>JAJJWX010000603.1:0-5965009 GCA_023529315.1 Papaver bracteatum
TATTACCACCTGCAGTTCTCTGAACTCGAGTAGTAACACCAGCTGTGATTCCCCACTTCAGTTAACACCAATTCCTTGTGCCATCACAACCATCCAGTCTCTCCGGCATCAAGTCCATTACCTGCAAACCTTCATAACAATCCAATTCAAACCACCAATCATGCATAACTGCCAATTCCCTGCAACAACAGCAACATCTTGTAGCCCCTTCGCAAAGAACCCCCCACTCAACAGTCTTCCATTGACTGCAGTTGCTTCACTTGCTCTAGCTTAACTCTGGTTCTAATACTAACTCATAGAAACCACCAGTGCCTTCTCAAGTTCATACATGCAACCTATCATACATATAGACATTTATACCACTAACACAAAGCACCTTCTTGCTCAGTTCTAATTCATCCTCCAATTCTTTTCTCACCTACAGTTGTAGCTTCTCCATCATATCAGCATCTCCACCAATTCAACTCAACAGATGCACACACACAACCACATCTCAGGCATCTGCATTTTCTCATTTCCATGCCAACCAGTTGTAGATGCTTTACTTGCGCCTGCAATATCCCAGATGCTCAATTCATTTCATCTCCTCTTACTGCTAACAACTGCAGCATCAATGCATTCCCCTGCACTCAGTTCTAGCTTCACTAGACAACACCACACCTCTAGCCATTCTCTCAGCAAGACCACATGCTCAAATCCACCACCTAAGCTTCACTCCAAATGCTATTCATTCCTAACTGCTTCCACTGCAAGCCATCACTTCAACACTAGCTCATTCACTACCATCTTCACAGCAAGAAACCACAACCAATTCTCAGTTCAATAACCAATTCATCACCAATTCTATCAGTAGTTACTTTCTCTAATACACCCACTGCATAATTCCCATCAATAGCACAATCAAACCCTAGTTCAAAACCCATTACACAGACCCATAAATGCACAGCAGCTAAACTTGAAATGATAAATAAAAGCCATTCATGCCTTTGCTCAAACAGATTATATGCCATTTTCTCGCTGTAGCTTTTGGATTTGTATAGCCTCCTAACTCACCCAAATTCCTGTAAATTCCTTTCACCACAAACCCATAACTCAGAAACTCCTCAACAATCACCAGTCTTCAAATCCATCTTTGAACAATATCAGATTCAAAAACTTCACTTCTTACTTCAAACCATAAGTAACCACCACCAGTATTTCAGCAGCTCTCAAAAACACAGACCCACTCAAGTTGAACCAAAGCAACCACCGTGAATTTCTCGACCTCCTCCTCTCAGATTTACTCAGCTGCCATCTCTGCCCTTTTGTTCTCAAATTCAGTTTCAAATGATTGAAGAGAAGTTAATCTTCTTGATTTAGGTTTAGGGCCATATGGTTTGGGGTTAATGGTACACCCCAGGGATAGGACCACCCCAAACTAGGTGCTATAATGGGTGATCACTTCTGATAAGGGCTAGCCTAAAGTCTCCAACCCCTTATCCTCAGCCAATTTGGCTTTAGTGCTACTCCAAAGCGTTGCCCCTTAACCGTAGGTCGGTTCCATATAGTGTTCGCCCATGAAAAATGACGGCTCTGCCCGTGACACTCCAGATGGACGCCTGAGAGTGACGCTTTTTCCATTCTCGAATTCTGTCGGCAACGATATCTTCTCTTACTTCTCATATTCACTTCTTCCCTTCAATGTCTTTTCATCACTAAAGTTGTCATGCTTTTCAGACAGAATTTGCATCACTAAAGCCGACATACCTTTCAGACAGAGATGAAGAAATAAAAGCAAATAATGAGACACAATCCGCCTCCAACGCTTTTGCCATGTTTTCTCCTCTTTTGCTGCAAACGACTCCACAGTACCTAAATACTCAAAAACGAAACATAAGATACATAATTTACAAGAAAACTAGCAGAGAAAGCATAAACAATAGATAAATAATACGGTGTTTTAGACACCTATCATTCATGAACTAAAATATTTATATAATAAGGAATGCAATCTTTGCAAACCGTGGCTATAACGTTCATGAGATTCGAGTAAATCAAAATCGACTTTGCTTTGATTGTGTCTTGTATACTTCTATGAGATCTAAGCAATTGAACAATTCTCAAACTAGTTATGGTGGAGATGAGTAAGGTTGATATGAAAGTGCTTATATGGCTAACCATTGGTTAACTATTGTTGAACCGACTAAGTGTACACATTTAGATACGGTTACTCAAACCTAAATGTAGGTACATTTCATTTGTGTATAAGAAGCTAAGTTCGATATAACGGTTGAAAGATATTAGCTTGAATCTAATCAGGTTTTCATCTAACAGTGAATATTGAATGCTTTGTTACCAAGGTAACTTAGATTGCAAACCCTGATTTGAAATATATATAAAGGAGAACTCTAGAAATTTGGGAATCTAGTCCCCACACCTCCTGTGTGATATTAGTTGTATAAGCTAGAGTCGATTCTCCTTTAACCTTAGGTTTTTCACGAAACCCTATAGGTTAACGACTTAAAGAATTCATTGGGATTGTGAAGCCAGACCCAACTATTTTCTCGGTGGTTGTGTGATCTGATCTTGCTATTTTCTATCGTGATTGAGTATAATCGTAAGATTGGCTTGAGATTTATATCTCCGATAGGCAAGATTGAAAAGTAGTCACAAACACCTTTGTCTTATCGTTTGTGATTCCACAATATCTTGTTTTGTTAATTGATTAATATTATTGTGAGGTGATTAATAATACTAGGCTGCTCTTCGGGAATATAAGTCCGAGTTATCAATTGGTTTTTGTTCACCTTGATTTATTAAAAGACGGAATAAAAACTCGTAGGTATATCTGTGGGAGACAGACTTATCTATTCAATAGACTTTTCTGTGTGATACAGATTTGTTTATCAAGTCTTCGACTTTGGGTCGTAGCAATTCTTAGTTGTGGGTGAGATCATCTAAGAGAATCAAGTGCGTAGTATCCAGCTGGGATCAGAGACGTAATGAACGCGACTGTACCTTGATCAGTATAAGATTGATTAGGGCTCAACTACATTCCAGACCGAAGTTAGCTTTGTATTAGGATAATGTATGTAGTAGCTTAATATAGTATGGTATTCAAATCTGAACTAGGTCCCATGGTTTTTATGCATTTGCAGTTTCCTCGTTAATAAAACTTTTGGTGCCAGTGTTATTTCTTTTCAGCATTATATTTTGTTATATAATTGAAAATCACAGGTTGTGCGTTGAATTAATCAATTGGTAAATCCAACCTTTGGTTGTTGATTAAAATCGATTGATCCTTGAACATTGGTCTTTGGTACCGTTCAAGTTATTTATCTTATATTCAATCTGGCTCGCAAATTCTTATTTGTTTGATTGCGGATTGAATTGAGAGATTGAGATATAACTCTTTGATATACTTTTTATTAAGATTGAGTCTGAATGTCTAGTTGATTCTCTTGAAAGTATATTAGAGTTAGTCCATACAGATTGCTAAGCGAAATATTGGGTGAGGTTGTTAGACCCCTGCTTTTTCAAGAACTTAACCACTGTTCGCAAACCAAGTACGTGAACAGTAGCTTCAGACCTTAGTCTAAACAAGATGTTCGCAAACTAGGTACGCGAACAACTGTTCCGCACCCAACTCAGGTAAAACCGTTCACATACTAGGTATGCAAACAAGGTTCCCGAACCTTCTTAGGTAAAACCGTTTGCATACTAAGTACGAAAACAAGGTTCCCGGACCTGAATTATCACAATACAGTTCGTAAACTAGGTATGCATACCGTGTTGTATCCAGACATAGGTAATTATTCTAAACTCTTATTTCAATCATTGAAACATCATTAAAAGTCGACAATGGCTGTCTCACATATGCCATTATCTTATAAGTAATTTTCAAGTGATCGAATGATTAATATGAAACTTTCAAGTTAACATCAAATGACTATCTCACACAAATCATATAAGATGTTCGAGGTAATTTTCACATGATCATCTTTTGACTTATTATTTAGTTTCCAACAAATAAATTGTTTCCAATTAAACTCGTCAAGAATATGATAAACATAGCTAAAGCAAAAATGCTTTCAACACATATTTCGAGAAATAAGTAAGCGAGATAACCTCCGCTCGAAATATCAAATGTGTATATTGTAAAAATCTATATAGCTATACGACTTAGTCTCATTAGAAGATATAATAGAATAAACTTCTAAGTGATAGATAAGTTTTAGTCTCCACATACCTTTTGTTGATGAATTTCCTCCTAGCTCTTCAGTAGATCTTCTTCTTCAATTGGTGAATGCCGTGAAGTCTAATGCTCAACTATACATTTTATCATAATCCGAGACATAGCTATAAGTAGATTAGAAATACAGTATATAGTTTTGATCAACTAAACTTGACAAACAAGTTTGAGATAGCAACGCTTTCGAGTTCGACCGAGCAGTTCTTGGTTGAACCCACCAAGCGTTGGTATGTCAAGTTTGGTTGTCATATTTTAGTGAATCAAAACTCAATTTAAGAGTCGCTTGATTATGTACTAGAGACAACTTCGTATAGGTTAGGCTGGAAATATTAGGATAATGAGACATACAAGTATTACTCGAAGACTTGAAGAATGTGAAGAAGTAACAAGCTACATCGACGACATCATCCTTCCTCTTGAGGTTAGTAAGATTTTGACTTGAACTATTTCATTCCCAACGTATCTTTCAAGTCGTGCTATATTGAAAACATAACTACGAAGCTGTGAATGATTATAATCTAGTAGACATAGTGTTAAGGAATTAGAGTACGAAGTATAACGCTTATCTTTTGAACTTCGTATATAAGACATCGACATAATCATATGAATGTTATTGTGATTATGTGTATGGTTATGGGTATGGCTGAAGATTTCGTCATAGGAAACAATGTTTACATTCTTTTAAAGGAAGTACATTCATGAACTTGTTTTATGAATCGAAAGGGAATTCGCTAGGCTTATTGGTATTGTTATTCATTATATATCTTTGGATTACCAATATGTGTGAGTTAGTAGAACCGATCATAACTTGTTACGTATCTTGGTAAAACTAGTCACAATGCCTGACTTTTGTATTGGTATGACTTTTATTAGTGTAACCGATCCTAAGTAATCACCTAAGATGGTATGATCGATATTTGTAATTGGTGTGACCAATCCTAGTAATTGGTGTAACCGATCCTAGTAATTGGTGTGACCGATCACAAAAGAGTGTGTAATCGATCCTTGTAATTAGTGTAATCGGTCATGGTAATTGGTGTGACCGATCACAAGTAATACCATGAGAATATGGTAACCGTTCTTGGTAATTGATGTAACCGATCATGGTAACTGATGTAGCCGGTCCCAGTAACCATATTAAGGTATAACCGATCCTTGTATTTGGTAGAACCGTAAACCCATGATTAGTGAATTGATATTTGATAAATCACATAGTTCTTGGAAATCAGATGAACCAGTTCTAAACTTGATTGGAAGTGTGGTATAATCGGTTCCAAGATTGTAAATATGAAAAAGGATTTACAAAGAAATAAGATGTCGACATACTTTGAACATGTTCAGTAACTCTTATATTTTATTGTTCAAAGATATTCCTTAATAACTCAAGGAGATCCCGAACCGAAATAAGTTGAGAATCTTTTAATTAAGGTTGTTAATTTTATATGCTTTTAATTACCAGCAATTAAAACGCATATCTCTAAAAAATAAAAATTGGTAATGTGCATTTACTAATTGGAGATTTTCTAGTAGGATTTCGGTTATTTTTGGACAAAGCATTTCTAGGAATTATGAAAACCGATTTGGAAATATATTGCATATCTTGAGAATATTCGGTTTTGGAAATTCCTTGGTGTCCAAACTTCCTTGGTATATAAATACCCAAGTTTGCATTTCGATCAAACTATCCTAAGAGCCAGTAAAACTACCTTGTTGTGTTTTTACTGGTGGAACCATCTATTTGGAGAGGAAAGTACCCTATTTAGGCGAAATTTCTTACGACCGCTCGTTTAAAGACTTCTGTGGGATCAAGAAGCTTTATGAGTACCATTGGTGGGAAACTAGATAATTGTAGTATTATTAGTTTTTGATTTGATTTAATTGACTAACGGTTGTTGAACTTTGATTACACCTAGTTTGTTTATTTTTGAGAATTTGCTCTTCTGATATAAGATTCACTCAACCTATATCGAAGTGTCGACGAGATCTTTAGAACTGATTGTAGATCTAAAGAGATCTTGTGATAATCCATTGTTAATATACTCCGTTTTATGCGTGATTTATCACAAGAGATTCAAGTTGTGGTGTGTAGGTGTTTACTGAATATTTAAGAAGATTTATTATTGGTTTCATAATCTTTGGTGTGCACAAAACTTGATCGGCTGGGATCCAACTATAATCGGTTCATCTTTGATAGATTTGATTGATTAGTTGTGTAGATCGACATCAGTATTTAGTATCTTGGTAGATCCTATTATTGATTGCAAAATCTAATCTCTACTACTTTGGTGGTTCTTGAATAGATAGATTTAAACCCAATAAAGGAGTTTATTGTATTAAACAGAAGAGCCTTTGTCTAACTCATATCACTGATATTGAACAAAGCTGTTACCGAACAGATGTGTTGTTCCTTTACTATTTGGAATACGAACCAAAGGAATTGTTCCATTGCGTGCACTTATTGAATGTTGGAAGCGTAGGGATACTGAAGAAACTAGGTGAAATATAGGTTTAATTACTTGGTCTCAACTGTTTAGCGGCTTAATTCTGAGAGTATTCAATTCTAGACTAGGTCCCGAGGTTTTTCTGCATTTGCAGTTTCCTCATTAACAAAATCTTGCTATTTCTTTTACTTTTCTATTTCCGCAATTATAATTGTTGTTATTATAATTTAAAGTAAATTACACAAACGTTAACTCTGTATTACTTGATAGTGGTCCTATAGAGTTTGGTTAAGTCTGAACCTATTATCAAGTAATCACACTTTGATTATTGTATTGTCTCGATCTCATATCCTTAAACGATCACACAAAGTGTGAATACCGATTCGTTGTATTATCTCGACTCAGTCCATAGACAATCACTTTCGGTAAGAGGACTTATAGGTGGAATATTTTTAGATTGATGTATATTTGGGTACCCTCGTATTTTTAGAATCAATCTTTTTCACACGTATTTACACCAAAAATATCTACCAAAGGCGTATAAGAAGATTTTATTAACAAAGAAGAACATACAAAGTCATTAACGACCATGCATCATAGTTCACATAAGATGATTGTGAACATTCAAGAATCCCATAGCAGTGCGTACTACTGCCCATTCTTGAACTTCCTTCTTTGTGATTCACCAACAACATTCTTGTAAAAGCTACAAAATTAGATTAGAATAGTATTACTCCAAGAATCCAAGTGCCCAAGTCCAAGAGGAGTGGAACAAGTACGACGAAACGGAGCAAAACAATCAAAAACAAGAGTCATGATAGATACCAACCTTTACTCATCCAAATTCAGGAATTCTCATCTCCAATTTTAAGAGAATTCAAATAGGAAGATAATTCAAAAATAATGTGGTCATTCCGAGTTCTGACGAAGAAGTTACGACCAAAACAAGTTTACCGAATATCGACGTCTACGGGCCAGTTTGCATACGGGTTTGCAAACGGATTTTCGTGACCTGGAGAAGTACGCAAATGGATATGCGTAATAAAACCCCTGGATTTTGATTTTAAATGATGGTATGCATACTTGGTATGTGTACCATGAAGTCCAAACATCCCGAACTACTATTTTCAAACATAAACATTTAAGAACCTTAAACACAGATCAAGTTAGCTAGAAATGAATGATAAGCAAGGTACATGGATTATTATAAGTACTCTAAGAAAATAAACACAAATATTTCTCAAGTTTATAGACATACCTTTTTAGAAGAATCTAATCAAATTTTACAGCCTTACCGAACATAACCTGTGTGCCCTAGTTCTCGTGCCTTCCTTACCGTATACATAGTAGGACATTCCTTGGTGAGGATGCACTTACAACACAATCAAGTTGTGTTGAGGTGAACAATGTCTTGCTCACCACAAGTAACTTTTGGATTATCATGAAAGAGATCGCTTTTAGAACCTTTCACATCCAAATCCATCTTTCCAAAGAACTTTTTAAGTTCCAACATCATGGATACCTCCTTCTCCATAGTCATGGAATTTTCTGGGAGATCATTCCTTTTCACACTCAAATCATCATTGACTTTCTTTGGTATCCACTTCTGAGTACATTTAGGAACAATCAGAACCTTCTTCCCATTACTCTCTTCTAGAATTCTCGGAAGAGAATCAGATTGACTATTCTTTTACAAGTTATTCTTTCTCCAACCGGAAGCATCGGATCTTGTGTTTGCCTTTACGAAGTTATCATTTTGATAACCATTACGATTGTGAAAAGGATTCATATGATGTTTATAGGCAAATATAGGTTCATCACAACACTGATTCCTTTGCCTAAAGGTTGGACAGTTACAACCTGTAACGTTTAGGGGATTAGTCTTAACATATGATCTTGGTTTCACAACTTATTGTGATTCCCAAACAAGAACATCATGAAGTTTCTCATTCGTTGTACGGAAACGACATCTCCTTTCCAAGTGACATTTATTTTCGTAATAGTGGCAAACATAAGGAATGGTCTTACCTCGATCCGTGTATGCTGACTTTGGAGGTTGATATACTTTTATCTTTTGAACCTTAACTGCCGATGAAGGTATTTCACTTTTTCCATTAGTGGAAACCTTTTGTTGAGAAGAATCACTAGCCTTGACAAATTTTACCTCTTTGCTAATACTTGGAACATCTATTCCCGTATAGCCCGATCCTCGTATATCATGATGATTTTTACTTGCTCCTAGCATGGTGTATAATTTGTTTGAGCTAGTATTGAACTTTTTCAAATCCTCTTCTAACATCTTGATTTTATCAAGAGCAACAGCTAAATCAGCCTCAATGCGTTTTTCTCGAGCGAGATAAGCGCTTTCTCTGTCATCAAAACTTGTTTGCTGGGAGACAATTTCTCTTCCAACAAAAAATACTTTTGATAAAGATTATCACATTCAAGTGAGTTCATATGTAGGTTTTCCTCAGAATCCTTGAGGATCAATTCGTTAGAACGATTCAAAACATAAACACCTGCGTAACATCTTCTCAATTTTTTGTTTGTATGACAAAGATTAGTCAGAAAAGGTGTGACATGAGAAGTTGTCATCTTTTTCTTTCCCAGTGAATTCAAAAGCTTAACATACTCTGAGACTTCATCATCAACATCTCTGTAAATATCTAAATCACCTTCATCAGAAAGTTCATACAACTGTCCTTCTAGGCATGTTTCCCAGACTTCAACAGGTTCTACATTAAGAGAATGTTTAGATATTGATCTAGATGTGACAAGTAATCTCAGGTGAATCCAAGCTTTGAAAAACATTTGGTAGTTTATGAACTGGTACGTTATTAGATATAGACTCGTCCATAAAGTCAGATCACTACAAAGATAGACTTATAAGGTCTTAAATGTGTTTGCCTGCTCTGATACCAATTGAAAAAGCGGGGGGGGGGGGGACAACAACCACACCCAATATTTCGTTTGGAAATCTGAGAGGACTTACTCCAATATACTTTCTAGAGAATCAACTAGACAGTCAGACTCAATCCATAGAAAAGTATATACAAGAGTTTATATCTCTGTCTCTCAATTCAATCTGCAATCAGCAAATAGAAATTTGCGAGCCCGATTGAATATAAAAGAAGTAACTTGAACGGTACCAAATACCAATGTTCAAGGATCAATCAATTTCAATCAACAACCAAAGGTTGGATTTCCAAATTGATTTATACAACGCACAACCTATGATATTTCAATTATATAACAAAATATAATGCTACACATACACCAGAATTTTGTTAACGAGGAAAACCGCAAATGCAGAAAAACCCCTGGACCTAGTCCAGCTTTGAAAACCACACTGTATTAAGCCGCTACAGACACTATCCTACTACCAATGAACTTCGGTCTGGACTGTAGTTGAAAACTAATCAATCTCACACTGATTCAAGGTACAGTTGCGCTCCTTATGTCTCTGATCCCAACAGGATACTACGCACTTGATTCCCTTAGCTGATCTCACCCACAACTAAAAGTTGTTACGACCCAAAGTCGAAGACTTTAATAAACAAATCTGTCTCACACAGAAAAGTCTACAGGAATAGATAAATCTGTCTCCCACAGAAATACCTACGAGTTTTGTTCCATATTTTGATAAATCAAGGGGAAGAAGAAATAATCGATAACCCGTACTTATATTCCCGAAAGAACAGCCAAGAATTATCGATCATCTCATAATAATATTAATCGACTAGCGAAACAAGATATTGTGGAATCACAAACAATGAGACGAAGATGTTTGTGACTACTTTTTTATCTTGCCTATCAAAGATATAAATCTCAAGCCAATCTTACGATTGCACTTAATAAGATAAAAACAACAAGATCAGATCACGCAACTATAGAGAAAATAGTTGGGTTTGGCTTCACAATCCGAATGAAGTATTTAAGTCGTCAACCTACAGGGTCTCGAGAGAAACCTAAGTTTAAAGGAGAATCGATTTTAGTTTATGCAACTAGTATCACATAGGAGGTGTGGGGATTAGGTTTCCCAGTTGCTAGAGTTCTCCTTTATATAGTTTCCAAATCAGGGTTTGCAATCTAAGTTACCTTGGTAACAAAGCATTCAATATTCACTGTTAGATGAAAACCTGATTAGATTCAAGCTAATATCTTTCAACCGTTAGATCGAACTTAGCTTGTTATATACAAATGAAATGTAACTTCATTTAGGTTTGGGTAACCGTACCTAAACGTGTACACTTAGTTGGTTCAACAATAGTTAACCAATGGTTAGCCATATGAGCACTTTCATATCAACCTTATTAATCTTCATCATAACTAGTTTAAGTGACTCAAATGAAATAGTTAGAGAGTTGTTCAATTGCTTAGATATCATAGAAGTATACAAGATACAATTGAAGCAAAATCGATTTTGATTCACTCGAATCAATTCATGAACATTATAGCCACGGTTTGCGAAAAATGCATTCCTTATTTTATAAATATTTTAGTTCATGAACGAACCGATTTTAGATTATAACCTAACTAAGTATGCGAACATGTACTCGTACTTAAGTAACCGGATGAGTTTGTTTTTCACTTTCAAACTCCAGCAGAAATCCACGGACGTGAACTTTCGGCTAGTATGCGTACCCGTTACACGGATTTCCAACAACCGCCAGTACGCATACGTGTACACATAATTTGGGTTCCCGGTTTGGACTTTTACACAAATGTGAGAACACACTATGTTTATATCCAAAGATGGTTACATGTTCTAAACTCTCATTTCAATCATTGAAACTTTCTTAGAGGATGTTATATAGTTGTTATTCACAAACTATTTTTAATCAAAGTGATTTTCAAGTTATTGAAATAATCAACATGACTTTCGTCACTAGTAAAGATGAACTTGGCCAAAGCGAAATCTTACCAACACATATTTCGAGGCATAGATAAGTGAGTTAAACTCGGCTCGAAATAACATATGTGTATAATTGAAGTCTATATAGCAATACGACTTTTGTCTCAAAATAGGAGATAAAATGGATAGACTTTTGAGTGATAGATAAGTTCAAGTCTCCACATACCTTTTTGTCAATGAAGTTCCACAAGTTGATGAACATCGTGGAGTCTAGAGATCAACTACACTTATTATCCTAGTCCGAGACTTAGATATAAGTAGACTAGAAATCAAGACTTATAGTTTTGACAACTAAATTTGACAAACAAGCTTGAGATAGCAATGCTTTTGAGTTTGAACGAGCAGTGCTCTAACAGCTTGTTATCCTTTCCTCTTTGTGATTTACATGAGTTATACACATGATTTACCATTTAACCTAGATAAATGTGTACCCTTAAGACCGTTATTTTCAATTTAACGAGGTTATTTACCGAATAAATTATTCATTTATCGGTTAATGAATATTTATTTATTTAGAGAGTATATTTAAGCTTTTACATAAAAACCAAAAGTTGGTAATTTAAAATAAGATATTCAAGAATTATCTGATGTCATTTCTCACTTACACTATAAAAGTGTGATGGATGTCGAACATCTTTTGAACTATCCTAACGAGAATCACGCAGTTATGAATCGCATACGGATGAATAAGTTATCGAGTCAGTAATAAATGATAAAAATAATCTTACAACATAAGATAGTTGCGTCATACCAAAATTTTTGAACTTTAGATGCATATTTGGATAAGAAATGACTTCATATACGAACGTTGTTGATTCGGTTAAATATTTTGATTTATCAATATACGTTGTTTGTGTGAAACTTAGTGATTATTGGGATTTTTAAGGACTCAGTTTCTTTTATCCGTAAATGTATTTAGCAAGGTTATTCATTTAGCCCCTTTATCCAAGTCAAGATTGAAGAAAATTATTCCTTTAACGAGGTTAGACTATACATGGGATTTCATAGTTTTTCCTTAGATGGTTCTTCAATAATTACAAAGAATGACTTAGTTTTAGTTTTATTTTTGTGGATATAACTGAAATGTTA
Source organism: Papaver bracteatum (assembly GCA_023529315.1). NCBI lineage: Eukaryota > Viridiplantae > Streptophyta > Magnoliopsida > Ranunculales > Papaveraceae > Papaver > Papaver bracteatum. The sequence continues at coordinate 12,677 of JAJJWX010000603.1, forward strand.
AGACTTTTAACTTTGAAATTTTTTGGGTGTTTATATGTAGATGGAGATCACAATAGGAAAATCGAATGCTTATGTAGTTGTAGTTGTAGTTGTAGTTGGTAATTGTGAAACTGGTAAATCGTAATTGGTTATCTGACCCACATTTTTTTTTCTCTCGTTATGGTTCACGGATTATAAGAGCTTTATTATTATAAGGATTTTATTAACATTTAGGTTTTCAACATGAAAATGTTTTTTTTAATGATCATAATTACAACGAAACCCAATTAATGCATATATATAATATCAATAATGAAAAGAGGTTATAGTTTTTACATCCTTCAGACGTCTTTAACTGAGATGAGACTGGGATGGTTGGTTGTGACATTTATCTCTCAAAATGTTATCCGTCCGCCCAAAGTTCAAAACACCATGCTCTTTTGTGTTTTTACATTTAATTTTTTAATGATCCTAATTATAATGAAATCCAATGTATATTTATAATGAAAAGAGATGATCGGATGTAACATTTGTCTCTCGATACCCGTATTTTCAAAAATAGAGACTCTTTTATATAATAAAATTAGGATTGATATGCTCAATCCTAATAATTAGGGGGAAATTTGATCCTAAGGCCCAACCCTCCGATCCCCAAACCTTAATCCATCTTACCAAGCTTTAAATGTTAATATGTGTATACAAAAATATTTATAGGAGTAGGATCCAATGACATGGTTATATTGACATAATCATGACATGGTTTGGCTATTTTTTCTACAAAATCCAAACAACAACGAATTTGAAGCTAATTTTATGGTGACATGTTCCACTTATATAACTCTATATTCTTGCCAAAGATGAGAGTATTCTGATATAAGAAACTTCACCATCTACAAAATTTAATTTCAACGGTTGATATTCAAAATGGTAGATGGTAGTCTTATACATCTCGGTATGCTCTCGTTTTTTGTAGGAATGTAGAGTTATAAAGAGGAACATGTCACAAAAAAATTAGCTTCAAATACATTGTCGTTTGGGTTTTATAGAAAAAATGGCAAATCATGTCATGATTATGTCAATATAACCATGTCATTAGATTATTTTTTTTTGATAAAGAAGAAATTTTATTGATCATGTTGCAAGAGCATTGAGGTCTCTTGCTAAAAGTTCACAGAATTCACTTGGAAAAGTGTCAAGATGGCTGATGTTTGATGCTGTTACTCTAGCAGACTTAGCTACAACATCCGCCACTTGATTATCATCTCTACTAACGAAAGAAAACTTGCAATAATGAAAACTACTACTTAAATGTTTTATTTCTTTAAAAATATTTATATTCTCCCATTGAATTAGAAGGAAATTCTCCAATAAGGACTGAATAACGATCTTTGCATATGCTTCAATGTGAATACGACTTAAGTGCATTTCTCTAGCCCATATTATAGCTTCCCGAATCGCCTTGCATTCTCCATTTTCAGGACTTAGTGCTCCATCTGAGTAATGTCCTTGGATTCCTTGACAGGTGCCTGCAAAATTCCGGAGAACAATCCCCCGTACCCAATTGTTTAGAATCATGATAGAAGGAAGCATCAACATTTAATTTAAAGGTGCATTGTCTAGGGGGTTTCCATCGTGACACAACAATTAAAGAGGAGCAACCATGTCATTAGATCCTACCCCATATTTATACCAAAAGATTTTAACCAGTTTGATAAAGCGCTTAACCTTCCCACAAATGAATACTACAATGTAAAAATAAAAATCAAACACTTCTTTTGTTTATGGTTGGTTATCTGATCCTATATCTTTTCCCCTCATTATAGTTCACTAGTTATAAGAGCTCTATTAGCAGGGGCGGAGCCAAGAATTTTGTTAAGGGGGTGCAAAATAAATTTTTAGGGGGTGCAAAAATGCAAAATTAGGCTTGGGTATTAAATTTGTTTTCTTCAGTTGGGCCTAAATTAGGCTTTGGAGCTAGCTGGGCAGGGGGTGCAAGTGCACCCCATTGCAATGGGATGGCTCCGCCCCTGTCTATTAGCATAAGGATTTTATTACTATTTAGGTTTTTAGCATAAATAATGGACTTAGATTTTTTCCGCATTAATTTTTCTTTGTCTATAATAGTAATTATGAGGAAATCCAATCAACGCATATTCATAAGTCTTTGACTGGGATGAGACTGAAATGGTTGAATATAACGTTTCTTTCAAAATATTACAAGTCAATCTAAAGCTAATAACACCATTCTCTTCTATATTATATATATCATAAAATAAAACTTGAAAACAACCATGCTACACTGATCGAGGACCGGATCCGTCGGATTATCCCACATGACACAGTTCTTGAACCCGCATCGAAAATACATTATGGGAATGTATAAATCCAAGCCTGTGTTATGCGGAAAACCCGCAAAACCCAGCCCTAGGTAAATCTAGCATTTATATTCTAAAAATACTTACAAGACCCTGCATCCCTGCAATAGTGCCACTCGAAATGATTTTCAGCAAAAGAATTTTAATTCTTGCACCGTCTGAATAACCACACACAGTTTAAATGACCATCGAATAAACCTCACATAACTGTAAGTACACTTATGTATCTCCCTCTCCACGTGTACTAGAAAGCCCACGTGGATGGCACGTCATAAAGGTGAATGGTACATAGGGGGATCCAAGGATCTAGGTGATGGGCCACATGTCGAGATCAACAGTCGAAGATGAAGGAACATCAACGAAAGGTATACCCACTTAACACCAAGGAGCTACTCGGCAACAATTTATCTTACCTCGAGATGAGATGTAATCAATGGCTGGGGAAGGCCCAACTGACACAAACATGACAAGGAAAGACTGACATCGCCTGGCGCAGACTGGACCGCCCCAACCACTCATATTTAGTGCTGCTCAGAGGGCACGCAACATCTAACCAACGAAGGAGACGGAGATTGGTCAGCGTGATGATCTTAGAAAGCATAGAAGCCGCGGGATGACAAAGAGGTCCGCGGACTATGCACAAAACACAAGAAGATAAGATTACAACAGCTCTTTTCTAAGGGACCCACCTAGATAAGCTATATATATGTTCCTTCCTAATACATTGAGGGGGGTCGAACGGTGAAAGAGAGAGAGAATAAGAGAAACCAGTGAGAAGTAAGTATGAGCGTTAACCTTCGGGTTACATGTATCAACCAAAGTCTTTCGAATGTTCTTGTAATCTTTTGCCACATAGTGAATACCCCCCAGACCTGTGGATGTAGGCCTTAGAGCTGACCCACATTAATCCTTGTCTCATCTATATTTAGTGTTTGTATATCCTTATATGCGTATGTGTTTCTTAGGTCTATCATAATGGATGTTGAGGATATCATGACAAACCCTCGGGGTTTGGAATCCATGAATCAACATCTATCTAAGCATCTCATGCCATATTCATACTTTAATGCTTGCATTCAGTACATGCGAAGATTGGTTATGGACACGTCGATGCCTACGTGATTTACGTGTTCACAATTTGGCGCTAGAAACAGGGATTTTGTCCTGGTAAAAAGATTTATCTTTTCCTGTGATTTTATAGCCTCTACATCAAAAACTTTACTTAGAACATAGACAGATCTGCGTTTTAAGCTCATTTTTCGCACACATCTATATTCTTTGTATTTTCTACTCACAGATCTGGGCCTTTTACGACTTTTAACTAACATATATGTGTTTTGGGCTATTTTTCGCACATATTTGTGAGCAATGTATTTTCTACCAACAGATCTGGGCGTCTTATAACCTCTAACCGACGGATCTATATCTTAACTACCTTTTCATGCATATTTTCTACCAATAAATCTGAGTTTCATAACAACCCATGGACCTCATTATCCCAATTGATCCCGCACATCTACCTATGTTTTTCATACTATTTGCAAGACCAGTAGTTTGAATACACTCTTTGCCGCTAGAAATCTAGCTTATGGATACCATGAACTAACAGCTAACCCGTGGATCTTTTGTCTCGGTTTACCTCCATGCTCTCTCTGCAGAATATTACAATGGAAAAGAACAAGGATATAGGGAAATCAAAGGTACCTTCAAAAGATGCGCCTAGAACTATGCCAATAGTGACAAGGAGCAAACAGACAGGCGAAAGACTCATAGCCGGGGGCAAGACGCAGAATGGGGCGGAAGGAGCATTACTTTTAGAGGCGAGCATCATTGAAATGGAAGCCCAGAAGGCTGCGGCAGAAAAATTCGCTATACCTAGTGTAATAGCTTCTCAAGCGGCCATTTCCAAAGTGACAACTACAACCAGACCTACTGATCCCCGAAAAGCAGCAGCAGGCTCGGTAATCCAGGACCCTCCTTACGGGATGCCGCCGACCAATGGACAGAATGCACAACTGCAAGCAGGATACCAAGGGATTATCGAACCGGTTGTACAGCTGGTGGAAGAAGTCAATACCGCAGCCCCCAACGAACAAGCTCAATTACAGACAGGAACGCCAAGTCAAGAATCAAACCAGTCTGCGCAAATATGGGCGGAGCTAGAAGAGCTAAAGAGGAATCAGAAGACATACACGGATGCGGTGGCCTTACTAGCCCAAGAGAACCAACAGTTGATTAAAAAGATCCTCCAAAACGCAGAACTAGGGAATCAGCAAGACGAGGCTAACTCTGCGATATAGAATAAAGACCGGAGACCGATCCTCTAAAGCGTCCCTACGGCAGGTAACCAAAGAAGAACACCCCGAAGAGGTGCGCGTAACAGCAGGAGGTCTGACCCAGACTATCATCCGGAGACTTCAGACTACTACGATGAAGATGAGGCCACGTTGTAGCAACCTACGAAGAAGGCGCAGTCTTCCATTCAAGACGAGCACTATTTAGCAATGGAGAGTCTTCGTGCAGAGATGCTAGCAGAAATCAACCAAATCAAGACCAGGCAAGGAGGTGGAAGACTAGAGCAGGTTATGAAAGAGGCTAGCACTACACCCCTAGCACACCAGTTAGCTACGGCTACTATTCCGCAGAAATGTCCGGTCCCATCCTTCGAATATTACGACGGGTCCGCGGATCCCGCTGCCCATCTACGATATTACAATAGGGTAATGGCTAGATGGGACTATGATGAAGCTATACTATGCATATATTTCCCTTCGAGCCTGAAAGGATCCGCACTATCATGGTTTGATAACCTCAAACCAGGGTCCATTGATTCGTATGATCGGCTCACCGAAAAGTTCTTGGCCACCTACATGTATAACAAGGTTGTGAACACAGGAATGGACAAGCTCTTCTCGCTTGCAATCAGGTACAAGGAATCCATTCGTGAATACACGGATAGGTGGCACAAGATATGTCAATCCATAGGGCAGGTGGATCCCGTGGTGAGTATTAACTGTTACAAATGGGGACTGGACAGGATGAGCCCGTTGTTTGTCGAAATCCACGGTATCATCCCCGCCACAGAGGGAGATTTGAGGATAATCATCGAAAAACATGCAAGGTTGGAAGAAATTCAACGGGAGAACCCGAGAGCGCAGGCTCAACGAATTCCGCGGACCAATTCCGCGGAACAAGCAAGCGGATCCAGAGGTTACCTAAGGGATCCGAAAGACGACCACAAAAGGAATGGTAGAAGGTTCGAAGATCAAGTCTACACGAAGCTCAATACCAGCTACTCACGCATCTTAAAGGAGATCAAGGACCGCGAAAACTTAGACTGGCCTTGGTCTAAGGAGAAGCAACCACCGGATTCAGAGAAGTCCAAAGAATACTGCGATTTCCACTGCTTCAACGGGCACCCAATAGAGAAGTGCAAAAATCTCAAAATAGTGATACAAAAGCTGATAGATGCAAGGGATCTCAAGAAATATATCGAAAAGGCCGGAACGGAGGACAGAACCAAACGCAGCAAACAAGTCCAATTACCCGAAGGCAACCGCACAGTGAATACTATATCCTGCTCAGAAAGCAAAGAACCAACCTTAACTGCACAAATAGGGAAAAGATTGAGGAAACAATTTGAAGACTATTGTGATATTTACAATTTAGAAGGGAAAGAGGTGGAAGATCACGAAGAATGGATGGACGCACCCCTAATGTAGGATCAGAATATTGTCACAACAATATTCCTGAGAAATAAACAACAGTATTGCGATACATCGATAATAAACGACTGTTCTGCGATACATCAATGATATTCTGCGAAACATCCAAAGATGACTTAAACAATGACGTAATGACTGAAAACGACGGAAACATGAAGAAAGTGTGACATGTCTGCGATATATCAATAAAACCTGCGAAATATAAAGGCGGTGCTAACTGCGATTTATCGCAAGAACTCAGATCCGAAATTGAAGGGAATCTTAGCTGTAAATGAGCTGTCATGAGCTGTAATCCACTATGTAAATACCTATATAAAGGAGATGAATAGTTCAAGAGAGGAGAGGAATTTTTGGAGTGCTAGGAAAGTTTTTAGGAGAGAGAAAATCTTTTATCAAGTGTTCTGTATTCTTGATTTCTGTAATTCCTTAAGATCAAATTAATAAAAAAGTGTCTTTAATCTTCAAATTATGTCATAAATATTGATAAATTCTTGAATAGGGTGTAGTGTGGGAATTCCTGCAACTACATTTTGGCGCCCAGAAACAGGGATAATCAATTTGAGAAATTTCAAACTACAGCTTGAAGATTTGAAGAGATTATTAGAATTGAAGAAATGGCTAGAAGGAGAAGAAATACATCAGAACCACCAACAATAGTGAGAAGAAGTAAAAGAATTGCAGGGGAAGGAATAGGTGAATTGGAGGGATCTTTAAGGATCAGATCAGGAAGAAGTAGAATGAGAAATGGAGCAGAAAATTCAATCCAACCACCAAATCAACAAACACGAGCACAAGATATAAATGAGGATTACGATAGAGTGAGTGTGCATACTTGGAGGTCGAATTCGATAGAAGAGGCGGAAAATCAAGAAGAGGAAAGAAATCAAGAAATGGATGGAGGATTAATTCATGAAGGACATGAAGTAGTAGATGATTTGAGCCAAAGGATACAGGAAGAAAGAAGATTAGAGGCAGAAGAACGTGCCAATCTTACAAGACAAAATCATGAATTAAGAATGGAAAATTTGAGGTTGCAAAACAGAAGATCGAGAAGCAGCATGAGATCAAATTCAAGATCATATAGAGAAGAAACAAGACAAAATATACAAAATATTGGCGAGAATTTGATAAATGATCATTATATTCCACGCGGTGAAACTTTAGACATTAGACATAATCAGGATGAGGGAGAAAATCAAGAAGAGAGAATAAGAATGTTACGTGATGAAGAGATTCGAAGAAATCGCAGAATAATTGAAGATGATATTGAGAGGCATTATATTGAGCAAGTACATTTAGCGGGAGAAAGAGAGAGATTGCGAGCAGAAGTAGAAGAACAAGAAATTCAAACAGCGTTGCGTCAGAATAATCACGATAATCGAGAAAGATGACGTGCACAAAATCATAATAATGATAATTTCAATGAGGAATATGAGAGAATTCGCAGAGACATAGAAAGGCAACGAAGAGAAATAACAAGAGATGAGGAAATTCGCGGAGAGGAGAATGAAAGACAAATTAACTTGCAAGAAGAAGAAAATCGCAGAAGAAGGCAAAACTATGATGTTGGAGAAGAAGCGCGAAACATTGCAAGACAAGAAAGACATGAACGCAGACGAAGAGAGGCTGCGTTGAAAAGGCCAATGGAGCAAAATTCAGATAGAAATGAACAAATCTTGCGAGAATTAGCAGAAATGAGAGGAATGATAAATAGCAGAAGAGAAGGAGGAAGAAGACAACTTGATGAGGCAATCGAGGAAGCTGCGAAAACTCCATTTACTCAAGAGGTACAATTAGGAGGGATACCTCCAAAATGTAATTTACCGGTGTTGACCAGTATATTTGATGGGACAACGTGTGCTGTCCAACATATCAAAGCTTATATTCGATGTATGCTACAATGGGAGAACAATGATGTCGTTTTGTGCAAATATTTTGCGTCAATTTTAACTGGCGAAGCATTGAAGTGGTTCGAAAGTCTTCCAAAGAATACAATAACTTCGTTCATGCATTTGCAAACTACTTTCTTAGGAGCATACATCAGCAATAACTTTACGCGACCTGGAATTGAAGATGTGTTTGGATTGAAACAGAGAGTTGGTGAGAGTTTAAAGCACTTAACGATAAGATGGAGGACAATGTGTAGTGAAATGGCAGGAAGAGTGGATGAAAAATATCTCATCTTATCCTTCATAAATGCTATGTTTGCGATGAATCTATTATACATCGAGGTCTTCAGAGTTAAAAACACAATTACCATGACAGAACTGCGAGAATTGCAGGAAGAATATATTGCTTTGGAGGAAAAACAAAATGAGATGGAGTCTTATCCAATTCACACAGGCACAAATTTAGCCGCAACAAATGGAAGTTTATTACCAAGGATGATTAATACAGTAGCAAGTACTTCTCAAAACCCGCGAGAGAAAATGGAGACTGATAATCAACATAAGATAGTAGTAATGGGGAGTAGAGATCAGGAGGAATTGGAAAAGGAGAAAAAATTTTATAATCGAAATAACAATAATAAGGTCCCAAGGTTTGATCAACCGCAGGATACTTATGGTGGACAGAGGCAGAATTATTCAAGAGAGCAAAGAGGTCAGAGGAATATGTGGGAAGACATCAAATTGCCACCTTTAAACACCGGAATATACAAGATTTGGGAAGCGATTATTCTGATGGAGAATATACCCTCACCCTAGAACATGGGGAAAGAACCACATCCTAACAACCAAAATCAAGAGTTCTGTCCTTATCATCATTTTCATGGCCACTCTGTGCATAATTGTAGAAATGTAAAAAGAATTATTTTGCGAATGATTGAACAGGGGAAATTAAATCATTTTCTAGCAAGATATTTACAACCGCAACAATTGCCACAAGCACCAGAAATTCGCAGAGTTAATGTTGCAAAAGAAGCCGAAACATTTGTCATTGAAGTAGGAGCTACAGCAAAAAATCTATTTTGCAATTCAATTGTACATTCGCAGAAAACGATAGAGGATTTCCATGACAATGTGCTAAGCAGAGTATTTACAAGGGATATAGAGGGAAGAGAGGTGATGAATATTGCAAAGATTTCTCCGTTAGAAGAATGGCAGAAACAAGTTATTTCTTTTAATGCAGAAGAGATACCAGAGCCTAGGAAGATGCATGACAACCCATTGGTGGTGAAGTTAGAGATAAATCCAAAATACAGAGAAGAAGAAGATGATGATGACGCAGCAGGTGATTCTTGGGCAATAGATAAAGTTTTAATTGACACTGGTAGCTCAGTAGACATTTTGTTTTATCATACTTATCGCACAATGGGTGGAAGATATAATGAATTAATTCCTTCAACTTACAAGATCTATGGATTTAATGGCACTGCAAACAAGCCAAAAGGAGAAATTACTATGGAAATTCCATTGAACAATATATCTTCAAAAATCAAGTTTTGTGTAGTGGATATAGAATCTCCTTACAATGCCTTAATTGGAAGGCCATGGCTCCATGGGATCTTGGGCATAGCATTAACATATCATCAATGCATAAAATTTCCACTTCCTCATGGTATTGGGATAATTAAAGGTGATTGGTTTGAAGGCAAAAAGTGTTATGAAGTTGACATTAATACTTGCGAAGAAAGGAATGCCCGAAATCGTAATTGGCAACATAACAGGAGGCAAAATCAGAGAGCTGAGAAATTGATGATGGACAATATAGAGTTGCGTGGAAAGGATATACTTCAAGAATAGTTTTGTCCCAAAAGATTCAATGGCGATTAATCATACGAAGACGGGGAAAAGTAGAAACCTTCATTCTTCGCAGGAGAACAAACAAGTATAAGATAAATAAGTAAAAATAAATTACGAATAATCATTCGACACAGAAGAAAAGAAGTGCAACAATATCATGTTGCGAACAAATGAAAAACTTTGTTGTGAGAATTAAAAGAAAAACTCTGCTCAAAAATGAGAATTTTTCTATTAAAAAGAAAAAGATGATGATTTCTAATCATATAATAATTTTTAATGCAAATGTATAAGAAGGGCGCAAATCGCTTAAAAATATATAAGAACGGGACGAACTTTTATGGCGTACACCTTAGTTCGCGGATTCTATTCCGTAAGAGGCAATGTCCTTAAAGTGCGTCATGAGGGGGGTATCTCTTTGCATGGCTATGGGAAAGGCTATACCGCTGCTGGAACCTAGTCATGGAGATTTGGGATTATAGAAAATCCATCCGGGAGTGATAACTTGGATTCCCAATTATATAAGGTTATACCCTGGTTGGGCGCCCGAGAGTTTCTCCTAAGGAATGCAACGTATGATCAAGGCGCCGAGGTACACGGTTGAGCTATGGGTTCCCGGGATGGATGAACCTACCCTGGCCATCCATGGCAAGTCTTGGCTTACGATGTGTTCGGCCCGAAGAAAACCCCACTTAGGGTGCAGTCTTGTAACTATAAGCCATATAAGGCATAAAGGACAAGGCTGCGAAAACAACCAGTTGTTGGCAGAACCGGATGGGAAAGTGCTAGTCTTGTATGGCCGATGTATAATACTTGAAGGGGAAACCGGGGGGAGAGATAAGGGCGGTACCCTCCATTAGGGAGCTGTGTATCAAAAAAGACGGCAATGTCATGGGGCTTTATATTCACAAGAATATTTAGGCCCGTCATATTGTCGCGTGACAGAGACAACAATGTCATGGGACTTTATATTCGCAAGAATATTTAGGCCCGTCATATTGCCGCGTGACTGGACAAAAAGCCTAAAGAGAAACGTTAAGATGAGATCAATGGGTTTTTGCGATAAGATCAAAAGATGAGATAAATGAAATCAATAATAAGAGGAAATAAATCGCAAAGACGGCAGTGTCATAAGTCTTAAAAAGCAAAGAGAGATTAATCTCACAAGATGGCTTAGATTTATCATATTGTTGCAGAGATAAAAATAATGATAAGGCAAGGTCAATGGATTATTACATGTAAAGTAAGAATGTCCTGCGATCTTGTCGCATAAAAGTGGCATAATAAGACCTTTAACTAGGAAGGAGAAATAAGACCACAAGAGAAGTTATATCTGCGAATCATATAACAGACGGTTCACAGAAATATTTGCGATAATTCATTTATCATATTGCAGATTAATAACAAGAGGCAAGTATGGGAACGATGTATAGCATAGTAAATATTGTTATTCATCATTATATGATAAATTCATATAAATAACAGACAGACAGAAGCAAAAAAGGGAATTTATATATTGAAAGACATCAGGAGTTATAAATATCTTGCAGAAAGAATGATACAATTTGTCGCAGATAATTATCGCAAGAAAGAAAGAAATACAAGAGAAGGTTAAAAAGAAAAAACAAAACTATTGAGATTTATTTTCATCATTATCTTCATCTTTGTCTTCATTATCTTCATCATCAGTTTCTTCTTCATCTTCGCTTTAATTCTCATCTATATCAACCTCACCATCAGAAATAACTGGTACTTGATCTTTTGGTTGGGATGTTATCCAAGAGACAAGGATATAGACTAAGAGGAAGATCATTATCTTTACAAACTTTCTCAATAACATTATTGCGAATGGTGAGAAGATTACTACGCAAATTGGAATTGGATATCTTTATTTTCTCTCGGAGTCTAGTGATTTTATCATTGCGGGAAGCAAGATTTTTCGCAAGATTACTTTTTTCTTCTTCAAGTTCTGTTATCCTTGCGGAATATTTTTCTTCAGATTATGCGATGATACAACAATAAATTAGAATTTTTTTGAAAATATACAAAAAGTATAAATATGTTAGAGGAGCAATAAATAACCTTCTCTTTCATGAATCATTTCTTGTATCAAGGTTGCTTGCTCGGTATGAAGACTGACATCTGTCGCTAAGTTTTTCCTAGCATTATCGAGAATTGTCGCAGCCCATGCTAATTCATCATCATTCTGAATAAGAAGATGGGAACGGATTTGTTTTTATCTCTTAAGAAGTTTAATATTTTCATCCTTAAGTCTATCTCTATGAAGTTCAGTATCAATAAGGGTATTGCGAAATTTTGATAGAGCTTCAGCGCCTTGAAGAGTAATGCGTTCTTTATCCTTCTCAAGTTCACTCTTCTTGGCTTTTAAGACTTTGATTTTTTCTCTAAATTCATCTCTGCAAGTCTTTAAACTATTGGACATACTCAAGGTAGATCTATAGTCCATTCTCATAAGAGAAACCTGATGTTTAAGCTCATCAAGGGACAGAGTAGTAATTTTTTCGTCTGAATAATTATTTAAAGCGTCATTAAGATGCTGAAGAAGAGTGTTTTCATCTATGGGTTCATCAAAAGAATTGAGAATAAGAGCTTCATCAGTAAGATTATAGGCATCTGCAAAATGGTTGCTCAAATAAGCTATAAAATAGCAAGAATGAAGAAAAGTAAAAAAAAAAAAAAATATTAAAGAGAGAAAAGATTTATACCAATGATTTGTTTGCAGAACTTCTCCTTGTCAACTAATTTCTGTTGAATGACTTCAACTTCTACTTCAAGCGATTTGTTTTTATTAAGGAGTTCAGTATTTCCAGATACTTCCAATTGCTTGCATTTTTCGCGAAGAGGGGATATTTCAGCTTCATATTGTTTATTTCTTTCACGAAGTTTTGCAGATTCAGATTGCGAATCAGTAAGCCTTTTCTGCGATGTTGATAATCTATTTTCTAATTCTGAAGCAACAGAAAAAGAAACTCTAGCAGTCTGCGACAGAAAATAGAAAATGAGTAAGGATAAGTAAAAGATCTTCGATACACATGATAGATGTAAAATTTACTACAAGAAAAATAAAGGAAAGGGGCATACCAGCGAAGTTAGCGCGTGAAGAAAACTTGAGTCGATAAATCTGTAAACGCCTTTGAGATCTTTATTATTAGTCAAGATCGAAGCATCGCATATTTTCGAGAGATAATCACAAGTACGAGTGATATCATCCTCACCAACACCTTGCATGGGATTCCTAAAAATATTTGATAATTGATCCATTGGAGTCTCAGGTTGAGAGATACCCATCGCAGATCTAATTCTTGTGGAAGAAAAATGTGTTGAAGTGCCCACAGTGACGTCATGGTTTACCCCATCATTTTCTTCAAATTCTTTATCTTTTTCAGCGATAATAGGAGTCTCTCTAAGTGGAAGAAGTGGTTGAGTTTTTCTTCTCTTCTCTGGAGGATCATATGTGGTTTGATTTTTGTTACGGCGAGGAGAAGTACCAGAGCTTTCATTTGAAGTTAATACTCTTTTGCCTTTATCTTTGGCTTCAACCACCGCGACAAAAGGAATTTCCTTGAAAACAATCACACATAAAGATAAGAAACAGAGGCAACAATATATTGTTAAAAATTATAAAAGAATGTTTCTTACTTCATCTGTGAAGGTTTTCAAAAAATTTAGGAGATTGGGATTCCCAGTATTGGCGTAGCTAGCCTTCATTTTTCCAATCTGATAAAAGATAATTAAATAACTAGTAAGAATAATATACTTATCTAAGTCTGCGAATAATAATTAACTTCGCGAGATATACCTCAGAATTCTTTTCAGGCCAATTAAAAACCTAAGGATGATAAGCCGCAAGATATGCAGGATTCGCAGGAAGGTTAAGAGTACCAGAAATATATGGACCTTCAAGGAGGAGAGGAAATCTGCACCATTTATCATCCTTGGAGAAGCGTGGACCATTGTTTCTTGTGGAATGATAGTCTATATCTTGCATAAGAATTTTATCCTTCGCAACTTTTTTATCCCTATTCAAACGAACAGCCCAACACGTGCTTTCTTTCTTCATTGGAATCACTTGATAATTCGCAAAGAAATTCTCCACGGTATATTTCTTTGGAATAATTGGGATATTTTCAAAATCAGGATGTTTCGCAGAACCAGGATAAAGGGATCCTTTACCAGCTCCACGGGAGGCATATTAAAGAATGAGACGAATACAATCTCCACTTAATTGGCAGATTGCTCGCGAAAATTTAACATGAGAAATAATCTCATAAAAAAGAGGGAGATCTGGGTTATCAAGAGGAATAGGAATGCCAGCTTCTAATTGACCTAGCGAAACAAGGATCTTCTCGCTAGAAGAAGGAAATATTGAAGCTAGATCAATGGAGAGATCAGAGTCTGAAGATTGATCAGGGATCTCAGAAAGTGTGAAACCTAAGGATTGAAGTTTCTGCTGGTGTTTTTTAAAAGTGGATTGACCTAATTTTTTAGCAGGGGCCATTTTTTAGTATGGGAATGATGATTTGGATGAAGAAGAATAAAGAAATAAAATTGAAACAGTAATAGATCCGGAATTTGCGGAAGAAGATGAAGAACAGAAGAGTTGCATAGAAGAAATAAAAAAGAGGAAAGAGAGAGTAAAAAGAAGAGGGGGGGGATTAGCGAAGAAGATATTTATAAGAAAAGAAAATTCTCGAGAACATCAATGCATTTAATGAAGAAAAGACATGAATGGTCAGAATTCAACGGTTGAAAAAAAAGACGTGTCAAGAGATAAATGGGAGAAAAAACACGCGTAGAATATCTAGCGATGGATGCTGAAGATGTGTCAGAATGCAGGGAATATGAAAAGACAAGGAGTTGCGATTAATCAAGAAGCTTAAATTCTCATGATCTTTATATTCTTCACAGAAAAGATATGATAAGAGGCAAGATGTAGGATCAGAATATTGTCACAACAATATTCCTGAGAAATAAACAATAGTACTGCGATACATCGATAATAAACGACTGTTCTGCGATACATCAATGATATTCTGCGAAACATCCAAAGATGACTTAAACAATGATGTAATGACTGAAAACGACGGAAACATGAAGAAAGTGTGACATGTCTGCGATATATCAATAAAACCTGCAAAATATAAAGGTGGTGCTAACTGCGATTTATTGCAAGAACTCAGATCCGAAATTGAAGGGAATATTAGCTGTAAATGAGCTGTCATGAGCTGTAATCCACTATGTAAATACCTATATAAAGGAGATGAATAGTTCCAGAGAGGAGAGGAATTTTTGGAGTGCTAGGAAAGTTTTTAGGAGAGAGAAAATCTTTTATCAAGTGTTCTGTATTCTTGATTTCTGTAATTCCTTAAGATCAAATTAATAAAAAAGTGTCTTTAATCTTCAAATTATGTCATAAATATTGATAAATTCTTGAATAGGGTGTAGTGTGGGAATTCGTGCAACTACACCTAACTTTCGAAATCGATGACATTGAGGATGACATGGAAGACCACAACGATCCTTTGATTCTCACCATGCCAATTGCATGATGCAACATAAAGAAAATCCTCATCGATGGAGGGAGCTCCGTAAATGTCCTGTTTTACGATACCTTCAAACGTATGGAGCTTAATGACGAATAACTCTCGACCTCGCACCACACCATCCATGGGTTCAATGGTACGGATACGAAGCCTCTTGGAGATATCGTTCTGCAGGTGGACGCAGGCCCCATGAAAGTTGACGCTCCTTTCAGTGTGGTAGACCTGCCTTCACCCTACAATGCCATTATTGGACGAAGATGGGTCCACAAGCTTAAGGGAGTCGCAGCTACCTACCATCAATGCCTTAGGTTTCCTACCCCCCTAGGAGTAATGGAGATCAAGGGTGATCAAGCTTCCAGAAAGGAATGCCAGGCAATGCAAATGTGACTCAACAATGAAGAAGGCGAGAAAAGGAGGACCCGTAGGGCTCGAAACAAAGCTATATCAAAGGACAAAGCCATCGACGAATACCTGGAAGAAATCTCAGGGAAAAGCTTATCCAAGGAGCACCCCGTAGGGAACGCGGAAGCATCAACATCAACTGCTAGCCAAGACGCTCTTGCGAACAAACAACCTGAATCTGCCAAATAGCAATTAAAGAAAGTTACTCACCTTGGGGAACCAAAACCCACATTCACACCCTTGGAGGCGGTAAAGGAAGTTAACATCGGGACAGAGGAGAGCCCAAAAAAGATCAAAATAGGAACTCTAATGGATGAAGAGCGCGAAGCCTCCCTGGTAAAACTGCTTAAGGAGTACGCGGACGTCTTCGCATGGAAACTATCCGACATGCCCGGAATAGATCCGAAGATCGTACAACATGAGCTGCGTATTAAAACTGGCACACCCCCGGTAAGACAAAAGGTGCGAAAGATGGCCACGGAGTATCACAAAGCAGTGGATGCGGAGCTGTGAAAGCTATTGGAGGCTGGTTTCATAAAAGAAGTCAAATATCCCACTTGGATCTCTAACATGGTGATTGTACCAAAGAAGAATGGCGGGGTCAGGATCTGCATCGACTTCACCAACTTGAACAACGCATGTCCCAAGGATAGTTACCCACTACCCAGCATTGATCAACTAGTCGACGCAGTAGAAGGATACGAAGAGCTTTCGTTCATGGACGGATATGCCGGGTACAATCAACTATTTTTAGCAGAAGAAGACCAGCAACATACGGCATTTTACATACCCCATGGCCTCTATTGCTACGTAAGGATGCCTTTCGGACTCCGGAACGCAGGAGCAACATACCAAAGGATGGTCGATGCTATTTTCAAGCCGTGGATTGGTGGAACCTTAGAAGTCTACGTTGATGATATGCTCGTGAAAAACAGACTCAAGAAGAATCATCACCAAGACCTAAGGGACATCTTCGAAGCTATGAGGAAGCACAACATGAAGGTAAACCCGGAGAAGTGCACCTTTGGAGTAACATCTGGAAAATTCCTCGGATACCTGGTGACAAAGAGGGGCATTGAGGTAGATCCCGCAAGAATCCGATCCATAGTATACATGTCATCCCCAAAGAACCTAAAAGAAGTACAAAAGATCAACGGATCCATAGCAGCATTGGGAAGGTTCATCTCGAGATCCTCTGACAAATGCAAATTCTTTTTCAACATACTAAAGAAGGGAACGAAGTTTGAATGGACTGCAGAATGCGAAGAAGCCTTCCTAGGCATCAAACAATACCTAGCGGAGATCCCTATCCTTCAGAAACCGGACCCTGACGAAGTCTTGGCATTATACATCGCAGCAACAGATGATGCGGTAAGCGCAGTACTTGTCAGGACCCACACAAAGGAGGAACAACCAATCTACTATGTCAGCAAAACCCTGAACTCCGTGGAAAGAAACTACACAAGAATTGAACAACTGATTTTAGCCATCGTATGGTCCACCGTGAAGCTGAGGACGTACTTATTGACGCATGACGTACGTATCCCATGTCGAGCACCCTTAGAAGCCATCCTCAAAGGGGCAGGAAAGGTAGGACGCATATCAAAATGGAGCACATACCTCGACCAATTCAACATCCACTATGAGCTTCAACACTCTCAGAAATCCCAAGTACTTGCGGACTTCCTAGCAGACCTACCTCTGGACAACGAAGAAGAAGTGCGCATACAAGGATGGAGAGCCGAGGGCACCCCAGATATTGAAAAGCAAAAGGATCCAAACGATATTCTTGAGCCAGTGAGCCCACGGCAATGGGAAGTCTTCGTAGACGGCTCCAAAAATAGAGAGGGCGCGGGGTTAGGCATCGTTATCACCACACCCACAGGGGATAGGGTCGTGCACGCATTCAGATTGGAATTCGAATGCCATACAAATAACATCGTAGAATATGAAGGAGTGGTCCACGCCCTCCGCTTGATAATCGAGATGGGGATACAAGAAGTACGATTGACAAGTGACTCCCAGCTAATCATCCGACAGATAGGCTACGAATACAACGTGTACGACGAGACACTAATGGCATACATGTCTTTGGTACAAACGTTAGTTTCCCAAATACCAAAAATCAAGTTCCGACATCTGCGTAGGAAGGAACTCAGGCACGCAGATGCCTTGGCTTATGCTTCGTCCATGCTCAAGAACAAATATGTCAAAGCAATCAAGGTGACAAGAGTGTAAGAACCATCCATCAAGCTCCAGGAGATATGCACGAGTAACCAATGCAAGTCCTCAATGGAGGATGTCTCTGATGAGGATATCGGAGAGCTCATATTCGACGACTTCCAAGACGACGATATAATGCAACAAGCAGATGAGGACGACGATTACAGTCGGGAAGAATATTGGAGACTCGGAATCCATTCTTTCCTCCAGGAAGGGAAACTACCCCAGGACACCAAACAAGCTAGGAAAATACAATCCAAAGCAGGGATGTACGAGCTAAGAGACAGAATCTTATACATAAAATCATTCCTAGGGCCACTTCATCGCTGTTTGTCCCGATCCGAAGGACATGACATCCTGAAAGATATCCATAGAGGAGATGCGGGAAATCACAGCGGAATGAGATCACTTGCAGATAAGGCAAAGACGCGGGGCTACTACTGGCCAACAATGATCCGAGACGCGGCCAGAATGGCGCAAAGGTGTGAGGAATGTCAAATATTTGGCAGGCGAATCCACGCCCCAGCCACAAAGTTGAACTCTGTGGATAGTCCGTGGCCCTTCGCAAGATGGGGCATCGACATAGTGGGACCACTTGTATCAGGAACCGGGAAAAGAAGATTCCTAATAGTGGCAACGGATTATTTCAGCAAGTGGGTAGAAGCCAAGGCACTGGCAAGAATTCGTGATTCAGACGTCTTCACTTTTATATTTCAAAACATCATTTGCAGGTTTGGCATCCACGCAGAGATAGTTTCCGACAATGGTAAACAGCTACAAGGAAAAAATATCGACTTGCTGTTCGACACCTTCAAAATTCGAAAAAACAAATCCACCCCCATATACCCGCAGAGCAACGGACAAGCGGAAGCCACAAATAAAACTCTAGCAATCATCCTCAAAATACAGTTAGACGAGTACAAGGGGCGATGGTGTGAGCAATTACATAACGTTCTGTGGGCATACAAGACAACTCGAAGATCGGCTACGGGGGAGTCTCCATTTCTACTCACGTACGGAGCGGAAGAAGTAATCCCCACGAAAGTTCTACTACCGACAACAAAGACAGAAGCATGGAAAAATAACCTCACCACGAACATGATGTTAGAAAAGCTTGATGATCTCGAAGAAAGAAGAGAGACCGCACTACAAAAAATGGAAAACTACCAGCGCAGGCTGGCCAGAGAATATAACAAAAAAGTAAAACTTAGGAATTTTGTAGAAGGGAAGTATGTGTTAAGAACCATTCCCCAATACCAGCGAGAGAAGAAATGGGGAACATTAGCACCAACTTGGGGCGGACCCTACATAATACACGACATCGCAGGAAGTGGCTCCTACTATCTGCGTAATTTGAAAGGGGAAATACTCAGGCATCCGTGGAATGCCAAATATCTCAAGCCATACTACCCATAATATATTACCTTCGTATGCATTTCAGAAGAAGAAAATTGACTTACAAGTTCGCATGTTTCTATCTCTAATGGAGGAATATCACGCCTCAACTTTTCAATCAATACAAACTTTCATCTTCAGTTGACATAATTCTACTCATTACCCGTACACATTTCGATGTGCTCAATACCCATAATCAATACCGTATGAGACACATGTATATACCCATACGCATTTCAATTTACTCAATCTACTCACTACTCATATACCACTCACATACCCATCCGTACATAAGGAGATCAACAAAAGAACAAAATATGAATGTATATTGAAAACCGTTCCATATCTTAATAACATGTCAACACTATCGTTACCCCGTGGACGTAGGCCTTAGGGCTGAACCACGTAAATTCGTGTGCAGTTATTATTACTAAAGACCTGCATTGTACTCTAATAAGGGGAATATCCCGCACAAAGCGCGGACCCTACCCACTGCAACATACCGGGAACAACCCGAACAAAACATACATATGCAATCTCTTGAACTCCCCCATAAGCGTCTATAAGTGTACGACCAGGGGGTGACTTCCCAAGGAACGAGATATCCAAGCAATGTTATAAGTCGCGATATCCTTGAACGCCGGATAGACCCCCACAACTCAGTAATCCTATGGCCCAGGAATTAGCTGAATGGGGTGACAGGTCGCAAGACGATTCCGAGGATACCAACCTACAGAATTGCATGAACACTACAATTTCTCAAATCCTATAAATCAAGATCCACGGATTGCAAAACCAATCCCGTGGATTACAGAACTAATTCCGTGGATTGCAAAATCCACGAATAACGTTTAATTACAAAATCTACGGAATTACTTAATATATTAACTTGGATCTATAAAAATAGATGCGAATTCAACAAAATACGAGTTCAGATTTGGACGCTAAAAGTTTGATCTATTACATGGAAGTTGATTACGAACCTAGCAAGAAAAGTAGCAAAAACGCCAAGAAGATTAAGCAACTGAGATCAATCCCCAACATACTAGATATGATCTACTGGGAAGGAGCACCATCCGCGGGTTTCTCCTTTAACGACGAAGGAACACTACCACCAGACGAGGGGCCGGAGGAACCTGAAGGGAGCGTGGGCACGGGACGTCGAGTATAACTCTTGCTTATTCCATGGGTCTTCTTGAGATCCAACTCAATCTCACCAAGAGTCCTGTTAATCTCCTCCGCCAAATGCTTACGAGCCACAAAGCCTATATCTACACTCTTCATCTCAGCTTTATTTAGGGAAATGGAAAGATGCTCCGCCTTTTCAGTAGCTTGCTTCATTGCTTCCTCTCAAGACAAAGCCAGACCCCGATGGTAGCTGACCTGGCCTTCCAATTGAACTACCTTAGCCTGAGCTTCGGCAAATTTTTCATTCGCAGCTTGAAGCTGTCCTTGGAGCTCTGCGGATATTAGAAGAAGACGGTGAGTAATGACAAATACAACATAAAGCACACTCGATAACAAAAACATATACCTTCACAATGGTTAACCGCGGAATCCCGTGCTTCTGCGGCATAATCATATTCATTTGACAACCTATCATAGTCAACCTACAGAAGATTATGAGCATATTGACTCGCACTAAGGTCATCTCGAAGCATTGAGTTCGAATGATGATATCGGTTAACCTCATCATTCTTCGATTCCAACCCCTTGTTAAGACGGTACATAGTCACCTCTAAGTTTCTCTCATATTCAGCCTGACGAGCCACATCAGCTCGAGACGCGGATAAGGCGCTACTAAGAGCACCAGATTCCGCCCTAGCATCGTCTCTTTCCTTAGCAAGACGTTGCATGTAAACCCGCACATCAGAGGGATGAGAAGAACGCGCTTGCCGCAATTCTTCTTCCATATCATTAAGCTTAAATTCTAGGGAGGAAATCTGTCCGCGGGATTCCTCGAGATTATCCCGCGTCCATGAAAGAGCCCCGTTGAGCAGCTGACGGTCGTGATCATTTTGATTTTGCAAATCTACCCAACAATTTTTTTTCTGGCGCCATTCTTCGGCCATAGCATTGTGGACATCCGCGCGAGCATTCCATTTCACGGATTCGCTCTTTACTTTCTCAACTAACTCAGTAATACGACCTTTTTGGCGAACTCTCTCGCCACGAAGCCACATCAATTCAGGGATTCCACCCACTGAAGATAATACACCGGGAGGAGAGAAGAAGGAGACAACTCAGAACATATAGGGAACATTGGAAAAGCAAAGTAGAGAAGGCACAAACCTAATATGGACGAAGAATTCCTCTCAGCCACCTCTAACTTTCCCTTAACCAAAGCTAGCTCGGAACGAAGCATGGCCTCATCCACGCTTTGCTGTTCCTTGCGCTTAAGAAGATCCTTCAGCTCAGTTATTTCCCTATCTTTAGCAGAGGCCGCAGCTTCAACACTCGAAAGCACTCCTTCACGATGGCGGAGTTTCGCTTCTAGCTTAAAAGACTTGGCCTTGAAGAGCCGGTAAAGAGTATGGTTACAATACTCACTCCTCATCACCTACGGATCAAAAATAAATTAGTCCACATAACATATCCAAGTAAAATCAGGTTTAGAAAGAACGGGACATACCTCCAATAGTCGCTGCTGAGGATAACTATACTGGTACCCATCAGCAATGTGACCATCATGCCGCAATGATAGAGGAGGATTCACCACCACATCAATCTCGCTGGCCACAAGATCCTTATCCCACTCTACATCTACCATCTCCGCAGAGGTCGATTCCATATGCTGGCGAGTAAAAGAATCCGAACTCTTTTCCCCTTCAATCACAGGGGCAGGATGCGGCACGACAAGCAAGTCCTTCTTTCTAAGCCAAGCCAAAACAGCATCATCGCTGTCCGCGATCAAGGATTGCGAGAAATCATCAGAAGGAGAATCCAAGGACTTCCCACCAGGTGAAGCACTAGTTTGGCCTTGCGCAAAAACCCCACCAATAGCGGAGGAGGTGCCAACAAAACCCTCCGGCTGAACCACCAAAACCTCAGCATCAGACCCGCGTGCTGCACCGCCCCCACAACTACCTTTAAGAACATCCCAGTCATCACCAGGAGAAAGAAGACTGAAGTCCAAGACGAGTCCCATAGCCGCGGCCATG
Source organism: Papaver bracteatum (assembly GCA_023529315.1). Taxonomy (NCBI): domain Eukaryota; kingdom Viridiplantae; phylum Streptophyta; class Magnoliopsida; order Ranunculales; family Papaveraceae; genus Papaver; species Papaver bracteatum. Next base: position 35,241 of record JAJJWX010000603.1, read on the forward strand.
TCGAAAGACTGATCCCCGGATAGAGCATCACCAAAGGAAAACTCACGGTAAGCATCCCCATCCTTGTCACTACTACCTAGAGAAACTCCCTTGCCCTTGTCCGCGACAGTCCGCTGCAGACCGACCTCCATATCTGCGGCCCCACTCGACTTAGCTCCACCAGCGGCCTCATCAAAAACACCACCACCAGTGGCCTGATCACCACCAGTGGCCTGATCACCACCAGTGGCCTCGATCACCACCATGGTTTGATCACCACCGGTGGCACGATCACCACCAGTGGCCTGATCACCACCAGTGGCCTGATCAACACCACCTCCACCAACGCCCCAGTTGGCGCCACCAACACTATTCCCTTCTTGAAAAGGGGGAGAAGTATCAATCCGCTCTTCTTCGTCGGAAACATCCTCGTCAACGTTCACTGGACTGCTTACATCCTCGAAGCGCGTAGAGTCTTCGGTAGGAGAATTTGACGATTGCTTGGGATTGATCTTTTTCTTTCTAACCACCTACGGTACATGATAATAAATCGCCTTGAGTATCTCCTTTCCTTGGCATAATCCACATTACTTAAGAAAAGGAAGGGGCATATATACGAAGAATACAAACATACCTTGGCATTCCGTGGAAGAAGGTTAGCGTCAGAGATATCCTCGCCATCCACGTCATCAACATCACGACTATAATCGAAATCCATACCTTCGAAATTCATCTGCCAAGGGAAATAATGGGCATAACGAGAAGGAGAGGTTTCGGGGTAGGAGCTGTCAACAATAGGCTGCCAACCATGGGCTCCAGGGACCCAACCATAGGCCCACGGACCAACTACTTCGAAAATAGTGGAATACCACTCATAGTCATGATCACGTTTGATCCTCTCGTCAGCAGGAATATTAAGACCTTCAGCACCAAGAATCCTCGCCATCTTGGAATCACTTACTTCGCTCAAAAGGCGAATTTCCCCCCTAACAGGAGCAATATTCCGCAGATTCACAGACCACGGCTTACGCGTCTTCCTATTGACGTAATCTCCAAAGGACTTATTAAAATTTTCAGGAGTATACCACCCCTTCTCCTCTTCTAAGTTGGGGGCATAGCAGGTCATCATCGTTTGCCCTTTGCTATGAAGATAGCATTTTCGGAGATGACGAAGATAATTTCTCGTCAACTGCTGCACCCCGCGATTATGACTTTTCTTAGCAGTATCACGGCTAGATAAGACCCGGTAGTAGAAATCATCACCAACTTTATACAAGGGCAACATCAAACCAGCCTCGAAAGCGCCCACGGTTGTCAACAAATGAAAAGCATCGTACTGATAATTAATAACCATCTCGTAGGTTATATCTTTATCAGGGGCATAGAAGCACACCTGGAAGTGCTGAAGACCGTGCTTCACTTTGAAGGCTTCAAGATCTATGTGTCTGAAAGTGAACTTCTTGTTACCCAAAGGTAAAGGACGAAAAGTGACAGCAGAGTCATCTTCATAAGCGTCTCCTGCAACATCTTCCGCAGAATTTGCTACCTTCTTCTTAGGAGGAACCACGTCTCCCGAAGATTCTATCTCTGAAGCCTTCCTCTTCGCGGGCTGATTCTTAGTTGTTTTGCCTGAGCTAGGCACAGATGAAGGCGGAGGAAGATTAGCCCGCGGTGGAGGCATGGTGCGGAGAGGCTACACATCTAAAAGTTCAGTGCGCGAATTCTGCTGCTTCTTAGGAGACTATCTCTAGGTCGGCTCGCGGCGTATCTCGACCCCCGCGGAGGATCGCCTCTCTGGAGCAAAGGCTTTAGACTGGAGGACGAGGACGACCGTCTATCCCGAGGGTTATCCTGAGTAGAAGGAGGCGAGGTTCCACCCCTGATATGAGAATCTCTCCGAGGAGATCTATGAGGACTCGGCGGAGGAGTTTGATAAGGCACCCGCGGACGATCAGACATATATGCGAACACAAACACAAATAGGAGGACTAGTCAGAGTCAAGGAAGATCAAAAACAAGGAAATCTCAAGAACAGCGGTGAACGCGAAGAAAACCCTAGATTTCATCCACCACCATATGAGCTTTCAAATCATTACTCAACTTAAAAGGAATCGAAACAAAGCCGATAAAATGCACGGCTCAGCAGTGGCGGCCTTCGACTCCATGACATGCATGGGATTTAACCCCATCATGATTCATCACTAAAAATCGAGAACTCCACAGAAGCAAAAATGGCGATAAGAATAGGTAAAAAAGCCTACCTGAACTACAATAACTTCAATGATTAAAAATAAGGCGGCAACGGCAACAATAGCAATAACGTCAACAACAGTAGCAATAAGGTCGACAGCAGCAGCGGCGGCAGAAACAACAGCAGTAGCAGTAGGAGAATTAGGGTTTTTGACGAAAGGGTGCGGCAGAAACAAAGAACAACAAGAAAAAAACGATTCTGAAGAAGTCAAGAAGATGAAGAAGAAAATGGGGCAGGGAATAAACAGAGAATGTGAATTTAATTCACATTCCCTCATTCTCTTCTCTCTTAAAGTACCAAAAGAAATTGTCCACCACCCGAGACACAGTTACGGCCGGACATGGGAAACGTGCACAATAAATGCAAATAACACCTTTTTAGAAGAAGTTATGAGGGAGAAAAAGCGCACCACCTGATTCTTCTTCCGACTATAGCTGGCACCCAGTCATAAGAAGAGGGGCAAATTGTAAGTACACTTATGTATCTCCCTCGCCACGTGTACTAGCAAGCCCACGTGGAGGGCACGTCATAAAGGTGAATGGTACATAGGGGGATCCAAGGATCTAGGTGATGGGCCACATGTCGAGATCAACAGTTGAAGATGAAGGAACATCAACGAAAGGTATACCCACTTAACACCAAGGAGCTACTCGGCAGCACTTTATCTTATCTCGAGATGAGATGTAATCAACGGCTGGGGAAGGCCCAACTGACACAGACGTGACAAGGAAAGACTGACATCGCCTGACGCAGACTGGACCGCCCCAACCCAACCACTCGCATTTAGTGATGCTCAGAGGGCACGCAACAGCTAACCAACGAAGGAGACGAAGATTGGTCAGCGTGATGATCTTAGAAAGCATAGAAGCCGCGGGATGACAAAGAGGTCCGCGGACTATGCACAAAACACAAGAAGATAAGATTACAACAACTCTTTTCTAAGGGACCCACCTAGATAAGCTATATATATGTCCCTTCCTAATACATTGAGGGGGGTCGAACTGTGAAAGAGAGAGAGAATAAGAGAAACCAGTGAGAAGTAAGTATGAGCGTTAACCTTCGGGTTCCATGTATCACCCAAAGTCTTTCGACTGTTCTTGTAATCTTTTGCCACATAGTGAATACCCCCCAGACCTGTGGATGTAGGCCTTAGAGCTGACCCACATTAATCCTTGTCTCATCTATATTTAGTGTTTGTATATCCTTATATGCGTATGTGTTTCTTAGGTCTATCATAATGGATGTTGAGGATATCATGACAAACCCTCGGGGTTTGGAATCCATGAATCAACATCTATCTAAGCATCTCATGCCATATTCATACTTTAATGCTTGCATTCAGTACATGAGAAGATTGGTTGTGAACACGTCGATGCCTACGTGATTTACATGTTCACAATAACCATGATATATTCTGAATGGAATATTTTTTTTGGTAGACATTAAAGGCAAGTCCAGTACCTCCACACATTCCACGTATATTCCAATCGACCTATAATGTAATCACAGAAACAAACAAAGGACATATCTGTCTTCTGTCCTGATAAGCACACAAGTCATTTCTAGGGCATGTTAGATGACACGTATAGCACGTGCCGTTAAACTTCGATCTAGCATTCTAGCCAGCAGTCGACATTTACAAGAAAGAATCATAAGCAGTATCTCTACTCCCTGAGCAAGACTCCAAAAACACAAACTCTCTACTTTCTTGCACCACCCGCTTTAGGCGGACTGACACCAATAAGAGTCCGTCCATAAATCTCTCCTCTTTTGTATCGAAACACCTCCTATAAGTCGCACCACCTGAATCCAAACCCTTTTCACTCTCTCTCCACATAAGCTTTCTCTCCCCCTTCTTTCTCTGACTCTCTATTATTCTCTCTGTTTTTGGATCTGTAATGGCGACTGCAGGAGGTGCAATCATGGAGTTGATGAATCTACCAATGAAATGTGAGAATAAAGATTTAGGTTGGTTTAGACAGTTGAATGGATTTCCAAATGGAGGTATTATTAAGAAAAGAATGGGAGCTAATAACAATAAAGCTTCTTCTTTTAATGCTATTTCCATGAGGGTTTCTGAAACTACTAATAATATTACTAGTATAAGAGGATCTGATAATGGCTCTCCCAATCTCGTAAGTTCTTCCGTCTCTCCTTCTTATAATCACGATTCATCAATCTGTCTGTATATCTGTTTTGGGGTGCTTTTTTTTGTGTTGTATGATAATTGATAAAGGTGGGTCCTTTTTTATTTCTTTGATTAGTGCATTATCAAGACCTTACTAGTATTAGATTGTATAAAATATTGAAGATTTTAGTGTATTTAGTAATGAAAAGTGTGTTTTAAGTTTCTAATTGCACAGGGTAATAGGTATGTTCAAGTAATTTTAAATTTAAATCTATTTTGTTATACGATTATTTGCGTACTCTTTGCAACCCCATTGATTTTGACCAACAAGTGTTGGACTTGGCTACCGGTAGTATAAATACGTTGGAAGATTTTATACTGTTGAAAATGGCAGTTAAGGAAATGGGGTAAATCATGGACTCTATACAGTTAGACTGATTTCTGAATGCATTCTTATAAAGTTTTTATTGCGGTTTTAAATTGGGGTTGGAAGAACCAATCCTATTGAAGAAAGGGCTTTCTGTTTCATAATTTTAATTATTATCAGGACTCCCTGTATGATGATGGGATGGGAAACCATGAGTACATGACTTCCACACAAATGAAAGCTTGCTTCTGAAAATCCTCCCCATGGTCTTCTACAAATAATCATTTTGTTATTGGTAAATTACAATATGCATTCTTGATGCCACATGTAGCTGGAGAATTTTGTTTGTAATTAGCAGAAACATGCTCTAGTTTTACCTTGTATATGTATCCGTCTCTGTATCTCTTTTGTTACTACACATTGCCTGACATTCTTTGATCGTGTAATTAGGTTGAAAAGAAGTTTTCTTTTGGTCTTCATGCTACGGATTCAAACTATGAAGACAGAACAGCGTTAATTAACGCTCAAAGAAAAACAAAGATTGTCTGTACAATTGGTCCTTCTACAGATACACGTGAAATGATTTGGAAATTGGCAGAAGCTGGAATGAATGTAGCACGATTAAATATGTCCCATGGAGACCATAAATCACATCAGAAGACTGTCGATCTAGTTAAAGAATACAATGCCCAATTTGAGGACAAGGTTATCGCCATAATGTTGGATACAAAGGTATGCTCATAACTTATTGTTCTGGTTTAGAGTTCCGATGTTATCTCTCCTTTGCTATGCTCTTGTGGCAAAGAACTTCTGTACGTCGGGATTCAACTACCATATCATGAACTCTTACCAACCTTATTCTTGAGTGTTCGGTACATGTCTTTCAATTTTGAATTGTGTGAATGCAGTTCAAGTGTTGTTACTAAGTTTGTACATATACTTATATGTAGGCTAACATGTTGCGTTAGTTAGTATTGGAAAGATCAGAAGAATCTCTAACGCTCATAAAAAGCAATTAGTGATGTTAGAGGTCAAGCGGATTTAGTTGTTATTTGCATTATTTTATTTTGTGAATTAAATGCTGATTCATTCTGTTGGGGTTCAATAGATCTGTGTATCTCTAGCTAGTATGAAAATGAGTATAACTTTAAGTTCTCTAGCATCCTATCTATTTTGCTTGACTAGTACGTTTTTCAGTATTTCTTATAAAATAGGTAACCTAATACTAGCTGTTTTTTTATTTATGCAGGGTCCAGAGGTTAGGAGTGGTGATGTTCCTCAGCCTATCTTGTTGAAGGAGGGCCAAGAATTCAATTTTACTATTAACAGAGGAGTGTGCACAGAGGATACTGTCAGTGTAAACTATGATGACTTTGTCACTGATGTGGAAGCGGGAGATATGCTACTTGTTGATGGTAAGTGTGGGTGCCTCTTAAACTGCAGTGATCAGATGAGCTTTTGTATAAGAGGCACATCTTTGTGGAACTTTGAGATGAATTTACAATTATGTTATATGACATTCCTCGTTTGATATCTGTGTGTTCTGTTAAGATTTTGCAGTTTTTTGTTATAATGAGATGTTTTCCGACATGTAACAGGAGGAATGATGTCATTAGTCGTGAAATCAAAAACGGCAGACACAGTCAAATGTGAAGTAGTCGACGGCGGAGAACTTAAATCAAGGCGACATTTGAATGTGCGTGGAAAAAGTGCAACTTTGCCTTCAATTACAGGTTACCTTCTCTCTTCTTTCCTGTATTCCTATAGCACGTTGCCGTAGTATTTTCCTAGTTCTAATTTGGTTGTGTTGATTCAAAAATTAATTTATGGAATTGTCTGTACTTGTGCTATTTTAGCCACTGTCTTATGATATGAAACTCATAGTTGTTGTTGTTGTTGTTGTCTGTGCTTGTGATATACAGAAAAAGACTGGGAAGATATCAAGTTTGGTGTGGACAACAAAATTGACTTCTATGCTGTTTCCTTCGTTAAAGACGCCCAAGTGATCCATGAATTGAAAGATTATCTCAAAAGTAAAAATCTTCGCTACCTCCCCAAATTGATTTTCTACTAACCTTTTGCATTTTCACATTGTTTACGGAAAAGCCTGACAACGATGCTTTGTCTTGTAGAGAACAATGCCGACATACATGTGATCCCCAAAATAGAAAGTGCAGATTCGATTCCAAATCTTCAGTCAATTATTGCCGCATCCGATGGGGTAAGTTATGCTTCAAGTTCCTAACATATTCCCAATAAAAACCAAAATTGTGCCCCTGTTACTTAGTATGAAATTCTTTCTCTGAGACTAAATAGAATCTGTTAGTTAGCAAGGGGTCAGCTGTAGACATTTGATTCCATACCTCCTTTTCTTGGATCAGTACTATTTCAGATTTGTATGGATTTTCATTTCTGTTTTTGTTTCGGTGCTTGTTAGCTATTTTTATCCTTTGTAAACAATTTTATAATTGATAAAGGTGGTTTTGGTAAATAAAATTTGATGATTTAGCTAAAAAAAGAAGAAGATGCCTATAGTAATCCCCCCTCCAAGAATCGAGTCCAGTGTCATAATGTTCTTTTGAACGTTCGAGTTAGTAATTACTTATTGATTGGATTATCAGGTCTTACTGTTTTACATCTCAACGAGAACTATAATATATCATTATATAATTTTGATCTTGTTGACTTTCAAAGTTGGTATCTGGCTTTTCATCATGGTTCAAGCACGAGCATACCTATTTTGAAAAGTTTAATTTGCGAAGGTTCAGAGCTAATTACGAAACTCACTCAAGCTTCTTCTCAACTTATTGTTTAACATGCATAATGATTAATAAATAGTGCAACTTGTTATCCAGACCTCTAAATGAAAGTTCGAGCTCTCTCATTAGTACAATTCTTTTAGTCCTTCAAGAATGGTAAACAAAACTTATGCTGGCAAGCGATAAATTTTGATCTTTAGTTATTTAGAACCTTTTGATGGGGCTGATTACTGAACTCTGAATGAGATGTTGCTAACTTAAGGTTTGACAGGCAATGGTTGCTCGTGGTGATCTTGGAGCTGAGCTTCCAATTGAGGAAGTTCCTTTACTGCAGGTATTCCCTTTGTCTTTGTTTTGCATTAAGTAATAAATTGCAATAAGGCATCGGTGAGGTCATTTGACATTGTCTATATGCCTACCACCTTCAACTTTCTTAAACCCGTCCCATGTTGTGTTCCAAATCTCCATGATCAATGTTTCTTTGTTTCGCCGAGAATGTACTTTCATGGTTACACTGATTCATCGGCACACTTATTTTAGTAGAACGTTCCTGTTTTGATTAACTTGTTAAGTGTTCTTCCTTTTCTGTTTCTTTGAAGAGTAGATTATGCCTCACTATTTGCAGCACTTGTAAAACATCAATGGACGCAGTACATGATTGCAAAAAGCACTTCCTGAGAATCCTTTATAATAATTATTAAGTAACTGGATGCATATTATGATTCAAACAGGAGGAGATAATTAGAAGGTGTCACAGCATGCAGAAGCCAGTGATTGTGGCAACAAATATGTTGGAAAGCATGATAGATCATCCAACACCCACACGAGCAGAAGTTTCTGATATTGCAATTGCGGTACGAGAAGGCGCTGATGCAATTATGCTCTCAGGGGAAACAGCTCATGGAAAGTAAGTTATAGTGGTCATAATTAAAGACCAGACTAACTCTTCTCTCATTGTTGGTCAAACGTCTGATCTTTTGTTGTTGTTGAGCAGTTTGAGTTCTTCTTTGTTGGTCTTCTTCTTCTCTTGTGAAACAGTGGAATCACCAGACTTTCTATTGCGTTAAAGTTCTCATAATTTTATTTGCAAATTAAATACGACTTGATCTAGAAGGAGAGATAAATAATATTCAAATAATTATGAATCATAATCAGTATTAGCTTTACGGTTCTTTACTTGATTAGTTATACATCATATGCCCATGAAGCAATTTTATGAGTTCGTTTATTAATCTCTCATGAACAGAAATTGATCCTTTTCCTCTTCTACAATTATCTTTGTATTTAGGTATCCATTGAAAGCTGTTAAAGTAATGCATACTGTTGCGCTTAAGACTGAATCAACTCTACCAACCAGCAGCATTCCACCCAATTCGATTGCCCAAAAGGTACATAAACGTATATATTTTCTCCATTTTATGCTGTACTTTTTATACAAAGCGTTTATGAAGTCAAAATGTTGACCTTCATCAGATCTTTCTTGTAAGTTAAAAAGTGGCTCTGTTAGTTTGTTCCAAAGTGGGTTCAGCGGCAAACTGGGACCTTTGACAGTCACTCACCAGGAGTCCCTTCCATTTTATGCATTACTCTTTATTGTTTGTGTATTTAACTGCGTAACATTACTCTTTATCGTTTGTGTATTTAACTGCGTAACATATGTAGCTCTCACTGAATCCGTGCTTTGCTTCGGTGTTTTATCAGAGCCATATGAGTGAAATGTTTGCCTTTCATGCTACCACAATGGCGAACACCCTTGAAACGCCGATCATCGTCTTTACAAGAACGGGATCCATGGCTGTACAGTTAAGCCATTATCGACCTTCTGCAACAATCTTTGCCTTCACAAATGAGTGAGTGTTTCTATTGACTCATGGAGTACACCTCTTTCATTTGAGGCTAGTTTTATTTTTGTATTTGATGCTGTCAGACATAGTTTGCATACGAGAAGCATACTTGGGAAGTTTGTCATCGTGCACTTGTTGTAGAGTATCTCAATTTATAGTTTCTAAACAGAAATTACTTAAGAGACTATACATAGTGCAGTACAAGGTTGAGTTGAGTTGTTTTATCATGTAGATTTAAGCAAAGCCAATTGGGTAATATATCAACACTTTTCAGTTTAAAGGCTAATGTAGTTTTTTTGGATTTTTTTTTTGTTCACAACCTTGTATCTGCAGTATAAGAAAATTGTGTTAACATATTGGCGTTTCGTCATTCTTGCTTGTCAGGGAAACAGTGAAACAGAGGTTGATACTTTATCACGGTGTGCATCCCATTTACATGAAATTTTCAGATGATGCAGAAGAAACATTCTCTCAAGCGCTGAATCTTTTGATGGTACTCCAATTGATTTCTTGTATTCTTTGATTTACTCTCCACCTTAAATCATGTAAGAAACTACCGTTCTTATTTAACCATTCTAATACGGTTTCATGTACCAGGAAAAACAATTGATCGAGGAAGGAGGACATGTGACGCTCGTCCAGAGTGGAATGCAACCAATCTGGCGCAGAGAGTCTACGCATCACATCCAAGTCCGCAAGGTCCAAAGTTGATTATGTATCAGTTATCTTTTTAGATCTGTCCCTGATTGATTTTTAATTTAGTTGATTTAAAATGTTATTGCACAGAACTTTGTGATTCCTGAAATGGAAGGTAGAATTATTTCAAGGGTGTGTTTTGTCTATCAATTAGGAAGATAGCTGTAGATCTTGATCTTTTTCTTTTTCTTTTTACAAATACTTCATATTTTTATTTATGCAGTTTTGCTTGAGGTTTGATCAGTGGGTTTGGTGATGCCACCTATATAATTGTTAAAATGGTCTGTTGACTTAGTTTCTCCTTCTTGTGCCACTTCTATTTTTGACCTATTTTGCATATCTTAGGCCTATTCCTATGGGTATGTCAAAAAAATATTGTTTGGCATGCCATGTGGCATGTCAAATGAGTTTCCCCACTATGGTAGGTATGCGAAACTTGATTAAAAACATATACTCCCTCCGTTTCAGGAAAAGTGTTACTTTTACTGAAACGGAGGTAGTATTTAATTGTGTTAAAAACATATATTTAATTGTGTTGGGTGGGACCCTAATAAATAAAAAATATATTTGTGTTTTTGTGGTGGGATATTTATAAAAGTTTTAGTGTTATAATATATTTAGTGGGACCCTTTAAATATAAAAATATATTAGAATAATGAAAAAATAGGAGAGAAGGAGAATTTATATATATACTAGGTCTTAACCCGTGTCGTTACGGCATATTTTTATTTAGTTATGAATTTTCCGACATATGAATATCAAATATAATATGTATTAATATCAAGTTTACCCTTCTTATCGTTGCAAAAGTAAAGGGAAACCCGATAGATATTTTTATTCTTCACTTCACATCCTTTCTAGCATTTTCCGCCTTGACATCCTCCTATACTATGTCTCTCCTTTTTCGAGTTGTATCCTCAAGCCAACAATGAAATTATATCGAAACTAATTTTTACATATTTTGTCCCAAAAAAATAATAATTATTTGATATGTTTTTTAGTTTAAAAAGATATCTTATCAATCTTTTGAAATGATATTACCTTTTTTCATCTTTCTTATATTTAGTGAATGGTGTTAGGATGTTCATGGAAAATAGGAACCTATTATGGACCCGATAACATAGCACGGATCATGTCCCTACTTGGCCACCTTGGGATATGAGGTGTGTGGTTTTAATCTAAAAGGCCTCAGCGCTACGTAAGGAGATGCCCAAGTTTATTAAGCTCAACATGTACTCCTCTTTCTTCCATGTGGGACTATCCCTAGCTATAATTAAGTGGTTTATCGTGCCACATACTCCAACAATCTCCACCTTGACGATATTAAACCACTTCACCAGTCCAATCAGACTTCACCATATGATTACCATTTGTATATGCTACCCATCGATCAGGATTATTGTCACCATGCGCCCTACAATCCTACTTCACCTTGAGTTAATGAGAAGGCAAGTACCAACTCCAGCTTGAGCATTTCCTTGCCCACATAGAACCCTACTACTTGAGAGTTAATGTGTGAGACACTAACTCCACCTTGAGCGCCAGTTCATCCTTGAGCATTGCCTTTCGGATCTAGAACCATGGTCCACCTAAGTTAATGAGTGAGACACTAACTCCACCTTGAGCGCCAGTTCAACTTTGGGCCTTGCCTTCTTCACCTTGAGTCTGATTTCACTTGTGCCCTAAACCGGGTGGCATCCACAACCACTTCAACGTTCAAACAGTATCCCCAACCACGGGTTCTGATACCAATTGTTAGGATCTTCATGGACCATCAGACACTACTCATGGCCCAACCACATAACACGAAACCCCACTTGACCACCTTGGGATAAGAGGTGTGGGGTTTTTAACTAAAAATCCCCGGTTCTATGTATGGAGAAGTCCAAGCTTATTGTATGTTCTTACTATTTCAATGATGATGACACACTTAAAATCTAATTCATTCACTTAATATATTATACTTTAAAATGTTAAGTTATTTCCGATGGTAATCATTTTACCCACATACGATGTAGTTATAGTTTTTCAAAATTCCCATAAATATTATGTACGTAATTCAATTTGGCAGGAAGAGTTCACCGAATGACATATAGGTAATGTCCTTTCGTAACATTGTGGCCTTTTCAACATAGTTGGATCCAGAGTTGGTAAAAATCACTGAATTTATGGGTTCTCAGGCGAGAGTAATCTAGGTATGGGCTACTTCCCAGAAAACTGCTAATGGATGTCCACATCAGTTTTAGTTGAAAATCCCACGCTATCGGATAACCACAATGACTAAGTGGGAACAGTATTGGCAAAGATCATGTCCTTAAAAATGGTATTATAGTCGACCACAGGTTACATGTCGAGGGCGAAAGAGTATGCTTGACGGATTGAACATATTTCAGAGTCTCATGAGTGAGAAAAAATGCCAGAGTCTAGGATTGAACATATTCCGTACCCGAGGACGGCTCCAAATTAAGTTGTAATAGAGGTAATGGTTTTTCATTTGCTAACACCGAGACCTTTTCAGCATAATTGGCTTCGTAGTTGGCGAAAAATCTTTATAGTTAAGCATGCTCGGTATTGAGTAATCTTGGGATGGGTGACCTCTTAAGAAGCTGTTGCTAGATGAACGCAGCGGTTACCATTGAAAACTCAATACTATCATATGAACGCAATGGCTTAGTAAGGACATTATCGGTAGAGGGCAGGCCATTACATTCTACGACATTATGCCTCCAAATGTGAGGTTATTTGTTGCATAAAAATAATAAAATCATGATTAGTTAGTAAGTCAAATCATTAAGTAATTAACCTAATAACAATAAGCTCTACTAACAATAAACTCTGCTATCCATCATCATTGAATAAAAATAACGTTAAACCATTTATCAAGAAATATGTGAGGCGATGCAAAATTACTCACTGGGCACCAATACTTGCCACCGTCATTATGGTCCACTTATATAATTGCTAGCCAATTTAACTAAGTTTGATGCTGCTTTTTTTCATTCAAAAAAAGTATTTTGAAAACATTTTGATAGCAATATTTTTTCATCTTAGTGTTTATTAAAGATTTCATAAAGTGTATACTTCCAAAATTTATCAATTTGTAAAGTGGGGAGAAGGAGCTTTTAAAAGCTTCAAAAGCAAAAGCTATAGTTCACCCTAGCTTCATATTTTATTTTCCAATTCTATCCCATTTTGTTTATAACTGACAACAATTATCCTTGAATCTATATATGATCACCAATTTTTATTTTTTATATTTTATACTCTTTAAAGATAATTATTTTTTATTTTCAAACTACATTTTATGTTATATCGTATCACTAAAATATACTTTTATTTTCAACGATAAATATTAAGAGATTATGGATTTTTAAAAAATGGTTTAGAAAAATAATACTTTTTAGTAATAATACTAATTAGTAAATTTAATATTACATGTGTACGTACTCTAATAGTAGAAAACTTACTTACTTTACGCACTACAAAATAGAATAGACAATTTTCAGAAATATGTCTGCTTTTGTAATTTTCTCACTAACTATAGATGAACATGATATTTTCAGAGATATGTTTGTTTTTTAAGATAGTTTTAGCTTTAGTTTATAATTTGCAACCGTTCAATTGTTTGTTTTTTTTACAAATCTCGGCACAGTAACTTACATCGGCAACCAATTGTTTTTTTTACATAGCTCCGCACAATAAAGTACATCGGAAAAGCAATTTTGTAAAGATCGCAGCAATACCAAACTAATTCTAAGTATTAGCTAATAAAAATATACTTTTATTATCATCATTAGTAGAATAATTTATATATTATCTTTTTTAGTTTGACATTTAATTAATAGACTATTTATTATGAAGAATTATGGAACCTTAATGACATGATAACTTTTGTCCATTAGATGCATTTCTAATCTCAATCACAACCATCACCTATGACAAACGATTACCTCCCTAGATTTATCTCTTGTGAGGAAAAATTTGAACCGCCACTTACATAAGCAAAGTTATTACAAACTGTGCTTTATATTCTTGATGATAATAATAAGAAAGTGAAGTAACAAAGTATTAGTATTGATTTTGCTTGATGGGATTGCATAAACAAAACATAAAGTGTTCCATTATATGAGTTACCGGAAGATCCAGGTCTCTTGTACTCGTTCCTTAGATTAGTGGTTATTTATGTGTTTATAGGGCTTAACCCGTGCCGTAACTAATATCTACTGATATTATTAGATTAGTGATTCATTCGACCTTCGCCACCGCTTCCACAACCTACTATCGCAACTAATATATATTGATATTTTTTTTCTGTTTTTATCAAAATTATTTATTAATAGAAGAAATACAAATTTATTAATTTAACTAAGAGAAATTTTATAATGAAAGAAATTAATAGATTATTTATTATGAGCAATTAGTGAACAAACATTATTATGAGAAATTAATAAATCATTTAGTATCAATTAGTGTGGAACACTAATTAGTTAGGTATTTATTATATTAATCATTTACTATATTTATTATATTAGATTTCCATTAAAGGGTCATTAAATGTTAGTTTTATGGGACAAATGACAACCATAGATTTATCAATTGGGATATGAAATCTTGGCCATCACTTACACGTGCGAGATGAGGGTGTGGTCAAGAGAACCACGGCCCTTGATTTATCTTTGTCCAGACAAATCCTGACCACCACTAACACAGGCCAACTTGTCCAAACCCTGTTTTATACTAATGATATAAAATTACTCGGAGATAAAGAGAATATCCCTGGAGATAAAGAGAATATCGCCATCGATAAAGTCTCTATCGCTCAGCAAAGCGATAGACACTCTATCGCTCGATGGAAACTCTGTCGTATATGCTTATATGCCAGGAAAAACATATTGGCATATGAGTTTGGCAGTTTTGCATACCCATAGTGGGTGCATATATGCCAAATATCAGTGTTATATCCATAGGAAGAGGCCTTACATGTTATTTATACTTCTAGATTTATATGCCTTGGAACCTGGATGAAAGTGAGGTTTCTAGTTGGCAAACATGAAAAAAAATGCATACATATATATCCAGATTTAATTGGGGGCCGACCGTTTTAATTGGGGGCATCACTAGATGACAAAAAAGGTCTCCCATTAGTAATTCGGGTTACCCCTTGTAAAAAAACTTTCTAAATGGCTGAAATGCCCTTGAGTGATTATTATTAAGAATTAATGAAGTTGATTAGTGTGATAATTGTGTTTACATAAAAATCAGATTTTGGGATTCAATTTTTGGGGTTTTTATGTTTAGAGAAGAAGAAGAGGAGTTTTGAAAGGAAAAACTAGGGTTTTTAGAAATGAGCAGTAGGATCTTCATTTCCACCATTTTTCATGGCTTCCTCCATTAAAACAATCAGGTAAACTTGATATACTCTTCAAATTGTCTGAATGGTGCTCCAAGTGGTCGATTCATGGTCACTATAGAACTACTCAGAGTGAGGGTCGTTATAGTCAGGTGTTTTATACACCAACGACTCTAAAGAGTCGTCACTCTGTTGACACTCAAGTGGACGACTCAAACCCGCAACTTTTAATGGTGATGAAAAATCGTCAAGGTGGTGTGTTAAACCATGACGAATGTTTATAATGTTCACCTAGAGTCGTTAGTTGATTCGTTTAATACCCAGACGATTCTCGAATCCAAACTCTCTGTATAAAAAGGTAAGTTTTTGTGTGTTTGAGTCGTCATAGGTATATCTTGATATACTGACGACTCTAACCCACCATTTAATAATTTTATATAGAGTCGTTAACCAATAACAAAGGGTCGTCAAAACAGGGTCGTCATCTTCAACCTTTAACACTAACGACTCTATTCTAGGGTAGAATTTTTTGAAGTAGAAGAAAGAGGGTCGTCATCTTCAACCTAATACCCTAACGATTTTTCATAGAATTCGCATGCATATCAAAAGTCGTTAGGGATTTTTATTTACAGACTAACGACCCTAACTCTGTAACTGCTACTTTTCAGTTACCAAACTCATTTTCACAATCAAAACACAACAAAAAATCGAATACAAGGTGGGTTTAATTGGAGCCATAGCTTTCTTGGGTTTCGATTTTTTTGCGACGATTACACGATGAATCGGTTGAAGGAAAAAAAATTCTTCAAAATAGTCGTTAATGGTGGTGGTGGAGAAGAGAACAGGGAGGAGAGGAAGATGAAGAAGAAGAGAAGCCTAATTAAGGTTAACTGATTTTTAATTTTTAGTTTTAGGTAAGGGTAAAATAGTATTTTCA
The DNA here is from genome assembly GCA_023529315.1 of Papaver bracteatum. Taxonomy (NCBI): domain Eukaryota; kingdom Viridiplantae; phylum Streptophyta; class Magnoliopsida; order Ranunculales; family Papaveraceae; genus Papaver; species Papaver bracteatum. The sequence continues at coordinate 51,552 of JAJJWX010000603.1, forward strand.
TAATCAGATTAATAGGCCCCTAATAATTTTGGGGTGCAAATAAAATTAAAACGGTTGGCCCCAATTAAACCAGGATATATATTCTTTCTACCGTAGGTCAAGATACAAACATCCATTTACACTAGAAACATACAAAATATTGAAGTCCCATTTACATTCTGGACTCATTAGATGTTAATTCATTGCCCTAACAGTGGAATCCACAAATGAGAGACACTACTGCTGGAGAAAAACAGAATGACTTTTACTTCCTTGCACTCCCCATGCTTGACAATAGCCTAAAATTACAACATACAGTTTGGGTCAAGCATTCTCGAAAGAGGGGCGATGAGCATTCAGAACTTGATAAAAATCGAGATACTGTTTACCTCCTTTACCTTTTATTTCTTCTTGCTACTACTACTTATTTAGTCACCACTTGTCAGGTGCACACACAACGGAATTCATATTAGTAGGCATACGTACTTAAACACAAAGTTCCTCAGGCTTCTCCTGATGGGTGCCTCTGTTGCTCTCTCGTCCACCCATCTTGATATACTTGTACCATCTTGCACAAACTATATAGAGCAGGAAATCGGCTGTCGTCAGGGCTGCTAAGAGGAAGTAAAACCTATCAAGATGACCTCGGTTAAGATTCCCAGGGATCCAACCGGGCATATCATCTTCTTTAGATATCTTCATTACTACACTAACTAGTAAACTGCTGACGTAGTTTCCAAGTGAAATTGAGGTCATGCAAAGAGCACTGCCGAAACTCTTTAACCCGTCAGGAGCTTGTCCATTGAAGAATTCCAATTGACCGACATACATGAACACCTCAGAGGCTCCTATTAATGCGTACTGAGGGACTTGCCAGAATATACTCATACTACTCGAACCTTCACAGTTAAGACAATCTATTGTAGCAGATTTTAGTCTAAAGTTTTCGACAATTCCTGATGCAACCATTGCCATTATTGCTATAATCAATCCAACTCCCATTCTTTGGAGCTCAGTCAGTCCTTTGCTTTTGAGTCTGCTGACAAGAGGATCGAGCACTCGCCTATATAGGAAAATGAAAGCCGCTACACTTAAAATATCAAAACTTGACATGCTTGCAGGTGGGATTTTAAAGTTCCCAATGGTTGTTTTCATTGCTGCTCCTTGCTCAACAAATAGAGATGCCATTTGAGTGAAGACAACTGAATAAAGGATTGTGCAGAGCCATATGGGAAGAAGTCTCAATATGCATTTCACCTCTTCAACTTGTGTGATTGTGCAGAGTCTCCATGGGCTGTCCTTCCCTTCATCTTGTAGTGCTAAATCTCTTGAAGTGATGATGGCTGCTCTATCCAAGAATCTGAGTAAAAATACATAAAGTTAAGTTAGGCCAATAGGAAACAGTTTATGGATTCATTTCTGTAGGTGCCGATGTTTATAAAAAAGGAAACTCTAGAGAACGACTTACTTGAATCCATTGGTGTGGAATATTTTTCTTCCGCCACTAATTGCACACCCCTTTCCTTCAACTTCATACAAATCATCGCCGCTTTCTGGCACCCCAGCCCTCCATTTCTTTGCTGCAGAAACAACAACTTGGCAAAACCTTGCGAGAGGGTTTCCTGTTGCCTTAAAATGACGGTATTTCGGTGTTCCAACGAGAAACAAGACCAATGCAACAAAGGCAGATCCCGTAGAGCACCAAAACCCTAAAGCCCACATCCCTTCATCCTCAAAGTAGCCCAAAATTGTGTTTGAAAAGAGAGAACCAAGGTTTAGAGCCAAGTAGAAGTAGCTAAAGAAAGCCACCTTTTGAAATCCTTCTTTGGAGTCCTCTTCATCAAATTGGTCAGCCCCGAATGTAGCAATATTTGGTTGATAACCTCCATTCCCCAGGGCAACCAAGTAGGTTGACAAGTAAAACAAAGCTATTTCGACCGATGAATGCGTCCTGCATTCTAATGCTTCGACCCCGCAACCATTTGGCTTGACCAGGAATAAATATGTTGATAATGATAGCAATGCTAAACCCTGTTTAGCAACCACACAATGTTAATGTACGTATTAGGAAGCAAAACCTAAACACAAATTTTGAAGATATCGTTAACTTACCACCACGAAGATCATTTGAAAAATGGCACAAGTTTTGTATCGTCCCCAGTATGAGTCGCTGAGGAATGCCCCAACAAGTGAGAATATGTAAACAGTACCAGTCCATTTGCTGACACTATTAGCTGCCTCAGCGTTGTCTTGTTGCAAAACCCTTGTCAAGAACAACACTAAGTTCACTCCTACTCCAAAAAAGGCCAACGTCGCCAGACCTTGATTAACTGTTTGATCATGTAGAAACAAATATAAGCACACAGTAAAAAAAGAAGAGAAAAAAGTAACTCCTCCAGCAGCCATAAGCAAGTGTGGCGGCTTCAGAGTTTAAACTTGATTGTTGATACCAATTTGTCTACTTTTTCCATCCAATAAACGTTTTAAAACTAACCAAAGCAATGAATATTGCTTAATTAAAATCAAATATTTGATCTGATTGGTATCGGTGCATCTGGTCAAGTCTTAAGTCAAGATAGGTGACTTTGGTTAATGGCAAGTGAAGTTCAAGACATAATGAGTTTCTCGAAGCGATATTATTTTCACCTGATATGGTATCCGTCCAACTTTACTACTGGGGATCTTTTAAAATGAATGGGTGTATAAAGTATATGGCAAGTATGATAAATTTCAGAAAGAAAATGGAATGGAACTTGTCCAATTCTCTAAATAGAAGGTTTATATGGCATGTATATTCTTTAATCTGGATGCAAATCTTTGTATACGTTTTCATGTTCATAAATTTAAAGGATGTTTTTGTTTTTTGGTTGATAAAGAGAAGCCCGTATCACACATGCATGCGTGGTTATAGGCAGTGACTAAATACAACCCATAATTGGGTTAAATGCAATCCATACTAAATGCAATCCATACTAAATGCAACCCCTATAAATATGTAATTAGCTAAATGCAACCTAAATTACTTTTAACAATTTTTTTAAATACAACCTAAATTACTTTTAACAATTTTTTTAAATACAACCCAAACCATGTTGACCAATTTATACAAGTATTTTCCTAATATTTTATTTCTTAATATATATTTAAATTTAATCTCCTAACTTGTAATCAAGATGATGTAATTTCCCAACTTTTCTTTACGATCTTCTAGGAACTCTCTCCAAAACCCTTTCTATGTTCTCCACCAAATAAAAATAAAAATGGAGAATCAAATAAAACCCTCAAATTCCTTCTTCTCCATCACCGAGTTCAATAGACGATACTTCGCCAAATAAATCGATTGAAAATATCAAACAGTTCAAAAATGCCTCCCAAGCCTAAAGATCCCAAACCTAAATTAATGCCCAGCATAAAACCTAGCTAAGTTACTTCATCATCAATGAAATTTATCAAATTAATTTAATTATATGCTAATATATCATGTCATATTGCATTTTCATCACAGAAACTTGGAGGTGTAAGGAAAAAAAAAAAGGGTTTGAATAAATACTTGATTTAGGGAAGAAGAAAAGAAAAATTAGGATAAAAGATATTTATTTTTGGTTAGTTAATTTTTTAATAGGAATAAGATTTGACTTGACTTTTAGGGTTGTATTTAGTTATTTTCAAAATAAAATAAATGAGAATTTCAAAAGTAGAATATGGTTGTATTTAACCTAACAGTGGGTTGCATTTAGTCACTGCCTTCTAGATTCATTTTTTTTTGTAAACCATACAAATTCAGAAAGACTTATTACTTCCTCAGTTCCTAAATAATAGGCTGGTTTCTATAAATAAATGTTTCAAAAAAATAGGCTGGTTTCCTAATTAGGAAAGTCAAATGTTATTTTATTTTTCTGGTACCACTTTTCTCTTAACTTCTTTTGATGACAAGTGTCATGTGGACCATTTCACTTAATTTCTTTTGCAGAAAAGTGTCATGGGGACCATTTCACTTCACTTCTTTTATTGACAAGTGTCATGAGGACCACTTTCAATGATTAGTTCTCTTAATTTCCTTAATTTTCTCTAACAACAAAACCAGCCTATTAACTAGGAACGGGGGGAGTATGACTTAAAGCTCGAATCATCAGCTAGAGCAGTGAAAGTAGGTAGCAACTCTATCGACCATGCCGAAAACATCAAAAAACTATACCGGCATATATCCCCTAATTATTCTATATATCCCTTAATTTGGTGTTCATTATTAACTACAGTGTTTTTTTTTCTTTTTTTTTCTCGTAAGATTGTGAGAGGTGGCGACCCTCACCCCCTTCATTATTTTTTTTATTTTTTTAAAGCATGCAAAAATGAAAGAACAAAAGTAGGGAGCTGGCTATCTCACCTAGACGGGGATTATATATATTGTTTTTTCCTCTCGCTCCGAATGGATTTAATTATGTAACAAATATACGACAGACACTCTTGTATACTATTAAAATTTTCAAAATAGTGGAAAAACAATTTTTGGTAATGCAATTTTTTTTTAAATTTTACTTATTTTCTAGAGAACGATTTAGTTAATTACCAAGAATTATGATTCCTGCGAACCATCCTCCACTCTTTCCTCTAATAGAAGGCCTTCCATGTCTGTCAACAGTTCCATCGAGTGTGTATTCATCATCTGCATCCATCTCTTCTTTTATAACCCTTTTTCTTACTTGTCCTGAACCCATCATTTCATTATTACCCTGCATAATTTTGGTTTTAAAGGAATTGTTATATACATATTACTTGTAATCGTAAAAATCAGCAGAAATTCTAATTTATTCCAATATACTCTATAGTCCATCATACTTCAAGTTTTGCACACATGCTTCAAAAAAAAAAAAAAAAAAGTTTTGCACACAGATTTTAAAATGGCAAGATAATTTCATTTTTCTTTTTATGTCTATGTTAACAATTTGTAGTGCAACCAATATTTGTTGGTTTTCTAGGAATACAGTACTCATGAGCTCTGTTGGAATTTTTGGTGAAAAGCGAAGAACTGAAACAACAACCCCCAAACCGTAAGTCCCACACGAATGCAGGCCATTTTTTAAAAAAAGTACTGCATGAGATGGTTTTAGAGTCGTCAAACTACCAACAAATTTCGATAAACCCCCAAGTAGAGGACTCAAGACACAGTACTTAATTAAGTGATAAACTACATCACGTCAGAATATATATAGACCAACAATGTATGGAGTATTTTTTTGGAGAGAGTTGAGCCGTGCATTTAAGTTTCTATGAGTCATGAGTTAGGCTTGGGGTTAAATCAACATGTTTAAGGAAAATTACTGCTTTATTTATGATTTAATAACGCTGATGTTCAGAGATGAATGAGTAAGTAAAGAGAAGCTTCGAAGAACAAGAAGAAGAAAGTATCTGCATGCATAGTATTCAAGTAGGGTTGGCAAGTATGCCCATGGGATGAATACTAACCCCCTTAGAGATTTCTAAGCCTGTTGATGATGCCATTGATGACGATCTTCAGATGTTGTTTTGTCTCCCTAGCTAGAGAAAGAGTTGGGATTTTTTGTGAAAGATAATAAATACAACCGAGAGAAGTGGTGAGAGAAGCCCAGGGAGAGTGAGTTTATATAGAAGAAGATGGTGAGAAAGGTCGGTCGATTATAGTGGAGGGTAGAGGTTCATGAGGTAATTAAAAGAGACCCACTCTTGAGGAAAAATTAAACTAAAGCAGAGAAAATTAGGTGTTGTTGGATATGATATGATGGATTAAACAAAGACAAACACTTCACATTTTCTTTCTAACCCTAACTCTTCTAATTAGTGTTATGTGACTAGACATTTTATAACTTAGCAGACCCTTAATGGGTTGATCGAATCACGAGACCCTACAAACTAAATAGAGCTTTCTTTTCTTTTTAAAGGATCTCCTTAAGTAACGCCCTTTAGCAAAATTTTAGTTCTAATTTGCAAGATAATTAATAAAAAGAATAAGGGAATTAAGTTTATCTCTAAGATTAGATTCAGTAGTTTTTTTAAAACCTAAACATCTCTGTATACTACTTTGTGCTTGAATTATCAAATGCATATATAGCATATATTCCACTATTTAGGTACACAAAATGGGTCATTTGACCAAAATATCGTACTTTCCTGTTAAAATGGACGTGTAAGCTTTCGTCTGGGTGATATGGACGGGAATTAATAAAACTGTAAACTGAATATCATACCCTTAATCATATTTAGTTTTTCCTTTTCTTTCTCTTTTGGATATATTTTCCTCTTTCTCTTTCTCCATTGTCGGTACAAAATCCACCTGCACTTTTTCTCACCATTGATAAAAACTTATTGGTATCGTCTTTCACCATCGAAACCATCTTCCTCCGCTACCACCACCATAAACACATTTTCATCACAGTAATTGCCACCACCATAAATACCTTCTCAATCTTTCTTGTGATTACGGCCGCCACCACAAACATCAGCACCAATCTGATTTCAGTCGGTACCACCACTGGCTCCACCACCGTCAACAACCAAACCCATTCTCATACCCTAATTTCATCTAGATTTATCAATTTCATAAAAAATAGGGTTTTGTCTTCAATCAATTTCATAATATGAGCACTCGTAAGTTTCCTAACGCTAATTCTCTTTTTGATTTTATTTTCCGAACTCATCAATTTCACATGCATTGATCAACCTGGAATTTATGAGATGAATGGTGTTGTATGAATTATGAAATTTTAGTGAGTTTTTTCCTTCTATAAACATGGGTGAAACTGGTATCATCCTGAATTATACCTGAAATCCATGAGATGGATCGATGATTTCATGAGATGAATGATTTTTTTTTTTTTTGTTTAATCATGGATGAAACCATTATCATCCTTTTTTAGACCCAATTTTTTTTCTTGTGTAAACATTGGATGAAACTGTTATCATCCCTTTGAATTTGGTTGAATTGATTTTCATCCATGTCTAAATAAGTATGAAACTTGTATCATCTTGTTATAGACGAAACCGGTATCATCCTGTCTTAGACCTAAAAACTATGAGATGAATGCATTATAGACTTTTTATTTTTCCTTATTGCTTAAACATGGATGAAACATGTATCATCCTGTTTTGAATTTGATTGAATTGGTTTTCATCCATGTTTAAATTAGTATGAAACTCATATCATCCTGTTTTGGATTTGGCTGAATTTGTTTCATCCATGTGTAAACCAAAAACTGGTTTCATCCTATTTAATTTGGTTGAATTTTTTTTTCACTCGTGTTTAAATTAGTATGAAACTGGTTTCATCCTGTTTTAGATTCAGTGGAATTTGTTTTCATCCATGTTTTAACTAGGGGGAAACCGGTTTCATCATGTTTTAGACTGAGTTGAATATGAATGAACTACATTGTCAAGAAAGTTGCTCAAAAGGTGCTTTCGATTTGCATAATATATGGTGTTTTTCTGATGACATTTCGAAATTTGATTTCCTTACATATATAACATGCCAAACATTCTAATAGATGAGGTATTTAGTGAAAACTATGGAAGCAACATGATAGGAAATGCGAGGAAGACCAACCAAACACATCATCAAGTATTGGTTGGGTTATATGTCGATGCACTTAGGAATAAATAAAAATCAAGTATCGAATTGGATATGGTCTTTATGATTTTTATAAATTTAATGAATTACGAATATACTATGTTTTGAAATTGTTTTACTTTTATTCATACTTGGATGAGACTAGTTTCATCATGTTTTTGGTTGAGGCTGAAATTGTTTCATCTAAATTTTAAAAAGGATGAAACCAATTTCATCTAGTGTTTCCATTGGATACAACTTTTTATATCTTGTATTACTACTGGATGAAACTGACTTCATCATGTGTTGCCACTGAAAGAGCCTGGTTTCATCATGTATTGACATTTTTTAATTTTTCATTTGAAAAATACAAACTAAACCAAGACTTGATTTTGCAGTTGTTACTCTAGAATGGATATTCTCTACCTCATGGATTGGGTGATGGAATGTTACACCTTTGAAGAAGGAGCAATTATAAGGAAGAAGATGATCGTAAAACGAGGAGACCCCGTATATGAAATACCGAGTGATTAAAGTAGTTACTGGAAGTTGAATGAGATCACTATGGTTGTCGTTTCATTTGGTTGTTTAGCAATATAGGTTGCTTTGAAAATAAACTTTGATGTTATTTAAGAGTTTTTTGTTTATAATTAAAAGTGGATTTATCTAAGAATGTATATTTCTTAATTGCAGGTCAAAGTTAATTCAATTAGCTAGCCTACACTACAATTTGTTATTAATTTCATATAATCTTGTCAGAATAGGCAGAATCAAACCAGGTACATCCCGAGAAAAATAAATTTTTCGTCAAAATATGCATGATGTAACTAGTTTCATCCAAGCAAAATTATTTATTTCAGAGTGTGCAAAATGAATGTTTTTTTTATATGAATATGCAGGATGAAACCAGTTTAATCATGCATATTTATTTTTCAAGTAGGAAAGATGAAACTGGTTTCATCTATATATAACATGTGATGTAATGAAACCAAGAGCAAGAGCATAAACGTGAAACCAAGAGCAATACTGGAAATCAACTCTTGTAATTGCAAAAATGAAGAACTTTTAAACTGCTTTGTCTCTTTGATTCAACCAAATCATCTCCACTTCCTTTATTTGTTATCAAATCAGCTCTACTTCCTTCATTTGTTATTTTTACGACATCACAAAACCATAATAGATTCATCTATGTTTTAGCAGCGTCTTATCCAAAAAAACAGAAGCAAATGCTTAATTTTTAAGCTTGGTTTAACTTTGGATTTCAGATAAGCCTAGAAAATTACGAACAAAACCCCAAACAAATCATAATTTGGTGTTTAATAACAAACCACATAATCAATATCTAATGAAACTTCAGATTATATTGAATCAGATAGTAGATTGCATTAAAATGTGTAATGAAACCCTAGAAATCAAACTTAGATTTGTACAAAAGATTAAAGAAGATTTTGATGATGGATAAAAACAACAACCCATTCTTCCCCTCTCCAAATGGAACTCGAATTTCAATTTAAACCCTCTCAATCGACTACAAACATCAACAATGATAATAAAACATTTACAGTGATTCTTCGCACAATTTGTCAAATAAAAAAACATCTCAAACTCCGTAAAGTTGTTATATTTGTTCCCTCTTTAGCTTCATGGATTTTGGGTTTTCAATAGTTGAGTTAGTAGGGTTCGATTGACTGTGACGTTGGTAAGTACGGTGATCACAACGAAGAAGACGACGGTGATAGTAACGAAGACAGAAGAAATCTGTAGAGTTTTTGTTTAATTACATAGAAGGGAGGGTATTTTAGTCAGTTGCAGTAAAATTGAATTTATTTTTTGGGTGAAATAACCAAACAGGATATTTGAATATTGTTAGAACATTGCTCAGTCAAACTCGCATGCATTTCTATCTCAAGCATGTTTGTCAATCTTAGTGATCAAAACTACAAAGTCTTGATTTCTAGTCTACTATAGCTAAGGTCTCGGACTAGGATAAAAAGTGTAGTTGATATCAAGAACTCCATGGCGATCATCATACAAGACGAAGGACTACTCAAGGAACCAGTGGATCTTCATCGACTAAAAGGTATGTGGAGACTTGAACTTATCTATCACTCAAAAGTCTATCTACTATATCTCATATCTTGAGACAAAATTTGTTTTACTATATAGACTAAGAATACGCACATGTGACATTTTGAGATGAGTATATCTTGCTTATCTATTTCTCGAAATGGGTGTTGGTAAAGCTTTCGTTTTAGCCAAGTTCAACTTTGCCTAGTGACGAAAGTCATGTTATGTTTCAATCACTTTGGAAATCGCTCTGACAAAAAATAGTTTGTGAATAACAACTATATAACGCCCTCTGAGAATGTTTCAATGATTGAAATGAGAGTTTAGACTATATAACCATTGTGGGATATAAACATTGTTGTGGTAACACATATATGTATAAGTCCTTAGCACTTGAACCGAAGTTTGCGAACTTTGTTGATCAAGTGGAACCGGAACGTGAGCAGTAAACTCAGTCCACGAACTCAGTCCGTGAACCCAGTCCGCGAACTGGCGTAAGTTCTCGAACCCGAGAATATCTGCTGAGGTTGAAGCTCAGGTGCAGTCCGCGAACTGACGGAAGTTCTCGACCCGAGAAACTCTGCTGGAGTTTATTAACTTCAACCGGTTAGCTTGAGTCCGCGAACTCAAGAGGTTATGTCTGAAAACGTTGTTCGTGAAATTATCTTAAATTACTAAGGAATGATTTTGCAAACCGTGGCTTTATAGTTCATGAAATGATTCGAGTGAATCACATCGTTTTTGATTCAATTGTGTCTTGTGTAGTATATGAGATCTCATAGCAATTGAACAACTCTGTAACTAGTTCATTTGAGTCATTTGTACTAGTTATGGTGAAGAAGAATATGGTTGATATGAAAGTTATCATTTGGCTAACCATTTGGTTGACTATTATTGAACCAACCATTGTACACGTTTGGGTACGGTTACACAAACCCAAAACTTCAAGTACATGTGTGTATGGAAAGATAAGTTTTCGATCTAACGGTTGAGAGATATTAGCTTGTATCTAATCAAGTTTTCATCTAACCGTGAATATTGAATGCTTTGTTAGTAATCTAACATTGATTGCAAACCCTGATTTGAAAGACTATATAAGGGAGAACTCTATAAACTGGGAAACCTAATCCCCACACATTCTGTGTGATACTAGTTTGCTAAAGATAGAGTCGATTCTCCTTTAACCTTTGGTTTTTTTCTTCTAAAGCCAGGTGAATGACTTAAAGACTTCATTGGGATTGTGAAGCCAGACCGATACTACTCTTCTTGTAGTTGTGTGATATGATCTTGTTGTTTCTATCGTACAAGTACAATTGTAATAATTGGCTTGAGATTTCTATCTCTGATAGATAAGATAAAAGTAGTCACAAACATCTTCGTCTCATTGTTTGTGATTCCTCAATAATCTTCTTCGCTGCGTCGATTAAGTTTATTGTGAGGTGATTGATGAAACTGAGCTGTTCTTCAGGAATATAAGTCTGGTTTTATCGATTGGTTCCTATTCACCTTGATTTATCAAAAGACAGAACAAAACTTGTAGGTTTATTCGTGGGAGACGAATTTATCTATTACATGTAGACTTTTCTGTATGAGACATATTTGTTTATTAAAGTCTTCAACTTTGGGTCGTAGCAACTCTTGGTTGTGGGTGAGATCAGATAAGGGAATCAAGTGTGCAGTATCCTACTGGGATCAGAGGCGTAGGAGCATAACTGTACCTTGGATCAATGTGAGATTAATTGGGGTTCAACTACAGTCCAGACCGAAGTTAATTTGGAGTAGGATAGTATCTGTAGCGGCTTAATATAGTGTATGTTTAATCTGGACTAGGTCCCGAGGTTTTTTTTTGCATTTACGGTTTCCTCGTTAACAAAATTTCTGGTGTCTGTGTTATTTCTTTTCCGCATTATATTTTTATATAACTGAAATAATACAGGTTGTGTGTTGTTCAATCAATTAGAATATCCGATCATTTTGGTTGTTAATTTAAATTGATTGACACTTGGATATTGGTCTTTGGTACAATCCAAGTTATCTCTCTTTGATTAGACTCGCGAATCATATTTGCTTGAGTAAATCAAATTGAGAGATTGAGATAATAACTCCTTGAGTATTTTCTATTAATTAAGTCTAACTGTCTAGTTTATTCTCTAGAAAACAACTCGGAGTTGTCCATACAGATAGCTAATCGAAATATTGGGTGGTGTTGTTAGACCCCCGCTTTTTCAATTGGTATCAGAGCAGGCAAACACGCTTAAGACCTTACAAGTATGTGTTTGTGGCAATCTGAGTCTGTGGACGGAATCTCTATTGCGATACCAAAATGTCTCCTAAATATTTTGGCCATGTCAAGTGTCTTGGAAACACCTCAAAGGATTATTCCTTAGTTGATTCTTCCGAATCCCGAGGTAGAAAGAATGTTCAATGTGATAATGACATTTCTTCCTCTCATGAGGCATGTGACACTGTGGCAGAAGCTGAAAAGGAACTCACCAAAATTTCAAAACATACAGTTGAAGATATTGATTTTATTGATCATGAACAACTCACTGATAAATTTGAAAAGTCTCTTAATCGAGAACGTGATCTCTATAATATCATAAAGTCCTTCTCTAAGAACATTGAGAAACTTCTACAAGAAACTACTCTACAACAGGAAAATATTAGTACTCTTGAGGAAGTTGTTAAAGAGGACTCTATTAGAGAAAAACGTTTGCTTGAGACTCATTCATCAGATCTCAACAGACTTCGTGATGAAAAAAAAAGAAACTTTGTGCATCTCTTACTCTAGCCCATGAATAGTGTAAATCCCTGGAAAAAGAAAACTCTGTCCTAAGGAGAAATTCTTCTGTGACTAATTCTCAGGAATTACCATATATGAAGAAATGTTCTCTGGAAGAAGATTGTGACAAGAAAAGGTTTTAAAACTTTCAATCTTCTGGTATGGGTATGAAGTTTAAACAGGTGCCAGTTATTGCTTCACTTCCACGAACCTGTACCTTTTGTGGGAAACAAAATCACTATGCTATTTATTATTTTGCAAGAAGGAAACAAATTTCTAAGCTTCTTAATTTGTTCTCTTCACTTTCAATGGAACAAATAGTCAGTCGACTAAAGCAATGAATCGTATGCCCACAAGAAATCAGAAACCTTATGAGAATGATCTCTACTCTAGATATCATCATAGGGATAAATTTCTTTCTGGCAATTCATTTTGCAGTATTAATAAGAACATTTCCGGTACTTATAAGGATATTTATGATAAATCTAAATCTAGAAAATGGATTCCTATCCATTCCGATTCTATTGATCCTATTGCAAGAGGTCCTAGATTTAGTCCTTCTGATAAGAAAGATAATCAATCAGTGTCTTATCTCACTAGAAAGAGCACATATCAGAGACAGAAGGATAGAGATGAACAATATTCATTTGATGAGATAAAGACTCATACTTGTGTGAGTTAATCACAAGGTTGAATATCCCACATACAAAAAGCCTAGTTATGAGAGAATTGGATAGGTATGCTCCATAACTAAGTGACTCTAATTATCTAGCTAATCTCTTATCGTTTTTAGAAATATAATTGTTCAGACATTGGTTTGTGAGTATTTTTTTGTTTAATTGTTCATTTTCTAAAATACCTTGAAAAATAAAAGTATTTTCTTTTTCTATGAAGAGACTTGTGAAAAACCATCCTACGGGTATGCGTACGGCTCAAGTTATACCTTAAACCTATCCCGTAACCCTATATCTCTCGAATTTTTCTTTATATACCTATCCTATTGAGTTACTCAACTACTCTAGGCTTCTTGTTATCAATGGCTTCTTTTTATTTGTTTTCTTCGGATTTGACTAAAGATGTCATTGATAATGCGGTATATGGAAAACTCGATGAAGTAAGGGAAACCATTATTGAATTTGAAGGTTCTCTTCCTCAATCCTCTGATTCACTTTCGAATATAGAAGAGATTGAAGAGATTTCATCGGATGAAGTTCTTGACTTCCTAATGGAATTTGAGAAGGCTAAGCAACTACTTGTTGATACAATGCAGTTTCTTGATGTGGTAAGAACTGAGTTGAAAAAGGTTATGTTTGATCTTGTTCTCATGAAAAACCATATTAAAAAACTTCCCAATAAGGATATCAAAAGTACATAAGATGCTGTCATTCACAAGCTTCAAGATCTTAAGGCTCAATAAGGTCCCGAACTGTCAATTTGAACCTAGTTCGATATGACTTGGAAGTTTTTCTGTTTGATTCTTAATGTCTAGTAAATCTTCTATGTTTTCTGTTTTATTTAGAAGAATAACTAGTATTTTGGAATATCCATGATTGTAATTACACATAGTTATATCCAATGATTTCATCTTCTTGTTTTTAGATTTATTGGTTTTAATTCTAAACTTGTTTGGAAGATGATGGTTGCAGTATTAATCTTTATGGTTTTATATATTGCAGTATTTTGATGGGATATGTGTGTTTACGTATGTGAACTTGATTGTCCCATATTTTGTCTAAAGTAAAGTCGTTTACGTATTAGTATGCAAATATTGATAAAGGAATGAATGGACTTTTGGCAAAACACAAAAGTTAAGCCTATATTGTCAATCTTTGATGTAAGATAGGTTAAAATCTTTTGTGATTCAAGGATAAAGTCTATTATGTCACTTTGTGATGGAAAAATAGAATAGGTCCTTGTTTTGTAATCCGCGGTTTAGAGCTTAATTGTTCCATATTATTATGTATTACCGTGAAGGTTCCATCTTGTATCTTATGTTGAGCAATATACGACTAAATCGGTTTCTTATTGGCATGGTTGGTTGTTCCATAAAGATGCAATATGTTGAGCATTAAGAACTAAATTAATCAACTTGTGTGGTTATTTAGTTTGTATTTCGTGAGTTCTCTCATGTTGAGTACATGGACGGTTAAGGTTGTCATTTTCTATGATAATCTTAGTCGGGGTTCCATAATCTATTATGTTGAGCCCAAATGAACTAAATCAATCATCTAGTGTGATTATTTAGTTAGCATTCCATAGATTTTTCTCATCTCGAGTGTGGACAATTGAATTTATTACTTTGTGATTAGATTAATTGTGCAATCCGGTTAGATTATTTATGGGTTCTCTTATGAATAATCTAATCGATGTATTAAGTCTCCATAAGTTTAGTTGTGTTGAGCATATTTAGTCAAATTAATCTTGGTTCGCTTTGGTTAATATGATTGAATATTTTGGATTCCAAATTCATACTTGTATGTAATTTGTTGAGTCTAAATAAATCCTTCTTTTCTCTTGAAAATAAGGTCGCTTTTGTTGTTCCCTTGGGAATGGCATCTTATGGGGGAGAGTTCTTTTGAACTTGCGCTTAATTTCCAAATCTTTGTGGGGAGTGCGGCTGTGGAATTTTTAGGGGTTATCTTGTATCTTTATAAACTCCTTGATGAATGCATTTAGCCTCGGATTTATGATTTCATCTAAACAAGATGATAGAACATTTACCTTTGGTCATGAAATGTCTCTTACGGAAATTTCATTAGGATCCCGTTCTTGTGCCTTTGCCAATTTATTGATAAAAAGGGGGAGAATTAATTGTAGTTCATACTACAAATACATATGGTTTTCGGATTATTATGTAAGGGGGAGTGGTTTCCATGTGAGATGGAGTATTGACTAAGGGGGAGTGAAGTATCACCATAGTATTGTTGTTGAAGTTGTGATGCAATTGGACTTTGACGCTGTGTAATAATACTATGACACTGTATAACAATGATTGAGAACTGATGCTTTTTGCATTGTTATAGCTACGGATTTTCAACAACGATGATGCTAAACTTACAACCTTTGGGATCATTGGACTACTTGGAAGTGACGAATATTTCGATTATTGTTGAAGATTAGGCATGTGGAATATGAGCTACAAATTTTATTTATATATTTTTGTATTCCATATGTATTAATAGTTTTGCCACTAAAATTGACAAAGGGGGAGATTGTTAGAGTACTGCTCGGTCAAACTCGCATGCGTTGATATCTCAAGCATGTTTTTCAATCTTAGTGATCAAAACTATAAAGTCTTGATTTCTAGTCTACTATAGCTAAGGTCTCGGACTAGGATAGAAAGTATAGTTGAGCTCAAGAACTCCATGGAGAATATCATACAAGACGAAGGACTACTCAAGGAACCAGTGGATCTTCATCGACTAAAAGGTATGTGGAGACTTGAACTTATCTATCACTCAAAAGTCTATCTACTCTATCTCCTATCTTGAGACAAAAGTCGTTTTACTATATAGACTAAGAATATGCACATGTGAGATTTCGAGCTGAGTATATCTTGCTTATATATTTCTCGAAATGGGTGTTGGTAAAGCTTTCGCTTTTACGAAGTTCATCTTTGCCTAGTGACGAAAGTCATGTTATGTTTCAATCACTTTGGAAATCGCTTTGACGAAAAATAGTTTGTGAATAACAACTATATAACGCCCTCTGAGAATGTTTCAATAATTAAAATGAGAGTTTAGACTATATAACCATTGTGGGATATAAACATTGTTGTGGTAACACATATATGTATAAGTACTTAGCACTTGAACCGAAGTTTGCGAACTTTGTTGATCAAGTGGAACTGGAATGTGAGATTAACTCGGTCTCGAACTCAGTCCATGAATGGCGTAAGTTCTCGAACCCGAGAATATCTGCTGAAGTTGAAGCTCAGGTGCAGTCCGCGAACTGACGGAAGTTCTCGACCCGAGAAATTCTGCTAGAGTTTATTAGCTTCAATCGGTTAGCTTGAATCCGCGAACTCAAGAGGTTATGTCTGAAAACGTTGTTTGTGAACTTATCTTAAATTACTAAGGGATGCTTTTGCAAACCTTGGCTTTATAGTTCATGAAATGATTCGAGTGAATCACATCGTTTTTGATTCAATTGTGTCTTGTGTAGTACATGAGATCTCATAGCAATTGAACAACTCTGTAACTAGTTCATTTGAGTCATTTGGACTAGTTATGGTGAAGAAGAATATGGTTGATATGAAAGTTATCATTTGGCTAACCATTAGGTTGACTATTATTGAACCAACTATTGTACACGTTTGGGTACGGTTACACAAACCTAAAACTTCAAGTACATGTGTGTATGGAAAGCTAAGTTTTCGATTTAACGGTTGAGAGATATTAGCATGTATCTAATCTGGTTTTCATCTAACGGTGAATATTGAATGCTTTGTTAGTAAGCTAACATTGATTGCAAACCATGATTTAGAAGACTATATAAGGGAGAACTCTAGCAACTGGGAAACCTAATCCCCACACATTCTGTGTGATACTAGTTTGATAATCTAGAGTCGATTCTCCTTTAACCTTTGGTTTTCTTCTTCTAAAACAAGGTTAACGACTTAAAGACTTCATTGGGATTATGAAGCCAGACCGATACTACTTTTCTTGTAGTTGTGTGATATGATATTGCTGTTCTATTTTACGAGTACAATTCTAATAATTGACTTGAGATTTCTATCTCTAATAGGCAAGATAAAAGTAGTCACAAACATCTTCGTCTTATTGTTTGTGATTCCTAAATAATCTTCTTCGCTGCGTCGATTAAGTTTATTGTGGGGTGATTGATGAAACTGAGTTGTTCTTCGGGAATATAAGTCTGGTTTTATCGATTGGTTCCTGTTCACCTTGATTTATCAAAAGACGGAACAAAACTTGTAGGTTTATTCATGGGAGATGAATTTATCTATTACCTATAGACTTTTCTGTGTGAGACAGATTTGTTTATTAAAGTCTTCGACTTTGGGTCGTAGCAACTCTTGGTTGTGGGTGAGATCAACTAAGGGAATCAAGTGTGCAGTATCCTGCTGGGATCAGAGGCGTATGAGTATAACTGTACCTTGGATCAGTGTGAGATTGATTGGGGTTCAACTACAGTCCAGACCGAAGTTAATTTGGAGTAGGCTAGTGTCTGTAGCGGCTTAATACATCGTATTTTTAATATGGACTAGGTCCCGGGGTTTTTTTGCATTTGCGGTTTCCTCGTTAACAAAATTTCTGGTGTCTGTGTTATTTCTTTTCCGCGTTATATTTTTATATAATTGAAATAATACAGGTTGTGTGTTGTTCAATCAATTAGAATATCCGACCATTTTGGTTATTGATTTAAATTGATTGACACTTGGATATTGGTCTTTGGTACAATCCATGTTATCACTATTTGATTAGACTCGCGAATCATATTTGCTTGAGTAAATCAAATTTAGAGATTGAGATAACAACTCCTTGAGTATTTTATATTGATTGAGTCTAACTGTCTAGTTTATTCTCTAGAAAACAACTCGGAGATGTCCATACAGATTGCTAATCGAAATATTGGGTGGTGTTGTTAGACCCCCGCTTTTTCAATTGGTATCAGAGTAGGCAAACACGCTTATGACCTTACAAGTCTGTGTTTGTGGCAATCTGAGTTTGTGGAAGGAATCTCTATTGCGATACCAAAATGTCTCCTAAAGATTTTGACCATGTCAAGTGTCTTGGAAACACCTCAAAGGATTATTCCTTAGTTGATTCTTCTGAATCCCGAGGTAGAAAGAATGTTCAATGTGATAATGACATTTCTTCCTCTCATGAGGCATGTGACACTGTGGCAGAAGCTGAAAAGGAACTCACCAGAATTTCAAAACATACAGCTGAAGATATTGATTTTAATGATCATGAACAACTCACTGATAAATTTGAAAAGTCTCTTAATCGAGAACGTGATCTCTATAATATCATAAAGTCCTTCTCTAAGAACATTGAGAAACTTCTACAAGAAACTACTCTACAACAGGAAAATATTAGTACTCTTGAGGAAGTTGTTAAAGAGGACTCTATTAGAGAAAAACGTTTGCTTGAGACTCATTCATCAGATCTCAACAGACTTCGTGTGGTGAAAAAGAGAAACTTTGTGCATCTCTTAGTCTAGCCCATGAACAGTGTAAATCCTCGGAAAAAGAAAACTCTGTCCTAAGGAGAAATTCTTCTGTGACTAATTCTCAGGAATTACCATATACGAAGAAATGTTCTCTGGAAGAAGATTGTGACAAGAAAAGGTTGCAAAACTTTCAATCTTCTGGTATGGGTATGAATTTTAAACAGGTGCCAGTTATTGATTCACTTCCACGAACCTGTACCTTTTGTGGGAAACAAAATCACTATGCTATTTATTATTTTGCAAGAAGGAAACAAATTTCTAAGCTTCGTAATTTGTTCTCTTCACTTTCAATGGAACAAATAGTCAGTCGACTAAAGCAATGAATTGTATGCCCACAAGAAATCAGAAACCTTATGAGAATGATCTCTACTCTAGATATCATCATAGGGATAAAGTTCTTTCTGGCAATTCATTTTGAAGTATTAATAAGAACATTTCCGGTACTTATAAGGATATTTCTGATAAATCTAAATCTAGAAAATGGATTCCTATCCATTCCGATTCTATTGATCCTATTGCAAAAGGTCCTAGATTTAGTCCTTCTGATAAGAAAGATAATCAATCAGTGTCTTAAATTACTAGAAAGAGCACATATCAGAGACAGAAGGATAGAGATGAATAATTTTCATTTGATGAGCTAAAGGCTCATACTTGTGTAAGTTAATCACAAGGTTGAATATCCCACATACAAAAAGCCTAGTTGTGAGAGAATTGGGTAGGTATACTCCATAACTAAGTGACTCTAATTATCTAGCTAATCTCTTATCGTTTTTAGAAAGATAATTGTTCAGACACTGGTTTGTGAGTATTTTTTTGTTTAATTGTTCATTTTCTAAAATACCTTGAAAAATAAAAGTATTTTCTTTTTCTATGAAGAGCCTTGTGAAAAACCATCCTACGGGTATGCGTACGTCTCAAGTTATCCCTTAAACCTATACCGTAACCCTAAATCTCTCGAATTTTTCTTTATATACCTATCCTATTGAGTTACTCAACTACTCTAGGCTTCTTGTTATCAATGGCTTCTTCTTCTTTGTTTTCTTCGGATTTGACTAAAGATGTCATTGATAATGCGGTATATGGCAAACTCGATGAAGTAAGGAAAACCCTTGTTGAATTTGAAGGTTCTCTTCCTCAATCCTATGATTCACTTTCGAATATAGAACAGATTGAAGAGATTTCATCGGATGAAGTTCTTGACTTCCTAATGGAATTTGAGAAGGCTAAGCAACTACTTGTTGATACAATGAAGTTTCTTGATGTGGTAAGAACTGAGTTGAAAAAGGTTAAGTTTGATCTTGTTCTCATGAAAAACCATGTTAAAAAACTTCCCAATAAGGATATCAAAAGTACAGAAGATGCTGTCATTCACAAGCTTCAAGATCTTAAGGCTCAATAAGGTCCCGAACTGTCAATTTGAACCTAGTTCGGTATGACTTAGAAGTTTTTCTATTTGATTCTTAATGTCTAGTAAATCTTCTATGTTTTCTGTTTTATTTAGAAGAATAACTAGTATTTTGGAATATCCATGATTGTGATTACACATAGCTATATCCAATGATTTCATCTTCTTGTTTTTAGATTTATTGATTTTAATTCTAAACTTGTTTGGAAGATGATGGTTGCAGTATTAATCTTTATGGTTTTATATATTGCAGTATTTTGATGGGATATGTGTGTTTACGTCTGTGAACTTGATTGTCCCATATTTTGCCTAAATTAAAGTCGTTTACGTATTATTATGCAAATATTGATAAAGGAATGAATGGACTTTTGGCAAAACACAAAAGTTAAGCCTATATTGTCAATCTTTGATGTAAGATAGGTTAAAATATTTTGTGATTCAAGGATAGAGTCTATTATGTCACTTTGTGATGGAAAAATAGAATATGTCCTTGTTTTGTAATCCACGGTTTAGAGCTTAATTGTTCTATATTATTATGTATTACCGTGAAGGTTCCATCTTGTATCTTATGTTGAGCAATATACGACTAAATCGATTTCTTATTGGCATGGTTGGGTGTTCCATAAAGATGCAATATGTTGAGCATTAAGAAATAAATTAATCAACTTGTGTGGTTATTTAGTTTGTATTCCGTGAGTTCTCTCATGTTGAGTACATGGACGGTTAAGGTTGTCATTTTAAATGATAATATTAGTCGGGGTTCCATAATCTATTATGCTGAGCCTAAATGAACTAAATCAATCATCTAGTGTGATTATTTAGTTAGCACTCCATAGATTTTTCTCATCTCGAGCGTGGACAATTGAATTGATTACTTTGTGATTAGATTAATTATGCAATCCGGTTAGAGTATTTATGGGTTCTCTTATGAATAATCTAATCGATGTATTAAGTCTCCATAAGTTTAGTTGTGTTGAGCATATTTAGTCAAATTAATCTTGGTTCGCTTGGTTAATATGATTGAATATTTTGGATTCCAAATTCATACTTGTATGTAATTTTTTGAGTCTAAATAAATCCTTAATTTCTCTTGAAAATAAGGTCGCTTTTGTTGTTCCCTTGGGAATGGCATCTTATGGGGGAGAGTTCTTTTGAACTTGCGCTTAATTTCTAAATCTTTGTGGGGAGTGCGGCTGTGGAATTTTTAGGGGTTATCTTGTATCTTTATAAACTCCTTGGTGAATGCATTTAGCCTCCGATTTATGATTTCATCTAAACAAGATGATAGAATATTTACCTTTGGTCATGAAATGTCTCTTACGGAAATTTCATTAGGATCCCATTCTTGTACCTTTGCCAATTTATTGATAAAAAGGGGGAGAATTAATTGTAGTTCATACTACAAATACATATGGTTTTCGGATCATTATGTAAGGGGGAGTGGTTTCCATGTGAGATGGAGTATTGACTAAGGGGGAGTGAAGTATCACCATAGTATTGTTGTTGAAGTTGTAATGCAATTGGACTTTGACGCTGTGTAATAATACTATGACACTGTATAACAATGATTGAGAACTGATGCTTTTTGCATTGTTATAGTTACGGATTTTCAACAATGATGATGCTAAACTTACAACCTTTGGGATCATTGGACTACTTGGAAGTGACGAATATTTCGATTATTGTTGAAGATTAGGCATGTGGAATAGGAGCTACAAAGTTTATTTATATATTTTTGTATTCCATATGTATTAATAGTTTTGCCACTAAAATTGACAAAGGGGGAGATTGTTAGAGTACTGCTCGGTCAAACTCGCATGCGTTGCTATCTCAAGCATGTTTTTCAATCTTAGTGATCAAAACTATAAATTCTTGATTTATAGTCTACTATACCTAAGGTCTCGGACTAGGATAGAAAGTATAGTTGAGCTCAAGAAATCCATGGAGAATATCATACAAGACGAAGGACTACTCAAGGAACCAATGGATCTTCATCGACTAAAAGGTATGTGGAGACTTGAACTTATCTATCACTCAAAAGTCTATCTACTCTATCTCCTATATTGAGACAAAAGTCGTTTTACTATATAGACTAAGAATATGCACATGTGAGATTTCGAGCTGAGTATATCTTGCTTATATATTTATCGAAATGGGTGTTGGTAAAGCTTTCGCTTTAGCGAAGTTCATCTTTGCCTAGTGACGAAAGTCATGTTATGTTTCAATCACTTTGGAAATCACTCTGACAAAAAATAGTTTGTTAATAACAACTATATAACGCCCTCTGAGAATGTTTCAATGATTAAAATGAGAGTTTAGACTATATAACCATTGTGCGATATAAACATTGTTGTGGTAACACATATATGTATAAGTACTTAGCACTTGAACCGAAGTTTGCGAACTTTGTTGATCAAGTGGCACCGGAACGTGAGCAGTCAACTCAATCCGCGAACTCAGTCCGTGAACCCAGTCCGCGAACTGGCTTAAGTTCTCGAACCCGAGAATATCTGCTGAAGTTGAATCTCAGGTGCAGTCCGTGAACTGACGGAATTTCTCGACCCGAGAAATTCTGCTAGAGTTTATTAGCTTCAACCGGTTATCTTGAATCCGTGAACTCAGTCCGCGAACTCAAGAGGTTATGTCTGAAAACGTTGTTTGTGAACTTATCTTAAATTACTAAGGGATGCTTTTGCAAACCTTGGCTTTATAGTTCATGAAATGGTTCGAGTGAATCACATCATTTTTGATTCAATTGTATCTTGTGTAGTACATGAGATCTCATAGAAATTGAACAACTCTGTAACTAGTTCATTTGAGTCATTTGGACTAGTTATGGTGAAAAAGAATATGGTTGATATGAAAGTTATCATTTGGATAACCATTTGGTTGACTATTATTGAACCAACTATTGTACACGTTTGGGTACGGTTACACAAACCTAAAACATCAAGTACATGTGTGTATGGCAAGCTAAGTTTTCGATTAACGGTTGAGAGATATTAGCTTGTATCTAATCAGGTTTTCATCTAACGGTGAATATTGAATGCTTTGTTAGTAAGCTAACATTGATTGCAAACCATGATTTGAAAGACTATATAAGGGAGAACTCTAGCAACTGGGAAACCTAATCCCCATACATTCTGTGTGATACTAGTTTGCTAAAGCTAGATTCGATTCTCCTTTAACCTTTGGTTTTGTTCTTTTAAAACCAGGTTAACGACTTAAAGACTTCATTGGGATTATGAAGCCAGACCGATACTACTTTTCTTGTAGTTGTGTGATCTGATCTTACTGTTCTATCGTACGAGTACAATTGTAATAATTTGCTTGAGATTTCTATCTCCGATAGGCAAGATAAAAGTAGTCACAAACATCTTCGTCTCATTGTTTGTGATTCCTCAATAATCTTCTTCGCTGCGTCGATTAAGTTTATTGTGGGGTGATTGATGAAACTGAGTTGTTCTTCAGGAATATAAGTCTAGTTTTATCGATTTTTTCATGTTCACCTTGATTTATCAAAAGACGGAACAAAACTTGTAGGTTTATTCGTGGGAGACGAATTTATCTATTACCTATATACTTTTCTGTGTGAGACAAATTTGTTTATTAAAGTCTTCGACTTTGGGTCGTAGAAACTCTTGGTTGTGGGTGAGATCATCTAAGGGAATCAAGTGCGCAGTATCCTGCTGGGATCAGAGTCATAGGAGTATAACTGTACCTTGGATCAGTGTGAGATTTATTGGGGTTCAACTACAGTCCAGACCGAAGTTAATTTGGAGTAGTCTAGTGTCTGTAGCGGCTTAATACATCGTATGTTTAATCTAGACTAGGTCCCGGGGTTTTTGTGCATTTGCGGTTTCCTCGTTAACAAAATTTCTGATGTCTGTGTTATTTCTTTTCCGCATTATATTTTTATATAATTGAAATAATACAGGTTGTGTGTTGTTCAATCAATTAGAATATCCGACCATTTTGGTTGTTGATTTAAATTGATTGACACTTGGATATTGGTCTTTGGTACCATCCAAGTTATCTCTCTTTGATTAGCCTCGCGATTCATATTTTCTTGAGTAAATCAAATTGAGATACTGAGATAATAACTCCTTGAGTATTTTCTATTGATTGAGTCTAATTATCTAGTTGATTCTCTAGAAAACAACTCGGAGTTGTCCATACAGATTTCTAATCGAAATATTGGGTGGTGTTGTTAGACCCCCGCTTTTTCAAACAATATCTTTTTGATTCATGTATATATAAACAGTATTAAAACTTACCAGTCTATTTCATCTAGGAATTATGGATTTTGATCTTATAAACCAATTTTGTGATTTAGGTATACCCGCCATTTGAGTTGTATTGGACGCGCGGGCCGGAGTTTATGTTAACATTCCACCTTAGTTAAAAAAATGATACCGTATAACTTTTTTAGTAGTCTAGCTAGCAATAACATGATGATATATAACAACAATAATAGTGAAGATTAACTGTAATGCTTTTATTATATATCAATATACAATTCTCAAGAGCGATCAATTTTTGTTGTTGAAAGAGAAAGGTCGTTTTATTTTAGATTGAGAAAATGTTTACAAAGAGCCTTAGCCAAATCTCATGTAAAGCTGAACAATGACATCCCATTAATTGGATCAATTACTTGCTGAGAGATTGAATAGTTCCTAAAAGTGTCTTCAGTTGAGCTCTATGAAACTGTTTGCTTGATTGTAATCGTTACTTCCTCTTCCTCAACTGTCTTATGCCTACCGCCACGTGATTTGCAATATCATGCTTCCCACATAATAGCATAAGGTAGAATGGTCCAGACTGCTTTGAGACAACCAGACAATCTACTAACGTGCCAAGCCACCAATTGTTTCTAACTTCACCCGCTTGAACACAAAATACGCATCATATTGAAAGAAATATGTACATACTTCCAAACTAGACGCATAAACTACACAGTCATGTAAGAACAGATGATGAATAGTTCCAGTTTCCTAATTTGCACACAACACACACAAGTTAAGAGGGTACTTTTCCAGTTTCCTAATTGGCACACAACACACACAAGATAAGAGGATACTTCGCCAACTCCTGATGGCAATAGAGTGATGTAGTGTGAAAGGACAATAGTCCCACATCGCTAGAATCCGCTTAATTAACTTAAATATAATATAAAAGGGCCGTTCCACTAATTGCCAACTGGTTTTGAGTTGGATGCCCACAAACTTTATATAAAAATATTGAAACTTTTTAGGGTTCATAATCCTTCAATGAAGCCATAATTTGAATTTCAGGGTTCGCAATCTGTCAATAAAGGCATAATTTTTGAGTCTTCTTGAACTAGCTTGTCATATAATTTCCCCACAGTAAATTCACCCTATAAAGATATACATACTACTAAAGCCATTCCCGAGCTCCCATAAGTCAATTCTCTCAACAACAACTAGGTGTCTCTTCAAGAAATAACATAACAGAAGAATATAAATCACCAACATCTTCCGTATGATAATTCACATCTCACACACATGCCGTGCTCATGCTTGTGCTTGATCTTGTCCTGGGGTAAGACCTATCTTTTTGGACAAAATATTTTTAAATTATTTTCTTAACGAGATCTTCTCCAATGGAATGCGTATGAAGATAATATTTTAAGGTCTAATAATATCTATTAAACTTTTAAGTTATAGAAAAAAAATAGGTACGGATGAAAAGAATATGTCTAATACAAAACTGTTAAAGATGAGTTTTTATCTCTCCATAATTTTAAGAAAAAATAGGAAAAGGATGTCTTGTTTGTGTTTCCACATAGGAAACACACATAATTATCATTGGAGAAGCTAAAGATGTGGGGGGCGTTTGATCCGACGGGATTTATTTTCTTTCTGTTTTTATTTTATGACGACATAATGTCTAGTTATGTTTTTGACCGTTTTGAAAATCTTGTTATTAATTCGTATCTATTTCTGTCATTAGTTCGGATTTTATTCTCTCATTAATTCATACTAACGGCACATAATTTCGTTCATCTCTCCTCTCCCCTATGTAAACGTCCACTCAAATTCTTCATTACAAAATGTGTTCTGAAGAAGCTATTATCCCTTCTCTTTCTCTTTCTCCCTTTGGGTGGCTTTTACTTTATGTGCTTTTGCTATTAAGTTCGCTGAGTGGGAAAGTGCTGTAGTGCTTAATTGTAACGATAATTTTTTTTATCCTGGATACGACTTCACGACAAGGTACAGTGGGAACTCTATTCATTAATACTCGATTATTTAATAAACTCTCTTAAATAATATTTTTAGCCGGTCCTGAGTCAAGGACGACGTGCCAATTTAATAATTCGCTAAAATTATAATATAATACATTTTTTATTACCTATGTAAAGCCACATTTTTGATTACCTATGTAAAGCCCATATGAAATATAAATTAATAACTCACTATACATATATATTCAATACATTAATGTTTAATGAAGATTTCTTGAATAATGATTTAATTGTATTCTGTTTTTATTAAAATCAATATCACTACACTGAATTTCATCTCTAATTTTCTTATCATCGTAAGAATTTATAGTGTGATTTCTCATATCCCAGCGAGAAATTATTTAATGTGGTTGCCGCTTTCACAACCTCATTTTGTGAAGCGGATCTATTGTAGGACTTTCATCATCTTTTTTCCCATTTTTATCAGTTCCCATAACGCCCTCAGTTATTTCTTCATCAGTCAACAATTGTGTAACTTCAATTTTTTTCCAGATATTCAGGAAACCTTGACATCCACTAAATTACGATAACTAAACTTTTCGACCAAATTTTACAAGTTTTTAGTGATATCACTGTCTAACTGTTCATTCAAACGGTCTAAACATGTATTATCTGTTGATCGAAGTTAAATTTATCTAATAAGTTAATAAGATATTCATTAATATATAAATTAATAATTTATCGATTAATTAATATCTCGCTTAATTAATAAATTATGGTGATCCCAACAGTATCAATTTATAGAGTTTCTACTGTATTAGCATCTCTCATTTTTGAGACGTACGGGTAAACTACCGTGTTAAGGACAGCTTGGCTCCATCCTCTATGTGGTGATTTCAATTGAGTGTTTTATTTAAGTTATCTGTAATTTATTTTAACATCATCATTTTTAGTATTTTATTGTTGCGTTTTAACAAGTACATCCAATACACGACAATTCATATATATTTCACCGTAACAGCATATTGTGGTTTTTTTTTTTTGAAGCATGCAAAACAAAAAGCAACTAAACTAAAATTACACGAGGGAATTTTATACCCATTGCATCATTTAAAGAAATTTGATTTATGCACGGAGGGATAGCTAGGTCCCAAATTTTGGTTGAGAAATTTGCTTATTGACTTCCATCTGCCACTTCATTTGCTAGACCGTATGCCGCTTGATTTCCTTCTCGATATGTATGTTGGATATCACAGACTGGGATGTGGCGCATTATGTGCTTATTTATGCAATCATTTCTGAAATATACCATGGAGCTTCGGTTGGAGTCTTTATAAATCTCACAAGATTTTCTAAATCTGTTTCGAAAAGAACTTTGTTCCATTGCCTGTCTGTCGCCGTTCTGGTAGCTAGAAGCGCCGCCCACGTCTCAGCGGTGATTGCATCCATTATTCCTAAAGGTTGTGCAATAGCCAGCACTGTAGACGTGTTTGAGTTCCTACATATGATCCCTGCTCCTGCCATACCTGGGTGACCTCTCGCTGCCCCGTCAATATTTATCTTGATCCATCCTAATTCCGATCTGGTCAATACTATGTATATTGTTGTTGTTATCCTTACGTTGTGTGAAGCAATCCTGGTCGGTTGCTCTCTAGGTAGAATCAGTGGGGGGGGGGGGGAGAAATTTTTTGCCCATTCAAATTCTTGTTGTTGTTGAATTGATCTTGAAAGAATGGATTGAGGTGAGGAGGTGGCATGTCTAAAGACGAGTTCGTTTCTGGTTGTCCAAAGGGACCAAAAAAAGATAACAATAGGCTGTGATCATAGCCGTATTGGATGTATATTGGAGAATATGAGATATTTTTTGTATGTGCTGTTATTGTAATTGGGTGGTTGTTGTCGGAGTTTGATGTTCGTGAAATGAGATTGTTTAGCCTATTCCAAGTGTATATTTCTATTTGGCAGTGTATAAGCATGTGGTTTGTTGATTCTGGTGTTGTTTTACATCTTGGACACAGATTGGAATTTGTGAGTTTGATATGGTGAAATAGAGAGAAGGTTGGAAGACCTTCGTTGATATCTTTTCACAATAAAATCCAAATTTTTTGTGGACAAGGTAACGTCCACAGGAATTTGGTTTATGGTAGGTGGGTTTGTTGTGATCTTATATCTTGTTGAATCAGACTATTGTATCCAGAAGCTGTTGTATAGTATCCTGATTTGGAGAGCGGCTAAATTTTTTTGTCTGGTGTATTTTTAATGGGGACATGGATGTTTATAATATGTTGGATTGTTGTTTGCGGGAGGTTAACTAATTGATCGTGGTTCCAAGTATGGGTGATAGGGTCAAGGATATCCTCTAGAGTTTGTAAAGGATAACATTGGGCAGGGTCAAGGTTTTGATAATGAGGTATCCAATTTGCATGGATATGTGTTTCTAATCCATTTCCTATTTTGTGAAAAATTTGTTGTTTAAAGTATGGAATGAGAGATGACATTTGTTTCCATTGTGGACTGGCATAATTCAGTACTTGTATGGTACCCTGAAAAATAGGTTGGTGATTAAGGTATTTCTCATTATATAGTTTTGTGCATATTGAGTTAGGCTTTTCATATATGTTCCAGATTCATTTCATGATCAAATCCTTATTGTGGTGACTACTTTTTCTAATTCCTAAACCTCCCTGGGAAATTGGTTTCTTTAGCTTGATCCATCCTAAAGGATGAAGTTTTCTAAAAAAAGAATCATTGCCCTAGAAGAAATTCCTGGCTATTCTATCTATTTGGTTGTGGATGTGAGTGGGAAAAAGCTGAGTTTGCATCAGGTGATTGGAAGTCGGAGGTAAAGATGTTTTAATAAGTACTAACCTTCCTACCGGCGTAAGATATTTTTTCATCCAACCTCATGCTTTACGAGCCAACCTTTGAAGTAGTGGTTCAAAAATATGTCGAGAAGTTCTTCCCAGCTTGAATTGAACTCCTAGATACATCGGTGGTGTTGATGTGGTTGGCATGTTGAAGCATTGTTGTAGGGTAGCAAGGTGTTGTAGATTTAGGTGCGGGTGGTGTATGATTGTAGATTTTGTGGTATTGATAATTTTCCCTGCTGAGGTGCTATATGAGTGGAAAATTTTCTGAATTTGGTAGATACTATCTTGAGTTGCTTTGTAAGATATTAGCGGGTCATCAGCATACATTAAATGTAATATCAGAGGAGCTTTTTGTGAAATGCAAAGCCCTCCTATCAGCTTTTTTGCCTCTAGGTTTCCCAGATTTGTTGACAAGATTTCTGCACAGATAATGAAAATATATGATAATATGGGATCCCCTTGTGTAATGCCTCTTGTCGGGGTGATGAAACCATGAGGTGTTCCATTGATGTTGACTGAAGAGATGCATAACATGATATAGTCCACAAAAATGGGAGGAAATCCTAGTTTCGTAAAGGTTTTTTTAATGAAACCCCAATCCAGGCTATCACAGGCTTTCTTAATATCCAATTTCATAGCTATTTTTGGATCTTTGGTGTTTGTGGATGTTCTTATGTGGTGGAATAACTCTCCTGCAATTGCTATACTATCATGAATGGATCTGTATGATATGAATTCACTTTGGTAAGGGCTGATTAAGAATGGAAGGAGAGGTCTTAAACGGTTAACTAAGATTTTTGAGATTATCTTGTATGTGACATTGCATAGGCTGATAGGTCTGAAGTGGGATGGTTTAGTTGGCGTATCTATTTTTGGAATTAGGGTGATGTTTGTGTGATTCATTAGTGGGTGAATGTTTAGAGATCCAAAAAAACTACGGATCATGGCTATCAATTGATATTGAGTAGTTTTCCAAAAAACCGTGAAAAACTTACTGATGTAGCCGTCGGGTCCAGGAGCACTTTCAGAATTTATGGAGAACATGGCTTGTTTGATTTCCTCCGTGGTACTTCTGCGGTGAGTTTTTCTCATTGGTTTGGTGTTAGTCTTGGCGTGATGTCCGCAAATATTTCCTCGTCTATGATGGTTGTCGGGGCTGTGTATTGGTTAGAGAAATGATTAAGGATTAGTTGTATTACCCGCGCTTTGTCGCTCACCCAGTTATTTTGAGGATCCTGAAGTTATTGGATATTATTGTGGCTGCGATGGATAGTTTCTTTTGTATGAAAGAAAGTTGTGTTATTGTCTCCTGACGTGAGACACTGAATTCTTGATCTTTGTTGCCAATAAGTTTCATGACATTGAAGGAGATTTAAATGTTGTCTTCGAAGGTCTTTTTCTTTTTCTAACCAGTATTCCAAGTTCCTTCCAGTTTGAGGAGCACACTGATGTTGAGCCCATTGGATTTGCGTCATTGACTTTTTTTATTAAGCTTGGTAGGTGGCCAAATGTTTCTTTATTCCACTCCATAAGAATTTACCCCGTTGTTATTAACTTTAGATGGAGATTTAGCGCTGGTTCCATACCTTATTTTTGAACCAAAGCTGCTTCAACAATTTGCTTGAGTGTTGGGTGATTCAGCCACATATGCTCGAGCTTGTAGTTTTTTTCGCCTTGTTAGTCCATTGTTTTGGTATTCAGTAAGATGGGTGCGTGATCAGAAGTGATTATAGGGAGATGAGTCACCGCTGCATGAGGATGAGCTGTACGCCAATGCGGTGTTGCAAGTGCTCTATCCAGTCTTTCCAAAATGTTATCTTCACCTTGTTGATTATTAGTCCAGGTATATGGGTCTCCACGGAATCATAGGTCGATTAGACCCATTTGATCTATCATGGTGATGCAAGGTTGAGTTTGACTGTAGGTTACCTGTCTTCCTCCTTTTTTTCCCGACTGATGAAATACTTCATTAAAATCCCCTATTATCATCCAGGAAGTTGAATTATTGATGTTGGGGAAGATGGATGGGAAATCTTGCCACAAGTCGGTTCTAGCTCTTGGATGCGGCGGGCCGTATAGTCCTGTACAGAGCCATGGAGCCGCTGGGGTTGGGGGAGTGACTAGTACATGGATGAAGCTTTGGGATTGGAATAGTACCTGAGTGTTAATATTATTTTTCTACATGAGGCAGAGACCTCCTCGTCTTCTAATTTTGGTAACCGTGGTTAGGTTTTGGTATTGAAGGGTTTGAGCAATTCCCGACACGTGTCGTTCATTTTCTAAAGTTTCAGAGAGAAAAAGTATATCAGGTTTGTGTAATGAGATGATACCTTTAAGATGCTGAATTGTGGATGGGTTATTTATTCCTTGACAATTCCATGCCAGAATATTCATGATATCGCTGGGATATAGGCTCGAGTTTTGGTTTAGAGATAATTTGTAGATGATAATTAGGGATTTGGGATATGGTTTTGTGTTTAGTGTTACTGATGTAGTTGAAAAATATGGATGGTGTTTCCTTGGTCCAATGTACCAGTTATGACAGGATTTGGAGGTATTGTATGGTAACGGGCCTTGATAGTAGAAGCTATATATGATTGATGTCTTGTTTAATCTTGAGTTACAAAAACTGGAGAAGTGCCGTTATGATCCTTCCCTAACTGTTCTTGGGATGGTACGCGCGAAAGAAAAACTTTCTGATAGCAAACCAGCCTATAGTTGTATAAGAGTGATATAGATAACAAAATACACTGGGGTTAAGACTAAATTAGACTCTTAAACTTACACTAAGAAGTCTGTATATAAGAGAGAGTACAGAATTTTACTCTTGAGGACTAGTACACGCCAAAAAAACCCTCTGAATCACTAGAGAGGTTTCGACTTACAACTCGAAACTTAAAAGAACTAACTTCGATTACATATGCATCAACTATAAACAGATAAAGTTTAAACTAACCTAAGCTAAATAACTATTAAGTAAACTTAGTGTGACTAAAGCTATAGAGGATTCTGCAACTGATACAACCTGCAAGTAGGCTGAAACCAAAAAAGTCAGTCTAAATACATGTGAAATTAACGTTATTGTTAGAGAATTGCTCGGTCGAACTTGGATGTGTTGCTATCTCAAGCATGTTTCTCAATGTTAGTGATCAAAACTATAAAATATTGATTTCTAGTCTACTATAGCTAAGATCTCGGACTAGGATAGAAAGTGTAGTTAAGCTCAAGAACTCTATGGCGATCATCATACAAGACGAAGGACTACTCAAGGAACCAGTGGATCTTCATCGACTAAAAGGTATGTGGAGGCTTGAACTTATCTATCACTCAAAAGTTTATCTATTCTATCTCTTATCTTGAGACAAAAGTCGTATTACTATATAGACTAAGAATATACACATATGTCATTTCGAGCTGAGTATATCTCACTTATCTATTTCTCGAAATGTGTGTTGGTTAAGCATTCACTTTAGCCAAGTTCATCTTTGCCAAGTGGCGAAAGTCATGTTAGGTTTCAATCATTTTGAAAATCGCTATGAAGAAAAATAGTTTGTGAATAACAACTATATAACGTCCTCTGAGAATTTTTGAATGATTGAAAAGAGAGTTTAGACAATATAACCATTGGAGGATATAAACATTGTTGTGGTAACACATATATGTATAAGTACTTATTGCTTGAACCGAAGTTTGCAAACTTTGTTGATCAAGTGAAACCGGAACGTGAGCCGTCAACTCAGTCCGCGAACTGGCGTAGTTCTCGAAACCGAGAATTTCTACTGGAGTTGTAGCTCAGTTTCAGTCCGCGAACTCAGTCCGTGAACTGATAGAAGTTCTCGACCCGAGAATTTCTGCTAGAGTTTGTACACTCCAACCGGTTGACTTGAGTCCACGAACCCAGTCCGCGAACTTGAGTAGGTTATGTCTAAAAACGATGTTTGTGAACTTATCTTAATAAACTAAGGATTGCTATTGCAAACCATGGATTTATAGTTCATGAATCGATTCGAGTGAATCACATCATTTTTGATTCAATTGTGTATTGTGTAGTACATGGGATCTCATAGCAATTGAACAACTCTCTAACTAGTTCATTTGAGTCACTTGGACTAGTTATGGTGAAGAAGAATATGGTTGATATGAAAGTTATCATTTGTCTAACCATTTGGTTAATTAGTATTGAACCAACTAATGTACAAGTTTGGGTACGGTTACACAAACCCAAAATCGTCTAGTACATATGTGTATACCAAGCTATGTTTTTGATCTAACGGTTGATAAATATTATCTTGTATCTAATCAGGTTTTCATCTAACGGTGCATATTGAATGCTTTTTTACCAAGCTAACATTGATTGCAAACCCTGATTTGAAAGACTATATAAGGGAGAACTCTAGCAACTGCGAAACCTAATCCCCACACCTTACGTGTGATACTAGTTGCATATCTAGAGTCGATTCTCCTTTAACCTTTGGTTTTCATCTTCTAAAACCAGGTCAACGACTTAAAGACTTCATTGGGATTGTGAACCCAGAACGATACTACTTTTATCGTAGTTGTGTGATCTGATCTTGCTGTTTCTATCGTACGAGTACAATTGTAATAATTGGGTTGAGATTTCTATCTCCGATAGGCAAGATATAAAAGAAATCACAAACATCTTCTTCGCATCGTTTGTGATTCCAGAATATCTTTTTACATTGCGTCGATTAAGACTATTGTGAGGTGATTGATAAAACTGAGCTGTTCTTCGGGAATATAAGTCCGGTTTTATTGATTGGTTCCTGTTCACCTTGATTTATCAAAATACGGAACAAAACTCGTAGGTTTATTCGTGGGAGACGAATTTATCTATCTTGTAGACTCTTCTGTGTGAGACAGATTTTTTTATTAAAGACTTAGACTTTGGGTCGTAGTAACTCTTGGTTGTAGGTGAGATCATCTAAGGGAATCAAGTGCGCAGTATCCTGCTGGGATCAGAGGCGTAGGAACATAACTGTACCTTGGATCAGTGTGAGATTTATTGGGGTTCTACTACAGTCTAGACCGAAGTTAATTTGGAGTATGCTAGTGTATGTAGCGGTTTAATACAGTGTATGTTTAATCTGGACTAGGTCCCGGGGTTTTTATGCATTTGTTGTTTCCTCATTAACAAAATTCTGGTGTCTGTGTTATTTCTTTTCCGCATTATATTTTTATATAATTGAAATAATACAGGTTGTGCGTTGATCAATCAATTAGAATATCCGACCTTATTGGTTGTTGATTTAAATTGATTGACACTTGGATATTGGTCTTTGGTAACATCCAAGTTATCTCTCTTTGATTAAGATTCGCAGATTGTATTTTCTTGAGTAAATCAAATCGAGAGATTGAGATAATAACTCCTTGAGATATTTTCTATTTGATTGAGTCTAGTTGATTCTCTAGAAAGTAACTCGGAGTTGTCCATACATATTGCTAATTGAAATATTGGGTGTGGTTGTTAGGCCCCCGCTTTTTCAATTGGTATCAGAGCAGGCAAACACGTTTAAGACCTTAAAAGTCTATGTTTGTAACGATCTGACTCTATGGACAGAGGTGTTATCTCAATAAACGTACCACCAGAATTCGATGGCTCTAATTACTTCTGGTGGAAAATTCCTATGCGAGCTTTTCTTCAAGCACGTGATTTTCAATCATGGGTATATGTTTTTAATGGATATGATACTCCCGTTAAGGCAGTTGGAGGTGTAAACATTCCAAAGAATATTTTTGAATAAACTCCTACAGAGATTCTTGTTGCAAAGCAAAACTCCGACGGTTTGAATGCCATCATACATGCCATTACTCCAAATTTTCAGCACCATGTGTCTAATTGCACTTAGTCGCAAGAAGCTTGGGATATCTTAGCAACCGTATTTGAAGGTAATACCAGTGAAAAGGAAGATAGGCTTCAAAACCTTAATTCTGATTGGGAAAAACTTTGTATGGAAGATGAAGAAATATTTGATGAGTTTAATCACAAAGTGTCCGAAATTGTTAATACATCTTTTGCATTTGGGTAAGACTATTCTTGAAAAGGACATTGTGATGAAAATTCTCAGATCGCTGCCATTTAGATACGATTCTAAAAAGCATGCCATCGTTGAGGGAAATAACCTTGATACACTTTCCAGAAACTCTCTAGCCGGAAAGTTGAAAATTTTCGATCTTGAACTATAACAAAGAGAGAAACATCATCTGACTAGCAACCATGTTGCTGCGTCTGACCGTAAGTCTCAATGTCCTAAATTGGTTGACAAAAGAGATGAGAATTGCTTTAATTCAACTATGTCACTGTTTAAACAATAACTTAAGAAATCTCTTAGACAGAGTAAAAGAAAGTCTCAATAGAAAAGGCAGTCAATCAATAAAAAGGTTTAGAAAAACTATGTTAATAATTCTTGTTTCAAGTGCTATAGAAGTGTTTATGATACTTCTAAATGTCCAAACATAGAAGTGAGTGAGTTAACTAAAGCATGGATGGATACTCTTTACTATTGTCATGAGGATGATATCTATGAAGGTTCACTCAATATGTTTGCTGATAATCATGAATGTCCTCCAAACAGTCATGATTATTCCATTATAAACAATCCTACTTCTTCAGAAGTCCTTCTACGAGATAAGGAAGTCGTATTTAAAAGGATTGAAAATCTGGAATGGTAACCGTCTAATTTAAATAGGGAAATGACGTGCAATCATGATGTTCAAAACTTTTCGATTATTTCAATAAAAAGTTGTCAGCAAAACTCTCCTGATTCTATACCCTTCTTAAGTCACTCAGACAACGAGGATAGTATAGAGAATCACAAGAACGTATCTAATCTTGTAGATTCTACTTGTGATTATCAGGACCATATAAAAATGTGGAGCACTAAGAAACTGAAAAAACTCTCTTCTACAAAAGATTAGTTGAAGAAGAAGAAGAAGAAATCTCATACAAAACCCTCAGCTCTTGTAACAGAGATTTCCAACAGAATGCATAGTTTCCGAAAATCAACAATCAAAGTGTTCAAATCTATGCTAAAGGAAATAAAGGGTGATGTTTACAACTCTTCTTCCTTAAAAACAAGATAGAAACAAAATATAACTTCATCATCCCAAAAGAAGTTACACGATCCTGAAAAGGATTGGAACATGTACAGTTTATAATACTGTATTGAGAATTTTTTGTCTATCCCACTTAGACAAAAAATCATAATCTTCAAGGGGGTTGTGACGAATCGTTATGTTTCTATTTTTAAGGATTTGTTTTCTAAGGATATTCAAAAATTATTATTAAGGTTTTGGTCAAAGGTTATTTTGGATATTTATCTTCTTAGTTTCCTTTAAAATGAAGTTTTTTTAGTAAACATTTCATCTATCTCTTCTATCATGTCCTCTTCAAGTCTTTTAAGCAAAGAAAGTGATGTTTGGACTATTCTCTTTCTATCAAAGAAGATATGATTTGATTCTTTGGATAATGGTGTGAACCATGATTTTCATGGTTCCTCTCTGGAAGGGAACATCTCTGTTTCTCATTTTGAAAATCTCTCCTTGACCATGAATCTAGTCTTGGAACAAGTTCGTGCCCTGAAAAGTGATTCAGAAACTTATTCCAAGAGACTTGAAGAAACTATAGAAAATCTGGAATCTAGAATTGATCTGATCGAAGATAAGCTTGAAGAATATAGAGAATATGAGAAGAGTATGCAAAGTAAGTGAAATGATCAGTGGAAATCTTATTACCTAGTATAGTAGCAGGAAATTCCACACTACACCCCTCACAAGAATTCATACAATCAAATCATTTTTAGACCAACAATCATAAATCTTATTGATTAATCTCACCACTTTTACAAGATAAAAATGAAATAAAGCTAAAGAATTAACAACCGCTCTGGACTTTCTCTCTCCTAATGACTTGCTCAACACTCAAAAAAAGATCTCTCCCTTCCTTACGCTTATTCAACTCTTTATATAGGGATTTACATAGTGGGTGACAACTAATCTATCCCTTATTTTAGGATCTGACTTGCGATATTCTCGCAAGAGTTCTATTGTCAATCTTCGCAAGCACTACAAACATCGCAGAGTCATCACACTTTTCTCATGTTTCTGCAATCGTTATCTGTTATGTCATTCTTCAAATCATTCTGCGACGCTTGCAAAGTGTTGTTGATCAAGCTTTGCAAATGTATCCTTCTTGCGATATTCTGATCCTACATCTTGCCTCTTCTCATGTATTCTCTGCGAAGGAGAGAATGTCATGAGAAACTATTCTTCAAAATGCCGCATCGGTTCATCTTTTCTTTCAACTTCTTTTTCTATCGACAAGGCTCCATGAATTAAGTATAACCGTCAACACGTATTGAATATTCCTTTAATTACTGTCACGTTTTATCATTAATCGGTCATCTTCCTTTTCCTATTTAAAGAGGGATCCGGAAGAAAGAGATTTTTCTTCTTGTTTCGTTTTCATCTTCTTCATCTTCATATCTTCTGCAAATCTTCATCATCTGCAAATTTCCTTATTTATCAAATTTGTCTTCCTATTACTGTTCTCTTCTATTTCCATGGTGTCACCAAGGTTAGTTCTTCTTCTTTTTCTTCTTTTGATTTTGCTGAAACTGATTTTGTTTTATTGAGACCATCTTGTTTGTTCTTTATGTAATTCCCATACTGTTTCAGCAAAAACACCACCAATACTAAATTTACAGTTCAAAACCCTAATGCTCCCAGAAGTTCGCAACTCAAAGTTCCTGCGAGAAAGAGAAAGTCTGTGAATGACAAGGTAGTAAGAAACACCATTATTTTTTAATAACAATATTGTTGCCTCTATTTCTTATCTAAGTTGTGATTCGCAGGGTGACAGAGATGCCACTAAACCTCTTAAAAGATCTCGCCAACCCAAAACTGTTGAAACTTATGTTTCCTTTCCCAGACTCGGCTTTTCAACTTCATCTTCAACACTTTCACAAACTGAACCTCTACTTCATGTCTGCGAAACCATCGTAACAGATGTGATATTTCAACCAATCTTGTTATGGATGAAATTCCCTCTGTCGAGTTTGTTGTGAATGAAACTTTTTCTTCTCCTGCGACCAATACTTCTCAAATTAATTCTACTATAACCTCAGCCATTGATCTTCCTCAGACTTTTCCCTCAAATGACATCTCTTTAACAAAGAATGATGATCATCGGCTTTCTATTATTACTGCTACTCCATCTGAGTCTCTCCCCTTTTCTAAAGAAACTGCGGACGGAATGGATATTGCCTTCAAAGCTTTATCTGATATTTTGGATGATGTCAAGAAATCATCTGTGGACCCTGTCAAGTTCGGTGTCTGCGAAATTTTGAGTGAATATTTTGGTTCTGATAGGATAGTTTCGCAAACATCCTTGGAGAAAGAAATTGAAATTTTGAAGAAAAGTCTTCAAACCAAGACCCTTGAATGTGACACTCTCCGTCTTGAAAATCAGAAACTTCAAAATGTTTCTTTAGACTGCGAGCTTCTTCTCAGGAATAATGATGAACTAAAAGGTATGAATTTCTTATCTTCAATTTTAACTTGCCTTTTCACAAATTTTTTCTTTCCATGTTGTTCATTCTTAAAGTCTTTTTTTTCTTGTAAAGCTTTAAACCAGAAACGAAATATGGAGAGATTTCAGTTTGAATCTGCCGCTGTAGAAATTCGTGTTGATAGAGATTTTTGGATGGATCAATATAACCGATCAGATAATCTTCACACATATTATGTTGATTAAATAGATAACCTTACCAAAGAGAATACTCAATTAGTTCAAGAGAAAAACTCACCAAGTAGCGAGATATCTCGCCTCTCTTATTCTTTGACTAAAGCTAACTTAGAGATGGAAACTTTATTAGTTGAAAACAGAACTCTATCTCAGGAGAAGTGAACTCTTTTAAATACGGTGGCGATCACTTCGCAGAAATTAAGTGTTCTTCAAAAGGTGTGTGATAGTCAAGAACAATCTCTTCGCTCGCTGAAAAGTGAACTTAAAGAAGTAACTGAATCCTCTATTACTGAGAAAAATACACTTATTCAAGGTAGGATAGCTTTAAGTGTAAAATCAAGTCAGCTCAAAGAACAATACTCCAAATTAGAAGAATCTTATTCCTCTCTTGCAAAGGAGAATACTTTTCTCATTTCTAAAGAAAACAATCTAAAATATCGCCTGAAGGGTTTAGTTGGAGATAAATTCGATGATGCAATGAATCATTGGGAAAATACTTGCTTGGCACTAATTCAAAATCTAATTTCGCAAAAGGAAGGTAGTCATTTTGACTGCCTCAGACATCTTTCTTTTGTTAAACTTCTTTGCAATATTTCCCTTGCGAGGTGTTCGCCTGAATAATTTTTGTTCTTATTTTTTGCAGAATCTGAAAGAAAGCTTCATTCTTCTGTTTCTTCTTTGGATTCTAAACTTGCCAAGCTTCGCAAAGAAAATAGATTACTTGATGCTCACCTTTCCTGTTCTCACGATCATGCAAAAAGAAAATATGATTATCTTGAATATTTCAAAAACATGGAGATTAGAAACCGTGACAGAGCTTTCCTTCACTAAGCTCATCTTAGTGCTGAAGTTCTTGTGAATGAGATTTTTCTGTCCAAATCTCTTTCTCTAGTATCACTCAAACCTCTAGAAGTATATGAAGATGAAACTCCTCGGGCTGCCGATAGTGACCTTGATTATGGAAGTGGTGAAGATAATATTTCCCAAGAAGATTTAGAAGAAGAAGAATAAATCCCTAATAAAGAAGGAGATGCTGGTGATGAAACAACTACTGGTGATAAGACAAATGAGGAAGAAACCAGAGTCGACCAGAATGAGGAGAATATTGACAAAGATGATAACGTTGGTGGAGATGATAAGGCTGGCGAAGAATATATTGAAGCTTGAGTTCTTGTTTTATTTTCTTGAATTACTCTTTCTTTTCTTGCGAACAATGTACTTTGGACCACTTTCGAATTCAGTTATACTTTTGGTATTTTAGGTACTTGCGAGAAAGATAATGTCATCTTGTTTATTAAATTCCCATACTTCATTGGGAAAATACTTTATTGGCACTAATTCAGTTATACTAATTCCCTTTTCTAGCGCCAATATGTAGTAGCAGGAAATCCCACACTACACCCCTCACAAGAATTCATACAATCAAATCATTTTTAGACCAACAATCATAAATTTTATTGATTAATCTCACCACTTTTACAAGATAAAAAGGAAATGAAGCTAAAGAATTAACAACCGCTCTGGACTTTCTCTCTCCTAATGACTTGCTCAACACTTGAAAAAAGATCTCTCCTTTCCTTACGCTTATTCAACTCTTTATATAGGGATTTACATAGTGGGTGACAGCTAATCGATCCTTTATTTTAGGATCTGATTTGAAATATTCTCGCAAGAGTTCTATTGTCAACCTTCGTAAGCACTACAAACATCGCAAAGTTATCACACTTTTCTCATGTTTCTGTAATAATCATCTGTTATGTCATTCTTCAAATCATTCTATGACGCTCGCAAAGCGTTGTTGATCAAGCTTCGCAAATGTATCCTTCTTGCGATATTCTAATCCTACATCTAGTAAATCTTCTATTTTTTCTTTTTTTTTATTTAAGAAGAATAACTAGTGTTTTGGAATAGTCGTTATTGTGATTACACATAGCTATATCCAATGTTCTCATCTTGTTTTTAGATTTACTGGCTTAAATTCTAAACTTGTTTGGAAGATGATTTTTGCAGTATTAATCTTTTTGATTTTATATATTGCAATATTGTGATGGGATATGTGTGTTTACGTCCGTGAACTTAATTGTCCCATATTTTGCCAAAAGCAAAGTCGTTCGTGAATTGATATGCAAATATTGATAAAAGAATGAATAGACTTTTGGCATAACACAAAAATTAAGCCTATATTGTCAAGTATTGATGTAAGATAGGTTAAAATCTTTTGTTATTCGAGGATTATGTCTATTGTATGTCATTGTGCAAATAGTGATGGAAACATAGAATGAATCCTTGTGTATTCTGCAGTAATTGATCTTCCCTGATCCATCCTTTTTGTGTATTACGGTGAGACTCCGTATTGTGTCTTATGTTGAGCACTAGACAACCAAGTTGATTATCTTAGTTGTGTTCCGCAAGGTACTTTACGTAGAGTAAATTGAACTAAATCAATTATCTTGTGTGATTATTTGGTTATGACTCCGTAAGTTTTTCTCATGTTGAGCATGATTGACTGGGTTGGTTATTTTTATGATTAACTTAGTCATCGCTCCATATATTTTCTTATGTGAGTATAAATAATTGAATTGATTACTTTTGTGATTAGTTTAATTGTGTATTCCGGTTAGATTAATTATGAGTTCTCTTGTAAATAATCTGATCGAGTTATTAAGTCTCCATAAGTTTACTTGTGTTGAGCATATTTAGTCAAATTAATCTTGGTTCGCTTTGGTTAATATGATTGAATATTTCTTGTTGGATTCCAAATTCATACTTGTATGTAATTTGTTGAGTTTAAAGAAATCCTTCTTTTCTTTTGAAATTAAGGTCGCTCTTGTTATTCCCTTGGGAATGACATTTTATGAGGGAGAGTTCTTTTGAACTTGTGCTTAATTTCCAAATCTTTGTGGGGAGTACGGCTGTGGAATTTTTAGGGGTTATCTTGTATCTTTATAAACTCCTTGATGAATGCATTTAGCCTCGGATTTATGATTTCATCTAAACAAGATGATAGAACATTTACCTTTGGTCATGAAATGTCTCTTACGGAAATTTCATTAGGATACCGTTCTTGTACCTTTGCCAATTTTATTGACAAAAGGGGGAGAATTAATATGTAGTTCATACTGCAAATACATATGCTTTTCGGATCATTATGTAAGAGGGAGTGGTTTCCATGTGAGATGGAGTATTGACTAAGGGGGAGTTAAGTATCACCATAGTATTGTTGTTAAAGTTGTGATGCAATTGGACTTTGACTCTGTGTAATGATACTATGACACTGTATAACAATGATTGAGAACCCTTGTTTTCTCATTGTTATAGCTACGAATTTTCAACAACGATGATACTAAACTTATAACCTTTGGGATCATTGGACTACTTGGAAGTGACGAAGATTTCGAGTATTGTTGAAGATTAGACATGTGGAAGAGGAGCTATAAAGTTTATTTATATATTTTTTGTATTCCATATGTATTAATAGTTTTACCACTAAAATTGACAATGGGGGAGATTGTTAGAGCATTGATTGGTCGAACTCGCATGCGTTTCTATCTCAAGCATGTTTGTCAATGTTAGTGATCAAAACTATAAAGTCTTGATTTCTAGTATACTATAGCTAAGGTCTCAGACTAGGATAGAAAGTGTAGTTGAGCTCAAGAACTCCATGACGATCATCATACAATACAAAGGACTACTCAAGTAACAAGTGGATCTTCATCGACTAAAAGGTATGTGAAGACTTGAACTTATCTATCACTCAAAAGTCTATCTATTCTATCTTCTATCTTGAGATAAAAGTCGTATTACTATATAGACTAAGAATATACGCATATGTCATTTCGAGGTGAGTATATCTCGCTTATATATTTATCGAAATGTGTGTAGATTAAACTTTCGCATTAGCCAAGTTCATCTTTGCCTAGTGACGAAAGTCATGTTACATTTCAATCATTTTGGAAATCGTTCTGACGAAAAATAGTTTGTGAACAACAACTATATAACCTCCTCTGAGAAAGTTTCAATGATTGAAATGAGAGTTTAGAAAATATAACCATTGGAGGATATAAACATTGTTGTGGTAACACATATATATATATATATATATAAGTCCTTATTGCTTGAACTGAAGTTTGCGAACTTTGTTGATCAAGTGAAACCGGAACGTGAGTCGTCAACTCAGTCCGCGAACTCAGTCCTCGAACTGGCGTAGTTCTCGAACCCGAGAATTTCACCTGGAGTTGTAGCTCAGTATTAGTCCGCGAGCTGACAGAAATTCCTGACCCGAGAATTTCTGCTGGATTTTGTACACTCCAACCGGTTGACTTGAGTCCGCGAACCCAGTCCGTGAACTTGAGTATGTTATGTCTAAAAACGATGTTTGTGAACTTATCTTAATAAACTAAGGAATTCTATTACAAACCGTGGCTTTATAGTTCATGAATCGATTCGAGTGAATCACAT
Organism: Papaver bracteatum; assembly: GCA_023529315.1. NCBI lineage: Eukaryota > Viridiplantae > Streptophyta > Magnoliopsida > Ranunculales > Papaveraceae > Papaver > Papaver bracteatum. Next base: position 94,852 of record JAJJWX010000603.1, read on the forward strand.
CATTTTTGCTTCAATTGTGTATTGTGTAGTACATGTGATCTCATAGCAATTGAATAACTCCCTAACTATTTCATTTGAGTCATTTGGACTAGTTATGGTGAAGAAGAATATGGTTGATATGAAAGTTATCATTTGGCTAACCATTTGGTTAACTAGTGTTGAACCAACTAATGTACAAGTTTGGGTACGGTTACACAAACCCAAAATCGTCTAGTACATGTGTATATAACAATCTATGATTTCGATCTAACGGTTGATAAATATTAGCTTGTATCTAATCAGGTTTTCATCTAGCGCTGAATATTGAATGCTTTGTTACCAAGCTAACATGGATTGCAAACCCTGATTTGAAAGACTATATAAGGGAGAACTCTAGCAACTAGGAAACCTAATCCCCACACCTTACGTGTGATACAAGTTGCATAGATAGAGTCAACTCTCCTTTAACCTTTGGGTTTCTTCTTCTAAAACTAGGTTAATGACTTAAAGACTTCATTGGGATTGTGAAGACAGACCGATACTACTTTTATCGCAGTTGTGTGATCTGATCTTGTTGTTTCTTTCATACGAGTACATTTGTAATAATTGGCTTGAGATTTCTATCTTCGATAGGCAACATATAAAAGTAATCACAAACATATTCGTCTTATCGTTTGTGATTCCACGATATCTTTTTTCGCTACGTCGATTAAGACTATTGTGTGGTAATTGATAAAACTGAGTTGTTCTTCGGGAATATAAGTATGGTTTTATTGATTGGTTCCTTTTCACCTTGATTTATCAAAAGACAGAACAAAACTCATAGGTTTATTCGTGGGAGACGAATTTATATATCTTGTAGACTTTTCTGTGTGAGATAAATTTGTTTATTAAAGTCTTCGACTTTGGGTCGTAGAAACTCTTAGTTGTGGATGAGATCAGCAAAGGGAAGCAAGTGCTTAGTATCTTGCTGGGATCAGAGGAGTAGGAGCATAACTATACCTTGGATCAGTGTGATATTGATTGGGGTTCAACTAAAGTCTAGACCGAAGTTAATTTGGAGTAGGCTAGTGTCTGTAGCGGCTTAATACAGTGTATGTTTAATCTGGACTAGGTCCTGGGGTTTTTCTGCATTTGCGGTTTCCTCGTTAACAAAATTCTGGTGTTTGTGTTATTTCTTTTCCGCATTATATTTTTATATAATTGAAATAATACAGGTTGTGAGTTGATCAATCAATTAGAATATCCGACCTTATTGGTTGTTGATTTAAATTGATTGACACTTGGATATTGGTCTTTCGTACCATCCAAGTTATCTCTCTTTGATTAAGTCTCACAGATTGTATTTTCTTGATTAAATCAAATCGAGAGATTCAGATAATAACTCCTTGAGATATTTTCTATTTGATTGAGTCTAGTTGATTCTTTAGAAAGTAACTCGGATTTGTCCATACAGATTGCTAATCTAAATATTGGGTGTGATTGTTAGACCCCCGCATTTTTAATTGGTATCAGAGCATACAAACACGTTCAAGACCTTAAAATTCTGTATTTGTAGCGATCTGACTCTATGGACAAATGTGTTATCTCAATAAACGTACCACCAGTATTCGATGGCTCTAATTACTTATGGTGGAAAATTCATATGCGAGATTTTCTTTAAGCATGTGATTTTCAATCATGGGTATATGTTGTTAATAGCTATGATGCTCCCGTTGAGGTAGTTGGAAGTGTAAACATTCCAAATAATATTGGTGAATATACTCCTGCAGAGATTTTTTCTACAAAGCAAAACTCCGACGGTTCGAATGCTATCATACATGCCATTACCCCAAATTTTCAGCACCATGTGTTTAATTGCATTAAGTCGCAAGAAGCTTGGGATATCTTAGCAACCGTATTTGAAGGTAATACCAATGAAAATGAAGCTAGGCTTCAAAACCTTAATTCTGATTGGGAAAACCTTCGTATGGCAGATGAAGAAACATTTGATGAGTTTAATCACAAAGTGTCTGAAATTGTTAATGTATCTTTTGCATTGGGTAATACTATTCCTGAAAAGAACATTATGATGAAAATTCTCAGATCGCTGCCATCTAGATACGATTCTAAGAAGCATGCCATCATTGAGGTAAATAACCTTGATACACTTTCCAGAAACTCTCTATCCGGAAAGTTGAAAATTTTCGATCTTAAACTAGAACAAAGAGAGAAACGTCATCTGATTAGCAACCATGTTGATGCATCTGACCGTAAGTCTCGACGTCCTAAATTGGTTGACAAAAGAGATGAGAATTGATTTAATTCAACTCTGTCACTGTTTATACAATAGCTTAAGAACTCTCTTACACAGAGTAAAAGAAAGTCACAATAAAAAAGGAAGTCAATCAATAAAAAGGTTCAAAAAAACTATGTTAATAATTCTTGTTTCAAGTGCTATAGAAGTGTTCATGATACTTCTAAATGTCCAAACATAGAAGTGAATGAGTTAACTAAAACATGGATGGCTACTCTTGACTATTGTCATGAGGATGATATCTATGAAGGTTCACTCAATCTGTTTGTTGATAATCATGAATGTCCTCCAAACAGTCCTGATTATTCCATGATAAACAATCCTACTTCTTCAGAAGTCCTTCTACGAGATAAGGATGTCATATTTAAAAGGATTGAAAATTTGGAAAGGGAACTGTCTAATTTAAATAGGGAAATAACGTCCAATCATGATGTTCAAAACTTTTCGTTTCTTTCAATAAAAAGATGTCAGCAAAACTCTCCTGATTCTATACCCTTCTTAAGTCACTCAGACAACGAGAATAATATAGAGAATCACAAGAACGTATCTAATCTTGTAGATTCTACTTGTGATTATCAGGACCATATAAAAATGTGGAGCACTAAGAAACAGAAAAAACTCTCTTCTACAAAAGATTGGTTGTAGAAGAAGAAGAAGAAATCTCATACAAAACCCTCAGCTCTGGTAACAGAGATTTCCAATAGAATGCATAGTTTCCGAAAATCAACAATCAAAGTGTTCAAATCTATGCAAAAGGAAAGAAAGGGTGATGTTCACAACTCTTCTTCCTTAAAAACAAGATAGAAACAAAATATTACTTCATCATACCAAAAGAAGTTACACGATCCTGAAAAGGATTGGAACATGTACAGTTTATAATACTATATTGAGAACTTTTTGTCTATCCCTCTTAGACAAAAAATCATAATCTTCAAGAGGGTTGTGATGAATCGTTATGTTTCTGTTTTTAAGGATTTTTTTTTTCTGAGGATATTCAAAAATTACTATTAGGGTTTTGGTCAAGATATTTATCTTCTCAGTTTCCTTTAAAATGAAGATTTTCCAGTAAACATTTCATCTATCTCTTCTACCATGTCCTCTTCAAGTCTTTCAAGCAAAGAAAGTGATGTTTGGACTATTCTCTTTCCATCAAAGAAGATACGATTTGATTCTTCGGATAATGGTGTGAACCCTGATTTTCATGGTTCCTCTCTGGAAGGGAACATCTCTGTTTCTCATTTTGAAAAGCTCTCCTTGACCATGAATCTAGTCTTGGAACAAGTTCGTTCCCTGAAAAGTGATTTAGAAACTTTTTCCTAGAGACTTGAAGAAAAGATAGAAAATCTGGAATCTAGAATTGATCTGATCGAAGATAAGCTTGAAGAATACAGAGAATATGAGAAGAGTATGCAAAGTAAGTGAAATATTCTGTGGAAATCTTATTACCTAGTGTAGTAGCAGGAATAACTAGTGTTTTGGAATAGTCGTTATTGTGAATACACATAGCTATATCCAATGTTCTCATCTTCTTGTTTTTAAATTTATTGCCTTAATTTCTAAACTTGTTTGGAAGATAATTTTTGCAGTATTAATCTTTTTGATTTTATATATTGCAATATTGTGATGGGATATGTGTGTTTACATCCGTGAACTTAATTGTCCCATATTTTGTCAAAAGTAAAGTCGTTCGTGAATTAATATGAAAATATTGATAAAAGAATGAATATACTTTTGGCAAAACACAAAAGTTAAGCCTATATTGTCAAGTATTGATGTAAGATAGGTTAAAATATTTTGTGATTCAAGGATTATGTCTATTGTATGTCATTGTGAAAATAGTGATGGAAACATAGAATGAATCCTTGTGTATTCCGTAGTAATTGATCTTCCTTGATCCATCATTTTTGTGTATTACTATGAGACTCCGTATTGTGTCTTATGTTGAGCACTAGATAACCAAGTTGATTATCTTTCTAATTAACTTAGTTGTGTTCCGAAAGGTACTTTAGTAGAGTAAATTGAACTAAATCAATCATCTTGTGTGATTATTTAGTTATGACTCTGTAAGTTTTTCTCATGTTGAGCATGATTGACTGGGTTGGTTATTTTTATGATTAACTTATTCATCGCTCCGTAGATTTTCTTATGTGAGTATAAAAAATTGAATTGATTACTTTTGGGACTAGTTTAATTGTGTATTCCGGTTAGATTAATTATTAGTTCTCTTGTAAATAATCTAATCGAGTTATTAAGTCTCCATAAGTTTACTTGTGTTGAGCATATATAGTCAGATTAATCTTGGTTCGCTTTGGTTAATATGATTAAATATTTCTTGTTGGATTCCAAATTCATACTTGTATGTAATTTGTTGAATTTAAAGAAATCCTTCTTTTCTTTTGAAATTAAGGTCGCTCTTGTTGTTCCCTTGGGAATGACATTTATGGGGGAGAGTTCTTTTGAACTTGTGCTTAACTGTCAAATCTTTATGGGGAGTGCGGCTGTGGAATATTAGAGGGGTTATATTGTATCTTTATAAACTCCTTGATGAATGCATTTAGCTTCGGCTTTATGATTGCATCTAAACAAGATGATATACATTTACCTTTGGTCATGAAATGTATCTTACGGAAATTTAATTAAGATCCCGGTCTTGTACCTTTGCCAATTTTATTGACAAAAGGGGGAGAATTAATATATAGTTCATACTACAAATACATATGGTTTTCGGATCATTATGTAAGGGGGGTGGTTTCCATGTGAGATGGAGTATTGACTAAGGGGAAGTGAAGTATCACCATAGTATTGTTGTTAAAGTTGTGATGCAATTGGACTTTGACGCTGTGTAATGATACTGTGACACTGTATAACAATGATTGAGAACCCTTGTTTTCTCATTGTTATAGCTACGAATTTTCAACAACGATGATACTAAACTTATATCAATTGGGATCATTGGACTACTTGGAAGTGACGAAGATTTCGAGTATTGTTGAAGATTAGACACGTGTAATAGGAGTTATAAAGTTTATTTATATACTTTTTGTATTCCATATGTTTTAATAGTTTTACCACTAAAATTGACAAAGGGGGAGATTGTTAGAGCATTGCTCAGTCGAACTCGCATGCGTTGCTATCTCAAGCATGTTTGTCAATGTTAGTGATCAAAACTATAAAGTCTTGATTTCTAGTCTAATATAGCTAAGGTCTCGGACTAGGATCGAAAGTGTATTTAAGCTCAAGAACTCCATGGCGATCATCATATAAGCCGAAGGACTAATCAAGGAACCAGTGGATCTTCATCGACTAAAAGGTATGTGGAGACTTGAACTTATCTATCACTCAAAAGTCTATCTATTCTATCTTCAATCTTGAGACAAAAGTCGTATTACTATATAGACTAAGAATATACGCATATGTCATTTCGATATGAGTATATCTCGCTTATCTATTTCTCGAAATGTGTGTTGGTTAAACGTTCGCTTTAGCCAAGTTCATATTTTCCTAGTGACGAAAGCCATGTTACATTTCAATCATTTTGGAAATCGTTCTGACGAAAAATAGTTTGTGAATGACAACTATATAACGTCCTCTGAGAATGTTTCAATGATTGAAATGAGAGTTTAGACAATATAACCATTGTTGTGGTAACGCATATATGTATAAGTCCTTATTTCTTGAACCGAAGTTTGCGAACTTTGTTGATCAGGTGAAACCGGAACGTGAGCCGTCAACTCAGTCCGCGAACTCAGTCCTCGAACTGGCGTAGTTCTCGAACCCGAGAATTTCTGCTGGAGTTGTAGCTCAGTTTCAGTCCGCGAACTGACGGAAGTTCTCGACCCGAGAATTTCTGCTAGAGTTTGTACACTCCAACCGGTTGACTTGAGTCCGCGAACTTGAGTATGTTATGTCTAAAAACGATGTTTGTGAACTTATCTTAATAAACTAAGGAATGAAATTGCAAACTGTGGCTTTATAGTTCATGAATCGATTCGAGTGAATCACATCGTTTTTGCTTTAATTGTGTATTATGTAGTACATGGGATCTCATAGCAATTGAACAACTCTCTAACTAGTTCATTTGAGTCATTTGGACTAGTTATGGTGAAGAAGAATTTGGTTGATATGAAATTTATCATTTGGCTAACCATTTGGTTAACTTGTGTTGAACCAACTAATGTACAAGTTTGGGTACGGTTACACAAAACCAAAATCGTCTAGTACATGTGTGTATAACAAGCTATGTTTTCGATATAACAGTTGATAAATATTAGCTTGTATCTAATCAGGTTTTCATCTAACGGTGAATATTGAATGCTTTGTTACCAAGTTAACATTGATTGCAAACCCTGATTTGAAAGACTATATTATGGAGAACTCTAGCAACTGGGAAACCTAATCCCCACACCTTACGTGTGATATTAGTTGCATAGCTAGAGTCGATTCTCCTTTAACCTTTGGTTTTCTTCTTCTAAAACCAGGTTAACGACTTAAAGACTTCATTGGGATTGTGAAGCCAGACCGATACTACTTTTATCGTAGTTGTGTGATCTGATCTTGTTAATTCTATCGTACGAGTACCATTGTAATAATTGGCTTGAGATTTCTATCCCCGATAGGCAAGATATAAAAGTAATCACAAACATCTTCGTCTCATCGTTTGTGATTTCACAATATCTTTTTTCGCTACGTCCATTAAGACTATTGTGAGGTAATTGATAAAACTGAGTTGTTCTTCGGGAATATAAGTATGGTTTTATTGATTGGTTCTTGTTCACCTTGATTTATCAAAAGACGGAACAAAACTCATAGGTTTATTCGTGGGAGACGAATTTATATATCTTGTAGACTTTTCTGTGAGAGACAGATTTGTTTATTAAAGTCTTCGACTTTGGGTCATAGCAACTCTTGGTTGTGGGTGAGATCAGCTAAAGGAATCAAGTGCGCAGTATCCTGCTGGAATCAGAGGCGTAGAAGCATAACTGTACCTTGGATCAGTGTGAGATTGATTGGGGTTCAACTACAGTCCAGACCGAAGTTAATTTGGAATAGGCTAGTGTCTGTAGCGGCTTAATACAGTGTATGTTTAATCTGGACTAGATCCCGGGGTTTTTCTTTATTTGCGGTTTCCTCGTTAACAAAATTCTGGTGTCTATGTTATTTCTTTTCCGCATTATATTTTTATATAATTGAAATAATACAGGTTGTGCGTTGATCAATCAATTAGAATATCCGACCTTATTGGTTGTTGATTTAAATTGATTGACACATGGATATTGGTCTTTGGTGACATCCTAGTTATCTCTCTTTGATTAAGACTCGCAGATTGTATTTGGTTGATTAAATCAAATCGAGAGATTTAGATAATAATTCCTTGAGATATTTTCTATTTGATTGAGTCTAGTTGATTCTCTAGAAAGTAACTCGGAGTTATCCATACATATTGCTAATCGAAATATTGGGTGTGGTTGTTAGACCCCGCTTTTTCAATTATCTTAGTCAAAGTATACCAAAAAGTTTTTGAAAGATAATTCAGGTGAAGGTCCTCCGACCCGTAATATATTTCATCACTTTTGTACAGAGTATTCATTTGAGATGGTTGGTGTCTGGCAGCTATCCACTAGTTCTGGATGCCTTGCTTTCAATGGGGTTATTTGTGTTGCTGCTGCTGGGCTGGGTCTGGTTCATTTGATTTGAATTGGAGAGTTCAACAAAACTGCTTTTGTACCTCTTAGCAGGTGAACGTTGATATGTCCAATGGTTCAATTCTTCCCTTAAAAAATTCCTGGAGAAATTTGCTACGGAAGAATTCTCTATGCCTGATGATATTAAATAAGCTTGCTGCTTAGGGTTAGGTCTTTTATTTCCCGGAATTGGAATTCTGCTTGAGGAGCTTGACGAATAGTTTGAAACTACTTCAAAATTTGCTTCAATATCTGAAGTTACAAAATTTGTAAGGCTGCTCTGTTGCTGTAGAGGTGCTGCCATTGTTTCCTCCATTGGTTGCTGAAAATTTGCTGGAGATTCGGTACCCTCTTCACAAGATGGAGAAGCTATATAATTTTCATCTCTGTGCATACCGTTGTTTCTCATCCATACATAAAAGTTTTCTGAATCAGAAGACATGAAAGAATCGAATCCATCTTGGTTGTAACCTCTGAAATCTTGTTCTCCCCTCGATATTGAAATGACTGAGCGTTCTTGGCTTGAATTGATTGGAGAAGGATGAACTTCTAAACTCCATTCTCTCCATCCAGGTTCTGGTTCCTCAATATCTTCATTAAATATTTCTTCTTCATCGTAATTGTCTTCAATTGCAAGAACATTTGGGTGTAAAATCTCATGGATTGGTAGCTACAGGGGTGCTGGAGACTACAATCTTGGATGAGTTAGGATAAAAATTTCGATGCAATCTTCAGCAGTGTGACCAAACCTGCGGCAGTAATTGCAAAGTAGCCTAGGAAGTTCCATGAATGGGAAGGCAATCCAATTGGGAGTATTGCGGTTGTTGGGGGCATGTGTACCGTATACAATCGGATGAAACTGGTTTATTCTTAGCTTAATTAATATGCTGCTGTAAACATCAAAGGATGGGATAGGGTTTCCATAATAAACAAGCTCTCATAATTCAGAGGTATTATTTTGGATCTGGAAGAAGTGTGTTTGCTCAGGGTAGAGGTTATGCACCATGATTTCAAAAATTTCAGAATCTAGGTAGAATGTTTCTGGGTTCAAAAAAGGACATGTAACATGAAAATATCACCAAATACGATTCTCGTCCCCTGCTTAAGGACTCTTTCCATTTCATGACGAAATTCAAACTTAAGAAGGAAGTAAAACTTACTAACAGAAAAACCCCCTTCAATGAACCATCTATAACTCAAGGCACAACCAACATCAAAAGAATTTTTATTCAACCTGGTTAAGAAACCACCAACAAGCTTATGCTTCCATTCATTAGAGTCTCTATTAAAACGCCTAAATTGGCCATCATGCTGCCATCTAGAAGACATGATCAAACCTAAAACAGTACCACAGAAAGAACTCAAAAAAATACATAAAACCTTTAAGCTAAACAACTCTAAAGCATGGGAACTAGAAAAGGTTTTGATGGACTGCATATAAACTATGAAAAGCTACGATTACTTTGAGCGTTGGAGAACAAGCACATGAATCATGGATTTGAAAGAATGAAGAGAATGAAAAGTTTACAGCAGCAAGCTAAGAAAACGATTAGTTCATGTATACAGTGATTTCCTGGGAATTGATTAGCAAATCAAGTTTCAACAAATAGATTGTGGTAGAAAGATATTTTGCCTCAGAACCAATTTCAAAGCTTTGAATAAATACCATTTCAGCTTTTCTTGAGGAGGTGCTCCATTTAAAATTGATATGCTTGATTGTATCAGCAGAAAGAGATTTGAGCAGCTTTGGTCATCTAGCCTGATATCAAAACTGTGGGACAAGGAACATGAATGTTTCAGGCGGCAACACCAACGATTCATCAGTATATCTCTAAATATTAACCATCCATACAACAAATCAAATATTCGGTAACTTATGTGATTACTTCATCCGATCTGGGGCCGGAGGGTAAGATGATTAGCCAATAGTTGAGATTGAAATTATAGTGGAATTTTGGTATTGGAGGTTAGGGTTTGCAGAAAACCGCTAAATCATCGGGTTTTGGGTGCGGAAGCGATATCGGGTTTTTTAGTTGCAGAAAACCCCCAAATCGTATATTGTGGTTAACTATGGACTATTTTATTTTTGCTATGTTAACTGATTTCTACGAACAAAAATCAGCCTTCTTTATGCTCATAATTTAGCTATTCTTAGAGCATCTCCAGAAGACGGTGAATTTTTGTTTTTTAGTGACACATAGGATTTTAGATCTCTGTTTGGCATAAATCTATCTCCAATAGTAGGGTCCTACAAATTAGGAGGGACCAATTACTAAAGATGAAGGTGCTCAAAAAAGTGTTATCTACACCTCCGGCTCCACCTTCACGTCATATTTTTCACTATTTTTTCAAAAAAAATCTCTACTATTAGAGATGGTTTTTAAATATGAGGTCTTATATTTACTCCATGTGTAGACCCTATAAATTAAAGGACTAAATAAAAAAGCCACAAAAGATTTTTTTTGCACCTTCTGTTAGAGATGTTCTAATAACAATGATCAAATTTTAACTTTTTTTAATAAATTAATATATATAAAAAGCCAAAAATTCTGTTTCGGAAAAAAGAAATAAAGGAGGAAGCCAGAACTACTTCCTTTCCGAAGGGTCATGTGCTTTCTCTTTTCCATCCAATTTGGTCGTACTTTTTTATTGAAATGTAAGTGCCCGTATTCAGTTGACTCCTGACTTATCATGAGCAACCTTAGTTGCCATTTAGGATTTCGCATATCAAACTAAAAGGAAATTAATTAACTAACTTAAAGAAAAACCTGGTAATTGATTAAATTAAACCATATTTGATAACTTAAAACTTAAAATGAAACCCTGGTTATTATTCTAATTATCAACAGCTTATCTATTAACTAAAGTTTATTGATTAATAGACGTGTCCGCTCCCACTAAACAAGAAAATAGGCGTCGAAAAAGTGATGACCCATTTATGGATTCTATATTTCTATTAGTTGATCTCAACTCTGAAGATGTGCTTTGGTTTTTTCTGCTAGAATGCACACGCGTACATTATATCATGATTCGTGATTTGTTTAGTGTTTTCATTGATTCAGATGAATTTCAAAGGAGAAAACGACTTAATCCATTCACACTTTAACATCCAAAGTAACTTTAATATATACTAGATTTGTGCCCGTGCTTCGCACCGGGCATTTTTTCTTTTAATTTGATGTGAGCGGGGTTTTGTGCCGCCCTGTGGCGATGCATTGCCCCGTGGTGATGGATTTTTTGATTTGGTGTGGCAGAGCAAATACATTAGCCCCTTCCCGTGGCGATGCATTTTTGATTTGGTGTGTGCGGGACTTTGCCCTGTCCCGTGGTGATGTATTTTTGATTTGGTTTGGCAGCGCAAATACATTGAATAAGTAGAGAATATATGTGCAGATTTTATTTGTTTTTTCTTTTATTTTAGCAGAAAATATGTGTGAAATATGTAGTTTTTTCCCCTTTATATATTAATTTGCAAAAAAAGAGTCCTAATATGGTAGGTACTCGATTTCCAAATTGAATTTTGTACTTCCATAGAATTTCAAACAGTAAGTTAGGTTTTTCTTTTGAATTTGTAATTATGAAGCATACGTTCCCAAGTGTCCTCACCTAAATATTGTCACGTCATGAATTTCAAATTGAATTCGGTTTCCTTTATTTATCTTTTTTCTTATTCTTTTAAACCTATTATGTGTTGCCAAGTGTCTTCACCAAAACGCTCGTTTCACAAAACTCAAAAAATGCATATTTCGACCAATAGAAAGCGATGGTTTCCTCACCATTCAACGTGGGAATTTTATTTTTCTAGGCCTTTCTTTACTGAAAACTCTATACTTGACTTAACATCTAGATTTTTGCCCGTGTTATGCACCGTGCATTTTTTTCCTTTTAATTTAGTGTGTGCAGTCCTACACCACCCCCCGTGGCCCATGGTGATGGGATTTGGTATGCGTGGGGTTTCGTCCCGGCCCTTGACAATGTATTTTTGATTTGGCGTGGCGGGGCAAATACCTTTTTGTGTGAAATATGTTTTTTTTTTAATGTATTTGTTTGAAGAAAAAAAATGTCTTAAGATGGTAGATGGTAGGTACTTGACTTCCGAATTGAATTTAATAAGTTAAATTTTCCTTTTGAGTTCGTAATTTTTAAATCAATCATATGTTTCGAAGTGTCCACACCAAAACTCCCGATTCACAAAATCCGCAAACGGCTTATTTCAGCCAATAGGAAACAAAAACTTCCTCACCCTTCAACGTGAAAGCTTTATTTATCTAGGCTTTTAAGTCTTTTGATGATTATTATCTTCGCCGAGGAAAACAGTAATAATAATAAATTTGCTACTTATTTGCTCAATTGTAACTTGTAAATACTGATTACCTCCAAATAAGCACATCAGGATTCCAATCTTCTTATTTCGTTGCACAAAGTCACTTCCAGGTATACCTACCGATTAAGGAGATTATTATCACTTGGTTGCAGTTCTCAACCTTCTTAAATGGCATCTCTTTACAGTGACAATTTGAGGGTATAATGCAAACCAATTGTCCGATATACCTGAATTGTTAGTTGCAAGATGGAGTTCTAACTTGTTCCAAGTCGTATCTCCTACAATATAACTACGTATCTCTTACAGTAAAGCTATGACAGAAAGAGGAAATTAATCATATCTCGCTAGGTCATTAGAATCTTAACCTGCAAATCATAACGGCAAGGTGAAAGCAATGTGAAGGCATAAACTATATCATAGTTTCTATCAACTTCTTCGGAACTTTAAACATGTGTTGGGTTTTGCAACTAATTGATGTATAGCTTGTGAATTGGCAATAGAAATAACCCCCTTGTAATTCAGCGAAGAATGCAGAATCGTGTCAGAATATCGCATATATATATATATATATATATATATGCAAAGAAATTCCTTTTTGGGAGCGAACTCGATTTCAACCAGTTTTACATGAATTCCTTTTAAGAGTTTCAAGTTTTATTTTTTTCACGTTTTTTTTTTATATATATATATAACCTGTTTCTTTTTTTTTGGTGTGTTAAGTATTTCCTTTTATACAGGAATTCCTTTTCAAGAGTAACTTTTTTTTTCTTTAACGGTTTCTTTTTTTTGGGTGTGTTAGGATTTCCTTTTTAACGGAAATTCCTTTTCAAGAATTTAACGTTTTTTTTTTTCCTAACGGTTTGGACATGAGTTTTGTCCACCCTTACTAAAGTACAGTTAAGTATAGGTGTAAACATGGTGTAACTAAATAATTCAAGTTTAAATTCTAACATAAGTATTGTCTACCTATTTTTTTTAACACCGTTACTAACGGACAGTTAAGTATTTGATGTATCCAAATTATAGGCAAATATTAATTATTACATCCAATAGAGTTATGCCAAGTGTCCTCACCATAGCTTCCGCATTAGAAAAGGCCTTTCTAGGCCAATATGAAGCGAGGGTTTCATCACCGTTTAATGTGAGAGCTTTATTTGTCTAGGCCTTTAAGGGGGAAGATTTTTTATATAAACAAAGAACCTTTTCATTAATGGAAATTCGAGATTATAATTAATTTAAGATCAAAAATAAGAGAATAAAAGTAACAACAACATACTGTAAAATTATAATACCGAGAAATCTGACAAGAAACAGAGAAGGAATATCAGTAAGACAAATACAAGTATGAATAAGATCCGATTAATGTTAGAAATTTGGGTACCTGAGGATGAAAACAAAGAACATAAAAGAATGTTGTATCACTGACTTCAGAGCCTTGCGATTCTTTTCAGCAAATATCCCAACCCTTCCCAAATAATTAGTGAGTACAAATTGATCAATGAAATAATGCTTCAAGGAAACAATATAGCCCTAACAACATGGCCGTAGCAAACTATTAGGGGGCCCAAGGCAAATTTGTAAATTCATAGTGATGAAAATATCGCATGCAAATGATCTCTATAAGGCTTGAACCTGGATTTTACATACCGTAAAAAGAAATTTTCCACTGCGCTGGAAGTAACTTATAGGTAAAATAACATTTAGTTTTGAATATCAAAGGTAGCATACATGAAAAAATCACAAATTTTGGGGTCCTAGGCTGCCGCCTAGCTCGCCTATGCTCATCGACGGCAAGACTTCTACTCCCTTAAACCAACCAAGAACACATAATATTAAGACTCTGATGATGCTTAGAGAGAAAAGAAATCAGAGATTTTGATGTGTTGAAATGCGAGAAGGCACGAAACCTTTTAAAGATTTCTCTTCATCTCCAACAGATGCTATCAAAAGGCATCCATTAATGGTGTCTCATGGAGAACGCCTTATAGGAAGAGACGTGTTTATAGAAATTTTGGGAAAACCGCATTAGACTTTCAAACCCAAAACTGGCAAAAAATTCAGGTGGGGGTGCCTCCCCCAAGGACCTCCTTTTGTAGCGGCAAACATTTATGAAAATATCCAACAATTAAATCAATTTTTCTCGGAATTAAATCCTAACAATTTGATTTTCTTTTCTTCTCTTAGAAAGATGTGCTCCCAAAATAGGAGTAATTTTCTCAAATCTCTTGTAACTAGTGATGAAGCTTATGTCGTCAAAAAGAACACCGATGAAGATTCCGTCGCCGGATAAGTTGATGATGAAGATTTCGTTACCAAAAATAACAAGTATGGAGATTTCGTTGTCGGAGAGCATTACTATTAATATTAAAATCCGAACCAATAACCAAGAACCAACATTGAAGCGAATATAAACCTCTAATGGGTAGATAAAACCACCATAATAGTGTAGATAAGTAGAAAATATAATAAAAAATTAAGCTAAAACTACTAACTATCCTTAAAAACAAGAAATGGTGAAGGATCCGAGCAGAAAAAAGTTATTTTTTATGGTTTTGTTAAAGAAGAAGAAGTCACCCACGTTTCTTCTAAAGAAAACCAATTGCATTTTCAACATGGAACTCTGGAGTTCAAGCATTGCACAAATTAGCTCGTAGACTTAATATTTCTTTTGTGGTTGTAACTATAGTATGGGAATGTACGGAAAATTGATGGCAAAATCAAGTATTATAAAATAACTTTTTGGGCAAAAAATAAAACACTGTGATTGTCTTTTTTATTAGTCCTCTATTCTATAGTTTTCAGTTTCTATTTATAGTTATATTTTTCATTAACTATCAAACATATTCTTAATCTTTTATGTATAAAATCATTTTTAATATAACCCAATTTAAAATCTAATACCTAAGGCTGCACGTGGGCCGGTACGGTCCGGGTTTCTTATGGACCCGGTACATGTACCTGGAGTTGACCGGTACATCATTTTGAGGACATGTACCTATATATGTACCTTAAAGACCAGTCTGGTACCAGTCTAGTACCGGGTTTTTGCCCCATCTCTTGTCTCTGCAATCTCATATACATCTCACTCCCTTGCAACTCATACACAACCAAAGACTCGATCCATCCCAAGAACCCACTGCAACTATTTCTTTGCAAACTCATTTCTTCCTTGAGTTCAAACACCATCCGAATCTTCAAAATCAACGACAGCCACAGTAGTAGCTCCATCTTTACAGAACCAAATCAGCTGACATCGACCACAAATTCAACAATAACAACATTAATCTTCAGTTCTTTGTTGATCAACCATCCCACAACTCCCTACAAAATAACCTCAAATTCATAGCAAACCGTTGAATCTCACTTCCTAATCTGCAAATACATCTAACTTCGAATCCTAAGCACAAACCACCTGCAACAACATCAAACCCTTGTCTGCAATTTCTCAGGGACCCACCAGTTCAATATCCAACCACATACTCTAATCCACCCCCAACTCCATCATCATCTTACTGCCAACCTCAGATTCGACTCAAACCCAAGGTTCAAATCCTGTAAAAAAACAAGTCTTTATCAATTACAGTAGAAACCAATTCCTCCACTTCAGAGATTTCTCCTTCTTCAATCTCTTGAACCCTGATCGAAATACATTTGTAGCTCAATTCTTAATCAACTACCAGCAAACTCATTCATGTGATTACTTCAATTTCTTCACCATCGTCATGACTCATCATACCAACAAATCCCAATTCTCCAGTTACAGAAACCCTAATTTCAGGGATTTAAATCTCTTTAATCAAACTCAAACCCGATCTTATTATGTTCTTCAGTACCCAAAATCACTAAGAAAAGTATTGGAAAATAAGTAAAAATTGTAAATTTTTGAAATCAACACTCTGTTTGTTTTTGTTTTTTCATATTCTTCCGTGCTAACTTTCTGATAGAATTGAAGACAATATGTGATGGGGGTGAATGAATTTTTATTGGGGAAGAGATGATTGTGAATTAAAAATCTAGGTTTTGGTAAAGAAAACGAAACTGAAGTAGTTTCTCTCTTCTCGACATCATTATCAGCATCCAAAAGAAGAAGAAATGAGAAGAAGAACCCAGAAAGATGAGGAACTATCTTATAATTGTTATTACAATACCTAGATTGTAAGGCTAGGATTCAATTTTAGAGTTCTAATCAGTGGTTAAAATTGACAAGGTAATTTTGTCCGGTACATGCCGGGAATTTTGGCTGAACCGGTACCTGTACCCATTTACAGCCGATACTTAATTCTAGTCCCGTTCCCTGTACCGTCTTCTCCGGTACCGGTCCGGTTCTGGTCCCGATTTATCGGTTCTGATCCGGTTCTCCGGTTCTGGTTTGGTTACTGTGGAACCCTACTAATATCGTATCTCCGTAAGTAAAGAAATAAATCAGTTTAATATCTTTCCTATTTATCTTCCTTCCACTTTTAACAGAAAATATTTATGAAAAGTTAGGAAGAGTATATTATTTAGCAATCCTCAAAAAAATCCAAAGGTTTGGTTTTTCCAACCGGTCCAGATAAGTTTTGATTCAAACTATACAGAAGGACAAGTGAGTTTGTCCTTCTATGTTTGGTAAGTTTAAAATTTATTTTCCAAGTTTACCCCTCCAGCAAAGTTAGTTGTTGAACCATAGTTAGGCTTTATATTTGGGTTAGGAGAAATGGGTGAGTTTAAGAAACTGATTGGGATATGGGTATTCTATAGGAAAGAGACGGTTTTTCTCTCTATCAGAAATACTTCACCTAAGTTAAACACCCTACAGAGTAGAAACTGACGGAAAAGTTGTAATTCAATTGATGAATGTAAAGAGGAACCACTTTGAATTACTTCAGATGATCAAATCAGCAAAGCCGAGATTCTTTTCCCACGAGTTGCAATATGCGAAAATTTTGAAATTCCCGCTTCTAGTAATTTTAGTAATCAAACTTAGTAAAATCACTGAAGTAAGAACTGCGGACTTCTGGACTTCCTCATAGAGATTGAAAGTGTCCAATACCATTCAACATAGGTTGAGTACCTAAAACTATAGAAACCACAAACCAACTTTCATATATATCAATAATTATATCCAACGATCATGAAGCCTTGGGTTGCCATATCCTTAAGTACTTACATACCTCTAATACAAAATAAGGATAATATCCCGTTAATTAGGTTCTAGCGTCATTTTTTAACTTCTTCAATAGTCAACTCATTGTATAGGTTTCTAGGATAATATGTGTTCTAACAATTATAATTCAATAGATAAGGAGGTCGCATAATAGCTATTTATTTAGGTATGTCTTTAAGGAGGTCGCATAATATTAATTGGGTACCACTTAAACAAAGTCGAATAATATAAATTTGGTATCCCTTTAATGCAGTCGCATAATATTAATTGGGTACTTCTTTAACAAGGTCGCATAAATTACAATGGCATCTTATTTTTCAGTGTAGTGATTGTAACACTACAAACTCAACATGTATCAATACTGATACTAATTTGGCAACACTACAAACAATATCTTGTAAGATGATATTTTGATTCAACATTATGCCACCTGAGCATGAAGTTTCAAATAGTGTGGAAAGACAAAATTTGGACTATATTAGATGAATATTAAAACTTGGGTCTAGTGCTGCATGAACATTGATGCCATATGTATACCATGCTACTGCTTATCAATTGACAAACACGAAGAAGATGTGCAGTACATAAAATTTATGCAAGAAAGAATACATAGAATCTACAAAGAACAAACTTGCACTATAAGTCTAACACATCGAATGCAATTCTTCTAATTTGGACATTTAATTTAGATGTATCTGTTGTTTCCTGCCTTTTTTCATATAATCATTGATCTTATGACATGAAAAATAGGACTGGGAAATCGATATATCTTAATATCTTTGCTTGTCACTTCCCTATATCAAACCAACATTTTTAATTATAGATGGTGGTGGTGAAGTTGTGGTAGCAATATGAAAGTGATAGCAACAGTTCAACTGATGGAACCTTGGGCACAACAAGGAAGTGTGGTAATGGCACCAAGGGAAACAAGCAGTTGTGGAAGTTACTAGTGGATGATGGCGTTGTCCATTAACCACATGGTAAATGACAGTGGTGATAGTCCCAATTGAGGTCTCTCAAGAGCCAAGATATGAGTGAGGAAAAAAAAAGCATTTCACTACGACTATACATAAAGTTTAATAATGAATGTACGCATATCATAATGACTTACTTTCAAATACTACTAGACACAAAATTCATATGTGATGATGCTGTTAATGCTTGGGGAGCCAACATTCCATTTACATTAACTCTACAACAGTTCTACACAAACTTAATGAACGTATAGAACTTGGAACATGAGGCATTTAAAGATATAATGAAATTTCAAAAATGCCAGGTGGGGAAGGGCAAGAACACCGTGTCTCAATCCTTTCCCGGTCCATCAAGTGTTTTTATGATTTTAATGATTAAAAAGGGCAATTTAATGTCAACTTTCTATTTGATACACCGGAACTTATCTAAGCAGACTGATCCAAATTCAACCATAATTAAATTTCACTGGGTCATTTACAAAACAACTAAAATTCATTAAAAAAGATGAATAAAGAAAGTAAGAAAGTGATACCGAAATCGTGACCAACAATACAATTCCAAGTAGGACCATGTTTCTTATCAAATTCCTTCTTGATCTCAGCTATGTATCTTTCTCCATATTTGACAAAAGAACTCAAATCTCAAATTAAATCTTTGTTAATAAAAACAGTAAAAGATATAAAGGGGGTGTTACAGAGATGGTGAATTCAATGTCTTCCTTGATAGCAACCTAAAAATAAGTGAAAGAAGAATAGTGATTTTAGATCACATTGTTCTGATCGTCCAAAAAATTACCCGCGGTATACAAAGCCAAAGGTCTATAGATCCTCTATTATTTTTCCTTGTGTTACCGGCATTGGTTCTATTGGACGCGTGCAGTTTATACTTACATACGTGTTCACTTACGGAGTCCAAGTGTCGTACATGCCTTGCCAAGTCAACAGACCACAAAAATAAAAATTCTGTATGGATAAAACCCTCATTCTCCTCAACCTCTCCGTTTTTTTTTCCTATCTTGTCTGTCATATCTCTGCTTCTGTGACTCAAGAATGAATCTGAAAGCATGAAAAAGAAATTGCTAAGTTAGAAAACAAAATCTTCTTCATTACCTAGCTGCTTCTTTCCCTTTCGCCATTCCTGATAACATTGGATCCCTTTCACGGTTAGATGTTGATATGGGTGTTTTTGATTTGATAAAATGAGTTTATTTATATGATTCTTGGCTTGATGAAGAGTGAGAGAAGAAGATTGAAACTTGAAAGTCTCTATTTATGTTAAGAACTTAATTTTTTTATCGTGGAAGTAAGGATAGAAGAAAATAGAATAAAGGAAATGAAGTAGTAGCTGAAATTTGTTTTCCATACCGAATAAAGAGTAACAAGAATAAATCTCAGATACTGTAACCATGTAATAAAAGTCAGGGTTTGAGACAATCCGGATTCGATCTGTATACCCAGATATCGTCATCTTCTTCGCCCGTTTTTCATGCTACTGCAATTTGTTCAGGTCCGGTTCAGTTGATCGATATAATGATTTTTTTAGTAAGTTTTAAGTGGAAATATGTTTGTATGGTTATATGTGAAAGAAATCTTTGATCAATTGTAATGATCAATTTATTTAATTATATGAATCTCAATTTCATGAAATTGTAAGAAGTTTTTTTTTTCTTGGGACAAACTTTGTGACGAACAAAATGCGTGTAGAAGGCATCCTTAACAGTCGGTCGAAAAGAGGAAGAAAAGAGTTATGGGTTATGATTTATGGGTCTAGGGTATTATTTACTCTACCAGTTGCACTCTGGTTAAGTTAACGACTTAAAGGGCTAAATTGTATTTTACATATGATTCGGGGTCAAACAGGCTTGACCGCTTTCACTCAGTCTGTCAATAAAGTTTGACTTATACCATGCCCTTCTATAAGGTTTGACTCAAACCTTTGGATTTCAGTAAGGATCGGCCTATATTATTTGATCTTATAAAATAAACATAAAGTTAAATTTTTTTTGTTGAACATTTCCAAAAATAATAAAATTACCAAATTATTGTAGTGACATGTGTATAACCACTACCTACATGTGTCATAGTGCATGCACATCTCTCTTTCATGCTTAACACATGTTGCCTTTTCTCTTCTACTAACTACACATGTAATGGGAGTATCTACTCTCTCTTACTTTCCTACATGTATTTAATGAGAAGTGTGTCTGATTCTCTTCCTATTTTGTCTCCTTTATGCTTTACTCTTTTTTCTCCTCCATGCAACAAACTTAAATACGTTATCAACACTTTGCCTAACCATTTGAGTTTCAATCCTTCAAACACAAAACAAAATAAAGTTGTTGGCTTCATTCTCAAATCATGTAGAATTTTTTTTTCAAAAGAAGGAAATTTAATTCTTCATCTTTATTGGTTCTTCATCAAGTACTTCTTTCCCAAATAGGTATTTATCTTAACCATTTTTTTTTCTCTCCTGATAACATGAAAATTTTTAAACATGCTTGTATCCTTCTAAATAAATGATGCATGTTTGTCTCCCTTATTTATTAGATGCTTTTGAATAATTATTGATAATAATACTTTACTCTATTTTCTTATCACTTGCTTGTATACTCTCTTGATAGTTATAAATTTCTTTTGATAATGCATGTGATAGGAAATGTAATAATCCATGATGCATGTTCATCTCCCTTATTTATCTAGAGATTTTAAATATGTGTTATTGAGAAAATAATTTAATTTGTCCTTGTTTCAAAAAAAAAAAAAAAAAAAGAAGAGAGAAAACGTTTTTCTTTTAATGCATTCATGATTGTCCTCTTGAAAGTGACATATTTTGTTTTATCATGCATGTCTCCCTTAAAGTAATAAATGTTTGTCCTTTTCACCCTAATAAATTAACTCATGTGATAGACAAAAGCATCTCTGATTTGTTTTAAACTTTACCATATAAAGCTGAACCTTTATGATATTATATTATATTTCCTTTTACTTTTACTTTTGACTTACCTTTTGAAAAACAAGATGCATGTACATTAATAATTAAAAAAAAAATTGAAGAAAGAAGATAGTATTTTTTTGTATTAATTGTTAGAAAAAGTAGTAAACTACAAATTATTACCACCAAATATATGTCCTGATTACAACTAAAGTCATAAAATAGTATGTAAGTTTTTTCTTTTCACACTTATTTATATATATATATATATATTTTATTGATTTTCATACACTTGCAAAGGAATGACAACTTGAATCCTTATGAAATATGTGCATGTAAATATTAAATATTTTTGTATTCTATTTTTTTCAAACAAGCCTATTTTTTGGTCAATCAATTTGTTAACCATAAAGAAATTTGGTTAGTCATTTTTGTTGACGGGTTATGACCATAAATTGGATTATGATGTATCCGTATTACCTATATAACCATAAATAAACTTGGTTTATATATCTTATTATCTTATTACTAATATAAAGAAAAGAGGCTTTTTTGGTAAGACCTCAAATTTCCGTGTGTACTTTTAATATGGAACGTTGGATCAAATTAATTAAAAACACGGAAGTCGCTGGAGCCGTCAAATCTTAGTTATCCCACGCCCGCCACGTTTACAAAGAGAAATCCAGAAGGCTATATTTGATAAATAGGCAAGCGAAGGTTTAAGGGTCGAATCTCGCTGAAGACAATTTTGCTAAGGGATATTTCTGTTTCCCTCTTCATATTATCACTTCATCTTCCTTCTTAGTCGCTCTCTGTCAATTAAAATCAGAACACGGGAAAACAGAGATGCTCTCTTTCCCTCTCACTGATAAAATCAATTACTCCCTCCTTTCTTTCACGGGTAAAGAAACCTGATTTTAAATAACCATGAAATCAATAAACAATACAATTACAATAAGTTCAGAAATTGAGATGCTTAATTTGACATTTACATTTTTAATTCTGAAAAGAACACAGAAAAAGGCATAGATTTACTACCACATTTAGGAAGAAAATTCGAATCCAAAACAGATATGTACACTACTATGAGTGCATCTCATTCAATAGCAAACTCATACCATTCAACTATTGAAAAAAAACCCAAAAATATAGATCAAAACAAATGATTGGAAACCCAAAAATTAGAATTAGGATATTAACCACGGTATCCAAATATTTCATCCAAGAAACCCTACTATGTATTGGTTTAATTGTATGAGCACCATGTATCAGACTTGCATCAATTAGATAGTAGTGATGGCGAACGCCACGATTATGATGACCTGAAAAAAGAAGACTGATCAAAAAGTCATTTTTACTGAGAGCCTGTGTTGAGATACGTGTCTCCTTTAGTAGGGGATTAGACTAATGACATGCCGAGCTGCCAAGGCATCCATGCGTTCAACTTTACCCAACTGGACATTTTTTCTTCGTTAAGGAATCTATCGCAACGGCATCTAATCTATTTTGAAGACATTTTAAATTACCCATCATCAGGTTTTGAAACTGTATGGCATTGGTGGGACTACGTCCTTGCTAATTGTTGGCATCGTCCATAAAATGCTGTTTACGCCTGTTATAAACTTTAAATATTTTTATGTTCTTAAAACTAGATATAGGTCATTTGTAACAAAAATGTGAGATGGTTAAGTTGCTAATAGATATTATTGATTGAAAGTGAAAAACTCCCGGAAAAAAAAGGACCAGGACAGGAATAGCCGGAAATAGTTTAGTTGCCAATATACATTTTTGATTTAAAATGAAAAGTTTCAGAGCGGCAGGCGTAATGCGTGTACCTGTGGGCTATATAAATTACTCATAAATGATCCCAAATGGGCAATTGACTTTGACAATTGAACAAGCATTGTTGACTATTATACGAAAACAATAATATTATGGAACGAACGAAGCGGCAGGCGCATCGCGCATGCGTGTTATACTAGTGTCCATAAAGAAATTTGGTCATAAAAAAATGGTATCGAAATTTGTCATGTTTATGGACTCAAAAGGACTTGAGCACCATATTAATGTCCTTTACTTTGTCTATATAGATGGACCCAATTCGACCGGAGTTCGAACTTTTGGACTCAACAGGACTAGAGTACCACCGTTGGGTTGCTGATGTGGAAACTACCTTCGTTGCAAAGAATTTCACCTCCACTATCAAGCCATCTGCCGATGCTGCTCCGTCAACTGGGAAAGACAAAGCTAATGCTCTTATGTTCCTCAAGAGGCACATCGATCCTAACTTACGTTGGGGTTATCACCACTTGAAGACACCAAAAGAGCTATGGGATGCCCTAGAGATCCGTTTTGGGAACATTCATGATTCCTTACTGCCACAATTGACTGTCCAAGGGAATGAAATCTGCTTCCTCGATTATGTCAAAGTGAATGATTTCCAAAAAAACATGCTACAGCTTTAGGCACGTCTAAATTTATGTTGAAAGAAACTCACAGATGAGGAAATGATCCAGAAAACCCTATCGACCTTTCCTACCTCATCAATGATACTAGCGAACCAGTATCATTTAGAGGTTGACAACAAAAGAATCACCACTTTCAGTAAGTTGATAAACTTACTACAAGTGGCTGAAAGGCACAATGAGATTCTTGTCAACAACAATGCCAGAGTTGTCGGGAAAAATAAAGTTCCCGAAGCTAACTATGGAAAGGTCAATAAAGGGAAGGGCCCCTAAGGAAAGATGGCTCGACATTTGGATTCACATCCCCATGATCCATACCCACGTGGAGATAACACCTCTCGTGGAAGAGGACGTAAGGGACATAATCGAGGTCGAGGGAGAAATGGTCATTCTAATGTTTGGCATAGAGAAGGAACTTCTAGCCATAATGGTAGTGATCCTAAGTTCGAGAAAACCCCTACGAATCCCGCCACTAAAAAGGCTGCAGATGGAAGTGCACCTTGTTTCAAGTGTGGATTCACCGGACATTGGTACAAGCATTGCAAGGCTAACGCCAATGTAGTTGCGATCTACAAAAAAGTACCGGAAAGCTATCGAACAGGAGGCTAACTACATAAAAGAAAATATTATTACCCCAGATGCTAACCTCACAATCTCAGATTTCTTGGGAAACGAGGACTTTGCCCCAACAATGGATGTGCCTGACTTCTCCTGGGCCTAAACATTTAGTTTCTTGTTTCATGGCTTGCTAGACTCTGTTGTTTTAATAGGTTGTTAGTTACTTTGAGGTACTTTATGTTTTCTTAGTCTACCGTTTGTTTAATGGTTTGAGTAGATAGTGTTGTTGCTATACATGTTATTAGCATCTTTATGTTATGTGGGTGGATTATCTATGAGTACTTGTTTTCTATCATGTTCTATAGAATTTTACTTTGTTTATGATAATCTATTGTTAGCATTTATATTATAATGGTAAGGATGCCATTCTAGTAGAACATGTTTCTCTAAAGAAAATGAGATAAACTGTTCATCTTTATAACCTTTCTGCCTAAATGTACTTGTAGGAATGTCTCAAGGAGATATTGAATGTCTAGCTGATAGTGCCACCACCCACACTATTCTACGAAATAGATAATTATTTGTTGATTTTACTCCTTATAATACATCTGTGACTACAATGATTGGATCATCACAAGTAATCATTGGGCGAGGTACTGCTCAATTTTTGTTGCCAAACGACACAATGATTAAAGTCACAGAAGCTCTATATGCACCAAGAGCTAACCGCACTTTGTTGAGTTTTAAGGATATCCGTGAAAATGGTTATCACTTGGAAACTCACTGTGAAAATGGAATTGAGTACATATACATGACCTCTAATGAATGCGGAAGGAAGCGCATCTTAAAGAAACTAAAGAGCCAATCTAGTGGATTATATATCACTACTATTAGGGTTATTGAATCCCATATTGTTACCAACGATGAACTATTAGCCAGTGACTTATATAAGCTTTGGAATGATCGACTAGGGAACCCCGGTCGTGATATGATGATCCGTGTTTTGAAGAACTCACACGGACATCCTTTATTTCGAATGAAAAATAAAATGGGACAAAAGATTGTTACAATGTAGAGTAACAATGTGCTTTCTAAAGTAAATGATGCACAATATATGCCTTCTAAAGCAACAGAAGCGCAACCTTCTCCTTCCAAAGTAATTGAAGCGCACCCCCTGTCCCATTCTTCTTCGATGTCCTTATCGAAGGTACATCGCTCATTCTGCAAAGCTTGTTCTTTGGAAAAGACAGGATTGAGACCATCCTATTGTAAAGATACCAAACAAAATATTCTATTTTTACAAAGAATACAAGGTGATATTTGTGGACCTATACATCTATAATGCGGACCATTCAGGAATTTTATGGTTCTGGTTGATGCTTCAACCCGTTGGTCACACGTTGCATTGTTGTCCACAAGAAATGATGCATTTGCAAAGCTCCTAGCACAAATTATACAACTAAGGGCTCACCACCCTGATCATCCAATCAAGTCTATCAGACTTGATAATGATGGAGAATTTAGATCTAAAGGATTTGATGATTTTTGTATGTCTAATGGAATTGACGTAGAGCATCATGTACCCCATGTGCATACTCAAAATGGTCTCGCAGAAGTTACAATCAAAAGGTTACAGATGATATCTAGGGCATTGGTTATGCGTTCCAACCTGCCTATTACTTTCTGGTGGTACGCCATATTGCATGCAGCATTACTTATTCACTTTAGACCCACTGCTATCCAACCATTTTCTGCGTACCAGTTGGTAACTGGATATGAGCCTGATATTTCACATTTACGCATATTTGGTTATGCCGTATACGTTCCTATTACGCCCCACAACGTATTAATATGGGTCCACAAAGACGAGTAGGTATTTATGTTGGATATGAATCCACAACAATTATCCTCTACTTAGAATCATTGACAAGTGATCTATTTACCGCTAGATTTGCAGATTGTCACTTTGATGAGACAACCTTCCCGTCGTTAGGGGGAGGTATGGAAAAGGACTTCCAAAGGGAACGACATGAATTGTCGTGGTATGTTCCCACGTTGTCTTATCTTGATCCCCACACTCCACAATGTGAAAGTGAAGTGAAAAGAATTATCGATCTTCAGAATGTGGCAAATTCAATGCATGATGCATTTACTGATATCGCTAAAGTGACGAGATCACATATACCAGTTGCAAACGTGCCTGCAAGGTTAGAAATTCCCGACAAGGGAAAATGTACCATAAATATAGGTACCAAGGCTGCACTCGGTGGAAGTGTAGCTGAGGTTGTGGACCCCAAAAGGAAGAGGGGGAGACCACTTGGTTCGATCGATACTCATCCAAGGAAGAAAAGGGAGAGTAAGGAACAAACCGATCCATATATCATCAATACAGATAATACATCTCATGAGATTGTCTCTGATTATAGTTATGTCCATGAATCATTACTGGGGGACGCCCCGAATTTTGAATTGATTCCAGAGAACAAAGAAATCTCTATGGATTGTGAAAGTTCATACGTGTTGATGGAAAGATCCTCTACGCATATTGATGATATATTTTCATATACTATTGCTCGAGAGATTATAGAGCACGGTGATATCGAACCACGCTCTATTGCAGAATGCCAAAAGAGAGCATATTGGCCTCAACGGAGAGATTCAATCCGTGCTGAATTAAATTCACTGGCAAAAAAACAGGTATTTGGTGCAGTAGTGCTAACCCCACCAGGTGTAAAGCCTGTAGGACATAAATGGGTATTTGTCAGAAAACTTAATGAGAAGAACGAAGTCTTGAGATATAAGGCTCTCCTTGTGGCGTAAGGTTTCTCACAACGCCCTAGGATTGATTACGAATAAACGTACTCTCCTGTAATGGACGTCATAACGTTCCGTTACTTAGTCAGCTTAGTAGTTTCAGAAGGACTTGAAATGCAACTTATGGATGTGGTTACCACATATCTCTATCGGGATCTTGATACAAAGATATTCATGAAAGTTCCAGATGGACGTCCATTTTCAAAATCAAGTAACTCTAAACCATGGAGTGCATTTGCAATACAGTTGAAACGCTCACTTT
This sequence comes from Papaver bracteatum, assembly GCA_023529315.1. Lineage (NCBI taxonomy): Eukaryota > Viridiplantae > Streptophyta > Magnoliopsida > Ranunculales > Papaveraceae > Papaver > Papaver bracteatum. The sequence continues at coordinate 122,283 of JAJJWX010000603.1, forward strand.
ACAGATTAAAGCAATCCGGGTGGATGTGGTATACCCGTCTAAGTAATTATTTGATTGGGAAGGGATATACTAATAATAAATTGTTCCCCTGCATGTTTATAAAGAAAACAAGTTCCGGATTTGCAATTATAGCTGTCTATGTCGACGACATGAACATAGTAGGTACTCTTGACGAAATAAGAGAAACCACAAGCTATTTGAAATCTGAATTTGAGATGAAAGATCTTGGGAAAACTCGGATGTGTCTAGGACTTGAACTAGAACATCGATCTTGTGGAATATTAATCCACCAGTTTGCATATGTCCAAAAGATACTCAGGCAATTTAATATGGAAAAAGTGCGCCCTGCTAGCACTCCCATGGTTAGTCGAACTTTAGATGTGCATAAGGACCCATTTCGTCCAAAGGAAGATGTATTGGGAGCTGAATATCCCTATCTAAGTGCAATAGGCGCATTATTGTACTTAGCACAATGTACTCGACCATATATCTCGTTCTCGGTGAACTTGTTAGCTCGATATAGCTCAGCGCCAACACAGCGTCACTGGAATGGTATAAAGAATATCTTTAGATACCTAAAAGGAACCATTGACTTGGGTTTGATTTATCCCTATGAAGACGAAAGGATAAATGCTAATGTAATTGCAAATCCTTACACCAAGACCCTAAATAATATTTTGGTTGGTTTTGCTGATGCTGGGTACCTCTCAGACCCACACAAAGGTCGATCACAAACTGGATATGTATTCACTATCGGGAATACAACGATATCATGGAGATCGACCAAGCAAACCCTTGTGGCTACCTCCACGAACCACTTTGAGATCATTTCCCTACATGAGGCGGTTCATGAGTGTATATGGTTAAGGTCTATCATTACACATATTCGAGGGACATGTGGTTTGAATTCTACCACTGAAGAGCCAACTTGTATTTACGAAGATAATGCAGCTTGCATCGAACAGATGAAGCAAGATAATACGAAACATATATCACTGAAGTTCTTCTACAATCATCAACAACAATGTCTTCTAAACATTCAGGTCAGTAAAGTAAAATCTGACGAAAATGTGGCAGACTTATTTACTAAGTCATTACCTAAGGCCACATTTGAAAAACATGTGAGAAGTATAGGACTAAAGATATTGTCCGAACTTCCCATGACCCCATAGTACTAAAGGAACTGTCCACTTCCATGAATGTATGAGACTAAATAAATTTTCCTGCATCAGGGGGATCTCCCGATGGTATGTTGAACTGTTTTCCTTCACCGAGGTCACTTTTTCCCACTGGGTTTTACTACTCGGAAAGGTTTTTAATGAGACAACAATAATACCATAATAGAAATTATGGGGAGATGTCGATATCAAGGGGAGCATCTAACGATGCGATGTTTACGTAAAGGTGTGTTGCACTCTTTTCCTTCACCGAGGTTATTTTTCCCACATGGTTTTATTATCTGAAAGGTTTTTAATGAGACAACAATATCACCAGAAATATAACTTCTCGGTTGAGGTTATTTCTTATCCTTGTATGTGTTCGGGTTTTTCTGCCAAATGTTTTTCCTGACATAGTTCTACAAACAAGAAAAGTATTGAAAGTTGACGCCATTCTAGAAGCTCAAATATCGTCTTTTTCCTTCGACCAGTTTTTACCTCGAAGAATTTTTATGTCAAGGTTTTGACAACGCAATGAGTCTGTAATGGTGGTCATCCAAGGGGGAGTGTTGTAGTGACATGTGTATGACCACTACCTACATGTGTCATAGTGCATGCACATATCTTGTTCATGCTTAACACGTGTTGCCTTTTCTCTTCTACTAACTACACATGTAATGGGAGTAGCTACTCTCTCTTACTTTCCTACATGTATTTAATGAGAAACACAATTAATGAGAAGTGTGTCTGGTTCTCTTCCTATTTTGTCTCCTTTATGCTTTACTCTTTTGTCTCCTCCATGCAACAAACTTAATACAAATATATATTTTTCTTATATAAATATTTATTTTAATTTTAGTAATAATTTAACATTTATAGGGGTAAATTTGGATATTCCTCCAGTCTTCTTATTATCTTGACTTTGTCAAACCAGACTAATAAAAAAAGACTGAGGGAGTAACAATTCCGGTGACATATAACTTATACTTGGTAAAAACCTAAAGCAAAGAGTCTTTGTTCTAGATGTATATATCCTGATATTGTTACTTCTGCTACCTTAGTAGTAATTAATTCTAATAATATACGAAGAATGCTGGTGCAATAACTAAGGGTAAGTACGTTTTCTTCACTCGGGCTTTTATTTTCAAAGAGTTTGAAGAAATCCTTTTTTTAGTATGTTTTAGGGTTATAAAAATTTGCATATCAATATTCCTTCGCCTACACTTTTTGTTCCATTTTTTTTAGGACTATTTGTACTTTGGTACCCGGTTCAATTAATGGTTTGTGCTCAGACCAATTGTTGACCATCAAATACTCTATTTGAGCGAATTATAATTCACATTTTTCATGATAGATTTTGTGAATTCACATATTTATCCTTTGAATTTCACTATATGAAGAAAGACCGAACCTTAACATCATAGTCAAACCACTTTCTTCTTCATTTTTATTGTTTTCATGAGATCTCCGGTGACTACAACCATTAAATCCATGACCAACTTCCTGTCAAAGAAACAAAAGTTTTTAACACCAACAAATTAAATTAAAAGGACAATGTTAAATCTCTTCGTACTTTTTTCATCGTTCCTCTTCGATTTTCTCCCGAAGTCTCATACTTTTTTTCCTGACCCGCTCACAATTAATTCGTGTTTTTTTTTGTTATAGGATATCATAAAAGATGTCAAATATAACTTATATGTTAGATTTAAACCATTGAATTAAAACAAAAACGAGAAATACTAATTATTTTTTGATCAAATTTGATTGTTAGTTGATATTAATGCCTCGCTTGAGCAATTACAGGTAACCCATTAGGAATTGTTTATAGTGAAGCTAGATTTATATTCACCCAAACCAAATCATAACTTCCACTTCCAGGTATATTTTTGGACTATTGTTATGGTCTCGAAATCTCGTATCGAGGATTAAAAGAAAGCATTTCCGGTTTATTACCTTTTTTTTTTTGTTTCAAATGCCTGTCAGTGTAGCTAAAGAGATGGAGAAAATTATAAGGAATTTTTTTGTGGGGGTTCTTCTTTGACTTGTAAGAAAAGAGTTATGTTGTTTGGTTTATAGTTACTCTTCCTAGACACGTTGGTGGTTTAGGGATCAAAAAATTACAGCTGGTGAATAAAGCTCTCCATGCCAAGTGTGAAAAAGCGAGGGTCTAACAACCTCACCCAATATTTCGATTAGCGATCTGTATGGACTAACTCTAATATACTTTTAAGAGAGTCAACTAGACAGTCAGACTCAATCTTAATAAAAAGTATATCAAGGAGTTAATATCTCTATCTCTCGATTTGATCTTTACTCAAGCAAATTGAAATCTGAGAGTCTTTATTAAATACAAGAGAGATATAAACTTGAATGATACCAAAGACCAATATCCAAGGATTAATCAATTTCCAATCAACAACCAAAGGTTGGATTTCACAATTGACGATACAACGCACAACCTGTGATATTTCAATTATATAAAAAATATAATGCGGAATAGAAATAGCACATACACCAGAAATTTTTTTAACGAGCAAACCGCAAATGCAGAAAAACCGCGAGACCTAGTCCAGATTGAACACCACACTGTATTAAGCCGCTACATACACTAGCCTACTACAAACTAACTTCAGTCAGGACTGTAGTTGAACCCCAATCAATATAATATTGATTCAAGGTACAGTTATGCTCCTACGTCTCTGATCCCAGCAGGATACTATGTACTTGATTCCCTTAGCTGATCTCACCCACAACTAAGAGTTGCCATGACCCAATGTCGAAGACTTTAATAAACCAATCTGTATCACACAGAAAAGTCTACGATAATTGATAAATATGTCTCCCACAGATAAACCTATGAGTTTTGTTCCGTTTTTTTATAAAATCAAGGTGAACAGGAACCAATCAATGACCCGAACTTATATTCCCGAAGAACAACCTAGAATTATTGATCATCTCACAATAATATACATAGTATGGTAGCGAAACTAGATATTGCGGAATCACAAACGATGAGACGAAGATGTTTGTGATTTCTTTTTATCTTGCCCTATCAGAGATATAATCTCAAGCCAATTATTCAATTGAACTCTTACGATAGAAAATAGCAAGATCAGATCGCACAACTACAATAGAAGTAGTTTCGTCTGGCTTCACAATCCCAATGAAGTCTTTAAGTCGTTAATCGACAAGGTCTCGAGAAGAAACCTACGATTAAAGGAGAATCGACTCTAGCAAACCAACTAGTATCACACTCACACAGTAGGTGTGGGGATTAGTTTTTCCAATTTCTAGATATCTCCTTTATATAGTTTTCAAATCAGGGTCTGCAGTCTAAGTTACCATGGTAACAAAGCATTCAATATTCACCGTTAGATGAAAAAACTGACTTATCCAAGCTAATATCTTTCAACCGTTAGATCGAATCTTAGCTTGTCACACACACATGAAATGTATTTCATTTAGGTTTGAGTAACCATACCTAAACGTGTACATTTGGTTGGTTCACAAATGGTTAACCAATGGTTAGCCATATGAGTACTTTCATATCAACCATATTCATATTTCTCATAACTAGTTCAAATAACTTATAAGAACTAGTTCAATAGTTTTTCAATTGCAAGGAAATCTTATGTACTACACAAGACACAATTGAAGCAAAATCGGTTTGATTCACTTGAATCAATTCATGAACAATATAGCCGCTGTTTGCATAAGCTAACCGATTTGAGATATAACCAGCTTGGGTACGCGTACGATTACGTGTACTCTAGCTTTACCGAAATTAGGTTTGGAAACCCAATAGAAATTTTCGGTTGGAAAACTTCCGTGGGTACGTGTACCTAAGGTAACTGGTTTGTAAGTTCGTAAACTCCAAACTCCAGCAGAAATTCTCGGTACAAGAACCTCCGCCAGTACGCGTACCTAACCTGTCTCTGTCACCAATACCGCATGCACACACTTGGTTTCCGGTACATGGACTTATACACTAATGTGCGAACACACTATATATGATTATATCCATAGGTGATTACATAATCTCAACTCTACATTTCAATCATTAAAACATTCTTGTATAATTTTAATAGTCGTTAGACATAAAGAATAGACATCTTCATCAAAGCCATTTTCGAGATTGAAACGTCATCATGACTTACGTCATGGGTAAAGATGAAACGTGGTCAAAGCGAAAGCTTACCAACACATATTTCGAGAAAAAGATAAGCGAGTAAACTCGGCTCGAAATATCAAATGTGTATGTATGAAAACTATCATACTTATACGACTGTGTCTCAAGAGTAGGAGATAGAGTATACTTTTGATTGCTAGATGAGCTCAAGTCTCCACATACCTTTTTGGTCGGATGAAGTTCCACTAACTCCTTGAGTAGTTCTTCGTCTTCGTAAGATAATCTCCATGGAGTCTGGAGCTCAACTATACTTAACTATCCTAGACCGAGACTTAGTCATAAGTAAACTATAAATCAAGACATATAGTTTTGATCACTAATATTTACAAACATTCTTGAGATAGCAACGCATGCGAGTTCGACCGAGCAGTGCTCTAACAAAGTGGATTTGGAAATATGGCAGTGAAAATCAGGTTTTGTGGAGAAGAATTATAAATCAAAATTTTGGAGGGGTAACTGATGCTCTTTTTCTTAATCATATTAATAAAGTTGTGTGTTTATGCTTGTGGGATAAAATTTTAAAATCTAAACAATTTGTTCAGTCTGGTATAACTTTAGTCCTTGTTAATGAAAGTGGCTTTTGTTTTGGGGAGGATTTATGGATGGAGATCAAACTTTGAAATTAGCTTTCAGTGTTATGCAAACTTTCAAGAGGGAAAATACTGATGTAAAAGATATGGTGTCTGCAGAGGGAGCATGGGATATGCAGTTTGCTAGACCCCTCAATGAGAATGAAATCTTGGATGTAATCCAGTTAGCGCAGCAAATTGGTGATCCTAGTACCACTCTTTCAAGTGCTTATATGAGTATGGATGATAGGCACTGTATTTATGGAAGTTGGAAAGGTTTCTAAGTGGCTATTATTTTCTCTGCACTGGAAAAATATAATTATCTTACTTTACCTGCTAAACAATTGCGGAATCTTAAGTTTCCTTGAAAGCGTCATTCATGGTTTGAGCTTTATGTTACAAAAGGGCTCCCACTTTGGATTTTTTTTTGTAGGTACGATTCAAAATGTCACTTATTTTCTTTGTAGACAATATACTGAGACTATTTTTCATTTCTTCTTACAATGTAAGAAACAATATTTGATGTTTGGTCTTATTTATTAAGTAGCTTTGGAATCAGTTAGGCATTCTCAAGTGATGTTAGTTGTATGAAAATAGAGTAATAAGAAGAGAAAAAACACGCTTAAAAGGATTTGGGGGTTATTTGACTTTTGTTATTTGGTGGAGCATCTGGAGAGAAAGAACCAACAGGATGTTTAACAATGTATCAAGAACCCTTAAGAAAATTATTATTGGGGTTAAGTTTTTTCCGTTTAATTGGACCATAAATACTGATATTTTCTTAGATTTTAGTCTGTCAACCCTCATTTGTAATTGGGATACTGTGACTGACACATTTGTGTAATTTTCTTACGGTTCTTGTCACTTTTTGGTGACATTATTTGTTTTTCCTTACAATTTAGCCTTTCCTATCATAAATAAATAAAAATATCTTATTTCTAGAATCATTTTTTTATTTTGTTTTCATAAAGTTTATTTTCTATCATAAAGTTTCTATTTCTAGTGATGTCTGTACTAAATACTTGGCCAAGTGTGAATCACATGGTTTCAGTTTGGGATTTCTAGCTTTCTCTATATTAGGGGAACTTGGTGAAGATACTTTGTGTTTTTTCAAGCGCCCGAAGAATTGTTTAGTTAGCAATGACGCTAGTAGTGGTTTCGGTAAATTTATTTATCATAGATTAGGTATTGCTATTCAAAAGGGAGTTGGATCCCAGCTTGTTGCTAGGTTACCGACCAAAGCTTTGTAATTTATTTATTTATTTAAAAGAGAGCAGACATTTTAATCATATATATATATATATATAATAAAATATATTGTTTAAAAAAAAGGTAAATATGGAACTAATCTATCTTATGTTATTCGTCATTGTTTTGTTCCTTTAGTTTTTTGATTTCTTGTCTTACCATGATGTTCTGCCATACAAGTTAATACCGATTTATTGTTTTCTTTAGTCCTTTCGTGTTAGTCTCTTTACCACTCTTTTTATTTTTCGATCAATTACTGATGGAAGCTTAAATCTTCTGCAGGTATCTCTAGTTTCGATATGGTTTCCTTCCAGTGTTGGATCATTGTGCAGAGCTATGTTCTCATTTTCATGACTATATTGTCAAATATGGCTATATTGCCATATTTAGTTCTATCACCCCCTGCTATATTGCAAAGTCCTAAACTTTCAGTATTGAGTATCACTCAGTATGAGAAACATCAACTTTGTTCCCCAATTCAAGTTTTTGAAACCATGAATCGCCATTATCCCCTGCGGAACCGATCCATGAATGAAATTCAAATTCGTCAGTTTTCCTCTTTTCCGCCTAAAAGAGTCTGAATAAGATGGTTTCCCCAGCTTTTTTCGGATCACATGCAGCATACCTCCAACAGAATATTCTCCACATTTTCTCCCATTCATCATCGGAGTTTGTTAAGGAAACACTATATTTTATTTCCTTACCCACGTATTCTATATCTAGATAAAAGCAGAGCTAAAACCTTGCCAAACGGCACGTCTAAAGCTCACATAAACCCTAAGAAAAACTCTAGTGTTGCAGCAATGGAATCCAGTAACAACAACAACCAAAACAACCTCTCAAACATCACAGAAAAGATGAAAGGTGCTACGTTAAGGAGTGTTAGAGGAGCTATAGGGTCATCAAAGAACCTTACCAATGCTGCTAATACTTGGTCCAACATCTTGATTGTAAAACTAATCACGAAGAAGGAGAATGAAGATGAGATCGAAACCTCTGCTGTCAAAGATGAGCTTAACCTGCTGTGGAAGAACTACAAAAAAAAGAGAAACACGTACAATGGGGAAACATTTATTTGTTTTCAGGTTCAATACATAAAGGGACATGAAAGATGTTTTGAAAAAATCACCTTGGAATGTTCAAAGATTCTTGCTTGCTCTCCAAGAATATACTACGGAAACAGCTTATGCAGATTATGTTTTTACAAATCAGGAATATCATGTTCAGTTTAAGGGGATACTACTCGAGCATCATCATGTTGCGGTTATTAACAAGGCCATTGAAGATTTGGGAAAAAAGATAACCACAGATCCGTCAAATTGCAGACCCCGTTCTGGAAATATGATCACATCTCGGGTAGAAGTGGATCTAAACAACCCTTTAAAAAGAGGAGAATGGTGGAACTCATGACCATTGCTGGATACGTTACCACTGGGTCAAACAACCGCACAGCCTATGTGACCAATGCTTTAAAATTATTCATGATGAGAACACATGTAAGGAGGTAGCGCAACAACTAGAAGAAAGAGCCATGACAGAAGAGGAATATGAAAAACACTGAAAAAATAAGAGCATGGATGCTGAGAAGAATAATAATCAAGAGGTGGAGGCTGTTCACACAGAGAAATAAAATGATGAAATGACAGAAGCTGAGGAAGCTCGCAATGCTAAAAGAGCACGAAACCAATTTGGGAAAGATAATGGCAATGGCCCATCTATTGATTGCCCTATTCTCGCTGAACATGGTGGGGCTACAAAGGACATAGGCTCTATAGACTCTAATGTTGATTCAATGGGGATGATAGATATGGACGGAAATGAGATACATATAGCTGGCACAATGAAGAATACCATGCAGAATCTAGAGATCGATGCAGTTTTGGTAATTAATCACTCATTTTTTACCCAATTCTCCTCTTTAATTGTTTTTTTCAATTCAGTTTTAATCATTTTTCATTTGCATGCACATACTACTTCCTGTTACAAACCCAATACGTTAATAATGAGAGTTTACGCGTGGAATTGCCAAGGGTTCTCTAATAAAAAAACCAGAGACCACCTTAAAGACATGATCCATAGATATGACCCTGATATAATCTTCATATCAGAAGCTAAAATAGGTGAAACTAAGATGAAAAAACTCATTATGCAATATAACTTTCCAAACTATAAGCTCATGCCATCTATAGGAATAGCTGGGGGTTTAATCCTTCTTTGGAAGGGTGGTTTTAACTTTAATGTTGTGAATGCAGAATCTTGGATTTTTAATTGTCTAGTGCAGGATGATCCGTCTAAGCCAGAGTGGTTATTGACATGTCTATATGGTTCTCCTTACCCTCATCGTAAAGAAAAACAATGGCAATACATTAAGGATTTAAGCCTTACAGTCCATCCACCATGGGTCGTATTGGGTGATCTCAACTTGGTTTTCAACAATGAGGATATACGACATGTTAATGGAGCTATGTTTACTTCTGCTGCTACCAGTAATCACTCTAATTCTAGAACCTGCTCCTACAGAGATTCTACCTTCATCAATCTAATATATGGGGCTGGGTTAGAAGATATGGGATATTTAGGCAGATCCTTTACGTGGTCAAGTAACGTACATGGAACTGGTATCAGAAGATCAAGGCTGGACAGAGCAATTATTAACAACGACTGGTTCATTAACTTCCCGGATTCTAAACTCCTTCACCTTCCACAACTGGGGTCGGACCATTGTCCTATATTGCTTGATACTTCTTCTCTCAATAATGATAAAAAAAGAAACTGGAAGTACTTCCAATGTTACGAGAAAGATGAGACTCTAAGAGATGTTATCTTCAACTCTTGGACTCAGGAGGTGAATGGTTCACATGCCTACAGAGTGTCAAAAAGACTTGCCATTACAAGAAAATATGTCTCTAAATGGAATAAGGAAAAATTCGGAGATATCCAAAGCAACATAAATCTTCTCCATCAAGAGTTAGATGCACTTCACCAACGGACTCCAAGCCCAACTGCTCATCAAGAAGTTCTTCAAGTTGAAAACCAAATTGAACATTGGCATCAAATTCAAAGTGATTTTTAGGGACAAAAAGCTAGAGACGAATTCTATCTTGAAATGGATAGAAATACAAGATATCACCATGGAAAGGCAAATAAAAGGAGGGCTCGAAATAACATTGCTGCGCTGAAGGATGAAAACGGAAATTGGTGTACTACAAGAGCCAGTCTTGAAATACTACTCATTGATCATTACAACTCTCTTCATTCTACCTCTTCTCCAACTAGGAATGACAATATCTTACAGTGTATTCTAACATTCCTCACTTTGGAGGATAATACAAATCTGATGAAACCGCCGGATGCCGCCGAAAATTTTAAATCCGTGAAAGCCATGAAGCCTTGGAAAGCCCCGGGCCCAGATGGCTTTCCTCCAGGTTTTTTTCAACATCATTGGGATATCGTGGGAGCATATATTGTGGATATGGTAAAGCAATTCTTCCACTCTGGTTATATTCTCAAAAGCTTAAATGTCACCAATATCACATTAATTCCCAAGTCAAAGAATAAACAATTTCCCAGTGATCTTAGGCCAATTTCCCTCTGCAATACCTCATACAAAGTCATTTCCAAAATACTTTCAACCAGATTAAAGAAACTAATGGGGAAGATCATATCGCCTCTACAAGCAGCGTATGTACAAGGGAGGAAAATATCCGACAATGTTCAGCTTGCGCAAGAAATCATTCATACCATGAAGGATAAAAAAGAACACGATAAATATCTGGCTTTAAAGCTAGATATGTCGAAAGCCTTTGATAGGCTTGAGTGGTCTTTCGTCAGGGATGTAATGTTGAAGATGGGTTTTTGCAACGAATGGTGTAACCTCATCATGCAGTGTATAAGCACTACCAAAATCTCCATCTTGCTTAATGGGGCTCCTTGTAAAGCTTATAGTCCAACAAGGGGGATACGACAAGGTGACCCCCTATCGCCTTACCTCTTCATTATTGCCATGGAAGATTTCTCGCGGCAACTCTTATCAGCTGAACAGCACAACCAGATTGCTGGAATCAAGATTGCTCCAAATGCTCCATCAATTTCTCACTTATTCTTCGCAGACGATTGTCTACTATTCATTAATGCTGATTTGCATAATGTGAATAACATACTTCAAATCATTTAGATTTTGGTGCTGCCTCGAGATAATTAGTGAACTTTAATAAATCGAGTATCTACTACAGTACTCATGTTCCTCCAAGGTTTAGACGTATACTGACACGAAGATTAAAGGTACATGTGATGAACACAAATGAGAAATATTTGGGAATTCCTCTCCTAATTGGAAAGAATAAAGTACAATGTTTTACGAGTTTAGTTGATAGAGTGAAAGGCCGTCTATCTAACTGGAACAGTGAAGCTATGTCACAATGCAACAAATCGATGATGATTAAAACAGTTACCAACACAATTCCATATTACACAATGAGCTGTTTGCAGGTGCCGGTTGATATCATTAAACAAGTTGAAACACTACATCGCAATTTCTGGTGGGGCTTCAAAGAGAAGAGAGGTACTTGCATTATTTCTTGGAAAACCCTAGGCCTGCACAAACATCTTGGAGGTCAAGGTATTCGAGACTTAAAAATTCTTAACGAGGCATTGTTAGTCAGAGCAGCTTGGAGAATTTGTATAAATTCTGAGGAGCAATGGTTAAAAGCTATCCAATCTAAGTACTTTCCTGGGACAACTCTTCTTCATGCAACTATCAAACAAAACTGCTCATGGGCATGGAGAGGCATACAAAAGCAATTTACTTTCATAAAGAAGAATTGCAGATGGCGACTGGGCAGAGGTACAAAAATAAAGATTTGGTTGGATGTCTGGGTAATTGGAATGACTTCACCACCAGTACCAAAACAAGGAGTTACTGATAGTGAACAATATATCTGGGTACAAGATCTTTTCATTCAAGGCAGCAACTTATGGAATTATGAGCTGCTTCATCACTTGTTTGATAACACCACGATGGAGTTAATCATGAACCTGAGAATTCCTTCAGTATCGGAAGACAAGCTCATCTGGAACTTAACACGCAATGGGGTGTTCTCTCTCAAATCTGCTTACAACAGATTGCACGAGCTAAGCCTGGGTAATATCCAAATCTCAGATAAAATCCAAAATTCTGCGTTGACCTGGAAGAGGTTTTGGAGTATAAAAACTTGGGCAAGAGTGCAACATTTTTGGTGAAAGTGCCTCTCAGATGCCCTCCCAACTAAAGTCAGGCTATCAAGAAACTGCAGTTACATAAATTGCCTTTGTCCTATGTGCAATCAGGTTGATGAATCTACTATGCACATTCTCTTCAAATGCCCCTTCTCTAGGGCTGTCTGGATGCAGATTCCTGGAGGCGCTAAAATTCTTCTAGGGGCTCAAAACAATATTGCTGACATGTTTGAAAGCTGGATGGATCAACCAGATGAGCTACACACTGCAATGATTGTCACTTGGTCGATCTGGAATGAGAGATGTGAAGTTCAATTTCAGAACAAAAAGGCTGATCCGATTACTACTGCTAAGAAGGCCCTCTCTTTTGCTAGTTATATTGGGAAACTAAACCTTAGTCCCTCAATTACTGTTAACACAAGCCTTCAAACTAGAAGAGAGTTACCAAAATGGAAACCACCTGCATACCCCTTTTATGCTTTGAATTGTGATGCTTCTTATGATGCTAGTACGGGACTGACTGGAATTGCTATTGTTTTACGTGATTATACAGGTAGATGGCGGGGCTGCAAATCCAAATGCTATGCAGGAGTAACAAGCTCGGAACAAGCGGAATGCCTGGCCTTCTCTGATGCGATCAAATGGGGAGTGGAGCTACAATATACTCACATTGTTTTTGAGACAGACTTGCAAGGGATTGAGAAGTATGTAAACTGCTCTACACTGTGTATTGCATGGGAGAATGAAGACATTATGTTAGATGCTATAGAGAGTCTAAATAATATCCCACAATGGGATTGTAAGTTCGTGTCTAGAGTTTGCAATAAACCTGCTGACAAACTAGCAAAGTTCAGTAGGAAGAATGGTATTACTAGAGAATGGCATATTGAGCCGCCAAGAGTCATTGAGAGTTATCTCTTGTCAGACTGTGATCCCAGTTTCAATTAAATAAAATTTTCGTTTAGCATAAAAAAAAAAGAGGTAAATATGGAAAAAATATATTTAATAATAATAAGTTTAATAAGTAAATAATAAAAGAAATCAGGTCAAACGGGATTGCTAGTGGTCAAAAGGTAATCTAGGTACCAACTCTTAATATTGAAATAACTTGGTACCAAACCCCTCACCTGGACATAACTTTGATGCCAAAAAAACAAAACAAATATATTTTGTTTTCCTGATTTAATGATCCAACAATTCTCACGGTTGATGGAAATAGATCTTCAACGACTTAGTTATGTCGATGACAGACAAGATACGTCTACTTTTGGTTTTTGGGCGTCGAAGACGTCAGGTCTTCTTCGACTATGTAAGGGTAGCTAGAACAGTAATGATTACTGTTTATTTTAGGATTTGCTTCAGGCGAGGCTTGTCGGTGATGGGATTTCAAGTGCTACTGGTAAGTGGGAGTGGCATTGGTGCAATCCTGGGTAACTCGAAGCTTGAAGCTAAATTAGGGGCACCACCAGCTTAAGCTTATGCGCATTTCCGACTCTTGAATTTATAGTTTTTTCTTTTTCTTTCTAGGTTAGTGTAGCTTTTTTTCTTCGTTTTCTTTTTTCTTCCTACTTCATTTGTGTACTTGTTATTTACTTCCTGTAAAAACTTTGAGCATAAATAAAATCTTTCTTTCCGATCACCCAAAATAAAATGTCTTCGCTTAGCATTCTGACCATCTCACAATGTAGAGACACCACCGTGCAATCGGGAATGTTTCATTGATTGCTTATGATCTTCTTCAAGTGGTACAAGGTTTTTGTGCCCTTTTGATCAATACATTTTTTTCTTTTATCAATCAATGAAAATAAAAATAATAATTAGCTTCATATACAAGAAAAGATTAATTATCGACCTTGGCTTAATTATCTACCCAAAACTGAACTACGATTTTGGCTTTGGGAGAAAAAACAATTATCGATTTATTTTTTTTAATCCAGTTAATATGCAGATTAATTGTAGAGGTTAACAATATTTTAATCAAATAAGTTTTAGTGTATTTAGATGCAGTGACCTGCTAAATGGCGAAATCAGATATCTGAATCCACTATCAAAAGTAAAAGCTTTCCTTAAAAATTAAAAAAACGAAATCAAGTTACTGGCTTAATATGCAATATTGGTGCACAATTATGTCATGATAAAAGTATAATTAAATAACTAACACATCGTGGAATGACGATCTTCAGTCGTCGTAATCGTAATCAACTAAACTTTTGAAAGAATATTAAGTAAGGAAAGTAAACATCAGAATTAGCTTAGCTGTTATGATCTAGATTCTTTAGAACATAAAATGGTTATCACCCACATGATTTTGAAAGGTCGCCAATTTTTGGAATAAATGACCTCAAAACATAAACTAAAGTCTAAAAAAATAGTATGCGGCTAAGTAGGGACATGTGTAGAGGTAAACTCAATTAGTTTTTTTTTTTTTTTGATAATCAAACCATTAGTATTTCATTCCAAATACGAAACGTTTACATGATGGTTTTCAAGAAAAAACAAGTACAACATAAACATGAAACAAATACAATGATAGATGCAAAACGAAAATAAATCGCGAAGAGAAAGAGCGACTCACACCGATAGCAACCAAATCTTGTATGTAGAGATTAGAGAAGGAATGGTATTCGAAATCATAGTTCGACCATTTTGATTGACTTTCTTCTTGAAAAGAGATACTCCTATGAGAGTGGAGTGATTTGCCCAAAAAATCATACGTAGCGAGAAGCCCAGAAACCCTAAATTTATTATTATGTTGAAGAATAATAGAATAATTTGATCTTGCCTCCGTCAAATCGCCGGTGTACTTGTATCCAACAAACCAAATCACGAACAAATCTATAGAATGAAACACTGTCAAAAGTGTAGATAAAATCTCCCTAATAGCGAAGGGAATAATCGCCCTAATGGCAAAGAAAAAAATCGCTCATATAGCGAAGGAATTTATTCAAAATAACTAAAAACCAAACAATCTTTGCTCAGATCTAGCCCCAAAAGGAAGAAGAAGATGAAAATAAATTTTTGACGGGCCATTCTGTATTCTATTAGATACTTTTTTCTTTAGCACAATGAGTGTGCTCAGGTTTCCTTTCGGTCTTTTTTGGTAAATTTATGGATAATCATAAATAGATAAATAATTTTGGTATAATCATTTTAAAAATAATTTTTTTCAAACATTTTTTTTTAATAATTGATTATCTTAGAATAATGATCTCGAAAAGGAGAAGAAAGAACAATGATCTAAGATTTTTTTTTAGTCCTAAGTTGTTTTTTTGCCTCTCACTTGATAGTTTAGAGAAAATAAGAAGAAAAATTCAATTTGAGTTTGCCTCTCACTTGATAATTTAATTACTTTTTTTTTAATTATTTGAGTTTGCTAGAAAAAATAATTGATTATAATAAATTTCCAAAAACAACTTTTTCCTATTTATGGAAATTATGGATTTTTTTCAATTATGATTAGAATAAGCAATTATTATAATGGTTACCAAACGCATATAGAATCCATTATAATTTGCATAATGGATTATGGGCTGATAATCCATTAAAATAATGGTTACCAAACAGCCCATTCATTTGTCCATTCCGAACAAGAAAGAAAGTTAAGATTAAAAGTGTGTCGTGCTGACACATTTATAACACAATACAACATGCTAAAATGTAGGCACATCTAATATTGAAAGCATCGGAAGTGGTGGCATCCCCAGTTGTCAATCATTTGCTCTTTGCAGATGATTGTCTAATTTTCTGTGAAGCTAAAGCTTCTACCTGCAAAAATCTTGTTAACCTTTTCTCTGAGTTTGGTAAAGCTTCTGGTCAACTAATCAACCTTTCTAAATATGGAGTGTTTTTCAGTAGTAAAATGAATGAAAACATTAGAAATGAGGTGATTAACATCTTAGAAGTGAATGTGATTCCTTTAAATGATAAATACTTAGGATCTCATTTGTTCACAAATAGATCTAAAGTAAAATATTTTGAACCCTTGGTGGATAAAATGCGTATTAGACTAGTAAGTTACAAAGGAAAAAACCTAAAGACTGCAGGTAGGACTGTCATGATAAAAAAATGTAGCTTCTTCTTTGCGTGTTTACCAGATGAGTAGCTTTAAAATCCCTGTCAAAATCTGTAACAAACTAACCAAAATGCAGAGAGATTTTTGGTGGGGAAAAAATGAAAAAGGTCTGAATGAGAAAGGTAAAAAGGGATTGTTTTTCCAAGCTTGGGATGACATAACAAATCTTTAGCTGGGGGGGGCTTGGCATTCAGAACTTTCAGAAATTCAATATTGCAACGATAGCAAAAATGGGTTGGAGACTTAAAGAAAAACCAAACTCGCTATGTGCTTATACTCAAAGCAAAATACTATCCTCATAATGACATATTGCATATGAAAACCAAAACAAAATAAAAAGATAACTGGATTTGGAAAGGCATTCTAATGGGGGTAAATCAAATTAAACAAAATTGTTTTTGGAAAGTAGGTAATGTAGAAAACATAAATATTTGGACTGATCATTGGGTGCCTGAGATTAAATCACCGATAATACACAACTCTACGACAGAAGAAAATTTCAGCAATGTAAGTGACTTGATTACTAATTCACATACTTGGGATGTTGAAAACTTAGCAGCTTGTTTTGATCAACATATAATTGAGAAAATATTGAAGATTCCAATCCCAAGTAATAATACCCCAGATGAAGCTATCTGGACCCTAAATAATTCAGGTAAATTTACTGTTAAATCTTTATACATCTCTTTGAACTCTTATGGTGGAGCAAATCAAGATTGGAACAAAATTTGGGATATGCAAATTACTCC
This sequence comes from Papaver bracteatum, assembly GCA_023529315.1. Classification (NCBI taxonomy): domain Eukaryota; kingdom Viridiplantae; phylum Streptophyta; class Magnoliopsida; order Ranunculales; family Papaveraceae; genus Papaver; species Papaver bracteatum. The sequence continues at coordinate 139,481 of JAJJWX010000603.1, forward strand.
CTCTATTAAAATGTTTATTTGGAAAGCGGCTCACTCTATTTACCAACTAATATGAGAGTTGCATCCATCTTACCTGATACTCGGACTTCTTGTCCTTTGTGCAATTCTGCTGAGGAATTTCTATCTCATATCTTTATCACTTGTAACTTTGTTTCTCAGGTTTGGATGCATCTTTGAAAAAGCGGGGGTACAACAACCACACCCAATATTTCGATTAGCAATCTGTATGAACAAACTCCAGTATACTTTCAAGAGAATCAACTAGACTCAATATTAATAAAGTATATCAAAGAGTTATATCTCTCTTTCTTGATTCAATTCTTACTTAAGCAAATAGAAATATGCGAGTCTAATTGAATACAAGAGAAATCACTTGAACGGTACCAAAGACCAATGTTCAAGGATCAATCAATTTCAATCAACAACCATAGGTCGGATTTCCAATTGATTGATTCAAACGCACAACATGTGATATTTCAATTATATAACAAAATATAATGCGGAGTAGAAATAACACAGACACCATAATTTTGTTAACGAGGAAACCGAAAATGAATAAAAACCCTGAAACCTAGTCTAGATTGAACAAACATTGTATTAAGCTGCTACAGACACTAGCATACTACAAACTAACTTCGGTCTGGACTGTAGTTGAACCCCAATCAATCTCACACTGATCCAAGGTACAGTTGCGCTCCTTACGTCTCTGATCCTAGTAGGATACTACGAACTTGATTCCCTTAGATGATCTCACCCACAACTAAGAGTTGCTACGACCCAAAGTCGAAGACTTTAATAAACAAATCGGTATCACACAGAAAAGTCTATGATGATAGATAAATCTGTCTCCCACAGAAATACCCACAAGTTTTGTTCCGTCTTTTGATAAATCAAGGTGAACATGAACCAATTGATAAACCAGACTTATATTCCCGAAGAACAGCTCAGTATTATCAATCACCTCACAATAATCTTAATCGACGAAAGAAGATATTGTGGAATCACAAACGATGAGACGAAGATGTTTGTGATTACTTTTATACCTTGCTTATTGGAGATATTAATCTCAAGCCAATCGTTACGATTATAATCAAAATGATAGAATCAGCAAGATCATATCACACAACTACGAGAAAGTAGTATTGGTCTGGCTTCACAATCCCAACGAAGTCTATAATTCATTAACCTACAAGGTCTCGAGAAGAAACCTAAGGTTAAAGGAGAATCGATTCTATCTAATACAACTAGTATCATACAGGAGGTGTGTGGATTAAGTTTCCAAGTTAATAGAGTTCTCCCTTATATAGTCTTTCAAATCAGGATTTGCAATAAATGTTAGCTTAGTAACAAAGCATTCAATATTCACTGTTAGATGAAAACCTGATTAGATTCAAGCTAATATCTTTCAACTGTTAGATCGAAAACTTAGCTTGTTACACACAAATGAAATGCACGATTTTAGGTTTTTGTAACCGTACCCAAACATGTACATTTGTTGGTTCAAAATTAGTTAACCAAATGGTTAGCCATATGAGCACTTTCATATCAATCATGTTCTTCTTCACCATAACTAGTTCAAATGACTCAAATGAACTAGTTAGAGAGTTGTTCAATTGCTTAGATCTTATATCTCGTCACTAGGTAAAGATGAACTTGGCTAAAGCGAAAGCTTTACCAACACATATTTCTAGAAATAGATAAGCGAGATATACTCAGCTCGAAATATCATATGTGTATAATCTTAGTCTATATAGTAATACGACTTTTGTATCAAGATAGGAGATATAGTAGATAGACTTTTGAGTGATAGATAAGTTCAAATCTCCACATACCTTTTAGTCGATGAAGATCCACTGGTTCCTTGAGTAGTCCTTCGTCTTGTATGATGATCGCCATGGAGTTCTTGAGCTCAACTACACTTTCTATCCTAGTCCGAGACATTAGCTATAGTAGACTAGAAATCAAGATTTATAGCTTTGATCACTAACATTAACAAACATGCTTGAGATAGCAACGCATGCGATTTTTACCGAGCAATGCTCTACAATCTTAATTGCGATATGTCATACGTTACAAATGGATTAATAAACTTTCATAATTGGCTTAATACTTGGTTTATAAATCATGATAGAAACGGATTTGCAATGGACTGGCCAGTTCATTGCAGTATAGTAAGCTGGCATTTTTGGAAAGCGAGATGTGATGTAGTGTTCAAAAAAAACTATGTTAAATAGCATGAAAACATCCAAAGCAATAATTAGATTCATAAACAGTTCCATGAACATAAACAAAATGGGTTATGATATTGTGCAAAACCTTTATTACAATCCTATGAATGACGAACATCTCAAAATCACAACAGAGGAACCGAATAGAAATGATAGTTTTATGACTGTGAAAATTAACATTGATTTGTCAATGTCAAATTTCAAGGCAAATTCCATTGTGGGACTGACTATGCAGGTAACACTGATGAAGGAAGTGGTAGCCATGCAAACTGTTTTACCAAAGAAGAACTTGAAAGAACTGGAGCCAAAGAAGCTTTCCAATTGGCGACAAAATATAGAGGACAATGTATTATCTTTCAAAGCGATTATGAACCGACACTCATGTTGCTAATGGAAATGTATGCTAAGTCTAGGGAAAGATATATACTATTAGTGAAGATTACAATATAGATCCAAGAACTTGCATAAATTTTAAAGTGAAAGGTTTTATTTTAAGAAGTAGATACCATATAATTGAGGCAGCGCATTTATCTAATTTTTGTAACCGTCATGGACTCACAAAGTCTTGGTCAGGGGAAAACATTAGAACCCTAATTAACAATTTGCAATTCCAATTTTGTAACTATCAACGATATCCCAATCCTAATTTACACCAGGTTTCTCATAAGGAAAATATTTTAATAAATGAATGAGGATCGGATCCTTCTTTTCCAAACAGAAAAAAGGCATCCCCAGCAAGAAGATTTAGAAAAGGTCATGTGTTGAACCGCTCGGACTTCTAGATTAAAAGTCCAGTTGACAATAAACGCCAAGACAGGTCACCAGCCTTGCAACTACGGTGTCGATAAGCATGTCGGCGGTAGAAACCTGGAGTCACGCAAGACAACCAACACCGTGTAGAGTAGGCACAACGCGGGCATCACTAGACTAAATATTGGCAGCAGGCGCAAAAAATAAATAAAATAGACTTGCACAACCACGGCTAAAGCCGACCAAGAAAATGAGTTAGGAAAAAATAACCTAGCGCTCACCATTGCATCGGAAGAGCCAACACAATAGCGGATAACATGCATAGCACTAACCATGCAAGACCAAAATCAGAAAGAAAAACCTCGTCTTATGTAGAACATAGACGAATATTACGACGCTTGGGAGGACCTATCAAGCAACGTGAAAATACCATGAACAACAGTTAATGGTGGGTTTTAGTCGAAGAAAAAAATTATAAAATTATCTTTTCCAGTAAAGAAATAGAATATCAGTAGATTTATTTCTAGCCCTGTATCAGAAATATATAGTCTGTGTATTTCATTTTGACTATGCTGTGAACACGTAAATCACGGTCATATCTACGTGTTCACAAACAATGCTCGCACATAGTGGAAATCATGGATTAGATGAAATAAGCGTAAAGCGAAGTGATTATACCGATTCATTGACTCTGAGTCTTCGGACTCGTCCTTGTCTAATCGTATGTTTATCACTAAAGATGCACAGATAGCGAAGTAGATAGCAACCCGCAGGTTGGACGAAGCTAATCGAGGATACAACTGAATATAACATGCGGTAATTAAAACATATAATGTAAAGTGCGGAATGTAATTACGTGGTTCAGCACTGAGGCCTACATCCACGGGGTAAAAGGGGGGGTTTTATTATAGGTAGATTGGTTACAAACATAGTCAAATGACTTTAGGGGTTTTAATTGAGGCCGCGGGATTAGGATAACTACTTACTCTTCCTAATTCTCTCTCCTCTACTCCTCTTTTTCGAATCGACTTGTCCCTCTTTCTTAGTGAGGAGGGGTATTTATAGGGGTTCTGACGTGGGGTCCATTGAGGGAGTCGTTGCAACCTTATCGTCTTGTGCTTTTTGCCAGTGCGCGGAGCTCCATTAGTTTCCACGATGCCCCCATCGTTTCTTTATTATTGTCGAAGAGTCATGGCCGTTTCTTCCGTTGGCTGGCTGACACGTGTGTTGCTGAAGGTGTTTAATGCGGGTGGTTGGGTCTCTACACGTGCTAGACCACGGTCTTCTGCTCCAGTCACGTCCATGTCAGTCACCTTCGTCCTAGCCGTCGATCTGGGATCTGCCTTGATATGGGATAAAGTGAGCCCGAGGGTGTTTCCAGTCCTTCGCGGTGGTGCTTTATTTCGGTGCTCCTTGATTCGGAACCATTAGATCTGATAGATGAGGCCTCCTCCTTGATCGTACAGTCTCTCGGCTGTGTGCCAGCGGCATCATCTTTTGATGCCTCGCGTCACATGCTCTCCACGTGTTTACCCGAGGACACGTGGCGGTTGGTAGAAATATGTGCATACAATTTGCCCCTTTTCTTCTGACTTAAGGCGTCAGTTGAAGTGAGAAGAAAACCGTCGCATATTCCCCACTCGCCTAATAACTTCCCCTAGATTTCAGGGCACGTTTCCCATTATGAAATAACTATTTGCAATAACTTCTCCTTGGGAGAAGGGGCGGTTTTAATTTTCTTTGATGTTTATAAGGGGGGAGAGAATGTGAAATAAATTTCATTCTCTGTCGGTCCATTCTTTCCTCCTGAAGCTTTTCATTCTTTATTTTTGTTTCTAAATAATTAACCGCTGCTGCTACTGTTACATGTTGCTGTCTTTTGTATTGAACACGACCCGTCTTTGACTCCCTGTGTTCGTTTGTTCTTGTTGCTCATTCTTTCGTCGTTGGAAGCTCCTGGTACAGGTAAGAGGTTAATCTCTGGTTTAGTTTTTTACTAATTGTTCATCTTCTGCTGCTGTTTCGTTACCCTTGTGATGAAGAACACATACAAAGTACATACTTGCCCCTGTTCTTTATCACAAGGGTTACGAGCTCATAGTTGGAGAGTTTCTCCCTGTTCCGTAAGTCAGTTAGGGTTTTTATTATGTTCTTTGATAATTTTTAGAAAGTTCAACTTTTTGATCTTCATTTGTGATTCTGCGGAATCCACCGCTTGTTTGTATATCCGTAGATATGGCTGATCATCCGCGGGTTCCTTATCAGACTCTTCCTCCTAGTACTCCTAGATCTTCTCCGCGCAGAGACCCGAATATATCCCCGTCGGGAGGCTTTAAGGCTTAGCAGGCGGATATTCGTTCTCAAAGGGTTTCATCATCTTCTGGTCAGAGATATTCGTCTTTCAGGAAAGGAGATCTTCCGCGGTATCCCCTTGGTTCTAGGTACGCTGCTACCCGCGCTTCTTCCTGTTCGCGTGATGAACCTAAAAACACGCAGGTTATTCCACGCAACGAAGCTTTGGATGTTCCTCTTCTTCGTTCCATGGATCCTCCGATGCCTCAACTAAATCCTCTACCTCCTCCTCCAGCGATCCCTTCCAGAGGAAAGTCTGTCAGGGGTACTGTCCCGAGGGTTGAACCGCCCAAGAATGTTCCTTTAAAAAGGAAGGCTATGGATACGATCCCTTCAAAAGACTTTATGCAAGACCCTTCTGACGAAGAAGACGCCTCGCTGGTTATACATAGCGTTCCGGTTGGTAAGAAAAAGGTCACTTTCAAACATATTGATCTGGAGGCGTTCAAGGAGAAACATGAACTTCAAGCCTCTGAGGTTCGTTTCTATGCCCCTGATGATGACATTACTTACGATCTCATCTCGGGTTATCAATTTGATGAGTTTCATCTGCTGACTACCGTGGGGGCCTTCGAGGCGGGTCTTATGTTGCCTTTGTATAAGTCAGGTGATTCTTTCTACTACGACGTGTTGGCTGGTCGTGAGGGTTCCTCTACAAATACCCACAGTCGTTCTGTATCACAGTTGACTGGGAATTATCTCCGTGCTCTTAAGGAGTGCTATCTTTGGAGCAAAGGTGAAACGATGATGACTTGTTATACTCCCGATCCTGCTGAGAGGGAATGGTATACTCCCCAGAATTTCAATAATTCCTTCGGGGATTATATTAACAGTAGGAACCGTAAGCCGTGGAGTGTGGGTCTTCGTAATATTGCTGCTTTCCGTGGCGAGGTTCGTCTTTTAAGTGAGGTGAGCGATTCCAAGTTGAAGTATGTTCCTGGTACTGAAGGGTCTGCTAACAAGAAGATTTTCCATCCTCGCGAGAGGATTAAGCGCGACTATGACTACGAGTGTCATGCTACCGTTATCGAGATTATTGGTCCGTAGGCTTGGAGTTGCATTCCCGGTCCCCATGGATGGCATCCTACTGCTGGTAGTATTCCCCGTGAGGTTTCCCCTATTCGTTACGGAAATTTCTTCCCTTGGCGTCTGAATTTCGAAGGTATGAATTTTCCTTATGCCTTTGATGGCGATGAAGAGGAAAGTTCAGGTGTTGTCCTTCCTTCGAAGAGTGCTGCGACTGTGAAGGTGCGGATCCTTTATTTTCCCATTTTATTCTTTACCCAAAAAAATTTGAGTAAAGAAAAAGAATATTGACTTGGTTCCCTTATTGCTCTGTAGGTGACGAAGAAAAGAAAGATTGGTCCCAAGCGCTCTTCCACTATCTTCGTTGATGAGGCAGAGGTCCAAGAAGAGGTTACCAGTCCTGCTAACGAGGAATTTGAGGAAGATGAGGATATCTCTGATGGGGAGGAATGTACTGAAACTTATCCCCCTACCTATGAAGACGGTGGTGATGGTGATGGTACGAAGAGTACCCCTGGTGGTAATGATGCAGAGAATATTTTCGCTGCTGGTGATGTAGGTGGGGACCCGGCTGTCCAAGAATTCTCTTTTGGCCGAGTCCATTCCGCGGGGCAGACCTTTGATGTGAATGCTGCCATGGGTCTTGCTGATGAGTTTTCTCTGCTTTCCCCAAGCGATGATTAGGACGTACTGAATACCTCTGGTAAGGGGAAAGCTTCGTAGAAGACAGCCGCGTATGTTGATGATGCCGGGATCTTTATTGATGAAGGGGAGGGAGGCGTTAACCAGGCAACAGCCGGGAAGGTTTCCGTTATTGGGGAATCTTTTACTTGGTCCCATTCGGATGATTTCCCACAATATTTGATGCTGGAGGGTGACGACGCTGTTCTTGCTTGGCTGAAGAAGAAAAATTTGATGTTCGTCCCGAACCCTGCTCCCGTAGTTGCTGGGGAAAAAGATTCTGACGCCTATACTCGTAGGATGATGCAGTTATCCATCGAAGATAGGGTTGCGGAGTTGTGGAACAAGAATCTGCGGTCGTTGGAGGCTACCTTAGTGGTTGACCCTCTAGCCACCGTTGTTGATATGATGGCCATAGCTGATGGATATCAGTATGGTTATCCTCACCAGCGGATGCTAGAGGTACATTGTGTTTTTCGTATTTCTTTTTCGTGGGTATTCCATGGTGTTCTGACATGGTTTTCTTTCCTGGAACGCAGATGATGAGGTGTGAATACTGTAATCATAAATTTTACCAATTTTTCAAGGCCAAGTCTCTTAAGTTAGAGGGTAAGCTTCGTCATAGAGAGGAGGAGCTAGCTGAGGCGTTTATCTCTGCCAGAGATAAGGAAATAAGTGAGCTAAAGAACCGTCTTAAGGGGAAGGAACAACTGGGAAACGAAGAAGAGAGGCTTCTTCTGGAGCTTTCCATGGTGCGTAGTGAGTTGGAGGCTGTTCGGAAAAATGCTTCATCTTTCACAGGTGTATCTCTTGTTCTTGTTTATCGATGTTCTCTTCTAGCAATTTCTGTTCTGTTTGAGTATCCCCACCCTATATTCAGTGGGTTGAGTCCCTGAGTTGATATGGCTCCGAAAAGAGAGAGATAGAATGGTAGAAGACCCGTATTACCGAGCTAGTAGAGCAAATTAAGAGTGAGGCCGAAAGATGGGATGCCAAAGCCGAAGTATGGCATTTAAGGCATACTCAGATAGTTGATATGCAAAATAAGTATAACGCGGACCGTCGCATTTTTAATGGCACTCTGCTGTGGATGCGTGACAATCTTCGTGAAGCGAGAGAACTTGCTTTATCTTTGTCGGCTAAGATGAATCATATGGAGGAAGAGCTACGGCAGGCTCGTTCCTCCCGTGATTCTGATGTAAGGGGGCACATATAACGTCTTTCCAAAAAAATAGACGATTCACGGGCCGAAGCTTCTGCCCTAGGCAAGGCCTTTGCTCTTTTCACTCTTCAAATGGATTATAACAAAATATCCGACGAGTATGACTTTTTTGACGAGGCTCGAGATGCTGTTGTAAACGAGTATGAAATAGTTTCGGCTAGAGTCGAAGGTATATATTTGCTTTATTGGGTGCGATTTTGTGTTTCGTGGCCCTAACTCTTCATCTTCCTTTTCTGAGCTCCAGGGACAGCTTCTCGCTGCAAATGAAAAACTTGACAAGGATCAATCTGAGCTAGAAAAGGCTCAGACTGCCTTGGTGCAACAGGAGGGTTAGACCTCGTATTTCAAAGGCTTGACTACGTCTAACGAACATGCAGCTCACTTGGCCTCTTCGAAAGTAAACCATCTGTCTACTCTGTTATCCCAATCCGAAATGCGAAACACCGTTATTACATACAAGTATCGTTGTCAACTTGCAAAAGAGACGAACAAGGTTTTGGCTAAGATAGAGCATGACCTTAAAACTGAGCATGTAATCATCAAAGACTATCCTCGCTGTCCTAAACCTCCAGTCTTATCCGGTTCTTTGGGGCCCTCTTCAGGTGGGAGCGTACCATCGTCGCAGATGGAAGACCCCGCTGGTGGAGCTGAGTTATCCAAATATATTTTCCTGTTAGTTATAGAGAGTTGATCCTTGTTGATTATAGAGTTTTTGTGGCATCTGTCGAACTTATTTTGCTTATTTTATGTTTTTTTTTCTTATTTTGTCTAACTTGTAATAAACTTCCATGGAATGGATCATCGTTTGTTGGCTATGTTCGCCCGTGGTCTCCTTTTAGCTGCGTTATTTAGTTAACCAAATGAGGTAATGAAAACAAAAGAATGAAGTGTTTTAGTAGGATGCGGAAGGTATGTTCCTTCGTGAACATCTTGAGACCTGTCACCCCGCTGGCTAATCCTTGGCCAGAGGATTCCCAGACGGTGGGGGTCGATGCAGCGTTCTAGGATATGGGATATTACTATTTACATGTCCCCATTCTGTTGACCCGCTAACTTTAGAATAGTTGGAGATCTCTTTCTGCTGGATGCCTTTCCCATGGTCTTTACACTCATAGACGCTGATAGGGGAGTCCCGAGAGATCTTTCCAATATAGGTGCGTTGTTTTGGTAGTATGTTCGAAAATGTATTTACAAGTATTAGTTCTGCTAGTACGCCCCTTGTATTGCCTTAGGTTAATTGCTATCCAAAGATATACGCAAGAAAGTTTGTTTGATTGATTCGTTGAGGCTTTCTATTCCTCGTCCAGAGATAGAAACATATTGACGAGAAGCATCGTCTTCTTCTTCTGGTGTTCTTCGCGCAGTTCCAACGTTGCATTGTAATTTAAGGATGGTATAGCTTGAGGTATTTAGCGTTCCATGGATGTCGGAGGACTTCCCCTTTTAGGTTGCGCAGGTAATAGGATCCATTTCCCGCGATATCTTGTATGATAAAAGGTCCTCCCCATGTTGGTGCCAATTTGCCCCACTTAATTTCTCGTTGGTATTGGGGTATGGTTCTTAGCACATACTGTCCTTCTACAAAATTTCTAAGTTTAACCTTTTTATTGTACTCCCTCGCTAATTTCCTTTGATAATTTTCCATTTTTTGTAAATATCGTCGAGTCTTTCTAGCATCATGTCCGTGGTGAGGTTCTTTTCCCATTCTTCTGTCTTCATGGTTGGCATGATGATCTTTGTGGGGATGACAACTTCGGCTCCGTAGGTTAGCAAAAAGGGAGATTCCCCTGTGGCTGACCTTCCGGTTGTTCGGTATGCCCATAAGACGTTATGTAGTTGTTCGCACCATCGTCCTTTGTGATCGTCTAATTGTTTCTTGAGAAGGAGAGCGAGGGTCTTGTTTGTGGCTTCTGCTTGGCCGTTGCTTCGAGGGTATATCGGTGTTGACTTGTTCTTTCGGATTTTGAAAGTATCAAATAGTAAATTGATGTTTTTACCCTGTAATTGCTTACCATTGTCAGAGACGATCTCTGCTGGGATTCCGAACCGGCAGATTATATTCTGAAAAATGAATGTGAAGACATCCAAGTCGCGGATTCTATCCAAGGCTTTAGCTTCTACCCATTTACTGAAATAGTCTGTGGCCACTATAAAAAATCTTCTCTTCCCTGATCCTTCGATCAGGGTCCCACGATGTCTATGCCCCATTTTGAGAATGGCCAAGGACTATCTACTGATTTTAGCGTTGTTGCAGGTGCGTGGATTCTTCTGGCGAACATCTGGCATTCTTCGCATCTTCTTGACATCCTGGCAGCTTCTCATATCATTTTCGGCCAATAATACCCTTTGGTCTTTGCCTTATCGGCCAGGGACCTCATCCCGCTGTGATTTCCCGCATCTCCTCGATGAATATCTTTTAGCACCAGGTGGCCTTCGCTTCTGGATAGGCAGCATAGCAAAGGTCCGAGGAAATATTTTTTGTATAAAACCTCTCCCCTTAGGTCGTACCTTCCTGCTTTTGATTGTACCTTCCTGGCCTATTTTAGGTCCGTGGGCAGTGTTCCTTCCTTGAGAAAGCGGTGGATATCGGACCTCCAGTCTTCTTATTTGCTGAAGTCTTCGTATTCATCTGCTCTTGTCATGATGTCATCCTCTTGAAAATCATCCGCGATGTATTCTCCTACATCACTGTCTGTTACGTACCCTTCTTTGATAACCTTTTGGCTTGCAGCGTAGAGCTCCCGGGAAGGTATTGAGGGTTCGTAGACCCTGGTGATTTTAATTGCCTCTACATCTCCGTTTTTCAACATAGATGAGATGTGTGCCAAATCATCTGCATGCCTAAGCTCCTTTCTTCTTAAGTGCCGGAATATAATGTTTGGTATTTGATGTGCCAATGTATGGACTAAAGTCACGTATGCTGACAAAGTTTCGTCATACATATTATATTCCAGCTATATTTGTCGGATGACCAGTTGTGATTCACTGGTCAAGCGTACATTGGTTAAACCCATTTCTATTATTAGACGCAGATCATGTACAACGGCTTCGTACTCGACGATGTTGTTGATGTGCTCTTTGAGCTCTAGTCTGAAAGCATGTATGATTCGGTCTCCGGAGGGGGTAGTGATTACGACGCCAATGCATGCTCCTTCCTTGTTCCTTGAGTCATCGACAAAGACTTCCCATTGTCTTGGGTTGGCCGGATCGAGTATATCGACAGGTTCTTTGCTTCCGTCGCCTCCTGGTAACCATGATGTGTTGAGCCTATCCATGAGGATTTCTTCATCGTTGTCTAGTGGTAGGTCAGCCAGGAAATCTTCTAAGACTTGGGACTTTTGGGAATGTTGGAGCTCATGTATGATGTTGTATTGGTCTAGATGAGTGTTCCATTTTGCGATCCTCCCAATCTTTCCCGCGCTTTTGAGGACAGCCTCTAGCAGGGCTTTGCATGGAACGCGGATGTAGTGGGTCAGAAAGTAGGTCCTTAGCTTCTGGGTGGCCCATACTAGCGCCAGGATGAGTTATCCGATCTTTGTGTAATTCATTTCTGCTGTATAAGAGTTTTGCTGACGTAGTAGATGGGCTGTTCTATCTTCGTTTTGGTCTTAACCAACACTGCGTTGACTGCATTCTCCGTTGCTTCTATGTATAGGGCCAAAACCTCGTCGGGATCGGGTTTTTGCAAAATGGGGATTCCGGCAAGGTAATCCTTGATTTCTTTGAAGGCTTCCTCGCACTATGCTGTTCATTCAAACTTGCTCCCTTTTTTAAGGATGTTAAAAAAGGGCTTGCATCTGTCTGAGGATCGGGATATAAACCTCCCTAGCGCTTCTAGGGAGCCATTGAGTCTTTGGACTTCTTTCAGGTTCCTTGGAGATGGCATTCTTGCAATGGCCTGAATTTTGGCAGGGTCCACTTCAATGCCCCTTTTTGTTACCAGATATCCGAGGAATTTTCCCTAAGTAACACCAAAGGTGCATTTCTCCGGGTTTACCTTCATGTTATGTTCTCTCATTTCCTGAAAGATATCCTTCAGATCTTGGTGGTGATCTTTCCGCAGCGTGCTTTTTACTAGCATATCGTCCACATAGACTTCCAAAGTGTTTCCAATCCATGGCTTGAAAATAGCGTCAACCATCCTTTGGTACGTTGCCCCTGCGTTTTGGAGACCGAAGGGCATCCTTACGTAGCAGTAGAGGCCATGCGGGGTGTAGAATGTAGTATGATGTTGACCTTCTTCTGACAAGAATAGTTGGTTGTACCCGGAATATCCATCCATGAATGACATCTCTTCGTACCCTTCGACCGCTTAGACCAGCTGGTCGATGCTTGGTAAAGGGTAGCTGTCCTTGGGGCATGCTTGGTAAAGGTATGTGAAATCGATGCATATTCTCACCCCGCCATTCTTCTTAGGTACGATGACCATGTTTGAAATCCATGTTGGATATTTGACTTCTTTGATAAATCCAGCTTCTAGTAGCTTACAAAGCTCTACCTCGACAACTTTGTGATATTATGGAGCTACTTTTCGTACCTTTTTCCTGAAAGGTAGCGTGCCTTGCTTTATGCGAAGCTCGTGATGGATAGTATTAGGGTCTATTCCTGGAATGTCTCCTAGTTTCCATGCAAAAACATCTGCATACTCCATGAGCAATTTTTTCAAGAATGCCTTGCGCTCCTCATCCATCAGTTTTCCGTTCTTAATCATCCTCCTATATTTATTTCTTTCACAGTTTCTATAGGTGTAAACGTGGGTTTTGATTCCCATATGAGAGGAATCTTCTTTGATTGTTATTTGGTAGGCTCATCGTCTTCCTTCGTGGCTAAGGTACTTGCCTCCGTGTTCCCAATAGTTGGTCCCTTTGAAAGGCTTCTTCCGGATATTTCTTCTAGGTAAGCGTCGATTTCTTTTTCTTTCGCGGTTCTCTTATTTCGGGATCTTCGTTGCTCATCTTGTTCGTTGTTGAGCCTGTTTTGCAGAGTTTGACACTCCCGCACTATGACTTGATCTCCTTTTATCTCCATTACCCCTTGGGGGGTTGGAAACCTGAGGTACTGGTGGTATGTAGAGGCTACTCCCTTGAGTTTATGCACCCATCTTTGGCCGATGATGGAATTGTATGGCGAAGGTGCGTTCACCACGCTGAACCGGGTGTCGACCTTCATTGGTCCTGCATCAATTTGTAAGACAATATCTCCTAAGGGTTTTGTGGCGGCTCCATTGAATCCATAGATAGTGTAGTATGAAGATAATAATTGCTCATCATTAAGTTCCATTCATTTGAATGTATCATAGAATAGAACATTAACGGAGCTTCCCCCGTCAATGAGGATTTTCTTGATATTGCATCCTGCAATTGGTAGTGTGAGAACTAGGGGATCGTTATGATCCTCCGTATCTTCTTCTATATTGTCCGTGTCAAAGATCATGGGTGCGTCCATCCATTGTTCGTGTTCGTCCACTTCTTCCCCATCGATTTTGTATAGTTCACAATAGTCTTCAAACTGCTTCCTCAGTCTCTTTCCCATCTGAGCCGTTAGGGAGGGTCCCGCGGACTCATAACATGAGATGGTGTTAAGGGTGCGGTTTCCTTCAGGCAGTTGGACCTGCTTGTTCCGTTTGCCTTTATATTCATCTCCCGTCTTTTGCACATATTACTTGAGGTCTCCCGCATCTACTAACTTTTGAATCATCATCTTTAGATTCTTGCATTTCTCTGTCAAGTGACCGTTGAAGCAATGGTATTCACAATATTCTTTGGAATGTTCTGATCTAGGGGGATGCTTCCCCTTAGACCATGGCCAATCGAGGTTTTTGCGGCTCTTGATTTCTTTCAAGATGCGCGAGTAACTGGCATTCATCTTTGTGTAGACCTGGTCTTAGAATTTTCGATTATCCCCTCGTCGATCATCCCTGAGCTCTCTTCTGTCTTCATTAGGCCGCTCACCTAAGTTTCCCTTTTTTGGTCCGCTGGATTGTTAAGCGGAGTTTGTGCGTGATAGACGCTGTGTCTAAGTTCTGGGATTTTCCCGTTGGATTTCTTCTAGCCTGGCATGATTTTCTATGATTACTCGAAGGTCTCCCTCAGTAGAAGGGACGATGCCGTGGATCTCGACAAATAGGGGGCTCATCCTATCGAGCCCCCACTTGTAACAGTTAATGCTGACCACCGGGTCTACGTTTCCGATGGCTTGGCAGATCTTGTGCCATCTGTCCATGTATTCTCTGATCGTTTCTTTGTACTTGACTGCTAGTGATAATATCTTGTCCATTCCGGTGTTCACAACTTTATTGTACATAAAAGTTGTCAAGAACCTCTCGGTAAGTTGATCGTACAAGTTTATGGAATTTGGTGGCAAGTTGTTGAACCAGGAGAGGGAAGATCCTTTCAAACTTGAATGGAAGTATCTGCACAATATAGCTTCGTCATAATTCCATCGTGCCATCATTCGATTATAATAACAAAGATGAGAGGCGGGATCGCTGGATCCATCGTAGCATTCGAAGGCCGGAACTGGGCATTTCTGGGGGACGAGAGCCTTGGCTAAGTGTTGTGTTAGGGGGGTAGTGCTTGCTTCCTTCATCACTTGCTCCAATCTCCCCCCCCCCTTGCCTAGCTTTCAGTTATTTGATCTCCGCCATCATCTCGGCGCGGAGATCTTCCATTGCACGCTGATTTCCTGAGCAGAGGATCACTCCGTCCGCAGGGCTTCGCTGTCGAAATAGTCCGAGTTATGGGGGTTGTAATCTGGGTCGGATCTTCGTATTCTTCTCGTATATTTTTGGTTCGATGGGTCTGGGTTGTTGGCTAGTACCATCCTGCGATCCCGATTCAGTCTTGGTGCCATTGAGCTTTCCTCATCGTGCTGGACTCTCATATCCATGCTGTGGGTAGCTCTATCTCTGAGTTGCTAATTTTCCTGTGCCAACAGAGCTACCACATCCACGTATGTCTTTTGAGTTCTTCTCAATTCTTATAGCTCTATCCTCATCTGGGCAGATTGATTTTATTCCTGATTAGGGGTTCCTTCCTGTATCTGCCCTCCCGCTGCCATCGTTTGATATTCGTCGATAATTTGAATCAAGGGTTCGGGTGGATTTGTCTGTGGGTTTTGCTGCTCTGTTGGATGCTGAATGTGTTAGCTCGTTATTAGGAGTGGTTGGTTGACTTGGAGTGTCACATTTTGTTCGTTGGTGAGAGGCATCCCATAAAGAGGCTGCCGTATTCCTGACTCTGCCATCCCTTCACGCGGTTCGTGCGTTCGGGTGGCAGCGGTTAGTTTGGAGGCCCCTCCCTTGGATGCCCCGGTCTTGGAAGCTACGGATTTTGCAGCCGATGCCTTTAGAGCTTCCGCTGCAATATCGCTAGCATCCAAAGGCCTCGAGCTTTTTGCTCCATTCTGTGTTTTGTCAGCGGCTTTGAGATTTTCGCCCTTCTGCTTGCTCGTGGTCATTACTGGTGTTGTCCTTGGTGTTTCTTTTGATGAGACTCTTGTTTTTCCTGTATCTTTGTTCTTCTCCATTTCTAATATTTTCTGAAAAGGTTACCACGCACAAAAGAAAGGAATGGTTCGAGGGGAACCCGTTAGTAGAGTCCTGGAAATCAAACACCAGAGGTTTGGAGGGATTATCCGGCTATTATTCCTCTTTTCAGGGGTATCGGATCTCCTTATTTCACTGGTTTATTTCACCAAGTTTGACCGCGAGAAGGTGTGGCTTACACAAGAAACGTAGATATGATGAAAGGTATATCCGCGTATGGACTTATTTGTTAAATGCTTTCGAAGATATAGATCTACTAAAATATACGTGGATTTACCCATACGTTTCATTTTTTGAAGACGAAAGATTAAAAACTCTTTCGAAGATGTAGATCTTCTAGAATATACGTGGATTTACCCATATGTTTCATTTTTTGAAGACAAAAACTTAAAAACGCTTTCGAAGATGTAGATCTACTAGAATAGCCTGCGTGTTTTCTACGAGTGTTAAAGAGACAAACAAAACGCTCAAAGCACTGCTATTTTCAGAGAGCGGTGCTCGGAGCGGCCGGAGTGTTCAAATCACAGGATAAGATAAATATTTTATCAGGATAGAGTCCCTGTTTCTAGCGCCAGATTGTGAACACGTAAATCACGGTCATATCTACATGTTCACAAACAATGCTCGCATATAGTCGAAATCATGGATTAGATGAAATAAGCGTAAAGCGAAGTGATTATACTGATTCATTGACTCTGAGTCTTCGGACTCGTCCTTGTCTAATCGTATGTTTATCACTAAAGATGCACATATAGCGAAGTAGATAGCAACCCACAGGTTGTACGAAGTTAATCGAGGATACAACTGAATATAACATGCGGTAATTAAAGCATAGATTGTAAAGTGCGAAATGTAAATGAGACAAATAATTACGTGGTTCAGCACTGAGGCCTACATCCACGGGGTAAAAGGGGTTTTTTATTATAGGTAGATTGGTTACAAACATAGTCAAATGACTTTAGGGGTTTTAATTGAGGCTGCAGGATTAGGATAACTACTTACTCTTCCTAATTCTCTCTCCTCTTTTTCGAATCGACTTTCCCCTCTCTCTTAGTGAGGAGGGGTATTTATAGGGGTTCTTACGTGGGGTCCACTGAGGGAGTCGTTGTAACCTTATCGTCTTGTGATTTGTGCCAGTGCGCGGAGCTCCCTTAGTTTCCACGATGCCCCCATCGTTTCTTTATTATTGTCGAAGAGTCATGGTCGTTTCTTCCGTTGGCTGGCTGACACGTGTGCTGCTGAAGGTGTTTAATGCGGGTGGTTGGGTCTCTGCATGCGCCAGACCACGGTATTCTACTCCAGTCACGTCCGTGTCAGTCACCTTCGTCCTAGCCGTCGATCTGGGATCTGCCTTGATATGGGATAAAGTGAGCCCGAGGGTGTTTCCAGTCCTTCGCGGTGGTGCTTTATTTCGGTGCTCCTTGATTCGGAACCATTAGATCTGCTAGATGAGGGCTCCTCCTTGATCGTACACGTCTCTCGGCTGTGTGCCAGCGGCATCATCTTTTGATGCCTCGCGTCACATGCTCTCCACGTGTTTACCCGGGGACATGTGGCGGGTGGTAGAAATATGTGCATACATATGCAAAGAAAATTAAGGATATAGACTCTCAGTTTTGAATATTATTCCAGTTTTGAAGACTCTCATAATTAATCCGATGTACAAAATCTAATACCAACTTCGTATAGTTGAGACCAAGAAAACTACCCCTAGATACTTAATTCTCTCGGTATCCCCGCGCCTTCGACTTCTAGAATCACACATGTGAATAGAAAGTCCTTTGGATGGTATTCCAAACAGTAAAGGAAGAATCTGTTTGGTAACCAGTCTAATCAATCTTGCTAAATATATAGATGAGTCATAGACAAATGCTCTTCCTTTTAATCTAATAAACTCCTTTGTCTGGTTAGATCAATCAAACTTTAACTACCGAAATAGTCAAGTTTAGACTCGCACTCAATCAATATAGATCTCAAAGATAAATATAGAGAATGTCGATCATACACAACTAATCAATCAATCAGATCTATCAAAGATAAACTGATTCTAGTTGGATCCCAGCCGATCAAGGATTGTGCACTAAATCCACAAGATACGAAAACTAATAAGAAATCTTCTTATTCTTCTTCAAATCTTCTTTTATCTTCAACACCTGCACAACACCACTTGAATCTCTTGCGATCAATAACGCACAAAACGGAGTCTGTTAATAATGGATTATCACAATATGTCTTTAGATCTAACAACAATTCTAAAGATCCCATCGATACTTTGATCTGGTCTGAGTGAATCTTATATCAGAAGAGAAGATTCTCAAGCATAAACAAACTAGGTGCAACCAAAGTTTCAACAACCGTTAGTCAATCAAATCAAATCGAAAACTAATAACACTGCAATTATCTAGTTTCCCACCAACGGTACTCGTAGAGCTTCTTGATCCCGTAGAAGTTTTTAAATGAGCGGTCGTAAGAGATTTCACCTAATTAGGATACTTTCCTCTCCGAATAGACGACTCCACCAGAAACAACAAGAAATGAAGTTTGCCTGGCTCTTAGGATAGTTTGCTAGAAATGTAAACTTCGGTATTTACAAACCAAGGATGTTTGGACACTAAGGAATTTCCAAAACCGAAAATATTCTCAAGATATGCAATGAATAACAAAATTAGGTTTTCCTAATTCCAATAAATGCTTGTCCAAAATTTTCTAAATCTCTCAATAGAAAATCTCCAATTAGTAAATGTACATTACTAATTTTAATTCTCTAGAGCTACGTATTAATTGCTGGTAATTAAAGCATATAAAACCAAAAACCTTAATTAAAAGATTCTTAATTTATTTCGGCACAAGATCACCTTGATCACCAAGGAATATCTTTGAATAATAAATGATAAGAATTACTGCTCGTGTTCAAAGTATATTGACATCTTTTCACTGCAAATCCTTATTTCATATTTACATGGCTTTTCTTTCTTAGAATCGGTTATACGACACTTCCAAACAAAGTTAAGAATTGGTTTTCCAGTTGTTTTTGGGTGAAAACTGCTTCTGCCGGTTTTGGTAATTTTGTGTGTGTGGATGAGAAACGAGTCTAAACCCTAAACAATGCACTGCACATGAGTACTTTTGATTCGAGAGATCAATCTGTACAATGCCTAAACCAAGAAATGTCCATTCCAGGCTTTCTTCGGTCACAAATTTAAGGAGATGGGTTGGTCTTAGGGAGGGAAGCGAAGAAAGTGTTGAGACCATAATCGTTGATTCTGAAGGTGTGGTTGTTTACGACTTGTATCAGAAAGTAGAACTTGTTAGCAGAATGGAAAGCTATCAGGTGATTCCTGTATATTGTGTTATTCTGTGACCAAAAAACTTGTCCTTTGGTGGAAATAGGTGAAGCTATTTATACAAGTCATTTGGAAACGTACCCTGGTCTCGTAGGAAGTGAAAATGATTGAGTGGTGGAAGAATGGAGTAACGTATAACCGTCAGAAACACATGCTTCAATTATGAAGGAAGTGGATCCGTTTACACCCGTTACCTCTTGCCGTCACTAATTGTCCCACTTCATGACACTTTCTTATAACGGTCGTATTGCGCCGCATTCTGTAAACTGCCAGACCAATACCCTGATGAGTATCCCCCAGTTTGTGACATGTTTGATTTCTCGAGTCTTTTCGTGGAAAACGTGTAGCAGGTTGCTATGTGTGACAAGTCAACATCAAGAGTCTTGCCGCAGGAAAATAGCATGTGATGCTATTAGGCACGTCTTGGCTGGTCGCCTAAATCTTATCACAAGTCCTTCAGTTCGGTGGCGAACTTGGATGGCTGAGATTTCATCTCATGAGGAAGGGTAGCCGTTGATTATGGCTACCTTCTTTTGGCGCCTGGTAATGGCATAATGGCGTTTTTGGTGTATGCCAGTGGTACTACGGCATGACTGGTATAACTCGTGCATTCCAGTGGCACGGTAGTATAAGTTGCGCCTGTCATAGCCATGGACACGAGATTTAAGCGGCTGGTCGCCTAAAACTTGCCACAAGCCCGTCAATTTGGTGGAGAACTTGGATGGATGAGATTGCATATCATGAGGAAGGATGACCATTAATTATGGCCATATCTTGTCGTATAGCAAAGTGGCGCCATGGCGTAGCCATGGCAACTGTTGTGGCGTATTGGTGTTAGACCCAAATATGACTTCGGTAACATTGGCCATGTTGCTAAGTTAATCTTAAGGACTTAGGAGAGTCACTGAACTCAGTTGGCATGACAAATTTTGGCTAAATTATGGTTTTGCGTATCACAACCCTATTTGGCACGTGCAACATGATGGTGGTGTGGCTGGCATAGTTATCATATGCCAGTGGCACGAAGTAGCGTCTGGCGTAGCCATGGCCGCTAGACTTTGGCACATTGGCGTGGCAACATTGGACTTATTTCCACATCAATCCCAATGCTCTGGGAAACATTACTTGGCTTGGTTGGCGTAGCAACTTTGCCTAAATTAGGGTTTGGTACACCAAAACCCTAATTAGCGCAAACGACGTGCGGCATGTGGCATGTGGCCCTTGCACATTGATGTTTCATGCAAATGGTGACATAGCCACGCCAAAGGAACCGTAGCTAGGCCATCATGTGGAAATGACCACATGAGCAAGATTCCCACGGGTGGCCATGTCATGGCGCCATTATTAGGGTTTCCTGGGTCCTGTACGGTTCGTGGCATGTTGTAGGGACCAAAGTGGCATGATTTGCACCACGACTGGAAATTAGGGTTTTGACCATGCAAGGTTGTGTTTCTGGTTAGGTTAACCATATTGAAGTACGTTATGGCATTGGCCACGAACGTAAGGTGGGTTGGCACGTTTGTGCACTATTTATGGTAAGTTACCACGTTCAACATGTTTCTGTGGTAAATTAGCATGTCGGCACGTTGGTTTTGCACGTTTGGCATGCCAATGGATGCGTTGGCGCATCTTTGGGAAAGCTTGGCAAAACTTTTCTTCTCTTTTTTAATACGGTGGCAGGTTTAGAGCAACATGATTGGTCAAACAAGAGAGAGAGCTGGCCGGACATGAGTGGCCACACTTCTGATGTGAGTGTGGTAGGTTTGGAGCGACCTGATTATTCGAAAAATAGATGGTCGGCCAAGCATGGGCATGGCTACACTTCTAGTGTGAGTGTGGCAAGTTTGAAGCGACCTGATTTGTCGATGGAAATAGGGCCGGACAGTATGGGCCCAGCCACAACTCTCATGTGCGTGTGGAGGTTTATAGAACGACCTAATTGGTCGAGGGAAATAGGGCTGGTTAGGCATGGGGCGTGGCCAATGGCAAATGGCGCCGGTTTGGCCTAAGGCATGGCCACGCCTCCCTTTGATGTTGTTCCTATTCTGCGGCTCCTTCATTTCTCGTTTTCTAATTCTGGGAAAGATTTTGCGCTTACTAATCCATGTCAGATTAATTACCTAGTTTTACTAGGCTTAATTTCGACAAGCAAGGTCTGATATACAGCGCAAGGTGCAAAATCCTAACTTCCACAAATTAGTCAGGGTAATTGTTTGAATTCTATGTGTTGACACATAGTTCTTTTAAGTTAATTGCCAGAGAGCAACATGCTTTCTGATTGAATACCTTGTGCAAATACCTTATCCTTGATATTTGGAAATTCGTGCTACTCTGTTGTGAGTGAACACAAATTGTCATGCCATATCAATATTAAGGGTTCAGATGGGAACATAGTACAGAAAGCATTCAAAGAGACTTATATTAAGTGAATATAGGCAAGGTGCCAAAATTTACAGAATACATGGGATTGTTGCTACATGCACCATTCTGGGTAAATTTCATGAGAAAATATTAAGTTTCTCAATAAGTGTGCCAGTGAAGAAGTTGAACACTCATTACTTTTATATGGCTCTGTCTCTTTGCAGAGTGATGGTCTATTAAATGCAGGGTTTTATAATTTTAGCCCTTAACTAAAATCCACCATCAACACCAGTATTCCAAGACTACTATGTGATTGGTCATACCAAATCACAATGGTTAGTTGTGACCGGTCTATAGGATCATAATATCGCAGGAAAGATGCATTTGCGAAGTTTGATCAACAACACTTTGTGAGCGTCGCAGAATGATTTGAAGAGTGACGTAATAGGTGATGATTGCAGAAACATGAGGAAAGCATGATGACCCCGCGATGATTATAATACTTGCGAAGGTTGATAAATATAACTCTTGCAAGAACTTCGCAAATCAGATCCTAAAATAAAGGACAGATTAGCTGTCATCCACTATGTAATTCCCTATATAAAGAGTTGAACAAGCGTAGGGAGGGGAGAGATCTTTTTCGAGTGTTGAGCAAGTCATTTAGGAGAGAGAAAGTTTAAAGAGCGACTGTATTCTTGCCTTCTCCTATTTCTTGTAGCATTTCTGTGAATCAATTAATAAAAGTGTTGTTCTTAATCTTTAAAAGATGTGTTGATTATTATGAATTCTTGTGAGGGGTGTAGTGTAGGATTTCCTGCTACTACATATTGGCGCTAGAAACAGGGAGAACAAACTCTGTTGTTTAAAGATTGTGGAAATTATTGTGAAAGCTGTCTAAATCAAGAAAACAAAAAATCAGCTGGAGAAAGGATAGTGAAGATCAATAAGGATGAAAGAAGGTTGGAGTGCAACTTTATCACAAAAACGATGGTTAATGAATTTCATGAGAACATTAGAGGGAGAATACATAAACGAGATTTTGAAGGAAATAAGATTATGACGGTAGAAAAAATATATTCGTTGAAGGATTGTGTAGTTGCAGGATTTCCCACACCACACCCTTGTTAAGATCTTGCTATAATCAACTCACAATTGAAGATGAAAAACGACACTTTATTATTTTGTTCTCAGAAATATTTACAGAAATGGAAGAATTCAAGATTACAACTATTCTCTTGAAGTTTCTCTCTCCTCAAGACTTTCTTAACTCTCAAAAATACATCATCCTCTTTTGGACATATTGGGTCTATATTTATAGGGTAGTTACATAGTGGATGACAGTTAAGTTTTCCTCTTATTTCGGATTGGTTCTGCGATTGTACCGCGATAGCTATGATGTTCATTCTCGCAAGCTTTGTAATCATCGCGGGACAAACATGCTCTTCTTATGTTTTCTTCAATCGTCAGTTATTACGTCACTCTTTTGAAGGCTTTTGTGACCCTCGTGAAGTGTAGTTGAAGATCTTGCGGTGATGCTCGCTGGGAAGTGTTGTTAATCTCGCAAAGAATAGATGTAGCGATATTCTGGTCCTACATCTTGCCTCTTCTCATGTCTTTTCTGCGAAGAAGAGAAGATCATGAGAACTTTAAAATGCCGTAACTACTTATCTCTTCATTAATCTTTCTTCTGACACATTTCTGTATCCTTCGCCAGCTGTTTTTCACATATTCTCTTTTCTAATGAATTTACGACACGTCCTCTCTAACCGCTGCGATCTGGTCGTTCATGTCTTTTCTTAACATTTATTGCATTCACCTTCTTCGAGAAATTTCTTATTCTATAAATACTTATTTCATTCTTTTCTTTTCCTCTTTTACTTTCTTCTTCTTTCTCTCCGTAATTTCTTTGCAAGTTCATTATTCTTCCGTAAATTGCGCATCTGTTATCGCTGTGATTCTTTTCTTATTTTCCAACCTTCTCTTTCATTCCCATACTTAAAAATGGTTGCCGCTGGTTCTAAAAATTTGATTGCTTTTGGTGAGATGCAAGAAAAACTCAAAAGAAAAGGTTTCACTTTGTCTAAAATTCCAAATCAGAGCCCTAAATCCGAGCTTTCTCTCAGATTGTTCACTGATTATCAATGCTCTCGCGAGAAAATTATAGTATCGCTAGGTCAACTTGAAGCTGGTCTTCCCATTCCTCTCTATAATCCAGAACTTCCACTATTCTATGAAATAATTTCTGACGAGAGATTCTCGCGAGCGATATATCAATTGGGTGGAGACTGTATTCGATTGCTACTTGAATGTGCTTCTTGCGGTTCTGACAAAGGTTTCGCTACCCTGAAGCTGCGAAGAATCCTCAATTTAAAGATGTTCCTATTGTCTCTGCAGATTATACTGTGGACAACTTCTTTGAAAATTATAAAATAGTCCCTATGAAGAGGGATAGCACTTGCTGGGGTGTTCGCTTGAAGAAAGAAAAGATCGCTGATGATAAATTTCTTATGCTAGATATTGATTGGCATACATCTACTAATAAAGGCCCTCCCCATTCCAGCGATGACAAGTGGTTCATTTTTCCATTATGTCTTGAGGGTCCTTATATTTCTGGTTCTCGCGCATTACCTGCGAATCTTTCAGAATATCGACCTTGGGTTTTCAACTGTCCTGAAAGAACTAAAGAGGTATGTTCTATCTGATATTTGGTATAATCATTATTCACTATCTTCCCCACATTTTTATATTTTCGCTAATTACTTCAATATTTTCCAGATTGACAGAATGAAACTCAGCTACCAGGCTTTGAGGAAACCCAGCACTTTCTTAGCTCTTAAATCCTTCACAGATGAAGTAAGAAATATCTTTTTATTAGTTTTAACAATATATTGTAGCCCCTATTTCTTATCTTTATCTGTGTTCTCAGGAGATTGAAGAATTAGAACCAATAAAACCCGCGAGAACTAAGGAGAAATCTTTAAAGGATAAATCTACTGTTCCTCCCAAAGGGAAATCTTCTGCCCCTCGCGGTGAAGAATCTGGCGATCCTCTCTTGAAGAAAAGGAAAACCCGGCCTTCTTCTTCTTCAACTCCTCAACCCATTCCAGAAAATCCAAGCGTTGATTTCGACAAGCACAGCAATGATGAGGATTTTAACAATAATGATAAATGCTTCCCTTCTATTAAGGATTCTTCTTCTTCTGATTCTTCAATGGCTCATTTATCTAAAAAATTTGGCAAGAATATATTTGGTATCCCAAATGAGTACGAAGATGAAGCTATTAATGAAATATCCCAGTCCCTCGCCAAAGTCTGCGATGCTCCCATATTAGCTGACAGTGATTCCCTTCGTGGGGTTTCAAGATCGCTGACTCCAAGTCTCTTAAATTCACTTGGCAATCTGGTATGCTTTTATTTGTTCATCCTTTTTTATGTATCTATTGATATTTTTGCCACATTTTGACTTATATAGTTCTATCGCAGGTTGGAAGAGCTGCTTTTGCTGTTGCTTCTGATTTAGATAATAGGCGTGAACTTTCTCAACAGAAGAATATTATTCTTTGCCAAAAGAATGAAGAACTGAAATCTGAATCTTCTACTCTTCGCGAGAAGAATGAACAAATAGAAGCTGAACTCGCTAGTCTTCGCGAGAAGAATAAAGAACTTGAGAACAATCTTTCTCATCAATCAGCCAAAGTATCCAATCTTGATACTGTTAACAAACAACTCTTAGGTATGATAACCTTCTTCTTTTCCTTCGTAACTTTACGTTTAACTATTCTTTCTTACTTGATTTATCATTCTCGTAGACGTTTATGGTCTCACTGATGAGGCTTTAACCATTCTCTCTTTCCCTGAACCAATAGACAACGATGCTCTTCTATAACTTCTTAATAATTCTTTAAATAACCCTTCCAACGTTAATTCCCTTTCCATAGATGAACTCAGATCTAAGTTTCGCCTTTTAGAAATTGACTACAGATCTTTCTTAGATATAACTCATAGACTCAAACAATTTTATCATAATTCCAAAGTTGAGATTAAAACTTTAAAGGCCAAAAACAAAGATCTCTCAAAAGACAAAGATCGTATATCTAGGCAAGGAGCTGAAACCTTATCGAATTTCCATAAGACCATTCTTGAAGTTCAAATTGAAAGGGATGGGCTTATCCGCGAGAAGGGAGGTTTTATTGAAAGAGAAAACCAAATCCGTTCCCGTCTTCTTATAAATAATGACGTGGAATTTTCTTGGGCTGCGAAAGTTCTTGACAACGCCAGAACTAATTTAGGTGTAGATGTTAGTCTTCATGCTGATCAAGCGGCTTTAATTAAAGACATGATTTCTGAAAGAGAAGGTTACCACTCTTATGATTTCACTAAATTATTTCCTAATTGAATCATTCTTGTATGTAATAACTTTGTTATCATTTGCTCGCAACATCCGATAAGAACTATCGTAAAATATTTGATGAGTTAGAAGAAGAGAAAATCCAACTCGCTGGAAATCTATCTTCTCGCAATGAAAAGTATTATAGATTGAAGGAATTGAAAATATCATCTTCAAATTTTAGTAACGCCCTTATCCGTGTTCATAATAACGCTGTTAAACTAGTCTGTGATGATCATGGTATTCCTCATTCTACATACCCCTATCTTGCAAAGTAAATTCCAGCTGATTCCCCAAATTTAGTTATCTATGATAACGAAGCTGAGGAGTCTAGTGAAGATGATAATGATAAAGAATTATCTGGCGAGGAAGAGAAAACTGACGTAGATAGAGATAATAATGATAATGATGAAGAGGAGAAATATGGTAATGAAGAGAAATCTAAAAAAGAAAAGAGCTCCGATGAAGGTGTTGATGGATCTACTTAGTCTTGTTTCTTCTCTTTTTCTTCGTTGTAAATTTTGTACATTTATTTTTTGCTTCTCGTAACATTGCTGCGAGCTTCTCCAACTTGATGTGTAAACTTCTTTTGCTTTTATCTGTATGAATTAGAAAACAATTCTTTTTCTGCAACATAATCAATCAATCATAATTATTATCCTTTAATTATTTGTATAAATGTATCGTCTATGCAATTTTATCATATGATGGATGAATAATAATTTCATCATTCTATGCATTCCCATACTTACCTCTATTATTCATCTGCAATATGAAAAAATTGAGTAGACATTAGATATTAGTTGTGAATCAAATTAAATTTTCCTCAATATCGGTGATGTTATCGCTAGTAATAATTGCATAACTTTATGATTTATGCGTAGAATCGGCGAGCATTATCGCAATAATCTTATGGTCTTATTATGCCTTCCTAATTAAAGGTCTTATTTTGCCACATTTTTTCTTTCTGCGACAAAATCGCAAGATATCTTTACATTTTCATGTATTGACCCATTGGTCTTGTCTTATCAATATTTTTTCAACATCTCTGCGACAATATGATAAGTATAAAATCTCTTGCAATAATTAAACCTTATGACATTGCCGTCTTGCGATGAAATCGCAGGACGTCTTTACACTTTCATGTAAAAACCCATTGATCTCATCTTAACTTTTATCTTTTGGCTTGCTGCCTTTGTATAATTTTCGTCACGTGACAATATGATAGGCCTAAATGTTCTTGCGATCATAAAGCCCCATGACATTTCCGTCTTTAGACACTTGTCAGCTCCCTAATGGAGGGTGCCGCCCTTATCTTCCCCTTGGTTGCCCCTTCAAGGAGGGAACATCGGCCATACAAGACTAGCTCCTCCCATCCATATTTACCAACAACCAGCTGTTTTCGCAGCCTCTTGTCCTTTATGCCTATATGGATTATAGTTACAAGACTGCACCCTAAGTGGGGTTTTCTTCAGGCCAAGTGCATCATAGCCAAGACTTACCAAGAATGGCCAGGGTAGTTTCGTACGCCCGGGCACCCTTGGCTCAACCGTGTACCTCGGCGCCTTGGTCATACTTTGCACTTCTTAGAAGAGATTCTCAGTCGTCCAACCAGGGTATAACCTTATATAGTTAGAAATCCAAGATCTCTCTCCTGGATAGGTTTTCTTTAACCCCAACATCTTCATGACTCAGGTTCCAGAAGCGGTATAACCTTATCCCTGAGTCATGTAAAGAGATACCCCCTTATATGACGCACTATTAGGTCTTACATTTGCCTCTTGCGAAATTGTATCCGCGAACTAAGGTGCACGCCATAAAGGTTCGTCCCATTCTATTAATCTCTACGAAATTTTATTCGCGTTTCTCGCGAGTATTGTAACTCTGATAAAATTTCATTTCTTTGATTTTCTTGTAAAATTTTGCAATTCTTTCAAACAGAGTACTCTTTTCAATTGCATTTTCTTCAAACAAATTCTGCGTAAGCTTCTTTAAATTTCATCATTTTACCTTTCTACTTACTATTTTCTGGTTCTGCTTTTCTATTACGTTTTGCTGTTTTTTCTTTATCTGCGAGCCGCTCGTCATCATCTTCCTCTCGCTGCCCTATTGAATCAATTATCAATCTTTCACATCTCTGTTGTTGCTTGATGTTGTACTTCCAATTGCTCTTCTTCTCAGCTCTTTCCTCGCAAGATTTTATATCAACCTCATAACATTTCTTGCTTTCTCCCCTATCTCCCTTAATAACTCCAACACCATTAGGATGAGGAAATTTAACACACTGGTGGAAAGTACATGCTACACCTAATATCCCATGTAGCCAAGGTCGACCAATCAGGGCATTATAAGGAGATTCAATGTCAACAACACAGAACAAGATCTTGGAAGTTATCCCTTTCAATGGAATCCGCATTTCAATTTCCCCTTTGGGTTTATTGGCAGTACCATTAAAACCATAAATTTTATATGTTGATGGAATTAGATCTTTGTCTCTTCCACCCATGGTCTTATAGGTATGATAAAATAGTATGTCAACTGAGGTGCCTGTGTCTATTATAACTCTATTGATAGCCCAAGAATCTTCATTTTCATCATCATTTTCTTCATCTTCATCTTCTATTTGATTTGGATTTATCTTTAATCTTACCACCAATAGGTTATCATGCTGCTCGCCAGGTTCTGGTACTTCTTGTGCAGTGAAAGATATAATTTGTTTCTGCCATTCTTCTAATGGCGAGGCTCTCGCGATATTCATTATCTCTCTTCCATCTGTGTCTCTCGCGAAGACTCTGCTTAGAACATTATCATGGAAATCCTCTATAGTTCTATGTGAATGTACAATGGAATTACAAAACAAATTCTTTGCTTTAGCCCCAACTTCTATTACGAATGATTCTGCTCCTTTTACAGTATTTACCCTGCGAATTTCTGGTGCTGGAGGCAATCGCTGAGATTGTGGATATCCTACTAAAAAGTGGTTTAGCTTTCCTTGGTCGATCATCCTTAAAATTATTCTCTTGACATTCCTGCAATCATTTACTGTGTGACCATGAAAGTGATGATAAGGACAAAATTCTTGACTACGATTATTAGGATGTGGTTCTTTTCCCATATTCCATGGTGATGGTATATTTTCCATCAAAATGATAGCTTCCCAGATTTTTTCTATACTAGCATTTAAAGAAGGCATCTTAATTTCTTCCCATATTATCTTCTGATTTCCTTGGCTTCTGAAATTGTTTTGCCTCTGTCCACCATAAGTTTCTTGCGGCTGATCAAGCCTTTGAATCTTATTATTACCACCGCGATTGTAATAATTCTTCTCCCTTTCATATTCTTCTTGATCTCGACTGCCCATAGCTACCAACTTCTGCTGGTTATCAGTCTCCACTTTATCTTGTTGTGCTTGCGAGCTGCTCGCCACATTGTTAATCATTTTAGGAAGTAAACTTCCATTTGCTGCTACTGAATTGGTATTCGCGATTGGATATAATTCCATCTCATTTTGTTTCTCCTCCAAAGCAATGTACTCTTCTTGTAGTTATCATAGTTCAGTCATAGTGATTGTATTCTTGAATCTGAAAATTTGTATGTACAACAGATTGGTCGCGAACATTGCATTGATAAAAGACAAGATAAGATATCTATCGTCTACTCTTCCTGCCATCTCACTGCACATTGTCTTCCATCTTATGGTTAAATGTTTCAGACTCTCGCCAACCCTCTATTTTAACCCAAACACATCTTAAATATCTGGCCGCGATGAATTGTTGCTTATATATGCTCCCAGAAATGTAGCTTGTAAATGATCAAAAGAAGTTATAGTATTTTTTGGCAATCCCTCAAACCATTTTAGCGCTCGCTTGATTAAGCTAGATGCAAAATACTTGCACAATACAGCATCATGATTCTCCCATTGCAGCATACATCTAACATAAGCCTTAACCTGTTGTACGGCACATGTAGTTCCATCAAAAATTCTGGTTAATGCTGGTAAATTGCACTTTGGAGGTATTCCTCTTAACTGTACTTCTTGAGTGAATGGAGTTCTCGCAGCTTCTTCAATAGCTTCATCAAGTTGCCTTCTACCTCCTTCTCTTCTGTTATTTATTATTCCTCTCATCTCTGCTAATTCTCTAAAAATTTGTTCATTCTCCGTTGAATTTGGTTACATCGGTCTTTTTAACGCAGCTTCCCTTCTCCTGCGTTCATGTACCTCTTGTCTTGCGAGATTTTGTGTGTCTTAATCTACACCCACATTCCTTCTTCTGAGATCTTCTGCTTCACCTTCTTCTTGCAATCGCAACTGTACTTCTCTGCGAATTTCTTCATTTCTCATCATTTCTCTTCGCTGTATTTCTATTCTCCTTTGTATTTTATCATACTCTTCCTGAATATTATTATTATAACGATTTTGTGTACGTCTCCTTTCTCGATTTTCATGGTTATTCTGTCGTACTGCCTCTTGGAATTCTTGTTCTTCTACTTCTTCCCTTAATTTTTCTCTCTCGCAAGCTAGTCGTGCTTGTTCAGCATAATGTCTCTCAATTTCTTCCTCAATTATTCTTCGATTTCTTTGGATCTCTCGCCCAAGTAATATCCTCCTACCTTCTTCTGGATTATCTTCATCAGTTTGGTTGTCTCTTCCCTCTTGATTTTTGTTGTTAAATCTATTATCCAAATTTTCGCCACGCGGATTATAGCGATCTTCTATTACCTCTTCTTCTCTATGATGTTGTTCTTCATTTGGATTTTGCATTTCCTCTTGTATATTTCCTCTAGCATTTCTTATTGGAGAATTTTGCCTTAATTTTTCTCTTAATGATCTTGAATTCGATCTAACAGTACTTCTTGATCTTCTATTTTGTAACCTCAAATTCTCCATTCTCAACTCGTGATTTTGTCTTGTTAAATTTGCACGCTCTTCCGCCTCTAATCTTCTTTCCTCTTGTATTCTTTGTCTTGGATCATATGTTGTTTCATTTTCGCCTTCTCCATGAATTAATCCTTCAACCACTCCTTGATTTCTTTCTTCTCTTCTTCCGTCTCTTAATTGTTGATCTTCTACATCTTCCATCGAATCTGATCTCCAAGTATGCACACTCACTCTATCATAATCCACATTTCTATTTTGTATCGGTGTTTGTTGATAAGGTTGTGGAATTTGATCTTATCCTTCAATCCTTGTTCTATTTCTTCTTGTTCTTATCCTTGAAGATTCTCCTAATTCATTTGTTTCTTCTCCTGCAAGTCTTTTACTCCTCCTTACAGTTGTTGGTGGTTCTGATGTATTTCTTCTTCTTCTAGCCGTTTCTTCAACTCTAACAATTTCTTCAAATCTTCAAATTGTAATTAGAGATTTCTTAACTTGATTCTCCCTGTTTCGGGCGCCAAAATATAGTTGCAAGATTTCCCACACTACACCCTTGTTAAGATCTTGCTATAATCAACTCACAATTAAAGATGAAAAACAACACTTTATTATTTTGTTCTCAGAAATGTTTATAGAAATTGAAGAATTCAAGATTACAACTATTCTCTTGAAGTTTCTCTCTCAAGACTTTCTTAACTCTCAAAAATACATCATCCTCTTCTGGACATATTGGGTCTATATTTGTAGGGTAGTTACATAGTGGATGACAGCTAAGTTTTCCTCTTATTTCGGATTGGTTCTGCGATTGTACCGCGATAGATACGATGTTCATTCTCGCAAGCTTTGTAATCATCGCGGGACAAACATGCTCTTCTTATGTTTTATGCAATCGTCAGTTATTACGTCACTCTTTTGAAGGCTTTTGTGACACTCGTGAAGTGTAGTTGAAGATCTTGCGGTAATGCTCGCTGGGAAGTGTTGTTAATCTCGCAGAGAATAGATGTAGCGTTATTCTGGTCCTACAGATTGGAAAAAGAAGAAAATTACGTTCACAGCAGCAGAGATACCAAAAGAAAATTTGATCCACACATCTCCTTTGGTAATCACAGTAACAGTTACGCAAAAAGATAAAGAAGAATCAGCGAAATCTATGAAAGAATGGGCGGTGAATAGAACTCTAGTGGATACAGGGAGTTCAGTGTATATAATGTTTTATCATGCGTACAAAGGAATGAGATACAAAGATGAAGAAATGTCTTATTCAACATATCATATTCATGGTTTCGGAAAATCTACAACTAAACCAAAATGGGAAATAGTAGTAATAATTTCGTTGGGGGAAATTGAAACACAAATAACGCTCTGTGTGGTGGATATGGAATCGCCATATAACATGTTGTTGGGAAGACCATGGATACACGTAATTAAAGCCGTAGCATCAACGTTACATCAGTGCATCAATTTTCCAATGCCAAGCGGAATTGGTGAAATAAGGGGAGATATTGATAGTGCAAAATCATGTTATCAAATTGAAGTAAAGCATCATGAAGAACGTCCAAGAAAGCAAAAGCTTCGCAGAAAATTGGCGAAAGAAGCAAAGAAAGAAGAAGAGTTTAAGATTTACATGATTAGAGCAAAAGAAGGGAAAGGAATACGCAGCGAGATTTCAGAAGAAGGAAACGAGCTTGCGAAAATGATAAAGGAACCAACACCAATGGAAGAACCTAAGGCTAGCTACACTGCAGTAGAACCAACAAAGGAAGTGAATATTAGAATTAATGAAGAACCCAAAATACTAAGAATTGGGACCAAGATGGAGGCAGATGAAGAAGAAAGAACTATTAATCTCTTGCGAGAATATAGAGATATTTTCGCATAGAACATGGATGAAATGCCGGGAATAGATCCATCTTTGGCGGGTCATAAACTGGAAATTGACAAAAGTGCAAGACCATTTAAACAAAGGATAAGAAAAATTGCAACAACATATCATTCCCAAATAGAAGAAGAGTTGCAGAAAATGCTTAATGCAGGAATTATAAGACAAGCCAAGTACCCAGAGTGGATAGCAAACATGGTTGTAGTCCCAAAGAAGAACAAGGGGATAAGGATTTGTATAGACTTTACTGATCTAAATAAAGCTCGTCCGAAAGATAGTTTTCCATTACCCGATATCCCACAATTGGTTGAATCAGCAGCGGGGAATGATAGGATATCTTCCTTAGATGGGTACAAAGGTTATAATCAGATTCCTCTCACTGAGGAAGATCAAGAACATACTGCCTTTTTCTCACCAAGGGGATTATACTATTATACAAAAATGCCATTTGGTTTGCGAAATGCTGGAGCAACATATCAAAGAATGGTGGAGAAAGTGTTCGCAAAATGGATACATAAAACACTAGAGGTGTATGTAGATGATATGTTAATAAAAGTAAAGAAGCAAAGAATCATGTACAAGATCTGAGGGAAATATTTGAATAGATGCGACAATTTAATATTAAGGTGAATCCTGAAAAATGCGTTTTTGGAGTTGCATCAGGGAAATTTTTAGGTTACATTTTATCCAAGGAAGGAATACAAGTTGATCCAGATAAAGTGCAAGCAGTTCGCGACATTCCAACACCAGCGACGGTAAAGGATGTACATAAATTAAATGGACTCTTAGCCTCGTTGGAGAGGTTCATCTCATGATCATCTGATAAATGTAAACATTTCTTCAGCATACTATAAAAGGGAACGAAATTTAGATGGACGGATGAATGTGGGAAATCTTTCCAAGGCATAAAAGAACATCTAATGAATATATCTATTTTACAAAAGGCAGAACCAGGAGAAGAGTTGTTGATTTTCCATGCGACAACTTCGCATGCATTAAGCGTTGCATTATTGCGAGTGGACGCAGGAGTGGAAAAACCAATTTATTACATCAGCAAAACATTCAATGATGCAGAAAAAAATTATTCAAAGATTGAAAAGATAATTCTAGCTTTGGTATATGCAAAATTTAAGCTTCGCATATATTTTCAAGCACACAAAGTCAAAGTATTAACAAAAATACCAATTGAATCGGTAATGAAGCACTTAAAGAGGTCATGCAAAGTTGAGAGGTGGAATGCACAAGTAGGGCATTTTGAAGTTAAATATGAAGTGTTATCTTCGCCAAAGTCACAAGTTGTCGCAGACTTTTAGCAGAATTTCCTTTAGAAGACGATGAAGCTGTGGAGGAGATGATGGATATAGAAGAAGAGCATGGAGATCCAAAAGACTTGTTAACAGAACCAAATAGATGGGAAATATTGGTAGATGGATCCTCTAATGGAGAAGGTAATGGAATTGGAATTGTCTTAATCTCTCCAAAGGGAATGAAGATGGATTTTTCATTTAGATTGGAGTTTGCATCCAAACACTATAAATTTCTATGGATACAAGATCAAGATAATACAACAACAAAATTTGAATACTTGATAATAGGTTCAGACTTAACCAAACACTATAAATTGCTATCAAGTAATTAGGAATTAAAGTTTGTGTAATTTACTTTAAATTATAATAAAAACAATTATAATAACAAAAATAAAAGTAAATGACACGGCAAGATTTTGTTAACGAGGAAACCGCGAATGTATAAAAACCTCGGGATCTTGTCTAGAATTGAATACTCTCAGATCCCGGGGTTTTTATGCATTCACGGTTTCCTCGTTAACAAAATCTTGCCGTGTCATTTACTTTTATTTTTGTTATTATAATTGTTTTTATTATAATTTAAAGTAAATTACACAAACGTTAATTCCTAATTACTTGATAGCAATTTATAGTGTTTGGTTAAGTCTGAACCTATTATCAAGTAATCAAAATTTGTTGTTGTATTGTCTTGATCTTGTATCCATAACAATTTATTTTGATCCGGGATTCTCCTTTAGCTATTAAGGAATATCTTCGAACAATAAAAGATAAGAGTTACTGCACATGTTCAAAGTATGTCGACATCTTTACTTTGTAAATCCTTTTTCATATTTACAATCTTGGAACCGATTTGCCACACTTCCAAACAAGTTTAGAATTGGTTCATCTGACTTCCAAGAACTATGTGATTGATTATCCTATCAAATAACCAATCATGGGTTTAAACGGTTCTACCAAATACCTCCATGTGGGTACTAGGATCGGTCACACTATCTTTCCAAAAATTGGTTGACTAGGTACTCGGATCGATTACCACATATATATGGTATCTAACTTGTATTCGGTTGCACAAGTCATATGATCAGTTACCAATCACTAAGATTTTGTTGCACCTCTTACAAGGATGAATTCCCCTACTTGTGATCACTTGCACCTCTTACTAGGATCGGTTCCCTAATGTCTAGAGTTGGTCATACCAATTACGGTAAATCGATCATACCATATCAGGTGATTTCTTAAGATCGGTTTCACTAATAAAAGTCATACCAATACAAGAGTCAGGTCTTGTGAATAGTTTTACCAAGATAAATAAACAATTTATGAGCGGTTATACTAAACACTCATATTGGTTAATCCAAAGATGTGCAATGAATAACAATACCAATAAGCCTAGCGATTTATATTTTGATTCATAACACAAGTTTATGAATTATACTTCCTTTAAACGAATGTAAAAACATTGTTTCTTAATTCAAAATATTCACCCATACCCATACATAATTACAATAGCATTCATATGATTATGTCGATGTCTTATATACGAAGTTCAAAAGATAGACGTTATACTTCGTATTGTAATTCCTTAATACTCTGTCTAACTAGAGTATAATCATTCACAGCTTCGCAGTTATGTTTTCAATATGCACGACTTGAAAGATATGTTAGGAATGAAATAGTTCGGGTTAGATATTACTAACCTCGAGAGGAAAGATGATGTCGTCGATGTAGATCTTTACTCATTCACATTCTTCAAGTCTTCATGTAATACTTGTAAGTCTCATATCCTAGTAACTTTATAGCTAACCTATACGAAGTTGACTCTAGTAAATAATCAAGCGACTCTTTAAATGAGTTTTGGTTTACTAAAATATGACAACCAAACTTTACATACCAACGCTTGGTGGGTTCAACCGATCTATGCTCTAACACTTTCCGTATTGATTCCTTGACAATACTTAGCTCTTTAAGCTTCCTCCTTACCTTTGTAATACTGTGAGTTATTGTAGGCATGCTCAAGGATTTAAATTAGAATTAATCAGGGTTTTACAATACAAGCAAGAGAAAGTTTCTCTTAGAAGAGACAACTTTCAAACCGAAAAAATAATGAAATTTCCGAAAATATATTAAGAATTTGTTTCCTGTGTCCGAAATTTCTCAAGCTGGAAGGTTTATTAAAATTCAAGAATTTCAAATAAAACCTAATTATGGAAGATCATGATAAACATGAACAATAATTTTTAAGACAAGAAGGATTCGCAGCTTATCCAAGAATTGTCATAATTTTTTTATGATAAAAAACACAATAACATGTGCTCTCGTTTTATGTGCTTCCTCATCCCAACAATGTGAGCATGAATTTGGATGAGGGTACACAATCTCCAGACAACTAGTTTGTATAAGAGTAAGCCTTATTGAGCTTACAACAAGTATCAGAAACATAGTTCATGTTTCTCTTTGGAAGTTTCTGCCCAAAGTATTTTCTCCCAAGAAGATGATCCTTCCTTGATCTAAAGGTATGATCATGAGGAGAAACCATACTGATGTGAGAATTTTCAGAGATGAATGATAAATCTCTCTTAATTCTGTCAATGAGATTTTCATAAGATTTTCTCATTCTAAGGATTTTCTTATTATGTACATCAGTTTGATTGTCTGAAACAATTATTGGAAATCTTCCCTGATTGTTTCTTTTGGCAGAAATTATTTCCTTCACTTTCTTCTGAAAATGTTT
Source organism: Papaver bracteatum (assembly GCA_023529315.1). Taxonomy (NCBI): domain Eukaryota; kingdom Viridiplantae; phylum Streptophyta; class Magnoliopsida; order Ranunculales; family Papaveraceae; genus Papaver; species Papaver bracteatum. The sequence goes on from JAJJWX010000603.1 coordinate 176,171, forward strand.
TTCATGTAAATAAGGACTGTTACGACATGAGTGAGGATGAACCTTTTTCCAGAAGTGGTTATCAACTCTTTCGTCTAATTCTTTTGAGTTGATTTTATCAGTTTGGGGTATATTTTGTCTTTCTTCTGAGGAATGATCTTTCAGTTTTTTAAGGAAAGAAACTTCTTTTAATACTTTTACCACAGTATTTTGAAGGAGTACCATTCAAGTGACTGTAAGTTGTATTCCTTTAGATCTTTTTTATGGAATTGGTTCAAAGTTTCCTTTGGACAAGATTTCTTTTGATCATCAGTATTTGTAGAAGATGGTTCTTTATTCTCTTCTGACTAGATGCAGTTAGGAAAACTCCCATCATCATGGTTTGTTTCTGCCGTGACCAAATGAGTCTTATTATCACGATCTGTAAAAGTCGAGCAGGGACTTTCGTTTTCCTCATCAGAAGAAATTATAACAGAATCATTAGTCAGAGTTATAGGATAATCTCTTGTTCTTGAGTAAGAGATTTTCCAAGAGCTTCTACTTTGACAGTGATATCCATATTCTCTTTGGCTAGAATATTCAGTTTATTTTTCTCTGATCTCTTGCTTAAGAAGATTTGACTTTGTCTTTAATATTAACATCCTTGTAGACAAAGATCTTATAGGCTTTACGAGTTTTTCCAACTCTTTATCAACATCTTCTTTTCTATCAGAGATAAACTTGGATGTACTCTTAATTTTTGTAACTCCTGGATCATGAGTTAACGAAGGAGTAACATCCTCAACTTTTGAGTATTCATACATAGATTCAATTCTTATAGGTTTGATTGCACCAAACACAGATTGTTAGATCTTTTCATATTTTCCCGCTCTAATACGAATTGAAAAGACGAGGGTACCCAAATATACCACAATCTTTTATTTATCCACATATAAGTCCTCTACCTAAAGTGATTGTCTATAGACTGAGTCGAGAAAATACAACAAATTGGTTCAAACTTTGTGTGATCATCTATGGATACGAGATCGAGATAATATGACAACAAGATAACTTGTGTTATTGACTATGGATACAAGATCGAGACAATACAACAACGACGTATGATACTTGATAATAGGTTCGGACTTAAACAAACTCTATATGATCACTATCAAGTATATGCGGAGTTAATATCTGTGTATTTTACTTTTAATTATAATAACAATTATAATTGCAGAAATATAAAAGTAAAAGACACAGCAAAATTTTGTTAACGACGAAAACTGCAAATGCGAAAAAAACCCCGGGGCCTAGTCCAGAATTGAATACTCTCAGAATTAAGCTGTTATACAAAATCTACACCAACTTCGGATAGTTGATATAGTTGCAGGAAATCCTATAACACATCCCTCATAAGAATTCATCACAATCAACACATTTCTTAAGATTAATAACTACACTTTTTATTAATTGAATCTAGAAATTTCTACAAAAAGGAAATGAAATCAAGAATACAACACTATTTTTGACTTTCTCTCTCCTCAAAACTTTCTCAATACTCCAAAAATTATCCCTCCCTACCTTATTCCTATTCATCTCATTATATATGGTATTCCATAGTGGATGAAAGCTAAGTCGACCATTATTTTCGGATCTGACTTGCGGTATTTCGCAAGCTTACAAATGTTAAAATTCGCAAACATCCTAAATTTCGCTAGATCATCACACTTTTCTCATGTTTATGCTATCGTCATCTGTTATGTCATTTTATGAAATCACTCTGCGATGTCTTCGCAGTGTTGCTGATGAAGATTTCGCAAGTGTGTTGTTGTTGCGATATTCTGATCCTACATCTTGCCTCTTCTAATATCTTCTCCGCGAAGGGGAGAATGTTATGAGAATTTCTACTTCAGAATGCCGTAGCTGTTCATCTTTCCATATTCTTTTCCCGAAAAGATTCTGTGAATTAAGTATAACCGCCTACACGTGTTGAATACTCCTCTACTCACCGGCACATTCATTGTTATCCAGTCACCATTATTTTGTCTATTTAAGGAGAGATATAGTAGATAGATGATTTTCTTCTTTCACTTCTCCACCTTCCTCATCTTTACGCTCTCTGTAAGTTCCTCATCGTCTGCAACATTCTTCCTTTGAAGATTCATCTGCTACTGCTTTCATGGAGTCATCAAGGTAGATATTCTTCTGATTCTGTTGAAACCGATCTTGTTTATTGAAATTATCTTGTCTGATTTTATTCAAATCTATGTAATTACCATACTGTTTCTGTTTCAGCAAAATCACTTCTAATATCAAATTTTCAGTCCAAAACCCTAATGCTCCTCAAGATTCGTAGCCCAAAGTCGCTGCAAGCAAAAGAAAGCTTGCGAATCGCAAGGTAGTAAGAAACACTTATTATTTTAATAACAATATTTTTTCCTCTGTTTCTTATCTGGATTGTGATTCGCATGGTGATGGAGATGCCAACAAGCCCCCCAAGAAATCTCGCCATCTTAAGACCATTGAAACTTCTGTTAAATTTTCTTCACTTATCCCTACAAAATCTCCTGCGATATCTTCGCATACTGAATCCTTACTTCCCATTTGCGAAAATGTTATCTCAGATTTCATCCCTTCAACTGATCTTCTAGCGAATGAAACCCTTCTTATTAACCCTTATGTGAATAAAACCACCTTTTCTCCTGTTGTTGATGCTTCTCAAGTCGACTCCTCCTTAATCTCAATTACTGATCCTCCTCAAACCTCACCTTCAAACGATACATCTATCATGAAAAATGATCCAATTCCTCCATCCTCTATCATCACCACTTCTTCATCTTAATCTTTTCCTTTTTGTAAAGAAACTATGGAAGGGATAGATATTGCTTTTAAAGTGTTATCTGATGTTCTGGATGATGTTAAGAAGTCTCCTGCTGATCCTATCAAGTCTGGCATCTGCGAGATTTGGAGTAAATATTTTGGTTCTGATAGAAATGTTTCGCAAATAGTTCTGGAGAAAGAAATTGAAGTTTTGAAAGAGAATATCCAAACCAAGACTTTGGAATGTAGCAATCTTCGTCTTGAGAACCAAAAGTTCCAAATGCCTCGCTAAATTTTGATAACCTTCGCAAGAAGAATAAGGAGCTACAAGGTACAACTTTCTTAACTTTGCTCTTAATTTATCCTTTTCAATAAATTTGTTCTTTCTGTATTCTACTTTCTTAAAATCCTTCGTTCGCCTTTAAGTTTTAAACCAGAAACGAATAATGGAGAGATATCAATTTGAATTCCTCGCTGAAAAAGCCCGTGTGGACAGAGATATTTGGATGGATCAATATTATCAATTAGATAATCTTCATACATATTCTGCCGATCAAATAGATAATCTTACCAAAGAGAATGCTCAATTAGTTCGGAAGCAAAACTTATTAAGTAGTGAAATATCTCGCCTTTCTTATTCTTTAATTAAGGCTAACTTGGAGATGGAAACTTTATCAGATGAGAATAAGACCTTATCTCAAGAAAAATGAGCCATTTTAAATAAAGTGGCGATCTCTTCGCAGCAACATAACATTTGTCAAAAAGTATGTAATGATCAAGAACAGTCTCATTGCTCTTTGAGAAGTAAAATTAAAGAAATAACAAAGTCGTCTGCTGCTGAGAGGGATGAACTTATCCGGGGTAGAATAGATTTAAGTGTAAAGGCAAGTCAACTCAAGGACCAATACTCCAAACTATAAGAATGACATACTTCTCTTGCGAAGGAAAATGCCTCACTTATTTCTAAAGAAAATAATTTTCAATCTCGCTTGAAAGGTTTAGTTGGAGATAAATTTGATGATACAATGGACCTCTGGGAAGATAGTTATTTGGATCTAACTCAATATCTTGTTTCGCAGAAGGAAGGTAGTCATGAAAATTTGACTGCCTCAACCATCTTTTATTTCTGTTAAGTCTTTGTGTAATATTTATTTGCAAATTCCTCATCTTAATGAATTTCTTGTATTATATTTTTTCGCAGAGTATGAGAAAAAGCTTCATTCTTCCATTTCTATCTTAGAGTCTAAATTGGCTAAAATCCGCAAAGAGAATGCATTACTTGCCTCTCACCTTGTTCCTTCTCGCGATCGAGCATAAAGGAGATTTGATTATCTTGCCTACTTCAAGGATATTCAAGATAGAAACCATCAGAAGGCATTTCTTCTCCAAGTCCATCTCAAAGCTGAAGTACTAGTGAATGACATCTTGTTGTCCAAGTCTCTTTCTCCTGTATCAGTCGAACCTTTGGAAGTAGATGACGATGAAATTCCCCATGCTGCTGATAGCGATTTTGACTATAAAAGTGGTGAAGAAGCTTTTTCTCAAGAAGATTTCTCAAATGAGGAAGAAATCCCTCTTAAAGAAACAACTGCTGGTGAGGTTCCAGATGAAGATGAATCTGGAATAAATGAGTCAACTGTTGGTGATAACCCAAATGAAGAGGAAGCCAGAGTAGACCAGAATAAGAAGAATACTGGCGAAAATAATAAAGTTGGAGAAGAACGTCCACTATCTCCTTCTGGCGAAACTAACACTGATGTATGAGCTTTGGTTTTAATTTATTGAATTACCTCTTCTTCTTTTCTTGCGAATGATGTATTTCAGTCAACTTTGAGATTCATTTGCTCTTTTAGTATTTTGTGTGCTTGCGAGAAAGATAATGACATCTGGTTTATTAATTCCCATACTTGCCTCTCATTATCTTTCTTGCGATGAACAAATTTTTCCTGCATAAAGAATAGTTAATTTTTATAAATTTTATGTTTTGTCATGTGGTCTTATTTTGCCTTCCTAGTTAAATGTCTTATTTTGCCACCTCTTGTCATTGCGACAAAATCGCAGGACGTTCTTACATTTTCGTGTAAAGACCCATTGATCTTTCCTTAACTCTATTTATTTCATTGAAATTTTTGTTGCGACAATATGACTGGCCTAAAAAATTCTCGCGAAAATAAAGCCCCATGACATTGTCGTCTTGCGACGAAATCGCAGAAAATCCTTACACTTGCATGTAATGACCCATTGATCTCGTCCTATCTTTTTCTTTTGTATTATTTCCTCTTCAGGATTGTCGCACAAATATGATAAGCCTTGATACTCCCGTGAGTAAAAGGCCTCATGACACTTGCGTCTTAAGACACTTATCAGCTCCCTAATGGAGGGTGCTGCCCTTATCTTCCCCCTGGTTACCCCTTCAAGGAGACATACTTCTGCCATACAAGGCTAGCTCCTCCCATCCAGTCTTGACAACAACCAGTTGCTTTCGCAGCCTCTTATCCCCTTTTGCCTATATGGCTTATGGTTACGAGACTACACCCTAAGTGGGGTATTCTTCGGGTCGAGTGGATCATAGCCAAGACTTGTCAAGAATAGCAAGCTACGCTCCGATCCTAGTACCTAGTCAACTAATTTTTGGAAAGCTAGTGTGACCGATCCTAGTATCCACATGGAGGTAGAACCGAATATTTGTGTTTCGGTAGAACCGTGAAACCAATTAATGGTGATTTGATAGGATAATCAATCACATAATTCTTGGAAGTCAGATGAACCAATTCCAATCTTGTTTGAAAGTGTGGAAAATCGGTTCCAAGATTGTAAATATGAAAAAGGATTTACAAAGTAAAGATGTCGACATACTTTGAACATGTGCAGTAACTCTTATCTTTTATTGTTCAAAGATATTCCTTAATAACTAAAGGAGAATCCCGGATCGAAATAAATTGAGAATCTTTTAATTAAGGTTTTTAGTTTTTATATGCTTTTAATTTCTAACAATTAAATGCATATCTTTAGAAAATAAATATTGGTAATGTGCATTTACTAATTGGAGATTTTCTACTGAGATTTCCGTCAATATTTGGACAGTGCATTTCCTGGAATTATGAAAACTGATTTTGGCTTTATTGCATATCTTTGAGAATATTCGGTTTTGGAAATACCTTGGTGTCCAAACTTCCTTGGTCTATAAATATTGAAGTTTGCATTTCGAGCAAACTAATCCTCAGAGCCATCAAAACTACCTAGCTGTGTTGTTACTAGTGGATCCGTCTAGTCGGAGAGGAAAGTACCCTAATTTGGTGAAATCTCTTATGACCGCTCGTTTTAAAGACTTCTTTGGGATTGAGAAGCTCTACGAGTACCGTTGGTGGGAAACTAGATAATTGAAGTTTATTATTAGTTTTCAATTTATTTGATTGACTAACGGTTGTTGAACTTTGATTGGACGTAGTTTGTTTATGCTTGAGAATCTTCTCTTCTGATATAAGATTCACTCAAACTAGATCGAAGTGTCGACGGGGATCTTTAGAACTGTTTGTAGATCTAAAGATGTCTTGTGATAATCCATCGTTAACAGACTCTGTTCTGTGTGTGATTGATCACAAGAGATTCAAGTTATTTTTTTTCAAGTGTTTATTGAAGATCTAAAAAGATTTGAATACAAAGAAGATTTTTGGGTTCATAATCTTTGGTGTGCACAAAAATGATCGGCTGGAGGGATTCAATTATAATCGGTATATCTTTGTGATAACCTTGATTGATTAATTGTATAGATCGACATCAATATATTGTCTTTATGAATAAGAGTATTGATTGCAAAATCTAAACCCAACTACTTTGGTAGTTGTAATTTTTAGATAGATCTCGAACCCGACAAAGGAGTTTATTTGTTAAACATGAAAAGCCTTTGTCAAACTCATATCACGTTGTTTGAAAAGAGTTATTACCGAACAAATTTGTTGTTCCTTTACTGTTTGGAATACGAACCAAAGGAATTGTTCCAAGTGTGTGACTTATTACAAGTTAGAGACGTTGGGATACTGAGGGAACTAGGTGAACTATAGGTTTAGTTGCTTGGTCTCAACTATACGAAGTTGGTTTGATTTTGTATAGCGGCTTAATTCTGAGAGTATTCAATTCTAGACAAGATCCCGGGGTTTTTATGCATTCGCGTTTTCCTCGTTAACAAAATCTTGTCGTGTCATTTACTTTTATTTTTGTTATTATAATTGTTTTTATTATAATTTAAAGTAAATTACACAAATGTTAATTCCTAATTACTTGATAGCAATATATAGTGTTTGGTTAAGTCCGAACCTATTATAAAGTAATCAAGTAATCCAGAATTTTGCTCTTATCATCATTTTCATGGTCACTCAACAAATGAATGCAGGAATGTAAAAAGAATCATCTTTAGGATGATAGATCAGGGAAAATTAAACCATTTTCTAATAAGTCATCCACAGTTTCAGCAGCTACCCCTAGCCCCAGAAATTCGCAGAGTGAATACAACAAAGGGAGGAGAAATGTTTGTGATAGAAGTTGGAGTAAAAGCGAAGAATCTATTTTGAACTCCATCATACATTTATACAAGACTATATAAGATTTCCACGACAATGTTTTAAGCAGAGTTTTCGCGAGAGATGCCGATGGGAGAGAAATAATGAATATTGCAAAAGCTTCACCATTAGAAGAATGACAAAAGCAGACAATTTCTTTCACTGCACAAGAAGTACCTGAGCCTGGCGAGATGCATGACAATCCATTATGGAAAAACTAGAAATAAATCCAAAACAACTAGAAGATGGAGAGGAAGATGAGGATGATGATGCCGAAGACTCATGGGAAATCAATAGAGTTTTAATTGATACGGGAGTTCTGTAGATATCCTGTTCTATCACACTTATAAAACAATGGGAGGCAGAGATGAGGAACTAATACCTTCAACCTATAAAATCTACGGTTTTAATGGTACTGCCAATAATCCAAGAGGGGAAATCACTATGCAAATTCCACCGAAGGGGATATCTTCTAAAATTCTATTTTGTGTTGTCGATATTGAATCTCCTTACAATGCCTTGATTGGCCGACCTTGGCTGCATGGGATTCTAGGTGTAGCATCAACTTTCCACCAGTGCATTAAGTTTCCTCATCCCAGTGGTGTTGGAGTCATAAAGGGAGATTGGATTGATGGAAAAAAGTTCTATAAAATTGATATGGAATCTTGCGAGGAAAGGGCTGAGAAGAACGGAAAATAGAAATATAATATCAAACAAAAGCAAAGAAGTGAAAGGCTGATGGTTGATACCGTAGAATGACGAGAAGAAGGAATGCTGCGAAGTCAACATGTGCTGAAACCAATAGATGACGAGCGTCTCGCAGATAGAGAAAAAGTAGCAAAGCGCAACAAAAAATCAGAAGCAGAAAATAGTAAGTAGAAAAGGTAAAATTTCTAAATCGTGAAATACAAGAGATGTATGAATGATTTATTGGAGAAAATTTTACAAAAGTATATTTTGACTCAATGAAAAAGATGAAATTGAAAAATCATACAAGAGCTGAAATGCAAAAAAAGAAAATCAAAGAATAATGACATATTAGAATGGGACGAACCTTTATGGCGTACACCCTAGTTCGCGGATAAAATTTCGCAAGAGGAAAATGTAAGACCTAAAGTATGTCATATAAGGGGGTATCTCTTTGCATGGCTCAGGGATAAGGTTATACCGCTGCTGGAACCTGAGTCATGGAGATTTGGGGTCAATGAAAGCCCATCCAGGAGAGGTACCTTGGATTTCCAACTATATATATATATATATATATATATATATATATATATATATATATATATTAAAAGTTGGACGACCGAGGGTCTCTCCTAAGGAGTGAAAAGTATGATCAAGGCACTGAGGTACATGGTTGAGCCAAGAGTGCCCGAAGCGTATGAAACTACCCTGGCCATTTTTGGCAAGTCTTGACTATGGTGCACTTGGCCCGAAGAAAACCCCACTTAGGGTGCAGTCTCGTAACTATAAGTCATATAGGCAAAATGGATAAGAGACTGCGAAAACAACTGGTTGTTGTTAAGACCGGATGGGAGGAGTTAATCTTGTATGGCCGATGTATGCCTCCTTGAAGAGGCAACCAGGGGGAAGATAAGGGCGACACCCTCCATTAGGGAGCTGATAAGTGTCTTAAGACACAAATGTCATGAGGCTTTATGTTCGAAAGAATATATAGGCTTGTCATATTTGTGCAACAATTATATAGAGGCAAAAAGCCATGAGAAAAAGATAAGATGAGATCAATGGGTTTTTACATAAAAGTGTAAAGACGTCCTGCGATTTTATCGCAAGACGGAAATGTCATGGGGCTTTGTTTTCGCAATAAAACTTAGGCCTGCCATATTGTCGCAATAAATTGACAAAATAAGGATAAGGCAAGATCAATGGGTCTTTATATGCGAATATAAGGACGTCCTGCGATTTTGTCGCCAAAAAAAAACGTGGCAAAATAAGACCTTTAACTAGGAAGGCAAAATAAGATCACACAAGAGAGCAAGAAACGGCTGGGAGATTATGGCCAAAATTTAAAAACAGATCTTATTCAGAAAGTGATATGCTCAATATTTCATATTGCAGATGAATAACAGAGGAAAGTATGGGAATAAACAGAATGATAAAATTGTTATTCATCATTATATGGCATATTTACACAGATAGTTAAAAATTAATAATCATATTGATTAACCATATTGCAAAAAAGAATTGTTTTCTAATGTATGCAGATAGAAACAAAAGAAATCTATACACCAAGGAACATTAGAAGCTGGAGAAATTCGCAGGAATATCTTACAAGGAGAAGGAAATAAATGTACAAATATTACAAAGAGATTAGAAAAGGAGATAAAATATTTCTCATTAGATTCTTCATTATTTTCACCAGATTTCCCCCCTGCACCTTCATCTTCATTATATTCTTCATCTTCTTCAAACTCTTCAGCTTCACTGTCAGAGATGACAAGATTAGGAACGTTCTCTGGTATTTCATCCACGAGATAAGGATATGCAGAATGAGGAATTTTATGATCATTACAGACCATCTTAATAGAATCATTACGAACACCAACAAGAACATTACTAAAATTCGCTAGGGTAATCTGTAGTTGCTTCTTGAACTTGGAATATTTCTCGTTGCGAGAAGACAGAAGTTTTGCGAGTTGTCCTTTTTCTTCTTCCAACTCTTCAACTTTTTGGCGAAGATTTTCTTCAGATGCTGCGAACAAATGACAACCTATTAATAAAATAGTGGAGATTCAGTTAAAAAATGGATTAGTGGAAAAAAAATAATAACCACATTCTCTTTCAAATATCATATCCTTAATCAAGGTAGAATGCGCAGCTTGAAGACTAACATCTACACCTAAATTATTTCTGGCGTTATCAAGAATCTTCGCAGCCCAAGCAAACTCATCATCATTACTAACGAGAATGCGGGAGCGAACTTGGTTTTCTCTTTCAACAAGAGTACTATTCTCGCAGATAAGTCTATCTCTTTCAATTTTAACATCGAGAAGAGTCTTATGGAAATCTGCTAAAGCTTGAGCACCTTGGTTAGAAATATGGTCCTTATCATCTGAAAGCTTAATATTCTTGGCTTTTAAAATATTGATTTCTTTTTTAGAATCATGATAATGGCGCTTAAATTTTTTGGTTAAGCTCAAGTTGAATCTATGTTCAACCTCTAAGAGGCGAAATTTTGATCTGAGTTCATCTATGGAGAGGGATGTAATTTGGTCATTAGAAAAACTATTTAATGAATTGTTAAGACGTTTAAGAAGAGTGTTATCATCCATAGAAGTAGGGAAAGAATGAAGGGTTGAAGCCTCATCAGAGAGACCATAAACATCTGCAAGAATGATTAATCAAATAAGATAAAGTTGTAGGACAGAGGGATAAAAGAAAGAAGAGAAATTTCATACCATAAAGTTGATTATTCGCATCTTGGAGACTAGAAACTTTGTCTGACTGAGATGAGGCTTCAATTTCTAATTGCTTAACCTTTTCGCGAAGACTAGCAACTTCAGATTCCAGCTATTCATCCTTCTTGCGAAGACTAGAAGACTCAGATTCTAATTTTTCATTCTTCTTGCGAAGAATAATATTCTTCTTTTTAAAGGCTACACGTCTCCTCTCCAAGTCTGAGTCAATAGCAAAAGAAGCTCTTCCAGCCTGCGAAGGAAAGCAAAAAATTGTCAAGACAAATACAAATTAAAACCTTGCGAGGAAATGAGAATACATAAATATGGCGAAGAAAAGAGAACATACCAGAGTGCTGAGTGAATTTAAGAGGCTGGGACTCACAGATCTTGAAATTCCGTGAAGAGATTCATTGTCAACTAGTATAGGAGCATCACAGACACTTACGAGAGCTTGACATATGATAGTGAGGGAATCATTCCCAATACCATACATAGTATCAGAGAATATGCTAGACAACTGAGACATAGAAGACTAAGGTTGGGAGGATTTCTTCGCGGAAGAGATATCAGCATCACCATCATCATCATCATTATCAGTATCACCACTTGAACTTTCAATAGATTGAGGAGTTGAAGGAGATGGGGATTGCACTTTTCTTTTCTTTAAAAGAGGAGCAGCAGATTTCTCCCTGCGAGGACCACCTTTTCCTTTACCCTTAGTCTTCGCAACCTTAACGGGTTCACTTTCTTCAATAACCTTCAAACACAGATAAAGATAAGAAATAGAGGCAACAATATATTTTTAAGAATCATAAAGAAATGTTTCTTACTTCATCTGTGAGTGATTTAAGAGCTAATAAGGTACTGGGTTTCCCTAACTTCTTGTAGCTAGCTTTCAGCCTTTTAATCTGATAAAATTGGAGTAGTCAGCGAGGGTGTATATAAAAGCATGAGGAAAATAATAATGGTAATTTAAGAAAAAAATTCGGGAACATACCTCTGTATTACTTTCAGGCTAGCTGAACACCCATGAATGGTACTCTGCGAGATTCGCAGGTAAAGCATGAGAACCAGAGATGTATGGGCCCTCTAAAAATAATGGGAAAATACACCATTTATCATCATTAGAATAGAGAGGAGATGAATTGTTTCCCGGATGTCAGTCAATGTCCAACATAAGAACTTTATCTTAAGCAACGTCATCCTTCTTCTGTAAGCGGACACCCCAACAAGTGCTATCCTTCCTTATGGGTATTATTTCATAATTCGCGAAGAAATTTTCTACAATATACTTCGCAAGAACAATTGGAACTTTAGCAAATTTAGGGTTCTTCGCTTTAGGGGGTAAAGAGATTCCTTACCAACACCGCGAGTAGCAAACTCAAGCATCAAACAAATACAATCCCCACTCAACTAATATACAGCCTGCGAGAATTTCGCATGAGAAAGTATTTTATAGAATAAAGGAAGTTAAGGGTCATAAAGAGGAATGAGAAGGCCAGCTTCAAGTTGACCTAGTGAGACTATGATCTTCTCGTGATTACATGGATGATCAGAAAATAATTTAACAGAGAGGTCAGCCTTCGGGTTTTGATCGGGAATGGTAGATAAAGTAAAACCTCTATCTTGAAGCTTCTTTTGCATTTTTTCAAAGGCAATTAGATTTTTACGACCCACTGGAAGAATTCTTAGTATGGGAATGAAGAAAAGAATAGAAGATCAAAATAATAAGAGAAAAGTTACAACAGTAGCATATGCGGAAGTTGCAGAAGAAAATTGAAATTGCAAAGAGAAGATAAGTGCATTTAATGCGAAGAGAATACGTGAAAAGTTGAAGTGCAGCGGTTGAAAAGGACATGTCCGAAATTGAATGGAAGAAAAGATACGTGTAATAAATCTGGTGAAGAATGCAAAAACGTGTCAGAACAGAAGAACCTGAAAAGCTGAAAAGCTGCGGTGCTTTTAAAAGTTTCAATTCTCATGATCTTTTCCCCTTCGCAGAAAAGACATGAGAAGAGGCAAGATGTAGGATCAGAATATCGCCACAATAATACTCTTGCGAAATTTATAAACAACATTTCTGCAAGTTCTTCAATAACACACTGCGAGTGTCGCAGAATGACTCGAAGAATGACATAACGGATGATGGTAACTGAAACACGAGAAGAGCATGATGATGGTAACTGCGAAGATTTTATCATCTGCGAAAATTAACATTACAACTACTGTGAGAGTATCGCGAGTCAGATCCGAAATTAAAGGATAGCTTAGCTGTCATCCACTATGTAACTACCCTATATAAATAGAACTAATAGACTCAGAAGGGATATAAAAATTGAGAGTATTGAGAAAGTTTTGAGGAGAGAAAAAGTTTAAAAGAGCGGTTGTGTTCTTGATTTCTTTCATATCTTGTAATATTTCTGAGAATTAATCAATAAAAGTGTTGTTCTTAATCTTCAAATATGTGTTGATTATTATGAATTCTTGTGAGGGGTGTAGTGTAGGAATTCCTGCAACTACAATTGGTATTCACAATTTGCCCATTTTCTTTCATATTCTACCGTTTGGTAGATGTGGAAGAAAACTTCAGTTACGCCGTTATTTTGCACGTACCGATTGGGTGGTCCCTACATGTACTTTCATACAATAACTTTCCCTTGAATTTCAGGACATCCAAAATTTTGGATTTTCCAGCCGCCTATAAGAGGGGAACAAAGAGAAGGAATTTTTATTAATTCCCTTATTTTTTCTTCTTAGAACTGTCGCTCTCCATCTCTTTCATTGAGATTCTTCTTCTGATGTTAACTGCTCCTTTTGATTCTTTAAGTGCTTTGGCTTCATAGTTGATTGTACAAGTAAGTGATACTCATTTTTTTAGTTTCGATTTTCCTCATGCTTGGCCCCGTGTCTCCTTCTTCGACTAGGGTTTTTTAATGATGTTGATGTTATTCTTGCATGTGAGAACTTTTGTTCTTTTTTACTTGCTCCTACTATATGGGAACTTGGGTTTCGTTCCATTTTGATCTTTGATGATGGTTTCGCCATGATCGTCCCTTGCATGCAATCTTTCTTTTTGTGATATATGATATTCTTTTTTGCCTTATGGTGTGATCAAACCATTCTCCTTGGTTGGTTTAGTGAAACCCATGCCCAAAGTATTTCGGTTTTTTCCCCTACTTTGCTTTTGAACGAAGTGTAATTTTCCTCTGCTATTGTTGATGGAGAAGTTCTTCCTGTTGGTGTTAGGTATTATGAGGCTCCCGAAGAAGCCTATATGCAAGGGTTCGAAGACATCTTCATCGACTGATCCTCCTCCGCGAATGGATCATCCTGATGCTACGCCGTCCCCTCCCCCTGAGGACTCTGAGGTGCCTGCTGGGACTGAGGTGGATACGGTCCCTGAGGAGGTTGCGGACCCTAAGGTTGAAAAAGTTGTTGTGGAAGACCTTCCATCACCTTCTCCTCCTCACTATGAGCTTCAGAGGCTCCAACTGCGTGACAAAGATAGCTTTGCTTATTTGTCTATTGCTGATATTACCAAGTCTTTTCGTATTCATAAATTTGAGGTTTCCTTCGTCAATGGCCCTGACGTTCTCACTGAGTCTTTCATCCGAGATTTTCCTTATGATAAGAATAACCTTCTTATTAGCGTTGGCCAATTGGCCGCATGTATGCTTCTCCCTTTGGTTAGTAGAAAATATCCCTTCTATTATGACGTTTTATCTTCGAGGGATGATCCGGCAAATAAAACTCAGGTTAAAGGAATTATGCAATACACTGGTAATTTCTGGCATGCCCTTCGTAAGAGCTGGTACCATAGCAATGGAAAAACAACTTTGGAGTCTTATGACCCATTTATTGAGGGGATATCTAAGCGGGAGGATTATACTCCTGCCAACTTTAATGCTATGTATGCAGATGCTATTCAGAAAAGTAATCTTTTTCCTTGGAGTGTTGGTCCTCGTCGTATCCATATTACTGCCAATCAAATCAGGGAGGGAAATATCCTTCGCTTGTTGGAAGAGATTGATAAGACTGGTTTGACTACCATCCCTTATTCTGCTAGGCTTCCTTTTCCGAAGCATGACCGCATCCACCTTGATCATGATGATCGCTGGGCTCGTACTCCTCTTCGTGTGGTTGGTCCTTGGGCCTATGGTTTCACCACTGTGGATCATTCTGTCCCTATTTCAGCTCATTCTTTGTCCGAGAAGTATGATGGGTATCGGCCTTGGATTTTTAATCCTGCTGCTTCTCACGAGGTACCTTTGCTTTAAATATATTCGTCTGCTTCGATATCCTTATCTTCTTTGGTATCTTTGTATGCTTTGATATCTTTGTCTGATTTTATGATGGTTTCGTTTTGCAGCCTGCCCTTGATTCTTATGCTGGGGCTGCTTCAGGATCTGCTGGTAACTCTATATCCACAAGGACCATGAAGAGAAAATCTTTGGTTGAAACACCTGCGGAGGTAAGGATCATTATTGTACCTTTGTGCTTGTAAGTTACTTAGTGCCTTTCCCCTGATTCGTAGCTGACGCATGTGTTTCTTTATAGTCTTCCCAGAGGAATGGTAAATTGAAGACTGTTATTGATCTTGATGCTTTGGAAGAGGATCATAAGGTTGCTGGCGATGTACCATGTGAAGAGGACATGGAGGATATCTAGGATACTGGCCTCAGCCCTCATTTGGATGATATTGAGGCGGATTTTGCCAAAGATAACCCTAGACCCGTACGAGCTGCTTCAGTTGAGGGTGAGAACCTTCTTGTTGGTACTGGTGCTCAGTTGGTCGAGCATGTTAGTGTTCAAGCCCCTACTCCTACATTTTCTTTGAATATGCCTTCATTTTCTGGTCCTAGCAAAGATTTATCCGCTATTTCCGCCACTGTTGGAGCTGCTGTTGTGGATTCTAAGAGTCTCCCTTCCTCTCCTGCTACCTCCCTTCAATCAAGTGGTTCATTTTCCAAGGTTGTTACCCCCACTGTGATGGCTGGTAGTTAAGATTCGCAGCCGAAGAAGAAGGTTGTGATTTCACTAGATAGCTTCTCCTTCAATGTTGTTCCTGCTTCACTAGGGAGTGCTCAGTCTGCTCTACTGCCCCTGCTAGAAAAGATGTTGGACCTCCACCTTGGTCACCAGACTGGAACGTACTGGGTAATATTCCTTCTGCTGGTGACATGGATCTGGGCGTTTCTCGAGCTATTCCTTCTATTCCTAGCTCATCCACCATGCCGTCTCTTCGTCGTGGTGAGTGTTCAGCAGTCGTGCCCCATGTTCGTGCTGAATTAAGCCAAGGTAAGATGCCAGAGAGTTTGAGCTTAGGTAGCTTTGATGACTTTATTCTCGAAGACATCCTGCGGGATTCCAAGGGTCCCTTTTCTGTTGGAGTTGATTATCATCATTTTGATAGTTTTTTCGAGGTAGCTTCGCAGCTGGATGTGCTATCTGCGCAATATCGCGCAGCCAAAGACTTGTTCTTTGACCCTGATTGTCTACGCTCCAGTCAGAGCTTTGGTGAGATCCGCAGGGGTAGCATCCAAGAGATGGAGGCTTTCATGGATACATACGCCAATTTCCTTCCTCTCCTTTCAGCATTCTCAGTAAGTGATTCTTACAAGATTGTCTTTTTTCTTAATTTGATCCTTCGTATGATCTTATGCTCCTTTGTTTGCATCTTTGTAAGCAGATCGATGTTGGCTACACCTTATTCAAGGTCTATAGAGCTAAGTGTACTCATTTGAGTGCCTTGATGAAACGTGCTCGTCAGGAATATGCACTTTCTATTACACAACAACCTTCGTCAAGTGACGCAGCTGCTGTTGCTAAGATATCTTCGTTGAAGGATAATTTGAGGAAGACTCAGAGGTCTCTGGAAGCTTGTTTATTGGATTTCGATAAATCTAATAATGCTTCCAAGTTTGCTGAGGATGGTCACAAATCTGCTGATACTTCCTTAGTCGCTGAGTCCTCCAAAGCCATAGGTTTGTTTCTTCTTCTCCTTAGCTTTTTCTTCATTTTGGATGCATAGTCCTAAGACAACCTTCGTCTGTCTTCCGATGGCTCTAGTGAACTTAGATATCTCCAAGATCGAGTGGCCAAGTTAACTTCTGATGTTTGGTATTATCAAAAGAAGTCTGATAGGATGATGAATGTAACTGTCCATAATGAGGCCCAACTTTCCCTTGAGTCTGCTCACAATGTGGACTTAGTGAAGCAGATGTTTTTCTTCATAAGGAGTGTGAAAAATCCCTTAGCTGGAAGGAGAGTCTCATTTTAAAGCAAAAGGAGGATATTTCCTTAGTCGATAAATGTCTCTCGGCCCAAGAAATTATTCGCAAGAGATATCATGCCTATTTTGGGGATGCTTATGCTTCCTTAGCTAAGGTTATTGTGGAGCGTAATGTCTTAACTTCTGAGGTCTGTTCTCTTAAGAGAAAACTCGTCAATGCTAGCTCTGTGTCTTCTTATATGTCTCATGCATCTTTAGTAAAAAGGTTTGAAGAGTTATAGAGTGTGCACTAAGCTTTATCCTATGAGAATTCCTCGCTCCGGATAGATGATGATGATCTTCAGATGGAAAGGGATACCCTTGTGGAAGACCTTGATGCGGCTGAGGGGGATATTGCTAAAGCTCAGCATAGTCTAGAAGATTCCCTTAGCCATGCAGGAGGTAGATTAGGATGATTATGTTTCCTTAGCATTCTTTGTGTCTTCAATCGCTTTTTCTTGGTGCTGATACCCTTCGTATCCGCAGGTCTCCAGGAGCAGTTGGTGGGTGCAAATGCCAAGATTGGCCGCCTTGAGGGTCAGATATCTGCATTGGAAAAATCTCGCCAGTTTGATACTGCTGCTAAGTTTAAACTGAGGCACTTCAGCAAGCTAATGATCATCTTAGTTCTCAGGTCATGGAGCTTCGTCAGAAGTCGACTTCGGATCTGGAGGCTCAAGTTTCTCGGATGAAGGTGGAATTTGAGCGTTCTGCCATCGATTACATCAATGGTGCTTTTAGGGAGGCTGAGCTCCAGGATGAGGGAGTTGTCTTTCCCCATCTTCCTTACCCATGATCGTGTTATTTTCACTTTGCTTCCAAATGAACTCCTTTGTTGTATTATGCCCCCAGTTGAGGGGTGTTTCCTTTCCTTGAAACAACCCTTTGTTACGTTCTGAACCTTTGTCATCTCTAACTTTTAAGACATGTTAGTCGTATTTTGGTAACACTATTATGGTACCTTAATTATTATATGAATGTATGTAGACATGTTGTGTCTAATTATTCGCACATTCGAGTCATCACAAGGTGCTAAGGTATGTTTAACCTTTGGTGGAACATTTATCATCCGACCCAAGTATCCTTTGTCCAGAAGGTACCGTGGTGGTGAGGGTTCCTGCATGGGAAATAATTTTCCTATAACCCTACACGTTCAGCGCGATGGATGCTTTACTTCGACAAGGTATCTCTCTTTGTTGGATATATTGCTTATAATCTGCCTTTTAGTGGGATTCATTTTCCCTTAAGATCCGAGATTGACATATGCGCATTTATGTTGTGCCTTGCCTCATCGTCAATTCTGACGGAGGGTGTCTATTCTAACCCAATTTGTATTTAATCAACATGTACTTTTTCTTTGCAAAAAGTTTCTTTCATTGATTAGTTAAGTTTATAATACCTTTGATCTGGGATAGAACATGGTGGGCCATTTCCCCTTCCCTTCTTATCCTGAATGATAACCATTCACTTAGGGGTAGTACTTCTTTAGGTATATTGCATTCCAAGGGTGTTACAATACTTCTCCTTTGAGGTTCCTTAGGTAGTATTAACCCTTCCCGGCAATATTGTGTATGATGTAGGGTCTGTCCCATGTTGGAGATAATTTCCCCCACGCTTTCTTCCTTTGATATGGTGGTATTTGACGTAGTACGTACTCTTCAACCACAAAGTTTCTAGGAATTACCCGTTTGTTGTATTCACGAGCCAGCCTTTGTTGGTAGTTTACCATCCTTTGCAAAGCCAGTTCCCGCCTTTCTTCAAGGTCATCAAGCTTTTCTAGCATAAGATCCGTCATTAGGTTCTTTTCCCATGCCTCTGTTTTCGTAGTTGGTAGCATTATATCCGTTGGGATGACTGCTTCGGCTCCGTGGGTTAACAGGAATGGAGTTTCCCCCGTGGCCGTCCTTCTTGTAGTACGGTAGGCCCATAGGACGTTGTGAAGCTGCTCGTACCATCTTTTCTTGTATGCCCCTAGCTTATTTTTTAAGTTCATTGATATCATCTTGTTAGTGGCCTCCGCTTGCCCATTGCTATTAGGATATATCGGAGTAGACTTGTTTTTCTGAATGTTGAAAGCGTTAAATAGCATGTATATGTTCTTTTCTTCTAGTTGTTTTCCATTGTCAGAGACTATGGCGGCTGGTATCCCGAACCTGTAGATGATTTTCTCAAACAAGAATTTAAAGACGTTCGTGTCTCTAATTCTTTCCAAAGCCCTTGCTTCCACCCATTTGGTGAAATAATCCGTAGTTACTATGAGGTATCTTCTTTTTGATGTCCCCTCTATCAAGGGTCCAACAATGTCAACTCCCCATTTGGCGAATGGCCATGGGCTGATGACCGAATTAAGCTCCGTTACTGGTGCTTTAATCTTATTGGCAAAGCGTGGGCATCTTTCGCAACGCCTTGCTACATTCTTTGCATCTTCGTCCATGCTTAGCCAATAGTATCCTTGCATTTTGGCTTTGATTATCAGAGACCTTCTTCCGCTGTGATTTCCAGCTTCTCCGCTGTGTATATCATGTAGTATTCTTCTACCTTCGGTTTGTGAGAGGCACCGCATCAGAGGTCCAATAAATGACCTTCTATACAATATTCCATCTCGTAGGATGTACATTGCTGCCTTTGATTCGATGTTTTGAGCTTATTTGATATCGGCGGGTAGGGTACCTTTGTCAAGGTACCGGTGGATTGGGATTGTCCAATCGTCTTCTGCTTCGCCTTTGTTTCTTCTGTATGACATGGATTGCTATTTGTTAGACTCGTCGGCTTCGTTATCTGGTTCTTCCCTTCCTTCATCCTCTTTCTCTTTCTTTGCTTCTCTCATGGCCCTGGTATGGATGGTCAGGGTTTCCTCTGCTGAGATTAGTCCTTCTATCGAAGGTTCATAAATTCACCCAATTTGGACAGAGGTGGTGTTTCTATCCCTCAGCATTGATAATATAAATGCTAAGGCATTTGCGTGTTTTTTGTATTTCCGACAGACATGCCTGAACGTGACCTTGTTGATATTTGATGCATGCTCATGTGTTAGCTTTAGGTACGAAGATAGTATTGGATCCATAATTTGGTATTTGAGCTCTATTTGTCTAATGACTAATTATGAGTCACTAGTCAAACGAACATCTGATATGCCCATCTCTTGTGCTAAGCGTAGGCCGTGTACAACTGCCTCATACTCCGTGATGTTATTAGTGTATTGTTCGAATTCTAACCTGAATGCATAGATGAGTTTGTCTCCGGTAGGGTTTGTTATTACAATCTCTATACCTGCACCTTCTCCGTTGGAGGATCCATCTACAAATATTTACAACCTTCATGAGTTTTGCGGTTCCAATAGGTCTTCTGGTTCCGGCTTTTCTTCCTCCATTCCTGGGATGTCGTCTATCTCTGCTTCATCATTCAGAGGTAGGTCCGCTAAGAAGTCCACTAAGATTTATGACTTCTCCATTTTCCTAATTTCGAAGATTATATGAAACTGTTTGATCATGGAATTCCATTTTTCCACTCTTCCAATTTTATCCGTACTGTCGAGGATTTGACTTATCCGAGCCTTTGTGAAAACTAGGATGGTGTGTGAATCGAAATATATCCTTAGCTTTTATGTTTCCACCACTAAGGCATATATGAGTTGTTCCACCTTGGTGTAATCATGCTCCGCTGAACCGAGTGTCTTGCTGATATAGTATACGGTATTTTCTCTCTGCCCTTGGTCTCGTACCAATACTGCGCTCACAACGTAGCTTGTTGCTGCTAGGTATAGGGTGAGTTCCTCACCTGGCTCCGGCTTCTGTAGAATAGGTACAGACGCTAATTATTCTTTGATCTTGTGGAAGGCTTGTTCGCACTCTGCGGTCCACATGGACCTGTTTCCTTTCCTCAGCGTATCAAAAAATGTTTTGCATTTATCTGACGATCTTGCTATGAATCTCCCCATGGAATCTAAGATTCTATTTAACCTTTGTACTCCTTTTAGAGTTTGTGGAGATGGTATCTCCATTATTGCTCTGACCCTTTCAGGGTCTAGTTCGATTCCTCGCTTAGTCACCAGATATCCCAGGAATTTTCCTGAGGTATCTCCGAACGTGCATTTCTCCGGGTTCACCTTCATATGAAAGTTCCTCATGGCTTCGAATATCTCCCTTAGGTATGAGAGATGGTTTTTTGCTTCTTTTATTTTGACAAGCATGTCGTCCACGTAGACCTATAGTATTTTTCTTATCCATGGTTTAAAGATTTTGTCTACTAATCGTTGGTATGTTTCCCCCACGTTCTTTAGTCCAAAAGGCATCCTTGTATAACAATACAGGCCTCGTGGGGTAAAGAACGCAGTATGCTCCTGGTCTTCTTCTGCAAGGGCTATTTGGTTGTAGGATAAATATCCATCCATGAAGGATAGTCTTTGATGGCCTTCGGTTGTGTTGACCAGTTGGTAGCTATCTTTGGGGCACGCTTTGTTGAGATTGCTAAAGTCGATGCAAATGCGCACGCCTCCGTTATTTTTAGGAACAATGATAATGTTGGATATCCATATGGGATATTTTACTTCTCGTATGAATCTAGCTGCAAGTAGCTTTTGCAACTCTTTTTCCACCCCTTCATGGTAGATGTCCGCCATTTTACGTATGCGTTGCTTGAACGGTGGTATTTCTGGTCTGAGCCGAAGGTGGTGTGAAACCAAATCCGAATCAATTCCTAGCATGTCCTCCATTGACCATGCAAAGACGTCCGCGTAGTCTTTTAGTAATCTTTGTAGTTTCACCTCCTCTTCCTCTTCAATTAAAGTTCCGATGTTGAGCATTTTTGGTTCTGCCTCCTTTCCGATGTTGATTTTCTTCGTTGGTTCTAGCGGTGAGCAGATTTGTTGCTGAGGTCGTTGAGGAGTGCTTTTCCGTAATTATTATTTACCGGAGATATCGGTGCCTAGAGTGGCGGAGGTACTTATCTACGGTGATGAGACGGCTTTGGGTAATAAGGAGGCTTCATCCCGTACTTTGTTGGTGTTTGCTTTGCGTCTCTTTCTTTCGTGTTATTGAGCAGCAGTTGTTTCTTCGTTGAGTCTGATTTCTGCTAGGTTGCATAGCCTTGTATCTTGCTGGTCGCCTTTGATTTCCAAATTCACCCATACGTGTAGGAAAGCGTAGGTATTGGTGATATGTCGAAGTTGTTCCTCGCAATCTGTGGACCCATAGCCTGCCCATGATGACATCGTAGGGCGAAGGTTCCTCCATCACACAGAAGCGTGTGTTGGTTACTAAGGGTCATGCATGTACCTGCAAGACAATTTCTCCTTTTGGTCTAGAGACTGCTCCATTAAAACCGTATATTATTCAAATGGAAGAATCCATCTGCTTTGTTGTTAAACCCATGCATAGTTAGGGTTCGTAAAATAACAAATTTAAGGAAATGCCCCCATCCACGAGGACCTTCGTAACATTCCATTCGTGTATTGGAAGAGTGATCACTAGTGGGTCGTTGTGCATTTTAACCTCTTGGTTGACGTCCCTTGTTGAGAATGTTAATGGAGTGGCCATCCATTCCTCCCAAGTGCTAGTAGGTGGTCCACTTAGCTTGAACACCTCATGGGATTCAATCTTCTTTCTGTTTCGAGCTAACTCGAGTATGTCTTCGAGCATTTCTTCTCGGCTTCCGTTGGAGAAGGTGATCATGCTGATGTATTTTCCATCCTGAGGTAGTTCCACCCTTTTATTTTGGGTCTCCTCAGTCTCCGCTGGCTGTAGCTGTACGTACTCCATGAATTTGCCTTCGTCGATGAATCTTTGGATCACGTTTCGTAGGTGGTAACAAGTATTAGTGGTATGTCCGCAATATTGGTGGTACGCACAATACTCCTTGGCCTCCTTCGTTTTTTCTAGATGCTTTCCCCTAGTATTAGGGTAAGAAAAGCCTGGATTTGCTCCATCCTTGCTTAGGATGTGAAAGAAAGTTGTATTTAACTTCGTGCAGATTTTGTCCACAAATTATTATCTTCCTTTGCCTCTTTTTCCATCTCTTTATTTGGATTGTTTGTCTCGATGGATAGTTCTACCCCCGGCTTCATTTTGTCTCTAAGGTATCTCCGGGATTGGCTCTAGATAGTTGGTTCGCTGCGGAGCTGTTGTTGTCTTTGCTTGTGCCCTAGGGTTGTCCTTCTGTATTTCTTCGAGTCTGATGTAACGGTCTTGGACAACCCTGAGCTCGCCTTCAAAATCAAGGGATCTGTTGTGAAGTTCCTCGAAGATGGCTGAGGTTCTATCAAGTCTGTACTTATTAAAGTTAATGTTAATTTCTGTATTGACTTTCCCAATTGCTTGGCATGTCTTTTGCCACCTGTCTGTGTACTGCATCAATGTTTCTCGGGGTCCGATGGCTAAAGCAAATACCCTATCTAACCCTGCCTTTGTTGATTTGTTGTACATGTATGTCTCCAAAAACACCGTAGACAATTGCTCGAAGGAGTCAATTGAGTTTGCTGGTAAATTGTCATACCAGGCTAGTGCTGACCCCGTTATGCTGGAAGGAAAGTACCTACAAAGTACTACCTCATCTCTTTCCCAATGGGAAAGGACACGAGTGTAATATCGTAGGTGGGCTGCGGGATCTGAGGTACCATTGTATGCTTGGAACGTAGGTACCGGGAATTTCGGAGGGATGGGCTCCCTTAAAATGCGAAAAGATAGCGGTGGCATGGTTGCCTCTTGTAGCGCTTCTTCTAGTCTTGCGCTTGCGTGTCCAGTTTTTAGGCATTGTATCTCCCTCCACATTGTGAGCATCTTTGGAAAATGCTTGGTCGTAGTATGATTGAGATGGTTTGTATGTTGAGTTCGCTTCGTCTGGATCGTGGTGCTCTTTCCTGGCTCATTTAGGCTGATTGGTCTTTGGTGGGTTGAGATCCATTATTCGTCTTCTTGAGACAGCTCCGTTATCATGCCTCTTTTGCGAAGGGCGAGCTTGGGAACCTTCGATCTGTGTGTCCAACATACCTTTGAGGTTATGATTCTCTTGGGCCATATCGTGCATTGCATATTCATTCTCCTTGTTACAGAGTAGCAAGGATGCCACTTGTGCCTCCATTTGGTCTTCGTTGTGGGCTCCACCTCCTTGAGGAGTCCCTTCATCTACAATTGGTGCGTCTGGATCTAGCTGAATTAGGGTTAGGTTTCCCAAAACTCGTCCCGTAGGAGCTAAGGTTTCGGGTAACCCTGCGTTGGCTGCAGGTGGCTTCGTAGTGGTAGGATGCTCCGGTAACGGCATGCCGTAGATCAGTTGAGCTCCCGAAGTGTGCCCCATCCCTTCAGTAGAAATAGGTGTTTTAGCGATTGTTCTTCTTGTTATTTCTCTTTGTCCGTCCTCTGCTTCATTCCTTTGATTTGCTTGATGCGGATTTTGGGATCTTCCTCTTGTGAGTGCTGGTCGTGAGCTTGTTGGTACATCATTTGGTTTTTGCATGCCTTCAGCTTTTGGTATCCTGCGGTCACAGAAAAGCGAAGAAATCTGCTACTTGGGTACCTTCGTCAAAAGTAACAATTAATGCTCTGACACAGAAGACGTCTAAGCAGCTCTTTCAGAAAAAGGACTAAAATAATGTCTTTGATAGACATGTATTAAATGTTTATGATACCCTTGGGAAAGACAACCTTAAAACGTTGAAAACCAACAAAAAGATGTGTCAGATCTCGCAAAAAACAAGGTTATTAAATGCTTTAGAAGCTCTTTTTTCCTTAAAAGCTCGCTAAGATTCCTCTGTCAGTCAAAGGTTCTCATATCTAAAATATGCTCTGTTAAAAAGGGATGTTTTAGTATAAAACAAAGGTTTTGGCGTTTTGTGGGTACGCTTTTGTGAAGAACTCTGTGTAGATTTGCAACCACGTATGTTTTTAGAGGCTATGAACTCAAAAAACATACACAAATAACGAATGAACGAATCACTAGAGAGTGAGATTCATCGTTTTGGAACACATATACCTTCGTTTCCGAAGATGCAGAAGTTAAAAGTAAAATTGTTTCTAAACTCAAGGTCGTGAGAAAAACAGGATGGGCGCCAAACTGTGACTACTCGTTTTCCTGTAGTCTACGTAATGTATACAATTCTGAGGATCTGATGCTAAGTAGTATCGATCCTGTTGAACCGACAATGCTAAGTAATAAAATATGTGTAAGATCACAATAATAACGAAGAACATAAATATAATGTAAAAGCATCTAAGTTATCATGAGACACAAGAGATTACATGGTTCGGCATTTGTCTACGTCCACGGGGTAATGAGTGATTGTTTTGTATTAAGTTGTGGTGGTTACAAAGATCTTAAATTCTTCCCAAAGTAATAGAGAGAACTCAAGTTGAAGTAAATACTTAAGTTCTAAACATTAAAGAGGTATAAGCTTAAGACTAGATCTTCTTCTCCTAGATATTGAATGCCTCTAGTTTGTTGGTGAGGCTTGGTATTTATAGCCCCTTCTGCTCGAGGTATATCTTCGCTGCCTCTGGGTCCATCGTCTGCTGATATACCTTTCGTACCAATGGTACCTTCGTCCACTGCGTACCTTCTCCAGTAGTATTCGGCCACCTCAGCTGACCAACGTTCCTTCGGGAACTACCCAACCTAAGTATAGGTGTACTTTCGTTCACCGCCATCTTCTGCCAATCGGGTTCTGCCACGCCTCCTTTCTCCATGTGCCTTGATTCATGCGTGTAGATAAGAGATTTGTGCATTTAAGGATGATTAGATGCGTCATCTACCTCTGTCCCTTCGCCAGCTGCCTCTTAGTAGACTAGGCTTTTACTCTTCTTATCTCAACCGTCGAGGTCTCATTTCTTGGGGCGAGATAAAGTAGATCTGCGGAGGTATCCTTTGCTACTTAGGTTTCTTTGTCCAGCGAAGGCTACATAGTTGGATTTATATGTGACCACTAAGATCGCAACACGTGCTCCACAGAATATTGGTATTCACAGTGTTAACACAAGACACTGTTGGTGTAACCTAGGACTAGTCTGATTTCCATAGGACGTGTCTGTAATACCGTATCTTATTGTTTACTTGCCTAAAGGACAACCCATGTATTCCTTACATAATATAAATAGTTATCTCAAACCCAGTTTAGGGTTAAGAGAATCCATACACTTGCTTCCGTAGCCCTTGTTGTGAAACAGTTCCTTCCGTAGCCCTTGTTGTGAAACAGTTCCTTCCGTAGCTCGGTAATCCTACTAATCTCTGAAAGGCCACTGGAATTGTTGGTAATGTGGCGATATAGAAGACGAAAGAGAGGAGACATGACCAAAAGATCTGTGCGATGGTTTTACTCCCTTCGTAGTACCAGGGGTTGTCTTCTTTTCGCTTGCTTTTCTAGGCATCCTTTCATCATTAGTCTTTGTCACCTATCCCGCTGGCCGTTTCAAACAATAGAAACAAGTTATCATTTCCTAGGGGGGCGTATGTATCTTTTGTATTCAATTCATTTTGCAGGTTCTTTTTAATTGAAAAGCTAGTGCTCGTATTCTCTTGAGGACTTATCAATGGTTATTTTTTACTTTGGTTTTTCAATATCAAGGATTATTAAGGTATACGTCCCGTCAATCGATATGTCGGATGACTTGGATCCCACTTATACGTTAGGAACGCTATAGCCCATTAGTACATTCTGTTAAATGATCTTAACTTAAGCGGTGCTTTTGTGCCAGAACTCGACGCACATACACCATTAGTGCACGATTAACAGGAGAAAATGACTTTATCTAATCACATTTATAACTTATTATTGGTTTTCGTAATTATTATTTTTTGTGATTGTGGTGAACCAACTTTGAAGAATCATCTCAGTCTCTTTTTCCTTTTATATTTGTAGCTTCACTATTAGTGAAACTTCTATTTGTAGTTGTTTATACGTTATACCTAAATCTTACAAGCTAGGGTCTCGCTACTATCAAGTTAATATGCAGATCAGATGTACAGTTAAGCAGGGTCTTAATCAAGTGGATTTTTAATACTTAAAATTTGGTTACCTGCTTCATGACAATATAGATATTCGAATCCACTGCCGAAGTACACGGGCTTTTTTTCTTTTTTGAAGCATAGATAACAGTGGCTTCATATGATAAAAGTGGCCAAATATATACGTCATGATAATGGTAAAAAATAGATCGTGGAAGGATGATCTTAGGTCGTAATGATGGTAATCAATAGTAAGATCCCCTGAGCTTTTCAAGTATATTGTATACACATAATCCCACTATCATCCACGTGGGAGAAGAATTACATGTGTGCCACACTGAAGGAATCATCCTTCACCACGTCGACATCACCAAATAAATCCAACGGTGTTGTGAACACAAAAATAACGATGGCATCTTCGTGATCACAAACAATATTTGCATTATACATAAAATCATCGGGGGAATAAAATACGTGTAAAATGATATATGCTTAATGCCTATCAGACTCTGTGCCTTCGAGCTCGTCCTCGTCTGATCAATGAAGAGTAAATCTAGCTATACATATGACCGTAATACATGATATATCATAACATAATAGTAAAAGCAGAAGATTAAAGTGCTGAATGTAAATGAGACGAAATGGTTTACGTGGTTCAGCACTAAGACCTACGTCAACGGGATTTTGTGTTTCACTTATGCATTTCAGAGTTACAAAGATAGTCAAATGACTTTGTGTGAATAATGAAGCTAAGAGGGGAATGAAACTCATATTTACTCTTCGCATCTTCTCTTCTCTCACTCAAAAACTATCCGCCCTTATCTCTCTTAGTGGAGAGGGGTATTTATAAGGATAGAACATGGGATCCACTATCAGAGACATTTGGATCCTTATCTTCTTAATCTTTGTGCCGATCTCGCTGGTAGCTTCGTTTTCGGCCGATGGTTCCAACGGTCATGCATGGTTATGATGGGTCACCTCTTTCTCCTCCACAGATTGATTGACACGTACCATACGCTTCGGGTGTTTAATGCAGGTGGTTGGGGCGGTCTGCATGCGTTGGACAGATGTCTGATGCCTCTGTCACATCCTTGTCAATGAGTCTAATCTCTGCCGTTGATCTTGAGTCCTCCTCGGGATGGATTAAGTATATCATAGGGTGCTTTTCAGTACTTCTCAGTGGATGGATACTTCAGTTCCCCTAGGTTCTTTACCGTTGGATTAGTTCGATGATGGATATGTGTAGATGACGGATGCCCCTTGGGTGTTGAGATGCGGCATCGTGTCTTGATGTCTCAGACCGTGTATCCTCACGTGTAATTCTTCCGACACATGGCGAATGATGAATTATGTGTATACAGGTGCCAAGGCATGGGGCTACCTGATGAACGAGGACCCGAGAAGCACCATAGAAGACCCGAAGTGTACTTCCCACATCACAAGATAGATCCCAAATGGACGGTGAGGATGAATGCCACTGACAAAGAGGTGACAGCTGCAGGGACAGCTGTCTAGCGCATGCGGTCTGTCCCAACCACCCACATTTAATACTACAAACCTAGGGCACGTGTCAAGCATCCTGTGGAGCAAAGAGAGGCAGGTCATCGTCGAAACACATGACTGTTAGAAAGATCGGGCAATCACGAAGACCCTCATTGGCATCGACACATTTACCAAGAAGATAATTTCCAGAAAGGTCAGAGGTGTGGGCCCCACACCAGATCCCTATAAATACCCAACTCGACTAAGAAATAGGAGGTTGACCAAAAATTTTAAGTGAAAGAGAACTATAGTTAGGAAGAGATATTGTATTAGTAAGTATAAGTTTATCTTCTTACCTTACCTTCGTTCCCTACTCAGTCACTTGACTCTCAATTGTAACCTCATATGATCCATAGTGAAAACCAACACCCCCGTGGACGTATGCCTTAGTGCTAAACCACGTAAATCATTGTGTCATTTACTTTATGCACTTATGCTTTTTATTTATCCGGATTAGTTATGTTCTGCATCATTTCTAAACAGAAACGATGATGAGCCAGAAGGCTCAGAGTTTCTATTGACATGGGTATTTTTTGTACCATTGATATACTTATGGTTGTATTTTAACCAATGCGAAATTTGGTTGTGGACACGATATTCACCATTGTAACTTCTGTGTTCACAATCTGGCGCTAGAAACAGGGACTTCACGTCCTGGTAAAAGATTTATCTTTCCCTGTGATTTCGTTTAGTCACTCAACGTTGTTTTTTAATACATACTTTGGGTGGAAATGCAAAAATGATGTTTTTCGATCCACACCTTCACTTACAGGAGCCCATGGATCTATCTATTTTCGAAAATTTTCATCAGATCTGTCTTCGTCCTGTAAAATACAGGATGCTGCGAAAAGTACCACGCCACTGGATGCAAGCACGATAGCAGCGGCGACCCTCAAAGCAGTAGAAACCAAAGCCGATACTGCTAAAGGAGCAGCAACCACCCATACTCACGAACAACGAGAGGGAATGGTAGACTCAATAGTGCAACAACCTGTCTATGGGATGCCACGGACTAATGAACACAACTAGCCCTTACAGAACCAACACCTTCAGATTGCTCATCCTTTGGTGACAACAAACCAACCAGTGCCTCAGCCCCTAGAACTCCAGGTTCTACATACAGATCCTCCAGTCCCTCTAATTCAAATGGTAGATGAAGATCATGCCGTCGTCACTGAGGGGCATGCGCCGATAGAAACTCCGAACCAGGGATCGAACCATTCCATCCATCTAATAGACGAGCTCGGAGAGTTTAAAAGGAATCAAAAGGTATACGCAGATGTTGTGGCGCTGCTTTCTCGAGAGAACCATGAGCTCAAGGATAGGCTATCCCAAAGCACCGAAGTAGCAAATCAGCACGATGAGTCAAACTCTAAAGCACCATTTCCAAATCCAGATCGAAGTATGGTGATAGGCAACATCCACAATCCCGAGCCCCTAAACCGACACGCAGCCAGGGGAAACAGGTTATCTGACCCCGATTACGTGCTCGAAGATTTAGATTATTATGACAATAATACCAGAAGATCAGGACGATCAACTATGAAAAACGAACATTACCACGCGATGGAGGATCTTCGTGCTGAGATGATAGCGGAAATCAAGCAATTGAAGACGAGGCAAGGAGGGGGAAGATTATAGGAAGTGATGAGTGAGGTTATTACGACTCCACTGACAGCTCATATATAAACTTGACTCGGAATTTCTACTATGCATGTATAGTCTAATTTAGTCACGCGATAATGTCTCATAGATAGAAAGGTGAAAACTTGAGAAATTGGTGGTTCAGTCTTCACTTACCTTTTGATGTTGAAGTTCTCCAAAGCTCCTGTTGATCTTCGCCTTCAAACGGTAAAACGCAGTGATATGTAGAGATCTTGAACCAATTTCTACAATCTTGTGATAAAATTTTCTTTGAAGAAACTCAATTTCCTTGTCATGTCAAGCAACAGTGGATCATCTTCTTCGTACCATCCAGGGTCTTCCATTAAACGTGCACGACCTCCGTCTGAGCCTCATGATGAATCCCCTGTTCATGTTCTCCGAGTCAAGAAGATCATACCGGTTCGTCCCTCTTTCTCTTTTCTCTTCCGAACAGTTGTTTGTTCTTCATGATCAGGCAAATAATCCTCTCCTTTTACAGAGATATCCCACGGGAACATGCGTGACGGTTATTGATGATGACGACTTGACTAGTCCTCTTCCTTCGAATTCAAACACGCCTACCCCTGCGGACCTCGAAGATGCTGATCTGGGTGCCTCACCTTATGAATACCCCAATGCGGGTTTTTCATTCGATATTCGCATGAAATGCTTATCCTCCAGATACCGAGACGTCGGTGGATTCTTAGTGCGGAAGGAGTTTGTGCCTTTGTACACAAAGGTATAGAGAAAGTATGGACACATCATAACCAGGAATGTAGTCCGACATTGTTAATCTGCTTTGGTCACCACGGTAAACTGCATCATTCCCATGATTGATGAGATAGAGAATATTTGTTTCCGCAACGTTGCTGAATCAAGCCTCGAAAAGTGGGAGAACATGGTATCTACCTGCGAATCCATGGAGTTCAACGTGGGATGGTTGCGGCAGCGTCTTGATATCATCAAGGTTGATCAAGCTGGTATCCTCGTGAATGTTGTTCCTGCTACGAAATATATCTTGGAGGAGGAGAAAGCTCTGGCTGCGGAGTCAAAGAAGGTGGAGCAGGCGGTTCAAAGCTTGAAGAATAGGAAGGAGAGATACCAAACCAGGCTGAAGATAATGCTTTCGAGAAACTATAATCTTCTGGACGGCCTCTTCTAGGCCATGCTTCCTTATTGTCAATTTTCTTTTGAACGTTCTTGATTGCATTGGTTTCTGGTGGATGAACGAAATTTCTTTTCTATTAACGTTTTTTTTTTGAATAAATTGACAATTCAAACGTGTAATGAAAATGCATGCATTGTCATGTCACGGGACAGTAGTAAGACAATAATTAAGCATGGTATGCCTTGAGCCACTTTCCGTTAATGACTGCTTCTAACTTTCCTCCATCCACCTTAATGATTTTGTAATAGCCGATACTGTAATCCTTGGTAATCACGTAGGGACCTTCCCATTTCGGAGAGAACTTTGGTGCAGACATGTCTTGCTGATTGTGCTTGGCTGTCTTCAAGACCAAATCTTCTACTTTAAAAACACGTGGCTTCACAGTCTTGTCATATGCCCTGGAGATCCTATTTTTGTACACCTGAGCGCGCTCCTCTGCCTTGCTTCTTCTGGAATCCAGAGTGTCTAACTCATCAATTCTTGAGTTAGATGCTTCAGCCTCGCTTCAGTGGACCCCGCTTGCTGCTGCAATCCTAGCTGATGGAATCATGATTTCTGCTGGGAGGACTGCATCCGTACCGTACACAAGTGAATATGGAGAAACCCCAACGGAACTTCTAGGTGATGTCCGATACTCCCATAGCGCCATAGGCAGCTGTTCGTGCCAGTCCCTAGGATTGTCATGTACCGTTCGACTGAGAATCCGGATCTGCGTCTTGTTAGTACTCTCATCTTGTCCGTTTCCTTGAGAATAGTAAATGGTGGTGAAGACCTGTTTGATCCCATATTCTTCAAGCAGCTCTCGTACCTATTTGTTTGCAAAGGGAGTGCCATTATCGGTGATGATATTCTTGGGTACACCGAACCGACAAATGATGTACTCTTTAATGAAAGCTGCAATTGTTTCTCCTATAGTTCATCGTAGAGGGATGGCTTCAACCCATTTGGTGAAATATTCTACCATGGTTGTGATATACTCATGCTGTTTCGATGACAGTGGGTTGATCTTCCCAATAATGTCAAGCCCTCAGCTATAAAATGGCCATGGGCTACGTATCGAGTGTAAATGAGTAGAAGGTGCATGAACCAGGTTCCCATGAATTTGACATATGTGGCAGCTTTGAACAAATGCAGCCGTATCATCCTCCATGGTCGGCCAATAGAACTTCTCATGTATCTGGAGAAATAGCTTCCTATTCCCTTGATGTTACCCTTCATGCATTTTATTTAACATGATTGGAATTTCCATCTCGGCCAGGCATCGTAAAATATTTCCTCCAAAGCTTTTACGATACATGATCCTTTCGTGAAATACGAATCATTTCGCTTTTTGTTTCATCTTGATAGCATCCTTTTGATTTTCAGGAGTTAATCCGTCACGGAGATAGTTAATATACGTTTTCCTCCAGTCTCAGCATGACTTACGTTGAAAACCTCCAATTCATGAGGCGGTACTTGGCAATTGGAGCAAGACTTCTGGACTAAACGAGATTGAGCCTACATTTCTGGCCAATAATAGCCTAGGCGTTGAAGACGAAGGGAGAGCGTTACTAATAACTTTTGTCCACAAATTTCACCGTGAACGCGGTTAAGCTGCAATTGCTCCTCTTCATCTCCGAGACATCTAAATAGAGAACCATCCAGGTTTCGATGATATAATATACCATGAAGCATGAAAAAACTCTGCAGGATTTTGAGACTGACCTTTCCTTGAGAAAGTGAGCTGCTGAGTTCTTGAATGATAGGAGTTCGCCAATCACAGGTCCCAATGTCTTCGCGTTGTGAAAGCCATGTTGATTCCACTGTCCTCCTCCTTACCTTCAGAGTCTCTTCTAAGCCTTCAAAGTGCAATTTGGATGCCAGCGTGGCTAAATAATCAGCATGTCTATTTTTATTGCGGCCAACATGAGTTATAGTTACATCGGAAAAGTAGTTTAATAATATTTACGCCTCTGATAGATACGGGGCAAGCGTTGTCTCCTTCAACTCATACACTCCATTCATCTGATTGACTAATAACTTAGAGTCGCATCTTATCTCTAGGCGAGTGGCCCCTGCTTGTTTGGATATTGACAGTCCTATGAGAACGGATTCATAATCTACTGAGTTGTTGGTGCACTGAAAGTCCAACTTGAAGGAATGTGAGAAAACTTTTCCAGTTGGAGACACTAGGACCACGCCTTCCCCTCCAGTGCTATTGCTAGGAGTGGCGGAGCTTTCGAAATACAATATCCACGCCTATTTTCCGACAACAGAGATCTCTGGAAATTCTTCGGGAAGGTCCTCGTGTAATGCAGTAGTGCCTTCTCCATGGAACGCTGCCAGTAAATCAGCAACGGCTTGTCCTTTGATAGCTCTTAGTGATGCACACGTTATGTCTAGCTCTGACATTTGGAGAAGCCACTTGGATGACCTTCCCATCAAGATCGTCTTCGAGAGTAAAAACTTCGCAAGATCAGATTTAGATATAAGTACCACCCTGTTGGACAACAGGTAATGTCTGAACTTCTGAATGGAATGAATCAGGGCTAAGCATGCTTTATCCGCTTTGGGATATCTGAGTTCAGCATCTCTTAATACTCGACTAAAATAGTATATGGGATGTTTGACTCCCTCATCATCCTCCTGTGCAATCAAAGCCCCTACGGCAATATCGCTGAAGGCAGTGTAGAGTCAAAACGGTCTTCCTTGGATAAGGGACTTCATGACCGATGGAGATGACAATATCCGTTGAATATTCTGAAATGCTTCTTGTTGTAGTGTGGTCCAGATAAAACTTGCTCCCTTTTTTAGCAAGGGAATGAATGAATCAACGAGCTGGGCCAAGACGGGTATAAAACGCCGAATATAGTTTACCTTGCCCATGAAGCTTTGGAGCTCCTTCATAGTCCGTGGAGGCGGCATCATGATGATAGCTTGAGTCTTGGATGGGTCTACCTCGATTCCCCTAGCGGTTACCTAGAATCCCAAAAATTTGCCTAAAAAAACACCGAAAGCGCATTTTAATGGATTAATCTTCAACTTGTACTCACGGCACCTCTTGAACATTTGTCGTAGGATTCCTGTGTGATCCACCTGAGCTTTCGATTTGACTACTATGTCATCCACATAGTGTTCAACTTGCTTATGCATCATGTCGTGGAAGATTTCTGTCATAGCGCGTTGATAGGTCGCACCCGCATTCTTCAAACCAAATGGCATTACAGTATAATAAAAATTTCCGAGAGGAGTTCGAAAAGCTGTCTTACTTGCATCATGATTGTACATTCTTATCTGATTGTACCCACTGTATTCGTCCATGAAGGAGAACATGCCGTGCCTACTGGTTGCATCTACTAACATGTCGATGTTAGGTAGAGGAAAATCATCTTTGGGGCAGCATCTGTTCAAGTCTCTGAAATCCAAGCAGCACCTGATCTTCCCGTTTTTATTTTTTACTGGAACCGCATTAGCCAACCAGGTCGGGTGATGAATAGGTTTAATGAAGCCAGCAGATAGAAGCTTCTGTATCTCAGTCTTGATTTTCTCTTCCACCTCGTGCCTGAATTTCCTCGGAGACTGTTTGATCGGCATGGATCCAGGTATGACATGCAGATGATGGGTGACCAATTTTTTATCTAAACCGGGCATTTCTTCATACGTCCAAGCGAATATGTCCTAGTATTCTTTGAGAAGTTGCACAAGTTTCGTGCGTTCATCTGTGGACAAGGTTGAGATGATGGAGATAGGTCTGGGAGATTCTTCATTCCCGATATTAACAACTTTGAGCTCGTCAGTCGTGGAGTTGGTGTCGTCCTGCAGCTGTCGTGGAGCATCCAACACCTCTTCCTGTGGCTCTTCGTTGTTGTAGCATTCCATTGGGCGGAGAGGCTGGGTAGTAGTCTACCCTGCTAATTGCTAACAGAGGTGTCGGTATACGGTCTTCCCCTTCTGATCATGGCTCACCACAAAAGTTCGCTCTCCTTTAGTGTGAACATGAGTTGCGGCTTCACTAGACGAAGAAGGATGTTTTGACATATCGTGGGGTTTAGCCTTCAATGATGAAAGTCGGTCTTTTTCCTGGATTGATGCCCACGTGGGGAGTGGGATGGAATGAACTTTACTAGATTCATCCAGTGGAGTTTCATTTGGCTCGAATAACTCCACTCCACATATTGGTGCGTAAGGAGACAACGACGCAGGAATACAAATGACTTCTTTATTCCGCACAGTCCTCAGGCACTGGTGATACGTTGAAGGGACAATCATATTGTCATGAAGCCACGGTCTCCCCAGTATCATGTGGTAGTCTGTCTCTTTCTCTATGACTTCGAATTTCACATTTGACTGGACATGTCCTACAGATAAATTCAAATGGACATACCCGTATGTGTTGGTTTGGTTTTCTTCAAAGTCCATCATCGTGGTAGGCTGCCATATGATCTTTCTTGGGCAAACTTTGGCCGTCCTGAGTGTCTTGAGGTTAATCACATTCGAAGACGCTCCTGTATCGATGAGGGCCCTCTTGAACTCCGAATACTTAATGCGTGCAGTAACGTGTAGGGTCCGGTTGTGACCTTCTTCTGCCATCATGTCTTCTTCTGTAAATGTAATATTATTCACATACATCTCCGATATCTTGGAGGCTTCTGGGCGCGAAGGAGTTAACTGTACGTCCAAGGCTATCTGGTTGATTGCAGCAAATGTCTCCACTCGCTGATTATTCGAGAGGTGTAAAAGTTCGCATAAACTTTCCACTAGGGAAGCGGCTTTCAGGTCTACCGGCCCCCGGTTCATAGTGAAATTGTTGACTTGAGGAGGCTCGTTGTGAGGATCAGTCCCCAGTGTAGGAATTTCTGTGACAGGGGAACTGCTCATATCTGATGTCATCTTGATGAGGAGGTTGAGTATGCCGTTTATTGTCTCTTTGATCAGGTCCAGGTTATTTGTGTGAATCTCCAGTAACCGTGCTAACTCGATCAATGTTGGGATTCTTCCGGTTACATTATCAGACACACCGTTAGGAGGAGGGGCACCTTCGTTGGAGGAACTTCGATCGGAATTTGAAAATGTTTGGTGAGTCCTAAGACCAACCATTTTGAAATCAACCAATGAAGTTAGGTATTGATGGAAATGACTTCACAACCGAGAGATTAATCTCCCACTATGGTCGCCAATTGTTTATGGGTAAAAACTATTTCTACTGGTTTTGGTAATTTTGGGTGTGTGGATGAGAAATGAATCTAAACCCTAAACAAATGCACTGCACGGGAATGCTTTTGATTCGAGAGATCAATCTATACGATTATGGCCTAAACCAAGAAATGGTCGTTCCAGACTTGCTTCGATCACAAAGTGAAGGAGATGGGGTTGATCTTAGGGAGCGAAGCGAAGAAGGTGTTTGAGATTGTGAAGGTGTTGAATTTTTATGACTTGTATCAGAATATAAAACTGGCTTGCAATAATCTAAGAAATCAGTCCTGGTGTTTTCTGGATACGAATGACAACACTTGGTTTTCTGTGCTTGTCTGTCTTGTGTTGTGAAAATAGGCAAAGGACCTATTTATACAAGTTATGGCGCAAACCCTCATCGCGTAGGAAGTGGAGGAAGTTGACTGATGGAGCAGTAGAGTCGTGTGGGTGATTGTACGATCACGTCTTAACCCACTTCTCCCATAATCGCTAACCGTCCATTCCTTCCTGACACGTTCTTGTGATGGCGCATTGCACGCTGTAAACCGCCAGACCAATACCCCAGTAAGTATCCCCAAGTTTGTGACATGTTTGATGTCTCGAGTGTGGATCGTGGGACCAATGGAAAGTAGCATACGGTGCTAGGTTAAATAACTAAGTTATTTGGAAATCGATATTCATGAAATATCGTGTGTATTCTATGCATGTAATGCATCGAATATACTTAGCATGGATGAAGCATCGTTGTTTAAAGCTTAACGGATTAGGTCGTAGATTAAGCATCTTAAAACAGGTGCATGTCTGGCCATCTTCGAATGACCGTTTGGAGGCTGCGCAAGCAAGCTCTCCCTTAGCCGATCATTCCATGTGGTGGAGTGACGGATGGTAATACTACGACACCTTATTGGTTGTTTAACTCCTAACATGGTCTGCCCAACCAAGCTGGTACAGTTGGACGGACGAGATGATCAATGACGCATCTGCGATCGTTGATTAGGGTTTGAAGAGGTGCGCAAGCATCACTCTTCAGCTTGGTTAAAACCAAGCATGTGAAGTGTTTTAGGCAGGACCGACCAGGCATGCGTGTAGACGGCATGCAGGTATACACGTTCGTACCTCACTATCCCATGAATGTGTAATCTAGGCCACTCAAGTTTACCAGTAAAGAGGAGTGGCTGAGATTAATTTGCGACAGGAATCCTGTGCCGCAAAGGATTTCGAAAGGGGCGCGACATTCCACCTTCAGGGTGCAAGAATCGAGGCATTTGGTCCTGCCTTGCTCTGGTCGACTGGTCATATAGGTAGACGGGCCCACGGTAATCACGTAGATACTCCCTGGACCTCCTTAATCTATTCCTGCACCCTTCATCCAGGATGGCGAAGATGGACGCTCGTGATCGATTTACGACACATGTAAAATGCCTCAAACCTTAATTAGGGTTTTATGTTG
This sequence comes from Papaver bracteatum, assembly GCA_023529315.1. Lineage (NCBI taxonomy): Eukaryota > Viridiplantae > Streptophyta > Magnoliopsida > Ranunculales > Papaveraceae > Papaver > Papaver bracteatum. The sequence goes on from JAJJWX010000603.1 coordinate 214,104, forward strand.
GTCGCGCACATGCTACTTTGGCCGGACGAATTTGCATGTTATGCTCTTCGTATGGACTGGACGACCACGTGGGACCCAAACTTGGCCGGTGGTGAATATGATACCTGACCGAAGGTCATAGGCCTGATCTAAGCCATCCAATCATGTCGGTGAAGTTGGATGGTCGTGATCAAATTAAGACCCTTAGTGGAATTTTCTGTGACCCTTAAAGCATCACGCCAGCCGAACTTTGGGCGAGCATTTGCTCCTGCCTGGCTAGGTCGTGAGATGGTCGGCTATGCAGGTAAAAAGGGGGCCCGCCGGTGTACACAATAGTGCTTGTACGACCGGGAATGGGGCGATCCGCACCGTCTAACCGTGCCGGTGAAGATGAGCGGTCGTGATGGATTTGAGACTGTCGTAGGCAGCCTTTGCTCATACGATCTCCTCCAAGCCGCTCCATACCAGCCTGGACATCCAACTTCAGGTTGGTGTTTGGTGGTCGTTCGGAGGGTGTGACTTGTACCTGACTGTCCATGGCATTAATGGGCCCGCTGTGGTCATTACGGTGATAGCCTGCTCCTGCTAAGGTTCGTCTAGGAAAGTTAAATCGTGCAACCAACTTGCGTGGTCGTGATTGTTTCTGAGACTGATATGGACAGTTCAGATTCAAATATGCTCGATCGGGATAGTATAACACACCGAGAGACGATTCTCTTTGTTAGAGAATGGTGTAGCCTTTACGGATATTTCGTGCATGCCTCACAATTGATACTTGGATATTCATGTTACTCTGCTGAGAGTAACAATCAGTCATCATGCCGCACCAATAATGAGAGTTCTGCTCATAACAACACAGAAAATACAAGGCGATTTTATGCATTAATTAATAATGCTAAAATTCACAAAATACTTGGGGATTATTGATACATGCTCCATTCTAGGTGAATTAATAAAGCGGAGAAGCATTCATCACTTATCAAATAGACTTATCCTTGCAGAATGTCAGCACAAAAATTGGTTTTTCAACTTTAGCCCTGAACTAAAATCCACCATCAACAGTACTTTGTACGATTACGAATCAATCCGATTTTGTTTCAATTGGTTCATATGTATTTCTATGAGATAGTGAACAATTGAACAACTTTATTTGAAACACAATTAGATTCATTTGATTATCTTTCATCATTGATTGATCATCATATTTGATCTAAAAGTGTTAGATGAATAAGGCTGAGACAAAAATGTTCACATGGCTAACTTCAGTTAACTATTATTGAGCCAACTCAATATACACGTTTAGGTAAGGTTACCCATATCTAAATATAAGTATATTTCATTTGTATGTAACAAGCTAAGACCATCTAACGGTGGAGATTAATTGCTTAATTTCTAAGCAGACTTAGCTTGAATCTTAAATCAGGATTTCATCTAACGGTGAATATTATATGCTTTGTTACTAAGCTATCTTATCTTTGACTAGGGAATGACACGTGCTGTAATGGCACGGGCTATTTCATGGGGTCGTTTGCTGAGGCCGTTATCGGTTATATGCTACCTCTATTCCAGGATTTTGTTCTAGGCATTGGATTTTCAATGAAAGAAAGGGCGTATATTTTTATTTTATTGAGTAATTCTGCATTGACAATTGTGAACAGAACATACAATTTGTATTATAGACAAAATAAAAATGAGACGAAATGCATTCCAAACCGACGTGAGTGCGCCAAAAACTGTTGTACATACACCGATCCTCATCCAAATTTAGATCAGTTAAAGAAAGTTCCAAGAGTGCATGGTTAGCAAAAGTGACTCATTAATGTATTAACAAATTTGGATGTCCAGCAACGCCGGACTATATCAAACATGCTTTATCGGAAAAGGAAAATGGTTTAGCAGAGGCCAATGCAATACAGTGGGTGGCTGCTTGGTGTAATCTCCTCAAAGTGTGAGTTTAGTTTGCAACCCATACCATATAAGATTTCATTTGCCAAAATTTTAAAATTTATAACACTGCATGCCCACTTGCCCAGAAAAAATGATAATACGAACAACCTAAAGTTGGTTTGTAGCCTTAGAAACATGGCATGTGCAACTAAATATTTACTACTAATTCTAAATTTAAGAAGAATTTTACATATATTTTCATACACACGAATAAAGTGATTGCCAAAGGAAGGCATTATTAAACTTACAATCCATAAGAACTTTGGACGGACCTATGAAAGGAGAGTACTGTATTTTTCTTTAGCACATGTAGCATGCTTACCGATTAAGGCTGTACTGCAGACAGTAGCTATCTAGAAATATCAAATAAAACCTTTTTGCATATCTTCTTCAATCGTAATTTCAGAAGTGGACACTTATGATGCCAGTGCTAAAAATAAAGACCGCTGGTTACTGGTGTTAGTGTCTACTATGCCAAATGCAACTAAGAATACACCATCATCCCCATCGGTTGCAGTTGCAGACAACAAATTTCCTAGTTTGAGTTCAACGACTGTTGTTGAGAAAAAGGAGAGTGCTATAACCTTGTTCACATTCCCAAACAGAAGATGAGAACTCAATTCTTCCTTTGTGAAATATGTAGTATGAATGCTTGGATTTTTGTACTTTAATTTTATCCTTTAAATATGGAATCCTTCATTGTCTTACCTGGCACACATGAAATCATATGTACATAAATGCCTCCTTTACCTCCATCCCGAGAGATACAGTTACCCCTCATCCCTGTTCAAATGTGAATGCACACATAATCATGCAATTTCTGAGCAGATCCAAAGCCAAAGATTCACACAACTGTTTTAAAATAAGATTAAGGGTATTGTGGAGCCAAAGGCTTGACTAACCAATGTTGTTTCTCCGGTACATTCAAAACTGTAGTTCACGCCTACATTTTAGTACTCAAAAACGAAGGAGAATAAAATAACCGTTAGAATTAATTGCAGATACAACAAATTCACTTATCTAAAAATGTCTTCACCTTGGTAATCACCAACCTAATACATGAATAGATTTCAATCAAAACCTAACAACATCGTTATACTATTTGTGGATGCACAGCCGTTTTTGTAAGTTATATTTTATTTGGTTGTTTAATTAGTTTTTTAGTTGACAATAGAATATTACCATTGAATCTCTTATTTCAATTTCTAGCATGGAAATTAGTGTGTAAGTGATGCATTTATTCATAGGGAATCTTATTACAGTCTCCCAACAACATTGATCCACTGTTTTAACAATGTTGCGGCATAATAATCATTCTGGCAAAAGCATAAAATGTGATCCATGCCATGGCGATAATACTGACCAAAACTTCTCATCATTAAATGCCCTATTTCAGTTTCTCATCAATATTGATAATGTTGAGAAAATAATGACCATAATTTCTCCCCATTGGTGCCAATAGCAGATATTTCAATTTCTCACCATTGGATGTCCTATTTCAATTTACCATCAGCAAATATATAAGATATTATCATCACTAACCAATCTGTCATTGATAACCACATATGGTCCTGATCAGGTCATATTGAATGATGTATTAGATCGTGATAACTAAAGAACGAAATCATATTTTCATATTCCAAATCATAATTCAACAAATCTTGATTCATTTAGTTCACCATATTCATGTTCAAAAAAATGATCAGGTAATTGAATTAATACCATCCTACTCGTAACGAATATCAAAGTAATACCTAACAGTCTGTCCCATGAAGAAGCCAAGGATGTTTTCGATAGTCATGTGATCCCAGTTCGGAGATGCCTCTGAGTCTCATGGAAAGATATGGCGTTAGCAAAAGAAATAATTATAGAGCCTCTGCAGTGAAGTATGAGCAAAAGAAATAACGAAAAATATGAGTAATTAACTCAACACTATGCACAGTTTTGACTGTGAATCTACTTCTTCCTTCCTAAAACCCCAGTTCCTATGTATACCTATCCCCGCAGCTCCTGTATCACTCCCGAATTTCCGGAACTTACTCGGACTTTTATCTATGAAGGGCGAGACAACATTGGTAGACTGAAGTCTTGTTGCCATGGGAACCCAATGAATGAAATGAACTCCTTCCTGGATGGGACCCTGAAATTAAGCTTCCTAACACTTCTCCATGTTGACCAACTCAATAGCCAAAAATAGAAGGAAATGACAGTGGTTCTAGCAGAGGAATAATGCCAGTTTCTGAGGAGAAAATAGTGGTCTATTTACCGACCTTTCATAAGCAACGGTCAATAATGAATCCCTTACTTTAAAAACCGAAGAAATAAATAATTATTTGAAAGATTACCAACTTAATCTCCTATTAGCAAAAAAAATATTTGAAAGATTTAATTTAGCAAAAAGTTGGGAGGAGTTTCAAAGAGATGGTAATAGAAAACCTTACGTTAGTCACAGTAGGTAGATGATGAAACCACTTCTAATGGAAAGCTGCGTGATAGTCATGAATTTTAATTTATAAAGTTTTATGCATCTTCTTTAACATCTAGGGTCAAAGAATTTAAGCTTCCATGGAAATATCTTTGACTTTCTCCTCCTGGATCAAAGAAACAACGCCAATGTCAACTCACAGAAGGTTAATATGTTAAACCTGGCAAATGATAATAACAACACGCTCAATCTAAGATTAAAAGAGCATGGGAATTGATATTACAGACCTAATGAACGATTTTAAAACAAAATTGGAAAATTAAAATTAGGAATGGAAAACAATAACCACAACACCAACTACTCATAGAATTGGAGATCGAAAATTCAAGCAATTTTGGATGAACGAAACAAAAAATAACCAGCGGACAGAAGGTAGATCTAAACCGAAAATTGAATCTAGGGAAAGAATACTCACATGTTCGACTGTAACCGATGTTGGTTTCACTTCGGTTTAGCCATTTTATAGACCTGATCCAATTAATGTAAGGATTAGCGTTTCTTTTTTCTTTTCTTTTTTTGAGACGTAGGCAAAATTTATATGGATTGAGAAAACCTTGATTTGGAATACCTACAAATAGAGAATAGAATCTAGGGTTTATGAAACGTTATGGAATCTGCAAGTTAAAGAGAAAAGATTACGGCAACATGAAGAGATGTGAATCGGAACCTAAGAGGACTCCGTTGCTGTGAAGAATTAAAGAGCACTTTTATTCTACAATGTTTCGTGTATTTATGGTTATCAAAGAGTATGAAAATGAATAATGTAACCTACTTTTATGGCATCAAAATATGAAGGGAAAGAAATAAGACCAAATCTATTGGGAGAGAACATACAATCACATCAGATGAAGACCCAACAAAGTTTTGAGATAAATTAAAATGATGCTGAATCCAAACTACTAAACCACAATGAAAGACTAAAACGTAATGACTATAATAAAACACAATGCATAATAGATCAAACAACGGGAAAAAAAAATATCGAAGAAAAGAATGATAGGAAACATACCTGTGTGACTGCTGGAACTGATGGTGTCCTGATTTGATTCAGAGATTTTATAGAGAAAGCCAAAGAGGCCATTGGATGCATGAATTATCCTTTTGATTTAACTTTCAAATTAAATCAGGGATGGGGAGGTGAGACGTTTAATCATTCCTAACGTTTCAGTGGATATTTCTGCTAGCTTTGGTTTTGAGCCGTTACAGAAGAAAAATGAAAAGGCTAATTGTATCCGATGGCCTTTTTATGATTCGCTTTTAAGTTGAAGGCTCTTTTTATGATTCGCTTTTAAGTCATATAATGAATATATCTATCATGGGTCTGAGTGACGGACAGCCGTTGGATTAACCAATCCAATACATTATTCTAGAAGGGGAGGGAAGATCTCAGCCAGTAGTTAGAATTTTCTATGTATCCTGGCCGCTGGGTGACACACCGGACCCTCCTGTTGTATAAACATAGATTATAAGCAACCCTGATTTGAAAGACTATATAAAGAAGAACTCTAACAACTAGAAAACCTAATCCCGACACTTTCATATGTCCTAGTTGCAAACTAGAGTTGATTCTCCTTTAACGTAGGTTTTTCTAAAACTATTATAGGTTAACGACTTGAAGACTTTATTTGGGACTCGTGGAGCCAGATCCAACTATTTTTTACGTAGTTGCGTATTCTGATCTTAATTTTTCTATCGTGTTGAGTTGTATCTTCTCTAAGATTTACTCGAGATTTATCTCCGATAGGTAAGATTTAAAAAGTAATCACAATAGTTCTTTGTCTCAGACTCTTATGATTCCGCGATAACTTATCTGTTAATCAGTTAGGTTATTGTGAGGTGATTGATATTTCTAGGCTGCTCTTCGAGAGTATAGGACCGTATTATCAATTGGTTCCTGTTCACCTTGATTTCTATCAAAAGACGGAATAAAAACCGAATAAAAATATACATATATATGGGAGACATATTTTTTTATAAGTCTTCAACTTTGGTTCGTAGAAACTCTTAGTTGTGGGTGAGATCAGCTAAGGGAATCAAGTGCGTAAAATTCGGCGTGGTTCTAGAGGAGTAAGGAACTCGACTATACCTTAATCGGTGTGAGACTTGGTTAGGGCTCAACTACATTCGAGTCCGAAGTTAACTGGTAGTAGGATAGTGTCTGTGGCGTCTTAATACAGTATGGTGTTCAAAGATGGACAAGGTCCCGGGGTTTTTCTACATTTGCGGTTTCCTCGTTAACAAAACTTCTGGTGTCTGTGTTATTTCTTTTCCACATTATATTTGATTATATAATTGAAATATATTGGGTTGTGCGTAGTTCAATCAGTTCGTAAATCCAACCTTGTTTGTTTTATATAACTTGATTGACACTTGGGCATTGGTCTTTGGTACCGTCCAAGTTATTTCTGATATCAATTAGGCTCACGGATTCTATCTGTTCAATTTGCTGGTTGTATTGAAAAATAGAGATAAAGGTTTTTGATATATTTCTTGATTTCACTTTAAGTTGGTGCTCTCGGAATTATATTGGAGTTTAGTCCATTCAGATTGACGAACGAAATATTGGGTGTGGTTGTTATACCCCTGCTTTTTCATCTACCATGTCTCTGATCACGCAACATATCAAAAATCTTCTTAAGAGACGAAGAGAAAGACGTTTTGGAAAAAGGCCCAGTGGATCAAACTTTCAAGATGAATCTTCTCCCTATGATGAAAATTCATTTCAGTGCTTCAAATGTCGTAGTTTTAGATACATGAAAAAGGAATTCCCAAGTAAGTAATATTGTCAAGGAAATAATGCTCTCATAGTTTTTCTTGATGATATGCCTCATGAGCTTCAATCTGGAGATTCAACAAAGACTTCTACCTTTGCTTCAGAAACACCTGTGGTTCCTAATACTGACTCAGATGATGAATCAAATAAGGAGATTCTTGAATTATAATAAGTGTGAAGAAATTCATCGTGAAAATCTTCTTTTGAAGACAAACTTGGAAAAAGTTGAAAATCTCTTATTGTGAAAAATTCAAGAGTTTGACAAACTCAATGAGAATTTCATAAAAATCCTATCTCTTAAGGAAGAAGAGATCAATCGATCTACTAAAGTGTGTCTTACATAGACTTTCGGGAAGTTCTGATAAGATCTCAGCAATGTTGGTTGGTCAAAAATCTTTTTGTAACACGAGTGAATTTGGGTTTAAGAGTAACACAATCGTGCGATCAACTCAGTTTTAGTTGCGGATTATCTCACAACTACACCCTCATGAGAATCCATTAAAATGATTCCTAGATCTAATTAATTTGATATGAAACTAAGAATTAAAGTATTAAAATTGTAAAAGAGACACAAGAATTTTTACATGGTTCGATCATTGTGATCTACATCCATGGTTCTTCACTAGTGATTGTATGTAATTACATGATTTTACAATTGAGACTCCATTAATGAATATTTGGAGCTCTAGAATCTTGGGGAAGAAGATGATAAAGAAAATAAATCTCTCCTAAAATTTTCTCTCCTCCTAAAATCATCCCCTCTCTCAAAATGTGTATCTCTCCCTTCCTCTCATGCCTAAATGGCTATTTATATGATTTTACAAAATGTTAACAATTAATCTGTCCTTCAACTTCGGACTTGAGAACTATCCTGCGAACCTTCGCAACTTCACTTCGCAAACCTCTTTTGATAATTATTCGCAAGTGGATATTGTTGCGATATTCCGCTCCTACATTTTGCCTCTTTTTTCTTGAATATTGCTTGAAGAGCGATCTTTAAGAAAAAATCCGTTGTTGTAGTAGTTTTTGATTTTTGTTGATGAAGGAACGAGCGAAAGAATACCAGTCTTGAAAAGTATATACTTGCCTCTATTCTTTTGCGAAGTCCCGGAATGTTGCGAAGTAAATAAGAAGTATCAACCATTGAAGTATAAGAAGTATGAAGTATCCTTGAAGAAGTATAAGAAGTACTTAATCCTCTAAATGTGAGAAGTATTGCGAATCTATCATGCAAAACTCTCACTCCATGTTCTTTGCCTCATGCTATGCTGTAATGCAAATAAAAATTTAGATTAGTATTCAACATTTCTTTTATCAAAATTTCTTATTATTTTTTTATTTTATTTATATGCTACTTCAAAATCTTTTTGTTTGTTTTGATTTCCTTTGTATGATCTATTTCATCTCATTTGACAAATATTTTTCCATGGAAATGATCCTAATAGGTACCCCCTCATATGACGCACTGAGGTGCTTTGCCTCTTACGAATGTTGCTTCACGAGTGTACGCCATAAAGGTTTGCCAGCTACTACTCTCCATGTTGAATATCATATCATTTGAAACAAAGTAAAATTTTCAAGAGAAATATATAAATTGATTTGTGCGAGATGTTTTTCTCGGTTTCTTTTGTAATTGTGAAATCTTGAGATCTTTGTAATTGTATAACCTTTGTAATCATGCGATTGAATCGCTTTTTGTAAATCAAATCAAAAATCTTTTATTTTTCGTAAGCAAAATAAAATGTTCAAGGAAAGAGGTACTTAGCTTTTGTGGTTTGTTGTTGTCTCTTGATCTGCCTCTTGTATAATGTTGCGTTATACCAACTGTTCTAACCATTTATTGTGAAATATGTCCGTGAAATAATCTCCCATTTTCTTCTTGCGAAATAACCATAGATCTTGCGAAGTAAACCTTTGCATGAAGTAAACGAACGTCTGCGAAGTGTTGGTGCTGCGAATGTTCGCAAGGTAAACATTTGCGAAGTGTAAAAGAGTAGTAGTGTTGGTCTTGCGAACGTTCGCAAGGTAAATATTTGCGAACTGCAAAGAATAGAAGTGCGAATGTTCGCAAGCTAAATATTTGCGAAGAAAGTTCTTTCCTCTTCCCGCTGCGAAGTAAATTATCTTCACATAGTTTGATTCCGGTCATTTCCTTAAACAAAGTAATATACTGTGAACCATTGGATGCCTGGTTTTGTACCAAATCCGGCGAGTTGACCTGGATTGTGAGTTATTTTGTCTTCATCAAAATTGCGAGGTATTCCTTCCTGAATGAACTTCGCAGGACTTCTTATTCTTTGTTTGAGGTTTCATGTGCCACCTTTCGTCGTTGGCTGCTTTATCGTTGTTCAAGTTAACTGACGAAATATGTATCTTCTTTCTTTGTATGAGAATTTTCCTTTTGATTTGCTGGATCATCGGTTCTTTCTCGTATCTCAACTGGTTGGTCGAACGAAATAAAGATGGTTGACAAAGTATCTTTGTTTCTCTCCTCTTGTACATATTATTTTCTCCTCGCTTTCAAGTTAAGATTATCTTCGTAACTAAATTGTCAATTCGCTGGAGTTGATGATGTAGTGAACTAAACTTGTATCTTTTCTTCGTTGATTCTCCTCTAACTTCGGCTTAGATATTGGTATTTCTCAAATTTTCATGACTTTACCAATGTCGATGACGAGATGGGGTTCACTGCTGCATCTTCTCCTCTTACCTGTTCACAAAGTTGCACTGACTCTACTTCGCAGATTTATTTTGACAACAGATCTGAGTTTACCAATCAGAGCTTCTCGTTTACCACTAGTATATATCTTATTAACTTTAATTCTTATTAACTTATTAACTTTAATCATTGATTCTACTCCAACTCCGTTTTCCACTAGTATACTTTAATTCTTCGTTTATCCTGCGAACTTTAATTCTTATGATGCGAACTGATCCGTATATAATACTAATTTACCTATTCTTCGTTTTCCACTTAATACTTCGCATAAATTCATTTTTCTTCATTGATTTAAACTAGCTGAGACGCGGACTTAGTTGATTGAACCATAACATCTCCCTGAAGATGATATTGAACTTTCAAATCCGTTTTCTACTCCATTATTGGATCTACTTCTGGAAGACGCCATTGCCGTTTCAGATTGAATTTTCTAGAAAGTGAAATTGGGGGACAAAATAGTAGAGAGAGAAGAGGACCAATTATTAAACGAAATTGTTGACCTAACAAGTTACATGGAGGATAAATCCATTTAATCTTCCCTGTTTCTAGCGCCAAAAATGTAGTTGCGGATTATCTCACAACTACACCCTCATGAGAATCCATTAAAATGATTCCTAGATCTAATTAATTTGATATGAAACTAAGAATTAAAGTACTAAAATTGTAAAAGAGACACAAGAATTTTTACATGGTTCGATCATTGTGATCTACATCCATGGTTCTTCACTAGTAATTGTATGTAATTACATGATTTTACAATTGAAACTCCATTAATGAATATTTGGAGCTCTAGAATCTTGGGGAAGAAGATGATAAAGAAAATAAATCTCTCCTAAAATTTTCTCTCTCCTCCTAAAATCATCCCCTCTCTCAAAATGTGTATCTCTCCCTTCCTCTCATGCCTAAATGGCTATTTATATGATTTTACAAAATGTTAACAATTAATCTGTCCTTCAACTTCGGACTTGAGAACTATCCTGCGAACCTTCGCAACTTCACTTTGCAAACCTCTTTTGATAATTATTCGCAAGTGGATATTGTTGCGATATTCCGCTCCCACATCAGTAAAGTTTCTTCATCCAAATTTTTGATTGTTGTGCTCATACTCTTTAATTCAGGTGAATCCTAATTACTTATAATGATTGGTGTTATGATTCTGGTTGATCTTCTGTTTTCTTAAGGCAGTTTGTAATCTACACTTTTCAATTTCAACCAAGATGGATTTTATTTTTGAATCTGGTAATTTTAGTTCTTCCTATAAACCTGGTGATAAAACTGAAGAACATTTTCAAGACCCTGAAGTTTGTATCTCAGATGAAGATATTGAAGATTGTTTATCTGAATGGAAATTTAGTCTCATAGGTTGATTAGATTTCTCAAAAATTTCTATGGAAACTGCTGAGAAAGCTCTAAAAGATCAATGGAAGCTTCAAGGAGAATGTCAGTGTATCCCTCTGGGAAAGGGTTTCTTTGCTATTAAACTCAACAACTTGGATGATAAAAACCTAATATGGTAAGGATATTGGGAAGTTGAAACTCAGAGTGTTAAAATTAGAAATTGGGAGCCTAATTTCAAACCAGCAGAGCAAAAAACTTTAACAGATTTTGTGTGGTTTCATCTACCAGGTTTGAGCATTGAGTACTGGAAGGAGAAGATTATAATGGATATTGGTAAAGCACTTGGTAGACCAGTAAAGGTTGATGATATTACCATGCAAAGGAAAATAGGTTACTATGCCAGTGTACTAGTTGAAGTTGATCTGAATAAATCAATACCTGAGAAAGTTTGGGTTAAAACAAAATATGGAGGTTTTTCACAAAGAATTCAGAAACCAAAAGTCCCTAAATTCTGTGTTCATTGCAAAGTTGTAGGTCATTATGCTTCAGAATGTAGAATAAAAAGAAAAGAAGAATTTAAGAAACAAATGCCAAATGATGCTAGTTACAACTCTCAGAAAACTGGAGAGAATCTGGGAAGTAAAATTAGAAAGAAGAATAAAAATTAAAGAAGATACTTCAAATTATGCTGGTTTTAATATCCGCTCTCCTGACAAGCATGATAGAATGATAATAGAATTTCAAATGCCACCTTTAGTAATCAACCAATTGGAAGAGGGGGAAATCTCTTCAGGTAGATATGAAACATTAAAGGAGAAGGAACCTGACATTGATACTATAAAGGAGCTGGAGACTCTTGACCTTGAGCAAGACTTCCCACCACTTGAAGTGAGTCAAATGCTATAAATAGCCTCATCCTCCAATAGTACTGAAATCAAAATTCTCCCTGCTATGAAAGAAGTTATACATGAAGTTGCTAAAAAGCCAGATTTGCCAAAGGTTACCACCAGAAAGCAAGCTTCAAAAAAGGTTGATTATGGGAAGAAGAGCCCTCCTCTTCAAAAACCATCTTCTAAATGAGCGTCCTCTACTGGAACATCAGAGGTTTGAGAAGAAGTCAAGCCTATGATAAGTTGCAGAGGTTAGTTAAAAAATTTAGTCCCTCCTTGGTTTGTATTGTTGAACCAAAAGTTAAAGTAACTTCAAAATACATTAGAATGATGAGATTTATGGGTATGCAGTGTACATTAATCCATAATAGTACCAATGAGAAGAAAGGCAATATTTGGTTATGTTGGAATGCATCTATTGCAGATCCTAAAGTTATTTCTGTAACAAGGCAAGCTATTACTGTGGCTGTTGGTGGAGATCTTATAACAGGTGTTCATGGTGCTGATCTTACAATAGATAGAAAAGAATTATGGCAAGAATTGTTATTGCTTAGTTCCTATAACCTACTATGGTTGGTTATAGGGGACTTTAATGTTGTCTTGAGTATGGAAGAGAAGAAAGGAGGAATACCTCCACTGAGAGAAGCCATGTTGGACTTCAATAATTGTATTCACTCACGTGAGTTAATTTCAGCTCCTAGAAGTGGCATAAAATTCTCCTGGTGCAATAATAGAGCTGGAGTTAAAAGAATATTGTGCAATCTTGATAGAGCAATTTATAACTCCAAATGGTTAGACTTATACCCAAATTGGGAATATAATGTTGGTGCTAGAGGAACATCAGATCATGGTCCCCTTACTGGAGCAAACAAATCTTTTCTCAAGCCTCAGAATATTGCATTTAAAGCATTAAAGGTATGGGCTACACATGAATCCTTCTTACAAGTAGTTGAAAGTGAATGGAAGAGAGAAATTTCTGGTACTCCCATTTTCATTTACATGAACAAGTTGAAGCACCTTAAAGCAATTCTAAAAAAAATGGAATTGGGAAGTTTTTGGAAACTTAAATACTAAATTAAAACAAGCTGAAGAAAAAGTTCTCACTGCTTCACTATTATCAGACAACAATCCTGAAGATATTCATTTAATAAACAATCTGGTGACATCTAGAGGAGAGCAGGAAGTTATATCAGCTCAACATAGAGAATTTCTTCACCAAAAATCCAGAAATAAATGGCTGAGAGAAGGTGCTGCTAACACTAATTTTTTTCACACTTGCATTAAGATAAGGAATGATCAAAACACTATATCAGAAATTGAAAATGAAGATGGTTCAATAGTTGCAACTCAACAAGAAATTTATGATGTTTTAGTTTAACATTTTGAAGACAAATTCAAAAGCACTGAAGTACAGATTTCTGATTCTTTGCTTCAAGTAGTTCCTGAGGCTTTAAGCAATGGTGATCAGTTCTTGCTAGACTCAGTTCTTAGTCCAGCAGAAATAAAAAATGCAGTTTATGAACTAGACCCAGACAGCTCACCAGGTCCTGATGGGTTTGGTGGTTGGTTTTACAGGAAATGCTGGTTCATAATTGTAGATGATGTTACCAGAGCAATACAATACTGCTGGAAAAGAAGCTATCTTCCCAATGGCCTAAATTCAAATTTCTTAATTCTGATACCTAAAGTGAAGAATGCAAAGAAGCCCCATCAATTCAGACCTATTGGTCTGGCAAATTTTTTCTTCAAAATATTTACTAAAATTCTTGCCATGAGGTTAAGTAGTATGTTGAGTAAAATTATTTCCCTACAACAAGGAGCTTTTATCAAAGGAAAATCAATTCAAGAGCAAATAGCACTTGCTTCAGATATGGTGAATGAATTGGATACTCCTAGAAGAGGTGGCAATGTAGCAATGAAGATTGATATCACTCAAGCTTTTGACTCTATAAGCTGGAAATTCTTGTATGAAGTATTACACAGATTGGGATTCTATGATAAATTCATTAAATGGTTAAATACACTTTTTACATCTGCCAAAATCTCAGTGCTAATCAATGGAGGACCAAAAGGTTATTTTTCAACTAGTATAAGGCTCAGGCAAGGAGACCCTCTATCACCCATTCTTTTCATCATTGCTGAAGATGTTTTGAGTAGAGCATTAAATAGAATGGTGGAAGAAAAGAAACTTATCCCAATGGTGAATAGAGATGGAATTTTCCTCACTCACATTTTTTTGCAGATGATATGTTCTTGTTTTGTAATGGAGATAAAATAAATGTCAGAAGATTAATGAAGACTTTACAAGAATATCAATCAGCTTCAGGCCAAGTAATTAGCAAAGTAAAGAGTAAATGTTTTGTAGGAGGGACTAATACATTAAGAAAAGAAGCTATTGCAGAAGAGTGTCAAATGCAGTTGTCATCTTTCCCTGATAAATACCTAGGAGTAATGATTTTCACTGGAAGAGTTAAAACTTGTTATGTATGGGGAGTGGTTGAACAAATTCAGCATCAACTAGCAGGCTGGAAGGGTAAAAGATTAGCATTCCAAGAAAGACTAACATTAATCAAATCAGTGTTGATCAGTATTCCAGTGTACAATATGTCCATCTATAAATGGCCAAGAAGTGTGCTTAAGGAATGTGAGAAAATTATTAGAATTTTTTTGTGGTCAGGTGACCCAAATGTGAGGAAAGCAATAACCTTAAAATGGGATAAAGTTTGTGCTCCTTATGAAGAAGGTGGCTTGGGCATAAGAAAACTTGATATTATCAGCAAAGCACTATTAATGAAGCTAGCCTGGAAAGTGCAACAAGGTGAAGAGGAGTGGGCTCTATTTTTTCAATCAAAGTTTAAGAAAACAAATGGTAGCTGGATAACATACTATAAAAAATCCTCTATCTGTCCAGGAATTAGAAGTGTTATGAATGAAGTTCAGGAAAATACAAGGTGGTTAGTGGGTGATGGGCTGAGCATAGATATTTGGGAATATGCTTGGATCAAAGACAAGCCATTGAGTAAACTTTTCCCAGGGGATGAATTTATTCAGAAGCACAAAAATATGAAAGTTAGTAATCTTCTCAATAACGGAATATGGCAGATTCCAGCTGAATACTTAAAATTCTTTGCAATCAATGATCTACCAACCACAAATGGCCACCATGATAGAAGAATATGGAGTGGCTCTATCACAGGTAACTTCAGTATTGTTTCTGCAATACAATGTATCAAGCAAAAATTCCCAATTAGAAATACCTTCAGATTGATATGGAAATCATGTGTTCATCCCACAGTCAAAAGCTCAGTATGGAAAATAGAAAGACATATTTGTGCCACTGATGACAAAATGAAAAAAAGGGGTTTTAACAATACTTCTAGATGTTCAATGTGTAAAATTACTGAGGAAACATTAGAACATATATTATGGTTCTGTGAATTCAGTCTTAATATATGGCTATGGATTAGAAATATCTTCAAGTTTAAGAATCCTAGCTCAGTGCAAGATATTCTGGAGCTTGCAAGACACAAAAGCTCAGTAGTTCAAGAAATCTGGGTGGCAGCTGCCTTCATTACTCTAAGGGAGATTTGGTTTCACAGGAATAGTGTGGTTTTGAAGAAGACATTACAAGTTCAGAGCAAATCAAGCAAAAGATAATTTTTCTTACTGGGGAGTGTGAATTCAGATTGAAAGGATGTATGAAGAATGATGACTATGATCTACAAATCCTAAGTTTTTTTGGAATCAAATACAGAAAAACATATAATCTTAGGGTGATGGAACTTCAATTTACCATTCCAGATGAGCCTAAAATACTAATATGTTGTGATGGAGACTCTAAAGGCAACCCAGGCATGGCAGGTTATGGTTTTGTAGTAAGGCAGGGTATAAACTTTAAAATTGCAGTAACAGGAGGTCTTGGAATTGCAACCAATTTCTTTGCAGAAATAATGGCTATAGTTTGTGCAGGTGAATGGGCAGTACAGAATAAACATACTCAAGTGTGCTTCAGGTCAGACTCTAAAGCTGTTGTGCTTGCATTTAAGAATGAAAAATTGCCTTGGTTTGCTATTGTCAGATGGAATAAAGTAAGCTCTGCATTGATTGAATATGATATAGAACACAGCTACAGGGAAATAAATTTTAGTGCTGATAAGATGGCTAAGGATGGCAGTAGACTGGATAAAAATCATTTTGAAATCATCACTGAAAGTAATGATATTTCATTAGAATATCCTTTTCAAACCTATTATAGGTTTTATTAGGTGTATTTTTCTATCAATTCTTTATGATTGTAAAGACTTTTAGGCTCTCTCCTGTAATATTTTGGCTCTGATCATAGTTAATAAAATCACAATTTTGATTAAAAAAAAAAGGGTTTAAGAGTAACGCCTCTTATACCAAGAACAATACCTTCATTCTTACAGGTTCCAAGGAGAGTGAAAGTGTTCATGGTAGTAGAAGTTGTTTTAGTTTTTACAGTGGTAAGTATGAGATTCTATTTTCGGACTTTTTTTTTGAGATTTGGTTTAAGATTAATAAAAGAAAATACTAAAGAAAAAAGATAATTTAAACTTGATTTTTGTTTACCAAGGAGAGATGAATCTATGGCTTTGGATTCCACTACTTACGATGCTTGTAAAATTAACAATTTATTATCTCAAACAACTACTCATAAATTACTCAAAACCATATTGAACCCAAGCTCATATTTGGAAGATAAAACGTTTAAAATTAATTATGCGACTTTCATCGTTATACAAAAGTATAACCACCTTCTTTTATAATTCTGAGGAACTCATGTTTAAACCCTCTTTCTTCCACAAACCCATCAATAAGATGGAATATATGTGTAACCCAAAACATAAGATCCACGGTTAAGATCAATAGTTTTAGATTAAACTTATCCATTAATAAATTTTTCATGACTTAAGTACCCTTTATCGTGTTATTTTATTAGAAAATTTATTCAAAATAAATACTTATCAATGAATCGGTCAATTAAACCAACTTTTCATGCCAGGAGGATATTCTCTTATTCTTCTTTTCTTCTTGCGAACACTGCCATTTATCCTCCATTGTTGTTTTCTGCTCCGAACATTGTGTTAATTCCCGTAGCACAATCAACGGAAGGAAAACTTCATGGAGGTGTTTAGTTTGGGTTCAGGGTTCTCATTACAGTCAAAATGGAAAGTAAAAAAGTAGCAAAGTACAGATAAGTCACCTAAGGGATATTTTTTAGGAATGATAAGTTACAATCAACGTTATTTTAGGATTTTTTTCCTCTAAAAGACCACGATTTGTGACCTTATCACAGATTCACATCTGTATCTTTATTTAATACATAAAAATAGGATTTACTCTCCCAATTTAGATACATGGCTATTTATGTAAACTAGAGGTATTAAAATTAATTTTGGGTTTTATATATTTAGAAATCTTAATGGTGGGTTTAGATATAAAAATAAAATGAAATGGGCCACAGAAAATTCCCCAAGATGAAGGTTTAAAAACTGTCCCGAACAATTAAAATAAAAACATTTTTAGAAGAGAAATTATTAGTCATGAATAACACAATTATAGAGTAATTATTGTCTAAGAAATAAAACTATTAATAGTACATATGAAAAATAGCTTCCTCCTCACCCTAGAAAATAATTTAGCTACTCATGAATCGAAAATTGGAGAAATTGATTAATCATTGTATTCAAAAAGAGTATAAATTTGCTTACAACGATTTTCAGTGACTAAAGATCTCCAGCGACCAAAACGACTCAGTTACAGAAATGGATATTGCAACGAAAAATATAAACAATACTTTTCTGATATGGTTCACTAGCGATTATTTCTGCGACACTTTAAGTCGGGTCTTTGTTCTTCGTTCTTCCTCTTCAATGGCAGCAGCAACAGAGAGGTTTGGTAACTCTCGATTCTCTACTCCCTAGCCTCCCCTAACTCTCCATATCCTCTCTCTGGCATCCCAACAACTCTTTTATACCCAACAGGGCCTTCGAATCTCCTTATAACTCCCCAAATCTATCCTCTCTCTGGCATCCCAACAACGTTTTTATACCCAACAGGGCCTTCGAATCTCCTTATAACTCCCAAAATCTATCCTCTCTCTGGAATCCCAACAACTCTTTTATACCCAACAGGGCCTTCGAATCTCCTTATAACTCCCCAAATCTTCTTACAGTAAAGAGAGAATATTTTCATCTTTTTCTTTCCATATTACGAAAAACATTTCCTTGTTTACATACTCCATGCATCATACGGAATCTAAGATCATCCAAACACGTTTAGAAAAAGTCAAACACATGCCAGAAAAGAGTTATCCTCACGAAATCCCATTACTGTCCAACCAACACCCGAGTATTCCTCTGTTTTCTATAATTCGTGAATATGTTTTTTTTTCTAGTTTCTAAAATTATTACCACACCTGTTTTGATACAACATGTCAATGACAATCCATTTCCAACAAAAAATCCGACAAATTCTCAACCAATTTTCTTCTAGAAATTCACGCAGAAACTGAATTCTTTTTCTCGCCAATCTTTTCTTAAACCCATGAACCAGTTTTCTTCAAATCCCGAATCTCTAGCCAATTTTAGCTGAATCAAAGACCATTACAATCCCTATTTAGTATATTAGAGCAGTTCCTATGGAGTGAACAAACTATCAAGTTAATTCATTTCGCTCCCACTATGGACTCAACAAACATGAAAAATGGATGTCAAACCAACAAATTTGTTAGTTTGTTCATTGAGTTGGAGGATGTAGCGAGTGTTTGACGATAGGACGCGAGTTGGAAAGAGAAGCGTCAGAGTTGGAAAGAGAAAAACGGGCATTGGATGTCTGAGCGCCCTTTGATTTTCTCTCTCCAACAACAAGGTTATGATTTTTAGGTTTTATTTTTTATTATTTGTTTTATTAGTGGAAAACCACTTTTTTTGTTTTTTTTTTTAAAGTTAAAATTAATTTCCAAATTCAGACAAGAAACTAGTCGGAAGCCTAGCAACAAGCTAGGCTCCAACTCCTTTTTGAACTACCACACTTAACCTATGAAAAAGAAAATCACCTACACGCACGTTAGCATCATGACTAGCAATATAGTTATGAGCCGACATTGAACGAAGTCTGTTGTTCCGTCCCCAAATTCACCTAGAGTAGTGAAATCCAAAGCACCAAATCCATATCCTTGTGCAGTGCATTTTTCTAAATACTTGGTATTTTTGCGACTGACAGCATCCTTGATAGCCTACCCTCCTTCCAAAGTACGACCATTACTCCCAGCAAAGGGCGACACAATCGTAACATCGAAGCAAACGTCCCGACCATTGTCCCAATTGAGCACAAGAACATCTGCCGGTCTCAAAGAAGTACCGTTGTTCGCAAGCATACCCAAGTCCACCTCTTTCCGTGCATCCACCCCAGCTCGATAACATATGTCTGCAATCGTGTCACGTACTAAATCATGTCGAAATTTTAAACCAACTTCATTTGTACAGTGCACTGCATGGTCACCAAAAACATCCATCTCTCTCTTGCAGAAGGGGCTCAACAAAATCTTTATTACTTTATATGAATAAAATCTCTAGTGGGATCCAACTTTTATTAGTTTGTATTAATAAAATCAATTGTGGGATCCTAAATTACCAGGTTTTTTCATTCTCCATAGTGGAAAATGCAGTTTGTTCATCCACGTGGCTCAACAAAATAATAAGTTTGTTGATTGCCATAGGAATTTCCCTTAGAGAAAACCCAAATAATCTTAGCACTTGAGTCTCACTAAATCACATCGAATTCTCGGATCCTAATTCCCGCCAAATTACAGTATTCAAGCAAAAGAGATAAAGGTTGCCCCTTAACCAGTTTCGGCGTCCCTTTAGCAATTAGGGTGTCACTTAGTAATTTATAAGGTATTTTTAGCAATTCATTGGGGGTGTTTTAACACATTTCTGGGGTTTCCTTATCCAAAGTTGGGGTGCCTTTAGTAATTTTTCGAGCCAATTTCTTCAAAAATGTTTATTTTCCAAAAAGACCTACACACATAAAACACCATAATAAGTACAAAATTGAGCACTAATAATATATAAAATTAAGAAAAATCAGATAAATCAATATGTCTATCAAGTACCCCCAAACTTATTATTTGTTAGTCCTCGAGCAAATCTAATATAGTAAATAAAATCCTAACTCACTGTCGCAGGCACCTCGGTTACACTAACAAGCCTTTAAACCCCCAAGGGGTCCTATTGGCCGAGTTATAATCTCGGGAGGGTTTACAAGTTATCCACATAATTTTTTTTTGCTTTACCTCACCTATCCCATTGATCTATGGAATCGAATGGTCCTCACCTATCCCATTAATCTCGGGAGGGTTTACAGATGGTCCTCCTTCTCCGGCTGCTATGGAAATTGACCCTGGCAGATTCACTCATGTCGATGAACTTATTGATTAAGAAAGTAAGGTATGGAAACAAGATATTATAATTCAATTATTTGATAAGGAAACGGCTGCCAAGATACTGAGAATGAGAATTCCTCTAAATAGTGAAGACAAACTTATTTGGACAAAAACAAAACGGGGAAACTTTTCAGTAAAGTCTGCCTACTACGTGTTATACAACAACAAATACCATAATGGGGAAGATCAGTCTACCACGGCAAGTAACAACATTTGGAAGAAAATTTGGGATATAGATGCCATTCCAAGAATACAACTTTTTCTGTGGAAGTGCGCAAAAGACATAATAAGTTCCAAAGAAAGAATGAGTAGAAGAGCACCACAAGATACGGTTATGTGCTGCAGATGCAAAGTAAATGTCGAAACTACCATGCATATGCTGTTAGAATGCCCATATGCAAAAGCAGTTTGGTTTGGAGCTGGTTACAACACTCCTAACCAGCAATGGAACAACCCTAAAGATTGTCTAGCTACTTGGATTAATGGGCCTGACAGAGGCTTAGTCGCAAAAATGGCAGTGATCACCTGGAATCTGTGGAAGGATAGATGCACTACAGTCTTTAACAATAAGTTTTGCTCTCCCCATCAGTCTCTACATCGCATAAATATCTTCCTTAATGATATGTCTATAGTTATCAAACCTAGAAAGCATTCAGTTGGGACCAAAAATATTCCTAAATGGTGTCCACCATACCTAGATGTTGTTAAAATAAATACTGATGCTTCCTTTTGTCACTTAACTTATGCTGGTGGCTATGGACTAATATTTAGAAATTCTGCAGGTGCACATCTAGCATCGAGGAGTGTGGTTCTCAATGGAGCAGCTGGATCTGAGAATCTAGAGTGTCTTGCAGTGTTAGAATCTATAAAGATGGCTTTATATTTGAAGTTTCGGAAGATAATCATTGAAACAGATTATTTACCCTTAGTGAAGACTATCCAGGGAGAAGATACAGAGGTACCATGGGAGAACATAGGCATCGTCGAAGACATTATTTTTCATTTAGCTTCTTTTGAGAGTGGGTTATGTAAGCACATAGATAGAGTAGCCAATAAATGTGCTGATGAATTGGCAAAGTATGCCCGTAAGGAAGGAATCTCGAGCACCTGGCTTAGAATTCCTCCATCATTCTTGTTAAGTACTATCCAGCACGAAAGTGCCTAATTAATTAAAGTTTGTTTGCATCAAAAAAAAAAAATCTATGGAATCGAAGTGGCACTACCCGCCAAAAGAACTGAATCTTGGAGTGGGAACATGAACGTTAGACTCACCTTCTTAAGATTAGATTGTTTTGACGGAAGGAGGGAAACGCCCATCTAGCATGCTGTAAGTACTACCTACAGTGGATAAACCGGGAGTACAACAAGTATATTTTACCTTCAAAGTTGGATATACGGTTTTACACCTACTACCATGTAGATAAAAAATATCGTGCAAGTAAAATTCAAACATCATATGGCCAAATGATTTATTAATGACACAATAGCTAGTATTGGAGCATACCCGAAAAGAAGAGGTTACCAAGTATACCACCAATTTTTTTTGTTCGGCTACATATATAAATAAAACCTAATAATACAATTGAAAGTAGATCTAATTTAAAGATCTTGGAACAATATGTATATAAAGTTTTTTTATTGTCTCTTCCCCAATCAATATGTCTATACTAACAAATCCATGAACCTGATTTTGTAGAATTTTTTTTGGACGATCTCACAAATCAATGTCCAAGATCAATCTAGTCACATCCAAATCAAGATGATCCAAATTCTAACAAGTATGAAACTTGCCATATATCTTTCAAGATACGAATTCAACAAGAACACGTATCGTTATTGATCACAATTGATAAGGACTTCAACTACCCAGATTGAATAATTACTAAAAGTGTTATTCCTATATAAAGATAAAATGATATAAGGCAGAAAAGAAAATCCATAAGACATTAGAAGTTTTGTTAACGAGAAAAGTTGCACCTGCATAAAAAAAAGCCGGGACCGCGTCCAAATTTGAACACCAAACTTTATTAAGCCGCTACAGGCACTATCCTAATATCATACTGTTGATGGTGGATTTTCATTTAAGGCTAAAATTGTAAAAGCCAAAATTATGCGCTAACATCTTGCAAAATATAAAGCCATTAATAAGTGATGAATACTTATTCACTTTACTAATTCACCTAGAATGGAGAATGTGGCAACAGTCCCAGCATTCTGTGAATTAAATACACGAAATTCATCCAGGTTGGAGAGCATGTAGCAATAATCCCATATACCTTGTGAATTTACAACATTATTTAATGCATGACCAGCCTTGTATTTGTTGTACTCATTATCGGTGCGGCATGACGACTGAGTGTTGTTCTAAGCAGAGCAACACGAACCTCCAAGCATTAATAATGAAGCATGTACGAAATACCCGTACATGCTGCAACTCTCGGTGTGTTATAGCCCGATTGAGCATATTTGAATCTAGACTGTCCATATTAGACTCAGAAATGATCACGACCATCCAACTTCACCAGCATGATTGGATAACTTAGATCGAATCCATGACCTCAAGCAGGTATTGGAATATTCACTATCGACCCAACGCGGGCCCCGCATGGTCGACCTCCCCTAAAGGATGGCATAACTTGCCAAACCGTCCAAGCCAAAGCAGTATGGATGAAAAAATCCTAAATTAGGGTTTGCGGCACATTACATGTGTCGCAAAACAGTCTCAACCATCCATCTTCGCAGGCATAGATGAAGGGTGTAGATGTAGATTCAAAGGGCCCGGAACATGTCAACACAATCACCGTGGGCCCACCTACATACCTTACTGATCGGTCATGACCAACTATAGTTGGCCGTCCTGATTCGTGCTCCCAAAACTGGGTGTGACACACGGACGGCAAACCCCTGACTAGGGTTTGTGTCGCGATCACGAGCGTCCATCTTCTCCTGCTCGGATGAAGGGTACAAGAATAGACTAAGCAGGTCCGGTAAGTATCAACACGATCACTGCAGATCCACCTATCTCCACACCTAATCGGCCATGACCAAACTTGGCTACACACCTCGATTCGCATGCCCAAATCAGGCGTGGTCGCACCTCCTAATTGTAAACTGATCTCGACCACTCAACTTCGCCGGAAAAAATGAGTGGCTTAGATCATGTTTCTATGAGGCAATAAAGTATAGGAGTGAACAACAGCCTACCACCCACACGCCGAACCAATCGGCCGGGACCGACCAAGCTTGGTCGTCTTGAAACGCGCGCCCAAAGTTGGCATGATTCGCAGCTTTTGCGGCACCAGATTTCTGTCGAAAATTGATCTCGGACACTCAACTTTGCTGGATAAATTGAGTGGCCCAGATCACACTTTCACGGGACAGTGAGGTATGGGCATGTATACCGGCATGTCGTCTACACGCATGCCCGATCGGCCATGCAAAAATCGTGTCCCAATCTTGGATTCGACCAAGCTGAAAAGTGGTGCTTGCGCACCTTTTCTAAAACCCTAATTCCACCAACGGTCGCAGATGAGTGTCTCAAAGATCATATCGTCCGTCCAACTTCACCGGCTTGGTTATACAACCCTGGTCAGGAGTTAATTGGTCAGTGAGGCATCATGGTGATCACCAACCGTCACTCTACCACACCATGTGGTCGGCCAATGGAAGAATTGCTTGTGCAACCTCCAAACCATCACATGAAGTAGACTAGACATGAGGCTATTTTGAGACGCTCAAATAGAGATGCTTCATGCATGCTGAGTATACTCGATGCAGTACCTGCATAGAATACACACGATACTTCACAAGTATCGACTTCCTAAATAACTTAGTTATTTAATATAGCATTACATGCTGCTTTCTATGGGTCCCACGATCCACACACTCAAGACATCAATCATGTCACAAACTGGGGGATACATATTGGGGTATTGGTCTGGCAGTTTACAACATGCAGCGCACAACGCTCCATCACAATAACGTGTCAGGAAGTCATGGACGGTTAGTGATGATGGAAGAAGTGCGCAAGACTGGTCATGTGACACTAACACATCACTCCACTACTCAATCACTCCACTTTCTCCACTTCCCACGATATAAGAGGGTTAGGCTTAAAGACTTGTATAAATAGGTTATCCTCCCTATTTTCAAACACAAGAAACAAGTCAAGACAAGACAGACAGAAACCAAGTGTTGATAAAATCTTATTCAAACACCAGAACTGAAAGCTTACATCCTACAAGCCAGTTCAGCTTTCTGATACAAGTCATACATAGCCAACACCTTCACAATCTCAACACCTTCTTCGCTTCCCTCCCTAAGATCAACCCCATGTACTTCACTTTGTGACCGAAGCAAGTCTGGAACGGCCATTTCTTGGTTTAGGCCAGAGTTGTACGTATTGATTTCTCGAATCACAAGCACTTACCGCGTAGTGCATTTGTTTAGGGTTTAGATTCATTCCTCATCCACACACCCCAAATTACCAAATCCGCTAGGAATAGTTTTCACCCATAAACAATTGGCAACCACAGCGAGAGGTTAATCTCTCGGTTGTAAAGTCAATTTCTTCAAAATCCGATTTAAATTTATCAATTTCAAAAAGGGTAGATCTTAGGACCAATTTAATTATCAATTCATTTCAAGATGGTAGAACTCAGGTCCAGATCAGCAATCAATTCTGACGGAGCTAGTGTGGATAATACTCCTGGTGTCGATGTACCTGTTAGTGGAGCTACCGTGGTCAATACATATCATGGATCCGTTACTTCTACCACCAGCGCTAGCGTAGCAGAAGATGTTCCAGTAAGTGTAACACCTCCCATCACCAGAGCCAGAGCAGCCGCAAATCCCGGCATCTCCTCAAGTGTAAGACCTCCAGTAGTCACCAGAGCGACAACTTCCACTCTTTCATCAGGATGAGGAGCCGGAGGGACGAGAGGAGGACCATCTTCCATTACCATTGCATACTTAATGGAGAACAAGGAAGTTTTTGCTAAGAATCAAACGGATATGGACACAACTCAGATAGAGGTACTAACTTTTCTTAATACATTAACTGATTGATTGCTACAAGAGCGGCGACAGCCCCTGAAGCCAACAAGGAACGCATTCAATGCGTCGGAGAAGGTACTTCAGCGGAGCGGACCTACATGGACCTGATCAAAGAAGCGACATTAGATATGAGCGGTCCTGTCATGGAGACTCCTACACTGGGGACTGATCCTCACAACGATTCTCCTCGATACAATAGTTTCACTATGAACCAGAGGCCGGTGGATCGGGAAGCGGTTTTTCTAGTGAAAAGTTTATGCGAACTTTCACACCTCTCGAATAATCAGCACGCGGAGACGTTTTGCTTCTATCAACCAGAGGAAGGTCACAACCGTACCCTACATGTCACCGCATGCATCAAGGATTCATAGTTCAAGACGACCCTTATCGACACAGGAGCGTCTTCGAATGTGATTACTCTCAAGACTCTCAGGACATCCAAGGTTCTCCCAGGAAAGGTCGTATGGAAGCCTACCACAATGACGGACTTCGATGGAAACCAAACCAGCATATATGGGAGAAGCTCCACGGAAAGAATCAGACAAGTTCGTTGCGTCCCACTCCCCACATGGGCATCAATTCAGGAAGAAGACCGGCTTGCATCATTGAGGCTAAAACCCACGATGCATCTTTGTTGACGAAACAATTTTCTCCATCATGTGAAGCCACGACCCATGTTCACATGAAGAGGGAACGAACTTTTGTGGCGAGTCGTGACCAGAAAGGGAAAACGGTATACCGACGCTGCCATTATCAATTAGTAGGGGAGATTGTTACCCAGTCTCTCCACCCAATGGAAGCAATGAACCACAAGAAAAAGTGCTAGATGCTCCACAACAGCTGCAAGATGGCACCAACTCCACAACTGATGAGATTGAAATCATTGAGGAATCTCCTAGGCCTATCTCCACCAGCTCAACTGTGTGTACGGATAAACGCACGAAGCTCGTGGAACTTCTCAAAAAGTACCAGGATATATTTGCTTGGATATATGAAGAAATGCCGGATTTAGATGAAAATTGGTCACCCATCATCTACATCCAAGTCGGTTAAACAGTTGCAGTTCAAACACGAGGAAAATAGACAGATCAGGTGCTGCATAGACTTCATAGACTTGAACATGTGCTGCTTCAAAAACGATCCTCCTCTACCTAACATCGACATGTTAGTAGATGCAACTAGCGGAAACGGCATGTTATCCTCCATGGATGGATGTAGCGGCTACAAACAGATAAGGATGTACAAGCATAACGCAAGTAAGATAGATTTTCGAACTCCTCTCGAATTGTTTTATTATACCATACTGCCATTTGGTTTAAAAAATGCATGTACAACGTATCAACGCTCTATGACGGCAATCTTCCACTGGAGACGATACCTTAAGGGAGCAACCTCAAGAAGATAACGATGTCTACGCGTCATATCGAGCAAGATCCAGGCGAGTCACTCTATCAGACAATGGTCGAACAAGATCCGGGTGAGTCACTTTTTCAGACAGTGGTGCATGTATATCATGCTATGTTGGAGAATCTGCGCTTTTGGTCATCCTCTGGAGCTGTTGAATGCTCATCTACAATAACATATGCCCTGATAGAAAGAACCAGGCCTGCCGGTAATGAAGAGCCTCATAATGTTCGTAGGGGCATATATCTCACCAACAGGCGATACAACCTTTAGCCTTCTGTAAGCAGTTCCCTGAAGCAGCAAGAGGAAAACCACCGAGATACAACATCTTGCGCATCCGCCAACTCCAACTCCAGTACCACATGCACGACTCCCATAATGATGAAACAACGTCCAAGATATTCCATATCTAGCTCGAAAATAACCACTATGAACAAACCATGTAAATCACGCTTAGGGACTGAGGCTCAGCATGAAGTTCCTTCACCGTCAGTCAAGGACTTCTTCAACACGAGAGAGATGGTCAGTCAAGAAGCATGGAATTCTCAAGGGTAAATCTAACTGAAGAGGAAGCCACTTCAACGCTCCCTCCAACAGAAGCTGCTTTAATGGTCTATTCAAGAGTCGCCTCAACGCTCTCTCCGGGACCCACGTTCGATTCAGAATCCTGCTTCAACACTCTCTCCAAAATCCACCTCAATATTCGCACCAGAAGCCACTTTAACATCCTGTCGAGCCATTTCAACACTCACGATACATCAATAATCTGCGCTCCGGTCAAGTTATCTTTGATGTACTCATTTCTCAACATACGTCTTAACCATCCTTCATGAGGTCCCAGCGGAGCATGAAAAACCTTGAAGTCGATAGGAGAAGGGTTATCTCGTGAAACATATATTTTCATATAGTTGAAAGGGAGCGGTGAATAACTCATCATCAATGTTCGGCATATCTTTGAAGTTGTCAACACCTCCTGACTTGGCACCAGCATTATCCCCAGAAGACACCTCAACAGGAGTTCTTTTCTTCATTCTACAATAAAATACAGGAGTCAGTACTTGTATAAAAATGCGTGATATGTGTAGTCACACACGACAGAACACACATTCACGTTGGAGTACACAAGGTGGGTATTGGGTCCAAACACCGGTATTGATCAAGTCACAAGTCCGGTATTGCTCAAGTTTCAAGTCCGGTGTTGATCAAGTTTCAAGTCCGGTGTTAATCAAGTCACAAGTCCGGTATTGATCAAGTTTCAAGTCTGGTATTGCTCAAGTGTCAAGTTTGGTGTTGATCAAGTCACAAGTCCGGTATTGCTCAAGTTTCAAGTCCGGTGTTGATCAAGTCACAAGTCCGGTATTGCTCAAGTTCCAAGTCTGGTTTTGGTCAAAGTCACAAGGCTGGTATTCGAATAAAACAGGCGCACACAGCAGGGCCGATTTTTAATCAAAACACAGGGTCGACGTTCAGTCAGGCACGCAGCGGATTCCACTTGATCCCATCCCCAGATTGGTCGAAGCAGACACAGTCGTCCCCAATCAAAACTCTCTCTCCATAAGAAGGCGTTTCAGCTCCAACACTTCAACGTTCTCCCGGGCCTGCTCCAAAAGCTGCTTCAATGCTTTCTGCAAGACCCACATTTACATTTGAGTATACAAGGTTTATTTTTTAAAATAAGCATGCTCACACCGGGTCCCACGTTCGAGCGAAGCAAACAGCAAGGCCGGTGTTTGGTTAAAACATCAAGTCCGGTGTTTAGTTAAGCTAGATGGGTCGGTGTTTGGTCGAAGTAGCAAGATGACACTCGAGTAGGAACATCAAGCCCACGTTCGATCAAGCAGGCACAGTAACCCCACGAACGAAACAGGCACATCAAGCCCACGTTTGATCAAGCAGGCACAGTAGCCCCACGAACGAAATAGGCATAACAGTCCATCGAAGCAGGCAAGACCGACATCAAGCTAGGGGAACTCTCGCCTGGACGTCTCTTGAATATGACATGATCGAAGGATAGGACGACCCGTCTCTCCAGGTAACATCTAACTTTGTATCATAAGTTTTATCTTTAACTTCCACCATCATATTCCTACCCCACAATAGTGTAACCATTATGTTCTAGGCAGGGGACTTAATGTTGATGGTGGATTTTCATTTAAGGCTAAAATTATAAAAGCCAAAATTATGGGCTAATATCTTGCAAAACATAAAGCCATTAATAAGTGATGAATACTTCTTCACTTTACTAATTCACCTAGAATGGAGCATATGGCAACAATCCCAGTATTCTGTGAATTAAATACAAGAAATTCATCCAGGTGTTTGTAGGTGAAAAAGGTTTTTACTGATTTTGATAATTGCGGGTGTGAAAGTGAGAAACAATTTAAATGCTAAAAAATGTACTGCAAGTGATTACTTTAGATTCGAGAGATCAATCTGTACAAGTCCGGCCTAAACCAAGAAATAGCCATTCCAGACTTGGTTCGGTCACAAAGTGGAGGAGAAGGGTTGGTTTAGGAATGGAAGCGAAGAGAGTGCTGAGGCCAGAATAATTCTGGAAGAGTAGTACTTGACTTGTATCAAAAGGTGAAAGCTTCGAGAAAGCTAGCAAGAGTTTCCTTTCAGAGTGTGGTATTTTCCCCTGACCAAAAACTTGTGTCTCTGGTGGAAATAAGTGAATCTATTTATACAAGTCCAAAAAGAAACGAACTCTGGCCTCATAAGAAAAGAAAATAGATGAGTTAAATGGGAAGAGGTGGTAACGCCTGGTATTGATGGAATTTGATAGAATTTATGTTCCATAATGAAAGAGCGTTTCATCGTTGCTTCCTGCATTTACTAACCGCCTTATTCTTATTACACTATCTTGAAACGGGAATTTTTGTATGCCGCACGCTGTAGACTACCAAACCAAAACCCTAATGAGCATCCCCCAGTTTGTGTTGATGTTTCAAATGTTTTTGGAAAACATGTAGCATGTTTTTGTAGCTTGGAAAGTGAAACTCGGGAAACTTGCTAGCCTGATGACCTTCAACGGTCGAGATTTTTCATCTTGAGAGGAGGGGCAACCGTTGATCTTTGCACGCCTTTGTATTGGTAGCCGCGTAGTGGGGACAATGTGGTGGCGCGGATAGGTTGGCATGCCGTTGGCATGGCATGGTTTGGCGTGGCCAAACTTAGGTTTTCGGGCCAAAGGTTACCATGTGTCGTCTAGTAACCTTGGATGGCTAGTATTTGATCCTGGGGTTGAAGGGCAACCGTTGATTGTTGCACGCCTTTGTTTGGTGAGGAAGGCCAACAATGGCGTGACTAGGTTAGGCTTGGCATGTGGGGATAAGGGTTTGCCATGGGCGTATGGCGTGGTTAGGGCCAAGGCAAGGGCGTTTGGCTTGGAATGATGTGACTAGCATGGCTAGGGCCAAGGCAAAGTGCGTTTGGCATGGCGCGGCTAGCTTGGGCTACGTTTGGTTTGGCTTGGCATGTGGGGCCAAGGGTTTTCCATAGGCGCATGGAGTGGATAGCTTGGTCTAGGTGCGGTTTTGGCTTGGCATGCGGGGCCAAGGGTCTGCCATAGGCACATGGCGTGACTAGGGCCAAGGCAAGGGCGTTTGGCTTGGCATGGTGTGGCTGGCATGATTCGCCATTGGCACAGTGGTGCGTCTAGCATGGTTGGCATGCTTTGGCGCGGTCGGTGTGGCTGGCATGATTTGCCATTGGCACAGAGGTGCGGAAAGCATGGTTGGCATGCTTTAGCGCGGTCGGTGTGGATGACATGATTTGACATTGGCAAAGAGGTGTGGCTAGCATGGTTGGCATGCTTTGGCGTGGTTGGTGTGGCTGGCATGATTTGCCATTGGCACAGAGGTGCGGCTAGCATGGTTGGCATGCTTTGGCGCGGTCGGTGTGGCTGACATGATTTTCCATTGGCACAAAGGTTCGTCTAGCATGGTTGGCATGCTTTGGCGCGGTTGGTGTGGCTGGAATGATTTTCCATTGGCACAGAGGTGCGGATAGCATGGTTGGCATACTTTGGCGCGGTTGGTGTGGCTGGCATGATTTTCCATTGGCACAGAGGTGCGGATAGCATAGTTGGCATGCTTTGGCGCGGTCGGTGTGGCTGACATGATTTTATATTAGCACAGAGGTGCGGCTAGCATGGTTGGCATGCTTTGGCGCGGTCGGTGTGTCTGGCATGATTTTCCATTGGCACAGAGGTGCGGCTAGCATGGTTGGCATGCTTTGGCGCGGTCGGTGTGGGTGGCATGATTTTCCATTGGCACAGAGGTGCGGCTAGCATGGTTGGCATGCTTTGGCGCGGTCGGTGTGGCTGGCATGATTTTCCATTGGCACAGAGGTGCGGCTAACATGGTTGGCATGCTTTGGCGCGGTCGGTGTGGCTGACATGATTTTCCATTGGCACAGAGGTGCGACTATCATGGTTGGCATGCTTTGGCGTCGTTAGTGTGGCTGGCATGATTTGTCATTGGCTCAAAGGTGCGGCTAGCATAGTTGGCATGCTTTGGCGCGGTTGGTGTGGCCGGCATGATTTTCCATTGGCACACGTGGGAATTAGGGTTTGGCTTGTCGTAACCCTAATTTGAAAAAGATACCCCGGTAATTATTTAGGGACACATTAAAGGTTTCAGTAAATGTGCCTAGTAAATGTTCTTTACTTTAAATGTGGTGACATCATTGTCTGCTAGGGTTTAGTATTTTACTATTTCAGCCCTAAGCTAAAAACCACCATCAACATTAAGTCTCCTGCTTAGCTCGGAACAGATTCCTTGTTGCGAGGTAAGCATATGGTGGTGACAGACAAGGACGGAATCGAGGTGTATATTATTACAAAGATGGTTAGGAGAATCCGACTAACCTTTTTGAGTGGTAAAGAGAGTTTTCGCTTCCCGTGTTGGCGTCCCTACGTAAGTTGTACTGGGAATGCAGACCGTGGAGTGGTGAGACAAAAGTTACCGGCTTGGTCTGGTCGTACATCTCCAAGGAAAAGGGGGCATGGTCTTGAAAGGCGACGCAAGTGGATAGCTTGGCTCGAGGGGCTAAGAGGTGGCGTGGTCTTGGTAAGGCAGACGCACGTGGATGATAGGGTCATGTCAGTGGAGCGTGCGGCTTGGCCTGGTGCGGCCATGACTAGGCGTGGCTCGGTGAGGTGAGGCGTGTACGGACGGCTAGGCGTGGTGGGGCCGCGGAAATGGCATGAGCGGTCTAAGGCTCGGAAATTGGTCTTTGCGGGACCGGTTTTCTCTTTTCCCTTCTTGGATCAAAATAGGAAATCCTTTCTTTGTTCAAACTCCCACGTACCATGTATATATAAAAGGAGGGCCGGCTTCTCTTTTTGCTTCACACCTATTTATTCCTCCTAGCCGTGTGACAACATTAAAGCAGAGTGGACGAGCAAATCCCAGG
The DNA here is from genome assembly GCA_023529315.1 of Papaver bracteatum. NCBI lineage: Eukaryota > Viridiplantae > Streptophyta > Magnoliopsida > Ranunculales > Papaveraceae > Papaver > Papaver bracteatum. The sequence continues at coordinate 246,579 of JAJJWX010000603.1, forward strand.
TATGCCTTCCAACACTTCTCTTTAACTCGTTTTTTTTTATGCCTGTGTAAACCCTAGTTGTAGGCATACATTTTCATGACCTTGTAGAAATGTTGGCTTGAATCTTAGGTATTTTTTTCCCTAGCTTGTAGTAACACTTAGGCATGAATACCATAGTAATGTTGACCGCCCCTACTCACTGTGCAAGGTAGGCACGTGATATTAATTGCCATGTATTCTCACGAAAACCTAGTTTTTTAGGGTTTGCTCCTTGGTTTGGCGGGGACATGTGTATGGTTCCCCTGGTGGGTCACTCTTCCTCGGTTGGACAAGAATTCTATGTCATAGGGTATGGACTTGAAACAAACTGGATTGCGTCTTTGGTGAATATAATTTGCGTTCGCATTCTGTAATAATTTCTCTTCGCATTGTTCCATTGTACTTGTTTGAGAAAATCTTTGTTATGATGTCACTTGAGGAGAGTTCTGCTGTACCGAAAGACGTTTGTAATTCCAAACCAAACATAGATGATGATTTCTTCACTACATCGGCCATGGTCAGGAGGAACCATCCCAACCATGTGTCTATTCTTCTGACCGGCTCGAAAAGCGAGGGAGAAGGCCGGTCGGTTCGGCCAGGAAACGTAGTAAGGTTTTGCCTTCAGATGAGAGAATATCATGCCTCCCCCATTGACTTTAAAATCTATGTGAGTCTGTTGCGTCCCTTCGAGAAATGGATGCAGTTCATGATGAGCCAGGAGCATGTAAGAACCAACTTAAACAAGGCACATATCGTTGATGCTGTTGCGGCTTCCGCAGTGCTTCGGATTAGGAAAGATATTCTAGGCTTGGTTTCTTTTGTTGCCATATGGTGTCCGGACACCCACACGGTTGTATGTAGATGGGGTGAAATGACCATTTCCTTGGAGAGTGTGGTTGTATTGCTGAACCTTCCTGTAGTTGGAAACCTTGATGTTAAGTTGTCCGCTGATGAAGAAGAAATGCATGCCGCCCTAGTTGCGAAATCAAAGGGGTTCGTTCGGAAATAAAATGAGACGAAGTACTTCTATGACTAGTGGGAGTCCCAGTGGTTTCCTGACGCGCTAGAGTCGAACCAGAAGAACAGTACGCTTCATGTTGCAGCGTTTTTGGCTCTTTGGCTATCCAGAGATATTTTCGATGACGGCTCGGGCAAGAAAGAGATAAGACATGGACTTATAAAGTTTGCCATAAAATTGGCAAAAGGATTTTTTCTCCCCCTTGGTGGTTTGTTTCTTGGTTCTATGTATGCACACCTAGACCAGCTGGTTTCGGACATGCGCGACAGTGAGGTATGTGCATGTATACCAGCATGCCGTATACACGGATGCCCGATCGGCCATGCCAAAATCGTGTCCCAAGCTTGGATTCGACCAAGCTGAAAAGTGGTGCTTGCGTACCTTTTCTAAAACCCTAATTCCACCAATGGTCGCAGATGAGTGTCTCAAAGATCATCTCGTCCGTCTAACTTCACCGGCTTGGTTATACAACCCTAGTCAGGAGTTAATTGGTCAGTGAGGCGTCATGTTGATCACCACCCGTCACTCTACCACACCATGTGGTCGGACAAGGGAAGACTTGCTTGCGCAACCTCCAAACTATCACATGAAGTAGGCTGGACATGAGGCTATTTTGAGACGCTCAAACAGTGATGCTTTATACATGCTGAGTATACTCGATGCAGTAACTGCATAGAATACACACGATACTTCACAAGTATCGACTTCCTAAATAACTTAGTTATTTAATATAGCATTACATGCTACTTTATGTGGATCCCATGATCCACACACTCAAGAAATCAATCATGTCACAAACTTGGGGATACATACTGGGGTATTGGTCTGGCGGTTTACAACGTGCAGCGCACAACGCGCCATCACAAGAACGTGTCAGGAAGTCATGGACGATTAGTGATGATGGAAGAAGTGGGGAAGACTGGTCGTGTGATACTAACACATCACTCCACTACTCCATCACTCCACTTTCTCCACTTCCCACGAGATACAAGGGTTAGGCTTAAATACTTGTATAAATAGGTTCTCCTCCCTATTTTCAAACACAAGAAATAAGTCAAGACAAGACAGACAGAAACCAAGTATTGATACAATCATATTCAAACACCAGAACTGATAGCTTACATCCTACAAGCCAGTTCAGCTTTCTGATATAAGTCATACATAGCCAACACCTTCACAATCTCAACACCTTCTTCGCTTCCCTCCCTAATATCAACCCCATCTCCTTCACTTTGTGACCGAAGCAAGTCTGGAACGGACATTTCTTGGTTTAGGCCAGAGTTATACAGATTGATTTCTCGAATCACAAGCACTTACCGCGTAGTGCATTTGTTTAGGGTTTAGATTCATTCCTCATCCTGTCATCCACACACCCCAAATTATCAAATCCGGCAGGAATAGTTTTCACCCATAAACACATGCTTCAGACTGGAGTGTAGTGGAAACCGAATTAACCCTCCAAGCAATTCAACTACATTTGTGCTCCTTATATCTCTTGAACCTCTTAAGGTTCTATGCAATAGATTCCCTTAGCTGACATCTTTTACATCCTAAGAGTTACTCCAATCTAAGTGAAGACTTTTCATACTAATTTGCCTCTAACAAATAAGATTATTTGATTTCCCTTTTGATCTTTAGATCTAGGTTTGTAAATCTGTTTGCAATATACAAATTCTATCAAACCTGACTAATCCGAAAAACTTACACTTAGTTAGATGAGAAGCCTAGATTACTAACCACCTCTCAAGAACAATACAAACAAATCAAAGAAGAGTTCAGATATCTATCTTGAGGAATCACAAAGTCTGAGAACCTTTGTGATTTCTATCCATCTCGTTCTTGATCTGAGATAATAAGAACCTTGAAGATCAATAAGAACAAGATATGAATACACAAAATATCAAGTAAAAAAAGTTATTCCGGGCTTCACGAATCCGTAAGTGAAGTCTATAAGTTGTAACCTAATTGTTTCTTATAGGAAGCTTAGGTTTTTAGAGGATGACTCTAGCAAGAAACTAGGATACAGAAGTCGAAACAGAATTAACCCTCCAAGCAATTAAACTGAAGATGTGCTCCTTATATCTCTTGAACCTCGTAAGGTTCGATACAATAGATTCCCTTAGATGACGTCTTTTACATCCTAAGAGTTACTCCAATCTAAATGAAGACTTTTGATACCAATCTGCCTCTAACAAATAAGAGTATTTAATTTCCCTTTTGATCTTTAGATCTAGGTTTGGAAATATGTTTGCAATAGACAAATTCTATAAAACCTGACAAATCCGAAACACTTACACTCAGTTAGCTGAGAAGCCTAGATTACTAACCACCTCTCAAGAACAATCCAAACAAAAGTTTAGATATCTATCTTGAGGAATCACAAAGTTTGGGAAGAAGGAAACCTTTGTGATTTCCTATCTTGTTCTTGATATGAGATAACAAGAACCTCGAAGATCAATAAAAACAAGATCCGAATACACAAACTATCAAGTAAAAGATAGTTAGTCCGGGCTTCAAGAATCCCTAAGTGAAGTTATAAGTTGTAACCTAATTGTTTCTCATAGGAAACTTAGGTTTTTAGAGGACGACTCTAAACTAGGATGCAAAAGTGTTAGGGATTAACAAGTTATGTTGCATGAGTCTCTTCATTTATAGATTTTTAAGAATATAGGTAGCTTCCAATTCAATCTAAGATAACTTGGGATCCAAGTATATACATTTTCAGTTTATATGAAATTCTGATTAGGAATTCATGTAAGCATATGAGAAGTTTTCCTTGAAATTATACAAAAGAATATACACTATGATCTAGGGTTCTGAATCTGTGTATAATGATAGTCAACACTGGCAAATATACCTTTTGAATTTTCAAGCATAAGTCATATTCATTAACACTCAAGACTTAAACCATGATTTATTAACAAGTACAGAGTGATTTAATCAACAAGTTGTCTTAAAACCGTTTATGAGAGTTGTAGCAGTGCCAAACGTATTTATGAAAAATAGTTATGAACATTTACTTAGTTCTGTACTAGGTAAATATGTATAGAGGTATGCATACCTATCGACCAGTCCGTGAACTCATTTTGTGGAGGTACGCACACCGGGTATATGTACCCTTAGCCATTCATAAACTTAGATCCCAGGGGTACACGTACTGGTTATGCGTACCTCCATCTCATTCATGAACTCACAACCTTAGGGTACGCATACTGGGTATGCCATGTATATAGAATTTTAGTAAGTTCTGAAAACTCTCTTTAATTAATCTGAAACATTCCTAATCGTCATAGCTAATAAATATAATTATTTGAGAAAGTTCCAAATGATCAACTTGAAACAAAAATAGTTCATAAACAATGATTGTTTTTAACCAACATTGTTAAGAATCTATGGACATACATTACTTGAATCATATTTCGAGAGATTTAACAAGACAAGCGCTTGTCTTGAAATTTATTCCTTGCAATATTAAATCTATTAAAATCATACGGCACAATCTCATAAGATAGGATGGTAAATGTCGTGAGTAAATAGGATGGTTTAGTCTTCATATACCTCGTTGTCGATGAAGTTCTTTAAATGTCTTCGTTTAATCTTCAGAATTCAAACTTCGAGGGTTATTCAGGGATGTATGACACTCAACTACCATACTCTAATCCTAGTCCGAGACTTTACTTTAGTAGACTAGAAATCAAGATATATTTTTGTGCATCTAACATTGACAACAATCTTGAAATAACAAAACTTGCGAGTTCGACCGAGCAGTGCTCTAACCCCCTGTTTTTCAACTTTAGTGACAAAACTATCAATATATATATGGATTCAAAATAAATAAATTTCATCTTAAAATCCATCATGCTTGATTTCTTTAAATCTTTAACATCATCTTGAATTCTTTGTTCTTCGAATTCTTATATTGTTCTGCAAGTAGAACTGTTCAGTTTTCACTAAAAGAGAAATATATAAGCTATACGAGTATGAGAATATCAATTGCCCTATCTATGAATTTTTCTTTAAACATTCCAGCAATTAGTCAAACTTTAATTGACCATGTAGGTGGAACTGTGGAAAAAAGGGGATCACATGCAGCTTATACCACAAGAGAGCAACTAGAAGAAAAGGTTCCTATACAGCCTTCCAATAGGTAACAAAATAGAGTGGACATAAAATAACATTAGTGTAGACTTTCGAGTAGACTAAATATATGTATTCATTTCGAAGTAACTGCTTTTTTTTTGGTAAACTCTAAACCCAATATTATTAAGGTTGCAAACATAGCTGCTTTCTATAACTGAAATGCCTTCTAAAATACTTGGAAAACAAGGACTAATAGCTAACCTGCACAAAGTTTATATGAAACTGTATTAATCTTTTAACATCAAATAATACTCAAAGTTATGGGAATCAGTTAAATCATGGGCTATTTAACGTTTGGTACCCAGCAAATGTCCAACACATTGCTTTGGTACCCAATATTTTAAAAATTAAGGGTTGGTACCTAATTTTGTCGTTGACTGTCAAGTCAAACTTTTACCAAATTCCTTTTTATTTTATAAATTATTAAGGTTCTAGGAGAGAGACCTTCCTTCTCAAAATCAGGAAATCACTGGTTGGATTTGCCAACCAAGAAAGAATGAGAAAAGGATTCACTGGAAATCAAGAGATGAATTTTTTTTGTGGGGATCGGTGCCACGAAGTTTGCAGAGAGAATTTACAAGCGTTTGGCATCAGATATGGACCGTCAAGGAAGTAAGCGCTTGGGCCGGGAACAAAGCGTTGGCGGATAAAACCTAGCCCTTACAATATCTAAGTAGGTTTGTTCTCACCTAGTTCAGAAGCTTTCTATAGGAGTCACTTCTTAGTGTGATATGATAATTACACTCGAACCTTTCTTAATACTACCAAGCCCTCTCGAATGAGTTCTAAGATAGAAGATTTCGACGTAGACCCTGGGACAAATCTTTCACTCATGGAGAAATGAAAACCTGTCACTATTTCGTCATGAAGACCGATGCGATGGGAATAAATGACATTGAGAAGCGTTGCTAACTTAACAATTAAATTTCGGCATAACAAGGTGTTTGTAGGTGAAAATGGTTTCTACTGATTTCGGTAATTTCAGGTGTGAAGGTGAGAAAAAATTTAAACCCTAAACAATGTACTGCAGGGGAGTACTTTAGATTCGAGAGATCAATCTGTACAAGTCCGGCCTAAATCAAGAAATGGTAATTCCAGACTTGCTTCAGTCAAAAAGCGGAGGAGAATGGGTTGGTTTTGGGGAGGGAAGCAAGGAAGGTGATGAGACCAGAATAGTTGATTCTGGAAGAGTAGTTGTGTTACTACGACTTGTATCAGAAAAGTGGGAATCAAGGAAGAGTAGTTGTGTTACTTGTAGCACGCAAGTATTTTCTGAGTGTTGTATATCCCGAATGAACTTGTTGTTCTGAGGAAATAGGTAGGACCTATTTATACAAGTCGAAGTGAAACGTACTCTGGTCTCATTAAGGGATGGATAAATGGGTAAGTAAATGGGAGGAGGTGATAACCGCATGCATGGAATTGATCTTCCTTAAAACCGTTAACGTATGGAATTGATGTTCCATAAAGTGGTTAACGCATGGAATTCATTGTCGGGAATTTCACCATTAACTCCTTATATTTACTAACTGGCTCACCCTTATGACACCTCCTTATGACGGGCGTAGTGTACACCGCACGCTGTAAATAGCCAAACCAATACCCAAAGAGGATCCCCCAGTTTCTGATAAGTGTTTGATGTCTCAAATGTTTTTGTGGAAAACATATGGCACATAGTTGTTGCCTGGAAAGTCGAGCTTGGAATACTTGGTAGCTTGGTGACCTTCGACGGTCGAGATCTTGCATCTTAAGATGAAGGTAGCCATTGATCGTCATACGCTTTCGTTCGTTGGTGGCCGCATAGGGAAGGCCAGCATGATGGCGCGGCTAAGCTGGCATGCCATTGGCATGGCATGTATTGGCATGGAAAAACTTAGGTTTTTGAGCCTTAGGTTACCACGCGTTGTCTGGTAACCTTGGATGGCTAGGATTTTCTCCTGGGGTTGAAGGGAAACCGTTGATTGTTTCACGCCTTTGTTTTGGTAGCCGCGTAGGGAAGGCCAGCATGGTGGTGCTGCTAGGCATGCCTTGGAGAAATTAGGCTTGGAATGTGGGGCCAAGGGTTTTCCATGGGTGCATGGCGTGGCTAGCTTTGTCTAGGAGCGGTTTTGGATTGGCATGTGGGGCCAAGTGTTTTCCATAGGCGCATGGCGTGGCTAGATTTGGCTAGGTGCGGTTTTGGCTAGGCATGTGGGGCCAAGGGTTTGCCATAGGCGCATGGCGTGGATAGCTTTGGCTAGGTGTGTGACCAAGCTAGGGTTTTGGGCCAAAGGTCGTTTGGTAACCTTAGATGCCAGGATTTTCTCCTGGGATTAAAGGGAAACCGTTGTTTATTGCACGCCTTCGTTTTGGTAGCCGCGTATGGAAGGCCAGCATGGTGGCGAGGCTAAGTTGGTATGGCTAGGTGCGTTTGGCATGGCATGGTTTTCCATTGGCACAGAGGTGCAAGATAGCATGGTTGGAATTATTTGGCGTAGTTGGTGTGGCTGGCATGATTTGCCATTGGCACATAGGTGCGGCTAGCATGGTTGGCATGCTTTGGCGCGGTTGGTGTGGCTGGAATGATTTTCCATTGGGACAGAGGTGCGGCTAGCATGGTTGGAATGCTTTGGCGCGGTTTGTGTGTCTGACATGATTTTCCATTGGCACAGAGGTGAGGTTAGCATGTTTGGCATGCTTTGGCGTGGTTGGTGTGGCTGACATGATTTGCCATTGGAATAGAGGTGCGGCTAGCATGGTTGGCATGATTTGGCGCGGTTGATGTGGCTGGAATGATTTTCCATTGGCACAGAGGTGCGTATAGCATGGTTGGAATGCTTTGGCATGGTTGGTGTGGCTGACATGATTTCCCATTGGCACAGAGGTGCGGCTAGCATGGTTGGCATGCTTTGGCGTGGTTGGTGTGGCTGGCATGATTTTCCTTTGGCACATAGGTGATTAGGGTTTGGCTTGTCGTAACCCTAATTAAAAAAGATATCCCGGTAATTATTTACAGACACATTAAATATTTCAATAAATGCGCCTAGTAAATGCTTATTACTTAAATGTTGTGACGTCACTGTCTACTAGGGTTTAGGGTTTTGCGATTTTAACCCTAGGCTAAAAACCACAATCAATATTAAATCCCCTTCTTAGCTCGGAATAGGTGCCTTGTTGCGAGGTAAGCATATGATGGTGACAAATAAGGACGGAATCGAGACGTAAATCATTGCAAAGATGGTCACAAAAATCCGACTAACCTTTTTAAGAGGTGAAGAGAGTTTTTGCTTCCCGTGCTAGCAGCCATGCATGAGTTGTACTGCGGATGCAGACCATAGAGTGGTGAGATGAAATTTTCCGGCTTAGTCTGGCCGTACATCACCGAGGCACATCAGGCGCGGTCTTGGAAGGAAAAGCATAGCGGATTGTAGAGGCAAACCATAGCGGTCGGCTTGGAACGTGGGGCCAAGGGGTGACGCGGTCTTAGAAAGGCAAGCGTGCGTGGATGACTTGTCATGATATGTCCGCGATAATGGAGCGGGCAGCCTGGCATGGTGCGGCCATGGCAAGGCGAGACGTACACGGACAGTTAGGCGTGGTGGGTCCGCGGCAATGGAGCGGATGGCTTGGTCTTAGGAATGCAAGCATAGTGGATGGCTTAGTGCGTGGGGACAAGGCATGGCGTGAGCAGTCTTGGGCGTGGAAATTGGTCTTTGCGGGACTGGTTTCCTCTTTTTCTTTCTTGGCTCAAACAGGAAGTTCTTTTCTCTTCAAAAACCCGAGAGTGTGATGCCCACAAAAGAGGCGTTACTCCTTATTCTTAGGTTACGTTACCGATTTTGCTACCGAATCTCGGTGCTGGCGGCGGGAAAGCAAAACACGAGATAGCGTGTCTCAAACACGTTCTTCCACGTTTTATCACCAAACCCTAATAATTTTGCACATTTAGGTATGAGGCTTTCCCTTATATTGACTAATGGGATGTGGTTTAATTAGGATCGGATATCAGGCCTTAACTCACGGCTAGTATATAAAAACTTTCATTTTCGGTACTGCGTCGTTCTGCTGAACATAAAAGATGATCTTGAGCCTTCCATTCGCATAGTTTGTTCGCGCCCATCCTTTTTACAGGTATTGTCTCGTGTTTTATACTGGTATCCCATTTTGTCTTCTTTCTTATGTAGGTTGCCGGTGCAGACAGGGTGAAAATTTATCCTTTTCTTTGGTTTTGTAGCGCGTAATGGGATCTTCCAACGATGACCAGACCCCTAACTCTTCGGAGAGAAATTTCGGGATCGGCGAAAACCAGTTTTCTTCTCATAAGGAGGCATTAGATAGAATTGAATCTCTGTTCCGTGAAGCTGCCGAAATTACTCGGGACATACCTTCTTCCTATCTAGGAGAGGTGCGGGTGTGTGTCCATACCCTCTTGGCTTAGGTGAACATGGAAGAAGAGTAGGAAGATGACGAAGTATCCTAGTGCATTGAAAGGCTTCAGTGTAACAAAACTTCTTCACGTCCAGGTGCTAAGACGGAATGGTCCGCCTCTCGGTTGAAACAGTAGAAAACTGATTTTGTAAAACTTGTAGGAGAAGGCCGTCGTAACTTCCATGTATAAGATGGTACCATTGTCCTTGATTCTGATGCGGATGGATCATAGAATCCTCTTTAAGAGGTTGTTGAGGAGATTTTCGAGGAAGATGGCACTACGGTTGACGATGAACTGAAACAGTTTACGGAGCGGACAACGAAATTATTGTTGGTAACGTCGGGGGAGTCATAGTGGCCTATGTTGTGTCAGCTGTTGAAGCGGATGTCGGGAAGAAAATGGATGTTGTTTCCGCTGACACGGTTTCCAGATGGGATGTTTTGGTGTCGGCTACTGCCGATGATGCTTTCGGATGTAACTTTTGCTATCCGAGAGATTTTTGGGGAAAGTGCTTGGAGAAGCTCTGATAGAGAAGCTGGAAACTCGTGCGTATGCTTTTAATAACCAGTTTCCCTTTTTTTTTTATTGCATAGACATCTTGATGCTTTCGCAGACTTATTGTTATCTTCTTTGTATTCATGGAGAAGTTAGGGCTTCGCCCATTAGCATCCCGCTTGCGGTTTCACATCTTTGAATAAAACTTCTCATTTGAAAGACCTCAATCTTCCATTAAAATAGGTTGTTCGACCTTCCGTTCCCTTCAGATCTCTTGAGTAATTAAATAAGGCATTTCCTGTATGTTTTCGGCTTTTCTGGTCGTGATTTGATGGTTGATCGTGTCTTCTGAGCTTCGACAGTGAAGGGATCTTGTGTAGATTCCCAGTCCCCAACTGTAGTTTTCATGTTTCCATCTTGTGTGGTCGATGGGTTGACCATGATAGGGATATCTCCATCGTGTGTTCGTACTTGTGATTTTGTTACTTCTTCTACGTGCAATTGAAATATGGAAGAGTACGGGTTACCTTTACAGTGATTGTTTCCATGGTAAAACTCTGGCTGGTATCAACAAACTGGCGGCAACAGTTCTTGGCAGCAGATGTGATTAGAAGATACTGTCCATGGAAGTAAAGGGATTGGATGGATGCACAAGCGAGCAAACTGTCTATGACCACAAGCTTTGGTGGGATGGAATCAGAAGGAGGCCATGAATACGAAGATTGGATGGATGTGATCATGATCCTTGACATGGGGAGCATGGTGGTATGACCCTTTGAAGAAAGAAGCGGCGTTGAAGCAGCTTCGGCTCTTGGAGAGGATGTTGAAACTTAGGAAGCCAAACGCTAAAGTTTTGGCTTCAGATCCTGGAGAAGCTTATGGAGAGAACACTGAAGCGGAGCGGTTGCTAGAGCAAGCGTTTAGGAGAAGCAGTCGTCGGGGTGAACGTTGAAGCGGAGCGGCTACGTTAATCAGTGTGCTGTCAAACTGTACACCCTTCAAGCGAACAATGGTTAGGAATCCCCAGTTCCTTCTATCAATCGTGCTTTCCAGGAGAGGTTGGGGTTTGGGTACGGCTTCTCTGGTTGGGAACAGCTGCTTCCCTGATGTAGTGCGGTTGAGGGATGCAAATATTCCTTGACGTTGCGCCTTGAGAAAATATAGAATCTCACATAAATATCTCATCATAGACTGCACGATTTTGTGGGCGAAGTCCCCAGGAATCATGCATCCTGACAGGAAGAGAGTCTATGTGAACTCAGGGGGTTGTTGATTTTCTTTGCCTCAATTTTGGAGAAGCCATTCCTGATCATTAAGTGTGATGAAATTGGATTTCTTATTCCATTCTACTGGGAGTTCAAGAGCAACGCGAGCCTCTTCATCTATAAACGCACATCCTGCTGAACTGCCTTTTGTATTTTTATCAAATCAAAAGTGGTAAAAGGAGGTCGGCTTCTTCCGGCTCTTCTAGTATCTTGCCATGATGGTGGAGTAGCGTCTTTGGTGATGGTTGGAGCTGTCATTCCTGAAGAAATGTTGGGGTGGCGGAAGCGACTTCGGTTCTGGTAAGTGTATCGTGCAGAGATGGCACAGTTTTGATCACGCAGTGCTGGATCCATGTCGATGAATGGTGAGGATAGCGTCGCTTTGGCTGGTTGTGGAGCAGGGAAGATGGTGCTAGGAGGGCGTAAGATGTTAGCACTGGCATGTGTGCCTGGCATGCGCGTCTGGCATGCACATCTGGTAAGCGCGTCTAGCATGCTCGTCTGGTAAGCGCGTCTGGCATGCACGTCTGGTAAGCGCGTCTAGCATGCTCGTCTGGTAAGCGTGCCTACATGCGCGTCTGGCATTGGATCGGCTTGAAACGGGCGCTGGCTTGGAACGGCGTTTTCTTGGCGTGGCGCGGAATCAATAAAGTGGTTAAGAGTATTCTAGGTCTGTACTCCAGCATTTCTCTTCCAATTTGTTTTCTTAGGTTAGTGCATACCCTAGGTATGTCTTCCATAAATGTGTAGTAATATTGTTCTTCCGAACTGGTGTAAACCTTAGCCGTTGGTATGTCATTCATAAACTTGTAGAAGTACTTGTTCTTCTGTTCGAATATCACCGTAGTAGTGTCGGCTACCTCATGAATAGTGAATGGTTATCATTATTACGCAAAGTAGGTACGTACGGGTAGGTGATGGATTCCACGAAGAACTAGGCGTTATGGTTCCTCTGAGATCCAAAAGTTACAGGCCTAGGTGACTGAAGGTCCTTTTGCGGACGTGGTCAAACAACAAGAAGCGGAGGTCGAATGGCTGTCCAAAGAGTTGGAGCTGAACAGGCGCTCCTCCAAATGACGAAGGACGCTTTCTTTGAGAAGAGCAAAATACCGTTGAATGGATTCCTTTGAATTCACTTCTGTCTTCTGAAATTCTTCTGTTTTTTTTTTGAAGGGCAAATGGAACACCTGGCTTATGGTTTTGATTTTCTGGATTTTTTTGGTTGATAGACAAGTGTTACCTATGAGGGTTTTGGATTATTATTCTGGATGAACTGTTTTAGGATGATGCCGTTTTTGGTTATGATTGTAAGTAACACAAACAACCCAGGGAAGATATGGAAACATTAACGTTGCATGTCGGTAGATGACATGGGATGAAACATAACATGGCTATCGGTTTTTATCATTCCCGTGAAAACTTGAAATAATAAACCATGTATTTTGTCTAGGAAAGACTTACTCGGTTTTTGGATCTGCTAACGAAGAACATGTCAGGTGCAAGTCCGACTTTCATGGGAAACACCGCGATTGTGGAAAGTCCCCAGTCGTTCCCGAGTCACTTGATAATCGAGTCGTTGATCCCTGAGCGGATCGTTTGCTTTTAACCTTTGGGAAGTCCCCAGTCGCCCCTTGCCTTATCAAAACAGATAATCGGGTTGTCTGGTAACTGAGTCGTCGATCCCTGAGAAGATCGCCTGCTTCTACCGTCTTGATGTCTGGGTTTAAGCATGAAATCGATGGTCGAAAATTGACATTATAACCGAAAGATCAATCTCCCACTGTGGTCGCCAATTTTTTGTAGGGAAAATGGTTTCCGCTGATTTTGGTAATTCGGGTGTGAAGGTGAGAAACAATTTAAACCCTAAACAATGTACTGCAAGGGAGTACTTTATATTCGAGAGATCAATCTGTACAAGTCCAGCCTAAACCAAGAAATGGTCGTTCCAGACTTGCTTCGGTCACAAAGCGGAGGAGAATGGGTTGGTTTTGTGGAGGGAAGCAAGGAAGGTGATGAGACCAGAATAGTTGATTCTGGAAGAGTAATTGTGTTACTATGACTTGTATCAGAAAAGTGGGAAGGCTAACAAAGTAAGCTAGCAAGCAAGTATTTTCTGAGTGTTGTATATCCCGAATGAACTTTGTTGTTCAGTGGAAATAGGTAAGACCTATTTATAGTTATACAAGTCGAAGTGAAACGTACTCTGATCTCATTAAGGGATGGATAAATGGGTAAGTAAATTGGAGGAGGTGATAACCACATGCATGGAATTGATGTTCCATAAAACCGTTAACGTATGGAATTGATGTTCCATAAAGTGGTTAACGAATGGAATTGATTGTCGGGCATTTCACCATTAACTCCCTATATTTACTAACGGTTTCACCCTTATGACACCTCCTTATGACGGGCGTAGTGTACGCCGCACGCTGTAAACCGCCAAACCAATACCCAAAGAGGATACCCCAATTTGTAATATATGTTTGATGTCTCGAATGTTTTTGTGAAAAACATATGGCACGTCGTTGTTTCCTGGAAAGTCGAGCTTGGGAGACTTGGTAGCTTGGTAACATTCGACGGTCGAGATCTTGCATCTTAAGAGGAAGGTAACCGTTGATCGTCGCACGCTTTCGTTCGTTGGTGGCCACATAGGGAAGGCCAGCATGGTGGCGTGGATAAGCTGGCATGCCGTTGGCATGGCATGATTTGGCGTAGCTAAACATAGGTTTTCGGGCCACAGGTTACCACGCCTTGTCTGGTAACCTTGGATGTCTAGGATTTTCTCCTGGGGTTGAAGGGCATCCGTTAATTGTTGCACGCCTTCGTTTTGGTAGCCGCGTAGGGAAGGCCAGCATGGTGGCACGACTAGGCATGCCTTGGCGCAATTAGGTTGGCATAGCATTCCTTGGCGTGGTTTGGCTTGGCATGTGGGTCCAAGGATTTTCCATGGGTGCATGGCGTGGCTAGATTTATCTAGTTGTGGTTTTTGCTTGGCATGTGGGGCCAAGGGTTTGCCATAGGCGCATGGCGTGGCTAGGTGCGGTTTTGGCTTGGCATGTGGGGCAAAGGGTTATCCATGGGCGCATTGCGTGGATAGCTTTGGCTAGGTGTGGTTTTGACTTGGCATGTGGGGCCAAGGGTTTGCCATAGGCGCATGGCGTGGCTAGCTTTGGCTAGGTGCATGACCAAGCTAGGGTTTTGGGCCAAAGGTCATTTGGTAACCATAGACGACCAGGATTTGCTCTTGGGATTAAAGGGCAACTGTTGATTGTTGCACGCCTTCGTTTTTGTAGCCGCGTATGGAAGGCCATCATGGTGGCGCGACTAAGTTGGTATGGATAGGTGCATTTGGCATGGCGCGGTTAGTGTGGCTGGCATGGTTTGCCATTGGCACAGAGGTGAGGCTAGCATGGTTGGCATGTTTTGGTGTGGTTGGTGTGGCTTTCATGATTTCTCATTGGCACAGAGGTGCGGTTAGCATGGTTGGCATGCTTTGGCGCGGTTGGTGTGGCTGACATGATTTTCCATTGGCACAGAGGTGCGGCTAGCATGGTTAGCATGCTTTGGCACGGTTGGTATGGCTGGCATGACTTGTCATTGGAACAGAGGTGCGTCTAGCATGGTTGGCATGCTTTGGCGCGGTTGGTGTGGATGGAATGATTTTCCATTGGCACAGAGGTGCGGCTAGCATGGTTGGCATGCTTTGGCGCGGTTGGTGTGGCTGGCATGATTTTCCATTGGCACAGAGGTGCGGCTAGCATGGTTGGCATGCTTTGGCGCGGTTGGTGTGGCTGGCATGATTTGCCATTGGCACAGAGGTGCGGCTAGCATGGTTGGCATGCTTTGGCGCGGTTGGTGTGGCTAGCATGATTTTCCATTGGCACAGAGGTGCGGCTAGCATGGTTGGCATGGTTTGGCGCGGTTGGTGTGGCTGGCATGATTTGCCGTTGGCACAGAGGTGATTAGGGTTTGGCTTGTCGTAACCATAATTGAAAAGGATACCCAGGTAATTATTTATAGACACATTAAATATTTCAATAAATGCGCCTAGTAAATGTTTATTACTTAAATGTTGTGACGTCACTGTCTACTAGGGTTTAGGGTTTTACGATTTTAACCCTAGGATAAAAAACACCATCAACACAAGGTTTACACCGTCTTTTTTCACTGAGGCGCGCAACGTGCCGTTGGTAATGATTCCACTACGGTGCCACAAATTTGCAAGCGTATCCTTAGTAATCGCTTTTGCTCTTTTGATTCCTGAATAATGACTTTGTTAGGATTCAGTTTTGCTGGAATTCTTCTTGAATAGCGTCTATTCTTGCGTCCAAGGTCATTTTAAAAGTCTGACCTAAACTCTTTCGACTGAATAGAATGAAACCTATAAAACAACCAGCTACTATCGTTTATGAAAAAGCGGGGGTATAACAACCACACCTAATATTTCGCTTAGCAATTTGTATGGAAAAACTCCAATATACTTTTAAGAGAATCAACTAGACAGTCAGACTCAATCTTAACAAAAAAGTATATCAAAGAGTTATGTCTCAATTTCTCAATTCAATCCACACTCAAACAAATAGGGATTTGCGAGCCTGACTGAATACAAGAGAAATAACGTGAACGGTATCAAAGACCAATGTTCAAGGATCAATCAATTCCAATCAATAGACAAAGTTTGGATTTACCAATTGATCGATTCAATGCACAACCTGTGATATTTCAATTATATAACAAAATATAATGCGGAAAAGAAATAACACAAACACCAGAAGTTTTGTTAACGAGGAAACCGAAAATGCAGAAAAACCCCAGGACCTAGTCCATATTTGAACACCATACTGTATTAAGCCGCTACAGACACTAGCCTACTACAAACTAACTTCGGTCTGGACTGTAGTTGAACCCCAATCAATCTCACACTGATTCAAGGTACAGTTGCGCTCCTTACGTCTCTGATCCCAGCAGGATACTACGTACTTGATTCCCTTAGCTGATCTTACCCACAACTAAGAGTTGCTACGACCCAAAGTCAAAGACTTTAATAAACAAATATGTCCCACACAGAAAAGTCTACATGAATGGATAAATATGTCTCCTACAGAAATACCTACGAGTTTTGTTCTGTATTTTGATAAATAAAGGTGAATAGGAACCAATCGATAACTCGTACTTATATTCCCAAAGAACATCCTAGAATTATTAATCACCTCATAATAATCTTAATCGACAAGCGAAACAAGATATTTTACAATCACAAACGATGAGACAAATATGTTTGTGACTACTTTTCTATCTTTTCTATACGAGAAATAAATATCAACCCAATCTTACGATTGCACTCAATACGATAGAAAAATCAAGATCATATCACGCAACTACAGAGAAAATAGTTGGGTCTGGCTTCACAATCCCAATGAAGTCTTAAGTCGTTAACCTACATTGTCTCGAGAGAAACCTAAGGTTAAAGGGGAATCGACTCTAGTTTATGCAACTAGTATCATATAGGAGGTGTGGGGATTAGGTTTCCCAGTTGCTAGAGTTCTCCTTTATATAGTCTCCAAATCAGGGTTTGGAATCTAAGTTACCTTGGTAACAGAGCATTTAATTTTCACCGTTAGATGAAAACCTGATTAGATTAAAGCTAATATCTTTCAACCATTAGATAGATTTTAGATTCTTATACACAAATGAAAATTAACTTCATTTAGGTTTGGGTAACCATACCTAAACATGTACACTTAGTTGGTTCAACAATAGTTAACCAATGGTTAGCCATATGGGCACTTTCATATCAACCTTATTCATCTTCACCATAACTAGTTCAAGTGACTCAAATGAACTAGTTGGAGAGTTGTTCAATTGCTTAGATCTCATAGAAGTATACAAGATATAATTGAAGCAAAATTGATTTTGATTCACTCGAATCAATTCATGAACATTATAGACACGGTTTGCAAAGATTGCATTCCTTATTTTATAAATGTTTTAGTTCATGAACTAACCGATTTTACAAAGTAACCTACCTAAGTATGCAAATAGGTACGTGTACTTAACCGGAAGAGTTTGTTTTTCACTTTCAAACTCCAGCAAAAATTCACGGACGTGAACTTTCTGCCAGTATGCGTACGGGTACACATACTTACTCGGATTTCCAACAACTGCCAGTACGCGTACGGGTACGCATACTTTGGGTTCCCGGTTTTGGACTTTTACACAAATGTGAGAACACACTATGTTTATATCCAAAGATGGTTGCATGTTCTAAACACCCATTTCAATTATTGAAACTTTTTTAGAGAATGTTATGTAGTTGTTATTCACAAACTATTTTTCATCAAAGCGATTTTCAAGTTATTGAAATAATCAACATGACTTTCGTCACTAGTAAAGATGAACTTGGCCAAATCGAAAGCTTACCAACACATATTTCGAGGCATAGATAAGTGAGTTAAACTCGGCTCGAAATAACACATGTGTGTAATTGAAGTCTATATAGCAATATGACTTTTGTCTCAAAATAAGAGATAAAATAGATAGACTTTTGAGTGATAGATAAGTTCAAGTCTCCACATACCTTTTTGTCGATGAAGTTCCACAAGTTCCTTGAGTAGTTCTTCGTCTTCGCATGATGAATGCCGTGGAGTCTAGAGAATAATGTCAAATAAAATCTTTTGATCCTTCATATTAATTTTTGTTATTCTCTCTTTCAGTAACTTGAACGGGTGGGGGAATGAATGTTACCGAGTTGCAGAGAACAATCCGAACCGGGGAGTACCGAAGTGCTTTTTCTGTAGGTTGAAGTGGTATAGAACCTAGTGAACCTAGCGTACAAAAGAAGAAGTCTTATCTTATGAGTTTAGTTAGTTAGTGATCAAAGTCGAGAGTTTCATGCAACTTGTTGAAAGAAGACTGATTCTTATTCTACGATAAAAGATGATGAATGATCAATGCGACAAGCATATCGTGTCAATTTTTCATTCTTTCTTTACTAAAAAGATGATTCGAACCTCTAGCAAAGGTGGACCTATAACTTGAGATTTTCCATGCTAATACATTTCTCGGGAAATTGGCCCATCCCCGCGAGACTCTGAAATGGTTAGTCATATTATATTCGCCTTGTCTTTGCCACTACTCTTCCTGTTTGTCTGAGATGAGAGTTCCAATAGTTCACGCTGATGTTCACTGCTGTTAAGAGTAGCATGCTGTGTATGCTTCTTGTAGTTGATTCATTAGGTGCTCCTTCTAGTGGTCTAACATGAGAGGGATAGTCTACTTCTCATTTTTCATGCTCTTGTTTGGTTCTCATGCCTTCGTGACTATTGAGTACTGGTATCAAGGCATGTAAGGTTCTTCCCAAGATCTCTTTTACCTTTTTTCATATAAAAGATGTTGTGTTTTCGATGACATTTCTTGTCTTCCAATTATGGTGATTCATCAAATGGAAATCCCATCTAGCAGGAAAGCGTATTCACGAACACCTAGCTTACGAGGCCAGATACTCATTATTCCCAGATCTCAATACCAGCGAAAGCAGGGCTAACACCTAAAGACATCGTTAATCGTGCCATGAACAATGCTCAGAGTCAATTCTATAACAGGAAAAGTGAATACCGCTACTGCTATACGCCTTACTAAGAGCTATAACACAACTAACAATGTACTAGGACTGTCGCATATAAGTTGAATATCGCATATCTGTTGTCTCTTCATTTATGTAACTACAACTCATATTGGCTCCTTAGTCGCAGATCACCTAATGGAACTAGAGTTTGAGTTTGGGAGGTTGAGTAATTCTTTATTGATCAAAATCCGGGATGAAATAACTCTACTAGGCAACTAGAGGTCTATGCCCGCAGGTCGCCCGAGATAGTCTTACTAATTACACGCCTTTGTTTTCTTCTTTGCCGGGAAGGTGGTTGCCACTTATTTATTCTAGAAGTTGTCGGGAAGAGAGGGACCGAGAATTCTAGAGTCTTCGTAGTGGTTATTGGCAAGTGATACGGGGAATACAGGAAAGGGGCGACATCACTAGTAGCTCTTTTCCCACGGAAATATTGGACCGAATCTACTATTGAAACAATAAATTAATATGGCATCCCTTTCTACCAGGGCTGCCTGCCCTAGCATAGCTTATTGGAAGAGCTGATTTCCTTGGTCAATGGAAGCCACTGACCTTGGAACTTAGCTTGTTTCTGTCAAGTTCTTTAACTGGATTCCTTTTTCTTCCAAGTTCTGTAATAATGTGAAGTGAGCTAGTAAGACCCCCCACCTAAGCTTTTAAGCACGAATCTATATCAAGTAAGATCATAATTGTTTAATAAGGAGCTCAGCCGATACAACTTTTTTTCATTGAATTCCTGGTTGGAAGCGATCTAGTCTTGTTTGAACATCAAGGTCATATACATATATATTTAACACATAAACGTCCAACTTAGCATTTACACTTCACTTCTCATTTGAGATGGTCTGATCAAAGAAATATCTATGAAAGAGCTTAGAACCCTAAGAAAGATCTGGTCGAGTCCAGAAGCTTATAACAGTAGTCTAAATTACTTACCATGTTGGAAATTCAAATGAAGTTCAGTAAGTTTCTTGGCTAACTTCTTAGGATAGGTAAATAGTAGACTAAGACAGATATAGATTTAATTCCAACATAGCACTCAGAAAGAGGGAGATTCCCAAACAAAGTTCTTTTAGTTAGTAGCACTGGTCATACCATTACAAGTAGAACGAACCTAGCTTGGGCGAGGATTTCATAGTGTGTTGTGACTCCACATCTAAATAAGGGCGATTAAAATACATATGGGAAGTACATTAAATTATGTGTATAAGCCGTAAAGACTTCCTAACCTCCTAAAAGCATATAGATTGGTACAAAGACACTCAAGCTAAGTGAATTTTCTTTCTGTCAAGTCGAGCTATCTTCTCCTGTAAGTTTTCAGATCAGTGAGAAGGTTGTTTACAAACTCATGTGTCCCATAAGGTTGTTTACTAGGACCTGGCTGGAGACTTTTTTAAAAAAAAAAAAAAAAAAAAAAAAAAACAGAAAATTTATTGAACCAAGAAAAAAATAAGGAAGGGGGCTAGGCCTTACCTCCAGACAGAAACAGAGAGGAGAAAAAAACCAAGAACAAAGAAACAAAGTACAAAAGGTTACATATTACAAAAGCGATATAATAGAAATAACGAATTGTCTAAGCCAATCTTTTGTCTTGTAAAGTTTGGAGGATTCGTCCACCACCGAGATTCAACCGTAGCACCATGCTTGGCCAATAAATCTTCCACTGAATTGCCTTCGCGAAAAACATGAGTGCAGATTAGCTGTATAGAAGTAGCGAATTGCAAACAGTTATTCCAGTGCGACGATAGTCTCGGGGGACTAGCTCTGGATTTTGGATAGCCTGTAAGACAAAAATAGAGTCGCACTCCAACCAAAGCCTACGAATTCTTTTTGCACAGGCCAAGCGAAAAGCATAAATTGCTCCCCAAAGCTCAGTAAACACAGAGTTGTTGATGCCTAGACTCTGCGCCAATCACCCTTTCACCAGACCATTGGAGTCTCTAAAGACCACCCCACAACCCGAAGGACCCGGGTTGCCAAAAGAACATCCATCTGTGTTTGCCTTAATCCAACCAGAAGTAGGAGGCTGCCACTTAACCATAATCACTCTAGGCATTCTAGGATTTAGCCGTTTGATTCCCAGGAAATCCAGAATTTTCTTGTCTGCCTTAGTGTAAAAATAAAATCCACCACTATGTTTACTAGACTCCATAATTAGAGTAGCCAACAACTTGATAGCCTGAGAGGAGGAGGTTACTCTATGGTCAAACCTGATGCTTTTGCGAAAATACCAAATAATCCAGATACATCTCACCACAGCAATCCACAATAGCTTCTTAGTTTGGGAGCATCCCGGAAATCTTATGACTGAGACGAAAATGGCATGAACACTCAAATAGTTCATTGTATGACTGAAAACATGCGTAATCCAATTCCATAAAGAGGTAGAAAAACAACAGTCAAAGAATAAATGACTTTGAGTTTCACCACATCTCGACGAAGGGCAAAGGTTGCAGCACTTCACCGTGTCCGCTCCATATAACTTCACATTATCATCCGAGATTATTCTATTATGCATCACTTTCCAAACCGTGCAAGCCCGCCTTAGAGGTATCTTTATTTAACATAAATCCTTGAAGTCAGCTTTTTCCACCTCCTTGTGTCTGTGGAAGTCATAATCATTTTTCATACTAATATCCCCATCAGCACTGCCCCTCCACACCTGTTTATCCTCAATGTAAATTCTAAAAGGAGTTTCTCTTATCAGTTGCTGAATCTGCCCAGACAGATCCACCATGTAAGAAGGGAACATCCATTCACCCTCCACTATAAAATCTGCCACCAAGTTGTGCATAGTAGCACTCTCTAACTCCAAGAAATCTGCAATAGACGAGTCCAAGTTTGTTTGCCAGATATCATTCCAGAAGTCAATTTTTCTTCCATTGCCAACTAGCCAAATTGTGTTTTCCTGAATAACCATCCACTGTTCTTTGAAGCCCTGCCAAATTGAAGATTTCTTGTAAGCAGCTCCTACAAAACGAACCTTAATAAAGTTCCCAAAGTCAGATTGACCTGTCATAAGTTTCCAAGTGACTTTCATTAGAGAAGAATCATTCATAGTCTTCATAGATTTGATACCCAGACCACCTTCACTTACCGGCAGGCAGACCTTGTCCCATG
The DNA here is from genome assembly GCA_023529315.1 of Papaver bracteatum. Classification (NCBI taxonomy): domain Eukaryota; kingdom Viridiplantae; phylum Streptophyta; class Magnoliopsida; order Ranunculales; family Papaveraceae; genus Papaver; species Papaver bracteatum. The sequence goes on from JAJJWX010000603.1 coordinate 268,667, forward strand.
ACACAGTATTATGATGCCATATATTAATATCACCCGACCAGAAAAAGTTCCTAATCTATTTTTCTAGCATCTTAATGTGAGATACATGCCATTTGTATATATGAAAGCTATACAGAGCTGAGCTCGCAATTACTGAGTTTACCAATTCCACCCTGCCCATCATAGATAAAGATTTTCCTTTCCAGGACGCAAATTTAATTTTAATTTTATCCATAATCGCATGAAAGTGAGTTGATCTAGGCTTACCTCGAAAGACTGGGACACCCAAATATCGAAAAGGTGTAGTACCCATCGGAATATTGTACGAAGCCGTTGTCGCAGAAATTCTATCATGAACATGTTTGCTTGCATAAATTGTACATTTTTCTGCACTGATATATTGTCCTGAGTTTTGACCATACTCCTCAAAAATATTCATTAACACCCTAATGTCTCTCTTAGTACCCCTACATAAGACCATTATATCATCCACATATATCACATGTGAAGGAAAAATAGTACCTCTCGGAGAAGAGATGTGATGGACCTGTCCCTGGCTGAAAGCATTAGAGATTGCATTGCTTAGAATATCTTCCGCCAAGCAGAAAAGAATTGGGGATAAGGGGTCACCCTGGCGCACACCTCTTTTGCAGCTAAAGTATCCCATAGCCTTGTTGTTGATCACAATTGACAGTTTGGCAGATTTCAAAATAGAGTGAATCCACCCCCACAAAAGTATCACAGAACCCATACCCTTGAAGATCTTTAATAAGAAAATCCCAGTTTAGAGTATCAAACGCCTTTTGAATATCTAGCTTAAGTGCAATATTACCTCCAAATAACTTGTAGTCCAGCAGGTTGATTGCCTCAGAAGTTATACCAATGCAATCAAAAATGTGTCTGTGCTTTAGAAAATATCTTTGCTGAGAAGAGATTTGTTTGCACCTAAAATTACTTTTAGGCATAAACACGTTGATTCGATGATGATGATAGGTTAAAAACAAATTGAGGAAAACAAAGAAGACAAAGAATTTTACGTGGTTCGGCATTGTGCCTACGTCCACAGATGAATCTCCCTAAGGAGAGTAATTTTATTGATTGGATTACAAAATGATTTCTCGGCCCTCTCTTCGTGTTCCCCCCCCCCCCCCATTAGGGTTAAGGTCCCCTGTATTTATACAATAATCTGGATTTTCTAGAACCTTCTTCTAGGGTTTCTGGTGGAAAAACGGGCCTCTGAAAATGGGTCGGCAAGCTGGACCGATCTTTACTAGCTATTAGGCTTGGGCCGACAAACATTTCCCGCTAATAATGATGTAGTTAGGCCGCATCGGCGCTCGAATATTATGGTACAAACATCGCCCCCTCTTAACCTATAATTTATTATGGGATTAAGACAATTGGATTATTCTTGAGCCGTGTTTACGGAAGTGCATTGCGACTCTCCCCCAAGCATGTTCCGCAGCTGTTGAGACCTCATATAAACTCTCTTCCAGTGCACCGGTCATTGGCTTGGCAGAGACATTGGGGTTTTGGTGTTGCGCCTCCCAACTGGTGTACAGCTTAAACCGTCGAACTTTTTGGGCCTTTCCATGTTCCATTATTTGCTTTCCACTTCCAAACCATAAAATGAGCTTCCAGGGATAAGCTCATCTTTTCCCAACCATTTTTCATTGTTTTTCAAGATAGATCTATTTCCTCGGATGAGAAACATCATTGTTTTTGTGTCCAGGCTTCTTTATAGTTATCCAATTCAGTATGGCTACTAAGAAAAATTGTTGACTGGGAGAAATTACTTCATCAGAAATCTCCAGGGCTTCATTGAATTAATCCTTTAGCTGATTCATTTACCAAGGTACGTATCCTTGTCACTTTATATTTCTTGATTCATTGTAGAGAAATCCCCAATTGATTTTGTATTGTAAATAAAATCCCTAAAACCAGAATTTTAGGCTTCTTTGAACTCTTGACTGGATTTGGTAGGAGGGCTGGCGAAAGAAATCAATGGGATAAATCTGGATTATTAAAACAACACTTGATTTCAGCAACTTAGGTTTCACACCGACACCAGGTATGTAATCCTCTTCGATTGGTAATCCGTAGTATGTGCGTCAGTATCATTGTTTATTTTTGATTCTCATGCTAGGTGAAACGATTCTTGCCTGGGTCTAGTTTATATCCCCTTTCGTCCTCATCTCATGTGTGTAGCCTCTTGAATGTTTAAAATTGATTTGTTCTCGCCATGTCTCCATCTGTTTGCTCCACCTTGCAATCATATTATTTATTTATTTATTTTGTTTTAGTACTTGAAGAAATGAACCCATCTTCTGAAATTGATGCTGACCTTGAGCGATTCAGACGATTTCTCCCCGGCAGTACCTTACCGTGCGTTCCAAATGCTAAAAATCTTTATGATGAGGAGGTTCGGGGGACGTGCAATATTCCGAAATCTGTAAAATTCACTAAGATGGAGACCCGACTGACCCGGTTCGTAACGTTGAGGTGGTGGTTAATCTTTGATGCTTGGCTGACGTTCGTATAAAAAAATTCTTCGACCTACCGAGAAGCTTGTTTGATGTGTCACTTTCTGATGATTTTGTTGATTGGCGTTATGATAGAGATCTAAATGCAAATGAAATCTCAGCCCCAACTCATGTGGTTCCTCTTAATCAGAGGCCAGGAGTTACGGTCATCGAATCCGATTCCGAGTCTTATGTCTGTTGTTCTCCTAAAGCTCCATAAATGAATTCAATGGGGACCGATGACCTTCAAGGATCTTCCTCTCCTTCTAGTTTGATTAGAATTCGCCGAAGACACAATAAGACAAAAGCGGTTGGGGCTAATACCTCGGATGCCCATGACTTTGGAGCAAGCAATGGAAAAACACGTTTCAAGAGACTTCGTAAAGGTGATCAGCTCCTTCCTTTCACATTTAACTGTCGACGTCCGAAGAACCCACTAGTGAATAAAGCTTCACAGTTTGTAATAGTTCCTGATGCTATGTCTGGAAAGATATGTCAAGCTGGTCGCCGCAGCAAATGTTTGGTTGACAAAGGCTATACTTTTAAAGAAGTGAGCTCGTGTTGTCCAGTAGGTGGATTTTCCCCTTCCTTTGATGGAAATAGAGAGAGCACGAATTTTGGCTCTAGCAATGATGTTTCTGGAACGAACATTGAAAGTTCTAACGTTATTTCTTCTGGATGTCCTAGTCCTTTTATCGACTTGGGTGATGCTGAAGTTCCTTCAGGAAGAGAAGACGTAAGAGGAGATGATTTCTCCAACACTCTTTTTGCTGAAGATACTGTTGGAATGAGTCATGAATGAGTCATGCATATGTCATAATGTTTAGTGTTAGAGATATTTTAGGAAACCTAAGTGTAGAGGTTTCCTATGTTAGAGATATTTTAGGAAACCTAAATGTAGAGGTTTCCTATGTTAGAGATATTTTAGGAAACCTAAGTGTAGAGGTTTCCTATGTGTATAAAAGAGGAGGCTCTCCTATGGAAATAATAACAATTTTTCATCTGTCTTTTTCTCTATTTCTACATGGTATCAGAGCACAAGAGAGAAAGAAGAGAAAAACCATCTTAGTTCCTTCTTAAGCTTGATCTCTCGCTTCGATCCGTGATTAAAGATCTTGAAGTTAGATCCCGAAGTCGTTTCAAAGGAGCTGAAGTTGTTCCAAATAGGGTCGCAACCGCTATTCTTGAAGAACCCGAGGTTTGTTTGTAAGTTGTTTCTCCCTGAAATTTGTCTTTGTTTGTTGAGTTAAAAGTAGTTCTATGGCTAATACTTCGAGAATAGTAGTGTGTCTCATTCTAGGAGTTCACTCAACTAAACTTTTCTCATAACAATAGTTTGAATGTCAAAGTCAGATCGGAACTACTTCGAAAATAGTAGCTCTTATATCTCCGTTACCTCGAGGAAGTTCTATTTTGAACAGTATTAATCAATCTGTTTGTGATTGTTGTAACAATAATGGTAATAGAAGAGTTGATAATTTGTTTGGAGGAAGAAGAGAAGTTTACAGTGGTAGTTCGAGATCGTATCACACAACTAGTAAAGAGGAGTTTCAGCCCTCATCATCATCACTACCTAGTGTTTCCTCTCACCCATCTCAAGTTCATTTGGAACAATTGATAAAGGACTTTGCTAGAATGCAGTCCTCCAAGGAAAATAGTGTTGGGTCCACTTCAGTGACTCAATCATGCAACATTGGTAGTGTTGTTAACTCCGGGCGTGATGAATCCAAGGGTCCTTGGGTTGTTGACAGTGGAGCAACCGATCACATGTCTACCGAGTCCAACCGCTTCTCCACCTATAATCCTAATCCGAGTAAACCATGTATTCGATCACTGATGGATCTCCAATTAGTGTTTCTGGTGAAGGACGTATTCCGATAACTAGTTCCATGTCTCTTTCTACGGTGTTACATGTTCCGAATCTTTCTTCCAACCTCCCTCAATCAATCGCCGATAACCAAAGCTTTGAAATGCAAAGTTACCTTTTATGAGACTCATTGTGTTTTTCGGGATATTCTCACGGAGCAACACTTGGCGTAGGCAAAGAGAGAGGGGGTCTATACTACTTGGATTTACAGGAGACGAAACACGATGAAAGTTTAAGAGCCTATAATTCAACAAGTGTGTCGGGTCCTAAAGAACAGTTTGGCTATGGCATAAACGATTAGGGCATCCTTCTTTCGGGTATTTAAAAAGGTTGTTCCCTAAGTTGTTTTCTTTAACTTGATATATCCAAATTTCATTGTGAAGTTTGTGAGTTAGCTAAACATCACCGTGTTCCTTATCCGTTAAGCATGAATAGAAGTTCGTCTCCCTTTGCTATCGTACATAGTGATGTTTGGGGTCCTTCACGTGTCACTACTAATTCTCGGTTTTCGTTGGTTCGTTACCTTCATTGATGATTATTCTCGGGTCTCTTGGGTTCACTTATTGAAAGATAAGAGCGATGTTCATACCGTCTTCAAAAGCTTTCATAAGTTCGTTCTAACCTGAGTTTGACAAGAAAATTCGAGGTGTTAAGATCGATAGAGGTGGTGAGTATCTAAATCAAGGTCTCTCCTCTTACTTCTTGGAACATGGCATTGTCCACCAAACTTCGTGTATCGATACCCCACAAAAAATGGAGTTGCCGAGCGGAAAAATCGTCACCTATTAGAAGTCACTAGGTGCTTGTTGTTCCAAATGAATGTGCCAAAAAGATTTTGGGGAGATCTTTGTCATGACGCTAAAGACGACCGATTAACAAAATGCCTTCTCGGGTTCTGAATTTTCAAACACCATGTGATGTCCTTTCTTCAAGCACTTCACGACAACCACATAATTTTGCTCCTATAAAAGTTTTTGGATGTGTTTGCTATATGCATGTCCATAAACAAGATAGGAGTAAATTGGATCCAAGAGCCCTCAAATGTGTCATGTTGGGTTATTCAGCTACACAGAAAGGCTACAAGTGTTGTCACCCTCCCACGGAAAAAATCTATGTATCCATGGATGTAACCTTTTGTGAAGATCAAGCCTATTTCTCAGAGTATTCAGCGACTTCTCTTCAGGGGGAGCATATAACATACTGTAAAGATCAGCCTTGGTTTGATCTTCCTAGTTCAAGACCTAAGGTTGTTATTCCCCAACCTCCTCAACCCAAGGTTGCTTTGCCACGATTCGGGTTTACGAGACGAAGAGACAAGGCTCCTCGGGTGGCGGAATCGAATCTCCTATAATTCTGCCGAGACCGAGGCTCCTCAGGTGGCGGAATCGAATCTCCTACGGTTCTGATGAGACCGATTTTAGAGTTAATGAAGATGATGTTTCAACCGATGAGTCAACAAATGTCGGAGATGTCGACGGTGATGAGCCCACAGATGTCGAGATGTCGACACAACCGATGATCCCATAAATGTTGAGGAAGGTAGATATCCTAGTCGTATACGTAATCCTCCAACTCGATATGGTTTTTCTACCGACCACCCTATTTCCAATTTTGTGTCTTCTCATCGGCTATCACCTACTTATGTTGCTTTTGCAAACAACTTATCATCTCAGTGAGCATACCTACAAGGATTGAAGATGCTCTTTGCTGATCCAAAGTGGAAGGAAGCCTGGTAGAAGAAAAGAAAGCTCTAAAAAAGAACTTCACATGGGTTGAGGTCGAATTACCAAGAGGAAAGAAGACAGGTCGGTTGCAAGTGGGTATTCATTTGTGAAGTATAAGTCCGATGGAACTATTGAAAGATATAAAGCAAGATTAGTAGCCAAGGGCTATACTCGGACTTATGGAATAGACTATCAAGAAACCTTTGCTTTTGTTGCTAAGATGAACACCATTCGTGTCTTGTTATCTTTGTGACAAACAAGGATTGGCCACTCCAACGGTTCGATGTGAAGAATGCTTTTCTTAATGGTGATTTGGAAGAGGAAGTATACATGGACATTCCTCCTGGATTTCAAACAGCCGCTAATAAAGGAAAAGTATGCAAGTTGAAGAAATCCTTGTATGGTTTGAAGCAGTCTCCTAGGGCATGGTTTGGAAGGTTTACCCAAAGTATGCGGAGATATGGATTTCGTCAAAGTCGTGCAGATCATACCTTATTCCTCAAACGTTCAAAAAGCTGGAAAACTCACCATGCTTATTGTGTATGTGGATGACATCATAATGACAGGTGATGATGTGGAAGAAATGGGGAAGGTAAAATCTTACTTAGCCAAAGAATTTGAGATAAAGGACCTAGGAGAAGTGTGCTACTTCCTAGGAATTGAAGTGGCAAGATCAAAAAAGGGTATCTACATCTCTCAAAGGAAATATGTCCTAGATCTTCTAGCCGAGACAGGAATGTTGGGATGCAAGCCTATTGACACACCGGTCGAACCGAATCAGAAACTGGGAGAAGACACTGATGGTATTCCGATGGACAAAGAAAGATATCAAAGGTTAGTGAAAAGATTGATTTATCTCTCTCACACTCGTCCTGATATTGCATACTCAGTAAGTGTAGTAAGTCAGTTCATGCATGCTCCAAGGAGACACATATGGATGCAACAGACCGAATACTTCGCTACCTAAAGTCCGCATCAAAGCAAAAGGGCTACTATTTTCTCGAATAACCACACGAGAGGTTGAAGCATACACGAGATGCAGATTGGGCGGGCTCGGTGATTGATCGTAGGTCTACCTCGGGATATTGCTCATTTGTGGGAGGAAACCTAGTAACTTGGCGCAGACAAGAAACAATCAGTCGTAGCTTGAGATCTAGTGCGAAAGCGAGCAGTTTAGGGCTATGGCTCATGGAATATGTGAGTTATTATGGTTAAGAATACTATTGCGTAAATCGGTCTCAAGCCTAAAGGTCCGATGAAGTTGCATTGCGATAACAAGGCTGCCATCGCATTGCTCACAATCCATCCAACATGATGAGAACCAAGCATGTGGAAGTGGACAGACATTTCATCAAAGAGAAATTAGATGAAGGGGTCATCAGCACTCCTTTTGTAAGAACGGGAGACCAGATTGCAGATATGCTGACTAAAGGAGTTCCTAGTCGACCATTCAACTCTTTCCTCGACAAGCTAGGAATGCATGATATCTATCTACGCACCTGCTTGAGGGGGAGTGTTGGAATGAGTCATGCATATGTCATAATGTTTAGTGTTAGAGATATTTTAGGAAACCTAAGTGTAGAGGTTTCCTATGTTAGAGATATTTTAGGAAACCTAAATGTAGAGGTTTCCTATGTTAGAGATATTTTAGGAAACCTAAGTGTAGAGGTTTCCTATGTGTATAAAAGAGGAGGCTCTCCTATGGAAATAATAACAATTTTTCATCTATCTTTTTCTCTATTTCTACAGATACCTCATCTAGCAAAGATAATGCAACAGCTGCCCATGACGCTCTTTTATCACCAGGTACATCTATAAATACGCTTGATTACTCTAAATTTGATGACTATATTCTCACTCTTGTATGCTTCAGATTGCAGAGAACCTACTCGTGATAATGGAGAAAAGTTATCCAACCATCCTTGCCATCTGAACCCTTGTGCAACTTCCATGTATTTTCTGACATTGGAATGATGGGAAGTGGTTCGACTAATCCTTGTCCAGAGAATGAAAATGTTAGAGTATGTCGACCTTCTTCGATCCTGCAATCTGACCCTGTCATTAGTCGACCTTCCCATGCCTCTCCATCTCCAACCCAGTCGATAAACGAGCCTGATCACAGCATTTTACTTAATACGATGACAGAGTATTACAACCAGGTAAGTGGATCGATCAACTCACTATCCGTGCCCTTGGTTACATGACATGCACCATACTTGACTAATCTTGACTAATCAAGATTTAAAAGCACTAGTTTAATGCTTTAGCCTGGCAATGCCTTTTTTCTCAAATTGCTTCCTTCAAATGGCGGCTTATTTCTTGTTCTTGTATATGTTGAATAGCTAAGAGGCATAATATTATTTACTCTTTCCCACGTAGTTTCTGAAATCCGCGACTCAACTAAATAGTGCGCTAAAACAACGTGCTTTTGGAAGGTGGTGCTGATGCCCGTTTGAGAATGGAAATCACACGGTTGGAGAGAAAAAATACCGAGTTGTTCGCCGTTATAAGGGTGCTGACCGCAGAATTGGCTGGAGCGCGCCAGGAATTAGCTAACTCCAAATCCCGTGAGTTGCAGCTGCAACTATTCTTGGAACAAATTGAAGATGTACTTCCAGATTCTTGGGAGCACTGACTTTCTCCCGGCTTCAAAACTCTGTAGGGGCGCTCTAACCTTTGCTTATTCACCATTTGCAGCAATTTTCTTTTTCGTTAAGCTGCATCTTTTTGAACTCACATGTAATTTTGGTGATGACAGCAGTAGTGAAAATACTGGCCATGTATGCATGATATTTAGTCTCGGTAAAAATTTTCTTCAATTACTTGTGAAGTAACATCCTTCGTAAGGATATTGACCTTTGGTTGGAAAAATTAAGATGGATGGACATCCATGTTGATCGCGGCTCTGAAAAGCTTTATATTGATATTGTTGTTGTCTGTGGTATGATATTCGCCCCCACTAGTATATACAAGTTATTTTGAATACAAGAACTTGTTTATGCTAGTAGTTTCTCATCCTTTTAAGTTGTTGATGCTTGAGGCAGTGTGATAAAAACCAACGATCTTGCTATAAAAGACTTCTCAAGTGACCTGTTTGTTAAACTAGACTGGTTGCTCGTCTTCTTGTGTAATTATGCTCTTACACATTTTGGAATACCACTTTTCTGATAGCAAATGCATATCCACTTCTAGCTTGTTACTCCATCCTCACTTTTGTTGTCTAGCACAGGACAACTGCCAACATTTTTTTTTTTTAAAAGAAAAACTCCACTGATCTTTGTCTTTGTTATAGTGTAGTCGCCCCCACTAGCATATATGAATATGAAGTAACTGTTTTAATGAGAATTCATGCTTTATTCACGTGGTATTCGCGGTTGAATGGTCACACTATCTCTTAGTCTACTAGTAGACCTTTCCTGGTTGTATAAGCAAAGGCAATCCCATGATTTCCTTGAATGTTCTGCTGGCCATGGCGCATTCGTATATGCCAGTAAATTTTCTTCATGTGTTGTCAATGCTCACCGTAGTACGATAAATTCTCTTAAACAACGCAATAACTAACGATCATGATACATAAGTGATTATCTCGGTTGCAATGCGAGCACAACCCATCTATAATAAACAACCCTATGGACTCCGAAATGGATAAATTTGCTGGAGGATCTGTCTAACAGCAATCAAACTCGATCATGTAAAGATTATCCATAAAAGTTTAACGACCTTTTCAATCCTGTTGTGGTCAAAAATCAACACAACAGCACGAACCTAGATATAAAAAGCTTACCGAACTTCTCGATCTCGATCAAGTTGTGGATTAAAAATTAACACAACATCATGAACCTAGATATAAAAAGCTTATCGAACTTCTTGATTTCGATCAAGTTGTGGAATAAAAATCAACACAACAGCACGAACCTAGCTATAAAAAGCTTATCGAACTTCTCGATCTCGATCAAGTTGTGGATTAAAAATCAACACAACTTCCACGAACTTAGCTATAAAAAGCTTACCCGAAAGTTATATATGATATATATTTTGTTACGCCGAAGTGTTACATATCTCGCCCCCAAGCAGTGGTTTCCGCGGTTGAGGTGATACCCAACTCGCCCCCAGCAAACTGTGAGTGTCATGCTGCTTAATGCCCGCACAAGGGTGCACATCCTTGCTGCATCTTGCTTGCGCATGGAAAGAGTATTAAGATTTATCTGCTATCTTGAATTCGCATAGGGGGCCAATCATACTATTCAAGATGCGCGTAGAATTGAGATGTATGCATTTTTTCATGCCATCGCATGAGTTTCCGGGCACGGACCGTCGGACTTAGATCTCCTGGCACGGACTGCCGGATAGGTTTGTGTTTCCAAAACTTTGATGTACTTTCAATTAAATCATTAGTGGTTCAGCAAACAGATGCATTTTATTATGATTTGAGAATCAAAATTGTCATAAGTGAGACAAAGGCATACGAGGTACTTTAAACGAAGTTAACATCTTACCGAAACATTAGTTTTCAGAAGAAGCATTTGCGCTCAGACATTGGGAATCCATCAGAGCTTTTTCCTTAACGGGAATGATTACGAGTGAAATGAGATGATCCTTTGGCGTGACCTTTTAGCATGTGGTCGTTTGACATATGACCATCTTCGATATGGACGCATGAAAAAGTGGTTGTTGTTTTATTGCCACTCTTCGATGTACTGGTTCTCCACACTGTTGCCCATCATTATCGAATTGAGACAAGCTTCTGCTTGCTGAATCTCGCAAGTCCCTTTAGGTTATGTAGTTCAGGAGCCAATGCTAATCCTGAATCACTTCTCCACTCTTAGTGGCAAGTCTTTATGAATGGTTATATGTTTGCGGCTCGTACGGGGCTAGGATGTGTTCACGGCTAAGAAGAGGTTTTTCTTAAGAACCGGTAACCACCCTACATATGTAAAAGGTTATTATCGATCTCTTGACGCCACCTGTTTCTCAATGAAAAGTCAGGTTCAATATAGAATCAATAATGAATTTCATTTGGCCAGTGGACTCCGAGAATGAAAGTTCTGGTAAAGCTAAAATAAAATAAAATAAAATATGTAATTGCCTAAAAACAATTGATTGCAATTTGTCAGATGATCCAACTGAGCAGTGTTCAAGTTGCTAACATATGTAGCCCATGTGTTAAAACATCCGGTGGTACGAATAACAAGCATAAACTTGCTACGAATTACCAACTCTATTTAACTCCTATTGTACGGAGATAGTTGCTTGGAATTATAAAAATGATATCAAGCAAATGAAGCGTTTCATCTTGATGCTTTTTGGATTTCACTAAGCATGAATTTACTCATTAGGCCACTTAATTCATGGAATTAGATTGGAAATCATTTAAAGAGATTTAATGAAAGAAACGTATGCTTCAATGTACGGAACTAAATTAAAAATAATTTAAATAGGTTTAAGGATTGAAACGTAAGCCTTGATTCATGGAATTAAATTAAAAATAATTTAAAAAGATTTAAGGATAGAAACGTCCCTTTTGCGTGTGTTGTCCGAGCTGATTTACATTGACCGGTACCAGCTAGCTAACCGATTCCAGAAGCTTTGGTGTCTCTGGATCACTTATTTTCGAGTTGGCCTGTATGAGTCTATCGGGTCTCAGATGAAGATATCAGCTGAATTCTTCCTATGCTTTGGTATTTGGTCTTGCGTGATCACGGTTGTTGTATCCGGTGTGGCTGTTGTTGAAACGTCGCACTGAGTATAAAAACGTTACAAGTAAAACAATAACAAAGCCATTAATGAGGTCAAGAAATTTCTCATCAGCATCATCTAACGGTGGAAAATCATTTACAACTCCAAGGGTTGTACGTTTCTCAGTAACTGACGAAAATGCTACTGATTCTTCTGATGATGATGAAGAAGAAGAATAAAGAAGAAACGAATTCTTCAGTCGTCACAGAGTCAAAAAGTACATTAATGAAATCTCGATCGAAGAAATTGTTACAGTCATTCCTCCTCCTATTTCATCCACTACAACCACCGCAATAGCTGATGTCGTTACCGGAAATAGAACATTAAAGAAGAGAAGCAGAAGAAATCATCTGACCCGAAACCACACCCGATGCCTAAAGGTGTCGGTAAAAAATACCGTGGGATTAGACAGAGACCATGGGGTAAATGGGCAGCTGAGATTCGAGATCTGAATAAAAGAATACGGTTGTGGTTAGGTAAATTCAGTACTGCTGAAGAAGCTGCTCTTGTGTATGACCGTGAAGCTATCCGGTTACGAGGTCCTGATGTGTTAACAAACTTCAGTGGTAAAAAATCGCAGGAAGAATCCGGAGCCAGCACAGCTAGAAGCACCGGTTTCCGAGTTTACAAATGTCAGCACTACACATTCAGGTTATGATTCTGGTTATGAGGGTCATACATCACCTACTTCCGTTTTACAGTTCGGTAAAAGATAAAGAGGGTGTGGTTGGAGAAGTGGCACAATTTACTATGAAAATGGAAGAAGGTTGATGATTTTGGTGGGATATTTTATGACGGGCCGATATTCAACGTGTTTATGGATGCTCCTCTTCTTTCACGAGAATATTATGGTGAGAACTAAAAAGGATTCCAATTGAGCATCAACATCCGTATGATATTCATAAGGAAATTGTGGTGAGAACCAAAACAGATCCCAATGGAATGTGAACTTCTGTATGATTTGAAGCACGACCAGAAAATAAAGAATTTTTTTTCTATGTGAATTTCTTTGGTTTCTTTTCCGCCAAATACCTTCTTTGGAGCTGTTTCATGAACACGATCTTGACTTCTTTCACAAACATAACTTCAAGTTGTTGTAATACCGTTATTTTTGGTAGAACATGAGGATCTTTTCTCGATTCCCCTTAGTCGGCGCCAATGTTTGCACCTAAAATTACTTTTAGGCATAAACACGTTGATTCGATGATGATGATAGGTTAAAAACAAATTGAGGAAAACAAAGAATTTTACGTGGTTCGACATTGTGCCTACGTCCACGGATGAATCTCCCTAAGGAGAGTAATTTTATTGATTGGATTACAAAATGATTTCTCGACCCTCTCTTCGTGTTCCTCTCTCTCCCCCCCTCATTAGGGTTAAGGTCCCCTGTATTTATACAATAATCTGGATGTTCTAGAACCTTCTTCTAGGGTTTCTGGTGGAAAACGGGCCTCTGAAAATGAGTCGGCAAGTTTCACCGATCTTTACTAGCTATTAGGCTTGGGCCGACAAATATTTCCCGCTAATAATGATGTAGTTAGGACACATCGGCGCTCGAATATTATGGTACAAACAAGATTACACTCGAAGCGATTGGACTCAGACGATTGCTAAAATCTTGACAATAATATTGAAGTGAAAGTTGCTTAATGCAATGGGGTGAAATTTCTTAATAGTATCAGCTTCTAGCTCTTTCGGGATTATAATAATATGGCTCAGATTAGCATTAGGAAGCAGCCACCCATTTTGAAAAAAGAACTGCACAAAATTCGTGACATCCATACCTACTACATCCCAGAATGAGGTGAATAAAATGCCATTGAAGCTGTCTGGACCAGGAGCACCCTTTGCGTTCATAGCATCCACCTCCTCTCTGATTTCGCGAATGTCCGAAATTGCAGTGAGCCGAGTGTTGTCATCCAAGGACACCTTTCTCTGAATATTTCTGTCAATGAAATTGGTGAAAAGATTCACATTATCATTATCGTATAAGTTATGAAAATAAGAAATGACGTGATTTGAAACTTCCTCATGAGAGGTCAGTAGCTCATTATTGTTCTTCATATGAGTAATTATATTCGTAGCAGCTCTTATCTTGATATAAGTGTGAAAAAAATTAGTGCACGCATCTCAACTCTTTACCCAATTGAGCCTTGACTTATCTCTCCAAAAATCTTTCTAAATATTTAGAGTATCGACCAGATTCTTTGAAGCCTCTATATCTGACAAATGCAGCTCTTCAGAGTAGCCTTGATCATTAATACATTACTGAATATTTTCTAGTGCACGGGAAGCTTCTGTTACTTTTAGATGAATATCACCGAAGACTTCCTTATTCCAAATTTTAAGCACCGATTTCAGAAGCTTTAACTTTTGAATAAGCACGTACATTGGACATCCAAAGAACTGCTGTTGCCAAGTATTTAGCACTACTTCTCTTAAACCCGGGTGATTCAACCACGTGCCTTGGAATTTGAAAGTATAAGGAAAGGTTTGGTCTCCCTTGTGCGCCTCTAACATTAACGGGTAATGATCAGATTTGACGCGAGCCAAGGTGCTGCACACTGTAGAATCCCATAACAGAAGCCAATGAACATTACATATAGGACTATCCAGGCGAATCTTCGTGTGGTGTCTGCCTCTTCGACCATTGGACCAGGTAAAAGCAGCACCCTTTGTATCCAAATGATGGAGGTCATTAGTCTCCGAAAAGGCCAAGAAGTCATCGCAAGATATTCTCGTGTGAGGAGGACCACTGGATTTCTCATGAGCCCCCAAGACAACATTGAAGTCACTAATGATGCACCAGGGACCATTAAATCTAGCCATCAAATTATTCAGACCCAACCACAGATCCCTACGGGTAATATAAGAAGTGGAAGCATAAACACCTGCCACATAGTAAACCATGTCACCCAAAGTATCCTTACAAGAAATCATTTGATTGGAACTAGTCACCACATCGACTTTAATGTGTCTAGCGCATAAACACCATAAGTTCGACTGATTAGCCCCTCTGTCATTCACTACAACTAACTTCAAATCAAGATTAGTCCAGTAGTTAGTCTTAATAGAGGAAAAATTAATCCAGGGTTCTGCAATAAAAATCAGATCCTGAGAGAATTTACGGCAGTAATTGTGAAAGACGAGTTGCGTGTCCGCATTTCCGAAGCCACGCAAGTTCTAGTAGAGAACTCTCATTGGGATGAGTTTGTGCTATTCCTTGGACGCATGTTCTAAGGTTTAAATTGCAATTCAACCAGTTCGTTCTTTTATGCTTTTTCACGAGCACGTTTTTTCTGAGATTTAATGAGATCTATTTCAAAGGAAGGTTCATCAGCATTAGTACCTTCTGAATTGTCCACACTTATAGTATCCTCTTCCTGCGGCTGATGGCTGTTGGTATGATCCATGCTAACTGTGTTTTCTGGTTGGCTTTCAGCCTTATTTTCCTCCAAAGCCTCCAAAGGAGTCTCCTTGATGCACAGAATAGCCTCAAAATCTACTGGCATCGATCTTTCAGGACTTTGGAATTTCCCATTCTCTTTAGATTGAGTGATTTCAGTGTGATCATCATTTATTGCAGTGACCTCTGGTTGAGTGAACACTGGGATTGGCCCAACTTTTTCACCTGCAGTTTTTGTAGTGTTTATCTTCGGAGCATTATGAGTCTTTGTGTTATTTCCTTCGTTCCTCAACTCATTAAACTTAATCTCTTTTTGTTTTTCTTTTTACAGAGACCTTCCTCATGACCAACTGTTTTGCAGAAGGAGCAATAAGATGGCATTTTTTCATAGTGGACTGTTACAAAGAAAAAATACTCCTTTCTCTCAACCAGAACTTCATAGATTAAAGGTTTAGCTAGATCAATCTCCACCAGTACCCTCGCATATAGCCCAAAGCTTCTTGTTGAAGTTGTCTTGTCAACATATAGAGGATCTCCTACAGCACTCGAGATCTCAAATAGGGTTATGGGTCTCCAGTATTCATAACTTAAATCATAAATTCTTACCCAAACCTGAGCAAGTGATTGATGTTGTTTATAGAGATTAAAATCAGGAATCCATTTACGAAAATGAAAAATACCCGGCTTAATATTGCATAGACCAGCTGAGCGAACATAAGTAACATCTTCCTCACAGGAAAAATTAAAACAATAGAATCCTTTACCTAATGGTGAGATAAACCAAGGTTTGATATTCCATGCCTGTCTCAGCTTATCATGGATCTTTGTTATCTTCAATGGAGTCGTACCCTTAGGCAGCACTAATCTTCCAATTAAACAATTTCTGCAATCCTGTACCCCTCTATGATATTCCTCCTTAGATATACAGATTGATACATGAGATCCGTTAAAACATGGTTTAGACAGTTTTGATGGATCAAAGTCTAACGATCTGAATGTTGAAGCAATATTAGCATAAGTTTGATCCTTCCCAGGAGCATCCATCGTGTTTACTTTTGTCTTTTCAGGATTAGACACAACTTTTTCAAACCCTAAATCACTTGAATCAGTCAAGCCCTCCAGGAATTGCCAAGGACTATGAGTTTGAGATGAAGATAAAATCACCATTCTTAACCCAAATTTCGAAGAAGATTTCGAATCTTTACTCAATAGATCTCCCGAATCGATTACCAGTTGATCCACTAATCATTATAAGCTAAGGATACACTTGAATTGATCACCCAGATTTTATAAATGAGAGAAATCTCTGTGTTAGGCGCACGAATCTTGGTTCATCATGCGATTGACATAGGTTTACATACTTCCACTAGGAAGGGAAAAGTTAGAACATTCGCTCTCCACGTTCCCATAGTTTCTTCAATCAGTATGAGTGACTGACCTCCAAACCCTCCATATGGCTTAGAATTTCCTACCTTGAACCGAATAAGGCCCGAAAACAACGTTCGACACACATGTGTTAAACATATCGCTTTGTCTCTTTTCTAAACTAGGATCAAGCTTTGCTTTTGACTATGATTCTTTCCTTTACCTGGAGAGTTTCCTTGAAAATGGTAGGACCATAGGCGTACAATTAAAGTTTTCTTCTCTTATGATTTGAGTGAATGAGCCCCAAGTCGAGCTTCTGCGGATTCATTTCCTAAAGTTCAAAGATGGAAGGAGTATCCCAAAAGGAATAACTAAACTCAACTGCTGAGGATTGGAACTGCTCGGCACCGAATTTATTGAATAAAGCGTTCTTTCTTACTCTCTCTAGAAGGACGACCTCCAAGCCTTTCTTTCTAAGAAAAAAGCCGCAGGAACCGAGCAAGCACCATCCCATAATCAAAGAGGCAATAAAGAAGAAAGGAAAGAATGAAAAATGACTCGATGTGCTTTTCGCGTTGATCATTCATCATCTTTTATCGTAGAATAAGAATCAGTATTCTTTCAGAAAGTTGCATGAAACTCTCTACTTTGATCACTAACTAACTAAACTCATAAGATAAGACTTCTTATTTTGTACGCTCGGTTTACTAGGTTCTATACCACTTCAACCTACAGAAAAAGAACTTCGGTGTTCCCCGGTTCGGATTATTCTCTGCAACTCGGTAATATTCAGTCCCCCACCCGTTCAAGTTTCTGAAAGGGAGAATAACAAAAATTAGTATGAAGGATCAAAAGATTATATTTGTCGTAATTCTCTTTATTTATGCATCAAGTTCAAAGAATATCTCAATCTATAATGAAGAAATGACAGTAGATGGTTGTTTTATAGGTTTTATTCTATCAAGTCGAAAGAGTTTAGGTCAGACTTTTAAAGTGGCCTTCGACGCAAGGATGGAGGATATTCAAGAAGAATTGCAGCAAGTTCTGAATCCCAACGAACTCGTTCTTCTGGAATCAAAAGAACAAAAGCGATTACTTAGGATCAACTTGCAAATTTATGGAACCGTAGTGGAATCATTACCAACGGTGCGCTGCGCGCCTCAGTGTGAAAAGATAGTGCAAGCCTTGTTATGACGAAACCTAATTGTTAAGTCAACAACACTTCTCAATGCCATTTCTTCCCGTCGCATCAGTCTTCAGGACAAAATAGTGACATGATTTCATGTCTCCGTGAGTGAAATTTTTGTCCCAGGGTCTACGTCGAAAGCTTTTATCGTAGAACTCATTCGAGAGGGCTTGGTAGTCTAAAGAAAGGTTCAAGTCTAATTATCATATCACACTAAGAAGTGACTCATATATAAAGCTTCCGAACTAGGCAAGAACAAACCTACTTAAATATTGTAAGGGCGAGGGTTTATCCGCCAACGCTTTGTTCCCGGCCCAAGCGCCTACTTCCCGATGGTCCATATCCGACGCAAAACGCCTGGAAATTCTCTCTGCAAGCTTTTTGGCACCGATCCCTGCAAACATTTTTCATTTCTTGATTTCCAATGAATCATTTTCCCATTCTTTCTTGGTTGGCAAATCCAACCGGTGATTTACTGATTTTGAGAAGGCAAGTCTCTATTCCAAAGCAGTTAAAGAATGAAATTAAACCAATAATTTTGATAGAAAGGCTCTTCCTCACAATCGCTCTTTCTGATGCTACAGAGCCATGGAAATTAGGATCTCAAGATGCAGCTACACCAATGATGCAAGGAATCATGGACTTATATCACAATATCTTTTTCTTTCTTATTATGATTTTGGTATTCGTATCATGGATGTTGGTTCACTCTTTATGGCATTTCCACTATCAAACTAATCCAATCTCGCAAAGGATTGTGCACAAAACAACAATCGAGATTCTTTGGACCATCTTTCCGTCTATCATCCTCATGTTCATTGTTATACCATCGTTTGCTCTCATATACTCAATGGACGAGGTCGTGGTAGATCCAACCATTACAGTTAGAGCATAGCTCGGTTGAACCCACCAAGCATTGGTATGTCAAGTTTGGTTGTCATATTTTAGTGAGCCAAAATTCATTTAAGAGTCGCTTGATTTAAATGTACTAGAGTCAACTTCGTATAGGTTAGCTTGAAAGTATTAGGGTGAGACATTACAAGTATTGTGAAGACTTGAATAAGTGAAGAAGTACGGATCTATAACCACAACATCATCCTTCCACTTGAGGTTAGTGATGTTTGACTTGAACTGTTTCATTCCCTAACTATCTTTCAAGTCATGTATATTGAAAACATAAAACTGCGATGCATGAACACTCTAGATAGACATAGTATTAACGAATACAATATGAAATTTCTTTCTTAACCATTAAAATTTGTATATAAGACATCAACATAATCATATGAATTCTATTGTGATTATGTATGGGTATGAGGTGAGGATTTCATCGTAGGAAATAATGTTTTTACATATGTTTTAAGGAAGTAAGTTCATGATATGTTTTGTGAACCGAAAAGGAAATCGCCAGGCGTAATTGGGGTTGTTCTTCATTGCATATCTTATGAATGACCAATATGTGTGATAAGTATAACCGCACATGACTTGGTTGTGTTCTTAGTAAAACTATTCACATGAGGCCTGACTTATGTATTGGTATGACTATTATTAGTGAAACCAATCTTAAGTAATCACTTGGGGTATGACCGGGTTTGTGTGTGTCTGACCAAATTTGGGAGAGGGGAACCAATCATAGTAAGAGGTGCAGTACATCACAAGGGGGAACTGATCCTTGTATGAGGTGTAGCAAGGTTTATATAATAAAGGGGAACCGATCCTATGAACATGTGCAACACGTTTTCAGGGAAAGGGGAACCAATCCTATGGACATGTGCAACACATACAAGTTAGATACCAAATATATGTAGGGAACCGATCCTAGTACCTAGTCAGCCGAATTTTGGTAAGCTAGTGTGACTATGCACAATACTCACATGGAGGTAGAACGAAACTTGTTTTGGTAGAAACGTTACACCCATAGTTTGTTATTGAGTGTTACTTGATCAATCACATAGTTCTTGAAAGTCAGATGAACCAATTCTAAACTTGTTTGGAGGTGTGGTAAATCGGTTTCAAGTGAGTAAGTCTGAAAAAGGACTTGCAAGAAAAAGATAGCGACACACTTTCAACAAGCGCATTAATGTGTATCTTTTATTGTTCAAAGATATTCCTTAACAGCTAATAAGGAAGTAAATCCCAAGATCGAATTTAAATAAGTTAAGAATCTTTTAATTAAGATTTTTATTTATATATGGAAAATAAGAATTAGTAATGTGCATTTTCTAATTAATGATTTTCCAAGGAGATTTCGATCATAAATTTGGACAGTGCATTCACAGGAATTATGAAAACCAAACCTGGATTAATATGGAAATATCTTGAGAATATTTTCGGTTTTGGAAATTCCTTGGTGTCCAAACTTCCTTGTCTATAAATACTTTGAGTTTTTATTTCTATCAAACTAATCCTTCGTGACAGTAAACTTCCTCTATTGTACTGTTACTGGTAAAGCCACCTCTTTGGAGAGGAGAGGAACCTAATTAGGCGAAATCTCTTACGGCTGCTCAGTTTAAAGTCTTCTCTGGGATTGAGAAGCTCTAGTGCGTACCATTGGCGGGAAACTAGATATTGCGGTTTATCTTTAGTTTTCTTATTGATTTGATTGACAAATGATGGTTAACCTTTGATTGCACCTAGTTTGTTTATGCTTGAGAATCTTCTCTTCTGATATAAGATTCACTCAAACTCGTTCAAGGTTTCGACAGGGATCTTTAGACGGTTGTTAGATCTAAATACGATCCTATGATAATCCATTGTTAACAGACTCCGTTCAGTGCGTAATTGATCACAAGAGATTCAAGTAGTTGTGTGCAGGTGTTTATTGAAGATCTAAGAAGATTTGAAGACAAAGAAGAGATGGAAGATTTCTGACTTGGTTTTATAATCTTTGGTGTGCACAATACTTGTTTTGGTAAAAGAGGATCCAACTATAATAGATTTATCATTTGGGTATTTTGGTAGAATAGTTGAGAAGATTGGCATCAACACGGTTCTTTGGAGTATTGATTGGCTTAACCTTAACGATTACATTTTGGTGATTGAACATAAGATAGATCTTGGAACCTGGAAAAGGAGTTTATGTTAAGATAAACAGAAGAGCCTTTGTGCAAATCATATCACTTGGTTGAAGAGAGTTGATACCAAAAATATTTGTTGTTCATTTACTATTTGGAATACGAACCAAAGGAATTGGTCCAAGTACGTGACTTGTTTACAGGTTGGAGGTGTAGGAATATAGACATAACTATGTGAACTATAGGTTTAGTTGCTTGGTCTCAACTATACGAAGTTGGTTTATTTTGTATAGCGACTTAATCCCGAGAGTATTAAATTCTGGACTAGGTCCCGGGGTTTTTCCGCATTTGCGGTTTCCTCATTAACAAAATCTTGCTGTGTCATTTACTTTATATTTCCGCATTATAATTGTTTTATTATAATTAAAGTAAATTGCACAAATGTTAATTCCCATTTACTTGATACGTGAATCCTATTGAGTTTGGTTAAGTCCGAACCTTTGTTCAAGTAAACATACTTCGTTGTTGTATTGTCTCGATCTCGTATTCATACAATCACACGAAGTGTGAACCGATTAGTTGCATTACCTCGACTCAGTCCATAGACAATCACTTTAGGAGAAAGGACTTATCGGAAGGAAAACTTTTAGCTTGAGGTATATTTGAGTACCCTCGACTTTTCAATTGGTATCAGAGCAGGAAAACACGAAAATATCTAACAATCTGTGTTTGGTACGATCCATCCTATAATATATGAGTCAAAATAAGAAAAGAAAAGCTAAACTTATGAAGAACTCAGTTAACGTATGCCAATATAATGAGAATAACATCTCAGAGAAGGCCAATAAAAAACGGTCTAAAAAAGTCTTTTCAAAAGACAAAGTAAAAGTCTACGACTAAAGACTCAATGGCATATCAGGTTTTTGATCAGAAAAAGTGAAGTTCAAACCTCAAGAAACCTGATTTGGATTCGAGACCAATTTCTAGTGAAAAATCATCTTAAAAGAGATTAGATTCACTAATATGTCCAATTCTGAATCTGGAAAGATGATAAAGAGATCTTTCAAACAGATCGAGAAACTTTCTGATAAGGGAAAATCTATTAATAGTCTAGACAATATCATAGAACTTATAGTTCAATTGAATGTAAGGATTTGTGAAGAAAAGCGATATACAGTTGTTGATGGTGGTTTTTAGCTTAGGGTAAAAATCGTAAAACATTAAACCCTAGCAGACAGTGATGTCACAACATTTAAAGTAACAAGCATTTACTAGGCACATTTACTGAAACCTTTAATGTGTCTCTAAATAATTACCAGGGTATCTTTTTCAAATTAGGGTTACGACAAGACAAACCCTAATTCCCACGTGTACCAATGGCAAATCATGTCAGCCACACCGACCGCGCAAAAGCATGCCAACCATGCTAGACGCCCCTCTGTTCCAATGAAAAATCATGTCAGCCACACCAACCGCGCCAAAGCATGCCAACCATGCTAGATGCACCTCTATGCCAATGGAAAATCATGCAAGCCACATCTACCGCGCTAAAGCATGCCAACCATGCTAGCCGTACCTCTATGCCAATGGCAAATCATGCTAGCCACACCGACCGCGCCAAAGCATGCCAACCATGCTAGCCGCACCTCTGTGCCAATGGAAAATCATGCCAGCCACACCGACCGCGCCAAAGCATGCCAACCATGCTAGCCGCACCTTTGTGCCAATGGAAAATCATGCCAGCCACATTAACCGCGTCAAAGCATGCCATCCATGCTAGCCGTACCTCCGTGCCAATGGAAAATCATTCCAACCACACCTACTGCGCCATGCCAAACGCACCTCGCCATGGCCCCATGGCGCGCCACCATATTGGACTTCACTACGCGGCTATCAAAACGAAGGCGTGCAACAATCAACGGTTTCCCTTCAATCCCGGGAGAAAATCCTGGCCGTTTAAGGTTACCAAACGACCTTTTCCCCAAAACCCTAGCTTAGTCAAGCACCTGAACCAAGCTAGTAACGCCATGCGCCTATGGAAAACCCTTGGCCCCACATGCCAAGCCAAAACCGCACCTAGACCAAGAAATTCACGCCATGCGCCTATGGCAAACCCTTGGCCCCACATGCCAATCCAAAACCGCACCTAGCCCAAGCTAGTCACGCCATGCGCCTATGGAAAACCCTTGGCCCCACATGCCAAGCCAAAACCACACCTATCCCTAGCTAGTCACGCCATCCGCTCATGGCAAACCCTTGGCCCCACATGCCAAGCCAAACCAAACCTAGCCAAAGCTATCCACACCCAAGGAAAACCCTTGGCCCTCATGCCAAGCCAAAACCACACCTAGCCCAAGCTAGTCACGCCATCCGCCCATGGAAAACCATTGGCCCCACATGCCAAGCCAAGCCAAACCAAACCTAGCCAAAGCTAGCCACGCTCAAGGCGAACCCTTGGCCACACATGCCAAGCCTAACCTAGCCGCGCCACCCTGTTGGCCTTCCCTACGCGGCCACCAAAACGAAGGCGTGCAATAATCAACGGTTTCCCTTCAATCCCAGGATCAAATCCTAGCTATCCAAGGTTACCAGACGCCACATGGTAACCTTTGGCCCAAAAACCTAAGTTTGGCCACACCAAACCATGCCATGCCAACCTAGCCGCGCCAGCACGTTGGCCCTCACTACACGGCTACCAAAACAAAGGCATGCAACGATCAACAGTTGCCCCTCCTCTCAAGATGCAAAATCTCGACCGTTGAAGGTCACAAGGCTAGCATGTTTCCCAAGCTTGACTTGCCAAGCCACAACAATGTGCTACATGATTTCCAAAAACATTAAAGACATCAACACAAACTGGGGGATCCTCTTTGGGTATTGGTTTGGCGGTTTACAGCGTGCGGCGTACACTACGCCCGTCATAAGGAAGTGTCATAAGGGTGAGGCGGTTAGTAAATACAGGAAGTTATGTGTGAAATGTTCATGGGACATAAAGCACATGCATTAACAACTTTATGGGACATCAATTCCATAATGTTAGCTGTTTTATGAAAACCAGTTTCATGTGTTAACCACTTTATGGAACATCAATTCCATGCATACGGTTACCACCTCCTCTCATTTACTTCCCCTCTCCTTAATGAGACCAGGGTACGTTTTTATTCAGACTTGTATGAATAGGTCTTACCTATTTCCATTGAACAATAAGTTCATACGAGAGATACAACACTCAAAAATACTTACTTGCTAGCTCGCCTTGTTAGCTCTCTTACTTTTCTGATAACAAGTCGTAGTAACCCAACTACTCTTCCAGAATCAACTATCCTGGTCTCACCACTTTCCTTGCTTCCCTCCCCAAAACCAACCCATTCTCCTGCACTTTGTGACCGAAGCAAGTATGGAACGTCCATTTCTTGGTTTAGGCCGGACTTACAGATTGATCTCTTGAATCTAAAAATAATCCCTTGTAGTACATTGTTTAGGGTTTAAGTTATTTCTCATCCACACACCCGAAGTTTCCGAAATCAGCAGAAACCATTTTCACCCATAAACAATTGGCGACCACAGTGGGAGGTTCGATCTTTCGGTTACAATGTCAATTTTCAACCAGCGATCTCATTCTTCGACCCAAACGTCAAAATGGTAGAGGAAGGCGATCCACTCCGTCTCAGTTACTCGACGGCTCGATTATCAGTCATGACATGACAAGGGATGACTGGGGACTTCTCAGATTATCACTACAAGGGATAACTGAGGACTTCTCAGAGGCTAGAAGCAAAACAATCCGCCCAGGCATTAACGGCGCAGTTATAAGACAACTCAGAAACGACTCGGAAGACTGGGGACTTCCCATGACCATGTTTCTCGAGAAAAAAAAAAAAACTTGGTCCTACACCTGGAAAGTTTATTCTCATCAGAAGAACTGCGAAACCGAATAAGTCTTATCTAGACAAAAATTCGTGGTTTTCTTTTCAAGTTCTGATAAAACATATAGCCATGTTTCATCCCATATCATCTACCAACACACGGTTGCATGGTTTTCCTGGGATGTCTGCGTCACTTCATTCATAGCCAAAAACAATTCCATTCTAAACACTTCATTCAAAAAAAAAAAAATATAATCCAAAACCGCCAAGGTAGCATTTATCTATTAACCTGAGAAAATCAGAAAGTCAAAAACCAAAAACCAGGCATCTCATTTGCCTTCCAAAAAAAAACCTAAAGATAAGAGGTCTAAAAGACAAATATATATTCAAGGGAAGTTTTCCAACATCGGCTTGCTCCTTTTGGAAAAGGCCTCCCTCGTGCTTTGGGGAGCCGCCCTCTTAAGTATCAGCTTCCTGCACAACTTCTTGAATTCTGCTTCATGCTTCTTCATCATGTCTGCGGAAGGACCTTCAACTTCTCCGGCCAACAACCTGTCAACATCAGATAGACCTTCAACGAACTATAGAACGTTGAATTCGAAGCCCACACACATGTCACGATGGAATTTCCATCTCGAGATTACATCCTCAGAAACTGTATGACTAGTCACGTTGCACATCTCATCAATAGAAGAAAAGGCTTCCTCCACACGCTTGACCAACGCATGTCGATTTGTGATCTTCTTAGTCGTGGAAATGTGACCGTAGCTTTCCCAAATCTTGGTGTACAATGTCGCATGTTTAGTTGGCATGCTAAATCCACCAATCAACACATGACCTATGAAAGGAGCCAGATACGGAGGATTGAAGGTGTCACCTGCAACTGAATCAACAATTGGCAGGAGATCCCTAACTATAATTTCACCCCTGAAGTGCTCTCCTCCACCTGAGTCACGGCAGCGCCCTCGGGGCGATGAATCTCCATGTCCAAATCGTTAGCTGGCACAGTTTCCGCAGTGGAAAGTTCGGCTACGTGTTTGCTATGGTGGTCTTCCACTTCAAGATCATCCCCATGAACGGTTTCCTCCTAAAAATCAAAATTTAGTTTTATTGCAAAAAAAAAAGGGGGGGAAAGAAGAAAAACATGGAGGGGACTCACCGATTCGGTTTCAGACTGACTAGAGGAAGATTCGACACTGCTATCAGAAGAATTGCTCTTGCCATCGCTAGACCCTGAACTCTCATCCTTTTTGAATTCCGCGTCATCATGGGTAGGCTCTGCAACGCCGCCCTCTGTCTCAAAAAATGATGCTTTCTGACTACTTGCAAGTTTGGGAAAGGCGTTCGTGTTGCTGAAACCCTGGACGAGATACAAGGACACGTTCTCAGAAAAGGAACAAGCATATACGTGATCCAGCTGAAGTCAAGAAATCACACATACCCTCATGTTGGATGAACTAAAAGTCGATAGATATGTGGAATCTGACTAGAAACATCCTGCACGATTCTTAGACCTTCGCTTCTTCACTTGGGAATTGTCCACATCCAGACCGATGGATTTCCTTTTGGTTAAGAAGTATCCCTCAACAACGGATGTTTTGCTAAAATCTAGGCGGAAGTCCTACCACGAGTGTTCTCCACTACGGCTTTCACAAATTCATGGATGAAGAGGAATTCATTCTGCCAGAATGCGCTATACTTGGAGGTAGTCTACGGATTTCATTCCGAAAGCAATAAAGGGAGGCTTCTGCCCGGCGCAAGAACACTAGCATCAAGAACGTCCGATAATGGATACTCTGGATCTGCCAGATGACGAACCCTTGGTCGAAACCCATATGCCGAGCTGCTCGCTCAATATTATAAGAGACTTCTTGACACGATCCTCAAAAGAAAGACGGTATATATCCAGACGTGCAATTTCGCATGAATATAATCTCACCGATGCCCAGATTCCCTCCATCAGAAAGCAAAGACATGTTTAGAGCAGAAGCAAAAGTATTAACCTGGGTTATGTATGTACACACTGGGGCCCATGGAAGAAAATTAGCGCCGCATGAGTTATCAAGGAAATCATCTAGGTTTGAGCCAGCTCTTGGGCGCCTATTCGACCAATGAAGTATTCTCGAACTACCCCAAGAAGCGGGAAGTGAAACCAACGGTTTAGGAGCATATATTTCAAAATGGTCCCATAGCCACGCTTGGAGAAAAGCAACATGAACATACGAATCCACTTTTATGTAACCGTTTGAAGTACGCATGTCCATAGCCAAATGATCCAAGTGTGTGTACATAGAACCGAGAAACAAGCCGCCAATGGGGAGAACGACTCCTTTCGCCAATCTTATAAAAAAATTGATGAGTTCCAGCCTTATCTCTTTCTTACCAGAGCCATCATCGAAAATATCCTGGGACAACTAGAGAGCCAAGAATGCCGCGATGTGGAGTGTACTATTCTTCTGATCAGGTGTCAGCTCATCGGGAAACCATTGAGATATCCATCAGGCATAGAAACACTTCGTCTCATTCTCCTTTCGGACTAACCCTTTCGACTTCACAACCAGGGCGATACGCATTTTTTCCTCATCATCAGACAGCTTGGTGTTAAGGTTTCATGTCATGGGAAGATTCAGTAGGATAGCCACACCTTCTAAGGATATGGTCAGTTTTCCCCACCTACATATGGCCGTGTGAGTATCTGGACACCACCTGGAGATGAAAACAACCAAGCTCGGGATGTCTTTCCTAATTTTAAGTGATGCAGAGGCTGCGACAGCATCAATTATTTGCGCCTTGGTCAAATTAGCTCTTACGCACTCTTGACTTATCATAAAGAGCACCCATTTATCAAACGAACGCAGTAGACTCACTGGGATTTTTAAATCAATAAGAGAGGCGGAATACTCTTTCCTATGAAGGAAAAACCGTATTACATTTCCAGGAGGAACCGACCGGTCCCCTCCCTCACTCTCCGAACCGGTCAGAAGCAGTGGCGCATGCTTAAGTGGACTTCTCCTGGCATAGACTATCGTGAAGAATTTATCATCCATGTTTGGCTTGGAGTTACCAACATCCTTCGGTATGGCAGAATGTTTCTCAAGCGACGTCATAATAAATATTCTCTCACAGTACTTCCGCTTTCCAATCAACTATAACGGAATAATACGAAGAGAGATCATTACGGAAACCGCACAAAAATTATTTTCACCCAAGACGCAAGCGAGTTTGTTTCAAGGCCGTACCTTACGACATAGAATTCTTGTCCAACCGAGGAGGAGTGACCCACCAGGGGAACCATGCCCACATCCACACCAAAACAAGGAGTAAACCCTAAAAACTAGGTTTTCGTAGGAAAGGGATGGAAAATTACTATCGCGTGATTACCTTACACAACGAGTTGAGGCGGTCAACATTACTATGGTATTCATGCCTAAGTACTACTATGAGCGCGTGCAAGACATACCTGTGGCTAGGATTCACACCAACATGTTCTACAAGGTCATAAAAAGGTATGCCTACAACTAGGGTTTTCACCAACATAGGAAAACAAAAGAGAAGCAAGACAAAGAAGAAGTACTGGAAAACGTACCTAATCCGCTCGTCCGCTTCACCGCTACCAAGCGAACCAAAAAAAAAAGAGAATAATGAAGACGTGAATCAAAGGGAGAGACTTGCAATCCTTTTATAGGTGTTATACTTGGGAGTTTGAACAATGAGAGGATATCCAATTTTGAGCCAAGGAAGGAAAAGAGGAAACCGGTCCCACAAAGACCAATTTCCACGTCCAAGAACACTCACGCCATACCGCGGCCCCACTACCCATGTATGTTGTACCTTTCCACGGCCTCAGCCAAGTCATCGCTTCATCACCGCGGACCCACCACGCCTAGTCTCCCTTGCACGTCCCATCATTCCATTACCGCGCCCCCCGGGCAAGCCATCACTCCATTATCGCAGCCCTACCACGCCTAGCCATCCGTGTACGTCTCGTCTTGCCAAGGCCACACTATGCCAAGCCGCCTGCTCCACTGTCGCGACCCTATCATCCAAGCGTGTTTTCCTTACCAAGACCACGCCACCTCTTGGCCCCTCGAGCCAAGCCGTCCACTTGCGTCGCCTTCCAAGACCGCTGTTGATGGGGAAAAACATGTCGCCGGTTTTTCGGGAAAGTGGAGAGTCGAGCGAGTTGTCAAGACTCCTCAGCCGGGAAAGATATTAATCCTCACACAGATGCACCGCTGCAAAGGGGGTGCTTATATTCGGGAAATCAATCTGTATGACTCCGGAATAAACCAAGACAATGGTCGTTCCAGAATCAATTTGGTCGCAAAGAGGGAGATGGGTTGATCTGTAGGAGGGAGGCTGAGAATTATGTGGGATCAATGATGATCGAGGATTGTGGGTGTGTTGAAGGTTTCTGCAGTATTGGTGAACTATTGAGTTCGAATAAGTTCTGAGTGATAGGTGAATTCTTGGGAGTAATTACTCAAGAAATTCTACAAGGATGATTACTGATGTTGTAAATCGTTGTCCTCAATCGTGAATTCAGAGACTTACTTATACTGTTAGAGTAGTAAAACCGCTGACCCCTGTAAGTGTGACGGTTTCTTGAGTAAAAGAGTGGGAAAGTGGGAGATCGTGGTAAAGTCAGTTCCACGTCGTGCGGAGACTTGAACGATCATGCACCCACTACTTTGCTAACTCCTTCAATCGTTAACACGACTTACACACATTTCTCGTCATGGGATGAATCCATGTGCCGCCGCCAGACCAAAACCCTAAGTGATAACCCCCCGTTTGTGACGTGATTGATATTTCATGAATTGCGGAGTCAGCGGGGCAGATGTGTTTAAGTTAGTCAATTGTTTACTAATTAGACACTGATTCTAAGTTTGGTGAATCAAGCATGAATGGTGAATGCTCAGTGATTCATGGATCGAACATGTAGTTCTCTGGAGAGATGTCAGTATGATGAATTGCTGACTAGTTGAGTGATCGAGCAAGTATTGCCGCGAATTATGAGAATTCAATGAGCAACTGAGCAAGTGTTGCTCAATTCACCGAATTATGGGAAATTGATGGGCAATTGAGCAAGTATTGCTCAACTCTCCAAAATTAAGTATTTGATGGGAAATTGAGAAAGTATTGCTCAATTCACCAAATACTGGAGAATTGTCGAATATTGACATATTCAGGCGATTGAGAAAGTATTACTTCAGCGTATTATTTACTGGTGATGTGACCCAGTAAAATATTAATTAAAATATTGGTAGATTACTGAATATTGTTTAATTAATTTTAGATGTTGATTGATGAATCAACATAAATTTATTAGTGTTCGAAATTGCTCTGAATGATGGTTTCACAAAGCGTTCATTCGAAACCCTAATTCTGGAAAATTCTCAGTCAATTAGAGAATTGCCGAAAATTGATTATAAGTGATGGAGGGACCGAACTCATGGCATGAGGAGTGTCCATGTGATATCCAGTGCTCGAGTAAGCACGCACCAGGGTTCTCAATTTGAGAGTTGTGAAAAGTGATGATTAAATGGGGAGTTCACCATTTACTGAAAATATTGTTGGGTTCAGCATTAAGTGTAAAACCTAAGTAGGAGAGATGGGACCGACCAAGAGAGACAAGGGTCGGCTCTTGGTGACCAAGTGTTGGTTGTTTGGAGGATTCTCTAGGTTGGTTGAAACCCTAATTAGCGTCCTTTACTAGAATCGATGTCGAATTCTCATACGGACTCGTATTTGATGGTCCGACCCTCCATTCTATATGGAAAAGAATTTCCTATCTCCCCACGTGGAAATATTTAGGTTTAGAGCTTTTTTGGGAGGTGAAAATAGCCCTAAAGTAAAACTCAGGATGAATTCAAGAGGGACGGTAAGAGAGAGTTTTGGGCCCAGTATAAGCGATTGAGCAAATTAGGTCAGAATTGCGAAAACGTGTGGGACCGGCTTCGTGCAATCCCTAGAAGCAACCTGGTCGGTCATGGAGGCATGCACATGTTTCCATGATGTCCGTGTCTCCATACTGAGAGTTTCAGTATTTTCTGATGCACGTTTGATGTTGTGAATTTTCAGAAGAATTTCATCTTGGCTGAGAATTCTCGACTTTTTGGTGGAATGAGCATGTATGCTCAATTCATCAATATTTTGAAAGTATTAAAATAAAATATTTTAATAATTCAAAATTTCCGTGAGGGGCTAGCCGGCCGCGTGACCATGTTGGCTTTTGGTTTTTCGTGATTCAAGCAATATTTGAGAAAATATGGAGAAGTCACGAATTTTGTTCAAACCCATGAGTTTCACGAGTTGATGGAAATAATAATAATGAGAAATTAGGGATTGCAAGGTGTGGGACCGACCATGGCTAGGGCATGGCCGACCGGCCAAGTTGCCCGGTCCCGCACACCTTTCCCTATTTTATTGTTATTTTTCGTGAATCCTTGAAGTTATGGAGAGTCCTTGAAGATATGGAGAATCCATGAAGTTTTGGAATAAAAATTATAAAAAAATCTAAGGATTGTGAGGTTTGGGATCGGCCACGGCTTAGGCATGGCCGGCCGACTAGGTTGCCCGGACCCGCACATATCTCCTTATTTTATAATTTATTTGGTGAATTCTCCAAGTTATGGAGAACTCTCAAGTTTTTGCACAAATTGGGAAAGTTTTGCCAAGATGGAGAAGTCTCCATGAAAATCACGAGAGGATAGAGAAAAATAATGGGGAAGCATGGGACTGGCCCCGGATAGGACTCGGCCCATGGATTCCCATTATTTTATTGTTTATTATTTTCTCTCTCCTATTTTGTGGAGAACTCTCCATTGTTTCATGTTTTTTGGATGCTCGTTCGCGAATCTGGGTGCTCAGTCGTGCATCATTGTTGAATACACTTGCACCATTTTGTGGGACTTACTCAGTGATGATTCAGATGCCCAATTATGGAGTAATTATTATCAATTCATGAGATCCAGTGGAGAATAATTCATGAAACTGAGTAATAAAAGTGAATAGATGTTTCATTATTAATTCGGAGGATCAGATGTGGATTCGACTACGAATTCAGAATAATAAAACGAGCATTACCATCCCATGGGATCGTGGATTCGACCATATAATATGAGTAATTGAGATTTATCCATCACCATTTCATGAGACCAATAGATTCGATCATGAAATCGGAGTAATGAGATAATATAGTTGTTTCATTGCTATCCTATGAGATCAAGCCGTGGATTCAATAATAGAATCAGAGCAATTGTTATTGCCATTCTATGGGATCAGGCCGTGGATTCCACCATTGAATAGGAGCAATTGTTATTGCCATTCCATGGGATCAGGCCGTGGATTCGACCATGGAATAGGAGCAATTTTTATTTCCATTCCATGGGATCAGGTCGTGGATTTGACCATGGAATAGGAGAAATTGTTATTGCCATTCCATGGGATCAAGTCGTGGATTCGACCATGGAATAGGAGCAATAATAGATTATTCTGGGAATTCGGCAGTGAATGTCACGGCAGAATTAATCTATGTGCATAGTTAGGAGACGGTAAATCCTGAGGATGCTCTCAGACACTACTAAGAACACCCGAGTCTATACACGTCGCTCTACATAGTCAGTATCAGTGAGTGTCACTGTCCTGAAGGCGTTGTTTCTCTCAATCTGATGGAGAACCGCCCAATTGTTCTTCTATGTAGAGGGGGGTCTCTCACATATAGTCAGGGAACAGTGAGTATCACCGACGTCCTGAAGGCGTTAAGCCCTCTCAACAAACAATTATGTAGGAGGACCGCCCAATTCTATTATTCTACATAGAGGGTAAAATGAAATGTCAGGGATCGAACGCTCAGCTAGTGGAGGCTTTTCGAAAGACATGTTCATCATGGCTTCGTAAAATATGAATTTTCACATGCCTGAAGCCGTATCAGAAACATGCAGTATGAAGATATTTTCTGGTGACGTACTTCGACGAATTTACTCATATACTCACATGGATTCTTATTCATTCATTCACAAATCATCAACTTCATACTTCTATGAAGAGATTACAGGATATATACTTACTAAGGGAGTCTCCAAATCATTTGAAGGCTCGAAAATGCCGGAATCTTCATTGATAACGCTGTTATCTCCATTTGGTTCGGGAATTATTCATATCCCCATGCCCCAAAGAAGAGTGCGCTTCATCAACATGCTGCTTATCTATAATGATTTCTTCCTGGACTCATCAACAATAATCATTATTTCATTCAAGAAGATGCCATGATCGCCTGCATGCTTACATCGACTTCTTCATCAGTGCTGGATTGTTTGCCGGGAACAAGTTGAAGGCCGTCAATCGATGGAGAAATTTTTTAAAAAAAGTAACAAACTTTGGCATCGTTATCCTAATTGCACGGGCAGGGAAAAGTCATGACACAAGGAGCGCTAACAACTCACCAAAGAAACGGCTGGTGACTGCACGTCATTTGCTAACATCCTGCAGTCCTTACTTCTGGTTCTACGCTCCCGTAGACTTTCTTCCATTTCTATGGAGTCTACTTCTATCCAGGATTCCACTATACGATCATCCTGTGGTAAATCTAAAGAAATAAGCAGAAGTATAACTCAGTATGAAGGATCTCTCACCATCACTTAGAGGTCCCAGAAGCACCATTTCTTGAAGCTGCATCCGTAGAGATATCATCTATGTAAATATCATCTTTGGAAGCATCGTCATGGGAACCAGTCATTCTTGCAAAGTTGTTGTGACGTCCATACAACATTCCTACTTCAGTATATCATCCGTAGATGCAGATTTCATCAAAGTAGTGGAATTAAAACACAACAAAAATGATCAGGATGCTCACATCAGCGTCTACAAAAATGGTAACTCTTGACTCTTACCTTTTTACGCTTCCACTAACGGTGGTGATAGTAATTCTAGAGTTAACACTCCAAAATCGTTCGTCTCTTTGAACCTACAAAAGACGTTCAAAAAACTCAGATTTTTCATAAAATCATGAACATTTTTTACTGTGTGAACATTCACCATGGAATTACGAAAACTCACAGACATTATTTCACCATGTATAATTTTCTACTTTCAAACAGTTGTTCAAGATCAAAACATTGATTTTACAAAATACATATATTCAACGTGAAACTCACGTAAATTTTTAAAAAAATATATCTATATATTTTGCTCCCTCGCACGAGCATCTGTCTTTGAAGCGAGAGTATATTTTCAAAATTTTGTGAATGCTCACATACCGAAAAAAAATAAAATTCATGAAAGCTCATAGACAAAAAATTTATTAACAGACGCACGTCTTCTATAAAAAAAAATTCTCTCGTAAGAGCATTCACCTTTGGAACGAGAGTTTATTCCATTTTGTGAAATCTCACAAAGATAAAATTTTGTTTTTCGTGAAAGCTCATAGACAAAATTTTATATCATTAGACTCAGTTCTATTTTGTTTGTTCCTTAAACTAATGAACAAACGAGCGTCTATTCGTAAAACAAGGATTTCTTTTAATGGGCCCCGCCCGCAAATCCTAAACGACCAAGGTATCATCGTCCAAATCAGCGGTTCAACACCAACTTATGCTCATCAAACGACATTCTATCATGCCACTAGAATCTGCTTTCAAATCATGGTATGCTCGTACGATCGAAATCTGGTAACATCTTAACTTACGACTGAGTTCAATTACTTGTATTGTTATAACCAGAATATCACCATTCAATGCTGACTGAGGAACACGGATTTCCTCACTAAGCAGGGGACTTAATATAGATGGTGGATTTTCGACAAAGGCTAAAATGATAAACCCATAATTATACGAACCTTTGATCCAGCAGTCAAACGTGAATTTTGAGACACGGGTCTCTCATCGAATTCTCTGATCGAGAATACTTTATCTCAGAGTACATGTAGATATGTAGTCTCACAGCTGGAAAAAGATATCTCATGAATACTGAATACTTCAGTAATTATTTCTATATAGTATCACGGGATGGACGGCTCCTAGACAGCTTGCTCTGCTATTATAGAGCGATAACGTCTTCAGGATACAAACAACGAGTTTACCCTGACTATATAAAGGATATGAAGCTCCATCAAGCTTATATCAGAATAATTAATGCTCCTAGAGGGCTTACTCTGCTAGTATAAAGTCATAAATTAATTATTCCTAAATTCTTGGATTCATCCGCAGAATTTCTGAAAATATTCAGATATTTTCGCAAATATTTCATTACGCAAACCATGGTTCTTCCCGGCAGAAATCCATGGGTTAGTAATAAATATTCAACGCACGGGTATAAGATCTACCTCTGAGCGAGCCCTGTCCCAAACCTAAATTCTTGGATTCATCCGCAGAATTTATGAAAATATTCAGATATTTTCGCAAATATTTCATTACGCAAACCATGGTTCTTCCTGGCAGAAATCCATGGGTTAGTAATAAATATTCGACGCACGGGTATCAGAACTACCTCTGAGCGAGCCCTGTCTCAAACCTAAATTCTTGGATTCATCCGCAGAATTTCTGAAAATATTCAAATATTTTCGCAAATATTTCATTACGCAAACCATGGTTCTTTCCAGCAGAAACCCATGGGTTAGTAATAAATATCCAACGCACGGGCATCAGAGCTACCTGTGAGTAAGCCATGTTTCAAATGGTGCAAGTGTATTCAACGATGATGCATTAACAATCACCGTACGAACGAGTATTTCAAAATACGACGAAACGATGAACCTATGCAAAATAGGATGAAAAAATAACAAATAATTAAAAATTGACCAAGGTGCTGGGAGCATGGACCCACTGACCGTACGACCGTGTCGTGGTCAATCCCACACCGGTTTGATATTTTTATAATATTTTTGTTGTTTTCCTTGAGTTCATGAAAAACCTTTCACTTGAACAAATATCATTTGTTTTGGGGAAACTTCTCAATTTTATGGTGCTTCCTTCGCATGGAGGAAATAATATAAAATAGGGAAAAACATTATGGGGGCGTGACCATTGGCCAACCAGCCATGCCTTGGTCCCAGTCGGACCCACACCTCATGGTTCCTCATTATTCTATTATTATCTCCCTAATTTCATGAAAACTCCTTAATCTCATGATATTTCCTTGGTCCCATGAAAAATAATAAAATTAGGAAAACTCATGTGCACGGGACATGGCCGGTCGGACAAACCCTAGGTGGCTCACACGTCCCACTTTTTTATTAGCATATTTTTCATGTTTTCATAATCCCATGAAATTCCTTGATTTCATGATATTTCCTTCAAATCATGAAATAATACATAAAATTAGGGAAAACGCACGGGACCGGGCTCTGGACGGCCAACCATGCTCCAAGCCGGTCCCACAAGCCCACACATCCCTTATTTTATTTATTATTATTTTTTATGTTTCCTTCATCTCATGGAAACTCCTTGATTTCAACAAAAACTCTTTAATTTTGGCAAAACTCCTTCGTTTTATCATATTTTCCTAAAATCATGAAAAATATTACAAAAATTATGAAAAAACGTGTGGGATAGCTCCCTTGGAAATGACTTGTCCCACACTTCATAATTATTTCGCTTTTTCATTAGTTTCCTTCATCTGATGAAGTTTTGACGGTTTTATCAAAAAACCCTAATTTTGTCATATTTTCTCAAATGGTCGCTCAAACGTGCACCATAAAATATCAAAATTCTCAGGACTGAGACACGGACGTCTCAACGACGAAAGCATGTTACCTTGACCGAATAGGGTTGGATTTTTGGCTCGCAATGAGCCAGTCCCTCGTGTTTTCACAATTTGACCTAATTTGCACAATTGCACGTATTAGGTCCAAAACTCTCCAAATAATTTCAGAATTTGACGGAGCGATCATCATTTGATCACGTGACCACCTAGGGCCGGTTTCATGACCCCTTGGTTGGTCCCTCACCTTTTCATAATTAATTAGGTTTTATCACCTAATATTGAACCCAACAGTAATTCAATAAATGATTAAACCAGCATTTAATCATTCTTTCATCAAATCACCAACTCTTAAAAGAGGTCATGATTTTTGCTCACGTGAGCATATGAGAATTTCATGGTCGATCCACGGTTCCATGAAGCCGGTTCTCCTTCATTCCATGGTTAATTTTCAAATAAACCATCAATTGGTCAAATTAGGGTTTCTGAATCTAAGGATCATGATTCCAGATTCAAACACTAATAATTTTGCAATGATCTCATGATCATTATTCTTATTAATTATGCTCAGTTCAACTATCAGCGCTTTAATTAATATTTTATTTTGGTCACGCTTCCAATAATTCATCAAACGAGCAACACTTGCTCAGATGAGCAATATTTACTCAAATCAAGGAATATTGGTTCAACTATCAATATTCAACAAATTATCGAGCAACACTCGCTCACCTCAACGTGAGGATTCCACCACTGTCTCAGCAGACACGTTTGATTCATGAGTTGCAGAACATTTCACAAAATCATGTTTAGCTCAGCAAATACATGGACTCATCGTTCCAAGAAGTCATGAAATCAACAACTGACTAAATTAACCACGAGACATCAATCGTGTCACTTGGGGGGATATCAACTAGGGTTTTGGTCTGGCGGTCTACGACATGTGTGTTCACCCACAATGAGAATGTGAACAAGTCATGCAATCAGTTGGAAGAATCAGCAAAGTAGTGGGTGGAAAATTAACCAAGTCTCCGCACGATGAGTAATTGGTTTTACACGATTTCCCACTTTCCCACTCTTTGATTCCATCAAACTGTCACACTTCATGGGATCATG
The DNA here is from genome assembly GCA_023529315.1 of Papaver bracteatum. Taxonomy (NCBI): domain Eukaryota; kingdom Viridiplantae; phylum Streptophyta; class Magnoliopsida; order Ranunculales; family Papaveraceae; genus Papaver; species Papaver bracteatum. The sequence continues at coordinate 306,145 of JAJJWX010000603.1, forward strand.
GTGTTTTCATATCCGGCATTATATAATGTCTCTGAATCCTGATTGAAAGAACAACATTCGAAGAGTTTTCAAATATTCGAACAACGATCTCCTGAACGAGCAATTTCTTACCAAAGTTCATACAGACACTCTTTCGTCTACACGAACTCACAGAAATCACTCTCAATCAGGCAATATTCAATCATTCAGAGCATTTTCACACTGAATTCACAACACACCTACAATCTCAGATCATCATTAATCTCACACATTTCTCAGCTTCCCTCCTAAAAATCAACCCATCCTCTCTTGTGACCGAATTTACTCTGGAACGGCCATTGTCTTGGTTTAGGCAAGAGTACTATAGATTGATCTCTCGAACTTAAAGCACTCCCTTCTTGTAGTGCATCTGTGTGAGGTTGAATATTTTGCTCGGTTCAAGGAATCTCCTCCGCACAGTCGTCTCCTCAATTCCGCAAAAACAAGCAAATCGTTTTTCCTCATGTACAACATTAAATGGTGATTTTCAGTCAATGAGGTCTGGTTGAACTCGGTCTACAAAGGTAGTTTCAGAATCCTCAATTTACTCCAATGAGATCATGTAGAAGTAAATGTATGGATGATAACTCTGATAGTAAGGTAGAGTGTCATCTCATGAGCGTGGAGAAATGAGGCACTGCTGATTTGGGTGTTTAAAAGCTTAGTTATGGTCGATTTAGGATTTGCGGACCCGAGCCCAAAAAGGAAACCCGTGCTTATTAGGTTTTGGAAATAAATTTGATTTAAAAGGGAATAACCCTAAAAATTCTTTTTATTTTCCTTTGGCCGACCAATACTTCATCATCACCTTCACACCACGAGCAGCAGCAGGAGAACTCATTGAAGTTAGCAGCACCGTCGCCCGTCCGATCACCGCTGGCCGTCCAACCACCGCCGACCGAATTCCGTCCGGTTCCAACAAGTGAGTTCGTGATTTTTATTTTTATTTTTTTTGATGTAGGTTCTATGATTGATGATTGTTCACAAAACCCAAAATCCCATGGTTACATATGTATGTGTAGTATTTATGAAGGATTTTAGAAAACGTATGTATATGCACGTTTGTTCGTTAGTTAGAGAAACGAGAAAAAATCCCTAATATGAGAGAGATATGTTAACTTTTGAATAGACATGGTCTAGTTGCAGTAGCAAAGGTTTTGTTTGTTAGGTTTCATGAAAACCCAAGTTCGTTTTTTGAAAGTATGAACTTTGCAAATAAACGTAATTCGTTTCGTAAAAGTAGTAAATAATAACCCTTAGAGTTAAAGGAATTTTGAAAAGACCTGAAGTTCATATTGAAATTTTATTTGGGAACTCTCGAAGTTTTATTTGAAATATGGAGAACTCTACAAAAATAGAAAAGTCTCCGGTTCCATAAACGAATGCTCGGTTGAGCAAAAGTTTTTTTTTTTTGTAATTGACGTGAGTTATTAACTCACGATATTTATTATTTAAAAAAAAGTGTGTGACTTATTCACGGTTTATTAAACAAAAATTGGGTTTTTGAAAATACACAATTTATGAATTTGGTGAACTCACAGTGTATATGCGAATTCAGTGATTTTATAGCGTATGTATATACATAAAATCAGCGAGTGCTCACTTAGTGGGTTATGTGAATTACTCATGGTTTCTTGAAAAGTCAGTGTAGACTCTTGAATAATATGTTTTATGCTCGACTTCGTAGGTTTGAAAGAAAGAGCAAGTTTTGGAGGTTTTGCGTTGTTATCACTAAGTTCGTGAAATCGTAAAGAGGTGAGAATTGAGGAATACCATTTTTGCAGACGTCGTATTCGCTTTAATTCCATTGTGTTAATGAATTCATGTATGGATGTTGCAGAAATTTTGCAAAATGGTTGTATCCCATAGTGCCTCTGAAGATGATATTTCTTCGAGAGAAGATGTTTCCACAGATACCTCTTCTAGAGATGATGGTTCCTCCAGACACGATGATACTAAGATTTCCTAGGAGAAGAAGGAAAGTTCCAAGACTAAGAACAATCCAACTGCTGAGGACAAATTCTTCGTGTACTTGTATAGGCCTGAAAAACGTCCTCTAGGATCTTCGTTTCGGTTGCCGATAAATCCTAGTTGCACTAGCCCAGAACAAGTTGGTGTCTCCCCGAGTCGTGGTTCGGTTTTGTTTACAAGGGAAGTATTTCGCAGCTTCTCAGGTGGAGTTGAAGCTTTCTCGGAAACCTCTGATGCATTTCTATGGATGGGAAAGGCACATGTTAGGCCATAGTCGTGTGAGGGCCATATTTTATAGTGCTAAAGTGACACGATCCATTCAAGCTGCTGGAGATTTGATCATCAATCATGATATACCAGGTATGATAGCCCTGATTGCCCGTTGGTGTGTCCCTACTCACATATTTATATGAAGATGGGGAGAATTCACCATTACTCTGGAAGATGTAGTTGCTTTGTTGCACCTTCCAATTACTGGTAATTTTCCGGAAGAACTCTCGACAGATGAGAAGGAGATATCTGACATGTTAGAAGCAAAGATGCACGAATTCAATGAGTCACCTACATCTTGTTATGCCCGATGGTTGTCACACTGGTGGCCGAGAGATAGAACTCCTGAAGGACCAGTTGATGGCGTTTTGACAATTGCGGCTTTATTGTGTCTGTGGCTCTCATGGGATATCTTCAAAGATTGTGGACACTTGCTGAAGCCGTTTGTGATTCGTCTTTCTATTAAGATGGCCAAAGGTGAGAAAATTCTCATTGGCAGTCTATTTTTGGGTTCTCTGTTCGCCAACTTGGACTCTCTAGTTGTGGACTCCAGTATTTCTGATGGCTTCATGAAGATTGAGATGTATGCTAATACCATGTTTCTCCAAGCCTTAATGTGGGAACACCTTGAGAGATATGCCCCAATTTCCCATAGCATTTTGCAAGGACCCAAGGTCGACACTCGCCATTTCCTTCTTGAGGAAAATAATGCTAGGATCATGCGCTGGTCTAGAAAGAAACCACAATACAAGATATGCATGACTTACGTTTTGGACATTGAGTCTGAGTTCAACTTTCACCCCTGGGTATCGGTTCCTTCTCTTTTCTCACAGTTGATCACTTTTAAAACTACTGACGAGAATATCACGTTGAGTAGTGGTGATGGTCTGAGTGAAGGAGAGAGATATTTCGTCTTGAGTTGTACTCCTGGTTTCTTGCTATCAATTATGAATGGAGGATTCCAGGTAGAAGAGTACAACATTGACAGAGCCGCTAGACAGATAGTACTTGACCAGTGTATTTCGGGTCATCAAATGAAAAAGACAGAGATTGAGTACCTGAAGGCTCATTTAGATTGCACTCGCGTGGAAGGAAATGAATACTTGTCCCCATGTTCTGACCGAAAAACCTTCGCAGCTCCTGGTTATATAGGCTTTTGGCGCAGCAACTCGAGCGTGTATATGCGCTTGTAACAGATGTTCAGTCCCCTGTACGAGAGTTCCCTCCTCCTGACGTGGTTTCCGGTTGACCCAGGTTGAAGTATCTCCCTGGTAGTGATAAGAGGAATACATCTCCAAATGCGTCACAAGTAAGTGCTTTTCTTATGATTTCGGCCAAAGTATGCCAATCATATTTTAATCGTATTACTTTTCTTGTGATAGGGTGGTCGTATTGTGAGACATCGAATTTATGTAAACTCTTCCATCTTTCAAGAAAGTCCCCAGGGAGGAGAAGGCAGAAGTAAGACAACACATAGGATGATACCGAACAGAATATAGTCTCCTGCCGCTTCTTTGGTGAGTTGCTTGCGCTTTTATTCATTGCAACATTCTCATCCATGTAATTAGGATTTAAAAGAGTATTGTTCATTCATTTCAGATTTTTTCCCCATCGGTTATTGATGGTCTTCATTTTTCTCTTGGTCGAAAAATTCAAGATTCCAGCACTGAGGAGGTTGATGTATGTTTCCCCTTTTGCACTTGATAATTGTAATGCGCCTTTGGACGAATGAGTGACAATTGTTGGTGATGTGGATAGGAAGAAATCACCATGGATAAGGAGCATGTTAATGAGGCACATTCCTCTTTGAGTCATGAGAATATGGAGAGCTCTCGAAATCCCTGAACCGAACGAAAATATGAAGAGTTCTCCGAATGAAGATAACGGAATTGCCAATGGAGGTTCAAATATTGCCGAGTCCTCAAATGGTTTAGAGTCTCCCCTAGTGAGTATTTATCCCGTAGTCCCTTCATAGAAGTATGATATTTCTGATTTATGCATGAATGAATGAGAACCCATATGAATATACGAGTAATTTTGCCGAAATATGTCATCAGAAAATTTCAGACTTCAGATTTTATTAGAAATGCCGTAGAATCCTCATCCGAAGTCGGATTTTCGATGTCCGCCTATGTATCTTCAAGCCCAGAAAATTTCCAAGCTTTAATCAAAGAAGCTTTTCGAATTTTGAGCATGTTTAGAGCCGGAAAAACGTGAAACAGTAAACTTCCAGGAGATATTCAGAACTTTTCCAGATTGCATGTTGTGTGATATTTTGGCCACATCTCCTTGCTCTTTAATCCGATTGACATGAAATTTTTAAATATTGTAGATAATTTCCATACGAAGAGAATGGTATATGACCCATCTTTAGATTCTTCACCAATTTCTCCCAGTTCTTCATTGAACATAGGGCAGTGTAAATTTTCTTCAGCTGAGTTTCTTTGAAAACGTGTTTCATGACTTTGATACTTCTTGCACCCGTCGTAAATGCATAATAAGGAACTTAGATGATGTTAGTTCACTTAATTTCTTAATCTTATGATTGCATTGGATTTCCACGCCTAAACCATCCTAATCTCATGTAATCTTCGCATTAGTTACCGAACGATGAAGTTGGGAATCATGGATCCAATAATGATAGCTTGGGAAGTCTTTGAGCTGTTGGCGATGAAACTCTTATACCTACACCTCCAGGTTATGAAGTGCTGGTTGTTGATGCAGGGGAGGTGGTGGAAGCCCCAATTGAGCCTCAGATGGTGGAACCCGAATCGATAATAAAAGAAACTGCTTCGCCTGAAGTGGTCTCCATGATTGTTGATGCTGCTCCAGTAATTGACAGGCATATGATAGTGCAGGAGTATCCCAATGCAGGGATTGCTTTTGATCCTCAATTTGGTGAGTTACTCCCATACCACCAGTTGGTTGGTGGTTTTAGCATTCCCATCGGATATGCTGCTATGTATGAGAAACTGTGGAAAATGTATGGACACATCGTGGTTACTTAGGATCCAGAACGGAGTTATTTCTTGACAAAGCAAGTGGAATCCATCTTGCGTGTTATACGTGATATCTGTATCACTCCCAGAAATGTTGTTACCCGAGATGTACTCTTTGATTGAGAGTACAACTCGAAGAATGCTGAAGATCGTGGCTTCAATCTGAAGTGGCTTCGTCAAAGTCTTGTTGCTATCAGGAAAATAGTAGAGGGTAGTGCTCCTTTCCCTGCTAGTGACGCTACGACGAAGAATATGGACGAAGTTGCTGAACTGACCAAGAAGCTAGAGTTGGAGAAAGCGGCTTTGAAAGATTTGGAAGATGCGGAGAGGCAGAAATCATTCTTTGATGGTTTTCTTTAGTTTCCTTTCTATAATATCATGAACATCGAATTTCTGAGAGATGTGAGATTTTATTTGGGTTTTGATTTTTGATAGGTTTTGAATTTATGAGTGACTGAGGATTTTCTTTTGATTTTGGATTTGATAGAGATTTTCTTAAATAAAGAACTTTGATAGATTGCTGAATTTTCAAATGTTGAGTGCAAGTATGCACACGTTTTGGAGGAATTGAAAATACAATTAAAAGAAAATCCTAAAGTGTAAACGTCAGATATTTTGAGCGCTTGCCTTGGACATAAAACATCCAATGCTGAATGCTTCATGCATCGAAAATCTTGAGCCAATTCTCATGAATTACTGGTATCCTTGTCTTACCCTTGATGTCATCCAATTTGTAGTATCCTCCAGCGACTGACTTAGAAATCATGAAAGGCCCTTCCCAGTTAGAACTCTTTGCATAATGCAAATTGCGCCTAGTTTCCTTGAGAACCAAATCTCCTTCACGGAACTTGTTAGGCTTAGTTTGTCGTGCCCCGAATTTCTTTTGTTTGTTCAGGATTCTTCGCACATCGGGATGCATTGTCAGTGGAATTTTCGGATTCTGTGGCACATATGGACGCTCATGCAAAGGAAAATATGGCGGCATTCGCTTGTCAAACTGAGCCAAGTCTTTAGCGATAAACCTTTTAATGTGGTGCATAGTCAGAAGAGGTTCCATCCATGCAGTGGAATATTGCTGAGGCGAGACTGCCCACTCATAGCGTTTGATGACAGGTAGGTTTTGAGCGAGTCCCCGAATCGGGGTAGCATATTTGAAAGTAGGTAACACATATGCATCATGAAAAATAAGACTTGCCTGAGTGCGAAACCTCCTGACGAATTCGTTAGGGATTTCTCCAGGATTTTGTGTGAGTCCCATCAGAGTTTCGACCTTTTCCAAATACTCGAAAGGCTGGTCATCTTCTGAGTCAGAGCTTTCTTCGGTGGAGAAGTGTGCAACTGAAGGTGAAGATACTGCAACAATTTTTCCATCATGAATCCACTCTCTTCAAAGAACCATGTTGTATCCAGGATCCTCCCTGATTATGAAGAATTTAGTTTCTGTCCAGGTTGAATCACTTCTTATGTTGAGAATGATGTAACCATAAGTATCCCTGGAGATTCCTTCATGATCTATGATTGAGACTAGAGCGTGAGTTGCTTCTTGACGAGTGATGCCAGCAGCTCTGAGGGTTTTCAAAGGGATGATGTTAACAGCAGTGCCAACGTCGACTAATTCTCGTCTGAATTCGTTTCCCTTGAGATGCACCATGGTGAGAAGTCCCCAGTCGTACATCTCTTTGTCTATCACAGGTGGTTCAGGGAATGTTTCCTGAATTGATAGTGGTTTTCCTGACACGACATGGTTTAATGTAGCAAACATGTCATCTCTTTGGGCCCTTGACAAGTACAACAACTCGCAGACGTGCTCCATTAAATACTGAACTGCTTCTTTGACTGACTGCTCGGAGGGTGCGAATATTCTGATCGGGAGAGGATTTATATGTACTCCTTCAGTCCCCAGTTCTCCTGAGTCGGCCTTTTCTTTGAAGGTGCGTTTCAAATTTCTGCAGTCACGGGTTGGGTGACCGACATACCTATGGAAGTGGCAATAGCGTGCATTATCCATTTGCTCCGTGGTTGGTTTCTTTTTGACATGAGGTAGCTTGATTGCACCATCTTGGATCCAGACTTCCAATAGTTCGATCACCTCTTCAATGGGAAATGGGAAATCAGGAACTTCCTCATCATTTTGTTGTGATTGTGCATTTATGGTCTGGTTGTCCTTCCTTGGAGCTTTTGGAGGGTAAGATGTTGGAGAAGCATTTTTGTGTTGCTGTGCTTCGGCTTTTCTCTTGCTTCCTTTAGAAACATTCAGGGAAGCTTCAACATTGTATTGATTGTTGATCAGGCGCCGAGCACTGCTGCTTCGAGTATCTTTCGATTCCTATATTTTGACAGTTTTCGTTCTTTCTAGCAAGGCGGGAGCAGTAGTTGCCGATCGCTTGGCTGCTTCATGAAGTTCCGAAAAGGTCTGGAAGCGGAGATTCTCCAACAAATCTCTGTAAACAGGGATCATCCCATTGGTGCACAAATTCACCAATTGATGTTCAGTAACATTTGGATCATGACAATCCAGAGCTTGGATCCTGAACCTCTTCACGTAATCATTGGGGTTTTCAGTAGTCTTCTGAGCCATCCTCCCCAAGTCAGAAAGGGTAATTTGCTTAGAAACAAAGAAGTATTTCCTGTAGAAAGTGTTAATCATTTATCCCCAATTAGCAATGCTTCCTGGTGCGATGTTATTGTACCAAGTTTATGCACGACCCTTCAGGGATTTTGAAAACTCCTTCAAGCGAACAACATGGTTGTGTTCATGTTCTCCTAATGCTTCCAGAAATCGAGAAACATGTTCTCGAGCATTTACTGTTCTGTTGTAGAGTGTGAACGTTGGAAAGGTGTAGCCTTTTGGGAGAGGGATCCTCTGCGTGGCTGCAGGATACAGAGGTTGATGACGGTGCATGGTCATTGTATGACCCTTTCCTCGATTCTCCATAAAGCGCTCCAAGTATTCACGGGTGATGAAGCCGGTGGGCTGAGGATCTGCGGATTTGCGGGTTCAATCGTCATCAGGAACAGGAATAACTTCGGGGTCCGTTGGAGATGTTTCCTTGTCTTTCCTCTTCTCTTGAGTTTTGTCTGACATCTTGTCAGTGAGATTTTTGAATAGTTCCTTCTGAGTAGCAGCCATCTCAGTTTGATTCTTGGCGGGAATTTCCTGGACCTTCATAAGATCGCCTATGGTAGGAGGATTTTCTCTGATTTCTTCTGGATGCCACCCAAAAAGAGGATGATCTTCGACATTGGTGTGAGGAGGAGTAATGTCACCACCGTAATTAGAAGCGGGAATTGTTTCCGGAGTACCACCAGTGTTGTTACTGGTACTAGCGTTATTGGTGTTGGGATGTGTAATTGATCCTGACCTAAGATCAACCATCTTTGCGAAAATGAGAGATTATAACCGAGAGATTAATCTCTCACTGTGGTCGTCAATCTGTGGATATGGAAAAACGTGTCGCCGGTTTTTCGGGAAAGTGGAGAGTCGAGCGAGTTGCCGAGACTCCTCAGCCGGGTAAGATGTTAATCCTCGCACAGATGCACCGCTGCAAAGGGTATGCTTAGATTCGGGAAATCAATCTGTATGACTCCGGCCTAAACCAAGACAATTTCCGTTCTAGAATCAATTCGGTCGCAAAGAGGGAGATGGGTTGATCTGTAGGATGGAAGATGAGAATTATGTGGGATAAATGATGATCAAGGATTGTGGGTGTGTTGAAGGTTTCTGCAGTATTGGTGAACTGTTGAGTTCGAATAAGTTCTGAGTGATTGGTGAATTATTTGGAGTAATTACTCAAGAAATTCTGCAAGGATGATTACTGATGTTGTAATTCGTTGTCCTCAATCGTGAATTCAGAGACTTACTTATACTGTTAGAGTAGTAAAACCACTGACCCCTGTATGTGTGACGGTTTCTTGAGTGAAAGAGTGGGAAAGTGGGAGATCGTGGTAAAGTCAATTCCACGTCGTGCGGAGACTTGACCGATCGTGCACCCACTACTTTGCTAACTCCTTCAACCGTTAACACAACTTACGCACATTTCTTGTCATGGGATCAATCCACGTGCCGCCGCCAGACCAAAACCCTAAGTGATATCCCCCCATATGTGACGTGATTGATATTTCACGAATTGCGGAGTCCGCGGGGCATACGTGTTTAGGTTAGTCAATTATTGACTGATTAGACACTGAGTCTAAGTTTGGTGAATCAAGCATGAATGGTGAATACTCAGTGATTCATGGCTCGAATATGTAGTTCTCTAGAGAGATGTCAGTATGATGAATTGCTGACTAGTTGAGTGATCGAGCAAGTATTTCCGCGAATTATGAGAATTCAATGAGCAACTGAGCAAGTGTTTCTCAATTCACCGAATTATGGGAAATTGATGGGCAATTGAGAAAGTATTGCTCAACTCTCCAAAATTAAGGATTTGATGGGAAACTGAGCAAGTATTGCTCAATTCACCAAATACTGGAGATTTGTCGAATATGGAGAATTATCGAATATTGACTAATATTTAGGCGATTGAGAAAGTATTGCTCGATTCAGCGAATTATTTACTGGTGATGTGACCCAGTAAAATATTAATTAAAATATTGGTAGATTACCGAATATTGTTTAATTAATTTTAGATGTTGATTGATGAATCAACATAAATTTATTAGTATTTGAAATTGCTCAGAATGATGGTTTCACAAGCGTTCATTCGAAACCCTAATTCTGGAAAATTCTCAGTCAATTAGAGAATTGCCGAAAATTGATTATGAGTGTAGGATCAGAAAATATTTCCACAACAATATTCTCGCAAAATTTTATTAACAACATTTCTGCGAGCCTCTCAACAACACTCTGCGAGTGTCGCAGAATAACTCAAAGAATGATGTAGCGGATGACGGTAGCATAAACACGAGAAGAGCATGACGATCCTGTGAAGATTACATCATCTGCGAGAATTAGCATTACAACTGCTGCGAGAGCACCGCAGGCCAGATCCGAAATTAAAGGATAACTTAGCTGTCATCCACTGTGTACTTACCCTATAAAAAGAGAGCCAATAGACTCAGAAAGGGGGGATAAATTTTGAGAGTGTTGAGAAAGTCTTGAGGAGAGAGAATATTCTTGTGAGCCATTGTATTCTTGATTTCTTCCATTTCTTGTAACATTTCTGAGAATTGATCAATAAAAGTGTTGTTCTTAATCTCAAAATATGTGTTGATCATGGTGAATTCTTGTATGGGGTGTAGTGTAGGAATTCCTACAACTACATTTTTGGCGCTAGAAACAGGGAGATTCGAAACATAGACGTGTAAATCCTTAAACATGCTCCATACCACTGAGCCAACACTTGTTTGATTCTCCTTATTTTGTAAGCGGATACCCCAACAAGTGCTATCTTTCCTCATGGGGATTATATCATAATTTGCGAAGAAATTCTCTACAGTATACTTCGCAGGAATAATTGGAACATCCTTGAATTTAGGATTCTTTGCAGAAGGAGGGTAAAGAGATTCTTTACCAGCACCGCGAGTAGCAAACTCAAGCATCAGACGAATGCACTATATAGGGGATAAGAAGTTTTGGGAAGGTAAAAGCATTAAATGCGAAGAGACGTGAACGGTTGAAGCGCAGCGGTTAAAAAAGACGTGTCAAAAATTTAATGGAATAAAAGATACGTGTAATAAAGCTGGTGAAGAATACAGAAACGTGTCAGAACAGAAGAATGCAAAAAGACAAACAGCTGCGGCATTTTAAAAGGATTCAATTCTCATGATCTTTTATCCTTCGCAAAAAATACATGAGAAGAGGCAAGATGTAGGATCAGAATATTTCCACAGCAATATTCTCGCAAAAGTTTATTAACAGCATTTCTGCGAGCCTATCAACAACACTCTGCGAGTGTCGCAGAATAACTCAAAGAATGACGTAGCGGATGACGGTAGCATAAAAACGAGAAGAGCATGACGATCCTGCGAATATTACATCATCTGCGAGAATTAGCATTACAACTGTTGCGAGAGCACCGCGATCCAGATCCGAAATTATAGGATAACTTAGTTGTCATCCACTGTGTACTTATCCTATAAAAAGAGAGCCAATAGACTCAGAAAGGGGGGATAAATTTTGAGAGTGTTGAGAAAGTCTTGAGGAGAGGGAAAATTATTGTGAGCGATTGTATTCTTGATTTCTTCCATTTCTTGTAACATTTCTGAGAATTGATCAATAAAAGTGTTGTTCTTAATCTCCAAATATGTGTTGATCATGGTGAATTCTTGTATGGGGTGTAGTGTAGGAATTCCTGCAACTACAATGAGTGATGGAGGGACCGACCTAATGGCATGAGGAGTGTCCATGTGACATCCATCGCTCGAGTAAGCACGCACCAGGGTTCTCAGTTTGAGAGTTTTGAAAAGTGATGATTAAATGGGGAGTTCACCATTTACTGAAAATATTGCTGGGTTCAGCATTAGGTGTAAAACCTAAGTATGAGAGATAGGACCGACCAAGAGATACAAGGGCCGACTCTTGGTGACCACGTGACCAAGTGTTGGTCGTTTGGAGGATTTTCCAGGTTGGTTGAAACCCTAATTAGCATCCTTCACTAGAATCGATGTAGAATTCTCATACAGACTCGTATTTTGATGGTCCACCCCTCCATTCTATATGGAAAAGAATTTCCTATCTCCCAACCAGGGAATATTTAGGTTTCGATCTCTTTCTGGAAGTGAAAATAGCTCGAAAGTAAAACATGTGGGACCAGCTTCGTGCAAGCCCTAGAAGCAACCTGGTCAGTCATGGATGCATGCACGTATTGCCATGATGTCCGTGTCTCCATACTGAGAGTTTCAGTATTTTCTGACCCGCGTTTGATGTTGTGAATTTTCAGAAGAGTTTCATCTTGGATGAGAATTCTCGACTTTTTGGTGGAATGAGCATGTATGCTCAATTCATCAATATTTTGAAAGTATTAAAATAAATTATTTTAATAATCCAAAATTGCTGTGAGGGGATAGCCGGCCGCGTGACCATGTTGGCTTTGGTTTTTCGTGATTCAAGCGATATTTGAGAAAATATGGAGAAGTCACGAATTTTTTTCAAACCCAGGAGTTTCACGAGTTGAGGGAAATAATAATAATGAGAAATTAAGGATTGCAAGGTGTGAGACCGACCATGGCTAGGGCATGGCCGGCCAGCCAAGTTGCCCGGTCCTGCACACCTTTCCCTATTTTATTATTATTTTTCGTGAATCCTTGAAGTTATGGAGTGTCCTTGAAGATATGGAGAATCCAGGAAGTTTTGGAATAACAATTATAAAAAAAGCTAAGGATTGTGAGGTGTGGGACCGGCAACGGCTTGGGCATGGCAAGCCGGCTAGGTTTCCCGGACCCGCACACCTCTCCTTATTTTATAATTTATTTGGTGAATTCTCCAAGTTATGGAGAACTCTCAAGTTTTTGCACAAATTGGGAAATTTTTGCCAAGATGGAGAAGTCTCCATGAAAATCACGAGAAAATAGAGAAAAATAATGGGGAAGCATGGGACCGGCCCCGGATAGGACTCGTCCCATGGGTGCTTCCCATTATTTTATTGTTTATTATTTTCTCTCTCCCATTTTGTGGAGAAATCTTCATTGTTTCATGTTTTTTGGATGCTCGTTCGCGAATCCGGGTGCTCAGTCGTGCATCATTGTTGAATACACTTGCACCATTTTGCGGGACTTACTCAGTGATGATTCAGATGCCCAATTATGGAATAATTATTATCAATTCATGAGATCCAGTGGAGAATAATTCATGAAACTGAGTAATAAAAGTGAATAGATGTTTTATTATTAATTCGTAGGATCAGATGTGGATTCGACTACGAATTCAGAATAATAAAACGAGCATTACCATCCCATGGGATCGTGGATTCGACCATAAAATCAGAGTAATTGAGATTTATCCATCACCATTTCATGAGACCAATAGATTCGATCATGAAATCGGAGTAATGAGATAATATATTTGTTTCATTGCTATCCTATAAGATCAAGTCCTGGATTCGATCATAGAATCAGAGCAATTGTTATTGCCATTCCATGGGATCAGGCCATGGATTCCACCATGTAATAGGAGCAATTGTTATCGCCATTCCATGGGATGAGGTCGTGGATTCGACCATGTAATAGGAGCAATTGTTATTGCCATTCCACGGGATCAGGCTGTGGATTCGACCATGGAATAGAAGCAATAATAGATTATTCTGGGAATTCGGTGATGAATGTCATGGCAAAATTAATCTATGTGCATAGTCAGGAGATGGAAAATCCTGGGGGTGCTCTCAGATACTACTAAGAACACCCGAGTGTATACACGTCGCTCTACATAGTCAGGATCAGTGAGTGTCACTGTCCTGAAGGCGTTGTTGCTCTCAATATGATGGAGAACCGCCCAATCGTTCTTCTATGTAGAGGGGGGTCGCTCTCATGTAGTCATGGAACAGTGAGTATCACCGACGTACTGAAGGTGTTAAGCCCTCTCAACAAACAATTATTTAGGAGGACCGCCCAATTCTATTATTCTACATAGAGGGCACAATGAAATGCCAGGGATCGAACACTCGGCTAGTGGAGGATTTTCGAAATACATGTTCATCATGGCTTCGTAAAATATGAATCGTCACATGCCTGAAGCCGTATCAGAAACATGCACTATCATGATTTTACGGTTTTGCCCTTTGTTGAAAATCCACCATCTACAACCGCGCCCCCTTTGCCTTGGAGATGTACGACCAGATCAAGCCGGTAACTTTCATATCACCACTCCACGGTCTGCATTCCCACTATAACTTACGCAGGACCGCCTACACGGGAAGACAAAACTCTCTTTACCACTAAAAAAAGTTAGTCAGATTCTCCTGACCATCTTTGCAATAATTTACACCTCGATTTCGTACTTGTCTGTCGCCATCATATGCTTACCTCGCAACAAGGCACCTGTTCCGAGATAAGAAGGGGACTTAATGTTTATGGTGGTTTTTAGCTTAGGTTTAAAATCGTAAAACACTAAACCCTAGCAGATAGTGATGTCACAACATTTACAGTAACAAGCATTTACTAGGCACATTTACTGAAACCTTTAACGTGTCTCTAAATAATTATCAGGGTATGTTTTTCAAATTAGGGTTACGACAAGACAAACCCTAATTCTCACGTGTGTCAATGGCACATCATGCCATCCACACCGACCACGCTAAGGCATGCCAACCATGATAGCCGTACCTCTGTGCCAATGGAAAATCATGCCATCCACATCGACCGCGCCAAAGCATTCCAACCATGATAGCCGCACCACTGTGATAATGGAAAATCATGCCAGCCACACCGACCACGCCAAAGCATGCCAACCATGCTAGCCGCACCTCTGTGCCAATAGCAAATCATGGCAGACACACCGACCGCGCCAAAGCATGCCAACCATGCTAGACGCACCTCTGTGCCAATGATAAATCATGTCAGCTACACCGACCGTGCCAAAGCATGCCAACCATGCTAGCCGCACCTCTGTGCCAATGGAATATCATGCCAGCCACACCGACTGCGCAAAAGCATGCCAATCATGCTAGCTGCAACACGGCCATGCCAGCTGCACCACGGCCATGCCAGCCACATCAACCGTGCCAAAGCATTCCTGCCATGCTAGCCGCACCTCCGTGCCAATGGCAAATCATGCTAGCCACACCTACTGCGCCATGCCAAACGCACCTCGCCATGGCCCTATGTCGCGCCACCATACTGGCCTTCACTACGCGGCTATAAAAACGAAGGCGTGCAACAATTAATGATTGCCCTTTAATCCCAGGAGCACATCCTGGCAGTCTGAGGTTACCAAATGACCTTTGCCCCAAAACCCTAGATTGGTCACGCACCTGGCCCAAGCTAGTCACGCCATGCGCCTATGGAAAACCCTTGGCCCCACATGCCAAGCCAAAACCGCACCTAGCACAATCTAGTCACGCCATGCGCCTATGGAAAACCCTTGGCCCCACATGCCAAGCCAAAACCGCACCTAGCCCAATCTAGTTATGCCATGCGCCTATGGAAAACCCTTGGCCCCATATGCCAAGCCAAACCAAACCTAGCCAAAGCTAGCCACGCCCAAGGAAAACACTTGGCCCCACATGCTAAGCCAAAACTGCACCTAGACCAATCTAGTCACGCCATCCGCCCATGGAAAACCCTTGGCCCCACATGCCAAGCCAAACCAAACCTAGCCAAAGCTATCCACGCCCAAGGCGAACCCTTTGCCCCACATGCCAAGCCTAACCTAGACGCGCCACCATGTTGGCCTTCCCTACGCGGCCACAACAACGTGCTACATTTTTTCCAAAAACATTCGAGATATCAACACAAACTGAGGGATCCTCTTTGGGTATTGGTTTGGTGGTTTACAGCGTGTGGCGTACACTACGCCCGTCATAAAGAAGTGTCATAAGGGTGAGGCGGTTAGTAAATACAGGAAGTTATATGAAACGTTCATGGGACATAAAGTACATGCGTTAACAACTTTATGGGACATCAATCCCATAACGTTAGCAGTTTCATGAAAACTAGTTTCATGCGTTAACCACTTTATGGAAAATCAATTACATGCATACGGTTACCACCTCCTCCCATTTACTTCCCCACTCCTTAATGAGACCAGGGTACGTTTTTATTCCGACTTGTATAAATAGGTCTTACCTATTTTCATTAAAAAACAAGTTCATACGAGAGATAAAACACTCAGAAATACTTATTTTCTAGCTCTCCCTGTTAGCTCTCTTACTTTTCTGATAACAAGTCGTAGTAACCCAACTACTCTTCTAGAATCAACTATTCTGGTCTCACCACTTTACTTGCTTCCCTCCCCCAAACCAACCCATTCTCCTCCACTTTGTGACCAAAGCAAGTATGGAACTTCCATTTCTTGGTTTAGGCCGGACTTGTACAGATTGATCTCTCAAATCTAAAAGTACTCCCTTGCATTACATTGTTTAGGGTTTAAGTTATTTCTCACCCACACACCCGAAGTTACCGAAATCAGCAGAAACCATTTTCACCCATAAACAACAGTCAGTCTTCAAAACAATCTGATTGATTATGAGGAACAAAAAATAAACTTATGTAACAAAGTTCATATGCAGGCTACAGAGTGTGAAACTCTTACTCATTCACTGGAGCACTCACTAATGAGGAATAAGATCCTTACTGAAGATCTTCTTAAAAGAACATGCCAAAAGATATATCTAGATAAGTGTTTAGAAAATTATTTCCAACAAGGAATGAATACCTTAATGGAACATATAGAAGGTCTAGAATAAGAGATATTAACAATTTTCTGAATGGCTAATCTTGATCACACGGGTTCTAGGTCAGAGAAAATTCTATCCTGGGCTCAGGATATAATTAAAGAGATTGAATCCCGAAATAATCCTAATCAAGAGGAAGGGTTTAACACCTAAGAACAGGAGAAAGTATCTTCAAAAAGGGGACTTGATGCGGCAAATCCTCATCCTAATGCTTAAACGCATTAGAATGTGCATCCTTACTTTGTCCAATCTTCGGATGTAAGGAAGCACATGTAACTGGGCAATCAGAATCCTGATAACATCTCTTATTCAACATAGAGACATTACACGATCTACCTTAAGTACATTTGATAATCTTATGAGTAGAAAGGTTGTGTTACAACAACTCGTGTAAGAAGGATTTGTGGTCTGAAGTATCCATTGATACTAATTTCGAAGATAATCTCTTTGAAAAAGTTGTGTGTAACACATTAGATGCGAAAATATTTTCAAATATGATCAGAATTATTTATTTAAGGCTGATATCTATGTTTGGTATGTGTTAAGGTATTTCAAGTATATGTACTCAGCGTGTCTGAAAAAGTATACTAAAAGATGTATTCTCAAACCAGATCTCAAGCGAATCTTCTGAAAGCCTTGAGTGGAATGACTTCTAAGGAAACAGTTCATCTTGATAATACCTTCAAGAAATCTGGCTGTGAAGATACAGAAAACGAAAATGAAGATGTTACTAATCTCATTGTCCAAAACAGTTTGGGTGCTAAGATTAATATTATCAATCTTCGTCAGGTTCTTCTCAGTACCATAGAAACTCATCATAGACAGGAAGCACTACTAAGAACTGTTATCCGTAACCAAAAGAAGCTGATCAAACTTGGAATCGGTAACATGGAGTACTCTCGTAATATTAATCGAAAGGTTAATGCTCTAGCCTGTGAACATAATCAAGGTACTATGTGCAGAATCCGAGATATCAGTCGAGATGTTGTTGATGAAGATCCTGAAAAATTTGAGGAAATTGAAGATGATCTTTGAAAAATAAGACGAAAAATAGACATCAATTTTTGATTTCTTTCATTGATTTTATAAGTCTATTATGAATAAAAACTATTATGAATAAAGTTATTTTTATAATTTCTCTTGTGATAGTTTTTGATTTACATAGCCGGTGCTTAAATGCTTTATTTATTTACTATGGATGTTTATGGGATGTTTGATTTCAGTTTTATTACCTTGATATTCGATCTCATAATATGTTGTGAACCCTTATGGTTTGGGTGACTTTTTGATTTAGCAGGATTAAGTTCTAGCCCATGTTGGTAGGCTTTATCAAAGGATCATGAGGGGTTCCTATAGAAACAATATGTGAAAAAGTCACAATATGTTGAATCGGTTTTGGTTTAGCATAAAAGCATATGTGTTTCGACGGTTTTCAACTTTTTCTTGCAATTGTTAAAACCGATTTTCAACCTTTCTCTGTAAAGGTTAGTTGTTGTTATTCTTTTTTTTTTCATAAGGATGACAACATAATGGTATTTCGATATCAATTCTCCCTGGAAGAAGAAGATGCGATCATATTGGAGAAGTTGGATGCGAAATTGAGGTAACAATCTTGTTAGTTAATTATTTTCCTGTTTAAGAAAAGCTTGTTTTTATTTGATATATCTTTTGATTTTGCTTGAACGAAAAGGTTAGTACAATTGATGTGTTTATTCCATTATGTATGTGTGAATGTATGTGTGATTCAATTGGTTCCGGTTAAGTAAAACTATTGTTATCTTGGTTTGTTGTGTGATATCAATCATTTAGGCTTACAAAAGTTTGGTGCAATTGCAGTGCTTTAATGTTTATGTTATTTCAATTGCTTCCAGTTAAGTAAAACAATTGTTATTATTGTATGGTATCAATTGTTTAGGCTTTCAAAATTTCGGTGCAATAGTGGAACTTTAATGATATATGTTGCTTCAATTGCTTCCGGTTGAAGTGAATAATTATGCAAGTTGATTTATTGGTTTGTATGAATTATTTATGGCTTAACGAATGAATATATTGACGGGATGAGTTGTTTAGTCCAATTCGATTCCGGATAAGATAAACTAAGTTAATTCTGATCTTAGTTAGACTTATCAAAGTGGAGGTTTCGGTTATTCAAGTCTAGCCGAATTCCTAAACAAGGAAAAGCTAGTTAACTAACCTAGTATTTGGCTTGTTTAAAATCTAAAGGTCTAAGTTATATGGATAATTATAACCTGATGAAAAAAATGGAGTTTATCTTTGTTTTGGTCTTATCGAATGAAGCAGTTGTATTTATACAATCGTTTTAACAAAGGAACTAAGTTTCTTAGTTGATTTTTGGTCTGCTAAACTAGTTGGGAAAATTGCTTCGGGAAATTATTTCCATGATAACATATAAAAAACATAATTACTTTGTAGTTTCGGTTTTGATATTGTTTATCAAAAATGGTATGTGGAACCCTCGTGCTTGACTCAACAAGTTGCAAGTCTATTTTGAGATTTGTAAGATCCTTTTCGTGTTGTCCTTTATTTTTTCGTTTCTTTGTCATTTTTGTGACAAAAAGGGGGAGAAATATATGGAGTAGAGAGGTGATGATGGTATCAATTTCATGTTGATTGGTGTCACTAGGGAAGAGGACAATGGTGCTTGAACGTTTATCTAACGAATGAGGAAAAGCACAGACTAAGGGGGAGTAACATATCATATGATTGGGATACCAAAGACGCATGGATTGAAAATCTACCTATCTCACCTTTAGGTGGAGTATGAGCTTTGTCATTATAATGTCAACAACGACATTTTAAGGATTGAATTAATGAAGGTTATGTGCTGTTGAATTCGGGAATCAAGCGTATGTGTAATGAATTATTGTAATTTTTTTATCCATATGATTGTAAGAGTTTTGTCACTAAAATTGACAAAGGGGGATATTGTTAGAGCATAACTCGGTTGAACCCACCAAGCATTGGTATGTCAAGTTTGGTTATCATATTTTAGTGAGCCAAAACTCATTTAAGAGTTGCTTGATTTAAATGTAGTAGAGTCAACTTCGTATAAGTTAGCTTGAAAGTATTAGGGTGAGACAGTTCAAGTATTGCGAAGACTTGAAGAAGTGAAGAAGTACGGAGCTACAACCACAACATCATCCTTCCACTTGAGGTTAGTGATATTTGACTTGAACTGTTTCATTCCCTAATGTATCTTTCAAGTCGTGCATATTGAAAACATAAAACTGCGAAGCATGAACACTCTAGATAGACATAATATTAAGGAATACAATACGAAGTTTCTTGCTTAACCATTAAACTTTATATATAAGACATCAACATAATCGTATGATTGCTATTGTGATTATGTATGGGTATAAGGTGAGGATTTCATCCTAGAAAACAATGTTTTTACATATGTTTTAAGGAAGTAAGTTCATGATATGTGTTGTGAACCGAAAAGGAAATCGCCAGGCATTATTGGGGTTGTTCTTCATTGCATATCTTACGAACGACCAATATGTGTGATAAGTATAACCGCTCAAGAGTTCGTTGTGTTCTTGGTAAAACTATTCACATGAGGCCCGACTTATCTATTGGTATGACTTTTATTAGTGAAATCGATCTTAAGTAATCACCCGGGGTATGATCGGGTTTGTGTGTGTCTGGCCAAATTTGGGAGAGGGGAACCGATTCTAGTAAGAGGTGCAGTACATCATAAAGGGGAACCGATCCTTGTATGAGGTGCAACAAGGTTTATAGAAGAAAGGGGAACCGATCCTATGAACATGTGCAACACTTTTTTAGGCAAAGGGGAACCGATCCTATGGACATTGCAACACATACAAGTTAGATACCAAATATATTTGGGGAACCGATCCTAGTAAGTGTGGCAAATCAGTAGAACCGTTATACCTATGGTTTGTGATTGAGTGTGGTAAATCACATAGTTCTTGAAAGTCAGATGAACCAATTCTAAACTTGTTTGTAAGTGTGGTAAATCGGTTTCAAGTGAGTAAGTATGAAAAAGGACTTGCAATAGAAAGATGTCGACACACTTTAAACACGCGCATTAATGTGTAAATTTTATTGTTCAAAGATATTCCTTAACAGCTAAAAAGGAAGTAAATCCCAAGATCGAATTTAAATAAGTTAAAAATCTTTTAATTAAGGTTTTTAATTATATAAGGAAAATAAGAATTAGTAACGTGCATTTGCTAATTAAAGTTTTTCCAAGGAGATTTCGATCATAAATTTGGACAGTGTATTCAGGAATTATAAAAACCGAATCTGGCTTAATATGGAAATATCTTGAGAATATTTTCGGTTTTAGAAATTCCTTGGTGTCCAAACTTCCTTGTCTATAAATACTTTGAGTTTGCATTTCTAGCAAACTAATCCTTTGTGATAGTAAACTTCCTCTGTTGTACTGTTACTGGTGACGCCGCCTATTCATAGAGGAGAGTAACCTAATTAGGCGAAATCTCTTACGACCGCTCAGTTTAAAGTCTTCTTTGGGATTGAGAAGCTCTAGTGCGTACCGTTGGTGGGAAACTAGATATTGCGGTTTATCTTTAGTTTTCTTATTGATTTGATTGACTAATGGTGGTTGAACTTTTATTGCACCTAGTTTGTTTATGCTTGAGAATCTTCTCTTCTGATATAAGATTCACTCAAACTAGTTCAAGGTTTCAACAGGAATCTTTAGACTGTTGTTATATCTAAAGACGATCTTATGATAATCCATTGTTAACAGACTCCGTTCTGTGCGTGATTGATCACAAGAGATTCAAGTAGTTGTGTGCAGGTGTTTATTGAAGATCTAAGAGGATTTGAAGACAAAGAATAGATAGAAGATTTCTGACTTGATTTTATAATCTTTGGTGTGCACAATACTTATTTTGGTAAAAGAGGATCCAACTATAATCAATTTATCCTTTGGGTATTTTGGTAGAATAGTTGAGAAAATCAGCATCAACACAGTTCTTTGGATTAAGAGTGTTGATTGGCTTAATCTTAACGATTACCTTTGGTGATTGAACATAAGATATATCTTGGAACCTGGCAAAGGAGTTTATGTTAAGATAGACAGAAGAGCCTTTGTGCAACTCATATCACTTGGTTGAAGAGAGTTGATACCAAACAAATTTTGTGTTCCTTTAATATTTGGAATACGAACCAAAGGAATCGGTCCAAGTACGTGACTTGTTTACATGTTGGAGGCGTGGGAATATAGATGGAATTAAGTGAACTATAGGTTTAGTTGCTTGGTCTCAACTATACGAAGTTGGTTTATTTTGTATAACGGCTTAATCCTGAGAGTATTCAATTCTGGACTAGGTCCCAGGGTTTTTCTGCATTTTCGGTTTCCTCGTTAACAAAATCTTGTTGTGTCATTTACTTTATATTTCCGCATTATAATTGTTTTATTATAATTAAAGTAAATTACACAAACGTTAATTCCTATTTACTTGATACGTGAATCCTATTGAGTTTGGTTGAGTTCGAACCTTTGTATCTAGTAAACATACTTCGTTGTTGTATTGTCTCGATCTCGTATCCATATACGATCACATGATGTGTGAACCGATTAGTTCATTGTCTCGACTCAGTCCATAGACAATCAGTTTCGGAGAAAGGACTTATAGGAAGGAAAAGTTTTAGCTTGAGGTATATTTGGGTACCCTTGCCTTTTCAATTACTATCAAAGCTATTGGACATCAATGGTATCAGACTTATGACTATTCGGACTATAACATTTCAAATAGCAGTCACTCACTTTTGACAACTATATGGTTCCAGAAGATGATTCAGAATTGGGTCAATCATGTTTATTAGAAGTGGACAATAGAGTAGTAGTGCCAACCAAAACTTATATACGTATTATTATCACATCTGCTGATGTACTTCATAGTTGGTTTGTTCCTTCGTAAGGTGTGAAATATGATGATGTACCTAGTCGTTCAAATCAGACCTCTATTTTAGTCAAACGAGACGGTCAGTGAAGGAGATTTGTGGAACTAATCATGCCTTTATGCCTATTATTGTAGAAGTAGTTCCTCGAAAAGATTATGGTTCTTGGGTATCCAATCTATTAATCGCTTAAGAAGTGAAAATGAGAATTTATAATTTTACACTTATATCCCTAACCTTATCTTCTTCCCTGGTTCCTCTTTTCACTCTCTTTAATCGACGAATTTCAAGCCTCCATAATTTTTGGCAAACAAGCTAAATTTGATTCCATTATGAATACGTAATGATAACTCCACCGTAAATTAAGCTTTAATTTCATCTGAATCTAAATTAATCACCATGTGAATCTAAAACATAATAAAAAATCCGTCTTCACTCGGTGGTTCACCGGTCACCTCCAATTCATTGCAAAACTAATTCAGATGCAGATCTAATTATTTTTCCATCACCGTCTTTATCAATTAAATGCTTTAAATGGAGTTTCTACTGACCATTCTTCTATCTATGATTTTGATTGAACAAGAAATTGATTGTTTACCGGAAAATAGTTGTAGGAGTACCAGAATATCAACCTTCTTTTAGGATTGTTGATGATGATATAATGATGAAATGAAATTACATACCAAAGAAAAGAAAATTCAAAATGGAGTTGAAAATTATGAACAAGGGTGACATTTTGTCAATCTCTAGTGAACTGTTTGTGTTTGATTTTAGGGTTAAATTTTTCATAAAAAAAGGTTTTTGTTAATTAAGATTTTCCTCTAACTAATTGGTTTGCAGATGAAAAATGTGGAGTTCTGAATCTTCAGATATAGGTTGAGATAACTTTGTGTGTACGAATAATTTAGAAGCTTTTTTTTGTTTCTCTTCGGCTGGCTTTTACGATGGTGGCCGTTTTTAGCAGGAGATGTGAAGAAGATAATCTTTCTCTTCATGGGTAAATTCGTTAATTTGAATTAAATTTTAAAATAAATTACGAAAAATAAGATAAAGACCAGCCAAACGTTAACTTTGACGGTTAACGTCAGGTTTAGGTACCAACACTTAAGTTTTCAAAAGTTAGGTACCAAAACAATGTGTTAGACATTTACCGGGTACCAATCGTTAAATAACCCTTATATCAACCTGTTTGTACCCTATTAAAATAGTATACGTGCGTGCCACACATGCTATTTAATATCGGTAGAACGCGAGTTTATTATGGAAACCCGTGGGTTTATTGAGGAAACCCGTGGGTTTATTATGGAAGCCCAATACGGTTTATTGTGGAAACCGGTGGGTTTATTGAGGAAACCTGCATGACTTATTATGGAATCCAAATACAGTTTATTGTGGAAACCGATGGGTTTATTGTGAAAACCCACATGGCTTATTATGGAAGCCAAATACGGTTTATTGTGGAAACCCACATGGCTTATTATGGAAGCCTAGTCTAGCTTATTATAGAATCTCAAAAGACTTATTTTGGAAGTCAATCTTGTGAAGATAAACAAGAATCTTTCTAGATAAACATAAATATGTGGAAGATATACATGGATCTTCAAGGATAAGTACAAATCTCGGTAGTTATTTTGGATAACTACAAATCTAGGGTTAACTACAACTAGATTTGGTTTTTGCCTATAAATAGAGGTCAAAATACAACTCAAAGGACATGGAATTCTAGGTTTGCTAACCACACACAACTGTTGTAATCATCATATCAATAAAATCTCTCCCTATGGGGTTCCATCCGTGGACGTATGCACAACTTGCCGAACCACGTTAAATTTTTGTTGTCTCCTTTTATTTTTCTTCAATT
Source organism: Papaver bracteatum (assembly GCA_023529315.1). Taxonomy (NCBI): domain Eukaryota; kingdom Viridiplantae; phylum Streptophyta; class Magnoliopsida; order Ranunculales; family Papaveraceae; genus Papaver; species Papaver bracteatum. The sequence continues at coordinate 330,507 of JAJJWX010000603.1, forward strand.
TGTTTCATAACCCTAATTTCGCAACTTCATCATCAATCATCTTGATTTGTGCCTAGAATTTATTTAGGGTACTAACATTGGCACCGACTAAGGGTACTACGAGTAAATATCGTGTTCTCAAAATCATTGTGAGAAAAAAGTTGCAGAACGTTTCTGAACTTTCTCAAAAAAGTTGCAAGAAGTTTCTGAACCTTTTCAGAAAGTTGCGGAAGATCCATAGTTGCATAAAGTTTCTGAACTTTTAAGAAAGTTGCGGAAGATCTAGAGTTGCATAAAGTTTCTGAACTTTTTCAGAAAGTTGCGGAAGATCCAGAGTTGCAGAAAGTTTCTGAACTTTTTAGAAAGTTGCGGAAGGTCCGGAGTTGCAGAAAGTTTCTGAACTTTTCCAGAATTTGTAGACGATCCAAAAAAGTTGCTGAAAGATCCGAAAAAGTTGTTAAAAGCGAAGTTAACAAAGAAATAATAACTTATGGATTCTTCGGGAGCAAATCGACTTGAGATGGACGTTGATGCACCTACCGGAAATCCTTCAGGTCAACATGCCAATAATCGAACTTTAAGAAGCGATGTCGTCCATACTCATCAAGACGAAAGGGACGGAATGAAAACATCGCTTTCATCAACAACATCAGCCGGTAGTTCTATGAGATCCACTCCAAGTCTCAGGGAAACAATGTTCATTGACATACATCAAAGATACCATAAGCTCATATCCATCTAGCAAGTGCGGATCTAGATATAATAGATCTAGTTCTTGCTTCACATGGGGGTGTCTTTTCTATTTGGGAATATCTCTACAGATATTGGGGGCGGCTAAAGTGACGCCTAGCATGCAATCAAAACCAACATGGTTAAGGAAATCAAACAATAGGATGCATCCTTTTCAATATCATTGGAAGTAATGGGGGCGACTAAGGTGGAAGAAAACGAACGCCCGGGGAGAGGAAAACAAGGGCGAGGTATTTTGGTTATCAAAGGAATAGTTGCAATCTCTTTATAATAAAGAGAAATAAAGACGAAGTGTTTTGACAGAAGTACTTCAAGAATAAGAGTAAAATGTTTCAATAAAATATGAAGCAAAAGGAAATATATAACAAAAAGCTATAGTCGGTCAACCTGTACACCGGAGATTGTCGTACATTCGTTATTCGCAGACACAAGAGGTTTGAGTCAGCAAATTCTAAGCCAACACAAGAGCATATGGGCAATCAATGTGCCTAGCATGATACATGAGAAACCTGCATTCAAGTGAGGTATGTTCTTAGAGTCGAAGTTGAGCTATTAATTTAATCCAGACACCGAAGCTTCATATAGAATGGAAAAAAAAAATTGATCGTTTTTATATTAAAGAGATAAACGAGTTTAATAAATTAGAGCATTTTTATATCAAAGAGAAAAACCAAGAAAATCAATTGTCACGGAAAATCATACAGTTCTGGCATTATCCTACAAGAAATACAAGCTAGGAAACGAAAGTTCTAACAAAGAGAACATCTGCATTCGAGTGAGTTCCGACAATATCTTACCAAAGAAATGGAGCAAACGACAACTAATGTGACAAAGCTAGACTAGAGTAGCTGGGAAATTAACGTGCCTACTGATGGTACCTGCATTCAAACAAGGTCAAAACAAAAAAGTGCTAACAAAGAGCACATATAGATGAAAAACACTTATGGATGCAGGACGACTGGCAGTATAAGGCCTACGACCACGCACGTGCATCCTAGCAGTACTCCTAAAAGGACTAATGTTGTTCAGAGCGCTAGTAAGGAAATTCTGCAATCGATACCATTTCTGTTCAATCAAAGGGATATCGTCCGCATACGCCGTAAACATGACATAATTGCAATATGAGAAGTGTTTCTTGCAAGTGAAGGATAAGTTCTTTTCTAAGGGATATAGTAAAAAGTACATAGATATATCTAGTAAAGGGGTATATATATGTATACTAGATCCAGGGAAGTTAGCAAGAAGAGGATATCTTCAGATGTGATATTACGATGATTGTTCTTCCATTCATATTTATATAGTGAAAATAACAGTGGCATACAAGCAATAAAGGCTAAGAGTTTGATAAGATTGAAGTCTCAAAGAAGGTCAAATTCTTAAATCTACTAGTAATCGGATTAATGCCGGCCGTAAATGTTGATGTTGTTTGAACACGGAATGAAACGTACCGTAGATGTGGTGCATAAGGATTGGAAAACGCTCTCAATAGTGGCTGGTCACTTGTATGAAGAGGTGACACGAATTGGGTCATGAGGGATGTGATTTTTCTGTAATGTGAAGGAAGAAGTAAGCACGTGGGCTTATGACTAAGCGATAGAGTTAATAAGATTCCACTATGAGACCGATGAAAGAGCTAAAAAGACTCAAAAGACGTATTAGCTTTGGGTCTCATAATGATACGTAAGACTTGACAGGTTTCATATACTGATAGCCAGGGAAAAAAGGCATTTGGATAAGCTTTGGAGACTGGATCGGCGATTGACCCGGGGTCCGAATCGGCCAACTGAGTTTCTAAATCTCATTCAATATGATCTACACTCAATCAAATTCATATATCTGTAATGTATTAAACAAGCTTCCTGATCAATCTACATCTCATTTTTAATGTATCTTGGCGTTTTTGTTGTTTTATTCTTTAATCTGGACTAACTTTCACTGTCTTCATTTATCATCTTTTAAGGTGTTGTCTGGTCATGGTTAGCAGGTATTGCTAGCTGACCCCTGATCTTTCTCTCTGTTTAAAGGTTCCCTTCCAAAGGTTATCCCATTCAAAGGTTTTAACGCAAGTATCGAAATGATAACGATGCATTTGTTATGGTCCGACAAAGCAAAATACAAAGCCTTCAGAAGCATTGATATTTCGTCGGTTTTCAATTGGATAAAGGCCAAAGTTTTTTACAAGGATCAAGCTCAACTTATTAGAATGAATCACCTTTCTCTCTAGATAGGTGGCAAGTGGTTTTTGCAATGCTCAACACGTATTCGACTAAAGGGCTGTAAGTGTTTTTTAAATAGAGATGGTTTCAACTTTAGTTCATCTTATCCCCGGCTTACTCGCTTGGGGTTTTATTCAATTTCCTCTTGTTTAATCATGTCTACTAGAAAATCTACTGGAGAGGTGTCTGATCTAATAGAAAGAATCAAAAATACAAACTTAGATGAGGATGATCAGACCAGAAGAGTTATCAGGTTCCCTCATATCAAATTACAACCCACCATTAAGAAATGGAATGTTAGTCTTATGGGAAAAGTGATATGTGAATTCCCTGTGGGCACAGATAAAGTGGATTTTGAGCTTACGTTGGCATGGGGACATGGTCATTTTCAGATAAGAAGACATGATACTAATATGTTTATTTTTCGATTTTATGACTGGAATAGTTATAATGCAGTGTTGGAAGGGGGTCCTTGGACTGTTGATGGTTACTTGATGATTTTTAGAGAGTGGAATACTTCCATTGACCCAGAAAAACTAGATTTTGCAACTCAAAAATTTTGGATTGACATTAAGAAATTGCCACCTGAATTTCTTAATGTTGAAGTGGAAAATCAAATTGCAAGCATTCTCGGTAACCCTCTCAAGCTCATTCCAGAAGATGGTAATCCTACTGATACTAATGATGTAAGTGTTCTTATTGACTTTAATATTTTCAATCCCATGTTACGGTGTTTAATGAAGGAGAATGCAGCAAAAATCACCCAATGGATTCCCATTTATTTTCAGCGACAACCTAAAAACCTTTGTCATGCATGCCTCATCTTAGCCCATAACGATACTGAATGTTCAGATAAAGCTAATGATGTGCAAACTATTGCTAGTTATATCTTCAAATTCAGAGAGGATTTTGGTGAGGTTATTGATCCCAGGGCTAACATCCTAAATATAAACAGGGCGAACCAATTTACATTGCTCCTAAGAAGTCTAGAAGTAAAAAGAGACAGGAAAAGAAACCATTTCAAATTTCAGAAGATGGATTTCATGTTTCCACTATTTACTCTGTCTCCGAACAAGGACCTGAAACATCTACAGCAAGGAAATACAAACGCACTAGAGATGGTTCCGTTGCGTGTAGTTATGCCAGTGATACAGTTCAACAGATTCCAGAGAAAGCAAAAACTTCATGCGAATATTCTCCAGAATATGTACAATCAGAATACCACGGCCTTGAACATCAAATGCATCCCAGTTTCTATCGACAAATTCCACTGCATGGGGATTGGGATAATCTGATGGAACGCTGCTATGGTAATCTTTCAATGGATACGGAAGATCACGTTCTCTCTCATTCTTATACTTTTTTCTTCGATATTTCCATCGTCTCCGTTCATATTGCTTTTTCTTATATATACCACTATTTTTGCTGTTTCACAGTGCGTATTCTTGCATGGAATTTCCAGGGTTTAGGTAATAAGCATACTCGCAATCATCTGAAAGATTGTATTCATCAATACAATCCTGATATTATTTTTCTTTCGGAAACTAAACAACAAAATAAAAATGCATCTTTTTTATTACAAAGCATGCACTATCCAAATGTCTGGTGTCATAATACGAAGTTTAGGGCTGGAGGTATTGCTGCTTTATGGAAAGATGGTTTTAAGATAGAGCTCATGCATTTTATGCATTACATGGTCAACTTTATTCTGCATAATGGTCCTGGAAATCAGCAATGGGTCTTAACATGTTTGTATAGTTCTTGTTATCAAGCTGAAAGAAATGCTCAATGGATGACTATAGCAGATATGGGGAAACATATGGACCTACCATGGATCATTATAGGGGATTTGAATGTAACATTATCTTGTCACGAGAGAAATTCTTTTTCTACTCATAAATATTATACCCCTGGGATCATTTAGAATACTATCCAAGTGCATGGCCTTCAAGAAATTCCTTTTACTGGTAACCCTTTCACCTGGTCTAATCAACGAAAATCTGTTCAATTAGTTCAAACCAGATTAGATAGGGCATTAGCTACCAATCAATGGATTACTTTTTTCCCAAATGCTATTCTTAATCACCTCATTCCTTTGGGTTCTGACCATGCACCCATTTTATTATTAACTAATCCTTCCCAGTTAAGAACCCATAAACCTTTTAGATTGTATGAAACATGGACGAAACATGACACTTTCCAGGATGTGGTTCAGCAAGAGTGGGAAAAAGTCCAATCTAGTTCTTCAACTATGCAATTTATTAAGAAGATTCAGCAGGTGCAGAAAGGTCTATACAGGTGGAAACAACTTCATTTTGGCAATATTGATCTTCGCATCAAGACTGTCCAACAATAAATCCGATCAGCTCAGGCCTCTAACAAACCATCACAAGATACAATTGTGCAATGGCAACAACAACTTAAATACTGATATACTGTTAAAGCTGATATCAGTTATCAACATTCTAGAGACAAGTTGCTATATGCTCAAGATAGAAACACCAAAGCTTTTCATGCTCAATACAATTATCGAAGGCGAAGAAATCAGATTGAATCTATCAAAGATGAGCAAGGTAACTTGTATTCTTCAAGGCAAGATACTCAAAAACTGCTCACTCAACATTTCAGTTCTATTACTACTTCATGCCTCCCTGATCAAGATTCAGATATTTTTCGTTTAATCACTCCTTGTCTCTCTGAGGCTGAAAATGAAGAGCTTATTCAGATTCCATCTAAAGAGGAAATCAAGCAAGTGGTTCACCAAATTAATGCTTGGGCAGCTCCGGGTCCAGATGGATTCCAAGCAGGCTTCTATCAAAAATGTTGGAATGCAGTTGCTGATGGATTAGTAGCTATGGTTCAAGAGTTTTTTCAGTCTGGTAAAATGATTCCGCAACTTAATTTCACTTATCAAGTTTTAGTTCCAAAAAAAGTTTGTATTGAAACTCCATCTGGCTTTCGCCCAATTAGCCTTTGTAATATTTCTTATAAGGTGATTTCTAAGATTTTGGCTAATAGGCTAACGAAGTTGCTCCACAAAATGATTTCACCATGGCAGGCAGCATATGTTTCAGGTCGTAACATTCTTGATAACACGATCATAGCCCATGAGGTTATTCATTATATGAAAAAAACCAAAATTTCTCCAGGGGCAGTAGCGATTAAATTGGATATGGCGAAGGCTTTTGATCGTATGGAATGGGGCTTCATAATGAGTATTATGCAAGGTCTAGGTTTCAGTGATAAATGGTGTTCGCTCATTCATCAATGTATAAGCACTGCTTCTATATCAATACTTCTCAATGGCTCCCCCACTCCTCCTTTTAGGCCTACGCGAGGAATACATCAAGGTGATGCTCTCTCTCCTTATATCTTTATCATGTGCATGGAGGCCTTTAGTAGAATGATGCAAGCTGCTGAAACTAAGGGGTTAATCAAGCCTTTGAAACCAGCTGCTAAGGGACCAAATATCTCCCACCTGTTCTTTGCGGATGATTGTATCCTCTTTACTGTGGCGTCAGGTAACTCAATTAACAATTTGATGCACATTATATCTCAATTATGTCGGGTTTCGGGACAGATGATTAGCCTCCATAAATCCAGCATCCATTTCAGTAACAATATGAGTTACATCACTAAAGAGGCTATTTCAGAAATAGTTAAGATGCCAAAAATGCCTTTGGCTGAGAAATATTTGGGCATTCGCTTATTTATTGGCCGTCATATAAATGCTTGTTTCGCAGAATCAATTTCAAAGATGGATAATAGGCTCCAATCTTGGCGGGGGAAGTTAACTAACCAAGCAGGCAGAAGTAATCAAATACAAGTTGTTACAGGTCTTATGGCCCAATATCAGATGAGCTGTATGCATATTCCGGAGAAATCAGTTAAGAAAATGGAAGCCTTGCAGCGTAATTATTGGTGGAACAAGAATTCTAAGAAAGGAGGTTTCTTGGTAGGTTGGAGTAGTTTAAGTACACCCAAAAGAATGGGAGGATTGGGCTTTAAGAACCTGCGCATTTTCAATGAAGCTCTACTTACTAAGTTAGCATGGCGAATGCTCACTGAAAAGGATGCCAAATGGGTACAGTTGCTTGAAGCAAGGTATTTTCGCAATATTGATCCACTTTATGGCAAGATCAAGAAAAGGGGTACCTGGATTTGGAACGGGATTCAAAGAGGTTTACGATGGGTTCGCAGATATCATATTTGGGAAATTGGAGATGGAACCAAAGTGAATGTTCAAGGGCAGTGGTTTGGGAAGATTCATAGTCCACAATTCCAACCTCAGTATCTTCATATTTGTGATTCTAAAGACACAGTTGCCGAGTATATTGACCATTCTGCTCGTAGGTGGAGAATTGACAATCTACAGGAAATTTGTTCTTCGAATCAACTTCAGCACATAACTCATATTTTTATACCACATCAGCCTGCTACAGATCAGTTAAGATGGTCGCTTACTCGCAATGGTACATTCACAGTTAATTTAACCTACCGAGCAATTCTTCAGCAACAACAACATCAGCTTATCACACCTCAGCAACAACAAATGTGGCAAATGATTGGGCATACCGCAATTCCATTTAAATGTCAGTTGTTTCTTTGGAAACTTACCAAGAACATTCTTCCAGTGGCAGCCAAATTCCAGCAGTGTAGCAGTCCTCAAGATATTGAATGTGTGCAATGTTTTAATGGAGTGGAAACACGACAATATTTATTCTTTCACTGTTCTTTGGCTCAGGCAGTTTGGTCTAATATATCTACCGCCATCTTACAAGATGCTAATGCTTATGAAGATGTCTCGCAATAGATACAATCCTGGACAGATAAAAATGCTTTACTTTCTATGAGGCGAAGTAATCTCAGAAATCTGGCTATCATAACCATGTGGTTTCTATGGAAGAGCAGATGCTTGAAACTGTTTGAAGGGAAAACTCAGTCTCCAACCAGCATTACACACCATATTTTTCAATTTTGTTCTAATCATAACATTCTCATTCATAATAGTCATAGTGAGCATACACATGTTAGAACCCTGCTCGACCTCGGCCATAGCACTAGATGGAAGAAGCCTCCATATGATTGGATTAAATTAAATTTTGATTTATCTCTTCTTTCGGAAACTAACTTTGCTGGATTTTCTCTTGTTATTCGAAATCATATAAGAGCGTTCATGGAAGATGTGGCCTGGACAAGGACCGTAAGATATATTGATCAAGCTGAAGTGCTGGCTGTGATGTTGGTTTTACAGTGGATTAAGGAGAAAGGTTTATGTAGAATTATCGTAGAAGGTGATAATAAATCAGTTATAGTAGCAGTTAATAAGGAGCAAAAAGCTTCTTTGCGATGGGAAGATCAAGGGTTATTATCTGAATGTATAAACTGTTTTCTGCTTTTAGGAGATGTTCAGTTGAAGTTTGTGAATAGGTAGTGCAATCACGCAGCAGATGCTCTAGCCAAGTATGCCAGGTTACATAACTGTAATAGCCACTGGAAAGACAATCCACCAGACGTCTTTTATCCTTATCTTCAGAAGGATATCCCTTCTCAGCATCATTAATACTTTGGTGGTAGTGTCTTTTGTCACTGTAAGTCTTGTGTTGTATCCTGCGTCCTAGTTTGGATTGCTAGTCTTGTCTTTTGTTCTGTGTTAAGTTGTGTAATATGGGTAAATAAATAAAAGGATGTTTTTCAAAAAAAAAATATATATACTGATAGCCACTTACTTATAAAAGAAGTGACAAAGATTGTGATCAGCAGGGGACGTGTTCTTTTTGTGATTAACACGTGGGCTTATGACACAAGTGGTGGAGTTAGTAAGATCCCACCAAGGGACCGATGGAAGAGCTATTAAGGCTAAATAAACACATTGGTTTTGAGTCTAATAATAGAGCGCATGGATACGCCAAGCCTCACATGACGGTACGTGCGTAAATTTATATAAGAAAAATTTTAGTACATTATTGGTACTTTGAATGTGTTTCCAGTGTGCTAGGTACCTGCAGCACGTGGGTGCATGGAAATTTTAAGTATAACTCCAATACTTAGAAATGTTGACATAAATCCGGGCGCACTTGAAAAGTTAGCTACGCTAAATTCGCGGCAAGATGATCGTGAAAGTAACAGGATCATCGTAAGCACGCTGCGACGGATAGTCGGGATTATATTTTTCTTAATTCGTCAACAAGTTGAGGATTAAGAGGGCGCGATGTTCGTACCCTATTAAAATAGTATACGTGAGTGCCGCACAGGCTATTTAATATTGGTAGAACGCGGGTTTATTATGGAAACCCGTGGGTTTATTGAGGAAACCTAAATGGCTTATTATGGAAGCCCAATACGGTTTATTGTGGAAACGGTAGGTTTATTGAGGAAACCCACATGGCTTATTATGGAAGCCAAATGCGGTTTATTGTGGAAACCGATGGGTTTATTGTGGAAATCCACATGGCTTATTATGGAAGCCAAATATGGTTTATTGTGGAAACCGGTGGGTTTATTGTGGAAACCCACATGGCTTATTATGGAAGCCTAGTCTAGCTTATTATAGAAGCTCAAAAGACTTATTTTGGAAGTCAATCTTGTGAAGATAAACAAGAATCTTTCATGATAAACATAAATATGTGGAAGATAGACATGGATTTTTAAGGATAAGTACAAATCTAGGTAGTTATTTTGGATAACTACAAATCTAGGGTTAACTACAACTCGATTTGGTTTTTGCCTATAAATAGAGGTCAAAATCCAACTCAAAGGACATGGAATTCTAGGTTTGCTAACCACACACAACTGTTGTAATCATCATATCAATAAAATCTCTCCCTACGGGGTTTCATCTGTGGACGTAGGCACAACTTGCCAAACCAGTTAAATTTTTGTTATCTTCTTTTATTTTTCTTCAATTTGTTTCATAACCCTAATTTCGCAACTTCATCATCAATTATCGTGTTTTGTGCGTAGAATTTATTTTGGGTACTAACACAACCTATCTATTGTTCCTTCGGAAAACAACAATCTATCGGATGCGGTGAATCCTCTTTTCAACGGTTAACCAAGTCCGGAGGTGCTGCTAGTAGAAATGTGGGTGTCATCGTCCCTCCAGTCACCTAAAAGGCTAAACCGGATCAAATGAAGGGTTTTTTTTTTAAGAGCGTGAGAAAAAGGAGGACAAAAAATGGCAGCAAGATACAGAGCAACATCAACACTGCCATATCTAATGAGAGCACTAGGTAGTAAAGAATCGACGAAGCCAGCTTATAGGGGAACCCTTCCTTCTCTTAGACGCGCTTTCTCTCTTTACGATCAAATCAATTTAATTGACAATGTTCCTGATGATCAATTGCGTTTTCAAGGGTAAGGACTTCTCTTCATTTCAACCTCCCTATCTCTCTAAAGCTAATTATGACTTGTTATTGGTTTTTTTCCTAGGTATACTGATACTGGGTTTACTGTAAATGGAGCTAATTATGAAGGTAGTTTAATTGCAATCGGGAATTTAATTCTATCTTGGAGCCCTAAACGAATCTCTGATGTTACCCCAGATAGGTATTTCCGATGTTTGATATTATGAAAAATCTTGTGCACTTTCTCATTTCTTCAATCTTTTGGGGATGAGTTTCATTTATTTTGGGTTCGCTTGCAACACTGATTATAGTGATTGAAATATCATTTTGGGTTATAAATTGCTACCAGTTTGAAGCCTAATCCTTTATATCTTACTTTTTAATATTTTAGAACATGTGTGATCAGCTTTCAGGCTTATTAATAAGTAAACTATGTTCTCATTATTTCCAAAATTTTGGTTGTTGTATCTAATTTCTGTTTTTGTTTTTCTTCTTGAATTTGTGTAATGCTTGTAGTTTAGCGATGTTCCAACTTATCCGGCCAATACCAGGTAATCAAACATCTACACTGTATGCCTGTGTTTCTATCGTGTCTTCTAGTTTCTTAGTTAATCGATACTAGAATCATGGCGAACATAGTTTCTATTTTCAAATTTATCTAGAAAATTGTTTTGAGATGACGCTGTGCATCGTATTGTTCCTGCTTGGCTTGGACAACGGTGTTCAAAATGAAATTTGGCTTCAGTCTTGTATTTTAGCAAGAAGTGAAGCTCCTAGAGCAAGGACTATGTGGGTTGAGAGTCTCTTTCAAAATGAAAGAGTTGATCAAATTAGGTCCTACTATGGGTAGAGGGAAACCCCCTTTCACCCCAAACTCAACCGAACACTCGTTCAAGTGAAAGAGTGGCCGAAAGTCTTCACTATACGGCATACTGTTAGCCGTGTGATATAAGTAGTAGTTAATACGGCAAACTTTTAGCCGTTTCAGAGAAAATTTTGGGTAACCAAATTTTCGTTTGTAATACGGCTCTGTAACTATAGAACTCTGGCCATTTTAAGATACACGCGGAACAATCAGACAAACACTAAGTCCCATTTCCAAACTTAACTCTTTATATGAACTAATCATAACCATTCATTTCATACTAAAATACAACAGACATATATTATTGGTTAGTACAATAGTGTATCTCATGAATTTCTTTTGCATACGGCTCAGGATGTGCCGTATAGACTACTGTGTTATATATCTCCCCTATCCCATAGTAGGATTTACCCTCAATCACCTAGTTCCTCATTCGTTTTGAAGGGGATAGAGTGCTTTAGCCCTTGCTCTTAGGGGTTCTACTAGGCTCACTCGCTATCCTTTGAACAACAAAAATAAAGCTTTTGCTCTTTGAAGTGTTACATGTTAATAAGATATTTTGCTTTGTTGGCAAAACTAGCTGACTATGATGTGAATGAAGTTATCTTGTTTTATGTTTACCCCACATTCAATTGAACCTTCTGAATTAAACACCTTCAATAGGTAGTGACTTCTAGTGAGTAATCACTCCATTCACGGCTTTCTTATGCACACAAAATATTATAAGACCCATTCAATCCGGGCTTTAAACGCTAAGCGGCATAGTACACAACTTGCCATGTTCACTCTGCAGTTTGCCCAAACCCTTTAATGAGGGACCTCATGACTATCTGAAAATAACTACTCGATTCTAAAAATGTAGCTTCCTCATTCTTAAAACATAGTGTTAACTTGTATGTACTCTTCTGATGCTTTAGAGATATTGCTTCTTGGTACTGGAAGACAAGTTCAACATGTAGATCCTGAACTTAGACGCTTTATTCGCTCCACCGGGATGAAGTTGGAAGCAATTGATTCGGTATTAATTTATCATACTTCTTTAATCTATTCCAATTTGATTATCTGTACCAATGCATCATCCACCTGGTATGTTAGATTCAAATTCTTTTATGAACTGTGTGGTCCGTTATATCTTCCGAGCTTGACTTCTTCTAAACCTAAGAACTTTCTCAAAATTTTGTTACCTGCCATGCTGCTGCTACCTATTATTTGATGAACTTCTACTGGTAAAAAGTGGCGAAGTTGTAATGTTTTGGGGGCTTCTCGCTCCTTGATCCAGTAAGGCTTAATTGTTTGTGAGGAGGGCCATTGCAGTCCAACTGGCACATTGTTCTTATTCTCTATTCTTATATTGGCAGAGAAATGCTGCATCTACTTTCAACATATTGAACGAGGAAGGTAGGATCGTGGCGGCTGCTCTTCTTCCTTATGGAGTTTCTTCCTGAAAAGGTGAAAGATTTTTCTTATCATGTAAAAAGACTTTTATGGTTATCTTAATGTGTTTTCATTTGCTTCCTGACTCACTAACTGATCTTTAATCTCTTTTTAGGTTCCTGTCCAAGGATCAAAGAGGCACACAGTTTGTGAATTATGAGCAGATCTTCTGCGTACACAGCTTATTGGTTAAATGCCAAATAAATTTTGCAGTTTCACTGACAAGAGCATTAATGTGGCATAGTTCTCTTTTTTGGTTGTTTGTGGTGTATGTCTGAACAGAAACTTGTAAATTCAAATACCCTTGTTTTCAACTTGGTCAGTAGTTGGAATTTTGGCTGCACATTTTGGCTGTACTCTGTTGGTTCTGTCATGCAGCTTGTGCTCATGTTTGAAATATTACAGTTAATTGCAAACAAATACTTGATTCTGACGGGTCAGTATTACCTTACCAGAGTAATTTGGTTTGGACTAACTGAATTTTCTCGTGTCATGCAATACTCTTTCATGCAACTGCAACCAAAGACGTCTTGGGCCTCTTGGCCGTTTGCTTCTTTAATTTGACAAAGGGAAGGGGAATATTTTTTTTGTTTTGGGATCTTATTAATGTCTTAATTAATGATGTTGTCATGTCGACTTGTTGAGTTAACGCAGACTGCATAACTTTGAATAGGACAAATGGTTCACGCTGCATTGAGAAGTGGTCTGCGCTCAAACCATCTAAAGCCATCGAAACATTTTTAGCTATGGGGTGTTTCGGTGGAATAGCCAAATGCCGCTCCAAATTTTTAATATTACGTTTTTACCTTTTCTTCGGAAATCCTCAACAACTCGAGCCTTCCCGGTTGTAGACACCCCAAATTTGCATAAACTCGCGCAAAATCGTATTCGAAATGATTTAAAACGTTAAGTCTGGTCCGTACCCAAAATAATAATACTAGGTGAACTAAACTTAGGGTCCAAGGGTAAGCATTTTCACTAAGACCAAAAGTACGTCCACCAAGTGTTTTAATTAGTCCATAAAGAAGATCCACTAGTCCACTATGGACGTAGACCATAGTGATTTTTGATAGTCCACCAAGTTTCTACTGAATCCATAGTCCAAAGTTGGACGTTCACCCGAATAACAAAATATCGACACTTTGTTTTACTTTGTTCCCAAGACTTACCTTCCTAGCTTAGATTTTAGGCTTAAATGAAAATATTTGTGTAGGAAATAATGGAATAATATAAAGAGTAAAGGAATAATATTTGTTAAAATGGAAATGAAATTTAGGTTTTCGGTTAGAATCGTCGGATTGGATCTTTGAATTCCAAAATCGTAGTTAAGGGAGTAACGCTATAAATAGGGAGCCTTTCTTTGGTGTCGAGGGAGGAGAAATTTCTCTAGAAACCTAGGAGAAAAGTTTTAGAAGGGTTATTGTCCGAGAAGAATTAAGTTAAAGTGCTAGAGTTATTGGCGGCATTCGGATACAATATCGCGGCATATTTGGTTTATCATAATCTAAGTAACATCACAATTCTCTTGGCGAAAACAGGTCGATTATTAATCTATTTCTTTTACTATTTTTGTTTCCTTGATATGATATTTTTGTTGGACGGTGCCTACAATTCTAGATGATTCTAGAATAAGGGGTTGTTGAGAGTCCAATTTTGTTTGGAACTCTAATAACCATGTTTGGATGGTGGCTAGTAGGTAGGTGGGAATAAAACCATGTGAAAAATATTGGTTGGTGGAAGAGTTCCATAGCTTTCCCTTTCACACTTGTAAATTCATGCATTCAAACAAGGTAGGTCTTTGAGTCCTAGTTTGAAAACTAAGGAAGTCCAATTGTAGGCTAGTTCTAGATTGTAGGCTAAGGAAGTAGAACTCAATTTGGAGTTGGCACTTGGAGGCTTAGCTAACTAGTATAAATAGGCCATTAGAGAAGGCAAATGAACATCACCAAAAATTCTTCTTTCTCTCTTAAGGTTTATATGTATTCTCCCTTGTGATAATATATGAATCTCTTGTTCTTCCCGTGGATGTAGGCAACTTGCCGAACCACGTAAATTCTCATCTCTTTTCTTCTTTAGTTTGTGTTCTTGGCAATATTATGGAGTACCGTTTGTAGCTATGCAAATCGCTTCCGCAAGGTTTTAGCGAAACAATTGGTATCAGAGCAAGGTTACGCTCTTGGATACGGGTACTCAGATTGCAGTTGAAGTGAAGGTATTTTTCTTAAGATTGCTTGAGGTAATACTAATCTCAAAGGGTCTGTTTTTTTATCTATATTTGGTTGTTTGAAGAACAATGGTTGACGGGGATAAACCAGTTGATCCGAATGATCATGAAGGAGAACATTCGGAGTCCACAAATAAAGATAAAGAAACAAAAGAATAAATACTTCATTCACATAGATCACAACTGAAGGTTGAAAAGTTCACTGGAACCAATAACTTTGGTTTATGGAGAACGGACGTAATGGATGCTCTTGTTCATCTTGACCTAGAAGAAGCTCTAGAAGGTCGGCCAGCGGAGATGTCTGACAAGCAGTGGAACAATATGAATAAATTATGTCTTGGTTCGATTCGAGGGTGTTTAGCAACAACAGTAAGAGTTAATTATCAGCACGAGACTTCAGCAAAGGATCTCTGGGAAAAGCTAGAGAAGGAATACCTTGTGAAGACGTGGCAAATAGGATATATCTTAAAAGGAATTTGTATCGCTATTACATGAAGAGAGGTGCAACCCTAACTGAGCACCTAGATTCATATAATAAACTTCTTGCTGAGCTGGTTAACTACGATGAGAAGATCAACGACGAGGAACAATATTTGTGTCTGATAAACTCTCTTCCTGAAAGGTACGAACCCGTGATTAAAGCTTTAATGCACGGAAAGGATAAGATGACATACGCCGAGATCACTATAGCATTGCGTAGTGAGGAATTCAGGAAGATGGACCGTGAAGACCTATCAAGTGAAGCTAACAGTGACTTGCTTCTTGCAAGAGGTCGTTCAACAGACAAGAGAAAGAAGAATGGTGATTATGGAAAAGTTAATGGGCGTTCAAATTCAAGAGCGCGTCTGCAGAAGGATGAATGTGCATGGTGTCATGACTTTGTCCATTGGGCCAAGGATTGTACCAAGCGTAAGGATCGAGAAAGGGACAACACCCGAGGTGAACATTGCTAAGGCAAGTGAAGATTCAGATGAAGCTTGATTTTCATTGATTTGTGATACCATCAACTTTTATCGAATCGTGATGACGTGGGTATTAGATTCTGGTGCTACTTATCATATTTGTCCTCATCGGGACTAGTTCTCAGACTTTGAAGAGTTTGATGGAGAAGTGCGTATGGGGAATAATCACACCTGCAGGGTGATTGGGATTGGTAGTATTCGATTCAAGATGCATGATGGTATGGTTCGGGAGCTGACAGAAGTAAGGTTCGTGCCTGCTGTGAAGAAGAATCTTATTTCGTTCAGAACTTTGGAAGCTAAGGGCTATAAGTTAGTCGCTGAAAATGGTATTCTAAAGGTGATCGCTGGATCGTTGGTAATCATGAAGGGCACAAGGCATCATAACTTGTACTACTTAACTGGGAGTACAATAACGGGAGATGTGTCTATTTCAGAACACATCGAGACTACAACTATGGAGACCACGAAGTTATGGCATATGCGGCTTGCACATCCAGGTGATAAGTCGTTACATTCTTTAATTCGTCAAAAATTATTGAAAGGTGTTATTACCTGCAAATTAGAGTTTTGTGAACATTGTGTGAAAGGCAAGAAAAAAAGAACAAGCTTTGGCACAACAATCCACAACACTAGTGGAGTTCTTGATTATGTTCACTCAGATGTTTGGGGTCCCTCCAAGAATGCATCATTTGGAGGGAAACATTGGTTCGTGTCTTTCATTGATGACTATTCTAGGCGCGTATGGGTGTACACCATGAGGCATAAGGATGAAGTCCTAAAAGTCTTTGTGAGGTGGAAAAAGGTAACTGAGACTCAAACTGGCAGAAAGATCAAGGTACTACGTTTGGACAATGGTGGAGAGTACAAAAGTGATCCATTCTTGCAAGTATGTCAGGATGAGGGAATACAGATACACTTCACAGTTAAGAAGACACCACAACAAAATGGGGTAGCTGAACGCATGAATCGTACTTTGCTGGAGAAGGTACGATGTATGTTAT
Organism: Papaver bracteatum; assembly: GCA_023529315.1. Taxonomy (NCBI): domain Eukaryota; kingdom Viridiplantae; phylum Streptophyta; class Magnoliopsida; order Ranunculales; family Papaveraceae; genus Papaver; species Papaver bracteatum. The sequence goes on from JAJJWX010000603.1 coordinate 347,284, forward strand.
CTAATGCTGGATTAGGTAAAGCGTTTTGGGATGAGGCAGTTACATATGCGTGCTTCCTCATTAATAGGTTTCCATCAGCTGCGTTAGAAGGTAAAACTCCGATGGATAAATGGTATGGTAAACCAGCTTATGATTATGACTCAATTCATATCTTTGGTTGCCATGCTTGGTATCATGTTAGTGAAAACAAGCTTGATAGCCGTGCTATTAAAGGGATCTTTATGGGTGTGAAAAAAGGAGTTAAAGGGTTCAAAATTTGGAATCCAGTTGAGAAGAAGATAGTCATGAGTAGAGACGTTACAGTTGATGAAGCATCTATGGTGAAGTCTTGGGATTCTCGGCAGGTGGAGAACAGAAGCACCGGTACTAGTAAACCTTTGCAGCAGGTGGAGATTGATGCAACTCCACTAATTCTAGCTAAGTCTATATCTGTTGCGAATACTTCCGAAGGCGTGGCGTCTACAAGGGAGGAAAATACTGAAGTTCCAAATGATAGTTATGATCTGGGTGAAGAGGAACATGAAGCAGTGGAAGATACAGAAGTTACGGTCACTGATACCATAGCAACCAGCAAACCGAGAAGACAAACCAGGAAACCTGGTTGGATGAATGATTTTATAGCTTATGCATTACCAGTTATTGAAGAAGGCATTCCAAATACCTATTTTGAAGCTATACACAGTGTAGAGCGTCAAGAATGGGAAGCTGCTATGCAGGATAAGATGGAGTCTCTTTACAAGAATGGCACATGGGTTCTTACGAAGCTTCCAAATGGTAATAAGGCCAATGGGTGCAAATGGGTATATGCTAAGAAAGAAGGATCTCAGGTGAATCAAGTACGCTACAAGGCAAGGTTAGTTGCGAAAGGTTATGCCCAAAGAGAAGGGATTGACTACAATGAGGTGCTCTCTCCAGTTGTGAAACACTCATCAATCTGAATTTTGTTGGCCTTGGTAGCACAGTATGATTTAGATCTAGTTCAACTAGATGTCAAGACGGCGTTCTTACATGGTGATCTAGAAGAAGAGATCTATATGACTCAGCCGAGTGGGTTCAAAGTTGCTGGAAAGAAATATTGTGTATGCAACCTGAAAAAATCATTGTATGGGCTAAAGCAGTCTCCAAGATAGTGGTACAAGTGATTTGATCAGTTTATGATTGGACAGACATACACAAGAAGTCACTATGACCATTGTGTATACTTCAAGAAGCTACGTGATGGGTCTTTCATATATTTGCTCTTGTATGTCGATGATATGCTGATAGATTCGAATAACAAGAAACAGATTGATAATTTGAAGCAGAAATTGTCAACTGAGTTCGAGATGAAAGATCTAGGAGAAGCTAAGAAGATTCTTGACATGGAGATTCAACATGACAGAGAGAAGGGTAAAGTTTGTTTGTCTCAGAAAGCATACTTGAAGAAAGTGTTACAGAAATTTGGTATCTGTGAAGGAACTAAATATGTAAGTACTCCCCTTGGTCCTCATTTTAAGTTGAGTTCTGATATGTCTCCTACTACTGAAGAAGAGCGTGAGTATATGGCCCAAGTCCCATATGCTAGTGCTGTTGGTAGCTTGATGTATATGATGGTATGTACAAGGACGAATATTTCACATGCAGTAAGTATGATCAACCGTTATATGCATAATCCTGGTAAAGGACATTGGAAAGCTGTGAAATGGATTTTGAGGTATCTTTATGGTACTGTTGATGTTGGATTGGAGTTTGTGAAGGAAGATGGGAACAATCAGCTGTGTGTTGGTTATGTGGATTCTGACTATGCTGGTGATTTGGACAAAAGGAGTTCAACTACAGGGTATGTATTTACCTTGGCTAGAGCACCGGTTAGTTGGAGATTGATTTTGAAGTCTACTGTGGATCTCTGAACTACTGAAGCGGAGTATATGGCAGTGACAGAGGCATTTAAGGAGGATATATGGTTACAAGGTTTGCTAGATGACTTGGGTGTTGTGCGGGAACAGCTGCCTGTGCATTGTGATAGTCTTAGTGCAATTTACTTGGCTAAGAATCAAGTTCATCATGCCAGAACCAAACATATAGATGTTCGATTTCACTTTGTTAGAGAAATTCTGGAAGAAGAAGACATTATACTTCTGAAGATCGATACCAAATACAATCCAGTTGATATGTTAACTAAAGTAGTATCCGGGGTCAAGTTTCTTCATTGATCGAAATTGGTCCACATTCTTCCGGTTTGGTGATACCCTTTGGGGTAGAGGTTCTTAGGAACCTGGTGGAGGCCTTCTTGCAAGGCCATTGTGTGAACTACGGTCGGTTTGATTCCTTGCAGAAGATACGTAGGCAGCCTATGGCGCAATAGACGCTGGAAGACGAAGGATATTTCTTGTATTGATCGTCTCATGCATGAATGCATGATCCGAGGTGGAGAATTGTTGGACGGTGCCTACAATTCTTGATGATTCTAGAATAAGGGGTTGTTGAGAGTCCAATTTTGTTTGGAACTCTAATAACCATGTTTGGATGGTGGCTAGTAGGTAGGTGGGAATAAAACCATGTGAAAAATATTGGTTGGTGGAAGAGTTCCATAGCTTTCCCTTTCACACTTGTAAATTCATGCATTCAAACAAGGTAGGTCTTTGAGTCCTAGTTTGAAAACTAAGGAAGACCAATTGTAGGCTAGTTATAGATTGTAGGCTAAGGAAGTAGAACTCAATTTGGAGTTGGCACTTGGAGGCTTAGCTAACTAGTATAAATAGGCCATTAGAGAATGCAAATGAACATCACCAAAAATTCTTCTTTCTCTCTTAAGGTTTATATGTATTCTCCCTTGTGATAATATATGAATCTCTTGTTCTTCCCGTGGATGTAGGCAACTTGCCGAACCACGTAAATTCTCATCTCTTTTCTTCTTTAGTTTGTGTTCTTGGCAATATTATGGAGTACCGTTTGTAGCTGTGCAAATCGCTTCCACAAGGTTTTAGCGAAACAATTGGTATCAGAGCAAGGTTACGCTCTTGGATACGGGTACTCAGATTGCAGTTGAAGTGAAGGTATTTTTCTTAAGATTGCTTGAGGTAATACTAATCTCAAAGGTTCTGTTTTTTTATCTATATTTGGTTGTTTGAAGAACAATGGTTGACGGGGATAAACCAGTTGATCCGAATGATCATGAAGGAGAACATTCGGAGTCCACAAATAAAGATAAAGAAACAAAAGAATAAATACTTCATTCACATAGATCACAACTGAAGGTTGAAAAGTTCACCGGAACCAATAACTTTGGTTTATGGAGAACGGACGTAATGGATGCTCTTATTCATCTTGACCTAGAAGAAGCTCTAGAAGGTCGGCCAGCGGAGATGTCTGACAAGCAGTGAAACAAGATGAATAAATTATGTCTTGGTTCGATTCGAGGGTGTTTAGCAACAATAGTAAGAGTTAATTATCAGCACGAGACTTCAGCAAAGGATCTCTGGGAAAAGCTAGAGAAGGAATACCTTGTGAAGAACGTGGAAAATAGGATACATCTTAAAAGGAATTTGTATCGGTATTACATGAAGAGAGGTGCAACCTTAACTGAGCACCTAGATTCATATAATAAACTTCTTGCTGAGCTGGTTAATTACGATGAGAAGATCAACGAAAAGGAACAAGCTTTGTGTCTGATAAACTCTCTTCCTGAAAGGTATGAACCCGTGATTAAAGCTTTAATGCACGGAAAGGATAAGATGACATACACCGAGGTCACTACAGCATTGCGTAGTGAGGAATTCAGGAAGATGGACCGTGAAGACCTGTTAAGTAAAGCTAACAGTGACTTGCTTCTTGCAAGAGGTCGTTCAACAGACAAGAGAAAGAAGAATGGTGATTGTGGCAAAGTTAAAGGGCGTTCAAATTCAAGAGCGCGTCTGCAGAAGGATGAATGTGCATGGTGTCATGACTTTGGCCATTGGGCCAAGGATTGTACCAAGCGTAAGGATCGAGAAAGGGACAACACCCGAGGTGAACATTGCTAAGGCAAGTGAAGATTCAGATGAAGCTTCAGATTTCTCGCTGACTGTGATACCATCAACTTTTATCGTAACTGACGGTACGTGGGTATTAGATTCTGGTGCTACTTATCATATTTGTCCTCATCGGGACTGGTTCTCAGACTTTGAAGAGTTTGATGGAGAAGTGTGTATGGGGAATAATCACACCTGCAGGGTGATTGGGATTGGTAGTATTCGATTCAAGATGCATGATGGTATGGTTCGGGACCTGATGGAAGTAAGGTTCTTGCCTGCTGTGAAGAAGAATCTGATTTCGCTCGGAACTTTGGAAGCTAAGGGATATAAGTTAGTCGCTGAAAATGGTATTCTAAAGGTGATCGCTGGATCGTTGGTAATCATGAAGGGCACAAGGCATCATAACTTGTACTACTTAGCTGGGAGGACAATAACGGGAGATGTGTCTATTTCAGAACACATCGAGACTGCAGCTATGAAGACCACGAAGTTATGGCATATGCGGCTTGCACATCCAGGTGATAAGTCGTTACATTCTTTAATTCGTCAAAAATTATTGAAAGGTGTTATTGCCTGCAAATTAGAGTTTTGTGAACATTGTGTGAAAGGCAAGAAAACAAGAACAAGCTTTGGCACAGCAATCTACAACACTAGTGGATTTCTTGATTATGTTCACTCAGATGTTTTGGGTCCCTCCAAGAATGCATCATTTGGAGGGAAACATTGGTTCGTGTCTTTTATTGATGACTATTCTAGGCGCGTATGGGTGTACACCATGAGGCATAAGGATGAAGTCCTAGAAGTCTTTGTGAGGTGGAAAAAGGCAACTGAGACTCAAACTGGTAGAAAGATCAAGGTACTACGTTTGTACAATGGTGGAGAGTACAAAAGTGATCCATTCTTGCAAGTATGTCAGGATGAGGGAATACAGAGGCACTTCACAAGTAAGAAGACACCACAACAAAATGGGGTAGCTGAACGCATGAATCGTACTTTGCTGGAGAAGGTACGATGAATATTATCTAATGCTGGATTAGGTAAAGCGTTTTGGGATGAGGCAGTTACATATGCGTGCTTCCTCATTAATAGGTTGCCATCAACTGCGTTAGAAGGTAAAAATCCGATGGAGAAATGGTATGGTAAACCAGCTTATGATTATGACTCAATTCATATCTTTGGTTGCCCTGCTTGGTATCATGTTAGTGAAAACAAGCTTGATAGCCGTGCTGTTAAAGGGATCTTTATGGGTGTGAAGAAAGGAGTTAAAGAGTTCAAAATTTGGAATTCAGTTGAGAAGCAGATAGTCATGAGTAGAGACGTTACAGTTGATGAAGCGTCTATGGTGAAGTCTTGGGGTTCTCAGTAGGTGGAGAACACAAGCACCGGTACCAGTAAACCTTTGCAGCAGGTGGAGATTGATGCAATTCCACTAATTATAGCTAAGTATGTATGTGTTGCGAATACTTCCGAAGGCGTGGCGTCTACAAGGGAGGAAAATACTGAAGTTCCAAATGATAGTGACGATCTAGATGAAGAGGAACATGAAGCAGTGGAAGATACAGAATCTACGGTCACTGAGACCATAGCAACAGCAAACCGATAAGACAAACCAGGAAACCTGGTTGGATGAATGATTTTATAGCTTATGCATTACCAGTTATTGAAGAAGGCATTCCAAATACCTATTTTGAAGCTATACACAGTGTAGATCGTCAAGAATGGGAAGCTGCTATGCAGGATGAGATGGAGTCTCTTTACAAGAATGGCACATGGGTTCTTACGAAGCTTCCGAACGGTAAGAAGGCCATTGGGTGCAAATGGGTATATGCTAAGAAAGAAGGATCTCGGGTGAATCAAGTACGCTACAAGGCAAGGTTAGTTGCGAAAGGTTATGCCCAAAGAGAAGGGATTGACTACAATGAGGTGTTATCTCCAGTTGTGAAACACTCATCAATATGAATTTTGTTGGCCTTGGTAGCACAGTATGATTTAGATCTAGTTCAACTAAATGTCAAGACGGCGTTCTTACATGGTGATCTAGAAGAAGATATCTATATGACTCAGCCGAGTGGGTTCAAAGTTGCTGGAAAGGAAGATTGTGTATGCAACCTGAAAAAAATCATTGTATGGTCTAAAGCAGTCTCCAAGATAGTGGTACAAGCGATTTCATCAGTTTATGATTGGACAGACATACACAAGAAGTCACTATGACCATTGTGTATACTTCAAGAAGCTACGTGATGGGTCTTTCATATATTTGCTCTTGTATGTCGATGATATGCTGATAGCATCGAATAATAAGAAAGAGATTGATAATTTGAAGCAGAAATTGTCAACTGAGTTCGAGATGAAAGATCTAGGAGAAGCTAAGAAGATTATTGACATGGAGATTCAACATGACAGAGAGAAGGGTAAAGTTTGTTTGTCTCAGAAAGCATACTTGAAGAAAGTTTTATAGAAATTTGGTATCTGCGAAGGAACTAAATATGTAAGCACTCCCCTTGGTCCTCATTTTAAGTTGAGTTCTGATATGTCTCCTACTACTGAAGAAGAGCGTGAGTATATGGCCCAAGTCCCATATGCTAGTGTTGGTGGTAGCTTGATGTATATGATGGTATGTACAAGGCCGGATATTTCACATGCAGTAAGTATGATCAGCCGTTATATGCATAATCCTGGTAAAGGACATTGGCAAGCTGTGAAATGGATTTTGAGGTATCTTTATGGTACTGTTGATGTTGGCTTGGAGTTTGTGAAGGAAGATGGGAACAATCAGCTGTGTGTTGGTTATGTGGATTCTGACTATGCTGGTGATTTGGACAAAAGGCGTTCAACTACAGGGTATTTATTTACCTTGGCTGGAGCACCGGTTAGTTGGAGATTAATTTTGCAGTCTACTATGGATCTCTCAACTACTGAAGCGGAGTATATGGCAGTGACAGAGGCATTTAAGGAGTCTATATGGTTACAAGGTTTGCTAGATGACTTGGGTGTTGTGCAGGAACAGCTGCATGTGCATTGTGATAGTCTTAGTGCAATTTACTTGGCTAAGAATCAAGTTCATCATGCCAGAACCAAACATATAGATGTTTGATTTCACTTTGTTAGAGAAATTCTGGAAGAATAAGACATTTTACTTCTGAATATCGATAACAAAGACAATCCAGCTGATATGTTAACTAAAGTAATATCCGTGGTCAAGTTTCGTCATTGCTCGAAATTGATCCACATTCTTCCGGTTTGGTGATACCCTTTGGGGTAGAGGTTCTTAGGAACCTGGTGGAGGCCTTCTTGCAAGGCCATTGTGTGGACTATGGTCGGTTTGATTCCTTGCAGAAGATATGTAGGCAGCCTATGGCGCAATAGACGTTGGAAGATGAAGGAGATTTCTTGTATTGATCGTCTCATGCATGAATGCATGATCCGAGGTGGAGAATTGTTGGACGGTGCCTACAATTCTTGATGATTCTAGAATAAGGGGTTGTTGAGAGTCCAATTTTGTTTGGAACTCTAATAACCATGTTTGGATGGTGGCTAGTAGGTAGGTGGGAATAAAACCATGTGAAAAATATTGGTTGGTGGAAGAGTTCCATAGATTTCCCTTTCACACTTGTAAATTCATGCATTCAAACAAGGTAGGTCTTTGAGTCCTAGTTTGAAAACTAAGGAAGTCCAATTGTAGGCTAGTTCTAGATTGTAGGCTAAGGAAGTAGAACTCAATTTGGAGTTGGCACTTGGAGGCTTAGATAACTAGTATAAATAGGCCATTAGAGAAAGAAAATGAACATCACCAAAAATTCTTCTTTCTCTCTTAAGGTTTATATGTATTCTCCCTTGTGATAATATATGAATCTCTTGTTCTTCCCGTGGATGTAGGCAACGTGCCAAACCACGTGAATTCTCATCTCTTTTCTTCTTTAGTTTGTATTCTTGGCAATATTAAGGGGTACCGTTTGTAGATGTACAAATCGCTTCCGCAAGGTTTTAGCGTAACAATTTTATCGACTTTTGTAGCAAGTGCCTCGCTGATTGTCTCAAGGCTAATGTTTTATGCCGCAACCACGCATTCAAACAATGTTTTTTCCATGAGCTTTATTGTTGAGCAAAATCTAGGAATTCGCATATTGAGCACTGTTGATTGGGATGTGCCTAGCTATGTCTCGAAAGCACTAGTACGACATGCAAACCAAGGTGATAACGAATTGTTAATACTTTCTATTCAGAGTAGCTTCCATTAATAATAATTAATGATAATTTTCATAATAATAATAATTTTACATTGTTTACTTAAATTGATCACGGTTTCATCTTTTCATAAAATTTTGGTGATAATAATAACCATTTCTCTTTTGATTGCAGTTTCTGAAGGTTGGCACAATTGATTATTTGATTTTATATGATTAAGAATCATTGTTATAAAAAAAAAGGTGGTCTTTGTGTCATGATAGCAAAAGCTATCAGACGGACGTCATTCAACAGGGACCGGTATCCGAAGGTCCGGAAGCCTCGGATTGGGATTTTGCTTGGACGGCTGGGAAGCAGACGGTTTTAACAAATCGATACGATTTGTTCTATATGGGAGTTTGTCTAACCTTAACCATTGAGATACCCGTCTTTCTTTCTCTAGAACGATTTATGAGATATGCCATCAAATCATGACTATCAACAACCTTACATTATAGGCTCCGACTACAATCAGGAAAACCAGGTATAGTAGCGTCTGATAGGGGTTGATTTATGCTTTTTATGGAGGCAAACACTATAATGGTTTGGGCAGAGTTATGGTTTTATGGGTTTATCAATTTCTAGGGTTTTTACTCCAACTTCTCAGCAACTAACTTTTCTTATAAGAATTTATTCAAATTGAATTAGATTTACTTATAAGATTGAAATTTATTTCCAATTAATATTGATTCTCTCTGCTTTTCATATTTCATATTGATTTCAAGAGTATTTTCTCCCTTATTAGTTTTCTGCTGTTATTGATAAATCAAATTGATTGCATGCACAGTCAGTATCATGTGAACAATTTTTTGTTGCATGTAAAATTGATTTCTTTTTTGTGTAATGTTCTTAAATGGTTCCTTTTTTGTGTAATGTTCTTAAATGGTTCCTTTTTTGCAGAGTTTCTGAACTTCGATGACAATGAAGTGGAAGAAGAAGACGAGGAAAATAATGATATGCCTAATACTGAAAAACAACCCCGAATTCAAGAAAATTCTGGATGGTCTTCAAGGAAAAGGTTAATTCTTCTATTATGTTATAAAATTTGATGTTCTGGTAAATATTCCTCCTAAGAATGACTGCATTAGACTTAGAGTATCTTTGGATGCAAACTGAAAGTTATCCAGAACACTATGAGTGAATAGTAGGTTAAAACATTTTATATGCTGTGGTAGGACATCCTAATTAGGCTTTCTACCTTCCTTTAGATATTCAATTTTGTATCCCCATGCTCAATGTGAATCAAGATTCAAGAAGACACGCATATGATGAGTGGGGATTTGGTAGGTCATCTACACATCTTTTGGGCTTTGTTGACCTACAAGTTCCCTGCTAAATCATTGCATGGGATCTCTAGAATGATGCTAAAATCTGGATCAGTAGAGTACTTAAAGAGTGATCCAGTTTGGAAAATAATTTGTTAAATGCATGTTTGTAACTTTGGGATATTTTCTTACATATCTGTTGCTAAGTACCTCCAGACCATATTTGACAAAGAACTTGCTAATGGAGAAGTAAGAAAAGTTATTCCCCTGGACAACCTCTTATCTGGTAAAACTCGGAAGGAAGCATTGAGAATGTTTTTCGAGACCTTGGTACGTCTTTGGAACTACTTACTGATGGCAAGATACATATGCCACTAAATATTGTGTTTTGATGGAACTTTCCCTTTCTTTCTTATACAGGTTCTGAAGACAAGGGATTACATCCATATAGAATAAGAGCAACAATTTGCCAATATCAACACTAAGCCTAAAGTTAAACTAATGAAATCAGATTTTGGATACATCCTTCACTAGGTGGTGGACAGTATACTAACTTATAGTAATCCTTGATCAATGGCTGCAGCCATGTATGTAATAATAGCTGTTGGGGGTCCTTAGTTGTAAACAGTTGAGGTGATCCTGTCCGATAGAACGTTATGTTTATTGTGGAAGTGTGTTAAAGCAGCGGCTGAATCATCAGCTCTGATTCACCAGCGCCATTATACCATCAAAACCACCTTAACCAGCTAAATCATCATCATTACACAGACATACTGCAGTTAAATATGTTTTTCCATGAAGAATTTCTATTTTCTCAATTCTGACAAATTGAACTGTCACATCTCTCCCAATTTCTATTTTGATTTGCTTACGTCATTTTGATGAAGATTAGCAGAGGATTTACTTAGCTGATGTTAGTTAAAAAATGTTTGTAAAAATGTATCTTCTTTAGTTTGGGAGGAAGACGATGTTCAATTTGTAATTTGTTTCTAGATTCTGGGTTTATGAAACTAGGATTTAATAAGTTGCATTAGTTAATTATAAAATAAAATTAAAAAGAACTACAATTGCAATGAAATTGAAAAATCTGCAATAATGCAGGGTAATAACGTATCCAACCTAAGTCTCACCTGACAACACCGTCTACATTGCTGATATAATCTACATTGTCATACTAATGATATTATTGTTTGATTTCTAGTGATTTAAACTAATTTAAAAATATTTAATTGCAGTATTTGTTCAAGACTAGAGAACAATGGGGGGGTTTGGTATTGACTAGGATGAGGTTTGAGATTCGCCAGAATATATATCAAAATTTATTTGATGGAAAAGTTCAGTGCTGCAAAGTTGCTTTTGCATAGGATAAATTAAAATTAATATTTAGCTCGATCCGTATAGTAAAACATCTCACAAAGAAAAAGTATTCTCATGCTCTCTATATACTTTTACATAATTAGTTTTCATTATCTACATCGATGTTCACTTATAAATTGACTGGATCTAAGACGTAAATGCTATATCGCATAACTGAAAAACCAAGACACGCGTAGATAACCAGTAATTACATTACTATTGTTAACCACTGTCTAGAGAGTTCTAATCTCTTACCATGCTAAGATAAAGAAAAGGAAAGTTGTTTCTGGGAAGTTTAACATGTATTATTCTCAGATGGATCTTTGATTTGAAATGTAAATACTAACCCAACTTCTGTTGGAATGACCGTGATGTCATAATTAAATCATTATATGGTTACTCAATTGTGCCTAGCTCAAATTTGTTACTAGGGGCAAAGTTGAATCAGAAACACGATAGAAACCCTATAATTTTATCCTTGAGAGTTTTCTTTTTTTCTCTTTTTTTGATCTGATCAAGTCCATAACCCTGTTTGTTTCGATTTTGCAGCCATCAACCCTACAATCGAAAGAGTATATTCATCATAAAAAAATTCAAATCTTCTTACATGATTGTTCTTTTTTGTTGTTTAACTCTTAATAATCAGTTGGCTTATGTGATTTCAGGTGATAAATTCCGTTGTGAGTTGGGATTCAGTTGCAGCCGAATATTGCTACAATGACCAACTAGCCTTTGCCTGCACTTTATGGAGATCATACAAAATGGACAGGGGAGTTCCACAGGAAAAAAAATACTTCATTCCGTTGTTGAGGTATGTCTCTTTAGTGATTCTTCGAGTCATGCGTAGGAAGTACGCACGGAATCAGATCGAAACCACTATAAATAACCCATGTTTGTTCTCTTTTACAGAATCAGGGTGCTTAAAATATTTTAGATGTTAAGTCTCAATTTAATTGCTATTTGTTTCGATCATAACCGTGAACCTAGAAGCTAACTTACTGCTTCATATTATTTTCTTTCTAAACATTATGGACTTTTAACAGGCTCTCATTCTCTTAAAATGGACGAGGTTGTTTTTTCTAATTGCTTTTTTGGCAGTGTGCTCTCAGATTATTTCTGGTATGCGAATGAAATATGCTTTGGCAAACACATGTGTATAAATAAGTTGAATTCTATTTTTGTTGAAACCTTTAAGTTTGTAACAAAAACCATTTCTGAAATATTGTAGGAAAATAAATCATGGAATTTCTAAATTTAACCAAATATTTAAGAAGTCAAATTATCTAAATATATAGGTGTTTGTTATTAACGGTTTTTTGTTAAGTTGTTGTTGGTGAACTAATGGTTTTGTTGGCCTACCGCGCTAATCAAACTTTTGGAGAAATGGATAAGGAATTTTGTCTGGTCGGGGGATATCAATTCTACACAACACCACACTGTGGCCTGGGATAAGGTTTGTCTACCAGTAAATGAGGGGGGTCTGGGCATCAGGTCTATAGCTAGCTTGAACAAAGCTTCCTTGATGAAGATGACATGGAAACTGATGACAAGCAACACTACTTTTGGCTCTTTCATTAAAAAACGCTTTGCATGTTCAGCTTATAAGATTTCATCCATCTGGCATGGACTTAAACAGCAGTGGTGCATTATTAACGAGGAAGTGTTATGGTTGGTTGGAAATGGTAACAACATTAACTTCTGGAAGGATTGTTGGAACGTTAATATGGAGATGTCGGTCGCGGAGTACTTGGGACTGGATCATTCAAATCTTCAAAACATGGTGGCAGATTTCATAGTGGAGGATAGATGGAGTATTCCCTCTTATATGCCGGAGTTGTCTGGTCAGGTTGAGCAGTGGATTAAAGAAACTCCGTTTGCTGCTCATTCTGAGGATAAACAAATCTGGAAGCTTAGCTCTTCTGGGAACATCAACATGAAGGAGGCTTATGAGTTCCATAGGCACAGGGTACCGGAGTTGAGAGACTTCAAGGATCTTTGGGATATCAAGATTCCGCCGCGACGCGCTTGCACGGTCTGGAAAGTGCTACATAACAGGGTTGATTCTGATGAAAATGTTAAGTTTTTTGGGCGTGACACGGTGAACTGTTGCAACCTCTGCCCTACCCCTTGCTGTAGAGAAACACAAAAACACTTATTCTTGGATTGTTGGTTTGATACTTTTCTCTGGAACTGGATTATGCAGGTCTTCAATTATAGGTTGAATTGCTCCAGTGTTCATGCTATATTTGAGGATGTAAGGGGGTTCGTGGGCTGCTTGCAGACTAAAAATCTTCTATGGGTGGCAGTGGTGAGCAGTATTTGGTTGATTTGGACCTCCAGAAAAAAGCTAAGGTTTGAGCATATTGCGACTTCTCCCCAGCAGGCGGTTAAGCATTTGGTTAAAATGATTATGGAATCTAGTACACATAGAGGAGGGTTCTCGTTCAATACCTCAGCAGATAAATGCATCTTGGAAAGTTTAGGTATCAAGAGTAGAGCGCCTAAAATGCCGAGCGCGGTGATGGTGAAATGGCTGCCGCCTCCGCAAGGTTGGATGAAGGCAAACACTGATGGATGCTCGTTGGGGAACCCCGGTCCTTCCGGATGCGGGGTGGTGTTCCGAGACTCAAAGGGCATAGTCAGGGGCTGCTTGGCGCAAAATCTGGGTTTAAATAACTCACTGCTGGCGGAGCTGTGGGGGGATATTTATGCCTTCAGAATAGCGAAGAATAGGAATATCAGTCGTCTGTGGCTGGAGTGCGATTCTGACTTCGTCTTACAAGCTATCAACAATCCAAGTATGGTCCCATGGTGTTTATCCACGCACTGGTACAACTGCATCAAGTTCGCCTCTTCTATATCGATTAAATGCTCTCATGTATTTCGTGAAGGTAATTCGGTAGCAGATTCACTGGCTAAGCATGGGGCGATGGTGGGATCTCGATGGTGGACAAACCCGCCCGGTTTCACAAGAAGAAATATAGCGATAGATAACTCAGTTTTACCCTTATATAGATTTCGCAATATGTAAACGTTTTTGGTTCTGCTCTTTGCTTTGCTTTCCTTGTTTCTTCTGTATCTTTTGGGGGTAAGGCTCCGCCCTCCCCTGCTTTTTTCTTGGTTTAATAAAAGGCTCCAGAGTGCATTTAAAAAAAAAAAAAAAACTAATGGTTTTGTTTCAAATGAAATGAGTCTTTGGGGATATTTTCATGTCAATTTCTATCTAAAGTTAACCGAGTAATACAAATATCTTATTTTAGTTTTCTATGTTTGGCTGCAGTTATTTATCAATATCTTGGAAGCATCTCACCCCTCTTTGACAACACTTCGAAAAATTGCTCAAGCATATGGAAGTTTTTTGCCCACGATTATGTCGCATTATGGCGGTAAAAGCAGTGGCAAAGAGAGCTTACTTGATTTTGATGAAGAATAATTTCTCAATTGGACTTGCCAAGGTCAAAAGATTGTTGGATCATTTCTTATCAGTTTACACTTAATTGTCTATTTACGCCAATCCCTATTTATTACGTATATGCATAGTTATTGAGTCTTTCTTTTTTTTTGGAAGGAAGTGTAAGCAATAACAGGAAACCAGCCAAGTTCTTCGTTTCTCTTGAAACCAGAATAAAATGCTTCTTGACTTCTTGGGAATCTGAAGTAAAGTCCTGGAACCGAATCCTGCTGCAAGTTAAACTTCTTCATCTGTGTAACTATCAGTATGTACAGACTTAGTGTATACTACATGTTCATTTTATGCTTCATGGACGATTTCTAAAGAGAAATTCCTTCTTCTTGATATTATTTGCAATATTATGTGATTACTTTTACTAAGAACATAAGTTTTTATCGTTTACCTGGAGATGTTGATTTTTTAAAGTACTCGATTAGGAAGCTGGGAAACTATTTGGCGCCACAGTTCTAAGGAAAAAACAAGCTGGAGCGATGGCTTCCCTTGACCTAAAAATATGATATGCATGTATAAACTTGCAGTTTCTTCTATGAGAGATGGGAGAAATAAAAAAATACCTAACTTATATTGTTTTCGCTATTTTGTTGATGCGGCATATACCATTTTTCATGCAATGGTTGAAGTGTTTGCCATTCAAGTACTGTGTGGTTCCGAATAGAATATTAAGGAGATGAATTATACGTTTGTCCAAGCCATTAGGCCCGTTACGGATGCTGAACTTTACAGAGTTCACCAACTTTTGATACAGTAAACTTCGAAGGTGGACTACAAAAAGTTTGGATCTTACTTTCCATGGCCCTACCTTATTGGTTGTGTGCTTATGTAAGCCTTCCTAGGAGACTTAAAGTTTATCTTTAATATAGAATAGACTCATTAATCCTCAATTTAGATATTTAATCTTAAGGATTAAGAGCAAGGAAAATAGTTTCCGTATGATTCATCACTTTTTTGGATGTGTTTAGTTAAGTGTAATAACAGTAGCCTAATGTGGATTAAAATGATGTTAGAACGATTTTCGAATTGAGTTGGTATTCTATATAGTGATATATATCTACGCCACCATTGAATTTACATTTTTATAGTTAAACTTCTAAATATAACTTGAGTTTAACATAATCATGTCGGGCCACAAAAAGATTGAGCTCCGGCCTACGGCCCTTGAAACAAGTATTGTCTTTCTTGAAAAGAAGATGAGACAAAAATAAACCTAATATAATAAGATTTTTTAATCTCACTTTTTTTTTTTAATCTCATTTAATTCCGAATTAAAAACCGCTACCCTTAATACCAAATACTATAGTGGTGGGTTTGGATGTAGAATTTTAAAGGTGGGATTTATGGGTCCAGGGAATTTGGTGGAATTACATTTCTCTCGGTACGTTTGGTTTCCCAAATCCCTGGAATTACGTTCATATGGAGTCCGACCCCTCCCCCAAAGATTTGGTTGAAAATTTATCAAAGGATTTATGGACCCACTTTTTTTTATCTCTAAATCTCATAGATATACAATTTTAAGATTCTTAGGGCAATGTCAAAAAGTACATGGACTTTAAAACAAGTGAAGTTTGTGAATCCTAATAATTTTAATTAAGTTACCAAATATACGAGGGATTTACATGAATCATAAAATTTATAATCCTGTGGGATTACAAATTCCTGGAAATTGAGAATTCTACAAACACCCACCATTATTTGATCAGGCTAACAAGACATCAGGATCTTCCTTATACGCTAAACCACTATATCACAACCTAATCACAGCCAATTTTAATGCGGAGACTACATTTAACTGTAGGTTTTCTAATCCACGACTTGGGCCGTATGACCCGGCTAATTTGGCCCGATCAACAAAATACTGGGGCTGCAAGCCCCGACTAATCTACAGGCTTGACTCATGGCCTATGCCCGCATAATTAATTTACGGCCCCGGCCAGCTATTATAATCCGACTAAGTAAGATTCTTCTCCTTTGGTTATGAAAGAGCGCACCTTTCTATCATCCGCCTTATAGATGTTCGAATGTCATCAATGTAAAGTTTATAATCATCTTAATTGAATGTCACATTGTATATGTTCGTTATGTACTAAGATGAACAAGACGTGCCATTATGTTTTGCGGTAATCCAAAACTATTTCAAATGCGGTACTATTTACGATGGTGATTCTTCTTTTTAATCCTTTCTATATTTATTTGTTTTATCTTATGCTACTTGTAATATTTTGAGTACTCTACGTGTTGTTAAAAGATATGAAATATGGAAAAAATATATCCATGAATCTCAAGGAAAAACCCCAGTTTTTTTTTTTTTTTTTTTTCTTTTTCTTTTTCTTTTTCGTTTGTTTGTTTTTTTTTTTAATAATTGTGTGGTGGATCGACTAACTAATTTCTTACAGATGTTATTATCTAATTTCTAGAATTTGATAATAGTACCTTCAATGGGATCAAACCATATTTTGAGGAAGAGATTCCATGAAAGTCGGACACTTTAGTTTGATGCTTCAGTGGAGTGCAATCAGGCCTCTAGGTTCGGTGGAGGGCGAAATGGCAAGCACACTACGCGTGCGTCTAGACTAGATATTTAGCTTATTGTTCTTTTAACTGATTTATAAAAGATAGAGGTGGTCTTCTCATTATATTTAACTCCTTCAATCTTTTTATCATAAACATTTAGTATGAAAAGATGGACTTGGCTAGACTATCTGTATCACTTTTTAACAAAAAGATCCTCTCTTCCAGAATCAATTATGCATATGAAAATAATCTATACACGTTTGTTAATATTCCTACATATAAATTTGAGATGAAAGAAAATTTCTTTTTCGGGCCAAGATATTTTCTTATCTAATATTCGGGACTGTGAAAGGTCATAATTTGATGTTTTCCCATCAAGTTTATATTCATCTTATTCATTTCTCACTATTTTAATGAGCGATAATTCAAAGAAAGATTCCTTGGTTGTTCTGTAATTTCTTGAGTATTTGGATATTGTTGGTATATTTTTTTAGTATCGCAGAAAAGGAGACCAATCCTAAGGGTTTCAAATTCAGTTAGAAATAATAGAGAAACTCACTTAAATTAAGATATGGTTTTGAAAAGCTTGATGAGGTCGGACTTTTTTAGATTGTAACCTTACTTAGTCTTGAACCCCTTTTGGTAATTGCTTTCCCTTACCCTATTTTGTTCTTCATGGTGTTTAGATTGTTTTTCATGGTGTTTAGAATGTTCTTAGCTTGGAACACGAATAGCTTGCGAGGTTACAACATTATGGGGGCAATTAAGCTTAACGGAAAAAAATTTGAACGTTTATATTTTAAATGTATAAACCTAATGTAGACCCATTATCCGTTATTGATAAATAACTACAGATAAACTATCAAACAATGAAATCGAGACATAAATTAGAGTTATTGAGTTCACTGATTTAATTGTGTAAAATTCGTCACCCCTGTCGTTGATGTAGTACTAAAATTATCCAATTTTTGTTTCGAACTCAATAAAGTATGGATTTTATCCTTGATTGATTTCTGGCTAGGTTTTTGTCATTTATATTTGAGTTCTGAAGACAAATAAAAAGGGTTTTTGTTATTTATCAATAGCGGGTAATGGGATATGATTCTGTAAAAAATTTATTTGGGAAGCATCTGAGCCTGTAAGATTTTTGGCCGTATATTGCAAGGACGCATGTTACTGGATATATTCTGCAATGCACACATATTCGTACGGTAGACAACGGTTTATTAGTAAGTCCATAGAGAATGTTTATATTGTTGTACTGGGTATTATAATGGAATTCATCAGTGCGTTGGATTCTGTAATGCGATCTGTTTAGGGATTTATATGATGGCAAGGGCAAGCTTTGTATCTTAATTTTCTTAAATCATTAATCTTACTTTTTTTTTCTTACATCTTCTGTGCATTCATGTATTCCAAAGTTTTACATCTTAATGTCCTAAAGCTCATTTTTAAGCAGCATGAGCCAAATAAGCTGCCAGGTTCATTGCATACGTACCTTATTATTTTCCGTTTTCAGTTCCTACAATATTCACCAATTGTTATCTTGATTATATTTTAGTATCTTTGGCCATTGAATTTATGTTTTGCCATGTAATACAGGTAATTAGATTGCTAAGTATTTGTGTTTGTGTATCCATCCTTTGTTTTAACTCAAATGACAATGTTGTAGTTGCAGGAATTCCCACACTACACCCTATTCAAGAATTTATCAATATTTATGACATAATTTGAAGATTAAAGACACTTTTTCATTAATATGATCTTAAGGAATTACAAAAATCAAGAACACAGAATACTTGATAAGATTTTCTCTCTCCTAAAAACCTTCTTAGCCCTCAAAAATTCATCATCATCTCTGGAACTATTCATTTCCTTTATATAGGCATTTACATAATGGATTACAGCTCATGACAGCTCATTTACAGTTAAGATTCCCTTTAATTTAGGATCTGAGTTCTTGCGATAAATCACAGTTAGCACCGCCTTAATCATTTGCAGGTTTTATTGGTTCGTCGCATAAATGTCACACTTTACTCATGTTTCTGTCGTTTTCATCTGATATGTCATTCCTTACGTCACTTTGAGATGTGTCGCAGAATATTCATTGATTTGTCGCAAAACTATTGTTTATTTCGCAAGAATATTATTGTGACAATATTTTGATACTACATCTTGCCTCTTCTCATATCTTTTCTGGGAAGAAGATAAAGATCATGAGAATTTAAGTTTCTTAATTTTCCGCAACTCCTTGTCTTTTCATGCTTCCTTATATATTCTACACGTGTTTCTTCTCTCATTTATTCCTCGTAACGTCTTTTTCAACCGTTGAATTCTGACCATTCACGTCTTTTCTTCATTGAATACATTGATGTTCTCGAGAATCTTTTCCTCTTATAAATATCTCCTTCGCTAATCCCTCCTCTTCTTTTACTCTCTCTTTTTATTTTCTCTCTGCAACTCTACTATTCTTCATCTTCTTCCGCAAATTCCGGATCTTATTATCGTTTTAATTTCGTTTCTTTATTATTCTTCGTATTAATCATCATTCCCATTAAAAAATGGCACCCGCTAAGAAATTAGGTCAACCCACTTTTCAAAAGCACCATCAGAAACTCAAAGCTTTAGGTTTCACACTTTCTGAGATCCCTGGTCAGACCTCAGACTCTGATCTCTCCATTGATTTAGTTTCAAGATTTCCTTATTCTAATGAGAAAATCCTTATTTCGCTAGGTCAACTAGAAGCTGGTCTTCCTATCCCTCTTTATAACCCAGATCTTCCTCTTTTTTATGAAATTATTTCTCACACTAAATTTTCACGAGCAATCTACCAATTAAGCGGTGATTATATTCGTCTCATTCTCGAATATGCCTTTCGTGGAGCTGGTAAAGGATCTCGCTATCCTGATTTTGCGAAACATTCCGATTTTAAAGATATCCTAATTATTCCAGCGAAATGTACAGTGGAGAATTTCTTTGCGAATTATCAAGTGATTCCCATGAAGAAAGATAGCACGTGCTGGGCGATCCGTTTGAATAGGAATAAAAAGGTTGCGAAGGATAAACTTCTTATGCAAGATATAGACTATCACTCAAGTAAAAATCATGGTCCATGCTTCTCAAAAGATGACAAATGGTGCAGATTTCCTCTCCTCCCTGAAGGCCCATATATTTCTGGCATTCTTGACCTACCTGCGAATCCTGCGAGTTTTGCGGCGTATCGTCCTTGGGTTTTTAATTGGTCTGAAAGGAACTCTGAGGTATATCTCGCAAAATTTATCATTGTTCGCAGATTTGGATAAATGTATTATTCTTACTGATTATTGAAATATCTTTTATCAGATTGAAAGAATGAAGCTTAGCTATGTCAACACTGGGAATCCCAATTTCCTACAAATTTTGAAAACCTTCACAGATGAAGTAAGAAACATTCTTTTATAACCCTTAACAATATATTGTTTCCCCTGTTTCTTATCTTTATGTGTGATTGTTTTCAAGGAAATTCCATTTGTCGCGGTGGTTGAAGCCAAAGATAAAGGCAAAAGAGTATTAACTCCAAATGAAAATTCTGGTGCTTCCCCTCGCCGTAATAAAAATCAAACCGCAGACGGTCCTCCAGAGAAGAGAAGAAAAACTCAACCACTTCTTCCACTTAGAGAGACTTCTATTATCGCTGAAAAATATAATGAACTTGAAGAAAATGATGGGGTAGACCATGACGTTACTGTGGGAACTTCAACACATATTTCTTCCACAAGAATTAGATCTGCGATGGGTTTCTCTCAACCTGAGACTCCAATGGATCAATTGTCAAATATTTTTAGGAATCCCATGCAAGGTGTTGGTGAGGATGATATCACTCGTACTTGCGATTATCTCTCGAAAATCTGTGATGCTTCGATCTTGACTAATAATAAAGATCTTAAAGGAGTCTCAAGATTTATCGGCCCAAGTTTTCTTCACGCGCTAGCTTCGCTGGTATGCCCCTTTCCTTTATTTTTCTTGTAATAAATTTTACATTTATCATGAGTATCGAAGATCTTTTACTTATCCTCACTCATTTTCTCTTTTCTGTCGCAGAATACTAGAGCTTCTTTTTTGTTGCTTCAGAATTAGAAAATAGATTATCAACATCGCAGAAAAGGCTTACTGATTCACAATCTGAATCTATGAAACTTCGTGAGAAAAATAAACAATATGAAGCTGAAATATCCCTTCTTCGCGAAAAATGTAAACAATTGGAAGTATCTGGAAATACTGAGCTCCTTAATAAAAACAAATCGCTTGAAGTTGAAGTTGAAGTTCTTCAACAGAAATTAGTTGACAAGGAGAAGTTCTGCAAACAAGTTATTGGTATAAATCTTTTTTCTCTTTAATTTTTTTTTTTTTTTTTTTTTTTGCTTTTCTTCAATCTCGCTTTTTTAGCTTATTTGAGCAACCATTTTGCAGATGCCTATAATCTTACTGATGAAGCTCTTATTCTCAATTCTTTTGATGAAACCATAGATGAAACCACTCTTCTTCAGCGTCTTAATGACGATTTAAATAATTATTCAGACGAAAAAATTAATACTCTGTCCCTTGATGAGCTTAAACATCATGTTTCCCTTATGAGAATGGACTATAGATCTACCTTGAGTATGTCCAATAGTTTAAAGACTTGCAGAGATGAGTTTAGAGAAAAAAATCAAAGTCTTAAAAGCCAAGAAAAATGAACTCGAGAAGGATAAAGAGCGCATTACTCTTCAGGGCGCTGAAGCTCTATCAAAATTCCGCAATACTCTTATTGACACTTAACTTGAGAGAGATAGGCTTAAGGATGAAAATATTAATCTTCTTAAAAGAGAAGAACAAATCCGTTCCCATCTTCTCATTCAAAGTGATGATGAATTCACATGGGCTGCGACAATTCTCGATAATGCTAGGAAAAATTTAGCGATAGATGTTAGTCTTCATACCAAGCAAGCAATCTTGATACAAGAAATGATTCATGAAAGAGAAGGTTATTTATTGCTCCTCTAACATCTTTATATTTCTTGTATATTTTCAACAATTTTCTAATTTTTTGTTGTATTATCGCAGAATCTGAAGAAAAATATTCCACAAGGATAGCAGAACTTGAAGAAGAAAAAAGTGGTCTTGCGAAAAATCTTGCTTCCCGTAATGATAAAATCTCTAGACTGAGAGAGAAAATAAAGATATCCAACTCCAATTTGCATAGTAATCTTCTCACCGTTCGCAATAATGCTATTGAGAAAGTTTGTAAAGATAATGATCTTCCTCGTAGTTTATATCCTTGTCTTTTGGATAATATCCCAGCCAGTTCTGAAGTACCAGTTATTTCTGACAGTGAGGCTGATATAGATGAGAATGAAAGCGAAGATGAAGAAGGAACTAATGACGAAGATAATGAAGACGAAGATGAAGATAAATCTCAATAGTTTTATTTTTTCTTTTTGATCTTCTCCTGTATTTCTCTCTTTCTTTCTTGCGATAATTATCTGCGACAAATTGTAATATTCTTTCTGCAAATTATTTGTAGCTCCTGATGTCTTTAAATATATATGAATTTTTTTTTAATTTTTTTTTAATTTTTTTTTCTATATGAATTTATCATATAATGATGAATAACAATTTTTACCATTTTATGCATCATTCCCATACTTGCCTCTTGTTATTAATCTGCAATATGATAAATGAATTATTGCAAATATTTCTGCGAAAAATCTGTTATATGCTTCGCAGATATAATCTCTCTCGTGGTCTTATTTCGCCTTCCTAGTTAAAGGTCTTATTATGCCACTTTTATGCGACAAGATCTCAGGACATTGTTACTTTTACATGTAATAATATCCATTGATCTTGCCTTATCATTTAATTTTAACCTCTGCGACAATATGATAAATCTAAGCCTTCTTGTGAGATTAATCTCTCGTTGCTTTTTAAGACTTATGATATTGTCGTCTTTTCGATGAAATCACAGGACGTCTTTGCGATTTATATCCTCTTATTATTGATTTCATTTATCTCATCTTTTGATCTTATCGCAAAAACCCATTGATCTCATCTTAACATTTCTCTTTAGGCTTTTTGGCCAGTCACGCGGCAATATGACGGGCCTAAATATTCTTACGAATATAAAGTCCCATGACATTGCTGTCTGTGTCACGCGACAATATGACGGGCCTAAATATTCTTGCGATTATAAAGTCCCATGACATTGCCGTCTTTTTTGATACACAGCTCCCTAATGGAGGGTATCTCCCTTATCTCTCCCCCCCGGTTGCCCCTTCAAGGATTATACATCGGCCATACAAGACTAGCACTTTCCCATCCGGTTCTGCCAACAACCAGTTGTTTTCACAGCCTTGTCCTTTATGCCTTATATGGATTATAGTTACAAGAGTGCACCCTAAGTGGGGTTTTCTTTGGGCCGAACACATCGTAAGCCAAGACTTGCCGTGGATGGCCAGGGTAGGTTCATCCATCCCGGGCACCCACAGCTCAACCATGTACCTCGGCGCCTTGATCATACTTTGCATTCCTTAGGAGAAACTCTCGGGCGCCCAACCAGGGTATAACCTTATATAGTTGGGAATCCAATTTATCTCTCCCGGATGGATTTTCTATAATCCCAAATCTCCATGACTAGGTTCCAGCAGCGGTATATTCCTTTCCCATAGCCATGCAAAGAGATACCCCCCTTATGACGCACTTTAAGGACATTGCCTCTTACGGAATAGAATCCGCGAACTAAGGTGTACGCCATAAAAGTTCGTCCCATTCTTATATGTTTTTAGGCGATTTTCGCCCATTTGCATTAAAAATTCTTATATGATTCGAAATCATCATCTTTTTCTTTTAATAGAAAAATTCTCATTTTTGAGCAAATTTTTTCTTTTAATATTCTGTGTGCACATTTTTTGCTGTTCTTGTTTTTCAATTTTTCGCAGCATGATACTGTTGCACTTATTTTCTTCTGTGACGAATGATTATTCGCAATTTCTTGATACTTGTTTATTTTCTTGCGAGAAATGACTTATCGCAACACCTTATACTTGTTTGTTCTCCTGCGAAGAGTGAAGATTTCAACTTTTTCCCATATTCGCATTGATTAATCACCACCGATTCTTTTGGGACAAACTATTATTGTAATATATCCTTTCCCCGCAACTCTATATTGTCCACCATCAACTTTTCAGCTCTCTGAGTTTGCCTCCTGTTATGTTGCCAATTACGATTTCGGGCATTTCTTTCTTCGCAAGTATTAATGTCAACTTCATAACACTTTTTGCCTTCAAACCAATCACCTTTAATTATCCCAATACCATGAGGATGTGGAAACTTTATGCATTGATGATATGTTGATGCTATGCCCAAGATCCCATGGAGCCATGGTCTTCCAATTAAGGCATTGTAAGGAGATTCTATATCCACTACACAAAACTTGATTTTTGAAGATATCTTGTTCAACGGAATTTCCATAGTAATTTCTCCTTTTGGCTTGTTTGCAGTGCCATTAAAACCATAGATCTTGTAAGTTGAAGGGATTAACTCATCATCTCTTCCACCCATTGTGCGATAAGTATGATAAAATAAAATGTCTACCGAGCTACCAGTGTCAATTAAAACTTTATCTATTGCCCAAGAATCACTTGCTGCGTTACCATCATCATCTTCTTCTTCTTCTTCTCTGTATTTTGGATTTATCTCTAACTTCACCACCAATGGGTTGTCATGCATCTTCCTGGGCTCTGGTATTTCTTCTGCAGTAAAAGAAACAACTTGTTTCTGCCATTCTTCTAACGGAGAAATCTTCGCAATATTCATCACCTCTCTTCCCTCTATATCCCTTGCAAATACTCTGCTTAGCACATTGTCATGGAAATCCTCTATCGTTTTCTGCGAATGTACAATTGAATTGCAAAATAGATTTTTTGTTGTAGTTCCTACTTCAATGACAAATGTTTCGGCTTCTTTTGCAACATTAACTCTGCGAATTTCTGGTGCTTGCGGAAATTGCTGCGGTTGTAAATATCTTTCTAGAAAATGATTTAATTTCCCCTGTTCAATCATTCGCAAAATAATTCTTTTTACATTTCTACAATTATTCACAGAATGACCATGAAAATGATGATAAGGACAAAATTCTTGATTTTGGTTGTTGGGATGTGGTTCTTTCCCCATGTTCCAGGGTGAGGGTATATTCTCCATCAAAATAATCGCTTCCCAAATCTTGTCTATACCAGTGTTTAAAGGTGGCAACTTGATGTCTTCCCACATATTCCTCTGACCTCTTTGCTCTCTTGAATAATTCTGCCTCTTTCCACCATAAGTCTCCTGTGGTTGATCAAACCTTGGGACCTTATTATTGTTATTGCGATTATAAAAATTTCTCTCCTTTTCCAATTCCTCCTGATCTCTACTCCCCATTTCTACTATCTTATGGAGGCTAAACTTGTGCCTACGAGAATTGGATAAGACTCCATTTCATTTTGTTTTTCCTCCAAAGCGATATATTCTTCTTGCAGTTCTTGCAGTTCTGTCATGAGATATCTTTCATCTACTCTTCCTACCATTTCACTACACATTGTCCTCCATCTTATCGTTAAGTGCTTTAAACTCTCACCAACTCTCTGTTTCAATCCAAACACATCTTCAATTCCAGGTCGCGTAAATTTATTGCTGATGTATGCTCCTAAGAAAGTAGTTTGCAAGTACATGAACGAAGTTATTGTATTCTTGGGAAGACTTTCAAACCACTTCAGTGCTTCGCCAGTTAAACTTGACGCAAAATATTTGCACAAAACGACATCATGGTTCTCCCAATGTAGCATACATCGAATATAAGCTTTGATATGTTGGACATCACACGTAGTCCCATTAAATATACTGGTCGACACCGGTAAATTGCATTTTGGAGGTATCCCTCCTAATTGTACCTCTTGAGTAAATGGAGTTTTCGCAGCTTCTTCGATTGCCTCATCAAGTTGTCTTCTTCCTCCTTCTCTTCTGTTATTTATCATTCTTCTCATTTCTGCTAATTCTCGCAAGATTTGTTCATTCCTATCAGAATTTTTCTCCATTGGCCTTTTCAACACAGCCTCTCTTCGTCTGCGTTCATGCCTTTCTTGTCTTGCGATGTTTCGCGCTTCTTCTCCGATATCTTGGTTTTGCCTTCTTCTGCGATTTTCTTCTTCTTGCAAGTTAATTTGTCTTTCATTCTCTTCTCCGCGAATTTCCTCATCCCTTACTGTTTCTCTTCGTTGTATTTCTATGTCCCTGCGAATTCTCTCATATTCCTCATTGAGATTATCATTATTACGATTTTGCGCACATCGTCTTTCTCGATTATCATGATTATTCTGACGCAACGCTGTTTGAATTTCTTGTTCTTCTACTTCTGCTCGCAATCTCTCTTTCTCCCGCTAAATGTACTTGCTCAATATAAAGCCTCTCAATATCATCTTCGATTATTCTGCGATTTCTTCGAATCTCTTCATCACGTAACATTCTCCTTCTCTCTTCTTGATTTTCTCCCTCATCCTGATTATGTCTAATGTCTAAAGTTTCACCGCGTGGAATATAACGATCATTTATCAAATTCTCGCCAATATTTTGTATAGGGAGATTTTGTCTTGTTTCTTCTCTATATGATCTTGAATTTGATCTCATGCTGCTTCTCGATCTTCTATTTTGCAACCTCAAATTTTCCATTCTTAATTCATGATTTTGACTTGTAAGATTGGCACGTTCTTCTGCCTCTAATCTTCTTTCTTCCTGTATCCTTTGTCTCAAATCATCTACTACTTCATGCTCTTCATGAATTAGTCCTCCATCCATCTCTTGATTTCTTTCCTCTTCTTTATTTTCCGCTTCTTCTATCGAATCCGACCTCCAAGTATGCACACTTACTCTATCATAATCCACATTTCTATCTTGTGCTCGTGTTTGTTGATTCGGTGGTTGGATTGAATTTTCTGCTCCATTTCTCACTATACTTCTTCCTGATCTGATCCTTAAAGATCCTTCCAATTCACCTGTTCCTTCCCCTGCAATTCTTTTACTTCTTCTCACTGTTGTTGGTGGTTTTGATGTATTTCTTCTCCTTCTAGCCATTTCTTCAATTCTAATAATTTCTTCAAATCTTCAAGCTGTAATTTGAAATTTTTCAAATTGATTCTCCCTGTTTCTGGGCGCCAAAATGTAGTTGCAGGAATTCCCACACTACACCCTATTCAAGAATTTATCAATATTTATGACATAATTTGAAGATTAAAGACACTTTTTCATTAATATGATCTTAAGTAATTACAAAAATCAAGAACACAGAATACTTGATAAGATTTTCTCTCTCCTAAAAACCTTCCTAGCCCTTAAAAATTCATCATCATCTCTGGAACTATTCATTTCCTTTATATATGCATTTACATAATGGATTACAGCTCATGATAGCTCATTTACAGTCAAGATTCCCTTTAATTTCGGATATGAGTTCTTGCGATAAATCGCAGTTAGCACCGCCTTAATCATTCGCAGGTTTTATTGGTTCGTCGCAAAAATGTCACACTTTACTCATGTTTCTGTCGTTTTCATCTGATATGTCATTCCTTACGTCACTTTGAGATGTGTCGCAGAATATTCATTGATTTGTCGCAAAACTATTGTTTATTTCGCAAGAATATTGTTGTGACAATATTCTGATCCTACAAATGTTATTCAGTTACCAGCTTTTGTCGACTCAAGACTTCAATAATATTTATGTTATTTGTTTGAGAAAATTTATTTGGTAAGATCCTCGATGATCATTCTTTCAATAAATCCAGTATTACAAATTTCTTGATTGAAATAGGTGTCTTTGGTTCACTTAAAAGTGAGGATATTCTTGGTGATTTCTGAATTCTTATAGCATTCCCACTAAAAATAATAATAATATATATATGTTTAGTTTGATTTTGCGAGCACAAAGTCAGAATAAGGTAGCTATATGTGGATAGTGACAAACTTCGCCCTGGACGATCTTTCTGGTGGATCTCGATAGCCACATACAAAAAACCTATGGAGATGGTTATTACAAACAATGAAAAAAACTATACAAAGATCAGCTTTGCTTTACCTATGAAATTTATGATCACATGCATTATCGAGGAGGTAGACAAGAGAATTCATTAAAATGGATTGAAACTAGTAGGATTCTTTTTATATTTTTTTTAGAGTGCCTCTGTTGGATTTCTAGAATATCTTAGTTGGGTCTTTCTTTCAGTTTACCATGAGAATTCACCTAACGCCATATATATTTTATGGATAAATGGATCACAATCAGTTTAGTAGCTTAATTAGATGTGTGCTTGATTTCCAGCGTAAATTGTTCTCAAACATTTACACTGAGAAGATATTCAATAATTTTTGGACTAAATGGGAAGGCAAGTGCGTCGGATGAATGCATCAATTCAATCCAGAGAGATAGCACAAAGAAAAACTTACAACCCTGGAGCAAGCGATTTTATAATGAGTTTTTCAAGAATTAGTCTGGCATATGATTTGGGAATGGAAGAGGAGAAAGACCTCGAACTCTAATGTCAGAGGCAACATTTGAGATCATTCTGTTTGAAATACGACGGGCTGTATGGATCGACATGAATGAAAGGAATTTTAATTGGGAGTACAAAACTTTGGATGAAATAATTAGAGGGGTTAAATTTTTTATCTACAACTGGTATATTGTCACAATGAAGTATTTTTTTTACCTT
Source organism: Papaver bracteatum (assembly GCA_023529315.1). NCBI lineage: Eukaryota > Viridiplantae > Streptophyta > Magnoliopsida > Ranunculales > Papaveraceae > Papaver > Papaver bracteatum. The sequence continues at coordinate 375,851 of JAJJWX010000603.1, forward strand.
TTTTTTGTTTTTGTTTTCTTTTCAATTATGTTTCCGTAGGCTCTAATATAATTGAGCTAAAATTGTACCCTTTTCATCTGTTCTCTACCTTCTTGGCGTAAAACTGATGTTTTCAATTTTACTTTGTCCTTTTATCTCTTTGTATTTGCATGATTAGCCATGGATATGCTCTATAATAATAATAATTATTATATAATGTATATACACAAATACATCTGTAAAAATATAGAACAAGTGGCCAAACCAATTTCGAATGAACGCATATACTATGGCGAGGATACTATGGAACACAAAGCAGCTGGAGTAATTAGCGGTATCCATGTTAAAGAGTGTGGCATAAAGTACCTCGAGACTTTTGAATTTAAAATACTTGAAGTCGAGATGCGAATGACTGTGCTACTACTTCGAAACATGAACATCGACAATGGTCTTCTCAAAGGTGTTACACTTTGGATTACTCAGATGAATGAAATATGATTGAGGCAATGGTACTATTTAAGTAATATGTCGTATCAATAATGTGAAATATTAGAACCCGTATATCTTCCGTATAATGACTGTGAATCTCAGTTAGGTAGGGATTAAAGATGATCTCCAGACACATCAATATGCTTCTAATTTCCCTAATATAATAACCTGTGTTGTTGAGTTAAAGAGAGACCATTTAATGCGCTTCCCCACCAAGCGGATGACCTAGAAATAACTAAGATACAAAAGCTGAAAAAATCTCATTAAGTCCCGAAAATTTTACAGTAGACTCTATTTTCTCGATAATCTTTCTGTCTTGGTTACAAATTGGATAAGAGAGATCTTAAAGGCAAGGGTATGAAGTGATTTTCATTAACATAATGCTTGAGAATGCGATAATTAGTAATACTATCATTGGATAATAAGTTATTCATATCAACATTTCAGGGTGTCAGAACCATACATTGCGTAAAGTTCACATAAAGGCTCCGAAAAATATCCTAAACACATAGGAGTCCACATTGGAAGGTTACCCGGTGCAAATACTACGAGTTGATGATAGAAAAGACCGACGAAGAAGCGTCGATATGTAGGTACTAACGTAATGTTTGGTTTGGGTCATGGATTAGCGGTAGCCTTGGAAAGTATTGGAATAAAGAAGCTTAATATATTTTATTAATGATAAGCATCGAGTAATCTGGTGGTTCTCAAGTATTAGGAAGTTGGGATCGGACTCCTATAATAAGCATAAAACCTTTAAAAAATGGCTTTAGGAGTATTACCAGAAACTACTGTTTTATGCACAAGATTAAAAAAAAAAACCATAAAAAAATAGTGTTTATGTTAGGGATTGTACCAATATAGGAACACATATCATATTTATAATCAAAATATTTCTCATATCACATATTACTTCATTCACTGATCCTTTAGGATGATATTATAATGTGTAATTTTCGTACGATGACCTATTTTTCAACATCGTGGTTAAGGTATCAGGACGTGAGGTGTAAGCACCACGCAAAGGAACCCTTACCTATTAATTATGAGATCTTTTTCCATTATAATTTGGATAATTTCATTTAGTATTTTGCATAATTTGTCCAAGGTTAGAATCAAAGTATAATTTTAATAAAATCCATCGAACACCTGTAAAAATAGACGTTATCGTTATTTGTAGCAGAGGTGATTCATGCGAGAATGTAACGATTAACTATATTAATCTTAAGTAAAAGGAAATATGAGATTGTATTTCACACAATGATGATTTAGTTTACTAACCCAGGAGATCAACATTAATACTCCCATTGCAATTATCTTCTTTGTAGCTCACAGAAGATTCTCATTCAATTGCAGGATGTGCTCTAGAACTCCAAGCTCTCCTCTAGGGCTTCTTCGATTACGAACTTCTACAGTATTTGACTAAACAGTAAGCAGAATTGATTAAAGAGGAAAACTGAATTGTTCAAAAGTTAACACAAATAATACATATGTTTTTTTTTTTTATCAAATGTATAGGTTATTTTTTTATCAAATGTATAAAACAATCTACACATTTTCCTAAAATTAGACAATTTCCAAAATCATTTAGAATTCTGTATATACTCAAGCATATGAATCACAAGCAGACATCAAAAATAGGCTATATAAACTAACATAATAACAAGGTTTACTTATACATAAACTAACAGAGTTTCGTAACAAGATATGGTTTTAAGAAAAATAAAAGATATGGTATTGGAGAGCAATATAGAAAGAGAAAAATATCTCTGCACAACAAGATAGTTCAAACTTCGGATCAAAATAGTTCAATAGATGAAGAAAAAATCATTATCAAACCAATGTTTGGTATGAGACAACAACAACAAAAAACTTACACACGACGCCCTTATTTCCTTAATAGAAAACTAATGAATCCCGATGACAAGTATGAGTTGGAACAAAATATATATGGAGAATGGTATGGGTACGAGACCACGTTTTCGAAGTATTATCCGATTGAATTTTATGAATCTAAAAAAGATTGGATTGAAGTTCATTACAACAAGGTCATATATATCATATATGTAAAGTGAAAAGAGAAGACAAAAACACGAATTGACAAAGTTTAGAAAATATAAAAAAATTAGACAAAGACTAGAATTGCATCACGTTTAGCCAATTTATAGAATTGGATGACACTAACAAAATCAACAATGCATCAAAAAAAATATACAACTCATCTATTGTCGCGTGATATTAAAAATGCTTGAAGCTTATTTACTGCGAAAAACTTTCGGAGAAGATTCAAAATCTAATGAGGGGCCGGGTGCAAAAGAATTAAAGAGACATCTTTCCAGCATTTAAAAAATAGAAAAATCATGTTTTTCTGATATTGTTTGAAGAAGAAGATAATATAAAAGAAATAGACAGAGAAGTGATTTAATTTCTCGAAAAACAAGTAACATAACAGATATATAAAAATCATGATAATAAGAGTCTTTTCCCAAATCATGGATCTGAAGAGAAAATAGAAGAATTTAGGAAATATAATTACAAAGAAGAATGAAAAGTAAAAAAATACAAGAACGTAGGATATGTTAACATTCAAATAACATCTACATCAAAAAACTGTGTAAACATTAGAGAAAGAATAAAATTATGCAAAGAAGGTCTTATAGGGTATAAAACTGAAGAAAGAATACGAGAGTTGGAGCGCAACTCAAATACATAGATTTGGTTTCGAGTTAAATGATTAGCAAAAGTCAAATATAATTAAAAGGTAATGTCAGTCTACGTTTTACGTTAAACTTTATGGTTATTTTCATGTCGATTTTTAATCAGCATATATTACTTCTTTCATATTTTGGTTGAAAATGATATAAGTACCAATGCATACTGCAGTAGGTATGAATATGTACCTATCTAGGGCTCTTAATTCTTTTTTTGCTTGGGTTAAAAAATTTCGTTTGCAGTTTTGTTAATGAGTTTTGCGAATTTTTATATTGAATCGTATTACTCAATGAGTTTTTTTGTTGGTTATTCGTTGTCATATCGTTCTTTTAATATCAATCCTCTTAACACCTTTCTGTTTGTTGAAGGAATATAATTATTGTCCAAACTTAGTTCAAAGCGAAGTGCTATCGTATACACTATTAAGTATAAAGTAATTTGTTACCTTCCTTTAAAAAAAATGACCTAATTCTTTCTGTTTGAATTACTATACCAACCTTTTCTTTTTCCCTTAGAAGCATGTATACAAATCTTTTGGTGATAAGCAACAATATTACATTTTTTTTTTCCTATCGGTATGTATGTCATGAAATACTTTTTATTCCTTACAAAGAATAAAAAGAAATATGCTTACTGTAATGGTCATATAGTATTTTAACGAGATATATTTTAGGTGTTTAATGAGAAAATAGTTTTTTTATAGGCATGTACATTTCATGAAATACACCACATCATTAATGGTCTTATATAGTATGCGTTTTAATGGTCTTATAGTAGGTGTTACAAAGAACTAAAGTATGTACACTTAATTCTAAAAGTAGAGGTTGTGATATATAAGTTATATATTGTATAATTGACTACATTGTAGTAATAGTAAAAGTAAAAGGATAGGTTGAGCCGGGGCCGTAAGGCCCCAGTGATACCTAGTTTAAGATATATATATATATATATTATCAATACCCTAAAATCCCAAATATAAAGTAGAGGCCAATCTCCGGATTGGACGGGTTAGGTGCCCCAGACCTTCCTTGCTCGTGCTTTGATTTCCGGACTGAATCTCTGAAAATTGGACCAGTGTTATTTTTAGGTCCCAACTCCCTAAGTTGGGTGGCGGCTTCGATTATTAATAATTTTCACGTGATTCCCATTTTGGATATTTAGAGATCTTAAAGGATTTCGACGGTATCCACTGTGGCGATTTCACTGGGGACTTTGAGAATCTAACTCTAAAAATAATTGGGATTTTAGGGTTTTGATTTTACACTGCTCGGTATTTGCACACACACACGTGCACGCACCCATCTGCACTTTTGCATTCCATTTCGCATCGTCAGGCGTCCGATTCTTAGGAAAACAAGTGGCTAGTAAGCTGAACCCGTGCCTTGGGCCTTATGGGAGTTACCAGCTGCACCACCACAAGCCTTAGCCCAGTACCAAAGAATACTAGTCTAACTATGTCTAAGGTATATTTTCCTAAGGTATCCCAAGCCTACCCAAGAGTTAGTGAAATATGCATGCACGTGCATTAATTGTAAACTGCATTCATTGTTGCACAAAATCCGAGATATAAGCACCCTTTTGTTACCAGATATATATATTTTTGTTTCCTTTGAAACAGGAAAATGACTATAGAAACCGAAATGAATATCGACATTGGGGCATTGTCATGGTTGCGCGAACAATTCCAAAAGATGTTGGATACCAATTTCACATAATTGGAAGCCGAGACCAAGAAGTTTACTCTCGAGGCCATTGCTAAGTCCACAGGAAAACATGTCGGGGGTGATATGGGAAATGACAAAAATAATCATAATTAGGAAGAGGTTAAAAGGAATAATTTTGAAGAAGACATTTTTGAAGAGGTTAAAGATGACATTTTTGATGAAATGGGAAAGACCATAGCAAGATAAAAATAGTTTTCCCCGAGGCTCAAAAAGATTGAAAGGACCTTGCAGAAAATGGGTGAAGGTATAATAGATACACATGAGATATATCCTTATCCCGATATACGTTTACCTCATGGCTTCAAATTTCCGGATATGGATAGATATGATGGAACTGGGTGCCCGAAAACCCATATTCATATGTATGTTGGGTACTTGAAACCATTGGGTATCAGTGATGGATTGTTAGCACATTTGTTTCAAAGAAGTTTGACCGGTACAGCCTTAAAGTGGCTGATGAAGACATACCCAAGTCTAGTTTCGACTTGGCAGGATATGGTCGATATGTTTGTGAGACGGTTTATGTTGGTCCCTGAAATTCAGTTTACTCGGAAACACTTAGAGGCGGTCAAACAAGAACCCAATGAGGCATTTACAGAATTCTTTCCACCTTGGAGGACCAAGCCACTAGAGCTCGATGAAAAATTAACTGAAGAAAATATGGTTGATATGATAATGAACTGATTGAACTATGAATATTGGAATCGACTGATATTGTCTTACCATCCAACATTACTCTCTTTATGGAATGCGGGTTCACATATTAAAAATGCATTGGACACGGGCAGAATGACAAGTTTGAACAACCCAGAGGACTCTAATGGGAATAATTGCGGAAGGGCCACATTTACAGATAAAAATAAAGTGAATATTATGTCAGCTGCATCACCTACATGACCATACCAGGGGCATATCCAGAACTAGAATCAGGACAGATATGAACGTCCACAAAGGAATTATGGGGAGAGAAAGCAGCTGAATACAAACCCATTGCAATATCATCAAAAGGAACCCATGTTCAATTTTGTCTTGGCTAAAAATGAAACCAATTTAGCCAACTCAATCTATAAGCAAAAAATTGCGATGAATCGGCCCGTCCACATCAGTGAACTCTTCACGGATCAGGTACAAACTATGAACTCATTTAATTCAACAACTAATCGTCCTGTTATTTTGTCTGAATTAATGGCATATTATTATGGAGTTGAGCAACCGAGAAACGTGCCAAATTCCAACCGATTCCCAGCAGAGCCTGTGCATATCTCTGACCTTCTACCAAAGCAGACTGCACCTGTTAGGCCTGTGCATATTTCAGAGCTCTTGTCTTATCCCGTTCAACCACTCGTGAGTCCAGTCTACCTCTCAGATATCTTGCATGCTGATCTAGTATATGCAACAAATCAATCTTCATCTTCAAGGTGGAATCCGTTTAGAACTGAGGGTGGTGAAGAATTTCAAAATGTAGCAAGAAGCAGACCTATTTACAAGCCACCTCATCTCAGGGATAAAAATGTAATTATGCCTCCTACACAACCATCACCCAAGTTTAAATCTGTAAGAGAAAAGGATGAACAAAAAGTGGTAAGAACAATAGAGGCTGAGTCAGGTAAGTCTCTAACTCATTATGTTGAATCAAACAGACTGGTTAAGGGCACACCATCTGAATTTGTAAATAAGTCGTCTTTTATTTCCAATTTTCAAAAAAATTCAAAAAATCCAAAAAAAAAATTGAACCTAAAAAACCAAAAAGATTTTGTTTGTAGGAAAAATGTTTTGAAGAACAATATACTCGGCATAAATAAAGGCAGTGAGAATACTGGCAAACTGTGGGGACTGTGGAACCACCAAAAAGAAAAACCTGAACCGGCTAAAGAAGTAAAGTTTGTCAATCAAAATAAGGAAAAATCAACATTTAAGGGAACCTCAAGAAAGAAGATGAATGTGACCAAAATATGGATATAGTGCAAGAATGTGCCAATACAGAAGACAGAAGTAGTGAATTTAATTGAAGAGAAACCATTGCAGTTAAGACCAGAATGGATGTGGAAGACCAATGATAAGAAGGAAGATAGGTTCAAATCACATGAAGATGAGATTTTTCCACCAAATAAAGGCAAGACGACGAATCCTCTACCTAAGAAAATGGTTTCTTACAAGGACGTGTTATTAAATTTGGAAAATAATAGAGCAACTAATCAGAAGGCAAAGAATGATCAGCATAAAGTTTAAGAAACCAATTAATCAGAAGGAAGTGAATAATTTTCCCAGCAGAAGATTCAAGAAAGAAACTAATCCGAAGACAATAAATAATATTCCGAGCAGAAGGTTCAAGGAAACAATTAATCAAAAGACAATTAATGATTTTCCCAGCAGAAGGTTCAAGAAAACAATTAATCATAAGGAAATGAATGATTTTCCCAGCATTGAGTTCAAGAAAGCTACTAATGAGAAGATGATGAATGATTTTCCAACTATAAGGTTCAAGAATGCAGTTAATGAGAAGGTAATGAATGATTTTTCATACATAGGGTTAAAGAAGACGAAACAAGCAGAATTTCGAGAAGATCTGATAATCATACATAATTAAATAATTGTTCGACCATTTGATCGGGGCAGCCAACATGATCCAGGCCCAACAAGTGTTACTCGACCCAAGAAATACCATACCTAGGTAAGTGCTCAAATCTATCTAAGGGCGGCGAACACTCATAAAACTTAAGGAGATTTTTTTTAGAAGTCCAATATCTCTCTCTCATAGTGTCAGGTAGAAAATAGGTAGGGGCATAGTCATCACCATATTTGGCCCCATCAGTCAGTTAGTCCAAAATAAATAAATAAAGTCTAAGGGACAAGTCATCACCATATCTGGCCCATTTAGTCAGTCAGTCAGTTAAAAAAAATCATGAATTATTATTTTCAGTTTTATAGTGTCAAAAAAGGGTAAAGTCATCATTATATTAGGCCCTTCACAAAAAAAAAAAAAAAAAAAAAACTAGGGGCGCCAATATCATCATTCTGGAGTGTTTCAGTCTTTTATTACAATGTCTGGTGTGATGAGAGAGATATGTTAGTCCATTTGTATGTCATTATTAGTCATGTACACCATCTCCTAAAGTTCTATGAGCAACGGATGTTCAAACGGGTAGGTTGACAGAAAAAAAAAATGAATGAAAAAAGAAAAAGTGAAAAGAAAAAGAAAAAAAATAATGACAAAAAATGGTTATTAAACAGCCACTTGGGAAAATTGAGTAGCACTTCATAAAAGAGATGGAGAATGCTTCAAAAAAGAAAAACAAAAAAAGAGATGGAGGAAAAGAAGAGTCGCGAGGAGAAATTGAAGAATCAAACGTCATCCCTGGAAAGCAACAAGATCTTGAATCATTTTTAAAATTTGAAGCTAACAGGTGAAGTTAATTATAGCTGGGAGGCTGATCGTCCGCGGGTTCCTTACCAGACTCCGCCGTCTAGTCCTCCTATATCTCCTCCGCGTAGAGACCCGGATGTATCTCCTCCAGGAGGCTCTAGGGCTTCGCATGTGGATCTTCGCTCTCAGAGGGTTTCGTCCTTTTCTGGTCATATACATTCTTCTAGGAGGGGAGATCCTCTGCGGGATCCCCCTGGTTCTAGATACGCTTCTACCCGTGCTTCTTATCGTCCACGCGATGAGCCTAAAAACCCGCAGGGTGCTCCTCGCAATGAATCTTTGGGCGCTCATCCCCTTCGCTCTTTGGTTCCTCCGGTGTTTCAGCAGAGTCCTCTTCCCCCTCCTCCGACAATCCCTTCCAGAGGAAAATATATCAGGGTAGTGCTTCGAAGGTCGAACCGTCTAAGAATGTGCCTTTGAAAAGGAAATCCCTGGATACGAGCCTTTCAAAAGACTCCGTGCAGGACTCACTTGATGAGGAAGACGCTGCGCTGATTATTTGAAGCATCCCGGTAGGTAAGAAAAAAGTTACCTTCAAACACATTGATCTGGAAATATTCAAGGAGAAGCATGAACTTCAAGATTTTGATGTTCGCTTCTATGCCCCTGATGATGACATTACTTACGATCTCATCTCGGGGTACCAGTTCGATGAGTTTCATTTGTTGACCACTGTGGGGGCCTTCGAAGCGGGTCTTATGCTTCCTTTGTATAAGTCAGGTGATTCTTTCTATTATGATGCGTTGGCCGGCCGTGAGGGTTCCTCGACAAATACCCATTGTCGTTCTGTATCACAGCTGACTGGGAATTATCTCCGCGCCCTGAAGGAGTGCTATCTTCGCAGCAAGGTGATAGGTGTAGAATACACCTAATTTACTATCTAGTAGTTATGCTTTCTTTGCTATTTTTCGTGTGAATTATGTATTTTACGTGTGTTTTTGAGTTATTAGGTACTCTGGAGTCGCACAGAGGAAAAGGAAAAGAAATCGTTCAATTTGAGCTAAAAGGGAAAAAAGGTCATTTCATAGGGCGAGCACTATCTGGATACCGGTACTGGCTAAGGGGAAGCTCTTTGGAGGAAAACTAATCAAAGTCTAGTCAAAGTTAAGGGATTACCACCTAGGTGTCCCTTATCATTTTGAGCAGGTGTAAATATCCTGGGTGGATAAATAGTGGGGTGTAAATAGCCCAAGCTAAAATGCAACCCTAAAAACGAGAAGTCTTTCTCTCGTTCATCATTCAATTGTTCATGAGCAGCAGCTATTGAGACGAAATCAAGAAAGATAGAGAAGATTTGATAGAATAATTTCTGGTGGTTACTGTTAAAGAAGAGAGCAGAATTGAAGCTTGGGATTTCGATCTGGAGTTCACTGTGAAGATGAAGGATGGGTATTAAGCTATGTTGCTATTGAACTGAAGATATCGATGGAGATTTATAGATGGGTTTTCGTTGCTGTTAAATCAAGGTAAAATTGCTATTGTCGATTGGACCTGTGAAGAATAGAAGATGGGTTTCATGATTGAGGGTTATAGGATATGAGCTGTGAGTTCACATGATTGAATTTGAGAATTTCGTGAAGAAATTAGAGTTTCGGAGGAGTATGTTACTGTTGAACTCGATGGAGATTGAATCGGAGATGGGTTTGAAGTCAGTTGATTTGCTGCTCAGAATATAGAGAATCAAAATGGGTTTGGTATGTTGATAGAAGCATCAGAGAAGGGGATTTGTATTGTCGATGGTGAGAATCGAAATGAAAGCAGGATATGGAATGGAAACTGGTGCTTTGAAGAACACATGAATGATGCAGTTGAACTGCTTAATTAGATGCATGTTAGGTTGTCACAGGGAGAAGAAAAGAAAGGCCGGAATTGGCCACGAGAAAATCCAGAAAACAGCGAGACTCGCCAGATTTCCATTCCGGCGAGTTGACTCGGTAGCCGCCGATGACGAGTTCGATGAGCGGTCCAGACGAGTCCGAACGATCCGACCCAGCGACTCGCTAACCTGACTCGGTTAATCAGCCGAGTAAGCCATGAGTAAGACAGCTGACTTGGCTGATTCAGTCCCCCACTTGACCCATTTGACTAACTAAGACCGTTAGTTTGACCTAACTGTAACGGAGTCTTGGACAGAATATTCCTTACCGGAGGAGAATTTTCAGGTTGCCGGCGGTGACGGATTCCGGCCTATTTCCGGCCAAAAACCCAGTTTTTCGGCGAGCCAAAGTTGCAGCATTTTGTGTGTATTTCTCTTATGGGATGTGAAGAGTTGGACTTGGAATTGAATGAAGAATTTGGCTTGGATTTGGAAAGAGGAGATGGAAGATTTGAGAAAGGCTTGGATTTTGAAATTGAGCTACAAAGGGAAAGGGATTCTATTCCTTGGAAGATTTGGAGAGCATTGAAGCCTATAAATAAAGGAGTTCTCTACACATATTTTTTACACATCTTTTGCATATCTTTTGCACACTTTTACACACACAATACTTTTCTATTTGTGTGAACTCCTTAGCATGAGTAACTAAATTGATTGAGGATGAATTCCTAGTTCTTAACATGTTTTGAGTTTTGTTTAAATCTAGAGATTTCTTTAAAAGATAAAAATTACATACTAGGCAAGCGAGCGACAAGCTGTGCCGCTAGCCCTTTTTAAATCTACTTTGAATTTTCACATGATTATCGTTTGTTTTTACTATTAAGAATGTTTATACATTCATGATTGATTGATAGGTTTTTTAGAGTGCACGCTAAATTAATTTGTTAATTTAATCTAAAGCTAGTGAAAGTTAGGGGATAAGTAATCGTTTCTTGACTAGTTACATAAGTAGCAAACACGAGACCTTGCGGAGGGATTCCGTGGAGCAATTGTGTGTAAAAACAACATTAGCAAGTGGACCTTGATCTAAGAGTCTAACTACTAATATCAACCTAATAAATTCATGAATCTTAATGCGTTTAACTAAATTACATCTTGAGTGATCTACTACTAGGTGGTTTGGTGAATAGAATCCGGTAGTCGAGAACTTCCGTATCCGGTGATATAAGGGATTTAGGGGTTAGAACTGATCTAGATGCTATACCTATGGTTGGTGATAATTTGTGACTAATAAGAAGTGGAAAAGAACATAACTTTAATCATTGTTTTGCAGCGAAGAAGGATTCCTTGATCTAATCTCTCTTATTGATTTCCTTTTAATTGCTTTGTTTATTTTATTTACTTTCTCAAATTCTTAATCAATACCCCCCTTTGTGTGACAAATTTACAACTAGAATCTCGTGCTCCTCGTGGGATCGACCTTGACTACCCTATATTACTTGTTAATTAGGTAGTAAAGTATTAATTAATTTGTTGTGGTTAAGACACGCATACACAAGGGAGAAACGATGATGACCTGTTATACCACCAATCCTGCTCAGAGGGAATGGTATACCCCTCAGAATTTCAATAGTTCTTTCGGGGATTATGTCAACAGTAGGAATCGTAAGCCGTGGAGTGTGAGACTTTGTAATATTATTGCTTCTCGTGGCGAGGTTCTTCTTTTGAGTAAGGTTAGCGATGCCAAGCTGAAGTATGTTCCTGGTACTGAAGGGTCTGCTAATAAGAATCTTTTTCCTTCTCGTGAGAGGATCAAGCGCGACCATGACTATGATTGGCATGCCACTGTTATCGAGATTGTTGGTCCGTGGGCTTGGGGTTGGATTCCTGGTCCCGACGGATGGCGTCCTACTGCTGGTAGCATTCCTCATGAGGTTCCCCCTCTTCATTATGGAAATTACTGCCCTTGGCAATTGAACTTCGAAGCTATGAATTTTCCATATGACTTCGATGTTGTTGATGCTGATGACGAGAGTTCGGGTGCTTCCCCTCCCTCGAAGAGTACTGCGGCTGTGAAGGTGCGGATCCTTTATTCCTTTAGTTGCCCCTTTTTTCTTTACTCAAAGGAAATATTTGAGTCAAGAAAATAATGTTGACTTGATTCCGTTATTACTCTGTAGGTGACGAAGAAAAGGAGGATCGGTCCCAAGCGCTCTTCTACCATTGTTGTTGATGAGGTAGAGGTCCAAGAGGAGGTTAATAGTCCTGCTAATGAGGACTTTGATGAAGATGAGGATATATCCGATGGGTAAGAATGTACTGAAACTTCTCCCCCTCTCTGTGAAGATGTTGCTGATGTTGATGGTACAAAGGGTACCCCTGGTGGTGATGAGGCTGAGGATACTACCGCTGATGGTGATGGTGATGGTACAAGGGGTACCCCTGGTGGTCATGATGCTGAGGATATTAACACTGATGGTATGAAGGGTACCCCTGGTGGTCATGATGCCGAGGATAATACTGCTGCTGGCGGTGGTGGTGGGGACCCAGTTTGCCAGGAATTCTCCTTTGGCTGAGTCCACTCTGCGGGGAAGTCCTTTGATGTGAATACTGCCATGGGTCTTGCTGATGAGTTTTCCCTGCTTTCCCCAAGCAATGATTGGGACGTACTGGGTAATTCTGGTAAGGGGAAAGCTTTGGAGAATACTTCCTCGCATGTTGATGCTTCGGAGAAGGTTCCCGATGTTGGGGAATCTTCTACTCGGTCCCCTTCGGATGATTTCCCACAGTCCTTGATGTTGGAGGGTGACGACGATATCCTTGCTTGGCTGAAGAAGAAAAATTTGATGTTCGTCCCAAACCCTGCTCCCGTTGTTGCTGGGGAGAAAGATTCCAACGCTTATACCCGTAAGATGATGCAGTTATCTGCTGAATATCTAGTTGCGGAGGTGTGGGACAGGAATCTGAGGTCACTGGAGGCTACCTTAGTGGTTGACCCTCTAGCCACCATTGTTGACATGATAGCCATAGTTGATGGATATTAGTATGGTTACCCTCACCAGCGGATGTTGGAGGTACGTGGTGTTTTGTTTTATTTGTCGTGGGGTACTCCGCGGTATTCTGACATGGTGCTCTTCGTAGGTGATGATGAGCGAATACTGCAATCATAACTTGTACCAGTTTTTCAAGTACAAGTCCCTTAAGTTAGAGGGTAAGCTTCGTCACAGAGAGGAGGAGTTGGCTGTGGCCGAGGGTGTCATATCTGCCAGAGATAAGGAGATAAGTGAGTTGAAAAACCGTCTTAAGGGGAAAGAGTATCTGGGAAACGAAGAAGAGAGGCTTCATTTGGAGCTTGCTATGGTGCGTAGTGAGCTGGAGGCTGTTCGAAAAGATGCTTTATCTTTCACATGTTTATCCCTTTTTCTTGTTTATATCGTTGTTTTCTTCTTAGTAATTCCTGTTCCGTCTGAGTATCCCAACCCTATCTTCAGTGGGCGGAGTCCCCGAGTTGATATGGCTTCTAAATGAGAGAAACCGACAGAAGACCCGTATTGACGATCTAGTGGAACAACTTAAGAGTGAGGCCTAGATGTGGGATGCCAAGGCCGAGGTAGGACGTCTAAGGCATACCCAGATAGTTGATATGCAAAATAAGTATAACGCGGATCGTCGTCTCTTTGATAGTACTTTGATGTGGACGTGCGATAATCTTCGCGAAGCCCGCGAGATTGCTTCGTCATTGTTGGATAAGATGAATATTCTGGAGGAAGAGCTATGGTAGGCTCGTTCCTCCCAGGATTCCTACATACGGGGGTACATACAACGTCTTTCCAAAGAAAGAGACGATGCTCGGGCCGAAGCCTCTGCCCTTGGAAAGGCCTTAGCCGCGTCCCGGTCCGACGTAGATCGTCAAGCCAAGTCTGAGAGAAATCTTGAAGTTAATATGTACAGACTTAATAAAGGAATGGAGGAGCTGAATAACGAAGTCAATCATCTTCGTCATTTGGATTCAATGAAGCAGGTAGAGTTAGACGCTAGTAAATTTGCTCTTTCCACTCTTCAACAGGATTATAAGAAAATATCCGACGAGTATGACTTTCTTGACGAGGCTCGAGATGCGGTTGTTAACGAATATGAAATAGCTTCGTCTAGAGTCGAAGGTATATATTTGCTTTCCCGGGTGTGATTTTAGTGCTTCGTTGTCCTAACTCTTCGTTTTCTTTTTCAGAGATCCAGGTATAGCTTCTCGCTGCAAATGAAAAACTTGACAAGGCTCAATCTGATCTAGATCAATCTCAGACTGCCTTGGTGCAACAGGAGGGACAAACCTCGTATTCCAAAGGCTTGGCTACGTCCAACAAACATGCAGCTAACTTGGCCTCTTCGGAAGTGAACCGTCTATCTACCATGTTGTCCCAGGCCGAGATGTGTAATACCACTATTACGTACAAGGCTCGTTGTCAGCTGGTCGAAGAGATGAACAAGGTGCTGGCCAAGATAGAGCATGACCTCCTGACTGAGCACGGTATTGAAAAGAACTATCCTCGTCGTCCTAAACCTTCGGCCCTGTCTGGCTCTTCGGGGCCTTCTTCAGGTGGAAGCGTACCTTCGTTGCAGAGGGAAATCCCTACTGGTGGAACTGAATCGTCTAAGTAGATTTTTCTTCCAGTTATAGAAAGTTTATCCTTGTTGATTATATAGTTTTTGCTGCGTCTGTCGAACTTCTTTTGCTTATTTTGTTTCCTTTTTGCTTATTTTGTTGAATTTGTAATCAACTTTTATGGAATGGATCATCGTTTGTTGGCTAGCTTTGTGAATATCTTGAGACCTGTCACCCCGCTGGCTAACCCTTAGCAAGAGAATTCCCAGATGGTAGGGGTTGTTGCAGCGTTCTAGGATATGGGTTGTCACTATGTACATGTCCCCATTCCGTCGACCCGCTGACTTTTTTTTTGAGTGTGATGCCTAAGGTATGTGCCTTCGTGAACATATTGAGACCTGTGACCCCGCTGGATGATCCTTGGCCAGAGGATTCCCAGACGGTGGTGGTTGGTGCAGCGTTCTAGGATATGGGGTGTCACTAAGTACATGTCCCTCATTCCGTCGACCTGCTGACCTAGTATTTGAGTAAGATGCCGAAGGTATGTACCTTCGTGAACATCTTGAGACCTGTCCCCCGCTGGCTAATCCTTGATTAGAGGATTCCCAGACGGTGGGGGTCGATGCAGTGTTCTAGGATATGGGGTGTCGCTATGTACATGTCCCTCATTTCGTCGACCCGCTGACTTAGAATAGTTGGTGGGGGTCGATGCAGCGTTCTAGGATATGGGGTGTCACTATGTACATGTCCCTCATTCCGTCGACCCGCTGACTTATAATAGTTGGAGATTTCCTTCTGCTGGATGTCTTCCCCTGTATTACCCTGAGCTAATTGCTTTTCATAGATTCTCAAAAAAGTTTTTCATTGATTTATTGAGGCCTGATGTTCCTCGTCTAGAGATAGAAACATATCGAAAAAGCATCGCATTCTTCTTCTGGTATTCTTTACGCAATTGCAACGCTGCGATGTGATCTAAGGATGGTATGACTTGAGATACTTGGCGTTCCAAGGATGGCGGAGGACTTCCCCTTTTAGGTTGCGCAGGTAATAGGACCCGTTTCCTGCTATATCTTGTATGACAAAAGGCCCTCCCCATGTTGGTGCCAACTTGCCCCACTTCTTTTCTCTTTGGTATTGGGGTATGGTTCTTAGCACATACTGTCCCTCTACGAAGTTCCTAAGTTTAACCTTTTTATTATACTCCCTTGCTAATTTTCTTTGGTAATTCTCCATCTTTTGTAGCGCTGCTTCTCTTCTTTCTTCGAGATCATCGAGCCTTTCCAGCATCATTTCCGTTGTGAGGTTCTTTTCCCATGCTTCTATCTTTGTGGTTGGCATGATGATTTCCGTGGGGATGACATCTTCGGCTCCGTAGGTCAGCAAAAAAGGGGATTCCCCTGTAGCTGACCTTCGGGTTGTTCGATATGCCCATAAGACATTATGCAGTTGCTCACACCATCGTCCTTTGTGCTCATCTAATTGTTTTTTGAGAATGAGAGCAAGGGTCTTGTTTGTAGCCTCTGCTTGGCCATTGCTTTGAGGGTATATTAGTGTTGACTTGTTTTTTCGGATTTTGAAAGTATCAAATAGTAAATCGATGTTTTTACCTTGTAATTGCTTACCATTGTCAGAGATAATTTCTGCCGGGATTCCAAACCGGCAGATTATGTTCTGAAAGATGAATGTGAAGATATCCGAGTCGCGGATTCTAGCCGAGGCTTTAGCTTCTACCCATTTACTGAAATAGTCCATGGCCACTATCAAAAATCTTCTTTTTCCCGATCCTTCGATCAGGGGTCCTACGATGTCTATGCCCCATTTTGAAAATGACCAAGGACTATCTACTGAGTTTAGCATTGTTGATGGTGGGTGGATTCGTCTAGCGAACCGTTGACATTCTTCGCACCTTTTTGACATCCTTGCAGAGCAAGGGTCTTGTTTGTAGCCTCTGCTTGGCCATTGCTTTGAGGGTATATTAGTGTTGACTTGTTTTTTCGGATTTTGAAAGTATCAAATAGTAAATCGATGTTTTTACCTTGTAATTGCTTACCATTGTCGGGAGATAATTTTAGGGATTCCAAACCGGCAGATTATGTTCTGAAAGATGAATGTGAAGATATCCGAGTCGCGGATTCTAGCCGAGGCTTTAGCTTCTACCCATTTCTTTGAAATAGTCCATGGCCACTATCAAAAATCTTCTTTTTCCCGATCCTTCGATCAGGGGTCCTACGATGTCTATGCCCCATTTTGAAAATGACCAAGGACTATCTACTGAGTTTAGCATTGTTGATGGTGGGTGGATTCGTCTAGCGAACCGTTGACATTCTTCGCACCTTTTTGACATCCTTGCAGCGTCTCGTATCATTGTTGGCCAATAATACCCTTGTGTTTTTGCCTTGTCGGCTATGGATCTCATCCCGCTGTGATTTCCCGCGTCTCCTCGATGGATATCTTTTAGCACTAGGTGGCCTTCGGATCTGGACAAGCATCGTAACAAAGGTCCGAGGAAATATTTTTTGTATAAAATCTCTCCCCTCAAGTCGTACCTCCCTTCTTTTGAGTGTATCTTCCTGGCCTGCTTTAGGTCTCTGGGTAATGTTCCTTCCTTGGGAAGTTGGTGGATATCCAACCTCTAGTATTCTTCTTTGCTGAAGTCTTCGTCTTCATCCGCTCTTGTCATGATGTCATCCTCTTGGAAATCGTACGCGATGTATTCTCCCACATCATCGTCTGTCATTTCCCCCTCTGCGATATGCTTCATTTTTGTAGCGCAGAGCTCTCGGGGAGGGATTGACGACTCGTAAACCCTGGTGATTTCAATTGCTTCTATATCTTTATTTTTCAACATAAATGAGATGTATGCCAAATCATCCGCGTGCCTGAGCTCCTTTCTTCTCAAGTGCCGGAATATAATGTTTTGTATTTGATGTGCCAGTGTCTGGACTAAAGTCATGTATGCCGACAAGGTTTCGTCATACACATTATACTCCAGCTCTATTTGCCTGATGACCAGTTGTGAGTCACTGGTCAAGCGTACATTTGTTATACCCATTTCTATTATCAGACGCAGAGCATGTACAATGGAGTCATACTCGACGATGTTATTAGTGTGTTCTTTGAACTCTAGTCTGAACGCGTGGATGATTCGGTCTCCAGTGGGGGTAGTAATTACGATGCCAATGCCCGCTCCTTCTTTGTTCCTCGATCCATCGACAAAGATTTCCCATTGTCTTGGGTTTGCCGGCTCGAGGATATCGATGGGATCTTTGCTTCTGCTGCCCTTGGGTAACCCTGTTGTGTTGAGCCCTTCAATAAGGATTTCTTCAGCGTTGTCCAGTGGTAGGTCATCCAAGAAATCTGCTAAGACTTAGGACTTCTGGGAATGCTGGAGCTCGTGTATGATGTTGTACTGGTCGAGATGAGTATTCCATTTTGCGATTCTTCCTGCTTTTCCCGCGCTTTTGAGGACAGCCTCTAGCGGGGATTTGCAGGGGACGCGGATGTAGTGCATTAGGAAGTAGGTCCTTAGCTTCTGGGTGGCCCATACTAACGCCAGGATGAGTTGCTCGATATTTGTGTAGTTATTTTCCGCTGTATTGAGAGTTTTGCTGACGTAGTAGATGGGCTGATCTATCTTCGTGTTGGTTTTGACCAACATCGCGCTGACTGCATTCTTCGTTGCTGCTATGTATAGGGACATAACCTCATCGGGGCCGGGTTTTTGTAAGATGGGTATTCCAGCAAGGTAGTCTTTGATTTCTTTGAATGATTCCTCGCACTCTGCTGTCCATTCAAATTTGGTCCCTTTTTTAAGGATGTTAAAAAAGGGCTTGCATCGATCTGAGGACCTAGATATGAATCTCCCTAGCACTGCTAGGGAGCTATTGAGCCTTTGGACTTCTTTCAGGTTCTTTGGAGAGGGCATTTTCGCAATAGCCTGAATTTTGGCAGGGTCTACTTCGATGCCTCGTTTTGTTACCAGATATCCGAGGAATTTCCCCGAAGTGACACCGAAGGTGCATTTTTCCGGGTTTACCTTCATGTTATGTTCTCTCATTGCCTGAAAAATATCTTTCAGATCTTGATGATGATCTTTTCGCAGCTTACTTTTGACCAGCATATCGTCCACATATACTTCCAAAGTATTTCCAATCCATGGCTTAAAAATGGCGTCGACCATTCTTTGGTACGTTGCTCCTGCGTTTCGGAGTCCGAAGGGCATCCTTACGTAGCAGTAGAGGCCACGCAGGGTGTAGAATGTTGTATGTTGTTGGTATTCTTATGATAAAAATACTTGGTTGTACCCGGAGTATCCATCCATAAATGACATCTCTTCGTACCCTTCGACCGCTTCGACCAGTTGATCGATGCTTGGTAAAGGGTAGCTGTCCTTGGGGAACGCTTTGTTGAGGTTGGTGAAGTCGATGCATATTCTTACCCCGCCGTTCTTTTTAGGTACAATGACCATATTTGAGATCCATGTTGGATATTTGACTTCTTTGATGAATCCGGCTTCTAGTAGATTACAAATCTCCATCTCGACGGCTTTGTGATATTCTGAGGCGACTTTTCGTACCTTCTGCCTGAAAGGTGGTGTGCCCTGCTTTATGCGGAGCTCATGTTGGATAGTCTTAGGGTCGATCCCAGGCATGTCTCCTAGTTTCCATGTGAAGATATCTGCATGCTCCGTGAGCATCCTTATTAAGGATGCCTCGTGCTCCTTATCCATCAGTATTCCGATCTTGATCATCTTTGGTTCTTCTCCAGTTCCTATGTTTATTTATTTCACAGATTCTATAGGTGTAAACGTGGGCTTTGATTCCCCTAGGAGAGGAATCTTCTTTGATTGCTATTTGGTAGACTCTTCTCTTTCCTTTGTGGCTGAGGTACCTGCCTCCGCGTTCCCAGCCGTATGTCCCTTTAGAAGGCTTTTCCCGGAGATTTCTTCTAGGTAATCATTTATGGTTTTTTCCTTTGCGTTCTCCTTGTTTCGGGATCTTCGGTTCTTTCTCTGCTAATCTTGTTCGTTGTTGAGCTCGCTTTGTAGAGCTTGACACTCTCGTGCCATGACTTGATCGTCTTTTATCTCCATTACCCCCTGGGGGGTTGGAAACCTAAGGTACTGGTGGTAGGTAGCGGTCACCCCTTTGAGTTTATGTACCCATCTTCGGCCGATTATAGCATTGTATGGTGAAGGTGCGTCCACCACGCTGAACCGGGTGTCGACCTTCATTGGTCCTGCATCAAGTTGTAATATAATGTCCCCTAAGGGCTTTGTGGATGCTCCATTGAATCCGTATATGGTGTAGTACGAAGATAGCAGCTGTTCATCCTTGAGTTCCATCCGTTTGAATGTATCATAGAATAGAACATTGACGGAGCTTCCCCCATCGATGAGGATTTTATTGATATTGCATCCTGCAATTGGTAGTGTGAGAACAAGGGGATCGTTATGATCTTTCATGTCTTCACATACATCGTCCGTGTCGAAATTCATGGGCGCGTCCATCCATTGTTCGTGGTCGTCCACTTCTTCCCCGTCGATTTTATAAAGATCGCAATAGTCTTAAAATTTCTTCCTCAACCTCTTACCTATCTGAGCCGTTAGGGAAGGTTCTACAGACTCAGAACAGGATATGGTGTTAAGGGTGCGATTTCCTTCAGAAAGTTGGACTGGCTTTCTTCGTTTAGCCTTATCTTCCTCGCCCGTCTTCTGCACAAATTGTTGGAGGTCTCCTGCATCTACCAGCTTCTGAATCATCATCTTCAGATTCTTGCACTTCTCTGTCCAGTGACCGTTAAAACAATGATATTCACAGTATTCTTTAGCATGCTATGATATGGGGGGTTGTTTCCCCTTAGACCATGGCCACTCCAACTTCTCGCGGCCCTTGATTTCTCTCAGAATGCGAGAATAACTGGCATTCATCTTCTTATAGACTTGATCTTCGAATTTTCTAATATCCCCTCGTCGATCATCTCTGGGTTCTATTCTATCTTCGTTGGGTCTTTCACCTAAGTCGCCCCCATAGGTCTGCTGGATTATTCCGCAGAGTTGGTTTGTGGTGGACGCTGGGTCTGAGATCTGGGGTTCTCCCGTTGTATTTCTTCTAGTCTGGCATGCTTTTCTATGATCACTCTAAGATCTCCTTTGGTTGCAGGGACGATTCCATGTATCTCGACAAAAAGTGGGCTCATCCTGTCGAGCCCCCACTTGTAGCAGTTGACGCTGACCACGGGGTATACATTTCTGATGGCTTGGCAGATCTTGTGCCATCTGTCTGTGTATTTCCTGATTGTTTCCTTATACTGGACTGCTAGTGAGAAAAGCTTATCCATCCCGGTGTTCACCACCTTATTATACATGTAAGTTGTTAAGAACTTCTCAGTAAGTTGATCGTACGAGTTAATGGAATTTGGTGGCAAGTTGTCGAACCATGAGAGCGTGGATACCTTCAAACTTGAAGGGAATTATCTGCACAGTATGGCCTCGTCATAATTCCATCGTGCCATCATTCGATTATAATATCGAAGATGGGCGGCGGGGTCGCTAGATCCGTCATAGAATTCGAATGCCGGGACTGGGAATTTTTGCGGAATGAGAGCCTTGGCTAGGTGTTGTGTTAGGGGGGTAGTGCTTGCTTCCTTCATTATTTGCTCCAATCTTCCCCCCCCCCCCTCTTGCCTAGTTTTAAGTTATTTGATCTCCGTCATCATCTCGGCGCGGAGATCTCCCATTGCACGCTGGTACTCTTCCTGGGAAGAGGGTTGCTCGGTGCGTGGGGGATCGCTTTCAAAGTAGTCCGAGTCATGGGGGTTGTAATCTGGGTTGGATCTTTGTCTTCTTATCGTATCTCCTCATTTCAATGGGTCTGGGTTGTTGGCCAGCACCATCCTGTGATCCTGATTTGGTCTTGGTGCCATTGAGCTGGCTTCGTCGCGCTGGACTCCCATGCCCCTACTATGGGTAGCTCTGAGTTGCTGATTTTCCTGTGCCAACAGAGCTACCGCCTCCACGTATATCTTTTGAGCTCTCCTCAACTCTTCTAATTCTACCCTCATCTGGGCAGATTGGTTTGACTCCTGATTAGGAGTCCTTTCCGGCAATTGCTCTTCCGCAGCTATCGTTTGATCTTCGTCGATGATTTGAATCAGGGGATCAGGTGGATCTGTTTGTGGGTGTAGCTGCTCCGCTGCTGGGTGTGTATGTTTTCTATTAGGAGCGGCTGGTTTACTTGGAGGGGTACATTCTTTTCATTGGTGCGAGGCATCCCGTAGAGTGGCTGTTGTACTCCTGACTCTGCCACCCCTTCACGCAGTTCGCGTGGTCGGGTGGCAGCGGTCACTTTGGAGGCCGCTCCTTTGGATGCCCTGGTCTTTGATGCTGTGGCTTTGGCAGTCGCGGACTTTAGGGCCTCCGCTGCAATAACGGTTGCATCCAAAGGCCTCGAGCTTTCCGCTCCATTATGTGTTTTGTCTGCGGCTTTGAACTTTTTGCCCATTTGCTTGCTCCTAGTCATTACCGGTGTTGTCTGCGGTGTTTCTTTTGATGAGGCTTTCGTTTTTCCTGTATCTTTTTTCTTTTCCATTTTTGATATTTTTCTGAAAAAGTTACCATGTACAAAAGAAAAGAGTGGTTCATGGGGAACCCGTTAGTAGAGTCCCGGAAATCAGATTCCGGAGGTTTTAAGAGATTATCCGGCTATTATTCCCCTTTTCATGGGTATCGGATCTATTGATTCCTTCGGTTTGTGTCGCAAAATAAGACCATGAGCAGGTATAGATCATAAAAGTAACACAGACATGACGGAAAGTATATCCGCGAAGGGATTTATTTGTTTAAAATACTTTCGAAGATGTAGACCTACTGTAAAATACGTGGATATGTCCACACGCTTGATTTTCTAAAGATGAGAACTTGAAAACCATTTCGAAGATGTAGATCTACTGAAATATATGTGGGTATGTCCACACGCTTGATTTTCTAAAGATAAGAACTTGAAAACCATTTCGAAGATGTAGATCTACTGAAATATACGTGGATATGTCCACACGCTTGATTTTCTAAAGATAAGAACTTGAAAACCATTTCGAAGATGTAGATATACTGAAATATACGTGGATACGTCCACACGCTTGATTTTATAAAGATAAGAACTTGAAAACCATTTCGAAGATGTAGATCTACTGAAATATACGTGGATACGTCCACACGCTTGATTTTCTAAAGATAAGAACTTGAAAACCATTTCGAAGATGTAGATCTACTGAAATATACGTGGATATGTCCACACGCTTGATTTTCTAAAGATAAGAACTTGAAAACCATTTAGAAGATGTAGATCTACTAAAATATACGTGGATATATTCACACGCTTGATTTTCTAAAGATTAAACTTGAAAATCATTTCGAAGATGTAGATCTACTGAAATATACGTGGATAAACCCAAATAAAATGCTCTAAGCACCGTTATTTCCAGAGAGCGATGCTCGGAACAGCCAAAGCGTTCAAATCACAGGATAAGATAAATCTTTTACCGGGATAAAGTCCATATTTCTAGCGCAAGATTGTGAACACGTAAATTACGATGGTATCTATGTGTCCACAAACAATGTTCGCACATAGTGAAATCCATAGATTAGATATAACATGCGAAATGTAAAGTGCATAATATAAATGCGGAATATAAAGTGCATAATGTAAGTGCGGAATGTAAAGTGCATAATGTAAATGAGACGAGTAATTACGTGGTTCAGCACTGAGGCCTACATCCACGGGGTAAAAGAGGGGTTTCATTATATTTAAATTGGTTACAAGTATAGTCAAATAACTTTGGGTGTGTTAACTTAGGATGCGGGATTAGGGGACTACTTACTCTTCCTAATTCTCTCTCCTTTTCCTTCTTGAATCAACCTGCCCTCCTCTCTTAGTGAGGAGGGGTATTTATAGGGGTTCCTCCGTGGGGTCCACTGATGGAGCTGTTGTAAGCTTATCATCTTGTGCTTTGTGCCGATACGCAGACGTCTTCGGTTCCTACGAGGCCCCCTTCGTTTCTTCGTTATTACCGAAGAGGCATGATCGTCTGTTCCGTTGGTTGGTTGACGCGTGTGCTGCCCCATGTGTTAAATGCGGGTGGTTGGGTCCTCTGCACGCGTTAGACCACGGTCTCCTTCCCCTGTCTTATCCGTGTCAGTCATTTGGGCCCTGACCGTTGATCTAAGATTTCTCTCGAGATGGGATAAAGCAGATCCGATGGTGTATTGGGTCCAACGCAGTGGTGCTTTATTTCGGTGCTCCTTCATTTGTGGCTATTGGATCTGTGAGATGAGGGTCCTTTTCTGCCGGTACATGCTTCTTGGCAATATCCATGTGGCATCGTCTTTTGATGCCCCGCGTCACATGCTCTCCACGTGCTTACCTGAGACACGTGGCGAGTGGTGGAAATATGTACTTACAGTCTTGATTGATTTATGGTGTTGGGAGTAATTGTTTCGGTCATGATTTCTTTTAGAACTTACGGATTTATCCCCCTATATTCGAAAAGGGAGGTGAGACTTCTGATATGTATGTATGCATGTTTTTTCAACTTGAAAGTACCACAAACTCTGAAGAGACAAAATCGTTTCGATTCCCCTTCATTCCCCAACTGGAAAAGTTGTAACCAATTCACTCCCACTCACTCACTTTGAACTATTATCTTTTTATTTAAGTTAATGTTAAGTTGTGACATTACCCATTACCTATTGAGGAAGGATCCTCTCACACTTTTATTATCACACTATCTCACACGTTGGGCGTCATTTTTGTGAATAAAATCAAACCGTAATGGATTTTTGAAGATAATATTTTGGGGATATATTCCTCTTACCGATTTTTACATGCCTACCAAAAATGAGAACATTCTGAAATATGATACCTCATAATCTACCGGTCTTAATTTGGACGGCCAGAAATTCGTTGATTTTCAACGGGTCATTTTCAAAGTAGTAGATGGTGGTTATATATCTCTGAATATGCTCATTTTTGGTAGTATGTAGAACTTGGAAAGAGGAACATATCACCAAAATATTATTTTCAAATCCATTACGGTTTGGTTTTTATTCTCATAAATGACGCCCAATCTGTGAGATAGTGTGATAATAAAAGTGTGAGGGGATCCCTCCTCTTACCTATTAGCGGTAAATTAATAAAAATAAATTTTTGATTCCAATTTCAGAATGAAGGAGAAAGGGATTACAATCGAAGAATTTGATGGTAAAACTAACAATCCTGGCGAAGAATTAATGACGAAGAAATTTTTGTCATGAAATCAACTACACCACCTTCTGATTCACCGAACGATATAAAACCTTCACGACCTATAATTGGTGAAACTTAAATAGTTAGCGAGGAACAACAATAAGATAATTTTGATTACCAAGTTGATGAGGACCTCAATGAGGAACCACATTCAGTAAAGGAGAATGAATAGTTATTGGAAATGAATAAAAGAAGTAAGATAAACACAGTTAACCAGTTGCTACCAGTTGAAGAGGTCTGTTATAGGCTACCCAGGGATAATTGTGAAGTCTTATTTGGATACGAATACCATATTTCTACCAAAATATGGCGTCACCGAGTAATGGTGAAGTCGTTTTTTTTTTTTTGTAATTTTGTATAGGAACTAGAAATAACCCGAGTCGTAACGGCACGGCATGAGACGGAATAAATTTTGGCCACAATGATTTAAATAACTACTACAAACTATGATAAGATCTATTTTGACCCATGAGAACTTGTATCTATGAAAATCTTAGATATTTGGCATCCAAATAATTATAAATTTATTTACACTTGAAATTGATTAAAATAATAATTTCTAATTAAAACGCAAATTATTTTATGTTTCCCTGAAATAATATTTTTTTAGTCGATCCCCAAAGATCGGCGGTCTTTGATATTGATTCGTGATCTTTATGACAAATCTTTATCGGATGAGAAATACATGTAATTAAATGCTCTCATAAATTCTTCCTCGATCACTGGCACTATCGTCATGTGTTCGTTATCCATATATTCTGGTGATTCTGTTCATGTATTATCCCAGGTCATCTCTATTGCATGGTTTCGAAGAAGCCAAAAATCCATTCTCTCATTCTCTTCACGGATTATCAATATTTTCTTGTACAGATGATGCATGAAGTATGATTTTCCTTCATTTTCCTCCTCAACGGAACATCGATATTCTCTCGTCGATATCATTGTCTCGATTCCTCATGATATTTTTCAGCAGTCTCGATTAGTTTCGTTATCTTTTAGTCAGTTTTAGATTTAACCATTTCCAAAGGGTGTCCTGGTCTAAATTTTGGCTGGAGAACTGTTCGTTTAGTCTCATCTTGGTTGACGGATCCTAAGTGTTGTATGCCTCATTGTTTATTGCAAATTCTGGGCCGTATAGTTATCGTAGTCGCGATTTCTTATTTGATCTCTCTTGACTAATTCTTTCCCTTATCCTGGACATTTGATTTGTCATAGTTTCAACTTCCATTGCTCTCCTTTGGATTTTCTAATGATATGTTAATCATAAAGCAGTCATTTCTTATGCATGCAGACTTTATACTACGAACGTTATTTTCTTAATTGGTAAGTATTTCGGTGAAATGAATTGTGATGGTAAATTAGTGATCATAGGTGGATAATAAGTGTATGTGAGGATGATGATTAGGGGGATGAGGAGTATAATCAAGCGAAGAAAACCGGTAGTGGAGAGGAAGATCATAGGAGTTAGATCGTATTCAAGGCAGTGCTTTTAGCCTTAAGTCTACTCTACCCTTATTTCGTCCATTTACCATCGATCTACTTAGAATATGAAAAAAGTGAGTTATATGAACCCTAATTATGTAGTGCACATTCTAAAATTTAGCCTTAATTATGATGCCCATGTTTGTAACGTTTATTAGTGCACTAAGTTCTAAAAATGCTAGCAGCAAAAGCGACCGAGATACCAAATGACTGATTTAGAGAAATTAAAACAGTTAAGTGAAGAGAATCGGGTTTATTTTCGTTCAATAATACCGAAAATGATGAAGGTATTTCTTGTAGCCTTAAATCTATTGAATCTTCTTCACAACAATAACATCAAATTAGGGGATGAAAAGTTGAAGGTGAATCATGAGAATAAAAAAAAATTGGTGATATCGATGGGTCAGTAATTGAAGATATAGATGACAACTCTCAATCGTGTTGTTTTGGAAGAAAAGACAATCATGATCTAGAAGATAAAAATAATAATTTAGCAGATTCAGAGGAAAAAAGAAACCACCCAAAAAATCAGGAAGGTTGCAAAGAATGCAAGCTTGCGAGTCTTCATGGCTTTAAAATAATATATTTTTTTCAGTAAAATTAAATTAGGCATACGATTGAAGTGAAAAGTTCTGGCGATTCATTAATTGTATAGTTCTCAATGTATGTATGTATGTATGTATGTATGTATGTATGTATGTATGTATGTATGTATGTATGTATGTATGTATGTATGTTTTTATTTTTATTTTTCGATTATTTCCAAAAAAATAAAATAAAAAATGAATCAAATGCAAATGAATTTTCTGTAATCTTAACATAATGTTCTTTGTTCTTTGCAGGTTGATGAAGGGAAATTAATATATTTCAAGGTAGAAATAAGGGTTTTACATGTTGTAACCGCAAATGTTCTAATGTTATTTTTTGTAGGTTGATGAAGGTGGGATAATTCAGTTTAAAAAGATATGAGTCAAAAAAAAATTAAATAAAAATTTGAGTTTTACATAGTTGTAGAATTTAAATGCTAAGGATTTTATTTTTTTGCCATACATTTTTTTTTAACTGGTGAGGAACTAATTATGAGGGTTATCAATGCATATATCAATAATCGAAGGAGGTTATGAATCTTACATATTTCGGATGTCTTTGACTGGTATGAAACTGGGATGGTCGGATGAAACGTTTTTCTCTCAAAATATTATCCAACCGTCAAAGCCTCAAAAACCCTTTCTGTTTTGTAATTATTATTATTTTTGACTCGTATATTTTCTCATTCAACTGTATTTGAATCAACATACATGCATATTATTATTCTAAATCATAATAATGTATTATTTTTCTCATTGGCATATATTATTTTTTTAATTGGTTAGGAGCTAATTATGAGTGTTATCAATGTATATATCCATATTTTAAGGAGGTTACAAATCTTACATTCGTCGGATGTCTTTGAATGAGATGAATTATTTCCCTCTGCTACCAGGAACCATTATTCTGAAACCCAAGATTAAGTTGAATTAAGTTTTTGTCCAAAATAATGTCCATACCTACACTGTAAACTTAGCCATATAAATTATCCAAAAATATGTACATATTGAAGAAGTTTGTTGTGAATGGGAGACAAACATAATAGAAACAAAAGTAGAGGAAAAGAAGAATCAGAGAGTTTTTTCATTCATTTTCTTTGTCTTGTACACTTAAATACATAACACTAAATGCACGTAGTAGTACAGGTATTTGGATAATGTGTGACATGTGTTTAGTGGGAAGAGAAAACACAACATGTGTCTAGGAGAAGAGGGGAGGTGCACATGCACTTTGCCACATAGTGGTCAGACACCTTTCTCCACATATTCCTACAACACTCCCCCTTGGATGACCACCAGTATAAACTAATTGTTTTGCAAAAACCTTTCCAGAAAACGTCAGTTGATGAAAAGCTGGTCAAAGGAGAAAGACACTTGAGCTTCTGAAGTGGCGTCGCTTGTCAGAACTCTTCTCCATTGTAGAAATGTATCAGGAAAAATATTTCGCACAAAAACCCGAACACTTGTAAGGAGAAGAATAACCTCAACCGAAGTTGTATCTATAGTGTTTTTGTTATCTCATTAAAAACCTTGTCGAGTAACAAAACCCTGTGGGAAAAAGTAACGTCGATGAAGGAAAAGAGTACAACACACTTTGATGTCATCACTGTATCGTTAGATGCTCCCCCTGATATCGACATCTCCCCATGATTTGTATTATGGTATTATTGTTGTCTCATTAAAAAACCTTTCCAAGTAGTAAAACCCAGTGGGAAAATGTGACCTCGGTGAAGTAAAAGAGCTCAACATACCATCGGGTGCTCCCCCTGATGCAGGATAATTTATTTAGTCTAATACATTCATGGAAGTGGACAGTTCCTTTAGTATTATGGGGTCATGGGAATTTCGGAAAATCTCTTTAGTCCTATACTTCTCACATGTTTTTCAAATGTGGCCTTAGGTAATGACTTAGTAAATAAGTCTGCCACATTTTCGTCAGATTTTACTTTACTGACCTGAATGTTTAGAAGATATTATTATTGCTGATTGTAGAAGAACTTCGGTGATATATGTTTCGTATTATCTCCCTTGATATACCCTTGCTTCATCTGTTCGATGCAAGCTGCATTATCTTCATAAATGCAAGTTGGCTCTTCAGTGGTGGAACTCAAACCACATGTCCCTCGAATATGTGTAATGATAGACCTTAACCATATACACTCACGAATCGCCTCATGTAGGGCAATGATCTCAGAGTGGTTCGTGAAGGTAGCCACAAGGGTTTGCTTGGTCGATCTCCAGGATATCGTTGTATTCCCAATAGTAAATACATATCCAGTTTGTGATCAACCTTTGTGTAGGTCTGAGAGGTACCCAGCATCAGCAAAACCAACCAAAATATTATTTTGGGTCTTGGTGTAAGGAGTTGAAATTACATTAGCATTTATCCTTTCGTCTTCGTAGGGATAAAACAAACCCAAGTCAATGGTTCCTTTATCTAAAGATATTATTTATACCATTTCAGTGACGCTGCATTGGCACTGAGCTATATCTAGCTACCAAGTTCACTGAGAACGAGATATCTGGTCGAGTACATTGTGCTAAGTACAATAATGCGCCTATTGCACTTCGATAGGGATATTCGTCTCCTAATACATCTTCGCCATCTTCCTTTGGACGAAATGGGTCCTTATGTACATCTAAAGTTCGACCAACCATGGGAGTGCTAGCAGGGTGCTCTTTGTCCATATTAAATTGCCTGAGTATCTTTTGGACATATGCAAACTGGTGGATTAATATTCCACAAGCTCGATGTTCTAGTTCAAGTCCTAGACACATCCGAGTTTTCCCAAGATCTTTCATCTCAAATTCGAATTTCAAATAGCTTGCGGTTTCTCTTATTTCGCCAAGAGTACCTACTATGTTCATGTTATCAACATAGACAGCTATAATTGCAAATCTGGAACTTGTTTTATTTATAAACACACAGGGGCACAATTCATTATTTGTATATCCCTTCCCAATCAAATAATCACTTAGACGGGTATACCACATCCGCCCGGATTGCTTTAATCCGTAAAGTGAGTGTTTTAACTGTATTGCAAACACACTCCGTGGTTTAGAGTTACTTGATTTGGGCAATGAAAGTCCATCTGGAACTTTCATGAATATCTTTGTATCAAGATACCCATAGAGATATGCAGTAACCACATCCATAAGTTGCATTCCAAGTCCTTATGATACTACTAAGCTGACTAAGTAATAGAACGTGATGACGTCTATTACAGGAGAGTATGTTTCTTCGTAATAAATCCCAAGGCATTGTGAAAAACCTTATGCCACAAGGCGATCCTTATATCTCAATACTTCGTTCTTCTCATTTCGCTTTCTGAAAAATACCCATTTATGTCCTACAGGCTTTACACCTGGTGGGGTTAGCACTACCGCACCAAATACTTGTCTTTTTGCCATTGAATTTAATTCAGCACTGATTTCATCTCTCCATTGAGGCCAATCTACTCTCTTTTGGCATTCTGCAATAGAGCATGGTTCGATATCATCGTACTAATCTCTAGAGCAACAGTATATGCAAATATGTCATCAATATGCGTGGAGGATCTTTCCATCAACACGTATGAACTTTCACAATCCATAGAGATTTCTTTGTTCTCTGGAATCAATTCAAACTTCAGGGCGTCCCCCAATAATGATTCATGGACATAACTATAATCAGAGACAATCTCATGAGATGGATTATCTGTATTAATCATATATGTATCGATTTGTTCCTTACTCGGCCTTTTCTTCCTTGGCTGAGTATCGATCGAACCAAGTGGTCTCCCCCTCTTCCTTTTGGGGGCCACAACCTCAGCTTCACTTCCACCGAGTGTATCCTTGGTACCTATATTTATGGTACCTTTTTCCTTGTCGGGAATTTCTAACCTTGCAGGCACGTTTGCAGCTGGTATATGTGATCTCGTCACTTTAGCGATATCAGTAAATGCATCAGGTATTAAATTTGCCACATTATGAAGATCGATAATTATTTTCACTTCACTTTCACATTGTGGAGTGCGGGGATCAAGATAAGACAACGTGGGAACACACCATGACAATTCCTGTCATTCCCTTTGGAAGTCCTTTTCCATACCTCCCCCTAACGACGGGAAGGTTGTCTCATCAAAGTGACAATCCGCAAATCTAGCGGTAAAGAGATCGCCTGTCAAAGGTTCTAAGTAGCGGATAATTGTTGGGGATTCATATCCAACATAAATACCTACTTGTCTTTGTGGACCCATCTTAGTACGTTGTGGGGTCGTAATAGGCACGTATACGGCACAACCAAATATGCGTAAATGTGAAATTTCAGGCTCATATCCAATTACCAACTGGTACGCAGAAAATGGTTGGCTAGCAGTGGGTCTAAAGTGAATAAGTAACGCTGCATGCAATATGGCGTACCACCAGGAAGTAATAGGTAGGTTGGAACGCATAACCAATGCCCTAGCTATCATCTTTAACTTTTTGATTGTAACTTCTGCGAGACCATTTTGAGTGTGTACATGGGGTACATGATGCTTTACATCAATTCCATTAGACATACAAAAATCATCAAATTCTTTAGATGTAAATTCTCCATCATTATCAAGTCTGATAGACTTGATTGGATGATCAGGGTGGTGAGCCCTTAGTCGTATAATTTGTGCTAGGAAATTTGCAAATGCAGCATTTCTTGTGGACAACAATGCAACATGTGACCAACGGGTCGAAGCATTAACCAGAACCATAAAATACCTGAACGGTCCGCATTCTGGATGTATAGGTCCACAAATATCACCTTGTATTCTTTGTAAAAATGAAATATTTTGTTTGATATCTTTAGCATATATAGGATGGTCTCGATCCTGTCTTTTCCAAAGAACAAGCTTTGCAGAATGAGTGATGTGCCTTCGATAAGGACATCGAAGAAGAATGGGATAGGGGGTGCGCTTCAATTACTTTGGAAGGCGAAGGTTGCGCTTCTCTTGCTTTAGAAGGCATAGATTGTGCATCATTTACTTTAGAAATCACATTGTTACTCTGCATTGTAACACTCTGTTTACCCATTTTCTTTTTCATTCGAAAGAAGGGATGTCCGTGTGAGTTCTTCAAAACAAGGATCATCATATCACGACCTGGGTGCCCTAGTTGATCGTACCAAAGCTTATATAAGTCACTGGCCAACAGTTCATCGTTGGTAACAACATGGGATTCAATAATACTAATAGTAGTGATATACAATCCACTAGAATGACTCATTAGTTTCTCTAAGATGCGCTTCCTTCCGCATTCATTAGAGGTCACGTATATGTACTCAATTACATTTTCATAGTGAGTTTCCAAGTGATAACCATTTGCACGGATATCCTTAAAACTCAACAAAGTGCGGTTAGCTCTTGGTGCATATATAGCTTCTGTGACTTTAATCATTGTGCCGTTTGGCAACAAAAATTGAGCAGTACCTCGCCCAATGATTACTTGTGATGATCCAAACATCATAGTCACAGATGTATTATAAGGAGTAAAATCAACAAATAATTGTCTATTTCGTAGGATAGTGTGGGTGGTAGCACTATCAGCTAGACATTCAATTTCTCCTTGAGACATTCCTACAAGTACATTAGGCAGGAAGGTTATAAAGATGAACAGTTTATCTCATTTTCTTTAGAGAAACCTGTTCTACTAGAATGGCATCCTTACCATTCTAATATACATGTTAAATAATAGATCATCATAAACAAAGTAAAATTCTATAGAACATGATATAAAAAAGTACTCATAGATAATCCACACACATAACATAAAGATGCTAAGAACATGTTTAGCAACAACACCACCTACTCAAACCATTAAACAAACGATAGACTAAGAAAACATAAAGTACCTCAAAGCAAATAACAACCTATTAAAACAACAGATTCTAGCAATCCATGAAACAAGAAACTAAATGTTTAGGCCCAGGAGAAGTCGGGTACATCCATTGTTGGGGCAAAGTCCTCGTTTCCCAGGAAATATGAGACTGTGAGGTTAGCGTCAGGGGTAACAGTATTTTCTTTTGCGTAGTTAGCCTCTTGTTCGATAGATTACCGGTACTTTTTGTAGCTCGCAGCTACATTGGCACTAGCCTTGCAATGCTTGTACCAATGTCCGGTGAATCCACACTTAAAACAAGGCGCACTTCCATCTGCAGCTTTTCTAGTGGCGGGATTCGTAGGAGTTTTCTCGAACTTAGGATCACTACTACCATGGACAGAAGTTCCTTCTCTATGCCAAACATGAGAATGACTATTTTGCCCTCGGCCTTGATTATGTCCCTTGCGTCCTCTTCCACGAGAGGTGTTATCTCCACGTGGGTATGGATCATGGGGATGTGAATCAGAATGTCGATCCCTCTTTCCTTTGGGGATCGTCCCTTTATTGACCTTTCCATAGTTATCTTCGGGAACTTTCTTTTTCCCGACAACTCTGGCATTGTTGTTGGCAAGAATCTTATTGTGCCTTTCGGCTACTTGCATTAAGTTTATCAACCTACTGAATGTGGTGATTCTTTTGTTGACAACCTCCAAACGATACTGGTTTGCTAGTATCATAGACGAGGTAGGAAAGGTCTATAGGGTTTTCTGAATCATTTACTCATCAGTAAGTTTCTTTCCACAAAATTCTATACGTGCCTGAATTTGCAGCATGTCTTTTTGGAAATCATTCACTTTTACATAATCGAGAAAGCGGATTTCGTTCCACAAGACATTCAATTGTGGTATTAAGGAATCATGAATGTTCCCAAAACGTCTTTCGAGAGCATCCCATAGCTTTTTTGGTGTCTTCAAGTGATGATAACCCCAACGCAGGTTAGGATCGATATGCCTCTTGAGATAAGAGCATTAGCTTTGTTTTTCTCAGTTGCCGGAGCAGCATCGGCAGATGACTTGATAGTGGAGGTGAATTCCTTTGCAACGAAGGTAGTTTCCACATCAACAACCCAACGGTGGTGCTCAAGTCCTGAGTCCAAAAGTTCAAACTCTGGTCGAATTGGGTCCATCTACATAGACAAAGTAAATGACATTAATATGGTACTCAAATCCTTTTGAGTCCATAAACATGACAAATTTCGATACCATTTCTTATGACCAAATTTATTTATGGCCAAGATGAATATATATAAACCAAGTTTCTTTATGGTTGTATATAGGTAATACAGATATGTCATAGTCCAATTTATGGTCATAAGCCGTAAACAAAAATGATTTACCAAATTTCTTTATGGTTAACAAATTGATCAACCAAAAATAAGCTTGTTTGGAAAAAAAAAAATAGAAATTTTTTTTGAAAAGCAATTGTATTAAAAAAAATCGGGTTATCTTTAATAACACAATGAGGATCTAAAATAGTACATATACACTATTATGATTCAAGTAAGAACATATGGTAAATAAGCATGGTGTAAAAAAAATGGTATCATGGCATTCATGAGGAAAGTCTATATGCATACAAAGGCAAGGAGTAGCATAGTATTTTTCTAATAAGTAGTATAAAGTTATGATATGATGCTTTCCAAATTTAAAACATACATACATACATTATGAGTTTGGAAAGTAAAAGAAATAATATAATATAACACCTTATGATACTAGCACAACCGTTGCCACGGTGGATGGGCCGACCGAAGAACTTGATGAAACGACACCACTACATGATTGCCCGAATTCAGATTTGTAAAGGGAAAAAAAGTTTCAAGTAATGAAATGATTTTACTAACTAATGAGATGATTTTAAAAATTGGGTTTGCTTGCTGGTTCCTTTTTTGGTTAGCTATCTTTGTCTCGTATTTTTTCTCCTGGCCATCTCCTTTTCTGTCTTGTATTTTTTTTTCTTCTGTGGTGTATTTTTTTCTTCTTTATCTACTTTGTTTAAAAGAAGAAAGCAAATAAAAATTCATCAGTATGAATCAAAGATTGATCTACCAATTTTTGCAAAGCTAATATTCTGCTTTCAAATCCAAATTCAGTTGACACTTGACATATCTTGTGTGTCATATCAAAACCACGCTTCTAATTATCCAATGTCATTTTAAACCTTATATAATTATATGGTACTTACATATACATATGTAAATTACTGAGCCAACCACTTGTGGATATGTGACTAACTGATAGAGCTCATGTACTGCTAAGAACTCTATAAAGGTGTCCCAAGGCTATGACAGCAAAAAAGCTCTAGTTTCAAAGTTTGCTGCAATAATATTTTCTACCATTGACATACGCATTTGAGATCCCTAATGTAAATGGAAAAACAATAAAGGGGCACAGAGAGCCAAAAGATGTATAACATAAGAAGAAGAAAAGAGGTGTCGGTGTACACTTTAGCAATTGGAAACTCACTTTAACTCCCCAAACAGGAGGACAAAACTTGGTCGGAGCAACTAAAAGGGCATCTATTTTTCTTCTCAGGCGTACATAATCCCTTTTGCTGAATGTCACAAATTAGGGAGAATATTCGACTCCTATTTTCCCATACTTTCTTCATATGATCCTTCACCTGTTAGCATATGATGTCGCAAGGAAACATTAACATGCAATACAAAAAGAATTTGCAACACAAAGATAAGGTATGGTTTAAGTACAGAGATAGAACTTACAGTGACTTGATTTTGATACCACTTATACACCAAATGTATTTATTGAAAATAAGAATATCTACTCCCAGTATTGTGCATGCTTGGATACTGAATCCACTTTCAGTATTCTCTTCCTTGGATCCGCAATGATATCAAGATCGAAATTAGATTCAATTAGAAACGGCGCCCAATAAAATTCAATTGTTGCATTATATTCCTAAAAATGGAATGAAGTCATTTATCAGTTCACACACAAAAATAATAATCACTTATCTAGCGCCATACCTTGGCTTTTAAAAAACAATGTGAGAACGACCATGTCGACGCATGGTTTTTTGTTCTGGAGGTATGACAGATTGAACCAGACAAACGAAAGATTGCCAATGATTTCTTTGTAGTGAATCTACTACAAACATGAGCCTCTTCCTTCTCAATTTGTCAAGAAACAACTTGTGGACCAAACCTGCAAATAAATTCATTGTTTGTTTGTGCATTCTAGATTTACCTACAGAATTATAGGTGTTATGGATGTGTTAACAGGAAACCAACCTTAGCAAAACACAATCATCTGGCTTCCATTCCCAGTGACGGTAATCAAAATCCATCCTTCCGTTCTTTACACACGAGACTAGTTTGTCAATATATGGGCAAGATTGGTCCGAGTACAATGGCTCAGAAAAATTGTTGAATACCCATTTCCCTTTAGTAACGTCGCACTTGTTTTCAAGAAAATCTTCATCTTCATTATTGGTTTTATCAATTTCCTCTATTTCAGTAACTGGATTACTATTTAGTACAATTTAGAAAAGTACTATATTAACCAACAAGCATAGATAACATAGACGAATTTGTTAAGGTAATATGAAAAACATGACGTGTAGACGGTATAAGTAACGTACCTTTAGAAGAACCATTGTTGGTAAGATCTCTTTTTGTTTTCTTACTCGCGGAGGTAACCAAATCACTTCCTTTGATTTCTTAACTTGAACACGAATTGGTTAGCTTGAAGAACAAAGCAGGTTAGAGTAACCTTGAGTTTTCATCATTGTGGAATAACCCAACAAATGCAAATACAAGAAACACGATAGCAATGACGAAAAAGAGGAATCTTTACTCGGGCATGCTTCATTGTGCTAACAACGAAGAAGACTATTGCAATAGCTTAAAGATGCAGAGAATTTAAAAGAAGAAAATAATGAATTTAAGTGCTTCAAGTTTCACAGTACCATCAACCTAACTTCTACCAAATTCAGCTCATCCTCTCAACTGCATTGTCAATCAGACTCCATAACATCCACAAGCCATAACCAACCTAGGTTGATGTAACAACTCATACAAATTCAAACTCACACATGTTAATTCAAATCCAAAACATACCCACATCCTGTAATGTTGCTAGTTCAACGCAGTTATCTCAAATAGAAATGAACATGTTATCATCAGTTAAGAAATGAAATGTACTCAAATCTCAAATAGAAATGAACAAATATAATTTTCAGAAAAACCCTCTAGGCCGCCAAACGATGAAAGTACTTGGGTTAAAACCTAATATAAATTTGAGAACATCATGCACCATGTGAACATTACAGATGTGACTTGTTTGCTCCTAAAAGAGCACTGAGGGGAGAAGCCTCCTAGAGGTAAAACATGCTGATTAAACCATATATGTGCTAGATATCAACATGCTGATTAAAAAAGGACTCCAATTTAATATATTAGTTATTATTTAATCAGCATGTTGATATCTAGCACATATATGGTTTAATCAGCATGTTTTCCTTCTAAGAGGCTTCTCCCCTCAGTGCTCTTTTAGGAGCAAACAAGTCACATCTGTAATTTTCACATGGTGCATGATGTTCTCAAATTTATATTAGGTTTTAACCCAAGTACTTTCATCGTTTGGCGGCCTATACGGGTTTTCTAAAAATTATATTTGTTCATTTCTATTTGAGATTTGAGTACATTTTATTTCTTAACTGATGATAACATGTTCATTTCTATTTGAGATAACTGCGTTGAACTAGCAACATTACCGGATGTGGGTATGTTTTGGATTTGAATTAACATGTGTGAGTTTGAATTTGTATGAGTTTTTACATCAACCTAGGTTGGTTATGGCTTGTGGATGTTACGGAGTCTGATTGACAGTGAATTTGAGAGGATGAGCTGAATTTGCTAGAAGTTAGGTTGATGGTACTGTGAAACTTGAAGCATTTAAATTCATTATTTTCTTCTCTTAAATTCTCTGCATCTTTAAGCTATTGCAATAGTCTTCTTCGTTGTTAGCACAATGAAGCATGCCCGAGTAAAGATTCCTCTTTTTCGTCATTGCTATCGTGTTTCTTGTATTTGCATTTGTTGGGTTATTCCACAATGATGAAAACTCAAGGTTACTCTAACCTGCTTTGTTTTTCAAGCTAACCAATTCTTTTTCAAGTTAAGAAACCAAAGGAAGTGATTTGGTTACCTCCGCGAGAAAGAAAACAAAAAGAGATCTTACCAGTAATAGTTCTTCTAAAGGTACGTTACTTATACCGTCTACATGTCATGTTTTTCATATTACCTTAACAAATTCGTCTATGTTGTCTATGCTTGTTGGTTAATGTAGTACTTTTCTAAATGGTACTAAATAGTAATTCAGTTACTGAAATAGAGGATATTGATAAAACCAATAATGAATACGAAGATTTTCTTGAAAACAAGTGCGACGTTACTAAAGGGAAATGGGTATTCAACAATTTTTCTGAGCCATTGTACTCGGACCAATCTTGCCCATATATCGACAAACTAGTCTCGTGTGTAAAGAACGGAAGAATGGATTGTGATTACCGTCACTGGGAATGGAAGCCAGATGATTGTTTTTTTCCAAGGTTGGTTTCCTGTTAACACATCCATAACACCTATAGTTCTGTAGGTAAATCTAGAATGCACAAACAAACAATGAATTTATTTGCAGGTTTGGTCCACAAGTTGTTTCTTAACAAATTGAGAAGGAAGCGGCTCATGTTTGCAGTAGATTCACTACAAAGAAATCAATGACAATCTTTTATTTGTCTGGTTCAATCTGTCATACCTCCAGAACAAAAAAACATGCGTCGACATGTTCGTTCTCACACTGTTTTTTAAAAGCCAAGGTATGGCTCTATGATTTCACTGGCTAGATAAGTGATTTTTTTTTGTGTGAACTGATAAATGACTTCACTCCATTTTTAGGAATATAATGCAACAATTGAATTTTACCGGGCGCTGTTTCTAATTGAATCTAATTCCGATCTTGATATCATTGTGGATCCAAGGAAGAGAATACTGAAAGTGGATTCAGTATCCAAGCATGCACAATACTGGGAGTAGATATTATTATTTTCAATAAATACATTTGGTGTATAAGTGGTATCAAAATCAAGTCACTGTAAGTTCTAGCTCTGAACTTAAACCATACCTGATCTTTGTGTTGCAAATTCTTTTTGTATTGCATGTTAATGTTTCCTTGCGACATCATATGCTAACAAGTGAAGGATCATATGAAGAAAGTATGGGAAAATGGGAGTCGAATCTTCTCCATAATTTGTGACATTCAGCAACAGGGATTATGTACGCCTGAGAAGAAAAATAGATTCCATTTTAGTTGCTCCGACCAAGTTTCGTCCTCCTATTTGGGGAGTTAAAGTGAGTTTCCAATTGCTAAAGTGTACACCGACACCTCTTTTCTTCTTCTCATGTTATACATTTTTTGGCACTCTGTGCCCCCTTATTGTTTTTCCATTTACATTAGGGATTTCAAATGCGTATGTCAATGGTAGAAAATATTATTGCAGCAAACTTTGAAACTAGAGCTGTTTTGCTGTCATAGCCTTGGGACGCCTTTATAGAGTTCTTAGCAGTACATGAGCTCTATCAGTTAGTCACATATCCACAAGTGGTTGGATCAGTAATTTACATATGTATATGTAAGTACCATATAATTATATAAGGTTTAAAATGTCATTGGATAATTTAGAAGCGTGGTTTTTATATGACAAACAAGATATGTCAAGTGTCAACTGAATTTGGCTTTGAAAGCAGAATATTGGCTTTGCCAAAATTGGTAGACCAATCTTTGATTCATACTGCTAACTTTTCATTTGCTTTCTTCTTTTAAACAAAGTAGATAAAGAAGAAAAAAATACACCACAGAA
This sequence comes from Papaver bracteatum, assembly GCA_023529315.1. Lineage (NCBI taxonomy): Eukaryota > Viridiplantae > Streptophyta > Magnoliopsida > Ranunculales > Papaveraceae > Papaver > Papaver bracteatum. Next base: position 415,733 of record JAJJWX010000603.1, read on the forward strand.
GAAAAAAAAATACAAGACAGAAAAGGAGATGGCCAGGAGAAAAAATACGAGACAGATATAGCTAACCAGAAAAGGAGCCAGCAAGCAAACCCAATTTTTAAAATCATCTCATTAGTTAGTAAAATCGTTTCATTACTTGAAACTTTTTTTTCCCTTTACAAATATGAATTCGGGCAATCACATAGTGGTGTCGTTTCATCAAGTTCTTCGGTCGGCCCATCCACCATGGAAACGGTTGTGCTAGTGTATGACATGTGTTTAGTGGGAAGAGAAAACACAACATGTTTCTAAGAGAAGAGGGGAGGTGCACATGCACTTTGCCACATGGTGGTCAGACACCTTTCCCCACATATTCCTACAACGCATATATATATATATAAGTAATAATATGTACATATATATATCACTCATGCTTTAGAAATAGAAATCAAAAAGTCTCACTTCCCATCAAATTCACATAGCCACCACCAAATACAATCAATACATAAATGGTATTTTGATTTTATTTAATGTTTCTTTAAATATGTTAAGTGGTTATCCACTAATTAAAGGTTAATAAATTTGAATTCATAATGATATAGGTTACAAAATTGAGAACCATCATATGTCTTTGGATGGGATGAGATTGGGATGGTCGGATGCAAAGTTTGTCTCTCAAAATGTTATCCGACTTTCCAAGGCTCAAAAACCCATTCTGTTTTATATTATAGATATTACATATATTCAACAATGCATTTTACTGGGTATAATCCTGAACATGATGCTAGAATTTCAAAGCTCCACAATCTCCATCTAACAATGTCAAGTTTTCCGTTGGATGAGAAATATGAGGAGGTTCAAGAAATTGTGTCAAGTCGGGATTATACAACACAATTAGAGTTGCCCACTAAAAGGTCGATAAAGTTGTCATCTTCGCATTTGTAGAGAGCTTTTAATCCGAGATTGATACATTTCATCTCCCTATTGGAAAATAACAATAATTCTCGAAGACTTTGTTCATATTTTGAGTGTACCCGTGAAATTCGCTAGATGGTGGGTATGACCCCAAAATTGATTGTAAACACTTGAAAGAGTTGGGTTTGAATTTGCTTAGATAGAATGATGCCAAAATGGAGGTTCAGTTCAAGAATACTGCTAAAAATAACCTGGATGCAGAATCAAAGAATAAAGATAAGAGATTAAAATTCTTCATGCTAACAGAATTGATTGACCGTTTTCAGGGGAACATGAAAATACCAATTCCTCTATCCCATGCGAAATCAAGTGGACTGTTAAGTTCTTAATGTTTGTACTTGGTACGACGATTTTCTTGGACATTAAAAAAAAACTTGGTGGATGCCGAATACCTTATGTTTTTCAAAATGTCCTCGATGTTTATAGGTATTCATGGGGAAACACTTGCATTGCCTTTTTAATCAAGAATTTGAGATAAAACTCTCGGTAGGAGTATCGGCAAATGGGTGGTAATATCACTCTTATCCAAGTAAGAATTTTTTTCATCCCCCTTTTATCATTCTACTGTAGTTTTATATTGTTTTACCTTAGAATGAGACAAGATTGATTAGGACACTCTTAATTAGTAGTTTTGGTTACTTATATGTATGTAAATGGTAATCGTGAAAAGGATAGGTTACCAAGTGCACCACTAAATTTTTCGTTTGGAAACCTGTATGGACATAACCTAATACAATTGCAAGTATACCAACCTAATGATCCTTGACAAGATGTATATAGAGTTTATATCTCTATCGCTTCTCAATCAGGATGTATAGACTATGGAGTACGTGAACCTGATTGTTAAGAAGAGTACTTGGATGATCTCAAAAATTAATATCCAAGATCAATCTAGTCGTATCCAAATAATTCAAACGGAATTCTACAAAGAAATAAACTTGATATCTATCTTTCAAGATACAATATCTACAAGAAATTAGTCTCATAATCGATCACAATTATATGGACGTATCTACTAAGATTGAATACGTAATACTTGTGTAAATCATATAATAAAGATAAACAATATAATGCGGAAAGGAAAAAACACAAGATACTAGGAGTTTTGTTAACGAGAAACCGCAGTAGCAGAAAAACCCCGGAACCTCGTCCAGATTTGAACACCAAACTGTATTAATCCGTGACAGACACTAGCCTATTATCAGACTTCGGACTGGGATGTACTTGAGACCGAACCCACCCTCCAAGCGATTCAGTTATAGTCGCGCTCCTTACGTCTCTTGAACCTCTCAAGGCTCTACGCAATTGATTTCTTTAGCTAACGTCATTTACAGCCTAAGAGTTGCTTCATCCAAAGCGAAGATTTTTTATACCAATCTGCCTCTAGCAGATAAGCCTATTTGATTTCCCATTAGATCAAATATCAATGTTTGAAAATCTGTTTGCAATAGACAAAGCTAGCAAACCTCACCAATCTGGAACACTTATACTCACTTAGATGAGAAGCCTAGATTCTTTACCACCTCTCAAGAACAATCTTCAACTTATCGTTTAATAATAGTTTACAAATATCTATCTCAAGGAATCATAAAGTCTGAGACGAAGAGAACTTCGCGATTACTATCTATCTTGCCTGAGAGAGATTATGAAAACCTCGATAACAGAAAAGCAAGACCATGATACACGAACTATCAAGGGAAAATATAGTCGGACCAGGCTTCATGAATCCCCAAAGCGAAGTCTTTTAGTTACCTAATTATGTTTCTCAGAGGAAATTATCTTAGTCAATAGAGGACGATTCTAACTATCAACTAGGACACAAAGTGTCATGGATTGATTTTTCCCAGTTGAAAGAGCATCTTTATTTATAGTTTTTCAAGACTGAGGGTTGCTTAAAATTCAAGCTAAGATAACTTGAGATTCAAGCAAACTCTTTCTTTGTTTATATGAAACTTTGGTTAGGGTTTCAAGTAAGTATGTGAGAAGTTTGTCTTGAAATTACATAGAAGAATATACACAGTGATCCGGTTACGGAACCGTGTATAATGATAGTTCTAACAAATATGCTTTATGATGTTCATTTAAACATTTAAGAAATCATGATGCGCGCGCACACATAAGTGTTTTAGTGATCAATGATGTCTTAGAAGTATTTAAGAGAAATTAATCTGAGCCGAACACTAGAATCTCACACGATTAATGCATGTTGTTTTTAAGGAACTTCGGAAAAATTCCTATGAATTCATTTTTTTTTTTGGTAGTTAAAATTCATTCCATAAATGAATTCTTCGTCACTAACACAGATTATAAAAGGCTTCTCTTAAATATAGCACATGCTTTTATTAACCATAACCCACATAAAATAAGTCATTAATTTTCCCAAACGGATTCTTATAATTATTAACATAACCCATATAATTTTACACAATTTTTATATATAGCCCAAACTAAATTATCAAATCCCTAAATCAAAAAAATAAAACAAATCTAATTATATACTTTTCATAATTAAAGTTATGTAAGATCCATGGCAGGATTAATTATTTTTAAGAATACTCAATTAAATGTGATCATGATTGGGAGAAAAGAACATCATCTTAGATTATTTTTTTAGAATAATAATGCTTATGGAGTTTTAGAAAATTGATTTTTGGAAAAGTATCAAAACCCTATTTGATTACAATTCGGTTTTCGATTTATATTGTTGTGGAGAATTTTTAAGGGAATAGTTAGAATATAACTTCGATCGATATTACTATAATCATGATTAGGAAAAATAACATCATTTTAAAGAAAAGGTGAAAAGTTGGGTTTAGTTTGTGTTGGGCAAAAGTTAAGATTAAGGTGTATAATTGAGTAATTTGTAAGAATTATGAGAGAACAATTAAAAATAAATTGGAGTATAATTTAGTTTAGATGTAAAAAGGAAAAAGTTAGGGTTTAAAAAAAAGTTAGGGTTTATATTTTGATTTTGGGGAAACAATAGGATTATTAGTAAAAATATTAAGACATGTTTGGTAATTTTGGCTATTCATTTTAGCTTAAACTTTTTGGGCTATAGTTAATAAAAGTGTGGGCTATATTTAAGAGAAGCCTTATAAAAAGCTTTAGCAGATTATTCCACGACTAACAAGTGTCAAGTGATTTGTCCCACACTGGGTTGCACGGACGCGGACGCGTAGACGCGGACACGACACGACGCGGACGCGGACACTACAAAATTCTCAAAAAACTAGGACGCGGACGCGTATATACATATTTTATTTATATATATAATTATGTATTTATACAACAAAGTCAAGTATTTCCATCCTAAAAATTAGAAAATAATGCTACATGTGTATAAATTTCAAAAGAAAATGAAAGATCGTTTGTTTATACACGCCGAAGGTCAAGCAATCAATCACTATTAAACACATGGCACAATCAAATTGCATTCTTAGAACAACACATGCCCAACCAAGGGTATATGTGATGTATTTCCAATTACAAAATCCTAATAAAGAATTACATGATTGATCTAAATGTTTGTCTTTCTTCATTTAGTTAATAATAGTAAAAATAAAGGAAGAAGTTTAAATGAAAATGGAAAAAAAAATGCTTCAAACCCAAGTCATCGGTGCGTCCAAAAAGGACGCGCGCGGGACGCGCGCGGGACGCGTATTTGGTGCGTCGGACACGCGTCGTGTCAGCGTCAAACGCCCGCCCTGCGTCCGACGTGAGTCGGACGCGGACACGGCACCAAAATCGGTGCGTCCGTGCATCCCAGGTCCCACGACTAACCCCATGTTAATCCGAGATGAACACAAAAATCTCATCTGAATCAGCCATCCCTAAAAACATATACTAGCTTCCAAAAGTTACCAGGGAGAAAATCTTTGGGTGTATGTGTGTATATTTATGTGTATGTACGTTAGGATCTTGTTTTGCTCTTCACTCCACCTTTGTTACATAAACGCCGCCAATTAAGATCGAACATGTCGTAGTGAAGTGCTACATGGTTTCAGGATGCTGATTGTATCCAAGTTTAACCGCCAAACCTCACCCATCTTGTTTATTGTAGTGTTTGTAACTGGAGGTAAGGTTGTCCAATGCACAGTTGGACTCTTGGTTCGGTGTTATTCCACAAATGAGTTTCAACCTTCAAAAAAACAACATGAAAACAAACTTCAGAATAATTGCAAAATCTAAATCCATATCTACCTCTTGCACTAATATAGTAAACACATTTTTCTCTGCGGTAAGTGAAGGTTATTGAAGACAAACTACAGATGAAACTTGTAATCAACATATTAAACTCCATATGTAACATTGTTCCTTCGCAACCTCAATAGTTAACTTGTGTAACATATACATAATTATCTCAATAAAAATCCAGGTTACTTCCGGATCATTACCTGTTATTTGTGAAGTTTCTCATTCCACATCCTCCTCGAGGAAGACTTCCGGATGCAATTGTGCATTGGTAAAATTCAAAACTCTGCGGAGTTTCCGATGGTCAAAGACTTCAACGTCAATTAAAAAGTTGGAACTAACAGGACGGTGATCTGAAAGCTTCAACTCTGCTCGCTTGTAACTTAGTTGCTTGATTCCCTTCCCGAACCACAGTATCCTATCACACCTGCATTACAATCCTATATATATAAATACACGTTTCATTTTCAAGTTTTCCCAGTCGATAAGGATTTAATGTTAACTTAAACAAGTTCATGTTGGTTCCTCAGAGAGTTTGCGGTATACCATGCTGGGGATCTCTTCTTTTCTCCTTCTTTGGGGCTTTCACCAACATATCTATCTGAATTGAATTCATACTTGTAAGTAGGTGGGAAATTTATTGCTCCTTCGTTCCATCCATCAAACACACGTCCCCTGCGCAGTTCTTTGATTAGCTGCCACAAAACATCTCTAATTAGCCAAAATTCACGGTTTGTCAGAAAGAAAGAATTTATAAAGAACACAAACGAGAAAATGTATCGTCTGTTGGTCTATGAGTATTACCTGATCGCTGTTGATCAGTCCATCCCACTGTTTCTTGGCTACGAGCTTCCTTACTTCAGCATCCAACATATTCAGACGATAATTCAAATCCCCAAACCAAAATATCTGGCTGTTTCATTTAAGAAAATTTAATAAGAAATTTATGTTATAACAACCTGAAAAAATCTTTAATGATGGATTTAGCTTGCACATAAATGAACTTAGAGACTTCTTGGGTTTGTAAATGCCAAGAAGATACATGTTTCATGGACTCACTCATGAGATGGTATTGTCTCCACTTGATCTGCAGAAAGCAGTGAAGAAAATTGTGTTCGCTTTAAAATTTCATAGACATCAGAGCTGCGCCTCTGATCATCCCCTTCCTTGTGACCAGACGTTAGATGTGAACATACAAAACAAAGTCGTGTCTGAAAGAGAGACATGCTGACAGAAACAGATCCCTGTGTTAACAATGAAATAATATATCAGGTAATTACATGAATGCCTAAAAAGTTCAGTGGAGATATGACATCGTCCATCCACTGAGGGAACGAACACATAAAATGCAGGGTGTGAATCATATTTTACATATTTGTAGGATCTTACCTTGTTTCCCATGTAGCCCATGAGACCAACTCCAACAGGGGAAACCTTCAAGTTGTTAACGTGCCTTCTTAACCTCCTGCGGACCCAAATTGAAACATAAATTCCCACCATTTGTTTACTAACAATGCGCACATATTTAGCGCGAGCTTTTTTGCTTTCTGTTTCTATTTCAGTTTCGAAATCCTCCCCTTCAAAATCTAGTTGCAAGTCTTCTTCTTCATCAACATCATCATTTTCAGACTTATCAGAGACATCAGAAAGTGAATTAAGAACATCAATCTTCTCTTGGTTTTCCGTCCAGTGTAATCCTAAGTTGCCTGAACTATGACGCACTCTTTTCAGTCCACTATCTACTGCTAAGTCTTGATTACTAAAAAATTGAGGTTTGCCCATCCAGTCAAACCCAACCCTTCCAGAAGTACTAAGAACTCTCCGAAGTTCTGGCTTTGAAGGAAAAACTTGTAATGGTGTGTCCAAGGAGAGTTCAGGCCAATCAATTCTCCTGTCACTGTCTATCCCATAAATTCTCTGTAACTGTAATTTCTTCCTTGTATTAAGTAAGTCATTCGGTTCTTGTCGCACGAATTCCTTACCGTCGAGAAGCTCTAAATTTTCTTCATTCACAATCTCTACTACTTCAGAGACATCAATTTCCTCAGCAAGAACGTCGTCCGCAGCAGATGTTCTGAATACTGGAGAGGGAGGTGCACTATAACTTTTAAATTTTGTTTCAGGTTGTGAAGACCTGTTCAGAGTCTTACGAATTAGAGCTTCCCATTTTGGAATTGGTCTATTATCCTCTGCTCCAAATACATTCCCGGCATTTAACGGAACCACTTCCTGGAAACTGCGTCAAGGATAGAATTCAATACTAAATTCAGAAATTAATAAAATGTTTTTCAAACAGGAGAAGCACAGATATAATGAACCATGGCATGTCACTGTATTTGTCAAACTAAATCAACTTATCCTCGGCTGATCCAGTTTCACTCAAACTTTATTGTCAAAAGAAACAAGAAGGATAAACCATGCAATTTCTCAAGTATTTTTGTCAAGATCATAGACAACAACAAAAATGTTCTGAAAATACCAAAATACTATATGCTAATTCAATGGTTCATAACACGCTGAGAGGCAACGGCAACATAAGTAACAGTGAAGCATAAAGTTGAAGCCGGAGTAGTAATTTTAGAGGCAATAACAAGAAAAACAAGTGGTTATAGGCGGCTGTAGGCATGTTTTTAAAACTCTTAATTCTGACATGGAAAGTAAAATACGCACCCAAGAATATACAAGTCTGCTGGTTCTTGCATGCACAGCCAGTCATCTATCTTTAGATCTTCAGAAGGATGTCGTCCAGCCACGTTCCATGTCCCTACTGTTACCCTGAAGAAAACAAGGAAGGACAGCGTTTATGCAAGAACTCGATAAATGAAAGTAACAAAGGACTCGGGAGACTGGCATACCTCACTTCTTTTGTGTTTATGTACTGAAGACGTAAAGTTTCTGATTTTCCTCTTCTATGTTTTAATTGATATTCCTTTGGCTTAAACCCTGAAAGAATCAAATATAAAAATAAGAAAAACAGCATCTGAAGCAATATGCTGGTGGAGGGGGGGTGTAATAAAGCAGCAAAATTCAGTCATACAGATGATATCAAGAAAATGGTTTGAAAAATCTAATATAATCCAACTAATTAGTCGAAGACTTAGACAAGTGAGTGAGCAATAAAAACAGGCATCAGAAATCAGAACCAAGAAACTGAAGTGGCTTTAAAAGCATTAAAAAAAATACTGAGATTTTATTTGACTATATAAGAAAGCAAGTAACGGAAAGGGAGAGTCACTTAAGATAAGCTGTGATTTCATAGCAACGAGCGCATGAATTTCAGTACACAAAGTAGTTCAATCCTATTATACAACTGAAACGGAGATTTAATAATTGCCTGAATCTTGAAGTGGGCGTATGGATTGGTTCCCCTGCATTCTACCGATTCTTCCCCTGCCCACGTCTTCTTCCGAATCTTTATTAGAGCAAGCTGGATTTGAAATTTAAAAGAATAACAAGATATCACACAACAAAAAGGAAATTGTATATCAAATTTAACTTGTTTAATTAGGGAAGATAACTTACTATCATCCTCACTCTCCGTCTCGGTATCAACCTCGTCTTCACTGAATTCGTGTACCTTCGGCTTAATATTTAGCCATTTTTTCATTACAAGGGAAGGCCAAAATGACTGCAATGAAACCCACCAGTTAAAATTTCAACTTCTAATACAACCTCATTAAAGAGAAAACACAAACATGCCATTAAAGCACACACACCAATGATCAAATAGTTAGTAAGCTCAATTTTGACAATACCTCTGATTTATTTCCTCTTCTACTTCTCATGTTTCCTCTATAAACTTTTTAACAATTGACACCACTGGTCTTCTGCTTCTTAGTGCAACAAGTATACTTGTTCTTAATGGGATCACCAACGGCCTAGTAGTATTTAACATGACGATCGACGGTGCCAAGTCTAGTTGATACCCATGAGAAGATATCTAAATAAACAACAAACAGAAAAGACATGGAAAAAGTAGGTAGTCAAGTTGAAGAATTTAACCCATAAAATCCCCAACTTGGAAAATACTACTACTTCTAAGTGGTCCTTCAACTCTTAACCATATCTTTTTTGTTTTATCAAATTCAGTGCCAACCTATACTTCGAAATATCAACAACAAAACAATTTTAGTGTCAGAAAAGATTTTCTTTGTAAGTAAAAGAAAAAGAATGTCTTTATCGGTATTAAGAGAGGAAAAGAAAAGAAAACTGAATAGTTTCTTTCAGTTGATGTTCACCTCCACCATATCTAATCTGATATGACTGTGATTAAGCTTGGAAAAATTGGTTCATTCTAAAATGGTGTAAGAATGATATTCAATTAAGAACTAACAATGGCTATATAAATATATACCCTACAGGGTCCACTTTTAACTACTGATACAGTGATGCTAATGGGTTTTTTGTTGTTTCAAAGATATTGAATTTCGGACAAATATTGAATTAGACCGACAAATCTAATACTACTAGTATGATTTTATTGTTAATTAAACACACGAAGATTGAAATTTTGTCTTTAAGAAAACGAAGACTAGGATTTAATAAAAAAAATCTCAACTTGGGCATCTCTATAATAAAAACAAGATTTTCATGACCATATTCTCAAAAAGATGCAAACAAACAAATAAAAACCCGCAAAATTTGCTAGTACAGTATAATGGTATAATACACAAATATGTGAAACAGCTGTATAGAAAATGGAGGGTTTCACTGAAAGTACCAAGAAGAAATAGACAATGAATGAAGACCAAACACCTAAGAAAAGGAAAGACAAAGACACGAGAGAAGAACCAAATACTGGATAAGAAAAGTATAGTAAAGACATGATCTTGAAAGTGTTGTAAAGTGAACAACTGTTTACACCAAATGGAAGAAGAATAGAAGAAGAAGGTTGTGGAGAAAATGGTGGGGGGAGTGTAGGTAGGATGGACCAATGGCGCTATATAACAATGGCGCCTATTTATTAATGTGCTCGAATTGCTGGCGCAATTTTGACCGTTAAAAAACTAATTTGTTTTCAAGGTTGATTTTCTGAATAAAAGTGGAAAAGAATAAAAGAATATGTGCGTCTGTGGTTTACGGTACAGCAGTTGTCTTACTTGATTCGGAAAGTTAAACAATAGCCGTTAAAAAATTAGTAAAGTCAACTCCTAAATAGCAAGTGTTCTGAGAAGGTCTCATTTTGAATCAGTTAGTTCACATCCTCCGAATATTACAACTTGGATGAACCGGGAGATTCCAAGTTATCCCCTCCCTCTCTTTAACAAACCATAAAAGATAAATCCTTTAGAATGCTGTACAGAATTCATTCCATCATAATTGAGTTTTACCTCCATGAAATGGAGACTCTCAATAAGATTAAGAAGCAACACTTCTTCTTTACACTAATGTCATCTTACTAATAGCCTGTTCGATTGGGAGAATTAGAATCCTACTAATTCAATTATGGGGTAATCCAATTGGAATTGGATTCCAATCCAAAAAAATTATGTTCCGAGATAATTCAATTACTTTTGTTTTTACCCCGGAATCCAATTCCATTGCGACCAATGCAATAGAAGTCGATCATTTTGAAGGGAATTGGATTCCTAGGAATTAAAATTCTCAATTACATAGAGTTCATTTGCCCCGTTCGGTCCAAGGAATTGGATGCATTCCCTAGGAATTGGATTCCATGAAACGAACGGGCTGTAATAGTTGAACTGTGGATGATAAAGAAAGAACGAGCTTCTGATACATTTGTATTTTTATACATCCCACAAAAGAGGAAAAGAAAGAAAGACGATCACACCAATCCCAGTATCCCACAGAATTCTATTTTCAAAAACCCTCCTTTAGAACTACACCTCAATATGTCAAAGGGAAATGCAGATTTCCCTTTGACAGAGAACCCACAATTTATGCAAACAAATCATTTTATAACTACATTATAGTGCAACGGCTCCCTTCCTCCGCTGGTGCTGCTGCTGGTTGTTGGTATCTGTTTGATTCTGACGGGTTGTAAGTGAATTCAGAAGTGTCAAGCCCATACTATTTATTGACATCCATGCAAAAAGAAAAACAAGCAAAGTATTAAAAACAGAACGATTCTGAAACAATTGTTTACATACCAAATGTAACAACCACTCGATTCCATCAATTAGATTTTGGGTCTAACATACCTTTTCCCTCATCCGTGTACTCCATGCATCATTCCTACCAGGGGGGCGTTGATCGAGGGTAGGTACAGGCACACCTGTTGCAGGAACACCTTGCCTGTTTATCAATGGCTGACAAACCCCAGACCTTGGAGCAATGTATTCGTCATCACTATCATAATCTGCAGGTCTGTTTGCTGCTCGAACCACAAGCGCTAATAAAAACAACAGTGCCTGCACAAGAAAATGATTGAGCAAAGCAAACAGGTCAAACTAGCAGTACGCTTCATTAGCTAGCAGATATGACAGGAAGTAAGTGTTACACCAGAAATACTTAGGCAAGTTCTTCTTTGTGCTAAAAAAATATTGTATCATAAAAATCAGAACTTCAGGCATCGGCATAAACTATGCTACATAATCTTACAGTCCGTACTTTTAACATCTGATATTTCTTACAATGACTTCACAGTGGATATGAAGTCTTTGTTACTGCTATTTCCACATACATACCACTGTAGTTATTGGGCTTTCCTAGAGTTCCAACTTATTGCACAAAGGCTTCCTCTAACCACATGTTCTGGTTGCTGAAGAGGTAAGACTTTCATAGCAAATCTAGAAAGTGGAAATGTTTTTCATCTTAATTTTACCTGAAGAATAACAACACCCAGTGCAACCCATTTTGCGATTTTCCAGTTGTGTTCTAGGAAACTGTATATCATATCAAAATCTCCAGTTTTGTCATCCGGTATTGCCTGCAAAAACCACACGACCACTAGTTAGTTGACTTGTAATCAGGAAAAAGCAGAAGCCATCTGGTAGTGTAACACTCACGTCTTTCCAGGTCTTGTCAAAGAATATGAAAGCCGCACATCCCAGCTCTGCCAGGATCAATAAGATGACCAATAGAGAATACTAAGTTTGTTTAAGGAACACATTTTGTCATGAAAGTACAGAACAAGATGCGACACAGTTTTTAAATATAACAAAGTGACAGACAGTTTGAGAAGAAAGACAACAATGACCCTTTCTGATGGTTATGTGTAGTGGAGAAAATTTCATGTTTATAACAGGTCCACTATAAATTCTGAAGCATGTATGGAGACTGAAGAGAATAATTAATAAAATCATAAAGAAGGATCCATAAAGACATAATATGAAATTGGTCGTAGTAATAGAATAAGACAATGGCAAACATTCAGGTTCCAAAATAAATGTAGGTAATTGGGATACACAAGTGAGGCAGCATCCACTCCTGGCAAGTGTACCAATACAGCCGAAACATGATATGACAAATAGTATCGCTCCGACACCAATGAATAAGTATATAAACCTGGGGAAAAAGAGAACATACTGAGTCAGGTAATATAAGCTTGCATACAGTAAAAGAAAGTGGAAAACCTGCTTTACAGAGTTAGTACCAATTTAATGAGATGCTTATCAGCAACTATTTCGAGGTTTTATGAAATAACACTTGAAGCAAGAAAGAAAAGGTTGTATGTCATGAATTTCAGGAACATTAGGAAGAAGTGGCAGGAAAGAGGGTGACCTAGATATCAAGTAAGAGGGATCTACACCACTAAATAAATAAAAAACTTAGTAAAGTTGGCAGGCTAAAAAGTCTGGAAAGCCCTGGTGTTCTCCCTGATATCCTTAACTACTTACTCCCAAAAGGCCCGACATAAGATTCTATACACGCGGGTGCTTGATACACCAGAGGTTCCAAATATATAATTTGTTGTGGGTGTAGTGGGCAACAAGAGCAGGGAGAAACGCATTATCGAAATATAATCGTCTCTAACAGCCTACAGGGAAGGAGATCAATCTATGTGACTTCAGTATTTTCTAAGTATGCCAACAGGTGATTAACCAATTGGAAAAATGAGAAGGTAAATCAAAACCAGGAAACTAGATCTCAACCACGCTATTCACAACACAAGCTTGTGGATGCCAGTAGGATACCAAAAGCACACCCGGAGTCTTAACTACAAATTAACAAAATCAACCAAGGCCAATATTATGAAAAACTACAATTGAACGAGGGGTACTCAAACACACTAAGGAGACATGGTCTGTTCAATCACATTTTTGTCATTACCTAATTAGAGAAGGAAGGGCAATGAACTTGTCAATCAGAGTCCGTACAGTATACAAGGATAAGACCAGCAAACATTACTCAATTAAGTAAATTCGACAACAAAATCTCATGGTGGCATAGACATATACCAAGACACTTTTCAAATCTTCAGCATTATTTCGCATTCCAATTACTTTTACCGAAGCATTGAGGATTTCAATTATTCGATGATGATCAAGCATATTAAGGTCAATTTCGTAAGAGGGGAAAGAAAAAGAGAGAGATTACCAAGCTTTTGGAAGCTTATCAAGAATGCTGCCTGAAAGAGATACAACAAGCAACATAGGTCTACCAAGCTGTACAAACTCCTGACTGCTCCCAGTTGGCGTGTTATCTATGATTCTTCTCCATTCTACAAACAAGTAAATCCCGTATCCAACCATGCCTAATCCAACTAGGGTTAACAAGAAATTTAGAAATTTCAGTAAACATTCGAAACATCCTCTACAACCCATCTTTTCTTTCTCACTCTGCAAATTCCACACCAATTTTCTTCTATTTCATAACCTTATGAACAGAGCTGAAACCTACGTTCAAAACAACAAAATCCAAAAAAGAAAAAAAAAACACAATCATCTCAGATGGAAACCCACATCGGGTAGTTATAACAATTAATCAAGAAAAATTCAAATCAATTAGGAGTTTAATTCGAGATTGACAAGATCGTCTACTTTTTTATCTTAAAAGAGAAAGTATGGTAGATTGTGAATTAGTTAGAAGAACAAAAATTCCTAAGAAACATTAATAGAATTCTGTGAAATTGAATGAGTTACTTACAGGTGGAAGAATTTTCGAGATGCGTGAATTTACAGAGGTAGAATTCGTTTGTTTAGGTATTGAGATTCTCGAGAGAATGCCGAGAAGAAAAAGAAGAAATTAAATGAATAGCTGGAAATAAAAAATAAGAGGAGAAAGTCGGAATTAATAATTATTTTTTATTTTTGTAGACAAAAATCTGACGATCCAGATAGAAACTATTTATGTACTAACTAAAATATCTCAAAAATATTCATTTTGGAAAACATAAAATAAGTGTGTTAGTATAGCACGACACAACACGTTTATTTTTCCGGCACAGCACGTCACGCCATTTAGCACAACACGTCTGAATCTCTGGCACAGCCCAACACAGTACGCAACACGTTAAGCACGTGACTTCGTGTGTTGGGTTTTGCCGAGCCGGCATGTTTTACACCTCTAGTCCTATGGACTACATTTGGCTGCTAGATTAGATAAAAAGCGTCGCAAATTACACAAAAAGCGTTGTCTATTATTTAACAATACTTCTCTTTCCAGATATATTTCGCATTCCAACTAGTAGCGAGATAGTTTCACTGAATGGTTCAGCGCAGAGAAAATCAACTTTTTGTTGTTTTGTTCAGCGCAGATTGATTTATTTTTTTATCCGACGACTGAGATGGTTGCGCTATTCCATTCAGCGCATTTACTGTCCGTTGTTCCATTCAGCGCATCTAGATGCTAAATTAGAACTACCATAGGAGTTAGGCGGTTATTCTAGCTTCCAATCTAGATGCTAGATTAGAAGACCATAAGACTTAGCCTTAGTTTGAGTTCTACTTATAGTAAAACTTCTGACACTTCGGTCATACCAGAATTCTTCACATTCCTCCTCATTCTCATATTTCCTTTGTTCATCAGATGATTTGGGCTCTGGTTCACTCCCATAAATAGTTTCATAATTCCGCAATCATCATTTTCGGCTTGAGGGATGTACTCTTCCTCTGGATTTTGAGCTTGATAATTTAGCTACTATGTATACATCTTCAATTTTTGCAGCAAGGTCTTGTTGATCAGACAAAGATGCAGGACTATCTGACTTGTTCAACCTCAAGTTGGTCTTCTTCCTGCTCCGACTCAGATTTCGCAGCAGTACCCATATCATTTTTTGTAGCAAGCATCTCTCAAGACCACTTATCAAAGGCTTATTCAATTTGAATTTATGTATTTCATCTGCAGGTCTTTATTCAAAAATTGATAGTAGCCAATTTAATAGCATGGTACTTCTGGAGCATCTTTCTAATATGTACATGTTTATCCAATTTAATAGCATGGTACTTCTTGCCGGATCCGGAGTAATTACTGAAATTGCTCAGTATTTGTGGGATGTGTCGTGGTCTTATCTGAGAGACTACACATCTACACGCACTCTGAGAGACAGCCTTCTCAGTCAGAGATTTATGGAATGAGCTTTCATGCTTTAATGAGAGACATGAGCCTCAATACTCATCCGGTTGCCGAATCTGGAGTATTTACTGAAATTGCTTAGTATTCATGAGATGTGTCGTGCTCTCAGCTGAGAACTACACATCTACATGTACTATGAGAGACAACCTTCTCAATCAGAGATTTACGGCATGAGCTTTCATGTTTTAATGAGATACATGATCCTCAATACTCATCCGGTTGCCGAATCTGTAGTATAGTTTTACAATTTTACCCTTTATCGAAAATCCACCATCTACATTAAGTCCCCTGCTTAGTGAGGAACAATCATTGTTAGAGCACTGCTCGGTCAAACTCGCATGCGTTGCTATCTCAAGCATGTTTGTCAATATTAGCGATCAAAACTATAAGGTCTTGATTTCTAGTCTATTATAGCTAAGGTCTCGGACTAGGATAGAAAGTGTAGTTGAGCTCAAGAACTCCATGGCGATCATTATACAAGACGACTGACTACTCAAGGAACCAGTGGATCTTCATCGACTAAAAGGTATATGGAGACTTGAACTTATCTATCACTCAAAAGTCTATCTACTCTATCTCATATATTGAGACAAAAGTCGTTTTACTATATAGACTAAGAATATGCACATGTGACATTTCGAGCTGAGTATATCTTGCTTATCTCTTTCTCGAAATGGGTGTTAGTAAAACTTTCGATTTAGCGAAGTTCATCTTTTCCTAATGACGAAAGTCATGTTATGTTTCAATCACTTTGGAAATCGCTCTGACGAAAAATAATTTGTGAATAACAACTATATAACGCCCTCTGAGAATGTTTCAATGATTGAAATGAGAGTTTAGACTATATAACCATTGTGGGATATAAACATTATTATAGTAACACACACACACACATATATATATATATAATTCCTTAGCACTTGAACCGAAGTTTGCGAACTTTGTTGATCAAGTGGAACCGGAACGTGAGCAGTCAACTCAGTCCGCGAACTGGCGTAAGTTCTCGAACCCGAGAATATCTGCTGAAGTTGAAGCTCAAGTGCAGTCCGCAAACTGACGGAAGTTCTCGACCCGAGAAATTCTGCGGGAGTTTATTAACTTCAACCGGTTAGCTTGAGTCCGCGAACTCAAGAGGTTATGTCTGAAAACGTTATTCGTGAACTTATCTTAAATTACTAAGGAATGCTTTTTCAAACCGTGGATTTATAGTTCATGAAATGATTCGAGTGAATCACATTGTTTTTGATTCAATTGTGTCTTGTGTAGTACATGAGATCTCATAGCAATTGAACAACTCTCTACCTAGTTCATTTGAGTCATTTGGACTAGTTATGGTGAAGAAGAATATGGTTGATATGAAAGTTATCATTTGGATAACCATTTGGTTGACTATTACTGAACCAACCATTGTACACATTTGGGTACGGTTACATAAACCCAAAACGTCAAGTACATGTGTGTATGGCAAGATAAGTTTTCGATCTAACGGTTGAGAGATATTAGCTTGTATCTAATCAGGTTTTCATCTAACGGTGAATATTGAATGCTTTGTTAGTAAGCTAACATTGATTGCAAACCCTGATTTGAAAGACTATATAAGGGAGAACTCTAGTAACTGGGAAACCTAATCCCCACACATTCTGTATGATACTATTTTGCTAAAGCTAGAGTCGATTCTCCTTTAACCTTTGGTTTTCTTCTTCTAAAACCAGGTGAAAGACTTAAAGACTTCATTGGGATTGTGAAGCCAGACCGATACTACTTTTCTTGTAGTTGTGTGATCTGATCTTGCTATTTTTATCGTACAAGTACAATTGTAATAATTGACTTGAGATTTCTATCTCCGATGGGCAAGATAAAAGTAGTCACAAACATCTTCGTCTCATTATTTGTGATTCCTCAATAATCTTCTTCGCTGCGTAGATTAAGTTTATTGTGAGGTGATTGATGAAAGTAAGTTGTTCTTCGGGAATATAAGTATGGTTTTATCGATTGGTTCCTGTTCACCTTGATTTATCAAAATACAGAACAAAACTTGTATGTTTATTTGTGGGAGACAAATTTATCTATTACCTGTAGACTTTTCTGTGTGAGACAGATTTGTTTATTAAAGTCTTCGACTTTGGGTGGTAGCAACTCTTGGTTGTGGGTGAGATCAGCTAAGGGAATCAAGTGTGCAGTATCCTGCTAGGATCAGAGGCGTAGGAGCATAACTGTACCTTGGATCAGTGTGAGATTGGTTGGGGTTCAACTACAGTCCAGGCCGAAGTTAATTTGGAGTAGGCTAGTGTCTGTAACGGCTTAATACAGTGTATGTTTAATCTGGACTAGGTCCCGGGATTTTTCTGCATTTGCGGTTTCCTCGTTAACAAAATTTCTGGTGTCTGTGTTATTTCTTTTCCGCACTATATTTTTATATATATATAATTGAAATAATACAGGTTATGCGTTATTCAATCAATTAGAATATCCGACCATTTTGGTTGTTGATTTAAATTGATTGACACTTGGATATTTGTCTTTGGTACCATCCAAGTTATCTTTCTTTGATTAGACTCGCGAATCATATTTGCTTGAGTAAATCAAATTGAGATATTGAGATAATAACTCCTTGAGTATTTTTTTATTGATTGAGTCTAACTGTCTAGTTGATTCTCTAGAAAACAACTCGGAGTTGTCCATACAGATTGCTAATCGAAATATTGGGTGGTGTTGTTAGACCCCCGCTTTTTCAATTGGTATCAGAGTAGGCAAACACGTTAAAGACCTCACAAGTTTGTGTTTATAGCGATCTGACTCTATGGACAAGAGTATTATCTCTGATAAACGCGTCACCAGAAATAAAGAATCTGTCCTGTCAAAGTCTATTAAAGAGAAAGATTCTATAATCTCAAGTTTAGACAAACATTGTGTTAAAATCAGACAAGCAGATATTGACATGCACCATTCTGATTGCCCTTCGAAAGAGGTTACTTCTCTAAATGAACGGGAAACAACTGAAGAGAGTAATTTGATTCTAAATCTTATTAGAATTCAAGCTAATAGATTTAATCGGTTGAAGAAACATGTCAATAATCTTCTTGGTGTAATTAAAGACTGTAAAATCAAAGAAAATACTGAAAACTGTTCTTCATGTATGACTCTTGAAGTAATCCTCATAAAGGATGCTTTTGAAATAGAACGTCGCTTGAATAAAATCTCCATTTAAGGATGCTATAGGTAGTCTAATACATCAACTATTTCTGCTACGACGGTAAATGCTCCAGAAGAAAAAACAGAGTCCCTTCCAAGCAAGGAAAATGTGCCAGTCTCCTCTGATCAAGGAAATATCACATCACATGGAAGGAAGAAATCTCATGACGATAATGTTAAGACTAAACTAACTAATCACGGTTGTGATCAGAAAGTATGTCACTTTTGCGAAGCAAAAGGTTATGTTAAACTGAAAGGAAACTCTAAGTTGAATAAAAACTCTATTGTTCAACTTCAACGCACCTTATATTTAATCCTCAGAGGTGTAACTGACATTCGTATGTCGAAACCTATTGGTTTTCATATGAACCATGTGTATGCTACTAGGAAGGTCAGTTCAATGAGTTCCTCAAATATTAGGAAGCAGAACAAAAGTCTTGATAAGAATCGGCTAAGGAAAGATCAAGTTGTTTCTCTGAAAATAATGCTTCCCTTGATTTAAAGAGAATCCCAGAAGAAATGAGAAAAATTGATGATACAATAAATAACCTGATAAAGATGATTCAAGGGTATGAAGAAATTGTTGACAGGTTGTCATCCTCCTCAAGTAAAGACTCTTCTGGTAAGAATCCAAACTACGTCTCATTTTCTGATGATAGTAACTTTTATGATAATTTCTCAAAACAAAAAGAGTCTCTCTCAAAATTCAGAAGGAAAACGAGACACAATCATAGACACAGTTCCTTATATGGGCTCAAAGCTCATACTTGTGCTAATTAATTACAAGAATAGGAATTTGCTCATACAAATCTTGTTGAGCAAAATGTGTAAAAATCAGGTGTACTTTGGCAATTTGCATTTTGCATAATTAAGCTCTACTCTTATAGTTTATAGCTAAACTAGTGCCAGCAGACAATATTGCCTAAACGTATTTGTCTTGTTTTAGTGTTTTTTTATAGGGTATACTGTGTTCGGATGAGTACACGGGTTTCCATCTCGAGTTTACAGTTTGAAAACCCTAAAGGTCCTCCTTTAAAACAAAACCTTTTAATAGTCGGCCTATTGAGTTACATAAGTTCACGTACGCCTACTCTAGGTCATATCTAGGTTATCAAGAAAGGTTTTAGTGTAGAATTGAAAGGAAGGAAGAAAAGAACTCTTGTAGAAGATGGTGCACCCAATGCCTCATGCTTTTTTTCCTACTCACATCAAAATGTTGAGAGTGAGGATATGGTGTCTGCTGAAGTGGTTCATGACTTTCTAAAGTACTTCGGGAAATCTAAACTGCAACTTGTTGATACAATAAGAGATCTTGGTGTGGTTAGAAGTGAGTTGGAAAAGGTTACTGCTGACCTTGGTCTTATGACGAAACATGTTAAAGAACTTCTCAACAAGTATATATTCTTGGAAGAAGAAGTTGACGTGAATCACAAGCTCAAGGATTTCGAAACCCATGAAACTGTCAAATGTGAACTTTAGTTTGTGATTGGGTTCTACTATACATTTTAGCTTTTTATGCCTAGTAAATCTTCTATGTTTTCTGTTTTATTTAGAAGAATAACTAGTGTTTTGGAATAGCCATGATTGTGATTACACATAGCTATATCCAATGATTTCATCTTCTTGTTTTTAGATTTATTGGTTTTAATTCTAAACTTTTTTGGAAGATGATGGTTGCAGTATTAATCTTTATGGTTTTATATATTACAATATTTTGATGGGATATGTGTATTTACGTCCGTGAACTTGATTGTCCCATATTTTGTCAAAAGTAAAGTCGTTCACGTATTGGTATGCAAATATTGATAAAGGAATGAATGGACTTTTGGCAAAACACAAAAGTTAAGCCTATATTGTCAATCTTTGATGTAAGATAGGTTAAAATCTTTTGTGATTCAAGGATAAAGTCTATTATGTCACTTTCTGATGGAAAAATAGAATAGGTCCTTGTTTTGTAATCCACGGTTTAGAGCTTAATTGTTCCATATTATTATGTATTATCGTGAAGGTTCCATCTTGTATCTTATGTTGAGCACTATACGACTAAGTCGATTTCTTATTGGCATGGTTGGTTGTTCCATAAAGATGCAATATGTTGAGCATTAAGAACTAAATTAATCAACTTGTGTGGTTATTTAGTTTGTATTCCATGAGTTCACTCATGTTGAGTACATGGACGGTTAAGGTTGTCATTTTCTATGATAATCTTAGTCGGGGTTCCATAATATATTATGTTGATCCCAAATGAACTAAATCAATCATATAGTGTGATTATTTAGTTAGCACTCCATAGATTTTTCTCATGTCGAGTGTGGACAATTGAATTGATTACTTTGTGATTAGTTTAATTGTGCAATCCGGTTAGAGTATTTATGGGTTTTCTTGTGAATAATCTAATCGATGTATTAAGTATCCATAAGTTTACTTGTGTTGAGCATATTTAGTTAAATTAATTTTGGTTCGCTTTGGTTAATATGATTGAATATTTTGGATTCCAAATTCATACTTGTATGTAATTTGTTGAGTCTAAAGAAATCCTTTTTTTTCTCTTGAAAATAAGGTCGCTTTTGTTGTTCCCTTGGGAATGATATCTTATGGGGAAGAGTTCTTTTGAACTTGCGCTTAATTTCCAAATCTTTGTGGGGAGTGCGGCTATGGAATTTTTAGGGGTTATCTTGTATCTTTATAAACTCCTTGATTAATGCATTTAGCCTCGGCTTTATGATTGCATCTAAACAAGATGATAGAAAATTTACCTTTGGTCATGAAATGTCTCTCACGAAAATTTCATTATGATCCCGTTCTTGTACCTTTGCCAATTTTATTGATAAAAAGGGGGAGAATTAATTGTTGTTCATACTACAAATACATATGGTTTTCGGATCATTATGTAAGGGGGAGTGGTTTCCATGAGAGATGGAGTATTGACTAAGGGGGAGTGAAGTATCACCATAGTATTGTTGTTGAAGTTGTGATGCAATTGGACTTTGACGTTGTGTAATAATACTATGGAATTGTATAATAATGATTGAGAACTGATGCTTTTCTCATTGTTATAGCTACGGATTTTCAACAACGATGATGCTAAACTTACAACCTTTGGGATCATTGGACTACTTGGAAGTGACTAAGATTTCGAGTATTGTTGAAGATTAGGCATGTGGAATAGGAGCTACAAAGTTTATTTATATATTTTTGTATTCCATATGTATTAATAGTTTTGCCACTAAAATTGACAAAGGGGGAGATTGTTAGAGCACTGCTCGGTCAAACTCGCATGCGTTGCTATCTCAAGCATGTTTATCAATCTTAGTGATCAAAACTATAAAGTCTTGATTTCTAGTCTATTATATCTAAGGTCTCGGACTAGGATAGAAAGTGTAGTTGAGCTCAAGAACTCCACGACGATCATCATACAAGACGAAGGACTACTCAAGGAACCAGTGGATCTTCAACGACTAAAAGGTATGTGGAGACGTGAACTTATCTATCACTCAAAAGTCTATCTACTCTATCTCCTATCTTGAGACAAAAGTCGTTTTACTATATAGACTAAGAATATGCACATGTGACATTTCGAGCTGAGTATATCTTGCTTATCTATTTCTCGAAATGGGTGTTGGTAAAGATTTTTCTTTAGCCAAGTTCATCTTTGCCTAGTGACGAAAGTCATGTTATGTTTCAATCACTTTGGAAATCGCTCTGACGAAAAATAATTTGTGAATAACAACTATATAACGCACTCTGAGAATGTTTCAATGATTGAAATGAGAGTTTAGACTATATAACCATTGTGGGATATAAACATTATTGTAGTAACACACATATATATATATATATATATATATATATATAAGTCCTTAGCACTTGAACCAAAGTTTGCGAACTTTGTTGATCAAGTGGAACCGGAACGTGAGAAGTCAACTCAGTCCGCGAACTGGCGTAAGTTCTCGAACCCGAGAATATCTGCTGAAGTTGAAGCTCAAGTGCAGTCCGCGAACTGACGGAAGTTTTCGACCCGAGAAATTCTGTGGGAGTTTATTAACTTCAACTGGTTAGCTTGAGTCTGCGAACTTAAGAGGATATGTCTGAAAACGTTGTTCGTGAACTTATCTTAAATTACTAAGGAATGATTTTTAAAACCGTGGCTTTATAGTTCATGAAATGATTCGAGTGAATCACATCGTTTTTGATTCAATTGTGTCTTGTGTAGTACATGAGATCTCATAGCAATTGAACAACTCTCTAACTAGTTCATTTGAGTCATTTGGACTAGTTATGGTGAAGAAGAATATGGTTGATATGAAAGTTATCATTTGGCTAACCATTTGGTTGACTATTACTGAACCAACCATTATACACATTTGGGTACGGTTACATAATCCCAAAACGTCAAGTACATGTGTGTATGGCAAGCCAAGTTTTCGATCTAACGGTTGAGAGATATTAGCTTGTATCTAATCAGGTTTTCATCTAACGGTGAATATTGAATGCTTTGTTAGTAAGCTAACATTGATTGCAAACCCTGATTTGAAAGACTATATAAGGGAGAACTCTAGCAACTGGGAAACCTAATTCCCACACATTCTGTGTGATACTAGTTTTCTAACGCTAGAGTCGATTCTTCTTTAACCTTTGGTTTTCTTCTTCTAAAACCAGGTTAACGACTTAAAGACTTTATTGGGATTGTGAAGCCATACCAATACTACTTTTCTTGTAGTTGTGTGATCTGATCTTGCTGTTTCTATCATACGAGTACAATTGTAATAATTGACTTGAGATTTCTATCTCCGATAGGCAAGATAAAAGTAGTCACAAACATCTTCGTCTCATTGTTTGTGATTCCTCAATAATCTTCTGCGCTACGTCCATTAAGTTTATTGTGAGGTTATTGATGAAACTGAGCTGTTCTTCGGGAATATAAGTCTGGTTTTATCGATTGGTTCATGTTCACCTTGATTTATCAAAATACGAAACAAAACTTGTAGGTTTATTCGTGGGAGACGAATTTAACTATTACATGTAGACTTTTATGTGTGAGACAGATTTGTTTATTAAAGTTCTGCATTGAGGTGAATTTTAGGTTCCAGGAGATTGTCCATGATGATGCAGTAGGGGAATTCAATAAAATGTTTCAAGAGGGTACTGTACTTGAGTATCAAGAGTTATTTGAGGAACTTAAGGCTCTCATGTTAGCTAAGAACCCCTATTTAACAGACTCATATTTCACTTCTAGCTTTATCAGTGGCCTAAAAGAAGAGATTAGAATGGCAGTACAAATGCACTCTCCAACATCTCTACATCAAGCCATATATTTGGCTAGAATGCAGGAAGCCTTACTAGAAAAAAAATCTAAGAAGGCTAAGTTTGTTTCCAAACTTCCTTCCCTGTCATTTGGTGGAAGCAGTTCAAGGAGCTTTGTCTCTACCCCCAAGTCAAATTCCCCATCACCAAAAGGGACTGTGAACTCACAAACTCTCCCTATTAAGAAATTAACATATGCAGAGATGAGGGAAAGAAGGGAGAAGGGACTCTGCTATAACTGTGATGAGGTATTCCAGAAGGGCCACAAGTGCATTAAGCAACAGTTGTATATGCTAGTAGGTGAGGAAGAAGAGTCAGCTAGCTCTGGAGGATACTCACCAGAAAATGCTCCACTCATCCAAGAATTGGAAGAAGATGTAGAGATTTCTTTACATGCCCTCTCTAGTAATGTGGCACATAATACCATCAGGATTCAAGGGCTCACAAATAATAAGAGGAGGTTCACCATTTTAATTGATAGTGGGAGTACCCACATTTTCCTAGATCCTGAAGTGGCAAGACTGAGTGGGTCCTTGATTGAGCCTACATCCTCCTTACCAGTTGTTGTGGCTGATGGCAATAAATTAATCAGTGATGCTAAATGTTCTCAATTCACTTGGAGTATGCAGGGCCATCATTTCTCTTCAGATGTCAGACTCTTGTACTTGGGAGGCTGTGACATGGTTTTGGGGGTAGACTGGATGAGGAATTTCAGCCCAATCCAGTTTGACTTCACCAAGTTAACTATTTCATTCATTAAAGATGGAAGCAATATTGAGTTGAAGGGCAGTAGTGTGGAAATAAGAATCTCTGCTATGACTTCTAAAGCTTGCCATAAATTCATCAAGAAGAGCACACATGGAGTAATGGGGAAACTGTTCTGCATCTCAGCTAAGGAGGTACCGCCACCAATTCCTGATATTATTAAACCCCTTCTCTCCTCATATTCCAGCATTTTTCAAGAGCCTACCTCATTACCCCCACAAAGGCTCCATGACCACCATATACCCTTACACCCCAATGACACACCTCCAAATTAAAGACCTTACAGAATACCTTATGTACAAAAAGAGGTTGTTGAAAAACTGGTGCAAGAGATGTTGAAGTCAGGGGTAATTAAACCCAGCAACAGCCCATTTTCCTCACCTGTTTTGCTAGTCAAGAAGAAGGATGGCAGTTGGAGATTTTGTGTAGACTACAGGAAGGTAAATGAGTTAACTGTTAAGGACAAGTACCCCATTCCTGTTATAGAAGAGCTATTGGATGAACTGCAGGGTGCTAAGGTCTTCACCAAGATAGACTTGAGAGAAGGGTACCACCAAATAAGGGTTTACCCAGCTGATACTCATAAGACAACATTCAAGACACACCAAGGACACTATGAGTTCTTAGTGATGCCTTTTGGATTAACAAATGCACCAGCTAGCTTCCAAGCACTTATGAATGATGTATTCAGACCCTACTTGAGGAAATTTATTCCGGTTTTCTTTGATGACATATTGGTATACATCCCCAACATGGAAACTCACTTGCAACATCTACAGCTTACCCTAACAACCCTCAAGGGGAACTCATTATTTGCAAGGCTCAGTAAATGATATTTTGGCCAAGATCAATTGGAGTATTTGGGGCACATTATTTCAGGAAAAGGAGTTGCTGCAGACCCAAAAAAAATTGACAGCATGATCAGGTGGCCTACTCCAAAGACTCTCAAGAACTTGAGGGGTTTTCTAGGATTGACAGGTTATTACAGAAAGTTTGTACGGAACTATGGAATTATTGCCAAGCCCCTTACAGAATTACTGAAGAAAAACAGCTTCCAATGGAATAGCTCAGCTCAATAAGCTTTTGAGGAACTTAAAAGGGCAGTCACAACCACCCCAGTACTGGTATTACCAGATTTTAATAAACCATTTGAGCTGTCCACTGATGCTTGTGACAATGGATTAGGGGCAATGTTGATGCAAGAAGGTAGAGCAATAGCATACTATAGCAAAAGCTTGGGACCCAGATTCCTAGCAATGTCAACCTATGAAAAGGAGCTATTGGCAGTGGTGATGGCAGTGACTAAGTGGAGGCCCTACCTAATGGGAAACAAATTCATAATTTACACTGACCATCAAAGCATCAGATACTTCATGGAGCAAAGGATGCATTCCTTATTACAGCAGAAATGGTTATCCAAACTGTTAGGGTATGATTATGAGCTTAAGTATAATAAGGGTTCTGAAAATTTGGTAGCTGATGCACTATCAAGGGTGCAGTTAGAGGAGAAGTCCCATTGTCAGAGTTTGACCTTGATACAGCCAAATTGGTTGAAGGAGGTACAAGAGAGCTATAAAGATGATGCTTTTGCTGAGCATATGATTCCACATCTCACCTTGCAGGAACCCCAGGAGAGTGAATTTACCTACAAGCAAGGGTTATTAAGATTTAAGGGCAGACTCCATATTGGACAAGGAGGAGGTATAAGGCAGAAGGTTATTTACTCAAGTCACTCCTCATGTGTTGGTGGTCATTCAGGAGTTCAATCTACATACCAAAGGGACAAGCTTTACTTCTTTTGGACAGGTATGAAAAAAGACATTAAAGAAGTAGTGAGTACTTGTGAAATCTGTCAGCAACACAAAGGCTTCAACACTTCACCAGCTGGGTTGCTGCAACCACTTCCAGTACCCAGTGAAGCATGGGAGCATATTAACATGGACTTCATCACTGGACTGCCAAAATCATAAGGAAGAGAGGTAATACTGGTTGTGGTGGATAAATTTACAAAATTCAGCCATTTTATAGCATTGAGTCATCCATATACTGCATCATCTGTGGCCAATGTGTACATGGATAATATCTACAAACTACATGGTCTCCCTAAATCCATAATTTCATATAGAGATGCTGTGTTTGTGAGTAACTTCTGGAAAGCCCTATTTACTAGGTTGGGCACAGCTTTACATTTGAGTACTGCCTACCATCCTCAAACAGATAGGCAAACTGAAAGAGTGAATGCTTGCCTAGAGTCATATTTAAGATGCATGACCAGTTATAAGCCAAGTAAGTGGGTTACATGGCTAGAAATGGCTCAATGGTGGTATAACTCCAGATATCATACCAGTCTGAAGCTTTCACCTTTTGAAGCCTTGTTTGGTTATACACCACCACAGTTTGGAATTTCCACTTCAAGGCAGGGAGTTAGTGCTGAAGCAGACAACTACCTTGAACAAAGGCAAGAAATGAAATCACTCCTCAAGGAAGCTCTGGAGATGGCTTAGCACAGGATCAAGTCCCAAGCTGATAAAATGAGGACATAAAGATCATTTGAGGTGGGGGAATGGGTGTATTTGCACTTACAACCTTACAGACAATCCTCAGTTCAGGTGAGAAGAAATCTAAAACTCTCTGCTAAATTTTTTGGGCCTTACCAAATAGAAGAGAAGGTTGGAAAGGTGGAATACAGGCTGAAGTTACATGAGGGATCAAAGATTCATCCCACATTCCATGTCTCCTAGCTAAAGCTCAAGTTAGGGGTTGGAGTCATGCCTCAAACAAACCTTCCTACCACAACCAAAGAGGGAGAAATCAAGTTGAAGCCACTACAGGTGTTGAATACTAAGATGATAAAGAAGAATTCTCAACTTATCCATCAAGTCCTAGTTCATTGGGAGGGGCTTACTGCTAATGAAGCCACCTGGGAGGATAGACACTATATGGCAGCAAATTTTCCAAAGCTTATTCTTGAGGACAAGAATCTACAGAAGGAGAGGGAATTGTCATAAACCCTGTTTTATCTTGTAGTGTTATCCGTTGTTAAGGGAACCTTTGTTTCTCTTAGGGCACCTCTGTTAGTGGGGTTAGTTTTTGTTAGTTAAAACTCGTGTCTTCCGCACGTGTAGTCCTTGGATTCCTCTTGTGTGGTTGATATAAGCTTTTACGGTTCTCTTGCAGAACTATGAAGAATTAGTTAATGAAATTTTCTTTTCTCTCCCAATTTCTCTTCTCATCCAAGTCTAATCTCCATCCTTAGAGATTGTGAGTTGTTTCTGAACTAATTTGTAGTGTAGATCACTACACATTCTTGACCACGGTTGCAGGATTGCTTCCAATCATCGAAGAGATGAAC
Source organism: Papaver bracteatum (assembly GCA_023529315.1). Taxonomy (NCBI): domain Eukaryota; kingdom Viridiplantae; phylum Streptophyta; class Magnoliopsida; order Ranunculales; family Papaveraceae; genus Papaver; species Papaver bracteatum. Next base: position 443,970 of record JAJJWX010000603.1, read on the forward strand.
CAAATGCACTTGCGGGATGTCAAGATTCATGAACTGCACAAGTGGGATGAAATGGTTTCCAACTATGAGACATTGCAATTCAATGTAAGCTGGCTCCGTTTTCAGCTTGAAATAATCAAGATTCATAAGGCGGCGGAGGCTGTTGATGCGATTTCTATGACTACTGCTTTATTGGAGGAGGAGAAGATACTGAATTTGGAGTTGGCAAGGGTTGATAAGGATGTCGAGTATTTGAAGGCAAAGACTAGGACCTTCTAGAAGAAACTTGACAGAGTTTCTTATAGGGATTATCCATTGCTGGATGGTTTTCTCTGACTGATCATTCAGGAGAGTTGGGATGTAGGCTTTTGATAAGGTAGAATAATCTGATAGTATGAGGAATTTTTGTTCAATTGATGAATGTTTAATGAACAAACGAGCATCTTGCATCCTCTTTGAAGGAAATAAATTACATTTGAGATGTATTTGAATAAAAGGTTAATTTTCTGCTGCTGATCAAGTATAATAGGCTTTGAGCCATTTGCCGTTGATAATATTTCCTTCCTTTCCTCCACTGATTGCAAAATTTTTGTAGTATCCACTAGACACTACTTTGATGATAACATACAGCCCTTCCTATTTCAGAGATAATTTGGGAGCGAAAATATCTTTTTGGATGTGCTTTGCCATCTTTAACACCAAATCTCCTACTTGGAAAGTTCGAGGTTTTACCATTTTGTTGTAAGCTCTGGATATTCTCTGTTTGTTGGCTTCCACATAATTTTCTACTTTAGCTCTTCTTGATCCAAGCATGTCCATTTCAACAACTCTTAATTTGGACACTTCAGCTTCATCCCATTGTATTCCGCTGGCTGCTGAAATCCTTGCTGAAGGAATTTTTATCTCAGCCGGGAGTATAGCATCATCCCCATAGAAGAGCGAATATGGTGATGTTCCAATCGAGATGCTTGGTGCAGTTCTATAATCCCACAAATCTATGGGAATTTGATCATACCACGATCTTGGATTGTCATGAATCGTTCGACTAATAATCCGGATCAGAGTTTTGTTGGTACTCTTTACTTGGTCGTTTCCTTGGGGATAGTACGGCGTAGAGAAGGTCTGTTTGATCCCGTATTCCTTGAGCAATTTCTCGACATCCTTGTTGGCGAAAGGAGTCCCATTATCTGTGATGTTATGTTTAAGGACGTCGAATCTACAAATAATGTGTTCTTTGATGAAGGCTGCAACAGTTACCCTTGTAGTAATTCTGAGTGGGTTTGCTTCAACCCACTTAGTGAAATACTTAATAGCCGTGATGATGTATTCATGCTGCTTTGAGGATGCTGGATTGATCTTTCCGATGATATCAAGTCCCTAGCTATAGAAAGGCTATGGACTATTCACAGAATGTAATGGAAGACAAGGGGTATAAATAAGGTTACCGTGATCCTGGCATCCATAGTCGGCCAGTAATATTTCTCATGAATCTGGAGAAATAATTTATTTTTCCCTTGATGTTCTCCTTCATGAGTTTCCTTCAGGACCATCAGAACTTCATCTCCGGCTAGACATCTCAACAAGTCTCCTCCGAAACTTTTGCGGCATAAGATCACATCAAGAAAGACAAATCTCTTAGCTTTCTGTGTGAGCTTGATTGCATCTTTCTTTTCTGGTGGTGACTTGTTATCTCGAAGGTATTTGATGTAAGGTTTTCTCCAGTCCCCGGTGTGATGGAGTGTCAGGACCTCCAAATAGTTAGGCGGCATCTGACAATTAGGACAAGCTCCCTGTAGAGCCCTTGACTGTGCTTCCATGGAGGGACAGTAATACCCAAGCCTTTGAAGTCTTCTGTAAAGTGTTATTACTAGAGTCTGTCCACATACTTCTTGATGCACACTTTCAAGTTTTTCTCTCACTTCTTCATCACCAAGGCACCGTGATAGATAAGTATCGGGGTTGCAATGATACAAGGCCCCATGGAGCAAGAAGAAGTTCTTTAACTCTTTGAGACTGATTGTTCCTTCTGTAATGGAGCTGCTTAGTTCATGAATAATAGGTGCTCTCCAGTAGTTCGCTGGAGTATCTTTAGTTTGATTGAGCCATGTGGATGATACAACTCGTCTTTGCACTATGATATATTTCTCTGATCCTTCGAATTGTAACTTGGAGGTAAGGGTTGCTAAGCAATCAGCATGCCTATTGTTGGTCCGGCCGGTATGGGTGATGGTTGCATTAGCGAAATGAGTCAGGAGTCGTTGTGCTTCAGCCCTGAATGGAGAAAGCGTTGTCTCCTTGAGAGAGAATTTCCCATTCATCTGATTGAACAACAGTTTTGAGTCTCCTCTGATCTCCAGATGCATTGCTCCTGCTTGTTTAGCTAAGGATAATCCTAGCAAGAAGGCTTCATATTCTGCTGAATTATTTGTACAGTAGAAATCCAGCTTGAATGAATGTGAGAATACTTCTCTTGATACTGAGACCAAAACTATGCCCACTCCTCCAGTATCATTGCTAGGAGTGGCGGATTCATCAAAGTACAGCAACCATGTTTCGTCTTTGATGACTGAGATCTCTGGAAGCTCTCCTGGTACGTCATCTTGCAATGTTATGGAATCCTCTCCCGAAAAGGCAGTCAGTAAATCTGCAACTTTTTGACCCTTGGTTGCTTTGGGGGAGACACATACTATGTCTAATTCTGACATCTGCAACAGCCACTTTGCAGGTCTTTCCCATCATAGCGGGCTTTGAGAGTAAAAACTTTATGGGATCAGCTTTGGATATAAGCACAACTCAGTTGGATAGTAAATAATGCATGAATCTTTGCATTGCATGAGCTAATGCCAGACATGTTCTTTCATCTCTCGGGTATCTGAGTTGAGCATCCTTCATAGTTCGGCTGTAATAATAAATTGGATGTTCGACGCCCTCTTCGTATTCTTGAGCTAGCAGTGCTCTAATAGCAACGTCACTGGAAGCTGTGTATAGTATCAATGGTCGTCCCTGCACTGGAAACCTCATGACTGCATGTGATAAAAGTATATGTTGTATCTTCTGAAATGCTTCTTGTTGAACGTCCGTCCAGGTAAAACTCGCTTCCTTTTTCAACAGAGGAGTGAACGAAGCAATAAGTTGAGCCAATCCTGGTATGAAGCGTCTGATATAATTTACCTTACCCATAAATCTCTGTAGTTTCTTCACAGTGCGTGGATGAGGCATGGTGGAGATGGATTTTGCTTTGTCTGGATCGATTTTGATTCCTTCGACAGTGACCAAGAATCCCAGAAACTTTCCATAAGAAACCCCAAAAGCGCATTTTAGATGGTTCATCTTTTAACTTGTATTATCTACATCTTTCGAAGACTTGTCTCAGAACTTCTAGATGGGATGCTCGAGCTTTCGATTTCACTACGATATAATCTTCTGCTTACTTGTGCATCATATCATGAAATATTGCCATCATGGCTCGTTGGTAGGTGGCGCCTACATTCTTCATTCCGAAGGGCATTACAATGTAATGAAATTCCCAATAGGAGTACGGAACACGGTCTTGGCAGCATCATGTTCGAACATCTTGATTTGGTTGTAACCACTGTAACCATCCATGAACGAGAACATACCGTGGCCGCTAGTCGCATCAACGAGCATATCAATGTTGGGTAAAGGAAAGTCATCCTTCGGGCAGCATTTATTCAAGTTTCTGAAATCTACACAACATCTGATTTGACCATTTTTCTTCTTAACTGGAACAACATTAGACAGCCATGTTGGATGTTGAATAGGCTTGATAAATCCTGCTACCAGCAATTTTTGAATTTCGACCTTGATTTGTTCCTCGACCTCATGCATGAACTGCCTAGGCGGTTGTTTGACTGCTTTGGAGCCGGGGATGACATGTAGATGGTGAGTGACCAGTTTGTTATCCAGGATAGGAATTTATTCATATGTCCAAGCAAATATATCCCGATACTCCTTCAATAATTCTATCAGGACTGCACATTTTTCCGGTGATAGCGCAGAACTGATCAAGATTGGTCTTGGATCTTCCTCTATGCCAATGTTAATTATTTCAAGATAATCAGTAGTAAATTTCGTGCCATCTTGCAATTGTTGTGGAGCCTCCTGGACTTTATCCTCAGGTGGTTGTTCATTCTGACACAATTCACTAACGCGGGGAGACTCTTGATTAATCTCCCCTATTAATTGCTAATCTTTGCATCGCCGGTAAATGACCCTTCCTTTCGCACCACAGATGGTTGTAAAATTGGATCATGGGGTCATGATTTGATCCTTCCGGCGTTTGACGAGTGTAGCAGGTGGCTTGACTGGTTCCGCTTCTGAAGGTAATGATGATGTGTCAACAGATGCTTCAATAACCTTCCAATTTGGTATTGGAATGGTATAAATTTTCCTAGGAGATTCGGGGACGCTCCTCTGGGATTCAATGAATTCGGCATCATAGGCGAGAGCGTAAGGAGATGTTGAAGCAGCTATGCAAACGATTTTGTTATTGAGTAAAGCCTTCATACATTGGTGGTAGGTTGAGGGAACCACCTTGTTTTCATGGAGACATGGTCGTCCAAGTATCATGTGATAGTCAGGTTCTTGCTCGATCACATGAAATTTCACTTTCGATTGAATTGGCCCCACCCTCAAATCCATGTACGCATATCCATATGTATGACTTTGGCTTCCTTCAAATCCTGTCATTAGAATGGGATGGCGAATGATTTTACCTTGTGGGAATCTGGCCATCCTAAGAGTTTTCATAGTGACAATGTTCTTGGAAGCACCGGTGTCGATGAGAGCTCTTCTAAATTCGGTGCCTTTGATGAAACCAGTCACGTATAGCGCCTGATTGTGTCCTTCGTCTTCCGTGCGATCTTCTTCTCCAAAAGTGATGTTGTCGATCAAATGTCCAGACACCAAAGATACTTCTTCAAATACTGGGGTTAGTGAAGTTATTTGCACGTCAGATGATATCTGGCTGAGTGCAGCAAACATGTCTATGTGCTGATCCTTGGAGAAGTGTAGGAGTTCACATAAATTTTCAATCAAATGCGCAACTTCCTGTTCCACTGGCTTCTCATATGTGGCGAAGCTGTTGGTATGAGTAGGATCACCAGTTGAGGGATTTGGAGGTTGCACCATCTCTGCTCCTAAAATCCTCGTCACATGTACCAGACAAGTGAACAGGTTATTGATCGCCCTTTTCAGTCGGTCTATGTTTCTTGAAAAGTCTTCTTATCTTCGTACCAATTCAGCCAAGCTTGGGGTTTCTCCATTGATTGGTTCAACGGAGATAAATGGAGTTGTAAGATATGATAATTCATTGTAACCAAAATTGTTCGAAGGAGTGTGAGGGACATTACCATTCGAGAGATTCTGGTTGGGATCTAGAGCTGTTGAGTTATTCATAAGACCGGCCATCCTTGTGAAACCGTGGGATTCCAACCGAGAGATTAATATCCCACTGTGGTAGCCAATCTGTAGATGGGGAAAAACGATTTGCTGGATTTTATGGGATTGAAGAATCGATCGTGTGGAGACTCCTTGAACCGAGCGAAATGTTGAACCTCACACAGATGCACTGCAAGAAGTGAGTGCTTTAAGTTCGAGAGATTAATCTGTAGGACTCCGGCCTAAACCAAGAACAATGGCAGTTCCAAAGTCAATTCGGTCATAAGAGAGGATGGGTTGATCTGTAGGAGGGAAGCTAAGAAATGCGTGAGATCAATGGTGATCTGAGATTGTATGTGTGTTGTGAATTCAGCGTGAAAATGCTCTGAATGATTGAAATTTGCTCAATTGAGAGTGATTTCTCTGAGTTCATGTAGACGAAAGATTGTATGTATGAACTTTGATGAGAATTTGCTAGATGAATGTTCGAGTGTTCGAATCTTGTCTTTTCAATCAGGATTTAGAGACATTTTATAATGCCGGAATTGAAAACACCATGATCCCATGAAATGTGACAGTTGCTGTAATCGGAGAGTGGGGAAGTGGGAAATCGTGTTAAAACCAATAACTCATCATGCGGAGACTTGGTTAATGTTCCACCCACTACTTTTGCTGACTCTTCCAACTGAATACAAGACTTGCTCACATTCTCATCGTGGGTGAACACACATGCCGCAGACTGCCAGAACAAAACCCTAGTTAATATCCCCCCATGTGACACGATTGAAATCTCGTGATTGTGGAGTCAGTTGCTGACTTTATGGGACGATGAGTCCATGTAGTGCTGAGTTGAACATGATTAGCAAATGTCCTGAAACTCATGAATTTAACGTGTCTGCTGAGATGAGGTATCATTATAACCTAAGATGAGCAAACTGTGTTGCTGAACTGTTGAATATTATTGATAGTTGAACCAATATTCTTTGATATGAGAAAATATTGCTAGTCTGAGCGAATATTGCTAATTTTAATAAACATTGCCGGTTTGAGCGAATATTGCTAGTTTGAGCAAATATTGCTTTTTGATGAATCGTTGGTAGCAAGACCAAATAAAATATTAATTTTAAGTTACTGACTGCTGGGTCGAGAAAAATAAATAAAGTATTGATTATGGAATTAACATAAAATTATCAGAGTGTTTGAATCTGCTTAGAATCACGTTTCTGCAGAGCTCTGGGTTCAAAACCCTAATTTTTCCGAAATGATGATTTATTGCAAATAAATACAGAGTGACACAGGGACCGGCTACATGGGATGACGGGTTCACCATATATCGCCCAAATTCTCGAATGAGCAAAATACCAAAGTCTCTTGAGACCAGGGTGTGAAAGAATGATTAAATGCTGGTTTAATCACTAAAATAATAATGCTCATGTGAGCGACAAATAATAAAACCTGGTATTATGGAAATATGAAGGACCGACTAAGAGGTCATGAGACCGGCTCTTGGTGGGTGTGGGACCAGTGGATGGTCGTTTGAGCAAACTTCCAATTGTTTGGAAAGAGTTTGAACCTAATATGAGCAAATTAGGTTAAAATCATTAAAACATGCGGGACCAGCTGTTTGCAAGCCTCAGGGTCACCCTTGGTCAGTCAAGGGGATGTGCCCGTGTCACTATGGTTTCCGCACTTCAGTCCTGGGAATTTTGATATTTTTTGGTGCACGTTTGAGCAACATTTTGAGAAAATATGCAAAATTCATGGTTTTGCTGAAACTGGGAAAAATACATGAGATGATGAAAATAATACATAAAACAGGGAATTACAAGGTGTGGGACCGGCCACGTCTAGGTCATGGCCGGCCGGCTGACATACATGGTCCCACATGCTTTCCCAGTTTTATGTAATTTTATGTATTTTCTATGATTTGAAGGAAATTCCATGAAAAAGGAGAGTTTGATGAAATTAGAGAACTTTCGTGAGATAAGAGAAATAAATTAATAATAAAATAGGGAATGGGAGTGTGGGACCGGCAATGGCCGAGGCATGGACGGCCGACTAATAGGCGTGGGCCCCAAGCACTACAAGAAACTTCATGTACTGCAACACGTCGATCATATGGCAAGAACCCACTTTTTGTGTGGCAACATCCTTTTGCCACGTAATTTTTTTTTGCCACACCGTGTGACAAGAAGTTATTGGCACACCTTTAATATGGTGAAGAAATAGATAGGTTTTATGCAACACCAAAAGGTGGGGCAATAACATGAGGCAAAAAACATTTTTCTAATTTAATTATTTTTTTATTTTTATTTTTATTTTTATTTTTATTTTTATTTTTATTTTATTTATAAATAGGTTTTATGCCACACCAAAAGGTGAGGCCAATAACATGAGGCAAAAGGCATTTTTATAATTTAATAATTATTTTATTTTCAGTTTTATTTTATTTTAAAAATATGTTACCACATAACTAGTGATGCAATAATATGCGGCTAAAAACAATTCTTTTAATATATAATTTTAATTTTCTTTTATTTAAAAAGTATTTTTGCCACACCAAAAGCCTGAGTGCAGCAACAAAATATCTATTGCAACATGTGCACCAACGCGTTCATAAACAGGGACGTTTTCATTTATTTTTTTAAATAGGGATGTTATCCGGTAAAATTGTATTAAAAAAATCATTTTACTATGAATTAAATCAGAACAAAGAATTCAAATTGAATTAAAATGAAAAATATCTGTCACAGAGTATGGTGATTCCAACTTTGACATAAGAACAGATTTACACAATCCCCAAGTAAACAAACTTCAATCTTCAAACTAGACCTTCTCAATGCTAAATCCATCCCAGACGTCCACCCCTAGGCCTCGCGCTCCTGCTAAAAAGATCAAAACAAACACATCACGGAATGGCAGAGAATCATCATGTCTAAAAAAGATTGGGCTGTAACAGAAATATTAAATATAACACCAACATGCAAAGATTAAATATCATACTAACATACCAACAATTATGAAATCAAGGAAAATGATACTTACAATCATTTTGAGATCCGTACAGTTGCTCCTCAATTCTGTTAGACTACTCCGCAGGTCTAATGAGTTGCTCCTCATGTCTGCAAGGCTGATTCACATGTCTAACAAGATGTCCCTCATGTTTATAAGGCTGCTTCCCAGATCTGTTAAGTTGCTCTAAAGGTCTATAAGGTTGCTCCCAAGGTGCAAATAGTGGTTGCACAGGTCTGAAGTGGTAATCTGAAGGTCCTGAAAACTTCCCCGGACTCAAAACATGCTCTGGCCTGCAGCACAATCTAACATACTCCAACATTTTGTTATCACGCATCTTGGAATCCTCATCACGTGCTTTTAGCCGTGCCTCCCATTCTGCATCTCGTTCCCTGATTCGCCTATCAAAATCTTCATCCCGCTCTTTCATTCGTCTCTCAAAATCTTCATTTCTCTCATAACTAGAGCATGTTGGATATCTTTCAGCCCTTACAAGTTTCTGCCTTGTTGTAGGTACCACGCTTCCATAGACTTCATCACTAATTGGTTGTTGGTTACCATCCTCATCAAACCAATTCTCATCCAACCCTGATTATTCCCTGATTTGAACCTATGCATATCAGAAATAATGTAGGATAAAAGATCTTGTCTTCTATGATAAGAAGTGTGTGAACCTTACTAGAGTAGATACTTACTATGAAGCCTTGTGAAATTGGGTCCAAAGCTTTTCCAGTTTTTTTATTCACATGGGCTTTAATGAACACATCACCATCAGTTGGTGGGTTCCCTCCATTATCTTCAGCTTGTACAAATTCCATCACATACAATGAATAATAGTAATTCAAAGCAAAATATGAAAAACTACATAAAAAAAACTTCAGGCACTATCCTAGCATATGATATTCCAATTCTTGACAAGTTTTTGCAATTTGCAGTTAAGCCATCCGGATGATCAACAAATGCTACAACATGCGAAAAGAAAGACATGCCTAAGCACAATTACAAATAAAAAACTTCTAATTTTTACATTTTGTCTCCTTACTTAAATCCAAAAAAAATTGAAGTTGCAAAGTGAAAAGTGGTTGTAAAGACCAAATTATGTAGGTACCATTTCAGCTTTGCATCGAGCGTGGTTTTTCCTGCCCATTTTGATGATTTTAGAGAATTTTTATAAAATCAAAGGGATTTGTTGAAAACCAAGATATTTTGTTGAAATCAGGGAGTTTTCATGAAATCAGGAAACAAAACACCAAATAATAATAAAATAATATGCATGTGGGACCGGCTAGGGCATGGCCAGCCGGCTAGAGCCCAGTCCCACAAGTTTTCCATAATTTTTAAATATTTTCTATGATTTTAGAGAAAATACATGAAATTAGGTAATTTTAGGGAAAATTCATGAAATCAAGGAATTTTCATAATTTAAGAGAAATAATAAAATAATGGGGACATGAGGTGTGGGACCGGACATGTCCAAGGCATGACCGGCCGGTCGGCGGTCCCATGACACCTTTCCCTAATTTTATTATTTTTTGATGAAACCATGAGATTAGATAATTTCTTTGAAGAATAAGATATTTTCGTGAAATCAGGGAAAAATAGTAAAATATGATAAAATACAAAATTGGGCGCGGAACTGGTCACGGCATGACTGGCCGGCTGGTGAGCCCAGTCCCCTGACGCTTTTGCTAATATTTTAATATTATTATTATTTTGCCTTCCTATTTTGCATAAGTTCCTCGTTCATTCATATTTTTTGAAATGATCGTTCGTGCATTCAAAATGCTGGTATGTGCATTACTCGCTAAGTACACTTGCACCATTTTTGTCAGGGCTTATTCGATGCTCAGATGCCTGTTTTGTTGAATATTTATCACTAACCCGTGGAATTCTGCTGGGAAGAACCACGAATTAAAGTGACGAAATATAACGAAGAATCGTAGAATATTGCTGGATATTCAGACGATTAACTGATGGCTCGTAGAATATTGCTGGATATTCAGAAGATTTAAGATAATTAATTGATGGATCTATACTAGAAGGGCTTCCTATCTAGGAGCATCAATTATCTGAGGGTTAAGAAATATGAACTTGCTGGAGTGTTCTATTCATCTTGCATAGTCAGGGAAAACCTGGTTGCATCCCGAAGACGTTGTCGCTCTATACTAGCAGGCATGCTGTCTAGGAGCCGCCCAATCTTTTTATTCTATACAGTATGAGATGTACCGTGGTCTCAGCTAGGAGACTACACATCTACATCTTCTCTAAGAGACTTTCTCCATCAGAGGTTTATGGCATGAACTTTCATGCTTAGATACATGAGTCTCAATACTCATCTGATTGTCGGATCCGGAGTAATTACTAAAATTGCTCAGTATTCATGGGATGTGTCGTGGTCTCATCTGAGAGACTATACATCTACACGCACTCTGAGATACATCCTTCTCATTCAGAGATTTATGGCATGAGATTTCATGCTTTAATGAGAGACATGAGCCTCAATACTCATCCGGTTGCCGAATCTGGAGTATTTACTAAAATTGCTCAGTATTCATGAGATGTGTCGTGGTATCAGATGAGAGACTACACATATACATGTACTCTTAGTGAAAACCTTCTCAGTCAGAGATTTATGACATGAGCTTTCATGCTTTAATGAGAGACATGAGCCTCAATACTCATCCGGTTACCAAATCTGGAGTATAGTTTTATAATTTTACCCTTTGTCAAAAATCCACCATCTACAGGGCCAAAGACTGATCTTAACTCATTCAAATCAAGGATTTCTTATCATTATCTTGAAGAGAATTGAAAGATAAAAATAATGCAAAAATAATTAGGTCATTCCGAGTTCGGATGAATAAGTTGTGTCCAAAACAGTTTCTATTGAATACCCAAGACAGTGAAGTCCGCGAACTAGGTTTGCATACCGGGTTCGCAGACTTAATTCCGAAAATATCTGCTGGAATTTAAAGTTTGCGGACTGGGTTCGTAAACTTAGGTAGTAGGAAACGTGTATTTGCACCTTGGAAAGCCTATGGGCATGTTTTGGGTAGTTACTTCGTGTTTTCGGGTCGGGTTCTTGAACCTAACTAAATACTTGGAAACCAAGCAATGTAAACCTATAAAAAGGTATTAGGTTATGTAAAGAGATATAATATCATCGATCGTCTCATATCACAAGTTCTACATCAAAACCTAGGGTTTACCCATTTAGGGGAAAACCACCATTATTCATCTTCTTTGTAATATGAGTAGCTAAATCCTTTGTTGATTAAGGATGAATTCAATGTTCTAAGCGTGAAGCTTTATTATTAATACAAATCTATTAAGAGTTTTTATCATCATCGTTTGTTTTCACTATTTCTATGGTTTATGATTGATTGATTAGATTATTTGGAGTGCATCTAGATTAATCTATTGATCATTCTATTGCTAGTAAAGGGTTAGGATATCCGTGTAATTATTGAATAACCCTTACACAAGTAGAGAACATGAGATATCGAAGAGGAATTCTGTGGAGCAATCATGTGTGAAGACAACACTAGTAAGTGGACCTTGTGCTAAGATTCTAACTGCTAGGATCAACTTAACTTTACATAACTTAAAGCTTCCGATTGGGTTACACCTTGAGTGCGCTACAACTTGGTGGTTCGGTTGGATAGAACTTGATATGCGAGCGCTTCGGTATCAAGTTACACAAGGATCTTTGGGGATAACACTGCTTTAGCTTTTATTCTACGGTTGGTGATGAATAGTTCTTACGAAGATAGATAAGTATACTAATCCATTTATCTCTTGGTAATGGCAAAGGATTCCTTAATCATCTATTTTCTTTATTATTGTCTTTCTATTCATCTTATAAACCAAAACCCCCCTTTGTTATTTACTTTATCTTGCTATTTCAAATAACCAATCAATTACATAGCTCTCTGTGGGAACGATCTCTTACTACTGCTATATTACCAGTTAATTAGTGGAAAATATATTTATTAATTTATTGAGCCTACGATAGCCCATACAAATTTTGGCGCCGCTGCCGGGGAGCAGTTGCTAATTGATTTGTTATTTGTTTAGCTTGTTTTTATATTTTTGTTTTTATTTTCTGTTTATTGTGAGTCGTCATGTTTCCTTACGGAAATAACATGTACGTAGCATAAGATCAAACATATAATTGTGGTAATCAATATGGTTTTCAATCTCATTTATATGACAACTACCGTCCATCCTATGGGTATAATCAAAATAATTTTTTTGGCTATGATCAATATCCCATGGAACCTTATGGATATTCATATACATATCAACAACCTTATGACGGGTATGTAAGTGGACAATCACAAGGATTGGAGGATAGTTTGTACATATAATCGTTTATCTCCTGAACATGAACAGAGGTTTGATCAGATTATGCTTCATTTAAAGGCTGATAGGTCCACATTGGAGTCACTCAATGAGCAACAAAGTGCGGAGAAAAATAAGCCAACTGAATCTTACTTTAATATATCTAACCAAACTCCTGATCGTTTTTATGATCATTCACCTATTCAAAAAGGGGATACTTGGTCTAGATATAATGTGGTGATTGAAGGTGTTGGTTTTGAAGAATGTTTTGACCTAGTGATCCAAGAGATGATGCAACATCAACAAGGGTTTGACCAATTTGTTCAAAATTTAGATGAGCAAAAAAAAAAAAAATTGACGAATCACGCCAAGAATTTCAAAGGAATATGGAAAAGATAAAGATACAAACTGCTCAACTCATTGGGAATGGAAATGAGGAAGAAGTTTGGCCTCAAAACCAAACCAATTCTGCCAACCATGCCAACCGCACCACCGTGCCAATGGCAAACCATGCCATCCACGTCTCCGTGCAAAGGCATGCCGACCATTCCAGCCGCACCGTGCCGATGGCAAACCATGCCAGCCACGTCTCTGTGCCAAGGCATTCCAACCATGCCAGCCGCACCACCGTGTCGATGGCAAACCATGCCATCCACGTCCCCACGCTAAGGCATGCTAACCATGCCATCCGCACCACCATGCCAGCCACGTCTCCTCGCCAAGGCATGGCAACCATGTCACATGTGCCAATGGCATGCCGTGCTAGCCGCATCTTCTCGCTGAGGCATGCAGACCATGCTAGCCGCCCCAACCTGCCATGCACAACGATGGCTGCCAAAACGAAGGGTTGCAATAATCAACATCCACCCTTCTACCTGAGATACAGATCTTAACCGTCCAAGGTCGCTAGCTAACCTTTGGCCCAACGTCAAACCCTAATTTTGGTCGCGCCCAAACTACGCCAAAATCCTAGTTTTTGGTCGCGCCTAAAACTACGCCAAAATCCTAGCTTGGCCGCGCCTAACACATGCCAAAGCCATGCACGACGCTGGCTGCCACAACGAAATGTTGCAATAATCAACGGCTACCCTTCCATCCTGAGATGCAAATCTCAGGCGTCCAAGTCCAACACCGAACTAAAATACTTATGGCGACTTTTTGGTCACAACGCCAAATTCTTTGGCTTGTGCCACCAAAACCTAACTTTGGCCATGCCGCCATCCCTCCTGAATTCTTCCTGAGTTTTACTATCAGACTATTTTCACCTCCTAAACGAGCTCAAAACCTAAATATTCCCGCATGAGAGATAGAAAATTCTTTTCCGATCGGGATGGAGGGGCGGACCATCAAAATCTGTGTCCGTACAGGAATTCTACGTCGATTCTAGTAAAGAACGCTAATTATGGTTTCAGCATGTCAAACCCTAAATTAGAAAAAGCCGCAAGCGACTCCCTTCCAAGCCGCAAGCGCTTCCCTTCCAAGCCGCACGCCGCAAGCGCCTCCCTTCCAAGACGCAAGCGCCTCCCTTCCAAGCCTCAAGCGCTTCCCTTCTAAGACGCACGCTTTTTTTTTTTGATAAGTCCCAAAAATTTCATTAAAAAACCAAAGTTACAACAAGGTTGGAAAAAAAACAACCTAATTAAAACGATAGTAAATTACATTCGGAATCTCAATTACATTAATGAAATCTGGTTTGTTGTTGTAACTCGAAATAGTCCCCTCGTCCAAGAAACAACCCATTTTAGCCATTGCATCCGCCGAGAAGTTTACTTCTCTATACGTATGCACAAAGCGAATAACATTGTATCTTGCCTTAACATCTATCCATCTAGACCATAAGAACCAAGGAACCTCTCTTTTGTTGCTCTTGAAAACCAAAACCGCTCCCAAGGAGTCTGTTCTAATACAAATATTCTTCACTCCATACTTAGTAGCCCAATCAAGGCCCACTATAATACACGTGATTTCTGCCAGAAAGTTTGTTTTAATTCCTAAGCCCACACTCATTGCACCTAGAAAATTGGCATTAGCATCCCTGACCACCACTCCCCCACCTGCTCTTCCCGGATTTCCCCTTGCTGCACAGTCACATCACAACATTAACTCATTAATTCTTGGCGGCTCCCAAGAACACGGCTTAGGAACTGTAAACTTCACCTTCCTATGATTCACATTAAAGAAGTTTAGAATAAGAAGTTCATCTAAGACACACGCTGCCAACGGCCACCCTTCCATCTGAGTTGCAGATCTTAGCAGTCCAAGGTCGCCAACTATCACGCGACAACCTTTGGACCAACGCTAAACCCTAATTTTGGTCGCGCCCAAACTATGCCAAAACCTTAATTTTTGGTCGCGCCTAAACTATAACAAAACCCTAACTTTGGTCACGCCTAAAACATGCACGAGCATGCCGACCACGCTACCATATCACTGAATGCCAAACAAAAGGTAGCCACAATCAACGACTATGCTTCCTCCTAAGATGCAGATCTCAGCCGTACAAGTTCGCCACCAAACTTATGGCAACTTTTGGTCGCGATACCAACTTGGATACGGTGCCAATTCTTTGGCGATGGCGCCAAACCCTAATTTTGGTCGTGCCCGAACTATGCCAAAATCCTAACTTGGTCATACCTAAAATCATGCCAAGGCTATGCCGGCCACGTCTCCATGCCACTGGATGCCAAACAGAAGGTTGCGACAATCAACGACTACCTTTCCTCTCAAGATGCAAAATCTCGACCATCGAAGGTCACCACCGAGCCGACAAGCCTCCCAATCTCAACTTTCCAAATAACAACAACATGCTACATGTTTTCCATGAAAACACTCGAGACATCAATACATGTCACAAACTTGGGGATGCTCATTAGGGTACTGGTTTGGCGGTTTACAGCGTGCGGCGTACACTACGCCTGTTACAATACAGTGTCATAAGAATGAGGCGGTTAGTAAATATAGGGAGTAATGGTAAAATGCTTTCCTTCGTTATGGAACATCAATTCCAAGCATTACCGGTTACCACATCCTCTCATTTACTCACCCGTTTATATTTCTTACGAGACCAGGGTACGTTTCACTTCGACTTGTATAAATAGGTCTTACCTATTTTCACCGAACAACAAGCTTTGGTTAGGAGCATACAACACTCAGAAATCACTCGTTAGCTTTCCCATCTGTTAGCTTTCACTTTCTGATACAAGTCAAACAACAACACTTCCATAATCAACTATTCTAGTCTCAACACTCTCTTCGCTTCCCTCCCAAAAACCAACCCTTCTCTTTCAATTTGTGACCGAAGCAAGTCTGGACCATATATTTCTTGGTTTAGGACGGATTTGTACAGATTGATCTCTCGAATCTAAAGTACTCCTTTGCAGTACATTGTTTAGGATTTATACTCGTTTCTCACCCACAACACATGAAATTACCGAAACCAGCAGAAACTGTTTTCACCCTCAAACAAAAGGTTCCGTAAACGTATATTCCTTTTTTCCTTCCCTTAAAACTCTTTTTTATCACAAGACTGCTTGTAGAGCTTGATTTGTGTATTTTTTTCACAATCCCATATTTGAATGGAAACTCCAAGCATCATATCTTCTGATGGAAATGATGTTAACATGATTGTTAATCCATCAATCACGAAGGAAAAAAAATATAAGTCTCTTTCTTCTACAACTTTGAATAGAAAAAGGAAGAATATGAAGAAACCAATGGGTATCCCCTCTAATTTTCAAAAGGCCTTGGTTCGACATTAGTCTAGAAGGTTTGTTGTATTTGACTCCTTTCTTCAAGAACCTTATGTTCCAATGTATGTTGATGACAAGGAGTTCGGGGACGATAAATAAATTTTCAAGAAACTTAATGTCTAGGAAACTTCTTATGAGAATTTATTTTATTATTTTAAGAAGGATGGATAACTAGGGTTTGGAATAACAATTATTGAGATTACACATAACTATTTCCAACGATTTTTATTTTGCAATATTTTTGATTTATTTATGTTAGAGCATTGCTCGGTTGAACTCGCAAGTGTTGCTATCTCAAGCTTGTTTGTCAAGTTTAGTTGCCAAAACTATAAGTCTTGATTTTTGGTCTACTTATAGCTAAGTCTCGGATTAAGATAGTAAGTGTAGTTGAGCCTTAGACTCCACGATGTTCATCAAATGAAGACGAAGAACTACTCAAGGGAACTTGTGTAACTTCATCAACAAAAAGTATATGGAGACTTGAACTTATCTATCACTCAAAAGTTTATCTACTCTATCTTCTATTTGAGACAAAAGTCGTATTGTTATATAGACTTTAATTATACACATTTTCTATTTCTATCCAAGTTTATCTCGCTTATCTATTTCTCAAAATATGTGTTGGTAAGCTTTTGCTTTAGCCCAAGTTTATCTTTACTCATGACGAAAGTCATATTGATTATTTCAATAACTTGAAAATCGCTTTGATGAAAATAGTTTGTGAACAATAACTATTTTAACATCCTCTAAGAAAGTTTCAATGATTGAAATGAGATTTTAGAACAAGTAACCATGTTTGGATATAAACATAGCGTGTTCTCACATTTGTGTAAAATTCCAAAATCGGGAGCCCAAAGTATGTGTACTCGTACGCGTACTGGCGATTGTTGGAAATCCGGGTAAGTATGCATACCCGTACACATTCTGGAGGAAGTTTCACGTCCGTGAATTTCTGTTGGAGTTTGGAAGTGAAAAAAAAAACTCAATCTAGTTACTTAAGTATGCGTAGCCGTTTGCATACTTAAGGAGGTTACTTTCTAAAATCGGTTTGTTCATGAACTAAAACATTTATATAATAAGGAATGCAATCTTTGCAAACCATGGCTATAAGTGTCACGAATTGATTCGAGTGAAACAAAACCGATTTTACTTCTATTGTGTCTTGTATACTTCTATGAGATCTAAGCAATTGAACAACTCTCTAACCAGTTCATTTGGGTCATTTGAACTAGTTATGGTAAAGATGAATAAGGTTGATATGGCTAATCATTGGTTAACTATTGATGAACCAAATAAGTGCACAAGTTTAGGTACGGTTACTCAAACCTAAATGAAGGTACATTTCATTTGTGTATAACAAGCTAAGTTCGATCTAACAGTTGAAAGATATTAGCTTGATTCTAATCAGGTTTTCATCTAAAGGTGAATATTGAATGCTTTGTTACCAAAGTAACTTATATTGCAAACCCTGATTTGAAATCTATATAAAGGAGAACTTTAGCAACTGGGAAACCTAATCCCCACACCTCCTGTGTGATACTAGTTGTATAAGCTAAAGTCGATTCTCATTTAACCTTAGGTTTTTCATGAAACCCTATAGGTTAACGACTTAAAGACTTCATCGGGATTGTGAAGCCAGACCCAACTATTTTCTCTGTAGTTGCATGATCTGATCTTGCTATTTTTCTATCATAATTGAGTACAATTGTAAGATTAGCTTGAGATTTATATTTCCAATGGGGAAGATAGAAAAGTAGTCACAAACACCTTCGTCTATTCGTTTGTAATTCCACAATATTTTGTTTCGTTAATCGATTAAGATTATTATGAGGTGACTGATAATTCTAGTCTATTCTTTGGGAATATAAGTCTGGGTTATCAATTGGTTCCTGTTCACCTTGATTTATCAAAAGACGGACCAAAAACTCGTAGGTATATCTGTGAGAGACAGATTTATTTATTCAATAGACTTTTCTATTGATACAAATTTGTTTATCAAGTCTTCGACTTTGGGTCGTAGCAACTCTTGGTTGTGGGTGAGATCATCTAAGGGAATCAAGTGCGTAGTATCCTGCTGGGATCAGAGTTGTAAGGAGAACGATTGTACCTTGAATCAATGTGAGATTGATTAGGGTTCAACTACATTCCATACCGAAGTTAGATTTGTAGTATGCTAGTGTCTGTAGCGGCTTAATACAGTGTGGTGTTCAAATCTGGACTATGTCCCGGGGTTTTTCTTCATTTACAGTTTCCTCGTTAACAAATCTTCTGGTGTTTGTGTTATTTCTTTTCCGCATTATATTTTGTTATATAATTGAAATATCACAGGTTGTGCGTTGAATCGATCAATTTTTGAATTCAACCTTTGGTTGTTGATTGAAATGGACTGATCCTTGAACATTGGTCTTTGGTACTGTTCATGTTATTTCTCTTATATTCAATCAGGATCGAAAATTCTTATTTGTTTGATTGCGGATTGAATTAACAAATTGAGATATAACTCTTTGATATACTTTTCTTAAGATTGAATCTAACTGTCTAGTTGATTATATTGTAAGTATATTGGAGTTAGTCCATATAGATTGCTAAGCGAAATATTGGGTGAGGTTATTAGACCCCTACTTTTTCAATTGGTATAAGAGCAGGCAAACACGTTTAAGACCTCATAAGTCTGTGTTTGTAGAGATCTGACTCTATGGACAAAAGTGTTATCTCTGATAACGCAACACCAGTTCAGAGTTACTCAGATTTGGGTCAAAATCTTGAGATATCTGAGAAATATCCCTTATGTTCTCCTCTGAGTGAGTCTGCGTTCAACTGGGAAAAATGTCTAGATAAACAGTTGGATGATTTTTCAGATGAAAGTGATTCGGAAGAAGGACAAAGTATTGATGAGGAAGTCTCTCAATATATCAAGCTATTTGACCATGTATTGAAAGGAAATAAGTCAGCAGCTTGTTTGACTGAATATCTGGCACCTCTCTGTCAAGAAAACAGAAAATTGAGAAAACTCTTTAAAGGTTATGATTGTGGCTACAAACTCTTACAATCTACTGTTAAAGATCGAGAAGAAGATGTATGGTCAAAAAGGTCCGAATGTGATAATCTTTTTCGAAATCTCTTTGTATTGAAAAAAAGACTTGCATAATCTGAAGCAAGATATGACTCTCAACAAAAATGTTTTAATGACAGTGAAATTAGTCTTCTTGCCAAAGAAAAACTATTGGATACTGATCTTGTTGCTGCTCTTGATAAGGTAAATTCACTGGAAGAGAATCTGAAAAGATTCAATTCTAGCTCTACAAAATTATCTTCTATGATGGGAGTATGTAAAGAACATTGTGATACACATGGTCTGGGCTATAAAGGAATAGACGCTCCAAGTACTAGTAAGATCAATTTTGTCCGTGCTAATGACAAGTCTCTATGTGAAAAACCTTCTTCAGCAGCTGATATTCCTAGGAACAAGGATTGTCCACCTTTGAAATCAACTCACATGAGAACAGTCAAGAACAATTCCTTTAACTGCTATTATTGCGGAAACAAAGGACACCTTGAAAGGAGATGTCGTTTCCGACTGAGGAATGAAAAACTTCATAACATTCTTGTATGGATGTCTAAAGAAGTAATTAAACCTGTTTCTCATCTAGTTGGAGTAAAAGGCCCTGTCTGCAATATAAAAAAATGATGTGATGAGCCAATTCTTGATTATGATTATGGGACAAAAACCATGTACAATTGTAGAAGAAAGAACGTCAGGTGGACAACTGACTCTTTAAATTACTCTGAGAATAGATATAGTCATAGGAGGAAGAAAAAATGTTCAAACTCTTTTTATCTCTCTGAAGAAGGTCTTGAATCCAAGATGTATGCTCCAGACTTTGTTCACATCAATAATCGATTCTTGAGGCTCAAGACAAGTATAAACAGACTCAAATGGATCATTAAGAAGGCAAGGAAGGCAGCAGTTTCAGGTATCCCTTGTTTGCCTCTGGTTAAATATCTTTCGACTAATCCTATTGATTTTTCTGAAAATCTTCATGTAGGAAAGAGAGAAGAAGTCAATATTCTTGATGAGCAAAATGCTCATCAAGATACAACTTGACTTCTCAATGTAGCATCCTCCTTGTAACTGTGGGAGGATGCTCATAATTCTCAAGAAGATCTTTTGTCTTGAAAAAGTAGTCGTTGTTATATTATTCTTTTTATTATCTTTTCCCTTTATGTAATGATGATCATAAAATTGTTGATCCTTGCTCCAGTATAATACATGGTGTACTATTTTTGGTCATTGACTCTTGAGAATTTTTCTTTGTTGATTGCCTTGAAGGATTTTTGTCTTTCTTCCCATTGACCAATTATTTGTTGTTTATCAACAATTACGTTATGTTCTTTTGAACTAAGGCTGTCGTCAATTTGTTTAGAATGTGTCTTTGATTGTTATCAAAACTACTTCTAAATTTGGCTTCATTACTCTCTTGGTCTTGTACCAAGTTTGTAATCATGAGTGCACGTACACCTGACCTGTACTGAACATATACGAGTAACCCTAGGGTTTCCTATGAAACAATCATATATATATATATATATGTATGTATCATGCTATTTTTGATACATACTCATTCCATAACATCAAAAAATTCCCCTGAATTTTTTTTGTGTGCACAATGGATGGATGCAGCAAGGAAGACGAAGTTGAGAAGGGAAAGGCTATCGAGTTTCACGAGAACACTGTTTTCATAACCTGATATCATGTCGTTGATCATGAAAACAAACTTCCAGTTCAGATGTCATCTCAACTAGTAGGAAATCTTCTTCGATATTTTGAGGTCGTACTTGAACAACTTGGAATTGCAACAAAGAATCTTAAATTTCTGAAAAGTGAACTCAAGAAAGCAACTGATGAACTCGTCTATGTTCGATCTCTGGTTGTTGGCCATGTCTGATGTTTTTCGAATTATGTTCTATAAGAGTTGTGTTATTATGTCTAGGAAACTTCTTATGAGAATTTATTTTTGTGTTTTTTTAGAAGGATAACTAGGGTTTGGAATAGCCATTATTATGAGTACACATAGATATTTCCAACGATTTTCATCTTGTAATGTTTTTAGATTTATTTATTTAAATTCTAAAGTTTATTTGGAAGATGATTTTGCAGTATTAATCTTTATGGTTTTATATATTGCAACTTGTTACGGGATATGTGTGTTTGCGTCCGTGAACTTTGATTGTCTCATACGTGGTCAAAAGTTAAGTCTTTCATATGTCGGTATGCAAGTATTTATAAAGTTAAGCCTATTATGTCATTATGCAAATATTGATGGAAGATATGATGAACTTTTGTTCATAAAGATTAAGTCTATTATATGTCATTGTGCAAATAGTGATGAAAAATAGAATGAATTTTTGTTTATTCCGCAGTATTGATCTTCCTTGATCCATATATTTATGTAAATACCGTGTGGATCCGTAAGTTCTCTTATGTGAGCATTTTCGATTAAATTAATCATGGGTTCTCTTGTGGTTAATTTAATTGATATTTTTGGATACAAATTCATATTCTTATGTGATTTGTTAGAAATCTTTCTTTTCTTGTGAAAGTAAGGTCTCTCTTGTTGTTCTTTCGGGAATGACATTTTATGGGGGAGAGTTCTTAATTGAACTTTTGCTTAATTGCCAAATATTTGTGGGGAGTGCGGACGTGGAATATTATAGGGGTTATCTTGTATCTTTATAAACTCCTTGATGAATGCATTTAGTTTCGGTTATATGATTGCATCTAAAAAGGTTGATATGTGCTTTTCTTTTGGTCATGAAGTATCTCTATGGAAATTTCATTAGGATCCCACTAATTTTCGTTCATTTGCCAATTTTATTGACAAAAAGGGGGATAATTAATGTGTAAATCACATTATAAATACATATGGTTTTCGGATCATTATGTAAGAGGGAATGGTTTTCATGTGAGATGAAGTATTGACTAGGGGGGGTGATACATATCGCCATAGTGTTATTGTCAAAGTTGTGATACAATTGAACTTTGATGTTGTGTAATAATACTATGACATTGTATAACAATGATTGAAAATTATTTTTTCTCATTGTTATAGCTAAGGATCTTCAAAAACGATGATGCTGAGTTGAACACATTTAGAATCATTGGAGTACTTGGAAGTGACGAAGATTTCGAGTAATGTTGAAGACCCAAGGAGATCAAGCATTTGGATGAGAAGCTACAAAGTTTATTTATTTTGTATTCCATATGTATTGATAGTTTTGTCACTAAAATTGACAAAGGGGGGGGGGGGGGGTGGATTCTTATAGCATTGATCGGTCGAAGTCGCAAGCGTTTATATCTCAAGCTTGTTTGTCAAGTTTAGTTGCCAAAACTATAAGTCTTGATTTCTAGTCTACTTATAGCTAAGTCTCGAATTAGGATAGTAAGTCTAGTTGAGCCTTAGACTCCACGACATTCATCGAATGAAGACAAAGAACTACTCAAGGGATCTTGTGTAACTTCATCAAAAAAAGGTATGTGGAGACTTGAACTTATCTATCACTCAAAAGTATATCTACTCTATCTCCTATTTGAGACAAAAGTCGTATTGCTATATAGACTTCAATTATACACATTTGCTATTTCGAGCCGAGTTTATCTCGCTTATCTATTTATCGAAATATGTGTTGGTAAGCTTTCGCTTTATCCAAGTTTATCTTTACTCATGACGAAAGTCATATTGATTATTTCGATAACTTGAAAATCGCTTTGATGAAAATAGTTTGTGAACAACAACTATTTTAACATCCTCTAAGAAAGTTTCAATGATTGAAATGAGAGTTTAGAACAAGTAACTTGTTTGGATATAAACATAGTGTGTTCTCACATTTGTGTAAAATTCCAAAACCGAGAACCCAAAGTATGCGTACCCGTGAATTTCTGCTGGAGTTTGGAAGTGAAAAACAAACTCAATCCGGTTACTTAAGTATGCGTACCCATTTGCATACTTAAGGAGGTTACTTTCTAAAATCGGTTTGTTCATGAAATAAAACATGTATATAATAAGGAATGCAATCTTTGCAAACCGTGGCTATTATGTTCATGAATTGATTTGAGTGAATCAAAACCAATTTTGCTTCGATTGTGTCTTGTATACTTCTATGAGATCTAAGCAATTGAATAACTCTCTAACTAGTTCATTTGAGTTATTTGAACTAGTTATGGTAAAGATGAATAAGGTTGATATGATAGTGCTCATTTGGCTAACCATTGGTTTACTATTGATGAACCGACTAAGTGCACACATTTAGGTACAGTTAATCAAACCTAAATGAAGGTACATTTTATTTGTGTATAACAAGCTAAGTTCGATCTAACGGTTGAGAAATATTATCTTGAATCTAATCAGGTTTTCATCTAACGGTGAATATTGAATGCTTTGTTACCAAGGTAACTTAGATTACAAACCCTGATTTGAAATCCATATAAAGGAGTACTCTAGCAAATGGGAAACCTAATCCCCACTCCTCCTGTGTGATACTAGTTGTATGTGGAGACTTGAACTCATCTATTGAAGACGAAAAAAAACTAAGGGGAGTTTGTGGAACTTCATAAACAAAAGGTATGTGGAGACTTGAACTCATCTATCACTCAGAAGTCTATTCTATTTTATCTCCTATTGAGACAAAGTCGTATATCTATATAGACTTTACATTATGCACATTTGATATTTCGAGCTGAGTTTAACTCGCTTATATCTTTCTCGAAATATATGTTGGAAAGCTTTTTGCTTTAACTACGTTCATCATTATCCTTGATGAAAGTCAAAATATGATCATGTGAAAATCACCTGGTAACATCTTACATGATTTGTGTGAGACAATCATTTTATGTAGACTCAAAATGTTTCGTATTAGTCATTCGATCACTTGAAAATTTCTTATAAGCTAATTGTAGTTGTAGGAATTCCTACACTACACCCCTCACAAGAATTCATAATAATCAACACATATTTGAAGATTAAGAATAACACTTTTATTGATTAATTCTCAGAAATATTACAAGAAATGGAAGAAATCAAGAATACAACCGCTCTCTTAAATATTCTTTCACCTCAAATCTTTCTCAACACTCTCAAATTGATCTCTCTCTTCTGAGTTTATTAGTTTTCTTTATATAGGGAAGTTACATAGTAGATGACAACTATGTTGTCGTTTAATTTCGGATCTAACTCACGGTAGTCTCGCAACAGTTATAATGTTAATTCTCGCAGATACTATAATCTTCGCAGGATTGTCATGCTCTTCTCGTGTTTCAGTTACCGTCATCTGCTACGTCATTTTTTGAGTCACTCTGTGACACTCGCAGCGTGTTATTGAAGAGCTCGCAGAAATGTTGTTTATAAATTTCGTAAGAGTATTATTGTGGCGATATTCTGATCCTACAACTTGCCTCTTCTCATGTATTTTATGTGAAGGGGAAAGGATCATGAGAATTGAAACTTTTTTTTTTAAAACGCCGCAGCTGTTCATCTTTTCAGATTCTTCTATTCTGACACGTTTCTGCATTCTTCGCCAGATTTATTACACGTATCTTTTCTTCCATTTAACTTCTGACATGTCTTTTTCAACCGCTGCACTTCAACCGTTCACGTATTCTCTTCGTATTAAATGCACTTATCTTCTCGAGAATTCTAACCTTCTATATATATCTTCTTCATTCTTTTCTTCTTTTTACTTTCTCTTTCCTTCTCTCTGCAATTTCACTTTTCTTCCGCAACTTCCGCATCTGTTACTGTTGTAACTTTTCTCTGATTCTTTAGATCTTCTATTTTTTTCTTCATTCCCATACTAAGAATGCCTCCAGCGGGTCGTAAAAATCTAATTGCCTTTCAAAAAATGCTGAAGAAGCTTCAAGATAAAGGTTTTACTCTATATACCATTCCCGATCAAAACCCTAAGGCTGAGCTCTCTATTAAATTATTTTCTAATCATCCATGTAATCGCGAGAAGATCATAGTCTCACTAGGTCAGCTTGAAGCTGGCCTTCCCGTTCCTCTTTATGACCCTGAACTTCCTTTATTCTATGAAATACTTTCTCATGCGAAGTTCTCGTGGGTAATATATCAGTTGAGTGGAGATTGCATTCGTTTAATGCTTGAGTTTGCTACTCGCGGTGCTGGTAAGGAATCTATTTACCCCCCTAAAGCGAAGAACCCTAAATTCGCTGAAGTTCCAATTGTTCAAGCAAAGCATATAGTAGAAAATTTCTTCGCGAATTATGAAATAATCCCCATGAGGAAGGATAATACTTGTTGGGGTGTCCGCTTACAGAAGAAGGATGACATTGCTGAATACAAAGTTCTTATGTTGGACATTGACTAGCATCCGGGCAAAAATTCATCTCCTTGCCACTCCAATGATGATAAATGGTGTATTTTTCCATTATTTTTAGAGGGTCCATACATCTCTGGCTCTCATGCTTTACCTGCGAATCTCGCAAAGTACCAACCATGGGTGTTCAGCTGTCCTGAAAGGAATACAGAGGTATGTTTCCCGAATTTTTTGCTTAAATTACCATCATTATTTTTCTCATGCTTTTATATATATCCTCGCTGACTACTCCAATTTTATCAGATTAAAAGGCTGAAAGCTAGCTACAAGAAGTTAGGGAAACCCAGTACTTTATTAGCTCGATCATTCACAGATGAAGTAAGAAATATTCCTTTCTGATTCTTAACAATATATTGTTGCCTCTATTTCTTATCTTTATCTATGTTTGAAGGTTATTGAAGAAATTGAACCTGTTAAGCCTGTGAAAACTAAGGGGAAAGGCAAAGGTGCTCCTCGCAAGGATAAATATGTTGCTCCTCTTTCAAAGAAAATTCTCTCCTCCTTCAACTCCTCAATCTAATGAATAAAGTTCAAGTGATGATACTGATAATGACGATGATGATGATGATGCTGATATCTCCTCCGCGAAGGAATCCTCCCAACCTGAGTCTTCTATGTCTCAGCTATCTAGCATATTCTCTGATACTATGCATGGTATTGGGAATAATGCTCTTACTGGTATATGTCAAGCTCTCGCAAATGTCTGCAATGCTCCTATACTAGTTGATAATGAATCTCTTCACGGAGTTTCAAGATCTGTAACTCCCCGCCTCTTAAATTCACTCAGCATTCTGGTATGTTCTCATATCTTCGCCATATTTGTGTATTCTTACTTCCTCGCAAGGTTTTAATTTATTTTTTCCTTGAAATTTTTTATTTTCCTTCGTAGGATGGAAGAGCTTCTTTTGCTGTTGCCTCATACTTGGAGAAGAGACGCACTACTTTTGAAAAGAAAATTACAAATATTCGCGAGAAGAATGGAGAGTTGGAAGTTGAAGTCCTTGAGCTTCGCAAGAAAAATAAACAGCTAGAAGTTGATGCTTCAAGCAGCAAAACCAAGATATCTAATCTTGAAACAGTCAACCAGCAGTTCTATGGTATGAGTCTTTTCCTCTTGCTCTTAATTCTTTTACCCTATTGTTTTAGCTTATTCAAGCAACTATTTTTTGCAGATATTTATTGTCTTACTGATGAGGCTATACTCCTCCGTTCTTTTCCTGAACCTATAGATGAGGATACCCTTCTTGATCGCCTTAACAATTCCTTAAACAATTATTCAAATGACAAAATTGAATCTCTTTCCATAAATGACCTCAGATCCAAACTTCATCTTTTAGAAATTGACCTTAGATCTAGTTTGAGCGCAGCCAATAAGTCTAAACGTCGCTATTTCACCTCTAAAGAAGAAATCAATAGTTTAAGAGCCAAGAATAGCACTCTTATAGACGAAAAAGATCGCATATCTAGACAAGGTGCTCAAACCTTAGAGGAATTCCATAAAACCCTTCTTGAAGTTCAAATTGAAAGAGATAGATTTATCTGCAAGAATAACGCTCTTGTTGAAAAGAAAAATCAAGTTTGCTCCCGCCTTCTCATTAGTAGTGATGATGAGTTTGCTTGGGATGCGAAGATTCTTGATAATGCTAGAAATAACTTAGGTGTAGACGTTAGTCTTCAAGCTGAGCATTCTGCCTTAATTAAGGATATGATCTCTGAAAGAGAAGGTTGTTATTCTTGTTTTTCCACTAATCCAATTTTTTAACTGAATCTCCACTATTTTATTAATATGTTGTCATTTGTTCGCAGCATATGAAGGAAATCTTCGCCAAATAGTAGAAGAGTTGGAAGAAGAAAAATGTCAACTCGCAAAACTTTTATCTTCTCGCAACGAGAAGTGTTCCAAGTTCAAGAAGCAGCTACAGATTACCCTGGCGAATTTCAGTAATGTTCTTGTTGGTGTTCGCAATGATTCCATTAAGATGGTCTGTGATGATCATAAAATTCCTCATTCTGAGTATCCTTATCTCGCGGATGAAATACCAGAGAACATTCTAAATCTTGTCATCTCTGATAGTGAAGCTGCAGAGTCTGAAGAAGATGAAGAATATAATGAAGATGAAGATGAAGGGGGGAAATCTGATGAAGATAATGAATTTAAATAATTTTATCTCATTTTTTAATCTCTTTGTAATATTTGTACATTTATCTATTTCTCCTTGTAACATATTGCTGCGAATTTCTCCAGCTTCTAAAGTTCCTTGGTGTATAGATTTCTTTTGTTTCTATCTGCATACATTAGAAAATAATTCCTTTTTGTGATATGGTTAATCAATATGATTATTAATTTTTAACTATCTGCGTAAATTTGTCATATAATGATGAATAAAAATATTATCATCCTGTTCATTCCCATACTTGCCTCTGTTATTCATCTGCAATATGAAAAACCAAGTAGATTACTTTCTGAATAAGATTTGTGTTTAAATGTTGGCCATAATCTCGCAGCCATTTCTTGCTCTCTTGTGTGGTCTTATTTTGCCTTCCTAGTTAAAGGTCTTATTTTTCCATGTTTTGTTTTGGTGACAAAATCGCAGGACGTCCTTATATTCGCATATAAAAACCCATTGATCTTGCCTTATCCTCATTTTCTCAATTTGTTGCGACAATATGACAGGCCTAAGTTTTCTTGCGGAAACAAGCCCCATGACATTTCCATCTTGCGATGAAATCGCAGGACGTCTTTACAATTTCATGTAAAAACCCATTAATCTCATCTTATCTTTTTCTCATGGATTTTTGCCTTTGTATAATTGTTGCACAAATATGACAAGCCTAAATATTCTTTCGAACATAAAGCCTCATGACATTTGCGTCTTAAGACACTTATCAGCTCCCTAATGGAGGGTGCCGCCCTTATCTTCCCCCTGGTTGCCCCTTCAAGGAGGCGTACATCGGCCATACAAGACTAGCTCCTCCCATCCGGTTTTACCAACAACCAGTTATTTTCGCAGCCTCTTATCTTTTTTTCCTATATGGCTTATAGTTACGAGACTGCACCCTAAGTGGGGTTTTCTTCGGGTCGAGTGCATCATAACTAAGACTTGGAAAGAATGGCCAGGGTAGTTTCATACGCCCCGGGCACCCTTGGCTCAACCGTGTACCTCGGAGCCTTGATCATACTTTGCACTCCTTAGGAGATACCCTCGGTCGCCCAACTGTTAATATATATATATAGTTGGAAATCCAAGGTACCTCTCCTGGATGGGCTTTTATTGACCCCAAATCTCCATGACTCAGGTTCCAGCAGCGGTATAACCTTATCCCTGAGCCATGCAAATAGATACCCCCTTATATGACGTACTTTAGGTCTTACATTTTCCTCTTGCAAAATTTTATCCGCCAACTAGGGTGTACACCATAAAGGTTCTTCCCATTCTCTTTTGTAAAATTTTCTCCAACAAATCATTCATACATCTCTTGTATTTCACGATTTAGAAATTTTACCTTTTCTACTTACTATTTTCTGCTTCTGCTTTTTTGTTGCGCTTTGCTACTTTTTCTCCATCTGTGAGACGCTCGACATCTATTGGTTTCAACACATGTTGACTTCGCAGCATTCCTTCTTCTCGTCGTTCTACTGTATCCACCATCATCCTTTCACTTCTTTTCTTTTGTTTGATGTTATGTTTCCAGTTTCTGTCCCTCGCAGCCCTTTCCTCGCAAGATTCCATATCAATTTCATAACACTTTTTTCCATCAATCCAATCTCCCTTTATAACTCCAACACCGCTGGGATGAGGAAACTTAATACACTGGTTGAAAGTTGACGCTACACCTAGAATCCCATGCAGCCAAGGCCGCCAATTAAGGCATTATATGGAGATTCTACATCAACAACACATAATTAAATCTTAGAAGATATTGCCTTTAATGGAATTCGCATTGTAATTTCCCCTTTGGGCTTGTTGGAAGTACCATTGAAACCATATATTTTATAAGTCGATGGTATTAGATCCTCATCTCTTCCTCCCATGGTTTTGTAAGTATGATAAAATAAGATATTCACTGATCTTTCAGTGTCAATTAAAACTCTGTTAATGGCCCAAGAATCTTCAGCTTCACTATCCTCATTTTCTTCTTCATATTTTTGTTTTGGATTTATTTCTAATCTTACCACTAGTGGATTGTCATGCATTTCGCCAGGCTCAGGTACTTCTTGTGCAGTGAAAGAAATAGTCTGCTTTTGCCATTCTTCTAATGGCAAAGCTTTCGCAATATTCATTATCTCCCTTCCATCCGAATCTCTTGCGAAAACTCTACTTAAAACATTGTCGTGGAAATCTTCTATAGTCTTGTACGAATGTATGATGGAGTAACAAGATAGATTCTTCGCTTTCGCTCCAACTTCTATCACAAATGTTTCTCCTCCCTTTGTTGTATTCACTCTGCGAATTTCTGGGGATGGGGGTAGTTGCTGAGACTGCGGATGTCCTATTAGAAAATAGTTTAATTTTCCCCGATCTATCATCCTCAAGATGATTCTTTTTACATTCCTGCATTCATTTGTTGAGTGACCATGAAAATGATGATAAGAGCAAAAATCTAGACTTCGATTATTTGGGTGTGACTCTTTTCCCATATTCCAGGGTACGGGTATGTCCTCCATCAAAATTATAGCCTCCCAAATTTTCTTTATGCTAACATTTAGAGGTGGAATCTTAATTTCTTCCCATATTATCTTCTGACTTCCTTGCCCTCTATAATAATTTTGTCTCTGACCACCATAAGTATCTTACGGCTGATCAAGTATCTGAATCTTATTATTTCCACCTCGATTGAAAAAATTTCTTTCCCTTTCAAACTCTTCTTGATCTCTGCTTCCCATAGCTACTAATTTATGTTGTCCATCATCCATACTCTTTTCTTGCTTCACCTACGAAGTGCTCGCTACTGTATTTATTAACCTGGGAAGTATACTTCAATTGAGATGGTATTCGCAATAGGGTATGATTCCATCTCATTTTGTTTCTCCTCCAAAGCAATGTATTCTTCTTGCAATTCTTGCAGCTCTGTCATTGTGATGGTATTCTTGATTCTAAAGATTTGGACGTATAGCATATTGGTTGCGAACATTGCATTAATGAATGATAATATGAGATATCTCTCATCCACGCGGCCTGCTATTTCGCTGCATATTGTTTTCCACCTTATGGTTAGATGTTTTAAGCTTTCACCAACCCTTTGCTTTAATCCAAATACATCTTCAATTCCAGGTTGCGAAGAATTATTACTTATATAAGCTCCCAAAAATGTAGTCTGCAAATGATTGAAAGAAGTTATAGTGTTCTTAGGTAAACCTTCGAACCATTTTAGCGCCTCGCCTGTTAAGTTGGATGCGAAATATTTGCACAATACAACATCATGGTTTTCCCATTATAGCATACACCTAACATAAGCTTTGACATGTTGAATAGCATAAGTAGTTCCATCAAAGATACTGGTTAACGTTGGCAAATTGCATTTTGGGGGTATTCCTCCTAATTGTACTTCTTGGGTGAATGGAGTTTTCGCAGCTTCTTCAATGGCCTCATCAAGTTGCCTTCTACCTCCTCTCTTCTATTATTTAACATTCCCCTCATTTCTGATAACTCTCTCAAGATCTGTTCATTCGCAGCTGAATTTTGCTCCATTGGTCTTTTCAGTGCAACTTCCCTTTTTCTGCGTTCATGTATTTCTTGCCTTGCGAGATTTTGTGCTTCTTCTTCAGTATCTTTATTCTTCCTTCTCCTGTGATTTTCTTCTTCACCTCCTTCTTGAATTCGCAAATGATTATGCCTTCCATCTTCTCTTCTGCGATGTTCTTCATTTCTCACAGTTTCTCTTTGCTGTCTTTCTATCCTCCTTTGTATTCTATCATATTCCTCATTGATATTATCATTGTTGCAATTTCTTGCGCGTCTGCTTTCCCTATTATCATGGTTATTCTGACGTATTGCTTCTTGAAACTCTTGTTCTTCCACTTCTGCTCTTAATCTTTCTCTTTCGCAAGCTAGACGTGCTTGTTCAGCATAATGTCTCTCACTTTCATCCTCAATTATTCTTCGGTTTCTTTGAATTTCTCGCTCATGTAATATTCTCCTTCCTTCTTCTCGATTTTCTTCACCATCTTGGTTATTTCCACCTTCTTGATTTCTATTATCACGCCTATCATCCAAAGTTTCACTACGTGGAATGTAGCGATCATTAATCATCTCTTCTTCTCCATAATGTTGCTCTTCATTTGGATTTTTCATTTCCTCTCGAATATTTTCACCAGCATTTATCACAGGGGAATTTCACCTTGCTTCTTCTCTAAATGATCTTAAACTTGATCTTAAAGTACTTTTTGATCTCCTATTTTGTAATCTCAAATTCTCCATTCTTAACTCGTGATTTTGTCTTGTTAAATTCGCGCGTTCTTCCGCCTCTAACCTCCTTTACACTTGTATTCTTTGTCTTAAAACCTCTACTGCTTCATTTTCGTCATCTCTATGAATTAATCCTCCAACCGCTTCTTGATCTCTTCCTTCTCGCCTTCCATTTCTTAACTGTCGATTTTCTGCTTTTTTTATTAAATATGATCGCCCAGTGTGCACGCTCACCCTGTCATAATCCACAGTTCTATCTTATATCAGTGTTTGCTGATTCGGTTGTTGAACTTGATTTTCTCCATTATTCCTTGTTCTGTTGCTCCTTGTTCCTAATCTTGAAGATTCTCTTATTTTATTTGTCTCTTCTCCAGCAAGTATTTTACTCCTCCTTACGGTTGTTGGTTGTTCTGATGTATTTCTTCTTCTAGCCATTCCTTCAATTTTGATGTATTATTGCAAATCACGTAAAAATCTTTTCCAATTTCTTCAAATTCTTACAAATCACAATTTCAATCTTTACTCAGAAACATCGCTGTTTCTAGCGCCATTATGTAGTTGCAGGAATTCCTACACTACACTGATCGGTTGTCAGCCGAGAAAAAATAATTCACTTTCTCACTCTACTAAATATGAATGAAGTATGTGGTAAGAAAGAGTTCGTATCCACAGAGAGGCGATTGTTGTTATGCAATTTTCAGATTCTTAAGTAACCAAGGGGGAATTTTGTTTTTATCAAAGCAATAAATAAAATAAAGCAAAGCAAATAATTGGAACAATCAATAAGAGGAAGATATTGGTCACGGGATAGTATCATTCACAAACATGTATTTTTCATCAATGACTAGAATTGGTAATTTAATCTCGCAATTATCAAAAGTCCTAGGATATCTTGATCGCAAGAGTATCCCTTTTATTTCCTGATTTTATCACAAACAACATTAAAAGATGCTATTGTGAATTATACTTAAAAAGCAACCTAAAGTGTAAAAGCACAATTAAGTTTAACTCCCTAAGAGCAATAAGTTCTATGAAATAAGACTAATCAATGCAAACAAACGTGTAAAAGCACTAATTCGTTTTAACAAAGGTTATGATTCATATGCGATTAAAAAGATGTATCACTACAAGTAATAATCATAAGATGCTACTAGAAATCAGAGATAACAACTTTTACGTATTGAAAACCCTAATATATCTATAGGGATGAAAACAAATCCAATTGATTCCGGACTCAACCAAACTAGCATTCAAATCATATGATAATAAAAATAATGAATCATAAACGATCGAATTGAGACAAAACTAATTCATAGAATCAAATAACATGCTTGATGAAATCAACTTTGTCCCATAACCAATAATTGTATTTAGCTACTCATATTAATGGAGTTCATCACAAAAATAATCAAATAAAGAAGATGAAAAATAAATACGAAAGCAAACCCTAGTTACTGCTCTCCTCCAAAGCTCCCAGAAAATACGTGATCCCAAAAAGTTGTAGAACTTTTCCTTTTGTAGCCTTTTTCTCCAACTTCTAAAATTAGGTCTAGTCTTCAAAGTCCATCACCAAAAAGTCCACCAAGCCCATGAAACCATGTGTGAGAAAAAAAAACCATGTAAAATATGTCCAAAAGTAGCCGCCGGAAAACTGGGTTTCCGCCTGGAATTTGCCGGAATCCGGCCCGGAAAATATCTCAGGTGACCGGCAAAGTCCACCCGGACACCGGTCAAACGAGTTGAACCGGGTCAACTCAGTCAAAGTCACTGAGTCAAGTACCGAATCAAAACCCAGTCAGATATGAGTCAACTTGGCCCAGGCCATTTGCAGTCTTGCACATGCCTTATGTTGTGCTGCACCATCATTGCAGCTTCACTATTTCACTGCCATCCATGATGGATGTGCCTTCCATGCAACTACAGTTCATAACCTGCAATGCCTCATTGATTTCAACCCTGCCCTAACATACATCTAATTTGATTCATATGCAGCATCACATCACCACCTTTGTAACCCATGTCAGCTCAATATTGAGCTCAATTCTTCCTCCATTCCTGAACTGCATCAATTCCATATCCATCTACTGAGTTCACTTCCAACAACATCATTCTCTTATTCTCTTGTTAACTTGAACCCATTCCACCACTGCTTCTTACTTCTCCCTGTTCATCTCCAGCATACACAACATTTATCAATTCCAACAGCTCAAATCTGCATTGCAGCATCAACAAAATTTCACATGCAGTTTAACACTAACTGTAACTATAGGACCAGAATATCGCCATGACAGTGTTCTTGCGAGATTAACAACACTCCTGCGATCATCCCCGCGATCTCTTCAACAACACTTTGCTAGCGTCACAGAATAACTTAAAAAATGCTTCAAAGAATGACGTGATAGCTGACGATTGAAGAAACACGAGAATAGCATGATTGATCTGCGATGATTAGAACGCTTGTGAGAATTGACATTATAACTACCGCGAGAACATCGCAATCCAAACCAGAAATTAAAGGATAGATTAACTGTCATCCATTATGTAACTACCCTATATAAAGAGACCCAGTATGTCCAGAGAGATGATGATGTATTTTTTGGGTGTTGAGAAATTCTTGAGGAGAGAGAAACAAAAGAGCGGTTGTATTTTTAATCTACTTCCATTTTTTGTAAACTTTGTTAAGAATCAAATAATAAAGTGTCGTTTTAATCACTCAAATATGTGTTGATCACTGTAAGATCTTATCAAGGGTGTAGTGTAGGATTTCCTGCAACTACATTTTGGCGCCCGAAACAGAGAGGAATTGATGATTATTTGAAGGAAAAGATAAAAATTGACATTGTGATTAGAAGGAATTTGGAATAATTAGCGAAAGATCTTACGCAACATTCAACAGATTACAAATATTAATGGCTATAAGAAGAAGAAACGCATCAGAACCACCGACAACTGTAAGGAGGAGTAAAAGACTTGCAGGTGGAGAAACAAATGAAGTGGGAGAATCTTCAAGAATAAGAACAAGAAGAAATAGAACAAGGAATGAAGGAGAAAATAAAGTTCAACAGCCAAACCAACAAACACCAATACAAGATAGAGTTGTGGATTATGACAGAGTTAGCGTGCATACTTGGCGATCAGATTCGATGGAAGAAGCAGAAGATCGACAATTAAGAAATGAGAGAAGAGAAAAAAGAGATCAAGGAGTGGTTGGAAGATTAATTCATGGAGAAGGCGAAAATGAAACAACAGATGATTTAAGACAAGGAATACAAGAGGAAAGGAGGTTAGAAGTAGAAGAACGTGCAAATTTAACAAGACAAAATGACGAGTTAAGAATGGAGAATTTGAGATTGCAGAGTAGGAGATCAAGAAGTACTGCTAGATCAAGTTCAAGATCATTTAGAGAATGACCAAGGCGAAATTCCCCTATGAGAAATGCTAGAGAAAATATCCAAGAAGAAATGCAAAATCCAAATGAAGAGCAACGTCATGGAGCAGAAGAGATAATTAATGATCGTTATGATCCACGCGGTGAAGCTTTGGATGGTAGACGTAATAATAGAAATCAATAAGGTGGAAACAACCAAGACGGTGAAGAAAATAGAAAAGAAGGTAGAAGAATATTACATGGGCGAGAAATTCAAAGAAATCAAAGAATCATTGAGGAGGAAATTGAGAGACATTATGCTGAACAAGCACGCCTGGCTTGCGAAAGAGAAATATTAAGAGCATAAGTGGAAGAACAAGAATTCCAAGAAGCAATACGACATAATAATCATGAAAATCGAGAAAGAAGACGCACACAAAATCGCCATAACCATAATATCAATGAAGAATTTGATAGAATACCAAGAAGAATAGAAAGACAGCGAAGAGAAGCGATGAGAAATAATGAAATTCGCAGAGAATAAATTAGGAGACATAATCAGTTGCAAAATATAGAAGGAGTTAAAGTGGAAAATCGCAGGAGAAGGCAGAATGAAGATACAGATGAAGATACACAAAATCACGCAAGACAAGAAAGGCATGAACGTAGAAGAAGAGAAGTTGCGCTAAAAAGACCAATGGAGCAAAATTCAGCTGGAAAGGAACAAATTTTAAGAGAATTAGCAAAAATGAGGGGAATATTGAATAAAGGAGAGAAGGAGGCAGAAGGAAACTTGATGAAGCCATTGAAGAAGCTGCGAGAACTCCATTCACTCAAGAAGTAAAACTAAGAGGAACTCCTCCAAAATGCAATTTACCAGCTTTAAACAATATCTTCGATGGGACTACCTGTGCTGTTCAACATGTCAAGGCTTACGTTAGGTGTATGCTACAATGGGAAAACCATGACACTGTGTTATGCAAATACTTTACATCTAGTTTAACTGGTGAGGCGTTAAAATGGTTCGAAGGCTTACCCAAAAATACAATAACTTCTTTCGACCATTTGCAAGCTACATTTCTTGGAGCATATATAAGCAACAATTCTTCACAACCCGGTATTAAAGATGTATTTGGATTAAAACAGAGGATTGGCGAGAGTCTGAAATACCTAACCATAAGATGGAAGACAATGTGCAGTGAAATGGCAGGAAGAGTGGATGAGAGATACCTTATTTTATCTTTCATTAATGCCATGTTCGCAACCAATCTGTTGTACATACAAATTTTCAGAATCAAAAATACCATCACAATGACTGAGCTACGAGAACTACAAGAAGAATACATTGTTTTGGAGGAAAAAAAAATGAGATGGAATCATACCCAGTCGCAAACACCAGCTCAATAGCAGCGAACGGGAGTTTACTTCCTAAAATGATCAACAATGTGGTGAGCACCTCGCAGTCACAACAAGAGAAAGTGGTGATTGAAAATCAGCAGAAGTTAGTAGCTATGGGAAGTCGAGATCAAGAAGAGTATGAAAGAGAAAGGAATTATTACAATCGCGGTGGAAATAATAAAATTTAAAGATTGGATCAGCCTCAAGAGACTTATGGTGGTCAGAGGAAAAATAATTTCAGAGGACAAGGGAATCAAAGGGTAATATGGGAAGAAATTAAAATGCCACCCATGAATGCCAGCATAGAAAAAATTTGGGAAGCTATCATTTTGATGGAAAATATACCATCACCCTGGAACATGGGAAAAGAACCACATCAAAATAATCGAAACCAAGAATTTTGTCCTTACCATCATTTTCATGGTCATTCAATAAACGATTGCAGGAATGTAAAAAGAATAATTTTGAGGATGATTGATCAGGGAAAGTTAAATAATTTTCTAATAGGACATCCACAATCTCAGCAGCTACCACCAGCACCAGAAATTCGCAGAGTGAATACTGTAAAAGGAGCAGAAACATTTGTCATAAAGGTTGGAGCTAAAGCGAAGAATTTGTTCTGAAATTTCATCATAGAACAGCGAAGAATAGAAATTGGAGCAAAAAATAGAAATTGGAAACATAATATCAAGAAAAAACAAAGAGGTGATAAGCTGATGGTTGACACAATAAAGCGGCGAGAAGAGAGAATACTGTGAAATCAACATGAGTGTATGAATGGTGAACAGATCGCAGATGCAAAACGCAAAAGAGAAGAAGCAGAAAGTAGTAAGTAGAAAGGTAAAATGAAGAAATTTAAGAAGTTTCATGAACGATTTGTTGAAGAAAATGTTTCAAAAGAATATTTCATTGGAATTAAAAAGTTAAAATATAAATGAAAAGAAGATCCAAGAAAAGAAATTTCATCAAAGTTGCATTAGTCGCAAGAAACGCGAATAAAATTTCGCATAAACATAAGAATGGGACAAACCTATATAGCGTACACCTTAGTTCGCGGATACAATTTCGCAAGAGGCAAATGTAAGACCTAAAGTGCGTCATATAAGGGGGTATCTCTTTGCGTGGCTCAGGGATAAGGTTATACCGATGCTAGAACCTGAGACACGGAGACTGGGGTCCATCTCTTTGAGATACCTATCCAGGAGAGATACTTTGGATTTCCAACTATATAAGGTTGTACCCTGGTTGGACGACTGGGGGTCTCTTCTAAGGAGTGCAGAGTATGACCAAGGCGCCGAGGTACACGGTTGAGCCAAGGATTCCCGGGACGGACGAACTTACCCTGACCATTCTTGGTAAGTCTTGGATATGATGCACTCGGCCTGAAGAAAACCCCACTTAGGGTGCAGTCTTGTAACTATAAGCCATATATGCATAAAGGATAAGAGGTTGCGAAAACAACTGGTTGTTGGTAAATCCGGATGGGAGGAGCTAGTCTTGTATGGACGATGTGCCCTCCTTGAAAGGACAACCAGGGGGAGGATAAAGGAGGCACCCTCCATTAGGGAGCTGATAAGTGTCTTAAGACGGCAATGTCATGGGGATTTACGCTCGAAAGAGCATTTAGGCCTGTCATATTGTCGCGTGAAAAATATTATACAGAGGCAACAAGCCATAAGAGAAAAGATGAGATGAGATCAATGGGTTTTTACATGAAAGTGTAAAGACGTCCTGCGATTTCATCGCAAGACGGAAATGTCATGAAGCTTTGTTCTTACAAGGGAACTTAGACTTGTCATATTATCGCATAGAAATTGAAAAGATACAGATAAGGCAAGATCAATGGGTTTTTATATACAAGTGTAAAGACGTCCTGCGATTTTGTCGCAAATACACAAAGTGGCAAAGTAAGACCTTTAACTAGGAAGGCATAATAAGACCACAAGAAGTTGAATAACTGCGATATTTTTGCAGAGATTATGAAATTTTCGATATTCACGCATAGATCATAAAAGTATATAACTGATACTTGCGATGATACTCGCAACTCAATTTTATTTACAATTGATATCAAAGCTCTACTCAATTTTTTCATATTGCAGATGAATAATAGAGGCAAGTATGGGAATGCACAGAGCGATGAAATTATTATTCATCATTATACGATAAAATTACATAGATTTTATTATATGACACATTTACGCAGATAGTTAAAGGGTAATAATTATGTTAATTGACTATGTTGCAGAAATGAATTGTTATCTAATTCATACAGATTGAAGCAAAAGAAATTTATATATCAAGGAAATCTGCAAGTTGGAGAAACTCGCAGCAATATTACAAAAGGAAGGAGATAAGTGTACAAAAATTACAAGGAAGATAAAAAGAAGAAATAGAACTAATTAGATCCATCGTCATCTTCGCCAGATTTATCTACTTCTTCATCTTTATCATCATCTTCATCCTCGCCAGACTCCTCAGCTTCACTATCAGAGATAATAAGGTTTGGAGTATCTGCTAGAATTTCTTCTGCTAGATCAGGATACGTAGAATGAGGAATGTTATGATCATTGCAGACCATTTTAATAGAATTGTTACAAACAACAATAAGGGAATTGCTAAAATTCGTAGAAGTAATCCTTAATTGGTCCTTCAGCCTTGAATATTTTTCATTGCGAGAAGATAGATCTCTTGCGAGTTGGCTTTTATCTTCTTCCATTTCTCCAATTCTATCGCGAAGATTCTTTTCAGACGCTGCGAACAAAAGCAAGAGTACAAGTTAATACAAATAATGGTGATTTAATTAGAAGGTGAATTAGTGAAAAAACAAGAGTAATAACCTTCTCTTTCGGCAATCATATCTCTAATTAAGGCAGAATGGTCAACTTGAAGACTAACATCTACACCTAAATTAATTCTGGCATTGTCAAGAACCTTCACAGCCCAAGCAAACTCATCATCGCTGCTAATAAAAAGACGATAGCGAATTTGATTATCCTTCGCAAGAAGATCTCTATTCTCGCAGATAAATCTATCTCTTTTAACTTGAATATCGAGAAGAGTTTTATGGAAATTTGCTAAGGCTTTAGTACCATTTTTAACAGCAAGATATTTTTCATCAATAAGATCGTTATTCTTGCCTCTTAGTCTATTAATTTCTTCTTTTGAGTCAAGATAAAGGCATTTAAACTTATTGGTTAAACTCAAATTGAATCTGTGCTCAATTTTCAAGAGATGAAATTTGGATTTAAGTTCATCTATGGAAAGGGATCTAATCTGATCGTCTGAGAAACTACTTAAAGAACTATTAAGGTGAACAAGAAGGGTTTCCTCATCTACAGGTTCATGAAAAGATTGGAAAAATGTAGCCTCATCAGTAAGGCCATAAACTTCTGCAAAAATGGTTGCTTGAATAAGCTACGGTAGGGTAAAAAGAACTAAAAGAAAAAGGAAACAATTCATACCATAGAGTTGCTGGTTAGCCTTGTCAAGATCAGAGATCTTTTATCTATCATTTGAAGCATCAATTTCTAATTGTTTGTTCTTATTGCGAAGCTCAGCAACCTCAGCTTCTAATTTTTCCTTATCTTGGCGAAGCTCAGCAGATTCAGATGATAATTCCTTTTTTTTCTTGCGAAAATTAGCAGCTTTCTTTTCACAAATAACACGTCTTCTATCCAAATCAGAGGCAACAACGAAGGAAGCTCTTCCAACCTGCGATGGAACAATATAAATTAAGATTTGACGAAGAAATAAATGTATAAATAAGATGAAGAAGTGTAAACATACCAGAATACCAAGAGAATTTAAGATACTGGGAGTCATTGATCTTGAGATTCCTTGAAGAGAATCATTATCAACCAATATGGGAGCATCGCAGACTTTAGCGAGAGCCTGGGATATCCCATTAAGAGCTTCATCTCCATAGTCATTTGCGATACCATGTGTAATATCCACAAAGATCTTGGACAATTGAGTCATAGAAGAATCAGATTGGGAAGACTCCATTGTAGAAGGGACATCAGCTTAGAATCATCATCATCATCAGAATTACCACTCGAGTTTTCTGCATTAACTTGAGGAGTCGAAGAAGAATAGAATTGGGTTTTTCTTTTATTTAAGGGAGGAGCACCATATTTCCCTCTGCAAGGGTCAGTAGACTTCTCTTTAAGAGGAATAATAGATTTATCCTGGCAAGAAACATCTTTGTTTTTCCCTTTATTTTTCACAATCTTCACAGGTTCTATTTCCTCAATAACCTGCGAGCACAGATAAAGGTAAGAAATAGAGGCAACAATATATTGTTAAGAATCATAAAGGTGCATTTCTTACTTCATCTGTGAGAGATTTTAGGGCTAAAAAGGTGTTGGGTTTCCCAAATTTCTGGTAATGAAGTTTCATCTTGTCAATCTGGAAAAAATTGGAGTAGTCAGCGAGAGTATGAAGACATGAGGAAGATAATAATGATAATTAGGTAGTGTAAAAATAATGGAAAAACAAAGTACCTCTTTATTTCTTTCAGACCAGTTGAAGACCCACGGTTGATATTCTGAGAAATTCGCAGGCAATGCATGAGGACCAGAGATGTAGGGACCTTCTAAACATAATGGAAAAATGAACCATTTGTCATCATTGGAATGGCGAGGGACTTGATTATTACCCGTATCCCAATCAATATATGACATAAGAACTTCATCTTCAAAGATG
This sequence comes from Papaver bracteatum, assembly GCA_023529315.1. Lineage (NCBI taxonomy): Eukaryota > Viridiplantae > Streptophyta > Magnoliopsida > Ranunculales > Papaveraceae > Papaver > Papaver bracteatum. Next base: position 485,723 of record JAJJWX010000603.1, read on the forward strand.
TTATCCTTCTTTTGCAAGCGGACGCTCCAGCGAGTGCTATCCTTTTTACAAGTGACTATGTCGTAATTCGCGAAGAAATTCTCCACAGTATACTTTGCGGGAATGATTGGGACATCTCTAAATTTGGGATTCTTTGGAGCGTTAGGGTAGCGAGATTCTTTATCAGCACCGCGAGTAGCATACTCAAGCATTAAGCGAATACAATCCCCACTCAATTGATATATCGCTCGCGAGAACTTCGCGTGAGAGAGAATTTCATAGAATAAAGGAAGTTCAGGATCATAGAGAGGAATGGGAAGACCAGCCTCAAGATGACCTAGCGAAATTATGATTTTCTCACGGTTACATGAAAAATTAGAAAATAATGGAACAGAGAGATCAGCCTTAGGGCTTTGATCAGGAATAGTAGATAAGGTGAAACCTTTATCTTTAAGCTTCTTTTGTATCTTATCAAAGGCAAGAACATTTTTATGACCAGCTGCAACCATTTTTAGTATGGGAATGAAGATTGAAAGAATAAAAAATCGAAAGAAAAATTGTAATAGTAACGCATCCGGAATTTACGGAAGAACAGTAAAATTGTAGAGAAGTTGCAGAGAGAAAGAAAGAAGAAAGTAAAAAGAGGGGAAGAAAAGAATGAAAGAAGTATTTATAGAAGAAGAAAATTCTCGGGAAGATGAATGAAATTAATGCAAAGAAAAGACGTGAACGGTCAGATCGCAGCGGTTGAAAAGGACGTGTCAAAGATTTACTGGAAGAAAAAGTACGAGAAAACAGCTGGCGAAGAATACAGAAACGTGTCAAAGCGGAAGAATGCAAAAAGATAAACATCTGCGGCATTGTAAAAAATTCAATTCTCATGATCTTCCCTCCTTCGCAGAAAAGACATGAGAAGAGGCAAGATGTAGGACCAGAATATCGTCATGACAGTGTTCTTGCGAGATTAACAACACTCCTGCGATCATCCTCGTGAGCTCTTCAACATCACTTTGCTAGCATCACATAATAACTTAAAGAATGCTTCAAAGAATGACGTAATAGCTGACGATTGAAGAAACACGAGAAGAGAATGATTGATCTGCGATGATTAAAACGCTTGCGAGAATTGACATTAGAACTACCGCGAGAACATCGCAATCCAAACCCGAAATTAAAGGACAGCTTAGCTGTCATCCATTATGTAACTACCATATATAAAGAGACCCAGTATGTCCTGAGAGAAGATGATGTATTTTTTGGGTGTTGAGAAATTCTAGAGGATAGAGAAACAAAAGAGCGGTTGTATTTGTAATCTACTTCCATTTTTTGTAAACTTTGCTGAGAATCAAATAATAAAGTGTCGTTTTAATCACTCAAATATGTGTTAATCACTGTAAGATCTTATCAAGGGTGTAGTGTAGGATTTCCTGCAACTACAGTACCAACATCCACCAATGCATAGCACCAGCAAATCTCATTCTCGATCACCATTTCATCCTTAGCACCTGCAACTGAACTTCTCAGCAATATTAACTTCAGCTACAATCAGTCCATTCTTGGCTTCATTCTTCTCAGGAATAGCAACATCAACACCAGTACCACCTCCTCAGCTCAGTCATATACCACCAACAAACTCAGCAACAACTTGACCCTGGCAAGCAATAAACAACACCACAGACCAATAACCATTCTTTCTTCTCAGCTGCCAAACTCCACTCTGCCAGTTCACTCATTCCATATCTAAATACCCATGAATCTCCACCACAGAATTCCATCTTTCCCATCTCAGTCATACCACCTACAACACATCCCATTGTTCACGACTCTTGTAGCAGCAACATCATACATTCTACAACTTCACCACTACCAATGCTATAGCAGCACAACCATCTTATCAGCACCACCAGTTTCACTGAGATAACACCAACAACTTATTCTCATTGAATTCTTTGTAGCAACACTTGCTCAAGCCACTGCATCATTGCAGATTCAAGACTGAGCATAAACTCAACCCTGCAAAACCTAGGCATACATCTAAGATTCAAAAACTTTATTTATTTCTTGACCTCACAATCATGTATAGGGCTGGCAATGGATAACCGATATCCGATATCCGTTTCCGATTATTTGAAATCCTATAGGATTTTATCCGTTATATCGGATACCAGATATCCGGATCCGATAACTTATCGGATATTTCCTCTTAACCTATCGGAATCGGATTGGGCTCTATCCGATTGGTTAATATCCGATATCCGATAAGGTAGGGGTTAACGGATAAAAATCCTATAGGATAAGGTCATACATTAACGGTTTACTAGTAGTGACAATTGAAACAATGTTGCAATGGAAGGTTATCGGGCAATAAACAATGTTTAGTCGTCACATTGTCTTTAGCATTAGAGTAGTACCAAGGTTCAAGTTAAAATTGTGTTACGTTTATGGTCAAAAAACTGAAGAAACTTCCATAATGATAAGGTCATATATTAACGGATATTAACGGATAAAAATCCGATATCCGATAGCTTAACCTTAACCTTATCGGATTGGAATTTTTGGTATCCGCCGGATATTATCGGATACCGGATATCCGATAATCCTTAACCTTAACCTTATCGGATTTGCCAATATCCGCCGGATATCTATCCGTTGCCACCCCTAATCATGTACAAATTCATCAGCAAATACCCTTTCATTCACCTATAAAAATCATTTCATATCGCAGCTGCAACCACCATCTGTAATTCAACCAAAACCCATTTTCATATCCTCCACCATAACTAGCACCTCAACAGTTTCATTTATCCAACACATGTAACTTCATAACCTCACCTGTACTGCAATTTAATAACCATCTCCTTGTTTCTATTCCCAGCATCATAGCAGCAACAACACCTGCAACTTCAGTTTAATGCATCAAATCATCTCAATTGCATCTCCAACTGCACTGAACTCTCAGCTGCCACATTCAGTAAACCCTAACTCAATTCAGAAACCCAAATTCACTATCTGAACTGCCATTTCTTCACAATCTCAGTAAACCTTGACAATCAACATTCCCTTCTATTGTAATTTCCTGAATCTCCACTTTCACCAAAGACCCATGAATTACTGCTCAACTCAGATCCAAAACCCAAACTATGAATCAGAAGCATACCCATTGCATAATAGCACCACCAGCATCTCCAAATCAACTCAAATCACTTCTTTGTTCTTCTCAGTTGAAACCCATCTTGAATCTAATGGAAGCTTCATGGATTCCTTCTTTCAGTTCTCAATCATTTCCAGAAACCCATCTCTGCATCTTCTCATTCGAACTCAGAGAGCATCTGCAGATCCCCATTAATCACCTCTTTCTCCCGATTTCTCGATCTGAAATTCATGGCAGCATCAAAACCCTAGCTTTAATCGTGTTCAAGCTTAATTCGAACCCAAATCCAAATCAAACCCATCTTATTTTCAACAACCAACATCTTAAATTTCTTCTCCTACTCTGAATTTCACTGTTGCCATGGCTTCTCTCAATTTCAGTGGAATAATGGGAAGAGAAGAAAAAATTTCTTGAATTTAGGGCTTGTAATGATTAAAATTGATATTGACACCTTGCACCACCGGATAAGGGCTAACCATTCCAAATATGGCTTGTCGATTTCAGAGAACGGACAACCTAATTCCTTGCTCAACTCAATCGTCAATTTTGAGCAACTGACAGTTCATTCTTCCGCTCCTTTGCTGCATAACCTTAGATGGTTCCAAACATCGCTCGTCTGTGGATGACGCTTTTGCTCTTCTCGAATTCTTCCACCAAAAATAGCCGTCTTTTACTTCTCAAGTCTACTTATTTTCTTCAATGTCTCTTCATCACTAAAGTTGTCATGCTTTTCAGACAGAAATTGCATCACTAAAGCCGACATACTTTTCAGATAGAGATGAAGAAATAAAAACAAATAATGATAAATAGTCCGCCTCCAACACTTTTTCTCTTTTTCCCTGTTTCCTCTCCTTTTGTTCCAAATGACTCCAAAGTACCTAAATACTCAAAAACAAACATAAGATACATATTTTACAAGAAAACTAAGCTAAGAAAGCATAAACAATAGATAAATATCAAGGTGTTTTATACACCTATCATACACCCCTCACAAGAATTCATAATAATCAACACATATTTGAAGATTAAGAACAACACTTTTATTGATTAATTCTCAGAAATATTATAAGAAATGGAAGAAATCAAGAATACAACCGCTCTATTAAACTTTATCTCTCCTCAAAACTTTCTCAACACTCCCAAATTGATCTCTCTCTTGTGAGTTTATTAGTTCTCTTTATATGGGGAAGTTACATAGTGGATGACAGCTATGTTGTCCTTTAATTTCGGATCTAACTCGTGATAGTCTCGCAGTAGTTATAATGTTAATTCTCGCAGATGCTATAATCTTTGCAGGATTGTCATGCTCTTCTCGTGTTTTAGTTACCGTCATCTGCTACGTCATTCTTTGAGTCACTCTGCAACACTCGCAGCGTGTTGTTAAAGAGATCGCAGAAATGTTGTTTATAAATTTCGTAAGAGTATTATTGTGGCGATATTCTGATCCTACACTAATATTTTGTGTGAGACGGCTATTATCGTCTTCTAAGAATGTGTCAATGATTGACATGAGAGTTTAGAACAATTAATCATTGTCTGGATATAGCCCAGTATGCATACCCATATGCAAACTGTTGTAAAAGTGATTCAGGTCCGAGAACCAAGTATGCATACCCGTATGCGAACGATTTTAACTGTCAAAGTTCGGTAACTAAGTTTGCATACCCGTTTGCAAACTTATTCACCTGAGTTCTGTAATACCCCGATTTCGGCAGTGGTTGGCCGAATGGAATATAAGTAATGATTTTTCCTTTCCTAACACCGAGGCCTTTTCAGCACAATTGGCTCCAGAGTTGGCAGAAAACTCTACAGTTAAGCGTGCTTGGGAGGGAGAAATCCAGGGATGGGTGACCATGCAGGAAGTTTCTGCTGGATTACCGCAGCGATGCCCATTGAAAACCCCACACTGCTGGATAACCGCAGTGGCTAAGTGGGGACAGTATCGGTGGAGGGACGGGTCATTACAAATGGTATCATAGCCGACGACGGTTCACCTGCCGAGGGTGGGAAGGTACGCTGGCGGGAATTGTCCAGGTGCTTCTCATGAGGGGCATGGAACGTCGGAGATCTGGGATTGAAAATATATTCTGGAGCCGAGGACGGCTCCAATTTAAGGTGGTGGTATTGTAATACCCCGATTTCGGCAGTGGTTGGCCGAATGGAATATAAGTATTGATTTGTCCTTTCCTAACACCGAGGCCTTTTCAGCACAATTGGCTCCAGAGTTGGCAGAAAACTCTGCAGTTAAGCGTGCTTGGGAGGGAGAAATCCAGGGATGGGTGACCATCCGGGAAGTTTCTGCTGGATTACCGCAGCGATGCCCGTTGAAAACCCCACACTGCCGGATAACCGCAGTGGCTAAGTGGGGACAATATCGGTGGAGGGACGGGTCATTACAAGTTCGGTCCGAAATGACACTATGCATACCCGTTTTCAAACTGTCAGAAAGGATCAAGTCCGGAACTTAAGTTTATGTACCCGTTTGCAAACTTATGTGGTTAAGTTCTAAAATGGGCTAAGTATGTTTTCATACTCATGAACAAATACATTTATAAATTAAGGAATGCAATCTTTGCAAACCATGGTGAAAGTGTTCATGAACTGATTCTTTTGAATCAATCCGATTTTGCTTCAATTGTGTCTTGTATACTTCTATGAGAATATAAACAATTGAACAACTCTATGAGTAACACAATTAGATTCATTTTATCTAGAAGTTATTGTGAAGATGAATAAGGTTGATATGAAAGTGCTCATATGGCTAACCATTGGTTAACTATCGATAAACCGACTAAGTGCACACGTTTAGGTACGGTTAATCATATCTAAATAAAAGTATATTTCATTTGTGTGTAACAAGCTAAGACCATCTAACGGTGGAAAGATATTAGCTTGAATCTTAAATCAGGTTTCGTCTAACGGTAAATATTGATTGCTTTGTTTCAAAGCTATCAAACCCTGATTTGAAGACTATATAAGGGAGAAATCTAGCAACTGGGAAATCTAATCCCCACACCTCATGTATGATACTAGTTGCGACTAGAGTCTATTCTCCTTTAACCTAGGTTTTTCCTAAAACCATTATAGGTTAACGACTTAAAGACTTCATTGGGATTCTGAAGCCAGACCCAACTATTTTCTTTGTAGTTGCATGTTCTGATCTTACTTGTTCTATCCTATTGAGTACTATCTTCTCTAAGATTTGCTCGAGATTTATCTCCGATAGGTAAGATATAAAAAGTACTCACAAATATCTTCGTCTCATTCTTTGTGATTCCACAATAACTTGTTCTATTACCATATAGTTAAGTTATTGTGAGGGGATTGATATTTCTAGGTTGTTCTTCGGATTATAAGACCAGATTATCAATTAGTTCCTGTTCACCTTGATTTATCAAAAGATGGAACAAAAAATTCGTAGGTATTTCTGTGGGAGATAGATTTATCTATCAGAATAGACTTTTCCGTGGGAGACATATTTGTTTATAAAGTCTTCGACTTTAGGTTGTAGTAACTCTTAGTTGCGGGTGAGATCATCTAAGGGAATCAAGTGCGTAGAGTCCTGCTGGGATTCAGAGACGTAAGGAACGTGAATGTACCTTAATCAGTATGAGATTGGTTAGGGCTCAACTACATTCCAGTCTGAAGTTATCTTGTAGTAGGCTAGAGTCTGTAGCGGCTTAATACAGTGTGGTGTTCAAACCTGGACTAGGTCCCGGGGTTTTTCTGCATTTGCGGTTTCCTCATTAACAAAACTTCTGGTGTCTGTGTTATTTCTTTTCCGCATTATATTTGTTTATATAATTGAAATATCATAAATTGTGCGTAGTTCAATCAATTGGTAAATCCAAACTTTGGTTGTTGATTGAAATTAATTGACACTTGAACATTAGTCTTTGGTATCATTCAAGTTATTTATTATAATAATCAGGCTTGCGGATTTCTATCTGTTTGATTTGCTGACTATGTAGTTGCAGGAAAACCTACACTACACCCCTTACCAGAATCCACAATTATCAACACATATTTGAAGATTAAGAATAACACTTTTTTGATTAATTCTCAGAATTGTTACAAGAAATGGAAGAAATCCAGAATACAACCGCTCACAAGAATTTTCTCTCTCCTCAAAATTCACTCATGACTCCAAAATTGATCTTTCCCACTCTTAATCTATTGATTCTCTTTATATATGGTAGTTATATAGTGGATGACAGCTAAGCTGACCTTTATTTTCGGATCTGACTCACGATACTCTCGCAGTAGCTGTTAATGTTAATTCTTGCAGGTATTTGTGATCCTCGCGGCATCATCACACTTTTCTCATGTTTCAGTTGTCGTCATCCGTTACGTCATTCTTTCAATCGTTTTGTGACACTCGCAGTGTGTTATTGAAGAGCTCACATAACTGTCGCTGTAAATCTCGCATGAGTATTGTTGTGGCGATATTCTGATCCTACATCTTGCCTCTTCTCATGTCTTTTCTGCAAAGGGAAAAGACCATGAGTAATCAAAACCTTTTGAAATGCCGCAGCTGTCTATTTTTCATGTTCTTTTGACACATATCTTTTCCTCGCCAGGTTTGTTACACGTATCTTTTTATCCATTCAACTTCTGACACGTCCCTTTCAACCGCTGCATTCCAATCATTCACGTCTCTTCCTTGTATTAATTGCACTTATTTTCTCGAGATTTTTTACATTCTATATATATCTTCTTCACTCTTCTCTTTTCTTCTTTTTACTTCTTTCTTCATTCTCTCTGTAATTTCTCTGCAAATTCACTATCCTTCGTAAATTCCGGATCTGCTACTGTTGCAATTTTTCTTTCGATTTTTTACTATTTCAATCTTCATTCCCATACTAAAAATGGTTGCAGCCGGTCGAAAATATGTGATTGCTTTCGAGAAGATTCAAAAAGAACTTCAAGACAAAGGTTTTACTTTATCCACCATTCCCAATCAAAACCCTAAGTATGAACTTTCTGTTCCATTATTTTCTGATCTTCCATGTAACCATGAGAAGATCAGAGTCTCGCTAGGCCAGCTTGAATCTGGTCTTCCCATTCCTCTTTATGACCCTGAACTTCCTTTATTCTATGAGATACTCTCTCGATTTAAGTTCTCACCAAGTGATACGATTGAGTGGGGATTGCATTCGCTTAATGCTTGAGTATGCTACTCGCGGTGCTGGTAAAGAATCTCGCTACCTTGATACTATGAAGAATCCTAAATTCAAAGATGTTCCAATTGTTCCCGCGAAGTATAATGTGGATAACTTCTTTGCAAATTACGATATAATCCCTATGAAGAAGGGCAATACTTGTTGGGGTGTCCTCTTGCAAAATAAGGATGACATCGCTGAAGATAAAGTTCTTATGTTAGATATCGATTGGCATACAGGTAATAATCAAGGACCTCGCCACTCCAGTGATGACAAATGGTTTATTTTTCCATTATGTCTAGAGGGTCCCTACATCTCCGGTCCTCATGCATTGCCTGCAAATCTCGCAGAATATCAGCCGTGGTCTTTCAACTAGCCTGAAAGGAATAAAGAGGTATGTTCCCTCAAATTTTTGCATAATTATCATTATTATGTTCCTCATGTTTTTATACTCTCTCTGACTACTCCAATTTTTCCAGATTAACAGGCTGAAAATTAACTACCTGAAATTTGGGAAGCCCAACACCTTTTGAGCCCTTAAATCTCTCACAGATGAAGTAAGAAATATTCCTTTATGAATCTTAACAATATATTATTGCCTGTATTTCTTATCTTTATCTGTGTTCGCAGGTTTTTGAAGAAAGAGAACCTGTTGTGGTTGCGAGGACCAAAGGGAAAAGCAAAGATTCTTCTCGTAAGGAGAAATCTAACACTTCTCACAAGGAGAAATTTGGTGCTCCTCGCAAGGAAAAACCCACTGGTCCTCTCTCGAAGAAAAGAAAGATCCAAACTACTTACCCTTTATCATTCCAATCTAACGAAGAAAATTCTCATGATGATACTGATAATGATGATGATGATGATTTTGATGCTGATATCCCTTCCGCAATGGAATCCTCCTAATCTGAATTTCCATGGCCCAGCTATCTAATAATTTTGGCGATATTACACATGGTATCGCAAATGATTATGGAAATGAAGATCTTAACGGGGTATCCCAGGCTCTTAACGGGGTATCCCAGGCTCTTGCCAAGATCTGCAATGCTCCCATATTGGTTGATAATGATTTTCTCCAAGGAATCTCAAGATCAATAACTCTCAGTCTCTTAAATTCTCTTGGTATTCTGGTATGTTTTCATTTATTCACCACATTTATGTATTCATTTCCTCGCCAAGTTTTAATTTACATTGTTCCCTCGCAGACTTGGAGAAGAGGCGCACATCTTTTTACAAGAAGAATAATGTTCTTCGCAAGAAGAATGTGGAGTTGGAATCTGAGTCCGCTAGTCTTCGCGGGCAATTAGAATCTGGGTTTGCTGACCTTCAAGAAAAGATCAAGCGATTGGAAACTGAACTTTCTTCCTTGCGAGATAAGGTCGCAAGCCTCCAAGCTGCGAACGATCAACTTTATGGTAAGAAATCTTTCTCTTTTTATTTAACATTGTATTTCTTTGCATTTTTTCTTATTTTTCTTCTTCGCAGATGTTTACGACCTTTCTGACGAAGATGTATTCCTTCATTCTTTTCCAAATCCAATAGACGATGATACTCTCCTCAATCGCCTTAATGGATCCTTAAACAACTATTCAAATGAACAGATTAAATCCCTTTCTGTAGATGATCTTAGATCCAAATTTCATCTTTTAGCGATTGATCACAGATCTAGTTTAAGAGCGGCTAATACATCCAAGCGTCAATATCTTAACTCTAAAGAAGAAATCAAGATTCTAAGAGCCCAAAAAAGTGATCGTATAGATGAAAAAGATCGCATCTCTAGGCAAGGAGCTCAAACTTTAGCGTATTTTCATAAAATTCTTCTTGAAGTCCAAATTGAAAGAGATAAACTTATCCGCGAGAGAGAGGATCTGTTGAAAGAGAAAACCAAATTCGTTCCCGTCTTCTTATTAATAATGATTATGAATTTTCCTGGGCTGCAAAGATTCTTGACAATGCCAGAGCTAACTTAGGTGTAGATGTTAGTCTTCATGTTGAACAAGCGGCCTTAATTAAAGACATGATTTCTGAAAGAGAAGGTTATTAATTGTTTTTCCTTTTTAATTTCTTGTCTTTTATAGTTTTTTGCAAAATTTCCAACTTGTTGTTATATACTCGCAGGATCTGAGAAGAGATACTCTGAAAGAATTGGAGAACTTGAAGCTGATAAGAATCAACTCGCAAAGACTCTTGCTGCTCGCAATGAGAAATATTCAAAATTGAAGACCCAATTAAAGATTACTGCTACCAATTTTAGTAATCTCCTTGTTGGTGTTCGCAATAATTCTTCCAAGAAGGTCTGCGATGATCATAACATTCCTCACTCTTTGTATCCTTTCCTCGCGGAAGAAGTTCCAAAGAATACTCCAAATCTTGTTATCTCTGATAGTGAAGCTGAAGAATCTGGCGGAGATGAAGGATACAACGAAGATGATGGTGAAGACAAAGAAGAAGAAAAATCTGGCGAGGATGATGATGGATCTAACTAGTTTTGTTTCCTCTTTTTAATCTCCTTATAATATTTGTACATTTATCTTCTTCTTCTTGTGATATTACTGCAAGGTTCCTTGATGTATAAATTTCTTTTGCTTCTATCTGTATAAATTATAAAATAATTCTTTTTTGCAATATAGTTAGTTCCATCTGCGTAAATCTTTGTCATATACCGGCATGGTAAGGGAGTGCACATATCCTATCTGTGTCTGTCTTTAGTAATGTTAGTGTTATTTAGTATAGTTAGGAGTGCTAATTAGTAGTAAGCTGTATTGGTTGGTTGAGATGTAACCACCCGGTGAGTTAGTGGTCGTTAGATGGTAAGGAAGATATGCCTATCTCTATAAGAGAAATGAGTCTGTAATGAAACCGAAGGAAATTTATTAATCCAATAGAACATTTTGTTCTTCAGGCTGTGTTCCTTGTGAACCAGAAGGCTTGATCCTCCGGGATTAAGAGAGGTTTATCCTCAATCTATCCATCCAACCCTGTCATTGTACTTAGGTTCATGACAATTGGTATCAGATTCGTTTCGATCCATGGGGAGTATTTTGTATCTAGCTAGAGAGAAATTTCAATTGTATAACCATTTACTTGATCTGGAGAGAAGATATCAAGACTTACTAAACGATGTACCTTCACCATATCGTGATTATCATCTTTGGCAAACAGATTATCTAATCAACTTCACCAAGCTTAGGTGGAAATCCATTTACATAACACCATTCGAAGACAGGTTCATTCCTCCGGTGAATACGGAAGCTACAAAGCAGAATGAGGTTTTTATTGACGAATTGGTACCTGAATTCAGTCAAGATCTTACTCCAAACTCTCTTCCTGATGCTACCTTAGATTTCGAGTCAATTTCTGAATCTCAGGATTTTTGTGTTGTTGCATCTGAAGAAGTAAATTTGGTTCCTAAATCAATTCGTTCAGATTCTTCTCCTCAAGTTCACAATAATGTTGAATCTCATAAAGTGAAATCAAATCCTTCCAATGTCGTTGACAAAGAAGACGATGATTCCACCGATTTTGTGAATCTTCAGTTGAAAGACATTGACGAAGCTGAGGTGTATCACATCGACAGTACAAATCCTGAAAACTCGAAGGGGTTCGCCATTCTTCACAACAAATTTCACTGTCCTGATGGTTTTCATTTTGGTATTGACGATTCTCGCAGCATATTTGATCGAGGTAAATGTATCCCTATTTCTATCCATTCAAATGAGAAATTGATTGTTCCAGTGATTTCATGTTTGGGGTACCAATTAGATTCCTCGTGCATCCATTTGAGTGTGAGTTTGTGTAATGATGATGCTGCAATTTTAGATGAGAACAAAATGTTTGATAAAATGTCTGAGAGTGTGACATTGAGTGGTGTTGGAGTTGAATTTTTCTGGCAGCTCAAAATGAGTAAGGTATTTGATAGAGGCAAAGAGTCATTTGGTATTACAGAGTTCTCTAATTCTGTGGGCAAATATGAATATGGTTTTGTTACATTTCCTTCTTGTGTGATTGTTATTCTTGGTTCTGCATTACTGGAAAGGTACGCTAGAGATTTGGTGTGGGAGTTGTTTCCAAGACATGAGTATCCGTCCGAACTTCAGTTTCTGAATTTACCAAGTATTAGATGTGAGTTGGTTGAGATGCGTTACAACTTAATATTTGGTGATTATTCCGCACTTGCCTTAAATTTTGTGCGTCGAATGTTTGATCGTGATAAAGGACCCCAACTTTCTATGGTTTTTTCGGACCTTGCTGGTGTTTCTGAATTCAATATTGTCATCCCTATGTTTGGTTTATTAGTAGTCACTATGTGTTCGATTGTACGGGATAAATACAATGACAATTATGCGCATGAGCTAACTGCTGAAAATGGGTTTGGGGTCAATTTGTGGCTTACAAATTCATTTGTATTAGTGCTAGTTAAAGCTGGTGACATTGGGGATGGTAGTTCCCTGTATGTGACAATTCCGCAGATAAACAATATGTACGAGATTACTTTACTTTCTCTATTTCCTAAATACTATACAGAGATTATTCAGGTTCAGATTTATGAGCATGGGTACTGTTTATATTGGAGGATTAGTGCCCATATCATTTGGATGTCAGCTAAGGGTGGTGCTTGTTTTTGTGGATTGCATACTGAAATTTTCATGTTGGCAAAGATAATTGGCGAATTTTCTGGGTTCCAAGAATATACTTCTCTGATGATGCTCACACTTTCCAGAAGCTGCTGTAAATTCTTAAGAATAAGCTTCTCCATGCATTATCCGTGGCCTACTTATAAGTTATACATTCCTGAAAAGTGTACTCAGGCCTTCCTGAACTCGATCATAGGTGGTGTTCTCTGCTACTTGCACTATGCTAAACATGATGGATGTGTTCAACTGCGGAGTTTGAACATGGTTATTTGTTATTATCTTTATTTTGGTTTTACTTGTTTCTTATTTGATCGAGGAAAGGGGTTTGACGGGTCAAATTCTGGGGATGATCAGAATGAAAAATTTGTTTCTGGGGTTGTTCTTAGACCAAGGTACGAGTTCGAGTTGTTGCTTGAAGTGACTGCAGTTCATGGTCTGTGCCTTAGATGTGTCATCAGGCTTGACGGAACATATAGACTAGCAGCTGAGTTGTCTTTCCAACTGCTTAGAGCCTGCAATCCAGATGGTGCTGTGAGGTTCGATGATTTTTCTCTTCTGCAATTTTTCTCGACATATTTCTGGAGTAGGGGCAGTGCGAGTAACTTTGGTACCATAGCTGGCGTTTCTGGTGATGGAATTATTTTACGACATTCACGGAATCTTTGGTACTCACCAACGAGAAATTTTGGCCGGACAGAATTCCTCGGAAAAATGAAATTTACCGGATTGGTTATATCTCTTGGACTAAAGTTTGTTAGTATTCCAGGATGCTCAAGGTCACTTCTGCAAGGCTTTGTTGTGCTGAACTACAACCCAGAACATGCATTGCTTTGTTGTGGTCAACGATCACTTTCCTGTGTTTGGAGTTGGCGACAACTCATACACAACAGTGAGCTTGAAGATATGGGAATTAATTATTTGAACAAATAAATACTCCTGAGTTTCATTTCTCTTGCCCATCTGGAGGGAGTAACCACTATCAGCCAGCAATTCTTGTAGTCTACATAAAGGAGGTAGGTTGTTGTATGGCATGGAGATGAAGTATTTCAAAGTCTTGCCGGGGCACTTACTCACAGAGGGCTCATATCATATACCGGCATGGTAAGGGAGTGTTGTTCACCTGAATGATTATGGGATCTTTTATCCTACCCCTTCATCCTTGAGGCCAAGGATGTTTTCAAGGGGAGTGGAATGTCATATACCGGCATGGTAAGGGAGTGCACATATCCTATCTGTGTGTCTTTAGTAATGTTAGTGTTATTTAGTATAGTTAGGAGTGCTAATTAGTAGTAAGCTGTATTGGTTGGTTGAGATGTAACCACCTAGTGAGTTAGTGGTCGTTAGATGGCAAGGAAGATATGCCTATCTCTATAAGAGAAATGAGTCTATAATGAAACCGAGGGAAATTTATTAATCCAATAGAACATTTTGTTCTTCAGGCTGCGTTCCTTGTGAACCAGAAGGCTTGATCCTCCGGGATTAAGAGAGGTTTATCCTCAATCTATCCATCTAACCCTGTCATTGTACTTAGGTTCATGACAATCTTCCATATAAAGATGAATAATAATCTTATCATTATGTTCATTCCCATACTTGCTTATGTTATTCATCTACAATATGAAAGATTGAGCAGATTAATGTTAAATAAAATCTATTTGTAAACTTTGCCTCAACTTCTGCGTAAATATCGCAGGTCATGTCTGTATAATCTTATGATCTCCTGTGGTCTTATTTTGCCTTCCTAGTTAAAGGTCTTACTTAGCCACTTTTTTTTTTCTGCGACAAAATCGCAGGACGTCTTTACACTTCCGCATTTTTTCAATTTTTCTGCGACAATATGACAAGTCTAAGCTCCCTTGCGAGAACAAAGCCTTATGAAATTACCATCTTGCGATGAAATCGCAGGACGTCTTTACACTTTCATGTAAAAACCCATTGATCTCATCTTAAATTTTTCTCATGGCTTGTTGCCTCTGTATAATATTTGTCACGCGACAATATGACAGGCCTAAATATTCTTGCGATCATAAAGACCCATGACATTGCCGTCTTTAGACACTTATCAGCTCCCTAATGGAGGGTGCCACCCTTATCTTCCCCCTGGTTGCCCCTTCAAGGAGGGAACATCGGCCATACAAGACTACTTCCTCCCATCCTGTCTTAACAATAACCAGCTGTTTTTGCAGCCTCTTGTCCTTTATGCCTATATGGCTTATAGTTACAAGACTGCACCCTAAGTGGGGTTTTCTTCGGGTCAAGTGCATCATAGCCAAGACTTGCCAAGAATGGCTAGGGTAGCTTCGTAAGACCCGGGCACTCTTGGCTCAACCATGTACCTCGGTGCCTTGATCATACTATGCACTCCTTAGGAGAGACCCTCGGTCGTCCAACCAGGGTATAACCTTATATAGTTGGAAATCCAAGGTACCTCTCCTGTATGGGTTTTCAATAACCCCAATCTCCACGAATCAGGTTCCAGCAGCGGTATAACCTTATCCCTGAGCCATGCAAAGAGATACCCCCTTATATGACGCACTTTAGGTCTTACATTTGCCTCTTACGAAATTTTATTCGCGAACTAGGGTGTACGCCATAAAGGTTCGTCCCGTTCTTATATTTCTCTTGCGAGTATTGCAACTCTGATAAAATTTATTTTCTTTGATCTTCTCTTTATTTGCATTTCAACTCTTGTATGATTTTTCAATTTCATCTTTTTCATTCAAACGAAATATTCTTTTGAAACATTTTCTTCAACAAATCATTCATAAATTTCTTAAATTTCATGATTTTACCTTCCTACTTACTACTTTCTGCTTCTGCCCTTTTGTTGGGTATTGTTATTTTCTCTCCATCTGCGAGGCGCTCTCCATCAATTACCTTTAGTGTGTGTTGACTTTGCAGTATCCCATCTTCTCGCCGTTCTATTGTATTAACCATTAATTTGTCACTTCTTTGCCCCTGCTTGATGTTATGCTTCCAATTTCTATTCCTCGCAGCTCTTTCTTCGCAAGATTCCATGTCAATTTCATAACACTTCCTTCCCTCAATCTAATCTCCCTTTATAACTCCAACACCGCTGGGATGTGGAAACTTAATGCACTGGTGATAAGTTGACGCTACACCTAAAATTCCATGTAACCATGGCCTGCCAATTAAGGCGTTATATGGTGATTCTATGTCAACCACACAAAATTGAACTTTGGAAGATAGTCCCTTTAACGGAATCCGCATAGTAATTTCCCCTTTAGGCTTGTTGGCAGTACCATTGAAACCATAGATCTTATAGGTTGACGGTATCAAATCCTCGTCTCTTCCACCCATGGTTTTGTAAGTATGATAAAATAAGATATCAACTGAACTTCCAGTATCTATTAGAACTCTGTTAATGGCCCAAGAATCTTCAGTTTCACCATCATCATTTTCATCATCTTCTTCTTCTATTTGATTTGGATTTATTTATAATCTTACCACCAGTGGGTTGCCATGCATCTCTCCAGGCTCTAGTACTTCTTGTGCTGTGAAAAAGATTATTTGCTTTTGTCGTTCTTCTAATGGCGAGACTCTCGCAATATTCATTATTTCTCTTCCATCCATGTCTCTCGCGAAGACTCTACTTAGAACGTTGTCGTGGAAATCCTCAATAGTCGTGTATGAATGTATGATATAATTACAGAACAAATTCTTCGCCTTGCTCCAACATCTATTAGAAATGTTTCTGCTCATTTTACAGTATTTACTCGGCGAATATCTGGTGCCGGTGGCAACTGCTGAGATTGCGGATGTCCTATTAGAAAATGATTTAACTTTCCCTAATCAATCATTCTCAAAACTATTCTTTTTACATTCCTGCAATCGTTTATTGAGTGACCATGAAAATGATGGTAAGGACAAAATTCTTGATTTCGATTATTTGGATGTGGCTCTTTTCCCATATTCCAGGGTGATGGTATATTTTCCATCAAAATGATAGCCTCCCAAATTTTTTCTATACTAGCATTCAGAGGTGGCATCTTAATTTCTTCCCATATTATCTTCTGACTCCCTTGCCCTCTAAAATTATTTTGCCTCTGACCGCCATAAGTCTCTTGCGGCTGATCAAGTCTTTGAATTTTATTATTTCCACCGCGATTGTAATAATTCCTTTCCCTTTTATACTCCTCTTGATCTCGACTTCCCATGGCTACTAACTTCTGCTGGTTATCAATCACCACTTTCTCTTGTTGTGACTGCGAGGTTCTCGCCACATTATTAATAATTTTAGGAAGTAAACTTCTGTTTGCCGCTATTGAGCTAGTATTTGCGACTGGATATGATTCCATCTCATTTTGTTTCTCCTCCAAAGAAATGTATTCTTCTTGTAGTTCTCGCAGCTCAGTCATTGTGATGGTATTTTTGACTCTGAAAACTTGAACATATAGTAGATTGGTTGCGAACATAGCATTAATGAAAGATAAAATGAGGTATCTCTCATCCACTTTACCAGCCATTTCACTGCACATTGTTTTTCACCTTAATGTTAAGTGCTTCAGACTCTCGCCAACCCTTTGTTTTAACCCAAACACATCTTCAATTCCTGGACGCGCAGAATTGTTACTTATGTAAGCTCCCAAAAATGTGGTTTGTAGATGAGTGAAAGAAGTTATAGTATTCTTGGGTAAACCCTCAAACCATTTTAGCGCCTCGCCAGTTAAGCTTGACGCGAAATATTTGCACAACACAGCATCATGATTTTCCCACTGTAGCATACATCTCACATAAGCTTTGATGTGTTGAATGGCACATGTAGATCCATCAAAAATACTAGTTAATGCTGGCAAGTTCCACTTTGGGGGTATTCCTTCTAATTGTACTGCTTGAGTGAATGGAGTTTTTACAGCTTCTTCAATCGCTTCATCAAGTTGTCTTCTGCCCCCTTCTCTTCTGTCATTTAACATTCCCCTCATTTTTGCTAATTCTCTTAAAACTTGTTCATTCCCAACTGAATTTTGCTCCATTGGTCTTTTCAGTGCAGATTCCCTTCTCCCGCGTTCTTGCTTATCTTGTGTTGTGAGATTTTGATTTCCGTCTCCATTATTTTCTTCTTGTCTTTCTCCGCTATCTTCTCTTACATTTATTTCGCGAATATGCACACCATTATATATCTCATTTTCTCTTCTGAGATTTTCTTCTGCTCTTCTTTGCACCATATCGTATTCTTCGTTAATATTACCATTATTGCGGTTCTGTTCACGTCTTCTTTCTCGATTGTCTTGATTATTCTGGCGAATTTCCTCTTGGAATTCTTGCTCTTCTACCTATGCTCTCAATCTTTCCCTTTCGCAAGCTAAGCGTGCTTGTTCAGCATAATTTCTCTCGATTTCTCTTTCAATTATTTGCTAATTTCTTAGAGTTTCTCTTCCATGCAATATCCTCCTTCCTTCCTATTGATCTTCTTCGCTATCTTGGTTATTTCGTGCCTGACGTTGTTCATTCTCCGGCCTTCTGTTGTTTTGTCCATTTTGTTGAATTTTACCTTGTGGTATGTAACGATCTTCCCTTATTTCTCTCCTTTCGCGATGTCCTCCATTTGGATCATGATTTTCTTCTTCAATATTTGTTATAGGTGATCTTCTTCTTATCTCACTTCTGATTATTCTCGAACTTGATCTTGTAGTGCTTCTTGATCTTCTATTTTGTAACCTCATATTTTCCATTCTCAATTCATGGTTTTGCCTTGCCAAATTTTCACGTTCTTCCGCCTCTAATCTCCTTTCCCCTTGTATTCTTTGCCTTAAAACCTCTACTGTTTCATTTTCATCTTCTTCATGTATTAATCCTCCATTTACTTCTTGGTTTCTTCCCTCTCGTCTTTCATCTCTTAATTGTCGATTTTCTGGTTCTTCTATTGAATCTGATCACCAAGTATGCACGCTTACTCTATCATAATCTACAACTCTATCTTGCATTGGTGTTTGCTTATTTGGCTGTCGAACCTGATTTTTTCCATCATTCCTTGTTCTATTTCTTCTTGTTCTTACCCTTGAAGATTCTCCTATTTCATATGTTTCTCCACCTGCAAGTCTTTTACTCCTCCTTATGGTTGTTGGTGGTTCTGATGTATCTCTCCTTCTTCTAGCCATTAATCCTAGTGAATCGTTGAAAATTGCGTAAAAATCCTTCGCTAATTATTCTAAATTCCTTCCAATCACAATGTCAATCTTTACTTTTTTCTTCAAATAATCATCAATTCATCCCTGTTTCGGGTGCCAAAATGTAGTTGCAGGAAAACCTACACTACACCCCTTACCAGAATCCACAATTATCAACACATATTTGAAGATTAAGAATAACACTTTATTGATTAATTCTCAGAAATGTTACAAGAAATGGAAGAAATCCAGAATACAACCGCTCACAAGAATTTTCTCTCTCCTCAAAATTCTCTCCTGACTCCAAAATTGATATCTCCCACTCTGAATCTATTGATTCTCTTTATATATGGTAGTTATATAGTGGATGACAGCTAAGCTGTCCATTATTTTCGGATCTGACTCGCGATACTCTCGTAGTAGCTATTAAATGTTAATTCTCGCAGGTATTTGTGATCCTCGCGGCATCATCACACTTTTCTCATGTTTCAGTTGTCGTCATACGCCACGTCATTCTTTCATTCATTTTGTGACACTCGCAGTGTGTTATTGAAGAGCTCGCAGAACTGTCGCTGTAAATCTCGCATGAGTATTGTTGTGGCGATATTCTGATCCTACAGACTACATTGAAAAACAGAGATATAACTCTTGGATATATTTTCTTGGTTGAGTCTGACTGTCTAGTTGATTCTCTCGAAATTATATTTGAGTTACTCCATACAGATCGCCTAACGAAATATTGGGTGTGGTTATTAGACCTCCGCTTTTTCAGGTTTAACCCACAAATTTTACTTCATAACATTTAAATACAGAATAAGCAATCAACGTGTTATGCAAACTAATCGAAAAATTGAAGATGTTAAGTTTTGATGGTTTTTAGTAATTAAGATTTATCTAACATCCCAACCCAGTTCTAAACTATCTGGCATTGGCTATTTCTATTGTCTCCCATGTAAGATCTAATAGTGATGCTCTGATACCAACTTGCGACGCCCCTAAATCCAGCTACTTAGAAATCTGACTTAATAATCTACGTTCATAGGTATCAAGGTTCTAAAATGTCTATTTAGGAAATAAATAAGAAATTCTAAAAAGTTTAACCCAAATCCAAACCCTCACTGATAAATATAGACCACCTCTCCAATGATACATATACAATAGTGTTTTGTTTCCCAAGCAATGTATATACATAAAATAAATAAATAAATAAAGAAGGATTCATCCAATCTTGATCATCTTCGCGAACACTACCGTACCTGTTATCTGAAACTGGAGTTGGAAACGAATGAGCACATCATCCCTAAAGGGGTGCTCAGAAGTAATATATAGCAAACTTTTAAACATTTACTAAAACGATATGCATGTCGGATAAAAACTCGGAAAACGCATTTTAATCATATGTTAAAAGACCCTCTAGATAATAAAATTAATAAATACTATTAGGAAAACCCGGGCCTCGGCACCACTCCATATCGGCAAACATGGGGAAGTCCCCGAAGCATATAAGACTATATATGGGGTTGCGCACACCAGTAATATGAGGAACCATCAACATAAAAGCGAATGACCATGGAAAACTCACAATAATGAATACGAGAGAGTTTATTATCGATTCCCACCTCTTAAACGACATGCCACGCCCACCATGTGAACACCACGAATCAACCCATTGCGCAAAGTCGATAATACATTGAACACCACGAATCAACCCATTGCGCAAAGTCGATAATACATTAAACTGGATGATGAAGATAAAATTCTTTTAAAAAAAATGCTAACACCTAATTCATAAATCACTGAACCAAACAAAAATAACACCTAAGGATTCTAGCTATTCTGATTAATTGGTTGCATAAATCCGACTACACTACTCAACACATATCCTACTAAATTAAACTCAAATAATCTGATGTATTTCATAACATTTAAATCTAACTAGCTATATTAACAAGTGATCCAATTATCCCCATAAAAGCATATTAATTTAATATTGGTTCTATACTGGCAATGTTAAAGTGCTTCCCTATTGACTTGACAAAGCAACCCTTTATAATTCATAAATTAAACCTTTACTAATTAATTGTTGATAGTATCCAACAAATCAATCTATGAAACTAATCAAGGCAAACAAGAAATAACAGAGGGTTTAGTCTTTACCCGTAAAGGTTTATCCATTCATCATCATCACTTAAAACTCACCAAATTACCATCACCTCCACTTTTGGTTATCAACTTAGTTGTTTAAATAATCAAATCACTATAAATATCAGAGTCTGACTTTGTGCTTCCCTATTGACAAACCCTCTATAAATAATCTCATCACTGTAAATATCAGAGTCCGACTTTGTGCACCTTGGCTTTAACCGGGGTGCACGTTCCTTCTCTTTTTGTTAGCCGAATCATTTCCGTTGTTATCTTTTATCAAAATCCATCTTATTTTTAATAAATTGTTTTAAGAAAAAGTAAAATGTACATCAGAACCACAAACATATATAGCCTTCCATTAATTCTATCTTTTCTCTTTAGTCTGTTCTTTTTCTCTCTCTGCTCCTTATAGCTTGGTAAAACAATAGTATGATGATCTTAATTATGATCGATATATCTTTAACCATCTTCCTGATTCATCCGGAACACCATAATTGGTATAAAAAAAATTAAAACCCATTAAAGGTACGCGTGTGTGTAATAAGAAATGTTTGGTCTTTCACCTCATTTCGGTTGTGATTTAAAAGCTAAAAGCTTGTACTGGATCAAGTTATCGTTTCAATATTATTAGACTTGGATGATAATATTTTGATTTTGTACAAAATAGGTTGGACTCTTGAATCATATGCATGTAAATATCGATTTCCTTGATTGTGTGTGTAATCTGTTCGATATTTGTCCGTGTAGAAATGGGATTTCATGGACTGCCATGGATTTTTTTTTTTATCAATAAGAAATTTCAGAAAGGGGCCATAACCACCATGTTTATGGCCAGCTAAAGATAGGAGGAGCCAAGTTGGAAATTACAAGGAAATTGTTTGATGAAATGCCTAAAGAAAATTTGATTACTAATAATTATAAGAAATTTGATCGATTGATTACTATTAGAATTTGGGTTTTTGATAAATAGGGTTGTTATGGATGATAAGTTTGGAGTAGGTGAGGGGAATGATAGAGTCCAACTTTGTGCACCTGCGGGTGCACATTCTCCTCCCTCATTGGCCATATACTTAACGAATATTTCAACCGTTTTAAAATTTTATATTTTTTTTTTTTTTTTTGAGTCAAAGATTGTGTATATTGCAAATTAAAACCCATAATAAACATTGAAACAAATTCACGAGTTATTACATAGAAGGCAAGCGAGCAACAAGCTGCGCCGCAAGCCATTTTTTATTTTTCTTTTAAAATTTTATTTGAAAAAATAGAAAAACAAAAAACAATATTCTATCTCTCACTTTTTTTCCCTTTCTTCTTCATCTTCCTTATTGTCAGGGCCGTCTCTGACATTTAGACGACCCAGTGCGAAAAATCTCAAAACGCCCTTTGATACCAATATTGGAGTAATAACATGACACATTATCCCGCTCTACCCCTCTCTGTGAAATAATACTGCTCTATCCCGCCCTATGCGGGAGCCCAAAAAGCCCCCCCTCAGAATCGGGCCTGCTTATTGTTTATATCCTCCATTCATCTTCCTTACTGTTTTCATGGTAGGTACAAAAACAGTAAGGAAGATGAATGGAGGATATAGAAACAATAAGGAAGATGAAGAAGAAAGGGGAAAAAAGTGAGAGATAAAATATTATTTTTTGTTTTTCTATTTTTTCAAACAAAAGTTTAAAAGAAATATAAAATTTTAAAACGGTTGAAATATTCGTTAAGTGTATGGCCAATGAGGGGAGGAGAAATGTGCACCTACAAGTGCACAAAGTTGGACTCTAAATATCAGCAACAGTGTATACATGTTTAAACTTAATCTTTCATTTCCTTATAATTAAATTTCTCATGAATTCTCTTATAATTCCTAGTTTCTCTTTCAATGCCTTCCTATATTTATTTCTAGGAAACTTCGAATTTAACTACCCTAATTTCTTAACCTCGCATGCACTAACTATACGTGGCTCACCCTAAGTCATCAACCTATCACCAATTATAACACCAGCAACTTTATATACACAAGAAATTTTTTATCTAACATTTTGAAAATAAAAGATGATTATTTGGTAAACAGACGAGTCAAACGCTACCAGCTAATTCCATGCTGAACGACACCTATCACATACATAATTTATACCCATCAAAATCTGGTCTACTGAATTTTCAAAATGTGATCAAATGATGTTGACTCCAGTCAAATCGCGCTTGCCAAAAATTGGTGACTCGTATCATATTTATCTGGTGTCTAAAAGGTGCACTTAAATAGTCGACTTCGCACGTATTTCTAAATTCTATCCAGTGAACTAAAAATTTATTCAAAATTTTATTTTATCAAGAAGTTACATTCTAACTAAATTAATGAATTATATATGTATACACGACGTAAATTTTATTTGGCCAGTCAACACCCATTTGATTGACCCTGATCCTGACATTCTACCTACCTTACAAAGATTTTTGGCCTCAAAAATCAAAACCGTCTTTTCTTTCTTGCCGACGCACTGAAACGAAACCTAGTTCAAATGAATTTGAAGCAAACGTCAAAGAAACATAAAATCTATGGCTCAAGAAAGAAATCTATAACTTGGCTCTATTTTTATACTAAAATCAATTCCAAAATTATTGTCTTTAACCGCAAGGTTGAATCACATGAATCTTTCTAAGTGAAATTGGGATTTAGCGGTTTTCTAAAAGAATTACAACTTTCTTCTATGATAGGTCATCTTTGCATGCAGTTGCCCTGTCAAGGTTGGCCAGGCCCAATAATACCTTCCTACAAACAGAGAAAAAAAACCCTTCACTATTCCCCAATGCTGGATTGACTATTTTGTCTAATTCAGACTAATTAACTTTCAAATCTCTATTATAAATGGTTTAACCTGCAACTTTTACTTCATAACCTATAAATACAAAATAAGCAATCAACGTGTTATGCAAAACAATCAAACAATTAAAGATATTAGGTTTTGATGATTTTTAGTAATTAAGATTTATCTAACAACCCATCCCAGTTTTAAACTATCTGGCACTAGCTACTCTATTGTCGCCGATGTAAGATCTAATAGTGAAGCTCTGATACTAACTTGTGACGCCCCTAAATCCAGCTACTTAGAAATCTAACTTAATAATCTTCGTTCAGAGGCATCAGGGTTCTAAAACGTCTATTTAGGCAATAAATAAGAAATTCTAAATAAAATAAAATAAGCCAAATCCAAACCCTCTCTGATAAATATAAATTACCTCTCCAATGATACCCGTACAATAATGTTTTGTTTCCCAATTTCAAATATTCACTAAAACGATATATATGTCGGATGAAAACACAACTCGTTTTTTATGTTTCTAAACTAAGAACTCTATTTAATGTTTCAGTAAACTTAAATAAAATTTCGAAAAAAAATAAAAAACGAAATTCTTCTCTATTTATAGCAAAAAACATTTCAACGTTCGACCAAGAATCCATTTTACTCATATGTTAAAAGTTACTCTAGATAATAAAATTAATAAATACTATTAGGAAAACCCGGGCCTCGGCACCATTCCATATCGGCAAACATGGGGAATCCCCAAAACATATAGGATTATATATCGGGTTGTGCACACCCATAATATGAAGAACCATCAACATAAAAGCGAATGACCATGGAAAACTCACAATAATGAATATAAGAGAGTTGGTTATTAATTCCCACCTCTTAAATAAATAAATAACTGAGTGTATTAATTCCAAAGGAACTGTTCTACGCTCAACACTTTTATTAAATGGTTTTCTTGCATATTTAGATGCCCAAGTCTATCATGCCAAACATGTGATGAGTCACAAACATAAATGTAAGAAGATGCATTAACATTCAATTTCAAATCAGATACACTAAGCTTAATCATGTTATCGGTGAATATAACCTTTTCCTACGAATTCACCATGCTTAGAAATCACAACAGTATTGGACTCAGCAACAATTTTAAAACCTTTCCTAGCAGGATGGTTTATACGTAATGTATATACATAAAATAAATAAATAAAGTCTCTCACATTAGTCAATTCATACAATCTTGATCAATTCTATTACCCATTTTTTTATCGTGAGTTTTCTTTGAAAGCTTTATCGTCCAAAACATGAGCTTTGTTGGAGTGAGAAACGAATGAGCACATCATCCCTAAAGGGGTGCTCAAAAGTAATATATAACAAACTTTCAAATATTCACTAAAACGATATATATGTCGGATGAAAACACGTAAAACGCATTTTACTCATATGTTAAAAGTTACTCTAGATAATAAAATTAATAAATACTATTAGGAAAACCCGGGCCTCGGCACCATTCCATATCGGCAAACATGGGGAATCCCCAAAACATATAGGATTATATATCGGGTTGTGCACACCCATAATATGAAGAACCATCAACATAAAAGCGAATGACCATGGAAAACTCACCTCTTAAATAACATGCCACGCCCACCATGTATACACCACGAATCCACTCATTGCGCAAAGTCGATAATACATTAAATTGGATGGCGAAGATAAAATGCTTTAAAAAAATGCTAACACCCATTTCATATAACACCGAACCAAACAAAAAAAACACCTAAAGATTCTAGCTATACCGATTGACTGGTTGCATAGATCCGACTACATTACTCAACACATATCCTACTAAATTAAAATCAAATAATCTGATGTATTTCACAACGTTTAAGTCTAACTAGTTATATTAACAAATGATCCAGTTATCCACCATAAGAGCATATTAATTTAATATTGGTTTTATACTGGCAACGTTAAAGTGCTTCCCTATTGACTTGACAAAGCAACCCTTTATATATAATTCATAAATTAAATCTCTACCAAATCAATCTATGAAACTAATCAAGGGAAACAAGAAACAACAATGGATTTAGTTTTTACCCGTAAAGATACTGTATACATGGATTCTCTTGAGAATCAACTTAGTTATCTAATCTAACTAATATAAAGAAAAGACACTTTTTTCTACCGTCAACAGTTTTCGTCCGTCCGACATGAAGTTACTATCCTACCCCTCCGTAATTCTAAATTTTGCGCTGAACTTTTCGTAAATCTGAAAAAATCGAGGGGCAGTCTTCTTTGTAAAAACTGAAAAACCCGTAGCAGAAAAAACAAACTTCCACTAAAACACTCGAAGGAAGAACAATGGAGGCTGATTTTTTTTCCCTACCACAAATTAATCTCCTCTGAAGCTACACAATCAATCAAACAATTGAGGGGCATTCTAATTTCAAACCAAATCCATACCCCATGGATTTTTAATTTCAAACCAAAATGAAAACCCATCAATTTTTAATTTATATATATATCCCAAACACAAAAAAAAACTTCTCTTCAAATCAGGTCTTACAGTATTCAATCTTCAATCCGAAGCAAGGACAACTCTGTGATACTCGAAATGATTCGAGATTGCGCAAGAAGAACAGGTTTAACCCACACTTTTACATTCACAATTCTTAGAAACCCATGGGCCTAACTACCCTCGAAAACCGGCTTGCAAGGGTAGGGTTGCCTAAGGCTTATAAGCTTTACATTATGGAGGATCTGGGCGATGTGGGATTATTTCTAACACCCCCCCTCAAACTCGAGAGGGTCGAGTTTGAATACACCTGGACATGGCAGGCGGATTGTAGCACACGGATTGCGGCCCGCCAACTGTGGCTGCACGCGGATTGTGGCCTACAGATTGCTGCCCATGCCGAAACACTGAAACAACACGGAGTCCACACACCACCCGAGCCTGGCTCTGATACCATCTTAGAAACCCATGGGCCTGAGCCATCTTAGAAACCCATGGGCCTAACTAACCTTGAAAACCGGCTTGCAAGGGTAGGGTTTTCTAAGACTTATAAGCTTTACATTATGGAGGATCCGGGCGATGTGGGAATATTTCTAACACCCCCCCTCAAACTCGAGAGGGTAGAGTTTGAATACCCCTGGACATGGCAGGCGGATTGTAGCACACGGATTGCGGCCCGCCAACTGTGGCTGCACGCGGATTGTGGCCTACGGATTGCTGCCCATGCCGAAACACCGAAACAACACGGAGTCCACACACCACCCGAGCCTGGCTCTGATACCATCTTAGAAACCCATGGGCCTAACTAACCTTGAAAACCGTCTTGCAAGGGTAGGGTTGCCTAAGACTTATAAGCTTTACATTATGGAGGATCCGGGCGATGTGGGACTATTTCTAACACCCCCCTCAAACTCGAGAGGGTCGAGTTTGAATACCCCTGGACTAGAAGCATGACATGCGGATTGTAGCACACGGATTGTGGCCTACGGATTGCTGCCCATGCCTAAACACTGAAACAACACGAAGTCCACACACCACCCGAGCCTGGCTATGATACCATCTTAGAAACCCATGGGCCTAACTACCCTCGAAAACCGGCTTGCAAGGGTAGGGTTGCCTAAGGCTTATAAGCTTTACATTATGGAGGATCTGGGCGATGTGGGACTATTTCTAACAACAATCACCATGTATATGCATGCTACAATTCAATTTTTCCCCTTTTTGAACACCTCTCCATATTTATTCATGTTGTGTTATTCATTTAGTTTGACTTGCTTCCGTCATTTTGATGAAATTAGTAGAGCACTTATTCAGCTGCTGTTAATATTCTTGAATCATACCTGTTTGTGAAAATGCTTCAGAGGAATACGATGTTCAATCTATAATTTGTTTCGGGTCCTTGCTAATTTGATGCTCTTTCATAAGTTTATTGTTACAAAAATTGCCAGTGAACTCAATATATTGGGGTATTTGAGTCCATAAGTGTGGTAATTGAGTTGGCTTCAAACCATTAACCTAATGAACTCCTGGCTGGCATACTTTTTAAGGTTTTGCTTTGACAAGTTCTCTGGTTCTGTTTTGTAAGGAGCGTTTGATAGAGATGCTTTCAGTCATAATTTATTTTAGATTTATATGTGCATATACATAATCGTATCGTACCTTTTTAGACTGTCGTTTGGTATATCTGCTACGTTATGAGTGACCTATAATGAGTTACGACTCACTATTTAACTGTTTGCCTTGGGCTGAGAATAGACTTTGAAAATGAAATATTTAACCTGCTTGGTTTTGGTAGGAAATTTTTTAGTATATAGTACCATGCGAGCCAGTCGTTAAGAAATTTGTATTTTACCACTTTTAAATTTTGAATAACCATGACTGAAGGAAATAGTTATTGATCAGTCAGGGTACATGGCCAGTAAACTGAGTTTGAACATATACACAGTAGGGTTATCTCTTTGTTAAATTTCACTTCATACAGTACGTTCTCTTCTCTGAAAGATGTACTTATTATATTGGTATCTCTGCTCAAATTCACCTTTTGTATAAAATTCGTTAGCATACAATTATACAGCAAGAAGATTATGTTTATATAATTTTGAGGTAATCTTACTTTCTCCATACATTGCAATGCATTTGGACTACGTATAGTTGCAACCACAATTTTGATTATTCACATCCAGATTTTTGTCAGTAATCTTATATGTTTCCATTCTTAATTTCAACCCCCACTCCATGGCAGTGTGACTTCAACCCCCATTTCATGTAGTATCCATGGGCCGTGTGCAATAACTATGTTTCATGTTTCTGCCTGAGGTACAAGAATGTCCCGCAGCATGGCATAAGGTTCTCTGCAGGTTTGTATTTCGAGCTTTGTTTTATGTTGGCTACGTTAAAGTAGAAGTTCCTTAAGAGAATGTCTTTCATCGTAGAAACATGTGGAGGAAGAACCGGGTGATGTGTACGTTTTCCCACCGATACCAAGTGCTTAAGGAACGCACAGATGATTGGTTGAAAGGATCGACCATGGAGAGACCAACAATGACCGTTGTATCGATTTGTATTGCAGTGAATCCCAAATGAAGCTTAAAGCACATTAAGTTACTATCATGTAAAAGAAGGTATACAAAAAGATACATCTTTTGTGTAGATGGACATATTTTTGATTAAAATGAACTGAACGTCAGGCAGGCAGGCACATCACGCGTAAAAGCATAATCCCAAATGAAGCATAAAGCACATATGTGTCTTGACTAAGACTCACATATTTGTTGTGTATAAAGAAGTTGTTGAGATTATTAGTCCCACATGGTTGGGTAATTTAAGATCCTGCGGTTTATAATCTATTAGGGCCTCTCCACTCATTGCCAATTGGTTTTGAGTTGGATGCCCGCAGACTTTAACATGGTATCAGAGTAGGCTATTTGTATCGAGTTAATTGTCCACGTGTTTGTAAGACCCGCCGAGGCTACACGTGAGGGGGCAGTGTATAATCTATTAGGGCCTCTCCACTCATTACCAATTGGTTTTGAGTTGGATGCCCGCAGACTTTAACAGATGAGTTACTAATGTATAAGAAGATATTTATGATTGAAAAATTATTGAAAAAGATATTTATGATTGAAATTTTTTGAGTTTAGTTGTAATTAATTTTGCAGATTAGCAATGAAAAAGTTTTCACCATTTGGTGTTGGCTTTGACCATTGACCCGAGTGATAGACTTTGACCATTGACTACTATAAAAAATAAAATAAATTACGGAACGAACGGAACGGCAGGCGCATCGCGCATGCGTGTTATACTAGTTTAAATAATGGATTCTCTTGATAATCAACTTAGTTATTTAAATAATGGATTCTCTTGATAATCAACTTAGTTATTTAAATAATCTCTTCACTATAAATATCAGCAATACTGTATACATGTTTAAACTTAATCTTTCATTTCCTTATAATTAAATCTCTCATGAATTCTCTTCTAATTCCTAGTTTCTCTTTCAATGCCTGCCTACGTTTTTTTCTAGGAAACTTCGAATTTAACTACCCTATTTTCTCAACCTCGCATGCACTAACTATAACCTATCACCTATTTATAACACCAGTTACTTTTTTTTTTTTTTTTTATCGATCAAAAGAATAGATTCAAAAGCACATAAGCCATGTGCAGGCGCATACAAGAAGAAGAGAGCAAAAAGCTCTAAAAAAAGCAACAAAGCTAAGGTAAAGCTAAAAAAAGAGAAATTCAAAGTACACAAAGAGTATTGACAACATCAAACACAACTCATGTACTTGAAAATCGAACCGCAATTTTCGGAACGAAAAAGAAACTACTACTGACTATCATTTAGCTAGCCAACATCCCCTGTATCTAAACCATCATGATTTTTCATGAGGTTCGTAAACATTTCTTCACGGTGACTCTTTAAAGGGGAAAGTCTAAACCCCATAAAGAACCATAATCCAAAAGTTTATCTTTTGAGATCATTTCAGGAGCTTTAGATTCAGGGATTTTCTTTTTATTTTTTGCACATAGAGAGCCATTTGGAAACATACCTGTTGCTTTGGCTTTTGAAGTTAACTTCTTACTAGAACCGAACAATAACACCAGCTACTTTATATACACAAGATAATTTTTATCTAACATTTTGAAAATAAAAGATGATTATGTAGTTGCAGGAATTCCCACAACACACCCCTTGTAATATCTTGATAATAATTTCTTGATCTACACTCATTTGATATGAAAATGATGATTAAAATACTAAAATTGTAAATGGACACACATATTTTTACATGGTTCGATCAATTTGATCTACATCCATGATTCTTCACTATGATTGTTTAAATTTACATTTGATTTACATTGATAATCTCCATTAATGGAGTTTTAGATCTAATTTTGGGGAAGAAGATGATAAAGAAAAATACATTTTCTCTCTAAAAATATCTCTCTGCAAAATCTCTCTCTCTCTTTCTCTTTATAGGTGTTTACATAGTGGATGACAGCTCACATACAACTCATATTTCCCCTTTTTTAGGATCTCTTGCTACGTACTCTCAGGACCTCGCTACGTTCTCGCAGGCTCTGCTACGTTCTCGCAGGCTTTGCTACGTTCTCGCAGGCTCTGCTACGTTCTCGCAGGCTTTGCTACGTTCTCGCAGGCTCTGCTACGTTCTCGCAGGCTCTGCTACGTTCTCGCGAGATTTCTTTATAACAAAAAAATCTTCACATCTTTCACGTGTTTTATGCTGTCGTTGTATATTACGCCATTAATTTGTGACATTTGCAGTGTGTTGTTGAAGAGCTCGCATAAATGTCGTTATAAATTTCACAAGAGTATTGCTGTGACGATATTCTGATCCTACATCTTGCCTCTTTTTTCTTGAATATTGCTTGAAAAACAATCTTTAAGAAAAAAATCTGTTGTTGTAGTAGTCTTTGATCTTTGCTGATGAAGGAACGGGCGAAAGAATATTAGACTTGAAAAGTACGTACTTGCCTCTATTCTTTTGTGAATTTCTAGATCTTTGCGAAGTAAATAAGTAGTATCAACTCTTGAAGTATACGAATTATGAAATATCCTTGAAGAAATATAAGAAGTATTCAATCCTCAAAATATAAGAAGTATCCTTCCTTGAATGAAAGTCATAAGTATTGGCTCTATTCATGCGAAATTATTACTTCATTTTTGGTGAAAATTCTTGTCCATTTTGGAAATGATTCTTGCCGAGAAGATAAAGAACATAAAATGTTTTCTTGGTAATCCATATTTTCCTATGTTCTTTATCTATGAAGGTAGAATCCTTGTGAAAATGTTTAATGAGCGAATTGTTTCTTTATTCTGATCTTGCCTCTGCCTCATGCGATAATATCTTTAAGAAAATAATCACATTCAACGAAATTATCACATCTCCTACGAGATTCTGAATAGTTATGTGAAATTATGAATAGTGTCCCTGAAATAGTGTTGCGAAATAGTGCCGCAAATAGTGTTGCGAATAGTGCCACGAATAGTGTTTCGAAATTGTAAATAATCCCCTTGAGAGATTCTGAATAGTACTTTTGAGAGATTCTAAATCGTAGTTGCTTCTCATTTTCTTTCTTGCGATGAACAATTTTTTCCTGCATTCTTAAAAGAAAATAGTTAATGTTTGGGATTATTCTATTGGTCTTATTTTGCCTTCCTAGGTAAAGGTCTTATTTTGCCAGTTTTTGTTTCTAGCGACAAAATCGCAGGACGTCCTTACATTTGCATGTAAAGACCCATTGATCTTGCCTTATCCTCATGATAATAATTGCAACAATATGACAGGCCTAATTTTTCTTGCGAAAACAAAGCTCCATGACATTGCCGTCTTGCGATGAAATCGCAGGACGCCTTTACATTTTCATGCAAAAACCCATTGATCTCATCTTATCTTTTTCTCATGGATTTTTGCCTCTGTATAATATTTGTCACGCGACAATATGACAGGCCTAAATGTTCTTGCGAACATAAAGCCCCATGACATTGCCGTCTTTAGACACTTATCAGGTCCCTAATGGAGGGTGCCGCCCTTATCTTCCCCTTGGTTGCCCCTTCAAGGAGGTCACATCGGCCATACATGACTATCTCCTCCCATCCGGTCTTAACAACAACCAGTTGTTTTCGTAGCCTCTTATCCTTTATGCCTATATGGCTTATAGTTACGAGATTGCACCCTAAGTGGAGTTTTCTTCGGGCCGAGTACATCATAGCCAAGACTTTCCAAGAATGGCCAGGGTAGTTTCGTACGCCCCGGGCACCCTTGGCTCAACCGTGTACCTCGGCGCCTTGGTCATACTCTGCACTCCTTAGGAGAGACCCTCAGTCGTCCAACCAGGGTGTAACCTTATATAGTTGGAAATACAAGGTACCTCTCCTGGATAGGGTTTCTTTAACCCCAACATCTCCATGACTCAGGTTCCAGCAGCGGTATAACCTTATCCCTGAGCCATGCAAAGAGATACCCCCTTATATGACGCACTTTAGGTCTTACATTTGCCTCTTACGAAATTTTATTCGCGAACTAGGATGTACGCCATAAAGGTTAGTCCCATTCTTATGTCTATGCGAAATTTTATTCGCGTTTCTGCAAAATTTTCGCGTTTCTTTATTCTTATATTCATTCTTTCATTTCTGTAATTTCTTTGCGAGATATCTGTGCGGAATAATCATCAAATCTTTTCTTTGCCTCTGCGAGATTATAGCACCCTTGATGAAACTTTGCTTTCTCTGTGCGAAATTAACTCTTCTCTGCGAAATTATCAAGGATCTTGCGAAACTTAGCTTTATCTTTGCGAGATAATCACCAAGGACCGATACTTCTCATAAGGAGACCCACTAACTGGGCTTGGAAAAGTTCTTCTTTTCTTGTTCTCGCAGGCACTTGCGAAGAAGACTTCACATGAAGAAAGTTTAGGTGAAACAAAAATTTGCGAAGTATATGTTCGCGCAACAAATATTTTCAAACTTATTTATTTGCGAAGTATATCTTCACGTGAACTTTGCTTGAAATTTCCTCTTCGCAGAAGCTATTCTAATGTGTATTATGTCTTAGCCTTTGCTTCATGCACGTGAGATCTGTCCACCCTTGTAGTTCGCAGAAAATTTTAAGCATGTGCTCCATTGGTTATGGGAATCCTGGTTCTTTCACATAAGATGCTGGAAATTTATATTTTTGGAGCTGCAATTCTGACTATCACTTCGCTGATTTGGTTAAGAATTCTGAAATTTGCTGAATGTTTTCTTCTTATTAGCTAAGGATTCACGTCCTTTTCTTTCGTTTTCTGTTGCACCTGTGACACTTCAAGCACAATAAGCCCTCAATTCTACTCGCTATCTGATTTTTTATTGTTTCTTATCTCTACTCCTTCGCAGACAGTCGAAAACACTGCTCTTAGGCAGCGAAGTGGAATTTCAAATTTCACGTACATGAACTGCATGGGAGAAATTACTTGTCGGTTTGTGATCCTTTGAGCTTGCATTGAACTAAAAATGGATTTTTGTTGCTTGTTGTTGGGTTTACTGAGAATCTGTCACTTATTGATGACGCTGCTGTTGACACCCCAATTTCGCACATTCTGTGGGAAAATATCAGTCTTACACATTCAAAGCCGAATACAAGGGAAATTATTTATGGAACAATTAAGGATTTCCATATCCTTTAAATCTGCCCACAAACACTACTCCTACCAATTTCATTACCCATTCCAACCCATGAGTTCTTGCTATCACATTGAAGAGGAGGAAAATACGAAGTCAATGGAGAAAGAACGGAATCATTCTGAGTTTGTATGAAGAAGCTATGAGCAAAACAAGAACTCAGAAGAAGTTAAGGGGAAGTCAAGTTTAAAGCAACCACTAGAGGGAGTCAGGTCTTTTACAATAGGGGGGTGCCAAAATACAACAGTACTAAAGGCACCCAATTTATTACTAAAGGCACCTGATTTATTACTAAGGGCACTTCTTCTTCTTCTCATGAAGAACATGAAGAACATGAATGTTTTTAATGGTGGTCATCATGATGATCACGATGGTGATGGATTTTTGATCAACATTGATTTTCGATTTTGAATACATCACTAGGTTCCTGGGGACGATAGGGAGCTTGGGTAGGAGCCTGATTTCAAAGCAAGCATGTTCTTGATGCGGCGAACAATAACATCAGTATGAACAGTAACATCGGTAGTAATAGTAACAATACGGTGGGACCCGCATGTCATAATCATGTTTGTTAAACTGCCGCACAATTGAAAAAAAAAAGGATGAAAGAAAGACAAAAAAGGCCGAAGGAAAAAAGGACGAGGACATCCGCCAATCAAGCGCATGCGAAGGAATAAAAAGAAAAGAGTGGCTGATTTTTTCTCAGTTTCCCATTAGATTTGCGTATTAGGCACAGTGATTCAGTGGCTATAAATAGAGATCGAACTTCTCATTCAAAAACACTTCGAAAACATTCAACAAAAACACTCAACGACACTTCACAAAATAAAGGAGGAGAAGAGAAAAAAAGGAGGGAGAATGTGAAGAGAGAACTTCTTCCTTTACTTCACAACAAGGTTTCCACCCAAACCACACAATAATAAGGTTTCCACCCAAACCACACAACACAAGTTTTCCACCCAAACCACATAACAACAAGGTTTCCACCCAAACCACACAACAACAAAGGTTTCCACCCAAACCACACCACAACACAAGGTTTCCACCCAAACCATAATCCAAAAATCTAGGTTTCCACCTAAACCAAGAAGAATTATTGTTTCTCAAATAGAAAATATTTTTTCTCACATGTTTCAAGTCTCCATGTATTGTGTCATTTAATCAAAGAGAAATCAAATTTTTTTCCTACACAATAGTTATCATTGTCTTGTGCATTTATAGTTCATTTTGAGAAAACTCAAAAAATAAGAAGATTAAATCAAGTATTGTCTTTAAGTTTTTAAAAGATTAGCATTAAATTGCTAGTACTTTAACTACTTTCAGCATACTTAACGGAAGAAAGATATCGTCGTAAGAATCCTTTCAAATTTCAATATCATATTTCAGGTATATTAATTTCCTATCTCTTCGGTAAATTGTGTAGTCATACGGGAACTCCCTATCATATTTCAGGTATATTAACACCGCGACTACTCTTTGCGTTACATAAAAAATTGTGTTTTATTATTAATTTTCCAAGTGGGATAAATCAAAGTGTGGGTATAAAGCGGAACTCCCTCCCACATTAGACCCATTGTCAAAAAAAAAAAAGGTTTGCATTAATTCTATTTTTATTGAGCTAATCTGCAGGTTAATTGTTTAATTTTGAAATTGTATTCAAATTTCTTCTCAAAAAAACCAAGGTTTCCACCCAAACCACCAAACAAGGTTTTTCGCCCAAAACCACTAGAAAACAAGGTTTTCCACCCAAAACCACCACAAAACAAGGTTTCCACCCAAACCACAACAAAAGGATAAAAAAACTAAGGTTTCCACCCAGACCACCACAAAAGAAAAACCACCATATAAGAAAGAAACCACATCTCCATAGTCAAAGTTTCACCCAACTTCTAACTATGTCTCTTTTTTAAATAGCTCATGCATAAAAATCTGTTCTCAATAAATTATAAACATTTTCCCCTTTAATCATGAAGTAGAGGTCAATCTTACGATTGGGCGGTTGATGGGGGCCTAACACCTTCCCATCCCATACTAGAATCTCCTTACCCATACTCTCTGATAGCAGACCATAAACATGAAAGTCATAACTAGGTTTTGTTTTCCTCAAAAGAATTCAAACTAGTTAAAGGGTCCTGACTCCCCTTAGTCAGGTGGCGACTCCAAAAAACATCTCTCTTTTCCTTGTAGAGTTATCCCTCTTACTAACGAACTAGTGAGAAGCTACCTCTATCCGACCTTGTGCGGAAAACATCCACGAACTGATGGGCACATAGACTATCACCCCATGATAAATTAGGGATCGTAATAGACCGGCTCATCGACCCGTGCTCTTCTTCGATTTCTACAGTGGCGACTTCATTGGATACAAGTAATAGACCAGCTCTTGACCCGCGCCAGGCCCCGATTTCTACAGTGGCGACTTCACTGGGGACAAGTAATAGACCGGCTCTCGACCCGCGCCAGGCCCTAATTTCTACAGTGGCGACTCTGCTGGGGAATAAATAAGAGATTCGACTTGAAAATGATTAAAAGGAAAATGTTTTTTTTTACTAATATTTATTTGATAAAGGTGTATATTTCAGGTACCATCGTTGGTTGTGAACCATTGAAGTTTACGGATCCTACAACTAGAAGTGTTACCAGAAAAGGTGCTGCCACATCTGTTAAAGTGTATTTCCGCGAAGGAATCAAGTCCTCAAGAACGAAGAGGTCTTTTAATAATGGTGACGTTCCTAAAAAAAATTCATGGTGACACAAGCTTTCCCAAACATGAAAAACATGTTATCAACTTAAAAGAGGTTACAAATGAATTCCTCAACCGGAAAAGTAGTTTCAAGTATCGCATAAACTCCTCCATGAAGAAAGTAATGTCTTATAAGGATAAGTTAAAAATATCTGAGAAAGCTCTATTCAAACTAGAGGCTCAACTCAATGATTTTTTAAGTCTCTTTGACAATAAATAGGATTTTCCCAACGAATCATCAAAGGACGTCAGAACTCCTTCCGACACTAAAGCATTGATGGTTTCAACAAACACGTGCAACCACGTAACTTCAACAAAGGAGATCTTGTGCTCAAAGAAATCCATCCAGTAAAGCACACCGACCCAAGGGGCAAGTTCAAACCAAAATGGGAAGGTCCATTCATTGTCAAAAAGATTTTGCAGGGAATGACAGTACAATTGATGGACCTAGATGGAGAAGAACATCCAAGGCCCACGAATGCAGATCAACTGAAGAGGTATTATGCATAGTTAAAGGCAACGTTCCGACATACCTAATCCCTGCACCTCCTAAAAAGATCAACTGGTTTGTCAGAATTTATGACTTTTATCATCGTTTTCTACTTTATCAGCTGTGTTAAAAAAACAGATTTCTAAGGTTTTGTTTTCAAAAAAAATAAAATACTGATGATGAAAGCCTTGGGATGATACTGTGCTATGCACATACCAAATAGGCAACTGAGGCAAAAGCTCTTAATTATTATTTTGAGTCTAATCATGTTCTAATCATGCTTTATCTTTTGTGAACGATGTGTTATCTGAGTTAAGATCTCTCCACCGGAGTCAGCAATCTGCAAATTCGGTGCAAGCCAAACTAAAGACAAGACAACCACCAGAAGAAAACATTTCATTCACAAATGAAGGATAAAAGATATTCGTCTACAACCATGAAAGGCATGAACACTTACTCATCTGAAGGATACATGATCTGATCAAAAAAAAAAACAAAAAATGATCTGATGATAAACCAAAGAGAAGAAGCTGATGGTCGAGGAAGAAGAAGACGAAGTATATAAAGCAGAAGATTATGGCTCCATCAAACTACTTTTTGGGCAAACCGAAATAAAGTCCATGACCCGTCAGGTTTCTCCAACCCATTAGGGTCATTCATCCGATCCGCTAGCTCCTTTTCCCTGTATCAAAAAAAAAAAAGAAAAAAAAAAGAGAAAAAAAAAAGAGGAAAAAACAAAACAAAACAAAAACAAAACAAAACAAGAAAAAAAAATGCAGTCTACCTCGTAAAGAAGTCGAAGCGTAGACAATTCTTCAGAAAAAGTATCAATACGTGCCTGCCTCCCCATGGATTCTCTATTGATTTCACCATTTCTCAACATGATCCCATACATCTCATTCACCACCGACTTCAATTGGCGCTCACGGCTATCCACCAAATGGAGCAAGTATTCTTGAAGAGGTCTGGAAGCCTAAAATAAGAAATGAGTTAATAAAAGTATTAAGTCTTTAAGGCAAAAGGGAAGAGTAGCAGTGTTACCTAGGGAATATCGTCTGGGAGAGGTAACCGAACAATGTTTTCACGATCAAAAGAGCCACCTTCAATTGGAACCACATTTGAAGTTCCCAAGATAGGTATTTGGAGGTCCCATGTTGGAAGAAGATGGCCGAGAATCATTAATGGAACTTGTGGAGAAGGAGCATTGCTTGAAGATCCCATCAATAATGGACTAGGGGAAAAACCTGGATCACCTACTACAAGATTCTCTCGGCAAACTTGGATAGAAAGAGGTGGCCCTAAATAAACCAATCTCCAATATGAATCGAAATTCATTCCACGGTCAACTGAATCTTCATAGGAACCTTACGATTGGCGTGAAATCTCATCCATATCTCTAAACGATGCATAAAGAAAACATGTATCGTTAGGAGGAAGAAAACGTGATGTAGCGTCTGGTTGACTATTTTGCCGCCCAAATCTGTCACCAAGATACCAAGCACAGTAATCTGGGCCTCGTAACAAGTACCAAAGCATGCTAGACGACATGGCATGAATGGCTCTTTGATCACGCTGAATAAAATAATCTTTCCAAGGGTCCCAGCAAATCTGCGATCAAAATGGAGGTATACACATATAATAATAATAATAATAAATAAATAAATATATATATATAAAAAAGTGGTTTCTTACAGATTCAACCGTCGCTTCCTCCAAACAAAGGCGTGTATATGCAGTTGAGTAAATTCGAAGTGCACCTTTCCATCTAGCCATTCGAGGAAATGTTTGACTATTGGAGAAGCTTGTATCAAAAGGAGGGCGACTGGTGGGAAAATACTCATAACACCAATACTGTTACCAAAAAAAAAGTATGGGTGTTAAAAAAAAAATCGAAAAAAATATAATCGAAAAAAAAATTAATCGAAAAAAAAGGTCTAAGATCAGTCAGCCTAAAGCAAGGAGAAATGTACTCACATTAAAGACATGACAGAATCCACATAAGGCTTTTGTTTGAAGGCGTGTTGCTCGGGTTAGATAGGTGTAAAGTCGCGCCATCGCACAACTTCCCCAATCGTAAAAACTTACTAAATCAAGGTCAGAAAATGCTGCTAGGTAGCCTGATTGATATAGCCACTAGAAGAGCTAAGGAAGGTATGACCCGCAACAAAAATCAGGAAAGCTCTGGCAACCTCAATAACTTTAGCATCATCTTTTGAAGCGTCGGAAGCGATATCCAGCTCAGGGACCGAGAAATTCATCTTCAAGCCAGATAAGCTGACGTACCAATTCTTAGGGAAGATATCCCCACAGTGTGGTCCCAACATATTTCGGACATTCTCATCTGTCATGTTTACACCCAGCGGGACAGGAGATCCTACCCCCACACGGATGCCAGTAATCATGTATAAATCCAGAGGAGTGATGGTTAACTCACAGTGTGACAGGTGAAATGAATTAGTATCACCCCACCATCGCTCTGCTACGATTAAAGCATTCTCACCATCATGGAACGGTTCCAAAGCTTCAATAAAGTCGTACCAACCGATCCGTTGTACAAGCTCACGTACACCTTTGCATCGTCTCAACACCAGCCACCATTATGTTATGCCAGTGGTTCCTCCACGAAAACGCGCCCAAGCGTAATTCTGTGAAAGAAAGCAATGGCTAAGAAATAATAAAAGAAAACACGGAAAGCGAAGAAGAAAAATTCGACCAACAAGGAAACTTACATGGTCTTCCCGGATTTTTGCAGAAACGTGATTATCCACGTCATGTGAAACCCCAACTTTTTGTCTTTTACATACCGGCGGCAAAGGAGGACGAGCAGAGAAAATTTCAGAAGGCTGCCTAGATGTCATCTTGGAAGAGAAAACAATAAAAACAAATTGAAGAAGAAACCCCTGGATAAAGAATCATCTTCTCCCCCAGTCTTATAAAGAACGAAAAATACTTCCTTCTTCAGGAAGCTTGGAATGTAATGACGACCCTTTCCAAAAATGGGTATATTCCGCAAAGGAAAATCAATCGTATCAAGTCAAGGCACGATAAATCGAATAGTTGTGACCTCAAAACAGAATCTGTAACGGACTGCATAGTGCAAGGCCCGACGCCTCCTAGGAAATCGACGAAGCTTAACCAGGGAAAACCTGGCCAATGTCACAAATTCCCGCATCAACAGTTTAATCACCGTTCATCAACAACAAATGGAGCACGAAATGGGAGCACGACTTTGTTCGTTAACCGCGAGCGATTACTCCCAAAGAAGATGCACTTCCAGAAGTGGTAAATGAAACTGACAAGCTCAACCGGGAAAAACTTGGCCAATGTTAGGATCTTTCTTCATCAACTTTTTCAACCATTCAATCGGCTCGAACAAGGGGAAATCCAACTGAATCAACCGCAAAGGTTCAAAAACATCAAGAAAATGCAACTGACAAGCTCAACTGGGAAAAACCCAGCCAATGTTAGAATTTTATTCATCAACTTTTTCAACTATTCAATCGGCTCGAACAAGGGGAAATCCAACTGAATCAACCGCAAAGGTTCAAAAACATCAAGAAAATGCAAGTGACAAGCTCAACTGGGACAAACCCGGCCAATGTTAGAATTTTCTTCATCAACTTTTTCAACTATGCAATTGGCCCGAACAAAGGGAAATCCAACTGAATCAACTTCAAAGGTTCAAAAACATCAGAAAGATGGAGCTGACAATCTTAACTGGGACAAACCCGGCCAACGTCAGGACTTTATTCATAAACAACAAACATAGCGCGAAATCGGGTCTACGACTTTGTTCGCCAACCGCGAGCAATTACTCTCAAAGAGGGGCAACTGTTGACACCCCAATTTCGCACCTTCTGTGGGAAAATATCAGTCTTACACATTCAAAGCCGAATACAAGGGAAATATTTTATGGAACAATTAAGGATTTCCATATCCTTTAAATCTGCCCACAAACACTACTCCTACCAATTTTATTACCCATTCAAACCCATGAGTTCTTGCTATCACATTGAAGAGGAGGAAAATAGTAAGTCAATGGCGAAAGAACGGAATCATTCTGAGTTCTTATGAAGAAGTTATGAGCAAAAAAAGAACTCAGAAGAAGTTAAGGGGAAGTCAAGTTTAAAGCAACCACTAGAGGGAGTCAGGTATTTTACAATAGGGGGGTGCCAAAATACAACAGTACTAAAGGAACCCAATTTATTATTAAAGGCACCTGATTTATTACTAAGGACACTTCTTCTTCTTCTCATGAAGAACATGAAGAACATGAATGTTTTTAATGGTGGTCATCATGATGATCACGATGGTGATGGATTTTTGATCAACATTGATTTTCGATTTTGAATACATCACTAGGTTCCTGGGGACGATAGGGAGCTTGTGTAGGAGCCTGATTTCAAAGCAAGCATGTTCTTGATGCGGCGAACAGTAACATCGGTATGAACAGTAAAAATACGGTGAACAGTATGGTGGGACCCGCATGTCATAATCATGTTTGTTAAACTGCCGCACAATTGGAAAAAAAAAGGACGAAAGAAAGACAAAAAAGGCCGAAGGAAAAAAGGACGAGGAGATCCGCCAATCAAGCGCATGCGAAGGAAGAAAAAGAAAAGAGCGGCTGATTTTTTCTCCGTTTCCCATTAGATTTGCGGATTAGGCACAGTAATTCAGTGGCTATAAATAGGGATCGAACTTCTCATTCAAAAACACTTCGAAAACATTCAACAAAAACACTCAACGACACTTCACAAAATAAAGGAGGAGAAGAGAAAAAAAGGAGGGAGAATGTGAAGAGAGAACTTCTTCCTTTACTTCACAACAAGGTTTCCACCCAAACCACACAATAATAAGGTTTCCACCCAAACCACACAACACAAGTTTTCCACCCAAACCACACAACAACAAGGTTTCCACCCAAACCACACAACAACAAAGGTTTCCACCCAAACCACACCACAACACAAGGTTTCCACCCAAACCATAATCCAAAAATCTAGGTTTCCACCTAAACCAAGAAGAATTATTGTTTCTCAAATAGAAAATATTTCTTCTCAAATGTTTCAAGTCTCCATGTATTGTGTCATTTAATCAGAGAGAAATCAAATTTTCTTCCTACACAATAGTTATCATTGTCTTGTGCATTTATATTTCATTTTGAGAAAACTCAAAAAATAAGAAGATTAAATCAAGTATTGTCTTTAAGTTTTTAAAAGATTAGCATTAAATTGCTAGTACTTTAACTACTTTCAGCATACTTAACGGAAGAAAGAAATCGTCGTAAGAATCCTTTCAAATTTCAATATCATATTTCAGGTATTTTAATTGCCTATCTATTCGGTAAATTATGTAGTCATACGGGAACGGAATGGTTTTCCATTTCGTAGTAACACCACGATTACTCTTTGCGTTACATAAAAAATTGTGTTTTATTATTAATTTTCCAAGTGGGATAAATCAAAGTGTGGGTATAAAGCGGAATTCCCTCCCACATTAGACCCATTGTCAAAAAAAATTTGCATTA
Source organism: Papaver bracteatum (assembly GCA_023529315.1). Taxonomy (NCBI): domain Eukaryota; kingdom Viridiplantae; phylum Streptophyta; class Magnoliopsida; order Ranunculales; family Papaveraceae; genus Papaver; species Papaver bracteatum. Next base: position 528,694 of record JAJJWX010000603.1, read on the forward strand.
ATTCTATTTTTATTGAGATAATCTGCAGGTTAATTGTTTAATTTTGAAATTTCATTCAAATTTCTTCTCAAAAAAACCAAGGTTTCCACCCAAACCACCAAACAAGGTTTTCCGCCCAAAACCACTAGAAAACAAGGTTTTCCACCCAAAACCACCACAAAACAAGGTTTCCACCCAAACCACAACAAAAGGATCAAAAAACTAAGGTTTCCACCCAGACCATCACAAAAGAAAAACCACCATATAAGAAAGAAACCACATCTCCATAGTCGAAGTTTCACCCAACTTCTAACTATGTCTCTTTTCTAAATAGCTCATGCATAAAAATCTATTCTCAATAAATTATAAAAAATTTCCCCTTTAATCATGAAGTAGAGTCCAATCTTACGATTGGGCAATTGATGGGTGCCTAACACCTTCCCATCCCGTACTAGAATCTCCTTACCCAGACTCTCTGATAGCAGACCATAAACATGAAAGTCATAACTAGGTTTTGTTTTCCTCAAAAGAATTCAAACTAGTTAAAGGGTCCTGACTCCCCTTAGTCAGGTGGCGACTGCAAAACATCTCTCTTTTCCTTGTAGAGTTATCCCTCATACTAACGAACTAGTGAGAAGCTACCTCTGTCCGACCTTGTGCGGAAAACATCCACGAACGAATGGGCACATAGACTATCACCCCATGATAGATTAGGGATCGTAATAGACCGGCTCGTCGACCCGTTCTCTTCCTCGATTTCTACAGTGGAGACTTCACTGGAGACAAGTAATAGACTGGCTCTCGACCGCGCCAGGCCCCGATTTCTACAGCTGCTTGCTTGGACATTGGTTTCTTCGTGAATTATAAGTTTTATTTTTGTATCTGACTCCTCTGTGACTTGTCTTTTTGTTTTTCGTGTAATTATGTGATGTTACGGCAAGTTTGCTATTCACCCTGCAAATTTCTCATGACTACTATGAATCTTTGCCATTATGGATTTCGTCCGCTGGACTGTAGCTTTGTTCTTTCGCATAAAAGCAGGTTCTTTCTTTTGCTCGTGTCATTGTGTTGTAGGTCTGATACATTCGCAGAATTCTTTCGCTCCTGCTCATTAGTTTCTACAATTTTTTTATCTCGTTCTCTTTACTTCGCTGTAGCTGAAACAAACAATATAAACCCAAATTATAAGAGATCATCCAATAGGTTGATAAATGAAGATATCCCCATAGATAATTCTGGTATGGCGAGGGTGATTCCATCGCCTGTCACTATAAGTTTTCCTCAATCAACTGCAAGGTTTTCTCGAACAATAAGCTAATTGACATCTCCTTTCACAATACTTTTCTCCAAAAACTGTACTATTCTTCCATGTACATTAAGAAAACAATAATTCGAGTTGTAGTTTAGGTGATGTAAAGCAGCTATTGTGTTTCCTGAATTATTCCTTTTGCTATTTCCTCCCTTATTTTGTCCTTTGTAGCTCAAGCTATCACGTTTTAGCCTGCTGGAAACACTACTACTGTACATAGTTCCTTGTTTGATGACTTTGTTTTATGAAGAACAAGTATTGAGCTTGACTGTTGCTCGCAAGTTATTTAATGTGCCGTTGGATTACTTGCAGGTACATGCCCATTGAATAGTTCCTTGCGAAATGAAGATAATTCTTCATGAGATCCCAATGATGATACCAACTGCTTTAGCTTCTGTATGCGTTGACGAAAGCATCACTGCTCCTTTACTTTCTAACTCTTTGTTGTGTTCTTAACAAAGTAAATGGTGCTATACTTCTCTTCTTGTCTCGCTGGTGATGCAGCTGTTGTTATGATCAATCTATACTTCTCTTCTTGTCTTCCCTGCCATACATGATGACCTAATTGCAAGCAACAGATCAACATAATTATGAGTTCCTAACACAAATTATTTAAGCTCTTCCGGTTTTTGTTTTCTTCGCAGACTCTCCTTTTTCCTTAGTCCCATATCCTTTCACTTCTGGCTGTTCCTGTGCGTTTTCTTCGCGTTTGTTATTGATGATGATTCCTTTACCTTCATAGATTTTTTTAAAAACCAGGTGTACTTTCTTCTTCGCGTTCATCTCTACGTTATCAGTTAATGCTTGGCCCCTTTGCTGGAGCTGATGGAGAAGTTTGTTACGAATAGTCGATTAAGATTTGCTGGGATGGGTGAATAAGGAGCTTCCATATTTGTCCTCAAACTGTTGGCGAACAAAAGAGTTTTCAAATTCGCAACTGAACTTTTAGAAACGTTTTTGGTCTTCACTGGAACGGATTGTTTTCTTTTGTCTTCGCTGATGAACTCGTTTACCTTTCCTAAGGTGATTGATGCATGTGCTTTCCAATGCTGACGACGAGATAGGTATCTCTCTTATTCGTTTTGATTTTGTTATTGAGTCTATTCGCATAAAGCAGAAATTCTTTGAGATACTTTTCTTCTTGAAGTAACATTAATTGATTTAATTTTCTCTTGTTTTTCTTTCTTGACTATCTTTTCTTTCATTTGTCTTCGATGTAACTATGCTTCTGCGATGCTCGCTGTGATTATAATGGTTTTGTGGAACCTCTCTGATGATTTTTCTTTGCTGCGGTAATTGCGCTTGCCTCCTGTGAACTTATTGGATGATTTTCTGGCTTCAACTGAGATATTGGTGCTTTGGATCTTTTCACAAACTTTCTTTCTTTTTAAAATGGTCTATTGGCCCAAGTTGATTTATGTGCTCTTCGTTGTTCACTAGTGATGTCATAGCGAAGTTAGCTACTGCTTTATCGTGGTAGAGATTTATGTTGCTGCTGCAAATTTAATTCATCGCCGCGAGAGTCATTCATGTATCACTGGAATCAATCAATTAATTCAGTGAATAGTCTAGCAAAGCAGGTGCTAATTGTTGTAATACGAAGAAAGATATATAGGTTAGAAATTCGTTTGGTTTTGTTTATGGGAAGATCCCCAAACCAACCTAAAATTTGGATACATAAATGTTTTCAGAAAATCTCATATGGATTGTAAAACACATTATATTGATTGCAAATCTAATATGAAAATCCTTTTTGAAGAATAAATCAAAATTTAGATCAAGAACAGGTTATTAGTTTCTGTGAAAATCCTGCTAAAATTTTGTTCAAAACCACAAGATCTGGAAATTTAAAGAATAACATTAAAGAAATAAAATAAGGAAGGAGTTCCCCTTTTAGAATAGATTATTTATGAAGATTCGTCTAATTTTACGGTTGTTGTCGTTTTATATAAATTTGCTTCCGTCCTTCATCACTTCGACCTCTCTTTGTTTCTCCCAGCAATTAATGGAATTTTTTGTCTGCTAATGTAACTATTTCGCTCAAACTTCTATATTTTCCCTTGTATCTCACAGATCCAGTTGAATTCATCACCAACAATTGCTAATTTTCTAAACTTTCTTGAATCAACAAGATTAATCCCTGTTTCTAGCGCCAAAATGTAGTTGCAGGAATTCCCACAACACACCCCTTGTAATATCTTGATAATAATTTCTTGTTCTAAACTCATTTGATATGAAAATGATGATTAAAATACTAAAATTGTAAATGGACACACAGATTTTTACATGGTTCGATCAATTTGATCTGCATCCATGATTCTTCACTATGATTGTTTAAATTTACATTTGATTTACATTGATAATCTCCATTAATGGAGTTCTAGATCTAATTTTGGGGAAGAAGATGATAAAGAAAAATACATTTTCTCTCTAAAAATATCTCTCTGAAAAATATATCTCTCTCTCTTTATATAGGTGTTTACATAGTGGATGACAGCTCACATACAACTCATATTTCCCCTATTTTTAGGATCTCTTGCTACGTTCTCTCAGGACCTCGCTACGTTCTCGCAGGCTCTGCTACGTTCTCGCAGGCTCACTACGTTCTCGCAGGCTCTGCTACGTTCTCACGAGATTTCTCTATAACCACAAAATCTTCACATCTTTCTCGTGTTTTATGCTGTCGTTGTCTATTACGCCATTAATTTGTGACATTTTCAGTGTGTTGTTGAAGATCTCGCATAAATGTCGTTATAAATTTCACAAGAGTATTTTTGTGGCGATATTCTGATCCTACAGATTATTTGGTAAATAGACGAGTCAAACGCTACTAGCCAATTCCATGCAGAACGACAGCTATCACATACATAATTTATACCCATCAAAATTTGGTCTACTGAATTTTCAAAATGTGATCAAATTGTTAGAGCATAGCTCGGTTGAACCCACCAAGCGTTGGTATGTCAAGTTTTGTTGTAATATTTTAGTGATCCAAAAATCATTTAAGAGTCGCTTGATTTAAATGTACTAGAGTCAACTTCGTATAGGTTAGCTTGAAAGTATTAGGGTGAGACATTACAAGTATTGTGAAGACTTGAAGAAGTGAAGAATTACGGAGCTACAACCACAACATCATCCTTCCACTTGAGGTTAGTGATATTTGACTTGAACTGTTTCATTCCCTAACTATCTTTCAAGTTGTGCATATTGAAAACATAAAACTGCGAAGCATGAACACTCTAGATAGACATAGTATTAAGGAATACAATATGAAGTTTCTTGCTTAACCATTAAACTTTGTATATGAGACATCGACATAATCATATGAATGATATTGTGATTATGTATGGGTATGAGGTGAGGATTTCATCCTAGAAAACGATGTTTTTACATGTGTTTTAAGGAAGTAAGTTCATGATATGTGTTGTGAACCGAAAAGGAAATCGCCAGGCGTTATTGGGGCTGTTCTTCATTGCAAATCTTATGAACGACCAATATGTGTGATTAGTATAACCGCTCATGACTTGTTTGTGTTCCTGGTAAAACTATTCACATGAGGCCTGACTTATGTATTGGTATGACTTTTATTAGTGAAACCGATCTTAAGTAATCACCTGGGGTATGATCGGGTTTGTGAGTGTCTGACCAAATTTGGGAAAGGGTAACCGATACTATGAAGAGGTGCAGTACATCACAAGGGGGAACCGATCCTTGTATGAGGTGCATCGAGGTATAGAATAAAGGGGAACCGATCCTATGAACATGTGCAACACTTTTTTAGGAAAGTGGGAACCGATCCTATGGAAATGTGCAGTGCATACAAGTTAGATACCAAATATATGTGGGGAACCGATCCTAGTACCTAGTCAGTCGAATCTTTGGTAAGCTAGTGTGACTATGCACAGTACTCACATGGATGTAGAACCAAAACTTGTTTTGGTAGAACCGTTACACCCATGGTTTGTGATTGAGTGTTACTTGATCAATCACATAGTTCTTGAAAGTCAGATGAACCAATTCTAAACTTGTTTTGAAGTGTGGTAAATCGGTTTCAAGTGAGTAAGTATGAAAAAGGACTTGGAAGAGTAAGATGTCGACACACTTTGAACACGCACATTAATTTGTATTCTTTTATTGTTCAAAGATATTCCTTAACAGCTAAGAAGGAAGTAAATCCCAAGATCGAATTTAAATAAGTTAAGAATCTTTTAATTAAGGTTTTTAATTATATATGGAAGATAAGAATTAGTAATGTCATTTGCTAGTTAAAGGTTTTCCAAGGAGATTTCGATCATTATTTTTGGACAGTGCATTCACATGAATTATGAAAACCGAATTTGGGTTATATGGAAAAATATCTTGAGAATATTTTCGGTTTTGGAAATTCCATGGTGTCCAAATTTCCTTGTCTATAAATACTTTGAGTTTGCATTTCTAGCAAACTAATCCTTCGTGACAGTAAAATTCCTCTGTTGTATGGTTACTGATGAAGCCGCCTATCAGAGAGGAGAGTAATCTAATTAGGTGTAATCTCTTACGGCCGCTCAATTTAAAGTCTTCTTTGGGATTGAGAAGCTCTAGCGCGACCCGTGATAAGCATGTAAATGCTACATTTTATACCCATATTTATATTAGCTATGATACAATATTTTAGTTACTAATACTATTTTAGTGTTTTTGTAGAAAGTACAAGTGAATTCGATCATCCAACGAATAAACAGCAAAATGTGAGACTTATTGGTGTTTGCAACGAAAATGGAAAAATGTGGTTGGCCTGGTATCTCCATGTATCAGCAACCACAATGATCAAATTTGCTGGCTTGGTATCTCCATATATCAGTAGCAATGAAATGTAGCTGGCCTGGTATCTCCATATATCAGCAACACCTATTATGCTGGCCTGGTATTTCTATATATCAATAACACTTATTAATTATGCTGGCCTGGTATTCCTATATATCAACATCACTTACTACGCTGGCCTGGTATTTCTATATATCAACAGCATGGAATCATCACAACGGTTACTACAAAAGAAAACAAAGAACTTCCTTTGTTTATACAAGCACGTGAAGCCCCACTATTGGTTCTTCAAAATAAGGAAGCTGAGAGGCTAAATAATTCAATTCATTTGTCTGGAAGCGTGTGAAACCATTAGGACATGTCTTTTACTTCACCACACGTCGATTTGGCGCATACAAAGCACATGGCATATACTGTTCTTTGTAAAGTTAAAAGAGATTTTCATCTCTACACTCTACTATGAGAAATGGGAATCGTGATGTTCTATAACAGCAAACAATCGATCTGGTGTTATGTTTGCTTGGAGAAGGGGTTAGAAGGCATGAGAGTACATTGATACTTGATTGAAGTTCAGGAAGTTGGTCTCGGTGGTGAACTGAAGTTGCATATGGTTGCTGACTGAATATTAGCTGAACTGGTGGTGTTGAATGGAGAGAGTACCTTAGTTATGTATGGGTCTGTGTGTTGTGAATCAATGGTGGTGCTGCCTTTGTCATGGCTATGAGCTGAAGTACAAGGGAAATGATGTTGGCTGTATGGAAGAAGATGAGTATGAATGTTGAGCTGGGGTTCGACTACAAACCAGCGAGGGTCGACATCAACAGCTGCAGTACTGTAGGAGTAGAGTGAGATGGGTTGACTATATTGCTCGTACTGATGGGTTTTTACCCAGACTTGATGTGAATGAAGATGAGATGAAATCGAGCTTACTCGAACTGAAGATGGTTGAACAACTAGTGTGCCTGTATAAAGAGAAGAACAAGAAACCTGTCTGGTGATGCGACTGGTGGTTATGGTGAACTGTTAGTTATCGTACAACACTGGGAGATGGACTGTAGAAGAATCTTAGCCGGAAAAAGTGGTTTGGGGTCTGAATTGGTGGCGAGACTGAAAAGTTCACAAGGCAGCAAAGCTCGGTTATGCAGTGGACAGTGATAGTTACTACCGGTGACTGATGGAGGATAAATGATTAGGGTGAACTGATGATGCTCGGTATTTATATGAGTGTTGTTGTACATGAGTTTTCGTTGAGCAGGAGGAAATGGAGATGGAGTAACTATGGTACAGACGGACCTTAAAAAGACCTTGGATTTGGAATATGGATCTGTACTGACAGTGAGAAGCAGTCGCAGTTGTTGATATTTTTGGAGTTTGAGCTCGGGTTAGTAGTTCAGACAATGAATGAAGGTGCTTAGTTAGACATGGAATGGTAGTTGGTTGTTGCAACTGGTGGAGGTACCTGCGAAGTCATACTGATGGTGGAAACGAAAAGTTCATGTTGGCAGCGAACAAAAGCAGTGATGATGCTATGGCAGGACTTTGAAGTGGCCGAGATGGTTGCAGTCGGATTTGGACCTGAACATCAATGAACGGAGAGGGGTGTTAGCTCGAGTAAGGAAGATATTGGAGATTTGGATGGATAAATGAAGCAGGTGAAGAAATAAAAAGAAAAGAAAGAAAGACATGAATGATGGTTTAATTTAGCAGCAACAAAGGCATTATGATGTCTAGTCTGCTGGATGTATTCAAAGGCAGTGATCGAGAAACTGGGAATGACTAATGCGGTTACGATGGTGGTATTCAGATGGTCCGGTAGTGGAGCTGTTGAATTTACCGGTGGGAGAAAGGAACTGAAGTGGTCAGGGAATATAGCCGGTGATTTGAATCTGTACTTGGTCGAAGTCAAGGCAGGAGCTGGGGTAATTGATTACGCCAGTGAGATAACGAAATTGAGATGGTCAGAGAAGTGAAGTTGCGGCTGATGGTTAAACATAAGTTGGACTTTGATAGTGGGCCTTAATATAGTGAGTATTAGTCCGGGGCTTGGCAATTCGGCTAGGTCTCTGGTGGAGTTCCAATAACACCTTATAAGGAACCATCTTTTGGGCACTACCCAAAAACAGTGGGGGACTACCCATTGATATAGATGACCACCCTACATTATAAGGGGTGTCCCAAAAAATTGTGAAAGACTAAATTACCCTTACTCTAATTAAGCTTATAACTAATCCTAATCCAACCCACTAAACTCACCCACTACCCACTAATCTAACCCACTAATTAAAACCTAAATAAAAAATAAAAATCAGTTTTATCTTTTCATCTTCTTCTTCTTCTCTTCTTTTCCTCCTCTTCTTCTTCTTCGTAGACATCGTAGTTAATCGTCGATTCGAAAAAAAATCATCGTCGATTAATCAATCTTTATAAGCAATGCGTACCAAGCAAACACCCAGACTTCCAGGATTGAGTCCGGGACTCCCACATATAGTGAATATCCCAAAAAAATTGCTAAAGTTTAAAGAACTTGAAGCACCGTTTCGAGGAAAAATCAATCATCCAACCGCAAAACAGAAGTCCGATTCAAGTGAAATGCAAATCCGCGGGTAATTTCCTTCATGCCCATTCCTTTTAATTCGTTATTTGTAGAAGAAATCGATTGAAAATCATGAAAACTCATTAAAAATGGTAGTTACAGGGGCGATTTCGGTTAGGAGATTTTTGTAAAACCCTAAAAATTGCTTACCGAACTTACCATAAATTAGAACAGTTCGGTTAAGTCAACACCTTCCTGGTCACCGAACTACATAGTTCGGTGAGATCGCAAAAAAACATGTACCTAACCGAACTCAGTCTTTTACTTGGAAAGAAAGGGTTCGGTTAGGTCGATTTTTTTTTAATAGCCGAACTCTTCATATATTTCGTTCGGTTATTCTTTTTTTGTCAGGTAACCGAACTACATAGTTCGGTGATATCGCAAAAAACATTTTTGTAACCGAACTCAGTCTTTTACTTTGAAAGAATGAGTTCGGTTTGATCGAAAAAAACTTATTTGGTAACCGAACTTTAATTTGGTAACTACATGCTGTGTTTACTTCATTCTTTAGTTCAATTTGATTTGGTAACACAATATTCTCTTATGTTTAGTTAATAGTTTGGTTTTTGTTCATTAGGAACAAAGGAGAAAGATTGAGACAACAACTAGATGAGGATTTCAAAACTCCAACCCCTAGGGGAGCAAAACATTTAGATTTTCGAAAACGTGGTGCCACATATGCCAAACATGGAGGGGGATCGTTACCGGAAGTGAACCAAGAGAATGATTATGAAGAAGAGCAAGGAAATGAAGACCAAGGAAATGTAGAGGCTGAACAACAAAGAGAACACGTTGAAAATGTAGGGGAAGAAGTAGGACAGGGTCAAGAAGAAGAGGAAGAGTTTGATGAGGAGGAAGAGGAGGGAGAGGCTGAAGAGGAGGAAGAGGAGGAAGAGGAGGGAGAGGAGGGAGAGGAGGGAGAGGAGGGAGAGGAGGAAGAGGAGGGAGAGGAGGGAGAGGAGGAAGAGGAGGGACAACAAGAAATTTTTCCCGTTACAGAGAAAAAGAAGCCGAAGCCGCCTAGTGCTAGATACTCACACATTCCCCCTGATAATTTATGTTTGTCACCTCGGAACCCAACTTATGGTACTCCAAATGATGGAGGGGCAACATTGTTTGGCTACAAACACTCATGGGCTGCGAAGATCTATGCGACAAAGGTATTATTTAAGTTAACCCTTAACTAACAAAACTATTTATTTATTTTTTGGGACATGTTTCGTTAAGTATTAATAGTGTTATGTTTGTTTTCGTAGGATCATAATGATGCAGTTCGTCTTATTAAACGTCAAAAGGCGTCCAAATGGGATCTTTCTTTGGAGTGTGACGAGTTTGTAGCAAAGGTTAAAGAATGTTTGTTATGGAGAGCTATTGAGCATGCACATGTAGATTTTGACGCTGTTTCCGTATCCTCATTTCTCGAGAGGTATTATCCCGAGACATATACTATGCATCTTCCATTTGGCGAGATGGGAATAACTCCCGATGATTGCCACCATATCACTGGCTTACCAGTGGAAGGTAAATGCCTTCGAGAAGGCTACAACCCCTCGATGAGTTATGAAGCTCTTGAAGAATTGGCTCTTAAATGTCTTGGATGGGATGCAAGAAAGTCTCAATGTGAGTTTAGACGTTCTGTGAGGTCCCCTAAACGTGGTGATGAGTATAATACACATGAGGCAAATGGAGGATTGAAGAAAAAGGTGAAGAAATTCAAGTTGGTTAAGTTGAAGGAAGCATTTGGAGGGACCAAAAAGAAGGTGCAGCGAGGAAAGTTGGTGATGGACCAGGACACCCTTAGGTATCATATCACAGCTTATTGGTTATATCGCTAGAATCGTTATTTTCCCGACACTTCGGGGAATAGGGTGGATGCACAATATCTACAGCTTTTGGAGGATCTCGATGACATCAACAATTACTCTTGGGACACTGGGGTGCTTGCTTTTGTTATGGAAGAAATGAGCAAAGGGTCGAGGATTAAGACGAATCAAATTGGAGGCTATTTAACTCTTGTTCAGGTGACCTTTTACATTTTTAATGAGAAAATTATCTACTAAATTGATGTCCTTCCAATTATATTTTCATGAATATGGTTAATATTTTCCTATTTTCTCACAGGTTTGGATTTACGACCACTTCCCTTCATTGGGATTAGGCAAGGAAAAGAAACCTTATCCCTATGACGCACCTACAGCAGGAAAATGGGTGTTTTTGGACGCACAAAAGAAGTCTAAAGAGGAGGAGTTGACTTTGTTGAGGCAGAAATTGGATAACCTGACGGTGAACGATGTGGTATTTCACCCATACGCCGTACCCGATGATGTATCAGTAGATGAAGACGATCTTAATGGTTTTTCTACCGTCACGCCATACTATGGACCTATTTGGCATCCTAACGGCTACGCAATATATAATCCGAGGAGAATACTAAGACAACTTTGTTGCGTCCAAATGGATCCCGATGTGGAGAATGAAAATTTCACTTTGCAGGTTCAAGGAACAAAGAACAGTGAGAAATATTTTGTTCCAAAACATGAACCAACTCTTGCGGTAGCACATTGGAATGCACTTGGATAATACCACTTACCAAGAGGTGATTGTGTACCTTGTGAGGAAGATGTAAATGCATGTGACGAAGATTACAAGGAGTATTATGAAGAAATCAGTCATCCCTTTGTGATAAATAAAGAACAACAAGCTAAGGCGGATGCGGCGAAAGCGAAGGCAAAGGAGAGGGAGGCTAAGCGAGCTAAGTATATACCTATTTGTGGAGATGAAGCAAAAAGGTTATGGGATAATGTGGTAAGAAAATGTCTTTGTCTTATAATTTGGGTTGTTTAAAGGTTTTGAAAATATATTTGCTTATGCTTAAAATTGGAATTAGGTTTTGAAGGGATCGAAATTGTTGAAGAAATGGATGGCTAAAATCAAAACCGGAGAGCCGATGTTGGTGAGGAACAAAGCGCCTACTACAAGGAGTGGGAGGGTCTTATAACTAAAAGAATGGTGCAGCCAAGTAGGACTAAGCACCTCAAGAGGGGTCGACAACAAGGTGAAGGTTCGAGTCGCGTTGTGGAGGAAACCGGTGCAGGAGATGAAACCCCAAGTGATGAGGAATTTCCACCAAAAACTCATGGAAAACAAGGAGGTAGAAAAAGGGGTCGTAAGAGTGGTCATTAGTGATTTCGTATTATTTCAGTTTCAAAAAACAAGTTGGTTATGGATTTGGTATGTTTCTGTGTTTTAAACAATTACTTAAGGATTTAATCTGGTTTGTGTTTTCAATTTTAGAAGGCTGAAATGTTGAATACATTATGGTTTTCGGCAACCTAATATTTAAAACTAGCTAACCGAACTTATAAGTTCGGTAACATGTTAATAATTTCAGGTCACCGAACATATAATTCGGTTACCTTGAAAAAATAAGAGGTCACCGAACCTAAAGTTCGGTTAAGAGTGCCACAGTCCCAGGTCACCGAACTTTAAGTTCGGTGATGTCGCAAGGTTTTATCTGCTAACCGAACTCGTCCCTGGATTTTCAAAATTTTGTCATTGCACATGTTGGACAACTCATTCTCTTGATGAACAAATCACATAAACCAACTCTAAGGTTTGTTTTGAAGTGTGTTTTGTATCACATATATGTTCAGTTTGTCTTTGAGCCTTCCCAAAAAAGTTCGGTTATCTCAAGAAATTAAGTTGCATCCTAACTTGAAGTTTGGTGATGTCGCAAGGTTTTCTCTGCTAACCGAAATCATCCCTGGATTTTCAAAATTTTGTCATTGCACATGTTGGACAACTCATTCTCTTGATGAAAAAATCACATAAACCAACTCTAAGGTTTGTTTTGAAGTGTGTTTTGTATCACATATATGTTCAGTTTGTCTTTGAGCCTTCCCAACAAAGTTCGGTTATCTCAAGAAATTAAGTTGCATCCGAACTTGAAGTTCGGTTATGTCGCAAGGTTTTCTCTGCTAACCGAAATCATCCCTGGATTTTCAAATTTTTCAAAAGATAATACATAAATTTGAAATTTTAATGTAATATCAAGTAACGGCTAATTTTATGACTGTTATACAACAAAGTGTTATATATATATGGGTCTATAGTTAACATTTTGTTTCTAAATCTGCTAAAAATGTCACCTACTAGTCATAAATTTAATCTAGTTGAAGATCTTTCTCTTTGCAGAAACTACATAATATACTATCCAAAGAGGGGTGAAGAACGAAGAATGAATGGTATTATGAGTCAGAGTTATTGGGGGATAATTCATGAAAAATTCTGTTCCGACACAATGAACCCTTATAACCGTGATCATATAGCTTTGTTCTTTCGATTTCAAAAGATTAGAGAGAGAGTTGTGGAATTTATGGCTTTATTTCGTATTGTAAGGCGGTATCGACTTAGGGGTGAAGGATTCAACGAAATCCTTTTAACATCAAAGAACGAATGGCGAAGATGGAAGACAAAGGATTTCAAATATGAAAATCATTTTCGCCTCCTTAAAGACTTTTTCATAACGCGTTTTAGATATTAAATTTTGTAAGGGGTGAACTTCTGTCTCGCAAGGTTCGGTTAGGTACTGTAATTTGATTTTGTAACCGAACTCAGTTCGGATATATCTTGTAATTTCATTTACTAACCGAACTAAGGTTCGGTAACCTTCTTATTTTGACGTAGGTTACCGAAATTGGTGTTCGGCTACGTAAAATATTTATTAATGTAACAGAACTGTCACCTGCCAACACCATAAAATAATAACATTTACTCCATAATTACTACCACTCTTCAAAGAACAAAGTTTTAGATTCATAAGCATAATTAGTTCCATTACATGTGTCATTTAATCATCCTCTAGTGAAATAGGACCTTCATGAACAATTTCTTCGGACTTCGTCAAAGCATTCCACATCTCCATGTTATGCTCATACATGATACACCAACCCAAAATTGTATCCGGATTAAATGCAGGCCAATAAGAGGTTGTACATATTGGAGGCAATGGACAATCGGGTTTTAACCGTAGGCCTATAAAGTGGTTGTTGTTAATAAATGCCATCACACATCTCATTCGTTTCAGTTGTTCAACACATACGGTTATTTTTGGGGTGAAGGTGAAACTACCACTTTTTGAGAAACAATGAACCACACAATTGAATGCCTCGGCGATTAAGTGTCCACATATAGGCATGCTCATCCAATAATCCCTTGTGATCGGTTGACCCCCATGAAGACGACGTTGATACCTAACATATTGCTCATTGATACTACCCTCATCGTACAACATTGTCTTGTAAAATGCCGGATTCTCCTTTAGTTTGGATAACAACCTTTGCCTTATATGAGTGATTGCACACCCATTATTTCGCTTGGCACCTTCAATGAAAGGACCAACTTGTTGATTGACAACATGAAACCCACAATTACCATCCGGAGGAACGTCGTCGGTGGATATAACGTATTCTCTAATGTGTAGAGGTAGCTCATTCAAATAGTCTTTATTTGGAGCTTCAAGCTTCACGTCTACGGAAGATGGTTGGATGGGGAACATCGGAGACTTAAGCTTCACGTCGCCGGAAGATGGTTGGCTTGGTTGTGTTGGACACATCGGTCCCTTTTTCTTCAAAACCCGCTCACTTGTTTCTCCTTTACCCTCAATACTCCTACCCCGTTTCTTGGGTTTCTCCAAGTACATTGCCGCGGTATACTCATGGCCACAAGGGTCTCTAGTAGTGGCGTTTTGCTGACTTTTCTTCTTATGTAACACCTTTGCATATTCTCTTAGTTGCTTTTTAGTTTCTTTTTTGCTTGGTCTACCTTTGCGCTTGCCTTTTGCCGGTTCATAAACATTATCTTGTGTTTGTGGATATATGATTTTCCTCATGTCATCCCAGAAGATTTGTTTTTGGAGCTTGCTCATGCCACGATACATCTCTAGTACGGTTCTACCCATTTCGTTATAACCAAACTCTTCTTCGGCTTCTTCTCCCTTTGGAGGAGGGATGAAACTTAGATGCTTCCAAAATGGATCAATTTCGCTTAAAGGAATTACGCCATGCTCATAGTTGAATATCATATGGCGACAAGGGAGTCCCATAGACTTATTCATGTTACATACACACACCTCATCCGACGTGGTTTCCCACTTATCCATCAACTCGACTTCTATAATCAACAACTTCATACATTGCCGAGATACATTGTAATGGATTCCCTTAAACAATGGATGGTCGGCATATTTTCCTTTCATTTTGAATATACGGCTTTTTTGGAACTTCCCTTTAATTCTATCAATGTCGCGCTTGAAGTAATTCTCCATAGCATTCCACACGGTTACGAAATTATCAACACATCCAAAGAGATTTTTCTTCAACCGGTGGTGAGCCGACTCTACTAAACTTGTCGCTTGATTTCCCAAGTGTTTATATTGGTTGGTAAAGGCATACACAAACCTCTCTTTGTGTGGTTCCAACCATTGGCGAAGAACATACGATACAACATCGGGGTAATCGGGAGTATCCCAATGGGCGATAAACTCCGCAAGATTTTGATAATACTCTTACTCGGTAAGGGACAAACATAATGATTCCCATTCACCGTTGAATGCAACCCATTTAGCAAAATTTAGATCGTATTGTTTATCAACTTCCTCTTTTGCATCCGCTCGTTCATGTTCCGGTAGCATCTTAATCTCTTCATATCCTTTTTTCTTGGGTGGACAAATTGTTGGCTTGCACCTATGCAACAAATTACACCATATATGGAACGTACAAAGAATATTATATGCTAGTGGGAACACTTCCGCTATTGCATTCATCAATGCGACTTCATTGTCGGTCACTATAACCCCGGGAATATCATCACCTCGGAAGATTTCCTTAACTTGTTGTAGTGCCCAAATATAACTAGGTTCTTGCTCGTCCCTTAAGAAACAAAATGCCACGGTAAACGGTGACTTCGTCGATGTACGGCCAACAATATTCAACAATGGCATCTCGTACTTGTTTGTCTTGTAAGTGCAATCCATTATTAGAACTTCATGAAAGCATTGAGCCAATTTAACACTTGTTGGATGCACAATAAATAGTTGTGTTATCTCTCCTTCCGAATCCACATCCTTTTGAACCGCGTAGTCTTTCTCTTTGGCCAAAAAAAAACAATTGTTGCATCACTTGTCTATCTCTCCATTCCTTCTTTCTAATTGTCTCAATTGCATTGTTAATGGTGGACACAGATGAGTGGTTATCCTTGTTATCCTCCTTTAGCATTTAAAGCATTTGAACCGGTGTAAGACCCATTTTCCTCATATTAGCTACCTTCTCCATCTCTTGAGGAGTTAGCTTGGCCGCCATGAAATGTCCTTCAAGATGCTCCGGACGAGGGTGGTTATGACGACCTTCCATAACCCGGTAGAGAACCCATCCCTTCAATTTTTTGTTGTAATTAAAGGAAAGCTTGAATGGGCATTTAATCTTCTTTGAGAAAGTTTTGTTTTTCTTATTTGTCTTTCCTTCATAAACATAACCCTTCCTCTTCTGGCTTCTATCGGGATCACCGCTTCTCTCACAAACCATTTCAAAGCGACTATTCTTTTCTCTCCCATTTAATACTAATACGCACATGTCTTTTTGTGCATGTTGTCTAGCCCAAGTCTTTGCATCTTTCGTATTATCGAATACCAAGTCATTCATGTAGTGATGGGATGTGTCATCGTACAACATACCAATCGGGGGAGGTTGGTTTTCCATTGGTTCAATTGGATCACATGGAACCTACAAGTAATAGCACAACGTCAATACCATAAACAAAAAACACGTACAAGTTCGGAAATGTCAAAAATTTCATCGAGCCTACCGAACATAAAGTTCGGTTATGTATGTTTTAGTAAAACCATTGCGAGCTTACCGAACTCTATGTTTACATTTTATCCGCAAAGGTTCGGTAATGAGAATGAAAAATAAGACCAAACCGAACATAATGGTTCGGTTAGCAATGTGGTATACATTTATTTTGCGATGTTGCCGAACTTAAAGTTCGGTTACCAATTTATAAAAATCTACTAAACCGAACTATGAACTATAAAGTCTATAAAAACAGTTCGGTTATGTCTTCTGGAATTTCCTAACCGAACTATCAAAAACTACCATTAACGTGTAGTTCGGTTACCTGCTTCTACAAGATCTAATAACCGAACTACATCTTCAGAAACGTTCGGTTACCTATGTTTTAAATCTGGTAACCGAATTAGGATTACCTAGCCGAAATTTTACCCTGAAATTTTGAGTTTGTCCAATTTTTCCCACAATTCAACCTACATTAACTAAAAATGAGACATACCTGAGTACCCATATCTTCATCTTTAGGTTGTGGCTGATAAAATCCATCATTTGATGGGTTGGATTCACTTTGGGGCAAAAAGTTTTCTCCTTCTAACAAATAACTCATATTTGGATCATTTGAAGTATTGACATATACACAAGGAGGTGAAGGGGGTTCTGATTCTGATTCTGAGGTTTCATCACATGAATCACTCAATTCATAATTACTAAAATCAAAAAAAGTTTTTTTGGGTTCACCCATATTCTTCTTCATATTTCCTTCTTCTTATCCTTCCAAAACAAATGTTTAAAACAAAAAATCCAACTTATAAAACACTAATCACTAATCAGTTTTTAACTAATCACTAATCAATTTTTAACTAATCACTAATCATTAACTAAGTTTTTGGTTAAGGGTAGAATGGGTATAAAAAATAATAATTATAAGGGGTGACCAAATATTACTTCTAATATCCACACCAAAAACTGATGGGTAGTCCCCCACTGTTTTTGGGTGGTGCCCAAAAGATGGTTCCTTATAAGGATCGAGAGAGAATACATAAAGAAGAGGAATCCAGAGGCGGCTGCAGACGCCGTTTGGAGAATAGGGTTTGATGATTTCCAATTTCGTTTCTCCATGATTTGCTAAAATTGTTTGTTAGGGTTGATATGGAAACCAATTTTAATTATATAAACTCTACGATGATATTTCTAATAATGATTCATTGACTAGTAATTCTCTTCATAAAAGCTTGTATCTAATTGATTATGTGATTTTCTTGATTATTTATGCTTTTGAATTGATATTTTGTGCTTCGGTTAAATCCCTAGACGTGGTATGCAAGGATAGATAGGTAATGCTTTAGGATCACTACATAAGAAGCGAAGGAAATTACAGCGGAGAAACTATATTTTAGAATTTAATATACCATCTTCCGAGGCATGAAATTGATTTTGAAATTTGTCTTGAGTAATAAATAGAGATTAGTAGAGTTTTATATGATCGAATTGTTGGAAATCGAAAACCTTAATAACCCATTTCCATTTTGTTCATTGTTAAAATTATTATTGTTTATTTCGTCCCAACTATATGAAACATCGTTCAACATCGTCTATTTGATTATTTAGTTTTGGTATTAGTTGGTAGAGTATTTCACACTCCTCGTGGGAACGACCTGTACTTGCCATTGTTCTACTAGTTAGATATTGTGCACTTGCAGTATTTTATTGTGGGTTTTCCGAACCTACCAGCCCATTGGTGGGAAACCAGATATTGCGGTTTATCTTTAGTTTTCATATTGATTTGATTGACTAATGGTGGTTGAACTTTGATTGCACCTAGTTTGTTTATGCTTGAGAATCTTCTCTTCTGATATAAGATTCACTCAAACTAGTTCAAGGTTTCGACATGGATCTTTAGACTGTTATTAGATATAAACACGATCTTGTGATAATCCATTGTTAACAGACTTCGTTCTGTGTGTGATTGATCACAAGAAATTCAAGTAGTTGTGTGCAGGTGTTTATTGAAGATCTAAGAAGATTTGAAGACAAATAAGAGATAGAAGATTTATGACTTGGTTTTATAATCTTTGGTGTGCTCAATACTTGTTTGGGAAATATAGGATCCAACTATAATTGATTTATCCTTTGGGTATTTTAATAGAATAGTTGAGAAGATCGGCATCAATACATTTCCTTGGGATTAGAGGTATTGATTGGCTTAATCTTAACGATTACCTTTTGGTGATTGAACATAAGATAGATCTTGGAACCTGGAAAAGAAGTTTATGTTAAGGTAAACAAGGGAACCTTGGCGCAACTCATATCACTTGGTTGAAAAGAGTTGATACCAAACAGATTTGTTGTTCCTTTACTGTTTGGAATACGAACCAAAGGAATTGGTCCAAGTACGTGACTTGTTTACAAGTTGGAGGCGTGGGAATACAGATGGAAATACGTGAACTATAGGTTTAGTTGGTTGGTCTCAACTATACGAAGTTGGTTTGTTTTGTATAGCGGCTTAATTCTGAGAGTATATAATTCTGGACTAGGTCCCAGGGTTTTTCTGCATTTGCAGTTTCCTCGTTAAAA
Organism: Papaver bracteatum; assembly: GCA_023529315.1. Lineage (NCBI taxonomy): Eukaryota > Viridiplantae > Streptophyta > Magnoliopsida > Ranunculales > Papaveraceae > Papaver > Papaver bracteatum. Next base: position 547,796 of record JAJJWX010000603.1, read on the forward strand.
AAATATTGCTGTGTCATTTACTTTATATTTCTGCATTATAATTGCTTCATTATAATTAAAGTAAATTCCACAAACTTTAATTCCTATTTACTTAATATGTGAATCCTATTATGTTTCGTTAAGTCCGAACCTTTGTATCAAGTAAACATACTTCGTTGTTGTATTGTCTCGATCTCGTATCCATAGACAATCACACGAAGTGTGAACCTATTAGTTACATTGTCTCGACTCAGCCCATAGACAATCACTTTCGGAGAAAGGACTTATATGAAGGAAAAGTTTTAGCTTGAGGTATATTGAGGTACCCTCTCCTTTTCAATTGGTATCAGAGCAGGCAAACACAAAAAGATCTAACAATCTATGTTTGGTGCGATCCATCATATAAGAATTGAATCTAATGAATGATTCAGTTAACGTAAAGCGAGACATCAAGAGTTTTGAATCATCACTTGATGACGGAATCTACGATTAAATATGTAAAGAAATCATCTATAGAGATTCTACGAGACAAGTTAATCTTGTTAATAATGTAGAAACCGATGACGACTGGAAAATATGTCTGCAAGACACGTCAGATAAAATTTCTGATGATGATGACTCAGATTTTGAACAAGAAATAGAAGAGGATATCTCAGAATACTCTAAACTTCTGGATCCTTTCAAAAATAAAAAACTGAGAACTTCACATTTTCTTGGTTTTATGACTCCTCTTTGTCGTTAGAACAGGAAACTGAGGAGGGTTTTCCAAGGATATTATATGGGTAACCGCATCGGTGATTCTCTTCTTAAAGATTATACAGACGAGTTAAATTCTAAGAAATTAGAATGTGAAATTCTTCAAAGAGATCTCTTTTTGTCGAAAAAGAAACTTGCTGAATCGGAAGCAAGGGTTAATTCTCAACCAGAGAGTTTTGAAGAGAAAGAAGGTGTATATCTTTCACGAGAAAAACACCTCAAGGATGATCTAGCTGGTGCTCTTGATAAAATCAAGATATTGGAAGAAGAAATTTTGGACCTTAAAAAGTTCAATGTTAGATCAAATAATTTAACCTCAATGTTATAAGCAAGTAGAAATCATCGTGATACACAAGGATTAGGATATAAGGGAATAGATGCTTCAAATATTAGCAAAGAGGTAAAATTTATTAAAGCTAAAAATTATTCTAAACCAGAGGCTTCCACTGATGAAAAAGATGCTTCTATTTATTGTAAATAAGAAAAGTATGTCAAGGCTAAGAATAATGTTCAACCAGTAGAAACCAAAGAGAGCACTTCTGCTAATGTCAAGAAAGCAACAACGTTGAACAAGGATAAGAAGAAGAAAAAAAAACTCGTCGAGCTCCAATGCAAGAGGATCCACAAAAAGGTAACATTAAAACTCATACTTCATATATTTATACTAAGCATTGTTATTATTGTGGCAATATAGGACACTTGCAATGGGGATGCAAAGTTCGTAAGATGCAAGATGCACTTTCTTTTGTACCAAACGAATTGGCTAAGTTTTCTCCTCTTAAGAACTCAGATCGTTATTGTCCTAAGTTTAGGCAAAAGAATTATTATAATGATAGTTCAAAATTTTCATATCACTCGACAAGGTCATCTCATAAAATACCCAATTATATAAAGAGAGATGATGTTTTAAATGCAAAGACAAGATCTGATGTTCAAAATTGGAGAAAGGATGTTTCGAAAAGTATTGAAAAGGAAAATGATCCTAATGGTATGAAGGAGAAAGCTTCTCCTACATAACCCAACTCTAAATGGGTCCCTAAGTCCTCCATAGCCAATAAGGGACCAAAAGTTAGTCACAAGAATGACTCTCAACTGTTAATTGTTGGTGACAATAATTACAAAAGTCTTATTTAAAGACTAAAGAAAGACATTATGTCTGAAACCTCTTGTACTAGTAAAGGTTGTGATAATGACACTCTTCATAACAAGTCAAAGAATAAAAACAAGAGATGGAACAAGAGAAAACAAACCAAGCAAGAGGTCAAGAATGATTTTGTCTTAGTCAATCATGATGAACAATACAAGGCTGAACTTAACACAACCTAGTTGTGTTATAATATGCATGCTCACCTTGGTGCTCAATTTTTAAAGGTTAGAAAGCACATGAAACTGAGCACATCATCACTCGATTATTATATGACTAATTAACATCTTTAGGAGATTTCTTTTCTTCTATACTCATACTTTCTCAATCTATATTTTGGTTTTGAAAGAAACGGTAATTTTGAGTTTATGATGTTGATATATACTGATCATATATGTGTAGTTGTTTTTTTTACGGTTAAAACGAGCCAAAAATCACTGAATTCGGACGTCGTATGCAAAAGTTATGTCGGAAACAGTTTAGTGTTGTGATCTGTCACAAGTAACTCTTGGGAACCGATCCTAGTACCCTGTCATGGTGAGGGAACCGATCCTAGTGAGAAGTCCCCTTACGAAGAAGTGTAAAATTGTTTTTCCCATAACTTCTTCGTCCGAACTCGGAATTACCTCATTCTTTTTGCGTTGTTTTGATAAATTCAATTTCCTACAAGATTGAGGTAATTGAAATACTTGATTTTATGTTGAACATTTATGGCGTATTGCAAAGTGATTTATGAGATGTTTGATTTCGGTTTTATTACCTTGATATTCGATCTCATAATATGTTGTGAACCCTTATGGTTTGGGTGACTTTTTGATTTAGCAGGATTAAGTTCTAGCCCATGTTGGTAGGATTTATCAAAGGATCATGAGGGGTTCTATAGAAACAATATGTGAAAAAGTCACAATATGTTGAATCGTTTTGGTTTAGCATAAAAGCATATGTGTTTCGACGATTTTCAACTTTTGCTTTCAATTGTTAAAACCGATTTTCAAGCTTCTATGGTAAACGTTGATTGTTGTTATTCTTTTGTTTTTGGCATAAAGATGACAACATAATGGTATTTCGACATCAATTCTCCCTGGAAGAAGAAGATGCGATCATATTGGAGAAGTTGGATGTGAAATTGAGGTAAAAATCTTGTTAGTTAATTGTTTTCCTGTTTTAAGAAAAACCTATTTTTATTTGATATATATATTGCTTTTGCTTAAACGAAATTTTCGATACAATTGATGTGTTTATTCCATTATGTGTGTGTGGATGTTTGTGTCATTCAATTGGTTCCGGTTAAGTAAAACTATTGTTATCTTGCTTTGTTGTGTGATATCAATCGTCTAGGCTTACGAAAGTTGGGTGCAATTGTGGTGCTTTAATGTTTATGTTATTTCAATTGCTTCCAGTTAAGTAAAACAATTATTATTTTGCTTTATTATATGGTATCAATTGCTTAAGATTACAAAATTTCGATGCAATAGTGGAACTTTAATGATATATGTTGTTTCAATTGCTTCCGGTTGAGGTAAATAATTATGCAAGTTGATTTATTGGTTTGTATGAATTATTTATGGCTTAATGAATGAATATATTGATAGGATGAGTTGTTTAGTCCAATTCAATTCCGGATAAGCTAAACTAAGTTAATTCTGATCTTAGTTAGACTTATCAAAGTGGAGGTTTCGGTTATTCAAGTCTAACCGAATTCCTAAACAAGGAAATGCTAGTTAACTAACCTAGTATTTGGCTTGTTTAAAATCTAAAGGTCTAAGTTATATGGATAATTAGACACGGGTGAGAAAAATGGAGTTTATCTTTGTTTTGGTCTTGTCAAATGAAGTTGTTATATTTATACAATCGGTTTAGCAAAGGAACTAAGTTGTTTAGTTGATTTTTGGTTTGCTAAACTAGTTGGGAAAATTGCTTCAGGCAATTATTTCCATGATAACATATCAAAACATAATTACTTTGTAGTTTTGGTTTTGATGTTGGTTATCAAAAATGGTATGTAAAACCCTCGTGCTTGACTCAACAGGTTCCAAGTCTATTTTGAGATTTGTAAGATCCTTTTCGTGTTGTCCTTTATTTTTTATTTTCTTTGTCATTTTTGTGACAAAAAGGGGGAGAAATATATGGAGTAAACAGGTGATGCTGGTTTCAATTTTATGTTGATTGGTGTCACTAGGGAAGAGGACAATGGTGCTTAAAACGTGTATCTAACGAATGAGGAAAATCACATACTAAGGGGGAGTAACATATCATATGATTGGGATAACAAAGACGTGCGGATTGAAAATCTACTTATCGCACCTTTAGGGGGAGTATGAGCTTTGTTATTATAATGTCAAAGCGGCATTTTAAGGATTGAATGAATGCAGGTTATATGCTGTTGAATTCGGGAATCAAGCATATGTGTAATGAATTAATGTAATTTGTTAATCCATATGATTGTAAGAGTTTTGTCACTAAAATTGACAAAGGTGGGGATTGTTAGAGCATATCTCGGTTAACCCACCAAGCGTTGGTATGTCAAGTTTGGTTATCATATTTTAGTGAGCCAAAACTCATTTAAGAGTCGCTTGATTTACTAGAGTCAACTTCGTATAGGTTAGATTGAAAGTATTAGGGTGAGACATTACAAGTATTGCGAAGACTTGAATAAGTGAAGAATTACGGAGCTACAACCACAACATCATCCTTCCACTTGAGGTTAGTGATATTTGACTTGAACTGTTTCATTCCCTAACGTATCTTTCAAGTCATGCATATTGAAAACATAAAACTGCGAAGCATGAACACTCTAGATATACATAGTATTAAGGAATACAATATGAAGTTTCTTGCTTAACCATTAAACTTTGTATATGAGTGTTGATGGTGGTTTTTAACTTAGAGGTAAAATCGTAAAACCCTAGTCAGACACTGACGTCATAGAACTTGAGTAATAATGTCCAAACCAAGCATATTTATTGAACCCTTTAATTTGTTTGCGAGAAAATTACCATGGTACTTTTTTAAATGCTAATTAGGGTTTCAGTAGGCCAAAACCCTAATTCCCACGCCACATGTGCCAATGGAAAACCGTGCCAGCCACACCTACCGCGCCAAGGCATGCCAACCATGCTAGCCGCATGATAGGTGTAGAATACATTGTATTTACTATCTAGTAGTTTATGCTCTTTGCTATTTTTTCTAGTAAATTTTGTATTTTACGTGTGTTTTTGATTTATTAGGTACTCTGGAGTCACACGGACAAAAAGAAGGAGAAATCACCAAAATTGGTCAAAAAGGGCAAAATCGTCATTTCATAGGGCGAGCACTATCTGGAGACCGGTACTGGCTAAGGGGCAGATCTTTGGAGGAATACTAATCAAAGTCTAGTTAAAGTTAAGGGGTTACCACCTAGGTGTCCCTTATCATTTTGAGCAGGTGTAAATATCCTGGGTGGATAAACAGTGGGGTGTAAATATCCCAAGCTAAAATGCAACCCTAAAAACGAGAAGTCTTTCTCTCGTTCATCATTCATTTGTTCATGAGCAGCAGCTGTTGAGACGAAATCAAGAAAGATAGAGAAGATTTGATAAAAGAATTTCTGGTGGTTACTATTAAAGAAGAGAGCAGAATTGAAGCTTGGGATTTCGATATGGAGTTCACTGTGAAGATTAAGGATGGGTATTAAGCTATGTTGCTATTGAACTGAAGAGATCGATGGAGATTTATAGATGGGTTTTCGTTGCCGTTAAATCAAGGTGAAATTGCTACTGTCGATTGGACCTGTGAAGAATAGAAGATGAGTTTCATGATTGAGGGTTATAGGATATGAGCTGTGAGTTCACAGGATTGAATTTGAGAATTTCGTGAAGAAATTAGAGTTTCGGAGGAGTATGTTACTGTTGAACTCGAGATGGAGATTGAATCGGAGATGAGTTAGATCCAGTAAGAACGAGTAAGACAGCTGACTTGGCTAATTCAGTCCCACGCTTGACCCAGTTGACTAACTAAGACCGTTAGTTTGACCTAACTGTCACGGAATCTTGGACAGAATATTCTTCCGACCGGGGGGAGAATCTCAGGTGGCCGACGGCGACGGATTCCGGTCTATTTCCGGCCAAAAACCCAGTTTTCCGGCGAGCCAAAAATACAGAATTTTGTGTGGATTTCTCTCATGGGATGTGAAGACTTGGGTTTGGAATTGGATGAAGAATTGGGCTTGGATTTGGAAAGAGGAGATGGAAGATTTGAGAAAGACTTGGATTTGGAAATTGAGCTACAAAAGGAAAGGGATTCTATTCCTTGGAAGATATGGAGAACATTGAAGCCTATAAATAGAGAAGTTCTCTACTTTTCTATACACACATTGACACACTTCCACACTTCCATACACATTGATACACTTTTACACACACAACACTTTTCTTTTCTTTATTATTATTATTGTGTGAACTCCTTAGCATGAGTAAATAAATTGATTGAGGATGAATTCCTAGTTCTTAACATGTTTTGAGTTTTGTTTCAAATCTACTTTGAAGTTTTCACATGATTATCGTTTGTTTTTACTAATATGAATGTTTATACATTCATGATTGATTGATAGATTGTTTAGGTGCGCAACTAAATTGATTTGTTAATTTGATCTATAGCTAGTGAAAGTTAGGGGATAAGTAATCGTTTCTTGACTCTTTACATAAGTAGCAAACACGAGACCTTGCGGAGGGATTCCGTGGAGCAATTGTGTGTGAAAACAACGTTAGCAAGTGGACCTTGATCTAAGAGTCCAACTACTAATATAAACCTAATAAATTCATAAATCTTAATGCGTTTAACTAAATTACATCTTGAGTGATCTACTACTATGTGGTTTGGTGAATAGAATCCGGTAGTCGAGAAATTCTGTATCCGGTGATATAAGGGATTTTGGGGTTAGCACTGATCTAGCTGCTATACCTACGGTTGGTGATAATTTGTGACTAATAAGAAGTGGAAAAGAACATAAATTTAATCATTGTTTTGCAGCGAAGAAGGATTCCTTGATCTAATCTCTCTTATTGATTTCCTTTATATTTTTAATTGCTTTATTTACTTTTTTTGTGATAATTCAACCCCCCTTTGTGTGATAATTTTACAAATAGAATCTCGTGCTCCTCGTGGGATCGATCTTGACTACCCTATATTACTTGTTAATTAGGTAGTAAAATATTAATTAATTTGTTGTGGTTACGACACACATACAAATTTTGGCGCCGTTGCCGGGGAGCATCGGATGATTTTAGTTGTTTTTATTTTTTCTTTATTTTTGCTTTGTTGGATTCTTTATCGTATCTAACTTAGTTTTTGAGAATTGTTTTTCAGGTACCGGTTTTCCATGTATGGTGGACAAGAGCAAGCATATTACAACAATCAATACGGTTTTCAACCTCAACATCATGGTAACTTCCAACCATCCTTACGATACAATCAAAACCAATCTTTTGCCTATGATCAATATCCTACGGAGCCTTATGGATATTCTCATGCATATCAACAACCTTATGACGGGTATGTAAGTGGACAATTACAAGGATGGACGGATAATTATGCTTCTAATACATTGTTTTCTAGTAATGTGCAGACAGAGAATTGGGAATATACTCCTCTTCATCGTGTTTTTCCTTCACTTTTTAAGGATGTACAATCTAGAAACTATATACACGGTGGTAAGCGTGTTAATATCCGTAAACTTGCACAAAATTTATACAAATTGGAAGATGATGGAGACTCGGAAGAGCTTGTCGCAGAAATTAGTAGGACCATTCATATGGAACTTAAACGACGTCGGGATAAAGGTTATGAAACCGATGAAGATTCTTATTATGGTGATTCCGATAATGATGATGATTGTGTTGAAAAGGTCCAACCTTTGGGAAATTTTGATGACGCTAGTGTAGATTACTCGAGCCTTGATCTTAATAATGATCAATCACCTATTCAAAAGGTAGAGCTTGAGGAAGATGCATTTAGTGCTTGGAAAAAATTCCTTAGGGAAAATTATGAGTCCACAGAAGTGTATGAAAGTTGCAACCATGAGGAAGTTATTCCAACTCCGGATCATAATAACGATCCTTCACCTATTCAAAAGGAGGAGATTGTGTGTGACTTGCCTATTGTTGTAAACGGTATAACACCCTCACAAGAAAATCTTACAATTTTTACCGACGAAAATCATTTTAGTGAATGTCCCGATTCCTATGATGAAGATGTTGAATAGATGATGCTCGATAATGGAACCGAATTGATTGAATTTGTGGAAGACCCAATTGAACTTGCTAATGATTTTAATGATGCTGAGACTTTAGTTAAGGTAGAAAATGATGAAGAATGGTTGAAAAGTTTGATAGAGGACCATGATATGCAAGAGGTAAGTAATTCACTCGATTTTTTTAAGGATGAGGAGGATACCGTAATACAAGAAATTGTGCAAGGTTTGTCTAACCCTTTGCATATTAATTCTTCTCCTTTACCTCTTATTGGTTTGAATGTATGTGCTTCGAAAGTATTTTTGAATGACTTTGTTTCTCAATATCCACCATTGGAAACACTTGATGCTAATACTATGCAGGTTTGCCAAGAGGAATACATAGAAGTTCCCAAATTCTATGTTCTTTATACACTTCCGAGTGTGGACAAGAATAAGTGTGGGGGAAATTTCTATCAAGCTATAACTTTACTATTATTTTCTTGTGCTAATATTTGTATGAAGCTATTGTTTGCAAAACAGGTACCATGGGAGGATCCCAAAATTTTCCGATTGTTAGTATACGGGGAGTGAATCTTACAAGAAGCTAAGTCGTGCCGTCGACTTTAAAACAAGCGCTAAGTGGGAGGCAACCCACCGGTTTTGTATCTCTTATCCTTTTGATTTTTATTTTATTATGTTTCGTTTATTTATTTTTTATTGTTTTCATATCATATTTGCATCCCCGTGTTTAATTTCATTTAGTCCGTAATCTATCTTAGAAGAGAATTATGACGAATACCTTTTCGTCAGAAAATTTCAGACTGCGCGTAGTTCAGTCCAGAGACCATAAAAGTCATACCGTTTATCAAAACACTATGAAATTTTGATACTATGTAGAAAACACGTAGGTGAACAACTTTTGTGAAATGGAGTTTTTCCAAATTCCTTACCAATTTGCACAGTTTTTGCGTTTTATCTTCTATTACGTCAGAATTCAGAACTTTCGGTTTTACACATTGAGGACAATGTGAAGTTTAAGTGTGGGGGAGCATTTATATGTTTGTATAGTTTGTTTTAGTTTGTTTTATGCCTTTAAAAAAAAACATCAAAAAAATTGTGCTTCCCAAGAAAAAAAATTGTGCTTTTTGTACTCCGAAATCTAGAAACTTGTGCCTTTAGGATGACACCATTAGTGGATGGAACCATTTTGAATGAAGGAGTTGAGGAACCAATTAACTAAAGGGACGAACTTAATCACAAATAACATGATAGTTGTTACCATATCTCGGAATATCACCATATCACATTCTATTTTTATTTTTTCATATTTATCTATTGTTTTCTAAGTGTTTTGGTGGGTCACTAAACATCCACTTGTTATTGCTGCTAGGATGAAATAGAGTGATTGAGTTAAAAAAAGAAAAAAAAAGTGAAAGAAAAGAAAAAAAAGAAAAACAAGAGACCGACCAATTTGACCAAACGGAATAAAAATGACACTTTGGAATAGCAGTATGTGTGAAACGTTGTCCCTGTCTCCGTCGCCTAAACAAGCGTGGAATGCAGGATCCAAGGAAACTATCATATACTTGTTGACAAGGAAGCATGCGCTTGGATCTAGTTTGATCCAATCATGTTGTCTAAAAAAAAAAAAAAAATTGGATCCAGTTTGATCCAATCATATAAAAAAAAAATTATTATTGTGTTGAATAAAGTCACTCTTGGTTCCCTTGTATATGCCAATTGATTTGATGTAGCATTCAGCACCAACAGCTCAATCCAATAGGATGAATAGGTTCATCTTAGCAGTGACCTTCAGAAAGATATGGGAAACATCGATCACTTGTAAACATTCACCACATCTACCTCTATTTCCATCTTCTTAATCTTTTCATTGTCATTATGGTTAGTCAGATTCCGAGTATTGTGGTTTGTTCGACTTTCTAAGATAAACTTTATTAACTTGAATGTGGACTGAATTTGCACAAGGTACCTCATCCTCCTGTAATCACTTTGGATTCATTCATAGACTTTTTGCAGGTAGCTGGAATTTGGAGTAGATAGGTTTTGTAGGTAGACCTCTTGTAAACCTTCACGAGACTATAACTCGTCCACTAGGGACACCTAGGGGTTTAAAGGCTTGTTATTTATGCTAAAATTAACCGTTTTCTCGACGTCACGGAGTTGTATGTATTTGTTTTTGTTTTGTTTTGTTTGATTTGCTCGAGGACTAGCAAAGTCTAAGTGTGGGGGAATTTGATAGGTGTAGAATACACCGTATTTACTATCTAGTAGTTTATGCTTTCTTTGCTATTTTTTCTAGTAAATTTTGTATTTTACGGGTGTTTTTGATTTATTAGGTACTCTGGAGTCACACGGACAAAAAGAAGGAGAAATCACCAAAATTGGTCAAAAAGGGCAAAACCGTCATTTCATAGGGCGAGCACTATCTGGAGACCGGTACTGGCTAAGGGGCAGCTCTTTGGAGGAATACTAATCAAAGTCTATTTAAAGTTAAGGGATTACCACCTAGGTGTCCCTTATTATTTTGAGAAGGTGTAAATATCCTGGGTGGATAAACAGTGGGGTGTAAATATCCCAAGCTAAAATGCAACCCTAAAAACGAGAAGTCTTTCTCTCATTCATCATTCATTTGTTCATGAGAAGCAGCTGTTGAGACGAAATCAAGAAAGATAGAGAATATTTGATAAAAGAATTTCTGGTGGTTACTGTTAAAGAAGAGAGCAGAATTGAAGCTTGGGATTTCGATCTAGAGTTCACTGTGAAGATTAAGGATGAGTATTAAGCTATGTTGCTATTGAACTGAAGAGGTCGATGGAGATTTATAGATGGGTTTTCGTTGCCGTTAAATCAAGGTGAAATTGCTACTGTCGATTGGACCTGTGAAGAATAGAAGATGGGTTTCATGATTGAGGGTTATAGGATATGAGTTGTGAGTTCATATGATTAAATTTGAGAATTTCGTGAAGAAATTAGAGTTTCGGAGGAGTATGTTACTGTTGAACTCGAGATGGAGATTGAATCGGAGATGAGTTAGATCCAGTAAGAACGAGTAAGACAGCTGACTTGGCTGATTCAGTCCCACGCTTGACCCAGTTGACTAACTAAGACCGTTAGTTTGACCTAACTGTAACGGAATCTTGGACAGAATATTATGCTGACCGGGGGGAGAATCTCAGGTGGCCGACGGCGACGGATTCCGGTCTATTTCCGGCCAAAAACCCAGTTTTCCGGCGAGCCAAAAATACAGAATTTTGTGTGGATTTCTCTCATGGGATGTGAAGACTTGGGTTTGGAATTGGATGAAGAATTGGGCTTGGATTTGGAAAGAGGAGATGGAAGATTTGAGAAAGACTTGGATTTGGAAATTGAGCTACAAAAGGAAAGGGATTCTATTCCTTGGAAGATATGGAGAACATTGAAGCCTATAAATAGAGAAGTTCTCTAATTTTCTATACACACATTGACACACTTCCACACTTCCATACACATTGATACACTTTTACACACACAACACTTTTCTTTTCTTTATTATTATAGTGTGAACTCCTTAGCATGAGTAACTAAATTGATTGAGGATGAATTCCTAGTTCTTAACATGTTTTGAGTTTTGTTTCAAATCTACTTTGAAGTTTTCACATGATTATCGTTTGTTTTTACTAATAGAAACGTTTATACATTCATGATTGATTGATAGATTGTTTAGGTGCGCAACTAAATTGATTTGTTAATTTGATCTATAGCTAGTGAAAGTTAGGGGATAAGTAATCGTTTCTTGACTCTTTACATAAGTAGCAAACACGATACCTTGTGGAGGGATTCCGTGGAGCAATTGTGTGTGAAAACAACGTTAGCAAGTGGACCTTGATCTAAGAGTCTAACTACTAATATCAACCTAATAAATTCATAAATCTTAATGCGTTTAACTAAATTACATCTTGAGTGATCTACTACTAGGTGGTTTGGTGAATAGAATCCGGTAGTCGAGAACTTCCGTATCCGGTGATATAAGGAATTTTGGGGTTAGCACTGATCTAGATGCTATACCTACGGTTGGTGATAATTTGTGACTAATAAGAAGTGGAAAAGAACATAACTTTAATCATTGTTTTGCAGCGAAGAAGGATTCCTTGATCTAATCTCTCTTATTGATTTCCTTTATATTTTTAATTGCTTTATTTACTTTTTTGTGATAATTCAACCCCCCTTTGTGTGACAATTTTACAACTAGAATCTCGTGCTCCTCGTGGGATCGATCTTGACTACCCTATATTACTTGTTAATTAGGTAGTAAATTATTAATTAATTTGTTGTGGTTACGACACGCATCACCGCACCCCTGTGCCAATGGCGAACCTTGCCAGCCACACCAAGGCATGCCAACCATGCTAGCCGCACTCATGTGCCAATGGAAAAACGTTTCAGTCACACCCACCGTGCCATACCAAACGCACCTTGCCATAGCCCCATGCTAACCTAGCCAAGCCACCATGCTGGCCTTCCCTATGCGGCTACCAAAACAAGGCATGAGAAAATCAATGGTCCCCCTTCAATCACAGGAGAAAATCCTAGGCATCCAAGGTTACCAGACAACACATGGTAACCTTTGAACCATGGTCACGATCTTAGCTTGGTCACCCCAAACCCTTGGCCCCACCATGCCAAGCGAAACCGCCAAGCCTTTGGCCCAACCATGCCAAACCAAACCGCACCTTGCCTTGGCCCTAGCCATGCTAGCCGCACCATGTGCCAACGGCATGCCAAGCCAAACCGACCATGCCAAGCCCTTGGCCCCACCATGCCAAGCCAAACACACCTTGCCTTGACCCTAGCCATGCTATCCGCATGCCAAACCCTTGGCCCCACCATGCCAAGCCTTTGGCCCCATCGTGCCATGCCAAATGAACCTTGCCATGGCCCCATGCTAACCTAGCCACGCCACCATGCTGGCCTTCCCTATGCGGCTACCAAAACGAAGGCTTGCGACAGTCAACGGCCCCCCTTCATTCCCAGGAGAAAATCCTAGCCATCCAAGGTTACCAGAAAACGCATGATAACCTTTCGCCCGAAAACCTAAATTTTGCCACGCCAAACCATGGCATGCAAACGTAGCCGCGCCACCATACTGGCCTTCCCTACGCGGCTACTAAAATGAAGGCGTGCGACAATCAACAGCCCCCCTTCAATCCCAGGAGAAAATCCTAGCCATCCAAGGTTACCAGACAACGCATGGTAACCTTTGGCCCGGAAACCTAAGTTTGGTCACGCCAAACCATGCCATGCCAATGTAGCCGCGCCACCATGATGGCCTTCCCTACGTGGCAACCAAAATGAAGGCGTGCGATAATCAACGGTCCCCCTTTAATCCCACGAGCAAATCCTAGCCATCCAAGGTTACCAGACAACGCATGGTAACCTTTGGCCCGAAAACCTAAGTTTGGCCATGCCAAACCATGCCATGCCAACAACATGCTAACCTAGATGCATCACCATGATGGCCTTTCCTACGCGTCTACCAAAATGAAGGCATGCGACAATCAACGGTTTCCCTTCAATCTCAGGAGCAAATCCTAGCCATCTAAGGTTACCAGATAACACATGGTAACCTTTGACCCAAAACCCTAGTTTGGTCACGCCAAGACGCGCCAAGGCATGCCATGCCAACCTAGCCGCGTCACCATGCTATCCTTCCCTATGAGTCCACCAATAAACGAAAGCGTGCGATGATCAACGACTACCTTTCCTCTTAAGATTGAAAATCTCGACTGTCGAAGGTCACCAAGCTAGAAAGTCTCCCAAGCTTGACTTGCTAGGAAACAACAATATGCTACATGTTTTCCACAAAAACATTCGAGACATCAACATATATCACAAACTGGGGGATCCTCTTTAGGTATTGGTTTGGCGGTTTACAGCGTGAGGCGTACACTACGCCCGTCATAAGTAAGTGTCATAAGGGTGAGGAGGTTAGTAAATACGGGAGTTAAGGGTGAAATGCTCTTTTTTATGGAACATCAATTCCATACGTTAACGGTTACCACCTCCTCCCATTTACTCACCCATTTTTCCATTCCTTAATGAGACCAGAGTACGTTTCACTTCGGCTTGTATAAATAGGTCTTACCTATTTCCACCGAACAACAAGTTCAGCTCAGGAAGATACACTACTCAGAAAACGTTTATTAGCTTTCCATATGTTATCCTCCCACTTTCTGATACAAGTCGTAACACAACTACTCTTCCAGAATCAACTATTCTGGTCTCATCACTTTCCTTGCTTCCCTCTCCAAAACCAACCCATTCTCCTCCACTTTGTGACCGAAGCAAGACTGGAACAGCCATTTCTTGGTTTAGGCCGGACTTGTATAGATTGATATCTCGAATCTAAAGTACTCCAATGCATTACATTGTTTAGGGTTTAAATTCGTTTCTCACCCGCACACCCGAAATACCGAAATCATAAGAAACCATTTTCACCCACAAATAATTGGAGACCACAGTGGGAGATTAATCTTTCGGTTACAATGTCAATTTTCGACCTCATGCTTCTACCCAAGCATCAAGAAGGTAGAAGCAGGCGATCCCCTCGGGGATCGACGACTCAGTTACCAGTCATGACATGACAAGGGATGACTGGGGACTTCCTAAAAAATTGAAGCAAATGATCCGCCCGAGAATCAGCGACTCGGTTATTAGGAAACTCAGTAACGACGGGGAACTTTCCACAATCACGGCGGTGATTCCCATAAAACTCGGTTGTGCACCCGGAAGGTTTCCTTTTCATCAGGAGACCTAAAAAACCAAGTAATTCCTACCTAGACAAGATACGTGGTTCGCTCTTTCAAGTTTTCACGGGAATGATAAAACCAATAGCCATATTATGTTTCACCCCACGTCATATACCAAACGCACGGTTCCATGGTTTTCCTGGGATACTTGCAACATTTTTAATCATAACCAAGACAACATCATTTCCAAAAATAATTCATTCCTAAACAATTCATCCCAAAAGAATAATCCAAAACCATCAAGATAACATTTATCTGTTAACCCCAAAAATCCAAAAAAATCAAAACCATAAACCAAGCGTTTCCATTTGCCTTTCAAAAAAAAAAACCTAAAAAATAAGAAGTTCAAAAGACAGAAATGTATTCAAGGAAAGTTTTCCAACAGCAGCTTGCTCCTCTTAGCAAAGGCCTCCCTTGTGCTCTGGAAAGCCACCCTCTTCAACTTCAGCTTCCTGCACAACTTCTTGAATTCCGCTTCCTGCTTCTTCACCATGTCTGCGGAAGGACCTTCGACTGCTTCGGCCAGAGACTTTTCAACCTCAGAGAAATCTTCAACGAACCAAGGGACATTGAATTCGAAGTCCACACACATGTTAAGATGGAACCTCCAGCTCGAGATTACACCTTCAGAAACTGTATGGCCAGTCACGTTGCACATGTCGTCAATCGAAGATAATGCTTCCTCCACCCGCTTAACCAGCGCAAATCGACTAGTAATTCTCTTAGTTGTGGCAATATGACCGTAGCTTTCCCATATCTTGGTGTATTATGCCGCATGTTTAGCTGGCATGCTAAATTCCCCGATAAACACATGACCCGGATAAGGGACGTAGGACCAGAATATCGCTACAATACTTCTTTGCGAGATTAGCAAGACTTCCCAGCGAGCATCACCGCAAGATCTTCAACTACACTTTGCGAGTGTCACAAAAGCAGTCAAAAGAGCGATGTAATAACTGACGATTGAAGAAAACTTGAGAAAAAAATGTTTGTCCTGCGATGGTTACAAAACTTGCGAGAATGAACATTGTAACTATCGCGGTACAATCGCAGGACCAACCCGAAATAAGAGGAAAACTTAGCTGTCATCCACTATGTAACTACCCTATAAATATAGACCTAATGTGTCCAGAAAAGGATGATGTATTTTTGAGAGTTAAGAAAGTCTTGAGGAGAGAGAAAGTTCAAGAGAATAGTTGTAATCTTGAATTCTTCCATTTTTGTAAACATTTCTAAGAACAAAATAATAAAGTGTCGTTTTTAATCTTCAATTATGAGTTGATTATATCAAAATCTTAACAAGGGTGTAGTGTGGGATTTCCTGCAACTACATTTTGGCGCCCGAAACAGGGATTGAATTAACGAAATCATAGAAAAAGGTGAAGAAGAAGATAAGAATTGTTCAAGATTAAGAAAATCATAAAACAAATCAGTGATATAATTGAAGGAATGATGATTAGAATCAAAGAGGATTGTAGAAAATTGGAGTGTGATATGGTAACAAGAACAATGATTGATAGATTTCATGAAAATATTAAGGGGAAGATACATAAACGGGATTTAGAAGGAAGGAAAATTATGACGGTGGAAAAAATATCACCATTGAAAGATTGGGAAAAGCAGGAGATCACATTTACAGCAGCAGAAATACCAGAAGAAAATCTAAGTCATACATCTCCATTGGTAATAACAGTATCCACTATACCAATGAGAAAGGAGGAATCAATAAAATCTGTAGAAGAATGGGCTATGAATAGAACTTTGGTGGATGCAGGAAGTTCGGTAGATATAATATTTTATCATACATTTAAGAAAATGGGATATAAGGATGAATAAATGTCTTATTCAACATATCATGTTCATGGCTTTGGAAAATCTTTAACAAAACCTAAAGGCGAGATAGTGGTACGAATTCCACTAGGGGAAATTGAAACATAAGTAACGTTATGTGTGGTAGACGTGGAATCACCATATAACATGATATTAAGAAGACCGTGGATACACGCAATCAAGGCTGTAGCATCAACATTGCATCAAATTTCCTATACCCAGTGGAATTGGAGAAATTAGAGGAGACACAGATTTTACGAAATTGTGTTACCAAATTGAAGTAAGAAATTGTGAAGAACGTCCAAAACTGCGAAAGGCTCGCAGAAAATTGGCGAGAGAAATAAAGAAGGAAGAAGAATTCAAAGTTTACGCGATAAGGGCAAAAGAAGGAAAAGGAATACCCAACAAAATCTCGCGAGAAGAAGGAATACAAGTTGATCAATTAAAAAGTACAAGCAATTCGCGATATGCCAACGCCTGCGACGGTAAAAGATGTGAAAAAATTGAATGGACTCTTAGCCTCGCTAGGAAGATTCATCTCGCGATCTTCAGACAAGTGCAATTTTTTTTCCGATATACTCAAAAAGGGAACAAAATTCAAGTAGACAGATGAATGTGTAAAGGATTTTCAAGGAATAAAAGAACATTTAATGAACATAACTATCTTACAGAAAGCTGAACCGGGAGAAGAACTATTGATTTATATCGCAACAACCACATATGCGCTAAGTGTTGTGTTGCTGCGAGTAGATGCAGGGGTAGAAAAACCAATTTATTACATCAGCAAAACGTTCAATTCTGCAGAGAGAAATTATTCAAAGATTGAGAAACTAATTCTAGCATTGGTGCATGCAACTTTTAAGCTTCGCATCTACTTTCAAGCACATAAGGTCAAAGTGTTAACAAAAGTTCTAATTGAGTCAGTAATGAAAAATTCAAAAATATCAGGCAGAGTTGAGAGATGGAATGCACAAGTAGGACACTTTGATATCCAATATGAAGTTTTATCCTCGCCAAAGTCACAAGTTATCGCAGACTTCTTAGCTGAATTTCCTTTAGAAGATGATGAAGTTGTGGAAGAGATGATGGATGTAGAAGAGGAACATGGAGATCCAAAAGAACTATTAATAGAACCCGACAGATGGGATATATTGGTGGATGGATCATCAAATGGAGAAGGAAATAGGATTGGAGTTGTTTTTATTTCACCAGAAGGAGAGAAAACAGATTTTTCATTTAGATTGGAATTTGCATCCACTAATAATGAGACAGAATATGAGGCCGTGATTCATGCTTTAAAATTTGCGGTAGAAATGAAGTTGGAAAATACTAGAATCACCAGCGATTCACAGTTAGTTATTCGCCAGATAAAAGGAGAATACACAACAAACGAACCATCTTTAAGAAAGTATAAAAGATTAGTCGAAGAATTATCTGCGAGAATTACAAAAATAAAATGGAGACACATTTCAAGGAAAGATAATAGGCTCGCAGATGCTTTTGATTTTATATCCAGTATGATGACAAATCTAGCTGCGAGGTGCATAAAAATTCAACACTTTTATTACCAGCGATAAACAAGGAAGAAGAAGCGGAAGATGTGATGATGGTAGAAATTGGCGAAGAAGAATTAAAGAGCAACATTACAGATTGGCGAGCAGATCTTCATGCATACTTGGCAAGAGGAGAAATCCCAAGAAATCGATTGGAGGCACATAAATTAAAAAGTAGGGCAACCAATTATGAATTAAGAGATGGAGTATTATACTGCAGATGTTTTAGTGGACCATCGCTAAGATGTTTGACGAGGGAAGAAGGAAAAAAAATATTAAAGATGTTGCATAGTGGTGATGCTGGTAATCATAGTGGAGGAAGATCTTTGGCATATAGAACAAAAATGCAAGGCTATTACTGGCCATATATGCATGAAGATGCAAAACAACTCTCAAGGCGTTGCGAAGATTTCCAGCGATATGGAAATAAGATACATGCACCAGGAGCACCATTATCATCTTCAACAAGTGTATGGCCTTTTGGGAAATGGGGGTTAGATATTGTGGGACCATTTGTGCCTGGTTCTGGACAAAGAAGATATCTAATTGTCGCAATAGATTATTTCACAAAATGGGGAGAAGTAAAGGCAGTACAACATATCCGCGACAAAGATATTTTTACATTCATATTTGAGAATATAATTTGCAGTTTGGGATTCTAGCACAGTTGGTGTCTGATAATGGAAATCAATTTGAAGGGCAGAATATAGAATTGCTACTCAATGCATTTAAGATAAAGTGTGGAAAATCTACTCCTCTATATCCACAAGCAAATGGTCAAGCTGAAGCAACTAATAAGACAATCGCAGACATCTTAAAAAAGAATCTAGAGGGATACCAAAAATCATGGTGCGAACAGGTGCATAATGTAATATGGGACTACAATACAACTAGACGAGAAGCTACTGGAATGTCACCTTTTTGTTTGACATATGGAGTTGAAGCTGTGTTACCAACAGAAGTAGCTATTCCTACAACAAAAAGAGAGGCTTGGGAAAGAAGTGTTGGAATGATTTTAAATAAATTGGATGAATTAGAAGAAAAAAGAGAAAATACTTTGCAACATATGGAAAATTACCAGCGAAGATTAGCTCACGAGTACAACAAACGTGTTAAGAAACGTGAATTTCAACCTGGCGATTTAGTTCTACGAGAAACACCAAGTTATCAGCGAGAGAATGGTGGAAAATTGGCGAGAAAATGGGATGGACCATACATCATTAAAGAGATAGTTGGAACTGGGGCATATAAACTAATGGACCCTGAAGGGAGAGATGTTGGTCAAAGACTTGACAGACCATGGAATAGACTATTTCTGAAAAGATATTATCAATGACAACTTCTGCAAGATAAGAGATACAGGTACGTTGTAAAAAAAAAAATTCTGATTACAACTGAGAGATTCTTCTAATAACAAAGCAAAGCCAGAGCTGCGAGCATAATCGCAAGAAAGGCGAATAAAAATTTCGCAGAGATTAATATAATGGGACAAACCTTTATGGCGTGCACCCTAGTTCGCGAATAAAATTTCGCAAGAGGAAAATGTAAGACCTAACAGTGCATCATATAAGGGGGAATATCTTTACATGACTTAGGTATAAGGTTATACCACTGCTGGAACCTGAGTTATGAAGATGTTGGGGTTAAAGAAAACCTATCCAGGAGAGATATCTTGAATTTCCAATTATATAAGGTTATACCCTGGTTGGACGACTAAGAACCTCTTCTAAGGAGTGCAGAGTATGACCAAGGCGCCGAGGTACACGGTTGAGTCAAGGGTGCCCGGGGCGTACGAAACTACCCTGGCCATCCTTTGCAAGTCTTGGCTATGATGCACTCGGCCCGAAGAAAACCCCACTTAGGGTGCAGTCTTGTAACTACAAGCCATATATGCATAAAGGACAAGAGGCTGCGAAAATAACTGGTTGTTGGAAAATATGTATGGGAGGAGCTAGTCTTGTATGGCCGATGTGCCCTCCTTGAAGGGGAAACCATGGGGAAGATAAGGGTGGAACCCTCCATTAGGGAGCTGATAAGTGTCTTAAGACGGCAATGTCATGGGGCTTTATGATCGTGAGAAAATTTAGGCCTATCATATTATCGCGTGACGAAAATTATATAAAGGCAACAAGCCAAAAGAGAAAAGTTAAGATGAGATCAATGGGTTTTTACACGAAAGTGTAAAGACGTCCTGCGATTTCATCGCAAGACGACAATGTCATAGTACTTTATTCTCGCAAGAGGATATAGACCTGTCATATTATCGCAGAAAATACGAAGAAACAAGGATAAGGCAAGATCAATGGGTTTTTACATACAAATGTAAAGACGTCCTGCGATTTTGTCGCAGAAAGAAAAGTTTGGCAAAATAAGACCTTTAACTAGGAAGGCAAAATAAGACCAACAGAATAATATTAAACATTAACTATTTCAGAATGCAGGAAATATTTGCTCCTCGCAGGAGAATATATGAGAAGGAAACTTTCTTCGGAATTTTTCTGAATATCGCAAGAATTCATTACATCGCAGATATATTCCTATCTTCACAAGAAGATACAGGAAATAATTCAACATCTCAAGAAAGCTAATAAAGGGAAAGTAAGGGAATGAATAAATAAGATCTCATTATCTTCCTTGAGAATGTTCAAAGTAAATAAAAATCAAAAGCTGCAAAAGTTACAAGCCATTGCTCGCAAGAAAGAAGAAGGAAAAGAAAGTAAGAATGAAATTCAAGCTTCATCGATGGTCTCGCCAGACTTAGGATTTCTACTGTTATTATCAGCATCACCAACATTATTCTCATTACGAATTTCTCCTTCTCTGGGAGAACTTTCTTCTTCTTCTTCTTCAACATTTTCTTCAACGGGTACATATTCTAAATCCTTGTCCATAGGAAGAGGGATTTCATCATCATCAACTTTTAGAGGAGGAACAGATACAGGAGGGAGAGAATGGGATATTAGAATATCATTAACAAGAACTTCAGCACTAAGGTGAACCTTG
Source organism: Papaver bracteatum (assembly GCA_023529315.1). Taxonomy (NCBI): domain Eukaryota; kingdom Viridiplantae; phylum Streptophyta; class Magnoliopsida; order Ranunculales; family Papaveraceae; genus Papaver; species Papaver bracteatum. Next base: position 569,075 of record JAJJWX010000603.1, read on the forward strand.
CGAAGGAAACCTCTGTCGCGATTTCTAATCTCTATATTTTTGAAGTACTCGAGATAATCAAGCCTTCTCTCTGCCTTATTGCGAGCTTCTATAAGATCAGAAGTGAGAATCCTGTTTTCTTTGTGAACTTTATCTAATTTATCAGTAAGGTCAGCGATCGTAGAATGAAGATTTCTTTCAGATTCTACGAGCAACAAAAATGATTAAATATTATTCAGACAAAGAAATCGCAAGAAACATAACGTAAAATTTGACATAAAGTTCAACAAATGAGGCAGTCAATTGACTACCTTCTTTTTGAGAGGTTAAGTTTTGGATTAATGTGAAGAAACAATTATCCCATTGATTCATAGCGTCATCAAATTTATCGCCAACCATACCCTTCGAACGAGATTTCATATTTTCTTCTTTGGAATGTAGATACGAGTTTTCCTTTGCTAATAAAGAATGGGATTTCCTTAATTGGGAGTATTGATATTGAAGCTTGCTGGCCTTTAAGCTAAGAGTTAATCTACCCTTAATAAGTTTGTCCTTCTCAGCAACAGATGATTCAGTTACTTCCTTGAGTTCATCTTTAAGAGAACAAAGAGATTGCTCTTGATTATCACATATTCTTTGTAGATTACTCAATTGATGCGAAGAAATCGCCATCAAGCTTGAAAATCTATGTTTATCTTGGGATAAAGTTCTATTTTCATCTGATAAAGATTCTACCGCCAAGTTAGACTTGGTTAACAAATATGAGAGACGAGTAATCTCGTTACTTAATAAATTTTGACTTTGCGATAGTTGATTATTCTCATTAGTAAGATTATCTATTTGATCGATCGAATATGTGTAGAGATTATCTAATCTATTATACTGGTCCATCCAAGAATCTCTTTCAACACGAGCTTTTTCAGCAATAGATTCAAATTTAAGTATTTCCCTGAAACGGGTCCGATTTGAAACTAATATATGAACCAAGAATTTAAGAAGGAGACTTGAGTATAGAGGATATGAAAGCAAAACAGAAAGACAAAGAGGTAGAGGCAGGAAAATTGTACCTTTCAGCTCGTCATTTTTTCTGCGAAGGTTCTCGCAGTTAAGTGAATAGTTGCGAAACATATGGTTCAGAGTATCACATTCAGAAATTTTGACTTGAAGGCTTTTTCTTAGAGCTTCAACTTCATTTTCTAAAGATGCTCGTGAAGCAGTACTATCTGAGCCAAAATATTTGAGTAAGGTCTCGCAAACTTCATACTGGAGAGAGTCGGTAGAAGATTTTCTAGCATCGTCTAAAATATTAGATAAAATTTTAAAAGCAACATCAACTCCTGCTAAGGTTTCATTTGATGGAGGAAGATATGCAGAGGGTGAAGTAGTAACGAGGATAAGTTGACGATTTGAGTCATTTGCGATGGTTGTATTATCATAAGGAGGAGTGTTGGGAAAAACAACAGTTGAAGGCATTAAAGGGCTAGAAGGAGCTTTAGTCACATCAATTTCAGGAGCTTGATTTGTCAAAGAATCAAAAGAAATAGAGGTGTTAGCAGCGATATTCTCGCAGGTAAAAGAAAGAGGATCCAATTGCGAGGGTGTGGGAGTCACTCTTGCAGATGTTAATGTGGGGATGGAGAAATCAGCCTCAAGAGCTTTAAACTGACGAGGTCTTTTGGGAGGATTAGCGATGTTCTCGACATTCTGCGAATAATAACTTAGATAAGAAACAAAGGCCACAATATTGTTATTAAGAAATAGGATGTGTTTCTTACCACCTTATCATTCGCAGAACTTATCTTCTTCTTATCAGTTGGCCTTTTGCGAGCATTGGGGTTTTGAACTGAGGATTGGGTGTTAGGGATAGTTCCACTGAAGAGAAAACATAATACGAGAGTTATGAAGGATCAAATAAAGAAGATCGAAGAATATGAGTAAAAATTGAATCAAATAAAGATTATAATCAAAAAACATACCTTGATGATTCCATTAGAACAATAGCAGGAGAATATGAAGAAGAAGAAAAGTTGCAGACGGAAAATAAAATAAACAGATGAAGAAGATAGAGAAATAGAAGAAGAAAATCGGTTTTGAAGTCTAACTCTACATTTTATAGGCAAAAGGGAGTAACCTGTTGAGTAAAGACGTGTCAGTAAAAAGATGAATTTACAACACGTGTAGGCGGTTAAGCTAAATTAACGGAGCATTGTCGAGAATAAAATATGGAAAGAAAAGAGGCTGCGAGCACTTTGAAGAATTGAAGATTCTCATATCCTCTCTACTTTGCGAAGAAGACATGAGAAGAGGCAAGATGTAGGACCATAATATCTCTACAATACTTCTCTGCGAGATTAACAACACTTTCCAGCGAGCATCACCGCAAGATCTTCAACAACACTTTGCGAGTGTCACAAAAGTAGTCAAAAGAGCGACGTAATAAATGAAGATTGAAGAAAACTTGAGAAAAGAATGTTTGTCCTGCGATGGTTACAAAACTTACGAGAATGAACATTGTAACTATCGCGGTACAATCGCAGGACCAACCTGAAATAAGAGGAAAACTTAGCTGTCATCCACTATGTAACTACCCTATAAATATAGACCCAATGTGTCCAGAAAAGGATGATGTATTTTTGAGAGTTAAGAAAGTCTTGAGGAGAGAGAAACTTCAAGAGAATAGTTGTAATCTTGAATTCTTCCATTTCTGTAAACATTTCTAATAACAAAATAATAAAGTGTCGTTTTTAATCTTCAATTATGAGTTGATTATAGAAAAATCTTAACAAGGGTGTAGTGTGGGATTTCCTGCAACTACAAGGGACGAGGTACGGAGGGTCGAAAGTGGCGCCTGTAACCGAACCAACAACCGGCAAGATATCCCTAACTACGATTGCGCCAGCCGTCTTTGGAGTACTCTCCACCACCTGAGCCGTGGAAATACCTTCAGGATGATGAACTTCGATGTCCAAGTCACCAGCCGGTACAGTTTCCGCAATTGGAGTTATGGCTACACCTTCACTCAGCGGGTTTCCACTTCAAAGCCATCATCAGGAGCTTTTTCCTCCTAGAATATCAAGGTTTGGTTTTACTTCAAAAAAAAAAAAAAAAAAAAAAGAGGAAGAGGAAAGAAAGAAAATGGAAGGTTCACCGATTCGCTTCTGGACTCACTATAGGAAGATTCAATGATGCTACCACAAGAACTATCCTCCCCATCACTGGACTCTGAACCCTCTTCCTCCTCGGATTCCCCTTTACCATGGGTAGGCTCAGCATCGCCGCTTTCAGTCTCAAGAGATGTTGTCTTTTGACTACGTGCAAGCTTAGTGAAGGCGTTCACACTACTAAGACCTTGGGAAAGGCACAAAAAGCATACACTCATAAATGAGACAAAGATATGCGTAATCCGACTGAATCAAGAAGAAAATTATACGTACTCGCATATTGGAAGAGCTAAAAGTCGGAAGAGCCATCGGATCCGACTGAAAACCACCAGCACGGATTTTAGATCTTCGCTCATTCACTTGGGGACTATATGCATTCAGGCTAACGGATTTTCGCTTGGGATCCCTCAGCAGTGGATGTTCCGCTAAAATCGCAGGAGAAGGCTTACCACGACGGTTTTCTACCACATCATTCATGAATCCATGGATATCAAGAAAATCATCCTGCCAAAATATGTTATATTTGGAGGTTGTTGATGGGTTCCGTTCCGCAAGAAGGAAAGGCAGACTTTTACCCGACATGAGAGCACCAGCATCAAGAATAGTTGACAACAGGACTTCTGGAACCACCGGCTGATGAACGAGTGAAACCCTTGGTCAAAACCCATATGCCGAGCCGCTCTATCAATGTTGTAAAAGATAGCTTTGCAAGATCCTCGAAAAAAATACGGCACATGACCGGGCGTGCAGCTTCGCATGAACACCGTCTCTCCAACACTCAGATCCTCTTTATCAGAAGACAAAGACATGTTCGAAGTAGGAGCAAAGGTACTGATCTGAGTTATGGACGAATGCACCGGAGCCCATGGACGAAAATTAACCATGTATGAGTTGTCAAGAAATCCATCCAGGTTCGAACCAATCTCTGGACGCCTGTTCGACCAACGCAGTATCCTAGAGCCACCCCAAGACTCGGGAAGTACATCCAACGGTTTCGGGGAATACTTCTCGAAGTGCTCCCACAGCCACGCCTGGAGAAAGGCGGCATGAATATACGAATCCACTTTCATGTAGCCGTTTGAAGCGCACATATCCAAAACCAGCCTATCCAAGTGTGTGTACAGAGAACCAAGAAAAAAAACCGCCAATAGGGAGAACGACACCCTTTGCCAATTTTATGGCAAACTTGATAAGTTCATGTCTTATTTCCTTATTACCCGAGCCGTCGTAAAAAATATCTCTGGATAACCAGAGAACCAAGAACGCCGCGACATGAAACATATTATTCTTTTTATTCGACTCCAACTTATCAGGAAACCACTGAGACACCCACCATTCATAAAAACACCTCGTCTCGTTTTCTTTCCGAATTAATCCTTTTGATTTCGCAACCAGGGCGGCGTGCATTTCTTCTTCATCTACAGACAACCTAATATCGAGGTTTCCAATTACGGGAAGGTTCAACAATACATCCACGCTCTCCAAAGAGATGGACATTTCACCCCACCTGTATACGGCCGTGTGGATGTCTGGATAGCATCTAGAAATAAAAGCAACCAAGCCTGGAATATCTTTCCTAATATGAAGCACTGCGGAAGCCGCAACAGCATCAACGATCTGCGCCTTGGTCAAATTGGTTTTTACATGCTATTGGCTCATCATGAATCACATCCATTTATCGAAGGGACGCAACGGACTCACAGAGATTTTAAAGTCGATAGGAGAGGCATGATATTCTTTCCTCTGAAGGTATAACCTTACTACGCCTCCTGGCCGAACTGACCGGTCTCCTCCCTCACTTTCCGAACTGGTCAGAAGAAGCGACACGTACTCGGGATGGGTTCTCTTAATCGTGGCCGATGCTGTGAATAATTCATCACTCACGTTTGGCTTGGAATTGCCAATGTCTCTTGGTACGGCAGAACTTTTCTCTAACGACGTCATAACGAAGATTCTCTCACGGTACTTACACCTTCCAAACAATTACAATGGAACAATACGAAGAAAAAATTATTACGGAAAGTGTATGGAAATTATTTTGTCAGACGAAAGAGATCCACCTTAGACATGAGCCGGTTTATTTTGAGTTCACGATACATATACGCAAAGAAATGGGGACTGATGTGCCATGCATCACCGCCTCATGCCAAGGCCGTACCCTGCAGTAGGAAATCCGCGCCTAACCAAGGAGGCACGCCCCATCATGGGAACCATACACACGGACACACCAAAAAATAAAGAAAAGGGAAACCCTAAAAGCTATATTTTCACAAGAAGGGAGTAACAATGCTCGTGCATACCTACTCCGCACAGTAATTGAGCCGGTCAACATTGCTATGGTATTCACGCCTAAATACTACTACAAGCTCGTATAAAACATACATACGGCCAGAATTTACGCCAACACAGAAGGACAACATTTTCTACAAGGTCATGAAAAGGTACGCCTATAACTAGGGTTTGCACCAACACAAGAAAGCAAAAGGAAGCAAGTTAAAGAGGAAGTGCTGGAAAAATACCTAGTCCGCTCGTCCGCTTCACCGTTACCACACAACCATAACAAAAAAAAAATATAACGGAGGCGTGAAGTAAAGGAAGAGGCCGTCCCCCTTTTATAGGCGTGATAACTTGGTAGTTTGAATAAGGAAAGGACTTCCTATTTTGAGCCAATTAAGGAAAAGAGAAAACTGGTCCATGAAGACAAATCACCAAGTGGTCTTCGCCATGTATTAGCCCCACCACACCAAGCCATCCGTGCGCTCCCTGCAAAACCACGCCTTGCCATGGCCGCACCATGCTAAGCCGTCCACTCCATTGTCGCGGCCCCATCATGTCAAGCCGTCCATGCCATGACTTGCCGCGCCAACACCAATGACTTGCCAAGCTAACATCATGATGTTCCCTGACCCAATCAAGATGATAAGTAGCCAGGCTGAACTAACGATTTTTCGTCTCACCACTTCACGGTCAACACAACAAAGGGAATCTACGCAGAGCTTCTAAACACGAGGATCACGGATTCTTCCTGCTTCCCGAAAAAGGTTAGACAGATCTTCCTGACCATCTTGCATGATTTACGTTTTGAATATGTTCTCGTCTGTCACTATCATATGCTTACCTCAAAACAAGGCACATGTTCCGATCTAAGCAGGGGACTTAATGTTATGGTTGTTTTTAACTTAGGGGTAAAATCGTAAAACCCTAGTCAGACAGTGACGTCACTGAACTTGAGTAATAATGTCCAAACCAAGCACATTTATTGAACCCTTTGATTTGTATACGAGAAAATTACCAGGGTACCTTTTTTTAATGCTAATTAGGGTTTCGGTAGGCCAAAACCCTAATTCCCATGCCACATGTGGCAATAGAAAACTGTGCCAGCCACACCTACCGCGCCAAGGCATGCCATCCATGCTAGCCGCGCCCCTGTGCCAATGGAAAACCATGCCAAGTCATGCCAACCATGCTAGCCGCATCCCTGTGCCAAACCGTGCCAGCCACACCCACCGTGCCATGCCAAACACACCTTGCCATAGCCCCGTGCTAACCTAGCCGCGCCACCATGCTGGCCTTCCCTATGCGGATACCAAAACGAAGGCATGCGACAATCAATGACCCCCCTTCAATCACATGAGCAAATCCTAGGCGTCCAAGGTTACCAGAAAACATATGGTAACCTTTGACCCAAAACCCTAGCTTGGTCACTTCAAACCCTTGGACCCACCATGCCAAGCCGAACCGCACCTTGCCAAGCCGAACCGCACCTTGCCTTGGTCCTAGCCATGCTAGCCGCACCATGTGCCAACAACATGCCAAACCCTTGGCCTCGCCATTCCAAGCCAAACCGACCATGCCAAGCCCTTGGCCCCACCATGCCAAGCCAAACACACATTTCCTTGACCCTAGGCATGCTAGCTACACCATGTGCCAACGACATGCCAAACCCTTGGTCCACCATGCCAAGCCGTCCATGACAAGCCTTTGGCCCCACCGTGCCATGCCAAACATACCTTGCCATGGCCCCATGCTAACCTATCCGCGCCACCATGCTGGCCTTCCCTACGCGGCTACAAAAACGAAGGCATGCGACAATCAACGGCCCCCCTTCAATCCCGGGAGAAAATCCTAGCCATCCAAGGTTACCAGACAACGCATGGTAACCTTTGTCCCGAAAACCTAAGTTTGTCCACGCCAAACCATGCCATGCCAACGTAGCCGCGCCACCATGCTGGCCTTCCCTACGCGGATACTAAAACGAAGGCGTGCAACAATCAATGGTTACCAGACAACACATGGTAACATTTGGCCCGAAAACCTAAGTTTGGCCATGCCATCCCAACATAGCCATGACACCATGCTGGCCTTCCCTACATGGCTAACAAAACGAAGGAATGCGATAATCAATGGCCCCCTTCAATCCCAGGAGCAAATCCTAGCCATCCAAGGTTACCAGACAACGCATGGTAACCTTTGGCCCGAAAACTTAAGTTTGGCCACACCAAACCATGCCATGTGAATGGCATGCTAACCTAGCTGTATCACCATGATAGCCTTCCCTACGCGGCTACCAAAATGAAGGTGTGCGACAATCAACGGTCGCCCTTCAATCCCAGGAGAAAATCCTAGCCGTCCAAGGTTTCCAGACAACACATGGTAACCTTTGACCCAAAACCCTAGTTTGGCCACGCCAAACAGCGCCAAGGCATGCCATGCCAATGACATGCCAACTTAGCCGCGCCACCATGATGGCATTCCCTATGCGGCCACCAACAAACGAAAGTGTGCGACGATCAACGGATACCTTTCCTCTTAAGATGCAAAATCTCGACCATCGAAGGTCACCAAGCTAGCAAGTCTCCCAAGCTCGACTTGCCAGGCAACAACAATATGCTACATGTTTTCCAAAAAAACATTCGAGACATCAACACATATCACAAACTGGGGGATCCTCTTTGGGTATTGGTTTGGCAGTTTACAGCATGCGGAGTACACTACACCCGTCATAAGGAAGTGTCATAAGGGTGAGGCAGTTAGTAAATACAGGAGTTAAGGGTGAAACTATTTTTTTTATGGAATATCAATTTCATGCGTTAACGGTTTTATGGAACATCAATTCCATGCGTTAACGGTTACCACCTCCTCCCATTTACTCACCCATTTTTCCATTCCTTAATGAGACCAGAGTACGTTTCACTTCGACTTGTATAAATATGTCTTACCTATTTCCACCGAACAACAAGTTCAGGTTAAGAAGATGTACCACTCAAAAAATATTTACTAGCTTTCCATATGCTAGCCTCCCACTTTCTGATACAAGTCGTAACACAACTACTCTTCCAGAATCAACTATTCTGGTCTCATCACTTTCCTTTCTTCCCTCCCCAAAACCAACCCATTCTCCTCCACTTTGTGACCGAAGCAAGTCTGGAACAAACATTTCTTGTTTTAGGCCGTACTTGTACAGATTGATCTCTCGAATATAAAGTACTCCCTTGCAGTACATTGTTTAGGGTTTAAATTCGTTTCTCACCCGCACACCCGAAATCAGCAGAAACCATTTTCACCCATAAACAATGAGACATCGACATAATCGTATGAATGCTATTGTGATTATGTATGAGTATGAGGTGAGTATTTTATCCTAGAAAATGATGTTTTTACATGTGTTTTAAGGAAGTAAGTTCATGATATATGTTGTGAACCGAAAAGGAAATTTCCAGGCGTTATTGGGGCTGTTCTTCATTGGAAATATTATGAAAGACCAATATGTATGATTAGTGTAACCGCTCATGACTTGTTTGTGTTCCTGGTAAAACTATTCACATGACGTCTGACTTATGTATTGGTATGACTTGTAATAGTGAAACCGATCTTAAGTAATCACCTGGGGTATGATCGGGTTTGTGAGTGTCTGACCAAATTTGGGAAAGGGTAACCAATCCCATGAAGAGGTGCAGTACATCACAAGGGGGAACCGATCCTTGTATGAGGTGCAGCAAGGTTTGTATAAGAAAGGGGAACCGATCCTATGAACATGTGCAACACTTTTTTAGGCAAGGGGGAACCGATCCTATGGACATGTGCAGTGTATACAAGTTAGATACCAAATATATGTGGGGAACCGATACTAGTACCTAGTCAGCCGAATCTTTGGTAAGCTAGTGTGACTATGTACAGTACTCACATGGAGGTAGAACCGAAACTTGTATTGGTAGAACCGTTACACCTATAGTTTGGGATTGAGTGTTACTTGATCAATCACATAGTTCTTGAAATTCAGATGAACCAATTCTAAACTTGTTTGGAAGCGTGGTAAATCGGTTTCAAGTGAGTAAGTATGAAAAAGGACTTGCAAGAGTAAGATGTCGACACACTTTGAACACGCGCATTAATGTGTATTCTTTTATTGTTCAAAGATATTCCTTAACAGCTAAGAATGAAGTAAATCCTAAGATCGAATTTAAATAAGTTAAGAATCTTTTAATTAAGGGTTTTAATTATTTATGGAAAATAAGAATTAGTAATGTCATTTGCTAGTTAAATATTTTCCAAAGAGATTTCGATCATTATTTTTGGACAGTGCATTCACAGGAATTATGAAAACCGATTTTGGGTTAATATCGAAAAATATCTTGAGAATATTTTCTGTTTTGGAAATTCCTTGGTGTCCAAACTTCCTTGTCTATAAATACTTTGAGTTTGAATTTCTAGCAAACAAATCCTTCGTGACAGTAAACTTCCTCTGTTGTACTGTTACTGGTGAAGCCGCCTATCGGAGAGGAGAGAAATCTAATTAGGTGAAATCTCTTACGGCCGCTCAATTTAAATTCCTCTTTGGGATTGAGAAGCTCTAGCGCGACCCGTTGGTGGGAAACTAGATATTGCAGTTTATCTTTAGTTTTCATATTGATTTTATTGACTAACGGTGGTTGAACTTTGATTGCACCTAGTTTGTTTATGCTTGAGAATCTTCTATTCTGATATAAGATTCACTTAAACTAGTACAAGGTTTCGACATGGATCTTTAGACTGTTGTTAGATATAAAGACGATCTTGTGATAATCTATTATTAACATACTCTGTTCTGTGTGTGATTGATCACAAGAGATTCAAGTAGCTGTGTGCAGGTGTTTATTAAAGATCTAAGAAGATTTGAATACAAAGAAGAGATAAAAGATTTCTGACTTGGTTTTATAATCTTTGGTGTGCACAATACTTGTTTGGGTAACAGAGGATCCAATTAATAATCAGTTTTTCCTTGTGGTAGATTTGATTGATTAATTGAGAAGATCGGCATCAACACAGTTCTTTGGATTAAGAGTGTTGATTGGCTTAATCTTAACGATTGCCTTTTGGTGATTGAACATAATATAGATCTTGGAACCTGTCAAAGGAGTTTATGTTAAGATAAACAAGGGAACCTTTGCGCAACTCATATCACTTGGTTGAAGAGAGTTGATACCAAACAGATTTGTTGTTCCTTTACTGTTTGGAATACGAACCAAATGAATCGGTCCAAGAATGTGACTTGTTTATAGGTTGGAGGCGTGGGAATACAGACGGAACTAGGTGAACTATAGATTTAGTTGCTTGGTCTCAACTATACGAAGTTGGTTTATTTTGTATAGCGGCTTAATCTTGAGAGTATTCAATTCTGGAAAAGGTCCCGGTGTTTTTCTGCATTTGCGGTTTCCTCGTTAACAAAATCTTTCTGTGTCATTTACGTTATATTTCCGCATTATAATTGTTTTATTATAATTAAAATAAATTGCACAAACGTTAATTCCTATTTACTTAATACGTGAATCCTATTGTGTTTGGTTAAGTCTGAACCTTTATATTAAGTAAACATACTTCGTTGTTGTATTGTCTCGTTCTTGTATCCATAGACAATCACACGAAGTGTGAACCGATTAGTTGCATTGTCTCGACTCAGTCCATAGACAATCACTTTCGGAGAAAGGACCTATAGGAAGGAAAAGTTTTAGCTTGAGGTATATTGGGGTACCCTCGCCTTTTCACAAATGATGTTGACTCCAGTCAAAAGGGACCGAGAAGAGGTTGGAACAGTGCAGGCTATTGAAAAACCTGGGTGAAAGTATAAAATAAAGATATGGAATAGATATACAAATTTTGAGTACCGCTGAATACTCAAAGCATGCATACATTCTTCAATTTCAGCAGTAAGTCTTTTTGATCCGCCGAAGATGCAAGACTATCGGGGACTTGTTTAACCTTAAGTTGATCTTATTTCTACTCCTGCTCAGATTTGACAATAGTATCTATATCCTTTTAAATAGCAAGTATCTCTTAAGCCCACCTGTCATAGGCTTGTTTATATTTTTGAAACTTTTACTTCTCCTGTAGGCTTCCATTCCGTGATGATATTTCCTGTTCATGGTCTTCTTTTGTCTCCAATACGCCATGATGATTGTCATATATACTTTTGGTGAATAATATTTTTCTTGTCTGTCCCTCTGTGATATGTATATGCCGTGATTTCCATCCGACGCCGTGTCCATAACCTGTGGTTCGGCGGAGAAATTCTTTGTTGTCTGCTGAGGATGCTGCCTGATCGCGGCGAATGGAAAACCTATCCCCGGTCCCCCGGCCTCACCCATTATGGTTCAGCCCGACACTATGTCATGTTCGGTTATGGTTATGGGCCGTGCACGACCAAGGATGTTCTGGTTGTCTATATAGAGCGGGAACCAAAGCTTGAGGTATGTTACTTTTAATATACCTGTCGGGCTTATGTATTTATTTGTAGAACATGAATTGTTCTATTGTTTTGTCTTAAGATAAGTGCATATAAAAACGGTCAATTTAAATTATAATTGTTGATTTCGACCATTAAGAATTTTGGTTTTATTGTTATTTTGTTCTATTGAAATGATATTGGCTATAGTTGAATGATGTTTATCTTTTGTTCAATTGGTTGTACCAACTCGGTTCAAATATATTTATTTTGGGTTTAAAAGTACTTGAGCACCATTATTGTGTATTTGATATTTTCTGCCTAAATTTGAATGTTTTGTGGGATGTAATCCGCTTTCTCGACTATGAAAGAGTCGGTAGTTTCAAAAGATACGTTCAAATAAAATCACATGTATTCCAATTTTTGTGGAAGAACTCACAAAAGATTATATGAGTCAGAAAATTTCCATTTTTATTCTTCATCCATGATACTAACGAACCAGTATATGTTGAAGTATGACAATAAGAGAATTATCTTTCGTAATCTATTCAACCTAAAGTAATTATTGGTTGACATGTGTAGTGAGATTCTCTTGGCCTATTGAGATAAAGAAGTTTCTCAAATTAAGCTAAATGTAAAAAAATTAAAAATGGAAAGAACCCCGAAGTAATAAGGGTTAGACGTAATGACTCATATAAATCATGTGAAAAGGGACATATATATCATGAGACAAAGATGTATTTTTTCGCAGTAGTAATGACACTAAAGTACATGTATCAGGTGAATATGGGATGAAGCTAAGATGTAATTCTAGCTCCCATCATAAATGAAAGAGTTGGAAATACACCTGGTTATAGGTGTTGATATATACAATGTAATGTGTATATCATAGTAGCAACTAATTTTCACATCAACTTTAATGGAAACAAGAACTTTGCCAGGCCAATCGACTATCTTATTGAGTTGAACGAGATCCAATATCTGCACTTATGGAATGAAAACACGAGACATAAATTCTCTAAAGAACTTTAGATATATTTGGTGGCACGTAATATATATTCACTCTAAAGTACTTGAGTTGAATCCCACTTTTATTACGTAATGAGACCACACCACTTATTAAAACTCTCAAGACCCAAGTGTCTAACTCATATCTGTTATTCTTCCACTAGCTTAAGGAATTTAAACTAGTTGTTGAACTATTTCCTTATAATGTGACTACAAGGATTGGATTATCGAGCACAGCATTGCTCAAAATTTATTTTCAAGATAGAACAAAGACGTCACAAAATCTCTACATGTACCGAGAGATAATCACACCTTGTTAAATTTCAAAGAAATCCATGCAAATGGAAATCATGTGGAATCTGACTGCATTAAATTGTAATTGATTGCATCTTTTATAGTCACTATTGTATTTGGAAGGAAGCATGCTTTAGAGAGACTAATGGGCCAATTTAGTGAAATATAAATCACTATAGTATTAATTTGGATTATTGAATCCATATTGACTCTGACGATGAAATGTTGGACATTGACTCATACAGACTTTGGCATAACCATAAAGGCACTTTGGTTGTGACATGATGTTTCGTTTTGAAAGGACGCATACGTACATCGTTGTGTTTGAGTGGATGAGACAACGGGAAAAAGATTAACAGAATTAATGCGAAGTAACTGCATATTTCTCAATAAGTGTTTTCTAAAGTACCAGATGCACACCTCCTCCTCCATCCCATTATGCTTTTAAGTAAGAGAGCATATCACTCATTTTACAAAGTCTTCAGTAAAACAGGATCGAGACCATCCTAAGATGCAAATGGTAAACAATCCATATTACAAAGATAACAAGGTGAAATTTAGAAAAATATTCATGCAGAATTCGGACCATTAAAGTGACTTATGGCTCTGGTGCATGTTTTGACATTTTGGACTAGTTATAGCTCCCAAGAAATTTGCATTTAAAACATCCTAGCACATATTTCACAATACAAAGTGCAAAGGCTCACCACCCTTATTAATGCTAGAGAATTTACATCAAAAAGATTTGATGAATATTGCATGTTTAATAGGATCAATAGAGCATATTATGCCCAATGGTATCGCAGAGGCTACCATCAAAGATTACAGATGGTTCCTAAGGAATAGGTTATGCGTACCAACATATCTTTTATTGCTTTTGGAATATGCAATATTACACGCATCTTACTTAATTCGTTTTTAGAACCCAATATTAGTCAACCTTTTTGCGTACCAATTGGTAACTGGATTTAAGCCTGACATTCGCGTTCTTACGCATTTTTTATTGGATTATATTTGTGCCCTTACGAATCCACATCGTACTATGATGGGTCATCAAAATGATTAAGTGACTATGTTGGACAAAAATTTCCAACGACTATCCGCATTTTAAAACCTTTGGCAGGAGATTTCTTACCGCTAGATTTGCGGGTTGTCATTTTAATGAGACAGTCTTCCCACCGTTAGGGGAAGATAAAAAAGAGTAATTTCTAAGGGAACAACATGAATTATCGTGGTGTTCTCCCACTATGTCTCATATTGATTCTTATACTCCACAACTGTAAATGTGAAGTGACAAAGAATAATCAATTTTCAGAATGTACACTGATATCGCTAAAGTGACAAGATCATACATACCAGCTGCAAATATTCCTGCAAGGTTAGAAATCCTCAATATGGGGTACACCATAGACTAAGGTGTTGCAACTACACTTGGTGGAAGTGTAGTTGAGGCCGTGGCTCCATAAAGGAAGATGGGGAGACCACCAGGTTCGATCAATGCTCACATAAAAAGGAAATATATGAGTAAGGCACAACCTAATTTATATTATTAATGAAATCATCTCATTTGATTGTCTCTGACTATGTCCATGAATCAATACTGGAGGACGCTCCGAAGTTTTAAATGATTCTAGAAAATAATGAAATCCTGACGGATTATGAGAATGCACATGAGTCAATGGAAGGATCATGCGTGTACAGTGATGATATAATCCATAAATAGTTGCTCCATAATTAGAGCACAATGAGATCGAACCATGCTTTATTTTGATTAATTTCAAATAAACAACATATTTGGCCTACACAATCCAGGGAGAACTTAGTTCTTTGGAAAATATATGGGTATTTGGTGTGGTAGTGCTAACCAACCAAGTGTAAATCCTATTGGACATACATAATTAATTTGACATAAAGCATAATGAGAAGAAAGTATTCTTAAAGTACAAAGAATCTCCTTTTGGCGCGAGGTTTCTCACAAATCCCTGAAATTGATCTATTGTAATGAACATAATAGAGTTCCGCTACTTAGTTAGCTTGGTAATTTCAAAAGGACTTGAAATGCAGCATATGTATGTGGTTGTTACGTATCTATAAAAGAATAAACAGATAGAAGATATTTACAAAAGTACTTGATATACTTTTGTTGCCCAAATCAAATGACTCTAAACAACAGAGTGCGTTTACAGTTAGATAAAACGCTCACTTATAGATTCAAGCAATCAGGCGGATATGGTATACCCGTCTAAGTGGTTATTTGATTTGGAGGGGATATACAAGTAAGTTATTTTTCCTTGCGTATTCATAAGAAAGTTCCTGATTTGGAATTGTAGCTATTTATATTTAAGGTACAGACATGATGTGTACTCTTGATGTAATAAGAGACCTTAAAATCTATTTAAAATCTGAATTTGAGATGAAAAATCTAGGGAAAGCTCGATCGAATAATGAGCTTGTGGTATATTATTCCACCAGTTTGAATATGTCTAAAGTTTTCAGGAAATTTAACAAAGACATGCATCATGATAGCACTCCCATGATTAGTCGAGGTTCAAATATAAGTAAACAACCATTTCGTCCAAAGAAAAATGAAGAAGATGTGTTGGGAGATGAAATTCCCCTATCTAAGTGCAATAGACGTATTATTGTACTTAGCATAATGTACTCGACCAAATGTTACATCCTCAATGAACTTGTTAGCTAGATATAGCTCAGTGCCAACGCAACGCCATTGGAATGGTACAATGAATGTAATCATGTACTTAAAAGTAACCATTGACATGAGCTTGTTTTATCCCTTCAAAGACATTAAATGGAATGCCAATGAAAGTGCAATCCAAAAGTTGTTGATTATGAAGGAACAATAATCTCTTCTCCAACGTAAATAATCAGAGGGAGATATAGTTAGAATATTTTCCAAGTCATTACAAATATTCAGTTTCGAAAAATACATGACTAAAGGAACTGTCTGGAAAAACTCTGAAAGTAATCAGGGGAGATGCCGACATCAGGGGGAGGATCCAAAGATATGATGTCGACATATTTTACTTCGAAATTGAAGCTGTGTTGTACTCTTTTTCCCTTCGATCGAGAATAGTTTTTCCCAAAGGGTTTTGTTACTCGACAAGGTTTTTAGCGAGACAACACCGAAAACATAAAGTATGTTGAACATTGAAGACATAAATATCGCGTTGATATTGCTGAAAATATCTGAATCAATGAAATGAAACGCGATAGTATGTTAAGCTACGTAACTTCCAGATTCAACAACAGGGTCTTATAAACATTCAAGTCACCAAAGTAAAGTGTGATAAACTCCCTTTGACTGCATTAGACTAATGAAAATTATCTAACATCAGGGGGAGCATCTAATGGTGTGTTGAACTCTTTTCCTTCACCGAGGCTAATTTTTCCCATAGGGTTTTGTTGCTCGGCAAGGTTTTAATGAGACAACAACAGACACAGGGAATGTAATTTCCCAGCTAAGGCTATTGTCTTTCCCATGAGTATTTTCTGCCTTATGAGTTATGAAGCAACTAGTAAACTTCAACGGAGCAAAGTGATCATCTGCAACGAATCACCTTTACTTGCATCTGTCATGTTGTACTCTTTTCCATTCGTCAAGGTTTTGTCCTACTGGGTTTTCCTTGTCAAAGTTTTAATGAGGCAACATATTCGAGTCTAACTCTGTTCTACGTTTTCGTAATATTATACTCTTTTTCTTTAGTTCAGGTTTTGTCCCTTTGGGTTTCCCTGGAGAAGTTTTAATGAGTTAATTAACATTGACTCATCAATCTTTGAAGATCGTATTGCATGTGATGAACTACATGTAAAGTACGAGACAACATGTGAAGTACTACATGTGAAGATTTGTACCAAGGTTTTATCCCAGTGGGTTTTTCCTGGTCAAAGTTTTAATGAGGCAATCGATTTAGGCACAAATCATCAAGGAGAGAACGACATTTGAAGAACTACATTCGAAACAATATATGTGAAGCACTACATATGAAGTTCTATTGGACCGCACAAGGGGGAATGTTGTAGGGCCTACGGCCCATATATGTGCAGCCCAACTAGCTATACCTAGGGTTTCCCTTACATGTATATAAGGATATTATAGATATGTAATATGGCCAATGAATCAAAATGATCTTCTGCTCTCTCTTATCTTTTTGTCTCCTTCTTTACAATTCTACTGCAAAAAATGGACACCAAGATTTTTACATGGTTCGATCAATTTGATCTACATCCATGATTCTTCACTATGATAGTTTAAGTTTACATTTAATTTACATTGATAATCTCCATTAATGGCTAGAGTTCTAAATCTAATTTTTGGGGAAGAAGATGATAAATAAAAATACATTCTCTATCTAAAAACATCTCTCTGCAAAATATCTTTCTCTCTCTTACAAAATAGTGTCCCCCTTTCTCTCTCCTGCTCTTCTCTTTATATAGGTGTTTACATAGTGGATGACAACTCACATACAACTCACATTTCCTCTATTTTAGGATCCCTTGCTATGTTCTCTCAGGATCCCGCTACATTCTCGCGAGCACCCGCTACGTTCTCGCTAGCGTTCTCTCAAACTACAAAATCTTCACATTTTTCTCGTGTTTTATGATGTCGTTGTCTATTACGTCATTCTTTGAATTATTTTGCGACGCTTGCAGTATGTTATTGAAGAACTCACGGAAATGTTGTTAATAATTTCGTAAGAATATTGTTGTGGCGATATTCTGATCCTACAAGTAGTTAATTATAAAAATTCAGTAAAGGAATATGTATCTATTCTCATGAAAACAAAATGGGTGAGATAGATGTGGGGGCTAAGTAAATAGGACTGGGAAGAGGTTATAATAGTAAAAGTACAGAGAAAAACAAATGAGAAAATGCCAAAGAAAGATATGAAAGAGATATACAAACTTTGAGTATCGCCGCATACTTAGAGCATGATTTCTTCGATTTGAACATCAAGGTATTGTTATTTCGACGAAAATGTAGGACTACTGAGGACTTATTCAACCTCAAGTTTGTCTTGTTCCTTCTCTAACTCATATTCATCAACGGTATCTAGATCTAATTTTGGTATAACAAGCATCTTTCAAGCCTATTAGTTAAATTCTTATGATTACATTTGAAAATATGTACTTCATCTGCAAGCCTTCACTCAGAAATTGATGGCATCCAAATTAAGGTCATGGTACTACTAATCTCCTTCTAATTTGTGTTTGTTCAGCCGAATGTAGATATCTTCTTTGTTTTTCCCGAGTCTTCATTTATTTCTCTACTCATATTCTTGCTTGTTCTGCAACTTTCTATAATCAAATAAATAACATTGGAATATTAGACTAATTCTTACTGATTTTTCAAGAAGTTTCCGAAGAGCGCGATGATTTATCTCCTCCAACCAGAAATGAAATAACATACCTAGAAGTATAATAAGTAATAACAACTTTCATGTATACAAAATAACTAGATGCAAGACTTTTGGAGTTTGGAAGTAACTCAAAAAACTATATTTAGATGCTAACTAGAATGTATGCTCAAGTTATACCAGAAAGTTCTCTTCTCGCATCAACCACTTTTCAAATAAAGTTGATATTACATCCTCTGAAGTTTTATCTTTACAATATTTTTAACCCTTTGGTGGAACATTTTATTTGGAGGGAAAGGAATGATAGATGCTACAACAACAGAGCTACAGATTATAAGCAACTTATAATTTTAGTTATATGTTCTCTTTTCAAATGGGCTATGAACATTGATACTTTCAGTGAGAAATATCTTCCTCCTCTTATTTGTAGTTGAATCGAATGTTTTTATTCAGTCTTAGTTAGGATTTTCTTGTTTCTTGTTGTCACTATTTTAGTAACCAATTTTTAATGAGATTTTGCCATTTTATAAAAAAAAAAAAAAATTAACCCTTTAGCAAATCTATGTTATAAAAAGACATGCACTTTGACTTTGATATCTAAGAGTCATATAACGGACATGATTGGCCTAAAAGGTTCATCTCGCGGTCCTTATCGTCTGGATTTCCTTTGACTTGGACGGATGTGAATGATAGGGGGCCGCACTTCTTAAACTCTAATTTTACTAATGGGGCCTATTACCACGTCTTTATTCTCTTTAATTTGATCTTGCGTGAATTTTTCTCTTTCATACCATCAATTACTGTCGAAGATGTATGATTAATTATACACTTTGTTATTTTAATCCTTAATTAGAAACCTAGCCCTAATCTTTTTCTCCTCTTTTCTCCAATACCTTGCATCAATCTCAAACTCTGTAAAGAAGTAGTTGTTAGAGGAAAATTAATCTATAGCTTCTGCTAATGGGGATTGTCGAATCCAGAAATCAATTGGGCAGGGGCTCGATTAGGAGGTGTTCTCGATAGTAATAGGGACTCGATTGATTGAAGGGTTTGAACTCAATTGAGGCCGAGAAATCAGTGAGAGTGGAAGCAATGTTGAATCAAGAGGAACATGGAAAATTAACCCACGTCCCTGTAGGAGAATCATGTGGGGATTTTCAGACCAAAAATAATAATAGGAGGAAGATTGAACTGATGCGCTACAAGTATGGTACTATAAATGTTAGGTTGAATTTTTATGCATGTGTTGATCGAAATTCTGCTGGGAAGGAGCTGTGTTCAAGCATAAGAATAAAATTAAACTCATCTCATCATCACCAGCAATAGGTACACAAGATGTTTGTATAAATGCCATGTTGCGGAATAATGAGATTTCTTCTCCCTGTTGTATAAATTCTTATTCGAATTGAAATTTTGGTTTACACAGAAATTAGGGTTCTTACGTGTCAAATTTGGGGCTTTGTTTATAATGTTTTAGATTCATGAATATTGCTTGAATAGGTTTACAGTAATTCCATTGAATTTGTTGGTTTAGAGTTGAACTTCCGATCTCTTTCTTTCTCATCGTACGTTGTGATCAATGCCCCAGGTTGATTGATATCTAACCTTAGAATTTTTTGAGAAATCTAGACCTAGAAATTTTTCTTCTATTTTGCTCAATGTTGTATCTAATAAACTCAATCATTTTTTGGATTAATGTGAAGGTATAATACATTTTATCCATAAATTCTTACCTATCAAGGCTTATTGCAGATTACCAGGATGTATGTGGTGATGAGTAACTCAGCTGGATGTCATGGAACCATTAACATGGATATGATCTTTATGAGGATGGTAAGACATGTTTTAAGAGGATGGACCGAATAAGATATGGTAAGATTTACCTATTTGTATAATTGTTACCATCTAGGGTGTCAATAATCAATCGTTTGAGCTTCCATGGGTCAAGAAAAGTAATATTAGTAGTTTGTAGGAAAAGATGTGCTAAGCCCTTATCATCTAATTTTTTTAAATGTTTTCTACTCCATGAATGCTATTAAAGCTTGAAACATTTAACGGTGTGTTGAACCTTGGTTCTTCGAATTGCATAAAAGTGTGAATAAAAAAACATTAGCTCAAGACGGGTCCGTCCATATTACTAATGGTAATAGAGACAACATAGAAGGCTTAGCTCACATGTATATATACAACTAGATTAGATTCAAAGGGCAAATTAATTTAATTTTAGGGCTGTAAATTGTTTGGTTCTTCAGTGTGAAGTGATTCCAGACAAGTTTAGATTAACAAGGTATTTAGAAATATTTAATTCTTCTTAAGGGTTTATGATTTAGTAAGTGTACCGTTGGAATTTCAAGACCTGTTAATTATTTTGGTTGAAAAGGATTTCCAAAGGTTTAACATCTAGCGTAAGTACAAATGATTATCAATAAGCTGACACCCCGAGAAGAGTGTGTTGATATTACAATTGACAACTATTGGCACAAATCAGTGGGCATATACACTTCTTAGACATTGATTTTGTCTAGCCTATTTTAACGTTAGCACATGGTAATTTTTATAGAACCTAAAAAATAAAAAATCGACTTTGGCGAAACATCGGCTACTGTAAATTACTATATTAGGATGCAAAGTGCCGGTAATTAAAATTGATCCTGAGAGAAATTTCATATGTAATTTTCATATATTAATGTTTTGTTTTCTAAATGTCTTAGCAGGTCAAAAATTTGAGTGTATACTCTTTGTTTATGCTGTTTTTCTTTGATTTTGCATATTGTGTGATAGATGTTTATTGGCGACACTATATATATGTATGTTCAGTAATTAAAGATACCTTGGTGTGAAAGCTGAATACATTTGGAAAAAATGTAACATTCAAGAGATTAAAGATGGATCTGTATACCCTTAAATCAGAGTGTTATCCATGTTGCAAGAGATTTACCAAGAGCAAAGCTTAGTGATTTCACAGATGCCAGACTCTTTTACATTTGAAGCAAAAATGGGATGATAGAGCGAAGGGCTTGCGAAAGAATTTTGATGAGGTATTTTTTTCTTGCCATGTTAACTTTAATTGGCCTCAAATGGAATATGCGTTAACTTAGTTTAACCGGCTCGATCCTGATCGGAAGTTGAATCATATGTATCCACAATTTCTGTAGGAAGTGCGTTGTTACATTTAAACTACCAATTCGGATAAACAACTTGCTATTGCTTCCTCAAAATTAAGGACTGTAATCGGTTATTCTTTCGCAATAGTCGAGTGATTAAACATGCCAAATATTACGCAAAATCCTTTAATGTGTGCTCTTTTTTCACATCTTCTTACATGATTTTGCTGGGTTTCTCTACTCCCCATAGTGGCAAAGGAATTGAAGACCGACAAGCTAGGTATTAATTTTTATGTAGCGCTATTAATTGTCCGAGTTATATTGTACCGTAGAATAGTCAATTAGAAGTGATAGTAAAGGTAGTCTCCTCACTCCGTGAAGAAGATTTTATTTTCTTAGTTGTTGGGTTAAGCATAGTTCCCATTGGAATTTGATGAGAAAACATTTGGTAAATCTACCGATATAATTTCTAAATGGATAAATTGCTATAATGAAATATTTACTGTTATCATTCTATGGAGCCATAAATTATGTTATTTTTGATGCCTTTAATGACTACTCTTACTTGCAGGAACTAATTGTACGCATTATCATAATCCTCACTTTTTTCCGTTCATTCTTTTCACAGCAAAAATCTTTATGGTTTTGCTTTTTGGTTAACGATATCCTATGTACGAAACTAATCATCAGTTTCATTTACTTTTTCCAGATTGTAAGAGAGTTAAGGATTGGAGACATTCGTGTAGAGATTGAGGTGCTTTGTTAAATGCCATGTCTCTTCCAAGTGCACCCTAAAGATTCAATCCCGGCATTCAGAAGAAAAAAAAGGGTAAGTGGCGTATACGTGATATATTACCTATATCTCTTCGCACTGCATTTCAGATATTATCTCAATCGATCAGTTCTTATTGGAATTTAAATTTAAACATTAATGTTATTATTTTTCCGGTGAAATGCATAGGAGATAACTCAACTTTGTTGGCTTGGTCTTGCATATCTAAATTTCATGGCACAATGCCCGTATAGAAGTTGGATGTAACCTAATATATTTTACATATATTTGGAGGGATTTCACATTGCTATATAGTATTATTATATAGACTTAGTTCTGTACATGTAGACTTAATTTATATTCAGTCTTCCTTTTATAAATTATATGCAGAGGTAATACATTTTGGGGGATTGATCATCACTTCGTCCCACAACGTGTAGAGTTTATATTTGTCTAACCTTTTATAAATTATGTAGAGTTAATGTATTTTGGGGGATCCATCTTGAACTTTGCTAAGTCACCAGGGTTTAATTTTTTACGAGAAATGATATCTTGGCATGTTTCTAAGTCCAGGCATGTATAGTTGATTATAGTGTGTGCGCACTTAATGTAAAGGAAAAACTGGAAAAAACAACGATGAAAAAAACGTTGGAGTAGGAAAGGGGTTGCATATTTAGGTATGTGAAGTTCAATCCATTGGGTCGGTTATTCAGCGTTTCTCCAATGCAGTCGAGATATTTGTTTGCGCTTGCCTTCTACTGGCTATTTGATGTGGTTTTTTTATTTTTCTTGGCAGGTGATTGCATATAGTGATTTATTTTCCCTGACTTGGGTTACCACAAGTAAAGCTTCTCTACTGTTTTTTATTTTACTCACTATTAGTAAATATGCAATAAAAGATAATACAATAATAGGCTCCATTGGAAATTCGAGTTATTTAGGATTATATGCCATCTCCTCTGACATGCTGCAACCACTTCTTTGCGACATCCACCGACTACAACAGGCAACGTCTGCATGCCTTCTATTCAGGCAACTTTTATTCAGTACATGAATTGTGGATGATTATTTTCAGTGTAAATAAAAATCAATTTCCTTTATTAGATTTAACACCATGAATTGTGGATGTATTCTAAATTTTGAATTTGGTTGTTGATTCAACCGCATGCTGATTCGTTCAAGTGGGGAAACAACTTGCTTAAATACCATGAAGTGATGAATTATTTTTAAACCGTGTCTCCCATATTTTTAAAAAAATTATATATATAATCGTAACCTTTGTTTTGATATGTTGCTAAAAGTAGATGCAAATCCAAGTCTCATGGGAAACTCAAGTGGAACATTTGTCTTTCCACTAGCTTCTCCGCAACTCCAAAGAATAACAAAATTAAAAACGCATCGCTGGCTTTTCAACAAATGAAATGAAAAAGGAGGAATGGAAAGGAAGGAATGTTACCGTTAATTCCTCATGGAAAGGGAGGAATGTTATGGGGTTAAACTTTCGCACACTACAGATGAAAAAAAATATTTACGCACAACATTAGTTTGTTACAGTGCAAAATTTTAATTTTATACAAAAAGAATATCGGAGTATTATTTAATAAACCGCAGCCTATCTAACTTATATGCTTAACCCCTGTAATCGGGCATATCTTCCAATAAAGTATGATTCTTAGCAAAAAAAAAAAAAAGGTCAAGTTCATTATTTGCTCCTATAAGCCTTAATATGTGCTACTCGAGCAAGTGATTTTTCTTTTTCTTGGACATGCCATCCGGATTAGCTAGACGATGTTGGTTTGACACATCCACTCCGTTAACGGGTGAAAAACAAGCAAGGGAATATGAGAAATCGAATCAATACATTTGCACTACTTCTCATTTGTATTATAACGGTCAATATTTTATATTTAGGAAGACTGAGATTATTATCACACTCTGGGATATAGATGACCTGGCTATTAATTCTAAACACGACTAATCTTGAATTTGTCATAACTAAACTTCTTAAATACCGCCCCAATCATTACCGGACGAATAAAATTTTGTATGAGGATACTGAATGGCTGGCTGACCAAATTTGATCATGCCAGCAAGATATTAGGATCTTCCTTATAGGTTCGACGACCCTCTAACTTTCAACCTAATCACGACTAATTTTAAAGTGGGAACTATATTTGACTCTAGAAATTCTAATCCATATTCCGATTAACCAATTGCATAAAGATTTCGCTATTAGAAAGTACTAAATGTAAACATGCATTGTCCCTGAGATCATTGTTTTTCTATTAGTGTTATCTTACTCTGCAAGCTGATAGCCGGATATTGTGCACTAAACTACTTAATGCATTATTGTAGTACACATTTAATCGTAAACTACAAAGCAATCCATCTAGAAAAGATGAGGAATATGGAGATAATGGTGGTGTACTGAGGTTACTAAGTATGTTACTTTTCATAGTGATCAAGATTTATGGAGACCTATCCAAGCACCAACTACTTGGTTAGGTACTAGATCGGAGACCTTGAGATTCACTTACTATGAAACATTAGGGAAATGTCCTATTATTGACTTGGCTTTTTAGTATGGACTTTCTATTAAAGAGGCATGTACGAACTCATATAATTTTTCCATTAGGTGTATACTAATGTTATAAAATTATGAGTATCCTGAAATGAGAAAGAAATAAATTATGTAAACTGACGCTAACATGGGAGGTTGAGCCGGGGCCGTAAGGCCCCGATGATTCCTATTTCGATAATAATCAACTTAGATTATAATATTAGTACATTTGTTAGATATCAGCCTTGGTCGGATGATATTTTATCTATTCTCCTTCAATATTAGAAGTATATCTCAACTCATGTATTGAATTTTAGTTTTCAATCTTGTACGAATATCTGTTTAAATGGTATTAGTTGTTTGTGTACTTTTTCGGGGACCTAGTTCTAATTTTCTTAGTTTTGTCCAGAGCCATTCCAACGTGTTGTATTTGGACATGTATGATTTATCGCTTTTGGTTAATATATCGATTTTCCTTTAAAAGGAAAATGTTTCATCAACCAATTTTTTCCTAGTTATTTTATGGTTATATATATAAATATACTCCCTTTGTTTCTGAAAACGTAATTATGACACTTTTACAAAAACATAAGGAATAAGATAATCAAATACCCTTATAGCAAAATAACCAATATGACGCAAGAAATATGCATAACTGGTTTGAGTCTTGGGTAAAGTGGATCAAAACTCAAAGACAAGTGCAAGTTCTAATTTTCGTTTCTTACAGAATATGCAAATGATACCAGGGATTATTAATAGAGAGGATGCTATCAGAGAGATTGGTCGGAATATGGATAGTGGGGAAGAGACAAATCAAGGTTATATCGATGATGTTGACACAATCAGTGAAAGCGGAAAAAATAATCAGGATGAGATCTTGTGGAGAAGATATGATAACTTGGCCAAGAGTGTCCCAAAGGATGGTCGAAGAGAGGATTTTTTGAAAATTCGAACTATGAAGAAGGAAGTACGAGCCTAGTTTCGGGAGGTTTGAATATACTGAATACCAGTAATGTTAATACTTGGTATGATCTCAAGTTAATAGCCAATCTGGGCATGTAACTGATAACTCAGACTCTAATATCTTTAATATATAAGTTTTTTTTTTTGCCAAAAAAAGAAAGAAAAAAGAACCAACATGAAATTATTCATCGCGGCTTATGATATGGCTAAATCAATCGTTTATCTTTTCTTCTTTTACTCCAATTAACAACGATACACATGCAAAAAGTTATCTTAGGTGTTGGAATCTTGTTTATGTTTTTCATACTCTTTTTGTATATGGTTGTGAAAGAAAAAAAATCGGTGGTTGACTTGACTTGACCATCATCTTATTTTCGACCACACATAAATTAATTTGAAGCTAAGTAACTAGAGCTGCACAAGACCCGGTCCATTTTACCTGTATCGACCCGGAACCGAAAGAACCGGAGTTGTACCGACCCGGACCTGGAGTTAAAGGTACATGTACTAGTTCTGAAAGTTGATAACCAGAGTAGGCCGGTACTGGTTCTGAGGTGATTCCCGGCCTGTCCCGGACCATATGTCCCGGTTAATTATAGCCGTAGATATCTTTTCCAATTTTACATCCTCACCGTCCCTGCTAGGTATAGGACTAACCGACTAAGTATCCTTAATTCTCTATCGAGAAGAAGTTTCATTTCAGTTTTTTTTTCTCTGAAGAGCTCAAGAACAGGCAGCAGTCGCTCTTCTTTACCATTCACCACCATCAATCCATCAGAGAAATTCTTGTTCTTCTTCACTTCTTGCTCAAGAACAGGCAACATCTCTGAACTCTGATTGAGTCAGGTAATACTTATGCTTCTTAGATTTCTCATGGATTAAACTAGGGTTTGAATCGTGTGTGATACATCATACACTGATACTGGGATTTGAAATTGATTTATAATTTTTACCTTTTAGGGTTTGATTGTTCTGTTACTATTAAGATTGAATTAGGGTTTGATTTTTGATTGAATTAGGGTTTGATTTGAGATTGAATTAGGGTAGTTGTTGGTTGTTGTTTGTTTGATTTGATATTGAATTTTATTTTTGCTTGAATTCAGTGTCAAGGGGTAGTTTAATCTAATTGAAAATGTATAAAGGTTACTGAAAGAGTCTGATGTGCTAGGACTAGTGAACTAAGGATGGGATTATTATTTGCAATGTTTCTATAATATGTTTGCATCAGATGAAAAGTTGGGATTTTAAAAATTGTTGAGGAGGACAAATTAGCTGCTAGTGCTAGTTGTTCTTATATTTGTGCTTTATCATTGAAATGTTGTTTTTCTTATCTGATAGGGTTTGCAATTAGTGTAAGTCTTGAAGGCTAATAATACATGGGAGGTTCAAAGAGTTATGAGAAAGGTGAAATTAGAATTTTAGGAACTCTTTGAAGATTATAAGTCCTTGCATTCAATTAATGAGGAGGGGTCAAGTAGTGATGCTCATACTGTTGCCAATTCAGTTAGTGTGCAATCTCAAGGTCTGTTTGCTAGAATTCAATCAATGAGGAAATAACATTGGGACAGGCCAAGTTATGTTGAAGAGGCAAGAACAACTGAGCTTGACAGGTATTTGACAGATGTGATTGAAGGTGGAATGCGTGAAATAGGTCAACCTGACCAGTTTGACATATTTTCTTGGTGGAAGGCTAATGCAAGCAGGTATAAGATACTTTCATACATGGCAAGAGATATATTAGCCATGCCATGTGTCTTCAGTTGCCTCTGAATAAGATTTTAGCACCGGGAAACGCATGCTGACTCCATGGAGATCTTCTTTGTCTACAAGGACAGTTGAAGCATTGCTTTGTACGCAAAGCTTTATTCAAAAGCCCATTGCTCTTGATCTTCTATGTGACTATATACCTGATGATGCTGTTGAAGATGAGGAAGGTAATATATTGATTTTCTTCTATTTAATAGTACTTACTTTTCAAGTTTTCTTGTATTGCTTGCTTACTTTCTTGTTTTACTTTTTTGTTCCATGTTGCAGCCATATGGGATTCTCTGCTAAAAACAACTTGAAGTAAACTCCATGTCAGTGCAGCCACTGCCATTATTCGAGAAGTCCCCCATCCTTTGCAAGGATTGCATTTTATTTCTTATCGCAGACAACATACATATTGGAATGTTGTTTTTACTTTTTAGTACTATGTTTTTAATGTTGAACTTTGAACTTAAGTGATATTGTGATGTCTTAAACCTTAACTTTGAACTGAAGTGTGTGAACTTGATGTTGTTATTTTGAACTTTGAAATGTTTTTTTTTTTTGATAACTGGAGAATTTTATTGATTAAGTTTTGTCAGGCTCAAAGAGCCTGGATAACAAAGACGTAATAAGTATTTTATCATGGCTAAATTATTCAATCACTAATCTATTTTTCCTAACTGATTTCGAAATTGAATCAGCCAGCTGATTGAAGTTTCTACCAACATGACTAATCTTAGAAAATTGAAATGAAGCTAACAAGAGTTTAATATCTCTTAAAATCTTCCTATTTTCCAATCTCACTAATAGGATATTCTTATTAATGGAGTTGACAACGGCTTCTGCATATGCAACCAGATGTATCTTATCTAGATCCATAGCTTTAGCCCATTGCATCCCTTCCAACACATCTCTACATTCTCCGGCTTCAGCGTCAATCACTCCAGCTACATAGGATCCTTTGAAGCCTGCACAGTTACCTGTAGGATTGTATAGAACAATGCCAGTACCACATTCATTAGTATCCTAATCAAAAGAAGCATCAACTTGAAATTTAAAGACTTCTTCCTCTTCCATGAAATGAACATTATAGTTATTATTTCTAGTGTTATCTAGTGAGTCTAGATCTATGTTATCAGTTGAAAACTTATATGCACTATCATGTAATAGAGAACTGAAGTTTAGCAGATGATAATTAATTTTTGAAACAGTAGTCACAGGGTTTAGAGACTTATCCTGAAATATGAAATCGCATCTTTCCTTCCAAATGACCCAACTTCCAACCATTAGTAATGTTCTACAGTTATCCAGCTCAGCCATATTAACATTTTGAACATTGTGGAACCATGAAATAATCCAATCCTTTACTGTGGAGCAGTTGTTTTGTATCTATTCAATGTTAATATTGAGTAGTCTCCAGACTGCTTTAGCATGATTACACCTGATAAGAAGATGATAAAGAGTTTCTTCCTCCTGCTTGCATATCTCACAATGTGTTTCAATGGTATACATGGCATGTGATAATCTAACTCTTGTAGGAATTATGTTCTTCAAGCATTTACATATGAATAGTTTCACACGATGTGGCAGCTTCATTTTCTAGAGATCCTTCTAAACAGCTTTTGGGACAGTATCAATTGCAGCCTGACTTTGTATTCTAGCTTTTGTGAGCTTGTTATAAGTTCTTTTTACAGTGAAATTTCCATCTTTTGAAGGCAGCCATCTGAGTATATCATCTTCTTGCTGAGATATCTGCATATTCTTTATCTTTTCCACCACCTCTGGTATAAAGAGTTCATGAAGTAGAGACACATTCCAGCTGTTAGTCTCCTGGACAATCAACTCACTCACAAAACAATATTGCAAATGAAAAGGATGAAGAGGTTCAACTTTTATATGTAAACCAATAATCCATCTATCTACCCATATTTTAGTGATCCTTCCATTATTTACCTCAATTATGAAATGTTTCTGTAGAATAGAAAGACCCATCTCAATTCCCTTCAAAGTCCAAGAGGAATTATTTCTTTCACTTGTCAGATGCAGAAAGTCTTCCTTCTTGAAGTATTTAGCTTTGAGTAATTTTGAAAGTAAGTGATCAGGTTGATGATAAATTCTCCAAGCTATTTTAGTTAGGAGAGCATGATTCAATAATTCAAAATCTCTGAAAGCAAGACCACCCAAATCTTTAGAAATACACATATTCTGCCAAGATATTAAGTTCAGACCTTTATTAGACTTAAACCCCCCACCAGAATTTTCTTTGAAGAGTATCTAGCTTTTTAAGCAGAGTCTTGAGAATCTTGAAAGTACTCATTTGATACATTGGTACTGAGTTTAGAACTGCCTTTACCATAGTAGTTTTTCATGAGAAAAATGAAGTGCATGTATGTCTGATAATTGTTGTTGTAGAGAATCCACAGTCTGATTAATATCACCAAAATGTATTCTGTTCCATTTAGAAAGTGTACTTCTTGTGTATTGGAGCCTTTTTATGAGCTTATAACCAGGTGAACCATGCACTGACTTTTCCCATGCTTTAGCAACTTCAGCTGCACATGTTCTGTCTTGCAACCAGGTTTCAAAAAATTTAAAAGGCTTCCAGAGTTTTGGCTGAGAATAATCTGTAACCAGCATGATTGGACAATGATCACTGCCCACTTGATAAATATGAAGAAGTTTTGACTCTGAGAAGCTAGTGTTCCAAGCTCCATTAACCAGTGCCAAATCAATTCTTGATCTTTTTTCACCTATGCCAGTGTTATTATTTGACCAAGTATGCCCCCTTCCTATAAAACCCATGTCTTCTAAGCCAACTTATTGAAGTATAGAATTAACCATTCCATCACTTGATAAAGAACTTGTAAAAGAAGAATCAAGAAAATGAAAGTTTAGATCTCCTAGAAGTACCCAAGGTTGAGATATATTTAAACTAATTTGCTTAATGAATTCCCATTGAAGTTTCTTTTTTGAATAATCACAGTAGCCATACATACAAGACAACAACCATTCTGGATGACTAGGATCACTTTGAACAACTGCATGAATCATGCTATTTTCATAGCTCACCACATCACAGATAAAACCATCTTTCCATAAAACTACTAGTCCTCCTGAAATCCCAACAAGTTACAGATATCTAGCGTTTGGGAATATGAAGGGATCTAGCAAAGATTTCATTTTGTCTTCATGTAACTTGGTTTCACAAAGAAAAATTATATCGGGATTTTGTGTTCTAAGAAAGTCTCTTAAATGATCCCTAGTAGCTAGAGAGTTAAGACCTTGAACATTCCAGGATAACACTCTCATGATGTCAAAAGTTATGATAAAAAAACAAATGAAGACTAGAGCTATTACTTTTTTACTACTACGTAGTTTGTAAACAGATATGCATGGGAATAATAAAACGGAGTTTAAAAATCTATGAATGAGAAATAAATGCAGTATGCAAAATAGAATAAAAAAAATAGAAGATGAACTTTGGATAGTTAGCATAATGCAGGAATAAAGTTAAATTATTATGTATTGTCAAAAAAAAAAGCGAGTAGATACCTGGTTCCCCTCCTTAGCAACAACAGTTTGATTATCTCTTGAAGTGACCCTGTGAACAGTCTGGTCAGATGTTATGGAGATAGTTGTGGTGCTCTGTGAAGAAGGCTCAGATGGAGAAGTATTTTCAATTCTCAAGGTATCAGTTCTATGTCTCTTGCCTAGTCTATTGTCTTCACTTTCATTCATATCAGCTTTGAGAAGAAAATATAGGTTGATCACTTCACCATCCTTTGGAGGAACAAAAACTGTTTTTTTGACAAATTTTTTCTGATTGTTCTTTACAGCAGGACTTCTTTTGAGTGATTAATAATGTAACATTCAGTGCAGATGTTTTTCGGTTGTCTCTCATAGAAGAATTTTTTCCACTTTGTAACTCCAGCCATTGTAGTGCACTTAACACCCCTTCTCGAAGGCATAGAAAGATCTACATTCACACACACCTTCACAGGCGTACTACCAACTGGTATTCCATCCTTGGGTTCAATGCCAGTAACTTCCCCCATAACTTCACCAAATTTTGTTACAGATGAGGCATTCATATGTTCTGGAAGAATATATTTAAGATGGATCCAGAATTGTTGAAATCCCAGTGCTTCTATGTGTAGATCATTCCTGGAATGTAGTCGTGCACCACTAATAAATGATTATTGATGATCCATGGACGTTCTTCTATTACTTTGTTCAGCAGCTTCCAATCATTGAACTTGAAAATCATCATATTCGGCTATACTTCTACAATTCTTAGATTATCCATAGTGAGAAATGGCCAGGTGAAAGTGATGTATTTCTCAACAGTATCAAAACTTATCCTTCCTTCGATGATAATTTTTCCGATAGCACTTGCTTCCCATTCAGAATCTTCTTCTTTTCCATCACCAGAACTTTGACTGACCACAACAACTTCACTAGCATTTCCCAAATCCAGCGTAGTTTCTTGAACTTGTTAACCAGATCAACCACATGACTAGTACTACCTTCCTCCATCATTGTTAAGGACTGAAAGTGTGTCTTTTTCCAGTGTATCAAAAACAAAGGTGTAGAATTAACAGAAGGGTTTCGACGACTTAAAGGGAGATATTAATTTTGAGGGTAGGTAGGGGAAAAGTGATTAGGGTTGTGAGGGTAAGACTGTACGAGAAGATATTTGCCGGATAAATACGAATTATAATCCGAGATGAAACTATGGAAACAAAATATGCTATATTTTACCAAAATTTGTTACTTATAACAGTTGTGCATGAGCGTATGTAGAAAAATTAGGCAACTGACTTTCAGAAATTTGAATTTTTTTGAATCTTGAATGTGGCGGGATACAGGAAAATCGGTTGTAGATGAGTTCAGACGAATCCGAGTCTACTTCAACACAACACCATTAGCAAAAGCTTTGAAATCCATAACATCTAATCCTGTAAGCAAAAGCTTGGAGACTAGTTCGGCAAAAGCTACGATCACAACATAAAAATTAGCAAAACCCATTGGAGATAAATTTGACTGCAAACACAATAAGGGGAAACAGATGAAGAAAATTAGGCAACCATGATTCTAAAAGTTTTACCAAAAATACATGTGTAAATGAAAATTAAACTATGAAGTAAGATGGAAACAAAGAAATAAAGAATCAAAACAAAACAAAACAAAACAAGATTCATAATAAAAACAAATTATCAACAAGTCTCTAATATTATTCAAACATTGATTCAAATGTGGTGTTTAGGTTGATGCCTTCATCATGTGCTAAATAGAAAAATGCATACGAATGATTAAGAGATTGAAAGCTATAGACTAGAAATCATAACATGAATCATTATCAAGAATCAAAAGTAAAATGTGTTATGTACTTTTAATGTCGATAGCAACACGGAACATGTTATGTGCTTCTTAATTTAACATATGCTACCACTGGATGAAATGAAAGACAAAGAAAGAAAACGCTTATATTAATTAAGTTCTTCACTTCAATTTACAACAGAGGTACACGGCTATTTATAGCCTATGAGTAACTTTACGAAATGTATATTTAAAGGCCACGTGGGTACAAACGTGTCCCAAAGGGATTGTCATGCTTCATCATTAAGTTCCTAACTTTATCAAATGCGTGAGACAAAGATAGTGAAATATAAAACATTTGTCTCTTTGATAACGCAAAGCAGGTGGGTGAAGCCTGGATAATTCTAGATGGAAAATGGTGGGCCACACCTATTTGAGCCGGTGTTCACACAACACTCCCCCTTGGACCACCATTTCTAAGAACGTTGTCTCGTTAAAATTTTACCGGTGAAGTCCTGATGGGGAAAATCCTGAGCAGAAGAAATTTTTTTGCCTCATCAAAACCTTGCCAGAAAAATCCAACTGGGATAAAAACTGGTCGAAGTAAAAAGAGTACAACATCAGTAGTTTTAAAGTGATGATGGTAGTCACACATTTTCTCCCGTCGTCGAAACTGTGTCAGGAAAACCATTTAGGAAAAAAACCTGAACTTGGAGTGAGATTGGTCACCGTCATGAAATCCTTTCTCTGACCGCCAGGAAATGCTTCCTTCGATAAATTGCGTCAGGAGAACCACTTAGGACAAAACCTGGGCGCCCCATCTCTATAACCTCTATGGATATGCATCTCGTTAGATGGTGATCACCGTTCTAAGATTGTTATCTCATTAAAAACCTCGTCAGGAAAATCCACAGGGACAAAACCTGAACGTAGGAAAATATAAGTTCTCAGAACTATGATAAACCCGCAGATGTTTCCTCGTTAAAACCTTGCCCGGAAAAACCCTGAGGGATAAAAACCAAGACGAAGGAAAAAGAGTACAACATGTCGAACTGTGGATATCATTGGACTCGCATACCTCATTAAAACCTTGACAAGGAAAACCTAGTGGGACAAAACCTTGACTAAGGAAAAAGAGTACACGACGTAATGTCCAATATGCCCATATCCATAGTCTTTCATGGCTTTCCTCCCCCTGATGAGTAGTCTTCTTAATTGATCATTGTGTCTGATGATACTGCATAGAGACCACGAACCATCCTTGAATGTCTTCAGCAACTTCCTTTACTTGAGCAACTTGGTCCATTTTTTTCTATGTGCAATTTCATAATGATCTTCTGATAGTACAACCATTTATTTTCCACTGGTTTTGTCTGGAAAACCGTGACCGGTCGGAGGAATCACAAGTATCCTCTACTACCAGAGTCTAACTAGGAGACCAATCATCTACCTGCCAAAAATCAATAACTCAAACAGTCTGATTATCTTTTATCTGTGGGAGACATCTAGCGATCTTTTAAGCAAAAGATCAATCTTAATGGTACCACGAAGATGAGGGGAGACTTTCTTCGGACCAATATCTCGATATTGGTGCTGGGCAGAGCCAGACTTACATGTTTACTACAAACCCAGAATCAGGTATCTATAGAATATTTCAACTAATATACCATTTACACATCTTTGTGTAATACAAACCACAGAGTGATACATCTTTATTGTTGAGAAACAAATCGATCAATCTTGTAAGAGATCAGATGACTGAAATCATGTCAGTTTGTCCATTTAAACATGTCTAAACCCTTATGGTTGACGAAATTAATGGACTTCCATTTACAATGCTCAACCAACATATTGAGACTTGGTTTTACCGAGAGTCTTATCTCGAACTCCTGCTTTAAGCATTTTTGTGCTTTGGAGAATTCTTCAGAAGTTCCAATAAGGTAGATGTTGTATACATCAAATCTAGTAAATGCATAGTATATGAGCACATAAGATGGTTCACATATCCATGGATAATAAGCATTCACTTAGACGACTGACCATGTTCGTCTTTATAGGGCAAATTCATATCACATGGTAATTCTAATGATAGGTGAAAACCTTCAGGAATTTGTCTGCGGTTATCTGTATCATGTTTTCACACAGATTCACAATAACTACACCCTCTAGATGCACATCGAGTCCTTAAAATACTTCCAGACAAATACCAAAGAGGTAGTTGCATCCATAATAGGGAATATGTTACAAAGAAATCCATCTCAGGATCTTGTAAAAGACTTTGTGCCATTAGTTGACTTTATTTTTCTCACTATGCACATACACCCACCTGTAGCCACTAGGGGTTATATTATCGGGTGTCGGAACTGCAAACACCTGTCTGTGTCCAAGAGTAACTCACATTATCGAGTGTTCTGGTTGCAGTACCATAACTATGCATTTTATGAGAAATTATTATTCTACCTGAATCTCTCCTTTCCCGTTTAACCAATCATTCCTTTGATGATATTCTTATTGAGAGTGGTTCAACACCAACATCATCTATGGCAGTATCAGTGGATACTTTAACGATATCATCAACAATCATTGGATTACTATCACAAATTTCTCTATTTCATTCATGCCTTAAGGAAATCCTCTCATTTTGAGGTTCCACGGCCTTTGCAGAGACATTCTCTTATTAAGAGAACTATACTTAGAGAAATTAGATCTTCCCCTAATAGTTTGTTTGAGAGTATTATCTTTCAATGATTGTGACTGGCTCTTCCTCTCAGGAGGTGCAGAATATTTTAAATTAACTAATCATCCACGCTCAAGGTGTGTTTTAAATGACACACTAGCTACTCACAGCTTCTCATGAAGCAACTTGATATGCAATTCCTTAAGATATCAAATATTCTTCATGTTTTTCATTGCTGAAAACATCCAGATGAGATGCATCCTGGTTTATCTTTGTCCAAACCAGGATACTTCACGCCGTTTTTCAGGCGACAACCTTTTCTCCCCCCAAACGGCGGGAAGACTTTCTCATAAAATTTGCAAATCTTGTAGTAACAACAGTGTAATATAACACATTTCAAATAGAAAACATGACAATGGTTTCATGAGTAATAAGTTCAAATTGCACAAGAACATCAAACCATCAATTCCCAAAGCATCACTAGGATGATACAACATCAATGATTGACAAACAAGAGTTTCTTTTAAAATATATACGAGTATAAATACACTATTACCATCCAGGTGATATGTCAAGTCATGCATGACTACCAGACCATACTCCCATGAACCTGGTTAATTAGTGTCCGTGGAAACTTGTTGTCAAGGTTATCGCTATATAACGAACGACCTTAATTCTCTCATTACACTTTCTTATAAGCATCAAATTTCGAACTAAAATTCGTGGATGCTAGGATTGAGATCCTGAAAGCAAACACAAGTGAGAGAATAACTCAATATGGACTGAGATCCATATCTTCCAATCATATGAACTTTGTCGATAATTCCTTTGCAAAGGGAATATCTATCCACACCTATTTCAGTAGCTACTCTGAACATTACCGACAACCAAGTTATTAATCAGTTAATAAACGATTTTACATCATTCTCCAGAGTATGAGGATATCATAATCCATTGGTACCAAGTTTCGACATGCGTATATTCCTTGCCATGAGATATCAACGCAACGTTTATGGATGTGCTCCTCGTCAGGAGAGATATAAACTCATAACTCAAAGAGAATATGGACGTTATCTGATTAGATTGGCATACCTCATACAAGGGGTTTTCGTCTATGTATGTAAGTGATAGGTGTCTAAAACACCTAATTTTATATCTAGTATTTATGCTTTCTTTGCGAGTTTTCGTGTGAATTATGTATCTTATGTTTGCTTTCGAGTGTTTTAGGTACTTTGGAGTCGCTCGGATGAAAATAAGAGGAAACTATCCAAAATTGAGCAAGAAAGTCAGAGCTATCATTTTACAAGCAAGCATTATTTGGAGCCCAGTCACGGTTAAGGGGCAACTCTCTTTTTGGAGATGTATTAAAAGACAGCCAGAAATGGTTAGGGGGCTGCTAGCTGGGTGGCCCTTATCAAGGTGACCGGACACTACCTAACCCTACTCCTATAACCCTAAGTCGAAAGAAATCAAATTCTCTCAATCATTTATTTTTGTTACTTCCATGAACTTGCCCTGAAATCAAGAGGGAAGAGAAAAGTGGAGATGACTGCGCCTCTAATCAGCTGGAATCAGCGAAGAAGGTGAAGCAAATCAGAGCTAATGACCAAGATGGCAGCTATTAATACATCATAGAAAGATGAGATCGATGTACTGTGATGGAGAGATGGGTTGTATTATGTTTCGAATCTGGTGTTCTCGAATCGCAGAAGAAGATTAAAGGGGTGTGGTTGTCTACAAGGGTTCAGGAGTATGAGGGACTGGTGATAAATGGGTATGAGTCTGTTTTGGTTTTGGCATACATGAGTTGATTGAGTTCGAGTGATGATGTGTTTTGGTACACCTACTGTTTGAGAAAATGCCTAAATGTGCAACTCCTCTCTGCAAGTTCAGTCGTGGCAGCCGTTAGACAAGGAAGAACTTGGGAGTTATGGACGATAGGAGGTTCATTTGCAGTCGAGGTAGAGAAATAGGAGTGCAGAGAAGCGGCTCAAGTTTGCAGCTGGACGAGTGGTCATAGTATGATTGCAGGTTTGGTGCTCTGCAATTTCAAATGGAGAAGAACTGGGATGTTGCTCCAATAGTTGGCATTGCAGGTGCAAGCTTCTGCAGTTGAATGAGCATCATGGAGTCTGTTGGCAGTGTGTACAAGCTGGTGGTTGTGTTATGTGCAGCTGAAATGGATGGACTGGTGGTATTGGAATTGCATGAGAGATGGCGTTATGTATGTGTTATAGGTGGGTACAGCTACAGGGAATGATGTGTGAAGATTTGAAGCTGAAGCTGCAGACTGAGGTAGCAATGAGCAGTGATGATGCAGTTTGTGTGATGACAGATTCGAAATTGGTTGAGTAAGGAGGTGTGTGGATGTGTTGGTTGAGCAGCATTCAAGACGGGGTTCAAATCTAGGCGATGTTCAAGCTTGGAATTTGCAAGGCATGAACCTGAGATGGAGGCAAGCATTGGACTTGGGATGTTAACTGAAATAGATTGATGGCAATGCAGTGAGCCGCAAGTGGCATTGTCGCAGGAAGTATGTGCTGGTATTGAGCTGTATCGCTAGAGCTGGAGCTGTAATGGAATTGAAAGTGCAGCTGTGTTGGTTCAATGGAGCAGATTATGATTGAGCTGGTGATGTTTGAGTGTATCCATGGCAGTGCATGAGCTATCTTGCAGCTGTAGAGTCGGGGCTCAGTGCTGTTCGGGAAGGAGCCAATTGAATCGTAGGCTGTAGCTGTGAAGCAAGTAGAGGTGAAAATCAAGGGTCTGTGGAGGTTGGCCTGAAGCTGTTGCTTTGAGGTAAGGATGGACAATAAAGGGAAGACCCAGCCAACATGGATGGGTGTGGAGTTTATGACGATGCATCATCATAGCGCAGCAGCATTTGGCCTGTGCAAGATTGCAAAGCCGTAACTGGTTAGCATCGAGTTAGACTCCGACTCAGATCACTCAGATTCTAACTCACTCACAGTTAGTCATTGTTAGTAACCGTTATTGACCGTCAATAGTTAACGGTTGACTGTTATGTTTGACCGGTGACCGGGCGGATTTTGTCGGTCACCTGAAATATTTTCCGGCGCCGGATTCCGACCAATTTCCGGCCAAAAACCCAGTTTTCCGGCGAGCGTTTTTGGGACAGATTTTCTACACGGGTTTCTTTCACACGTGGGCTTGGTGGATTTCCAACTAATGGACTTTGAAGACAAAACCTATTTTTGGAAGGAGAAAAAGCTATAAAAAGGAAGTTTTCTACACAATTTAAAACAACGTTTTTATTCTATTCTTGGAGCTTTTGCAGAGAACTACTTCTAGGGTTTGATCTCTTTTATGTTTCATAGTCTTTCTTTGAATATTATGATGATGAACTCCATGAATATGAGTAGCTAAATACAATAATTGGTTATGGGATAAAAGTTGATTTCTTAAAGCATGTTATTCGATTCTATGAATTAGTTTTGTCTCAATTTTATCGTTTATGATTCATTGTTTTATTATCATATGATTTGAATGCTAGTTTGGTTGAGTCCGGAATCAATTGGATTTGTTTTCATCTCTAAAGCTATATTAGGGTTTTCAATACGTAAAAGTTGTTTGTCCCTGATTTCTAGTAGCAACTTGTGGTTAATACTTGTAGTGATACATCTTTTTAATCGCATATGAATCATAACCTTTGTTAAAACGAATTAGTGCTTTTACACGTTTGTTTGCATCGATTAGTCTTATTTCATAGAACTTATTGCTCTTAGGGAGTTAAATCTAATTGTGCTTTTACACTTTAGGTTGCTTTTTAAGAAGATTTCACAATAGCATCTTTTAATGTTGTTTGTGACAAAATCAGGAAATAAACGGAATACTCTTGCGATCAAGATAACCTAGGACTTTTGATAGTTGAGAGATTAAATACCAATTCTAATCATAGATGAAAAATACATGTTTATGAATGACACTATCCCTTAACCAATATCTTCTCCTTATTGATTATTTCAACTATTTACTTTGCTTTATTTAAT
This sequence comes from Papaver bracteatum, assembly GCA_023529315.1. Classification (NCBI taxonomy): domain Eukaryota; kingdom Viridiplantae; phylum Streptophyta; class Magnoliopsida; order Ranunculales; family Papaveraceae; genus Papaver; species Papaver bracteatum. The sequence goes on from JAJJWX010000603.1 coordinate 608,744, forward strand.
ATTATTACTTTGATAAAAACAAAAACACACCTTGGGTTATTTGGTTACATAAGAATCTGAAAATTGCATAACAACAATCGCCTCTCTGTGGATACGAAATCTTTCTTATCGGATACTATATTTATAATTAGTAAAGTGAGGAAGTGAATTATTTTTGACGCATACGACACGCATCAGTAAGCATATTTTCAGACGAAACAATCGTTGCGATTCCATGGCATGCCTTGCAAGGACTTTAATTTATGCCGAATCAAGCAAGCGTACTCTTGAAAAATCTAGCAACAGAGTAATCTCTCGGTGTGAGAATTTAGATGAGACACAATTAGAATTAACCAATATCGTCGACGATTCTCCCCCTGATCCTTAGGTGGGAATGTCTCATCAACGGAACATCCAGTTCCGCATTACTTTACCTATCAAGGGAGCAATTGGGTACAGAAAAATAATAATAACATGCAGCCCAGAAGAGGTGACTGATCAGGTTTCCTCTCTCGTTTACTGTCCAGATGGAATAAATTAAATAATTTACATTTCCATGTAAAATCAACAGTAAACTGTAAACGAAATTTGTGACTATAGACACTATCTCAATATCAGTACCAGTCCTTCCAAGACGACTGATAGAGATTTGAAACAATGAACAACACTCCAGGTGCACGTACTGTGTCTTTTATGTCACAACGATAGCAAAGCTTTTCCAGGCTCAAAGACGGCTTATTCAAACCAATCATTATGCTACCATCCCGTATTTCTCCACTTTTCGTGGAACGGGGTTTATCAGGTTCTTAAAACCCGAAAACTATTGTGGTTCCCATATTCAAAATTATGCCTACCACAATTGTATTTTCCTTATTTGCCAAAGATTTTAAACTTATTTGCATAGGTATTGTTGCAAATTTAATTCACCAAATTCAAGATTTTAGGTAATAGCTCAGGCGATGAGAAGACATGATATTAACTCTAAATATCATTTACAAAAATGCAACACTCATTATCGCTCGACGTTTGTATATCTACGAGGCGCAATTAACATTTGCAGCACTCGATGTTGTTGACACAACATATACAAAGTGAAAATTATGCACTAGCTCTTTAAAGCTCGCCGATGCATATAATAGGCGCATATAATGCACGCCGTAAAACTAGCAAGAACACATAAGGCAAAATATGCAGCTCTCCTTATTGCTCACCACTATGTTATATACGGTGCATATATCTTCTCTAAAATCAAGCCGAACTATTTTTCACAAATGTCAATGGTGAAATAGTACCGAAAAATCTCCAATTTCGTCCACTAGGCTCGAGGAATATTAATTTATTAAAGTTGAAATATGAACACATTCTTTATTTCTTAAACAAAATTGTCTCAATATCAATTGCAGCTCATTTCAAGGACCGCAGATAGAGACTGGCTAACCGTGTTAGCCCAGTGTCCATTTTTCATCGCATTCCGACCTCAAGCAGAACAACTTTAAATTCTGGAGATTAGTATAGCAAAGGAATACTAAAATTTTGCTATCCCAAGGATGCAATAATTCCTTGCTCTGTCGATATTAAAAACCGTTAACACCAAAAATTATTGGTGTACCAACAAAGGAAATTTTATTTTCTACGCTATCCAAAAAGGACTCGGAAAAACCTTCCGTTGGTTGGCTAAGGAAGAAAATAATAAAACGCTGCAAAACTCAAATATTTGGCTAAATTTGGAAATCGAATAGCATCACAAATATGAGTCGTTGCCAATACGTACCTATTTTGGATATCTCTTCATATACCGTATATTTCAAGTGCTCCAAATAGCACATATAAATACAGTAATATGTCTTACTCTTTCTTTAACAAGTCCTAATCAAAATAGGAAACAAGGTTAGACATAATAAAAATTATATGCATAAAACTACTTAGAAGCAGTTAAATTAAATATGCAAGGGTTGAAGAGAATTATCCTTTTTCCGTATCGACAGCCCAACGCCGATCACCACGGAGCAATTCGTGCTGATAACGTGTTATGTGCTTTTAATGTCGGTAGCAACACGGAACATGTTATGTGCTTCTTAATTTAACATATGCTACCACTGGATGAAATGAAAGACAAAGAAAGAGAACGCTTATATTAATTAAGTTCTTCACTTCAATTTACAACAGAGGTACACGGCTATTTATAGCCTCTGAGTAACTTTACGAAATGTATATTTAAAGGCCAGTGGGTATAAACTTGTCCCAAAGGTATTGTCATGCTTCATCATTAAGTTCCTAACTTTATCTCATGCGTGAGACAAAGATAATGATATATAAAACATTTGTCTCTTTGATAACGCAAAGCAGGTGGGTGAAGCCTGGATAATTCTAGATGGAAAAGTGGGCCACACCTATTTGAGCCGGTGTTCACACAACAAAATGAAAGTTCAAAAAATTCGCATGAGAGAGAAGCTTCTGACAGTGGTTTTGGCGTTGAACTTTGTAATGTTAAACTGTCTTAAACTCTTAGCTTGTTAATCAGGTAAAAACCCGGTACCGGAGTGGAACCGGACCGGTCTTACCGGGTATGGTACAGGTACTCAAATTGAAGAATCGGTCAACTCCGTGTACAGGTACCGGGTACAACAGAAACCCGGACTGTACCGTCTCATGTGCAGCTCTATAAGTAACTACTACTCCCTCTGTCTTTTTTTATCTGTCCTAATTTCTACTTTGATCTGTCTCTTTTTATCTGTCTGCTCTGTTTATAGACATACTTTTCCCTTAAACTATCAAGTATACCCTTTATTTTTTATAATTATAAAATCATTTTTAATATAAACTTAATTCCAATTATAAATATTATCATCATATATACTAAAAAAATCCATTCAATCTTTTTTTGTATTAATTGTCATTCCTTTTCTTAAATGAAAACATTTATGGGTAGTTACAAAATTCTTAATACTTCTAAATATTCTTACATTACCTTTTCATCTACCTTTGGTAATAACTTAACATTAAATAGGCTAGTCAAGGGTTAGTCATGACTTTTTATAGGATTTCCTTATTATTTTGACAAAGTCAATTATGACTGTTACTTTGAGACGGAGGGATTACCAGTGATCACCCAAGAAGAAACTCTAACCAAACATTTGTTTGTACAAACCTCAAGGTATTTTTTTTTTTTTTTTTTTTGAGAGAGTATTATTTAGGAATCAGTCATGCATGTGTTTAGGCCTTTTCTTTTTTTTTTCATCGCTTTTTAGTGTGTTTATGCCTTTTTTTTTTTATCGCTTTCTACAAGTCTGCAGTTGCAATAGCGGTAGCTCTGGATGAGTACAATTTTGTGCATACTCCTCTAAAGAGTGTATAATTGACATGTTCATGATAGGTTAATTATTTAATGGTGTAGATTGAAAGTGCACAAAATCAAACTTGAAACTGATACCATTGATGCCTTTTTGTCTGACTACTTATTCAAACCATTCTGAATCTCTGATGTTATAAGTAAAAGGTTCTTACCTGAACCATTGGGGTTCTCAATTGTTACATTACACAATATATATTACATATATAATAGTTTTGCTGCAAACAGAGTTAACTTATTTAGAATGAGTTTTTTATTTTTTCCAGTTCTTGCTTGTTGGTATGATAGGAGCACCTCAAAAATATTAAACTTCTTTGTTTGATGTGGTACCATTTTAGACTGATGAAGGATAACAAGTGGACATTCTCTGTCTCTGGGTACGCTTTCATTGCTTGTCAGCTTTTCCATCTCTATTATATCATGAAATTTCAAGATTTAGAGATTTAGCCGTAAATGAGTGAGCTCCCCATTTTATACATTTGCTAAATTGTTGAAACTTTTTGATCTCATTGAGTACTCCTTTATGAGTTTTGAGAAGAAGGAATCCTCTCGTTCGAGTAACTTAGCTGGAGTGTCGTATTCCACTACCCTTCCTGCGCAAGACAGCAATGATTTGATTTCTTAGCCATTATCCAAACAGCTTATACCTACAGTATAAGCCTGTTTTAAAAAATCTTCGAAGTTTAGTTAGTTATACATACCTTCACTGAGGACAAGAACAAGATCGCTATCTATGACCGTATGAATTCTGTGAGCTATAGTGACAACTGTACAATTTTCAAACTCCCGAGTGATGATCTTCTGTACAATTCCATCCGTAGCTGTATCAACAGATGCAGTAGCTTCATCAAGAACGAGCACGCTACTTCTCTTTAACAAAGCCCTTCCAAGACAGAATAACTGTCTTTGACCCACGCTCCAGTTTTCTCCGTTCTCAACCACTGTAAAGGCATAGTAACTAAAACTTTAGACGAGCCCGTAACTTGATCACAGTTACGTTTCATATTCCTTAAGACTCTTACCTGGTGAGCCTAACTTTTCTTCCTTTGCACGTACTAGATCACCTAGTTGACATTTATCCAAAGCCTAAAAACAATTTTAACATCAACAAACTTCAGAATAAATTGTATGGATATATTGATAATCGATGCACAATAGAAGTAATAGCAAATAACTTCTTTTTTTGATGGAAAAATAGTTACGAATGACTACCTCCCATATTTCACTGTCGGAGAATTGCTCTAGCGGGTCAAGGTTTCCTCTAACAGTTCCTTCAAACAATGTCGGATCTTGAGGAATGATGCTAAGTTTCGATCTCAAATCATGTAGACCTATCTGGCAAATATCAATATCATCAATTAGAATGCTTCCTTCTTTGGGTTCCATTGTCCGAAAGAGAGCCTGTATAAGAGTCGATTTCCCACTCCCTGTTCTTCCTACAACTCCAACTTTCCTTCTTCCAGGAATCGTGCAGTTTATGTTTTTTATGACAGATGGAAGATGTTCGGCATAGCGAATCTGTGGAAAAGTAAAACAATAAATGAATGTTTATAATGCGTATCACTACCAATTTTGAATTTTGGATAATAGAGTATTAGGATATATATATATAGGGGCTTTACGTGCAAGTTTTTGAAGCAAATCCTTCCGAACTCGGGCCAGTTGCTTGGTGGTCTGCATTCTTCAATCACTAAAGGGGCTTCACTACTTAGTTTAGAATATTGCAATATCCTTTCTACTGAAATCATTTTATTCTCTGCATTGCACAAGTTCCATATGACAGATGCTTGAAGTATGTTCAAATTGAGACCATATGTAACTGCTAGCCCTGCGATACCTGTAATTTGGTCCAATTTCCAGTTAGCTAGCTTTTCTCGAATCTCCTCGTATCAATATTAGATTTATTTTGTGTGAATATGAGAATGTTTAGTATGGTAGTGAATAGTGATGCTTACTTGGGTTGATAACTCCTTCAGGTAGGCTCACGAGGACAACTAATGAGGATGCAAACACAAGATTTGACAATATGTTCAGTCTGAATGAAAGCCATTCCATGGCTGATACATTGTGAAACCATGGCCTTGATTCATTATCAATGAGTCCTAGGTTCGTTTTCATGAAGCGGTCTTCTTGGTCGTATGCCCTGATTGTTGCAGCTCCTGCAAGTGATTCTGCAAAGTGATGGAGGTATGGAGCTCTTTGAATCCCAGATAAGCGTGCCAGTTCTCTTGCAGTAGGTGTATAATATTGCTGTAGTAGTGATCCATTATCGGATTCATAATTATTATAAAACAAAGATAATCAACTTAGGGGTAGCTTTTCTTTTTCTTTTTCGTTAAATGGGTTGAAATGAGCCGTCCCAATATCTCCCATTCAGTGAAAAAGAAAAGAAACATCCTCTTAGATGAAAAAGAAAAGAAACATCCTCTTAGACTAACTCCTCATAACAGTCCAAAGTAGGTCTTACCTGGTACCATATGCATATTCCCGTCACTGGGATGAAGATGACAAATACTTGCCATGCAACCTGTGACATAACTGCAATAGTTCCCAGAATTTGAATGATTGAGAAAGCACACCAGCCTACCCTCATGGGTAATTCCAAATCCAGCACACTTTGATCCGTAGATGCCTGTTAATGAGAAAACATTTAAAGAGCGTCAATTCTCTCAATATCCTGTGGAGTTTATGCACATATATAAAATGTAGAATTCAATAAAGACTACCTGGAGGTTGTATTATTTTCATGAGAGTCGCGTGAAGTTGTTATCCACACAAACACAAACTCATGTACACATATCTGCTTACAAGTATTGAATTTTTTGTGTTAACTTACTCGATTTAAGATTCTTCCAGTTGGGGTCGAATCAAAGAAAGACATTGGTGCCCTGAGTACACTATGAAGCATGTTGACGAAGAGTTTTTGTGACGTTAGAATGCCGTCTGTAGCTACCAAATATGCTCGGGCCAATACACAAAATGCACTTCCTACTGATAGGACTATATACACAAGGAACATGAATTTTATCTCTACTACTGGCTTGGAATCTGTAGAGACGGGAGAAGCCCATGCCATCCAGTAGTTGCTTGCTATCTGTAATACTTGGAAACTAGTTTGAGATAAGATTATCAATGGGATCAATGCACCACCCCATACCAGGGTCAAGTATGACCAATAAACTTCTTTGTCGATACTTCCTGTTTCTCTCTCTTCCTCTTGTGTCAATCTCCCTCCTTTATCTATTATCTCTAGAGAGAGATCCTGTTCTGAATCATGTTTACCAACCAGATGATGCGTATGTGTCGTGCTATCTATGTCTGTTTCAACTGAAGACATTGCCTTTTCAGACGTTCTGCTCGAATTTTCGACATCAAAGATTGATTGTAGAGCTTCGCTATGTGCACCAACCAACAACTCAAATCCAATATTCTGTTTGAGAAGTTCGTCAAATCTTCCAGCTTGAATGATATTTCCTTCCTGCATCATCTGTTAAGATAATAATAGGTTCTTATGTCTTACATCTGGTAATCCTAGAACGACAAAACCCTTGATTTTCATTTTTGCATGGAAGTTTAGAAATAGAGGAGAAAGTTGTGCTACAATCTCTTACCAGAATTAGATCAGCCGCTGGGAGAAACTCTACTTGGTGTGTCACATAAAGTATAGTCTTGTCTTTGAGGATTCCCATCAGACATTCCTGCACCAAAGTTGTACATACAATTAAAAGCGTAATAATCACAAACTTTATACTGTGTAGACAATAAACGCTATTCACATTTAGATAATTATTCTACAAAGGATAAAAATTTAACCTCAAAAAGTTGACTTCCTGTATGAGCATCAACGGCACTGAATGGGTCATCGAGAATATAAATGTCAGCATCCTGGTAAGCAGCTCGTGCAAGCTGTATCCTTTGTTTCTGACCTCCACTCATATTAATCCCTCGTTCGCCTATCTCTGTCAGGTCTCCAGCTTGGAAGAGCTCAAAATCCTTTGCCAATGCACATGCTCTTATTGTTCTATCATATTTGACTTGATCATATGGATTCCCAAAGAGAATGTTATCTCTTACATTTCCAGTTAATATCCAGGGGGACTGAGGAACATATGCGTTTGTCCCACTAACTTTCACTGTCCCTAAAATCTTCGGTATTTCTCCAATTATGCAAGAGAGTAAACTAGACTTCCCTGACCCGACAGTCCCACAAATTGCAACTTTCATCCCTCTCTTCACTTTTAACTGTATTCCATCAAGGGTTGGAATACTTGATTCAGGGTCCCAACTAAATCTGCCTTTCTCAATCTCGATGCAGACCTCCGATGTCTCTTTTGAAACAAAAATGACTGCATCTTCCTGTATTTCATCTTCTTGGAGGTATGATGCAACTCTGTCAACTGAAACTTTAGATTGCGCAATACATGATAGCAAGTCTGGTAAACTAAATATCGGATCTTGTAACATTCTGAATGTTGCCAGTGCAGATAAGACTTTCCCTGCTGTTAGTGGGATCCCTAGTACAATACATGCTCCAAAAGTCGCTGCAGATATTAATGTGGGGGATCCCCAGAAGATAAAAGCCAAGAGTGCTGATAAGCATAAGGATTTCCATATCCAGCCATATTCAATTTTCCTCAAATATTCAAGCTTTAGCAGGTACTTCATATCCCAAGCTTGAAGTTTCAGGGTTTTCATGTTTCGAAGAACTTCTGATGTAGCTTTCATTCGCTCGTCCTTGGCTTCCATGATATTTGACTGGAAGGATTTCTGAATTCTTGTAAGAGGTATGTTGCAAGCCATCACTAATAAGGTTGCTGCTAAGCCAGCAAATGAACCAAGGCCTACATTAAAATATAGGACGTAGGTTGCTAGTGAAATTTGTATTGGCAGCATCCACATTGTATTCATGTACCAGATGAAATCCGTAATTCGTTGAATATCAACACTCATGAGGTTAATTATCTCTCCACTACTGTGGCTTTGTCTAGACTGACTGGACAGATGAAGACCCTTCCTATATATGTGGGATATCAAAGCTGCTCTCAGACGCATACCTAATTGGCGCGCCCCGAAAATCCATTGCCTCTGTGCAATCACTTCAACCATTTTAGAACTTAAGAATGCTAGTGCAATTATGTAGCCCGTCTTTAAGCTGTAGTTCTTCTTCTGACTTAAGAACGCCACAAAGTCGTTTATCAGGTATGGGCCAACATATGATGCTCCGGCATTGACCACTGCAAAAATGGCGTTGAGTGCTGCTTTTTTCCTGATCAAAAGAAAGATTGCCATATAGATGGATGGGTTGCTGGTGCTATCTCTCTCCTTGACTTGTCTTAAACTGTCGCCAACGGAATGAGAGAGGAATTCTGCAGAGTCTTTGACATCAATGTCTGGGATATCATCCTGTTCAAGTGCTTTCCTGTATCCAACTTTGAATAGAGGAGTGAGCCAAGAGAAAGTAATCAGTTGGAGAATAGTAGCCTTTGAGTAAGGAGATTCTTTTTCTCGTTTTCCTTCTGAATGCTTTTCAGTATTGCACAGTAGAGGCTCTGTGTTGCTATTTGTTATGAAGCTGATGCCCGTTGTCCCTCTGACTGTAATACCTAGCAAGTACGTCGAGGAAATTAACCTAAGGAAATTGGCACACTCGCCTACTCCGGGAGATTTATGATTTATAAGAATGTAATGAGTATCGAGTATTGTTTGGATAACGGATAATAAGAAGCTCGAAATCCACCAGACTCTTAGCACCCCTGGCAGCTTCAAAGACCTCGACTGACGAAGGTTGATAACCATAAGCAATGTGATTAACCATGATATTACTTGCAAGATTTCCTGACAGAAAACTAATATTTTTGATTTGCAAAGGGCTTCGTACCCGTTTACCAGTCTCAAAAGCATCAGTAAGTGGATTCCTGTGAGTAAAACAGAACAACCTACAGTGGCGCTGTAAACAAAACCAAGTCTTATGCTTCTGGGTAACTTTTCTGCTACTTCCTCTACAAATCCTGACCGATGTCCACATTTTTTCTGTATGAAACAGATTAGAGCACTTCCAAGAATCCCAAATTGGACTAATATGCTGAGTTCATCCCAGAAACATGGTGTGATCAGCTTCAATCCAGCTTTCCACCACTCAAAAAGTTCAAAGTCTGCAGAAATTTTGATTTGGAAGTTTAATAAGAGTTCCATAGCATTCTTTAAAAATCAGATACATCAGAGTCCTTAAACAAGAAGTTTCTTTTATCCTAATTGGTGTATGTTAACATATTAAAAGTCTATATCAGTATGATGCTATACTAGTTTAGTTATTGATAGCGCTAAGACATTAAGCATTACTGGCCCAGTCAAGAAGAATTATCCCAGCAAACTGAGCCGTGTAATATTCTGTTCTCCAAACAGGCATAAATGTTCTGTTAGCAACTCTAGTATTAGCAACTCATCTTCAAACTCCATTTCTTAATAGGAGAGGCAGGATAAATGTTACTGTTGATGCAGGGGACCACATGCTACTTACTGTATATTGTTTTGCCAGGTAAAAGGAAAGTGTTGATCCGGGGAATCGTCTTAGATTGGGTTACATTGCGGGGACATTTAAACTTACGCTGGACGCGTTACAAAGTCATATTCCTTCGAATGCTCAGTGAGAATTACCTTGGAGAAGGTAATAAAAACTCGAAACCGAGTTTGAATTACAAAAAGGTTCAACGTGTTAAATGTACGTTTATGTTGTTTCACGACTTATGCATTGTCTGTTCTACAAGGTCTGCTATGTAAACATAGATAACTAAGCTTCTATGTTTCATCAACCAATTCAAGCATGAAAAGACTAATTTCATTTTACTACAGTATTTTATACATTAAAAACCTGTTCTATTTTTTTCCCTTTAATGTTAAACAATTTGAACTGTTTATCTTGCTATCTGCAAACATGTTTTCTGTATTGAAACTAGTATCTATTTATAGTTACATTTATCATATGAAAAGCCAATTTTGGTGCAATAGGTTGATCCTAATCCATTGAAGTGCAGACAGTGTAAGCTTTAGCACCTTAGCTATATTTGTAGAGTAAAAGCTCCAATGATTTCATAAATGACTTCCTAAAGACTTACTAATTTTTCTCAGTGATCAAAAAGTAGAATATTTCAATCTAACACCATGTTTGTTTACTCCTGACTCATCTGAGTCGTCTGGATCTGAGTCATCTGGATCTGAGTCATCTGGATCTGAGTGAAATCACCTGACTCATCTGGATCTGACTCGATATGTTTGTTTTGAGTCAGATCTGACTCATCTGACTCAAAATTATGTGAGTCAGTGGTTTGGTTCCATGAGTCAGGGGTATTTTGTTACCTGACTCAAATGGGTCCGAGTCAGGGGTTACGTCTGAGTCAGGGGTCGAGTCAGATCTGACTCAAAATGCAAAACAAACGGTCTGACTGCTGACTCGACCCGAGTCAGGGGTTGACTCAGATCCAGATGCCGAGTCAGCTGCAAACAAACAAGGGGTAAGAATAGCATATAATCCAGATTCCAGACACCACTAGAGATTCTCTGACAGAATAACAATACAGAGATGCCATCTTTTAAAAAGTAGCTGTAGTGATAATCTTTCTTTGTTATCTTCTTTTTAACATTATGCACAGCTTTTATATTCGCATGCAACTTGATCACTTTTCTACCACAGTTGATACCAAAATAGACATAAGTAACTTAAATGAATGCCGACTAGATTAGCACCAAGTCCGATTAAGTTTATATTTCACAAGCTGCAGTTTTAAGTATGATAATAAAACAACACAAAAGATAAAAAATGAAAGCACAACTTATTTATGGCTTTAGGGTTATAGATACTGCCATAAGAAGCAACTTGAAAACTCGACTGCATCAGGACAAATCTTAAAGCATGTCAATGGATGCTAGTAACTATCACCGAAAATAGAATCCTTATCAAAACATATAGATAGGAAATTAACCTAAATAGTGAAATTCATGGTCCTAATGAATATGGAGAACAAAAAGGCAGTCAACCAGAGTTAAGAACTTCAAACTTCCGCGTAATAAACTATCAACCATATGCTATAGCTATTTTCTCTATATTCCTGTATATGAAATTATGAACATAATAAGATGAGCTTACTTGATATACTGTTTGAATCTAACATATCTGCATAAACCAATCAGGCAGCTTGTCAACTTGGGGATGATGACGTCGAAGAGTGAGTTCTACCAATGATCGATAGAACTCACTCGCTTGCTCGAGTCACCGGGCGGACGCGACAAGAAGGAAAAACAAGAAGCTAGGAGTGAGAGAGAGAGAATGTGAAGAGCGGAGGAGGGAGAAAAATCTTTTATAGTACATTGATTAATTGAAGAGAATATTTTCTGTTTCCCAATAAAAAAGCAAACTCGGTATTGAGATGATGATATATGTACGTGTATAAGATTTTGTCATGTAGGTGATGAAGTAGAGTTTGTTTCGAACAAGGACTTTGAGCTTCACGTGATTGTTGGTTTCAGAAGGACTTTACAGAAGGAATCAAATCCAAATGAATAGGTTAAATGGTACTCTCTTGATGTTTCAATGATTTTTCTGTTATGCTTAGATCTGTTTTCGGTTTCAGTTTCTTCCTTTCTTTTTGTGCATAATCAAATATTATTTCATGTGCTTCGAATTTCATATGTGTTCGCTCTTACTCCATGAACAAGAGAAAATATGAAACGTCTGGGTTGTGTTCTTTGTGCTGTGAACGGTGGACTGGAGAATTTATGGGATCTGGAGATTATTTGGGGAATTTTTACTTGACCGGAGTCTCCAATATACTTCTCAATGTTCGGAATCGTATCATGTGCTTTAGGATTTTGGTTTTATTCTTTTCTTTTTGTTTTCGGCATGAGGCATCGTTTTAATGCCAATTCGGCAGGTGGGGACACACCCCGTGATCAAAGTTTCCCTATTTGTTTCCCTTAATGCCATTGGGTTCTAGGGGCTGGTTGGCGGTGGACTAGAGCGCCCCGAAACGGGACTGGTTGGCGCCCCGGAACAGTGCTTATTTCCGTTCCTAATTTGCGACGTGGGTGTCTCGAACAGAAGTCCCGTCGTTGGGGGTCCCGAACCCAACGACACTCCCCGGGAGGAGGAACACCCTTAAGCTAAGTTACGATCCTGACACTTCAGTGCCCAAGAGATTCCCGAGAGAATCCCAGCATAATTCCTTCTCGATTTTGAGAGACCAGTTGCAATTGTTGAGTCTAACCCACGGGTTCCACAGACACGCCCCCGGAAAACACTCCCCCCACCAATGGGTTACGATCCGGACAGCGGGCCCGGGACAGAGCCCAGCGGGCGGCCAATCGAGTCGGATCGTCCACCATGAGTGCGTCACTCATGACCATTTTGTGGCTCGGTCACCATCAGATGTCAGGAATATCGTGTTTTGTTTTGTGGAGATGTATGACCTGCCAACAAAGGATTGAGCGCCCTTGCTTGCTAAGATCTATCTCCGTGAAAAAGACCATACAATACGAAGGAAAAAGATACAATAAAAAGAAAGGGAAGGACGAAAAGGAGAAGAGGAGGAGAAAACTATTAACAGTCCTGCGAAGACAAATGCACCAATCAGCAGTGATCTCAAATAACCGTTTGAAAAATTTATAACGATCTGAAAAGATTATCACATTAACCGTAATAATCTACAGGGATCGTTTTATAGTGTACGTGAAAATCGGTAAGATATATGCATAAGATGACCAATCTGCAAAGATCTATCCCTATCACGATGTGGGACACACCCATCAACGGTTAATCTTTCTGATGTGGGACAGCCTTTTGATAACTGACCCACACTTGACGTGTACCAATAAGATTCTGAACGCTTCTACACATACCGCCAAAAAAAAAAACACTAAAACAATATTCTCTTTCTCCTCACATTTTTTTTGCGTGGGTCCCGGTGGGGCCGCGGAAGACAGCAGGGGGTCCCGCTATTGTTTTTGGTATGTGTTTGATCGTTTTAAGCATGATTTTTAAAAGCGTACGCTTCACGCTTCGGAGCATACGCTTCGCTTCAAATTTCAGCATTTCGCTCTGAAGAGGTCATGTGAAGCGCATCTTTCATGAAGCGTACGCTTCACGCTTCAGAGCGTGCGCTTCGCTTCAAATTCAGCATTTCGCGCTTCGAATTTCAGCATTTCAACGCAATTTTTTAAGCTTTTAAAAGAAAAATATGAATGTTTTAAGGGGGAATTGAACACCCCACCTCTTATTTAAAACTTTTAAAATAAAAATATGAATGTTTTAAGGGGGAATTGAACACCCCGCCTCCCACTTGTCTGGATTAGGTTGAATTAGTGTACACACGATTTGTTTTTGATAAAAATTAGACTTATATAAAATTTATATGATATTATCTTCATAATAAATTTATAATTACTAGTTACGACTAATTTATTTATAAGGAAACATCCGCTTCAAACATCAACCATGAAGCGACGCTTCACGCTTCGACATACGCATCGCTTCCTGAAAATAAAAAACGCTTCACGGTTTCAATACCTTGGTTTTAAGGGTGTTTCCTTTATGCGGTACGTTAAGAATTTTTCTAAGATTCTAGCATGTGAATATGTTTGGCCATGGTGGGGACTTTAAACTATGAGTTGAATCGGTGAAATCGACAGCGGTCTGCCACTTCTAGCTGTGGGGCCTTTTTGATCACCTATTTTATCGCAACCAATCATTGGAAAATATACAAAACATTTAGACCATTCACTTTTTTTTTCATAGTCAGATGTAGTACCAGAATATCGCTACAACACTATTCCTGCGATAATAACAACATTTCTGCGAGCGTCACTGACGATTCTTCAACAACATTTCACGAGCGTTGCAGAACAATTAAAAGAAACTGACGATGGAAGAAGTAAAATAAGAATGTGTTGATCCTGCGATAGCCATCATTCTAACGATAGGAAATATTGTAACGATTACGATAAGATCGCAGAATAGATCCTAAATAGGAGGAAAACTTAGCTGTCATCCATTATGTAAATTCCTATATAAAGGGCACGATAGATCCAGAAAAGGATGATGCATTTTTGAGAGCTGAGAGAATCTTGAGGAGAGAGAAACTCCAGAAAGAAAGTTGTACTTCTGAGTTTTAATATTTCTTGTAAATCTTCCTAAAAGTGAATTAATAAAAGTGTTGTTGTTCATTCACAATTATGACTTAGTTTTCATAGATTCTTGACAAGGGTGTAGTGTAGGAAATCCTGCAACTATATTTTGGCGCCCAGAAACAGGGAGAATCAATCTAAGAAATCTCAAATTGCAACTTGAAGATTTGAAAAAAATTGTTAGGATTGGAGAAATGGCTAGAAGGAGAAGAAATACATCAGAACCACCAACAACTATGAGGAGGAGTAAAAGACTTGCAGGTGAAGGAACAGGTGAATTAGAAGAATCTGTAAGAATAAGATCAGGAAGAAATAGAACAAGAAATGAAGTAGAAAATTCAAATCAACAGCCGAATCAACAAGCACAATCGTAAAATAGGGATGTGGATTATGATAGAGTGAGCGTACACACTTGGAGGTCGGATTCAATGGAAGAAGCAGAAAATCGACAATTAAGAAATGAAGAAGAAGGAGAAAGAAATCAAAGAATGGCTGGAGAATTAGTTCACGTGGAACGTGAAAATGGGATAGTAGATGATCTGAGGCAAAGAACACAGGAAGAAAGGAGATTAGAGGCGGAGGAACGTGCGAATCTAACAAGACAAAATCATGAATTAAGAATGGAGAATTTGAGGTTACAAAGAAGGAGGTCAAGAAGTACTGTAAGATCAAATTCAAGATCATTCAGGGAAGAACCAAGGCGAAATTCCCCAATGAGAAATGTTAAAGAAGAAGTGCAAAATTTAAATGGAGAGCAACGTCATAGAGAAGAAGAGATAATTGGAGATCGTTATAATCTGCGTGACAATAGAAATCAAGAGGGAAGAAACAACCAAATTGAAGAAGAAAATCCAGAGGAAGGAAGGAGGATATTGCATGGGCGAGAGAATCAAAGGAATCAAAGAATAATTGAAGAAGAAATTGAAAGATACTATATTGAACAAGCGCGCCTGGCTTGCGAGAGAGAAATATTAAGAGCAGAAGTAGAAGAGCAAGAATTTCGAGAAGCAGCACGACAAAATAACCATGAAAATCGAGAAAGAAGACATACACAAAATCGCTATAATAATAATATTCAAGAGGAGTATGATAGGATACAAAGAAGAATAGAGAGACAACGAAGAGAAATGAGGAGAAATGAAGAAATTCGCAGAAAAGAAGATAGGCAACTGCGATTTCAAGAGGATGGTGACAGAGAAAATCGTAGAGAAAGACAGGATGATGATGAAGAAGGAGATATGCAAAATCTCGCAAGACAAGAAAGACAAGAACGCAGAAGAAGGGAATCTGCATTAAAAAGGCCAATGGAACAAAACTCAATTGAGAATGAGCAAATTCTGAGAGAGTTAGCAGAAATGCGAGGAATGATAAGCAATAGAAGAGAAGGAGGTAGAAGGCAACTTGATGAAGCTATCGAAGAAGCTGCAAGGACTTCATTTACTCAAGAAGTACAGTTAATAGGAATACCTCCAAAATGAAATTTACCAGCATTAACTAGCATTTTTTATGGAACTACTTGTGCCGTTTAACACGTTAAAGCTTATGTTAGATGTATGCTACAGTGGGAGAATCATATGCTGTGTTATGCAAGTATTTTGCATCTAGCTTAACTGGCGAGGCGTTGAAATGGTTTGAGGGATTACCAAAAAATACTATAACTTCTTTTGATGATTTACAAGCTACATTCTTAGGAGCATACATCAGCAACAATTCATCGCGGCCGGGTATTGAAGATGTGTTTGGGCTAAAAAAAAGAGTTGGAGAGAGTCTGAAGCACTTAACCATAAGGTGGAAATCAATGTGCAGTGAGATGGCTGGAAGGGTGGATGAAAGATACCTGATCCTATCCTTATTAACGCAATGTTTGCGACTAATTTGCTGTACATTCAAATTTTCAGAATCAAAAATACAATTACCATGACAGAATTGTGAGAGCTACAGGAAGAATATATTGCTTTGGAGGAGAAACAAAATGAGATGGAATCATATCCAATTGTGAACACCATCTCGCTAGCGTCAAGTGGAATTTTGCTTCCTAAAATGATAAATAATGTGGCGAGCACCTCGCAGACACAACAAAAGAAAGTGGTGATTGATAACCAGCAGAAATTAGTAGCGATGGGCAGTCGAGATCAGGAAGAATATGAAAGGGAGAAGAATTATTATAATCGCGGTGGTAATAATAAGATTCAAAGACTCGATCAACCTCAAGAAACTTATGGTGGACAAAGGCAGAATAATTTTAAAGGATAAGGTAATCAGAGGATAATCTGGGAAGAAATTAAGATGCCCGCTCTCAATACTAGCATAGAAAAGGTTTGGGAAGCTATCATTTTAATGGAAAATATACCCTCTCCGTGGAACATGGGAAAAGAACCCCATCCAAACAATCGAAGTCAAGAATTCTGTCCTTATCATCATTTTCATGGTCACACAGTAAACGATTGTAGGAATGTGAAGAGAATAATCTTGAGGATGATTGATCAGGGAAAGCTAAATTATTTTCTAGCAGGACATCCACAATCTCAACAATTGCCACCAGCATTGAAACTCGCAGAGAGTGAATCTTTGTAAAAGGAGCGGAAACATTCGTAATAGAAGTTGGAGCCAAAGCAAAGAATTTGTTTTGTAATTCTATTGTACATTCACGCAGAACTATAGAGGACTTCCATGACAATATCTTAAGCAGGGTCTTCGCGAGGGACACAGATGGAAGAGAGATATTGAATATCGCGAGAGCCTCTCCATTAGAGGAGTCGCAGAAATAAACTCTATCTTTCACTGCGCAATATGTACCTGAGGTTGGCGAGCAGCACGATAATCCACTGGTCGTACGATTAGAGATTAATCCAAAACGAATGCAAGAAGAAGATGAATAGAATGATAGTAAAGTTGAAGATTCTTGGGCCATCAACAGAGTCTTAATAGATACATGGAGTTCTGTTGATATCTTATTTTATCATACCTTTAAAACCATGGGAGGAAAAGACGAAGATCTAATTCCATCAACATACAAAATCTATGGTTTTAATGGCACAATTAACAAACCAAAGGGGGAAATTGAAATGCAGATACCGTTAAAAGGAATATCTTCAAAAATATTATTTTGTGTTGTGGACATCGAATCACCTTACAATACCTTGATAGGACAACACTGGTTACACGGGATATTGGGTGTAGCATCTACTTATCACCAGTGTATCAAATTTCCTCATCCAAAAGGTGTCGGAGTTATTAAAGGAGATTGGGGAGAAAGCAAGAAATGTTATGAAATCGATATGAAGTCTTGCGAACAAAGAGCTGAAAAGAATGGCAATTGGAAGTGCAAAATTAAGCAACAACAGAAATGTGAAAGGTTAATGATTGATGTAATAGAACGAAAAGAAGATGTGAAAGCTGATGACGAGCGTCTCGCAGAAAAAGAGACAACAGCTAAACGTAGCAGAAAAGTAGAATCAGAAAATAGTAAGTAAAGAGGTAAAATGATGAACTCCAGAGAACTCTGCGAATAATTTGTTTGAAAAATATGTAATTAAACAAGATATTATGCTTGAAAGAATCTCAAAACTTTACTAAAATGATCAAAGTTATGAAATTCTATCAGAGTTACAATACTCGCAAGAAACGCGAAAAAAATTTCGCAGAGACATAAGAATGGGACGAACTTTCATGGCGTGCACCCTAGTTCGCGAATAAAATTTCGCAAGAGGCAAATGTAAGACCTAATAGCGCGTTATAAAAGGGGTATCTCTGGACATAACTCAGCGATAAGGTTATACCATTCTTTGGAACATGAGTCATGAAGACGATGGGGTTAAAGAAAACCTATCCGGGAGAGAGATCTTGGATTTCCAACTATATAAGGTTATACCCTGGTTGGACGACCGAGAATCTCTTCCAAGAAGTGCAGAGTATGACCAAGGCGCCGAGGTACACGGTTGAGCCAAGGGTGCCCGGAGCGTACGAAACTCTCTTGCCATCCTTGGTAAGTCTTGGATACAATGCACTTGGCCTGAAGAAAACCCCACTTAGGGTGTAGTCTCGTAACTATAATCCATATAAGCATAAAGGACAAGAGGCTGCGAACATAACTGGTTGTTGTCAAATCCGGATGGGGGGAGATAGTCTTGTATGGCCGATGTGCCCTCCTTGAAGGGGAAACCAGGGGGAAGATAAGGGCGGAACCCTCCATTAGGGAGCTGATAAGTGTCTTAAGACGGCAATGTCATGGGGCTTTATGATCTTAAGAACATTTAGGCATGTCATATTGTCGCATAACGTAAATGATGCAGAGGCAACAAGCCACGAGAGCAATGTTAAGATGAGATCAATGGGTTTTTACATGAAAATGTAAAGACGTCCTGCGATTTCATCGCAAGACGACAATATCACAAGGATTTGATCTTGCGAGAGAACTTAGACTTGTCATATTATCGCAATATAATCAAAGAATAAAGTTAAGGCAAGATCAATGGGTCAATACATGCAAATGTAAAGACGTCCTGCGATTTTGTCGCAGAAAGAAGAAGCGTGGCAAAATAAGACCTTTAATTAGGAAGGCACAATAAGACCACAAGATTACTGCGATAATACTCGCAGATGTTATAAGAATTGCGATTTCACGCAACTATTATTTGACGGTAAGATCGCCAATATTAAGGTAAATTTTGATTTTTATTTAATCTTTAATCACTTTTTATATTGCAGATGAATAATAGAGGCAAGTATGGGAATGCATGAGAACGATGAAATTATTATTCATCTATCATATAAAAATTGCATAGATACAAGCACGCAGATAATTAAAAGAATAATAGTTATATTGATTGATTAACTTGCAAAAAAAGAGTTGTTTTCTGATTCTTACAGGTAGAAACAAAAGAGACAAAAGAAATTTACAAATTAACGGAAATATTACAGAAAAATGAGAAAGAAAAAGAAGAACTAGTTAGATCCATCGCGATCTTCCTTAGCAGACTTCTCTTCATCGCCAGATTTTTCCCCTTTATCATTATCATCATTGTTTTCTTCTCCACCAGACTTTTCACCCTCGTCATCACTATCATTTTCATCCTCATCAGAATTTTCAACCTCACTATCAGAGATGTCAAGACTTGAAATTCTTGCGGGTACTTCTTTCGCAAGATCAGGGTATACAGAAGGAGAAATTCCATGGTCATCGCATACCAATTTAACAGAATCATTGCGAACGACAATGAGAGATCTATTGAAGTTCGCGGTGGTGATGCCAAACTGCTCCTTCAGTTGTGAATATTTGTAATTGCGAGCAGCAAGAGTATTCGCGAGCTGATCCTTCTCTTGTTCAAGCTCCTTGATTCTTTCAAGATAAATTTTATCAGCTTCTACAAGAATATAACAACAAGTTAGAAATTTTATAAAAGAGAATAATGAAAACAAGAAATTAGCGAGAAGAAGAGTATCCAATAACCTTCTCTGTTAGAAATCATATCTCTAATTAGAGCCGCCTGTTCGACTTGAAGGATAACATTTACACCTAAATCATTTCTGGCATTGTCAAGAACCTTCGCAGCCCAGGCAAACTCATCATCGCTATTAATAAGGAGACGAGATCGAATTTGAGTCTCCCTCGCAAGAAGATCTTCATTCTCGCGGATAAGTTTATCTCTAACCTTTTGAACTTCAAGGTGAGTTTTATGAAAATCTGCTAAGGTTTTAGCTCCCTTTTTTATGGCGATATCCTTCTCTTCAATAAGATCGCTATTCTTCTGCCTTAATTTATCTATTTCTTTCTTTGAATCAAAATAAAGGCGTCTATATTTGTCAGTCAAGCCTAAATTGAATCTATGTTCAAGTTTTAAGAGATTAAACTTGGATCTAAGCTCATCTATGGAGAAGGAGTTAATCTTATCATCTGAGAAGTTACTCAAGGAATTATTAAGACTAGCGAGAAGAGTATGATCATCTACAGGTTCAGGGAAAGTTTGAAAGTTTATAGCCTCGTCAGTAAGACCATAAACATCTGCAAGTTAAAAGTGATTGCTTGAATAAGCCGCGATAGAATAAAAAGAATTAAGAAAGATGGGAAATTAGTCATACCATAGAGTTGTTGGTTAGCTTTATCGAGATTAGCGATCTTTTGCTTATCAACAGAAGCTTCTGTCTCCATCTGCTTATTCTTCTTGCGAAGTTCAATAACTTCAGACTCTAATTTTTCCTTATCTTGGCGAACTTTAGCAGCTTTCTCTTCAGCATGGAAGCATCTTTTGTCTAAATCAGAAGCAACAGCAAAAGAAGCTCTACCAACCTGCGAAAAAGAGAAATAAATCAAACTCTAGTGATAGAGAAAGTATAAACAAACTGAAGAAGAGAAAACATACCAAGGCACCAAGAGAATTCAAGAGACTGAGAGTCAGTGATCTTGAGATTCCTTGGATAGAATCATTATCTACTAAGATAGGGGCATCGCAAACTTTAGCGAGATCTTGGGATGTCTTTTCAATAACTTCATCCTCACCATTAGAAGTCATGATGTGGGAGATATCACTAAAAATCCTAGATAGATGAGTCATTGAAGAATCAGAAGAAGAGGAATTTCTTATTGAAGGAAAACCGCCAACATTAAACTCCTCGTCAATATCCTTATCAAGAACAACACTGGGATTCTATGGAATTGTTTGAGGAGTTGAAGAAGAAGAAGGTTGAGTTTTTAATTTCTTTAGCGGAGGATCGCTAGATTCATCATTGCGACTGGCAGAAGATCTTCCCCTAGAAGCAGTAGACTTTTCCTTTATAGATTTCCCAGATGGTTCCTTTGGAGATTTCTCCTTGATTTTTGGAGGAGGCAGTGGTTCTAATTCTTCGATTTCCTGCGAGCAAAGATGAAGATAAGAAATTGGGGCAAAAATATATTGTTAAAATTTACGAAGAAATATTTCTTACTTCATCTGTAAAAGATCTCAAAGCCAAGAGAATGTTGGGTTTCCTAAGAGTTTGATAGCTGAGTTTCATTCTATCAATCTGAGAAAATCAAAAAGGTTAGCGAGAATATAAAGAAGACAATAAATAATAATAACATGAAAAGTTGAGAAAATATACTTCTTTAGATCTTTCAAAGCCAGGTGAAGACCAGGGTTGATATTCTGCGAGATTCGTGGGAAGTTCGCGAGAACCAGATATATAAGGACCTTCAAGACTTAATTGGAAGATGAACCACTTATCGTCGCTAGAATGACGAGGACCTTGGTTAGTAGATGTATGAAAGTCAATATCCATCATAAGAGCATTGTCACCAGTAACTTTCTCTTTCTTCAAACGAACACCCCAACATGTACTATCCCTCTTCATAGGGACAATTTTATAGTTTACAAAAAAGTTGTCCACAGTATAATCGCAAGAAACAATGGGGACATCTTTGAACAAAGGATTATTTGGAGCCTGGGGGTAGCGAGTTCCTTTACCAGCGCCACGAGAAGCATATTCAAGTAGTAATCTGATGCAATCCCCACCCAATTGGTATATTGCTCTTGAAAATCTCTCGTCAGAAATTATTTGATAAAACAGCGGAATCTCAGGATCATAAAGAGGAATGGGAAGACCAGCTTCAAGTTGTCCTAGCGATACTATGATTTTCTCGCGAGAAAATTGGTCGTCAGTAAATAGTTTAAGGGAAAGTTCTGATTTGGAATCAAGGACAAGTTAAAACCTTTAATCCTGAGTTTCTCGCGCATTCTATTGAAGGCCTTCAAATTTTTAGCACCAGCAACAACCATTTTTGAGTATGGGAGTATGGGAATGAAGGAAAAAGTTGAAAAGAAGAAATAAATCACAGCGGTTATAGAAGCGCAATTTGCGGAAGAACAGTAAAAATTGCAGAGAGAATATGGAGAGAAGGAAGAAGAAAGTAAAAGAGAAAAGAAGAGGAATGGGAAGAGTATTTATAGAAGAAGAGGTTTCTAGAAAAAAGATGAAGGCAATTAATGCAAAGAAAAGACGTGGGTGGTCAGATCGCAGCGGTTATAGAAGACGTGTCAAAAATTTATTGGAAGAAAGAAACTCGTGAAAACAGCTGGCGAAGGACATAGAAACGTGTCAGAATGGGAAAGCAGAAAAGATAAGCGATTATGGCATTCTTAATTCTCATGATCTTCTCTTCTTCGTAGAAAAGACATGAGAAGAGGCAAAATGTAGTACCAGAATATCGCTACAACACTATTCCTGCGATATTAACAACATTTCTGCAAGCGTCACTGACGATTCTTCAACAACATTTCACGAGCGTTGCAGAACAATTAAAGAAACTGACAATGGAAGAAGTAAAAGAATAATGTGTTGATCCTGCGATAGCCATCATTCTTACGATAGGAAATATTGTAACGATTGCGATAAGATCGCAGAATAGATCCGAAATAGGAGGAAAACTTAGCTGTCATCCATTATGTAAATTCCTATATAAAGGGCACGATAGATCCAGAAAAGGATGATGCATTTTTGAGAGCTGAGAGAATCTTTAGGAGAGAGAAACTCCAGAAAGAAAGTTGTACTTCTGAGTTTTAATATTTCTTGTAAATCTTCCTGAAAGTGAATTAATAAAAGTGTTGTTGTTCATTCACAATTATGACTTAGTTTTCATAGATTCTTGACAAAGGTGTAGTGTAGGAAATCCTGCAACTACATCGGAAAAGCAAGTTAGAAGACCATATTGGTCATTACATCAAAACAAAAAACAAAAAACAAAATAAAAAATAGAGGAGATTTTTGAAGATGTCCACCACTGGTAAACGGAATGCTGACAAGCATATTTGGCGAGATTATGAGTTGTAGAGTTTGCTCATCGCTGAACAAAGTCTGAATCCTTTCAAATGATACTTAGAATCTTGCGTGGACTTTTTGTTTTGGCCGTTAAGGATGTTTATCATTTTTTGGCAATCACCTTCAATAATGCCACGATCATAGCTTTGTTTCTCCGCTAACTGACAAGCAAGTAAGAATTCCTGGGCTTCAACAATAAGGGGATTAGTGACAACCCTGAATTAGATATTAATAGTCCGGCCGACCATACCAATAGTAATTCATGATCTTTCCACACGAACATAATTCTGCATAGCTCACGCTAGCCAGAAACGTCTAATTGGAAACATTATTGAAAGGAATTTTTTTTTTATATATATGAGTACTGAGTTGGACTTAAAAAGTTCTACTAATGAAATACTTCAGTTTTACCAAAGTTTTGATAAGAAAAATATTTGAAAACAAATACAAAATATCAATGTGATAACCTTGTAGAAAATAAATGAAAACAAAATCAACAGAAATCCACATCAAGGAAGAGATTCCACTTCTTCCCAGATACTGCAGCGGAAACTCAAGAAAACCCCACAACTAGCCCATTGTATTATTATTCTGCTACCTGAAAGGGGAAAAATCAAAACAAGGTCAGAGCCTTGGAAATGCAAGTTCACTCTCAATCCATCATATATACCGATAGCATATAAGATACAAATGTATAAAGGTAGTCTATATATTTTAACTGCAACTTAATTAGATCAGAAATTCAACATTTCAACCAAACGACAATACCGCTTACCTTCGGTAGTTCACAAAGATCACACACACATTCGAGAATAAAAGATTTACATTTAATCCAGCGCCCACAATTTATATGCTATTGTGGCCCTGATCTCTTGGCTTATCCAACTCATCTACTACCCACCGCGACACTCAGCCTATTTGAATAGACGAGGCCCTGCTCTCTTAGTAAGTAGATTCACATACAACATATCATTCAATAAGGATTTAAATCCTAACAATACTTCAACAACTTTACAAGATATTTTAGAAAGTCTAGAATCAAGCACCTGCACTTCAGTGCAACATTCACACTCACAAGAACAACTAGAACGCAAATTACTTATCATAACACGCAATAATTCAGAACTATTCCATCAGTTTTACACCCACCACCCTAACTGGACCTGTCACATTCTTCATGAATACTAATCTGATCCAACATAAATTTATACCATACATTCATAGATATATCACAGGCATTGTATCAAAATTTCATAGAAAAGTAACAGTTATAACCTAATTTACCACTGATTCTATAAGTTCATCTCAAACTGAAATATTACAAGTTCACATGAAAACGCAGTTGGTTGGGGTACTTCTCTAACTCATAATCAGGTGAAATTTTTACAGAAACCTCATAGACTAAATGGGTTACTCCCATTAAAAATTCAGGTCATTATATTTAGCACAACTATGTGATTTATGATTTTCAGAACTGCCTAATTACTGAAAAACTGCAGAACCAGTCTCTGAAACTCAGGCGTTTATGTGGCCTCTCCTTGTAGGATCCTTCTGAGTTTTTGTTAGAGTTGTGAAAACACAGTAACCTATAACATATTCAAAACTCTCAAAGATCCGATGGTTTGATCTCAGTTTATGGATCAAACAGTAGCTAACTTTTCAGGTGCCAGGAAATAAAACTTAATACGAATTTAACCTAAAATCTCCACTTCCTAACCTAGATTTTTAAGAGAAAGAACAATTGAAGCTTACACACTAACAGTAGTACATGATAAAGCAAGAAAGAACTTGTCTTTGACTTGAGCAAGCCTTGAAAATTCCTAGTTTTAGTTGAAACTTCCTTCTCCATGTGTGGTTTGCTTCCCTAACGAGTTAACCTAGTTGTTTTTTGTTTTTTGTTTTGTTTTTTTTTCTAACTAAGGTTTTTATTTTATTTTCTGTTAACCTAGTTACAACTGCACCCAAAATCTTCTTAAGGGCAGCCTACTAGCTATTAATAAGACTACCCTAAAGGCAACCAATCAAACAAACAATTAAAGAATACTAGTATGGAACCCGTGCTACGCACCGGGTGATGTGGGAATTGTCAAATGGTGTGGCGGGGCTTCGCCCCGCACCCGTGGGCCGGATGCGTTAAAAATATTTTAATTATTTTTTTGATTGATAGGAAAGTTTGGTACCCTTTGATATCAATACACATTGGGAATATCTAATTATGGAAGCAAAATAATAGCGATATATGATAAAAATAAATCTTCTCATTACTAAGGAGCCTACGGGTATCATACCCCATGGAGAACTTTGGTTTTAAATCCATATTTGAGAAATAAATAGCGATGCTTAAGTGGTATCCCAACAATCCCATAGAATAAAGGATATCCAACCCACAGGGATTTATCAGTTTTTTTTACGATTTATGTATAGTCCGTAAAAGAAAATATCTAGTAAGGCTAATTTTTTGCCTTGTACTTCCACATCTTTTTGAACTTGTTTTATGAATTTTCCAAAAGTGCATTGTGTGTTACGCGGTATAACTTGCGGGATCCGACCCATGTCGGGTTTATCATTTTTGTGTAGTTTATGTATAGTCCCGCAAAGAAGAAATCTGATAAGGCTATTTATTTATTTTTTGTTACCATTCCTGTTTGATACTCCCTCCATCCTAAATTATTAGTCCGCTTTGACTAAGTCAAGATATTAAGGAGACCAAAGAAGTGTACAAAACTACCCCTATTAAATGATTTATTATTACTAAAATTAAGAGTATATGGAGTATGTAAGAAAAATACATTGGTATTTATAATATTTATAGAAATATTTAAATAGAAGATAAAAATAAAAATCTTTATGGATTGATTTAGTATATTTGTTTCCTATATTGAGGATGATATCATTTAATACTTAGATTGGTGATATTTAAAATAATTGTAAAAGTTTGAAGGATATATTTTAGAGTTTGACTAAAAAATATGTCTATAAACAGAAACTGGACAGTATTTTAGGACAAACGAAAATAGAATAGAGGACAGAAATTTTAGGTTAGAGGGAGTATGTTTTATTTTCTTGAACTAGTTTTCTGAATTCTCCAAAGATGATTTTCTTGCAGGGAAAATGGTTTATCTGTGTAACAAAAATCATATAGTCCTCTAATACATATTTTGAAAATATAGCTTAATTTGTATTTATTATGTTACTTATTTATTTTATTAATGGGGGACAAAATAGATAATTCTTTGTTGTAATTATTTAAGCTATCCCATAACTCCACCAATATCGTGTGTAAATCTAAACTGAAGGGGGATAAAATAAAAATCTTAAATATGGATGTACTAAATGAAAGATATAAGTTTAGCTAAATACAAAATGTAAGAATAAATCATGGTTTTTTATATAGGTTTGATTCTTTTATGTGGGACTGAAGCAGGGTTAGTCAACCTCTGGCTCCTCTACCACTTACCATTATGATGTCATTGGAATCTAAGTTAACATCCTCAAGCAAGATATGAGCATGTGAACAACATTAGATTAGCACACATTCGTACCAATTATAATTCTTTCGTTTGCAAGTTGGAAGGATCGAATACCCTATTAACCCTTTCTCCAAATACTCTTCCAGGTAAAGGTGTAAATCTCCAAAATATTGTGTGCCTCAACATCCCAAGTTCTCAGTACAAAGTTTTATTTATATTCTGCCTGAGGTGGATTGTGATCTCTCTCGATTCCCGGATGTCTTTCTAACCAAATCTTATCCGTACATTTTCTTAATCACATTTGGTAATTCGACGTTCATTCACTTCATTCTCCACATGCATCATTTGTTAGACTTTTCAGTCGGCTATCTGTAAAAAACCAAAAATCAAACGGAAGTATATATCATAATTTTTTTTTTTTAAAAGAAAATCAGTCAAGTCCAGGTTTTACCCAACTGCATCAATTGTTAGACATGTCTAGCAGCTAACATCCAGAGTATTAAACCACATAAAATACATAGGGAACTAAGTTTTTGTCTCCATTTTTCTGAGATTTTGTACAGCTTATTAATTTTGCAGCGCACATTTTTATTTGAACACCCAAGTAACATGAGTTAACCATGATATCCTGCATTTAGCTATATCTTTAATGATTTAACCAGTAAACAATTATCACCATCCATAATGGGTCGGAGTTAGATTCATATAGATCATGGCCCACATGATTCCCATAGCGCAACCTTCGGTTTGGAACCCCTAACACAGATTTAAATAGTTAGCATGGGTTTGGAGAGTTGCAACATTTACACAGTTTGTAGCGACAGTTAGGGATTATCTGTTATACCTGAGATTCTCAGTAGTGCGTTTGCACATTCCGCATGGATGCTCATCTGGTTTCTATGAAGCCTATCAACTTAATTATTTTGCAGTGCGTTTTCTATGTTTTAGTAAATATAGTAAAGGATATGATTTGACATAAAGACTGAATAATGATCGCTCGTTAATTGTATCATATATACACAAATATACTAATAACTGAAAATGAAAGGTCCCCAACATATACTCTAGCACCTGATGGGAAAATTGACCCCATAACAAATCCTATAACAATTTTAGATCCTAAACTAACTAAATCAGTACCCATCAGCCGCTATTTCCACATCCATTAGCACATCGACCCAATTATAGGTTACACATATATATTCAAACTCATGCCTTCCTACATTTTCGTTTAAAGAACATAATCAATTACTAAGATAATGAATATAACATTCGTCTATTGCAAACATATTAGGATAATCTTTTATTATTTCCTTGTCAGATCTTATACTAATTATCTTTTAATGAACATTTCATTCCTCTCCTATCATGGTTCTCTGTCTGCAAGAGTGAATCAATAAGAAACTATTAATTATACAAAAGATTTGGTACAAACAAAATAATTACCACAATACATTGTGAATTTGGGAAGTTATGCACAATTATGACAATAGTTCATTTTTAAATCTGATAGAAGTTGATTGTGAATTACCTTCCCTACAGAATTTCATGATGAAAACATCAAACACAGTCCATATTTCAACAGAACTCTTAGGCCTTAGATTTTCCAACTTTCACCTTTCTCATAGTCTATACCTAGATTTTTGATAGACTAAGAGAGGAGTAATCCCGGTCTTACATATGTATTAGCTGCAACCAAAAATCACTAAATGATTAATCAATATAATATGGAGCAAAAAACAAAATATAACTTGGTGACATAATGAGAAAATTAATCTAATAACCTTTTGCCTAATATATTAATTATCGCAAAACTGTTACTACACACCGTCTTTTACAATGTTGGTGCACAAAACCCTAAATAAATAAATAATTGGACTATATATGGGATAGTTCAAACACATATCCTTTCTAAGCTATAAAAACGTACTACTGGCTTATAATTATTAGCTGCGTTTTTGAAGCTCATTGAATTCCACCTGCACCGAGAATCTGCAGGGGAAGCATTTAATCCATATTGATCTCTCTTAGTTTGGTATATATGTTCATGGTCCCGAGTGAAGGAATTATGATCATAGTTCTTTACTGTACATTTGATTGTATGTCATCTTCAGATCTAGTAATTTCAGCGTGGTAGATATCATTGTCAATTTTCTCGGCTACATGGGAGGTTTGGGGACATAAGTCATCACCGTAAGTTTGGTTCAATCCTTGTCGAGGTATGATTGACGAAAACAGTGGATACCACCTAGAAATA
The DNA here is from genome assembly GCA_023529315.1 of Papaver bracteatum. Classification (NCBI taxonomy): domain Eukaryota; kingdom Viridiplantae; phylum Streptophyta; class Magnoliopsida; order Ranunculales; family Papaveraceae; genus Papaver; species Papaver bracteatum. Next base: position 637,761 of record JAJJWX010000603.1, read on the forward strand.
GCTTCAGTTTCGACTTCATTTCTTTTCTTCTTATCGGCTGCTCATCTCTTCTTATTCTTTTACATATGCCTAGAAGAGAAAAAATCACTATCAAGATGGTGAGTCATTGAACAAAAATAAGGTTGTCGAGAAAATATTCCTAAATCACTTTATAGTTCCTCCTGCACTCGTAAGGACCAAGATATCCTTCGGTGTACAGTTTTATACATGATACATGTCTCGGACCATACATCTACTTAACTACGTTCGTTCTGAAAGTACAATTATGATAGTTATATACACAAATGCATGATCATACTCACAGCAAGCACTCCATGTGTAATAACAATGAATATTTCATATGATATGCAGAAATACATAAATACCAAAATGTGATGTATTGGTAGAAATAAAAATCGTCTACTACATCCAAATTAATGTACTTCCAAAAGGATCAAATATATAGCGATATTTTTATTTTCAAAAATTAAATAGGAAAATCATGTTATGGAAGTATAAAACTTCCATAATATATGAAAGAAGTGACAGTACCTTATTATGAAAATTTTAACTTTCCTCTTAAAAAATGTATCGATATTTGTTAATTCAGCAAAGTGCATGGTGTCCTGTAAAATGAGATAAACAACTCTAAAATCTTCTGAAAAGTAATTAGAAGTAAATAGTGTGGAAACAGACCTTCATGAAGAGAGGAGCACAATCAGTACACATTGGAGGTTTCTTAGACTAAGTTTAAGAGCAGGAGTAAATCGACAATGATGAAAGTACGTACAATGACCCGAAAGTCCAATCTAAAAAGAAGCTTATAATCGACAATAGACACCCATACCTGCAACATTTCAATATATTTCACTATTTTTCCACGTTCATAGCCTCGTCTTTGAAGGGTATTTTCAGACTCTTGTGCAGTAGGCTCTTGAGCATTTGTTATATTATTCAATAGCACAAACACATAAGTTTCCCAACTTTAGTTAAGTAATATGAGATTTTAATGAAAACTTACAATTATCTGGAAACCAAGAAAGAAAAATAGATATTCTGAAGGTTAATTATAATGATGGCATTGAATGTAATGAAAATCATGCATCTGGATGCCAACAGTTCCTCATACATGTATCTCTTTAAAATGAAAACATTGGGAGAGTTAGTCCATACTCTAACCCAAAGAAAATAATTTGGAGAACCTCTCTTAAAAAATCATATAACATCGAATAAAAAAATAAAGAACTAAATATAACTAATTTGTCAGTTACCATCTCAGTTAGAGTATACTTCCTAATATAAGAGTCTGTTGTAATCCCAAATCATAGGTATATGCATCTTGACTCAAAAAAGAAACCTCCCTGGGCCTGAAGACTCCTCATGCTTCCTCGGCTTTGATACAAACCTGTCTATCTTATTACATCCACATACCTGGGATCCGCTCCATACAGTTAGGAAGGTCGAATAATATGTAAATAAAATTCGATAACAATAGTTTCATGTGTGATAAACAAACCATCTATCCAAGAAAACCAATTACAGTGGCTTGAAGAATAAAACATCATAGCAGTTCTATTGAAACATTAAACCGAAAGAATTAACTACAAAGGAAAGAAATGGTATGGAGATTGCTCTTACATGTTGCTAGAAGAGTAAAACATCATCATAGTTCCATTAAAAGATTGAGCAATGGGTGAGCAATTTTAAAAGATCAGTCAAAAACTGTGTAATGTTAACTTTGGTACAATACATACTGAAAAAAGAGCTTGTTATTACTGGTCCACACGAATCCTGTGCAGTTTATACCCATAATTCGGTACACAATAGAGTTCCACACTACACGGAAAGAAAGAAAAAGAATCATACAAATGCATTCTAAGTTACAATAGTTCATCATTACTGCTGCCTGTCATGTCTAGGAAACAACATTTGGCAATCCATCTCCGACTAACCATAAAAAATAAAAAAATATTGTTATTGGTATTGAATAAACAACAAAATCAAAAATAGAAAATATCATCAACTAAGAAGAATCAAAGAAATCATAAGGTGGTGGACGAAAGAAAATCACAAAACTGGACAAACCGTGATCTATTACGTCTTGATAGTAGATAGTACTCACCTTTCTATATGCTCGCTTACGAATTTCTCATTGCAATTGTTGGGCCAGTTAGCATACTTGATTCAAAGTGCGAAACATTTCTTTCACCAGCACATGAAATCACTGAACGATGTATAAACTACTCTTGGAGGTGATTATTAATTAATACGGTATAGTCCTTAAAATTTGCTCTCTTTAGTATTTTAAAGTACGTACCTGCGTTGAAATTTGATGATACATGACACAATTACACATAGGCTTAATATGTATGCATTAATTTGATTTGTTGTGTATTATCTCTATTTGGAACACAATCTGGAACAGTTCAATAGTGAAGTCACGTGCATTGATCTATGTCTTAGAGTTTATCCATCTTATAATTAAATGCTCACTATATGTTTAGCTTGTACGTGCTGAATTACCTTAGTTGTACTTTCGTATATCTAACTAATCTTTAGTCCTTAGATTCCTTCATGACCCATTCTTTCTATTGATGTTTACGACATGTTAATCTTAATTTTAATACTAACATAATCATCAGAACAACTTGCACATAATTATGTAGCTAACCCCAATAATAATCAAGATGGTTATATTTATCTTGCTGGGTTTTTGGTTTTTGCTATATTTATCTTGCTGGGTTTGACCTGATCGCATCTCAAACCTTACAAAGCGAAATAAAAATGTCCGGCAATTTTGTCGCCAAACAAACATTTCGAGATATTATAGAATCTTCTCTTTCTTTAAAGATATGGTTACTCAATCCAAAAATCATGGAGATATAAATCTACTTAAACAAACATTATACTGAAACACCAAACAAAAGTAAAAAAACAGAGAAAAAGTTTCACAGCTTACATATACTTTAAATTAAAATGCAAATATACCAATACCAATAGACATATATCAAATCACTTTCTTAATCAACAAACATCTGCCGGCTACCTCTACAGGATTTCATACGACAAAAAGTCAAAAAAAAAAAGACATTATCTAGGAAAAAGTACATATGACAAAATGGTTGTTTTTAACATGTTTATTCATCAATAAGACCCGCAAGTTTTTTTTTACCAAAGATGGTTGTTTTTAAAGAAGACTGAGTTGAGATATACAAAAAACTGCAACCATATTATATTGTACAAATTATCCAAAACTCATAGCATAGCTTATCTGGAAGAACATAGATACCAGTATTGTCAATTCATTGAATCTCTTGAAAATCTCTTAAAACAGTGCCCACTTTGTGGGATGGGGCGCTCATCCACTCAAGCAAAATGATTACAAAATCTACTTGCATCCAGCAATTATCAAGAACTGGCCCTAAGAAACACGTAATCAGGGGACAATCGTAATCTATAATTGCATCACAGAAAATACAAAAACCAAAACCTACGCACAAAACAGACCAATGCCTAATCAAACCTTAGTCACATGTTTGCAGAAAAAAACCCAATTTTCCAAGATATCCAATCAAGCAATAAATTATTTGCATTCAAATTGTTATATGCAAGCTAGTATATCCCAACACGCCCTGCAAGATATGACGTTCTAATATCAGCAAAAGCGTAACATCTGTAATTAGCACTTGACTTGATCTTGATCTAGTAGAGACAATAACAGAGACACAAAACAAATATTAATGGCGCTTGTCTTAAAATTGAAAGCACTAAACAGACGTAACAAAATAATATTCCCAAATACCCAGTCATTGTATACAAAATATGCCTGTACCATATCATTTTCCTCATACTTCAACAAAAGTCACCCGATATCTACATTATAATTTGATAAATCTTTCATCTTACATAAAGAAGTGGTAGGGTTTATCGCCATGTATTGTAAGTGTATAATACCCATGCAACAGAAGCAGAACTAAAATGCCAACAATGAAAATATCAAGACACCTGCTTAGAGACTAACTTAACTCTACACAACAACAAAAAAAAATACTTGAGTTCTTAGTTATATATTCTTAAGCTTGTTACGAAGAGAGACCTGCATTACCATCATCAGCATCTACCTCATGAGTCACTGCATAGAAAATATTTTCCATTCTTTGCCAATGCTCGAAATTCTGTGCTTGTTATTTCTTCTCACCTTCAGCTGCAGATATGTTCAACCACACATGAATAAGCAACAAAACCCAGCAGTTGAACATCAAAAGAACCTAGCACTTTTAGGGGCGACCCCGACATAATTAGGGGCGACACAAAAAGACAAAATAGGTTGAAAATACTTATATTCCCCTTCATAATCGGAAGGTATTTTGTGCCCGATTATTAAAACCTAATCGGAAGTTTTGTAACACCTTTACCTACCGATTAAAAAGGATTTTAGAAAAAATCTCATTCTGGGGCAACCTATAATCGGAAGGTAATGTAACCAGTTAACCTTCTGATTATTATAATGGGAAGGTAATGTAACCAATTAACCTCCCGATTATTATAATCGGAAGGTAATGTAACCAGTTAACCTCCCGATTATTATAATCGGAAGGTAATGTAACCAGTTAACCTTCCGATTATGGCTACGTCTCAAACACGAACCAAATGGTTAGGGGTGGCTCTACACCCAGAGCCAAGTAGAAATTTGGCAAAGGTCCGATGTGGGGCTACTTATAATCGGTAGCCAAACATCCTACCGATTATGGAAGATTCCAAAATTTTGGAGAAAATGGATTTTAGAAAAAAACTCATTTTGGGACAACTTATAATCGGAAAGTAATGTAACCAGTTAACCTCCCGATTATTATAATCGGAAGGTAATGTAACCAGTTAACCTTCCGATTATGGCTACGTCTCAAACACGAACTAAATGGTTAGGGGTGGATCTGCACCCTGAGCCAAGTGGAAATTTGGCAAAGGTCCGATGTGGGGTTACTTATAATCGGTAGCCAAATATCCTACCGATTACGGAAGATTTCAAAATTTTGGAGAAAATGGATTTTAGAAAAAAACTCATTTTGGAGCAACCTATAATCGGAAGGTAATGTAACCAGTTAACCTCCCGATTATAATAATCGGAAGGTAATGTAACCAGTTAACCTTCCGATTATGGCTACGTCTCAAACACGAACCAAATGGTTATGGGTGGCTCTGCACCCAGAGCCAAGTGGAAATTTGGCAAAGGTCCGATGTGGGGCTACTTATAATCGCTAGCCAAACATCCTACCGATTATGGAAGATTCCAAAATTTTGGAGAAAATGGTTTTTAGAAAAAAACTCATTTTGGGACAACCTATAATCGGAAAGTAATGTAACCAGTTAAACTACCGATTATGGCTACATCTCAAACATGAACCAAATGGTTAGGGGTGGCTCTACACCCAGATCCAAGTAGAAATTTGGCAAAGGTCCGATGTAGGGCTACTTATAATCGGTAGCCAAATATCCTACCGATTATGTAAGATTTCAAAATTTTGGAGGAAATGGATTTTAGGAAAAAACTCATTTTTGGGGCAACCTATAATCGGAAGGTAATGTAACCAATTAACCTCCCGATTATTATAATCGGAAGGTATGTAACTGGTTACATTACCTTCTGATTATTATAATCGGAAGGTAATGTAACCAGTTAAACTTCTGATTATGGCTACGTCTCAAACACGAACCAAATGGTTAGGGGTGGCTCTGCACCCTGAGCCAAGTGGAAATTTGGCAAAGGTCCGATGTGGGGTTACTTATAATCGGTAGCCAAATATCCTACCGATTATGGAAGATTTCAAAATTTTGGAGAAAATGGATTTTAAGAAAAAACTCATTTTTGGGGCAACTTATAATCGGAAGGTAATGTAACCAGTTAACCTCCCGATTATTATAATCGGAAGGTAATGTAACCAGTTAACCTTCCAATTATGGCTACGTCTCAAACACGAACCAAATGGTTAGGGGTGGCTCTGCACCCAGAGCCAAGTAGAAATTTGGCAAAGGTCCGATGTGGGGTTACTTATAATTGGTAGCCAATTATCCTACCGATTATGGAAGATTTCAAAATTTTGGAGAAAATGGATTTTAGGAAAAAACTCATTTTTGGGGCAACCTATAATCGGAAGGTAATGTAACCAGTTAACCTCCCGATTATAATAATCAGAAGGTAATGTAACCAGTTAACCTCCCGATTATTATAATCGGAAGGTAATGTAACTAGTTAAACTTCCGATTATGGATACGTCTCAAACACGAACCAAATGGTTAGGGGTGGATCTGCACCCAGAGCCAAGTAGAAATTTGGCAAAGGTCCGATGTGGGGTTACTTATAATCGGTATCCAAACATCCTACCGATTATGGAAGATTCCAAAATTTTGGAGAAAATGGATTTTAGAAAAAAACTCATTTTGGGACAACCTATAATCGGAAAGTAATGTAACCAGTTAAACTACCGATTATGGATACGTCTCAAACACGAACCAAATGGTTAGGGGTGGCTCTGCACCCAGATCCAAGTAGAAATTTGGCAAAGGTCCGATGTGGGGCTACTTATAATCGGTAGCCAAATATCCTACCGATTATGGAAGATTTCAAAATTTTGGAGGAAATGGATTTTAGGAAAAAACTCATTTTTGGGGCAACCTATAATCGGAAGGTAATGTAACCAGTTAACCTCCCGATTATGGCTACGTCTCAAACACGAACCAAATGGTTAGGGGTGGCTCTGCACCCTGAGCCAAGTGGAAATTTGGCAAAGGTCCGATGTGGGGTTACTTATTATCGGTAGCCAAATATCCTACCGATTATGGAAGATTTCAAAATTTTGGAGAAAATGGATTTTAGAAAAAAACTCATTTTGGAGCAACCTATAATCGGAAGGTAATGTAACCAGTTAACCTTCCGATTATAAAAGGGAACATTAGCCGAAATATCCATACATTAATAGGTAGCTAATGATTCATTTTAAACTACCGATTGTTTGTAACCTACCGATTGTGGTTTTAGCTACCGATTATATAAGGGCATAGTTGCCATTTTGAAAAATCGCGGATTAGGGGTAGCTCAATTTTACGTTTGGGTGACCTTTTTTGTCTTTTAGTGTCGCCCCTAATTGCGACTGAGTCGCCCCTAAATGTTCCAGGCAAAAGAACCTCAAAACATATTAATGGATCAAACAATATCAAAAAAAATAAAATAATAATAATTGCAGTCGTTGGAAATTGTTTGAATATATTCACCTAAAATAAACTTATACATAACCCAAATATTTATTTTAAAGCACACAAACAAAATATTAATTAGATTTTAATCTCTTGTGGAGAAGATAGGCAAAGGGGGTATGCACTCTCGGCATATATCCATTAACCAGTGTATTTCCACTGCAAAATTATGAATCAGATCAGAAAAACTTAAAATCATACTACGTTATACATACGTGAGACCGGACATATCATAGTTGTACCCAATTCCGCGGAACACCTGTAATAGAAATGGAGATGGTTAGTATACAAATAAAATCAGTGTATCTATCCTTGATTTTGATAGTGGGATCGAGACAAACCTCGGTCATACAACCTTCAATTTGTTGAACCCAAGGTCCGAATTTTTCCCTGTAGAAATCCCGCTTAAGAACACCTTTTTTTAGAAAATAAGGTTAAGCATATATGGATGCCATCTAACCTGCGTATACACCTTTGTTAATCATCAAAACTAACATAGCGAAAGTAATTAAGCAAGAGATCAGGGATGGAAAAGGAGTACCTTAAAGTCGAATTGATCCTTCGATGATTCAATATCTTTATCCAAATTCTTCTTTCCTACAAAACACCATGGGCACACGGTATCTGAACTGACATCAATTTTGATAAGATTTTTCCCACTGGTATTAGCCATGAGATACTTTGTGTATCTGGAATAAAAGAATCTCATCATCATAATCAACTCCTAAACGATGTACACAATTGACTAAAATTAATCGAATTATCTTCTTGTTCTTGAGAATCCTTGCAGTATTCACATTTCAAACAAGAACATGCTAAGCATCCCTGTCTTTGTAATTACACCCGTAATTTCATGCCTACAGTAATTCAACTGATTAATTTGTCTATTTATGCTAGAAAATTTTTAATTAGTTGAACACAAGAAAAACATGCAGTGTAGTGAGACTGGATATCCTAGCTTTACAAAATATGCTTCATGCCCCCGAAGTTTTGGTGGTTGAAAATCTCAGATATGCTCCACAAACTTCTATCTTGGGATAAAACGTTGGCTAAAAATAGCAAAATAATATGTGTGAAATTTCATAGGGTTAAAGGTTATAGAGAACAGCTAGCTCCATACAAAATGGAAGAAGCAACCAGTACCCTACAGGGTGCTTTTCTTTGTGAGTACTAAGAAGTAGTAAAAAAATGTTGATCTGTGTTTGTAACAGTCGGAGAAAAATGATATTCAAGGTCCATTAATTGGACGATCTAGAGTAGTAAAACGATATCAAAGATGATACATAAAAATGAGAATATCGAGAATGCTTCATCTAATAATAGAGAGTATGTACTTACCCAGGGACAACAGGGTATCTAGTCATACCCCAGTCATTTTTCAAGTGGTGAATATCTGTATGGAAAATCCCACAGTATAACACTTCGATCGTTAAATCATCTACCCCATTTTCTCTGGCGAAACGAAACAAAGAATCGGAAAAAGAACGCAGTTAGGCAAATGTATGAAAATTGAAATGGACTAATTTTGTATGAAAAACTTACACGCGCATTTGAGCAAGAAAAATAAAATGGAAATCTGGTTACCTTCTTTTGAAGGTTAAAGGTGTTACTTTTCCAGATTCATCATGTCCTGCCCAACCAGATACTTTCTGAGTGTGGTTTGGTGTTGTCTGAGACATTATACGTAGTTACAAGCTCTTAGCCTCTCACTCATTCCCTCTGTCTGTTTCAAACAGATTTTTTCTACAACGCTCTCTTATTGAAACTCATGTCCATACATATGATGATTTGAGTTACTTTACCCATTTGTTGTGGTTTTTCTTGGAAGTTATCTTTTGATCAGTGAGAAAATATCGATGTTGAGCACGGATTTAGGGGAAAAAGATAGGGCATTATCCTAATTTCTTTGATTAGGATTCGTTATGTTCTTTTAATTTCATTAGGTATTCGATTTGGGTACTCATTGATAATCTAAAGTTTATGTTGTGAGATTAAGTTTCTGAATGCTATATGTTTGTGTAAATGCTTGACAAAGGCCATTTTAGTTTCTGCACTAATTTTCCGTTCAAAATCTTCTTTTAACTGTGTTGATGGTGGATTTTAGTCAAGTGGTAAAATCGTAAAACCCCATGACCTAGTGTTACCAGCAACACATTAACTAAGAGCTTGATATGTAAAAAGATCTTGATATCTATAAACAGGCAGGCAACCGTATGATAAGTAATTTATTTCAAATATCGAAATTAACAAATATTTCTTTATAAAACATCAAATTAACTTAAAAAGCTGTTTGCCACATCATCGCTGGTTGGGTGCCACGTCAGCAACTCATCCATGTCAGCAGTGCCACGTCAGCCAATTGGTCCATTCAGCTTGCCACGTATTCAACGTATTCAACATCACGCGCTCTTCGTTTAAATCTTGTTTCGTCGATAACTTCTTCGTTTTAAGTCCGAATTGAGTGATTTTTGGCTCGTTGGAATCCTCTTTGAATTTCCTACAACATGGAAGCAAAAAATCCAGTGTTCAAGAAACTTTTATATGCACTTGGGACAGCAACATGATCGAGTTCAAGGTTCGTGGACAACAACATGATCGAGTTCGAGGTTCGTGGATAGCGACATGATCAAATTCAAGATGAGGATTTCTTAGACCCACCAATATTTAGCCTTGCATCACATCGCAAGCACCTAAAGACTCACCTCGCACGTGAGCACATAAGTCTTGTTCTTATCACAAGCATAAAATCTCGCCTTGCACGCGAGTACAAAGACTTGCACCTTCGCAAGCATAAAATCTCACCTTGCACGCGAGTACAAAGACTTGCACCTTCGCAAGCATAAAGTCTCGTCTTGACCACGAGCCCAATGCCCGATATTATTCCAAAGACTCGTACTCAACACAAACAATACAGCCAGCCTGCTCGAGCAGCAAGAGCTACAACCTTGTTATGTTGCGAGCAAAAAGCCTTGCCCCAGCCGCAAGCACATACTACATTCTCCTCAAGCTATCGAGCATCACAAGTCCACCACGTGGAAAAAAGTCTCGCCTAGCACGTGAGCATTATTATTATTTTTATTTTATTTTACTTTTACTTTTTATTTTTATTTTTTGTGCAGGTTATCACAGTTGGGGGCGTCTTCGCAATGTCTCTACAAATGCTTGGGGGCGAGTTACGTCATCAACGGTCGACGCAGAAGGAAAAACAAACTTCTTAACCCCCAACAAGTTGGAGGTTAAGAGGGGGCGATGTTTGTACCGTGTATAAAATACACTAGAAGCCCGTGAATCAAGCCCAAAAAGCCCGTTAAAGAAGATTCCAAAAGCCCAGACCGGACTTATTGAGGAAACCAACACTTGGGTTTATTGAGGAAACCCAGAGGACTTATTATGGAAGCCCAGTCTAGCTTATTATGGAAGCCCAAATGACTTATTATAGAAGTCATTTTGGGATAGACACAAATCTTGGAAGATAAACAAGAATCATCCAAGATAGCTACAAATCTTGGGAGATTGATAAGAATCTTCCAAGATAGATACAAATCTTATGAAGATATACAAGGATCTGTTAAGATAGACTCAAATCATGTGAAGATATACAAGAATCTCTCAAGATAGACATGCATCTTCAAGGATAGACACAAATATTAAAGGATAAGTACAAATCCATGTGGTTATTTTGGATAACTACAAATCTAGGGTTATTATGGAACTAGATTAGGGTTTTTGCCTATAAATAGAGGCTAAAAATACAACTCAAGGAAGGGAATTTCTATTCCTACATGGAATTCTAGGTTAGCTAACCAAATTATTGTAATCACACGTCAATACAATAACTCCCCTATGGGATTCCTCCGTGGATGTAGGCAACACTTGCCGAACCACGTTAAATTCTTGTGTCTCTTTTATTTTTCTTCAATTTGTTTCATAACCCTAATTTGACATCATCAACATCAAATCAATCGTGTTTTGTGCCTAGAATTTATTTTGGGTACGAACATTGGCGCCGACTAAGGGGATTCGTGTAAAAAGATCGTGTTTTTCCATTGAGAAAGGTGCGGGAAAAGCCTCAAAATTCGTGCACGGATTTCCATGCAAAAATCAGCAGCAAAAACAAGGTAAAAAATTTATTTATTAGGGTTCTTCCGTAAGCGTTGCGAAGAACAAAAACTGTTGCGAATTGGAAGTAGCCGTTGCGATACGTAGAAAAAACAGTAGCAGAGGGCGTTACAAAAAGAGTAACAGATATAAGTGTTGCAGACAAAGTACAAAGCTTTACTCTTGTACATCCAGATGCATCCAACCTCACGTACAGCTCCAGATCCATCAAATCATATCCGTCAAATGCAGAAGATCCTACCCGTACGATCTGTCCAGCCACCATACACAAGCGATCCATTGCTTCTCAGAGCCACGTGGGTCCACGTCAGCAAAAATAGTCCAGTCATCAATGCCATGTCAGCGTAGATTGCCACGTCATCAGTGGTTCATCCGCCACGTCAGCGTTTTCAGTGACGTGCTTTGCCACATCATCGCTGGTTGGGTGCCACGTCAGCAACTCATCCATGTCAGCAGTGCCACGTCAGCCAATTGGTCCATTCAGTAATGCCACGTATTCAACAGCACGCGCTCTTCTTTTAAATCTTGTTTCGTCGATAACTTCTTCGTTTTAAGTCCGAATTGAGTGATTTTTGGATCGTTGGAATCCTCTTTGAATTTCCTACAACCTGGAAGCAAAAAATCCAGTGTTCAAGAAACTTTTATATGCACTTGGGACAGCAACATGATCGAGTTCAAGGTTCGTGGACAATAACATGATCGAGTTCGAGGTTCGTGGATAGCGACATGATCAAATTCAAGATGAGGATTTCTTAGACCCACCAATATTTAGCCTTGCATCACATCGCAAGCACCTAAAGACTCACCTCGCACGTGAGCACATAAGTCTTGTTCTTATCACAAGCATAAAATCTCGCCTTGCACGCGAGTACAAAGACTTGCACCTTCGCAAGCATAAAATCTCACCTTGCACGCGAGTACAAAGACTTGCACCTTCGCAAGCATAAAGTCTCGTCTTGACCACGAGCCCAATGCCCGATATTATTCCAAAGACTCGTACTCAACACAAACAATACAGCCAGCCTGCTCGAGCAGCAAGAGCTACAACCTTGTTATGTTGCGAGCAAAAAGCCTTGCCCCAGCCGCAAGCACATACTACATTCTCCTCAAGCTATCGAGCATCACAAGTCCACCACGTGGAAAAAAGTCTCGCCTAGCACGTGAGCATTATTATTATTATTATTATTTTACTTTTACTTTTTATTTTTATTTTCTGTGCAGGTTATCACAGTTGGGGGCGTCTTCGCAATGTCTCTACAAATGCTTGGGGGCGAGTTACGTCATCAACGGTCGACGCAGAAGGAAAAACAAACTTCTTAACCCCCAACAAGTTGGAGGTTAAGAGGGGCGATGTTTGTACCGTGTATAAAATACACTAGAAGCCCGTGAATCAAGCCCAAAAAGCCCGTTAAAGAAGATTCCAAAAGCCCAGACCGGACTTATTGAGGAAGTCCGGAGGATTATTGAGGAAACCAACACTTGGGTTTATTGAGGAAACCCAGAGGACTTATTATGGAAGCCCAGTCTAGCTTATTATGGAAGCCCAAATGACTTATTATAGAAGTCATTTTGGGATAGACACAAATCTTGGAAGATAAACAGGAATCATCCAAGATAGCTACAAATCTTGGGAGATTGATAAGAATCTTCCAAGATAGATACAAATCTTATGAAGATATACAAGGATCTGTTAAGATAGACTCAAATCATGTGAAGATATACAAGAATCTCTCAAGATAGACATGCATCTTCAAGGATAGACACAAATATTAAAGGATAAGTACAAATCCATGTGGTTATTTTGGATAACTACAAATCTAGGGTTATTATGGAACTAGATTAGGGTTTTTTGCCTATAAATAGAGGCTAAAAATACAACTCAAGGAAGGGAATTTCTATTCCTACATGGAATTCTAGGTTAGCTAACCAAATTATTGTAATCACACGTCAATACAATAACTCCCCTATGGGATTCCTCCGTGGATGTAGGCAACACTTGCCGAACCACGTTAAATTCTTGTGTCTCTTTTATTTTTCTTCAATTTGTTTCATAACCCTAATTTGACATCATCAACATCAAATCAATCGTGTTTTGTGCCTAGAATTTATTTTGGGTACGAACATTGGCGCCGACTAAGGTTATTCGTGTAAAAAGATCGTGTTTTTCCATTGAGAAAGGTGCGGGAAAAGCCTCAAAATTCGTGCACGGATTTCCATGCAAAAATCAGCAGCAAAAACAAGGTAAAAAATTTATTTATTAGGGTTCTTCCGTAAGCGTTGCGAAGAACAAAAACTGTTGCGAATTGGAAGTAGCCGTTGCGATACGTAGAAGAAACAATAGCAGAGGGCGTTACAAAAAGAGTAACAGATATAAGTGTTGAGACAAAGTACAAATCTTTACTCTTGTACATCCAGATGCATCCAACCTCACATACAACTCCAGATCCATCAAATCATATCCGTCAAATGCAGAAGATCCTACCCGTACGATCTGTCCAGCCACCATACACAAGCGATCCATTGCTTCTCAGAGCCACGTGGGTCCACGTCAACAAAAATAGTCCAGTCATCAACGCCATGTCAGCGTAGACTGCCACGTCATCAGTGGTTCATCCGCCACGTCAGCGTTTTCAGTGACGTGCTTTGCCACATCATCGCTGGTTGGGTGCCACGTCAGCAACTCATCCATGTCAGCAGTGCCACGTCAGCCAATTGGTCCATTCAGCACTGCCACGTATTCAACAGCACGCGCTCTTCGTTTAAATCTTGTTTCGTCGATAACTTCTTCGTTTTAAGTCCGAATTGAGTGATTTTTGGCTCGTTGGAATCCTCTTTGAATTTCCTACAACATGGAAGCAAAAAATCCAGTGTTCAAGAAACTTTTATATGCACTTGGGACAGCAACATGATCGAGTTCAAGGTTCGTGGACAACAACATGATCGAGTTCGAGGTTCGTGGATAGCGACATGATCAAATTCAAGATGAGGATTTCTTAGACCCACCAATATTTAGCCTTGCATCACATCGCAAGCACCTAAAGACTCACCTCGCACGTGAGCACATAAGTCTTGTTCTTATCACAAGCATAAAATCTCGCCTTGCACGCGAGTACAAAGACTTGCACCTTCGCAAGCATAAAATCTCACCTTGCACGCGAGTACAAAGACTTGCACCTTCGCAAGCATAAAGTCTCGTCTTGACCACGAGCCCAATGCCCGATATTATTCCAAAGACTCGTACTCAACACAAACAATACAGCCAGCCTGCTCGAGCAGCAAGAGCTACAACCTTGTTATGTTGCGAGCAAAAAGCCTTGCCCCAGCCGCAAGCACATACTACATTCTCCTCAAGCTATCGAGCATCACAAGTCCACCACGTAGAAAAAAGTCTCGCCTAGCACGTGAGAATTATTATTATTAATTTTTTTATTTTTATTTTACTTTTTATTTTTATTTTTTGTGCAGGTTATCACAGTTGGGGGCGTCTTCGCAATGTCTCTACAAATGCTTGGGGGCGAGTTACGTCATCAACGGTCGACGCAGAAGGAAAAACAAACTTCTTAACCCCCAACAAGTTGGAGGTTAAGGGGGGCGATGTTTGTACCGTGTATAAAATACACTAGAAGCCCGTGAATCAAGCCCAAAAAGCCCGTTAAAGAAGATTCCAAAAGCCCAGACCGGACTTATTGAGGAAGTCCGGAGGATTATTGAGGAAACCAACACTTGGGTTTATTGAGGAAACCCAGAGGACTTATTATGGAAGCCCAGTCTAGCTTATTATGGAAGCCCAAATGACTTATTATAGAAGTCATTTTGGGATAGACACAAATCTTGGAAGATAAACAGGAATCATCCAAGATAGCTACAAATCTTGGGAGATTGATAAGAATCTTCCAAGATAGATACAAATCTTATGAAGATATACAAGGATCTGTTAAGATAGACTCAAATCATGTGAAGATATACAAGAATCTCTCAAGATAGACATGCATCTTCAAGGATAGACACAAATATTAAAGGATAAGTACAAATCCATGTGGTTATTTTGGATAACTACAAATCTAGGGTTATTATGGAACTAGATTAGGTTTTTTTGCCTATAAATATAGGCTAAAAATACAACTCAAGGAAGGGAATTTCTATTCCTACATGGAATTCTAGGTTAGCTAACCAAATTATTGTAATCACACGTCAATACAATAACTCCCCTATGGGATTCCTCCGTGGATGTAGGCAACACTTGCCGAACCACGTTAAATTCTTGTGTCTCTTTTTTTTTTTCTTCAATTTGTTTCATAACCCTAATTTGACATCATCAACATCAAATCAATCGTGTTTTGTGCCTAGAATTTATTTTGGGTACGAACATTGGCGCCGACTAAGGGGATTCGTGTAAAAAGATCGTGTTTTTCCATTGAGAAAGGTGCGGGAAAAGCCTCAAAATTCGTGCACGGATTTCCATGCAAAAATCAGCAGCAAAAACAAGGTAAAAAATTTATTTATTAGGGTTCTTCCGTAAGCGTTGCGAAGAACAAAAACTGTTGCGAATTGGAAGTAGCCGTTGCGATACGTAGAAGAAACAGTAGCGAGAGGCGTTAAAAAGAGTAACAGATATAAGTGTTGCAGACAAAGTACAAAGCTTTACTCTTGTACATCCAGATGCATCCAACCTCACGTACAGCTCCAGATCCATCAAATCATATCCGTCAAATGCAGAAGATCCTACCCGTACGATCTGTCCAGCCACCATACACAAGCGATCCATTGCTTCTCAGAGCCACGTGGGTCCACGTCAACAAAAATAGTCCAGTCATCAACGCCATGTCAGCGTAGACTGCCACGTCATCAGTGGTTCATCCGCCACGTCAGCGTTTTTAGTGACGTGCTTTGCCACATCATCTCTGGTTGGGTGCCACGTCAGAAACTCATCTATGTCAGCAGTGCCACGTCAGCCAATTGGTCCATTTAGTACTGCCACGTATTCAACAGCACGCGCTCTTCTTTTAAATCTTGTTTCGTCGATAACTTCTTCGTTTTAAGTCCGAATTGAGTGATTTTTGGCTCGTTGGAATCCTCTTTGAATTTCCTACAACATGGAAGCAAAAAATCCAGTGTTCAAGAAACTTTTATATGCACTTGGGACAGCAACATGATCGAGTTCAAGGTTCGTGGACAACAACATGATCGAGTTCGAGGTTCGTGGATAGCGACATGATCAAATTCAAGATGAGGATTTCTTAGACCCACCAATATTTAGCCTTGCATCACATCGCAAGCACCTAAAGACTCACCTCGCACGTGAGCACATAAGTCTTGTTCTTATCACAAGCATAAAATCTCGCCTTGCACGCGAGTACAAAGACTTGCACCTTCGCAAGCATAAAATCTCACCTTGCACGCGAGTACAAAGACTTGCACCTTCGCAAGCATAAAGTCTCGTCTTGACCACGAGCCCAATGCCCGATATTATTCCAAAGACTCGTACTCAACACAAACAATACAGCCAGCCTGCTCGAGCAGCAAGAGCTACAGCCTTGTTATGTTGCGAGCAAAAAGCTTTTCCCGAACCGCAAGCACATACTACATTCTCCTCAAGCTATCGAGCATCACAAGTCCACCACGTAGAAAAAAGTCTCGCCTAGCACGTGAGCATTATTATTATTATTTTACTTTTACTTTTACTTTTTATTTTTATTTTTTTGCAGGTTATCACAGTTGGGGGCGTCTTCGCAATGTCTCTACAAATGCTTGGGGGCGAGTTACGTCATCAACGGTCGATGCAGAAGGAAAAACAAACTTCTTAACCCCCAACAAGTTGGAGGTTAAGAGGGGGCGATGTTTGTACCGTGTATAAAATACACTAGAAGCCCGTGAATCAAGCCCAAAAAGCCCGTTAAAGAAGATTCCAAAAGCCCAGACCGGACTTATTGAGGAAGTCCGGAGGATTATTGAGGAAACCAACACTTGGGTTTATTGAGGAAACCCAGAGGACTTATTATGGAAGCCCAGTCTAGCTTATTATGGAAGCCCAAATGACTTATTATAGAAGTCATTTTGGGATAGACACAAATCTTGGAAGATAAACAGGAATCATCCAAGATAGCTACAAATCTTGGGAGATTGATAAGAATCTTCCAAGATAGATACAAATCTTATGAAGATATACAAGGATCTGTTAAGATAGACTCAAATCATGTGAAGATATACAAGAATCTCTCAAGATAGACATGCATCTTCAAGGATAGACACAAATATTAAAGGATAAGTACAAATCCATGTGGTTATTTTGGATAACTACAAATCTAGGGTTATTATGGAACTAGATTAGGGTTTTTTGCCTATAAATAGAGGCTAAAAATACAACTCAAGGAAGGGAATTTCTATTCCTACATGGAATTCTAGGTTAGCTAACCAAATTATTGTAATCACACGTCAATACAATAACTCCCCTATGGGATTCCTCCGTGGATGTAGGCAACACTTGCCGAACCACGTTAAATTCTTGTGTCTCTTTTATTTTTCTTCAATTTGTTTCATAACCCTAATTTGACATCATCAACATCAAATCAATCGTGTTTTGTGCCTAGAATTTATTTTGGGTACGAACATTGGCGCCGACTAAGGGGATTCGTGTAAAAAGATCGTGTTTTTCCATTGAGAAAGGTGCGGGAAAAGCCTCAAAATTCGTGCACGGATTTCCATGCAAAAATCAGCAGCAAAAACAAGGTAAAAGTTTTATTTATTAGGGTTCTTCCGTAAGCGTTGCGAAGAACAAAAACTGTTGCGAATTGGAAGTAGCCGTTGCGATACGTAGAATAAACAGTAGTAGAGGGCGTTACAAAAAGAGTAACAGATATAAGTGTTGCAGACAAAGTACAAAGCTTTACTCTTGTACATCCAGATGCATCCAACCTCACGTACAGCTCCAGATCCATCAAATCATATCCGTCAAATTGCGAAGATCCTACCTGTATGATCTGTCCAGCCACCATACACAAGCGATCCATTGCTTCTCAGAGCCACGTGGGTCCACGTCAGCAAAAATAGTCCAGTCATCAACGCCATGTCAGCGTAGGCTGCCACGTCATCAGTGGTTCATCCGCCACGTCAGCGTTTTTAGTGACGTGCTTTTCCACATCATCGCTGGTTGGGTGCCACGTCAGAAACTCATCCATGTCAGCATTGCCACGTCAGCCAATTGGTCCATTCAAAGATCGCCACGTATTCAACAGCACGCGCTCTTCGTTTAAATCTTGTTTCGTCGATAACTTCTTCGTTTTAAGTCCGAATTGAGTGATTTTTGGCTCGTTGGAATCCTCTTTGAATTTCCTACAACATGGAAGCAAAAAATCCAGTGTTCAAGAAACTTTTATATGCACTTGGGACAGCAACATGATCGAGTTCAAGGTTCGTGGACAACAACATGATCGAGTTCGAGGTTCGTGGATAGCGACATGATCAAATTCAAGATGAGGATTTCTTAGACCCACCAATATTTAGCCTTGCATCACATCGCAAGCACCTAAAGACTCACCTCGCACGTGAGCACATAAGTCTTGTTCTTATCACAAGCATAAAATCTCGCCTTGCACGCGAGTACAAAGACTTGCACCTTCGCAAGCATAAAATCTCACCTTGCACGCGAGTACAAAGACTTGCAACTTCGCAAGCATAAAGTCTCGTCTTGACCACGAGCCCAATGCCCGATATTATTCCAAAGACTCGTACTCAACACAAACAATACATCCATCCTGCTCGAGCAGCAAGAGATACAGCCTTGTTATGTTGCGAGCAAAAAGCTTTGCTCCAGCCGCAAGCACATACTACATTCTCCTCAAGCTATCGAGCATCACAAGTCCACCACGTAGAAAAAAGTCTCGCCTAGCACGTGAGAATTATTATTATTATTATTATTATTTTTATTTTTATTTTACTTTTACTTTTTTTTTTTTTTTTTTTGGAAACAGGTTAGGTTATCACAGTTGGGGGCGTCTTCGCAATGTCTCTACAAATGCTTGGGGCGAGTTACGTCATCAACGGTCGACGTGAAGGAAAAACAAACTTCTTAACCTCCAACTTGTTGGAGGTTAAGAGGGGGCGATGTTTGTACCGTGTATAAAATACACTAGAAGCCCATGAATCAAGCCCAAAAAGCCCGTTAAAGAAGATTCCAAAAGCCCAGACCGGACTTATTGAGGAAGTCCGGAGGATTATTGAGGAAACCAACACTTGGGTTTATTGAGGAAACCCAGAGGACTTATTATGGAAGCCCAGTCTAGCTTATTATGGAAGCCCAAATGACTTATTATAGAAGTCATTTTGGGATAGACACAAATCTTGGAAGATAAACAGGAATCATCCAAGATAGCTACAAATCTTGGGAGATTGATAAGAATCTTCCAAGATAGATACAAATCTTATGAAGATATACAAGGATCTGTTAAGATAGACTCAAATCATGTGAAGATATACAAGAATCTCTCAAGATAGACATGCATCTTCAAGGATAGACACAAATATTAAAGGATAAGTACAAATCCATGTGGTTATTTTGGATAACTACAAATCTAGGGTTATTATGGAACTAGATTAGGTTTTTTGCCTATAAATAGAGGCTAAAAATACAACTCAAGGAAGGGAATTTCTATTCCTACATGGAATTCTAGGTTAGCTAACCAAATTATTGTAATCACACGTCAATACAATAACTCCCCTATGGGATTTCCTCCGTGGATGTAGGCAACACTTGCCGAACCACGTTAAATTCTTGTGTCTCTTTTATTTTTCTTCAATTTGTTTCATAACCCTAATTTGACATCATCAACATCAAATCAATCGTGTTTTGTGCCTAGAATTTATTTTGGGTACGAACATTGGCGCCGACTAAGGGGATTCGTGTAAAAAGATCGTGTTTTTCCATTGAGAAAGGTGCGGGAAAAGCCTCAAAATTCGTGCACGGATTTCCATGCAAAAATCAGCAGCAAAAACAAGGTAAAAAATTTATTTATTAGGGTTCTTCCGTAAGCGTTGCGAAGAACAAAAACTGTTGCGAATTGGAAGTAGCCGTTGCGATACGTAGAAGAAACAGTAGCAGAGGGCGTTACAAAAAGAGTAACAGATATAAGTGTTGCAGACAAAGTACAAAGCTTTACTCTTGTACATCCAGATGCATCCAACCTCACGTACAGCTCCGATCCATCAAATCATATCCGTCAAATGCAGAAGATCCTACCCGTACGATCTGTCCAGCCACCATACACAAGCGATCCATTGCTTCTCAGAGCCACGTGGGTCCACGTCAGCAAAAATAGTCCAGTCATCAACGCCATGTCAGCGTAGACTGCCACGTCAGCGTTTTCAGTGACGTGCTTTGCCACATCATCGCTGGTTGGGTGCCACGTCAGCAACTCATCCATGTCAGCAGTGCCACGTCAGCCAATTGGTCCATTCAACACTGCCACGTATTCAACAGCACGCGCTCTTCGTTTAAATCTTGTTTCGTCGATAACTTCTTCGTTTTAAGTCCGAATTGAGTGATTTTTGGCTCGTTGGAATCCTCTTTGAATTTCCTACAACATGGAAGCAAAAAATCCAGTGTTCAAGAAACTTTTATATGCACTTGGGACAGCAACATGATCGAGTTCAAGGTTCGTGGACAACAACATGATCGAGTTCGAGGTTCGTGGATAGCGACATGATCAAATTCAAGATGAGGATTTCTTAGACCCACCAATATTTAGCCTTGCATCACATCGCAAGCACCTAAAGACTCACCTCGCACGTGAGCACATAAGTCTTGTTCTTATCACAAGCATAAAATCTCGCCTTGCACGCGAGTACAAAGACTTGCACCTTCGCAAGCATAAAATCTCACCTTGCACGCGAGTACAAAGACTTGCACCTTCGCAAGCATAAAGTCTCGTCTTGACCACGAGCCCAATGCCCGATATTATTCCAAAGACTCGTACTCAACACAAACAATACAGCCAGCCTGCTCGAGCAGCAAGAGCTACAACCTTGTTATGTTGCGAGCAAAAAGCCTTGCCCAACCGCAAGCACATACTACATTCTCCTCAAGCTATCGAGCATCACAAGTCCACCACGTGGAAAAAAGTCTCGCCTAGCACGTGAGCATTATTATTATTATTATTATTTTTGTTTTTGTTTTTGTTTTACTTTTTATTTTTTGTGCAGGTTATCACAGTTGGGGGCGTCTTCGCAATGTCTCTACAAATGCTTGGGGGCGAGTTACGTCATCAACGGTCGACGCAGAAGGAAAAACAAACTTCTTAACCCCCAACAAGTTGGAGGTTAAGAGGGGGCGATGTTTGTACCGTGTATAAAATACACTAGAAGCCCGTGAATCAAGCTCAAAAAGCCCGTTAAAGAAGATTCCAAAATCCCAGACCAGACTTATTGAGGAAGTCCGGAGGATTATTGAGGAAACCAACACTTGGGTTTATTGAGGAAACCCAGAGGACTTATTATGGAAGCCCAGTCTAGCTTATTATGGAAGCCCAAATGACTTATTATAGAAGTCATTTTGGGATAGACACAAATCTTGGAAGATAAACAGGAATCATCCAAGATAGCTACAAATCTTGGGAGATTGATAAGAATCTTCCAAGATAGATACAAATCTTATGAAGATATACAAGGATCTGTTAAGATAGACTCAAATCATGTGAAGATATACAAGAATCTCTCAAGATAGACATGCATCTTCAAGGATAGACACAAATATTAAAGGATAAGTACAAATCCATGTGGTTATTTTGGATAACTACAAATCTAGGGTTATTATGGAACTAGATTAGGGTTTTTTGCCTATAAATAGAGGCTAAAAATACAACTCAAGGAAGGGAATTTCTATTCCTACATGGAATTCTAGGTTAGCTAACCAAATTATTGTAATCACACGTCAATACAATAACTCCCCTATGGGATTCCTCCGTGGATGTAGGCAACACTTGCCGAACCACGTTAAATTCTTGTGTCTCTTTTATTTTTCTTCAATTTGTTTCATAACCCTAATTTGACATCATCAACATCAAATCAATCGTGTTTTGTGCCTAGAATTTATTTTGGGTACGAACAATTGCGCGCCGACTAAGGGGATTCGTGTAAAAAGATCGTGTTTTTCCATTGAGAAAGGTGCGGGAAAAGCCTCAAAATTCGTGCACGGATTTCCATGCAAAAATCAGCAGCAAAAACAAGGTAAAAAATTTATTTATTAGGGTTCTTCCGTAAGCGTTGCGAAGAACAAAAACTGTTGCGAATTGGAAGTAGCCGTTGCGATACGTAGAAGAACACAGTAGCAGAGGGCGTTACAAAAAGAGTAACAGATATAAGTGTTGCAGACAAAGTACAAAGCTTTACTCTTGTACATCCAGATGCATCCAACCTCACGTACAGCTCCAGATCCATCAAATCATATCCGTCAAATGCAGAAGATCCTACCCGTACGATCTGTCCAGCCACCATACACAAGCGATCCATTGCTTCTCAGAGCCACGTGGGTCCATGTCAGCAAAAATAGTCCAGTCATCAACGCCATGTCAACTTTAGACTGCCACGTCATCAGTGGTTCATCCGCCACGTCAGTGTTTTCAGTGACGTGCTTTGCCACATCATCGCTGGTTGGGTGCCACGTCAGCAACTCATCCATGTCAGCAGTGCCACGTCAGCCAATTGGTCCATTCAGATCGCCACGTATTCAACAAGCACGCGCTCTTCGTTTAAATCTTGTTTCGTCGATAACTTCTTCGTTTTAAGTCCGAATTGAGTGATTTTTGGCTCGTTGGAATCCTCTTTGAATTTCCTACAACATGGAAGCAAAAAATACAGTGTTCAAGAAACTTTTATATGCACTTGGGACAGCAACATGATCGAGTTCAAGGTTCGTGGACAACAACATGATCGAGTTCGAGGTTCGTGGATAGCGACATGATCAAATTCAAGATGAGGATTTCTTAGACCCACCAATATTTAGCCTTGCATCACATCGCAAGCACCTAAAGACTCACCTCGCACGTGAGCACATAAGTCTTGTTCTTATCACAAGCATAAAATCTCGCCTTGCACGCGAGTACAAAGACTTGCACCTTCGCAAGCATAAAATCTCACCTTGCACGCGAGTACAAAGACTTGCACCTTCGCAAGCATAAAGTCTCGTCTTGACCACGAGCCCAATGCCCGATATTATTCCAAAGACTCGTACTCAACACAAACAATACAGCCAGCCTGCTCGAGCAGCAAGAGCTACAACCTTGTTATGTTGCGAGAAAAAAGCCTTGCCCCATCCGCAAGCACATACTACATTCTCCTCAAGCTATCGAGCATCACAAGTCCACCACGTGGAAAAAAGTCTCGCCTAGCACGTGAGCATTATTATTTTTAATATTTTTTTATTTTTATTTTACTTTTTTTATATTTTTTGCAGGTTATATCAAGTTAGTTGGGGGGCGTCTTCGCAATGTCTCTACAAATGCTTGGGGGCGAGTTACGTCATCAACGGTCGACGCAGAAGGAAAAACAAACTTCTTAACCCCCAACAAGTTGGAGGTTAAGAGGGGGCGATGTTTGTACCGTGTATAAAATACACTAGAAGCCCGTGAATCAAGCCCAAAAATCCCGTTAAAGAAGATTCCAAAAGCCCAGACC
The DNA here is from genome assembly GCA_023529315.1 of Papaver bracteatum. Lineage (NCBI taxonomy): Eukaryota > Viridiplantae > Streptophyta > Magnoliopsida > Ranunculales > Papaveraceae > Papaver > Papaver bracteatum. The sequence continues at coordinate 661,770 of JAJJWX010000603.1, forward strand.
GGACTTATTGAGGAAGTCCGGAGGATTATTGAGGAAACCAACACTTGGGTTTATTGAGGAAACCCAGAGGACTTATTATGGAAGCCCAGTCTAGCTTATTATGGAAGCCCAAATGACTTATTATAGAAGTCATTTTGGGATAGACACAAATCTTGGAAGATAAACAGGAATCATCCAAGATAGCTACAAATCTTGGGAGATTGATAAGAATCTTCCAAGATAGATACAAATCTTATGAAGATATACAAGGATCTGTTAAGATAGACTCAAATCATGTGAAGATATACAAGAATCTCTCAAGATAGACATGCATCTTCAAGGATAGACACAAATATTAAAGGATAAGTACAAATCCATGTGGTTATTTTGGATAACTACAAATCTAGGGTTATTATGGAACTAGATTGGGTTTTTTGCCTATAAATAGAGGCTAAAAATACAACTCAAGGAAGGGAATTTCTATTCCTACATGGAATTCTAGGTTAGCTAACCAAATTATTGTAATCACACGTCAATACAATAACTCCCCTATGGGATTCCTCCGTGGATGTAGGCAACACTTGCCGAACCACGTTAAATTCTTGTGTCTCTTTTATTTTTCTTCAATTTGTTTCATAACCCTAATTTGACATCATCAACATCAAATCAATCGTGTTTTGTGCCTAGAATTTATTTTGGGTACGAACATTGGCGCCGACTAAGGGGATTCGTGTAAAAAGATCGTGTTTTTCCATTGAGAAAGGTGCGGGAAAAGCCTCAAAATTCGTGCACGGATTTCCATGCAAAAATCAGCAGCAAAAACAAGGTAAAAGTTTTATTTATTAGGGTTCTTCCGTAAGCGTTGCGAAGAACAAAAACTGTTGCGAATTGGAAGTAGCCGTTGCGATACGTAGAATAAACAGTAGTAGAGGGCGTTACAAAAAGAGTAGCAGATATAAGTGTTGCAGACAAAGTACAAAGCTTTACTCTTGTACATCCAGATGCATCCAACCTCACGTACAGCTCCAGATCCATCAAATCATATCCGTCAAATGCAGAAGATCCTACCCGTACGATCTGTCCAGCCACCATACACAAGCGATCCATTGCTTCTAGAGCCACGTGGGTCCACGTCAAGCAAAAATAGTCCAGTCATCAACGCCATGTCATGCGTAGAGGCGCCACGTCATGGTGGTTCAGCCGCCACGTCAGCGTTTTCAGTGACGTGCTTTGCCACATCATCGCTGGTTGGGTGCCACGTCAGCAACTCATCCATGTCAGCAGTGCCACGTCAGCCAATTGGTCCATTCAGCACTGCCACGTATTCAACATCACGCGCTCTTCGTTTAAATCTTGTTTCGTCGATAACTTCTTCGTTTTAAGTCCGAATTGAGTGATTTTTGGCTCGTTGGAATCCTCTTTGAATTTCCTACAACATGGAAGCAAAAAATCCAGTGTTCAAGAAACTTTTATATGCACTTGGGACAGCAACATGATCGAGTTCAAGGTTCGTGGACAACAACATGATCGAGTTCGAGGTTCGTGGATAGCGACATGATCAAATTCAAGATGAGGATTTCTTAGACCCACCAATATTTAGCCTTGCATCACATCGCAAGCACCTAAAGACTCACCTCGCACGTGAGCACATAAGTCTTGTTCTTATCACAAGCATAAAATCTCGCCTTGCACGCGAGTACAAAGACTTGCACCTTCGCAAGCATAAAATCTCACCTTGCACGCGAGTACAAAGACTTGCACCTTCGCAAGCATAAAGTCTCGTCTTGACCACGAGCCCAATGCCCGATATTATTCCAAAGACTCGTACTCAACACAAACAATACATCCAGCCTGCTCGAGCAGCAAGAGCTACAGCCTTGTTATGTTGCGAGCAAAAAGCCTTGCCCCAGCCGCAAGCACATACTACATTCTCCTCAAGCTATCGAGCATCACAAGTCCACCACGTGGAAAAAAGTCTCGCCTAGCACGTGAGCATTATTATTATTATTATTTTTATTTTTATTTTTTTTTTTTTTTTTTTTTTTTGCGAAGGTTATTATCACGGTTGGGGGCGTCTTCGCAATGTCTCTACAAATGCTTGGGGGCGAGTTACGTCATCAACGGTCGACGCGAGAAGGAAAAACAAACTTCTTAACCCCCAACAAGTTGGAGGTTAAGAGGGGGCGATGTTTGTACCGTGTATAAAATACACTAGAAGCCCGTGAATCAAGCCCAAAAAGCCCGTTAAAGAAGATTCCAAAATCCAGACCGGACTTATTGAGGAAGTCCGGAGGATTATTGAGGAAACCAACACTTGGGTTTATTGAGGAAACCCAGAGGACTTATTATGGAAGCCCAGTCTAGCTTATTATGGAAGCCCAAATGACTTATTATAGAAGTCATTTTGGGATAGACACAAATCTTGGAAGATAAAAAGGAATCATCCAAGATAGCTACAAATCTTGGGAGATTGATAAGAATCTTCCAAGATAGATACAAATCTTATGAAGATATACAAGGATCTGTTAAGATAGACTCAAATCATGTGAAGATATACAAGAATCTCTCAAGATAGACATGCATCTTCAAGGATAGACACAAATATTAAAGGATAAGTACAAATCCATGTGGTTATTTTGGATAACTACAAATCTAGGGTTATTATGGAACTAGATTAGGGTTTTTTGCCTATAAATAGAGGCTAAAAATACAACTCAAGGAAGGGAATTTCTATTCCTACATGGAATTCTAGGTTAGCTAACCAAATTATTGTAATCACACGTCAATACAATAACTCCCCTATGGGATTCCTCCGTGGATGTAGGCAACACTTGCCGAACCACGTTAAATTCTTGTGTCTCTTTTATTTTTCTTCAATTTGTTTCATAACCCTAATTTGACATCATCAACATCAAATCAATCGTGTTTTGTGCCTAGAATTTATTTTGGGTACGAACATTGGCGCCGACTAAGGGGATTCGTGTAAAAAGATCGTGTTTTTCCATTGAGAAAGGTGCGGGAAAAGCCTCAAAATTCGTGCACGGATTTCCATGCAAAAAATCAGCAGCAAAAACAAGGTAAAAAATTTATTTATTAGGGTTCTTCCGTAAGCGTTGCGAAGAACAAAAACTGTTGCGAATTGGAAGTAGCCGTTGCGATACGTAGAAGAAACAGTAGCAGAGGGCGTTACAAAAAGAGTAACAGATATAAGTGTTGCAGACAAAGTACAAAGCTTTACTCTTGTACATCCAGATGCATCCAACCTCACGTCTGACTCCAGATCCATCAAATCATATCCGTCAAATGCAGAAGATCCTACCCGTACGATCTGTCCAGCCACCATACACAAGCGATCCATTGCTTCTCAGAGCCACGTGGGTCCACGTCAGCAAAAATAGTCCAGTCATCAACGCCATGTCAGCGTAGACTGCCACGTCATCAGTGGTTCATCCGCCACGTCAGCGTTTTCAGTGACGTGCTTTGCCACATCATCGCTGGTTGGGTGCCACGTCAGAAACTCATCCATGTCAGCATTGCCACGTCAGCCAATTGGTCCATTCAGCACTGCCACGTATTCAACAGCACGCGCTCTTCTTTTAAATCTTGTTTCGTCGATAACTTCTTCGTTTTAAGTCCGAATTGAGTGATTTTTGGCTCGTTGGAATCCTCTTTGAATTTCCTACAACATGGAAGCAAAAAATCCAGTGTTCAAGAAACTTTTATATGCACTTGGGACAGCAACATGATCGAGTTCAAGGTTCGTGGACAACAACATGATCGAGTTCGAGGTTCGTGGATAGCGACATGATCAAATTCAAGATGAGGATTTCTTAGACCCACCAATATTTAGCCTTGCATCACATCGCAAGCACCTAAAGACTCACCTCGCACGTGAGCACATAAGTCTTGTTCTTATCACAAGCATAAAATCTCGCCTTGCACGCGAGTACAAAGACTTGCACCTTCGCAAGCATAAAATCTCACCTTGCACGCGAGTACAAAGACTTGCACCTTCGCAAGCATAAAGTCTCGTCTTGACCACGAGCCCAATGCCCGATATTATTCCAAAGACTCGTACTCAACACAAACAATACAGCCAGCCTGCTCGAGGCGCAAAAGCTACAGCCTTGTTATGTTGCGAGCAAAAAGCCTTGCCCCAGCCGCAAGCACATACTACATTCTCCTCAAGCTATCGAGCATCACAAGTCCACCACGTGGAAAAAAGTCTCGCCTAGCACGTGAGCATTATTATTATTATTTTTATTTTACTTTTACTTTTACTTTTTATTTTTTGTGCAGGTTATCACAGTTGGGGGCGTCTTCGCAATGTCTCTACAAATGCTTGGGGGCGAGTTACGTCATCAACGGTCGACGCAGAAGGAAAAACAAACTTCTTAACCCCCAACAAGTTGGAGGTTAAGAGGGGGCGATGTTTGTACCGTGTATAAAATACACTAGAAGCCCGTGAATCAAGCCCAAAAGCCCGTTAAAGAAGATAACAAAAGCCCAGACCGGACTTATTGAGGAAGTCCGGAGGATTATTGAGGAAACCAACACTTGGGTTTATTGAGGAAACCCAGAGGACTTATTATGAAAGCCCAGTCTAGCTTATTATGGAAGCCCAAATGACTTATTATAGAAGTCATTTTGGGATAGACACAAATCTTGGAAGATAAACAGGAATCATCCAAGATAGCTACAAATCTTGGGAGATTGATAAGAATCTTCCAAGATAGATACAAATCTTATGAAGATATACAAGGATCTGTTAAGATAGACTCAAATCATGTGAAGATATACAAGAATCTCTCAAGATAGACATGCATCTTCAAGGATAGACACAAATATTAAAGGATAAGTACAAATCCATGTGGTTATTTTGGATAACTACAAATCTAGGGTTATTATGGAACTAGATTAGGGTTTTTTGCCTATAAATAGAGGCTAAAAATACAACTCAAGGAAGGGAATTTCTATTCCTACATGGAATTCTAGGTTAGATAACCAAATTATTGTAATCACACGTCAATACAATAACTCCCCTATGGGATTCCTCCGTGGATGTAGGCAACACTTGCCGAACCACGTTAAATTCTTGTGTCTCTTTTATTTTTCTTCAATTTGTTTCATAACCCTAATTTGACATCATCAACATCAAATCAATCGTGTTTTGTGCCTAGAATTTATTTTGGGTACGAAACATTGGCGCCGACTAAGGGGATTCGTGTAAAAAGATCGTGTTTTTCCATTGAGAAAGGTGCGGGAAAAGCCTCAAAATTCGTGCACGGATTTCCATGCAAAAATCAGCAGCAAAAACAAGGTAAAAAATTTATTTATTAGGGTTCTTCCGTAAGCGTTGCGAAGAACAAAAACTGTTGCGAATTGGAAGTAGCCGTTGCGATACGTAGAAGAAACAGTAGCAGAGGGCGTTACAAAAAGAGTAACAGATATAAGTGTTGCAGACAAAGTACAAAGCTTTACTCTTGTACATCCAGATGCATCCAACCTCACGTACAACTCCAGATCCATCAAATCATATCCGTCAAATGCAGAAGATCCTACCCGTACGATCTGTCCAGCCACCATACACAAGCGATCCATTGCTTCTCAGAGCCACGTGGGTCCACGTCAGCAAAAATAGTCCAGTCATCAACGCCATGTTAGCGTAGACTGCCACGTCAGCGTTTTCAGTGACGTGCTTTGCCACATCATCGCTGGTTGGGTGCCACGTCAGCAACTCATCCATGTCAGCAGTGCCACGTCAGCCAATTGGTCCATTCAGCACTGCCACGTATTCAACAGCACGCGCTCTTCGTTTAAATCTTGTTTCGTCGATAACTTCTTCGTTTTAAGTCCGAATTGAGTGTTTTTTTTGGCTCGTTGGAATCCTCTTTGAATTTCCTACAACATGGAAGCAAAAAATCCAGTGTTCAAGAAACTTTTATATGCACTTGGGACAGCAACATGATCGAGTTCAAGGTTCGTGGACAACAACATGATCGAGTTCGAGGTTCGTGGATAGCGACATGATCAAATTCAAGATGAGGATTTCTTAGACCCACCAATATTTAGCCTTGCATCACATCGCAAGCACCTAAAGACTCACCTCGCACGTGAGCACATAAGTCTTGTTCTTATCACAAGCATAAAATCTCGCCTTGCACGCGAGTACAAAGACTTGCACCTTCGCAAGCATAAAATCTCACCTTGCACGCGAGTACAAAGACTTGCACCTTCGCAAGCATAAAGTCTCGTCTTGACCACGAGCCCAATGCCCGATATTATTCCAAAGACTCGTACTCAACACAAACAATACAGCCAGCCTGCTCGAGCAGCAAGAGCTACAACCTTGTTATGTTGCGAGCAAAAAAGCCTTGCCCCAGCCGCAAGCACATACTACATTCTCCTCAAGCTATCGAGCATCACAAGTCCACCACGTGTAAAAAATTCTCGCCTAGCACGTGAGCATTATTATTATTATTATTTTTATTTTTATTTTTATTTTACTTATACTTATACTTTTTATTTTTTGTGCAGGTTATCACAGTTGGGGGCGTCTTCGCAATGTCTCTACAAATGCTTGGGGGCGAGTTACGTCATCAACGGTCGACGCAGAAGGAAAAACAAACTTCTTAACCCCCAACAAGTTGGAGGTTAAGAGGGGGCGATGTTTGTACCGTGTATAAAATACACTAGAAGCCCGTGAATCAAGCCCAAAAAGCCCGTTAAAGAAGATTCCAAAAGCCCAGACCGGACTTATTGAGGAAGTCCGGAGGATTATTGAGGAAACCAACACTTGGGTTTATTGAGGAAACCCAGAGGACTTATTATGGAAGCCCAGTCTAGCTTATTATGGAAGCCCAAATGACTTATTATAGAAGTCATTTTGGGATAGACACAAATCTTGGAAGATAAACAGGAATCATCCAAGATAGCTACAAATCTTGGGAGATTGATAAGAATCTTCCAAGATAGATACAAATCTTATGAAGATATACAAGGATCTGTTAAGATAGACTCAAATCATGTGAAGATATACAAGAATCTCTCAAGATAGACATGCATCTTCAAGGATAGACACAAATATTAAAGGATAAGTACAAATCCATGTGGTTATTTTGGATAACTACAAATCTAGGGTTATTATGGAACTAGATTAGGTTTTTTTGCCTATAAATAGAGGCTAAAAATACAACTCAAGGAAGGGAATTTCTATTCCTACATGGAATTCTAGGTTAGCTAACCAAATTATTGTAATCACACGTCAATACAATAACTCCCCTATGGGATTCCTCCGTGGATGTAGGCAACACTTGCCGAACCACGTTAAATTCTTGTGTCTCTTTTATTTTTCTTCAATTTGTTTCATAACCCTAATTTGACATCATCAACATCAAATCAATCGTGTTTTGTGCCTAGAATTTATTTTGGGTACGAACATTGGCGCCGACTAAGGGGATTCGTGTAAAAAGATCGTGTTTTTCCATTGAGAAAGGTGCGGGAAAAGCCTCAAAATTCGTGCACGGATTTCCATGCAAAAATCAGCAGCAAAAACAAGGTAAAATTTTTATTTATTAGGGTTCTTCCGTAAGCGTTGCGAAGAACAAAAAATAGTTCGAATTGGAAGTAGCCGTTGCGATACGTAGAAGAAACAGTAGCAGAGGGCGTTACAAAAAGAGTAACAGATATAAGTGTTGCAGACAAAGTACAAAGCTTTACTCTTGTACATCCAGATGCATCCAACCTCACGTACAGCTCCAGATCCATCAAATCATATCCGTCAAATGCAGAAGATCCTACCCGTACGATCTGTCCAGCCACCATACACAAGCGATCCATTGCTTCTCAGAGCCACGTGGGTCCACGTCAGCAAAAATAGTCCAGTCATCAACGCCATGTCAGCGTAGACTGCCACGTCATCAGTGGTTCATCCGCCACGTCAGCATTTTCAGTGACGTGCTTTGCCACATCATCGCTGGTTGGGTGCCACGTCAGCAACTCATCCATGTCAGCAGTGCCACGTCAGCCAATTGGTCCATTCAGCACTGCCACGTATTCAACACAGCACGCGCTCTTCGTTTAAATCTTGTTTCGTCGATAACTTCTTCGTTTTAAGTCCGAATTGAGTGATTTTTGGCTCGTTGGAATCCTCTTTGAATTTCCTACAACATGGAAGCAAAAAATCCAGTGTTCAAGAAACTTTTATATGCACTTGGGACAGCAACATGATCGAGTTCAAGGTTCGTGGACAACAACATGATCGAGTTCGAGGTTCGTGGATAGCGACATGATCAAATTCAAGATGAGGATTTCTTAGACCCACCAATATTTAGCCTTGCATCACATCGCAAGCACCTAAAGACTCACCTCGCACGTGAGCACATAAGTCTTGTTCTTATCACAAGCATAAAATCTCGCCTTGCACGCGAGTACAAAGACTTGCACCTTCGCAAGCATAAAATCTCACCTTGCACGCGAGTACAAAGACTTGCACCTTCGCAAGCATAAAGTCTCGTCTTGACCACGAGCCCAATGCCCGATATTATTCCAAAGACTCGTACTCAACACAAACAATACAGCCAGCCTGCTCGAGCAGCAAGAGCTACAGCCTTGTTATGTTGCGAGCAAAAAGCCTAGCCCCAGCCGCAAGCACATACTACATTCTCCTCAAGCTATCGAGCATCACAAGTCCACCACGCGGAAAAAAAGTCTCGCCTAGCACGTGAGCATTATTATTATTATTTTTTTTTTTTTTTTTACTTTTTTTTTTTTTTTTTTGCAGGTTATCACAGGTTGGGGGCGTCTTCGCAATGTCTCTACAAATGCTTGGGGGGAGTTAGTTACGTCATCAACGGTCGACGAGAAGGAAAAACAAACTTCTTAACCCCCAACAAGTTGGAGGTTAAGAGGGGGCGATGTTTGTACCGTGTATAAAATACACTAGAAGCCCGTGAATCAAGCCCAAAAAGCCCGTTAAAGAAGATTCCAAAAGCCCAGACCGGACTTATTGAGGAAGTCCGGAGGATTATTGAGGAAACCAACACTTGGGTTTATTGAGGAAACCCAGAGGACTTATTATGGAAGCCCAGTCTAGCTTATTATGGAAGCCCAAATGACTTATTATAGAAGTCATTTTGGGATAGACACAAATCTTGGAAGATAAACAGGAATCATCCAAGATAGCTACAAATCTTGGGAGATTGATAAGAATCTTCCAAGATAGATACAAATCTTATGAAGATATACAAGGATCTGTTAAGATAGACTCAAATCATGTGAAGATATACAAGAATCTCTCAAGATAGACATGCATCTTCAAGGATAGACACAAATATTAAAGGATAAGTACAAATCCATGTGGTTATTTTGGATAACTACAAATCTAGGGTTATTATGGAACTAGATTAGGGTTTTTTTTGCCTATAAATAGAGGCTAAAAATACAACTCAAGGAAGGGAATTTCTATTCCTACATGGAATTCTAGGTTAGCTAACCAAATTATTGTAATCACACGTCAATACAATAACTCCCCTATGGGATTCCTCCGTGGATGTAGGCAACACTTGCCGAACCACGTTAAATTCTTGTGTCTCTTTTATTTTTCTTCAATTTGTTTCATAACCCTAATTTGACATCATCAACATCAAATCAATCGTGTTTTGTGCCTAGAATTTATTTTGGGTACGAACATTGGCGCCGACTAAGGGGATTCGTGTAAAAAGATCGTGTTTTTCCATTGAGAAAGGTGCGGGAAAAGCCTCAAAATTCGTGCACGGATTTCCATGCAAAAATCAGCAGCAAAAACAAGGTAAAAAATTTATTTATTAGGGTTCTTCCGTAAGCGTTGCGAAGAACAAAAACTGTTGCGAATTGGAAGTAGCCGTTGCGATACGTAGAAGAAACAGTAGCAGAGGGCGTTACAAAAAAGAGTAGAAGATATAAGTGTTGCAGACAAAGTACAAAGCTTTACTCTTGTACATCCAGATGCATCCAACCTCACGTACAGCTCCAGATCCATCAAATCATATCCGTCAAATGCAGAAGATCCTACCCGTACGATCTGTCCAGCCACCATACACAAGCGATCCATTGCTTCTCAGAGCCACGTGGGTCCACGTCAGCAAAAATAGTCCAGTCATCAACGCCATGTCAGCGTAGACTGCCACGTCATCAGTGGTTCAGCCGCCACGTCAGCGTTTTCAGTGACGTGCTTTGCCACATCATCGCTGGTTGGGTGCCACGTCAGCAACTCATCCATGTCAGCAGTGCCACGTCAGCCAATTGGTCCATTCAAAGACTGCCACGTATTCAACAAAAGCACGCGCTCTTCGTTTAAATCTTGTTTCGTCGATAACTTCTTCGTTTTAAGTCCGAATTGAGTGATTTTTGGCTCGTTGGAATCCTCTTTGAATTTCCTACAACATGGAAGCAAAAAATCCAGTGTTCAAGAAACTTTTATATGCACTTGGGACAGCAACATGATCGAGTTCAAGGTTCGTGGACAACAACATGATCGAGTTCGAGGTTCGTGGATAGCGACATGATCAAATTCAAGATGAGGATTTCTTAGACCCACCAATATTTAGCCTTGCATCACATCGCAAGCACCTAAAGACTCACCTCGCACGTGAGCACATAAGTCTTGTTCTTATCACAAGCATAAAATCTCGCCTTGCACGCGAGTACAAAGACTTGCACCTTCGCAAGCATAAAATCTCACCTTGCACGCGAGTACAAAGACTTGCACCTTCGCAAGCATAAAGTCTCGTCTTGACCACGAGCCCAATGCCCGATATTATTCCAAAGACTCTCGTACTCAACACAAACAATACAGCCAGCCTGCTCGAGCAGCAAGAGCTACAACCTTGTTATGTTGCGAGCAAAAAGCCTTGCCCCAGCCGCAAGCACATACTACATTCTCCTCAAGCTATCGAGCATCACAAGTCCACCACGTGGCAAAAAGTCTCGCCTAGCACGTGAGCATTATTATTATTATTATTTAATAATAAATTACAAAGTTATTATTATTATTTTACTTTTACTTTTTACTTTTATTTTTATTTTTTGTACAGGTAATTACGGTTGGGGGCGTCTTCGCAATGTCTCTACAAATGCTTGGGGGCGAGTTACGTCATCAACGGTCGACACAGAAGGAAAAACAAACTTCTTAACCCCCAACAAGTTGGAGGTTAAGAGGGGGCGATGTTTGTACCGTGTATAAAATACACTAGAAGCCCGTGAATCAAGCCCAAAAAGCCCGTTAAAGAAGATTCCAAAAGCCCAAGCCGGACTTATTGAGGAAACGGACTTATTGAGGAAGTCGGAGGATTATTGAGGAAACCAACACTTGGGTTTATTGAGGAAACCCAGAGGACTTATTATGGAAGCCCAGTCTAGCTTATTATGGAAGCCCAAATGACTTATTATAGAAGTCATTTTGGGATAGACACAAATCTTGGAAGATAAACAGGAATCATCCAAGATAGCTACAAATCTTGGGAGATTGATAAGAATCTTCCAAGATAGATACAAATCTTATGAAGATATACAAGGATCTGTTAAGATAGACTCAAATCATGTGAAGATATACAAGAATCTCTCAAGATAGACATGCATCTTCAAGGATAGACACAAATATTAAAGGATAAGTACAAATCCATGTGGTTATTTTGGATAACTACAAATCTAGGGTTATTATGGAACTAGATTAGGGTTTTTTGCCTATAAATAGAGGCTAAAAATACAACTCAAGGAAGGGAATTTCTATTCCTACATGGAATTCTAGGTTAGCTAACCAAATTATTGTAATCACACGTCAATACAATAACTCCCCTATGGGATTCCTCCGTGGATGTAGGCAACACTTGCCGAACCACGTTAAATTATTGTGTCTCTTTTATTTTTCTTCAATTTGTTTCATAACCCTAATTTGACATCATCAACATCAAATCAATCGTGTTTTGTGCCTAGAATTTATTTTGGGTACGAACATTGGCGCCGACTAAGGGGATTCGTGTAAAAAGATCGTGTTTTTCCATTGAGAAAGGTGCGGGAAAAGCCTCAAAATTCGTGCACGGATTTCCATGCAAAAATCAGCAGCAAAAACAAGGTAAAAAAAATTATTTATTAGGGTTCTTCCGTAAGCGTTGCGAAGAACAAAAACTGTTGCGAATTGGAAGTAGCCGTTGCGATACGTAGAAGAAACAGTAGCAGAGGGCATTACAAAAAGAGTAACAGATATAAGTGTTGCAGACAAAGTACAAAGCTTTACTCTTGTACATCCAGATGCATCCAACCTCACGTACAGCTCCAGATCCATCAAAAAATATCCGTCAGATGCAGAAGATCCTACCCGTACGATCTGTCCAGCCACCATACACAAGCGATCCATTGCTTCTCAGAGCCACGTGGGTCCACGTCAGCAAAAATAGTCCAGTCATCAACGCCATGTCAGCGTAGACTGCCACGTCATCAGTGGTTCAGCCGCCACGTCAGCGTTTTCAGTGACGTGCTTTGCCACATCATCGCTGGTTGGGTGCCACGTCAGCAACTCATCCATGTCAGCAGTGCCACGTCAGCCAATTGGTCCATTCAGCACTGCCACGTATTCAACAGCACGCGCTCTTCGTTTAAATCTTGTTTCGTCGATAACTTCTTCGTTTTAAGTCCGAATTGAGTGATTTTTGGCTCGTTGGAATCCTCTTTGAATTTCCTACAACATGGAAGCAAAAAATCCAGTGTTCAAGAAACTTTTATATGCACTTGGGACAGCAACATGATCGAGTTCAAGGTTCGTGGACAACAACATGATCGAGTTCGAGGTTCGTGGATAGCGACATGATCAAATTCAAGATGAGGATTTCTTAGACCCACCAATATTTAGCCTTGCATCACATCGCAAGCACCTAAAGACTCACCTCGCACGTGAGCACATAAGTCTTGTTCTTATCACAAGCATAAAATCTCGCCTTGCACGCGAGTACAAAGACTTGCACCTTCGCAAGCATAAAATCTCACCTTGCACGCGAGTACAAAGACTTGCACCTTCGCAAGCATAAAGTCTCGTCTTGACCACGAGCCCAATGCCCGATATTATTCCAAAGACTCGTACTCAACACAAACAATACAGCCAGCCTGCTCGAGCAGCAAGAGCTACAGCCTTGTTATGTTGCGAGCAAAAAGCCTTGCCCCAGCCGCAAGCACATACTACATTCTCCTCAAGCTATCGAGCATCACAAGTCCACCACGCGGAAAAAAAGTCTCGCCTAGCACGTGAGCATTATTATTATTTTTATTTTTATTTTTATTGTACTTTTTATTTTTATTTTTTGTGCAGGTTATCACAGTTGGGGGCGTCTTCGCAATGTCTCTACAAATGCTTGGGGGCGAGTTACGTCATCAACGGTCGACGCAGAAGGAAAAACAAACTTCTTAACCCCCAACAAGTTGGAGGTTAAGAGGGGGCGATGTTTGTACCGTGTATAAAATACACTAGAAGCCCGTGAATCAAGCCCAAAAAGCCCGTTAAAGAAGATTCCAAAAGCCCAGACCGGACTTATTGAGGAAGTCCGGAGGATTATTGAGGAAACCAACACTTGGGTTTATTGAGGAAACCCAGAGGACTTATTATGGAAGCCCAGTCTAGCTTATTATGGAAGCCCAAATGACTTATTATAGAAGTCATTTTGGGATAGACACAAATCTTGGAAGATAAACAGGAATCATCCAAGATAGCTACAAATCTTGGGAGATTGATAAGAATCTTCCAAGATAGATACAAATCTTATGAAGATATACAAGGATCTGTTAAGATAGACTCAAATCATGTGAAGATATACAAGAATCTCTCAAGATAGACATGCATCTTCAAGGATAGACACAAATATTAAAGGATAAGTACAAATCCATGTGGTTATTTTGGATAACTACAAATCTAGGGTTATTATGGAACTAGATTAGGGTTTTTTTGCCTATAAATAGAGGCTAAAAATACAACTCAAGGAAGGGAATTTCTATTCCTACATGGAATTCTAGGTTAGCTAACCAAATTATTGTAATCACACGTCAATACAATAACTCCCCTATGGGATTCCTCCGTGGATGTAGGCAACACTTGCCGAACCACGTTAAATTCTTGTGTCTCTTTTATTTTTCTTCAATTTGTTTCATAACCCTAATTTGACATCATCAACATCAAATCAATCGTGTTTTGTGCCTAGAATTTATTTTGGGTACGAACATTGGCGCCGACTAAGGGGATTCGTGTAAAAAGATCGTGTTTTTCCATTGAGAAAGGTGCGGGAAAAGCCTCAAAATTCGTGCACGGATTTCCATGCAAAAATCAGCAGCAAAAACAAGGTAAAAAATTTATTTATTAGGGTTCTTCCGTAAGCGTTGCGAAGAACAAAAACTGTTGCGAATTGGAAGTAGCCGTTGCGATACGTAGAAGAAAACAAATAGCGAGAGGCGTTACAAAAAGAGTAACAGATATAAGTGTTGCAGACAAAGTACAAAGCTTTACTCTTGTACATCCAGATGCATCCAACCTCACGTACAGCTCCAGATCCATCAAATCATATCCGTCAAATGCAGAAGATCCTACCCGTACGATCTGTCCAGCCACCATACACAAGCGATCCATTGCTTCTCAGAGCCACGTGGGTCCACGTCAGCAAAAATAGTCCAGTCATCAACGCCATGTCAGCGTAGACTGCCACGTCATCAGTGGTTCAGCCGCCACGTCAGCGTTTTCAGTGACGTGCTTTGCCACATCATCGCTGGTTGGGTGCCACGTCAGCAACTCATCCATGTCAGCAGTGCCACGTCAGCCAATTGGTCCATTCAGCACTGCCACGTATTCAACAGCACGCGCTCTTCGTTTAAATCTTGTTTCGTCGATAACTTCTTCGTTTTAAGTCCGAATTGAGTGATTTTTGGCTCGTTGGAATCCTCTTTGAATTTCCTACAACATGGAAGCAAAAAATCCAGTGTTCAAGAAACTTTTATATGCACTTGGGACAGCAACATGATCGAGTTCAAGGTTCGTGGACAACAACATGATCGAGTTCGAGGTTCGTGGATAGCGACATGATCAAATTCAAGATGAGGATTTCTTAGACCCACCAATATTTAGCCTTGCATCACATCGCAAGCACCTAAAGACTCACCTCGCACGTGAGCACATAAGTCTTGTTCTTATCACAAGCATAAAATCTCGCCTTGCACGCGAGTACAAAGACTTGCACCTTCGCAAGCATAAAATCTCACCTTGCACGCGAGTACAAAGACTTGCACCTTCGCAAGCATAAAGTCTCGTCTTGACCACGAGCCCAATGCCCGATATTATTCCAAAGACTCGTACTCAACACAAACAATACAGCCAGCCTGCTCGAGCAGCAAGAGCTACAACCTTGTTATGTTGCGAGCAAAAAGCCTTGCCCCATCCGCAAGCACATACTACATTCTCCTCAAGCTATCGAGCATCACAAGTCCACCACGTGGAAAAAAGTCTCGCCTAGCACGTGAGCATTATTATTATTTTTATTTTACTTTTACTTTTTTTTTTTTATTTTTTGTGCAGGTTATCACAGTTGGGGGCGTCTTCGCAATGTCTCTACAAATGCTTGGGGGCGAGTTACGTCATCAACGGTCGACGTAGAAGGAAAAACAAACTTCTTAACCCCCAACAAGTTGGAGGTTAAGAGGGGGCGATGTTTGTACCGTGTATAAAATACACTAGAAGCCCGTGAATCAAGCCCAAAAAGCCCGTTAAAGAAGATTCCAAAATCCAGACCGGACTTATTGAGGAAACCAACACTTGGGTTTATTGAGGAAACCCAGAGGACTTATTATGGAAGCCCAGTCTAGCTTATTATGGAAGCCCAAATGACTTATTATAGAAGTCATTTTGGGATAGACACAAATCTTGGAAGATAAACAGGAATCATCCAAGATAGCTACAAATCTTGGGAGATTGATAAGAATCTTCCAAGATAGATACAAATCTTATGAAGATATACAAGGATCTGTTAAGATAGACTCAAATCATGTGAAGATATACAAGAATCTCTCAAGATAGACATGCATCTTCAAGGATAGACACAAATATTAAAGGATAAGTACAAATCCATGTGGTTATTTTGGATAACTACAAATCTAGGGTTATTATGGAACTAGATTAGGGTTTTTTGCCTATAAATAGAGGCTAAAAATACAACTCAAGGAAGGGAATTTCTATTCCTACATGGAATTCTAGGTTAGCTAACCAAATTATTGTAATCACACGTCAATACAATAACTCCCCTATGGGATTCCTCCGTGGATGTAGGCAACACTTGCCGAACCACGTTAAATTCTTGTGTCTCTTTTATTTTTCTTCAATTTGTTTCATAACCCTAATTTGACATCATCAAGCACAAATCAATCGTGTTTTGTGCCTAGAATTTATTTTGGGTACGAACATTGGCGCCGACTAAGGGATTCGTGTAAAAAGATCGTGTTTTTCCATTGAGAAAGGTGCGGGAAAAGCCTCAAAATTCGTGCACGGATTTCCATGCAAAAATCAGCAGCAAAAACAAGGTAAAAAATTTATTTATTAGGGTTCTTCCGTAAGCGTTGCGAAGAAAAAAAACTGTTGCGAATTGGAAGTAGCCGTTGCGATACGTAGAAGAAACAGTAGCAGAGGGCGTTACAAAAAGAGTAACAGATATAAGTGTTGCAGACAAAGTACAAAGCTTTACTCTTGTACATCCAGATGCATCCAACCTCACGTACAGCTCCAGATCCATCAAATCATATCCGTCAAATGAAGAAGATCCTACCCGTACGATCTGTCCAGCCACCATACACAAGCGATCCATTGCTTCTCAGAGCCACGTGGGTCCACGTCAGCAAAAATAGTCCAGTCATCAACACCATGTCAGCGTAGACAGCCACGTCATCAGTGGTTCATCCGCCACGTCAGCGTTTTCAGTGACGTGCTTTGCCACATCATCGCTGGTTGGGTGCCACGTCAGCAACTCATCCATGTCAGCAGTGCCACGTCAGCCAATTGGTCCATTCAGCACTGCCACGTATTCAACAACACGCGCTCTTCGTTTAAATCTTGTTTCGTCGATAACTTCTTCGTTTTAAGTCCGAATTGAGTGATTTTTGGCTCGTTGGAATCCTCTTTGAATTTCCTACAACATGGAAGCAAAAAATCCAGTGTTCAAGAAACTTTTATATGCACTTGGGACAGCAACATGATCGAGTTCAAGGTTCGTGGACAACAACATGATCGAGTTCGAGGTTCGTGGATAGCGACATGATCAAATTCAAGATGAGGATTTCTTAGACCCACCAATATTTAGCCTTGCATCACATCGCAAGCACCTAAAGACTCACCTCGCACGTGAGCACATAAGTCTTGTTCTTATCACAAGCATAAAATCTCGCCTTGCACGCGAGTACAAAGACTTGCACCTTCGCAAGCATAAAATCTCACCTTGCACGCGAGTACAAAGACTTGCACCTTCGCAAGCATAAAGTCTCGTCTTGACCACGAGCCCAATGCCCGATATTATTCCAAAGACTCGTACTCAACACAAAAACAATACATCAGCCAGCCTGCTCGAGCAGCAAGAGCTACAACCTTGTTATGTTGCGAGCAAAAAGCCTTGCCCAACCGCAAGCACATACTACATTCTCCTCAAGCTATCGAGCATCACAAGTCCACCACGTGTAAAAAAGTCTCGCCTAGCACGTGAGCATTATTATTATTTTTATTTTTATTTTACTTTTACTTTTTATTTTTTGTGCAGGTTATCACAGTTGGGGGCGTCTTCGCAATGTCTCTACAAATGCTTGGGGGCGAGTTACGTCATCAACGGTCGACGCAGAAGGAAAAACAAACTTCTTAACCCCCAACAAGTTGGAGGTTAAGAGGGGGCGATGTTTGTACCGTGTATAAAATACACTAGAAGCCCGTGAATCAAGCCCAAAAATCCCGTTAAAGAAGATTCCAAAAGCCCAGACCGGACTTATTGAGGAAGTCCGGAGGATTATTGAGGAAACCAACACTTGGGTTTATTGAGGAAACCCAGAGGACTTATTATGGAAGCCCAGTCTAGCTTATTATGGAAGCCCAAATGACTTATTATAGAAGTCATTTTGGGATAGACACAAATCTTGGAAGATAAACAGGAATCCTCCAAGATAGCTACAAATCTTGGGAGATTGATAAGAATCTTCCAAGATAGATACAAATCTTATGAAGATATACAAGGATCTGTTAAGATAGACTCAAATCATGTGAAGATATACAAGAATCTCTCAAGATAGACATGCATCTTCAAGGATAGACACAAATATTAAAGGATAAGTACAAATCCATGTGGTTATTTTGGATAACTACAAATCTAGGGTTATTATGGAACTAGATTAGGGTTTTTTGCCTATAAATAGAGGCTAAAAATACAACTCAAGGAAGGGAATTTCTATTCCTACATGGAATTCTAGGTTAGCTAACCAAATTATTGTAATCACACGTCAATACAATAACTCCCCTATGGGATTCCTCCGTGGATGTAGGCAACACTTGCCGAACCACGTTAAATTCTTGTGTCTCTTTTATTTTTCTTCAATTTGTTTCATAACCCTAATTTGACATCATCAACATCAAATCAATCGTGTTTTGTGCCTAGAATTTATTTTGGGTACGAACATTGGCGCCGACTAAGGGGATTCGTGTAAAAAGATCGTGTTTTTCCATTGAGAAAGGTGCGGGAAAAGCCTCAAAATTCGTGCACGGATTTCCATGCAAAAATCAGCAGCAAAAACAAGGTAAAAAATTTATTTATTAGGGTTCTTCCGTAAGCGTTGCGAAGAACAAAAAACTGTTGCGAATTGGAAGTAGCCGTTGCGATACGTAGAAGAAACAGTAGCAGAGGGCGTTACAAAAAGAGTAACAGATATAAGTGTTGCAGACAAAGTACAAAGCTTTACTCTTGTACATCCAGATGCATCCAACCTCACGTACAACTCCAGATCCATCAAATCATATCCGTCAAATGCAGAAGATCCTACCCGTACGATCTGTCCAGCCACCATACACAAGCGATCCATTGCTTCTCAGAGCCACGTGGGTCCACGTCGGCAAAAATAGTCCAGTCATCAACGCCATGTCAGCGTAGACTGCCACGTCATCGTGGTTCATCCGCCACGTCAGCGTTTTCAGTGACGTGCTTTGCCACATCATCGCTGGTTGGGTGCCACGTCAGCAACTCATCCATGTCAGCAGTGCCACGTCAGCCAATTGGTCCATTCAGCACTGCCACGTATTCAACATCACGCGCTCTTCGTTTAAATCTTGTTTCGTCGATAACTTCTTCGTTTTAAGTCCGAATTGAGTGATTTTTGGCTCGTTGGAATCCTCTTTGAATTTCCTACAACATTGAAGCAAAAAATCCAGTGTTCAAGAAACTTTTATATGCACTTGGGACAGCAACATGATCGAGTTCAAGGTTCGTGGACAACAACATGATCGAGTTCGAGGTTCGTGGATAGCGACATGATCAAAATCAAGATGAGGATTTCTTAGACCCACCAATATTTAGCCTTGCATCACATCGCAAGCACCTAAAGACTCACCTCGCACGTGAGCACATAAGTCTTGTTCTTATCACAAGCATAAAATCTCGCCTTGCACGCGAGTACAAAGACTTGCACCTTCGCAAGCATAAAATCTCACCTTGCACGCGAGTACAAAGACTTGCACCTTCGCAAGCATAAAGTCTCGTCTTGACCACGAGCCCAATGCCCGATATTATTCCAAAGACTCGTACTCAACACAAACAATACAGCCAGCCTGCTCGAGCAGCAAGAGCTACAACCTTGTTATGTTGCGAGCAAAAAGCCTTGCCCCATCCGCAAGCACATACTACATTCTCCTCAAGCTATCGAGCATCACAAGTCCACCACGTAGAAAAAAGTCTCGCCTAGCACGTGAGCATTATTATTATTATTATTATTTTTGTTTTTGTTTTTGTTTTTGTTTTACTTTTTATTTTTTGTGCAGGTTATCACAGTTGGGGGCGTCTTCGCAATGTCTCTACAAATGCTTGGGGGCGAGTTACGTCATCAACGGTCGACGCAGAAGGAAAAACAAACTTCTTAACCCCCAACAAGTTGGAGGTTAAGAGGGGGCGATGTTTGTACCGTGTATAAAATACACTAGAAGCCCGTGAATCAAGCCCAAAAATCCCGTTAAAGAAGATTCCAAAAGCCCAGACCGGACTTATTGAGGAAGTCCGGAGGATTATTGAGGAAACCAACACTTGGGTTTATTGAGGAAACCCAGAGGACTTATTATGGAAGCCCAGTCTAGCTTATTATGGAAGCCCAAATGACTTATTATAGAAGTCATTTTGGGATAGACACAAATCTTGGAAGATAAACAGGATCCTCCAAGATAGCTACAAATCTTGGGAGATTGATAAGAATCTTCCAAGATAGATACAAATCTTATGAAGATATACAAGGATCTGTTAAGATAGACTCAAATCATGTGAAGATATACAAGAATCTCTCAAGATAGACATGCATCTTCAAGGATAGACACAAATATTAAAGGATAAGTACAAATCCATGTGGTTATTTTGGATAACTACAAATCTAGGGTTATTATGGAACTAGATTAGGGTTTTTTTGCCTATAAATAGAGGCTAAAAATACAACTCAAGGAAGGGAATTTCTATTCCTACATGGAATTCTAGGTTAGCTAACCAAATTATTGTAATCACACGTCAATACAATAACTCCCCTATGGGATTCCTCCGTGGATGTAGGCAACACTTGCCGAACCACGTTAAATTCTTGTGTCTCTTTTATTTTTCTTCAATTTGTTTCATAACCCTAATTTGACATCATCAACATCAAATCAATCGTGTTTTGTGCCTAGAATTTATTTTGGGTACGAACATTGGCGCCGACTAAGGGGATTCGTGTAAAAAGATCGTGTTTTTCCATTGAGAAAGGTGCGGGAAAAGCCTCAAAATTCGTGCACGGATTTCCATGCAAAAATCAAGCAGCAAAAACAAGGTAAAAAATTTATTTATTAGGGTTCTTCCGTAAGCGTTGCGAAGAACAAAAACTGTTGCGAATTGGAAGTAGCCGTTGCGATACGTAGAGAAGAAACGATAGCGAGGGCGTTACAAAAAGAGTAATGAGATATAAGTGTTGCAGACAAAGTACAAAGCTTTACTCTTGTACATCCGGATGCATCCAACCTCACGTACGGCTCCAGATCCATCAAATCATATCCGTCAAATGCAGAAGATCCTACCCGTACGATCTGTCCAGCCACCATACACAAGCGATCCATTGCTTCTCAGAGCCACGTGGGTCCACGTCAGCAAAAATAGTCCAGTCATCAACGCCATGTCAGCGAGACGCCACGTCATCATAGTGGTTCAGCCGCCACGTCAGCGTTTTCAGTGACGTGCTTTGCCACATCATCGCTGGTTGGGTGCCACGTCAGCAACTCATCCATGTCAGCAGTGCCACGTCAGCCAATTGGTCCATTCATCACTGCCACGTATTCAACAACACGCGCTCTTCGTTTAAATCTTGTTTCGTCGATAACTTCTTCGTTTTAAGTCCGAATTGAGTGATTTTTGGCTCGTTGGAATCCTCTTTGAATTTCCTACAACATGGAAGCAAAAAATCCAGTGTTCAAGAAACTTTTATATGCACTTGGGACAGCAACATGATCGAGTTCAAGGTTCGTGGACAACAACATGATCGAGTTCGAGGTTCGTGGATAGCGACATGATCAAATTCAAGATGAGGATTTCTTAGACCCACCAATATTTAGCCTTGCATCACATCGCAAGCACCTAAAGACTCACCTCGCACGTGAGCACATAAGTCTTGTTCTTATCACAAGCATAAAATCTCGCCTTGCACGCGAGTACAAAGACTTGCACCTTCGCAAGCATAAAATCTCACCTTGCACGCGAGTACAAAGACTTGCACCTTCGCAAGCATAAAGTCTCGTCTTGACCACGAGCCCAATGCCCGATATTATTCCAAAGACTCGTACTCAACACAAACAATACATCCAGCCTGCTCGAGCAGCAAGAGCTACAACCTTGTTATGTTGCGAGCAAAAAGCCTTGCCCCAGCCGCAAGCACATACTACATTCTCCTCAAGCTATCGAGCATCACAAGTCCACCACGTGTAAAAAAGTCTCGCCTAGCACGTGAGCATTATTATTATTTTTATTTTTATTTTACTTTTACTTTTTATTTTTATTTTTTGTACAGGTTATCACAGTTGGGGGCGTCTTCGCAATGTCTCTACAAATGCTTGGGGGCGAGTTACGTCATCAACGGTCGACGCAGAAGGAAAAACAAACTTCTTAACCCCCAACAAGTTGGAGGTTAAGAGGGGGCGATGTTTGTACCGTGTATAAAATACACTAGAAGCCCGTGAATCAAGCCCAAAAAGCCCGTTAAAGAAGATTCCAAAAGCCCAGACCGGACTTATTGAGGAAGTCCGGAGGATTATTGAGGAAACCAACACTTGGGTTTATTGAGGAAACCCAGAGGACTTATTATGGAATCCCAGTCTAGCTTATTATGGAAGCCCAAATGACTTATTATAGAAGTCATTTTGGGATAGACACAAATCTTGGAAGATAAACAGGAATCATCCAAGATAGCTACAAATCTTGGGAGATTGATAAGAATCTTCCAAGATAGATACAAATCTTATGAAGATATACAAGGATCTGTTAAGATAGACTCAAATCATGTGAAGATATACAAGAATCTCTCAAGATAGACATGCATCTTCAAGGATAGACACAAATATTAAAGGATAAGTACAAATCCATGTGGTTATTTTGGATAACTACAAATCTAGGGTTATTATGGAACTAGATTAGGGTTTTTTGCCTATAAATAGAGGCTAAAAATACAACTCAAGGAAGGGAATTTCTATTCCTACATGGAATTCTAGGTTAGCTAACCAAATTATTGTAATCACACGTCAATACAATAACTCCCCTATGGGATTCCTCCGTGGATGTAGGCAACACTTGCCGAACCACGTTAAATTCTTGTGTCTCTTTTATTTTTCTTCAATTTGTTTCATAACCCTAATTTGACATCATCAACATCAAATCAATCGTGTTTTGTGCCTAGAATTTATTTTGGGTACGAACATTAAAGATTTTTTTCTTCGTTTTTTACCAAATATTTTCGTAGATTTTTTAGGTTTTGTTATATATGGCATTTTATTTGTGGTTGATCTGAAGGCCTGGATTTTATTAAAATCATTTTTTGTTAACAAATCCATGATTTCCATAATTAAGCCGCTCATATATAAATGAACTTAATAAAAATAGAAATATGAAATATGTAAGGGAGTTTCGTCTATAGCAAATAATAATTCATGATTTCGAAAATATATGTCACTGAGTTACGAAAATATGATTTTCATATTATTTTTTGTCAACAAATCCATGATTTCCATAATTAAGCCGCTCAGATATAAATAGACTGAATAAAAATAAAAATATAAGATATTTAAAGGAGTTTCGTCTATAGCAAATAATAATCCATGATTTCGAAAATATATCTTGCTGATTTACGTCACCTCTTTTATGGTTATCAATGAGATATTTAAGGGATTTTTTTTTGTTTTTGGTTAAAAAATATGATTTTCAAGATCTTTTCTATATCAAATAATAATATTTCCGTCTTTTCTTTTCTTTTTTTACATCTCACGACCCTAAATCCTGGCCCTCCGTTATTGATTCGATTTTACGACATGAATTTATTAATATTATGTAAACATGGTGTAAGAATTTTTAACAAATCTCAGCCAATCAGAACCAAGGGTTTCGTCTACACACCAATATAAAAGAGGGTGGACGCAACCACTAAATTTGGAGCATCCGATCGAATCCACGTAATTAGAAATTGACGGTCACGAAATGTAAGGGGGCTAACTTTGATTTCGTCCAATCAGGAGCAAGGGTTTTGTTCACCGGCCAATGAGAGAGGAGGTTACCGCAACTCTCAACGTGGTGTGAGAGATGTGGTTGGGTGTTTAGGTTATTGATAAGGTTATGAAAGGATTGTTCTGATTGAGTAAATTACAACCTCCACACAAATATTCTCCATCCGGGTCCATGGCCACTACTGTGCAGGAAGAGTGAAATTCTGCCACGCATGCATCAACATTTATCATGATAAAATTCCTCCTAGGAGGTTGCCATTGGTCTTGCATAACAAGGGGAGCAGGCTAGGAAATGTCTGCAGAAACCAAATTATTAATAGGTTCCTCTTGGGTACAATATCTGTTAAACCAGAAAAGTTCGTCTCTAATAATCAACCCTGGTAAAGGGGCGGGAGGAATTGGTAGAGGGGCGGCAAGAGTTATAAAAATGTCCCTATTATTTGTTAGGGGGTGTCCTATGGGGTTGTTAATTGACAAGATTACCCTTTCTTTTCTGGTTGAAAAGACTGAATTGTCCTTCCCCATTATTAACCCAATTGAAACTGAAAATCAAAACAGTTTATTTTTTTCAACTTTACTTCATCTTCTCTTCTCCTCCTCTCCACCACCATTAAAACTGATTTTTCATCACCCTCTTCGATTAATCGGCTAGTTGAAAAATTGATAATCGTTGATTTGAAACTATTGTGTTTGATTTAAGTTAGTATTGCATCAAAAATTAGGGTTTTGGATCGAAATTGAAAACGAATTTTGTGTGTTGCATGTGAGGTTCGGTTGCAAATAACCCAAATACCAACCGTACTCGCAAATTTTGAAGAACATACGGTTGCTAACAACCCAAATACGAACTGTACCTTAAAAAAATTGAGAATTAGGTTTAGGTGCGGTTGGTACCGGAACAATAGTTAGCAACCGTACCATATGTACGGTTGGTTACAAAAACATTTTATGAACCATACCGAGGTCCGGTTGGTAATTCAAAACTTCTAACCAACCGTACACACATACAGAACAATATACGGTTGGTATCGAAAATTCTCAACCAACCGTAACTGGTACTACGTTTGGGTTTTCCCCAAAATTGAAGAACATACGGTTGGTAACTGATACTTTTGCAACCGTATTCACTAGGTACGGTTCGTAATGAGATCAATTCCAACCGTAAGTCTTTTTTTTCTCTCCTCTAAATTTTTTTTTCTTTTTTTCATAACTCTAAAAATCTGATTTTAGAGTTATTATAAGTGAAAATTAGTTATCACACTAATCTTAATTATCAAACACTAATCTTGATTATCATCATTAATCTTGATTATTAATAATAAGGGTTAATTTTGTCATTTCAATTTTTTTAATAAAGGGCACTTGAATTACCACCTAATAACCCTTTTTGTCTTATTAGATTTGCCTCCCCTCTACCAATTCCTCCCGCCCCTTTACCAGGCTTGCTAATAATACCACTAATATTATGCTTATGGTTTTCAAACATTTTATCTTTTCTAGCTTTCCAGAGTGACCAATACATACACGCTGCCATATAGAAGTAATCTTCACTCTTCTTTGCAAGATAATCATTGAGAAACTGTTTCATAGTAACTGTGGAGGGATTAGATATTCTAATAATCCGCTTGAGACATCGGACAGTGTAAGAAGACAAGATCAACAAATTTTATAACCAAGTTACAAAACCTACAATATGTCGGAATAGCTTCTATAAACCTCCCTCACCTTTGTAGTACCCCGGTACCATCATGTAGTACACGCCGGATAAACATATGTATTTTAAGAAGACATGGTCAACATACTGTTTACTTTATTGAAAGACTGAAATGAGTTTTTATATTTATGTCCATTTAGGAGTTAAAATGCAAATGAACGCCACGGTTTCTTTATATTTCTAATTGATTCAAGTAGGAAATAAAATGAGGTCCTATGAATAACATATTAGAGAGAGTCTAGTTCAGTTGACCTAGTCAACTGTTTGTTTGGTCCTATTTGATAATACAAATTATCATTTGATCCTAGGATTTTGTCCACCCACACGGAATAGTCCTTTTCTGTTACAAAAATACCCCTGCACGTGCAAAAATTATTGTTTGGTCCTTTTACCGACTTATATAAACAGGAAACATCAAGAAACCAATTCCAGTTTCAGAAAATTTTCTCTCTCCTCTCCGATCTATCGATTTCCTGCAGAATTTTTTCTCGATTTCGTTTTTGATACCAAGATCTATTCGATTTCGTTTTTGGTTATGAAAATTGATTTGATTACAGAGTTATTTTGATTACGGAGTGTGATTTTGGAGTTGATTCAAGGCTTTCTTTGGAGATTTGATCCGAGGATTTTTTAAAGATTGATTCAAGGATTTTTTGGAAATTTGATTCGAGGATTTTTCTGAAGATTGATCGAGGCTTTAACTTTGTTATGAAGATTGATTTGATTACAGAGTTAATTTGATTACGGATTTTGATTTTGGAGTTTATTCGAGGTTTTTGGAGATTTTATTCGAGGCTTTTTGGAGATTTGATTCGAGGCTTTTCTGAAGATTGATCGAGGCTTTCTGAAGATTCGGTTGGAGTTGATTTTTGGGAATTACAGATTCGAAGATCGACGTGTTTTTTTTTTGAAGATTGATTTTGAATTTTTCTTGTTGGTGGTGAGTTTTCACGCTAATCTTTTCCTTGATTTGAAGTAATTCTATAGATCAGCTAAGTTTTTCTTTTGATTAGTTTCTTTTTTGAATTTTAAGATCAATGAAATGAAGTCGTTCTGTTAAGGCTTCATTACAAGAATGAACTCTTCTTTTATCATGGAAGAAGTACTGTTGGTGTTTTGCTTATGTGATGTTAATGAATAGCCATTCTGTTAAGGCTTCATTCTTGGAATGAACTCTTTATTTTGTTAAGAAGAATCTATTAGTGTTGTTCTGTTACGGCTTCATTCCGAGAATGAACTCTTCTTTTTGTCATGGAAGTACTCTTGTTGTTGTTAGGATGTTAATGAATTTAAGTAATTCTGTTAAGGCTTCATTCTTGGAATGAACTCTTTATTTTGTTAAGGAGAAGCTATTAGTGTTGTTCTGTTACGGCTTCATTTCGAGAATGAACTCTTCTTTTTGTCATGGAAGTACTCTTGTTGCTGTTAGGATGTTAATGAATTTAAGTCATTCTGTTAAAGCTTCATTCTTGGAATGAACTTTATATTTTGTTAAGGAGAATCTATTAGTGATGTTCTGTTATGGCTTCATTCCGAGAATGAACACTTTATTTTTGTTAAAGAAGAAGTAGTGTTGATGCTTTTTCTTTTATCTGTTTGAATGTTATTGATGAAGCTATTTTGTTTCAGCTTCATTCCAATAATGAACTATTTTTGTATTTGTGTGTTCATTTTTCAGGTTTCAATATGGCTCTCTCCAGTTGTTATGCCGTTTTTTACTACAAAGGGAATGGTATTCCGTTGAAAGTTTCTTTAGATACTATGATTCGTGACCTTAAAATCTGTGTTTGTGATTATTGGAGAAACTTGACTCCTCGGAGCATAAGATTTGTTAGTGGCAAAGGTTTTGATAAAGCTCTCATCAATTGTGATTATTCTCTTCAAGGTATAATTGTTGTTACTTGTTCAAAGGAATTGTCAAGTTTTGATCTGTTCATTAAGGAGGCTTGTATTGGTGGTGCTTCTAGCTCTTCGTCTGGTATTTCAACACAGTCACTCAGTGATGATGAATCATGTACTGGGTTCACTGAGACTTCAAAGATTAAATACCTGACAGAAGGTCATGAGCAATTGAAACTTCTTTTATCTGATGGTTGAGAGGATATTTTTAAAGGTGTTGGTCAAGTTTTTCATGGTGGTGTTGATGAGGTTCGCTTAGCTGTCGGAAAATACTGCAGCAAGTCTGGTTATACAGTTTCAAGGGTTAAGAATGACTGACTAAGGTTCACGGGAAAGTGTGGTAGGGATGCAAAATGTCCTTGGTATCTGCACTGCATTCCAATCGATGCCGCTAAAAGTGTCTTTGCTATCAAGGAATTCAATGGGAAGCATAAATGTGGTGGTGCTTATCAGCTGAAGGATTCCCCCGTGAAGAGGAAATTGATTAAACATCTATTCAAGGATCAAATACAGTCAAATCCGTCGATAAAGCCTAACGATATGGTTGCTCAGGTGAAGATTTGTTACGGTATTGACATAAAATACCATCATGCGTATAAAGGGAAGGAAGCATCTAAGGCAGAGATATACGGCGATGATGTAAAAAGTTTTACAGATCTTATTTGGTATGTTGAAGCGATAAAGTCTACCAATCCTGGCAGCTATATTAAGTTTGAGTATGATAAAGAGACTAAACGTTTTCAGAGGCTTTTCATATGTTTTGCTTCCTGTATGGAAGGATACCGGTTCATTCTCCCTATGATATACTGTGATGCAACATTTATCACTGGGAGATTCAAGGGAACATTGATGGCTTCCACTGGTGTGAATGGAAACCAAGGTAAATTTTCTTTTCTAAATAGTAATGTGAATGAATGAAGATTCTCTGTTAAGTTTTTTTAGCTGTTCGTAAGCGGGAATGAACTCATGCTACTTGTTTATGTTTTACTTTGTTATTTTGTTAAGAAGAGGCTTTTCATGTTATAAAATGGACTTCATTGTTGGAATGAAGTCTGGAAAAGTTGTAGCCATATTTATTCTACAGTTCATGTTATAGAATGGGACTTCATTGTTGGAATGAAGTCTAGAAAAGTTATAGATTTTTTATTATACAGTTCATGTTATAGAATGGACTTCATTGTTGAAATGAAGTCTATAAAAGTTATAGATATTTTTGATTATACAGTTCATGCTTCAGAATGGACTTAATTGTTGGAATGAAGTCTATAAAAGTTATAGATATTTTTGATTATACTGTTCATGCTTCAGAATGGACTTCATTTTAAGAATGAAACCTTCATTTTTTTGTTTGTATGCACTGATTTCTTAATGAACTGACACTTTTACTTCTTTTTTGTGTTCTTTTTTGTTTGTAGGATTTTTTTACTTTTGCGTATTCTTTAGTTCCTGGAGAATACATTGAAGGAGTGGTTTATGGAAAACTTGCAGCATTGTGTCGACTCTCGTCCAATCACCTTTATCATTGATCGTCATGAAGGGTTGAAGCAAAGTATTCCCAAGTATTTTCCCAACTCTTTTCATAGTTATTGTTTCTATCATTTGAAAAATAACCTCCCCATCAAGAAATCACATGAGAATTATAAACAAGTTCAGGATTTGTTCCACAAAGCAGCATACTGCTACAGCGTTGCCAAATATGAGGCTTATTTGAATGAGATATGCATCATAGGATGTGGTTGGGTTACAAAGTACATCAGAAATATCGATCCTAAGCATTGGGCAAATGCTTTCTTCTTAGGTTGTAGGTATCGGATACACTCATCAAGTATTGCAGAGTCTTTCAATAACTGGATTCACCGTGAAAGGGATCTGCCTCCAGCTGCTCTTATTGATGAGATCCGGATAAAGATTATGAGGATGAGTGCAGAAAGGTGTGAGCTTGGTAGAAATTATAGTGATAGTTTGACTCCCATCTATAAATCTTTACTCAAGTCACACGTCGATATAGGGCGTCCATGGAGTGTTACGGAGTCAGGTAATGGTATATATGAGGTTCACTCTCCTAAATCTCATGATGTTGATCTGATGCAGATGATGTGCACTTGCCAGAGATGGAAAGTGCTTGGTTTCCCCTGTGGTCACGCCACTACTGCTATTACTATGAGTTGTATTGATATGTTGAGGTTTATCCAGCCTTACTTTGGTTCGAATCATTTTCGCCACACGTATGCTCCTGCAATTCGTCCCATTCCCAATTATGATAGGCCAAAAGTGTATGAACCTGAAGAGAGAGTCCTACCTGGTATTCCAAGGCCATCTTCAGGAAGACCACCAAAGAAGCGCATTCGTAGTGCTTATGAGAAGGAGAGGAGGCCTATGAAGTGCTCAAACTGCAAGAAGATTGGGAACCACAACAAAGCTACATGTAGTATATTAATGCTGGAGTAGTATGCATCAACTTTTATTTGCTTCTCTTACTTGTTTGACTATGCACTTCATTGTCTGGAATGAACTTCATTTTTTGTAATGAACTCCCTTTTTTTCCTTAGAAATGCTTCTTTTTTTTAACTTTTTGACATGCACTTCATTTACTGGAATGAACTTCATTTTTTGTAATGAACTCCCTTTTTTTTCTTAGAAATGGTTTTTTTGGATGTTATTTCTATTGGATATATGTATGTATTGATATTTTGTAGCAGGTTATGGTATTTTTCTTACCAAATCAACTCTATGGGATATGTATCAGTTCATTTACTGAAATGAACTTCATTTTCAGGAATGAATATATTTTTTTTCCTAGAACTGTTATCGAAATGATAATGTTTATTCAATGGGATATGTACTGATTTTTTTACTGGAGTACTGGTATCCATTAGACAGTAAGACGAGCCATAATACCTCATTATCTGGAATGAACCGCCTCTATCATTTAATTTACTGAAATGAACTTCATTTTTAGGAATAAGCATAAGTTTTCCTAGAACCCATAGAGTTAAATTTGGTAAATTAACTGATATACATAAGACAGAAGACAAAATACTGAAGTACTTGAGTGAACAGGTATCCATTAGATAGTAAGACAAGTTTTCCTAGAGTTTATTCCTGAAAATGAACTCTATGGAACACAAGTTTTCATGACTTGAATTATCCAAAATATTATAGATGAAAATATAAAACATATTAGAGTATCAATTATATTAAGAGATTTGTGTTTGCAATAATAAGTAACCTATTGTCCAAAATACTACAGTTAAAGGAGTTTTGTCTGTTTAGTCTGTTCCAATTAACATATTGCTAAGGTATTCTGAGTTGGTATATTCACCCCAGCTATCTTCATCTCCTGATGCAGTAAGAAGTTTGTAGGCCATCTCAACTTTTCTTGCTTGCATCCTCTCTACCATGTCAGCTTTCTTCATCACACTCTGCGACTTGTTTGTGGTTGGCTTGACACTTCTCTTGATCCAATAGAAGGTGTGTGGCAGATAATCTGGGAATGCTCCTTAATCTGGCACTGCTGGCATATTTTCAAAGGTAACTTTGGTGCATCTTCTCCTACCATGATCTTGTAGCCACAAGTTTATGTGTTTCATGCAGTAACCAGCCATTCTTTCTATGTCAGCCTTGCATTTCTTACCAAGATCTCCCCTTTTGATGGAGTTGTAATGCTCCCATGTGTAGTTGCCGATGTCAAAAACTAGCAGATGCCAGTGTTCGCCTAGAGAACTTTTTTATTTCACATTATCACCTTGTGGGTTAGTATTCATAGGAATCAGCAGCTTTTTAGTTTTGTCATCCATGGTTGCTATAAACTAATCAATTTCTTCCGTTCTCTTTAGTTCATTATGCTTCGCAAAATATGTCTGGAAAAAAAAAGTAATGAACTAGATAAGCAGTTCATTCTATGCATGCTAGATTATACGGTTCATTATACAATTCATTCATGAGTTCATTATACATTATATAATTCATTTTCAGACAAAATATGAGTTCATTCCATATAATGAAGGTGTATATCTGTTTTGATGAATAATACCATGTTTCAGTTCATTCTATGCATGCTGGGTCATCATACTTTTTTATAAATGAATAGGAAGAAACACACTTACGAATGCTATTGAATTCATAATCTCGAAGTTGATGTACTTTCTTTGAGTCTCACTGTCCTCGCTATCATTCAGCATTTTATCATTGTTTACAGCTTTATACATCCTGAATATATATAGTAGTCTAATAAGCTGGTGTCCAAGTAATCATTAAACACCAGAGAAACGATTCATTCCCTTGAACTGAAATTGGAATTTGCCTGTGATATTCTCTGCTTTCCAAGATGCTTGACTGCAAAAATAAGAAGTAAAATGAACTGTCAATAGTTTATACTAAAAACCGCCATAGTAGTCAAGAATTGTTGAAGAGAAACATATAAAGATTTAGTAAGAGAATCATACGTAGTCATAGCTTTGCGGAATAATTCACCAAAAACCGCAAGCGAAGCATTGTCAAATCTTTTGTAAATAGGAGATTTTATTAGTTCTGGTATATTTGGCTTGATTTCTTGTGTTTTTATCACAGGAGACTGTGGTGATGCTGCTTGAATCCGTTCTTGTGCTTCGCCCGTGTTGTTGCTCGCTGAACATTTGCAGGCTCGGAACCTCTTTTCCTCTTACCAACATGATTATGTACATTATTATTCTTCTCTTGTTCATCTCTATCAGCTTCAGGTGATTTCTGTGCCACTACCTTTTCTCTGTTCAACTTCAGTCTGAATTTTGTCTTCTTTGAACTGTAATCTGATCCTGATACAAATTCATCCCCTAATGGTTTCACTAGTTTGTTTGGTCTAGTAGCCATTCTATTACTTTCTTCAGGTATAACTTCCACTAGTGTGTTCCGAGTCTCCTCCATCGATGAACCAATTCCTGTTTTATTCAGTTCTGAAACTATTTGTGAAGTTGTTTCCACATCTGTGGCAGTTGTCCTTGCT
The DNA here is from genome assembly GCA_023529315.1 of Papaver bracteatum. Lineage (NCBI taxonomy): Eukaryota > Viridiplantae > Streptophyta > Magnoliopsida > Ranunculales > Papaveraceae > Papaver > Papaver bracteatum. The sequence continues at coordinate 694,350 of JAJJWX010000603.1, forward strand.
TTCTTTGACCTAGTAACCACTCCAGGTGCTTCTTGTGACACATGAGTTGGAAGGTACTGTGTCATTCCAATTGAGAAACTAGGAAGACTACAGTTGATCTCATTCAGTGTATCTTTGATAATGGTGTCAGCTTCTTTATCATCCAAATCTTCATTCTTCTTATTCTTGTCATCAATTAGCTGCAGACTCGCATGCTCTTCTCTCACAGATATATCATCTGCGTTACTTGCTGTTAAAAATAATTGAAGAAGCATACATAAATCAATTGTTGCCAGAGTTCAACTTGTGAGATTATGATTCAAGAGTTCATCCATGAGGATAAACTCCAGCCTCTGCTTGAAAAGTCAGAGTTCATCCCTTAGAATGAACTCAAACTTGTATATTTGTAGGCACAGTTCATCCATGATAATGAACTCCAGCCTCTGCTTTAAAAGTCAGAGTTCATTCCTCAGAATGAACTCAAACTTCTATATTTGTAGGCAGAGTTCACCCATGAGAATGAACTCCAGCCTATGCTTGAAAAGTCAGAGTTCATCTCTCAGAATGAACTCAAACCTGTAAAATTAAAATATTTGTAGAAGGAAGAATTTTTTTTAGAATTCTTACCCAGCTCTACTTCAGCCATCTCATGAATACTCAAAGGAACTGTGGTGTTGTTTGTTTGAATTGAAGGGAGTTCTATTTCAGTCATATCATCAAGGATTTTCTGCTGAATATCACTTGCCTTGTCTACAACAGAAGGATTCACAACGAATAAGATGAGAAATTGATGATGAGGACCAGATCCAGCAGCAGCTTCCACGTCTTCATCAGCTTGAATTCCTTCATCCTCATTAGCACCGTGCATTCCAACATCATCATTTACATTCTTTCCATCAGGTGTTGGATCTTGCATATCACTATCAACATTCACATTGCCTACATCAGTTCTAATTCCTTCATCAACAACATATTGTATTGATTGCATTTCATTAGCAGCATTGTTCATTGCAACATGTCCATTCACATTTCCAATACTAGGTTCATCGTTTTCATGCCTTAATGCACTCTTATGCTCATCAACAAAAATTTTAGTACGCATGTACTCTGATGTTATGTCTGCCAAGTATTTTGCCACATTCCCGCCTGAAGCTAGCAGTTCATCAATTTCAGATTGCTTTGAAGCCAAGTATATTTCGAGGCATTTCATCTTCCTTTCAAAAAGATTATGTGGTGTTATGGCTTCTGCAAGTGATTTGTCAAGGTATTTTTGCCTTAACAAAAGATTCAACATCTCCTCAGAATGCTTCTGTGTCAACCGTTGTATCTCTTGAGCATGTTTACCTCGCATTTCCTTTATTTCTTGAGCATGTGTAGCTTTCAAAGTTTCAATATGGGAGTTCATTTGATTGAATTCTTCTTCAAGTAACTCAACACGTGTCTTGGCTATTTGCTTTTGCAGTAACTTTTTTTCAGCTTCAGTATACTCTTTCATGAATTTTGGTGATAGATGCAGACAGATCAGATATTATCAACAATTTTTTTGAGTTCATTTCACACAATGAACATACAATTGCATACTCAATAAACAGTCTAGAGAAATTGACATTTAACAGTATTCATTTTGAGGAATGAACTCGTAGTTATTTTTGAGTTCATTTCACAAAGAGAACAAACAATTGGATACTCAATAAACATTCAAGAAGATTCGACATTAAACAGTCAGAGTTCATTTTGAGGAATGAACTCCCACTTTTTGGAATGAATTCCCAGTTTTTGTAGTTAACAAATAAACTAGACTTCATAGTATTTATAGTTAACAAATGAACTAGACTTTTACCTCTCCAAAATCATCAACATTCATCTATAAGTGTTTGCAGATAATATCGATATTCCACCTTGCAAATCTTGGACGGTAGTCTACTTGTTTCTGCACCTTTCACTTGGGTTTTAACTTGTTCGAATGCTCAGCAAACCAAGGCTATAAAAATAAAGTATTATACTAGTCAGTTATCAACAACAATTGATTTCAAAATGAAGAAACATCAAAATGAAGAAACATAATTATGTACAGTTTTTGTCTCACCAACAAGTAAAGGTAACACCCTTCAGAAGAACCTCTTCTCAAGCTTTCCATCAAATTGTTGTGTATGAGATGCGGCAGAGATACTCTATCTATTGACTCTAGGCAGGCTAGGTACTTGGTGTGGATGGAACCTCCATCACCAGTAGTAAGAAAAATAGTAGACAAGAGGAAGAGTTCAAACATGGTTACAAGATCTTCAATAGATCCTCTATTCCTAATCAACTCAACGATTTTATCTTTCAATTATGTGTTCCTTATATCAGAAGATTTCTTTTTTGGTGGAACAAAATTGTAGGTTTATAGAATCTTCCAGTAGTGTAGTCTGCCACGTTTCTAGAGTCCAAGAAAGATTCTTTTATTCCACCTTCAGGGATACATGGTATTCCAAACATTAATGACAACTCTTCAGGTGGGGATCTTAGCACATATGCTTTTCCCTGTACTTTGAAAACGAATGTATGATCATTTGTATCAGAAATGTACTTGTGTGCATTGTAGACAACTTGGATAGCAAGTGTTGACTTATTCCATTCACTAGCAATAATCTCTTTTTCCAGAAATACTTTTGCTACACTCCCTAATGGACTCTTATACAAAGCCTTTTTCTGTTCTTCATTCAAAGCCTCATTTTCCAGGAAGAGATTTAATCTTCTCAGCAAGAGCAATAGCTCCAGCAAAGATACACTTTATCTTCTTATCTATATTAAAAAAAAAAATTAAACATTACTCTTCATAAATATTAGCTGATAATAGAAGATAAAATTTAGATTGAGAAGGACGAATACTTCATTATATAGAATGAACTAATAAGTAGATTGTGGCTTCATTCCACAACTTCATCATATAAATTTACTAACTTCATTCTACAAAAAAAAGTCCAGCAAACATCAAAGAAGCAACATGGGTCACTATAGAAATGAACTTTTTACAAACTTCATTCTAGAAATGAAGTCCAGCAAACAACAAAGTTGAAACATGGTATACACCTTCATTCTAAACATCATGGTATTATTCATCAAACTCGGTACAATTTTTCTTGACTTCATTCTAAAAATGAACTCCAACTTCATTCTACAACTTCATTGAATAGATCTACTACCCTACTTCATTCATAAAACATGGTATACACCTTCATTCTCATGGAAGGACTCATAAAACATGGTATTATTCATCAAAAAACAAACAGATATACCCCTTCATTATACAGAATGAACTCATAAATAGATCTAACTTCATTCTACAACTTCATCATACAGATTTACTAACTTCATTCTACCAAATGAAGTACAGCAAACATCAAAATAAGCAACACAGTTCACTGTAGAAATGAACTCTTTAGATAATGAACTCATAAAACATGGTATACACCTTCATTCTAAAGAGTGTACTCATCAAAACATGGTATTATTCATCAAAAAACAAACAAATACACACCTTCATTATGTAAAATTAACTCATAAATATATCTAACTTCATTCCACAACTTCATCATATAGATTTACCAACTTCATTCTACCAAATGAAGTCCAGCAAACATCATATACAAATGAACTCTTTACAATTTTTCTAGTTGTAACTCATCATGTAACTCATCATAGAAATGAACTCCAACTTCATTCTACAACTTCATCATTTAGATCTACTAACTTCATTCTACAAAATTGTAGGACCAGAATATCACCATGACAATATTCTTGCGAGATTAACAACACTTCTGCGAGAATACCGCGAGCTCTTTAACAACACTTTGCGAGTGTCACAGAGTAGGTTAAAGAATGACGTAATAGCTGACGATTGAGGAAACATGAGAAGAGCATAATTTTCTGCGACAGTTACAATTCTTGCGAGATTTCATATTATAGCTGTAGCGATAAGATCGCAAATAAAATCTGAAAGTAAAGGACAGCTTAGATGTCATCCATTATGTATCTACCCTATATATAGAGAACCAGTGTGTCCAGAAGGAGGATGATGTTTTTTTTTTTGAGAGTTGAGAAAGTCTTGAGGAGAGAGAAATTTTGAGAGAATAATTATGTTCTTGATTTCTTCCCCATCTGTAAGACATTTCTGAGAATTAAATGATAAAGAGTTGTTTTTAATCTTTAAGTATGAGTTAATTTTCATGAAATCTTAACAAGGGTGTAGTGTAGGATTTCCTGCAACTACATTTTGGCGCCCGAAACAGGGATGAATTGAGGATTACTTGAATAAAAAGATAAAAATTGACATTGCGATTGAAAGAAATTTGGAACAATTAGTGAAAGATCTAACGCAATAATGGATAGAAGAAGAAGAAACACATCAGAACCACTAACAACCATAAGGAGGAGTAAAATACTTGCAGGTGGAGGAATAAATGAAATGGGAGAATCTTCAAGAATAAGGACAAGAAAAAATAGAACAAGGAATAATGAAGGAAATCAGGTTCAACAATCAAATCAGCAAACACCAATACAAGATAGAACTGTGGATTATGATAGAGTTAGCGTGCATACTTGGCAATCAGATTCAGTGGAAGAAGAAGAAGATCGAGAACTAAGAAATGAAAGAAGAGAAGAAAGAGATCGAGGAGTTGTTGACTAATTAATTCATGGAGAAGATGAAAATGAAACAACAAATGATTTAAGACAAAGAATATAGGAGGAAAGGAGATTAGAGGCAGAAGAATGTGCGAATTTAACAAGGCAAAATCATAAGTTAAGAATGGAGAATTTAAGATTGCAAAGAAGGAGATCAAGAAGTACTGCTAGATCAAGTTCAAGGTCATTTAGAGAAGAACCAAGGAGAAATTCCCCTATGAGAAATGTGGAAAGAATGCAAAATCCAAATGAAGAACAGCATCATAGAGAAGAAGAGATAATTGTTGATCGCCATATTCCACGTGATGAAGCTGTAAATGGTAGACAAAATCAAGAGGGTAGAAATAATCAAAATGGTGAAGAAAATCGAGAAGAAGGTAGAAGAATATTACATGGGCGAGAAATACAAAGAAATCAAAGAGTCGCTGAGGATGAAATTGAGAGACATTATGCTGAACAAGCATGTTTGGCTTGCGAGAGGGAAAGATTAAGAGCAGAAGTGGAAAAACAAGAATTTCAGGAAGCGATTTGGCAGAATAATCATGATAATCGAGAAAGAAGACGCACATAAAATCTCCATAACAATGATATCAATGAGGAATATGATAGAATACAAAGGAGAATAGAAAGACAGCGAAGAGAAATAATGAGAAATGAAGGAACTCGCAGAGAAGAAATTGGAAGACATAACTAGTTACGAATCCAGGAAGGAAGCGAAGAAGAAAATCGCAGAAGAAGTCAAAATGAAGATGAAGAAGAAGATACACAAAATCTCGCAAGAAAAGAAAGGCATGAACGTAGAAGAAGATAATCTGCGCTAAAAAGACCGATAGAGAAAAATTCAGCTGGAAATGAGCAAATTTTAAGAGAATTAGCAGAAATGAAGGGAATGTTGAATAACAGGAGAGAATGAGGCAGAAGGCAACTTGATGAAGCCATTGAAGAAGCTGCGAGAACTTCATTCACTCAGGAAGTACAACTAAGAGGAATTCCTCCAAAATGCAATTTACCATCGTTAAACAGTATCTTTGATGGGACTACCTGTGTTGTTCAACATGTCAAGGCTTACGTTAGGTCCATGCTACAATGGGAAAACCATGATGCAGTATTATGCAAATACTTTGCATCTAGTTTAAATGGAGAGGCGCTAAAATGGTTCGAGGGATTGCCCAAAAATACTATAACTTCTTTTGACCATTTGCAAGCTACATTTCTTGGAGCATATTGTAGGTACCGAATATCGCAAGAGTTTAGGTTGCGAATATAGCAACGATTATAAGAGGAAGTGTCAAGAAATAACACGATGATGGAATAAACATGGGAGAAGAATGAAAAGTTTGCGAGCATAAAATAATCTTGCGAAGATATGTTGCGATACTTCGCAACGCATATACAGTTATACAAATTTTACTATAAATAGGAGTTCAAATGTAAAATTAGGGAATTTCTTTTAATGAGTGTTAGAAAATATCTTAGGAAAGAGAATAGAGAAAGTTGTAACTATTCTAGTTCCATTTAGATACTTCTTTGTAATCAATTGAGAGAATTAATAAGAAAATTGTCATTCATCACCAAGAACTTCTTAAGTTTTACAAATTCTACTGAGGGTGTAGTTGTAGGTTATTCTGCAACTACATAATTGGCGCTAGAAACCAGGATTTTCGTTGATCATCATAGCAGAAATTTGAAGGAATTTTGGAAATTTGAAGATCAAATGGAATCAGCAGATGAAGATTGTAAAAAAGAAGAATGTAATATGATCACAAAGACAATGATTGATGAATTTCATAACAACATAAAGGGAAAGATACACAAACGAGATTGTAGAGGAAGAAAGATTATGGAGGTGGAGAAGATAACAACTTTGAAAGAATGGGAAAAGCAGAAAATCACATTTTCAGTAGCAGAAATTCCAAATAAAGACTTGAACCACACTTCACCATTAGTAGTCACAATCCCGATCATGCGAGAAGAGAAGAAAGCTATAAAATCTATAGAAAAATGGAAATTAAACCGAGTTTTGATTGATACAGGGAGTTCTGTTGATATTATATTCTATCATGCACTTAAGGGGATGGGGATCAAAGATGAAGACATTACAAATTCAGAATATCTTATCCATGGATTGGGAAAATCTGCAACAAAATCCAAAGGGGAAATAATGTTACGAGTATCGCTGGGGGAAATTGAAACACATATAGTTTTATGTGTAATAGATATGGAATCTCCATATAATATGCTGATAGGAAGACCATGGATTCATGAGATTAAAGCTGTTGTTTCGACATTACATCAATCAATTAAGTTTCCTACACCAAGAGGAATACAAGAGATAAAAGGAGATCTTGATAGTGCAAAATTTTGTTATCAGACTGAAGTAAAAAAGTGTGGAGGAAGAGCCAGAAAGAAACAGTTCCGCAGAAAACTTGCGAGAGAAGCAAAAAAGGAAGAAGAGTTCAGGGTGTACACAATAAGAGCAAAAGAAGGAAGAGGAATACCAAGTGAGATCCCAGAAAAAGAATGAGAGCCAATGAAAGTAATCAAAGAGCCAACACCTATGGGAGAGCAAAGTTCTAGTTATGTCGCAGCAGAACCAACCAAAGAAATAAATATTGGAAGTAAAGAGGATCATTTAATCTTGCGAATTGGAACTAAGATGGACGAAGAAGAAGAAAAAAGAACTATTGATTTTTTACGAGAATACAAAGATATATTCGCAGGAGGTGTAGATGAAATACCAGGAATTGATCCATCAGTGGAGTGTCATAGATTGAACATAGATAAAAGTGTGAGACCATTTAAGCAAAGAATTCGAAAGATTTCGCAAAATTACCATACACAAATAGAAGAAGAATTGCAAAAGATGTTGGATGCGGGAATCATAAGAGAAGCAAAATATCCAGAATGGATTGCGAATATGGTCATCGTTCCGAAGAAGAATAAAGGGATAAGGATTTGCATAGATTTCACTGATCTAAACAAAGCCTGTCCAAAAGATAGTTTTCCATTGCCAGATATACCACAAATGGTGGAATCAGCTACAGGACATGACAGAGTTACTTCACTTGATGGATATAAAGGGTACAATCAAATATCACTCACAGAAGAAGACCAAGAACATACTACATTTTTTTCTCTAAGAGGTTTATATTGCTATGTGAAGATGCCATTTGGTTTACGAAATGCAGGTGCTACTTATCAACGAATGGTTGAAAAGGTGTTCGCAAAGTGGATACATAAAACCTTAGAGGTATATGTAGACGATATGTTGATAAAAAGTAAAGAAGCCAAAGACCATGTGAGGGACTTGAAGGAAATATTTGAACAAATGAGAAAATTCAACATCAAATTAAATCCTGAAAAATGTATAATTGGAGTTGCGTCAGGAAAATTCTTGGGATACATAGTATCAAAGGAGGGAATACAAGTTGATCCAGAAAAGGTACAAGCAGTTCGTGACATGCCAACACCTGCAACAGTAAAAGAAGTGCAAAAGCTGAATGGACTCTTAGCTTCACTTGGAAGGTTTATTTCGCGAATGTTAGATAAGTGCAAACATTTCTTCAACATACTTAAGTAGGGAGCAAAATTCAGGTGGACTGATGAATGTGAAAAATCTTTTCAAGGGATCAAGGAGTATTTCACTAACACATCCATATTACAGAAACCAGAGAAAGATGAAGAATTATTGGTATACCTCGCAACAACTCAATACGCTTTAAGTGCAGTTTTGTTGCGAACGGACGCAGGAGTAGAAAGGCCCATTTACTACATCAGCAAAACTTTTAATACAACAGAGAGGAATTATTCTAAAATGGAGAAGTTAATTTTAGCTCTGGTTTATGCATCATTCAAATTGCGAATATACTTTCAAGAACATGTGATAAAGGTGGTTACCAAAGTTCCAATTGAGTCAGTTATGAAGAACACAAAAAGATCAGGAAGAATAGAAAGGTGGAATGCACAAATAAACCATTACAAGATAAAGTACGAAGTATTATCATCGCAAAAATCACAAGTTGTCGCAGATTTTTTGGCAGAATTTCCTTTGGAAGAAGACGAGGCAGTAGAAGAGATGATGGATGTTGAAGAAGAATTTGGGAATCCAAAAGATTTGTTAACAGAACCAAATAGATGGGAAATTCTAGTAGATGGATCATCCAACAGTGAGGGGAATGGAGTAGGAGTTGTGTTCATTTCACCAGAAGGAGAAAGAACAGCATTTTCATTCAGACTGGAATTTTCATCTACGAATAATGAAACAGAGTACGAAGTTGTAGTGCATGCATTGAAGATCGCAATAAAAAAGAAGCTTGAAAGTATAAGAATAACAAGTGATTCTCAGTTGGTAATTTGTCAAATTAAAGGGGAATATACTACGAATGAGTTTTCCTTGAAGAAGTACAAGAAACTCGTTGATGAATTATCTGCGAAGATACCAAAGCTAAAGTGGAGGCATATCACAAGGAAATACAATCGACTCACAGATGCTTTTGCATTCATTCCAAGTATGATGACAAACCCTAATGCAAGAAATATCAAAATCCAAACAATTCAACACCCATCAGTAAATAAAGAGGAAGAAGAAATTGAAGAAGCAATTGCGATGGAAGTAGAAAGGGAACTACTACATAACATCGCAGAAAACATCGCAGATTGGAGAAAGGAAATTCATGCATATCTCGCAACAGGAGAAGTACCCAGGAACAGACTAGAAGCACATAAATTAAAGAGTCGTGCAAAAAATTATGAACTACGAGAAGGGATTTTATACAGAAAATATTTCAGTGGACCACCTCTAAGATGTTTAACTCGTGAAGAAGGATAAAAAATATTGAAGATGTTACACGGAGGAGAAGCTGGAAATCATAGTGGGGGAATATCTCTGGCGTACAGGGCAAAAATACAAGGATATTACTGGCCATATATGCACACAGACGCAAAATTGTTGGTAAGACGATGTAAGGAATTCCAACGACATGGGAAAAGAACTCACTCACCAGGAGCAACATTAACCTCTTCAACAAGCTGCTGGCCTTTTGGGAAATTGGGATTGGACATTGTTGGCCCGTTCTTACCTGGATCAGGGCAGAGAAGATTTTTAATAGTCGCAACAGATTATTTCACGAAGCTCTCAGAAGTAAAAGAAGTACAACATATTCGTGATAAGGATGTTTTTACATTTATATTTGAGAATATCATTTGTAGGTATGGAGTTCCAGCACAATTAGTATCTGACAATGGGAAATAATTTGAAGGGCAGAATATAGAGATGTTACTCAGTGCTTTTAGGATAAAATGTGGGAAATCAACTCCATTATATCCACAAGCTAATGGAAAGGCAGAGGCAACAAATAAAACAATCGCAGACACGATCAAAAAGAAATTAGAAGGACATCTCAAAGGGTGGTGCGAACAAGTACCTAGCGCAGTTTGGGAATACAATACAACTAGAAGAGAGGCAACTGGAATGTCTCCTTATTGCTTAAAATATGGAGTAGAAGCTGTATTGCCAACAGAGGTTATAATTCCGACTACAAAGAAAGAAGCCTGGGAAAGAAATTTAAGCGCAGGGGTGATATTAAGTGAATTGGATGATTTAGAAGAAAAAGGAGAAAAGGTGTTGCGATATATGAAAGTTTATCAAGAAAGATTAGCTCGAGAATATAACAAGAGAGTTATCGAATGTGAGTTCAAGCCAGGGGATTTGGTTATGCGAGAAACACCTCCATACCAAAAAGAAAATGGAGGAAAATTAGCACCAAAATGGGATGGACCATATGTCATCAAAGAGGTTGTAGGAAGTGGAGCTTATCGACTGATGGATCCAGAAGGGAGAGACATGGGTTTAAGACTTGGTCGACCCTGGAATAGATTGTATTTAAAAAGGTATTATCCATAAACCTCATGAAATATTTTGCGAATATGGTTCGCTCGTGCGAAGCTTAAATTACGAATTTTTAACTCTTATTGCGATTAGCTTTCATTAAAGAGAGACGCAAAAATTACATGCGAATAAAAGACCGCAAACTGTGATTAGCTTTCAAAAAAAAGAAAGAGAGCCGCAGAAATTTTACACAGGCAAGTGACGTACACCCTAGTTCGCGAAGCAACATTTCGTAAGAGGCAAAGTCCTAAAGTACGTCATTTAAGGGGGAACCTATAAGCATGGCTCAGGGAAACCGGAACACCACCAAGGAACCTGAGTACATGGACATTACGGGGTACAACCCAAAAGCGGGGTACCTATCCGGGTTAGACACCTTGGATTCTCAATCTAATCTTGCGAAGTACCAAGATATAGGTTGGGCGACTAAGGCACACTGTCTTTCTCAAGAAGTGTAGAAAACGATCAAGGCGCCGAGGTACACGGTTGAGTCAAGAGTTCCGGATGGGTTTGAAGCACATCTGCCATTCTTGACAAGTCTTGGCAAATGATGCACTTGGACCAAAGATACCCCATAGGGTGAAACCTCGTAACTATAAGCCCTATAGGCAAAAAGGATAAGAGGTTGCGATCAAAAGCTGGTTGTTTGCAAAACCGGATGGGAAGAGCTAACCTTGTATGGTCGATGTACGCTTCCTTGAAGGGGAAACCAAGGGGAAGATAAAGGGCAGCACCCTCCATTAGGGAGATGATACGTGCTATAAGACGCAAATGTCATGAGGCTTCTTGTTCGCAAGAACATAAAGACTTGTCATATTTGTGCAACAATCATATTTCTGCGAATATAAAAAAAAAATATATATATATACATATTCGCAGAGTTATATACAATAAAGTTAAGATGAAATCAATGGGTTATTACATGAAAGTGTGATAACGTCTTGCGATTTCATCGCAAGACGATAATGTCACGAGGTTGTATATTCGCAAGAATGTTCAGACTTGTCATATTATCGCAAAAATATCATCACAAAAAGAGGTGGCAAAATAAGACCTTTACTTAGGAAGGCATGATAAGACCACAACAATTAATGAAATCAATACCATCAATATTATGGGAAATTTTTTACGAGAATATATGTTAAGAATTCATAAGCATAGAAGCAATTTTGTTCGCAATCATATTCATAAGGGTTCCATACTTCTTTTACTTTTAAGAGATTCAATACTTCTTATATTTCTTCAAATAGTGAATGTTTCTTCATGAATTGAAATTTTTTATACTTCTTCAAGGATGCCTCATACTTCGTATACTCCTTTAAGGATGTTTCATACTTCTTATGCTTCTTTAAGAATATTTCATACTTCCTATACTTTTTCAAGGATGTTTCATAATTCTTCACGGAGATTTCATACTTCTTATACTTCAAAGGGGAAATTTATTATTTAATTCACAACAAATTGAAACTTCGCAACTTAGACTGAGGCAGGTATTTTAATATCTACAACAATAATTGATCATCTGAAGTGCAATAATAAGGGGAAAGGGAATACTAAGTTAGGTCTTTAAGACATAGTATTTCTCTTCATATGATCAAGTCATGCAAATCTAGAGAAAGATCAAAGTAGTATCGCAAAATACAAAGTATGCTTCTTAAGGAAAACAAGCAGTAAGCAGGATCGTTCAGAGAAAAGAGAATCAACAGTAAAATTCAAAAGAAAGGAAAACAAAGTTGTTAAAAAGAAGAATAACAGTAGAATAATCCATCATGCTTAAATCTCCTCATCAACGTTTTGTACTGGATCTTTAGGAGGGGTAGGATCATCAACAGGAACATCTCCTTGAGGGATAGATTCTTTTTCTAAATCAAGTCCTTCATCGTCACTCTCGTAATCAAAATCACTATCAGGATCACTAGAAACCTCATCATCAGATATTTTCAGAGGTGTAATTCTCACGAGAGGCAAGGACCTTGATAAGAGAATGTTATTCGCAAAGACTTGAGCTTTCAGATGACTTTCACGAAGTATAGCCTTCTGATGGTTGGTATATTCGATATCTTTGGCATAAGCAAGATAGTTGAATCTTCGAGTGGCACGATCACGAGAGTTGATCAAACGAGTAGAAAGCAGAGCGTTTTTCTTACGAAGCTCATAACAAGAGGCTTCTAGTCCAACTTTAGCACTGCGGAGGTTGTTTTCAGATTCTGCGAGTGAAACAAAATTTAAAGAATCAGTTTTGCGAATATAACAAAATTGAAAGGTATACCAAAGGCAGTCAAATTTTAATGACTACCTTCTCTTTGTGAAGAAAGAAATTGAGCTAAAGATAGACAACAACTCTTCATCTGATCTATCGCATTGTCAAAACCATCGCCAACTAATCCTTTAAGTCTAGATTGAAGCTTTTGATCTTTGGAAATAAGATAATTTTTATCCTTCGCAAGTTTGGCATTAAGACTTTCTAGTTGAGAATAATCTTCTTTAAGTTTATTTCTCTTAGTACTTAATATCATATTCTTATTAAGAAGGGATTTCTTCTCGGCAGCAAATGAACTTCTTTCGGCATCTGAAGACCTTTTCAATTCCTCAAGTTCACCTTTTAACAAATAAAGGAGATTTTCTTGATCGCAACATTTACTCTGAAGAATATTTAATTATTGCGAAGAAGCATTCATTGTATTCAAGTACATACATCGTTCTTTTGATAAGGTTTCATTCTCTTCTACTAGGGATTCTATCCTTAAATCGGATTTAGTTAAAGAACAATTGAGCTGAGATATTTCATCATTCAAAAATTTCTGATCGTAAATTAATTGAGTATTCTCTTGGAAAAGGGCATCAAAATTATCAAGAGCACATGAATGAAGATTAGACAAGTGGGAGAATTGATTCAAAAGACTTGCATGTTTGGCTTGAGATTCTTGTGCGTCTGATTCATGATGAAGTACCAACTTTCTACATTTCTGGATAGATTCTATAAAGGGGAATGGGTTTAAATGGATGTTTCAAGCATGTGAGGAATAGAAGTAATCAAAGGGAAAGAAAATATAGAGATAATAGTAATACCTTTTAATGCATCATTCCTCTTGCGAAGGATCACACAATCTAGATAATCATTCTGAAGCTGATGATTCACTTTACGAAGACTCTCACATTCCACTTTCAAGGATTCCTGAGATTGGCGAAGCAATTCAACTTATTTTTCCAAAGATTGACGTGAAATAGAAATATCAGGATTGATAAAATTATTAAGCACTTCACAAAATTCAGATTGCGAACGAACGTTGAAGACTTCGCAGTACTACTTAAGACCTCGGATAGCATTTGGAAAGTTGAATAAATTCAGTCTCGAGCTTCTTGAGAAAGAGGAGAATAATTTGATAGAGCAAGTTGTAAATTGCTTGGAGCAACAACATTCAAGGGATTAGGGGTAAAAATAGGTTTTTTGGGAGACGAAGTTGAGGAAGTATCTTGCGAAGGTTGATCTCGAAGAAGTGTTGATAAATTAACATTGGTGGGAGATTGAAAACTGGGTAATGGAGTAGAGGCAGGAGTCTGCGAAGAAGTATTTCCACGAGGGGGAGAGGGAAACTCTTCATCAACTTCAAGAAGGAAGTCATCGATTGAAATTAATGGTGTGGGTTTAGTTACTCGAGATCTCTTATTGGGTTTTGATTTTTCACCAACCTACGAATCAAAAGGTGGATTAAAAACTGAGGCAATAATATATTGATTAAAAAGGAAAACAGAGTATTTTAACTACCTTTTGATTCTCAGATTTTCTTCTTCGGAGATTAGGACTTGAGTTTTTGGTTGAAGGTTTCTCCTGAGGAATAATTTTGCTGAAATAAATCAAAATCAAACAATAAATTAGACGGAAATCAAAGAGGTAAACAAGTGAAAGACGCGAGAAATAGAAGAAAATTACCTTGGAGAACTTGTGATGAGGTAAAACAAGAAGATAGAATGATAACTGAAAGTGTAATAAGAAGATGAAGTTATAGAAGTGAAAAGGGAAAGTGAGAGAAAGATAAGGAAAGAAATAAAAGGAGTTTATATATAAGGAAATAGTTAGAAAAGAACGGTTACAAAAGACATGTCCAAATAAAAAGAATAAGTAACGGTTATATTCTCACGATCATTACTTCTTCGCAGAAATGACATGAGAAGAGGCAAGATGTAGGTACCGAATATCGCAAGAGTTTAGGTTGCGAATATAGCAACGATTATAAGAAGAAGTTTCAAGAAATAACACGATGATGGAAGAAACACGAGAGAAGAATGAAAAGTTTGCGAGCATAAAATAATCTTGCGAAGATATGTTGCGATACTTCGCAACGCATATACAGTTGTACAAATTTTACTATAAATAGGAGTTCAAATGTAAAATTAGGGAGGTTCTTTTAATGAGTGTTAGAAAATATCTTAGGAAAGAGAATAGAGAAAGTTGTAACTATTCTAGTTCCATTTAGATACTTCTTTGTAATCAATTGAGAGAATTAATAAGAAAATTGTCATTCCTCATCAAGAACTTCTTATGTTTTACAAATTCTACTGAGGGTGTAGTTGTAGGTTATTCTGCAACTACACATATATAAGAAACAATTCATCGAGGCCAGGTATTGAAGATGTATTTGGGTTAAAGCAGAGGGTTGGCGAGAGCCTGAAACACCTAACTATAAGATGGAAAACAATGTGCAGTGAAATGGTAGGAAGAGTGGATGAGAGATATCTTATTTTATCTTTTATCAACGCAATGTTCGCAACCAATCTGCTGTACATACAAATTTTTAGAATCAAGAATACAATTACCATGATGGAGCTGCGAGAATTACAAGAAGAATACATTGCCTTGGAGGATAAACAAAATGAGATGGAATCATACCCAATCGCAAACACCGGATCAATAGCAGCGAACGGGAGTTTACTTCCTAAAATTATCAACAATGTAGCGAACACCTCACAGCCAAAGCAAGAGAAAGTGGTAATTAAAAATCATCAAAAGTTAGTAGCTATGGGAAGTCGAGATCAACAGGAGTATGAAAGAGAAAGGAATTATTACAATCGCGGTGGAAATAATAAAATTCAAAGATTGGACTAGACGCAAGAGAATTATGGTGGTCAGAGGCAAAATAAGGACAAGGGAATCAAAGCGTAATATGGGAAGAAATTAAGATGCCACCCTTGAATGACAGCATAGAAAAGATTTGAGAAGCAATCATTTTGATGGAAAATATACCATCACCCTGGAACATGGGAAAAGAGCCACATCAGAATAATCGAAATCAATAATTTTGTCCTTATCATCATTTTCATGGACATTCAATAAACGATTGCAGGAATGTAAATAGAATAATTTTGAGGATGATTGATCAAGGAAAGTTAAATCATTTTCTAATAGGACATCCACAATCTCAGCAGCTTCCACCAGCACCAGAAATTCGCAGAGTGAATATTGTAAAAGGAGCATAAATATTCGTAATAGAGGTTGGAGCAAAGGCAAAGAATTTGTTTTGTAATTCCATCGTACATTCATACAAGACTATTGAGAACTTCCACGACAACGTTCTTAGCCGAGTCTTCGCGAGAGATACAGATGGAAGAGAGATTATGAACATTGCGAGAGTCTCTCCATTAGAGGAATGGCAAAAACAAACCATTTCTTTCACCGCACAAGAAGTTCCTGAACCTGGAGAAATGCATGATCAACCATTGGTTGTGAGGTTAGAGAAAAACCCAAAACAAAAAGAAGATGAAGGTGAGGATAAAGATAAAGTTGAGGAGGATGAAAATGAAGATTCATGGGCAATTAATAGAGTGTTGATTGATACAGGTAGTTCGGTGGATATCTTATTTTATCACACTTATAAGACCATGGAAGGGAGAGACGAGGATTTAATACCCACAACATACAATATATATTGTTTCAATGGTAGCGCCAATAAACCAAAGGGATAAATCACAATGAGGATACCATTAAAGGGAATCAAGTCCAAAGTCTTATTTTGTGTAGTAGATGTGGAGACACACTATAATTCCTTAATTGGCAGACCATGGTTACACGGAATTTTAGGTATAGCGTCAACCTATCATCAATGTATTAAATTTCCACATCCACATGGTGTCGGGGTCATCAAAGGAGATTGGGGTGAGAGTAGAAAATGTTATGAGATTGATATAAAGTCTTGTGAAGATAGAGTTGCAAAGAATAGCAATTGGAAGTAGAACATCAAACAAATACAAAGATGTGACAGGTTAATGGTAGATACAATAGAGCAGCGAGAATATGAAATGCTTCAAAATCAATACGAGCAGCAGAAAATAGATGGCGAGCGTATCGCAAATGGAGAAAAAATAACAAAACGCAACAAAAGAACAGAAGCAAAAAGTAGTGAGTAGGAAGGAAAAATGATGAAGTCTATAAATGGTTTGTTGTTTTATTTTGTTTGAATGAGAAGGATGAAACTGAGAAAATTATGCAAAAGTTGAAAAAAGATCAAAAGAAGAAATTTCATTAGAAGCAGCGAGTTAAACCGCGAGATTATTCAAGGTTACTTAAAGAACAAAAGATTGTGATATACGCAAAAGAAACAAAGAACGGGACGAACCTTTATGGCATACACCCTAGTTTGCGAATACAATTTCGCAAGAGGCAAATGTAAGACCTAAAGTACGTCATATTAGGGGGTATCTCTTTGCATGACTCGGGGATAAGGTTATACCGCTGCTGGAACCTGAGTCATGAAGATGTTGGGGTTAAAGAAAACCTATCTGGGAGAGGTACCTTAGATTTCCAACTATATAAGGTTATACCCTGGTTGGACGACCAAGGGTCTCTTCTAAGAGGTGCAGAGTATGACCAAGGCGCCGAGGTATACGGTTGAGCCAAGAGTGCCCGGGACGGACGAACCTACCCTGGACATTCTTGGTAAGTCTTGGCTATGATGCACTTGGCCTGAAGAAAACCCCACTTAGGGTGCAGTCTTGTAACTATAAGCCATATAGGCATAAAGGACAAGAGGCTGTGAAAACAGCTGGTTGTTGGTAAATCCGGATGGGAGGAACTAGTCTTGTATGGACGATGTGCCCTCCTTGAAGGGGAAACCAGGGGGAAAATAAGGGCGGCACCCTCCATTAGGGAGTTGATAAGTGTCTTAAGACGACAATGTCATGGGGTTTTATGATCGCAAGAACATTTAGGCCTGTCATATTGTCGCGTGACAAAAATTATACAGAGGCAACAAGACAAAAGATAAAAAAAGATAAGATGAGATCAATGGGTTTTTACATGAGAGTGTAAAGACGTCCTGTGATTTCATCGCATGACGACAATGTCATAAAGCTTTGTTCTCGCGAGAGAACCTAGACTTGTGATATTGTCGCAGAGAAATTGAAAAAATACAGATAAGGCAAGATCAATGGGTTTTTACATACAAGTGTAAAGACGTCCTGCGATTTTGTCGCAAAAACATAAAGTGGCAAAGTAAGACCTTTAACTAGGAAGGCATAACAAGACCACAAGAGATTGAATGACTGTGATATTTCTGCAGAAATTATGGAATTTGCGATATTCACGCATAGATCATAAAAGTATACAACTGATACTTGCGATGATGCTCGCAATTCAATTTTATTTACAATGAATATCTAAGCTCTACTCAATTTTTTCATATTGCAGATGAATAATAGAGGCAAGTATGGGAATGCACGGAACGATGAAATTATTATTCATTATTATACGATAAAATTACGTAGATCTTATTATGTGACACATTTATATAGACTGTTAAAAAAAAATTGTGTTGATTGACCATGTTGCAAAAAAAAAAATTTATTTTCTAATTCATACAGATAGAAGCAAAATAAATCTATACAACAAATTGAAGAAACTCGCAGTAATATTGCGAGGAGCAGAAAATAAGGGTACAAAATTACAAGGAAGATAAAAAAGGAAATAGATCTAATTAGATCCACCATCATTGTGGCCAGATTTTTCTCCTTCTTCATCCTTAGCATCATCTTCATCCTCATCAGATTCTTCAGCTTCACTATCAGAGATAACAAGGTTTGGAGTTTTTGCTGGAACTTCTTTTGCAAGATCAAGATATATAGAATGAGGGATGTTATGATCATCGCAAACCAATTTAATGGAATTATTAGGAATATCAACAAGGGTACTGCTAAAATTCGCAGCGTTAATTCTTAATTGGTCTTTCAATCTTGAATATTTCTCATTGCGAGCAGCAAGGGTGCTTGCGAGTTGATTCTTATCAGCTTCAAGTTCTCCAATTCTATCATAATATCTCTTTTCAGCTCCTACGAGTATATAACAATAAGTTGGAAATTTTGCAAGGAAGAATAACAAAAACAAGGAATTAACAAGGGAGAACAGTTAACAACCTTCTCTTCCAGAAATCAAGTCTTTAATTAAAGCTGCTTGTTCAATATGAAGACTAACATCTACACCTAAATTAGTTCTGGCATTGTCAATAACTTTCGCAGCCCAAGCAAACTCCTCGTCATTATTTATAAGAAGACGAAAACGGAATTGGTTTTCTCTTTCAATAAAACCTTTCTTCTCGCGGATAAGCCTATCCCTTTCAATTTGAACTTCAATAATGGTCTTATGGAAATTTGTTAAGGTTTCAGCTCCTTGTCTAGATATACGGTCTTTGTATTTTGAAAGGTCATTGTTCTTGGCCTTTAAAGTTTTAATCTCAACTTTGGAGTTGTGATAAAGTTGTTTGAATCTGTGACTTATATCTAAACAAGATCTGTGATCAATTTTTAAAAGGCGAAACTTAGATCTGAGTTCCCTATGGAAAGGGAATTAATATTGGAAGGGTTATTCAAAGAATTATTAAGAATTTCTAGAAGAGTATCATTGTCTATTGGTTCAGGAAAAGAACGAATGGTTAAAGCCTCATCAGTGAGACCATAAATGTCTGTGAGAATGATAAATCAAGTAAGAAAGAATAATGAAACATAAAATTATGAAGGAAAATAAAAAGATTATCATACCTAAGAGTTGTTTATTAGCAGTATCAATATTGGATACTTTGAGCGATTGTTGAGAAAGATTATTCTCAAGTTCTTTATTCTTCTCGCGAAGACTAGCAAGTTCAGATTCCATTTGTTCATTCCTCTTGCGGAGGTTAGAGAATTCATATTCTAACTCCTCATTGTTTCCGCGAAGAGCAATATTCTTCTTATGGGAAGATGTACGCCTTCTATCCAAGTCAGAGGCAACAGCAAATGAAGCTTTCCAAACCTGTGAGAGAATAATATAAGTCAATATATAACGATAAAATAAATACATAAGAGTGACAAAGAAATAAAAACATACCAAAATACCAAGCGAATTTAAGAGGCTGGGAGTCAGCGATCTTGAGATTCCTTGGAGAGAGTCATTACCAACTAATATGGGAGCATCGCAGACTGTAGCAAGAGCCTGGGATATCCCATTAAGAGCTTCATATCCCTGATCATTTGCTATGCCATGTGTAACATCACCAAAAAAATTGGATAATTGAGTCATATAAGACTCAGGAGGGGAAGAACCATTATTATCTTCATCATCATCATCGTTGCCACTGTTAAAATCATCATCCAAAGTTCCTTCATTGGATTGAAAAGTTGAAGAAGAAAGAAGTTGAATTTTTATTTTCTTTAAGGGAGGAGCATCAGATTTTCCTCCGCGAGAAGCAGAAGATTTTTCCTTGAGAGCCGCAGTGGATTTCTCTTTGTGAGGTGCATCTTTGTCTTTCCCATTGGTTTTCACAATTTTTACAGGTTCTATTTCTTCAATTACCTGCGAACACAGATAAAGATAAGAAATAGGGGAAACAATATATTGTTAAGATTTATAAAGAAATATTTATTACTTCATCTGTGAGTAATTGAAGAGTTAAACGAGTAGCGGGTTTCCCAGATTTCTTGTAGCTGGATTTTAACCTTTCAATCTAATAAAAAGGGACAATCAACGAGAGCTTAAAGATATGGAAAGATTGATAATAATAACTTGTTATACAAAGACTTAAGAAGAACATACTCCTTTATTTTTCTCAGGCCAGTTGAAGACCCACGGTTGATATTCTGTAAGATTCGCATGCAAGGTATGAAGACCAGAGATGTAAGGACCTTCAAGACATAAAGGAAAGATGAACCATTTTTCATCGCTAGAGTGGCGAGGGCCTTGATTAGTACTTGTATGCCAATCTATATCCAACATAAGTGCCTTATCTTCAGCGATTTTATCTTTATTTTGCAAGCGGACACCCCATCAAGTGTTATCTCTCTTCATGGGGATAATGTCATAATTTATGAAGAAATTATCTACAGTATACATCGCGGAAATAATTGGAATATCCTTAAACTCAGGATTCTTCGCGGTTTCAGGATAGCGAGATTTTTTATTAGCACCGCGAGTAGCATATTCCATCAACAGACGAATGCAGTCCCCACTCAACTGGTATATCGCTCGCGAGAACTTCTTGTGGGAAAGAATCTCATAAAATAGAGGAAGTTCATGGTTATAAAGAGGAATGGGAAGACCAGCTTCAAGCTGACCTAGCGAGACTATGATTTTCTCGCGATTACATTGAAAGTTAGAAAATAATGGTACAGAAAGTCCAGACTTAGGGTTTTGATTGGGAATGGTGGATAAAGTAAAACCTTTGTCTTGATATTCTTTTTGAATTTTCTCAAAAGCAGCCTCATATTTGCGACCAACTACAACCATCTTGAGTATGGGAATGAAGATTGAATAAGTCAAAAATTGAGAGAAAATTTATGAAAATAACAGATCCGGAATTTACGGAAGAACAGTGAATTTGCAGAGAAGTTGCGGAGAGAAGAATGAAAAAAGTAAAAAGAAGAAAGAAAACGAATGAGGAAGTATTTATAGAAGGAGAGATTTCTTGAGAAGATGAATGTAATAAATGCAGAGGAAAGATGTGAATGGTCAGATCGCAGCGGTTGAAAAGGACGTGTCAAAAATTGAATGGAAGAAAATATACATGAAGACAGCTGGCGAAGAATACAGAAACGTGTCAAAACAAAAGAATGCAAAAGATAAACAGTTGCGGCTTTATAAAAATTTCAATTCTCATGATCTTTCCTCCTTCGCAGAAACGACATGAGAAGAGGCAAGATGTAGGGCCAGAATATCGCCATGACAATATTCTTGCGAGATTAACAACACTTCTGCGAGAATACCGCGAGCTCTTTAACAACACTTTGCGAGTGTCACAGAGTAAAATTAAAGAATGACGTAATAGCTGACGATTGAGGAAACACGAGAAGAGCATGATTTATCTGCGACAGTTACAATGCTTGCGAGATTTCATATTATAGCTGTAGCGATAAGATCGCAAATCAAATCCGAAAGTAAAGGACAGCTTAGCTGTCATCCATTATGTATCTACCCTATATATAGAGAACCAGTGTGTCCAGAAGGAGGATGGTGTTTTTTTTTTTAGAGTTGAGAAAGTCTTGAGGATAGAGAAACTTTGAGATAATAGTTGTGTTCTTGATTTCTTCCCCATCTATAAAACAATTTTGAGAATTAAATGATAAAGAGTTGTTTTTAATCTTTAAGTATGAGTTGATTTTCATGAAATCTTAACAAGGGTGTAGTGTAGGATTTCCTGCAACTACAAAAATAAAGTCCGACAAGGTATACTCTACTTATAACTGAAATACAACTTCATGTAGACAGCAGAAATCAAGACTAAATAAACAAGAAACAGATCAAAATTCAACTTCAGGTGATCAAAAATCAACTTCGAATTAGTGTTTTTTTGTACCTTTCGCTGATTTCTTTACTCTTGATTTCTTTGTCACTGGTTCGTCTTCTTCTTGATTATGTCCTTCAAAAACAACTAATTGGTTGTTTCTTTCTACGATTTCTTTAAATGCTTCTTCTGAAGATGAATGTACTACTAATTTCTTCTTCGATTTCCCCGTCTAGGGTTTTGATTTCTAGGGTTTTGCGACTTTTTTGGTTTTGTTTTCTGATTTTGAAGACTGTTTTGATTTCGATGTTCTCTTTTGAAATGATTTTGAGTTATTTTCGACTGATTTCTGGTGGTTTTTGCGTTCTCTGGGTTTTTCTCTGAGAAGAAGATGAAGAGTTGAAGACGTTTGGTTTTTCAGAGAGAAATGAAACTATAAAATGAAAAATAGAAGGAGAGAGACGGTTGACGTGTTTTTCGGAGGTCGTGGGTGGTAACAGTTAGGTAAGGGGTATTAATGTCTGTTTAGTATTGTTTTAATTATGGACCAAATGGAAAAAGTAAATTCTAAAAGGACTAAATAGACATGGGCCCACCATCAAAATGACCAAATGATATTTTTCCCTTGATTCAATTGAATATGAATTAGTGTTTTTTTTCCTTCCTAAAATTGATTTGATAATCCGAGAGGTATAGCCCCCAACTATTATTAAACACCATCAACTCGATTAAAACTCAAATTGATCATCAATTATTTTGATCTTAAAACCTTCAAAAAATCGTTGTCTATTCAAATTTGCAACTGTTTCATTCAATTGGCTCGAAAATGGTCACCTTATTATAAAACTGATTTGATAATCAAAGATTTGGGGTCTCCAATTATGCGTTGACCCCCATAAAATCGAGTGAATTTCATAAATTTCACCTTCGATTGATTAAAATTAAAACAAAATCCCAATAATGTGGCATAAAAAAATCGTGGTATAAAACAGAAATATTTATTAGTGTCTACTTGTAAATTTTGGTTAATGCAAACTAGGAGATCTTAGTTATAATTAAATCACATCGAATTCGATAGAATTTTTGGTCGGCTCCACATAACCATCCATATGTCTGATGATTGGTTGTAGTGATATTAGATAAAAAATGCTCGAGTTGCGCACGAGTAAAACTTTTTTCATTTTTTATTACATCGATTAATAAAAAATTGCATATATCAAAAATGTATAAAAAAATATTGTTTGTACCTAAGAACTAAACACGACTGATTGGTGATGATTTGATGTGAAATTAGGGTAAGAAAACGTATATAAAAATATAAATATAGGAGAAAAGAATTTAACGTGGTTCGGCAAGTGATGCCTACATCCATGGATTAATCTCGTAAGGAATGATTTTATTGATGATCATAATACAATTGTATTTCTTCGGTCAGTTAACCTAGGATTTCATGTTTCTTTTTGGTTTAGGATACTATATTTATATAGCCTATGTAACCCTAATTCTGATATTAACTTGATACGCAGGCAACTTGGGGAAAAATACTTTTGGAATCTTCTTTCACGGTCTTGATTAGCGGGATTTTGTCAATTTTATTGGCAGTACAAATATAGCCCCCTTTTAACCTCCAACTTGTTGGGGGTTAAGATGTTTGTTTTTCATTTTGCGTCGATCGCCAAGGACGTAACTGAAAAAGCGGGGATCTAACAACCACACCCAATATTTCATTTAGACAATATGTATGGACAAACTCCAATATAATTTCCAAGAGTTGTATATCTGTTTCTCAATGTAATCATCAAATCAAACAGATAGAATCCGTGAGCATGGTTATTATGAGAAACAGCTTGAACGGTACCAAAAACCAATGTTCAAGTGTCATTCAATTTATATCAACAACCAAAGGTTGGATTATCTAATTGACCGAACTACGCACAACTTGTGATATTTAATTATATAAACAAATATAATGCAGAAAAGAAATACCACAGATACCCGAAATTTTATTAACAAAGAACCCGCAAATACTGGAAAAACCCCAGGACCTAGTCTATATTTGAACACCATATTGTACTAAGCCGCTACAGACACTAGCCTACTACAAGTTAACTTCAGACTGGAATACAGTTGAGCCCTTATGAATCTCACATTGATTAAGGTACAGTCGCCTTCCTTATGCCTCTGAATCCTAGCAGGACTTTACGCACTTGATTCTCTTAGATGATCTCACCCAAAACTAAGTGTTGCAACCCAAAGTCGAAGACTTAATAAAAAAATCTTTCTCACACAGAAAAGTCTATTGAATAGATAAATCTGTCTCCCACAGAAATACCTGAGTTTTGTTCCGTCTTTTGATAAATCAAGGTGAACAGGAACCAATTGATACACCGAACTTATATTCCCCAAAGAATAGCCTAGTAATATCAATCATCGCACAATGAGACGAAGATGTTTGTAACTGCTTTCTATCTTGCCTATCGGAGATTAAATCTCGAGCAAATCTTAGAGAGGATAGTACTCAATAAGATAGAATAAAGCAACATCTGAACACGTAACTACAGAGAAAATAGTTGGGTCTGGCTTCACAATCCCAATGAAGTCTTTAAGTCGTTTACCTATAATAATGGTTTTAGAAAAAACCTAGGTTAAAAGAGAATCGACTCTAGTCGCAACTATTATAACACATGAGGTATGGGGATTAGGTTTCCCAGTTTCTAGAGTTCTCCCTTATATAGTCTTCAAATGAAAACCTTATTAGACTCAAGATACTATCTTTCAACCGTTAGATCGAACTTAGCTTGTTACACACAAATAAAAAGTGACTTCATTTAGATATTGGTAACCGTACATAAACGTGTACACATTGTTAGCTCAACAATAGTTAACTGAAGTTTCCCATATGAACACCTTCATATCAACCTTGTTTATCTTAACACAACTAGTTCAAATGACTCAAATGAAACTAGCTATAGAGTTTTTCAATTGTTTATATTCTCATAGAAGTATACAAGACACAATTAAAGCAAAATCGATTTTGATTCACTGGAATCAATTCATGAAAATTATATCCACGGTTCGCAAAATATTTCATTCCTTATTATATAAATGTATTAGTTCACGAACAAACCGATTTTAGAACATAACCTACTCAAGTATGCAAACGGGTACGCATACCTAAGTAGCCGGACTTGGTCAGGGTTCGTCTGTAGGCGAACGTGTACGCATATTGTCGTACACCACCAAACTCAATTGAATTCTCGGACTTGAACTTATGTCGGTACGTATACGGGTATGCATACTAAGTTCCCGGACTTCAACTAACAAAGCAGTACGCATACGGTTATGCAGACTATGGTTTCCGGACTTGGAATAACTTGCAACAGTTAGCATACAAGTACACATATTGTGCTATATCCAATCATGGTTAATTGTTCCAAACTCCCATTTCAATAATTGAAATATTCTTAGAAGACGACAATAGCTGTCTCACACAAACTATTAGCTTCAAAGCAATTTTTAAGTGATCAAATGATCAATATGAAACATTCCGAGTCTACACCAAATGACTGTCTCAGGCAAATCATATAAGATGTTACCAGGCGATTTTCACATGGTCATTTTTTGACTTTCATCAAAAATATAAGATGAACTTGGTTAAAGCGAAAGCCTACCGATACATATTTCTCGAAATATGTAAGCGAGTTAAACTTAGATCGAAATATCAAATGTGTTGTAGCTCCCCCTAAGCTAGCAGCTGACTAAACCAAGAATTTAACTAAATAAAGAGGCACTAACGAATCTAAACCAAACACTTAAGCATTCAATTAAGAAAAATCTACTACAACGTAACCCAAAACTAGCCCCGCTCTGAAATATACATACATATATATATAATCTCCTCTCAAATGATACATATACAATAGTGATTTGGTTTACAAAGAATATGCAACAATAAACATAGTTGAAGACTCAACGCCACAAAACTTCCACTGCGCAACCCTGATCTGTCACTGAAACTGAAAGTGGGAATGGGTGAGCACATCATACCTAAAAGGGGTGCCCAGTAGAAATAATAACTAGCTTTCAAGTAATCATTAATATGATTCGAAGACAATGCAAGTTTAATCGAAAGTCGGTAATACAAGGAAAGACAATGAAACATAAAGTAGAAACTTCTTCATAGACATTCATAAATAACAGTAAACATCCATGTATGAGATGTGTGTTGCCGCACATAAGGGAAGAATAATATTGTGGTGCATCGCCCTAGCCATAATAATATTGTGGTATATCGCCCTAGCCATAGAATACTGAATATATATAAAGGAAGAATAATATTGCGGTGTATCTCCCTAGCCATAATAATATTGCGGTGTATCTCCCTAGCCATAGAATACTGATATTGTGTCGGCACACATCTCATACCACACAGAGCACACAAAGATATGCATGAATTTCACAACACAGAGATTGATTTGTAAAATAATAATGAATACAAGAGAGTTCGTTATCGATTCCCACCTCTTTTGATGACAAGCCTCGCCTACCTTGAGATCCACGATCCACTGGTTCATCCTTTGAATCGATCGTTGTTAATAGACTAACTGTTAATCACACAAGAAGTCTAAGAATCTAGCCAAAAAGGCTCACACATGAATCATACAAGTCTTTCTAATGATTCTAGGTTCAGTTAAGGTTCTATATCTTTTATTTATCTATCTTTAGCATAGCTAAGGTTTACTAATTGCATCAGGTTGGTTCTATAGTCCGATAGCTAAGTTTTATGAACATCTATAATTTTATAAAAGGATTTATAAATGTCGATTCAGACCACAAGAGGTCCAATTCATCAAGATAGGTAAACTAGCCTTAATCCCAAGCCTAACAAAAACCCCATTAAACTAAGGCCTGGTCCATCTGGGTCAACTAACGGTCAAAATTAACGACCAAAGGGTCAATTAACGGTCACCGTCCAAAGTCTAGGGTCAATGGTCAAGTCTTTGAGTCAAGATGGGTCAAAACCTGGTTACAGAGTTAACTCAGTCAACAAGACCGATTCAGGTAAATCATATTCACAATTGACTGAGTCAGAAACACTAGGTCGAGTCAGCTAAGCTGAAAGAACTCAGGCTAAGATTATTGCACAAATCATAACTCATAACTTCATCTCATAAATTCTTAATCAAACTTCAGAATCAAATTACAAACATAATCACTGCTTAATTACCTGTAGTTGTAGCTCTAAGCTCAACTCTTTCTACATTCATCTCAAAGTTGTTCAGCTCATCAATACATACACTCATTCTAACCACAGTCATTATCCTTACATCCACACTGTCTTATCCACCATTATTGCTTCCAAAGTTCAGTACTCATCAATCAATTCCCATACTATCATCACTACCAAAACTGTACAACCACAACTCGCATAAGCAATATTCACGAATTCCACTATTTCATCCATGCCCTGCAATAATCGGTAAAACTATAGTTCATGCCATCTGTATCACATTCCATTTAGTTCATCTTCATTCTATATCACTACACCCTTCACTACCACCTTGTTTACTAATTTCAGAACCGCTTCTAAGAACTGAGATGTTCCACTGAAGCTACACTATATTCAGTTATTATTCAAATTCATTCAATACCAATTCCATTAACTTCAGTTGTCACACAACCACTAAGTAACTTCCTCGTTTCACAGTCAGTAGCCATATCTCTTTGGTTCACCAGAACAACCTCAACACCAATTTCTACACTTCTTATACTAGTAATTTATTCAATTTCATCACCAATGACCATATACAATTAAACTGAATCCCAGCATGTACTTCACTTATCACAGTAAACCACCATTTTTCATCTCCACCACCACAATCTCATACATCTCCTGAATTCCACTTTCACCAATCCCAGACACAAATACAACCATCATTATAATAACCCCAGCCACCTTATTTATCACATCAACATCCAATAAATCATTCCACTAACACCAACTTGAAACACAACAACAAAATAATAATCTTACTAACTTTACGGAGGAAGACAATTACCTCAAAAATATTCCTCACAAGAAACTGAAATCAGATTCTTCATCTTAGCTTGTCTTGATTTAGAAATCCTTCTCAAGAACAACTACAACCACTTAATTCAGTTCAATAATAAGCTCTTAATCCTTCCTGGTTTCCACTAACACCTTTCCCATAATATTTACAGCAAACACAAACCCAATCCTTCTCAACATCAGACTCAAACAACATTCATTTAGTCTATCTAAACAACTTCAACACCAATAGTTCATAATACCCAAGTCAAAACAAAACTCATCTTTAATTTCTTAACTTCATAACCAAACTTCTTTCCACACCAGTTTGTGCATAACCTTAAATTACTCTTGTTGAAGCAATTGAAATCAAACTCTTCTTCACCTTGACTCAAATCAGCAGTTCATCACAAGATCGTCAATTACCCAGCACTTTAACCGAAACCCTAACTCTTAAATCGAACCAAACTTCACTGCATGCACAACTCAGCTTCAACCAAAACTCTAATTCACGAAAAACCCATCTTTAATCTGTTACTTAAAGTCTCAACTTCATCTTCAAATTCGTCACATAATCAAACTCAGAAACTCTAATTTAACTTCTTAATTCCTTTATCTCTGTAATTCAATTCAAACTTCGATTCAACTAGTATAACACCATACCCAGTCCACGAATTCCTCTTGTCAATCACTAATTCGAAGATTCAATCGACTCCAAACCCTAAATTACTTCTCTCTGCTACATCATCTCAACAGAAACCCCAAACTCTCCTCCTTCTTAATTAACCAAAACATCATCGCCTTCATGGACTAACTGTGCTCAACAAAACTCTATGCATGGCTCTTAAACTCTTGATGGAAGAGAAATGGAGAAGAGAAAGAACAGAAAGAAGAAGAACAGAGAAGAAAGAAGAAGAAAAGAAGAAAGAGAAATAATAATGATGAAGAAGAGAATACGAGAGTTTATCTTCTCGATACCGTCTAGATAAAACCAAGCCGAAATATTGATACACCCACCAGATTGATAAGGGCAGCCTCAGTCGGAAATGACAACTATTTTGCCCTTCAAACAAATCCGATGATATCTTCTTCGTCCGGTATCCGAATGACAAGTTTGAGTAGTCTAATCCGCATAAATTTTCGAGATATATATAATGGTACTTAGTTTCATATCTAGTTAGTTGTTATATTAATTCCTATTAGTTAATGTTCGTTTTAAATTAAACGAGTTATTATCGGCTAAGACGTCTCTTGACCGGTCTAATAGCGTTGACGGGCTTGCGGGTCTTTACATGTGTATAATCGAAGTCTATATAGATATACGACTTTTGTCTCAAATAGGAGATAGAGTAGAAATAGATTTTTGAGTGATAGATGAGTTCAAGTCTCCACATATCTTTTGTTGATGAAGTTCCACATCTCCGCTTAGTAGTTCTTCATCTTCAATCGATGAAAGCCGTGAAGTCTAAAGCTCAACTACACATTCTATCCTAATCCGAGACTTAGCTATAAGTAGACTAAAAATCAAGACTTATAGTTTTGGCAACTAAACTTGACTAACAAGTTTGAGATAGCGACGCTTGCGAGTTCGACCTAGCGGTGCTCTAACAGTAACTCTCCCCCAAGCGTGACTAGAGATATTTCAAATATGCCCCTAACTGTGATAACCTGCAATGGAATTTTCTCATGTTCTAGGAGGGAGTTTTTTCCATGTGGTAGACTTGAAGCTCGAGAGCTTGTTGAGTCTTGATAGGAATGTAGTGTGCGTGCTTGCGATTGTAACAAGGTTTTTGCTCGCAATATAACAAGGCGGTAGCGCTCGTTGCTCGGGCAGGCTGGATGTTGGTTTTGTTGAGTACGAGTCTTTGAACCAACATCGGGCGTTGGGTTCGTGGTCGAGACGAGACTTTATGCTTTCCATGGTGCAAGTATTTCATACACGCGTGCAAGAAGAGATTTTATGCTTGCAAAATCAAGACTTAAGTGCTCACATGTAAGGTGAGGTTTTAGGTGCTTGCGATGTGATGTAAGGATAAACATTGAAGGGGCTAAGCAATCCTCATCCCGAATTTGATCATGTCGCTATCCATGAACCTCAAACTTGATCATGTTTCCACCCCCAAGTGGAGATAAAAGTTTTTTCAACACAAGAATTTTTGCTTCTACGTTGTAGGGTATTGAAAGACGAATCCTACAAGCCAAAAATCACTCAATTCGGACTTAAAACGAATATGTTATTAACGAAACAATATTTTTACGAAGCGTGCATGCTAACAGTGACATGGTACAATTGTTGACATGGAAATGATGACTAGATCAATATGCTGATATGGCAGTCACTGATTGGAAATGGATACTGAGTTCGCAGATGACGTGTTAGATGATGCGACAACTGGTTCAACCCGAACGGTATGGACAAGGTTGGACCGGAACTAAACCGGCTGGACTGAACCTGGTTGGAGGGAACCAAACCAGATTAGATGGATCAGTTAGTGAAATGGATCCTTGGCTTGGATGAGGATACGAGCGGCTCGGACAGCTCGTCTCGGCTGCAACACTTATTTTCGTTGTACTGTATTCGCAACAATTATGCTACTATTTTGGTAACAGTGTCGCAATGCTTTCTTCAATTGTTTCGCAACAGTTTCTTCAACTATCGCAACGGTTTCTTCAACCTCGCAACACTTTCTTCGACTGCTCATAACAGTTTCTTCAACTTCGCAACAATTTTTTTGAACTCTAACTTTTCCTTTTTTTCTTACCTGTTGATTTTTGCTAGGAATTCGTGCATGACTTCTTCCACACCTTTCTCAGTGATAAAATATGATTGTTTTACACGAATCCCCTTAGTCGGCGCCAATGTTTGTACCCAAAATTACTTTTAGGTAATAAACACGATTGATTGGTGATGATTTGATGTGAAATTAGGGTTAGAAAACGTATAAAAAAGATAAATAGAGGAGACCTACATCCACGGATGAATCCCGTAGGGAGTGATTTTATTGATGATCATAATACAATTGTATTTCTTCGGGTTAGCTAACCTAGGATTTCATGTTTTGTTTTTGGGGTTTAGGATACTATATTGTTTATGTAACCCTAAATCTGATATAAACTTGATATGCAAGCAACTTGGGAAACAAGACTTTTGGAATCTTCTTTCACGGGCTTGATTAGTGGGATTTCCGTTAAATTTATTGACGGTACAAACAATTATCTTCAACTGAGAAGGGTAAAAACATACAAAGAAATTGAAAATATAAAAGAACTATGTAAGTTACTATCTATTCAAAATTTCAATTATCAATAGGTCGGATACTACATCAATCGTTTAGGAAATCAAGATCAAGGAATTGTGTTTTTCAAGTCCTTATGTGTTCGTGCTAAATTCTTGATGAAATAATTTGTTTTCCTTAAAAACATATCATAATCTTATTACTTATTGTCTAAACTTAATTTATTTTAATATAATTTTATTCTAATCTTATACAGTAAAAAATCTATATATTAATAGCATTGGGCTCACGAGGAGACATGAGATAAAGGTGGCGAAAAAATCGGAGAAAAACAGGAGAGAAAAAACTTTTACAACTGGAAATGAAAAGCTTTGATATCTCGTTGGAAATTTTTGGAAACAATGAGTTGATCAAGATCTTAGAAAGAGGATTGTGTGTGTGTGTGGGGGGGGGGGTGTCCAGAGCTTGGATTGATTTTCTAGAGAAAGTGATTTAGTGGATGATTGAAACTTTGAAAACTGTTAGACCAATATTCGGTTGAACCCACAAGTTTTGTTATCTCAAGCTTGTGGTCCATGTTAGTTGACCAAAACTATTTCTTGATTTCTAGTCTACTGAGTCAAGTCTCGTACTAGGTTGGAATTTGGTAGTTGGGTATTATATATCACCCACGAAGACTGAAGATCTACGAAGACATTTGAAGAACTTTTGTATCAGGTATGTGGAGATCGAAACATTCTATTTTACTTACTATCTTACTATTCTATCTGTTGAGACTATGTCTTATGACTTCTAGTTGATTTACAAAGAAGAAATTTTGAGTCAAGCTTGTCTTGTCAAAAATTTCGAAATATGATTCTAACATAGATGTTCAAAGGTCCTTAACAATATTAGTTTGAAATTTTTTTATTGTTGAGAACTAATTTGCGGATCAATTGAAAATATCCCTACGGTTGGTGAACCGTAATGAACTGATTTTTTTGTGTTGGTATAAAAGGTTTAAGGCTGGCGAACCCGATGGGCGAATTATGTCCATCTGAGTTCACAAGCCAAGTACGATTGGAAAATTCGGTTCGTGAACAATGTGCACCTGGTTCTCGAGCCGAGTAAAGTTTGGAAAACCCGGTTCATGAACCGTAGCTCCCTGACTCGTGAACTAGCCTTACGGTTCACGAATCGTCTCACCAACTGTCCTAATAAAATCTAGCAGATGCTCAAAGACTTATTTTTTAAATATGTTTAGCATTGTTATGACTCTCTTAAACACATCTAAGACTTCATTGATCAATTAAACACGTATGTGTGTGCATCATGATTAAACTTTTAGGTGTTTTAATGAACATCAATTTGATTATTGTTCACATTGCATATCTACCAAACCGAACAAGTCATTATACACGGTTCCAGAACCGGACCATTGTGTATATTTTTCAATTGTATTTTCAAGAGCTAAAGTGTTTGCTTGATTCCCAAATTATCTTTGCTTGAACTCTAAGAAACCCTCAGTCTTGCAAATCTATAACTAGAGATGCTTCAACTGGAAAGTTCAATCCAGACACTTTATGTCCTAGTTGATAGCTAGAGTCATCCTCTATGACCCTAGCTTTCCTATACGAAACATAACTAGGTTTACCACTAAAAGACCCCGATTTAGGGATTCGTGAAGCGAAGTCCGACTAGTTTTTACCTTGATAGTTCGTGTATCCTGATCTTGATTTTCTGTTATCAAGGTTCTCGTAATCTCTTTCAGGCAAGATAGATATAAATCTCAAAGTTCTCTCCGTCTCAGACTTTGTGATTTCTCAAGATATATATCTAAAAATTGATCTTAAGTGATCTTTTGAAGATTGTACTTGAGAGGTGGTTAAGAATTTAGGCTGCTATTCGGGAGTCGTAAGTTCTGGATTGGTGAGGTTTTCTAACTAGTCTATTGCAAACAGATTCCCACACCTTTGTCTCTTGATCTAAACAAAAATAAAATAGTCTTATCTATTAGAGGCATATTGGTATAAAAAGTCTTCACTGCGTCTGAAGCAACTCTTAGGCTGTAAAGGACGGCAGCTAAGGGAAACAAGTGTGTAGAGCCTTGCAAGGTTCAAGAGACAAAAGGGTCGCGATTGTAATTGAATCGCTTGGAGGGTTGATTCGGTCTTATTGACATTCTAGTCCAAAGTCTGATAGTATGCTAGTGTTTGAGTTGGTTAATACAACTCGGTGTTCAAATCTAGACGAGCTCTCGGGGGTTTTCTGTATTTGCGGTTTCCTCATTAACAAAACTTTTGGTATCTTGTGTTTTTTCTTTTTTGTTTTATATTGTTTATTTTTATAAACGCAAGTTATATGTATTCAATCTTAGTAGATACGTCCATCTAATTGTAATCGATTACGAGACTTTTTTCTTGTAGAATTCGTATCTTGAAAGATAGATAACAAGTTTAATAACTTGGCCTAATTCTGGCCGGTTGGATTACTTGGATACGACTAGATTGATCTTGGATATTGATTTTCGAGATCTTCCATGTACTCTTATTAACAATCAAGTTCACATACTCATTGTCTTATAAACATTGATTGAGAATAGGTAGAGAAATGAACTTTATATACATATTTCCAAGGATCATTAAGTTGGTATACTTGAAATTATATTAGGTTTTGTCCATACAGGTTGTCGAACAAAATATTTGGTGGTGTACTTGGTACCCCCGCATATTCAAAAATTATATTCAAGGGTAAAAACAAATAAAAAATATATGAGGTTAGTGACGGTGAAAACTTTGTTGTGGTTAAAATTCAGGATAATGATGAAGTAGCTTACATCAGAATATCTGGGCATAGGAGAGGAGAAGAACATAACTTTTTCATCATATGTGTGTTAAGAAGCTTAAGGTTCATTAAAAAATATATTGAATGATAATTCTTTACAATGAGAAGTGAATATATATAGATTACAAAATGAGTAGGTAAGGTAGTAGGTAAGGAGTAGGTAAGGTAGTAGGTAAAGGAGTAGGTAAGGTAGTAGGTAAAGGAGTAGGTAAGGTATAATTGAACACTCTCCCTCAAGGTGATGCATATATGTCACATATGCCCAACTTGACAAGTGAATTATTGAAAATAGTATTTGATACTGCTTTCGTTAAAACATCTGCCAATTGTTGTGTAGTGCGAACATATGGTACTTCAATAATGTTTTCTTCGAGTTTCTCATGGATGAAATTCCTATCAATTTCCATGTGCTTTGTTCGATCATGTTGCACTGGATTCTCTGCAATTTTGATTGCCGACTGATTATCACAAAATAACTTCATAGGTTTTTCAGATGGGAAACCAAGCTCTCCCATAAGCCTTTTTAACCATAACAATTCACAAATGCCTTTTACCATTGACTTATATTCTGCTTCATCACTTGACAAGGAAGCAACCTGTTGTTTCTTAGACTTCCAAGTTACTAAGTTACCCCCGACGAAGGTAACATACCCATATGTCGATCTTCTCCTATCTCCTTTGCCTCCCCAGTCCGAGTCTGTGTATCCTGATACCTCGAGATGTCCATGTTTTGAAAACATCAACCCTCTGCCTGGTGCAGACTTCAAATATCTCAGTATCCTTATGACTGCATCCATGTGTTGTTGACCCGGATTATGCATAAATCTACTTACAACACTTACATCATAGGAAATATTAGGTCTTGTATGAGAAAGATAAATTAAGCGGCCAACTAACCTTTGGTATTTCCCTTTGTTAGTTGGTACTTGATCAGAACACTCTTCAAGACCATGATTTTGTTCTATAGGAGACCCTATCGGTTCGCAACCAAGCATACCGGTTTCCTTTAACAGATCAATCACATATTTACGCTGAGATAAGAAAATTCCCTTTTCAGATCGTGAAACTTCGATCCCTAAGAAGTATTTAAGTCCACCCAAATTCTTCATATCAAACTCAGAATTCAAACAACTCTTAAGATTACTCATCTCTTCAGGGTCATTTCCTGTTACCACCATATCATCTACATAGACAATAAGTGCAGTAACCTTGTCACCTACGCTTTTAAGGAACAAGGTATGATCAGTGTTACTCTGTGTATACCCAAACTTCTTCATTGCAAGACGAAATCTACCGAACCATGCTCTAGGAGATTGTTTCAGACCATATAAAGCCTTCTTTAAATTACAAACTACATTAGCCTTATCTGGAGCACTATAACCTGGAGGTAGTGTCATGTAGACTTATTCTTTCAAATCACCATGTAAAAAGGCATTTTTTACATCATATTATTGCAGATGCCATCCTAAATTTGCTGCCAAAAAAAGCAGGACCCGAATAGTATTGAATTTCGCAACAAGAGCAAATGTCTCTTGATAATCAATACCATAAGTTTGGGTAAATCCCTTGGCCACCAGTCTTGCTTTGTACTTAGCAACCGAACCATCGGGGTTATGTTTGATAGCATATACCCACCTGCACCCAACTGGTTTTTTCCCTTCTGGTAGTGTGACTATATCCCATGTACCATTTTCCTCATGTGCGACCATCTCCTCTTTCATAGGACCAGCCCATTTCGGATCGGCTAATGCTTCTTCTACAGTTGTGGGAATAGTAATATCTGCCATTTCACTGATAAATTCTCTTCCATCTTCTGATAATCTATGAGTAGACATGTAGTTGGAGATAGGATATTTCGCTTTCTTTATTGCTTCGAGTGAAAAACGATCTGGTGGCACTCCACGATTACTTCTTTGTGGTAATTGGTACTTATCAGTTTCAAGTAACTCAGAAATATTATCAATATTAATCGAAGGATTTGGGTTTTCCTCGGGAGTTTCAGCAAGAGGATAACTCGTTGTAGGTGCTACTGGTGAAGAAAGGATGGGGACTTCAATCACATGAGTTTCGACCTCTTGAACTGTTATCGTGGGTGTCATAGTGATCGCACCAATATCAGTAGAACCAGGAGTGTTACTTGAAATTTCTTCACTGACCGGAAGATTTATCTCACTATTAGTTGGAAATAAATCAATCCAATTCAACTCTTCAATTTGACTCTCTCCCTGAAGAGGAGGACTGGATTCACATGTTGAATAAAACTTCTCGTGCTCGACGAAGGTAACATCCATGCTAACATAAAATTTACGAGTAGAAGGATGATAACACCTATAACCCTTTTGGTACGGATGATAACCAACGAAAACAAACTTTAGTGCACATAGGTCCAACTTGCTACGCAATTTTTTTTGTATGTGAACATAAACGGTACATCCAAACACTCGCGAAGGAAGTTTAAGCTGAGAAGGAATTGTCATAAACGAAGCCAATTTATCCAAGGGTGTTTGAAATTTCAAAACACTAGTTGGTACACGATTAAGAAGATACACTGCATTAGTGATAGCTTCTTCCCAGAAATGTGGCCTCATGTTTGCTCCAATCAAAAAAGCTCTAGTAATCTCAAGTAATTGCATGTTCTTCCTCTCCGCAACACCATTTTGTTGTGGCGTAGAAGGACAAGTAGTTTCATGAATTAAACCGTGTTCCTGGAAATAACCTTGTAACACTTCATTAACATATTCGCCACCATTATCATAACGAAGAACCTTTAGAGTGGTGGAAATTTGTGTTTGAATCATCACATGAAAATATTTGAAAAATAGAACAAACCAACGAAATCCTGAATTACTTGTAATCCGGCAAGGCCCCCAAACATCAGAATGAACCAAAGCAAAAGGAATTAATCTTCTGCTAAAGTTCAGGGTAAGTCGCACGGTGACTCTTTGCTAAGATGCAAGTTTCGCAACTGAAATCAGAAGGTTTGCAGGTTAAAAATAAAGTTGGAAATAAGTGTTGCAAATAACCAAAAGAAACATGACCCAACCGGTGATGCCACAATAGAATTTGATCTTCATTTGCACGAGAGGATCCCTTGGCTGACAAAGACTGTCCTTCACACACATCATCTATGTAATATAACCCTCCTCTTTTAGTACCACACTCAATTATCTTCCCGTTACCAAGATCTTGAAGAAAACAAAAAGGTCGAATAGATTAATACTACACAATTTAATTGTGCAGTCACTTGTGATACAGACAAAAGATTATTAGAAAGATAAGGAATCAACAGAGTATGTCAAGAAAGAATTCAGATCAACTTTCCCAGCTCCAATAACCGGATACGGAACCCCATTGGCATTATACACCTTTGAGCATTCAGGTGCACATGCATCTTTCAATATAGATGCTTCAAATGTCATGTGATTAGTGGCACCGGATTCAAGTACCCAACCATGATCTTTTTCTGAATTTGTAGTAAGTAAAGCCGTATCGGTTTTACTTGATTGCTGAAAAAGGTTCGGATTAACCAAAGAATGAGAATCGGTCGTCGTAGTCATCATTGAAGTACATGTATCTACCCCTCTTTGGTCGATCTTTATCTGTATTTTATAGGCGTCCCACCAATCGGGATAGCCAATTTTCTTGAAACATTTCTCCACGAAGTGTGAATTGTTTCCACAGTAAACACAACGTCTAACGGAAGACATTATCACGATTAAAGAAGAAATTATATGAAGTATGAATACAGGTCGCAAGCAGCTTGAAAAAAACTTGGCAAGCGTTTTTTTTTTGTGTGACTAAAAAAAGGTACAAATGAAACTGATTGTGTACACAACTGTTTATGGGGGGAGAAAAACAAACCGGATAGATACTAGCTAGCAGCTAAAAAATATGAGTAATCGAATATGTGGAATAAGTCCTACAAGGGTAAAAACGGTAAGAGTTCAAATTCAAATCAAATTTTCTCTCTTGCACAGATAAATTAAGTTCGAAAAATCAACCAAATATGTGAAAACTAACTTAACAGGGGTTTGCTTATAAGAAAAACAAACTCAATTAGCTAAGATAAAAAAAGATCTTGATCAAAGATGATAACTGTTTGTAAGAAACAAAAACAACAGTTCAACTTACTTAGTCCAAGATAAATGGATTAACACGATTAAGTAGGATTAAAAAAAGGAAAATCATAAACTCAACATAACAAGTTTATCATAAAATCGGTAGTACAACTTACTTGTCAATAAGTGTATAAAGAAAGAGCAGAACCTTAAGACAGCGGAAGAAGGATCAATCGAAGTAACGAAGCACTCACTATTACTAAGAATCACTCAACTCACCATGGAGCTCTGATACCATGTTAAGAAGCTTAAGGTTCATTAACAAATATATTGAATGATAATTCTTTACAATGAGAAGTGAATATATATTACAAAATGAGTATGTAAGGTAGTAGCTAAGGAGTAGGTAAGGTAGTAGGTAAAGGAGTAGGTAAGGTAGTAGGTAATGGAGTAGGTAAAGGAGTAGGTAAGATATAATTCAACAATGTGTTGCTAGCGAGGAAAATAAAAATTGTTGGTCGATTCTTGCTGAGGTTTTGGACT
Source organism: Papaver bracteatum (assembly GCA_023529315.1). Taxonomy (NCBI): domain Eukaryota; kingdom Viridiplantae; phylum Streptophyta; class Magnoliopsida; order Ranunculales; family Papaveraceae; genus Papaver; species Papaver bracteatum. The sequence goes on from JAJJWX010000603.1 coordinate 733,328, forward strand.
TGTATATGAAGAAACAAGGTTTTAAGAAGATGGTGTAAGAAATCCCAATCCATCATTTTTCCTATCTTTTTGTCATCAAAGAGTCCAAGATTAAAAATGACTGGTTTGGTAAAAATCAATAAGAATTGGAACTTTTTAACAGTCATGGTCATGAAGATGTTGGGGATCAAGAGATATTTGGATATTGATGTAATCTCAGATGTGACTGGTTTGTTTATTTTGGAAAAGAAGGGATGGATGAAAATATGAGTTCCTCGGAAATGGAGATACATAGATGTGGATCTGTGCTTATCTCAATGGACAGAGGATTTAGGCTGGAATCCTACTAATGCATTCAAGAAGGTGGAACAGAATAAAAAGGATAACAAAGTACCAAAATAAAAAGCAATTCATTTTTTCCCTTTCGAGAAAACTGTCGAGAAACTTCAATGGTTTTAAAAAAAAAGAAGGTCTAGATCATAAACTACGGTCCTCAGAATTTTTTGCTAACATTGGAAATGAAATTTCTTTAGGAGAATTCGGTAACCTATCTACAGCTACATTACGAAGGGAAGAAACATATTTTTTTAGAGATGTTGTTTCTTGTGACCTTAACTAAATTTCGGCGGTGTTGGTTTCGGAGGTGGAGGAGAGGAAGGTGGTGCTGACGGTGGAATGTAATCCATTCCATGTAGAGAAATTTATGTTAGATGAAGCAGATTACAGGAGAGAATTTAGGGAGTTTGATTGCTTCTCAGATAATCTTTTCATGAATAAAATTTAAATATTTGGTAACGGCGTGCGGGTTATAACCCCAAAACCAACACCGCCGAAATTATAACGACCTCCGCCACCGACCTCCGTCACCGCCGCCAACCACCACCGCCGTCACCAACCACCACCGCCACCGAGAAACACCATCATTATCACCGACCACCACCACCAAACAGCCGCCGCCACCACAAACAACTAATTTGATTGATCAATGTTCAACAAAATGAGAAAAAATGATGCAACCAAACTGAAAATGAAAAAAAAAAATGATGAAACCAAACTGAAAAAATGATGGAACCAAAATTTCTCGTGCAAATAATTTCTCGTAAAAAATGATGTAACCAAACTGAAAAAATGATGGAACCAAAATTGGTTTCACCAAAAAATAGATGAAACCGAAATTGGTTTCATCATAAATACGATGAAACCATAATTGGTTTCGTCGACTGCAATTGCTCCTTGGCTCAGTTCTTTCCTGCAACTTCAACTACTCCTTGGCTCAATTCCTGCCACACCACTAGCACCACCACCACCAATACTGAGCAATTACATCACCACTGCCATCCACCGCTACCAGTCAGCACCACCACCAACACCCGCCGTACCGCCACCAGCACCACGACTTCCCACCACCCAAAAATACGATGAAACCTATTTTGGTTTCATCATAAATAAGATTCAACCATAATTGGTTTCGTCGACTGCAACTGCTCCTTCGTCAGCACCGATATTTCAGCTGAATTTGCTAGTGTTATTGGCCATTAGCGCGATAATAGTTATTGGATAGAGAAGCTTGCACTACTCCTGATGGTCCCAGCTTATCTTTATACACTACCGGGGGAGAAGGGGAAGCTGTAGGTACATTTTATTTCACCTGAACTACAGATATGTGCTTCTATGTTGACCAAGATTCAGAAGCTCTCTCATAATTCCCATGAACACTACTACGCTCTCTTAAAGGAGTGACATTATATCAGACTCTTTCATCTGAAACAAGTTCCCTGTACAGAGATTCTGCTTTTGAACTAGTCCTGTAAAAGAGAAAACATACGCTTGAAGGGTTAAATGTTTATAGATTATTCGATGTTTGGGGAGGTTCAGCCCAAACATACAGATTTGGTCTCCAAGATCTTATGTACATCATGTCACAGAATATTTTTTTCCTCCTTTAATACTCCATCATGTCAAAGCTACGAATAGCCTTAATAGTTTGTACTGATGGCATTTCAACATGCATTACATGGACACTTCTCTAGACGACACAGACATTCATGTGGACCCACAAATCTAACTTTTTTGGATACCTACTAAACTGTGAAATTTGAGCAATTTGCATACTATAACCTGAACCACCGCCCAGTAGTCATTATCTAGCATATGTTATCCATTGTTCCAGAAAGTCATGGCAGGAGAGTTTACGATCATAAGTGAGAAAAATATGGATTACCTGAACTGATCCTTAACAGGATGAGCATTGGGGCTGGGACTTCTGCGTCTACTTAGGCTCACAGTAGAATCATAATCCATATGCCGCGACTGTGATCTCCCCTATCAGCAGGTGATTCTTTTTGGCTACTGCTTGGTGTTTTCTTCTCTGCTACTGAATGGTGGTGCTCCTTAGCATTACGAGGTTTAAGATCACCGTATTCATCATTATCATCAGCGTACCTCTTTCTGCGTTTGTCATCTCGGCTCGTGTGGTCCTTCCGTGAATCTTCATGTCGACTTTCTCTATTCTTATTATCTTTCTGGTTTTTAGATTGGTACGTATTTGTTTATTTTCAGCGTACCTCACTTGTCATCTCCATCTTCTCATTATGCCTCTCAAACTCCATCATTATCTTCTGCAATGATGGAAAATTCATCTGCCTATTCATCTGTCACATTGCCTTGGTTACACCTTTCATGGCCTCTCCCATTGCTTGGGTTGATTTCAATGTCTGAAAAAACAGTTCACACGAATGTTAGCATTCAACACAGAAACAACAAAGTCACAAGGTCAAAATATTCTGGTTATGTGCACATTTATGGCCTAAACAATAAGTCAGTAAGTTGCATGCTAAGAACCAATTCAAAGTTCCGAACATTATTTCTGCTTTAAATCACATAGCTCATCAGGTTACTTCAATAGCTAGCCCAGACTTAAAAAGAGTCTATAAGACCAAGGACTAATATAAGAGACAATCTGCAGACATGGTGCTAGGCTAATCAAGGATTTAATTTTCAGAATTTCGCTATGCACAGGAAGAATATTCAAAAATCCAGAACAATAATTGACGGGATAAGAAGGTGATAAAATTACCTGAATTCTGAGATATACCCCTTGGAGTTGTGATTTGAGTTTATAGAACTTTTCGACTTGATGTCTTGTTATGATTAGATCTTTCGCCATAACTTTCACAGCTCCCTGACACAGTAAATAACAATATTGAGAAAAGAAAAAAACAAGTACACTTAGTAGGTGCAGCACACCATAGAGCGCCCTTTATCTAACTAGTCCAATGAAGTACGAGAAGTTCACCATTGGTAACAAAAAGTACTCATTGGCTAAACAATTGCATAACTTATACCCACCTAGTTCATAAGCATCAACTAAAGAGGCTTTAATCCTAAAGAACCTCATTCTGAGGATTACAAGTCTACACTACAGTACAACATCCTTAAATTTACAACCTCATTCTCTAGGCATCAGAGTCGTTACCCAGTATATCAAAGCTAAACAGGTAATATGAAAGCTTCCAGAATATTTTTCGCCAAATCATAATATGTTATACTCCAAAATTATGATTTTAAACCACAATCCTTAAAGTAGACTGAAAATAAACAAATACGTACCATCTGTCCTTGCCCAGATCTTCATGATGACTTTCTCTATACCTATCATCTTGCTGCTTTTCATCCTTGTACCTTAAACTCCTGGACCGATCATCCCTTGACGATACACGACTCTCTTTAGAATCTCTGCTATCAAATCATTAAACCACCAATACACACACACACATACAAAATACAACCCATTTGTTCTTCTCCATCTTATTCTACCATACAACAGAACTTCAATCCACACAACAACACCAAATTCAGCTTCAATACTAACAACCTCATTACCCAGCCTATTACATCCCCCTTGTACCTACAACGGTTCATACACACACACCTACACCACCAGACCTCAATCCCACCAATCTTTGTTTATATCCAACATCAATTTTAACAATCATTCCCACCATCTCAGGAAACATCACCCCAAAAATATTCCTCTCTGCTATAATCTAACATTCATTTAGTACTCAACTCCAACAACCCTCTAACCCACAACATCACCAGTTCATTTTCAAATCCATACTCATCTCAAATAACAATCTGAATATCAACTATGTAAACTCAATTGAGAAGATTAAAAAACTTTATTAAATCAATTCAGAATAAAATTACCTCATAATGATTGTGCTCACTCAACCCATCATAATCTCCTCCTTAATCATTCAGTTCAGCGTAGCTAACTCCCATCAATTTTCATTAAAACAGAACCAAAGCTTTATTCTCAATCTCAAGTTATTCTTGAACCTCGTAACTGAAATCGACACCCAAAACAGCTTCACCACTGTCTTATATCAACCAACCCATCTCTAGTTTCTTCTCAATCATTCCCTAGTTCGGTTCCCAAATCAAATTACAGGATAACCCTAATTCAATCACCAAATCTTCTTTTCTCTAACTCAAACTCAAAACATCAATTACCAATATCAAATCTACCAAACGGATCTTTAATTTATCAAATTCCTCTATTCCGTCCATGAACCCTAACTCTTGATTCTTCATCAAAACTAACCCAGGCAATTAATTAAACATCAACCCAATAATTCTCAATCTAACACCAACTCGATCTACATCTCAATCTACCACAAAACCTAACTTCAAAAATCCTAAGATCGATTAACAGCAACAACTCCATCCTCTTCATCACGCGCTCAAACTCACACACACACTAGCATCGCCATCATCATCATCTACTTGATCTGCTATTGGTTGGGGATGGTGGTGGTAATGGTGTTGGTGGTTAAGGAATTGAATTAGGAGGAGGAGGGTGGTGGTAGTGGTGAGATACGGAGGCACAATAGTGTGGTCGGGAGAGCATTAAATTTTTGCTGGTGTAGAGATCTATTATTGCCACTGGTAGTGATGGTGGTGGGAGAAGGAGACGGAAGAAGAAGAAAAAAGAAGAAGAAGAAAAGCTAAAAGGGTACATTCGGGTTTTTTTAAAGTAAAAAAAACTAAATTTGATCATTATAATTTGATCTGGGGTTTTTGTGTCACTTTTTAGTGAAATTGTTTTTATTTGTTAAAAATAATATGACTGGGTTTTTCTTATCACTAGTTTGTTCACCTAGGGGTTTTGTCACTAGTTTTGATTTGGTAAAGATTTGGTAAAGATTTGGAGGCGGGGTTTTTGAGGTCAAGTGATAATATGGTGGGAGACGTGTTGGATAATGGTGGGGGTAAGGCTTTAAATACAGGTTGTAACAAATAAACGTATACTAAGAAAGTTGGGTCAGACTTAAACAACCAGTTGGTTATGTATGGGAAAAATCCAGACGTAGCTGATAGTTATAATACTAAATAAATAATTGTCTAATAATTGTCGAAGTTGAACAATGAGATGTTACAGAGGCCGTTGACACAAATGGTGGGATGAAGGAAATGGATGTGAATGATTTAACGAAGATTAATATCCTTTCAAAGATAGAAAATAAAATAGTTGGAAAGATGGGTGATATTAGATTACCTGACTCTGAATGTATGGAGAAGGTTTGGAGGTATCTAGTGGAAAGTGATATTTTTAAGTCTGATTGGGCTTTATAAAAAAGACTTCCCTAAGCTTTCTATTTATAATGGGCTTTCGAAGACAGACTTATCCATAATAAAAACTAGGAAAAGTAAATCTAGTTATTATAACATACTTAACACAAGGGGATAAATTAGGGAATAAAATATATTCCACGTGGACTTCAGCTAAGTCTTTCACGGGAAATTGTTTTTATAGTCCGGGATTGTACCGGATTTTTCCCTCCAGAAGCAAGGGTTAGATGTAACCTTGGAAAATGTTGACGGTTCTGATGAAAATTCACGAAATAACTCTTTCTTTTTTTATTACCGTATCTAACCATCTTCTCTCTTTGTTTTAGTATCGGTTTCAGAGAGATTTATTTTCTCCATTTTAGAGCTCTAGAGAAAAAATTCAGTTGCAAAAATTAATTGCCATGATCAGATTAAAGAAAACCAGCAAGCTTCACAACCCTAAAAGCCATATTTCTCTTCATATCTAAAAGCCCTTTTTTTTCTTCAAAACCCTAGTTCTTTATAACCCTTTCCTAAAACCCTATTCTCGTTTTCAATCTTCATCAGGTAAAGTTTTGGTTCTTCAATTGTTGTTTCCTTCTCCAATTTTATGATATTGGGGTTCTAATCGAATTTTTTTTTAATGCAGAAGACCTTCCGATGAAGTTGGGTTTATCTTTAGGTATACCATATCCATCGCTTTGATTCGATTCCTTCACTTTGGTTCGATTTGGATTGAAGTTCTAGAAGTTAACTTTGTGTTAGATTTTCAAGTAACTTTTCAGCTGGACTAATTACAAAGTTAAAAATTACATACTAGGCAAGCGAGCGACAAGCTGTGCCGCTAGCCCTTTTTGAATAGCAAAACCTATCCTATTAAAAATAAAATCTCGTGAGCCAGGGGTCATTACATTGCTGCGCATGACTTTGTGTTAGATTTTTCAATTTCTTTTCAGGTTTTAATTATTTTTGTTATATTTTTTATGCAGACATTCTGGTCCTCAGTTGGATTTCTTAAAGAACTTCAGGTATAACTTCTGATATTATTTGATTCGATATGGTATTAATTTCAGTCGCTTTATTCTTGTTTCTTAGATGATTTTTACTTTTATTTTTATATAATAGGATTTATTTTTAGATGCTAACTGTTAAATAAATTTGTATCTGTTTGATGTTTGTTATACTGTTTTCTATGGTTTGAGAATCTTGAAATCTGGCTTTCCAAATTTTGCTTTGATCTTTGTATTGTCTGTTATCTTGATGTTCTTAGAATTAGGATCTTTTATATGTTCTTAGAATTAGGATCTTTTATATGTTCTTAGATTTTGAGATTGTGATAAAGCTGAGTTTTTTTGCATAGGTCATGGAAATCATTTTTTGCGTATGAGTTTTTCTAGTTAATGTTCAAGTTAACGACCTAAATATAGGGTTGTGAAGCTTTATGTTTTGACATTATGTTACTGAGGTCTTTTGGTTATTGAGGTCCTTTAGTTATGAAGCTTTATGTCCTGTCTAAAATTTGTGTTATATATTGAGGTCATTAATGTTCAATTTATGGTATTGTACATGTTTGTATTAGTATTTAGAAGGATAATGTCTAAATTTTATTTGTGTTCTACAACTGAAATTTTAATGTTCAAGGATAATATCAGTAAGTGATATTTGTGTTGATGCTTAAGATGTATCTACAAGGATAATGTATAAATTTTGTTATGGACTAGTTTGAGCATCTATTTGCATATGTAGCTACATCTGATTCCCTATAAGCTTGTGTGTCGCAATGATTTCTGATATGGATGTATGTGGCTTAAGAGATACTTATTATGGTTTTTTATTTTATTTTATTAGATAACTATGGCTAGGGATCTTAAAAGTAGCAACAGATCTCTTCGTTCTATAACTCCTAGCACAAATTTAACATCTACTTGGCGTTCTTTGGTTGATACACGAAGATCTCCATCAAATGATGATTTAGGCAGTCCTGGAAGTCCATCTGCAAGTATTGGGCATAGGTCTCTTCCATCGTCCAAGGGTGAGCATTCTCCTAGTCAGGGGAGTCCATTTTCTGGGGGTGAGCCATGGCCTGAGGCTTTACAACGGACAAACACCGATAATGAAGCTGACAATAGTGCATAAAGCGTAATTGGTAATGCAATGAGTTGTTTTCTTGTTATTCCATTAATATATCAAGCTTTGTAGAACCTATAATGATATTTGTATTGTTTTGTGTAGGTGATCAATGTATTCCAATTGTATTCAATGACAATGGACAACCTATAGGCCCTACCCGTAGGATATTTTCCACCAAACTTAGAAAGATAACCAGAAATCTTATCTCACCAGGTTATGTAACTTGGAAGAATGTCCCGCCGCCAGTGAATGAATCGATATGGAAGAGTATAACTAATTACTACATGGTTCCTGAAGTTGTGAAGGACAAACAACTGAAAAGGGCACATAAGGCATGAAAGAATTCAAAGACTCCCATAAGGCTGATATGTGATAAATATGCCAATGTTGCTGAAATGAAAAACAATAGACCCGGAAATGTGAGGAAAGGGGATTGGGAGGTATTTGTTGATAGGGTGAGTAAAGATGAAGATAGGGTCATGAGTTGATTTGTAACATGAGTTGATTTGTACCTGGCTACACATGTGTACCAGGAAGTCCCTGAAGAGGACCTCGCAAATATGGATCCCTTACCTTATGAAGTACGATCAAGAAATTTTATTGTAAGTTTTTTGTTTTCATCGATTTAGTTGAATTCACTAGTATTACTTGCAATTTCAGTTATGATATTTTGTTATCCACTTATGTATACAGTAAAAACTCCATATATTAATAGACTTGGGACTTCACAGAATTATTAATATATGGAGTTTATTAATATAGGGAGGTATACCAAAAAAAATTGCTCGACAAGAAGCTTTAAACATGCTTGACAAGTTGGAAATATTTTAGCTTCAACAAGAAGGTGCACATAGTAACGAGGTCTTACACATATGCAAATCAAAAGACGCGATAACAATCTAAAGAATTACATCATTTTCTCAAACAACTATAGATACATATTTTTCTTTATCAAAATTTTTGATGTAAGATTGTAAGGACCCTCAAACTCGTCAACGCTATTAAACCGTCCAAGTGTCGATTTAGCCGATAATAACTCGAATATTTTAACACGGATGTTAATTAGTAGAAACTAATCTAACAACGATTTAGATACGAAATTAGTACAGTTGAATAGATATTGAAAAGTTATGCGGAATGGATTACTCGAACGCGTCATTCGGACACTGGGTGAAGAAGATTTATCAATTTGTTTTCGAAGAGAAAAATAGTAAATTTGGAATTTAACCTTGTGGTTGCATGTGTCAAAGCGAGTGGGTGTCTCATCAAATTGGGCTAGCCTTATCCCTCACCCAAGAAGATAAACTCAGTTTCTTATTTTCTTTCTTCTTCTTCATTCTTCTTCGTTTTTCTTCTGCTCTTCTCTTCTCCGACGATTCTGAGAATTTCTTAGATACGTGAGATTGACCATCATAGGGGTTATGTTTAGGATTTACGGTTGTTGGTGGTTGTTGAATAGAGGTTCAGATTAACTAGTATTGTATTTAGAATTGAGAACCAAGGAATGAAGTTGAGTTGTTGGTGTTGTCTGTGATGTTGAAACTACAGGGGACATCAGTGAGTGGATGTGATTTAGTGAAGTTATGAGATTTTCAAATGAACTAAGAATTGAAATACATGAAGAAGAGTTAAAGTTTGTTGGTGGTTTGGGTTAAGGAGAAGATGTAGATACAAATATAGAAGCTTTAATTGATATGACAGTGTTGTTGTTAATCTTTGATTGGGTTTACCTTGGATGAATGCTTTAACTATGGTGGTGATGTAAGGTGCAGGATGGAATGAGATGGTGCTGGGGTTGAGGTCTGGTGGTGTATATGTGTATGTGAATGGCATCATTTTGTTGGCGGCAGTTTATGGAGCATGAATTGAATAGTTAGTGTAGGTCTGGAAAGTGAAATTGAGAAGTTTTGTGACTGAAGTATTGGAATGAGGGTTAGATGAGTATATGGAGTTAAATCTCTCTTGTAAAAGGTGGGAACTGCTGAATTGCAGGTAGGCTGTAGTTTTATTTGTAATTCAATTATGAAGTTAATTTGAGACTTGTATTGTTGTGATTGTGTAAAATGAAGTCTAGAATAGGATTTTGGATTGTAAAGTTTAGAGTTTGACCTGTGCAAAGGCATTGGCCTTGAGTCTTTCTTTCCAGTCAGTTTAGCTGACTCGATTTGCTTAGCTGACTCAGTTTTTCTGACTGAGTCGAGTTAACCCTGTAACCTGAGTTGAATCGGTTTGACTCATACTAGACCAGTTGACCTTACTTGGACCGAGTTAACCTTTGACCGTGGACTGGACCTTGAAATTTGACTGGACGTTGACTGTTAGTTGACCTTTTTCTGTTAGAGACCGTTAGTTTGACCCAGATGGATCAGGCCTTAAGTTAATGGGCTTGTGTAGTGGACTTGGGTTTGGGATTAGTTTTCCTATTTTGGTATTTTGGACCCTTATAGTCTGAATTAATCTTTAGTTCTTTCTAAAAAGTTGTAGATATTCATTAGACCTGTCGAATGGACTATGGAACAGCCTAATTGAATTAGTAGACCTTTATATGTGCTAAAGATAGGTAATGGAAAGGTGTAAAACCGTAAATGGGTTTAGAACCATTAGATAATTCACTTAGCCTATAACTAGAGAATTGTATGGGATTGTGTTATGAGCCTTTTGGATAATCTTTAGAGCGCTTATGTGATTAACAGTTAACCTTTATTAACAACGATCATTCAAGGATGAACCAATGGATCATGGATATCGAGGTAGGAGAGGCTTGTCATCAAAAGAGTTGGGAATCGATAACGAACTCTCTTGTATTCATTATTGTTTTACAAATCAATCTTTGTGTTGTGAAATTCATGCATATCTTTGTGTGCTCTGTGTGGTATGAGATGTGTGCCGACATAATATCAGTATTCTATGGCTAGGGCGATACACCGCAATATTATTATGGCTAGGGCGATACACCGCAATATTCTTCTTCCTTTATATATATTCAGTATTCTATGGCTAGAGCGATACACCGCAATATTGTTATGGCTAGGGCGATGCACCACAATATTATTCTTCCATTATGTGCGGCAACACATATCTCATACATGGATGTTTACTGTTATTTATGAATGTCTTTGAAGAAGTTTCTACGTTACGTTTTATTGTCTTTCCTTGTATTACTGAATTTCGATAAAACCTGCATTGTCTTTGAATCATATTAATGAGTACTTGAAAGCTAGTTGTTATTCCTGCTGGGCACCCCTTTTAGGGATGATGTGCTCACCCATTCCCACTTTCAGTTTCAGTGACAGATCACAGTAGCGTATCAAAAGCTTCAAGTGTTGAGTTCGCTAGATGATTAACTTCTGCTATGTTTACTGTTGTATATTCTTTGTAAACCAAATCACTATTGTATATGTATCATTTGAGAGGAGATTTTGTATATATGTATATTTCAGAGCGGGGCTAGTTTTGGTTAAGTTGTAGTAGATTTTTCTTATTTGAATGCTCAAGTGTTTGATTTAGATTCGTTAGTGCCTCTTTATTTAGTTAAATTCTTGCTTTAGTCAGCTGCTAGCTTAGGGGGCTCTACAAAGATTATGTCTATTATATTAATATATAGAGGTAAAATCCATATGGTGGGACTAGAAAAATCTATTAATATTAAAATATGGAGTTTATCACTATTTATAACTGGCCCAAGTAGGGACCATGATTTTTTATTAATATATAGAGTTTATTAATATATGGAGTATCAATATATAGAGTTTTTACTGTAATTTTTTCTATATTGTGCAGAAAAAAGTGAGGGAGTTGTATGCAGTGGAAGAAAATAGAAATGAGACCCCATTAGATAAGGATGCAGTTGCAAAGGTGGGTGGAGCTGAGTTTATATTTTTTTTTTTTGTTTTTTTTGTTTTTTTGTTTAACAAAAATGTAAGTAACTATTGGAAGACATTTGGTGTTGATGGAAGGGGTACTTCTCGAGGCATGGGAGGTGGGGTTTCAAAGACTGAGTTACAAGCATCCGCAGTTAGCAGAGAACAACTACGACAAGAAAATATAAAGACTTCAGGTGTGGAAACTCGTGTCCGTGGTCTTGAGGAGATGGTTTAGGAACTAAGACAGTTGGCTATAAATGCAAACCCTAGCACCAGCAATCCTAATAATGCTCAGGAAATTTTCTATCATCTTTAGTTAGGAGTGAATGGATAATTGATAACAACCGGAATAATTAGAAAATTGAATGAGTATCAGTCTAAATGAAACAACAATGAATGAATAACTTAGAAGTTAAAAAAAGTTTGCTTTGTTTCTTACATAAGGATATTTTTTTTGCTTATAGCAAATGAATGTGGGTGGTCGAAGAATCTAGAATGTTGTGTTAAGGAATATGCATCAGGGTGCAGTTGCATTTGGACGTATTGATAGGATTGCTGATGAAAATGATGCATTCTATTATCTCGTCCTCATTGATGAAATAGTGGTAGGAAGTGAGGAGCTTTGTGTTGGAGATGTAACTCTTTATACTGTTGCACATGGTGAGAAGATTTTGTATCCAAAGCACTCTGTTAGTCCTTGGCCAGTAACACTTGATGCAGACTTTTAAAGTTTGTTTTCCTATTTTGGTGGTTAAAGTGGATATTTTGGAGGTTTTTTGGGACTTTTTTGGGTATACAAAGGGATGATGTGCAGTGACATGTAACTATCTTGAAGAAATATATGGATGTGGTGTAAGTATTTTGGGGTAACTAATGATATGGTGTATTTTGGGATCAAACTTGTGGTTTTGAGTCTCTTCTCTTTTCTTCTTTTGTAAAGAAGAAACTCAAAACTTAATCTTAAGTGTCATATAACTTGCAAGTTTTATGGTTTTATATGTATGTAGCTTCAGCAGGTTTCATAGCCCTGTTATTATCTAATGAAATATTAGGATGTTCACTTATAATCTTGGCGATTTTAAAATTTATAACAACTTCAGTGTGAGTAACTTGATTTAATCTCTTATAGTTTTAATTATAATTTGCAGACTACATATTACTGAAAAATCCAGTTCTTGCAGTTTATATTTTAGCTATAGTTTTCATATTACATGAACTGGAAAATCCAGTGCTTGTAGTTTATATTTGAGCTATAGTTTGTAGATTACAGAACTAGTTCATGTACGTTGTATGTCCGTTCTATATTAGTGTATGTAGTTTTAAACTTGTAAGTTTTATGGGTTCAATATTACTAACTTGTTTATTTAAATTTTAGTTTCAATCTTAGTAACTTGTTTAATGTCAAATCCTAGGAAGCTAAGACTGGTTTCCTTTTCTATTTTCAATATCAGTGCTTTGTAGTTTTATTTTTCAGTCATCTATTATCCATAAAAACCAACAGAGAATTTCAGTTTCAATGTCAAATTTGCAATTAGTCTAGGTAGTGATAATGTTGGGGTCTGGATTTTGAAAAACCATTCTCCAAGGTTCCGCACAATAGGATTTGATATCATCACTTGCTAACTCTATAAGAATACAAACTTTCAGCTCATTCAGTCTACAGGAATACAAACATTCAGCTCATTCAGATGTTACTGAGTGGGCTTCAAATCTGACTCGGTTTAGATTATTAGGGTATGAAAAGAAAGTATCTTTTTATCCCTATCTTTATCGTCTCACTCCTCCCTCTCTCTATCTTTCCCCCCTTTTCTTCTTTCTCATCGTTAATGTCTGAAAACAATCCTCAGCCAAGTTTAATACGAATTCACTATTTCACGCACATTTATTAGGGTTACATATTATCTTTTAAATCAGTTATGTCTCTGACAAAATCAGGTATGTTGTTCATCTAGAGATTTTCTTTTAATTAGGGTTTTGATTAGATATCAATTCAGTGGGAAATTATTCCTAAATTCTTCTTTTGATTTCTATTAGAGCACTGCTCGGTCGAACTCACATGCGTTGCTATATCAAGCATGTTTGTCAATGTTAGTGATCAAAACTATAAAGTCTTGATTTCTAGTCAACTATAGCTAAGGTCTCAGACTAGGATAGAAAGTGTAGTTGAGCTCAAGGTTTTCCATGGCAATCATCATACAAGACGAAGGACTACTCGAGGAACCGGTGGATCTTCATCGATTAAAAGGTATGTGGCAACTTGAACTTATCTATCACTCAAAAGTCTATCTACTTTATCTCCTATCTTGAGACAAAAGTCATTTTACTATATAGACTAAAGATATACACATGTGACATTTCGAGCTGAGTATATCTCGCTTATCAATTTATCGAAATGCGTGTTGGTAAGGCTTTCGCTTTAGCCAAGTTCATCTTTACCTAGTGACGAAAGTCATGTTATGTTTCAATCACTTTGGAAATTGCTCTGACGAAAACTAGTTCGTGAATAACAACTATATGACGTCCTCTGAGAATGTTTCAATGATTGAAATGAGAGTTTAGACAATATAAATACTGGGGGATATAAACATTGCTGTGGTAACACATATATGTATAAGTCCTTATGCACTTGAACCGAAGTTTGAGAACTTTATTGATCAAGCGAAAACCAGAACTTGAGCAGTCAACCCTGTCCCCGAACTCAGTCCGCGAACGAGCATAGTTCTCAAACCCGAGAATTTCTGCTGGTGTAGGATAAGAATATTGTTACAACAATATTCCTGCGAAGAATAAACAACAGTTCTGCGATACATCAATGATATTCTGCGAAACATCTCAAGGTGACGTAAGGAATGACATATCGGATGAAAACGACAGAAACATGAGAAGAGCGTGACATTTTTGCGATGAATCGATAAAGCCTACGAAATATTAAGGCGGTGCCACCTGCGATTTATCGCAGGAACCTAGATCCGAAATTAAAGGGAATCTTAGCTGTAAATGAGCTGTCATGAGCTGTAATCCACTATGTAAATGCCTATATAAAGGAGATGAATAGTTTCAAAGAGGATGATGAATTTTTGAGGGCTAGGAAGGTTTTTAGGAGAGATAAAATCTTATCAAGTATTCTGTGTTCTTGATTTTTGTAATTCCTTAAGATCATATTAATGAAAAAGTGTCTTTAATCTTCAAATTATGTCATAAATATTGATAAATTCTTGAATAGGGTGTAGTGTGGGAATTCCTGCAACTACATTTTGGCGCTAGAAACAGGGAGAATCAATTTGAGAAATTTCAAATTACAGCTTGAAGATTTGAAGAAATTATTAGAATTGAAGAAATGGCTAGAAGGAGAAGAAATACATCAGAACCACAAACAACAGTGAGAAGAAGTAAAAGAATTGCAGGGGAAGGAACAGGTGAATTGGAAGGATCTTTAAGGATCAGATCAGGAAGAAGTAGAGTGAGAAATAGAGAAGAAAATTCAATCCAACCACCGAATCAACAAACACGAGCACAAGATAGAAATGTGGATTATGATAGAGTAAGTGTGCATACTTGGAGGCCGGATTCGATAGAAGAAGCGGAAAATCAAGAAGAGGAAAGAAATCAAGAAATGGATGGAGGACTAATTCATGAAGAGCATGAAGTAGTAGATGATTTGAGACAAAGGATATAGGAAGTAAGAAGATTAGAGGCAGAAGAACGTGCCAATCTTACAAGGCAAAATCATGAATTAAGAATGGAAAATTTGAGGTTGCAAAATAGAAGATCGAGAAGCAGCATGAGATCAAATTCAAGATCATATAGAGAAGAAACAAGAAAAAATTTCCCTATACAAAATATTGGTGAGAATTTGATAAATGATCGTTACATTCCACGCGGTGAAACTTTAGACATTAGACATAATCAGGATGAGGGAGAAAATCAAGAAGGGAGAAGGAGAATGTTACGTGATGAAGATATTCGAAGAAATCACAGAATAATCGAAGATGATATTGAGAGGCACTATATTGAGCAAGTACATTTGGCGGGAGAAAGAGAGAGATTGCGAGCAGAATTAGAAGAACAAGAAATTCAAACAGCGTTGCATCAGAATAATCATGATAATCGAGAAAGACGACGTGCGCAAAATCGTAATAATGATAATCTCAATGAGGAATATGAGAGAATATGAGAGACATGGAAAGACAACAAAGAGAAACAATAAGGGATGAGGAAATTCGTGGAGAAGAGAATGAAAGACAAATTAACTTGCAAGAAGAAGAAAATCGCAGAAGAAGGCAAAACCAAGATGTTGGAGAAGAAGCGCGAAACATCGCAAGACAAGAAATGCATGAACGCAGATGAAGAGAGGCTGCGTTGAATAGGCCAATGGAGCAAAATTCTGATAGGAATGAACAAATCTTGCGAGAATTAGCAGAAATGAGAGGAATGATAAATAACAGAAGAGAAGGAGGAAGAAGACAACTTGATGAGGTAATCGAAGAAGCTGCGAAAAATCCATTTACTCAAGAGGTACAATTAGGAGGGATACCTCCAAAATGCAATTTACCGGTGTTGACCAGTATATTTGATGGGACTACGTGTGATGTCCAACATATCAAAGCTTATATTCGATGTATGCTACAATGGGAGAACCATGATGTCATTTTATGAAAATATTTTGCGTCAAGTTTAACTGGCGAAGCACTGAAGTGGGTCGAAAGTCTTCCCAAGAATACAATAACTTCGTTCATGCACTTGCAAACTACCTTCTTAGGAGCATACATCAACAATAACTTTACGCGACATGGAATTGAAGATGTGTTTGGATTGAAACAGAGAGTTGGTGAGAGTTTAAAGCACTTAACGATAAGATGGAGGACAATGTGTAGTGAAATGGCAGGAAGAGTAGATGAAAGATATCTCATTTTGTCCTTCATAAATGCTATGTTTGCAACGAATCTATTATACATCCAGGTCTTCAGAGTTAAAAACACAATCACTATGATAGAACTGCGAGAATTGCAAGAAGAATATATCGATTTGGAGGAAAAACAAAATGAGATGGAGTCTTATCCAATTCTCGCAGGCACAAGTTTAGCCGCAACAAATGGAAGTTTGTTACCAAGGATGATTAATACAGTAGCAAGTACTTCCCAAAATCCGCGAGAGAAAATGGAAACTGATAATCAACATAAGATAGTAGCAATGGGGAGTAGAGATCAGGAGGAATTGGAAAAGGAGAGAAATTTTTATAATCGCTATAACAATAATAAGGTCCCAAGGTTTGATCAACCGCAGGAGACTTATGGTGGACAGATGCAGAATTATTCAAGAGAGCAAAGAGGCCAGAGGAATATGTGGGAAGACATCAAATTGACACCTTTAAATACCGGTATAGACAAGATTTGTGAAGCGATTATTTTGATGGAGAATATACCCTCACCCTGGAACATGGGGAAATAACCACATCCCAACAACCAAAATCAAGAATTTTGTCCTTATCATCATTTTCATGGTCATTCTGTGAATAATTGTAGAAATGTAAAAAGAATTATTTTGCGAATGATTGAACAGGGGAAATTAAATCATTTTCTAGCAAGATATTTACAACCGCAGCAATTGCCGCAAGCACCAGAAATTCGCAGAGTTAATGTTGCAAAAGAAGCCGAAACATTTGTCATTGAAGTAAGAGCTACAGCAAAAAATCTATTTTGCAATTCAATTGTACATTCGCAGAAAATGATAGAGTATTTCCATGACAATGTGCTAAGCAGAGTATTTGCAAGGGATATAGAGGGAAGAGAGGTGATGAATACTGCGAAGATTTCTCCGTTAGAAGAATGGCAGAAGCAAGTTGTTTCTTTTACTGCAGAAGAGATACCAGAGCCCGGGAAGATGCATGAAAACCCATTGGTGATAAAGTTAGAGATAAATCCAAAATACAGAGAAGAAGAAGAAGAAGATGATGGTGACGCAGCAAGTGATTCTTGGGCAATAGATAAAGTTCTAATTGACACTAGTAGCTCGGTAGACATTTTATTTTATCATACTTATCGCACAATGGGTGGAAGAGATGATGAGTTAATCCCTTCAACTTACAAGATCTATGGTTTTAATGGAACTGCAAACAAGCCAAAAGGAGAAATTACTATGGAAATTCCGTTAAAAAAGATATCTTCAAAAATCAAGTTTTGTGTAGTGGATATAGAATCTCCTTACAATGCCTTAATTGGAAGACCATGGCTCTATGGGATCTTGGGCATATCATCAACATATCATCAATGCATAAAGTTTCCACATCCTCATGGTATTGGGATAATTAAAGGTGATTGGTTTGAAGGAAAAAAGTGTTATGAAGTTGACATTAATACTTGCGAAGAAAGAAATGCCCGAAATCGTAATTGGCAACATAACAGGAGGCAAACTCAGGGAGCTGAGAAATTTATGGTGGACAATATAGAGTTGCGGGGAAAGGATATATTACAAGAATAGTTTGTCCCAAAATAATCAATGGTGATTAATCATGTGAATATGGGAAAAAGTTGAAATCTTGATTCTTCGCAGGAGAATAAACAAGTATAAGGTGTTGCGATAAAATAAACAAGTATCAACAAATTGCGAATAATCATTCGTCACAGAAGAAAAGAAGTGCAACAGTATCATGTTGCAAACAATAGAAAAAAAAGAACAGCAAAAAATGTGCACACAGAATATTAAAAGAAAAACTTTGCTCAAAAATAAGAATTTTTCTATTAAAAGAAAAAGATGATGATTTTGAATCATACAAGAATTTCTAATGCAAATGCATAAGATGGGCGCAAATCGCCTAAAAATATATAATAATGGGACGAACTTTTATGGCGTACATCTTAGTTCGCGGATTCTATTCCGTAAGAGGCAATGTCCTTAAAGTGCGTCATAAGGGGGGTATCTCTTTGCATGGCTATGGGAAAGGCTATACCGCTGCTGGAACCTAGTCATGGAGATTTGGGATTATAGAAAATCCATCCGGGAGAGATAACTTGGATTCCCAACTATATAAGGTTATACCATGGTTGGGCGCCCGAGAGTTTCTCCTAAGGAATGCAAAGTATTATCAAGGCGCCGAGGTACACGGTTGAGCTGTGGGTGCCCGGGATGGATGAACCTACCCTGGCCATCCACGGCAAGTCTTGGCTTACGATGTGTTCGGCCCAAAGAAAACCCCACTTAGGGTGCAGTCTTGTAACTATAAGCCATATAAGGCATAAAGGACAAGGCTGCGAAAATAACTGGTTGTTGGCAGAACCGGATGGGAAAGTGCTAGTCTTGTATGGCCGATGTATAATCCTTGAAGGGGCAACCGGGTGGAGAGATAAGGGCGATACCCTCCATTAGGGAGATGTGTATCAAAAAAGACGGCAATGTCATGGGACTTTATAATCGCAAGAATATTTAGGCCCGTCATATTGTCGCGTGACACAGACAACAATGTCATGGGACTTTATATTCGCAAGAATATTTAGACCCGTCATATTTCCGCATGACTGGCCAAAAAGCCTAAAGAGAAATGTTAAGATGAGATCAATGGGTTTTTGCGATAAGATCAAGAGATGAGATAAATGAAATCAATAATAAGAGGATATAAATCGCAAAGACGTCCTGCGATTTCATCGAAAAGACGACAATGTCATAAGTCTTAAAAAGCAAAGAGGGATTAATCTCACAAGAAGGCTTAGATTTATCATATTGTCGCAGAGATTAAAATTAAATGATAAGGCAAGATCAATGGATATTATTACATGTAAAAGTAAGAATGTCCTGCGATCTTGTCGCATAAAAGTGACATAATAAGACCTTTAACTAGGAAGGCGAAATAAGACCACAAGAGAGATTATATGTGCGAAGCATATAACATATTTTTCGCAGAAATATTTGCAATAATTCATTTATCATATTGCAGATTAATAACAAGAGGCAAGTATGAGAATGATGCATAAAAAGGTAAAAATTGTTATTCATCATTATATGATAAATTCATATAAATAACAGACAGATAGAAGGAATTTATATATTGAAAGACATCAGGAGCTACAAATAATTTGCAGAAAGAATATTACAATTTGTCGCAAATAATTATCGCAAGAAAGAAAGAGAGAAATACAGGAGAAGATCAAAAAGAAAAAATAAAACTATTGAGATTTATCTTCATCATTATCTTCATCTTCGTCTTCATTATCTTCGTCATTAGTTCCTTCTTCATCTTCGCTTTCATTCTCATCTATATCAGCCTCACTATCAGAAATAACTGGTACTTCAGAACTTGCTGGGATATTATCCAAGAGACAAGGATATAGACTAAGAGGAAGATTATTATCTTTACAAACTTTCTCAATAGCATTATTGCGAACGGTGAGAAGATTACTACACAAATTGGAGTTGGATATCTTTATTCTCTCTCGCAGTCTAGAGATTTTATCATTACGGGAAGCAAGATTTGTCGCAAGACCACTTTTTTATTCTTCAAGTTCTGTTATCCTTGTGGAATATTTTTCTTCAGATTCTGCGATGATACAACAACAAATTAGAAATTTTTTGAAAATCTACAAGAAATATAAAGATGTTAGAGGAGTAATAAATAACCTTCTCTTTCATGAATCATTTCTTGTATCAAGGTTGCTTGCTCGGTATGAAGACTGACATCTATCGCTAAATTTTTCCTAGCATTATCGAGAATTGTCACAGCCCATGTGAATTCATCATCACTTTGAATGAGAATATGGGAACGGATTTGTTCTTCTCTTTTAAGAAGCTTAATATTTTCATTCTTAAGCCTATCTCTCTCAAGTTCAGTGTCAATAAGGGTATTGCGGAATTTTGATAGAGCTTCAGCGCCCTGAAGAGTAATACGCTCTTTATCCTTCTCGAGTTCATTTTTCTTGGCTTTTAAGACTATGATTTTTTTTCTCTAAACTCATCTCTGCAAGTCTTTAAACTATTGGACATACTCAAGGTAGATCTATAGTCCATTCTCATAAGGGAAACATGATGTTTAAGCTCATCAAGGGACAAAGTATTAATTTTTTCGTCTGAATAGTTATTTAAAGCGTCATTAAGACGCTGAAGAAGAGTGGTTTCATCTATGGGTTCATCAAAAGAATTGAGAATAAGAGCTTCATCAATAAGATTATAGGCATCTGCAAAATGGTTGCTCAAATAAGCTAAAATAGCGATAATGGAAAAAAGTAAAAAAAAAATGTAAAGAGAAAAAAGATTTATACCAATAACTTGTTTGCAGAACTTCTCCTTGTTAGCTAATTTCTGTTGAAGAACTTCAACTTCTACTTCAAGCGATTTGTTTTTATTAAGGAGCTCAGTATTTCCAGATACTTCCAATTGTTTACATTTTTCGCGAAGAAGGGATATTTCAGCTTCATATTGTTTATTTTTCTCACGAAGTTTCGTAGATTCAGACTGTGAATCAGTAAGCCTTTTCTGCGATGTTGATAATCTATTTTCTAATTCTGAAGCAATAGAAAAAGAAGCTCTAGCAGTCTGCAACAGAAAAGAGAAAATGAGTGAGGATAAGTAAAAGATCTTCGATACTTCATGATAAATGTAAAATTTACTACAAGAAAAATAAAGGAAAGGGGCATACCAGCGAAGCTAGCGCGTGAAGAAAACTTGGGTCGATAAATCTTGAGACTCCTTTAAGATCTTTATTATTAGTCAAGATCGAAGCATCGCAGATTTTCGAGAGATAATCGCAAGTACGAGTGATATCATCCTCACCAACACCTTGCATGGGGTTCCTAAAAATATTTGACAATTGATCCATTGGAGTCTCAGGTTGAGAGAAACCCATCGCAGATCTAATTCTTTCGGAAGAAATATGTGTTGAAGTGCCCACAGTAACGTCATGGTTTACCCCATCATTTTCTTCAAGTTCATTATCTTTTTCAGCGATAATGGAAGTCTCTCTAAGTGGAATAATTGTTTGAGTTTTTCTTCTCTTCTCTGGAGGACCGTCTGTGGTTTGATTTTTATTGCGGCGAGGGGAAGCACCAGAATTTTCATTTGGAGTTAATACTCTTTTGCCTTTATCTTTGGCTTCAACCACCGCGACAAATGGAATTTCCTTGAAAACAATCACACATAAAGATAAGAAACAGGGGCAACAATATATTGTTAAGGGTTATAAAAGAATGTTTCTTACTTCATCTGTGAAGGTTTTCAAAATTTGTAGGAGATTGGGATTCCCAGTACTGGCGTAACTAGCCTTCATTTTTTCAATCTGATAAAAGATATTTCAATAATTAGTAAGAATAATATATTTATCTAAATTTGCGAATAATGATAAATTTTGCGAGATATACCTCAGAATTCTTTTCAGGCCAATTAAAAACCCAAGGACGATATGCCGCAAGATTCGAAAGATTCGCAGGAATATCAAGAGTGCCAGAAATATATGGACCTTCAAGGAGGAGAGGAAATTTGCACCAATTGTCATCTTTTGAGAAGCGTGGACCTTGGTTTCTACTTGAATGATAATCTATATCTTGCATAAGAATTTTATCCTTCGCAACTTTTTTATCCTTATTTAAACGAACAGCCCAACACTACTCTCTTTATTCATGGGAATTACTTGATAATTCGCAAAGAAATTCTCCACGGTATATTTCGCTGGAATAATTGGGATATCTTTAAAATCAGGATGTTTCGCATAATCAGGGTAGCGAGATCCTTTACCAGCTCCACGGGAGGCATATTCAAGAATGAGACGAATACAATCTCCACTTAATTGGTAGATTGCTCGTGAAAGTTTAGCATGAGAAATAATTTTATAAAAAAGAGGGAGTTCTGGGCCATAAAGAGGGATAGGAAGGCCAGCTTCTAATTGACCTAGCGAAATAAGGATCTTCTCATTAGAAGAAGTAAATCTTGAAGCTAGATCAATGGAGAGATCAGAGTCTGAATATTGACCAGGGATCTCAGAAAGTGCGAAACCTAAAGTTTGAAGTTTCTGCTGGTGTTTTTTGAAAGTGGGTTGACCTAATTTTTTAGCAGGGGCCATTTTTTTTAGTATGGGAATGATGATTTAGATGAAGAAGAATAAAGAAATAAAATTGAAATAGTAATAGATCCGGAATTTGCGGAAGAAGATGAAGAACAGTAGAGTTGCAAAGAAGAAGTAAAAAAAAAAAAATAAGAGTAAAAATAAGAGGGGAGATTAGCGAAGAAGCTATTTATAAGAAAAGAAGATTCTCGAGAACATCAATGCATTTAATGAAGAAAATACATGAATGGTCAGAATTCAATGTTTGAAAAAAGACGTGTCAAGGGATAAATAAGAGAAAAAACACGCGTAGAATATCTAGCGATGGATGCAGAGACGTGTCAGAATGAAGGGAATGTGAAAAGACAAGGAGTTGCGGGAAATCAAGAAACTTAAATTCTCATGATATTTATCTTCTTCGCAGAAAATATATAAGAAGAGGCAAGATGTAGGATCAGAATATTGTTACAACAATATTCCTGTGAAGAATAAACAACAGTTCTGCGATACATCAATCATATTATGCGAAACATCTCAAGGTGACGTAAGGAATGACATATTGGATGAAAACGACAGAAACATGAGAAGAGCGTGACATTTTTGCGATGAATCGATAAAGCCTACGAAATATTAAGGCGGTGCCACCTGCGATTTATTGCAGGAACCTAGATCCGAAATTAAATGGAATCTTAGTTGTAAATGAGCTGTAATCCACTATGTAAATGCCTATATAAAGGAAATGAATAGTTCCAAAGAGGATGATGAATTTTTGAGGGCTAGGAAGGTTTTTAGGAGAGAGAAAATCTTATCAAGTATTCTGTGTTCTTGATTTTTGTAATTCCTTAAGATCATATTAATGAAAAAGTGTCTTTAATCTTCAAATTATGTCATAAATATTGATAAATTCTTGAATAGGGTGTAGTGTGGGAATTCCTGCAACTACAACTGGATTTGAAGCTTGGTTTCAGTCCGCGAACTCAGTCCGCGAACTGACGAAAGTTCTTGAACCCGAGAATTTCTGCTAGAGTTTGTGAACTCCAACCGGTTACTTAAGTCCGCGAACTTGAGTGGTTATGTCTAAAAACGATGTTCGTGAACTTATTTAAATTATCTAAGGAATGCTATTGCAAACCGTGGCTTTATAGTTCATGAATCGATTCGAGTGAATCGCATCATTTTTGCTTCAATTGTGTCATGTGTAGTACATAAGATCTCATAGCAATTGAAAAACTCTCTAACTAGTTCATTTGAGTCATTTGAACTAGTTATGGTGAAGCAGAATATGGTTGATATGAAAGTTATCATTTGGCTAACCATTTGGTTGACTAATCTTGAACCAACTAGTGTACACATTTGGGTACGGTTACACAAACCCAAAATCGTCAAGTACATGTGTGTATGGCAAGCTTAGTTTTCGATCTAACGGTTGAGAGATATTAGCTTGTATCTAATCAGGTTTTCATCTAATGGTGAATTTTTAATGCTTTGTTACTAAGTTAACATTGATTGCAAACCATGATTTGAAAGACTATATAAGGGAGAACTCTAGAAACTAGGAAACCTAATCCCCACACATTCTGTGTGATACTAGTTTGCTAAGCTAGAGTCTATTCTCCTTTAACCTTTGGTTTTCTTCTTCTAAAACCAGGTTAACGACTTAAAGACTTCATTGGGATTGTGAAGCCAGACCGATACTACTTTTCTTAAATCAATATATTATAAAGCAATATATTAATACTCAGTAGTATCGATTCAATTTTTTTTTTTTAGTTTAAAGCAATATTTGCAATCCGAGGCTCTAAATCCCTAATACTCAATATATTATAAATTCCACACAGAACTATGCATATCAGTATGATTTGTCTTGATACAGAATCCCTGCTAGCACCACTCTAGCTGACACTAATATCAATAATTTGTACATGAATCGTTTGGGTGCCTTAAAATTAACCTTGATACTTATTTTTGGAAGTTCCTTTGACGGCTAAAGCATCACTCACTAGATACATCAGCTGGACTATGGAAAAATAACAAGTTAATTATCTTTGAAAGTGACTACAAGGAAACCTCTCTTGCTATCAATAGTCCAAATCACCTCAAACCTTGGCAAAGCAGTCCTCTCCTTCATCGAGGTATAAATTTTTTGTCTGCTCATCCCCTTTGGAGTTGTGTGTTTATTAATAGAATACATACTAAGCCTACTAATGTGCTTGTGAAACAAGATCAAACAAACTGTATTTCAAATGCTTGATGGACTGTTGATGTTTTTTCGTACTATATTTCTCAAGTAGATTAAAACTATTGATTGCTTTTGTCATTTATTTGTATATGTCACGACCTCGTGTGTATCCTCCAAGTAAAGAATGGTTGAAGGCACCTAAAGGTTCACCTCGGTTTATTGAAGGTGTTAAGTCGTTCATTCAATTTACAGTTGAGAGTCTTGGGGAAGATATAGATGAATTTCATTATCCTTGTATGAAATGTCAGAATTACAATAGTTGTCCAAAATCTCTTGATGAAATACATGGGTATATTCTTCAGCATGGGTTGATGTGACATATCGAACATGGATCCATCATGGAGAGCAATCTCGTGCGAGCGATTCCAGTGTTAGAGCTCCAACGTCAACCACTAATAATGTTGTGAATGAAGCTCCTAGTCCGAGAATGGTCGACTTGTTCTTTGACACATGTAGGATCAGAATATTGCCACAATAATACTCTTGCGAAATTTATAAACAAAATTTCTGCGAGTTCTTCAACAACACACTACGAGTATCGCAGAATGACTCAAAGAATGAAATAACGGATGATGGTAACTAAAACACGAGAAGAGCATGACGAGCTTGCGAAGATTATATCATCTGCGAAAATTAACATTACAACTATTGCGAGAATATCGCGGGTCAGTTCCGAAGTTAAAGGATAGCTTAGCTGTCATCCACTATGTAACTACCCTATATAAAGAGAACTAATAGACTCAGAAGAGAGAGATCAATTTGAGAGTATTGAGAAAGTTTTGAGGAGAGAGAAAGTTTAAGATAGCGTTGTATTCTTGATTTCTTTCATTTCTTGTAATATTTCTGAGAATTAATCAATAAAAGTGTCGTTCTTAATCTTCAAAGATGTGTTGATTATTATGAATTCTTGTGAGGGGTGTAGTGTAGGAATTCCTGCAACTACATATTGGCGCTAGAAACAGGGATGTTTCTGAGCAAAGATTGAAATTGTGATTTGTAAGAATTTGATGAAATTGGAAAAGATTTTTACGTGATTTACAGTAATACATCAAAATTGAAGGAATGGCTAGAAGAAGAAATAATCGGAACAACCAACAACCGTAAGGAGGAGTAGAAGACTTGCTGGAGAAGAGACAAATGAAATAGGGGAATCTTCAAGATTAAGAACAAGGAGCAACAGAAAAAGGAATAATGGAGAAAATCAAGTTCAACAACCAAAACAGCAAACACCTATACAAGATAGAACTATGGATTATGACAGAGTGAGCGTGCATACTTGGCGATCAGATTCAATAGAAGAAGCAGAAAATCGAAAATTAAGAAATGGAAGGCTAGAGGGAAGAGATCAAGAAGCGGTTGGAGGATTAATTCATGGAGATGACGAAACTGAAGCAGTAGAGGCTTTAAGACAAAGAATACAAGAGGAAAGGAGATTAGAGGCGGAAGAACGTGCAAATTTAACAAGACAAAATCACGAGTTAAGAATGGAGAATTTGAGATTACAAAATAAGAGATCAAGAAGTACTGCAAGATCAAGTTCTAGATCATTTAGATAAGAATCAAGGCGAAATTCCCCTGTGAGAAATGCTGGTGAAAATATTCGAGAAGAAATGCAAAATCCAAATAAAGAGCAGCATTATGGAGAAGGAGAGATGATTAATGATCGCTACATTCCACGTAGTGAAACTTTGGATAATAGACATGATAATAGAAATCAAGAGGGTGGGAATAACTAAGATGGTGAAGAAAATCGAGAAGAAGGTAGGAGAATATTACATGAGCGAGAAATTCAAAGAAACCGAAGAATAATTGAGAATGAAATTGAGAGACATTATGTTGAACAAGCATGTCTATCTTGTGAAAGAGAAAGATTGAGAGCAGAAGAACAAGAGTTTCAAGAAGCAATACGTTAGAATAATCATGACAATCAAGAAAGGAGACGCGCACGAAATCGCAATAACGGTAATATCAATGAGGAATATGATAGAATATAAAGGAGAATAGAAAGACAGCCAAGAGAAAATGGAAGGCATCATCATTTGCGAATTCAAGAAGGAGGTGAAGAATAAAATCGTGGGAGAAGGCAGAATGAAGATGCCGAAGAAGAAACACAAAATCTCGCAAGGCAAGAAAGACATGAACGCAGAAGAAGGAAGTCTGACCTGAAAATACCAATGGAGCAAAATTCAGTTGGGAATGAACAGATCTTAAGAGAGTTAGCATAAATAAGGGGAATGTTAAATAACAGAAGAGAGGGAGGCAGAAGGCAACTTGATGAGGCCATTAAAGAATCTGCGAAAACTTCATTCACCCAAGAAGTACAATTAGGAGGAATACCCCCAAAATGCAATTTGCCAACTTTAACCAGCATCTTTGATGGAACTACTTGTGCTATTCAACATGTCAAATCTTATGTTAGATGTATGCTACAGTGGGAAAACAATAATGCTGTATTATGCAAATATTTTGCATCCAGCTTAACAGGTGAGGCGCTAAAATAATTCGAAGGTTTACCTAAGAATACTATAACTTCTTTCAATCATTTGCAAACTACATTTTTGGGAGCATATATAAGTAAAAATTCTTCGTGACCTGGCATTGAAGATGTATTTGGATTAAAGAAAAGAGTTGGTGAAAGCTTAAAACATCTAACCATAAGGTGGAAAAAAATGTGCAGCGAAATGGCAGGCCGCGTGAATGAGAGATATCTCATTTTATCATTCATTAATGCAATGTTCGTAACCAATCTGTTATACGTCCAAACCTTCAGAATCAAGAACACCATCACAATGACAGAGCTGCGAGAATTGAAATAAGAATACATTTCTTTGGAGGAGAAACAAAATGAGATGGAATCATACCCTATTGTGAATACCAGTTCAATTGCAGCAAACACAAGTTTACTTCCCAGGTTAATAAATACAGTATCGAGCACTTCGCAGGTGAAGCAAGTAAAGAGTATGGATGATGGTTAACATAAATTAGTAGCTATGGAAAGCAGAGATCAAGAAGAGTTCGAAAGGGAAATAAAAAAATTCAATTGAGGTGGAAATAATAAGATTCAGAGGATTGATCAGTCGCAAGAGACTTATGGTGGTCAGAGAAAAAATTATTATAGAGGGAAAGGAAGTCAGAAGATAATATGGGAATAAATTAAGATGCCACCTCTGAATGCCATGGAACATGGGAAAAGAGCCACACCCAAATAATCGAAGTCTAGAATTTTGCTCTTATCATCATTTTCATGGTCACTCAATAAATTAATACAGGAATGTAAAAAGAATCATCTTGAGAATAATAGACCAGGGAAAATTAAATCATTTCTTAATAGGGCACCCTCAATCTCAACTCTTACCACCACCACCAGAAACTCGCAGAGTTAACGCAACAAAAGGAGGAGAAACATTTGTCATCGAAGTTGGAGCAAAAGCACAAAATTTATTTTGTAACTCTATTGTACATTCGTACAAAACAATCGAAGATTTCCACGACAATGTCCTAAGCGAGTTTTGCGAGAGATGCTGATGGGAGAGAAATAATGAATATTGCGAAACTTCGCCGTTAGAAGAATGGCAAAAGCAGACAATTTATTTCACTTCACAAGAAGTACCTGAGCCTGGCGAGATGTATGACAATCAATTAGTGGTAAAACTAGATATAAATCCAAAACAAAGAGAAGATGGAGAGGAAAATGAGGATGATGAGGTGAAGACTCATGGGCAATCAATAGAGTTTTAATTGATACGAGGAGTTCTGTAGATATCCTGTTCTATCATACTTATAAAACAATGGGAGTCAGAGATGATGATCTAATACCTTCAACCTATAAAATCTATCATTTTAATGGTACTGCCAATAAACCTAGAGGGGAAATCACTATGCGAATTCAACTGAAGGGGATGTCTTCTAAAATTCTATTATGTGTTGTCGATGATGAATCTCCTTACAATGCCTTGATTTTCCGACCTTGGCTGCATGGGATTCTAGGTGTAGCGTCAACTTTCCACCAGTGCATTAAGTTTCCTCTTCCCATCGGTGTTGGAGTCATAAATGGAGATTGGATTGATGGAAAAAAGTGCTATGAAATTGATATGGAATCTTGCAAGGAAAGGGCTGCGAAGAACAGAAATTGGAAATATAATATCAAACAAAAGAAAAGAAGTGAAAGGTTGATACAGTAGAACGGCGAGAAGAAGGAATGCTGCGAAGTCAACATGTGCTAAAACCAATAGATGACGAGCGTCTCGCAGATAGAGAAAAAGTAGCAAAGCGCAAAAAAGTAATTATGCATATCAGTAATATTTGCAATATTTGTAATCCGAGGCTCTAAATCCCTAATACTCAATATATTGCTTATAAATCAATATATTATCGGATTGCAAATATTGCTTTATAATATATTGAGTATTAGGGAACGACTTAAAGACTTCATTGGGATTGTGAAGCCAGACCGATACTACTTTTCTTGTAATTATGTGATCTTATCTTGCTGTTTCTATCGTACGAGTACAATTGTAATAATTGTCTTGAGATTTCTATCTCCGATAGGCAAGATATAAAAGTAATCACAAACATATTCGTCTCATCGTATGTGATTCCACAATATCTTTTTTCGCTGCGTCAATTAAGACTATTGTGAGGTGATTGATAAAACTGAGATGTTCTTCGGGAATATAAGTCTGGTTTTATTGATTGGTTCCTGTTCACCTTGATTTATCAAAAGACGGAACAAAACTCATAGGTTTATTCGTGGGAGACGAATTTATCTATCTTGTATACTTTTCTGTGTGAGACAGATTTGTTTGCTAAAGTCTTCGACTTTGGGTCGTAGAAACTCTTGGTTGTGGCTGAGATCAGCTAAGGGAATCAAGTGCGCAGTATCCTGCTGGGATCAGAGGCGTAGGAGCATAACTGTACCTTGGATCAGTGTGAGACTGATTGGGGTTCAACTACAGACCAGACCGAAGTTAATTTGGAGTAGGCTAGTGTCTGTAGCGGTTTAATACAGTGTATGTTTAATCTGGACTAGGTCCCGGCTTTTTTTTTTCATTTGCGGTTTCCTCGTTAACAAAATTCTGGTGTCTGTGTTATTTCTTTTCCGGATTATATTTTTATATAATTTAAATAATATAGGTTGTGCGTTGCTCAATCGATTAGAATATCCAACCAATAGGTTGGATATTCTAATCGATTGACACTTGGATATTGGTCTTTGGTACCATCCAAGTTATCTCTCTTTGATTAAACTCGCGAATCATATTTGAGTAAATCAAATCGATAGATTGAGATAATAACTCCTTGAGTATTTTCTATTGATTGAGTCTAGTTGATTCTCTAGAAAAACAACTCGGAGTTGTCCATACAGATTGCTAATCGAAATATTGGGTGAGGTTGTTAGACCCCCGCTTTTTCAATTTCAATTTCATACTTTCAATCTCTGCTAAAGTTTTGGTTACAGTGATTCAGGTAATAAATAATTTCAATTTCAGACTTCCAACCCATTTACGCTATGGGGTCATATTTTTTTCTTCTGAGATTCAATTTTTTTTTTTTAGTTTAAAGCAATATTTGCAATCCGAGGCTCTAAATCCCTAATACTCAATATATTATAAATTCCACACAGAACTATGCATATCAGTATGATTTGTCTTGATACAGAATCCCTGCTAGCACCACTCTAGCTGACACTAATATCAATAATTTGTACATGAATCGTTTGGGTGCCTTAAAATTAACCTTGATACTTATTTTTGGAAGTTCCTTTGACGGCTAAAGCATCACTCACTAGATACATCAGCTGGACTATGGAAAAATAACAAGTTAATTATCTTTGAAAGTGACTACAAGGAAACCTCTCTTGCTATCAATAGTCCAAATCACCTCAAACCTTGGCAAAGCAGTCCTCTCCTTCATCGAGGTATAAATTTTTTGTCTGCTCATCCCCTTTGGAGTTGTGTGTTTATTAATAGAATACATACTAAGCCTACTAATGTGCTTGTGAAACAAGATCAAACAAACTGTATTTCAAATGCTTGATGGACTGTTGATGTTTTTTCGTACTATATTTCTCAAGTAGATTAAAACTATTGATTGCTTTTGTCATTTATTTGTATATGTCACGACCTCGTGTGTATCCTCCAAGTAAAGAATGGTTGAAGGCACCTAAAGGTTCACCTCGGTTTATTGAAGGTGTTAAGTCGTTCATTCAATTTACAGTTGAGAGTCTTGGGGAAGATATAGATGAATTTCATTATCCTTGTATGAAATGTCAGAATTACAATAGTTGTCCAAAATCTCTTGATGAAATACATGGGTATATTCTTCAGCATGGGTTGATGTGACATATCGAACATGGATCCATCATGGAGAGCAATCTCGTGCGAGCGATTCCAGTGTTAGAGCTCCAACGTCAACCACTAATAATGTTGTGAATGAAGCTCCTAGTCCGAGAATGGTCGACTTGTTCTTTGACACATGTAGGATCGAATATTGCCACAATAATACTCTTGCGAAATTTATAAACAAAATTTCTGCGAGTTCTTCAACAACACACTACGAGTATCGCAGAATGACTCAAAGAATGAAATAACGGATGATGGTAACTAAAACACGAGAAGAGCATGACGAGCTTGCGAAGATTATATCATCTGCGAAAATTAACATTACAACTATTGCGAGAATATCGCGGGTCAGTTCCGAAGTTAAAGGATAGCTTAGCTGTCATCCACTATGTAACTACCCTATATAAAGAGAACTAATAGACTCAGAAGAGAGAGATCAATTTGAGAGTATTGAGAAAGTTTTGAGGAGAGAGAAAGTTTAAGATAGCGTTGTATTCTTGATTTCTTTCATTTCTTGTAATATTTCTGAGAATTAATCAATAAAAGTGTCGTTCTTAATCTTCAAAGATGTGTTGATTATTATGAATTCTTGTGAGGGGTGTAGTGTAGGAATTCCTGCAACTACATATTGGCGCTAGAAACAGGGATGTTTCTGAGCAAAGATTGAAATTGTGATTTGTAAGAATTTGATGAAATTGGAAAAGATTTTTACGTGATTTACAGTAATACATCAAAATTGAAGGAATGGCTAGAAGAAGAAATAATCGGAACAACCAACAACCGTAAGGAGGAGTAGAAGACTTGCTGGAGAAGAGACAGATGAAATAGGGGAATCTTCAAGATTAAGAACAAGGAGCAACAGAAAAAGGAATAATGGAGAAAATCAAGTTCAACAACCAAAACAGCAAACACCTATACAAGATAGAACTATGGATTATGACAGAGTGAGCGTGCATACTTGGCGATCAGATTCAATAGAAGAAGCAGAAAATCGAAAATTAAGAAATGGAAGGCTAGAGGGAAGAGATCAAGAAGCGGTTGGAGGATTAATTCATGGAGATGACGAAACTGAAGCAGTAGAGGCTTTAAGACAAAGAATACAAGAGGAAAGGAGATTAGAGGCGGAAGAACGTGCAAATTTAACAAGACAAAATCACGAGTTAATAATGGAGAATTTGAGATTACAAAATAAGAGATCAAGAAGTACTGCAAGATCAAGTTCTAGATCATTTAGATAAGAATCAAGGCGAAATTCCCCTGTGAGAAATGCTGGTGAAAATATTCGAGAAGAAATGCAAAATCCAAATAAAGAGCAGCATTATGGAGAAGGAGAGATGATTAATGATCGCTACATTCCACGTAGTGAAACTTTGGATAATAGACATGATAATAGAAATCAAGAGGGTGGGAATAACTAAGATGGTGAAGAAAATCGAGAAGAAGGTAGGAGAATATTACATGAGCGAGAAATTCAAAGAAACCGAAGAATAATTGAGAATGAAATTGAGAGACATTATGTTGAACAAGCATGTCTATCTTGTGAAAGAGAAAGATTGAGAGCAGAAGAACAAGAGTTTCAAGAAGCAATACGTTAGAATAATCATGACAATCAAGAAAGGAGACGCGCACGAAATCGCAATAACGGTAATATCAATGAGGAATATGATAGAATATAAAGGAGAATAGAAAGACAGCCAAGAGAAAATGGAAGGCATCATCATTTGCGAATTCAAGAAGGAGGTGAAGAATAAAATCGTGGGAGAAGGCAGAATGAAGATGCCGAAGAAGAAACACAAAATCTCGCAAGGCAAGAAAGACATGAACGCAGAAGAAGGGAAGCTGCACTGAAAATACCAATGGAGCAAAATTCAGTTGGGAATGAACAGATCTTAAGAGAGTTAGCATAAATAAGGGGAATGTTAAATAACAGAAGAGAGGGAGGCAGAAGGCAACTTGATGAGGCCATTAAAGAATCTGCGAAAACTTCATTCACCCAAGAAGTACAATTAGGAGGAATACCCCCAAAATGCAATTTGCCAACTTTAACCAGCATCTTTGATGGAACTACTTGTGCTATTCAACATGTCAAATCTTATGTTAGATGTATGCTACAGTGGGAAAACAATAATGCTGTATTATGCAAATATTTTGCATCCAGCTTAACAGGTGAGGCGCTAAAATAATTCGAAGGTTTACCTAAGAATACTATAACTTCTTTCAATCATTTGCAAACTACATTTTTGGGAGCATATATAAGTAAAAATTCTTCGTGACCTGGCATTGAAGATGTATTTGGATTAAAGAAAAGAGTTGGTGAAAGCTTAAAACATCTAACCATAAGGTGGAAAAAAATGTGCAGCGAAATGGCAGGCCGCGTGAATGAGAGATATCTCATTTTATCATTCATTAATGCAATGTTCGTAACCAATCTGTTATACGTCCAAACCTTCAGAATCAAGAACACCATCACAATGACAGAGCTGCGAGAATTGAAATAAGAATACATTTCTTTGGAGGAGAAACAAAATGAGATGGAATCATACCCTATTGTGAATACCAGTTCAATTGCAGCAAACACAAGTTTACTTCCCAGGTTAATAAATACAGTATCGAGCACTTCGCAGGTGAAGCAAGTAAAGAGTATGGATGATGGTTAACATAAATTAGTAGCTATGGAAAGCAGAGATCAAGAAGAGTTCGAAAGGGAAATAAAAAAATTCAATTGAGGTGGAAATAATAAGATTCAGAGGATTGATCAGTCGCAAGAGACTTATGGTGGTCAGAGAAAAAATTATTATAGAGGGAAAGGAAGTCAGAAGATAATATGGGAATAAATTAAGATGCCACCTCTGAATGCCATGGAACATGGGAAAAGAGCCACACCCAAATAATCGAAGTCTAGAATTTTGCTCTTATCATCATTTTCATGGTCACTCAATAAATTAATACAGGAATGTAAAAAGAATCATCTTGAGAATAATAGACCAGGGAAAATTAAATCATTTCTTAATAGGGCACCCTCAATCTCAACTCTTACCACCACCACCAGAAACTCGCAGAGTTAACGCAACAAAAGGAGGAGAAACATTTGTCATCGAAGTTGGAGCAAAAGCACAAAATTTATTTTGTAACTCTATTGTACATTCGTACAAAACAATCGAAGATTTCCACGACAATGTCCTAAGCAGAGTTTTCGCGAGAGATGCTGATGGGAGAGAAATAATGAATATTGCGAAACTTCGCCGTTAGAAGAATGGCAAAAGCAGACAATTTATTTCACTTCACAAGAAGTACCTGAGCCTGGCGAGATGTATGACAATCAATTAGTGGTAAAACTAGATATAAATCCAAAACAAAGAGAAGATGGAGAGGAAAATGAGGATGATGAGGCTGAAGACTCATGGGCAATCAATAGAGTTTTAATTGATACGAGGAGTTCTGTAGATATCCTGTTCTATCATACTTATAAAACAATGGGAGTCAGAGATGATGATCTAATACCTTCAACCTATAAAATCTATCATTTTAATGGTACTGCCAATAAACCTAGAGGGGAAATCACTATGCGAATTCAACTGAAGGGGATGTCTTCTAAAATTCTATTATGTGTTGTCGATGATGAATCTCCTTACAATGCCTTGATTTTCCGACCTTGGCTGCATGGGATTCTAGGTGTAGCGTCAACTTTCCACCAGTGCATTAAGTTTCCTCTTCCCATCGGTGTTGGAGTCATAAATGGAGATTGGATTGATGGAAAAAAGTGCTATGAAATTGATATGGAATCTTGCAAGGAAAGGGCTGCGAAGAACAGAAATTGGAAATATAATATCAAACAAAAGAAAAGAAGTGAAAGGTTGATACAGTAGAACGGCGAGAAGAAGGAATGCTGCGAAGTCAACATGTGCTAAAACCAATAGATGACGAGCGTCTCGCAGATAGAGAAAAAGTAGCAAAGCGCAACAAAAAAGCAGAAGCAGAAAATAGTAAGTAGAAAAGGTAAAATTTCTAAATCGTGAAATACAAGAGATGTATGAATGATTTGTTGGAGAAAATTTTACAAAAGTATATTTTGACTCAATGAAAAAGATGAAATTGAAAAATCATACAAGAGCTGAAATGAAAAAAGAGAAAATCAAAGAATAATGACATATTAGAATGGGACGAACCTTTATGGTGTACACCCTAGTTCTCGGATAAAATTTCGCAAGAGGCAAATGTAAGACCTAAAGTACGTCATATAAGGGGGTATCTCTTTGCATGGCTCAGGGATAAGGTTATACCGCTGCTGGAACCTGAGTCATGGAGATTTGGGGTCAATGAAAGCCCATCCAGGAGAGGTACCTTGGATTCCCAAATATATATATATATATATTAAAAGTTGGACGACCGAAGGTCTCTCCTAAGGAGTGCAAAGTATGATCAAGGCGACGAGGTATACGGTTGAGCCAAGGTGTCCGGGGTGTATGAAACTACCCTGGACATTCTTGGAAAGTCTTGACTAGGATGCACTCGGACCGAAGAAAACTCCACTTAGTGTGCAGTCTCGTAACCATAAGTCATATAGGCAAAAGGGATAAGAGGCTGCGAAAACAACTGGTTGTTGTTAAGACCGGATGGGAGGAGATAGTCTTGTATGACCGATGTACGCCTCCTTGAAGGGGAAACCAGGGGGAAGATAATGGCGGCACCCTCCATTAGGGAGATGATAAGTGTCTTAAGACGCAAATGTCATGAGGCTTTATGTTCGAAAGAATATTTAGGCTTGTCATATTTGTGCAAAAATTATACAGAGGCAAAAATCCATGAGAAAAAGATAAGATGAGATCAATGGGTTCTTACATGAAAGTGTAAATATATCCTGCGATTTCATCGCAAGACGACAATGTCATAGGGTTTTGTTTTCGCAAGAAAACTTAGGCCTATCATATTGTCGCAACAAATTGACAAAATGAGGATAAGGAAAGATCAATGGGTCTTTATATGCGAATATAAGGACGTCCTGTGATTTTGTCGCCAAAACAAAACGTGGCAAAATAAGACCTTTAACTAGGAAGGAAAAATAAGACCACACAAGAGAGCAAGAAACGGCTGCAAGATTATGGCCAAAATTTAAAAACAGATCTTATTCAGAAAGTAATCTTCTCAATCTTTCATATTGCAGATGAATAACAGAAGCAAATATGTGAATAAACAGAATGATAAAATTGTTATTCATCATTATATGGAAGATTTACACAGATAGTTAAAAATTAATAATCATATTGATTAACCATATTACAAAAAAGAATTGTTTTCTAATGTATGCAGATAGAAACAAAAGAAATCTATACACCAATAAACGTTAGAAGCTTGAGAAATTCGCAGGAATATCATACAAGGAGAAGGAAATAAATGTACAAATATTACAAAGAGATTAGAAAAGGAGATAAAACTATTTCTCATTAGATTCTTCATTATTTTCACCAGATTTCCCCCCTTCACCTTCATCTTCATTATATTCTTCATCTTCTTCAGACTCTTCAACTTCACTGTCAGAGATGACAAGATTAGGAACATTCTCTGGTATTTCATCCGCGAGATAAGGATATGCATAATGAGGAATTTTATGATCATTACAGACCATCTTAATGGAATCATTGCGAACACCAACAAGAACATTACTAAAATTCGCCAGGGTAATCTGTAGCTGCTTCTTGAACTTGGAACATTTCTCGTTGCGAGAAGACAGAAGTTTTGAGAGTTGTCCCTTTTCTTCTTCCAACTCTTCAACTCTTTGGCGAAGATTTCCTTCAGATGCTGCGAAGAAATGACAACCTATTAATAAAATAGTGGAGATTCAGTTAAAAAATGGATTAGTGGAAAAACAAGAATAACCACCTTCTCTTTCAAAGATCATATCCTTAATCAAGGTAGAATGCTCAGCTTGAAGACTAACATCTACATCTAAATTATTTATGGCCTTATCAAGAATCTTCGCAGCCCAAGCAAACTCATCATCATTACTAATGAGAAGGCGGGAGAGAACTTGGTTTTCTCTTTCAACAAGAGTACTATTCTCGCAGATAAGTCTATCTCTTTCAATTTGAACATCGAGAAGAGTCTTATGGAAATCTTCTAAAGCTTGAGCACCTTGGTTAGCAATACGGTCCTTATCATATGAAAGCTTATTATTCTTGGCTTTTAAAATATTGATTTCCTTTTTAGAATCATGATAACGACGCTTAAATTTTTTGGTTAAGCTCAAGTTGAATCTATGTTCAACCTCTATATAGGATCAGAATATCGCAGCAAGGACATACTTGTGAAGTTTTCATAAATGACACATTACGAGTGTCGCAGAATGATTACAAAAATAACGCAACAAAGGACGACAGACAAAACATGAGAAAGACATGAAGACCTTGCGAGATTTAACGAGTGAAGCGAAATTAATATTTTTATACTTGCGAAGATATCGCAAGACAAACCCGAAATAAAAGGTTAGCTTAGCTGTCTATGAGCTGTCATCCACCATGTAAACACCTATATAAAGAGGAGAGTAGGAGAGAGAAAGATATGGACAATTTTAGTAAGAGAGAGAGATATTTTGCAGAGAGATATTTTTGAGAGAGAGAATGTATTTTTGTTTATCATCTTCTTCCCCAAAAACTAGATCTAGAACTCCATTAATGGAGAATATCAATATAAATCAAATGTAAAATTAAACAATTTTTGTTTATCATCTTCTTCCCCAAAAACTAGATCTAGAACTCCATTAATGGAGAATATCAATATAAATCAAATGTAAAATTAAACAATCATAGTGAAGAATCATGGATGTAGATCAAATTGATCGAACCATGTAAAAATCTGGTGTCTATTTACAATTTTAGTATTTTAATTATCATTTTCATATCAAATGAGTGTAGATCAAGAAATTATTATCAAGATATTACAAGGGGTTTGTTGTGGGAATTCCTGCAACTACATTTTGGCGCTAGAAACAGGGACGATAATCTTGTTGGTTCAAGAAGTTTTAGAAAAATTGGTTACTGTTTGTGATGAATTCTACCGGATCTATGAGCCTTGAAGGCAGAAATGGAAGTTCCAGGAGTTTCTGCATCTTCAAACAACAAACGCATCTTAGTAGTTCAGGAAGGGAGATGTGGATATGGGGAAATCGTCGAGCAAAGTGAAATTTACACAGGCTGCGTCAACAATCGCTTCCAAAAAGGACAAATACCCTTTCATATTCTCATTTTTCTCTTTGTTTTATGTTTCAGATCTAGGAGATTTTAAACAAAAGTTTGAATAAAAGAGCCTTTCCAAAACTAATCTTTGTTCGATTTCAAAAATATGAAGTTTATTAAAATTTCATAAAAATTCCGCTGGTTTTGTGAACTACAAAATTTTACCAAAATATGATGAGTTCTTACAACTAAAATTTCGCTGAAGTATCAAATTTTTCAATCAATTTGAGGATTTTTACTGTAAATTGGGTTTTCGGTGATGATACTCATTTTCCATAAAATTAATATGTAACTTAGGACGTATTGTATTGGTTTGAGTGCTTGCAGTGACGAATAGTTGAGACCCTCTCTAAGCATAAGCTTTAAAGGCAAAATAAGAAACATAAATTGACTGACAGAGAACGGGGTATCCTTAAGGACAAAGAAGTTAAGAGCTCCAATAATAAAATTTCGCAACAGACGCGAAAATAAAGATTCTCTCTACGAGGGAAGTCACAACTCATGAAATATGCATATCTCATTAGGTCAGCCGTAGGGAAAATAGGAACAACACTGGATCTCATGAACTTAATCACCCGCAAATAAAAGCAATCACTAAGGCATACAGTTTAATAAAAAATGTGTAATGCCGTAACTCAGCAGTCTACACTTAGCAAGTAGCTCCCTGTTCTCTGAATCCTGAGAATGCTGTTCTACATTTTTTATCCATTACTGCATTAATAATACAGTTAGACATCATTTACAGCAGTGGTACAACTGCAATCAGCACGAGCAAATACAATGCTTCTTTCGTGTTTTACTAGGTATCTTGCGTTGATTTATTTTATGCATGCGTAGAAAAGTGATACACATGGTACAATTTATTCCTCTCACGTCATGAGTAGAATTCTAGCGCCAGACATTCTGTGTGAATTTCAAGCTTCAACAACATCAACTTGACAACATCAGTTCGCAACAAACTTCATCACCAACTCCAGCAAAGCAACCAAACAAGATGCGAGAAACCAAAGCGAGAAAGAGAGTTAACCTGACCAACAACCTCTACAGAATACGACAATTGATCAATTTGTAAAGGCAAGATGATATTTCATCACCGAAATTAACGTAAATGATATCTTCACAACTATCTAAAGGGTGAAGTATAATTGTGCCAGCAGTATTTTGCGAAAGAAAATATAGTAACAAAGAAAAGAAGTATTCGTATCTAATAATCGTCTTTGCAATATGAGTTTCTCAAACCTGAGGCAAAGGCTAAGGAATACTACACAGAAGCAAAATTTCTGCGAAGAAGAGAATATGGTGAAGAAAGCAACAACTACAGTCAACATTTCGCAGCACCCACGAAGACAAAGGTCTCTTTTGAGAAGCAAACGGTAGTTCATGAGGTTGGCATGTCACACTAGTTAGCAACAAGGAAGGTGAAAATGAAAAATTATTAAGCCAACCTGCAAGGAAGTTATGTGAAGTTTACTACTGAAAACTGCTGAAGGGTGATATCCCGGTTCCATGGGTGATTATTAATCACAATATAAAACTCACAGGAAGATCATTGAGAAGATATATGAAGGAATAAATTACACATCCAACAACATGGAGAAGAAAAAAATGAAAAAAGATGTTAAAAGGATATCATTGTTGAAGGAAAATGTAACTTCATTAGCAGCACTATTAACGAACAGATGACGCAAAGAGCTAAATGAATAATTTTGCATTAACATCAGGGGAACATGGAAAGAAGAAACAGATGAAAGGGACCAAATAGAGCCACATATATTTGACATAAAAACGACAGCTACAATCACGCTGAGAAAAATTGACAGCATCACATAATGAAAATATTTTTATTTTTGCAGGTGCAGAAATGAAGAGCAATATCAACACCCAGTCTCATTACAGAATAAAAGGACGAATATCTAGAGAATGTATAACCCTGTGATTATACCAACATGTTCAGAGAGATAATGATCAAAAGGGAGCTATAAGACTTTGTTAAAGAATCAAAGATAAGAATCACTAGATAGTAAGCCGAGATAATAGAGGGAAGCATTGCCAGTACGGAGAAAATAGAAAAAACAAAAAAGTTCATACAACAAAACAAGGCTTCATGAGGGGATACCTAACTCGAATAAATCATCAAATTTTAATAACTGATGTTCAGGGAAGCAGCGAGATTTCACACCAACTTATCAATAGTAGCATCAGCTCAACTCGCAAACTACATCAGTTTTCAGGAAAACAGTTACCTTGGCTATTTATCATCTTGGATTTCCTGTAATAGTTCAATTCGCAAAGAAGATGGAATAATTGTTCTTATTTTATCATCGAAAGGAAACAAGAAACTTTCTGCCGATACCCCAGTATTGATAAAAAAAAATATGACAAGAAAGAAGTGCTGTCTTCACAAGTGCTATCTTCGCAAACTCTCTTCGCAGCCTTTCTTAACTTTTCATAGATTGTGGGATGAATTGTTATGAAAAACTGGTGTCTTCGCTGGAATATTACAAAATGGAAATGATATGTGCAAGGAGATTAACAAGGATGAATGCAACCATCTTACAAAAGGGATGAACCAAGCACCAGCAAACAATTAGCAATGATGATCACTATAGTAGCAGACGGAAGGAGAAGAACAGAAGACGAAGAGAAAAATTATACAAAAGAATGATTAAAAAGGGTTAAGTAATTAGAATTATACCTCTCAATCACAAACAAAAGCTAGTACAGATGGTCAGTAGCGAAGATAAGAAGTTCAGTATCGCAGGTTCGAATCCCTCGCCAAGCATACTTTTTCTTTTTACTCATTTTTGAACTTCAAGGGGCGAAGAAATGGAGTAATATATCAGAACTATGCCTTTCTTTCGCAAGCAACAAGTAGCCCAGATAGTCAGAGAAGGAGTATGCAAACTAGAGAACTTGGGTTTGAATATCCCTCCTCGCAAAGAATGTTTTGCTTCGCAAAGGTTTATATCATAGGCATTTATTTCGCAGACACTTTCCTTGCAAATGTTCGCAGCATGAACAAACAATTCACAGATGTTCATTTACTTCATAGAGATGTTTATTTCGTAAAGAAGAGAGTTGGTGATTATTTCGCAGAGATATCTCGCAAAGAAATGACAGAAATGAAAAAATTGACAGAAATGAAAGAATAAAGAAACGCGAAAATTTCGCAGAGACGCAAAAGAAATTTAAAGAATGGGACGAACCTTTATGGCGTGCACCCTAGTTTGCGAATAAAATTTCACAAGAGGCAAATGTAAGACCTAAAGCGCATCATATGAGGGGGTATTTCTTTGCATGACTCAGGGATAAATTTATACCGCTGCTGGAACCTGAGTCATGGAGATGTTGGGGTTAAAGAAAACCTATCCGGGGGAGGTACCTTGGATTTCCAACTATATAAGGTTATACCCTGGTTGGACGACCGTGGGTCTCTTCCAAGGAGTGCAGAGTATGACTATGGCGCTGAGGTACACGGTTGAGCCAAGGGTGCCCGGGGCGTACAAAACTACCCTGGACATTCTTGGAAAGTCTTGGCTATGATGCACTCGGCAAGAAGAAAACCCCACTTAGGGTGCAGTCTTGTAACTATAAGCCATATAGGCATAAAGGACAAGAGGCTGCGAAAACAACTGGTTGTTGTTAAGATAGGATGGGAGGAGCTAGTCTTGTATTCCCGATGTGCCCTCTTGAAGGGGCAAATAGGGGGAAGATAAGGGCAGCACCCTCCATTAGGGAGATGATAAGTGTCTAAAGACGGCAATGTCATGGGGATTTGTCTTCGCAAGAAAACTTAGGCATGTCATATTGTCGCAGAGAAATTGACAAAATGAGGATAAGGAAATATCAATAGGTCTTTACATGCTAATGTAAGGACGTCCTGCGATTTTGTCGCCAAAACAAAAAATTGGCAAAATAAGACCTTTAACTAGGAAGGCAAAATAAGACCAATAGACTACTCTCAAACATTAACTATTTTCTTTTAAGAATGCAGGAAAGATTTGTTCATCGCAAGAGATATAATGAGAAGCAAGTACTATTTAGAATCTCTCAAAAATACTATTCAGAATTTCTCAGAAGTATTATTCAGAGTCTCCCAGAAGGACTATTCATAATTTCACAACACTATTTCAGAAGCACTATTCGTGGCACTATTCGCAACACTATTTCAGAAGCATTATTCATAATTTCGCAGGGTTATTCATAAATTCGCAGACACATTCAGAATCTCGAGGACTCATCCAGAATTTCGCAGGAATTGTGATTATTTCGCAGAATGTGATTATTTTCTTAAAGAGATTATCGCATGAGGCAGAGGAAAGATAAGAATAAAGAAACAATTCGCTCATTCAACATTTTCTCAAGGATTCTACCTTCATAGATAAAGAACAGAGGCAACTATGGATTACCAAGAAAACACTTTATGTTCTTTATCTCCTCGGCAAGAATCATTTCCAAAAT
The DNA here is from genome assembly GCA_023529315.1 of Papaver bracteatum. Taxonomy (NCBI): domain Eukaryota; kingdom Viridiplantae; phylum Streptophyta; class Magnoliopsida; order Ranunculales; family Papaveraceae; genus Papaver; species Papaver bracteatum. The sequence continues at coordinate 776,203 of JAJJWX010000603.1, forward strand.
AGACAAGAATTTTCACCAAAAATGAAGTAGTAATTTCGCATGAATAGAGGTGATACTCATAACTTTCATTCAAGGACGGATACTTCTTATATATTTTGAGGATTGAGTACTTCTTATATTTCTTCAAGGATACTTCATACTTCGCATACTTCAAGAGTTGATACTTCTTATTAACTTCGCAAAGATCCGGAACTTCACAAAAGAATAGAGGCAAGTACGTACTTTTCAAGTCCAATATTCTTTCGCTCGTTCCTTTATCAACAAAGATCAAAGACTACTACAACAACATATTTTTTATTAAAGATTTCTCTTCAAGCAATATCCAAGAAAAAAGAGGCAAAATGTAGGATCAGAATATCGCAGCAAGGACATACTTGCGAAGTTTTCATAAATGACACATTGAGAGTGTCGCGGAATGATTACAAAAATAACGCAACAAAGGACGACAGACAAAACACGAGAAAGACATGAAGACCTTGCGAGATTTAACGAGTGAAGCGAAATTAATATTTGTATACTTGCGAATATATCGCAAGACAAACCCAAAATTAAAGGTTAGCTTAGTTGTCTATGAGCTGTCATCCACCATGTAAACACCTATATAAAGAGGAGAGCAGGAGAGAGAAAGAGAGGGACAATTTTATTAAGAGAGAGAGATATTTTGCAGAGAGATATTTTTGAGAGAGAGAATGTATTTTTCTTTATCATCTTCTTCCCCAAAAAACTAGATCTAGAACTCCATTAATGGAGAATATCAATGTAAATCAAATGTAAAATTAAACAATCATAGTGAATAATTATGAATGTAGATCAAATTGATCGAACCATGTAAAAATCTGGTGTCTATTTAAAATTTTAGTATTTTAATTATCATTTTCATATCAAATGAGTTTAGATCCAGAAATTATTATCAAGATATTACAAGGGGTGTGTTATGGGAATTCCTGCAACTACACTCTAAGAGGCGAAATTTTGATCTGAGTTCATCTATGGAGAGGGATGTAATTTGGTCATTAGAAAAACTATTTAATGAATTGTTAAGACGTTCAAGAAGAGTGTTATCATCCATAGAAATAGGGAAATAATGAAGGGTTGAAGCCTCATCAGAGAGACCATAAACATCTGCAAGAATGATTAATCAAATAAGATAAAGTCGTAGGACAGAGGGATAAAAGAAAGAAGAGAAATTTCATACCATAAAGTTGATTATTCGTAGCTTGGAGACTAGAAACTTTGTCTGACTGAGAGGAGGCTTCAATTTCTAATTGCTTAACCTTTTCGCGAAGAATAGCAACTTCAGATTCCAGCTATACATCCATCTTGCGAAGACTAGCAGACTCATATTCTAATTTTTCATTCTTCTTGCGAAGAATAATATTCTTCTTTTCAAGGGTTGCACATCTCCTCTCCAAGTCTGAGGCAATAGCAAAAGAAGCTCTTCCAGCCTGCGAAGGAAAGAAAAAAATTGTCAAGACAAATACAAATTATAACCTTGTGAGGAAATGATAATACACAAATGTGGCGAAGAAAAGAGAACATACCATAGTGCTGAGTGAATTTAAGAGGCTGGGACTCACAGATCTTGAAATTCCGTAAAGAGATTCATTGTAAACTAGTATAGGAATATCACAGACACTTACGAGAGCTTGACATATACTAGTGAGAGCATCATTCCCAATACCATACATAGTATCAGAGAATATGCTAGACAGCTGAGACATAGAAGACTCAGGTTGGGAGAATTTCTTCGCGGAAGAGATATCAACATCATCATCATCATCGTCATTATCAGTATCATCACTTGAAATTTCAATAGATTGAGGAGTTGAAGGATATGGGGATTGCACTTTTCTTTTCTTTGAAAGAGGAGCAGCAGATTTTTCCCTATGAGGAGCACCTTTGCCTTTCCCCTTAGTCTTCGTAACCTGAACGGGTTCACTTTCTTCAATAACCTTCAAACACAGATAAAGATAAGAAATAGAGCCAACAATATATTGTTAAGAATCATAAAGAAATATTTCTTACTTCATCTGTGAGTGATTTAAGAGCTAATAAGGTATTTGGTTTCCCTAACTTTTTGTAGCTAGCTTTCAGCCTTTCAATATGATAAAATTGGAGTAGTCAGCGAGGGTATATATAAAAGCATGAGGAAAATAATAATGGTAATTTAAGTAAAAAATACGGGAACATACCTCTGTATTCCTTTCAGGCCAGCTGAACACCCATGGATGGTACACTGCGAGATTCGCAGGTAAAGCATGAGAACCAGAGATGTATGGGCCTCTAAAAATAATGGGAAAATACACCATTTATTATCATTAGAATAGCGAGGAGATAAATTGTTGCTCGGATGCCAGTCAATGTCCAACATAAGAACTTTATCTTCAGCAACGTCATCCTTCTTCTGTAAGCGGACACCCCAACAAGTGTTATCCTTCCTCATGGGGATTATTTCATAATTCGCGAAGAAATTTTCTATAATATACTTCACAGGAACAATTGAAACTTTATCAAATTTAGGGTTCTTCACTTCAGGGGTCTAAAGAGATTCCTTACCGGCACCGCGAGTAGCAAACTCAAGCATCAAACGAATGCAATCCCCATTCAACTGATATACAGCCTGAGAGAACTTCGCATGAGAAAGTATTTCATAGAATAAAGGAAGTTCAGGGTCATAAAGAGGAATGGGAAGGCCAACTTCAAGCTGACCTAGTGAGACTATAATCTTCTCGTGATTACACGGATGATCAAAAAATAATTTAACAGAGATATTAGCCCTAGGGTTTTGATCGGGAATAGTGGATAAAGTAAAACCTCTATCTTGAAGCTTTTTCTGTATTTTTTCAAAGGCAATTAGATTTTTACGACCAGCTGGAGGCATTCTTAGTATGGGAATGAAGAAAAGAATAGAAGATCAAAAGAATAAGAGAAAAGTTACAACAGTAGCAGATGCGAAAGTTGCGGAAGAAAAGTGAAATTGCAGAGAGAAGGAAAAAAAAGTAAAAAGAAGAAAAGAGAAGAATGAAGAAGATATATATCGAAGGTAAGAATTCTCGAGAAGATAAGTGCATTTAATGCGAAGAGAAGATGTGAACGGTTGAAGTACAACGGTTGAAAAGGACGTGTCAGAAATTGAATGAAAGAAAATATACGTGTAATAACTCTGGCAAAGAATGCAAAAATGTGTCAAAACAGAAGAACCTGAAAAGATGAAAAACTGCGGCGTTTTAAAAAGTTTCAATTCTCATGATCTTTTCCCATTCGCAGAAAAGACATGAGAAGAGGCAAGATGTAGGATCAGAATATCGCCACAATAATACTCTTGCGAAATTTATAAACAACATTTCTGCGAGTTCTTCAACAACACACTGCGAGTGTCGCAGAATGACTCGAAGAATGACATAATGGATGATGGTAACTGAAACACGAGAAGAGCATGACGAGCCAACGAAGATTATATCATCTGCGAAAATTAACATTACAACTACTGCGTCACGGGTCAGATCCGAAATTAAAGGATAGCTTAGTTGTCATCCACCCTATATAAAGAGAACTAATAGACTCAGAAGAGAGAGATCAATTTGAGAGTATTGAGAAAGTTTTGAGGAGAGATAAAGTTTAAGAGAGCGGTTGTATTCTTGATTTCTTTCATTTCTTGTAATATTTCTGAGAATTAATCAATAAAAGTGTCGTTCTTAATCTTCAAATATGTGTTGATTATTATGAATTCTTATGAGGGGTGTAGTGTAGGAATTCCTGCAACTACAACACACTAGGCTGCTCTGATCTCATTTACCGTGAAGACTTTCTTAGTGATTCTGATCCGCAAGCTGGTACTGCCGTAACAGTTGAAGATGGTTCTGGTGCTAATATTGAAGATGGTGTTGGTGTCGATTACAGTGAGATGATGGTGGATGCGTTACAACCCCTGTATCCAGATTGTGGTGGTGAACAAACAAAACTGTCGGCAGTAATCGAGCTACTTAGTATGAAATCAATGTTCCAATGTTTTCTTTACTGAATTATTGAAATTTATGAAAACTATTTTACCCGAAGGGAATAAGTTACCAGATTCTTGTCATAAAGCTAAGAACATGATTAAGCTATTTAACTTGCTGGTCGAGATTATCCATGCTGCTCTAATGATTGCATACTTTATCCGAAGGAGTATGCTGATTGTGATGAGTATCCTAAATGTCACGCAAGTAGATGGCAATTACCTCTTGAATGGAGTAATCCAAATGCTAAAAAGGTGCTAGTGAAGAAACTAAGATATTTCTCAATTATTGAAAGACTGCAACGTTGGTATGGCACTCCGTGGATAGATGAATAGATGTAATGGCATTCTAATGTTGAAGAAAGTTCTACACACATGCGACATCTTGTGGATTCTTCTTCTTGGAAATCAATAGATAGGAAATGGAATGTGTTTGCTGTCGAGAAACGTAATGTGTGTCTAGGACTAGCCACTGACGGTTTTAATCCATTTGGAATGATGACTTCGCATAGTACTTGGCATGTCATGATTAATTCTTATAACCTTCCACCATCAATATGCACGAGAAAATATTTCACAAGGTTAGCATTACTTATTCCTGGTCCAAGTGCTCCCAACCATAACATTGATGTCTATTTGTAGCCCTTGATCGACGAGTTGATTGAGTTATGGTTAAACAGAAAGCTAACGTATGATGCTCATACAAAGACTTATTTCACAATGAAAGCAATTTTGATATGGTGCATACACGACTATACGGCTTACGCACACATGTCTAATTTGAGAACATCTGGAAGATTTGGTTGTCCGATGAAGAAACTGAGGCCTTTTGGCTGAAATTGGGTGACAAGTTTGCGTATATGGGTCATAGAAAATTTTTAAGAGATCGGTCTCACCCTTATAAATGTGACAAAGCCAGGTTCAATGGATCTGAGGATAATAGGGGTGCACCAAGTCATTTGAGTGGCGTTCAATTATTCAATAGGACAGCAACAACAAATAAGGAATTCAGGAAGCTGGTAAAGCGATCAGTTGAATCTCCTTATTCGAAGAGATCAATAATTTTCAGTCTGCCATATTGGAAGGTAAGCGACGCATAATTTTCAATATGTTGTTATTTTTAAGCCTTCACTAACTTTTATTCAATACGTTTTTGTTATTTCTTAGCCTTTGCTAACTTAGTTAATCTTAACTTTAGTTTCTGCATATTCGACACAATGTGGATGTGATGCATGTAGAAAAAAATGGGCAGAAAACTTGTTTGGAACTTTAATGCGACACAAGGATAAGTCTAAATATGGGGTTCCTGCGCACAAAGATCTAGAGCTGCTGAACTTAAAGCCTAACTTGTGGTTGCAGGAAAATAATGGAAAACAAGAAATCCCCCATGCTCCTTATTGGTTGCCTAGTAATTAAAGAGAACTAGTCTATACAAAAAATTTAGCAAACTGAAGGTACCTATTGGTTATAGCGGAAACTAGAAAAAAAAAGTGGATTTGAAAGAGTTACAATTTAAGTGTTTAAAATCGCATGACTATCACTGTCTTATGCAGGGTTTGATGCCAATTTTTCTAATGTACTATTTAAAAGAGCATAAGCCTTTGCACGAGGCAATAAGACATTTGTCAATGTTTTTTAAAGTTTTTTGTTCTAAGGTTATTGATCATGAAGAGCTTCGCTAATGCATGAACATGTAGTGGAGTCTTTATGTGTGTTTGAAATGAACTTCCAGCCGGTTTTTTTTGTTACTGTGACTCATCTTGTAGCACATTTGGCCAAAGAGTCACAAACATTGGGACCAGTTAAATTTAGGTGGATGTACCCTTTTGAGATGTATTCTCCTTTAACTATTGATCCTTTTAGTTTAATTCCTTTGAACTTATATATCTTATATATATGGTGTTACCAATTGCATGTGTAGAATGATTAGAACCTACAAGGTTTATGGTCATAACAAAAACTATATTGAAGGGTCTATTAATGCATAATATGATGTCGTTAAAGGAGCTCGCCATTGGACGGAGTTCATTCCCGAGGGAAAGCTAAAGTCTTATAAGTGTCATGGAAAGGTAGCATTGCGCGGTGATGTTTATGAAGGTCCACACCCGCCTAGTTCACTTGGAAAACCATACCAGTTAACCGCAGTACAATATGAGCAAGTTTGCCTTTGGATTTTGAGACATTCAGATGAAAATACTGAACGGGAAAAGTAAGCAGAATCCTAAGTTTTGTCTCTGAATCATTTCTTTACACTATATGCGACTCTTGACCATTATAATTATGTATAATATGAACTAATAACCATGTCACTAATTATTATCTTTATGGTTTCGTAGTAAATACAAGAGGTACATTGAAAGTCTAAACAGAAAATCAAGGAGCAAGGCTATGAAGTACATTCCCTGGTTAAGAAAGGAACTTCTAGGCATACCATTGACAGAGTTTCATAGGATCGTACTTGGTCCTTCCTTCAATACAGTTTCTTATCGGGCGTATTCGGTAAATGGTTATCTATTTTATATGGAAGAAGCAGAGATGTCTATGACCACACAAAACAGTGGAGTGACAATGGATGCCTTCACCAGCTTTAGAGGAAGTGCTAGATATTCTAACTTGGTGGTTGATGATACTTCTTACTTCGGAATTATGCAAAAGATACTTAAGGTTCGAGTGGAAGACAAAAGTGGTTTTTTATGTAATTGGGTTCGAGTGGAAGACAAAAAACATGGATCATATATGGACGCAGAGACAAACTTGAGGCTCGTCAACTTCGAAAGGTTTACGAGCAAGTCTAAAGATGTCGACGAACCGTTCATACATGCTTCTCGAGCTATCCAAGTATTTTATTGCGGCGATGAGACTAGGAAGCATTGGCATCTTGTTTTAGAATCTCCCAAAAGATCAGTCGTAAATGTGAATGCTTATGAAGATCTTTATGTGTTTACTGCATCCGCGAATCAAGCTCCACTAATTTCAACATCTATAGCTGACAACGAGTATTGGAATGAAGATTAGGTAATAATTTTTGACCGAATACCCGAATTTCTCTTTTTATCTCTGTTTTCTATGTATATGGATAACTGAACATATGGTCCTCTTCATGTTATCAAGAAACAAGCTAAAACCAAGGATTTCAGCCTATCATTCGGGTATATGTCTTCTTTACAAGTTAATGAGCACCACCATTAGCTGATTAGAACTGCATTATTCTCTGATTGTTGCTTGCAGCAGCTTTTTGATTTTTTTTTGTCATCACCAGCTTCTCTTTTAGAGCTTACTCTTTTTGTATCATCATCATCATCTCTTAAGAATTTCTTGTTTGTGAGAACCAGTCGTGCTATGTTGTCATAACTTTGTTTTTAAACTTCTAAAGCCCAAACTTATTTTTCCGCAGGTATACTATTTGGATCAGTTGGTAAAGCAGTTCATCTTTTTGATGGTTTTAGTTTCTTTTCATTGTTTGTAGGTTGGTTTCCACCTATTGTAAGAAAATACATCTGTAAAAACTTAAATTGGTGTGAATTCAGTAGTTATGCAGAGCTTTTTGGGGTTTTGACCTAAGTGTCAGCCTAATTTACATGTGAATTCATTTAATATGGTACAACAAAATTTGAATTGAATGGTGAATGTTTTCATTAGTGTATCAAATGAGTTTTTAACTTGAATTTAATGAATTTCTAATCTTCAGTCAGAAATGAGTCAGGGGATTCAGATGAATCAGATTTTCTGAAATAGGTTCAATCAGAAATACCAGTTAGATTGTGATTCAGATGAATCAACTTTTTTTGAAATTATTCAGACCCATATTACTGTATGTTAGCATTTATAGTTTTTAATTTTGAATATAATGAAACGTCTGTTTATGTAAGAACTTATAATGAGTCTATTGAAGTAAGTCGTAATTTAAAAAATTAAAAGAATCTCATAAACAGTCGTTTTGAGAAATAAGACTACAATTCTAGGGCCCCCAGAAACAGTCGTTTTTAGTGATGTTAAGTCCTGTTTTGGCCGACTTATTATTTTTATTTTCCATTAGTTAAAGCTGATGATGTTATATTGTTTCAGTTATAATGGGGTTTGTGAAGTTGGTAAAGAGTTGTTGAAGAGTGTGATATTGCAGAAAATATTAACGTACAAAGAGATATGTTGAAGGAGGTTTCCGTAGAGGAATGTATAATAAAGATATTAAGAGGTTGTTATGATTGAGTATGGTGCAAGTCAACAGAAGATACAGGAGTATAAATTAATGAATAAAGATGTCATTAATGAATCTTAACCTGATAAATTAGAATATTTGGGGGATCAATGCATATGAAAAGATTATTGCTTTAACTAGTTTGATTGCTACTTATAGATGTACGGAGTGTATGGTGCAGGAAATAAAGATGGCGAGGATAACTCAATGGCTGGTGAAGCAATTTTGGTATAAAAATAATTTTGGATGGGAACATATATTATCGGTTGGTAGTAGTGGAAGTATTCTCACTATTGGTGAAAAATATGGGGTATAACAACCACACCTAATAATTCGTTCGACAATATGTATGGACCAACTCCAATATTATTCTGAGAGCACCAGTTTATAAAGCGAGCTCAACCAAGAAAGATATTAATGAGTTATATCCTTTTTTCTCAAATCAATCAACAAACCAAACATATAGAAATCTATGAGCCTGATTGATATGAGAAATGCTTGGACGGTACCAAAGACCAATGCCCAAGTGTCAATCAATTTATATACAACAAATAAAGGTCGGATTTACCAATTGATTGAACTACGCACAACCTGTGATATTTCAATTATATAAACAAATATAATGCGAAAAATAAATAACACAGACACCAGAAGTTTTGTTAACGAGGAAACCGCAAATGCAGTAAAACCCCGGGACCTAGTCCAGATTGAACACCAAACTATATTAAGCCGTTACAGACACTAGCCGACTACAAGTTAACTTCCGACTGGAATGTAGTTGATCCATAACCAAGTATCACACCTATTAAGGTATAGTCGCGTTCCTTACGCCTCTAGAACCACACCGGATTATGCGCACTTAATTTTAATTATTAAGAAAAACAATATAATGCGGAAAAAGAAATAACACATACACCAGAAATTTTGTTAATGAGGAAACCGAAATGCAGAAAAACTCCGGGACCTAGTCCAGATTGGACATCAAACTGTATTAAACTGCTACAGACACTAGCTTACTACCAATTAACTTCATTATGCAATGTAGTTGAGCCCGAAATCAGTATCCCACTGATTCAGGTACAGTCGGGTTCCTTACGCCTCTTGAATCCTAGCAGGACTCCACGCAATTGATTCCCTTAGACTGGCTCACACCAACTAAGAGTAGCTTCAACTCAATTGATGACTTTGAACCAAATTTGCCTCCCACAGATTAAGCATATATAATTGATTTCCTGATTTATGATCTAAATGATCAAACGAAAGATCTAGGTGATGGAAATCAATAGCAACTCGATAAAAGTCTGGCTATCCTCAAATTCCGAACTTATGCGACCCAAAGTGTAGCCTTGATTATTATTCACCTCACAAGTATAAAACTTGTGAAATCAACAAAGTATGAGACGAAGAGACTATGTTAATTACTATCTATGTTGATCGTTGGAGCAAGCTGGTAGGTCTGTAAACAAGCCTACGATTATGTCTAACTGCAAGTGCACAACGTTTATTGGAGACAGAGCAAATACAGGTCGATCCCACAGATACTTGGAGGGTGTAAGGCTGAAATTAAAGTTTTCTTATACTGAATCAAACAAAAATAGCAAAAACGGTTCTGGTTGTGTCGATACGACAAAGATATTTGATAGTAACAGAAATAGTAAAGCAAGATGCAACGCAAGCAAATAGAACAAATGATGAGAAGAGTATTAGGTCCTTTGAGTCCACCACTAACTTATACTAGTTATTCTGCTCATAACACTAACCTAGTCTTTATAACTGATAACAAAAGGGATGTCAATCCTCTGTATATCTAAGGTCACTTTGATATGAATGATTCAATCACAACTAAGGTATTTATCCTAAGCATTAACTGTCTTTTCAGGGCACAACTAATCAAAAGATCAATATATAGGATTAAGCATGAGTTGTAGTTCTTCAACACAATATTATTCTAACTACAATGGATAAATGTCATACACTGTGAAAGTAAAGTATTGAAGTCCTAAGATTGAATTTTATTCTAAGATAATTAAGCACAACAAGGTTACTACCATTAACATGAATAACAAGTAGCAAACTAGGGCTTCATCTAAACCATAGCAGGTAAATTTAGAACATGATAGAGATGATCAAAACACAAATTATATGAAGCTAGCAATTTGATCCAACTAAATTCAGATAATTTCTTACACCACATTTGCCCTATTTATACAACAATTTCTTCCTAAATACTATAATTGATAAAATTAGAGAACATCCACTCACTCAAATCGTGATTTTCAGATAAACCCCCTCTGCAATTCTGCTCTTCAATTCCTGATTTAATGTTTGCTTTTTCCATTGAAGATGACCCTAGACTTATCTCTCTCAATTATAACTTTTAGGGTTACTGATTGTGGAAAAGAATCTATGGTGGAGATAGATAGAAGTTAGGAAGATGATTGATGGCATAGGGTGGCTGTGTTTCAGAGGTGGTCGCTAATGGAAGTGATGGAGGGGGAAAGAAGTGAACTGATGTTTTGCATATGGATAAGAAGAGTACGATAGGCAAAGGGGGTGTTTGGCGTCCTTGTTTGACTAAGGTAAGAAAAGGTGTGTGCTAGGGAGTCGAGCAGTTTCATCAAACGTTGATGTACCGGGTTTGGATATGGATTATGGTTCTTTCACTTTCTCAGGCCCAATGCTTCTTTAAAGCTAATAATTCAAACCCACACCTAGTTTTGGGATGTGAAAGCAACATTCTTCACTTGCGGATGAGGTGCAAACAGCATTCTTCACTCGCTGCTAAGGTGAAGAAAATATCCTTCACTGCTTTCCAGCGGGGTCCTTTGTTGTCTTTCTTCCATTGGCATCGATTCTCTGCTTCTTTTAGCCTCTCGATTCATCCAAGCTTTATTTAGTACCTAAAAACACAAAATTAATTAGTTCAAGTATTTATTCTTGAAAACAGTAAAATACAGAATTTGGGATAATATATGATTTTAAAACGCAAAGGATGAGTTAATTGCCAATAAAAAGGTGTAGAAATATGCAGTATTTGGCACTCATCAAATACCCCCAAACCTGAATTTTACTTGTCCTCAAGTGAAACAGAAATTAGGAAATCCTCACTATACCACTATCGCTAGTCTCTCGAATGCATTTAGTGTATGCACTAAGCCTTTAAACTCCTAGGTGTCCCTAGTGGACGAGTTATAGTCTTGTGAGGGCATACTAGAGGTGAACCCATAAAACCTTCTCCAACTTCATAGCGTAATAGAGTCCTAATGAAGAAGTAATTACATGAAAAGGAGGAGAGAGAAGGTCTGTGACTCGGAAAAATCGGTAATCGACTCAGGTCAATTTTTCTTCGTTTTTCTTCATTATTGTCTTGAATTAAAGAATTTACTCATGGGAACATTGTCTTAATTCTAATGATTGGTGTTAATTCTTTGAGGAGCAGTGTTTAAATCTATTTTATAATCACCAATTAATGAATCGAGATAGTTTTCAAAATAGTTCTGTATCTCGATCAAATTCGGTTATTATGGAAAATACCTCAGATGCTCATCCTAAGTGTTTCATAGATGATGAAGATATTGATGATAGCTTAAGTGAATGGAAATACAGTTTAATTGGAAGGTTGGACTTTGTCAAACTGAAATTTCAAACTGCAGATGGGATTTTAAGAAAACAATGGAAAACAAAAGGTGAGATTCAGTTAATCCCTTTGGGTAAAGGATTTTTTGTTATTAAGTTGGATAATGAGGAAGATAAACATCATATCTGGGGTGGTGATTGGAATGTAGAGAATCAAAGTTTAAGATTAAGATTTTGGGAACCCAATTTTAAACCTGAAGATAAAAAACTACATCTGCTTTTGTCTGGGTACAATTTCCAGGTCTTAGCATGGAATACTTGAAGGAGAAGATTATTATGAATATGGGAAACTCTTTAGGAAGATCCATTAAAGTAGATGAAACCACTATCAAGAGAGAGATTAGATATTATGCTAGTGTTTTAGTTGAAATTGATATGTCAAAAATGATTCCTAACAAGATCTGGGTTGAATCCAAATATGGGAGTTTTGAACAAAGTGTAAACATTCCTAAGGTACCTAAATTTTGTATCACTTGCCAGATTATTGGTCACTCTATTTCATAATGTAGAACAAAGAAATTCACAAATCAAGAAGAAACAATTCCTGAGGTTCCTATTAAGAAATTATGGAGAAGAGTTAATACAAAAAACAACAAACCTACTGAGTTTGATATTTGCTTTAGTGAAGTAGAAAAAGAACAATCTACTTCTCATACCCATGATGAAAGGGTTGAAGTTATTGTTAATGAATTTTCCCAAAACTGTGTAGATGAAACTTCTGGTGGTAATGAACAGGTAAGTAAAGAAGTGGAAGTTAATTCAGTGGCATTCAGTGTACTTCAAAACTTACCTGAGGATTTTTTGAAATCTCCAAGCCAAAGCAGTGGTGGTGAAACTATTGTTAAAAAGGTTCATTCTCAGGCAGAACAAATTCTCAACTCTCCTAATGCTTTCCATGTGTTATATGCTACAAAAATTTTGGATTTGGTTGCTGGTGCTCCTTCAGTAAATGAGGTTATTACTGTAATTCCTCCTTTAGGTAAAGGTAACCTAACTATTAAACAGAAAACTGGAACAAATTTTACAACAAGGAAACAAGCAACTAGTTTAATTTCAAATTCTGATAAAAATGGGAGTCTGAGAAGAACAAGTTCTTCTCAATCTCAACTTTCTAAATGAAGATTATTTTATGGAACATAAGAGGCCTGAGAAGAGTCAAGGCCAAAGACAAGCTGAAGAATTTAGTTCATGTTTTTAGTCCAACTATCTTAATTCTGGAAAAACCTAAAATAAGGTATTCTTTGGAATTCATAAAAAAGTTAAAGCTGGCTGGTATGCACTATGAAATAATTCATAATTCAACTGATGAGAAAAAAGGGAATATCTGGATTCTTTGGAATTCTTCTATACAACCTCCATCAGTAGTTTCATGTAATAAACAAGAAATAGAAATAGCAGTGGGAGATACTATAATCACTGGAGTTCATGCTACTTTCTTAACAGTAGAAAGAAGAGAGTTATGGAAAAATATGGAGGAAGTAAATAGTTTCAATAAGCCTTGGCTTGTAATTGGAGATTTTAATGTAGTTTCTTGTATTGGTGAAAAGAAAGGTGGTCTGAAATCTTTAAGAATTTCAATGATGGAGTTTAATAATTGCCTACATGGCTGTGGTTTAATTCAAGCACCAAAATATGGTCTAGCATTTTCTTGGTGTAATAACAGAACTGGAAGGAAGAGAATAGTTTGCAACCTTGACAAAGCAGTTTTTAATGATAAATGTCTGGAGGTTTACCCAAGTTGGGGTTATAAAGTTGGAACAAGAGGTATTTCTGATCATGGTGTTTTGATTGGGGATAATTTAGATATTCCTAAACCTCACAATGTTCCATTCAGAGCACTCAAGGTATGGAAAACTGATGCTTATTTTAAACAGATAGTTAGTGATTCTTGGAATTCAGTTATATCTGGAAATCCTGGATTCATCTTTATGAGTAAATTAAAAAGACTTAAAAGAGATATTCAAGTTTGGAACTGGAATTCTTTTGGAGATGTTACAAAAAAACTGAAATAAGAAGATGATGAGGTCATGCAAGCTTCATTGAATTCTGACAACAATCCTAGTGATTTTTTACTTTTGAACAAGCTTGTAACAGCAAGGGGGAAGCAAGAGTTACTGTTATCACAAAAAAAAGAAATTATTTAGCAAAAATCTAGAGTCTAATGGTTAAAAGATGGTGCTTCTAATACTAAAATTTTCCATGTTAATCTCAGGATAAGACAAGCCCAAAACTCAATTGTTGAACTAGAAAAGGAGGAAGGTGGAATAACTTCTAATCAAGTTGAAATAGCAGAGATTCTAATCAAACATTTTGAAGAAAAGTTTACTCATCAAGAAGTTCAGTATTCTTCTGAAATGTTTAAAGATATTCCTAAAGTAGTGAATGATGATGATAATTTACTTCTTGAAACTACTCCAACAACAGCTGAAATAAAACAAACAGTATTTGAACTAATTCTAGAAAGTGCTCCTGGTCCTGATGGATTTGCAGGTTGGTTTTACAGAGAGGTGTGGGATACTATTGGTGAAGACTTTATAAATGCTATTCAATTTTGGTGGAGTAGAGGGTTCATCCCAAATGGTTTAAATGCAAATTTCTTGCTTCTTCTTGTAGGATCAGAACATTGTCGCAACAATATTCCTGCTAAATAAACAGCAATGATATTCTGCGATTCATCTCAAAGTGACGTAAGGAATGACATATCAGATGAAAACGACAGAAACATGAGAAAGGTGTGACATTTCTACGACGAATCAATAAAATCTGCGATTGATTAAGGCGGTGCTAACTGCGATTTATCGCAAGAGTCCAGGTCCGAAATTAAAGGGGATCTTAGCTGTAATGATCTGTAATCCACTATGTAAATGCCTATATAAAGGAAATGAATAGTTCCAGAGAGAAGAGATGAATTTTGGAGTGCTAAGAAAGTTTCTAGGAGAGAGAAATCTTATTAAGTGTTTTGTGTTCTTGCTTTCTGTAATTCTTTTAAAAGATTATATTAATAAAAAGGTCTTTAATCTTCAAATTGTGTCATAAATATTGATAAATTATTGAATAGGGTGTAGTGTGGAAATTCCTGCAACTACATTTTGGCGCCCAGAAACAGGGAGAATCAATTTGATAAATTTCAAATTGTAACTTGAAGATTTGAAGAAATTGTTAGAATTGAAGAAATGGCTAGAAGGAGAAGAAATACATCAGAACCACCAACAACAGTGAGAAGAAGTAAAAGAATTGTAGGTGAAGGAACAGGTGAGTTGGAAGGATCTTTAAGGATCAGATCAGGAAGAAGTAGAATGAGAAATGGAGAAGAAAATTCAATTCAACCACCGAATCAACAAACACAAGAACAAGATAGAAATGTGGATTATGATAGAGTAAGTGTGCATACTTGGAGGTCGGATTCGATAGAAGAGGCAGAAAATCAAGAAGAGGAAAGAAATCAAGAAGTGGATGGAGGAGTAATTCATGAAGGGCATGAAGTAGTAGATGATTTGAGACAAAGGATACATGAACAAAGAATATTAGAGGCAGAAGAACGTGCAAATCTTACAAGGCAAAATCATGAAGTAAGAATGGAAAATTTGAGGTTGCAAAACAGAAGATCAAGAAGTAGCATGAGATCAAGTTCAAGATCATATAGAGAAGAAACAAGACAAAATTACCCTATACAAAATATTGGCGAGAATTTGATAAATGATCGTTATATTCCACGCGGTGAAACTTTGGACATTAGACATAATCAAGATGAGGGAGAAAATCAAGAAGAGAGAAGGAGAATGTTACGTGATGAAGAGATTCGGAGAAATCGCAGAATAATTGAAGATGATATTGAGTGGCATTATATTAAGCAAGTACATTTAGCGGGATAAAGAGAGAGATTGCGAGCGGAAATAGAAGAACAAGAAATTCAAGTAGCATTGCGTCAGAATAATATAATCGAGAAAGAAGGCGTGTACAAAATCATAATAATGATAATCTCAATGAGGAATATGAGAGAATTCGCAGAGACATAGAAAGGCAACGAAGAGAAACAGTAAGGGATGAGGAAATTCGCAGAGAAGAAAATGAAAGGAAAATCAATTCGCAAATTCAAGAAGAAGAAAATCGCAGAAGAAGGAAAAATCAAGATGTTGAAGAAGAAGCGCGAAATATTGCAAGACAAGAAAGGCATGAACACAGACGAAGAGAGGCTGCGTTGAAAAGGCCAATAAAGCAAAATTCTGATAGGAATGAGCAAATCTTGCGAGAATTAGCAGAAATGAGAGGAATGATAAATAATAGAAGAGAAGGAGGAAGAAGACAACTTGATGAGGCAATCGAAGAAGCTGCGAAAACTCCATTTACTCAAGAGGTACAATTAGGAGGGATACCTCCAAAATGAAATTTTCCGGTGTTGACCAGTATTTTTGATGGGACTACATGTGCCGTACAACATATCAAATCCTATATTCGATGTATGCTACAATGGGAGAATCATGATGTCGTCTTGTGCAAATATTTTGCGTCAAGTTTAACTGGCGAAGCATTGAAGTGGTTTGAAAGTCTCCCCAAGAATACAATAACTTCATTCATGCACTTGCAAACTACTTTCTTAGGAGCATACATAAGCAATAACTCTACACTACCTGGAATTGAAGATGTGTTTGGATTGAAGCAGAGAGTTGGCGAGAGTTTAAAGAACTTAACGATAAGATGGAGGACAATGTGTAGTGAAATGGCAGGAAGAGTAGATGAAAGATATCTCATTTTGTCCTTTATAAATGCTATGTTTGCGACAAATCTATTATACATTCAGGTATTCATAGTTAAAAACACAATCACTATGACAGAACTGCGAGAATTGCAAGAAGAGTATATCGCTTTGGAGGAAAAACAAAATGAGATGGAGTCATATCCAATTCTCGCAGGCACAAGTT
Source organism: Papaver bracteatum (assembly GCA_023529315.1). Taxonomy (NCBI): domain Eukaryota; kingdom Viridiplantae; phylum Streptophyta; class Magnoliopsida; order Ranunculales; family Papaveraceae; genus Papaver; species Papaver bracteatum. The sequence continues at coordinate 792,950 of JAJJWX010000603.1, forward strand.
CAGCCGCAACAAATGGAAGTTTATTACCAAGGATGATTAATACAATAGCAAGTACCTCCCAAAATCAGCGAGAGAAAATGGAGATTGATAATCAACGTAAGATAGTAGCAATGGGGAGTAGAGATCAGGAGGAATTAGAAAAGGAGAGAAGTTTCTATAATCGCAATAACAATAATAAGGTCCCAAGGTTTGATCAACCGCAGGAGACTTATGGTGGACAGATGCAGGATTATTCAAGAGAGCCAAGAGGTCAGAGGATTATATGGGAAGACATCAAATTTCCACCTCTAAATACCAGTGTAGACAAGATTTAGGAAGCGATTATTTTGATGGAGAATATACCCTCACCCTGGAACATGGGGAAAGAACCACATCCTAACAACCAAAATCAAGAGTTCTGTCCTTATCATCATTTTCATGGCCATTCTGTGCATAATTGTAGAAATGTAAAAAGAATTATTTTGCGAATGATTGAACAGGGGAAATTAAATCATTTTTTAGCAAGATATCCACAACCTCAGCAATTGCCGCAAGCACCATAAATTCGCAGAGTCAATGTTGTAAAAGAAGCCGAAACATTTGTCATTGAGTAGGAGCTACAACAAAAAATTTATTTTGAATTTCAATTGTACATTCGCAGAAAACAATAGAAGATTTCCATGACAATGTACTAAGTAGGGTATTTGCGACGGATATAGAGGGAAGAGAGGTGATGAATATTGCGAAAATTTCTCCGTTAGAATAATGGCAGAAACAAGTTATTTCTTTTACTGCACAAGAAATACCAGAGCCAGGGAAGATGCATGACAACCCGTTGGTGGTGAAGTTAGAGATAAATCCAAAGTACAGAGAAGAAGAAGAAGAAGAAGATGGTGACGCAACAAATGATTCTTGGGCAATAGATAGGGTTTTAATTGACACTGGCAGCTCGGTAGACATCTTATTTTATCATACTTATCGTACAATGGGTGGAAGATATGATGAGTTAATCCCCTCAACTTAAAAAATCTATGGTTTCAATGGCACTGCAAATAAGCCAAAATGAGAAATTACTATGGAAATTCCATTGAACAAGATATCTTCAAAAATTAAGTTCTGTGTAGTGGATATAAAATCTCCTTATAATGCCTTAATTGGAAGACCATGGCTCCATGGGATCTTGGGCATAGCATCCACATATCATCAATGCATAAAGTTTCCACATCCTCATGGTATTGGGATAATTAAAGGTGATTGGTTTGAAGGAAAAAAGTGTTATGAAGTTGACATTAATACTTGCGAAGAAAGAAACGCCAGAAATCGTAATTGGCAACATAACATGAAGCAAATTCAGAGAGCAGATAAATTGATGGTGGACAGTATAGAGTTGCGGGGAAAGGATATATTACAAGAATAGTTTGTGCCAAAAGAATCAATGGTGATTAATCGCGTAAAGATGGGAAAAAGTGGAAATATTCATTCTTCGTAGGAAAATAAACAAATGCAAGGTGCTGGGAAAAAGTTGAAATCTTCATTTTCCGCAAGAAAATAAAAAAACAACAAGATATTGCGAATAATCGTTCGTTACAGAAGAAAAGAAGTGCAACAATATCATGTTGCGAACAATCGAAAAACAAGAACATCAAGAAATGTGCAGACAGAATATTAAAAGAAAAACTTTGTTCAAAAATAAGATTTTTTCTATTAAAAGAAAAAGATGATGATTTCAAATCATATAAGAATTTTTAATGAAAATGCATAAGACGGGCGCAAATCGCCTAAAAACATATAAGAATGGGACGAACTTTTATGGCATACACCTTAGTTCGCGGATTCTATTCCGTAAGAGGCAATGTCCTTAAAGTGCGTCATAAGGGGGGTATCTCTTTGCATGACTATGGGAAAGGATATCCGTCTGCTTTGGAACCTAGTCATGGAGATTTGGGATTATAGAAAATCCATCCGGGAGAGATAACTTGGATTCCCAACTATATAAGGTTATACCCTGGTTGGGCGCCCGAGAGTTTCTCCTAAGGAATGCAAAGTATGATCAAGGAACCGAGGTACACGGTTGAGCTGTGGGTGACCCGGACGGATGAACCTACCCTGTCCATCCATGGAAAGTCTTGGCTTACGATGTGTTCGGCCCGAAGAAAACCCCACTAGTGTGTAGTCTCATAACTATAAGCCATATAGGCATAAAGGATAAGAGGCTACGAAAACAACTGGTTGTTTCTAGAACCGGATGGGAGGAGCTAGTCTTGTATGGCAGAAGTACGTCTCCTTGAAGGGGCAACCAGGGGGAGAGATAAGGGAGATACCCTCCATTAGGGAGCTGTGTATCAAAAAAGATGGCAATGTCATGGGACTTTATATTCGCAAGAGTATTTAGGCCCATCATATTGTCGCGTGACAGAGACAGCAATGTCATGGGACTCTATATTCGCAAGAATATTTAGGCCCGTCATATTGCCGCATGACTGGCCAAAAAGCCTAAAGAGAAATGTTAAGATGAGATCAATGGGTTTTTGCGATAAGAACAAAAAACGAGATAAATGAAATCAATGATAAAGAGGATATAAATCGCAAAAACGTCCTGCGATTTCATCGCAAAGACGCCAATGTCATAAGTCTTAAAAATCAAAGAGAGATTAATCTCACAAGATGGCTTAGACTTATCATATTGTCGCAGAGATTAAAATAAATGATAAGACAAGATCAATGGATTATTACATGTAAAAAGTAAGAATGTCGTGCGATCTTGTCGCATAAAAGTGGCATAATAAGACCTTTAACTAGGAAGGCGAAATAAGACCACAAGAGAGGTTATATCTGCGAAGCATATAAAAGATTTTTCGCAGCATTATTTGCGGTAATTCATTTATCATATTACAGATTAATAACAAGAGGCAAGTATGGGAATGATGCATAGAATGGTAAATATTGTTATTCATCATTATATGATAAATTCATACAGATAATTGGAGATTAATGATTATATTAACCATCTTTCAAAAAGAATCGTTTCTTGAATTTTTAATGACAAACAGACTGAAGCAAAAATAATTTATATATTGAAAGACATCAGGAGCTGTAGATAATTCGCAGAATATTACAATTTGTCGCAGATAATTATCGCAAGAAAGAAAGAGAGAAATACAGGAGAAGATCAAAAATAAAAAACAAAACTATTGAGATTTATCTCTATAATTATTTTCATCTTCGTCTTCACCATCTTCATCATTAGTTCCTTCCTCATCTTCGCTTTCACTATCTGTATCAGCCTCACTGTCAGAAATAACTGGTACTTGAGAACTGGCTGGGATATTATCCATAAGACAAGGATATAGACCAAGTGGAAGATCGTTATCTTTGCAAACTTTCTCAATAACGTTATTACGAACGGTTGCTTTCTCGGTATGAAGACTGACATCTATCGCTAAATTTTTCCTAGCATTATCGAGAATTGTCGCAGCCCATGCGAATTCATCATCACTTTAAATGAGAAGATGGGAACGGATTTTTTCTTCTCTTTTAAGAAGTTTAATGTTTTCATTATTAAGTTTATCTCTCTCAAGTTCAGTATCAATAAGGGTATTGCGGAATTTTGATAGAGCTTTAGCGCCTTTAAGAGTAATGCGTTCTTTATCCTTCTCAAGTTCATTTTCTTGGCTTTTAAGAATTTGATTTTTTCTCTAAACTCATCTCTGCAAGTCTTTAGACTATTGGATGTACTCAAGACAGATCTATAATCCATTCTCATAAGGGAGATATGATATTTAAGCTCATCAATGGACATAATATTAATTTTTTCGTCTGAATAGTTATTTAAAGCATCATTAAGACGCTGAAGAAGTGTGTTTTCATCTATGGGTTCATCAAAATAATTAAGAATGAGGGCTTCATCAGTAAGATTATAGGCATCTGCAAAATGGTTGCCCAAATAAGCTAAAATAGCGAAAAAAAAAAAAGGGGGGGGGGAAGACTTATACCAATAACTTGTTTGCAGAATTTCTCCTTGTCAACTAATTTCTGTTGAAGAACTTGAATTTCTACTTCAAGCGATTTTTTTTTATTAAGAAGCTCAGTATTTCCAGCTACTTCTAACTGTTTACATTTTTCGCGAAGAATGGAGATTTCAGCTTCATATTGCTTATTCTTCTCACAAAGTTTCGCAGATTCATATTGTGAATCAGTAAGCCTTTTCTGTGACGATGATAATCTACCTTCTAATTCTGAAGCAACAGAAAAAGAAGCTCTAGCAGTATGTGATAGAAAAGAGAAAATGAGTAAGATAAGTAAAAGATCTTTGATACTCATGACAAATGTAAAGTTTACTACAAGAAAAATGAAGGAAAGGGGCATACCAACGAAGCTAGCGCATGAAAAAAACCTGGGTTAATAAATCTTGAAACTCCTTTAAGATCTTTATTATTAGTCAAGATTGAAGCGTCGCAGATCTTTGAGAGATAGTCGCAAGTACGAGTCATATCATCCTCTCCAACACCTTGTATGGGGTTTCTAAAAATGTTTGACAATTGATCCATTAGAGTCTCAGGTTGATAAAGACCCATCGCATACCTAATTCTTGCGGAAGAAATATGTATTGCACCATTCTTTTCAATCTCATTATCTTTATCAGTGGTAAGAGAAGTCTCTATGAGTGGAGAATTTAAAGAAGGAAGTGGTTGAGTTTTTTGGATTTTCTTTGGAGGACCATCAGCAGTTTGATTTTTATTGCGGCGAGGATAAGCACCAGAACCTTCATTTGGAGTTATTAATCTTTTTCCTTTATCTTTGGCTATAACCGCCGCGACAAATGGTATTTCCTTGAAAACAATCACACATAAAGATAAGAAACAAGGGCAACAATATATTGTTAAAGGTTATAGAATATTGTTTCTTACTTCATCGGTGAAAGTTTTCAAAATTTGTAGGAGATTGGGATTCCCAGTATTGGCATAGCTAAGCTTCATTTTTTCAATCTGATAAAGAAATTTCAATAATCAGTAAGAATAATACATTTATCCAAATCCGCGAATAATGATAAATTTTGCGAGATATACCTCAGAATTCCTTTCAGGCCAGTTAAAAACCCAAGGACGATACGCCGCAAGATTCGCAGGATTCGCAGGAAGATCAAGAGTGCCAGAAATATATGGACCTTCAAGGAGGAGAGGAAATCCGCACCACTTATCATCTTTTGAGAAGCGTGGACCTTGGTTTTTACTTGAATGATAGTCTATATCTTGCATAAGAAGTTTATCCTTCGCCACCTTTTTATTCTTATTCAAACGAACAGCCCAACACGTGCTCTCTTTCTTCATGGGAATCACTTGATAATTCGCAAAAAAATTCTCCACAATATATTTTGCTGGAATAATTGGGATATCTTTAAAACCAGGATGTTTTGCAGATTCAGGATAAAGAGATCCTTTACCAGCTCCACGAGAGGCATATTCGAGAATGAGACGAATACAATCTCCACTTAATTGGTAGATTGCTCGTGAAAATTTAGTGTGAGAAATAATTTCATAAAAAAGAGGGAGATCTGGGTTATAAGGAGGGATAGGAAGGCCAGCTTCTAGTTGACTTAGCGAAATAAGGATTTTCCCATTGGAAGAAGGAAATCCTGAAACTAAATCAATGGAGAGATCAAAGTCTGAAGATTGACCAGGGATCTCAGAAAGTGTGAAACCTAAAGTTTGGAGCTTCTGTTGGTGTTTTTGGAAAGTAGGTTGACCTAATTTTTTAGCAGGAGACATTTTTTAGTATGGTAATGATGATTAAGATGAAGAAGAATAAAGAAACAAAATTGAAACAGTAATAGATCCGGAATTTGCGGAAGAAGATGAAGAACAGTAGAGTTGCAGAGAAAAAGTAAAAAGAAAGTAAAAAGAAGAGGAGAGGTTAGCGAAGAAGATATTTATAAGAGAAGAAGATTCTCGAGAACATCAATGCATTCAATGAAGAAAAGACGTGAATGGTCAGAATTCAACGGTTGAAAAAAGATGTGTCCAGGAATAAATGAGAGAATAAAAACGCGTAGAATATATAGCGATGGATGCAGAGACGTGTCAGAGTGAAGAAAGTGTGAAAAGACAAGGAGATGCGGCAAATTAAGAGATTTAAATTCTCATGATCTTTATCTTCTTCGCAGAAAGGATATGAGAAGAGGCAAGATGTAGGATCAGAACATTGTCGCAACAATATTCCTGCGAAATAAACATCAATGATATTCTGCGATACATCTCAAAGTGACGTAAGGAATGACATATCAGATGAAAACGACATAAACATGAGAAAGGTGTGACATTTCTGCGACAAATCAACAAATCTGTGAATGATTAAGGCGGTGCTAACTGTGAATGATTAAGGCGGTGCTAACTGCGATTTATCGCAAGAGTCCAGGTCCGAAATTAAAGGGGATCTTAGCTGCAAATGAGCTGTAATCCACTATGTAAATGCCTATATAAAGGAAATGAATAGTTCCAGAGAGAAGAGATGAATTTTGGAGTGCTAAGAAAGTTTCTAGGAGAGAGAAAATCTTATTAAGTGTTTTGTGTTCTTTCTTTCTGTAATTCTTTTAAAAGATTATATTAATAAAAAGGTCTTTAATCTTCAAATTGTGTCATAAATATTGATAAATTCTTGAATAGGGTGTAGTGTGGGAATTCCTGCAACTACACTTCTCCCAAAGGTTAAAAATTCTAAAAGAACAAATCAATTCAGACCTATTGGGTTGATGAATTTCAGTTTCAAAGTCATAACAAAAATTATTTCAACAAGACTGACTAAAATGATAAAAAAAGGTGGTGTCACCTCAATAGGGTGCTTTCATTAAGGGAAGAAATATTCAAGAGAAGATTGCTTTGGCTTCTGAACTTGTAAATGACATGGAGTACAAGAGAAGAGGTGGAAACATGGGTCTAAAACTGGACATTACTCAAGCTTATGACTCTCTAAGTTGGAATTTCTTATTTCAAGTCATGCATCATTTTGGTTTTTCAAGAACTGTTACAAATTGGTTATATATCCTCCTTAAATCAACCAGGATTTCTGTTTTATTAAATGGTGGTCTAGTGGGACACTTCCAAGTGAGCAGGGGTTTAAGACAGGGTGATCCTTGTCTCCTCTATTATTTGTTATAGCTGAAGATTTACTGAGCAGAATTCTGACAAGAATGGTGCAAGAAAATAAAATCCAACCAATGATATCAAGGAAAATTGTGCAACCTTCTCATATTTTCTTTGCAGATGACATTTTCATTTTTTGCAATGCTGATAAGAGAAATGTAAAGAAATTGCTGAAGGTTATAAAAGATTACCAAGATGCTTCTGGTCAGGTCATCATCCTAGCAAAAAGCAAATTTTTTGTCAGTGGTACAAGTGAAGCAAGAAAACTCCAAGTTGCAGAATTGTGTAATATGCCCCTCTCAACTTTCCCTGACAAATATTTGGGAGTCATTCTAGAACCAGGGAGAGTTAAAACTACTCATCTTTGGAGTATAGTGGAGATGATGCAAGAAAGTCTTGCTGGATGGAAAGGTAAACTACTCTCATTTCAAGAAAGATTGGTTTTGGTTAAATTTGTTCTTTGCAGTTACCCTATATATTCAATGGCAGTCTACAAATGGCCAAAAACAATTTTAAAAGAATGTGAAAGAATCATTAGAAACTTTCTTTGGTCAGGGGATCCATACACAAGAAAAGTAGTAACTTTAAAGTGGGATTTAGTTTATTCTTCTCTAGATGAAGGAGGTCTTGGACTGAGAAGACTAGAAATTCTAAACAAATCTCTCCTAATGAAGCTACACTGGAAACTTCTCAAGGGTGAGGATGAAATGGAAAGATACTTACTAGCAAAATATCAGGACAAAAATGGCAAGTGGATTACATATTATAAAAAGTCCTCTATTTGGCCAGGTTTACAATGGGTGTCAACTGATGTTCTCAATCATTCAAGATGGCTGTTGGGGGATGGTAGACATATCTCACTTTGGAATGATGTTTGGATAAAAACAAAGATTTAGCAGAATTATACCCTGCAAATGAATATATTAAATTGTTCCCAGATATGAAAGTATCAGATATACTGTTGGAGGGTGAATGGGTTATTCCTACATAAATGCTAGAAATTTTTGATATATATCAGATCTGCCTATTGCTGACAACAAAGGTGATAGAAGAATATGGACTGCCAATCAAAAGGGTGAATTCATTGTGGCTTCAGAAATAGAGTGCATCAAGGAGAAAAATCCAAAACTTGAGTGGCCCAAAAAGGTATGGAACAACTCAATCCATCCATATCTTTCTAGTAATGTTTGGAAAATAAAAAGAAATATCTGCTCAACTGATGACAACATGAAGAAAAGAAAATTCCAGATTGCTTCTAGGTGTTACTTCTGCATAGATTCCGAGGAAACTTTGGATCATATTTTGTGGAACTGTAACCGCAGTGAAATTATTTGGGAATGGCTAGGTGATATGTTCTGTTTTAAAAACCCAAAATCTTTTGAGGAAGTTTTCAGTTATCCTAAGCATAAAAGCCCTGTAGTTAAAGAAATTTGGTTAACAACTTCCTTCATTACCTACCATTAGAGAAATCTGGTTCTTGAGAAATAAGTGTGTTTATGAGAATGCATCTTTTAATGTTCAATCTCTCAAGTCAAGAATACTAAAGCTCACTACTGAGAATGAAATAAGGATGAAAGGGAAAATATGGAATTCAGCATATGACTTACAGATACTGAAACATTTTAATATGTGTTGTAGAAAAACTAACTCCACTAGAATACATGAAATATACTTTCTCTTTCCTTTGGGATCTCAAACTCTACTCTGCTGTGATGGTGCCTCCAAAGGAAATCCTGGAATTTCATGATATGGTTTTATAGGGAGAAACTCAGGAGGTGGTTGTATAGTGGCAGTTGCTGGAGGTCTTGGAGTAGCTACTAATTATTATGCAGAGGTTATGGCTTTGTTGTGTGCAGGTGAATGGGTTGTGTTAAGCATGGAAAGTTGAATGTCATTTTCAGAATAGACTCTAAGGCAGTAATAACAACTTTCAGCTCTGGGCAGATTCCTTGGTTTGCCATTACAAGATGGAACAAAATAACTGCATCACTCCAACAATGGGAATTCATACATAGCTTCAGAGAAGTAAACTTCTCTAGAAGATTCTATGGCAAAGGAAGGAGCAAATATGGCAAGAGGGGAAGTGAAAATTTTTACACAGAAACCACCTTTTATTCATACCCTTGAGCATGAAAACCAACCTTAATACATGTTCTGTTAGTTGTGTGATCTTGTAACTCCATACATGGAGTTTTTTTGTGATTTTTTGCTTTTCTTTTGTTATTTTTGGACTCTTTTGTAATCTCTTTGGTTTAATAAAATTCATATTATTGAGCAAAAAAAAGTAATAGGCTCCTAAGTATCCAAGGAGCTATGAGGACATAGAGTTTCTGCATGCTAGTAATAAGAAGTTAGAACTACCAAAGAACGCATTCTCATCCTTAAGAGTTGAGCGAGAAATAACCACACCATATGAAAGAATTCGGGTTAAAGAGTGATCACAAGCCTCGACTTCTGCCTCACCAATAGGGTTTTATGATAATTGCACTCAAAAAGACCGCTTTTCTAGTCTCTTATGTGTGCAGGCAGGAATAAAGAGAGAAATCCCGCAAACGTTGAATAGTGGGAAGGAAAACCTTCCAAAATAATTTCTGGAGACTCCACAAAGTTGTGGGAATAAGAATCTTTTTCTGATGATCTCCAAAAAAGGAAATCAACCATTAGCAAGGATGGGAGTACTCACTTACCTTCACATCCGATCGGCAACCAACACCACTCTCACAGAATCCATAGAAACTTCTTCGTCTTCGGTCTTCATCTGCTGATGATGAACTTCTGAACTTCGTAGAACCTTGACAATTTATGATTTTTCTCTTTAATTTCCTTATTGCTTGAATTTCCTCTTAAATTTCTTCTTTACCATGGTGTTTATTAAACTACAAACAAACTATAATAAATTTTTTTTATTATTATTATTATTATGAAAGGGGGCCATGAAGGCTTTTATTGAAATATAGAATAAAAAGAAGTTTACAAGGACTTGGCAGGGAGGCGCGCAACAAGTTGCGCCCCAATGCCTTTTTGAATAATAATGCCTAGGCGATGGAATAAAGAACTGCCTAAATGATTGTTATCGTCGTGATTCGCCATGCAGTTCTTCAGATGCCTCAAAAAGTCTACAACATCATCCCATAGTTCACCCAAAGTTGAAAATGCCAAAACACCAAGGTTATAACCATGCGCAGAACATATCTCAGCGTATTTGTGACGCTTACGGGTGATTGCAGCTGAAATGGCCTGTCCGGGTGTGAAACTGCGGTTGCCGCCTTTATGGAGAGACACCGGTCACATCGAAACATATATCCCTACCATTATTCAAATTGTATACCGTAATGTCAGCAGGCTTGAGGGGTGTATTACTGACTGAAGTGAGGCCAAACGATGCTTCCTTCCTCGCTCCTACACCCGCTTTATAAAATAACTCAAAGAAAATATCTCTGACCATATCATGACGATATTTCAGACCAACTTCGCTGGCGCAATGAATGGCATGGTCGCCAAACCGGTCCATTGTTCTTTTGCAGCATGAGAATATGCAGTCTTCATCGAACAAGGGTATGCCGAGACGGTATTGAAGAACTGACCGGAATTGGCGAGGGCCAACAGCTTGGTTTAGCCCCCGGATGGGAACAGCTTTGAGGTAGTCTTGTGCATGTGGTCTCCTGTTGCACTGCCACAGTATTGAGTCGCATTCTGTCATGGCAAAAGTGGCTGGAATCTTCTTCGCAACAGCATCAAAGTAACAATTCGCCAGGTATTACATAGGCTGGGGGGCAATGTCTTCAATGCTAAAGGAGGAGGATGATAAACCACACGACTGCATGAACCAGTTCAGCGCGTTCTGGAAATTGGGGCCGATATCAGTATAGTGCTGTAAGATGGAGGACTGCAGGTGCATGGTTTGGTAACATGATGCAATGTAGCAATACTGTAAGGTATCCTCCATGGTATATACACCTAAACCACCATAATGGAAGGGTAGAGTAGTGATACGTTGCTGAAGATGTCCAAATCCGGGGCCGTTCGTAGTAATGAGATATCTTAAGAACTGTAGAAGGTGTTGATCGAAACGAGCTTGAGCAGGCTGAATAACCCGGGGTCATGTTGTGCGCATAGTAAAATATAGCTTTGAGAATCCAGCACAGTTGCGGAGGAGTAGCAGTTCGCTTTTGGGGTCCTTGAGCTTCTTAAGGCAATCCATTAGGTGGATAGTCTTGTCGACTCTAGCAAGGACAATATCACTGCAGAACTTATCATTCAAACTGACAGGCCCTCCAAGTAGATGAACACCTTCAGCTGGTTTGCTAATTGCAGATGGGAATACCTCATTGCAGCGTGTGTCTTGAGTTGGCCAGAATACCTCAGTCTTACGGATGTTCAAGCATAATCCCCTTGCTGGACCATTAGTACGTAAAATATGTAGTGATTTTCCTACTTCCATGGTGTCGCCGATGAGAGTTCCGTCATCCAAGTACCAGGCGTTGAGGTCAAGTGTGCACTGTGTTGCTATTTTACATATCAAAGGGTGCAATACCAGGGAGAATAATAGGGGCCCAAGAGGGTCTCCTTGTTGTACACCTTGCGCAGAGGACAAAGTGAACTCATTGTAGTATAGTTTGGCAAGGTGTGCATAGCAGAACTCCACCCATTTGGATATGCTTGGGCATTTAGATCGCACTTCATTGATTATGGCAGTCCTACTGGCCATATTAAAAGCATTTGTGAAGTCTATAAGTAGCATGGACAGGTTTTCTTTCGTACCTTTCAGTTCAAGGAGGAAATTAGCGGAGTGAATGATGCCTTCTCCACCGCAAGGTATCCCCACACCATATTGATGTTTACCTAGGTATGCTGTCATCTCTTTTAGCACTATGGTTGCCACGAGCTTTGAGCAAAGATGTCGCCATATGGTTCCCACTGCAATCAGGCTAATGCCACCGTACGGCTTCAGTAGTGGTGTCAATGGTGCGCTGGTGACGTATTCACCAAGTGCAGGTGGATAGTTTCCGGAAAGCCATAAATGTACCACTCTAGTGATGGAAGTCAGGAGTTCATCTGATATAGCAGCTGAAGCTCCACTGGTTGCATCTAGCAGGTGATGGGAATGGAGGCTGTCTCGTCCGCAAGACGTGCCTTTAGGGAAGCTGCGTAAAGATTTCAACACAGCCTGTGTATCTACAGAAATGGCAGCAGCCGCAGGTTCCTCAGATGGTATATTGGGAGGCTGCGCAGGGGGGTGTTTCTGACGCAACTCGTGGAGCGTGTCTAGAATAGCAGGGGCAACCCTATTCGAAGACAAGATGCGGATCGCAGCAATGTAATGTCCAAAACTGAGCTTCTTCTGGCAGGCATCAACATTGGTTTTGGGTTTCTTCTGTTGAGGCTGTTTAAGCTGTTGTTGGCTTGTTTTTTCTTGTTGCGCAGCTTCTAGTAAACGCCGAGTAATGTTGATGCATCCATTAGGCAGATTCCATTGGAGAAAGGACTGATTGATAGCGGCTATTCGGAGTTTCTTCCTAGTGGCTGATCTACTCACATTGGAATTATTGGGAATATACATTTTTAATGTACATATGGGAAGCAGTAATAACTATATCCATAAAGAAAGCTCACCTGGATTGGTTAGCACCTTGTCAAGTGTATTTTTCAAAGACCTTGAGAAGTTTAATCTGCACGGGGGTGGAATGCTGGCTGTAGTAGTGAATCATTTCCGATAAAACAAGTCAAGCAATTCTAGGGACAACACCATTGTTTCATCATGCGATTCTGACGACTCAACGGAAACTTCAGGCATAGTCTCATCTACCACAGGTCTAGATATCCCATGTATCAGAAAGTTAGCAGATGTGCCATTGAAAGGTCCTAATAGGACGGTGCCATTATGGGGTCGACAGGGATGCTTCCATGATTGCACCTTCATACAATCTCCACACAACCACATCTGTAATTGTTGTAAAAGTCGTTCCCAAGCATTGTAAACAAGAGCAATAGTGCATATCCTCTCTTTGCATGTCATTAACCTTGAGTTAGATGGCCAATGTTGATCACGAATGTGACGAAGAATCGAGGTCTTAACGTAGCCTCTGCCATTACTCCCATCTTCACAATCATCATAATTTTTGAAGGGACAGTGCACTAACCTACCATCATCAGAATCGTTTGTGTCGGATATGGAATGTTGAGAAGATGAAGCGCTTCTGGTAATGGGTAGTGCATAGGCTTCAGAGACAACATCAGATGTTTCAGAGGCATCAGACGAGGGTTGCGAATTGGGGTATGCCGGAGTTTCTTGATTGACATTACCCGTCACAAGTTGGGAAGATGATATAGACGCACGGGTACGTGGCATTGTTGCAGAAGCAACAACAACTGCAATAACCGTTTCAAGGGGAGCGTGAAGGGGGGATGAATTAGGGCAATGTAGGTATCAATCGACTGGGAATGAAGAGGGGAATTTGATAAAGCAGGAATTGAAGTGGGTTGCGGTGATTAGTTAGGCTAATAATAAAGAACAATAAACGCAGGTTTTCAATCGCCTGGTTTTCGCCCGGAGAGTCTCTCTCCTCTGCGGTTATTATTATTATAAAAAAAAGGCGCCTCACAGGCTTTTATTAAATCATGTCGATGTCGAACTCAATATTACAATAAATGGCAGGTAACCTAGCAAACTGAAAATAACAAAGTAATAATGAAACTACTAAAGTCATGGATGAAGGACTTTATCACTTAATTCTTCACAACCTGTATTGTCTTGATTTTATGAACCTCACTATTTCTCATCTTATTTTCTTTTCTTTCCTCTTCCAAAATACCTCTTCAGATGTGTATAGAATTTTTCTCTTTGTACTGTATCTTCACTTGTAATAATAATTTTACGTTTCCTTGTATTTTTGCTTGTGGACCTCGAACTATTTCAACTTTTCTTCAAATATTTTTATATCGCGCTGCTTGTTGATGATGATGTGTTTCTATGGATCTGTTTGATGTTGTCGAGAGAGAGAATGGTGCTAATTGCAAATCAAACTACAAGAAAGATTTTTCATCTTTAGACGTCATCCTCATGATTGACAAAATTAGAACTCAAGAGATCAAAAATAGTGCTGAAAGTGGTGTGAAGTTGGGTATCTCACCATTCCTACCCGAAATTTACGTACGGTGACACACACTCTAAAAGATTTTTTTAGATAGTCACAAAAATGAAGGTTGGTGAGACTCACTTGATGTAAAATAGGTAGTCTCCACTAAGGGTGATCACAACTCTACTACCAAATATCTTTGCAGCACCTAATTTGCCCACCGACATGGTTAAATCCAACTTTAACGCTCTAAAAACTAAGAAACCCGATTGTGTTCTCCAATATTTCCAAGTTCAGTTATTTCGGTCAGAATCTCTATGTAAACATAGCTAGAAGCATGCTAGTGACTCTAATATCTCTAAAAGTTAGAGGTTTTATGCAAGTATTTACAAAGATTTTGAAAAGTTTTTTTTTTTTTTAAGGTGCAAAAGACTAAAAACTCTATATGCGAAATACTCCCCCAAACCTAAATCTAACTTTGTCCTAAATGTTTCAATATATAAGCAGAATTATAACAACATACCAGGAGAACATTGCAGAGTAGATTTAAAGGAAAGAGATTACCAGATGCAAAGAGGATGGTGCTAAACCATAAGTGGATGATTGCTTTGAAAGCAAACAGTATGAGCGCAAGACAAAAAGTTTGATTAGCACACATAAAAATATGCAAAAAGAAAAGGAAAAGGGATTAGTTTTCTAGAAACGCAAACTCAAAGGAATTTTAATCCATATGTATGTACACAGGTGAACCAGTTTAGTCCACATAAACAGCGCCTTCCAAGTCCATGGTCTCAAGTTCTGGTGGAAGATGTTCTAGAAATGGTTTCAATCTCTGACCATTGACCTTGAAGATGTTCTTGTTTGCTGGATTTTCAACTTCAACAGTTCCATGAGGGAAAAAAATACGTACCAAGAATGGACCTGACCATCGAGAACGTAATTTTCCTGGAAAAAGATGCAAATGAGTGTTGTACAATAAAACTTTTTGACCAGGTGTGAAAGTCTTGCGCAAGATGCGCTTGTCATGAAACACTTTCATTCTTTGTTTGTACATTTTGACACTATCATAAGCATCATTTCTTATTTCTTCTAACTCATTGAGTTGAAGCTTCCTTTGGATGCCAGCTTTATCAAGATCAAATTTCAATTTCTTAACAGCCCAATAAGCACGATGTTCTAGTTCTACAGGTAGATGACATGCTTTACCATACACAAGTCTATAAGGTGACATGCCAATAGGAGTTTTATATGCAGTTCTATAGGCCCACAAAGCATCATTTAAACGTAAAGACCAATCTTTCCTAGTAGGATTAATAGTCTTTTCAAGAATATATTTCCCTATTAGAAACTTCTACTTGGCCACTGGTTTGAGGATGGTATGGTATTGCTACCTTGTGAGTGATTCCATACTTGCGCATAAGTGACTCAAAAGGTCTATTCCAAAAATGAGTACCACCATCACTGATTATTTCTCTAGGTGTTCCAAAACGAGAGAAAATGTTTTCTTTAAGAAAAGAAAGAACTACTTTATGGTCATTTGTTTTGGAGGCAATGGCTTCTACCCACTTAGAGACATAATCAAAAACAACAAGAATGTACAAATTACCTTCAGAATTAGGAAAGGGACCCATGAAATCAATACCCGATACATCAAATAATTCAACAATCAAAATAGGTTGTAAGGGCATCATGTTTCTCTTGAGATGCTTCCTAATTTCTGGCATCGGTCAAAAGCAACACAGAATGTATGACTATCTTTGAACAATGATTACCAATAAAAACCACTCTGCAAGACCTTTGCAGCAGTTTTCTTAGCACTAAAGTGGCCTCCACATGCATGGTCATGACAGAAAGAGATGACATCTCTTTGTTCAGAATTGGGGACACATCTCCTAATGAGTTGGTCAGGGCAGTATTTAAACAAGTATGGGTCATCCCAAAAGAAATATTTCACTTCGGCCAATAATTTTGAGCGGTCTTGTTTGGACCAATGCAAAGGCATTCTACCAATAGCAAGGTAGTTAACAATATCAGCAAACCAAGGAATTTCAGATATAAGCATCAACTGTTCATCAGGGAATGATTCTCTAATAAGTAAGAATTCATCAACAGATTCAACATTCAACCTAGACAAGTGATCAACAAAAATATTTTCATACCCTTTCTTATCTCGAATTTCGAGATTGAACTCTTGTAACAAGAGTATCCATCGAATTAGACGAGCTTTAACATCTTTTTTAGACAAAAGATATTTCAATGCAGCATGGTCAGAATATATGATGACTTTAGATCCTATCAATTAAGATCTAAATTTATCCAATGCAAACACAACAGCTAGCAATTCTTTCTCAGTTGTTGAATAATTTAGTTGAGCATCATTAAGTGTTTTACTAGCATAGTAGATCACATAAGGGAGTTTATCTACTCGCTGTCCTAAGACAACTCCTACAGCATAGTCAGACGTATCACACATAATTTCAAATGGTAAGGTCCAATTAGGTGGTTTGACTATATGAGCAGTTGTGAAAAGAGTTTTCAATTTCTCCCATGCTTCCTTACAAGCGTCATCAAAGACAAATGCAACATCATTTGCAAGAAGACTACATAAGGGTCTTGAAATTTTACTAAAGTCTTTGATGAATCGCCGATAAAAACCGGCATGTCCAAAGAATGACCTTATCTCCCTCACAGAGCGAGGTTGAGGCAAATTTTGAATGAGATCAACTTTGGATTTATCTACTTCAATGCCTTTTTCAGAAATGATATGCCCTAAAATGATGCCTGAGTTAACCATGAAATGACATTTTTCCCAATTTAAAACCAAATTCTTTTCCTTACATCGAATCAGCACAAGAGTAAGATGATGCAAACATTCATCAAAAGAAGATCCAAAGACAGAAAAATCATCCATGAAAATTTCAAGAAACTCATCTACCATGTCAGAAAAGATGGTCATCATGCAATGTTGAAAAGTAGCGGGTGTATTACACAACCCAAAAGGCATGCGACGATAAGCAAATGTACCATAAGTACAAGTAAATGTGGTCTTTGATTGGTCTTCGGGTGCTATGTGAATTTGTCTATAACCCGAATAGCCATCTAAAAAACAATAGTGACTATGTCTTGACAGTCTTTCTAGCATTTGGTCAATGAAAGGAAGAGGAAAGTGATCTTTCTTTGTTACCGTGTTCAACTTCCTATAGTCAATGCAAACGCGCCACCCTGTGGTCACACGAGTGGGGACAAACTCATTCATTTCATTTTGAACTACAGTAATGCCAACATTCTTGGGTACAACTTGAATGGGACTGACCCACTGGATATCTGGAATTGGGTATATGATACCCGCATCAAGAAATTTCAGAATCTCACCTTTAACAACATCTCTCATGTTAGGGTTAAGCCTCATTTGCATTTCCCTAGACAGTTTAGTGTTTTCTTCCAGATATATGTGATGCATGCAAATTGTGGAATTATACCTTTAAGGTATGAGATGGTCCAACCTAAGGCCTCTTTATGATCTTTAAGCACTTCTAACAGTTGATTTTATTGTTCTATGTATAAAAATGATGCAGTAATAACAGGTAAAGTCTCATAAGAACCTAAGAAAGAATATTTTAAAGTATCAGGCAATGGTTTCAAATCAAGCTTAGGTGGTTCAACAGGAATCGGGGAAGATTCGAAATCAGAAAGTGGAAGTGGCTCCACAGCATCCTGCCATTTGGAAATATCCATAAGTGGTATAAATTCAATCAAAGAGTGAACTTCACTAATGTACTCAGAATCAAAAAGATCTAAGTCAAAATTTTCTAAACATGCTTGCAAAGGGTCTAAAGATAAGATGTCAGGTAATGAGTCTTGGATCAGATTCTCAATCATGTTAATCTCATGCAATTCAGTATCATCACAATCAATGGGTTGTTGACTAATGTTAAAAACATTGAGTTCTACAGCCATGTTACCAAAGGATAAATTCAACACTCCATTACGACAGTTTATTATAGCATTGGATGATGCCAAGAAAGGACGTCCTAAAATAACAGGAATGTGACAATCAGGGTTTTGCACAGGTTGAGTATATAACACAATAAAGTCCACGGGAAAATAAAATTTCTCAACCTTGATTAAGACATCTTCAACAATACCACGAGGGATTTTTACAGATCTATCCACTAATTGAAGCATAACGAAAGTGGGTTTCAGCTCTCCAAGACCTAATTGCTTATACACAAAATATGGCAAAAGGTTCACACTTGCACCTAAGTCTAGCAAAGCCCGATCGATTGTGTGGTCACCTATAGTGCATGTGATAGTTGGACTTCCTGTATCTTTAAACTTAGGTGGTGTCTTCTTTTGAATAATTTAACTTACCTGCTCAGTGAGAAAGGCACGCTTATGCACATGAAGCTTCCGCTTTTGTGTGCATAGATCTTTTAAGAATTTAGCATATGCAGGTATTTGTTTGATTGCTTCAATAAAATGGATGTTTATATTGACTCGTTTAAACATTTCTAACATCTCATTATATTGTGTACCTTTTTTTATTCTGCACCAATCTTTGAGAAAATGGATCAACAGGGACATGAGATGGTGCAGGGACATTAACATCAGCGGAATCCATAGTCACTATCATGCTCAGATTCCTTTTCCACAACAGGTATTTTCCGTGGATTTGTATGCACCGGTGAGTCTGATTTTGGCTCGACTGACTGTGGTACACCTACATTGTTTTAAACAACTTTACCACTACGAAGAGTTGTGATAGCATTCACATGATCTTGAGGAGTATCATTACAAGTTGAGGTGCTTTCCTGAAATGCACTTTTCTGAATTTGTTGAGGTTGACTAGGGAGTTTAACTTTTCCTTTCTCATTCAATACATCACAAATTTGGCCCATTTTAAGTTCTAGACTTGAGAAGTGTTGGTCTGTAGTCTTGTTTAGTTGCAACAGATTTTGGGTCAACAGACCGACACTATCTTCAAGACTAAGCTTCTTCTCTACAGGGTATTTTATGTGTGATCGCACATGAGGGTTTCTGGGATATGAGTATCCTTGTTTATTACTAGTTGTACCTCCTTGTACAGGCCCCTTAGACCATGAGAAGTTAGGGTGATTTATCCACCTTGGGTTGTAAGTTTGAGAATAAGGGTTGTTTTCATATTTTTGGTACAAACGTTGGCCTGTTCAAGTGTAGATTCTTTAATTTCACGAAATTCAGGATAGTTTTCAGCTAGATGTTCTGAGCTATTATAGAAAAACAAATGGACGTTTCTACCTAATTACATGAGTTAGATGCAACAGGTTTATCACCTTTTTTAAGCTCTAAACTGTCCAGTCTTCTAATCACGGATGTCATTTTCGTATGAATTTCAAAATAAGACTATATTTTATGAACACCAGTTTTATTGGCAGTTTTCCTAGGTTCTCTAATGGTCTCTTATTTCTGAGTTTTCTCGACAACTTCATGCAGAAAGGCCCACGACTCGTCGGCACTTTTATCATTAAACTCGCCATTGCACATAAACACAACCAAGGTTTGAGTGGCGAAATCCAACCCCTCGTAAAGAATTGTTGACAATCTCCACTGCTCAAAACCATGATGGGGACACTGAAGTAACAGATCATTAAACCGTTCTAGGTATTTAGACAATGTTTCACCATCCAATTGCACAAAACTATTTATACTGTGACGAATGGTGGCTGTTTTGTGATTTGGGAAGAAATTTTTGAAAAACTCTTTCGTAAGTTCATCACAGGTTCTAATTGACTGAGGTCACAAAGTATACAACCAAGATTTAGCTTTCTCCTTCAACGAGAATGGAAACAAACGCAATTTCAGGGACACTTCTGTCATTTGATTGAACTTCAGAGTCCCACAAATCTCATCAAAATCTCTAACATGGTGGTAAGGGTTTTCAGCATCAACCCCTCGAAACACATAGAGCATATGGATTATGCTCGCCTTCAACTCAAACTGATCCGCAGTTGCGGGTAGGTCAATACATGAGGGCTAGCTTGTCCTCGTTGGGTACATGTATTCCTTGAGACTCTTGGGTTGGTTTCGTTCGTTGCCCATTGTCTCAGATTGGTCAGGGTTGCCTTTCTCAGAAATGGGTATTTCAATGATTTCCTCTAGGTTAACTCTTACTAGTCTATTTGTTTGGTCTCTAAAGGTCACAATCATAGCCTAGATAGCACATTAATCATGTTATAACACCCAAACAAACAAGCAAATTGGAATACAGGGAAATAATGCCACCAGAGCTAACACTTGGAACTATACTACGCACACAGAACCACAATGTTACACTGTTCAGTCAAATAGAAATGCACATATCAGGGAGGCAGTGCTCATGGAACTAGTAACAGACTCACACACATGTGCATACAGATACGATGATTTTTAGTAACTGGGATATGCTCGCAGAAATAACAACTTTCAGCTAGCAAACAAGTTGATCAGACACTACAGATTCATGCACAATAGGTACCATGGCAACTAGTTTAACAATTAGTCAAAGTGTATTACAGATCAATGCATGTGAATGTGATAGTCAATTTTAGTGATAAACGCACAGGTTCTGTCAAGATTAAAAGGTACACAACGAGAGAACAAATTCAGCATGTAAACAAGTTATTCAATTTTCCAGGATATGGATAGTGTTCTGTTATGCAACTAGTTTGTCAGGTGAACATGGCTCATCATTCAACACGGATTATCAATAATTCAGAGATTAACAATTTCAGCACAGCTAACACACTCATAATTTGCACAGATGCATACACGGAGATAGCAATTTTAGTAGGTGATAATGTTACCCAGATATTATATAAACCAAAGATACTAAGGAAACCAGAACAACAAATAGTCATGACATGTCAATCATATAAAAGACAAGAGTAAAAAGGAGTGGAAGAACAAACCGCCGGCGCAAAACCGGGTTTAGGCAATTCCACAATTTGTGCTGCTCTTTTTTTTCTCCCTTTTCTTTTGTCTCACACAACAGATGCTTTAGGTACCTGCTAGCTCAGAAAAGAATTTGCAGTTCTCAAAAATGGACATATAAAACATAGAAACATGAAGAGTAATTGTTGATCACTGAGAGTTAACAACTAGAATTGTAAGACAACTGTTGTGAATTGCAGTGATGAATTACTGAAAAACTGAGTTATTTCCAATTAAAAGATCTGAGCATAACACAATAGAACAACTCAGAGATGCTATGCTGAAATGCTTGTTATAACACAGAGTGCTAACACTAGCAAAAGACTTCTCAAACTACAACTACAACCATGTAAACCCTATCACTATTCAAGATTTCGACAGAATAACAGGGTGTTCAGCTGAGATGTGACAGATCAGGCCTTTGCAGAATTGAGTTCGAGCCATAGAATGACAGCCAACAGTTACACAATGAGAGCAGCTGCAGAGAACTCAAACTGGACACAATGTAATACAATGAAGCAGTTTATGCGACTGATTTGAAATTTAAAATTACAGCTATAACTAGAAGTATGGAAACTTACAGATAGTTACGACTACAAAGCTACAGATGAACTGACTAAAATACATCTACAGAATAATGAAACAGGCAACTATAGTATACACAGATGCAACAATGCAAAGGATGGTAGAAATAACTAACATGCAGTGTATATACAAATGGATTAATGTTTATACTTGGCTAAGTTATACTAACACAACAGAAATAATGAAAATTCTAAACACATATATATAAGAAATAAGCTGAAAACAGTAAAGTAGAACTTTAAATCAGCTACACTGCCACCGAGTCCCCGGAAGCGGTGCCAAAAACTTGGTAGGTTTGTAAACAAGCCTACGACTTGGAGGGTGTATGGATGAAATTAAAGTTTTCTTATACTGAATCAAACAAAAATAGCAAAAACGGTTTCGGTTGTGTCGACACAACAAAGATATTTGATAATAACAAAAACAGTAAAGCAAGATGCAAAACAAGCAAATAGAACAAATTATGAGAAGAGTACTAGGGCCTTTGAGTCCACCACTAACTTATACTAGTTATTTTCCTCATAATAACACTAACCTAGTCCTTATAACTGATAACAAAAGGGATGTCAATCCTCTGTATATCTAAGGTCACTTTGATATGAATGATTCAATCACAACTAAGGTATTTCTCCTAAGCATTAACTGTCTTTTCAGGCACAACTAATCAAAAGATCAATATATAGGATTAAGCATGAGTTGTAGTTCTTCAACACAATATTATTCTAACTACAATGGATACATGGCATACACTATGAAAGTAAAGTATTGAAGTCCTAAGATAAAATTTTATTCTAAGATAATTAAGCACAACAAGGTTACTGCCATTAACATGAATAACAAGTAGCAAACTAGGGATTCATCTAAACCCTAGCAGGTGAATTTAGAACATGATGGAGATGATAAAAACACAAACTATATGAAGCTAGCAATTTTATCCAACTAAATTCAGATAATTGTTTACACCACAGTTGCCCTATTTATACAACAATTTCTTCCTAAATACTAGAATTGATAAAATTAGAGAACAACCACTCACTCAAATCGTGATTTTCCTACAAACCCACTCTGCAATTATGCTTTTCAATTCCTGATTTGATGTTTGCTTTTTCCATTCAAGATAAACCTAGCCTTATCTCTCTCAATTATAGCTTCTAGGGTTACTGTTTGTGGAAAAGAATCTATGACTGGGATAGATAGAAGTTAGGAAGATGATTGATGGCATAGGGTGGCTGTTAGGGTAGCTGTGTTTCATAGGTGGTCGGTAGTGGAAGTGATGAAGGGGAAAAAAAAGTGAACTGACGTTTTGCAGATGGAGAAGAAGAGTACGATAGGCAAAGGGGGTGTTTGGCGTCCTTGTTCGACTAAGGTAAGAAAATGTGTGTGCTAGGGAGTTGAGCAGTTGCATCAAACGTTGATGTACTGGGTTTGGATATGGATTAGGGTTCTTTCACTTTCTCAGGCCCAATTCTTCTTTAAAGCTAATAATTCAAACCCACACCTAGTTTTGGGATGTGAAAGCAACATTCTTCACTTGCGGATGAGGTGCAAACAACATTCTTCACTCGCTGCTAAGGTGCAGAAAATATCCTTCACTGCTTTCCAGCGGGGTCTTTTGTTGTCTTTCTTCCATTGGCATCGATTCTATGCTTTTTTTAGCCTCTCGATTCATCCAAGCTTTATTTAGTACCTAAAAACACAAAACTAATTAGTTCAAGTATTTATTCTTGAAAACAGTACAAAATACTAAATTTGGGATAATATATGATTTTAAAACGCAAAGGATGAATTAATTGCCAATGAAAAGGTGTAGAAATATGCAATATTTGGCACTCATCAAAAGCTCTACAAATAATCAAGATCAGGATACTCGAGTTATTATCAAGATAAAGATAACTGGACCTGGCTTCAAGATTCCTAATGAAGTCTTTGTAGTCGCTAAACCCTAAAAGGGTTTCTGGAGAGGACGACTCTAGATGCAACTAGGACACACCAAAAAGTAGTGTCATGATTCAAATATCCTAGTTTTCAATAGTTCCCCTTATATAAACTTCAAATCCTAGGTTGCTTTAGTTTTAAGCTAAGATAGCTTTGGAACCAAGCAATCAATATTCACCGTTGGATGAAAGCTTTGAATATTAATCACATATACAAGATATATACTATGGTTAGATAAACTATAACCAAACCATGTATAAATACTATGTCCAACATGGTTAGCCGAAACTAGTCGATTTGAACTTTAAAAGCTTAACACTCATTTTAATGTTCACTAAGACATTATTATTGAGTCACAATCATGTGATCAAATGAGTCTAGTATTAATTAGAGAATTGATCAAATGCAAATCACTTCATAGAAATAATTTAATTACACTTGAATCATAATCGACATAGTTTATAAATGTATAAAGTACTATTACTTGAATCATTCGTGAATCGGCTAAGACACATTGCGCGAACCGGTTTGCAAACTTATATGTAATGACCGAGTTCCGGAGTTGACAGAACTTTTGCATCTCACATACTGGTTTGCAAACTTAGGTGCAACTCAAAGTCCCGGAGTTGACAGAACTTTTTCAGTTCACGTACCGGTTTGCAAACTTAAGACTTTTTAACCGATTCTGGAGTTCATATAAATTTTTCAGTTCATGTACCGGTTTGGGTACTAAAATGGTTCTAGAACATAGGAATGTTTTGGCTCGCATACCGGTTTGATTATTTTAACCCCGTTTTCAAAATGGTTTGCATACGAATATGCATACCTATTCGGATCACGAAACAAATAGATTTTCCATGATGTACATACAAATATCTATATCACACAAATATGAAAGTCGATATATACTACTCTGCTATGTGTACGAATACATGTAATACGACTTCAGACATATAACAATTTTCTCAGTTTATGAGACTGATAACACTGTCTTGTATTCCGAATATAATAGTTCTATATTTCTCTAAATCAATTTGAAACATTCCTAAATAACATCAATGACACATATCATTGTTCCAGGCTATTTTCAAATGATAAACTTGAATCATGATTTGGTTCCAAACTAGAAATTGTTCTCCACCAAAATTTGATCAATTATGAACAAATGTTCATCAAACTTAGTCATTACATTTGGAGAAATTCGTAAACTAAATAATTAGTTATCTTCTCCAAATTCTTGTTTATGCAATCTAGTCCAATTAGTTATGCGACAATCATCTCAAGGATAGAAAGGTGAATATAACTTGAGAAATAGGTGGTTCAGTCTTCACTTACCTCTTGTTGATGAAGTTCTACAAAAGTTTCGGTTTGATTTTCATCTTCAAACCGTAGAACGAAAATGATGACTGGATCGTTTCTCAACTACCTCTATCCTAGACTGAGATTTAACTAATTATAGACTAGAAATTGAGATATAGTTTTGACAACAACCTTGATATAGAAACACTTGTGAGTTCGACCGAGTAATGCTCTAACAAGGGAAGACTATCTCCCAAAAGGACATTGGGATGAAAATTCTCTGATCTTTACTTGCAAGATACGAGTCTAAGAAACATGCCATCATGGAAGAAAATAACCTTCATAAACTTTCTAGGAACACTCTTGTTGGAAAGTTGAAGATCTTTGATCATGAATTGCAATACGGAACCGAAAAGGATTCTGCGTTCAAAGAACTGGAAAATACTAGAATCCTAAAAAGTGAAAGTGTTGACAACTCTGGAGATGATCTTGTCGATCCTGATTTTTCAGATAAAGATTTTGATAACTCAATTTCTCTAATCACAAGATAGATTAGAGAACTTTTTAGGAAGAGAAATAAACAATTCTCCAGAGACAATCCTCCAATGTCAGCTAAGCCACATAATCGTATTTCTGCTAAAAACAGATATTCCAACGACACTGATGACGAGGATATGCCGCAGTGCATTAAGTGTAAAGAATTCGGTCACTTTGCCAATGAATGTCCAAATCTAAGAACTATACACTGGCAATAAGAGTTTGGATGTAACACTTGATGAGACCTATGATCATTACGATTCTGAAAAGGAAGAAAATTCAAGTGTAGCTATCTTGGGTGAAATTGTAAATTTTGATGATTGTAGAAATACTCATTATCAATCTTGATAGTTTGATTGATGGTTCTTCATCAAAATCATTGGAGAGTGTTATGAATTTCTCGTATACTAATGAGAATTCTGATAATGTTTCAGGTACCCTGTGTTTAGCCGCTAAAGTTTTTCCTGAAACAATCTCCAATTCAACATGTCCTTATTGTATCGGTAAAGGTCACAGACTCATACAATGTTTCAAATACAAACATAAATTAATGTATGCCAACAAACTGCAAAGGACAGCTAGTCGGTTGGTAAATACACTTATAATTGTTCAAAAGTCCAATCCTGATGTACACTTTTTTTTTTTTTCAAAACTCTAAACTTTATTGAAAGAAATGAAGTTAAAAGTTACAGACCAGACTCAAGACTGCAAAAGAAAATTACAACTTAAAGTAAAAGAAACAAGAAAATCAACACTAATCAAATCTGTAATAAGGTTGATCTGGAACTTCAATCCTAGTTAAGCTGCCTGGCCTTTCATTGAATTTTAGAATCTGCCCCTTCTGTAAAAAATCTCCCTTCTTAGAAAAGTGATCAGCTGTAAAATTAATTTCTCTGTATGCATGTTTAACATTAATTGAATGAATTTTGGCCATGATTATTTGCCATCTAGCCAGCAGAAACCAAGGTATCTTTGCCTGTTGTAAAGCTTTTGCACACACACTAGAATCAGTTTGCAGAATTAACTAAAAATGACAATGCTCAACTGCCTATTCTAAAGCCTTAATACAGGAAATGAATTCTGCAATATAGTTAGTAGTAATCCCTAAACCACCTGATTCAGCAAAGATGAAACCTCCTACATGATCTCTAACCACAAAACCATACCCAGCATTTCCTGGGTTTCCCCTTGAAGCACCATCACAACATAGCAGCAATTCACTTTGGTTTGGCAGAAAGAAGAAAATTTCAATGATCCTTATCCTTCTCAGTTTCCTGACTTGGATGTTAAAGAATGGCAGAATTGAATTTTCAGTTGCAGTTCCCCACACTACTCCTTTCAGTCTCACTTCACAATCATGAACTATTCTAACAATTCTAGCTTGAATTTTAGCTAACAGAGGCTTCTCTTCATCATAATAAATTGCATTTCTTTGAAACCACAGAGAAACCATAGCAGTATAAGCACTAATTATCCATAATTCTTTAATCACAGGGATGGAAGTTTTATGTAGTTTCAAAATATCTTCAGAAGAGCTTGGTTTAGAGTAAGAAAAGATACCTGAAAGCCAATTCCATAAACTGGTACTGAAGGAACATTTCCACAAGATATGATCTATACTATCTTCACCATCATGACAAATGTAGCATCTGGATGCAAAATTAAATCCCTTTCTCCCAAAGAGAAGAGTATCCCAATTCTGATGTACACAAAGTTAACTCTTATTCTTATAAGAGATTGATTGATTCTAAAGATAAGGAAAAATCTCAAACAAACAGAAGAGTCCGGGCTAAACATTCCGAAGTGAAGGATATTGTCAATTTCGTGCAGGAATCTTGTGGTGAGCAATCTAACGCTCACCTCAACACAATCTAATTGTGTTGAAATGTGCATATTATCTCATGCACCCTTGAAAGAGATAAGAACTTTGCACATCAGGGTTTTTGGATCAAAATTGAATATTATTACTTAGATTTTCATCTTTATCTGTCCATGCATCTCTATGTCTTAAGTAATGGTATTGAAAATTTTGATCTAATAAACTAAAAAAAAAAGGATATATAAAAAATGACATTTTTATTCCATTTTAGGTTTTGTATGTTCAAGTGTATGAACCTTTATAGGTTCTGAAATCCTGCATGATAAAATGTCCTCTCCGAGACTTATATTTCTTTCACAAGAAGTGTTACCTGTTGAACCATATATCTGCGTTTCATAAATCTATTTTATTCTCACGAATCACGGAGGCTCCAAGCACCACATCTTCTCGCGAATCCTATGCTCTAATGGTTGTTGATACTGATCCAACTAAAAAGGAAAAAAAAAGAAGTCTCTTCCTCTTGTCTCGTCTCTTAAAAGGAAAAGGAAGAATAAGAAAAAACCTAGATTGGATTACTCCAATCAGAAAAGGTTTTAAAATCTTCTTGGAGAACTTAAGAAAACCAAGAATGAGGTACAAGGGATAAAAAGGTTTTTGCAGATATCTCTCAAACCTCAAGAGCCTGTCAATCAACAGCCTACCAGGTTTGCAGAAACTAACTCCTTCATTCACGAGCCATATGTTCTTATTCCAGTTATTGATAAGGTATTTGGACATGATAAGGAATTCTTCAAAGACTTTAAGTACTAGGAAACTTCTTTTGAGGATTTTATTCTTAAGAAGGATAACCAAGGTTTGGTATATCAAAGATTGTGATTACACATAGATATTTCCAACGTTTTCATCTTGCATGTTTTTAGATTTATTTATTTAAATTATAGGGTTGTTGTAAGATGAAATTATAGTATTTAATCATTATTGGTATAATTATTGCAAAAATATTATGAAATATTTGTGCGTTTAAGTTCTCGTGAATGGAGATAATATTTCGTAGAAGATGTTGAGTAGAAGATGAAATATTTATGCCATATACCTTAGGGACATGTTGAGTAGAATATGTTGTGTAAACAACTTGGCCAAGGACAACCGTGGTATTATAGCGTGCTCGTGCCTGTTGAGGCACAAGAGGATAGCTTAGAACGTTAGCGGCTAGTTAAGATGCTATAATTTAGCGCGGCATGTAAATGGTATAAAAGTGGCGTGAAACGTCCGCTCTTTATGCCACGACTAATATAGATAGAAATATTCCATGCCATAATATATACATGAGATACTGGAGTGCTAAATTACCGCGTGGGCATTGAATAGCCTATTTGCTGTGATAAAATAACAAGTGTCGTAGTGGCCTAAAACGGCGCTAACATGGCCCGCAGTGACATTATGATCATCCTAATGAGCTGAAATCTAAAAGTTGGCTCAATAGCCATAGCCTTAGCTACCATAACTTAAATTATATCTAGCTCGAGCTATTGGCACAAAGTGGCATAGTAATTTATTTCCGTATTAGGGTTTGGAGTGTTGTGGCCTTTCAATGGCGGCATCACTAGCAACTGGTTCGGTAATCTGCAGTTTTATAACAACTTAATGTATTTTTCCTTGGCCACGGCTAATAGGAGAGAAATTGTCGAGCCATTACCTAGCCACGAGCTAATAAGTTAATCTATAATCCAAGGGAGCCGTAGTGGCGTACTTTACACACAAGGAAACATACGGCATGTTGTGGGCCCGTAGTGGCACTATGTGAGCTGAGACTTTAGAAGTGGCATGCCATCCCCAATGCTAGCACGTCAAAATTGTCGGATCTTACCTAATCCGCAGGCTTTTATAGCATGTATATGACATTGTAGCATATATATGGTCTTTAAGGGGGTTTTAGATAATGCATGTTTGGATATGACTTGATATTAGTCTATTGTGGCATAAGAATGATGTGAATATGCCATGGCCAAGAATTACGGCTTGTCCTCGATTTGGCCAAGGCTATTAGAATGGGATTCCTGTTTCAACTAGGATATCCAGGTTAGATTATGAAAGGGTATAATCCATGAGAGAATCATGAGTCAAGATCAAATCCTTTTTAGGTCATTGATTGGACGTAGTCGTGTTGACTATAATGGATATGCCACTGAGCTGGCCAAGATCCTAAAATATTGCATCTTACAGTTTGGCCTTGGTCATGGCTTCTTAGACATGAGAATGGCATGTGGCATAATCCATAGCCTTGGACGTGGTTTCCTAAGGCCAAGAATAACGCGTGGCATAAGCCATGGCCTTGGTTGTGGCTTCCAAAGGCCAAGAATAACGCGCGACATAAGCCATGACCTTGGCTGCCAAGGTAGAGAATGGCGCAGAGCATAGGCAGTGGCCTTGGCCACAGTTTCCAAGTCCTAGAAGAGCGCGCGGCTTAGCAATGGCCTATGACATAGTTTCCAAGGCCATAGAGTAACGCTCGCTATGCTATGGCCTTGGACGTAGCTTCCAAGGCCGGGAATGATGGGAGACTTATCCATGGCCTTGGCCACAGTTTCCAAGGCCTGAGAATGATGTGTGTACTATGTTATATCTTTAGTCATATCTTCCAAGGCTCGGAATGACATGCGACTTAGCCATCACCTTGGCCATAGCTGCCAAGGCCCGAGAATAATACGCGGCTTATACTATGACGTGGTGTTGGCTACGCCATAATTCCGACCATAGCTTGCCAAGATGTGTTTAGCGGTGTCATGGGCTTCACTATATCTAGCCAATATTTCGTAATACTTATGATGTGATTATCATATAGATATAATCTAGGGTTTGAGTTTAGGGAAGTATGTCAAGCCTAAATTTGAGGTGTAATGCTATCTCAGTACAGATTTTGACTACAATAATGCCGCTATAGTATGTTCAAGGAACTCGGCCGTGGGATTTTGCGACTTGAGAAGATACTTATATGACTATGTATTAAACACAATACTTTAATTCAGTAGTGAAAAGGCGAGGGTACCCCAATATACCTCAATCTAAAACTTTTTCTTCCTATAAGTCCTTTCTCCGAAAGTGATTGTCTATGGACTGTGTCGAGACAATGCAATTAATCATTTCACACTTTGTGTGATCGTCTATGGATACGAGATCGAGATAATACAACAACAAAGTGTGTTTACTTGATACAAAGTTTCGGACTTAACCAAACTCAATAGGATTCACGTATCAAGTAAATAGGAATTAACGTTTAGTAACGAAGAAGGATTCCTTGATCATAATTTCTATTTATTGTTTAAAATTAAAATTAAATTTCAATTACTTTATTATTTATTTTGTTTTCAAAACCTAAAAACAAACCCCCC
Organism: Papaver bracteatum; assembly: GCA_023529315.1. NCBI lineage: Eukaryota > Viridiplantae > Streptophyta > Magnoliopsida > Ranunculales > Papaveraceae > Papaver > Papaver bracteatum. The sequence goes on from JAJJWX010000603.1 coordinate 823,653, forward strand.
CCCTTTGTGACGCTTTCAACAACTAAAACTCCATGCTCTTCGTGGGAACGATCCTTACTTCCATTATATTATTAGTTAATTGTGTAGAAATAAGTGATTTAATTTGATTGCACTCGCGACACGCATCAAATTTTGGCACCGTTGCCGGGGAGAAGTCGGTAGCTTTAGTTGTTTATTTTATTTTGTTTTTAGAATTTCTTTTTAGTTTTTAACTTTGTTTTCTAGATTTTTGTTTTAGGTGCTTAATCTCTGGCATCGAAGGATTGGAATTACCAGAGGTGCAGAATTCAAACTCACAAGGGAATGTTACTACAAGCACGTCCAAAGTTTCCAGAAGAACCTTCTACATCAATAATGGTAGGCGGTACAAATAATCCACCACCTCCACCTCCTGAGAGGAAGTTAGGAGATTTGACATATTCATGCTTAGATTCGCAACCACTGTGCATTACAATCACTAACCCAGTGGAGCTAAAGTCGAATCTACTTCATCATCTCCCAAAGTTCAAGGGACATCCCGGTGAAGATCCGAACCGTCATCTTCAAGTATTTCAACACAAGATGACAAGTCTAAGACAAGGAGTCGAAGACAGAGATATGGCTATGCTACAAGCCTTCCCGTTCTCATTGAAAAACTTAGCAGAAGAATGGTTGTATTGTCTTCCTCCAGGGAGTATTACAACATGGAATGACATGAAAAACCTATTTCTGGAGAAATATTTTCCTGCTTCCAAAGCGGCATCCGTTCGTAAGGAGATTAGTGGCATTCTACAGATGTCTGGGGAGTCTTTATATGAATATTGGGAGAGGTATAAGAAGTTGTTGGAAAGCTTCCCACACCATAATATATCCCCAACACATATCATTCAATACTTATACGAAGGATTACTTCCATAATAGAGGAATTTGATTGATGCAGCAGCTGGTGGTTCACTCACTGAGAAGACAATATCGCAAGCAACTAGTCTGATTGAGAGTATGGCCTCAAATGCTCAACAGTTTTATACAAGACATGATTCAAATGTTAGAAGAGTTAGCGATATGGGGGACTCTCTGAATACAGAGCATCGTTTGAGTACAATTGAGAAGGCGATTCATCGCATAGCTTCTGTAGTAGATCCACCATATGAAGAAGAGGCCGAGGTTAATGCTTTATTCCCAAATCCTAGGCCAAGGTATGATCCATATTCTAATACTTACAATCCAGGTTGGAAAAATCATCATAATTTTAGTTATGCCAACAAGCAAGTTGCATCTCCTAATCCATATGCGAGACAAAGTGGTTTTCAATAATTTCAGTCGCAACCTCAACAACAGAATCAAAGCTCTATTTTAGAAGAGATGATGAAATCTATGATGCTAAATCAAGATGAAACTTCCAAAGAGCAAAAGGCAATATTTCAACAAAACCTACTATATAAAAAAAAGAATGATGCTTCCGTCAAAGACTTACAAGTACAAATTAGGCAATTGGCAACCGATATGAATTCACTAAAAGCACAAGCATCAACAAAATTTCCATCACAACCTTTTGTGAATCCAAGATAGCATATCAATGCAGTGACTTTAAGAAGTGGGAAACAAACGAAAAAGACAAAGCAACAATAAGTGGTTAATAACGACATCGAAAAGGAAGTAAAGGAGGAAACCGTCCCAAAGGAAAAGACAACATCAACCGGCCAACCTAAGGACACGTTTTCCACTTTTACCATACCACCTCCTTTCCCTAGTCGTTTTTCCAAATTAAATAAGCAAGATCAAGACAAGGAAATCATGGACATTTTCAGCAAGATACAAATCAACATTCCATTTATTGAGGCCATCAGAACCGTACCCAGGTATGCCAAGGTTTTGAAGGATTTGTGTACAAGGAAGGATAGGTTGATTGTTAATGAAATTACTCAGGTGGGCGAAAGTGCTACAACTATGTTACTAAAGAAGATGCCTGCTAAGTGTGAAGATCCGTGTGGCTTCACAGTGCCAATTACTATTGGTAACCGACGATTTGAGCGTGCTTTGCTTGATTTGGGAGCATCTATAAGTGTTATGTCAGCCGATGTTTATGATTCTTTAAATCTTGGACCTTTAAAAGAAATAAAGATTACTATTTATTGGCAAACAAGTCCAATATATATCCTACGGGAGTCGTGGAGGACGTGTTAGTTCAAGTGAATCAGTTAATCTTTCCGGTTGATTTCTACGTTGTGGATATGCAAAATGGAGATAATTGTTCATCTACTTTGTTACTTCTTGGGAGACCATTTATGAAAACTGCAAATACGATGATTGATGTGGACAATGGTACACTCACTATGAAATTTGATAAGGAGATCATTCGCTTCAACATATTTGAGGCCATGCGTTATCCTAGTGTGCAATCCGCTTTCTCTATTGACGTCATTGATTCGTTAGCACAACAAATGTTTGATTTGAGAAATGCAGATGAACTTGGAGTTGTGTTGCGAAATAACATTCATTTGGATGTTCATGGGAAACCAAATTTGGACATTGACTTAGTCAAAGATCTAGTGGAGATGTGTGGTGCTTTAACAACATTACAAGAAGCTCGAAAGGTTAATATTTCTTTACCCGTAACTAATGAGGTTCCTTTACCTTCTATTGTGCAGGAACCTAAACTAGAATTGAAGCCTATTTCCTATCACTTAAAGTATGCCTACTTGGGTGATAAATAGGATCTTCCGGTGATCATTGCAAATAACCTCACTTCCATACAAGAAGAACGTCTACTTCGGGTTCTGAAGGAGCACAAAACGGCCATTGGTTGGACAATTGCTGACATTATAGGTATTAGTCCATCAATGTGCATGCATAGAATCCTTATGGAAGATGATAGAAAGCCAATATGTGATGCTCAGTGTAGGATTAACCCCCCAATGATGGAGGTCGTAAAGAAAGAGATCCTCAAATTGCTAAGTGTGGGGGTAATTTACCCAATTTCTGATAGCAAATGGGTGAGTCCGGTACAAGTGGTGCCTAAGAAATCGGGTTCCACTGTTGTTAGAAATAAAGATGATGAACTTGTTCCTATAAGAGTTCAAACAAGATGGCGAGTATGCATAGACTACAGAAAGCTCAATTCGGCTACCCACAAGGATCACTTTCCTTTGCCTTTCATTGATCGGATGTTAGAGAGGTTAGCGGGCTCATTATTGATTTTTGGACGGTTATTCGTGGTATATTAGATTGTTATTGCACCGAAGGATCAAGAGAATACTACTTTTTCTTGTCCTTTTGGTACGTTTGCCTATAGACGAATGTCGTTTGGTCTTTGCAATGCGCCTGCCACTTTTCAGAGGTGTATGGGTTAGTATATTTTATGATTACGTGGAACGCATCATTGAGGTATTTATGGATGATTTTAGTGTTTATGGCAATTCATTTGATATTTGTTTACAAAATATTGAACTTGTGCTAAAAAGATGCATAGACACTAATCTTGTTTTAAATTTGGAGAAATGCCACTTTATGGTAAACCATGGTATAGTGCTAGGTAATATCGTTTCCTCTCGAGGGCCCAAAGCAGACAAAGCAAAGATAGACTTAATAAAGAACTTACAATGCCCCACTTCGGTGACGGACATTCGCTCGTTTCTTGGTCATGCAGGTTTTTACAGGCGGTTTATCAAAGATTTCTCCAAAATCTCAATGCCGATGTGCAAATTATTGCAAAAATAGGTTGCTTTTGACTTCAATAAGGAGTGTAAAAAAACTTTTAATTGAAAGAATTGTTGACGACTGCGCCGATAATCAAGTCATCGGATTGGAGTTTTCCATTTGAATTTATGTGTGATGAAAGTGACTACGCAGTTGGAGCTGTTTTGGGTCAAAGAGTGGATAAGTTGTCCCATGTTATCTATTATGCATCTAGGACCCTAAACGATGCTCAAATCAACTATTCTACCACCGAGAAAGAATTGTTGGCTATAGTGTTTGCACTAGAGAAATTTAAATCGTATTTGGTGGGTACAAAAGTGGTTGTGTATTCCGATCACGCAACACTTAGGTACCTAATGAAAAAAAGAGAAGCTAACCCCAAGACTTATATGGTGGATATTGTTATTGCAAGAGTTTGATTATGAAATCAAAGATAAAAGAGGTGTTGAAAATACTGTTGCGGATCATCTTAGTAGACTTGTTGTTTCCGAAGAAGAACTTCATTTTCAAGATCGTTTTCCAGACAAACAACTTTTCTCAATTGAAGATTCAACACCTTGGTACACGGATATAGTGAACTACTTGGTTATAAGGCAAGTACCTAGTACAATGTCTCATTTTCAAAAGCTTAATCTTAAGAAGATAGCCAAGCAGTATGTGTGGGATAAGCCGTACTTTTGGAAATACGGTTCGGATCAAATTATCCGCAGGTGCATGCCTAACTCTAAATTTCAATCCATCCTTACTTTTTTGCCATACTTATGCATGTGGTGGTCATTTTGGTTCTAAATGTACAGCTCTCAAAGTTCTTGAGAGTGTATTTTATTGGCCCACCTTATTTGAGGATGTATATACATTTTGCAAATCTTGTGATAGATATAAACGAACGGGCAATCTAAGTGCTCGAAATCAAATGCCACTCACACCAATTCTTGCTGTAGAGATTTTCGATGTGTGGGGAATTGATTTTATGGGCCTTTTTGTTAATTCGAATAGAAAATTTTATATACTTCTTGCTGTGGATTATGTTTCAAAATGGGTGGAAGCTAAAGACACCCCTACTAATGATTCTCAAGTTGTTTATGAGTTTGTAAAGGAATATATTTTCTCTAGACATGGTACACCAAGAGTGGTTATCAGCGATGGAGGCTCGCACTTCAAGAAATCCTTCCATTCTCTTCTCAAGAAGTACAACATAAATCACAAGGTCGGTACGCCATATCACCCACAAACTAGTGGGCAATCTGAAATTTCAAATCGTGAGATCAAGTCCATCTTAGAGAAAACCGTTAACACTACACGGAAAGATTGGATTTATAGACTAAACGATGCACTTTGGGCGTATAGAACTACATACAAAACACCAACTGTTATGTCTCCATATCGGTTGGTTTATGGAAAAGCTTGTCATCTTCCGGTTGAACTTGAGCACAAGGCTTATTGGGCGATAAAGATGTGCAACATGGATTATGATAATGCGGGGAAACAAAGAAAGTTATAACTTAATGAGATAGAGGAGCTACGTAATGATGTTTACGAGAGTTCCTGGATTTACAAGGAGAATACTAAGTTATTTCATGACAAAATAATTTCTCGGAAGAATTTTATTGTGGGGCAAAAAAGTTCTTTTATTATATTCTCGTATTAAACTATTTCTTGGTAAGCTAAGGTCCAGATGGATTGGACCATATGTTGTTACTAATGTTTATCCTCATGGTGTAGTTGATATAACTAGTCTCCGATATGGGACAACTTCAAAGGTCAACGGCCATATATTTAAACCATACTACGAAAGCATTGTGTGTGTGGATATGGATGTGCTAGAATTTCGTGATTTGCTCCCTCTGGAGGAGTAGTAAGGAGAATTCTAAGTCGGGTCGAGGACGTAAAACTAAGCGCTAAATGGGAGGCAACCCATCGGTTTTGTATCTCTATCTTTTGTATTTTATTTTTCTTAGCTTTTCATATCATATTTTGATTTCCCACCTTGATTTTACTTAGGATGAGTCAATTACATTGAGGACAATATAAAGTTTAAGTGCGGGGAGTATTTTGCATATAGAGTGTTTTTAAAATTTTGCATAAAAACCTTTAACTTTTTAAGATTTTAGAGTCACTAGCATACTTCTAGGTATGTTTACATAGAGAATTCTGACCGACATAACTGAACTTGGAAGTGTTATGGAACTACGTTCGGATTTCTGACGAATTGGAGTGTTAAATAATGGATTTAATCATGCCGGTAATGCAAATGAGGAGCAGAGGGAATGCATTATTAGAGTTGCTGATCAATCATTAGTGGAGACTACCCATTTTCATATCAACCGAGGCACCAGACCAGATTTCTTTATAAATGACTAAAGAGCTTTCTTTTGAGTGTGTGTCACCGTACGTTGATTCCGGGTAGAATGGTGAGCTACCCAACTTCACATCATTTTCAGCATTATTTTTGATCTCTTGAGTGCTAATTTTGTCAATCATGATGGTGACGTCTATAGATGAAAACCACCTTCTTGTAGTTTGATTTGCAATTAGCACTATTCTCTCTTGCCAACAACAGGTCCATAGAAACACCATCATCATCAACAAGCAGAACGACATCAAAATCTACAAGGAAAGTTGAATATGTTTAAGGTTTACAAGCAACAAAATGAGTAAGGGAAAATTTCATATCCAAGTAAAGCAACATACAATGAGCGGAATTCTATATCCAAGTTGAAGACTTATTTAAAATAGCGAAGAAAATCAAAAGATGAGAGTTATTGAAGTTTATGATACAAAGACATTACAAGTTGTGAAGATCAAAGTGGTAATGTACCTCTCTCATGGACATGTTAATTTTATTGCACATTTATTATTTTAGTTGCAATCTCTCTTCAAAAAAAAAAAAAAAACGAAAATAAATAAATATATATATACAAAGAGATTTGCATTTAGGTTGTTTGTTCAATAAGGCCATGTGGAAGAAAAATATATAAATAAGTTTCAAGCAACAAGGAAATTGAAGAAAAAAAGTACAAATTGTCGAAGTTCTACAAGTTTATCATCAATAGTTGAAGACCGAAGACAAAGACCGAAAAGATGAAGAAGACGAGCTGAAGGAAGACGTTTCTATTGGATGTTGTGAGAGTGGTGCTTTCGTCACTGCTGATCGGATGTGAATGTGGTAAGTACTCTCACCCTTGCTATAGTGGTTGATTTCCTTTCTTAGAGATCATCAGAAAAAGCCTTTTATTTCTCACGATCTTGTGGGGTCTCAAGAAATAATTCGGAAGGTTTCCTTCCCACTATTCAACGTGTGTAGGATTTTATATTCATACCTGCACACATGTGAGACCCATAAAAAAGCCATTTTATTGAGTGAAATTATCATAAAATCCTTTTAAGTGAGGCAGAAGTCGAGGCGAAATACTTATTGATCGCTCTCAAACACGCATTCTCTCATTATGGTGTGGTTATTTCTCACTCAAGATTTAAGAATGAATATGTTCTTTGGTATTTCTAACTTCTTATTACTAGCATGCAGAAACTCTATGTCCTCATAGCTCTTTGGATGCTTGGGAAGCTGGAACGCTTTGAAGTTGGAGTAGGTTTTGTGGGTATACCTCTCGTAAGCCCTCACGAGACTATAACTCGTCCACTAGGGACACCTAGGGGTTTAAAGGCATGTTGCATTAGCTAAGTGCATCCATTTTCTCGATGACATGGAGTTGTTGTACTTTTGGTTAAGTAGTTTGCTCGAGGACTAGCAAAATCTAAGTGTGGGGGAGTTTGATAAGTGCATATTTTACATATATTTGGTGTCAATTTCATAGTATTTTTTGGTTTTCTTGTAAATCATTGTATATTATGCTTGTTTTCTCTTGTTTATGTTTTATTAAGTGAATCATCCAAAGAAGTGAATTGACACTTAATTGTGCAATAAAAGAAGCTAGCTGCAAGCGGAGAAGGGCCAAAGACCAAGTGGAACTCGTTCAAATATAGGAGTCCTTTATATCATCTCGAAGAAGACGAAAGGGCGAAAGAACGGGTCAATCCGACTTCGTATGAAGAAGTTATGGCGGAAAAGAGAAGTTAAGTTTGTTGATTCCGTAGAACTAATAGCTAAACGTTCTACTAAAGGCACCTCTCCGTTAGATGAGGGCACATCATCTTCTCCATCGATTTTAACAGGGAAGAAAACTAAATACCGGCCGATGACTGCTGTGGCCGTTGGAACGGCGGAAGATACTTTGGAATTGGATTTTGGTTGTTCCCATTACCAGCGAATGATGGATGAGAATGAAGAAACTCGACATAGAGTTTGCTGCTATTAGTAGCAATGATCGATGGCGATGCGCGGTGGTAATGGCGAGAGTAGTTATCGATGGCTAGGAACTCGAACTTAAGATGAAGATTGTAGTGATGTTGTTGTCTGATAAACGAGGAGAAGATGGATCTGAGTTGCTGCCATGATCAATAAAGGAGAAGCTGTTGGATACTGCTTGCACAGTCGAATGGAAGAGAGTGGAGGATAGACGAGTTTGTGGTTTTGATTGAGCTCGAGTCAACAACAGGGGAAGTGATGAGGCAACGATAGAGTCAGCAGTTGAGCTCGAGATAGTTGGATGCTGAGCTTGGAAAAGTAAAGAGGTACATGAAGTGATAGCTCGAGTTTGTTGATGAGAATGGTTTGAGTACTCGAGAGTTACAAGAAGCTGGAACTCGGAAGTCAGAGTCGACTTGGTTTATTGGGAGTTAAGAAAATCTCAATGAAGGAGATAACATGATGGAACTAATGCTATTGTTGTTCAGTTGTTGGAAAATGACTGAATGGGAGAAGTGGAGCTTTAGGTTGCTGAGAAGACTTGGCATAGAATGAAAATGGGTTGCTGCCGTTGTGGTGCAGACGAGAAGGAATTGAGGATAATGGAATGGTGCTGTCGAGAATAGCTTGGCTACTATTATAGGCTGATAGACTGAGCTCGATAATATAAGTTCATGGATTAATGGTGATAACAGCAGAGTATAGTAATGAGTAGTGCTGTGTTGGCTGTATATATGGCTCTCGAGTTAAACACGGAAGTTGTTTTCGTAAGATTTTGGCAGAGCTTGAGAATTCGAGTAAGGAACGAAAGTAAAAGAGACGGGATAAGTTACGTATGGGAAATCCCAGACGTAGAGAAAAGAAGAACAACGAGATTATCTCGTTTAGCAGTTGATACGAAACAGAGAAGTAAACCAGTTAACTTTGTCTAGAAATCAGCTGGGATATGGTGTTGGAGATCGATAAGAGAGCTCTATCTAAACAAGGAATCATCGATACGCGTTTGAGGAGGTTGGAAAATATTTGGAAGTTGAAACTTGACCGATAATTCAGATTTTGGGTGAGAATAGAGTCGGCAAAAACAGTCACCAGGCTAAGCTTTCACCGTCGATTTATGAGATGAATGGTGGAGATTTAAACGCGTTTTAGGGTTTGAGTCGGCTAAGGAAAGGTTGGTGATTATCAGATTCGAAATATCAGCTACAAAAGGCTATAAATAGAGGCTCGAATCACCACAGAAAATTATCTCCTCACCCTCACTTTCACGTCCACCACTGTTCGACTGAAGTACTCTAACAAGAACAGAAGCCTAAGGAGTTCAATTCATGCACAAATAGCTCGAGTTCGTGGCAACTTCGGGAGACATAGCTCAAGCTTCTTTTCGTTTGTAGTTTGAACTTTACTTTTTCCCTGATTTGTTTATGATAAAACTCCATTATGTCTAGCTAATTTCTTAATTGATTAGGGATGAATTCTAATTTCAAAATATGATTTAAATTCTTATAAAAACCTATTTTGAGTTATTCACATGATTTTTGTGTGTTTTTACTACAATTATTGTATAAGATTAATTCTAAAATTGTTTGGGTAGCCAACTAAATTGTTTTATTAATTAAATAATGCTAGTATTGAGTTTGGAGATAAGTAATCGTCGAATAACTTGTACAAAAGTAGAAATCGTGAGACCTTAAGAGGGATTCCGTGGAGCGATTGTGAGTAAAAACAACCCTATAAAGTAGACCTTGATCTAAGAGTCTAACTACTAGGATCAACCTATAATTCACAAAGCCTAAAGCGTTCGATTGGATTACACCTTGAGTGATCTACTACTTGGTGGTTCGTTGAATAGAATCTGGTAGTCGAGAACTTCCGTGTCCAGTGATTTAAGAAAATTTTGGGGTTAACACTGATCTAGCTGTTATCCTACGGTTGATAATAATTTGTGATGAATGAAAAATAGATGAAAATATTAATTTAATGAATATTTTGTAACGAAGAAGGATTCCTTGATCATAATTTCTCTTTATTGTTTAAAACTAAATTTCAATTACTTTTTTATTTATTTTGTTTTCAAAACCTAAAAACAAAACCCCCCTTTGTGACGCTTTCAACAACTAAAACTCCCTGCTCTTCGTGGGAACGATCCTTACTTCCATTATATTACCATTTAATTGTGTGGAAATAAGTGATTTAATTTGATTGCACTCGCGACACGCATCAAGGCCTGGCTTATGTATTGGTATGACTTTTATTAGTGAAACCGATCTTAAGTAATCACCTGGGGTATGATCGGGTTGTGTGTGTCTGAACTTATTACTGGGAAGAGGGGAACCGATCCTAGTAAGAGGTGCAGTGCATCACAAGGGGAATTGATCCTTGTATGAGGTGCACCAAGGTTTATGGAAAAAAAGGGGAACCGATCCTATGAATATGTGCAACATACTTTTGGGAAGGGGGAACCGATCCTATGGACATGTGCAGTGTATACAAGTTAGATACCAAATATATGTGGGGAACCGATCCTAGTACCTAGTCAGCTGTATCTTTGGTAAGCTAGTGTAACTATGCATAGTACTCACATGGAGGTAGAACCGAAACTTGTTTTGGTAGAACCGTAAACCCATGAGTTGTGATTGAGTGGAACTTGGTCAATCACATAGTTCTTGAAAGTCAGATGAACCAATTCTAAACTTGTTTGGAAGTGTGGTAAATCGGTTTCAAGTGATCAAGCATGGAAAAGACTTGTAAGAGTAAGATGTCGTTACACTTTGAACACGGTGCACCTATGCTTATTCTATATTGTTCAAAGATATTCCTTAACGGCTAAGAAGAAAGTAAATCCCAAAATCGAATTTAAATAAGTTAAGAATCTTTTTAATTAAGGTTTTTAATTATATATGGAAAATAAGAATTAGTAATGTGCATTTTCTAATTAAAGATTTTCCAATGAGATTTCGATCGTATTTTTGGACAGTGCATTCACGGGAATTATGAAAACCTAATTTGGGTTAATATGGAAAAATATCTTGAGTATATTTTCGGTTTTGGAAATTCCTTGGTGTCCAAACTTCCTTGTCTATAAATACTTTGAATTTGCATTTCTAGCAAACTAATCCTGCGTAACATTAGACTTACGCTTATGTATTTGTTACTGGTGAAGCCACCTATCGGAGAGGAGAGTAATCTAATTAGGTGAAATCTCTTACGGTCACTCAATTTAAAGTCTTCTTTGGGATTGAAAAGCTCTAGCGCGACCCGTTTGTGGGAAACTAGATATTGCGGTTTATCTTTAGTTTTTGTATTGATTTGATTGACTAACGGTGGTTGAACTTTGATATCACCTAGTTTGTTTATGCTTGAGAATCTTCTCTTCTGATATAAAATTCACTCAAACTAGTTCATGGTTTCGACAGGGACCTTTAGACTGTTGTTAGATCTAAAGACGATCTTGTGATAATCCATTGTTAATAGACTCCGTTCTGTGTGTGATTTATCACAAGAAGATTCAAGTAGTTGTGTGCAAGTGTTTATTGAAGATCTAAGAATATTTGAAGACAAAGAAGATATTGAAGATTTCTGACTTGGTTTTTATAATCTTTGGTGTGCACAATACTTGTTTGGGAAATAGAGGATCCAATTAATAATAGGTTTATCCTTGTGGTAGATTGGATTGATTAATTGAGGAAGATCGGCATAAATACGATTCCTTGTGATTAAACGTATTGATTGGATTAATCTTAACGATTGCCTTTGGGTGATTGAACATAAGATAGATCTTGGAACCTGGCAAAGGATTTTATGTTAAGATAAACAAGGGAACCTTTGTGCAACTCATATCACTTGGTTGAAGAGAGTTGATACCAAACAGATTTTTTGTTCCTTTACTGTTTTGAATACGAACCAAAGGAATTGGTCTAAGTACATGACTTGTTTACAGGTTGGAGGCATGGGAATACAGACAGAACTAGGTGAACTATAGGTTTAGTTGCTTGGTCTCAACTATACGAAGTTGTCTTATTTTGTATAACGGCTTAATCCTGAGAGTATTCAATTTTGGACTAGGTCCCGGGGTTTTTCTGCATTTGCGGTTTTCTCATTAACAAAATCTTGCTATGTCATTTACTTTATATTTCCGCATTATAATTGTTTTATTATAATTAAAGTAAATTGCAAAAACGTTAATTCCTATTTACTTGATACGTGAATCCTATTGAGTTTGGTTAAGTCTGAAACTTTGTATTAAGTAAACACACTTTGATGTTGTATTGTCTCGATCTCGTATCCATAGACGATCACACAAAGTGTGAACCGATTTTTTGTATTGTCTCGACTCAGTCCATAGACAATGACTTTCGGGGAAAGGACTTATAGGAAGGAAAAGTAATAGCTTGAGGTAAATTTGGGGTACCCTCGCCTTTTTAATTGGTATCAGAGCAGGCAAACACGAAAAGATCTAACAATCTGTATTTGTTGCGATCCATCCTATAAGAATTGAATCTAATGAATGATTTAGTTAACGTAAAGTAAGACATCAAGAGTTTTGAATTAACACTTGATGATGGGATCTATGATTCAATGTCTGAAGAAATCATCTCTAGAGATTCTACGAGACAAGTTAATCTTGTTAATAATGTAGAAACCGATGGCGACTGGAAAATACGTCTACAAGAAAGGTTAGATGAAATTTCCGATAATGATGACTCAAATTTTGAACAAGATGTACAAGAGGATATCTCAGAATACTCTAAACTTCTGGAACCTTTGAAAAATGAAAAATTGATAACTTCGCATTTTATTGGTTTTATGACTCCTCTTTGTCGTGAGAACAAGAAACTTAAGAAGGTCTTTCACGGATATTATACTGGTTGACGCATTGGTGATTCTCTTCTTAAAGATCATACAAACGAGTTAAATTCTAAGAAATTAGAATATGATATTCTTTAAAGAGATATTTTTTGGTCGAAAAAGAAACTTGCTGAATTTGAAACAAGGGCTAATTCTCAACCAAAGAGTTTTCAAGAGAAAGAAGGTGTATATCTCTCACGAGAAAAACATCTTAAGGCTGATCTAGCTGGTGCTCTTGATAAAATCAAGACATTGGAAGAAGAAATTTTGGACCTTAAAAAGTTCAATGTCAGCTCAAATAATTTAACTTCAATGTTAGAAGCAAGTAGAAATCATCGTGATAATGAGGATTGAGCTATAAGGGAGTAGATGCTTCAAATATTAACAAAGAGGTAAAATTTGTTAAAGCTACTAATTCTTCTCAACCAGAGGCTTCCACTGTTGTCAAAAAGGATACTATTTTGTGTAAAGAAGTGAATCCAGTCAAGCCTAAGAATTGTGTTCAACCAGCAGTAATCAACGAGAGAACTTCTATTAATGTCAAGAAAGCAACAACGTACCACTAGCCCGAAGGCGCTGGCAACTGCGGCTGATCGTTTTGATGGCTTCCTCATGCAATATCTTCACCATCTGGTGGTTGGTGATGGTGCCAGTTTCGGGTTAGTCCAACAGCGTTTTGCTACACTTCCCATTAAGGAAGGGGGACTTGGTATACTCACTATGGCAGATACAATGAAGTACTTCTACCTAGCTTCTCAGGTGCAGACGCGGCATTTGCAGCATTCAATTTTGAAGAGTTCTGCTAATGCAATCCCCGTTCCTGAATTTCACAGTGCCTTGCAATGTTTCAAGCAAGTTTGCGGGATTACTTTCTCGGATTTCAACATTAATGATAGCACCCCCCTTTACATGAAGTCTTTTGAGGCTATTTATTTTGATGCAGTTCGAGATCAGGTACCCTCTACTTTTGCTCTATCTTCACGTGAGGTGGATGTTTGGCAGTGTAACAGGTCAGACCATGCTTTGGAATTCCTCAAGGCAATCCCGATCCCTGGTCTTAGTCAGGCTGTTGGTCCTAGATATTTTATCTCCGTTCTACAGTACCGCTTGGCAATACCCCTTTTTGATGAGGGTAGCAAATGGGATGTCTGTACTTCGCTCGGCTATGGTTTTGGGGTCTTGGCCTTTTCCACCTTTGGTGAACTTGGTTCGGATTTTGTAAATTTTTTTGAAGCGAATGAGAAATTACATGGCTCAACATGATGCTAATTTCAAGATGGGAAATTCTTTTTTTCATAGGTTAGGGATCGTAATTCAAAAAGGTGTCGGCGCCCAGCTTGTCGCTAGGTTGCCTACCATCCCTTACTGGGAGATGGTTTTACAGGACCTGCAAAGTTGGCTTTGTACCAAATGCATGATGACCCATACATGGAAGATGGCTTGCAAATCCAAGACTCATGCTGCAGTAGTTGTACCTGGACCGTTTAATGGTGTTGGTGTAGATTTCTTAATTCATGGAGTAGAGAAGCCTACCACTGTATCTTCAGCTGTTGTTGCTCCAGCCATTGTGCCTCCAGCTGCAGTTAATGGTGCTGCTCCTAATGCTTCAGGAGGTGAAGATGTTGCAGGGCTTAATATTGAATTGTTGAACTTAATGTTGCAGCAACAAATCAATACTACTGTCAGTATTCCGCCGCACTGCAGGCTTCACTTCTCTCGAGCCTTGAAATCTTCTTTAGATTTTGTTATCGCAAATCCCACAAACCTTGCGGCCTAAATACGCCTGCTACTATTACCGATTTGCACTCTGAATTTGTATGAACCGCAGAGCTTGAGTGAGGAGTGTTCTGGTAATCGAAAAAAGTTGCAGACAGCTGCGATCAACAAATCTTTGTTGGACTGGATTCAACCTCGCGGTTGCCTCAACTTAACCCAGCAATTGCTTGACCTGACTAAAAAGCCTCTAACCTCTGGCAAGAAGAAAAAGAGCAATCATTTTACATCCTGCAAGAGAAAGCTGAGTTATGGTCACTATACCGCAGGTATCCGTATCTTATCTTCCAGTGGCGTTGATCCTCCTACTCCAGATACACTTCATGAGCTCCAGCAGAAGCATCCCTTAGCTCATCCCCCTTTCATTCTGGCTGATTATATTTCTACGCCTGCTCTCTCTGTGAAGCTTAATGATGTGTTGGCTGCACTTAAAAGCTTCCCTAAAGGTACGTCTTGTGGTAGAGACGGCCTTAGAGCACAGCATCTACTTGATTCCATGAGTGGTGCCAGCGCTGCTGTTGCGGATGGCTTGTTATAGTCGATCACTGGTGTTGTAAACCTTTGGATTGCGGGAAAATGTCCTTCTGCACTTGGTGAATTTGTCTCCAGCGCACCCTTAACCCCTTTGTTTAAACCAGGTGGAGACCTGAGACCCATAGCTGTGGGTACCATTTGGCGTAGGTTGTGCTCCAAACTGGCTGCTAATTCTGTCTGCAAAAGTCTAAATTCTTACCTTGGAAACTTCCAGTATGGCATCGGCATTCCGTGTGGAGGTGAAGGTATCCTGCACTCAGCTAACAGGTTGCTCGAGTTATGCGGTTCTGACGGTACTAAAACTATGTTGCTGATCGATTTTGCTAATGCTTTCAATCTTGTCGATCGATCCACCATAATAAGAGAGGTACGTGCTTGTTGTCCAAGTATTGCGCATTGGGTCGAATTCTGCTATACGAAACCAGCCAGGATATATTACAGAGAGCATATCCTCTTTTCAACTCAAGGTTTGCAGCAGGGACACCCTCTTGGTCCCCTGCTATTTGCCTTAGCCTTGCACCCGTTAGTCGAGAAAATTGTTTCGTGATGCGCCTTAGATTTCCATGCTTATTATCTCGATGACGGGACCTTGGCAGGTGACACGTTGGAAGTTTCGAAGGAGCTGAAAATTCTTCAGGAGGATGGTCCAAGCTTTAGGCTATATCTGAACATTTCCAAGACAGAATTATACTGGCCTTCTTACGATCTGCGTAGAGATATCCCTGGTGTTTTCCCTGAGCACATTGGCAAGGCTACAGGTGGGGTTAAACTGCTCGGTGGTCGGGTTAGTTTAGACCCCAATTTTTGTTGTAACACCGTATTGCACAAAGTTGATAAAACTGTAAAGCTTATGGATAAGATCCAAGAGCTGCAAGACCCTCAAAGTGAACTTCTTCTCTTACGTAGTTGTTCCGGTGTTTCAAGGCTGTATTTCGTGCTGCGTACAATGTGCCCGACGGGTTTTTCTCCTGCTGCTAAACGCTTTGATGGGTATCTTATGAATTATCTTCGGTGACTTGTCGTTGGTGATAGCGCTAGCTTTGGTTTAACCCAACAACGTCTTGCTTCACTCCCCATCAAAGACGGGGGTCTTGGTGTGCTTACCATGGAGGATACAATGCTTTATTGCTATTTGACTTCACAGGCACAAACCAGGAACCTAAAACATGCCATCCTGAAGACCTCTACTGCCACGGATCTTAGCCCTGGTTTCCATGACGCCTTATGAATTTTCGAGCAAGCTTGTGGGTTATCCTCCACGGATTTCAACATTAGTGATGCTTCCCCTCATTACATGAAGTCATTGGCAGCATCTTACTTTGGTGAAATTCGTGAGCAGGTACCCTCTCGTTTCACTCTTTCTCCCTGGGAGGTTGCGGTTTGGAAATGTAATAGAGTTGAACATGCCATGGATTTCCTTAAGGCAATTCCAATACCTGGTTTTAATCAAGCTGTTGGGCCTAGATAGTTTAGTTCAGTACTGCAGTACCGTCTTGCTATACCACTCTTTGAAGAAGGTAGCAAATGTTCTTGTTGTGGGAAGCCCATGGATATTTTTGGTGACCATGCCATTCATTGTGCTAGTGAGGTTGGGATTAAGTTCAGACATGATTTAGTAAAAGACATCCTAGCGGATATGTGTTATAGAGCTGGAGTAGTTGCCAGAAAAGAGATTTCTTTGGGTATTATCAACAACAAAGAATTTCGGCCTGCGGATATTATGGCTTATAATTGGGAAGATGGCAGAGATGTTTGTCTTGATGTCACTGGTGTCTCCCCATTTACTAGCGCTAGAACTAGTGGTTTCATCCCTGGTCACGCCATCTCAGCAGCTGTCACCCGCAAGAACAATAAATATTTGAACGTTTGCGCTTCTCTTGGTTATTGCTTTGGTGTCTTGTCCTTCTCCACTTTTGGTGAGTTGGGTACGGATTTCTTGATTTTTCTGAAGCGGATCAGGAATTGTATGGCTCGTCATGATGCTAATTTCAAGATGGGAAATTCCCTTTTTCATAGGTTGGGGGTCGTTATTCAGAAAGGTGTTGGTGCCCATCTTGTTGCTAGGTTGCCCACCATTCCTTGTAATATTGATTTTGATGTTGATTTTTAATAATAATAATAAAAGCCTTTGTGGCCCCTTTTCATAAGAAGAAGAAGAAGAAGAAGAAAACTCGTCAAGCTCAAATGCAAGAGGATCCACAAAAAGGTAAAACTAAAACTCATACTTTGTATATTTATACCAAGCATTGTTATTATTGTGGTATTAAAGGACACTTGCAATGGGGATGCAAACTTCGTAAAATGCAAGATGCACTTTATTTTGTATCAAACGAATTGGCTAAGATTGCTCCCCAAAGGAACTCAGATCGGTATTTTCCTAAGTTTAGGCAAAAGAATTATTATAATGATAGTTCAAATTTTGCATATCACTCGTCAAGGTCATTTCTTAAAAGACTCAATTATACAAAGAGAGATGACTTTTTAAATGCAAAAACAAGATCTGATGTTCCAAATTGGATGGTGTCTCGCAAAATATTCAAAAGGACATTGATCCTAGTGGTATGAATTAGAGAGTTGCTCCTACGAAACCCAACTCTAAATGGGTTCCTAAGTCCTCCATATCCAATAAGGGACCAAAATTTAGTCACAAGAATCACTCTCAACTGTTAATTGTTGGTGACAATAATTACAAAAGTCTTTTTGAAAGACTAAAAAAGGACATCATGTCTGAAATATCTTGTACAAATAAAGGTTGTGATAATGACACTCTTCATCACAATTCAAATAAAAAAAAAACAAGAGATGGAACAAGAGAAAACAAACCAAGCAAGAGGTCAATAATGATTCTGTCTTAGTCACTCGTGACGAATAAGACAAGACTGAACTTAACACAACCTAGTTGTGTTAGAATGTGCATGCTCACCTTGGTGCTCGTTTGTGAAAGGTCAGGAAGCACATGAAGCCGAGCACATGATCTCTCGATTATTATATAACTAATTAAAATCTTTAGGAGATTTATTTTCTTCTATACTCATACTTTATCTATCTATATTTGGGTTTTGAAAGAAACGGTAATTGTGAGTTTATGATGTTTATATCTTCTGATCATATATGTGTATATCTTGTTTTTACAATTAAAACGAGCCAAAAATCACTGAATTCGGACATCGTATGCAAACGTTATGTCAAAAACAGTTTAGTGTTGTGATTTGTCACAAGTAACACTTGGGGGGAACCGATCCTATGGAGAGGTCCCCATACGAAGAAGTGTAAAACTGTTTTTCCCATAACTTCTTCGTCCGAACTCGGAATAACCTCATTCTTTTTGCGTTGTTTTGATAATTCAATTTCCTACAAGATTGAGGTAATTGCAATACTTGATTTTATGTTGAACATTTATGGTGTATTGCAAAGAGGTTTATGGGATGTTTGATTTCGGTTTTATTACCTTGATATTCGATCTCATAATATGTTGTGAACCCTTATGGTTTGGGTGAATTTTTGATTTAGTAGGATTAGTTCTATCCCAAGTTGGTAGGATTTATCAAAGGATCATGAGGGATTCCTGTATAAACAATATGTGAAAAAGTCACATTATGTTTTTCGGTTTTGGTTTAGCATAAAAGCATATGTGTTTCGACGGTTTTCAACTTTTGCTTGCAATTGTTAAAACCGATTTTCAACCTTTCTCTGGTAAAGGTTGGTTGTTGTTATTTTTTTATTTTTGACATGAGAATGACAACATAATGGTATTTCGATATCAATTCTCCCGGAAGAAGAAAGCGATGGAATCATATTTGGAGAAGTTGGATGTGAAATTGAGGTAACAATCTTGTTACTTAATTGTTTTCTTGTTTTAAGAAAAGCCTATTTTTATTTGATATATATGTAGGACCAGAATATCGCTACAATGTTATTCCTGCGATATTAACAACGTTTCTGCGAGCGTCACTGCCAATTCTTTAACAACATTTCACGAGCGACACAGAATACCCAAAGAGAAACTGACAATGGAAGAAGAAGAATATGTTGATCCTACGATGGTCATCATTCTTGCGATAGAGAATATTGTGGCAGTCGCGATAAGATCACAGAATAGATCCGAAATATGAGGAAAACTTAGTTGTCATCCATTATGTAAATCCCTATATAAAGGGCTCGATAGATCCAGAAAAGGATGATGTATTTTTGAGAGTTGAAAGAGTCTTGAGGAGAGATAAACTCCAAGAGAATATTTGTAATCTTGATTTCTCCCAATTCTGTAAACATTTCTGAGATTTGAATAGTAAAGTGTCGTTTAAATCTTTGAAGTTTAATTGATTTCCAATAGATTTCTATAGAATCTTAACAAGGGTGTAGTGTGGGAATTCCTGCAACTACATTTTGGTGCCCAGAAACAGGGAGAATCAAGCTAAGAAATCTCTAATTACAACTTGAAAAAGTTGAAGAAATTATTAGGGTTGAAGAAATGGCTAGAAGAAGAAGAAATACATCAGAACCACCGACAACTGTGAGGAGAAGTAAAAGACTTGCAGGTTAGGGAACATGTGAATTGGAAGAATCTTTAAGGATAAGATCAGGAAGAAATAGAATTAGAAATGAAGCAGAAAGTTCAATTCAACAACCGAATCAACAAACACAAACACAAGATAGGAACGTGGATTATGATAGAGTGAGTGTGCATACTTGGAGGTCGGATTCGATAGAAGAAGCAGAAAATCGACAATTGAGAAATGAAGAAGAAGGAGAAAGAAATCAAGAAATGGTTGGAGGATTAATTCATGAAGAACGTGAAATATTAGATGATTTGAGACAAAGAATACAGGAAGAAAGAAGATTATAGGCAGAAGAGCGTGCGAATTTAACAAGGCAAAATCATGAGCTATGAATGGTGAATTTGAGGTTACAAAGAAGGAGATCAAGAAGTACTGTTAGATCAAATTCAAGATCATTCAGAGAAGAACCAAGGAAAAATTCCCCTATAAGAAATGTTAGAGAAAATACTCGAGGAGAAATGCAAAATAGAGAAGAAGAGATAATTGGTGATCGCTATAATCCGCGCGACAACAGAAATCAAGAGGGAAGAAAAAATCAAATTGAAGAAGAAAATCCCGAAGAAGGTAGGAGGATATTACATGGGCGAGTACGTTGAACAAGCACGTCTAGCCCGCGAGAGAGAAAGATTAAGAGCAGAAGTAGAAGAACATGAATTTCGAGAAGCAGTGCGACAAAATAATCATGAAAATCGAGAAAGGAGACGTACGCAAAATCGCTACAATGGTAATATTCAGGAGGAATATGATAGGATACATAGGAGAATAGAGAGACTGCAAAGATAAATAAGGAGAAATGAAGAAATTCGCAGAGAAGAAGATAGGAAGTTACAATATCAAGAGGAAGATGAAAGAGAAAATCGCAGAGAAAGACGAAATGATGATGAAGAAGAAGATACACAAAATCTTGCAAGACAAGAAAGGCAAGAACGCAGAACAAGGGAAACAGCATTAAAGAGGCCAATGGAACAAAACTCAGCTGAGAATGAGAAAATATTGAGAGAATTAGTAGAAATGCGAGGAATGATAAACAATAGAAGAGAAGGAGGTAGAAGGAAACTTGATGAAGCTATTGAAGAAGCTGCGAGAACTCCATTTACTCAATAAGTACAGTTAAGAGGGATACCTCCAAAATGCAATTTACCAGCATTAACCAGCATTTTTGATGGAACTACTTGTGATGTTCAACACGTCAAAGCTTATGTTAGATGTATGCTACAGTGGGAGAATCATGATGCTGTGCTATGCAAATATTTTGCATCCAGCTTAATCCAAGTAGGCGTTGAAATGGTTCGAAGGATTACCAAAAAATACCATAACTTCTTTTGATCATTTACAAGCTACATTTTTAGAAGCGTATATTAGCAACAATTCATCGCGGCCGGGTATTGAAGATGTGTTTGGGTTAAAAAGGAGAGTTGGCGAGAGTCTGAAACATTTAACCATAAAATGGAAGACAATGTGCAGTGAGATGGAAGGAAGAGTTGACGAGAGATATCTTATCTTGTCTTTTATCAATGCAATGTTCGCGACCAATCTACTGTACATACAAATTTTCAGACTCAAGAATACAATAACTATGACTGAACTGCGAGAACTAAAGGAAGAATACATTGCTTTGGAGGAGAAACAAAATGAGATGGAATCATACCCAATCGCGAACACCAGCTCGCTAGCGTCAAGTGGAAGTTTGATCCCTAAAATGATAAATAATATGGCAAGCACCTCGCAGGCATAACAAGAGAAAGTAGTAATTGATAACCAACAAAAATTGGTAGCGATGGGAAGTCGAGATCAAGAAGAATATGAAAGGGAGAAGAATTACTACAATTGCGGTGGAAATAATAAGATTCAAATACTTGACCAGCCGCAAGAAACTTATGGCGGACAAAAGCAGAATAACTTTAGAGGGCAAGGAAATTAGAAGATAATATGGGAAGAAATTAAGATGCCACCTCTTAATGCTAGTATATAAAAAATTTGGGAAGCTATCATTTTAATGGAAAATATACCATCCCCATGGAACATGGGAAAAAAACCACATCCTAACAATCGCAGTCAAGAATTTTGTCCTTACCATCATTTTCATGGCCACACAGTAAATGACTGCAGGAATGTAAAGAGAATAATTTTAAGGATGATCGAACAAGGAAATCTAAATCACTTTTTAATAGGACATCCACAATCTCAGCGATTGCCTCCAGCACCAGAAACTCGCAGAGTGAATGTTGTAAAAGGAGCAGAAACATTCGTGATAGAAGTTGGGGCTAAAGCAAAGAATTTGTTTTGTAATTCCATTGTACATTCATACAGAACTGTAGAAGATTTCCATGATAATGTTTTAAGCAGAGTCTTCGCGAAAAATACAGATGGAAGAGAGATAATGAATATTGCGAGAGCTTCGCCATTAGAAGAATGGCAAAAACAAACTATATCTTTCAGTGCACAAGATGTACCAGGGCTTGGCGAGCAGCATGATAACCCGTTGGTAGTAAGGCTAGAGATAAACCCAAAGCAAATACAAGAAGAAGATGAAGAAAATGATGGTAAAATTGAAGATTCTTGGGCCATCAATAGAGTCTTAATAGACACTGGGAGTTCAGTTGATATCTTATTCTATCATACCTATAGAACCATGGGCGGAAGAGATGAAGATTTGATACCATCAACGTATAAAATCTATGGATTTAACGGTACAACTAACAAACCAAAGGGGGAAATTGAAATGCAGATACCGTTAAAAGGAATATCTTCAAAAATCTTATTCTGTGTTGTGGACATCGAATCACCTTATAATGCTTTGATAGGACGACCTTGGTTACACGGGATATTGGGTGTAGCGTCTACTTATCACCAGTGTATCAAGTTTCTTCATCCTAAAGGTGTTGGAATTATTAAAGGAGATTGGGGAGAAAGAAAGAAATGTTATGAAATTGATATGAAGTCTTGCGAAGAAAGAGCTGAGAAGAATAGCAGTTGGAAGTACAAAATCAAAAAACAACATAGATGTGAAAGGTTAATGATTGATACAATAGAGCAGAAAGAGGATGTGAAAGCTAATAGCGAGTGTCTCGCAGAAAAAGGAACAACAGCAAAACGTAGCAGAAAAACAGAATCAGAAAATAGTAAGTAGAGAGGTAAAATGATGAACTTTAGAGAACTCTATGAATGATTTGTTTGAAGAATATTTAATTGAACAGAATATTCTGCTTAAAAGAATCGCAAGATTTTACAAAAAGAAAGAAGATCAAAGTTATGAAATTCTATCAGAGTTACAATACTCGCGAGAAGCGCGAATAAAATTTCGCAAAGATTAAAGAATGGGACGAACCTTTATGGCGTGCACCCTAGTTCGCGAATAAAATTTCACAAGAGGCAAATGTAATACCTAATAGCACGTCATAGGAGGGGGTATCTCTTGACATGATTCAGGGGTAAGGTTATACCGCTGCTGGATCCTGAGTCATGCAGATGTTGGGGTTAAAGAAAACCTATCCGGGAGAGAGATCTTGGATTTCCAACTATATATGGTTATACCCTGGTTGGACGACCGAGAATCTCTTCCAAGAAGTGCAAAGTATGACCAAGGCGCCGAGGTACACGGTTGATCCAAGGGTTCCAAGGGCGTACAAAACTCCCTTGCCATTCTTGGTAAGTCTTGGCTATGATGCACTTGGCCTGAAGAAAACCCCACTTAGGGTGCAGTCTTGTAACTATAAGCCATTTAGGCATAAAGGACAAGAGGCTGCGAAAACAACTGGTTGTTGGTAAATCTGGATGGGAGGAGCTAGTCTTGTATATCCGATGTGCCCTCCTTGAAGGGGGAACCAGGGGGAAGATAAGGGCGGCACCCTCCATTAGGGAGCTGATAAGTGTCTTAAGACGGCAATGTCATGGGGATTTATGATCGCAAGAACATTTAGGCATGTCATATTGTCGCGTGACGTAAATGATACAGAGGCAACAAGCCTAAAGAGAAAAGTTAAGATGGGATCAATGGGTTTTTACATGAAAGTGTAAAGATGTCCTGCGATTTCATCGCAATACGGCAATGTCATGAGGCTTTGATCCCGCGAGGGAAATTAGACTTGTCATATTGTCGCAATACAATCAAAATAATACAGATAAGGCAAGATCAATGGGTCAATACATGCAAATGTAAAGACGTCCTGCGATTTTGTCGCAGAAAGAAAGGGTGTGGAAAAATAAGACCTTTAATTAGGAAGGCATAATAAGACCACAAGATTAATGCGATAATACTCGCAGATATTATGAGAATTGCGATTTCA
Organism: Papaver bracteatum; assembly: GCA_023529315.1. NCBI lineage: Eukaryota > Viridiplantae > Streptophyta > Magnoliopsida > Ranunculales > Papaveraceae > Papaver > Papaver bracteatum. Next base: position 847,628 of record JAJJWX010000603.1, read on the forward strand.
CGCAGTTATTGCTGGCGATAAGATCGCAAATATTAAGGAAAATTTTATTTACCACTAATGTCTAATCTTTAATCAATTTTTCATATTGCAGATGAATAATAGAGGCAAATATGGGAATGCATGAGAATGATGAAATTATTATTCATCTATCATATAAAAAATTGCATAGATAAGTGCACATAGATAATTAAAGGATAATAATTATATTGATTGATTGACTTGCAGAAAAAAGAACTGTTTTATAATTCGTACAGGTAGAAGCAAAAGAAATTCACAAAATTGGAGAAACTCATAGCAATGTTACAGAAAGAGGAAAATAAGTGTACAAAAAAGATAAAAGGAAAAAGAGGAACTAGCTGGATCCATCGCCATCCTCTTGATCAGACTTCTCTTCATCGCCATATTTCTCCCTTTCATCATTATCATCATTATCTTCACTCTTATCAGATTCTTCTCCTCCACCAGATTTCTCTCCTTTATCATTATCATTTTCATTTTCATCCTCGTCAGAATCTTCAGCTTCGCTATCAGAGATGTTAAGATTTGGGATTATTGAGGGGATTTCCTTTGCAAGATCATGATATATAGAATGAGAAATTCCATGATCATTGCAGACCAACTCAACGGAATCATTACGAACAACAATGAGAGATCTATTGAAATTCGCGGTGGTAATGTCAAACTGCTCTTTCAATCGTGAATATTTATTATTGCGAGCAGCAAGAGTATTCGCGAGCTGATTCTTCTCATTTTCAAGTTCCCCAATTCTTTCAAGATATCTTTTTTCAGCTCCTGCGAGAATATATGACAACAAGTTAGAAATTTTATAAAGAAGAGTAATAAAAACAAGAAAATAGAGAGAAGAAGAACAACAAACAACCTTCTCTTTCAGAAATCATATCTCTAATTAAGGCCGCTTGTTCAACTTGAAGGCTAACATTTACACCTAAGTCATTCCTGGAATTTTCAAAAACCTTCGCAGCCCAAGAAAACTCATCATCGCTATTAATAAGGAGACGAGATCGAACTTGAGTCTCCCTCGCAAGAAGATCTTCATTCTCGCGTATAAGTTTATCTCTGTCCATTTGAACGTCAGGGAGAGTTTTATAAAAGTCTGCTAGGGTCTTGGATCCCTTCTTGATAGCAAGATCTTTCTCGTCAATGAGATCGCTATTTTTCTGTCTTAATCTATCTATTTCTTTCTTTGAATCAAGATAAAAACGTTTATATTTGTCAGTCAAACCTAAATTGAATCTGTGTTTAATTTTTAAGAGATTAAGCTTGGATTTAAGTTCATCTATGGAAAGGGATTTAATCTTATCATCTGAGAAATTACTTAAAGAATTATTAAGACAAACAAGAAGAGTATGATCATCTACAGGTTCAGGGAAAGATTGAAAGAGTATAGCCTCGTCAGTAAGACCATAAATATCTGCAAGTTAAAAGTGGTCGCTTGAATAAGCTGCTATAGAGTAAAAATAATTAAGAGAGAAAGGAAATCAGTCATACCATATAGTTGTTGGTTAGCTCTATCCAGATCAGAAATCTTTTTCTTATCAACTGAAGATTCAGTCTCCAGCTATTTATTCTTCTTGCGAAGCTCAATAACTTCAGATTCTAATTTCTCTTTATCTTGGCAAAGTTTAGCAGCTTTCTCTTCAGCATTGACACATCTTTTATCTAAATTAGAAGCAACAGCAAAAGAAGATCTTCCAACCTGCGAAAGAAAAATATAAATTAAGATCCACCGATGGAGAAAATATATAAACAAACTGAAAGAAATGAAAACATACCAAGGCACCAAGAGAATTCAAGAGACTGGGAGTCAGCGACCTTGATATTCCTTGGAGAGAATCATTATCCACCAGAATAGGGGCATCGCAAACTTTAGCGAGAGCTTGGGATGTTTTGTCAATAACTTCATCCTCGTCATTACAAGTTATACTGTGGGAAATATCACTAAAAATTCTGGATAAATGAGTCATTGAAGAATCAGAATCAGAAGAATTTTTTATTGAAGGAAAACCGCTAGTATTAAAATCCTCATCATTATTATCCTTATTAAGATCAACACTTGGATTTTCTGGAATTAGTTGAGGAACTGAAGAAGAAGAAGATTAAGTTTTCCTTTTATTTAATGGAGGATCGCTAGATTCTTCATTGCAATGGGCAGAAGGCTTTCCCCTGGGAGGAGCAGTAGATTTCTCCTTTGAAGATTTCCCAGATTTCTTCTCTTTTAAAGATTGCTCCTTGGTTTTTGCGGGTATTAATGGTTCTAACTCTTCGATTTCCTGCGAGCACAGATGAAGATAAGAAATAGGGGCAACAATATATTGTTAAAATTTATGAATAGATATTTCTTACTTCATCCGTGAAAGATTTCAGAGCCAAGAAAGTGCTAGGTTTCCTAAGAGATTGATAGCTGAGTTTCATTCTATCAATCTGAGAAAGATAAAAATAATTAGCGAGAATATAAAAACACAAGGAAGATAATGAATAATAATAATATGAAAATTTTAAAATAATCAGTACCTCTTTAGATCTCTCAGGCCAATTAAAGACCCAAGGTTGATATTCTGCAAGACTCGCGGGAAGTTCGCGAGAACCAGAAATATAAGGACCTTCGAGACAAAACGGAAAGATAAACCACTTGTCATCGCTAGAATAGCGAGGGCCGTGATAATTTTTCGTGTGAAAATCAATACCTAGCATGACAGCTTCATCGACAGCGATTTTCTTCAGACGAACACCCCAGCAGGTGCTCTTCCTCTTCATAGGGAGTATCTTGTAATTTTTGAAAAAAAAATTCTACAGTATAATCTGCAGAGTTAATTGGAATATGTTTGTAAAGAGGATTTTGAGCATCTTCAGAATAGCGCGATCCTTTTCCAGCACCACGAGAAGCATATTCAAGTAGAAACCTAATGCAATCTCCACCTAGTTGATATATTGCTCGCGAGAATCTCTCGTCAGATATTATTTGGTAGAATAATGGGAGTTCTGGGTCATAGAGAGGAAGGGGAAGACCAGCTTCAAGTTTTCCTAGCGATACTATGATTTTTTCGCGAGAACATTGATCATCAGTAAATAATTCAAGAGAAAGTTCAGATCTAGAATCCTGATCTGGAATTAAAGACAAGTTAAAACCCTTGATTTTGAGTTTCTCGCGCATTTCATTAAAGGCCTTCAAGTTTTTAGTACTAGAATCAACCATTTTTAAGTATGAGAATGAAAGAAAAGGTTGAAAAGAAGAAAGAAATTACAGCAGTTAAGCGCAATTCGCGGAAGAACAGTAAAATTTGCAGAGAGGGAACGGAGAGAAATAAGAAGAAAGTAAAAGAGAAAAAGGAAAGGAATGAGAAGAGTATTTATAGAAGAAGAAATTTCTCGAAGAAGATGAGGGAAATTAATGCAAATAAAAGACGTGGGTGGTCAGATCGCAGCGGTTAGAGGAGACATGTCAAAAATTTATTGGAAAAAAGAATTCGTGAAAACAGCTGGCGAAGGACATAGAAACGTGTCAGAAAGGGGAATTCTGAAAAGATAAGCAGTTATGGCATTTTAAATTCTCATGATCTTCCCTTATTCGCATAAAAGACATGAGAAGAGGCAAGATGTAGGACCATAATATCGCTACAACGTTATTCCTGCGATATTAACAACGTTTTTGCGAGCGTCACTGCCAATTCTTTAACAACGTTTCACGAGCGACACAAAATACCCAAAGAGAAACTGGCGATGGAAGAAATAAAAGAAGAATATGTTGATCATGCTATGGTCATCATTCTTGCGATAGAGAATATTGTGGCAGTCTCGATAAGATCGCAGAATAGATCTGAAATAGGAGGAAAACTTAGCTGTCATCCATTATGTAAATCCCTATATAAAGGGCTCGATAGATCCAGAAAAGGATGATGTATTTTTGAGAGTTGAAAGAGTCTTGAGGAGAGAGAAACTCCAAGAGAATATTTGTAATCTTGATTTCTCCCAATTCTGTAAACATTTCTGAGATTTGAATAGTAAAGTGTCGTTTAAATATTTGAAGTTTAATTGATTTCCATTAGATTTCTATAGAATCTTAACAAGGGTGTAGTGTGGGAATTCCTGCAACTACAATATATATTTCTTTTTCTTAAAAGAAATTGTTGGTACAATTGATGTGTTTATTCCAATATGTATGTATGGATGTGTGTGTGATTCAATTATTTCCGGTTAAGTAAAACTTTTGTTATCTTACTTTGTTGTGTGATATCATTATTTTAGGCTTACAAAATTTGGTGCATTTGCGGTGCTTTAATGTCTATGTTAATTCAATTGCTTCCAGTTAAGTAAAACAATTGTTATTTGTGCTTTATTATGTAGTATCAATTGTTTAAGCTTACAAAATTTCGGTGCAATAGTGAAACTTTGGTTTATGTGTGTTGTTTCTATTGTATCTGGTTGAGGTGAATAATTATGCAAGTTGATTTATTAGTTTATATGAATTATTTATGGCTTAACGAATGAATATGTTGACAGGACGAGTTGTTCAGTCCAATTCGATTCCGGATGAGATAAACTAAGTTAATTCTGATCTTAGTTAGACTTATCAAAGTGGAGGTTTCAGATATTCAAGTCTATCCGAAAGCCTAAACAAGGAAATGCTAGTTAACTAACCTAGTATTTGTCTTGTTTGAAATCTAAAGGTCTAAGTTATATGGATAATTAGAACCTGATGAGAAAAATGGAGTTTATCTTTGTTTTGGTCTTATCGAATGAAGCGGTTGTATTTTTACAATCGGTTTAGCAAAGGAACTAAGTTGCTTAGTTGATTTTTGGTTTTCTAAACTAGTTGGGAAAATTGCTTCGGGAAATTATTTCCATGATAACATATCAAAACGTAATTACTTGTAGTTTCGGTTTTGACATTGGTTATCAAAATTGGTATGTGGAACCCTCGTGATTGACTCAACAGGTTGCAAGTCTATTTTGAGATTTGTAAGATCCTTTTCGTGTTGTCCTTTATTTGTTCGCTTCTTTGTCATTTTTGTGACAAAAAGTGGGAGAAATATATGGAGTAAACAAGTGATGATGGTATTAATTTATGGTTGATTGGTGTCACTAGGGAAGAGGACAATGGTGCTTGAACGTTTATCTAAAAAATGAGGAAAAGCATAGACTAAGGGGGAGTAACATATCATATGATTGGGATAACAAAGATGTGTGGATTGAAAATCTACCTAGCTCACCTTTAGGGGGAGTATAAGCTTTGTTATTATAATTCCGCTGCTACATTTTAAGGATTGAATTAATGCAGGTTATATTCTGTTGGATTCGGGAATAAAGCGTTTAATGAATTATTGTAAATTGTTTATCCATATGATTGTAAGAGTTTGTCACTAAAATTGACAAAGGGGGAGATTGTTAGAGCATTGTTCGGTTGAACCCACCAAGCGTTGGTATGTCAAGTTTGATTGTCATATTTTAGTGAAGCAAAACTCATTTAAGTGTCTCTTGATTTAAATGTACTAGAGTCAACTTTGTATAGGTTAGCTTGAAAGTATTAGGGTGAGACATTACAAGTATTGCGAAGACTTGAATAAGCGAAGAAGTGCGGAGCTACAACGACAATATCATCCTTCCACTTGAGGTTAGTGATATTTGACTTGTATTGTTTCATTTCCTAACATATCTTTCAAGTCATGCATATTGAAAACATAAAACTGCGAAGCATGAACACTCTAGATAGACATAGTATTAAGGAATACAATATGAAGTTTCTTGATTAACCACTAAACTTTGTATATAAAACATCGACGTAATCGTATGAATGCTATTGTGATTATGTATGGGTATAAGGTGAGGATAAGGAACAATGTTTACATGTGTTCTAAGGAAGTAAGTTCATGATATGTGTTGTGAACCGAAAAGGAAATCGCCAGGCGTTATTGGGGATGTTCTACATCGCATATCTTATGAACGACCAATATGTGTGGTTAGTATAACTACTCATGACTTGTTTGTGTTTTTAGTTGCAGGAATTCCTACACTACACCCCTCACAAAAATTCATAATAATCAACATATTTGAAGATAAAGAACAACACTTTTATTGATTAATTCTCAGAAATATTACAAGAAATGGAAGAAATCAAGAATACAACCGCTCACAAGAACTTTCTCTCTCCTCAAAACTTTCTCAACACTCTCAAATTGATCTCTCCCTTTTCTGAGTCTATTGGTTCTCTTTATATAGGGAAGTTACATAATGGATGACAGCTGAGCAGTCCTTTTATTTCGGATCTGACTCGTGATATTCTCGCAACATTTATAATGTTTATTCTCGCAGATTCTATAATCTTTGCAGGATCATCATGTTCTTCTTGTGTTTCAATTTACCTCATCCATTATGTCATTCTTTGAGTCCTTCTGCGACACTCGCAGTGTATTGTTGAAGAGATCGCAGAAATGTTGTTAAAATCTCGCAAGAGTATTGCTGTGATGATATTCTGATCCTACATCTTGCCTCTTCCCATCCTACATCATGAGAACTGAAACTTTTTTAAACACCGCAGATGTTCATCTTTTCAGATTATTCTATTCTGACACGTTTCTGCATTCTCCGCCAGGTTTATTACACATATATTTTCTTCCATTTAACTTCTGACACGTCCTTTTCAACCGCTGAACTTCAACCGTTCACGTATTCGCTTTGCATTAAATGCACTTATCTTCTCGAGAATTCTTACCTTCTATATATATCTTCTTCATTCTTCTCTTTTCTCCTTTTTACCTTCTCTTTCCTTCTCTGCAATTTTGCTTTTCTTCCGCAACTTCCGCATCTGTTGCTGTTGTAATTTTCTCTTATTCCTTTGATCTTCTATTTTATTCATTCCCATACCAAGAATGCATCCAGCGGTTCGTAAAAATCTAATTGCCTTTCAAAAAATGCAGAAGAAGCTTCAAGATAAAGGTTTTACTTTATCTACCATTCCCGATCAAAACCCTAAGGCTGAGCTCTCTGTTAAATTATCTTCTGATCTTCCGTGTAATCGCGAGAAGATCATAGTATCATTAGGTCAGCTTGAAGCTGGCCTTCCCATTCCTCTTTACAACCCTGAACTTCCTTTATTCTATGAAATACTTTCTCATGTGAAGTTCTTGCGGGCAATATATCAGTTGAGTGGAGATTGTATTCGTTTAATGCTTTAGTTTGCTACTCACGGTGCCGGTAAGAAATCTATTTACCCCTCTGAAGTGAAGAACCCTAAATTCAAAGGAGTTCCAATTGTCCCTGCGAAGTATACCGTAGAAATTTTCTTCGCGAATTATGAAATAATCCCCATGAGGAAGGATAGCACTTGTTAGGGTGTCTGCTTATAGAAGAAGGATGACATTGCTGAAGACAAAGTTCTTATGTTGGACATTGACTGGCATCTGGGCAACAATTCATCTCCTCGCCACTCCAATGATGATAAATGGTGTATTTTTCCATTATTTTTAGAGGGTCCATACATCTCTGGCTCTCATGCTTTACCTGCGAATCTCGTAGAGTACCAACCATGGGTGTTCAGCTGGCCTGAAAGGAATACAGAGGTGTGTTCCCGATTTTTTTGCTTGAATTACCATTATTATTTTCTTCATGCTTTTTATATATACCCTCGCTGACTATTCCAATTTTATCATATTAAAATACTGAAAGCTAGCTACCAGAAGTTAGGGAAACCCAGTACTTTATCAGCTCTCAGATCACTCACAGATGAAGTAAGAAATATTCCTTTATGATTCTTAACAATATATTGTTGCCTCTATTTCTTATCTTTATCTGTGTTTGAAGGTTATTGAAGAAATTGAACCCATTAAGGTTGCGAAGGCTAAGGGGAAAGGCAAAAGTTCTCCTCGCATGGAGAAATCTGCTGCTCCTCTTACAAAGAAAAGAAAAGTCCAATTCTCTCCTCGTTCAACTCCTCAATCTAATGAAGAAAGTTCAAGTGATGATACTGATAATGACAATGATAATGATGGTGATGCTAATATTTCCTTCGCGAAGGAATCCTCCCAATCTGAATCTTCCATGGCTCATCTATCCGGTATTTTTGCTAATACTATGCATGTAATTGGTGATACCCCTCTGACTAATGCATGCAAGTCCATAGATGTCATTTGTGATGCCCCTCTCCTAGAGAATAATGAATCCCTTCATGGGGTATTAAGATCTATATCTCCAAATTTCCTGCATTCGCTTAATAGCTTTGTAAATTTTCATACTTATATCTTTCCTCTCTTTATTTTTATCTTGAATTCATAAATAATTCCTAAAATTTGCTGCATTACTTCGCAGGCTGGGAAAGCTTCCTTTGTTGTTGTCTCAGACTTAGAAAGGAGGCGTACGGCCCTCGCAAAGAAGAATCTTAAACTTCTCAACAAAAATAAATAATTGGAGACTGAAGTTGCTGGTCTTCGCGAGAATAATAAACAAAATGAAGAATTGGAGATCGAAGCTGCTAATCTTCGCGAGAAAATCAAACATTTGGAATCAGATAATTTTCTTCAGAAAGAAAAAGTATATAGTCTTCAAGATGCCAATAATAAACTCTATGGTATGGGATTCTATTTCTTTCCCCTTTATTTTATTATCTTTAAAATTTTCTTCTTATAGAGTTTTAATTTCGCAGACGTCTATGGTCTTACTGATGAAACTATTTTTATTCATACATTTCCCAAGATCATGGATGATGATACCCTTCTTAACCATCTAAATACTTATCTAAATAGTTTTTCAAATGATAAGATTGAATCTCTTCCCATAAATGAGCTTAGATCCAAGCTTCGTCTTTTATAAATTGAACATAGATTTGTCTTGGACATGGCCAGTAAATTTAGACAATTCTTTCACAACTCTAAAGAAGAAACCCGTAAGTTAAATGCCAAATATAGTGATCTGATAGATGAAAAGGACCGTATTTCTCTCCAAGGTGCTCAGACATTAGCGAAATTTCAAGAAACTCTCCCTGAGATTCAAATTGAAAGAGGTAGACTTATCCGCGAGAATAATACTCTTGTTGAAAGAGAAAACCAAGTTTTCTCCCGCCTTCTCATTAGTAATGATGATGAGTTTGCTTGCGCTGCGAAGATTCTTGATAACGCCTGAAATAATTTAGGTGTAGATGTTAGTCTTCAAGCTGAGCATTCTACCTTGATTAAGGATATGATCATTGAAAGAGAATATGGTTAATCTTATTTTTCCACTAATCCATTTTTTAACTGAATCTCCATTATTTTATTAATAGGTTGTCATTTTTTCGCAGCATCTGAAGGAAATTTTTGCCAAAGAGTTGAAGAGCTGGAAGCAGAAAAAGGACAACTCGCAAAACTTCTATCTTCTCGCAATGAGAAATGTTCCAAGTTCAAGAAGCAGCTACAGATTACTCTGGTGAATTTTAGCAATGTTCTTGTTGGTGTTCGCAATGATTCTATTAAAATGGTCTGTGATGATTATAAAATTCCTCATTCTTCGTATCCTATCTCGCGGATGAAATTCCAGAGAATACTCCTGATCTTGTCATCTCTGACAGCGAAGCTGAAGAGTCTGAAGAAGATGAAGAATATGATGAAGATGAAGGTGAAGGTGGGAAACCTGGTGAAGATGATGAAGGATCTAAACAGTTTTATCTTCTTTTTTAATCTCTTTGTAATATTTGTACATTTATCTCTTTCTCCTTGTAATATATTGCTGCGAATTTCTCCAACTTATAACACTCCTTGGTGTATAGATTTCTTTTGTTTCTATCTGCATACATTAGAAAACAATTCCTTTTTGCAATATGATTAATCAATATGATTATTATTTATTTTTTTAACAAACGAACTCTTCATTAAAAAGGAAAAAAAGAAAGAGGGGGACTAAGCCTTACCTCGGAGAACAAAGAGATAAGGAAAAAAAGAAAGCAAAACCAAACTAACCAAAAGAAAGCCACAGATTACATATTACAAAACCGGTATAAAGGTAGCACCGATTTGTCAATGTCACAATTTCGCTTTATAAAAGGCGGCGCAATTATCCACACTTGCCTCTGTTATTCATAATCAATATGATTATTAATTTTTAACTATCTGCGTAAATCTGTCATATAATGATGAATAATAATTTTATCATTTTGTTCATTCCCATACTTGCCTCTGTTATTCATCTGCAATATGATGAATTAAGCAGATTACTTTCTGAATAAAATCTGTTTTTGAATTTTGGCTATAATCTCGCAGCCATTTCTTGCTGTCTTGTGTGGTCTTATTTTGCCTTCCTAGTTAAAGGTCTTATTTTGCCACATTTTGTTTTTGCGACAAAATCGCAGGACGTCCTTACATTCGCATGTAAAGACCCATTGATCTTGCCTTATCCTCATTTTGTCAATTTGTTGCGATAATATTACAGGCCTAAGTTTTCTTGCGAGAACAAAGCCCCGTGACACATTGCCATCTTGCGATGAAATTGCAGGACGTCTTACACTTTCATGTAAAAACCCATTGATCTCATCTTATATTTTTCTCATGGCTTTTTGCCTCTGTATAATTGTTGCACAAATATGAAAAGCCTAAATATTCTTGCGAATATAAAGCCTCATGACATTTGCGTCTTAAGACACTTATCATCTCCCTAATGGAGGGTGCCTCCCTTATCTTCCCCCTAGTTTCCCCTTCAAGGAGGCGTACATCGGCCATACAAGACTAGCTCCTCCCATCCGGTTTTACCAACAACCAGTTGTTTTCGTAGCCTCTTATCCTTTTTGCCTATATGGCTTATAGTTACAAGACTTCACCCTATGTGGGGTTTTCTTCGGGCCGAGTGCATCATAGCCAAGACTTGTCAAGAATGTCCAGGGTAGTTTCATACGCCCCGGGCACCCTTGGCTTAACCGTGTACCTCGGCTCCTTGATCATACTTTGCACTCCTTAGGAGAGACCCTCGGTCGCCCAACTATTAATATATATATATATATAGTTGGAAATTCAAGGTACCTATCCTGGATGGGCTTTCATTGACCCCAAATCTCCATGAATCAGGTTCCAGCAGCGGTATAACCTTATCCCTGAGCCATGGAAAGATATACCCCATCTTATGACGTACTTTAGGTCTTACATTTGGCTCTTGCGAAATTTTATCCGTGAACTAGGGTCTACGCCTTAAAGTTCGTCCTGTTCTAATACGTCATTGTTCTTTGATTTTCTCTTTTTGCATTTTATCTCTTATATGATTTTTCAATTTCATCTTTTTCATTGAGTCAAAACATACTTTTGTAAAATTTTCTTCAACAAATCATTCATACTTCTCTTATATTTTTCAATCTAGAAATTTTACCTTTTCTACTTACTATTTTCTGCTTCTGCTTTTTTGTTACGTTTTGATACATTTTCTCCATCTGCGAGACGCTCGCCATCAATTGGTTTCAGCATATGTTGACTTCACAGCATTCCTTCTTCTCGCTGTTCTACTGTATCCACCATTAGCCTTTCACTTCTTTGCTTTTGTTTGATGTTATGTTTCCAGTTTCTGTTCTTCGCAGCCCTTTCCTTGCAAGATTCCATATCAATTTCATAACACTTTTTTCCATCAATCCAATCTCCCTTTATGACTCCAACACCACTGGGATGAGGAAACTTAATGCACTGGTATAAAGTTGACGGTACACCTAGAATCCCATGCAGCCAAGGTCGGCCAATCAAGGCATTATAAGGAGATTCAACATCGACAACACAGAATAGAATTTTAGAAGATATCCCATTTAGTGGAATTCGCATAGTAATTTCCCCTCTAGGTTTATTCGCAGTACCATTAAAACCATGGATTTTATAGGTTGAAGGTATTAGATCCTCATCTCTCCCTATCATTGTTTTATAAGTGTGATAGAACTGGATATCAACAGAACTCCCCGTATCAATTAAAACTCTGTTGATTTCCCATGAGTCTTCGGCCTCATCATCCTCATCTTCCTCTCCATCATCTCTTTGTTTTGGATTTATTTCTAATCTTACCACTAGTAGGTAGTCATGCATCTCGCCAGGCTCAGGTACTTCTTGTGCAGTGAAAGAAATTATCTGCTTTTGCCATTCTTCTAATGGCGAAGCTTTCGCAATATTCATTATTTCTCTCCCATCAACATCTCTCGCGAAAACTCTGCTTAAAACATTGTCTTGGAAATATTCTATAGTTTTGTATGAATGTATGATGGAGTTACAGAATAGATTCTTCACTTTTTCCCCAACTTCTATCACAAACGTTTCTCCTCTCTTTGTTGTATTCACTCTGCGATTTTCTGGTGGTGGCAGTAGTTTCTGAAACTGTGGATGTCCTATTAGAAAATGGTTTAATTTTCCCTGATCTATCATCCTCAAGATGATTCTTTTTATATTCCTGCATTCATTTGTTGAGTGACCATGAAAATGATGATAAGAGCAAAATTCTAGACTTCGATTATTTGGGTGTGGCTCTTTTCCCATATTCCAGGGTACGGGTATGTCCTCCATCAAAATTATAGCCTCCCAAATTTTTTCTATGATAGCATTTAGAGGTGGCATCTTAATTTCTTCCCATGTTGTCTTCTGACTTCCTTGCCCTCTACAATAATTTTGTCTCTGACCACCATAAGTATGTTGCGGCTGATCAAGTCTCTAAATCTTATTATTTCCACCTCGATTGAAAATTTTTCTTTCCCTTTCGAACTCTTCTTGATCTCTGCTTCCCATAGTTACTAATTTCTGTTGACCATCATCCATATTCTTTTCTTGCTTCACCTGCGAAGTGCTCGCTACTGTATTTATTAACCTGGGAAATAGACTATTCGCAATAGGGTATGATTCCATCTCATTTTGTTTCTCCTCCAAAGCAATGTATTCTTCTTGCAATTCTCGCAGCTCTATCATTGTGATGGTGTTCTTGATTCTGAAGACTTGGACATATAACAGATTGGTTGCGAACATTGCATTAATGAATGACAAAATGAGATATCTCTCATCCACGTGGCCTACCATTTTGCTGTACATTGTTTTCCACCTTATGGTTAGATGTTTTAAGCTTTCACCAACCCTTTGCTTTAATCCAAATACATCTTCAATACCAGGTCGCGAAGAATTGTTACTTATATAAGCTCCCAAAAATGTGGTCTGTAAATGATTGAAAGAAGTTATAGTGTTCTTAGGTAAACCTTCGAACCATTTGAGCGCCTCGCCTGTTAAGCTGGATGCGAAATATTTGCATAATACAGCATCATGGTTTTCCCATTGTAGCATACAACTAACATATGCTTTGACATGTTGAATAGCACAAGTAGTTCCATCAAAGATACTGGTTAACGTTAGCAAATTACATTTTGGGGGTATTCCTCCTAATTGTACTTCTTGGGTGAATGGATTTTTCGCAGCTTCTTCAATGGCCTCATCAAGTTTCCTTCTACCTCCCTCTCTTCTGTTATTTAGCATTCCCCTCATTTCTGCTAACTCTCTCAAGATCTGTTCATTCCCAACTGGATTTTTCTCCATTGGTATTTTCAGTGCAGCTTCCCTTCTTCTGCGTTCATGTCTTTCTTGCCTTGCAAGATTTTTTGATCATTATCACGCCTATCATCCAAAGTTTCGCCACGTGGAATGTAGCGATCATTAATCATCACTTTTTGTCCATAATGTTGCTCTTTATTTGGTTTTTGCATTTCCTCTCGAATATTTTCACCAGCATTTCTCACAGGGGAATTTCTCCTTGCTTCTTCTCTAAATGATATTGAACTTAATCTTGCAGTACTTCTTGTTCTCCTAGTTTGTGACCTCAAATTCACCATCCTTAACTCGTGATTTTTTCTTGTTAAATTCGCGCGTTCTTCCGCCTCTAACCTCCTTTCCTCTTGTATTCTTTGTCTTAAAGACTCTACGGCTTCATTTTCGTCATCTCCATGAATTAATCCTCCAACTGCTTCCTTATATCTTCCCTCTCGCCTTCCATTTCTTAATTGTCGATTTTCTGCTTCTTCTATTGAATCTGATCGCCAAGTATACACGCTCACCCTGTCATAATCCACAGTTCTATCTTGTATCGGTGTTTGCTGATTTGGTTGTTAAACTTGATTTTATCCATTATTCCTTGTTATGTTGCTCCTTGTTCTTAATCTTGAAGATTCTCCTATTTCATTTGTCTCTTCTCCAGCAATTCTTATACTCCTTCTTACGGTTGTTGGTTTTTCTGGTGTATTTCTTCTTCTAACCATTCTTTCAATTTTGATGTATCACTGTAAATCACGTAAAACTCTTTTCCAATTTCTTCAAATTCTTACAAATCACAATTTCAATCTTTGCTCAGAAACATCCCTGTTTCTAGCACCATTATGTAGTTGCAGGAATTCCTATACTACACCCCTCACAAGAATTCATAACAATCAACACATATTTGAAGATAAAGAACAATACTTTTATTGATTACTTCGCAGAAATATTACAAGAAATGGAAGAAATCAAGAATACAATCGCTCACAAGAACTTTCTCTCTCCTCAAAACTTTCTCAACACTCTCAATATCTCTCCCTTTTCTGAGTCTATTGGTTCTCTTTATATAGGGAAGTTACATAATGGATGACAGCTGAGCTGTCCTTTTATTTTGGATCTGACTCGCGATATTCTCGCAACAGTTATAATGTTTATTCTCGCATATTCTATAATCTTCGCAGGATAATCATGCTCTTCTTGTGTTTCAATTTACATCATCCGTTATGTCATTTTTTGAGTCCTTCTGCGACACTCGCAGTGTGTTGTTGAAGAGCTCGCATAAATGTTGTTAAAATCTCGCAAGAGTATTGCTGTGGAGATATTCGGATCCTACAGTGTTCTTGGTAAAACTATTCACATGAGGCCTGACTTATGTATTGGTATGACTTTTATTAGTGAAACCGATCTTAAGTAATCACTTGGGGTATGATCAGGTTGGGTATGTCTGAAATTATTACTGGGAAGAGGGGAACCGATCCTAGTAAGAGGTGCAGTGCATCACAAGGGGAACTGATCCTTGTATGAGGTACATCAAGGTTTATGTAAGAAAGTGGAACCGATCCTATGAACATGTTCAACCCGTTTTTGGGAAGGGGGAACCGATCCTATGGACATGTGCATTGCATACAAGTTAGATACCAAATATATGTGGGGAACCGATCCTAGTACCTATTCAGCTGTATCATTGGTAAGCTAGTGTAACTATGCACAGTACTCACATGGAGGTAGAACCGAAACTTGTTTTGGTAGAATCGTAAACCCATGAGTTGTGATTGAGTGGAACTTGATCAATCACATAGTTCTTGGAATTCAGATGAACCAATTCTAAACTTTTTTGGAAGTGTGGTAAATCGGTTTCAAGTGAGCAAGCATGTAAAATCCTTGCAAGAGTAAGATGTCGTGACACTTTGAACACGGTGCATTAATGCTTATTCTATATTGTTCAAAGATATTCCTTAATGGCTAAGAAGGAAGTAAATCCCAAGATCGAATTTAAATAAGTTAAGAATCTTTTTAATTAAGGGTTTTTAATTATATATAGAAAATAAAAATTAGTAATGTGCATTTGCTAATTAAAGATTTTTCAAGGAGATTTCGATCATATTTTTGGACAGTGCATTCACAGGAATTATTAAAACCGAATTTGGGTTAATATGGAAAAATATCTTGAGCATATTTTCGGTTTTGGAAATTCCTTGGTGTCCAAACTTCCTTGTCTATATATACTTTGAGTTCGCATTTCTAGCAAACTAAACCTGCGTAACATTATACTTACTCTTTTGTCTTTGTTATTGGTGAATCCGCCTATCAGAGAGGTTGATTTGATTGACTAACGGTGGTTGAACTTTGATTGCACCTAGTTTGATTATGCTTGGGAATCTTATCTTATGATATAAGATTCACTCAAACTAGTTCCAGGTTTCGACCGGGATCTTTAGACTATTGTTAGATCTAAAAACGATCTTGTGATCTGAAGACAAAGAAGATATTGAAGATTTCTGACTTGTTTTTTATAATATTTGGTGTGCATAATTCTTGTTTGGGAAAAAAAGGATCCAATTAATAATCGATTTATCCTTGTGGTAGATTGGATTGATTAATTGAGGAAGATCGGCATCAATACGATTCCTTGTGATTAAAGGTATTGATTGGCTTAATTTTAACGATTGCCTTTGGGTGATTGAACATAAGATAGATCTTGGAACCTGGGAAAGGAGTTTATGTTAAGATAAACAAGGGAACCTTTGCGCAACTCATATCACTTGGTTGAAGAGAGTTGATACCAAACAGATTTGTTGTTCCTTTACTGTTTGGAATACGTACCAAAGGAATTGGTCTAAGTACGTGACTTGTTTACAGGTTGGAGGCGTGGGAATAAAGACGAAACTAGATGAACTATAGGTTTAGTTGCTTGGTCTCAACTATACGAAGTTGTTTTATTTTTTATAACGGCTTAATCATGAGAGTATTCAATTCTGGACTAGGTCCCGTGGTTTTTCTGTATTTGCGGTTTCCTCCTTAACAAAATCTTGTTGTGTCATTTACTTTATATTTCCGCATTATAATTGTTTTATTATAATTGAAGTAAATTGCACAAACGTTAATTCCTATTGATAAGTGAATCATATTGAGTTTGGTTAAGTCCGAACCTTTGTATCAAGTAAACACACTTTGTTGTTGTTGTCTCGATCTCATATCCATAGATGATCACACAAAGTGTGGACCAATTTTTTGTATTGTCTCGACTCAGTCCATAGACAATCACTTTCGGGGAAAGGACTTATATGAAGGAAAAGTAATAGCTTGAGGTATATTTGGGGAACCCTCGCCTTTTCAACTTAAGATCGGTTTCACTAATAAAAGTAATACAAATACATATGTCAAGACTCATGTGAATAGTTTTACCAAGAACACAAATAGGTCATGAGAGGTTATACTAATCACACATATTGGTCGTTCATAAGATTTGCAATGGAGAACAGCCTCAATAACGCCTGGCGATTTCCTTTTCGGTTCACAACACATATCATGAACTTAATTTCGTAAAACACGTGTAAAAACATTGTTTCCTAAGATGAAAGACTCACCTCATACCCCATACATAATCACAATAACATTCATACGATTATATCGATGCCTCATATACAAAGTTTAATGGTTAAGCAAGAAACTTCATATTGTATTCCTTAATACTATGTTTATCTAGAGTGTTCATGCTTCGCAGTTTTATGTTTTCAATATGCACGACTTGAAAGATACGTTAGGGAATGAAACAGTTCAAGTCAAATATCACTAACCTCAAGTGGGAGGATGATGTAGTTGCAGGAATTCCTACACTACACCCCTCACCAGAATTCATAATAATCAACATATATTTGAAGATTAAGAACAACACTTTTATTGATTAATTCTCAGAAATGTTACAGGAAATGGAGGAAATCAAGAATACAACCGCTCACAAGAACTTTCTCTCTCCTCAAAACTTTCTCAACACTCAAAAATTGATCTCCCCCTTCTCTGAGTCTATTGGCTCTCTTTATATAAGGTAGTTCCATAATGGATGACAGCTAAGCTATCCTTTAATTTCGGATCTGACTCGCGATATTCTCGCAGCAGTTGTAATGCTTATTTTCGCAGATGTTGTAATCTTCGCAGGATCGCCATGATTTTCTCGTGTTTCTGCTATCGTCATCTGTTACGTCATTCTTTGAATCATTCTTTGAGTCAGTCTGCGACGCTCGCAGAGTGTTATTGAAGGGTTAGCAGAAACGTTGTTTATAAATTTTGCAAGAGCATTACTGTGGCGATATTCTGATCCTACATCTTGCCTCTTCTCATGTCTTTTCTGCGAAGGGGAAAAGATCATGAGAATTGAATTCTTTTAAAATGCCACAGCTGTTCATCTTTTCACATTCTCCTATTCTGACTCGTCTCTACATTTTTCGCCAGATTTATTACACGTATCTTTTCTTCCATTCAATTTCTGACACGTCCTTCTCAACCGCTGCGCTTCAACCGTTCACGTCTTTTTTCGCATTAAATATATTTATCTTCTCGAGAATTCTTACCTTCTATATATATCTTCTTCTTCATTTTTTTTTTTTTTACTTTCTCTTTCTTTCTCTGCCATTTTACTTTTCTTCTGCAACTTTCGCATCCGCTGCTGTTGTAATTTTTCTCTTATTCCTTTGATCTTCTATTTTCTTCATTCCCATACTAAGAATGCCTCCAGCGGGTCGTAAAAATCTAATTTCCTTTGAAAAAATGCAAAAGAAGCTTCAAGATAGAGGTTTTACTTCATCTACCATTCCTGATCAAAATCCTAGGGCTGAGCTCTCCATTAAATTATTTTCTGATCATCCGTGTAATGGCGAGAAGATCATAGTCTCATTAGGTCAACTTGAGGCAGGCCTTCCCATTCCTCTTTATGACCCCGAACTTCCTTTATTCTACGAAATACTTTCTCATGCGAAGTTCTCGCGGGCTATATATCAGTTGAATGGGGATTGTATTCGTTTGATGCTTGAGTTTGCTACTTGCGGTGCTGGTAAGGAATCTCTTTACCCTCTTGAAGCGAAGAACCCTAAATTCAAAGATGTCTCAATTGTTCATGCGAAGTATACTGTAGATAATTCTTCGCGAATTATGAAATAATCCCCATGAGGAAGGATAGCACTTGTTTGGGTGTCCGCTTACATAAAAAGGATGACATTGCTGAAGACAATGTTCTTACGTTGGACATTGACTGGCATCCATGAAACAATTCATCTCCTCTCCACTCTTATGATGACAAATAGTGTATTTTCCCATTACTTCTAGGGTCCCTACATCTCTGGTTCTCATGCTTTGCCTGCGAATCTCGTAGAATACCAACCATGGGTGTTCAGATGGCCTGAAAGGAATATAGAGGTATATTCCCGAATTTTTTTTTTAAGTTTCCATATTTATTTTCCTCATGTTTTTATATATACTCTCTCTGATCCCTCAAATTTTACCATATTGAAAGACTGAAAGCTAGCTACCAGAATTTGGGAAACCCAGTACATTATCAGCTCTTAAATTACTCACAGATGAAGTAAGAGATATTACTTTATGACTCTTAACAACAATATATTGTTGCCTCTATTTCTTATCTTTATCTGTGTTTGAAGGTTATTGAAGAAATAAAACTTGTTCAAGTTGTGAAGACCAAGGGAAAAGGCAAAGGTGCTGCTCGCAAGGATAAATCTGATGCTTCTCGCAAGGAGAAATCTGGTGCTCCTCTTTCAAAGAAAATAAAAATGCAATCCCCATCTCCTTCAACTCTTCAGTCCAGAGAGAGTTATAGCGATGATAACAACGATGATGGCGACGATGATGATGCTAATATCACTTCTACAAAGGAATTCTCCCAACCTAAGTCTTCTATGTCTCAGCTTTCCAGCATATTTTCTAATACTATGTTAGGGATTGGCGATACTCCTCTTGCTGAATCTTGCAAATCTATGGCAACTATATGTGATGCCCCTATCTTGGAGAATAATGAATCTCTTCGCGGGGTTTCAAGATCAATATCTCAAAGTTTCTTACATTCACTTAGCGCTCTGGTATGTTCTCATTTCTTCGCCACATTTGTGCATTCTCATTTTGTCGCCATGTTTTAAATTATATTTGTCTTGACAATTTTTGCTTTCCTTCGCAGGCTGGGAGAGCTTCTTTTTCTGTTGCCTCGGACCTGGAGAGGAGACGTGCAACTTTTGAAAAGAAGAATGTTGTTCTTCGCGGGAAAAATAAAAAATTAGAATCTGAATCTGCTAATCTTCGCAAGAAGGATGGAGAACTGGAAGCTGAAATTGCTGAACTTCGCAAGAAAAATAAACAGCTAGAAATCGATGCTTCGAGTGACAAGCAAAAGATATCCGATCTTGAAAAAGCTAATCAGCAACTCTATGGTATGAATTCTTCCCTTTTTCTCTAAATTCTTTTATCCTATTTTAGCTTATCCAAGCAACCATTTTTGCAGATGTTTATGATTTACTGATGAGGCTACATTCCTCCGCTCTTTTCCTGAACCTGTAGATGAGGATACCCTTCTTGATCGCCTTAATAATTCTTTAAGTAGCCTTTCAGATGATCAAATTAGATTTCTTTCTATAGATGAACTTAGATCCAAATTTCTTCTCTTAAAAATTGAACATAGATTCAACTTGGGTTTAACCAATAATTTTAAGCTCTTTTATATTGACTCAAAAGAGGAAACTAATATATTAAGAACCAAGTACAGTAACCTTATTGAAGAAAAAGACGTCATTGCTAAAAATGGTGCTCAAGCTTTAGCAGATTTCCATAAAACTCTTCTCAATATTCTAATTGAAAGGGACAGACTTATCTGCGAGAATAATGCTCTTGTGAAGAAGGAAAATCAAGATCACTCCCATCTTCTCATTAGTTATGATGATGAGTTTTCCTGGGCTGCACAGATTCTTGATAACGCCAGAAATAATTTAGGTGTAGATGTTAATCTTCAAGCTGATCATTCTGCCTTGATTAAGGATATGATCTTTTAAAAAAAAGGTGGTTATTCTTGTTTTTCCACTAATCCATCTTTTAACTGATTCTCTATTATTTTATTAATATGTTGTCATTTGTTGTAGTGAACTCACTATAATTTGGATTATCAGGAACAGTTTGAGTCTCTAAGGATAGAGATATTTTGGGATAGAGAGAGGAAATTAGAGGACTAGGATAAGAATTAGATGAATTAGGGAAATAAGAAGAAGAAGAAGGCATTGTTCATAGAGAAGAAGATAAGTTTACATCTCATTATCTACCTTTACAAATGGTACCGGTACTACATATAAAGGAGATGCTCATGTGGTAGGGACGATACTCGTGACAAGGGTTATCTACACCTAACAAGGGGGTTCCCCAAATGGGTAGCCCATAACAAGAAATACTAATAATCCATAGGGACATGACAAATACCCACTCCTCCAAACCATCCTTGTCCTCAAGGATGAGGACTGAATCGTAACCTCTTTGACCACAACAAGTACATGGCATTCATAGTAGTGCCCATTGGAAGATAATGACACAATGACCACTAGTTTCCCTTGTAGGCCCAAAACAGAAGAAAGCCAAGCCCAAAACATGGATTTCTGCTGGGAGAACTCTTTTGCTGTAGATCCTTGTACACAGCAAGGGACTAGAACTATAATTCTAACACGAAGGCCACTGATGATGTCTTGAATTCAGCTTGGACAAGGAAAGGCTCAGTGATGTACCGGCTTCTCGACATTGACAGACTTAAGACCCAGCACGGAGACCTTTGGTGAATGTCATGTGAACTGCAAGCTCCATACCTGGACATGATTTTTACTACAACAAAAATCTTAGTGCCTGTAGAGAACACGTCAGAATCAACGACTAAAATGGTAAGAGTAATTGGTTGTGTAAACCCCATGAGCATACAGATTTGTAGCTGATAAGTATACCCCACATTCTTCATAGCAGTGCCCACATAAACTATGAAAGTATCATGATAATTCTCACACCAAGGTGGAAAAGACTTCAGATTGACCTTAACTTCCCTACTGCATCTCTGGTGTTGATAAAAGAGTTCAATTAATCGATTGTATATAGGAGATGTGGACCTGACTAGGAATATTTTCACCGTCTTCAACCCTTGCTTTATACTCTTGTGATGCCAATAAATATCAGGGAAGTAAACACCTGACACCATACTTCTAAGTTCAGTAGATTACACGCTAAGGAACAGTTGAAGTGCCCTATAGAATATCTCACTACTGACTCCTAAATTCATGTCATTACTCCTCATTTTCGCACGCAACAAGAATTTTCCAACACTTCCAGCAATGACTTTTTCCAACTCATTGTTGAAATATGAAATACTCGCAAACCTCAAACAGTAAGAAGGAAAATAAAAAATTGTTGTCAAACCTGAAGCAAGACCTGACATTTCAGCTTCCAGTAGTGATGGTAATGGGAGTAATAAAATCTTCAGTCCCAATATCTCTACACCAGGTATAGTACCAGCAACAACTCCATTAACTTATATGAACCTGCCCTGGATTCTCTCCTTCCATTCATAAATTTCCACTCCTCTACGATGCCGCTCTCGAATAATCCAACTCAACACTCGACTATAACAAGGACTGAGTGAGAATACATTCTTCCGCAAGAGCGGAAAGTAACTCTTAACAACAAACAGAACCACCGTAAGAGAATAGTGATGAGTTCTAACCAATTCATCTTCAGAAGTTAACACTCCGGACCACTTTAGTGAGAATAATTCACCAACTAGCACATTTGATGCAGTAATTAACATTACCAGTAGCCTAGTATAGTTGGCTGAGAGTATATCTTGCCTCATGAACTCCTTACAAGACTCTTTCCTTTGTGTAGCAAGACTGTCATCCTTAATAAGCACTTGACTGAACATTGCTGGGGCATTTTCGTACTCGTGCACCCTTGTCACTAGAAGTATTAAACGATTCAAAACAGTCTAGTTAATACTGCCTTATTGCTGCCTTTCATTAAAAAACTTGTTAGCCTCATGATAATCACCATTATTAACACACAAAAACACATTCAGATACTTGCATAAGAATGCAAAATAGAGCCCAAGTTCCAGAGCTAGCTCATATACTGAATACCCATTTCTAAGTACGTAAAAATCCTTACCACGATCGAATATGAGTCGACAATATTCAACAGTTGGTAAACTAGCACATATAAAAGTAAACGGTCTTATGGGTATGAAGGAATTTACCTTGGCGAAAATGAATGTACAGTGAGAACATTGTTTAAGAAGCATAATGAGATAATTATCTTGAAACTCTGGCTTCTTTTGTTGCAATGCCTTTCCACATAACGTGCAACTCTTTTACTCATCAAAATTTTCTCACAGTCCTCAGATGTAAGCAATTTCTGCAGGTTATGTGTATCCGACCAACCAAGCAAGATAACTCTTAGCATGAGAGAATTTTCCCAACCAGAAATGATTGTTGGTGAGAGCCTCCACAGTTCGGTTAACAGAATTCTCCCACTCCACAAGACTCCCAGAACCGATTTCCAACTCAATGAAGTCACCACTAGCAGCACGTATGAAGTACAATTCACAGTGAACCAGCTTTGACTTCCCACTGCTCTGACATAGAACTCCAGCTTTAGATAGCTTTCCATGGTCTGATAAACTTGAGTAGGAACACTCCCATAATTCACAGATGCAAGCAATGGATAATAATGCAAGAAAAATTCCATTTTTAGAAGCCTAAAACAATATCCAATAATTGTGTTGTTTCCCCTTGAGTTGTCTTCCAATGGAATCTGAAGACTATCCCCTGAGTCGAGGTGTAGGACTGTAATCTCTTGAGACAAACTACACTTCAACTTTAAAATAAGAATATATTCTCTCCATATCTCAAGCTTTGGAGATATCAACTGACAAGCCATTTCAAGAGAATTTATTCTAGCCAACACAAGTTTGCCTCTCTATGACATTTAAACAAACACTTTCCTCTCACCATGGATTTCAACAGAATTAACACATGAACTAACAATCAAATGTATATACTGAAAATCTGACTGGTACCCTAAGCTACGAATCCATATAATTACCAAATTCGCATAAGAAATCGATAATACAATAGCATTTTTACCTCTGTCAAACAGTGATCGAACATCATCCAAATGAGGAAAAGCACAATCCACAAAGTCTGATAAGTTTTAGAGAAACAATAAATCCTTCAAGCATTTAAGGCTTCGAAATACTTCTCAAATTTGTTGAACAAAACTCTGAAGATTTTATTTACCTTATCAATTTTGACTTGAAATAATTTTGAGAAACCAATTAGCTCTGGTTTTGAAACTTCTTCAAATTGTAAGCTCATACCATCAAGTGAATCGTCATCTTCAATTTGGTGCGGTGTAGATTGAAATTTATCCTCGACTGAACTCCATTCACCTGAATCAAGTGAAACTGATTTCGATTTGAAAAAAATTTCATCCTCGATCATCTTCGATTCAGTGAACTCATCTCTAACCAAATCGAGGTTCTCTGAACTGATTTCCTCGTTCTTAGCGTCGGATTCCACTGGTGCTTTTCAGATAATTGCTGACGAATTGACGCAGTAGTGAAAAGGATTGATGTCAATTTCTTCACTTCCTTGCCCACGAGCTTCGACATCAGATGAAGATTATAATCCCGCAAAAGTGAATTATCCTCGCGAGAATGAACTTGATAGAGATACCGAAGATTATCTAATTCATTTCTTACTTTAATTTTTTCATTCATCATAGTACACAGCTCCTCCATGGAAGAATTTCCAAGGATCGGAACTGCTCTGATACCACTTGTAGTGAACTCACTACAATTTGGATTATCAGGAACAGTTTGAGTCTCTAAGGATAGAGATAATTTTGGATAGATAGAGGAAATTAGAGGACTATGAGAATAATTAGATGAATTATGGAAATAATAAGAAGAAGAAGACATTGTTCATAGATAATAAGATAAGTTTACATATCATTAGCTACCTTTACAAATGGTACCGGTACTACATATAAAGGAGATGCTCATGTGGTAGGGACGATACTCGTGACAAGGGTTATCTACACCTAACAAGGGGGTGCCCAAAATGGGTATCCCATAAAAAGAAATACTAATAATCCATAGGGACATGACATTTGTTCGCAGCATCTGAAGAAAATTTTCGCCAAAGAATTGGAGAATTAGAAGAAGAGAAAGGGCAACTCGCAAAACTTCTGTCTTCTCGCAACGAGAAATACTCCAAGTTCAAAAAGCAACTTCAGATTACTCTGGCGAATTTTAGCAATACTCTTGTTGGTGTCCGAAATGATTCTATTAAAATGGTCTGTGATGATCATAAAATTCCCCATTCTACATATCCTTATCTCGCGAATGAAATTCCAGAGAACGTCCATAATCTTATCATCTCTGATAGCGAAGCTGAAGAGTCTGAAGAAAATGAAGAACTTAATGAAGATGAATATGAAGAGGGGGACTCTGGTGAAGATAATGAAGGATCTAAATAGCTTTATCTTCTCTTTAAATTTCTTTGTAATATTTGTACATTCATCTCTTTAAAGATAATGAATTTCTCCGGCTTCTAAGGTTCCTTGACGTTATAGATTACTTTTGTTTCTATCTACATACATTAGAAAACAATTCCTTTTTGCAATATAGTTAATCAATATGCTTATTAATTTTTAACTATCTGCATAAATCTGTCATATAAAGATGAATAATAATTTTATCATTCTGTTCATTCCCATACTTGCCTCTGTTATTCATCTGCAATATGAAATATTGAGTAAATTAATTTTGAATAAGATCTGTTTGTAAATTTTTGCCTTAATATCTGCATAAATATCGCAAGTCTTATCTGCATAATCCCATGATCTCTGCGTAAATTTCGCAGTCATTCAATCTTGATCTCTTGTGGTCTTATTTTGCCTTCCTAGTTAAAGGTTTTATTTAGCCACTTTTTGTGTTGGCGACAAAATCGCAGGACATCCTTACACTCTCATGTAAAGACCCATTGATCTTGCCTTATCCACGCGTTGTCAATTTCTCTTTTGACAATATGACTGGTCTAAGTTTTCTTGCGAAGATAAAGCCCCATGACATTGCCGTCTTGCGATAAAATCGCAGTACGTCTTTACACTTTCATGTAAAAATCCAGTGATATCATCTTATGTTTTTCTCATGGCTTTTTGCCTCTGTATAATTGATGCACATATATGACAAGCCTAAATATTCTTGCGAACATAAAGCCTCATGATATTTGCGTCTTCAGACACTTATCAGCTCACTAATGGAGGGTGCCGCCCTTATCACCCCCCTGGTTGACCCTTCAAGGAGGCGTACATCAGCCATACAAGACTAGATCCTCCCATCCGGTCTTAACAAAAACCAGTTGTTTTCGCAGCCTCTTATACTTTTTGCCAATATGGCTTATAGTTACGAGACTGCACCCTAGGTGGGGTTTTCTTCGAGCTGAGTGCATCATAGCCAAGACTTTCCAAGAATGGCCAGGGTAGGTTCATCCATACTGGGCACTCTTGGCTCAACCGTGTACCTCGGCGCCTTGGTCATACTCTACACTCCTTAGAAGAGACCCTCGGTCGTCCAAATGTTAATATATATATATATATATATATATATATAATTGGAAATCCAAGGTACCTCTCCCGGATAGGCTTTCATGGGCCCCAAATCTCCATGACTCAGGTTCCAGCAGCGGTATAACCTTATCCCTGAGCCATGCAAAGAGATACCCCCTTATATGACGCACTTTAGGTCTTACATTTGCCTCTTGCGAAATTTTATCCGCGAATTAGGGTGTACGCCATAATGGTTCGTCCCATTCTAATATATCTCTGCAAAATTTTCTTTGCGTTTCTGCAAAATTTTCGCATTTCTTTGATTTTCTCTTTTTGCATTTCATCTCTTATACAATTTTTCAATTTCATCTTTTTCATTGAATCAAAACATTCCTTTTGTAACATTTTCTTCAACAAATTATTCATACATCTTATATTTTACGATCTAGAAATTTTACCTTTTCTACTAACTATTTTCTGCTTCTGCTTTTTTGTTGCGCTTTGCTACATTTTCCCCATCTGCGAGACACTCGCCATCTATTGGTTTTAGCATATGTTGACTTCGCAGCATTCCTTCTTCTCGCCGTTCTATTTTATCAACCATCAACTTTTCACTTCTTTGCTTTTGTTTGATGTTATGTTTCCAGTTTTTGTTCTTCGCAGCCCTTTCCTCACAAGATTCCATATCAATTTCATAGCACTTTTTCCCCTCAGTCCAATCTCCCTTTATAACTCCATCACCACTGGGATGAGGAAACTTAATGCACTGGTGGAAAGTTGATGGTACACCTAAAATCCCATGCATCCAAGGTCAGCCAATCAAGGCATTGTAAGGAGATTCAACATCGATAACACATAATAGAATTTTAGAAGATATTCCCTTCAATGGAATTCGCATTATAATTTCCCCTTTGGGCTTGTTGGCAGTACCATTAAAACCATAGATCTTATAAGTTGATGGTATTAGATCCTCGTCTCTTCCTCCCATGGTTTTGTAAGTATGATAAAATAAGATATCCACTGAGATTCTCGTGTTAATTAAAACTATGGTAATGGCCCACGAGTCTTCGGCCTCATCATCCTCATCTTCATCTTCATCTTCCATTTGTTTTAGATTTATTTCTAATCTTACCACTAGTGGGTTGTCATGCATATCGCCATGCTCAGGTACTTCTTGTGCAGTGAAAGAAATTGTCCGCTTTTGCCACTTTTCTAATGACGAAGCCTTCACAATATTCATTATTTCTCTCCCATCAGTATCTCTCGCGAAAACTCTACTTAGAACATTGCCGTGAAAATCTTTTATAGTTTTATATGAATGTATGATGGAGTTACAGAATAGATTCTTCTCTTTTGCCCCAACTTCTATCACAAACATTTCTCCTCCCTTTGTTGTATTCACTCTGTGAATTTCTGGTGGTGGAGGTAGTTGCTGAGACTTTGGATGTCCTATTATAAAATGGTTTAATTTTCTTTGATCTATCATCCTCAAGATGATTCTTTTTACATTCATGCATTCATTTATTGAGTGACCATGAAAATGATGATAAGATCAAAATTCTAGACTTCGATTATTTGGGTGTTGCTCTTTTCCCATATTCCAGGGTACGGGTATGTCCTCCATCAAAATTATAGCCTCCTAAATTTTCTCTATGCTATCATTTAGAGGTGGCATCTTATTTCTTCCCATATTATCTTCTGACTTCCTTGCCCTCTATAATAATTTTTTCTTTAACCACCATAAGCCTCTTGCGTCTGATCAAGCCTTTGAATCTTATTATTTCCACTTCGACTAAAGAATTTTCTTTCCCTTTCGAACTCTTGTTGATCTCTGCTTCCCATAGCTACTAGTTTCTGTTGATCATCATTCATACTCTTTTCTTGCTTCACCTGCGAAGTGCTCACTACTATATTTATTAATCTGGGAAGTAGACTTGCGTTTGCTGCACCTGAACTGGTGTTCGCAATAGGATATGACTCCATCTCGTTTTGTTCCTCCTCCAATGCAATGTATTCTTCTTGTAACTCTCGCAGCTCCGTCATGGTGATTGTATTTTTGATTCTGAAAATTTGTATATAGAGCAGATTGGTTGCGAACATAGCATTAATGAAAGATAAAATGAGGTATCTCTCATATATTCTTCCTGCCATCTCACTACACATTATGTTCTATCTTATGGTTAGATGTTTCAAACTCTTGCCAACCCTCTGTTTTAACCCAAATACATCTTCAATGCTAGGTCGCGAAGAATTGTTACTTATATATGCTCCCAAAAATGTAGTTTGCAAATGATTGAAAGAAGTTATAGTGTTTTTAGGTAAACCTTCGAACCACTTTAGCGCCTCGCCTGTTAAGCTAGATGCGAAATATTTGTATAATACAAGATCATGGTTTTCCCATTGTAGCATACACCTAACATAAGCTTTGACATGTTGAATAGCACAACTAGTCCCATCAAAGATATTGGTTAACGTTGGCAAATTGCATTTTGGGGGTATTCCTCCTAATCGTACTTCTTGGGTGAATGGAGTTTTCGTAACTTCTTCAATGGTCTCAACAAGTTTCCTTCTGCCTCCCACTCTTCTGTTATTTAACATTCCCCTCATTTCTTCTAACTCTCTCAAGATCCGTTCATTCCCAGCTGAATTTTGCTCCATTGGTCTTTTCAGTGCAGCTTCCCTTTTTCTGCGTTCATGTCTTTCTTTCCTTGCGAGATTTTGTGCTTCTTCTTCAACATCTTCATTCTGCCTTCTCCCATGATTTTCTTCTTCACCTCCTTCTTGAATTCGCAAATGATTATGCCTTTCATTTTCTCTTATGTGATTTTCTTCATTTCTCACCATTTCTCTTTGCTGTCTTTCTATTCTCCTTTGTATTCTATCATATTCCTCATTGATATTATCATTGTTGCGATTTCTTGCGCGTCTCATTTCTCGATTGTCATGATTATTCTGATTATTGCTTCTTGAAATTCTTGTTCTTCTACTTCTTCTCTCAATCTTTCTCTTTCGCAAGCTAGACGTGCTTGTTCAGCATAATGTCCCTCAATTTCATCCTCAATTATTCTTCGGTTTCTTTGAATTTATCGCTCCTATAATTTTCTCCTACCTTCTTCTCGATTTTCTTCACCATCTTGGTTATTTCCACCTTCTTGATTTCTATTATCACGCCTATCATCCAAAGTTTCACCACGTGGAATGTAGCGATCATTAATCATCTCTTCTTCTCCATAATGCTACTCTTCATTTGGTTTTTGCATTTCCTCTCGAATATTTTCACTAGCATTTCTCACAGGGGAATTTCGCCTTGCTTCTTCTCTAAATGATCTTGAACTTGATATTGCATTACTTCTTGATCTCCTATTTTGTAACCTCAAATTCTCCATCCTTAACTCGTGATTTTGTCTAGTTAAATTTGCGCATTCTTCCGCCTATAACCTCCTTTCCTCTTGTATTCTTTGTCTTAAAGCCTCTACTGCTTCATTTTCGTTATCTCCATGAATTAATCCTCCAACCACTTCCATATCTCTTCCCCTTCGCCTTCCATTTCTTAATTGTCGATTTTCTGCTTCTTCTATGGAATCTGATCGCCAAGTATGCACGCTCACCCTGTCATAATCCACAATTCTATCTTGTATCAGTGTTTGCTGATTTGGTTGTTGAATTTGATTTTCTCCATTATTCCTTGTTCTGTTGCTCCTTGTTCTTAATCTTGAAGATTCTCCTATTTTATTTGTCTCTTCTCCAACAAGTCTTCTACTCCTTCTTACGGTTGTTGGTTGTTCTGATGTATTTCTTCTTCTATCCATTCTTTCAATTTTGATGTATCACTGTAAATCACGTAAATTTTTTTTCTAATTTCTTCAAATTTTTACAAATCACAATTTCAATCTTTTCTCAGAAACGTCCCTATTTCTAGCGCCATTATGTAGTTGCAGGAATTCTTACACTACACCCCTCACAAAAATTCATAATAATCAACACATATTTGAAGATAAAGAACAACAATTTTATTGATTAATTCTCAGAAATATTACAAGAAATGGAAGAAATCAAGAATACAACCGCTCACAAGAACTTTCTCTCTCCTCAACACTCTCAAATTGATCTCTCCCTTTTCTGAGTCTATTGGTTCTCTTTATATAGAGAAGTTACATAATGGATGACAGCTGAGCTGTCCTTTTATTTCGGATCTAACTCGCGATATTCTCGCAACAGTTATAATGTTTATTCTCGCAGATTCTATAATCTTCGCAGGATCATCATGCTCTTCTTGTGTTTCAATTTACGTCATCCGTTATGTCATTTTTTGAGTCCTTCTGCGACACTCGCAATGTGTTGTTGAAGAGATCGCAGAAATGTTGTTAAAATCTCGCAAGAGTATTGTTGTGGCGATATTCGGATCCTACAGTGTTCTTGGTAAAACTATTCACATGAGGCCTGACTTATGTATTGGTATGATTTTTATTAGTGAAACTGATCTTAAGTAATCACTTGGGGTATGATCAGGTTGTGAGTGTCTGAACTTATTACTGGGAAGAGGGGAACCGATCCTAGTAAGAGGTGCAGTGCATCACAATGGGAACTGATCCTTGTATGAGGTACAACAAGGTTTATGGAAGAAAGTGGAACCGATCCTATGAACATGTGCAACCCGTTTTTGGGAAGGGGGAACCGATCCTATGGACATGTGCATTGCATACAAGTTAGATACCAAATATATGTGGGGAACCGATCCTAGTACCTATTCAGCTGTATCATTGGTAAGCTAGTGTAACTCTGCACAGTACTCACATGGAGGTAGAACCGAAACTTGTTTTGGTAGAATCGTAAACCCATGAGTTGTGATTGAGTGGAACTTGATCAATCACATAGTTCTTGAAAGTCAAATGAACCAATTCTAAACTTGTTTGGAAGTGTGGTAAATCGGTTTCAAGTGAGCAAGCATGTAAAAGCCTTGCAAGAGTAAGATGTCGTGACACTTTGAACACGGTGCATTAATGCTTATTCTATATTGTTCAAAGATATTCCTTAACGGCTAAGAAGGAAGTAAATCCCAAGATCGAATTTAAATAAGTTAAGAATCTTTTTAATTAAGGGTTTTTAATTATATATAGAAAATAAGAATTATTAATGTGCATTTGCTAATTAAAGATTTTTCAAGGAGATTTCGATCATATTTTTGGACAGTGCATTCACATGAATTATGAAAACCGAATTTGGGTTAATATGGAAAAATATCTTGAGCATATTTTCGGTTTTGGAAATTCCTTGGTGTCCAAACTTCCTTGTCTATATATACCTTGAGTTCGCATTTCTAGCAAACTAAACCTGCGTAACATTAGACTTACTCTTTTGTCTTTGTTATTGGTGAAGCCGCCTATCAGAGAGGTTGATTTGATTGACTAATGGTGGTTGAACTTTGATTGCACCTAGTTTGTATATGCTTGAGAATCTTCTCTTATGATATAAGATTCACTCAAACTAGTTCCAGGTTTCGACAGGATATTTAGACTGTTGTTAGATCTAAAGACGATCTTGTGATAATCTATTGTTAACAAACTCCGTTCTGTGTGTGATGGATCACAAGAAGATTCAAGTAGTTGTGTGTAGGTGTTTATTTAAGATCTAAGAAGATTTGAAGATAAAGAAGATATTGAAGATTTCTGACTTGGTTTTTATAATATTTGGAGTGCACAATACTTTTTTGGGAAAAAAAGGATCCAATTAATAATCGGTTTATCCGTGTGGTAGATTGAATTGGTTAATTGAGGAAGATCGGCATCAATACGATTCCTTGTGATTAAAGGTATTGATTGGCTTAATCTTAATGATTTCCTTTAGGTGATTGAACATAAGATAGATCTTGGAACCTGGCAAAGGAGTTTATGTTAAGATAAACAAGGGAACCTTTGCGCAACTCATATCACTTGGTTGAAGAGAGTTGATACCAAACCGATTTGTTGTTCCTTTACTGTTTGGAATACGTACCAAAGGAATTGGTCTAAGTACGTGACTTTTTTACAGGTTGGAGGCGTGGGAATACAGACAGAACTAGGTGAACTATAGGTTTAGTTGCTTGGTCTCAACTATACTAAGTTGTCTTATTTTGTATAACGACTTAGTCTTGAGAGTATCCAATTTTGGACTAGGTCTCGTGGTTTTTCTGCATTTGCGGTTTCCTCGTTAACAAAATATTGATGTGTCATTTACTTTATATTTCCGCATTATAATTGTTTTATTATAATTAAAGTAAATTTCACAAATGTTAATTCCTATTTACTTGATAAGTGAATCATATTGAGTTTGGTTAAGTCCGAATCTTTGTATGAAGTAAACACACTTTGTTGTTGTTGTCTCGATCTCGTATCCATAGATGATCACACAAAGTGTGAACCGATTTGTTGTACTGTCTCGACTCAGTCCATAGACAATCACTTTCGGGGAAAGGACTTATATGAAGGAAAAGTAATAGCTTGAGGTATATTTGTGGAACCCTCGCCTTTTCAACTTAAGATCGGTTTCACTAATAAAAGTAATACAAATACATAAGTCAGGCCTCATGTGAATAGTTTTACCAAGAACACAAACAGGTCATGAGAGGTTATACTAATCACATATATTAGTCGTTCATAATATTTTCAATAAAGAACAGCCCCAATAACGCCTGGCGATTTTCTTTTCGGTTCACAACACATATCATGAACTTACTTTCTTAAAACACGTGTAAAAACGTTGTTTCCTAAGATGAAAGCCTCACCTCATACCCCATACATAATCACAATAGAATTCATACGATTATATCGATACCTCATATACAAAGTTTAATGGTTAAGCAAGAAACTTCCTATTGTATTCCTTAACACTATGTCTATCTAGAGTGTTCATGCTTCGCAGTTTTATGTTTTCAATATGCACGACTTGAAAGATATGTTAGGGAATGAAACAGTTCAAGTCAAATATTACTGACCTCAAGTTCTAGAATGATGTAGTTGCAGGAATTCCTACACTACACCCCTCACCAGAATTCATAATAATCAACACATATTTGAAGATTAAGAACTACACTTTTATTAATTAATTCTCAGAAATGTTACGGAAAATGGAGGAAATCAAGAATACAACCGCTCACAAGAACTTTCTCTCTCCTCAAAACTTTTTCAACACTCAAAAATTGATTTTCCCCTTCTCTGAGTCTATTGGCTCTCTTTATATAGGGTAGTTACATAATGGATGACAGCTAAGTTGTCCTTTAATTTCGAATCCGACTCGCAATATTCTCGTAGCAGTTGTAATACTTATTCTCGCAGATATTGTAATCTTCGCAGAATCGCCATGCTCTTCTCATGTTTCTGCTACCGTCATCCGTTACGTCATTCTTTGAATCATTCTTTGAGTCAGTCTGCGACGCTCGTAGAGTGTTGTTGAAGAGCTAGCAGAAATGTTATTTATAAATTTCGCAAGAGCATTGCTGTGGCGATATTCTGATCCTACATCTTGCCTCTTCTCATGTCTTTTCTGCGAAGGTGAAAAGATCATGAGAATTGAATTCTTTTAAAATGCCACAGGTGTTCATCTTTTCACATTCTTCTGTTCTGACACGTCTCTGCATTTTTCGCCAGATTTATTACACGTATATTTTGTTCCATTCAATTTATGACACGTCCTTCTCAACCGTTGTGATTCAACCGTTCACGTATTTTCTTCTCATTAAATGCATTTATCTTCTCGAGAATTCTTACCTTATATATATATATATATATATATATATATCTTCTTCTTCTTCTTCTTCATTATTCTTTTTTTTTTTACTTTCTCTTTCTTTCTCTGCAATCTTACTTTTCTTCCGCATCTGCTGCTGTTGTAATTTTTCTCTTATTCCTTTGATCTTTTATTTTCTTCATTCCCATACTAATAATGCCTCCAGCAGGTCGTAAAAATCTAATTGCCTTTGAAAAAATGCAAAAGAAGCTTCAAGATAGAGGTTTTACTTTATCTACCATTCCTGATCAAAACCCTAGGGCTGAGCTCTCAATTAAATTATTTTCTAATCATCCGTGTAATGGCGAGAAGATCATAGTCTCATTAGGTCAACTTGAGGATGGCCTTCCCATTCCTATTTATGACCCCGAACTTCCTTTATTCTACGAAATACTTTCTCATGCGAAGTTCTCGCGGGCTATATATCAGTTGAATGGGGATTGTATTCGTTTGATGCTTGAGTTTGCTACTCGCGGTGCTGGTAAGGAATCTCTTTACCCTCCTGAAGCGAAGAACCCTAAATTTAAATATGTTCCAATTGTTCATGCGAAGTATACTGTAGATAATTTCTTCGCGAATTATGAAATAATCCCCATGAGGAAGGATAACACTTGTTGGGTGTCCGCTTATAGAAAAAGGATGACATTGTTGAAAATAAGGTTCTTATGTTGGACATTGACTGGCATCCAGGCAACAATTCAGCTCTTAAATTACTCACAAATGAAGTAAGAAATATTCCTTTATGACTCTTAACAATATATTGTTGCCTCTATTTCTTATCTTTATATGTGTTTGATAGGTGTAGAATACACCTAATTTACTATCTAGTAGTTATGCTTTCTTTGCTATTTTTCTTGTGAATTATGTATATTACGTGTGTTTTTGAGTTATTAGGTACTTTGGAGTCATGCGGAAGAAAAGAAGAAGAAACTATCTGATTCAAGTTAAAAAGGGTAAAATCGTCATCTCATAGACGAATGCTATTGGGAGACGAGCCACGGTTAAAGGGAAACTCTCTCGGAGGATAAGAAACATCCAGCTCATTGTTTAGGGATGGCCACATGTTATAGGGTATCACTGGGGTGTCCCCTAGCCTATGTGATGAGGTGTAGTTATCAGTGCCCTACTTTTTAATAACCTTAAATCGAGAAACCGTCTCACAATTCTCTCAAGCATTTGCATCTGAAAGAGATACAAAGAGAAAGCCGAGAAGCTACAGCCGTTTGAGGTATTAATGGTGGAAATTGAGAAATGGAGGCGCAACCACTGATGTTGAAGTTAAGGGATCAGTCGATTGAGAGGTAGATGGCATAGATGGGTTTGACGGATCTGGTTCAAGGATGCTGCTGTGATCGATTGGAAGGTGTAGCTGAAATTTAGAAAGGAAGAGAACGGCACATCAACTGCTGCTTTTTCTGAGAAATCGAGAGGTTGAGATGAAGGCATAGTTTCTGTGGATCGAAACAGAGAGAAATTGAGCAGATGGGTTTGTCGGAAATTAGGGTTTGATTCAAGCTTGAATCTGGCAGAATGGATCCACAGATGGATGTTTTGCCATGTGTTAGTGAATGAGGGGTTTGTGCTTCTGGCAGTGAAGTGGGTGTTTTAAGTGGAACTGGTAACACTGAGAATTATTGAGTACAGAAGTGCAGTTGCAGTTTGAGTTAGACTGAGGCTGTGGATTGTTCTGTGTAGAAAATGGTTTGATTAGGAGATTATTTTTGAGCTGGTGATGCAAATGCTATGGATGAGATGAGAAGGATTGCAAGGAAGGTGATGTTGTTGAAATTGGTATGTCCAGAGTGTGGTGTTGGTGTTGCAGGTGCTAGTGGTGAAAGGAGTTGCAGCGGTGGAGTTGCAGATGGCCTAAGGAAAATGCAATAATGGAGCTGTAACTACTGCGATGGATTGGTTATTATGAGCAGCTACTGATGGTTGAGCAGCGTGGAAGCTTTCAAATGTGCTGTGGAGGTTGAACTGGAGCTAGTTGGAAGGAATGCGCAGCTAGTAATGAAGTTGAGAAGATATTGCAAGATTACAGACTTGGTATGAGTGAAGATGGAATGCAATGCTAAGACAGGTGGAATAAGTTATAGTAGGGTATGAGCTGAGATACAAATAGTTTGAATTGAAGCTGTTGATATGAGACAGTGAAGGTCAGGAGTGAGTTAGTCTGGTGCCATTATAGCTTGATTTGAAGGGGATTGATAGTGGTGCTGTGTGCTGGCAAATTTGTAATGCAGAAGAGGAATCAGAAGTGGGTCATGGAAGTGGCAATGCAACTGAGTTTGATGGAAGTACCGTTGAGTAGTGAAGGCAGTGGCAAGGGCTAGGAGCTAGTGGTGCAACACAGAACATGGACAGTATGGCTGGAAATGATTGTAACTGAGTTTGCTTGGAAACTCAGCCCAGTCAGGCAAGTTTGACCTGAGCTGACTCAGTAATTTGACCCGATGACTAACGGATTGACTAACAGAAGACCGTCTTGACTGTTAGTCCCAACGGTGGACTGACGGAATATTCCGTCGACTGTGAGAATTTTCAGGTTGCCGGCGGTGACAAATTCCGGCCAACTTCCGGCCCAAAACCCAGTTTTTCGGTGAGCAAAAATACAGAATTTTGTATGGACTTCTCTCATATGTGTGAAGACTTAGAATTAGGAATTGGATGAAAACTTGGAAGTTTGGAGAATTGGACTTGAAATTGGAATATGGCTCAACTTGGGAAAGTGGTGTTCTTATGGAATGTGGATTCTTTTCCTACAAAGAGGTGGAGAGTATTGAATCCTATAAATAAAGGATTTCTATACAACTTTTACACACACATCTACTTTGGAGAAGGAGTTAAAGTGCACAAGGATTGGAGGAAGGAGCAACCATCATATTTTCAATAAGTTTTTCTTTCTTCCTTAATTATTATTATTATTGTGTGAACTCTAAACTATGAGTAGCTAATTTTATTATTGATTGAGGATGAATTCCTAGTTCTTAATATATGGTTTGAGTTTTGTTTCAATTTTACTTTGAAGTTTTTCATATGATTATCGTTTGTTTTTACTAATATTAGTGTTTATGCTTGATTGATAGGTCGTTTGGGTGGATAACTAAATTGATTTGTTAATTGATCTAAAGCTAGTGAAAGTTTGGGGATAAGTAATCGTTTCTTGACTATTTACATAAGTAGAAAACACAAGACCTTGCGGAGGGATTCCGTGGAGCAATTATGTGTGAAAACAACGTTAGCAAGTAGACCTTTATCTAAGAGTTTAACTACTAATATCAACCTAATAAATTCATAAATCTTAATGCGTTTAACTAAATTACATCTTGAGTGATCTACTACTAGGTGGTTTGGTGAATAGAATCCGGTAGTCGAGAACTTCTGTGTCCGGTGATACAACGGATTTAGGGGTTAGCACTGATCTAGCTGTTATACCTACGGTTGGTGATAATCTATGGATAATAAAAAGTGGAAAAGAACATAACTTTAACCATTGTTTTGCAGCGAAGAAGGATTCCTTGATCTATTCTCTCTTATTGATTTCAATTAACACTTTTAATTGCTTTGTTTATTTTATTTAGTTTCTTAAATTCTTAATCAATACCCCTCTTTGTGTGACAATTTTACAACTAGAATCTCGTGCTCCTCGTGGGATCGTTCTTGACTACCCTATATTACTTGTTAATTAGGTAGT
The DNA here is from genome assembly GCA_023529315.1 of Papaver bracteatum. Lineage (NCBI taxonomy): Eukaryota > Viridiplantae > Streptophyta > Magnoliopsida > Ranunculales > Papaveraceae > Papaver > Papaver bracteatum. Next base: position 885,212 of record JAJJWX010000603.1, read on the forward strand.
AAAGTATTAATTAATTTGTTGTGGTTACGACACGCATACAAATTTTGGCGCCGTTCTTCGGGAGCAACGGGGCGATTTTAGTTGTTTTTATTTTTCTTTTTGCTTTATTCTTGCTTTGTTAGATTATATACCGTATCTAACTTAGTTTTGTGAACCTTGTTGTAGGTACTATATCTTTGGTGAATGCTTAAAAAGGGAAGACCGAGTCCAATACGTCTTCGATCCGGCACTCAACTAAAGGATTTCATTCGAGCGGTTAACACTCCGCTTCCTCGTTCTACATCAAGTGAGTTCGCAGATTCGGACATAGAAGAAGAAGCAATGGGTGATCGTACACTCAAGGACCTAGCTTCTCACAATCTCGATACACAACAATGGTGTATCCAAACTAACTCAACTTTCGAGATCAAGCCGGGGTTGATTATAGAATTACCAAAGTTCCATGGCATGGTGAATGAAGACCCAAACAAACATCTTATGGACTTCAATACCATAGTCACGGCTATGCTTCCACCGAATACTAATGCGGATGGAGCAATGTTGAAAGCTTTTCCGTTCTCTTTGGCGGGAAACGCTAAGGAATGGGTATACTATTTGCCTTCCGGAAGTATCACAACATGGAATGGGATGAAGAAACTTTTCCTCGAGAGATATTTTCCCGCATCAAAGGATACTCAAATTCGCAAAGAAATTTATGGGATCAAGCAACATGTGGGAGAGTCCTTATATGAATGTTGGGATAGATACAAGATATTGGTGGCAAGTTGTCCACACCATCAATTTAGTGACGCCGTGATAATTCAATATTTCTATGAAGGTCTTCAAATAAGTGATAGATATCTTCTTGACGCCGCCGGTGGTGGTGCACTAGTGAACAAGACGGTGGTCGAATCTACCGATTTGATTGAGAGTATGGCGGAAAACTCACAACAATTCTATGCAAGATGTGATTCAATGGTTAAGTTGGTGCATGAAGTTAGTGACTCATCTTCACAATCCGATCACGGTTAAACAATATAGAGAGGGTAGTACAACGATTGGCCGCGGTAATTATTCCGGATGATGAAACCGAACAAGTAAATGTTTTATATCCAAATCAAAGGCCAAGGTACGATCCATACTCAAATACTTACAATCCCGGTTGGAAGGATCATCCCAACTTTAGCTATACAAATAAGCAAACGGCGGCTCCTAATCCATATGCGCAACAAGGTGGATTCCAACAATCACGTTTCCAACCTCAATAACAACAATTCCAACCACACCAAGTCAAGGAGCAAGATTCTTCGAATGATGATAAGTTGAATGTGATAATGGAAAGCATGCAAGGTCTCACTTCTATGTTACAACAAAACCAACAAAAGACCTATTCGGCAATCAAAGCTTTGGAACAAAGGACCGGTTCGGCAATCAAGGATTTACAAACTCAAATGGGACAATTGGCGACCGATATGAACTTAATGAAAGCTCAAGGATCAACAAATCTTCCTTCACAACCATTTGTGAACCAAAGAGAGAATGTTAATGCGGTTACTTTACGAAGTGGAAGACAAGTAGAGAGTCCAAGTCATCATGAAGAAGCTAGTGAAGATGTAGTCAAAGACAAGGAGGAATCCGTACCAAAGGAAAATTCAACACCAACCGCACAATCCAAGGAACCGGTTCCTACTTTTACTACTCCACCTCCTTTTCCTAGTCGTTTTGCTAAGTACAAGAAGGAAGCTCAAGATAAGGCACTCATGGATATCTTCAAGAAGATCGAAATCAACATCCCATTCATCGAGGCCATCAAGACAATTCCAAGGTATGCTAAGTTCATGAAGGAGTTATGCACAAAGAAGGATAGGTTGCTTGATAATGAAATTACTAAAGTTGGCGAGAGTGCGTCGCCTATGCTTTTGAAGAAGATGCCTACAAAGTGCACGGATCCCGGTGGTTTCACGGTGCCAATTACTATTGGTAAGAAAAGGTTTGAACATGCTTTACTTGACTTGGGAGCTTCCATTAGTGTGATGTCGGCCGATATATATGACTGCTTGAATCTTGGACCATTGAAAGAGACAATAGTTATTATCCAATTAGCAAACAAGTCTAACATTTATCCAAAGGGACTTGTAGAAGACGTTCTAGTGTAAGTGAATGGGTTAATTTTTCCGGTGGATTTCTTTGTGGTGGATATGGACAACAATGAGAATCGTTCGACTACTTTTCTACTTCTTGGGAGGCCATTTATGAAGACCGCAAAGATGAACATTGATGTTGATAAGGGTACACTTACTATGAAATTCGACAAGGAAGTAATACACTTCAACTTATTCGAAGCCATGCGCTACCCAAGTGATGTGCATTCCGCTTACTCCATTGATGTGGTTAGTTCATTAGCGCAACAAATGGTGAAATTAAATCGAGAGGACGAACTTGATGTGGTGTTGCAAAAGAGCATTGAATTGGACGTCCACGGCTTGCATAACTTGGATGTTGAAATTTCCAAGGAATTGGTGGAGACGTGTGGTGCTTTGACGGCATTGCAAGAAGCTAAGGGTAATGTTTCCTATATTTCTTTACACGTGAATGATGAATTACTTGTACCATCTATTGTGAAGGCGCCTAAACTAGAGTTGAAGCCACTTCCGGACCATTTGAAGTATGCGTTTTTGGGAGATAGAGATGAGCTTCCGGTGATTATTGCAAAGAACCTCACACCGGTAAAAGAAGACCGTTTGCTTAGAGTCTTGAAAGAGCACAAAACGGCTATTGGTTGGACAATTGCGGACATCAAAGGCATTAGTCCATCCATGTGTATGCATAGGATTCTAATGGAAGAGAATGTGAAGCCGGTACGTGATGCTCAATGTAGGATTAATCCTCCCATGATGGAGGTTGTGAAGAAAGAGATACTCAAATTGCTAAGTGCGGTGGTAATTTACCCAATTTCCGATAGAAAATGGGTTAGTCTGGTACAAGTGGTGCCAAAGAAGTCCGGTGTTACAGTTGTTCGAAATCAAGACGATGAACTTGTTCCTACAAGAGTTCAAACCGGTTGGAGAGTGTTCATTGACTATAGAAAGCTTAATTTCGCAACCCGAAAGGATCACTTTCCTTTACCTTTCATTGATCAAATGTTGGAGCGGTTAGCGGGGCACTTGTATTATTATTTCTTGGACGGTTATTCGGGATACAACCAAATTGTGATTGCACCGGAGGACCAAGAGAAGACCACTTTCACTTGTCCGTTTAGAACGTTCGCGTATAGACGGATACCGTTTGGTCTTTGCAATGCACCGGCTACTTTCCAAAGATGCATGGTAAGTATATTCTCGGATTACGTGGAGCGCATCATTGAGGTATTTATGGATGACTTTAGTGTTTATGGAAATTCTTTTGATAGATGTTTAGACAAACTTGAACTAGTTCTTAAACGATGCATAGACACAAACCTTGTCCTTAATTGGGAGAAATGTCATTTTATGGTAAACCATGGCATAGTACTTGGTCACATTGTGTCCTCTCGAGGGCTCGAAGTGGAAAAGTCAAAGATAGATTTAATAAGAAACTTACAATATCCCACTTCGGTGAGGGAGGTTCGTTCTTTTCTTGGCCATGCAGGTTTCTATAGGCGGTTTATCAAGGATTTCTCCAAAATCTCCATGCCGATGTGCAAATTACTACAAAAGGAGGTACCTTTTGACTTCAACAAGGAATGCAAGGATGCTTTTGACAAATTGAAGGCAATGTTGACAAGTGCGCCGATTATCAAGTCACCAGATTGGAATCTTCCATTTGAACTAATGTGTGATGCTAGTGATTATGCGGTCGGAACCGTTTTGGGTCAAAGAGTGGACAAGTTGTCCCATGTTATATATTATGCATCTAGGAACCTCAATGATGCACAAATCAACTATTCTACCATGGAAAAGGAGTTATTGGCTATAGTGTTTGCATTGGAAAAAATTCGATCATACTTGGTGGATACAAAGGTTATTGTGTATTCTGATCATACCGTACTTAAATACTTACTAAAGAAGAAAGAAGCTAAGCCAAGACTAATCCGGTGGATTTTATTACTACAAGAGTTCGACATAGAAATTTGAGATAATAAAGGTATGGAGAATACCGTTGCGGATCATCTTAGTAGACTTGTTATGTCTCACGAAGAACTTCCATTACAAGACCGCTTTCCGGACGACCAACTTTTCTCCTTGGAAGAATCAACACCTTGGTACGCGGATATAGTGAATTACTTGGTGACAAGAAAGGTACCTAGTACAATTTCCAACTTCCAAAAGATGAAACTTAAGAAGATAGCCAAGCAATATGTGTGGGATGAACCATTCTTATGGAAATATGGCGTTGATCAAATAATACGAAGGTGCGTACCTAACTCCGAATTTCAATCTATTCTCTCCTTTTGTCATACTTTTGCTTGTGGTGGCCATTTTGGTTCTAAATGTACCGCTCTCAAAGTTCTTGAAAGTGGATTTTATTGGCCCACCTTGTTTGAAGATTCATATGTTTTTTGTAAATCGTGTGATAGATGTCAAAGAATGGGCAATCTAGGTGCTCGAAATCAAATGCCACTCACACCAATTCTCGCCGTTGAGATTTTTGATGTGTGGGGAATTGATTTTATGGGCCCTTTTGTCAATTCGAATGGAAATTTTTATATACTTCATGTCGTAGATTATGTTTCGAAATGGGTGGAAGCTAGAGCCACCAAAACTAATGATTCTCAAGTTGTTTGTGATTTTGTAAGAGAAAACATATTCAATAGGTACGGCATGCTAAGAGTAGTGATAAGCGATGGAGGCTCACATTTCAAGAAGTCTTTTCACGCTCTCCTCAAGAAGTACAACATAACACACAAGATTGGTACGCATTACCATCCACAAACTAGTGGACAAGAAGAAATTTCAAACCGTGAGATCAAGTCCATTATTGAGAAAACGGTGAATACGACAAGGAAAGATTGGAGCTTTAAGCTCAATGATGCACTTTGGGCATATAGAACGGCATACAAGACACCGATTGGTATGTCTCCATATCGGTTGGTTTATGGCAAAGCTTGTCATCTTCCGGTTGAACTTGAACATAAGGCTTATTGGGCGATAAAGAAATTCAACATGGAGTATGATGAAGCGGGGAAACAAAGAAAGTTACAACTAAATGAGCTAGAGGAGATACGTAATGATGCTTATGAGAGTGCCCGGATTTACAAGGAAAAGACCAAGCTTTTTCATGACAAGATGATTTCTCGGAAAAGTTTTGTTTTGGTACAAATAGTCCTTTTATTTCATTCTCGCCTTAAACTATTTCCTGGAAAATTAAGGTCCCGTTGGATTGGACCATATGTTGTTACTAATGTTTTTCCTTATGGTGCAGTTGAAATTACTAGTCTTAGAGACAACTCGGTTTCCAAAGTCAACGGCCATAGATTGAAGCCATACTATGAGAACATCGCCTATGTGAATGTGGATGAACTTCCATTTGAAGATTTTCTCCCTCTAGAGGAGTAATGTGAAGCAAGAGCTATGTCGGGCCGTCGACTTTAAAACAAGCTCTAAGTGGGAGGAAACCCACCGGTTTTGTATTTCTTATCCTTTTGTTTTTATTTGGTTTTTGTTTTGTTTGTTTATTTTTCTTGTTCCATATCATATTAAGATTTCCCACCTTGACTTTACTTGGACGATTCAATTACATTGAGGACAATGTAAGGTTTAAGTATGGAGGAGTGGCTAAGCATATATTTTTGCATAATAAAAAAAAAAAAAAAAAAATTTTGCATAAAAACTTCAACTTTTAGAGATTTTAGAGTCACTAGCATGCTTCTAGGTATGATTACATAGAGAATTCTGACCGACATAATTGAACTTGGAAATGTTAGGGAACTACATTCGATTTCTTGCTTGTTAGAGTGTTAAATAATGGATTTAATCATGCCGGTGATGTAAATTTGGTGCAGGGAGAAGTGCGTTATTAGAGTTGCTGATCAATCATTAGTGGAGACTACCCATTTTCATATCAACCAAGGCACCGACCAGAAATTCTTCCTTTACTAAAGAGCTTCTTTTGAGTGTGTGTCACCGTACGTTAATTCCGGGTAGAATGGTGAGCTACCCAATTTCAGCACTATTTTGATCTCTTGAGTGCTAATTTTTGTCAATCATGAGGGTGACGTCTATAGATGAAAGCCTCCTTCTTGCAGTTCGATTTGCAGTTAGCACCATTCTCTCAACAACGGGTCCATAGAAACACCATTATCAACAAAAGAGCGACATCAAAATCTATAAGGAAAGTTGAAAAGGTTTAAGGTTTGCAAGCAACAATGGAACAAGAAAAGAGCTAAATTTCAAATCCAAGTAAAGCAACATACAAAGAGCAGATTTTTACATATATGTTGAAGACTTACAATACAATGAGGTAATTCTATATCCAAGTATGAAGACTTATTTACAAGAGTGAAGAAAAGCAAAAGGTGAGAATTATTGAAGTTTATGATTTCAAGACGATACAAGTTGTGAAGAATCAAGCGGTAAAGTACTTTTCCACGGCTGACGAGGTGTCGAACTCGCAAAAATAATATTTCTCTACTTCTCTTTAAACTAACTAGTAGTATACGGATAAGCAGGTTCGTTCCTAAGGGATAGTTGAGTCTAAGTTGTCGATTCAATTTCTGAATAAGAAATGCAAATATGAGAATGATCAAGGACTCCTTCTAAGTCACAAAACATGAATCTTATTGATATAGCTAGTTTCTGCAAAGTACCCATTACTAATAACCCTAGAATATTTAGTACGCTCAAATATCCCGCAATATCTCCTAATTCACTGGACACGGAAGCGCTCGACTACCGGATTCTACTTGCCAAGTTTCCTAGAGGTACGCTTACTAGGTGTGACTCAAACAAGTCCATTAAGCTCCGTGAGATAGGCTATTCCTAGTGACAAACACATAAGCTCGATTCATCTACTAGTGTCATTCAATACATATGGATATTTAACAAAATCCCATCGTCAATAACCACATATTACTACTTTTATTCTGAACATCTAGACAATTACGGGTCGAAGAGTTCTCGAATTAGCAATCGAATCATCCATAAACCAATTTAATTTGCAACTTAAACGATTCATAAATAACTCACATAAGCAATATTAGCACGGTAAAGAATAAGCAATAACAAAATAAATTGCAAGAAAACAGGCACTTTAAATATCAATTGGAGTTCAAGTTCGGACGTCGAAATCGTCCCCAATCAAATGAAATTAGCTACTGGAGTTCATGGCAGAGAAACAAAAGACAAAAGCAACTTTTAAACAACAAGAAAACCAATTCAGTAACCCAGCTGTGGTGAATACGATGATGGTGGACTGCAACTGCAGAATGTGTGGACTGGTGATATGGAATGATGGCGCTGCAGGCTAGATGAGATAATGGTGCTGGCAGCAAGGAGAACTGGTGGTTTTGCTTGAGCAAGAGTCACTGCTGCTGATAGTTTCTTTCTAGTCTGCTGCCTTGGTGCTGTAGAGTGGTGATTATATGCTGTGGAAGGCCTGTTGGCAGACTGCAGCTGCCTAGTGATGGTGGGCGCGAACTGCAGGTATAACTCCAGGTGCTTATGATGTGAATAGTATACAGGTAGGTGGTGGGTGTATGCTGATGGTAATGGATGAAGTGATGGAGAATATACAGGTAGATATGGTTCTGATGGTGGGTGAATATGCAGGTGGTAATGGAGATGAATGCAGTGGAGATGATGTTGGAATGGAGGTTGTTTAGCGAGCAAAGCTCGCTAAAACTAGGGTTGCGGTTAGTGGTGAGGGGGTATGAGATGATCCCTTCTGTAGCTTCTAGGTTTTCTCTTTATAGCTCTTCAAACTCCCTGCAATCACGTATAGGATTAACACCCCAGCAATCAGCTTCTAAATCTCAGCCCTTGACAACCAAAGACTATAGGCCACAGGTCACATCTCAATCTCTATCCAAAATCATAACAAATTAGTGTCCAGGTCTTCTTTTGTAATTGCAGAATATCCTACAAATACACCCTCAGTAGAATTTGTAAAACTTAAGAAGTTCTTGATGATGAATGACAATTTTCTTATTAATGCCCTCAATTGATTACAAAGAAGTATCTAAATGGAACTAGAATAGTTACAACTTTCTCTATTCTCTTTCCTTAGATATTTTCTAACACTCACTAAAAGAACCTCTCAAATTTTACATTTGAACTACTATTTATAGGGAAATCTATACAACTATATGTAAACTGCGAAATATCGCAACTTATATTTGCAGATCTATATCATGTTTGCAAATCCTTCACACTTCTTCCGTGCTTCTTCTACTATCGCGCTATCTTGTGACACTTTCCTCTTATACTTGTTAGGATATTCGTAAACCAATACCTTGCGATATTCGGTACCTACATCTTTCCTCTTCTCATGTCAGTTCTACGAATAAGAAATGTCATGAGAATTATTATTCTCGTGGATTCAATATAGTTATCATCACATGTTAGATTCACAACACGTATTTTTTTCTTTCATTAAATTTTTGACACGTTTTTTGTAACCGTTCTTCTTAACTGCTCACGTCTAATCGTATTGATGAGTTTCTATCTTCTTTGAACTCTCTATTCTTTATAAATATTATCTTTAGTTCTTCTTATTATTCTTTTATCCTGTTCATCTTCCTCATCACTTCTGCTTCTGCAATATATTCATTTTTTCTGCTACTACTACTTCTTACCTCTTTTACATCTTTTCTTTTCTATTTTATATTCTTCATCTAATGGCTCTAAAGAAGAAATATGTAGAACAACTTAATGCAGAGTTTGCTAATAGAGACCTCGTTCTTTCTGAAATTGATGGTCACAACAATAAATCCTCTCTCTGTATGGAACTCTTTACTGATCTTCGTTGGGATGATCGGAAAATTTTAGTTTCACGAGGTCAAATCCTCGCAGGTCTTCCTCTTCCTCTTTATGATGTCACTCTTACTCTATTCTACGAAATTATTTCCCACCCAAATTTCTCATGAGCCATTTATCAATTAACTGGTGATTGTATTCGTATTCTGGTTGAGTTCGCAAATCGTGCTGCTTTTGGAAAATCTTTGTATCCAATCGAATGTAGGAAGCCTGTATTTAGACATGTAGAGATTATTGCTGAGAATTACACGGTTGAGAATTTCTTTAAGAATTATACACTAATTCCTGCGAAGAGAGAAGATAAACGTTGGGGTGTTCGTCTTCATCGTAGATCTGATGTCGCAGAAGATGATCTCCTTATGCATGATATTGATTACGCTTCTGGGAACAATAATACTCCTCGCCTTTCTCATGATGAAGATTGGTACAACTATCCTCTTGCATTATCGGGTTCTTATATCTCTAGAATAGTAGACCTTCCTGCGAATCTTCGTGATCGTAACTATCAACCCTGGGTTTTTTCTTGGCCTAACAGAGATAAAGATGTATGTATCTTTATCCCTTTATTTTCTTTGTTATTTTCCTTCTTTTGCTGATCCTTTTGCAATATTTCCGTGTGAATGAACTCAAGGAAAGTTATCTTAAAAACGGGAAATCCAAAGACTGTGAGGCTTTCAACTTGTTTTCAAATGAGGTAAGAAACATTCTTATACATTTTAAATAATATATTGTTTCCTCTGTTTCTTATCCTTATTTGAATTTGTAGGTTCTCCCTAATATCCCTGAGGTTGTTGTGAATGAGAACAAGAATTCAATTTCTTCCGAGGTGCTAACTACAAGACAAAGGACACTTCGTTCTGCGAAGAATACCCAAATTTCTGCGAAGAATACCCAAATTTCTGGTGACAAAGAAGATGTTCTTCGCAAAGGAAAAAGGAAACTTGAGGATATTGTTTCTAAGAATAAGAGGAAAAGAATCCCAGTCAATGCTTACTCCAATGTGAACTCCTCTAGAAAAAATGTTAACGAAGAACAAAGTGATGAAGGTGATAAGCTTCCTGAGAAGGATCTTAGTTCCTATTCTGATACTATTTCTAATAGGGGACATAATGAAGATGATGATGATGATGATGAAGAAGATGAAGACTATATCAATGCGGAAACTTTTGAGTCTACAATGATTCAATTGTCTGAGGTTTTTCTCCATTCTTCTCGTGGATTAGGAAATTCTTCTACTGCGAATGCTCGTAAACTTATTGCGAAGGCTTGTAAAGTTCCTACTGTACTTAACAATAATTCCCTTAATGGAATTTCAAGATTCGTCTCTCCTGCTTCATTATACTCTTTGGGGAGTATGGTAAGTTTCTTTTTATATCCCTTGTTTCATTGATTTCTAATCCTTTTCATTTTCTCAGGTTGGGAGGGTCAGCTGCGCAGTTGCTTTATACTGGGAAAGACGTCATAATATTGCTGAGAAGAAAACTTTAAATCGTTGTAAGAAGTTAGAGGTTGAAAATTTAAAACTTCGTCAGAAAATAGAGGATTTGAGTATTGATAATGCGGAATTGAAATCCCGTTGCGAAGATGATCCACAATCTGCGAGTATCGCATCTGGAAGTTTTTCTCTTCTTGAGGAAAATAATCAATTGAAGCTTGAAAATACTTCTCTTCGTAATGATAATAAGCGATTAGAAGGTAAATTTAAGTATTTTGATTATTTTGACTTCGCAATCTGCTAATCAATTCCTTAATTTCTTCCCTTATTCTTTATTCTCTTATCCTTTTGCTTTGCGGATGCTGCAGAAAATTATACGAAGATGAATAATGATCGGAAACTATTCTTGCCGCACGTAACCGAAGATTTCGATTTAAAGTCTCGCCAGATTTCTCAAAACAATCATAGCTTAAGTATCAAACGTTTCCGAGCTATGATGACTCGCAAGATTTGTGAAGACAACCAAATTCCTCTCAAAAAGTATCAGACACTCCTTTCTGAAGAAATTCCTGAGGATACCCCATTTTTGGAAATCTCCGATAGTGAAGCTGAAGATGATATCTCCGAAGAATAAAAAGAAGATCATTTTGATGGGAATAAATCACCCACAAAATAGCTTTATTCTTTTCTGTATGTCTGCTCCAGTTCTTTTCATATTATCTGTTTGAGTACAATATTTTCTTCTTTCCTGCATTTTTAATCAACCAACAATTTCTTTTTGAAACTTAATGTCTTAATTTTGCGATGATGAATTGATCTTTCTTTAATTGAGTGTTTTCCTTATTTGCATAATTTGATCATATGAAGAGAAATAATATATCTTGAATACATAGCTTAATATTCCTTTTCCCATTATTATTATTCTTCAGATGATCAATCTTTGTTGTAAGTATTAGAATATCTGCCTCATTTTAAGTCGCGAAGTTTCAATTTGTTGCGAAGTAAACAATAAATCCTCCCCTTGAAATATAAGAAGTATGAAATCAACGTGAAGAATTACGAAACATCCTTGAAGAAATATAAGAAGTATAAAATATCCTTGAAGAAGTATAAGAAGTATGAGATATCCTTTGAAGAAGTATAAGAAATATGAAATACTCTTTGAAGAAGTATAAGAAGTATGAAATATCCTTTGAATAAGTATAAGAAGTAGTCAATCTTCGTAAAACTTAATGAATATGAAATATCCGTGTTTAACTGCAAACAAAATTACCTCTTTTGTTATGAACTCGTGATCTATACTCTTGTAAAAATTCTTCGATTTACATTGATGGGATTGATTTCATTAGTTGATGTGGTCTTATCATGCCTTCCGAAGTAAAGGTCTTATTTTTCCTCCTCTTTTGTGATAATATTTTTGTGTTTGCGATAATATGACAACTCTGAATAATCTTGCGAATATACAGTCTCGTGATATTATCGTCTTGCGATGAAATCGCAGGACGTTATCACACTTTCATGTAATAACCCATTGATCTCATCTTAACCTTTGTATTTAATTCTGCGAGTATGTATATATATATACATGTTTTTTTTTTACTCGCAGAAATATTATTGTTGCACAAATATGACAAGCCTTTATGTTCTTGCGACCAAGAAGCCTCATGACATTTGCGTCTTATAGCACGTATCAGCTCCCTAATGGAGGGTGCTACCCTTTATCTTCCCCTTGGTTGCCCCTTCAAGGAAGCGTACATCGACCATATAAGGTTAGCTCTTCCCATTTGGTTTTGCAAACAACCAGATTTTGTTCGCAACCTCTTATCCTTTTTTCCTATAGGGCTTATAGTTACGAGGTTGCACCCTATGGGGTATCTTTGGGCCAAGTGCATCATTTGCCAAGACTTGTCAAGAATGGCAGATGTGCTTCAAGCCCATCCGGCACTCTTGACTCAACCGTGTACCTCAGCGCCTTGATCGTTTTCTGCACTTCTTGGGAAAGACAGTATGCCTTAGTCGCCCAACTTATATCCTGGTACATCGCAAGATTAAGTTGAGAATCCAAGGTGTCTAACCCGGATAGGTACCCCGCTTTTGGGTTATGTACCCCGTAATGTCCATGTACTCAGGTTCCTTGGTGGTGTTCCGGTTTCTCTGATCCATGCTTATAGGTACCCCCTTAAATGACGTACTTTAGGACTTTGCCTCTTACGAAATGTTTCTTCGCAAACTAGGGTGTACGCCACAAAGGTTTGCCTGTGTAAAATTTCTGCGGCTTTCTTTCTTTTCTGAAAGCTAATCACAGTTTGCGGTCTTTTGTTCGCAAATATCTTTTGCGTCTTTCTTTAATGAAAGCTAATCGCAATAAATTTTTTGTATTTGTAAAAATACCTCACAAATATTTCATGTTGCGAAATACCTCATTTCATTTTCTTGTTTTTCAAAATACATTTTATTATACGCTGTGAAGAAATATAATGATTACCTTTTTCTTCATTTTATTTTCTTCGTAAATCATATCCATTTTCTATCATCGTAAATTTCTTGTATGCTCAATCATTGTAACTTCATTCCTTCATGCCTTAATCCTCAACCATTAAATTTTCACTTCTCTTTGCATCCTTTGCTCTTTTTCTCCAACTTTCCTTCTCAACATTTTTTCCTTCGCAAACTTCTACTTCAGTATCGTAACATTTTTTCCCTTCTTCCCAATCACCCTTGATAACCCCAATACCTTTAGGATGAGGAAATTTTATGCATTAATGAAAAGTTGAATCTACGCGTAAAATCCCGTGAAGCCAAGGTCTCCCTATCAAAGCGTTGTACGGTGACTCAACATCAACAACGCAAAATAAGATTTCAGTTCGCATTTCACCTAATGGAATTCGCATGCTTATTTCTCCTTCAAGTTTATTGGCAGTTCCATTAAAGCCATAAATCCTGTAAGTAGAAGGTATTAGATCTGCGTCCTTTCCCCCCCCCCCCCCCCCCATGATTTTGTAAGCAGGATATAAGAGAATATTGACAGAACTTCCTGTATCAATTAAGATTCTATTAAGACCAAATGATTCTTCGTCTGTATCATCCTCACTTTTTTCCATATTCAGACAAATTTCCAATCTCACTACCAATGGATTATCATGTATTTCGCAACCCTCTGGAATTTCTGTGGCTTCAAAAGAGATTTCACGCTTCTGCCAATCTTCAAGTCGTGAAATTTTTGCGATGTTCATTATTTCTCTTCCTTCACCATCTCTCGCATATACCCTGCTTAACACATTACCATGAAAATCTTCTATGGTTTTATATGAGTGAACTATAGAATTGCAGAAAAAATTTCTTGCTTTTGGTCCCACTTCAATGTGTAAGATTTCCTTTCCCTTTTCTTGTGTTGTATTTATCATGCGAGTTTCCACTGGGGCTTGTGGTAATTGTTGCGGTTGTGCTTGCTTGAGTAAAAAGTGATCCAGTTTGCCTTGATCAATTATTTGCAAGATAATCCTTTTGATATTATTGCAACTATTTGTAGAGTTTCCATGAAAATGATGGTACAAGCAAAATTCATGACTTCTTGGACCCATTGGTGGTTCCTTTCCCATATTCCATGGAGTTGGTATATGCTCCATCAAGATAATTGCCTGCCATATCTTTTCTACACTTGTATTCAAAGGTGGAATCTTTATTTCTTCTCTTATCATTCTTTGACCTCCTTGGATATTGTTATAATTTTGTCTATGATTCCCTTGTCCAAAATAATTCTGCCTTTGTCCCCCATAATTTTCCTGTTGCTTATCTAATCTTGGAATCTGGTTATTTCCTTCTCGGCTATAGAAATTCCTTTCTCTATCATACTCTTCTTGATCTTTGCTACCCATTGCTACTATTTTTGGCTGGTTATTGTTGTTCTTCTTCTCTTCTGATATCTGCGAAGATGTTTGCGAGGATGTCTGCGAAGTACCTGCTATGACGTTGATTATTTTAGGAAGTAAGTTTGCTCCTGTATCTTGTTTGTTGGTGTTTGTCACAGGATATGACTCCATATTGTTTTGTTTTTCCTCTAATGTAATGTATTCCTCTTGTAATTCTCGCAACTCTGTCATCATAATAGAATTCTTTCTTCTGAAGATTTTAACATATAGTTGCTCAGTTGCGAACATCGCATTTACGAAAGACAAAATCAAGTATCTCTCATCCACACGCCCTGCCATGTCACTGCACATAGTTTTCCATCTCCTTACCAAGTGCTTCAAACTCTCACCAACTCTTTGTTTTAAACCAAACACATCTTCAATACCAAGTCGCGAGGAATGATTTTTGATATACGCTTATAAGAAGGTTACTTGTAGATGATTAAATGATGTAATAGTGTTCTTCGGAAGCCCTTCGAACCACTTTAGAGCTTCTCATGTTAAACTTGATGCGAAGTACTTGTATAATACAACATCGTGCTTCTCCCATTGTAACATGCATATTACATATGCTTTAATGTGTTGAATTGCACATGAAGTCCCGTCAAAGATACTAGTTAATGTAGGCAAATTGCATTTTGGTGGAATCCCTCCCAATTGTACTTCTCTAGAAAAAGGAGTCCTCGCAGCTTCTTCTATTGCTTCATCTAATTGCCTTCTATCTCCTCCTCCTCTATTATTTATCATTCCTCTCATTTCTGCTAATTCTCGAAAGATTCGTTCATTTGCCTCAGAATTTTCATCCATTGGCCTCTTCAACGCAGCCTCTCTTTTTCTACGTTCTTGGATTTCTTCTTTTGTGAGCCTTCGCATTCTACCATATTCTTCATTAATGTTTTTATTTGCACAATTTTTCAAATATCTTCTTTCCAGGTTATCACAATTGTTTTGTTGTAGAGCATCTTGAAATTCTTGTTCTTCCCTTTCTATTCTCCTCATTATTCTCATGTGATTATCAGGAATTTCTTCTTCTTCATTTCTCCTTCTTCTGTGATTTATCTCTTCCTGATTTTCTTGAACTCTGATTCGAAGATTTGGTTCGTTCCTTGCTATTTATTCTCGTTGATTTCCAATCCTCCTCCGAATTCTACCATACTCAAGATTTTGATTGTTGCGAGCCTGTTCACGTCTTCTTACTTCATCCTCGTAATTATTTTGATGCATAGCTTGTTGTCTCTCAATTTCTTCCATGAGTTTCCGCCCTTTCTCTTGATTTTCTTCGCCATTCTAATTACTTTCCCTTGGAAATGGCTCTGTTCGTAAATTCTCCACGTTTTGTTCGTGATTTGGTACTAAAATGAAGCGATTCTCTCGATTTCTTTCAACCTGATTCTGTGCTTGTTCTTGCATAGCACTTTCATTATTAACTGTTGGCGAATTTTGTTCTTCTCTCTCTGGTCTAACATTTGATCTCACAATACTTTGAGATTTCCTCCTTTGTAACATCTCATTTTCCCTTATTAATTCTTGATTCTGTCTTGTTAGATTGGCACGTTCTTCAGCTTCAAACCTCCGTTCTTCTTTAACTTCTTGTCTCAATATTTCTACTATATCCATTTCTCTTTCACAAATTATTCCTCCCATCAATCTCACATTTTCTCTAATTTGTGGTTCTATGTATGTTTCTGCTGGTGTATCAGTTCTCCAAGTGTGTATACTCACACGATCATGATCTACTGTTTGTTGAGTTTGATTTCTTCGATTGTTCCTTCTCCTACTAGGTTCTCCTGTTACGTTTGCTTCTCCACCTGCGAGTCTTGCACTTCTTCTTACTGCAGTCAATGGTTCTGATGTATTTCTTCTCCTAGCCATTTCAGATTTTCAAAACTCCTTAAAAATTTTGCTATAACAATCTTCAATCCCTGTTTCTAGCGCCAATTATGTAGTTGCAGAATATCCTACGACTACACCCTCAGTAGAATTTGTAAAACTTAAGAAGTTCTTGATGATGAATGACAATTTTCTTATTAATGCCCTCAATTGATTACAAATAAGTATCTAAATGGAACTAGAATAGTTACAACTTTCTCTATTCTATTTCCTAAGATATTTTCTTACACTCACTAAAAGAACCTCTCAAATTTTACATTTGAACTACTATTTATAGGGAAATCTATACAACTGTATGTAAACTGCGAAATATCGCAACTTATATTCGCAGATCTATCTCATGTTCGCAAATCCTTCCCACTTCTTCCGTGCTTCTTCTACTATCGCGCTATCTTGTGACACTTTCCTCTTATACTTGTTACGATATTCTTAAACCAATACCTTGCGATATTCGGTACCTACATCTTTAAAACAAACACACCGAACTAACATCGAACTAAACCCTTGGTACTCACTTTCCGGTGTTGGACACAAGTCCTAGGCTCTTCCAATACACATCATCCACTGCCCACAGAGCCATGGCTCATAACTGCACTTACTCGAGCACAAATTCCCTTTCCTTTCTCTGCCTTGACTGCCAATGAACCAATGAACCTCATATCTGCCATGTAACCCCAAATTCTTCCTTGTCTTCTAACAGGTGCCAAATACGCCCCCCATACTTCCCAGATTCGAGCACAAAAAACCCTGTAATAGATTGCCTGAACTTGTAGTGAAGAGTTGCTCGTTCAGGCATTCCAGCGAACACATTATGTGCCTGTCTCCAACTGACAGGGGTTGAGTACTGGTTGCATCTTGGAGGTCACCCACACTCCTTCCTTGCAATGAAATCGAATTTCACACGAAACCTATTCATACTGATCCATTATAGATCCTAAAACATACATCAATTGCACCAATTTATTGAGATAGACAGCAGCATCAACTCAACTCAGTTTCACTGTTCTTCTTCTCTAGCTTCATGGCTTACAAGTTCTGTTTGATACTCCTTTTATTATCTCAAATTCTTGTTGTAACTCCAATTCGATACAAACCCTCCATCCTCTCAGTTCATCCCCTCTCTCAATGGAAGAAATTCTAGTTGTTTCTCGGCTGAAAAATACACATCACCAAGTCGTTAACTTCTGCATTCTCGACTGAGAGTTCGAATCAGCAAGCCCATTCATCCTTGCCCTTATAAGCTCTTCTCATCCTTTCGTGTACGGCCCACGGTTTCATGGCTAGATGATGGAAACATAGAATTGGTGCGGCTTTTGCATCAGTGACTTGGTCTGGAATGTGTTGACATTCAACCTAAGTTCTCTGTAGTTATATATAAAGAGAATCAGGTGCCCCAGCGCCTTCCCTTAGCAAATTCTCAAGAGGGTTGCATTGGCATCCCTAAGTAAATACTGACTGGTGCCTAGTAATTGCTAATTTGCAGAAACAGAACTAAGTCTGACTTCAGTGAAAAACTGTCATCCTTGCCAGCTACGAGTCCGTCAGCTTCCATAGTCGCCAAACAATGAATTAAGCTCCGGTTTATCTTCTTTCACACCGCATGACTCCAAAAGTGCCTATAAAACACAAACAAAGCGTAATATACAAAAATACAAGAGAAATAACTAAGAAAAGCATAGGAAATAGACATTCAAAAGATGTATTTTAGGCTCTTATCAAATTCCCCCACACTTCATATTTGCTAGTCCTCGAGCAAACAAAACAAAACTAAAATACAACAACTCCTTCTCATCGAGATTACGGTTACTTTTAGCATAAATAACAAGCCTTTAAACTCCTAAGTGTCCCTAGTGGACGAGTTATAGTCTCGTGAAGGTTGACAAGAGGTCTACCTACAAAACCTATGTTTTCAACTCCAAATTCCAACTACCTGCGAAGAATCTATGAACGAATCCAGAATGATTACAGGAGGAGGTACCTTGAGCAAATTCAATTCAAATATAAGTAAATAAAGCTCTAATCAGAAATTCAAACAAACCACAATACTCAGAATCTGACTAACCACAATCACAATGAAAATATTAAGAAGATGGATAAAGAGGTAGATGTGGCGAATATTCACAAGTGATCGATGTATCCCATATCTGTCTGAAGGTCACCGCCAAGATGAACATATGCATCCCATTGGATTGAGATAATGGTCTGAATTCTAGTGTTAACAAACTGGCATATACAAGGGAACCAGTGGTCAACAAACTTATTTCTACATCAACTCACTGGCATATACAAGGGAACCAGGAGTGACTTTATTCAACAAATATAATCTTTTCTTTTCTTTTTCTTTTTTCTTTTTCACAAATTTTTTTTTTTGCAGCATGATTAAATCTTTTGGATCCAAGCGCATGCTTCTTGTCAGCAAGTACGTGATAGTTGCCTTGGATCCTGCATTCCACGCTTGTTTAGGCGACGGAGACAGGGACTACGTTTCACACATACTGCTATTCCCAAGTGTCATTTTTATTCCGTTTGGTCTAATTGGTCGGTCTCTTTTTTTTCTTTTTAGTAACTCAATCACTCTATTTCATCCTAGCAGTAATAACAATTCGATGTTTAATGACCCACCAAATCACTTAGATAACAATAGATAAATATGGAAAAATAAAAATAGAACGTGATATGGTGATATTCCGAGATATGGTAACAACTTATTTGTAATTCATGAGCTATGTTAGTTAATAAGTTCCTCAACTCCTGTAACCAACATGGTTCCATCCACTTATATTGGTAGTGTCATCCTAAAGGCACAAGTTTCTAGATTTCGGAGTTTATAAAGCGATTGTTTATTTATTGGCATCAAACTCTACAAATTATATACAAATTACATAACCACAATTGATACTCCAACTCATAGCTATTTCTTAACAATAGAGGATAAATACTAAACTAGCTATTTAGTTGGAATTTAACCCTGACTCAGCCAATATATATACCTCACCGTCAAGAAAAAATTCCATCTACTTAGAAAGGCTAGTGTTTATTCTAAATTGTTCAAAAATCTCTAAAAGTTAGAGTTTTGTATACGTCAATTTTTTTTTGCTCATATTATACCCTACCCCCACACTTAAATCAAACAGTGTCCTCAATGTTTCAAACCATTAATAAGAGGAATA
Source organism: Papaver bracteatum (assembly GCA_023529315.1). Classification (NCBI taxonomy): domain Eukaryota; kingdom Viridiplantae; phylum Streptophyta; class Magnoliopsida; order Ranunculales; family Papaveraceae; genus Papaver; species Papaver bracteatum. Next base: position 904,545 of record JAJJWX010000603.1, read on the forward strand.
CTTGAAAAAGATAAGGAAGTAAGAATTGGAATTGTGCACCTGATTGACGCATACGAGAAACATTCAAAATAGACTCCCCATATATCAACAATCTGAAAATTTGAGGATCCACCCACAAAATAATCTGCATATATTGCAAAATCTTCACAAGAATGTTAGCAAATTGTGGGGAAAATGAGATTATTATCCCATGAGAGTCACCCCCACACTTAGTCTTTTCTACACTCGGAAGTGTATAAAAAACGTAAGTGGAAGGCACTTATATTTGTTCCTCTTGGAAAACCTGCATGGTGTTAGAATCAAACACATATGGTGGATACTTAGATACAAGAAATTCAGATAAAATTATAGAAGCGCATAATTCCAGCCCCAAATGAGGTATTTTTCTAAAAGATGGATTAACAACTCTTTGAGAAACTACTACTATTTTGGGAGGATCATCATTAGATAGAGATTCACATAAAGGGTTAGGCAAACCTTGCAAAACCTCTTGTATTTCGGGATCCATGGTACTGCTGGACACTTCCATTCTCACATCACAAGTATCATCATTCTCACTCAAACTCTTGGCAAGACATTCATTGGTTTCTTAGATAATCAATTCCTCCTCATCGGAAAAGAAATCAGGATCTTCTAAAAGAAAATTATCGTAATCCTTACGTTCTTCACAAGTTGACTTCTCATTCAAAGTATCGATGATCTATGAATTTGGGGTACGGTGTACAAAGAAGTCATAATCATCATCGCTCTCATACACAACATAAGTCTTTCCATCAATAATGGTAATGTTTCTAGACTCAACTTATTCCTTTTGAATAGGAGAATGATCATTAAAATCATGAGTTGAACTAGTAGCACTATCATTATCAATATTTTCCAAGGGTTCATCATCCTCGGAATCTTCTTCTTGGGGATCTTCTCCATTATCAACACGGCGGTTAACCTCATCATGTATGGCCCTAGTAATTGCTTGAATAATCTCTTCCGGTGCTTCCTCCTCTTCCAACTACTCATATTGTCTAAAGAGTTTCTTTAAGTTAACACGTTTTCCGCTACTATTCACAATAGGTTCTCTAGACCACGCCTCTTCCATTTGAATGGGTGAAGAGTCATAAATACGATCTGGAGTGGGTCTATATACACTATCATATGTTTCACTTGGTACGAAACTCGGCACGTTGGGAGTTGAGTTAATCCGGTTCCATGCAGGTCACAAATCCATGAATTCATTAGGCATCTGCAAGAAACTAGATTGCCACGTATGAGAAGTATAACTATCCCCCCATCCATGTGATTTTCCACTTACATAACCACCAAAAGGTTGTTGCGATGTATGAGAATAATCACAAGGTCTTGTCGAATAGTCATCATAGCCAAAAGATTGGTTTTGATTATATTCGTCATATGGTTGGAAGTTATTGTAAGAGTGAGATTGAAAATCAGAATTATCACCATAGTATGATTGGTCTCTTGAACCATATATAATGTTTTCAAAAGGATTCATCTTGCACACAATTAGTTTAGAGACTTACCTCTTGTTCCAATTGTGCACACGCAAAAAGAATGATTTATAGTACCTGAAAATAAAATTCTAAAAAGATAAATTAGAAAATGCAAAGAATGAAAATAAATGCAAAAACAGAAAATTAAATAACAACTCAAACTACCGACTGCTCCCCGGCAACGGCGCCAATTTTGACGAGGTGTCGAACTCGCAAAAATAATATTTCTCTACTTCTCTTTAAACTAACTAGTAGTATACGGATAAGGTGTTCGTTCCTAAGGGAGAGTTGAGTCTAAGTTGTCGATTCAATTTCTGAATAAGAAATGCAAATATGAGAATGATCAAGGACTCCTTCAAAGTCACAAAACATGAATCTTATTGATATAGCTAGTTTCTGCAAAGTACCCATTACTAATAACCCTAGAATATTTAGTACGCTCAAATATCCCGCAATATCTCCTAATTCACCGGACACGGAAGCGCTCGACTACCGGATTCTACTTGCCAAGTTTCCTATAGGTACGCTTACTAGGTGTGACTCAAACAAGTGCATTAATCTCCGTGAGATAGGTTATTCCTAGTGACAAACACATAAGCTCGATTCATCTACTAGTGTCATTCAATACATATGGATATTTAACAAAATCCCATCGTCAATTACCACATATTACTACTTTTATTCGGAATATCTAGACAATTACGGGTCGAAGAGTTCTCGAATTAGCAATCGAATCATCCATAAACCAATTTAATTTGAAACTTAAATGATTCATAAATAACTCACATATCAATTGGAGAATAAGCAATAACAAAATAAATTGCAAGAAAACAGGCACTTTAAATATCAATTGGAGTTCAAGTTTGGACGTCGAAATTGTCCCTAATCAAATGAATTTAGCTACTGGAGTTCATGGCAGAGAAACAAAAGACAAAAGCAACTTTTAAACAACAAGCAAACCAATTCAGCAACCCAGCTGTGGTGAATGCGATGATGGTGGACTGCAACTGCAGAATGTGTGGACTGGTGATATGGAATGATGGCGCTGCAGGCTAGATGAGATAATGGTGCTGGCAGCGAGGAGAACTGGTGGTTTTGCTTGAGCAAGAGTCACTGCTGCTGATAGTTGCTTGCTAGTCTGCTGCCTTGGTGCTGTAGAGTGGTGATTATATGATGTGGAAGGCCTGTTGGCAGACTGCAGCTGCCTAGTGATGGTGGGCGCGAACTGCAGGTATAACTCCAGGTGCTTATGATGTGAATAGTGTATAGGTGGGTGGAGGGTGTATGCTGATGGTAATGGATGAAGTGATGGAGAATATACAGGTAGAGATGGTTCTGATGGTGGGTGAATATGCAGGTGGTAATGGAGATGAATGCAGTGGAGATGATGTTGGAATGGAGGTTGTTTAGCGAGCAAAGCTCGCTAAAACTAGGGTTGCGGTCAGTGGTGAGGGGGTATGAGATGATCCCTTCTGTAGCTTATAGGTTTTCTCTTTATAGCTCTTCAAACTCCCTGCAATCACGTATAGGATTAACACCCCAGCAATCAGCTTCTAAATCTCATCCCTTGACAACCAAAGACTATCGGCCACAGGTCACAGCTCAATCTCTATCCAAAATCATAACAAATTAGTGTCCAGGTCTTCTTTCAAACAAACACACCGAACTAACACCGAACTGAACCCTTGGTACTCACTTGCCAGTGTTGGACACAAGTCCTAGCCTCTTCCAATACACATCATCCACTGCCCACAGAGCCATGGCTCATAACTGCACTTACTCGAGCACAGATGCCCTTTCCTTTCCATGCCTTTACTGCCAATGAACCAATGAACCTCATAGCTTCCATGTAACCCCAAATTCTTCCTTGTATTCTAATAGGTGCCAAATACGCCCCCCAGACTTCCCAGATTCGAGCATAAAAAACCCTGTAATAGATTGCCTGAACTTGCAGTGAAGAGTTGCTCGTTCAGGAATTCCATCTAACACATTATGTGCCTGTCTCCAACTGACAGGGGTTGAGTACTGGTTGCATCTTGGAGGTCACCCACACTCTTTCCCTGCAATGCAATCGAATTTCACACGAAACCTATTCATACTGATCCATTATAGATCCTAAAACATACATCAATTGCACCAATTTATTGAGATAGACAGCATCAACAACTCAACTCAGTTTCACTGTTCTTCTTCTCTAGCTTCATGGCTTACAAGTTCTGTTTGATACTCCTTTTCTTGTATCAAATTCTTGTTGTAACTCCAATTCGATACAAACCCTCCATCCTCTCAGTTCATCCCCTCTCTCAATGGAAGAAATTATAGTTATTTCTCGGCTGAAAAATACACAGCACCAAGTCGTTAACTTCTTCATTCTCAACTGAGAGTTCGAATCACCAAGCCCATTCGTCCTTTCCCTTCTAAGCTCTTCTCAGCCTTTCGTGTACGGCCCACGGTTTCATGGATAGATGATGGCAACATAGAATTGGTGCGGCTTTTGCATCAGTGACTTGGTCTGGAATGTGTTGACATTCAACCTAAGTTCTCTGTAGTTATATATAAAGAGAATCAGGTGCCCCAGCGTCTTCCCTTAGCAAATTCTCAAGAGGGTTGCATTGGAATCCCTAAGTAAATACTGACTGGTGCCTATTAATTGCTAATTGGCATCCGGTTTATCTTCTTTCACACCGCATGACTCCAAAAGTGCCTATAAAACACAAACAAAGCGTAATATACAAAAATACAAGAGAAATAACTAAGAAAAGCATAGGAAATAGACATTCAAAAGATGTATTTTAGGCTCTTATCAACGGCCATGGTTGTTTTATTTTTCACTTTGTTTTGTATTTTGTTTCTCTTGCCTCAATTCAAAAAAAAAAAAAAAAAGATAAAAAAAAAATTGAAAAATATGAGACAAGAGAAATATCTATTATTGTTTTGAATAAGCCGTGGGGAAGGAAAATCTATAAGGAAGTTTCAAGCGACATGGATTTTAAGGAAAAAGGTTACAAATTGTCAAGGATTTATGAAATTCAAGTGTTTATCATCAATAGTTGAAGCCGAAGACCAAAGACAAGGAGCGAAAGACGTTTCTTTTGGATTCCGTGAGAGTGGTGTTATCATAATTGGCAATCGGATGTGAAGGTAAGTAAGTAATCTCATCCTAGATATAAGTGGTTGATTTCCTTTCTTAGAGATCGTTAGAAAAATGGTTTTTTAAAATGTTAAAAGATGTGGGTTTTTCAAAATTTCGGAAGTTATCCTTCCCACCATTCAACGTGTTGCAGGAATTCTCTCTTCATTCCTACCTGCACACATGTGAGACCCATAAAAAAGCCGTCTTTTTGAGTGCAATTATCATAAAATCCTATTTTGGTGAGGCAGAAGTCGAGGCGAAATGCTTATTGATCGTTTCTCAAACACGCGTTCTCTCATTATGGTGTGGTCATTTCTCACTCAACATTTAAGAATGAGAATATGTTCTTTGGTATTTCTAACTTCTTATTACTAGCATGCAGAAACTCTATGTCCTCATAGCTCTTTGGATGCTTGGGACGCTAGAACGTTTTGATGTTGTAAGTTTTGAGTTCGATTTGCTCGAGGACTAGCAAAGTCTAAGTGTGGGGAAATTTGATAGGTGTAGAATACACCTAATTTACTATCTAGTATTTATGCTTTCTTTGCTATTTTTCTTGTGAATTATGTATATTACGTGTGTTTTTGAGTTATTAGGTACTTTGGAGTCATGCGGAAGAAAAGAAGAAGAAACTATCCGATTCAAGTTAAAAATGGTAAAATCGTCATCTCATAAACGAATGCTATTGGGAGACGAGCCACGGTTAAAGGGAAACTCTCTCAGAGGAGGATAAGAAACAGCCAGCTCATTGTTAAGGGATGGCCACATGTTATAGGGTATCACTGGGGTGTCCCCTAGCCTATGTGATGGGGTGTAGTTATCAGTGCCCTACTTTTTAATAACCCTAAATCGAGAAACCGTCTCACAATTCTCTCAATCATTTGCATCTGAAAGAGATACAGAGAGAAAGCCGAGAAGCTACAGCCGTTTGAGGTATTAATGGTGGAAATTGAGAAATGGAGGCGCAGCCATTGATGTTGAAGTTAAGGGATCAGTCGATTTAGAGGTAGCCGGCATAGATGGGTTTGACGGATCTCGTTCAAGGATGCTGCTGTGATCGATTGGAAGGAGTAGCTGAAATTGAGAAAGGAAGAGAACGGCACATCAACTGCTGCTTTTTCTGAGAAATCGAGAGGTTGAGATGAAGGCAGAGTTTCTGTGGATCGAAACAGACAGAAATTGAGCAGATGGGTTTGTCGGAAATTAGGGTTTGATTCAAGCTTGAATCTGGCAGAATGGATCCACAGATGGATGCTTTGCCATGTGTTAGTGAATGAGGGGTTTGTGCTTCTGGCAGTGAAGTGGGTGTTTCAAGTGGAACTGGTAACACTGAGAATTATTGAGTACAGAAGTGCAGTTGCAGTTTGAGGTAGACTGAGGCTGTGGATTGTTCTGTGTAGAAAATGGTTTGATTGGGAGATTATTGTTGAGCTGGTGATGCAAATGCTATGGATGAGATGAGAAGGATTGCAAGGCAGGTGATGTTGTTGCAATTGGTATGGCCAGAGTGTGGTGTTGGTGTTGCAGGTGCTAGTGGTGCAAGGAGTTGCAGCGGTGGAGTTGCAGATGGCCTAAAGAAAATAAAATAATGGAGCTGTATCTACTGCGATGGACTGGTTATTATGAGCAGCTACTGATGGTTGAGCAGCATGGAGGCTTTCAAATATGCTGTGGAGGTTGAACTGGATCTAGTTGGAAGGAATGCGCAGCTAGTAATGAAGTTGAGAAGATTTTGCTAGATTGCAGACTTGGTATGAGTGAAGATGGAATGCAATGCTATGACAGGTGGAATAAGTTACAGTAGGGTATGAGCTGAGATACAAATAGTTTGAATTGGAGATATTGATATGAGACAATGAAGGTCAGGAGTGAGTTAGTCTGTTGCCATTATGGCTTGATTTGAAGGGGATTGATAGTGGTGATGTGTGCTGGCGAATTTGTAATGCAGAAGAGGAATCAGAAGTGGGTCATGTAAGTGGCAATGCAATTGAGTTTGATGGCAGTACTGTTGAGTAGTGAAGGCAGTGGCAAGGGCTAGGATCTAGTGGTGCAACACAGAACAGGGCCAGTATGGCTGGAAATGATTGCAACTGAGTTGGATTAGCAACTTAGCCCAGTCAGGCGAGTTTGACCTGAGCTGATTCAGTAATTTGACCCGATGACTAACGGATTGACTAACAGAAGACCGTCTTGACCGTTAGTCCTAACGGTTGACTGACGGAATATTCCGTCGACTGAGAGACTTTTTAGGTTGCCGGTGGTGACAAATTACGGCCAACTTCCGGCCAAAAAACCCAGTTTTCCGGTGAGCAAAAATACAGAATTTTGTATGGACTTCTCTCATATGTGTGAAGACTTAGAATTGGGAATTGGATGAAAACTTGGAAGTTTTGGAGAATTGGACTTGAAATTGGAATATGGCTCAACTTGGGAAAGTGGTGTTCTTATGGAATGTGGATTCTTTTCCTACAAAGAGATGGAGAGTATTGAAGCCTATAAATAAAGGAGTTCTCTACAACTTTTACACACACATCTACTTTGGAGAAGGAGTTAAAGTGCACAAGGATTGGAGGAAGGATCAACCATCATCTTTTCAATAAGTTTTTCTTTCTTTCTTCCTTAATTATTATTATTATTGTGTGAACTCTAAACTATGAGTAGATAATTTTCTTATTGATTGAGGATGAATTCCTAGTTCTTAATATATGGTTTGAGTTTTGTTTCAATTCTACTTTGAAGTTTTTCATATGATTATCGTTTGTTTTTACTAATATTAGTGTTTATGCTTGATTGATAGGTCGTTTGGGTGGCCAACTAAATTATTTTGTTAATTGATCTAAAGCTAGTGAAAGTTAGGGGATAAGTAATCGTTTCTTGACTATTTACATAAGTAGAAAACACAAGACCTTGCGGAGGGATTCCATGGAGCAATTGTGTGTGAAAACAACGTTAGCAAGTAGACCTTGATCTAAGAGTTTAACTACTAATATCAACCTAATAAATTCATAAATCTTAATGCGTTTAACTAAATTACATCTTGAGTGATCTACTACTAGGTGGTTTGGTGAATAGAATCCGGTAGTCGAGAACTTCCATGTTCAGTGATACAAGGGATTTAGGGGTTAGCACTGATCTAGCTGCTATACCTACGGTTGGTGATAATCTATGAATAATAAGAAGTGGAAAAGAACATAACTTTAACCATTGTTTTGCAGCGAAGAAGGATTCCTTGATCTATTCTCTCTTATTGATTTCAATTAACACTTTTAATTGCTTTGTTTATTTTATTTACTTTCTTAAATTCTTAATCAATACCCCCCTTTGTGTGACAATTTTACAACTAGAATCTCGTGCTCCTCTTGGGATCGATATTTACTACCCTATATTACTTGTTAATTAGGTAGTAAAGTATTAATTAATTTGTTGTGGTTATGACACGCATACAGTGTTTGAAGGTTATTGAAGAAATAGAACCTGTTCAAGTTGTGAAGACCAAGGGAAAAGGCAAAGGTGATGCTCGCAAGGAGAAATCTGATGCTTCTCGCAAGGAGAAATCTGGTGCTCCTCTATCAAAGAAATGAAAAATGAAATCCACATCTCCTTCAACTCTTCAGTCCAGCGAGAGTTATAGCGATGATAACAACGATGATGACGACGATGATGATGCTAATATCACTTCTGCAAAGGAATTCTCCCAACCTGAGTCTTTCATGTCTCAGCTTTTCAGCATATTTTCTGATACTATGTTAGGGATTGGCGATACTCCTCTTGCTGAAGCTTGCAAATCTATGGCAACTCTCTGTGATTCCCCTCTCTTGGAGAATAATGAATCTCTTCGCGGGGTTTCAAGATCCATATCTCCAAGTTTCTTACATTCACTTAGCGCTCTGGTATGTTCTCATTTCTTCGCCACATTTGTGCATTCTCATTTCCTTGCCATGTTATAATTTATATTTGTCTTGACAATTTTTGCTTTCCTTCGCAGGCTGGGAGAGCTTCTTTTGATGTTGCCTCGGACCTGGAGAGGAGACGTGCAACTTTTGAAACAAAGAATGTTGTTCTTCGCGGGAAAAATAAAAATTTTGAATATGCTAATTTTCGCAAGAAGTATGGAGAACTGGAAGCTGAAATTGCTGAACTTCGCAAGAAAAATAAAGAACTAGAAATCGATGCTTCGAGTGATAAGCAAAAGATATCCGATCTTGAAAAAGCTAACCAGCAATTCAATGGTATGAATTTTTCCCTTTTTCTCTAAATTCTTTTATCCTATTTTAGCTTATTCAAGCAACCATTTTTGCAGATGTTTAATAATCCTTTAAGTAGCCTTTCAGATGATCAAATTAGATCACTTTCTATAGATGAACTTAGATCCAAATTTCTTATCTTAAAAATTGAACATAGATTGTAGTTACAGGAAATACTACAACACACCCCTTATCATATCTTGATATCAATTTCTAGATATACATATAAAAATGGTAGTAAAAGTGCTAAACTTATAAACGGACATCCAGATTTTTTTACATGGTTCGATCAATATGATCTACATCCATGGTTCTTCACTATGATTATTTGAATTTGCATTTGATTTACATGGAGACTCCATTAATGAGTATTTGGAGCTCTAGATTTAATTTTAGGGGAAGAAGATGATAAAGAAAATAAAATCTCTCTGAAAAATCTCTCTCTCTCTTGATCATTATTCCCCCCTTTTCTCTCTCATGCTCTCCTCTTTATATAGATATTTACATAGTGGATGACAGCTCATAAACAGCTAACCTAACCTTTAATTTCGAGTTTTTCTTGCGATATTATTGCAGGTATACAAATGTTAAATTCGCAACATTCCTAAATCTCGCTCAATCTTTACATTTTCCTCATATTTAACTTATCGTCATTAGTCACGTCGTTTTCTTAGTCAACCTGCGACGCTCGCAAAGTGTCGTTAGTGAGAACTTCGCAAGTGTATTCTTGCTGCGATATTCTGATCCTACATCTTGCCTCTTTTTTCTTGAATATTGCTTGGAGAGCGATCTTTAAGAAAAAATCTGTTGTTGTAGAAGTCTTTGATTTTTGTTGATGAAGGAATGAGCGAAAGAATACTTTTCTTGAAAAGTACGTACTTGCCTCTATTCTTTTGCGAAGTTCCAAAGCATTTAGAAGTAATTAGAAATATCATCCTGAAGTATAAGAAGTACTCAATCCTCGAAATATAAGAAGTACCTGTCCTTGAATGAGAGCAATAAGTATTTCCCCTATTCATGCGAAATTATTACTCCATTTTTGGTGAGGATTCTTGCCGAGAATATAAAGAGCATAAAATATTTTCTTGGTAATCCATAATTGCCTCTGTTCTTTATCTGTGAAGGTAGAATCCTTGAGAAAATGTTGAATGAGAGAGTTATTTCTTCATTCTTATCTTGCCTCTGCCTCTGCCTCATGCGATAATATAATCTCTTTAAGTTGCTTATAATTGTGCGAAATAATCTCATTCTGCAAAATAACCACATTCTGTGAAATTCTGACACATTCTTTAAAATTCTGAGTAATCCTGCAAAATTTTGAATAACCTTGCAAAATTATGAAATACTCTGCGAAATTCTAAAGTAATCTGCGAAATTATGAAGTATTCTGCGAAATTATGAATAATGTTCTTGAAATAGTGCTACGAATAGTGCTTCAAATAGTACTACGAATAGTGCTGCGAAATTCTTACATATCCTGCGTAAAATTTTGTAAAATACCTACGCGAATCTAATGCTTATGAAATGTGTATGCGATGTTTATTCCATGAAATGTTTATGTGATGCTTTTATGATGTGAATATGACGCTTGTATGATGATAATGCTTATCTATTGCAATGTATATCTAAAGTTTGTGTTACTTAGCTCATTTTGTCGCGGTAAAATTGATGTAGCTTTAAATCGCTTCCATTCTTCATTTCTCTGTTTTTGTCTCTAGTATATGCATTCCTATTTGCATATTTATTGTTCTCGCAAGTTCATTTGCTTGTGCCACATTTTTCTTGCTCATTGTATCTCATTGTTTTATTGTCTCCACTGTTTATTCCTGCACTATTAGTCTCGCATAATATAATATAATTATAATATCTGAGGTGAATAATATCAATTTCATTTCAGTATATATATTCGCAAGCTTGTTTGCTCACATATCATCATTTTTGCAATCTTATTTGCTTACTTTCTTATGTGGTCTTATTTTTCCTTCCTAGTTAAAGGTCTTATTTCGCCACGTTTCTTTTTTCTTTGCGACAAAATCGCAGGACGTCTTTACACTTTCATGTATTGACCCATTAATATTGTCTTATCTCTTGTATTATGGCCTCAGCAGGATATTTTTCACGCGAAAATATGACAGTCCTAAATATTCTTGCGAATATAAATCCCCGTGACATTGCCGTCTTGCGATGAAATCGCAGGACGTCTTTACATTTTCATGTAATGACCCATTGATCTCATCTTATCTTTTCTCTTGGATTTTTGACTCTTTTTATATTTGTTGCACAAATACGACAAGCCTTGATACTCTTGCGAGTAAGAAGCCTCATGACATTTGCGTCTTAAGACACTTATCAGCTCCCTAATGGAGGGTGCCTCCCTTATCTCCCCCCTAGTTGCCCCTTCAAGGAGGCGTACATCGTCCATACAAGACTAGATCCTCCCATATGGATTTACCAACAACCAGTTATTTTCGCAGCCTCTTATCCTTTTTGCCTATATGTCTTATAGTTACGAGACTGCACCCTAAGTGGGGTTTTCTTCAGGACGAGTGAATCATAGTCAATACTTGCCATGAATGGCCAGGGTAGGTTCATCCGCCCCAGGCACTCTTGTCTCAACAGTGTACCATTTCGCCTTGATCATATTTTGCACTCCTTAGAAAAGTCCCTCGGTCATCCAACCAGGGTATAACCTTATATATATATAGTTGGAAATCCAAGGTACCTCTCCCGGATAGGCTTTCTTGAGCCCCACATCTCCATGACTCAGGATCCAGCAGTGATATAACCTTACCCCTGAGCCATGCAATCAGATACCCCCTTATATGACGTACTTTATGCCTTACATTTGCCTCTTGCGAAATTTTAATCGCGAACTAGGGTGTACGCTATAAAGGTTCGTCCCATTATAATATCTCTGCGAAATTTTATTCGCGCTTCTGCGAAATTTTCGCATTTCTTTATTCTTTCATTTCTGTCAGGATATCATATCATTTGAAGCAAAGAAAATATTCAAGATAAATTCTAATACATTATAATTATGAAATCTTTGTAGTTGTAAAATCTTTGTAATTCTGCGATTGTATCGCTCTCTGTAAATCAAATCAAAAATATTTGAAATGTTTTGAAATATTATAAATTTTTGCGATAATTTCGCTTTCTGTAATCTTTGAAATCTTTGAAAATGTTTGAGATCTTTAAATTTTTTGCGGTGATTTCAGCTTTTGTAATCTTTGAAATCTTGCGATTGTGTCGCTTTTTTTAAAAAAATATTAAGTAAAAAATCTTTTATTTTCTGTAAGTAAAATATTTAAGGAAATGGTACTTAGCTTTTATGTGATTTTCTGTTGCTGCTGTCTCTCGTGAAGTATTTTATTCGCTTGTGAAATGAGAAGAAATGAGAAATGAACTCTTGATCTGCCTCTTGCATATTCTCGCAACATACCAACTGTTCTAACCTTTCTTGCGAAATTTCTGTGCGAAATTTCTGTGCGAGATAATCATCAGCTCCCTTCTTTGCGAAATAATCAAAGACCTTGTGAAGTAATAAAAGGCCAAATTCATCCCTCTGACCAACTAATTGTACTAGAAATTAGCAACCAGACAACTACTATGCGAACTGGGCTTGGACGAACTGGGCTTGAATGTTGCTCATTTCTTCTTCACGCTGGTATTTGGGAAGAAGAAAACGTTTGCGAAGTAAACATCTTTATGAAATATGTAGGATCAGAATATCGCTGCAACATTTCTGCGAGATTCTAAAACAACACTCTGCGAGCGTCATAGAATAGCTCAAAGAATAATCCAAAGAATGACGTAACGAATGACGAAAACATGAAACACGGGAAGAGCGTGATTTTTCTGCGATGGTTACGGCACCTGCGAGCATTAGCATTACAACTACCATGAGAGCACCGCGAGCCAGATCCGAAATTAAAGGACAACTTAGCTGTCATCCACTATGTAACTACCCTATATAAAGAGATCCAGTAGATTCAAAAAGGGGGATGATGTATTTTTGAGTGTTGAGAAAGTCTTGAGGGGATAGAAAATTCAAGAGAGCAGTTGTATTCTTGATCTTCTTCCGTTACTTGTAAACATTTCTGAGAATCAAATAATAAAGTGTCGTTTTTAATATTCCAAAATGTGTTAATTAGTGTGAATTCTTATCATGGGTGTAGTGTAAGATTTCCTGCAACTACAAAATAAACGAACATTCTTGTTGTAAACGCTTGCGAAGTGTAGGACCAGAATATCGCTACAACGCTATTTCTGCGATATTAACAACGTTTCTGCTAGCATCACTACCAATTCTTTAACAACATTTCACGAGCATCACAGAATATCCAAAAGAAACTGACGATGGAAGAAATAAAAGAAGAATATGTTAATCCTGCGATGGTCATCATTCTTGCGATAGAGAACATTATAGCGATCGCGATGAGATCACAGAATAGATCCGAAATAGGAGAAAAACTTAGCTGTCATCCATTATGTAAATCCCTATATAAAGGGCTCGATAGATCCAGAAAATGATGATGTATTTTTGAGAGTTGAAAGAGTCTTGAGGAGAGAGAAACTTCAAGAGAATATGTGTAATCTTGATTCCTTCTAATTCTGTAAATATTTCTGAAATTTGAATAGTAAAGTGTCGTTTAAATCTTTGAAGTTTAATTGATTTCCAATATATTTCTATAGAATCTTAACAAGGGTGTAGTGTGGGAATTCCTGCAACTACATTTTGGCGCCCGAAACAGGGATTGAATTAACAAAAATTGTAGAGAAAGTGAAGAAGAAGATAAGAATTGCTTAAGATTAAGGAAATCATTAAGTAAATTGGTGAGATAATTGAAGGGAGAATGATCAGAATCAAAGAGGATTGTTAAAAATTGGAGTGTGATGTGGTAACAAGAACAATGTTTGATAGATTTCATGAAAATATTAAGGGGAAGATACACAAACGGGATTTTGAAGGAAGGAAAATTATGACGGTGGAAAAAATATCACCATTGAAAGATTGGGAAAAGCAAGAAATCACGTTTACAGCAGCAGAAATACCAGAACAAGATCTAAGTCATACATCTCCATTGGTAGTCACAGTAACCACTATACCAATGAGAAAGGAGAAATCAATAAAATCTGTAGAAGAATGATCTATGAATAGAACTTTGGTGGACACAGGAAGTTCTGTAGACATGATATTTTATCATACTTTCAAGAAAATGGGATATAAGGATGAAGAAATGTCTTATTCAACATATTATATTCATGGCTTTGGAAAGACATTAACAAAACCTAAAGGCGAGATAATGGTACGAATTCCATTAGGGGAGATTGAAACACAAGTAATGCTATGTGTGGTAGACGTGGAATCACCGTATAACATGATATTAGGAAGACCATGGATACACGTAATCAAGGCTGTAGCATCAAATTTCCTATACCCAGTGGAATTGGAGAAATTAGAGGAGACAAAGATTTTGCGAAATTGTGTTACCAAATTGAAGTAAGAAATTGCGAAGAACGTCCAAAACTGCGAAAAGATCGCAGAAAATTGGCGAGAGAAACAAAGAAGGAAGAAGAATTTAAAGTTTACATGATAAGAGCAAAAGAAGGAAAAGGAATACCCAGTGAAATCCCACAAGAAGGAGATGAACTCGCGAGAATTATGAAAGCACCAACACCAATGGGAGAACCTGAAGCCAGTTATATCGTAGCAGAACCAACAAAGGAAATAAATATTGGGAGTAAAGAAGAGCCTAAAATGCTGAAAATTGGGACTAGAATGGAGGCAGATGAGGAAGAAAGAACTATAAATCTTTTGCGAGAGCATGCAGATATATTCGCGCGGAGCATGGATGAGATGCCAGGGATAGACCCGTCAATAGCATGTCATAAATTAGAAATCAACAAAAACATAAGACCATTTAATCAAAGAATAAGGAAGATCACAACAACATATCATTCTAAAATAGAAGAAGAATTACAGAAGATGCTCGACGCAGGAATTATAAGGCAAGCAAAATATCCAGAGTGGATTGCAAATATGGTAGTGTTCCCAAAGAAGAATAAGGGGATAAGAATTTGTATAGATTTCACTGATTTAAACAAGGCTTGTCCTAAAGATAGTTTTCCATTACCAGATATTCCACAGATGGTTGAATCAACAGCAGGAAATGCTAGAATATCATCGTTGGATGGGTACAAAAGATATAATCAAATCCCTCTCGCTGAAGAAGATCAAGAACATACCGCATTTTTTGCACCAAGAGGATTATATTGTTATACAAAGATGCCATTTGGCTTACAAAATGCTGGTGAAACGTATCAAAGAATGGTGGAGAAGGTGTTTGCAAAGTGGATCAACAAAACATTATAAGTGTATGTAGATGATATGCTGATCAAAAGCAAAGAAGCTGAGAATCATGTGCAAGATTTGAAAGAGATTTTCGATCAAATGCGGCAATTCAATATTAAAGTGAATCCTGATAAGTGTACTTTGGGAGTAACTTCAGGGAAATTTTTGGGGTATATTGTATCAAAAGAAGGAATACAAGTTGATCCAGAAAAGGTACAAGCAATTCGCGATATACCAACACCTGCGATGGTAAAAGATGTGCAAAAATTAAATGGAATCTTAGCCTCGATAGGAAGGTTCATTTCGCGATCTTCAGACAAGTGCAAACATTTTTTCGATATACTCAAGAAGGGAGAAAAATTCAAGTGGACAGATGAATGCGAAAAAGCTTTTCAAGGAATAAAAGAACATTTAACGAACATAACTATTTTACAGAAAGCAGAACCGGGAGAAGAATTATTGATCTATCTTGCAACAACCACATATGCGCTAAGTGCTGTGTTGCTGCGAGTAGATGAAGGGGTAGAAAAACCAATTTATTACATTAGTAAAACATTCAATTCTGCAGAGAGAAATTATTCAAAGATTGAGAAACTAATTATAGCATTGGTGCATGCAACTTTTAAGCTTCGCATCTACTTTCAAGCACATAAGGTCAAAGTGTTAACGAAAGTGCCGATTGAATCAGTAATGAAAAATTCAAAGAGATCAGGCAGAGTTGAGAGATGGAATGCACAAGTAGGACACTTTGATATACAGTATGAAATTTTATCCTCGCCAAAATCACACGTCATCGCAGAGTTCTTAGCTGAATTTCCTTTAGAAGATGATGAAGATGTGGAGGAGATGATGGATGTAGAAGAGGAATGTGGATATCCAAAAGAGCTATTAACAGAACCCAGCAGATGGGAAATATTAGTGGATGGATCATCCAACGGAGAAGGAAATGGAAATGGAGTTGTTTTCATATCGCCAGAAGGAGAAAAAATAGCTTTTTCATTTAGATTAGAATTTGCATCCACTAATAATGAGACAGAGTATGAGGCTGTGATCCATGCTTTAAAATTTGTGATAAAAATGAATTTGGAAAATGCCAGAATCACTAGCGATTCACAATTGGTTATTCGTCAGATAAAAGGAGAGTACACAACAAATGAACCATCCCTGAGAAAATACAAAAGACTCGTTGAAGAATTATCTGCGAAAATTCCAAAAATAAAATGGAGACACATATCAAGGAAAGATAATAGGCTCGCAGATGCTTTCGCTTTCATATCTAGTATGATGACAAATCCATTGGCGAGGTGCATAAAAATTCAAACACTTTCATTTCCATCGATAAACAAAGAAGAAGAAGAGACATATGTAATGATGGTAGAAGCTGGCGAGGGAGAACCCACGAGAAATATCACGGATTGGCGAGCAGATCTTCATGCATACTTGGCGAGAGGAGAAATTCCAAGAAATAGATTAGAAGCACACAAGTTTAAAAGTAGGGAAACCAATTATGAGCTAAGAGATGGAGTGTTATATCGCAGATCTTTTAATGGACCATCGCTAAGATGTTTGACGAGATAAGAAGGACAAAAAGTATTAAAGATGTTACATAGTGGTGATGCTGGTAATCACAGTGGAGGAAGATCTTTAGCATATAGAACAAAAATGCACGGTTATTACTGGTCGTATATGCATGAGGATGCAAAGCAACTCTCAATGCGTTGCGAGGATTGCCAGCGATACGGAAAAAAGATACATGCACCAGGAGCACCATTATCATCTTCAACAAGTGTATGGCCTTTTGGGAAATGGGGGTTAGATATTGTGGGACCATTTGTACCTGGTTCTGGACAAAGAAGATATCTGATTGTCGCAATAGATTATTTCACAAAATGGGGAGAAGTAAAGGCAGTACAACATATTCGCGATAAAGATATTTTTACATTCATCTTTGAAAATATAATCTACAGATTTGGGATTCCAGCACAATTAGTATCTAATAATGGAAATCAATTTGAGGGACAAAATATAGAATTGTTACTCAATGCATTTAAGATAAAATGTGGAAAGTATACTCCTTTATACCCACAAGCAAATGGTCAGGCTGAGGCAACTAATAAAACAATCGCAGACATCTTGAAAAAGAAGTTATAAGGATACCACAAAGCATGGTGTGAACAGGTGCATGATGCAATATGGGCCTATAATACAACTAGATGAGAAGCTACTGGAATGTCACCTTTTTGTTTGACATATGAAGTTGAAGCTGTGTTACCAACCGAAGTCGCTATTCCTACAACAAAAAGGGAGGCTTGGTAAAGAAATCTAAGTGCTGGAATGATTTTAAATAAATTGGATGAATTAGAAGAAAAAAGAGAAAAAACATTGCAACATATGGAAAATTACTATCGAAGATTAGCTCGTGAGTACAAAAAACGTGTTAAGAAACGTGAATTTCAACCTGGCGATTTAGTGCTGCGAGAAACACCAAGTTATCAGCGAGAGAATGGTGGAAAGTTGGCGAGAAAATGGGATGGACCATACATCATTAAAGAGATAGTTGGAACTGGGGCATACAAACTAATGGATCCTGAAGGAAGAGATGTTGGTCAAAGACTCGATAGACCATAGAATAGATTATTTCTGAAAAGGTATTATCAATGACATATTTTATAAGATAAGAGATATTGGTATGTTATATGATGAAACATGTAATAAATTCTTCTATCTCTATTTAAAACTGAATTTTTTTTTCTAATAACAAAGCACAACAAGAACAGCGAGCATCATCGCAAGAAAAGCGAATACAAATTTCGCAAAGATTAATAGAATGGGATGAACCTTTATGGCGTGCACCCTAGTTCGCGAATAAAATTTCGCAAGAGGCAAATGTAAGACCTAATAGCACGTCATAGGAGGGGGTATCTCTTGACATGATTCAGGGGTAAGGTTATACCGCTGCTGGATCCGAGTCATGCAGATGTTGGGGTTAAAGAAAACCTATCCGGGAGAGAGATCTTGGATTTCCAACTATATAAGGTTATACCCTGGTTGGAAGACTGAGAATCTCTTCCAAGAAGTGCAAAGTATGACCAAGGCGTCGAGGTACACGGTTGAGACAAGAGTGCCGGAGCGTACGAAACTCTCTTTCCATTCTTGGTAAGTCTTGGCTACGATGCACTTGGCCTGAAGAAAACCCCACTTAGGGTGCAGTCTTGTAACTATAAGCCATATAGGCATAAAGGACAAGAGGCTGCGAAAATAGCTGGTTGTTGGTAAATCTGGATGGGAGGAGCTAGTCTTGTATGGCCGATGTGCCCTCCTTGAAGGGGCAACCAGGGGAGAGATAAGGGCAGCACCCTTCATTAGGGAGATGATAAGTGTCTTAAGACGGTAATGTCATGGGGCTTTATGATCGCAAGAACATTTAGGCCTGTCATATTGTCGCGTGACGTAAATTATACAGAGGCAACAAGCCACAAGAGAAATTTTAAGATGAGATCAATGTGTTTTTACATGAAAGTGTAAAGACGTCCTGCGATTTCATCGCAAGACGGCAATGTCATAAGGTTAAATTCTTGCAAGAGAGTTTATACTTATCATATTGTCGCAGAGATTTTGAAAGAGCATGGATAAGAAAAGATCAAAGGGTCTTTACATGCAAATGTTAAGAAATCCTGCGATTTTGTCGCATAAAGAAAAAGTTTGGCAAAATAAGACCTTTAATTAGGAAGGCAAAATAAGACCAAAAGAATAATCTTACCAATTAACTATTCTAATTTTAAGATTGCAGGAAATATTCATTCATCGCAGAGCAAATTCTTAACATTGTAGATTCCTTCAGGATTTTTCAGAACATCGCAGCAGTATTCATTACATCGCAGATACAAAAAATAATTCACCATTTCAAGAAAGATAATAAAGGGCAAATAAGGGAATGAAGAAGTAACATTTCAATATCTTCCTTGAAAATATTCAAAGTAAGCTAAGTTGAAAGTTAAATTATAAAAAGGTTTCAAAAGGTACATCGCTCGCAAGAAAGAAGAAGGAAAAGAAAGAAAAAATATAATTCAAGTTTCAGCGATGGCCTCGCCAGCATCATTGCTCGTCAGGTTTATTATTTTTGCCAGATTTATCAACTTCATCAGCATCCTTTTCACCACGAGTCTCTTCTTCTTTGGATTCTTCATCAGCGATTACTTCGCCACTTGCAGTTACATCTTTGGGAGGACTTCTTTCTTCTTCTTCGCCATCTTCTTGGGTAGTATTTTATTCATCATTTGTAAACTCTAAATCTTCATCCATGGGAAGAGGAATTTCATCATCATCAACTTTTAGAGGAGGAACAGATACAGGAGGGAGATAATTGGAGAGCAGAATCTCGTTCTCAAGAACTTCAGCACCGAGGTGGACCTTGCGAAGGAAACCTCTATCACGATTCCTAATCTCTATATTTTTAAAGTACTCGAGATAATCAAGTCTTCTTTCTGCTTTGTCGCGGGCTTCAAGATAATTGGAAAGAAGAGACTTGTTCTCTTTGCGAACTTTATCCAATTTGTTGGTAAGATCAGCAATGGTAGAATGAAGACTTCTTTCAAATTCTGCGAGTGAAAGTGATAAAAGATTCTTTATTTAAAGATTTTGCAAGAAATGTAACACAAAATTTAACAGAAAGGTCAATAATAGAGAGGCAGTCAATTTACTACCTTCCTTCTGCGAGGTTAAGTTTTGAATTAATGAAAAGAAACAGTTTTCCCATTGATTCATAGCGTCATTGAATTTATCGCCAACCACACCCTTCAGACGAGATTTCATGTTTTCTTCTCTAGTGCGTAGATACAAGTTTTCCTTTGCTAGTAAAGAATGAGATTCCTTTAATTGAGAGCATTGGTCTTGAAGCTCGCTGGCCTTCAAACTAAGAGTTAACCTACCTTTGATAAGTTTATCATTCTCAGCAACGGATGATTCAGTTACTTCCTTAAGCTCATTTTTAAGGGAACGAAGAGATTGCTCCTGATTATCGCATATCCTTTGTAGATTACTCAATTGCTATGAATAAATCGCCATCAAGCTTGAAAATCTATGTTTTTCTTGGGATAAAGTTCTATTTTCATCTGATAAAGATTCTACCGCCAGGTTAGACTTGGTTAACGAATATGAGAGACGAGAAACCTCATTACTTAATAAACTTTGATTTCGCGATAAATGATTATTCTCATTAGTAAGATTATATATTTGATCAATCGAATATGTATGAAGATTATCTAATCTATTATACTGGTCCATCCAAGAATCTCTTTCGAAACGAGCTTCATTAGCAATAGATTCAAACTTAAGTCTCTCCATGAAACGAGTCCGATTTGAAACTAATATATGAATCAAGAATTTAAGAAAAAGACTTGAGTACAGAATATAAAAGTAAAATAGAAAAACAAAAGAGCAGAGGCAAGAAAAATGTACCTTTCAGCTAGTCATTTTTTCTGCGAAGATTCTCGCTGTCTAGAGAAGAGTTGCGGAGCATATGATTCAAAGTATCACATTTAGAAGTTTTAACTTGAAGGATTTTCCTCAAAGATTCAATCTCATTTTCCAAAGACGCTAGCAAAGCATTACAATCAGATCCAAAATACTTGAGTAGAGTCCCGCAAGCTTCATGTTGGAGAGGGTCAGTGGAAGACTTTCTAGCATTGTTAAAAATGTTAGACAAGATTTTAAAAGCAACATCAACACCTGCAAAAGTTTCGTTTGATGAAGGAAGGGGTGTAGAAGGTGAAGTAGTAATGAGAGCAAGTTGACGATCATTTGTGATGGTTGAGTTGTTAGGAGGAGGAGTATGTGGAAAAACAACAGTTGAAGGCCGTAAAGGACTATAAGGAGTCTCAGTTACAACAATTTTAGAAGCCTGATTTTTCAAAGGGTCAGAAGAAGTAGAAGTATGGGTAGCGATATTCTCGCAAACAAAAGTAGAAAGATTTGGTTGCGATGGTGTGGGAGTAGTCCTCACAGATGCTAGCGTGGGAATCATGATATTATCCCCAAGAGTCTTAAAGTGGCGAGATCTTTTGGAAGGATTAACAGGGTTCTCGTCATTCTGCGAACAATAACTCAGATAAGAAACAGAGGAAACAATATTGTTATTAGGAAATAGAATATGTTTCTTACTACCTTATCATTCGCAGAACTCCTCTTCTTCTTTTCTACTAGTCTTTTGCGAGTATTAGGGTTTTGAATCATGGATTGTGTGTTAGAGATAGTTCCGCTGAAGAGAAGACATAACATGGAAGTTATGAAGAATCAAATAAGAAAATATTGGAGAATGAAAGTAAAAATTGGCTTAAATAAATGTCATAAGTCAAGAAACATACCTTGATGACTCCATTAGAACAGTAGCATAAGAATATGAAGAAGAAGAAAAGTTGCAGACGTAATATGAAGTAGACAAATGAAGAAGATGAAGAAACGGAAGAAGAAAATTAGTTTTGAAACTTAATTCTACCTTTTATAGGCAAAAGGGGGTGGACCAATTGAGCAGAGACGTGTCAATAAATGGAGGAATTCACAACACGTGTAGGAAAGGCAAGATTAATGGAGTCTTGTCGAGGAGAAAGTATAAAAGGGAAAGAAGTTGCGAGGGTAATAAAGAATATTGGTTCTCATGATCTTCTCTTCTTCGCAGAAAATACATGAGAAGAGGCAAGATGTAGGACCAGAATATCGCTACAACGCTATTTCTGCGATATTAACAACGTTTCTGCGAGCGTCACTGCCAATTGTTTAACAACATTTTACGAGCGTCACAGAATATCCAAAAGAAACTGACGATGGAAGAAATAAAAGACGAATATGTTGATCCTGCGATGGTCATCATTCTTGCGATAGAGAACATTGTAGCGATCGCGATGAGATCGCATAATAGATCCGAAATAGGAGTAAAACTTAGCTGTCATCCATTATGTAAATCCCTATATAAAGGGCTCGATAGATCCAGAAAATGATGATGTATTTTTGAGAGTTGAAAGAGTCTTGAGGAGAGAGAAACTTCAAGAGAATATTTGTAATCTTGATTCCTTCCAATTCTGTAAACATTTCTGAAATTTGAATAGTAAAGTGTCGTTTAAATCTTTGAAGTTTAATTGATTTCCAATAGATTTCTATAGAATCCTAACAAGGGTGTAGTGTGGGAATTCCTGCAACTACACGAAGCAAAAACTCTATGCGAAGAATGAGACTCGAACCCGTGTTACTAAACGCATCAAATTCGTTTGTGACCAACCGTCCAAGCTTTGATTTGTGAAGGAGTCGTAAAATATAAAGAAGATAAACTAGTTTGTCTTTTCCAGAACAATTTGTGTAGGACCAGAATATCGCCCTGGTATTATTTAGCGAGCATCATCGCTAGTTCTTCAACAACGCTTCGCTAGTGTCACAGAATAATTTAGAGAATGACGTAGTAGCTGACGAATGAAGAAATACAGGAAGAGCGTAATTGTCCTGCGATGGTTACGGCACCTGCGAGCATTAGCATTACAACTACCGCGAGAGCATCATGAAAAAATCTGAAATTAAAGGACAACTTAGCTGTCATCCACTATATAATTACCCTATATAAAGAGACCCAATAGATTCAGAGAAGGGAGATGTATTTTTTAGAGTGTTGAGAAAATCTTGAGGAGAGAGAAAATTCAAGAGAGCGGTTGTATTCTTGATCTTCTTCCATTACTTGTAAATATTTCTGAGAATCAAATAATAAAGTGTTGTTTTAATCATCAAATATGTGTTAATCACTGTAAGATCTTATCAAGGGTGTAGTGTAGGATTTTTCCTGCAACTACATTTTGGCGCCCGAAACAGGGATGAATTGATGATTGTTTGAAGAAAAAGATAAAAATTGACATTGTGGTTGGAAAGAATTTGGAATAATTATTGAAAGATCTTACGCAACATTCAACATATTACTAAGATTAATGGCTAGAAGAAGAAGAAACACATCAGAACCACCAAAAACTGTAAGGAGGAGTAAAATACTTGCAGGTGGAGAAACAAATGAAATGGGAGAATCTTCAAGAATAAGAACAAGAAGAAATAGAACAAGGAATGAAGTAGAAAATCAAGCTCAACATCCAAACCAGCAAACACCAATACAAGATAGAGTTGTGGATTATGATAGAGTTAGCGTGCATACTTGGTGATCAGATTCGATGGATGAAGCAAAAGATTGACAATTAAGAAATAAGATAAGAGAAGAAAGAGATCAAGGAGTGGTTGAAATATTAATTCATGGAGAAGGAGAAAATAAAACAGCAGATGATTAAGACAAGGAATACAAGAGGAAAGGAGGTTAGAAGCAGAAGAACGTGCAAATTTAACAAGACAGAATCACGAGTTAAGAATGGAGAATTTGAGATTGCAAAGTAGGAGATCAAGAAGTACTGCTAGATAAAGTTCAAGATCATTTAGAGAAGAACCAAGGCGAAATTCCCCAATGAGAAATTTTGGAGAAAATATCCGAGAGGAAATGCAAAATCCAAATGAAGAGCAGCATCATAGAGAAGAAGAGATGATTCATGGTCGCTACATTCTATTCGGAGAAACTGTGAATGGTAGACGTGATAATAGAAATCAAGAGGACGTAAATACCCAAGATGGTGAAGAAAATCGAGAAGAAGGTAGAAGAATATTACATGGGCGAGAAATCCAAATAAATCAAAGAATCATTTAGGAGGAAATTGAGAGGCATTATGCTGAACAAGCACGTCTGGCTTGCGAGAGTGAAAGATTAAGAGCAGAAGTGGAAGAACAAGAATTCCAAGAAGTAATACGGCAGAATAATCATGACAATCGAGAAAGAAGATGCACACAAAATTTCCATAGCAATAATATCAATGAGGAATATGACAGAATACAAAGGATAATAGAAATACAGCGAAGATAAACGATGAAGAATGAAGAAACTCGCAGAGAAAAAATTGGAAGACATAATCAGTTGCGAATTCAAGAAGGAGGTGAAGAGGAAAATCGCAGGAGAAGGCAGAATGAAGATGCTGAAGAAGAAGCAAAAAAAATTGCAGGACAATAAAGACACGAGCGCAGAAGAAGAGAAGCTGCACTGAAAAGACCAATGGAGCAAAATTCAGCTGGAAATGAACTAATTTTAAGAGAATTAGCAGAAATGAGGGGAATGCTGAATAACAGAAAAGAAGGAGGCATGATATAACTTGATGAAGCCATTGAAGAAGCTGCAAGAACTCCATTCACTCAAGAAGTACAATTAAGAGGAATCCCTCCAAAATGTAATTTACCAGCATTAACCAGTATCTTCGATGGGACTACCTGTGCTGTTCAACATGTGAAGGCTTATGTTAGGTGTATGCTACAATGGGAAAAACATGATGCTGCATTATGCAAATATTTTTCATCTAGCTTAACTGGTGAGGCGTTAAAATGGTTCGAAGGCTTACCTAAAAATAAAATAACTTCTTTCGATCATTTGCAAGCTCCATTTCTGGGAGCATATATCAGAAAAAATTCTTCACGGCCCGGTATTGAAGATGTGTTGGGTTAAAACAGAGGATTGTAGAGAGTCTGAAACACCTAACCATAAGATGGAAGACAATGTGCAGTGAAATGGCAGGAAGAGTGGATGAGAGATACCTCATTTTATCTTTCATTAATGTAATGTTCGCAACCAATCTGCTGTACATACAAATTTTCAGAATCAAAAATACCATCACAATGACTGAGCTACGAGAACTACAAGAAGAATATATTACTTTGGAGGAAAAACAAAATGAGATGGAATCATATCCAGTCGTAAACACCAGATCAATAGCGGCGAACGGGAGTTTACTTCCTAAAATGATCAACAATGTGGCGAGCACCTCGCAGCCACAACAAGAGAAGGTGGTGATTGAAAATCGGCAGAAGTTAGTAGCCATGGGAAGTCGAGATCAAGAGGAGTATGAAAGAGAAAAGAATTATTACAATCGCGGTGGAAATAATAAAATTCAAAGACTTGATCATCCGCATGAGACTTATGGAGGTCATAGGCAAAATAATTTCAGAGGACAAGGGAATCAAAGAGTAATATGGGAAGAAATTAAGATGCCACCCCTAAATGCCAGCATAGAAAAAATTTGGGAATCTATCATTTTGATGGAAAATATACCATCACCCTGGAACATGGGAAAAGAGCCACATCAAAATAATCGAAATCAAGAATTTTGCTCTTATCATCATTTCCATGGACATTCAACAAACGATTGCAGAAATGTAAAAAGAATAATTTTGAGGATGATTGATCAGGGAAAGTTAAATAATTTTCTAATAGGACATCCGCAATCTCAGCAGCTACCACCAGCACCAGATATTCGCATAGTGAATACTGTAAAAAGAGCAGAAACATTTGTGATAGAGGTTGGAGCCAAGGCGAAGAATTTGTTCTGTAATTCCATCGTACATTCATACAAAACTATTGAGGATTTACACGACAATGTTCTAAGCAGAGTCTTCGCGAGAAACGCAGATGGAAGAGAGATAATAAATATCGCGAGAGTCTCGCCATTAATGGAGTGGAAAAATCAAACTATTTCCTTCACTGCGCAAGAAGTACCAGAACCTGGCGAGATGCATGACAACCCACTGGTGGTAAGGTTAGAGATAAATCCAAAAAAAATAGAAGAAGAAGATGAAGAAAATGATGATGATGAAACTGAGGACTCCTGGGCCATTAATAGAGTTCTAATAGATACTGGAAGTTCAGTTGATATATTATTTTATCATACTTTCAGAACCATGGGTGGAAAATACGAGGATCTGATACCATCAACCTATAAGATCTATGGTTTCAACGACACTGCCAACAAGCCCAAAGGGGAAATTACAATGCGAATTCCATTAAAGGGGTTATCTTCTAAGATTCTATTATGTGTTATGGATATTGAATCACCTTATAATGCCATGATTGGCAGACCTTGGCTACATGGGATATTAGGTGTGGCATCAACTTTCCACCAATGTATTAAATTTCCTCATCCTAATGGTGTTGGAATAATAAAGGGAGACTGGGCTGATGGGAAGAAATGCTATTGTAAGATCAGAATATTGTTATAACAATATTCCTATTAAATAAACAACAGATCTGCGACACATCAATAATAAGCAACAGTTCTGCGATATATCAATGATATTCTGCGAAACATCTCAAGGTGATGTAAGAAATGTCATGTTGGATGAAAACGACAGAAACATGAGAAGAGCGTGACAAATTTGCGATGAATCGATTAAGCCTACGAAATATTAAGGCGGTGCCACCTGCGATTTATCGCAGGAGTCTAGATCCGAAATTAAAGGGAATCTTAGATGTAAATGAGCTGTAATCCACTATATAAATGCCTATATAAAGGAAATGAATAGTTCCAGAGAGGGGGGGGGGTGAATTTTTGAGAGTTAGGAAGATTTTTAGGAGAGAGAAAATCTTTATCAAGTGTTTTGTGTTCTTGATTTTTGTAAAATTCCTTAAGATCATATTAATGAAAAAGTGTCTTTAATCTTCAAGTTATGTCATAAATATTGATAAATTCTTGAATAGGGTGTAGTGTGGGAATTCCTGCAACTACATTTTGGCGCCCAGAAACAGGGAGGAATCAATTTGAGAAATTTCAAATTACAGCTTGAAGATTTGAAGAAATTATTAGAATTGAAGAAATGGCTAGAAGGAGAAGAAATACATCAGAACCACCAACAACAGTGAGAAGAAGTAAAAGAATTGCAAGGGAAGGAACATGTGAATTGGAAGGATATTTAAGGATCATATCAGGAAGAAGTAGAGTGAGAAATGGAGCAGAAAAATCAATCCAACCACCGAATCAACAAACACGAGCACAAGATAGAAATGTGGATTATGATAGAGTAAGTGTGCATACTTGGAGGTCGGATTCGATAGAAGAAGCAGAAAATCAAGAAGAGGAAGGAAATCAAGAAATGGATGGAAGACTAATTCATGAGGAGCATGAAGTAGTAGATGATTTGAGACAAAGGATACAGGAAGAAATAAGATTAGAGGCAGAAGAACGTGCCAATCTTACAAGGGAAAATCATGAATTAAGAATGGTAAATTTGAGGTTGCAAAATAGAAGATCGAGAAGCAGCATGAGATCAAATTCAAGATCATATAGAGAAGAAACAAGACAAAATCTCCCTATACAAAATATTAGCGAGAATGTGATAAATGATCGTTACATTCCACGCGGTGAAACTTTAGACATTAGACATAATCAGGATGAAGGAGAAAATCAAGAAGAGAGAAGGAGAATGTTACGTGATGAAGAGATTCGAAGAAATCGCAGAATAATCAAAGATGATATTGAGAGGCATTATATTGAGCAAGTACATTTAGCGGGAGAAAGAGAGAGATTGCGAGCAGAAGTATAAGAACAAGAAATTCAAACAGCGTTGCATCAGAATAATCATGATAATCGAGAACGACGACGTGCGCAAAATCGTAATAATGATAATCTCAATGAGGAATATGAGAGAATTCGCAGAGACATAGAAAGGCAACAAAGAGAAACAATAAGGGATGAGGAAATTCTCGGAGAAGAGAATGAAAGAAAAATTAACTTGCAAGAAGAAGAAAATCGCAGAAGAAGGCAAAACCAAGATGTTGGAGAAGAAGTGCGAAACATCGCAAGACAAGAAAGACATGAACGCAGACGAAGAGAGGCTGCGTTGAAAAGGCCAATGGAGAAAAATTCTGATAGAAATGAACAAATCTTGCGAGAGTTAGCAGAAATGAGAGGAATGATAAATAACAGAAGAGAAGGAGGAAGAAGACAACTTGATGAGGCAATCGAAGAATCTGCGAAAACTCCATTTACTCAAGAGGTACAATTAGGAGGGATACCTCCAAAATGCAATTTATCGGTGTTGACCAGTATATTTGATGGGACTACGTGTGCTGTCCAACATATCAAAGCTTATATTCGATGTATGCTACAATGGGAGAACCATGATGTCGTTTTGTGCTAATATTTTGCGTCAAGTTTAACTGGAGAAGCATTGAAGTGGTTCGAAAGTCTTCCAAATAATACAATAACTTCGTTCATGCATTTGCAAACTACTTTCTTAGGAGCATACATCAGCAATAACTTTACGCGACCTGGAATTGAAGATGTGTTTGGATTGAAACAGAGAGTTGGTGAGAGTTTAAAGAACTTAACGATAAGATGGAGGACAATGTGTAGTGAAATGGCAGGAAGAGTAGATGAAAGATATCTCATCTTATCCTTCATAAATGCTATGTTTGAGACGAATCTATTATACATCCAGGTCTTCAGAGTTAAAAACACAATTACCATGACAGAACTGCGAGAATTGCAGGAAGAATATATTGCTTTGGAGGAAAAACAAAATGAGATGGAGTCTTATCCAATTCACACAGGCATAAATTTAGCCGCAGCAAATGGAAGTTTGTTACCAAGGATGATTAATACAGTAGCAAGTACTTCTCAAAACCCGCGAGAGAAAATGGAGACTGATAATCAACATAAGATAGTAGCAATGGGGAGTAGAAATCAGGAGGAATTGGAAAAGGAGAGAAATTTTTATAATCGCAATAACAATAATAAGGTCCAAAGGTTTGATCAACCGCAGGAGACTTATGGTGGACAGAGGCAGAATTATTCAAGAGAGCAAAGAGGTCAGAGGAATATGTGGGAAGACATCAAATTGCCACCTTTAAACACCAGAATAGACAAGATTTGGGAAGCGATTATTCTGATGGAGAATATACCCTCACCCTGGAACATGGGGAAAGAACCACATCCTAACAACCAAAATCAAGAGTTCTGTCCTTATCATCATTTTCATGGCCACTCTGTGCATAATTGTAGAAATGTAAAAAGAATTATTTTGCGAATGATTGAACATGGGAAATTAAATCATTTTCTAGCAAGATATTTACAACCGCAGCAGTTTCCGCAAGCACCAGAAATTCGCAGAGTTAATGTTGCAAAAGAAGCCGAAACATTTGTCATTGAAGTATGAGCTACAACAAAAAATCTATTTTGCAATTCAATTGTACATTCGCAGAAAACGATAGAGGATTTCCATGACAATGTGCTAAGCAGAGTATTTGCAAGGGATATAGAGGGAAGAGAGGTGATGAATATTGCAAAGATTTCTCCATTAGAAGAATGGCAGAAACAAGTTATTTCTTTTACTTCGGAAGAGATACCAGAGCCTGGGAAGATGCATAACAACCCATTGGTGGTGAAGTTAGAGATAAATCCAAAATACAGAGAAGAAATAGAAGAAGATAATGATGACACAGCAAGGGATAAAGTTTTAATTGATACTGGTAGCTCGGTAGACATTTTATTTTATCATACATATCGCACAATGGGTGGAAGAGATGATGAGTTAATCCCTTCAAATTACAAGATCTATGGTTTTAATGGCACTGCAAACAAGCCAAAAGGAGAAATTACTATGGAAATTCCATTGAACAAGATATCTTCAAAAATCAAGTTTTGTGTAGTGGATATAGAATCTCCTTACAATGCCTTAATTGGAAGACCATGGCTCCATGGGATCTTGGGCATAGCATCAACATATCATCAATGCATAAATTTTCCACATCCTCATGGTATTGGGATAATTAAAGGTGATTGGTTTGAAGGCAAAAAGTGTTATGAAGTCGACATTAATACTTGCGAAGAAAGAAATGCTCGAAATCGTGATTGGCAACATAACAGGAGGCAAACTCAGAGAGCTGAAAAATTAATGGTGTACAATATAGAGTTGCGGGGAAAGGATATATTACAAGAATAGTTTGTCCCAAAATAATCAATAGTGATTAATCATGCGAATATGGGAAAAAGTTGAAATCTTCATTCTTCGCAGGAGAACAAACAAGTATAAGGTGTTGCAATAAATCAAGTATCAAGAAATTTCGAATAATCATTTGTCACAGAAGAAAAGAAGTGCAACAATATCATGTTGCGGGAAAAAAAAAAACTTTGCTCAAAAATAAGAATTTCTCTATTAAAAGAAAAAGATGATGATTTCGAATCATATATAAGAATTTTTAATGCAAATGCATAAGATGGGTGAAAATCGCCTAAAAATATATAAGAATGGGACGAACTTTTATGGCGTACACCTTAGTTCGCGGATTTTATTCTGTAAGAGGAAATGTCCTTAAAGTGCTTCATAAGGGGGGTATCTCTTTGCATGGATATGGGAAAGGATATACCGCTGCTGGAACCTAGTTATGGAGAATTGGGATTATAGAAAGTCCATCCGGGAGAGATAATTTGGATTCCTAATTATATAAGGTTATACCCTGGTTGGGCGCCCAAGAGTTTCTCCTAAGGAATGCAATGTATGATCAAGGCGCCGAGGTACACGGTTGAGTTGTGGGTGCCCAGGATGGATGAACCTACCCTGGCCATCCACGGCAAGTCTTGGCTTACGATGTGTTCGGCCCGAAGAAAACCCCACTTAGGGTGCAGTCTTGTAACTATAAGCCATATAAGGCATAAAGGACAAGACTGCGAAAACAACTGGTTGTTGGCAGAACCGGATGGGAAAGTGATAGTCTTGTATGGCCGATGTATAATCCTTGAAGGGGAAACCGGGGGGAGAGATAAGGGCGATACCCTCCATTAGGGAGCTGTGTATCAAAAAAGACGGCAATGTCATGAGACTTTATATTCACAAGAATACTTAGGCCCGTCGTATTGTCGCGTGACACAGACAGCAATGTCATGGAACTTTATATTCGCAAGAATATTTAGGCCCGTCATATTGCCGCGTAACTGGCCAAAAAGCCTAAAGAGAAAAGTTAAGATGAGATCAATGGATTTTTGCGATAAAATCAAAAGATGAAATAAATGAAATTAATAATAAGCGGATATAAATCTCAAAGACGTCCTGCGATTTCATCGCAAAGACGGCAATTTCATAAGTCTTAAAAAGCAAAGAGAGATTAATCTCACAAGGTGGCTTAGATTTATCATATTGTCGCAAAGATTAAAATTAAAATGATAAGGCAAGATCAAGGGATTATTACATGTAAAAGTAAGAATATCCTGCGATCTTGTCGCATATAAGTGGCATAATAAAACCTTTAACTAGGAAGGCGAAATAAGACCACAAGCAAAATTATATCTGTGAAGCATATAACAGATTCTTCGCAGAAATATTTGCGATAATTAATTTATCATATTGCAGATTAATAACAAGAGGCAAGTATGGGAATGATGCATAGAATGGTTAGTATTGTTATTCATCATTATATGATAAATTCATATAAATAACAGACAGATAGAAGTAAAAAAAGGGAATTTATATATTGTAAAATATCAGGAGTTGCAAATACTTTGCAGAAAGAGTATTACAATTTGTTGCAGATAATTATCGCAAGAAAGAAAGAGATAAATACAGGAGAAGATCAAAAAGAAAAAACAAAACTATTGAGATTTATTTTCATCTTTATCTTCATCTTCGTCTTCATCATCGTTAGTTTCTTCTTCATCTTCGCTTTCATTCTCATCTATATCAGCCTCACTGTCAGAAATAACTGGTACTTCAGAACTGGCTGGGATATTCTCCGAGAGACAAGGATATAGACTAAGAGGAAGATAACTATCTTTACAAACTTTCTCAATAGCATTATTGCGAATGATGAGAAGATTATTACGCAAATTGGAGTTGGATATCTTTATTTTCTCTCGCAGTCTAGAAATTTTATCATTGCGGGAAGCAAGATTTTTCGCAAGACCACTTTTTTCTTCTTCAAGTTCTGCTATCCTTGTGGAATGTTTTTCTTCAGATTCTGCGATGGTAAAATGACAAATTAGAAATTCGTTGAAAATCTACAAAAAAGTATAAAGATGTTAGAGGAGCAATAAATAACCTTCTCTCTCATGAATCATTTCTTGTATCAAGGTTGCTTGCTCGGTATGAAGACTGACATCTATTGCTAAGTTTTTCCTAGCATTATCGAGAATTGCCGCAGCCCATGCGAATTCATCATCACTTTGAATGAGAAGATGGGAACGAATTTGTTTTTCTCTTTTAAGAAGTTCCTTAAGTCTATCTCTCTCAAGTTCAGTATTAATAAGGGTATTGCGAAATTTTGATAGAGCTTCAGCGCCTTGAAGAGTAATGCGTTCTTTATCCTTCTCAAGTTCACTCTTCTTGGCTTTTAAGACTTTGATTTTTTTCTCTAAATTCATCTCTGCAAGTCTTTAAACTATTAGACATACTCAAGGTAGATCTATAGTCCATTCTCATAATGGAAACCTGATGTTTAAGCTCATCAAGGGACAGAGTATTAATTTTTTCGTCTGAATAATTATTTAAAGCGTCATTAAGATGCTGAAGAAGAGTGGTTTCATCTATGGGTTCATCAAAAGAATTGAGAATAAGAGATTCATCATTAAGATTATAGGCATCTGCAAAATGGTTGCTCAAATAAGCTATAAAATAGCAAGAATGAAGAAAAGTAAAAAAAAAAAATATTAAAGAGAGAAAAGATTTATACCAATAATTTGTTTGCAGAACTTCTCCTTGTCAACTAATTTCTGTTGAAGAACTTCAACTTCAACTTCAAGCGATTTGTTTTTATTAAGGAGCTCAGTATTTCCAGATACTTCCAATTGCTTGCATTTTTCGCGAAGAAGGGATATTTCAGCTTCATATTATTTATTTCTTTCACGAAGTTTCGCAGATTCAGATTGTGAATCAGTAAGCCTTTTCTGCGATGTTGATAATCTATTTTCTAATTCTGAAGTAACAGAAAAAGAAGCTCTAGCAGTGATGACAGTAAAAGAGAAAATGAGTAAGGATAAGTAAAAGATCTTCGATACACATGATAAATGTAAAATTTACTACAAGAAAAATAAAGGAAAGGGGCATACCAGCGAAGTTAGCGCGTGAAGAAAACTTGAGTCGATAAATCTGGAAACTCCTTTAAGATCTTTATTATTAGTCAAGATCGAAGCATCGCAGATTTTCGAGAGATAATCGCAAGTACGAGTGATATCATCCTCACCAACACCTTGCATGGGATTCCTAAAAATATTTGATAATTGATCCATTGGAGTCTCGAGTTGAGAGAAACCCATCGCAGATCTAATTCTTGTGGAAGAAAAATGTGTTGAAGTGCCCACAGTGATGTCATGGTTTACCCCATCATTTTCTTCAAGTTCTTTATCTTTTTCAGTGATAATAGGAGTCTCTCTAAGTGGAAGAAGTGGTTGAGTTTTTCTTCTCTTCTCTGGAGGACCGTCTGTGGTTTGATTTTTATTGCGGCGAGGGGAAGTACTAGAACTTTCATTTGGAGTTAATACTCTTTTGCCTTTATCTTTGGCTTCAACCACCGCGACAAATGGAATTTCCTTGAAAACAATCACACATAAAGATAAGAAACAAGGGAAACAATATATTGTTAAAGATTATATAAGATTGTTTCTTACTTCATCTGTGAAGGTTTTCAAAATTTGTAGGAGATTGGGATTCCCAGTACTGGCGTAACTAGCCTTCATTTTTTCAATCTGATAAAAGATGTTTCAATAATTAGTAAGAATAATATATTAAACTAAATTTGCGAATAATGATAAACTTTGCGGGATATACCTCAGAATTCTTTTCAGGCCAATTAAAAACCCAAGGACGATACGACGCAAGATTTGAAAGATCCGCAGGAATATCAAGAGTGCCAAAAATATATGGACCTTCAAGGAGGAGAGGAAATTTTCACCACTTGTCATCTTTTGAGAAGCGTGGACCTTGGTTTTTACTTGAATGATAATCTATATCTTGCATAAGAATTTTATCTTTCGCAACTTTTTTATCCTTATTTAAACGAACAGCCCAACACGTGCTCTCTTTCTTCATGGGAATTACTTGATAATTCGCAAAGAAATTCTCCACGGTATATTTCGCTGGAATAATTGGGATATCTTTAAAATCAGGATGTCTCGCAGAATCAGGATAGCGAGATCCTTTACCATCTCCACGAGAGGCATATTCAAGAATGAGACGAATACAATCTCCACTTAATTGGTAGATTGCTCGTGAAAGTTTGGCATGAGAAATAATTTTATAAAAAAGAGGGAGTTTTGGGTCATAAAGAGGGATAGGAAGGCCATCTTCTAATTGACCTAGAGAAATAAGGATCTTCTCATTAGAAGAAGTAAATCTTGAAGCTAGATCAATGGAGAGGTCAGAGTCTGAATATTGACCAGGGATCTCAGAAAGTGCAAAACCTAAAGTTTGAAGTTTCTGCTGGTGTTTTATTAAAGTGGGTTGACCTAATTTTTTAGCAGGGGCCATTTTTTAGTATGGGAATGATGATTTAGATGAATAAGAATAAGGAAATAATATTGAAACAGTAATAGATCCGGAATTTGCGGAAGAAGATGAAGAACAGTAGAGTTGCAGAGAAGAAGTAAAGAAGAAAAGAAAAAAGAGAGAGTAAAAAGAAGAGGGGAGATTAGCAAAGAAGATATTTATAAGGAAAGAAGATTCTCGAGAACATCAATGCATTTAATGAAGAAAAGACATGAATGTTCAGAATTCAACGGTTGAAAAAAGACGTGTCAAGGGATGAATGAGAGAAAAAACACGCGTAGAATATTTAGCGATGGATGCAGAGACGTGTCAGAATGAAGGGAATGTGAAAAGACAAGGAGTTGCGACAAATCAAGAAATTTAAGTTCTCATGATCTTTATCTTCTTCGCAGAAAAGATATGAGAAGAGGCAAGATGTAGGATCAGAATATTTTTACAACAATATTCCTGTGAAATAAACAACAGATCTGCGATACATCAATAATAAGCAACAGTTCTGCGATATATCAATGATATTCTGCGAAACATCTCAAGGTGACGTAAGAAATGAAATTTTGGATGAAAATGACAGAAACATGAGAAGAGCGTGACAAATTTGCGATGAATCGATTAAGCCTACGAAATATTAAGGCGGTGCCACCTGCGATTTATCGCAGGAGTCTAGATCCGAAATTAAAGGGAATCTTAGCTGTAAATGAGCTGTAATCCACTATATAAATGCCTATATAAAGGAAATTAATAGTTCCATAGAGGGGGGGATGAATTTTTGAGAGTTAGGAAGATTTTTAGGAGAGAGAAAATCTTTATCAAGTGTTTTGTGTTCTTGATTTTTGTAAAATTCATTAAGATCATATTAATGAAAAAGTGTCTTTAATCTTCAAGTTATGTCATAAATATTGATAAAT
The DNA here is from genome assembly GCA_023529315.1 of Papaver bracteatum. Classification (NCBI taxonomy): domain Eukaryota; kingdom Viridiplantae; phylum Streptophyta; class Magnoliopsida; order Ranunculales; family Papaveraceae; genus Papaver; species Papaver bracteatum. The sequence continues at coordinate 940,040 of JAJJWX010000603.1, forward strand.
TCTTGAATAGGGTGTAGTGTGGGAATTCCTGCAACTACAGCTATGAAATTGACATGGAATCTTGCGAGGAAAGGGAAGCAAAGAATAGAGACTGGAAATGAAGCATGAAGCAAAAACAAAGAGGTGATAAGCTGATGGTTGACACAATAAAGTGGCGAGAGGAGAGAATACTGCGAAATCAATATGAGTGTATGGCTGGCGAGCAGATCGCAGATGCAAAACGCAACAAAAGAGCACAAGCAGAAAGTAGTGAATAGAAAGGTAAAACAAAGAAATTTAAGAAGTTTATGAATGATTCGTTGAAGAACTCGCAAAATATTTGTTGAAGAAAATATTTCAAAAGAATATTTTGTTTGAATGAAAGAAATGAAATTGAAAAATTATACAAGAGTTGAAATGCAAATAAGGAGAAGATCAAAGAAAAGAAATTTCATCAGAATTTCAATATTCGCAAGAAACGCGAATAAAATTTCGCAGAGACATAAGAATGGGACAAACCTATATGGCGTACACCCAAGTTCGCGGATACAATTTCGCAAGATACAAATGTAAGACCTAAAGTGTGTCATATAAGGGGGTATCTCTTTGCGTGGCTCAGGGATAAGGTTATACCGCTGCTGGAACCTAGGTCACGGAGACTGGGGTCCATCTCTTTGAGATACCTATTGATAGGTGTATAATACACCGTATTTTCTATGTAGAGTTTATGCTTTCTTTTCCATTTTTCGTGTGAATTATGTATCTTATGTGTGAGTTTGAGTGTATTAGGTTCTTTGGAGTCGTATGGAGCAAAAGAAGAAGAAATCATCCAAATTGAGCAAAAAGGGAAAAGCCGTCATTTTACTGGATAACACTATCTGGAGCCCGGTCAAGGTTAAGGGGAAACTCTCTTGAAGGAGTATTGAAGACAGTCCAACCAAAGTTAAGGGATAGCCAATTTGTTAGAAACACCAAAGAAGTTACTCAGGGCACCCATTTGGGTGGATCGTATGCAGCGGTGGGGTGTACCATGTAACCCCTAATCATGATCTAACCTAAAAACGAGAAACATTCTCGTTCACTCATTTAGTCCCAGAAATTGAGAAAGAAGAAAAGAACAGCAACTGCTGCTTCTGAAAGTGAGAGATGAAGATCGAGAGGGGTTTGTTGGTGACTCTCTAAAGAAGAAACTCGATATGAGAAATTGAGAATTAGAAAGGGAATTTGTGTATGGTTGAAATGAGAAGATGGATCTGGTTTGATAAGTTTCAGTAGATCGTGGTGTTGTTGATGTGACAATTTGAAGCAGAATAGAAGAAAAGGGTCTCTTGGTGATTGAAAATTATGAGATGATGCTGTAATGGGTACTGATACTGTGAAGAATGGGTTTGATTGATTCATGGCTGTGAACAAGTGGGTTTTGCAGCGGATCAAAATTGATGATGAATTAGAACCAAGATTTGTTGTTGAAGCTCGGTGATATGAGATATGTGAATCGACAAGAAGATTGGGATAACACGAGTTTGGAAGTTGAGTGTTGAATTGAATTTGGGTTTCAAAATTGGAAGTTGTTGAATGGGTTTATGATGATTTTGCTGGAAATGAGAAGTGTGAATCCCAGTGATGCTGTTGATTTCCATGGAATGAGGCTGAGTTGCTGGAGAATCAAGAAATTGAAGTGAACTCAGTAGATGGAGATATGGGGTTGCTTCTATGGGAATGGTTCATCATGAAATTGCAGAAGACTGAGCTACAGGGAAGAGATTGCATACAGGGTATTAGTTGAGAAATGGGATTGAACTGAGAATTTGGCTGAAGCTACAGAGCTGTTACTGCTCTAGGTTAGACTAGCTAGAGTAGCTGCAATTGACTGCAATTGGCAAGTGCGCAAGAGTTGGTGATCTTGAATGAATTCAAATGGCCACGCAAGTATGGGAGTTGAGCATGTTGCAAGGATGGAGCAGCAGAAAAGAACTGTCCATGGAGAATGACACTGTGAACTGGTGGTGATAGTGCAGGCTGTTGTGTGAAATTATGGATTGGTGATAGACAGATATGGAGTGGAAGCTCATGGGAATTGCGAAGAGAACTGGCAGGAATTGCAGTTGTTAATCAGGTGAAGCATTGGCTGAGGAGATGAAATGTTGCAGGTGCCATGGCTGGGAAATTACAAAGGAGAATGTTCATTGCGGGAGGATATTATAGAGCTGCAGCTGGTTACAAAGCTATCGCAGGTGGAGTTATGCCCAAGTTGAGATGTAATTACAGGTTATGGGGTGGCTCTGAGATGGACTTGCAATGGGGAATGAATGAACTCAGGTGCAGGCAAGTGATGGATATGCAGGTTCTGTCCTGTGCAAGTTAGCTCACTCAGCCGAGTAAGATGCTGACTCGGTGGCTAACTCACTTTCTCCTTTGACCCAGATGACTAACGAAGACCGTTATCTTTACCGTTGACTCTGACGGTTAGTGACGGAATATTCCATCGACGGAGAAGAAGATTCCGGTATACCGGTGGTGACTTTACCTACCGGATTCCGGTCAATTTCCGGCGATCGTTTTTGGGACATAATTTCTACACGGGTTTCTCTCACTTGTGGGCTTAGTGGATTTCTATCTAATGGACTTTGAAGACAAAACCTAATTTTGGGAGGAGTATCCTTTATGGAAATTGAGAAACATATAAAAGAGAGGACTTTTATCATATCATATATCTTAGCTTCTACTACTTTTGTTTTTAGGGTTTGCAATATGATAAAATTTCTTTTTCTTCTTGTTATGAACTCCTTGAATATGAATACCTAGTTTTATTGTTGGTTATGGAATAATTGGATTTCACATAATATGGTTTTTGATATGATAAATTAGTTTTGTCTCCATAATTTATCGATTATTATTCACAATTAATATTGTTATATGATTTGAATGCTTGTTTGATCGAGTCGCGAATCGGTTGAGTTTGTTTTCATCTCTATTGCTAGATTAGGGTTTGTTATACGTAAAAGTGATAGATTCCTGATTGCAAGTAGCATAAATATGATTATAGTTTGTAGTGATATATTCTTATGATCATATGTGAATTATAACCTTTGTTAAATTGAATTAGTGCGTTTTCCACGTTCGATTGCTTTGATTGGCCTGATTTCATAGAACTTAATGCATCTAGGGAATTAAACTTGATTAGTGCTTTTACACGTTAGGTTGTTCTTTAAGATAGAACTCATATCCGCATCTTTTAATGTGTTTGTTGACGAAAAAAGGAGATTAGCGGGATATTCTTGCGATCAAGATAAAAGTTGAGATTAAATATCAATTCTAATTATTGTGTAGGAAACATATTTGTGAATGAAGATGAATCCTTAACCAATATCTTTTCTATTTGATTTGTTTGCTTATTTCTTTACTTGCTTTTATTTTAGTATATAAAAATCAGAAAAATACCCGGTGTTTTATATAAGGAACCGAAAATATATTGACAACCAAGACCTCTCTGTGGGATCGAACCTTTCTTGCCCTTTCTATATTTATATTTTGAGTAGTAAGAAAGTGTAATTATTTTTGACGCATACGACAACGATCAAATTTTGGCGCCGTTGCCGGGGAGGCAACGGTTGTCACTTGTTTTTGGTTTCTTATTTTTGTTTTTTGTTTTGTTTTTAGTTTTTCTTATTTTCTGATTTTGACATAGTTTTGAGAATCGTATTTTAGGTACCTATTATGGACGGTGCATATTGGAACAATGGATACGGTTATCAACCTCAACAACAATATGGCAAATATTACCCTTATGGGGAGTATAATCAAAACCAATCCTTTGGTTATGGTCAATACTCCACGTACCCTTAGGGTTATTCTCATACATATCAACCTTCTTATGGTGGTTATGTAAGTGAGCAACCACAAAGAGGGGAGAATAGTTGTGCTTATCTAAATATTTCCTCTAGTTTGGTAGATGAGATGCAACGATTTATGGTCAGCATGGAGTCAATGAGTAGAAAACCAAGCATGGAACCAGTTTCATCGACCGAATGTGCTAATAGTATGTTTGGCCCAATTTCTGATCGTAGTTATGATCATTCACCCATTCAAAGGGAAGATAATTGGCCTAGCAATACTGAGGTAAGTGATTCTACTTTTTCCTTGTCGAATGATGCTATTTTCAAAATTTGAATGGATCACTCCAAGAGCTTCAAAATAGTGTTTCCATTTTAAGACAAGGCATTGAAGAATACAAAGAGGACATGAAAAATTCTGCGAAAGACCAATCTTTGGGAAGTGGTAGCCAATCTTATGTTAACTATGATAGTGACGATGATGATTGTGTGGAAAAGGACCAACCTTTGGAGATATTTGATGACGTTAGTGTAGTTGACTCAACTTTTGATCTTTATAATGATCAAGCACCTATTCAAAAGGTACATGAATATGATGAAACTAATGTTTTTCAGAATTTTGCAACATGGTTTGAGTCTAATGAAGAGGAGTGTGTTGAGAATGTGACCGTTGTGACCAATATTTGGAAGACCCAATTGAGATTGCATATGATTGTAATGATGATGTTGATGCCGAGATTTTGGTTAAGGCGGAGACGGATGAATAATGGTTGCAAGGTTTGATAGAGGACCATGATATACAAGAGGTGAATAATTCGCTTGAGTTTTTCAAGGATGAAGAGGATTCCGTAATACAAGAGATTGTGATAGGTTTGTCTAACCCTTTGCATATTGTTTCTTCTCTTTTACCTCTTATTGGTTTGAATGTATGTGCTTCGAGAACATTATTAGATGACTTTGTTTCTCGATATCCGCCATTAGAGAAACTTGATTCTCATACTATGCAGGTTTTGGAACAAGAAACCGTGGAAGTACCCGACTCTTATGTTCTTTATGCACCTCCAAGTGTGGGGGAAGATTTTATCGATTAATAGCTTCGTTTCTATTTTATATTACTAATATTTGTGTGAAGCTATTGTTTGCAAAACAGGTGCTATGGGTGGATCCCCAAATTTTCAGATTGCTAATATATGGGGAATGAATCTTTCAAGAAGCTAAGTCGGGCCGTCGACTTTAAAACAAGCGCTTAGTGGGAGGCAACCCACCGGTTTTGTATCTCTTATCCTTTTGCTTTTTATTTTATTTTTGTTTCGTTTATTTATTTTTTATTGTTTTCATATCATATTTGCATCCCCATGTTTAATTTCATTAAGTCCATAATCTATCTTAGAAGAGAATTATGATGAATACCTTTTCGTCAGAAAATTTCAGACTGCGCGTAGTTCAGTCCAGAGACCATAACTGTCAGACAGTTTATCAAAATACTGTGAAATTTTGACACTGTGTATAAAACACGTAGGTGAACAACTTTTGTGAAATGGAGTTTTTCCAAATTCCTTACCAATTTGCACAGTTTTTGCGTTTTATATGCTGTTATGTCAAAATTCAGAACTTTCGGTTTTACACATTGAGGACAATGTGAAGTTTAAGTGTGGGGGAGCATTTATATGTTTGTATAGTTTGTTTTAGTTTGTTTTATTCCTTTAGTAAAAAAAAAAAATCAGAAAAATAGAAAAACCAAGAAAATTTGCTTTTTGAACTCCGAAATCTAGAAACTTGAGCCTTTAGGATGACACCATTAGTGGATGGAACTATTTTGAATGCAGGAGTTGAGGAACCAATTAACTAAAATGGATGAACATAGATCAGAAATCACAAATAACATGATAGTTGTTACCATATCTCGGAATATCACCATATCACATTCTATTTTTATTTTTCCATATTTATCTATTGTTCTCTAAGTGCTTTGGTGGGTCACTAAACATCGACATGTTATTACTGCTAGGATGAAATAGAGTGATTGAGTTACTAGAAAAAAAAAACCGACCAATTAGACCAAAACGGAATAAAAAATGACACTTGGATAGCAGTATGTGTGAAACGTTGTCTCTGTCTCCGTCGGCTAAACAAGCGTGGAATGCAGGATCCAAGGCAACTATCACATTCTTGCTGACAAGAAGCATGCTCTTGGATCCAAAAGATCTAATCATGATGTCTACAAAAAAAAAAAAAAAAGTGAAAAAGAAAGGAAAAAGAAAGGAAAGTATTATTTTGGTTGAATAAAGTCACTTCTGGTTCCCTTGTATATTCCAGTGAGTTGATGTAGAATTCATACCTGTAGCTCAATCCAATAGGATGCATAGGTTCATCTTGGCAGTGACCTTCAGACAGATATGGGAAACATCGATCACTTGTGAACATTCGCCAACATCTACATCTATATCCATCTTCTTAATCTTTTCATTGTGATTGTGGTTTGTTAGTTTCCGAGTATTGTGGCTTGTTCGACTATCTAATTAGAGTTTATTTACTAATATATGAAGTGAATTTGCAAGGTACCTCCTCATGTAGTCATTTTGGATTCGTTCATTGATTTGTCACAAATAGACGGAGTTAGAAATATAGGTTTTGTAGGTAGACCTCTTGTAAACCTTCACGAGACTATAACTCGTCCACTAGAGACACCTAGGGGTTTAAAGGCTTGTTATTTATGCTAAAATTAACCGTAGCCTCGACGAGACAGAGTTGTATGTATGTTTTTATTTTGTTTGATTTGCTCGAGGACTAGCAAAGTCTAAGTGTGGGGGAATTTGATAGGTGTAGAATACACCGTATTTTATATGTATAGTTTATGCTTTCTTTGCCATTTTTCGTGTGAATTATGTATCTTATGTGTGAGTTTGAGTGTATTAGGTTCTTTGGAGTCGTATGGAGCAAAAGAAGAAGAAATCATCCAAATTGAGCAAAAAGGGAAAAGTCGTCATTTTACAGGATAACACTATCTGGAGCCCGGTCAAGGTTAAGGGGCAACTCTCTTGAAGGAGTATTAAAGGCAGTCCAACCAAAGTTAAGGGATAGCCAATTTGTTAGAAACACCAAAGAAGTTACTCAGGGCACCCATTTGGGTGGATCTTATGCAGCGGTGGGGTGTACCATGTAACCCCTAATCATGATCTAACCTAAAAACGAGAAACATTCTCGTTCACTCATTTAGTCCCAGAAATTGAGAAAGAAGAAAAGAACAGCAACTGCTGCTTCTGAAAGTGAGAGATGAAGATCGAGAGGGGTTTGTTGGTGACTCTCTGAAGAAGAAACTCAAGATGAGAAATTGAGAATTAGAAAGGGAATTTGTGTATGGTTGAAAGGAGAAGATGGATCTGGTTTGATAAGTTTCAGTAGCTCGTGGTGTTGTTGCTGTGACAATTTGAAGCAGAATAGAAGAAAAGGGTCTCTTGGCGATTGAAAATTATGAGATGATGCTGTAATTGGTATTGATACTGTGAAGAATGGGTTTGATTGATTCATGGCTGTGAACAAGTGGGTTTTGCAGCGGATCGAAATTGATGATGAATTAGAACCAAGATTTGCTGTTGAAGCTCGGTGATATGAGATATGTTAATCGACAAGAAGATTGGGATAAAACGAGTTTGGCAGTTGAGTGTTGAATTGAATTTGGGTTTCAAAATTGGAAGTTGTTGAATGGGTTTATGATGATTTTGCTGGAAATGAGAAGAGTGAATCCCAGTGATGCTGTTGATTTCCATGGAATGAGGCTGAGTTGCTGGAGAATCAAGAAATTGAAGTGAACTCAGTAGATGGAGATATGGGGTTGCTGCTATGGGAATGGTTCATCATGAAATTACAGAAGACTGAGCTACATGGAAGAGATTGCATACAGGGTATTAGTTGAGAAATGGGATTGAACTGAGAATTTGGCTGAAGCTATAGAGCTGTTACTGCTCTAGGTTAGACTGGCTAGAGTAGCTGCAATTGACTGCAATTGGCAAGTGCGCAAGAGTTGGTGATCTTGAATGAATTCAAATGGCCACGCAAGTATGGGAGTTGAGCATATTGCAAGGATGGAGCAGCAGAAAATAACTGGCCATAGAGAATGACACTGTGAACTGGTGGTGATAGTGGAGGTTGTTGTGTGAAATTATGGATTGGTGCTAGACAGATATGGAATGGAAGCTCAGGGGAATTACGAAGAGAACTGGCAGGAATTGCAGTTGTTAATCAGGTGAAACATTGGCTGAGGAGCTAAAATATTGCAGGTGCCATGGATGGGCAATTACAAAGGAGAATGTTCATTGCCGGAGGAGATTATAGAGCTGCAGCTGGTTACAAAGCTATCGCAGGTGGAGTTATGCCCAAGTTGAGATGTAATTGCAGGTTATGGGGTGGCTCTGAGATGGACTTTCAATGGGGAATGAATGAACTCAGGTGCAGGCAAGTGATGGATATGCAGGTTCTGGCCTGTGCAAGTTAGCTCACTCAGCCGAGTAAGATGCTGACTCGGTGGCTAACTCACTTTCTCCTTTGACCCAGATGACTAACGAAGACCGTTATCTTGACCGTTGACGGTCAGTGACGGAATATTCCATCGACGGAGAAGAAGATTCCGGTATACCGGCGGTGACTTTACCTACCAGATTCCGGTCAATTTTCGGCGAAAAAACCAGTTTTCCGGCGAGCGTTTTTGGGACATAATTTCTACACGGGTTTCTCTCACTTGTGGGCTTAGTGGATTTCTATCTAATGGACTTTGAAGACAAAACCTAATTTTGGGAAGAGTATCCTTTATGGAAATTGAGAAACATATAAAAGAGAGGACTTTTATCATATCGTATATCTTAGCTTCTACTACTTTTGTTTTTAGGGTTTGCAATATGATAGAATTTATTTTTCTTCTTGTTATGAACTCCTTGAATATGAATACCTAGTTTTATTATTGGTTATGGAATAATTGGATTTCACATAATATGGTTTTTGATATGATAAATTAGTTTTGTCTCCATACTTTATCGATTATTATTCACAATTAATATTGTTATATGATTTGAATGCTTGTTTGATCGAGTCGCGAATCGGTTGAGTTTGTTTTCATCTTTATTGCTAGATTAGGGTTTGTTATACGTAAAAGTGATAGATTCCTGATTACAAGTAGCATAAATATGATTATAGTTTGTAGTGATATATTCTTATGATCATATGTGAATTATAACCTTTGTTAAATTGAATTAGTGCGTTTTCCACGTTCGATTGCTTTGATTGGCCTGATTTCATAGAACTTAATGCATCTAGGGAATTAAACTTGATTAGTGCTTTTACACGTTAGGTTGTTCTTTAAGATAGAACTCATATCCGCATCTTTTAATGTGTTTGTTGACGACAAAAAGAGATTAGCGGGATATTCTTGCGATCAAGATATTCTAGGGATTTTGATAAAAGTTGAGATTAAATATCAATTCTAATTATTGTGTAGGAAACATATTTGTGAATGAAGATGAATCCTTAACCAATATCTTTTCTATTTGATTTGTTTGCTTATTTCTTTACTTGCTTTTATTTTAGTATATAAAAATCAGAAAAATACCCAGTGTTTTATATAAGGAACCGAAAATATATTGACAACCAAGACCTCTCTGTGGGATCGATCCTTTCTTGCCCTTGCTATATTTATATTTTGAGTAGTAAGAAAGTGTAATTATTTTTGATACATACGACAACGATCACCTATCCAGGAGAGATACTTTAGATTTCCAACTATATAAGGTTATACCCTGGTTGGACGAATGAAGGTCTCTTCTAAGGGGTGCAGAGTATGACCAAGGCGCTGAGGTACACGGTTGAACTAAGGATGCCTGGGACGGACGAACCTACCCTAGCCATTCTTGGTAAGTCTTGGCTATGATGCACTCGGCCCAAAGAAAACCCCACTTAGGGTGCATTCTTGTAACTATAAGCCATATAGGCATAAAGGACAATAGGCTGCGAAAAAAACTGGTTGTTGGTAAATATGGATGGGAGGAGATAGTCTTGTATGGCCGATGTGCCCTCCTTTAAGGGGCAACCAGGGGGGAGATAAGGGCGGCACCCTTCATTAGGGAGATGATAAGTATCTAAATACGGCAATGTCATGGGGCTTTCCGCTCGCAAGAGCATTTAGTCCTGTCATATTGTCGTGTGACAAATATTATACTGAGGCAACAAGCCATAAGATAAAGTTAAGATGACATCAATGTGTTTTTACATGAAAGTGTAGCAATTTCATGAGGCTCTGTTCTCGCAAGGGAACTTAGACTTGTCATATTGTCGCTGAGAAATTGACAAAATACAGATAAGACAAGATCAAGTGGTTTTTACCTGCAAATGTAAGAACGTCCTGCGATTTTGTCGCCAATACAAGATGTGGCAAAATAAGACCTTTAACTAGGAAGGCATATTAAGACCACAAGAAATCAAGATTGAATAACTGCGATACTGGCGCAGAGATAATGAGACTTGTGATATTATCACAATGATTGAGGCAAAAATATTTAAATATACTTTATTCACAACTAATATCTAAACTCTACTCAATTTTTTTTCTCATATTACAGATGAATAACAGAGGCAAGTATGGGAGTGAACAGGATGATAACATTGTTATTCATCATTATATGATAAATTTATACAGATATAGTTAAACTTTAATAACCATGTTGATTGATTATATCGCAGAAAAGAATTGCTTTTCAATTTACAGATAAAAGCAAAAGAAATTTATACATTAAGGAATATTAGAAGCTGGAGATACTCGCAGCAGTATAATACAAGGAGAAAGAGATAAATAAACAAATATTACAGAGGGGTTAAAGACTAATTAGATCCATCATCATCTTCGCCATATTTTTCTTCTTCTTCACCTTTACCATCAGCTTCATCCTCGTCAGATTCCTCAGCTTCGCTATCAGAGATAACAAGGTTTGGAGTATTCGATGGAATTTCTTCTGCGAGATCAGGATATGTAGAATGAGGAATGTTATGATCATTGCAGACCATTTTAATGGATTTGTTATGAACACCAATAAGGGCATTACTAAAATTCGCAACAGTAAACTTCAATTGATCTTTCAACCTTGAATATTTCTCATTGCGAGCAGCAAGAGTATTTGCAGGTTGATTCTTATCAGCTTCGAGTTCCCTGATTCTTTCAGAATACCTCTTCTCAACTCCTGCGAGTATACAATAACAAGTTGGAAAATTTGCAATAAAAAATTATAAAAGCAAGAAATTAATAAGGAAGAACAATTAGCAACCTTCTCTTTCAGAAATCATGTCCTTAATTAAGGTCGCTTGTTCAACATGAAGACTAACATCTACACCTAAGTTAGCTCTGGCGTTATCAAGAATCTTTGCAGACCAAGCAAATTCATCATCATCATCATTAATAAGAAGACGGGAACGGATTTTGTTTTCTCTTTCAACAAGATCATCTCTCTTGCGGATAAGTTTATCTCTTTTAATTTGGACTTCAAGGGTTTTATGAAAATCCACTAAGGTTTGTTCTCCTTGTCTAGATATACGATCCCTTTCATCTATAAGATCACTTTTTTGGGCTCTTAGAATCTTGATTTCTTCTTTAGAATTAAGATATTGACGCTTAGATGAATTAGCCGCTTTCAAACTAGATCTGTGATCAATCACTAAAATATGAAATTTGGATATAAGATCATCTACAGAAAGGGAGTTAATCTGTTCATTTGAATAACTACCTAAGGATTCATTAAGGCGATTGAGAAGAGTATCATCATCTATTGGGTTTGGAAAAGAATGCAGGAATACAACTTCGTCAGAAAGGCCATAAACATCTGCGAAGAAGAATAATAATAAGAAAAAAAATGCAAAGGAATACAAGGATAAAAAGAAAGGGAAAGATTTATTACCATAAAGATGATCATTCGCAGCTTGGAGGCTTGCGACCTTTTCTTGCGAGAAAGTTAGATCATTTTCCAACTGCTTGATTCTTTCTTGAAGGTCAGTTGACCCAGATTCCAATTGCCCGCGAAGATTAGCGGAATCAGATTCCAAATCCATATTATTCTTGCGAAGAACGTCATTCCTTGGAGGGAATCATTATCAACCAGTATCGGAGCATTATAGACTTTAGAGAGAGCCTAGGAGACCCCATTAAGAGCTTCATCTTCATAATAATTTGCGATACCATATGTAATATCACCAAAAATCTTGGACAGTTGAGTCATGGAGGAATCAGATTGAGAAGACTCCATCTCAGAAGGGACATCAGCAATAAAATCATCATTATTATTGTCATCATCAGAATTATCACTCGAGTTTTCTGTATTAGGATGAAGAGTTGAAGAAGAAGAGAATTGGGTTTTTCTTTTCTTTAATGGAGGATCATCAGATTTCTCTCTGTGAGTAGTAATAGAATTTTATTTGAGAGGGCAGTGGATTTACCCTTGCGACCACCTGTGGATTTATCTTTAGTTCTCGCAGGTTTCACAGGCTCTCTTTCTTCGATTTCCTGCGAACACAGATAAAGATAAGAAATAGAGGCAACAATATATTGTAAAAAGTTATAAAAAAATATTTCTTACTTTATCTGTGAGAGATTTGAGAGCTAAGAAAGTAGCAGGTTTCCCAAACTTATCATAGCTGGCTTTCAACCTTTCAATCTGATAAAAAGGAGATAGTCAGCGAGAATCTAAAGACATGAAGAAATTAATAATGATAATATGTTATGCAAAGGATTAAGAGAACATACTTCTTTATTTCTCTCAGGCCAGCTGAATACCCACGGTTGGAACTCTGCGAGAGTCGCAGGTAGAGCATGGGTACCAGAAATGTATGAACCCTCTAAAAGTAAAGGGAAAATATACCATTTGTCATCGCTAGAATGACGCAGACCTTGATTAGTACTAGTATGCCAATCGATATCCAGCATAAGCATTTTATCTTTCACGACATCATCCTTCTTTTGCAAGCGAACACCCCAACATGTGGTATCCCACTTCATGGGGATTTTGTCATAATTTATGAAGAAATTATTTACAGTATACATTGCGGGAATAATTGGAACATCCTTGAATTTATGATTCTTTGCAGTATCAGGGTAGCGATATTCTTTATCAGCACCGCGAGTAGCATACTCCAACAGAAGACGGATGCAATCCCCACCCAGTTGATATATGTCTTGCGAGAATTTTGGATGAGAAAGTATCTCATAGAACAAAGGAAGTTCAGGATCGTAGAGAGGAATGGGAAGACCAACTTCAAGTTGACCTACCGAGACTATAACTTTCTCGCGAAAACATTGATGATCAAAAAATAATTTGACAGAAAGTTCGGATTTAGGGTTCTGATCTGGAATTGTAGACAAAGTAAAATCCTTATTTTTAAGCTTTTCTCGTATCTCACCAAAAGCAACCAAATTTTTATGACCAGGAGCAACCATTTTTGAGTATGGGAGTGAAGGAAAAGATTGAAGAACGAGAAAGAAGTTACAACAGTAACAGATGTGTAATTTACGGAAGAACAGTAAAATTACAGAAAAGTTGCAGAGAGGAGGAAGAAGAAAGTAAAAAGAAGGAAAGAATAGAATGAAAGAATTATTTATAGAAGAAGAAAGTTCTTGAGAAGATGAATGAATTAATGCAAATAAATGACGTGAACGGTCAGATCGCAGCAGTTGAAAAGGACGTGTCAAAAATTGAATGGAAGAAAAAGTACATAAAAACAGCTGGCGAAGAATACAGAAACGTGTCAAAGCAAAAGAGCGCAAAGAGATAAACCGCTGCGGCATTATAAAAAATTTAATTCTCATGATCTTTCCTCCTTCGCAGAAAAGACATGAGAAGAGGCAAGATGTAGGACCAGAATATCTCCCTGGTATTATTTAGCGAGCATCATCGCTAGTTTTTCAACAACGCTTAGCCAGTGTCACATAATAATTTAGAGAATGACGTAGTAGCTGATGAATGAAGAAATACGGGAAGAGCGTGATTGTCCTGCCATGGTTACGACACCTACGAGCATTAGCATTATAACTACCGCGAGAGCATCGTGAACCAAATACGAAATTAAAGGAAAACTTAGCTGTCATCCACTATATAATTACCCTATATAAAGAGACCCAGTAGATTCAGAGAAGGGAGATGTATTTTTTAGAGTGTTGAGAAAGTCTTGAGGAGAGAGAAAATTCAAGAGAGCGGTTGTATTCTTGATCTTCTTCCATTACTTGTAAATATTTCTGAGAATCAAATAATAAAGTGTTGTTTTAATCATCAAATATGTGTTAATCACTGTAAGATCTTATCAAGGGTGTAGTGTAGGATTTCCTGCAACTACAGTTTGCATGATAACTGAGTTCGACGATTCATCTTCAGTAACCTATCCTCTTTCATTATCCGTTGAAACCTGTAAGTGATTTCGCTGAGTAGTTTGGTTACAATCTCTTTCTATGTAATTGTTTCTACTAAAGATGACTATCTTCAAGATGTAGACTTTTAACCAAAAGATGAATATGTAGACTTTTCTTCGCAAACGTAGGCTTTTCTGCGAATATGTAGATTTTTCTGCGAAGATGTAGATTTTTCTGCGAAGATGACTACTACCATACTCCCTTAATACTTCTCTGTTGATGTGGCTGTTCTTTGATATTTCTTCGCAACTTCTTGTTGCTATTCTCATTGCAGTTGTATTCATTCACTTCTTTGTTTTGCTGGTCTGTTCGCCATTAGTATGCTCGTTTTTTGTTTATGTTTGAATTCCATGATTATTTTACTCTGTGTATCTTTGTTTTGTCAATTTTATTTGTGTGGCAAGCTTGCAATGAAGCCATTGTCTTTACTACTAATTTGTTTCTCTTCGGTTGCCGTTGTTCTTGAAATATACGATTCCCTCCTATTTTGATGGGGTTTGCTCGAGCCAATATTTCTTTTGTTGGAGAAGTAACCTTTCCTTCCTTCCTTGAGTTTCCCTGCCTTTGGAGAATTTATCTCCCTGTTCTCTTCTTCCTTGTTGTTGACCGATATGATGTGCAAACTGCATGAGCTGCGGTTTTCTTCGCAGAGAGAATCTTTTACTTCGCGTGTGCTGTGAAGTAGTTTTACTGGATTGGTCCGGGATTTGTTGCGGATTTTTTCGCATATGCTTTCAATAATTTGTTAATTTTTGCCTACGGTACTCTCTGTTTGTGTTTTAATTAGTTTTTCTTTCATCTTTTATCGCAAGCATGGGAAACTTGTTCTTTGCTTTATCTATATTTTCGCAGATGCTTTTGTCATTTTTCGTCCCAAGATAGAATTTCCCTAGCATGGGACTTTGTTCTTTTCTTTCAGTGCGGCTTTTCATGTAAAGAAATGTTCATGCGTTCCTGCTACCGTTCTCTTGCCTTTATCTTCGCAAGAAATGTTCTCTTGCCTTCTCAAGTGATGTGTGTAGAAATTTTGTAAAAACGTGGGAACTTCGCAAGGCTCCTTTGCTCATTTTCTTCTTTGCTGCTTGGTTTTATCATAGTGAAGAGCTGAATGTGTTCTTGATAGCGTCTTAGACTTCCCCTTCTGCTGATGATGGCAAGAATGGACTCCTGTTGTTCTCGCTATACAATAAATAATTAATAGAGAAATTAAATTCACCTTTTAAAGTTGTTGTTATTTATTAGTTTAACCCACAAATCAAATCGGGATTTTAATACTCGGTGTTTTCAAAATCAATTAATTGGGTTTGTAAAATGGATCTTGATTATCTTAAATCTATAAAGAAAACTTGCTTTCGGTCGAAATTCCGGAAGGAAATCAGATTTTATGAAGTACATGTATTGGTTTTAAAGGAAAACAATCTTAAGACATCCAGATCTAAATAATTAAACATAAAACAAGAAAGATTGGTAAGAGATTTGTCCTTTTGAGACCTATAGCTGACGTGGATTTTGATGAATTTCATTTTGGTTGCCCTTTCTTCGTATTCGCTGATGTAGTTTTGCATCTTCATCTATTTATTTTGATTTGTTTAACTATGTTGTCATGTTTGCTTGAATACACAATTTCTTCATTGAAATTTCCACTTTTCCTCTCTAAAAATTTAGATCCACTGAGGTCTAATTCTCCCAATGGCTAATTTCTTTGAATCTTCTTCAATCTAATAAGTAGTAGTCCCTGTTTCTAGTGCCAAAATGTAGTTGCAGGAAATCCTACAACATACCCC
This sequence comes from Papaver bracteatum, assembly GCA_023529315.1. Lineage (NCBI taxonomy): Eukaryota > Viridiplantae > Streptophyta > Magnoliopsida > Ranunculales > Papaveraceae > Papaver > Papaver bracteatum. The sequence goes on from JAJJWX010000603.1 coordinate 956,065, forward strand.
TTATCATATCTTGATATCAATTTCTAGATCTACATATAAAAATGGTAGTAAAAGTGCTAAAATTATAAACGGACACCCAGATTTTTTTACATGGTTCGATCAATATGATCTACATCTATGGTTCTTCACTATGATTATTTGAATTTACATTTGATTTACATGGAGACTCCATTAATGAGTATTTGGAGCTCTAGATTTAATTTTAGGGGAAGAAGATGATAAAGAAAATAAACTCTCTCTGAAAAATATATATCTCTCTCTCTCTCTCTTAACCATTATTCCCCCATTTTCTCTCTCCTGCTCTCCTCTTTATATAGATATTTACATAGTGGATGACAACTCATAAACAACTAACCTAACCTTTGATTTCGGGTTTTTCTTATGATATTATCGCAGGTATACAAATGTTAAATTCGCAACATTCCTAAATCTCGCTCAATATTTACATTTTTCTCATATTTAAATTATCGTCATTTGTCACGTCGTTTTCTTAGTCAACCTGCGATGCTCGCAAAGTGACGTTGGTGAGAACTTCGCAAGTGTATTCTTGCTACGATATTCTGATCCTACATAGATTCAACTTGGGTTTAACCAATAAGTTTAAGCGCCTTTATATTGACCCAAAAGAGGAAACTAATATATTAAGAACCAAGTACAGTAACCTTATTGACGAAAAAGACCTCATTGCTAAAAATGGTGCTCAAGCTTTAGAAGATTTCCATAAAACTCTTCTCAGTGTTCAAATTGAAAGTGACATACTTATCTGCAAGAATAATGCTCTTGTGAAGACGGAAAATCAATTTCGCTCCCACCTTCTCATTAGTAATGATGATGAGTTTGCCTGGGCTGTACATATTCTTTATAACGCCAGAAATAATTTAGGTGTAGATGTTAGTCTTCAAGATGATCATTATGCCTTGATTAAGGATATGATCTTTGAAAGATAAGGTGGTTATTCTTGTTTTTCCACTAATCCATCTTTTAACTGATTCTCCATTATTTTATTAATATGCTGTCATTTGTTCGCAGCATCTGAAGAAAATTTTCGCCAAAGAATTGGAGAATTAGAAGAAAAGAAAGGGCAACTCGCAAAACTTCTGTCTTCTCGCAACGAGAAATGCTCCAAGTTCAAAAGCAACTTCAGATTACTCTGGCGAATTTGAGCAATACTCTTGTTGGTGTTCACAATGATTCTATTAAAATGGTCTGTGATGATCATAAAATTCCCCATTCTACATATCCTTATCTTGCGAATGAAATTCCAGAGAACGTCCCTAATCTTATCATCTCTGATAGCGAAGCTGAAGAGTCTGAAGAAAATGAAGAACTTAATGAAGATGAAGATAAAGAGGGGGACTCTGGTGAAGATAATGAAGGATCTAAATAGATTTATCTTCTCTTTAAATGTATTTGTAATATCTGTACATTCATCTCTTTAAATAAAATGAATTTCTCCAACTTCTAAGGTTCCTTGACGTTATAGATTACTTTTGTTTCTATCTGCATACATTAGAAAACAATTCCTTTTTGCAATATAGTTAATCAATATGCTTATTAATTTTTAACTATCTGCGTAAATCTGTCATATAAAGATGAATAATAATTTTATCATTCTGTTCATTCCCATACTTGCCTCTGTTATTCATCTGCAATATGAAAGATTGAGTAAATTAATTTTGAATAAGATCTGTTTGTAAATTTTTACCTTAATCTCTGCGTAAATATCGCAAGTCTTATCTGCATAATCTCATGATCTTTGCGTAAGTTTCGCAGTCATTTAATCTTGATCTCTTGTGGTCTTATTTTGTCTTCCTAGTTAAAGGTTTTATTTAGCCACTTTTTGTGTTGGCGACAAAATCGTAGGACGTCGTTACACTCGCATGTAAAGACCCATTGATCTTGCCTCATCCGTGCGTTGTCAATTTCTCTTGCGAAAATATAACAGGTTTAAGTTTTCTTGCGAAGACAAAGCCCCATGACATTTCATCGCAAGACGTCTTTACACTTTCATGTAAAAACCCATTGATCTAATCTTATCTTTTTCTCATGGCTTTTTGCCTCTGTATAATTGCTGCACAAATATGACAAGCCTAGATATTCTTGCGAACATAAAGCCTCATGAAATTTGCGTCTTCAGACACTTATTAGCTCCCTAATGGATGGTGCCGCCCTTATAATCCCCCTGGTTGCCCCTTCAAGGAGGCATATATCGGACATACAAGACTAGATCTTCCCATCCGGTCTTAACAACAACTAGTTGTTATCGCAGCCTCTTATCCTTTTTGCATATACTGCTTATAGTTACGAGACTGCACCCTAGGTGGGGTTTTCTTCGGGACGAGTGCATTATAGCCAAGACTTGCCAAGAATGGCCAGGGTAGGTTCATCCATCCCGGGCACTCTTGGCTCAACCGTGTACCTCGGCGCCTTGGTTATACTCTACACTCCTTAGAAGAGACCCTCGGTTGTCCAACTGTATATATATATATATAGTTAGAAATCCAAGGTACCTCTCCCGGATAGGCTTTCATGGGCCCTAAATCTCCATGACGCAGGTTCCAGCAGCGGTATAACCTTATCCTTGAGCCATGCAAAGAGATACCCCCTTATATGACGCACTTTAGGTCTTACATTTGCCTCTTGCAAAATTTTATCCACGAACTAGGGTGTACTCCATAAAGGTTCGTCCCATTCTAATATATCTCTGCAAAATTTTATTTGCGTTTCTGCAAAATTTTCGCGTTTCTTTGATTTTCTCTTTTTGCATTTCAGCTCTTGTACAATTTTTCAATTTCATCTTTTTCATTGAATCAAAACATTCCTTCTGTAACATTTTCTTCAACAAATTATTCATACATCTCTTATATTTTATGATCTAGAAATTTTACCTTTTCTACTTAATATTTTCTGCTTCTTCTTTTTTGTTGTGCTTTGCTACATTTTCCCCATCTGCGAGACGCTCGCCATCTATTGGTTTCAGCATATGTTGACTTCGCAGCATTCCTTCTTCTCGCCATTGTATTGTATCAACCATCAGCTTTTCACTTCTTTGCTTTTGTTTGATGTTATATTTCCAGTTTTTGTTCTTCGCAGCCCTTTCCTCACAAGATTCCATATCAATTTCATAGCACTTTTTTCCCTCAGTCCAATCTCCCTTTATAAATCCAACACCGCTGGGATGAGGAAACTTAATGCACTGGTGGAAAGTGGACGCTACACCTAAAATCCCATGTAGCCAAGGTCGGCCAATCAAGGCAGTGTAAGGAGATTCAACATCGACAACACATAATAGAATTTTAGAAGATATTCCCTTCAATGGAATTCGCATTATAATTTCCCCTTTGGGCTTGTTGGCAGTACCATTAAAAACATAGATCTCATAAGTTGATGGTATTAGATCCTCGTCTCTTCCTCCCATGGTTTTGTAAGTATGATAAAATAAGATATCCACTGAGCTTCCCGTGTCAATTAAAACTATGTTAATAGCCCACGAGTCTTCGGCCTCATCATCCTCATCTTCCTCTTCATCTTCCATTTGTTTTGGATTTATTTCTAATCTTACCACTAGTGGGTTGTCATGCATCTCGCCAGGCTCAGGTACTTCTTGTGCAGTGAAAGAAATTGTCTGATTTTGCCACTCTTCTAATGACGAAGCTTTCGCAATATTCATTATTTCTCTCCCATCAGCATATCTCGCGAAAACTCTGCTTAGAACATTGTTGTGAAAATCTTATATAATTTCGTATGAATGTATGATGGAGTTACAGAATAGATTCTTCGCTTTTGCCCTAACTTATATCACAAACGTTTCTCCTCCCTTTGTTGTATTCACTCTGCGAATTTCTGGTGTAGTACCAGAATATCACCACAACGATATTCTCATGATAAGAACAACGCTTTCACGAGAATGTCAAATATTCCTATAAGTACAAAAAGCAAAGAAACTAAGTAAAGAAGAAAGAGAGTTAAGAGAAGAAAACTAGAAATGAAATTTGACTCTTCCTTTTATAGGCAAAGAAGGGAGTAAATTATGTGAGACGTGTCAATACAAAAGGAAAGATTTACAACACGTGTTAACAAAGAAAGCTGAATTAGCGGAATATCGTCGGAGAAAAAAGTTCAGATATTCTTGTGATAATTAAATATTCTCATGATCATTTCTTCTTCGCAGAAAAGACATGAGAAGAGGCAATATGTAGTACCAGAATATCACCACAACGATATTCTCATGATAAGAACAACGCTTTCACGAGAAGGTCAAATATTCCTATAAGTATAAATGACATTATTCACGAGAGTGTCGTGAGGATTCTTCAGCAACATTTGGCGAGCGTCACGAGGAAGCATCATAATAACTGACGATTGAAGAGACATTCTATGAGAGTGTTATTTCACGAGAATTATAAAAGTTGGCGAAGATTAATATTGTAAATACCACTATGAGATCGCAGAATATATCCGAAAGAAGGGGAAAACTTAGCTGTCACCCACAATGTAATTTCCTATATAAAGGGTTCAAGTAAGTCTAGATAAGGATGATGTATTTTTTAGAGTTGAGAAAACCTTGAGGAGAGAGAAACTCCAGAAAAGAAAGTTGTAATTCTGAGTTTGAATATTTTCTGTAAACATTTCTGAGATCTAAATAATAAAAGTGTCGTTTAATTCTTTAATCTTCAACTAGTTTCACTTAGATTTTTATAGGATCTTAATAGGGGTGTAGTGTGGGAAATCCTGCTACTACATTTTGGCGACGACTAAGGGGACCGTTGAATTAGCAAAATTGAAGAAAAGGTATAAAAGAAGATAGGAATTATTCAAGATCAAGGAAACTTTGAAGAAGATTGGTGAAACATTCAGAAGAAAAATGATTAGAATTAAAGAAAATTGTAGGAAATTGAAGTATGAATTAGTGTCAAGAGAAATGATCGATAAATTTCATGAAAATATTAAGGGGAGGATACATAAACGTGATTTTGAAGGAAGAAAAATTATGATGGTAGAGAAAACGCCATTATTAAAGAATTGGGAAAAGCAGGAAATTACATTTACAAGAAGAAGTTTTAGAAGAAAATCTAGATCATACATCTCCTTTGGTGATTACGGTACCCATGATACCAATAAAGAAGGAAAAGTCAATAAAATCTGTAGAAAAATGGGCTATAAATAGAACTCTAGTTGACACAGGAAGTTCTGTGGATATAATGTTCTATCATGCTTTTAAGAAAATGGGGTATAAATATGAAGAAATGTCTATTTCCTCATATCATATTCATGGTTTCGGAAAATCTATAACAAAACCAAGAGGAGAAATAATAGTACGATTACCACTTGGAGAAATTGAAACACAAGTAACATTATGCGTGGTGGATATGGAATCCCCATACAACATGATATTGGGAAGACCATGGATACACGCAATTAAAGCTGTAGCGTCAACCTTACATCAACACATCAAATTCCCTATGCCTAGCGGAATTGGGGAAATTAAAGGAGATACAGATCTTGCGAAGACATGCTATCAAATTGAAGTAAAAAATTGTGAAGAACGTCCTAGAAGCGAAAAGCTCGCAGAAAATTGATGAGAGAAACAAGAAAAGAAGAAGAATTTAAAATTTACATGATAAGAGCAAAAGAGGGAAAAGGGATACCCAATGAATTTTCGCGAGAAGGAGATGAACGTGCGAGAATCATAAAAACACCAGCACCAGAAGCCAGTTACACTGCAGCTGAACCAACAAAAGAAATAAATGTTGGGAGTGAAGAAGAACCTAAAATATTGAAAATTGGGACTAGAATGGAGATAGACGAGGAAGAAAGAACTATAAATCTTTTGCGAGAATACAAAGACATTTTCGCGTGGAGCATGGATGAAATGCCAGGGATAGATCCATCGGTAGCATGTCATAGATTAGAAATCAACAAAAATGTAAAGCCGTTCAAGCAGAGAATAAGAAAAATCGCAATAACATACCATTCTCAGATAGAAGAAGAATTACAGAAGATGCTTGATGCAGGAATAATAAGACAAGCAAAGTATCCAGAGTGGATTGCAAATATGGTGGTGGTCCCAAAGAATAATAAAGGAATAAGAATTTGCATAGATTTTACTGATTTAAATAAAGCTTGTGCTAAAGATAGTTTTCCACTACCAGATATTCCTCAAATGGTTGAGTCAGCAGCGTTGGATGGGTATAAAGGATACAACCAAATCCCTCTCGCAGAAGAAGATCAAGAACATACTGCATTTTTTGCTCCAAGAGGATTATATTGTTATACAAAAATGCCCCTTGGATTACGAAATGATGGTGCAACATACCAAAGAATGGTGGAGAAAGTATTTGCAAAGTGGATCCACAAAACACTGGAGGTATATGTAGATGATATGTTGATCAAGAGCAAGGAAGCTGAAGATCATGTACAAGACTTGAAGGAGATTTTTGAACAAATGCGGCAATTTAATATCAAAGTAAATCCTGACAAGTGTACTTTTGGAGTGACTTCAGGAAAGTTTCTGGGGTATATTGTATCAAAGGAAGGAAAAAAAGTTGATCCAGAAAAAGTGCAAGCGATTCGCGATATGCCCACACCAGCTACAGTCCAAGATGTGCAAAAATTGAATGGGATGTTAGCCTCGTTAGGAAGATTCATTTCGCGATCCTCTGATAAATGCAAGCATTTTTTCGATATACTCAAAAGGGGAACAAAATTCAGATGGACAGATGAATGTGAGAAGGCCTTTCAGGGAATAAAAGAGCATTTAATGGATATAACCATTTTACAGAAAGCTGAACCAGGAGAAGAGTTATTAATTTATCTCGCGACAACGGCATATGCGCTAAGTGCGGTATTGCTGCGAGTAGATGCTGGGATAGAGAAGCCAATTTACTATATTAGTAAAACATTCAATTCAACAGAGAAAAATTATTCAAAGATTGAGAAATTAATCCTAGCATTGGTACATGCAACTTTCAAGCTTCGCATTTACTTTCAAGCACATAAGGTCAAGGTGTTAACAAAAGTGCCAATTGAATCAGTAATGAAGAATTCAAAAAGATCAGGAAGAGTAGAAAGATGGAATGCGCAAGTGGGACATTTCGATATCAAATATGAAATTCTATCCTCGCCAAAATCCCAAGTCATCGCAAATTTCTTAGCTGAATTTCCTTTGGAAAATGACGAAGCTGTGGAAGAAATGATGGAGGCAGAAGAAGAACATGGAGATCCAAAAGAATTATTGACAGAACCCAATAGATGAGAGATATTAGTGGATGGAACATCTAATGGAGAAGGAAATGGGATTGGAGTTGTTTTTATTTCACCAGAAGGAGAAAAAATAGCTTTCTCATTCAGGTTAGAATTTACATCCACTAATAATGAGACAGAGTATGAGGTTGTTATCCACGCTTTGAAATTTGCAATAGAATTGAAGTTGGAAAATGCTAGAATTACTAGCGATTCTCAATTGGTTATTCGTCAAATAACTGGAGAATATATAACAAATGAACCTTCTTTAAAGAAATACAAGAGACTCGTGGAAGAATTATCTGCGATAATTCCAAAGATAAAATGGAGGCACATATCAAGGATAGATAACCGGCTTGCGGACGCTTTTGCTTTCATATCCAGCATGATGACAAACCCACTTGCGAGATGCATAAAAATTCAAACACTCTTATTACCTTCAGTAAATAAAGAAGACGAAGATGTGGATGGGAATTCCGTCGAAATTGACGAAGAAGGAGAGAAAGATGTGATGATTGTAGAAAATGGCGAAATAGAAGCAAAAGAGAGAAACAAAGATTGGCGAGCGGAACTTCTTGCTTATTTGGCGAAAGGAGAAACTCCAAGAAATAGAATGGAGGCACACAAGCTAAGAAGCAGGGCAACTAATTATGAGTTAAGAGACGGAGTGTTATATCACAGATCTTTTAATGGACCATCGCTAAGATGTTTGACAAGGGAGGAAGGAGAAAAGGTGTTAAAAATGCTGCATAGTGGAGATGCTAGTAATCATAGCGGAGGCAGATCTTTGGCATATAGAATGAAGATGCAAGGGTATTACTGGCCTTACATGCATGAAGATGCGAAACAACATTCAAGGCGTTGTGAAGAATGTTAGCGATTGGGAAAAAAGATACATGCACCAGGAGCACCACTATCATCCTCAACAAGTGTATGGCCCTTCACAAAATGGGGATTAGATATTGTGGGACCATTTGTGCCTGGCTCTGGACAAAGGAGATACCTCATTTTGGCTACAGATTATTTCACAAAATGGGGAGAAGTAAAAGCAGTACAACATATTCGTGATAAAGATATTTTCACATTCATATTCGAGAATATCATCTGCAGATTTGGAATACCAAAGACAATTGATGTCTGATAATGGAAAGCAGTTTGAAGGACAAAACATAGAATTACTACTTAATGCATTTAAGATAAAGTGTGGAAAATCTACTCCTTTATACCCACAAGCAAATGGTCAAGCTGAGGCAACTAATAAAACGATCGCAGATATTCTGACAAAGAAATTAGAAGGATATCACAAATCATGGTGTGAGCAAGTACATAATGCAATATGGGCCTACAACACCACTAGAAGAGAGGCTACTGGAATGTCACCCTTTTGTTTAACATATGGGGTTGAAGCTGTATTACCAACAGAAGTTGATATTCCTACAACAAAAAGAGAAGCATGGGAAAATAATTTAAGTGCTGGTATGATTTTACATAAACTAGATGAATTGGAAGAAAAAAGGGAGAAAACTCTACATCATATGGAAAACTACCAGCGAAGGTTAGCTCGCGAATACAACAAACGTGTCAAAAACGGGAATTCCAAATTGGTGATTTAGTTCTGCGAGAGACACTGAGATATCAGCGAGAGAATGGTGGAAAATTGGCGAAAAAATGGGACGGACCTTACTTAATTAAAGAAATAATTGGAAATGGGGCATACAAGTTAATGGATCCTGAAGGAAGAGATGTTGGCCAATGACTTGAGAGACCATGTAATAGACTATTTTTGAAAAGGTATTATCAGTGAAAAATACTGTAAGGTCAGAAATATTGGCATAATTAAAGGTTAATGGATCAGTGACTACTTTACTTTAAAGATTACGCGAGCAATATCGCGAGAAACGCGAATGAAATTTCGCAGAGATTAAGAGAATGGGACAAAACTTTATGGCGTGCAACTTAGTTCGCGAGTACAATTTCGTAAGAGGAAAATGTAAGACCTACAAGCACATTATAAATGGGGTATCTCTTTATATAATTCAGGGATAAGGTTGTACCTCTACTGGAAGCTGAATCATACAGATGTAGGGGTTAAAGAAAACCTATCCGGGAGAGAGATCTTGGATTTCCAACTTTATAAGGTTATACCCTGGTTGGACGACTGAGAGTCTCTTCCAAGAAGTGCAGAGTATGACCAAGGCGCCGAGGTACAAGGTTTATCCAAGGGTGCCCGGGACGGACGAACCTACCCTAGCCATCTTTGGTAAGTCTTGGCTACAATGCACTTGGCCTGAAGAAAACCCCACCTAGGGTGCAGTCTTGTAACTATAAGCCATATAGGCATAAAGGACAAGAGACTGCGAAAACAACTGGTTGTTGGTAAATCTGGATGGGAGGAGCTAGTCTTGTATGGCCGATGTACCCTCCTTGAAAGGGCAACCAGGGGGAAGATAAGGGTGACACCCTCCATTAGGGAGATGATAAGTGTCTTAAGACGGCAATGTCATGGGGCTCTAAGATCGCAAGATCATTTAGGCCTGTCATATTTTCGCGTAAATTATACAGAGGAAAAAAGCCAAAAGTGAAAAAAGTTAAGATGAGATCAAGGGGTTTTTACATGCAAATGTGAAGACGTCCTGCGATTTCATCGCAAGACGGAAATGTCACGAGGATTTGTTTTTGCGAGAAAACTTAGACTCGTCATATTGTCGCAATATAATAAAGAAATACAGATAAGGCAAGATCAATGGGTCAATACATGAAAGTGTAAAGACGTCCTGCTATTTTGTCGCAAAAAGAAAAAATTGGAAAAATAAGACCTTTAATTAGGAAGGCAAAATAAGACCAATAGAATAATCTCAAAAATTAATTCTTCTTTGTTAAGCATGCAGGGAAGATTTCTTTATCACAAGAAAAAAGTTGAATTCAACAAGTCTCAAGAAATTTAATGAGGAGGCAAGCAAGGGAATAAATATGTAGGATTTCATTAAGTTTCTTGAGAATATTATAGTTCAAAAAGGGTTATATCATTTGCGAGAAAGAAGAAGAAAAAAGAAATTAAAAATAGCACTCAAGCTTCAAGCGGTAGTCTTGCCATATTTGGAATTGTCAGGATTGTTATCATCACTAATATTTCCTTCATCGCGAACATCATCGCCAGAGTTCTTTTTGTTACGATCTTCTCCTTCTTTTAGAGGGTTTTCTTCTTTTCCTTGATCATCTTCTTCTTCAGCGTATTCTTCAACATCTCCTTCAGAAGACGGATATTCTAAATCTTTGTCCATAGGAAGAGGGACTTCATCATCGTCAACTTTCAGAGGTGGAACGGATACAGGAGAAAGAGAGTTGGAGATCAAAATTTCGTTCACAAGAACTTCAGCACTAAGATGAACTTAGCGAAGGAAACCCTTGTCACGATTTCTGATCTCTATATTCTTGAAATACTCAAGATAATCAAGTCTTCTTTCTGCTTTATCACGAGTTTCTAAAAGGTTGATAAGAAGAGTCTTTTTTTTTTTGCGAACACTGTCCAGCTCCTTAGTAAGATTGGTGACAATAGAATGAAGGCCTTTTTCAGATTATGCGAGCAACAAAATAATGAAAGTTTATAGAAATATAACATAAATTGTGACAAGGGAAATCAACAAGTGAGGCAGTCATAATTGACTACCTTCTTTTTGCGAAGTTAAGTTTTGGATTAATGAAAAGAGGCAGTTCTCCCATTGATTCATAGCATCATCAAATTTGTCGCCAACCATTCCTTTTATACGAGATTTCATGTTCTCTTCTTTGGTGCGTAAATATAAATTTTCTTTTGACAATGAGGAATGAGATTCCTTTAATTGGGAATATTCATCTCGAAGCTTGCTGGCATTCAAACTAAGAGTTAGTCTACCCTTGATAAATTTTTCTATTTCAAATGAGATGATTCATTACTTCGTCAAGTTTATTTTTAAGAGAGCGGAGAGACTGCTTTTGGTCATCACATATCCCTTGAAGATTGTTTACTTTCTGCGAGGAGATCGCCAACAAGCTTGATAATTTGTGTTTCTCTTGAGATAAAGTTCTATTCTTGTCTGACAAAGATTCTATAGACAAATTAGTCTTTGATAACGAATATGAGAGGTGAGTAACCTCGTTGTTTAGAAAACTGTGATTTTGCAATAATTGATTATTCTCAATCGTGAGATTTCTTATTTGATCAACTGAATATGTATAAATATTATCTAATCTACTATGCTGGTCCATCCAAGAATCTCTTTCAATGCAAGCTTCATCAACTATGGTTTCAGATTTAAGTTTTTCGATGAAACGATTTCGGTTGGAAACTAATATATAAACCAAGAATTTAAAGGGAGGATTAAGTACGAAGAATATGAAAATAGAATAAAAAGATAATAGGACAGGGGCAAAAAGAAGCTTACTTTTTAGCTCATCAATCTTTTTAGCGAGATTCTCGCGATCCAGTACAGAGTTATTGAGCTTGTGGTTTAGAGTTTCACATTCAGAAGTCTTATCTTGAAGACTTTTTCTCAAAGCAGCATTTTCATTCTCTAGAAAAGCTCATGAAACAGAATTGTCTGAGCCAAAATATTTGAGCAAAGTTTCGCAAACTCCGCTTTGGAGAGAATCAGTAGAAGAATCTCTAGCATTATTTAGAATGTTAGATAAAATTTTGAAAGCAACATCAATTCCTGCGATGGTCTCATTTGATGAAGGAAGGGATGTAGAAGGTGAAATAGAGGAAGTGGGGACAAGTTGATGATTTGAGTCATTAGCAATGGTTGTATCATCAGAAGGAGGAGTTTTCGGGAAAGTAACATTTGAAGGAAGTAAAGGGCTAGAGGGAATTTCAGGTATGATGGGTTCTGCAATTTGAATTGGTGAAGGACCAGAGAGGCAAAGTGGTAGTGAAAGAGAGCTTCTCGCGAAGAAGGAGGAAGATCAGATTGCACAGGTGTAGGTGAAGCTTTCGCAGATATTAAGGGAGGAATGACGAAATTACTTCCAAAGGTCTTATTTAATTGGCGAGATCTTTTAGGAGGATTAGCATTACCCTCGTTATTCTGCAAACAATAATCCAGATAATAAACAGAGGCAACAATATTGTTACTAAGAAATAGAATGTTTTTCTTACTACCTTATTGCTCGCAGAATTTTCTTTCCTTTTTCCAGTCGGCCTCTTATGAATAATAGGTTTTTGAGTCGAGGATTGGGAAATAGATGCAGCTCCGCTGAAGAATACATAATATAAGGATATAAAGAATTAAGTAAGAGAAGATCGAAGAATATAAATAAAAAAATTTGATCTAAGAAAGTACCATTATCAAAAATATACCTCGAGGACTCCATTATTACGAGAGTGAGAAGAATGAGAAGGAGAAGAAGTTGCAGAACAAAAAGCAAAGAAACTAAGTAAAGAAGAAAGAGAGTTAAGAGAAGAAAACTAGAAATGAAATTTGACTCTTCCTTTTATAGGCAAAGAAGGGAGTAAATTATGTGAGACGTGTCAATACAAAAGGAAAGATTTACAACACGTGTTAACAAAGAAAGCTGAATTAGCGGAATATCGTCGGAGAAAAAAGTTCAGATATTCTTGTGATAATTAAATATTCTCATGATCATTTCTTCTTCGCAGAAAAGACATGAGAAGAGGCAATATGTAGTACCAGAATATCACCACAACGATATTCTCATGATAAGAACAACGCTTTCACGAGAAGGTCAAATATTCCTATAAGTATAAATGACATTATTCACGAGAGTGTCGTGAGGATTCTTCAGCAACATTTGGCGAGCGTCACGAGGAAGCATCATAATAACTGACGATTGAAGAGACATTCTATGAGAGTGTTATTTCACGAGAATTATAAAAGTTGGCGAAGATTAATATTGTAAATACCACTATGAGATCGCAGAATATATCCGAAAGAAGGGGAAAACTTAGCTGTCACCCACAATGTAATTTCCTATATAAAGGGTTCAAGTAAGTCTAGATAAGGATGATGTATTTTTTAGAGTTGAGAAAACCTTGAGGAGAGAGAAACTCCAGAAAAGAAAGTTGTAATTCTGAGTTTGAATATTTTCTGTAAACATTTCTGAGATCTAAATAATAAAAGTGTCGTTTAATTCTTTAGTCTTCAACTAGTTTCACTTAGATTTTTATAGGATCTTAATAGGGGTGTAGTGTGGGAAATCCTGCTACTACATATGGTGGTGGCGGTAGTTGCTGAGAATTTGGATGTCCTATTAGAAAATGGTTTAATTTTCCCTGATCTATCATCCTCAAGATGATTTTTTTTACATTCCTGCATTCATTTATTGATTGACCATGAAAATGATGATAAGAGCAAAATTATAGACTTCGATTATTTGGGTGTGGCTCTTTTCCCATATTCCAGGGTACGGGTATGTCCTCCATCAAAATTATATCCTCCTAAATTTTCTCTATGCTAGCATTTAGAGGTGGCATCTTAATTTCTTCCCATATTATCTTATGACTTCCTTGCCCTCTATAATAATTTTGTCTTTGACCACCATAAGCCTCTTGCGGCTGATCAAGCCTTTGAATCTTATTATTTCCACTTCGACTAAATAATTTTCTTTCCCTTTCGAACTCTTGTTGATCTCTGCTACCCATATCTACTAGTTTCTGTTGATCATCATTCATACTCTTTTCTTGCTTCACCTGCGAAGTGCTTGCTACTGTATTTATTAATCTGGGAAGTAGACTTGCGTTTGCTGTACCTGAACTGGTGTTCGCAATGGGGTATGACTCCATATAATTTTGTTTCTTCTCCAATGCAATGTATTCTTCTTGTAACTCTCGCAGCTCCATCATGGTGATTGTAGTTTTGAATCTGAAAATTTGTATATACAACAGATTGGTTGCGAACATAGCATTAATGAAAGATAAAATGAGGTATCTCTCATCCACTCTTCCTGCCATCTCACTACACATTGTCTTCCATCTTATGGTTAGATGTTTCAAACTCTCGCCAACCCTCTGTTTTAACCCAAATACATCTTCGATGCCAGGTCGCGAAGAATTGTTACTTATATATGCTCCCAAAAATGTAGTTTGCATATGATTGAAAGAAGTTATAGTGTTTTTAGGTAAACCTTCGAACCACTTTAGCGCTCTCATGTTAAGCTAGATACGGAATATTTGCATAATACAGCATCATGGTTTTCCCATTGTAGCATACACCTAACATAAGCTTTGACATGTTGAATAGCACAAGTAGTCCCATCAAAGATACTGGTTAACGTTGGAAAATTGTATTTTGGGGGTATTCCTCCTAATTGTACTTCTTGGGAGAATGGAGTTTTCGCAGCTTCTTTATGTCCTCATCAAGTTCCCTTCTGCCTCCCTATCTTCTATTATTTAACATTCCCCTCATTTCTTCTAACTCTCTCAAGATCCATTCATTCCCAGCTGAATTTTGCACCATTGGTATTTTCAGTGCAGCTTCCCTTTTTCTGCGTTCATGTCTTTCTTGCCTTACGAGATTTCGTGCTTCTTCTTCAGCATCTTCATTCAGCCTTCTCCCATGATTTTCTTCTTCAGCATCGACAACACAGAATAGAATTTTAGAAGATATTCCCTTCAATGGAATTCGCATTATTATTTCCCCATTGGGTTTGTTGGCAGTACCATTAAAATCATAGATCTCATAAGTTGATGGTATTAGATCCTCGTCTCTTCCTCCCATGGTTTTGTAAGTATGAAAAAATAAGATATCCACTGAGCTCCCCGTGTCAATTAAAACAATGTTAATGGCCCACGAGTCTTCGGCCTCATCATCCTCATCTTCCTCTTCATCTTCCATTTGTTTTGGATTTATTTCTAATCTTACCACTAGTGGGTTGTCATGCATCTCGCCAGGCTCAGGTACTTCTTGTGCAGTGAAAGAAATTGTCTGCTTTTTCCACTCTTCTAATGACGAAGCTTTCGCAATATTCATTATTTCTCTCCCATCATCATCTCTCGCGAAAACTCTGCTTAGAACATTTTTGTGAAAATATTCTATAATTTCGTATGAATATATGATGGAGTTACAGAATAGATTCTTCGCTTTTGCCCCAACTTCTATCACAAATTTTTCTCCTCACTTTGTTGTATTCACTCTGCGAATTTCTGGTGGTGGCGGTAGTTGCTGAGAATGTGGATGTCCTATTAGAAAATGGTTTAATTTTCCCTGATCTATCATCCTCAAGATGATTTTTTTTACATTCCTGTATTCATTTATTGATTGACCATGAAAATGATGATAAGAGCAAAATTATAGACTTCAATTATTTGGGTGTGGCTCTTTTCCCATATTCCAGGGTACGGGTATGTCCTCCATCAAAATTATAGCCTCCTAAATTTTATCTATGCTAGCATTTAGAGGTGGCATCTTAATTTCTTCCCATATTATCATCTGACTTCCTTTCCCTCTATAATAATTTTGTCTTTGACCACCATAAGCATCTTGTGGCTGATCAAGCCTTTGAATCTTATTATTTCCACTTCGACTAAAGAATTTTCTTTCCCTTTCGAACTCTTGTTGATCTCTGCTTCCCATAGCTACTAGTTTCTGTTGATCATCATTCATACTCTTTTCTTGCTTCACCTGCGAAGTGCTCTCTACTGTATTTATTAATCTGGGAAGTAGACTTGTGTTTGCTGCACCTGAACTGGTGTTCGCAATGGGATATGACTCCATCTAATTTTGTTTCTCCTCCAACACAATGTATTCTTCTTGTAACTCTCACAGCTCCGTCATGGTGATTGTATTTTTGAATCTGAAAATTTGTATATACAACAGATTGGTTGCGAACATAGCATTAATGAAATATAAAATGAGGTATCTCTCATCCACTCTTCCTGCCATCTCACTACACATTGTCTTCCATCTTATGGTTAAATGTTTCAAACTCTCGCCAACCCTCTGTTTTAACCCAAATACATCTTCGATGCCAGGTCGCGAAGAATTGTTACTTATATATGCTCCCAAAAATATAGTTTACAAATGATTGAAAGAAGTTATAGTGTTTTTAGGTAAACCTTCGAACCACTTTAGCTACTTTGTTATTTTTGGATACGGAATATTTGCATAATACAGCATCATGGTTTTCCCATTGTAGCATACACCTAACATAAGATTTGACATGTTGAATAGCACAAGTAGTCCCATCAAAGATACTGGTTAACGTTGGAAAATTGCATTTTGGGGGTATTCCTCCTAATTGTACTTCTTGGGAGAATGAAGTTTTCGCAGCTTCTTTAATGGCCTCATCAAGTTGCCTTCTGCCTCCCTATCTTCTATTATTTAACATTCCCCTCATTTCTTCTAACTCTCTCAAGATCCGTTCATTCCCAGCTGAATTTTGCACCATTGGTCTTTTCAGTGCAGCTTCCCTTTTTCTGCGTTCATGTCTTTCTTGCCTTACGAGATTTCGTGATTCTTCTTCAGCATCTTCATTCAGCCTTCTCCCATGATTTTCTTCTTCACCTCCTTCATGAATTCGCAAATGATTATGCCATTCATTTTTTATTATGCGATTTTCTTCATTTATCATCGTTTCTCTTTGCTGTCTTTCTATTCTTCTTTGTATTCTATCATATTCCTCATTGATATTATCATTGTTGCGATTTATTGCGCGTCTCCTTTCTCGATTGTCATGATTGTTATGACATGTTGCTTCTTGAATCTCTTGTTCTTACACTTCTGCTCTCAATCTTTCTCTTTCACATGCTAGACGTGTTTGTTCAGCATAATGCCTCTCAATTTCATCCTCAATTATTCTTCGGTTTCTTTGAATTTCTCGCTCATGTAATATTCTTTTTCCTTCTTCTCGATTTTCTTCACCATCTTGGTTATTTCCACCCTCTTGATTTCTATTATCACGTCTATCTTCCAAAGTTGCACCATGCGGAATGTAGCGATCATTAATCATCTCTTCATCTCCATAATGTTGCTCTTCATTTGGATTTTGCATTTCCTCTTGAATATTCTCACCAGCAATTCTCATTGGGGAATTTCGCCTTGCTTCTCCTCTCAATGACATTGAACTTGATCTTGTAGTACTTCTTGATCTCCTACTTTGTAATCTCAAATTCTCCATTCTTAACTCATGATTTTTTCTTGTTAAATTTGCACGTTCCTCTGCCTCAAATATCCTTTCCTCTTGTATTCTTTGTCTTAAAGCCTCTACTGCTTCATATTCATCATCTCCATGAATTAATCCTCCAACCGCTTCTTGATCTCTTCCCTCTCGCCTTCCATTTCTTAATTGTTGATTTTCTGCTTCTTCTACTAAATCTGATCGCCAAGTATGCACGCTCACCCTGTCATAATCCACAGTTCTATCTTGTATCAGTGTTTGCTGATTCGGTTGTTGAACTTGATTTTTTCTATTATTCATTGTTTTGTTGCTCATTATTCTTAATCTTGAAGATTCTCCTATTTCATTTGTCTCTTCTCCAGCAAGTCTTTTACTCCTCCTTACGGTTGTTGGTTGTTCTGATGTATTTCTTCTTCTAGACATTCTTTCAAATTTAATGTATTACTGTAAATCACGTAAATATCTTTTCCAATTTCTTTAAATTCTTACAAATCACAATTTCAATCTTTGCTCAGAAACATCCCTGTTTCTAGCGCCATTATGTAGTTGCAGGAATTCCTACACTACACCCCTCACCAGAATTCATAATAATCAACACATATTTGAAGATTAAGAACAACACTTTTATTGATTAATTCTCAGAAATGTTACAAGAAATGGAGGAAATTGATCTCCCCCTCACAAGAACTTTCTCTCTCCTCAAAACTTTCTCAACACTCAAAAATTGATCTCCCCCTTCTCCGAGTCTATTAGATCTCTTTATATAGGGTAGTTACATAATGGATGACAGCTAACCTGTCCTTTAATTTCGGATCTGACTCGCGATATTCACGCAGAAGTTGTAATGCTTATTCTCGCAGATGTTGTAATCTTCGCAGGATCGCCATGCTCTTCTCATGTTTCTGCTACCTTCATCTATTGCGTCATTCTTTGAGTCAATCTGCGACACTCGTAGAGTGTTGTTGAAAATCTCGCAGAAATGTTATTTATAAATTTCGCAAGAGCATTGCTGTGGCGATATTCTGATCCTACAGATGATGTTGTGGTTGTAGCTTCATACTTCTTCACTTTTTCAAGTCTTCGCAATACTTGTAATGTCTCACCCTAATACTTTCAAGCTAACCTATACGAAGTTGACTCTAGTACATTTAAATCAAGCGAATCTTAAATGAGTTTTGGCTCACTAAAATATGACAACCAAACTTGACATACCAATGCTTGGTGGGTTCAACTGAGCAATGCTCTAACAATCTCCCCCTTTGTCAATTTTAGTGACAAAACTCTTATAATTATATGGATAAACAAATTACAATAATTCATTACACATACGCTTGATTCCCAAATTCAACAGCACATAACCTGCATTCATTCAATCCTTAAAATCCCGCTGTTGACATTATAATAACAAATCTCATACTCCCCCTAAAGGTGAGATAGGTAGATTTTCAATCCTTACGTCTTTGTTATCCCAATCATATGATATGTTACTCCCCCTTAGTCTGTGATTTTCCTCATTCGTTAGATAAACTTTTCAAGCACCATTGTCCTCTTCCCTAATGACACCAATCAACATAAAATTAAAACCAGCATCACCTGTTTACTCCATATATTTCCCCCCCCCCCCCCTCTTTGTCACAAAAATGACAAAGAAACGAAAAAATAATGGACAACACGAAAAGGATCTTACAAATCTCAAAATAGACTTACAACCTGTTGAGTCAAGCACGAGGGTTTTACATACCATTTTTGATAACTAATATCAAAACCGAAACTACAAAGTAATTATGTTTTGATATGTTATCATGGAAATAATTGCCCGAAGCAATTTTCCCAACTAGTTTAGCAAACCAAAAATCAACTAAGCAACTTAGTTCCTTTGCTAAACCGATTGTATAAATACAATCGCTTCATTCGATAAGACCAAAACAAATATAAACTCCATTTTTCTCATCAGGTTCTAATTATCCATATAACCTAGACCTTTAGATTTTAAACAAGCCAAATACTAGGTTAGTTAACTAGCATTTCCTTGTTTAGGCATTCGGTCAGACTTGAATAACCGAAACCTCCACTTTGATAAATCTAACTAAGATCAGAATTAACTTAGTTTAGCTTATCCGGAATCGAATTGGGCTAAACAACTCATCCCGTCAATATATTCATTCGTTAAGCCATAAATAATTCATACAAACCAATAAATCAACTTGCATAATTATTTACCTCAACCGGAAGCAATTGAAACAACATATATCATTAAAGTTCCACTATTGCACCGAAATTTTGTAAGCTTAAACAATTGATACCATACAACAAAGCAAAATAACAATTGTTTTACTTAACTGGAAGCAATTGAAATAACATAAACATTAAAGCACCGCAATTGCACCAAACTTTCATAATCCTAAATGATTGATATCACACAACAAAGCAAGATAACAATAGTTTTACCGGAACCAATTGAATCACACAAACATCCACACATACATAATGGAATAAACACATCAATTGTACCGACAATTTCATTTAAGAAAAAAAATATATATATATATATATCAAATAAAATAAAATAGTATTTTGTTAAAACAGAAAAATAATTAACTAACAAGATTGTTACCTCAATTTCGCATCCAACTTCTCCAATATGATCGAATCTTCTTCTTCCAGGGAGAATTAATACCGAAATACCATATGTTGTCATCATTATGAAAAAACAATAGAATAACAACAACCAACCTTTAATAGAGAAAGGTTGAAAATCGGTTTTAACAATTGCAAGGAAAAGTTGAAAACTGTCGAAACACATATGCTTTTATGCTAAACCAAAACTGATTCAACATATTGTTTCTACAGGAACCCCTCATGATTCTTTGATAAAGCCTACCAACATGGGATAGAACTTAATCCTGCTGAATCAAAAAGTCACCCAAACCATAAGGGTTCACAACATATTATGAGATCGAATATCAAGGTAATAAAACCAAAATCAAACATCCCATAAACATACATAGCAAATAAATAAAGCATTAAAACATCCCATAAACATTCATAATAGTTTTTATTCATAAGTAGACTTATACAATCAATGAATGAAATCAAAAATTGATGTCTATTTTTCAAGATTAAGTATTACAGCTCTTAACTTAATCTCTAGTGGTGCTCTTGTTGTTCACCGATGTTTCTTCAGTGTTCAAACTGTTAAAGCATGTCTCAAGAGACTTGTCTGCAACCACTTCTTGTTTCTAAAGTTTCTCAACTTGAATTATCATATCAGCAATTTCAGCTTTTATTTCCTCAATGTTATCCTTGAGCCAATCTTGATTTCGAATCGTTGTTATGAGATTGGTTCTCAGTTCTTCAAAACCATGGATATAGTCAATCATACTATCATAATGAACCCACTTGGTTTTGGTTGGATCTTGTAGATTGTAGGCCAATAGACATGACTCATCTTGCGATCCAACCGAACTCTCAGAATCATAATCAAACATGATTTTTGATCTGCTTCTTTTCTTCTTCTCAGTATTGATTCCTTGACAATCTTTAACCCTTTTAGCCTCCTCCTTATTAGTCTTTGAGACACTTCGAGTTATTGGAGGCATGCATGGTTATATATAAGATGATTGATCAGGGTATCAATATACTAGAAGAAATAGTTTCCCTATACAAAGGGACATCTTTCAAACCGAAAGATATCAGAAGAATCCGAAAATATTAAATAATATATTTCGTTTCCTTTTGTCCGAACTTCTTAGTTTTATTCAAAAATTCCAAACAAAACTTATCTAGAAAATCATGATAAACATGAACAATTTTTGGATCTACAACTATCCATTAAATTTACAACTTTTCTGATAATCAATTACACAAACACTCGTGCTCTATATTTATTTTCATTCCCATCCATAAATACGAGCACAAATGAGGATGAGAATGCACAATTTTGATACAACTAAGTTGTATCAGAATAAGCTTTTTTAAGCTTAAATTGAATATTAGAACTATAGTTCATGTTTCTTTTAAGTAATTTCTGCCCAATATATTTTCTCCCAAGACGATGATATTTTCTAACTCTAGAGATATGATCATGTGGAGAAATTTTTCCGATATGAGAATTCTCAGAGATTGATAGATCTCTCTTTATTCTTTTAATGAGATTCTCATACGATTTTCTCATTCTAAGGACTTCCTTATGATTCACATCAGTGTGATTATCTGAAACAATTATTGGACATCCCTCATTGTTCCTTTTGGCAGAGATTCTCTCTTTCCCTTCCTTCTGGAGTCGTTCTTCATCAAAACAAGAATTGTTTCGATATGGATGAGGAGGAATCTTCTTCCAGAAGCTATTGTCAACTCTTTCCTCTGATTTCGAGTTGATCTTAAAGGGTTGTGGCATAATCTATCTTTCTACTGAGGAATGATCTTTCAGTTTTTTAAGACAAGAATCTTCCTTCAATATTTTGTCCACAGTATGTTGAAGAAGTATAAGTTTCCTATCAAGTGACTGAAAAGTGTATTCCTTACGATCATTGTCATGGAATCGGTTCAAAGTTTCCTTTGGACAAGATTTCATTTGATTATCAGTAGATATAGAAGCTTATTTCTCATCCTCTTATGACTTGATGTAGTTTGGTAAACTCCTATCATCTTGATCTATTTCGGATGTGACTAAAACAACAACATCATTTGTCAGAGTCATTGGACATGTCTCTGTATTATGAGAATTAACAAGAGCTTTTAATTTGACAGTGAGATTTATATTCTCTTTAGCCAGACTATCTAGTTGAATTTCTTTATTTCTGATCTCCTGTTAAAGAAGATTTGACAATATCTTTAAAATCACCATTTTAGAAGACAGAGATTTTATAATCTTTAGGAGTTTTACCAACTCTTTATCAGCATCTTATTTTTCATCAGAAAAAGACACAGATGTTTTCGCAACTCCTGGATCATGAGTCAACGAAGTTGTAACATCTTCAACCTTTGAGTAGTCATACTCGTGCTTGAAGTTAACTGAATCAGACATGGATTCAATTTTTATAGGATGGATCGCACCAAACAAAGATTGTTAGATATTTTCGTGTTTTCCTGCTCTGATACCAATTGAAAAGGCGAGGGTACCCCAATATACCTCAAGCTAAAACTTTTCTTTCCTATAAGTCCTTTCTCCGAAAGTGATTGTCTATAAACTGAGTCGAGACAATGCAACTAATCAGTTCACACTTCGTGTGATCGTCTATGGGTACGAGATCAAGACAATACAACAACGAAGTATGTTTACTTGATACAAAGGTTCGGACTTAATCAAACATAATAGGATTCACGTATCAAGTAAATAGGAATTAACGTTTGTGCAATTTACTTTAATTATAATAAAACAATTATAATGCGGAAATATAAAGTAAATGACACAACAAGATTTTGTTAACGAGGAAACCGCAAATGCAGAAAAATCCCGGGACCTTGTCCAAAATTGAATACTCTCAGGATTAATCCGCTATACAAAATAAACCAACTTATTATAGTTGAGACCAAGAAACTAAACCTATAGTTCACCTAGTTTTGTCTGTATTCCCATGCCTCCAACCTGTAAACAAGTCAAGTACTTGGACCATCTCCTTCGGTTCGTATTCCAAACAGTAAAGGAATAACAAATATATTTGGTATCAACTCTCTTCAACCAAGTGGTATGAGTTGCACAAAGGATCCCTTGTTTATCTTAACATAAACTCCTTTGCCAGGTTCCAAGATCTATCTTATGTTCAATCACCAAAAGGTAATCGTTAAGATTAAGCCAATTAACACTCTTAATCCAAAGAACTGTGTTGATGCCGATCTTCTTAATTAATCAATCCAATATACCACAAGTATAAACCGATTATTAATTGGATCCTCTGTTACCCAAACAAGTATTGTGCACACCAAAGATTATAAAACCAAGTCAGAAATCTTCTATCTTATTTGTCTTCAAATCTTTTTAGATCTTCAATAAACACATGCGCACAACTACTTGAATATCTTGTGATTAATCACACATAAAACGGAGTTTGTTAACAATGGATTATCAAAAGATCGTCTTTAGATCTAACAACAGTCTAAAGATCCCTGTCGAAACCTTGAACTAGTATGAGTGAATCTTATCTCAGAAGAGAAGATTCTCAAGCATAAACAAACTAGGTGCAATCAAAGTTCAACCACCGTTATTCAATCAAATCAATATGAAAACTAAATATAAATCGCAATATCTAGTTTCCTACTTGTAGTTGCAGGAAATCCTACAATACATCCCTCGCAAGAATTCATAACAATCAACACATTTTTTAAGATCAATAACGACACTTTTTATTAATTGAATATATAAATTTTACAAGAAGGAAATGAAATCAACAATACAACACTATTTTGGACTTTCTCTCTCCTCAAAGCTTTCTCAACACTCCAAAAATTATCTCTCTTCCTTACGCCTGATCGGCTCCTTATATAGTGTATTACATAGTGGATGACAACTAATCTATCCTTTATTTTCGGATCTGATTTGCGGTGTTTCGCAAGCTTACAAATTTTAATTTTTCAAACATCCTAAATTTCGCTAGATCATCACACTTTTCTCATGTTTATGTTGTCGTCATCTCTTATGTCATTTCTGAAATCACTATGCGACGTCTTCGCAATGTTGTTGATGAAGATTTCGCAAGTGTGTTGTTGTTGCGATATTCTGATCCTGCATATTGCCTCTTATCATGTCTTCTCTATGAATGGGAGAATGTCATGAGAATTTGTACTTCAAAATGCCGCAGATGTTCATCTTTCCATATTCTTTTGTACTGACACGATTCTGTATTCTACGTAGCATTTATTACACGTATCTTTTCTTCCACCCATTTCTTGTCACGTCCTTTTCAACCGCTATTTCTCAACCGTTCACGTCTACTCTTCGCGTTAAGTGTGTTTATCTTCTCGAGATCTCTTCTCTCTATATATTTAGTCTTCTCATTCTTCTCTTCTCTTCTTTTTTACTTCTTTTTTAACTTCTCTGCAACTTTACTGTTCTTCCGTAAATTCTGCATCTCCTACTGCTGTAACTTTTCCTATTTATTTGTTTTTCGAGTTTTAACTTCTCATTCATTCCCATACTTAAAATGCCTCCAAGTGGTCATAAGGCTAAAATTTCTCTTGAGGGAATTCAAAAAGATTTCCAAAATAAAGGTTTCACATTATCCACTATTCCTCATCAAGAAGCCACTTCCATTCTTTTTGCTAAGCTATTTTTTGATCGTTATCGTGATGATAAAGAGATCATAGTTTCGCTGGGTCAGATTCTCATTGGCCTTCGTATCCCTCTTTATGACCCTAACCTTTCTTTATTCTATGAAATACTCTCCTATGCGAAGTTCTCGCTGGAAATATATCAATTAAGTGGGGATTACATTCGCTTAATGCTTGAATTCACCAACCATGGTGCTGGCAAAGGGTCTCTTTATTCATAAGATGTTAGGGATCCCGAATTTAAAGAATTAGAAAGTCTTCCCGAAAAACACACCGCAAAAAGCTTCTTGGGTAATTATGAACTAATACCTATGAAGAACGTCAAAACTCGCTGGGGTATTCGCTTGAAGAGGAAGGAAAATGTTGATGATGATAAAAAGCTTATGCATGACATTGATTGACATTCTGGCAAGAATAAAACTCCACGCCAATCCAAAGATGAAAAGTAGTGCGTCTTTCCACTGATTCTGAGGGGCCCTTATGTTTATGGTTCAAACATTCTTCCTGCGAATCTCGCTACTTACCAACCTCAGGTATTTAATTGGCCAGAGAAAGAGAAAGAGGTATGTTTCTTTTGTTCAGTCTGTTATCTTCATTCCTCTTTATACTTATTAACTTTGTGAAAACTTCAGATTAACAAGTTAAAAAGAAGCTACAAGAGAACTAGCAAGGCAAACACCCTAGCAGCACTTCGCTCGATCACGAATGAAGTAAGAAATACTTTCCTTTACCATTTTTAACAATATTATCGCCTATGTTTCTTATCTTCATTCGTGTGCGTAGATTGGCGTCGTAGTTGCGGAAGAATAATGGTCTAATACTGCGAAGACCAAAGGCAAGGATAAAAGTGCTCTTCGCAAGGAAAAATTCACTGCCCCCTCTTCAAAGAAAAGAAAAGTTCGCTCTCCTTCTCCTTCAATTTCCCATTCTGATGAGAGTACAGATAACGATATTGTATTCGTAAAGGAAGCTGCCTCTTCTGAGTCTTCAATGGCACAATTGTCTAGCATGTTTTCTGATTCTATGCAAGGAATTTGGAATGATAATCTCACCCAATACATGCAAAGCTCTTGCGAATATCTATGATTCCACTCTATTGGATGGTGATAGTTCTCTTCGCGGAGTTTTTAGATCAGTGACTCCTGACTTTCTGAACTCACTTGGTATTCTGGTATGCTTTCATTTCTTTGTTTCTTCTTTATACTTATAATTCAAAATTATATCTATCTTGATAATTTTTTCTTTCTTTCGCAGATTGGAAGAGCTTGTTTCGTTGTTGCCTCAGATTTGGAAAGAAGGCGTGCTACTCTTGAGAAGAAGAGTCTTGAACTTCGCAAGAAAAACGAAGAACTGGAGGATGAAGCTGCTGATTTTCGCGAAAATAATAAGCAGTTAGATTTTGAAAATTCCACTCAGAAGGACAAAATATATAGTCTTCAAGATGCCAATAAGCAACTCTATGGTATAGAGCTTTTCTTCCTTTTTTTCATTTCATTTTCTCTTATCTTTCCTCATATGATTTACCATTTTCGCGGACGTTTATTGTTTTTCTGATGAAGCTACCATTCTCCGTTCTTTTCCCGAACCCCTAGATAATGATACCCTTCTTGAACTCCTTAATAATTCTTTAAATAGTTTTTCAAACGACAAGATTAAATCCCTTTCTGTAGATGAACTCAGATCCAAACTTTGCCTCCTAGAGATTGACCATAGATCCATCTTGGGCTTAGCCGATAAATTTAAGCATTTCTATCTTAACTCTAAAGAGGAAATTAATAATTTAAGGACCAAGAATAGTAGTCTCATAGATGAAAAAGACCGTATTGCTCTCCAAGGTGCTCAAACCTTAGCGAAATTCCATGAAACTCTTCTTGAGGTTCAAATTGAACGAGATTAAGCTATTAGCCAAAATACTATACTTAGCAAAAGAGAGAGTCAAGTTTGCTCATGTCTTCTAATACATAATGATGATGAATTCGCTTGGGCTATGAAAGTTCTAGATAACGCTAGAAATAATTTAGGTGTAAATGTTAGTCTCCAAGCAGAGCAAACGGCCTTGATTAGGGATATGATTTCTGACAGAGAAGGTTGTTAACTGTTCTTCCTTGTTAATTATTTGTCTCTCATAAATTTCCACCAAGTCACTGATTCGCTGGTGTATGTTTGTAGGGGCTGAAGAAAGATTTCACAAAAGAATTGAAGAACTTTGAACTGAGAAAGCAAAACTTGCAAAGGATCTTGCTTCTCGCAATGATAAATGTTCTAAGCTGAAGAGCCAGTTGAAAATTATTGTTGCGAACTTTAAAAAGGATTCTACTCTTTTTCTCAACCAGACTATTAAAATGGTTTGTGATGACAATAACATTCTGCATTCCGCATATCCTTGTCTTTTAGATGAAGTCCCAAAGAACACTCCTAATTTGGTCATATCTGATAGTGATGTTAGCGAAGAAGAAGAATCTGATGAAGATGTAGAAGAAGAAGAGTCTGACGCTAGTGAGGAAGGGGAAGAGTCTGATGAGGATGAAGAAGAATCCAGCAAGAAATAATTTTTGCTTCCTTCTTTGATTTTTTTTGTAATATATGTATATTTGTCCTTTAATCTTCTATTTTTGTAATCTATCACTGCGAATTTCTTCAGTTTTCGATACAAGTTCTTATTTCTTTTTGTTTCTACCTGAAAATGCGGGGGGTCTAACAACCTCACCCAGTATTTTGATTAGCAATCTGTATGGAAAACTCCGAGTATTTTTCTAGATAATCAACTAGACAGTTAGACTCAATCAATAAAAAATATCTCAAGGAGTTATCATCTCAATCTCTCAATTTGATTTACTCAAGCAAATAAGATTCGCGAGTCTAATCAAAGAGAAATAACTTGGATGGTACCAAAGACCAATATCCAAGTGTTAATCAATTTAAATCAACAACCAATAAGGTCAAATATTCTAATCGATTGAACAACACACAACCTGTATTATTTCAATTATATAAAAATATAATGCGGAAAATAAATAACACAGACACCAAAATTTTGTTAACGAGGAAACCGCAAATGCAGAAAAACCCCGGGACCTAGTCCAGATTAAACATACATTGTATTAAGCCGCTACAGACACTAGCCTACTCCAAATTAACTTCGGTCTGGACTGTAGTTGAACCCCAACAAATGTCACACTGATCCAAGGTACATTTATGCTCCTACGCCTCTGATCCCAGCAGGATACTGCGCACTTGATTCCCTTAGATAATCTCACCCACAACCAAGAGTTGCTATGACCCAAAGTCGAAGATTTTAGCAAACAAATCTGTCTCACACTGGAAAAGTCTACAGGTAATAGATAAATTCGTCTCCCACGAATAAAACTATGAGTTTTGTTGCGTCTTTTGATAAATCAAGGTGAACAAGAACCAATCGATAAAACCAGACTTATATTCCCGAAGAACAGCTCAGTTTCATCAATCACCTCATAATAAACTTAATCGACGCAGCGAATAAGATTATTGAGGAATCACAAACAATGAGACGAAGATGTTTGTGACTACTTTTATCTTGCCTATCGGAGATAGAAATATCAAGCAAATTATTACAATTGTACTCGTACGATAGAAAGGGAAAGATCATATCACACAACTACAAGAAGAGTAGTATCGGTCTGGCTTCACAATCCCAATGAAGTCTTTAAGTCGTTAACCCTAATTTAGAGAGAAAACTCAAGGGTTAATGGAGATCAACTCTAGCTTAGAGAAAACTAGTATCATGCAAGAAAGATATGTGGGGATTAGTTTTTCCAATAGCTAGAGTTCTCCTTATATAGTCTTTCAAATTAGGGTTTGCAATCAATGTTAGCTTCCTAACAAAGCATTCAATATTCACCGTTAGATGAAAACCTTATTAGGTACAAGCTAATATCTCTTATAGGATCAGAATATCGCAGGAGCAACAGCCTTGCGAATTTAACAACAACACTCTTGCGAAATTTTAACAACTCATTAGAAATGTCGCAGAATGGTTAGGAAAGTGACGTAATAGATGACGGTGGTATAAACATGAAGAAAGTGTGATAATTTTGCGAATGATAGAGGTTTGCGAGGAAGTATCACTAACAAGCTTGCGAGAATATCGCAAGTCAGATCCTAAAATAAAGGACAGATTAGTTGTCATCCACTATGTAAATCCCTATATAAAGAGTCGAATAAGCGTAAGGAAGGAGAGATATTTTTCGAGTGTTGAGCAAGTCATTAGGAGAGAGAAAGTTTAAAGAGCGATTATATTCTTGTTTTCTTCCATTTCTTGTAACATTTCTGTGAATCGATTAATAAAAGTGTTGTTCTTAATCTTGAAAAGATGTGTTGATTATAATGAATTCTTGTGAGGGGTGTAGTATGGGATTTCCTGCTACTACATATTGGCGCTAGAAACAGGGATTGAACCTGTGGATAGTGTGGAAATTAATATTGTGATTTGAAAGAATTTGGAGCAGTTTGTGATAGATTTTATATAATTTTGAACAATTCATTGAGGTTGAAGAGATGGCTAGAAGAAGAAATGCTTCAAGACAACCAACAATTGTGAGGAGGAGTAAGAGACTTGTTGGAGAAAGAAGAAATGAAACTGAAGAACCATCAATAATGAATACAAGAAATGCTGGAGAAAATAAAATTCAACAACCAATTCAGCATACACCAGCGCAAAATAGAACTATGGATTATGATAGAGTGAGTATACACACATGGCAGTCAGATTCAGCAGGTGAAGTGAAGAGGAGCAAAAATTAAGAAACGATAGGCGAATAGAGGAAGATCAAGAAGTAGTTGGAGGAATAATTCATGGAAATGGAGAAGTAAAAGCATTAGAGGAATTGAGACAAAGAATACATGAAGAAAGGAGAGTAGAAGCATAAAAACGTGCTAATTTGACAAGACAGAATCATGGATTGAGAATGGAAAATATGAGACTACAAAATAGAAGGTCAAGAAGTATAACAAGATCAAATTCAAGATCAATTAGAAGGGAAGAAAGACGAAACTCATTTGTAGAAAATGTTGATGGAAATATTCGGCAAGAGATGCAAAATTTAGATGAAGAACGTCGCAAAAATAGAGAAATGATTGAAGATCGATACATTCCACATGGCGAAATTCCACAAAACAGGCAGCGTCAGGAACGAAATAACAAAGGTGATGAAGAAAACCAAGAAGAAGAATATTACATGGGAGAGAAAATTGCAGAAATGAGCAAGTAATTGAGGAAGAAATTGAGAGACATTATGCTGAACAGGCACGTTTAGCCTGCGAGAGAGAGATTGAGAGCAGAAGTGGGGGAAAGAGAATTCCAAGAAGCAATACGTCAGAACAACCATGATAATCGAGAAAGAAGACGCGAGAAAAACCGCAATAATGATAATATCAATGAAGAATATGATAGAATACAAAGGAGAATCGAAAGACAACAAAAAGAGTTGACAAGGAGTGAGCAAAATCGCAGAGGAGATAATGAGAGATATAATGGTGTGCGAATTCATCAAAGAAATAAAAGAGAAGATCGCAGATAAAGACAAGAACAAAATGCTGGGGAAGGAAATCAAACACTCGCAGCACAAAACAGGCAAGAACATGGGAGAAGAGAAGCATAATTGAAGATACCAATGGAACCAGCGTCCGGGGTAAATGAACAAATATTAAGAGAACTGGAGGAAATGAGAGGAATGATGAATAATATGAGGGAAGGAGGTAGGAGACAATTGGATGAAGCTATAGAAGAAGCTGCGAAAACTCCATTCTCACAAGAAGTACAATTAGGAGGAATACCGCCAAAATGCAGTTTTCCTGTGTTAACCAGTATCTTTGATGGGACAACTTGTGCGATTCAACACATTAAATATTATGTGAGATGTATGTTACAATTGGGGAATCATGATGCTATGTTGTGCAAGTATTTTGCATCAAGTCTAACATGAGAGGCGCTAAAATGGTTCGAGGGTCTACCCAGGAATACTATAACATCTTTCAACCATTTACATACTATATTCTTAGGGGAATATATAACTAACAACTCCTCGCAACCAGGAATAGAAGATGTATTTGGATTAAAGCAGAGAATTGGAGAAAGTTTAAAGCATCTAACCATAAGATGGAAGACAATGTGCAGTGAGATGGATGGACGTGTGGATGAGAGATATCTCATTTTATCCTTCATAAATGCAATGTTCCAACCAATCTGCTATATATTTAAATTTTTAGAATCAAGAATACAATCACAATGACTGAATTACGAGAGCTACAGGAGGAGTACATTGCTCTTGAAGAAAAACATAATAAAATGGAATAATATCATGTTGTGAATACAATCTCATCAGCAGCGAATGCGAGTTTGCTACCAAAATTGATAAACACAGTTGCAGGCACTTCGCAGGTCTAACAAGAAAATAAGAATGATAATCAACAGAAGTTGGTAGCTATGGGAAGCAGGGATCAAGAAGAATTTGAAAGAGAAAGAAACTTTTATAGTCGAGGAGGGAACAATAAAATTCAAAGACTTGATCAGCCACATGAAACATATGGAGGACAAAGACAAAACTATCAGAGAGGATCAGGAAGTCAAAGAATGACATGGGAGGAGATCAAGATGCCACCTTTGAATATTAGTGTGGAAAATTTTTGGGAAGCAATAATTTTAATGGAGAATATACCAACACCCTAGAATATGGGAAAAGAACCGCTTTCAAATAACAGGAGCCAAGTATTTTGCTCTTATCATCACTTTCATGGACATTTTACAAATAATTGCAGAAACATAAAGAATCATTCTCAGAATGATAGACCAGGGAAAACTAAATCACTTTCTAATGGGGGACCCTCAATCTCAACTCTTACCACCACCACCAGAGATTCGCAGAGTTAATACAACAAAAGGAGGAGAAACATTTGTCATTGTAGTTGCAGGAATTCCTACACTACATCCCATACAAGAATTCACCATGATCAACACATATTTAGAGATTAAGAACAACAATTTTATTAATTAATTCTCAGAAATGTTACAAGAAATGGAAGAAATCAAGAATACAATAGCTGACAAGAATTTTTCTCTCTCCTCAAGACTTTCTCAACACTCTAAAAATTGATCCCCCTCTTCTGAGTCTATTGGCTCTCTTTATATAGGGTAACTACATAGTGGATGACAGCTAAGTTATCCTTTAATTTTGGATCTGGCTCGTGGTGCTCTCGCAGCAGTTGTAATGCTAATTCTCGCAGATGATGTAATCTTCGCAGGATCGTCATGCTCTTCTCGTGTTTCTTCTACCGTCATCCGCTACGTCATTCTTTGAGTTATTCTGGGACACTCGCAGAGTGTTATTGAGAGGCTCGCAGAAATGTTGTTAATAAAATTTCGCAAGAATATTGCTGTGGCAATATTCTGATCCTACATCTTACCTCTTCTCATGTCTTCTCCGCGAAGCGGAGAGGATTATGAGAATCTCCATCTTTTCAAACTGCCGCAGCTTCCTATATTTCCATATTCTCTTCTCGAAAAAACCCCATAAATTTAGTATAACCGCCTACACGTGTCAAATATTCTTCTTTTTACTGGCACGTCTTTCCTTAACAGGTCACTTTCTTTTGCCTATAAAAGGTAGAATCTGGTACAGAATCAATCTTATTCTTCTATTTCTAATCTTCCTCGTTTTCATTCGTTTGTTCTTTTTTTCCATCTGCAACTTTCTTCTTCAAAGATTCATCTGCTACTGCTTTCATGGAGTCATCAAGGTATCTGTTTTTCTAATGTTATTCAATCTTGCTTATTTTAGATTATGTTCATAAAAATTTATTATATTTGTTCTTATTTTACTTTACGTAATTCCCATACTGTTTCTTCGTTTCAGCGGAACCGCCCTAACACCAGAATTGTAGTCCAAAACCCTAGTTCTTCCAGAAATTCAGAGCAACAACCCGCTGAAAATAATAGGAAGCCTGCGAATCACAAGGTAGTAAGAAATATTTTCTTTCTTAATAACAATTTTGTTGCCTCTGTTTCTTATCTAAATTGTTATTCGCAGGGTGATGAGAACACTACTGCTCCTAGCAAGAAATCTCGCCGAATTAAAGATGTTGATTTCGATGTTCCTATTCCTCAACTAATTCATGTTAGTTCTATTCCTACACCTTCGCAGACTGAACCTGTATCTCCTGTCTGCGAAAATGTCGCCAAAAATACTTTTGCCTCAACTGATCCTTTTATAGATGTCATTCCTGAAATTACTGTGGATGAAGTTTCTTCCCCTTCTGCCGCAGTTACCTCTCAAGTTAACTCTTCCTCAATCCTATTTGTTACTTTTCCTGATACTTCATCTTCAGATGATGTATTAGTTGCGAATGATTCAAATCTCCAACTTTCTATTATTACCACTTCACCATCTGCCTCTTTCCCTCCTTCAAAAAAGACTTCAGTAGGAGTAGATGTTGCTTTTAAAGTTTTGTCTGACATTTTAGATGATGCCAAGAAGTCTTCTATTGATCCCGTTAAGCATAGTGTCTGCGAGACTTAAAGTAAATATTTTGATTCTGACCGCGTGGGTTCGCAAGCATCTCTGAAAGGTGAAGTTGAAGCTTTAAAGGGAGCTCTCCAAGCCAAGACTTTGGAATGTGACACTCTTCATCATAAGCTTAACAATTCTTCATTGAACTGCGAGAATCTTCGCAAGAAAAATAATGAACTAAAAGGTATAACTTTTCTATCTCTGTCTTTGATATTCTTTCATTAATTATTTTTCTTCTTTTCACACTCCTTTTTCTTAAAATCCTTTGTTCGCCTATTAAGCCTTAAACCAAAATCGATAAATGGGGATATTCAAAGCTGAATCAGTTGCTGAGGAGATTCGCGTTGATAGAGATTCTTGGATGGACCAATATAACCGATTAAATAATCATTACACATATTCTCTTGATCAAATAGAGAACCTTACTAAAGAGAACACACAATTATCACAGAAACAAGATCTATTGAGTAGTGAAGTTACTCGCATCTCTTATTTTTTAACCAAGGCTAACTTAGCAATAGAAACTTTATCAGATGAAAACAAGATTTTATCTCAAGAGAGGCGGGACCTTTCGAATAAGGTGGCGATCTCCTCGCAGCAATTAAATATTCTTCAAAGAATGTATGATAACCAAGAACGATCCCTTCATTCACTAAAAGATGAACTTAGAGAAGTAACTGAATCCTCTATCAGTGAGAAAAATACTCTTATCCAAGGTAGAATATCTTTAAGTATAAAGGTAAGCCAAATCAAAGAAGAGTACTCCAAATTAGAAGAATCCAACTCTGCTCTTGTGAAGCAAAATTATTTTCTACTCTCCAAAGAAAAGAATTTAAAATCTCTCTTACAAGGTTTAGTTAGAGATAAATTTGATGATGCTATGAGTCATTGGGAAAAATACTTGTTTGGCATTAATTCAAAACCTAATTTCACAAAATAAAGGTAGTCTTTTTGACTGCCTTGATTATTTTTATTTATTGCATTACTTGTGAAATCTTCAACAGAATAATCTTTATTTTTATTGTTGTTGTTCGTAGCATCTGAGGAAAAGCTTCATTCTACTATCTCTTCTATGAGTGCTGATCTGGTTAAAGTTTGCAAAGAGAATGCTGCTCTTACTACTCATCTTACTGAATCTCGCGATCTAGTAGAAAGGAAATACGACTACCTTGAATATTTCAAAGATATTGTTGGATCAAAATATCGCCACAATAATACTCCTGCAAGATTTACAGTGACAGTTCTGCGAGTTCTTCAATAACACACTGCGAGTATCACAAAACGGTTGAAAGAATGACGTAACAGATGACGATAGCTGAAACACGAGAAGAGCATGATTGACCTACGATGGTTATAACTCTTGCGAGAATTGACATTATAACTACTGCGATAATATCGCAAGTCAGATCCGAAATTAAAGGACAGCTTAGATGTTATCCACTATGTAACTACCCTATATAAAGAGACCCAGTAGATTCAGAGATGATGATGAATTTTTGAACGCTAAGAAAGTTTTGAGGAGAGAGAAAATTCAAGAGAATGATTGTATTCTTGACCTCTTATATTTCTTGTAAACATTTCTGAGAATCAAATAATAAAGTGTTGTTTTTAATCTTCAAATATGTGTTGATTATTGTAAATTCTTGTGAAGGGTGTAGTGTAGGTTTTCCTGCAACTACATTTTGGCGCCCAAAATAGGGATGAATTGATGATTATTTGAAGAAAAAGGTAAAAATTAACATTGTGATTGGAAGGAATTTGGAACAATTAGTGAAAGATCTTACGCAATATCCAATAGTTTACTAAGATTAATGGCTAGAAGAAGAAGAAATACATCAGAACCACCAACAACTGTAAGGAGGAGTAAAAGACTTGCAGGTGGAGAAACAGATAAAATAGGAGAATCTTCAAGGGTAAGAACAAGAAGAAATAGAACAAGGGATGATGGAGAAAATCAGGTTCGACAGCCAAATCAGCAAACACCAATGCAAGATAGAGCTGTGGATTATGATAGAGTAAGCGTGCATACTTGGAGATCAGATTCAATAGAAAAACCAGAAAATCGACAATTAAGAGATGAAAGACGAGATGAAAGAAATCAAGAAGTAAATGGAGGATTAATACATGAAGATGATGAAAATGAAACAGTTGAGGTTTTAAGACAAAGAATACAAGAAGAAAGGAGATTAGAGGGGGAAGAACGTGAAAATTTGGCAAGGCAAAACCATGAATTGAGAATAGAAAACATGAGGTTACAAAATAGAAGATCAAGAAGCACATCGAGATCAAGTTCGAGAACAATTAGAAGTGAGATAAGAAGAAGATCACATATAAAAAATATTGAAGAAGAAAATCATGATCCAAATGGAGGACGTCGCGAAAGGAGAGAAATAAGGGAAGATCGTTACATACCACAAGGAGAAATTCAACCAAACAATAGAAGGAAGGAAAATGAACAGCGTCAGGCACGAAATAACCAAGATGGTGAAGAAGATAAAGAGGAAGGAAGGAGGATATTGCATGGAATAGAAACTCTAAGAAATCATCATATGATTGATAGAGAAATCGAGAGACATTACGTTGAACAAGCATGCTTAGCTTGCGAGAGGGAAAGATTGAGAGCAGAGGTAGAAGAGAAAGAATTCCAAGAGGCAATTCGCCAGAATAATCATGACAATCGAGAAAGAAGACGTGAACAGAACCGCAATAATGGTAATATTAACTAAGAATATGATAGGGTGCAAAGGAGAGCAGAATAAAATCGCAGAAGAGAAAATGAGAGATATAACGGTGTGCGTATTCGCGAAAGAAATGTAAGAGAAGATATCGGAGAAATACAAGTAGAAAATAATGGAGATGGAAATCAAAATCTCGCAATACAAGATAGGCAATAACGCAGGAGAAGAGAATCTGCACTGAAAAGACCAATGGAGCAAAATTCAGTTGGGAATGAACAAGTTTTAAGAGAATTAGCAGAAATGAGGGGAATGTTAAATGATAGAAGAGAAGGAGGAAGAAGACAACTTGATGAGGCGATTGAAGAAGCTGAAAAAACTCCATTCACTCAAGCAGTACAATTAGGAGGAATACCCCCAAAATGCAATTTACCAGCGTTAACCAGTATTTTTGATGGAACTACATGTGCCATTCAACATATCAAA
This sequence comes from Papaver bracteatum, assembly GCA_023529315.1. Classification (NCBI taxonomy): domain Eukaryota; kingdom Viridiplantae; phylum Streptophyta; class Magnoliopsida; order Ranunculales; family Papaveraceae; genus Papaver; species Papaver bracteatum. The sequence continues at coordinate 992,384 of JAJJWX010000603.1, forward strand.
GCCTATGTTAGGTGTATGCTACAATGGGAGAACCATGATGCTATGTTATGCAAATACTTGGCATCAAGCTTAACTGGATGTAGGATCAGAATATTGCTACAACATTTCTGCGAGATTCTAAAACAACACTCTGCGAGCGTCACAGAATAGCTCAAAGAATAATCCAAAGAATGACGTAACGAATGATGAAAACATGAAACATGGGAAGAGTGTGATTGTTCTGCGATGGTTTCAACTCCTGCGAGAGTTAACATTACAACTACCGCGAGAGCAGTGCGAGCCAGATCCGAAATTAAAGGACAACTTAGCTGTCATCCACTATGTGACTACCCTATATAAAGAGATCCAGTAGATTCAGAAAGAAGGATGATGTATTTTTGAGTGTTGAGAAAGTCTTGAGGAGAGTGAAAATTCAAGAGAGCGGTTGTATTCTTGATCTTCTTCCATTACTTGTAAACATTTCTGAGAATCAAATAATAAATTGTCGTTTTTAATCTTCCAAAATGTGTTAATTAGTGTGAATTCTTATCATGGGTGTAGTGTAGGATTTCCTGCAACTATATTTTGGCGCCCGAAACAGTGATTGAAAGTTGAAAATTATAAGAAAAAGCAAGATAAAAGATCAATATTCGAGTTAAGAAGATGATTGAACAAATTGGTGAAGCAGTTGAAGAAAAAATTGAAGCAAATGAGGATTACAGGAAGTTGGAGTGCAATACGATAACAATAACAATGATCAACCAATTCCATGAAAATATTAGAGGAAAGATTCATAAATGAGATTTTGAAGGAAAAAGAATTACGAAGGTGGAGAAAATATCACCTCTGAAAGATTGGGAAAAGCTAGAAATCACATTAACAGCAGCAGAAATACCAAAAGAAAATTAGGATCATACATTTCCATTGGTAATCATGGTATCTACTATGCGAGTGAAGAAGAAGAAATCAACAAGATTTGCAGAAGAGTGGGCTATGAATAGAACTTTGGTGGACGCATGAAGTTCTGTAGATATTATATTTTATCATACATTTAAGAAAATGGGATATAAGGATGAAGAGATGTCTTGTTCAAATTATCACATTCATGGTTTTGGAAAATCTATAACAAAACCTAAAGGCGAAATAATGGTACGCATTCCGCTATGAGAGATTGAAACACAAGTAACATTATGTGTGGTGGATGTGGAGGCACCATATAACATGATATTGGGGAGACCATGGATACACGCAATCAACGCTATAACATCAACATTACATCAATGCATCAAATTTCCTATGCCTAGTGGAATTGGAGAAATTAGAGGAAATACTGATCTTGTGAAACTGTGTTATCGAATTGAAGTGAGAAACTATGAAGAGCGTCCAAAATTGCGAAAAGCTCGCAGAAAATTGGCAAAAGAGGCAAAGAAAGAAGAATAATTTAAAGTTTACGTGAGCAAGAGAAGGAAAAGGAATACCCAGCGAGATCTCGCAAGAAGATGATGAGCCCACAAGAGTCATGGAAACACCAACACCAATGGGAGAACCTGAGGCCAGCTACACCACAGCAGAACCAACAAAGGAAGTAAATGTTGGAAGTGAAGAAGAACCTAAAATGCTGAAAATTGGAACTAATATGGGTGCAGATGAAGAAGAACAAACCATAAATCTCTTGCGAGAATATAAGGATATTTTCGCGTGGAGTATGGATGAGATGCCTGGAATAGATCTATCAGTTGCATGTCATATGTTAGAAATTAACAAAGATATGAGACTATTCAAGCAAAGGATAAAGAAAATCGCGACAACTTATCACTCAAAAATAGAAGAAGAGTTACAGAAGATGCTCGATGCGGGAATTATAAGGAAAGAAAAATACCCGGAATGGATTACAAATATGGTAGTGGTTCCAAAGAAGAATAAAGGGATAAGAATTTTCATAGATTTTATTGACCTAAACAAAGCTTGTCCTAAATATAGCTTTCCATTACTAGATATTCCTCAAATGGTCGAATCAACAGCAGGAAATGATAGAATATCTTCATTGGATGGGTATAAAGGATATAATCAGATCCCTCTTGCTGAAGAAGATCAAGAGCACGCCGCATTTTTTGCTCCAAGAGGATTATATTGTTACACAAAAATTTCGTTTGGGTTACGAAATGCTGGTGAAACGTATCAAAGAATGGTGGAGAAGGTGTTCGCAAAGTGGATACACAAAACATTATAGGTGTACGTAGATGACATGTTAATAAAGAATAAAGAAGCTAAGAACCATGTGCAAGATTTGAAGGAGATTTTTGATCAAATGCGACTCTTTAACATCAAGGTGAATCATGATAAATGCATTTTTGGGGTAGCATCAGGGAAATTTTTAGGTTATATTGTATCAAAAGAAGGAATGCAAGTTGATCCAGAGAAAGTACAGGCAATTCGCGATATGCCAACGCCAGCAACAGTGAAAGATGTACAGAAGTTGAATGGGCTCTTAGCCTTGCTAGGAAGATTTATCTCGCGATCTTCAGATAAATGCAAGCATTTTTTAAATATACTCATGAAGGGTACAAAATTCAAGTGGACAGGTGAATGTGAGAAGGCTTTTCAAGGAGTTAAAGAATATCTAATGAACATATCTATTTTACAGAAAGCGGAGCCGGGAGAAGAATTATTGATTTATCTTGCGACAACATCGCACGCATTAAGCGCAGTGTTATTACGAATAGATGCAGGGGTAGAAAAACCAATTTACTACATCAGCAAAACATTTAATTCTGCAGAGAAAAATTATTCAAAAATTGAGAAGCTAATTTTGGCATTGGTTTATGCAACCTTTAAACTTCGCATATATTTTCAAGCACATAAAGTAAAGGTGTTAACAAAGGTGCCCATTGAGTCAGTAATGAAGAACTCAAAAAAATAAGGCAGAGTTGAGAGATGGAATGCACAAGTAGGGAACTTTGAAATCAAATATGAAGTCCTATCCTCACCAAAATCACAAGCTGTGGCAGATTGTTTTAGCAGAATTCCCTCTAGAAGATGATGAAACTGTGGAAGAAATGATGGACATAGAAGAAGAACATGGAGATCCAAAATATATATTAAAGGAACCCAACATATGGTAAATATTGGTGGATGGATCATCAAATGGGGAAGGAAATGGAATTGCAGTAGTCTTTATCTCGCCAGAATGAGAAAAAATGGCTTTCTCGTTTCGTTTGGATTTTACATCCACTAATAATGAGACAGAATATGAAGCTGTGGTGCATGCTCTAAAGTTCTCCGTAGAGATGAAGTTGGAGAACGCAAGGATTACTAGTGACTCGCAATTGGTAACTCGCTAGATAAAAGGAGAATACACAACGAATGAACCATCTCTAAAGAAATGCAAGAAACTTGTTGAAGAATTATCTGCGAGAATTCCAAAAATAAAATGGAGACATATATCAAGAAAAGATAATAGACTCGCAGATGCTTTTGCGTTCATATCAAGTATGATGAAAAACATAGCTGCGAGATGCATAAGAATTCAGACACTTGTATCACCTTCAATTAATAAAGAAGAAGAAGCAAAAGCGGATGTAATGATAATAGAAAATGACACAGAAGAATCAGCCAGCGACATTATCGCAGATTGGAGAGCAGAACTTCACGCATACTTGGCGACCGGAGAAACACCAAAAAATAGATTGGAGGTGCACAAATTAAAGAGCCGTGCAACAAATTATGAATTAAGGGATGGGGTATTGTATCAAAAATCTTTTAATAGGCCATTACTTAGATGCTTGACACGGGAAGAAGGAGAAAAAGTTTTAAAAATGTTGTATAACGGCGATGTTGGTAATCATAACGGAGGAAGATCTTTGGCTTATAGAACAAAAATGCAAGGCTATTATTGGCCGTATATGCATGAAGATGCAAAACAATTATCAAAGCGTTGTGAAGATTGCCAGCGATATGGAAAGAGGATACATGCACCAGGGGCACCATTATCATCTTCAAAAAGTGTATACCCTTTTGGAAAATGGGGCTTAGATATTGGGGGACCCTTTGTGCCAGGTTCAGGGCAGAAGAGATACTTAATTGTCGCGACAGATTACTTCACAAAGTGGGCAGAAGTAAAATCAGTACAACACATTCGCGATAAAGATATATTTACATTCATCTTTGAAAATATCATCTGCATATTTGGAATTCCAGCACAATTGGTTTCTGATAATGGAAAACAATTTGAAGAACAAAACATAGAATTGCTACTCAATGCATTTAAGATAATATGTGGAAAATCAACTCCTTTATACCCACAAGCTAATGGTCAGGCTAAAGCAACTAATAAGACAATCGCAGACATCTTAAAAACGAAATTTAAAGGGTGCCATAGAGCATGGTGTGAACAGGTACATAATGCAGTCTAGGCTTAAAACACAACCAGGAGAGAGTGATCTATGTCAAAAATAAATTACACTTTCTTACTACTCAAAATATATAATGAAGCAAGCGCAAGAAAGGATCGTTCCCACAGAGAGTACAAGGTCAAACTGGTGATTCTTCCCTTTTGAAACCAATAATTTCCAGACCTTCCATAGACCCAGTAACTCGCACCAAACATCACCAGCACATTCTTACCAAACCACTAGCAAACAGACCTCATACACAGCCATCAGACTCATGGAAAACCAGCATGGAGTGATGCAGTCGAGCAGCTGCAATTCAGTTTCTTCCTTGCTTTCTCTAGACAAAACTTCTCGCAGAGATCGTATCACCATCAGAACCTAGCCTTTAACCTTGTCTAGAAATTAACCAAAACTTGAGCTCCCTGTAATAGCACCATATACCAGTCACTTCTCCCATATGTATCACCTGCAACTGATTCATTTCCATATTGCTTTGCATATTTCCAAGCATTGCCAGGAACCAACGAAAACTCCTTTCAGCCGTTTTCGATCACCAGAGCCATTACTACCTATACATTCTAGTTGTAACTCCATTCCCATTAATAGCTCAATTCCAACCAAGCACCAGCTCCATATCACTGTAACACAATCCACTACCTGCAATTTCAGCTCTTTAAATCACAAAACCATGCACCAGCACTTCCCATGACAATCAACACCTCAACTGCGCTACTTCCAAGCTCCAACTGCAGCTCAACCATCATCTCGATCCTCCACCATGCCAGCAACAAAACATGCTCAAACCAAACCACACTATACAGCACCAAGACTCAAGTAGTATAAGCCCTGCAATGATTTACTTCTGTCTCATATCTCCACTGCATTATCATAGCAACAACTGAATCAATGCACAAGCCAAATAAAACCCACACTGTACATTTCCACATTCCATTAACTCCATTGCAATGCCATCTTGCCATTTTCATAACAAACTGCATCACTCATGGCAGTAAGCAGCTTCAAATCCTCCCTGCAAACCCATTTTAGCAACAACAACAACCTACAAACCAGATTACCACCAATTCGAATCTGAGAGCAACCCTTTGATCACTCAGCTCATAGGGCATGAGCTTCAATTCCAACTACCAGAATCCATAACCAGCAAACCCATGGAACCATATTTTCTTCCCTATAGTTCAAGCTCAATACTTCATTTGAGCATTCATCCACTTCACACAAGCCATTCAGCTCCAGTTCAATCTCCTGCTCAAATTCTACCGATACCCATTCTCGATTCAACCATCTTCATTATCAATTCCAATTCAAGGTACAAACCCTAGACTCCATTTCTCCTCTATAGAAAATTCATCTTCTTCATTCTGTGAATGAACAACCAAAAGAAACACATCATCTCGATCTTGTATCTTTCTCAAAACCAAATCAGAAGTACATCAAAACCCCTCTCATAATCTGAATCATCACAATTTCAAACCATCAACTTCTGAATTCCAAATCCAGCTCAAACAAAACCCTAACTTGTAAACCCAGAACATCACATACCCATCTATTCTTCCAAATTAGGTGATTTAACCACGGGTTTGTGTTCTCTGTCATCTCAATTCGATAATTCGTTCTCCAATTTCTCTAAAATAAGAAAGAACTTCATCAACGTATTCTCACAGAAGCAGCCACCATTAGTTCTAGGGAGAGGAGAAGAAATGAAATCTAATCCTCTCTGAATTTCAGGTATGTGTAGGAATGGGAATTACTCAAAGCACCCTCTGCTGGATACGGGCTACCAGGTCCATATATGGCTTGTCAGTTCTGGGAGACTGACAACTTAATTTCCTCCATCACTCCTATTGTCCAACCTAGCATGCTCCAAATATCGTCTGCGAGTTGACCTTTTTTCCCTTTTCACTCCAAATGGATAATTTCTCCTTCTTTTGCTCCGAATGACTCCAAAACACCTATAAAACTCAAATACAAACATAAGATCATAACTTACATGAAAACTCGCAAAGAAAGCATAAATACTAGATATAAAATTAGGTGTTTATCACACCTATAAAATTCCCCCACACTTAGACTTTGCTAGTCCTCGAGCAAATCAAACAAAAACTGAAATACAACAACTCTGTGCCGTCGAGGCTACGGTCACTTTTAGAATAAATAACAAGCCTTTAAACCCCTAGGTGTCCCTAGTGGACGAGTTTTAGTCTCGTGAAGGTTTGCAAGAGGTCTACCTACAAAACCTATTTTTCCAACTCCAGCTACCTGTGACAAATCTATGAATGAATCCAAAATGTACATTGGAGGAGGTACCCTGATGTGAATCCAAATTAATATATATGAGTAAATAAAGTTTTTCTTAGAAAGTCGAACAAACCACAATACTCGGAATCTGACTAACCACAATCACAATGAAAAGATTAAGAAGATGGATATAGAAGTAGATGTTTGTGAATGTTAACAAGTGATCGGTGTTTCCTATATCTGTCTGAAGGTCACTGCCAAGATGAACATATGCACCTATTTGATAGGTGTAGAATAAACCTAATTTACTATCTAGTAGTTTATGTTTTTTTTGCTATTTTTCTTGTGAATTATGTATTTTTACGTGTGTTTTTGAGTTATTAGGTACTCTGGAGTCACACGGAGGAAAAGAAGAAGAAATAATCCAAAATTGAGAAAAAAGGGCAAATCCATAATTTTACAGGATAACACTATCTGGAGCTCGGAAATGGTTAAGGGACAACTCTTTTTTGAAGTTTAAAGACAGACTAGCTAAGGTTAAGGGGCTTCCATTAGGCTATCCCTTATTAGAAGTGACCATTTATATAGGCACCCAATCTGTGGGTGTATTAGCAGTGGGTGTAATTATCATTGGGTGCAAATAACCATCCCATCTATTTTGATCTAAACCTAGTCGATGAGAAAAGTTTATCATATTGAATTCTTCCCCAAATCTCATTATGCATCTGAAAGAGGATATGTCACGAAATAAAATTGATGTTTGCATCCATGGATTATCGAGAAGATTTCGGTGAGATAGAGAAGAGATAAATAAGGTTAGTTAGAATATAAAAACAAGAAGCCGAGATGGTAGTGATGATTCTAAGAACAGGATGATTTATGGTTTACTGTGGATTGAAGATAAATGACGTTCAATGGAGAAGGAGAGAATGAAATACATATGGGTTTATTGGCATGAATCTGTAGGAATTCAGGATTGGGTTCTTCTGTGATTGAAATCGAGAGTTGCTGGTGGTATGGTATTATGAAGAACAAAGAAATCGATGTTGTAATTGAACGGAAATCGAAATTGAGATATGGGTTTGATGGAACTGGTGAGGGTCTGAGGTTTAGAAGCAAATGAAGTTGATGGGATTGGAGATCGATGAGGATTGCAGAGTAATTTCAAAGCTTGTTGCTGTTGCTTTCCGTGAAGGCTGATGGATCTGTTTTAAATGGGTTGGTAATCGTCGTGAATTATGAGAAGAAGATGCAGTATGATATGATCTATTAATGCTACAGAAGATGGGTATGAGTTTAATTAGATTTATAAGAAGCTGTGCTATGTAATTGAAGTGATTGAAGAGATGATGCAGAGGATTAGTAGCTGCTGCTATGAAGAAGTTCTGTGTTTGAAATTGTGTGAATGAACTGTATGCAGGTGGAAGCCAAAGAAGTTTCAGATTGAGATATTGAATGAAGTAAAGCTGTGTTAGATGTATGCTAGGTTTTTAACAGGATAAGACCAAAGAATTGAGGCCTAAAATTGGTCGGGAATTGACAAGAATTCAAACAGAACTCTGCCGGATTTTCATACCGACGAGTTAACTCGTTCCCGCCGATGGCCGATCCAACTCGTGAGTAAGACGAGTTAGACATCTAACTCAAGCTGGCTCAATGGATGACTCTCTTACCTTGACTGATGACTGACCGTTAGTTTGACCCATTTGACGGTTAATCTTTGATGGTTGACCAACAGAATATACCTTGACCGGAGGAGAATCTCAGGTGGCCGGCGGCGACGGATTCTGGCCTATTTTCGGCCAAAACACAGTTTTCCGGCAAGCCAAAGTTGCATAATTTTGTGCGGATTTCTCTCATGGGATGTGAAGACTTGGACTTGGAATTGGATGGAGAATTGGGCTTGGATTTGGAAAGAGGAGATGAAAGATTTGAGAAAGGCTTGGATTTGGAAGTTGAACTACAAAGGGAAAGGGATTATATTCCTTGGAATATTTGGAGAGCATTGAAGCCTATAAAGAAAGGAGTTCTCTACAGTTCTTCATATCTCTTATATATATATCTTTTTGCACACCTCTATACACACAACACTTTTTCTTATTTATTCTTTGTGTGAACTCCTTAATATTAGTAACTAATTTGATTGAGGATGAATTCCTAGTTTTTAATATATGATTTGAGTTTTGTTTTAAATCTACTTTGAATATTCACATGATTATCGTTTGTTTTTACTAATATGAGTGTTTATGATTAATTGATAGGTTATTTAGGATGCATACTAAATTGATTTGTTAATTTGATCTAAAGCTAGTGAAAGTTAGGGAATACGTAATAGTTTCTTGACTCTTTACACAAGTAGAAAACACGAGACCTTGCGGAGGGATTCCGTGGAGCAATTGTGTATGAAAACAACGCTAGAAAGTGTACCAAGCAAACCGAGTCTAACTACTAGTACTAAACCTAAGTTCATAAATCTTAATGCGTTCGGGGAATTACATCTTGTAAGCGAACCTCAAGGTGGTTTTTTGAATAAATCGATAACTAAGCGGACTTGTTATCGGTGAAATAAGGAATTTTGGGGTTAGCTAAGCTAGATGTTACCTACGGTTGGTGATAATATGTGACTAATAAGAAGTGGAAAAAAACATAACTTGAAGCATTGTTTTGCAACGAAGAAGGATTCCTTGATCTAATTTCTCTTATCTTTTTAATTGTTTTGTTTATTTATTTTCTTTTCTTTTACTTATCTAAAACATACACCCCCTTTGTGACATTATAAGACAACTAGAATCTCGTGCTCCTCGTGGGATCGATCTTGACTACCCTATATTACTTGTTAATTAGGTAGTAAAATATTAATTAATTTGTTGTGGTTACGACATGCATCAAATTTTGGCGTCGTTGCCGGGGAGCAGTGGGCGATTTTAGTTGTTTTTATTTTTATTTTTTCTTGCTTTGTTAGATTCTATATCGTCTCTAACTTAGTTTTTGAGAATTGTTTTTCAGGTACCGGTTTTCCATGTATGGTGGACAAGAGCAAGCATATTACAACAATCAATACGGTGTTCAACCTCAATATTATGACAACTTCCAACCATCCTTAGGATACAATCAAAACCAATCTTTTGGCTATGATCAATATCCTACGGAACCTTATGGATACTCTCATACATATCAACAACCTTGTAATGGGTATGTAAGTCAAGCACCAAGGTGGGATAAATCTACTTCTAATTGGATTCATTCAAGTTGTATGCATATTATCAATGAATTGCAAGACTTGCGGCAAATACTAGACCGTGATAGAAAGAACATCTCACAAACCAATTTCTGCAACACTTTTTCTTACCCGACTCCGGATCGTAGTTATGATCATTCACCCATTCAAAGGGAAGAGTCATGGGAAAGAGAACCTATTGTAGCCAACGGTGGTAAGCGTGTGAACGTCCGGAAACTTGCACAAAAATTATACAAATTAGAAGATGATGGAGACTCGGAAGAGCTTGTCGCATAAATTAGTAGGACTATTCATATGGAACTTAAACGATGTCGGGATAAAGGATATGAAACCGATGAAGATTCTTATTATGGTGATTCCGATAATGAAGATGATTGTGTTGAAAAGGACCAACCTTTGGAAACTTTTGATGACGCTAGTGTAGATTACTCGAGCCTTGATCTTAATAATGATCAATCACCTATTCAAAAGGTAGAGCTTGAATAAGATGCATTTAGTTCTTGGAAAAAATTTCTTAGGGAAAAATATGAGTCCGCGGAAGTGTATGAGCGTTGCAACAATGAGGAAGTTATTCCAATTCCGGATCATAATAACGATCCTTCACCTATTCAAAAGGAGGAGATTGGGTGTGACTTGCCTATTGTTGTAAACGGTATAACACCCTCACAAGAGGATCTTACAATTTACACCGAAGAAGATTTTATGAGAGAGGAATGGCCCGATTCCGATGATGAATATGTTGAAGAGGTGATGCTCGATAATGGAACCGAATTGAATGATATTGTGGAAGACCCAATTGAACTTGCCGATAATTATGATGATGCCGAGACTTTGGTTAAGGTAGAAAATGATGAAGAATGGTTGCAAAGTTTTATAGAGGACCATGATATGCAAGAGGTAAGTAATTCACTCGAATTTTTTAAGAATGAATAAGATACCGTGATACAAGAAATTGTGCAAGGTTTGTCTAACCCTTTGCATATTAATTCTTCTCCTTTACCTCTTATTGGATTGAATGTATGTGCTTCGAAAGTACTTTTAAATAACTTTGTTTCTCGATATCCACCATTGGAAACACTTGATGCTAACACTATGCAGGTTTGCCAAGAGGAATACATAGAAATTCCCAAATTCTATGTTCTTTATACACTTCCGAGTGTGGACAAGAATAAGTGTGGGGGAAATTTCTATCGAGCGATAATTTCACTATTGTTTTCTTGTGCAAATATTTGTATGAAGCTATTGTTTGCAAAACAGGTGCTATGGGTGGATCCCAAAAAATTTCGATTGTTAGTATATGGGGAGTGAATTTTACAAGTGTTAAGTCGGGCCTTCGACTTTAAAACAAGCGCTAAATGGGAGGAAACCCATAGGTTTTGTATTTCTTATCCTTTTGCTTTTTATTTTTGTTATTTATTTTTCTTGTTTCATATCATATTAGGATTTCCCACCTTGACTTTGCTAGGAGGATTCAATTACATTGAGGACAATGTAAGGTTTAAGTGTGGGGGAGTGGCTAAGCATATATTTTTGCATAAAAAAAAATTTGCATAAAAACTTCAACTTTTAGAGATTTTAGAGTCACTAGCATACTTCTAGGTATGTTTACATAGAGAATTCTGACCGACATAATTGAACTTGGAAGTGTTAGGGAACTACGTTCGATTTCTTGCTTGTTAGAGTGTTAAATAATGGATTTAATCATGCCGGTGATGCAAATTAGGAGCAGAGAAGAATGCATTATTAGAGTTGCTGATCAATCATTAGTGGAGACTATCCATTTTCATATCAACCGAGGCACCGACCAGAAATTTTTCCATGAGTAAAGAGCTTATTTTGAGTGTGTGTCACCGTACGTTAATTCCGAGTAGAATGGTGAGCTACCCAATTTCACACCAATTTCAGCACTATTTTGATATCTTGAGTGCTAATTTTTTTCAATCATGAGGGTGACGTCTATGGATGAAAGCCTCCTTCTTGTAGTTCGATTTGCAGTTAGCACCATTTTCTCTCTCGACAACAACGGGTTCATAGAAACACCATTAACAACAAGGGAGCGACATCAAAATCTACAAGGAAAAGTTGAAGACGTTTGAGGTTTACAAGCAACGGAACAAGAAAAGAGCAAATTTCAAATCCAAGTAAAGCAACATACAATGAGCAGATTTTTACATACAAGTTGAAGACTTATTTACAAAAGCGAAGAAAATCAAAAGGTGAGAATTATTGAAGTTTATGATTTCAAGGCGATACAAGTTGTGAAGAATCAAGCGGTAAAGTACTTTTCCACAGCCATGGTTTATTTTATTTTTCACTTTGTTTTGTATTTTGTTTCTCTTGTCTAAAAAAGAAAAAAATGAAAAAATGAAAGAAAATTGAAAAAGAAAAGAAAAAAAATTGAAAAATATGAGACAAGAGAAATATCTATTATTGTTTTGTTTTTATTGAATAAGCCGTGGGGAAGGAAAATTTATAAGGAAGTTTCAAGAGACAAGGATTTTAAGGAAAAAGGTTACAAATTGTCAAGGATCTACGAAATTCGAAAGTTTATCATCAATAGTAGAAGATGAAGAGAGGAGAGGAAGACGTTTCTATTGGATTCCGTGAGAGTGGTGTTATCATAATTGGCAATAGGATGTGAAGGTAAGTAAGTAATCTCATCCTCGATAATAGTGGTTGATTTCCTTTCTTAGAGATCGTTAGAAAAATGTTTTTTCAAAATGTTAAAAGATGTGGGTTTTCAAAATATTTCGGAGGTTATTCTTCCCACCATTCAACGTGTTGCAGGAATTCTCTCTTCATTCCTACCTGCACACATGTGAGACCCATAAAAAAGTTGTCTTTTTGAGTGCAATTATCATAAAATCCTTTTGGTGAGGCAGAAGTCGAGGCAAAATGCTTATTGATCGTTTCTCAAACACGTGTTCTCTCATTATGGTGTGGTTATTTCTCACTCAACATTTAAGAATGAGAATATGTTCTTTAGTATGTCTAACTTCTTATTACTAGCATGCAGAAACTCTATGTCCTCATAACTCTTTGGATGCTTGGGACGCTGGAATGCTTTGAAGTTGTGAGTTTTAGTTTGATTTGCTCGAGGACTAGCAAAGTATAAGTGTGGGGGAATTTGATAGGTGTAGAATACACCTAATTTACTATCTAGTAGTTTATGCTTTCTTTGCTATTTTTCTTGTGAATTATGTATTTTTACGTGTGTTTTTGAGTTATTAGGTACTCTGGAGTCACACGGAGGAAAAGAAGAAGAAATAATCCAAAATTGAGCAAAAAGGGAAAAGCCATAATTTTACAAGATATCACTATCTGGAGCTCGGAAATGGTTAAGGGACAACTCTTTTTTGAAGTTTTAAAGACATACTGGCTAAGGTTACGGGGCTTCCATTTGGCTAGACCTTATCAGAAGTGACCATTTATATAGGCACCCAATCTGTGGGTGTATTAGCAGTGGGTGTAATTATCATTGGGTGCAAATAACCATCCCATCACTTTTGATCTAAACCTAGTCGATGAGAAAAGTTTATCATATTGAATTCTTCCCCAAATATCATTATGCATCTGAAAGAGGATATGTCACGAAATAAAATTGATGTTTGCATCCATGGATTATCGAGAAGATTTCGGTGAGATAGAGAAGAGATAAATAAGGTCAGTTAGAATCTCAAAATAAGAAGCCGAGATGGTAGTGATGATTCGAAGAACAAGATGATTTAGGGTTTACTGTGGATTGAAGATAAATAAAGTTCAATGGAGCAGGAGATAATGGAATACATATGGGTTTATTGGCATGAATCTGTAGGAATTCAGGATTGGGTTATGTTGTGATTGAAATCGAGAGTTGCTGGTGGTATGGTGTTATGAAGAACAAAGAAATCGATACTGCAATTGAATGGAAATCGAAATTGAGAGATGGGTTTGATGGAACTGGTGAGGGTCTGAGGTTGAGAAGCAAATGAAGTTGGTGGTATTGGAGATCGATGAGGATTGCGGAGTGATTTCAAAGCTTGTTATTGTTGCTTTCCGTGAAGGCTGATGGATCTGTTTTAAAATGGGTCTTTGGTAATCGCCGTGGATTATGAGAAGAAGATGCAGTATGATATGATCTATTAATGCTACAGAAGATGGGTATGAGTTTAATTAGATTTATAAGAAGCTGTGCTATGTAATTGAAGTGATTGAAGAGATGATGCAGAGGATTAGTAGCTGCTGCTATGAAGAAGTTCTGTGTTTGAAATTGTGTGAATACTGTATGCAGGTGGAAGCCAAAAAAGGTTCAGATTGAGATATTGAATGAAGTAAAGCTGTGTTAGATGTATGCTAGTTTTTTAACAGGAGAAGACCAAAGAATTGAGGCCTGAAATTGGCCGGGAATTGAAAAGAATTCAAACATAACTCTTCCGGATTTTCATACCGACAAGTTAACTCGTTCCCGCCGATGGACGATCCAACTCGTGAGTAAGACGAGTTAGACAGCTAACTCAAGCTGACTCAATGGATGACTCTCTTACCTTGACTGACCGTTAGTTTGACCCGTTTGACCGTTAATCTTTGACGGTTTACCAACAGAATATACCTTGACCGGAGGAGAATCTCAGGTGGCCGGCGGCGACGGATTCCGGCATATTTCCGGCCAAAAATACAGTTTTCCGGTGAGCCAAAGTAGCAAAATTTTGTGCGGATTTCTCTCATGGGATGTGAAGACTTGGACTTGGAATTGGATGGAGAATTGGGCTTAGATTTGGAAAGAGGAGATGAAAGATTTGAGAAATGTTTGGATTTGGAAGTTGAACTACAAAGGGAAAGGGATTCTATTCTTTGGAAGATTTGGAGAGCATTGAAGCCTATAAATAAAGGATTTCTCTACACTTCTTCATATCTCTTATATATATATATATATCTTTTTGCATACCTCTACACACACAACACTTTTTCTTATTTATTCTTTGTGTGAACTCCTTAATATGAGTAACTAATTTGATTGAGGATGAATTCCTAGTTTTTAATATATGATTTGAGTTTTGTTTTAAATCTACTTTGAATTTTCACATGATTATTGTTTGTTTTTACTAATATGAGTGTTTATGATTAATTGATAGGTTGTTTAGGATGCATACTAAATTGATTTGTTAATTTGATCTAAAGCTAGTGAAAGTTAGGGAATACGTAATAGTTTCTTGACTCTTTACACAAGTAGAAAACACGAGACCTTGCAGAGGGATTCCGTGGAGGAATTGTGTGTGAAAACAACGCTAGAAAGTGGAACAAGATCTAAGAGTCTAACTACTAGTACTAAACCTAAGTTCATAAATCTTAATGCGTTCGGGGAATTACATCTTGTAAGCGAACCTCAAGGTGGTTCTTTTGAATAGAATCTGATAACTAAGCGGACCTGTTACTCAGTGAAATAAGGAATTTTGGGGTTATCTAAGCGAACCTGCTATCCTATGGTTGGTGATAATATGTGACTAAGAAGAAGTGGAAAAGAACATAACTTGAAGCATTGTTTTGCAGCGAAGAAGGATTCTTTGATCTAATTTCTCTTATTGATTTCTCTTATATTTTTAATTGTTTTATTTATTTATTTTCTTTTCTTTTACTTATCTAAAACATACCCCCCTTTGTGACATTATAAGACAACTAGAATCTCGTGCTCCTCGTGGGATCGATCTTGACTACCCTATTTTACTTATTAATTAGGTAGTAAAATATTAATTAATTTGTTGTGGTTACGACACGCATCACTATTGGATTGAGCTACTGGTCTGAATTCTAGTGTCAACACACTAGCGTATACAAGGGAACCAGCGGTCAACAATCTTAATTCTACATCAACTCAATTGGCATATACAAGGAAACCATGAGTCGACTTTATTAAACAATAGTAACAATTTTTTTCTTTTTCTTTTTCACTTTTTCACTTTTCACTTATTTATTTATTTATTTGAAAACATGATTAGATCTTTTGGATCCAAGCGCATGATTCTTGTCAGCAGATTACATGATAATTCCCTTGGATCCTGCATTCCACGCTTGTTTAGGGGACGGAGACAGGGAGAACACACACATATTGCTATCCAAGTGTCATTTTTATTTCGATTGGTCTAATTGGTCGGTCTTTTTTTTTTTTCATATGAACACAAGGGAAAACTAACAAGGCTAAAAACTCTATATATGAGAACACACCCCCCACACTTAAACTTTATATTGTCCTCAATGTAAATTGAATCGTCCAAAGAAAGTCAAGTTGGGAAATCCATAACATGATATATATACAAATGCATAATAAAAACTGATACTCCAACTCATAGCTATTTCTGAACAATAGAGGATAAACACTAAACAAGCTATTTAGTTGGCATCTAATCCCAACTCAGCCAATATATATACCTCATCGTTAAGAAAAAATTCCATCTACTTAGAAAGGCTAGTGTCTATTCTAAATTGTTCAAAAATCTCTAAAAGTTGGAGTATTGATATGCAAATATCCAAAATAAGAAAATAAAGATAAAAGACTTAAAAATAAAATAAAAAGATAGAGATAGATACACAAAACCAGTGGGTTGCCTCCCATTAGCGCTTGGTTTAAAGTCTTCATCCCGACTTGCAAGACGAATTCTCCATACACCAATAGCCGGAAAAGTTGGGGATCCACCCATATCACCTGTTTTTCAAACACTAGCTTCGCACAAATATTAGTAATATAAAAAAGAAATGAAGCTATTAACCGATAAAAGCTTCCCCCACACTTATTCTTGTCCACACTTGGAAGTGGGTAAAGAATATAGAAGTCGGGTACTTCTATGGTTTGTTGTTCACAAACCTGCATAGTATGAGAATCAAGCATCTCTAATAGCGGATATCGAGAAACAAAGTCATCTAACAATGTTCTTAAAGCACATACATTCAAACCAATAAGAGGTAAAGGAGAAGAAACAATATGCACAGGGTTAGACAAACCTCGCACAATCTCTTATAGCACGGAATCCTCTTCATCCTTGAAAAACTCAAGTGAATTATTCACCTCTTGTATATTATGGTCCTCTATCAAACCTTGCAACAATTCTTCGTCTGTTTCTTCCTTAACCAAAGTCTCAACATCAACATCTTCATTACAATCCTTTGCAAGCTCAATTGGGTCTTCCACAATATTGGTCATATTGGTTTCATTCTCAACATACTCCTCTTTGTTGCAAGGTACATACTCCACTGCGGATTCAAGTCTCACCATAAGGAACTTTTTTAGAACACTCATTACATCATCCTCAAGCTCTACCTTTTGAATAGGTTCTTGATCGTTATAAAGATCAATGCTTGAGTAAGCTACACTAGTGTCATCATATTCCTTTTCAACTTCACCTTGATCGCAAAAAGACTCCATTGTACACTCCTCGGAGATGTCACCATAAATTGGTTCAAGCGATGTATTTTCATAATCATCGTCACTATCATAGTTAACATAAGATTGACTACCACTTCCCAAAGATTGGTCTTTCGCAGAATTTTGCATGTCCTCTTTGCATTCTTTAATCCCTTGTCTTAAATTGGAAACACCTTTTTGAAGCTCTTGGGGTGATCCATCCAAATTTTAAAAATAGCGTTCCATTTGTTGGTAAAGCTCATTCGACAAAGAAAAAGTAGAATTACTTACTTCAGTATTGCTAGGCCAATTATCTTCCCTTTGAATAGGTGAATGATCATAACTACGATCAAAAATTGGGCCAAACATACTATGAGCACAATCGGTCGATGAAACTGGTTCCATGCTTGGTTGTCTACAAACTGACTCCATGCTGACCATAAATTGTTGCATTTCATCTACCAAATTAGAAGAAATATTAATAGAAGAACAACTATTCTCCCCTCCTTGTGGTTGCTCACTTACATATCCTCCGTAAGAAGGTTGAAATGTATGAGAACAACTAAAAGGGTACGTGGAGTATTGACCATAACCAAAGGATTGGTTTTTATTGTACTCTCCATAAGGGTGATAGTTGTCATAGTGTTGAGGTCGAAAACCTACCCATTGTTCCAATATGCTCCGTCCATTAGAAACAAGTACCTTAAATAAGATTCTCAAACCAAGGTTAAAAAACAAAAAATAAGAAAAACAAAACAAAAATAAAAAACCAAAAACAAGTGACAACCGTTGCCTCCCCGGCAACGGCGCCAAAATTTGATCGCTGTCGTAGGCGTCAAAAATAAATTACACTTTCTTAATACTCAAAATATATAATGAAGCAAGGGCAAGAAAGGATCGTTCCTACAGAGAGGACTAGGTTGTCAAGTTGTTTCGGTTTCCTATAAGTAACACGTGTGATTGTTTGATTTTTATAAAGTATAAGTAAAATAAAAGCAAATAAAGAAGAACGCGCAATTGGGGGATATCCAAACTAATTGGGGGATATAGCTAGAGGACAAAATTGGTGTCCCAATAGCAATTCTGGGTGACCCCCTATGTAATTATTTTTTTTAATTCCTAATCTAGCCCTGACTAATCCTAATTAGTGAATAATTATAATTAGTAAAAATGTTAAGTATTTGGGGGATACATTAGTTTTATTTTATTTTAATTTGTGTGAGTGAGGAGTTGAAGTAGGGGAAAAAAAATTGAGTGGATTTTTTTTTTTTTTTGAAAATGGAAGATGATTGTGATGAGAGAATTGCAGCTAAGAGGTTGAAAATTTATTTGAATCCACCATTGTTGTAGCTGAAAAAGCTCGGTGCCTGCATGGTATTCAACAAAAAACCCATGCCGGCATTGTTGGAAATGTGCATAAATTATTTCCACTATCCGGGGGGGTTCGGGGGGGCGTAGCCCCCCGAGGGAGCTACGCCCTCTCCTTACGATTTTTTTTTCTAGTTTTGATCTTAAGAATGTTGATTTTTTCTGGTTTTGAACAGGTACCGGCATGGTAACCTAGTTTTCGAGCATGCCGGAACTACTTCCGGCATGGTTTTTGCTTAAATTTCTATGCCGGAACATGATGAAAAGTATCCAGAAACTTGATTTTTTTTTTCACTTGACTACCGGCATGGAAAGATTTATATCGAGCATGCCAGAACTCAGTACCGGCATTGAATTTCATCACTTCCGGCATGGTCTTCATCATTTACGACATGTTCTTCATCACTTCCGGCGTGGTCTTCATCATTTTCGACATGTTCTTCATCACTTCCGGCGTGGTCTTCATCCTAAATAACCATGTCGGAACTCACTTTCGGCGGGGTATTCATCCTATAATTCTGTGCCGGCACATGATGAAAAGTATCCAGAAACTTGATTTTTTTTTCACTTGACTACCGGCATGGATATATTTATATCGAACATGCCGGTACTTAAAACCATTCATCCCAGATCGAATGCCGGTACTTAAAACCGGCGTGGTATTCATCCCAGATTGAATGCTGGTACTTAAAACCGGCGTGGTATTCATCCCAGATTGAATACCGGTACTTAAAACCGGCGTGGTATTCATCCCAGATCGAATACCGGTACTTAAAACCGGCGTGGTATTCATCCCAGATAGAATGCCGGTACTCGGTGTAACTCGATTGTTTCAGCAATGTTTGGTGATTCTAACCTAAGCCCATTGCTATAAATCGATTAAAACAATCATAAATGAGTTCAAACTCACTAACCTTCTCAAAGAAGCCTTGTTTGGCGATTCTAACGACTGGTTCGTCCTCTTATTCTTCTTCTTCTTCTTCTTGTTCTTCTTCTTCGTCTTCTTCTTCTTCTTCTTCTTCTTCTTCTTCTTCTTGTTCTTTAGCAATCACTAACCTTCTCAAAGAACAATGAAGAAGATGAAGAAAAAAAAAATCAAAACCCTAACTGTGCCGGCAATCAAATGAAATTGGGGGATAAACTTATTTGGTTTTTAGATTTAATTGTTTTAGGGGAAAGGGCATAACAGTCTTTTCATAAAGGTTTTTAATTAGGAAAGGGTATTTTGGTATTTTCATATTCAAAAGTTACCCCTTATCAGCCATCCCTGGTTGGGGGAAGTAATTCATATCTCCCAATTAGTTTGGATATCCCCCAATTGCGCGTTCATAAAGAAATAAAGCCCACAAATTAAGGTAGTGAGAATATTGGTTACAGATTTCATCTTCAATTGTAAACAAGTATTGAATGTATGATTAGAATTCGTATTTAATCTCGCTATCATCAAAAGCCCTAGAATACCTTATTGCAAGAATACTCCGTAAATTTCCTAAGTTTATCAACACACACATTAGAGCTGCATATGTGAATTCTACCTAAAGAATAACCTAACGCCTTGCGCTAATTAAGTTCAATTCCTAGGAGAATTAAATTTTAGAAATGGGCTAATCAATGCAACTATCATACATTGCGTATGAAAATTCGGACAAACGTCAATTTATACATATGATTACAAGAGTGTATCACTACAAACCGTAATCATATCATGCTACTCATAGTCAAGGTTATCACTCGATGAAAACCCTAAAATAGCTATAGATATGGATGTATGTTCAATCAATTCTAGACTCAACTAAACAAACATTCAATCATATTGCAATACATCAATCATGCAATTATTATAATCAGTAGAAATCAAACGATAATATTGAGAGAAAACTAATTCATAAAATCCATAACTTGTTTTTAAAATCCAACTACATCTTTAACCAATAGCAAAATCAAGTACTTGTGTTTTTGGAAATCATCATAGAAAGCAAAGAAGAACTATCATGTGAAACCCTAGAACACAAATAAGAGTCTCCCTAATGGAGATATATCTTTAGAAGAAGACTTTTCTATTTATATGCTTTTCTCCCAAAAGGATACTTTCCAAAAATTAGGTTAAGTCTTCATAATCTTCAAGTCCACGTCCATCTATTAGTCCACCAATCCCATGTGTGAGAAATATGTCTCTGGAATTTTGGGTCCAAAACTGGTCGCCGGTTGCTGATGTCATCACCGGAATCCGGCCACCATTGCCGGAATCCGGTCGCCGAAAAATCTCCTCGGGCCACTTGAATCATTGGAAGATGTCACCAGCCAAATGTATAATCTCAGGAGCTCACTCTACTTCTCTGCAGTTTAAACATTCACAAACACCATTTTAGCCAATTCCTTGTTTCTTGAGAAAACGTACCCAAAAGTGTGACGCGTAGCTCATATCCCCAGCCGCCAACTCTTGCATCCAGCACATACCCCCTTCATGATTCATTGAATCTTTACGATCCCCACTTTCGGTTCTAAAATCCAACTACCTGAACTAGTACCAGCATATCTCCATTTCTACTCCGTTTTCGCATAGTTTCTGCAAATGCAGATGCAACTCCATCTTTGCTCCAGGTTTACATGCCATTTGCTCAGCTTCAGTCATCATATTCTTCCACCTTGACGAGCACACACACGCATCATACAAATTTCAGTTACTAAAACCACCAACTATTTCACCTGTGCCTCAGCCAACCATTTGCGCAATTTATATCATCTCCCAATTCCATGTTGCTTCAAAACCCAGTCCATTAACTTTACTGCCACTTACCATTTTCAGACACGCCTTGTACTCAGCCCTTGAGCCTTGGTTAGCCACTGCACCGAACCTGGATCAAACTGGTGGTTCTTCCCTTCTGAAACCAATAATTTCTAGACCTGCCATAGACCCAGTAACTTGCACCAAACATCACCAGCACAATCTCACCAAAACACTAGCAAACAGACCTCATACACAGCCACCAGACTCATGGAAAACCAGCACAGAGTGGTGCAGTCGAGCAGCTGCAATTCAGTTTCTTCCTTGCTTTCTCTAGCCAAAACTTCTCGCAGAGATCGTATCACCATCAACACCTAGCCTTTAACCTTGTCTAGAAATTAACCAAAACTTGATCTCCCTGTAATAGCACCATAAACCAGTTACTTCTCCCATCTGTATCACCTGCAACTGATTTATTTCCATATTGCTTTGCATATTTCCAGGCACCAACGCAAACTCCTTTCAGCCGTTTTCGCTCACCAGAGCCATTACTGCCTAGCCATTCTAGTTGTAACTCCATTCCCATTAACAACTCAATTCCAACCAAGCACCAGCTCCATCTCACTGCAACACAATCCACTACCTGCAATTTCATCTTTTTAACTCACAAAACCATGCACCAGCACTTCCCATGACAATCAACACCTCAACTGCGCTACTGCCAAGCTCCAACTGCAGCTCAACCATCATCTCGGTCCTCCACCATGCCAGCAAAAAAACATGCTCAAACCAAACCACACTAGCCAGCACCAAGACTCAAATAGTGGCAGCCCTGCAATGATTTACTTCTGTCTCATAGATCTACTGCATTACCATAGTAGCAACTGAATCAATGCACAAGCCAAATCAAACCCACACTGTATATTGCCACATTCCATTAACTCCATTGCTCTGTTATCTTGCCATTTTCATAACAAACTGCATCACTCATTGCAGTAAGCAGCTTCAAATCCTCTCTGCAAACCCATTTTAGCAACAAAAACAACCTACAAACTAGATTACCACCAATTCGAATCTGAGAGCAGCCATTTGATCACTCAACTCATAGGGCATGATCTTCAATGCCAACTACTTGCATCCATAACCAGAAAACCCATGGAACCATCTTTTCTTCCCTGTAGTTCAAGCTCAATACTTCATTTGAGCATTCATCCACTTCACACAAGCCACTCCGCTCCAGTTCAATCTCATGCACAAATTCGACCGATACCCATTCTCGATTCAACCATCTTCATTATCAATTCCATTTCAAGGTACAAACCCTAGACTCCATTTCTCCTCTATAGAAAATTCATCTTCTTCATTCTGTGAATAAACAACCAACAGCAACACATCATCTCGATCTTGTATCTTGCTCAAAACCAAATCAGAAGGACATCAAAACCCCTCTCATAATCTGAATCATCACAATTTCAAACCATCAACTTCTGAATTCCAAATCCAGCTCAAACAAAACCCTAACTTGTAAACCCAGAATATCACATACCCATCTATTCTTCCAAATTAGGTGATTTAACCACGGGTTTGTGTTCTCTGTCATCTCAATTCGATAATTCGTTCTCCAATTTGTCTAAAATAAGCAAGAACTTCATCAACGTATTCTCACAGAAGCATCCACCATTAGTTCTAGGGAGAGGAGAAGAAATTAAAGCTAATCCTTTCTGAATTTTAGGTATGTGTAGGAATGGGAATTACTCAAAGCACCCTCTGCTGGATACGGGCTACCAGGTCCATATATGGATTGTCAGTTCTAGGAGACTGACAACTTAATTTCCTCCATCACTCCTCTTGTGCAACCTAGCATGCTCCAAATATTGTCTGCGAGTTGACCTTTTTGCCTTTTTACACTCCAAATGGCTAATTTCTCATTCTTTTGCTCCGAATGACTCCAAAACACCTATAAAACTCAAATACAAACATAAGATCATAATTTACATGAAAACTCGCAAAGAAAGCATAAATACTAGATATAAAATTAGGTGTTTATCACACCTATCAGAGAGACAACTGGGATGTCACCTTTTTGTTTAACATATGGTGTTGAAGCAGTACTACCAACAGAAGTTGCTATTCCTACAATAAAAAGAGAGGTTTGGGAGAAAAATCTTAATGCTGGCATGATTCTAAGAGAACTTGATGAATTAGAAGAGAATAGAGAAAAAGCATTACAACATATGGAAAATTACCAGCGAAGGTTGGCCCGCGAATATAACAAGCGAGTCAAGAAACGTGAGTTTCAACCAGGCGATTTAGTTTTGCGAGAAACACCAGAGTACCAGCGAGAACGTGGTGGAAAGTTGGCAATAAAATTGGATGGACCGTATATCATTAAGGAGATAGTTGGAACAGGGGCATACAGGCTGGTAGACCTAGAAGGCAGAGATGTTGGTCAAAGACTTGGTAGACCATGGAACATATTACATTTAAAAAGATATTATCAGTAATAAATTTTTAATAAAAAATGGGCAAAACAAATTTTTACAGCTGCGAGTTCATTCACAAGATTATTTAAGATTACATAAAGAATGAAAGATTGCAATATACGCAAAAGAAACAAAGAACGGGACGAACCTTTATGGCGTACACCCTAGTTCGCGAATATAATTCCGCAAGAGGAAAATGTAAGACCTAAAGTACGTCATATTAGGGGGTATCTCTTTGCGTGACTCAAGGATAAGTTTATACCACTGCTGGAACCTGAGTCATGAAGATGTTGAGGTTAAAGAAAACCTATCCGGGAGAGGTACCTTGGATTTCCAACTATATAAGGTTATACCCTGGTTGGACGACCGAGGGTCTCTTCTAAGGAGTGCTGGTAGGCTCGGAAAGATACCTACTATTGTGTATACTGCAAGTGCACAGTGTCGATAAGCAACACAGTGCAAGCATAGGTCGAACCACAGAGACTTAGAGAGTGTAGAAGTTGATTCTAAATCCTGATTCAGAGAGTAACCAAAAGGGGTTTGATTTTGTCGATACGACGATATGATTTTCAAGTGACTGAAATAATAAAAGTAAAAGATGCAAATAACAAGATATGTAAACAATGATAATATGGATACTAGGGTATTCAAATCCACCAATAACCTATGATATGCATTCAACTTGTAATATTATTCTTGTCCTTATAGTAGATTCAAGTCTACCGTATAACTAAGGTGTTTCTCCAATGGATAATTTAATCACAACTAAAGTATTTCTCCAAAGCATTAATTGTCTAATTAAGCACAACTAATCTAAAGATCAATATTTGGTTAAGCATGAGTTGTAGCATAATCAACATAGAGATATTCTAACTACAATGGATACATGGCATACATTGTGAGAGAAAGATGTTGAAAAACTTGGATTAAATTATATCTTTAAACAATTCTAAACTTTCAAGAACAAGATACAAGATATGAATACATACCAATGAGATTAGGGCTTCATCTAAACCCTAGTAAATGAAATTAGAACATGAAGAACATTACAACAAAATTGAAATTTGATAAACTAACATGAACAAGCTATTCTTGGATGAGTTTTCAACACAACAACCCTCTCTATTTATACACAAGAATTCTCTCACACTTGGGATCCGAATTTCACTGTAGCAACCACTCAACAATTAAACAAAATATGTTTTCTTAATTGATGGATAGAATGGAATACAATGGGGGTGAGGTGGATGTTTTGGAAAGAATCCAATGGGGGTGAGGTGGATGTTTTGGAAAGAATCCAATGGGGGTGAGGTGGAAATGTATTTGGGTCTTGGGTTTTGGATCATGGGTTTGTTTAATCCCATGAATTTGTAAACAGGTTGCCACTATGATTGTGGCGAGCGGTTGCAACGCTTCCAACTTTCTTCTCTTTTGTCTTCTCAATTCTTCCTAGCTTTATTTAGTACTTAAAAACACAAAATTAATTAATACAAATATTTATTCTTGAAGATGGTAAGAATGCAGAATTTGGGATAATATATGACTTTGAAGCGCGAAAGATGAGTTAAGTGCCAATGAAAAGGTGTATGAATATGCAATATTTGGCACTCATCAAGTGCAGAGTATGACCAAGGAGCCGAGGTACACGGTTGAGCCAAGGATGCCCGGGATGGACGAACCTATCCTGGACATTCTTGGTAATTCTTGGCTATGATGCACTCGGCCCGAAGAAAACCCCACTTAGGGTGCAGTCTTGTAACTATAAGCCATATAGGCATAAAGGACAAGAGGCTGCGAAAATAACTGGTTGTTGTTAAATCCGGATGGGAGGATCTAGTCTTGTATGGCCGATGTGCCCTCCTTGAAGGGGCAACCAGGGGGAAGATAAGGGCAGCACCCTCCATTAGGGAGATGATAAGTGTCTAAAGACGGCAATGTCATGGTGCTTTACGATCGCAAGAGCATTTAGGCCTGTCATATTGTTGCGTGACAAATCTTATACAAAGGCAACAAGCCATAAGAGAAAATGTTAAGATGAGATCAATGGGTTTTTACATGAAAGTGTAAAGACGTCCTGCGATTTCATCGTGAGACGGCAATGTCATATGGCTTCGTTTTCGCAAGAAACCTTAAACTTGTCATATTGTCACAGAGAAATTGAGAAAATACAGATAAGTCAATATCAATGGGTTTTTGCATACAAATGTAAACTGATAGGGTGTAGAATGCATCTTATTTATTATCTATTGGTTATGCTTTCTTTGCTATTTTTCTTGTAAATTATGTATTTCACGCGTGATTTTGAGTTATTAGGTACTCGGAGTCATACGGAGGAAAAGAAGAATAAATGATCCAAATTGAGCAAAAAGGGCAGGATTGTCATTTCACAGGAAAACACTATCGGGAGAAGAGCCACAGTTAAAGGGCAACTCTCTCAGAGGAGTACTAAAGACAGACGAGCCACGGTTAAATGGCAACTCTTGAATAAGTATTTAAGGGGCTGCCAATTCGATAGCCCTTATCCAGAAATATATGTGTTGTTAGCACCCAAAGTGGGGTGGTCCTATACCTGGGGCGTTTAAATCTACCCCAAATTATTAACAGAATCCTAAAATTGAGAACCTCTTCTCAATCATTTTTTTCCCTGAAAGAGATAAAGAAATAATCAAGAGCATTGGATCACTGCTGTGTCCGAGAGAAATTAAGAGAAGAAGTTGACCACTGATGAGGGTTCGATTTAATAATTGACAGAGAAGAAGGTGCAGTTCGTGATGGGTTTTATGTTGATAGATCGTTGATTAGAAGAAGATGAGGTTCTGAGGGATTTAGCAGCAGAGGAAAGAAGTTGATGATCGATGGGTTCTGATGGCTGAATTAGGTAAAGAACATAAATGTGTTGGTGACGACTGATGGGTTGAAACCAATTTACAACAAATCGATGATGAACTTAATTAGGGTTTGTTGACAGGTGAGATTCAGATGGGTGGAATCGGTTTCTGGATTTGGAATTGATGTCAAACTCAGAGATGATTGGAGAGAATGGTTGCTGCTATGGTGCACAGAAGAAGAAATTGAGGTTAGGGTTTCGTCATAGTGAGTTTAGTAGATGGTCTTTCTGCTATTGCTACAAATTGATGTCGGAGATGGTAGAGGCTGTATCAAGTTGTCC
This sequence comes from Papaver bracteatum, assembly GCA_023529315.1. Taxonomy (NCBI): domain Eukaryota; kingdom Viridiplantae; phylum Streptophyta; class Magnoliopsida; order Ranunculales; family Papaveraceae; genus Papaver; species Papaver bracteatum. The sequence goes on from JAJJWX010000603.1 coordinate 1,019,365, forward strand.
AAATTTGTTCTGGTATTGATGGATGTTGTTGAATTTGAGTTGAAGTTGGAGCTCTGGTGAATGGGTTTGAATGGATTTTGGTGGCAGAGGCTTATGAGGTTACAGGTAATGGTATTACAGGTTTGCAGGGAAGAACTCGAGTGATACTGTGAAATGATGTTGTTGTGCAGGCATGAAGAGAATGAGATTTCAACTAAGAATGGTGGATAAAACTGAGATGAAGCTTAGAAGGAATGTGATGCTGCAGCTTATGCTTTTGGCTTGAGGTCCAGGTGTATGTGGCTACTGTTACAGATGGGAAGATGATTGAACTGAGCTGAGTTGCTTGTACTAGTCAAGATGCAGTTGGGTATTGAATGGCTCAAATTAGATGTATGTTAGGATTGAATTACAGGGTTGGAGGTTTATGTGGTTTGTATGAATTTCAAATGATGCCTCAAATGTAATGAATAATGGGTTCTGTGGTTGGTTGGTGGAAGTAGAAACTAGTGTAATGGCAGAACAAGAGAGTATGTCGTGCACTCAGTTTAGCCATGAGCTACTGCAATGGCTTAGCAAGTGGATATGGTGAAGTGCAAGTGTTGCACTGGTTTGCAGGTGAGAATTTGGAGCTGGAACAGATGAGAAGTGAAGATTTATGGTTGGGTGTGCAGGGGAGGCACGGCCATTATGGCTGGAAATGATTGCAACTGAGTTGGCTTGGAAACTCATCCCAGTTAGGCGAGTTAGACCCGAGCTGACTCAGTAATTTGACCCACTGACTAATAGTTGACTGAAGTTTGACTCCTTTAACTGTTAGTCCTAACGGTGGAATGACGGAATATTCCGTCGACGGAAGGAATTTTCAGGTTGCCGGCGATGACAAATTCCGGCCAACTTCCGACCAAAAACACAGTTTTCCGACGAGTAAAAATACAGAATTTTGTATGGACTTCTCTCATGGGTGTGAAGACTTAGAATTGGGAATTGGATGAAAACTTGGAAGTCTTGGAGAATTGGACTAGAAATTGGAATATGGCTCAAATTGGGAAAGTGGTGTTCTTATGGAATGAGGAATCTTTTCCTACAAAGACATAGAGAGTATTGAAGCCTATAAATAAGAGAGTTCTCTACAACTTTTTAAAAACATCTACTTTGGAGAAGGAGTTAAAGTGCACAAGGATTGGAGGAAGGAGCAACCATCATCTTTTCAATAAGTTTTTCTTTCTTCCTTTATTATTATTATTATTGTGTGAACTCCAAATTATGAGTAGCTAATTTTCTTATTGATTAAGGATGAATTCCTAGTTCTTAACATATGGTTTAAGTTTTGTTTCAATTCTACTTTGAAGTTTTTCATATGATTATCGTTTGTTTTTGCTAATATTAATGTTTATGATTGATTGATAGGTTGTTTGGAGTGCACGCTAAATTAATTTGTTAATTTAATCTAAAGCTAGTGAAAGTTAGGGAATACGTAATAGTTTCTTGACTCTTTACACAAGTAGAAAACACGAGACCTTGCGGAGGGATTCCGTGGAGCAATTGTGCGTGAAAACAACGCTAGAAAGTGGACCAAGCGAACCGAGTCTAACTACTAGTACTAAACCTAAGTTCATAAATCTTAATGCGTTCGGGGAATTACATCTTGTAAGCGAACCTCAAGGTGGTTCTTTTGAATAGAATCTGATAACTAAGCGGACCTGTTATTCGGTAAAATAAGGAATTTTGGGGTTAGCTAAGCGAACCTGCTATCCTACGGTTGGTGATAATCTATGACTAATAACAAGTGGAAAAGAACATAACTTTAATCATTGTTTTGCAGCGAAGAAGGATTCTTTGATCTATTCTCTCTCATTGATTTCAACTTATACTTTTAATTACTTTGTTTATTTCTTTTGCTTTATAAATTTTACAACTAATAATCTCTTGCTCCTCGTGGGATCGACCTTGACTACCCTATATTACTCTTTAATTAGGTAGTAAAGTATTAATTAATTTGTTGTGGTTACGACACGCATCAAATTTTGGCGCCGTTGCCGGGGAGCAGCGAGCGATTTTAGTTGTTTTTATTTTTATTTTTGCTTTGTTAGATTCTATATCGTGTCTAACTTAGTTTTTGAGAATTTTATTTCAGGTACCGGTTTTCCATGTATGGTGGACAAGAGCAAGCATATTGCAACAATCAATACGGTTTTCAACCTCAACATTATGGCAACTTCCAACCATCCTTAGGATACAATCAAAACCAATCTTTTAGCTATGATCAATATCCTACGGAACCTTATGGATACTCTCATACATATCCACAACCTTGTAATGGGTATGCAAGTCAAGCACCAAGGTGGGATAAATCTACTTCTAATTGGCTTCATTCAAGTTGTATGCAGATTATCAATGAATTGCAAGACTTGCGGAAAATACTAGACCGTGATAGAAAGAACGTCGCACAAACCAATTTCTGCAACACATTTTCTTACCCGACTCCGGATCGTAGTTATGATCATTAACCCATTCAAAGGGAAGAGTCATGGGAAAGAGAACCTATTGTAGCCAATGGTGGTAAGCGTGTGAACGTCAGGAAACTTGCACAGAAATTATACAAATTGGAAGATGATGGAGACTCGGAAGAGCTTGTCGCAGAAATTAGTAGGCCCATTCATATGGAACTTAAACGACGTCGGGTTAAAGGTTATGAAACCGATAAAGATTCTTATTATGGTGATTCCGACAATGAAGATGATTGTGTTGAAAAGGACCAACCTTTGGAGACTGTTGATGACGCTAGTGTAGCTTACTCGAGCCTTGATCTTAATAATGATCAATCACCTATTCAAAAGGTAGAGCTTGAGGAAGATGCATTTAGTGCTTGGAAAAAATTCATTAGGGAAAGATATGAGGCCGCGGAGGTGTGTGAGTGTTGCAACAATGAGGAAGTTATTCCAACTCCGAATCATAATAAGGATCCTTCACCTATTCAAAAAGGGGAGATTGGGTATGACTCACCTATTGTTGTAAACGGTGTAACACCCTCACAAGTAGATCTTACAATTTACACCGAAGAAGATTTTATGAGAGAAGAATGGTCCGATTCCGATGATGAAGATGTTGAAGAGATGATGATCGTTAATGAAACCGAATTGATTGAATTTGTGGAAGACCCAATCGAACTTGTGGATGATTATGATGATGCCAAGACTTTAGTTAAGGTAGAAAATGATGAAGAATTGTTGCAAGGTTTGATAGAGGACCACGATATAAAAGAGGTAAGTAATTCACTTGAATTTTTTAAGGATGAGGAGGATTCCGTAATACAAGAAATTGTGCAAGGTTTTTCTAACCCTTTGCATATTGATTCTTCTCCTTTACCTCTTATTGGTTTGAATGTATGTGCTTCGAAAGTATTTTTAAATGACTTTGTTTCTCGATATCCACCATTGGAAACACTTGATGCTAACACTATGCAAGTTTTCCAAGAGGAATACATGGAAATTCCCAAATTATATGTTCTTTATACACTTCCGAGTGTAGACAAGAATAAGTGTGGGGGAAATTTCTATAAATCACTAACTTTACTATTCTTTTCTTGTTCTAACATTTGTATGAAGCTATTGTTTGCAAAACAGGTACTATGGATGGATCCCCAAATTTTCCGATTGTTAGTATATGGGGAATGAATCTTACAAGAGCCATGTCGGGCCGTTGACTTTAAAAAAAGCGCTTAATGGGAGGCAACCCATAGGTTTTGTATTTCTTATCCTTTTGCTTTTTATTTTGTTATTTATTTTTTCTTGTTCCATATCATGTAGGGATTTACCACCTTGACTTTGCTAGGAGGATTCAATTACATTTAGGACAATGTAAGGTTTAAGTGTGGGGGAGTGCTAAGCATATTTAATAAAAAAAAAAAAATTGCATAAAAACTTCAACTTTTAGAGATTTTAGAGTCACTAGCATACTTCTAGGTATGTTTACATAGAGAATTCTGACCGACATAATTGAACTTGGAAGTGTTAAGGAACTACGTTCGGATTTCTTGTTTGTTAGAGTGTTAAATAATGGATTTAATCATGCCGGTGATGCAAATTAGGAGCAGAGAAGAATGCATTATTAGAGTTGCTGATCAATCATTAGTGGAGACTACCCATTTTTATATCATGTGAGGCACCGACCAGAATTCTTCCATTTGACTAAAGAGCTTCTTTTGAGTGTGTGTCACCGTACGTTAATTCCGGGTAGAATGGTGAGCTACCCAACTTCACACCAATTTCAGCACTATTTTTGATCTCTTGAGTGCTAATTTTTGTTAATCATGAGGGTGACGTCTATAGATGAAAGCCTCCTTCTTGTAGTTCGATTTGCAGTTAGCACCATTCTCTCAACAACGGGTCCATAGAAACACCATAATCATCAACAACAAGGGAGCGACATCAAAAATCTACAAGGAAAGTTGAAAAGGTTTGAGGTTTACAAGCAACGGAACAAGAAAAAGAGCAAATTTTTATATCCAAGTAAAGCAACATACAATGAGCAGATTTTACATACAAGTTGAAGACTTACAATACAATGAGGTAATTCTATATCCAAGTATTAAGACTTATTTACAAGAGCGAAGAAAAGCAAAAGGTGAAAATTATTGAAGTTTATGATTTCGAGACGATTCAAGTTGTGAAGAATCAAGCGGTAAAGTACTTTTCCACGGCCATGGTTGTTTTAATTTTCACTTTGATTTGTATTGTGTTTCTCTTGTCTAAAAAAAATGAAAAAAAAAATAGAAAAAGAAAAGAAAAAGAAAAAAATTAGACAAGAGAAATATCTATTTCTTGTTTGTTTTCATTGAATAAGCCGTGGGGAAGGAAAATTTATAAGGAAGTTTCAAGCGACATGGATTTTAAGGAAAAAGGTTACAAATTGTCAAGTATCTACGAAATTCAAGAGTTTATCACCAATAATTGAAGCCGAAGACCAAGAAGATGAAGACAAGGAGTGGAAGACGTTTCCATTGGATTCCGTGAGACTGGTGTTATCATAATTGGCAATCGGATGTGAAGGTAAGTAAGTAATCTCATCCTCAATATAAGTGGTTGATTTCCTTTTTTAGAGATCGTTAGAAAAATGGTTTTTCAAAATGTTAAAAGATGCGGGTTTTTCAAAATTTCGGAAGTTATCCTTCCCACCGTTCAACGTGTTGCAGGAATTCTCTCTTCATTCCTACCTGCACACATGTGAGACCCATAAAAAAGCCGTCTTTTTGAGTGCAATTATCATAAAACCCTTTTTAGTGAGGCAAAAGTCGAGGCGAAATGCTTATTGATCGTTTCTCAAACACGTGTTCTCTCATTATGGTGTGGTTATTTCTCACTCAACATTTAAGAATGAGAGCATGCAGAAACTCTATGTCCTCATAACATTTTGGATGCTTGGGACGCTGGAACGCTTTGAAGTTGTAAGTTTTAGTTTGATTTGCTCGAGGACTAGCAAAGTCTAAGTGTGGGGGAATTTGATAAGGTGTAGAATGCATCTTATTTATTATCTATTGGTTATGCTTTCTTTGCTATTTTTCTTGTAAATTATGTATTTCACGCGTGTTTTTGAGTTATTAGGTACTCGGAGTCATACGGAGGAAAAGAAGAATAAATGATCCAAATTGAGCAAAAAGGGCAGGATTGTCATTTCACAGGAAAACACTATCGGGAGACGAGCCACGGTTAAAGGGAAACTCTCTCAGAGGAGTACTAAAGACAGACGAGCCATGGTTAAAGGGCAACTCTTGAATAAGTATTTAAGGGGCTTCCAATTCGATAGCCCTTATCCAGAAATATATGTGTTGTTAGCACCCAAAGTGGGGTGGTCCTATCCCTGGGGCGTTTAAATCTACCCCAAATTATTAACAGAACCCTAAAATTGAGAACCTCTTCTCAATCATTTTTTTCCCTGAAAGAGATAAAGAAATAATCAAGAGCAGCTGTGACTGCTGTGTCCGAGAGAAATTAAGAGAAGAAGTTGACCACTGATGAGGGTTCGATTTAATAATTGACAGAAAAGAAGGTGCAGTTCGTGATGGGTTTTATGTTGATGGATCGTTGATTAGAAGAAGATGAGGTTCTGAGGGATTTAGCAGCAGGGGAAAGAAGTTGATGATCGATGGGTTCTGATGGCTGAATTAGGTAAAGAACAGAGATGGGTTGGTGACGACTGATGGCTTGAAACCAATTTGCAACAAATCGATGATGAACTTAATTAGGGTTTGTTGACATGTGAGATTCAGATGGGTGGAATCGGTTTCTGGAGTTGGAATTGATGTCAAACTCAGAGATGATTGGAGAGAATGGTTGCTGCCATGGTGCACAGAAGAAGAAATTGAGGTTAGGGTTTCGTCATAGTGAGTTTAGTCGATGGTCTTTCTGCTATTGCTACAAATTAATGTCGGAGATGGTAGAGGCTGTATCAAGTTGTCCAAATTTGTTCTGGTATTGATGGCTGTCGTTGAATTTGAGTTGAAGTTGGAGCTCTAGTGAATGGGTTTGAATGGATTTTGGTGGCAGAGGCTTATGAGGTTAAAGGTAATGGCATTACAGGTTTGCATGGAAGAACTCGAGTGATACTGTGAAATGATGTTGTTGTGCATGCATGAAGAGAAGGATATTTTAACTAAGAATGGTGGATAAAACTGAGATGAAGCTTAGAAGGAATGTGATGCTGCATCTTATGCTTTTGGCTTGAGGTCCAGGTGTATGTGGCTACTGTTACAGATGGGAAGATGATTGAACTGAGCTGAGTTACTTGCACTATTCAAGATGCAGTTGGGTATGGAATGGCTCAACTTATATGTATGTTAGGATTGAATTACAGGGTTGGAGGTTTATGTGGTTTGTATGAATTGCAAATGATGCCGCAAATGGAATGAATAATGGGTTCTGTGGTTGGTTGGTGGAAGTAGAAACTAGTGTAATTGCAGAACAAGAGAGTATGTCGTGCACTCAGTTTGGCCATGAGCTACTGCAATGGCTTAGCAAGTGGATATGGTGAAGTGCAGGTGTTGCACTGGTTTGCAGGTGAGAATTTGGAGCTGGAACAGATGAGAAGTGAAGATTTATGGCTGGGTGTGCAGGGGAGGCACGGCCATTATGGCTAGAAATGATTGCAACTGAGTTGTCTTGGCAACTCAGCCCAGTTAAGCGAGTTTGACCCGAGCTGACTCAGTAATTTGACCCACTAACTAACAGTTGACTGACGTTTGACTCCTTTGACCATTAGTCCTAACGGTGGACTGACGGAATATTCTGTCGACGGAAGGAATTTTCAGGTTGCCGGCGATGACAAATTCCGGCCAACTTCCGACCAAAAACACAGTTTTCCGGCGAGCAAAAAATACAGAATTTTGTATGGACTTCTCTCATGTGTGTGAAGACTTAGAATTGGGAATTGGATGAAAACTTGGAAGTTTTGGAGAATTGGACTAGAAATTGGAATATGGCTCAAATTGGGAAACTGGTGTTCTTATGGAATGAGGAATATTTTCCTACAAAGACATGGAGAGTATTGAAGCCTATAAATAAGAGAGTTCTCTACAACTTTTTAAAAACATATACTTTGGAGAAGGAGTTAAAGTGCACAAGGATTGGAGGAAGGAGCAACCATCATCTTTTCAATAAGTTTTTCTTTCTTCCTTTATTATTATTATTATTGTGTGAACTCCAAATTATGAGTAGCTAATTTTCTTATTGATTGAGGATGAATTCCTAGTTCTTAACATATGGTTTAAGTTTTGTTTCAATTCTACTTTGAAGTTTTTCATATGATTATCGTTTTTTTTTGCTAATATTAATGTTTATGATTGATTGATAGGTTGTTTGGAGTGCACGCTAAATTAATTTGTTAATTTAATCTAAAGCTAGTGAAAGTTAGGGAATACGTAATAGTTTCTTGACTCTTTACACAAGTAGAAAACACGAGACCTTGCGGAGGGATTCCGTGGAGCAATTGTGTGTGAAAACAACGCTAGAAAGTGGACCAATCGAACCGAGTCTAACTACTAGTACTAAACCTAAGTTCATAAATCTTAATGCGTTCGGGGAATTACATCTTGTAAGCGAACCTCAAGGTGGTTCTTTTGAATAGAATCTGATAACTAAGCAAACCTATTATTGGGTGAAATAAGGAATTTTGGGGTTAGCTAAGCGAACCTGCTATCCTACGATTGGTGATAATCTATGACTAACAACAAGTGGAAAAGAACATAACTTTAATCATTGTTTTGCAGCGAAGAAGGATTCTTTGATCTATTCTCTCTCATTGATTTCTACTTTTACTTTTAATTACTTTGTTTATTTCTTTTGCTTTATAAATTTTACAACCAATACCCCCCTTTTGTGACAATTTTACAACTAATAATCTCTTGCTCCTCGTGGGATCGACCTTGACTACCCTATATTACTCTTTAATTAGGTAGTAAAGTATTAATTAATTTGTTGTGGTTACGACACGCATACATAAACGTCCTGCGATTTTGTCGCTGGCAGAAAAAATTGGCAAAATAAGACCTTTAACTAGGAAGGCAAGATAAGACCAACAGAATAATCCCAAACATTAACTATTTTCTTTTAAGAATGCAGGAAAGATTTCTCAGAATCCTTCGGAATTTTTCAGAAATGTTATTCAGAATCATACAGCAGGATTATTCATAATATTCATCATATCGCAACATCATCCATAATTTCACAAGAAATATCGCAACACAGTTCTCAAAGGAAGAATGCAGGAAACACTTGATCATTATAAGAAAGATAATGAAGGGAAAATAGGGGAGTTAATAAATAAAATATCATTATCTTTCTTGAGAATATTCAAAATAACAGAGGCAAAGTTGAACTCCAAAGTTGCAGGAAAGATACATTGCTCGCAAGAAAAAGGATGGAAAAGAAAACAAGAGCAAAATTCAGGCTTCTATATTAATCTCGCTATTCTTTGCATCACGATCAGTTTGAGTTTCTTCTTCACCTAATTTTTCTCCAGCAATTGCTTCACCACCGGTAGCTACTTTTCTAGAAGGACTATCTTCTTCTTCTGTTGGGTCTTCTTGAGAGATATCTTCTTCATCTTCTTCATTTTCTTCATCACTAGCATAGTATAGGTCATTATCGATAGGAAGAGGAATTTCATCATCATCTACTTTTAGAGGATCAATTCATGAACTATAAAGCCACGGTTTGCAATAGCATTCCTTAGATAATTTAGATAAGTTCACGAACATCGTTTTTAAACATAACCACTTAAGTTCGCGGACTCAAGTAACCGGTTGGAGTTCACAAACTCCAGCAAAAATTCTAGGGTTCGAGAACTTCCGTCAGTTCGCGGACTGAAACCGAGCTACAACTCTAGCAGAAATTCTCGGGTTCGAGAACTACGCACGTTCGCGGACTGGATTGACTGCTCAAGTTCTAGTTTTCACTTGATCAACAAAGTTCGCAAACCTCGGTTCAAGTGCTAAGGAATTATACATATATGTGTTACCACAACAATGTTTATATCCCCCAGTGGTTATATTGTCTAACCTCTCATTTCAATCATTGAAACATTCTCATAGGACGTCATATAGTTGTTATTCACAAACTAGTTTTCGTCAGAGCAATTTTTAAAGTGATTGAAACATAACATGACTTTCGTCACTAGGCAAAGATGAACTTAGCTAAAGAGAAAGCTTCACCAACACGTATTTCGATAAATAGATAAGCGAGATATACTCAGTTCTAAATGTCACATGTGTATATTCTTAGTCTGTATAGTAAAACGACTTTTGTCTCAATATAAGAGATAGAGTAGATATAATTTTGAGTGATAGATAAGTTCAAGTCTCCACATACCTTTTAGACGATGAAGATCCACTGGTTCCTTGAGTAGTCCTTCGTCTTGTATGGTGATTGCCATGGAGTTCTTGAGCTCAACTATACTTTCTATCCTAGTCCGAAAACCTTAGCTATAGTATACTAGAAATTAAGACTTTATAGTTTTGATCACTAACATTGACAAACATGCTTGAGATAGCAACGCATGCGAGTTTGACCGAGCAATGCTCTAACACAAGTATTAGAGGAAGGAGCAACCAACATCTTTTCAATAAGTTCTTCTTCTTTCTTCTTTAATTATTATTATTATTGTGTGAACTCCAAACTATGAGTAGTTAATTTTCTTATTGATTGAGGATGAATTCCTAGTTCTTAACATATGTTTTGAGTTTTTGTTTCAATTCCATCTTGACGTTTTTCATATGATTATCGTTTATTTTTACTAATAATAATGTTTATGCTTACATGATAGATCGTTTAGGTGTCCAACTGAATTGATTTGTTATTCAACCTATAGCTAGTACAGGTTAGGGAATACGTAATCGTTTCTTGGCTTTTTACATAAGTAGAAAACACGAGACCTTGCGGAGGGATTTCGTGGAGAAATTATGTGTGAAAATAACTCTAGAAAGTGGACCAAGCGAGCCGAGTCTAACTACTAGTACTAAACCTAAATTCATAAATCTTAATGCGTTCGGGGATTTACATCTTGTAAGAGAACCTCAAGGTGGTTCTTTTGAATAGAATCTGATAACTAAGCGGACCTGTTATTCGGTGAAATAAGGAATTTTGGGGTTAGCTAAGCGAACCTGCTATCCTACGGTTGGTGATAATCTATGACTAATAACAAGTGGAAAAGAACATAACTTTAATCATTGTTTTGCAGCGAAGAAGGATTCTTTGATCTATTCTCTCTCATTGATTTCAACTTATACTTTTAATTACTTTGTTTATTTCTTTTGCTTTATAAATTTTACAACCAATACCCCCCTTTTGTGATAATTTTACAACTAATAATCTCTTGCTTCTCGTGGGATCGACCTTGACTACCCTATATTACTCTTTAATTAGGTATTAAAGTATTAATTAATTTGTTGTGGTTACGACACGCATACATAAACGTCCTGCAATTTTGTCGCTGGCAGAAAAAATTGTTAAAATAAGACTTTAACTAGGAAGGCAAGATAAGACCAACAAAATAATCCCAAACATTAACTATTTTCTTTTAAGAATGCAGGAAAGATTTATCAGAATCCTTCGGAATTTTTCAGAAATGTTATTCAGAATCACACAGCAGGATTATTCATAATATTCATCATATCGCAACATCATCCATAATTTCACAAGAAATATCGCAACACAGTTCGCAAAGGAAGAATGCAGGAAACACTTGATCATTATAAGAAAGATAATGAAGGGAAAATAGGGGAGTTAATAAATAAAATATCATTATCTTTCTTGAGAATATTCAAAATAACAGAGGCAAAGTTGAACTCCAAAGTTGCAGGAAAGATACATTGCTCGCAAGAAAAAGGATGGAAAAGAAAACAAGAGAAAAATTCAGGCTTCTGTATTAATCTCGCTATTCTTTGCATCACGATCAGTTTGAGTTTCTTCTTCACCTAATTTTTCTCCAGCAATTGCTTCACCACCGGTAGCTACTTTTCTAGAAGGACTATCTTCTTCTTCTGTTGGGTCTTCTTGAGAAATATCTTCTTCATCTTCTTCATTTTCTTCATCACTAGCATAATATAGGTCATTATCGATAGGAAGAGGAATTTCATCATCATCTAATTTTAGAGGATCAATTCATGAACTATAAAGCCACAGTTTGCAATAGCATTCCTTAGATAATTTAGATAAGTTCACGAACATCGTTTTTAAACATAACCACTTAAGTTCGCGGACTTGGTTCGCGGACTCAAGTAACCGGTTGGAGTTCACAAACTCCAGCAAAAATTCTCGGGTTCGAGAACTTCTGTCAGTTCGTGGACTGAAACTGAGATACAACTCTAGCAGAAATTCTCGGGTTCGAGAACTACGCACGTTCGCGGACTGGATTGACTGCTCAAGTTCTAGTTTTCACTTGATCAACAAAGTTCGCAAACTTCGGTTCAAGTGCTAAGGACTTATACATATATGTGTTACCACAACAATGTTTATATCCCCCAGTGGTTATATTGTCTAACCTCTCATTTCAATCATTGAAACATTCTCATAGGACGTCATATAGTTGTTATTCACAAACTAGTTTTCGTCAGATCAATTTTTAAAGTGATTGAAACATAACATGACTTTCGTCACTAGGAAAAGATGAACTTAGCTAAAGCGAAAGCTTCACTAACACGTATTTCGATAAATATATAAGCGAGATATACTCAGCTCTAAATGTCACATGTGTATATTCTTAGTCTGTATAGTAAAACGACTTTTGTCTCAAGATAATAGATAGAGTAGATATACTTTTGAGTGATAGATAAGTTCAAGTCTCCACATACCTTTTAGACGATGAAGATCCATTGGTTCCTTGATTAGTCCTTCGTCTTGTATGGTGATTGCCATGGAGTTCTTGAGCTCAACTATACTTTCTATCCTAGTCCGAGACCTTATCTATAGTAGACTAGAAATCAAGACTTTATAGTTTTGATCACTAACATTGACAAACATGCTTGAGATAGCAACGCATGCGAGTTTGACTGAGCAATGCTCTAACACAAGGATTAGAGGAAGGAGCAACCAACATCTTTTCAATAAGTTCTTCTTTCTTCTTTAATTATTATTATTATTGTGTGAACTCCAAACTATGAGTAGTTAATTTTCTTATTGATTGAGGATGAATTCCTAGTTCTTAACATATGATTTGATTTTTTGTTTCAATTCCATCTTGATGTTTTTCATATGATTATCGTTTATTTTTACTAATAATAATGTTTATGCTTGCATGATAGATCGTTTAGGTGTCCAACTGAATTGATTTGTTATTCAACCTATAGCTAGTAGAGGTTAGGGAATACGTAATCGTTTCTTGGCTTTTTACATAAGTAGAAAACACGAGACCTTGCGGAGGGATTCCGTGGAGCAATTATGTGTGAAAATAACGCTAGAAAGTGGACCAAGCGAGACGAGTCTAACTACTAGTACTAAACCTAAATTCATAAATCTTAATGCGTTCGGGGAATTACATCTTGTAAGCGAACCTCAAGGTGGTTCTTTTGAATAGAATCTGATAACTAAGCGGACCTGTTACCCAGTGAAATAAGGACTTTTGGGGTTAGCTAAGCGAACCTGCTATCTTACGGTTGGTGATAATCTGTGACTAATAAAAATTGGAAAAAAACATAACTTGAATCATTATTTTGCAATGAAGAAGGATTCCTTGATCTAATCTCTCTTATTGATTTCAACTTAAACTTTTGATTGCTTTATTTACTTTCTTTTGCTTTTAAAATATAAAACCAACCCCCCCCCCCCCCCCGTTTTTGACAATTTTCCAACTAAAAATCTCTTACTCCTCGTGGGAACGAACTTGACTACCCTATATTACTTGTTAATTAGGTAGAAAAATATTAATTAATTTGTTGTGGTTACGACATGCATCAAATTTTGGCGCCGCTGCCAGGGAGCAGCGGACGATTTTAGTTGTTTTTATTTTTCTTTGTGCTTTATTCTTGCTTTGTTAGATTCTATACCGTATCTAACTTAGTTTTTGAGAATCTTATTTCAGGTACTATATCTTTGGTGAATGCTTAAAGAGGGCAGACCAAGTCCAATAGGTATACGTCTTCGATTCGCCACTCAACTAAAGGAATTCATTCGTGCGGTTAATACTCCGCTTCATCGTTCTACATCAAGTGAATTCGCAGATTCGGACTTAGAAGAAGAAGCAATGGGTGATCGTACACTCAAGGACCTAGATTCTCATAAGATCGATACACAACAATGGTGTATCCAAACTAACTCAACCTTCGAGATCAAGCCGGGGTTGATTAGAGAGTTACCAAAGTTTTCATGAAATGGTGAATGAAGATACAAACAAACATCCTATGGACTTCAATACCATAGTCATGGCCATGCTTCCACCGGAGACTAATGCGGGTGGAGCGATGTTGAAAGCTTTTACGTTCTCTTTGGAGGGAAATGCTAAGGAATGGTTATATTATTTTCCTTCCGGAAGTGTCACAACATGGAATGGGATGAAGAAACTTTTCCTCGAGAGATATTTTCCCGTATCAAAACTACTCAAATTCGCAAGAAGATTAGCGGGATGAAGCAAAATGTGAGAGAGTCATTATATGAATATTGGGATCGATACAAGAGATTAGTGGACAAGTTGTCCCATGTTATCTATTATGCATCTAGGACCCTCAATGATGCACAAATCAACTATTATACCATGGAAAATGAGTTATTGGATATAGTTTTTGCATTGGAAAAGTTTTGATCATACTTGGTGGATACAAAGGTTATAGTGTATTCTGATCATGCCGCACTTAGATACTTAATAAAGAAGAAAGAAGCTAAGCCAAGACTAATCTGGTGGATCCTATTGCTATAAGAGTTTGACATGGAAATTCGTGACAAGAAAGGTGTGTAGAATACCGTTGCGGATCATCTTAGTAGACTTGTTATGTCTCAAGAAGAACTTCCATTACAAGACTGCTTTCTGGACGAACAACTTTTCTCCTTGGAGGAATCAACACCTTGGTACGTGGATATAGTGAATTACTTGGTGACAAGGAAGGTACCTAATACAATGTCCAACTTCCAAAATATGAAACTTAAGAATATAGCCAAGCAATATGTATGGGATGAACCATACTTGTGGAAATATGGCGTTAATCAAATAGTGCGAAGGTGCGTACCTAATTCTGAATTTTAATCTATTGAATATTCGTATGCTTTTTGTAAATCTTGTGATAGATATCAACGAACGGGCAATCTAGGTGCTCGAAATCAAATGCCACTCATACCAATTCTCGTCGTTGAGATTTCTGATGTGTGGGGAATCGATTTTATGGGCCCTTTTGTCAATTTGAACGGAAATTTTTATATACTTTTTCCGTAGATTATGTGTCAAAATGAGTGGAATCTAGAGCCACCAAAACTAATGATTCTCAAGGTGTTTGTGATTTTGTAAGAGAAACATATTCACTAGGCACGGTACACCAAGAGTGGTGATAAGAGAAGGAGGCTCGCATTTCAAGAAGTCTTTCCACGCTCTCCTCAAGAAGTACAATAGTACACACAAGATTGGTACGCCTTAACATCCACAAACTAGTGGACAAACGGAAATTTCAAACCGTGAGATCAAGTCCATTCTTGAGAAAACGGTGAATACCACAAGGAAAGATTGGAGATTTAAGCTCAATGATGCACTTTGGGCATATATAATGGCGTACAAGACACCAATTGGTATGTATCCATATCGATTGGTTTATGGCAAATCTTGTCATCTTCCGGTTGAACTTGAACATAAGGCTTATTGGGCGATAAATAAATGCAACATGGAGTATGATGAAGCGGGGAAGCAAAGAAAGTTACAATTAAATGAGATAGATGAGATACGTTATGATGCTTACGAGAGTTCCCGGATTTACAAGGAAAAGACCAAGCTTTTTCATGACAAAGTGATTTCTCGGAAAAGTTTTGTTGTGGGGCAAAAAGTTTTTTTATTTAATACTCGTCTACGTTTATTTCCGGGTAAGCTTAAGTCCTGCTGGGTGGGACCATTTATTATTACTAATGTATATGATCATGGTGCAGTTGAAATTGTTAGTGACAAAATAGGACAACCCTTAAAAGTCAACGGCCATAGGTTGAAACCATATTATGGAAACTTTCTAACGGAGCATGTGGACGTGATTGGACTTCGATATGTTCTCCCTTTGGAGAAGTAATGTGAAGCAAGGACTAAGTCAGGCCGTCGACTTTAAAACAAGCGCTAAATGGGAGGAAACCCATAGGTTTTGTATTTGTTATCCTTTTGTTCTATTTGTTTTGTATATTTATTTTTCTTGATCCATATCATGTTAGGATTTCCAACCTTGACTTTACTAGGAAGATTCAACTACATTGAGGACAATGTAGGGTTTAAGTGTGGGGGAGTGGTTAAGCATATTTAAAAAGAAAAAAAAATTGCACAAAACCTCCAACTTGTAGAGATTTTAGAGTCACTAGCATACTTCTAGGTATGTTTACATAGAGAATTTTGACTGACATAACTGAACTTGGAAGTGTTAGAGAACTACGTTCGGATTTCTTATTTGTTAGAGTGTTAAATAATGGATTTAATCATGCCGGTGGCAAATGAGGTGCAGAGAGAAATGCATTATTAGAGTTGTTGATCAATCGTTAGTGGAGACTACCCTATTTATATCATGTGAGGCACCGACCAGAAATTCCTCCATCTGACTAAAAAATCTTTCTTTTGAGTGTGTGTCACCGTACGTTAATTCCGGGTAGAATGGTGAGCTACCCAACTTCACACCAATTTTCAGCACTATTTTTGATCTCTTGAGTGCTAATTTTTGTCAATTATTAGGGTGACGTCTATGGATGAAAGCCACCTTATTGTAGTTCGATTTGCATTTAGCACCATTCTCTCGACCACAATGGGTCCATAGAAACACCATCATCAACAACGGAGCGACATCAAAATCTATAAGGAAAGTTGAAGACGTTCAAGGTCTACAATCAACGGAACAAGAAAAGAGCAAATTTTAAATCCAAGTAAAGTGACATATAATGAGCGGATTTTTGTATACATGTTGAAGACTTACATATAAGGAGCGGAATTTTATATCCAAGTAGAAGACTAATTTACAAGAGCAAAGAAAATCAAAAGGTGAGAATTATTGAAGTTTATGATTTCGAGACGATACAAGTTGTGAAGAATCAAGCGGTAAGGTACTCTTTCCACGGACATGGTTTGTTTTATTTTCACATTGTTTTGTATTATCTTTCTTGTCATTAAAAAAAATCTAAAAAAATGAGACAAGAAAAATTTGTTATTTTGTTTTTATTTTTTATTTATTTAATAAGCCGTGGGGAAGGAAAAAATATATAAATAAGTTTTAAGCGACAAGGATTTGGAAGAAAAAAAGTTACAAATTTTTAAGGATCTACAAAATTCGAGAGTTTATCATCAATAGTTAAAGCCGAAGACCAAGACAAAGAAAATGAAGACGAGGAGCGAAGAAGTTTCTATTGGATGCCGCGAGAGTGGTTGATAGGTTTCCAAAAAACCTTAATATTTATCTATTGTTTATGCTTTCTTTGCTAAGTTTTCTTGTATATTATGTATCTTATTTTTGTTTTTGAGTATTTAGGTACTTTGGAGTCATTTGGAACAAAAGAAGAAGAAATACTTCGAAAGCCTCATCTCATGTGCAATGGATGTTGGAGGTGGATTATTTTTCATTATTTTCTTTCATTTCTTCACCTCTGTCTGAAAAGTATGTCGTCTTTAGTGATGCATATTCATTTGTCTGAAAAGCATGACAACTTTGGAGATGAAGAGACATTGAAGAGAAGAAGTGAATCTGAGAAATAAGAGACGGATGTTGTTGGTGGGAGAACTCGAAAAAAGAAAAGAAATCATTCATTTGGAGCAAAAGGACAAAGCCAGTGACGAAAGAATGAGGGGTTTCCGGCGTCGTCTGAGAAAGTTACGAGAAAAATCTATGAATAAGCTTGTCGGATCCCTGGAACCTATTGTATAATAATTATGGAGACAATGGGGTGGCCCATATCCATTTTGGGCGCCCAAGTCTAGTGACCATTCTTACACTACCCTAAAATTAAGAGAATTCATTTCTCAATTATTAGTAGTTTCTGTCTCAATTTCAGAGAGCTGAGCTATGGCGGCTTCGTTAGCATTCATGGAGAGGAATTAATAGAGAAATCAGTAAAGATTAAAGAGGGGTTTTATGATTATGAAGAAAGTCTGCTACTGGTAAGGGATCTGAGGCTGATTCAAGGATGGAGATGCAGAGATTCACAGATGAACTAGGAGTGTGATAATCAAGCTTTTGCTGTGGAAAAGATGGTGGCATTCGAAATCAGAGTCAGGGTTTGATATTGGCAGTGATAAGAAGACAAATTGAAATGATGATGAGGGTTTGAAGCAGAATTTTCTATTGTTAATCGATTCTCAAATTGAAGTTGGTGGAGTCCTTATTAGGGTTTGGTGTAGTGGAGCCATGGATGAATTACAGATGGGTTCTACTCAGATTTGTGTTTGGATTTATTTTAGCTGGTGTTTGAGAATGTGCAGGTGGTGTAGTGACTGATGAATTGCAGGTTCTGGGATGTTATGTAAGCTGGAATTAATGGGAGTGATTAGAGTTTGTGAATGGAGAAGAAATGCTGCCAAGTTATTGCTCAGGGAGAGTAGGAGGTGGTGGTATTGAACTGAGTTATAAGCTAAGACAAATGAGCAGGGAAAAGGAAGTGTTGCAGTGAGCACTAGTTGGTTATAGAGATGTAGAAAATGGATGTACATCGAGATTAAAATTACAGGAGTGAAATATGTGATGCTGGTGCTTATTGTGTGTTGAGAATGGATTGAGCTGAGTTGGTGGTTCAGCTGACTGCCACAGGAGTTTGTTGGTTGAATAATTACAGGCAACGGAGTGAATCTGGTAGTGTTGAGTTTGAAGAAGGCTTGGATATGAAATGGGATAATGGCTGTATTGGCTGGCTACAGTGGTGAAGCTGAGTTCAGATGAATGTTTAGGTCCAGGTGGCGGATGGATTGTTCTTGCTGAAGTTGCTTTGAGTTATGGTGGTTGCGGAGAATGAATGAATGTTGAGGGTTTTCTTTGGAGAAGTATCAAAAATTTAAATGAATGTGTAGGACATGGTTTCCGCTGTTGCACAGTACTATTGGCATTGAAGTTACCAGTGAATGGAAAATAGAAGTTGCGGTGATAATGGCACAACACAACATATGGCCTTAGGTGACTCAAGAGTTGGTGTTGATGTCAGTAGGGAATTGTTGGTTCTTGAAGTGGTTGATCACAGTTGCAGTGAGTTGGAGTAGGTTAACTAAGTTGCAGGTGTTGGTAGTGGATGTGCATAGCTGAGAAGAGGGGACTGCAGTGAAGTATTATTTGGTGTTGATGTTGTATCGCAGTTGTGCAATGACTAAACTGCAGGAGGTGATTAAGCTGCAGAAATGAGGTATAGATTGAAATATGGGACAAGAAGGTGGAGCTGTTGGTGATAGTGGTTTGTGCACGGCGTAATTCAGTATGTGCTTAAATATGGAGGCGCAGTCGTAGCAAGGAATGAAGCTTGGGTATTACTGTTTGGTTGTGAATAAAGAGATTGAATGGTT
This sequence comes from Papaver bracteatum, assembly GCA_023529315.1. NCBI lineage: Eukaryota > Viridiplantae > Streptophyta > Magnoliopsida > Ranunculales > Papaveraceae > Papaver > Papaver bracteatum. The sequence continues at coordinate 1,038,529 of JAJJWX010000603.1, forward strand.
TGTGGAGCAGCAGTAAATGGAAGTGATAATCAAGATGGTTTAGAACAGTTTGTAGGAGTTATGAATGTTGAATGAGTGGAATGATTACAGCATCTGGTATCTATGGTTGGTACTGGTGCAGTTGCAGTTTGAGAGGGAATTACAGAGAAGATACAACATGGTGTTAGTTGGAGGTGGTTGTCTGTGATGGTATTGGAAAGCAGTGAATGATGTTGATGACAGTGCAGGTGTAGCTGCTATTGAGCAGAAATGGTTGCAGTGGAGGAGATGTTGTTGTTGGTGATGCTGAGAAGTATGCAGGGAAAGCACATCCGACCGTTATGGATGGGATGGAAATAAATAGTGCATCAAGATGGCGCAGCAGTAGTCATGGCCAGTGCAAATGGCTTATGCTATGGCAACTCAATCAAGTCAGCCCAACTAGCTCACCTGAATAGCTGACCCAGTTTGACTCTTATTTGACCGGTCACCTGCGATATTTTCCGATGCCGGATTCCGGCCAAATTCCGACAGTAAACCCAATTTTCCGGCGTCAGTTTTTGGGATATATTCTTACATGGGTTTTTTCCTCTTGTATGGACTTGGTGGATTTTTATCTAGTGGACTTTGGTCTTTGAAGACCTAGTTTTGGAAAGAATAAAAAGCTACAAAAAGGAAAAATTCTACAACTTTGAAGACGTATTCTACAGGGAGGGAAGGAAAAAAAGCGGTTATTCTACTAGGGTTTGCTTTATATTTAATTTTCATCTTCTTTATTTGATTATTGATTGTGATGAACTCCATAGATATGAGTAGCCAAATCTTATATTATTGGTTAAGTATGTAATCCGATTTCGAGAACTTGTGCTTGATTAATGCTTTAGTTTTCTCTCTTGATTATCGTTTAAACTTCTACTGATTTTATAATCACATGATTGATGTATTGTGATAGGACTTAGATATTTGGTTAGTTAATTAAGTGGCCAATTAATTGAACTTGCATCTTGTCCATAGCTATTTTAGGGTTTTTCATCAAGCGATAACCCCAAATACAAGTAGCATGATATGATTATAGTTTGTAGTGATACACTCTTGTAATCATATATAGAGTTTGACCATTGTCCGAATTATCATGCGCAATGTATGACAATTTCATTGATTAGCCTATTTCCCAAACTTAATGCTTATAGGAATTGAACTTAATTAGCGTAAGGAGTTAGGTTATTCTTTAGGTAGAATTCACATACGCAGCTCTAATGTGTGTTGGTGAACTTAGGAAATTATTGGATTATCTTGATCTCTTGATATTCTAGGATTTTGATGATAAAAGATATTAAATTGTAATTCTAATCATATATGTAAGCACATGTTTAAGATTGAAGATGAATTCCTTGACCAATATTCTCATCTTATTAATTACTTTCAATTATTTACTGCTTTGATTTACTTTATTGCTTTGCTTATTTTGATAAAACAAAAAATCCCCCCCATTGGTTACGAAGAAACTATAATTTTTATAACAACAATTGCCTCTTTGTGGAAACAAACTCTTCCTTACCTTATACTTCATTTATATTTTGTTGAGTAAGAAAGTGAATTATTTTTGACGCATACGACAGCGATCAGTGGTGTTATCATAATTGGCAAACAGATGTGAAGGTAAGTAGGTAATATCATCCTCGATAATAATGGTTGATTTCTTTTCTTAGAGATCGTCAGAAAAACGGTTTTTCAAAATGTTAAAAGATGTGGGTTTTTTAAAATATTTCGGAAGTTGTCTTTCCCACCATTCAACGTATTGCAGGAATTTTCCCTTCATTCCTACCTGCACACATGTGAGAACCATAAAAGTATGTCTTTTGAGTGCAATTTCATAAAACCCTTTTTAGTGAGGCAGAAGTCGAGGCGAAATGCTTATTGATCGCTCTCAAACGCGCGTTCTTTCATTATGGTGTGGTCATTTCTCACTCAATATTTAAGAATGAGAATATATTCTTTAGTATTTCTAACTTCTTATTACTAGCATGTAGAAACTCTGTGTCCTCATAGATTTTTGGATGCTTGGGACGCTGGAAAGATTTGAAGCTGTAAGTTTTAGTTTGATTTGCTCGAGGACTAGCAAATTCTAAGTGTGGGGGAATTTGATAGGGTGTAGAATACATCCTATTTATTATCTATTGTTTATGCTTTCTCTACTATTTTTCTTGTAAATTATGTATTTTACGCGTGTTTTTGAGTTATTAGGTACTCTGGAGTCGCACGGAGGAAAAAAATAAGAAATTACCCAATTTGAGAAAAAAGGGTAAAATGGTCATCCCATAGATGAATGCTATTGGGAGCCAAGTCAAGGTTAGGGGGAAACTCTATTTAGAGGAATATTAAACATAGACTAGCTGAGGTTAAGGGGCTGCAGCCTGGTTAACCGTTATCAAAAGTGACAAGGTGTCTATATCCTACCCTAATAAAACCCTACCCTAAAATTGAGAGGTATGTTATCTCTCATTCACTACTTCCCTGAAATTTAGAAACTGAAAGTTAGAGCAGCAGCTGCTGCTGCTGATCCGAGAGAATCGAAAGAAGAAATTGAATGTTCTTGTGGGGGATCGAGAAATTATGGCAGAGAAGATGTCAATCAAAGCATGAATCTGGAGATGATCGATTGGGCTTGATTTAGAGTAGAGATCAAGAAGAAAACATGGAAGAACACCTGATTCTGATGCCGTTGAAGTCAGGGTTTGGTGTTCTTGAGAGAATCAAATAGAGATGAATGTTAAGTTCCCAAGAATAGATGGATTTGATGTGGTGGTGATGAAGATCGAAGAAAATGAGGATTGGGTTTGAGTCCTTAATGGCAGAAATTGAGTTTAGGGATCCGAGGAAGAAGGTGGTTGCTGTAATGGGTTCAACAGCCGTGAATCTAAATAAACAAGATACAGTAGAGATTCAACTTATTCGTGAGAAGAATAAAGATGGGTTATTGTTGTTGTTTGAAATCTGAGGACATAATGGCTGAATTAGGGTTTAAAGTTGGGGGATTTGCTTCCAATTTTGAATTAATAAATGGGTTATGACCTGAATGGTGAATTAAAGCTGAAGTAGCATATGAATTGCTTGTATAGATTTATGTTAGGATTGTGAAGGAAATGCCTGAGAAATGCCCTGGATATAAACGAAACTCTGTCGGATTTCTGCTGCGACGAGTCAACTTGGTACCGGTGAGTCAACTCGATGAGACGAACCGACCCAGAAACTCAGACAACTCAGCCCTGACTAAGACAGTTAATTGAGCTGACTCTCTCCTCCCCTTGACCCATTAACTGACGAAGACTGTTAAGTTTGATTGTTACTTCTAACGGTACAGTAACGGAATTTTCCGCATACAGAGAAGAATCTCAGGTGATCGGCGGTGACTTTTCCGGTAGAATTCTGGTTGCATGGGATTTTTTCTGGCAACCCAAAGTTGCAGAATTTTGTGTGAACTTCTCTCATGGGTGTGAAAACTTAGATTTGAGAATTGGATAAAAACTTGGAAGCTTTGGAGAACTGGACTTGAAATTGGAATTAGACTCAAATTGGGAAAGTGGTGTTATTTTGAGAAAGGGATTCTTTTCCTACAAGGATTGGAGAGCATTGAAGCCTATAAATAAAGGAGTTCTATACAACTTTTTACATACATCTACTTTGGAGGAGGAGTTAAAGTACACAAGGATTGGAGGAAGGAGCAACCAACATCTTTTCAATAAGTTCTTCTTTCTTCTTTAGTTATTAGGGTTATTTTGTTTTTGGTACTCAGATTTTGTCCTACTTTTGAGTTTGGTCTAACATTTGTCCAGCTTGGTGTTTGGTACTTGGAAAAAACGTTGAACCGCATTGACTTGGTTAGATTTTGACTTCTGTTTATTAAATATAAAAAAATTATATAAAATCTAATTATTAGATGAGTTTACATTTATACCCTTCTACTTTACTAATATTGAGGTAGAAAGTTCCACCACCACCATCATCACTTTTTCTTTCCCCGTTTATTTATTTACAGTCGATGCACCCGTAACCAGACTATCTTCTCGCTTTCTCTTTCAATCACTAATTTTGCACCTCTCTTCCCATCCATATCCAAACTCTAATAAATATTAAATCACAAGTAATCTCTAGATAATTTTTTTTTTCTCCCACTTATTAATCAAAGATATGAAAAATTCACGGTACAACATCACCACTTACCCGAGCAGCTCCACCAGTTTTTCCTCCCAGTTAGATTCAATTTTAAAATCACACATATATATATATATATATATATAATCCCATTTAGGACTGCAGCTGCTTGGGATCGGAAGTGGAAAAACAAGATAAGAAATAAAGACGTGCATGGAATAAATTAGGTACGTAGATTCAAGGGTGATTAAGAATCTATTTGACGCAGGAAGGATGGGTTAGAAACAGACTTTGAATTAGATATGTTGGGTTATGGCTTGATTCGAATTTGTAATTGTCTAGGTAAGAGTTTTGAAGAGAGAAACCAGGTGAAGAACTGAACCTATTGTCGTACGAAGAAGATGTTCGTTGTCATTGATTTAAAAAGAAATTGTTGAGCTTTTCAATAGGTTTATGAGAATGGGTTTGTCCCAAATGTGAAATGAAATGCAAGGAAGGAGGTATAAGAGATTAGAGATCAATAGTAGAGCTGCATCTGGTCTATTAATAGATTCACATATTAAGTGTTTGTAGAAGTGCGTAGTAAAGAGTGTTGTAAATCGATTGTTTATTTTTCATTGAGATTACGAACTTAAAATTGGTTGAATCCCTATCTCCGGTGCCTTCACCGGCTGCGCCTGATGTGGTTAACTGGTTTGGTCATTTGAAAGTGAAGGGGGTTATGTAAATTTTAGAAAAGTGAAGGTTTTTACAGTAATTTGGAAAATTATTTATTTAATTTAATTTATTAACATGAGTCTATATTTAACCGAGTCAATGAAGGTCAACGTTAATTTCAAGTACCAAACTCAAAGCTGGACAAATGTTAGACCAAACTCAAAAATTGGAAAAAACCTAAGTACCAAAAACAAAATATCCCATAATTATTATTATTATTGTGTGAACTCCAAACTATGAGTAACTAATTTTCTTATTGATTGAGAATGAATTCCTAGTTCTTAACATATGATTTGAGTTTTTGTTTCAATTTCATCTTGACGTTTTTCATATGATTATCGTTTGTTTTTACTAATAAGAATGTTTATGCTTGCATGATAGATCGTTTAGGTGGCCAACTGAATTGATTTGTTATTCAACATATAGATAGTAGAGGTTAGGGAATACGTAATCGTTTCTTAACTTTTTACATAAGTAGAAAACACGAGACCTTGCGGAGGGATTTCGTGGAGCAATTGTGTGTGAAAACAACGCTAGAAAGTGGACCAAGCGAACCGAGTCTAACTACTAGTACTAAACCCAAATTCATAAATCTTAATGCGTTCGGGGAATTACATCTTGTCAGCGAACCTCAAGGTGGTTCTTTTGAATAGAATCTGATAACTAAGCAGGCCTGTTACTTATTGAAATAAGGAATTTTGGGGTTAGCTAAGTGAACCTGCTATCTTACGGTTGGTGATAATTTGTGACTAATAAAAAGTGGAAAAGAACTTAAATTGAATCATTGTTTTGCAACGAAGAAGGATTCCTTGATCCAATCTCTCTTATTAATTTCAACTTAACTTTTGATTGCTTTATTTACTTTCTTTTGCTTCTAAAATCTAAAATATAAAACCCCCCCTTTTGTGACAATTTTACAACTAAAAATCTCGTGTTCCTCGTGAGAACGAACTTGACTACCCTATATTACTTGTTCATTAGCTAGAAAAATATTAATTAATTTATTGTGGTTACGACACGCATCAGCAGCATAACATGAACTCCTGGATAAACATGAATATCCTATTCATGACGATGTCATAATCCTCGAATCTGATGTGGACGAGCCCTATCATGAGGAATATCCTTAAAAGGCTACTGAAGCAATTTATGAAAAAGATGTTGAAGCAGCTTCCAAAGAGAACGTTGATGTAACTTCTGAAAATGGTGTTGAAGAGGCTCGAGAGGATGTTGAAGCGGCTCGAGAGGATGTTGAAGTGGCTTCTGGAGAGAATGTTAAAGCGGCTTCTGGAGAGGATGTTGAGGCGGCTTCTGGAGAGGATGTTGAAGCATCTCTTGGATATGACTCTAGTGAAGGCGTCATTGGCCCTGGCATTGATGACACTTCTTTGATGTTTAGTAGTCTTTGTATCATGCGGCTGGAGCCAAGGCTTGATCGAATAATAACCCATAATTCATGATGATTTTATGATTTTATGTTTCCAGTTGGATAAATGAATGAAATCTCTCGACTAAGAAATCCAAATTCTTATAAAGATCTCGCAATATCTTGAAACTTTAGACGTAGCGCTCTTCAGTAAGGTTAGAGTAGAGCCCGGTTACATGATTTTGCAATCTGAGCTCTCTTATTCTTTTGTTTGATATTATCCTTACAGACTACATGCTTCTTGAAGATTTGTGGTGTGCCTGCTAGGTATGTAGAAGAGTGGACGATGTGCTGCAAATCTTCAAGGACTTCGTTCCAAGCAACATCTTTTGAACCGTCTTCTGAATCTTGGATGGTTGTATGAAATGGGATACGATGAGCAGTCCCCAGTTACACTCCATACTCAATGGAGTGGCTGTATATGTGAAAATATCTCCGACTTGTACTTTTGGAGTCTTTGATGCACATGTACATCTTCATGTTGAGAAATTTCTGAGGCTCGCAAAGCTTCAACAGTGATGATGCTGATATTAAAAATAAACAGATTAAAGGACGTGAAGGCATCATGTGCTGGCAGTCTCCAGGTGTAATTATCCTGAGCTTATTTTCTCTTAAAAGACGTACTTCCACTATATTTTCCGGTAAGGTGGCTGACGAATTGATGAAGGAGTCAATCTTTTGGATTCATTATTTGTTGATCAATGGGCGGGAGTCGCTCTTGATAGATCTGTATTGTATCCAAACTTTTGGAAGCCCATGTACCCCTCCCGTAGGAAATTAGAAATCCAGAAACACCAAAACTGACTTTGTCGGCTGTGTGGTTGTTGATGCGCAGCTTCGTACATGCCTTGGGTAGGCGTCACTGAGTTCCATGGAAAGAATGATTTGGTCGGTCTGGCTTGCTAAGGCGCGACTTTCCTCTTTGATTCTTCATTGATAATAATGCTTATGGATGGTTGACCCAAATACTGCTTGTTGGTCAACCGCCTCCCAAACAAGGAGGTGATGATACTCTTACGCTGCATCTTTGAAAAGTGGTAACCTTTTCACGGTTATGACTTATTGGTTGACCGTCTCTTCTGGGTTGAAAAGGTCCTTGACAGTGAAGGGATTCTGTGTTGATCCTCAGTCCCCAAGCATGATTTACATGGTTCTATCTTGTATGGTCGGTGGGTTTACCATAATAAAGATATCGTTATCTCACCTCCGGGACTCTATTACTTCTCCATGGGAAAATAAAATACGCAGAAGTTCGGATTACCTTTGTCCGTAGTGGTTGTTGCTATGAAGCTCAGGCTGGTATCAACAAATGAGCAACAACGGTTATTTATAGCAGTTTTTTATCAGAAAATAATAATAGGGAGAGGCGTGATAGCTACGGGCACGAACTTGGAAGTCTTCATATAGTGGTAGAGCTTGTCTTGTTATTAGAGGGAGAAGATAATGATGTAGCCGATAGCTTCCTTGATGCTTCCTCATGGAATGGAAAAGAAGGAGACAGTCCCCTTCCCACGAGTATCCACTGATCTTTCGACTTGATAGATGTTGTCACGTTGGATTTCTGAGGAAATAATTTGGATGAGAGTTGGAATTGAACCATATGTTGATGAGGATCACACTAGTTACTGATCATGAGGCCGTCTTTGCATCTACGTTGCGTTTCATATACGTTCAGGCATATCTCTAGTCTTTGAAAATACGTCTGGTCTCTTGAGTATGTCCTCATCTTTGGACATCTTGGAATCATAATGATAGCGTTCTTGCGTATCTCTAAATTCAGCATCTTTGAGATGGGTAGTGCTGAGCAGTCCCCGGCTACACTCCTTTTCCTTAATCATCTTTGGATCGTCTCTTTGAGGAGTATGTAAGTTCACTCATGCGAATTACTTAACTAACAGGTTGTGCAAATATGATGAAGCTCTTGACATGGAGAGTCCGTATGTACCTCTTAAGTCCCAGGTGCAACCTCCTTCGGTAATGCAACTACTTCTTCTACGAGAGACGAAATTCTAAAATCGTCTCTCACCGATGTTGTTGCCATCAAGCCAGATATGGTATATCTTGGACGTTGTTTTTTCATTGTGACAATCGTGCATATGGTACTGGAGTTGGAGTTGGCGGGTTTGGACGCGCAAGATGTTGTATCTCGGTGGTTTTCCTCTTGCTGCTTCAGTAAAACTGCTTACGAAGGGTGAAGGTTGTATTTCCTGTTGGTGAGATGTATGCTTCCACGAATATCATGAGGCTCTTCTTTCATGGAAATGCTAGTTATTTCTAGCATGGCAGGTGTTGTTGTAGCTGAGCGTTTAGCAGATTCACAAAGTTCATAGGATGCCTGAAAGTACAGATTCTCTAGCATAGCACGATATATGGGTACCATCCTATTAATGCATAATTCCACCAATCATTGTTCAGTCATATTTGGAACGAGACAATCCAGTGCCTGAATTCTGAACCTCTTGACATAATCATTTGGATGTTTGTTGTTTCACTGAAATATTCTTCCTGAGTCTGATAGAGTGATATGCCCAGACATAAAGAAATATTTCTTCTTCAGCATTACCCGTTTCCCTAGGCAAAGGAAATGTGGGAGACGCAAGTCCTTTTGGTACAACAATTTCTCAGATCTCATATGCGTGAGGTTATCTCAGTCGCGGAGTCTTTCTCTACATGGTGATGCTGGCATCATTATCTTCTTGAGGATGCCCTCTTGAGGTGTCGGCTCGAGTAGATCTGAAGATGTCTCGAGCTCTCTCTTGTCCTGGTTGACATAATAGGTGAACCCTTTATGATGATTTGAAGATGTGTCAAGCCTCATTGGTTATTATAGATGGACGAATTCTCGGAATTACGCCATGTTCAGGATCTACACGTTTTGTTGATGAAGTGATAGAAGATACTCCTGACTTTAAATTGGTAGCAGTGGTGGAATAGAGATAGACCTTTTCTTTTGTGATCTCTGTAGGTGTCTTCCTAGGACTCCACTGATGTTGATATTTTATGTCGACTATCTCCATACTGGAACAACGGATACGCGAATCTTCACTTTGTCTTTCTGGGTGTGGACCTTTGAGGAATTTCTGGCTAGCTCCATACAACACTTGTGGTGTTGCAGAAAGGCGATTGCTCCATCCGGATCTCGAGAGAAGCCGTTGCATTCTTCTAAGTAGTAGTCACGTCTTTTTGTGTCTCCACACGGCTTTCTGGTCCTTTCATCTGGGAGATTTACTGGTGCTCAGCTATCCAGGGCATTTCTAGTAGCATTGCTTGAAAAAGCATTTTTGTGAAGCTTCTTAGCGAATGGAACGCCGGAATTAAAATTGGTTGTTGAACCTAAATTGAATTGGATCTAAGATCCACCCTTTGAAATTAATAAAACTGGAATGAATATTGAAAAAATGATTTTGCAACCGAGAGATCAATCTCCCACTGTGGTCGCCAGTTGTATGAGGGTGTTTATGGGTGAAAACTATTCCTGCCGATTTTAGTAATTTGGGGTGTGGATGAGGAATGAATCTAAACCTTAAAAAAATGCACTGCGCGGTGAGTGCTTGTAGATTCGAGAGATCAATATGTGCAAGTCCGTCCTAAACCAAGAAATGGTCGTTCCAGACTTGTTTCGGTCACAAAGTGAAGGAGATGGGGTTGATCTTAGGGAGGGAATCGAAGAAGGTGTTGAGATTGTGAAGGTGTTGGCTATGTATAACTTGTATTATAAATCTGAACTGGCTCGCAGGATGTAAGCTATCAGTTCCGGTGTTTGAATACGATTGTATCAACACTTTCCTCTGTTGTCTTGTCTTGTTCCGTTGTTGTGAAAAATAGGGCGAAGAACCTATTTATACAAGTATTTTAGCCTAACCTTCGTATCTCGTGGGAAGTGGAGAAAGTGGAGTGATGGAGTAGTGGAGTAGTGTGTTGGTGTCACACGACTAGGCTTGCCCACTTCTCCCATTATCACTAACCGTCCATGTCTTCCTGACACGTTCTTATGATGGCGTGTTGTGCGCTGCACGCTGTAAACCGCCAGACCAATACCCCAGTATGTATCCCCCAGTTTGTGACATGATTGATGTCTTGAACGTGTAGATTGTGGGACCCACAGAAAGTAGCATGTAATGCTACGTTGTTTAGGAAATTGATACTTGTGAAGTATCGTGTGTATACTATGCAAGTACTGCATCAAGTATATTCAGCATGTATGAAGCATCTCTGTTTGATAGTCTCAAAATAACCTCATGTGATGGTTTGGAGGTTGCGCAAACAAGTCCTCCCTTGGCCGACCAAATAGTGTGGTAGAGTGACGGATGGTGATCACCATGACTCCTCACTGACCAATTAACTCCTGACCAGGGTTGTAAAACTAAGCCGATGAAGTTGGACGGACGAGATGACCTTTGAGACACTCATCTGCGACCGTTGATGAAATTAGGGTTTTAGGAAAAAGTGCGCAAGCACCACTTTCCAGCTTGGGACATGGTTTTTGTATGGCCGGTCGGTCATGTATGCTGACGGCATGCCGGTACACATGTTCATACCTCACTGTCCCATGGAAGTGTGATCTGGGCCACTCAATTTATCCGACGAATTTGAGTGGTCGAGATCAATTTGCGACAGTAAACTGGTGCCACAAAAGCCGCACACCGTACCAACTTCGGGCGCGCGTTCCAAGACGACCAAGCTTGGTCGGTCTTGGCCGATTGCTCCAGCGTGTAAGTGGTAAGCTGGTGTTCACACCTATTCCTTATCGTCCCATGAAAACATGACCTAAGCCACTCAATTCTTCCGGCGAAATCGAGCGGTTGAGATTAGTTTGCAATTTGGAAGGAGCGACCATGCATGTTGGATGCGCGCGAACCGAGGAGAAAAAGAGAGTTCGATCTTGGCCGATTGGGTGTAGAGATAGGTGGGACCCCAGTGATCGTGTTGATACTTACCAGACCTGCTTAGCCTAATCCTGGACCCTTCGTCCGATCAGGAGAAAATGGACACTTATGATCGCGACATAAACCCTAATCAGGGTATTTATGGCCGTGTGTTGTACCTAGTTTGGAGCGCACGAACTAGGACGACCAACTATAGTTGGTCCTGACCGATCGGTCAGTTATGTAGGTGGGCCCATGGTGATTATGTTGACATGCTTTGTGCCCTTTGAATCTACATCTGCACCCTCCATCTATACCTGCGAAGATGGATGGTTGAGACTGTTTTGTGACACATGTAATGTGCCGCAAACCCTAATTTAGGGTTCTCCGTCCATACTGATATAGTTTGGACATTTTGGAAAGCTAGGACAATCTTTTGGGGAGGCCGACCATGCGGGGTTCGCATTGGTTCGGCAGCGGATATTACATACCTGCTTGGGGGGTTATGGAATCGATCTGGGCCATCCAATCATGATGGTGGAGTTGGATGGTCGTGATCATATCCAGACTGATACGGTCAGTATGGATGCTCAATCGGTCTAGTATAACACACCGAGAGTGGCTCAATCGGGCTAGTATAACACACCGATAGTTGCAGCCTGTACGGGTATTTCGTACATGTTTCATTATAATGCTTAGAGATTCTGGTTTCTCTACTGAGAGCAACACTTAGTTGTCATGCCGTACTGATAATGAGTACAGGAAATACAAGGCTGGTTGCGCATTAATTGATAATGCTGTAAATTCACATGGTATATGGGATTGTTGCTACATGCTCCAACCTGGATGAATTTCGTGTATTTTATTCACAGAATGGGATTGTTGCCACATGGTCCATTCTAGGTGAATTAGTAAAGTGAAGGAGTATCCATCACTTATTAATGGCCTTATCTTTTACAAGATGTTAGCGCATAATTTTTTGGCTTTTACAATCTTAGCCTTAAATGAAAATCCACCATCAACATTAAGTCCCCTACCTAGCACATAATGGTTACACTATTGTGGGGTAAGCATGAGATGGTGACCAATTTGTACACTGAAATGACAAAGCTAAAGTGAATACATATTTACTGGATAGGTTGACATCTTGCCATGGAACTGGCTAGTCCTGATTGAGGTTGTACAGGAATTAGGACTTGATCTAGTGAGTCGCTTTGGTTTCCTTTGTACATATATGGACAGAGCTTGGCCCCTTCCTTGGGTCAGGTGTACTCCCTTTCGTCATACGGTAGCTTTCCTCAGATATATTCGATAAGCATCATCAATTGCTATCCCGAATTAGTGGCCTTTATACGTGGAAAGTAAAGACTTCTTTTTTCCTGGGATTCTGTCAACTTGCGAGATTATAAAGAGTCATCTCACGTAGTCGTTTCTTCCATATCTCAGGTACTGCTCCATATTTATCTGATCTTCTGATTGACTGATTGATTGATTTTTTTTATAACTTCTTCCTCTTTGTAGTTTATCATGGAAGCGGTGGACGACCGTTCTGTCACTTCTCCAGAAACAAGCTTCGAAGTTGACAAGCTCGAAACCCATGCGCACGAAGTAGTAATGGCTAAGATTGATCTTCCACTCCGCGAAGTCCGCCGTGCTATACAGGGGATGTCTACTTTGCACCTGCATATTGCCAGGGGACGTATCTGTGCCCTTTCATCTGCGATTGACATGGAGGAGCGGTGGAGGCGCGAGGAAGCGTTGCAAGCACCAGTAAGGAAAGGGCAGAGAGATTTGCAGCGCAGTTGAAGAGGCAGAGGGTTGAGCATAAACGACCTCCAATGAAGATAAGTGCGATTACCCAATCCAGGACGGCGTGATAATTCTTGATTCTGACAAAGACGAACCTGAGCGTTTGAAAACAGTCAACCCGACTCCTGATATTGATGTGGCCTTTGATGCTCCTACTGATGATGTTGGAATGGAGTGCATTACTGCGGAAATGTCTGATGCAGAAGCTGAGGCAGATCCAAAGGGATGAGCATCAACAGGCGTTGAAGTAGAACTTATCGGTGGTGCAGGCACGGTCGACCCTCTTGACGACTAAAACCTCTTTATTGTTTTTCCTCTTTCCAAATATATTCCGTAATTTTTGAACATCTTCCTTGTACTCAGTGGCAGCTGATCCCAAGATTTTCTTCTATTATTTGATTAATTGAATAAAGGTTTTACTTTATAATCTTCTGTCAAGATTGCGACTGAACTTTCTCAGGTGCAAGGGTGCGCCTTCACATGTAATTCTTTGTGACATAAGAAATAATGCCATAGTGGAATACCACGGACATGTGTTCCTGATGCAAGATCTTCCTGGCCTTGCTGGGGTGAGTGGTTCAAAACTCCTTCCCTTTTCACGCACATCTTTATAAGTCACCTCAAACCATGAGTTCACGGTACGAAAAACCTTGGTTCGTACACCCACCTATCGTTTATCGGCACAGACAGCCTCCATCGATGGTCAGGAACAAAAGTTCCTATGGGGATCATACCCATTTTCTCTAGGGATCATTACCCATTTCATTCACAGTACGAAAACCTTGGTTCGTACACCACCTATCATTTATCGGCACGGACAGCCGCCATCGACGGTCGGGAAACACAAGTTCCCATGGGGATCATTACCCATTTAACTCTCGGGGATCATTACCCGCCGTTAGCATGAAATGATATTCCATATAACGGAGAAAAACATGAACTCATTTCCTTTTGTAAGTTTTTTTTACACACAACACAAGAAACCATGGCATAAGAACATAATTTTCTTTCAAGCATTTCTACAAACAAGCTAACTGCATCCATTTTTCATCATACATATTTGGGTGATTTATTTATCTGATCTTCCTAAAACTTTTAGAGACCATACATATCTCCATTAACAACCACATATCCAAATTTCACAGAAAACCAACGGTGAAAACAAACGTTATTGAATTTACAAAGACATCCTAAAAACTGGGCAGATTATATATTATTACTAAACAATTCATGTTAAATTCATAGTAACTTCAAATTGATAAAATCCAACTGAAAATGAAATATAACATATAAATATATAACTTTCATTAAGATCAAAACTCATTCTAACATAATTAAGGTTACCTAAATCAGGCAAACACAAGACAAAGAGAAACTTCACAGAATTTCAGAAATTATAATCAAAATTGCAAGAAACATTCAACGGTGAATTTGTAGTTTATTGTTCTCAAAATTTAACCATAGGTACCTAATAATGTTATATAACAATTAGAAAATCCTGATCATCAACAAGAGATACATAGTTATTCTAATCAATTACTGAATCATAATAATACAAAATCATATAAAATAAACACCAAAGAAAACACCTAAAGAGAAAGAGTTTCACATTCTACCTCAATTCCTTTGATTCTCCACTGATTTTCCTAGCTCCAAATCATATTTTTCATCTCCATAGATTTATCCTCTAAAAATCTCTACCCCTTTTGGTTTTCTAATCTATATATTCTCTCTCCAAAAATATAATATAAACTTATATTATGCTCCTAATAATACTAATAATAAATAATTAAAATTTTATTATTTTCTTTATCTTTTCATTTCCCCTTAATTTATTTATTATAAATTACTCTATTTCCACCATAACTTGTAGCTTTTATATTTCAATCAACCCACCTAGGCTAAGGTTAAGGAACAACAACCTAAGCCACAAGGTGAACTAATCCGGGCATAACCCGAACCGAAACAGTAGTTAAAAATACAGGGTATTACATTCTACCACCCTTAAAAGAAATTTCGTCCCGAAATTAAGAACATGCTTATAACCTAATATATAAAAACATGACAATTCGATTCGATTCAGCACACAATTATCTATCATGTGATTTCCGACAAAACAAAAATCCATTTACAAAACGTTAAGCAACAACACCAGCAATCATAACAAACAATCATGCACATCAATTCATACAAATTTTTTTTTTAACGTCCCATGTAAGATCTAAATCCTAGAGCTCTGATACCAACTTGTAACACCCCGTGTTCCGGACCAGGGTCAAACCCATATGGAGATCCGAACTCGAAGCGTTTCGGGTCGGAAAAAGACGAATCATATATTTGAGTTTTCTATATTTATTCACCAAGCACAATTTGACTTTTATATACATAAATTAAGTTGTGAATTCAATAATTATAAATTAACAAAATAATATTTATATCAAAATTAAACTCCAAACATTCCAAAGAAAAATAATACAATTATTAAGCTACTCATTCCTAGCTTTTGCTGCGCCACTCTGATAAATCTGCAAGGATGTCAATTGGGGTGAGATGACATCTCAATAGAATGCATTCCCAGTTCTCTAAAGATGCGCAAACATAATCATTTTGTCAAGGAAAAAACATATAACAAGAACACGGTACAACTTCAACGAATATTCAAGAATCACAATGCCAACAATATTTTCGATAACTTAATCAATTAGATTCTAGGCATGAGTTCACAACATTATTAATGTTTCCTACAAATACTTCGATTCGTATTTCACAAATGAGTTCATAACACCGATTATATTTTTTAATAACTCATTTAATTTAGATTTTGAACACATTATTCACATATTTATAAGTCACCTCAAACCATGAGTTCACGGTACGAAAAACCTTGGTTCGTACACCCACCTATCGTTTATCGGCACAGATAGCCTCCATCGATAGTCAGGAACAAAATTTCCTATGGGGATCATACCCATTTGCTCTAGGGATCATTACCCATTTCATTCATAGTATGAAAACCTTGGTTCGTACACCACCTATCGTTTATCGGCACGGACAGCCGCCATCGACGGTCGGGAAACACAAGTTCCCATGGGGATCATTACCCATTTAACTCTCGGGGATCATTACCCGCCGTTAGCATGAAATGATATTCCATATAACGGAGAAAAACATGAACTCATTTCCTTTTGTAAGTTTTTTTTACACACAACACAAGAAACCATGGCATAAGAACATAATTTTCTTTCAAGCATTTCTACAAACAAGCTAACTGCATCCATTTTTCATCATACATATTTGGGTGATTTATTTATCTGATCTTCCTAAAACTTTTAGAGACCATACATATCTCCATTAACAACCACATATCCAAATTTCACAGAAAACCAACGGTGAAAACAAACGTTATTGAATTTACAAAGACATCCTAAAAACTGGGCAGATTATATATTATTACTAAACAATTCATGTTAAATTCATAGTAACTTCAAATTGATAAAATCCAACTGAAAATGAAATATAACATATAAATATATAACTTTCATTAAGATCAAAACTCATTCTAACATAATTAAGGTTACCTAAATCAGGCAAACACAAGACAAAGAGAAACTTCACAGAATTTCAGAAATTATAATCAAAATTGCAAGAAACATTCAACGGTGAATTTGTAGTTTATTGTTCTCAAAATTTAACCATAGGTACCTAATAATGTTATATAACAATTAGAAAATCCTGATCATCAACAAGAGATACATAGTTATTCTAATCAATTACTGAATCATAATAATACAAAATCATATAAAATAAACACCAAAGAAAACACATAAAGAGAAAGAGTTTCACATTCTACATCAATTCCTTTGATTCTCCACTGATTTTCCTAGCTCCAAATCATCTTTTTCATCTCCATAGATTTCTCCTCTAAAAATCTCTACCCCTTTTGGTTTTCTAATCTATATATTCTCTCTCCAAAAATATAATATAAACTTATATTATGCTCCTAATAATACTAATAATAAATAATTAACATTTTATTACTTTCTTTATCTTTTTATTTTCCCTTAATTTATTTATTATAAATTACTCTATTTCCACCATAACTTGTAGCTTTTATATTTCAATCAACCTACCTAGGCTAAGGTTAAGGAACAACAACCTAAGCCACAAGGTGAACTAATCCGGGTATAACCCGAACCGAAACAGTAGTTAAAAATACAGGGTATTACACTTTAACTAAAAAATAAGTTTCACAAGCATAGTTCATGTTAAAACATAGCTCGTTTGAATCCACTAAGCGTTGGTATGTCAAGTTTGGTTGTCATATTTTAGTGAACCAAAACTCATTTAAGAGTCGCTTGATTTAAATGTACTAGAGTCAACTTCGTATAGGTTAGCTTGAAAGTATTAGGATGAGACATTACAAGTATTGTGAAGACTTGAAGAAGTGAAGAAGTACGGAGCAACAACCACAATATCATCCTTCCACTTGAGGTTAGTGATATTTGACTTGAACTGTTTCATTCCCTAACATATATTTCAAGTCGTGCATATTGAAAAAATAAAACTGCGAAGCATAAACACTCTAGATAGACATAGTATTAAGGAATACAATATGAGGTTTATTACTTAACCATTAAATTTTGTATATAATACATCAACATAATCGTGTGAATGCTATTGTGATTATGTATGGGTATGAGGTGAGGATTTCATCCTAGGAAACAATATTTTTACATGTGTTTTAAGGAAGTAAGTTCATGATATGTGTTTTGAACCGAAAAGGAAATCGCCAGGCGTTATTGGGGTTGTTCTTCATTGCATATCTTATGAACGACCAATATGTGTGATTAGTATAACCGCTCATGACTTGTTTGTGTTCTTGGTAAAACTATTCACACGAGGCCTGACTTATGTATTGGTATGACTTTTATTAGTGAAACCGATCTTAAGTAACCACCTGGGGTGTGATCGGGTTTGTGTGTGTCTGACCAAATTTTGGAGAGGGGAACTGATCCTAGTAAGAGGTGCAGTACATCACAAAGGGGAACCGATCCTTGTAATAGGTGCATCAAGGTTTATAGAAGAAAGGGGAAACGTTCATATGAACATGTGCAACATATTTTTAGGCAAAGGGGAACCGATCCTATGGACATGTGCAACACATACAAGTTAGATACCAAATATATGTGGGGAACCGATCCTAATACCTAGTCAACCGAATCTTTGGTAAGCTAGTGTGACTATGCACAATACTCACATGGAGGTAGAACCGAAACTTGTTTTCGTAGAACCGTTACACCCATGACTTGTGATTGAGGGTTACTTGATAAATGACATAGTTCTGGAAAGTCAGATGAACCAATTATAAACTTCTTTGGAAGTGTGGTAAATCGGTTTCAAGTGAGTAAGTATGAAAAATGACTTACAAGAGGAAAGATGTCGACACACCTTGAACACGCGCATTAATGTGTATCTTTTATTGTTCAAAGATATTTCTTAACAGCTAAGAAGGAAGGAAATTCCAAGATCGAATTTAAATAAGTTAAGAATCTTTTAATTCAGGTTTTTAATTATATATGGAAAATAAGAATTAGTAATGTGCATTTGCTAGTTAAAGATTTTCCAAGGAGATTTCGATCATAAATTTGGACAGTGCATTCTCAGGAATTATGAAAACCGAATTTGGAAATTATTGAATATCTTGAGAATATTTTCGGTTTTGGAAATTCCTCGGTGTCCAAACTTCCTTGTCTATAAATACTTTGAGTTTGCATTTCTAGCAAACTAATCCTTCGTGACAGTAAACTTCTTCTGTTATACTATTAATGGCGAAGACGCCTATTCGGAGAGGAGAGTAACCTAATTAGGTGAAATCTCTTACGGCCGCTCAGTTTAAAGTCTTCTTTGTAATTAAGAAGCTCTAGTGCGTACCGTTGGTGGGAAACTAGATAATTTCGGTTTATCTTTAGTTTTCATATTGATTTGATTGACCAACGGTGGTTGAACTTTGATTGCACCTAGTTTGTTTATGCTTGAGAATCTTCGCTCCTGATATAAGATTCACCCAAACTAGTTTAAGGTTTCGACAGGGATCTTTATACTGTTGTTAGATCTAAAGACGATCTTATGATAATCTATTGTTAACATACTCCGTTCTGTGTGTGATTGATCACAAGAGATTTAAGTAGTTGTGTGCATGTGTTTACTGAAGATCTAAGAAGATTTGAAGACAAAGAAGAGATATATGATTTCAGACTTGGTTTTATAATCTTAGGTACAATACTTGTTTCGGTAAAAGAGAATCCAACTATAATTGATCTATCCTTGTGGTATTTTGATAGAATAGTTGAGAAGATCGGCATCGATACATTTACTTAGGATTAGAGGTATTGATTGCAAAATCTTAACGATTACCTTTTGGCGATTGAACATAAGATAGATCTTGGAACCTGGCAAAGGATTTTATGTTAAGATAAACAGAAGAGCCTTTGCGCAACTCATATCAATTGGTTGAAGAGAGTTGATTCCAAACAGATTTGTCGTTCCTTTACTATTTGGAATACGGACCAAAAAAATTGGTCCAAGTACGTGACTTGTTTATAGGTTGGAGGCGTGGGAATACAGACGGAACTAGGTGAACTATAGGTTTAGTTGCTTGGTCTCAACTATACGAAGTTGGTTTATTTTGTATAGCGGCTTAATCCCGAGATTATTCAATTCTGGACTAGGTCCCGGGGTTTTTCTGCATTTGCGGTTTCCTCGTTAACAAATTCCTGCTGTGTCATTTACTTTATATTTCCGCATTATAATTGTTTTATTATAATTAAATTAAATTGGACAAACGTTAATTCCTATTTACTTGATATGCAATCCTATTGAGTTTGGTTAAGTCCGAACCTTTATATCAAGTAAACACACTTTGTTGTTGTATTGTCTCGATCTCGTATCCATAGACAATCACACGAAGTGTGAACCGATTTGTTGTATTGTCTCGACTCAATCTATAAAAAATCACTTTCGGAGAAAGGACTTATATAAAGGAAAAGTTATAGCTTGAGGTATATTTGGGTACCCTTGCCTTTTCAGTTCCTTAAAATCATATATACATGGTTTCCGAGGTATGGAATCAATCTAAAAGTTCAACACACTATATAATAACGAATTACCAAATAGTGTGTCGTTGATTCTACGATGTCAAAAATAGATAAATTGTAATTCATAACTCTATATACCAAAGTTGTATGCAACAAGTAGTATATCATTCATTGGCACTTTGCATTATAGAAAAATGATCAAGTCACTAATACTAGAGACAAGTAAACAAACTACGTATGTTATGTTTTCAATATGAACCGACTTGAAAGAAATGTGGATATAAATGGAACAAGTCAAGTTCGTGTTACTAACCTCGAACGAAGGATGATGTATTTGTTCATGCCGATACGTCTTCAGGTTCTTTCTGAGTAACAAGATCAAGTCTCAACATTTATATATTCCTAGTCTAACCTAACGAAGATGAATTTAGTAATCAAATCAAGTGACTCTGAGTTTTGAAACTAAACTTGACAACCAAACTTGACATACCTATATATGATTAGTGGGTTCCACCAATCAATGTTTTAACATATACATTAATTCTTAAATAATGTGTTAAAACTAAGTTTTATGCTTAATTGAGAGAAATGTCATTTTATGATAACTCATGGCATTGTTTTAGGTTATGTTATATCTTTTATAGGGCTAGTAGTTGATAAGATGAGATAGATCTTATTCGTGCCTTAACCCCCACCCACACACTGCGGCAAGGGATATTCGTGTTTTGTTGGTCACGCAGGATTTTATCGCATGTTTAACAATGAATTTTCCGAGATGTCATCACCTTTTTATAAAGTTATGAAAAATGATATGGTTTTTACATTTGACGAGAAGTAATTGGCGATATTCAATCATTTAAAAGAACTTTTGATAACAACCCCTAACCCATCTGATTGGAGCAAGACATTTGAAAAAAATTGTGACGCTAGTGATTATGTGGTAAGTGCATTATTTGGGCAACACATTTGGAAGTTACCTCACACAATTTATTATACTTCCATATTGTTGAATGAGACACAACGTAATTACACGACCACAAAGTAGAAGTTATTAATTAGAAATGGTTTTCGCATTGGAGAAATTTCTTTCTTATTTGCTTGGATCAAAAGTTGTTGTATGATCATGCAAAACTTAGGTATCTACTTGCAAATAAGGAAGAAAAATTAAGGCTTATTCGATGGATACTTCTCCTACAAAAATTTGACATAGAGATAATGGATAACAAAGTCATGAGAACACAGCTGCAAATCACTTGAGTCGTCTTCTTGTAAACGAAAAAACTGGTATGGTGAACCTTTGCAAGATATACAACAAACGCTTCACTTCATCAAATCTCATCTGTAATTAAGATGTTTTTTAGGATTTCCACCATTTAAAATATCAAAAGTTTCGTCAAGTTTTGGTCGAAACCAGGTTGTCCTATTTTTATAATTTTTTTTTTTTGTATGTCACATAATCCTTTAACGAGATTTAAATTTTCTTGATTAGTGAAGTTCTTAACCATTTTTTTCCTGAAATGATTTTTTTTTTCTTCTAGATAGTTGTAGAAAAAAAAAAAGAATAAACCCAAGTTGTTAAAAGATGATCTAGGATGATTTGAGAAGGGTGGAAGGGGATTTACTAAGACCGGGTCAAGTGGAGACTATACACTCTATCCACAGCTGAAAACCACATAAACAATGTGAATGGATTAAATTTAGTGATTGATTGATGATTACGGCAAAAACATATGATAGTTATGCGTTTAAGCTCATAACTATTATAAGTTTCTACTTTTAAACACCTTTAACCAGTGTTCTTTATCCAGTAGGTTAATTGGAAAAGATATAAAAACAAATAGGAAGAATAAGCGTAATGGTTATGCTTTTCTTGTTACAGGACCTACGGCCCATGGATGTGCGGTCCAATTAGAATTCTAGGGTTGTATACAAAGAAAACTGTGTAATGCTTCTAACCTAATCTCCTAATAAGATTATTCTTCTCCTTCATCTTATCTTTCTTTGTTGTATTTGTAATTCTCCTTAAACACGTTATCAAGCACGACTCTACCGACGGGTGTTTTTTTTTCTTCATTAAAGATTGGTTATGGATTATTTCTTGAAGATTAGCGTGGTTCTGTTCCTATTTGTTTATCATCATGGATGCTTTACCAGGTATTTCTTTTAAACGAAGATATTTTGTTTTCATAATATATATTAGGGTTCCACAAACATATGATTATAAAACATAGCGATTTCACCGTTAGATTTTCATGAAATTTTAATATATGTTCAACCCGATTAGGTATTACTTACTTTGTTAAAATTTCAATCAAATCAGAATATGATGCAATCTCCAAAAGTGTACGTTCATAAAAAATCCTAATTTTAACAGTGTCGTAAAACCTAGGTTTTGAGAATTTTAACCGTTGGATTATTCTATATTTTAGGTATGTTTTATATATTGTTTTTATGGATATAATTTATAAATTTAATAAGAATCCAACCATGGGAGTATTTCAAAATACGTGATATTTACAGTTGTGTTCACAGAAACGTGAATTGGAACAGTCATACGGTGTCATGTATATGTTTTTATTTACCCATTGGATTACCTTGGAAGTTTGTTATTTTTTATATCCATATAATTTGATGAATTTTCTGGAAAATTTTCATCATCATCGGATATGGTTACCATTGTTTTCCGAACACTGAAGTTGGATAATGAAATTTCCAATCTTAAGGTTAACAATAAATTTGGGGCTATATGTGAATAGTTTCAAGTTTATTATCGATGGCATGTGTACTTCATATATAATGGACCATATATGTGGACTTTTGTTAACCATGATCTAGTCAACCCAATGGACCGGGCCTTGACCAATCTGTTGACCGATTTTTGATTAAACCAACTCGATTAAAAATTTGACCTTTTGGACTCGGAAGTACTTGAGCGCCATTAAAGAACCTATGATACATAAGTCAATTATGTCTAAAAGGGATTTACTTCCATCATGAAAACCTTCAACCAGTGACGATGCTTTTCAAAAGATGAAGGCATTACTTCTACGTTTTAAGGCGACATATTGATCTCAGACGATGAAACGCTCTAAAAGAAGTTTTTTTTTTGAAACACTCATGAAATTTTCCCCCAAAAATTTGAATGTTCATTGGAATTTAATACACTTGTAATATTGGCTCAAGTAGTAACAATACAAAGTAAATGTATTTGCTGAGCATGAGACAGAGATGTAATTCTGACTCATTTGAATGAGAGTTGGGCACTTGGTATAAATATTTACTGAGTGCGGTACAAGCGATGGAATGCATGTATCATATAGTAGCATCCAAATACAATATATATATATATAAAGAGTTTAAATGACAACAAAATCACTATATGTTAAAAGAAGGTCATACCCTCGATTGTCAACTTCAGTGCCAATAAGAAACTTGCCCAATTAATACACTTACATTTTAATAAGTTTATTAATTATCTTTATTCAACTGAGTTTTGTATGATTTGATCCTAGAATATTGATTGTATGGTAGTTTTATAAATATTTTTTTTTTAAAAGCTAAAATAAAGAACTTTTTTTTGCGAAGAACTGAATTCATTATTTCTACTTATGGAATGAAAAGTATATCATTTCCATGGGACTGAAATACTCTAAAGCACTTGAGATATACACAAAAGTACTTGAGTTAAAAGGATCATTCGTACATTATGATGAAAAGTATATCATCTTCATGAACTGCAACACTCTAAAGTAAATGAGATAAATTTTCTTTTGTTACGTAATAAGGCCACACCACTTATTAAACGAAGCTCTTAAGGAAATATATTAAACTGCTTGTTGAATTATTTCCTTATATAATACCATGTGATGATTGGATCATTACATGTAATAGC
Organism: Papaver bracteatum; assembly: GCA_023529315.1. Classification (NCBI taxonomy): domain Eukaryota; kingdom Viridiplantae; phylum Streptophyta; class Magnoliopsida; order Ranunculales; family Papaveraceae; genus Papaver; species Papaver bracteatum. The sequence continues at coordinate 1,062,463 of JAJJWX010000603.1, forward strand.
CGAGCGAATAAATGCTCAATTTTTGTTGCCTAATTGGTATAAAGATTAAAAGTTACATGAGCTCTGTAAGAACTAAGAGTTAATCACACTTTGTCAAGTTCTTACGAAATCTGTGTGAACTATTATCGTACAAAATTTCATTGTGAGAATGGGAATGCATCTATAAGTTTCCTCTCATGAATGTGAAAGGAATCACATTTTAGAGAAAATAATGAGTCAATTTGGTGAACTGTATTTGGATTATGTAATCCATATTGACCCCGACAATGAAATTCTTGAATTGATTTATACAGACTTTGACATGACCATAAAGACACTTTGGTTGTGGCATGATGTTTTGTTTTGAAAGGACTCACACAAATATCATTTTATCTGACGTGATGATACAATGGGAAAAGATTGACATAATGTGAAGTGTCGCATATCTCGTAATAAGTGTTTTTTAATGTACCAGATGAACCACCCCTTTCCCATTAAGCTTTTAAAGTAAGAAAGCATATCGTTTATTTTACAAAGTCAAACAGGATTGATACCATCCTAAGATGAAAATGGTAGACAACCCATTTTTACAAATAAAACAAGGTGATTTTTAGAAACATATCCATGCAAAATACGGATCATTAAAATACTTATGGATCTGGTGGATGTTTTGACACTTTGGACTAGTTATAGTTCCAAAGAAGTTTTGCGTTTGGAAAACTACTAGCGTATATTATAATGTAAGGGCTCACCACCCCCTGTAAATGCTAGAGAGTGTGCATCAAAAGGACTTGATGAATATTGCATATTTAATAAGATCAACATAGTGCATCTTATACCCAATGGTCTCGCAAAGGCTACCACCAAAGTTTATAGATGGTGTCTGAGGAATAGGTTATGCGTACCAACCTACCTTTTATTGCTTTGGAGATATGTTATATTACACGCATCTTTACTTAATTCTTTTTAGAACCCAATATTAGTCAACCTTTTCTGCTTACCAGTTGGTAACTGGATATAAGCCTGACATTCGTGTTCTTACACATTTTCGGTTGCACTATATATGTGCCATTACGAGTCCACATCGTACTATGATGGGTCACGAAAACGATTAAGCAGTTATGTTGGATATTTACTCCAACAATTATCCGCGTTTTAAAACCTTTAGCAGGATATATCTCACTGCTATATTTGTGGGTTGTCATTCTAATGAGATAGTCTTCTCATTGTTAGGGGGAGATAAGAAAAATTATTTTTTAAGGGAACGATAGAAATTGTCATGGTGTGTTCCCACTGTGTCTCATATTAATTCTTGTAATCCACAAATGTAAATGTGAAGTGACAAAGAATAATCGATTTTCAGAATGTACACTGATGTCGCTAAAGTGATGAGATCACACATACTAGCTGCAAACCTACCTGCAAGGTTACAAATCCTCAATAAGGGATATATACCATAGACTAAGATGTTACAATTACACTTAGTGAAATTGTGGTTGAGGCCGTGGCTCCATAAAGGAAGTTGGAGAGACCACTTGGTTCGATCAATCCTCAACTAGAAACGATGTAGGAGAGTAAGGCACAAGTTATTTATATCATTAGAAATCATCTCATAAGATTTTCTATGAATATGTCCATGAATCAAACTGGAGGACGCTCCGAAGTTTAATGATTCCAGAGAACAATGACATCCCAAGTGGATTATGAGAATGCGCATGAATCAATGGAAAGATCATGCGAGCATATTGATGATTAATTTCATATACACTTACTTAAGGAAACAGACCAAGATGAGATCGAATCAAGCTCCTTGTTGCTTAATGTAAACGAAGAGCATATTTGGCCTATACAATCCAGGTAGAACTTGGTTCTTTGACAAATATACAGGTATTTGGTGTGGTAGTGCTAACCAACCAAGTGTAACGACTATTGGACATACATGATTAATTCATCACAAAGCATAATGAGAAGAAAGCAGTCTTAAAGTAAAAAGACTCTCCTTGTGGCGTGAGGTATCTCACAAAGCCCTGGAATTATTTACTATGTTGTAATGAACGTTATAGCGTTCTATTACATAAATAGCTTTGTAGTTTCAAAAGGACTTGAAATGCAGCATTTTTATTTGGTTACTACGTATCTCTACAAGGATTAAGGGATAAATATATTTACAAAAGTGCATAACAACCTTTTTGTTACCCAAATCAAAAGACTCTAAACCACATAGTACGTTTCAAATTATAGTGGAACGCTCATTTAATGATTGACATAATCTAGCGGATATGGTATACATGTCTAAGTAACTATTTGATTTGGAGGGGATAGACAAGTAAGTTATTTTTCCTTGCATATTCACAAAAAGTTCCTGATTTGGAATTGTAGCCATCTATGACGATGGTACGGACATGATGGGTACTCTTGATGTAATAAAAGACCTTAAAAGCTATTTGAAATCTAAATTTGAGATGAAAAATCTGGGGAAAGCTCGACCGAATATTGAGCTTGTGGTATATTATTCTACCAGTTTTCATATGTTGTCATGCAATTTAACAAAGACATGCATCCTGATAGCACTATCATGATTATTCGAGGTTCAAATGTAAGTAAGTTACCATTTCGTCTAAAGGAAGATGACGAAGATGTGTTGGGAGATAAAATTCCCATATTTAAGTATAATAGACGTATTGTTGTACTTAGTATAATAATAATGTACTCGATCAAATTTTGCATCCTCAAGGAACTTGTTAGCGCCAACGCAATGTCATTGGAATGGTATAGTGAATGTAATGTTCACTTAAAAGCAACCATTGACATAAGTTTGTTTTATCCTACAAAGACAAGAAAAAAGGGGGGAATGCTAAAGGAACTGCAATCCAAAGGTTGTTGATTATGAAGGAACAATAATATCTTCTCCAAAGAAAGTAATCATGGGGAGATATGGTAGACTATTTTCTAAGTCACTTCCGATATTCAGTTTCGAAAAGTACATGACTAAATGAACTGTCTAGAACATCTCTGAAAGTAATCAGGGGAGATGCAGACATCAGGGGGAGGATCCAAGGATATGATGTCGACATATTTTACTTCAAAGTTAAAGCTGTGTTGTACTATTTTTTCCTTCAATCGAGAATAGTTTTCCCCAAAGGGTTTTGTTACTCGACAAGGTTTTTAGCGAGACAACACTAAAAACATCAAGTATGTTGAACGTTGAAGACATAAAGACTGCGTTGATATTACTGGAAATATCTGAATCAAAGAAATAAAACGCGATAGTCTGTTAAACAACGTAACTTCCAGAATCAATAACATTGAAAAAGCGGGGGTCTAACAACCTCACCCAATATTTCGATTAGAAATCTGTATGGACAACTCCGAGTTGTTTTCTAGAGAATCAACTAGACTCAATCAATAGAAAATACTCAAGGAGTTAATATCTCAATCTCTCAATTTGATTTACTCAAGCAAATGTGATTCCCGAGTCTAATCAAAGAGAGATAACTTGGATGGTACCAAAGACCAATATCCAAGTGTCAATCAATTTAAATCAACAACCAATAAGGTCGGATATTCTAATTGATTAAACAACGCACAACCTGTATTATTTCAATTATATAACAAAATATAATGCGGAAAAGAAATAACACAGACACCAAAATTTTGTTTACGAGGAAACCGCAAATGCAGAAAAACCCCGGGACCTAGTCCAGATTAAACATACATTGTATTAAGCCGCTACATACACTAGCCTACTCCAAATTAACTTCAGTCTGGACTGTAATTGAACCCTAATCAATCTCACACTGATCCAAGGTACAGTTATGCTCCTACGCCTATGATCCCAGCAAGATACTGTGCACTTGATTCCCTTAGCTGATCTCACCCACAACCAAGAGTTGATGTAACGATCCTCAAGCTCGTCAACGCTATTAGACTAGTCAAGAGACGTCTTAGTCGGTAATAACTCGATTAGTTTAACACGAACATTAATTAATAGGAATTAATCTAACAATGATTTAGATACGAAACTAGTAGCGCTAGATAGGTCTCGAAAAGCTGTGCGAATGGACTACTCGAACGTGTCATTCGGATACCGGATGAAGATAATTTAGCAATTTGTTGTCGGAGGGTAAAATAGTAATTTTGGGATTTACCCTTGTGGAAGCACGTATCTAGGCGAGTGGGTGACTCATCACCATGGGTCGGCCTTATCCCCCATTCGAGAAGATTAACTCATTCTCATTTTTTTTATTTCTTCTTATCTCCTTCTTCATTCCTTCCCTTTCTTCTTTTCTTTTCTTTCATTCTTCTTCTTCTGTTCTTCTCCTCTGCGAATTCAAGAGATTAAATAAGAGATTTATGAATAGTGGAAGGTGGAACAGATCATGGGTTAGCTGTGAGTGATGTTGTTGTTGTCCGTTGATGATCCAGACTCGACGAAGGAAGTGAAATGGAAGTTAGGGTTTCTAAGGTCGAAGTGCTTGAATAATTGATGATGATATGGTACTTTTGAAGGATAAGTAACAATTGGGTTGTGGTTTAATTGGAGCCTTGAAGTCGTTTCAGTGACGAATCAGTGATGAATTGAGAAATTAGGGTTTTTCTGTATATTGATTGGAAACTGAATTAGGGGATGCTTTATAAGAAATCAAAGATGGGTTGGTTGATCCGAATCACCGTAGAAGGTTGTAGTGTTATTTTATAATTAGGGTTTTGAAGTTATAAATCTGAAGCTCAATAGAGGATGATGAATTGGAGCTGTTAATAAAGCTATGGCTTGATTCTGTTATTAAGAGTGTGATGGAATTATCACTGATTGTTGTTTGAGCAAAGATGGTTTAAGGTAATTTCCTTCTCAGTAACTTGGTAAAGCTATTGATTTCAGTTTGGTTAAGAAAAGGTGTTTTGAGGTAGTGGTGGTGCTGTTGGATGCAGGGAGAAGGCTTGAGTTGGATGTTTTGTCATGAGAATGTGTTGATGCTGTGAGAGATGATATGGGTTTTGGTTACAGAGGTTGGTATTGGATTTTAATGAAACTGAAGTAATGGAATAAAGATTGAAGCTATAGTTATGAATTGGGTTTGTAGCTGTATTACCAAAGGAATTGGTATAGGTTGAGTTAATACTGGGTTGAGATATAAGAACTATTATTGGTTTGTATTGCAAGAAGTATAGGTGGGAAATGAATAGAAATGGTGTTGAGACAGTGATTAAGATTAGTTTGAATGAAGAGAAGTTAAATGGTTGATTGTAGAATTATAAATAGTGTGTGGCTGTGAAGGCAGTGGCAATGTAGAAGAGAATGTAACTGCATCTATAAGGCTAGGTTTGTAATTGAGGCTTGGATGAACTGGAACAAGTGTAATGAGTTATAGAGTAGATGGTTATGGGTTCGAAGATGAAATTCAAGGTGTGAATGAGGTTGTAGTTGTGGTTAATCTGAGCTGCAGGTATTGGTGTTGCCTGTGTTTTGTGATTGCAAGTGTTGGATGTGTGTTAAATTACAGGGAGGAGGAATTGTATTACAGAGAACCGTTGGTGTTTGCAATAAAGAACTGGAAATGATGTTTGGGTTAAAGGCAAATTATGAAGGTGGTGAGGTAATTAGGAATGAAGAGGCAGTGTGTGGAGTTAGAGTATTTGGTGAGTTATTGCAGGTGTGTATGGTTGGATGTTTGAAGTGTCGAGACTTAAGCTAATTCTGTTGGAGTTTTGTGTTGTTTGTAAGATAATAAAATTGCAGTTGCAGACCAATGGTAGCTAAAGATAGTAGTGGTGTGTGTGGTTGAGGCTTGGAAACTGCATTTGCAGGTAGGTTGTATTAGTTTTGTAAATCAGTTTTGAATTCTATTTGAATGATTCAATTAATGTATTATTAGTTTGGAGTTAAATTTAATTTGAACTAGAGTTGTAGAGTTTAGAGTTAGGTGTTACACAATGATTGTGAATTAGCTTACCTTGGCCTGAGCAATGACTCTGGCATGTGCAAGTGATTTGGCCTTGTGACATTCAGCCTAGTCAGAGTTTGACTGACTTAGTTTGCCCTGACTAAGATATCTGACTGAATCGACTCACCTGACTCAGTCTAATTGACTGAGTTGATTCGGTTTGACCGAGTCGACTCATTGACCATTTGACCAGGACCTTGACTTGGACGTTGACTGTTAGTTGACTCTTGACTGTTAGTTCAACCGTTAGATTGACCCAGTTGGGCCAGGCCCTTATTAATGGGTTTGTTTAAGCGGGCTTTGGCTTTAGACTAGTTATCTTATATTGATGTTTTGGACCACTTATGGTCCGAATTGACCTTTGGCTTCTTCTACAAAGTTGTAAACATTCATAAGACTTAGCTAATAGATTACAGAACCAACCTAATTGAATTAGTAAACCTTAGATTTGCTAATAATAGATAATGAAAAGGTGTAGAATCATAAATGGGCCTACAATTGTGAGATGGAACTATATGATTCTTGTATGAGCCATTTTGGCTAGATTCTTAGACTTCTTGTGTGATTAACAGTCAATCTATTAACAACGATCGACTCAAAGGATGAACCAGTGGATCGTGGATCTCGAGGTAGGCGCGGCCTGTCATCAAAAGGTGTGGGAATGTATTTGACTCTTTGTATTCATTATTGTTGCTTTTATAAAATTTTATGCTTAACAAACTCATGCATTGTCTGTTTCTGCATTCCATGTTTTGTTTAAAATGCATTATGATAATCATGTCGATTAGGTGAATCTTTCCACGATGTGGAAAGGACTTGTATTGTTTTGTTGTCAATATGAATTGTTATGGGAAATGAGAATTTCCACTTGTGGTATATAGGATACGCTCCTTCACATTTATACCTACTTTAATTCAGCTTTTATTGTTTAGAGTATTGGTCATCATGGTCTTGGTGGAATCCATAGATATTAGGTGTGAATTTCCGGGTAGGGATTTACAACCATATTATACATTGTTTGAAGAAGGAGTTTGTCCATATACATGTATGATTATTTCAGTGACTTAGTCACTGTTTAATGTTTTCGGAAAAACATGTATTGTTTTCCAAATCTTGCCTATGATTACTTAGAAGGTTAAATGTTAATTATTCCCACTTCAGTTTCTGTAATAGATCAGGGTTGCACAGCGAAAGCTTCAAGGGTTGAGTTCGCTAGTTGATTAACTTCTGCTATGTTATTTATTATGTTGTATATTTTATTTAAAAACCAAATGACTATTATATATGTATCAATTGAGAGAAGATCTTGTATATATATTTCTGAGTGGGGTTACCTTTGGGTTAAGTTCTGTATCGCATTTCTTAATTGAATGCTTAAGTGCATGTTTTAGATTTTAGTGCCTTTTTATTTAGTTAATTTATTGGATTAGTCAGCTGCTAGCTTAGGGGGCGCTACAGTTGCTACGACCCAAATTCGAAGACTTTAGCAAACAAATCTGTCTTACACAGAAAAGTATACAAGATAGATAAATTCATCTCCCATGAATAAACCTATGAGTTTTGTTCCGTATTTTGATAAATCAAGGTGAACAGGAACCAATCAATAAAATCAGACTTATATTCCCGAAGAATAGCTCAGTTTTATCAAACACATCACAATAGTCTTAATCGACGCAGCGAAAAAAGATATTGTGGAATCACAAACAATGAGACGAAGATGTTTGTGACTACTTTTATCTTGCCTATCGGAGATAGAAATCTCAATACAATTATTACAATTGTACTCGCACGATAGAAATAACAAGATCAGATCACACAACTACAAGAAAAGTAGTATCGGTCTGGCTTCACAATCCCAATGAAGTCTTTAAGTCGTTAACCTGGCTTTAGAAGAAGAAAACCAAAGGTTAAAGGAAAATCGACTCTAGCTTAGCAAACTAGTATCACACAGAATGTGTGGGGATTAGGTTTCCCAATTGCTAGAGTTCTCCCTTATATAGTCTTTCAAATCAGGGTTTGCAATCAATGTTAGCTTAGTAACAAAGCATTCAATATTCACTGTTACATGAAAACCTGATTAGATACAAGCTAATATCTCTCAACCATTAGATCAAAAACTTAGCTTGCTATACACACATGTACTTGACGATTTTGGGTTTGTGTAACCGTACCCAAACTGTATAATAGTTGGTTCAATATTAGTCAACCAAATGGTTAGCCAAATGATAACTTTCATATCAACCATATTCTTCTTCACCATAACTAGTCCAAATGACTCAAATTAACTAGTTAGAGAGTTGTTCAATTGCTATGAGATCTTATATACTACACAAGACACAATTGAAGCAAAAACGATGTGATTCACTCGAATCGATTCATGAACTATAAAGCCATGGTTTGCAATAGCATTCCTTATATAATTTAAATAAGTTCACGAACATCGTTTTTAGACATAACCACTCAAGTTTGCGGACTGGGTTCGCGGACTCAAGTAACCGGTTGGAGTTCACAAACTCCAGCAGAAATTCTCGGGTTCGAGAACTACGCACATTCGCGGACTGAGTTCATGGAATGAGTTGACTGCTCAAGTTCCAGTTTTTTACTTGATCAACAAAGTTCGCAAACTTTGGTTCAAGTGCTAAGGACTTATACATATATGTGTTACCACAATAATGTTTATATCCCCCAATAGTTATATTGTCTAAACCCTCATTTTAATCATTGAAACATTCTCAGAGGACGTCATATAGTTGTTATTCACAAACTAGTTTTCGTCAGAGCAATTTCCAAAGTGATTGAAACATAACATGACTTCCGTCACTAGGCAAAGATGAACTTGGCTAAAGCGAAAGCTTTACCAACACACATTTCGAGAAATAGATAAGCGAGATATACTCAGCTCTAAATGTCACATGTATATATCTTTAGTCTATATAGGAAAACGAATTTTGTCTCAAGATAGGAGATAGAGTAGATAGACTTTTGAGTGATAGATAAGTTCAAGTCTTCCACATACCTTTTACTCGATGAAGATCCACTGGTTCCTTGTGTAGTACCAGAATATCGCTACAACGCTATTCCCGCGATATTAACAACATTTCTGCGAGAAGCCCAAACGTTTCTACAAGTATTAACGACACTTTGACGAGATTATCGCAAGATTCTTCAACAACATTTGGCGAGTGTCACAGAGGAGTGATATATGAAGAATAAGTCTTCTTCACGATGGTTATAAAGTTGGCGATGGTGAAGATTAAAGTTATGGCGATGAGATCGCAAAGTAGATCCAAATTAGGAGGAAATCTTATCTGTCTTCCACTATGTAAACCCCTATATAAAGGGCACGATAGATCCAGAAAAGGGGGATGCATTTTTGAGAGCTGAGAGAATTTTGAGGAGAGAGAAACTCCAGAAAGAAAGTTGTAATTCTGAGTTTTAATATCTCTTGTAAATCTTCCTGAAAGTGAATAAATAAAAGTGTTGTTGTTCTTCCACAATTATGACTTAATTTTCATAGATTCTTGACAAGGGTGTAGTGTAGGAAATCCTGCAACTACATTTTGGCGCCCGAAACAGGGAATGAATTAACGAAAATAGAAGAAAAAGCGAAGAAGAAGATAAAAATTGTTCAAAATTAGGTGAGAAAATTGAAGGAAGAATGATCAGAATCAAAAAGGATTGTAGAAAATTTAAAGGTGATGTAATAACAAAAGAAATGATTGATAAATTTCATGAAAATATCAAGGGAAGGATACATAAACGGGATTATGAAGGAAGGAAGATTATGGCAGTGGAGAAGATATCATCATTGAAAGATTGGGAAAAACAAGAAATCACGTTTTATAGCAGAAATACCAGGAGAAGATTCAAGTCATACATCTCCATTGGTGGTCACAGTAACCACTATACCAATGAGAAAGGAGAAATCGATAAAATCTGAAGAAGAATGGGCTATGAATAGAACTTTAATAGACACAGGAAGTTCTGTAGACATGATATTTTATCGTACCTTCAAGAAGATGGGGTATAAGGATGAAGAAATGTCTCATTCAATGTATTATGTTCATGGCTTCGGAAAGTCTGTAACAAAACCTAAAGGCGAGATAATGGTCCGAATTCCACTAGGAGAAATTGAAACACGAATATCATTATGTGTGGTAGATGTGGAATCGCCGTACAATATGATACTGGGAAGACCATGGATACACGCAATTAAGGCTGTGGCATCAACATTACATCAATTTGTTAAATTTCCTATGCCTAGTGGAATTGGAGAAATTAGAGGAGATGTGAATTTCGCAAGATTGTGCTACCAAATTGAAGTAAGAAATTGTGAAGAACGTCCAAAGCTGCGAAAAGCTCGCAGAAAATTGAACAGAGAGGCAAAGAAAGAAGAGGAATTTAAAATTTACATGATAAATGCAAAAGAAGGAAAAGGGATACCAAGTGAAGTTTCGCAAGAAGGAGATAAGTTTGCGAGAGTCGTGAAAACGCCAACACCAATGGGAGAACCTGAAGCCAACTACACTGCTGCTGAACCAACAAAAGAAATAAATATTGGAAGTAAAGAAGAACCTAAAATGCTGAAAATTGGAACTAGAATGGAGGAAGATGAGGAATAAAGAACTATAAATCTTTTGCGAGAATATGCAGATATCTTCGCGTGGAACATGGATGAGATGCCAGGGATAGACCCGTCAATAGCATGTCATAAATTAAAAATCAACAAAAACATAAGACTATTTAAGCAAAGAATAAGGAAGATCGCAACAACATATCACTCTCAAATAGAAGAAGAATTATAGAAGATACTCGACGCAGGAATTATAATACAAGCAAAATATCCAGAATGGATTGCAAACATGGTGGTGGTCCCAAAGAAGAACAAAGGGATAAGAATATGCATAGATTTTACGGATTTAAACAAGGCATGTCCAAAAGATAGTTTTTCGTTGCCAGATATTCCACAAATGGTTGAATCAGCAGCAGGAAACGCAAGAATATCATCATTGGATGGGTATAAAGGATATAATCAAATCCTCTCATTTGAAGAAGATCAAGAACATACTGCATTTTTTGCTCCAAGAGGATTATATTGTTATACAAAGATGCCATTTGGCTTACGAAATGCTGGTGCAACATATCAAAGAATGGTGGAAAAGGTGTTTTGCAAAGTGGATCCACAAAATATTAGAAGTGTATGTAGATGATATGCTGATCAAAAGCAAAGAAGCTGAGAATCATGTGCAAGATTTGAGAGAAATTTTCGATCAAATGCGGTAATTCAATATTAAAGTGAATCATGATAAGTGTACCTTTGGAGTAACTTCAGGGAAGTTTTTGGGGTATATTGTGTCAAAAGAGGGAATACAAGTTGATCCATAAAAGGTACAAGCAATTTGCGATATGCCAACTCCTGCGACGGTAAAAGATGTGCAAAAAATAAATGGACTCTTAGCCTCGCTAGGAAGGTTCATTTCGCGATCTTCAGACAAGTGTAAACATTTTTTCGACATACTCAAGAAGGGAACAAAATTCAAATGGACAGATGAATGCGAAAAAGCTTTTCAAGCAATAAAAGAACATTTGGCGAGTGTATCTATAATACAAAAAGCTGAACCGGGAGAAGAATTATTGATTTATCTCGCAACAACTCCATATGCGTTAAGTGATGTGTTATTGCGAGTAGACGCATGGGTATAAAAACTAATTTATTATATCAGCAAAACATTTAATTCAGCAGAGAGAAATTATTCAAAGATTGAGAAACTAATTCTAGCACTGGTACACGTAACCTTTAAACTTCGAATTTACTTCCAAGCGCATAAGATCAAAGTGTTAACGAGAGTGCCAATTGAATCGGTGATGAAAAATTCAAAAAGATCAAGCAGGGTTGAGAGATGGAATGCGCAAGTAGGGCATTTTAATATGAAATATGAAATTCTGTCTTCGCCAAAAATCACAAGTTATCGCAGATTTCTTAGCTGAATTTCCTTTAGAAGATGACGAAGCTGTAGAAGAGATGATGGATATAGAAGAAGAACATGGAGACCCAAAAGAGCTATTAACAGAACCTGACAGATGGGAAATATTAGTGGATGGATCGTCAAATGGAGAAGGAAATGGGATTGGAATTGTTTTCATTTCACCAGAAGGAGAAAAAACAGCTTTTTCATTTAGATTGGAATTTGCGTCCACTAATAATGAGACAGAATATGAAGTTGTAATCCATGCATTGAAATTTGCGATAGAAATGAAGTTGGAAAATGCTAGAATCACCAGCGATTCACAATTGGTTATTCGCCAGATAAAGGGAGAGTACACTACAAATGAACCATCTTTGAAGAAGTACAAAAAACTTGTTGAAGAATTGTCTGCGAGAATTCCAAAAATAAAGTGGAGACACATATCAAGGAAAGATAATAGGCTCGCAGATGCTTTTGCTTTCATATCAAGTATGATGACGAACCCACTTGCGAGATGCATAAAAATTCAAACACTTTTGCAGCCGGCGATAAACAAAGAAGAAGAAGAGGTAGATGTAATGATGGTAGAATCTTACGAGGAAGAAATAGGGAATAATGCTACAGATTGGCGAGAAGATCTCCATGCTTATTTGGCGAGAGAAGAAATCCCCAGAAATCGATTAGAAGCACATAAATTAAAAAGTAGAGCAACCCATTATGAACTAAGAGATGGGGTATTATATCGCATATCATTTAATGGATCGTCGCTAAGATGTTTGACGAGGGAAGAAGGACAAAAGGTGTTAAAAATGTTGCATAGTGGTGATGCTAGTAATCACAACGGGGGTAGATATTTGGCATATAAAACAAAGATGCATGGTTATTATTGGCCGTATATGCATGAGGATGCAAAACAACTTTCAAGGCGTTGTGAAGATTGTCAGCGATTTGGGAAGAAGATACATGCACCAGGAGCACCATTATCATCTTCGTCAAGCGTATGGCCTTTTGGAAAATGGGGATTGGATATTGTGGGACCATTTGTTCCTGGTTCTGGACAAAGAAGATATTTAATCGTTCCTACAGATTATTTCACAAAATGGGGAGAAGTTAAGGCAGTACAGCACATCCGCGATAAAGACATTTTTACGTTCATATTTGAAAATATAATTTGCAGATTTGGGATCCCAGCACAGTTGATGTCTGATAATGGAAAGCAATTTGAAGGGCAGAATATCGAGTTTCTTCTTAATGCGTTTAAAATAAAATGTGGAAAGTCAACTCCTTTATATCCACAAGCAAATGGTCAAGCTGAGGCAACTAATAAAACAATCGCAGACATCTTGAAAAAGAAGTTAGAAGGTTATCACAAATTATGGTGTGAGCAAGTACATAATGCAATATGGGCATATAATACAACTAGACGAGAGGCAACTGGGAAGTCACCTTTCTGTTTAACATATGGAGTTGAAGTTGTCCTACCAACAGAGGTTGCTATCCCAACAACAAAAAGAGAGGCATGGGAGAAAAATCTAAGTGATGGCATGATTTTACATGAGTTAGACGAACTAGAAGAAAAGAGAGAAAAAACTCTACAACATATGGAAAACTACCAGCGAATATTAGCTCGCGAGTACAAAAAACGAGTCAAGAAACGTCAATTCTAGCCTGGCGATCTAGTTTTGCGAGAAATACCAAAATATCAGCAAGAAAGTGGTGGAAAATTAGCGAGAAAATGGGATGGACCATAAATCATTAAAGAGATAATTGGAAATGGAGCATACAAATTAATGGATCCAGAGGGAAGAGATGTTGGGCAAAGACTTGATAGACCATGGAACGGATTGTTTCTGAAAAGATATTATCAGTAGTAGTTTTTGCGAGGTAAGAAATACAAATGTAAGATGAAACAATTAAAAAATTCTTCTTTCAATATCAAAACTTATGCGAGCATCATCGCAAGAATAGCGAATAAAATTTCGCAGAGATTAAAAGAATGGGACGAACCTTTATGGCGTGCACCCTAGTTCGCGAATAAAATTTCGTAAGAGGAAAATGTAAGACCTAATAGTGCGTCATATGAGGGGGTATCTCTTGACATGACTTAGCGATAAGGTTATACCGCTGCTGGAACCTGAGTCATGCAGACGATGGGGTTAAAGAAAACCTATCCGGGAGAGGGATCTTGGATTTCCAACTATATATGGTTATACCCTGGTTGGACGACTGAGAGTCTCTTCCAAGAAGTGCAAATTATGACCAAGGCGCCGAGGTACACGGTTGAGCCAAGGGTGCCCGGAGCGTACGAAACTCTCTTGCCATCCTTGGTAAGTCTTGGCTACAATGCACTTGGCCTGAAGAAAACCCCACTTAGGGTGCAGTCTTGTAACTATAAGACATATAGGCATAAAGGACAAGAGGCTGCGAAAACAATTAGTTGTTGACAGATCCGGATGGGAGGAGCTAGTCTTGTATGGCCGATGTTCCCTCCTTGAAGGGGCAACCAGGGGGAATATAAGGGCGGCACCCTCCATTAGGGAGATGATAAGTGTCATAAGACGGCAATGTCATGGGGCTTTATGATCGCAAGAACATTTAGGCCTGTCATATTGTCGCGTAACGTAAATAATGCAGAGGAAACAAGCCATGAGAGCAATGTTAATATGAGATCAATGGGTTTTTACATGAAATTGTAAAGACGTCCTGCGATTTCATCGCAAGACGGCAATGTCATAAGGGTAAATTCTTGCGAGAGAATGTATACTTATCATATTGTCGCAAAGATTTTGAAAGAAACATGGATAAGACAAGATCAAAGGGTCTTTACATGCAAATGTTAAGAAATCCTGCGATTTTGTCGCAGACAGAAAAAGTTTGGCAAAATAAGACCTTTAACTAGGAAGGCAAAATAAGACCAAAAGAATAATTTTACCAATTAACTATTTTGCTTTAAGATGGCAGGAAGTATTCCTTTATCGCAGAATTATATACGAGGAGGCAAATTTTTAACATCGCGGATTCCCTCAGAAATTCTCAGAAAAGTGCAACAGTATTCCACATATCGCAGATGTATTCATATTTTCGCAAGAATGCAGCAACACAATTACTTAAAGAAGATAATGAGTATTCACCATTTCAAGCAAGATAATGAAGGGAAAGAAGGGGAATAGAGAAGTAATATTACATTATCTTACTTGAAAATATTCAAAGTAAGCTAAATCGAAAGTTAAAATTCTAAAATTTCGAAGATTACATCTCGCAAGATATAAGAAGTAAAAGAAAGCAAAGATAAAATTCAAGCCTCGCTAGACTTATTTTTCTTGTTAGATTCATCAACATCCTTCTCACCGCGAGCTTCTTTTTCCTTGGATTCTTCATCAGCGAGTACTTCTTTAGGAGGACTTTTTTCTTCTTCTTCACCTTGTTGATCTTCTTGAGTATTTTCTTCATCATTAGTAAACTCTAACTCTTCATCCATGGGAAGAGGAATTTCATCATCATCAACCTCTAGAGGAGGGATAGAAACAGGAGAAAGAGAACGGGGAAGCAGAATGTCATTCACGAGAACTTCAGCTCTAAGATGGACTTGGCGAAGAAGAGATTTTTCATGATTCCTAATTTCTATATTTTTGAAGTACTCGAGATAATCAAGTCTTCTTTCTGCTTTGTCCTGAGCAATAAAGCAATTATAAGCAAGAGATTTATTTTCTTTGCGAACTTTATCCAATGTAGCGGTCAGATCAGTGATGGTAGAATGAATATTTCTTTCAGATTCTGCGAGCAACAAAATAAAAAAAATCAGTTAGACAAGAATTTCGCAAGGAACATAATAGAAGATTTTATGAGAAGATCAACAAGAGAGGCAGTTAACTGACTACATTCTTTTTGCGAGGTTAAGTTTTGGATTAAAGCAAATAAATAGTTCTCCCACTGATTCATGGCATCATCGAATTTATCGCCAACCATACCCTTCAGACGAGATTTCATGTTTTCTTCTTTCTTGCGAAGATATGAATTTTCCTTTGCTAATGAAGAATAAGATTCCTTTAACTGAGAGTATTGTTCTTGAAGTTCGCTGGCTCTTAAACTAAGAGTTAATCTACCCTTGATAAGCTTATCCTTTTCGGCGGTAGATGATTCAGTTAACTTCTTGAGCTCCTTCTTAAGAGAATGAAGAGATTGCTCTTGACTATTACATGTACTTTGAAGATTACTTATTTGTTGCGAGGAAATAGTCATCAAGCTTGAAAATATATATTTTTCTTGGGACAGGGTTTTATTCTCATCTGATAAAGATTCCATCGCCAAATTAGCCTTAAAAAACAAATATGAGAGGCGATCAAGTTCGCCACTCAAGAAGTTCTGCCTTTGCAATAATTGATTGTTCTCATTAGTAAGATTATTTATGCGATCAATTGAATAAGTGTACAGATTGTCTAGTCTAGTATGTTGATCTATCCAAGAATCTCTTTCAATGCGAACTTCTTCAGCAATAGATTCAGATTTGAGTCTTTCTATGAAATGAGCCCGATTTGAAACTAATATATGAATCAAAAATTTAAAGTCTAAGTACAGAAAGTATGAAACAGAAAAGCAAAAAGAGCAGAGACAAGAAAAAATCACCTTTTAGCTCGTCATTTCTTCTGCGAAGATTCTCGTAATCTAAAGAAGAGTTGTGGAGCATGTGATTTAAGGTATCACATTCAGCAGTTTTATCTTGAAGACTTCTCCTCAGAACTTCAATCTCATTCTCTAAAGCCGCTCGTGAATCATTACGATCAGAGCCAAAATACTTAAACAGAGTCTCGCAAGCTTCCTGTTGGAGAGGGTCAGTGGAAGACTTTCTAGCATTGTCTAAAACATTAGACAAGACTTTAAAAGCAACATCAACACCTGCGAAATTTTCGCTCGATGAAGGAAAGGATTTAGAAGGTGAACTAGTAGTGAGAATAAGTTGGTGATCATTTGTAATGGTTGAGTTATCGGGAGGAGTATGTGGAAAAATAACAGTTGAAGGCCATAAAGGACTATGAGGAACCTCAGTCGCAGCATCTTTAGAAGCCTGATTTGTCAAAATATCAGAAGGGGTAGAGGTATGAACAACGATATTCTCGCGAAGAGGATAAGAAAGACTTGGTTGCGATGGTATGGGAGTAGCCTTCACAGATGTTAACGGGGGCATAATGAGATTTTCCCCGAGTGTCTTAAAATGGCGAGACCTCTTGGGAGGTTTCTCAGGATTCACGTCATTCTGTGAATAATAACCCAGATAAGAAACAGAGGAAACAATATTGTTATTAAAAAATAAAGGGTTTTTCTTACTACCTTATCATTTGCAGAACTTTTCCTCCTCTTCTCCGTCGGTCTTTTGCGAGGGTTAGGGTTGTGAGTAATAGATTGTGTGTTAGAAATATTTCCGCTAAAAAGAAGACATAACAAATAAATTAGAAAGATTGAAGAATGAAAATAAAAACTGGCTTAAAAATCAAGAGACAAACCTTGAGGACTCCATTAGAACAGTAGCAGAAGAATATGAAGGTGAGGCAAAGTTGCAGACGGAAAATGAAGAAGATGAAGAAACAGAAAAGTAAAACTAATTTTGAAGATTAGTTCCACCTTTTATAGGCAAAGGGGAGTGGACCTATGGAGTAGGAATGTGTCAGTAAATGAAGGGATTTACAACACGTGTAAAAAAGGCTGGAATAACGGTATCTTGTCGAGGAGAAAGTATAAAAGGGGAAAAAAGTTGCGAAGAATAATAAAGAATATTAGTTCTCATGATCTTCTCTTCTTCGCAGAAAATACATGAGAAGAGGCAAGATGTAGTACCAGAATATCGCTACAACGCTATTCCCGCGATATTAACAACATTTCTGCGAGAAGCCCAAACGTTTCTACAAGTATTAACGACACTTTGACGAGATTATCGCAAGATTCTTCAACAACATTTGGCGAGTGTCACAGAGGAGTGATATAACGATTAACGATTAAAGATATATGAAGAATAAGTCTGCTTCACGATGGTTATAAAGTTGACAATGGTGAAGATTGAAGTTATGGGGATGAGATCGCAAAGTAGATCCGAATTAGGGGGAAATCTTAGCTGACTTCCACTATGTAAACCCCTATATAAAGGGCACAATAGATCCAAAAAAGGGGGATGCATTTTTGAGAGCTGAGAGAATTTTGAGGAGAGAGAAACTCCAGAAAGAAAGTTGTAATTCTGAGTTTTAATATCTCTTGTAAATATTCCTGAAAGTGAATAAATAAAAGTGTTGTTGTTCTTCCACAATTATGACTTAATTTTCATAGATTCTTGACAAGGGTGTAGTGTAGGAAATCCTGCAACTACACCTTGAGTAGTCCTTCATCTTGTATGATGATTGCCATGGAGTTCTTGAGCTCAACTATACTTTCTATCCTAGTTCGAGACCTTAGCTATAGTAGACTAGAAATCAAGACTTTATAGTTTTGATCACTAACATTGACAAACATGCTTGATATAGCAACGCATGCGAGTTCGACCGAGCAATGCTCTAACAAACATGGTCTTATGAACATTCAAGTCACCAATGTAAAGAGTGATAAAATCCTTTTGACTATATTAGACTAAAAAAATTTGTCTGACATCAGGGGGAGCATATAATGGTGTGTTGAACTACTTTCCTTCACAGAAGTTATTTTTTCCCACAAGGTTTTGTTACTCGGATAGGTTTTTAATTAGACAAAAACAAACACCGGGAATGTAATTTCTCAGCTAAGGTTATTGTCTTTCCCATGAGGATTTTATGCCTTAAGAGTTGTGAAGCAGCTTGTCAACTTCAATGAAGCAAAGTGATCATCTGTAACAGATCAACTTTACTTGCATTTTTCATGTTGTACTATTTTCCTTTCGTCAAGGCTTTGTCACATTGGGTTTTCCTTGTCAAGGTTTTAATGAGGCAACATATTTGAGTCCGACTATGTTCTAAGTTTGCTTAATATTGTACTATTTTTATTTAGTTCAGGTTTTGTCCTTCTGAGTTTTCCTGACAAAGTTTTAACGAGGCAATTAACTTAGACTCGTCGATATTTGAATATCGTACTACATGTGATGAACTACATGTAAAGTACGTGACAACATGTGAAGTACTACATGTGAAGAGTTGTACCAAGGTTTTGTCCCACTAGTTTTTTCCTTGTCAAAGTTTTAATAAGGCAGTGGACTTCGGCACAAGTCATCAAGGAGAACGACATTTGAAAAACTATAAGTGAAGCACTATGTGTAAAGTTTTATTGTTGAACCACACTAGGGGGAGTATTATGTTGGAAATGATGACAACAATTGTAAAATACTGAGAGTAATACTTATCTCGATCCAAAGGTTGATTTCGGATGTAGCAGCAACAATTATGGCAGAATAATAGAGGCGCGTATGATATACGTTGTCCTAAAGATAATATCGCCGGCTACTTCTCCTATAGAGAGATGTTATAGCTTTATCGACGAGTTGCCTCCAGGATACAACTATCGTTAGCGTTCCTCATTGTAGCATACAAGAGAACACCCTTAGAACTTGACAATAATTAACAAAACTCGAAACAGAGGAGAAAACTGGATAGTAAAAATATTTACAGAAAACAGAGGAAGAGTAGAAGTAGAGATGTTTTTCTCTCTGTGTATAATGAGCTGAAGAATCCTCTCTTATATAGTGTTTAAGATATCATAAACAAGAATTTTTGAACGTTAGAAATAATGGAATAAGATTCCCATGCGTATGACAAAGATTCTCACTTTGTCAGAAAAACAGTCACTAAGAAAACTGTGTAGGAAATCAGGCATGCATATGACACAAAGAAAAGGCTGCAAAGCTGACAAGGAGACTGTGTAAAGTAAAAGTTTTTGTATGTGCAAGAGAAGCATGCGAACATAAAACAGTGTTTGCTTTTGTCAGTCAATAAATAAAAAATAAATAAAGATTCTTCACGTGTGTGACAAACATTTACAGACATAACGTAAAGATTCTTCTTCTTTATGTATGGAAAACACGTACGAAAAATTTCAGCAAAAAGATAGGATCTTATTAACCCACACCCGAGCCCGAACCCCACCCGCCCGGACGGACGGTAGCGGCGTGCGTGATTCGGTGCGAAGCACCGTGCATACGGGAAAGGCAACCTTGCCATAATCTAGGTCTTCTCCCTCACACAAAAGTGTGTATACCCAAAGGGACATGCCCTTTAGGCAAAACCCAAGGTATTTAAGTCTAAAACTTTTAAGATTTTAGTCTATGTGGGACTATTGTTTTATCTATTCAAATTGAAAAAAAACTAGTGGGCTATAGATAGGTCTAGGGATCAAGTCATGGTCCATTCTTTTAAAAACCCATTTTTTCTAACATATTACAGGGCCTACGACCCAGGATATACGGTCCAACTATCCTAGGGTTGTATATAAAGGAAACTGTGTAATGCTAACCTAATCTCCTAATAAGATTATTCTTCTCATTCCTCTTATCTTTCCTTGTTGTATCTATAATTCTCCTTAAACATTTTTTTATTTTTACAACACATAACCATTATATACTTCAACTACGATTCATAGCTAAGATTTCTACTTGCAGGAGAACTCAACTGTAAATGGAAGTCTTCTATGAAGTCTTATTTTTATTTTTTTGTGAAAGGACTATGAAGTCTCCATATAAGCCATTTTTATATAGAGAAACCCTTGGCCCCACATGCCAAGCCAAAACCGCACCTAGAAAAAGCTAGCCATGCCATGCGCCCATGGAAAACCCTTGGCCCCATATGCCAAGCCAAAACCGCACCTAGCCAAAGCTAGCCATGTCATGCGCCCATGGAAAACTCTTGGCCCCACATGCCAAGCCAAAACCGCGCCTAGACAAAGCTAGCTATGCCATGCGCCCATGGAAAACCCTTGTCCCACATGCCAAGCCAAAACCTCGCCTAGCCAAAGCTAGCCATGCCATGCGCCCATGGAAAAACCCTTGGCCCCACATGCCGAGCCAAAACCGCACCTAGCCAAAGCTAGCCATGCCATGCGCCCATGGAAAACCCTTGGCCCCACATGCCAAGCCAAAACCGCACCTAGCCAAAGCTAGCTATGTCATGCGCCCATGGAAAACCCTTGGCCCCACATGCCAAGCCAAAACCGCGCCTAGCCAAATCTAGCTATGCCATGCGCCCATGGAAAACCCTTGTCCCCACATGCCAAGCCAAAACCGCACCTAGCAAAATCTAGCCATGCCATGCGCCCATGGCAAACCCTTGGCCCCACATGCCAAGCCAAAACCTCTCCTAGCCAAAGCTAGCCATGCCATGCACCCATGGAAAAACCCTTGGCCCCACATGCCGAGCCAAAACCGCACCTAGCCAAATCTAGCCATGCCATGCGCCCATGGAAAACCCTTGGCCCCACATGCCAAGCCAAAACCGCACCTAGCCAAAGCTAGCCATGTCATGCGCCCATGGCAAACCCTTGGCCCCACATGCCAAGCCAAAACCGCGCCTAGCCAAAGCTAGCTATGCCATGCGCCCATGGAAAACTCTTGTCCCCACATGCCAAGCCAAAACCGCACCTAGTAAAAGCTATCCATGCCATGCGCCCATGGAAAACCCTTGGCCCCACATGCCAAGCCAAAACCGCGCCTATCCAAAGCTAGCCATGCCATACACCCATGGAAAACCCTCGACCCCATATGCCAAGCCAAACCGCGCCATGCCTACCTAATGGCGCCAAGGCATGCCAAGCCGTGCCACCATGATGGCCTTCCCCATGCAGCCACCAATGAACGAAAGCGTGCGGCGATCAACGGCTACCTTGCCTCTTAAGATGCAAGATCTCGACCGTCCAAGGTCACCAAGCTACCAAGTCTCCCAAGCTCAACTTGCCAGGAAACAACGACGTGCCACATGTTTTCCACAAAAACATTCGAGATATCAAACACATATCACAAACTGGGGGATCCTCTTTGGGTTTTGGTATGGCGGTTTTACAGCGTGCGGCGTACACTACGCCCGTCATAAGGAAGTGTCATAAGGTGAGGCGGTTAGCAAATGTAGGGAGTCAATGGTGAAACGCTCAACAATAAATTCCATACATTAACGGTTTTATGGAACATCAATTCCATACGTTAACGTTTTTATGGAACATAAATTCCAATAATGCGGTTATCACCTCCTCCCATTTACTTACCCATTTATCCATCCCTTAATGAGACCAGAGTACGTTTTACTTCGACTTGTATAAATAGGTCTTACCTATTTTCACCGTACAACAGGTTCATTTGGGAATATACAACACTCATAAAACACTTGCGAGCTTACCACTTGTTAGCCTTCCCACTTTTATGATACAAGTCACAGTAACACAACTACTCTTCCAGAATCAACTATTATGGTCTCATCACTTTCCTTGCTTCCCTCCCCAAAACCAACCCATTCTCCTCCACTTTGTGACTGAAGCAAGTCTAGAATGACCATTTCTTGGTTTAGGCTGGATTTGTACAGATTGATCTCTCAAACTTAAAGTACTCCCTTGCAGTACATTGTTTAGGGTTTAAATTTTTTCTCACATATACACTCGAAATTACCAAAATCAACAGAAACTATTTTCACCTACAAACACTTGTATTCTAAGACTACTATATAATTGATCATGAAAATACATACATGGGTTCAATCGGTTCTACCAACCACTAGGATCGGTTATACCTAAATATGGAATTAATTATGATCGGTCACACCAGTCACTAAGATCGGTTACACCAGTTACAAAGATCGGTTCCATTCTTTTAGAGCACTTCTCGGTCGAACTCGCAAGCGTTGCTATCTCAAGCTTGTTTGTCAAGTTTAGTTGTCAAAACTATAAGTCTTGATTTCTAGTCCACTTATAGCTATGTCTCGGATTAGGATAAAATGTGTAGTTGAGCTTTAGACTTCACGGCGTTCATCGATTAAAGATGAAGAACTACTTAGGGGAGCTTGTGGAACTTCAACAACAAAAGGTATGTGGAGACTTGAACTCATCTATCACTCAGAAGTCTATTTTTATTCTATCTCCTATTGATACAAAAGTCGTATAGCTATATAGATTTTATATTATACATATTTGATATTTCGAGCTGAGTTTAACTTGCTTACATATTTTTCGAAATATGTGTTGGTAAGCTTTCGCTTTAACCAAGTTCATCTTTTATTCTTGATGAAAGTCAAAAGATGATCATGTGAAAACTGCCTGCTAACATCTTATATGATTTGTGTGAGACAGTCATTTGATGTAGACTCGGAATGTTTCGTATTGATTATTTGATCACTTGAAAATTGTTTTGAAGCTAATAGTTTGTGTGAGACAGCTATTCTCATCTTCTAAGAATGTTTCAATGATTAAAATTAGAGTTTAGAACAATTAACCATTGATTGGATATATCATAGTATGCGTACTTGTATGCTAACTGTTGCAAGTGATCGCTGTCGTATGCGTCAAAAATAATTTACACTTTCTTACTACTCAAAATATAAATATAGCAAGGGCAAGAAAGGATCGATCCCACAGAGTGGTCTTGGTTGTCTCGTTGTTTCGGTTTCCTATAAGTAACACCGGGGGTTTTTCTGATTTTTGTGCAAGTAATAATAAAATAAAAGCAAATAAAGAAATAAGCAAACAAATCAAAGTATTGAGAATATTGGTTAAGGATTCATCTTCATTCACAAATATGTTTTCTTCACAATAACTAGAATTGATATTTAATCTCAACTTTTATCAAAAGCCCTAGGATACCTTGATCGCAAGAATATCCCGCTAATCTCCTTTTGTCATCAACAAACACATTAAAAGATGCGAGTATGAGTTCTATCTAAGAGAACAACCTAACGTGTAAAAGCACTAATCAAGTTTAATTCCCTAGATGCATTAAGTTCTATGAAATCAGGCAAATCAAAGCAATCGAACGTGGAAAACGCACTAATTCAATTTAACAAAGGTTATAATTCACATATGATCATAAGAATATATCACTACAAACTATAATCATATTTATGCTACTTGCAATCAGGAATCTATCACTTATCGTATAACAAACCCTAATCTAGCAATATAGATGAAAAAAAACTCAACCGATTCGCGACTCGATCAAACAAGCATTCAAATCATATAACAATATTAATTGTGAATCATAATCGATAAAATATGGAGACAAAACTAATTTATCATATTAAAAACCATATTATGTGAAATCCAATTATTCCATAACCAATAATAAACTTAAGTACTCATGTTAATGGAGTTCATAACAAGAAGAAAGAGAAACCCTATCATGTTCACAAACCCTAGAAACAAAAGTAGAAGATATGAGATATATATGATCTAAGATATTAAGATCCTCTCTTTTTATATGTTTCTCAATTTCCATAAAGGATACTCCTTCCAAAATTATGTTTTGTCTTCAAAGTCCATTAGTTAGAAGTCCACCAAGCCCACAAGAGAGAGAAACCCGTGCATAAAATGTGTCCCAAAAACGCTCGCCGGAAAACTGGGTTTTCGGCCAGAAGTTGGCCAAAATCCGGTGAGAAAATTCACCGCCGGTCATCTGAATTCTTCTCCGTCCATGGAATATTCTGTTTAGATTCTGTTATCCTTGACTGTTGACCAATGGTCTTTAACGGTTGACCGGGTCAAGTTCTGAGTGAGTCAGAACCGAGTTAGCTAGCTAACTCGGCTGACTAGTCCTGGTCTTTGCACAGGCAAAATACCGTCATAGCCAAGATGGTCGTGCCTTCCCACCCAGCCATGATGGATGTTCTGCAATTTTCCCTGCACAACCTATCATTCATCTATTTAAACCCATTCATTCTCTACAATTCTCGGCACGCTACCACTGCATAGTTTTAGTTTATCTCAGCTGCACCCATACACTCATTGCTTCCACCAACCGTGCAAACCTTCTTATCGCCGCAAGCATGATTCATAGCTCAGTGTCACCAGCAGCTTATCTTCTTGTGCACCACCAGTGCCAGCTTTGCATACCCATTCATCTGTAGCTACTCCCTGCGACATTCAGCTACTTCAGTTCAATTTCTCCACCTTGACCCATAGCAGCAACTCCAGTGCCTCCAAGAGCTCTTGCCATCAGCTCCACATACCCACTTATCCTGCAATTGGCTTCACAACCAGATTTTCTGTAGTTTCTCAACAGCTCCAACACATACACCAACACTTCATTTGCAGTTTTTGCATCTCAGGCTCTTGTAGTAACTCTGCAGCTCCAACTGCAATTCTAGTCCTGCTTAGCCCTCTCAATCTTGTCTTGCACCTGCAACTTATTCTATCAATTACAGAGACCTATTAACAGCATCATCATTCTATTTACTGAATCAGTCACAAACCCATTTCAATTCCTCTTCTGCCCAGGCATTGCAGCACCAATTACATCTTCTGTAGCTTGCAATTCAGTTCAAAACCACCATAGATTCCCTGCAGCTGAGTTTAATTACCATCACTGCCAATTCATACCTGTAATCTCAGTTTTCTTAGCATCATACATAAACCCATTAGCTCATACAATTTTGATCAACCATTCATTCTTCAGTATGAGCAGTAGAGAGTCAGTCTCCCTGAGTTTACAGTAAAACTCTCACAGATTCATCCACTAACTCGATTCTTAGCTGCCATTCACAAATCCAGAAAGAACCCAATGATCTTGAACTTGTATGGAATATGAATGCTCGAAACCCATCTCTGTTCTCCATCAATTTTTCCACCAAGATCGAGTTCATCTCAAACCCTAACTCTAATTTGGGGAAGAAACACAAATCTCCCTGATTCATTCTCGAGCTGAAATTCATTATCTTCTCTGGTTGGACTATGGGCAAACCCATCTCGTTAATCTTCCATTACAGCACCCCATCTTCTTTCGATTTATTACAAACCCATAAACCACCTCCTTCTCCTGATTTCTCGATCCCCATCAACACATCTTCTGAGATTTAAATATTTGGAAGCAACAACAATCAAACTCAAATTCCCATTAATTTCAATCCAACTCTCAGTCACAGCAACCGGTGCTTCCCTCTCTCTGTTTATGCATCTCTGATTTCACACTTCGCTCGATTCATTTCTCTTCCAATTTCTCGGACAACAGCACCAACAGCCGCTGTTTCCATTTCTTGATCACAAAGAGAGAGGATTGTGAATGAGAGACAAAATCTCTCGTATTAGGGTAAGTTTGGATTTTAGGACAGGATTCAGATACCCCAGCACCTGAGATAAGGGTCACCCAGATGGTAACCCCTTAACATCAGCTCGATTGTATTTAGTATTCCTCCAAATTGAGTTTCCCCTTAGCGTTGATTGGACTCCATATAGTGTTTGCCTATGAAATGACCTTTGTGCCCATTTTGCACATATTTCTCCCTCTTTTGCTCCAATGACTCCAGAGTACCTAACAACTCAAAAACAAACATAAAGTACATAATTTACAAGAAAAAATAGCAAAGAAAGCATAAACTCTATATAGTAAATACGGTGTATTCTACACCTATCATCAAGTGTATTCCAAGTCCAGGAATTTAGTATGCATACCCGTATGCGTACTGATACAACAGTTGAAGTCCGGGAACTATAGTAAGCATAACCGTATGCGTACTGGTTTCAACTGAGTTCGGTCATGAACGATAGTATGCGTACCCGTTTACATACTGGCGAACAAGACCAAGTTCGGGAACTTAGGTATGCGTACCCGTTTGCATACTTGAGTGGGTTAAGTTCTAAAATCGGTTAAGTATGTTTACATACTCATGAAAAAATACATTTACATAATAAGGAATGCAATCTTTGAAAACCGTGGCTATAATGTTCATGAAGTGATTCGAGTGAATCAAAACCGATTTTGCTTCAATTGTGTCTTATATACTTTTATGAGAATATAAACAATTGAACAACTCTATAACTAATTTCATTTGAGTCATTTGAACTAGTTGTGATTAATATGAACAAGGTTGATATGAAAGTGTTCATATGGCTAACTTCGGTTAACTGTTATTGAGCCAACTTAATATACACGTTTAGGTACGGTTACCCATATCTAAATGAAAGTATATTTCATTTGTGTGTAACAAGCTAAGTCAATCTAACGGTTGAAAGATATTAGCTTGAATCTAATCAGGTTTCCATCTAACGATGAATAATGAATACTTTGTTACCAAGGTAACATTGATTGCAAACCATGATTTGAAGACAATATAAGGGAGAACTCTAGAAAATGGGAAACCTAATCCCCACACCTCTTGTGTGTGTTGATGGTGGTTTTTAGCTTAGGGTTGAAATCGTAAAACCTTACATATGATGTGACATCACTCTGTAAGGAAACGGTGCCGTGAGTGCTAACCTCCCCACCAGCATATTTATTGAGCCATTCAATAAACGTACATGAAATTTATCCAGACTGGCGAATATAGCAATCATCCCAGATGTTCTGTAAATTTCGGTGCCTCGCCTGTATTCACTTAATATAAGTTCCTTTGAATGCCTTCTATGCTATGTTCTCCTACTGAACCCTTAATATTGATATAGTATGACAATTTGTGTTCACTCGTAGCAGAGTAGCACGAATTTCCAAGTATCAAGGATAAGGTATTCAATCATAAAAAGCATGCTCCTCTCTGGAAATGAACTTAAAAGAACTCCGTGTCAACATATATAATTCAATCAATTGCCCTGACTAACTTGCGGAAGTTAGGGTTTTTGCGCCTCACGCAGCATATCAGATCTTGCTTGTTGAAATTAAACCTATGCAAACTAGGTAATTAATCCGCCATGGATTAGCAGGTGCAAATCCTTGCTCAGAATCAGAAAACAATGAGCTGCATCAGCAAAGGGAGGCGTGGCCATTCCTTAGGCCAATTGGCGCCACTTTACATTGGCCACGCCCCTTCCTAAACCGGCCTTATTTTTCTAGACCAATCGTGTCGCCTCAAATTAGTCGCATGCACATAAGTTGTGGCTGGGCCCATACATGCCGTCCCCACTTCCCATCGACCAATCAGGTCGCTCTAAATCCGCCACACTCTCACCAGAAGTGTAGCCACACCCATGCTTGGCCAGACCTCTTTTAATCGACCAATCAGGTCGCTCTAAAGTTGCCACACTTTCACCAGAAGTGTAGCCGCGCCTTATGTTTGGCCGGAATCTTTCCTTGACCAATCAAGTCTCTCTAAACTTGCCCCCATACATTAAAGGCCAAACGCACCTTGCTGTGCCACCATACTAACTGGCAAGTCAAACACGCCTTACCACAACAACATATTGATTGATATGCCAACATGCCACTCTGCCGCGTAGCATTCCACTTTGGCCTTGGCCTCGCCGCCAAGCCCTAATTTTACCACGACGCCAAATCCTAACCTTGGCCACGCCGCCAATCCCTCATTCACCACGGTGCCAAATCCTAGCCTTGGCCACGCCGCCAAGCCCTAATTTTACCATGACGCCAAATCCTAGCCTTGGCCACGCTGCCAAGCCCTAACTTTTGACACAGGGCCAAATTCTAAGTTCTGGCCATGCTATAACGCCACAGGGCCACGCCACTGGCATGCCGTTATGTCATGGCTATGCTAGGCACCACTATGCCAATGTCGCCACTTTGCTATACAATGAGATATGGCCATAATCAATGGCCATCCTTCCTCATGAGATGCAATCTCAACCATCCAAGTTCGCCACCGAACTGACATACTTGTGGCAAGTTTTAGGCGACCAGCCGCCTAAATATAGTGGCCATGGATATGCCTGGAGCCACTTGCACCACCGTGCCACTGGCATGCACGAGCATGCCAGCCATACTATACTTGCGTACACCAAAATGCCCATGCGCCATTATCAGGCGCCAACACAAGGTAGCCATAATCAATGGCTACCCTCCCTCATGAGATGCAATCTCAACCATCCAAGTTTTCCACTGAACTGAATGGACTTGAGGCAAGACCCAGGGAACCTGCTACGCCAGGCGCCACTATGCTAATGGATCCACTTTGCTACGCAACAAAGATGTTGCCATAATCAATGGCTATCCTTCCTCATGAGATGTAATCTCAACCATTCAAGTTCGCAACCAAACTGACGGACTTATGGCAAGTTTTAGGCGGCCGACCAAGGAAAGCCTAATAGCATCACATGCTATTTTCCTATGGCAAAGTCTCTTGACTTTGACTTGCCACACATAGCAACCTGCTACACGATTTCCATGAAAACACTCGAGACATCAAACATGTTACAAACTAGGGGATACTCATCAGGGTATTTGTCTGAAGGTTTACAGCGTGCGGCGTGCAATGCGCCCATTATAAGAAAGTGTCATGAAGTAGGACAATTAGTGGTGGTGAAAAGTAACAATGTAAATAATTCATTACCTTCATCATGGAAGCGTAATGACTGACGGTTATACGAATTCACTTCCCACATCATGGAAGCATAACGTCTAACGGTTCCACATTACTATATTCCTCCATCACTCGATCGTTTTCACTTCCTACGAGGCCAGGGTATGTTTCAATATGACTTGTATAAATAGGCTTCACCTATTTTCACCAAATAACAAGTTTTGGTCGGAAACAATATAGTATCCAAAAATCACATGGTAGCTTTCCATTCTGCTAGCCAGTTCTACTTTCTGATACAAGTCGTAAACAACACCACCTTTAGAACCAACAATTCTTGTCTCAACACTCTCTTCACTTCTCTCCCTAAGACCAAACCTTCTCCTTCACTTTGTGACCGGAGCAAGCCTGGAACGACCATTTCTTGGTTTAGGACAGGATTATACAGATTGATCTCTCGAATCAAAAGTACTCTTGTGCAGTGCATTGTTTAGGGTCTAGACTCATTTCTCACCCACATACCTAAAATTACCAAAATCGGCAAAAATGGTTTTCACCCACAAACAATTGGTGACCACCGTGGGAAT
This sequence comes from Papaver bracteatum, assembly GCA_023529315.1. NCBI lineage: Eukaryota > Viridiplantae > Streptophyta > Magnoliopsida > Ranunculales > Papaveraceae > Papaver > Papaver bracteatum. Next base: position 1,092,306 of record JAJJWX010000603.1, read on the forward strand.
CTCTCGGTTGCAATATCAATTTTTAATTTTTAATTTCATTTTTTCAATCCCAATTTCAAGATGGTAGAACTTAGGTCCATATCAGCAACAAACCCTGAAAATACTAGCGCTAAAATTACCCTCGGTATTAATGTTCCTTCCAGTGGCATTAACACATCACCTGTCAACCCCAACGGCGTGGAAAATGTTCGTTCAGGCGTTACACCTCCGGAGACCAGAGCTAGAGCCACTGCCGCCACCCCCAACGTTTCTTCAAGTATGACACCTCAAGTCGTCACCAGAGCCGCTGCTATTCCACCGGCAGGACGAGAGAGTGAAGGAGCCAGAGGAAGACAACCGCCTCTTACCACTGTTGATTTGATAGAAAGACAAAAGGTTCTCGTAAGGCTCAGAAAGACATGGCTACAACTCAGAAAGACATGCCTATTTTTCTCAAGACACTAACGGAGAGGCTAACACAAGAATCACTCAACCCCAGATGGAGCTGACGAGGAATACTTTTAACATCCGGCGCAAGCACTTCAACATGATGCGATTTTATAAATGATGTAGGACCAGAATATTACTACAATACTTCTCTGCGAGATTAACAACACTTCCCAGCAAGCGTCACCGCAAGATTTTCAACTACACTTTGCGAGTGTCACAAAAGCAGTCAAAAGAGCGATGTAATAACTGACGATTGAAGAAAACTTGAGAAAAGAATGTTTGTCATGCGATGGTTAAAAAACTTGCGAGAATGAACATTATAACTATCGCGATACAATCGCAGAACCAACCCGAAGTAAAAGGAAAAATTAGCTGTCATCCATTATGTAACTACCCTATAAATACAGACCTAAGGTGTCCAGAAAAGGATGATGTATTTTTGATTGTTAAGAAAGTCTTGAGGAGAGAGAAACTTCAAGAGAATAGTTGTAATCTTGAATTCTTCCATTTCTGTAAAAATTTCTGAGAACAAAATAATAAAGTGTCGTTTTTAATCTTCAATTGTGAGTTGATTATAGCAATATATTAACAAGGGTGTAGTGTGGGAAATCCTGCAACTACATTTTGGCGCCCGAAACAGGGATTGAATTAGCAAAATCATAGAAAAAGGTGAAGAAGAAGATAAGAATTATTCAAGATTAAGAAAATCATAAAACAAATCAGTGAGATATTTGAAGGAAGGATGATTAGAATCAAAGAGGATTGTAGAAAATTGGAGTGTGGTATGGTAACAAGAACAATGATTGATAGATTTCATGAAAATATTAAGGGGAAGATACACAAACGGGATTTTGAAGGAAGGAAAATTATGACGGTGGAAAAAATATCACCATTGAAAGATTGGGAAAAGCAGGAGTGTTGATGGTGGATTTCGATTTAAAGGCTAAAATTGTAAAAGCCAATTTTTGTAAGCTGATGTCCTGCAAAGGATAAAGCCTTCAGGTGATGAATATTTCTCGCCATGATAATTCATTAGAGCATGTGCAACCATCCCTGAGAATTAAAACCTACCCAGAGCGGAGCATGTAGCAACCATCCCGATTTTATGTAGGTTTGCAGCATTACTATTAGTGCTTTAATTAAAGCCTTGTGTTCGACATGCAAACACCCGTAGGCTACCTGACGGCGGGTTATATTAGCCCCGTTGAACGCATGTAAGACTACCCATGTTAGTCTCACCCGGTGAAAACAAACCCAAAAATATATCTCATCCGTCCAACTTCGCAGGCATAGATGGAGGGTGTAGATATAGATTCAGGGGGTCCTAAGCATGCTACCATGATCACCTCGGACTCACCTTCATGCATGACCGAATGGTCAAGACCAACTACAGTTGGTCCTTCCAAAACGTGCGCTCAAAGTGAGCATGATGCACGGCTGGAACCTAACTAGGGTTCCTTTTAATCGTGAACGTCCAACTTCGCAGGCATAGTTGGACGGCTTAGATTATACCTTAAAACCAGTAGTGAAGTGATGGTACACCATTGGTGGGCCCACTTTCTACCTACATGACCGACTCCCTCATAGGCAAGCCGTGGTGCAAGAAACGATTTCCCAAACAAGGCTCGGTTAACACCTTATGCAGGTTGAGAAGATCCAAAATGATCACGACCATACAACTTCTCAGGCATAGTTGGATGGCTTAGATTGCGCCCAGGGTCATAGAGAAAGCATGTACATGCTCACTGTCGGACCAAGATGTTGCATACATGGTGGGTCTCCCCAAAGCAGGCGCACGCAACCTAAAACCGATCTCCCAAAGTGGCCGGTCCGAAATCCTAATTAGGGTTTGCGACGCATATGTCGCAGAAACATCTCGAGCGTCCATCTTCGCAGGCTTGGATGGAAGGAAAAGATGGAGACTTAGAAGGAACCGAGCAAGCTAGCATGACCACCATGGGACCGACTTCACGCCTACCTGATCGGCCAAGACCGGCAGTGGTCAAATTCCTCGGTACGCGTGCCCAAAGGTGGAATGTCACGGCCCCTCCATAAGTTCTAATCTCGACCACCTGTCTTTGCCACCTAAAGTGGGTGGCTTAGATCAAATCTTTGCAAGTCAAGCAGGCATGGGCATGAACACCATTATACCACCTCCATGCAGGGCCAATCGGTTCCTCCATAGAAACTCCCTTAGCATGCAAACGTTTGGGTTGAAAGAGGCAGCATGCGCGCCTCCCATCCAACGATCGCAAGTAGGGTTGCAAGCCATCTCGTCCATCCAACTTTGCAAGCTTGGACGAATGACTTAGGGTGCGAATCAACCAGAAAACAAGGTATCACCATGATCACCATCCATCACTCTTCTTCACAGGGTGACCGACCAAGGAATGGCCTGTCTATACAGCCTCCAAACGGTCACCTGAAGATGGCTGCATGCGATGCTATACCAATTTCACGATTCACCCTGCACTATTTTCTGTGGGTCCCACGATCCACACACTCGAGACATTAATCACGTCACAACTGGGGGATACAAACTGGGGTATTTTTCTGGAGGTTTACATCGTGCAGCGTGCAACACGCCATCACAAGATCGTGTCAGGGAAACATGGGCGGTTAGCGATGATAGGAGAAATGGGAAAGCAACCGTGTGACACTAACACACAACTCCACTTCCTCCATCACTCTACTTCCTCCACTTTCCCACAAGAGACGTGATGAAGGCTTATCGACTTGTATAAATAGGTTCTCCTTCCTATTTCCAACAACAACACAGAAAAACCAAGTGTTAATACCATCGTATTAAACACCCAGAGCCTGCATGTAACATTGGCTAGCCTGCTCAACCTTCTGTTAACAAGTCATCAAATAGCCTTCACCTTCATACTCTCAACACCTTCTTCACTTCCCTCTCTAAGATCAACCTCACATCCTTCACCTGTGACTGGAACAAATCTGGAACGGCCGTGTCTTCGGTTTAGGCCAGAATTGTACAGATTATCTCTCGAATCGAAAGTGCTCATCATGCAGCACATTTGTTGAAGGTTTAAATTCACTTCTCATCCACACACACCAAAAATTACCTAAACCTGCAGAAGTAGTTTTCTCCCACAAACAATTGGCGACCACAGTGGGAGGTTAATCTCTCGGTTGCAAAACTCGAATCTTTAAAGTCTACCAGTTTTTTCGACTTTGGAGAGGTAGATCTTAGATTTGATTCGATTATCAATTCACTCTTCACTAAATCCTTGAAGTTCATCCCGAGATGTACTCCCGTTCGTTGAATCCTTCAGAAGCCATGGATAATTCAAGTGTCTTCGAAAATGTGACCAGGATGCTGGAAGACGTCCTGGAAAATCAATAAGGTATTGCCAGAAGGCAGAGTGAAACCTTCTGTCTCTTGAATGACATATCGGCTCAATTACATGAGGGCTCTGCAAGAAGCTACCCGGGAAGTATCACTAATAACGCAAGAAATTCTGGAGGTCAGGTTTTCAGAAGAACTGGCGGAACACATGGCCCCAGAGAGCCCAGAGACGAACAAAACCTTTCACCTGGCAATGGGAGCTCGAGACGGATCGACCAGCATGAAGAATTACGATGCTTGCCAGATAAAAACAGAGAATCAACTGCATACGAAGCCATGTTAGAAGATTTATACCTCAAGGCTCTTGCCAAAACTCAGAATAATGCCCAACCCGTGCTGACTCATCATCCAGGGGAAGAAACGCAGGAGGAAGGCGAAATCAATCAGAGAGCATATGAACGTAGGAGCTTGCAGCCTTCAAATCACCAGCTCAACGACAATACCATCGCCAGCGCAACGTCCTCCATGTTTCAGCAGAATCACCCGACCAAGAGGGCCGCGGATGCAGTGACACGTGATAATGCCTCAATTCCGTCTCCAAAGCGTGCTTCACACCGAAACCTAAGGGAAGAGCCACGACATGCGCCGACGCAGGAAAGTTTAGACTCAAGAGATCCACGATTCCCGTTTCCCATAAGGAAGATTATGGAGTTGTTGGAGACATGGGTACGTGATGGAGAAGTACAACTGCCGCCGGTGTGGCGTACGCCTACCGATCAAGAGACAACCAACCCGAGGTATTGTCATTACCATCGATTTCTCCATCACCCCACCAGCAATTTCCACGCATTGAAACGCATTGTACACGATAATATAAATTCAGATAAACAATATTTCCCCTCAAAAAATTAGCACGCGCTCTTCGGGGAGAAGGTATTCGGGAGTGCTCATTCTCATACACGGATTTCTAAAGACAAGTAAGTCCCAACAAACGTTACTATAAGATAGTTATATATCCTATTGGGGACTTGGCGTCCTACATATATGAACAGGATACTCAATGAGCAAGCACCATGCATGCTCGCCCCCCCTAACCTTTCCCTTTCACACTGCGTCTTCAATTTCACATGACATGTATGATCACTCATAATATAAGGTTCAGATTTTATTTTAGAATAATCTTTTACAAGAGTCAAACATTCATAAAAGCATGTCGTAAATAAACCAGTCCAAGATTCAATCACCTATCAATTCAGAACCTAAAACCAAACTGTGTGAAAGGAAATCCTCACAATCACTCGAAAATCATCTAAAGAGAAAACACAAGTAGACGGCATGAATACTTCAGGGAAAGTCTTTCAGCAACACCTCATCCTTCTGAGCAAGAGAGGCTTCCATCTTCCGGAGAACGGCTTTCTGAGATTTCAACTCCTCGACCAACCTACCAACCTTTTGTTTCTGACGAACGACGCATTCAATGGAAGGCACCTTACCTTGCTTCTTCTGAATCTCCTGAATCGCATGAAACCCTTTGAAGAACCAAGGAGCATTGAAGTCATACTGCTCAAACACATCCAAGTGGCACTTCCAGTCTTCCATCACGTCTTCAAAAACATCACGACCAATTGCGATGCTCATCTCCCGAATAGAGGGTAAGGCCTCCTGAACGTGGTTTACCAAAGAAAGATGACTCTTCAGCTTCGTGGTGGTAGCAATGTGGCCATGTTTCTTCCATATTGTGGTGTACAACTCTTTAAATTGGGCTGGCACGCTGAACCCTCCAACCAACACATGATCAGGACGTGGATTATCAAAGGGAAGGTCGAACATACCACCAGGAACGACTGCTGGCGATAACATCTCTTTAGAAGGAACCATCGCAGTTGATGTCCCTTCCAGACTCCTCGAAGTGATGGTCCGGATTGCTGACACGGCCTCATCTACAAGCTCGCTAAAATTACTGCTCTGGAAGGAATTCTCTTCAATCGAGCTTGCACCATCTTCATCGTTGTATATGATAGGATCAGTGTTACCAGACTCAAGATCGGTGTTGCCAGACTTCTCCGCATGAGGATCAGTGTTTCCAGACTGCTCTACATGAAGGTAATTATTATCAGGCTTCTCAGCATGAAGATTTCCAGACTTCCCGTTGCCTCCACGCTCCTTATTATAAACTCGAGCCAGTACAACAAAGGCATTTTCTTCAGGAATCCTCTGATCACCAACAAGGATTAATAAAAGCTGCTCATGGAAGTCGAAACTGAAAATTAAGCATAAAGAATTCGGAATACCTGCATATTGGAAGAGTTGAGAATTACTGGACTACATTCTCGCTTCTTTTTCTTGGACTTAAGATTGCAGTCGGTGGCGTTAACCCTGCCTCATTTTCCTGGAAGGGGTTTCAATCGCCTATGACCAACCAAGACGTCATCAAGAGGTTCATCACGAAGGTCAGTTACCGTTTCGCTAGCAAATGATTTAAAGAGCAGTAATTGCCCCCTCCAAAAATATTTGTAACCAGAAGTAGCTACCGGATTTCTCCCCGGGGGAGGAAAAGGAAGTTTCAGCTCCGGCGAGAAAACATCAACATCAAGGCATGATAACTTAAGTTCTAATGGGACACCTTGATCAAAATCCATTTGGCAAGCGGCTCTATCAATATTATATGGAATAATGCTTAGCCTGTCATCACAAAAAGAAGGAACATATCCTGGTATACAGCTCCGCAGGAAAACAACTTCTTCAGGGCTCATATCTCTCCCCTCAGGCGGCATCTCAATGACAGGGACGATGGCGGAAGGATGAATCGGCCCCCAAGGACGAAAGTCTATGGCACTCACACTATCGAGCAAATCTACAAGCCTCACCCCATCTTTTGGACGTCTATTCTGCCAACAAAGTATTCTTGAACCACCATACAAGCTGGGGACTGAGGTTGTAGGAGTGGGAGCGTAATCCTTAAAGTGTTCCCACAAAAGCGCCTGAAGAAAGGCGACATGAACATATGTATCCACCTTCATGTACCTATTGGAAATATACATCTCCTCCACTAAAGAATTCAGGTGACCATACAACGAGCCTAGGAATAACGAAGCCAAAGGGAGAGTTATACCTTTGCCTAGATTAATGGCGAATATGATGATTTTCCTTCTAATAGTTTTCGTGCCGGAGCCGTCATCAATAATATCTCTGGACAACCACAAGGACAAGAATGCAGATGTGCTAAGATCATCATTACCTTGCGTGGAAGACCATTCACCTACCCACCAAGTGTAGAAACATTTAGGCTTCTTCTCCAACTGATCATATTCGTTCACCTTCTGAATTATAGCCTGATAGATGACGTCTTCGCCTTCAAACAGTTTGCAATTAAGACTGCCAACGATAGTAAGGCTCATTAATACAGACACGCTCTCAAGAGTGATAGTCATTTCACCCCACGTGCATAAATCTGTGTTCGTAGAAGGACGCCATCGAGCAGCAAAAGCGACCAAACCTGGGATATCCTTCTTGACATGAAGAATTGCAGACGCCTTAATAGCATTAAGAATTCGCGCCCTGGTTAAGTTGTCTCTAATCCCTTCATTACCAAACATGCGCCACATCCATCCTTCGTATGAGTTAAGTGGATTCTGGAAAATTCTGAAGTCAATAGGGGAAGGTGGATATTCTTTCTTCTAGAGACAAAGCCTCATCACGCCTGCTAAAGACGATGGTAGACCCTCTTCACTTTCTGAACCGGTAATAAGGATTATATTATGTCTAGGGTGCTTCCTGATGTTTGGAAAAGACTTGGTAAGCATTCCATCATTTATATTTGGCACATATCTGAAAGGGTCGACACCTCCCTTCACAACATTATCCTCCGCGTTCATCATTGAACAACTGCAATAAGATTGTAAGTGTTAGCATGTTTCGAAGGAGTCGTACAGCAATAAAAGATTCTCGTGATTCCCAACTTCATTGTTAGGCACCTAATATGAAGATTACATGGGATTGGGATGGTTCAAGCGTCCTCCAAACAAACTCAGTTGAGGGAAATTTACACTACCCTGTGTTCGATTACGAACTGGGAGCAATGGGTATGGAATCTAGTGTTATGTTATGTGCCATTCTCTTCATATGGAAGTTAACTACAACATATTAAAATTTCACGACAATCGGATGAAAGAGCAAGAAGGGGTGGCCAAAAAATCAGAAGACACGCAACCTGAAAAAATTCTGAAAACCTCCTGGAAGTTTACTATTTCGAGGTTTTTATCCCCTAAACACGCTCAAAATTCAAAAAGCTTCTTTATTAAAGCTTGGAAATTTTCTGGGCTTGAGGATACATATGCGGACCGTCAAAATCCGAGTTTGTATGAGGATTCTTCAGCAATTTCGATAAACGCAAGCGCAAGAGTACCTCAAAAATCACGCAGGCGGGCACTAAAGTTTGTATGCGCATCCCTAAAACTAAGACAACATGTCAACATATTTTCTACAGTTGGTTATCATGTCTACAAGTTCAATGCAGCGGTTCTATCAAGCTACAACCTGGGTTTTGACATGCAAGGATAAAGGGAACGAACAACATGTTTATGCTTTCTTTTACTACGCAATCCTGGCAGGCGGTAAAGGAATCAATTATGGTATGTTGCACCTACAATCCTCTCAAAGTACAAAAGAAACTCTACCTAAACAATTAGGGTTTGCAAAAAAAAAATTAAAAAAAAATGCACGTATCTGATTAACGGCGCCGGCGGCAACAAATCCGGCAGCAACTCCGGCAGCAATGTCGATGGCGGCAGCACGAGCAGAGAGCTGGACGTTCACTAAAAAAAAAAATCGTGAAGGGAAAACAAAAAAGGGTTCTCCCTTTTATAGGCAAAAATTTGAAGAACTCTAATTAGAGAAGGATTCCTTTTTGCTTCCAAAAAACCAAGAAGGGAAACCGTCCCACCCAAGGTTTCATGCCTGCGACGGTGCATTCACATGGAAAATCACTAGAGGCTGCCTTCCAAGGTTAGTTACCTTTATTTCTTTTACGTATATTTGTCACCATCTCATGCCTACCCTACAATAGTGTAACCATTGCATGCTAGGCAGGGGACTTAATGTTGATGGTGGATTTATATTTAAAGGCTAAAATTGTAAAAGCCAATTTTTGTAAGCTGACATCCTGCAAAGGATAAAGCCTTCAGGTGATGAATATTTCTCGCCATGATAATTCATTGGAGCATGTGCAACCATCCCTGAGAATTAAAACCTACCCAGAACGGAGCATGTAGCAACTATCCCGATTTTATGTAGGTTTGCAGCATTACTATTAATGCTTTAATTAAAGCCTTGTGTTTGACATGCAACACCCATAGGCTACCTGACGGCGGGTTATATTAGCCCCGTTGAACGCATGTAAGACTACCCATGTTAGTCTCACCTGCTGAAAACAAACCCAAAAATAGATCTCATCCGTCCAACTTCGCAGGCATAGATGGAGGGTGTAGATATAGATTAAGGGGTCCTGAGCATGCTACCATGATCACCTCGGACTCACCTTCATGCATGACTGAATGGTCAAGACCAACTACAGTTGGTCCTTCCAAAACGTGCACTCAAAGTGAGCATGACGCACGGCTGGAACCTAACTAGGGTTCCTTTTAATCGTGAACGTCCAACTTCGTAGGCATAGTTGAACGGCTTAGATTATACCCTAAAACAAGTAGTGAAGTGATGGTACACCATTGGCGGGCCCACTTTTTACCTACATGACCGACTCCTTCATAGGCAAGACGTGGTGCAAGAAACGATTGCCCAAACAAGGCTAGGTTAACACCTTATGCAGGTTGAGAATATCCAAAATGATCACGACCATCCAACTTCGTAGGCATAGTTGGATGGCTTAGATTGCGCCCAGGGTCATAGAGCAAGCATGTACATGCTCGCTGTCGGCCCAAGATGTTGCATACATGGTCGGTCTCCCCAAAGGAGGCGCACACAACCCAAAACCGATCGCCCAAAGTGGCCGGTCCGAAATCCTAATTAGGGTTTGCGGCGCATATGTCGCAGAAACATCTCGAGCGTCCATCTTCGCAGGCTTGGATGGAAGGCAAAGATGGAGACTTAGAAGGAATCGAGCATGCTAACATGACCACCGTGGGCCCGACTTCACGCCTAGCTGATCGGCCAAGACCGGCAGTGGTCAAATTCCTCGGTAAGCGTGCCCAAAGGTGGAATGTCACGGCCCCTCCATAAGTTCTAATCTCGACCACCTGTCTTTGCCACCTAAAGTGGGTGGCTTAGATCAAATATTTGCAAGTCAAGCAGGCATGGGCGTGAACACCATTATACCACCTCCATGCAGGGCCTCCATAGAAACTCCCTTAGCATGCAAACGTTTGGGTTTAAAGAGGCATCATGCGCGCCTCCCATCCAACGATCGCAAGTAGGGTTACACGCCATCTCGTCCGTCCAACTTTGCAAGCTTGGACGAATGACTTAGGGTGCGAATCAACCAGCAAACAAGGTATCACCATGATCACCATCCGTCACTCTTCTTCACAGGGTGACCGACCAAGGCATGGCCTGTCTATACAGCCTCCAAACGGTCACCTGAAGATGGCTGCATGCGATGCTATACCAAGTTCACGATTCACCCTGCACTATTTTCTGTGGGTCCCACGATCCACACACTCGAGACATTAATCACGTCACAACTGGGGGATACAAACTGGGGTATTGGTTTGGCGGTTTACAGCGTGCAGCGTGCAACACACCATCACAAGATCGTGTCAGGGAAACATGGGCGGTTAGCGATGATAGGAGAAGTGGGCAAGCAACCGTGTGACACTAACACACAACTCCACTTCCTCCACTTTCCCACGAGAGACGTGATGAAGGCTTATCGACTTGTATAAATAGGTTCTCCTCCCTATTTCCAACAACAACACAGAAAAACCAAGTGTTAATACCATCGTATTCAACACCCAGAGCCTGCCTGCAACATTGGCTAGCCTGCTCAACCTTCTGTTAACAAGTCATCAAATAGCCTTCACCTTCATACTCTCAACACCTTCTTCGCTTCCCTCCCTAAGATCAACCTCACATCCTTCACCTGTGACCGAAACAAATCTGGAATGGCCGTGTCTTCGGTTTAGGCCATAATTGTATAGATTATCTCTCGAATCGAAAGTGCTCATCGTGCAGTACATTTGTTGAAGGTTTAAATTCACTTCTCATCCACACACACCCAAAATTACCTAAACCTGCAGAAGTAGTTTTCTCCCACAAACAAGGAGATCACATTTACAGTAGCAGAAATACCAGAAGAAAATCTAAGTCATACATCTCCATTGGTAATCACAGTATCCATCATACCAATGAGAAAGGAGGAATCAATAAATTCTGTAGAAGAATGGGCTATGAATAGAACTTTGGTGGATGCAGAAAGTTCTGTAGATATAATATTTTATCATACTTTTAAGAAAATGGGATATAAGGATGAAGAAATGTCTTATTCAACATATCATGTTCATGGCTTTGGAAAATCTTTAACAACACCTAAAGGCGAGATAGTGGTACGAATTCCACTAGGAGAGATTGAAACACAAGTAACATTATGTGTGGTAGACGTGGAATCACCGTATAACATGATATTAGGAAGACCATGGATACATGCAATCAAGGCTTTAGCATCAACGTTTCATCAATGCATCAAATTTCCTATACCCAGTGGAATTGGAGAAATTAGAGAAGACACAGATTTTGCGAAATTGTGTTACAAAATTGAAGTAAGAAATTGTGAAGAACGTCCAAAGCTGCGAAAGGCTCACAGAAAATTGGCGAGAGAAACAAAGAAGGGATAAGAATTTAAAGTTTACATGATAAGAGCAAAAGAAGGAAAAGGAATACCCAGCAAAATATCGCGAGAAGGAGATGAACTCACGAGAGTTATGAAAACACCAACACCAATGGGAGAACCTGAAGCCAGTTATATTGCAGCAGAACTAACAAAAGAAGTAAATATTGGGAGTGAAGAAGAGCCTAAAATGCCAAAAATTGGGACTAGATTTGAGGCAGATGAGGAAGAAAAAACTATAAATCTCTTGCGAGAATATAAAGATATCTTCGCATGGAGCATGGATGAGATGCCAGGGATATATCCGTCAATAGTATGTCATAAATTAGAAATCAACAAAAACATAAGAAAATTTAAGCAAAGAATAAGGAAAATCGCAACAACATATCATTCTCAAATAGAAGAAGAATTACAGAAGATGCTCGACGCAGGAATTATAAGGCAAGCAAAATATCCAGAGTTGATTGCAAATATGGTAGTGGTCCCAAAGAAGAACAAGGGGATAATAATTTGTATAGATTTCACTGATTTAAACAAGGCTTGTCCTAAAGATAGTTTTCCATTACCATATATCCCATAGATGGTTGAATCAGCAGCGGGAAATGCTAGAATATCATCATTGGATGGATATAAAGGATATAATCAAATCCCTCTCGCTGAAGAAGATCAAGAACATACCGCATTTTTTGCTCCAAGAGGATTATATTGTTATACAAAGATGCCATTTTGCTTACGAAATGCTGGTGCAATGTATCAAAGAGTGGTGGAGAAGGTGTTTGCAAAGTGGATACACAAAACATTAGAAGTGTATGTAGATGATATGATGATTAAAATCAAAGAAGCTGAGAATCATGTACAAGATCTGAAGGAGATTTTTGATCAGATGCGACAATTTAATATTAAAGTGAATCCCGATAAGTGTACTTTTGGAGTAACTTCAGGGAAATTTTTGGGGTATGTTGTATCAAAAGAAGGAATAGAAGTTGATCTGGAAAAAGTACAAGCAAATTCGCGATATGCCAACGCCTGCGACGGTAAAAGATGTGCAAAAATTGAATGGACTCTTAGCCTCGTTAGGAAGATTCATCTCGCGATCTTCAGACAAGTGCAAACATTTTTTCGATATACTCAAGAAGGGAACAAAATTCAAGTGGATAGATGAATGTGAAAAGGCTTTTCAAGGAATAAAAGAACATTTAATGAACATAACTATCTTACAGAAAGCTGAACCGAGAGAAGAACTATTGATTTATCTCGCAACAACCACATATGCGCTAAGTGATGTGTTGCTGTGAGTAGATGCAGGGGTAGAAAAACCAATTTATTACATCAGAAAAACGTTCAATTCTGCAGAGAGAAATTATTCAAAGATTGAGAAACTAATTCTAGCATTGGTGCATGAAACTTTTGAGCTTCGCATCTACTTTCAAGCACATAAGGTCAAAGTGTTAACAAAAGTGCCAATTGAGTCAGTAATGAAAAATTCAAAAAGATCAGGCAGAGTTGAGAGATGGAATGCACAAGTAGGACACTTTGATATTCAATATGAAGTTTTATCCTCGCCAAAGTCACAAGTTATCGCAGACTTCTTAGCTGAATTTCCTTTAGAAGATTATGAAGTTGTGGAAGAGATGATGGATATAGAAGAGGAACATGGTGATCCAAAAGAACTATTAACAGAACCCGACAGATGGGAGATATTGGTGGATGGATCATCAAATGGAGAAGGAAATGGGATTGGAGTTGTTTTTATTTCACCAGAGGGAGAGAAAACAGCTTTTTCATTTAGATTGGAATTTACATCCACTAATAATGAAATAGAATATGAGGCAGTGATTCATGCTTTAAATTTTACGGTAGAAATGAAGTTGGAAAATGCTAGAATCACCAGCGATTCACAGTTGGTTATTCGCCATAGAAAAGGAGAATACACAACAAATGAACCATCTTTAAGAAAGTATAAAAGATTAGTCGAAGAATTATCTGTGAGAATTCCAAAAATAAAATGGAGACACATATCAAGGAAAGATAATAGGCTCGCAGATGCTTTTGCTTTCATATCCAGTATGATGACAAATCCAGCTGCGAGGTGCATAAAAATTCAAACACTTTTATTACCAGCGATAAATAAGGAAGAAGAAGAGGAAGATGTGATGATGGTATAAATTGGCGAAGAAGAATTAAAGAGCAACATTACAGATTGGCGAGCAGATCTTCATGCATCCTTGGAAAGAGGAGAAATCCCAAGAAATCGACTGGAGGCACATAAATTAAAAAGTAGGGCAACCAATTATGAATTAAGAGATGAAGTATTATATCGCAGATCTTTTAGTGGACCATCGCTAAGATGTTTGACAGGGGAAGAAGGACAAAAAATATTGAAGATGTTGCATAGTGGTGACGCTGGTAATCATAGTGGAGGAAGATCTTTGGCATATAGAACAAAAATGCAAGGCTATTACTGGCCATATATGCATGAAGATGCAAAACAACTCTCAAGGAGTTGTGAAGATTGACAACGATATGGAAAGAAGATACATGCACCAGGAGCACCATTATCATCTTCAACAAGTGTATGGCCTTTTGGGAAATGGTGGTTAGATATTGTGGGACCATTTGTGCCTGGTTCTGGACAAAGAAGATACCTAATCGTCGCAACAGATTATTTCAAAAAATGGGGAGAAGTAAAGGCAGTACAACATATCCGCGATAAAGATATTTTTACATTCATATTTGAGAATATAATTTGCAGATTTGGGATTCCAGCACAGTTGGTGTCTGATAACGGGAAGCAATTTGAAGGGCAGAATATAGAACTGATACTCAATGCATTTAAGATAAAGTGTGGAAAATCTACTCCTCTATATCCACAAGCAAATGGTCAAGCTGAAGCAACTAATAAGATAATCGCAGACATCTTAAAAAAGAAGCTAGAAGGATACCACAGAGCATGGTGTGAACAGGTGCATAATGCAATATGGGCCTACAATACAATTAGACGAGAAGCTACTGGAATGTCACCTTTTTGTTTGGCGTATGGAGTTGAAGCTGTGTTACCAACAGAAGTAGATATTCCTACAACAAAAAGAGAGGCTTGGGAAAAAAATCTAAGTGCTGGAATGATTTTAAATAAATTGGATGAATTAGAAGAAAAAAGAGAAAAAACTTTGCAACATATGGAAAATTACCAGTGAAGATTAGCTCGTGAGTACAACAAACGTGTTAAGAAACGTGAATTTCAACCTGGTGATTTAGTGCTGCGAGAAACACCAAGTTATCAGCAAGAGAATGGTGGAAAATTGGCGAGAAAATGGGATGGACCATACATCATTAAAGAGATAGTTGGAACAGGGGCATACAAACTAATGGACCCTGAAGGGAGAGATGTTGGTCAAAGACTTGACAGACCATGGAATAAACTATTTCTGAAAAAGTATTATCAATGACAACTTCTGCAAGATAAGAGATACAAGTACGTTGTAAAAAAAAATGATTACGATTGCGACGTTCTCCTAATAACAAAGCAAAGCAAGAACTGCGAGCATAATCGCAAGAAAGGCGAATAAAAATTTCGCAGAGATTAATAGAATGGGACGAACCTTTATGGCGTGCACCCTAGTTCGAGAATAAAATTTCGCAAGAGGCAAATGTAAGACCTAATAGTGCGTCATATAAGGGGGTATCTATTTACATGACTCAGAGATAAGGTTATATCGCTGCTGGAACCTGAGTTATGAAGATGTTGGGGTTAAAGAAAACCTATCCAGGAGAGGGATCTTGGATTTCCAATTATATAAGGTTATACCCTGGTTGGACGACTAAGAACCTCTTATAAGGAGTGCAGAGTATGACCAAGGCGCCGAGGTACACGGTTGATTCAAGGGTGCCCGGGGTGTACGAAACTACCATGGCCATCCTTGGCAAGTCTTTGCTATGATGCTCTCGGCCCGAAGAAAACCCCACTTAGGGTGCAGTCTTGTAACTATAAGCCATATAGGCATAAAGGACAAGAGGCTGCGAAAACAACTGGTTGTTGGCAAATCTGGATGGGAGAAGCTAGTCTTGTATGGCCGATGTGCCCTCCTTGAAGGGGCAAATAGGGGGAAGATAAGGGTGGCACCCTCCATTAGGGAGCTGATAAGTGTCTTAAGACGATAATGTCATGGGGCTTTATGATCGCGAGAACATTTAGGCCTGTCATATTGTCACGTGACGAAAATTATATAAAGGCAACAAGCCAAAAGAGAAAATTTAAGATGAGATCAATGGGTTTTTACACGGAAGTGTAAAGATGTCCTGCGATTTCATCGCAAGACGGCAATGCCATAGGACTTTGTTCTCGCAAGAGGATATAGACCTGTCATATTGTCACAAGAAATACGAAGAAACAAGGATAAGGCAATATCAATGGGTTTTTACATACAAATGTAAAGACGTCCTGCGATTTTGTCGTAGAAAGAAAAGTTTGGCAAAATAAAACCTTTAACTAGGAAGGCAAAATAAGACCAACAGAATAATATTAAACATTAACTATTTCAGAATGCAGGAAATATTTGTTCCTCGCAGGAGAATATATGAGAAGGAAACTTTCTTTGGAATTTTTCAGAATATCGCAAGAATTCATTACATCACAGATATAATCCTATTTTCGCAAGAAGATACAGGAAATAATTCAACATCTCAAGAAAGTTAATAAAGGGCAAGTAGGGGAATGAATAAATAAGATCTCATTATCTTCCTTGAGAATGTTCAAAGTAAACAAAAATTAAAGGTTGCAAAAGTTACATTGCTCGCAAGAAAGAAGAAGGAAAAGAAAGTAAGAATGAAATTCAATCTTCAGCGATGGTCTCGCCAGACTCAGGATTTTTACTGTTATTATCAGCATCACCAACATTTTTCTCATTACGAATTTCTCCTTCTCTGGGAGAACTTTTTTCTTCTTCTTCTTCTGGTGTATCTTCTTCAACATCTTCTTCAACGGGTACATATTCTAAATCCTTGTCCATAGGAAGAGGGATTTCATCATCATCAACTTTTAGAGGAGGAACAGATACAGGAGGAAGATAGTGGGATATCAGAATATCATTACAAGAACTTCAGCACTAAGGTGAACCTTGCGAAGAAAACCTCTTTCACGATTTCTAATTTCTATATTTTTGAAGTACTCGAGATAATCAAGTCTTCTCTCTGCCTTATCGCGAGCTTCTACAAGATCAGAAGTGAGAATCTTGTTTTCTTTGCGAAATTTATCCAATTTATCAGTAAGGTCAGCGATGGTAGAATGAAGATTTCTTTCAGATTCTGCGAGCAACAAAAATTATTAAATATTATTCAGACAAAAATATTACAAGAAACATAATGTAAAATTTGACAGAAAGTTCAACAAATGAGGCATTCAATTGACTACCTTCTTTTTGAGAGGTTAAGTTTTGGATTAATGAAAAGAAATAGTTCTCCCATCGATTCATAGCATCATCAAATTTATCGACAACCATACCCTTCAGACGAGATTTCATATTTTCTTCTTTGGAATGTAGATATGAATTATCCTTTGCTAATAAAGAATGGGATTTCTTTAATTGGGAGTATCGATCTTGAAGCTTCCTGGCCTTTAAGCTAAGAGTTAATCTACATTTAATAAGTTTTTCCTTCTCAGCCGCAGATGATTCAGTTACTTCCTTGAGTTCATCTTTAAGAGAATGAAGAGATTTCTCTTGATTATCACATATTCTTTGTAGATTGCTCAATTGCTGCGAAGAAATCGCCATCAAGCTTGAAAATCTATGTTTCTCTTGGGATAAAGTTATATTTTCATCTGATAAAGATTCTACCGCCAAATTAGACTTGGTTAACAAATATGAGAGGCGAGTAATCTCGTTACTTAATAAATTTTGACTTTGCGATAGTTGGTTATTATCATTAGTAAGATTATCTATTTGATCGATCGAATATATGTAGAGATTATCTAATCTATTATACTGGTTCATCCAAGAATCTCTTTCAACACGAGCTTCGTCAGCGATAGATTCAAATTTAAGTCTTTCCATGAAACGAGTCCAATTTGAAACTAATATATGAACCAATAATTTAAGAAGGAGACTTGAGTACAGAGGGTATGAAAGAAAAGCAGAAAAACAAAAGGGTAGAGGCAAGAAAATTGTACCTTTCAGCTCATCATTTTTTCTGTGAAGGTTCTCGCAGTTAGTGAAGAATTGCGAAGCATATGGTTCAGAGTATCACATTCAGAAATTTTGACTTGAAGGATTTTTCTTAGGGCTTCAACTTCATTTTCTAAAGATGCTCGTGAAGCAGCACTATCAGAGCCAAAATATTTAAGTAAGGTCTCGCAAACTTCATACTGAAGAGAGTCAATAGAAGATTTTCTAGCATCGTCTAAAATATTAGATAAAATTTTAAAAGCAACATCAACTCTTTCAAAGGTTTCACTTGATAGAGGAAGAAATGCAAAGGGTGAAGTAGTAACGAGGACAAGTTGACGATTCGAGTCATTTGTGATGGTTGTATTATCAGAAGGAGGAGTGTTTTGAAAAACAACAGTTGAAGGAAATAAAGGGCTAGAAGGAATTTCAGTCACAACAATTTTAGGAGCTTGATTTTTCAATGAACCAAGAGAAATAGAGGTGTTGGAAGTGATATTCTCGCAGGTAAAAGAAAGAGGATCCAGTTGCGAGGGTGTGGGAGCAACTCTTGCAGATGTTAATATGAGGATGGAGAATCAGCCTCAAGAGCTTTAAACTGACGAGGTCTTTTGGGAGGATTAGCGATGTTCTCGACATTCTGCGAATAATAACTTAGATAAGAAACAGAGGAAACAATATTGTTATTAAGAAATAGGATGTGTTTCTTACCACCTTATCATTCGCAAAACTTCTCTTCTTATTCTCAGTCGGTCTTTTGCGAGCATTATGGTTTTGACCTGAGGATCGGGTGTTAGGGATAGTTCCACTGAAGAGAAGACATAATACGGGAGTTATGAAGGATCAAATAGAGAAGATCGAAGAATATGAATAAAAATTGAATCGAATGAAGATTATAATAAAAAAAACATACCTTGATGACTCCATTAGAACAGTAGCAGGAGAATATGAAGAAGAAGAAGAAGAGTTGCAGACGGAAGATAAAATAAACAGATGAAGAAGATAGAGAAATAGAAGAAGAAAATTAGTTTTGAAGTCTAACTCTACCTTTTATAGGCAAAAGGGAGTAACCTATTGAGTAAAGACGTGTCAGTAAAAGATGAGTTTACAGCACGTGTAGGCGGTTAAGCTAAATTAACGGAGCAATGTCGAGAAGAAAATATGGAAAGAAAAGAGGCTGCAAGCACTTTGAAGAATTAAAGATTCTCATATCCTTTCCACTTTGCGAAGAAGACATGAGAAGAGGCAAGATGTAGGACCAGAATATCGCTACAATACTTCTCTGCGAGATTAACAACACTTCCCAGCGAGCGTCACCGCAATATTTTCAACTACACTTTGCGAGTGTCACAAAAGCAGTCAAAAGAGCGACGTAATAACTGACGATTGAAGAAAACTTGAGAAAAGAATGTTTATCCTGCGATGGTTAAAAAACTTTCGAGAATGAACATTATAACTATCGCGGTACAATCGCAAAACCAACCCGAAATAAAAGGAAAACTTAGCTGTCATCCATTATGTAACTACCCTATAAATATAGACCTAAGGTGATGATGTATTTTTGAGTGTTAAGAAAGTCTTGAGGAGAGAGAAACTTTAAGAAAATAGTTGTAATCTTGAATTCTTCCATTTCTGTAAACATTTCTGAGAACAAAATAATAAAGTGTCGTTTTTAATCTTCAATTGTGAGTTGATTATAGCAAGATCTTAACAAGGGTGTAGTGTGGGAAATCCTGCAACTACAGATGAAGAGGCTCGTGTTGCTCCTGAATGCCCAGTGAAAAAAAATCAACAATCCAATTTCATCACATGTGAATATCAGGAATGACTTCTTCAAAATCGAGGCAAATAAAATCAGCAACCCTCCTGAGTTCACAGATACCCTCTTCTCGTCAGGAGCTGCATGATTTCTGGGGACTCCGTCCACAAAATTGTGCAGTCTATGATGAAACATTTATATGAGATTCTGTATTTCTCCAAGGTGCAGCGTCAGGACATATCAGCAGCCCTCAACCGCATTGTATCAGGAAAGCAGTTGTTTCCAGCCAGCGAAGCCGTTCCCAAACCCCAAACTCTCCTGGAAAGCACGATTGATAGATGAAACTGGGGACTCCTAACCACTGTTCACTTGAAGTATGTCGAATTTGAAAGAACGCTGATTGACGCAGCCTCCAACTTCAATATTGTAGCCGTCAAGACTCTTAGAGTTACAAGGTAAAATCAAACAGAAGAAGAGTATTCTTTCCCATGAGGAGAAAAACACGACTTCCCGACCATCACTATTTGTGTGTCGTCTTACCATATGCCATATAGTATCAAATCGTTTTTCTAAGTCAAGGGTTAATGGTTCCCTCACTGGAGTTCTCTCCAGGAGACGTTTCAACGTTCTTTCCAGGAGCCGCTCCGCTTCAACGTTCTCTCCAGAAGCCGCTTCAACGTTTTTCCTCTAGGAACTGCTTCAACATTTCGCTCCAGGAGCCGTTTCGATGTTCTCTCCCGAAGTCGTCGCTTCACCGAAAATAAATATAAAAAAAGGGAATAAACTCACATACGTGAGTTATCAAAGCCCATCAATATTCATGTTCGTGGTCATCCAAGGTTCATGCTCGTAGATGCCACTCATTCCTTTCAAGATACAATAGCCATCACTCTTCCTTGCCAAGATATGTACCCGTAGTCACTACTCATCCCTGTCAAGGATCGTGATCGTAGCCATCCAAGCACCTGACAGCTTGTTTTTTTTCCCATGAAAATGCAATCTCTTCTGATCACAGTTGCTGCCAAGAACTATTGTTGTTCGCTTGTTGATACCATCCAGAGCTTTACCATAGAAACAATTACTATAAAGGTAATCTGTACTTCTCCATATTTTAGTTTCACATGGAAGAAGTAATAGAGTCACCAGTACGGATGCAAGATGATATCTTTATCTTGGTCAACTCACCGATTATACAAGATAGAACCACTAAAACCACACCTGGGGACTGAGGCTCAACACACGGAATCCCTTCATTGTCAAGAACCTTTCAACTCATAAGGGACAACCAACTAAGAAGTCATGACCGTAACAAGGTCACCACTCTTCAAAGATGTAGTGCAAGGATATCACCAACTCCTTATCTGGAAGGAGCCTGACTAACAAGCATTATCTGGCTCATCCATTCTTAAGCGTTGTTGTTAGTGAAGAATCAAAGAGAAAAGTTGTGCCTCAACAAGCCACGCATATTAACTACACCATGTTTTCAGTATCACCTACTAAGAACTCAACACCGCCTACTCAAGGCCTGCATGAAGACGCGCATCGCCGACGAAGCCGAATTCGGTGTTTCTAGATTTTCAATTTTCTATGGAAGGGGTGCATGGGCTGCCAGAAGTTGGGTACAATGCAGAGCTATCAAGTACGACTCCCACCCACTGATCAATAAATGAAGAATCTAAAAGATTGCCTCATTCATCAATTCTTCAACCACCTTACCAAGAAATGCAGAGCTATCAAAACTTTACGAACTGCAGGAATTTCTCAGTATGAAGCCGTGCATTGCATCAAAGACTCCAAAAGCACACCGCAAAGATATTCACATATCCGGTCGCACCATAGAATATATGACCAGATAGAAGTGTAACTGGGGACTGCTCATCGTATCCCATTTGATACAATAGTCCAATATTCAGAAGATGTTTCAAAGGGTGTCGCATGGAATGAAGTCCTTGGAGACTTGTTAGCAGCACGTCGACAACGAAATGCCTCTCATCTCGTCTATTTTACCTAGAGATTTCGGAAGATGTCGACCATACAAGCATCCACATCATATCATCACTACAATCAGAAAGGAAAGAATAATCCTTCTAGACACCGGCTCAGCAGTCCAGACACTAAATAACTTAAAGTAAGGAAGGATCAACAACGCAGCTACACTCTCCTAGATTATCCCTGACATGATCACTGCCGAGTATATATTTCATCCGTCCGTCCCAGGAGTGCAATAGAGTTTGGTAAATTTTAAATTCACTAGAGAGGTTAGATACTCGTTCTTCTGGAGTCAGAACCTTATTACATATTCTGGAGAAGATGGTATTGTTGGGTGGATGCATGCGAGAGCACCTACCTTGAGTTCTCTTGGATTTCCTTCATGTTGATTATAACTATTAGAGATTGCTTTGTTGTCATTAATGCTCGCTCTACCACCACCTACAAATGATGAAGAGGAGCCAGATGCTGCAGAAAAAAGCACGGAGCCGGACGAACAACAAAAACATAAGATGGTCGATACCCCTTTTCATACGAACACATATTCTAGAGTTTGAACATAATAAGGAATCCTTACTGCTCCATGAACGGTAATAGATGACTAGGCACACCACACTCATGCTTCATATCCGAAAAAGTAGTGTGCCAATATCTCCACTCCATGACCGAACCAGCAGCGCGCCAGTACAAGGAACACCAGTCGCTCAACCTGCGACGCTCCATGGCACCAGAACTCCGTGGTCAAGCCAACTCTCCATGACTCCAGCACTCCGTGGTTAAGTTAGCGTCAACGCTCCAGCATTTTGTGATCCATCCAGCAAACCTTCCAAGTGCCATTTCCACCGTTCCACGGACTGAAGCCATCAGCGCCACCATTACCATTTGATAGCTAAATTTTCAGCGCCACCATCACCATTTGGTAGCTAAAGTTCCATCGCCATCATCACCATTTGGTAGTAAAAGTTCCAGTGCCATATTTTCACCATTCTATGAACTGAAGCCAATTCCACCATTCTGCGGACTGAAGTCAGTTTCCACCATTCCGCGGACTGAATCCATTTTCCACCATTCCGCGGACTGAAACCAATTTCCACCATTCTATAGACTGAATCCAGTTTCCACCATCCTGCGGACTGAAGCCAGTTTCCACCAATCCAAGACAAGCGCCATCTCCATACGTTTCATGACCTATCCAGATGTTCCATCTCTTCCAATTAGTAGCCAAAGTTTCAACGCCGACGCCAACACCTTATGGTGAATTACGCAGAACCGCTAACACAAAGATCACGGATTTCTCATGCATTCCACCAAAGGTTAGTCGAATTTCCCTGGCAATCTCTTCACGTCTTTCCCTTTCGATTTTACTCTTTTCTGTCACCATCTCATGCTTACCCCGTAACAACGCCGTTGTTACGTACTAAGCAGGGGACTTAATGTTGATGGTGGTTTTTAACTTAGGGTTGAAATCGTAAAACCTTACATCTGATGTGACGTCACTTTGTAAGGAAATAGTCTCGTGAGTGCTAACCTCTCCACTAGCCTATTTATTGAGCCATTCAAACATGAAATTTATTCAGACTGGCGAATGTAGAAATCATCCCAGATATTCTGTAAATTTCAGTCCCTCGCCTATATTCACTTAATATAAGTTCCTTGGAATGCCTTTTATGCTATGTTCTCCGGCTGAACCCTTAATGTTGATATGGCATGACAATTTGTGTTCACTCGCAGTAGAGTAGCACGAATTTCCAAGTATAATGGATAAGGTCTTTGCATAAGGTATTCAATCATAAAAAGCATGCTGCTCTCTGGCAATGAACTTAAAAGAACTTTGTGTCAACACATAGAATTCAATCAATTTCCCAGACTAACTTGCGGAAGTTAGGGTTTTTACGCCTCGCGCAGCATATCAGACCTTGCTTGTCGAAATTAAACCTATGCAAACTAGGTAATTAATCCGCCATGGATTAGCAGGTGCAAAACCTTGCTCTGAATCAGAAAACAGGGAGCCGTAGCAGCAAAGAGAGGTGTGTCCATGCCATAGGCCAACTGGCGCCACTTGTTATTGGCCACGCCCCTTCCTAAACCGACACTATTTCTATCGACGGATCGTGTCGCCTCAAATTAGCCACACACACATAAGTTGTGGCTGGGCCCATACTTGCCAGCCCCACTTCCCATCGACCAATTAGGTCGCTCTAAAGCTGCCATACTCTCACCATAAGTGTAGCCACACCCATGCTTGGCCAGCCCTTTTTTAATCGACCAATCAGGTCGCTCTAAAGTCGCCACACTTTCACCAGAAGTGTATCCGCGCCTTATGTTTGGCCAGCCCCTTTCCTTGGCCAATCAAGTCGCTATAAACTTGCCACCATACATTAAAGGCAAAACGCACCCTGCTGCGCCACCATACTAACTGGCAAGCCAAACGCACCTTACCACAACAACATATTGATCGACATACAAACATGCCACCCTGCCGCGTAGCATGCCACTTTCTCCTTGGCCACGCCGCCAAGCCATAATTTTACCACGACACCAAATCCTAACCTTATCCACGCTGCCAAGCCCTAATAATTACCACAACGCCAAATCCTAGCCTTGGCCAAGCCCTAATTTTACCACAGCGCCAAATCCAAGCCTTGGCCACGCCGCCAAGCCCTAACTTTGGCCACGTTGCCAAATTCTAACCTTGGCCACGCCACCAAGCCCTAAGTTTGGCCACAGTGCCAAATTATAGCCTTGGTGAAAAGGTGGGGGTCTGACAACCTCACCCAATATTTCGATTAGCAATCTGTATGGACAACTCCGAGTTGTTTTCTAGAGAATCAACGAGACTCAATCAATAGAAAATATCTCACGGAGTTATTATCTCAATCTCTCGATTTGATTTACTCAAGCAAATAAGATTCGCGAGTCTAATCAAAGAGAGATAACTTGGATGGTACCAAAGACCAATATCCAAGTGTCAATCGATTTAAATCAACAACCAATAAGGTCGGATATTCTAATTGATTGAAAAACGCACAACCTATATTATTTTAATTATATAAAAATATAATGCGGGAAAGAAATAACACAGACACCAGAATTTTGTTAACGAGGAAATCGCAAATGCAGAAAAACCCCGGGACCTAGTCCAGATTAAACATACATTGTATTAAGCCTCTACAGACACTAGCCTACTCCAAATTAACTTCGGTCTGTACTGTAGTTGAACCCCAACCAATCTCATACTGATCCAAGGTACAGTTATGCTCCTACGCCTCCGATCCCAGCAGGATACTGCGCACTTGATTCCCTTATCTAATCTCACCTACAACCAAGAGTTTCTACGACCCAAAGTCGAAGACTTTAGCAAACAAATCTGTCTCACACAGAAAAGTCTACAGGTAATAGATAAATTTGTCTCCCATGAATAAACCTCTGAGTTTTGTTCCATATTTTGATAAATCAAGGTGAATAAGAACCAATCGATAAAACCAGACTTATATTCCCGAAGAACATCTCAGTTTCATCAATCACCTCATAATAAACTTAATCGACGCAACGAAGAAGATTATTGAGGAATCACAAACAATGAGACGAAGATGTTTGTGACTACTTTTATCTTGCATATCAGAGTTATAAATCTTAATCCAATTATTACAATTGTACTGGTACGATAGAAATAGCAAGATCAGATCACACAACTACAAGAAAAGTAGTATCGGTCTGGCTTCACAAACCCAATGAAGTCTTTAAGTCGTTAACCCGAATTTAGAGAGAAAACTCAAGGGTTAATGGAGATCGACTCTAGCTTAGAGAAAACTAGTATCACACAAGAAAGGTGTGTGGGGATTAGTTTTTCCATTGGCTAGAGTTTTCCCTTATATAGTCTTTCAAATCAGGGTATGCAATCAATGTTAGCTTGCTAACAAAGCATTCAATATTCACCGTTAGATGAAAACCTGATTAGATACAAGCTAATATCTCTCAACCGTTAAATCGAAAACTTAGCTTTCCATACACACATGTACTTGACGTTTTGAGTTCGTGTAACCGTACCCAAATGTGTACAATGGTTGGTTCAATATTAGTTAACCAAATGGTTATCCAAATGATAACTTTCATATCAACCATATTATTCTTCACCATAACTAGTCCAAATGACTCAAATGAACTAGTTAGAGAGTTGTTCAATTGCTATGAGATCTCAAGTACTACAAGAGACACAATTGAATCAAAAACGATGTGATTCACTCGAATCATTAATCATGAAATATAAATCCACGGTTTGCAAAAGCATTCCTTAGAAATTTAGAATAAGTTCACGAACAATGTTTTCAGACATAACCTCTTGAGTTCTCGGACTCAAGCTAATCGGTTGAAGTTAATAAACTCCAGCAGAATTTCTCAGGATGAGAACTTCCGTCAGTTCGCGGACTGGGTTCGCGGAATTCTCTTGAGCTTCAACTTCAGCAGATATTCTTGGGTTCGAGAACTTACGCCATTTCGCGGACTGAGTTGTTGCTCACGTTCCGATTCCACTTGATCAACAAAGTTCGCAAACTTCGGTTCAAGTATTAAGGATTTATACATATATGTGTTTCCCCAAAAATGTTTATATCCCACATTGGTTATATAGTCTAAACTCTCATTTCAATCATTGTAACATTCTCAGAGGACGTCATATAGTTGTTATGCACGAACTAGTTTTCGTCAGAGCAATTTCTAAAGTGATTGAAACATAACATGACTTTCGTCACTAGGAAAAGATGAACTTGGCTAAAGAGAAAGCTTTACCAACACCCATTTCGAGAAATAGATAAGTGAGATATACTCAGGTCGAAATGTCATATGTGCATATTCTTAGTCTATATAGTAAAACGACTTTTGTCTCAAGATAGGAGATATAGTAGATAGACTTTTGAGTGATAGATAAGTTCAAGTCTCCACATACCATTTAGTCGATGAAGATCCACTGGTTCCTTGAGTAGTCCTTGGTCTTGTATGATGATCGCCATGGAGTTCTTGAGCTCAACTACACTTTCTATCCTAGTCCGAGACCTTAGCTATAATATACTAGAAATCAAGACTATATAGTTTTTATCACTAAGATTGACAAACATGCTTGAGATAGCAACGCATGCGAGTTTGACCGAGCAGTGCTCTAACAATCTCCCCCTTTGTCAAAGCGAACCAAGATTTATTTGACTAAATATGCTCAACACAAGTAAACTTATGGAGACTTAGTTCATCGATTAGATTATTCACAAGAGAACTCATAAATATTCTAACTGGATTACACAATTATACTAACCACAAAGTAATCAATTCAATTTTCCACACTCGACATGAGAAAAATATATGGAGTGCTAACTAAATAATCACACAAGATGATTGATTTAGTTCATTTGGGCTCAACATAAGAGATTATGGAACCCCGACTAAGATTATCATAGGAAATGACAACCTTAACCGTACATGTACTCAACATGAGAGATCTCATGGAATACAAACTAAATAACCACACAAGTTGATTAATTTAGTTCTTAATGCTCAACTTTTTGCATCTTTATGGAACAACCAACCATGCCAATAAGAAATCGACTTAGTCGTATCATGCTCAACATAAGATACAAGATGGAACCTTCACGATAATACATAATAATATGGAACAATTAAGCTCTATATCGTGGATAACAAGAAAGGACCTATTCCATTTTTCCATCACAAAGTGACATAATAGACTTTATCCTTGAATCACAAAAGATTTTAACCTATCTTACATCAACAATTGACAATATAGGCTTAACTTTTGTGTTTTTCCAAAAATCCATTTATTACTTTATCAATATTTGCATACCAATATGTGAATGACTTTACTTTTGACAAAATATGGGATAATCAAGTTCACGGTGGTAAACACACATATCCCATCAATATATTGCAATATATAAGACCATAAAGATTAATACTGCACCCATCATCTTCCAAACAACTTTAGAATCTAAACCAATAAATCTAAAAACAAGAAGATGAAATCATTGGATATAGCTATGTGTAATTGATAGGTGCAGAATACACCGTATTTACTATCTATAGAGTTTATGCTTTCTTTGCTATTTTTCATGTAAATTATGTATTTTACGTGTGTTTTTGAGTTATTAGGTACTCTGGAGTCGCACGGACGAAAAGAAGGAGAAATCATCCAATTTGAGTAAAAAGGGTAAAATTATCATTTCATAGGGCAAGCACTATCTGGAGTCCAGTCAAGGTTAAGGGGCAACTCTTCTTGGAGGTGTACTAAACACAAACCAGTTACGGTTAAGGGGTTGTCATATAGGGTACCCCTTATCATTATTAGAGGTTGTAATTATCAATGGGTGGTCCTTATCTTGGGCGCAAATAGCATCCTAATCATTCCCAACCCTAAAACCAAAGTGATATTTCATCCCATTCTATTATTCCACCCAACTGAAAGCAAGAAGAAGAAAACAGCAGCCATTGTCCGAAATTTAGATTCATTCAGAAGCCATGACTGCCAGAAGAAATCGAGAGATGGGAGAATTGTATGATGTTGAGCTCGAGGAATGATGGCGGAAACTGAGAAGGATAATCGAGAAATGGGGTTGCTGAATAGATCTGCGATTTTGAGCTTCTGAATGAGTTACGGGATTTGATGTTAGTGTTCATGGGTTGAACACAGAGCAGGTGATTTGTGAAGATGGAGCTGAACAAGAATTTGAAAATGATGTTGATTGAATTTAGAGATGGGTTTGTTCGATATTTGAGGATGGTGATGTGAGTATGAGAAAGAAGAGGAAGACGCAGCAGCCATGGAGGAATTGAGATCGCGAGATGCAGAAAAGAAAGGGGATCTGTGGGTTAATGGCAGATGAAAGAAATTGAGAGATTAGTGATCAAGACAAGGAGGTGGTTGCTGTAATGGATTCAACTTAGCCGTGAGAACAAAATTGAAGATGGGTTCTGTGGTTTGAAATTAGAGATGAAGACAGGGGATGATTGAATGGGTAAACTCAATTCGAGTTTGCATTGATTTGAAGATTGAGCAAATTGGTGAAGTCTGGAGCAGCAATTGTGTTGATTGAGATACCTTAGATGTATGCTAGGAATTACAGGAAATATGAGGCCTGAATTCGGCCGGGAAATGTCGGAGAAACAAAGTAAACTCTGTCGGATTTTCTTCTCCGACGAGTTAACTCAGTACCGGCCAATATCGGATCCAACTCAGCGAGTTAGACCATTCAGCTGAATTACCGACTGACTGGGGAGCTGACTTGGTGTCTGACTTCTCCTTCCCTTGACCCACTGACTAACAGTTTGACTGATGGTTGACCTATTTGACCATTAGTCCTAACGGTGGACTGACGGAATATACCTTGACCCCGGGGGATGTAATTTTCAGGTGGCCAGCGGTGACGGATTCCGGCTTATTTCCGGTCAAAAATCCAGTTTTTCGGCGAGCTAAAATTGCAGAATTTTGTGTGGATTTCTCTCATGGAATGTGAAGAATTGGACTTGGAATTGAATGAAGAATTTGGTTTGAATGTGGAAAGAGAAGATGGAAAATTTGAGAAAGGCTTGGATTTGGAAATTGACTTGCTAAAGGAAAGGGATTCTATTCCTTGGAAGATATGGAGAATATTGAAGCCTATAAATAGAGAAGTTCTCTACTTTTCTATATACACTTCCAGACTTACACTTCCATACACATTGATACACTTACACACACTTTTTTGCACATCTTTGCACACTTCTACACACACAATTCTTTTCTTTATTCTTTGTGTGAACTCTTTAATATGAGTAACTAATTTGATTGAGGATGAATTCCTAGTTCTTAACATGTTTTGAGTTTTTGTTTCAATTCTATCTTGAAGTTTTTCACATGATTATCGTTTGTTTTTACTAATAGGAATGTTTATACATTCATGGCTGATTGATAGATTGTTTAGGTGCGCAACTAAATTGATTTGTTAATTTGACCTAAAGCTAATGAAAGTTAGGGGATAAGTAATCGTTTCTTGACTATTTACATAAGTAGAAAACACGAGACCTTGCGGAGGGATTCCGTGGAGAAATTGTGTGTGAAAACAACGTTAGCAAGTGGACCTTGATCTAAGAGTCTAACTACTAATATCAACCTAATAAATTCATAAATCTTAACGCGTTTAACTAAATTACATCTTGAGTGATCTACTACTAGGTGGTTTGGTGAATAGAATCCGGTAGTCGAGAACTTCCGTATCCGGTGATATAAGGGATTTTGGGGTTAGCACTGATCTAGCTTCTATACCTACGGTTGGTGATAATTTGTGACTAATAAAAAGTGGAAAAGAACATAACTTTAATCATTGTTTTGCAGCGAAGAAGGATTCCTTGATCTAATCTCTCTTATTGATTTCTCTTATCTTTTTAATTATTTTGTTTATTTATTTTATTTTCTTTTACTTATCTAAAACATACCCCCCTTTGTGACATTATAAAACAACTAGAATCTCGTTCTCCTCGTGGGATCAATCTTGACTACCCTATATTACTTGTTAATTAAGTAGTAAAATATTAATTAATTTGTTGTGGTTACGACACGCATTCAAATTTTGGCGTCGTTGCTGGGGAGCATCGAATGATTTTAGTTGTTTTCTTTTTACTTTTTGCTTTATTCTTGCTTTGTTGGATTCTTTATCGTATCAAACTTAGTTTTTGAGAATTGTTTTTCAGGTACCGGTTTTCCATGTATGGTGGACAAGAGCAAGCATATTACAACAATCAATACGGTTTTCAACCTCAACATCATGGCAACTTCCAACCATCCTTAGGATACAATCAAAACCAATCTTTTGGCTATGATCAATATCCTTCGGAGCCTTATGGATATTCTCATACATATCAACAACCTTATGAAGGGTATGTAAGTAGACAATCACAAGGATGGACGGATAATTATGCTTCTAATACATTGTTTTCTAGTAATGTGCAGACAGAGAATTGGGAATATACTCCTTTTCATCGTGTTTTTCCTTCACTTTTTAAGGAGGTACGGTATAGAAACTCTATACACGGTGGTAAGCATGTTAATGTTCGGAAACTTGCACAAAAGTTATACAAATTGGAAGATGATGGAGACTCGAAAGATCTTGTCGCAGAAATTAGTAAGACCATTCATATGGAACTTAAACGACGTCGGGATAAAGGATATGAAACCGATGAAGATTCTTATTATGGTGATTCCGATAATGAAGATGATTGTGTTGAAAATGACCAACCTTTGGAAACTTTTGATGACGCTAGTGTAGATTACTCAAGCCTTGATCTTAATAATGATCAATCACCTATTCAAAAGGTAGAGCTTGAGGAAGATGCATTTAGTGCTTGGAAAAAATTTCTTAGGGAAAGATATGAGTCCGCGGAAGTGTATGAGCGTTGTAACAATAAGGAAGTTATTCCAACTCCGGATCATAATAAGGATCCTTCACCTATTCAAAAGGAGGAGATTGGGTGTGACTTTCCTATTGTTTTAAACGGTGTAACACCCTCACAAGAAGATCCTACAATCTATACCGACGAAAATCATTTTAGTGAATGGCCCGATTCTGATGATGAGAATGTTGAAGAGATGATGCTCGATAATGAAACCGAATTGATTGAATTTTCGGAAGACCCAATTGAACTTGCTAATGATTATGATGATGCCAAGACTTTAGTTAAGGTAGAAAATGACGAAGAATGGTTGCAAGGTTTGATAGAGGACCATGATATGCAAGAGGTAAGTAATTCACTCGAATTATTTAAGAATGAAAAGGATTCCGTAATACAAGAAATTGTGCAAGGTTTGTCTAACCCTTTGCATATTAATTCTTCTCCTTTACCTCTTATTGGATTGAATGTATGTGCTTCGAAAGTATTTTTGAATGACTTTGTTTCTCTATATCCACCATTGGAAACAATTGATTCTAACACTATGCAGGTTTGCCAAGAGGAAACCATAGAAATTCCCAAATTCTATGTTCTTTATAACCTTCCAAGTGTGGATAAGAATAAGTGTGGGGGAAATTTCTATCGAGCTATAACTTTACTATTCTTTTCTTGTGCTAATATTTGTATGAAGCTATTGTGTGCAAAACAGGTACTATGGGAGGATCCCCAAATTTTCCGATTGTTAGTATATGGGGAATGAATCTTACAAAAGCTATGTCGGGCCGGCGACTTTAAAACAAGCGCTAAGTGGGAGGCAACCCACCTGTTTTGTATCTCTTATCCTTTTACTTTTTGTTTTTATTTTATTTGAGTCTTTTTTGTTTATTTTTCTTGTTCCATATCAACCTTGACTTTACTTGGACGATTTAATTACATTGAGGACAATGTAAGGTTTAAGTGTGGGGGAGTGGCTAAGCATATATTTTTGCATAAAAAAAAACAGAAAAATAAAAAACTAAGAAAAAAATTGTGCTTTATTAACTCCGAAATCTACAAACTTGTGCCTTTAGGATGACACTACCAACATAAGTAAGTGGATGAAACCATTTTGATTGCAGAAGTTGAGGAACCAATTAACTAAAGGGACGAACTTAATTACAAATTATGATAGTTGTTACCATACTCGGAATATCACCATATCACATTCTATTTTTATTTTTTCATATTTATCTATTATTTTCTAAGTGTTTTGGTGGGTCACTAAACATCGACTTGTTATTGCTGCTAGGATGAAATAGAGTGATTGAGTTGTTAAAAAAAAAGTGAAAGAAAAAAAAAAAAGACCGACCAATTTGACCAAACGGAATAAAAATGACACTTAGGAATAGCAGTATGTGTGAATCATTGTCCCTGTCTCCGTCGCCTAAACAAGCGTGGAATGCAGGATCCAAGGAAACTATCATATAGTTGTTGACAAGGAAGCATGCGCTTGGATCCAGTTTGATCCAATCATGTTGTCTAAAAAAAAAGAAAAAAGAAATTGGATCCAATTTGATCCAATCATATAAAAAAAAAATTATTATTGTGTTGAATAAAGTCACTCTTGGTTCCCTTGTATATGCCAATTGATTTGATGTAGCATTCAGCACCAATAGATCAATCCAATAGGATGAATAGGTTCATCTTGGCAGTGACCTTCAGACAGATATGGGAAACATCGATCACTTGTAAACATTCACCACATCTACCTCTATTTCCATCTTCTTAATCTTTTCATTGTGATTGTGGTTAATAAGATTCCGAGTATTGTGGCTTGTTCGAATTTCTAAGATAAACTTTATTTACTTGAATATGGACTGAATTTTCATAAGGTACCTCCTCCTATAATCACTTTGGATTCATTCATAGAATTTTTGCAGGTAGCTGGAATTTGGAGTAGAAAGGTTTTGTAGGTACACCTCTTGTAAACCTTCACGAGACTAAAACTCGTCCACTAGGGACACCTAGGGGTTTAAAGGATTGTTATTTATGCTAAAATTAACCGTTTCCTCGACGTCACGGAGTTGTAAGTTTTAGTTTGATTTGCTCGAGGACTAGCAAAGTCTAAGTGTGGGGGAATTTGATAGGTGCAGAATACACCGTATTTACTATCTATAGAGTTTATGCTTTCTTTGCTATTTTTCATGTAAATTATGTATTTTACGTGTGTTTTTGAGTTATTAGGTACTCTGGAGTCGCACGGACGAAAAGAAGGAGAAATCATCCAATTTGAGTAAAAAGGGTAAAATTATCATTTCATAGGGCAAGCACTATATGGAGTCCAGTCAAGGTTAAGGGGCAACTCTTCTTGGAGGTGTACTAAACACAAACCAGTTACGGTTAAGGGGTTGTCATATAGGGTACCCCTTATCATTATTAGAGGTTGTAATTATCAATGGGTGGTCCTTATCTTGGGCGCAAATAGCATCCCAATCATTCCCAACCCTAAAACCAAAGTGATATTTCATCCCATTCTATTATTCCACCCAACTGAAAGCAAGAAGAAGAAAACATCAGCCATTGTCCGAAATTTAGATTCATTCAGAAGCCATGACTGCCAGAAGAAACCGAGAGATGGGATAATTGTATGATGTTGAGCTCGAGAAATGATGGCGGAAACTGAGAAGGATAATCGAGAAATGGGTTGCTGAATAGATCTGCGATTTTGAGCTTCTGAATGAGTTACGGGATTTGATGTTAGTGTTCATGGGTTGAACACAGAGCAGGTGATTTGTGAAGATGGAGCTGAACAAGAATTTGAATATGATGTTGATTGAATTTAAAGATGGGTTTGTTCGATATTTGAGGATGGTGATGTGAGTATGAGAAAGAAGAGGAAGACGCATCAGCCATGGAGGAATTGAGATCACGAGATGCAGAAAAGAAAGGGGATCTGTGGGTTAATGGCAGATGAAAGAAATTGAGAGATTAGTGATCAAGACAAGAAGGTGGTTGCTGTAATGGATTTAACTTAGCCGTGAGAACAAAATTGAAGATGGGTTCTGTGGTTTGAAATTAGAGATGAAGACAGGGGATGATTGAATGAATAAACTCAATTCGAGTTTGCATTGATTTGAAGATTGAGAAAATTGGTGAAGTCTGGAGCAGCAATTGTGTTGATTGAGATACCTTAGATGTATGCTAGGAATTACAGGAAATATGAGTCCTGAATTCGGCCGGGAAATGTCGGAGAAACAAAGTAAACTCTGTCGGATTTTCTGCTCCGACGAGTTAACTCAGTACCGGCCAATATCGGATCCAACTCAGCGAGTTAGACCATTCAGCTGAATTACCGACTGACTGGGGAGCTGACTCGGTGTCTGACTTCTCCTTCCCTTGACCCGCTGACTAATAGTTTGACTGACGGTTGACCTCTTTGACCGTTAGTCCTAACGGTGGACTGATGGAATATACCTTGACCCGGGGGATGTAATTTTCAGGTGGCCGTCGGCGACAGATTCCGTCCTATTTCCGGTCAAAACCCCAGTTTTTCGGCGAGCTAAAGTTGCAAAATTTTGTGTGGATTTATCTCATGGGATGTGAAGAATTTGACTTGGAATTGAATGAAGAATTTGGTTTGAATATGGAAAGAGAAGATGGAAGATTTGAGAAAGGCTTGGATTTGGAAATTGACTTGCTAAAGGAAAGGGATTCTATTCCTTGGAAGATATGGAGAACATTGAAGCCTATAAATAGAGAAGTTCTCTACTTTTCTATATACACTTCCACACTTACACTTCCATACACTTCCATACACATTGATACACTTACACACACTTTTGTGCACATCTTTGCACACTTCTACACACACAATTCTTTTCTTTATTCTTTGTGTGAAATCTTTAGTATGAGTAACTAATTTGATTGAGGATGAATTCCTAGTTCTTAACATGTTTTGAGTTTTTGTTTCAATTCTATCTTGAAGTTTTTCACATGATTATCGTTTGTTTTTACTAATAGGAATGTTTATACATTCATGGTTGATTGATAGATTGTTTAGGTGCGCAACTAAATTGATTTGTTAATTTGACCTAAAGCTAGTGAAAGTTAGGGGATAAGTAATCGTTTCTTGACTATTTACATAAGTAGAAAACATGAGACCTTGCGGAGGGATTCCGTGGAGAAATTGTGTGTGAAAACAACGTTAGCAAGTGGACCTTGATCTAAGAGTCTAACTACTAATATCAACCTAATAAATTCATAAATCTTAATGCGTTTAACTAAATTACATCTTGAGTGATCTACTACTAGGTGGTTTGGTGAATAGAATCCGGTAGTCGAGAACTTCTGTATCCGGTGATATAAGGCATTTTGGGGTTAGCACTGATCTAGCTGCTATACCTATGGTTGGTGATAATTTGTGACTAATAAAAAGTGGAAAAGAACATAACTTTAATCATTGTTTTGCAGCGAAGAAGGATTCCTTGATCTAATCTCTCTTATTGATTTCTCTTATCTTTTTAATTGTTTTGTTTATTTATTTTATTTTATTTTATTTTACTTATCTAAAACATACCCCCATTTGTGACATTATAAGACAACTAGAATCTCGTGCTCCTCGTGGGATCGATCATGACTACCCTATATTACTTGTTAATTAGGTAGTAAAATATTAATTAATTTGTTGTGGTTACGACACGCATTCAGTAATCACAATCATTGTTATTCCAAAACACTAGTTATTCTTCTAAATAAAACAGAAAACATAGAAAATTTACTAGACATTAAGAACCAAACAGAAAAACTTACATGTCATACTGAACTAGGTTCAAATCAACAGTTTGGGACCTTCTTGAGCCTTAATATCTTGAAGCTTGTGAATGGCAGCATCTTCTGTACTTGTGATATCCTTATTGGGAAGCTCTTTAACATGGTTTTTCATGAGAACAAGATCAAACTTAACCTTTTTAAACTCAGTTCTTACCACATCAAGACACTTCATTGTATCAACAAGTTGTTGCTTAGCCTTCTCAAATTCCATTAGGAAGTCAAGAACTACATCCAATGAAATCTCTTCAATCTCTTCTATATCCGAGAGTGAATCAGAGGATTAAAGAAGAGAACCTTCAATTTCAATAAGAGTTTCCTTTTCTTTATCGAGTTCGCAATATACCGCCTTATCAATGACATCATTATTCAAGTCCGAAGAGCACGAAGAAGAAGCCATTGATAACATAAAACCTAGAGTAAAAGAGTAACTCACTAGGATAGGTATATAAAGAAAAAATCGAGAGATTTAGGGTTACGGGATAGGTTTAAGGGAAAACTTGAACCGTACGTGAACCCGTATGATGGTTTTTCACAAAGCTTTACATGGAAAAACACTTTTATTTTTCAAAGGTGTTTTAGAAAATGAACAATTAAAAAGAAAAATACTCACAAACCAGTGTCTAAACAATTATCTTTCTAAAAATGGTAAGAGATTAGCTAGATAATTAGAGTCACATAGTTATGGAGTATACCTATCCACCTCTCTCACAACTAAGATTTTTGTATGTGAGATATTCAACCTTGTGATTAATTCACACAAGTATGAGCCTTTAGCTCATCAAAAGAATATTGTTCATCTCTATCCTTTTGTCTCTGATATGTGCTCTTTCTAGTGAGATAAGACACTGATTGATTATCTTTCTTATCAGAAGGACTAAATCTAGGACCTCTAGCAATAGGTTCAAGAGGATCTGAATAGATATGGATCCATTTTCTAGATTTATATTTATCAGAAACATCCTTATAAGTACAGGGAATGTTCTTATTAATACAGCAAAAAGGATTGCCAGAAAGAACTTTATCCCTGTGATGATATCTAGGGTAGAGATCATTCTTATAAGTTTTATGATTTCTTGTGGGTATACGATTCACTGCGTTAGTCAGCTGACTATTTGTTCCATTAACAGTGAAGAGAAGCAAATTATGAAGCTTAGAAATTTGTTTCCTTCTTGCAAAATAATGGATAGCATAGTGATTCTGTTTCCCACAAAAAGTACAGGTTCGTGGAGGAGAAGCAATACCTGGCACCTGTTTAGACTCCATAGCCTTACGAGAAGATTGCAAGTTATGTAAACTTTTCTCGACACAATCTTCTTCTGGAGAATAATTTGTCTTGTACAGAACATCACGTGAGTTAGTTTGTACAGAGGAATTTCTCCTTAAGATAGAGTTCTCCTTTTCCAAGGATTTACACTGTTCATGAGCTAGAGTAAGAGATGCACAAAGTTTCTCTTTTTCAGCACGAAGTCTGTTGAGATCTGATGAATGAGTCTCGAGCAAACGTTTTTCTCTAATTGAGTCCTCTTTAACAACTTCCTCAAGAGTACTAATCTTTTCCTGTTGTAGAGTAGTTTCTTGTAGAAGTTTCTCAGTGTTCTTAGAGAAGGACTTTATGATATTATAGAGATCGCGTTCTCGATTAAGAGACTTTTTAAATTCATCAATGAGCTGATCATGATCATTAAAATCAATATCTTCAGCTGTATGTTTTGAAATTCTTGTGAGTTCCTTTTCAGCTTCTGCCACAGTGTCACATGCCTCATAAGAGGAAGAAATGTCATTATCACATTGGACATTCTTTCTACCTCGGGATTCGGAAGAATCAACTAAGGGATAATCCTTTGAGGTGTTTCCAAGACACTTGACATGGTCAAAAGCTTTAGGAGACATTTTGGTATGCGCAACAGGGATTCCGTCCACAGACTTAGATTGCCACAAACACATACTTGTAAGGTCTTAAACGTATTTGCCTGCTCTGGTACCAATTGAAAATGCGGGAGTCTAACAACCTCACCCAATATTTCGATTAGAAATCTATAAGGACAACTCCGAGTTATTTTCTAGAGAATCAACAAGACTCAATCAATAGAAAATATCTCAAGGAGTTATTATCTCAATCTCTCAATTTGATTTACTCAAGAAAATAAGATTCACGAGTCTAATCAAAGAGAGATAACTTAGATGGTACCAAAGACCAATATCCAAGTGTCAATCGATTTAAATCAACAACCAATAAGGTCGGATATTCTAATCGATTGGACAACAACCAGCCTGTATTATTTCAATTATATAAATATATAATGCGGAAAAGAAATAACACAGATACCAGAATTTTGTTAACGAGGAAACCGCAAATGCAGAAAAACCCCGGGACCTAGTCCAGATTAAACATACACTGTATTAAGCCGCTATAGACACTAGCCTACTCCAAATTAACTTCGGTCTGGACTGTAGTTGAACCCCAACCAATCTCACACTGATACAAGGTACAATTATGCTCCTACGCCTTTGATCCCAGCAGGATACTGTGCACTTGATTCCCTTAGCTGATCTCACCCACAACCAAGAGTTGCTATGACCCAAAGTCGAAGACTTTAGCAAACAAATATGTCTTATACAGAAAAGTCTACAGGTAATATATAAATTCGTCTCCCACTAATAAACCTATGAGTTTCGTTCCGTCTTTTGATAAATCAAGGTGAACATGAACCAATCGATAAAACCAAACTTATATTCCCAAAAAATGGCTCAGTTTCATCAATCACCTCACAATAAACTTAATCGACGCGGCAAAGAAGATTATTGAGGAATCACAAATAATGAGACGAAGATATTTGTGACTACTTTTATCTTGCCTATCAGAGATAGAAATCTCAAGCCAATTATTACAATTGTACTCGTACAATAGAAATAGAAAGATTGGATCACACAACTACAAGAAAAGTAGTATCGGTCTAGCTTCACAATCCCAATGAAGTCTTTAAAACGTTAACCCGAATTTAGAGAGAAAACTCAAGGGTTAACGGAGATCGAATCTAGCTTAGAGAAAACTAGTATCACACAACAAAGGTATGTGGGGATTAGTTTTTCCAATGGCTAGAGTTCTCCCTTATATAGTCTTTCAAATCAGGGTTTGCAATCAATGTTAGCTTGCTAACAAAACATTCAATATTCATCGTTAGATGAAAACCTGATTAGATACAAGCTAATATCTCTCAACCGTTAAATCGAAAACTTAGCTTGCCATATACACATGTACTTGACGTTTTGAGTTCGTGTAACCGTACCCAAACGTGTACAATGGTTGGTTCAATATTAGTCAACCAAATGGTTAGCCAAATGATAACTTCCATATCAACCATATTCTTCTTCACCATAACTAGTCCAAATGACTCAAATAAACTAGTTAGAGAGTTGTTCAATTGCTATAAGATCTCAAGTACTACAAGAGACATAATTGAACCAAAACGATGTGATTCACTCGAATCATTAATCATGAACTATAAAGCCACGGTTTGCAAAAGCATTTCTTAGTAATTTAGAATAAGTTCACGAACAACATTTTCAGACATAACCTCTTGAGTTCGCGGACTCAAGCTAACCGGTTGAAGTTAATAAACTCCAGCAGAATTTCTCGGGATGAGAACTTCCGTCAGTTCGCGGACTGCTCTTGAGCTTCAACTTCAGCAGATATTCTCGGGTTCGAGAACTTATGCCAGTTCGCAGACTGGGTTCGCGGACTGAGTTGCTGCTCACGTTCCTGTTCCACTTGATCAACAAAGTTCGCAAACTTCGGTTCAAGTGTTAAGGACTTATACATATATGTGTTGCCACAACAATGTTTATATCCCACATTGGTTATATAGTCTAAACTCTCATTTCAATCATTGAAACATTCTCAGAGGACGTCATATAGTTGTTATTCACGAACTAGTTTTCATCTGAGCAATTTCCAAAGTGATTGAAACATAACATGATTTTCGTCACTAGGCAAAGATGAACTTGGCTAAAGCGAAATCTTTACCAACACCCATTTTGATAAATATATAAGCGAGATATACTCAACTCGAAATGTCACATGTGCATATTCTTAGTCTATATAGTAAAACGACCTTTGTCTCAAGATTGGAGATACAGTAGATAGACTTTGGAGTGATAGATAAGTTCAAGTCTCCACATACCTTTTAGTCGATGAAGATCCACTGGTTCCTTGAGTAGTCCTTCGTCTTGTATGATGATCTCCATGGATTTCTTGAGCTCAACTACACTTTCTATCCTAGTCTGAGACCTTAGCTATAGTAGACTAGAAATAAAGACTATATAGGTTTAATCACTAAGATTGACAAACACGTTTGAGATAGCAACGCATGCGAGTTTGACCGAGCAGTGCTCTAACAATTGACCACGACACCAAGCCCTAACTTTGGCCACGACGCCAAATTCTAGCCTTGGGCACGACGCCATGCCCTAACTTTGGCCACAACGCCAAATTATAGCCTTGGCCACGCCGCCAATCCCTAACTTTGGCCACGGGACCAAATCCTAAGTTCTGGCCATACTACAACGCCACGGCTACGCCACTGGCATGCCGCTATGCCATGGCTACGCCAGGCGCCACTATGCCAATGGTGACACTTTGATATACAACGAGATATGTCCATAATCAATGGCCATCCTTCCTCATGAGATGCAATCTCAACCATCCAAGTTCGCCACCGAGCTGACAGACTTGTGGCAAGTTTTAGGCGACCAGCCGCCTAAATCTAGTTTTCATGGCTAAATCAGGCGCCACTTGCACCACCGTGCCACTGGCATGCACAAGCCATGCTAGCCATACTATGCTGGCGTACACCAAAATGCCCATGCGCCATTATTAGGATCCAATACAAGGTAGTCATAATCAACGGATACCCTCCCTCATGAGATGCAATCTCAGCCATCCAAGTACGCCACTGAACTGACGGACTTGCGGAAAGCCCAGGGCAACTCGCCACGCTATGGCTAAGCCAGACGCCACTATGCTAATGGCGTCACTTTGCTACGCAACAAAGCTGTGGCCATAATCAATGGCTATCCTTCCTCATGAGATGTAATCTCAGCCATTCAAGTTCGCCACCAAACTGACAGACTTACGACAAGTTTTAGACGGCCAACCAAGGCAAGCCTTATAGCATCACATGATATTTTCCTATGGCAAAATCTCTTGACTTTGAATTTCCACACATAGCAACTTGCTACATGTTTTCCACGAAAACACTCGAGACATCAAACATGTCACAAACCGGGGGATACTCATAA
Source organism: Papaver bracteatum (assembly GCA_023529315.1). Classification (NCBI taxonomy): domain Eukaryota; kingdom Viridiplantae; phylum Streptophyta; class Magnoliopsida; order Ranunculales; family Papaveraceae; genus Papaver; species Papaver bracteatum. The sequence goes on from JAJJWX010000603.1 coordinate 1,133,318, forward strand.
GGGTATTGGTCTGGTGGTTTACAGCGTGCGGCGTGAAATGCTCCCGTTATAAGAAAGTGTCATGAAGTAGGATAATTAGTGGTGGTGAGAAGTAACAGTGTAAAGAATTCATTACCTTCATCATGGAAGCGTAATGACTGACGGTTATACGAATTCACTTCCCTCATCATGGAAGCATAACGTCTAACGGTTACACGTTACTCTATTCCTCCACCACTCAATCGTTTCCGCTTCCTACGAGGCCAGGGTACGTTTCAATATGACTTGTATAAATAGGCTTCACCTATTTTCACCAAATAACAAGTTTTGGTCGGCAATAATACGGTATCCAGAAATCACCTGGTAGCTTTCCATTCTGCTAGCCAGTTCTACTTTCTGATACAAGTCGTAAACAACAACACCTTCAGAACCAACAATTATGGTCTCAACACTATCTTCACTTCCCTCCCTAAGACTATCCCTTCTCCTTCACTTTGTGACCGAAGCAAGCCTGGAACGGCCATTTCTTGGTTTAGGCCTAGATTGTACAGATTGATCTCTCAAATTAAAAGTACACCTGTGCAGTGCATTATTTAGGGTCTAGACTCGTTTCTCACCCACACACCTAAAATTACCAAAATTAGCAGAAATAGTTTTCACCCACAAACAGTGTGATACTAGTTGCGACTAGCGTCAATTCTCCTTTAACCTAGCTAGGTTTTTCTAAAACCATCATAGGTTAATGACTTAAAGACTTCATTGGGATTCTGAAGCCAAACACAACTATTTTCTTTGTAGTTGCGTGTTCTGATCTTACTTTGTTCTAACGTATTGAGTATTATTTTCTCTAAGATTTACTCGAGATTTAATCTCCGATAAGTAAGATAAAAAGTAATCACAAAGCTCTTCGTCTCATTCTTTGTGATTCTACAATATCTTGTTCCGCAGACATACAGTTAAGATTATTGTGAGGTGATTGATATTACTAGGTTGTTCTTCGGAAATATAAGACCGATATATCAATTGGTTCCTGTTCACCTTGATTTATCAAAAAACAGAACAAAAACTCGTAGGTATTTCTGTGGGATACAGATTTATCTATTTAATAGATTTTTCTGTGTGAGACAGATTTGTTTATCGAGTCTTCGACTTTGGATCGTAGAAACTCTTAGTTGTGGGTGAGATCAGCTAAGGGATTCAAGTGCGTAGAGTCCTGCTGGGATTCAGAGGCGTAAGGAACGCGACTATACCTTAATCAGTGTGAGATTGGTTAGGGCTCAACTACACTCTAGTCCGAAGTTAAATTTTAGTAGGCTAGAGTCTGTAGCGGCTTAATACAATGTGGTTTTCAAATCTGTACTAGGTTCCGGGGTTTTTCTGCATTTTCGGTTTCCTCGTTAACAAAATTTATGGTGTCTGTGTTATTTATTTTCCGCATTATATTTTCTATATAATTGAAATATCACATGTTGTGCATAGTTCAATCAATTAGATAATCCAACCTTTGGTTGTTGATATAAATTGATTGACACTTGAACATTGGTCTTTGGTACCGTTCAAGTTATTTCTCATAATAATCAGGCTCACATATTTTTATCTGTTTGATTTGTTGATTATATTGAGAAATATAGATATAACTCTTGGATGTATTTTCCTTGATTGAGTCTGACTGTCTAGTTGATTCTCTTGGAAATATATTGGAGTTAGTCCATATAGATTGCCGAAACGAAATATTGGGCGTGGTTGTTAGACCCCCGATTTTCACCATCTACACATGGTATTATTTGTGATCGGTCACACCAGTTACCAGGACCGGTTACACCAATTACAAGGATCGGTCACACACACTTATGATCGGTCACACCAATTACTAGGATCGGTCATACCAATTACTAGGATCAGTCATACCATCACATTGTGATTACATAGGATCGGCTACACCAATTATCAAGACCGGTCATACCAAATCATAAGTCTAGGCATTGTGATTAGCTATACCAAGATACATAACCTGAGTTAATATCGATTCTATTAACTCACACATATTGGTCATCCAAAGGTTTTCAATGAATAACCGGACCAAGAACCCTATTGATTTCTCTTTCGATTAACGAAACAAGTTCATGAATGTACTTCCTTTAAACAAATGTAAAACATTGTTTCCTAGGATGAAATCTTCACCATAACCCATTCACATAATCATAACACTATATACAAGATTATGTCGATGCCATATCTACGAAGTTCAAAAGATAAGCGTTATACAGTACTTCGTAGTCTAATTCCTTAATACTATGATCATATTATTATGATTATGTCACATCACTAGAGTATTATACAATATGTACAGTATATACAGCTTCACAGTTATGTTTTCAATATATCACGAATTGAAAGATACGTTAGGAATGAAACAATTCAAGTCAATATTACTAACCACAAGTGGAAGGATGATGCCGTTGTTGTAATTCGTTACTTCTTCACATTCTTCAGGTCTTCGTAGTAATACTTGTATAACATTTCTATACTTTCTAGTCTAACCTAAACGAAGTTGACTCTAGTATTTAATCAAGCGACTCTAGATGAGTTTTGATACTAAAATATGACAACCAAACTTGACATACCAACACTTGGTGAGTTCAACCGAGTTATGCTCTAATAGCTCTTTGCCTTCTTGGTTATGAAAATATTATGGTAAAAGACAAGTTAATTACTATCATCATCGAAATAACTCTTATTTATATAATACAAATAAAATAAAAAACCAATGGTAGAACTTACTAAGTCTCCACGTGACGCACCGTTTTTTTTCTCCGGGTATAGTGTTCAAAATTCTCACGTACATCTCAAGTATTTTTTAAATGTTATTACCTAAATCTATTTTATAAGGAATGCGTGTCCTCCTATCAAGATTTTTGGTAATATCAACAAAGGTTGTATTAATACGTTGCCAAAACACATCACCTTGTTGCATACAATTCTATCAATGGTAATGCGGATGAAAGTTTTTGTAAGTGCAATATCTTATTGGGGACTGAAATTTTTCACCATATTAAATTAAAAGTGAAAGAAAATTTGAGTAAAAGTGTTAGAGCATTGCTCATTCGAACTCACAAGTGTTTCTATCTCAAGATTGTTATCAAATTTAGTTGTCAAAACTATATCTTGATTTCTAGTCCACAATTAGTCAAGTCTCAGACTAGGATATAAATATAGTTGACAAATAGTGGATCACGACAGTCATCATTGCGTTCTACCGTTTGAAGGCGAAGATCAACTGAAGCTTTTGGAGAACTTCATCAACAAAAGGTAAGTGAAGACTGAACCACATATATCTCAAGTTATATTCACTTTCTATCCTTTGAGATGATGTCGCATAACTAATTAGACAATTATGCATAGACAAGAATTTCGAGTCGACAACTAATTATCTAGTTAACGAATTTCTCAAAATATAATGACTACGCTTAATGAATATTTGTTCATACTTGATGAATTTCGGTTAAGGATAATTTATTGTTCGGAACCAAAATCATAATTCAAGTTTTATCGTTTGAAAATAGCCCGGAACAGTGATATGTGTCATTGATGTTATTCAGGAATGTTTCAAATCGATTTAGAGATAAATATAGAACTACTATAGATTCGGATACAAGATATTAGAATCAGCCTTACAAACTGGGTAAACGGTTATAAGTCTGAACTCGTATTACATGTACTCATACACGTAGCAGAGTAGCTATATATATATATCGACTTATAGATTCGTGGTACACATGTATATCATATGAAAATTTGTTTGACTCATGAATCTGATCGGTATTCATTCTCGTACGCAAACCATTTTTGAATTGTTGTTACAGAATCGAGATTAGTTTCCAAACCAGTACGCAAACTAAAACAATTATGTGTTCCTGAACTCGGTTGTGTTTCCAAATTGGTATACAAACCGATTTAGTTATGTGAACTCCGGAACCGGTGATAATCTTAAGGTTTACAAACCGGTACGCAAACTTAAAAAGTTTTATTAACTCCTGAACTCAGTTTGGTTAAATGTTTACAAATAGGTACGCGTACTGTGACTGAACCGACTCACGGACGGCAATGGTATTTGTACCTTGTACACCTACTAACCATGTCGATTATATTTTTAAGTGTGTTAAATTATTTCTACGTGATAATTAATATTTGATTATTTCTCTAAAAATAATAGACTTATTTGAGCACATGTTCGTGACTCAAAGTTAATGTCTTATGTTTATGAAAATGAAGATAAAGCTTCTAAGTTCAAACCGGCTAGTTTCGGCTAACCATGTTGAACATAGTCTTTGTACACGGTTCGGTTAAGATTTCACATAACCAGAGTGTATATCTTGTTTATGTGAATCATATTCAAAGATTCATCTAACGGTGGATATTGTTTGCTTGGTTCCAAAGCTATCTTAGCTTAAACCTAAAGTAACCTATGCTTTGAATATCTATAAAAGGGGAACTTCAAGAAACTGGGATCTTTGAATCCCGCCATTACTTTTTGGTGTGTCCTAGTTGTATCTAGAGTCGTCCTCTTCCTAACCCTTTTAGGGTTTAGCGATTACAAATTATTCATAGGGATTCGTGAAGCCAGGTCCAATTATCTTTCCTTGATAACTCGAGTATCCAGATCTTGATTATTTGTTAAGCTTACTCCATCAATCAAGATATATAGAAATCATCAAAGTTCTCTTCGTCTCAAACTTTGTTGATTCCACAAGTTTAATGCTTACGAGGTGAATAATAATCTAGGCTGCACTTCGGGTTACAGAAGTCTGGATTTTGAGGTTAGCTAGACTTTGTCTATTGCTATCGATTTCCACACCATTTATCAAACTACTTGATTGTAAAGGGAAATCATATATATATGGGAGGAAGATTGGTTCAAAGTCATCTAATAGAATAAATTGCGCGGAGTCCTGCTGGGATTCAAGAGGCGTAAATAGCACGAATGTACCTTAATCAGTGGGATACCTTTTAGGGCTCAACTATATTCCAGTCCGAAGTTAATTGGTAGTAGGCTAGTGTTTGTAGCGGTTTAATACAATTCAGTGTTCAATCTGTACTAGGTCCCGGTGTTTTTCTACATTTTCGGTTTCCTCGTTAACAAAACTTCTGGTGTCTGTGTTATTTCTTTTTCCAATTTATATTTTTTATCTTTATAATTGAAATATCATAGGTTGTGTGTTGATAAATCATAGAAGATACATTCGACCTAGTTTGTTGGATACGACTTGACTCATTCTTGGACATTGGTTTTTGGTACCATCCAAGTTATCTCTTTGTGATTAGGTTCACGGATTTGTTTCTGTAAACGTTCTAATTGCAAGAGAGAGAGAGATATATAACTCTAGATACTATTTCTTGATTGAGTTTAACTCTCGGGCTTGTATTGAGTTTTTCCATACATATTGCCTAAGAAAAAAGTGGTGGTGTATTTTGGTGCCTGATAGGACTCTAAACAGTACCTACAATTTGTACTAACTGCAAGTATACAGCGTCGAGTCTGTAAACAGGGTAAGTACGAGTCGATCCTCAGGGACAAGGTGGATGTAAAGTTAAACACAAGGTTTACTTATATTTATTTTAAACAAAGTAGTAACAAAAAGGGGTGTTTGTTTGTGTCGATACGACAAATATGTTTGATAGTAACATAATTAGTAAAGCAGGGTGCAAAGCAAAATTTAAATAGAACAGATGAGGAGGAGAGCACTAGGGAAGTTGAGTCCACTACTAACTTACACTAGTTATTCTTCTAATAATACTAACCTTGTCCTTATAACTGATAATATGGGAGATACAGGTCCTCTATATATCTAATGTGATTACTGTATGATTATTGATGTAATTTTTTAGTTGTTTGTAAAGTGGTAGTAAAGTTCGTTCAACTCGGACTTGATGAGATTCGGTTTCAAACTCAAAAATAGAGAACACTAAAATAAAGAAAATATATTCACAAGATTGTCACAAAAATAGAGAGATTACTGAGACTAAGGATTCCACCATAAACTCATTCATGCGATTCATATATTTATTCCAAACAATTATAGCTTAAATAATATTGACTCTAATTCTTTGCCAAGGTAGATTCTTAAAAGATTGATTGTAAATCACTAGCATGACGCATCAAAAGCACTTAGACCAAGCATACATCATCATACGACATCACAATCAATTAAGAAAAAACATAAAACGATTGATAATAGTACAAGTTTTCATAAAAGAATTAAATATAATTACCACATGCACGAAATATGACTTCCTCCGTCGCCTCAGCAAAGGGGTTTAACTCCTCATGTCGAAAACACGTTCAAAATAATTATTCATAGCTCAAAAGTGTGTAAAGAGGTGAAAAGTGATGATTAAAAGATTTGTAACAGATATAAGTATTGCGAAGACACTGTTATAGTAAACGATAAAAGCGATGTGCTGTAAATTTTGCGAATGTTCTGGTTCGTCCAATGTTCTTCGTGTTCTTCAGCAGCATCAACATAACAGTTTTCCTGCAACTTTTGATTTATGCTCTGTAACTGCTCCCAATCCTTCGTATCCCAAAGTCTCGACCCCCTCCTTAAGCTTCACCCAAGTCTTTATATATCCATAACAACCGACTCTTACTTCCAGATCTTCTCGACAATTTTTCTTCTCGGGAATTTTTTGTTTGCTTTATTCTTCTCCACCAGTTTCCCTGTTTATCTAAAACTCCCTTTTCTGATAGAACCAAATCTTGGGGGAGATATTTGCTTTCCGTTCCACCATATACTTTCCAGTTGTGAACAAAAGAAAACCGAGAATAACTTTACCTTCCTGTTTTAGATAATTACCGAAAATAAAACGATTTGATTCTTATTCTCTATCTCAAAAACTCATCTTGTAAATTAGGTAACTCGTTCATTCAAGTCCAAAATCTCTTGAAAATCTCCAAAAATTCTGATATGCTCCAATATCCTGTTTTAACAATATATACGCATAAATCTTATTTCTTTCCAAAACCAACTCGATTGCCAACCCCGTTTATGTCTAACAGCTTATTACCAATCTAATTCTATGTAAAAATCTCCGAGAAACTCGACAAAATCCAAGCCAGCAATGTACGCAGTTAATAAGTAGAGTTTCCTGCCATTTATTTTGTTTAAAACGTGAAGAAAGAATGCCCTCTATCCAATTCCGGTATGCCAATAGTAACTGCCCCTGAGGTTACCCCTTATCAGTGGAATACCCCTTAGACAAAATGAGAGTCCGAATAGCAGGTCCTTTGGGTGACTTTAATAATTCATCTCGGGGGTACAAACACCACTTTTCAAGCCAAATTCGTCGTAAAAGCTTATTTCTCCAAAAACACCTACAAAGACATATAATAACCAAAATAGGTACAAAATTGAACACTAACAATATACATAATTGAGATCCTAATAGACACATAAATGCGTCTATCAAATACCCTCAAACTTATTATTTTCTAGTCCTCGAGCAAATCAAATCTAGAAAATAAAATCCTAACTCACTGTCGCAGGCATCCCCGATTGCATTTAGCGTATGCAACAAGCCTTTAAACCCCTAGGTGGCCCTAGTGGCAGAGTTATAGTCTCAGGAGGGCTTACAAGAGATATACCCACAAAACCTTTACACTCCAGACCCTAGATATCTACGCATAACCTTGGAAGGCACTAAAGAATCTCCTTGGTTGGCATACTTATTGACGACAGGAAGAAGTACCCTGATGCGAAATTCCAATTATTGTACACTAGTTTGCACTCAAGCATACTAAAATTCATATATAAGTGACAAAGCTCTACTCAGATAGTCGCACTATGGACATTAATATCTGGAATCAAACAAATCACATGAATAGATTAAGAAGATAGATATAGAGAAAAACGTAGATGATTTTGATGTTGACTAAGGTGAACGGTGTTTCCCATATATGTCTGAAGGCCACTGCCAAAATGAACCTATCCTAATGGATTGATATACTGGTCTGACTAATATCAATGCAACTGGCATATACAAGGGAACCAGTGATCGACAATCCTAATTCTAGATCAACTCATCTGGCATATACAAGGGAACCAGCGGTCGATTTATTCACTGAACATTAACAAAAAAAATTTAACAACATGATTAGATCTTGCGGATCCAAGAACATGCATCTTGTCAGCAGGTTACATGGTAATTTTCGTGGATCCTGTGTTCCATGCTTGTTTAGGCGACGGAGACAGGGAGAACACACACATTGCTATCCAAGTGTTAATATTTATTCCTGTTGGTCTAATTGGTGTGGCCTTTTTTTTTTTTTTTTGTGTCTCAATCACTCTATTCACCCTTGCAGTGGTAACAACTTGATTTGTGAGCCCCACCTAATCACTTAGAGAAACATATTTTAAAAAGAAAACAAAATAAAAACAGAAGTGAAAAGGACTCAACGAGATATGGCGAAACTATCATGTTATTTCTAACACCTGAGCTCTGTACTTTTATGAATTGACTCTTTAGATGTTTCCATCTAATCAAATTGGTTCCTCAACTCCTACAACCAAGATGCTTCCATCCACTTAGATTGGTTAGTGCCATCCTTAATAAGCATAAATTTCTAGGGTCTGGAGTTTAATTATTGCAACTAAATTTTTTTTCCCATACCCCCAAACTTAAATCTAACACTTTCCTCAATGTTCTAAAGATGAAATTAAAAGCATGAACAATGAGAAACTGTTATCATTTGGAGCAAAAGAGATAAGTAAAGAAATTACTGTGTCGCATGAATATTGGGTTACCTCCCAAGAAGTGCTAAGTTTAACGTCTTCAGCCAGACTAAGAAAGGATTAGTCACCTCATAGAATCATAAAGTAATAGCCGAAATATCTCTGGGTCATCAAAACCAAATAAAGCTACCACAAATAAAAGGAATCTACAACCTTCCAAGAAAATAAACAAATAAAGCACACCCTTGTCTAGTTTCCTGTTTAAGACAACTACATCTAGCTATGGTTCAGGTTCAGGCTCTATGAAAGGGTCTAAATAAATTTATTTGGGCTGCACTTCCTCATAGCTAAGATCCGATTCAGCTATTAGAGTCTGGAAAAACTCAAGTAAAAACTTAAAAGCACATAATAATAACCTAAATAACTGCGGATCCTTAAAGTCAATCAGGTTTGACTCACAAAATTGACCATGATAAAAGCGGTGGTCACTCTTAAGCAAATGTGTCGATTCTAATATCCTAAAGTACTTAGGTTTAGTCTCAAAACTTAATAATTGACACATATGAAACTTATATGTTCCCACAATTGGTTGAAAAATATTTGGTGGGAAAACAAAGTCAATTTGGGTATTATCGCCTGGGCAGTGTAGTCAAAATCGTTCTCCAAGCCCGATTACTCGCCGAGTAATCGCTACAGGCTATATGACCGAGGCGATTTCCGATTCCAAGGCCTTTCCGATTTTTAGCGATTAAGGCGGCCGATTTGGACCAATTTTTGAGCAATACGAGTTAACAATTTTTCCGAGTTGGCCTTGAATGCACTAAAATCATAAAACAAATTTTTCATAACTCTTAGATGAGAGTTATAAAATAGAAAAACCTCTAAATACATGATAAATACGTTGAATATAACAATATTGCACACTTAATTACATGATAGTCTTAAAATTTGAAGTACAAATCATGACTTATGATCAATAATATATAAATTACTAATAAATAGATTCCGAGTATTAGACCGAGTTTTGGCGATTTCCAATTCCGAACTTATTGCTCAGCTAAAAGCTCCCCAACCGAGTAGCGCCGAGGAACTATTTCGACTACTTTGCGCCTGGGTAAACCACATCAACCAGAGAATGGGTTTCTAACAACTGAACTTCTTCATGGACATTATTAGGTTCGGGAGAGCTAGTAGGAAGGTAATCTGGCACAATAGTTGAGGCACATATGTCAAGTCCCAAGTGAGGGACCTTTCTAAGAGTTAAAACACATGGAGAATGATAAGCACCCCCAAACTTAGAGTTTTTAGTGTCTCTAGAAAGACTAGTCACAACTTCCCTAATTTCAAGGTCATCATATTCCTTAAAATGGTCAATTGACTCTTCTAAGTCAGGTTCATCCTCACTCATCTCTATGAGTTCATCTTCTTTGTCTAAGACTAATGTTTCTAAATCGCTAGACTCGAAAACAATATTCTTAGGATAAATCCGCTCCTCTAAACTATCATCGGCTTCGTAATCATAAGGGAATACTATATCGTCTAGAATGGTGGTATCTCTAGTCAAATCCTCGTCCTTTTGAATAGATGAATAATTATTAAAATTATTTGGATTTGAACTAGAAATAATATTATCATTGTAAAGCTCAATTGGAGTAACAAATTCCTGATCACTATGCCTATATGTGTCTGATTCTTCATCAACACTATCCTCATCATAACCATCATTATAATAACATGAAAATGGTTGAACCTCATCTAAACAAGTAGTGTTATCAATTCTAACCTCGTCATCTTGATTATGCAAATAACTATCCTCATTTTCAAGGGTACTATTGGAAATACTAAGATTATTTCGAGCAGTTCTGTTATGGGCCTCTAGCAAAAGCTTTTGAATCAACTCACATGACTTCCTTATGGTATCGTGACTCGACTCACATAACTTCCTTATGGTATCGTGTATAGAAGGTTCACTCATAGGTGCATTTTGTTTATCCATTTCTAAAACAAACCTATTTGTATTCTCAGTTAATTTTTTGAGAGACTCTTCTAAAGAAAGAACAGGTTCAGAAAGATCATAATAGGGACTAGTTTTCAACATTTTCATTATATTGTCCAAAGACGAGGAACTAGAACTATAATACTCCTTATTTTCTTGCTCGTATGATCGATGCATGTTTAGATAATAATTAGGATCACCATGGTAGGAGCCATAACCTTGAAAAGGCGGATGTTCCCAACCACTATTCACACTATGGTCAAAGTTGTAATGTCCATTTTTAAAATCATTCGGATATTCGTTGTATTGGCTATTGTGATACCAGTTCGACATTCTATTGCAGGGGTGTGAGTTGTCACACAAAATAAAACCAACTGACAGGGGATTCGTGGGTGGATAGAGTCTTACCTCACATACCAGACGGATGATGAACCGTTGAAGTCGACTCAGGCCACCGACTCCTATGTCAGTGTACGAACCCGAGGGGCCGAGACAGTATCGTAACTGTCGTCCTTCCCTGCAAACAGTTTATATTTAATTTTTAACCCTTCCTTAGGTTTTAAAATAATAAAGTCCAATGTCCCAAAAAATAAAGTTCAAAAAGTCCAAAAATAAAAGATTACAAAAAATAAAGCCCTATTTACAGTTTCTAAAAATAAAATAAAATAGCTATATACAAAATCTTCTTCTTCACTCCTTTTGGATTCCTCTTTTCTTTCCTTCTTTGGCTTCGCTTTTCTTTTCAGCACCTTCTCTATTTTTCTTTAGCTCAGCTCCTAATCTGAAAGCAAACAAGAAAATACCAGAACGCGTAAAAAAGAACAAAAAATAATAAAAATAAAAATAAACCTTAAAAAATAAAATAAACCTAAAACAAATCTAAATACAAGTCCCCGGCAGCGGCGCCAAAAATTGATGTAATTTTTTAGTTGTTTTTAAAGTGGTAGTAAAGTTAAACTCGGACTTGATGAGATTAGGTTTCTGACTCAAAAATAGAGAACACTAAAATAAAGAAAATATATTCACAAGATTGTCACAAAAATCGAGAGATTACTGAGACTCAGGATTCCACCATAAACTCATTCATGCGATTCATATATTTATTCCAAACAATTATAACTCAAATAATATTGACTCTAATTCTTTGCCAAGGTAGATTCTTAAAAGCTTGACTATAAATCACTAGCATGACGCATCAAAAGCACTTAGACCAAGCATACATCATCATACGACATCACAATCAATTAAGAAAAATCATAAAACGATTGATAATAGTTCAAGTAGTCATAAAAGAATTAAATATAATTGCCACATGTATGAAATATGACTTCCTCCATCGCCTCAGCAAAGGGGTTTAACTCCTCATGTCGAAAACACGTTCAAAATAATTATTCATAGCTCAAAAGTGTGTACAAGAGGTGAAAAGTGCTGATTTAGAGATTTGTAACAGATATAAATGTTGCGAAGACACTGTTATAGTAAATGATAAAAGCGATGTGCTATAAATTTTGCGACTGTTCTGGTTCGTCCAATGTTCTTCGTGTTCTTCAGCAGCATTAGCAGAACAGCTTTCCTGTAACTTTTGATTTATGCTCTGTAAATGCTCCCAATCCTCCGTATCAACCCCCAAAGTCTCGACCCCCTCCTTAAGCTTTACCCAAGTCTTTATATATCTAAAACAACCGACTCTTACTTCCAAATATTCTCGGCAATTTTTCTTCTCGGGAATTAGTTGTTTTCTTTATTCTTCTCCACCAATTTCCATGTTTATCTAAAACTCCCTTTTCTGATAGAACTTAATCTTGGGGGAGATATTTGCTTTCTGTTCCACCACATACTTTCTAGTTGTGAACAAAATAAAACCGAGAATAACTTTACCTTCCTGTTTTAGATAATTACCGAAAATAAAACGATTTGATTCTTATTCTCTAGCTCAAAAACACGTACTCATCTTGTAAATTAGGTAACTCGTTCATTCATGTCCAAAATCCCTTGAAAATCTCCACAAAATTCCGATATGCTCCAATATCCTGTTTTAACAATATATACGCATAAATCTTCTTTCTTTCCAAAACCAACTCGATTACCAACCCTGTTTATGTCTAACAGCTCATTCCCAATCCAATTCCATGTAAAAATCTCCGAGAAACTCGACAAAATCCAAGCCAGCAATGTACGTAGTTAAGAAGTGTAGTTTCCCACCATTTCTTTTGTTTAACCCGTGAAGAAAGAATGCCCCCTATCTAATTCCGGCATGCCAATATTAACTGCCCTAAGGTTACCCCTTATCAGTGGAATGCTCCTTAGCCAAAATGAGAGTCCGAATAGCAGGTCCTCCGGATGCCTTTAATAATTCATCTCGGGGGTACAAACACCACTTTTCGAGCCAAATTCGCCGCAAAATCTTATTTCTCCAAAAACACCTACAAAGACATATAATAACCAAAATAAGTACAAAATCGAACACTAACAATATACATAATTGAGATCCTAATAGACACATAAATGCGTCTATCAATTATTCAATCACAACTAAGGTATTTCTCCTAAGCATTAACTATCTTTTCAGGGCATAACTAATCAAAAGATTAATATATGTGAACACTAGCAGATGAATTTAGAACATAATGAATATGATTAAAACACAAATGTATTGAGTTAATTATTTGATCCAACTATATTTGGATGTCTTCTTACATAACGAAAGCATCTATCTATACACCAATTCCTTCTCAAACACTAAAATTCATTAATTGGAGAATACCCACTCACCCAAAGTATGTTCTCCGACAAACCCCCTCTGAAATTTCGACTATGCAAGCCATGATTTTGTGATTTTAAGCTGTGAAGATAACCCTAGTCGTATCTCTCTCAATCCTATCTCCTAGGTTACTGTTTTAGAGAAGAATCTAAGATGGAGATAAATAAATACTACGAATTGCATAGGTTGGCTGTGATCAGATATTTATCGGGGATGGAGGTGATTGATGGAGATATAGAGGTGAAGGTTTTGGCGTTGGTACTGTAAGAGAAGGGAAGAAATGGAGAATATATTTTCTTCTGGTCGATTTTGGAGAGAAAGTGGGGTGTCTAGTGTGTATGACAGATGCATCCAATGTTGATGTCTCGGGTGGAGAAGTCATTGGATGCTCAGCAACTAAGTCGAATCTGACGTCTCTGATTGGAAACGGGTTTGGGTCTTGGATTTTATCTCTTCTAGGCCTATGGCTTCTTCAAATCTTAAAGAATCTTAAGCCCGCTTCTAGTTTTGGGTCGTGCAAATGACATTCTTCACTTGCGGAAGAGGTGCAAACAATATTCTTCATTGCCTTCTAGCGCGAGCTTTGTTGTCTCTCTTCCGTTGTCACCAATTTTCTGCTTTTTTGGCTTCTCCATTCTTCCAAGATTTATTTATTACATAAAAACACAAAATTAATTAGTAAACGTATTTATTCTTGAAAACAATGAAAATACAGAATGTGTGATAATATATGATTTTAAAGCGCAAAAGATGAGTTAAATGCCAATAAAAAGGTGTACACATATGCAATATTTGGCACTCATCAGTACCCCCGTGTTTTCAAATAATTTTTTTTTTTAATGAAAACTCAATTGAATATGACAAATTGTGTTTGACAACAGTTACAGGAATTTTGTTGCACAGAGAAAAACCCAACGACTCACAAAACAAAGTCATTACATGAAAATGAAAAGACATGATCGAGTGTAAAGGAAATGTAAATACAAATGTCAAAAAGAGGAAAAAAGAAAGAAAAACCCAACGACTCATAAAATCATTACACAAATGAACGAATGTGAGGGGTGTGAATATAAAATGTTACAAAAGAAACAAAGGGTCGGATACCAAGTTTCCACTCAATAGTGAGTCCGATACAATATCAGCAACATCACTTGTCCAGAGACTAAGTATATAGAAAATCTTTGGCTAAGTATATAAAAAATCCTTGGCAATCTATCTATTAGTATATAAAAAATTCTGCCCCATAAAAAAACGAGAGTCATTGTTACACAATGTAGTCAATATCTGTTGTACCGACCAATATTATAGGTATTTATCGTGTATCAGAAAAAACGTACGATATCTAAAATATCGGCGATACAAGTGGTGAATGATAAAAACGCTCATACCGGCCAGTACAAACCGATATATATGGATCACTGATACACTGATAATATCGGTGAAAGGTAATTTGGTAGAATAAATTATTTAGATATGAAAATATGTAAACAAAACCCTTCGTTCTAATAATCTTCTTCTTTTGTACCCTTGAAAACTCAATCCATTCAGTAAAGAAAATTCCAACTATTTCATTTTTTTAATGAGTTTCTTATCCTTGAAATAACTACGGTTCTTTATTGCTCGTTCTTTTACTTCTGAAGATTTATCAAATGAGAATTCATTATCGTTGACGCTTTTATCTTTAACATCATTGATTCAGGTTAGTATCAAAGACAAGGTCATCTGAAATATGAGTAAAAAACATGGGATAAAAAGTGGAATGGGACTGAATTTGTACAATGAAGCTTTTGATCTTGAGAAGTAATGCATCATACGACACCAAATTTTTTTAATTAAAACATTTATAAATATTTAAAATTTTAGTCTTAATGGTGTATCACTGATAAAAACCGATATAATCTTTTGTATAAGTGTATCGTTCCCAGCCAATACGATACCGATACACAATATTAACTACTTTCTTCTTACATTATTATTATTATCACAAATGTTATGTTTGGTTTTGACATTATTTTTGTGCTCAAAGTAAATTACAGGAAACTTGCATAATGGGGAAGCATGTGTTGAGGTTTTTGGTTGTACTCTCACATCTTTACCAATAAATTATTTAGGTATCCCATTAGGAAGTAAGTCTAAAGCAAAAGCAGTTTGGAAATAAATTATCCAAAGTTTCCATAATAAGCTTTCTTCTTGGAGAAGAACATACTTGTCTAAGGGTAGCAGATTGATCATGATAAGGAGTCTGCTTTCCAGTTTGCCTATATATTATCTTTCTATGTTTCAAATGTCTATCTATGTTGTTAAGGAAATGTAAAAGATAATGAGGGATTTTTTTTATAGGGATCCTCAACTATTAGGAAAAAAAGAGTTGGGTAGCTTGGTCTAAGGTTACTTTTTACAAAAGTAGAGGTGGCATAGGAATCAAAAATCTTAAGTTGGTTAATAAGGCTTTACACTCTAAATGGATATGAAGATACGGTAATGAGAAGATATCTCTTTGGAGGTAATTTTGATGCTCCTTTTCCAAATTTGGAGGTAATTTTGATGCTTTTTTTTCCAAATTCTTCTAATATGTATGTTGTATCTAGTTTATGGGCAGGCATTTTAAATTTTAAAGACCTAGTAAGAGACAATACTACTTTGCAAGCTAAGAATGGTTCAAGGGGTTAGTTTTTGGCATGATGGACTGGAGTTCAGGCCCTAAAGATTACTCTTCTTCATTCTTTAGGTGATCCTAGTTAGGTGATTACTGAAGGAGAGGATGTTAGAAAATGGAATGGTGGTGATGATTTTACAGTTGCTAATATGTACAATTATTTGGACATTAATGGTTTTCTTATATTTCCTCATAAACAATTGTCGAATCCAAAAATTCCACTCAAGGTCTCTTTTATTGTCTGGAGTCTCTGGGTCTTATGTTTTCGGGGTGCTCCTAGCCTCCTACACTTGATTTTTAGTTCAGAATTGGAAAAGAATTCAAAATGCAAACTGCTTACTGTGTCAGACTTCAACCGAAATAAATGATTATTTATTTCTTCATTGTAGTTACACTAGCAAAGTCTGCAGTTATTTCCTTGACAGTTTTGAAGTCAGATGAGTACAACCTAATGGAGTAGGATATGCTTTGCGGGAGTGGGGTTCAAAGAAGAGTAGTAGAAGAGATAAGAAATTGCGGAGTCTTATTCCTTTGCTATCTGGTGGAACACTTGGAAAGAAAAATAAATACACTAATAGCCTGTTTGGATGCACACTCAGAAGTAACTTATTGACTTCTGGAAGTCAAAAAGTCAGAAGTCAGTTTGGCAATAGAATTTCAGAATGACTTCCAGAAGCAGAAAAGTCTGGACTTCTGACTTCTGCTTCTGGAGAAGCACTTCTGACTTCTACTTCTGCATCCAAACAGGCTATAATAGACGTTTTAACAACAAGTCAAGGAATTTCAAACAACTTATCCTTGTTGTGAAATGTTCTCTGTACAACTGGTGTATCCAAAATGATGTGCTTTGTCTTATATTATTTGTAATTGGGATGTTCTTTATAACTAATTTTTAGGTTTTTCTTCTCTACTTATACTTTGTGTCACTTCTTTGTGACGCATTTAGGGCTGTCAACGGTAGCTATCGGAACGGATAATGGCTATACCGCATCCGTTACCGTTAAGAGTAAAGGATATCCGCTATCCTATAAAATCCTTTAGGATATTGAAATTTTCATTCGTTATCCGTTCGTTAAGAGTAACGGATATCCGTTAATATCCGTTAATTATCCGTTTCCGATAATAAATCAAAAATAACTAATAAACAACTAAAATCTCTTATCTCTACCACTCTACTCTTTCTCTTTTAGTAAAACCTAAACTAAAATATGGTATATATAAATTACATATATACCCTCACTATCGGTAACGGATAATTATCCGTCGGATACTAACTAAACTGTATCCTTTACCGTTAAGAGTAATTATCCGTTACCGTTACCGATATCCGTTAAGTCGGATAATATCCTAACGATTCGAACGAACACGAACGGATAGCGGATATTCAGATATCCATTGACAGCCCTAGACGCATTGATTTTTTCGATAAAAGTGGCTGTCATTTTTTTTAATCACAAACAGTAATCGGAATCAGTCATTTGCTAATTGCTAATTGCCATTTCATTCAGAAACTGGACGGTTGAGCCGTTTGTTTATCCAATACCAAGTCGTAATTTCCAATTTAGACATCCAACTGTTAGTAAATGCAGTACCATGATATTAACATACATCTGGCTCTACTGTATGACTGTGATACGCGTGGACTTAAAAAAACAGCTGTTTAAACGCCTGATGTAGCGGGACATATTTAAACCTTGTAGAGAGAAAATCCAAATAAAAAACACGGCAAAACAAGTAAATGAAATAATGGCTTGTCCGTAAATTACACGAACCATATTATCATCCAATCTTAAAAAAAACCAAACAACAAACTGCAAGCTCCTTAAAACTTTGGTCTCATCGGATCTCAAAAACATTTTTGTTCGATTAACGTTAAACTGATTTCTATCAGTCACTGAATAACCACGATTTTCATATGTTTTTTGAAATCGTTACATTTCGGTGATTGGCATCAGATTTTGTTGTATATTCTTTTTGAGATCTGATTGATGTGGATCCGGGAAGAAAACTAGATTCTGATTCGCTTTTGTGTAAGTACAAGGATTTCTGGTTCATAAACACTTTAGGATTTTGGATAATTAGGGTTTCTCGAGCTGGAATTTTGAGGATTCTGTTCCCGACGTGTGAATAAATTGTTTTGTATAAAATTTGTAGCTGTGGTTATATAAAGAAACTCTTGAGATGGATCTATCCTCAATTAGCGACGAGTTAGCGGAGATAGACGGACAGATTAGTGATATTTTCAGAGCACTATCGTAAGTTTTTTTCTTTTTTTCTTTCTTTTGAATCTTTCAACATTTTTATGGATTCATCATTTTGAATATTCGCTTTATATTGTATTTGGAATTATGTGAGACTTAATTACTTTCTTACATTCATGCATTATATAGAAGGATTACTGAAATTCTTGTGTGTTTACCTTCTGAATGTTTTTGTACAGAAATGGGTTCCAAAAGCTGGAGAAAATCAAAGACTCGAGTAGGCAGAGTCGGCAACTGGAGGAGCTTACAGGCAAAATGCGGGAGTGTAAGAGGTATATTGTTTTCCCAATTGTCATAAATGTTGTTAAGGTATTCATACTTAATTTGAAGGAATCATATGGAATGGTACTTAGAAACATGATTAATGGAAGACGAAACATAGAATTTGTTCATCTCTATCAAAGAAGTTGGAATAAAGAGATAGTTATTTGTTGGTTTCTATAGAATTCCAAAAGCAAACCTATATGATATAGTTGCTCGCCTAAGAAAGATGTGTTAATGGTTTGTTTTTATAACATGTAAGAACTTAAGAAGATTTAGTCCATCATTTGCCGGGCTTCTCTGGTACTAATAAAACAGCGGGTAGAGACACAATTTCTTAAGTGTTTTTGTTTCTCTAGGCTGATTAAAGAGTTCGACCGGGAAGTGAAGGATGGTGAGCACAGCTATGGTCCAGACGAGAACAAATTGCTTACGGAGAAAAAGCAGTCAATGGTGTGCTGTTGTACTCTTCAATTATTTTATCCCTAATGTAAAAGCTATTGCTTTTGTAAATGCTGTTATAAGCTCATTCAATTCATGTAACTGAACTGTTATTGTCATTTCTTTTTTCAGATTAAAGAGTTAAACTCTTACGTCGCTCTCAAGAAGCAGTAAGTTATCAACTATTTTTAGCTTTTAAAAATATACGAGAAAGTGATATTTTTTTCCATAATTTTGAGCTTTAATTTCACTTATATGACTACTGTACTTGGATTTTCTTCCATTTTGAGTTAAACTCCTACTGTACTTTTCAAGTCACAACTTTGGTAGTTATCCACTAAACCTATAATTGAAGTGTTAAAATAACGTCTCTTGCTTAGCATAGTATTGATTATAGCATATTTATATTAAAACATAATCCATACTGGGTCCATATTTCATTGTTTTACTTTTTAGTATATATATTATGCTTAATGCTTTGATTCGTAATCTCCAAGTTTTTTTTGTATTGCTGTGGATGGCAGATATGCAAGCACTCTTGACAACAAGCGAGTTGATCTTTTTGATGGGCCTGGTGGTGGAGAAGAATATGGCGAGGAGAATGTTTTGTTGGCCTCAAGTAAGCATATATGCGATATTTTTAATTTATGTTGCTAATGAAATTGTACTAATATTTTATTTATCAAATGGAGTTTCATGGAATCCATCTATACCTTATTAATATGGTGTATGTTTCACTAGCCTCTAGCTTAGAAGTCATAGAGCGTGGACCATCATAGAGATTGAATTTTGATTATACTTTTTATTCAAAATATGATCATTTATCTTGGGGTTGATGATTCTAGTTTAAGAGTTTAATAGCGCAGATTGGAGTTTCTGAAACTTATGAACTTTTGCAGATATGAGCAATCAACAGCTGATTGACAGTGGTCACCGGATGATGGATGATACTGATCAAGCAATTGAGAGGTCAAAAAAGGTAAGTTTCTTTCCATGCAAAAACACTGATCAGTGTTTTTTTTTTCTTTCCAGAAGATACTCGGCCCAGATGTATTTTTTCTGGAGTTACATCAAAACTCCACTGTGGCAGACTCCTATCCCCATATTAGAAACACGAGTCTCATACTCAAAACTAGAAAGATGATTATTCTTGCTTGAAGATAGATTTGAACCTTGATTTTACTCACAAAAATCAATTTTGCCATCATATCATGATAATTGACCTGAGTTGGTTCTAGTATCTATGAACATGTATATGTTATTGAGCTAGATTTACACATATTCATGCTTTCTTACTGTTGGGTTTAGGTTGTTGAAGACACCGTTAATGTTGGTGCTGAAACTGCAGCAGCTCTAAAGGCACAGGTAAGGTGGTTTCACAAATCAAATGGAGTCCTGTTATGGTTTCCCAAGTGATATGGTTCAATTCAATTTCCCTTTTTCAATTTTTGTGCTGAAGGTGCGGATCTGTAATATATATATGTTCTAATTTCAGACAGAGCAAATGAGTAGGATTGTTAATGAGTTAGACTCGATTCATTTCTCGATCAAGAAGGCTTCACAACTGGTCAAGGAAATCGGTAGGCAGGTCAATCTCTAAACTTTCTCCTCTTTATTGTTTTTTTTTAAATTCTGGTTTCCTCATTGACTCATTTTGTGTTACATGTTAAAATTATTATTTCAGGTTGCAACTGACAAATGTATTATGGCCTTCCTTTTTCTAATTGTTATTGGAGTCGTAGCCATCATCATTGTCAAGGTTGGTTAGATGTTCCTATTTCATCACCGGGCATTTGTTTAACCCTCCCTTCCTAATAGTTTAGAAATTGTATTTCTGTCTACAACTTGCGTATATGCCTAATTTGATTCTGGCTTTCTGTTGTCAGATTGTGCATCCAAATAATAAAGACATTCGAGATATTCCCGGTCTTGGTCCACCGGTCCAAAGCCGAAAACTTCTGTGGCTTCCGGACAATGTTTATTACAGCAAGTGAGAAGTTGACAAAGCATATATTTTGAGGAGCTTATTAGTAAAAAGATGCATGAGAGGTGGATGGTCTACATTTGTCTCTGATTGATAAAGCATTGCATCAGCTCAAATGCGAAAATTCCGAGTGAGAGGACTCAATCAGTTGAACATACATAAAGAATCTTTCGGAAGTGATATTTTTCCAGGGATTGCATAACATTCATTTATATCTGTGTTAATTCTTATGGTTAATGATGAAGTTTTACGACGTGTATTGTGTTGGCCATCTTTCTTTTTTGTGATGAATATTTCCGATTCTTAGTCATTTGGTCTCCCCTTGTGAGTGTAAGGGAGACCTAAAAACACGTACTTGAAACAGTTTACCTTACGATATAACACTTACTGGAGTGAGAGATCATGTATGTTTATTCAATTATCTTTCCTAATGCCTCTTATTTTCCTCGTGTTGGACGAATCCGATCTTTAAGCAGTTTTTGGTGAAAACATTTGGTGATTCGGAATCATGAA
The DNA here is from genome assembly GCA_023529315.1 of Papaver bracteatum. NCBI lineage: Eukaryota > Viridiplantae > Streptophyta > Magnoliopsida > Ranunculales > Papaveraceae > Papaver > Papaver bracteatum. Next base: position 1,154,899 of record JAJJWX010000603.1, read on the forward strand.
TATGGCATTTATGGAGACCCTAGAGCTGTTATTGATGTTGCGAGTCTTGTGATCGAAATCCGAATACGTCCTTGCCTTCAGTCGAAATCTAATAGACAGCACAGGTACTCTTGTTGGATACTAGATTTTATGCCCGTGCTACGCAACGGACAATTTTTTCTTTTAACAATATTTTTGATTTGGTAAAGCTCGGCTTCGCCTTGCCCTGTTATGCATATTTTATTAGGTGTAGCTCGGCTTTGGCTTTACCTCGCCACGCTGCATTTTTTAATTTGGTGTTACACGGCTGCGTCCCGCACTGCCCCGTCCCAATGCCTTTTTGATTTGGAGTGGCTCGGCTACGCCTCACCCAACGACAAATGAAAACAATAAAAGAGGATTAATGACAATGATTTGGCGAGGGGAGTGGAGGGAGTGGAGTTATCCACAAACAAATGAAAAACAATAAAAGAGAATTAATGAAAATAAATGATAAACAATAGCAAGAACACGGCTACATAAAAATTACCAAACGAAAACCATCCTGGAGCCAAGGTTGGAATAAATGCCTCAGAATGTTGACGGTTTTCTATTGTTATAAAACTTGTGTTCCTGGTACTTGCATCCGCCGCTGCAGCTATAAACGCCTAAGCTACAGTTGATAGTGGTTTGTTGCTATACCTTCCTACTTTAATTAATTTATCGTGCATAGTTTCTTGCTATATCTGCTTGCTTGCAGTTCCAGACCCAATCAAACATGACAATCACCTTTCGTTTGGTGCCATACTGCATTCATACATATTTCCAGCTAATTCACCTTTGTTTTATCCAGTTTGTGAGTAATTCGAACAATGGTTTCACCATCGTATAAAATGCAGACTTTTCATTTAATGTTACCTCACCTAGCATGCAAATGTCAACACGCGACAGTCTGACTGACCATTCTCTGAACTTCACTGCCCAAAAAATAGTTGAGCTAGTTAGATCTTCAACCTCAAAGTGTATAAGGTACTTAAGATACAAATGTTAATCTTTTGTTATGTATATTAATGTAATTGGTTAGTGCGCTCAAAGGTTGATAAATTAATGATTGGTAGCACTACCGAATTTTTTACCTGACCTTTCAATTTTGGATTCATATATTGTGCACCCGTTGTCACCCTCTTCACCGACAACTTTCTTGTTGCATTCAACTTCTGCAACATCTACATTCAACTTCTGCAACTTTCTAGTGGTATATTGCAGTTTCCTTGTATATAATTATAATCATTTCCTGCAACATCTACATCAAAGAAAGATAAGATTTAGCGACATATCTTAGGTTGGGACAATCCTATGCAAAAGCATAGTTTATGATAACATAGGTAACATACCAAATCCATAGCCGGTGCAGTATACGTCCGTCGCCTAAGTCAATTGAACAAACAAAACACCAGCTCTTGTAGCCAACAATAACTCCATCTCCGGTACATTTAAAAATGACGCAGATCCTGGAGGTACACCTGAAGGTCCAATTGATAGACTAAATATATCAACTCCATCTTCAACTGCCTGAAACCATTAACAAAAATTGACAAAATAGCTTTTGAATAGATAAAGTGAATTGTTATTCAGTTGTGTGCTTGTAAATTAGCGAATTTTTCCTACCAAATTACCTGATCAACTGCAGCCATGACATCAGACATATAACCTCCAAATGTGTAGGGTGCTTTGTACACAACAATCCTACAGATAAACATAGAGTTCGAAAGTTATGATAAGAACAAAAACATCACCTAAATCTTAAAAGTATTTTGATTAAACAGGTGGTTCCAGGAATTTTGTCAAACAATTGTTGTGTATACCGCTGTTGGTTGAGATATGATATTTTTGTTGATATCTAAGCCATTTTATATCTCTTTCCCTGTAAAAAAACGAACTCAACAAAAACCCATATTGCCTAAACCATTCACCACTCATAATGTTTAAAACGTTGATTTGATGATTTTTCTTCCAGGCTTCCGAATTCAAAACTAAACCCTTCGCAAACACACACGCTCACCATCTTTCCGAATTCACCATCTTTTGATTTAACCAAAACAACAATAACCCTAGTGCTCTCGATCTAACAAATCGGCAAATCAGGGTCCGGGGAGAGAGGAGTATGCCAGCCGTTTGTTGCAGAATTCCAGTATAGGTCTGTTAATGAAGACCCATGATTTGTCGCTGCAGAAAAGCAATATAGGTTTGTTGCAGAAGAAAACTACGGTAGGTGGTCGCAAAAGAAAAGAAATACAGGTTTTAGAAGATGAGTTAGTTTTACCGATAGTATTGTCCACCTACTTAACGTACAGTTAAGTTTTGGTGTAAACCAAGTGTGATACAATAAATTGGCTGTAGATCAACACGTAGAGAAGCTACACCCCCTTTTTCCCTAACGCCGTTACAAACGGGCTGACGGAGTTACAAACGGGATTTGAAAATCCGGGTGTAAACTGAGTGTAATTTTTTTTAGTATTTCTACCAATTGAGACCTGCCAAGTGTCCTCACCAGATTTACTTATGCCCAACGAAATGTTCTCATGCATCCTCAAGGGGGTGTCGCGCTTACCGTGCGACGTGGGAGCTCATATGACTTAGTGTTTTAAAGGAGGGGAGATACCAGAAAATACGGTCTGCTGCTCTGCTTAAAAGAAAAAAATACCATGGCGGTGCTGGGAACGACACAACTGACTATGAAGAAAAATTATCACTTCTTTATTTACTAAACTGACTATGAAGAAAAATTCTCACTTCTTTATTTACTAAAATGTAGAACTTCATGGCAACTGGGCATAAAATAGTAGGATGACTTTTTGTGGGGTGACGAAATCTTGTGGAACCTAACTGATTATGGGACTTTACAGTCAAATCTTTTTACAAAGCCAAAATGGATAATCTCTATAGAAATGATGCACAAGCTTGCAATTGGCAAGCTTTATGGAGCATGTATATTGTTCCAATGATCTAGATTTACCTATGGAAACGTGCCCATGGAATCCTTCCCACAAATGCTAAAATTGCTAGCATCCTTCATTACATTGATCTCATCTACAAGTTGTACAATAGTCGGGAGGAAATTATGACACATATGGTCCTTAATTGTCCTGCTGCTACTTCTGTCTAGCAGTTGTTGCTTGGTCCAAATCATGGAATGTTTGATTACACCACAAATTTCCTGGATTGGTTAAATTCTTGGTTAATTCCAGGAAACACCCATTTTAGCAGCAATATCTATGCCACTGCTTGCTGGTACATATGGAAAGCTATGTGTGATTTTATCTTCAATCACACCAAGCTGAAAGCCATACACACCACTATCGGTATCCACCAACATCAGAGTAACCATAATAAAGTTCATCATTTGCATGACCATATCTTTAATTCATCCCTTCAGAATGAAGAATATGATAACCTAGCAAATGAGGATGATACTGCCAGTTACTCCCCGGACTCCAATCAAAGAGGGTTGGAATCATAAGAATTTGCACTTTTCAGAATCCAGAATCCCTTGCTTACTTTTTTTTTTTTTTTTGATGCAAAAAGAAGATTTTCATAGAACTAAATATTGTCGTACATAATAGAGTTTGCTAGGAAACATGGAGTTTCCCCTTTCCAACTATTACACACCTTCTCTTTTCGAGCATGTTTAGCTAGTTTGTCTGCACATTTATTGGCCAATCTGTTTATGTGCTTACAAGAGTAGAAATCAAAATAACGTAACTGAAAACATATATCTTCGACAATACCACGCAGCTCCCATGGAATATCAGAGGCTTCTCCTAGAATAGCTTATATAAGGCAGTAGTAATCTGACTCAATATTGATCTTCTTAAATCCTAGCTGCTGCCCCCATTGCACGCCTTCAAGAACAGCTAAACTTTCCAGATGATGAGCATCTAGCTCTCCATTGAAGCCTCTACACCTTGAAGCTACATGCTCACCTGCATCATTTCGAAAGATTAGTCCATATCCTCCTGTTTTAGTTCTAGCACAATAAGATGCATCAATATTAAGTTTAATAACATCGATCTCAGGGTGTTGTCATTTAGAGACCACTACTATTTTTGGGCATCTAATTTCCTTTTTATTAACCGATTCAGCATTTAAGATGAATCTGTTAACAGTGTTAATCAGCTGTTGAGGTGTTTGAGATTTATTTTCAAACACTAGCCTGCATCTTTCTTTCCATAAGAACCAGCAAATGACGGCCATTTTACTGATTTTTGCAGCATCTGTTTCCATGAACCATGTTGTTATCCACTCTTTCTGATTGTTCCAGCTGTTATTGTCTTGTCTATATCCCGCCATAAACCAAACTGCTCTTGCATAGTCGCATTCCGTTAGGATGTGTATTGTAGATTCTACTGAATTTTTACACCTGCTACAGAGAATATCTTCTTGCCAGGTTCTTCTACACAATATCTCTTTAGAAGGAACAATGTCCTTAAAACATTTCCAAATAAAGAGTTTTACTCTTGGGATGACCTCCATATTCCAAATTTTTCTCCAGATATTATCTGCAGGAGGCTTGTAGGTAGCTATACCATTATGATGCTTGATATTATATAGAGCATAATAGGCTGACTTTACTGTGAAGTTCTCATTCTTAGTAAGAGTCCAGCATAGCTTGTCTTCAGAGTACCGCAGAATTCTCATATTTAAAATCAGTTGTGCAGTTACCGGATCAAAAAGAGATTCGACTAACTCGGTTCTCCAGCTTTTAGTATCCTCATCAATTAACTCTGAGACATACTTATACACATGAGGATTAGTTGTAGTACTTGAAGGTGTTGGAGGGATATCAAGATGGAAAACCCACTTATCCTTCCAGATAAGAATTCGCTTGCCATTTCCGATTGACCAAGAACTGAATTGCTTAATGAAATTAAATTCCGAATAAACGCTCTTCCAAGACCAGGTTGAATCCGCCTTTTTAGGGGCATGAAGAGGATGACTATTCTTGAAGTATTTTGTTTTTAGAGAACGTACTAGGAGAGTATCATCAGTAGTACAGATTTTCCAGGCCGTTTTGGCCAATAGTGCATGGTTGAAGCATCGTAGGTCTCTGAAATGCAGACCTCCATCCTCTATCGTTTTGCACATACTAGAGAATGAAGTGAGAAACAAGCCCTTCTTTTCAGCCTTATTCCACCAGAATCTTAATTGAATGGAATCCATTTTCTTACTGGTCTCCTCCGGCAACTTGAAGGAATACATCTGGTGAAAAGGTATTGTGTTTAGCACATTTCTTGTCATTACTCCCCTCCCAGCTTGTGACTGGTTAGAACCCCTCCACTTTGATAATCTTCTTTCCATATTGCTTTGTAGATTAATAAAAGAGACCTTCTTCTTTCTGTTTAGGAAAAGAGGAATGCCTAGATACTTTTCTTCTGCCCCCATTTTCTTCACATCAAGGATTCTTGTTATATTCACAGCTTCTTCCGGGCTAAGGTTCTTGCTGAAACTTATGCTTGATTTATGATAGTTCAGCACTTGTCCTGAACTTGAACTGAATTCACGCAGTAAATTTTGCAGAGTATTAATGTTTTCATTATTATCCTTAACAAAAATGAGACAATCGTCAGTGAACAGAAGGTGACTAATGGGAGGTGCCCTTCTTGCAATCTTAATGCCACTTATACTTTTTGAAAATTCCGCCGCCACCATTGCTCTCTAAAAAGCTTCCATAGAAACTATAAACAAGTAAGGAGAAATCGGATCTCCCTGACGTATGCCTCTAGAAGGTTGATAGGGTTTGCAAGGAGATCCATTTAGAAGAATAGAAATTTCTGTTGTTGAGATGCACTGATAGATGAGAGAGCACCATTCTTTCGAAAATCCCATTCTCTTCATTACCTCCATAATAAAATTCCACTCCAGTCTGTCGAACGCCTTCGAAATATCTAACTTCAGTGCAAGATAGTTGTCACCCTTTTTCTTCCTTTTCAGTGTATGGACTATTTCATGTGCAAGAGCTATGTTATCTGATATAAGCCTTCCAGGAACGTATGCTGATTGTAAAGGTGAGATGACTTTATGTAGTACTCTCTTCATTCTTCTTGCCATAAGCTTAGAAATAATTTTGTATGATGTGTTGCATAACGTTATCGGACGATAATCTGACGGGGAGCTTGGAGTCTTCACTTTTGGAACTAGCATTAGTCTTGTTTGGTTTAATCTTTTGCAGATATAACCACTTCGGAAGAAGTTCTGTATCATTCTCACTAAATCATTCTTGACAATATCCCATTGTGATAAGTAGAAGCCCGGAGGGAAGCCATCCGGACCCAGAAACTTCCAAGGATCCATACTTTTTAAAGTGCCAAGAACTTCAGCCGAATTAGGAACGGCTAACAGATTTGTATTATCTTCTGCAGTTATGACTAACTGAACATGCCGGAGGAAATCATCATTTGTTGGTGGCGAAGTAGTGGTGATAATATCTTGAAAGTGATTTATAAGAAGTAAAGATAGAGATGCCTTATCATTACACCAATTCCCATTTTTATCTTTGAGAGCATCAATTCTATTTCTAGACCTTCGCCTATTGACATTTGTATGATGGAATTTTGTATTGTAGTCCACATCTTTGAAAAAAGTATCTTTATTCTTTTGCATCCAAAATTCTTTCTTGATATCCTCCCACTTATCTATTTCCTTTTCCACAATTTTTATTTCTGAAGTGTTATTTGAATGAATTCCTGTCTGATGAAAAGTATCCAGTCATGCATATAACTCTTTAATATTTGTATCTATATTCCCAAAAGTAGTTCTGTTCCAAAATCCGAGCAGCCTCCTTGTGAGTTGAAGTTTATGATTGACATTATGTGCCGCACTGCCAGATATAGTTGCACTCCACGCTTTCTTTATTTGATCCTTGCATGACCTGTCTGTTAACCAAACACCAAAAATTTTCCAGTTCCTGCTATTTCGAGTTTCAGGTTTATATAAGTTTAGGAAAATTGGAGTATGGTCTGAAGCTAGGTGAGTTAAGTGAGTAAGGTTTGAATCTGGAAAATTAATTATCCAATCATCATTCGTTAAGGCCCTATCTAGCCTACTTTTGATTTTTCCGCACCCATTCTTACTACTTGACCAAGTAAATGGGGAGCCATTATAACTTAAATCACATAGACCTGCATCTTCAATACACTGTATCACAGAAGTGGAAGTCGAACTAGATGTACCATTCCTGCATATTCTATCACTAGGGTCTAGGATGATATTTAAATCGCCTATCAGAACCTATGGTTGGGTTACCTCTAAACCCAGATCTCTGATGAAATTCCATTGAGTTTTCTTTTCATTGGGTTTACAAGAACCATAGACACAAGATAAGATCCATTCCGGTTTAGATGGATCGTGTTTCACTAGGCAGTGGATCATATTTTTAGAAGAGTATACAATGTCAAGTGAAAAACCATCTTTCCAAAGGAGTAAAAGCCCACTCGAGAGACCTATAGATGGCACATAAATTTTATTTGGAAAAGTAAGACATTTAGCCAGGTTTAAAAATTTTTGTGAACTGATTTTTGTTTCTTGTAAAAAAATGATATCTGGATTATGAGTTTTCGAAAGATTTTTGATGTGGTTTCTTGTTTTAGGGTCATTAAAACCTTGACATTTCCATGCAATTATTTTCATACTATAAGATTTAGAGAATGAAATAGGAGAAAGAACCACACTTTTAAAATTGAAAGTAAAATTTCTATGGTGTTGAGAAAAGATTACCAACGTAGCAGCATCTTCCTTCACATCATGCAAGTTCTCCTTCTCCACCATTACTCCCTCTTCAGTCCAGTCATGCTCCATATCATCAGCCTTAGTAGACGACGATCGTTTTCCAGTATTATTTTCATTGTTGGTAGGGAGAACCTCATTGAGATTATCAGAGTCAGAGTTCCTTGATCTTTTATTTTTCCTATCACGGCTTTGTTGTTCTTCCTTAGCTTCCATGTTATTCTTGTTTATACTTGCCTCGGCAATTCTTTTAATTAACAGGTCCAAGTCATCTATTATTTCAACACCATAAGATTTTGCTAAATCATGGCAGTATTCCGTGTACTGGACATTCGTAAAACCTCTGATTCTTAAATCTTCCGCCGCATTCTCACAATCCTCCACGTTATGATCCATAGTCCAACAATCCTTACAAAGGTTGTGCGACTGTTTTTCCCAGTGATATCTTACCCAAGTTACTCCTCCCGCAGCAGTATTCCACCAACCACCCATGAACATAGGTTTAGTTAAGTCGATTTTAACTCGAGAAGTAATTATTGATCCATACCCTGGTCTGCAATTTTCCGGATTAGTCCATATCTTGTCTCCCAATTCTAGGATAACTTCATTGACAACAGCTTCAGAGTGATGTTCTAGAAGAAGATGTTGAAATTGCACATTCCATTCCTGGTGAGTAAATGTCCAATCTTTAATAGGGACAGTTGGGTCATATTCTTTTAGATTTAAATGACTATTCTGGACGTTCCATGGACCCTTATTCAGCACTGCCTGCATTGTTTCTTTTGAGAAGAACTTGAAGATGAAAATATTTTTATCTACAGCTCGCATCTCTTTTAGCTTCCACCTTCTCCAAAGAGAGGTTACTCCTTTTCTTACATCATCAGTTTCGATTGGGAGATCAATGAACAGCTTCCCTATCGCTGTATTCCTCCAGTCTTCAACCGCCTCCGCAATTGCTTTTTGAGAGCCAATTGTTTTTCTTTTATTTCTAGCGTTTATCTCTCGAATGGTAGTAGTTTGTAGTTTTTTTGTGATAACTGTGATTTGATTATTCGAAGAAGAGGCCATATTGGTAGGTTTGTTGCTCAACTGGATTGATAGAGAACTGTTTAAGAATGAAACAACTGATTGATATGAACTTTGGGATGAAAATTTGTTGTTTGTAACAGAGATTGATAGACAGTAAAAAATAGGATGGGCAGTATTTGGAGACCAAACAGGGTAATTTAATTCCTTAAAAAAAGGGTCTTTGAGTTGGAGAATGTTTCTGTAGAGGACAGCCTGTTCAAAATGTAGATGGGTATGATGATTACTCTTTTTTGAATTCCAACCCAGAACACACTTTGACAACGGATACAAGGAATAAATATATATTTGATTCCCGACAACAAGTTGTGGAAGTAGTATGATGGATAATTCCTTTCGACAGAAAAGATGCAGAAGCATAATACTCATGACTATTGGTGGAACAATTCCCTTTTTAAAATTCAAAAGTTGAACTTTATTTCCAACTATTCTTCCTTTAGAATTTAAAGCGTTAACCCGGTTGAGTCGAATCGGTGCATAGAAGAAGAACCGAAAAGGACTGCTGTTTATCGAAGGATCATACACATGATCATGGTGAAAATAATACTGGAACATACTGTTGATTATCATCGTTTGACTGATGATTTGCAAAACTGCTAGCTGGGATGACAATATATGATGCGACTGTAACAATAATGTTGACATGATGGTATATGCCCAATACTGAATGCCCGGCATGATGTATGAGGAAGGCTCATCTGCAAGAGTTAGTTAAACATTAGAATAGGTTGATAGGATTCTCATTAAAGATAAACTAATTTTCGAAAAGAGAGATTTTGAAACAAAAACCAGAACTTCAGATAAATACACAACAAAGAATTTTGCAATTAAAACGACTCATATGAAAATATAGAAAACTGAAAACCATGACTGCGAATTCATCAGAAGTCGGAGCTTAATCTGTAACTCCAAAGAATCCCTTGAAATCCTTAATCTGTAACTCCAAAGAATCCCTTGAAATCCTTATACATCATGAAGTGTGGGATCAAGAAAAAATCAAAAGAAGCTTTCATTAGCTACACTTGTATAATTGTTGATAATGTGAATTTCGATATCTTCTTGAAGATGTGGAAAATTGATTTGGATGATAGAATATTTGATGGTTGGCTAACTAGATATTTGACCATGTTGTTGTCTATTGATAAAAAGCTTATTAGGTTTGTCCCATTCTGTATGTCTGAAGTTTTGTACAAGATCTGAAAGTTTGTGTAAGTATCGGCTACTGACTAGGCTCGGGTACCTCATGTGGACCTTTTCCCCTGATCTGGAGGACCACACGCCATTGATAAAAATCCCCTTGCTTACTTCATAGCTCTCACAGCTTCTGAATTTTCAGGAAACTCCATTAGGACAAGAGGACATCCAGGACACTATGGAGAATGGGGAGCAACAGGAGGAGCATACTTAGATTTCGATTGGGTCTAGGACTTGAAGCACACTAATGTTGAAATTCATGTCGAATCCATGGAAGTTCTAGTTCGTTTCACAATGCTCTACCACAATGAATTTCACAAAAGATTTCACCTTAGCTACCATGAAAGAATTAGTAGTGAAGCTACTGAAGAGAATGAAAGTAGAATTAATATTATTTCGTTTGTTTTAGTAGGTCTTAAAATTATTCATAGACTAGAAAACTTGGAATCCTTTAATTTAGCTATGGCATGTAGAATTTTATCCCAGGGAGTGGTGGTCTTCCTTATGCCACTCACTCTAGCTTGTACTCCTCTTATGCCTTCTTTGCCTAAGTTTTTCTATATAAAAAAAACAGACTTTTTGTGGGGTGTGAGATAAGAAACTAGAGCACACAAGATCATCTTTGCCCATTTATTTGTAGGTTCTATGGAGATTCCTAGAGAGATGTGAGATCTATTGCTAGTAGGTTCTTTTTTTATAGAGATTCCTAGAGGGATATGAGATCTCTTGTTAGTGGATATAATTTTTTTTTCAAAATTTGAAATCCCCAGTCTATTTAAACTTTAAATTTATGGCTTTAGGTTTTTAGAAGATCATGAAGTTTTTAATAAAAAAGGTGTTTGAAAGAAGGTTTTTCAAAATATATGATAAGGGACTAAGTTTTTCTGGCTAGTTTGGGGCCTACGTTATTTATTTGAGGACAATAGAGAAGCATAAAAGGTGTTTGAGCTAGGTAAAAGTACTAAGGTATCCTCTCCATTAATGTCAAATTCTAAACAGGATTTCTCTAAAAATGAGACATATTCAACAATAGCCTTACTAAAATTATTTCTTTAAACAATCAAACTTAGACCATTGCTCGGTCGAACTCACAAGTGTTGATATCTCAAGCTTTTGTCAAATTTAGTTGTCGAAACTATATCTTGATTTCTAGTATACAATTAGTTAAGTATCGGACTAGGATAGAAATGTAGTTGATAAACATTAGATCACGTCAGTCATCATTGCGTTATACCATTTGAAGGCGAAGATCAACCAAAGCTTTTGAAGAACTTCATCAACAAAAGGTAAGTGAATACTGAACCACCAATTTCTCAAGTTATATTCACTTTTCTGTCATTGAGATGACGTCGCATAACTAATAAGACTATTATGCATATACAAGAATTTTGAGTCAAGTTTATCTTGATAATTAGTTCTCGAAATATAATGACTAAGCTTAATGAACATTTGCTCATACTTGATGAATTTCGGTTAAGGACAATTAATTGTTCGCAATCAAAATCATGATTCAAGTTTTATCATTCGAAAATAGCATGGAACGATGATATGTGTCATTGATGTTATTCTGTAATGTTTCGAATCGATTTAGAGAGAAATATAGAACTACTATAGATTCAGATACAAGACAGTGTTATCAGTCTTATAAACTGGGAAAAATGTTATAAGTTTGAAGTCGTATTACATATACTCGTACACGTAGCGAAGTAGCTATATATCGACTTACAGATTTGTGGTACGCATATGCACATCATGTAAAAATCTGCTGAACTCGTGAATCAGATTGGTACGCATACCCGTATGCAAACCGTAATGGAACTGTGGTTACGGAACCGGTGAGTATCCATACCTACACTTACCAAAATAGTATGGTGTTCCGGAACTCGGCTGCGTATCCAAACTGGTACGCATACCAAAATAGTTATGTGGACTCCGGAACCGGTCATGGTCTTGAGGTACACATACGTAAATAGTTCGGTGAACTCTAGAACTTGGATTGAATTAATAGTTTACAAACCGGTACATGTACTCTGACTGACCTGAGTCACGAATGGCTATGGTATTTATACTTTGTGCATCTACTAACCATGTCGATTAGTTTCAAGTGCGATACAATTATTTCTACGAGATAATTAGCATTTGATCAATTCTCTAAAAACACTAGACTTATTTGATAACATGATCGTGACTCAAGGTTAATGTCTTAAGTGTTTATGAAAATGAGTATTAAGTTTATAAGTTCATATTGGATAGTTTATGCTAGCCTCCTTGAACATAGTCTTTATACACGGTTCGGTTACGGTTTTACCTAACCATAGTGTATATTTTGTTTGTGTAAATCAGATCAAAAATTCATCTAACAATGGATATTGATTGCTTGGTTCCAAAGTTATATTAGCTTAAACCTAAAGCAACCTAATGATTTGAATGTCTATAAAATGGGAACTTCTAGCAACTGGGATCTTTGAATCCCGACACCACTTTTTGGTGTATCCTAGTTATGACTAGAGTCGTCCTCTTCCTTACACTTTTGGGGTTAGCGACCACAAAGACACCATAGGGATTTGTGAAGCCAGGTCTAGTTATCTTTTCTTTATAACTCGAGTATCCTGATCTTGATCGATTGTTGAGCTGCTCACTTGATCAACATAAGTAGAAATCCTCAAAGTTCTCTTCGTCTCAAACTTTGTTGATTCCATAAGTTTTATACTTGTGAGGTGAATAATGATCTAGGATGCACTTCGGGTTGCATAAGCCCGAATTTTGAGGTTATCTAGACTTTGTCTATTTCTATTGATTTCCATCACCTTTGATCAAACTTCTTGATTGTAAAGGAAATCATATATAGGTTTAATATGTGGTAGGCAGATTGGTTTAAAGTCTTCAATTAAGTTGAAGCAACTCTTAGTTGGTGTGACGCCAGCTAAGGGAATCAATTGCGCGGAGTCCTGCTGGGATTCAGGAGGCGTAAGGAGCGCGGTTGTACCTTAATCAGTGGGTGTAGATGGTGGATTTTCGACAAAGGCTAAAATCTTAAACTCATAATTCTACGAACTTCTGATCCAGCAATCAGACGTGAGTATTGAGACACGGGTCTCTCATCGAATCTCTGACTGAGAAATACTGTCTCTCAGAGTACATGTAGATATGTAGTCTCTTGATAGGCACCTAATATTGTATATATTCTTATCATTTTGTAGGTGTTTATGGTATCTTGTTGCACTAATTTCTTATATCTGTGCCAAATTTTATATATTTTGTTTATCGTGCTCGTTGCGAGTAAAAATGTGGTAATAGTCTGATCTTTGTAATGGCAGGAGACTAAATAGAGTCAGCAAAGAAGGGTTGAACAATGGGAAATTGTCGCACCATGTTAATCTAGACATTTCAGTGCAATATATATAAGTGGATGCATGAGCAGCAACAGGAAGGGATCAGAGTTGAGGTGTTGGCTAACTAAGGGTGAGCATGGGCCGGTATGGACCGGTTTTTACCTTATCCGCATCCAATCCAATTCATTACGGATTTTAAATTTTCCATCTGCATCCAATCCAACATCCGACGGATTTTCAACCAATGGATGCACAGATGAACGGATTGGGTGTGGATAATCCAATTGATTTGTGTTAATAAATTTATAATGAAAAAATAAAACCAATAAAAATGACTTCTTATAAAACCTACACATTTTATATATCTACGTAAATATAGAAGTTCCATGGACAACACTCCAATCAAACACCTTAAAAATTCCAAAACTATCTATATATTTTCTAGAAGCTATATAAATGTCCTTAATCTAACGGATATGGATGTCCAACGGATTTTCAAGGTTTCATCCGGGCCCAATCAGTAATCCGTTGGATTTCAAAACATATTATCCGCGTCCAACCCATTAGCGAACGGTCAGGGCATCCATTCGTAAAAATACGGTTGGTCCCGATTAAATCCGCGGATTACGGATAAAATGCTCACCCCTAGCTAACAATTGATAGTGGATGACTGAATGGGCCTAATTTGAAGTAACAGATGCTACACACGTTTGGGAAATAAGAAGCCCATATGACTTTAAGCTAGCCCATTCATCTATCTTCTGTGTACTAGACCATCACTGCCACTCTCTGCCTCTCTCTATAGCTACCCATGTCTATCTTTTCTTTTCATTATCCCTGCCAAAACCATCCGTTTGCTTTTTGTTTCTCTTGTCCCCATCTAACCTAGCCCTAGAGCCCGAATTGAACAACAGTAGGATGGCTATGATGAAACAAGCAGTCGGGTTTGTCAAATTAAAGGTCTGGATTTTGAATTCTCTACAACACCGACAACATAATTGGTGGTGGCTGTATAGACTGTATCAGTGGTGAGTAGTCATATCAAATCCCTAATTTCTTCTCTTGTAATTGTTGACTATGGGGATTGATTGATAATGGAGGGGAACTTTTTGTATAAATAGAGAAGGGGGTTTTGATGTAAAACTCAAGCCCGGAGTAGCCGGTGGAAGCTGTAGTATAGTAATATTTAGGTTTTAATTGCAATCTTCTTATGTTCTAAAAATCTCTGCTAGGGCAGAGATGAAACCCCTAAATAATTAAAATTTCTTTGTTTGATTTTATTTGTTCTCCGTGGATTTTTATTTAAAAATATGATTAATCTCTGAATTCATATCAAATTACTTTCACCTTGTATGTTATGCATCCATGGTTGTTAGAATGATCATTTGTTATGTATTCAAGCCTATGTGATCTGATTTAGTTCAATTTGTGATTATCTATGGCTTAAACAGATAGATAATGCTAGGGATTGACATATTTTGCTGAGATTAATTCATCACATTTGTTAGTGATTATATCACATCTTCAAGGTAGTTTGAGGCTAGAACTTCTATATCAACTTAGGGATTTATATGCGTTTAGGAGGTGGATTTGAAGCCCTAGTTTACCATTTATTGCTTTGTAATCCTATTTCTTTTGTATAATCATCCATCACTTTGTCGTTTCGACGCAAACAAAAGACCTTTTTGTTACTGTTTGTATTGAATCAGTTGTAGTAAGCCCATAGTTTCAACTTTACACCCACCAAGTCCCTGTGGATCGACCTGTATTTTCCCTGCCTATTATAGACGCTGTGCACTTGCAGTATAATTGTAGGTATCTTCTTTCTAGTCCTACCAAGTTTTTGGCGCCGTTGCCGGGGACTCGGTAGAGGTGTAGCTGAAGTTTTTATCTTTACTTCACTGGTTTCAGTTAATATTGTAAATATGTGTTGGATTTTCTTTTGTTTTTCTGCTATTGTAGCTATCGCTTGTTCTATATCGCATTAGCTGTAGTTGTGTTGTTGCATTGTAGTTTAGTAGTACATTTGTCGCTTGTTTTATGTTACTTTCTTAGTTTACAGTAGTCATATAGTATCATATTCGTATCCTGTTAATATTTGTGTTAGTTAACTTTTGTTTTCTTTTTTGCTTTTGAAAGTCTGCATCCTGTTAGTGGTAGTTTTAATTTTTCAGTCTCTTTGCATATTGTTTTGCTGCATCCTCATACCAGCATCATAGTCTTGTAAGATAATCTTGTCCCTGTATTTTGTTTAGCATTTTAGACTGTCTGTTGTTTCTCAGTTTAATAGTTCACTATCATCCTTAACTTTACTGCTGCATCTTAACCTTGTACTACTAGCTGTAGCCTAATTTAGTTTCAGTAGTTTTTATATTTGTTAGTTCATAATATTTAGTCATCTGTAAATCCCCATCTGTTACATATCGTGCATCATGTTATTCTGCAACTGCATCTAGTTAAATTTCTTTCAGTATTTTGTTGTAATCACCTGCATATAGGATTCTTAGCGACATCTTTACTTTCCTATAGTTTCAGTCATTGTTACCAGTCAGTTTCAGCTGTAACTAGTCATATCCTGTAGTCCAGTTCAGTTTGTAGTATATTCCTATTAATAAGTAGTCATGTAGGAATCTGTAAATATTGCTTTTGCTCTTTATTATACCTTGTTGAGAACTATTGCCCTACTTAGTATTAGCTTTTGTCACGATTGTTGAGATACAGTCACCTGCACTTAAAACATTGAATCTGTAAGACTGACTTGTCCCCATCTCAATTAAATCCCCATAGTGCTAGCTGATTCCTGAGCGGTGTTAAGTGTTGCGAAGCTGTTGTTCGTGTTTAAAAGTCCCATGTGGTATTATGATAGCATAACTTAGATTTAATTTAGGAGAATCTGTAAAAACATTTCCATCTGCATCCTAGCCATGTACATTAAATGTAGTTTTTAATTTTCGTCATCCCATTTCAGTCCCACATATCTGCATTCTTTTGGTCTTTCGTACTAGTTTACATCTCATAGTTTGTTGCAACAGTAATTTTCCAGTCCACTTAGATTGTTTCAGTAGTTGTAAGCATTACATTGTAACTTAGTTTTTGAAGCTTTTCACGAAACTTGCATCTGTAAGATAAGCATTAGAGCTGTAACTGGTTTTGCAGGTCACTACCAGTGTACAGTATTCATCATCCTGTAATATATCCAGCATTTTTGCATATCACACTTTATTTTTCTCTTTTCCCTTTTGTACTTTGTCCATAGATGCATATTTAGTCAGTCCCAGTCAGTCCAAATGCCAGCAGAACGTGGTTTTCATGCCTAAACCCGGTTTTTACCGGCAATGTCGTTCTCTAACCTTTCTATATTTACTGAATGTGTGGATGATATACCATGACTGTCTGGTGAACTAGTGCTTACTGACCTGTGACATCCCCCTTGAGATTTCTGAACCTTTGGTTGTGCTAGACAATCCTGCAGAGCTAAATTGTTCCCATTTCAGCTGCATTGTACTTTTTGTTGCACCATTCTCTAATATAATTTGCAGCTGTAGGTCACTCCTCTGTAGAAATATTTGTAGCACCAAGTGTGGTACTGACAGTTAACAAGCAGTTTACAGTCTGTCAGCACTCTGTTTCAGTGCAAGCATTCTCGCATTCCATCCCCTGTACATATACAATAAGATTCTGTTCAGTCCTGTAGCTAGTTATACTAGTTGGTCTGTATATAGATCACATAGTTTGTCGTAGCTTTTCATAAGTTCTGCTAGTGTAAATTATCAGTTCCCTTGGCTTGTACATAAATTTGTTCATTTTAGTTTAAATTATTAGGTACCAATACTTGTAATTTGTCTTGTAGCTTTTGTATTTTTGGTTTAAAATTGCATTTGTCATGTTTGTCTTCTTTTCATGTAGTAAAGTTTAGTTATCTCTAAATTTGTAGGTCCTGTTTTAGCATGTCATTTTGTCTTGTTACTGTTAGTACTAGTAGCCTAGTAGCCTGGTAGCTGTTAGTTAAGTTAATATGATATCTTTAGTTCAGTGACTTATATACGCACTTGAATCTGAAAGTGTTGATTGGTCTCCATCGATGTAGTGATATTAGTGTGCTTTTGTTTGTCTTTTATATTTGTTGTCATAAGCTCTGGGAGTTAAATAGTTTGTAGGTGTCATTTTAATTATTCGCCTTACCTGTAAATATCATTTCATATGCTGGTAGTATTTCACTTTTAGAACATAAGTCGTCCATGTTTTATTCGCCTTACCTGTAACATATCATTTCATATGTAGTTAGTGTTCCATTTTTTTCTTTGTTAGTAGCATTAGGATCTGAATCTATGTTCCTTTATTGTTAGCGTTTCCATAAATTTTGTCATCAGCTTTTAGACTTCCCACAATTTTTAGTATCATTTGAATTTTCTTAGGTGCATCATAGAATTTTGCATTTCCGTTGATTGTTTCTGTCTATATTTAATGTTCATCTTAGTCGCATTCTTGTGTGTAGGTGCTAATTTTCCTTTATAGTTCAAATGTATTTTTATAGACTTGTTTTCGTAGCCTTGTAGTACAGTAGCTTTTATCAATTTCATTTTCTGTAGATGTAAATAAGTTTAACTCATTTTTTTTTCCTTGCTTTGTATATACACATTTTGGTACTGAAGTCTTCTCTTGAGCATTATCAGGTGCTCATAAAGTTGCAGCAAAGAAGAGAAGCGGGCTGTTGTTGTGCCTACCACGGTACTGTACCGGTGGAAATAAAGAACCACTACAGATGCTACATGGAAAGTAACAATATTTAGTTAAGTGTAGTCTTTTCCCGGATGCGCACCTGAGGTAAGTTTCACAGACACTACAACAAAATGACGTCTCTGCATGTAATTGCTTAGCCTGAACGGTATTGGTACTGGGTTTAACAATTGAGCTTCACATTTTGTTAACAAATACAAGCTGGCCTCTTGTTAGTTAACCATTTTTTTTATTGCCATAGTCCAATAGAAACCCAGTTCAGGATTGATAGACATCGCAGCTCTCTATCATTGTTACAACAGCAACATTTTTAATTGTTATTTCTTGTTATTATGATATGTACTGTTGTGTTTAGTCTTGTAGTTTATATATAATTTTTGCATGCATCATTCTGTTTAGGATTTGTTAGTAACATATAGAATAGTAGTTGTTTCATAAAAAAAAAATGTCTGGATTTTGGCCAGTTGTTGAGGATGAGAAATCATTGAACAAATCACTTAGAGAACTTTCCTACGAGCATGCATCATATTATGAGAATCCCATAGACCATGGTTTTAATAACTTTAGGGAATATTATGGACCTTTTCAAGGTCCTGAGTTACAATATGTAGACCCTAATTGTTATCCACACATGTATCAGTCACCACAATGGGAAGTTGAACAATTTTGTACTCCCATGAGTCCTTGTATGCAATCCATAACAAAAAATCTCAAACTCATTGAGCAGAATAATGCTTGATTTGAATTAAAAGTATTACATGATAATCCATATAGCAACACTGCTGAAATTCCTTTCAATAGTGACCCTCATATGCAACCATGTACCGAATACCCATCTGAAATGAGGATACCCACTGTTGAAGACTCCCCTTCTATTGAACAACTTAATATGATCTTAAGGATGAATTTGATTCGTTTACAAAATGAAGGAAGGGGGAAATTTCAAAATGAAATTTTTGTTAGTCCTAATGAATTACATTCTGAAAATAGTGTGTTTAGTCCTACTCGTGCAACTGATATTGAATATGATCCTAATCTAGAGGTAAATGAGTGGACTAGGGACACTATGGTTTTGAATAGGACATTGCATTCATGTTACGATGATGATGATAATTTAATGTTAGAAGAGCATGTTTACTCTGAAAATGTTGCTGTGGAATCTTCTATTACTGTAACCTTAGACTCCGTTGCTGCGACTTTGAAAAATGATGTTTCTTCTGATTTTCTTATCCGTAACTCTGAAATTTTGGATGATCTTGATCCTGATTTGGGGCTTGTACAATTGTTCTGTGAAAGTGAGCATGATGCACAACTCGTATTTGACTTAGGGAAGGATGAATCTTCTGTTGACACTAATGTTCTTATGCATCATGATATAATTGTTGTATCTGATTCCCTGCCTATGTCACAATATGATGTTTTTCTCTGATATTCCTATGCATGAGACTAAATTTTTGGATGATGATGATACTGAATTGGGGTTTAATCATTTGTTCTATGAATGTGAGCATAATATACTTGTTTCTGACTTAGGGATAGTGTGTGATGATACTAATGGTCTTATACATGAAAACAACTTAGATGTGCCTACCTCCCTGCTTAAGTCACAAACTGAGACTCTTCCACCCAACCTAGATTTGGTTTGTAACAAAATTGTAAAACCATCTTTTATGAGAATACCTAATCTAGGACTAGAACTGTGTGCTTCTCAAGTTCTTTTGGACCATTTTGCATCTAAATATAACATCTTTGAAGAGCCACAGTTGGAATGTGTGTCACTGCCCGTTCCTAACATAGTTCACTTTGAACTAGATCTTGTGCACGATGCACCCCTGAAATTGTTAGATTTTGTGCCCAAAAGTATATCTGTTGAAAAATCTAGGTTTGGGGGTAGCTCATTAATATCTGCAGTCTTACTTACTTTGTCATGTTGTATATGCTTGACGCTGTCGATATTTATGCATGCCGTTTTCTGGGTTGATCCTCAACTATTTAGGTTGTATGTGTATGGTGAAGTTTTCTTGTATATAATCCAGTAGGCACAATTCACATGTTGATAAGAAATTTGCGCATGCACGATCTACCAATACATGTATGGCCTCGGGCAGGTGTTTTATCGGTTAAGTAGGCTACCAATCATCTAGAATACTGAATGAGACTTGACTAGCTTGTTATTTGGTTGGCTGGGATATAAGGTGGAGGATACGTTAAGAAAAGCAACCATTGAATTTGACCGGGTGCATCGAAAAGGGCTGCCTCTTGCTAAAAGTGTAATGTAATGTATTTTTGAGCTTTTGAGTAAAATTGTGTCATGTTGTGTTTGTATCTCTTGTTATTGCAAAGTCAGATGAAAATTCAGTTGAAAAATCAGTTATAAGAAAAGAAAAGAAAATTCAGTAGTAAAAAAAAAAAGAAAAGAAAAGAAAGAGTACTCATTGTTTGTTATTGTGTTCTATTTCAGTAAAAATGTTAAAGTGTCTCTCTTGCTTCAAATGAGAGTAGTCAATGTCTTTGTTCTGTTATGTGTTGTAAATAGTCGTGTAATAAAGCAATGGAGGGTGTAGCCATCGATGTACAACGCGGGTAAGCTGAAATATCACCAACTCTTAGGTGAACATTCACAATTCTCGTAAAGCCGGACAGCTAGCTTGGCTTTGAATTCAGTTCTTAGCCTAAAAACTATCTCTTAGCGATTGGCAGTCATAACTTCCGATCTTTCTTTACACATGTGTAGATACACTTTACACTCTTATCACATGTCTTTAGTTGTTTCAGTGCTAGAATTGTGCCTTTGAAAGCTAGATTGACATATCCATTTGCTGTGAGCTAAAACTGAATGCAGGTATCACTTTCATGGAATCTGAGCTTACATTTTTTTCTAAGAACTTTTGGGGTATATTCTGACTAGAGACAGTGGTGTAGGATGACTTTTCTTTAAGTTTTGTGTTTTACTCGAGGACGAGCAAAAGGCAGGTTTGGGGTATTTGATAGGCACCTAATATTTGTATATATTCTTATCATTTTGTAGGTGTTTATGGTATCTTGTTGCACTAATTTCTTATATTTATGCCAAATTTTATATATTTTGTTTCTCGTGTTCGTTGCGAGTAAAAATGTGGTAATAGTCTGATCTTTGTAATGGCAGAGAGACTAAATAGAGTCGGCAAAGAAGGGTTGAACAATGGGAAATTGTCGCACCATGTTAATCTAGACATTTCAGTGCAATATATATAAGTGGATGCATGAGCAGCAACAGGAAGGGATCAGAGTTGAGGTGTTGGCTAACAATTGATAGTGGATGACTGAATGGGCCTAAGTTCAAGAAATAGATGCTACACACGTTTGGGAAAGAAGAAGCCCATATGACTTTAAGCTAGCCTCATATACTCAAGCCAGGTGTTAATGTTTAACTGTAGCGCCCCCAAAGCTAGTAGCTGACTAATATAAGAAAATTAACTAAGTAAAGAGGCACTAAGAATCTGAATCATTCACAAATAAAAAAAATCTACTACAACCTAACCCAAAACTAACCCCGCTCTGAAATATACATATATATATAATCTCCTCTCAAATGATACATATACAATAGTGATTTGGTTTACAAAGAATATGCAACAATAAACATAGCAGAAGTTAATCATTTAGCAAACTCAACACTTGAAGCTTTTGTTGCGCTACTCTAATCTGTCACTGAAACTAAAAGTGGGAATGAGTGAGCACATCATCCCTAAAAGGGGTGCCCACCAGAAATAACAACTAGCTTTCAAGTAATCATTAATATGATTCGAAGACAATGCAGGTTTAATCGAAAGTCGGTAATACAAGGAAAGACAATGAAACATAAAGTAGAAACTTCTTCATAGACATTCATAAATAACAGTAAACATGGAAGAATACTATTGTGGTGCATTGCCCTAGCCATAATAATATTGCGGTGTATCGCCCTAGCCATAGAATACTGAATATATATTAAGGAAGAAGAATATTGCGGTGTATCGCACTAGCCGTGTAATATTGCGGTGTATCGCCCTAGCCATAAAATACTGATATTGTGTCGGCACACATCTCATACCACACCAAGCACACAAAGATATGCATGAATTTCACAACACAAAGATTGATTTGTAAAACAATAATGAATACAAGAGAGTTCGTTATCGATTCCCACCTCTTTTGATGACAAGCCTCGCCTACCTCGAGATCCAAGATCCACTGGTTCATCCTTTGAATCGATCGTTGTTAATATAAACTAATTATTAATCATACAAAGACTCTAAGAATCTAGCCAAGATAGCTCACACAAGAATTATACAATTCTATCTAATGGTTATAAGCCCATTATGGTATCTCATTCTCCATCTTTAACACATAACTAAGAGTTTACTAATCCAATTAGGTTGATTCCATAGTCCATTAGATATGTCTTATGAATATCTACAAGTTTGTAGAAGGAACCAAATGCTAATTCGGGCCATAAGAGGTCCAAAACATCTAATTAAGAAAACTGCCATAAGCCCAAGTCAACCAAAGTCAACTAACAGTCACTAACGGTCGAAATAACGGTCAAGGGCCAACTAACACTCAAAGTCCAAGGTCAAGTCAAGGTCCAGGGTCAATGGTCAAATAAGTCAAATCTGAATCGGTCAACGATTCAACTCAGGTCAAGATAAGGAAAACTCAGTAAGTTAACTCAGTCTAGAAGACTGATTCAGGTGAGTCAAGTTCACAGACTCAGTCAGCTAAGTCAGACACTGACTTGGATGACTAACAACCTAAAGCTTCTGCACAGGCCAGAGCCATTGCTCTGGCCAAAGAACAGTAATGCAATCAATACAATAATCAAATCAATTACTAAGCAAACTTTGAATTCCAATTACAATCAAAGACTATGCCTACTTGCATAATTTTGCGTAGTTACTTGATCCTAATTATTACTTTTTACGTTATACATTTGCTAATAAGATATTAATTAGATAAAGTTCAATACAATATTATTTGATAAATGTTAAAATTACTTTTATTATGATTACTTGTAATCTTATTATCATTTAATATGATTGACATTAATGGTCGAATTATTATGTTAACTACTCTTAAAATTTTATTTGTCCCAATATTATTAGTATTTATGTGATCATAAATTGTTGATTCCTATGTATAAGTCAAGGTATCCAATAAATTTTATGTAACTTTCAAGATTTATCAATTGTGTTAATCTCACTATTTTTCTATTGGATTATGTACGTGTTCATACTTTTTAGATTAATTGTTATCAAATCCTAAAGTATTGGTGTACCCTACAATTTTTACTTCATTACAATTACAAACAATCAACAAACAAATCAATCGATCAGATAAATCTTTTAATTATTGATAGCTTTTAGTGATTAAGATTTATCTCACAAACCCAACCCAGTTCTAACTAATCAAGTTCACTAACTGGAACTGGCTATTTCTATTCTTTCCCATATAAGATCTAATAGTGAGCTCTGATACCAACACTGTAGCGCCCCCGAAGCTAGCAGCTGACAAATACAAGAAAATTAACTAAGTACAGAGGCACTAAGAATCTGAATCATTCACTTAAGCATTCAAATAAGAAAAATCTACTACAACTTAACCCAAAACTAGCCCCGCTCTGAAATATACATATATATAAAATCTCCTATCAAATGATACATATACAATAGTGATTTGGTTTACAAAGAATATGCAACAATAAACATAACATAAGTTAATCATCTAGCGAACTCAACACTTGAAGCTTTTGTTGCGCTACTCTGATCTGTCACTTAAACTGAAAGTGGGAATGGGTGAGCACATCATCCCTAAAAGGGGTGCCCAGCAGAAATAACAACTAGCTTTCAAGTAATCATTAATATGATTCGAAGACAATGCAAGTTTAATCAA
The DNA here is from genome assembly GCA_023529315.1 of Papaver bracteatum. Classification (NCBI taxonomy): domain Eukaryota; kingdom Viridiplantae; phylum Streptophyta; class Magnoliopsida; order Ranunculales; family Papaveraceae; genus Papaver; species Papaver bracteatum. Next base: position 1,178,898 of record JAJJWX010000603.1, read on the forward strand.
AAGTCGGTAATACAAGGAAAGACAATGAAACATAAAGTAGAAACTTCTTCATAGACATTCATAAATAACAGTAAACATCCATGTATGAGATGTGTGTTGCCGCACATAAGGGAAGAATACTATTGTGGTGCATCTCCCTAGCCATAATAATATTGTGGTGTATCGCCCTAGCCATAGAATACTGAATATATATAAAGGAAAAATAATATTGCGGTGTGTCGCCCTAGCCATAGAATACTGATATTGTGTCGGCACACATCTCATACCACACCAAGCACACAAAGATATGCATGAATTTCACAACACAAAGATTGATTTGTAAAACAATAATGAATACAAGAGAGTTCGTTATCGATTCCCACCTCTTTTGATGACAAGCCTCGCCTACCTCGAGATCCATGATCCACTGGTTCATCCTTTGAATCGATCGTTGTTAATATAGACTAACTGTTAATCATATAAAAACTCTAAGAATCTAGCCAAGATGGCTCACACAAGAATTATACAATTCTTTCTAATGGTTCTAAGTCCATTATGGTATCTCATTCTCCATCTTTAACATAACTAATAGTTTACTAATCCAATTAGGTTGATTCCATAGTCCATTAGATATGTCTTATAAATATCTACAACTTTGTAGAAGGAACCAAATGCTAATTCGGACCATAACAGGTCCAAAACATCTAATTAAGAAAACTGCCCTAAGCCCAAGTCAACCAAAGTCAACTAACAGTCACTAACGGTCGAAATAACGGTCAAGGGTCAACTAACAGTCAAAGTCCAAGGTCAAGTCAAGGTCCAATAAGTCAAATCTGAATCGGTCAACAATTCAACTCAGGTCAAGATAAGGAAAAGTCAGTGAGTTAACTCAGTCTAGAAGACTGATTCAGGTTAGTCAAGTTCACAGACTCAGTCATATTAACTAAGTCAGCTAAGTCAGACACTGACTGGGATGACTAACAACCTAAATATTCTGCACAGGCCAGAGCCATTGCTCAGGCCAAAGAATACTAATGCAATCAATACAATAATCAAATCAATTACTAAGCAAACTTTGAATTCCAATTACAATCAAAGACTATGCCTACCTACAATTACAGCTTTTCCAAGCTTTCACAACAACTATTATCTACAACTCTTTGATCACCATTCTTCATAAACTGAACTTCAGAAAACACCACAACGAAAACCAACCATCACATACACTTCGTTCTAAATGACACCTTCACCACGTTATATTTAGCATCAACTGCCATTACCAGTTCAATACATTCTTCACATCATTATAGACTAGTCACCTTATTTGCAGAATTGCCGTCTTCATTTTAAACCCCTGCACATTATTATCACCACTTACGTCTATTGAGATTTACCTTTAACTCCATCTCAGTAGCACAACCTCCACTGCAAACCCATTCACAACCACAATCTCAATCTTTATTATCTCCAATCCACATAAAACCCAACAATAACATCCATTCAACCCATAATATATTCACCAGTTCACTTTTAACTTCTTATCATTACTACCAATTCATGTCATTCATTTACAGTTCATGCACACACATCTACACCCCCAGACCTCAGCACCATACTCACAAGAACCCATCTAATCCATCACAGAAGCATCCAACAACTCACTTCGCCAATATTTTCAACTAACTCAAATCACTAACACACTTACACAACAACATCACAAGCCATCTTATGATTCAATATCATTTCTATCTCCTGCAATTTCATTCTCAACCATAAGCATCTACAATTCTCAATAACATCACTACCAATGATTTATAGCTCTCATATACAGTAAATTCTTTTAACTCTTCTATCATGAACAATCTTACAAACTCAAAACAGAACATAAATACTTTACCAGGTTATTGAGAAATCAATTACCTCATGATAGGTCTTATGAATCAGCACCAATAATAACTTCATCACCTTCTTGATACGAGAATCAAACCCAAGTTCTTCAACAGATCCAAATATGAGCTTCAATCAATCTCAGCTTCATAACCCCGACTTCTTCAATTCCTAATTACTCTTCATCCGAACCCTAATTCATCCAATCGATCCATACCCATCTCATATCAACATCTTAGAACATCAATTTCATCTTCAAAAGCTTCTCTGAGTTCTTTGAGCAAAACCCTAACTCTTCAATTCATCAACAACACCACCACAACTTCAATCAAGCATCAATTAACATCAACATCGTTACTAGAAGTCTCAATTAAACAAACTCATTTTACAAAACTATCTAATTCAACACTTAATTCGAATTCTAATTCAACTCAGGAACCCTAATCTCTTCGATCTTCATCAAAACAGTTATATCTCTTCAATTGAAACCAACCCCATGATATTTCCACTCACGGTATATCTATATCTTATCTTCAAAATCCTCAAAGAAATAATCGATTCCATAACCATATTTCACTTCATTTTTCAAGTCTGAATCATCAACAGACAACGACGCCATCACCAAAAGCTATACTATGATCTTTTCCACCTTCAACCGATTACAAATCTCCCAATTGATCTCTCGATTTCGACAGAGAAGGAAGAACAGAAGGAGAAAAGAGAAGAAGGAAGAAGAAGAAGAAGATAAGAAGAAGAGAATGAAGAAGAAAGATATTGAGAGTTTTAACCTCTCGGTTGGTCTTGAGATATGGTCGACTAGATTCACCAAGACACCCACTCAATTCGACATGTGCAGCCACTCGGGTAATATCCAAAATTATTATTTTACTTTCCGAAAACAAATTGATAAATCTTCTTCACCCAGTGTCTGAATGACGCGTGCGAGTAGTCTATTCCCCGTAACTTTTCGAGATCTATCTAACGATATTAGTTTCGTATCTAACTCGTTGTTAGATTAATTTCTATTAATTAACGCCCGTGTTAAACTAATTAAGTTATTATCGGCTAAATCGACACTTGACAGGTCTAATAGCGTTGACGAGCTTGAGGGTCATTACATTAACATCCAAGTGAACCTTTTTATCATCTTCCCATTTCAATTTCCAATTCCAAGATCAGAACAAAAAGCAAAAAGAATTGTACTCCTTCACCCGACAAGTGCACCCATTCATCTATCTTCTGTGTACTAGACCATCATCGCCACTCTCTACCTATCTCTACAGCTACCCATGTCTATCTTTTCTTTTCATTATCCCTGCCAAAACCATCACCCGGTTACTTTTTGTTTCTCTTGTCCCCATCTAACCTAGCCCTAGAGCCCAAATTGAACAACATTAGGATGGATATGATGAAACAAGCAGCCGGGTTTGTCAAATTAAAGGTCTGGATTTTGAATTCTCTACAACACCGACAACATAATTGGTGGTGGCTGTATAGACTGTATCAGTGGTGAGTAGTCATATCAAATCCCTAATTTCTTCTCTTGTAATTGTTGACTATGGGGATTGATTGATAATGGAGGGGAACTTTTTGTATAAATAGAGAAGGGGGTTTTGATGTAAAACTCAATCCCGGAGTAGCCGGTGGAAGTTGTAGTATAGTAATATTTAGGTTTTAATTGCAATCTTCTTATGTTCTAAAAACCTCTGCTAGGGCAGAGATGAAACCCCTAAATAATTAAAATTTCTTTGATTGATTTTATTTGTTCTTCGTGGATTTTTATTTAAAAATATGATTAATCTCTGAATTCATATCAAATTACTTTCACCTTGTATGTTATGCATCCATTGTTGTTAGAATTATCTTTTGTTATGTATTCAAGCCTATGTGACTTGATTTAGTTTAATTTGTGATTATCTATGCCTTAAAAAGATAGATAATGCTAGGGATTGACATATTTTGCTGAGATTAATTCAGCACATTTGTTAGTGATTATATCACATCTTCAAGGTAGTTTGAGGCTAGAACTTCTATAGCTCCTTGATTGAAGGGGGAACTTGTATATCAACTTAGGGATTTCTATGCATTTAGGAGGTGGATTCGAAGCCCTAGTTTACCATTTATTGCTTTGTAATCCTATTTATTTTGTATAATCATCCATCACTTTGTCTTTTCGACGCAAACAAAAGCCCTTTTTGTTATTGTTTGTATTGAATCAGTTGTAGTAAGGCCATAGTTTCAACTTTACACCCACCAAGTCCCTGTGGATCGACCTATATTTTCCTTGCCTACTATAGACACTGTGCACTTGCAGTACAATTATAGGTATCTTCTTTCTAGTCCTACAATCTCTCGGATGGAAAACGGCGTATCTCATTAATACTGAACACTTCAGTAATTATTTCTATATAAAATCACAAGATTTACGGCTCCTAGACAGCTTGCTCTGCTAGCATAGAGCGATAACGTCTTCAGGATACACACAACAGTTTTCCCTGACTATATAAAGGATATGAAGCTCCAGCAAGCTCATATCAGAAAAATTAATGCTCCTAGACAGCTTGCTCTGAAAGTATTCAAATACTTTTGTAATATTTCGTTACTTCAATCCATGGTTCTTCCCATCAGAATTCCATGGGTTAGTAATAAATATTCAACAACACGGGCATCTGAGATACCTCTGAGTAAGCCCCGACTCAAATGGTGCGAGTGTACTCGACGATGATGCACTAACAATCACCGTACGAACAAGTATTTCAAAATACAACAAGACTATGAACCTATGCAAAATAGGAAGGAAAATAATAAATAATTAAAAATTGACCAAGGCGCTGGGAGCACGCGCCCACTGACCGGTCGGACGTGCCGTGGTCAATCCCACGCCAGTTTCATATTTTATCATATATTTTTTATTATTTTCCTTGAGTTCATGAAAATCTTTTCACTTGAACAAATATCTTTCGTTTTGAGGAAACTCCTCAGTTTCATGGTGTTTCCCTCACACCAAAGAAATAATATAAAATTAAGAAAATATGGTAGAGCCGTGATCATTGGCCAACTGGACATGTCTTGATCCCAACCGGCTCCACACCTCATGGTTCCTCATTATTTTATTATTATTTTCCTAATTTCATGAAAACTCCTTAATCTCATGATATTTCCTTGATCCCATGAAAAATAATATAAAATTAGGGAAACCCGTGTGACCGGGCCCTAGCCGGTCAAGCCATTGCTGGCCTGACACATCCCATTTTATTATTATTATATTTTTCATGTTTCCATAATCCCATGAAATTCCTTGATTTCATGATATTTCCTTCAAATTATGAAAATTCTTTTAAATCATGAAATAATACATAAAATTAGGAAAAACTCACGGGACCGGGCCCTAGCCGGCCAACCATGCTCAAGCCGGTCCCACACGCATCTTGTTTTTTTTTTTATTATTTTTCATGTTTTCCCCATCTCATGGAAACTCCTTGATTTCAACAAAACTCTTTGATTTTAACAAAAACTCCAAGGTTTTATCATATTTCCCTAAAATCATGAAAATATTATAAAAAATTGGGAAAAACGTGTGGGATTGGGCCCTTTGGCCGGCCGACCATGCCTTGGCCATGTATGGTCCCACACTTCATGATTTATTCACTTTGTTATTATTTTCCCTTCATCTCATGAAGTTTTGACGGTTTTATCAAAAATCCTTGATTTCTTCATATTTTCTCAAATGGATGCTCAACTGCACGCCAGAAAATATCAAAATTCTCAGAACTGAGATATGAACACTTTGAAGACGTGAGCATGTTACCTTGACCAACCAGAGTCAGCTCATTGGCTCGCAATGAGCCGGTCCCGTGTATTTTCACGGTTTGACTTAATTTTGCGCAATTGCACGTATTAGGTCCAAAACTCTTCCAAATAATTTTGGGATTTTCATGGAACGATCAATATTGAATGTCGTAACCATCCAGGGCCGGTTTCATGACCCCTTGGTTGGTCCTTCAACTCTTCATAATTAATTAGGTTTTATCACCTAAGGCTCAGACGAGCATTTTCAAATAAATGATTAAACCAGCTTTTGATCATTCTTTCATCAACGAATCACCAACTCTTCAAGAGACCTTGGTATTTGTTCACACGAGCATATGGAGCTGCATGGATGACCCACAGTCCCATAAAGTCGATTCTCCTTCATTCCATGGTTAATTTTCAAATAAATCATCAATTGGTCATCAATTGATCAAATTGGGGTTTCTGAGTCCAAGGATCATAATTCTGTCATGTAATGAGCTGCCTTGAATCTTTGGTGGGTTCCCTTAGAAATATTACATAGTAGTAAACGTTAATAGTAATTAGACTTAATTAATTGATTAGCTACATTAATTACGCCTTTAGGAATCAACGGTCCGGATCTGCGTATCTGAGGCTTGTTAGGGTTTCCTCTTTATAACTGCTTCTTTGTTTTGTGAAGAGGCAGAGTAGAGCTAGCTAAAGAAAACTGATCTCTCAGGAATGAGTCAGTATACTGATCTCTTAGGAATGAGACATTTATTTATCTCCTTTACTCCGTGTTATTGAATCTCCCTTATTACTTCAATCTTGTGTTCATATTCCTTGTTATTCATAACAGTTGGTATCAGAGCTCACTGACCAGCAGAGTATTAAATATTTTATGAAGCAGAAAATGTCCACTGTACTACAACAGAGGTGGATCATGAAGTTTCTAGGATTTGATTATGAAATCAAATATAAAAGGGGGAGCATACCTACCTAGCTGGTCTCCTACATCCATTGCCCATACCAGAGCATGCATGGAAACATATCACTATGGACTTTATTGAAGGTTTGCCAAAATATATAGGGAAGGATGTTATTTTGGTAGTTGTTGATAGACTAACCAAATACAGCCATTTCATTGCTCTTAGCCACCCCTTCACTGCCTCAATAGTGGCTCAGCAATTCCTCAACAACATCTTCAAGATCCATGGGTTACCCATCTCCATTACTTCTGACAGAGATAAAATCTTCATCAGCAATTTCTGGCAAGACTTATTCCAAGCCATTGGTACCAGCCTTAATCTCAGTACTTCCTACCACCCTCAGGCAGATGGGAAGACTGAGAGGGTAAATGCCTGTTTAGAGAACTATTTGAGATGCATGACAAGTCACCATCCTAAAGCTTGGAGCAAGTGGTTACCCTTAGATGAGTGGTGGTACAATTCCAACTACCACACTAGCTTAAAGATGACTCCATTTAAGGCACACTATGGATATCATCCACCTCATCTGGCATTCCCAGCGTCAGTCACAACAGCTATTGCAGATGTAGAAGAATATATTAAGGAGAGAGATCAGATGCTCGGCTTGCATAAGGAAAATATTTTCAAGTCCCAAGAAAGGATGAAGTTATTTTCAGATAAGAATAGGACTGATAGATCATTCGAAATGGGAGATGAAGTATATCTAAAGTTGCAGCCTTACAGGCAAACCTCCATTGCCCTGAGGAGAAACCTCAAGTTATCTGCCAAATACTACGGCCCTTTTAAGGTGCTAGATAAGATAGGGACTGTAGCTTATAAGCTGCAATTACTTGCTGAATCAAGAATACATCCGGTCTTCCATGTTTCTTAACTCAAGAAGAAGATAGGGGCTACTGTTACCCCAACTCCAACTCTGCCATTAGTTGACCAACAGGGACAGATTAAGGTGGAACTAACAACATTGTAAGGGTAAAGGGTTATTATGCGCAACAACAATATTGTTCCCCAGCTACTCGTTCAGTGGGAAAACTCAAATGCAGAAGACACTCCTTGGGAGGATACTGCGCACATTAGAGCTCACTTTCCTAGGTTCTATCCTTGAGGACAAGGATGATTTTTTGGAGGGTGTATTTTCATGTAATGAACTTCCTTAAATCTTTGGTGGGTGCCCTTAGAAATATTACGTAGCAGTAAACGTTAATAGTAATTAGACTTAATTAATTGATTAGTTACATTAATTACGCCTTTAGGAATCAACGGTCTGGATCTGCGTATCTGAGGCTTGTTAGGGTTTCCTCTTTATAGATGCTTCTTTGTTTTGTGAAGAGGCAGAGTAGAGCTAGCTAAAGAAAACTGATCTCTCAGGAATGAGATAGTGATTTATCTCCTTTACTCCGTGTTATTGAATCTCCCTCATTACTTCAATCTTGTGTTCATATTCCTTGTTATTCATAACAAATTCCATATTCGAACACTAATAATTTTACGATGATCTCATGATCAGAATTTTTATTAATTATGATCGGTTCAACTACCAGTATTTTAATTAATGTTTTATTTTGGTCACGGCACCAATGATTCATTAGATGAGCAATAATTGCTCAGATGAGCAATACTTGCTCAAATCAAGGAATATTGGTCCAATTATCAATATTCAATAAATCAGAGTAATACTTGTTCGCCTCAACTATCGACGTGAGAATCATGTCCACGTTCAATTCACGAGTTTCAGAACATTTTACAAAATCATGCTCAACTCAGTAAACTCATGGACTCATTGTACCATTAAATCATGAAGTCAACAACTGACTAAACTAACCACGAGACGTCAATCGTGTCACTTGGGGGATATCAACTAGGATTTTGGTCTGGCGGTCTACGGCACGTGTGTTCAAACACACGATGGAATGTGAGCAAGTCGTGCAATCAGTTGAAGGATTTAACAAAGTAGTGGATGGAAAATCAACCAAGTCTCCGCACGATGAGCAACTGGTTTCAAACACGATTTCCACTTTCCCACTTTTTGATTCCATAAACTGTCACACTTCATGGGATCATGGTGTCTACAATTACAGCAATATAAATAAGTCTCTGAGTCATGATTGAAATAACAATGACAAGAACAACAACGATCTCACGTCTCACAGACAACATGAGATCAAAAACTCATCAATTAAGCAATTACTCTCAACTGATTAATTTCAATCATTCGGAACTTATCATGTTCAGAATTCACAACATACCTACAATCTCTGATTACCATTGATTCCACACATTTCTCAGCTTCCCTCCTACATATCGACCCATCTTTTCTTGTGACCGAATTTACCCTGGAACGTCCATTGTCTTGGTTTAGGCCGGAGTACTACAAATTGATCTCTCGAATTCAAACCACTCCATTATTGCAGTGCATCTGTGTGAGGTTGAACATTTCCTCCGTACGGTCATCTCCTCAATTCCATAAAAACCACCAAATCGTTTTGCTATATCTACAGTGGGAAACTGGATTAGGGATCAACTACATTCCAGTCCGAATTTAATTGGTAGTAGGCTAATGTATGTAGCGGCTTAATACAGTTTGGTGTTCAATCCAGACTAGTTCTCGGGTTTTTTCTGCATTTGTGGTTTCCTCGTTAACAAAACTTCTGATGTCTATGTTATGAATTTTTCCGCATTATATTGTTTATCTATATAATTAAAATATCACAGGTTGTGCGTTAATCAATCATAGTAGATACATCCGACCTAGTTTGCTGGATAAGACTTGATTAATTCTTGGACATTGGTTTTTGGCACCGTCCAAGTAATCTCTTTGTAATTAGGTTCACGGTTTTGATTCTGTAAACGTTCTAATATATAAGTCTAGATACTATTCCTTGATTGAGTTGAACTCTCGGAGTTGTATTGAGTTTGTCCATACAGATTACGTAAGAAAAAGTTAGTGGTGTATTTTGGTACCCCCGCGTTTTCAAACAACATCTATCAAATTAATTCATTCTCTCGTACGATTTTAATATTTTTTTTTCTTAAACTAAAAATCATCGGTGCAGCAATATGGCGATATAATTTTGTTAATACGTTCCTCTTAATTATGTTTTTGACTGATTTAACCACCAGAAATTTAGAAATCTAGGTTTTCCATGTTTACCCAAAATTGGTTGATGTATATCCACATTGACCGATTCCATCATAGTTGGTCGGTAATCATATACTCATCGATTCCTATTGGTGTTCTTTGTGGTTGAAGAACGCAAACAGAAAATAGGCCGATGTAGACATTCACATAAACCAATTTTTGGTTAGTGGAAAAGTAAAAATCTTCTACTGATTTTTTTTTTAGATAGAATAGATCCATGTGGATTTCATAATCCATCAATTATATATTCGGTCCAAAAATGTCTGGCCGTTTTTTTATTAATATGGATGTACATAAACACATTTTTATGTTATGTTATTTGTGTAAGTGAAAAAGCGGGGTTCTAACAACCACAACCAATATTTTGATTAGCAATCTATATGGACAACTCCGAGTTACTTTCTAGAGAATCAACTAGACAGTTAGACTCAATCAATAGAAAATATCTCAAGGAGTTTATTATCTCTATCTCTCGATTTGATTTACTCAAGCAAGTACAACCTGCGAGTCTTAATCAAAGAGAGATAACTTGGATGGTACCAAAGACCAATTTCCAAATGTCAATCAATTTACATCAACGACCAATAAGGTCGGATATTATAATTGATTGAACAACGCACAACCTGTATTATTTCAATTATATAAAAATATAATACGGAAAAGAAATAACACAGACACCAGAATTTTGTTAATGAGGAAACAACAAATGCAGAAAAACCCTGTAACATAGTACAGATTAAACACACACTGTATTAATCCGCTACACACCCTAGCCTACTCCAAATTAACTTCGGTTTGGACTGTAGTTGAACCCAAACCAATCTCACACTGATCCAAGGTACAACTATGCTCCTACGGCTCTGATCCCAGCAAGATAATGCGCACTTGATTCCCTTAGTTTATCTCACCCACAACTAATAGTTGCTACGACCCAAAGTCGAAGATTTTAATAAACAAATCTGTCTCACACAGAAAAGTATATAAGATAGATAAATTCGTCTCCCACGAATAAACCTATGAGTTTTGTTCCTTCTTTTGATAAATCAAGGTGAACAGGAACCAATCAATAAAACTAGACTTATATTCCCGAAGAACAGCTCAATTTTATCAATCACCTCAGAATAGTCTTAATCGACGCAGCGAAAAAAGATATTGTGGAATCACAAACGATGAGACGAAGATGTTTGTGATTACTTATATATCTTGCCAATCGGAGATAGAAATCTCAAGCCAATTATTACAATTGTATTTCTATGATAGAAACATCAAGATCAGATCACACAACTACGATAAAATATGAGACAATTAAGTTCACAGACGTAAACACACATATCCCATCAAAATATTATAATATATAAAATCAAAAGATTAATACCGCAACCATCATCTTCCAAAAAAGTTTATAATTTAACATAATATATCTAAAAATAAGAAGATGAAAACTTTGGACATAGATATGTGTAATCACAATAATGGCTAGTTATTATTCTAAACAAAGAGAAAAAATAGAAGATTTAGTAGGCTATAAGACCTTTGAAGAATTCTTTATCGTCCCCGAACTCCTTGTCGTTAACAGCCATTGGAACATAAGGTTCATTAAGGTAGGAGTTTATATCAATAAACCTTCTTGGTTGCTGTTGTCGAACCAGGGCCTTCTGAATCTCATGAGTCTTATATACAAAAGCCTTTATTTGCTGAATCTCCTTTCGCAGCTCCTTTAACACTTCAAGAACATCAGAAAACTTTTTAGAATTCGAAGGAACAGCTCTTGGCATCCTCATATTCCTTTTTTTTTTCAAGGTTGGAGGCAATGGAAATTTTTCTTTTTCCTTCATGATTGATGGCTTAACAATCATATTACCTTCTTTTTCATCAGAAGACATCATTCTTGGAGTTTCCATGAACTTATGGGTTTGTGAGAGGAAATCACAATTAACTCAAAAAGTAGTCTTGAGATAAAAAGAGGTTTTTAGAGAAGGAAAAGGAATATAGGGTTCGAAACCTAAAACAGGTTCATAAACGATCAAATCTTATCCCTATAAAGAGTAGAATTTTCGATAGTACCCTTTCTTTTGTTTGATAGACAAAAGAAACCTAAGAAAGAAAGATGAAATAAAACTTTTCTTAAAGCCTGAGAGGTACAAAATCATTGTCTCTTTTGATCAGGCACATGAGACAAGATTTAACAACAACACAATCAAGTTGCGTTGTGGTGAACAACAATTTGTCCACCAATTTCCTCTTGTGAGAAATCCATAGACCTCTGTCTATCAAAATGATTTGACCATACTTTCTTTTCAAATGGTCTTGTTTTTACTTTGGAAACTAACTTCTTAGACGGAGATAAAATCTTACATACCTCAGCGGTCTTCTGAGCCAGTTTAAGCTTTCTCGCTAAATGATTTGCTCTTCGTTGAAGTTTGTTGACGTGTCTTTGTTTGTGTTTGAACTTGTAACACTTCGAGAGTTCATGACCTTTCAATGAACAATATGACCACGTCATACTTGGATAATAATCAGGCTTCTGAGATGTGCAAGTAGCTGGGAACATAGTGGATCCTGAGATATTATAAAAGAGTTTCCAAGGAAAGGGTCAACTTTTTCTTCCAGAATGGTTGGATTTTCTTCTGAAAGAATATCAAAATTGATACGTGTATTGCTACAATTATCAAAATCAATATTTTCATCAAGAAGTGCAACACTTGATTTGTCGTTTCATTAGAGTCATAATTGTCAGACATTTCATCAAGAGTTTCGGCAAGACCTTTGTTCCCAGTGTATTTTCTCCGATTTGGACACTCATTTGCAAAATGACCAAAAACCTTTACACTTAAAGCACTGAGGCATATCCTCATCATCAGTTTCATCAATATCCCTGTTTTTAGGAGGAACACGATTATGAGGTTTGACTGATGGCTTAAGCTTATCTCTGGAGAACCGTTTACTTCTCTTCAACAGAAGATCCCTAAACTGTCTTGTGATCATTGAGACTGATTTGTCAAGATCTTCATCTGATGAATCTGTCTCAGAGTGATCATCTTCAGAGATATACACTTTTTTACTTTTATCAAGTAATTTAGTGTCCTTTAGTGCTTTGAACGCAACATCCTTAGATTTGGATGAATGTTCATGATCAAAGATCTTTAGATTTCCAACCAGCGTATTTTTGGAGAGAATATCAAGGTTATTTCCCTCAACGATGGCATGCTTCTTAGAATCGTATATAGATGGCAGCGATCTGAAAATTTTCATCACAATGTCCTTTTCAGGAATAGTCTTACCCAATGCAAAAGATGCATTAACAATTTCAAACACTTTGTGATTAAACTCATCAAATGTTTCTTCATCTGCCATACGAAGGTTTTCCCAATCGGAATTAAGGTTTTGAAGCCTAGCTTCCTTTTCACTAGTATTTTCTTCAAATACGGTTGCTAATATATCCCAAGCTTCTTGCGACTTAGTGCAATTTGACACATGGTCCTGAAGATTTGGGGTAATGGCATGTATGATCGCATTCAAACCGTCTGAATTTTGCTTTGCAGCAAGAATTTCGGCAGGGGTGTATTCACCAATATTCTTTAGAACGTTTACATTTCCAACTTCCACGACGGGAGGATCATATCCATTAACAACATATACCCATGATTGAAAATCACGTGCTTGAAGAAAAGCTCGCATAGCAATTTTCCACCATAAGTAATTAGAGCCATCGAAGACTGGTGGTACGTTTATTGAGATAGCACCTCTGTCCATAGAGTCAGATCGCTACAAACACATACTTGTAATGTCTTGAACGTGTTTGCCCGCTCTGATACCAATTGAAAAAGCGGGGGTCTAACAACCACACCCAATATTTTGATTAACAATCTGTATGGACAACTCCGAGTTACTTTCTAGAGAATCAACTAGACAGTTAGACTTAATCAATAGAAAATATCTCAAGGAGTTTATTATCTCTATCTCTCGATTTGATTTACTCAAGCAAATACAACCTGCAAGTCTTAATCAAAGAGAGATAACTTGGATGCTACCAAAGACCAATTTCCAAGTGTTAATCAATTTATATCAACGACCAATAAGGTCGGATATTCTAATTAATTGAACAACGCACAACCTTTATTATTTCAATTATATAAAGATATAATGCGAAAAAGAAATAACACAGACACCAGAATTTTGTTAACGAGAAAACAGCAAATGCAGAAAAACCCCGGAACCTAGTCCAGATTAAACATACACTGTATTAAGCCTCTACAGACACTAGCCTACTCCAAATTAACTTTGTTCTGGACTATAGTTGAACCCCAACCAATCTCATACTGATCCAAGGTACAGTTATACTCCTACGCCTCTGATCCCAGTAGGATACTGCACACTTGATTCCCCTAGATGATCTCACCCACAACCAAGAGTTGCTACGACCCAAAGTCGAAGACTTTAATAAACAAATCTGTCTCACACAGAAAAGTTTATAAGATAGATAAATTCGTCTCCCGCGAATAAACCTATGAGTTTTGTTCCATATTTTGATAAATCAAGGTGAACATGAACCAATCAATAAAACCAGACTTATATTCCCGATGAACAGCCCAGTTTTATCAATCACCTCAGAATAGTCTTAATCGACGCAACGAAAAAAGATATTGTGGAATCACAAATGATGAGACGAAGATGTTTGTGATTACTTTTATATCTTGCCTATCGGAGATAGAAATCTCAAGCCAATTATTACAATTGTACTCGTACGATAGAAACAACAATATCAGATCACACAACCACGATAAAAGTAGTATCGGTCTGGCTTCACAATCCCAATGAAGTCTTTAAGTCATTAACCTGGTTTTAGAAGAAAAAAAACAAAGGTTAAAGGAGAATCGACTCTAGCTATGCAAGTAGTATCACACGTAAGGTGTGGGGATTAGGTTTCCCAGTTGCTAGAGTTCTCCCTTATATAGTCTCTCAAATCAGGGTTTGAAATCAATGTTAGCTAAGTAACAAAGCATTCAATATTCACCGTTAGATGAAAACCTTATTAGATACAAGCTAATATTTATCAACCGTTAGATCGAAAACATAGCTTGTTGTACACACATGTACTAGACGATTTGGGGTTTGTGTAATCGTACCCAAACTTGTACATTAGTTGGTTCAACACTAGTTAACCAAATGGTTAGCCAAATGATAACTTTAATATCAACCATGTTCTTCTCCCCCATAACTAGTACAAATGACTCAAATGAACTAGTTAGAGAGTTGTTCAATTGCTATGAGATCCATGTACTATACAAGACACAATTGAAGAAAAAACGATGTGATTCAGTCGAATCGATTCATGAACTATAAATCCACGGTTTGCAATAACATTCCTTAGTTTATTAAGATAAGTTTACAAACATAGTTTTTAGACATAACCTACTCAAGTTCGCGGACTCAAGTCAACCGGTTGGAGTGTACAAACTCCATCAGAAATTCTCGGGTGGAGAACTTTCGTCAGTTCGCGGATTAAAACTGAGATACAACTCCAGCAGAAATTCTTGGGTTCGAGAACTACGCCAGTTCGCGAACTGAGTTGACGGCTCACATTCCGGTTTCACTTGATTAACAAAGTTCGCAAACTTCGGTTCAAGCAATAAGGACTTATACATATATGTGTTATCACAACAATGTTTATATCCTCCAATGGTTATATTGTCTAAACTTTCATTTCAATCATTGAAACATTCTCAGAGGACGTTATATAGTTGTTATTCACAAACTATTTTTCGTCAGAGCGATTTCCAAAATAATTTAAACGTAACATGACTTTCGTCACTAGGCAAAGATGAACTTGGCTAAAGCGAAAGCTTAACCAACACACATTTCGAGAAATGTATAAGCGAGATATACTCATCTCGAAATGACATATGTGTATATTCTTAGTCTATATAGTATTACGACTTTTGTCTCAAGATAGGAGATAGAATAGATAGACTTTTGAGTTATAAATAAGTTCAAGTCTCCACATACCTTTTAGTCGATGAAGATCCACTGGTTCCTTGAGTAGTCCTTCGTATTGTATGATGATCGCCATGGAGTTCTTGAGCTCAACAACACTTTCTATCCTAGTCCGAGACCTTAGCTATATAGACTATAAATCAAGACTTTATAGTTTTGATCATTAACATTGACAAACATGCTTGAGATAGCAACGCATGCGAGTTCGACCGAGCAATGCTCTAACAGTAAGTATCCAATACTTCTATATATAATTTGAGTATTCTTCTTTTATAACACAATCAGCATATATGAGCACCCACATCCACCGATTTGTTGTGTTCTTAGTGAATGAAGATCGCAAATCAGGATCAGTATATGTGTCTATTTGTGTATGTCAGATTATTGTTTGATGAGATTCCACCAAAATTCAAATTTTTAAAAATAGTCAAAGTTTTTCATGTACATATACAACTCCCCATTATCACAAATGGTATATTTAGTAGGTAATATGCACTGATTTTCTGCGTTCTTCTTGAATGAAGAACAACAACCCAGAATCAGTCTACGAGGACATGAACATCCAAAAATTCTTGGTTGATTTTCTTTTAAATTTTCTTAAAACTTTTCATGTGTTTGTGATCAATTAACGTCAATTGATTTCTAGGTTAACAAGATTAAACATCAACTAATTGACCTAATTAATACTAATTAATTAGAGATAAATTAGCCATTAATGAAAATAGTAGGTTGAGGTTTTTGCGTTTACTTCAAAATGATCATATTTTGTCTTCTACTGATAGGCCCCAAATAAATGGCATAGGCCCCAAACTAGCCAATTTATTTTTCGATAAAAGAAAACGACTTTTATTTTATCATTGGTTCTTTTTTCTTTTTTAAAAAAAATTTGTAAATTAAAAATATATAATAATTAACTTAATGTCAAATGATAGAACATGACGAAAGAAGTCTCTTCAATCATCGAGGGACTTATTTTTCGATAAAAGAAAGAGAACCGTCTTATCTTTTTTTTTTTCAATTTAAAAATATATAAGTTTAATGATGCCAAATGATAGAACTTGATGATGTAAGAAAATATCATATTTCTGAATTGTACTAAAATCTATGAATTTAGATTATTTTTCATGATCAAAAATATTTTTACTAATTTATGAGTATTTTTTGCCTTTACAAGATACAAAATTATACAATTATATGATGAAATTCACCGAGAGTTTCTCAAAGTTTATATTTTTGTCAAGACTTTCAACTGCTCTTGAACAACAAGCTTTGAGAACTTTTCACAATTCCTAATGAAAACGGAGGGGTACCAAATACACAACCAAATTTTTCGTTCGGAAACCTGTAGACCAACTGAATGATCTTTGACAATATTTATATAGAGTTTGTATCTCTAACCTCTATTGAATTAGTGTATTTATAGACACAGAGTCCGTGAACCTGATTGTTAAGCTGAGTACTTGGACGATCTCAAAAATCAATATCCAAGATCAATATAGTGGTATCCAAATAATCCAGTCGGCAAGTAATTAAACTTGTTATAAATCTTTCAAGATATGAATTCTACAAGAACTAGTCTCGTAAACGATTACAAATAAGCAGATGTATATACTTAAATTAAATACGTACAATCCTGTGTAAATCCAATTATAAAGATAAACAATATAATGCAGAAAAGGAAAAACACAAGACACCAGAAATTTTGTTAACGAGGAAACTGTAATAGCAGAAAAACCTCGTGACCTCGTCCATATTTGAACACCAAACTGTATTAAGCCGCTACAGACACTAGCCTAGTATCAGACTACATGCATACTAGAATGTAGTTGAGAGCGAATCGACCCTTCAAACGATTCAGTTACAGTCGCGGTCCTTACATCTCTTGAACCTCTCAAGGCTCTACGCAATTGATCCCCTTAGTTGACGTCCTTTACAGCCTAACCGTTGCTTCAACCTAAGTGAAGACCTTTTGATACCAATATGCCTCTAACATATAAGCTTATTTGATTTCCGTTTAGATCAAAGATCAAGGTGAGGAAATTTGTTTGTAATAAACAAAGCTAGAAAACCTCACAAATCTGGAACTTATGACTCCCGAAGAGCAACCTAGATTCTTAACCACCTCTCAAGAACAATCTTCAAAAGATTAATTGAGATCGGTTTTCAGATATCTATCTTGATGAATTACAAAGTCTGAGACGGGTATAACTTTGTGATTACTATTAATCTTCCTTGAGAGATTACAAAAACCTCGATAACAACAAAGCAAGATCAGGATACACGAACTATCAATTTAAATATAGTCGGACATGGCTTCACGATTCCCCAAAGCGAAGTCTTTTAGTCGTAGACCTAATTATGTTTCTAATAGGAAACCTAGGTATACCGAGGACGGATTTAGAATCAACTAGGACACAAAGTGCCAAGTATTGATTTTCCTAGTTGAAAGAGCATCTCTATTTATAGATTTTCAAGGACCAAGGGTTGCTTATAATTCAAGCTAAGATAATTTGGGAATCAAGCAAACACTTTAGGTCTTGAAAATAAAATAGAAGAATATACACTAGGAACCGGCTCTGGAACCGTGTATAATGATTGTTCGGTTTGGCATGTATGCCAAAGAACCAAAGTAATTTGAT
Source organism: Papaver bracteatum (assembly GCA_023529315.1). Taxonomy (NCBI): domain Eukaryota; kingdom Viridiplantae; phylum Streptophyta; class Magnoliopsida; order Ranunculales; family Papaveraceae; genus Papaver; species Papaver bracteatum. The sequence goes on from JAJJWX010000603.1 coordinate 1,197,293, forward strand.
ATTCATTTAAAAACCTAAGAATTTAATCATGATGCACACACATAAAAGGTTGAGTGATCAATGAAGTCTCAGAATTGTTTGAGAGAGTTCTAGTAATGCTAAACATATTTAAAAAATAATTCTTTGAGCATATACTAAAATATTAAACTGGGACAGGTGGTACAATGGTTCGTGAACCGTCAGGCTTGTTCACGAGTCAGGGTGCAACGGTTCATGAACCGGGTTCTCCAACCCTACAAGACTTCCGAACTCAGTTGACCATGGTTCGTGAAACTGTTCGACAACTATTAGCCTCTAATACCAACTTTCAAATTTCGGTTCACAATATTTCGTGAACCGGGTTCGTGAATAGTTCCCAACTGAACTTGCGGTTTGCGAACTGGTTCGCCAACCCTCCCGTATATCTGAAACTCGGATATCTATGGTTTGCGAACTGGTTCGCCAACCTACTTTGAGTAGAAATATCAGAAAGTTCAATATTTCTTTCTTATGATGTTTGAAACATTCCCGCATGATGAAATCATTTGCGTGGGAAATTTTCAATTGATCCCCAAATTAATTCACACAATAAATTGTTTAGAACCAATATTGTTAAGGATCGTTGAACATCTTTGCTTAGAATCATATTTCAAGATTCTTAACAAGACAAGGTTGACTAAAAATTTCTTATTTGTAAATCTACTAGAAGTCATACAACATTGTCTCAAAAAGATAGAATGGTAATATAGTGAGTAAAATAGAATGTTTCAGTCTTCACATACCTGATACAGAAGTTATCCAAATGTCTTTGTCGATCTCCAGTCTTCAAGAATTAGTGTCCGATACTTAGTAGACTAGATTCTAACCTAGTATACTAAATTATAACCTAGTCCGGGACTTGAGTTAGTAGACTAGAAATCAAGATATAGTTTGTTGATCTTCTAACATTGACAACAAGCTTGAGATAGCAAAAATTGTGGGTTCAACCGAGCAATGCTCTAACACCTAATTAACTAATCCTCAGTTACAAATCACAAGTGCAAATGATTAAATTTGAATAACATGACAAATTTTAGATCACAAGGCAAATTTTAAGATACAATGCAGCTTGAAATTATAAAATAAATGTGTGATCATTGCGGGTTTTAAACCTTCAAGCAAATTGTAGGTCCCCATATATTTTGGGTTCGACATGATATAAAACTGAAATTCCAAGGAAAAGTTCGGGCTACGAGGTAAATTTTGCACCACAAGGCTCATTTTGGATCAGTACGTATATCTTGTGTCATCCTAGAATATTCGGGTCATAATAGCAAGTTTGAGTTACGATGTACGAATAAGGCAACTAGCAGGATTTCTATTACGACGCCAAATTTTCTGTCACATGAAAGATTTTGAACTAAGGGCTAAGTTTAGATCACTAGATATATTTTGAGTCACAAAATAAAATTTGGCCTATGAAAAAGATTCTGTATTATAAGATATACCTTAGTCACGTGGTATATTTTCTCTCATAATCCAGATTCTGGTTTACAATGTAATGTTTGTGTATCATAACAGATTTTGTGTAGCAAAATCTAGAGCAAGTAGTAGTAATTTGAGGCACACAAGGTAGATTTTGGATGAGAGAATTATCTAGATACCTCTCAAAATTACCCCATAAAATATACCCTTATCAAACTTAAATGCGGACGAGAAGTAGGGGATCGATTCTCACTACACTAGTGGAAAATGGGTTTATTAAGTCTGATTGGGCTTTATAGATAAGACTTCCCTAGGCATTCTTTGTATAATGGGCTTCCGGAAGCAGTCCTTTTGATAGCAAATGAAAACAAGTTCCAGAAGCAGTTTTAATATAAGGGGGCAGTTTAGGAAATTGAAAAGATTTTCACGTGGATTTCTATTATGACTGCCAGTGGAACTTGTTTCTGTGGTCCACCTCAGTTAAGTCCGCCGGAGAAACTAGTTTCCATAGTTCCATCAAACAAACATGCCTCTTTTCTATCGCTTCTCTGTCTTTTTTTTCTCTCTCAATTATCTAAACTCATCATCTCACTCTCTTCTTCTTTCAGATTTCTTTTTCCATTCGACCATGAATCGAATATCTATTCTTTGCAACATTAATCAAAAACTTATCTTTTCGAAACCCATATCTCAGAAACAAACCCATCTTCGGAAACCAAATCCAATTTTTGAATAATCAAAATTTATTTTGTATTGAACCTAGAAGTTTGATTTTCTCAGGCATAATCCTTAGCAAACGAATCTCTATATTCTCTGCACGACCCTTTGCTGACTAGTCCAAGAAGATGAATTTATAAAACCCAAGTTTATTTATTTACGCTGATGCTATGAGTCTGATTTTAGTGATTTTTTTGTTGTTGCAAGAATCCGTAATTTTTAAGCTTCTCCACTTCATATCATGGAGTTCAAATCATGGGTTTGGCTGTAATTTCAGTTTTATGATCTCAGTTTTGAGTTAGGTTGCTATATTCGTGTACATCTGATTTTCTAGGGTTTATTTTTGTTTTGATTTGGTTTGTGTTAATAGTATTTCATCAATTGGATCTAAAATTTGTTGGATTTACATTGAGTTTGGTTTGTATTTTTTTTCCAGATATTGAAAAGATTAGTCAAAAGAACAGGAGCAGGAAGAATTAGATTTTGAGGTGTTCTAAAGCGTAACAGTTTCATGGTAAGCTAGATTTGTAATCAATTTTCATACCTAAAGCAGAGTCATTCTACTTTTTTTTGGTAATATGTATTGCACTTTCATGTCATTGATGTTACAATTTGGTCTATTTTTTTTTTGCTATTGCAGATGAGCCATCTAAATAACATTGATAAGAGAAATTAGACTGTGAAGTGCAACCCACTTTAACAAAAGGCAGTGAATCAGTGATGCCTACAAGATGTGTTCCAAGGATATATTCATTAAGGATTACCTTGTCAAGTGGTAGGGATTATTATCAACACTACAAATTGAATTCTTTCTTAGTTAACTGATTATATGAAAATGTGTCCCTTCGTTATTCTATAAATTGGTACTGGCTTGTCGTTAGGTTCTTCATTTTAATAAAAGGCAATTTGAGTTTGTGTATACAATTGACTATTTTAGCTGATATTGGTATGTTTATTTTGCAGGAAAATCAACACTTACTGATTCTCTTGTGGCTGCTGCTGGTATCATTGCCCAAGAGGCTACTGGTGATGTTCAGATGACAGATACCCGTGCAGATGAGGCAGAACGTGGTTATACAATTAAATCTACTGGTATCTCTCTCTATTACATTACTATGGATTTCTTCGTTATGTAAGCATTACTATGGATCCTTTACTAGTCTTTATATCATCTTGCATAAAAGCGTGTGTATCAGAAGATTAATGGTATACATGTTGGGCCTTCTTTGTATGCATGTCCTGTAGCTGGATATTATAAAAATGTTATATCTATCAAATCCTTGGTATGCCTACAGGTGGATATCTTAAAAATCTTATATCTATTTACTCATTTTGTAATATATATTCAGTAACAATGTGCATCAGAATTTGCATCCTGAGCTGGGGTTGAGTCATTCTCAGCTAGTGGGCCTATAATAGATGATTATGGTGTTTTCTTGTTGAATTTATTGTTTTGATTTGCATCATTTACTCCCTGGCCATTTAATATATGGTGTGTATGTGTGTGCGCACACACTTCCATGATTTAATCTCATTTTTCTTTGGAGTTTGATTCCTCACATGACTAAGCTTGGTGCTGCTTACTTTGCAATTTAAGGTTTAAGAGGTGGTGGTTTGACTTAAGCTTTCTTAATGGTATTCTGCATTATATTGTATCTGCTTGAATCCAGTTAGCATGGTTGGTGGACTGCTAGATTCCTCACATGACTAAGCTTGGTGCTGCTTACTTTGCAATTTATGGTTTAGGAGGTGGTGGTTTGACTTAAGCTTTCTTAATGGTATTCTGCATTATATTGTACCTGCTTGAATCCAGTTAGCATGGTTGGTGGACTGCTAGGACTTGGTGGAAGATTTATCCGAGGTTCCCTACTTGAAGTTTGGTATCCCCCCTCTGGTACATATATCCTGTAATTTCCTTAATATTTTGTGAATCTATTTCTTAGTTTTGGCTCCTGTTTGACTACTCATATGTATACATATTTATCAGTTGGTTTATTGGAGTTAAACATGACGAACATTGAAACCACCCAATGCAGGGTTTAGAATAAAGTCTGTAAGAATGGCAATGCTGACCTTTATGAAGCTTGTCAATTGCGAGGGGATAAATTTGACTTCGATGACTTTCATAGCTTTTAATTCTTTGTGGAGGTGTTAGAACTTGATGATTGTGGGTTATTGGCAGTAGTGTCACTATACCTACCTCACTTGCATACTATCATACTAGTGCATTGCTGAAAGTAAGTTTTCTTATTTTCATTTCCTTCATCGTGTTAGAGGTTCTTTTCCGTTCCATTTCCTAAAATCCATGTCTTTCCTATAGATTTGCTGATTTCAGTTTACAAACATCTCTGCTTTTATCTATTACCATTTCTAATTGCACCGCTCATGCAGCATCTATTAGACACTTACAAATCTGAAAATTTTCTGTTAAATATGGCTTCCTCTAGTTTCCAACAAGACTAAATTCGCTGGAATCCACAACTAAATGAATTTTATATGAATTTTCTATTGGACACTTACAAATCTGAAAATTTTCTGAACATGTTGCTGCTGTGCTGTTTTGCCGAGGATTTTTCACTCATCTATGAACCTCAATACTTCAGATTATAATTTTTATGACAAAGAAGAGTCTCTCAGCTTTCCAACGAGACCGAACTTGCCCAATTCCGTCGTCTAACAAATTCTGTATCAATTTTCGATTTAAGACTCGCGAAACTGAATTTTATGAGGACGTTTATCCCTGTCCTGTTTGTTTGAGACTTTTCGAGTCAGTTATATGCCACATTTATTTGGGTAATCATTTTTATGTTGAATAAGGATTTCTCAGCTTTCCAACGGAACCAAATTTGCCGAATTCCATTGCCTAATGATTTTTTTATGCATTTTTGTTTACGGACTACCGAAACTGCAGTTTTCTGAAAAATGTGACTCATGACATGTGATACCAAATTTGCCGAATTCCATTGCTTTATTGTTATTGTTATCCCTGTCTTGACATATGACAGAAATTTCGGTAAACTCATGACATGTGATACCAATAGAAGCTAGCCTTTGGTTGTCTTAAATCACTGATCACAGAATTGAGCGACGATGCCTTCCCTTGTCTCAACAAATTCCCAAGTGCCAAACTAATATGTGATGCAATGCTTATAGTATTAGTACTTTTCTTGTTTGTGTAGTCCATTCGTTGTCCCCATCTGATAACGTTATATGCTTATTTTTGTGGGTAATGCTCTTTCTTTTCTTTTCATTTACTTTTTGTGAAATTATTATGTAGGTTGGGTAATGTTGTAGAAAGGGAACTCGACCTTAATGATTGTCAAGCTCTAATGAATTCTATTTGTGAAGGATAGTGCCCGGAGCAATTTGCTGGCCCTCCACAACTACGAGGTTTGCGAACTAATATATAATGATTTTATATGATGTGTGTTTACACAGTTTTCGATGTCTATTTAGAATCCACAAACGAACTAGAATTTATTTTTTTGTTTTCTATGTAGGTTGGTATTCGGTCTCTTAATTAAGGTGTATGCCCGGCTTTTGACATTGCAACACCAACTGTAATTCAAAAACTAACTTCAGGATGCTTACTTGTCTGCTGCCACATCTGCTACATGCCGTTTTATCCAGACAATGATTTTGATATCCCGCCAAACTATTGGTCCTGATGGCCTCTCCTCTGTTTTGGCTATCACATTTCATGTTCCTTGATAATATACTTTCTCGTCGTCCTTGCAACCTGTTTTCGGTTCCTGCTTGCAATTGAAGGTAGCTTTCAGATTTGATCCTTTCTCCCCTGTGTCTTTAGTAAATGAAAGCAGAGATTGTGAAGTCTTGCCTTCAACTGAGTGTTGAAGCTTTTTGGTAGTTAAAACTTGTAATAGAAATAGAAATTTAAGCATTTTGAAATTGAAATTGAGGATCGAATTGCTAATAGATTTAAAATTGTAAACTGGTAGCCCTTTTTGATACAAGTTCATTTTTAAAGTCATTATCCATGTAATTTTTTTTATTAATACAGTTTTGAAGTAATTCTTAATTAAAATTTAGATTCAGCTGAATCAGCTTCCATATTTAGATTCAGCTGAATCAGCTTTTGATACAGATGAATCACTTTCATATTTTTTTTTATAAAAATAAGTTCAATATAAACGTCTTCCCCAATCAGCTGTACTTGCAAGACTACTCAAAGCAGCCGTTTCTGTAAAGATTAAAGGGCTCCCTGACGCAGTCGTTTTGGGAAATAAGTCTATAGATTTAGGGATCCCAAAAGCAGTCCTTTTTAGTGATTGTAAGGCTTTTTCTGGCAGACTTTTTTTTTTGATTTTCCACTAGTGCTAGGGAAGGTTGAATCCCTCATTTTCACCAATTTCCTCTGTGCAAGAGCTGAGATTGGATCTTGTTGCTGGGGTGGCGGTTGGACTAGCAGCGGTGCTAATCCAGCTTGTTATGTCTGCTAGGGGGCGATCCTAACTGTGCCGAATCAGAAAAATAAAAAATAAAAGTAAAAAAACTTAAGATATACCTCTCAGCTTTTGGAAACCCTATCCCCTGTTAAGAGATTACTAAAATGCTTTATCCCCTATAATGCTTCTCTATCACATGCAAGCTCTCTTTCCACCCACTAACCACCACCGCCACCCATACACCAAAACTAGCACTAACTGATATGAAATTTGTCGGGTGACACTCGTATTTCAGCCTACATCAAAAACCAAATTTACTCGGAATACATAAAAATAAAATAAACACAAGCAACTGGGGTTAAAAAAAAACAAAATACGTTTACCATTCATCATCATCCTTGTGTGCATCAAACAAAGAAACGAAATGAAGCAAGATATGTATAAAAATATTTTAAGTGTCAGGTTAAGATATACTAGTGTAAGCTACTGGAACAAGGTACTGTATATCAATTAGCTAGATGTTCTCACATTAAGAGATAATTATGTCCAATTAATGTACATTAATTAGCTACACATCTAGATATCCTCAGTGGATCAAGGTAATGTGAACAAATTAGATGACTAATTATTGGCCGACTGTAAGGATGCCTTTTATATGATGGGTCGTCTGTAATCTGTCGTTAACGAAATGTGTTCCAATTAGGTTTTCGATTTTTTTGATTTCATCATGTGTTATCAAATTTCCAAAAATTTATTTCAATTTTTTCAATCAAACGAGGATTAATGAAAACCCACTCTTATTAAACTCAATATCATCCACTGATTCAGACCTAATTTGAACATATCAGATCAATTTTTTTTAATTTTGTCAATTCATCAAATTTTGCAAATCAAAACTTAATTTGACCATCAAAATGCAATGTATATTCAATTTTTCACATATAAAACACTTATTAATGAAGAATTACAGGAAAAACGATCAAATTTCTATAATTGCAGTAGCAGAAAAAGAAATTGCAGTATTACAGAGAATCAGGCGAAGAAGACAAGGTTTCGGATATGAGCTTCCCTAGTCCGACCCATTGATCCATATTCGACCACATTTACACCGTTTGTTTATCGGGAAAAAATAATACCTAAGTTATGAAATCAATCCATGTTCATGACCAACAAAAAACCCAAATTACAAAGATCAATCTAAAGAAAAACTTAGCTCAATCCAATTTTCACGGCACTTGATAAGAAAAACATTATGATTATGAATTGAATTCTAGTTGTGAACAGACATCAAGAGTTATCTTAAGAAAGTGAGAGATTAAGGGATTAAGAGACAGGAGTGGAGCCAGGATTTGAGAAATGGGTGGGCAAGTTGCCAATCAACACATATTTGAGGGGGTGCAAAAGGGTTAAATTGACTAAAAATGGGGTAAATTAGACCAAATTAGGCTTGGGAGCTCACATTTGAGGGGGTGTAATTGCACACCCTCCTCTCCATGTGGCTCCGCCCCTGTTAAGAGAAGTAGATGACCGGTGTTTATCAGATGAACTAAACCGAAAGAGAGAAGAAAACGTCGTGATTAGGTTTGGTTGGTCACCTAAATCTCTCAACTTTAATTACCAGAATACCCTTGTCTTTTTTAGAAAAATTAGACCACATGCTAGCCATGCTCCCACAACACGTGGGGTTAGAGGCTCATCATCAACTAACACGTCGTTAAATTGTTGTTTTTACTTTTGTTATTTTTACTGCCTCCATTTTTATAAGTCAAATTGAAAAAGTGATAGTATTTCTTTTTTAAAAACGAAGACAATATTTTCTTATGATCATTTTACTTTTGTAATTAATCTTATGAGATTTATTATTTGTATCAAAACCGGCATCAAATTGTGTAACTTGTGTTAATGGGCATGTCGTTGTGCCCTATTTTAATATGTAGGTTCTAAATTTGTCAAAAGTGGTGGATGCGTAGGGACATGACATTTTGATAAGTTAATTTTTCGAGTTTAGCTTTATTCACTTCTAAAGAATTGTACATTTTTTTAAATTAATTATTAGTTAGTTGATGGTTTCACTATCATCTTTGTTTAATTTTTTTATGAAACCTAATATAAGGGCTTCACATGGATTCATTGTGACTAAAAAGTTGGCTAAAGGGTGTCCTAAAGGCAATAACAAATGTCTAATTTACCCTCCATAAAAAAACAAACAAACTATCATCTAAACAAAACGTAACCTAATCCTATGTTAAAGATGGGGAAGAAGAAGGTTGATAAAGAATGCAGTATCTCCAATCAATGATAATTAATGAAATGTCCAATCGATCAAGAACGAGAATTTCAAACCCCTCCACCACGGGATGAATCAATTTGCATGGTTTGTGTGGGGTATGATTTGAGGAACCCATATTTGTTTATTATTTCTGTGTTTCAAATAGGTTAGATTGATTGAAGTTAGTGTGAAAAAATTGGATGCAAAGGGTTTACGGTTGGGAGTTCTTCAATCCCAATCGTAAATTCAATTTCTGAATGTGTTACGTTTGGGTTTTAACTATAAGTATTCTGCGGTTGGTTAAGACTAAGGCAAAACCTAACCGTGGATAATCCTGGATGTCCAAAATTTAAAATATTTTTTTATGGGTAAGTTTCATATGGAATGAACCAGACGTAATTATTCTACGGGTGGGTTCGACTAAGCCAAAACCTAAGCATGAATAATCTTGGATTAGGAAAAAACCTAACTGTAATTTATCATTTCATTTGTCTTATATGTTCTTAAACTTAAAGTAAGTTCTGTTTTATCATTTTAAAGTTAATTTTATACCAAGTTACTAACTAACGTGTGTTATTTATGTTTTGCATTTGGATTCATGACAGGTTGGTGCAGATGATAGAACAGTTCTAGATCAAATAATTGATTCTTGAAATTCTCTTGCTAGTGAAAATGAGAATTTAGGAGATCTAGATAAACACGAGAATAAGTTCTCAGTGAAGTTTGGTAAGGTCAGTGAGAGTGTGGTTGACAAGGGAGAAGACTTGGCAGATAGACCCGCAGTTTTAGTTTAGGATGCAGCCTGCAGGCCGTGTCTACCGGCCAGCTGCTGAGTTCTTAGATGGAGCTAGAAACATTTTATCTAGCCAATCGCTTAAAACATGTTTGGGGAACGATGACGCAGACAAACATAAAAATGTCCTGGTTATTCTAGCATGCCTCTGCCTGAAAGACGCACAAGAGGTAAACTGATTTCGGTACTGTACTCTCGTTAAACTGATTTCGGTATTGTGCACTTTGTAAGTCCAAATAATCTGAAGTATTGTTTATTGAAAGAATTAAGAACGTAATAGCGGTTCATCTTGATATAACCATGAAAGCCTTTGCAAGTATATCTCGCAGGTAAATTTTGTTAGAGCATTGCTCGGTTGAACCCACCAAGCATTGGCATGTCAAGTTTGGTTGTCATATTGAGTTCCAAAACTCGAGTCGCTTAATAAGTAAACTAGAGTCATCTTCGATAGGTTATACTAGAAATGATAGAATTATTATGCTCCAGTTACTCACAAAGATTTGAAGATGGATTGAAGACAACAAAGACATTATCATTCAGCTTGAGGTTAGTAACTACGACTTGACTTGTTCAATTTCTCTCTTGTTTCTTTCAAATTGTTGATGGTGGATTTTAGTTCAGGGCTAAAGTTGTAAAAATAATTTTGTGCCGACATCCTACAAAGGGTAAGGCCATTTGACAAACGATAAGCGCAGAAATCCTCTCGTTTTATTTATTTGAAGCAATTCGATAAATATACAAAATTCACCCAGAATGGAGCATGTAGCAACAATCCCGATATTCTGTGGATTTATAGCATTATTAATTAATGCATGACTAGCCTTGTATTTCCTGTGCTGTTCTCAGCAGGACTCTCATTATTGGTGCGGCATGATGACTGATTGTTGCTCTCAGCAGAGTAACATGAATATCCAAGTATCAATAATGAGGCATGCACGAAATACCCGTACAATCTATATCTCTCGGTGTGTTATACTAGCCCGATTGAGCATACATATCTCGGTGTGTTACACTTGCCCGATTAAGCATACATCTCTCGGTGTGTTATACTAGCCCGATTGAGCATATTTAATTTCCTAGGGGAAATCTGGACTGTCCATATCAGTCTCAGAAATGATCACGGCCACGCAAGTTGGCCGCATGATTTAACCAGCCTAGACGATCTTCAACAGGAGAAGGCTATCACCGCAATGACCACCAGCGGTCCCATTTATGCCCTGGCCGGTCTAACATGTGCTATGCTCCCAAACGACCACCAAACGCCAACCTTAAAGAAGTATGGTCGAGATGGTATGGAGTGGCTCGTATGTGCAAGGCTGTCAAAAACAGTCTCAAAGAAGTCGCGACCATCCAACTTCGCAAGCAAAGTTGGACGGCTTGGATCATATCACGATCGATCGATGAAGTGTTGGAATGAACATTGGTGGACCCACTTTCCGCCTACCTGATCGGTTATCTCACGACCAAGGCATGGAGCGGTGAACGATTGCTCGAAACATGGCTGGCGTGATTCTTTAAAAACCACAGAATTACATTCGTGTCTTAAATTGATCACGACCATCCAACTTCACAAGTATGGTTGGATGGCTTAGATCACACCTAAGATCGTGGAAAAAGTACACACATGCTCATCGCCGGCCCAATGTGGGCCCCACACTATTGGCTTCCCCAAGGGAGGAGCATAACATGGAAAACTGATCGGTTGAAGTTGCATGGGCGTGAACCATACAAAACCCTAATTAGGGTTTGTGGCATGTTACATGTGTCGCTAATCGATCACGAGCGTCCATCTTCGCAAGCTTGGATGGAGGGTGTAGATGTAGAATTAAAAGGTCCCGAGCATGTCAACGTGATCACCGTGCGCCCATCTACACGCATGACCAATCGACCAAGGCCAACCATGGAAGGACGTATCAAAACACATGCCCGAAGTAGGAATGTCGCGCGGTTTCCAACTCCTTTGCGGCATGGGATTTCTGTTGCAAATCGATCTCAACCGCTCCTCTTTGTCGGTCAAATTGAGTGGCTTAGATCGCACTTGCATGGGACAGTGAGGTACGGACGTGTACACCGGAGAGCCGTCTACACGCATGCCCGGTCGGTCCTGCCTAAAACACCTCTTATGCTTGGTTTCTACCAAGCTGAAGAGTGATGCTTGCGCACCTCTTCAAAACCCTAAAATCTATCAACGGTCGCAGATGAACGTCACAAGATCATCTCGTCCGTCTAACTCTACCAGCTTGGTTGGTCAGCCCTGGATAGGAGTTAAGCGACTAATGAAGCATCCCCATGATTACCGTCCGCCACTCTTCCACAAAGAGTGATCGTCCAAAGCATGGCTCGACCATGCAGTCTCCAAACGATCAATCGAAGATGGTTGGACGTGATGCTATTTTAAGACGCTTATCCGTGACTTACTCCGTTAAGCCTTAAAACAGCAATGCTTCATACATGCTGAATATATTCGATGTATTACATGCATAGAATACACACGATATTTCATAAATATCGATTTCCCAAATAACTTAGTTATTCAACCTAGCACCGTATGCTACCTTATGTGGGTCCCACGATCCACACAATCGAGACATCAAGCATGTCACAAACTAGGGGATACTTACTGGGGTGTTGGTCTGGCGGTTTATAGCTGTAGATGGTGGATTTTCGACAAAGGCTAAAATCGTAAACCCATAATTATACGAACTTCTGATCCAACAATCAGATGTGAGTATTGAGACACGGGTCTCTCATCAAATCTCTGACTGAGAATACTGTCTCTCAGAGTACGTGCAGTTATGTAGTCTCTTAGCTGGACAATGGCATATCTCATGAATACTGAACACTTCAGTAATTATTTCTATATAGAATCACGAGATTGACGGCTCCTAGACAGCTTGCTCTGCTAGTATAGAGCGATAACGTCTTCAGGATACAAACAATAGTTTTCCCTGACTATATAAAGGATATGAAGCTCTAGCAAGCTCATGTCAGAATAATTAATGCTCCTAGACAACTTGCTCTGCTAGTATATAGCCATCAGTTAATTATTCTTGAAATTCCTGGATTCATCCACTGAATTTCTGAAAAATATTCAAATACTTTAGTAATATTTTGTTGCTTCAATCTATGGTTCTTCCCAGCAGAATTCCATGGGTTAGTAATAAATATTCAACACACGGGAATCTGACCTACCTCCGAGTAAGCCCCGACTCAAATGGTGCAAGTGTACTCGACGATGATGCACTAACAATCACCGTACAAACAAGTATTTCAAAATACGACGAGACGATGAACCTATACAAAATAGGAAGGAAAATAATAAATAATTAAAAATTGACCAAGGCATTGGGAGCATGGGCCCAATGACCGGCTGGACGTGCCATGGTCAATCCCATGGCAGTTTCATATTTTTATCATATTTTTTATTATTTTCCTTGAGTTCATGAAAATCCTTTCACTTGAACAAATATCTTTCGTTTTGAGGAAACTCCTCAGTTTCATGGTGTTTCCCTCACACCAAAGAAATAATATAAATTTAAGGAAAACATTGTGGGGCGTGATTATTGTCCAACCGGCCATGCCTTGGTCCCAGCCGGCCCCACACCTCACGGTTCCATATTATTTTATTATTATTTCTCTAATTTCATGAAAACTCCTTAATCTCATGATATTTCCTTGATCCCATGAAAAATAATATTAAATTAAGAAAACCCGTGTGACCGGGCCCTAGCCGACCGGTCAAGCCCTAGCTGGCCCCACACGTCCCATTTTATTATTATTATATTTTTCATGTTTCCTTGGTCCCATGGAATTCCTTGATTTCATGATATTTCCTTCAAATTATGAAAATTCCTTTAAATCATGAAATAATACATAAAATTAGGGAAAAATGCACGAGACCGGGCCCTAGCCAGCCAACCATGCTCAAGACGGTCCCACATGCCCCTTATTTTTTTCTTATTATTTTTCATGTTTTTCTCATCTCATGGAAACTACTTGATTTCAACAAAACTCTTTGATTTTAACAAAACTCCTTAGTTTTAACAAATTCTTTGGTTTTATCATATTTCCCTAAAATCATGAAAATATTATAAAAATTGGGAAAATGTGTGGGATTGGGCCCTTTGGACGGCCGGCCTTGCCTTGGCCATGACCGGTCCCACACTTCATGATTCCCTCATTTTTTTATTATCTTCCTTCATCTCATGAAGTTTTGACGGTTTTATCAAAAATCCCTGATTTCTTCATATTTTCTCAAATGGATGCTCAACTGTACTCCAGAAAATATCAAAATTCTCATAACTGAGATACGAACACTTTGACGACGTGAACATGTTACCTTGACCGATCAGGGTTGGTTCCTTGGCTCGCAATGAGCCGGTCCCGTGTATTTTCACGGTTTGACCTAATTTGCGCAATTGCATGTATTAGGTCCAAAACTCTTCCAAACAACTTGGAACTTCATGAAACGATCATCATTGGATCCCATGACCACCCAAGGCCGGTTTCATGACCCCTTGGTCGGTCCCTCATCTCTTCATAATTAATTAGGTTTTATTGCCTAAGGCTCAGACGAGCATTTTCGAATAAATGATAAACCAGCATTTGATCATTCTTTCATCAACAAATCACCAACTCTTCAAGCGGCCTTGGAGTTTGCTCACATGAGCATGTGGGAGTTAAGTGGTCGACCCACGATCTCGTGAATCCAGTTCTCCTTCATTCCATAGTTAATTTTTAATTAACCATGAATTGGTCATCAATTGATCAAATTAGGGTTTCTAAGTCCAAGGATCATAATTCCAGATTCGAACACTAATAATTTTACGACGATCTCATCAGAATTCTTATTAATTATGCTTGGTTCAACTACCAGTATTTTAATTAATGCTTTATTTTGGTCACGGCACCAATGATTCATTAGATGAGCAATACTTGCTCAAATCAAGGAATATTGGTCCAACAACCAATATTCAAACAAATCAGAGTAATACTTGCTCGCCTCAACTATCAACGTGAGAATCATGTCCACGTTCAATTCATGAGTTTCAGAACATTTTACAAAATCATGTTCAACTCAGTAAATACATGGACTCATTGTCCCATTAAATCATGAAGTCAACAACTGACTAAACTAACCATGAGATGTCAATCGTGTCACTTGGGGGATATCAACTAGGGTTTTGGTATGGCAGTTTACGACACCTGTGTTCAAACACATGATAGAATGTGAGCAAGTCGTGCAATCAGTTGAAGGAGTTAACAAAGTAGTGGAAGGAAAATCAACCAAGTCTCCACACGATGAGGAACTGGTTTCAAACACGATTTCCACTTCCCCACTCTCTGATTCCATAAATTGTCACACTTCATGGGATCATGGTGTCTACAATTCCAGCAATATGAATAAGTCTCTGAGTCATGATTGAAATAACAATGATAAGAACAACAAGAATCTCACGTCTCACTGACAATACGAGATCAACAATTCATCAATTGGGCAATTACTCTCAACTGAGCAATTTCAATCATTCAGAACTTATCATATTCAGAATTCATAACACACCTACTATCTTTGATTACCATTGATTCCACACATTTCTTAGCTTCCCTCCTACAGATCAACCCATCCTCTCTTGTGACCGAATTTACTCTTGAACGGCCGTTGTCTTGGTTTAGGCCGGAGTACTACATATTTTGTGATTTATTTGTGATTTTCATCATTATTTTGCTATTCTTCTAAAAATTTTAGCAATTTTTTTTTCTTCTTCTTCTTCTTCTTCTTCTTCTTCTTCTTCTAGGGTTTACATAGTATAACAAAACCTCCATCCTACGTTTTCTGCCTAACTTTTCTTCGATCTAGTTCGAAATCTGGTAGTAGTTCACTAATCGCCCGTATCATTTTCAATTAATTTTGAATTATGCGACAAAAATCTTAGCCCACAAAACCACTTATTCTGCTTCTTATAATACAGTTTGTACTTATAGCTGAGGTTAGGGTGGTGCTTAGTGAATTGCATTTGTCGATTTTGGTTTGGGTTTTATATTTTCTAGGGGAATTAGCGTTTGATAGTTGCTAGAGAATTTCTCACTAGTTGTGTTTGATCTTTAGGTGGTTAGTTATGATACATTTTTTCATTTTGTTAATGATATGGTTTGGATAAATGGAGGAGTATGATTTAGGTGCAACTGGTGAGGATTTTAGGCCGGAAATTAAGGCACCAGCAGAAACCATGGACTCCATCATCCATCTCTCAATCTCTTCATCCCCTCAAACTGCTGAGGAGGCAAAAAAAACATAGTAAAGCTTATGATCTTACAATTAACATGCCATATGGGAAGCCTCCACCTAGGTAGGTGTTAACTATTTCACAGAGAAGAAGAAGATTATGAATGTGATTTTGTTCACTTTTCTGTGAAATTGTTCCGGTGAATTGTAGTTCTAAGCATGTAGTTATCCTTAGTTCTTTAAACGTGGTATGGACCTAGCTGATACTTTTTACTGAAGTAGTGGGTTGGGTACACAAATGTACCCAAATTCCCTTTGTAAACTTCCTTAATGAGGCATATGTTATTTTATCTTTTAACTATAACCAATTTCCTCATTTCCCTATCAATTCTTCCTCCTCTTTCTTCATTTTCATCTGATTTCTACAATTTCTCATTTTCACTTTAGATCTATGGGAGCATGTACTGGGCATGTGACTTGGATCTGTATTCGTAAATCAGTTGGTCAAATGGGATGCTCAGCTTCAAGTTGATCTTCACAAGATGCTCGACGAAGCTAAGGCTGCAAATGAACGTCGCTACTTTGGTATTGTTCTCTTTTTCATTTTATTTTACTCTCCAATAAATTTTTCACTCTTAATCTGTTTATGTCTTTCACTAGTTAGATATTTTCCTGAATGATAGGTCAGTTGTGTCATGAAACAAAATGCCCTCAATAACTGCAGTTTTGCACTTGAAATACTTCAAATCTGTGTTATCCTTCTTTTTAGATGTCTTTCAAGATTATCTTGCCTTGGTAGGCGCTGCTCCTTTTGTCCAAAGGAAGATTCTGAAAGTATTAGCAATTTGCATATCTACAGAATAGAGTTACCATTCGAGTCATTGGCTTTATGAATACTGAATGTTTTTGATTTCCAATCCCTTGGTGATATAAGTTCTTAGAAACATTTGAATGAATAAAAAACAAATAATTGATTTTCAAATAGTGAAGAAGATGTTGATTATCTATGTTATTTAATTCATGAGAGAGTGCTCTCATTTTAGGTAGACTTGGAACAGTTAACAGTGTAACTCTTAAAGCCATGGCCACATTGAAAGTCATGGAACTCAGACCTATGGAATTGGAGGAGGAGCTTGATGCACGAACCATACCTGAAGTTCAGTGTAAATTTTTTGATAGACAAATAATGATTCTCTTGCAAACAACAATTTCAGGGTTTCTTATTAGGACCAACACTCATTTGCTTTCTTATGATATGATGAGTGAAATCGATAATCCTTCTTGATTAAACTGAAAACTGTTCTCAGTATTCAACATAGTATTTGGTTGGATATATATTTTTGGCTACTTGGGATTTAGTTTCTACCTTAGATTTGTTCTAGCATTACTTCTTTTTTTCTTTTGAATATTATAAATACAGGTTAGTTTTGGAATTATTATTCTGGGTATTGATTGATTTCATGTCTTTTGTTTATTTGAACTGAACTGGATGAATTTTTGGGTGCAAGCTTATTTTGAGTTGGATAGTATCACTTAATACAAATGGTTTTTCTATGATTCATAGGTTCACTTAATAGACAAATAGATTATAGGATCTGTTTATGGAAAAATGATGGTGGCAAATGATTTTCTATGATTCAGGGTGAATGTAACGAGAGTTTTTGTTGTGATGTATATCCTGTGATACATTATCTTAGATTCTTAGTCTTCATTTTATTGTTTGTTAATTTAGTTTGTCGATTATATTTTGGTTCGGATTTTGTATTATCTCGGGGAGTCAGGGTTTGATGGTTGTTAGACTAGTTGTGTTTGATCTTTACTGGTTAGTTCTGATACACTTTTTATTTTGTTGATGTTATGGTTTCGACGGGATAATGTAAGTGCACCAACAAAAACATGATAAATGAGGGTTTTAGGCTGAAAGTTAAGGCACCAACAGCAACAAAAGTGCCACATACTTCATCATCCATCTCTGAATCTTCTTCATCCTCTCAAACTACTGAGGAGAAGAATATAAAGTTTAGGATCTTACAGAAAACACACCAGATGGGAAGCCTCCACCTAGGTAGGTCTTAACTCTTTTGTTAGCTTTAAAACGGGTACACTGGCATTTTGGTTTTTGTTTCTAGGTTTTTTACATTTTATATGATTTATCCAGTATGTTATAATAATTTGGTGATAGGTCTCTGCTTCTATGTCATAATATATGATGCTAATCTTGCTTGAAATAGTATACAATGTAGCAATTAGAATTTGTTTTTCTTTTCAACTTGTAAAATTTGAATTTAGACTGCACAGTGGAAGAAATGAAAAATCCTTGCCTCTGATATATTTTTCCAAGTAAAAACGAAAGTGAACACTTCATTTAATTTTCCTGGGATTGGGTTTTGTTTTGATTAATGACTGTTGTTTTCTTTTATTTGTCAGCTTTTCATTTGTGAATAGTATTTTCAATCAACTCTCCTCTTTATCTCTGTTCAGTTCCATAAATGTTTTTTAGTTAGCTAATTTCCTGTGTTACAACGATCCGGACACGATATCGGTATCTTGTATCCAATATGCCACTTTGTCACGACAACTTAAAAAGCTAAAATACATGGACACGGCACACACAATATAAATATCAGCTTAACATAGATATATAAGTAGTGAATTTGCAAGATATTTGCATATAATATGAAATTTGCTTTCCAATTGATTTTGAGTTATGCTACAAAAATATTAGCCCACAAACCACCTTTAATTCCGCTTCTTATAAATGGTTATTAGTCCAGTTTGTACTAGTCTTATCTCTCATGTTAGGGTGGTGCTTTATTGATTGTATTTGTTGATTTCATTTTGGATTTTATATTTTCTAGGGGATTTCACAGTTCTACAATATCATTATTTGTTTTATTTATGAGTTTTACAATACCACTTACAGGAGGATCAAACTAGATTTTTGGTAGAATATCATGTCTTCCAGTGAACATTTAAAGCTTGTAATAATAACATTGGGTTTAATAATGATGCAGATAAGGAAGCGAGTCTGGACTAAGCTTTGATTGAATCTCCTGGTCTAAGGCTTCAGACACAAAGGTTCCCAGGTACAAAGGTCTCCGATACAGAGGCTTCGGCCTCCGGACCTGGGGGCTGCTGTGCTTGGTGTGCCGATTTGCTGTGTGGGCCGATGCATCAGGAGGTTAACTGCGAATTAGAGCTGCAAGATGTTGGAAATTTTTGCCAGGACAAGTATTGACATGCAACTGGTTTAATCGGTTAAGGTCTTAAAGTGTGCATCAAAATGTAATTTGAAAAATATAAATTCCAACTTTGTCTTGGCATGATTCGTCATTTTTCTTTTCCCCACGGTGGACCTACTCGTGCAAGTTAAACAAGCATCATTTTTCCTGCAAAACTTGTAAACACCAATTGAATTGCATTTGTCGATTTCAGTTTGGATTTTATATTTTCTAGGAAGTTCGTAGTTCTACAATATCATTATTTTTTTTATTTCAGAGTTCTATAATATCACTTGCAGGAAGATCACACTGGACTTTTGGTTGAATGTCATATATGTCATCCAGTGTGCATTTAAAGCTTGTAATATTAATATTGGGTTTAATAGTGATGCAGACTAGGAAGCAAGTCCTGAATAAGCGTTGATTGATTCTCCTGTTTCAAGGTCTCCTGATATAAAGCTTTCCAGGTATAAAGGTCTCCGGTACAGAGGCTTCGGCCTCCGGACCTGGGGGGCCATTGTGCCTGGTGGGCCGATGAATCAGGTAGTACACGTAACAATCTCCTACATCCCTACTTATAATCGGGTGCCAAATTGATATGTCTTATGGTGGACATTTTAATATATTCTTTTTAATGTCATATATGTCTTCCAGTGGAAATTTGGAGCTTGTAATCTTAATAATGGGTTTAATAATGATGCAGACAAGGAAGCAAGTGTTGATTAATCTTTAATAGAATCTTCTGGTCTAAGCTCCCCTGGCACAAAGATCTCCAGGTACAAAGTTCTCCGGTACAGAGGCTTCGGCCTCCGGACCTGGGGGGCCTCTGTGCCTTTTGGGCCGATGCATCAGTTGGTTAGCTGCGAAATGGAACTCCAAGATGTTGGCAATTTTGTCCAGGACAGGTATTGACATGCAACTGGTTTAACCGGGTAAGGTCTTAAAGTGTGCTTGAATATGTAATTTGAAAACTATAAATACCAACTTTGTCTAGGCATAATTCGTCATTTTTCTTTTCCCAAAATGGACCTACTCGTGCAAGTTAAACAAGCATCATTTTACCTGGAAAACTTCTAAATACCAATTGTTTTGAGTTATGCTACAAAAATATTAGCCCACAAACCACCTTTTATTCCGCTTCTTATAAATGGTTATTAGTCCAGTTTGTACTAGTCTTATCTCTGATGTTAGGGTGGTGCTTTATTGATCGTATTTGTTGATTTCAGTTTGGATTTTATATTTTCTAGGGGATTTCACAGTTTTACAGTATCATTATTTGTTTTATTTATGAGTTTTACAATACCACTTACAGGAGGATCACACTAGATTTTTGGTAGAATATCATATGTCTTCCAGTGAACATTTAAAGCTTGTAATAATAACATTGGGTTTAATAATGATGCAGACAAGGAAGCGAGTCCGGACTAAGATTTGATTGAATCTCCTGGTCTAAGGCTTCAGACACAAAGGTTTCCAGGTATAAAGGTCTCCGGTACAGAGGCTTGGCCTCGGGACTGGGAATTGCGTACTGGAGGGCCAATGTGCCATGTGGGCCTATGCATCGGGTGGTTAGCTGCGAATTGGAGCTGCAAGATGTTTGCAATTTTTGCCAGGACAGGTATTGACATGCAACTGGTTTAATCGGTTAAGGTCTTAAAGTTTGCATGAAAATGTAATTTGAAAACTATAAATACCAACTTTGTCTTGGCATGATTCGTCATTTTTATATTCCCCACGGTCTGGGTTGCACATACGCTGATGCGTAGACGCGGACACGACACGGAGCAAATACGGACACTACATAATTCTCAAAAAAACTAGGACGCGGACACGTATATACATATTTTATTTATATATATAATTATGTATTTATACAACAAAGTCAGGTGTTTCGATCCTAAAAATTAGAATATAATGCTACATGTGTATAAATTTCAAAAGAAAAGGAACGATCGTTTGTTTATACACGCCGCAGGTCAAGAAATCAATCACCATTAAACACATGCACTATCAAATTGCATTCTTAGAACAACACATGCCCAACCAAGAGTATATGTAATGTATTTCCAATTACAAAACTCTAATAAAGACTTAAATGATTGATCTAAATGTTTGTCTTTCTTCATTTAGTTAATAATAGTAAAAATAAAGGAAGAAGTTTAAATGAAAATGGAAAAAAAATGCTTCAAACCCGAGTCATCGGCGCGTCCAAACAAGACGAGCGTGGGACGCGTATATTGGTGTGTCGGACACGCGTCGTGTCATCATCAAACGCGATTCCTGCGTCCAACGCGATTCGGTGACACGACTCCAAAAACGGAGCGTCCGTGCAACCCAGCCCACGGTGAACCTACTCGTGCAAGTTAAACAAGCATCATTTTTCATGCAAAACCTGTAAACACCAATTAAATTGCATTTGTCGATTTCAGTTTGTATTTTATATTTTCTAGGAAGTTCGCAGTTCTACAATATCATTATTTGTTTTATTTCAGAGTTCTATAATATCACTTGCAGGAGGATCACACTGGACTTTTGGTTGAATGTCATATATGTCATCCAGTGTGCATTTAAAGCTTGTAATATTAATATTGGGTTTAATAGTGATGCAGACAAGGAATCAAGTCCTGAATAAGCGTTGATTGATTCTCCTGTTTCAAGGTCTCCTGATATAAAGCTTTCCAGGTATAAAGGTCTCCGGTACAGAGGCTTCGGCCTTCGAACCTGGGGGGCCATTGTTCCTGGTGGGCCGATGAATCAGGTAGTACACGTAACAATCTCCTACATCCCTACTTATAATCGGGTGCCAAATTGATATGTCTTATGGTGGACATTTTAATATATTCTTTTTAATGCCATATGTGTCTTCCAGTGGAAATTTGGAGCTTGTAATCTTAATAATGGGTTTAATAATGATGCAGACAAAGAAGCAAGTGTTGATTAATCTTTAATAGAATCTTCTGGTCTAAGCTCTCCTGGCACAAAGATCTCCAGGTACAAAGTTCTCCGGTACAGAGGCTTCGGCCTCCGGACCAGGTGGGCCTCCGGACCTGGGGGGCCTCTGTGCCTGTTGGGCCGATGCATCAGTTGGTTAGCTGCGAAATGGAACTCCAAGATGTTGGCAATTTTGTCCAGGACAGGTATTGACATGCAACTGGTTTAACCGGGTAAGGTCTTAAAGTGTGCTTGAATATGTAATTTGAAAACTATAAATACCAACTTTGTCTAGGCATAATTCGTCATTTTTCTTTTCCCAAAATGGACCTACTCGTGCAAGTTAAACAAGCATCATTTTACCTGGAAAACTTCTAAATACCAATTGTTTTGAGTTATGCTACAAAAATATTAGCCCACAAACCACCTTTTATTCCGCTTCTTATAAATGGTTATTAGTCCAGTTTGTACTAGTCTTATCTCTGATGTTAGGGTGGTGCTTTATTGATCGTATTTGTTGATTTCAGTTTGGATTTTATATTTTCTAGGGGATTTCACAGTTTTACAAAGATCATTATTTGTTTTATTTATGAGTTTTACAATACCACTTACAGGAGGATCACACTAGATTTTTGGTAGAATATCATATGTCTTCCAGTGAACATTTAAAGCTTGTAATAATAACATTGGGTTTAATAATGATGCAGACAAGGAAGCGAGTCCGGACTAAGATTTGATTGAATCTCCTAGTCTAAGGCTTCAGACACAAAGGTTTCCAGGTATAAAGGTCTCCGGTACAGAGGCTTCGGCCTCCGGACCTGGGGGCTGCTGTGCCTGGAGGGCCAATGTGCCATGTGGGCCTATGCATCGGGTGGTTAGCTGCGAATTGGAGCTGCAAGATGTTTGCAATTTTTGCCAGGACAGGTATTGACATGCAACTGGTTTAATCGGTTAAGGTCTTAAAGTGTGCATGAAAATGTAATTTGAAAACTATAAATACCAACTTTGTCTTGCCATGATTCGTCATTTTTCTTTTCCCCACGGTCTGGGTTGCACATACGCAGATGCGTAGACGCGGACACGACACAGAGCAAATGCGGACACTACATAATTCTCAAAAAAACTAGGACGCGGACACGTATATACATATTTTATTTATATATATAATTATGTATTTATACAGCAAAGTCAGGTGTTTCGATCCTAAAAATTAGAATATAATGCTACATGTGTATAAATTTCAAAAGAAAAGGAACGATCGTTTGTTTATACACGCCGCAGGTCAAGAAATCAATCACCATTAAACACATGCACTATCAAATTGCATTCTTAGAACAACACATGCCCAACCAAGAGTATATGTAATGTATTTCCAATTACAAAACTCTAATAAAGACTTAAATGATTGATCTAAATGTTTATCTTTCTTCATTTAGTTAATAATAGTAAAAATAAAGGAAGAAGTTTAAATGAAAATGGAAAAAAAATGCTTCAAACCCGAGTCATCGGCGCTTCCAAACAAGACGAGCGTGGGACGCGTATATTGGTGTGTCGGACACGCGTCGTGTCATCATCAAACGCGCGTCCTGCGTCCAACGCGATTCGGTGACACGACTCCAAAAACGGAGCGTCCGTGCAACCCAGCCCACGGTGAACCTACTTGTGCAAGTTAAACAAGCATCATTTTTCATGCAAAACCTGTAAACACCAATTGAATTGCATTTGTCAATTTCAGTTTGGATTTTATATTTTCTAGGAAGTTCGCAGTTCTACAATATCATTATTTGTTTTATTTCAGAGTTCTATAATATCACTTGCAGGAGGATCACACTGTACTTTTGGTTGAATGTCATATATGTCATCCAGTGAGCATTTAAAGCTTGTAATATTAATATTGGGTTTAATAGTGATGCAGACTAGGAAGCAAGTCCTGAATAAGCTTTGATTGATTCTCCTATTTCAAGGTCTCCTGACATAAAGCTTTCCAGGTATAAAGGTCTCCGGTACAGAGGCTTCGGCCTCCGGACCTAGGGGCCATTATGCCTGGTGGGCCGATGAATCAAGTAGTACACGTAACAATCTCCTACATCACTACTTATAATCGGGTGCAAAATTGATATGTCTTACGGTAGACATTTTAATATATTCTTTTTAATGTCATATATGTCTTCCAGTGGAAATTTGGAGCTTGTAATCTTAATAATGGGTTTAATAATGATGCAGACAAGGAAGCAAGTGTTGATTAATCTTTAATAGAATCTTCTGGTCCAAGCTCTCCTGGCACAAAGATCTCCAGGTACAAAGTTCTCCGGTACAGAGGCTTCGGCCTCCGGACCTGGGGGGCCTCTGTGCCTGTTGGGCCGATGCATCAGTTGGTTAGCTGCAAAATGGAACTCCAAGATGTTGGCAATTTTGTCCAGGACAGGTATTGACATGCAACTGGTTTAACCGGGTAAGGTCTTAAAGTGTGCTTGAATATGTAATTTGAAAACTATAAATACCAACTTTGTCTAGGCATAATTCGTCATTTTTCTTTTCCCCACAGTGGACCTACTCGTGCAAGTTAAACAAGCATAATTTTACTTGGAAAACTTCTAAATACCAATTGATTTTGAGTTATGCTACAAAAATATTAGCCCACAAACCACCTTTTATTCCACTTCTACAGTATCATTATTTGTTTTATTTCAGAGTTTTACAGTATCACTTACAGGAGGATCACACTAGACTTTTGGTTGAATATCATACGTCTTCCAGCGAACATTTAAAGCTTGTAATAATAACATTGGGTTTAATAATAATGCAGACAAGAAAGCGAGTCCTGTCTAAACTTTGATTGAATCTCCTAATCTAAGGTCTTCGGACACAAAGGTTCTCAGGTACAAAGTTCTCCGGTACAGAGGCTTCGGCCTCCGGACCTGGGTGCTGCTGTGCCTGGTGGGCTGATGTGCCGTGTGGGCCTATGCATCAGGTGGTTAGCTGCGAATTGGAGCTGCAAGATTTTGGCAAATTTTTCCAGGATAAGTATTGACATGCAACTCGTTTAACCGGTTAAGGTCTTAAAGTGTGTAATGAAAACTATACAAACCAACTTTGTCCTTGGCATAATTTGCCATTTTTCCCCCCTGCAGTGGACCTCCTCTTGCAAGTTAAACAAAACGTAGCCAGCCGGGGATATTTCAACCCCTGGTAAGTTCCTTTTTCCTTTTTTTCTTTCCATATTCTATCTTTACAGTTTAATTTTGGAAATTTGTGGAAAACAAAAACTAACATTTAATTAAGGGCAGTCATAGAACAAATCAAGTATAGAATTGTCAGTGATGGAAGAAATTCCTCAAATGCAGGTATGGTATAGTCTGATGAGCTATTTGTATGAGAGTTGTTTATTTTCACATGTTGGGATTTAAAGTTCATATCAAGGCTAGGCGCTGTCAAGTTTATTATATACAACTATTTTTAGGTGCTATTATATGCTTAGGTATATAAATTACGTCAACAATTAGGAGACTGCATATCTTAAGAAACTCGAAATTGACATGGAAGTAAATGAGGAACCTCATATGTGATATAAGAAATTCAGAGAGTTATAATTGCAATTATATATTATGACTAGAAAGTAGCAACCTAGTTCAAGGAAACATGACTACTTAGCTTAATTTTGGTGTACTTATGTCCATGTGACAGTTATTTCCCATGGATGGAGATTATTTATTTCTTTTGGCCGTGGTGATCTGACTAGATGGATTATCATCTTGAATGGCCTGAAAATATTTTTGAGTTGTTCACTGATTTCCTTAGCTGTTGCAGTGTGCTATTTGATTATGTAGTTTCTACTGGTATTGGGTATTACTTTTGGTCGTTGTAGTTCATAACATTTTCACTCACCACTGAACTTGAGTAACGATTCACTTTGCAGATTTATACCATTGTTCACTCATAAAGATTTTCCTTGAAATAGGTCGCTCACCATCAAAAAAGTATATACCATGTGTTATGTAGTAGTTATCCCCTATTTTTCTGCGTGATTACATGTACATTGATTCTTTGATATAGGTATCCCATATTAAGAGATTCTAGTGCTGGTATCCGTTTTGGATTTATAGATCTATAACAGAGCGTTCTCACGTATTTGATACGTCTATAACAGAGTTGCACCATATTTCCTACTTTATCTGCACTCTGCTTAGTGGAGTTGTTGCTTTAGAATCTACGACGTTACAAATTCCTTTCGAAGTGTTCGTTCAAATGCTTCAGTAGTTAAAAGATGAAGTACATAAGTTTTTTTGATGGTTTTGATCCACCAAGAGTTCATTCTACTGACATATTATTTCTGCTGAATTTTATTGCGTGGTTGGCTAGTTTCCTATGTAAAATTATACGTATGACTAGTAAGTTAGAAAATCTAAATCACCATTAGGTTTATCAGTATATAATGATTATGTGTATTCCCTGTCTGTCTTCATGCTGAAAGGAATATCTGTTTTGCTCATATCCAAAGCATGTCTGGCTAAGTGTTAAATGTAGCCACATATAAAAGTGATTGAAGTCTAGCATAGAGTAAATTTTCATTTCTAGCGAGGCTTGAATATCTGAAATTCGATTTTTCTTGCTTGTATGTGGCAAATTAGTCAGCCTACACTTTTTTTTTCGTAAATAAGTAAGTTGGATGCATTAGCATTTTGATTATGTTCACATGCACTATAATTTTTACAAACATTATTTTAGTTTGGATTTAAAGTGTATGTCAAGGCTAGGTGCTGGAACATTATTTTGTAGGTACTTTAATACGCTTAAGTATATCTCACGTCAATAGTTAAGTTTCTGCTAATCATAAGAAACTCGAAAACTACGTGGAAGAAAGAAGAAGACCCTTAATTATATGTGAAACGAGAGAGACAGAGAGTCATAATTGCGATTCGTTATTAGTAATGACGTAGTTCATAGTTGATCATCTTCGGAAGACATTTCATTATTGCTAATGTGAACTGCTCTATATTGCCTTTATGGATTGTTATTGCATCTCCTTTTGTTGATTTCCCCCTTAAATATGTGGTTTACTGAATTTTCCTACCAGTGTGCGAAAGATTACTGAACATCTATCCTATAGTCGATTTTTCGGGAATTAACATGCGTTCCGTGTTCAAAGTGTAATTTACATCAGTTCTGTTATTGATGCTTGCAGATATATTACTTACTCAAAATAAGACGAGGCGTTCCGCTGTATACAATCAGTGCATGGACAAATCCTAGAAGATACACCCTTAAAGTAAGCTCATGCACTATTTGTCATGTATTATGCATAACATAGCAGGATGTATCATCTTGATACCTGTTTTTTTTTTCCTTTGCAGAGTGTGCTTTGGAACCATAAAATATTGTCTTGTATGGTTGAGAAATACTGTTAGGGGAAAGTCTTCTATAAATTGACATGTTATTGTGTTTTTTTTCTTGGTAGCGGAAAACAGCCTTACGCAGCAGAGCGCTAACTCGGAGCTTCACTTCGTTTCCAGCCTTGTAATAATCCCGATTGCCGGTATTTGTATGAAGTTGTCTAGAAGATAATTTTACGAAAGATGAAATAATTTCAGCATATACCAGGTACAGTTGCACATGTTGAACTATGTGGTGTTATCTATTTGTAGTTTATGACAAAGTCCCTCTGCTTTTTGTATGTTTAATGCAATGTTTATGAAGTGGCCAGTAGAAGAGAATGATTAGACTAATTTAGGCGGGTAAACCGTGCCTTGTAACATGATTTACACTCGGATGACCATTCTTATCCTCAATATCGCAAACAATTAAAGACCTATTGACCAAGTAGTTCCATTTCCCTTGAAATTGGTATGGGATGTGGTCGAGCAAACATTTTTCGTGGATCTAACTATATATTTCTCTTAATGTAACCTGTGATGTGTGCTAACAAGTGAGGTTGTTTCAGTACATCAATGCGTGCGTGTGTATTTCGGTATATTAATGTGACAACCCTCTTATTTTGTTTTGATTCATGTTTAATATATTTTCATTAGTTTACCCCTTGCCATTATTTTTCGCTCTTTTATTTTTAGATGCTCTTGTGTTCTTATCTTCATCCTTAGACCTAAGGTTCTGGAATTGTTATTATAGTCCTCCTTTGTTGGTGCAATGATAATGCTGATTTGGTCACTTTTAGTGTGTAGAAAGAATTTAGGATTTGTTTTTCTGGGAAATATTTTTGACTTGGGTTTGTCTTCAAATACATTTCTGTTGTTGCTTTGGATGATGTTCGTTCGGTTTTTAACTTTTCACAAGGGTTTGCAATTCATGATTAAATGAGTTAAGTAGGGGCTGCAGAGTGTAGTGTTAAGTGCAGTTCTTAGATGTTTTTGAATGGGTTTTTGCAACCCTGTCAACACCTTCCTATGAATATGGTTTGAAGTGAGGCATTTAAGAATACACCTCAAGGCATGTTCGCAGATGCCGGTATTTGGAAAACCTTGGGTCACTTATTTGGGAAGTATAAGGTTATAAATTCAGCTGTTAGGAGAGTTGGAGAACTGTAAGAAACTGTAAGATGAGACAAAAAAGTGTAGTGGCGAAGTTATATGATCTATTGCGAGAAACTATACACAAATTGTAGATCACAAGTCGTACAAATTCATTTCTAGATTATGTAATAGGGGTTCCAGGCAAACATTTATTTTTATCTCATATATCTACATATTTCCTTAAGATTTTTGTTCTTCTTTTGTAGGCTGAGCTCAAGGTTTTAAAAAGCGAAAGCGTGGGGCGAAGCGCTGTCATATCAAAGCGTAAAGCGCCGAGAAAGCGTAAAGCGATCTTTTTAAAATATATAATAATATATTACAATACTTACAGTGTACATACACTGCGGGTTTTCCATTTGAAATTGGACCTGGAACATAAGTTCCATGCTTCCAAGCATCTAGTACTGCTGCTAGCCATATTTGTAGACTAGATGATGATGAACACAGAAGAGAAGAGCGAGATTTTGGACTTTGATCACACAGCACAGAAGAAGATAAAAAGGAGAAGAAGAAGTTGTGGAAGAAGAAACGTTTGGAATAAAAAGAGGTATAAGAAGAAGAGGCAGAAGAAGAAACGTTGCTAAAAAAAGAGAATAAAAAAATTAGGCTTATTAGAAAACGTGAAAAAAGCCTTATTGAGCTTTAAAGCCCAACTTATTTTTTAATATATACCAATTCATAGAGGGCGCCCTGTGAAGCGCCCATGACCTAAAGCGCAAAAAAGCGACCTAAAGCTCGCCCCACAAACGTTTTTTTAAACCATGGCTGAGCTGCTTTCATGAATCATAAATTGCTTCATGTTACTACTTATTCACAGGTACAACACAATGATCCTTGAATCACTTATTAACATTAAAGATCACGGTGGAGCAGATAATGGTGTTATCAAATGACTTTAATGAGGTTAGAGAGGCAACCGTCTTTTTACTGCGTTCCCTTGCTATTTTTCTGTGTTATTCTTCTTTTTGCCTAGGGATGATAGTATATTTTGGTACCATGGTGAAGTTATATTTTGCTTGTCCAATTTAATTTTCGGTGTATAGTAGAATCATTGGGTGTAATATATGAAGTTGTTACTTCCATTCATGATTCTATTGATTCCAATGTTTGTATTATAAGGACATTTTTTATGGATATTGTTGATTCCAGTTTGTTTTTAGGATTTCCCTGTTGAATTTCTATAGTCTTAATCTCGTGGAAATATCTTGTTTTGTTCCAGAATCTCGTATACATGGAAATTTAATGAACAAGGCAGATACACAGGTCTCTCAAAGAAAAGAAGACCTTTTTATTTCTTGTTTCGTTTTTCTTCACCAATTATGTGTTTTTCAATTTGTTGTAAAGTGTGCTAGTTACGTAGTTTTGATTTTGGAAATCAGAGCGCTATTGTAATAGTTTGAGAAGAAGGATATCAATTCGACGGCTTCTCGAGTTTCTTGGTGAATCCAGAATAAGAGGTAAGGTCTCCAACACCCACAAATTCCTTATTTTTGAACTGCTTAAATTAACCGACTTAGTGATTAATTTAACGGATTTAGTATAAGGATAAACCAGTAGAAAAAGATACACAAATCGTGGAGATAGAAACTAGACTATGCGGTCAGTTGAGAATGTTTGAGTTTTCATCATTAAACTATTATTACACGGATATTGTTTGAGTTTTCATCATTAAACTATTATTACACGGATATCCATGAAACATTGCGGGATGTAGTAATAAGAGAACTTTACTAAGAAAATTCTCCATTCATATTAATTTAATTCAAATGTAACTTTATGGAAAAAAATAAGCTTTTAACTGTGTAGGAGTTTTCATAATTAAATGCTTATTACGCGGATGCCCTTGGAACTTTATGAGACCTACTAATAAGAGAACTTGATAAGGAAAATTGTCTAGTCTTATGTTAATATAGTTAGAGAAATTAATGAGAAAAATTGTCTTGTCATATTATAATATGATTTAAATATACCTTTATAATATTTAATTAATGGAAAAGTTATGTTAGAGTTTTTAACATTTAACTCTTGTTATGCGGATTCCCCTGAAACTTTTGGATACCTAGTAATAAGAGAATTGTCCAGTCTTATCATAGTCTAATTCAAATGTATTTTTATTAATTTCTAATTTTATTAAAATTAACTAGCCAAACATTTTCGTCAATAAACTCCTATTGTACCGATACCCCTGGAACTTTGTGGGACAAAATAATAAGAGAACTTGAAGAAAATTGTCCAGTATTATCTTTATTTAATTTAAATGTACTTAGAAAAAAATAAAATAATAATAATATACTTTTAAAAAAAAATTGAACACCTAGAACATTGTGAGACTTATTAGTAAGAATTTGACGAGGAATATTGTCTTATCATAATCTAATTTGAATGTAACTTTATAATTGGGCGGGCCGATCGACCGGATGGCCCCGGGAGGGAGTTCCTTTTATGGCTATTTTTATGTCAAATGTAAAGCAATTGTTAAATTTGATAAAAATATTGGAAGACAATATTCCTTAAAGATTCTCGTCACAAGGAAAAATTTCTTAGTTTTTTAGGTAGGTTTTTTAATGGACGAAAATGACCCTCCCTTTTTGCGCATCTCTTTGTTTTCTCTATTCTTTTGAGAGAAATCCCATAGTCACCGATAGCTCCTTCGCCAACAAATATGATGTGATGTTGTTTTTTGTGAAAACATCATCTCCGCCTAGGGCTGCACAAGTTACAGGATGGTACGGGTTTTTTCCTAGTTCAGTACTTGTACCTCCCTATGGCCGGTACCTGTACTTTTTACCTATACCTCTACACATGCATTACGGGACGGGACGGTACCGGTACCTGTTTAACTCGGGGACGGGATGGGATCGGTTCTTTACCTGCAACGTATTTTTATACTAGTACTGTACGAAGACAAATCCAAATTGGCCGAAGACTTCAACAACAAAAAAAAAAAAAAAAAAAAAAAAGTAAGAAAACTCACCGTAGACACCTGATTTTTGTTGATCCTTTCGTAATCCATTTGGAGTTTCTTTCTTTTATTAGGGAAATTATCTTCACTTCACTTTTTCTCTCTGTGCAGAGTTCTAGATATCACTTCACTTGAGATAGTTGCTTTCTTCCATGACTGTTGTTGTCTGGTTCACGTCAACTTCTATATTTCTTCCACAGTGAAGTGAACTAAAGAAAGAACAAAAGACTGATAAAAGCAATATATCCTTGAATTTTGGTGCATTTTACGGTTATACCATTGATTTAACCGTTAATAAAGTGAGTCTTGGGAGTAGTAGTTTACTTCTTACATTCTATTTTTAGGAATGTTCATTTCTTATTTAATGACGATGATGATTAAGGGTAGATAAGATAAGTTAATTGGTGACTGGTGCGTCGTTGATGGCCTCTTTTGTTCTCTTATCTGAGAGGAAAACGAAAAGAGAAAGGGAAGAATAATAAGGAAATGAGGAAATGCGATGGAGAAAGGGTATAACCCTACTATCGATGGCTAGGATTTAACATTAATATCAATGGCTAGAGATCCTCGGTACTAAGGTACGGGACGGGAATAGCCTAGAACCGTTACTTGTACCTACTCTAGGCACGGTACCAGCTTTTGGTACTTGTACCTGACCCGGATGACTATGGTTCCGGGACGGTACCTGCGGTTCCGGTACAGTTCCATGGGACGGGACGGTTCCTGTGCAGCCCTATCTCCGCCTAACAACAACTCACTTCTTCACCTACCACAACCATCATCGCCGTCACCACCACCACCGTCACCTACAATTGTGTGTGAAAATTTGATTCCAATGATAATGAATCCCATAACCACAATAGAATCACATATTCCATCAACCATCAGAGCCGTAATAACGCCACCACCGTTGTCATCACAAACAAATTTTAAAACTGCTTTACCATATTTATGAATTTCATGAATTTTGGATGATAATTAACGTAATTAAGCAAATTGATCCTAAATTTCCAGCAAACAACAATAAACACAAAGATTACCAATTCAAACTTCTTAAAAATTTCCATCAATCGATTTGAGAATTCGGAGGAAGATGTCGATAATGATTTGGTGATGAGGCAGTGTTGTAGATGGATATAGAGAAAATGTGAGAAATATTGAAAGTGGTGGTGAATGGTGATGTTTAGGGAAATTAGTCATGAGGGAGTTTATGTGGATGATGAAGTTAAAAGAACTCAAGATTATCATATTCCCTCTAGATGTGGTATTTGCAGATCAGAGCAATACTATATGGATCATACTCTGTGGTACTGTGCTTTTAGTGTTCAAATCTGGAACTGGTTAGTCAGTTTATTCCAGTTTTTTCAGCCATTTTCTTTTTCTGACATATTCTCAGCAGCAAAGCAATGCAGTCCCATCATTGAAGAAATTTGGATAATAAGTGCTTGTTCTATTATCAAATATCTTTGGTTTCAAAGAAACAAAGTTTTCTTTGAAGGAGGAGAAGTCAATTATACATAGTTTCAAACTAAGGGTTAAAAAAGTTATCCATCTTCAGAGAGCAAGGGTAACTGGTGCAAGATGGAAGAATGAATATGAAAACCAAATTCTTAGTCATTTTCAAATAGATTCTTAGTTTCCTTCTCTGTATTGCTTTCTTTTAGTAGTTTTTTGGTTGTTTTTTCTTTGAGAATTTTGTAATTTTTTGTTCTCTTTGAGTTTATAAATAAATAAATAAAAATGTGATTCAGCAAAAAAAAAAAAAGTCATGAGGGCGGAGATACATATACAAAAGCGAACTTTGCTAAGATATGAACATTTTTGCTAGCAGAAAAGCACTTTGCTGGCTCCAAACATCAATTTTGTTACATACATATAATGTGGGTCACGGATACAACATATTTATGGCCGTTGGATATAATATGCTTCCACATCTCACGTCAGCTTGTCATCACAACCAGATTTTAAAACTTCTTTACCAGATTTATGAATTTCATGAATTTTGGATGATAATTAACGTAATTAAGCAAATTGATCCTCAATTTCCATCAAACAACAATAAACACAAAGATTACCAATTCGGACTTCTTAAAAATTTCCATCAATCGATTTGAGAATTCGGAGGAAGATGTCGATAATGATTTGGTGATGAGGCAGTGTTGTAGATGGATATAGAGAAAATGTGAGAAATATTGAAAGTGGTGGTGAATGGTGATGTTTAGGGAAATTAGTCATGAGGGCGGAGATACATATATAAAAGAAAACTTTGCTAAGAGATGAACATTTTTGCTTGCAGAAAAGCACTTTGCTGGCTCCAAACATCAATTTTGTTACATACATATAATGTGGGTCACGGATACAACATATTTTTGGCCATTGGATATAATATGCTTCTACATCTCACGCCAGCTTCCTGCGTCTACGTGGTTAAGCTTCACTCCCACGTGTCATGATTCACAACATTTTGAAATGTCCTGTAGTGAAGGCATGAAGTTCAATTAATTACGGAAATTTGTGCAATTTAATTACGAAAATTTGTGGAAAGCTAAATTAAGCTCTACTTTACTTTGTTCGAGGTAAATAAAAGTAACAATGATCAATTTCAATTAAGGGAAACTATAGGACAATTCAAGAATTTGAACTATCACCAATGGAAGAATGTCGTCAAATGTTTGGTGAGTTGTTTATTTTCACATGCAATGTTATTTTTACGAGCATTTTGTTGTCGGGGTTTAGAGTTTATATATCAAGGGCAGGTGTTGGCAGATTTGTCGGGATTCAAAATAACTCTGCTCAAGATATTTTTGTAAAGAATACATGAAGCGATAATTTATCATGTCAATTATTTAATGTTACATCAACAATTAAGTGACTGCTTATAGTAAGAAATTTGCAAATTACATGGAAGAAAATGAAATGAGAGACGGAGTTATAACTGCAATTCAATATTATGTCTGGGAACTAGTTCATGGAATAATTTTTTTTTTTTGGAGTTGTTCACTATCTCCTTAGCTGTTGCACTGTGCTATTTTACTATGTAGTTTCTACTGGTATTGGGTAGTACTTTTAGTCTTTGTAATTCATACCAGTTTCACTAATTACTTGAGTAATTATTGCTTTGCAGATGCTATATCATTTTTCGCTCACCATTTTCCTCTTATTTTTCTGCTAATTAGGCAACGTCGATTTTTCCATATAGCCCGTGATAACTTTTGGAGCTGGTACTTGTAGATACCGTCGAAATCCGTTAAGATCTCTAAAATATCTAAAATGATTAAATACACAAGGAAATTATTATTAGGGGAAGCCGCCACCCAACTTAAGGAGTTGGGACCCAAAATAAGCACTGGTCCAATATACAGAGAAAGGTCCAGGAATCAAGATACGGGTTAGGAAGATGTGAGGCACCTAACCCGTCCAATCCGAAGATTGACCTCTACTTTATAATCGGGATACTAGGGTTTTGGTCGCAAAAGTATATAAAAATTCATCAAAAATAAATAAAATAATTACCTGCACAAAACACCGAAAATATCAAAATTCTAAACAATATTATTATTATTATTTCTATCAAAATAATTAAAGAATAGCAAATTCAATTTTTATTATTATTGACTATCAATTATTATAATGGAATTTCTAATCTCATGGAATATGAATGGAAACTAAAGCCTATGCAACGTTATTCTCGCACATGAAAGATCATGCAAATCAAACCAGACCCTATATGCATCAATTGACAAATATTGTACCATGTACTCTGTTGTAATCCAACGAACAGGAGAAAGGTCAATATATATACCAAACTTTGGATCGAGTACAACAAAAAAAACTAATTAGTAATAATAATATAATATTAAAGAAAGCTCAAACAGATGATGATTGAAACAAACTTTTATTAATCCGAGAATACAATGGATTTGATAATGATAGCAAGGAGCACTAACCTGTTTTTCGCGAATAAAAAAAAAACAATGTCACTTAGATTGATAAAGAGGAACCAATGACGCCGCAACTTCCAAATCGTATCGAGACACTACTATTAAAGTTTCTCCTAAAATTACTACTCTCTGATTTCTCTCCAATGATCTCCTAGAATTCTACCAAAAATCCCCCCCTTAGGTTTCTCCCAAAAAAATTCCTCCTAGGTTTTTCCTTATTTTTTTCTTTAACTCTAACAAAGACACCCTATTTATAACTTTCTTTCATCAACAGTTACCTTATTAAAATGACCTAAATCCGATGGCTCTTATTAAAAACCTACATCCTCTACCCAAATAAATCATTATTATTTCTAATTAATAAAAATCCTCCAAAATCATTTTAATCACCTTTACTAAAATAGCCAAATATCATTTAATCTCAAGATCTTTGTAAACATGGAATGTCTTGCGGACAAAACCAAAGAAGGTGTCGACATTTTTACTCATTTGTTATCAGGGTGGACGTCAAACCTAAGTGATCGGTGGATTCAAGTATTAGGCTTGGTGGACACGTTTTGGTACCAGTAGACATTTAATCTTTGCACGGACTTTGAAAAAGTGGGCACTAAATGG
The DNA here is from genome assembly GCA_023529315.1 of Papaver bracteatum. Classification (NCBI taxonomy): domain Eukaryota; kingdom Viridiplantae; phylum Streptophyta; class Magnoliopsida; order Ranunculales; family Papaveraceae; genus Papaver; species Papaver bracteatum. The sequence continues at coordinate 1,233,341 of JAJJWX010000603.1, forward strand.
GCTAAGAAAATTTAGGCTACTAAATGATGACCTAAGCCGACACCGCACTCACGTCTATAATTTGGGTGGACACAATCTAGTATAGCATAACTAGTGGACTCCAAATACAGTTCACCTAGTATTATTATTTTAGCGTTATAACAACAGTCTTAATGTACTAGGTACTCCAGATACGATTTTGCGGCGAATTTTCGTGACTATGCAAAATTGGGTGTCTACAGTTGCCCCTCTTTTGCAAAGGTTTGCATGCAACTGAATGCCAAAGACATACACACATATTTTGCACAATTATTTTGTTGGATTCCTCACTTATAATTATCCGGAATGACACTAGAAAGTTCACCCAGATTATTTCTAAGTATTTTAATTTTGCACCAGTACACGTCCTCATGATAGAGATCATGATGAGGCGGTACTTGTGCTATACCAACTATTGCAAAACAGGTTGCGCTTTATTACATTAATTCATCTAACCACATGCAACATCATCACATCGACTGCATCGTCTGAGTAGCATCTCTTCAATCTTTAAGACTTTGCTCAAATTTTTTGATCATCTCTTGTCCTTTCTACGATCCATATGGAGCTTTAGATAAATAATTTTCCTCGAGCAGTCTTGATTGCCATGATCCTTATGTAAAAAGTAAGCCTCACTTTCCCTTCGAGTTTTGCGTCCAAAGTCTGGAGAAACCCTATAATTAATGACCTTGAAAAATAGCTATTAGTAGCACATGTTCCTAATAAATACTAATTATTATTATGAAAAGGGGCCACGAAGGCTTTTATTAATAATCAATGTCAAAATAAATATTACAATGAATGGTGGGTAACCTAGCAACAAGCTGGGCACCAACACTTTTTGAATAACGATCCCTAGCTTATGAAAAAGAGAATTGCCCATCTTAAAATTGGCATCGTGACTAGCCATACAATTTCTTAATCTCTTCAGAAAGGTTAAAAAATCCGGACCAATCTCTCCAAAAGTGGAAAAGGCCAACACACCAAACCCATAACCGAGAGAAGTGCAAACATCCAAATACTTCTTATTCTTGCGGGTGATAGCTCCAGAATTGGCATGACCTGGTATGAAGTTGCGAGTTTTAGCACTAGTGAAAGGAGAGACTCCTGTTACATCAAGACAAACATCCCTACCATATTCCCAATTATAAACCATGATATCCGCAGGTCGAAATTCCTTGTTGTTAATGACACCCAAAGAGATCTCCTTTCTAGCAATAACACCGTCCCTATAACACATATCTGCCAGGATATCTTTTACTAAATCATGTCTGAATTTAAGCCCAACTTCACTAGCACAATGAATGGAATGATCGCCAATGACATCCATAAGCTTACCACAACAAGAACACTTGCTGTCTTCCTTAAAAAGGGGAATGGCCGAGCGATATTGTAGGACATAACTGAACTGTCTAGGCCCAACAACCTGATTAAGACCAGGTATAGGGATTGCTTTAAGAAATCCATAACATGTTCCAATCTATTACACTGCCAAACAGCAGTCTCACGTGAAGATAAAGTGAAGATAAACAGCAGTCTCACGTGAATGGCATGATCGCCAAAGACATCCATAAGCTTATTATTATTAAAAACGAGCCACTCAGGGCATTTTATTAGCAAAGAAGAATATTTTCATTACACGGGGCGCGTTGGGAGCCTAGCAACAAGCTGGTCACCAACTCCCTTTTGAATATTAAGAAAAACAAATCCTAGAAAATAATTTTCAAAATCAAAGGGTGAAAAACAAAATACCCAATATATACAAAGGTTTAGGACTCCCGACCTTCCACGTGTCTGATAGATACCACCAAAAATATTACCGTCCCCATACAAATTTTCAAATCTGTCAATCCTCCCAGCTATAATTAACTTCACCTATTAGCTTCAAACTGTAAAAATGATTCACAATCTTGTTGGTTAACAAGGATGACATTCGATACTTTAAATCTTCAATTTCTCCATGCGGCTCTTCTTTTCCTCTATCTCTTTTAAGTGCTACTCAATTTTCCCAAGTGGCTGTTTAACAACCATTTTTTTATCCGTTTGGACGTCCATTGCTCATAGAACTTTAGAAGATGTTGTACAGGACTAATGATGACATACAAGTGAACTAACATATCTCTCTCTGTAAATTATTTGACAAGACCGAACACGATAATAGAAGATTGAAACTCTAATGACATGGGCCCAATATGATGATGGTGGTGCCCCTAGATTTTTATTTTTTTCGAATGACTTAGCATAATGGCAACTTTTCTCTTGATTTTTTTTTTCAAGAGGACTTAATATAATGATGACTTTGCCCCCCCTTTTTTTGACACTATAAAACTGAAAATAATAATTCCTGATTTTTTTTTTTTACGGATTGACTAATTAAAGGTGCCAAACATGGTGATGACTCTTCCCTTATTTATTTTTTTGACTGACTAAAGGGGCCAAATATGATGACGACTCTGCCCATATTTATTTCCTACCTGACACTTGGAGAGAGAGATTGGTCTTCTAAAAAAAATTCCTTAAGTTTTATGAGCGTTCGCTGCTCTTAGATAGATTTGAGCACTTACCTAGGTATGGTATTTCTTGGGTCGAGTAACACTCACTGGGCCTGGATCATGTTGGCTGCCCCGATCAAATTGTTGAGCAATTCTTCTATTTTGTATGATTCTTGGATCTTCTCGAAATTCTGCTTGCTTAATCTTATTGAACTCTATCTATGAAAAATCATTCATTACCTTCTGATTAACTGCATTCTTGAACCTTATAGTCGGAAAATCATTCATCATCTTCTCATTGGTAGCTTTCTTGAACCTCGTGCTGGGAAAATCATTCATTGCCTTATGATTAATTGCTTTGTTGAACCTTCTGCAAGGAAAATCATTCATTATCTTCTGATTAATTATTTCCTTAAACTTTGTGCTGGGAAAATTATTCAATACCTTCTGATCAATTGTTTTATTGAACCTTATGCTCTGATTATTATTTATTTCCTTCTGATTAATTGTTTTCTTGATATCATTCTTTGCCTTCTGATTATTTGCTCCATCATTTTTCAAATTTAATAACACGTCCTTGTAAGATACCATTTCCTCAAGTAGTGGATTCGTCTTCTTGTTTTTATTTGGTGGAAAAATCTCATCTTCATGTATTTTGAATCTCTTCCTTCTTATCATTGGTCTTCCACATCCATTCGGGTCTTAACTGCAATGGGTTCTCTTCAATTAAATTCAGTACTTATGTCCTCTGTATAGGCACATTCTTGCGCTGTATCCACATTTTGGTCGTATTATTCTTCTTTCTCCGAGGTTCCCTTAAAGGTTGATTTTCCTTGTTTCGATTGACAAACTTTATTTCTTTAGCCGGTTCAGGTTTTTATTTTTCGTGGTTCCACAGTCCCCACGGTTTGCCAGTATTCTCACTGCCCTTGTTTATGCCGTGTATATTGTTCTTCAAAATATTTTTCCTACAAACAAAATCTTTTGGCTTTTTAGTTTTTTTTAATTTTTTTGGAATATTTTGAAAATTGGAAATAAAAGAAGACTTATTTACGAAATCTAGTGATTTAAAACCCTTAACCATTCGAATTGACTCAACAGAATGAGTTAGATACTTACCTGACTCAGCCTCTATTGTTCTTACCACTTTTTCTTCATCCTCTCTCTTGTAGAGTTCAATTTGAGTGATGGTTGTATAGGTGGCATGGTTACCTTTCGCCCAAAACCTTAGCTTGGTCACAAACCTATCCAAGCTAGCTGAGCCATACCAAACACATATCTCCATGGCCCCCCATGCCGCGCCACTATGCTTGCCTTCCCCACGCGGAGTGAAGGCATGCAACAATCAACGGTTTCCCTTCAATCCCAGGAGCAAATCCTGGCCGTCTGAAGTCACCTCACGACCTTTGGCCCAAAACCCTAGCTAGGTCACGTACCTAGCCAAAGCTAGCCACGCCATACGCCCAAGGCAAACCCCTGGCCCCACATGCCAAGTCAAATGCCCTTGCCTTGGCCCTAGCCACGCCATGCGCCCATGGAAAACCCTTGGCCCCACATGCCAAGCCAAAACCACACCTAGCCCAAGCTAGCCGCGCCATGCCAAACACACTGTGCATTGGACCTAGCTATGCTAGTCACACCATGCCAAGCTAAACGCCCCTACCTTGGCCCTAGCCACGCCATACACCCATCGCAAACCATTGGCCCCACATGCCAAGCCAAAACCACACCTAGTCCAAGCTAGCCGCGCCATGCCAAACGTACTTTACCTTGGCTCTAGCTATGCTAGTCACACCACGCCAAGACAAAAAAACCTTGCCTTGGCCCTAGCCGCGCCACCCTGATGGCCTCCCCTACGCGACCACCAAAACAAAGGTGTGCAATAATTAACAGTTTTCCTTCAATCTCAGAAGCAAATCTTAGCCATCCAAGGTTACCATACAACACATGGTAACCTTTGGTCCGAAAACCTAAGTTTGGCCACCCCAAACCATGCCATGCCAACGGCATGCCAACCTAGCCGCACCACCATGTTGGCCCTCACTACCGAAACGAAGGCGTGCAACGATCAACGGTTGCCCCTCCTCTTAAGATGCAAAATCTCGACCGTCAAAGGACACCAGGCTAGTAAGCTTCCCGAGCTTGACTTTCCAAGCCACAACAACATGCTACATGTTTCCCAAATATTCGAGACATCAACATAAACTGGGGGATGCTCATTAGGGTATTGGTTTGGTGGTCTATAGTGTGCGGCATACACAAATGCCATATTCAAGATAATGCAATAATAATAAGACAGTTAGTAAATGCAAGAAGCAACGGTGAAACGCTCCTTCATTATGGGACATCAATTCCATCAAATCCCATCAATACCAGGCGTTACCACCTCTTCCCATTTAACTCATCCGTTTTCCTTTCTTATGAGGCCAAAGTACGTTTCTTTTTTGACTTGTATAAATAGGCTTACCTATTTCCACCAGAACACAAGTTCTTGGTCAGGGGAAAACACCACACTCAGAAAGGAAACTCTTGCTAGCTTTCTCAAAGCTATCACCTTCTGATACAAGTCAAGTACTACTCTTCCAGAATTATTCTGGTCTCAACACTCTCTTCGCTTCCTTCCCTAACCCTTCTCCTCCACTTTGTGACCGAAGCAAGTCTGGAACAGCCATTTCTTGGTTTAGGCCGGACTTGTACATATTGATTTCTCGAATCTAAAGTACTCCCTTGCATTACATTGTTTAGGGTTTAAATTGTTTCTCACCTTCACACCCGCAATTACCGAAATCAGCAAAAACTATTTTCACCTATAAACAATTGGCGACCACAGCGGGAGGAATGATCTATCAGTTACAATATCAACTCCAACTCCTGATTTCGTTTCCCGAATGTCAATCCCAATATGGTGGAACTCAGGTCTAGAGCGGCTGCCGAGAATACCAGCACATAGCACGTCCCTGATGGTAGTGTCTCTCCCAATAACGTCGTTACATCACCTACTGACTACAGTAACTCCGAATGCACTCCCTCAAGTGTGACACCACCAATCACCAGGTCTAGAGCCGCCGCCTCTAATGTCTCTGCACAACCCTCTAATTACTGCAACGAAAATACCTCTTCGGGCGTTACGCCACCAGTCACCAGGGCCAGAGCCGCTGCTGCGGATCCTAATGTTTCGCCTAGAATGGCACCTCCAACCACAACTAAGGCTCTAGCTACCCCACCGACGGGACCAGAGACCGGAGGGACCCGAGGAAGCCGTCCTTATGTCACCATCGCTGATTTGATGGAACGACAGGAAATGCTCGCCAGAGCCCAGACGGATATGGTTTTAACACATAAGGAGGTACTTGTCTTTCTCAAGACCCTGACAGAGCGGCTACCACGTGAGTCGAGTCCTTCAGATCCACTTGGAAACGTCTCCAACAACCCCTGACGCTAGCACCTCATCGGAGCACGCCTCCGCGGATGAGGAAATTCGCGCTAGATCCCCATTTGAAAGAAATCAGTTGTCCAACTTCGTCACGCGAGAAGATCTGGAGCAACTTCTCCGCAACCGAATCAAGAATGATGAACTGGACATGCATCAACACCAACCCCCTTACCCATCCGAAATGCAAAGAATCTCTTTTCCAAGGGGGTACTCCTCTCCTTAATTCACCTTGTACGATGGTACCGGGAATGCACATGAGCATGTCTCCCGTTTCTTGGAATCCCTAGGTGAACGTGAATATAATCACGTTCTCCGTCTGAGGGAGTTCTCAAAATCACTTACCGGAAGGGCGTATACATGGTACAACAACATCCCGCCGAACAGTATTCCCAACTGGAGTAGCATGGTTACTGCGTTTTACAGGAAATACTTCTTCATGTCTGAACAAGTTAATTTCTCAGACCTCGGAAGAATGTACCATTGGGATAACGAACATCCAAATGATTTTGTCAAAATGTTCAGGGTTCAATCACTCGACTATCACGACCCAAACGTGACTGAGTAACAGTTGGTGAACGCGTACATCAATGGTATGGTTCCTATTTACCACCACTTGCTAGAAAACTTGCGTTTCCAAACATTCTCCGAACTCCATGAAGCCGCTAGATGATCTGCAACGATTGCACCAGCATTACTGGAAAGAACTAGGCCAACTCGAACCGAAGACACGCGTGAAACTTGCGGGAATTGACGCCTCACCAGCAAGCAATTTAATGCTGGCTTATCCTCTGTGAACATAGTGAACGAAAGAGGAAAAAGGAAGGCCCCAACTATAGGCCCCCAGCCAAAAAGTGAAGCACCGGTGCAACCGAAAACCCCACCACGGAAGATCTCCACTAAATCTCCCATGCATCATCATAAAACCGAAGGGAATACCTTCGATTTCCCGTTTCCCATCGAGGAGGTGTAGACACCTAATTTTGCACATAAAATGGGTCACGAATACCGCCGTGAAGTCGTATCCGAATGTTGTCAGTAAATGGACCAAGTCTAGAGTTCGTTCATAAATCATTAGTGGTGTCCGAACTTGGCAGTTTTAGTCGCCCATAACACGAAATCAATGTTTTAAATTGGAATTAGCCCATATCAAAGCCCACTAAGTTAGACGCCACCTAACCTAGGCTAAGGCCATGTATCTGTGGCATTTTTTCTCTCATCCTAGGTCCAAGTGGTAGCTGCACATTTCCGTGTCCACCAAGGCCTCCCATCCAAAATGTCGACATTTTTTATATAAGGTTCCTTTATTCCCAAGTCTTTCCTTTCAACTAAAGATCCTAGGCTTGAATGAAATATTTTGCATTTTGGTATTAATATCCAATGAATTAATAAAAATGGGAATAATATTTTTGAAAATGAGTAATAATATTTAGGTTTTAGAGTTCAACCGTTTGATCTTAGGCATTGAATCCTATGGCCTTAATTGATTGGAGAAGACTATAAATAGGGAGTTTTTTCATGGAGGGGAATTTTTTTTTTAGAGAAAACAAATTCCGTAATAATAATAATAATAAAAAGTGGGGGATTCCGATAGAAACCTAGGAGAAATCTAGGAAGAAAAATTTGGTAGAGACCAATACGGTGATTTTTGGATACAATTTGCGGCGTTTCTATAATTATTGTTGGTTCTAAATCTAAGTAACATTGGCGCAAAAGCTAAAGGAAATCAGGTTGGCCTCTATTACTTTTCTTATTTTTATTTGCTATAAAGGTATCGTTCATCATACAAAGAGAGTCTTGCTTTCGTCTTTATTTCAATTATCTAAATAGATAGATGATATTTGTCTAGACTGATTGTAGACAAGAAAAGGATTTAGGGGTTGCATGTGTTTCCGTGATTGGTTACATGAATTAATTGGTGATGAATCTTAACTGTTGCTGGATACATATATAGCAAACAACGTGTTGATGACAACTAGTCCCACTCCTACTACTGTTTTGATGTTACGACTTGCGAACATTAGGTGGTTTGGAATTGCATGTTTGGTTTAGTACATAGCATCTTTATTTTGTGCACAATAATTTTATTTGTTATTAATTTCGGTTTATGATTCATAGGATTTAGAATTTAATAATGATAATAATAGACTTATTTGTTATTTTTAATATATTTTTTTGGACATTAATAATAATATTAATTTGGTGACCAATAAGTTTGATATTTTTGCAGGTGTATACTTTTATTAAGTTTTACTATTTTTGTTTTACGATCCAAACCCTAGTTTCCCAATTATAAAGTAGAGGCCAATTTTCGGATTGGACGGGCTAGGTGCTTCACACCTTCCTAGCCCGTATCTTGATTCCCAGACTTTTCTCTGTTTTTGGACCAGTGTTACTTTTGGGTCCCAACTCCCTAAGTTGGATGGCGGCTTCGATAATAATAATTTCCCTTATTAATAATAATTGGACACTATATATTTGAGAGATCCTAACCGATTTCGACGGTATCTACAGGAGGTGATTGACCTCCTAGAAGCATGGATTCAAGATGATGTTATTAGACTGCCACCTCCCAGACGTCCACCAACTGAGGCTGAGATGGAAAACCCTAAGTACTGCCATTACCACAGATTCGTTCACCACCCGACCAGTGATTGCAACATACTAAAGCATATTTTGAAAGAAAATATAGAAGCGGGAGAGCTCCAACTAGGAGACGAGGGAGTACATCGAGACCCACTTCCAATAAGAAACTGTGGGTTCCATGGGGACTCTGTACACGAGACTATACAATCCATGATGCAGCATGTATGTGAAATTCTCTATCTTTCCAAGGTGCAGCGCCAATATATTTTCGCAGCTCTCAATCGCGTTGTATCTGGCAAACGACCTTTTCTGTTCCTGGAAACCACACCAGGGGCCTAAGCTTTCCAAACGGGCGGAACCAAAGGGGAGAACTGGGGACTGCTGACCACGTCCCATTTAAGAGGCATCGAATTCGACAACACGCTCATCGACGTAGCCTATGACCTCAACATCATTACTTTCAAGGCACTAAAGGCTGCGGGATTTACAAAACAAGACGCTACCCACTCCCCGTCTATGATTAAGAACCCGAGAGGAGAAGCTTTGAACGCGCATGGCTACATCAACTTTGAGATCAAGGTGGGAGACACTATAATGCATAGAAAATTCCACATTTTCAAAGAACTGGATCACGACATGATATTGGGGCACTTACGGGTACTCAACAACAAAGCGAAATTAGATGTGCACCCTCTACCGACGTCCACGCCCGAAAGAATCTCCAACAAACCATCCCACTTGCTGCTGCATCAATGAGTTACCGAGGGAACCCGGACGCCAGGAAAAGACCTGTTGGCACTAACTCATGGATTCCAAATGCAAGTAAGTCTGGCCGAACAATCTTATCTACGACCAGTCATTTCTTCTCCTATTTATTCATGGGGACTCGGCGCAATTACTGGCATAAACACCGTCAATAGATGTGAATGGGGTACTGGGCCATTCAAACACTTTGCAAGAAGCTCAGAAGAAGCCACCAAAAACGACGAGGCCAAGACTCAAATGGTTACACAACGCATGAACCCGTTTTCAATCGGAGATATATTGATTAAGGTAAACTCGTTTCAAGTTGGGAAGATGACGATAAAGATAGCTATTCGAATTGGTTCTCCTGATGAAAGAGAAAATGAGCCGTATCTGGTGGCAGACGTTCTTTTAGGAGGATACTGCAAGCTCATCAACACAGACAATCCGGAAGGAGTGATAATCCACTCGCGATGGCTCAAGCTTTCCCATCCCAAGAATGTTGTGTTTTTCCTGCCACTCTCCCTTTAGTATTTCTTTCGGCAGTTTCTCTTGATGTATGTATTTCCACAAGATGAATACACTGTTTGTATTCTTCTTCGGAATTTCATTTCCATAAAAAAAAACATACACCTCTTTCCGAATGGGTTTTTCCTGATCTCAGAGTAATACGTCAAACTAACCCAAAAAACCACTGAAAAGCCATTGACCATCATATCACAACCAGAAATACCTCATTCAATTATTCAAAAAAAAAAAAAAAAACAAGCAAGCAAGTTGAACGGTAATTGGTGAACAAGAAGGTAAAGATGGGTCTACAAAAATATCAAGACGACTAAGAAACAAACATGAATGATATAAGGGTAAAACTAGCCATCGAAAGATGGAACACGAGTCCCCTGGGTCAAGGCTATTTTCAAGCACTTTCCCCAACAATCTCTCGGGCAGCAAAGATTCCATTCGACAGCGTTGGCAGTAGCAACATCCCATCCTGAAGCAACCTCATCAGCAACGGTGTCCATCTCTTTCCCGGCGCCCGCTTCAACGACTGGTCCAGCATATGCCACCATGACCCTTCCAATGTCGCCGACGACATCTCTGGCGTTAACTCCGAAGGCTACTTCAGTCTTGTCAAATGCTTCCTCAAAGGTTTTCCCAACAACCCTTCTAATAAGATTTCTTGATTCATCTGCATCAGAATCAATAACTATGGCGCTTCCCTCTAAAAGTTCCACATGCTCAGTTTTCCGTTGTTTCGACCTAGAAACAGTCTGATCCTCCCTAACACTGGAACGAGGAAAGGTTTTGCCGCACTGGAACTTCTCGACACGCCAAGTTTCTTCCTCATTTTCTCGTCCCTCCTCTATGTTCATCGAACCTAAGAAAGTACAAACACGCGCCTGCACTTCATGGAGATAGATATAAGGGAGGTCCTTGATGATTTCACCAGTTTCATGGAACAAAGATTCAATTCTGGATAATGCCTCCTCATGAGAAGAAGATCGGTTTCCGCCAATTCCGAAGTCATTCTCCGAAGAATTAAAGAGATGGCTATCTCTGGAGGGCCCCATCATATACTACAAAGAACAAGGAAAGTGGTCAAGCTCCATCTTATCTATACACACATAAGAAGGAGGATAACGTAAAAATAAGAAGGAAACACGAGGCGATACCTATAAAGAGGATGGACGAAGACGAACTACGCTAATGTAGAATTCAAGATCATCTTTTATGTACAACAAGATGATGCAACCTCAAAAGGGAAAGTTTTATACCGGCCATGAGTTAAGGCATGATATCAGGTCCTAATTAAACCCCATGCCTGGCTGTGAGAAATAATCATGGTTGGTTAGAAAGCATGGAAGAACGTGCTCGAGGCACACTAGGTCGTTTTTTCCTTCCCACCGCCAATGCTAAGCTTCAGAAACAAAACCGGAAACATAACAAAAGCGGAAGGAGTAACGCTTTTCCTATTTTTGTGTGTGTAACGTTTTGGGTTGAAGAGAGGAAGAACTTTCTGGTCGATCCAAATAAGGAAAGAGGCAACCAAGCCCTTGAAGATAAATCACCAAGCAATCCGTTCCATGTCTCATCCTCACCGCTCCTGGCCATCTGTGCACGTCATACCACGTCCCCACCGCGCCTAGCCGCCCATGTATGCCATTGTCGCAGACCTAGCCAAGCCCTCGCTCCATCTCCGCGGCCCCACCACGCCTAGCCGCTCCTGCACGTTCCACCATGCCATTGCCGCGGCCAGGACCACGCCACCTCTTGGCACTCGATCCAAGCCATCCACTTGCTCCGCCTTCCAAGACCGCGCCCCCTTTGCCTTGGAGATGTACGACCAGACCAAGATGGTAACTTTCATTTCACCACTCCACGGTCTGCATTCCAAGAACAAATTATGCAGGGCCGCCAACACGGGAAGCCAAAACTTTCTTCACCACTCAAAATAGTAGTCGGATTCTCCTGACCATCTTTGCAATGATTTACATCTCGATTCCGTCCTCGTCTGTCACCATCATATGCTTACCTCACAACAAGGTACCTGTTCCGAGCTAAGCAGGGGACTTAATGTTGATGGTGGTTTTTAGATTAGGGTTAGAATCGTAAAACACTAAACCCTAGCAGACAGTGACGTCACAATATTTAAGTGATAAAGCATTTAATAGGCACATTTACTGAAAAGCCTTTAATGTGTCTCTAAATAATTACCGGGGTACCTTTTTTAAAATTAGGGTTACAACAAGCAAAACCCTGATTCCCCTTTATGCCAATGGCAAATCATGTCAGCCACAGCAACCGCGCCAAATCATGCCATCCATGCTAGCCGCACCTCTGTGCCAATGGAAAATAATTCCAGCCACACCAACCGCGCCAAAGCATGCCAACCATGCTAGCCGCACCTCTGTGCCAATGGAAAATAATGCCAGCCACACCGACCGCTTATTTTATTTTAGAATATTATTTTTTCCTTTTTATACGTTTCTTTTTTTATTTCTTTTCAGGATGATGACTTCTTCTGAGGAGACGTCACCTACGATGACGCTGGCGGAATATATGCGTAGAAAGTCAAATTATCAGGAAACCTCATCTGAGATGACGCTTGCTGAATATATGCGTAGGCAATGGCATGGAGTTTCTGCTCCACATGAGGTAAGTGAAGAATCACATCAAACTATTTATGAGAAGTATTACAAACACATACCGCCTAGTTTTGAACAAAGATTGAGAGTTCTTGAATGTCAAAAATTATTTGTTGATGATGATGAATCTGATAGTGACTCTCTGTTCCAAACAGAACATATAGATGACCCTGTGGATGATTGTGTGGTTTATTCTCCTAATTCCATAGATAAATCTACCTCACAAGATTATTCACCCGACTTAGCGTTTGTTTCTAGACCCCTATACTTCCAAAAGTTGCCAAATTTAGGGTTAGAATTGTGTGCTTCTAAAGTGTTGTTGGATTACTTTGCAGCTAAGTACCCAGAGGATTTGCCTATTTCTAATACCGTGCATGAGCCAATTGAAAATTTCCCAGTCTCAATATAATCCCCATATTTTGTTCTTTACGCACTTCCATGTGCGGTAAAAACTTGGTTTATGGGTAAATCTTGTTTTCTGACAGTTTCAGTGTCCCCATCTTTTCATAAAATAATTGTGAAGCTGTCATTTGTAAATATTATATTTTGGGTCGATCCCCAAGTTTTCAGGTTATTAGTTTACGGGGATATTTTATGTACATTCCAGTAGGTATAATTATTTGTTTATTTATTTTTTTTATTCTTGAATTTCTCATCTTAATTTTTACGTTGGATGACTCAATTACATTGAGGACAATATAATATTTAAGTTTGGGGGAGTGGGTATTAACATTTTCTTTCAATTTTTTCAGGAATTTTCTTGAGTATTGTGACCAGCTCTTGAGCGGGTCTAAAAAGATAATAAAAATATAAATATTATGACCAGCTGTGTAGCAGGTCTAAAAAATATATATTATAGTTGTTAAGCTTATGACCAGCTGTGTAGCGGGTCTATTTTTATGTATTTCCTTTTTATGACCAGCTGTGTAGCGGGTCTCTAAAAAAAAAATTATGATTTTTTTAGGGTTATGACCAGCTGTGTAGCGGGTCTTTTGTTTTTCCTTATACATTATGACCAGCTGTGTAGTGGGTCTAGCCACGACTTTAATGCGAAAGTAAGTAATTTTATTTTTCATAGAATTGGAGTTGTTATTGCGAAAGGGATTGGTGCCCAGCTTGTTGCTCGGCTACCAACCAACTCTCTTGTAAATGAGGATGATGATTAATAAGAGGATTAGCATATAAATTGATAAAAAAATAAATGTGTCGGGAGTCTTGTGTATGGCATTTGTCATGACCAACTGTGTAGCGGGTCTAACTCTCTTTTATTTTATGACCAGCTGTGTAGCGGGTCAATTTTCTGTTTTGCTCGAGGACTAGCAAAATGTAAGTGTGGGGGAATTTGATGAGCAGGAAAGTGCGACGCATTTTCACCCATAAATACATTAGCTGGGACTCATTTTATCACTAATAAACTTGTTTGTAGGTGTTTTTGTGAAATAAGCTCTTATGGAGAAAGTTTGCTCGAAAAGTGGTTTTTGTACCCCGGAGGACACGCGTTATGCGGACTCTCAATGTCGGTTAAGGGGCACCTCAATTACTAAGGGGTGTCCAGTTGCTAAGGGGCACCTTCTTTGTTATTTGGAACATGTGGTTATTCGCACCCCAAAAATAACTATTTACACCCAACTTGCTAAAGGGACACCTGTACAGGATAAGGGGAGGTCATCTTCTTCCTTTTGAAATTGAAAAATGGCGGGAAAATTGGTTCTTGAGCGGCCAGAATTAGGATTGAGAATTTGAAGTAGTTTTGATGAGATTCAATCGCTGGAACTTCTTGGGTGAGTCTGTTAAGGCTTAACAGGGTTGGTATGATCGATGGAATTGATAAACTTGGACTGGGTTGGTTATTTGAAGCAAATCAGGGACTGAGAGGTGTTGTTATGGATTTGGTAATTTTCAAAGGAGATTCAATCGCTGGATTCAGTTTTGTTGGACCTGTTAACACTAAACAGGCTTGGTATAGTCATTGTATTCGAAAGAATTGGGATGGATATCCGTTTGAAGCGAATCAGGGGGTGGAAAAGATATCGAGTTTCTGGAAGTGATTACAAGAGATCTTCTCGAGATTTTCTTTATGTTTTCGTTGGAAAATGACTCATTCTTACCAAACAGGAATGGTAAGTGCGTTGGAATTGAGAAAATCTAGGAGTTATACGAATTTTGATAAAACAGGGAAGAAATATCTCCGGGTTTATGGCTGGTGAGTTTTACTTGGAAGTTAAGTGCAGTTAAGAGAAGATATTCTCCTAGGATGCATATATTTAACCTAACAAAAGAATTTGGGAAGTTTTCAAGACAGTTAACGCGTGAAGATGATTGAAAAGGAAACGAATACCCGTGGAGAATAATGGAATTTATGGAGGATTGTTTGGAGTTATTACGGATAATATTTGGTCCTGTGAAGTATATAAAGGGTCTACTAGATGAATAAAAGATATAGATAATGGGGAGTGAAGAACAGAGAATTGCATAGAAACTTCTCCACTGCTGCAGAGAAGAAAAAGAAGAAGAACAGACTACAAGTAAGAACTGTCGCTGTTTCGTCCATGAACGACAGTTTTCTGCGACAGAGTAAAACATTTGTTTTCTGTAACAGCCATTTTAACAGTTTTGTAATGGCTGTACAACGTTGCAAACTCGTTTTATAATTATTTTTCTATAATAAAAACACCATTTGAGCTATGAATTATATTTTTGAGTGTGTTTTTATCATGAGAAGCTAGACCCCGACTCTAGGTCGACGGAGGAAGCCGAACTTCACACATGGGTAATTTATTCTATTTTCTATTTGACTTTTGCCCTTATTTTGAATTGATTTATGATTCAATAAAATTAGTTGTGATTCAATTAGATAGGTTATGCTTTGTTTAGATAATCTATGCGTAGGGGATACAATTAATGTTTTGAGGATCTACCTTGGCAAAACAAGAGTCGTTGTTTTATTTATCTACTGAGCGATAATTGTTGAGAATAAATAATTTAACCTCGTGTTGTGAATTCGGTGGAATCTTAGACCCAGTGACTCTCTCTTTTATTATTTTCCTCAACCTTTAAATTTAATCTTCGCAAATCTGAGAGAACGAATCTTAATTACTACTACGAAAACCCAAAAAAATCTTAAATCAACCACGCCAAAGCATGCCATCCATGCTAGCCTCACCTCTATGCCAATGGAAAATCATTCCGGCCATACCAACCGCGCCAAAGCATGCCAACCATGCTAGCCGCACCTCTGTGCCAATGGAAAATCATGTCATCCACGCCGACCGCGCCAAAGCATGCCATCCATGCTAGCCGCACCTCCGTGCCAATGGAAAATCATGCCAGCCACACCAACCGCGCCAAAGCATGCCAACCATGCTAGCCGCACCTCTGTGCCAATGGAAAATCATGCCAGCCACACCGACCGCGCCAAAGCATGCCAACCATGATATTCGCACCTCCGTGCCAATAGAAAAGCGTGCCAGCCACACCGACCGCGCCATGACAAACACATCTATCCATGGCCCCCCCCCATGCCGCGCCACCATGCTGGCCTTCCCCACGCGGCTACCAAAGTGAATGCGTGCAATAATCAACGGTTTCCCTTCAATCCCAGGAGCAAATCCTGGCCGTCTAAGGTCACCTCATGACCTTTGGCCCAAAACCCTAGCTTGGTCAAAAACCTAGCCAAGCTAGCCGCACCATGCCAAACACATCTCGTCATGCCCCCCCATGCCGCGCCACCATGCTGGCCTTCCCCACGCGTCTACCAAAGTGAAGGCGTGCAACAATCATTTGTTGGGTGTCTAAAACACCTAATTTTAAATCTAGTATTTATGCTTTCTTTGCTATTGTCTTTGTAAATTATGTATCTTATGTTTTCTTTTGAGTATTATTATGTGTTTTGGAGTCATTGGAGCAAAAGGAAGTGGAACTCTCTTAATTCTAGGATTTCTTCTCAATCATCTTGAAGAGAACGAAAATATGAAGCTAGCGGCGAAAGAATGAGGTCATTACGACGTCATATGAAAAAGTTATGAGCGGAGGCATCGATGAAGCTTGGGAACTGACAATATAAGAAGAGTTATGTAGGAATTGTACTGTCAGTCTTCTAAAACTGACAGTTAAATGGAATCAACAAAAGATTGCTCAGGACAACCCATATCTATGTTAACGGGTGCCTATACCATTTCCACTCATTACCAAAGCCATAAAGATGCTGAGACAAATGATTCCTCAATCATTTTCCCATCTGGGATTCATAGAAGAGAGAAAAGAGAGGCACATAGACTTTTTCCAGGAATTGATGAAGGGTTGAATCTGAGCAGAGGGAATCGATGGAATATTTGATGGGGATTCGCTGGAAATGATCAAGGTAGAAGTTACAGAGACGGGGTTGTGAACAGAAATTGGTTTGAGGCCTGAGAACAATCATTATAGTTAGGGTTTTGTTGTGAAAGAGAAGAATTAGAAGATGGGTTCGAATTAGAGGTTTGTAAGTGGCTGATTTGAGGAATCTGAGATCGATTAAATGGGTTTGATTTTGATTTCACAGGGTGTAGTTCAAATGGGTACAGATGTTGATAGTTTTGAGATGGTTACAATCTGTGAAGAGTTTATGTTGATGATTGATTGAGATGGGTTCTGATTGCAATTGCAGGAAGAAGAAACTGGAGATGGTGATTATCATGGGGTGATGCAGATTTGGAGCTGGGGTTCAGCTAGCTGAGAAGAGGCTTGTGGGGTCGAAATTTACAGGGAATGTATCGGATGGTTGGAGATTATGGAACTGAAGGCATTTTTGGAATTGCAGAATGAGTTTTGCAGCTGCAATTGCCAGTTAATTTTGCAGTCAATGGGAGATGATATAGAAGGTAATGGTGGCCTGAGAATGGAGCTGAATGCAATGTTGTGTGATGTTGGTTGGAATGTGATGCACAGGTGGTGGTGATTGCTATTGAAATGGGATGTGAAGGTTGTGCGGCTGAGACGATGGTGTCGGTGGCGGTATTAAGCTTGGTGTTGAACAATGGCAGAAAGTCATGGACGATATGAGTCAAGGAAATGGAGATGAGTTGCAGGTGGTGGATATAGCTCAGGTCACAAGATATTGATTCATGGGTTTGAGCTGGTGTTTGTCATGGAAGAGAAGGTGTTGTGCTATTATGAAGGCTAGTGGGATGGGAATGCAGAGATATAGTTATTCTTGCAACTGAGATATGGTTGTTGTGCAAGTGCTAGGTGAAGGAACAGATGGAGTTTGTGCCGCAGGAAATGAGAATTTGGTCTTGGTAGTAATTTGAAGTAACTGGAGCTGTAATTGAAGGTATACATTGGCAGCAAGCATTACAGCGAGACATGGGAATGATGAGTTGTTATGCCAAGGACAAGACGATGCGGTGTAATTGCAGGATGGTGTTGTTGCCCAATGGGTTTTTATGAAGAAGTTTCTGAAATGGAGGATGACTGAAGCTGAAGCAATGGAAGTGGTTGAGGTTGAGATGATGTTCTTGTAGCTAATTATTGGTGGTTGCGGAAAACTGAAGCACAGGCTGGTGGTTCTTGTCTTGCATAGATGGGTCGATGTTACAGTTGGGAGAATGGTTCGAGTATTATGAGCAAAGAAAGAAGTGTTGCAGCTGGAGTGGTGAATGGTTTGCAAGTTATGGAGCTGTGATGAGTGCGCTGCAAAGGGAAGTGTTGGCAAGGTTGTGAAGAGCAAGGAATGAATGAAGTGAATGCTATAGATGTATGCTAGGAATGTGCAGAGAAGGACTCAAAGAATGGCCTGGAAACTGTCTGAAATCAGTCAGAACTCGGCCAGATTTAGATTTCAGCGAGTTGACTCACCGATCCATGTACATGACTCAGGAGGAGTTAAACATGGGCTTCACTCATGGACTAGTTGGCAGATGGGTGTGTGACCAAAATTAGGTGAACAGAATATATAAAAGGAAGACTTCTTACATATCTCTGATCTATCTTTAACTTCTACTTTTGTTTCTAGGGTTTAGACATGGAAACTCTTCTCTTTATCCTTGTTATGAACTCCATGAGCATGAGCTAATCTTATTATTGGTGATGGATAAATTTGATTTCATATAACATGTTTCTTGTTCAATAAATTAGTTTTGTCTCATATTATCGTTTATGATTCACCATTAATATTGTTGCATGATTGAATGTTAGTTTTGTCGAGTTGCAAATTGGTAGAACTCAAATGCATATCTTTTGCTAGATTAGGGTTATTATACGCAAAAGTGATAATTCCTGATTGCAAGTAGCATAAATATGATTATAGTTTGTAGTGATATATTCTTATGATCATATGTGAACCATAACCTTTATTAAATCGGATTAGTGATTTTACACGTTCGATTGCTTTGGTTGGCCTGATTTTATAGAACTTAATGCATCTAGGGAATTAAACTTGATTAGTGCTTTTACACGTTAGGTTGTTCTCTTAGATAGAACTCATACTCGCATCTTTTAATGTGTTTGTTGATGACAAGAGTAAATTAGTGGGATATTCTTGCGATCAAGGTATTCTAGGGCCATTGATAAAATAGAGATTAAATATCAATTCTAGTTATTATGACAAGAACATGTTTGTGAATGAAAACTAATCCTTAACCAATATTTCTTATGCTTGATTTATTTGTTTATTTGCTTTTAGTTTATTTTACTTTATTAAAAATCAGAAAAATCCCCCGTGTTATTTATAGGAAACCGAAAATATATTGACAACCTAGTCCTCTCTGTGGGAACGATCCTTTCTTTCCCTTGTTATATAATATATTTTGAGTAGTGAGAAAGTAATTTATTTTTGACGCATACGACAGCGATCACCCTTCAATCCCAGGAGCAAATCCTGGTTGTCTAAAGTCACCTCACGACCTTTGGACCAAAACCCTAGCCTGGTCACAAACCTAGCCAAGCTAGCCTCGCCATGCCAAACACATCTCGTCATGGACCCCATGCCGCGCCACCATGATGGCCTTCCCCACGCGGCTACCAAAGTGAAGGCGTGCAACAATCAGCGGTTGCCCTTCAATCCCAGGAGAAAATCCTTGCCGTCTGAAGTCACCTCACGACCTTTGGCCCAAAACCCTAGCTTGGTCACGCACCTAGACAAAGCTAGCTACAATATACGCCCAAGGCAAACCCCTGGCCCCACATTCCAAGCCAATCTCCCTTGCCTTGGCCCTAGACACGCCATGCGCCCATGGCAAACCCTTGGCCCCACATTCCAAGCCAAAACCACACCTAAACTAAGCTAGCCGCGCCATGCCAAACGCACTCTGCCTTGGCCCTAGCTATGCAAGTCACACCATGCCAAGCCAAACGCCCCTACCTTGGCCCTAGCCATGCCATACGCCCATGTAAAAGCATTGGCCCCACATGCCAAGCCCAAACCGTACCTAGCCCAAGCTAGCCACGCCAGCCAAACACACTCTGCCTTGGCCCTAGCTATGCTAGTCACACCACGCCAAGCCAAACGCCCTTGCCTTGGATCTAGCCACGCCACCCTGCTGGCCTCCCCTACGTGGCCACCAAAACAAAGGCGTGAAATAGTCAACGGTTTCCCTTCAATCCCAAGAGCAAATCTTAGTCATCCAAGGTTACCAGAAAACACATGGTAACCTTTGGCCCGAAAACCTAAGTTTGGCCACGCCAAACCATGCCATGCCAACAGCATTCCAACCTAGCCGTTCCACCACGTTGTCCCTCACTACCGAAACGAAGGCGTGCAACGATCAACAATTTCCCCTCCTCTCAATATAGAAAATCTCGACCGTCAAAGGTCACCAGTCTAGCAATTTTCCCGAGCTTGACTTGCAAAGCCACAACAACATGCTACATGTTTCCCAAATATTCGAGACATCAACACAAACTGGGGGATGCTCATTAGGGTATTGGTTTGGTGGTCTATAGCATGCGGCATACACAAATGCCCGTTTCAAGATAGTGCAATAAGAATAATACGGTTAGTAAATGTAAGAATCAACGGTGAAATGCCCATTCATTATGGGACATCAACTCCATCAAATCCCATCAATACCAGGCGTTACCACCTCTTCCCATTTAACTCATCCGTTTTCCTTTCTTATGAGGCCAGAGTACGTTTCTTTTTTGACTTGTATAAATAGGCTTACTTATTTCCACCAGAACACAAGTTCTTGGTCAGGAAAAAACACCACACTCAGATTGGCAACTCTTGCTAACTTTCTCAAAGCTCTCACCTTCTGATACAAGTCAAGTACTACTCTTCCAGAATTATTCTGGTCTCAACACTCTCTTCGCTTCCCTCCCTAAACCAACCCTTCTCCTCCACTTTGTGACCGAAGCAAGTCTGGAATGGACATTTCTTGGTTTAGGCCGGACTTGTACATATTGATCTCTCGAATCTAAAGTACTCCCTTGCAGTACATTGTTTAGGGTTTAAATTGTTTCTCACCTTCACACCAGCAATTACCGAAATCAGCAGAAACTATTTTCACCTATAACTAATTGGCGGCCACAGAGGGAGGATTGATCTATCGGTTATAATATAAAATTCAACTCCTGATTTCGTTTTTCGAACGTCAATCCCAATATGGTGAAACTCAGGTCTGGAGTGACTGTCGATAATACCAGCACATAGCACGTCTCTGATGGTAGCGTATCTCCCAATAACGTCGTTACATCACCTACTGACTACAGTAACTCCGAATGCACTCCCTCAAGCGTAACATCGCCAATCACCAGGGCCAGAGCCGCCGCCTCTAATGTCTCTGCACAACCCTCTAATCACGGCAACGAAAACACCTCTTAGGGAGTTACGCCACCAGTCACCAGGGCCAAAGCCGTTGCTGCGGATCCTACTGTTTCGTCTAGCATGACACCTCCAACCAAAACTAAGGCTCCAGCTACCCACCGACGGGACCAGAGACCGAAGGGACCAGAGGAAGATGTCCTTATGTCACCATCTCTGATTTGATGGAACAACATGAAATGCTCGCCAGAGCCCAAACGGATATGGTATCAACACAAAAGGAGGTACTTGTCTTTCTCAAGACCTTGAAAGAGCGGCTACCACGTGAGTTGGAACCCAAAATAAGCACTGGTCCAATATACAGATAAAGGTCCGGGAATCAAGATACAGGTTAGGAAGGTGTGAGGCACATAACCGTCCAATCTGAAGATTGGCCTCTAATTTATAATCGGGATACTAGGGTTTCGGTCGCAAAAGTATATAAATATTCATCAAAATAAATAAATAAAATTATTACCTGCACAAAACATCAAAAACATCAAAATTCTGAACAATATTATTATTATTATTTCTATCAAAATAATTAAAGAATAGCAAATCCAATTTTTATTATTATTGACTATCAATTATTATAATGGAATTTCTAATCTCATGGAAACTAAAGCCTATGCAGCGTTATTCTCGCACATGAAAGATCATGCAAACCAAACCAGACCCTATATGCATCAATTGACAAATATTGTACCATGTACTCTGTTGT
The DNA here is from genome assembly GCA_023529315.1 of Papaver bracteatum. Lineage (NCBI taxonomy): Eukaryota > Viridiplantae > Streptophyta > Magnoliopsida > Ranunculales > Papaveraceae > Papaver > Papaver bracteatum. The sequence goes on from JAJJWX010000603.1 coordinate 1,255,257, forward strand.
AATCCAACGAACATGAGAAAGGTCAATATATATACCAAACTTTGGATCGAGTAAAACAAAAGAAAACCATTAGTAATAATAATATAATATTAAAGAAAGCTCTAACGGATGATGATTGAAACAAACTTTTATTAATCCTAGAATACAATGGATTTGATAATGCTAGCAAGGAGCACTAACCTGTTTTTCGCGAATAAAAAAAAAAACAATGTTACATAGATTGATAAATAGGAACCAATGATGCCGCAACTTTCAAATCGTATCGAGACACTACTGTTAAAGTTTCTCCTAAAATTACTACTCTCTAGTTTCTCTCCAATGATCTCCTAGAATTCTACCGAAAATCCCCCTTAAGTTTCTCCCAAAAAATTTCCTCCTAGGTTTTTCCTTCTTTTTTTATTTAACTCTAACAAAGACACCCTATTTATAAGTTTCTTCCATCAACAGTTACCTTAGGATTAAAATGACCTAAATCCGATGGATCTTATTAAAAACCTAGATTCTCTAACCAAATAAATCATTATTATTTCCAATTAATAAAAATCCTCAAAAACATTTTAATCACCTTTACTAAAATATCCAAATATCATTTAATCTCAAGATCTTTGTAAACATGAAATGTCTTGCGGACAAAACCAAAAAAGGTGTCGATATTTTTACTCATTTGTTATTAGGGTGGACATCAAACCTAAGTGATCGGTGGATTCAAGTATCAGGCTTCGTGGACGCGATTTGGTACCAGTAAACATTTAATCTTTGCACGGACTTTGAAAAAGTGGGCACTTAATGGGCTAAGAAAATTTAGGCTACTAAATGATGACCTAAGCCGACACCGCACTCACGTCTATAATTTGGGTGGACACAATCTAGCATAGGCTAACTAGTGTACTCCAAATATAGTTCACCTAGTATTATTATTTTATCCTTATAACATATTAATGTACTAGGCCACTTCCGATACGATTTTGCGGCGAATTTTCGTGACTGTGCAAAATTGGGTGTCTACAGTTGCCCCTCTTTTGCATAGGTTTGCATGCAAACTGAATGCCAAAGACATGGACACCTATTATGTACAATTATTTTGTTGGATTCCTCACTTATAATTATCCAGAATGACACTAGAAAGTTCACCCGGATTATTTCTAAGTATTTTAATTTTGCACCAGTACACATCCTCATGATAAAGATCATGACGTTGCGGTACTTGTGCTATACCAACTATTGCGAAAACAGGTTACTCTTTATTACATTAATTCAACTAACCACATGCTACGTCATCACATCGACTGCATCGTCTGAGTAGCGTCTCTTCAGTCTTTAAGACTTTGCTCAAATTTTTTGATCATCTCTTGTCCTTTCTACGATCCATATGGATCTTTAGATAAATAATTTTCCTCGAGCAGTCTTGAGTTCCACCATCCTTATGTAAAAAGTAAGCCTCACTTTCCCTTCGAGTTTTGCGTCCAAAGTCTGGAGAAACCCTGTAATTAATGACCTTCCAAAAGAGCTATTAGTAGCACATGTTCCTAATAAATACTAATTATTATTATTTTATTTTTTAATATTTATAAAACAAATCATAGAAAATAATTTTCAAAATCAAAGGGTGAAAAACAAAATACTCAATATATACAAAGGTTTAGGTCTCCCGACCTTCCACGTGTCTGATAGATGCCACCAAAAATATTACCGTCCCCATCCAAATTTTCAAATCTGTCAATCCTCCCAGCTGTAATTAATTAACTTTACCTATTAGATTCATGATCTTGTTGCTTAATAGGAATGACATTCGATGCTTCAAATCTTCAATTTCTCCATGCAGCTCTTCTTTTATTCTATCTCTTTTAAGTGCTACTCAATTTTCCCAAGTGGCTGTTTAACAACCATTTTTTTTTAATTTGTTTGGACGCCCGTTTCTCATAGAACTTTAGGAGATGTTATACATGACTAATGATGACATACAAGTGAACTAACATATCTCTCTCTGTAAATTATTTGACAAGACCGATCACGATAATAGAAGATTGAAATTCTAATGACATGGGCCCAATATGATGATGGCGGTGCCCCTAGATTTTTATTTTTTCGAATGACTTAGCATAATGGCAACTTTTCTCTTGATTTTTTTTTTCACGGTGACTTAATATATTGATGACTTTGCCCTTTTTTTTTTGACACTATAAAACTGAAAATAATAATTCCTATTTTTTTTTTTGACGGATTGACTAACTGAAGGGGCCAAACATGGTGACGACTCTTCCCTTATTTATTTTTTTGACTAACTAAAGGGGCCAAATATGATGACGACTCTGCCCCTATTTATTTCCTACCTGACACTTGGAGAGAGAGATTGGACTTCTAAAAAAAATTCCTTAAGTTTTATGAGCGTTCGCTGCTCTTAAATAGATTTGAGCACTTACCTAGGTATGGTATTTCTTGGGTCGAGTAACACTCACTGGGCCTGGATCATGTTGGCTGCCCCGATCAAATTGTTGAGAAATTCTTCTATTTTGTATGATTCTTGGATCTTCTCGAAATTCTGCTTGCTTTATCTTCTTAAACTCTATCTCTGAAAAATCATTCATTACCTTATGATTAACTGCATTCTTAAACCCTATATTCGGAAAATCATTCATCATCTTCTCATTAGTAGCTTTCTTGAACCTCGTGCTGGGAAAATCATTCATTGCTTTATGATTAATTGCTTTGTTGAACCTTCTGCAAGGAAAATCAATCATTGTCTTCTAACTAATTATTTCCTTGAACTTTGTGCTGGGAAAATTATTCATTACCTTCTGATTAATTGTTTCATTGAACCTTATGCTCCGATTATTATTTATTTCCTTATGATTAATTGTTTTCTTGATATCATTCTTTGCCTTCTGATTATTAATTTGCTCCATCATTTTTCAAATTTAATAACACGTCCTTGTAAGGTACCATTTCCTTAAGTAGTGGATTCGTCTTCTTGTTTTTATTTGGTGGAAAAATCTCATCTTCATGTATTTTGAATCTCTCTTCCTTCTTATCATTGGTCATCCACATCTATTCGGGTATTAACTGCAATGGGTTATCTTCAATTAAATTCAGTACTTATGTCCTATGTATTGGCACATTCTTGCACCGTATCCACATTTTGGTCGTATTCATATTATTTCTCTGAGGTTCCCTTAAAGGTTGATTTTACTTGTTCCGATTGACAAACTTTAATTCTTTAGCCGGTTCAGGTTTTTCTTTTTGGTGGTTCCACAGTCCCCACGGTTTGCCAGTATTCTCACTGCCCTTGTTTATGTCGAGTATATTGTTCTTCGAAACATTTTTCCTCAAACAAAATCTTTTGGTTTTTTAGTTTATTTAATTTTTTTGGATTTTTTGGAATATTTTGAAAATTGGAAATAAAAAAAGACTTATTTACGAATTATAGTGATTTAAAACCCTTAACCAGTCGAATTGACTCAACAGAATGAGTTAGAGACTTACCTGACTCGGCCTCTATTGTTCTTACCACTTTTTCTTCATCCTTCTCTCTTATAGAGTTCAATATGAGTGATGGTTGTGTAGGTGGAATGGTTACATTTTTATTCTTGAGATGAGGTGGCTTGTAAATGGTTCCGTCTCTTGCTACATTTTGAACCTCAACACCACCCTCGGTTCTAAAAGGATTCCACCTTGTAGATGAAGATTAATTTGTTGCATATATTGGATCAGCAGACAAGATATCTGAGAGGTAGACCGGACTCACGAGTGTATGAATGGGATAAGGAAAAATCTCTGAAATATGCACAGGCCTAACAAGTGAGGTCTGCTTTGGTAGAAGGTCTGAGATATACACATGATCTGCTGGGAATCGGTTGGAATTCGGCACGTTCCTCGGTTACTCAACTCCATAATAATCTGCCATTAATTCAGACAAAATAACATGACGATTAGTTGTTGAATTAAATGAGTTCACAATTTTTACCTGATCCGTGAAGAGTCCACTGATGTGGACGGGCCGATTCATCGCAATTAAATTAGTTTCATTTTCCGCCAAGACAAAATTGACCCTGGGTTCCCTTTGATGATATTGCAATGGATTTGTATTAAGCTGCTTTTTTCCCCCAAAATTCCTTTTTGGACGTTCATATATGCCCTGATTCCAGTTCCCGATCTCCCCCTGGTATGTTCCTGTAGGTGATGTAATTGACACAATATTCACTTAATTTTCATTTGTAAATGTGGCTATTCCGCAATTATTCCCATTAGAGTCCTCTGGGTTGGTCAACCTTGTCATTTTGCCCGTGTCCAATACATTTTCAATCTGTGAACCCGCCTTCCATAAAGAGAGTAATTTTGGATGGTAAGACAATATCAGCCGGTTCCAATATTCATGGTTCAAACAGTTCATTATAATATCTACCATCTCTTCTTCGGTTAATTTCTCATCGAACTCTAACGAATTAGTCCTCCAACGTGGAAAGAATTTTGTAAATGCCTCATTGGGTTCTTGTTTGACAGCCTCTAAGTGTTTGCGAGTAAACTGAATTTCAGTGACCAGCATAAACTATCTCACAAACATATTAACCATATCCTGCCAAGTCGAAACTAGACTAGGGTCTGTCTTCATCAACCACTTTAAGGCTATCCCGGTCAAACTTCTCTGGAACAATTGTACTAACAACCCATCACTAATACCCAGTGGTTTCAAGTATCCAACATACATACAAATATGGGTTTTCGGGCACCCAGTTCCATTATATCTATCCATATCCGAAAATTTGAATCCTGGAGGTAAACGAATATCTGGAAAAGGATATATCCCATGTATATCTATTATATCCTCACCCATTTTCTGTAAGGTCCTTTAGATCCTTTTGATCCTCTGGGCTAATCATCTTTCTCGTGTTGTGGTCCCATATGTTTCATCAAAATTTTTATTTTTAACCTCTTCAAAATTATTCTTTTTCACCTCTTCATAATTATGATTATTTTTGTCATTTTTCATATAAGCCCCAACATGTTTTCCTGTGGACTTAGCAATGGCCTCGAGAGTAAACTTTTTGGTCTCAGCTTCGAGTTCAGTGTCGATATTCACTTCAGATATTCTATAGTCATTTTCCTATTTCAAAGGAAACAAAAAAGATATATATGGTAACACAAGGGTGCTTATGTCTCGGATTTTGTGCAACAATGAATGCAGTTTACAATTAATGCACGTGCATGCAGGTTTCGCTAACTCTTGGTAGGCTTAGGTTACCTTAGAAAAATATACCACAGACGTAGTTAGACTAGTCTTCTTTGGTACTGGGCTAAGGCTTGTGGTGGTTCAGTAACTCCCATAAGGCCCAAGGCACGGGTTCCGCTTACTAGCCACTTGTTTTCCTAAGAATCGAACGTCTGACGATTCAAAATGTAATGCAAATGTGCAAATGGGTGCATGCACGTGTGTGTGTGCAAATACCGAGTAGTGTAAAATCAAAACCCTAAAATCCCAATTACGTTTCAAGTTAGATTCTCTAAATCCCCAGCAGAGTCGCCACTGTAGATACCGTCGAAATCCGTTAAGATCTCTAAAATATCTAAAATGTTTAAATACACAAGGAAATTATTATTAGGGGAAGCTGTCACCCAACTTAGGGAGTTGGGACCCAAAATAAGAACTGGTCCAATATACAGAGAAAGGTCCGGGAATCAAGATACGGGTTAGGAAGGTGTGAGTCACCTAACCGGTCCAATCCGAAGATTGACCTCTACTTTATAATCGAGATACTAAGGTTTCGGTCGCAAAAGTATAAAAAAATTCATCAAAAATAAATAAATAAAATTATTACCTGCACAAAACACCGAAAATATCAACATTCTAAACAATATTATTATTATTATTTCTATCAAAATAATTAAAGAATAGCAAATCCAAATTTTATTATTATTGACTATCAATTATTATAATGGAATTTCTAATCTCATGGAATATAAATGGAAACTAAAGCCTATGCAACATTATTCTCGCACATGAAAGATCATGCAAACCAAACCAGACCCTATATGCATCAATTGACAAATACTGTACCATGTACTCTGGTGTAATCCAACGAACAGGAGAAAGGTCAATATATATACCAAACTTTGGATAGAGTAAAACAAAAGAAACCCATTAGTAATAATAATATAATATTAAAGAAAGCTCTAACGGATGATGATTGAAACAAACTTTTATTAATCCGAGAATACAATGGATTTGATAATGCTAGCGAGGAGTACTAGCCTGTTTTTTCGCTAATAAAAAAAAACAATGTTACTTAGATTGATAAAGAGGAACCAATGATGTCGCAACTTCCAAATCGTAGCGAGACAATACTATTAAACTTTCTCCTAAAATTACTACTCTCTGATTTCTCTCCAATGATCTCATAGAATTCTACCGAAAATCCCCTCTTAGGTTTCTCCAAAAAAAATTCCTCCTAGGTTTTTCCTTCTTTTTTTCTTTAACTCTAACAAAGACATCATATTTATAACTTTCTTCCATCAACAGTTGCCTTAGGATTAAAATGACCTAAATCCGATGGATCTTATTAAAAACCTAGATTCTCTAACAAAATAAATTATTATTATTTCCAATTAATAAAAATCCTCCAAAATCATTTTAATCACCTTTACTAAAATAGCCAAATATCATTTAATCTCAAGATTTTTGAAAACATGGAATGTCTTGCGGACAAAACCAAAGAAGGTGTCGATATTTTTACTCATTTGTTATTAGGGTGGACATCAAACCTAAGTGATCGGTGGATTCAAGTATTAGGCTTGGTGGACACGTTTTGGTACCAGTAGACATTTAATCTTTGCACGGACTTTGAAAAAGTGGGCACTTAATGGGTTAAGAAAATTTAGGCTACAGTAGAACCTCTCTATATTAATACTCTTGGGTATCCAAAAAATTATTACTATAGGGAGGTTACTAATATAGAGAGGTACCCATTGAAAATGTAAAAATTTTGTTCAATGTATTTGTAATTGTATTTCGATGATGTATATACGTTTTTATAGTTCCAATATACAAGTGCATGTATATATATTGGAATTTGTAGTTCCAAGAAGTTTGGAAGCTTTAAACATGCTCGACAAGTTGGAAATATTTTAGCTTTAACAAGATTACGCATCCGAAAGTTAAAAAATAAGTTGTAGTAATCCAAAAAATTACTTGTTTTTCTCAAATAACTATAGATAAGTATTTTGTTTAATCAAAAATTTCATCTGACTAAATAATATATATATTTTAATATAATGTTGATTATTACTGTTTGGAGGTAAGTTCTTTTAGGCGGAACTGGAAAAAATCATTAATATTAAACTGGAGAGGGTATTATTATTTCTTACAGGCCCAAGTTGGGACCATAAACTTTTATTAATATGTAGAGGTTATTAATATATGGAGTATCAATATATAGAGGTTCTAATGTACTAAGTGATGACCTAAGCCGACACCACACTCACGTCTATAATTTGGGTGGACACAATCTAGCATAGGCTAACTAGTGGACTCCAAATATAGTTCCCCTAGTGTTATTATTTTAGCCTTATAACAGTCTTAATGTACTAGACCACTTCGGATACGATTTTGCGGCGAATTTTCGTGACTGTGCAAAATTGGGTGTCTACAGTAATGGTTTTGGATTGGCATACGCCGAGTGTTTTCACATATTTGATGGGTGTATAACCGTGTTGGCACCTCCTCCTATAGTTTCTCAATATCCATTTATTGGGGATGAGGTAATCATAATTTTTTTCTTGTATGATATTTTCTGTGAAGCTAATAAAACTAGATTACATGTCCATGTCACGGTGGATATGTGGTGTATAAGTTATGTTTTCTGACTGCAAATGATTTATCGACTATTTAAGATTGTTTCCTAATTAGTTTGGTTCACTTTTCCTCCCTAGATGGACTCAATTTGGAAAGAGCTGGATAGGAAATTTGGAGATCTTCTTGAACTTCGTAGGTCATGAGTGGTTCTGGTTCTTCTTATTGTAACTGCGAGTTAAAAGCTTCGCACGAATGAAAAGAAGTTTTGAACTTTACACTACTTATCATTGTTCTCATCCGCATGCTGAACACGATAAAATTTGTTAATTGTTAGCTGACATATGTAGTTTCTGTGTTAGGACAGATCCATTGCAAAGCTAATGTTTTAAAACAGCATTCGACGGCGTCTAACTTTCGTGGGATTTGGCCACATCATCTGGCGATTTCTGGACGCCGTTGTCTTTGACCATGGTGTACTGGTAATATCTGGATGCTGTGGTCTTTGACCATGGTTTTTGGCTAAGGTTTTTGTCGATGTCTGAATGCCGTGATTCATCATGTTCAAGGGAACTGTAGTACACGGTTTTTGAAGGTAATACTACTACTCGTGTATAACTTTTTTTTTTTCCGAATGTCGAATGATTAAACGAGTAGTGAATTCTGATTCCTAATTTATTTGGTTCACTTTTCTCTCTAGATGGACTCAAATTTGGAAAGAGCTGGGTAGAAAATTTAGAGATCTTCTTGAACTTGATAGGTCAAGAGTGGTTTCATCCCATTGCAACAGCGAGTGAAAAGCTTCGCACGAGTGAAAAGGTTTGAAGTTTCCACTACTTCTCTTTGTTCTCGTCGACATGCTGAACAAGAAAAAAATTCATTAATTGTTAGTTGACTAAATTTTTTTATCTGTAATTTTTGTGTTAGGGAAGCTCCTTAGTAAAACTAAAGTTGATAAACAACATTCGGCGACGTCTAAATTTCATAGGCTTTGGACACATTATTTGGCTATTTCTGGACGTCGTGGTCTTTGACCATGGTGTACTGATAATGTCTGGATGCTGTCTGTCTTTATCTACGACATTTCTGGCGACATCCAAATGCTTTGATTCATCATGATCAAGGGAACTATACACTTTTTTTTTTGAAGGTAATACTACTAGATTACTTAACCATATCCGTGGATATGTGGTGTATAAGTTTTTTTGCCCCCCGATTGTCGAATGATTTAACGGCTATTGAATTTTGTTTCCTAATTGGTTTGGTCCACTTTTTCTCTCTAGATGGACTCAGTTTGGAAGGAGCTGGGTAGATAATTTATAGATCTTGGATTTGAGAGGTCAGGAGTGGTTTGATCCATCGTAACCGCGAGTCAAAAGCTTCGCACGAATGAAAGGAAGGTTAGAACTTTACACTGTTTGTCTTTGCTCTCATAGTCATGCTGAACATGACAAAATTGTTTAACTGTTAGCTGACAAAACATTTTCTTCTATAATTTCTGTGATAGGAAAAAGCTACTTAACAATGCTAATGATTAAAATAACATTCGGCGACGTCTAAATTCCGTAGGCTTTGGACATGTCATCTGGTGATTTCTAGATGTTGTGGTCTTTGACTATGGTGTACTGGAAATATCTGGATACGGTGGTCTTCAGCTACGGTTTTTGGTAATTTCCAAATGCCATGATTCATCGTGATCATGGTGGATGTGTGGTGTATGAGTTTTTTTTTTCTTTTTCCGACTGTCGAATGAATTAATGGTTCACTTTTCCTCTCTTGATGGATTTAATTTGTAAAGGGTTGGGTAGAAAATTTCGAGAACTTCATTCTTGGGGGTCAGGAGTAGTTGCCTCCATGGTAACCGCGAATCCAAAGTTATGCACGAATTAAAGGCAGGTTTGAACTTTACATTACTTCTCTTTGTTCTCGCAGGGACGGTAACTATTTAAAGAATACATGAAAATCATCCCTGTACACACAAGAGCCTGGACCGCAACTGTTTGTGAGAAAGTTGTAGCTCCCCTCGAACCTCCACAACTACCATCAGTAGTAGATGTATTCAACTCACAAGTTCAGCTGCGCATCGCCATCTAAAGCCATTCTGTCCATAGCTGGAGTCATTGTTGTTCGCCTGTAGTTACTCAACATCATCATCTTTTGTGTTGACACCATAGCCTTACCAGCTTCACATGCCACCACCAACACCAGCTCCTCTGGCTAGCCTGCATCACTACCATTCGCAACCACTAATACATCACCGAACCAGCTTCAGTTCTGCTTCGCTATGGTAACCAATATCAAGTATTAAGTTTATATTGTTAACTTGTATGATATGGTTGTCACATATTGTTATGAAGCTTCAGGACAACACATGGATCTTATCACTTCAAAACTCCTTCCCATGCATATACATCATCAGCACCTGGATATATCCATCCTTAGGGAGCTGGCTCAGAAGCAAGTCCCAGTTATTCGTGTATCCTGTATAACTCAGTTGACCCTTATGTAGCACAATCTCTTCTCATGGTAATTTTATAGTCACTCTCATCATTGTTAGATTTCACATATTTGGCTAGAACAACAACAGTTCGACCATTCTACAAGATTAATTGCGAAACTTGCTACGCGTTGTCTTCATAACGCTCTCCATGAAGTTTCAGATTACAAAATCAAGGTAACAAATTCGAGTTCCAGTATGACATTTTTTTTCCTTCCGATTCTCGTAGATTGTTGAGCATGGTTGGAGGCACTGCCGAGCTTTTAACTCATGTAGTGTGTGAGCAGCAGGAGTTCCCACAACTACTTGTGCATAGTATTGCTTTGTACTTTTTCTATGTAAAGCTGTTTTAAGATTTTTCAAATGACACTGAATGGGTATGACTTGGGAATTGGATGAATTAGGAAATAAATTTCTTTTGTCAGTAGTGATTTGGTGTCAACATTCTTGACTGCATCAGCAGATTGGGTTAGCATATGAGCAGATTCTTGCCTCTGTTGTTGTTATCTACTGTTTGCAATAATGATATTTTTATTGGCGTAGATTGCAGTAGAGGATTATACCTCCATAAGAGAACCTATTTCGAGAAGCTGGAACCTTGCTCTTATTCGAAACTTACTCCGTAAAACATACCAAGATGCCAGTACAAACATCTATGTTGCAAAAGAATGCAGCAAAGATCATGATAATTCACTTCAACATGAGTTTCAAGTAAAGGCTTCTTACCAGCAGCATGATAGTTGCTAGAAAACAAAATTATAGAACTGTAATACATTGGAAAATTAATATTAATGGGGCTGTGGGCATGTCTCCTAGGTATGGAGTTGGCCCTAGACGTAACACTCTTTGATTGCAGCATCTAAAGTTATTGCTTGCAGCAGGTAAAATTTGATTCAAAGAAATTCTAGAGTACATTCTTGGAAATATCTTCATAGTTATGAAGCTCTAAGGATGCTAATAAATGCTCCCATGACCTTGCAGGTGTTTGTGGGAGAAAACTACTTCTGTCGGTTTAGGTAATTTTGGGTGTGTGTGGATGAGAAGTGAATTTAAACCTTCAACAAATGTGCTGCACGATGAGCACTTTGATTCGAGAGATAATCTGTACAATTCTGGCCTAAACCGAAGACACGGCCGTTCCAGATTTGTTTCGGTCACAGGTGAAGGATGTGAGGTTGATCTTAGGGAGGGAAGCGAAGAAGGTGCTGAGAGTATGAAGGTGAAGGCTATTAGATGACTTGTTAACAGAAGGTTGAGCAGGCTAGCAAACGTTGCAGACAGGCTATGGGTGTTAAATACGATGGTATTAACACTTGGTTTTCTGTGTTCTATTGGAAATAGGGAGGAGAACCTATTTATACAAGTCGATAAGCCTTCATCACGTCTCTCGTGGGAAAGTGGAGGAAGTGGAGTGATGGAGGAAGTAGAGTTGTGTGTTAGTGTCACACGGTTGCTTGCCCACTTCTCCTATCATCGCTAACCGCCCAAGTTTCCCTGACACGATCTTGTGATGGCGTGTTGCACGCTGCACGCTGTAAACCGCCAGACCAATACCCCAGTTTGTATTCCCCAGTTGTGACGTGATTAATGTCTCGAGTGTGTGGATCGTGGGACCCACAGAAAATAGTGCGGGATGAATCGTGAACTTGGTATAACATCGCATGCGACCATCTTGGTGACCGTTTGGAGGCTGTATAGGCAGGCCATGCCTTGGTAGGTCACCCTGTGAAGAAGAGTGACTGATGGTGATCATGGTGATACCTTGTTTGCTGGTTGATTCGCACCCTAAGTCATTCGTCCAAGCTTGCAAAGTTGAACGGACGAGATGGCTTGTAACCCTACTTGCGATCGTTGGATGGGAGGCGCGCATGCTGCCTCTTTCAACCCAAACGTTTGCATGCTAAGGGAGTTTCTATGGAGGAACCGATTGGCCCTGCATGGAGGTGGTACAATGGTGTTCACGCCCATGCCTGCTTGACTTGCAAAGATTTGATCTAAGCCACCCACTTCAGGTGGCAAAGACGAGTGGTCGAGATTAGAACTTATGGAGGGGCCGTGGCATTCCACCTTTGGGCACGCATACCAAGGAATTTGACCACTGCCGGTCTTGGCCGATCAGCTAGGCGTGAAGTTGGGCCCACGTTGGTCATGCTAGCATGCTCAGTTCCCTCTAAGTCTCCATATTTGCCTTCCATCCAAGCCTGCGAAGATGGACGCTCGAGATGTTTCTGCGACATGCGCCGCAAACCCTAATTAGGATTTCGGACCGGCCACTTTGGGCGATCGGTTTTAGGTTGCGTGCGCCTCCTTTGGGGAGACCGACCATGTATGCAACATCTTGGTCCGACAGTGAGCATGTACATGCTTGCTCTATGACCCTGGGCGCAATCTAAGCTATCCAACTATGCCTGCGAAGTTGGATGGTCGTGATCGTTTTGGATATTCTCAACCTGCATAAGGCGTTAGCCTAGCCTTGTTTGGGCAATCGTTTCTTGCACCACGGCTTGCCTATGAGGGAGTCGGTCATGTAGGTAGAAAGTGGGCCCATTAACGGTGTACCATCACTTCACTACTTGCTTTAGGGTATAATCTAAGCCGTCCAACTATGCCTGCGAAGTTGGACATTCACGATTAAAAGGAACCCTAGCCGTGCGTCATGCTCACTTTGAGCGCACGTTTTGGAAGGACCAACTGTAGTTGGTCTTGACCGTTCGGTCATGCATGAAGGTGAGTCCGAGGTGATCATGGTAACATGCTCAGGACCCCTTGAATCTATATCTACACCCTCCATCTATGCCTACGAAGTTGGACGGATGAGACCTATTTTTGAGTTTGTTTTCAGCAAGTGAGACTAACATGGGTAGTCTTGCATGCGTTCAATGGGGCTAATATAACCTGCCGTCAAGTAGCCTACGGGTGTTTGCATGTCGAACACAAGGCTTTAATTAAAGCATTAATAGTAATGATGCAAACCTACATAAAATCGGGATGGCTGCTACATGCTCCGCTCTGGGTAAGTTTTAATTCTCAGGGATGGTTGCACATGCTCCAATGAATTATCATGGCGAGAAATATTCATCACCTGAAGGCTTTACCCTTTGCAGGGCGTCAGTTTAAAATTTGGCTTTTATAATTTTACCCCTGAACATAATTCCACCATCAACATTAAGTCCCCTTCCTAGCATGCAATGGTTACACTATTGTAGGGTAGGCATGAGATGGTGACAATTTGCATACAAAAATAATTAAAGCCAGAGTAAATACATGTTTACCGCGTGGAAGAAGGTATGTCACGTATGTTAAATGCCTTGGATCCGGTTGAGTTGATCCTTCCAATGGTAAAGCTCGGCTGGGGAAGTATAGCCTGATGGGTCGATCCACCTTGGCCTTCCTCTTTCTGTGTACCTTCTCATATGCCTAGCAAGCATCGTGCATCCGATAAGCATTGTTGATCACAATCCCGACTCAACAGCCTCAGAAAGCGGCAAGGCAGACTTCTTTTCTCCTAGGGATCTTGTTGGATCGTGAAGCATATAAAGAAGTTTTCTGTATTCTTCTCATTAGGCGATCGTCTTCTTCAACATCTCAGGTATTGCTTCACACGTTGATTTCTTAATCGATTGGTGATAGTTGTAATTAGAATATTTTTTATGTGCCGTCGTAACTCATCTTCCTCTCTTTTTTGCAGTACATCATGAAAGGAGTTGGTGATGATCACTCTGCAGCTTCTTCAGAAAAAAGTTTTGAAGTTGATAAACCAGAAGCTAACGCACATGAAGAGGTGATGGCTAAAATTGATTTGCCACTTCGTGAAGTCGTCCATGCCGTACAGGGAATGTCTGTATTGCATTTAACCATTGTCAGGGGGCGGCTCCATGCTCTTTCATTTGCAATCCATATGGAGGAGAAACAAAGACATGAAGAAGCGTTGCGGGCGAAGTGGAAACACGAGGCGTCACAAGCACCAGTAAGCTCGAGAGCTGAAGGGTTGGCAGCTCGGTTGAAGAGACGGAGGGTTGAACACGAACGTCCTGCGGGTGATGGGAAGTGTGATTACCCAATACATGGTGGTGTGATAATCCTTGACCATGATACTGATGAGACTGAACGTCCGAAAGTGATTGGCATGATCTCCAAAGTTGCAATGGATTCTATAGAAGGTGCAGAAGATACGCATGCTGAAGATGTTGAGGCGGTAGCTGCTATGCCCGAAGAAGAAGTTGAGGCGTCTCTGGAGAAAGCGGCACAAGATGTGGATCCCAACAGTGATGAAGACGCAACCAGCAATTGAGTTTCCCTGTTATTCTTCTTTGTATATTTTTTTTTATACTCAGTGGCGGCTGAGTTTGAAGTTTTCCTCTTTACTTTCTTGTCTTGAACAAAGTTTTATTTAATGCTACTTTCAAAACATGCATATTTTTTCTGCTTGTGCCCCCTGACGTGAGTCTGGCTTCGTTGAAGTAGATCATGTAAGATACCTTCCTCCTCCCCTTTTTACATGTTTTATTCCTCTCATATTACCAGGCCGGTATGAAGATTTGGTATGAGGATTTAGGGTTTTCTTTCTGGGTAATGGTGGTTTGAAGGTGACTCATAACTTTGTGTGATTTTATGAGAAATTATAAAAGGAATGAAATCTTGATTACTTGAAGAAATATTGAAACCCTAATAAGCATGAAGGCAAGCGGTGCCATCATTTTGAAGGAATTACAAATATTGTGAAAAGGAAAATTGTTGGAGGAATCCCCCCAGGGGGATTAGAGAGGTGATGTCGTGTCTTCAAGTGAGGTAGGGCTTGAGCCATCGTGAGTGAACAACCACACCTTCGAGTTTGTCTGCATTGATGATCTTACAGTAACCGCCCAAGATAAAATCTGCCACTAAGAATATTTCCTCTTCCTTTGTAGGTATATCAGGCTGGGCAGTTATTTTTACTGCCATGTTTCCAACTTGGAACGTGGTTACCTTTGCTAACATATCTCCGATTTGAAACGAATTTGGACTTGGTATAACAGCTTGCTTATGACACGTGTCTTTCTTGACTACTTCCAAACTTTTGGTGAAGCGCTTAAATGGGCCAGCACTCCACTCACATCTCTTGGTGGTGGCCCACCTGTTAGGTGAAACAGTCCCTGGTGGTCTAGCAGGACAATCATCCACTACTTGCAAAGAGGGTCATTCAATGAGACTTACTTGTGCTCGGAATCTCTTGACGCAGGACGAAGGGATTTCACCAGGGAGTTGCGTTATGCCTGTGAGTTGTTGGTATGGAGGCAACAGGCAGTCTTAGATTCTCCAAGGTTTGTTGGAAATCATCGGAGCTGGCTTGTTAGAGATTCTTTCAGGTACTGAGATTGGTAAGGAATGCGCCTTGTGTACCCACGGGCGCCCCAGAATCATATCGTAATCCGGATGTTCCTTAATTATATGGAATCTAGCTTGTGTTGGAGCGTTACCAATCTTGACATCAAGGTTAATGTATCCGTAGACATCCACAAATTCTCCTGTTGGGCTCTTGATCACAGTCCGACCACGGGTAGCCTCCTGCTTTGAGATTTTCGCAACTTGCAGGGTCTTGATAGTAACGATGTTGAATTCAGAAGCTGCATCGATTAATGTGCTATCGAACTTGACATCTTTCATATGGGCGATGGTCAAAATTCCCCAGTTTCCTTTGTTGGCGCTGTCTTCCAAGGAGGCTTGAGATGCTGGAACGACTTATCTTTCTGGGTACAAGCGCCTTCCTGACACAATACGGTTGAGGGCCATGAATATATCTTGACGTTGTACCTTGGAAAGGTACAAGATTTCACACAGGTGTTCCATCATGGATTGTGCAGTCTTGCGCACAGAGTCTCCAGAGATCATGCAACTTCGGACGGGGAGGGGGTCTCTGTGAACTCCTTCATTTCCCAATTGAAGCTCTCCTGCTGCTATCTTTTCCCTGAAGATTTCTTTCAGCTTATTGCAATCCTTAGTTGGGTGGTGGACAAACCTATGATAACGGCAGTACTTAGGGTCTGCCATGTCTTTCTCAGTTGGTGGACGTCTGATAGGAGGTATCTTGATAGCATCATCCTGAATCCATGCCTCCAAGAGTTCCATTACTTCATTTATCGGAAACAGGAAGCCTGTGTCTTCGGTGCTCTGCGTAGGATCTTTGCTTGTTCCCTTTCGAGGCGAAGCTTTATGCGTTTGAGCTGCACGCTTGGGTAGTTGTTCTGCCGCCGCTGGAGATTTTATCTTTCCGCCTTCGCTTAATACACTGACAGAAGGTCCAGTATTATACTGCTTGTTAATGAGGCGCATGTTTCCCCGATTATCTCGTGAATCGTCGCTCCGAATGATCCTGGTTCTTTCCAATAATGCTGGGGCGGTAGTGGCTGAACGTTTGGCTGCTTCATGGAGCTCTGAGAACGTCTGGAATCCCAAGTTTTCCAGCAAGGCGCGATATATGGGTATCATTCTGTTGATGCATAATTCCACCAGCTGTCGTTCTGTGACATTTGGTTCATGGCAGTCCAACTCTTGTGTTCTGAACCTTTTGACAAAATCATTTGGATGTTCGTTGTTCCGTTGGGAGATTCTTCCCAGGTCTGAGAAAGTAACTTACTCAGATACAAAGAAGTACTTCTTGTAAAACGCACTGACATCTCACTCCAATTGGATATGCTGTCGGGTGCGATGTTGTTGTACCACGTATAGGCTCTCCCCGTAAGTGATTTGGAGAATTCCTTCAGGCGAAGAACGTGATTGTATTCGTGTTCTCCTAAGGATTCTAAAAATCGAGAGACGTGTTCACGAGCATTACCGGTACCATCGTAAAGGATGAATTGAGGTGAGGTGTATCCCCTGGGAAGAGGAATCCGCTGCACGTCTTGTGGATATGGAGGTTGGTGTCGATGCGCGTCCATGATATTTTCTTTGCCATGATTTTGGAGGAGTCTCTCCAGATCTTCACGTGTAATAAAGTTGGATGGTCGGCTCCTTTCCTTGAGACGCTCCTGGTACCTTTATCTTGCGTGGTCAGTAGCACAAGACTCTTCGTTCAGGTAGGCTTGCGTAACTGAGGTACCTGCTCCAGGTGTGCCGAACGTATTTCTTGTTGGCCCTTGGGGCTGTCTCGACTCTTGCGGAAATCGATCGGTTAATGTTTTAAGGAAGGTGAGTACCTCCTTCTGAGTGATTTCCATGTCTGCCTGAGCTTTAGCGAGGGTTTCTTGTCTTTCCATCAAGTCCACCATGGTGATAGGAGGTTGTCCTCTGGGTCCTCCAGATCCTCGTCCTGAAGGGGGATTAACAGTCGTTCTGGTGGCAGACGGAAGTGTCATGCTTGAGGAAATGCCTGGATTTGCAGCCGCTCTGGCTCTTGTAATGGGAGGTTTCACGCCTGCTGGAATGTCTGCTCCTGCTCCACTGGTACTGATGGTAGAAGACGCGATTCCACGAGACACATTGGTTGCACTGGCGGGTTGCACTGTAACACCAGTAATTGGGATATCAGCGCCACCAGAAGTGTTTTCGGCGCTAACTCCATCGTTGGTTGCTGATCCAGACCTAAGATCCACCATTCTTGAAATCAGAGAAATTGAATTGGTATTGAAGAAATCGACTTCACAACCGAGAGATTAACCTCCCACTGTGGTCGCCAATTGTTTGTGGGAGAAAACTACTTCTGCCAGTTTAGGTAATTTTGGGTGTGTGTGGATGAGAAGTGAATTTAAACCTTCAACAAATGTGCTGCACGATGAGCACTTTGATTCGAGAGATAATCTATACAATTCTGGCCTAAACCGAAGACACGGCCGTTCCAGATTTTTTTCGGTCACAGGTGAAGGATGTGAGGTTGATCTTAGGGAGGGAAGCGAAGAAGGTGCTGAGAGTATGAAGGTGAAGGTTATTTGATGACTTGTTAACAGAAGGTTGAGCAGGCTAGCAAACGTTGCAGACAGGCTCTGGGTGTTGAATACGATGGTATTAACACTTGGTTTTCTGTGTTCTGTTGGAAATAGGGAGGAGAACCTATTTATACAAGTCTATAAGCCTTTATCACGTCTCTCGTGGGAAAGTGGAGGAAGTGGAGTGATGGAGGAAGTAGAGTTGTGTGTT
This sequence comes from Papaver bracteatum, assembly GCA_023529315.1. Lineage (NCBI taxonomy): Eukaryota > Viridiplantae > Streptophyta > Magnoliopsida > Ranunculales > Papaveraceae > Papaver > Papaver bracteatum. Next base: position 1,273,643 of record JAJJWX010000603.1, read on the forward strand.
AGTGTCACACGGTTGCTTGCCCACTTCTCCTATCATCGCTAACCGCCCATGTTTCCCTGACACGATCTTATGATGGCGTATTGCACGTTGTAAACCGCCAGACCAATACCCCAGTTTGTATCCCCCAGTTGTGACGTGATTAATGTCTCGAGTGTGTGGATCGTGGGACCCACAGAAAATAGTGCAGGATGAATCGTGAACTTGGTATAACATCGCATGCAGCCATCTTCAGGTGACCGTTTGGAGGCTGTATAGACAGGCCATGCCTTGGTCGGTCACCCTGTGAAGAAGAGTGACTGATGGTGATCATGGTGATACCTTGTTTGCTGGTTGATTCGCACCCTAAGTCATTCGTCCAAGATTTCAAAGTTGAACGGACGAGATGGCTTGCAACCCTACTTGCGATCGTTGGATGGGAGGCGCGCATGCTGCCTCTTTCAACCCAAACGTTTGCATGCTAAGGGAGTTTCTATGGAGGAACCGATTGGCCCTGCATGGAGGTGGTACAATGGTGCTCATGCCCATGCCTGCTTGACTTGCAAAGATTTTATCTAAGCCACCCACTTCATGTGGCAAAGACGAGTGGTCGAGATTAGAACTTATGGAGGGGCCGTGGCATTCCACCTTTGGGCACGCGTACCGATGAATTTGACCACTGCCGGTCTTGGACGATCAGCTAGGCGTGAAGTTGGGCCCACGGTGGTCATGCTAGCATGCTCGGTTCCATCTAAGTCTCCATCTTTGCCTTCCATCCAAGCCTGCGAAGATGGACACTCGAGATGTTTCTGCGACATATGCGCCACAAACCCTAATTAGGATTTCGGACCGGCCACTTTGGGCGGTTGGTTTTGGGTTGCGTGCGCCTCCTTTGGGGAGACCGACCATGTATGCAACATCTTGGGCTGATAGTGAGCATGTACATGCTTGCTCTATGACCCTGGGAGCAATCTAAGCCATCCAACTATGCCTGCGAAGTTGGATGGTCGTGATCGTTTTGGATCTTCTCAACCTGCATAAGGCGTTAGCCTAGCCTTGTTTGGGAAATCATTTCTTGCACCACGGATTGCCTATGAGGTAGTCGGTCATGTAGGTAGAAAGTGGGCCCGTCAACGGTGTACCATCACTTCACTACTTGTTTTAGGGTATAATCTAAGCCGTCCAACTATGCCTGCGAAGTTGGACGTTCACGATTAAAAGGAACCCTAGCCGTGCGTCATGCTCACTTTGAGCGCACGTTTTGGAAGGACCAACTGTAGTTGGTCTTGACCGTTCGGTCATGCATGAAGGTGAGTCCGAGGTGATCATGGTAACATGCTCAAGACCCCTTGAATCTATATCTACACCCTCTATCTATGCCTGCGAAGTTGGACGGATGAGACCTATTTTTGAGTTTGTTTTCAGCAAGTGAGACTAACATGGGTAGTCTTGCATGCGTTCAACATGGCTAATATAACCTGCCGTCAAGTAGCCTACGGGTGTTTGCATGTCGAACACAAGGCTTTAATTAAAGTATTAATAGTAATGATGCAAACCTACATAAAATCGGGATGGTTGCTACATGCTCCGCTCTGGGTAAGTTTTAATTCTCAGGGATGGTTGCACATGCTCCAATGAATTATCATGGCGAGAAATATTCATCACCTGAAGGCTTTACCCTTTGCAGGGCATCAACTTAAGATTTGGCTTTTACAATTTTACCCCTGAACAGAATTCCACCATCAACAGCAGGCTTCGCTTGTACACATCTCATTGGAGAATAGATGGATTTCTTTCTTTCTCCTCCCAACTGTATTGCATATTCTTTGCCTTATGATTCTGTTCTTAGCTAAACAACTTTAATAATTTTCTTTTGAAAATCTTAATCTGTACATTTCAGGATGGTTGATTTGTGGGTTATTGATGGTTTTTAAGGATAACCCAATATGCTTATAATGTAGATTATGAAACTGAGAAGCCAGCAAGATGTTTAGTTAAAAGTTTATTACGATTAGAGATTATACGTACGAGCTTGCTTTCGTAAATATCTTAAACCATTTCAGTATTAGAGGCCGCTCACTTGCTTTCGGAAATATCTTAAACCATTCCAGTATTAGAGGCCACTCTCTCTTTTAAGCAGGGAAGTTAAGCGAAGCACTAACAACATTTTTGAAATGTTTCAAAAGGTTAATTCATAAATTGGCATCTAATTCATTAGAAGTTTGTGAAAATTTGCACTCCTCACTCAGTTAAACAAATGCAGAACGTATGTTTGATTTGATACATTTTTTTTATTTTCTTTTATATTTGATTGAGTAACATGGGTACTAGGACAGAATTGGCCAATTGCATGGTGCGTGTAAAGAGTGGATAGGGAGGGAAGCACCAAACTAGACGAGTGGGGACTACCGGGAGTAAAGATGTGATAATGGAGTAAAAAGATGAATTACTAAACGGTGGGTGCCTTTCTCTATGGCATTACTAATCGAATCTTTGGGCTTTCTCATCCTGGGGCCCACCTAATGAATAAAATGTCTCGGCTAGCTTTCAATACATGTTTTTTTTTTACTAATCTTACTGATCCTAAATGAATAATAATAATATAAAAAGGACAAATGATTGAGTTTCAAATAGTTAAGAAGACGCTGATATATCTGTGTTATTTAATCATTTGAGAGGGTGCTCTCATTATGGGTAGACTCGGAACAGTTAACAGTGTAACTCTTAAAGCCAGGGCCACATTGAAAGTCATGGAACTCAGACTTCTTATGGAATTTGAGAAGCTTGGACCATACTTGAACTTGATGTTTAGTGTAAAAATTTAGGTAGACAAATGATGATTCTCTTGCAAACAACATTTTAGAAGAAATTAGGTTGTGACATACCTCAGTTTATTCCAGTTATCAAGTAAGATTGAAAGTGTCATAGATCAGAGAATGCTTGATTTCAGAACATAGGTTTCATATATGTCAATAAGAGATGAAGTTATTACAGTAGCTCTAGTCCACATTTTCCGGTTAAAAGCCCATGAAACACCAATAGTTTAAAACATAAAAGATGTATATGGTAGATTAGTCCACATTAGTAAGAGTTATACAGTTAGTGTAAGTGTAATACAGTTTGTATCCGTACACTTATGTTAGCTTCTGTTAGAGTCCGTACATTTCTTGGTTTTCCGTCAGTTAAACACAGCTGTCTGTGACAGACTGTCATTGGTTTGTCTGCCTATATAATGACTTTCTCTTATCTAGTTCTATAACAGACTGTGTAGTGAATAATACAAACCATTATCTTCACTCATTTCATCATGGTATCAGAGCCGATCTGGGCCTGATAACCTTTTATTTTTGCTTCCGCCATTAACATAGCAAACTCAAGCTTCTGCAAATTTTTCTTACTCTTGATTTACCATGGAATCAAGCATTACTAAGGTACCTCTGAATACAATCTCTAGTATTGTACCTTCTAAACTTCAAGATCACAATTTCCTCACTTGGAAAGCTCCAATTCTTCCCTTATTCAAACGGTACAACGTTCTTGGTTACATTGATGGATCTAAAAAGTGTCCAAACAAGTTTGTTTATGCTCAAAGAAACTCAGCTCCTGAAGACACGATTAATCCAGCATGGCTCAAGTGGAATGAAGAAGATCAAACACTTATTCTATGGATTCAGTCAACTATCTCTGAGAGTGTAATATCATATATTGCTGGTCCTACTACATCTTTTGATCTCTGCGATCTATTGAACAAAGATTTGCAGCAATTTCATCAACTCACATCATTCAACTCAGAACAAGACTCTCCTCTATCAAACAAGGTAACAACACTATGATTGATTATCTAAATGAGATTAAGAAAATTTCTGATTCTTTATCTGCTGCTGGATCACCAATTTGTGAGTCTGAAATGATAGTCAGTGTTCTTAATGGTCTTGGTTCAAACTTCGATTCTTTCTCTACATCTATACGTGTTAGAAATCCACCAGTATCCTTAGGCGAATTACATAATCTTCTGTTGAGTGAAGATATTATTATAGCAGAAAGATCTAAGACCATTGCTAATTCTGAAGAGACCAAAGCCTTTGCTGCTTTTAGAGCTCAAAGATCTTTTCCTCAAAATACCAATTTCAGATCTGGTTCTCAACATTACTATAGACCTCATTTTCGTTCTTCTCATTCATCATCCTCATATTATCCTACTACATCATCAGCATCTTCATTTCATAACAAACATTACACAACAAATCCATTCACTCAGCCACCTAATCCATCTCCACTTCCTTCATCCTCATCTGGAGGTTCCTTTACCATGAAACCACAAAAACCAACCTGTCAAATCTGTTTCAAATTTGGACACTCAGCTATAGAATGCAATCAACGAATGAACATTGCCTATCAAGGTCGTCCAATTCCATCCAATCTTCATGCCATGATGGCTACTGCAGATGTTCTTGGTGAAAACCCATGGTATTGTGACTCTGGTGCTACTGCACATATCACATCTGATGCCTCAGATTTACAAGATTTTCATTCTTACAATGGTACTGAACAGATTGCTACAGCTAATGGAGAAGGTATGCCAAACTCAGACATAGGTACATCTACTAAATTTTTGTTCAATAATTTAGTGAAACTACCTAGATTACTCCATGTACCTACTGCTTCTCATAAATTACTTTCAGTACACAAATTTACTAAGGATAATCATTATAGTATAACCTTTGAGGGTGATAACTTATTTGTAAAGGATCTCAAATCTGGGAGGAACATTTTCCAAAGGCAGAGTGATAAAGGTCTCTATCCCATTCACCTGACATCAACAACAACAACTGATATTTCTGCTGCTTTTTCACCACCAACAACTGTTATTTCTGCTGAAGCTTCATCACCATATTCAACTTTTTCTGCTGTCAAAGTGTCTTCTCAACTACTTCATCAAAGACTAAGCCATCCATCCTTTCAATCCATGCAAAGAATTACTCATTTGTTTCCATAAAAAATTTCACCTACACCTTTTGTTTGTAATGATTGTCAACTAGGAAGAGCTCATAAGCTTCCTTTTTCTGTTTCTCAGTCTGAGTCCACTGCACCACTTCAATTGTTACACATGGATCTTTGGGGACCCTGTCCTGTTCTTTCTTGTAATGGTTTTTCTTACTACTGCAACATCATTGATGATTACAGTAAGTATTGTTGGGTGTTTCCATTAATAAGAAAATCATATTTCATTATAATCTTTAATACTTTCAAACTTCAAGTTGAGAACTACTTTGATTTAAAGATAAATGTAATCAGGACAGATGGAGGAGGAGAATTCATTAACAATGAACTTAGTTTATTTTTAGCTACTAATGGAGTTCAACATCAATACTGCTGTGCTTATACACCTGAACAAAATGGTGTATCTGAGAGTAAACACAAGCATCTCATTGGTATCTGCATGACTTTACTTATTCAGTCTAACCTTGCTGACTGCTTTTGGTTTGATGCACTCCAAACATCTAATTACTTAATAAATAGATTACCTGCTGCTTCTATCTCTTTTAAGTCTCCTTATGAAATGTTATATGGTAGCACTCCACATTATTCTTCTTTGAGGGTCTTTGGCTGTGCTTGCTATCCTTGGCTCAAGCCTTATACTCACTCCAAACTGGAACCAAGGAGCAAAGTCTGCATCTTCATTGGTTATTCTTCTTCTCAGAAGGGTTATAAGTGTCTTGATCCTTGTTCTGGAAGGATTTACACCTCCAGACATGTCACATTTCATGAATATTACTTCCCAGCTCTCACAATGCAACTTTCCAAGGTATCCAATTTGTCTTCACAGAAGTCTCAGCTACACTCCAGCTCTTTAGTGCAACCTTCTGCCTATTCAGATCAAACCACCACCACTGAAGATACTTCATTGCCTTCTGCAGACTTATGAAGTACTTCTCTTAGTGGTTCCTTACCTGTTTGTCATTCAACATCTAATGAGAATACTTCATCAGCTACACCTTCTCCTCCATCCAAGGAATTTATCACTAATGCTCACTCCATGACTACTAGAGGCAAGAGAGGTATTTCCAAGCCCAAAAAACCTAAGGCTCTATTTTCCACCAAGTATCCAGTGCCAACATGTCTTCAAGCCTCTACTACTGATTCTATTCCCACTACATTCACTCAAGCCAAAAAGATACCTCAATGGCTTACTTCTTTAGTGGATGAATGCACAGCTCTGAAAAATGCAGGTACTTGGACACTTGAACCCCCTCATCCATCTCAAAATGTAGTAGGGTGTAAATGGGTATTTAAGGTCAAGAGAAATCCAGATGGCACAATTGCTAGGTTCAAGTCTAGACTTGTTGCAAAGGGTTATCATCAACAGGAGGGTATAGATTATGAAGAAACTTTCAGTCCAGTTGCAAAGCCTACCACTATCAGACTTTCTCTTGCTGTTCATAATAATTGGCATGTTAAACAGCTTGACATTAGCAATGCTTTTCTTCATGGAGATCTTAAAGAAGTTGTCTACATGACTCAGCCACCAGGTTTTCAAGATCCAGATAAGCCAGATCATGTTTGCAGATTATACAAATCTATCTATGGCCTTAAACAAGCTCCAAGGGCTTGGTATGAAAAGCTAATGGATGCACTACTTTCTCTTAGTTTTGAGGCTTCTCAGGCAGATACTTCTCTTTTTACACTTAAACATGGAGATCTCATTATCATCATTCTTGTTTATGTAGATGATATTCTTATCACTGGCTCATCTCTTACAGCTTGCAACCAGGTTATCTCTCAACTATCAACATCCTTTCCTGTGAAAGACTTGGGTCCAATTCATTACTTTCTTGGTTTAGAGATTAAAAGAAGCACTTCTGCTATGCATCTTTCTCAAACCAAATATATCATTGATCTATTAAAGAAGACAAATATGTTGGATGCCAAGCCTTGCTCCTCTCCAGCAATTGCAGACACTAAAATGAGTAAATTTGAGGGTGACATTCTACCAGATGCTTCAAACTATAAATATCTTGTTGGAGCTTTGCAGTATGTTACATGGACAAGACCAGAAATCTGTTATGCAGTCAATCAGGTCTGTCAGCACATGAGTAATCCTACTACTGTTCATCTTGTTGCAGCTAAACACATACTAAGATATCTCAAGGGTACTCTAGATCATGGGATTGTGTTACAAAAAGGTCTCACTGCTTTGTCTTCCTATTCTAATTCTGATTGGGCTGGTAACCCAGATGATAGACGATCTACAAGTGGGTTTTGTGTTTTCTTTGGAGGCAGCCCTATATCTTGGTCATCCAAGAAACAAACTACTGTTGCTCGAAGTTCTACTGAAGCTGAGTATCGCTCATTAGCCTACACTGCTGCAGAGGTTCTTTGGGTCTGTCAGCTTCTAAAGGATTTCAATGTTTTTCTTTCGGCCTCTCCTTCTCTTGGTTGTGACAATAAGAGCTCTATCTCAGTTGCCACCAATCCTACCATGCATAATCGTATGAAGCATGTGGCTATTGATTACCATTTTATCAGAGAACTCATTCAAAACAAGGTGTTGCGTATTCACTATGTCTCCACCAACTCTATAGTTGCTGATATTTTCACAAAGGGTCTCAGTGCTGCCCGTTTTGAGTTTCTGCGACACAAGCTGCGAGTTCGTTCCCTTCCTCAGCTTGAGGGGGGCTAGTAAGAGTTATACAGTTAGTGTAAGTGTAATACAGTTTGTATCCGTACACTTCTGATAGCTTCCGTTAGAGTCCGTACATTTCTTGGTTTTCCGTCGGTTAAACACAGCTGTCTGTGACAGACTGTCATTGGTTTGTCTGCCTATATAATGGCTTGATCTTATCTAGTTCTGTAACAGACTGTGTAGTGAATAATACAAACCATTCTCTTCACTCATTTCATCACACATTTCATCTGATTTGATTTTCGTTTAGATCCATGGGAGCATGTATTGGGTATGGGGCTTGGAGATGTATTCGTAAATCAGTTGGTCAAATGGGATGCTCAGCTTCAAGTTGATCTGGACAAGATGCTCGACAAAGCTAAGGCCGCTAATGAGCGTCGCTACTTTGGTATTATTCTCTTTTTCCTCCTCATTTTACTCAATTTTTCCACTCTTAATGATTTGTTATGTCAATTTGGGGCTTTCTGAGGTTTCTTGGTATAAAATGATAGATATTAGGAATATAGATTAGGAATATAGGGTCCAGTCAAGTCAAGTCATACTGACTTGACTTGACCAAGTCTGTTGTTATAAATATATCTCCCCTGTATCTGTAAGAGGTACTGTGTAATAATACTGTAATACCAATTCTATTGGTTTCTCATGGTATCAATCGGGTAAGAAGATCCTAAATATATTTTTTTATTTTTTTTTTCGATCCTAACCTAATTTATTCAATCACAATTCCATTAAACTCCAAAACCCTATCTGTTCTTTGTTTCTGGAAATTTATTCAATTAAATCCTTACCGGTGAAGATCCGATTTTGTCTTCCGCTGCTGCAGGAGCTACTTCAGGGTTTTCAATTATTGGGTATTCCAGTTTACATCAATATTGTTCTTTAAAAAGATTTTGGGGTTTTGAATTTAAATCCTTCAAGTTCTGAACTCCTTCAAGATTGGGTACCATATTCAATTTAGAATTTAAGATAGAAAGGTCTTTAATTCGAAATTACATGGAAAAATTGAAGCTACGGAGTTATGAATCTGAAGTTGAGATTTCTTGGTGAAGTTCTTGACGATGATGATGAGTAGTAATGGGTTTAGTAGTAGCAGAAGAAGGTTTAGTTGAGAATGGGAATTCTGCTATTGATTTAACATCTTCATTCTACATAAACCCAGCAAAAAGAAAGATTGAGAAAATTTACAACACTGATTGAAAGATTGATGTTTCTTCTTCCACCACCACCACCTGGGTATTTCATTCCTATTGCTAGTAGAAGTCATGATGATGTCTATGGGATAACTGGAATTGTAATACTGGAATTATAATACTGATGGTGTATTAGTAGTCTTGATGAATAAGAAGGACAAGGAAAGAAAGAGATGAAAACAAGTAAGATTACTGTCAGGAAGTAAATTGGAAAACGTTGAACCATGTTGTCTTTGATGATGAACCATTGATGATGAAACCCATTATGAGAAGTCGCTGCTACAGGTTAAGGAAGAGAGGAAAAGGAAAAGAACGAGTAAACCAGGATACAACAAGCTTTTATACGCTTCTCTCTGTTTCCTTCCAATAGGTGCGGGCGATCTCGTATGTAAATTCTGTTCATCAAGAGGTTCAAATGACATATGCACATTTTTACAGATTGTATTAACCACCAGCAGTACACATTAGGCCAGATTATCCAGTGCGACCTCGACAGCAAACTCCAATCTTTAGCAACTCATTGGTCTCGTCGACTAGTGCACAGCAATCACAGCATCAACAATGCACATTGTGCATCTATCTTGCGAGAAATTGCTCAGTGGATTGTTGGTTTGCTCAATTATTTCAGCTAGATTTCTGGAGAGATTTTGAAGCTGAGTGCCATACGCAATTTGATCAAAGATACCTTGCTTATAATACAAGAACTAGTCGTCAGAAACTAACAGGAGCTGAGATCACCCAGATACGGGCGACCACGACATTTTTTTGAACGTGAAATTCGAGCCATATCATGTCCAGATATCACTTGTTAGTCGTTTGCTTGCTGTTAAAACTAGTACTGATTTTCTGAAAGAGATTTCTGCTGATCGTGTACAATAACTGGTAGAAAAATAACACTCTCGACAAGTACCACAATATCCAGCACCAACCAATGTGAATACGGGAGGTCTTGGACAACACCAAGAAGAACAGTTTCATCGTGGTGTTGCCAAGAGATCGCTGGAACAAGGCCACCAATACCTTTTCAACCACCTCGACTACAACAATCAGCACAATTTGTACTATTACATCACCCAACACCATTTCAGCAACCATATCCACCAGCAGCATTTCAGCAACCATCGTACCATGTACAAATGCAGGGATATCAAGCACGGCCACTTCTTCCATCACAGCAACCAGCAATGCCATCCTAATCTGAGCAACTTTTGGCTAGTATCAACATTTCCTCAACAGCAACTTCAATATCAATCCAACAACAGTAGCAACTTCCGGGTATGTCAACATTCATATGGGTAATAACTTCTTAAAATTTTCCCCATTTCTTCATTGTGTGTGTTTCGCATATGGAGTAATACTTCTTCAATATCTAAATGGTCCTAAAAACATTTCAATAACCAGTTATATGACTTGTTACTTCAAAACAAGTTGTATCAAAACCTTTACAGATCTGGTCTTACAAACACCAGTTTCTAAATATCAATTTGAGTCTCTTAACCAACAGAGAACACCAAAAATCAAGTCAAGTCTCTTAACCAACAGAGAACACCAAAAATCAAGTCTAGTCTCTTAACCAACAGAGAACACCAAAACAAACACTGGGAGCTACTACTTTTGCTGTTATTCTACTTGTGCTGCTGCATGTAACAAATATTTTACTACACCGATTGGTCATTGCTGGAGCTATTACTACTATGTTCTTGTTAGTTTTTTTGTTGCTACTCATTGGCTAAGTTTAGCTTCTCCACAATATATTTCTGGAATTCATTGTTCTTTAATGCTTCGAATGGTGACTACAAGTAATGCAACTTCAGCAGTTCTTTTTCTTACAAGTCAACTTCAACAGTTCTATGATTCAACTACTTCTTCTGCTTACTTTGTCTTGGAAGTCATACTTTGCTGCTAGTACTTTTGCTGCTGGGGGTGTTGCTGTCTAGCATGACTATTACCTCTACTTCTGCGTGTGATGTCTTCTTCAGCTCCTGCGACTGCTGCTATTGTCACTCTCTGTTGTCTTTGGTGTTGCTGATGTTTCTGCGAAGCTGCAATTTCCTTCGTTTTTTGTTTGTCTACTATTGTGTCAGATTGAGAGGGTGTAGTAGTATCTTTTCTTTTTACTTGTCAAACTCTTCCAGTGTCTGCCTGTAAGGTTTGAGGGGGTGTATTAGGAATATAGATTAGGAATATAGGGTCCAGTCAAGTCAAGTCATACTGACTTGACTTGACCAAATCTGTTGTTATAAATATATCTCCCCTGTATCTGTAAGAGGTACTGTGTAATAATACTGTAATACCAATTCTATTGGTTTCTCAATAGAGGCGTTTTTATAAGAGAAGACTAATCTATCTATGTCTTTCACTAGTTAGTTATTTGCCTCAATGATAGGGTCCTAAGGAAGGGTTTACACTTATTAGTTTGAACATCTTACATAGATAGATTAGCTGTGTCATGAAACAAAATGGCCTCGATAACTACATTTATGCACTTGAAATACTTCAAATCTTCTTTTTAGATGCCTTTCAAGATTATCCCGCCTTGATAGGTGTTGCTTCTATAGTCCAGAAAGGAAGATCCTGAAAGTATTAACAATTGACATACGTACAGAATAAAGTTATTATTTGAGTCACTGGATTTTTGAGTACTGAATGTTTTTGAGTTCCAAGCCCTTGGCTTGGTGGTATACGTCCATAGATACAAATGATGTGAAAAAACAAATTGAATACTGAATGTATCTGTGTTATATAATCAATGAGAGATTGCTCTCGTTTTAGGTAGATCTGGAACAGTTAACAGTGTAACCCTTAAAGCTAGGGCCGCATTGAAAGTCATGGAACTCAGACTTCTTACGGAATTCAGTGTAAAAAATTAGATAAACAAATAATGATTCTCTTGCAAACAAACATACCTCAGTTCATGCCTATTATGTAATAAGAGTGAAACTGTGAAAGAGCAGAGAATGCTTGATTTCACAATGAAGGTTTCTTAGATGTTAATAAGAATTAATACAGTAGTAACTCTAGTCCCCATTTTCCGGTTCAAAACTCATGAAACAACAGTAGTTTAAAACTTAAAGATGTATATGGTAGAAGACATGTCAAATCTGATTGTTAATATTTGGTTGAGTATGTATGAAATTAAACTCTTTAAGTTTTTTATGTCGCTACTTTGGTATTATTATTTTCTCTTTTTCATTCATTTCATTTTACTCTTCAATCAATTTTCCACTCTTAGTTTGTTATGCCAATTTGGGCTTTCTGAGGTTTCTTGTTAAAATTGGTTTAGAATAACAGAGGCGTTTTCATAAGAGAAGAGTAATCTATCAATGTCTTTCACTAGTTAGTTATGGAACAAAATGCCCTCAATACTACATTTCTGCACTTGAAATACTTCAAATCTCTGCTAGCCTAATGATTTCAAGATTATCCCGCGGTGATAGGTGCTGCGTTTTTAGTCCAAAGGAAAATCTTGAAATTGACACATGTATGGAATAGAATTATCATTCGAGTCACTGGTTTTTTCAATACAAAATGTTTTTGAGTTTCAAGCCCTGGGGGTATAGGTCCATAGAAAGTTAGAACCAGACTCATCGCAAATGAAAAAAAGAGCAACAAATGATTGAGTTTCAAATAGTGAAGAAGACGCTGATGTATATGTGTTACTTAATCAATGAGAGATGGCTCACATTTTAGGTGGACCTGGAATAGGCTTCTATTGTAATTTGAGGAGCTTGATGGACGAATCATAACTGAGCTTGATGCTCGATGAAGCTAAGGATGCAAATGAACGTCGCTACTTTGGTATTGTTCTCTTTTTCATTTTATTTTACTCTTCAATCAATTTTGCACTCTTAATCTGTTTATGTCTTTCACTAGTTAGTTATTTTCCTGAATGATAGATCAGTTGTTTCATGAAACAAAATTCCCTCAATAACTGCATTTTTGCACTTGAAATACTTTAAATCTGTGTTAGCCTTCTTTTTAGATGTCTTTCAAGATTATCCCGCCTTGGTAGGCACTACTTCTTTTGTCCAAAGGAAGATTATAAAAGTATAAGCAATTTGCATATGTACAGAATAGAGTTACCATTCGAGTCACTGGCTTTATGAATACTGAATGTTTTTGAGTTCCAATCCTTTGGTGCTATAGGTTCTTAGAAACATTTGAATGAATAAAAAACAAATAATTGATTTTCAAATAGTGAAGAAGATGTTGATTATCTGTGTTATTTAATTCATGAGAGAGTGCTCTCATTTTAGGTAGACCTGGAACAGTTAACAGTGTAACTCTTAAATCCATGGCCACCTTGAAAGTCAGGGAACTCAAACTTCTTATGGAATTGGAGGAGTAGCTTGATGCACGAACCATACCTGAAGTTCAGTGTAAATTTTTTGATAGACAAATAATGATTCTCTTGCAAACAAGAAATGCAACACACTGAAGTTCAGTGTAAAAATTAAGATAGAACAACATCTTAGAAGAAGTTAGGTTGCTACATATTTAGGTTCATGCCAATCATGTAATAAGCATATAAGGGTCAAAGAGCAGAGAATGCTTGGTTTCACAATGAAGGTTTCATAGATGTTAATATGAAATGAAGTTGATACACTAACTCTACTCCCCATTTTCCGGTTAAAAATTCATGAAACAGCAATAATTTAAAACTTAAAGATGTATATGGTATATTAGAAGACATATCAAATCTAAGTGTAATCATTTGTTTGAGTATGTATGAAATAAAATGTAGCTGAACTTTCATATGTAAATCCAATATTATATCCAATATTATAAACATCTCCAAATATAAGCAAGCAACCAAAGGGATAGCATGTCAAGATGTTGCTTATTTGTGAATTCCAGAACTAACCCTGTTCACATACTTACGCCTATATCACTCCTTTTTGGAGGCAAGTGTTTCAATTCTGTGAAATTGATGGTTCACATAGTTTATCCAGTAGAACGAATAAAGAGCTTGAGTCTGTTTCACATCAACTGTCCACATGTTTGTTGAAATTCTGATAAACTCACTCACTGTTTCTAGTCTCTTTTCCTTTTACTGTAGAAATTAGTTTTAGTACTTAGTACTTGAACCTTGAAATTGAGCATTATGAATTGAATGTTTTTATATATGTTGTGAAAACAAGTTCCAGGAGGATTTTGAAAACAAGTTTTATCATATCTATAAAAAGCGCCACTAATAAGTGAAGCTTTTTGTTTTTTTTTTTTTTTCACAGTGGATCGATGTTTTCACCTTTGATTTATATTTATATAGTTTGATTTTTTCCTCTTGTTTTCTGTATAGTTGCAGAGTTTGTATGGGAAATCCTAACTCTTAAAACTATTTCATGTTGCCTTTTAAGCAGAATGTTCTCTTCACTGCATGAGGCATGAGGATGCCACAATAAAACTTATTGATTTTGGTCTTTCTGGCTTTGTTAGACCTGATGTTGCCTTTTATATTCTTGATTGTGTTGTTGCTATCATGTTAAATTTCTCCCAGAACCAACATAATTTTCAATGCGGGCATGTTGTGTTCCTTAAACTTTAGTGATCTTCATCTTAGCACCGCAGTATATGTCTTAGGATTTTGGATTTTCAATGTGGTATTTACTGGTTATAACTTATATTAAGAGTTTGCATTTGTTTAATTTACTTAAGCGATCTTATTGCAATTACTGCTTGGGAAGAGAACATTCAAATCTAGCTTCTAGTAAGAGAGCATGCCTTCTGACTCTGTCGACTGAGTACAGGCACGTTAACATAATCTTAACGTGCATATCATGTGTTCACTGCAGAGTATAGCGTTGCATTGTTTTTTAATCCAATCTTGTTGAAAGTACAGGCACGTTAACATAATCTTGTTGATACGAGCGAATTGCGCGAGTCTGGTATTACTGTCATCACAATCAGGAAAACAAATATTGTTGAGTAGTTCTGTTTCTGATTATGAACATAATATGTTGGTGTGTGGAAAGACTTAAGATTTTAGGATTTGTTTCTCTGTGAAATATTATGACTTTGGGTTTGTCATAGAATACATTTATGTTGTTGCTTAAAGTGATGTTTCTTTGTTCCTAAAGATGTCCTTGTCCCTCGTGGAATTTGGATGATTGAAATAGGAAATTGAAGAGAGGGAGAAAATTGTGACACACAGAGTAGAGGAGGATCGGATTACCTAAATTTTGGCAAAAAGCATTTGAAGCTGCATATTAAGATATGTACCTGCTGTTAGAGAATCAGCTGTATCTGAGATTGCTAAAATGTATATTGGTCTTCAGTCCAGGGTTAGTATGCTATTACTCTTCTTCTTCTTTGCGTATGGTTAATCTTCATTTCATTTGTTATTAGATTTATGTTTTGCATGGACGATTTAGAGTTTTACACTACCAGAACAACAATTTTTGGGTTTCTTATTAGGACAAACACTGTTTTACCCTCATTTGCGTTCGTATGATATGATGAGTGAATCCTAATAGCAATAATCCCTCTTGATGAAACTGAAGCTTTTTCTTCTTAGTATTTTGCTCATGACTTGACATTGATTTTCAACACTATGTCTATGCGGACATAAACTGTTCTTAGTATTCAACATAGTATTTGGTTGGATATATATATCTTGCTACTTGGGATTTAGTTTACACCTTAGATTTGTTCTTCCAGTACTTCTTTTTTCCTTTTGATTATTATAAATACAGGTTAAAAGTTTTGGATTTTATTATTCTGGTTATTGATTGATTTTAGTTTATTTGAGCTGAACTGGATGATATTTTAGGTGCAAGCTTATTTTGAGTTGGATCGTATCACTTAATACAAATGGTTTTTCTATGATTCATATGTTCACTTAATAGATAAATATGATTCAGGGTGAATGTAATGAGAGTTGTTGTTGTGATGTATATCCTGTGGTATATTATCTTAGTCTTCATTTTATTGTTTGTTAATTTAGTTTGTTGATTTTGGTTTGGATTTTATATTTTCTTGGGGAGTTAGGGTTGGATGGCTGTTAGACTAGTGTTTGATCTTTACTGGTTAGTTCCGGTACATTTTTTCATTTTATTTATGTGTTTGGACAGGATAAATGGAGGAGTATAATGTAAGTGCAACTGGTGAGGGTTTTAGACCGAAAGTTAAGGCACCAACAGCAACAAAGGTGCCACATACTCCGTCATCCATCTTTATATCTCCTTCATCCTCTCAAACTACCGAGGAAAAGAAGATAAAGTTTAGGATCTTACAGAAAACACGCCAGATGGGAAGCCTCCACCTAGGTAGGTCTTCACTTTTTTGTTAGCTTTAAAACAGGTACACTGCCATTTTGGTTTTTGTTTCTAGTTTATTTATCGTTTTATATGATTTATCCCATTAGTGATCTTATTAATCAGTTACTATAGTATATAGTCAAAATGTACGTTATAATAATTTGGTGATAGGTCTCTGCTGCTATGTCATAATATATGATGCTAATCTTGCTTGAAAGAGTATAAAACTAAGGTCTGCCTTTAAAATTTTCCACCTGATTCCTGTATGTCAGGATCCATCTGATCTCCTTAAAGTTGCAATTTGAATTTGTTATTATTTTCATCTTGTAAAATCTGAATTTTGACTGCACAGTCTGGGAAGAAATGAAAAATTCTTGCCTCTGATATCTTTGATTCTAAGTAAAAATGAAAGTGAGCACTTCATTTATCTTCTGAATTTTCATGGGATTGGTTTTGTTTTGATAAATGACTGTTGTTTTCTTTCATTTGTCATCTTTTTATCTGGGAATAGTATTTTCAATCAACTCTTCTTTTTTTATTTCCTGTTCAGTTCCATAAATGGCTTTTGGTTAATTAAGTCGGATAGGATTTTAATTGGCATTGTGTCAGAAAGGATTTTAATTGACATTGATTAGTTGCTCCCCGATAACACTTATAGGAGCCAAATTCAATGTTAAGAACCTTACCAACTTAAATTCTACCACACAGTACATATGAAGGACTACAAAAACTGGTAAAGCTTAGACGTCTCCAGCTGTTTCCAGTAATTGATGATAGTCTAAATGATTTCTCCTTTCTTTATTTTCTGTTCAGTTCCATAACATTTTGACTACTAGACTGTTGTGTATTGACATTTATTGAACTCTCCTTTTGATTATGTGTGTGGATTTGAACAACACAGAGTTTGAGTATGGCTGAATTTGGTTTATTTGAGAATTTAGGGAAACAAGTGAATTGAGAAGAGGTCATTCTGGTTTCTCATACTCAAACACAGCTGAAGATGTTCATGGAACTGCAATTGTTACTGGTAATAACTAACTAAATTCCTTTTTTGGGTTTTTCTTTTTTGATTGTTTAGGTGTGCTAGGTGTTTGATGAAATTGCGGACGAAACCAAGTGTATGGGTTGTTTTAGGGAGATCTTGGATGAGTTTTATTGATTCATGTATAGAATTTGATTGGTATTGGTTCATATACATTTCTACTTGTATATGCATTTGTTCTCCTGTGTACTTTTTACTTAGTGGAGTTAGGTTACTGTTTCTGCTGATGAATTTAGCTTTTTACTTTATGATTTTTAGCTGTGGATTCTATTGGTTGTTTACGTTCTCATCTAATAATGACTTGTTCTTGATGTTGCACATACTTTAGTACTAGATTATGCAACCAATATTTACTGATTAGGTTTCTTAGTTGGACTATAGAAACTTGTACTAAATGTCTTTTTCTGCATCTTGTTCTGAAATCTTAGATTTGAAAATCTGGTCTTCAATGGAAGGGTGCTAATTTTGGATCTTCGCTTTGTTGTTTAGTTTCAAGACTTAATCTGAAAAGAGCTGGGTGGAAAATTTAGAGAAATTTTTGAACTTGGGAGGTCAGGAGTGGTTGAGTCCATCGTAGCTGCTGAGCTGCAATTCAAAAGCTTCACACAAATGAAAGGAAGGTTTGTACTTTACACTATTTTCTTTGTTTTCATTGGCATGATAAACTTCTTAGTGCAAAGCAGATTATGTGTACATATAGTTCCGAAACCCATGCTAAGTTTAGAGATTTTTCTATTATAATTAGATTAACTATTGCACACAGAAACTCCAACTATTCACTATTCCCACACGTCAGCTTTTGGTTAAGTAATAAAACTGGTTATATATTATAAGTCACACCATCCTTTTTTTTTTTTTTTGGGTGGGTGGGGGGATCTGACTATTGGTATTGTATAGTTCTTTCTTCATTGATGAAATCTATTTGTTTGCCTAGTAAAGAAAAAGACATCTAGTCCAGGCATAAAGTTTACATTTTGAATCGTCCGAGTTATGCATGCACACTGATGTGAAGTTTTTTGTATTAATGCACTCTTTTTCTCTCCATTGAGAAACTTTCAGTCCATTTGCATTTATCCTTTTTCTTGTCTGCTCTTGAGTTCATTGCCCACACATATTGAATACTTCAAAGCTTATAGAGAACAGTGGTGAGTTTTATGTTTTGAGTTTTCTGCCTTCCTTTCTTCCATCCTAGTACATGCTTGAGCAAGTCCTTTTCATAGTTGAGGTTTAGATATTCCATGTGTTCATTTGATGTCTTTGATTGTTAGAAGATGTCTATTTTTTTGTGATTCTTGTGACTTGCATTCGTGTTTTTCTACTCAGTAGTGATATACCAGCATGCGTGTTTTGTTTGAGTATTTTCAGAATAGGCTGGTGGAGACAATCCAGTTGGTGGAAATTCTGAGTTTGAAAGATAGTGTTGAGAAAGATACATTCTTCCGAAAACTTCCAAACTTAGCCGAGCGAAAGGTTTCTAGTGGAAGTGGGACTTCTGGTCCGACTGCTGTGGAGGTATAGATAAAAATAGTTTGATTGTTTTAATGACAAGTGTTATTGTCTTACTGGTTGATTCTTTTGATTTTGATTCATTTTTTTTGACTTTGTGGCAGCTGGTTCTAAAGTTTAAGCATAAAACTAGTAAGGATTGTAACTATGGACCTCCATATTGGTGGCAAGTGTACAAGTGAGTTTCGTGTTCCCTTGCTGTTTTTATTCTGGATTTTGTTATATTAGTCTTCCTTAGATCTAAGGTTCTGGAATTGTTGTAGTAGTCTTCCTTTCTTGGTACGATGATGATTGCTGATTTAGTCACTTTTGGTCACTGAAAATAATCTGTCGTTGTGTAGGAAGAATCTAGGATTTGTTTTTCTGGGAAATATTATTGACTTAGGGTGTCTTGAAATACATTTATGTTGTTGCTTTGGTGATGTTTTTTTTTAACTTTTTATAAGGGTTTGCAATTCATGATTAGATGAGTTAAGTTGGGGCTGCAGAGTGTAGTTTTTAGATGTTTCTATATGGATTTTTGCAACCCTGTCAACATTTTCATAGGAAAATGGTTAGAAGTGAGGCATTCAAGGCATACACCTCGAGGCATGTCCGCAGATGTTTCTATTTAGAAATTCCTTTTGCTAGATTATGTAATAGGGATTCTAGGCTCACATATTTTCATTCATTTTTTGTTGTTCCTTTTTTGCGATGAGATGCTTTCATGACTCATAAATTGCTTCATGTCGCTACTCCATTCACAGGTACATCACAATGATCCTTGAAGCACTTTTTAACATTAAATATCCCAACGGAGCAGATAATGGTGTGTTATCAACGACTTTAATGAGGTTAGAGAGACAACTTCCCCTTACTGCGTTCCCTTACTATTTCTATTTGTTCTTCTTCTTTTTGCCTTGGGATGATAGTATATATTTTGCTTCTCCAACTTAATTTTTGGTGTATATGTGAATTTGTTACTTCCATTCATGATTCAGTTGATTCCAATGTTTGTATTATAGGGACCTTTTTGAGGGATATTGTTGATTCCAGTTTCTTTTTAGGATTTTCTTTTTTAATTTCTATAATCTTAACCTTGTGCAATTATCTTGTTTTGTTCCAGAATCTTGAATACATGGAAATTTAATGAACAAGGCAGACACAGAGATCTCTCAAAGAAAAGAAGATCTTTTTATATCTTATTCATCCTTGTTCATCAATTGCGTCTTTTTCAATTTGTTGTAAAGTGTGTTAAGTAGTTTTGATTCTGGAAATCAGAGCACAATTGTAATAATCGTGTAAGGAGAAGAAGGATATCAGTTTGACGGCTGCTCGAGTTGCTTGGCGTTTTCTTCCCCAACCCAAAATAAGAGGTAAGGTCTCTAACACCAACAAATTCCTTGTGGTGGTTTATATTTTACTTCATTTTCTCATTTCTGAAGTGCTTAAAATTAATCGACTTAATAAATGGACTAAAAGAAGATACACAACTTAGAGATAAAAACTAGACAATTTAGTCACTTAAGGCAAGTAATAAGAGAACTTGCTGAAGAAAATTGGCTAGTCTTATCTTAATATAATGTAATTTTATATTTTTTAGTTAACGAAGAATTAAATGTTAGTCTTATCTTAAAATGGGTAGAAGAAACTGAAGAATTAAATGTTACTTGATAATATTTAGTTAATGGAAACATTAAGTTTCTAACTATGTTGGACTTTTCATTATTAAACTCTTATTACACGGATACCCCTAAAATTTTGTGGGACCAAGTAATAAGAGGACTTGACGAGAAAACTTGTCCAGATGTATGTATCTTAATTTAAATTTAATTTTATGATTTTCAATTAAAGAAAAGAATATAGGAAGAGATTGATGAGAAAAATAATTCAGTCAAATAATCTAATATAAATGTTACTTGATAGTATTTAGTTAGTGGACAAATTAAGCTTCTAATTATGTTGGAGTTTTCATCATTAAACTCTTGTTACGCAGATACCCCTGGAACTTTGCGGGACCAAGTAATAGGATAACTTGGTGAGGAAAATTGTCTTATCTTAATATAATTTAAATGCCATCTTATAATTTCTTATTATAGAAAAATATAGCGAGAGATTGATTAGAAAAATTGTTCACTCATTATAATCTAATATACATGTTACTTGATAATATTTAGTTCATGGAAAAATTAAGTTTCTAGTTATGTTGGAGTTTTCATCATTAAACTCTTATTACGCTTCGAATTCAAAGCATTCCCTTCTTGCAGTGCATCTGTGTGAGGTTGAACATTTCACTCGGTTCAAGGAGTCTCCTCCGTACATTCGTCTCCTCAATTCCATAAAAACCATCAAATCGTTTTTCCCCATCTACAACAGCGTGCAGCGTGCAACGCGCCATCATAAGAATGTGTCAGGAAAGTATGGACGGTTAGCGATGATGGGAGAAGTTGGATAAGGCGTGATCGTGCAATCACCCACATGACCCCACTACTCCATCACTCAACTTCCTCCACTTCCTACGAGATGTGGGTTTGCGCTCTATGACTTGTATAAATAGGCCATGTTAGAGCATTGCTCGGTTGAACCCACAAAGCGTTGGTATGTCAAGTTTAGTTATCATATTTTAGTGAAGCAAAACTCATTTAGGAGTCGCTTGATTTATATGTACTAGAGTTAACTTCGTATAAGTTAGCTTGAAAGTATTAGGATGAGTCATTACAAGTATTGCGAAGACTTGAAGATGTGAAGAAAAAGATGACAGAGCTACAACAATAACATAATCCTTCCACTCGAGGTTAGTGATATTTGACTTGAACTGTTTCATTCCCTAACGTATCTTTCAAGCCATGCATATTGAAAACATAAAACTGCGAAGCATGAAGACTCTAGATAGACATAGTATTAAGGAATACAATATGAAGTTTCTTGCTTAACCATTAAACTTTCTATATAAGACATCAACATATTCGTATGAATGTTATTGTGATTATGTATGGGTACGAGGTGAGGATTTCATCCTAGGGAACAATGTTTACATGTGTTATAAGGAAGTAAATTCACGATATGTGTTGTGAACCGAAAGGGAAATCGCCAGGCATTATTGGGGTTGTTCTTCATTGCATATCTTATGAATGACCAATATGTGTGATGTGTATAACCGTTGACAACTTGTGTGTGTTCTTGGTAAAACTATTCACATAAGGCCTGACTTTTGTATTGGTATAACTTTTATTAGTAAAACCAATCTTAAGTAATCACCTTGGGTATGATCGGGTTGTGTATGTCTGAACTTATTATTGGGAAGAGGGGAACCGATCCTAGTAAGAGGTGCAGTGCATCACAAGGGGGAGCCGATCCTTGTATGAGGTGCAGCAAAGTTTATGGAAGAAAGGGGAACTGATCCTATGAATATGTGCAGAAAAGTTTTGGAAAGGGGAACCGATCCTATGAACATATACAACAAAGTTTTGGGAAGGGGGAACCAATCCTATGGACATGTGCAGTGAATACAAGTTAGATACCATATATATGTGGGGAACCGATCCTAGTACCTAGTCAGCCGTTTCTTTGGTAAAGCTAGTGTAATTATGCACAGTACTCACATGGAAACCCATGAGATGTGATTGAGTGGAACTTTATCAATCACATAGTTCTTGAAAGTCAGATGAACCAATTCTAAACTTGTTTGGAAGTGTGGTAAATTGGTTTCAAGTGAGCAAGCATGGTAAAGACTTGCAAGAGTAAGATGTCGACACTCTTTGAACACGGTGCAATAATGCTTATTCTATTTTGTTCAAAGATATTCCTTAAAGGCTAAGAAGGAAGTAAATCCCAAGATCGAATTTAAATAAGTTAAAAATCTTTTTAATTAAGGGTTTTTAATTATTTATGGAAAATAAGAATTAGTAATGTGTATTTGCTAGTTAGATTTTCCAAGGAGATTTCGATCATTATTTTTGGACAGTGCATTCACAGGAATTATGAAAACTGAATCTGGGGGAGTAATGAAAATATCTTGAGAATATTTTCGGTTTTGGAAATTCCTTGGTGTCCAAACTTCCTTGTCTATAAATACTTTGAGTTTGCATTTCTAGCAAACTAATCATGCGTAACCTAGACTTCCTCTTTTGTCTTTGTTACTGGTGAGGCGCCTATCGTAAAGGAGAGTAATCTAATTAGGTGAAATCTCTTACGGCCACTCAGTTTAAAGTCTTCTTTGGGATTAAGAAGCTCTAGCGCGACCCGTTGGTGGGAAACTAGATATTACGGTTTATCTTTAGTTTTCTTATTGATTTGATTGACAAACGGAGGTTGAATCTTGATTGCACCAAGTTTGTTTATGCTTGAGAATCTTCTCTTCTGATATAAGATTCACTCAAACTAGTTCAAGGTTTCGTTGAGGATCTTTAGACTGTTGTTAGATCTAAAGACGATCTTGTGATAATCCATTGTTAACAGACTCCGTTCTGTGCGTGATTGATCACAAGAGATTCAAGTGATTGTGTGCAGGTGTTTATTGAAGATCTAAGAAAATTTGAAGACAAAGAAGATATTGAAGATTTCTTACTTGTTGTTTTTCTAATCTTTGGTGTGCACAATACTTGTTTGGGAAAAAGAGGATCCAATTAATAATCGGTTTATCCTTGTGGTAGATTGGATTGATTAATTGAGGAAGATCGGCATCAACACATATCACTTGGTTGAAGTGTGTTGTTGGCTTAATCTTAGTGATTGTCTTTGGGTGATTTAACGTAAGATAGATCTTGGAACCTGGCAAAGGAGTTTATGTTAAGATAAACAAGGGAACCTTTGCGCAACTCATATCACTTGGTTGAAGAGAGTTGATACCAAACAGATTTGTTGTTCCTTTACTGTTTGGAATACGATCCAAAGGAATTGGTATAAGTACGTAACTTGTTTACAGGTTGGAGGCGTAGGAATACTGAGGGAACTAGGTGAACTATAGGTTTAGTTGCTTGGTCTCAACTATACGACCACAGTGGGAGATTAAGCTCTCGGTTGTGTAGTCATTTCCATCAATATCCAATCCCATTGGTTGATTTCAAAATGGTTGGTCTTAGGACTCACCAAACAATTTCCTCCAACGAAGATGCCCCTCCGTCCAATGGTGTGTCTAATGGTGTGACCAGAAGGATCCCAATATTGATCGAGTTAGCCCGGGTACAAGAGATTCACACGAAGAACACAGACCTGATCAAAGAAATAGTAAACGGCATACTCGATCTCCTCATCAAGATGACATCAGATATGAGCGGTTCCCCTGTCACGGAGATTTCTACACTGGGGACTGATCCTAACAACGATCTTCCTCAATTCAATAGTTTCACTATGAACCAGAGGCCGGTGGACCAGGAAGCCGCTTCTCTAGTGAAAAATTTGTGCGAACTTTTACACCTCTTGAAGAATAAACGGACAGGGACATTTGCTACAATCAACCAGATAGCCTTGGACGTACAGTTAACTCCTTTGAGTCCAGAAGCCTCCAAAGCACCGGAAATGTCTGTGAACAATGTTACATTTACAAAGGAAGACATAATGGCGGAAGAAGGCCACAACCGGGCCCTACACGTTACTGCACGCATCAAGGATTCAGAATTCAAGAGGGCCCTCATCGACACAGGAGCGTCTTCGAATGTGATTACCCTCAAGATACTCAGGACGGCCAAGGTTCGCCCAAGCAAGATCGTGCGGCAGCCTACCACGATGGCAAACTTTGAAGAAAACCAGACCAACACGTACGGGTATGTCAATATGAATTTATCTGTAGGACATGTCCAGTCAATGGTGAAATTCGAAGTCATAGAAAAGAAGACAGACTACCACATGATACTGGGGAGACCGTGGCTTCATGGCAATAGGATTGTCCCTTCAAAGTATCACTAGTGCCTGAAGACTATGCTGAATAAAGAAGTCATTTGTATTCCTGCATCATTGTCTCCTTATGCACCAATATGTGGATTGGAGTTGTTTGAGCCAAGTCAAACTCCACGCGAAGAATCAAGCAAGGTTCAATGTATCCTGCTCCCCATGTGGACATCAATCCAGGAGGAGGACCGACTTGCATCATTGAGGGATAAACCCCACGATGCCCTGACAGGACATCCTTCTTCGTACGGCGAAGCTGCAACCCATGTTCACACTAAGAGAGAGCGAACTTTTGTGGCGAACCGTGATCATAAAGGGAAGACTGTGTACCGATGCCGCTGTTAGCAATTAGCATGGGAGACTACTACCCAGTCTCTCCGCCTAATGGAATACTGCAACAATGAAGAGCCACAGAGAGAAGTGTTGGATGCTCCACGACAGCTGCAAGATGGCACTAACTCCACGACTGATGAGTTCGGAGTCGTTAATATCGGGAATAAAGTATCTCCCAGGCCTATCTCCATCAGCTCAACCTTGTCCACGATGAACGCACGAAACTTGTGCAACTTCTCAAAGAATACCAGGACATATTTGCTTGGACATGAGGAAATGCCCGGTTTAGATGAAAAATTGGTCACCCATCATCTACATGTCATACCCGGATCCAAGCCGAGATCAAACAGTTCCCGAGGCAATTCAGGCACGAGGTGGAAGAGCAGATCAAGACTGAGATACAAAAGTTGCTAGCTATTGGTTTCATTAATCCCATTCATCATCCGACCTGGTTGGCTAATGTCGTTCCAGTAAAAAACAAAAATGGACAGATCAGGTGTTGCGTGGATTTCAGAGACTTAAACAGATGCTTCCCCAAAGACGATTTTCCTCTACCTAACATCGACATGTTAGTAGACGCAACCAGTGGACACGGCATGTTCTCCTTCATGGACAGATACAGCGGGTACACTTATATAAGAATGTATGAGCATGATGCAAGTAAGATGGATTTTCGAACTCCTCTCAAAAAAAATTATTATGTCGTAATGCCATTTGGTCTGAAGAATGCCGGTGCGACCTATCAACGCACTATGACGATAATCTTCCATGACATGATGCATAAGCAAGTTGAAAACTACGTGGACGATATAGTAGTCAAATTGAAAGCTTCTGCGGATCATACAGGAGTCCTACGTACGGCAAGTGCTCAAAAGGTGTCGTGAATACAGATTGAAGATGAATCATTTGAAATGCGCTTTCGGCGTTTCTTCAGGTAAGTTTCTGGGATTCCAGGTAACTACTGAGGGAATCAAGGTGGACCCATCCAAGACTCAAGGAATCCTCACGATGCCGCCGCCACGGACTGTGAAGGAGCTTCAAAGCTTCATGGGCAAGGTAAACTACATTCGACATTTTATACTTGGTTTGGCCCAACTCATTGCTTCATTCACTCCCTTGCTGAAGAAGGGAACAAGCTTTATCTGGACCGCACTACAACATGAAGCGTTTCAGAAGATTCAATGGGTATTGTCATCTCCAGCGGTCATGAAGTCCCCTGTCCAAGGAAGACTGTTGTGTCTCTACACCGCCTTCAGCGAAACTGCCATATGGGCTTTACTCACTCAGGAGGATAATGAGGGAGTCGAACATCCCATATACTATTTCAGTCGAGTGTTAAGAGATGCTGAACTTAGATATCCCAAAGCGGAGAAAGCGTGCCTGATCCTAATTCAATCAATTCAGAAGTTCAGACATTACCTGTTGTCCAACAAAGTGGTGGTTGTATCTAAATCTGATCCTGCGAAGCTTTTACTCTCAAAGCCGATCTTGATGGGAAGGTCGACCAAGTAGCTTCTCCAAATGTCAAATCTAGACATAACATGCACATCACCAAGGGCTATCAATGGACAAGCCGTTGCTGATTTACTGGCAGCGTTCCCTGGGAAAGGCACTGCTGCATTACACGAGGATATTCTCGGATAATTTCCAGAGATCTCCGTTGTTGAGGAAGAAGCGTGGCTACTGTATTTCGATGACTCCGCCACTCCTAGCAATAACACTGGAGGGGCAGGCGTGGTCCTAGTGTCTCCAACTGGTGAAGTTTTCTCGCATTCCTTCAAGTTGGACTTTCAGTGCACCAACAACTCAGCAGAGTATGAAGCCTTTCTCATATGATTGTCAATAGCCAAACAAGCAGGGGCCACTCGCCTATAGATAAGAGGTGACTCTAAGTTACTGGTTAATCAGATGAATGGAGCGTACGCATTGAAGGAGGCAACGCTAGCCCCGTATCGATCAGAGGCGCAAAGATTATTAAACTACTTTGCTGATGCAACCATAACCCATGTTGGTCGCAACAACAACAAACATGCCGAATGTTTAGCCTTTCTCATAGGATTGTCACGATGAAATTTGTGGACAAACGTTGGTAGTAATGCTCTACCGTCTTCTTCAATGCCTGGGCTATTATTGGCCAAAAATGGAAGCTCAATCTTGTTTACTCCAGAAGTCTTGCTTCAATTGCCAAGTGCCACCACATCAATTGGAGGATTTCAACGTAAGTCATGCTGGGGACTGGAGAGAACCGTACATTAGCTATCTCCGCGATGGAGTATCTCCTACCAATCGAAAGGATGCTGCCAAGATGAAGCAAAAGGCGAAGCGACTCATATTTCATGAAGGGATCCTATACCGCAAACGCTTTGGAGGCGATCTATTACGGTGCCTGTCTAAGGAAGAGATTCCGACTATGTTGAAAGAAATGCATGAAAGGGAACATCAAGGGAAAAGGAAACTGTTTCTTCAGATACGCGAGAAATATTATTGGCCAACCATGGAGGATGATGCAGCTGCATTTTTTCAAAGCTTCCATGAATGCCAAATTCACGAGAACCTCATTCACGCACCTTCCACTCATTTACACTCGATAAGCAGTTCATGGTCGTTTTATAGTTGGGGACTTGACATTATTGGGAAGATTAATCTGCCATCGTCAAAGAAACAAGAGTATATCATAACTGCGATGTAGTTTTTTACCAAATGGGTTGAAGCCATTCCCATACGAGGAACTACAGGAGCAACAATTGTAGCTTTCATTAAAGAGTACATCATTTGTCGGTTTGGTGTACCTAAGCATATCATCACCGATAATAGCACTCCCTTTGCGAACAAACAGGTACGAGAGCTGCATGAAGAATATGGGATTAAGCAGGTCTTCTCCACCATTTACTATCCTCAAGGAAACTGACAAGCTGAGAGCACCAACAAGACACTAATTCGAATTCTCAGCCGAACAGTGCATGACAATCCTAGAGAATGGAATGAACAGCTGCCTATGGCGCTATGGGCGTATCGAACATCACCTAGAATCTCCATTGGGGTTTCTCCATATTCACTTGTTTATGGTACGGACGCAATCCTCCCAACAGAAATCAAGATTCTGTCAGCCTGGATTGCAGCAGCAAGTGGGGTCCACCGGAACGAGGCTGAAGCATCTAACTCAAGAATTGCTGAGTTAGACACTCTGGACTCCAGAAGAAGCAAGGCGTAGGAACGTGCTCAGATGTACATAAATAGGATCTCCAGGGCGTATGAGAAGACTGTGAAGCCGCGAGTTTTTAAAGTAGGAGATTTGGTCCTGAAGACAGCCAAGCACATTCAGCAAGACATGTCTGCACCAAAAATTTCTCCAAAATGGGAAGGTCCCTACGTGATTACCAAGACTTACAGTACTGGCTACTACAAAATCATTAAGGTGGATGGAGGCAAGTTAGAAGCAGTCATTAACGGAAAATGGCTCAAGGCATACCATGCTTGATCATTGTCCCGCTATTGTCCCAAAACATGACAATACATGCATTTTTATTACACATTTGAATTATCAAATTATTCAAAAAAATGTTAATGAATAAAAAAAAAACT
Source organism: Papaver bracteatum (assembly GCA_023529315.1). NCBI lineage: Eukaryota > Viridiplantae > Streptophyta > Magnoliopsida > Ranunculales > Papaveraceae > Papaver > Papaver bracteatum. Next base: position 1,302,077 of record JAJJWX010000603.1, read on the forward strand.
TTATTCATCTACCGAAAAACCAATGCAATTCATTTCTCAATAATGTTCAAAAGGAGGAAGTGTGGTTTAGAAGAGGCCATCCAGCAGATTGTAGTTCCTTGACAGCATCATATTCAGCCTAGTTTGGTATCTCTTTGTCATATTCTTCAAGTTTTGAGCTGCCTGCTCCACCTTCTTTGATTCCGCATCCAGAGCCTTCTCCTCCTCCAAGATAGCTTTCGCAGCAGGAATGACATTCACGAGGATACCAGCTCGGTCAACCTTGATGATGTCAAGATGCTGCCGTAACCAGCCCATGTTGAACTCCATGGATTCGCAGGTAGATACCATGTTCTCCCACTTTTCGAGATTTGATTCAGCAACGTTGCGGATAGAAATATTCTCCATCTCAGCGATCATGGGAAGAAGGCAGTTTACCGTGGTGACCAAGGTGGATGAACAGTGTCGAACTACATTCCTGGTTGCGATGTGGCCATACTTTCTCCATACCTTTGTGTACAAAGGCACAAACTCCTTCCGCATTAAGAATCCACCGACATCTCGGTATCTGGAAGATAAGCATTTCATTTGGATATCGAATGAAAGACTCGCATTGGGGTATTCATAAGATGAGATACCCAAATCAGCATCTTCAAGGTCCGCAGGGGTAGGCGTGTTTGAGTTTGAAGGAAGAGGACTAGTTAAGTCGTCGTCGTTGATAACCTTCACGCATGTTCCAGTGGGGTATCTCTGCAAAAAAGAGAGGATTATTCGACTGATCATGAAGAACAAGCAACTATTTGGAAAATAAAATAAAAAGAGGGACGAACCCGTATGATCTTCTTAACTCGTAAAACACGAGCATGGGATTCATCATGAGGCTCAGATGCAGGTCATGCACGTTTAGCAGAAGACCCTAGATGGTATGAAGAAGACGATCCACTGTTGTTCGACATGATGAAGAGATGGAGGTTATGCAAGAAAACCCCATCGTAAAATTATGAAAGTGGTTCAAAATACCTACATATGCATATATGCTGAGGAAACCCTAAAGGAAGACTAAAGTGGATTGCGGCGAAGCCTACCCGATATATAAGGATTCAACACCGACCAAGTCGTGCTTTCTGTCGAACCCTAATTAAGGATGGGAGAAGTCGTTGGATATGAGCGATTTGACCAGCAATGTACAAACACCCACACCAGAGAAATCCCAGTAGAAGGAGAATTCCATTCCTAGCTCAAACGCCTAAGGGAAGAAGCCGGTCCCACCAAGGCCCATGGTCATGCCCGCATGCTCACATGGAGGATTTCCAGCGATCGGTCAGAGTTCCTCCAGGTAGACTTCCTTTATCTTGTATTCTTATGTTGTACATGTCACCATCTAATGCCTACCCCACAATAGTGTAACCATCATGTGCTAGGCAGGGGACTTAATATTGATGGTGGATTTTAGTTCAGGGCTAAAGTTGTAAAACCAATTTTGTGCCGACATCCTGCAAAGGGTAAGGCCATTTGACAAACGATGAGCGCAGAAATCCTCTCGTTTTATTTATTTGAAGCAATTCGATAAATATACAAAATTCACCCAGAACGGAGCATGTAGCAACAATCCCGATATTCTGTGGATTTATAGCATTATTAATTAATGCATGACTAGCCTTGTATTTCCTGTGTTGTTCTCAGCAGGACTCTTATTATTAGTGCGGCATGATGACTGATTGTTGCTCTCAGCAGAGTAAAATGAATATGCAAGTATCAATAATGAGGCATACACAAAATACCCGTACAAGCTATATCTCTTGGTGTGTTAACTAGCCCAATTGATCATACATCTCTCGGTGTATTACACTAGCCCGATTGAGCATACATCTCTCGGTGTGTTATACTAGCCCGATTGAGCATATTTAATTTCCTAAGGGAAATCTGGACTGTCCATATCAGTCTCAAAAATGATGACGGCCACGCAAGTTGGCCACATGATTTAACCAGCCTAGACGATCCTCAGCAGGAGCAGGCTATCACCGCAATGACCGACAGCGGTCCCATTTATGCCCTGGCCGGTCGAACATGTGATATGCCCCCAAATGACCACCAAACGCCAGCCTTAAAGAAGGATGGTCGAGATGGTATGGAGTGGCTCGTATGAGCAAGGCTGTCAAAAACATTCTCAAAGAAGTCGCGACCATCCAACTTCGCAAGCAAAGTTGGACGTCTTGGATCATCTCACGATCGATCGTTGAAGTGTTGGCATGCACATTAGCGGACCCACTTTCTACCTACTTGATCGGTTATCTCATGACCAACCCATGGAGCGGTAAACGATTGCTCGAAACATGGCTGACGTGATGCTTTAAAAACCACGGAATTACATTAGTGTCTTAAATTGATCACGACCATCCAACTTCGCAAGCATGGTTGGATGGCTTAGATCCCACGTAAGATCGTGGAACAAGTACACACATGCTCACCGCCGGCCCAATGTGGGCCCTACACGGTCGTCCTTCCCAAGGGAGGAGCATAACATGCAAAACTAACCGGTTGAAGTTGCATGGGAGTGAACCATACAAAACCCTAATTAGGGTTTGTGGCATGTTACATGTGTCGCTAATTGATCACGAGCGTCCATATTCGCAAGCTTGGATGGAGGGTGTAGATGTAGACTTAAAAGGTCCTGAGCATGTCAACATGATCACCGTGGGCCCATCTACACGCATGACCGATCGACCAAGGCAAACTATGGCAGGACATCTCGAAACGCGCATCTGAAGTAAGCATGTCGCGCGGTTTCCAACTCCTTTGCGGCATGGGATTTCTGTTGCAAATCGATCTCAACCGCTCCTCTTTGCCGGTCAAATTGAGTGGTCTAGATCGCACCTTCATGGGACAGTGAGTTACGGACGTGTACACCGGAGAGCCGTCTACACGCATGCCCGGTCGGTCCTGCCTAAAACACCTCCCATGCTTGGTTTCGACCAAGCTGAAGAGTGATGCTTGCGCACCTCTTCAAAACCCTAAACTCTTTCAACGGTCGCAGATGAGCGTCACAAGATTATCTCATCCGTCCAACTATACCAGCTCGGTTGGTCAGCCCTGGCTAGAAGTTAAGCGACTAATGAAGCATCCCCATGATCACCGTCCGCCACTCTTCCACAAAGAGTGATCGGCCAAAGCATGGCTCGACCATGCAGTCTCCAAACGATCACTCGAAGATGGTTGGACGTGATGCTATTTTAAGACGCTTATCTGTGACTTACTCCGTTAAGCCTTAAAACAGCGATGCTTCATACATGCATAGAATACACACGATATTTCATAAATATCGATTTCCCAAATAACTTAGTTATTCAACCTAGCACCGTATGCTACCTTATGTGGGTCCCATGATCAACAAAATCGAGACATCAAGCATGTCACAAACTGGGGTATTGGTCTGGCGGTTTACAGTGTGCAGCGTGCAACGCGCCATCATAAGAATGTGTTAGGAAATCATGGACGGTTAGCGATGATGGGAGAAGTGGGCTAAGGCGTGATCATGCAATCACCCCCATGACCCCACTACTCCATCACTCAACTTCCTCCACTTGCTACGAGATGAGGGTTTGCGCTCTGTGACTTGTATAAATAGGCCCTTTGCGTATTTTCCAAACAGGACAGACAAGCACAGAAAACCAAGTGTTATCATTCGTATCCTGAAAACACCAGAGCTGATTGCATACATTATTGCAAGCCAGTTCGATATTTTGATACAAGTCATAAACATCCAACACCTTCACAATCTCAACACCTTCTTCGCTTCCCTCCCTAAGATCAACCCCATCTCCTTTACTTTGTGACCGAAGCAAGTCTGGAATGGCCATTTCTTGGTTTAGGCCAGAATTGTACAGATTGATCTCTCGAATCAAAAGCACTCCCGTGCAGTGCATTTGTTTAGGGTTTAGATACATTTCTCATCCACACACCCCAAATTACCAAAACCAGCAGAAATAGTTTTCACCCATAAACACAAATCTTTTAGATTGAAAACATAACATGCAAGGCCATATTATTATGATCAAAGTATCAAGGAATTTATTGAATTACGAAGTATAGCGCTTATCTTTTGAAATTCGTAGATATGACATCAACATAATCTTATGAATGTTGTAATGATTGTGTGAATGGGTAAAGGTGAAGATTTCATCCTAGGAAACAATGTTTACATTTGTTTAAAGGAAGTACATTCATAAACTTGTTTTATGAATCGGAAGGGAAATCGCTAGGCTTATTGGTATTGTTATTCATTGCATATCTTTGGATTACCAATATGTGTGAGTTAGTAGAACCGATCATAACTTGTTATATGTCTTGGTATAACTATTCACAATGCCTGACTTATGATTTGGTATGATTAGTTTTGATTAATTAGTGTAACCGATCCTAAGTAATCACCTGAGATGGTATGGTCAATTTTTGTAATTGGTGTGACCGATCCTAGTAATTGGTGTGACCGATCACAAAATAGTTGTGAAATCAATCCTTGTAATTGGTGTAACCGATCCTGGTAACTGGTTTTACCAATCACAAGTTACTTGAACATGTGCATAAATCTTATTTATTAATTGTTCAAAGATATTCCTTGATACTCAAATCGAAATATTCCTAATATCTTTTGATATTTGGAAATATGATTTTAATATATTAATATTCGAAAATATATTATTATGATAATTTCATAAATGTGTTTTTAACACATTCGAAATTAATACTCCCTCCGTCCCACTATTAAATGACCTATTTGATTTTAGATTTTGTCCCACTAATAAGTGACCTGTATCACTAAATAAGGAGATATTTCTAAAATTATCCTTTTAGTTAATTATAAAAAATATAAGAAATATGCATAATTTGATAGGCTTGTTTATATTCGTTATGTAGGTGTTTTAAAATGTTTTTCAATGGTATGAAGTTTGCGAACATCCGTGGAGTAGTTTGAGAGATAAATCATTTCTAAAGGATAGAAACCTTCTACTCAAGTAAATGAAAGTAAACACTCAACAAGGAACACAAGATATACGTGGTTCGGTATGATTACCTACGTCCACGGGGGTGAAAGGGTGAATCTTATTACTTCAAAGTGTTACAAAGATGTTGCACTTAGTCGGATTTCCTTACAAAAATGAACTTACTTCTCACTCTCTTCTCCTAGGTGTAAACTCGAGTTTCTCTCTCTCTCTCTCCCCAAATTACAACCTACCTCTTCTTGGATACAAGCCTCTCTACTTATAGGAAAGATTACCTACAACCAAACTAGGGTGTTGGTCATGTTACATCAATTCTGAAGTTCTGTGATCGGGTCAACTCACGTCTTCCCTTCTTTTATGCATATGGCCGATGTGTCTTGATTCCTTCGCCTGTCTCTTGTCCGAGCCGACCTCTTTGGGTGTTCTCTTGGCACGATATCGCCTGTCTTATCTGTCGCCTCTGCAGTTGGCTGATGTGACACGTACTTTCTTATCCATTTGACCATAGAACCTCGTTTGACCCACCATGTCCTGTCTTGTCAGCTCTGTCAGAAGCATGTGGTCAAGTCTTGTCCGACAGTTGTAGAACGATCACGCCCGATCCACGTAGCTCCTTAAATCTCGCGCTTGCTGATCTTTATTCTATGCTTCGCGTCTCTTCGTTTTTTAGGTGCACCAAGGCTTAAGATGTTTCCACCTAGATCTGTGGATAATTTACACCTACATTTATGCCCCTTCTTCTACTCGTGTGGGAGACACGAGTGGAAGAACGTCGTCCCAACTGCCCACGTCTTCGTCCATGCCGCAAATCCCTCCCTGCGATGCCCCACTAACTGCACTTTATTACCTGTAACCGTCGGCGTCGGTTACAACTCTTCCCCTTTAAATAGCCCGCTTATTTTTCTCTTTCTTCTTCTTTATCCTTTCTCTTTCTGTTCCCCGCCGCTGCAATCTTTTCTCCCAGATTTCTTCATCACTCCTTGCTTCTAGAAACCCTTGTTTTCTTGATTTTCTTCCTTCCTCTTTTCCTCACCGATTTCTACAGTAGCTTGTACGCGTGTCGTTACCACAACAAATTAATTAATACTTTACTACCTAATTAACAAGTAATATAGGGTAGTCAAGGTCGATCCCACGAGGAGCACGAGATTCTAGTTGTAAATTTGTCACACAAAAGGGGGGTATTGGTTGTAAAATTTATAAAGCAAAAGAAATAAACAAAGTAATTAAAAGTGTAAGTTGAATTCAATAAGAGAGAATAGATCAAGGATTCCTTCTTCGCTGCAAAACAATGATTAAAGTTATGTTCTTTTCCACTTGTTATTAGTCATAGATTATCACCAACCGTAGGATAGCAGGTTCGCTTAGCTAACCCCAAAATTCCTTATTTCACCGAGTAACAAGTCCGCTTAGTTATCAGATTCTATTCAAAAGAACCACCTTGAGGTTCGCTTACAAGATGTAATTCCACGAACGCATTAATATTTATGAACTTAGGTTTAGTACTAGTAGTTAGACTCGGTTCGCTTGGTCTACTTTCTAGCGTTGTTTTCACACACAATTGCTCCACGGAATCCCTCCGCAAGGTCTCGTGTTTTCTACTTGTGTAAAGAGTCAAGAAACTATTACGTATTCCCTAACTTTCACTAGCTTTAGATTGAATTCACAAATCAATTTAGCGTGCACTCCAAACAACCTATCAATCAATCATGAACATTAATATTAGTAAAAACAAACGATAATCATATAAAAAACTTCAAAGTAGAATTGAAACAAAACTCAAATCAAATATTAGGAACTAGGAATTCATCCTCAATCAATAAGAAAATTAGCTACTCATAATTTGGAGTTCACACAATAATAATAATTAAGGAAGAAAGAAAAACTTATTGCAAAGATGATGGTTGCTCCTTCCTCCACTCCTTGTGCACTTTAACTCCTTCTCCAAAGTAGATGTGTGTTTTTTAAAAGTTGTAGAAAACTCCTCTATTTATAGGCTTCAATACTCTCCATGCCTTTGTAGGAAAAGAATCCTCCTTTCAAAAGAACACCACTTTCCCAATTTGAGCCATATTCCAAATTCTAGTCCAATTCTCCAAAACTTCCAAGTTTTCATCCAATTCCCAATTCTAAGTCTTCACACACATGAGAGAAGTCCACCCAGAATTCTGCATTTTTGCACACCGGAAAACTGTGTTTTTGGACGGAAGTTGGCCGGAATTTGTCGCCGCCGGCCACCTGAAAATTCTCCTTCGGTCAAGGTATATTCTGTTGGTCAACCGTTAAGACTAACGGTCAAAGGAATCAACCGTCAGTCAACTGTTAGTCAGCGGGTCAAGGAGGATCACTGAGTCAGAACCCAGTCAGCGAGCTAACTCAGCTGACTGGTTTTGGCCATTGCACAGGCATGAGATGTGCCAGCCATGATGGCCCTGCTGCACCAGCATTGCACTCCATGTTCAGCCATGATGGTTGTGGTTCCTTCCCTACAACATTACTCTTCTCTGCAACCACCTTTCCCTGTTTAATTTATCTTCTCAGTCATCACACAGACACCGCCAAGACCCATTCGCAACCACCTGCAGTTCCATTATGCTTCTCATTTGGTGTTGCATCATGCACACACCCCACCAGCACCAGCCATTCCTTGTAATACCACCAGTCTCAGCTGCTGGTTGTAGCTTCCCTGCATTGTTCCATTGCAGCAAACTCACCACCATTTGCACCAGGCCAGAACCACCTGCTCCTTTAACTCTACAAACTCATTACAGTAGCCATGGTTATTATCTTAGATTCCTCCAACCATCTCAATCTGCTACCACCATAACTCAGTACCCTCTTCTTGAACTACCAACACAAGTTGCTCCACCAACAATTGCACATTGCGGTATCATCAGCATCTCTATTTCCCCTACAGCACCAACTCCATCTCATACCAAAATCACCACCCACAGCTGCAATTTCATCTCCCAAATCTGTTGTAGCTTCATTGAGCACCAACACCCACTTCTTATCAGATCGAACCCATGGAAAACAACGGCATCAGTTTGGTTCTCTCTCTCACAATCCATTTCATACTCTAACTGCACTTCAACCAACCAACACCACCTGCTTCCATTCCTGAGCTGCAATTCACAAACCCATTACAACATTTCATACTTCCTAGTGCAGCAGTAACACTAGCATCTAACACATTCAAACCACTTCACAGATTCAAAATCACCAAAACCCATATCCAATTTAGTTTCAGTGACCTACCAATAGCTTCCAAACATCACAGAAACAAATCGAATACCCTAAATCCATTTCTGAGTTCATCTTCCTTTATCTGTGAAATTCGAACTCCGATTGCAACCTTCACATCTCTCAGCTATCTTCAGCATCAATTTCACTAACCCTTGATCGTGACCATCTTCAAATCTCTTGGGACCTCTCGATTTTTCTCTCGGTTTGATAGAAATATGCGCAGCTTTTCTCTTCTCATACTCAAAATTCAGTGTACAATGATTGAGAAACAAAATTCGATTTAGGGCTTAGAATAAAGAAGTTGGGTCTTGGATCCGGGTCTGGTTTACGGGTTCGGGTCCGGGTTTTGACCACTCCTGATTTGGCTGCTATAGCCAACCTTCCTTTGGATAAGGGCTATCCAGTGATAATAACATCCACTGCTGAGTGATAAGGGGTACCCTGAATGATAGCCCCTTAACCATAGCTGAGCTCCAGATAGTGCTCGCCCTATGAAATGACGATTTTGCCCTTTTTGTCCAATTTGAGTGATTTCTCCTTCTTTTCGTCTGTGCGACTCCAGAGTACCTAATAGCTCAAAAACACACATAATTTACTAGAAAAATAGCAAAGAAAGCATAAACTCTTAGATAGTAAATTAGGTGTATTCTACACCTATCAAATTCCCCCACACTTAGACTTTGCTAGTCCTCGAGCAAATCAAACTAAAACTTACAACTTTCAAAGCGTTCCAGCATCCAAAGAGCTATGAGGACATAGAGTTTCTGCGTGCTAGTAATAAGAAGTTAGAAATACTAAAGAACATATTCTCATTCTTAAATGTTGAGTGAGAAATAACCACACCATAATGAGAGAACGCGTGTTTGAGAAACGATCAATAAGCATTTCGCCTCGACTTCTGCCTCACCAAAAAGGGTTTTATGATAATTGCACTCAAAAAGACGGCTTTTTTATGGGTCTCACATGTGCGCAGGTAGGAATAAATAGAGAATTCCTGCAACACGTTGAATGGTGGGAAGGATAACTTCCGAAATTTTGAAAAACCCACATCTTTTAACATTTTGAAAAACCATTTTTCTAACGATCTCTAAGAAAGGAAATCAACCACTTATATCGAGGATGAGATTACTTACTTACCTTCACATCCGATTGCCAATTATGATAACACCACTCTCACGGAATCCAAAAGAAACGTCTTCCGCTCCTTGTCTTCATCTTCTTGGTCTTCGGCTTCAACTATTGATGATAAACACTTGAACTTCATAAATCCTTAACAATTTGTAACCTTTTTCCTCAAAATCCTTGTCGCTTGAAACTTCATTATAGATTTTCCTTCCCCACGGCTTATTCAAAACAAAACAATAATAGATATTTCTCTTGTCTCATATATATATTTTTTCTTTCTTTTCATTCTTTTTTTTTCTTCTTTTTTTTCTTTTTTTTTTTAGACAAGAGAAACAAAATACAAAACAAAGTGAAAAATAAAATAAACCATGGCCGTGGAAAAGTACTTTACCGCTTGATTCTTCACAACTTGTATCGCCTTGAAATCATAAACTTCAATAATTCTCACATTTTACTTTCTTCGCTCTTGTAAGTTAGTCTTAATACTTGAATATAGAATTACCTCATTGTATTGTAAGTCTTAAACTTGTATGTAAAATCCGCTCATTGTATGTTGCTTTACTTGGATATAAAAATTTGCTCTTTTTCTTGTTTCATTGTTTCTTTCAAACCTTGAACCTTTTCAACTTTCCTTGTAGATTTTGATGTCGCTCCTTGTTGTTGATGTGGTGTTTCTATGGACCCGTTGTTGTCGAGAGAGAGAATGGTGTTAACTGCAAATCGAACTACAAGAAGGTAGCTTTCATCTATAAACGTCACCCTCATGATTGACAAAGATTAGCACTCAAGAGATCAAAATAGTGCTGAAATTGGTGTGAAATTGGGTAGCTCACCATTCTACCCGGAATTAACGTACGGTGACACACACTCAAAAGAAGCTCTTTAGTCATGGAAGAATTTCTGGTTGGTGCCTCACATGATATGAAAATGGGTAGTCTCCACTAATGATTGATCAGCAACTCTAATAACGCACTTCTCCCTGCACCAAATTTTCATCACCGGCATGATTAAATCCATTATTTAACACTCTAACAAGCAAGAAATCAAACGTAGTTCCCTAACACTTCCAAGTTCACTTATGTCGGTCAGAATTCTCTATGTAATCATACCTAGAAGCATGCTAGTGACTCTAAAATCTCTAAAAGTTGAAAGTTTTATGCAAAAAATTCTTCTTCTTTTTTATGCAAAAATATATGCTTAGCTACTCCCCCACACTTAAACCTTACATTGTCCTCAATGTAATTGAATCCTCCTAGTAAAGTCAAGGTGGGAAATCCTAATATGATATGAAACAAGAAAAATAAACATAAAAAGCAAATAAAAATAAAAAGTAAAATGATAAGAGATACAAAACCGGTGGGTTGCCTCCCACTTAGCGCTTGTTTTAAAGTCGACGGCCCGACATAGATCTTGCTTCACATTACTCATCTACAGGGAGCACATCTCGAAGTCCAATCACGTCCACATGCTCCGTTGGAAAGTTTTCGTAATATGGCTTCAACCTATGGCCGTTGACTTTCAAGGGTTGTCCTGTTTTTTCACTAACAATTTCAACTGCACCATGATCATAAACATTAGTAACAATAAATGGTCCCACCCAATGGGACTTAAGCTTACCCGGAAATAAACGTAAATGAGTATTAAATAAAAGAACTTTTTTCCCCACAACAAAACTTTTCCGAGAAATCATCTTGTCATGAAAAAGCTTGGTCTTTTCCTTGTAAATCCGGGCACTCTCGTAAGCATCATTACGTATCTCCTCTAGCTCATTTAGTTGTAACTTTCTTTGTTTCCCCGCTGCATCAAACTCCATGTTGAATTTCTTTATCGCCCAATAAGCCTTATGTTCAAGTTCAACCGGAAGATAACAAGCTTTGCCATAAACCAACCGATATGGAGACATACCAATCGGTGTTTTGTACGCCGTTCTATACGCCCAAAGTGCATCATTGAGCTTAAAGCTCCAATCTTTCCTTGTTGTATTCACCGTTTTCTCAAGAATGGACTTGATTTCACGATTTGAGTTTTCCGCTTGTCCACTAGTTTGTGGATGGTAAGGCGTACCAATCTTGTGTGTTATGTTGTACTTTTTTGAGGAGAGTGTGAAAAGACTTCTTGAAATGTGAGCCTCCATCGCTTATCACCACTCTTGGTGTGCCGTGCCTAGTAAATATGTTTTCTCTTACAAAATCACAAACAACTTGAGAATCATTAGTTTTTGTGGCTCTAGCCTCCACCCATTTAGAAACATAATCTACAGCAAGAAGTATATAGAAATATCCATTCGAATTGACAAAAGGGCCCATAAAATCAATTCCCCACACATCAAAAATCTCTACGGCAAGAATTGGTGTGAGTGGCATTTGATTTCGGGCACCTAGATTTCCCATTCTTTGACATCTATCACACGATTTACAAAAAATATATGAATCTTCAAACAAGGTGGGCCAATAAAATCCACTTTCAAGAACCTTGAGAGCGGTACGTTTAGAACCAAAATGGCCACCACATGCAAAAGTATGACAAAAGGAGAGAATAGATTGAAATTCGGAGTTAGGTACACACCTTCGTATGATTTGATCAATGCCATATTTCCATAAGTATGGTTCATCCCACACATATTGCTTCGCTATCTTCTTAAGCTTCATCTTTTGGAAGTTAGACATTGTGCTAGGTACCTTCCTTGTCACTAAATAATTCACTATATCCGCATACCAAGGTGTTGATTCTTCCAAGGAGAAAAGTTGTTCGTCCGGAAAGCGGTCTTGTAATGGAAGTTCTTCTTGAGACATAACAAGTCTACTAAGATGATCCGCAACAGTATTCTCCACACCTTTCTTATCTCGAATTTCTATGTCGAACTCTTGTAGTAGTAGGATCCACCGGATTAATCTTGGCTTAGCTTCTTTCTTATTTATTAAGTATCTAAGTGCCGCATGATCGGAATACACAATAACCTTTGTACCCACCAAGTATAAGCGGAATTTTTCCAATGCAAACACTATATCCAATAACTCTTTTTCCGTGGTAGAATAGTTGATTTGTGCATCATTAAGGGTCCAAGATGCATAATAGATAACATGGGACAACTTGTCCACTCTTTGACCCAAAACGGCTCCAACCGCATAATCACTAGCATCACACATAAGTTCAAATGGAAGATTCCAATCCGGTGACTTGATAATCGGCGCACTTGTCAACATTGCCTTCAATTTGTCAAAAGCATCCTTGCATTCCTTGTTGAAGTCAAAAGGTACCTCCTTTTGTAGTAACTTGCACATCGGCATGGAGATTTTGGAGAAATCCTTGATAAACCGCCTATAGAAACCTGCATGACCAAGAAATGAACGAACTTCCCTCACCGAAGTGGGATATTGTAAGTTTCTTATTAAATCTATCTTTGACTTGTCCACTTCGATCCCTTGAGAGGACACAATGTGACCAAGTACTATGCCATGGTTTACCATAAAATGACATTTCTCCCAATTGAGAACAAGGTTAGTGTCTATGCATCGTTTAAGAACTAGTTCAAGGTTGTCTAAACAAATATCAAAATAATTGCCATAAACACTAAAGTCGTCCATAAATACCTCGATAATGCGCTCCACGTAATCCGAGAATATGCTTACCATGCATCTTTGGAAAGTAGTCGGTGCATTGCAAAGACCAAACGGCTTCCGTCTATACGCAAATGTTCCAAACGGACAAGTAAAAGTGGTCTTCTCTTGGTCCTCCGGTGAAATAAAAAGTTGATTGTATCCCGAATAACCATCCAAGAAACAATAGTAAGAATGCCCCGCTAACCGTTCCAACATTTGATCAATGAAAGGTAAAGGAAAGTGATCCTTTCGGGTTTCGGAATTAAGCTTTCTATAATCAATGCACACTCTCCAACCGGTTTGAAATCTTGTGGGAACGAGTTCATCATCTTTATTTCGAACAACCTTAACACCGGACTTCTTTGAAACTACTTGTACCGGACTTACCCACTTGCTATCGTAAATTGGGTAGATCACCCCCGCACTTAGCAATTTGAGTATCTCTTTCTTCACAACCTCCATCATGGGAGGATTAAGCCTACGTTGAGCATCACGTACCGGCTTCACATTCTCTTCCATTAGAATCCTATGCATGCATATGGATGGACTAATGCCCTTGATATCCGCAATTGTCCAACCAATAGCCGTTTTGTGCTCTTTCAAGACTCTAAGCAAAAGGTCTTCTTGTACCGGTGTGAGGTTCTTTGAAATAATCACCGGAAGCTCATCTCCATCTCCCAAAAATGCATACTTCAAATGATCCGGAAGTGGCTTCAACTCTAGTTTAGGCGCCTTCACAATAGATGGTACAAGTAATTCATCATTCACGGGTAAAGAGATATAGGAAACATTACCCTTAGCTTCTTGTAATGCCGTCAAGGCACCACATGTATCCACCAATTCCGTGGAAATTTCAACATCCAAGTTAGACACGCCGTGGATGTCCAATTCAATGCTCTTTTGCAACACCACATCAAGTTCATCCTCTCGATTCAATTCTACCATTTGTTGTGCTAATGAACCAACCACATCAATGGAGTAAGCAGAATGCACATCACTTGGGTAGCGCATAGCTTCAAATATGTTGAAGTGTATTACTTCCTTGTCGAATTCCATAGTGAGTGTACCCTTATCAACATCAATCTTCGTCTTTGCGGTCTTCATAAATGGCCTCCCAAGAAGTAGAGAAGTAGACGAACGATTCTCATTATTGTCCATATCCACCACAAAGAAATCTACCGGAAAAATTAACTCATTCACTTGCACTAGAACGTCTTCTACGAGTCCCTTTGGATAAATGTTAGACTTGTTTTCTAATTGGATAATAACTCTTGTCTCTTTCAACGGGCCAAGATTCAAGGAGTCATAAATATCGGCCGACATCACACTAATGGAAGCTCCCAAATCAAGTAAAGCATGTTCAAACCTTTTCTTACCAATAGTAATTGGCACCGTGAAACCACCGGGATCTGTGCACTTTGTAGGCATCTTCTTCAAAAGCATAGCCGACGCACTTTCGCCAACTTTAGTAATTTCATTATCAAGCAACCTATCCTTCTTAGTGCATAACTCCTTCATGAACTTAGCATACCTCGGCATTGTCCTTATGGCCTCGATGAAGGGGATGTTGATTTATATCTTCTTGAAGATATCCATGAGTACCTTGTCTTGAGATTCCTTCTTGGTCTTAGCAAAACGACTAGGAAAAGGAGGTGGAGTAGTAAAAGTAGGAACCGGTTCCTTGGATTGGGCGGTTGGTGTTGAATTCTCCTTTGGTTTGACATCCTCCTTCTCTTTGACTACCTCTTCACTAGCTTCTTCATGACGAGTTGGACTCTCCACTTGTCTTCCACTTCTTAAGGTAACCGCATTAACATTCTCTCTTGGATTCACAATGGGTTGAGAGGGAAGATTTGTGGATGCTTGAGCTTTCATTAAGTTCATATCGGTCGCCAATTGTCCCATTTGAGTTTGTAAATCCTTGATTGCCGAATCGGTCTTTTGTTGGGTTTGTTGTAACATATAAGTGAGACCTTGCATGCTTTGCATTATCACATTCAACTTGTCATTATTTGAAGAATCTTGCTCCTTGACTTGTTGTGGTTGGAATTGTTATTGTTGAGGTTGGAAACGTGATTGTTGGAAACCACCTTGTTGCGCATATGGATTAGGAGCCGCCGCTTGCTTGTTTGCATAGCTAAAGTTGGGATGATCCTTCCAACCGGGATTGTAAGTATTGGAATATGGATCGTACCTTGGCCTTGGATTTGGATATAAAGCATTTGCTTGTTCGGTTTCATCATCCGGAATAATTACCACGGCCAACCGTTATACTACCCTCTCTATGTTGTTTAACCGTTGATCGGATTGTGAAGACGAGTCGCTAACCTCATGCACCAACTTAACCATTGAATCACCTCTTGCATAGAATTGTTGCGAGTTTGCCGCCATACTTTCAATCAACTCAGTAGCTTCGGCCACCGTCTTGTTCACTAGTGCACCACCACCGGAGGCGTCAAGAATATATCGATCACTTGTTTGGAGACCTTCATAGAAGTATTGGATTATCATGACGTCACTAAATTGATGGTGTGGACAACTTGCCACCAATCTCTTATATCGATCCCAACATTCATATAATGACTCTCCCACATGTTGCTTGATCCCACAAATTTCTTTGCGAATTTGAGTAGCCTTTGATGCAGGAAAATATCTCTCGAGGAAAAGTTTCTTCATCCCATTCCATGTTGTGATACTTCCGGAAGGCAAATAGTATAACCATTCCTTAGCATTACCCGCTAAAGAGAACGGAAAAGCTTTCAACATTGCTCCATCCGCATTAGTATTCGGTGGAAGCATGGCCGTGACTATGGTGTTGAAGTCCATAAGATGTTTGTTTGGATCCTCATTCACCATGCCATGGAATTTTGGTAATTCTCTAATCAACCCTGGCTTGATCTCGAAAGTTGAGTTAGTTTGGATACACCATTGTTGTGTATCGAGCTTGTGAGAAGCTAGGTCTTTGAGTGTACGATCACCCATTGCCTCTTCTTCAATGTCCGAATCTGCGAATTCACTTGATGTAGAACGAGGAAACGGAGTGTTAACCGCTCGAATAAAGTCCCTTAGTTGAGTGCCGGATCGAAGATGTATTCTAATTGGACTCGGTCTTCCCCCTTGAAGCATTCACCAAAGATATAGTACCTACAGCAAGGTTCACAAAACTAAGTTAGATACGGTATAGAATCTAACAAAGCAAGAATAAAGCAAAAAGAAAAATAAAAACAACTAAAATCGCCCGTTGCTCCCCGGCAACGGCGCCAAAATTTGTACGCGTGTCGTTACCACAACAAATTAATACTTTACTACCTAATTAAAAAGTAATATAGGGTAGTTAAGGTCGATCCCACGAGGAGCACGAGATTCTAGTTGTAAATTTGTCACACAAAAGGGGGGTATTGGTTGTAAAATTTATAAAGCAAAAGAAATAAACAAAGTAATTAAAAGTGTAAGTTGAATTCAATAAGAGAGAATAGATCAAGGATTCCTTCTTCGCTGCAAAACAATGATTAAAGTTATGTTCTTTTCCACTTGTTATTAGTCATAGATTATCACCAACCGTAGGATAGCAGGTTCGCTTAGCTAACCCCAAAATTCCTTATTTCACCGAGTAACAAGTCCGCTTAGTTATCAGATTCTATTCAAAAGAACCACCTTGAGGTTCGCTTACAAGATGTAATTCCACGAACGCATTAAGATTTATGAACTTAGGTTTAGTACTAGTAGTTAGACTCGGTTCGCTTGGTCTACTTTCTAGCGTTGTTTTCACACACAATTGCTCCACGGAATCCCTCCGCAAGGTCTCGTGTTTTCTACTTGTGTAAAGAGTCAAGAAACTATTACGTATTCCCTAACTTTCACTAGCTTTAGATTGAATTCACAAATCAATTTAGCGTGCACTCCAAACAACCTATCAATCAATCATGAACATTAATATTAGTAAAAACAAACGATAATCATATAAAAAACTTCAAAGTAGAATTGAAACAAAACTCAAATCAAATATTAGGAACTAGGAATTCATCCTCAATCAATAAGAAAATTAGCTACTCATAATTTGGAGTTCACACAATAATAATAATAATAATTAAGGAAGAAAGAAAGAAAAACTTATTGCAAAGATGATGGTTGCTCCTTCCTCCACTCCTTGTGCACTTTAACTCCTTCTCCAAAGTAGATGTGTGTTTTTTAAAATTTGTAGAAAACTCCTCTATTTATAGGCTTCAATACTCTCCATGTCTTTGTAGGAAAAGAATCCTCCTTTCAAAAGAACACCACTTTCCCAATTTGAGCCATATTCCAAATTCTAGTCCAATTCTCCAAAACTTCCAAGTTTTCATCCAATTCCCAATTCTAAGTCTTCACACACATGAGAGAAGTCCACCCAAAATTCTGCATTTTTGCACACCGGAAAACTGTGTTTTTGGCCGGAAGTTGGATGGAATTTGTCGCCGCCGGCCACCTGAAAATTCTCCTTCGGTCAAGGTATATTCTGTTGGTCAACCGTTAAGACTAACGGTCAAAGGAGTCAACCGTCAGTCAACTGTTAGTCAGCGGGTCAAGGAGGATCACTGAGTCAGAACCCAGTCAGCAAGCTAACTCAGCTGACTGGTTTTGGCCATTGCACGAGCATGAGCCAGCCATGATGGCCCCGCACTGCACCAAAGCATTGCACTCCATGTTCAGCCATGATGGCTGTGGTTCCTTCCCTGCAACATTACTCTTCTCTGCAACCACCTTTCCCTGTTTAATTTATCTTCTCAGTCATCACACAGACACCGCCAAGACCCATTCGCAACCACCTACAGTTCCATTATGCTTCTCATTTGGTGTTGCATCATGCACACACCCCACCAGCACCATCCATTCCTTGTAATACCACCAGTCTCAGCTGCTGGTTGTAGCTTCCCTGCATTTTTCCATTGCAGCAAACTCACCACCATTTGCACCAGGCCAGAACCACCTGCTCCTTTAACTCTACAAACCCATTACAGCAGCCATGGTTATTATTTTAGATTCCTCCAACCATCTCAATCTGCTACCACCATAACTCAGTACCCTCTTCTTGAACTACCAACACCAGTTGCTCCACCAACAATTGCACATTGTGGTATCATCAGCATCTCTATTTCCCCTACATCACCAACTCCATCTCATACCAAAATCACCACCCACAGCTGCAATTTCATCTCCCAAATCTGTTTTAGCTTCATTGAACACCAACACCCACTTCTCATCAGTCGAACCCATGGAAAACAACAGCATCAGTTTGGTTCTGTCTCTCACAACCCATTTCATACTCTAACTGCACTTCAACCAACCAACACCACATGCTTCCATTCCTGAGCTGCAATTCACAAACCCATTACAGCATTTCATACTTCCCAGTGCAGCAGTAACACTAGCATCTAACACATTCAAACCACTTCACAGATTCAAAATCACCAAAACCCATATCCAATTTAGTTTCAGTGACCTACCAACAGCTTCCAAACATCACATAAACAAATCGAAAACCCTAACTCCATTTCTGAGTTTATCTTCCTTTATCTGTGAAATTCGAACTCCGATTGAAACCTTCACATCTCTCAGCTATCTTCAGCATCAATTTCACTAACCCTTGATCGTCACCATCTTCAAATCTCTTGGGACCTCTCGATTTTTCTCTCGGTTTGACAGAAATATGCGCAGCTTTTCTCTTCTCATACTCAAAATTCAGTGTACAATGATTGAGAAACAAACTTCGATTTAGGGTTTAGAATAAAGAAGCTGGGTCTTGGATCCGGGTCTGGTTTACGGGTTCGGGTCCGGGTTTTGACCACTCCTGATTTGGATGCTATAGCCAACCTTCCTTTGGATAAGGGCTATCCAGTGATAATAACATCCACTGCTGAGTGATAAGGGGTACCCTGAATGAGAGCCCCTTAACCATAGCTGGGCTCCATATAGTGCTCGCCCTATGAAATGACGATTTTTCCCTTTTTGTCCAATTTGAGTGATTTCTCCTTCTTTTCGTCCGTGCGACTCCAGAGTACCTAATAGATCAAAAACACACATAATTTACTAGAAAAATAGCAAAGAAAGCATAAACTCTTAGATAGTAAATTAGGTGTATTCTACACCTATCATAGCTGTTGTTGCAGACTCGTCGCCTCCTCTCTCTTCGTCGACAACCAAGTTCTGCACTATTTCTGTTAATGGCTTCTTCTCCCTCTATGACTGAGAAAAGGTCTGTTGATGATGTTTTTTCCGAGTTTGATGTTTTTTCCCTTGATTCTCTGTTTTTGTTTGAGAGTCCTTCTAAGTATGATGATCGCGCGATGAAATCTATCTTTCCTGATGATTCTCCTTCTATTTCGTGCAGATCCGAGAAAAGGGTGGAGGATCTCACTGATGAATAGTTCATTGAGCAGTTGAAGGAGAAGTACGAACTTCGGAATTATGAAGTTACCCTGCTCTCGGGCCGGAATATCCTCTTGAAGAAGTCCGATATGGAGAAGCACGAGCAGTCGGCTAACTGTGTGGTTATCACTCAGGGTCAATTAGAGCTAGCCTTCGTCTTCCCTTGTATAAGCCTGATATCCCTTTTTATTACGATATTATTTCCCAGATCAAGCCCTCTCGTGCTTTGGTTCAATGGACTGGCAATAATTTTCGGATTATGAACGAATGGAAGGATCGCCGAGATGGTCGTGGTTCTACCGCCGAGTGGTCGACCTACAAGCCCGAGGAAGCTCCAGCATATACCGTTGCTAACTTCCTTGCCAACTATCGAGCTGGTACTTCAAACTTGGGTGATCTTGCCAGTTTTGCTGCTAGTCCTCATCGTCATAGGACTATGACCGAGGGTTGAAAGGATGATGCTGGATGCCGATCCTCTCTTCCATAGTTCTAACAAGCGATCCCGCTATTCTAATGACCCGATTTATCCCCGATTTCCGCTTCTCATCTGAGGCCCCATTCTACATGGCATTTTCCCGTCGCCTTCTTTTCCTGCCGAGCCCTATTCTTTTTGGGTAGTTAATGATGAAAAGGCTGATAAGGTTAGCGTCTCCTCTTGCTTTCCTCGATTTCTTTATTGCTAGCTTCGATGTCAACTGGTCATTTGCTGTTATTTAAAAATCTTAGGGTGATTCCACCAAGGTTACCGGATCGTCTAGGAAGAGAGGTGCTGGCACAAGGACTAAGGAAGACCAGGGGAAGGTAACAAACACAATGATTTCTTATAAGTACATGTACTTGCCCCAGTTTTTTGCCTTCACATGTTTAGACGAAATGTCTTGTGCAGAAACCTCGGCACGATGATGATGAAGTTTATGAGGCTAATCCCCCACCTTTTAGGCATAATCCCCCCAGAGGTAAGCAAGTTTCTAAGCCACCGCCGAAGAGGGACCCAGTCATTGAACTTTCCGATGAAGATGAGCTATTTGGTGAGAATGTCTCGGGTGACAAAGGCGATGAGCAGGGGATGGGCGACCAGTATGAGCCCCAGGGGACGCCCGACGTAGAGAAGACTGTCACTGTTGAACCGGTAACACTTCCTCGTTGGCCCCGGATCACTGATGGGTCGTCGCCTAGCGCTGAAACTTCCTTCACTATCTCTGACCCTATCGTGAACTCTTTGGGTGCGCTTACTTCACCCGATTTTGGAGTGTATACTGAGGAAGAGATGTTGAATGTGGTGCCCCTCTATGGCGATATCGCCCAGACTCTTGACACAGTGGTGAGCGGCTCATCTTAGCATAGTGGTGCCCCCTTCTGATTTCTGTTCTTATTGTCGCTTACAATTTACTCTCGTTTACTTATGTTAGATCCTGAACCGGGTACGCTTAGATGTCGCCAATCGTCACAGAGACAAGCAGCTGCTGGAATCTCTCCAACTTCAATTGCAGAACGAGAGGGGTCGCACGAGCGAGTTGGAGATCAAACTCGCCGACGCTCAAGGTAGACTATTATTCTTTCAACCTTAACTTGTGTTGATTGAGTTTATCGTGCCAATATCCTGAGTCGGGTATCCTTCTTCTAGCCGAGGTATCTAGTATAGGTATAGACGCCGCTTCGGATTTTAGGATCATGAAGAAAAAATGGGATATTGAAAAATATTTAGTGGAGAATCTCCGTAGGCGAATGGCAAACAAAGATGACAAAATAGATCGCCAAACCGGAGAAATCGAAGAACTCGAGGGTGAACTAGAACGGTATCGTCAGTTTGAGTATGATCCTGCAGAGATAGACAATTTGCGGGCTCACTTGGGATCTTCTCAACGTCTTTCTGCTGAAAACGTTGTTCTAGCCACGAGTTTGGAGCAAAGGGTAGACGCTCTAAAATTGCAGAATCGAGACCTTCATGAGGACCGCCGAAGAATATTGAGGGATAAAGATGTGGTGGAGCGAGCCAATAGGGATCTGCTGGGCCGAGTGAGTGATCTAGATAAGGTGAGGGGCGAGCTAGAATGGAGTAGATCGCAGCTTTCAGTGCTTCAGGTGTCGCGTAATCGTTTAATGGACGAATGGAGTGAGCATAAGAAGTACTGCCCTAGTAACGAGTTCAATGAGCAATGTTAAAACGAGTTAACCGTGAAATTATCGAAGGCCGAAGATGAGTTATCCAAATCCGTAGAGTCGCTCCAGTCAGTGTTACCGGCTCTTTCAGGTCTTATGAGCGGCGCGTTGAGGCAGTTCCTTAGGCTTAGGTTATTTTTTGTAGTTGTGAAGTTGTTAAACCATACTCAAATGAATAACCTGCGTTTGTTGCTATCTTGTAGGCGAACAACAACGTTCTCGTGAATTGGACCTGGAGGTCCGACGGTTGAAGCAGGTCGAAGCCGATTTGAGTTCCCAGCTAGCCGATACTGAGGGAAACATTTCTCAGCTTACCCAAAAACTCGAGGATGAACGCGTCGCCCATGCGGATGAGATAGACGAGAAGGTCCAGACGGGTATTGAGACGTGGGTAGAGAACAAGTGGTGTGAGGTCGCATAGAAGAAGGCCGACACTGTTCCTCCGAAGGCTTGAACTCCTCTTTTGTAGTGCTGCGTCACTAAGTTGCCCTTTCCATAGGATTGTAAATCGCTTTGAACACTTGTCCCCCCTTTTTTATTTCTGATATACTGCTTGTTTGTTTTCATGGGGGTGCTGCGTCGCCGATGTTGTTTGTTTTACTTCCGTTAAGTTCTTCGTTTCGCATGGTTGCATGACATTTTCCGTACTTTATTAATAGACGCATGATGCAATCGAATTTTCCTTTGTTTCGCATGTTATTCCTGCAATTATTGTTCAAGTAAGTTAGTATTTTAACCATTTCTGTCGAACACACCCAACAAAGAGGGTCATCGGGCCCAATGCCATGTCCTGATTGGGGTATCTCATAACTATCTCTTTGTATTCAGTGGAAGGGTACCAGTCAACCTAATTCTAGGCACGATATCCCCGAGCGGTTATCGACCAACCAATCTCGGGCAAGTGGACACGGCCACCTGCGATGGGGGCGACCTTTCAAATGTAAGTAGGCCACCTAGCTGAGAAGACCTCGCGTCTTAACAACCTTTGGAACTGGTTTCCAACCACCAGAACCCTTAGGCTACCTCGGCACTTGCACACTGCCACTGCCCCGAGTTCGAATAGCCAGGCGACTGTAAGGCACCTCGGCACTTCCACACTGGCTTTGCCCCGAGTACAAATGCCCATTCGAGTGTAAGTCACCTCGGCACTTCCACACTGGCTTTTCCCCGAGTACGAATGACCATTCGAGTGTAAGTCACCTCGGCACTTCCACACTGGCATTGCCCCGAGTACGAATGACCATTAGTCGCTCATTCCCTATGTCATACCCCTCACGGTTTCAAAGAGATAGAAGACAAGTATGCTTACCATTTTTCCGTATCGCCCGTCAAGGGTGGTAGAGTTTCAAAAACTTGATGTTCCATGGTTTGAGCTCTTTTGTTCCATCGAGTCGCAGTAGCCGGTACGATCCCTCGCCCGCCTTAGATTCAATTATATACGGCCCGCCCCACTTTGGTGCTAGTTTTTCGCCCTTTTTGTCTCGTTCCCATTCAGCCAGAAATTTCAACACCTGCTGCCCTGGGTTAAATTCTCTTGGTCGGATGCGCTTATTATATTCTCGCTGTAACCTCCTTTGGTAATTTTCCATTTTTTGTAACGCCATTTCTCTTGTTTCTTCCAGATCGTCGAGTTTAGCCAAAATTAGGTCGGATGAGACGTTTCGCCTCCAAGCTTCTGTCCTTGTGGTGGGGATCATGCCTTCTGTTGGTAAGATTGCCTCGGTTCCGTAGGTAAGCATAAACGGAGAGAATCCTGTAGCTTCCCTCCGTGTGGTCCTGTATGCCCATAAGATGTTATATAGCTCCTCACACCAATTGCCATATTCTCCATCCAGTTTCTTCTTCATGTTATCGGCGATAGTCTTGTTAGTGATCTCGGCCTGCCCATTACTCTGGGGGTAAATCAGGGTAGCTTTTCTCTTTCTGATGTTGTAAGTGTTGAACAGGAGATCAATGTTCTCGCCTTGTAGTTGCTTTCCATTATCAGAGACGATATATGCAGGGACCCCAAAGAGTCAAATGAATTGTTCCCAAATAAATTTGAAAACATCTTTGTCTCAGATGTGTCTTAGTGGCATTGCTTCTACCCATTTGGTGAAGTAATCTGTGGCCACGATCAAATACTTCCTTTGCCTGGTTCCTACATGTAAGGGTCCGACAATGTCTACCCCCCCACTTTGCGAAGGGCCATGGGATTATAACTGAGTTCAAAGGTACTCCGGGAGCATGGATTTTCTTTCCGAAACGCTGACATTCTTCACAAGCTTTCGCCATTTGCTTTGCATCTTCGTTCATGTACATCCAAAAGTAACCCATTGTATTTGCCTTGGATGATAAGCTTCTCCCCGAGCTATGATTTCCGGCCGCTCCATAGTGTAGTTCGTGCAGGATTATGTGGCCCTCCTCTTTACTCAAATATCGTAGGATTGGTCCCAAGTAAGACTTCCTATATAAAATCCCTTCCCGTAACTCGTAGGCGCCCGACTTGCTTTTGATTTTATTTATTTCTGGTCGACCCTTGGGTAACTCGCCTGTCTCCAGATACCGATGTATCGGCTTTCTCCAATCGCCTTCTTTGTATCGCTTGGC
This sequence comes from Papaver bracteatum, assembly GCA_023529315.1. Taxonomy (NCBI): domain Eukaryota; kingdom Viridiplantae; phylum Streptophyta; class Magnoliopsida; order Ranunculales; family Papaveraceae; genus Papaver; species Papaver bracteatum. The sequence continues at coordinate 1,326,177 of JAJJWX010000603.1, forward strand.
TGTGTTAATAGCCACATCGATCCGTACTTCAGGTGTTTCCTGGATAGAAGGGGTAAGGAGTCGCATAACACGGATTCCTTCGATGGTCAGGTCTACCAGCTATGAGGCGATGTATGATAGAGCATCTGAGTGTCTGTTATCTTTTCGGCAAATGTGACGGAATTTAATGTTTGGTATTTGGTTGATGTAAATTGGGCGAGTTCCCAATACTTTTGCAGCACAGGATCGTGTGTAGCATATTGGCCCGTAATTTGTCGGATCACCAATTGGGAATCACTAGTCAAGCGGACCTCGTGCAGCCCCATTTCTACGATTATCCGCAAAGCATGGATCACCGCTTCATACTCGCTGACGTTGTTAGTCACCTTGAACTCTAACCTGAATGAATGTACCATCTTCCTCCCTTTTGGTGTGGTGAATACTAGCCCTAGGCCTGATCCTCCTTGTTCGACGCCCCATCGATGAAAACCTCCCATCGTGTAGGACTATTAGCGGCTAATAGGTCCTCGGGTTCCTCTTGTTCCTCCGTCATCCCCGGTACATCTTCAATCTCGTCCTCATCACTAAGTGGGAAATATGCCAAGAAATCGTCCACTACCTATCCTTTGATTGCCGTTCTCGTTTCGTACACCACGTCATATTGTTTGATTAAGGCTCCCCATTTAGAAATTCTCCCTGATCGCCCCGCACTGTCCAAGACTGCTTCAATAGGCGACTTAGTGAGTACCCGTATACGATGAGATTGAAAATATGTTCGGAGTTTAAAAGCGGCAACGGCTAGCGCCAGCACCATTTGCTCCATTCTGGTATAGTTTTTCTCGGTCGGGCTTAGCGTTTTGCTGAAGAAATATACTACCTTTTCTACACTCCCCTCTGTTCTCACTAATACTGCGCTAATGGCATATGGTGTCGCCCCTAAGTATAGGGTAAGAATTTCTGTCGTCTCGGGCCTCTGAAGGACCGAGAGACTAGCTAGGTGTAGTTTGATCTTTTGAAAGGCCTCTTCGCTGACATCCGTCCACTGAAATTTTTCTCCTTTCTTCAAAATATCATAAAAGTTCTTACACTTGTCCGACGATCGTGATACAAATCGCCCCAATGTTGCAATACAACCGTTTAGCTTATGCACATCTTTTACCGTCGCGGGGGATGGAATTTCTAGAACGGCCCTAAACTTCTCAGGATCTGCTTATATTCCCCTGGGGGTGATGATATATCCTAGGAATTTCCCTGCGGGATTAATCTTCATCTTGTGTTTCCTCATCGTCTGAAAAATTTCACGAAGGTCTCGGACGTGATCCTTAGCTCGGCGACTCTTGACCAGCATGTCATCCACGTAGACTTATATGGTGTCGTGGATCTTGTCTTCGAACATGTCGCCTACCAACCTATGATATGTAGCCCCAGCATTTCTGAGTCCGAACGACATCTTGGTATAACAGTATAGTCCCCTTGGTGTGAAGAAGAAAGTATGTTCTTGGTCTTCGGGCGCCAACGGTATTTGGTTGTAACCCATGTATCCATCCATTAAGGTCATCGCCTCATATCCGACTATTGATTCTACTAGATGGTCTATGCTGGGGAGGGGGAAGCTATCCTTCGGGTAGGCCTTGTTCAAGTCACTGAAATCAATACATATTCTGACTCCTCATTTCTTTTTTGGTACCATGACCATGTTGGATATCCACTGTGGGTAATGAGATTTCCTAATTATTCCGGACTCTTGTAGCTTCTTAAACTCGACCTCGACTGCCGCCTGTAATATGGTGCGATGCGCCTCATTTTTTGTCTAACTGGTTTGAACTTCGGATCAATCTTTAAGTGGTGATAGCAGACCTTCGGTTCAATTCCCTCCAAATCGCGCACTTCCCAGGCAAATGCGTCTAAGTTTTCCCTTAATACCGCCGTGATTTGACTTGCTTGTTCGTCCGATAACAATGCCCCGATCCTTACTACCTTTGGTTCCTCTACCGTTCCTAAGTTTACTTCCCGAGTCGGCTCGACCGTCGAGAAATTTGATTTGTTTTCCCGGAAGATAGTCGCTTCCTATGATTGCTATAAAGGGTCTTACTCTTGGGTTTCATATGTGATGACTACTTGTGAAATTACCTCTTCTAATTCATTTGCAACTTTAATTTCTTCGGCTTTACTCTTCTCTCGCCTTTGCCGAGCTCGCCGATCCTCATTAATTTTTGCATCCACTTGCATGCATTGCCGTGCTGCTTGGGAGTCACCCATAACTTCAGCTATTCCCTTGAAAGTCGGGAACCTTAATCTATGGTGGTATGCCGATGCTACCCCCTTAATCACAGCAATCCATGGGCGCCCAATAATCGCTTCATAAGGTGAGGCGACATCGACCACACAAAAGGTAGTTAGTGTGTCAAGGAAGCCTCCACCATCTGAAACTCTTAGAGTTACCTCACCCCTGGGGATATTTATTGTACCATTAAAGCCGTAGATGTGACACGTTGAGGGGACGAGCATGTCGTCTGATAGTTTCATTCTTCTGAATGTGTTGTAAAATAACACCTCGACTGAGCTTCCTCTATCCACAAGAATCTTTCTTACTCCCCAATTTTCGATAGTAAGGTGATGACCAATGGGTCACTGTATGCTTGTCCATTTGCTGGGACATCCTTGGCCGAGAACAAAATGGATTGCACCATCCAAGGTTCCATAGGTAGGGCCTTAGCTACGCTAAATATTTCCTTACCATCATGTTCCCTTTTATGGATCCTAGAAGTAATTACTGGGCTGAGAGTGTAGCCTTGAATAGCCGAGTGTGAAATGGTTCTCACGAACTGAGTTGTCCTATCGATACGGACTTGATGAACTGGTGCATCGGGTGTTTCTGTCGGCCGTGGTAAATGTCGGACAAATTGCCTCAAATACCCATCTCGGATAAGATGCTGAACGATATCTTTTACTTCTCGGCAGTTGTTGGTAGAATGTCCTCTATACTGATGGTAGTGACAGTATTCGGGGTGATCCCTGGTCTCTTGGAACTGGACTCCCCTCGACGCTGGGTAGTTGATATCATTTCTCTTCTCGACTTCCTTGAATACCTCCTCCAATGGAGAATTTAAGGGGGTATACGATCGGGATTCCTGCCTCGATTTCTTCCCTTTGTCGATCCACTCTCTCTTCTCACTGCTCCTCGGGGGTGGGTCCGATCTCTTTTCTGGTCGCCTAATAGGGTCGTCTATGACCATTTTAGCTTCAGTACCAGCTTTGACACTAGCTTCTTGTACTCCTCTATCTCTTGACTCGGCCTGAATTTCTTCCAGGGCGATGTAATGCTCTTGCATTCTTCTCATCTCCTTTAGGGTCTTTGGTTTCTCAGAGAACATGGCTATCCAGATGGGATCCGATCTCCCCAATGCGTTTTCGAATCCGAAGATGGCTTGATCTACTGGTACTTTCCCAATTTCGGTGCATAACTTCCTCCACCTATCGGTCAGGGTTATTAAGGGCTCCCTGAATCTTCGGGCGAGGGTAAACAACTTGTTCATCCTGGGCCGAGGTCGAATATTGTGCATGTAGGTCTCAAGGAAGGATTCGACTAGCATCTCATACCCGTTAATCATTCCAGGAGGGAGCGAATAGAACCAGTCTCGTGCCTCGCCCTCCAGGCTAGCTGGAAAGAATTTACACATGACTACCGGGTTGTTCTTCCATTGGATTAGTGACATGGTGTACATCTTCAGATGCTCGATCGCATCTTCTGTTCCGTCGAACCTAGAAGGAAATGTAGGTAAAGTACACTTTGGTGGGAACGGCATCTGTTCGAGTTCTTGATAGAAGGGCGTCTTCTCGACTTCGCTCATAATTTCTGCCAATTTGTTCTCTTCGCTTCCGCCCAAGAACTCCTCAATTTTTTCTTCCAATTCCTTGAGTTTAGCTTCTGTTGTTCGATCCTGTCGTCCGTAGTGGACGAGTCCTCGGGTGGCCCATATCTTTGCGTGGGGGGTACCGGAGGCGATGGTGGCTGACTTGATCGGACGGACTGATTAGGGTTGCTTGGACCCATCATAGGTGGCGTGTGACCTGATCGGCCATGGTAACTCGATGTTCCTCAGATGGACGAGCCTCTTGATCTGGTTCGCTGATTTCTCAACTGATAGTTTTCATACTCCAAAGCGAGATTCCGTTGCTGGAGCTCTCTTAGTGCCGCTTCTTGTCTCCTTTGACTATCCAAAATGGCCAATAATGTCGGGTCCGTGCTTTCATGACTATAATTCCCATTTGGGTTGTGCGGCCGAGGCTGTAATGGTACAGAAGTGGGTGGTGGTGGTATTATCGGGCCGGTTACATGGCCGACTGTGTGAACAAGTGTTGGGCCGATGTTGCTATCCGTTCCTCGCCCCAGCTGAATCTGCCTAAGACGTTCTTGCTCTCTCCCTAGGGCTTCCTGGTACTCAAATTGTTTCCTTGCTCTTTGTCTCTAGGCTTGTGCTGCATGCGCTTCCTCATCGTCATCGATATCTGAAGCTGTGAGTCCTTCAACTTGTTCAACTCTTCTCTGAGTCAAAATAACTTGGTCTAAGGGTAGGGTGTTATCATCTCGCCCCATATCGACCTCCTCATCGAAAATTGGCATTCCTCGTGCAGCTGCATGATATTCCTCGGGGGGTGGTTGTCGACTGTCTTCTTGCCTCGGCCCAGTTACCCCGACCTGCATGCTGCTGCTAGTTATTGTACGATTCCTCAACATCCTTCTCGTTCTTGAAGTGCTATCCATCGGGTACGCCGCGTGGTGAGCCGAGTATCGCCCCTACCTACTTCAGAAAATACAAAGAACACCTTACTTTGACCCGACTTTTCGAACATAAGTTCAAACAAAAGACGAAAAAGTTCGACTGATATCACAATTACTACTACGCATATTCTTGCAGACACAAAGTTTCTTCCTGTTACTCAGGTAGGTTCCACCTATCTATCCTGTTTTGGTCCTACGTTGAATCTGTGGCAGGCTTTTCCTATTCGTCATTATCTCTCCGTACGACGTCACTTTCAGTACCCGACCTATGTATTTAAGTTAGTTTTCCCTTTGTTCTACATGATCCAAATCATTGAACTTATGCACATGATGCTTAAATTGTACGGCACGTAACCCCAAGATTCAGACTAAGTTTGTACTAGCTCCACTTTCTCGAGACCTAATCATGACCTTTCCGATAATTTATGCTACACCGCCGGCAAAAACTCCATACGGTTGACAGCTTAACACACGAGGAGATATCTAAAGCGTAAACCCTTGGTAAATCTAAGCGCCCAATTTCATACCGTATCTAGAGAACAACTCGTTTAACGTTATAGATCACTCAACTATCGAAAACAAACAGTCATCCTTTCAACAGATTCTTCACCTAGCTTCTAACCCGGATTGTTAGTCGCTGGTGAGCTTATAAAGATTCTTTGTTGATCGAACTATTGACGGGCGAAAAAATACGAGAACTTCTACTGCCGAAGACGCTGCTATTGTTCTGACTTTACATGCACAACAAATGACTCAAAGCAAACAATGTTTCGGCCAACAGAGTTCATCGTAGCTTCAACTACAACACGTTAACGTGTATTTAGGAGCTTTTAATCGTCTCTGAAGGTCTTCACGGCAAGGTATCCGGAGATCTTAGTCGGATCCCCTTAGTCGGCGCCAGAATGTAGATGCATTTTACTACAAACTACATCCAAAGGATAGAAACCTTCTACTCAAGTAAATGAAAGTAAACACTCAACAAGGAACACAAGATATGCGTGGTTCGGTATGATTAACTACGTCCACGGGGTGAAAAGGTGAATCTTATTACTTCAAAGTGTTACAAAGATGTTGCTCTTAGTCGGATTTCCTTACAAAAATGAACTTACTTCTCACTCTCTTCTCCTAGGTGTAAACTCGAGTTTCTCTCTCTCTCTCCCCAAATTACAATCTACCTCTTCTTGGATACAAGTCTCTCTACTTATAGGAAAGATTACCTACAACAAAACTAGGGTGTTAGTCATGTTACATCAATTCTGAAGTTATGTGATCGGGTCAACTCACATCATCCCTTCTTTTATGCATATGGCTGATGTGTCTTGATTCCTTCGCCTGTATCTTGTCCGAGCCGACCTCTTTGGGTGTTCTCTTGGCACGATGTCGCATCTGCAGTTAGCCGATGTGACACGTACTTTCTTATACATTTGACCATAGCACCTCGTTTCACCCCCCATGTCCTATCTTGTCAGCTCTGTCAGAAGCCTGGGGTCAAGTCTTGTCCGACAGTTGTAGAACGATCACGCCCGATCCACGTAGCTCCTTAAATCTCGCGCCTGCTGATCTTTATTCTATGCTTCGCGTCTCTTCGTTTTTTAGGTGCACCAAGGCTTAAGATGTTGCCACCTAGATCTGTGGATAATTTACACCTACACTATCCATAAGGGTTATAATTGTAAAAAATGCTTAAAAGTACTCTTTTTCTTGCTTGCCTTAAATATTGTGCAAACTTAAACTAGGTCACTTAATAGTGGGACGGAGGGAGTATGATTATATTTCGTATTAATATGTAAATTTTCGGAAATGTGTTTATAACACATTTATTATGAAAATTCGGAATTAAATATTAATGTGTTTTTAACACATTTGATATTAATAAGCATATCTCTTGTTTTATATTAGTAAAGTATTTTATATGCTAGCTAATATCTTGTTATCAATACAAGAGAGATTTCGGTGATATTAATTGTAAAAAAAAAAAACAAAGCCGAAAATATGTATTTATTACATATCTTTGAGGATTTTCGGGTTTTTTTAATTACTTAATATCCAAACTACCTTGATCTATAAATACCCAAATTTGCGTTTCTAGCAAACTATCCTAAGAGCCAGGCAAACTTCATCTTTTTGTTGTTTCTGGTGGAGCCGTCTATCCGGAGAGGAAACTACCCTAATTAGGCGAAATCTCTTACGATCGCTCGTTTAAAGAATTCTATGGGATCAAGAAGCTCTACAAGTACCGTTTGTGGGAAACTAGATGATTGCATTGTTATTTTAGTTTTCGATTATTTATTTGAGTGACTAACGGTTGTTGAATCTTTGATTGCACCTAGTTTGTTTATTCTTGAGAACCTTCTCTTCTGATATAAGTCTCACTCAAACTAGATCAAAGATTTAACGTTTATGCGGATCTAAATTCTTCTAGATCCCTAAGATAGATACATTGATTTTCCATTGTTAACAAACTCCGTTCTATGTGACAAATCAATAAGGAATCAAGTTTGTTTTTGCAGGTTATTACTTTGAAGATCAAATCGAATATTGGAGATTTTGAAGATTTGAAGACTTTTATTCTTGTGTTTTGATCTTGGGGTAACTTTTTGTGACTTGATTTTCCAGGATTAAAAGGTTATTTGTTTTCGATAAACATAAGCCTTTTTAGATCAACAAGTTGTTTGTGATTTTATCATAAACCTTGTAATCAAGATTGATTATTTCGGTAATCATTGTCTTGTTTGATCTTGTAACCGAGGATCTTCGGATCTGGTAATGGGTCTTAAAAATAGAAGATCCGTAACTGTGCCTTTATCATATATTTTGGTATTGTGATTATAAATTGAGTTTGGTTACCAAACAGTTTTTATCCTTTACTGTTTGGAATATGATCCAAAGAAATCTTGTCTTTCCAGTTGAAAGATTGGTAGAAGAACTTATTGTGAACCATTAATAAGATATAATAGATTTAGTCCTAAAGAGAACGCATGTTCTATTAGGATATCTAGTATCAAATATCTATTGAGAACTTCGGCTCTGCTAGATATTATCCAAACAAGAATACTGTTGAAGCTGAGTAACTAGGATTTTAGTTTATTTAGTATTATCTACACGAAGTTGCAGGTTTACTTTTTGTAGCGTCTTAATTCACTGAGTATTCAAAACTGGACTAGGTCCCGGGGTTTTTCTACAAGATTGTAATTTTCCTCGTTAAAAAAATTCTGGTGTGTGCTTTACTTTATTTCCGCAGTATAATTGTGTTTATGTTATAATTAAAGTAAATACACTTGTATGTTAACTAGGCACTTGATATTTATCCTATAAGGTTTCAGTTATACCGTACCTATTATCAAGTGAACATTTTATTGTAGTATTGTCTCCATTTCATATCCATAGACAATCACACAAACTGTATTGGATTTCTCCACTTGACTTTGATATTCTCACATTGTTAGGCAAGTCCGGCCTAGCCTTATTTCAAGTGGACACCGTGTTGAAATATTACTTGAGTGATTGTTGCTCCAAGAGGTTTATACACGTTAGAGATTGAATAGGTTGTGATCGAATAAAAAGATTGTGGTGTATTTGGGTACCCTCTTCTTTTCAATTGGTATCAGAGCAGGCAAATACGAAAATATCTAACAATCTTTGTTTGACGTGATCCAACTTATAAGTTTTGAATCAAATGGTTGATTCAGTTAACGTACCGCCAGGGTTTGATGGCTCAAACTATCTATGGTGGAAAATGACAATGCAATCTTTTCTTCAATCTCGTGACTTTAACACTTGGGTTTTAGTTAATGATGGATATGAACACCCAAAAGTACTGGTCAACAACTCAACCACTGAGTTTAGACTAAAAGAATTAAAGGAGTTCAATAATGAAGAAAATTTGATTTCGAAGAAAAATTATGATGGATTGAATGCCATTATTTATGCTTTAAATCGAGACCTCCATCATCATGTAACCAAGTGTAAAACATCAAATGAGGCTTGGTATATTCTTAATGTCGTATTTGAAGGGAATGCCTCTGAAAAGGAAGCTAGGCTTCAAACCATATCCTCTAAATGGGAAAACCTTCGTATGGATGAAGAAGATACCTTTGATGAGTTTGACCAAAAACTTTCTGAAATAGTGAATGCCTCTTACGCTTTAGGAAAAACTATTTCAGATAAGGATATTGTGTGTAAAACTCTAAGGTCTTTACCACCAAGATACGAATCTAAAAAGCATGCCATCATGGAAGAAAATAATCATTCCACACTATCTTGAAGCGCTTTAGTTGGTAAATTAGAGATCTTTAACCTTGAATATCAATCCAAGAATGAAGTGGGTATTACCCTTAAATATGTGACTAAGACTAGTCCTTCGGTAGAAAATTCTTGTGAGACACAAACTGTGAATTGTAGTTAAGATATTATATGACAATTTAAAAAGTTATTAAAACAGAAGAAAACGATATCTTCTAAAGATACATCTTATCCTTCTCAAAAATCACAGAAATGTGTAGAGAATAGGGATCAAAATGATGGTAATAGCTCTAATTGTTCCAAGGATCAAGAGAACAAAGCTTTTACTGCAATTGCTGAATGCACGCCTGAAAAGGATACTAAAGTAACTCCGGAGCCTAAGGATCTTGAATGTGATCTTCGTGAAGAGAATGAAAGTTTGAGAAAGGAACTTGATGATTTGTACAAGGATATAGAGATTATGAGTATTAAAAAAGTGGGGGTCTATCAACCACACCCAATATTTCATTTGGAAATCTGAATAGACAAACTCCAATATACTTTCAAGAGAATCAACTAAATAGTTAGACTCAATATAGAGAAAATTATATCAAAGAGTTTATATCTCTATCTCTTTATTCAATCCGCAATCAGAAAATAGGAATTTGCGAGCCTGAATGAATATAAGATAAATAACTTGAACGGTACCAAATACCAATGTTCAAGGATCAGTCAATTTTAATTAACAACCAAAAGTTGGATTTCCTAATTGATAGACTCAACGCACAACCTGTTATATAACATAATATAATGCGGAAAAGAAATAACACAGACACCAGAAGTTTTGTTAACGAGGAAACCGCAAATACAGAAAAACCCCGGGACCTAGTCCAGATTTGAACACCACACTGTATTAAGCCGCTACAGACACTATCCTATTACCAATGAACTTCGGACTGGACTGTAGTTGAACCCTAATCAATCTCACACTGATTCAAGGTACAGTTGCGCTCCTTACGTCTCTGATCCAAGCAGGATAGTACGCACTTGATTCCCTTAGATGATCTCACCCAGAACCAAGATTTTTTACGACCCAAAGTCGAAGACTTGATAAACAAATCTGTCTCACATAGAAAAGTCTATTGGAATAGATAAATCTATCTCCCACAAAAATACCTATGAGTTTTGTTCCGTATTTCTATAAATCAAGGTGAATAAGAACCAATTGATATACCGGACTTATATTCCCGAAGAACAGCCTAGAAATATCAATCACCTTACAATAATCTTAATTGTATGGTAGCGAAACAAGATATTGTGGAATCACAAACGATGAGACGAAGATGTTTGTGACTAGTTTTTATCTTGCTTATCTGAGATTAAATCTCCAGTCAATCTTAAAGAAGATAGTACTCAAAAATGATAAAAACAACAAGATTAGATCACGCAACTACAGAGAAAATAGTTGGGTCTGGCTTCACAATCCCAATGAAGTCTGTAAGTCATTAACATACAAGGTTTTGTGGAAAACCTAAGATTAAAGGAGAATCGACTCTAGCTTATACAAATAGTATCACATAGGAGGTGTGGGGATTAGGTTTCCCAGTTGCTAGAGTTCTCCTTTATATAGTTTTCAAATCATGGTTTGCAAACTAAGTTACCTTGGTAACAAAGCATTCAATATTCACCGTTAGATAAAAACCTGATTAGATTCAAGCTAATATCTTTCAACTTTTAGATCGAACTTAGCTTGTTATACACAAATGAAATGTACCCTCATTTAGGTTTAGTAACCGTACCTAAACATGTACACCATGTTGGCTCAACCGTAGTTAACCGAGGCTACAGTAATGGGGGAATTATTATTTTTTGCGTCTTATTTTCCTTTGATCATCTGAGTTTTCGTACTTCAATCATTCGGTTTTCCTTTGTTTTGATCATCTTTGGGTGATCAATAATGAGGGAAAACCATGATACAGTTCAAATCAACATTGTTCATACAACAGTTTAATATGCAGAGAAAGTTAAAGGAGAAAAAAACCTAACTTTTGCTGAACGTGTTGTGGAGAATAAGCGACATGTAAAAACTATAGTGGATTTGAATTCTCTTCCAAATCCTACTACAAAGGAAGGCAAGCCGGATGTTGAAATACCTCAAGATTTATTCTTTGAGGGTTGTGAGATTTTGCGTTTCAGCCTTATTGGCCGCATTGAATTCAAGGGTTCTTATGTTAACTCTGTTAAAGACTCCCTTGAATAAAAATGGAAACTAGGGCAAGAACGTATTCAATTTGTTCCTTTGAACCGTGGGTTTTTTATTATCAAGCTTTTTTATCAAGAAGATAAAGATAGGGTTTTCTCTGAAGATGGTTGGATGGTTGAAAATCATCAACTTCGACTCATTGAATGGTATCCTGGTTTTGACGCTGACAAACAAACTACTTCTCGTGCAACAGTTTGGGTTAGATTTTCTGGGTTTCCAATAGAGTTATGGGTTGAGAATTCCTTGCTTGCTATGGGTAAATCCCTGGGAAATCCAATTGTGGTAGATTCAAAAACTCTAAATCATGAATATGGACACTTTGCAGCTGTTCTCATAAATATTTATTTTTCTGAACATGATGCTACTGATGTTATTCATGTTACGGCTTGTGGTAGAGATTTCTGGCAGGTTATTGACATTCCAAAACATCCAAATTTCTGTTCACAGTGTAAAATCATTAGTCATATGGATGTGGATTGCAGGAAAAAGAAGCATGTTAAACAACGGGCTAAAGGTCCTCCAAAACAGCAATGGGAAAAGGTATGTGACTCTGAATCTTCTAGCAAAGAAGTTGAGAATGCTGCAGTTGTTGGAAATAATTAGCAGGATGCGCGACATAATGCTAATGGATGTGTGGGTGACATTATGTCCCCTACATCACTAGCAGATGTGGTACAAAGCACTGCTGATAAGTTTACTCCAGTTGTGGATGTTAATCTAGATAACATTAGGAATACTATTACATGTCTCAAGGATAAAGTTGATCAAGGTATTGAACTAAGTGCTTATGAGCGTTATGCTTTGGAGCACGATTTAGAAGATTTGCTGAAGGCACGTGATAATATGGAGAGAGCTAAGAAAGCTCATAAGAATTTTTCGTTAGGCAAACTAAATAGTTCTGGAGTGTTATCTCCAAACAAGTTTAGTGTGTTACAAGGATCCAATGAAGATATGGATTTCCAATCTCAGTTGGATTCTGTTCGGGAAGAGGCTGTAAAATACACGGACTCTGTTTGCTCAGACATTTTGGGCTTACAAGTAAATTGTGGGCTTTCAAAGGAAGAACATCACAAGTCGAGTGGTAATTTATCTACTCACTTAACAAAGGAAGAACGAGAGACTTTTTGTACAATTACAAAATTTGATATTCAATAAAAATATTTAAAGGGTTCTTCTTTTAGAAAGGAGTACGTCAAGGAGACAAAAGATAAATTAAAAAGAATGAAGACTCCAAAGAAGAAAACTGAAGTTTGAGTTTGAGGTTTTGAAGAAATTTAGGCATTTTGTCTTTTTTTCTTTGTTCTTCTTTTAGTTTGGAGTCTCTTGAGCTTTTTTTGGCTTATGGAGAAGTTATTTTTTAGTTTCATCTAGTTTACAAGTTTTTGGGGTTTTCTGACCACTTTTCTTGTAAACTTCTTTTGTAAATTTTGATATTTATTAATACATTTTTGACTTATAAAAAAAAATCAACCGTAGTTAACCGAGGTTAGCTATATGAACACTCTCATATCAACCTTATTCATCTTAACCATAACTAGTTCAAATGACTCAAATGAAACTAGTTAAAGAGTGGTTCAATTACTGTATTCTCATAGAAGTATACAAGAACACAATTGAAGCAAAATCAGTTTGATTCACTCGAATCAATTCATGAACATTATAGCCACGGTTTGCAAAGAATTCATTCATTAATATATAAATGTATTAGTTCATGAGCCAACCGATTTTAGAACTTTAACCACTCAAGTATGCAAATGTGTACGCATACTTAAGTAGCTGGTCTGAGTTTGGGTTCGCCAGTATGGAAACGGGTACGCATACTTGGTACACTTCCAAAACCCAATAAAAATTCCCGGACCTATATCTTACGCAAGTATGCGTACCGGTATGTGTACTTGGTACACGGAATTTCACAACTACAAGTATGCATACATGTATGCATAATTTATTTCCGGTCATGGATCACATACATGCAAGAATGCACACTATGTTTATAATCCAATGATGGTCAAGTATTCTAAACTCTTATTTCAATCATTGAAACTTTCTTAGAGGATGACAATAGCCGTTTTCACACACTATTAGCATCAAAGAAATTTTCAAGTTATTGAAATAACCATAACGAAACATTCCAAGTCTACATAAAATGATTTTATCACACAAACCATGTAAGATGTTACTCGGCAATTTTCACATGATCATATTTTGACTTTGGTCAAGAATATAAGATGAACTTGGTTGAAGCGAAAGCTTACCAACACATATTCCGAGAAATATGTAAGTGAGTTAAACTCAGCTCAAAATCTCAAATGTCTATAATCGACAACTATATAGTCATACGACTTTTGTCTCAATATAGGAGATAGAGTAGAAATAAACTCTCCAAGTGATAGATGAGTTTTAGTCTCCACATACCTTTTGTTGATGAAGTTCCACAAGCTCGCCTTAGTAGTTCTTCATCTTCATTTGATGAGCGCCGTGAAGTCTAATGCTCAAATACACAATCTATCCTAGTCCGAGACATTACTATAAGTAGACTAGAAATCAAGACTTATAGTTTTGATCACTAACATTGACAAACAAGCTTGAGATAGCAATGCTTGCGAGTTCGACCGAGCAGTGCTCTAACAATCTCCCCCTTTGTCAATTTTAGTGACAAAACTATCAATACAGATGGATTACAAAATAAATAGACTTTGTAGCTTCTCATCCAAATGCTTGATCTCCTTGGTTCTTCAACATTACTCGAAATCTTTGTCACTTCCAAGTACTCCAATGATTTCAAATGTGTTCAATTCCGCATCATTGTTGTTGAAGATCCGTAGCTATAACAATGAGAAAACAGTTGCTTTCAATCATTGTTATACAATGTCATAGTATTATTATACAACATCAAAGTCCAGTTGTATCACAACTTTGACAATAATACTATGGTGATATGTATCACCCCCCCTTAGTTAATACTTCATCTCAACATGAAAACCACCCCCCTTACATAATGATCCGTAAACCATATGTATTTTTAGTGTGAACTACACATTAATTCTCCCCCTTTTGGTCAATATAAATTAACAAAGGTATGAAAACTAGTGGGATCCTCATGAAATTTTCATAGAGATACTTCATGACCAAAAGACAACAACATACCAACTTTTTTAGATGCCATTAAATAGCCGAAACTAAATGCATTCATCAAGGAGTTTATAAAGATACAAGATAACCCCTACAATATTCCACAGCTGTACTCCCCATAAATATTTGGCTATTAAGCACAAGTTCAATTAAGAACTCTCCCCCATAAAATGTCATTCCCTAAAGAACAACAAGAGCGACCTTACCTTTAAGCGAAAGGAAGGATTTCTTTGGACATTAACAAATCACATAAGAATATGAATTTGTATCCAAAAATCTAAATTGAATTAACCACAATGAAAATGATTAATTCAATTGGTTATGCTTAACATAAGAAAACTTACGGAGCAACACAGTATGTGCACAAATATGTGGATCGGGGAAAGACCAATACTGCGGAATAATCAAAGATTCGTTCTATTTTTCATCACTATTTGCACAATGACATATAATAGACTTAATCTTTGTAAACAAAAGTTCATCATTTCTTCCATCAATATTCGCATAATGACATAAAAGGCTTAACTTTTGTAGTCAAAATTTTGTTCTAACTTTTATCAATACTTTCATACCGACATATAATAGAGATAACTTTTGAACAAGTATGGGACAGTCAAGGTTCACGGACGTAAACAACATGTCCCATAACAATTTGCAATATATAAAACCATAAAGATTAATACTGCAAAAATCATCTTCCAAATAAACTTTATAATTTAAACAAATAAATCTAAAAACATTGCAAGATGAAAACGTTGGCGATAGCTATGTGTACTCACAATAATGGTTATTCCAAACCCTAGTTATCCTTCTTAAAAACACAAGAATAAATTCTCATAAGAATTTTCCTAGACATTTATTGAAAATAAAAAAATCCCATAAAGCATTTCACTTACTTTGAATACTCTTCTCATATTCCATATATTCATCAAGCTCATCTTCAATAAGATCAATCCTGGATTCAAGGTTATCCATCTTTTCTTCAAGTCTTTTAGAAAAAGATTTCAAGTTCATTTTTCGGGGAACTTACTTGTTCCAAGACGAGATTCATGGTTAAAGGGATCTTATCAAGAGGAGAGACGGAGGGATTCCCAATAAGGGAGGAACCACGTTTATCAGAAGACATCTCACTATCAGAAGAGTCAAAACGAATCTTCTTAAAAGGAAAAAGAACAGTCCAGACATCACTTTCTTTGTTTGAAAGACTCGATGAGGATATGATATAAGAGGTAAATGAAATGCTCTCACTTAGGAGAAATCTTCTTCTTAAGAAGAAAGAAGATAGGGGGATAAATTTCTAAAAATACCTTTGACCAAAACCCTAACAGAAATTGGTTATCCCCAAGAGAAGGTCTTACAAACAAAACGCCATTTAAGTAGAGAAACGGTTCTTGACTCAATAAACAAAAAGAGCCACAAAGAAAGAGAATAAAGACACATAGGAGACTCAACAAAAAAAATTCACACAACCCTCTTGAATATTATGGTTCTCGTCTAAGAGAGAAAATTTACAAGAACCATCTTAACCCTTATTACAGATTGTAATTTATCCAATCCAAATGGACCGGGTGGTTTCTTATGAGAGGAAGAAGTATTTATTATTCCTTGTTTCTGGTGAGTCTTCATAAGAGAAGAGTCATGTGCATCATTCTTCCTTTTTAATACAGTTTTGAAAACCTTGACTGTTTATTTTCGTAAATTATGAATAACTTTGGAAATCTCTTTTGAAAAAGGTGAAGGCTTCTTGGGAGATTTCCTTTTCATATTATAAAAACAAGGTTTTCCAGAGGAGAGATTTTTTTGATACCTTGTGTACATTGTATCTCGATGATCCTGATTTCTACACAAGAGAACAAAGCCACTTGGTATGTCCTTGTTTTTTTTTCTATATCATCAGAGTGACTTGAGAACGATATAGATTCAGGAATAACTTGCTGAAAATGCCTAGAAGAGTTAATCAAAGAGGTTTGATGCATCTCAGTAGGATCATAATTGCGAGATATAACAATTTCTTGTCTTAAACTCCACAGTTGACATTCCAAATCATCAATCTTTTTCATCAAGGCTTTCTTTTCCAGTTGAAACTCTTCTGTAGAAGTAAGATTGTAAATCATAAAATAATCAGGGTTGTTAGGAGGACAAGCATGATCATCAGCAAGGAAGTTAAGAGAACTTTCACATATATTTTCCTACGGACAGTAATCAAGAGTATCCATCCATGTTTTAGTTATCTCACTAAACTTCCCATTAGAATAATTGGAAGTATCATGAACACTTCTATAGCACTTGGAAAAAGTTTTATTACCATAGTTTTTCTGAACTATTCTATCCCTGTTTTTAATCGAATGATATTTCTTTCGAGAATTTCTTTTACTCTGTCTGAGAGTCTTCTTTAACTGTTGTATAAACAGTGAAAGAGTATAATTAAAGCAATTCTCATCGCTTGGATCAATCAATTTTGGACGTCAAGACTTTTTATCAAATGTAGCAACAGAGTTGGCTAGCAAGTGACGTTTTTCTCTTGGACATAGTTCAAGATAAAAAATCTTTAGTTTTCCAGCAAGAGTATTTCTAGAAAGAGTATCAAGGTTATTTCCTTCAATGATGACATGCTTCTTAGAATCGTATCTAGATGGCAGCGATCTGAGAATTTTCATCACAATGTTCTTTTCAGGAATAGTCTTACCCAATGCAAAAGATGCATTAACAATTTTAGACACTTTGTTTTGAATCTTCATCTGCCATACGAAGGTTTTCCCAACCTAACTTCCTTTTCACAGGTATTCCTTTCAAATACAGTTTCTAAGATATCCCAAGCATCTTTAGACTGAGTGCACGTAGTTATATGGTGCTGAAGATCTGGAGTAATGGAATGAATGATAACACTTAACCCATCAGAATTTTTCTTTGCAGCAAGAATCTCGGCAGATTCATATGCACCAATATCCTTTGGAAAAGTTGCATTTCCATTTGCAACAACCAGAGCATTAACTACATAAACCAATGATTAAAAATCACGCGCTTGAAGAAAGGCACGCATAGCAATTTTCCACCATAAGTAATTTGAGCCATCGAAGACTGGGGGTACGTTAATATAGATGGCACTTCTATCCATATTCAGATTGCTAGAAACACAGACCTATAAGGTCTTTAATGTGTTTGCCTACTCTGATACTAATTGAAAACGCGGGGGTCTAACAACCACACCCAATATTTTGTTTGGCAATCTGAATAGACAAACTCTAATATACTTTCAAGAGAATCAACTAGACAATTAGACTCAATCTGGCAAAAAGTATATCAAAAAGTTTATATCTTTTATCTCTTAATTCAATCTGCAATCAACAAATAGGAATTTGCTATCCCGATTAAATATAAGACAAATATCTTGAACGATACCAAAGACTAATATTCAAGGATCAATCAATTTCAATCAACAACCAAAGGTTATATTTCCCAATTGATGGATTCAACGCACAACCTGTGATATTTCAATTATATAACAAAATATAATGCGAAAAATAAATAACACATACAACAGAAGTTTTGTTAACGAGGAAACCGCAAATGTTAAAAAAAACCCGGGACCTAGTCCAGATTTGAATACCACACTGTATTAAGCCGCTACAGATACTAGCCTACTACCAATGAACTTCGGACTGGACTGTAGTTAAATCCTAATCAATATCACACTGATTCAAGGTACAATTGCGCTCCTTATGTCTTTGATCCTAACAGGATACTACATACTTGATTCCCTTAGCTAATTTTACCCATAACCAAGAGTTGCTACGACCCAAAGTCGAAGACTTGATAAACAAATCTGTCTCACACAAAAAAGTCTAGTGGAATTGATAAATCTGTCTCCCACAGAAATATCTATGAGTTTTGTTCTGGCTTTTGATAAATCAAGGTGAACAGGAACCAATTGATATACCGGACTTATATTCCCGAAGAACAGCCTAGAAATATCAATCACCTCACAATAATCATAATCGTATGGTAGCGAAACAAGATATTGTGGAATCACAAACAATGAGACGAAGATGTTTGTGACTACTTTTTATCTTGCCTATCGGAGATTAAATCTCGAGCCAATCTTAAAGAAGATAGTACTCAAACCCGATAGAAACAGCAAGATTAGATCACGCAACTACATAGAAAATATTTGGGTCTGGCTTCACAATCCCAATGAAGTCTTTAACTCGTTAACCTAGAGGGTTTCGTGAAAAATCTATGGTTAAAGGAAAATCAAATCTAGCTTATACAACTAGTATCACACAAGAGGTGTGGGGATTAGGATTCCCAGTTGATAGAGTTCTCCTTTATATAGTTTTTAAATCAGGGTTTGCAGTCTAAGTTACCTTGGTAACAAAGCATTCAATATTCATCGTTAGATGAAAACCTGATTAGATTCAAGCTAATATCTTTCAATCGTTAGATCAAACTTAGCTTGTTATACACAAACAAAATGTACCCTCATTTAGGTTTAGTATCTGTACCTAAACGTGTACACCATGTTGGCTCAACCGTAGTTAACCGAGGTTAGGTATATGAACACTCTCATATCAACCTCATTCATCTTAACCATAACTAGTTCAAATGACTCAAATGAAACTAGTTAAAGAGTTGTCCAATTGTTGTATTCTCATAGAAGTATACAAGAACACAGTTGAAGCAAAATAGGTTTGATTCACTCGAATCAATTCATGAACATTATAGCCACGGTTTGTAAAGAATGTGTTCCTTAATATATAAATGTATTAGTTCATGAGCCAAACGATTTTAGAACTTTAACCACTCAAGTATGCAAATGGGTATGCATACTTAAGAAGTTGTTCTGAGTTTGGGTTTGCCAGTATGCAAACGGATACGCATACTTGGTACACTTCCAAAACTAAACATAAATTCCCGAACCTATACCTTACGCAAGTATGCGTACCGGTATGTGTACTTGGTACACGGAATTTCAAAACTAAAAGTACGCATACGGGTTTGCATACTTTAGTTATGGTTATGGATCACATACATGCAAGAATGTACACTATGTTTATAATCCAATGATGGTTAAGTATTATAAACTCTTATTTCAATCATTGAAACTTTCTTAGAGGATGACAATAGCCGTTTTCACACACTATTAGCATCAAAGCAATTTTCAAGTTATTGAAATAATCATAATGAAACATTCCAAGTTTACATAAAATGATTGTATCATACAAACCATGTAAGATATTACTCGGAAATTTTCACATGACCATCTTTTGACTTTCGTCAAGAATATAAGATGAACTTGGTTGAAGCGGAAGCTTACCAACACATATTCCGAGAAATATGTAATCGATAAATATATAGTCTTGGTTAAACTCAGCTCAAAATCTCAAATGTGTATAATTGATAACTATATAGTCATACAACTTTTGTCTCAATATAGAAGATAGAGTAGAAATAGACCTTCCAAGTGATAGATGAGTTTTAGTCTCCACATACCTTTTTTTGATGAAGTTCTACAAGCTCGCTTTAGTAGTTATTCGTATTCATTTGATGAATGCCATGAAGTCTAATGCTCAACTACACAACCTATCCTAGTCTGAGACATTATTATAAGTAGACTAGAAATCAAGACTTATAGTTTTGATCACTAACATTGAGAAACAAGCTTGAGATAGAAACACTTGCGAGTTCGACTGATCAGTGCTCTAATAAGTATTGGTAATTATATTTAATGCATGAAATATTACAGAGAACAAATTGGAGAAAGTCATGATCTAGAAGTGAAACTGCATACAGAGCTAGAGAACCTAAAGAACATTGAGGTAAGTAAATCTCCAAAATATTAAATAAATCTCAAAGTTCAAATTGATAAATTTAAGGTTAATTTAGATAATGCTCTCGAAAATTTAAAAACGTTGGAAAACGAGAATATGGGTCTAAAAGAGGACTTGAAAAAGTTCGATAGTAGCACAAAACAACTTGAATGAATGTTGAAGTCAACTAGATTTCCTCGTGACATGCGTGGATTGAGCTACAAAGGTAAACAAACTTTGAATGCTAAACATGAGACAAAGTTTGTAAAACCTAAAGACCCTGTTGAAGAAATTGCTTCAAAAGTTGCAACAAAAGATTCTCTTTCATAAGATAAAAATTTGTAACACCTTCATCTTCAGCAAATGATGGAAAACTTAAAATCCGTCAAACTCCAATACAAGTGGATCCACAACAAGGTAACACTAAGCTTCATGATTCATGTGTTACTAAGCATTGCCTTTATTGTGAAAATAAAGGACACTTGGAAAGGGGATGCAGATTCCGTAAAAGGAATGAGAAAGCCATAGATGCACGCGTTTCCGCAAAATTGGCTAAACTCAATAATGCTCCCCGTGCTAAATCAGATCATCATTGTCCTAAAAATAAGCAAAAGAATTATTATAATGATAGTTCAAAGTTTTCTTATCAGGATTCTACAAAGTTTTCTCATTATCACTTAAATAATAAAATGAGAGATAACTTCGTAAAGACAAGATCTGATGTTCCAAATTGGAGAAAGGTTAATTCTCAGAATTTTCAACTTTTAAGTTACCCTAATGTTTCTTCAAGAGATTCGTCAAAGATTTCAGGAGGAAATAATAGGAAGAACAAAGATGTTCCTGTAAAACTCATTCCTAAATGGAGTCCAAAGTCTTCTCTAAAGACAACCAGGGAGGTATCAAAGGATAGTAACAATGATGACACTCAAATGATAAGTTTTAATACTTGTGACATTCATAAAATTGTGCTAAATGTTCTTGATCAAATGAATGTATCTCCGTGTTGTCATCATTGTATGAGATAATTAGGTCTCATATCGGTTACCTTTTTATGGTTTTTGTGGATTTTTGATTTAGCGGGATTAAGTTCTAACCCATGTTGGTAGGTTTTATCAAAGGATCATAAGGATTTCTAATTGAAACTCATATGTAAAAAGTCACAATGTGTTGAATCAATTTGTGTTTACATGAGTTGTGTTTAACATAAACATATGTGTTTCAGGTTTTTAACTTTTGCTATTGGCACGCGTTAGTTAAAACCGATTCAACATTTCTCTGGTAAAGGTTGCTCTTGTTGTTGTTCTTTTGTTCTTGCAGGAGAATGATAACATAATGGGGGAGATTTCTAACTGGAACTTGCGCTTAATGATATATCTTTCTGGGGAGAAGAGGATCTGGAATCTGAGGTAACGAATTTGTTAGTTAATTGTTTTCCTTTTTAAGAAACACCTGTTTTTATTGCATATATTTTGCTTTTGCTTAACAAAATTTCGGTACAATTGATGTTTATTCCATTATGTGTGTATGGATGTGTGTGTGTGTGTGATTCAATTGTTTTCGGTTAAGAAAAACTGTGTCAATTTATTTGACTTATTGTTTGATATCTTCTTTATTGTTTGGCATCAAGTGTTTTTACTTAACGAAATTTCGGTGCAATTACGGTGCTATAATGTCTATGTTTGTTTCAATTTCTTCCGGTTAAGAGAAATGATTGTGCATGTCAATTTATTTGGTTTGTATGTATTTTTTACGGCTTAACGAAATACAAGATCATTTGTTTAGTCCAATTCGATACCGGATAAGAGAAACTAAGTTAATTCTGATCTTAGTTAGACTTATCAAATTGAAGGATTCGGTTACTCAAGTCTAATCGAATGCCTTGAAAAGAAATACTAGTTAACTAACCTATTACTTGTCTTGTCTAAAGTAAAAGGTCTATGTTATTATCTAAATAATTAGAACCCGATGAGAGAAATAAAGTTAATTCTGATCTTTATTTTGGTCTTATCGAAATAATCAATTGTATGTGTACAATCGGTTTAACAAGGGAACTAAGTTTCTTAGTCAATCTGTTAAACTATTAGGGAAAATTGCTTCAGGAAATTGTTTTCTTGATAACATATTAAAATCAAATTACTTGTAGTTTCGGTTTTGATAATAGTTAACTAAAGTGGTATGTGAAACCTTCGTGCTTAACTCTTATAGGTTGTACAAGTCTTTTAGATTTGTAAGATCCTTTCGGTTTGACCTTTATTTGCTCGAACCTTTGCCATTTTGTGACAAAAATGGGGTGAAATATATGGAGTAAACAAGTGATTTGCAATCACTAAGGAAAGGATAATTGTGCTTAAACGTTACATCTAACGAACGAGTAAAGCATTGACTAAGGGGGAGAAACATATCATATTGCTGTGTAGTAATTCTTACTACAAAAGGGGAATAACAAAGATGTTTGGATTGAATATTTAGCTAGCTTACCTTTAGGGGGAGTAAAAGATTTTTTTATTCGAATGCTTCAACAACAACATTTATTTTTGAATACATGCAGATTAGTGTGTTGTTGAAATGTGGATTAAGCGTATGTAGAATGAGTTATTTTTGTAATTCGTTCATCTCCATATGTAATAGAATTTTGTCACTAAATTGACAAAGGGGGAGAATATTAGAGTACTGCTCGGTTGAACCCACCAAGCGTTGGTATGTCAAGTTTGGTTGTCATATTTAGTTTCAAAACTCGAGTCGCTTAATAAGTAAACTAGAGTCAACTTCGATAGGTTAAACTAGAAACAATAGAATTATTATGCTCCAGTTACTCACAAAAATATGAAGATGGATTGAAGAAAACAAAGAAATTATCCTTCAGCTTGAGGTTATTAACTGCGACTTAAATTGTTTCATTTCTATTTTGTTTCTTTCAAATCTCTTAGATTGAAAACATAACATGCGATGTCATATTATTATGATCAAAGTATCAAGGAATTCATTGAATTGCGAAATATAATGCTTATCTTTTGAACTTCGTAGATATGACATCGACATAATCTTATGAATGTTGTAATAATTATGTGAATAGGTAAAGGTGAAGATTTCATCATAAGAAATAATGTTTACATTTGTTTAAAGGAAGTACATTCATGAACTTGTTTTATGAATCGAAAGGGAAATCGCTAGGCTTATTGGTATTGTTATTCATTGCATATCTTTGGATTACCAATATGTGTGAGTTAGTAGAACCGATCATAACTTGTTATGTGTCTCGGTATAATTATTCACAATGCCTGACTTATGATTTGGTATGACTAGTTTTGATTAATTAGTGTAACCGATACTAAGTAATCATCTGAGATGGTATGATCGATTTTTGTAATTGGTGTGACCAATCACAAAAGAGTTGTGTAATCGATCCTTGTAATTAGTGTAACTGATCCTGGTAACTGGTATGACCAATCACAAGGAGTTACTTGAACATGTGCATAAATCTTATTTATTAATTGTTCAAAGATATTCCTTGATATTCAAACCGAGATATTCCTAATATCTTTTGATATCTAGTATCAAATATCTATTGGGAACTTCGGTTCTGCTAGATATTATCAAAACAAGAATACTGCTGAAGCTGAGTAACTAAGATTTTAGTTTACTTAGTATTGTCTACACGAAGTTGCAGGTTTACTTTTTGTAGTGTCTTAATTCATTGAGTATTCAAAACTGGACTAGGTCCCGGGGTTTTTCTATAAAACTGTAGTTTTCCTCGTTAACAAAATTCTGGTGTGTGCTTTACTTTATTTCCGCATTATAATTGTGTTTATGTTATAATTAAAGTAAATACACTTGTATGTTAACTAGGCACTTGATATTTATCCTATAAGGTTTCAGTTATACCGTACCTATTATCAAGTGAATACTTCGTTGTAGTACTATATCGATTTCATATATATAGACAATAACACAAAGTGTATTGGATTTCTCCACTTGACTTTGATATTCTCACATTGTTAGGCCAGTTCGGACTAACCCTATTTCAAGTGGACACCGTGTTGAAATATTCCTTGAGTGATTGTTTCTCCAAGAGGTTTATACACGGTAGAGATTGAATAGGTTGTGATCAAATAAAAAGATTATGGTGTATTTTGGTACCCTCGTCTTTTCAAATTCTCCTATACCTGATTATAATAATCCATATTGTAGGTCAATATTTGTGAAAAGACGGGGGTGCCCAAGTACACCACAATTAATTTATCCACATATAAGTCCTCTTACCGAAAGTGATTGTCTTTGGACAAAGTAAAGACAATACAAAAAATCGGTATTCACACTTTGTGTGATCGTCTATGGATACGAGATCGAGATAATACAACAATCAAAGTGTGATTACTTGATAATAGGTTCAGACTTAACCAAACTCTACAGGATCACTATCAAGTAAAGCGGAGTTAACGTTTGTGTATTTTACTTCTGATTATAATAACAATTATAATTGCGGAAATAGAAAAGTAAAAGACACAACAAGATTTTGTTAACGAGAAAACCGTAAATGCAGAAAAACCTCGGGACCTAGTCCATAATTGAATACTCTCAGAATAAAGCCGTTATACAAAATTTAAACCAACTTCGTATAGTTGAGACCAAGCAACTAACCCTAGTTCACTTAGTTTCTTCAGTATCCCTGCGCTTCCGACATTCAATAAGTTCACGCACTGGAACAATTCCTTTGGATCGTATTCCAAACAGTAAAGGAACAACAAATCTGTTTGGTAACAACTCTCTTGATTCTTTCCAGATAAAAATATCTCAAGTAATATGCAAATGCTCTTCCATTTAAACTAATAAACTCCTTTGCCTGGTTAGATCAATCCATTCTCTAATACCTAAGTAATAAGATTCGAATTTTTAACAATCAAAATACATCTCAAGAGAACTATTAGGTGTTACCGATCTCACAAAACTAATCAATCGAATAAATCCGATTCTTGTTGGATCTCAGCCGATCAAGGTTTGTGCTACACAAAGATATGAGAAACCAATAAGAAATCTTCTTCGTCTTCAAATCTTCTTTAATCTTCAATTAAACCTGCACAACACCACTTGAATCTCTTGTGATCAATCACACACAGTGCGAAGTCTGTTAATAATGGATTATCACAAGATGTCTTTAGATCTACAAGCAGTTCTAAAGATCATGTCAACACTTCGATCTAGTTTGAGTGAATCTTATATCAGAAGAGAAGATTCTCAAGAATAAACAAACCAGGTGCAATCAAAGTTCAACAACCGTTAGTCAATCAAATCAATCGAAAACTAATAAACTTAAATTATCTAATTTCCCACTAACGGTACTCGTAGAGCTTCTTGATCCCACATGAGTCTTTAAACGAGCGGTCGTAAAATATTTCGCCTAATTAGGGTACTTTTCTCTCCAGATAGACGGATCCACCAGAAACAACAAGAAGATGAAGTTTTCCTGGATCTTAGGATAATTTGCTAGAAATGCAAACTTAGGTATTTATAGACCAAGGATTTTTGGACACCAAGGAATTTCCAAAACCGAAAGTATTATCAAGATATGCAATAAATGCCCAATCGGTTTTCATAGTTCCAGGAAATGCTTTGTCCAATATTTTCCGAAATCTCTCAATAGAAAATCTCCAATTAGTAAATTCACATTACTAATTTTTATTCTCTAGAGATATGCATTTAATTGCTGGTAATTAAAGCATATAAAACTAACAACCTTAATTAAAAGATTCTTAATTTATTTTTGACCGGGATCTCCTTGAGTAATTAAGGAATATCTTTGAACAATAAAAGATAAGAGTTAATGTTCGTGTTCAAAGTATGTTGACATCTTTTCTTTGTAAGTCATCTTTCATATTTACAATGTTGGAATCGTTTATACCACACTTCCAAACAAGTTTAGAATTGGTTCATCTGTATTCCAAGATGACTATGTGATTGATCAAATATCAAATCACATTCATGGGTTCAATCGGTTCTACCAATCACTAGGATCGGTTATACCTTAATATGTAACACTTGTGATCGGTCACACAAGTTACCAGGACTGGTTACATCAGTTACCAGGATCGTTTACGTAAATTACCAGGACCAGTTACCATATACTCATGGTATTGCTTGTGATCGGTCACACCAGTCACCAGGATCGGTTACACCAATTACTAGGATCGGTTACACCAATTACTAGGACCGGTTACACCAATTATAAGGATCGATTACATAACTCTTTTGTGATCGGTCACACCAATTACTAGGATCGGTTACACCAATTACAAAAATCGATCATACCATATCAGGTGATTACTTAGGATCGGTTACACTAATTAATCAAAACTAGTCATACCAAATCATAAGTCAGTCATTGTGATTAGTTATACGAAGATACATAACAAGTTATGACCGGTTCTACCAACTCACACATATTGGTAATCCAAAGATATGCAATGAATAATAATACCAATAAACCTAGCGATTTCCCATTCGATTCATAAAACAAGTTCATGAATGTATTTCCTTTAAACAAATGCAAAACATTGTTTCCTATGATGAAATATTCACCTTTACCCATACACATAATCACAATAACATTCATAAGATTATGTCGATGTCATATCTACGAAGTTTAAAAGATAAGCGTTATAATTTGTAGTCTAATTCCTTAATACTATGATCATATGATCATGTCTCACTACTAGAGTAAAATATTCATTCACATCTTCACAGTTATGTTTTCAATGTTGCACGACTTGAAAGATACGTTAGGAATGAAACAGTTCAAGTAAATATTACTAACCTCAAGAGGAAGGATGATGTTGTCGTTGTAGCTCGTTACTTCTTCACGTTATTCAGTTCTTCGAGTAATACTTGTATGTCTAATATTCCTAGACTTTATAGTATAACGTATACGAAGTTGTCTCTAGTATATAATCAAGTGAATCTTAGATGAGTCTTGATTCACTAAAATATGACAACCAAACTTGACATACCAACGCATGGTGGGTTCAATCGAGCTATGCTCTAACAATTTTTATTATCTTACTGTCGCAATTTCATGTATCATGGTATACTTGCAAAAAGGAATAAGTACCGACAGAATCGACTAAAGCAATATAACAATTTCCAGAATCTATCTCGAGCTGATACTACTACTCAACAGCTTTACAAGGTCCTTTTTGTGTTTCCCTCACGTTAATTATTTATTTCATCTTCTTTTTGAATTTTTATGTTCTTGTATGCTTTTGTGTATTAATTTACTTTAAACTTAGGTTAATTTTGAGATTTGGGAGTATCTCCTATGGTTAATGGGTTTTCGTATTCAACTTTATAAAAATTATGATATCATCTCCTTAATTTGGTGGGTTTCTTCTTTGAGATTATTTTGTCATCAACCGTTCTTTTAGAGGTCTATATATGAACTGTGCACATAAAAATAAGGTGATTTGGTTATAAGATGCTTTAGTGTTATAGGTATTATTTCTCAACCAGTAAGAGCAACAATTGTACTGCTTGTGAGGAGACAAAGTAGAGGTTTTTGGGTGGTTCATCTGACTCCGTTCTTATTGTACTAGTGACATAACTAATTTACTTCTCGTGGTTAGTAATCGTAAACAATTTGTACACATGAATAATAATCCCAACATGTGGAGTTCAGCAGTATTCATATTTACCCTTATCCTGCTTACCGATAACATTTCATGTAATTACCTTTCAAAAATCAATGATTGTAGGGTTTGTTGGGAAATTGAATGAAAACTCTAGAAACAAACTAGGCTTTGGACATGATATAATAATTGGAGGGCCTGATTGAGCATGAAGGGTATACTTAGAGAATGCAATTTTCTTTTAGTGACCTACCTCATTTTACTTAGAGAATACAATTTGCTTTCGATGACTTACCTCATTTTATTTATCACGATGGTTTGCCGTATGGATGAATAAAAATAGTATCTTCGTTGAACTCTTTTTATCCATAGTTGGCATGGGTTCTTTTTGAATATTCTTACATCAGTTTACATTCTCGGTCTTCATCTTACCTCACATCTGGTGATGGTGGGAAGAAAGGGAATAATGAAGTAGTTTACTTCTTATTGTGGAGGTCTTCCATCTCCAAAGGCCACAAACAATCCATTGAGATATAAATTCAGGTATCCAACCAAAAGTTTTTTTTTGTAATCAAAAAGATCAAAAATAGACATATTATATTAAGTTGGAACCCTACAGGAGCTATCAAAGCTGGGAGGGATTCATCCACGTACAAGTATTGTGGGGAAACTATGCACGTTGATGGTACGCAGTTCAGAATATAAAAAAATGTTGGAGCTATGTAAAGTATTGTTTTAAGAGAATTTATCTTTCGTGTATGTGCACTTGTTCAGGTAGAAGGTGTTCAAGAACTGGCAGTGGCAGGTGGTACACTAGCTGTTAAACAAAGGGAACCATATGACCCCTTGGCTATCCCTGACCTCGACAAGTTAGTTTTTCCTTCTTCCATTTCTTTTTCATCCTTTGAAAGTGTTTTTTCTGTTCGTTCGAGTGCATGTTATAAAACTTGTTTCATTCATATTGATTGTGAAATTTCACCAAGCATCTTTTCCTGCTTCCACAACTGAGTAGTTTTTACAACGTTTCTCCAATAATTTTGCTGGTGGAAATTGAAACACAAATCTTTTTTTACCATTTGGAGGAACCTGTTCCAAGCTATAGTTTTAGTGGGTTAACATGCAATAGGATCATCGAACAGAAATGTGCAAAATGTTTGTAGGCTTCTGATTTTTTAAGTGACAAGATTATTATTTTTTTAAATAGTTGGCACAACTGGTTTCCCAGCCGAAAGAATTGTGCTTCTTGCTTTTTATTTTTTGTCACAGTACTTAGATCATGCCTTTTCCGGATGGTTTAATCTGGATGCAGTCTCTTTTTACTTAACTGATTTTTTTTTATTGAAAACATATTTATTTAAACTGATCTAAAGAGATTTGTTGTTTATCCGACTTCAATATAAGAGTTGTGAAGTAATGAATCACGGTTGGATCTATAGACAAAGCCTAACAGTAAGTTTTCTGAAGCCACTTAAAACTGACATGCAACGAGTTACGGCTTGGTTCGAAAAACCAAAAACCTAACCGTAACTGGTTTCTGATTTTCCCCAATTTTATCCAGTTACGGTAGGAATTCATCATCACCTAACTGTTAGTTAGTTTTACGATTGACTACCAAGGGAAAAACCTTGTCGTAAACAGGTATAAAAAGCTATAAAATCCAATTTTGGTTGCGTGAATCACGATCTCCATCATGAGCTATGTAAAATTTTGTTTCTCCCTCACCTCCAGTTTCTCATTAGAATCACTCAATTTCGTTGAGTGAATCAAAATCTAGGGTTTTCAATTTTTTTTTTTTTTTTTTCCTTTTACTACTCTTCCCTTCAAAAACTAAAACACTAACTCTAATTTTCTATTTCTAACTATAAATCAAAATCACTGATCTAATTTAATTAAATGATTAACACTAACTAAATGAGAGTTGTGTAACCATTATGAAAATATTTTAGATATGAGGTTTTTGAAATTACCAATGAATGACCCATTTTTATCATACTAGTGAAATCCCTCTATTGGAATGCGAAGCCTCTAGGTTTCTTTTTTATAGTGCTTTTTTGGTCACCCTCATTGCTAGAGCAGTCAATTAACTGACACCTTAATGGTGAAAGATAAAATAGATTTCACTAATTAGCAGTAATCATAATCATTGTCCTTAGGCTTAGTCCCATGGGCTAGATATTTAGCTGCTAGATTGGCCATCCACGTCAGATAAGGCAACCTCCTAACCCCTATGGGATGGCCAATCTAGCAGCGAAATGCTGATCAGTGCAGCATTGGGCGCCGAACGGTACGGCGTTAACGACCCTCAAAATTTGAGTTTACCCCATTTTGACTATCAACTTAATAATCATGTTACTAAAATTCCATATGAAAAAGGACGTAGGTTAACAGTTAACAACAAACCCTGTTAGAAAATCTACTCCCGAGATTTTTCACTTACGTGGGTCAGTATAAACCATACACGATTTGGCTATGGGGAAGTGGGGTTGAATGACCCTCTCTCTTCGATGGGTCACTTCAAACTGTCAACAGACGTCCTGCAAATAAAGGGTACACTACAATCAGAGATAAGGAAGTGTATAAAGGAAGCTTTGCTTGCCGATAGAAAATTTCATATGAACGCTGAATTGTTCGGCGTTTACACTACTTTTTGAGCGCCGCATTATTCAGCGTTTCAATCTCGCTGATAGTTGAACTGCGAGCAAATACTAGGAGAAAGAAGTAGCCAGATTGAGTGTTAATTTTTTTCCCACAATTTTTTTATGATTTGCAACACTTTTTGACCAATCTAGCAGTCCAATCTAGCTCACAGGGGTTAGCCTTAATCGGGAGAAAAAATATCAGTGGCCTTAAAACTTACTGTAGTACTACAAGCATCGTAGCTCGTGCATTACTCGGGGCAACCACATTCCTCGATCATAAGGTTTTTGCTATCTAGGGTTTTAGATTCAAATTTCCAGGGAATTTGAAGCCAGGAAGTGGGAACTATTTGATTTCATGGATAAAAAATTGACTCTTCTTCAAACAGTTGCAGCTGCTGGAGTTTTCTCCACTATTTCGTTCTGGTATGAATATTCACACAACTTTTAGGGTTTAGAGATTAAAATTCTCAATTCATTCGGTTTCATTATAATTCCTTCTTTTGGTTTCTGAAATTAGGTATGGATTCATGTTTGGAAGAGAATCATCACGTAAAGAACTTGAAAATGTAATCCAAGATCTTCGTCGCGTTAATAATAATCAAAACGAAACTCCACCTCAGTGATTGAAGAATTTTTCCCCAAATCTTTTTCATAACGGTGAAGAAGGTATTCTAGTTTCTTCTTTGGTTTCGGTATGTAACTCATATTATTACTCTATGCTACAATGTGTTAGATTTTGATCAAGAACAGAAATATGTGATATTTGCACACTAATGAGATCGCTTCCTTAGTGTAAATAATTCTCTGTAGAGTATTGAAATTGCTAGATTTTGAATGATTAGCATGATTTGGAAATGAAATTGCTGTCCACTGATTTCTATGTGTCTAATTTTTTTCTTCAAATTAGGGATTAGAAATTATATTACTGTAGTACTGTTCTTTGACACCCCTACTAGGTATAAAAGCCAAAATAATGTCTGTCATGTGCTGTAGTCTTCTTTGTATCTTCTGTTTGATAATTCTTTTCTTAAATGATATAATCAAAAACTAGTTTCCTTTGAATTATCTATGAAATTCTCCTAGATCATATTAAGTGTACATATAGGATTCTGGTAAAGAGTTCATCAAATGGATATGTTAGAAAGCTAATATGGTTTTCACATTGACTAGCTTCTTAGCCATACACCATGGGATGGTGGAGTCTTTTCATCCATAGTGATTTAAAGACCTGTACATGCATATGGTACCCTTGCTGCCGTCAAAAGGTTGCATACAAGTGTTTAAAGGCTAACTGTTTGCCAAAAGGCAAGTTGGTAGCTTTAACTTTATGATGGTAATGTAAAATGTTATTTCTTGTCACCACTAGATATTAGTATAACAAACTTACACCCAGCTCTAGTGCAACACAGTTTAGGCTTCATAAAATCATTAATTTATATGTCGAGTGACTCGAGTTTAAGTTAGCTTCTTTTTGCTGCTTAGGAAGGGGATCGGCATTTCTTTCTCTCAACATTGGTGATTAGCTGGGGCTAAACATTTAAGATTATAATGACTGCATATTATTATTAAGTTACCAAAGCACTTGTTACAATTTTGTCATGAACTTTGCACACACTTGAAAGTGCTAGTAGTATGAACTCGCAGACCCAGTTTTGTTTAGAGAATGACACTTGAAAGTTCTAGTAGTATGAACTCGCAGACTCAATTTTGTATACAGAATTAAACACACGAGTCATAACTTTTCTTTTTAATGGTTTGGAGGGATTCAATACTTTCTTTTGTTTGTTATTTAATCATATATTCAAGTTATGCCTATTACACTCGTGATTGTAGTATATATGTGTATCCACTCCCTTTTCTTGCCTACTTAAAATACATTCTGAAACTACATATGAATCTTCACACTAGTACAGCTTCCTCAGTCTTCTTATCCTTCTTGATGATAAGACCAACGTAAAGATCTGATCGGCCAGTATCATATTCAGATAATCCAACATTTCTACCACCTTCAGACATGTTCTTTGCAAATGCAACTAAATTCCTCCAATTCTCACCTTCAAACAATCTTTTATTCATCCTCAAGTATGTGAAGGCTGTTAATCCATTTCCTGTATCTGACCTGCTCGTTGCTAGTACCTGTTCGAATGCGCTTTCATCGTACCTTTCCAATGCATTTTCACCTGCAAGTTCTGTTCCTGTTGTTTTTGTTGCCATTTTAACTTGCTTTACTAGTCCTTCAGGGGAGCAGTTTGCATGTGAAGGTTGTTCTCCGTCTCTCATCTCCATACACGTAAAGTTTAGAACCACACCTCTTTTAGCCATCATTTGAGCAATAGCTAAGTATCCATCTCTGTTCCTGGTGTTGTAGTAACCAGCAGTTAATTCAGCTGCGTGTGCTCTAGTTCCATAATGCCAGTGTATACCAGCTACTTTGCCCGATAATTTGGCTCCGGTTCCTCGGAAAATTCCCTCAGCAGCTCCTAGTAGTTGATTACCATGTTCAACTAGTTTGTCAGAGTACCATGCTAGGAAAAACTGACCGTATTCAGTGTTCCATGTTCCCTCTCTTTTAAAGAAACCAGTGTCTTCTGGGAATTGGTTGTAGTTACCAGAATCATGAGGTCCACTTATTCCCCAGTCTTCATTTTTTATTGCTACTGATGCTGCTTTCAGGGAAGCTCTCATATACTGTTTTTTACAATAGAGAAAATATGTTTAGATTTTAACATGTAAAATGAGTCAGATTTTCTAGGGTTTGTATGTTGGTCTGTGTTTACCTTGTCATAACATTGGAATTCTCCTATTCCAGGGAATCTCCAAGTTCCATTGCTCTCTGGATAAGCTGGGTACCTTAGCTCTCCACAAGGGCCCATTCCTACTTGTACTTCCTGTAAATGTCGAAGTATCAAGATTTGAGTTAATAAAATAAAATTTCCAAAAATGAAAATAGAATATAAAATATCTTTCTTGCATTTGTGGCAGGTTGCAACTTTTGGCCACAAAGCGAGATATTTCTCTCTCCTTGACTCGAATCGTTCACAAATCTTTTACTTCCAATATTCATTGATTTGATGCGAGTGGACAAGTCTAACTCCATTTTAATGAAGAATTAATTGGGGGATATGAATTACTTCCCCCAACCCATGGTGTGTGCTAAGGGGTGATTTTTGGTTATGAATATACTAAAATACCCTTCCCTCAAAATAAAAAAAAAAAACTTAAAATAAAAAAACAAAATCATATCCCCATTTCCATCTCCACTTCTTCCCTCAAAATAAAAATTAAAAACTTAAAATCAAAAATCTAAATCATATCCCTGATTTCCATCTCCACTTCTTATTAATCTTATTTAGGGGTAGTGTTTTGAAACCCAAATATTCTCCATTCCCTTTCAAATTCTAAACTCTCCCCACTATATATCAAATTCTCTTCACCTCACTTTGGAAACGAATTTTTTTTTTTATTCTAAGTGATGAAGATTATCTGAAAGTGATGATGACCATGCTTAATTGATGAAGACCATGCTTGCATCGGTTCCCAAGATATGGTCTTTATCAATTAGGCATGGTCTTTCGTCACTTCCATTTTGAATTTTTCCGGCTTTAAAAAGCTTGGTACAAGATGGTCAGTTGATATGAAGACCATGCCGTATTTTTTTCCAAAGATAGTTTTCATATTTATTTCCTATGCAGAAAAACAATACCTAAGCATGGTCTTCATATCAACCGACCATGCCGCACCAAGCTTTTTAAAGTCGAAAATTCAAAATGGAAGTGAGGAATACCATGCCGAATTGATGAAGACCATATGCCGGAACACTAAGATCGCAAGATGCCCGATAATTTCCTATCAATGCCGGTAGTCAAGTGAAAAAAAATCAACATTCTCGATACTTTTCATTCTGCTTTAAGATAGGTATTTAAGCAAAATACTATTTGAACAGCATTTCAAGACGCTCGAAAAAACTATTACCATGCCGGCACTGTTCAAAACCGAAAAAATCAACATTCGGAAGATTAAAACCAGGGAAAAAAATCGTAACGAGAGGGCCCGAACCCCTCGGATAGTGGCAAACAATTTATGAACATTTCCAACAATTGCCGGCATGAGTTTTTGGTTGAATACCATAGGCACCAAGCTTTTTCAGCTGCAACAATGGTGGATTCAAAGAAAAAATCAATTTTTCAACCTCTTATTATCAAGAATTCTCTCATCACAATCATCTTCCCATTTTCAAAAAAAGAAATTCCTCTCAAATATTTTTTTCCCTCCTTCTACTCTCACCCAAACACAAATAAAAATACACACTAATTTATCCCCCAAATACTTAACATTTTACTAATTATACTTAATCACTAATCCTAATTAGTGGGGGCTAGATTAGGAATTAAAAAAAAAATTACATAGGGAGTCACCCAGAATTGCTATTGGGACACCTATTTTGTCCCGTAGCTATATCCCCCAATTAATTCCCATATCCCCCAATTAATTCTTCATTTTAATCCATCTAATTTGAATGGTAGAGAATTATGACAAGAAGAATATTTTTTTCTTGTTTGGTTTAAACATTTCAAAATATCAAACAATTGAGTGATTTAGATTTTTCATTCACCTACTGACTTTTTTTTGAGTTGTAATGAGAGAAAATGATAGACCGTTTTCCATACATTTTGTTTCAAGTTTTAACAGTCAGGTGTTATAATTTTCTAATGATATATGCATAGAATTAGCGAAACGAAAAAATGGCTTACCACAATGACTCCTCCAAGATAATCTGAGAATGTTTCACGAAAACTTTTCATGAAATCAGAATAGACTTGTATGGGTGTTCTACCTTTAAGAACAGGTAATGAATCACAACCTAACGATATGTATTCAGGATTTCTTCTACCAGATTTGTCTGTGTACACAAGATCAGGGTTTTTGCTGATTTCTTCTAGAACCCACGGCGGTAAAGGAATACTGTTCAAAAAATAAAATGAATTATATACCAATTATTAAAGATTATAAAGCAATTGCAACAAAAACAGGCTTGGAAATAAGGATAATTAGGAGTCTTTAAAAGTTTTGCAATGTTCTCAAATTTTTTCAGAAAATCAAGCTAAGAAAATTAAGAGGGAAAGGAATGCAAAAAAATAAATAAAAAAGCTTAGATATTCAAATAGTAGCCGATGAAAATAAAAGGTTTCAATCATATTCATACCTGCAAGAATCTCCAACATTTCCTCCACACTGATGAAAGGACATAACAACTTGAATCTTCAAACCATGTTTTTGAACCATTTGTACAAGCTCAAAATAACCATCCCAATTGTATTTGGATGGTCCATCTTTCTCGACCAAACCCCACCATGCATCAACCATAACCCCTTCAACTCCTGCACTTTTCAAAGCCATCAAACTAGCATTCATGGCTCTTGCTCTATTCAGATTCCCACCAATAGACACCGTATCAAGCGGTAACATAACAAAAACCGGCACACCTGAACCCGTTTTCCGACCACCTGATAATCCATGAAACTTCTCCAATATCTCATGTTCTCTCTTCCCATCGAAAATCGACATT
Source organism: Papaver bracteatum (assembly GCA_023529315.1). Classification (NCBI taxonomy): domain Eukaryota; kingdom Viridiplantae; phylum Streptophyta; class Magnoliopsida; order Ranunculales; family Papaveraceae; genus Papaver; species Papaver bracteatum. Next base: position 1,362,183 of record JAJJWX010000603.1, read on the forward strand.
TGAGTCTTGTTTTCACGTGACGCATGTTCCATTTTTATCGAACTTTTTACACGTAGACGGCATATTGATGAGTTTGGCTGAGCATAAGAAATAGAACCCGTTGAAAATTCTTCTTGTGTTTTTGAGGTTTTTATGTCTATCGGATTGATAAATGAAGATGAATAATGAAGGGTTAAAGCCATTTTTTTCTTCTGAGAGTTCGATTTCAAAAATACACAGAGGGAGGGAGAGAAAGAAGTGTGAGAATTGAGATTGTGATGAAAATGTTTCAGAATTATTTATAGAAAATATCTCACTTCTACGTTTTAGTTAGGAGACAATGTAGGTGGGTTCCATGTTAAAAGGCGAAGGAGCTGAGCAGGGGGCAGTTTTAGTGGTGGCCCCGCAGCAATTTTCTCTCACACGATTGATATCCCGGGATTTTACACCCGGTGTATCTAGCATTGTTGAGTCGACCAAGATAAATTTAAATTTATTGCTACACATTTTCAATGCCACTTTTAAAACAAGCTTGGTAAAGGGGCGTCATGAATCGGTAGAGGGGCGTCAAACTAATAAGTCAAAAAAGGTCATTAGAAGTAAAATCAAGTGCCCTTTATCAATAAAAATATGTAAATGACTAATTAGCCCTTATTGTTAATAATCAAGATTAGTAATGATAATCAAGATTAGTGTTAATTATCAAGATTAGTTTTGATAATCAAGATTAGTGTATTATAACTCTAAAATCAGATTTTTAGAGTTATAAAAAAAAAAAATTTGAGGAGAAGAAAACTTATGTGATATTTGTGAAACCCTAGATTTTGATTCACTCAACCAAAATGAGTGATTCCAGTTGCAAATTTGAGGTGGGTGAATCTCTATATGATAGAGAAAACAAGTACTAGTTCCATTAGCTTTTTGTTGCTTAAAATTCTCTAAAGTATGTAAAAAAATCAAAATTTTAAAAATTTTGAAGAACATACGGTTGGTAATTAGTTGTTACCAAATCAGTATATGTGAGATACTGGTTGGTAACCAATTACCAAACCAACCGTGAATCGGTTCAATTTGGGAAAACCGGAAATAATACCGATTCACGGTTGGAAATTAGTCAGTTACCAACCGTATATGTGAGATACTGTTGGTAATCACTACCAAACCAACAAAGAATCGGTTCAATTTGGGAAAACCTAAATAATACCGATTCGGTTGGCAAAAATTATTCTATTACAAACCGTAGGTTAATTACGGTTGGTAACTTTAATATCATCCTCAACCGTATGTAGATACGGTTGGTAACTAACTCGAAAATATGAGCCGATTTGGAAAAAAACTAACATGCGGTGACAAAATACGGTTCGTAATCGTTTAAATTACCAACCGTATCTCGACCAAAATTCTCAGAACCAAGAACATACGGTTAGTATTTGATATTTATTTAATTGTTACGAACCGTAAAGCATAGACACGGTTCGTAACATAACCAATTCTAACCGTATAAAGAAAAAATGCAGCATTCTAAAATTTGATTTTTAACCTAAAACTCCAATTTTTGATGGAGAATACACTTCAATTGAACACAACAAAAATACTAAATGGGTTTTCGAATATAGACTTCAATCAACAATTATTAATGTTGCGAATCACCGATTAATCACGATGAAATTTTCGATCGATTTTAATGGAGCTTATGGTTAGAATGGAAATGGAGGAGAAGAGAAGATGAAGAAGAAGATGAAAAAAAATCGATTTGATTTTTTTGAATCATTAGGCTTAAAAAAAATTGATTTGATTTTGGTTGATTTAAGGTGAAAAGGGTAATCTAGTCAATCTACACCCCTATAGGACACCCCCTAACCAATATGAGGGTCATTGCTATCACACTTGACGCCCCTCTACCGATTCATGACGCCCCTTTACCAAGCTTGTTTTAAAAGTGATTTAGGGTCCGTTTGGCACACACTTTTTTCCCACTGCACGGTAATTGAACTACATGTAATCCTATTACACTGCATTCCAATCACACGTATTGAAACTGATGGTGTTTGGCATGGTAAGAGAGTAATATCGAATTAAAACTATTCTGGGCATGATGTATTTCAGTAATGACGATTTTTTTTTTTGAAGCATGCAATAAAATAAAACCAACTAAATTGTTATTACACGTGGGAATGTGATTCCCATTGAGTCGCTCAAAAGAATTTGGTTAAGAAAAACTGGATTCGTTTGTTCCCAAATTGATGTTGATAGGTTTCTGGCTTGGCTACAGTCAGCTGCAAAGTTTGTCAGTCCATCCGCTGCTTGGTTTCCTTCTCTATAATTATGTTGAATAACACAACATGGGATCTGACGCATTCGATGTATGATTTCTTCAATCATTGCAGAGATATACCATGGAGCTTCCTTTGGAGTTTTAATGAAGTGCACGAGATTTTCCGAGTCCGTCTCGAATATGACTTTAGTCCAATTTCTTTCATTTGCTGCCCTGGTTCCTATCACTGTGGCCCATGTTTCTGCCGTTAGCGCTGTGGTTATACCTAGAGGTTGTGAAATAGCCAAAACCGTGTGCGCGCTTGAGTTCCTGCATATGAATCCTGCTTCCGCTATTCCCGGGCTGCTTCTGGATGCTCCATCGGTATTTATTTTAAACCAGTCTGATGTTGGGATACTCCAACCCACTTGAATGGTTATAGAAGATTTTGTTATGTTTGTTGTCAATCTGCAAGGAAGCTCCCCAGGGAGAACTGGAGGGGAGGTAACTTTTGCCCATTCAAATTCATGTTGTTGCGCGAAAGATCTTGCCAGGATGTCGTCATGGGTGCAGTGTGTCTGATTGAATACTAGCTCATTTCTGGTTGTCCATAGAGACCACAAGAGGAAACAACATGATGTGATAGAAGAGGTATTACCTCGAGTTTGTAGTAATTGAGAAATGGTTGTTTGGTGGTTTATGAGAAATGGTTGGTGGTTACCTTGGGGTTGGGTTGTTGATATGCGGTTAGAGAGGGTGTTCCAGCAGGACAGAGCCACTGGACAATGAATCATCGTGTGATTGGTTGTTTCAGGTTCGGAATTGCAACGAGGGCAGAGGTTGGAAGTGGAGAGATTGATGTGATGGAGTAGAGAGAAGGTTGGCAAATCTTCATTTATAGCTTTCCACAAGAAAAGCCGTATTTTTGGCGGACACGGTAAGGTCCATAAGAATTTTGTGTTTGGAAGGGGTTGAGGGTGAGGTTGTGGGAGAGAGTTGTTTTCTTGATGGATTAGACAGCTGTACCCGGACGCTGTGGTGTATTTACCAGATTTAGAGTGGGGCCAAATAATTTTGTCTGAGATGTTGTTAAGGGGAAGGTGGATATTTATAATATGTTGGGCGGCAGTGTTGGGTAGGATGTTTAGCTGATTGTGATTCCAGTTATGAGATATGGGGTCGATTAATTCTGCGACATATTGAATAGGAGCGCATTGGATTGGATCAAGGTTTTGGAAGTGAGGTATCCAATTAGCTTGGATAGGGGTATCTAAACCATTTCCTATTTGGTGAAATATATGATTTTTGATAGTTGGTATGAGAGATGCCATTTGTTTCCATTGCGGGATTGCGGTACTAGGTATTGAGATTGTACTTTGCAATATAGGCTGATGGTGTATGTACTTTTCGTTGAAGAGGCTTGAGCAAATGGAATATGGCTGGTCTTGAATATTCCAAAAAAAATTCATGAAAAGAGCTTTATTGTGATGACTACTCTTTCTGATGCCCAACCCTCCCTCCGATATTGGCTTGTTTAGCTTGTTCCATCCTAATGGGTGAAGTTTTCGGACCGAAGAATCATGACCCCAGAAAAAATTCCTAGTGATTCGATCAATTTGTTTGTGAACATGGATTGGGAAAATCTGTGTTTGCATGAGGTGATTTGAGGTTGGTGTAAGTGAGGTTTTTATTAGGACTAGTCTGCCTGCAGGGGTAAGGCATTTTTTTATTACACCCTCTAACAAGAGAAATCTGCTGAAAAATAAGATGGATGGAACATCAACTCTCAGTCTCACATAGAAAAAAGATGAAGAGGGCGAGACTCAAGAGATCGGGAAGAAAAAGAAAATGAAAATGAAAAGTAAAAAACTGAATTTTATTAATGGTCAAAAATAGTCAAGGGCGTAGTTAGAGGGTGTAATTGAGGGATAACATTCAATAACACCCTTTGGAGCTCGGTATTCAACTTCATCGTTTGGAGGTAATAAGGACTACACGTAGTTCCCATGTCGTGCAGTTAGAGTGCATCCAAACACAAAATTTATCCAAAAATTCTATTTGAACCGAGCAAAGAAAACAACGCCAAAACTACTCCTCACAAATTTTTCAATGGCCCCACCATAAGTGCCCCCTATTGTCCTCCGGCTGACCCACCGGGACCCACCATACAAAACTGTGAGAGCTTTTACAAATATTGTTTTTGTGTGGTTTAACAGCTCGGTCTGTTTGGAACCACTGAAATTTATCAATGCAGCCTCTGACTACTTCGTTGACTGCACTACTTCCATAAATTAAACTGTGCCAAACGGACTCTGAAGGACATATTGAGAACCATATTGAGAACCATCAAGTGATTTGATGGTTTTCAAACTTCCTGTCATACAGGGGTTGGGAATCGTATATCCGTAATAACATAAATTCTAAGTTAATATATCTACGAAGCTGCTACACTTCCCCCATTCCTTTCACCCATTAGATAGCACTGTTCTAAGTCCTTGATCCATGGATTGAGATTAGCAGGGGGTCCCATTATTATTGGGGGGTGTATATATTATTTTTGATATATCTAGGTGTAAAATTCGGGATCACTATCCTATCTACTAATAAAAATAAATAAAAAATGTAAAGATATATTTATTGTTGTGTTTTTAGGTAATTGTGCCTTTTTGTTTTTTAATATAACCATGCTCACCATGAATGTCATTACACTACTGCAATAGTAAAGCCATTAGTTGATGATATCACTGATTTAACTTCGAAACTCATTAGTACTAAATTCTTTATTGATCAATTTTAAAACTAGTTAGCACTGTTGATCAAACAAATTATTACAAATTAAGTAGAAAAAACATTACCATCGTTTTAAGAACGGGCTCTAGCTCAGCTGGTCATCCCCGTTCCCCGAAGTTTTATGCGTTCCAGGAGGTCCCAGGTTCAAGTCCCCAATGGCGTAATATTGCAGGAATTAACATGGAAGGTAGTGTTAGTTTGCCCCCCTTGTGACACAATCTCGCCCCCCCTTCCGCTTCGGCTCCCTTTGGCAAGGTTACCCATGAGGCTCGCTGGTAGGCTGGCACGGCAACCTGTTCAATTAATGTAGTAGTATGTCGTTGGAGCCTAGCTTGTTAGGCTTCCAACTAGTTTCATGTAATAATATTAAATAATAAAAATAATGAAAAAAAATTATTAACTTCGAAATCAGTGATACCATTAGGTGATGATATCACTGATTTAACTTCGAAACTCATTAGTACTAAATTCTTTATTGATCAATTTTAAAACTAGTTAGCACTGTTGATCAAACAAATTATTACAAATTAAGTAGAAAAAACATTATCATCGTTTTAAGAACGGGCCCTAGCTCAGCTGGTCATCCCCGTTCCCCGAAGTTTCATGCGTTCCAGGAGGTCCCAGGTTCAAGTCCCCAATGGCGTAACATTGCAGGAATTAACATGGAAGGTAGTGTTAGTTTTCCCCCCTTGTGACACAATCTCGCCCCCCCTTCCGCTTCGGCTCCCTTTGGCAAGGTTACCCATGAGGCTCGCTGGTAGGCTGGCACGACAACCTGTTCAATTAATGTAGTAGTATGTCGTTGGAGCCTAGCTTGTTAGGCTTCCAACTAGTTTCATGTAATAATATTAAATAATAAAAAAAATGAAAAAAAATTAAGTAATAAGGATTTATTTATTTTTTTGAAACGTGCCTGGATTACAACGACCTGCCTAGGCCCAACACCTAAACTCTATTTTAGTTCCTCATTTTAATAAGTAAGCATGTGGACAAATAATTCTTCTCTCCTCTCCCTCTTCCAAAACCTAGAGAAAAACCCATCAACTTCTTCTTCCTCATTTGCTCAGATCTAGCCCCTAAAGGGTTAGATCTGAGCAAAGATTTCTTGTTTTTAGTTATTTTTGTTGTTTCCAATAATCTTTTCGCTATTAGAGCGATTTTTATCTTCGCTATTTGGGCGATTTTATCTACACTTTTATAGTGTTTTTTTTCTACGGATTTGTTCGTGTTTGGTTTTCTTTATAAAAGTACATCGGCGATTTGGCACGGGCGAAGATCAATTTTTTCTTCATCAGAAAAATAAATCTAGGTTTCGGGTTAGTCGTTGCACATGAAGAATTTTTGGGCATATCACTCCTCTATCATAGGAGCATCTATTTTCCAAGAAAAAAATCTATCAAAATGGTCGATTTATAATTTCGAATACCATTTCTTCTCCAATATCAGAGTACAAGATCTGGATGCTATTGTGGTGGATCGCTCTTTCTCTTCGCGATTTATTTACGTTTTGTATCTTACTTTGTATTTGTTTCATGTTATGATGTACTTGTTTCTATACAAAACCATCATGTAAACGTTTCTTGTGGAATGAAATACTTATGGTTTGATGATCAAAAAAAAAAAAAAAAAAAGTAAGGATGTTTCCATCATACGTTGAAATATATCGGAAAAAGATTATTTTAGAAAGAAAAAAATTGTCCGTACGAATAAAGGCTCCACAATGTTCACTATTTCAAAATTAGAATGATTAAATTTGTCTATAATGTGATAAACTTGTTCTATAACGGGTTGTTAGTTTCAAATGATTGGGTAAATATTGAAGAATTAATTGGGGATATGAGAATTAATTGGGGGATATGAATTACTTCCCCCAACCCATGGTGTGTGTTAAGGGGTGACTTTTGATTATGAATATACTAAAATACCCTTCCCTCAAAATAAAAAAAAAAAAACTTAAAATCAAAAAACAAAATCATATCCCCCATTTCCATCTCCACTTCTTCCCTCAAAATAAAAATTAAAAACTTAAAATCAAAAATCTAAATCATATCCCTCATTTCCATCTCCACTTCTTATTAATCTTATTTAGGGGTAGTGTTTTGAAACCCAAATATTCTCCATTCCCTTTCAAATTCTAAACTCTCCCAACTCTATATCAAATTCTCTTCACCTCACTTTGGAAACGAATTTTTTTATTTATTCGGAAGTGATGAAGATCATGCTGAAAGTGATGATGACCATGCCGGAATTGATGAAGACCATGCCGGTCTTGGGTTCCGGCATATGGTCTTTATCAATTCCGGCATGGTCTTAAATCACTTCCATTTTGAATTTTTCCTGGCTTTAAAAAGCTTGGTACCGGCATGGTCAGTTGATATGAAGACCATGCCGGTATTTTTTTCCGGCATAGTTTTCATATTTATTTCCTATGCAGAAAAACAATACCGGCATGGTCTTCATATCAACTGACCATGCCGGCACCAAGCTTTTTAAAGCCAGGAAAAATTCAAAATGGAAGTGAGGAATACCATGCCGGAACACGGTACCGGCATGCCCGATAATTTCCTATCAATGCCGGTAGTCAAGTGAAAAAAAAAATCAACATTCTGGATACTTTTCATTCTGTTCCGGCATAGATATTTAAGCAAAATACTATGCCAGAACAGGTACCGGCATAGGTATTTAAGCAAAATACTATGCCGGAACAGGTACCGGCACGCTCGAAAAAACTATTACCATGCCGGTACCTGTTCAAAACCAGAAAAAAAAATCAACATTCGGAAGATCAAAACCAGGAAAAAAATCGCCCCGAACCCCCCCGGATAGTGGCAAACAATTTATGAACATTTCCAACAATTGCTGGCATGAGTTTTTGGTTGAATACCATGCCGGCACCAAGCTTTTTCAGCTGCAACAATGGTGGATTCAAAGAAAAAAAATCAATTTTTCAACCTCTTATTATCAGTAATTCTCTCATCACAATCATCTTCCCATTTTCCAAAAAATAAATTCCTCTCAAATATTTTTTTCCCTCCTTCTACTCTCACCCAAACACAAATAAAAATACACACTAATTTATCCCCCAAATACTTAACATTTTACTAATTATACTTAATCACTAATCCTAATTAGTGGGGGCTAGATTAGGAATTAAAAAAAAAATACATAGGGGGTCACCCAGAATTGCTATTGGGACACCTATTTTTTCCCGTAGCTATATCCCCCAATTAATTCCCATATCCCCCAATTAATTCTTCTAAATATTCTACAAAGTCAAAAAAATATTGAAGGGGCGTTGAATAGATTTTTTTTTTTATTCAAATAAAAATGTGATTACATGATCGCTTATAATAATAACGAAAATATCAAAATACAAGATAATAAGAACCCTAATACAAATGAAGATATCAATTACAGGTAAATCGCGGAGAGAAAGAGCCATATACCGTAAAGATACTCAATTTTTGTAAATATAGCAGGGAAGGATTATGGTATAATCTGGAATCGATTCCGACCATTTAATCTGATTTTCTTCTTCTTCAATAAGAGATACTCCTATAAGAAAGGAGTTATTTGCCCAAAATCTTGTAAATCCAAACGAACCCGGATGAAAAAAGTCAAAATATGATCATGTAAAAATCGCCGAGTAACATCTTACATGGTTTATGTGATACAATCATTTGGTATAGACTTGGAATGTTTTGTTATGATTATTTCAATAACTTGAAAATTGCTTTGAAGCTAATAGTGTGTGAAAACGACTATTGTCATCCTCTAAAAATGTTTCAATGATTGAAATAGAGTTTATAACTCTTAACCAACATTGGATTATAAACATATTGTGCACTATTGCATATATGTGATCCAGTTTCGGGAACCATAGTATGCATACCCGTATGCGAACCTGTTGGTTTGAGAAGTTCGGGAACCTAAGTACGTGTACCCATACACATACCGGCATAAGGTTTGTGGCCGAAAAATTCTGCTGGGTTTGGAGGTATGCATACCCTTCCGCGTATTGGCGAAAACCAAACTTGGTCCGGCTACTTCAAGTATGCGTACCCGTATGCATACTTGAATGGTTAAAGTTCTAAAATCGGTTGTGACATGAACAAATACATTTATATATAATAAGGAATGCATTCTTTGCAAACCTTGGCTATAATGTTCATGAATTGATTGGAGTGAATCAAACAGATTTTGCTTCAATTGTGTTCTTGTATATTTTTATGATAATATAGCAATTGAACAACTCTTTAACTAGTTTCATTTGAGTCATTTGAACTAGTTATGGTTAAGATGAATAAGGTTGATATGAGAGTGTTCATATAGCTAACTCTGATTAACTACTGTTGAGCCAACATGGTGTACATGTTTAGGTACGGTTACATAAACCTAAATGAGGGTACATTTCATTTCTGTATAACAAGCTAAGTTCGATCTAATGGTGGAAAGATATTAACTTGGGTTTTATTAGGTTTTCATCTAACGTGAATATTGAATGCTTTGTTACCAAGGTAACTTAGATTACAAACCATGATTTGAAAACTATATAAAGGAAAACTCCAACAACTAGGAAATCTAATCCCCACACCTCATGTATGATACTAGTTGCGACTAGAGTTGATTCTCCTTTAACCTTAGGTTTTTTACAAAAACCTGTAGGTTAACAACTTAAGGAATTCATTGGGATTGTGAAGCCAGACCCAACTATTTTCTCTATAGTTGCGTGTTCTGAGCTTGCCATGTTATATCATATTAAGTACTATCTTCTCTAAGATTTGCTCGAGATTGATTTTCCGATATGCAAGATAAAAAGTAGTCGCAAACATCTTCGTCTCATCGTTTGTGATTCCACAATATCTGTTTCGCTACCATACGATTAAGATTATTATGAGGTGATTGATAATACTAGGATGTTCTTCGGAAATATAAGTCCGGTTTATCAATTATTTCATGTGCACCTTGATTTATCAAAAGACGAAACAAAACTCGTATGTATTTATGTGGGAGAAAAATTTATCTATTCCAATAGACTTTTCTGTGTGAGACGGATTTGTTTATCAAGTCTTCGAATTTGGGTCATAGCAACTCTTAGTTGTGGGTGAGATCATCTAAGGGAATCAAGTGCGTAGATTCCTGCTGGGGTTCAGAGACGTAAGGAGCAAAACAGTACCTTGATCAGTGTGAGATTGATTAGGGCTCAAATACATTCCAGTATGAAGTTCATTGGTAGTAGGATAGTGTCTGTAGTGGCTTAATACAGTGTGGTGTTCAAAGCTGAACTAGGTCCCGGGATTTTTCTGCATTTGCAGTTTCCTGGTTAACAAAATTTCTGGTGTCTGTGTTATTTCTTTTCCGCATTATATTTTGTTATATAATAGAAATATTACAGGTTGTGCGTTAAGTTCAATCAATTGTGAATCCAACCTTTGGTTGTTGATTATATTGATTGACACTTGAACATTGGTATTTGGTACCGTTCAAGTTGTTTCACATAATAATCAGGCTCGCAGATTTCTATCTGTTTGATTTGCTGATTATATTGTGAAACTGAGATATAAATTCTTTTATATACTTTTCTATAGATTGAGTCTAACTGTCTAGTAAATTCTCTTGAAAGTATATTGGAGTTTGTCTATTCAGATTACCGAACCAAATATTGGGTGTGGTTGTTGTACCCCCGTTTTTTCACCATTTATTCCTTTTAATTGTTTCAATTGCATTTTAAATGGTGGACAAAGATAATAGGTTATCCTTGTTATCCTTTTTTAGTAAGAATCATATTAATTAAGTGGTGAAATACCCATTTTCCAAAATTTAGTTATTTTCTCTATTTATTGATGAGGAGTGAGCTTTGCGGCCATTTAATGTCCTTCAAGATGTTCCAGACGAGGGTGGTTATGACGACCTTCCACAACCTTGGATATAACCCACTACGGGAAAAATCATCATTGACGACACTAGATAAGAGTTGTAGTACCCCTACGACAACTCGATTTCATGCATTGTGGAACGGGGGTATTGTAGAAAGTCCAAGATTTTCTACAAGGGTTGTAAAGTGTGATGTGATTCATGGTTCGACAATATTTTGCCAAAGTTGTGATTCTCTTTCGATTTTTTTATAACCTAACACAACTTTTGCTTGTGTTGTAGGAATATCTTGGACAACAAAGGATGTGTATCGTAGAAATATGTAACACAACACTTGTATAAGTTGAAGGACTATCTTAGACAACCTAAGATGTGTATTGTAGAAATATGTAACAACTCTTATTACTATTATGAATAAGATTTGCACTGCACTTGTTAGAGTTGTAGAACTATGTTGGACAACACCTAGTTATGTCATAAAGATATTCTTTCACAACCACTGGTTTGTGTAGTTGAAATATGGAACACAACTCTTATTAGAAGTTCTGTGCATAAAAAAAATTGAAAAAAAAATTATAGCTGAAACATAATTGTCGAAAGTATATCACATCCACATTAACATTAAGCTGCCGGTGTAACATATTTACATTCATTCAAGTTAATCCGCCAGTATTAAACACACATTCAAAAAATTATAGTGATATAGATATTTGTTACCAAAAGTCAAGTTTCTTAAACACACTCCAAAGTGAATGATGGCGTATTTGTGAAGGTAAAGTGTGAGAAACCAACTCCTCCAAAATCTTTCAATGACACTGTGTGGTTTCGACAATTAATAGCAGTGTGATCAAATGATTCATCTCATCTTGATAATAAACTTACTAGTAACACAAACAATACCTGTAAATAAAAAATACAAATTTGTCATTAACATGAAAATTAGAGAGACATACAGAGTATACAATTGCATAGAAAAAAAATGGTTTTAAAGAAGAAGCCAATCTGTACAATTTAATTATCCGTTATCTTTGGAATGGAGACAACATCCAGTAAGGTTGAGAAAGAGCAATATCAGGCCCAAATATTTTAGTATAAATTACTCACAAAAGGTCATGGTAAACGGCAGACGTTCAGGAACATCAAACAAAATTATATGCATCCCGAAACAAACAAATAAAGTAACATTTCAGTATCCAAATTACTGAATTATCTCCTAAATAGGTGTACGTTTTCAATATACATCAACATGCTGAAGGTACAAGAAGGTCAACGACATCCTTTGGGGGTATTCTCGGAGTTTCTCATTCGGATGAACTGGAGATGAAATTTTTCAGATTGGAACATCATAGGTTCCAAGATTACTAGAATTCGACCAGAGTTTCTCATTCGGATGAATTGAAAATGAAATTTGTCATATTTGAACATCACATGTTCGAAGATTACTAGACTTCGACCAGAGTTTCTCATTTGGATGAACTGAAAATAAAATTTATCAGATTTGAACATCACAGATTCGAAGATTAATAGAGTTGGACCTGAGTTTCTCATTCGGATGAATTGAAAATAAAATTAGTCAAATTTTAACATCACAGGTTCGAAGATTACTAGAGTTCGACCTGAGTTTCTCATTCAGATGAACTGAAGATGAAATTTATCATATTTGAACATCACAGGTCCAAAGATTACTAGAATTCGACCTTGGTTTCTCATTCGGATGAACATAAGATGATATTTATCATATTTGAATATCACGGGTCCAAAGATTACTAGAGTTGGACCTGAGTTTCTTATTCGGATCAACTAAAAATGAAATTTATCAGATTTGAACATCACAGGTTCAAAGATTACTAGAGTTGGACCTGAGTTTCTCATTCGGGTGAACTGAAGATGAAGTTTATCAGATTTGAACATCCCGGGTTCAAAGATTACTTGAGTTCGACCTTGGTTTCTCATTCGAATGAACTGAAGATGAAATTTACCAGATTTGAATATCACAGCTTCAAAGATTACTAGAGTTGGACCTGAGTTTCTCATTCGGATGAACTGAAGATAAAAATTTGTCAGATTTGAACATCACAGGTTCGAAGATTACTAGAGTTGGACCTAAGTTTCTCATTCGGATGAACCGAAGATGAAATTTATCAGATTTGAACATCACATGTTCGAAGATTACTAGAGTTGGACATGAGTTTCTCATTCGGATGAACCGAAGATGAAATTTATCAGATTTGAACATCACCTATTCGAAGATTACTAGAGTTCGACCTTGGTTTCTCATTCGGATGAACTGGAGATGAAATTTATCAGATTTGTACATCACAGGTTTAAAGATTACTAGAGTTAGACCTTGGTGTCTTATTCGGATGAACTGAAGATGAAATTTATCAGATTTGAACATCACAGGTTTAAAGATTACTAGTGTTCGGCCTGAGTTTCTCATTCGGATGAACAAAAAATGAAATTTGTCAGATTTGAACATCACAGGTTCAAAGATTACTAGAGTTCAACCCGAGTTTCTCATTCGGGTGAACTGAAGATGAAATTTATCAGATTTGGTGCAATAAATATTATGGAGACTGTGAAAATGACCAGACTACCCTTATTGGAAATAAGTAGAGTAAATATTATAAAATGTGAAAATGACCATATTACCATTAATGGAAATAAGTTCCATAAATATTATGGAGACTGTGAAAAATGACAAGACTACCCTTATTGGGAATATGTAAAGTATAGAATGTAAAAATGATCACATTACCCTTGATGAAAATAAGTACAATAAACATTATGGAGATTGTGAAAATGACCAGACTACCCTTATCGGAAATAAGTAATGTTCAGAGAAGGCTTCACGTTGTTTGCGGCTCAGTCACCTGAGCATTTTTTTTTACATTATATTTTGTTTTACAACTCTTATAAAGGGTTATCATAAAGTTAGTATATTAAATAACCACAAACTTAACAGAACTTGTGATACTGTAGGAATGGTTAGTGGTGTAGACTTCCATACAGGAGGCTGAGGATCAAATCCCCCCAACCTCATTTTCCAACATTATATATTTTTACTTCAACAACTCTTATAAGTGTTGTTATACCTTTTTATTAAAAAAAAAAAAAAAAACATGTGAACTGTAGGGATGGTTGAAGAGCTAGACTTTCATGCAGTAGGTTCATGTTCGAATCTCCCCTCTAACACTATTTTTCATCATCATATTTTGGTGTTCTTCAACAACTCTTGTGGGAATTGTGATAGGCTTAGTCACTACATTTATGGAACAGAGTTGTTATAGCTAAATGTCATCACAACTCTTTTGCTTAAGGAGTTGTTGTTTGTTTTCTTAGTGCAACCCCTTGTTCCTAAGGGTTGGTAGTGATGATATACGACAACTCTTCCTTTGAAACCAGTTGTAAAACATAAGACTTTCTACGATGTATAGCAAAGAGTTGTAAAACCCCAGTTGTAGATGTATATTTTTCCCGTAGTGACCCATCCCTTCACTTTTTTTATCTTTTTAAATACTAGCTTGAACGGGAAATTAGTTTTCTTTGAGAAAGTTGTGTTCTTACTCCCAGTATTTCCTTTATACATATGATCCTTCTTCTTGTGACTAACAAGGGATGTCCACTTCTCTCACAAACTATTTCAAATCGATTTTTGCTTTCTTTCCCATTCAAAACTAATACGCGCATGTCTTTCTTTGCATGTTCTCTAGCCCAATTCTTCGATTCAATAGGAAATTCGAATACCTACACTTTGAGAAATATAATGTTACAAATATATAAACATACTTCAAAATATTGAACTACACGTAAATTGTTCTTCAACCTACCAAGTCATTCGTATAGGTTCACATTCAATCTACGAGTAATGGAATAACATCAATTGTAATCACAAACAAGTTCAGCAAATACATATATATATTGAACAAACCGAACAACAAGTTCGGCTAAGAAATAAAATTTACGAAGCCACCGAACATGTTATGGAAACTATTCGGCAAGAAACTGCTTGCCGAAGTTGACACTTGGGTTTTACCAAATTTTAACAAAAAATTCGGCATGGTATTATAATTTTGTGAACAAATTGAACTTTGTGTTCGGCTATAAAGTTGGTGATCCAACTAAACTGAACATCTCACTATAAACCTAGGGAAAAAAAGTTCGGTTGCTTATTCTAGAGTCTGCTAACCGAACTCATTAAAACCTCCATTAAAAGTGAGTTCGGCTATCCATGTCTAAGGAAAAACTAGTCGA
This sequence comes from Papaver bracteatum, assembly GCA_023529315.1. NCBI lineage: Eukaryota > Viridiplantae > Streptophyta > Magnoliopsida > Ranunculales > Papaveraceae > Papaver > Papaver bracteatum. The sequence goes on from JAJJWX010000603.1 coordinate 1,377,334, forward strand.
AACTACACTTATATATATGTTCGGTTACCTATTCTTCAGATAAAGTAACCGAACTGGCTTGACCTAGTCGAAATCTACTTAATTTTTTTATATTTTTAGGAAAGTTTTGACCAATTCAAGCAATATTAACTAAGTTTGAAGCATACGTGAGTATCCAAATACTCTTCCTCTGGTTATGGTTGGTAAAAGTCCATCATTTTCATCTTGAGATTGAGTTTGGGGAAGAATACATTCACCATCTAAGAAATGACTCATATCCGGGTCATTGTGAAGATTAACGAATACTCTAGGAGAGGAAGGAGATGAATATTTAGCTCAGCTATCATCATTTGAATCACTCAATTCATATTCACCAAACTCAAAAAAATGTTTTTTCTCCATCTTCTTCTTCTTCTACTACTTTACTCTCTCAATAATTCTACTTCTTATTAAAAAAAAAACATCTATTAATTTAATCTCACTAATTAATTTAACTAATCATTACACTAACTATATGTACACTAACTAATCATTACACAAATTTAATCAGGAGGATAATTTTGGTAATAATATAAATATTTGGACAAAGGGTGACTTAAATTTACTTTTAAATGATGTCTTACCCAAAATAAAACAATGATCCCCCAAAAAAACTATGCCCCCCAAAATATCATTTCCTATATAGGGGTAAAGAGCAAGCCATATGGTTTACATTAGTTTTAGCCATTAATTGGGCTAGATCGTGAGCAACTCCATTTGCAACAAAGTTAACAAATAAAAACGAGATAACTTAAACTTGATAATTACAGTTTTAATGTCCTGTAATAAACAATGGGTTCTCTGATTTCCCATGAAGGTTTTCCTATTTATTTGCTCCAAAGTAGCTAAAGCGTCACTCTCAATAATGATTCGATCAAATCTCTTCTCCAAAGCCACCACCAAGGCATCGATGATTGCTCGAGTCTCTGCTTCTTCTGCAGGAAAACATACCAAGTAAGTTGACTGAGAATAAACAAATTTATGGTTTGAATCTCTAAGAATGAAACCCATTCCTCATTTGGAGAGTTTGGGTTCCAAGCACCATAGGTATTTATTTTGGTCAAATCCTGTAAGGACCCTCAAGCTCGTCAACGCTATTAGACCAGTCAAGAGACGAATTAGTCGCTAATGACTCGATTAATCGAATATGAATTTTAATTAATAAAAAATAATTTAACAATAATTTAGATACGAAAACTAGTACCATCGAATAGATCTCGAAAATTTATGTGAAATGGACTACTCGAACATGTCATTCGGATACTAGGCGAAATAGAAATCATCCGAGATGTGTGATGGGAACAATAGTCATTTTTTGTTAGACATTTGGCAGCCCATATCTAAGCTGTTGAGTGCCTCAGTAAATTTGGTCGGCCTTATCTCTAGCCAAATCGAGAATAGAAATTCAGTTTCTCTTATTCTTACAGGGGTGTATTGGATCAGGATTTATGTAGATTAAATTAGATACTAGTTTTACCTGAATCTAGTGGATTTATAATATTTCTAAAAGTATCTTTAAGATTCTTATAGATATATGATTCTAGATTATAATGGATTGCTTAGGAGCAGTTAGATTTTTAAAAATTGAAGCATATTACTAATTAGTAATATATTTGAAAAAACCAAGGTCATAATGATTCCCTTAAAAAAAAAATCCAAAATTATTCCATGGGCTAATCAATAATTTTTTGATAATTATTACATGGGCTGCAGCCTACCTAAGCCACCCCACCTCCGTCACTGATCATGTGAGTGGGGTGGATGGGGCCCGCCCTAAAGAAATTAGCAGGGGTCATTTAAAGGTGAGTTGGGTCCACTTCATGTATCACAACCGTTTCAGAGTAGTTTATGGGGGCGGTTTGTACAAAAATTTTGTAAATAATATGAGAATAAGTATGTCAACTGGACCTCCTGTAGCCGGTGTCACTGTAGTACGGTGTTAAAGTCACTAGATGATGATATCAGTGATCTGAGTTTGAAACTCGCCAACACTAAATTCTTACCGACCAAAATAAATAAATATGTATTTGAATTATCTGAGCTGATGTAATGTAATTATATGCAGGAACAACATCTATAGATTTGCTTTTTCACATGTACATACAAAAACACAATCAATCCCCGCCAGATATAAAGCTTAGAGGTTTTTGTTTGGGTCTGCCTTCTCCCCACATATGACTGGGGAAAATTTTGATCGCGTGCTAATTGAACGCGTGCCTTCATAACTGTTGGATATCCTAGATGTGACATCAGAAAACAGTATAGATAACCGGAGTTAAACGCACGTATTTTCTTTAACTGCCGTATCTTTCCATGATATATTTTACATATCCTATTTTTCAATTTACCCCAAATCTTCGTGTATTCTTCCTTTATTTTTGGCATCAACCATCAGTTTACCCAAATATTCCTATTCTTTCTTTATATTTGGCGACAACCAGATTTGTGAAACACAAAGAGATCCCTTCCATTTCTACTTCAATGATCAATAAATCATAGCAACTCGAAACGCTACTATAACTGCTAAGATCATCTTCTTTGCCTTATTGTTTAGATAGTTTTGAAAACGATTAAGGTAAGAGACAAAAACGATTTAAGATAGTTTTCCACAAATATTTTTGGGATATTTGTCGAGTACACATATTAGTTTGCAGCAACCTAGCACATCATTCTGAAATTCTAAAGCACATGGTTTAATGATTTGTTTTTTTGGAAGTACAGAAAATGGAATGGAGTTGTATTAGACTTGACTATGTAGTCATGAATCAATAACACCAGAAAATAGTAAATTGTTTTCAAATAAAAATAACCAAAACATAAAACTAAAATGCAACTTTAAAAGTATTCATTGTTTCCTTCTCCAACTAAAAGAGCCATTCATCAAATGACGTAGAATGCTAGTATTTGAAATTAGACTTAGTGTTCTAAATCCTCAATGATGCAACTCTCCCAACTAAAACACTAAAAATGTTCTCCATTCCAAGCAAGTACTCACCTGCAATAAGGAAATTTTTTGTAAGTATTAGAGATTCAAGTTAGTAAACATGAAAATATCTTAAGTCAATATTAAGTGTTACTAACCAAGTTAGGCGTGAACAAAAACTAGGATTTTGCTCGCGCAGCCGAGATCACCGGGATAATGTTGTTGCGTCAAAAGTGCTAAAAAGCTCTACATCAATACAACGACAGGCATATAATAAGAGAAAAAATTGAAACAGACAAGAACAATCATTTGTAAAAATATAGGCATCAAAAATTAAGGATTACAAATTTAGGAATATATAGAGACACAGTGAGCTATGTTTACCTAGTTTGATTGCACACAGTGCGCTGATTCACCTTCCATCGTAGTTGGGTCCTAGGTAAATATACCATACGATTATTAACCACTCATGTCAGAATTCGTTTAGTTGGAAAAATAATTTTAATTGCAAATGTATATGAAACCATACCTTTGAGAAGGGTTGTGGACAGTAGTAAGGTATCGATGGCATGGCAGTATCTCTTATCTGATACATAGAATTTGGTTGAACAGTTGAGCAACTTAAGATAGTATTGCCGTTAAATGAAGACGACATTGAAATTACACGCGAGACTGATTCATTGTTATCAAAACTCAAAGCATGTGTTGGGGTTACGTCTTCAACGTCATCATTAAAAGAAGATATTTCTTTTACATGCGTATCGAGATGATAAATTTCTTCAACATCTGAACTAAAATGAAACACTTAGAATATTTCATCGATAGTCACAAATAAATGCTTAGTTTTATATGAAAATGATAGACACATACAAGTATATAAGAGAACAACAAACATTACTACTAATAACAGAAATATAACGATTTCATACCTGAATTCGCCGATTCGGAATAGGCATTTTTCTTCCCTTTTTTGCTTTTCACTGCCGGTTTGGTTTGGCAACATTTATTCTTTGTTGTTTCTTTCTTCTTTGTTTGCTCTTTCTGAGATTGTCTCTTTCTTTTTAATGTCGTCGGTTTTGTTTTGGTGGGTCTCTTTGTAGATTTTTTTGTTGCCGCTTTGGAGCGATGTTTCAGTTGATTTTTCTCTATTCCTGTCTTGATTCGGCCAGCCTTCTTACTTACTTTTTTCCTCCGAGGAGGATCTCGTATGGTTATGTTATCACCTAATGGATATTGGATACCTGCTTCCCCCAAGTTTTCATTGTTTGCATTTGCTGTATTCCCCATCTTTTCAGTTTGATTATGTTCAGTAGACTTCAAATAATTATCCAGCTCTCACATGACTCCAGTAAGCGATTTCTTAGTATAAGAACTAGAAGTTCCAGTGCTTGTTCCTTTGACAGCTAAAGATAAATCCATATGGGCTAACTCACTGTATTGGTGAGTAGATGATGGATTATTTCCTTGAATTGGTTTCCCAGGATTTTCAATACCACTGCCATTTTTTGCATCTACTGTCCAACGACTTGAATAATATTGTGATGGGAGATCAAGCAGTTGTTTTAAGTGAAATATCTTCAAAGAATGCGCACACAACACTCCCATAAATTGAAATTGCTTGCAACTACACTGAACAGAATTATCTGAGGAATTATATGTAACAGTTCGAGCTAAGGAACAAATAAATAATGTTACCTTGTAAATAGATACTGGTCTATCCTCAGTAGTAAGTTCTGCAATCAAATCCAAAGTATGAACAAGTTCTTTTTGGAATTAAGAAAACATATATGATGTATAGCGTTATGCTGCTCGAAGTTCTATTGGTCATTCAGTACGCAAGGGAGGTTTTTTTTGCGTGCTTCTAAAATCTTCATATTGTTCCTCATCACGACGGCTACTAAGAACTTTGTCAAACTGAATCACAAAACTTTTTAATGACAAGGTTCTCTTAAAGTATTTCTTCAAGAAGCTATTTATGCTTTCAGAACGTTGAGTAGTTGTCATACCAGCACAAAAGTGAGAACGACCATAAACCTGCGCCCACATCTCTTTTTTCTTGTATAATTTTTGCAACCATTTATTCCCCGTTAATTTATAATTTATAAGCAATAACTTCCACATAGATTCAAAATCTTCCTCAGTATCATTCGCGTATATACATCTCTTGAAATCTTTAGAAAAAATCTCAAAACTAGAATACACATGAGAAAGATGTTGCGTAGCCAGTTGAAAAATATGCCACAAGCAAAGTCGATGGTGAGTGTTTGGAAATAACTGTTTAATAGCGCCCATAATAGCTGATGCTTGGTCTATGAAAATAGTTTGGGGATGTTTCCCCTCATAGCATTCAGAAATGTCTTAAACAACCAAACAAATGAGTCTGTACTCTCATCTAGCAATAAAGCGCACCCAAAAAGAATTGTTTGCCCGTGATTATTAACTCCTACAAATGGTGCAAATGGTTTGTCATAGTCATTGGTATTAAATGTTGTGTGAAAGACCAAAACATCACCAAAGAAACTGTAATCCATCCTACATTTGGCATCACTCCAGAAACAGTTGCACAACTGATCAGTCTCATCCACTTGTATCTCATAAAAAAAATACGGATGACCCAAAGTCACCAGACCTTGTAGGAGGTAAATACATCTTCATGAGGAGTAGCATGATAAGATGCACTGAATCAACTATCCATTCGAATTGCAAACTAACAAACATCATTACAATCGAGAATACAATGATATCATCATTTGTCACAGTAGCTGCAACACCATTGTCTTGTTATCAAACATTCATTTGAATAATGACTCTCACATTCAACATTCAACTTCCTTTCGGACTTTGATTTACCCTTGACTTGTACTACGCCAACTTGTCGTCTTTTCTTCTACCGATTTCTGTCACAAGAGCTTGAAAAGATGAGTCTAGTGACCTTCTTCTAACTTCTTCACTAAAAACTGCTAAAGTCATGTTCAACTTCTTGTGTAATAACCGAGACAAGTGGCTTTAAAGTATTTAGCAACAAATAAGCTTGAACCTCTTCGGGAATTTTGAGGTCCATAGATGTAAGCTGATTCATGATACCTTCATTTCATTTAAATGTTGCGCCATTGAACTCCCTTCCTTGTAGCTGCTTTCCAAGCTTTTTGAATAGAAGAGCTTTTCACTATGATCATATATCTCCTCTAACTTGGTCCACTGAAATCATTTTTTTCATTGCCCTAATTACACTCACCCTAAGGATGGATCAACAATTGTCATATAATATGAGATTCACTATCAATTTAAGAATTAGAAGTGATTTGAGATACTTACTACTATTAAACCTGATTTTTCCCTTTGAAGAGATGTGGAAATTGATAATCACTCTTCCACCACAACAACCAAAAGATCCTTCAACAAGAACCCTTTCTTCCTCTTCAAGATGCCTCTAATCACCAAAAATGGTGGATTAATTCTCTCTATCTCACTCACTCTTTTTTCTTCTTCCTCTCTTTCTCTTTCTTCTCAAAAATAAGAAAGAAGAACCCGTATGTAACAAAAAATCTGGATGTTTTTGTTAAAAACATTCCTAACTAGGCTCGCTGCCTAGGCTCCTCCCATTGGTTTGACCAAAACCAACAAGAAAGACGTAACCGGTTGAAAAATTCAAAGTCGATGGTGAGTGTTTGGAAATAACTGTTTAGCGCCCATAATAGGCGATGCTTGGTCTATGAAAATAGTTTGGGGATGTTTCCCTCATAGCATTCAGAAATGTCTTTAAACAACCAAAGTATTCATCCTACATTTGGCATCACCCGCAATTGATTGCACAACTGATCGCCTCATCCACTTGTATCTCATAAAATCCCGGATTATCTTTTTCCAAAAGGTGTTCAACATCACCCTTGCTCAAGACATCCTCACGACGTATTCTTTGTATATGATTATTGCAATCCAATTTAGTGAAATTTAGTTTGCTACTTCCTCCGGATTCGACACTTAAATATTGAAAAATATTTTTCTGACTGATACCTGCATAATGTAAATTTTCAATCATCCTCGCTTGAGAAGCTTCTATATGCCTATGCGATCTCAAAATATGAACTTGAGATGGACATGTAAGTTGGTGATTTTGGTATTCCACAAATTCTTCGATAAAATATATATTCTTATCATTCTGCAGCTTAATTATCAATTTGGCTTCACAACCTGTCCTTGCACACAAACGAGGTTTCAAAGGGGATCCTCTTGGATGCTTCTTATACATCCCTGCATTTGAACATTCAAGAACTCTCCTAGAGATTACTTTATCTTCACGGTGAGTGCTCGAACCTTTATGTATACTAAAACCAAAGCCTCTGGCGTACCGATTATAGTAATCATATGCTTCTTGTTCGGAATCAAATTTCTCACCAATTTTCGGTACCCCATCGGTTTTGTCGACCTTTTCTGGATCTGTAGTAAATGGAACATCATCTTTCGTAAATAAATTATCACTTTCCACTGGAAAAGAATGATTCTCAATAACAACCATGACCTGATTCATCAATCACAATTGAAAACCAAGTCAATATTATAGAAATCATACATCGTATTCAGTACATAAGAAGCATACAACATATTTTTTCATAGATATTATAGAAATCAAATCCCTAAAATCTAAATCCATATCAAATAAAATATGAAGAAGTAAACTAATGTTACTCAATACATAAGAAGCATACATCGTATTATCTATTGGGAATAAGCATTTACAACCATATGTATCCTTAAATAACCATTAATCTAATGTTATTGATTATCATAAAAGAGAAAATTGATTGGAAATCGTTATACCAATAGACAAGATCGTAATGAAATATATTAAACATCAATACGAGACAATTATTTGCAGCATTGTAGCGTGTAAGAGAGCTTGAAAAGCTTTGTTTTTGTGATTTAGTTATGATTAAAATAAAATTCAGGTTTCCAAAAAAGAATAGAGATATAAAAAAATTTCTTGGCGCCAAAAATAAAGGAAGAATACACGAATATTTGGGGTAAATGAAAAAATAGGATATGTGAAATATATCCTGGAAAGATACGGCAGTAAAAAAAAATACGGGCGTTTAACTCCGGTTATCTATACTGTTTGCTGATATCACATCTAGGATATCCAACAGATCAAAATTTCCCCCATATGACTCTTGTGGAATACAAATTTTTTAGAAAATAGTTCTATTGTATTATTAAAATTTGTTTGGTTTTGATTCACTTGGGATAAGATGGTTTCGTGTACTCCACCAACCGAGAGATTTGTGGTTGTCATTTGCTCCATGTTCCAATTTAATCCAACACTTATCTATTTTGATTTATATTTTGTTCTGTTCAAACTTCAAACCAATAATTTCATTTGATAACCCATCCATACCATAGACAAGTTGTTGAAAATACTCCATAGAGTTGATTCTTCACTTTCGGTCACGTAATTAGAAAATGTATCCATAGAGTTGTTGCACACTATTAGCCTGATTTTCTTGTTGGAAATCAGCAAAATGAATAAATAAGAAAAACCAAATGGTAGCGTATTTGACGTTAATATTTTGGGGATATGTTAGTTTTCTCATGATTTATATACCCACAAAAAATTATCAAATTCCGAAACGTATAGCTCCATCATCTACACTTTGATAATCAACCGTCGAAAATTAATGAATTTTCAACGGTTAAAATTAAAATCCGTAGATGGTGAGGTTTAGAATTTCGGAATGAGCTCATTTTTTGTGGGTTTGTAGAGCTTTAATAGACGAGCATATTCCCAAAATATTAGCTTCATATACTTTCTCATTTATGTTTTACCGAAAAAAATATTTTCCAAAGTGTGAAGGGATCCTCTCTCCAATTATATATATATATATATTTTGGAGGGATTTTCAGGATAAACTTGGGAATCTCTTCACCAAGTTTAGTTTAATTTAGAGATTTGAAGGGGTTTTTCTATGTTGAAATTTAGAGATTTGAAAGGGTTAAAGGTGTTTACACAAATAAGACTTTTCAAATTAATGTTTACCCATTAATCTTTTAAAAATATGAGTTTACACAGAATTTGAAAATTCCAATCCAGTCAACAAAACTGAATATGCAAAAAACCGTAGTTTATTACCTATTTACTGAATTTGACATTCGTAAATATTTTAAAAAATAAAGTAGATATTATCTGCATTTTTCTGGGAGATTCCATTTGAACGAATCTTTTAGGAGGTTAATTTGCTAAAGTAAGGTAAATTACAACAGATCAAGTTTACCGGAATATTTTTCGCAAAAACAAATTCGTTTTTGGTTTATTTGAAAAAACAAAAATGCATATTCGGTTTTTGGATTGCAGGAACATATTTGCCTAGCAAACTCAGATTTGCCTTTTATTTGCATAAATGTTTTTTTCCTAGCAAAGAAGATTTGTTTTTCGTTTTTTTCTTCTTAAAGTTGCATAAGCTTGCGGTCAATTCTTGTTGGTCCAAAAAGTATCCAAGTTTTCATTGCAGTATATACCTTATATATGTATCTCTTTAATTTTCCATTGCAATTGATCCAAATCTATCATCAATTCAGTAACTTGCTTAAAAAAATAATTTTAGGAACTTTGAATTGATTTAGTTACAACGCAAGACATAAACTGCAACAACTATTGATCTAGTACATTTTCTTGGAAAAATCAAATAATTTGTTCATCTAAAATAAAGTTGAAGTGGAAAAAAATAAGCAACTATTGATCGCCATTAACATCGTGACTATGAACACCAGCAACAACGCCACCAGTCACTCCAAATCACTGAAAAAAGCCGTGACTAAGAACTCCATATAAACTGCAACTAGAGATCATAACCCACCTACCATCAAAGGAATAACACCGCGACCACCATTAAGTAAAGAAGCATCATCGAATTTACCATCACTAGTGCCAGCGAGCAAAAACGTCAAAAGCACAACAAGATCCGATCACCAACACCTGAAACCAAACCACCATCCAGATCCACACAACAAGATCCGATCACCAGCACCTCAAACCAAAACACCATCCAGATCCAAAATCGATGACTCCCACCAACAGACCTATGCATATACCAGAAAAAGAAAAAGAAAATGTTAAAACTAATGTTAAATGGATTTACCAAACTAGCGATTTAATTAAATTAATTAACAGCAAAGCAAAAACCAAATATATGTTTTTCTAAGAAGGTTAATATTGGAAAGTTAAGCAAATCAAAAATCCAAAATACCCCTGTAATCAGTCTTAAATACAGTATTATCCAAAAATACGTGCAAACACCTTTTTTGAGTTTTTCAATGGGGAAACACTAATTTGATAAATGTGTGACTGGTAATCGTCCAATTTTTATTTCCAAAACATAATAATCAAATAAGAAACTAAACAAACCACACTGACCGAAATGTCAGGGCATACCCAACACAAACAAAGCATGTGTTGTTTTTCATGGTTGGCAATTTACTTGATCCTGAGGATGTTTATGAGCTGAGTTGTTGCCTGCGTAGGTATCTCTCATTATAATGAAATTTCTTACCATAGTTATGCAACATTTATATGGCCTATGTTTTGAGCTTATAATTTCTTACCTAACTTGTTTGCAATGTAACCTTCTTGTTTGTTTTGGACTAGGGTACGTAGCTCCATGAAGCTAGGAATTGCCAGCGAGTCCAATCCATTTATAGTAATGGCTTGACTAATAATGCTTGATAAGTATATAGTTAGCTGTGGGTAGGGTACAAGGTTTGTGCTTGCCTCACTATGAACTGGATTAGTTTGCCGTTTGGAGATGAACTAGTACAAGAAACAACTCTTGTGATTTTTTTAGTGAGTATTCGGATTGGATTAGTTTCTGAATACAAGAATATATATTAAATGAACCTTGTTTATATTGAATCATTGATAATACCACCATTATTAATCTCCTAGCTTGCGACTCCGCAAGTGTCCAACAATTTAGTTGGTCACGAACTGGCACTGGGGTGGGTGGATTTTTCTTTCTTAGCTACTAGGACTTGTATTAGTATATTAGAAGAAAAAAAAATATGCTAGCAAGAGCTTATCAAGGGAACTTCCTGAGTGTCGGATTTTTCCCTCAGCAATATTGAATTCTCTCGGAGGCGGAGCTCACAAGAGGAGTCAGGTTTTTCCACAAAACCCGTTTCCTGTTTTCACAAACTTCATTTCGACATTGAAAATCAATGGTCAAATGAAAATCTTCATGACACGTTTCCGTTTGGGACAGTCGTATTAATCAACCCTGGTGAGGTACTAGTGTTTTTTCTCAGTTGATTTACCTACTTGATTCATTTGTTCAACTAAAACAGCTTCAACCCACCCACCCATCCGACTGCAGTGCAGTGTAAGAGGGTTCATACATGTAAAGTTTTTGTAATTAGGTCCCCTACACCATGGAAAATCCCTCGTCTCTTTGTTGAGAGGGAAAAGGGTGCTTGTACTGAAAACTCACACCACATAACTCCTTTCCCCTCAAGAACCTATATATCAACTGATTACCCTCTATGATTATTATGATTTGGCAGACAAATCTTTTGTTTTTTTATTATGATTTGGCAGATAAGTCTTTTGTTTTTTTTGAAGCATTTGGCAGACAAGTCACCAAACTCCTATCATATCTTCCACCTTAAAGGCCTTGACAAAATAAGCTTCCACATTAAACGGTGATGAAATCCTTACTTCTTATTGGCCGAAATAAGCTTTTTCTGATACAGAAGCTACGGTGACGACACTTGGCGAAACTCTATTGGTTAAAATTTAAAAAATTAGGTTGCACTTTGTTTACATGAGGCTTTTAACCGGCCTGTTAGTAACATCGTCTATATAAAGGTGGGTAGACAATACTTCTATCAGAGTTTGTGCCTAAATAATTAGTTACACTTGGTTTACACTGAATACTTAACTGGACGTTACTAACGCTAGTTAGGTAAACAATACATCCGTGAAAAACTATTAAGTCTGCTGCCGGCTAGCCAAGGCTCCCTTCGTATTTATATTCGTTAAGACGAGTTTCTGAGAAGATAATTTCGAGTTCAAGAAGGCAAGGGAAGAAATGGGTCATGAGTTAAGATATTTGGTTTGACTTCGAGATATTTGCTCACGGTGATAATCAAGGATGAATGGGATTTGAAATTCAATGAAAAATGTGTCACTGGAAGTTCCCTTTTACATTAGATGGTTGAGATTGTTGTACCGTTTGATGAACAGATTGCAAATCACCATTAGATGAATATCCATTACTGTTGGTGAAAGTTCCATGGGATAGAAGAATTTCAGACAAGATTTATAGCCGAGAGATAAAAGAGAAGATGATGTTGTTGTCGTTGGTACTAACGCTGATGATGTTTTTGAACGATTGAATTGTTTAAGTATACATCGTTTGTTTAGAATTGAATGTCTTGCAGGGATGGAGATACAATGGCTTTAGAAATCATCAGCAAGCTTAAATCCGTGTCACCAGTTTCACGTACATATGGTGTTTGAGGAAATTCCTGAAGGACCATTAAAAGATGCAGTCGGCTGCATCATTTGTTATCGTGGATTGCCATGGGTATGTGGGGTATGTTTGCAAGGCACTACACCAAATCCCGGATTTTGTCACAGGGTATATCCGTTACTAAAAAATTTTGTAACACATATACGCCGTGACAGAAACGCTGTGATATTTTTTGTTATTTGTTTTTGCAACAGTTTTATCTGTGACAAACTTTGTTTCTGATCACATGAGTTATAAGCTGTTACATTATTTAATAGTAACAGTTAACCTAATTTTAAAATTGCAACACGTTGCACATTTTTCACAGTAATTATAACAGGTTTAATTGTTATTCTTACTTTGCAACAATTCGGTAATGACACGTGTCATACACCGCCAGGTAGGCACCTATTTAGTTTCGCCACGTGTCACATTTTCTTACGATTACAATAACACATATAAGTGTTGCATATTTTTTGCAACAAATTTCTTATGGACACCTGTCATATTTTTGGCACTGTTATTGTAACGTTTAAACAGTTACTCTCATTTGTAACAGCATTAAGATGATGATACGTGTTGTTTTTCTTCACAGTTTTGGTCACAGTTAAATCTGTGACAATTCTTTAATTACAATTTAAAAAAATGGATAGCCCAGGTCATGATCATGTACCTGGGCTTCCAGTTTACAGGCCTGTAATACAATGATACCTGAAATACATGCTTGCAATACAATGAAACCTGAAATACAGGCTTGCAACCTGTTCTTCAATGCACAATTCATATATTCTCAGTCTGCAAACCATCCACATTCCTTCCTGACTACACCATAAATTCAAAAGATGGATTAAGTTCTCTATTTTCTTCATACCTATTTCACACAAATACTTCATACTGCAATTGCTTCAAAGGCCAACAACTATCTTACCGAGCCTTTTGCCATTTGAAGGATCAAGCCAACACTCAATACTTCTGACCTGTTCAACGAACAAAATTGAGAATCATATTAGTTAATGACAGATGCTACTAGATGTAGAGCCCATATAAGTTACTGCTAAAAGTGGTGGAATATCATGATCAAGATGTTAAAGCACCACCAAGAATATAATAAATTTGTAGGGTTAACTGCATCAGAAATGGGATGTAATTGAAAATGATCACTGTCCATTGTTTCTATCCACTTACCAACCGATAGTGATATATACGCGAACTATTAAATAACAAGGACATAATAAAGAAGAAACAAAAAGTCTAAATAATCTCAGAAATACCTAGTCAAGTGGTTGTTTTTGGGTGCTAAGAACCAATTCCATCTACACAACAATAAGAAAAAAAATGGCACACACCAGTTAAAATTAAAGTGAAGGCATCAAACTTATAAGTTCTATTTCCAAGAGGATAATCAGCCTTAAATCTTCTTGTTTTTAAAATGAACTTGCCGAGAGGATTATTCTCTTCACGAATCCTAACATCAAGTAGTCTGAAGTGACAAGTACCTTTACAAAACAGTTTGAAGTGAATAAGATCAACCAAATTATGCGAGATATTATTCTCTTCATGCATCCTACACAAGACAATTTGAGAGATTAGTTCACATAACAATTTTCCGACACCCACAAGAATACAGAGAAAACAAAATAAAAATCTTTCTGAAACGATAATTCTACAATTTTAAGCATCCAAGTAAACTATCCATAAAATGTTTACCTTAACAAAAAGAAGAGCCAGAGTAATTAGGGCCTCCTAGACTCAAATTCAGCATTTCCACATCTTGAGGCATGACCAGGTGATACATGCTTTCTGTGTACAGATTGACAAAAGAAACACTTAGAACAAGCAAGTAGATGTGCACAAGGATCATAAACTAAAACATTCACAAACTCTACTTACCCATCAGTGGGAATCCCATCAGCATCAACATATCCTGGAGAATACAACCTTGTATGTGGATGATCACCGTCTTGCGCACATGGGACAGTCAATAAAGTCTTTGAATGGTCCTCTAGCCTTCACCTTGGAGTAACAGAATAATCAGCTCTCCGTCTTGGAGCAGGAGAGTTTGATCTGCAAAAATCAGCACAAAATGTAACATTACAATCAGCCACTTAATAGCCATACTACTCCAAGAAGACAAAAGAGTTTAATATGTTACCTTGAACGATATCTGCCTATTGAACCAGATGGATAGCGAAGGGAGCGTGAGCGAGACAATGAACGAGAACGGGAATGCCATGAAACATACCAGACATAAAGCACTAAGTAAGAAACTTACCAACAACAATAAAAGCAAACCGGTTTTCCTGGAGATCCATAAATAAACTACAATAAAAACTTCACCACTGGTTTCTTATCATAATAAGGTCGCCTTCTACCACCTCCATAACCTGAAGGCCCTCTGCAAGAAGAAAAGCACAAAGGTGTCAGCTACTCAAATAAAGCTTTTATAGCATTTGGCATGATCCACAAGTATAGTCACTTATAGGATTGTTTCACCATGGGTACATGTTTTTAATCATTCAGACAGAAATCTCAAAAGCACTACGTAATTGTGAAGAAAAAAGGAAAGTTAAGAGCCATAAATGACAACTCTAGCATCTTCCTCATGAATCATACAAGATATCTACATAGAGAAAATATAGTTTTAAGTGTCAGTTTAAAAGCATATCAGTTGAACTTTACTTCCAAGAAATTAAGATATATCTTTGCTTTCTCCTTGTTTGCAAGAATCTTTTGAATTCCTTGTCAGTTGACTGGTTCTCAAAAGTACTGGCTCGTATTTGCCTGTTCAACAATAAGGTAATCTATATACTGACAATGCTCATGAGAAGAAGTGAAATAGTGAATAACACTTGAGCAACACAGGTGACCTAATCTCACAGACTAACATAGTTCTTTTATTACATATATTCGCATACGACAACATATATTCCCTCGCGGGGATTGTTAAAACATACAACACCATATATTCCCATCAATCTCACCACAAATCACAAGATATGATATTCACATCTATCAGTTCATAATTAAAATAGACTGGTAAAACATATTAATGGCTACAAGAATATCTGCCTAAATTCCCACCTCATTTCTGTAGTGCAATCCTACGCCCTTTAGTCCTCTTCTTGAATTCCCAAACCCCTTAATTCCACACAGAAGATATAATAAAAAGAACTGTAGGTTATCAAAAATGATTGACTGTACAAATATTTCTACTTCAATTACAGCTTTCCATCTATATGTCACTTACAAAAAAATGTGATTCCATTCTGACACCCTCCATTAAAATCCCTACATCTTTACTAATTCAATCTAAAACTAATTCATAGCTAAACGTAACTATAAACTTATAAATCTCTAACACTTTGAATTCACAGTTAGATATGATAAGAGATTCAACAGACTCACCTTAGATAAGATTGAATTTTTCACTTCCCCCTTTATCTTCCTTTCACTTTATCAAGTAAGAGTTCAGGAATATAGATTCCTAACTTCTAATCTCACTGTTTACTGCAAGGAACAGATGTAATTTTCTAATTTCAAAATTAATCGATCTGGTCTAGGTTTAAGGAACCAAAATTACCATCCCCTACTTCTCTACGTTTCCCCCCTTTTCAATATCATTTTCCCCCTAGTGTTTCTACAGATGTCTTCTTAAGGTAAAAGAGACACTACACGTATCAAACTTAATAGACTAGTCATGGTACACAACATTTATTATATATGAAAATGTAATCTAACTAATAGGAAACATTAAGCACTCATTACGGTTAAGCTAGTTAGTGGCTTTACATATATCACAAGAAATTCAGGCAATTCTATTGATTAGCTTTATTATGTATACATATTATTATTCTTTATTTATTTTAGTCCTTACAGTCTTTTAAGTAAAGAATCCAGCACTACATAAACAAGCATACCACACTTACATTACCCTGCATCACACTGTCATCCAAGCACATTGTCGACAAAAAAATATCTCCTAGAATTTCAATTAGAAAACATGGAACTCTTCATAAACATATCTTAACCACATTGATTTATGCACAAAATCATTGGTAACGAAGAACTACCAACTGGTGCAGAAATCCAGATCCATGTCCATGTATCTCATGCAAAAAATTGAACATCATGCACTGACATGAGTTGCTAGGTCAAATCTATTCATCTGATATATAATATCGTCATGTTAATCATCATCATGACTTAAAGTATTCCATTCCACAATGTAGTATGTTTTTCAAAAGAAGATTCAAGCATCGACTTATTCCATTCAATTAACTCACATAAGTCAATCCAAATAACACAAAATGTAACAATGCCTAGATTAGAAAGACAATTAGATAAGATAACTGAAACCTAGTTCATCAAATCCATAGAAACAAAATTTCTGAGAAACAAGAAAAGATCTTAGATTGAATCAAGAGGATTAAATTGAAAAGTAAATACATAAACATGCAATTAAAACTTAGAACAATTGAATCTAAGTCATTTCAAAATCTATTACATTAAAATAACCAAAATATATTACAAAGCTGAAAGCAAGACTCCAGATCAAAACCCCTAACTTCAAAACACAGGAGAAACTTCATTAAACACATTAAACCGAAATCTAAATACACCACATGCTTCATAATTATAAAACACAATAAAAAAACACACACACACACCAAAACCTATACCCGCAGTAAGACTACAACTTACACAAAGTTATGTTAAATAATAGATCAAAAGATCAACAAAATCAAAATTAAACAACAGTAATAATAGATAATGGTTTATACCTGAAGAAATCATCTATCAAATGAATTGATTTTGGATTTCAGGAACAAAATTAATTTCTAGGTTTAGGATTTTTTTTGGATTTAAGAGAGTAGAGAGATTTCTGGGTTTTGATTACTAGTTAGGAAAGCTAAACAGATTTGTGGGTTTGAGAATACTGATATGGTGGCTAATGCCAGTAAATAGAAATCTGAAAAGGACTACAAACCCATACCATCACTACCACTATCTTCATATTCGACTGCAACTTCCATGCTTTTGCAAATATGGGTATCAAAATCAAACACTGTATAAATTTCATTGATCTGAAAATGGAAAAGAAGTATGAAAATGAACGGAAAGGTTAGAAACATATCTCTTCTTCTTCGTCTTTTAACTGATGAAGCTAGGGTTCTACTTTTCCTCTTCATATTCAAACAATTTCATGAAATTATTCAGAGAAAACATCAATAATTTCATAAAATTGAAAAGAGATTTGAAGATAAGTAAATCGAGAGCAACAACTCTACTCTGATTGAGTGTGTTATGGTTTCACCGATTGAGTGTGTTAGGGTTTTCAGAGAAAAGAGAAGAAGAGGCGGTGAGGGAGAAGCGGAGATGGATTTAGGTTTTCAGTTTCATATTCTCTCTCGTCAAACTTTATATAGGCCACCCTAGTTACACCTGCGGTAGTTTGGACGAATATTGGCTTCGACACCCATTTGATTGGTTTCCAAAGATTTAATGGTTAACGATCTGGCCACGTGTCACGAACAAATTCATTGGATGGTTCCCTTTATTTCAAAATTAGGTAGTGCATTTTATAACTTACCGAACCATGTGACATTCATAACGCAAGGATGTATAACATTGGGCATAAAAATTAATAAATTTATGTTTATTAAGCACATCCAAATGCAGAAAATGTGAGAACTCAATGAGAATGAGAACCCAGTCGGATGAACTGAAGACGAAATATATCATAATTGATCATCACATGTTCAAAGATTACCAGAGTTAACCTCGAGTTTCTGATTCGGATGAACTGGACACGAAATATATCAGAATTGAACATCACATGTTCAAAGATTACCAGAGTTAGACCCGAGTTTCTGATTCAGATGAACTGGACACGAAATATGTAAAAATTAAACATCAAAGGTTCAAAGATTACCAGAGTTAGACCCGAGTTTATGATTCGGATGAACTGGAGACGAAATATATCATAATTGAACATCACACGTACAAATATTACCAGACGGACCGAAGTTTCGATTCGGATGAACTGGACACGAAATATATCGAATTGAACATCACAGGTTCAAAGATTACGAAGTTAGACCGAGTTTCGATTCGGATGAATGGACACGAAATATATCGAATTGAACATCACAGTTCAAAGATTACCGAGTTAGACCCGAGTTTCGATTCGGATGAACTGAGACGAAATATATCATAATTGAACATCACACGTACAAAGATTACGAGTTGAGTTAGACCCGAGTTTATGATTCGGATGAACTGGACACACGAAATATATCATAATTGAACATCACGGGTTCAAAGATTACCAGAGTTAAACCCGAAGTTTCGATTCGGATGAATGGACACGAAATATATCAGAATTGAACATCACACGTACAAAGATTACCAGAGTTAGACCCGAGTTTATGATTCGGATGAACTGGACACGAAATATATCAGAATTGAACATCACAGGTTCAAAGATTACCGAGTTAGACCCGAAGTTTTTCGATTCGGATGAACTGGACATGAAATATATCAGAATTGAACATCACAGGTTCAAAGATTACTAGAGTTAGACATGAGTTTCTCGTTAGGGGTGATCTGCAGAGGAAATATATAAAAATTGAACATCACAAGTTCAAGGATTACTAGAGTTAGACCTGAGTTTCTCGTTCTGATGAACTGAAGACGAAATATATCAGATTTGAACATCATAGGTTCAAAGATTACTAGATTTGGACCTGAGTTTCTCGTTCGGGTGAACTGGAGACGAAATATATCATAATTGAATATCACAGGTTCAAAGATAACTAGAGTTAGACCGTAATTTCTCTTTCGGATGAACTGGAGAAGAAATATATCAGAATTTAGCATCACAGGTTCACAAATTACTAGAGTTATACCCGAGTTTCTCGTTCGGGTAAACTGAAAATGAAATATATCAGAATTGAACATCACAGGTTCAAATATTACTAGAGTTAGACCCGAGTTTCTATTTCGGATGAACTGGAGATTAAATATATCAGAATTGAACATCACAGATTCAAATATTACTAGAGTTAGACCTGAGTTTCACTTTCGGATGAACTGAGGACGAAATATATCAGAATTGAACATCACAGGCTCGAAGATTACTAGAGTTAGACCTGAGTTTGTCATTCGGATAAACTGAAGATGAAATTTATCAGATTTGAACATCCCAGCTTCGAAGATTACTAGAGTTAGACCTGAGTTTCTCTTTCGGATGAACTGGAGATGAAATATAACAGAATTGACCATCACGGGTTCACAGATTACCAAAGTTAGACCTGAGTTTCTCGTTCGGATGAACTTGAGACGAAATATATCATAATTGGACATCACAGGTTCAAAGATTGCTGGAGTTAGACCAGAGTTTCTCGCCCATATGATCTGAAGACGAAATATATCAGAATTATACATCACATGTTCAAAGATTACTAGAGTTAGACCTAAGTTTCTCGTCCGGATGATCTGAAGACGAAATATATCAGAATTGAGCATCACAGGTTCATAGATTACCAAAGTTAGACCAGAGTTTCACTTCCGGATGAACTGCAGACGAAATATATCAGAATTGAGCATCACAGGTTCAAAGATTACCAAAGTTAGACCAGAGTTTCTCGCCCATATGATCTGAAGACGAAGTATATCAGAATTGAGCATCACAGCCACAGGTTCACAGATTACCAAAGTTAGACCTGAGTTTCTCGTCCATATGATCTGAAGACGAAATATATCAGAATTTGACATCACAGGTTCAAAGATTACTAGAGTTGGACCAGAGTTTCTCGCCCATATGATCTGAAGACGAAATATATCAGAATTGGACATTACAGGTTCAAAGATTACTAGAGTTGGACCAGAGTTTCTCGTCCGGATGATCGGAAGACAAAATATATCAGAATTGAACATCACAGTTTCAAAGATTACTAAAGTTAGACCAGAGTTTCTCGTCCGGATGACCATACTAAAGTAATTCTTACAGATAGTAAAAATGACCATATTACCCTTATTGTAAAAAAGTGCAATAAATATTATGAAGACTGTGAAAATGACCATACTACCCTTATCATAAATAAGGAAAGTAATTCTTATAGATTGTGAAAATGACCATATTACCCTTATTGTAAAAAAGTGCAATAAATATTATGAAGACTGTGAAAATGACCATACTACCCTTATCATAAATAAGTAAAGTAATTCTTACAGATCGCGAAAATGACCATATTACCCTTATCGGAAAAAAGTGCAATAAAGATTATGGAGACAGTGAAAATGACCATACTACCCTTATCAGAAATAAGTAAAGTAATTCTTACAGATTGTGAAAATGACCATATTAGTCTTATTGGAAAAAAGTGCAATAAATATTATGAAGACTGTGAAAATGACCATACTACCCTTATCATAAATAAGTAAAGTAATTCTTACAGATTGTAAAAATGACCATATTACCCTTATTGGAAAAAAGTGCAATAAATATTATGAAGACAATGAAAATGACCATACTACCCTTATCATAAATAAGTAAAGTAATTCTTACAGATTGTGAAAATGACCATATTATCCTTATCGGAAAAAAGTGCAATAAAGATTATGGAGACAGTGAAAATGACCATACTACCCTTATCATAAATAAGTAAAGTAATTCTTACAGATTGTGAAAATGACCATATTATCCTTATCGGAAAAAAGTGCAATAAAGATTATGGAGACAGTGAAAATGACCATACTACCCTTATCATAAATAAGTAAAGTAATTCTTACAGATTGTGAAAATGACCATATTATCCTTATCGGAAAAAAAGTGCAATAAATATTATGAAGACAGTGAAAATGATTATATTACCCTTATTGTAAAAAGTGCAATAAATATTATGAAGACTGTGAAAATGACCATACTACCCTTATCATAAATAAGTAAAGTAATTTTTACAGATTGTGAAAATGACCATATTACCCTTATCGGAAAAAAGTGCAATAAAGATTATGGAGACAGTGAAAATGACCATACTACCCTTATCATAAATAAGTAAAGTAATCTTTACAGATTGTGAAAATGACCATATTACCCTTATTGAAAAAAAGTGCAATAAATATCATGGAGACTGTGAAAATGACGATACTACCCTTATCGGGAATAAATAAAGTAACTGTTACAAACTGTAAAAATGACCATAATATTTAGTGCACTTATTTCCAAAAGGGTAATATGGTCATTTTCACACTCTCCATAATATTTATTGCACTTTTGTCCAATAAGGGTAATATGGTCATTTTCATATACTGTAATATTTACTATATTGATTTTTAATAAGGGTAGTTTGGTCATTTTCACAGTCTCCATAGTATTTATTGCACAAATTTCCAATAAGGGTAATATGGTCATTTTCACATTATGTAATACTTATTTTAATTATTTTCAATAAGGGTAGTTTGGTCATTTCCCAGACTCCACAATATTTATTGCATTTTTTTTCCAAAAAGGGTAATATGGTCATTTTCACAATCAATAACATTTACTTTACTTATTTCCGATAAGGGTAATATGGTCATTTTCACAGTCTACATAATATTTATTGCACTTTTTTTCCAATAAGGGTAATATGGTCATTTTCACAATCTGTAAGAATTACTTTACTTATTTATGATAAGGGTAGTATGGTCATTTTCACAGTCTCCATAATATTTATTGCACTATTTCTAATAAGGGTAATATGGTCATTTTTCCAGTCTGTAATATTTATTTTACTTATTACACTTAATTGGGTAGTCTGGTTATTTTTATAGTCTCCATAATATTTATTGCACTTATTTCCAGTAAGGGTAATATGGTCTTTTTCAAAGTGTGTAATATTTACTTTACTTATTTTCGATAACGGTAGTCTGGTCATTTTCACAGTCTCCATAAAAATTATTGCAGTTATTTCCAATAAGGGTAATATGGTCATTTTCACAATTCGTAATTTTTTACTTTATTTTTTTCAATAAGGGTATTCTGGTCATTTTCACAGTCTCTATAATATTTATTGTATTTATTTCGAGTAAGGGTAATATGGTCATTTTCACGTTCTTCTGAATTTTTATTGCACTTATTCCGATAATGGTAGTATGGTCATTTTCACAGCGTTCGGAAGAACCAGAAATTTTTGTTGTGGTTTTGTCGAGAAAATCGAAAGAAAAGGTTGGTATTTGTCCAAGTCAAATGTCATACAAAGTCATGACTTGTTGACTTGGTCTTGATCCTTTTTTCTAATATTAAGAAAATTAAAAATAAATTTTGATATTTAGAAATTAAATAAAATTGTTATTTTGTATAATTGTTGCAAAAGTAGTGACAACCAAAATTTTAAGAGTGATTAATTTGGGGTTGTTTTTGATGTGGTGGAATTTTTGGGTGGAAATATCATTTTAGATTATAATTGTTGTTGTTCAAATAATTATCAACAAATATTTGTGTGACTAAGAAAAGTCTTAATTATTATCACGAATACAAAATTTAATTACAGTTATAACTGTTGCAGGACTTATCACATGTATATCTGTTACTGAAAAATAAACTGTGACAAGTTACACTGTGAGAAAATCATGGTTTTGGTGTAGTGAGGATTAGAGATTAGAGTGAAGAAGCCGAGACAACTGCTCAATTTTTTCATTATATCATCAATTTATCATTATATCAATTTTTTCATTATATCATTATATCAATTTTTTCATGGGGCAATAGGTGTTTACACAAATAACATTCTTCATATTAGTGTTTACACATCAATCTTTTGAAAATATGAGTTTACCCATAATTTGGAATTCCTAATCAGTTTTACAAATTTGAAGATGCAAATAACCATAATTATATTGCAATTTACAAACTATGCCATTTTATAAAAATAACAAATAAATTTTTGAGTATTATATCCTGAAGTTATTTTCTAGGAATATTAGCTTAGCAAATCCGCTTTGACCGAGAGTTTTTTTGAAGGTTTGAACGGAAGCAAAAACAATTTTGTATTTTTTTTATTTATTTAAAAGGAAAACAGATTGGGTTTTGGCCGCACAAAAACGAATTCATTTTCGTAAACAGGATTTTTGTTTTAGTGAAGCAAAAACAAATTCGTTTTTGCATATATGCGGAAACATTTTTGTTTTTGTTTTTGTTTTTTTTACTGAATTGTCTAGTTTAAGGTACCGACCATATAGATAGTCCAAAAACCGGACTTTGAATTGTGGATTTGCATTGTGGAAACATATAGTATACGCCTTTGTAAGTAGAAGTTCCCAAATCTTCACTGACCAAAAAATGTATTCTGATCCTTAACAAAAGTTATTATTATTGCACTCTAAAAAAAAATCAATTTACATTAAATTAAATTACTCATGATACGAGACAAAGCTATCATAACATGAAACGATTAGATGATTAGGTTACGGCAAACATACTAATACATTTTACTTGGATGATTAAGTAACTTCGCTCATTCAGAATAAGGTTTTAGTCGAAAAGAAGAAGTGTCGCAGATTGAGAACCCTAAGATTTCAGTAAAATCACCACCACCAGCCGTTACTACAATCGACTCAAAGAAATCCACTAGTGGCATCAACCCGAACAAGCATCGCTTCAGATAACTAAGAACTCCGTTGAAACTGCAACTAGAGTCAACAGCCCCTACCAGGAAAAAAACAACAGCACCACCGCTTCATATCAAAAATCCCATGGCTCGACACAAACACACCTATACACAGACCGGAAAAAAAAGCAAGTCTTAAAGAAAAAATATAAATTTACGTGATTTACAAAAAAAAATTGTGGCTTAATTTAATCCATAAAGTGACAAAATCCAGCAAGATCACATGACTCTAATCAATTTTTTTTGGAAAACATAGGAAAAACTTACCAAATCAAAAGGTCAAATAGCAAATCCAGCTCTTTATGAACGTCTCTCTTAAATCCCTAGTCTATCTTGGCTCCTAGGAAAGTACTCTAGAATGATTCATAATCTCTGAAGTTTGGATATAAAAGAGTAAAAGCTTCTCGCACCCATGAACATACTTGTTTGTTAATGATATATACATATATCTATAATTAAGATATATCCTTATATAATGTTGATCCATGAACACCGGAATGATTTGACCTATTTACCTAATATTTGACCATAAATTTCTTAATTAACATTGGAACAATAAATTATATTTTAAGCAGGTTATAATTGGAAGATTAAATAAAGCAAAACTCCAAAATAACCCTGTAATGGATATTAAATACAAGATTATCCAGAAAAACGGGCAAACACCTATTTCAAGTTTTTCTATGTGTAAATACTAATTAGAAGATTGTGTGATGGGTAATCATCCAATTTTTATTTTTTCATTATATCATTATATCAATTCTTTCTTTTTTGTTCTGTTTCATATTGATATCTCTATCTCTCTTTGCATAATGGTGAAAAACAACACTACTAGCTAGAAAGAAGTAATGTGATCCAAATAAAGAAGTAATGTGACCAGTTTTTTGTTTTGTTCTGTTCCATATCCAAATAAACACTACACTACTGAAGTTGTTTGGGATATGTGTGAAATGTACCACTAGGTGCAGTATTACATGGTACATATTCTACAATAAAAATTTCTAGAATAATGTTTAAGCTCATCGACTAGGTAATTTGTACATGAGAGCTCCTGGTGCTTTTGAAAACCAATAGTTACTTCAGCTCAAGTAGTGTTGGTGGTCAAAGCATCGAGTGGTTGCCACACTAAAACTAAAAACTACTGCCTCCTCCAGTAGCAGATTAACTTATGTATTATAATAAAAATTTAGGAACCTGACTGCAAAACTTATAGGAAATCAGATTAGCTGCCTACAACACTCCATACTATATACCCATTATTCAGTATATCTAACAAAGAGTTACATACTATATGCCCATTATTCATTATTTACAAAGATACGGAAAGATTCTACAATTACCTTCATTATTTTTGTTTTATCAAAAAACTGAAATCATTGTGTTTTAATAATGAATTTTCATAAAGTATATTGACCTCGGCAAAAGATACATTGGTAGATTGATCATTGATGTCCCAATCATGGCAACCCTACAGAGGTTGTTGTAGGGTATATTAATGGAAAGATATACGCTTTCTTTGTGTCGCTATTTCTCCATCGAATTATTTTGGATTTTTTTTCGTTTAATATGTTTTTTTCTTCCATAGTGTCTTCCAGGTCTCCTTCTTTACCTGGAGGAAGCTATGGACTAATAGCGCTTCAACATAAGATCCGCACACTATCTAATGTCCACTTTAGTTAATTTATTAGCTTACAAAAATGAGAATCCAAATCTTCATTGAAGGTTCAGTATGACATGCTATATTTCAACTTATCTTTAATGTTCTAACAACATTTTTCTTCTATTTTTCTTTCTCTTTATAGGAAATTATGGAAAAATGTTGTAAAACAGGGAAATCAGAAACACATACGAAGTTAAGGACCTGGCTTCATGTTAGATGGTTGTCCAAACTCCGGGTGAATTTTGACAAGATGGATATCACTTAAAACTAAAATGAAAAGTTGTCTAACAATGCATGGCCATTGGCCAACTTCACTTGACAGGAAAAATGCTTCTCATATGTGGGAAAACCAGATTATTTCCAGCTGCCTAGACATTTCTCAATGTTATCTAATCATTTTCAATGTTTTCAAGAAGTTTCTCTCTGCCTATTTATAAACTGTATGTGTTTTGTTTTCACTTAGTGCTGCTAACTAGATGAGATATTTAGTGCTGCTTATTTTGTCGCACAAGTGTATTACCAGGTGGATGGTTGCTCTGATATGCAACAACTAAGTGTGAAAAATGAATATGGCTCAAAAGAGGTGAACACAGTCCTTACTTTATTTTGTGTGTATACGTATGTTGAATGGGACAGTATGGTATAACCAAGAAATCTTTTGAATAGAATTAAGTTTGTACCATCATTATAATTGTGTGTTTCTTAATAGGTGGAGCTTGCACTTGGTGGCAGATGACAACCATCTCATTAGATATCAATTATAAAGGTGTTGGGGATGGTCGTGGAGGAGTGTTTAAGCACTCTATGTTACTGGCATCCACCTCATTCTCATTGCATGATGTGAAGGTTAGTTGATCTTATTTTCTACATTAATTTTTAACTATTCACAGCCAAAAAACCATTTTATATATGTACCCTTAAATTGATTTCAGTGAGATCATATGTTCAGGATGCCATAATGTTTTGCACCCTTATCATCATGCACAAACAGTCGTTCAGTGTTAGGTGCAGGACAATGAGAGTAGGATTGGTGGGGCTACTTAGTCATTAAGTCGTTTGCATCCTTACCTACAACTTTAAAAAAGTCGTGCACTTCCGTACATGGTCGGCAATACATCCCTAGCGAAATTGACGTTTAGCCATTTGCAAGGGAAATTCAAATGGGTGAAGTTATACGATTTTTCAATCTGTTTATTCTCTTTTGTGATGTTTTATTAATTAATGTTTTACGTTTTCCTTGAATAGGATCACATGTGCATAGCCTGGGATTCTAATACTTTCATTAGCAAGTCACCACTTCTCTAATAATTTTGAAAGCATCTGTCTTTCAATGTAGGACATGAAGTACAAAGAAAAACCAATTTTTAGTTTAAACAGATATATATATATATATATCTGTGTGTGTGTATATGATTTTGAACTACATAACACATCTTTCAATTCCACACTATATATGTCGTCATCAGAGAGTTCTTAGAACACTTTTCCAGACTTGATACTCTCTCATGCGATGCGGGTTGTCTATTGATACTTGATAGTCCTATTTGGTTGGAATATCAGAGTTAGGGAAGGACATTTACAGGCTCGGTGATACCGATACAATAAGTTAGTTGAGATGAGAAGTTAGTTGTTGGAGATATTGAACTTTACGATATAAGAAATTAGTTTTTTTTTTTTTAATTAGTGCAAAAAGAAAGAATTAAGGAAGGAGAAGAAGTTTCGCACCGGGCACAAATCTAGTAACCTAATAATTTTGCTTACTAGCAAGATTTTTGTTATAGGGAAAGTTGATTTTTTTAAGGGGAAAGCTAAAATTA
Organism: Papaver bracteatum; assembly: GCA_023529315.1. Lineage (NCBI taxonomy): Eukaryota > Viridiplantae > Streptophyta > Magnoliopsida > Ranunculales > Papaveraceae > Papaver > Papaver bracteatum. Next base: position 1,404,900 of record JAJJWX010000603.1, read on the forward strand.
TTTGACTATGGTATATTTCGTTTGACTTTGGGTCATTAAAGGGGAGGAGTAAAAAAATTGTATTTCCCCCTAAGAAAAATGTTCAATTTACTGTTTTGTTCTCAACTTAACCCAACTGTTTTTCTTTGATCGGTCTTAAAAGATAGTAAACAGACTATTACTTGCAACTACATCAGCAGCTGTAACGAGATTTCCGATATGCATGCTATATATCACTTGATGTTACTGATGACAAGAGTGATGGTTCTTTCCTATTAGCATGTCTTATACCCAAAATAAGCTGTGATTTCTCATCCCTGCACAGAAAATATGTTACTATTAGTGCGATAAAAGTAAGTACCAATCCCCCACTTGGCTATACTGGTTTTTATGTCCAGCTGTCCAACCAACAATCACCTAAGAATTTGAAGTCTCTAAATATTTTATAGATATTGTGAACAATCGGATTAAGAGCAACCAATCAAATTCAATAATCTCAAAACTACTCACATTCAGTAATAGATAACATACCCCTTCTCAGTTATTAGTCGCCCTTGCTCCCTAGGATGGTGATGATACTGGTAATACAATTGGAAGTGTTTGGTTGGAGGGTAGCGTGGTAATACAAAATAATTTATAACAGTCAATTTTCAGTACATATTCCCCCTATACATATCTCAATTACATTAGCTTTCCCCTTAAAAAGCTTCCCCCTAAACAAATCAGCTTTCCCTATAACAAAAATCAGTAGTAAATGTAGTTTTAGATTGAAACTAAATAAAAACTTGCACCTAGACAGTTTAGGCTTTTCTTAAATATAGCCCACGGTTTTATTATTGATAACCCATATGACTTAGTCAATCGAATTAACCTACAAATCAAATTTGACCTTTTACCATTATGATCTATAGCCCACGAATTTTAACTTGGACCGATCCAACTCGTTCTTCTTCATTAGTTTTTCATCAAAACGCATTAACCTTGATCATTTTTTTTCAATTCTTCCATCTCCACCCACTTCTATGCTTAACACAACTCATGGCCTCTTCTTCCCTTGTAAGACGACCCCAATGTTCATTGTTTACTTTTTCTCTTTTCAAAAAATTCCTCACAGTTTTATGATCCGGAGTACTAATTATATCACCACCACTTCTTACTAATGATCGACAAACAAAATCATGGACAGATAAAAAAACAACTCTCATTAGTACCTTAATTAAAATTGACGAAAACCCATTAAAATCTATAAGAAAAGGGATTAGAATGAAAAATATTTACGGAAAATCAACAATGGTGAAAACTCATTAAACTTCATCAGACTGCAAACCATGAAAGCAAAATGGGGAAAACTCTTTAAAAATTTGGTATTCTATAACCCCATGAAAACATCATGGTAATGGATTGTAAATGAATTAGGTTTATTATATGTTTGATAACATTGATAGCATATAATGCTGCCTATAGAGTATGAGAGTTGTGCGTGTGTAAGGTGTTACTAAAGTGTGCCATGAGCACGTGCGAGTGCAAGAGAGAATTGAGTCGAGAGAGAGTTTATATACTCATGTCCTGTATCTGTATTTCATCATCTTCTTTTATATCAATTTATTGATCAAATCGTCTCAGTAGAAATGTAGGATTCTTAAATCGTCTCAGTAGAAGTGTGCAGTCAAAGCAATTGTATCTTTACTTATGATTGGTTATTATGGCTGATAATGGTAGTTGGAGTTGGTACTTTTACTAGCTGGTTCCGGGATATGCTGTCAGTGGCTCATATAAGGTTTACTTCTGTACACTACAGTCTGAAATTGGTCCCAAAGTCTACAGTGTGTGCTGCAACGTCTTCGTATGCACTTGGTGTTTTGTTTTTCTTTTAGCTGCTCAGTGCTCAAGGTGTTAATGATAAACGTGCTTGCTAGTTGCTTAGCCTAGTGGAGTTCAGTTGGCTGGTTGATAGTGGTGCTCTGATTCTTAGTTTGGTTTCATTTTGCCGTATACGCTGCTGTTCCTGGCAAGTTCAACAATGCCTATGGAGCAACGCCTGCTCATACTGTTGGTATACTCAACTCAACCAGCTCCTCTTGCTGAATTCCTGCTGTGAATTTATGTTCTTCTTCCAGATATGCTACAACTCTGTCCTCCAACGCCGAAATATGTTCCAAGGCTACTCGTATTGATGCGACCTTATTTCTGTAGTCAGCTTGAGTTATACTTCTATTTGCTGGTGCTGGGCTATTCTTAATAAGTTTTTTAATCAGTTTCTACTCTACTGCATGCAAAGCTCAACTACACTTCACTTGGTGGAGCATTTCCTTCTCATCTTATGCACATTGCAGGCTTTGTACGGTATGAATTTCAACCTGCTGCTACACCTGCTCTCCACTGTCAGTTTGGCTTGTATTATTATTCTCTCTACTGGTGATAAGCTGCTGCAGTTATTCACTTTACTCTACTGCATCACGCATTTCTACACCAACTGATCACCTACTGCATCAACTATATCACCAACTACTCATGTTGTTGCCTCTCTCTCAACAACTAGCTTGCTGATTATTTGTGCTTAATACTACCACAACTACTGTGAGTGTGTCTACTTATACAATCTGTTGCCTCACCTACTGCATCACCTCCTACTATTGCTGCTGTCTGCATACCTTATGTCCCATCTACACTAACTGCACCTTACTTTTGGAGCTATTGTTTCATGCTGTCTGCTGCTGTGGTCCTTGTCAGAAATGTGTTCATACTGTCCACTCCAGCTGGACATTCCACACCACTTGTAATGGATTTCAACTGTGTATCTATGTGTGTGCAGCATATACTGCTGTAGAGTGAGAGAGTTGTGTGTGTAAGGTGCAATCTCAAGCTGTTTTCTTCAACCCATCTTGAGCTTGAGGGAGGGTGATAGCATATAATGCTGCCTATAGAGTATGAGAGTTGTGTGTGTGTAAGGTGTTACTAAAGTGTGCCATGAGTACGTGCGAGTGCAAGAGATAATTGAGTCGAGAGAGAGTTTATATACTCATGTCCTGTATCTGTATTTCATCATCTTCTTTTAATCAATACGATTCCAAACCGTAAGCAATGTAGACATCAGGATTTCTCTGTGTTACTAAACATAACCAAGGTCGAAAAATTCTTGTACCTAGATCAATTAAGCTCCATTAGTTTTAGTTTGCTAATTTACATAGATATCATATATTATTCTTACAAAAAACTAAAAACCATGCTTCTAAACGTTGGTCTCAATCAAAATACAATCATGATAAAGTTCATGGAAGAAGAAGAATAAAAAATCACGAATTGGATCGGCCTAATTCGTGGGCTATGGAGAATAAATATAAAAGGTCAAATTTGAGTTATAGGTCAATTCGACTGACTAAGTCTCGTAAGTCTCGTGGGCTATCAATAATAAAATCGTGGGATATATTTAAGAAAAGCCAAAGTTTATCTTTATCCTCATAAAACAACGAAAATGTTTGGTGCACTATGTGAGAGGAGAGTGGGGCCCACTCCTGCCCCACTCCATATCCCGATGTTGAGAGGGGATCCTGGATGTGATGCTGGACTATCTGATCCCCTCTCGGTGCACATCACGGTGCACAATCACGGTGTGTATCACAACCGATAAAACAATGGAAAAATATGGTTTGGTCCTTTTCTAGGTGGTCCCATATCTATTTGTTCCTTTAAATCACCTTTTCCATTTGGTCCATAATTATTAAAATATTTAAAGTACCCCTTCCCTCTCTAATTTTTTCCTCTCACGTGAATGATTTCTCTTTTTTGTTTATTTTCTCTTTTTTGTTTATTTTCTCTCTCATTCTTACATTAATATTTAAAAGTTTAAAAATTAAATATCTCTCAAAATATATGTCAAAAATTAATAAATTTTATATATTCGGAAAGCCCTTGACGATAGCTTTCCAACGAGTACCACTGTCGCTATGTTTCAGAGCTTTTAATTTTTATATGGACTTCATTCCAGAAATGAAGTCTGTTTTTTAGGCTTTTTATATGGACTTCATTTCTGGAATGAAGTTTGTTTTTTTTTCATGTTTTTATATGGACTTCATTTTTGGAATGAAGTCTGTTTGTATATGTTTTATATGGACTTCATTTTTGGAATGAAGTCTGTTTTTTTTCCAGGTTTTTATATGGACTTCATTTCTGGAATGAAGTCTGTTTTTTTCAGGTTTTTATATGGACTTCATTCCAGAATATAATAGTTCATCTTTTTTTTTTTAAGAATATAATTGTTTATCAAAGTAGTTCATTTTGTAGAATGAACTCGTATAATAGTTCATTTTATAGCTAAAAAATAAGGCAAAAACTAAAAGCTCTGAAACATATCGATAATGGTACTCGTTGGAAAGCTATCGCCGAGAACTTTCCGAATATATAAAATTTATCATTTTTAGACATATGGTTCAAAAGATATTTAAGTTTTAAGTTTTATTTATTTATTTTTATTAAGCGAGAGAAAAGAAAAAGATTGTGACATCACCTTATGACCAAATCATTATTTTTTATGACAAACAATAATATAATAGTATTTTTGTCACTACAACATGACATCATCCTAGGACCAAATAATAATTTATATTAACAAATAGGACCAAACATACAATTAACTAGGTCAATTAGATTAGACTCTCTCTAATATACTCCCTCTGTCTTTTTTTATCTGTCCTAATTTTTACTTTGGTCTGTCTTTTTTTATTTGTCTACTCTGTTTATAGACATATTTTTCCCTTAAACTATCAAATATACCCTTTATTTTTTATAATCATAAAATCATTTTGAATATAAATTTAATTCAAACTCTTAAATATTATCACCATATATATCTATTCAATATCTTTGTATTAATCGTCTTACCTTTTTTAAATGAAAACATTTATGGATAGGTATAAAATTCCTAATAAAACTTTTACATAATTTTAGTTTTGGTAATAAGTTAAAATTAAATAGATTAGTCAAGGGTTAGTCATGACTTTTTATAAGAAATCCTTATTATTTTGACAAAGTCAATTAGGACGCTTATTTGACAAGCTTGGTAAAGGGGCGTCATGAATTGGTAGAGGGGCGTCAAACTAATAAGACAAAAAAGGTCATTAGAAGTAAATTCAAGTGCCCCTTATCAATAAAAAATCTGTAAATGACTAATTAGCCCTTATTGTTAATAATCAAGATTAGTAATGATAATTAAGATTAGTGTTGATTATAAAGATTAGTGTTGATAATCAAGATTAGTGTATTATAACTCTAAAATCAGATTTTTAGAGTTATAAAAAAAAAATTGAGGAGAAGAAAACTTATGTGATATTTGTGAAACCCTAGATTTTGATTCACTCCACCAAAATGAGTGATTCCAGTGACCCGATATACTTCTAAATTAGTTCCAATTAGCTTTTTCTCGCTCAAAATTATCTAAATTACATAACAAAATCAAAATTTTGAATTTTCAGAAGAACTTACGGTTGCAATTTTGCTCGTGACCAATCAGTAACTCTTAGTTACTGATTCGTAAGTTATCGAATACCAACCATGAATCGTTAAATTTGGGGAAGATCCAATCGTAAACCCGATTCACGGTTGGTAATTTAATTTAGTTACCAATCAGTAACTTAGTTACTAGAGGTAACTAATGAATAGAAACCAACCGTAACTAACTTACGGTTGGTAAGTCATCTTAACTTTTGAACCGTACATAACTATTTGATAAGTTGTTAACATTCAGGATGATTTACGGTTGGTAAGTTTAATTGAGTTTCACACCGTAACTCGATTACGGTTGATAAATATGATGCAAATAAAAAAACCGTGAATCGAACATATTCCCAAAACTAAGAACTTACGGTTGGTATTTGAGTTTAAACCAACCGTAACATCAACCCAATCTACGCGATTACGGTTCAGATTTGAGTTATTACCAACCGTAACTAGCATAAACCCAGAAATTTCAATTTCAATTTTCATTCAAAACCCTAATTTTTGATACAAAATTAACTTAAATCCAACACAATAAACTAAACCCTAACTGGGTTTTTCCAAACATTTTTCAAATCGCTGATTAATCGAAGACGATGACATTTTCGGTTTTAATGGAGGTTAGGGTTGATGGAGGAGAAGAGAAGATGAAAAAAAAAACTGATTTGATTTTGGTTAATTAAAAAAAATTGATTTGATTTTGGTTAATTTAAAATGAAATAGGTAATCTAGTCATTCTACACCCCTATAGTACACCCCCTAAGCAATAAAAGGGACATTGCTACCACAATTGACGCCCCTCTACCAATTCATGACGCCCCTTTACCAAGCTTGTTATTTTAAGACGGAGTGAGTATTATTTTTAAGACCATATGGTATTTCCTACGTAAAATAATTGTTTAGTCATGTCGGTAAAGCATACTATAGACACGACTTGAAAGTGAGTGACGCTTCAATTGCTTCCAGTGGAGCAGGTACAGAGCAATAGAAGTGAAATACGGTTCTATTATCTCACATGTCGATGATCATTTCTCCCTACATGACCTATCAGACTAGAATCTCCCATTGTTGGGGTTCCACAAAAAAAAAAAAAGTCCTCCACCTCCTCCCACGTGAAGACCTCTTAAGCTATCGGTGGACCACAACAACATCTATAGTCCATAGAACCAGCGTTCGTAGCAAGATATTTATTCATACTGAGACTTGGATATTTTTGTAGTTCAAACATGTCAAGTGTGTCTTCTCCCCTTGAACTGGAGAAAGACGTAGAGATATTCTGGAGAAAAAAGATATTTTTCTAGAAGTATCTAAAGGATTTTTTTTTTTTTTTTTGCTAAGTCACAATTTTTATTAGAACGAAAAACTTAAATGTTAATACTTAACTAAGCTATGAGACTAAGAACCCAATTGAAGCTTAAAAACAGAAAAAAAGCCCAGCTAGAAGTAGAGCAGCCCATAAAGCTTAGCCAGTGATATTAAAGAAGAACCCTATTTTGGGGCATACCCATTAATTTTGGGGCATACATATAGGACAAAAACCCGGGTGCCTATAGTAATTCAAGGGTGGCCCTTATCCTAATGGTTGTTAAGTTACTATAATACCCCTTCCCAGTTTAAATTACATTACTACCCTTCCACTTAATTAAATTCTAATCCTAAAACAATCCCACTAATTAACTCATCCCACTAATTCTAATCTTAAAACCGTTACTTAAAAAAAAAAACCCCTCTCTCTCCTTCTTCTCCAAAATTTTTGAAAAAAACTTCTTTGATTTCGTTGTTGATTGCAGTTCTAAATGGCACCTCGTGTTAAGCGATGCCCTAGAAATACCGTGCCGAATGCTGGTTTATCTTCCGTAGCATCTCAATCTAGGGTTTTTGAGAAAGATGGAGATGAAGTGGATACCGGATCGATTGATGTCGGAGAGGGAGAAATAGAGGATGATTCTTTAAAATTACATATAGAAAGGTATTTCCCACAAACCCATTGTTTATTTTTCCGTCTTTCATTGATTTAATGCATGTAATCGATGATTCGTCTAGGTTTTGGTTAGTTTCAGGGTATTGTTCGGCAGAAATTGCCCAGCCGAACTTTTTTTTTTTACACAGATGAAGAACAGTTCGGCTTAACGTTTGTTATATTTTGAATATTGTATGCACCGAACCAGTTAGTTCGGCTCATATTTTTTTGTATAATTTACTGCCGAACTTTATAACCCTTACTTTTGAATACATTGTTCGGCTCATTGTGATAAATATAGAATGTGCCGAACCTGTCTCTGACAAGGCTAACACTGTTGGGTACATAGTTCGGCTGATTTTTATTAAAATCGTATGTGCCGAACTTTAAACTGTTTATGGCGAATAGCTTCCTCTAAACTTGTCCAGTTATAGGTGAGTTATCAAATTATTTGGTAAATAATATTTATTTAATTTGGGAAACTAATTAAGCTTTGTCATTTGGTTTAGGACCCATCCGGGAAAATTAAAAGAGAAGCTTAAAAGGAGAACAATGGAAGTGACTCCTTCTAACTCAAAAACTCCCAAACCTCGAGGTAGTGGCTCAAAGAACTTACATGCAGGAAAAAGGGGAATTGACACGACTTGCTCTTTGGCCGTAGAACCAGAGGATCACAATGATGAATATGTTGGTGAGGAAGGTGAAGAAGAAGAAGAACTAGAACAAGTATAAGTACAAGAGAAAGTTGTTACATCAAGGGAGACAGGTAAGCACATTCCTCATCCGGATAATGTGATACGTCCTCGCAGGGATGGCTTGCCCTATGGTCTCCCTGAAGATGGTGGAAGAGTGTTGATTGGCTACAAGGAGTCATGGGCGAAGAGAATTTACGAGACTCCGAATCACAGGGATGTTGTCCGCATACTAAGACACCAAAGCGTCGCACATTGGGATATTTTCAAAGAGGCTCCTGAGGTGGTGGCTTTAGTACAACGCTCTGGTTTATGGCCTGCTATTTTCTATGCACAAGAGGAATTTGATGCAGTTCCAAACTCAGCCTTTTGTGAGAGATTTTGTCCGGAGACTTACACATTTCATTTCCCCTTTGGAGAGATGTCAATTACTCCATATGACGCACAGAAGATTAGTGGTCTTAGAACGCATGGGAAAAATGTGTGCTCAACTGTTTATGATATGACTTGGGATGAGTTGTATGTACTTTATGAGGAAACTCTTGGTTGGCCAAAAAAGAAAACAGAATTGGAGTTTGCCTGCGCTGCTAAAAAGGTGAAGTTTGTGGATTCTACCACAAAGAAGTTGAAGAAAATCAAGTTGACCGCTTTGAAAGAGTGTTTTGGAGACATAAAGGACAAAATTTCAAAGGGGAGTTGGTTATGGACGAGGTCACAGCTAATCGCACTGCTACCGCGTATCTGTTGTATACTTTAGGAAGTGTTATATTTCCCGATAACAGTGGGAACAAGGTTAACGCTCAATACCTCCAATTGTTAAGGGATTTGAAAAGCTGCCACAAGTACTCTTGGGGAACCGCGGCCCTTTCTTTCCTATTTGAGCAACTTGGTACCGCGTCTAGGTTAACAAGTACAAACATTGGAGGTTATTTCACAATGCTTCAGGTAAGTCTACTCATTCTAGTTCCATTTCCATTTTTCAGAAGAAAAAAACTCGGCTTTAAAGTTTTTTTTGTTTATGCCGAACCTATTATTGAAAAGATTCGGTTTTTTTTGTTTTAACTTACTTCGCCGAACTTTGTTGGTTCGGCGTTTAATGGTTATTCGAATAAGCCGAACTTTATTCTGTTTGTCAAAGTTTTCTACCTCCATGATCCAATTCTACTGATCCTAATAAATAAGTTTTGTGTTCTGTTTTTTATATTATTTGTGTAGGTATGGATATATGACCATTTCCAGGATTTGAATTTAGCCAAGGAAGATGAAAAATGGGTAGACACATTCCCTACCTCGTGCAAATGGAGTTTCAAGGAAAATAAGAAGAGGAATAAAAAGGAAATCTTGATATCTTTGAGAGAAAAGTTAGACTCTTTGACTGTTGAACAAGCTGTATTTCAACCATACAAAAAGGATGAAGAAGATGATGAAGTTGTTGAGGATGAAGATATGCCATTGGGGATGTACTATGGGCCATTGTTTTATCCCGAAGGCTTTACAGTGTTTGATCCTCGTCGAGTACTCCGTTAATATGGATTTATCCAAACGATTCCGGTGCAAGAGGAATCAAAGTTCAAGTTGTTGCCCAAGGGTACTAAGGGAACAAAGAGTATGGAAAGTTCATGGAATGTCGAATATCATCCCGATCCTACCATTGATTGTTGGAATAGATTGGAGGATAACAAATTAAGTTGGGTTGACTTAGAAGAGTTGCGTGACGATCCTTGTGAAGTTGACCCAGCTTATATAGATTGGTATAACCAAATTTCATATCCTTTAATCATTAATAGGGAAAGTGAAGCTTTGGTAGATGGTAAGAGGGGAAAGAGAACAGAAAAGGAAGTCGAGCAGAAGACGAGGAAGAACACAAAGGGCATGGTTGAAGATGTTTCGAAGTCTTACCGAACTATGGTATATTGACTGCATACTTTTAAACTTGTTTTCACTATTTTTGTATATTGTTGCTTATATTTTTTAACTAAATTTTGATCAGATGGCTGGGGGTAATGATGTATTGAAGTCTATGAAGAAGAAAATTGATTGCAATGTGGATATGGCGGTGGAAGATCAAGAATATATGTACAGTCGTTGGGATGGAGTAATCAACAAAGGTGAAGGTGCGAGTGGAAGTGGTGCTAAAAAAGGTCGTGGTGGTGGAAGAGGCGGTCGTGCTCAATAGATGAATATGTTCAAATAGAAGAAGTACACTAGGTATTAATGGTTTGGTTTTGAAGGAATGTTTGATTTTAGCACAATTTTATTTACTTGAAGAAAACAATGTTATGTGTTTGGTTTTAGGCACAATGTTTTGATGTTTAACTACAATGTTATGGTTTTATGATTAAGTGAAATTCTAAGCTTTGAGTGCACAACTATCTGCAAGTTACAATACAAAGTTCGGCTTATAATTATGTAATACGTATTGTCCGAACCTTATTCTGACATTGCTCAATTTGGTAAGTAAAAAGCTCGGCTTATAAGTGTTTACCTTGTATAAGCCGAACCTTATACTGGGAAACTCCAATAGTAAGTTCGGCACTAAGTTTCATTTTAGTATAGAGCCAAACCAAATAGCAAAGAACTAGAATTCTCTATAAACTGTTAAATTACTATAGTACCCCTCAGTTGATATAAAAGCAAAAAATTCTCTTTGCGGTCAAAAAGTTCTCTTTCGGTTCTTCTCCTCTTCTTTTTTCAAACCAAGTCGGAGAAAATCGGTTAAAATCATATTTCATCGCCTAAATTGATCGTCGATTCATAAAAATTTGATCGTCGATTAAACACAACTATAAAATGGGTCGTCAAAAACAAAAAGCAACTGGTAGGCGGTCCAAATCTTCTTCTAATCCGTCGATTGAAGACCAACAACCGTTAGAAGTAGATGAAACTGAAATTGGCAAAGAAGTTCAATCAAGTAAAGAAGAAAGCCCGGAAATGTGGATTAGAAGGTATGTTATACAAACCCAATCATTTAATTTGTTGATTAATGCATTGTATTGTTTTGTTAGATTAGGTTTAATTGAAAAAACCTAGGTTTTATCTGAAATTTTTCGAAACCCAGGGTCAGGTTCGGCACATATAGTGTAAATTTTTATCTGCCGAACCCTAACTGAAGAACAGTTCGGCTACATAAAATAATCGCCGATCTTTGAGTTTCATTGGTTCGGCTGTGTTAACTGGCGTTCGTATATGCTGAACTGTTCAGTAAGATTATCCTTATTTATGGTTTTGTACTATGTATAGGAACCAAAAGGGTAAAATGAAAAGACGGGAAGATCAACCAGATGTGGAAGATCAACCTGAAGTGCAACAACAACAACAACAACAACCAGATAAGCAAGAACCTACACCTCGTGTTGTTGGGTTTCACATTCCTGATGATAATGATGTAATAGATCCAAGACCCGATGGTTTACCACACGGTCTTCCAGCTAATGGAGGCAAGGTATTGATTGGTTACCGAGAGTCTTGGGCTAAGAGTATATATGAGACTCCTGACCATTGTAGTGCGGTTAGAGTTTTGAGACATCAAAGGGCCGCACATTGGGATTTTTTTAAAGAGGTTCCTGAGGTGATTGCTATAGTGTAAGCCTCTGGTTTATGGCCTGCCATTAAATATGGTCATCAGGAATGTGATAGAGTGACAGCCTCTGCCTTTGCCGAGAGATTTGCTCCTGAGACTTACACATTTCATCTCCCTTTTGGCGAGATGACAATCACTCCTGACGACGCTTTTAAGATTACGGGCCTTAGTGTCACTGGCGAAAGCGTGGCTGCAGCGTTTTATAATATGAGTTGGGGTGAGTTGTATAAGTTGACCGAGGAAACTCTAGGTTGGACAAAATCGATAACCGAATTAGAGTTTTTTTGTTCTGTGAAAGATGTTACTTCTACCCATGATGATAAAGGTGCGCCCAACAAGAAAAACAAGAAGTTCAAGTTGTTGAGGTTGAAAACCTATTTTGAGAAAACAACGGAGAAGGTTAAATCTGGAAAGTTGGTGATGACCGAGGGATTAGTGAAAAAAACTGCCACAGCATATATGTTGTACACTCTTGGAAGAGATATCTTTCCAGACACGTCTGGGAACAAGGTGAGTGCTCAATATCTCCAATTTTTCAAGGATGTTCACTCGGTTCGCAGTTATGCTTGGGGGACAGCGTCACTTGCCTACCTACTCAATCAACTCGCACAAGCATCTAGGTTGGCAAGTACAAACATTTGAGGAAATTTCACCATGTTTCAGGTAATAATATTCATTAAATTTTATTTTGTTGTTCAAATTATACTTATTTAAAACAAAACTTTGGTCGTTCAGTGCAAAGTTCGGCTCAAAAGTCTGCATATGTTTTAGCTGATCTTATTGTAGAAATGATTCGGAAGATTGTTGAAACTTCTTTATATGCCGAACATTAATAATTCAGAGGATATTTTGAGAATTCTTGATTTATTTATGTAGGTGTGGGTATATGACCATTACCCGAACTTGAAATTGGCCAAAGTACATGCTAATTGGTATAAAACCACTCCAACAGCGAATCGATATCTTATGGAAGCCAAGAAAGAAAGAAATGCGAAAGATGTGTTTATTAATCTCAGAGAGAAATTTGACTCTTTGGATGGGAGTGATGTCGTATTTGACCCATATTTGAGAGATGTTCGAGAAGATTATGTTGTTCAAGATCATTTTGTGCCGATAGGTATGTACTATGGACCTTTATTTTATCCGGGTGGTTATGTAATATATGATCCTCGTCGCGTTCTACGTCAGTTAGGATATGCAAACTCTCCCAGTAGTTAATGATAAGTTCAAGTTGGTGGCATTGGGTAGCACTGGGACTAAAAGCACCACATCTTCGTGGTGCCCCAAATATGACCCAGAACCAAACTTACAGTACTGGAGAACGTTGGAGTCCAACAAGTTAAATATGAACCACTTGCATATTTTGGGTGACGGTCCTCCACGCGTTGAGCCGGGCTATATGGATTGGTATAATGAAATTTCGCATCCGCTTATTATTAATAGAGCAAGTAAAGTTGTAGCTGACAGGGAGAAGGCAAAGGTTGCAAAAAAGAAGTCCAAGGCCGTTGATATTCAAAAGGAATACAAAACAATGGTAAGTGATGTCTTCAATTGTTACTTGTTTAAGTGTTACTTCTTAAATATTAAAGTTCTTGTTTAAGTGACATTTACCTTCAACTAGGTTGCGGCGGGTAAGGAGTTGTTGAGAAATTTGAAGAAAAGAATTTCTTGCAAAACTAAGATGACAGTGGAGGAGCAAAAGGATCGATACAACCAGTGGGATGCAGTCATAAACAAAGGGAAAGGACCCAATAAACCACAAAAAAGGCCGACGAGCAAGAGGCCACGGCAAGAAGGTGAAGGCTCAAGTCAAGCTGGTAGGGGCAGGACAACCGGTGAAGAGGAAGAGAATGTACGTCCTAAAGGGAAAAGAGGTCGTGGTGAGTGAACTATAAGTAAGGATGTGTCATGTAGTACACTTAGTTTGTTATATTTTGTTATGAGACGTTAATCACGGTTTCTTTGTTACGGGTTGTGAAATACACTTGTTTGGTACCTTAAATCACATGTATCTTTGGTTCGAATGTATTTGGTTCGGCGCATTAGAGCAGACACGTATTAGCCGAACCTCTAAATCAAGAGGTTCGGCTATAAAAGCAATAGTTAAAATGAGCCAAACATTACACTGTGTTCTGAAAAAAAATAGATCTATTGTGGCTTTTACTATATATATATGGTATTTCTATTCATAGCATTGGGTCTGCTTAACTCATTGTTTCCGTCTATACTAATTCATGGAACCGTTTACCGTAGAAGATGATAAGTTGCTTGTTAGAGGTTTCATTCACAGTTATCGTATTTATGGTGAGAATTATTCGATGTTTTGGAAAAAAGTAAAAGAATTCCATTTTCGGTTAGATGGAAATCCTAAATATCGTACGCGTTCGCAATTAGCCGAAAGATTCCGACAAATCCGTTATACGATGAAAGATTACATCAGAGTATTAGGATGGGTTAATAAATATCATCCCAGCGAAACTAATGAAGAAAAAGTGAGTAATCCAAAAGCTTAGTGTTCCATTATAGAGTTGTTTAGTTTTCTTAGCTTAAAACTAACCTTGCATTCCATTTTATTTAGGAAGCTAGAATTCAAAGGCTTTGGGCTATACGCCATGGAGGAAGAAGATACGAGCTCGGAATATGTTATAGATGGTTGAAGAGAAGAATTCCGAGATTTATTAGAGACCTTTGCGCTGAGATACACTAGATTGTCGAAATATTTTAAGGTTCGGCTTTTCAATGAAAATGTATGTCTGCCGAACCCTTAGTGTTATTTAAAATTTGAAAAGTAGCTGTTAGATATGCTACGTTATGTTTAGTTCGGCTTGTAATATGAATGTCGTATCAGCCGAACTAAATAGGTTTAGACAACATTTGAAAATATAGCCGTTACAAATAGTACAATCCGTCACTCATATATATAGCCATATATTATATCTCATTATGAAAGCACAAAATGGCAGCATGTAGTCCTAAGTATACTCTAGAAGAATATTTATCTCTTTGCAAACATTACGTAACTTACTATCCGGAGAAGGGTGCCGAGCGACGAGTAAAGGGTTTAATGAGTATGTACTACTTGGTCAGAATTCATGAAGCATTCACCAATGAAACAGGTAATCCAAACAACCGGGATAGCGCTTCCATGTTTTTTTCGAATCGAAACAATTAAAAATAAAGTTAGGGACTTCATAGCTATGGTTCGGATTGTGAACCGATATCGGCTTAAAGGTGAAACAAATGATGAGGTTGTTGTTCGAGCTCTAGAGAATGGCAAAGATGGAAAGGAAAAAATTTCAAATACCAAGCTCACTACAACATCCTTAGGAAGTTTGTCATAACTCGTTTTGGTTATTAAATCCTTGTCATTTTTACTTTGTAATGGTTATTTTTAATGCTGATTTTATAATTTCAAACAACTGCGGAATCAACATAACTGGTTCGGCTGTGTAAGTAAATTATATATAAGCCGAACCTGAGGATCGGCTTATATTGAATATTTCGAATACGCAAGAACCTTTTTGTGTCTTTGAACTTTTAGCAGAAGAAAAGTTCGGCACACTCAATTCTAAATATTTAAGCCGAACCAATAACAGATGAAATGTTTTCAGGATCGGCATATTATTGAATCATTATAGTAAGCCGAACCTGTCACTGTGTGATGGAATACTAAGCAACACTTAAGTTCGGCACACACAAATCGTTACCTGTAAGCCGAACCTAAACTGAAAGATCTTTTTCTTCAAATCATTGCACCAACAACCAAGTTAAAAAACCACAAAATATATTCAATTCATAAGATGCGCTTTACGATACATTATGTAGTATTCATAATCTCATATCAACCTACGCATCCGAAGAAAACAAAATTCAAAACAATTATATATATTATGACAAGTACTAGGGAGATCCTAACATTACAACATCTTCTTCGCCATCTTCAGAAAGATCTTCTTCATTATCCTCAAATACATCTTCTTCATCCTCATCATCCATTACAAACAGTAGTCCGGGTGGAAGAGGTGGATGCAAACTTCTCCAAAGCTCCATCTCCGTAACGTAATTTGTACACCAATTCATCGCGTAATTTTCTTCAAAAACAGGCCAAAAGGCTTCAGGAGACAATTGAGGTATTGGGCAACCTGGTCTAAGCTTAAGAACGATATAATGGCAGCCTTGAACAAATGCAATGACAAGTCTTCTATCTTTGACACTCTCATTGCAAGGGTTTGTTGGCGGCGCGTAGGTGGAACAACTTCCGGCCCTCGAAAAAGAATGAAAAACACAATTAAAGGTCTCCGCGATTAAAAACCCACATATCGGCATTTACATCCAATGATCACGTGTGATGACGACATCCCCATGTAAACGCCGTTCAAAACTAACGAACTCTTGTGCGACCCCGTGGTCTCCGCCACCTCGCATCATTGACTTGTAGAAGTCCCTGTTTCGGCGTAGAGTTTATAACAATCTTTGACGAATATAATTTACTTCATCCCCTTGGGCAACCGGTTGGTTCCCATCCTTAAAAGGTCCTAGTTGTTCCGCGGTGACATGGAAACCACAATTTCCATCCCCTTCGACATCGTCCATGGATATAATAAACTCATGAATGGCTTCGGGTAGGTTGTCCAAGTAGTTTTTGTAAATCATATTAGAAGGTCTCAAATAATTCCCCAAACTATCTCTTTTAGGACCCTTCATTTTCCCTTCCGCATACATGGTTTTTTTCTCCTTTTGCTTGGGAAGCGGCGTGGTCTTTGTTGTTTCCATTTGTTGAGATGGAAACATCTTACCTTTAAGCTTTATGTCTCCTTCCAATGGAGGAGGACATAGAGGATCACTATTCTTAACATCTTTGTTACTTGTTTCACCTTTACCCTTGCTCGGTCGACCACGTTTCTTTGATAGCTTCACTTCATCCATCTTGTCTAACTTATCTATTGCCTTCTTCTCTTCTTCGTACTTTGCATCATGGTACTCCACCCCGCATGGATCCCTTGTGGTAGGTGTTGGTTTTTTGGTAATAGCATACGCTCTTGTTCTCTGCTCTTGTCGGTTTTATTTCGTGGGTGGCCTACATTTTTGTGGCCCCTTTTCCGGTTCTAATATACCTTATTGGGTGTGAGGATAGAGGATTGGCATCATGTTTTCCCATAAGATTCGTTTATGAGGTCGCAACATCCCACGATACATTTCGGCCAACCTTTTGCCATAAGGTGTGTCCCAAATCTCTACATCATCGTCCTCGTAGGGCATAGGATCACTACTCAATTGTTTCCAATGAGGATCAATATCCTCAAAAGGTATCCTATAATCCTTGTACCGAAGTAGTTCATGCCGACACGGAAGTCCCATGCTTTCCCTCATTTTACAAACACACTCTTCTTGGGAGTTAGCGTCCATTTTGTCCATCAAATCCACTTCCTTCATTATAAGTTCAATGCACAAATGAGAAACCATATGGGTTAGTCCCAGGAGCAACTTATCATCCGGGAATTCATCATGCTTCATCATTAGACTTTTTTCGAATAACGCTCTAATTCTTATAACGTCACTCATGAAATAGTCTTCCATTGCGTCAAAAATCGTTACGAACGTGTCCACACACCCAAATAGATTCTTCTTCAAACGATAGTGAGCCGACTCTACCATACTTGTAGCTTGGTTGTCGAAGTGCTTGTGGTGGTTTTTAAATGCAGTAACAAATCTATGTGCGTTCGTATCCAAGAATTTCTTCCGTAAATATATAATGATTTCCGGGTATTTGACGCCCCAATTCGCAATGAGCTTTGCAACATTTTCTTCAAACACTTCTTCGGTGATGGACCAACTCAAAGCTTCCCAATCATTGTGGAAACATGCCTACATCCTTTCATTAGTCTCATATGCTTCCTTGAATTCTTTCTTCTTAACCTCTCGTTCTCCATCCGGTAATGTAGCAATCTTCTCTAACTCTTTCAACTTGAGCGGTTGGATTATCCCTTGGCATTTCTTCCTAAAATTATTCCATACATGAAAGGTACAGAGAAATTTTTGCGCGTTCGGAAATACCTTCCTTATAGCAAACATCAATGCCGCCTCTTGGTCGGTTACCATGACCTTTGGAAGAGCATCCTCCCGGAAGATTAACTTCACTTGTTCCAATTCCCACACGTAGCTTTCTTTCAACTCATCATGCAAAAAACAAAAAAGCAACGGTGAAAGGTGACTTGCTTGACGTATGACCAACAACATTCATCAAGGGCATCTCATACTTATTGGTCTTGTAAGTGCAATCCAATATGAGAACTTGTGGGAAGCATAACGCCAACTTTACGCATTCCGGATGGGCAATAAAAAGGTGCGTCACATGGCCGAATTCATCCAATTTCTTTTGGAAAGCATAGTTCTTCTTTTGCGCCAACCACAATAATTGTTGCATCACCAACCTACCTTGCAAATCCTTTCTTCTCAAAGTACTTCTCGCGTTATAGATTTGTTGCAACGTAGTCTTGTTATTCTTATCATCCTCCTTCAACTTCCTAAGAATTTTAGAGGGAGCCATACGTGCTCGTGTCATTTTATCTACCTCCGCATATTCATGAGGTTTGAGTCTTCCGGCTCTATAATGTCCATGAAGATCCTTTGGACGTGGGTGGTTATGACGGCAATCCATATCTTTATTCATTGTGAAAATTTCTTCATCTTCGTTCCAATTTAGGACGATCTTGAAAGGACAATTCATCTTCCTTGTTTTAGTCTTATATTTTTTCCCGGTCTTCCCAACATATGGCTTACCTTTTTTCTTCTTGCTTACTTTCTTCCCACCCCTCTCACAAACCATCTCCACCCGCTTCTTTCGGCTTTGTCTACCATTAACTAGGACGCAATTGATTTTCCAAGCATGTTCCTCAACCCATTTAACAGCTTCTTCTTTGGTTTTCCACGTCTACATATCCACAAGTACAAAACTTTAGTTTTATTAATGATTTTGCATAAAACATAAACTACGTTTGTTACCTACCAAGTCAGTTTGGAAGTGATCTCTAGTATCTTCATGAATGACATCAACAGGCGGTGGTTGATCCTCCATAGTTTCCATTTCAGCAACAATCTACAACAATATCGCACAGGTTTTGGGTAAGGTTCGGCTAACACGCTCAACTATATGAAAGCCGAACTTAAGGTTCGGCTTATTCGTGTTTGACTTACAAAACCGAACTACATGTCAAATGTGGATTCGGCCAATTTGGGACTAATATAATAAGCCGAACCATAACACTTGAAGTTTCTAAAAATTTCTAAAAACAAAAATTATTGTTCGGCTGTATAACTTGTGTTTCGAACATTACATTGTAAGTCGTATATTTTTTAAGATATGGTTCGGCTTAAAGTTTGACCTCGTAATTGAGCCGAACCATGAAAATTTTGTGGCGCGAAAATAATTGAATGACAGTTCAGCATACATATTTCTCAAACTAATAAGCCGAACTGTTCTTGGTTACTATGGTTCGGCACACTAGTGTCTGCCGAACCTTGCTCTGTTGCGCCGAACTGGTTGCAAAAATCCAATCTTTTGGTGAATTCAAGCTACAAAACGGACATTAAACAACTTGTACAACCATACCTGTGTATTATTAGCATTGGGTTCCTCATCTATGTACTCATCTTCTGGACTTGGCTCCATAAAGGAATCATCTTGAGTTTGAGAAAAAAATTGAGTTTAGGTAAAATCATTTTCATAATCCAACAAATAAGCCATTTCCGGATCTCCATCGTAATTGATATGTATTTTATTAGCTTTACGTGATGAAGATTCACCTTCCTCACTCGAATTTGTATCACACATCTCTTAAAGATCACAATTTTTTTGTTTTTTGGTTTTTCCCTCCTCTCCTTCTTCTATTTCTAAAATTAATCACTGACTAACTATCTTTAAACATAAAATTATTATCATAAATTAACACTAAACTAATTCTAACCATTAACAATTAATTAATTTTAATTATCACTAATTAAACACTAATCAAATGAGGGGTATTTTAGCATTTTTGAAAATTGGAGGATAAGGGCCACCTTGAAATACTATAGGCACCCGGGTTTTTGTCATATATGTATGCCCCAAAATAGGGTTCTTAAAGAAGAGCAACACCTGAGAATCATGTACTGTGTTCCAACTAATCCCTTTCATTCTATGACTTCCAAGATGAACCAGACTGAGAATTCGACTCTGAAATCTGTGTAAGTTGGGCTACACATTCTCAAAGAACATCTTGTTTTTCTGAAACCAAAGCTCTCTTAAGGTAGTATAAGCAGCTGTCAACCATACCTCTTTGATAAGGGGGCTTCTATGTGTTGATAAGGGGGCTTCTATGTGTTGCAGCATTAAAGATATCATCAAAAGATGTAGGAGGATTGAAGTGGAAAACCTTGACTAACCAAATCCAGATAACTTTGCTAAAAGTACAAGACCAAAGGAGATGTTCCATACTGTCTTGCTTATCTAAAGGAGTTCTCTCTTATGGTTCTCCCCGAATGGGTACTGAAAAGACTCTTGCAGACGTCATTGTCATTGTAGAGAAGAATCTATTACTCCCTCCGTTTCAGGAAAAGTGTTACTTTCACTTTTTCAATTTGGCACATTTTTAGGCTAAAATGAAAAAGTGAAAGTAACATTTTTCCTGAAACGGAGGTAGTATGATTTAGTTCCCTGCCCACCTGGTATTGCATCCGTGAACAACCTAGGGGAAATATGTGGCCATAACATCCTGAAGGAGTCCCATAGCTACCTTGAGGTCGATCTGACTAGATATCAGCTATAGTTTATTTGAGGTTTTGATTATATCACCGTGTACAGTTACACAAAAAATGAATAAGCTCTCTGATGGAATGTGCTAGTGGAATCTACATGTGATTTTAAAATGTAAAACCCTCGCTTATAATTTTAACCAACTCAACTCCCAGCAAATAGCAACAGGCGATCAATAACCCAAGTAAAAGATATCTCAAAATTTCATTCACAAATGCTGTACACTCTCACAATCCCACATTTACATATAATTTTTTAAGTTAACCAATATATTTCACTTTTCTATTCTCAGTGCTTGGCATTGTACAAAAAGATGTCTTTCAATGGGTACATCTTTTTGAAGCGTAATGCGACCAGGTGTTAAGATGTTACCCTCTATAGTTGAATAAGTGAGAACCACACTACAGTTTCCAGGTGAGAACTACACTACAGTTGGAGAGTGCAACCAGGTGAGAACTACACTACAGTTTCCCTAATCATCTTTAATGCAATTCTGATGTTTGTAACAGTTGATGAACATCAATGACTCTCATTGGTTTCCAATCAGATTCTTCCTTCGGTTGACGTAATGCGACAAAGTTCAGAGCATCACTCTGGACTTGATAAATATGGCAGGCCCAAGGGTACGATTCCTTCGCAGTCCAAACCTTTTGTTCCTCAAATAATGTCTCTTCCGCAAGATTTGCTTTAACACAGTAAGCTATATTGTTCTGAGGCTCCATGAAACCAGCAACAGCAACACAACCAAGTGAGACATATCCATCAGGTGCCCTCGGAAACCAAATTGTTACTGGAGTTGCGTAATCATCTATACAATTCCTCCATACCTGCAAATAGGAAAGAAACTTTGAGCTTCTGCTAAAACAAAAACACCTGATGGTAGAACTTAGAAAGATTGATTGATAAAAATCGTAGTAACAGTGTTAACCAGTAAGGGAAGTATGACAAAATTCACAATACAACATACACCAAGGGAGTTTTAAGACTTATGACTTACCAGGTCATATCCTACTGGAAGTGCAAATTGCTCATCAACATTATAGTAGGTAGCAGAGACATTTGGAGGATGGCTACCAACATGAGCTACATCCCCAACAGAGACATACCTGAAACGAGCAGATAAGTAAATTAAGTTCACTTAGTGACAATATGCATCTTGTAGGGAGCTCAACGGATAACTTGTCTAAATTGAAAAAGTAAATTACAATAACAGAAAATAGACTCAAGCTTCTACTCTAAGATGGAAAGTGTATTTGTCAACCCTGGTGCACTGCAGTTTTAAAGTTCGTATACAATTAACAGGTAAGAAATCAAAGTTAACATATGTTTACATGTTTGGAATTTCCCCATATTTAAACGACTTAAGTCGCCAGCAGTTAAAATAAAATGTAATTCTGACATACAAGTAAAACCAACATGTTGTAAAAGGTGACAATTAGCTTCTAGAGATAACATAATAACACAAAGGAACACTGTATTGAAGGATTATGTTGTTACCCATCAGGACAAGTTGGTCGCCAGATGCTACAAACTCCACCAGTTTCCAACACCTATAACCAAGTTTTCATGTTAAGATTATGGTTACCCATCTACAAGAAGGAAATTTCAGGTAAGAAAAAAACACAATAAGATACCTGCTTTCGGCTCAGTGCGGATCGACCTTTTGACTCCGATTCGCTACTCCAGATTTTCTGAAAATTAATAGTATGCTTTATGAATTTCTTATCACCAGAGTTACCACCAGTAGTGCCTGAGGAGTATTCTCTTGGCTTAATTATGGGTATCATCTGGTTCTGAGAGTCTCTCCCATCTGCTTCCTCCCAAGAGAAATATACATGTCTCTGACTTGAAGGAACCTGCCCATGGAAATTTGAAGACCCTGAATTAGCATTTTCAGTTAGGTTAAGTTGGAGACATCTGAGATGAAGCACACAGACCTTTAAAGTAACACATCTCATGTCCGCCTGGTATCTTTTCCACACTTTACGTATGACTGAACAGATTCGAGCAGCTTGAGGTTCTTCCTCATCTGTTTCTTCAACGCTGCACTTGATGAGCCTAACAAATTTTTCTGACCTCTTGAAATTCTTAAGATGGAGAATCAAGTGAGAGGGTTTGGAGTAGCCTGCCTTTGCAAGCTCCAATGACATTAGGTCTCCCCATGGGACGTCCCACATGATCTTGGAGGGCTTTTTATCCATCTTATCTGGAGCTATACACTACGCACAAACAATAGAAAGAAAATAAAGAGTTAAGAACATCAAGCATCGAAGTTAAGAAAAAATAATTTTCAAATCACCGAAAATTTAGACAAAGATGTTTTTAAATGTTCTTCTGTTGGAGGTCCTGGTTTATGTCCCACTTCCCTTGCTCCGTTTCATTTTACTTTTCTATAAATTATGCTCTCTTTGTCAAGCTTTGCCTGGGAATTTTGGCATTCCAAAATGTTGTTAGTAACTACTTTTTAAGCCCCTCTCTGCACTTATTTTGGTTGTCCGTATTGTTAAACATGATTAATGGACCAAAACAAAAGAACTGTTTGTCGGGAGTTGTTGACCATCATTTGACTGAAGCCCGAGGAAGTTCTCAGGATATTTACAGGAAGTACCGATGTATAAAATTAACGACAAGCAGTCCAACAGAGGTATTATACCATTATTAGGTGTTCAAAAAGATGGAATGAAGTGTTGGGTTCTGCTTGTGTACCTGTAATAGCATGACGCGTTTGTTCGTTACCAAAACAATTCGTTGATAAGGCACGATGAAATGCTCTTCATAATAGTCGCTCCAGGCATACTTCGACGGCTCTTTGAAGATCTCTGTACAACCGAAGTGCCGACTTGCTTCTGCGAGGTATAGAATCATCTGTAACGGAAGAGTAGATCATCAAACACTTGCATATCTACTTACTGCAACTAATAAAGTAAAATGCTAGATTTTCTCTGTACCACGGCTTCAGCTTGCATCAAAACTTAAGAAGAAGGAAAAAAAAATATACCTGACCAGTTGCTTCCCTCTCAGAGTACTCCCTGAGGACGCCATCTGCATGGATTGTACGAGGGTTTCTGATTCTCTGGAAGGTGGT
The DNA here is from genome assembly GCA_023529315.1 of Papaver bracteatum. Classification (NCBI taxonomy): domain Eukaryota; kingdom Viridiplantae; phylum Streptophyta; class Magnoliopsida; order Ranunculales; family Papaveraceae; genus Papaver; species Papaver bracteatum. The sequence goes on from JAJJWX010000603.1 coordinate 1,428,477, forward strand.
CTTGTTATTAAAGACTTCTAAGCACCGAGTACAACTTGCACCAATTCCGTCTACTGTTAGTGAGAAAAAATCCAATGCTCCGCTAACTGGTTGAACAATGAAACCTAGGAAAGCTTGTCCCAGCCCATGAGCGAAACCGAGAAGACCATTTTGCCTTGCACTCTCAACAGGCTTTGTTACAACCCCAGACACGCCGAAAGCAAACCCCTGAGCAAGGGCTTCAGTTCCTTGAAGAATACCATCACCAACCCCAGTTATTCTTCTAGACCATACCTGATTCCACGATGAAATAACGTAGTACTTAATCCCCATTACGAGTTATGTTATTCATCTATGAATAGTATCAAAACATACAAGTTACCTGCTTCATACGTAATTGCAGAAACTGCCCATCTGTCGACAGCTCTGCAAAGCCTTTACTTAAAGAAGCCAATGTTGAGCTTGTCATACCAAGAACGTCTACTGAGAATATCAAATGTAAAGGATTATGGATCAGATCCCGCCATATACGGTTGACAATTGCTGGAACAACAGAGCTTTGCCTCATGAATCTATTGTGGTGCATGACCTTTCTTAAATGAACCTGTAATGGAAACACGGTTTAGTTATCTACAGGAGATACTATAAAAATACAAATGTACTCCATCATGAATAAGAGTCTTGCAGAACCAATCACTCAGTATTCAAGATCCCAAAGGAATTCAAATATCGGGGGCTTTCAATTTATGTGTTATGTGGATGTCACTTATTTCTGGAGAATACACCTAAAGTGCAGATAAGATAATCGCAATACAATGGAAGTGTACAGGGATGTAGTGATTGAGGAAATTAGCTACCTAATAAAGTACTTTAGCCCAAGGTGTTTCTAACAAAAGGGTAACAGCTGCACTATTTACTTGTACGTATCAATTTACCGAGGACGAGAAAAGGAAAAGCATTTAATTAACAAAACCAAAATTTTAAATTGAATTATTCCCATCTGCATGTACCCTTATTCCTAAAAGGTCTAGAGGTGTGCAACAAGATATACATATACTTGAAACAACCAGAAGTTGAATTTAAATCCAGCCACAAACTGCTCAACTTATCAAGTGTAAAGTATTGAAGTCCCATAAAATGAGCATTACATAAACCAGATACTAGCAGTCTGACCTGAATCTTGAATGCATTTCCAACAGCAGATAGTATGGGGCTCCAAACACCTAGGACCCCATGGGGTCTTTGAGCCGGCGCTGTCTCCAACTTAATCTTTAATCTTACTTCAGAGACATCTATAAGGCTGAAAACATCAATAAGGGATAATCAGAATAGTTCCTTTCTCACATTTTGAAGAATCACTCGAGCACAGTTCCTTGCTTATACAAAAGATGAAGATTCATTGCATATATAATTCTTATCTTCAGAGCAGGTGTTTTACTGCCCTAAAATACATATCAACAGCATTTAGAATTCAAGCGAGTTTGAAGAAGCATGAAAACTAGGAAGCTTAAGTAAAAGTAAGAGAATGGTGGAGCTATGATGCCACACATAGAACTAACAGATAAAGACGGATACCAGAACAAAGATAACAAGTAAATGAGACTCTTACTCGACACGTATCTCTGGATCAACTTGTGTAACACTAGAGGTTTTGGGGATCCTATCCATCTGAAGGTTATTGTAGAAATCCACAAATGCCCAAATAATCGGTTCATGGATGCTAAGCCTCCAAGTCTTCTCAGTTACCTAGCATTGGGAAAAAAACTTTCACTGAGAATATGAACGTACAAGTCCAATGCCCTCGTAATAAAGAGTACCAAATAACAACTACTAAATGTTACCCTTATATAAACATATGGGTAAACCAAGGTGCCATCATTATTATCATTCCTCATAGTAATCGTCGTTTTGAAAACTGGATGATGTGCATCGGCGGTGTGTTCAGGTCCCAAGAGAACAGGTATCAGAGTAAGTGGCAGCTGGTTATCTATTTGCATGTGTCCCAATATGAGCTTCAACCTACACATATCATAAGGAAACAAGATTGGTAAGTTAATAACAAAATTATTAGATGAGGATAGAATTACTTTTGCAAGATTCCCAATCATCATCAAATATGTTAATATCATCACAAGTTCCCTGAAAAAGCCTGCTTGTTTCTTCAGAAATTCGCTTAACAACAAACAATCTGTTGTGACTAGAACGATAAGCAGGCACCATTATTTAAGTTGCAAAACTTTAAATACATTAGACATTTGGAGGTTATACTAACAAAGAAACAGAGAGAAGAAAAAACAATTTAAATACCTTCACAGAGAGAAGGTAACACATATTGAAGATTTATGAATATATAGCACCAGATAGGGAGCATATGGAGAGGCCAAAGATTTTTATAGCAGTTGAATCCAACATAAAGGTCATAAGAACAGCATGGAAGGTTAATTGTAGCTTCAAAACATGCACGTGCAAGAAAAAAATTATATTGAAAGGTGAAGAGATCAACAAAAGGAAAACAATAGTCTTTTATAAAGGAGAGGTTTCGACCTGCTTGTGTTTCCCCCGTCATAACCAGTTGAGTATGAAATAAAGACTCTCTCCAAGTACAGGTACGAGAGCTCCCTTGGTCTATGGTCAATTATAGAGACCCCAACGACCCCCAACTCTATCATGATCTCCATAGGTGCAGAAGTATTATGCTTGTGCTTCATTTCTGAAGTGCCCCAATTTCCAGTGGTTGCCAGGGCTGTACTCTCTTCTTGTGAAATTGATTCTGATGTCCTATGATCAGTAAACCTAGCAATCATCATGTGTCCCATGTCCACAACGTGAAACTGTACTTCTGGCGTTCCCACATCAGAAGAAACTTCGCCTGCCATATCCAGGCTTAATTTCTGAACAACAATAGAATCTTCACCTTGGATTTCGACATCAATAAGCCTTTCCCCATATGGATCTTCCCAACAGAAATTTGTAGTTGAAAGAGCACTTAGCTGGATCCAGGAATTATCGCTCAAACCACACTGACGGATTCTGATGATCTTGTCAATTGTTCTGTTTTCAACTCTGCAAAACAAGACGACTATTAGCCAGTTGTTACATTCAGCACATCTAAACTCTTGCCAGTGAGGAACCACGTAAAGACTACACGGATAAAGATTTTGAGGGGGTAAGATCTCATTTGAACTAAAATATTTGATGCTAAGCCCCAAGGAATTCCATTAAAAATGCTGATAAACTGAATTAAATCAAATTAGTTTCCATTCCACCTCCCAGAACATCGAAATAAACAAAATTACAATGATGTTAAGCCATGCATATGGTACATACATGGTGAATAACTGGAAAAGTTCTTAGCAATTAATTGTGTCCTCATACCTGATGGGCCCATATGTGGATCCCAAACGAAATACAACTACAAAACGTGATCCTTCCTCATAGCCTCGGATTTCTGCCCTGAGAAATCTCCTACTACCAGTAGATGTCCTCGGAACAAGAAAGATGGTGTCCTCTTTTGTAATTTCAACAGGAAAACTCCATTCTGTACTTTCTAACCGAACCTATCAACCAATGAGCAAACATTCAACTGATGCCCGAACCTAGATCCTCAGATATTTGGAGTCACACAATTCAACAATTCCACACATCCAACAATTGAAGTCTTTTGTTAGAGAAAAGGTCAGTTGCAAAAGTGAGAATCACTACAAATTTATGGAAAGCAAGATGCAGCACTTTCACCATAATTTTCATGGAACAAGCCACGGAGGGAAAAAAGTCCAACCAATGCTCAACTCTTGATGTATGTACGCTCATCATTTTAAAATGACCGAAAAATTACAAGTCAGCAAAATGGATGAAAAGCTACAAACTACCTCTATGAGCGAACTCATTAATGGCTAGTTGGCCGCAAGTTATATAACATACACAATTTACATTTTTATGATGAAGTGACTTGCAAGCAAGATATGACAGTTGCGGCGGGAAAAAGGAGGTTAAAGAACTCAGTAAGAAGAAGAAAAAGAAAAACACAAAGATGGATATATGGACGACGGTACGTCTTGCCTAGCTTGGAATGAAGGACATCACTGTATTCTCTCAAAACTCAAACATAGAGAAGTAAACTACAAGAAGCCGGAATGAAGTTTGAAACTACCAAAGGTGGGAGGGATGAATTATACACATGGCACATAACTGCCTCTCCCAGTCAATAAACCAGTGTTTCGAAAATGTTGAACAATATCTCCTTCACTAATTCATATAACTACAAACTAAAATATGCGAGATGAAAGTAAAAATTTCACCAAAAGTAAACCAGAATTCACTTTTGAATGACAAATACCTGGAGCCTATCTGGTCCTTCTGTTTTCCGATACACAAAAGAAACTCTCGAATCAGAAGTGCGAAGAACCTTGGGATCATCTTCACTGCTTAACTTAACAAAAATGTCTTGACCAATTCTGTTTGTGAATGTCATGAAAGGTCGAACAGAGATCACCTAAGAAGATATTCATAGACAAGGTTCACTAAACAAGCCTCCAAAGGTATCAAGATATTAAGAAGAACTAAACACCTTTGAAGAAGTGACAGTACCTTGGTAGGCACAGATTGATAAGGACATGGCTTTGAGGAAATGAAAAGATGGATGCAATTGCCTTCCTCATCATATGCATAAAGACCAACAGTACCATCCTAATAACATAAGTCAATTTTTAGCATAGATAACTAGTTCCTGAAACGGTAAGATTAGATCACGGGAAAACATGAAAAACATACCATATCACCAAGAGAAGAAAGATCTGTAACAGGTCCAAAGTGTTTCTTGCCAGATTGACTGATGGAAACTGAAAGGCCCATAGACTTGAAGTTTAATGTAGAGTCAATGGTATAACCTTCAAATATTTCCGCTTCAGTTATTTCTTCAACAACCGTTTCAGTGCTCTGCTTTGAATTGAGCGCCAGGGAAAAATTTCGTTTTTTCTTTCCAGCTGTAGCCACAAGCTGATACGTAAGTGGCGGACATCTAGCACTTGCAATCCAAAAAGGAGCATAGATTCTAACAATCTTTGCCACCATCAGCTGCTCTTGGTCATGATTTTGTTCAAGTATGACTTGAACTATCCTGCATAACAGACAAAACCAGTAGTTTTAAAGTCAGTTTTGGACTGTCAGACTGTGATAATGGCTGCTTTCCTATACTACGAAAAGTGGATTGTGGAAATCCAAAGCAGAACAAGAAAAAGCAGTGATCAACAAACAAAGTAGCACATTTACGTCGCCACACCTTCCAGTGAATGAACTCTTCAAACCTATAGTTTTAGATGGAACTCCGCTAGGATGCGATACCATAACAGCATCCTGAAAAAGAAATGTTACTAATGACAAAGTGAGATACCAAGAAGCAAGAGAAGCAAGCACTACAACTGAACAGGTTGTGCACAATAACGTACATGTACTGGTGACCACCCTCCCTGTGGAAGGAGCGATAAGTAGAGTGGCTTTCTCAGGTCAGCTTTATAGATCCCAATGGTTTCACCTGCAGATAGTATTCCTCGAGAGCAACCAAAAAACTTACTATTTTCCTGCATCTCAAGAACAGAGAACTCTGCTGCCAAGGGAAGAAAGTTAACTATAGATAATGGCGCTTTGATAACAAGATTCCAATCCTGAATAGGATCTGAATGATTATCTTTTCCAATTTCGGTAGCTTTTATGCTCAAACAAAACCACAAACCCCGGCTGTTTTCCCTACTTGAAGAGCTTTCACATGTTTGGCTAGAAGTGCAATACAGAAGTTCCTCAGACTCGGACAAACTAGAAACAACTATTTCAGACATTTCTTTATTCTCCGGTTGATCACGAGGCATACCCACAAGTGAACTCCAAGTGTAATCGTTGTGCTCATTAGCACTCCACGGCCTTAACTGCAAGACGTATGTCACTCCAGGATGTGTCAGGCCCAAAAGAGGGAGCGGTACTGTATCTCCAGGATTCAACAACCCAACTGGTATCTTCTGTTTAACACCACCTAGTACCCTTTTCCTGTTCCTGACCCATCTCCTTTGCCGCGCATAATTGACAAACTTCAACTGATTATATGACTCGGGCCATTTTAGACGTTCGAGATCAGGGGCATAAACCCAGCTTTCAGTGGTATTTACCGAAGCATTATCAATATGCCAATCATCAGTCCATTCCCAACCTGAGGGCAAGTCAACTTCTGAAATCTCCTGTGTAACAAAATAAAAAATCCGCCCAATATGTAAGTTTACTTGGATTAGTTTGATTTTTGAGAAGGAAAAGCTGGAAGTGTACATGAGCACAAATGAAATGAGAAAATCCTGCAAACTGCTGTTTCAGTAAGTTTAAAGCTGGAATTTCTTAAAACCACATTGGCGTTTAGAAATTGGATATGTGCTTTGAATTACATTTGTTTATCAGAACAGCAGAAAATGTACTATTTATAAGAAAAACAAGACCGACCGTTGTGCAGGAACTATATAAGATAGAGACTATGTACAAGCTTGATTCTGTATCTTGCATGTGGACAGAGGCCTCCAGCAAAAATGAAAAGCCACTTATTATTTTTAGACATCTGACGAAGTGGAGGACCTCTGTCTACAACCATCAAATTTATCTAGCAAAATTGTCAACACTTGCTATTATAAAATTGTTACTTAAAAAACGAGCAGAAAAGAATGATTGTTTCAAATTAAGGAGCAGTATTTGATGTAAAACGGCGACCCTTTTAAAGAGTTCAGGTTACCTAAAGAACAAATTTTTGCCCCACATACTGCATTAACTGTAAAGCGGCGAAGCGCTTCTTGCACAGCAATGTAAATCCTTAGGAAGAAGTAAATTAACAGAAACCTACTAAATTAATGCACATCAAAACATTGAATGAGTTAAACTCACCTGATGAGAGTCTTCATCTTCAGAGTCCGAATGCAGTGGTTTGGTCAGACAACCAACCCAACCAATGTCTGGGTTGTATTTTTGAGTTTCAAAGAAGTCATCTGTATCAAATCTTCCGGGAACAATGTCTTTCACTCCTTGCTTGTAGTCATCAACAGACTTCATGTTCCCATAAGAACCTTTGACGGTGAGGCACACATCAAGAATAAATTCTGAATTGTTGGTCACTGAAACTAAAGACCGTATATTTACAAACCTGTTCCCATCTTTTACACTTACTTCACTGGCAACAACATCATTGCCCAGACGCCAACAAGCTGCAGGTGCAGCATAGTTTAGCTTCACAGTTGTCCAAGGTCCTTCCTTTGCAGGACTTATCTGAAGAAGTCCACGTCTCTTGTCATCACTTGAGGTCTCAGAAACATTTTCTTCAGACATCGGCAAAAGAAGTATGGCACATCTCAGTCTCCCATGTGATTGATTATGTTCATCTTCCCGTGGCATGCTCTGCAGAATCCATAACAATTAATATCAATACTAGTAATACAACATACAACACAAAATCCTTTATACATAGTTAGCGGAATTCTTCTAAAAGTAATTCCCAAGAAAAAAGGCAGATAATAGAACGCATGAAATGGAGTTCTAAAATGAAAAGGAAATCGCAGAAAGGATTAACCATCGGTCTTGCAGAGGATAATTCCATCCAATTCAGTTCATTACTAGAACCATATGAACTTGAACTTCCACTAAAAATGCTCCCTATCTGCTTCAGAGGAGCTGAATAAAATCCAACAGGTTCACCTGCGAAACGGAAAGCTAAACTTAAATTAACAATTTCTTTTTTAATTGTAAAATGACTTTGCTCGAAAAATGGCGATATTCACAGCACACCAGGATTATCGAGCATATCAACTATCGCCAACATGATGATGGCCATAAAAGATCAATGAGAACTCCAGAAGAATTGGTACGAGAATTATATGTTTGTAACAATTATATGACGCACCATACTTGCATAATAAAATGGCGCATCAATGTTACACTAAGTTTTGTTTCAGTACTCAAAATATGACAAGAGACACAAATTTGAATTCAGAAATACCTTGACCCATGTCCGTCACCATCAGTTCCATCATGTAAAAATCCTGGATATATACCCAATATTCATGAGAAGTGGAGAACCAGTAACAACTTCCAAAAAACGTGGACTAGAGAAGTTTCAGGTAAAAATGAATCCTTCAAGAAACAGTTGTTCATCATTTGTTCTACTCCTGAGCAAGGTAACACTTAGTAATATAACTGTTCATGGGGAATCAAGGAAACCACTTACAGTGGTTCACTCTATTTCCAAATTCAAATTCCTGACTAAGGTACTTCTGTTTCCCACAAGGCAGGGGCACTTCAGTTGTAATGCTTTGGTTATGTGAAAGCTAGGTCTTAGAAGGTCAAAAAGAGTCAACTATTAGCTTTTTCTGCTAGATGAGAATCAACTGGTAACTTGACACCCAAATTCAAACGCAAGATTTTGCCTGAGACCAAAAATCGAACTAACCCTTTCCAATTTGAATTCATATCTCCATGTCAAACAACTAGTTCGGCACCATTGGTCATATACGACTGAAGGTTGCGTGGGTCACTAGGTTTACATGATACTGCACAACATCTTTTGGACCTTGTATTTCTAAAAATCTGGAGTAGGTTTTCATGATCTCTCTCCAAACTCTCTCAGGTTTTCCCTTTTTTTTTCTCTGTTAATGATATAAAGTCATTGATATCCAAGTGAAATCTCAACTACTGAGCAATGAGAAAACAAAATCAAACAAAAGTGACAGTTATCTCTGTGCAGAGCTTGACACTCTGAACTCTTTAAAGCGCTAGAGATTTATCTAAAGATGTTGGTAACAATTATCCACATACCGGGGAATCGACCTTGAAGAAAAATGTTTCATTCCACTTCACCAACTCAAATCCAGAAGGCAAGGAGCGATCCGAGATGGTGCCACTTGTGCGTGCACTTTGTTCCTTCAGAAGTGAATCACTAGGAAGGCACTCGTTTGGAACAAGTCGAATAGCAACTGTATACTGGTGAGCAGATAACGCTTCAACGGTAGGGAACTGTATTGAAATATATACAGCCAAAATTGTCAAATAGCAGACCATTTTCAAAGCATTTGGTACAGGAGGTTATGCTAACATACAGGCACAAACTTGTTAATAATATTCAAAGCTAATCTTCTCATGAATTTCATAGACCAGAATGTCTTAGTATTTGTAAGTCGATCATTAACACGGCATCTTAGAAAGCAGGCCAAGTAGTAAGCTAGGCTACTATAAGAGTGCACCCAAATGGAGAAATCTAAACATCAAATGCAATTCTGTTAGACATCTAAAGAGTTCGGACAAACCTGTCCATCCACAATGATGACAGTCACCATCGTTCTGAACCTCTGACCAAGCTTGCCCTTCAAGTGCGAATCCAACATATTTTTGGATACGGGAACCTTTACAGGCTTCACATCACCAGATGGCATCTTAATAACATTTTGGAGTCCCCTTTTCTCAGTGGCACGTATAAATATGTCCTGGCCAAGTTTGTTTTGTGGGACAATATGATAGTGTGGCCTATGATGAAAGCCAATAATTGATTTTCCATCAAATGAATTTAGAACTGAGCCCTGCTAAAGACATTGAGAAGTATTTCAAGTAAAGAAGAGTACTGCAAAGTGAAACATCAAACCATGCATTTGAAAAATCAGACTCTACCTAAGCAACTGGAAAGTCTATTAAGAAGCACTAGGTAGAACATACCCTCTTTTTATAGGATTCATGAACATGGCTAAGATTATTCCAACTTGCATATGCTTGCAAAATCATGTTACAGTTGGACACCGAGAAATTTAAATTCAAATCCCTTGTGAAGGTTAGACGCAATTGAGAAGCAGCACCTGGTGAGTTCAGATCATACTGATACCTGTACGTAAGTTTAGCTCATAAACTGAATTGGGAAGGCACAAGAATTAAAAAGAAAATTTAATAACCAATTTAGAATTCAATTAACAGCTCTCTTGGGAGATTACCTCAAGAATCCATCCACTGGCTCAATAAGAGGCTCCCATGAATCGTATTTGTCGTTATATGATCTGGCTTCCAGGGAGAAGCTCATGGTTGTATTTAAGTTTTCAGATCTTCCATGTAAACTAAATCCAACACCACTTAAAGAGATGTTGAACAAGGGAACCATCTGCAGAACTCAACAGAAGTAGTTGGTTAGTCTTTAGAACAGTAAAGAGCATCTGCTATAGTTAAACTACAAAATGCAATATCGAACGCAACTATTAATTTAACCTTTAGCTTGGAACTCTGAATAACTCTACGGAAAAATGTTATTTGAAAATGATCTTCCCATCAGATAGAAAATGGCAAAATATCTCTTTGGTTGGATGTTTTAGACCATAGGATTCCAACACATGTGCTAATATTAATCATACCAAGTGTAGGAAATGCTTGTACGCTTAAATGACAGAACTCCACTTCTTATATCTTATAAATTTATCATGCAGTATTGCAATGAAGCAATAAGGATTCAAAATCAATTTCTGCAAACATGAGATAATTTAAAGAAAGAACCGAGAAAATTTAACATGATGCTAGTCCTTACCAATCCTCCATAATCATCAAAAACTGCCAGGGAGAAAGTTCTCATTTCTGCATCGATTACAGTATCATCTGAACCACTTGTGACACTTGCATCTGCAAGTCGTAGAGCAAATCTTTTGGGAGGCTTTCTGAAACCACTGCGAGCAAGAAATGTACCCAGCTCATCACCAATTGTCCAAATACTAAATGGCCCTGTTGTGACCTTGGTATCTGATGAATCCCATACATTTTCTTCAAGAAACTGACCCCCAGTCACCATATCGCTACGTATGCATCTGAACAAGCTCAAATCATCCTGCTTTGGTGAGCCCTTACAAGCAACACATCCCAAGGAAACATATCCTGGGGGAGCTAGAGGCAACCAGAAGGATATACTTTCGGCTCCTCTTTGTTTCTTAATTTGTCCAACTGCCTGAAAATCTAGAGGGTTTCTGAAAAGAGCCTCGTCACCAGTATAGTGAAGAACAACACAAGTATTTGGAGGCTCATACCTGTAAAACGGATGCACAGTTAAAATGAATTATGAGGAACCATAAAATAACCAAAATTGAAAATTACTGCATACCCCTGAACAGCGATATCTCCAAGAAAAATCATCCCTGGAGGGACTAGCGGACGCCATATGGATAGTTTCTTCCCGGAGCTTGAGCCCTGATTCCACCAAATTAATTTAAAACTAGCAATAGCTTCAAACCTTCGCCCAGAATTTGAGATTGCTGATCTTTCTGACTGTACAATTTGATCCCTATCCAGAGGGATTTCTTGGATGCTTGAACCCATCGATGCTTGTGAAGAATCTTCCAAGTAACTAAAAATTACATGACGCAGCTCATATGCCCTCCCTATTGCATTCATATTAACAACATCTGCTGGCAAGAAAGTCCCAACTGAGTTATCAACACGCCAGAATGCTAGCTTTGACGGATATCTGCAATAGAAGCAAGAGAACTTGATTGAGCCGCATGATGTGATCTAAATTCTAGGTTGACGAGTAAGCAATCCCGGAAAGGTATTCTTGGATGCATGGAAAGATGATGATCCATCATTCAAAAGTTCCCAAGCAAGTCTGCCAACCTAATTCGATAATAACTATGTGCGTAACTGATGTGGAATCAGAGGCCAGATGAAGTACGAGGAACTATCTACATATACAACTGAAAAGGGATACAGAAACAAAAGCTTACTGTTCGGAAAAGCTGATAGAAATACAATCCCGGAAAGCACAAGGTGACACTAATGAAGCCAGGATGCACAAAGCAGAAGATGATGGTGGCTCTAATCTTCCTGATGAAACCACACACCCCATTGAGACATAACCTGGCGGTGCAACAGGTATCCAAATGGAACAGCTGTCGTCTTCCCTTCTATCATCAATATTTGGTACCTCAAAACTTCCAATGTGGTTTCTGGCACCTTGAGAATATGATAGTGCTCCAGCATCCGGAGACGGCCAAATTAGCTTGAAAGATACAGGTCTTTTCACTCTTACTAAGTTAGCATTTACCGCAAGAACTCCTTTTGTAGGTGGCTTGTCCCTAAATTGAGAAGAGCAACGAACAATCACAAAATACGAAGACTCGGAACTACATGGAGCAGAAGTAGGAAAACATTAAAATTAAGAAATTGATAGGGTTTTTACTGACAATGGTGTCAGGTAGTCTCCTAAAACTGCAAAACCAGGTGGTGCACGTGGTCTCCAGAAGGCATATGTTTGGCCATCGTGGGGATCTGCACAGCAAAGTGGTAAGTCCATCAGCTGGAACTTACTAGACATAAGAATTTACATGTTTGTCAGACTATGCGTACAAAGATTATCCTCTTTTTATCGTGAAAAGAAGGAACCTAAGAATTTTGAATGGCCTACTTTGAATCATTCCGACTTTGTCAAACTCCGAGCAGACCAGTGTTACTTTCTTTGATGACATCCTCATAAACGCCATAATGTCTTCCTCAACTGCTAAAAAAAGCCTCAAAGTGCTGAAGGAGAAGTTCATGAATATATCTGTAACAGCTACATGTATGTTTGTTCTCCCAGAGGCATTAGAAAACTTTATAGAGGTGTCAAAAGGCTCCAAAATCCTGACCCCGCTACTCTCCATCGTTAAGCCAAGTGCATTCGCGGTCATTTCAAGAGTGTCTCCCTTCATAACAACCCTATCAGCACCATAAACATTTTAGGTTGTTATTGCTTTCCGTATTCGCCATAGCACTAGAACTTTCTTATTTATATCTTAAGCATAAAATTAATAAACAAAACTTATAATGACAGCACAGAGTTTGATAGCCCAGAAAGAAAAACTAAACCCTTGTTAGGTGAAGGAGTACCCAGTAAACGAGCTCCTTACTAAAGACGTGCATACCAAGTAACTAAATATAATGTAATCTAGACAACTCATATGCAGGTCCCTGTTACTGTGCATGGGCAGAAGGTTGGTGGTCCACTTAGTCTACCTCAATAAATAACGATAACGCTCGTAAGGGAACAGAAAACTAAATCCTGGGTAATTAGTAAGCGTACTAAGAAATGTAATGTCATTCATACTATGTTCCAGACTGGCAATTGTTTTGAATATACAACTGGGAATGTTCTTGATTTTTCAATCATTAATTAATGTGTTCATTCATACGACTAGTGTACTTCTTTGATAAAGGTTCAATGCAACTTGTTCACAAACTTATGTAGACTATGCACGAAAACCTTCTTACTTAATTGATTGTTGTCATGTTTGGGAAGAGATGAAAATGAGCATTACTGTATACAAGTATATCCCATACTCTCTTTTATTGGTTCATGAACTCTAACTGGGTACTAGTCCGTACTTTCCAAGGGGTCATGGTAGTATGGAAAAGGAATTTATCATATAATTATTTAGAATGAGATTGGGAGCTGTAAACAGTTTTTTCTAGAACCTGCTCGTGATCTTGTTCTTTGTATGGACCAGTTTCTAGTAAACATATACTATATAAACTTGTTACTTAATTAAAAAAAATGGTATTCTTCCATAAGAATTGTCACAAGAGTATCACCTGCAAACTGCATCCAGTTGTGCATGCAAAAGTTTATTGGACATTTTAGACGATTCCTCGACATCTTTTGATGTGTTATAAAATGTAAGTTCTGGACCAACAGCCTGAAGAGAAATTTGATTTTGTCAAAAAAACAGAAGACAGATAATATGGGATCTCAAGGAACAAAAGATAATATCAAAACCCAATCCAGTTATGCCATGAGTTATTTACGGCATATGCAAATTAACCTTTCAGAGTTTAAATTTCTAAATGAACTTTTTCAGTTTTTTGCAAGGCACGTGTTCCTCAACTATTGTACCAACGTAATCTATAACCGCGTAGAGTAATAATTATATTACATATGCGTAGAGTAATAATCTGTAGCAATAAAAATACTTGATGTGCATGCTTAAGGAGTACAGTATTACCTGCAACTCGATAATAAACTCAGTGGGCCTATCAGGCTCAGCATTTGTAGTCGGTACATGGTCAATATGTTCCTCTGAAGCGTTCAGAGATCCTTCATCCCCTTTCTCGAACACCAAAAAGGCTTGATCATCTTCCGAAACGCTGTAGCTGCTATTTGCTCCAAGCAAAATAGAAGAATCGAAAAACTGCCCATTCTGCATTCACCAACATTCAACATAGAAGGAACTGTCATCACACTAAGGGTAGTAAAACCAGAAGAAAGAGAGGAGAAATCAAGTGAAAGAGAATACCTTTATGAACACATTTCTAAATTGCAACTTCTTGCCACTTCCCACATAAATAACAGCTTCAGCGCTAAGACTGTGGAGATTTTCTCCCCATCTATCCTGTACGTACAAGTTTCCACCTTTACCATCATAAATAAAATGATCGAATCTTTCATCATCAGCAATCAAAGGTTTCTGGGGGAACAGTGAAAATTCTGCAGAAGGTTGATAATAAATTGGCTGATCAAGAATGATTGCATCAGCAATATGAAGAGGATTGTCATCATCTTTGTTCGACAATGCACTAGTAACTGTTGGAACAAAAAACTCTACAACGGCCAGCAAGAAATCAAGTGCAACAAGTAATTGGGGTCTTTGGATACACAGGGAGATGGATGTAGATGACTGGTTAAATTTGGCATCAACAATAAGCATCGTCAAAACTGGATTAACATTGTTGTCGTTTAGGACACTTCTATCAAAACCAGCAATTTTCTTGTCATCGTCATTGGATGTAGACAAAAGAGGACCATATCGAAGACTCTCTGGTTTCCCAATCGCTAGCCTAAACTCCTCTTTGCTTCCCTCGCGGTCATCAATGACAGTGAAACCCTTCAGGGTTGCTGATAAAAAACCTTCTCCAGTAGTATTAGACTTATAGAAAAGCCATGCACCACTTATCTGCAACAAGGAATTGATAAGAAACATCCAGTTTAGTCTATTACATGGAGAGAAAATTATAACGAGGCATCTCATTAAGTGCTGGCCCTCCATAGAGTTTTCAAAAATGAATAGTTAGCACCAGAGTTTATGATCCAAAACAATATGGTAATATGAAGGAGCAACACTTGATAACAGAGTTCCCACAGGAACTTTCTCAGCATATGAGCTCAACACTGCATTCCAACAGGCATTTTATCAACCTCAAGGAACATCTGCGCAAGAAGTCCTCGAATGGTCTTTCTTGATAAGGAACTCCATGGTGAGATGATCCTCACCAGAGTTAACCTTTTTTAATCTCCCTTTTGATGTCCAACAAGCATGTCTTTGCATTCAAAAGTGTGATAAAATCGCAACAACCCAACAATTAGCACTCAGTTATCAAGAAGACCAAAGCTTGCATATTAAGCTCGTCTGGGCTTCTTTCTTGCAATATTGCAAATGATACCTTGTCATGTTTCTAGGGAAAATAAAATTTTAACGAAATCCACTACAAGTTCTACTGATGATATATGGCGCACTTATTGCCGTTTTGCATCTGTTATCAGTAAATTTCCACAATTATCTTACGAACATTTATGCAAAAAATCAATTAAAGAAAAAAGAATACAAGTTGGACATCCAAACCTAACAAAAACTGTTAAAAAAAATTTATGGAAAAAAACCTCTCACGTAAATGAGGACAAATGCACAAAATAAAACCCTATACCTGTAGAGAAGCAAGAGGAGCATCTCGTGTTTCCCCTGAATGCAAACTCAATTCCACCAAATTAATGGCAACTGAAACAGTCATAGTAATCCACTTTTCACTATTCCCCACTTCAAACTCAACAACTGACACAGGGGGAGCTACAGGTCCCACTATATTGTGTGAAGATGTCTCAGGTTGTTGTTTCAATGGTGGAATTGAATGTGGGGTCTCCGAGAAATTAGACGAAGCACATTGTGTGATTATCTGGTACTCTCTGTTGGATAAAGCTGCTTTTAGCACATCTATCTGAAGAAAAGAAAAAGCTTGAGGTCAATATTATCATTATTACAGATCATGCGACAATACAAAGTTAGAAATATAATTAACAAAGTGGTCTGCAGCGCAAGACAGGTGAATTCCAAACAATACCTTTATGCATTAGTAACATGCATAAAATTACCTCAATGGCGGCCTCTGTGGTTGGGATTTGATGCAACAAGTCACGAAGTGACCTCCTAATAGCAACGGAAATCCCCTTGACATCTTGAATTATACTCTCACCAAGTCCCGCTTCAGTACCAACAGTCAAATTGATGTCTTTCACCTGCAGGATTTTAAAGCCGGGACATTACTGGCATGTATTTCACAGACGCTCTTCACTAACAAAAACATCACAAGTGACCACCTTAGATCATATCATTTTAGATTACTGAACAATTTTGGACTATTCAACAGTATATAATGCCAACAACTGCTGCTATGACCTGAGTTAACCCTCCCAGCATCTTTTAGGAAGAACCCGCAGGCAACCGAACCTCAGTCAAGCCCAAAGCAGAGATGACCAAGTAAAGTCATTCCTACTCTCTGAAGACTTTGATTGCGCACTCTATGGGTTGAAGCATGAAGTATATGCTGGTTTTTCTATGGTTCAGCAACAAATCAGGATCTGCTTAACTAATACGCCAGATTAGTAATAATCAGGATTAAGGTATGGTGAGTACTCAAGCCTTTTAATACTACATTGAGCTGTCCTATGTAGAGACACATGGTTAGAATATTCTAGCCACTTGCATAAAAGAAAGACCTACTTCTAATTAGATGTTCTCTCTATTTCTTCTTGCTGATTATACTAGTAGAGTGTTGTTACTTGCTAGTAACTCTTTAAACTATTTACATGTTGTTATGATGCTGTTCAATTCAGCTTATGATGATATGTGGATAAATTCTGTTTTCAGCATAAGTGTAGTTGCTAATCATAGTTAAGGTTAAGTTATGATGGTTAAGGAGCTGGGAAAAAATAAGAAAAAAAAAAAAACTAACATAACCCTAAAATAGGGACTAAGCAAGAAGAAGAGGGAGAAGAATTAGAAAGATGTTCAAACGACAAAAGTCTACTGACACATCTTAACATTAGAATGCCTAAACAGCTGTAAACTGTAGTATCATCACCATAGAATTGTAGTACAGTGTTCTCGTGCTAATACTACCATGTCAACACTGATTATGGCATACAAAGTACCTGAACAGTTAAAATTTCCAAATGGACAGCTCCCATTTCATTTTTGTCTCCACAAAGCCACTGGAAGGTGTTCTGAACAGTTATGTGAACCACATCAAGCTCCAAATAACTGCAACAGGGAAATTAATTAATTTTATGTATATTAATGATTATAAATGACAAAAAAACGAGAAAAAAAAGAACTATTTGGATTTCAGAGCCATCATCATAAGCTTACTCATGACTGTCCGTTCTCTGAGGCATCACAATAATGGGCTTCCTAAGAGAAAGATCCAACTTAAAAGCAGGTGATCCTTCAATCTCAGATGTAGTGAACCACTTCTCCGAGTTAGTCACTCGGTCTTTCACTTTTGCAACATCTTTTGAATTGTTAGGAACAAGACCCATGAAGTAACTAATAATCTGCACGATGATCCTTCAAATCATGAGAACAAACCCACTTTAATGTGAACAAAGTGAACCAGAAAACCTAGATGTGGCTTACCTCCTGAATAAAGCGATTCAAGTAAACGATCCTTACTTCTGATAGCTGCCCAAAAAGGCTATACTCGTAGCCTCTATAATCTTCGTCAACAACACTGAATGAGGTGAATAAAAGCTGCAAATGCCATAATGCAGGTTAAAAATGATTGCCATCCATGAATATTATGACAAGGTTCAGAGATAATGCTTATAAATCATGAAAGAAGCATGAGTGATATTTCTCTGAAGAGCTCACTAAACAGAAGGAAAAAAGAACGAATACTCCAAAAGCACAAACATCATAACACAATTGAATAGGCAGATTCAATCTTTCGCATAGTGACTAAACAGTTGAAAATAAAAACAATTGGAGATAGAGTTTTGCACCAAACAAATTAGGTTTCTTCTCAGAGACTACGTAGCTTGGAAAGACTACATGAGCCTTAGGTAAACAAAATTATTAAAGAATAAAATACCAAGTCTCCAAGTTAGAAGCTGTTAATTCTTTTAGCAATTTATTCAACAAATAACTAGTTCAAATTTCATTACACAATACAACTCTGAAGTGATTTAGAAACACTGGAAGATGTCAGCTATGCATGAATCCAGGTTTCAGCCTTTGTCCATACTCAACCACTTGGGTTATGACAAAACCAGCTTCCCAAGGATCATATCGTTGGCCACTGGCTGGTGAAGACAGAAGGGGCATACAATTGACAAATATGATCGCTAGCTTTTCAGACTTAAATTTCTCTTGCCATAAATTAAATAATCTTCTCTTATTGTGAATTAAGAAATCGTTACTGAAGTCGAAAACAAATGAAAGCTATAATAGGAACAGGTGTTGATTCAAGCCATGCAGGATACAATAGAACCTCTATATATGAAATGACTGTATAGAACTTTAGACTTCTCCACACATTAGCTATAGCGTCAAGTGTATGAAAGACGAGAGAATAATAATGTAAGAAACTCTGAAACTATACATGTTTAATTTTGACTTCTTGCACTTCCACACATTCATTGAACAAATTTTGCTTTTGGAACGAGTTGAAGGACGGAAAAACTGGTTGAATTCAACTAATGGAAATAAAAATCTTTGGTGAATAAAAATCGAAGTCCGGTTATCGCACATTAAATCAGACGCATCATATTGAAAACTTGAAACAAGAAACATAAATACCTCGACAAATGAACTGCCTCCAGGATTTCTCATATCACACACCCAAAAATATGAATGGCTACTGGGGAGACTATCATCACTAATCTTCAGATTTCCTAAAGCAGCCTTTATGCTGAAGGAAGACGGGAACACCTGCGGAACACAGAAATTAAATATGTAAAGCTGAAAAAAAAAACACAAAATAAGGATCTGGATTCAAGAGTAGATGATAGCTCAAGTGAACCTTGATATCCGCGAGCAAATTATTTTGTGATAACGTAGCAAGCCGAGTTCCATTTTCATTCATCAATAAAATTTCTGCACGAGCCATATTCAATGTCAAATAAAAGATAACTCTGGATTTTCCTTTCCCGAGCAGTCCTTTCATGACAGACTCTTGGACTGGAGATAAGTTTTGATCATCAACCAAATCCTCCCTAGAACTCTCCTGGGGTAGAACTGCAGACTTCTCATTAGAAGCATCAGAATTATCACCAGAAATGTTAACAGCAGACACGAAATCAAGAATCGCAAGAACTGTTGGTCTATAACAAAAAAATGACAAGGTAGCCAGGGTCACCTCCACCTACACAGAAGAGGAATGCTAGTCAGTTATAAGCATATTGAAGTGGTGGCAGAAGTTCAAACAAAAGGAAGGAGTGATCACCCGCTTGTCAATGTTATTATAGAGTGTAGAGTTTAAGTCATAGATAACTATCTGAGCTTTCACAAAACTATCCAAAGCTTCAGTTATAGAGTCCGATGTTTCTTCCTGACGCTCGTAATCAGGAAGCAAGCCAGAAACACGACGAAAGCTGGGGGGTTTAAGCAGAGGTTTAGGACTCTTATTTCCACGGGTTTGAGCAGGGCTGTCAATGACATCGCCCAAACTCTCAGATGCCTCAAAAAAGCTTTCCTCTCCTTCATACTGAGTTAGTTCGTTGTTGCTATAGCTTCTTGGGACATCAAAAAACTCTTCGGAAGCATCCGCATTGAAGGCCTCTGTTCTCTTGATGAAAGATCTTGCGAGGTAGCGAGGATGAGTCATCCCCTCATAGGAAACTAAATCCTCAATTTCTAGGGTTTTCAAAACAGTGCCAATGAACATATCCTTTCCACGAAGTGATATCTCGACCTGTATTATGCGTAAGATCAAACCACACGAGATGAAGAGGAGACCAATGTGTTTACTCCTTTATTTTTTTCTTCCACTATATGAGCAAAATCCACATCCAAAAAGAAACTTCAAATTTTCAACGGAAAATTACCTGGCCGCCTAATGCACGGAACTCAAACAAACGACTCTCTTCAGCCAAAAGCACAGTCTTGAAAGCATGGTCACTCTAAAGAAAAGAAAAGAACCATAAACTGCTATGTACTCCCGGTAAACACATATATCACAAGATCCATAAATGCATGATATTAATTCACTTCCAGCTTACTTGCTTATTATAATCGAAACAGATTTTCAGTTCATCTAAGACACCCGTAATGAACAGACTTTCCTTCTCCAATATATCCATGACATTGCCGTCACCATTAACTTCGGCATCCTCGGAGTCCGAAGAAGTATTAGACAGATTAGCAGTGATAGGAGCAGAACCCTGTTAGAGAAAATAATTTTTTAGTGGACGTAATTCCTAAACCAACAGATAACAACCACACATAAGCGTGACTAAATAACCAGAGAATCCGCATTTAGCATCTCCTGGAAAGGCATTTTTAATCGTTAGAATCCTTATATGCAGCATTTTTAACAATCATGTCCATTCTGAAAACTACAACATTAGAATCAGCCGGACTGTATCCCAGAACAGATCCTGGAGCCAATTTTATATATTCTTGTCCTACACTAACGGGTTTTCAAAGATGCTTGATTACAATTAAACATCCAATATTAATAAGACAGTTTGTGACGTAAAAAGATGGTAGATTCATCCCATTAAGTTCATAATTTCCATGAACTGTATGACGGAACTATCAGGTGGGCAGAACGTCTATTAGGCTTCATAATTTCCATGAACTGTATGACGGAACTATCAGGTGGGCAGAACGTCTACTAGGCTTCTAACAAAGAAATTTCTAAGGAAGAAAATTTCTCAAAAAGATTTCTTCATTTTCTTCTGTAAAAGAAGACAAAACAGTTGAGTTGACTGATTTTTTTTATTGGTCAATTGACTGATGAGAATAGAGCCTCATGCACAGGCTTGGTATTGCTGAGCATCGGATGCTGGCTATCTAAATCAACATAAAGTGCTAGAATGGCAACATCTTTTAATCCTAAAAAGTCTGGATAAAATCCTACATCACAAAACTTTGTGCAATAGAAATATTTTTGTCATATGATGCAAAAAGGACTTATTTTCCGAATTGCTACAATGTTATAAACCCTTGGTTGAAGGAAACCACTTAAATCAAAAAATATAAACAAAATACAAGGGACTGGATCATAATACACAAGCACCAAATCAAAAACGTATAAATTGACCTACTCCTACAAAAAATAGTATAAGTAAAGTTGGAGAGATAATAAAACACTATCAAAATTCATACGTACAGAAGCACGATATATTGCCCCTTGAAATCGGCTATGCCAGATTTTGCTCGACTCATCAGATTCACATCGCAAAATTAGAGCATTCGCATGTTCAACAACCTAAAAAATGATAATGCAAGATGTAAAGAACCATAACTCATCTAGAAGCATATATTTAGTAAACCAGTACAGAATGACCAAAAAGATCAAACCTTGGAATTGGATTGTGAAGCATCAGAAATAGCTAAAACATGTTCGACATTGCCTGCAAACTCAGGTGGATCCTCATATATCTGTTTTCCACGTAACCTGAAACATAAAAGTTACTTATCATAAATGAAAAGGAAACCCTATATCTCAAACAGATTAAGGCTTCTAATGATGTAAAGTTCTGTTTCAGTTCTTACAAGGTATTAGTTTCAATGATTTCCTCTTACTAAGCTTAAAGACTGAAGACCTCTTTTTCTTTTTCAACTTCTACATGTTTTCTATGACTTTCCATTTGCATTAGAGAAAAGAAAGGGAGTGATGTTAAGTTCCATTCCTAAAACTCCCTTAAAGATCCTTGGCCACACAGGAACTAATTTACCATAATTTTTGTTCACATAAGCTTGTAGATTTAATGAATATTTTAACACAATAGCCGTAGCTTGTAGAATCAAGCTTCACTCTTTTTTTTTTTTACTTACTTTTGAGAACAAATGTCTACATTTCAAACCTCTGAAACTAATATACTTATTTATTTAATGACCCTGAGCAAAGACGACTTGGAGATAATAGAATATGCATTACCTAATAAACTGCTTGTATGTTTTAGATAGAGGGCTCTCCAGGACATAAAGAAAACTACCAACAAGACAGCAGTATCTGCGTTGCCATACAGCTTCCCTGTTTCCAACTCCCTACCACAAAATAAAAAAATATAAAAAAGTTAGAATTTTTGTGATTCATAACCAAATAACATTATCTATAGTTAGGAAAAATACAAACCTTCCACGCAAGAACAGATAACCATCCCTCAAAATCAGCTTGAATCCATGGGCGAAGATTATCTGAGTTCTCACTATCCTCACTCTGAAAGATCTTTACAATTTCCATCAGTCGATGGTAACGAGCTGGAGAAAAATGAAACCCTAAAGAGGGCAGCCGCACAGCAAGTCTCGTTGATGGATAGGAAACATTTTCTGATCGAATCTGCAGGCAATGATTAAACATTTAGTGGGTGAGCATAATATTGCACAGAAAAAGAACAAAAACTGAAAAACTGTCAAATTGGTGGTTACCTGCTGAAGCTTCATCACTATCCCACATTTGTCAATGACAGGCAAAAAGCTAGTATAATTAGATTGGGAAAAACTAGCAGATGAGTCAACTAGAGTTTGACTCCAATGGTAGTCTCCATCCACCAAAACAGCAGATACATCACTTAGACCCAAATTAAACTGCAAGTACATATCCATCTCGTCAGGTGAATCAGATTCACCGTCATCCTGCAAAAGAGTAAAAACGTTGTTTTCAGATTCGGCATTTTGATGATGTCTAAACTGCTTGTGCACGGGCGTTACCTGAGTGCTAAGTTTTAAATTTCCTAAATCCAGAAGAAGTTTAGTTGCATGAGATTCATCCGGGAAGAAGTTTGTAGGAATGATAATCTTAGGAGCCGCAATATCCAAATCAAGGAAAAACCTACAAGTTCAAGATTGGCAATCATACAACTATATAATAAAACAGAATCAGGTTTACTTCATATTGACCAGTGAATAAAAGAACAAAATACTCCATATACAAGGAGATTATTTTCGTCACCTCACTGGCAAATGCTATTCCATAAGGGAATGGGGAATGCAAAACAAAAATTCAGGTTTCTCAGCTACATATTAAAGGATGTGAAGCCCCCACACGACACATTCAGTCATAAAATGCTAAGATGATAATATAATGGGCCATGCTAAACCATCCTGAACCCGTGGATCAAGGTAAGCAAACTGCACGAAACATATTATCGAGGTTTATTACAACCTGCTAGTCTACTGATTATGGATATGAAAGCTTAGAGAACAAAAACAATCTCCAATCCGCTGATAGAAAACTCAGGCTAAGCCACGTATGACTTTATCAGAAACAATCTATGGAAATATTTCTTGCCAAAACTTTCAAATCTAGTATATTAAAACATTCAAAGACAGCATGTAATGCTAAGTCCAACTAGTTATCAATAGATATGTGCTGCAGATGGATTCATGTGAAGGGTACGAGTCAAATTTATATTTTGAATGCGCAACAAGATGGCAAAATGTTTGGTTGGACATGACGTGAAGGTGGCTAAGCCAAGTAGTAGAATATTAAAAGCTTTATAGCTAAAGAAAACCTGGTACGATCCTCCAATGCCTTTGTCACTTGCTGTTGAGCAGTGCGTTTGACTTCATCAATTGTCATCTTCACAAATAACAGAAGATTACATGTTAGCACCAAATTCTAAGAAGCATATTTCAAAAAATAGGGTCATATATTCATTAAATCACCTGGACAGCAGCTGCAGTTTCCATAGCTATTGTTTGACTAACAGCAGAACTGCTATCAAAAAAATTGATAATTTGGTCGATGGAATCCTTCAAATACTGACAAGAGAATTGTAAAATCAACAAACACCCACAAATAAATATAAGTTTGCAATCAGAAAAATATTACTGAGAAAGCATACAGTCATGTAACATGGAGAAGCTTTAATGACAAGACTCCAGTCCAATTCTGCATCGGAAGGTTTGAAGCAAAACACACCAACTAAAGAATCCTTCACGCTTGCACTCTGCGTGAATATAAGAAAAAATCCAAATCATGAGCACAGGCTTTGCAGAAAGTACGAACCAGGTTTTCAGCAAAACAAAGAATATGCCTGACAGTTCAGTAAATAAATATAAAGGTTACCTCCGCAAGAAGCCCAGTTGGAGACGACAACTTGTATGACCCCAACTTCACTTCAAAGACCTTGGCCTCTGAATAAAGACTTATAGAGCAATCTAAGCTTTCACAGGATAATTCGGCAATACAGTTTTCAGGTTCAGCAACAAGCTTTGAAGCATTGTGTCTCATGTGAACTTCCAGTGATGTGTGCAACACATTATCTTTGGCTTGAGTCGTCAGTAATTTTCCATCGTTATTATCCTTGTATCCAATGATTTTGTTAAGTCGTTCCCAATCTTCATCACTAAAATGCCAAGGCTCACTTTCATCCTTAACGGTTGAACTAGACCTGGAAATAGTAATTTCATTACAAGACTTTCCAGTTATTGGAAATGGAATTACCTAACTTCAAGGAACGCAAGTGGAACATGAAATAGGCTAAAGGAAAAATGTTAACCATCCCAATGACCACCATGAACTATTTGTTTTCTGTTGTTTCGATGAGAGATTTGATTCACCTGACTGTTCCAGAAATTTGTGAGCTAGCATCCTGCATAAGCAAGTAAAAATAAAACATCTGTAGGTAAATATTTAATAATTCTCACATTTCTGCAGACCTTTTAGTCTAAATCAGCAACAATCGTAAAACCTGTGCAATTTTCTTAAATATATATTCTCCCACTTTATAGTGTTCAGTTCTGCCACAACAACTACTTCTCTGCTTAATGGGTTTTTTTTTACATTGGTATGCTGGCAGCACATTAACTGCTCAATTGAATAATGTTTCCATCTTAAGTACACTTTTTTGATTTAACTGCACATTCATCGCTCTGAGGTTCATATTGAGACCCACAAACAATTTAAGAAGTAAACTGTCCTATTTCCCAAACTTGAAAAATCAGTCCTGGACAAAATCACGTTAAAGCTTCTTCTTTTCATGCTACGGATGATAGCACGATTACAGTAAGTACCAGCCAAACATTAAAAAACCTGATCAGGTCCTACCGTTCACAAGCAGATCATAAATCAACAAAGACATCCACGTTAAGAGATGTTACAACTTGATAAAAGATAAACTTGAGTTGGGAGTCCCGAAATTCAACTTGGGTTGACTTCTTAATTACCTTGACCAAAAGACTTCATCTCAGGAACTGAAAAGAAAAGAAAGTAACTGCATACCTCCACTGGAGAATGAGTTCAATGTCCAGCTCACGATCGAGTTCTTCGATTTCTTTGTTATCATCCACTACTGTCCGACTTTGATCGGATTTCAGCAAAGAAGCGTAAAGAGCTACATATCTCTTACGCAGTCTTGCAAATTTTAGAACTTGTTCCCAAGATAATTTTCCACTGCAGCATGGGAGATTCACAAAGCATGTGAGAATAATTGAAATGAAACTAGAACACTTCGCAGAATCTCAAATGTAAACACCTGTGACTAATAATGTTGCATCCATATATGGATACAAGTATCAAAAATGTCTAGAATAACTAGTAATACAAGACACGCGTGATAAAGATTAATAACAACATAAAGTAACATATTTACAAGTACCTAATAAAGTCTACAAAAAGATGAATAGTGTTCACTAACAACATGTATCAAATGCACTATTGGTCCCCCACGGTTTTACAGAATGATCATAGAACAACTGAGCATTCCGACAGCATCTATGAAAGATTGCGGGTAAAACTACTCAACCAAGACTCTCATACCTAGAACCTTAAAAGCAAGTAGATGGATAAAACAGAAGTGCGGGACTTCCTTCACCTTGCTTTCTTCATCTGTTCGGAGACAGCTTTGTAAGCATATTTCCACCACGAGCTGGGATTAGATTTTACAGATACATGTGGGCGATAATGAGCATTTCTCAGACGTTGATCGAAGGAAGTAAAATTTTCAACCAGTTTCAAAATATCCCTGTAAGCATCCTGCATCGGCAAACCTAAACCTTATGAGAATTGTATGCTCTTGCCACAAAATCTGAGGTGAAAGAATCAAAAGACAAACCTTTGACAAACAAAGAGTAACATCATCCAAGTAAACTACTGCTTTCTGTTCAGCTTGGTGGCCTGATCTACTAAGTTCATCTTTCCTCGGTCTTGAATACTTCGCATTCCCTGTCACTGGTTGCAGAATGTAAGAATGCTCCTCCTTTAGATCACTAGTTGGTTGCCAATCACTGTTGCTAACTTCAAACACCTGAAGCTCAATGAAAATCAATGTTACCGCCACACGTCCATGGGCACCAATACGTAACAAACGTGTGACAATCTTCTTTTAATAAGAGAATCATGGGGACTTATACCTGACTCCACTCAGAAGGAGACATATCCACCCATTTTTTCTTTACTTGCCAGGGAGAAATATCAGAGTCCATATAAATCGCCAGGCGGTCGAGTTCCACTGACTGTAAAAGATTGAAAACTAAAAATCATGAGTATCCAGTAGTAAAAGTTTCATTCTCGAGCAAAACAAATAAAATTGACAAGTGATTTTCAAATGGTTACTCGCAATAGCAGATTTGTCTTCCAGAGCTCTAGCTATACTCAAGATCAATACATCAAAAAAGAAAAAGGCAGTACTAGAAGTCAAATTCCCATTCCAAATTCCACACTAAAAAAATTACTCTCTAAACTATGTCGGAGAATTAAAAGGCTTTGAAGCTTTGCAACTTCTCCAAAGTCAAGACGAGCACTTCGATATTTACAACAAGAACAGAAACTTAAACACGGACAACGGATTCAAGGATATATTGGCCATCTGTGCATATGTAACCCAAAACTTAATTGGCAAGCACTGCCCAACCTAGCACAGACACTCTCCCAACTGAACTACATGCAGTGGCTCAACATAGAGCTGTGGGCTTCATCTAAAAAGGTGCTCATAGACTGAAAACTCGGCCGGCGGGGGCTACAAGGACTTTGGCCCCCTAAACTTAGTATAACAAGATGGCCTGTCAACTTACACAACTCGAGGTCAAGGCTCCCAATTGCTCCAAAAGTTTATATGCATAACCAGATCAGAGCTCAATATCTGTAGATAGGCGCTCTTGGGGAGGAGGGACTTCTACCGCTTAGACACTGTGTTGTTTAACTGGTGAAAATGCCTTATTTCGTATAGTCAATGCAGGGCCGTCAACTAATGGATTTTTAGGGTAGACTTCTGTTTTGTGTGTTATACATGAACTGTGATTGTGCTAGATTGCCAAACATGGATACCTTGAGAGTTACACTCCCAATAAGAAACCTTATAGCATATTTGTATGTTATACAACATTTACTTTTTATTTTAACATGCAAGGAGTGACGAACACAGCCTAGAGCACCTAAAAGCGACAGGGCACTCAAAGAACTATGGCTTCATCATTGGTGACAGCAGGGTCAACTTAACGTATTCGGGGATCAATAACATTTATGGGTGCCTTGACTCTGTGTCCGACAGCATTACTCACGGGCTAGCCCCTTCATTGTGTTTTACCCACATAAAGATGTTTGCACTAATTCCCGAAGTGTTTTGGCTACTTCGATAAATATTTTTTACAGAGGTTCAGCCACTGCAGTTAAATAAAGACAATGTGATAGATTCGCTATGTTTTTATTTTTTTTATTTTTTTTTTATTTTTATTCTTATAGAGAAATAATTTTTCATACTTCCTGCATAACTTATACAATAGATCTTTCAAGAAAAAACATCATACACTTGAAAGTGAACATTTTCAAATTTCCTTTCTGATAAATACAGTTATCTGTTGAAGGAACTAATTTCCTGATCTGGGTACTGGCTCACGTATAACATCGCACTCGATAGCTCTAAGAAACTAAAGTATGTAGATAATGTGTGCTTTATACATGGTTTATAATGGTGAATCAGGTCATTGCAGTCCAATAGTTATATGCAATGATATTAGTACCTTTTGAATGCGCTGAAGAGCACCGCCAGTGACAAAAGTTTCTCTACCATTATCATCGACCGTCACAGCAGAAAGTTTAGCTAGCGTTACACCAGCTGCAAATGGATGTCCAGGATTGCTACAAAACAGTAGTCGTTAAGCTGCTAAAATAGTTGAAAACTATATAAAGTAACTTCGGAAAAGTCATATACCTCTCCAGATCCTCGTATCTAATGTGCACATTGGTAATGGAGAGCTTCAAATTCCCAATTACTGTGTTGATTAACGATCCCAGCCAAGACGTATTCTGAAACAGACCAGGCAAATTATATGTAGAGTTCGCAATCATAGAACTACGAATCAAACCAAACAAGATTTTGTTAATCATAGAAACAGACCAGGCAAATTATATGTCAGACTATTTTCCAATCTGTAGCACATCAAGACCACCATCAAACCTTTCACAAGTCACGAATTAGCGTCCATGATATGATTAGGGGATCATTATTTTTATTGATTTTCAAATGAGCTCCTAATGCTCCTTTAAACTTTCATTTGGCCTATAAAGTTCAAAGGTTGAGTACATCTCAACGGAAGGAAATTGTCCAATGATAAAATCCATCTTTGCTGCTATGCGGTCTCCCTTGAGAAATCTTCATCCCAGGTGTCATTTACACTTTTAAAAACCAACACTGAAAATCTACAAACATGATAATAACTCATTGGCATCTTCGCCCTATCAGGTATTTTAAAGTTATTGCATCAGACATGCTTCCTTGTTAAGTGAACTCGCGAGACAACAGAGAGAAGGAAAAACCAGTTCCAAATGCACACACAGAAGTGCTCCAACAACTACAACTCTAAATTCTATATCTATAAAAGCTAAGATCACGCCCAACAATATCCAGGCAACAAAATCATAGTCCAAAACTATAATCACATGAAAACTCAGTCCAATGAAACATACACGGAAGAATGTTGTTAATGATGTTTCACTTAACAGTGTCAGTAAAATCAGCCAATGCAACCATAAACTCAAAAATTAAACAGTTACCTTAACTATAGGCACTACCTTCACTTTAAAAACAAAAAAACACCGAGGTAGTGATCATTTGAATCAAACTAGCGAAGAAGCCAAAGAGACAAAGTGAAAGCATACCAACTCAGATTGTAATCGCTCCTGAGCCTCCAAAAGCTTTGTTTCCATATCCTATAGTGACAATAAAGAATATGTATATGACTTGCTGCCTTTTTAGTTTATCTTCATCAAATAGCTTAGTAAATTACACAAATCATTTTAGTGCAACCTTACCCATACTCTACTCTTCTTAGCTTCTTGAACAGCATCCTCAGTATGTCCTTCGACATTAGTTGCGGGTTCAACTAACAACAAAATTCGATCCAGGTAAACTAAAACTGGTTCTTGGCCCAGCCTACTCCATGGAACCTGAAATTAGGAGGGAAGAAGCTTAGAGTTTGATAAGGTTCGACGTGTTTCAAAGTTAAGACCACAAAAATGTCAAGTCATAATTCCCAACCTTAAGCTTCACTGATCCAAGGAATCCGGCCTTAACTTTGACAGGAAGCTTTAACGCATTCAAAGCCTCAGGCTTCAATTGCATGTTTGACAGCTCTACATCACCTGCAATCCCATTCATGCGTAAGAATAATGATACAAATCCACTAGTAACAGATAAGAGGATAACCGATCATTACATAATGATCCACCCTAATGATTAAATCGCTAAATGAATATCAGCACATTACAATCATGTTATCAAAAGGTTCAGAATAATGATTTCTAGGGAAAGCAGGATAAGAAGGGAATGAAAAACTTAGCAAAGCAACACCATAATAGTTAATCAAAAGTCCTATAGGAAATTTACACCATAATGGTTCATCCTGATAGTCTTCTACCCGAATAAACTTTTAGTTCACGCTGGAATCTCAATTGCAAGCCTTACATATTCACAGCTGCATTAATTGTGTATCATAGTTTTAAGCCTAACAACATTCAGGGGTTTATATCAGTTATCTCATTCCAGCAACCTTATCCAGTTAGAAACATCTTAACTAGGCAACAGTCACAAAGAAAGGCTTCACAGAAATTAAATTTATCCCCAACCTAGTCTAGTGATACTCTAACCAGATTTTGTTTAATTATAACACGGTATTTGTCTATGATTTTGTTTCTCATTAGCATGGTAGTAGCAGCAGGGGATATTACTGGTACAAATGAGTGCAAAAAAAATTCAAGCATATGTCGTTGTGTTTCCCCTAAACCAGAGGGAGAGATGTTCAAAGTGAAGTAGATTCATTAACTGACTAAAGTAAACCTACACTATAGTTAGGTTGAAACTTTCTCCACCTCTTCAGTTCAGTAGTTCCCTGACTATACCAATTCTATCTTACTTCATTGATCAATGAACTTAAGTACTTAACCTAATTCACAACAACTTCAAAAATCATCTAAGATTCTACTACACAGTGTACACAACTTCGCATGTAAGTTTTTTCCAACTACCATTCAACAACAAAAAAAACTAATAATTCAGCGCATTAACTTTGATTCCACAATTACCTAATCAAAACTCTCAAATATATTGATCGAATGACAGGAAATAATTAAGAAAAGTAAAAGGGAAGAAACCTAACCTTGCCAAACACTGATTTTCAGTGCTTCTTTATTTAAACCTAACACATAATTCCCCAGATACCTCTGTAACAAATTCGCCACTTGATCTTCCAACATCTTTCTTTCTTTGTTTAACTCAGACCTTGTACCTTTGCCTGATCAAACAAACTATAATCTGGAAATACCCAAATCAGTCCATCTCGCAAAAACCTAAAAATTGATAACGAAGAGAAGGAGAGAATGTGTGTGTTTCATGTAAATAAATCATGTCTACGAAAAATCTATTTTGTGAGTTAAAAGACGGATAGAGATGTGTCTTCATTTCAACGAAGAAAGCTTGAGAAACAGCAAAGTAAAGAAAGAATTAAGCCCGTTTCGACGCCACGTGTTAATCAAGTAAAAACGTGAACACGCTAGAGAAGCCGACATAGTTTCTTTTTATTTCCTTAAATGCCCTCTGGGAAAATATATACTTATGGTGGATTTGTTCGTACAATTTACGGTTTCTAGGAATTTATAATTTCATGGGATTATAAATTCTGGGATTTATATAAATTCCTTGTGTGTTTGGTAACTCAATTAAAATTATCGAGTTTTCTTCTATTAAGGTCTTTATACCGTTTGGCATTACCCTCAAATTTTAAAATTGAATATATATGGGATTTAGAGTTAAAAAAAAGTGGGTACATAAATCCTTGATAAGTTTCTCAGCAAATCTTAGGGGGGAGAGGTCGGACTTCATATGGAGGATTTGCTGGAAAACTAAATTCCGTAGAAAACGTGATTCCAAGGATTCGGACAACCAAACATATAGAGGGAAACGTAATTCTACTAAATCCCTTGGACCCATAAATTCCACCTTTAAAATTCTACATCCAACCATTAAGAGACTAGCGGGATTCGTCTCCCACCTGGGTGTGTACTTAATAGACGTGGCGGTATCTTAATCAGCATATTCAGAGGAAGACGGAAGATATCGATGGTGATCGGGGATGCGGACATTTTTTAATAGTTCTTACTAGAATGAATTTGTGTAATTGTTAGATCATTAGGGTTGACATTTTTAAGGCAAAAGTGTAAGATTTATTTTTTATTTTTTATTTTTTTATGGAAACAGGGGTTTTGAAGTGCCCCTAAATTTTATTTATGACTAAAATTGAGGTTTGAAGGATTACATTGATTAATTACATCAATAAACAGGACAATACAGATAGTACTCCCTCTGTTTCTAAAATATAGGCAGGTTTCCTTATTTGGGTATGTCAAAAAATAAGCTTGTTTCCATATGTGGAAAGTCAAATGTTATGATTTTACTACTATACCCATAGAGGGACCACTTATCTCTCTCCTTTTTCTCTCTAATACAAAAAATGACCACTTCTCTCTCATCTTTCTCTAATAGCAAATGAGTGGGGACCAAATGATAGTTTAGTAAAAAACATGAAAAAGTGGCTACAATGATTGGTTTTCTTAATTTTTGTGAAAACCAAACTTGACTATTTTTTAGAAACGGAGGGAGTACAAGATTTACAATCGAAACTTAAAGAAACGAGATAAAAAATCGTACTAAATTTCTGCAGCCCGCGGATGTCCTTATAATGTTTTCAAACCATTTTGTTTCTTGATCATCAAATATATCAGATGCTTCCATAAAAGGGAAGTTATATGCCCAAATTAATTTCTTCACAAACGATCTCCATATCCGGTGAAGTAAATCGTTTTCCTCCATAACATGTTTGATAACAATGCTAATCCAAATCCACCAAAAAAAACTAATAAAAGGATAAGAAAACAAGTCTTGATAGTATTGTGAAACCATCAGACCGATCAGAAAACCATAATAATTGTTTAGAAACAATTTATTTTATTGAAAAAAAAAATGTATACAGGGGAAACAAACTCGATCCGTCCGGTAGATCTGAAAAATCAAACCAAAACCAGACAGATCAAGAATCTAAGTTATGAAGAAAGTAGTTTTTTTTTCTTTTTTGTTGGGAGAGAAAAGGGGAGAGGGACGAAAAATTTTAATTGAAAACAGGTTAGCCACAGATTTAATAACTCACCTGAAAAGAGCACATTGGGGAAAAGAACATAAGAGAAGGAAAAATGCAAGAACATAGCTCTCTTCAAGAAAAAAAAACGTTTTCATGACTATCTCCCTACCATTGTTGTGAGAACCGGACTGGATCAGTCGGTTAAATCGGAAAATCGATGACCCAATTATTTTTCTTATCCGGTCTAACACTGTCAATGATCTCTCAAAAACCATTTTATTTTTTGTGAAACAAATGACCCAACATGTCTTATCACTGAACCACACAACCCAGTACAGTTCAAACTGGTTCGGTATAGCAATATTGTAAACATTTTAATAAAATGTCTGATATGCAACATAAAAAAATTATGTGAATGACATTCAAACATTAAGGCCATTAGTCATTTTTCAATTTCTTCAGTTGTTTAATCCTGTCATTTTTTTTTCCTTTGATGTTGTTGTATGTGGTCAAATTATTTGATATGTTATTACTACCTCTGTTTCAAAATAATAGGTTGGTTTCATGTGTAATTTGTACATGAAACCAGCCTATTATTTTGAAACGGAGTGAGTATATAAGTCTTCCAAATTGTTAATCAAATCAAGTTTACATTTTCATCACATTACAATATGTATGTATTACTCGATCTCTCGTAATCTCATCACAACCTCTGTGTTCTTTATCTTCTTCAATGAAAATACTACTTGTAGATGGTGAAATTTGGATAAGGGGAAAAAGTGTCATTTCAAGACCATAGGACAAAACCCAACTCTCAAAGGAGAGATTAAGCCCTTGGCCCTCAAGGCACCCATAGCCACGATTTATAGTATATGTCCCCGCGAGACACTTCTGGTCGTGATGCCGTGATTTCTAGCGCACATCCTCGACGAGATATTGCTGGTCATGTATGTTTTGTAGAGCATAAAACGTTCCCGACGGACTTATGAACTAGAACAACCACAATTCCAGCATGTCTTCGTGAGACGCAACTGGTTGTGATGCCATAATTCCTAGTATACATCCTCGATGAGATATTGTTGGTCATGTAGGCTCTTTGGATGCGTAAAAACGTCCCCGAAGGACTCGTGACACAAATCAGAGACATACATGTCTCTTGTAAGCACGGCTCACTCTATTTGAGATCAAAGACTGATTCCTAGTACATCATCATGAGATACACTGGTCATGTCTACTCTAGGATCTGACTCGAATTACTAAGGCTTCCGAATAATTCCTAGGACATACCCGCGAGATACGATGGTTATTCTGCCTTTGAGCCCTTTCGACAAACTCCTAGAACATTCTTTCGAGATACACTGGTCATGCCGGCCCCATTATACATACACAATTGACTGCTAGCACATCTCTGCAAGATACGCTGGTCAAAGATAAGTGAGTCGAAGTCTCGCAGAGACATCATTAGGCATGCAAGCCTTCCTTTCTCTCATGAACATGTCCCAGCTGACTTTAGAGAGACTCAGTCACGTCGTCCAAGTCTCAGACAGCTTCAGTCAGGTCGGTAAAGTCTCAGGCAGCCTCAGTCGCGTCGGTCAAACCTTAGATATCCTCATCTAAACTGAGCCATATCCTCTGAAGAGTCTTATACAGGCATAAGACTCAGGCACAAGCCTCATTTAAGACTTAAGCCTATTTCTCAATGTATCAAACACACTCACGGCTAGTACATTTGACCTGAACTGTACATGTCTATCAAAAAACGTGGATAAGCTCCCTTGAGCTTTGCATGCTCAACAAAGGGGCCCACAAGCAATAATACGGTCTTCACGTGATATATGTGACCGGACGTGGAGAGATGGAACTCAACCTCAGCTTCTCTCATACTCTGAGGCATTACATGTCTTTTCATGTGACTCATCCTAGTCATTCTTATAAATCAGAGAATATCTCTCTCTTGGCCAATTCGGCTAAATAGAATATTTCTCTCTCTCAACACATCATCACAAAGGCTAACTCAGATTCACACAAATGGGGATATCAATTAGGGTTTTGGTATGGCGGTCTATGATACTTGTAATAAATACCTGGATTGTTTCTCACTGCATAAGAGAGTAAAGGCGGTGGAATAAAAAGATAAACCCATCCTCGTTTATCTCTATCTATTCCTAAAGAGACGGGAAGAGTGTTACGCACGGCAAGAAATCCCTATATTCACCAACCAGAGATTATAGAATTCAGCTATAAATAGGTCATATATTTCTCCAAGCTAACAGAACTTTCTCATAACCTCTCAGAGCAATAACTTGTTCTATGATCTCTCTATTCATCTACTTCTCACCCTATAACCAGCCCTAACCTCTCTTGTGATTGAACCAGCCTTTGAACGGCCATTGTGCGTGGTTTAGGTGAAGCCTGTTCGTACTCAACCTCCCGTAACTCACTTTCCAAACCCTAGAATTTTAGAACTATATTTTGGTGACCATAGTGGGAGGTTGTTCACTCAATTACAGATCTCAATTATGGTCCAATTAGGAAGTAAGCCGATTTCACCAATCCAAACACAAAAACTTTACATTGATTTAGTCTATGTAATTCATTACAGACTTAATCGGGGGAGATATCCTTACCAACACTTTTCTCTCTCAAACTATTTTTTGACCTTAGTGAATAGGTGTTGATGGTGGCTTTTAGCTTAGGGATAAAATCGTAAAACCTCATATCCGACATGACGTCACTATGAACGATAACGCATTTATTGAACCGATCAACGTGCTTACGTAAGAATTACCAGGGCACCTTTTACATATATATATACATGTGTCATGTTCCACGACAGAACCCTTAGTATTAACTGACGTCACCTATGTACATGCATAACCCTAATTCTCTTAGCGTGCCAATGGAAAACCATGCCAGCCACGTCCATGCGCCAAGGTATACCAACCATGCCGACCGCACCACTGTGCCAATGGAAAACCATGCCAGCCACGTCTCCGCTCCAAGGCATGCCAACCATGTCGGTCGCACCACCGTGCCAATGGAAAACCATGCCAGCCACGTCTCCGCGCCAAGGCATGCCAACCATGCCAGACGCACCACCATGCCAATGGAAAACCATGCCAGCTGCACCACCGTGCCAATGGCAAACCATGCCATCCGCACCATCGTGCCAATACCCAAAGCCATGCCGGCTTAAACTATACCGATGGCTACCAGAAGGGTTGCAACGATCAACGACCACCCTTCCACCTGAGAAGCATATCTCGGCCCTCCAAGTTTGCCACCAAAAACGCATAGAAAACTTCCGGCCCAAGGCCAAAATAACACGGTTTGCACCTAAACCCGAATTTGGTCGCGCCTACTCTATGGAAAAGCCATGACGGCCTAAACTATATCGGTGGCTACCATAAGGGTTGCAACGATCAATGGCCACCCTTCCACCTGAGATGCAGATCTCGTCCCTCTAATTTTGCCACCAAAAACGCATGGCAAACTTCCATCCCAAGACCAAAATAACACGGTTTGCACCTAAACCCTAATTTGGTCGCGCCCACTCTATGGCAAAGCCATACCGGCCTAAACTATGCCATTGGCTACCAGAAGGGTTGCAACGATCAACAACCACCCTTCCACCTGAGACACAGATCTCGTCCCTCCAAGTTTGCCACGAAAACGCATGGCAAACTTCCGGCCCAAGGCCAAACACCACGATTTGCATCTGAAACCTAATTTGGCCGCGCCTATTCTATGGCAAATACACGCCGACTCTACCATGGCCACTGGCATGACATCATGCCACACATAACGCCATGTTACATATTTTCCCATGAAAAATGCTCGAGACATCAACACATGTCACAAACTGGGGGATGCTCATTAGGGTTTTGGTTTGGCGGTTTGCAGCGTGCGGCGTACACTACGCCCGTTACAAGAAAGTGTCATAAGAATGAGTCGGTTAGTAAATACAAGGAGTAATGGTGAAACGTTTCTTTTATTATGGAACATCAATTCCAGACATTACCCGTTACCACCTCCTTTCACTTTACTCAACCGTTTCTATTTCTTACGCGACCAGAGTACGTTTGGGTTACGACTTGTATAAATAGGTCTTACCTATTTCATCAGAGGAACAAGTTCTCATCAGGAGCATATAACACTCATAAAACAATTTGCTAGTTTTCCCATCTGTTAGCTTCCCGCTTTCTGATACAAGTCGTAAAACTACTACTCTTCCAGAATCAACTATTCTGGTTTCAACACTCTCTTCGCTTCCCTCCCCTCTCCTTCACTTTGTGACCGAAGCAAGTCTGGAACGGCCATTTCTTGGTTTAGGATGGATTTGTACAGATTGATCTCTCGAATCTAAAGTACTTACTTGCAGTATATTATTTAGGGTTTAAATTTGTTTCTCACCCACACACCCGAAATTACCAAAATCAGCAGAAACTATTTTCACCCTCAAACAATTAGCGAACACAGTGGGAGGATTGATCTTTCGGTTACGCTGTCAACTCTCGAACTCATCGTTCGATTTAGATCTCGAAATGATAGCAATAATTGATCTGATCAGAGATCAACGACCCAGTTGTCAGTCGCGATACAACAAGAGATGACTAGGGACTTCCAAGGAAGGAAAAGCAAAAAATCCACTCAGGATCGCCAGCTAGTTGCCAATAATCACGCAACGAGGAATAACTGGGGACTTCTCAAGATGATTCGACTGCCACTCATTAAATGCGGACTTACAGTTTGGGATCCGTTTTATTGAAGCATGTGATAAACGAAAAAAAAAAAAGAAAAGAGGGTAAGTCCGGTTAATATACATAACCGATTATTATGGGTTTCCACGTTGAAACCAAACACCATGTTATTCCCAAGTTTCATCCCATACTTCCCCCCGTCATGCAACATTCACGATTTCACAATTTTCCCAGATGATTTTTTACATATGCTTGAAACTCATAGTTTAACATATCAAAAGACCATTATCCCAAAATAATCCAAAAACTCTTATAAAAAGCAATCATCCATCAATCCAAAAGGAAAACCGAACTGTAATCTAGGCGTCTCTTGGCCTTAAAAAAACTAAGAAAAGGAGTTTCATAAGAGTAACACGCTCAGGGTAAATCGCTCAACAACGGCTCGTTCTTCCTGTAAAAGACGTCTTGCATATATTGAAGGGCCGCCTGCTTTAGTTTCAACTCCTGAGATAACTTCTCCAGCTCTTGGGACAACTTAGCGACTTCTGCCTCCTGATGATTAATTGAATCCGCGGAAGGACCATCAACTATTTCAGCCTGCAGATTTTGGACCTCAGAAAATCCCTTGCAGAACCAGGAGGCATTAAACTCAAAGTCTACACACGTATCCCAATGGAACTTCCAGCTTGAGACCACATCCTCGGAAACGGTATAGCCATTCACGTTGCGCATATGGTGAATTGAGGACAGAGCTTCTTCCACATGCTTAACCAATGAAAATCGGCTAGTGAGTTTTTTGGTTGTGGCAATATGACCATATTTTTCCCATATCCTGGTATATAACTCTGCATGCTTAGCTGGTACACTGAAGCCTCCAATCAACACATGGTCTTCGTGGGGAGTCAAATATGGAGGCATAAAAAGGGCGCCCGCAACTGAATATGTAACCGGCAAAGAATTTCTGACTACGATTGCACCAATGGTTGCTGGAGTACCTTCCGTCATCTGGGTCTCAACGTTATCAATATTCATTTCCAAATCACCAATAGGCGCGACTTCCACGGTTGGACTTTCATCGTGGCGAGTCTCCATCTCAAGGTCATCTTTAGAAATAATTCCTCCCTGCAACATTATGATTTAGTTTTGTTTCAAAAGTGAAAAGAAGAAAGGGGATACGGAAACTTACCAGCTCATTTGCGGACTGGCCAGATAAGTACTCAATGTCACTTTCAGAAGCACTTTCGTCGTCACTGCTGGATCCCGAGTTTTCCTCTTCTCCGGAGTCTTCTGCGTCTTCAAGAAACTTATTAGCTGACTTCTGTGCAAGCCTAGAAAAGGAATTTGTGATGTCAAGCCCCTGAATTACGAAAGAAGAAAAGATGTTCAGCAACAACAAAAATGGGTGGCGAAGACTTGCGTAAATCAGTAGGGAGTCGTACATACCCATATTTTGGAAGAGTTGAAGGTCACATGAACTTCTGCATCCGACCGAAAACTACCCGCACGGTTTTTGGAACTTCGTTCTTTTCTCTGAGAATGACCCGCATCCAGACTAGAAGATTTTCGCTTAGCAGAAAAACGTTCTCTCAACAACGGGTGCTCCGCTAAAGTCTCAGAGGAAGGTTTACCACGAGTATTCTTTACTACGGCCTTCACAAATTTTTGGATGGCAAGAAACTCACCCTGCCATAATGCGTTGTACTTGGAGGTCGTCGATGAATCTATTTTCGAAAGCAAGAAAGGGATACTTTTACCCGGCATGAGAACACTAGCATCAAGAAAGGCTGGTAACAAATCCTCTGGAGGAACCGCCTGACGAACAAGAGGGACTCCTTGGTCGAAACCCATATGTAAAGTTGCACGATCGATGTTGTAAGAGACTGCCTGACACGAACCTCGAAAGAAGGACGGTATGTAACCAGGCGTACAACTTTGCATGAATACAACCTCTCCAACGCCCATGTTCTTTTCGTCAGAGAGCAAAGACATGCTCGGAGCAGAAGCAAAGGTGTTAACCTAAACTACAGATGCACACACCGGGGCCCATGGACGAAAGTTGACCGCGTACGAATAGTCGAGGAAATCAACCAGTTTTGGACTGGCTCTTAGGCGCCTATTCGACCAGCGAAGTATCCTTGAACCACCGCAAGGCTCGGGAAACGAAGCCAACGGTTTAGGAGCGTATCTCTCGAAATGCTCCCATAACCATGTTTGGAGGAAAGCGGCATGAACATACGAGTCCACCTTCATGTAACCATTCGAAGTGCGCATGTCCGCAACTAGGTGATCCAAGTTTGTGTACAGAGAACCGAGAAATAATCCGTCTATGGGGAGAACGACGCCTTTCGCCAGTTTGATAGCAAATTTAATAAGACCTCGCCTTATCTCCTTTTTATCGGAGCCGTCATCAAAAATGTCTCTGGACAGCCACGGTGCTAAAAACGCAGCAACATGGAGAGTATCGTCTAAAACTAGGTCCGACTCCGGCTCATCAGGGAACCACTCACACACCCACCAGCTGTAGAAATACTTCGTCTCGTAATCCTTCCGAACGAATCCTTTTGACTTCTCGAAAAGAGTAGCACATATTTCTTCTCCATCGTCAGATAACGTGATGTTAAGATTCCCTGTTATGGGAAGACTCAACAAAATAGCTACACTCTCTAAAAAGATGGTCATTTCACCCCCACCTGCATATGGCCGTATGAGTATCTGGATACCATATGGAGACAAAAGCAATTAGACCTGGTATATCTTTCCTAATTTGAAGTGTTGCGGAAGCCATGACAGCATCAATGATTTGCGCCTTGGTCAAACTAGCTCTTATACAGTCTTGACTTATCATGAATCGCACCCATTCGTCAAAAGAACGCAGCGGACTCACAGAGATTTTAAAATCAACAGGAGAAGCGAAGTACTCTTTCCTCTGGAGGCAAAATCGTATTACATCCCCTGGCGGAACCAACTGAATCCCTCCTTCACTCTTCGGACCGATGAAAAGGATCGGCGCATACTTGGGATGGTTTCTCCTAGCAGAAAATATCGTGAAGAATTTATCATTTGTATTCGGCTTGGAGTTGCCGACATTTTTCGGTGAAGTGGCAAGATTTTTTTCAGGTGACATCTTAACAAAATTCCTTATGCTTTTGAATAAACTGCAACAAAGTGAAATGAGGAAATACTACCTTAGAGAAAAACATGCATAAAGTCTTATCAAAATCGGTTATGAACAACAACACATTTGTTGCGGATATTTCCCTTTGGCCACATGTCACGACGTTCACGACTAAAAAAATGGGGACTAATGCTACTCAATGGGGTATACGTGACGTCACGGGAAATACGCTCTTGGCCGAAATTAGGTAATGCCGCGGGAAGCATGCAAGGCCGCGGAAAATACAACCTGGGTCGAGTTACGGGAACATGCTTACGACCAAAAGAAGAATGTTTTCACATGTCCACAAAAGGGAAACGAAATCCTGAAGCTAGATTTTATGAAAAAACAACTAATGACGGCAACCTAATCACACACGCATGTTCTGTATAATACTTGGTTTTCTTACTATCGGTGTAACACCCCGTATTTTTAGCATGGCGCATGCTGAAAGATGCGCCATGGACTGAGATGAAGCTTCATCCAAAGATTCTGTTGGTTGGTAAGAGGTAGATTGGCTTAAGGCCAATATCACGCCAAAATGGCGCATTGCGTTGGGCATTTGACCAAGGGTCAATATTGTGTGTCAGGTAAGGCACATCGCGTATGCATATTGGCTAAGGCCAATATGACCTTAGTTGGAAGTTACATTGGCCAAGAGCCAATCTCGCACCAAGAGTGCTTCAGGACAACTGGGTAGATGGCCTTAAGAATGTACAACCATCACAGCTGGACATTGGTGTGGCCTATGGGCCAAAGTCGGAAATATAGCCATCACGGCCCTTCATCGGGTTTGGCTCGGGAAATGTTCAGCCATCCTGGCCGAGCATAGGAACTGGCATGTGAGCCAGAACTGAATGTACAGCCACCTTGGCCGGTTATTCAGGAAAATACATGGCAACGGCCATGAATAGTAAAACGGGGAGTTGATGAAGGATTTTATCGCCCCCAATAAGAGTTCTAAAAATGTCAAATAAACATATATAGGGAAGGGTAGTTGGTTGAAGGTGCATATGCGGACTATGCACCAAGTAAGCTTCATAGCTTAGCCAGAAGTGTATAAATGATGCCTAAGGGTCATTTATAGTTGCTTAGCCTTGAGAGAGGGAATATGATGCTAAGGCATCACTATGCCATTCCACGGACTCGATGATGCATTACTTGGATGTATTTGACGGAACGGCCTATACGGACTAGGCCATTACCATTATTGCTTGGCCACGACCTAGAAAACGAGTTGGAATAAGTTGCTTGTCCCTGATGAACTACGGTCTGTGCTTGATTCCTTTAGAGTAGGGAAGGATGCGTAGGCATACGCAATGAGTTGCAGCATTGCCGGTCCAGCACGTTGGCCCCTCATATCATCTAAGCTCGGTAGCTCGACGCAAGAGATGATTGTGGCCAGACTTGATGAGGCTAAGTTGCATGTCAGTAAGTGGATTCTCATACTTCCTATCAAGTTATAAATATTTGGTAAGCGAGGCAACG
The DNA here is from genome assembly GCA_023529315.1 of Papaver bracteatum. NCBI lineage: Eukaryota > Viridiplantae > Streptophyta > Magnoliopsida > Ranunculales > Papaveraceae > Papaver > Papaver bracteatum. Next base: position 1,470,584 of record JAJJWX010000603.1, read on the forward strand.
TAGGAAAGGGCAAGGGCTTGGTGCGGCCTATGCCTAAGTCCATGGCTTATGCCTTAAGTCTGGACAAGACCCGACGGTATGACGGTTGCTCAGCTAGTTAGGAAATTCAGTGACGAATTCCTACGCTGAGGCAAAGCCAGAGATGCATGTGAAGTGCATTGGCATTGTCCTTATGGCCATAAACCCTTTTGTAGAACAAGGGTAAGTTGGAAAGGTGTGTAAGCTTAAATAGCTGAATCATGCTCCACGAGCATGCTCGCAAGGGCAAGTGAGTGTGCATTTTCAAGGGGATGAGTCCCGGATCGTAGCTTCATCAGTGGCGCACCGGGGGAGTTGCGGCCTGCGGGGCGACGCGCCGAAGGCGTAATTTTCCGGTCTGTCACAATCGGTGTGACGACTAACGTTACTATGATACTGCTAGCGGGGAAGAATCATTCATGCAAAAGTATTTCTACTGGTTCATGGAGAATATATTTGTGACTAGGGTTTGCACCAACAACAAAAAAAGAAGAAAAACGTTAGAGCACATACCTGGAATGCGCTCGCCTACTTCTCTGCTTTGCTGCTAACGCGGAGACGTGAAAACAAAGCCAATATTACAAAAATACAAGAGGCGCGACACCCTTTATATGTATACTACTTGGGAGTCTGGGTGAAAGAAGGTTTCCTTTTATAAATAAAACACTTTTGGAATTAGGACAGAAGAAGGTTTATTGTTTAAACTGCACACAAAAAAGGCAATCGGGCCCGCGAAGGCAATGCTCCATGACACAACCATTCAGCAGCCAAGGCAATACCACAATGTTCGCGCCTTCCAATCCAAGACACCTCCAAGTTGCGCCAATCCGAGCCGCACCGAGACAAGCCACGCCCAAGTCGCCCGAACCACATCCAAGCCAAGTCGCACCCAAGCCGCGCCAAGCCAATTTGCGTCCAAATCGCGCCCAAGTCTCTCATTCGCTACTTCAAGCCAACGTCCTATGATCAAAATGAACCTATCCAAAATACAGTGGCACAAGGATCACAGGCTTCTAACACCTTCACTAAAGGTTATTTGATTTTCCTCGACAATATCCTCACGTCTTGCTCTCTCGATTTTGCTCTCGTCTGTCACCATCTCATGCTTACCTCACAACAATGCTACTATTGCGCGCTAAGCAGGGGACTTAATGTTGATAGTGGTTTTTATCTTAGGGATAAAATCGTAAAACCGCATATCTGACATGACGTCACTATGAACGATAACGCATTTATTGAACCGATCAACGTGCTTACGTAATAATTACATGGGTACCTTTATATATATATACATGCATCATGTTCCACGGCAAAACCCTTCGTATTAACTGACATCACCTATGTATATGCATAACCCTAATTCTCTCATTGTGATGATGGCAAACCATGCCAGCCACGTCCCTGCGCCAATGAATGCCAACCATGTCGGCCGCACCACCATGCCAGCCACGTCTCCGCGCCAAGGCATGCCACCCATGCCAGCCGCACCACCGTGTCAATGGTAAACCATACCAGCCACGTCTCCGCGCCAAGGCATGTCAACCATGCTAGCTGCACCACCATGCCAGCCACGTCCTTGCGCCAAGGCATGCTAACTATGCCAGCCACACCACCGTGCCAATGGCAAACCATGCCAGCCACGTATCCGCGCCAAGGCATGCCAACCATGCCAGCCGCACCACCGTGCCAATGGCAAACCATGCCAGCTACGTCCCTGCGCCAAGGCATGCCAACCATGCCAGCCGCACCACCGTGCCAATGGAAAACCATGCCATCCACGTCCCTGCGCCAAGGCATGCCAACCATGCCAGCCGCACCACCGTGCCAATGGCAAACCATGTCAGCCACGTCTCTGCGCCAAGGCATGCCAACCGCACCATCGTGCCAATATCCAAAGCCATGTCAGCCTAAACTATACCGCTGGCTACCAGAATGGTTGCAACGATCAACGGCCACCCTTCCACCTGAGATGCAGATCTCGGCCCTCCAAGTTTGCCACCAAAAACGCATGGCAAACTTCCGGCCCAGGGCCAAAATAACACGGTTTGCACATAAACCCTAATTTGGCCGCACCTACTCTATGGCAAAGCCATGACAGCCTAAACTATGCCGATGGCTACCAGAAGGGTTGGAATGATCAACGGCCACCCTTCCACTTGAGATGCAGATCTCGGCCCTCTAAGTTTTCCACCAAAAACGCATGGAAAACCTCCGGCCCAAGGCCAAAATAACACGGTTTGCACCTAAACCCTAATTTGGCCGCGCCTACTCTATGGCAAAGCCATGCCGGCCTAAACTATGTCGTTGACTACCAGAAGGGTTGCAACGATCAACGACCACCCTTCCACCTGAGATGATGGATCTCGGCCCTCCAAGTTTTCCACCAAAAACGCATGGAAAACTTCCGGCCCAAGGCCAAAATAACACGGTTTGCACCTAAACCCTAATATGGTTGCGCCCACTCTATGGCAAAGCCATGCCAGCCTAAATTATGCCGCTGGCTACCAGAAGGGTTGCAAAGATCAACGACCACCCTTCCACTTGTGACACAGATCTCGAACCTCCAAGTTTGCCACCAAAACGCATGGCAAACTTCCGGCCCAAGGCCAAACACCACGGTTTGCGTCTGAAACCTAATTTAGTCGCGCCTATTCTATGGTAAAGACACGCCGAATTTACCATGGCCACTGGCATGCCACCATGCCACACATAATACCATGTTGCATGTTTTCCCATGAAAAATGCTCGAGACATCAACATATGTCACAAACTGGGGGATGCTCATTAGGGTTTTGGTTTGGCGGTTTACAGCGTGCGGCGTGCACTACTCCCGTTACAAGAAAGTGTCATAAGAATGAGTCAATTAGTAAATACAAGGAGTAATGGTGAAACATTTCTTTCATTATGGAACATTAATTCCAGACGTTACCCATTACCACCTCCTTCCACTTTACTCAACCGTTTCTATTTCTTACGCGACCAGGGTACGTTTGGGTTACTACTTGTATAAATAGGTCTTACCTATTTCATCATAGGAACAAGTTCTCATCAGGAGCATACAACACTTAGAAAATAATTTTCTAGCTTTCCCATATGCTAGCTTCCCACTTTCTGATACAAGTCGTAAAACTACTACTCTTCCAGAATCAACTATTCTGGTCTCAACACTCTCTTCGCTTCCCTCCCCAAAACCAGCCCTTCTACTTCACTTTATGACCGAAGCAAGTATGGAACGACCATTTCTTGGTTTAGTCTGGATTTGTATAGATTGATCTCTTGAATCTAAAGTACTCCCTTGCAGTACATTGTTTAGGGTTTAAATTTGTTTCTCACCCACACACCCGAAATTACCAAAATCAGCAGAAACCGTTTTCACCCTCAAATAATAGGTAAATGACGTTTTGGATAGCCCGAATCTCTCCCTGCATAACAAAACTCCCCAGTAAACTATTCTCATGAAAATGTACCGTTAATCCTTAAAATCGTTTGAAAAGACGATGGTTCCCAAATATACCACAATCTTTTATTTATCCACCTATAAGTCCTCTTACCGAAAGTGATCGTCTATGGACAAAGTCTGTATTTACACTTTGTGTGATTATTTATGGATACGAGATCGAGACAATACGACTACTAAAGTGTGATACTTGATAATAGGTTCAGACTTAACCAAACTCTATAGGATCACTATCAAGCATATACAGAGTTAACGTTTGTGTATTTTACTTTTAATTATAATAAACAATTATAATTGCGGAAATATAAAAGTAAAAGACATGGCAAGATTTTGTTAATGAGGAGAATGCAAATGCAGAAAAACCCCGGTACCTAGTCCAGAATTGAATACTCTCAGAATTAAGCCGTTATACAAAACCAACTTCGTATAGTTGAGACCAAGCAACTACCCCTAGTTTACTTAGTTTCCTCAGTATCCCTGCGCTTCTGACTTCGGTGAGTTCACGCACTGGAATAATTCTTTTGGATCGTATTCCAAACAGTAAATGAACAACAGATATGTTTGGTAACAACTCTTTCGTTTCTTGCAAGATAAAGATATCTCAAGTCATACGCAAAGGCTCTTCCGTTTAATTTAATAAATTCATTTGCCTGTTAGATCAATTTATCAAATAACTACAAAGTAGTCAAGTTTAGATTCGCAATCAATCGATATAGATTCCAAAAGAAACTATAAAGTGATGTCGATCTCACGCAACTAATCAATCGAATAAATCCAATTCTAGTTGGATCCCAGACGATCAAGGTTTATGTATACCCAAAGATTTGAGAACCAAATAAGAAATCTTTTTTGTCTTCAAATCTTCTTTAATCTTCAATAAACACCTACACAACACCACTTGAATCTCTTGTGATCAATCACACATAGAACGAAGTCTGTTAACAATAGATTATCATAAGATATCTTTAGATATACAAACAGTTCTAAAGATCCCGTCAATACTTCGAACTAGTTTGAGTGCATCTTATATCAGAAGAGAAGATTCTCAAGAATAAACAAACTAGGTGCAATCAAAGTTTCAACAACCGTTAGTCAATCAAATCAATCAAAAACTAATAACACTATTGAAAAAATGGGGGTCAAACAACCACACCCAATATTTTGCTTAGCAATCTATATGGACAAACTCCAATATAATTCCAAGAGAATCAACTAGACAGTCAGATTTAATCAATGGAAATATATCCAAGAGTTGTATCTATGTTTCACAATGTAATCAGCAAATCAAACAGATAGAAATCCGTGAGCCTGATTATTATGTGAAACAACTTGAACAGTACCAAAGACCAATGTTCAAGTTTCAATTAATTTATATCAACAACCAAAGGTTGGATTATCTAATTGATTGAACTACGCACAACCTGTGATATTTTAATTATATAAACAAATATAATGCGGAAAAGAAATAACACAGACACCAAAAAAATTGTTAATGAGGAAACCGCAAATACAGAAAAACCCCGGGACCTAGTCCAGATTTGAACAACACACTATATTAAGCCGCTACAGACACTAGCCTACTCCGAGTTAACTTCAGACTGGAATGTAGTTAATCCCTAACCAATCCCACACTGATCAAGGTACAATCGCGTTCCTTACGCCTCTAGAACCACTCTGGATTCTACGCACTTGATTCCCTTAGCTGATCTCACCCACAACTAAGAGTTGCTACGACCCAAAGTCGAAGACTTGATAAACCAATTTGTCTCACAGAAAAGTCTATTGAATAGATAAATCTGTCTCCCACAGATATACCTATGAGTTTTGTTCTGTCTTTTGATAAATCAAGGTGAACATGAACCAATTGATATACTGGGCTTATATTCCCAAAGAACAGCCTAGAAATATCAATAACCTCACAATAATCTTAATCGTATGGTAGCGAAACAAGATATTATGGAATCACAAACGATGAGATGAAGATGTTTGTGACTACTTTTTATCTTGCCTTTCAGAGAATAAATCTCGAGCAAATCTTAGAGAAGATAGTACTCAACACGATAGAAAATAGCAAGATCAGAACATGCAACTACAGAGAAAATATTTGGGCCTGGCTTCACAATCCCAATGAAGTCTTTAAGTCGTTAACCTACAGGGTTTTGTGAAAAACCTAGGGTTAAAGGAGAATCGATTCTAGTCGCAACTAGTATCACACATGAGGTGTGGGGATTGAGTTTCCCAGTTGCTAGAGTTCTCCTTTATATAGTCTTCAAATCAGGGTTTGCAATCAATGTTACCTTGGTAAAACTTTCACCGTTAGATGAAAACCTGATTAGAATCAAGCTAATATATTTCAACCGTTAGATCAAACTTAGCTTGTTACACACAAATAAAAAGTGACTTCATTTATATATGAATAACCGTACCTATACGTGTGCACCTTTGTTGGCTCAACAATAGTTAACCGGAGTTAGCCATATGAACACTTTCATATCAACCTTATTCATCTTAACCATAACTTGTTCAAATGACTCAAATGAAACTAGTTCTAGAGTTGTTCAATTGTTTATATTCTCGTAGAAGTATACAAGACACAATTGAAGCAAAATATTGTGTGACGGACCGGAAAATTACGCCTTTGGCGCGTTGCCCCGCAGGCCGTAACTTCCCCGATACGCCGTGATGATGCTACGATATGAGCCTTAAAGCTAGGCAAATGCACGTTAATTTTCCCTTGCAAGCATGCTCGTGGAGCATGGAGCAGCTATTTTAGCTTCCACACGGTTCCAACTTACCCTTGTTCTGTGAAGAGTTTGTTAAGAAAATAAAAATTTTCTTAATACGGAAGAAACGGCCTTTTGAGGCTCTAAACGATGAAATTTGGCTAAATTCCGGTGACCATGTGGATCTATAGATCAACATGTCTTGATCTTTAGGTCGTTTCCCATCAAAATGGACTCCTCTTGAGCTAAATTACGACACTCGGGTTTTTAGCCTAGGTCGAACGCCTTGAAAGGAAGTATGAGCATTCAAGGAATGGAATGCAACTAACCTCATCAAGTATGGCAACAATCATCTCTTACGTCGAGCTACCGATCCAGATGATATGAGAGGCCAAAGTGTCGCAATCATCTCTAAATTAGATGATATGAGCGACAATGTGCTGGACCGGAAATGTTGCAACTCATTGCGGCTGCCTACGTACCCTTCCCTACTCTAAAGGGATCAAGCACAAACCGTAGTTCATCCACGAAGGTACAAGCAACTTAATCCAACTCATTTTCTAGGCCGTGGCCAAGCAATAGTATGGCCTAGTCCGCATAGTCCGTTCCGTCAAAATACATGCTAGTGATGCATGTTTGGTCCGCAATATGGCATAACGATGCCTAAGCATCAAATGCCCTCTTCGCGAGGATACGCAGCTATAAATGAGCATTAGGCGTCATTTATACTCTTCCAGCTAAGCTATGAAGCTTACTTGGTACATAGTCCACGTATGCACCTTCAACCAACTACCCCTCCCTATATATGTTAATTTGACATTTTTAGAACTCAAACTGGGGGACCAAAAATCTTTCATCAACTCCCCACTTTACTATTCATGATTGTTGCCATATATTTCATGAATAATCGGCCAAGATGGTTGTACATTCAGTTCTGGATCACATGCCAGTTCCAATGTCCGTCCAGGATGGTTGAACATTCTTAAGGCCTTCTACCCAATTGGCATGAAGCACCCTTGGTGCGAGATTTGGCTCTTGGCCAAATGCCAAACATAATGCGCCATTTTTGGCGCGGTATTGGCCTTAAGCCAATCTGCCTCCTACCAACCAACAGAAGCTTTGGATGAAGCTCCATCTCAGCCCATGGCGCATCTTTTAGCATGCGCCATGCTAAAAACACGGGGTGTTACAGATTGCATTCTTTATTATATATAAACGTATTAGTTCATGAACAAGCCGATTTTAGAACATAACCCACTCAAGTATGCAAATGGGTACGCATACTTAAGTGGTCGGACTAAGTTTGGATTCGCCAGTACGCGAACTGGTATGCATACCACCAAACTCAGTAAAGTCCCGCAACTTGAACGTCATGCCAGTACGCCTACCGGTATGCGTACTTGGTTCTTGGACCTTTGCTAAACCAATCAATACGCATACTGGTATGCATACCACTGTTCCCGGACTTGGATTACACATATGCAAGTACTCACATTGTGCTTATATCAAATTGTTCTAAACTCCCATTTCAATCATTGAAACGTTCTCGGAAGACGACAATAGCTGTCCCACACAAACTATTAGATTCAAAGCAATTTTCAAGTGATCGAATGATCAATACGAAACATTTCGAGTCTACATCGAATGACTGTCTCACACAAATCATGTAAGATGTTACCAGGCGATTTTCACATGATCGTCTTTTGACTTTCGTCAAAGAATATAAGATGAACTTGGTTAAAGCGAAAACTTACCAATTTGATAGGATTTTCCTCCTACTAGTTCCATGATGGATCAATTTCCTAGTTTGCATAGGTTTAGTCTCGACCAATAGGGATCGGGATATTGCGCAGACCGCAAAAACCTAATTTTTGTAAATTGATAAAATTAGGTTAGAAAATTGGATTTTGTGAGCTTACACAAAATTAATCAATTTTGGTGGATTTTGTATGTTGATACAAAATCACTAATTTTATTCTCTGAGGGCAGCGCAGCTTGTGTGATTCTGATTGAGTATTTTCATGCACATCTTAATCCTGACACTTTGGGAAACTCATGTTGCTCAGCCGAGAACGAACATTAGTTGTCATATCATGTCAATATTAAGAGTTTAGCGGAGAACGTAGCATAGGAAAAATACTCAGCAAACCATGCATTAGTGAATAATGCAAGTGGGAGATTAATAAAATTTACAGAATGTCCCGGATTTTGCAACCAACACTATTCTGAATAAATTTCATATATAAGTATACTGAATTGCTCAATTAATACATATGTAAGCAAAGAGGTGTGGGCACTCATCACCTTTAAATGTCTTTATTTCTTTGCATAACAAAGGCTCATAAATATAGGGTTTTACGGTTTTAACCCTAAAATAAAAACCACCATCAACATTAAGTCCCCTGCTTAGCACGTAACAGTGACATTGTTGCGGGGTAAGCACTAGATGGTGACAGATGAAAATTCATGAGAAGAGTAGACAGACGTTACCAGGAGAAGGGACGGCTTGGTCTTTGTGTATGAAATGTTTAGTGATGCATCGAGACAAGTAGCAATCGTCCTCTTTAGCATGAGCCAATTAGTTCCAGGTAGATGAGCATATAGTCTGCTGATATCCCGCATCCAAAGCCTGTATACACGGCAGATAGAGAGTGCTTTCTTTTCCCGAATCTTGTAGATTTGCTGAATATATAAGGAGTCACTTGGGTCCTTCTTCTCATACTGATCATCACAAAGTTGTACTTTTCTTTTTTCTTCTATTGACAGGTAAGTACTTCATCTTCTTTTATAGTTTTTTTTTAGATCGTTTGCCACATCGATTGTTGACATAACCGTAATCCTACGCTTTTCTGCAGTATATGATGGGAACTCCTAGTGATGATTATTCCTCCAACTCTCCAGAAAATAATTTTGAAGTCGACGAACCCTAGATGACCGTATTTAAGGAGGTATTGGCTAAAATAGATCATCTGATTCGTGAAGCTGGACAAGCCATACATGGTATGTCCCTCACATATCTGATCGTTCGAGAACATGTCAGGCTTTCTTGGATTCGATTAGCATGAAGGAAAATTGGAGACGCGATGATGCATCTCAGCCAACGAGTGTCAGGCCTGAAATATTTGCAGCTCGACTAAAGCGACGAATGATTGAGCATAAGCATCTTTCGGGTGAACATGAACTCCTGGATAAACATGAATACCCTATTCATAACGGCGTCATAATCCTAGAATCTGATGTGGACGAGCCCTATCATGAGGAATATCCTCAAAAGGCTGTTGAAATAATTTCTGAAAAGGATATTGAAGCAGCTCCCGAAGAGGATGTTAAGGCAGCTTCTGAAAAGGTCGTAGGAACAACAACTTCTGAAGAGGATATTGAGGCAGCTTCCAAGGAAGATTTTTAAGCAGCTTCCGAAGAGGACATAGAAGCAGCTTGCGGGGAGATTATTGGAGCGGCTCCTGAAGAGGATGTTGGAGCATCTTGCAAGAAGGAGGATGAGGCGGCCCCTTGAGAGGATTGCGATAAAAGTAGCATTAATCCTGGTGTTAACACCGATAATTAGATTTACCACTTTGTGATTTCCTTTCGTAAATGATCATCTATTTTGTAGCTTGTAGATGCTTCTTTGATATTTAGTAGTTTTTGTTTCATTTGGCTGGAGCCAAGACTTCTTCGAATAATAATTCTTCATTCATGCTTCTTTCATGATTTTATGTTTCCAGTTGGATGAATGAATGAAACCTCCCCGACTAAGAAATCCAAATTCTTAGAAAGATCTCGTAAAGTTTTGAAACTTTCCAGTTAGATGAATGATTGCACCTAGTTTGTTTATTCCTTCTCTTCTGATATAAGATTCACTCAAACTAGATCGAAGTATCGACGGGATCTTTAGAACTGTTTGTACATCTAAAGACATCTTGTGATAATCCATTGTTAACAGACTCCGTTCTGTGTGTGATTAATCACAAGAGATTCAAGTGGTGTTTTGTAGGTTTTTATTGAAGATTAAAGAAGATTTGAAGACAAGGAAGATTTCTATTTAGTTCTCATATGTTTGTGTGCACACAAACCTTGATCAACTGGGATCCAACTAAAATCATATTTATTCGATTGATTAGTTGCGTGAGATCGGCATTCACAATATATCTCTTTGAGATTTATTTTGATTGAGTTTGAATCTATACTTAACTACTTTTGTAGTTATTGGATTGATTGATCTAACCAGTCGAAGGACTTTATTAGATTAAACGGAAGAGCCTTTGCATATGACTTGAGATATCTATATCTTGAAGGAATCATAGAGTTGTTACCAAACAAATATGTTATTCCTTTACTGTTTGGAATACGATCCATAGGAATTGTACCAGTGCGTGACCTTCGAAGTCGGAAGCGCGGGGATACTGAGGAAACTAAGTGAACTAGGGGTAGTTGTTTGGTCTCAACTATACGAAGTTGGTGTAGATTTTGTATAGCGGCTTAATTATGAGAGTATTCAATTCTGGACTAGGTCCCTAGGTTTTTCTGCACTTGCAGTTTTCCTCGTTAACAAAATCTTGTTGTCTTTTACTTTTTTATTTCCGCAATTATAATTGTTATTATAATTAAAAGTAAAATACACAAACGTTAACTCCGATATACTTGATAGTGATCCTATAGAGTTTGGTTAAGTCTGAACCTATTATCAAATATCGCACTTTGGTAGTCGTATTATCTCGATCTCGTATCCATAGACAATCACACAAAGTGTGAATACCGATTTGTTGCATTATCTCGACTATGTTCATAGACGATCACTTTTGGTAAGAGGATTTATAGGTTGTAAACAAAAAAATTATGGTGTATTTGGGTACCCTCGTATTTTCAATTGGTATCAGAGCAGGAAAACACGAAAAGATCTAACAATCTGTGTTTGGTGCGATCCAACCTATAAGAAATTAGTCTGCAGAATGGTAAGGAAAAACCGAAAATAGACTCAGTTAACATATCACAAGATTTGGGCAAATCTCTCTATGGGTTAATTTTAGCAAATGCTTAAAAGGGGCGTCGTCCACAAGTTCTACTTACTCTTCTGAAAATATATTTGGATTGAGAGATGAGACGCGGATTTAGAATTTTAGGGCATGATAATGTTCTAACAAGTGAGGGTAAAACAGTAAATGTCTAAATATTTAAAGGATAAATTTAATTAAGTTTATACTTAACAAAGTCAACCAAGGTCAATGTCTGGAGAGGTGATGCTTCGTTTTCGAAGCTTTTGTGTTGCACATGGGACATTCTGGCGAAGTCTCTGAATTATGAGAAGCTAGTCTACTTGTAGTAGGTAGGGCCTTCTGAGATAATTTCCAAATGAACAGCCTAATCTTTGGAATTACTTGCATCTTTCATAGTTTTTGCCAAGGAAATTCACTGTTAATCCTATTTACCTGATATTGATTGACGAGGAAATAATAAATGTTTCTTGCCGAAAATTCTCTTGAGTGATGATGATTCCATCTAATTCTATTTGTATCTTCCATATTTGGAATTGGGTATCCAACTGTCCTCCCAAATCTTCACAATAATTTTATTCAATTCGAACAAATTAGATAGAAATTGATCATCATTTCATAAGATTGATTTGATAATCAAAGATTTGGGATTCCCAATTATGTAAACTCAATCGAATCGAATGAATTCCATCAATTTCAATTTCAATTACTTCAAACTAAATCAAAATTTAAACAACGTGATATAAAACGGAAATAGTTAGTAACGGATATATAAATTCCTTTTGGTTAGAATTAAATTGGATCGAATTTGATCAAAGCTTGGTCTAGTAATTTCATATTGTCGTTTTCGAGTTGAAAAAAATAAGACAATAAGTTGTCTTAAGAATTACATTAAGAGTTTTTCTCAACTTTCTTTACTCGGAACATACTAATTTAGGTTAAAGGGTAATTTCCATGGTCACAAAAATAGGAAAAAGAAGAAAACCGTAAACGTAGGATAATGATACAGTATGAAGCAACAGAACAGGAAAAGAAAAAAAAATTATAAAGGGAAAGGTATATTACTGACTGTTAACAATCATACAAATGTTTTATGCCTCCCAAGTTTGAGGACTTTGGTTTTTTCCACCAATTAAAGTAAGTTACCGACGGTCAATGAAATTTTTGGACTAAATGCCCTTTCAAAAAACCTTTTCAAATAGAAAGAAGACAATAGATTGTCGACTATTTTGTTTATCTGCCAAGCTGTCATGCACTTGCCACCTTGCAGAGTGTTGTTTGTACCTAAAAGATTAAAAGTTCTGCAGTGCAAAAGAGAAGCCCACTGGAGAGCATCCTGAGCAGCTATGCAGTCTCCTTCTTCTCTGCTTTGAGCTCTGACCCCTCTAGTTTTCCTTCCAATTTTTTTTTCCAGTGGGATCTTAAATAGTAGCACTTACACCTGTTAGGCTAGCATGAGAGTTAAAGCTAGACATGTAAGCAAAAGAGATGTGCATGAAGTTATTATCATCATTATTCCTAACATTATTAGAGGCAGTAATAGTAGGGACCATGTTGGCAACTTTCAGACAAGCATTCAGATAGTTTAAAATGAGGGTCACAGTGGTTTTAAGGTTGGGTTTTATCTCCTAGAAAACCACATCACCTCTTGCTTTCTGGGCAAACCAACAAGGAGTCGTAATTATATTCTTCCAAACACCACAATGAGTCTGTGGGTGGTTTATAAAGAACCAGGAGGAGCACCGGTCGGTCAGGGTATTGAAGTTTAAAGTAGACGCAGTCAAATTTAGCGAGCAATATGCCCACACTGCTCTAGTAAAATTGCATTGCATTAGTAAATCTTCTCTTGTCTCAACATGTGCCCTGGACAAAACACAAACAGGGTTAATGTATCTATAAATAAGGAACGCCAAATTGGGGGATACATGGAATAATTGGGGGATATTTTACTGTAGCCGTCGGCATGGCTTTTCAATGCCGGCAATCCATCGACCATGCGGCATCATTGGAAAACCATGCCGGCATATATCCCCCAATTATTCCATATATCCCCAAATTTGGTGTTCTAAATAAGCCCACTAAAAGGAAATATGTTTTGCTGCATTTTCCAAGTAAAAAATTTGATTCTACATATAACATCCATATCCCAAATTTTTTCAGCCATGTATCCCCTTTTTTTTGTTCAGAATATCATACAAAAATTTACTAGTGGATTGTGCCCTTTGGATTATCCATCCACCTCAGGAAATGAATAATGAGATCTGTATGACTGTTTTTTGTCACCGGTGGCATGGTGACTAGACACTGCCAAGGGGAAACAAGGGCTATTTGTGCAGCTCTTTTCCAGAGGGAAGTTACAAATGGGTGTAGGCCTGCACATGGTTCGGTTCGGTGCGGTTATTGCCAAAACCGATCACTTAATCGTTAAATGTGCGGTTAGCACATTTAAAACCGTAGCCGAAATACTTAGTATTCGGTTCGGTTTTTAACCGCACCGACACTATTCGGTTAATTTGCGTTCGGTTCGGTTATAACCGTATACGAATTGTTCTTGTTTCTACCTGAAATCTCTTCAATACCTTTGCTTACGGCACCCTATAGCTTGTAACAGCAACAACGAGCTCCCATATCCAAACTCAAAACAGATTTGAACCCAACAATCCTAGCACACTCATCAACCCACAATCAATATCAACAACTCGAGAGCAATAGTTCACAGTGAGAACTCTAATTTAAAATAATAATAATTAAAATTCACAATCACCCAACTGATCAATTCAACTGAAAAGAAACATGCATAAGATAATTTAACAGGAAACCCAACCTCACTAATCAATCAATTTATTCCAGTTATCAGATCTGTTTAAGAACCCTAATAGCAATCACCAATTTCATCACCCAAACTGAAACAACACAAACATTAATTAAAACCAATCACCATATTCCTCAATTTAATTCATCATTCAATCAGTTTGTTATACATCAATTGTGAAGACTGCAACAAAAAAATTGTTAGCAATCAATCTCTCTTCAAAACCCTAAGTTATGTTCTTTAAAAGGCGGTGGTGCAGGTGCTGGTGGTGTAGCAGGCGGTGGTGCAGGTGCTGGTGGTGTAGCAGGCGGTTGCGCTGATGATGGTGGTGTAGAAGGCGGTGGCGCTGATGATGTTGCAGGTGGTGGTGCAGGCGGTGGTGTTGCTGCAGATGGTTGGGAAAAAAGAAGAAGAAGAAGAAGAAGAAGAAATCAAATAAGAAGAAGGAGAGGAGTTGTAAGAAGAAGGAGAGGAGTTGGTGATTGTGGTGGTGATGGAAGGCGCGATTTAAAGTAAGAAGAAAAAAAAGAAAAACAAAAGAGGAAGTTCTCTGAAGAAGATAAGAGAGATGGAAAAGTGAGCGTATAGATTTTAGGGTTTAGATAAGTTGAATATATACACTGAATGTAGGGCTAGGATTAAAATAGTTTATAAAATCAATGGTTATAGATTTTCGGTTTTTCGGTGCGTTTAGTATGCGGTTATGGGTAAAACCGTTGACCGCACCGAAGATCTAACGGTTATCATAATTAAAACCGAAACCGACCGTTGGATCATCGGTTCGGTGCGGTTTCGGTGCGGTTGCGGTTTTCGGTTCGGTTAGTGTGCAGCCCTAAATGGGTGTGAACTATAAAGTGAACAACCGGATATTAAAGAGTTCTTCGGGCTATGCTTTATCAATCATTCCAAACCATTATTATTATTAATCTTTAAAACAATCATAATAAGAATATAACTGTCATAAGCAAAAGAATAAGGGATATCCTCAAAGAAATCCTAACGTTTGGGTCAAATGTTATGGACGGGTATGTTTTCAGTCAATGAATATTGACGGACTGGGTTGAATCGGTCAACCTAGTTGATACCAAAAATACATTTTAGCCCTCCAGTTAACTCAACCACACCCGTATTATTAATTGGGTACTTGTGAAACAAATTCGCATAATATAAATTGGGTACCCTGTTAACATTGTCGCATAATATTAATTGGGTACATCTTTAAAGAGGTCGTATATTATTAATTGGGTACCTGTAAAACAAATTCGCATAATTTAAATTGGGTACTTGTGTAACATGGATATATATTTTGTGTCGTGGAAATGTAAATTGTGTTTCTAGCCTAGTAGAAGTAGTATTAAAATCAAAATAAAAAATGCGAATGCAGATGTCTTGCTTTGTTCAAACTTCTACGTGGGACTATATTTTTAACTGAACGCTTGCGTGTACAACTGTTACAAAAAAAAAAACAAATGCATGCGTGTACAGGTGTTCAAACATTAGGAGTTTGAAGGATAATTTCGTAAATTGACATCTTAGTAGAAAAACAGACCTTAAACTTAACTTGACCAATTCCTCTCTTTCGTCTCTCTCGATCTATTCTCCCCTTTGAAAGATAAAAAAAAATGTCGCATACTCTGTATCTCGTCCCTTAATTTCATTTTTTTCCTTGTTTGTTTTCGTTTTTATTCTATCTACTCTTAATTTTGGAAGAGAAACGATGATTGTAAAGGGTGAAGATGCAGGGGCTTAAGACGGGAGATGCTGGGTTTTTCAAGATGAAATTGATGATTCGGTTATATACCAGCTGGGTTTTGTGTTCTTCATAATTCAATTGAAGTTCAGAGAGTATTCACAGAGAGCGATTAAGGAAGAGAAACGATGATTGTAAAGGGTATGTAAAGTCTAAACTTGTAAATGAAATTTGTTCATCAAAATTTGATATTTGTTAATGATTGTAAATCTGTTGAAGGGGTTACTCATATTAATTTTCCTTTTCAATTTCACAAACTTTCCACTTCAATTTGTGAAATTCCAAAAAAATTTGTGCATTTGTTTTTGGGGTTTTCATTATGTGGGTCGAATATGGTTTATTGGGTCGGATCCAGTGAAGTCCATTTTCGAACAGTTCATCATCTTTACCCGTTTTTCTGCTACTGCAGATTGTTTAAAGTCCGAATCATCTGAGCGATTGTTTAAAGTCCGAATCATCTGAGCGATTTAGTGGATGATTAGATGAACTTCGAACTGATAGTTTGTTCGTTTGATTGTTGTTGATTGAAATTGTTGAACAATTTGTTTAGTGATCTCAAATTATGGTCGGGTATAACTCACGAACCCATATTACATTAACTATGGTTGCAAACTAACTCGGGTTAAGGGGTAAACTGGGATTTTTTTTTCGAAACTTAAGATATGGGAACAGACAGACTCGGTTGTCCGTCATTGAGGGAAAAAAGGAAACCCGGCTGTATCGGTGGATTGACCCAATAGTTAGGATTTCCTTGAGGAAAACCCAAAGAATAAGGAGATATTATAAAGAAAATTTCTATCAACTTTTTCACTCAATGAGTAAATCAAAATTTTCATACAAATCTTTCTTTGTGAAGATTGATACACAATTTCATCCCCCGAAATAAAAAACTACCGCTGGTAGAAACAAAATTTCTTTCCCATTCTCTTGATTTTCGCATCTTTCACCCCAAACCCAACACGGGTTTTGTTAACTTGTGTGCACTCACACTCATGTACAAAATAACACTCAATTATTGCATTGAAAAATTGTAAAAATAAATTAAAAAATAGGAAAGAAAATTGATAGTATCTCCTATTTTTTAAATTATTTTTGAACTTTTCCAATATAATGATTAGGCATTATCTTGTGCATGGTTGCACAAATTAACACAAAAAGGTACCTCGAAAAAGAAAAAAAAACCCTTTCTTTCCCTCTCTAAAAAAAAAGAAAATTTGAGGGCTTTCAACCCACACTTCCGGGCCAAACCCTAAAACTACTAAATACAAAGGCCATAGATATCTTCTTCATACCTCTTTTTCTTTTCTTTTTTGTGGTAATTAATTTAATATAAGTAATTAAGTTATTATTTATTGAATATATTTATTTGATTTTTATTTAAGCAGCAGCAACAGTACTAGTCCTAACTTCGTAATTTCTTGATTTGTTAGGGGTGGATTTTTGCTGATCTTTCCTAATGGCTTTCATTGAAGAAAGATTCCAATTCTTCACTTTTGCTTCGTCTATTTCTATCTGTTCTTGTCTGCACTCTTCACTACAAAATGGCGTGTCACCTCTGCAATTAATAAAAATAACCATCAGAACCGCAAATAAATTTCAAATTCAACAACAATCCACTAAAAAAATAACACTTCCAAAAAAATAAAATGAAGGGAATTTGTGTGAATCTGAAATCCAGATCTAAAACTTTGTTTACAAAAAGATTAACTTGTTAAAAAAACATTATTAGCGCCATTTTTGATCAGATGCCAATTTTATTTAGAAAATACTACATCTACCATTACTACATCAGTATTATTAAAAGGCAAACGGTAATTCGGTCTTTCTAATGAAAATGAATAAACTAAATGTTGATTAATAATTAATAAGTAAATCTGAGAGAGAGATGAAGAAATAAAAGACTAACCTGTACATGAAGATATCTCTGTTGTTACCGATATGTTTCTTACAAAAAAAACAAGATTCAAGAAAATGAGGTTCTTCAAATCTAGGTGATGTAGCTTCATATAATCTAACACTAGTATTATTAAAAGAAGAAAGAGATCTGAAACTTGCTCTTTTTCTCAAAAATGAATTAGTTTTTGGTGGTGAAATAGGATTTCCAGAAAATCCAACTTCTGCTGATGAATCTGCTATTGATGCTAAACCATTATCTTGTTCAACAAAACAAGCAGCAGGCCTTCTAACTGTGCATACATAGCTTGAATTCTCCATTGGTATTAGTAATTAGTTTCTACAGAAAGAAAGAAGAAACAGAGAGAATTATATTTCAGAGAGAAAGAAATTAAAGAGAAGAAGAAACCGAGAGAATTATATTTCAGAGAGAAAGAAATTAAAGAGAAGAAGAAACCGAGGGAAGTGGGGAGGTGAAGTGGAGAGGAGACCGGAGAGGTTATAAAGAGGTAGGAAAATGATTTTTTTTCTTCATAATTTATTTATTTTATTAAAGTGGTTACGAAGTACAACATAGTGTGATTTTCAAGGAAGATCTAACGGTTATTCTGTAAGGTGGATGTGTATGTGAGGAGATGGATTGGTTTATGTTGTAAACCACGGCTTGGTTACGAATATCAAGTGGTATTTCTTGAATCCCAGTCTTTTTCAGTTTTTTTGTTTAGAGCAGGGGCTATGGAATGAGTGTTTTTAAAATTCATTCACTGCCCAAATGAGTGAGACATGAGGTGAAAGAATGATGTGGTGACATGGAAAGAAAACCAAAAACTAAGCGGCTGAAAATCAGCCATTTGTTTTTTTTTATTTTTATTAAATACACACAATCGTCTAATGTTTAGCCGTTTCACCTAGTTTTTAGGATATTTTAATATTAAAATTTATAACGGGCCCACTTTAAAGATTTTAAATTAATAAAATTCTTAAAATTTCTCTAGGAGGCAGATCTTTAGCCGCTCCTTATTTTTTTTTTCCAAACGACTAATTTTTAACCGCCTAGTGAAGACTTTTCATCTCTCACTCGTTTCAGTGAGTGCACCAATGATTTTGGGGGAAAGTGAGTTCAATTAGTGCCCATAGCAGCACCAAATTAGACCAAAATGAGTGAGGCTCACTCATATTGAATGAGGATCCTCACTCCATAGCCCTTGCTAGCCCTTGCTCTTAAGAAATTTTGTCCGTTACTTTTTATTTTTATTAAATACTACTAGTGTGCTCATTGAAAACGACAATCTATATAGTGACTTCATTTACGTGACAATAACGATAGGAAATATGACACGTGGTAGAATCTCGCTTTCTCTCTATTACAGATGATGTTCTCAGGTTCATTGATTTGCATAGGTACCTGTTTCAAATACGATTCTTATATGTAAATCACAATAGATTCTGGCTTAATATATAAAAAGCCTTTGAAGGTCAGATTACAAAAAGTTGGTGGGTAGCCTGGCAACAAGCTGGGCACCAACACCCTTTTGAATTGCTAAACCTATTCTATTAAAAAGAGTACCTCCTATCTTATGATTAACATCCTGATTGGTGATACAATTCTTCAACCTCTTCAAGAGAATGATAGTATCTTCGCCCAACTCCCCTAAAGTCGTAAAGGCTAAACCAGCAAACCCGTACCCGTTAGTGGAACACTTATCCAGGTATTTGATTCGTTTACGCGTTGTAGGTATATGTAAATTATTATAGTAATTATTAAAGTATTAAGCTAATAATTTCAAGCACCGCTGTCTTGGAGGAAGGAGACCATCTAGAAGTCACGAACTTAAATGGGTCGAGCTCGTGGGTTTGCCCATGATGCAAGATTACAAAAGAACAAAAATTACAAAAGAACAAAAAGTTAAGACAAAATCAATGGGTTTCTACATGAAAGTGTAGAGGCGTCCTGCGATTTTGTCGCAAAAGATAAAAGATGTCAAAATAAGACCTTTAACTAGGAAGGAAAAATAAGACCACAAAAGATTCATAAATACTAACTATACTTTATGCAGATCAATCATTGCTAGAAAGATAATGAGAGACAAGTATGAGAATTAATAAATAAAATGACATTATCTTTTTCGCAAGTTCTTTCTCGCAAAAGAAAAATTGATCCCAAAAGAGGTTCGAAGTACATTGTTCGCAAGAGAAGAAGGAGTAATTCAAGAAAATAAAATCATAACTCAGACTTCAATATCCTCTTCACATGACTTTATTATTAGTGTCCTCATGACCCTTATCATCCCCACCAGCTTTATCATCTTTGCCGGTAGTTTCCCTATTCTTGTTAACTCTAGCTTCTTCCTCATTTCGCTGGTTACCAATGTTAGATTGTTTCATCGCTAAAGAATTGCTTCTTTAAGAGGGACTTCTTCTTCTTCTTCTTCGCTACTTTCATAGCCAAAATCACTGTCAGCAGGACGAGGAACTTCGTCATCATATACTTCCAGAGGTTTAACTATTGTTGGAGGAAGAGAATTGGATAATAGAATATCATTCACAAGAGTTTGAGCTCTAATATGGACTTGGCGAAGAAAAGCTCTATCACAGTTTCTAATCTCCATGTCCTTGAAATAGGCAAGGTAGTCTCTTTATGCTCGATCGCGAGAACGGGCAAGATGAGCAGTGAGCAGTGCATTCTCTTTGCGAACCTTAGCAAGATTAGAATCCAAAGTAGAGACGTAAGATTGAAGTTTTCTTTCAGATTATGCGAAGTCAAAGAAAACAAAAAATTTAGTGAAGATGAAGAATTCGCGGAATAATATCGCAAGCAAAATTAATCAAGAAAAAATGGTTGAGGCAGTCCAAATGACTACCTTCCTTTTGCGAAATCAGATTTTGATTTAAGGCCGAGCAATTATTCTCCCACTGGTTCATTGCATCATCAAATTTATCTCCGACTAAACCCTTCAGGCGATACCTTAGGTTCTTTTCCTTAGAGAGGAGAAAAGTGTTTTCTTTTACAAGAGAGGAGTAGGATTCTTCTAATTTGGAGTATTCTTCTTGGAGTTGGCTTACCTTTACACTTAAAGCTATCCTACCTTGCATAAGCGTATTTTTCTCAGCGATAGATGATTCAGTTACTTCTTTAAGTTCATTTTTCAGCGAATGTAGAGATTGTTCTTGGTTATCACACACTTTTCGAAGAATAATTAATTACTGCGAGGAGATCGCCGTCTTACTTAAAAAAATGTCGTTTCTCTTGAGATAAGGTTTTGTTTTTATCTGATAAAGTGTCCATCGCCAAATTAGCTTTGGTTAGAGAATAAGAGAGGCGAGATATCTCACTACTTAATAAGTTTTGTTCTTGCACTAATTGAGCATTTCCTTTGGTAAGATTATCTATTCGATCAATGGAATATGTATGAAGGTTATCTAATTGATTATATTGATCCATCCAAGCATCTCTATCAGCGCGGGCTTCTTCAGCGATAGATTCAAATTGAAATCTCTCCAAGAACCATTTATGGTTTAAGGCTTAATGTGCGAACAAAAGATTCAAAAGAATTGAAAAGAGAACAAACGAAATTATTTATAAGATAAATCAACAAAGAAGAAAAAGAAGATTGTACCTTTTAATTCATTATTCTTTTTTCGAAGAAGTTCGCAATCCAACGAAATTTTCTGCATCTTTTGGTTTTCGAGACGGAGAGCATCACATTCTGAAGTTTTGGCTTGGAGAGCTCCTTTTAAGGCTTCAATTTCTTTCTCCGAAGATGCTTGCAAATCCATCTTACCAGAACCAAAATATCTACCCAAAATCTCGTAAATCCCAAATTTGATAGGGTCAGCAGAAGATCTTCTAACATCATTTAAGATATTATCTAAGGCTTTAAAGGCAGTATCTATCCCATTCACAGCTTCTTGGGAGAAAGGGAGAGATTCAGGTGAAATAGTACATATAATATAAAGTTGATTATTATTCTTTGCTAAAGAGGTATCATTGGAAGAAGAAGTTTGAGGCAGATTAACGATTGGGCTAGGAATAGAATCAATCTGAGAATAATTGGTTACAAAAGAAGAAGGAATCTCATTCGCATCAGAAGTTAAAACGGTAGAATCTGTTGCGATCATCTCACGGACAGGTGGAAGATATTCTTCTTGTGAAGGAAGAAGAATTAAGGATTCCAGTTCAGGAAAAGAAACAGCGGTATCAACAACTTTTGGTTGACTTTTTGGCTGACGAGATTTTTTAGAAGGCTTATTGGCATCTCTACCATCCTGCGAATCACAACCCAGATAAGAAACAGAGGCAACAATATATTGTTATTAAAAAGAGTGATGTTTCTTATTACCTTGTCATTCACAAACTTTCTCTTTCTCGCAACTGTATTGGATTTTGAATTCAGATTATTAGGGTTTTGGACTGTAATTTTGATACCAGAAGTGCTTTTGATGAAACAAAAGATAGTATGGGAATTACACAAAGAGCAAATAAGATGATTTTAGTAAAATAAAATTAGTTTCAGCAAAATCAAAATCGATAGAAGAAGAAGGGAAAACTAACCTTGGAGAATCCATGAAGGCAAGAAAGAACAGTAGCAGGAAGGTGAATTCGATAAAAAAAAAATAATAATAAAGTCACAGACGATGAAGATGAAGAAGATGAAGATAAAGTGAAAGAAGAAGATTATTTTCCACTAAACCTATCTTAAATAGGGAAAAGAAGGTGACCGGTTAAAATCAGAACGTGTCGGTGATAGAAGGAATATTCAACACGTGTAGATAATCAAGCGTGATTCATGGAATCATGTCGGGAGAAGAATAAAGATAAATTGTTGCGGCATTTTGAAAAGTAATTTCTCATGACATATCTACATCGCAGAAAATACATGAGAATAGGTAAGATGTAGGATCAGAATATCGCAAGAAGAACGCATTTGCGAAATATGATTAACAACACTTTGCGATCGTTGCAGAATGATCTGAAGAATGACGCAACAGATGACGATAGCAGAAACACGGGAAGAGTGTGATGATTCTGCGAGGATTAGAATGTTTGCGAAGATTAACAATGTAACTCTTGCGAGAATATCGCAAGTCAGATCCGAAATTAAAGGACAAATTAGTTGTCATCCACTATGTAAATCCCTATATAAAGAGTTGAGTAGGCGTAAGGAAAGGAGAGATCTTTTTCGAGTGTTAAGCAAGTCATTTAGGAGAGAGAAAGTAAAAGAGTGATTGTATTCTTGTTTTCTTCCATTACTTGTAACATTTCCGTGAATCAATTAATAAAAGTGTTGTTCTTAATCTTCAAAATATGTGTTGATTATGATGAATTCTTGTGAGGGGTGTAGTATAGAATTTCCTGCTACTACAGTTTGTTTGAATTTATGATTAGATTGTAGGGAAGGGAATGAGAAAATTGTTAAGAAAACACGCCAAATTCATCCATGGCTACGTCAGTTCAATGTAATAGGTGTTTGTAAAAAATGCATGAATGACCAATTTCATTGTTTTAAAATGTTGTTTATTTGAGAAATGTTTCTGGATGTGTCAATGTTTAAGTGATGACTATTGTGTATGCTCTGATGCTACCGGCCCTGAGGCAAAGTCAGCAAAGTTTGAATTTGGGGCAGCAGCTGTTAGGGGGCAGAAAAAAAATGGGGGTTTCTCTAGGGAGGTTTTGGTCATGGTTTTATATATTATGGACTAAAACATGATTAATTATAACTTACTAAAAAAGCAAAACAGTTCGGAAACAAAGTTTCCTGCTGCGCATCGTTTTCTCGAGAACACCCTTTCTTCTTTCATGTTTCTGCACTATAGCCTTCCTTAGTTTCATGTTGAGTGAAATTAATCTACTACTCAGTAGAACAAATTATTCTATTTATAATTAGTGATTTGCATCCAAAAATGTAAGAAGTACTTTGAAATTTTGAATACAATCAGTAATTTTGCATCTAAAATGTTCCTGAAAAGGTCTCATTTAACTTTAAAAAACCATTTCCTAATGGTGCTCAAATTTTCGAGAGTCCGCCAGCGTTCCACGTAAACATATAGATTGAGTTGGTGATGTTAAGTTTTGTTTCTTGATGCAGTAGTCACCTCTTTTGAGTTATCATGGGGGTAGAACTTTCCCTTTGGTTGCCTATGTATGTGGCTCTCCATTTCACCAATATACATATAGGATTCATGGAAGATCAGTACTACATATTAATTTCTTCAAATTTGTAGGTTTGTCACGATTGATAATCATTTGAAAACTATCTAAGGCCTTAAGCTAATGGGCCAATAATAAAGACAGATCTAAGTGGTATTGGTTACTTCAGACACACATTCATGTGGCAATGATTTTTGTTTTGCTTTGGGGCAGCAAAACTTCAGGGCCGGCCCTGGATGCTAGTCTTAAATTCCCATGAGTCATGAATCTGATGTTGTGTTTATGTCTGCTAATTAGGTTGCTCAGGCTTTGGTTCAGTACATAACATCTTTAAATTGTCTTGGAAGGTGGATACATACTTTGATGTTGCTTACTTAACAGTGGGATTTCTGACGCACTTAACCCATCAATTCCTATGTAAATCAAATCCCCTCTATGATGGAGCTTTTGTGCACATGGTGTCTTATCTAAATTTCAAGCAGGTATAGTAACAGTGTATTTACATTAAAGAGACTACACATATACATCAACTTAATTTAGTGGAGGAACGACTGTACATATACATCAGCTTAATTTAGTGGAGGAACCTGTGATACTTTTTGATGAACCTTGTGCCAATAATTAATCCAACAACCATAGCTAATAATAACAGTACAAGTCTGGATTTATCCAAAAAAAATACAAGATGCACTTGAGTGCATAATACATATTCTGACAACAAAATAAATTTTGGTCGGGTTACACCCGAGTGCATAATGTATATATTTTTAATTTTTTTGTTATTTTATTTTTTTCCTTGATACTTGTTTTTGCTTGATTTTTTTGACGGTGAAAATGGTGATAATGGTAGTGGTCTTATTGTTTGAGATCAACAACTAGTGATTTTGGTTTTGTATGGGTGATTACTAGGATATACCTAGATTTATCAGTGATATACACAAGATGCACCTGAGTGCATAATGTATATTCTGACATAAAAATAGATTTTGGTATGGTTGCACCCGAGTGCATGATGTATATTTTTTTGATTTTTATAAGAAAAATGTTTTGGCCAGGTTGCACCCGAATACATCATACATATTCGTATAGAAAATAAATTTTGGTCAGGTTGCACCTGGGTGCATAATGCATATTTCATATGAATAAATTTTGGCCACGCTGCACCTGGGGTGCATAATGCATGTTTTTATTGGAAATAAATTTTGGTCAGGTTGCACCTAGGTGCATAATGTATCCTCGGCATGGTTTAAAATTAATTATTTTTTTTCGAATTTCATATCAACAATGGATCTTGTTTTGTAGAGATTTTCGAGCAGTTTCCAAAAATATAAATTTCATTAAAATCCGACATATATTTCGGAAGTTAAGACCTTTCTTGCGATTAATTTAAAATTGGATAGAGAAAAGGATATGATAAAGAATAAAATTTAAAGTAAAGGGCATAGATGACTAAATTTTCTTATGTCTTTTCCACCCATACCTATATTTTACAAGTCCACTACTCCCGAACTTTATGAGATTTGGCCATATAACCCATTTTCCGAAAAATAAAAATACAACCACTCGGTGAATATGAGATTCTACACTAGATAAAACCAAGGTAGGCAAAGCAGTGCATTTATCCAACTTTCTACTAATATTATCAAACATGCTCTAGCAACGTTGCTTACCAGAGACAAAACCTTAGGTCATAAGACCTTAGGGACAAAGCAAGCCATAAATGTAAAACCATCAACTATATGAATATTACCTGAATACAATAATAACCAGGAGGTCTTGCATAAATCTATGATCCTAGAATAAATTAAGAAGGACCGAGGGAGCTTACAGTTTTTAGGTATGTGGTTATGTTTTTAATGGAGAACCATCGAGTAGTATGATGGTTCTCAGGCTTCTTCCCATAGGGAAGGTTGAGAACTCTGTAATAGCATAAATTCTAAGTTAATATACTTAGATGTAGTTCTAGTGATTATATATGTGTAGTTCTAAGGACCACGGTTTATATATGGATTTTTTTTTAATGTTTTGTAAAAGGCTACGCATAAGTTTAAGACTATTTTTTTTTCACGAAAGAATTGACATGAAAATGTATACCAATATATCATATAATTATACTAGCTCTTAACCCGTGCCGTAATGGCACGGGCCATGATGTTGGTTCATTTATAATATATCGTATAATTTGTGTCCTGAATACTTATCAACTCCTTATGATTTAATATGTGTTTGTCATAAAAATAGTTGGGATTTTCCTCTCTTTTTTTCTTTGTTTTTTCCTTTAATATTTTACCGCCGGAGATTTGCACAAACGAAAGAAATATAATCTTAACTTCCAGACACTTTTTCATTTAGGTTCATTTCTTATAATGAGATAATGCTCTACATGAACATGGAAGTTTCAATATTTTTTGGAAATATGTCGTCAGCAGCGCTCATCTCAGTGAAATCAACTAATCAATATCGTCCATAAAAGTCTCCACATGCTCCTATTTTTCTCCAGCTGACTCATCTATCATGGTCATGTTGTCGATCCTCCAAATAGGCAGAGAAAAGTATTTTTTTTTGCATCGAACGAATAATACAAACTATCCAATGTGACATGATTTTCCTATAATTTTTCAACACCCATTAGATGACAATGTTTAAAATGTGTACCCATTACCTTTCCAAATGGATTGTATATATGCGAACCTATGCCATTAAATCTTCAACAAAGTATTGTTCCCAGCAATTCGTCTTAACGAAGGCTTTGGTAACTTCAAAAGTCTTGGACATTTTGTCACTTATGTATGTTCCTACCTTCACTTGGAATACAATCTGGCGACACATTACCTCATACAGAACCTTGAACACATATTGTACTCCCTGATCCTATTTCAAATTAATAGGTTGTCAATAGATCCTTTACCAAAAGTTGACATATTCTACGTTGAATATTTAAAAAAAAATTATGGTATTGTGGATCGTTGCTTTCTAAGATTGTAGTTTTGAAAATTGGGCTCTTCAAGTACCACGGATTTCGAAGTTTATATTTCTTGTTTGTTTTTTTTTAACATTTTAGTTAGCCATATTGTGTTTGTTACTAACTTTAAACTTGATGTCATCTTCTACTGTGAACTTTATGTGATTTCAGAATCGAAATAGTTATACCTCTTTCATATGTATCAAGTAATTCGTTATATATCCCAATAATTCTTCTACAACAATTCCTTTCTTTTGCCATTTCCGGACCATAAGTAGCCATTATTGTCAAACGCAATTTGTCTAATATTTGTTGATGTTATGTATTTGCAATGTTCATTTTTATTAAATAAATAGATTGTGGAAAAACTAAAAAAAAAAGAACATAAGTATTACATTGGGTCTAAGTTACTATATCCAAAATACTTCGGACACTGCTTCTGATGCCTTGTTTCCTCAAATTCCTCGTTGCATTCTAGACAGTACATGCAACACCAATCATTTGCGAAGTGAGCTATTTGCGCAAGTGTGGTCAATGTATCCCTTGCCTGTAATAATAATAACAACATGTCAAATTTTTTTAAGGCATCCAGTTGTAAATGGTATGAATCTAATAGATTTGAATTGTACCTCAACCTTAGATATCACCTTATTCTCACATAACATAACAATTGAGGAAGGACAAATCTTGACCACTTTTTACATAGGCAGAGTTAGCCAAACTATGTTTTGTAATTGTCTTACGTGAAAATTATTATTAATCCATATTTTAGTCAGCTCCTATCGAAGCCGATCAAATTAGTCCTATAGAAAGTTAATCTTAAATTTTTGACCTTATCTATTGACCAAATTATTGAAGTATTCTCAGTCATGTTTTTGTCCTTATCAATCGTGCTAAAAACAACCAATTACATCTTTGTACAATACAATGTTGCATGTTTTGTGAAGATTATTTTTTTACTTGCTCAATAAAACTCACTAAAAAGCAAAAACTATTATTATACACTACTATTACCAACACCCACCACCATAAAAACCATCCACCGCCACTATTTCTTCCACCAATAGTAATGTTACCGCCTCCACCATTCACAAACACCCGCCACCGCTTATACTAACCCTACTTCCACTACCACCATTAGAATTAATATAGTTTTTAGTAAAATTATTTATTATTAAAATTATGTATTTATGTTAGATTATTAAAGAGACATTTATAATAGAAATTTAATTAATCATTATGAACAATCAATGAGACATTGATTAATAAAACGTTTAAAAATGGTTAAGTTGAACAAACCCTAGCGGTAAATTTATCTTTGCCAAGGACAAATCCTGACCACTCTTTATATAAAAAAATCGATAATAAATAATTTCATATGTTCTGATCTTGATTCGTGTCGTTCGTTTAGTTATTACATAACATGGCAATTGATTGCACCAATTTTTTAAAATGGATACAGTAAAACCTCTGTTTCAGAATATTAATGGGACCTCGAAAGATTATTCTTATATAGAGTTTATTCTTATATGGAGGTAATTTTTACAAAGATTAAGCCAAATTGGGACCAATTATTTTTATTCATATACGAAGTTTATTCCTTTATAGGGTATTCTTTTACAGAGTTTTTATTGTATGTGTTTTATCGAGTTTATTTTAACAATAAAATGATCAACCACGTTTTATACTTTATAATATAAAGTTACATTTTGTGGCGTTACGAAATTAGCATAATATGTTTTTGTTCACCAATACCCGCCACCACCATAAAACCATATGAATCCACTTTTTTTATCCACCACCACCTAGTGGCGGAGCCAAGGGTTGACTAACCTGGCTCTAACCCCTTAAATTTTTAGTAACTACATAATTTTTTTAGTTTATTTTATAAATAGTACGTTGTCCATATATATTTATGGTTTAGTCCACCAAAGTTTACATGTTTCTTTTTAAAATAAATAAATAGACCTCCTCAATGTCAATTGTTGACTCCACCACTGCCACCATCACTGCCGCCCATCCCATGTAGGTTGTTGGACCTAATTCTAATTTTCAATCACAAATGTCATGTATGAGATTTATATTGAACTAAATTTCGCCAATTGATTAGTTTCTTTATTTTATTTTTTCCGTGTATATATTCTTTTTTGTATTGCAATCAATTTTATTTGAACATTAAAAAATCATGATTTATACGATATAGTACCAAAGATAACATGGGTACCATTTGGGTGATCCAACTACGATCATGAAAATATTGTCTTGTATGATATCATCCCTGAAATATATGGTACCTTCCTTTATCAAAACTATTAAAAACAACCAACCACATCTTCCACACTACGATGTTGTAACGACAACATAAAATTAATATTGTCCATCACTACTCACCAGCATTCACCGTCACTACTTCTTCCACCACAAACCAGGGGTAGAGCCAGGATTTTGAGGAGAGAGGGAGAAAAAATTCTTGGCAAGTTGGATACATGTGAAAAATGGACTTTGTATCCCATTTACGATAAAAGAACAAAAATAAATATAATTGTGCTTGGCTTCGCCCTTAACCACCACTAATCTTTCGACCTCCACCTCTTCTTCTACGATAAAAAATGATTAGTCATATTATGAGCAATTAGTGAAACACTAATTAATAAAATACTTTATAATGAATAGATTAATTATTATGTGCAATTAGTGAAATACTAATTAATAAAGCAATTATGGTATTTAAGTTGAACAAACAACCACTGTTGATTTATCTTTTCTATCAATTCCAACCAAGGTGGAACAATGGTTAGAGGCCACTCTTATGACACAATAGGTCATGAGTTCGAACCTCCCCGTTATAATTTTTGAAATTCCATATCTTGACTTGAGTATTCATTTTTAATTCATAATATTGGAATGAACACCACGTGTGCGACTTGTAAGGTGTGGCACGGAGAACCACAACCTTTGATTTATCTTTCCCAAGGATAAATCCTGACCACCACTCAGATAGGCAAAGTTAGCCAAACTCTGCTTTATACTATTGATGTTTTGTGTGGCTTTTAAGAGCGAACTTGTGATATTTGTGTAAAATTAAGTGCATACTATTCACGTAACTAAACAAAAGAAAAAAGAATAGCGTACCGATTAAAATATCCGGTCTAACTATATAACTTTGAAAAATCAATACTAATACTAAAAAGGCCTTTTTTAGGGGAGTTTTTCTTTTTCTTCAAATAATATTTATTTAGAAATGAAAAGGGCATTCAATACAACTTTATCTATACGGTTGTAACAACCAAAAAACGTGGAAGTGGTTCTAAATAACACCATTAATGCGTCTTCTGTTTTTTTACCATATAATTTAAGAAATTTCATAAAATTTATGGAAGTGGCCTATCGTTCATGTGACTTTTTTAAAAATTTGACAAGTTTTTTATTGAACATGCACCTTTATTTTATAACTATTTCTTTTCTTTTTCTGTCGATAAATAAAGATTTTTAATTGATAAGAAAAAAATTAATTAATTATGATTTTCATTCGTACGTAATTTAACGTTTTAACTTTTGGATTTTTTTTTTATTCTGTTATAAATTTTCTGTTTACTCTTTTAACGACTGTTATAACGCAAAAGAAGATCAAGAATTACAAGATAAAACACTTTTTATGTGCAAAAACCTTAAAGTTGATCACTAAAAAAGTATATAACGCGTTATACTGTGAAAGTGACCCTGAGAAACTGTCTTTATTTGATCCCTAACACAAAATTGTTACTCTGATTGCGAAGCTTTGTCATAAAATTCTTGCAGACTATTATTTGACTAACCCGAATAAGATCAACTAGTATCATATGTTAATTGGCTTATACTTACATGATGCAATGAAGCTTTTGTAACAACATAATTGAGTTCAAAATTTGTAATCCCTTGATATACCCAAGAACAATAGACAAAATATAGATATTGATAATGCCAAAAACAATAGATAAAATATAGATATCGATAACGCGAAACCCGAAACCCGAAACCCGAAACTTGATTTTATATGTACCGAGAACCAATTATCGTTACTTATAAATGAGTTTGCGTCATTGGAGATGCATGTTTAATCTCCAACATGCATAATTATGGAAATGTTGTCTATTAGAATTAAAAATCATACTTGAATTATTGTTTCAACAGTCACTTACCATTTCAGTACTAGGCGCTGAACCACACTCCAGCAGGTGTTGCTCGTCAAAGTTTAAACCTTGGTTGGAATTCAGAAGTATACATTTGGACTGCATGATCGACATGTTACAAATCCATTCATATAACGATCTAATTTTTTTATCTTTACGTATAAGGTAAAATCACAAAAACTCCAAAAAGTTAAATCTAATATTAGGGTTGGTACTTTTATTTCCATATTAAGGATGGGTTTGGTAATGCTTTTTTTATTTCAAAAGCACTTTCAAAACCTATATATGTCAACAAATTTTGAAGTTGGTGTTTGGTAAAAAAAAATTTAAGTGCTTTTTATCCAAAGCACTTCCCAAATTCCTCAATTTTTAAAAGCTGGGGAGGAGGAGCTTTTAAAAGCTACAAAAGCATAAGCTTTGGTCACACCCAAATTTAATGCTTGATTTATCCTTTTTGTCCCTATTTTATTTTGTAAATGACAAAAATTACCTTTAAAAAAAATAGACATGTTGCTCCGGCGAATTTTCTGGCGACTGAAAACCAGAATTTTTCACCGGAATCATTCATGGTTTTTCTGTCTATTTTGGTTTGTGTTTTTTTTATCGATTCTCTTGTGTTTTCCCATCGATTCTTTTTAGCTTTCGGTGTTGTTTTTCCTTTGTGTTCGTAGGGTTTTCTTTTTCCGATTAGGGTTCTTCACTTCGGCTATGACTAGAATCACCAGAACTTCCAGGGTTTCTTCCTCTCGGATGCAGGATGGTTCTTCCGATGTCACGTCCCTGGATTTGTTAGTTGTTCCATCGCCTTCTCCCCCTTCCACTGGTTGTTACTGCCATTGCCCCTTTAAGGGTTTTAATGGTTGTTGTGATGGCATCAATAGTAGAGGATATGTTAAGGGTTCATTCCACTAGCATTTGCAGGACATGCATCTATTCAATGAGGAAAGCAGGTTTTTTTGCAGAGATTTAATCTCTAAGAATCCAACAGTTTATCAAGCCTGAGAATGTGCTCTTCGTCTTCTTCGTATGTGGCTTTGTGAAAAATGCATGCATTTGCATGCTTGGAGAATCCCCTGCAAAGGTAAGAATGGTACTGTTCATGGAGAGGTAATTGTTGGACCTGCTAATGGAACAACTAAACGATCTTATTCATGGTTTGCCTAAACCTGGTGATGCTTCAGTCTCACCTGTTGCTAGTGTTGTCACATCTGCTGTTGATGTGACAGGCAGTACTGCCTTGCCTACTGTTGTTGTTGTACCTGACACCACTGCTGAGAGGGTTTTTGTTACAGGAGAAGTTATCATTTCTTTGGAGATGCTTAACTCGGCATTTCAGAGACAGTTCTCTATTATCTCTTGTATTCCGCATCAATGCAAGCTGGCTTTTCCTCGTACTCTCAAGGTTTACCTCGATGTCGTATTGTCCAGTCTAGATTGCATCGATGCCTGGGTAAGGCTTATTCTTCTTCCTATTGGTACTTTACAGGTTTATCGACCTTAGAGTTCCGTTGAAGAGAAATCCGGCATCATGAGGAAGCTAAAAATCAAGGCTATCAACCAGGCCCTCTCGGATTGGAGGGACAGTACCAACAGCTTGGTTTTAGTTAGTAATTTGATTCATCAACCTACCTCATTGCCGCGAAAGCAGACCGTAAAGAATCCGAGTGGTGGCCTTAGGCTTATAGTTGTTGGTACCATTTGGAATATATTGGTTTCTAAAATAGCTGATTTCTCGGTCGGCAGGGCTATGACTGCTTATCTGGGGGACCATCAATTCGGGGTTGGTGTGCTTGTTGGAGGTGAGAGTATTTTACACTCTGTAAATAGCTTGCTAGAGTTGAAGGGTCAGTCTGAAAATACGTCAATGCTGCTTGTGGACTTTTCTAACGCATTTAATTTGGTCATCCGGTCTCACCTCATTAAGGAAGTTCGGCTCCATTGTCCAGGTATTTCCCGTTGGGTGGAATTTTGCTATAGTAGGCCTGCTAGACTTTATTATGATCAATATATTCTGTCCTCGACACTCGGTGTTCAACAAGAGGACCCGCTCTGTCCGTTGTTGTTTGCCTCGACTCTCCATCCTTTGGTGAAAAACATTGCTTCTCAGTGTAAACTTGATCTGCATGCTTGGTACCTTGATGATGGGACTATTATTGGAGAAACTCTTGAGGTGGCTAAAGCTCTGAGTATAATTAAATTTGAGGGGGCAAGTAGAGGTTTACGTCTTAATATTAAGAAAATGAAGGTCTTTTGGCCGACTACTGATCCTAGAAGTTTTGATGAAGGTGTTTTTCCTCATGATATTGGCAGATCATCTAATGGTGTTAAGCTCTTGGAGGGTCAGTGAGTCTAGATTTGAAATTTATTAGTGACATGGCGTTGGATAGAGTCCACAAGATTATCCAGTTAATGTCAGCTATAAAAAAACTCAAGGACCCTCAGAGTGAGATGTTATTTCTTCGCAATTGCACCGGAATTTCCAGACTGTATTTTGCTATGCGGACCACCAACCTTGCAACATGCTACTGGAATGTTTGACGATCATTTATTTCAGTATTTGTGGTTACTGATCACAAGGGACGGGGCAGGTTTTGGGCCTTTGCAACAGCGAATTGCGACTCTTCCCATCAAGGAAGGTGGTCTTGGCATTTATACTATGGCAGACACCCGTAACTATTGTTATCTAGCTTCTCAGAGCCAGACGGTTTCGGTTCAAAAGGTGATTATTGGTAACTTATTTTCTTCAGACAAAGGTTTTGCTTATCAGGCTGCACTTCAGAACTTCATCCAGGTATGTGGTTTACCTTCTAACAATTGCATTGATAATACTGCCCCCCCCCCCCCCCCCCCATGTATTCACTCCCTGACAGTCACTTATTTTGACGCAGTTAAGAAGCAAATCCCAAACCAATTTTCTATGTCTACTAGAGATTCTATTTTGTGGCAGTGCAACCGTGTTAAGCATGCTCAAGATTACCTTTTGGCCATACCCATCAGTGGTACGAATCAATGTCTTGGACCAAGACAGTTTAGACTGTAGTTTGATACCTCCTTGGTATCCCCTTGTTTGTCGATGGAAGTTTATGCTCAAGTTGCAATAGACACATGGATATTTTTGGTGATCATGCTCTTCATTGTGCCAAGGATATTGGGCTCAAGTTTCGACATGACCTGGTGCGAGATGTAATCGTTGACATCTGTTATAAAGATGGCGTGCACGTACGTAAGGAAGCCGCCCTTGGGCTTCTTTCTGATGATAATAGATATTTGCGCCCTGCTGATATCCTTGTTCTTAACTGGGCAAATGGTTAGGATGTTTGTATGGATGTTACAGGGGTCTCACCTTTCACAGGTGAAGGTGTTCGCGCTTTTTTCCCAGGCCAAGATATTTCCAACGCTGTATCGCATAAACATAACAAATATTTAGATCAATGTGTTTCGCATGGATACAGTTTGGATGTCCTAGCCTTTACCACGTTGGGGGGAACTAGGTGATGATACATTGTGTTTTTTTAATAGATTGAAGAATTGTCTAGTTTGTAATGATGTTAGTAGTGGTGTAGGTAAATTTCTTTTCTATAGGCTAGGTGTTGCTATTCAAAAAGGTGTTGGAGCCCAGCTTGTTGCTAGGCTACCAGGCAAGGTTCTGTACGAGTCAATTGTATAACATCATTTAAAAAATCATTTTATTCTTTAAATATTATTATATTTTATTTTCAAACTATTTTATAATACCATTTCATTTAATTTGTCAAAAATAAAAATAAAAACAAATATTAAATAATTACTTAATTTTAGTTTGATTTTTTGTTTGAAAAAATATATATATTAAAAATTGGTTAAGTAAAATAATTTTTTTTAACAATCATTGTAATTGCAGGATTTCCTACAACACACCCCTTATCATATCTTGATAACAATTTCTAGATCTAAATATAAAAATGGTGATAAAAATACTAAAATTATAAATGGACACCAAGATTTTTTACGTGGTTCAATCAATGTGATCTACATCCACGGTTCTTCACTATGATAATTTGTAGCTACATCAATTTACATTTACAATCTCCATTAATGGAGTTCTTGGAAGAATTCTAGATCTAGTTTTGGGGAAGAAGATGATAAAGAAAAAATATATTTTCTCTCTCTAAAAATCTCTCTCTGCAAAATATCTTTCTCTCTCTTCCTCCAATTCTCTCTATTTCTCTCTCCTGCTCTCTTCTTTATATAGGTAATTACATAGTGGATGACAGCTCATGACAGCTCATTTACAGCTAAGCTTTCCCTTAATTTCGGATCTGAGTTCTGTGGTAATATCTTTCGCAAGCTTTCTTCATTTCTCTCAAGTTTCTGTTACATTTCCCTCAAGTCTCTCCATGTCTCGCAGGATTCTTCCTTCTTGCTACATTTCTTGCGAACTATCACCTTATTCTTGCGAGTAATGATAAAATCTTCACATATTTCGTCATTTCTTATAATTATTTGCGACACTTGCCATGTGTGGCATAAATCCTTGCAAGAGCGTTGTTGTTGCGAGATTCTGCTCCTACATTTTGCCTCTTTTTTCTTGAATATTGCTTGAAGAGCAATCTTTAAGAAAAAACTCGTTGTTGTAGTAGTCTCTGATCTTTGTTGACGAAGGAACTAGCGAAAGAATACCAAACTTAAAAAGTATATACTTGCCTCTATTCTTTTGCGAAGTTCTGAAGCTTTGAGAAATAATTAGAAGTATCATCTTTTGAAGTACACGAAGTATGAAGAATGAAGTATGCGAAGTATCCTTGAAGAAGTATAAGAAGTACTCAATCCTCGAAATATATGAAATATCCACTCTTGAATGAAAAATATTGCCTCTATTCATGCGAAATTATTTCTTCATTTTTGGTGAGAATTCTTGCCCATTTTGGAAATGATTCTTGCCGAGAAGATAAAGAACATAAAATATTTTCTTGGTAATCCATAATTGCCTCTGTTCTTTATCTATGAAGGAGAATCCTTGAGAAAATGTTGAATGATTAAATTGCGTCTCTATTCTTATTTTGCCTCTGCCTCAAGTGGTAATCACTTTAAGAAATTAATCACATTCTGCGAAATAATCACAATTCCTGCGAAATTCTGGATGAATCTACGAGTTTATGAATGAGTCTGCGTGATTATGAATAACCCTGCTAATTTCTGAACATTTCTGCGAATTTCTGAGTTTTTCTGCTAATTTTTGAACATTTATGCGAAGTTCTGAATAGTGCCGCAAATAGTACTGTGAATTATGAATAGTGTTGCGAATAGTGTTGCGAATTATGAATGGTCCTGCGAAATTTCGCGGTATTACTCTGTAAAATTTTGTAAAATACTTGTGCGAATATAATATTTATGTTATGAAATGTGTATGCGATGCTTATGCCATGAAATGCTTATGCAATGCTTTTATGATGCGAGTATGATGCTTGTATGATAAGAATGCTTATCTATTGTAATGTATAGATAATGTTTGGGTTACTTATCTCATTTTGCCGCGGTAAAATTGATGTAGCTTTAAATTTCCTCCATTCTCCATTTCTTTGACTTTTTCTCTAGTGTGAGCATTTCTCTTTATTCTCGCAAGTTTATTCTCTTGTGCCTCATTTTTCTGGCTCATTGTATCTCATTGTTATTTTCTCCACTGTTTATTCCTGCAATATAATCATCTTCGCAAGTTTACTTGCGTTCTCTCTAGTGGTCTTATTTTCTCTTTTGGATCTTCTTTTTCTAAAACTTGTGTACTTCTCTCTTTCTTTCTTGTGACTATTTTCTGCGAAAAATTGTAATTTCCATTCTATGCATTCCCATACTTGCCTCTTGTTATTGATCTTCAATATGATAAATGAAATAAGACTAATATAAAGTCGTTAGCAATCTGTTATATGCTTGTAGGCATAACCTCTCTTGTGATCTTATTTTGCCTTCCTAGTTAAAGGTCTTATTATGCCACTTGTCTGCGACAAGATCGCAGGACATTCTTACATTTTCATGTAATAATCCATTGATCTTGTCTTATCATTTATTTTGATCTCTGCGACAATATGATAAGTCTAAGCCATCTTGTGAGATTAATCTTTCTCCTTGCTCTTTAAGACTTATGACATTGCCGTCTTTGCAATGAAATCGCAGGACGTCTTTGCGATTTATATCCTCTTAACATTGATTTCATCTCCTCTTATCATTGATCTCATCTTAACATTAGTTTTATCGCAAAAACCCATTGATATCATCTTAACATTTCTCTTAAGGCTTTTTGGCATGTTACGCGACAATATGACGGGCCTAAATATTCTTGCGAATATAAAGTCCCATGACATTGTCGTCTGTGTCACGCGACAATATGACGGGCCTATATATTCTTGCAAATATAAAGTCCCATGACATTGTCGTCTTTTTTGATACACAGCTCCCTAATGGAGGGTATCGCCCTTATCTCTCCCCCTGGTTGCCCCTTCAAGGAGACGTACTTATGCCATACAAGACTAGCTCCTCCCATCCGGTTCTAGAAACAACCCGTTGTTTTCGTAGCCTCTTATCCTTTATGCCTATATGGTTTATAGTTACGAGACTACACCCTAGAGGGGTTTTCTTCGGGCCGAACACATCGTAAGCCAAGACTTGCCATGGATGGCCAGGGTAGGTTCATCCGTCCCGGGCACCCACAGCTCAACCGTGTACCTCGGTTCCTTGATTATACTTTGCATTCCTTAGGAGAAACTCTCGGGCACCCAACCAGGGTATAACCTTATAAAGTTCGGAATCCAAGTTATCTCTCCTGGATGGACTTTCTATAATCCCAAATCTCCATGACTAGGTTCCAGCAGCAGTATAGCCTTTCCCATAGTCATGCAAAGAGATACCCCCCTTATGACGCACTTTAAGGACATTGCCTCTTATGGAATAGAATCCGCGAACTAAGTTGTACGCCATAAAGGTTCGTCCCATTCTTATATGTTTTTAGGCGATTTGCGCTCGTCTTATGCATTTGCATTTCTCTCTTGCGAAATTTTATTCGCGTCTTTTGCGATAATTTCGCATTTCTTTATTCTTTCATTTCTTGTGATAATTCCGCCATCTTATGCAATTGCATTTCTCTCTTGCGAAATTTTATTCGCGTTTCTTTATTCTTTCATTTCTGTTTGCATTCTCATAATATCATATCATCTGAAATAAATATTCAAAAAAAATTCTAACATATTGTAATTCTGAAATTTTTGTAATTGTAAAATCTTTGTAATTCTGCGATTGTATCGCACTTTGTAAATCAAACCAAAATATTTGAAATCTTAGAAATCTTTGCGATAATTTCGCTCTTTGTTATCTTTGAAATTTTTTGAATTTTTTTGAAATCTTTAACTTTTTGTAATAATTCGCAGAAATTTTTATGATCTTTTGAAATCAAAATCTTTGAAACGTTTTGAAATCTTAATAATTTTAGAAATTTTGCGATTATATCGCTTTTTGGAAATTAAATAAAAAATCTTTTGTTTGTTGTAAGTAAAATATTCTAAGAAAAGGTACTTAGCTCTTATGTGAATTGTCTGAACATTTCGCAGCAAAAAAAATTGGGAAGAGTGAGACTTGAACCCTTGATCTACTTTTTGCATTTTCTCACACCATACCAACTGTACTAACCTTCTCTTGCGAAATAATGAAAGATCTTACGAAGTAATCAAAGTATAACTGTTCTAGAGACAATTCTTAAAAATAAACATGCGTGAGATGAGAATTGATCCTGCGACCTATTGCTTGCATTCATGCCTCTCGACCAACTGTGCTAGCTCTCTTGCTTACGAAATTTATCTGCGAAATAATCAAAGGCTAACTTGCGAAATAACAAAAATAAACTTGCGTGTAGTAAGAATTGATCCCGCGACCTATTGCTCGCGACATATCACGCTGAACCATCTGTGCTAACCCTTCTCTGCGAAATTTCTTTGCGAGATTATCATTAACTATCTTCTGCGTGAAATACACTTGCGAAATTATCAAGGATTGCGTGAAAAAATATGTATGTGTTGGGACTTGAACTTGTGACCATAAACTCATTAACTTCGCAGATTACCAACTGTGCTGCCTCTTGTTTGCGAGATAATGAAACAATGCTCGCAGGAAAATTCGATTCTGTGACCACAAACTCACATACTGTTCTCTGGACCAACTGTTCAAGAATCTCTCTGCGACATTTAACGCATAACTTTTTTACTTATTCTTTTATTCTCTGCTGAAAATGAGAAGAAAATGAAAAATATGTATTTCTGCGAGATTTGAACCCTTGACCTCTTTGTTATTCTCGCAGACTTGAACCATCTGTGCAAACTTATGCTTGTGATAAAAATTTCAGCGTCTACCTCTTATCTTCTCTTCGTCCTCCCTTAATTTCTTTCACAATTTGCCTCTTGTTTATTCTCCTGAACATGAAATCTTCCACTGAAACCTTGGTTTTCTTTCTCAAATTCACCACAACAACTAATTTTTTCTCTTAGTCTTCACATGTCTTTGAATTGTTGATAATGCTTACTCCCTGAAAATGTAATTTCTTCCATGAAATTTCCATTTTTAACCCTAAAAAAATTTTAGATCTAAAAATATACATGAACAGTAGCTAATCTTTCTTGGAATTTTCTTGAATCAACAAATTCATCCTTTTTACATAGTTTTGCATCTTCGTCTTTTTCTTTTATGCTCTTTCACTGTGTTGTCGGTGTTTGTTTGAAGACACAACTTCTCCATTATCGAATTTCCTCTCAAAAATTTTAAATCTCACAAATTCTAACTCTTCATGTAGCCAATTTCTTTGAATCTTCCTCAATTAATCAAATAGCAGGTAGTGTTTCTAGCGCCAAAATGTAATTGAAGGATTTCCTACAACACACCCCTTATCATATCTTGATAACAATTTCTAGATCTAAATATAAAAATGGTGATAAAAATACTAAAATTATAAATGGACACCAAGATTTTTTACGTGGTTCGATCAATGTGATCTACATCCACGGTTCTTCACTATGATAATTTGTAGCTACATCAATTTACATTTACAATCTCCATTAATGGAGTTCTTGGAAGAATTCTAGATCTAGTTTTGGGGAAGAAGATGATAAAGAAAATACATTTTCTCTCTCTAAAAATCTCTCTCTGCAAAATATCTTTCTCTCTTCCTCCAATTCTCTCTCTTTCTCTCTCCTGCTCTCTTCTTTATATAGGTAATTACATAGTGGATGACAGCTCATTTACAGCTAAGCTTTCCTTTAATTTCGGATCTGAGTTCTGTGGTAATATCTTTCGCAAGCTTTCTTCATTTCTCTCAAGTTTCTGTTACATTTCCATCAAGTCTCTCCATGTCTCGCAGGATTCTTCCTTCTTGCTACATTTCTTGCGAACTATCACCTTATTCTTGCGAGTAATGATAAAATCTTCACATATTTCGTCATTTCTTATAATTATTTGCAACACTTGCCATGTGTGGCAGAAATCCTTGCAAGAGCGTTGTTGTTGCGAGATTCTGCTCCTACAATCATAATAATAGTAACAACCAGTAAACTTAATATTTTTAATTGATTTAATAAATTTAATATGTAATTAGTTTTAAGCGATTACATAGTTTTTAGTTGGTAGCCGAGCAACAAGCTAAGCACCAACTCCTTTTTATATATTTATATTTAATAGTAAGAAAAATAATTATTTTTAAACCTAATAAAATTGAATAAAACTATTTTCGGAGATATGTCTGTTTTTGTCATTTGCCACAACAATAATGGTTGAATCTGATATTTTACCAAACACACTTTGATTGCTTTCTTAATTAGCTTTAATTTTAATTAATATTTTACCAAATGTCAAACTGCTATTTTCTCACAGCACAACACATCAACGCACGACAGAAAAGTGGTTTTATAAAAGCTGCATCAATACCAAACTAAGCCTAAATTGCTTTACTGATCTTGTAATTGTTGGGCCGTTCACTCCATATGGACCCAACAAGGCAACCCTTAACTATTAAGGAGAAGTTAACTAATATACATTGTTTATTAGGTTATACAGTTGAAACAAGAAGGAGGTTTTGCAGTCGAGCAAAACAAAGAGGTGTTTGTTGACGTGAGAAAAAACAAGAGGAAAGAGAAAATAATCAGCCACCAATAGAGGAGATAGGTGATTGTGTTTTTGGTGTGAGCTTGAAGAATAAGGGTGCTCTAGAGAAGGATCAGTTTGGTTGGTGGAGATTTATCTACCGCATCCTACATTTCTTTAAACGGGTAATTCTAGGATTTGTTCAAATCCTGGTAGCAAGTTTCTCATCTTCCTTGTAGTATTATTTTCGTCATATTGGGTATTGCGTATTTACTTGTGTAGGTTCCATATTGTGCATAGCATCCCGTATTGGTAATTCCCCTAACAAGTGGTATCAGAGCTACGTTGTTCGGGATAACCGTGTGCAATATGAAAAGACGGGTATGTCATGGATTCGAATTTTGGAAGTAAGGGTAAAATGAAAAAGAAGCTACAACCAATCGGTAGAGAATTGCACGTCAACTACTCGTCAATTACAATGTAGAAAGAAGCGCTACTAATTCATAGTAACAGTTAGGACAAAAGCATGACAACGACTACCAATGAACAATCACAATCAAGAAAGAAGCGTAACTGATAAAACAAATTGTGAAGCATGACAGTTTTAGAAATTCGTGGCGGAAAGCATAAAGTTGTTTTGTGAAGGAAGAAAAAGAAGAAGATAAGCTTCGCTTGGTCGTGAAAACAAAGGAATAGAGTGTAGATCCTTTGGAAGAGTAAGTGAACCACCATTAGAGTTTTCTTTGATGAAGAGAGTAGAACCTCCATTGAAACAGATAAAGAGTTTTTATTTTCTTATCCTTATTAGTGAAAACAAGAGAGAAAAGAAGAGTGAGATAAGCAGGGTGAAGCTGATGAAATTTGATTAGTAGGGGAGTTAGTTGAGAAAATCCATACATATGAAAACGATTCTGGTGTGATGACAAAGTCACTACCGAAGTACAAACGTGTATTTTGTGCAGCAATGCAGATGTAGTGGTGACATGTACCTTACCATAAGTCGTGAAAGGGAGATTGTTGGGCCGTTCACTCCTTATGGATCCAACAATGTGACCCTTAACTATTAAGGAGGAGTTACCTAATATAAATGTTTATTAGGTTATATAGTTGAAACAAGAAGGATATTTTCATTCGAGCAAAACAGAGAGATGCTTGCTGTCGTGAGAAAAAATAAGAGGAAAGAGAAAAGAAGCAGCCACCATTAGAGGAGCTTGGTGAAGTTTTTTTAGTGTGAGCTTGAAGAATAAGGGTGTTCTAGCAAAGGTACGATTTGGTTGGCGAAGATTAATCCACCACATCCTACATCTCTTCAAACGGGTTTGTTCAAATCCTGGCAGTAAGTTTCTCATCTTCCTTGTTTTGTTATTGGTTGAATCTACCTAAATATCTGGTAAAAAATTAGTTATCCACCGTTAGCAGTGAGTAGAGAAACATGGCATTGTTATCCAAGTGCTATATGCACCTTGAAGTTTTGTGAAACCCCGATTTAGGTGATATCGTTGTAAGACATTATTTGTCATAGTGGAAGTTTGCACTTCATCGTTGGTGGTGTGATTAATATTATTTTCTTCATATTAGGTATTGCATATTTGCTTGTGTAGATTCTATATTGTGCATAGCATCCCGGATAGGTAACTCCCCAAACAGTAATGGATATTGCCAACTCTTCAAATTAGTCAATTATGAGTCAGAAGTGATAGATTGACCGTGAATTCAGTTTCATAATCTGACACGACTAAGAGGAGAAGTGGAACCCATACACTAAAAAATCACCAAAAGACCACTCCATGTCTCCATCGGAACGGGCCGTGGGACTTAGTCGGCGATCAATATACCATCACTCTTAAAATGGGTCATTTGACCAAAATAATGTACTTTCCGGTTCAAATGGACGTGTAAACCGACTATCATACCCTTAATCATATTTAGTTTTTCCTTTTCTTTCTCTTCTGGATTCATTTTCCTCTTTCTCTTTCTCCATTGTCGGTACAAAATCCACCTGCACTTTTTCTCACCATTGATAAAAACTCATTGGTATCGTCTTTCACCATTGACACCATCTTCCTCCACTACCACCACCATAAATACCTTTTCATTACAGTAATTGCCACCACCATAAATACCTTCTCAATCTTTCTTGTGAATACGGCCGCCACCACAAACATCAGCACCAATCTGGTTTCAGTTGGTACCACCACCACTGGCTCCATCACCGTCAACAATCAAACCCATTCTCATACTAATTTCATTAAGATTTATCAATTTCATAAAACATAGGGTTTTGTCTTCAATCAATTTCATAATATGAGCACTCGTAAGTTTCCTAACGTTAATTCTCTTTTTGAGTTTATTTTCTGAACTCATCAATTTCACATGCATTGATCAACCTGGAATTTATGAGATAAATGATGTTGTATGAATTATGAAATTTTAGTAAGTTTTTTCCTTCCATAAACATGGGTGAAACTGGTATCATCGTGAATTATACCTGAAATCCATGAGATGGATCGATGATTTAATGAGATGAATAATTTTTTATTTATATTTGTTTAATCATGGATGAAACCATTATCATCCTTTTCTAGACCCAATTTTTTTCTTGTGTAAACATGGATGAAACTGTTATCATCCCTTTGAATTTGGTTGAATTAATTTTCATCCATGTCTAAATAAGTATGAAACTTGTATCATCTTGTTATAGATGAAACCGGTATCATCCTGTCCTAGACCAAAAAACTATGAGATGAATACATTATAGACTTTTTATTTTTCCTTATTGCTTAAACATGGATGAAACGGGTACCATCCTGTTTTGAATTTGATTGAATTTGTTTTCATCCATATTTAAATTAGTACGAAACTCGTATCATCCTGTTTTAGATTCGGCTGAATTTGTTTCATCCATATTTAAACCGAAAACTGGTTTTATCCTATTTAATTTGGTTGAATTTTTTTTTACTCGTGTTTAAATTAGTATGAAACTGGTTTCATCATGTTTTAGATTCAGTGGAATTTGTTTTCATCCATGTTTTAACTAGGGGGAAACCGATTTAATCATGTTTTAGACTGAGTTGAATATGAATGAACTACATTTTCAAAAAAGTTGCACAAAAGGTGCTTTCGATTTGCATAATATATGGTGTTTTTCTGATGACATTTTTAAATTTGATTTCCTTACATATATAACATGCCAAACATTCTAATAGATGAGGTATTTGGTGAAAACTATGGTAGCAACATGATAGGAAATGCGAGGAAGACCGACCAGACACATCATCAAGTATTGGTTGGGTTATATGTCGATGCACTTGGGCATAAATAAAAATCAAGTATCGAATTTGATGTGGTCTTTAAGATTTTTATAAATTTAATGAATTACTGATGTAGTATGTTTTGAAATTGTTTTACTTTTATTCATATTTGGATGAGACTAGTTCCATCTTGTTTTTGGTTGATCTGAAATTGTTTCATCTAAATTTTAAAAAGGATGAAACCAGTTTCATCTAGTGTTTCCATTGGATACAACTTTTTATATCTTGTATTACTACTGGATGAAACTGACTTCATCATGTATTGATATTATTTAATTTTTCATTTGGAAAATACAAACTAAATCAAGATTCGATTTTGCAGTTGTTACTCTATAATGGATATTCTCTACCTCATGGATTGGGTGACGGAATGTTACACCTTTGAAGAAGGAGAA
Source organism: Papaver bracteatum (assembly GCA_023529315.1). NCBI lineage: Eukaryota > Viridiplantae > Streptophyta > Magnoliopsida > Ranunculales > Papaveraceae > Papaver > Papaver bracteatum. The sequence goes on from JAJJWX010000603.1 coordinate 1,515,302, forward strand.
ATTATAAGAAAGAAGATGATCATGAAACGAGGAGACCTTGTATATGAAATACTAAGTGATTAAAGTAGTTACTGGAAGTTGAATGAGATCACTATGGTCGTCGCTTCATTTGGTTGTTTAGCAATATAGGTCGTTGCGAAAATAAACTTTGATGTTATTTAAGAGTTTTTTGTTTGTAATTAAAAATGGATTTATTTAAGAATGTATATTTCTTAATTGCAGGTCAAAGTTAATTCAGTTAGCTAGCCTACACTACAATTTGTTGTTAATTTCATATAATCTTGTCAGAATAGGCAGAATGAAACCAGGTACATCCCGAGAAATATAAAATTTTCGTCAAAATATGCATGATGTAATTATTTCCATCCAAGCAAAATTATTTATTTCAGAGTATGCAAAATGAAAATTTTTTTTGTATGAATATGCAGGATGAAACCAGTTTAATCCTGCAGATTTTTATTTTTTTTCAGAATAGGAAAGATGAAACTGGTTTCATATATATATAGCATGCGATGTAATGAAACCAAGAGCAAGAGCATAAACGTGAAACCAAGAGCAATACTAGAAATCAACTCTTGTAATTGCAAAAATAAAGAGCTTTTAAACTGCTTTGTCTCTTTGATTCAACCAAATCAGCTCCACTTCCTTCATTTGTTATCAAATCAGCTCTACTTCCTTTGTTTGTTATTTTTACAACATCACAAAACCATAATAGATTCATCTATGATTTATCAGCGTCTTATAAAAAAAAAAACAGAAGCAAATGCTTAATTTTTAAGCTTGGTTTAACTTTGAATTTCATATAAGCCTAGAAAATTACGAACAAAAACCCAAACAAATCACAATTTGGTGTTGAATAACAAACCACATAATCAGTGTCTAACGAAACTTCAGATTATATTTAATCACATAGTAGATTGCATTAAAATGTGTAATGAAACCCTAGAAATCAAACTTAGATTTAAACAAAAGATTAAAGAAGATTCTGATGACGGATAAAAACAACAACCCATTCTTCCCCGCTCCAAATGGAACTCGAATTTCAATTTAAACCCTCTCAATCGACTACAAACATCAATGGCGCAATAAAAAATTTACAGTGATTCTTCGCACAATTTCTAAAATAAAAAAAAGTCTCAAACTCCGTAAATTTGTTATATTTGTTCCCTCTTTAGCTTCATGGATTTTGGGTTTTCAATAGTTGAGTTAGTAGGGTTCGATTGACTATTACGGTGATCGCAACGAAGAAGACAATGGTGATAGTAACAAAGACATAAGAAATCTGTAGAGTTTTTGTTTAATTAGATATAAGGGAGGGTATTTTAGTCAGCTGCAGTGAAATTGAATTTAATTTTTGGGTGAAATAACCAAACAGGATATTTGAACAGTATCTTTTTGATTCTTGTGTATATAAACATTATCAAAACTTACCGGTCTATTTCACCCAGGAATTATGGATTTTGGTCTTTTTAACCAATTTTGTGTTATAAATTCCTAATTTCTTAAGATTTTTTTTTTTTTTTGATGATGTCAAGTTCGAATCGAATAGCATAACTCAATTTATATTCACATTTTAACCCTCATATGATACTAATATTTCACTAATAAAAAGGTGTTTTACTTTCACTTAGTCATTTCAAAAAAGAAAATAATTGAGAAAACTGTTGCAGTGGAAAATATGGAGAAAGTAAAGAGACAAAGAGAGGTTTCTATTGATCATGATAATAAGGTTACATGGATACAATATCCTTTATATATATGTAAAGGTAAACTCTAGGTAACTAGATGGACCGCACATCCATGGGCCATAGGCCCTATAACACTCCCCCTTGTGCGGTTCAATAACAAAACTTTATACATAGTGCTTCACATATAGTGATTTGAATGTTGTTCTTCAAATGTCGTTCCCTCCTTGATGACTTGTGACGGAATCAATTGCCTCATTAAAACTTCGATAAGGAAGAAATCCAGCGGGATAAAATCTTGGTATCACTCTTCACATGTTGTCTCGTACTTTACATGTAGTTCGTCACATGCAATACGATCTTTAAAGATCGACGAGTCTAAGTTAATTGTCTCGTTAAAACTTCGTCCGGAAAAATCCATAGGGACAAAACCTGAACAAAAGAAAAGGAGTACAATATCAAGCAAACTTAGAACATATATGGACTCAAATATGTTGCCTCATTAAAAACCTTTCCGAGTAACAAAACCATGTGGGAAAAAGCAACTTCAGTGAAGGAAAATAGTTCAACACACCATTAGATGCTCCCCCTGATGTCAGACAATTTTCAATAGTCTAATCCAGTCAAAAGGAGTTTATCACACTTTACTTTGGTGACTTGAATGTTTATAAGACCATGTTGTTGATTCTGGAAGTTACGTTTCTTAAGAGAATATCGTGTTTTATTTATTTGATTCATATATTCTCAATACTATCAATGCGAACTTTATGTCTTCAAAGTTCAACATACTTGATTTTTTTAGCGTTGTCTCGCTAAAAACCTTGTTGAGTAACTAAACCCTTTGGGAAAAACTATTCTCGATCGAAGGTAAAAAGAGTACAACACGGCTTCAATTTCGAAGTAAAATATGTCGACATCATATCCTTAGATCCTCCCCCCTAATGTCGGCATATCCCCCTGATTACTTTCAAAGTTGTTCCAGAGATTTCCTTTAGTCATGTACTTTGCGAAACTGAATATCGGTAATGACTTAGAAAATAATCTACCAAATCTCCCCTGATTACTTTCGTTAGAGAAGAGATTATTATTCCTTCATAATCAACAACTTTTGGAATGCATTTTCATTAGCATTCCTTTTTATATGTTTACAGGGATAAAAATAATTTAGGTCAATGGTTACTTTTAAGTACATGATTACATTCACTATACCATTCCAATGACGTTGCATTGGCGCGGAGCTATATCTAGCTAACAAGTTCCCTGAGGATGTAAAATTTAATCGAGTACATTATTATACTAAGTACAACAGTGCGTCTATTGTACTTACATATGTGAATTTCATCTCCCAACACATCTTCGTCATATTCCTTTGGACGAATTGGTTACTTACTTACATTTGAACCTCGATTAATCATAGGAGTGCTATCAGGATGCATGTCTTTGTTAAATTTCCTGAAAACTTTAGACATATACAAACTGGTGGACTAATATACCACAAGCTCAGTATCGATCGATCTTTCCCTAGATTTTTCATCTCAAATTTGGATTTCAAATAGCTTTTAAGGTCTCTTATTACATCAAGAGTACCCATCCTATATGTATTATCGATATAGATAGTTACAATTCCAAATCAAGAACTTTTTTGTGAATACGCAAAGAAAAATAACATACTTGTCTATCCCCTCCAAATCAAATAGACACTTAGACGGGTATACCACATCCGCCTAATTACTTGAATCTATAAGTAAGCATTCTATCTAATTGTAAACTCACTTTGTGGTTTAGAGTCATTTGATTTGGGAAACAAAAGGCTATCAAACACTTTTGTAAATATCTGCTATCTCTTGATTCTTTGAGAGATATGTCACAACCACATACATATGTTGCATTTCAAGTCCTTTTGAAATTACCAAGCTAACTAAGTAGCGAAACACTATAGCGTTCATTACAAGAGAACAATTCCAGGGCTTTGTGAGAAACCTCGCGCCACAAGGCGAGTCTTGATACTTTGAGACTTCATTCTTCCCACTGTGCTCTATGACAGATAATCATGTATGTCCCATAGGCTTTACACTTGGTTGGTTAGCATTACCACACCAAATACCCGTATACTGCCAAAGAACTAAGTTCTACCTGGATTGTGTAGGCCAAATATGTTATTTATTTGAAATTAATCAAATTAAATCATGGTTCAATCTCATTGTGCTATACTTCTGGAGCAACTATTTATGGATTATATCATCACTATGCACGTAATCCGTCAGGATTTCATTGTTCTCTAGAATCATTCAAAACTTCGGAGCGTCCTCTAGTATTGATTCATGGACATAGTCAGAGACAATCAAATGAGATGATTTCATTAACGATACAAATTAAGTTGTGCCTTACTAATCTACTTCCTTTCTAGGTGAGCATTGATCGTACCTGGTGGTCTCTCCATCTTCCTTTATGGAGCCACGACCTCAACTACACTTCTACTAAGTGTAATTGCAACACCTTAGTCTATGGTGTACCCCATACTGAGAATTTCTAACCTTGCAGGAATATTTACAGCTAGTATGTGTGATCTTGTCACTTTAGCGACATCAGTGTACATTCTGAAAATTGATTATTCTTTGTCACTTCACATTTACATTTGTGGAGTACAAGAATCAATATGAAACACAGTGGGAACACACCACGACAATTCATGTCATTCCCTTAGAAAATACATTTTCTTATCTCCCCCTAATGACGGTAAGACTGTCTCATTAAAGTGATAACTCACAAATCTAGTGGTAAGAGATCTCCTGCTAAAGGTTTTAAAATGCGGACAATTGTTGAGAGTAATTATCCAACAAAATTACTTAATCATTTTCATGACCCATCATAGTACGATGTGGACTCGTAATGGCACATATATAGTGCAACCAAAAATGCGTAAGAACACAAATGTCAGGCTTAAATTCAGTTACCAACTGGAACGCAGAAAAGGTTGACTAATATTGGGTTCTAAAACGAATTAAGTAAAGATGCGCGTAATATTGCATATCCCCAAAGCAATAAAGGGTAGGTTGGTATGCATAACCTATTCCTTAGATACCATCTGTAACCTTTGATGGTAGCCTATGCGAGACCATTGGGTATAAGATGCTCTATATTGATCCTATTAAACATGCAATAATCATAATCAAGTCCTTTTGATGTAAATTCTCTAGCATTAACAAAGGTGGTTAGCATTTGCACTTTGCATTGTGTAATATGTGCTAGGAGTTTTCAAAAACGCATAATTTCTAGAGAACTATAACTAGTCCAAAAATTTAAAACATTCACCAGAGCCATAAGTCACTTTAATGGTTCGCATTCTGCATGAATATTTTTTAAATTTTCACCTGGTTTTCCTTTATAATATGTAATTATTACCATTTGCATCTTAGGATGGTCTCGATCCTGTTTTACTGAAGACTTTGTGAAATGCGTGATATGCTCTTACTTAAAAGCATAATGGGAAGGGGGAAAGGGGGGGGGGGTTGTGCATTTAGTACTTTATAAAACACTCATTGAGAGATATGCTGTCACTTTGCATTCTTTCAATCTTTTTTCCCATTTTCGTTCACTTAAAAAAATGATATTTGTATGAGTTCTTTCAAAACAATCATCATGTCACAACCAAAGTTGCTTTATGGTTATGCTCAAAGCCTGTATGAGTCAGTTCCCAACATTTCATCGTCGGAGTCATATGGATTCAATAATCCAAACTAATAATATAGTGATTTACATTTCACTAAATTGACTCAGTAGTTTCTCTAAAGTATGTTTCCTTCCAAATACATTAGAGACTATAAAAGATGCAATCAATTACATTCTCATCACTGTGAGTTTCCACATGATATCCATTTGTATGGGTTTCTTTGGAAATTAATAAGGTGTGATTATCTCTCGGTACATGTAGAGATTTTGTGACCTCTTTGTTCTATCATGAAAACAAATTTTGAGCAATGTTGTGCCCGATGTTTGAATCCTTACGTAACAAAAGAAAATCTATCTCATTTACTTTAGAGTGTTACCGTTCATGAAGATGATATACTTTTCATCATAATGGACGATTGATCCTTATAACTCAAGTACTTTTGAGTATATCTCAAGTGCTTTAAAGGATTTCAGTCTCGTGGAAATGATATACTTTTCATTTCATAAGTACAAACTGTGAATTTAGTTCTTCGCATAATTTTTTTTCTTGTTTATTTTAGCTAATATAATATCGATCAAACTATCATGTAGACAATAGTTTTGGATCAAATCATGCAAAATATAAAATCTAACCATACGAATTTGATTAAATAAAGATAGACAATAAGAAAAATTGGCAAAGTTCTTGTTGCCATTAATGTTGATGTCTAACTATGATATGACCTTGTCCAAGAATATAATGAGTTCGTTTTCCTTTAAATTCCTTATATCTCTTATAGTTGACTACTAATATATGATACTTGCATTACAACACTTGTACCATTCTCAGTAAAATGCTTATACCAATATTTTCAACTGTCATTCATATGAGTCAGAATTACATCTTTGTCCCCATAATAAGTAGATACATTTACTTTGTATCATTATTACTGGATCCAGAATTACATCTCTGACTCATGAAAACTTTTGTGAGTTTCTTTTCACAAAAAGTGAGGTTTGCTTTTAATTACAACATATCATTGTCAAAGTTATTGACTCATTATAGTCTAACAAGTGGATTACATCCCACTGAACATTCAAGTTTGGGGGAAAATAAATGTTTCGACAAACTTCCTTCAAAGCATTACATCGTCCGAAGTTAATATGTCGCCTTGGAAATGTTGAAGGTATGGCTTCCTCTTTGAAAGGTGTATCTTTACAAGTTGAATATTTTTATGACGAAAGTATTGTACTTGTGCACACATACTTCTACATCATAGACTCTTTAATGGTGCTCAAGATCTTCTGAGTCAAAAAAGTCAAATTAGAGTCGAATAGGTTTAGTCAAAGTATGGTCAATTATTTGGTCAAGACCCGGTCCATTGGGTTGACAAGGTCATGGTTAAAAAAATTCCACATATATGTTCCATTATATATGAAGTGCTCAGGCCCATTGATAATAACCTTGAAACTACTAGCATATGAGCCCAACATATTGTTAACCCTAAAATTAGAAATTTCATCATCCAATTTTAGTGATCAGATTAGAATTGTGAACATCTCCGATGATTATGAAATTTTTACAGTAACTTTATAATAATGTTTAGACAAACATAATAAAATTTCAACTAAATACAACAACTAGATAAAAAGTTATCCATGACGCTGTATGACTGTTCTAATTAGCATTTCTGTGGACACATTTGGAAATATCACGTACTTTTGAGTATTTCCATGGTTAGATATTTATGAAAGTTTTACAGTATCTCAACACGAATAATATAAAAAATATACCAAAAGTATAGAATAATCCAACGGTTGAAATTATCAAAACTTAGGTTTTTCGACGCTGTTAAAAATTAGGGTTTTTCTGAACGTACACAGTTTTATTAAACGCAGTTTTTGGATATTGCATCGTATACCGATTTGATTGAAATTTTTTAAAAAATTGGTAATGACTGATTGAGTTGAATATATTAAAACTTCATGAAAATCTAACAGTGAAATATCTATGTTTTATAATCATATACGTTTGTGGAACCCTAATATATATGACGAAAACGAAATTTCTTTGTTCAAAAGAAATACCTGGTAACGTATCCATGATGATAAACAAATAGGATTAGAACCACGCTAATCTTCAAGGAATAATCCGTAACCAATACTGAACGAAGAAAAAAAAAATTGCACAAGCTGGTAGTGTCGTGCATGATAACGTGTTACAATGGAAAATATGAAGAAAGTAAAGAGAGGTTTCTATTGCAAGCTTGGTAGAGGGGCGGCAAGTGTGATAGCAATGTCCTTCTTATTGGTTAGGGGGTGTCCTATAGGGGGTGTAGATTGACTAGATTACCCTTTTCACCTTAAATCAACCAAAATCAAATCAATTTTTTTAAACCTAATGAATCAAAAAAAATCAAATCAGTTTTTTTTTTCATCTTCTTCTTCATCTTCCCTTCTCCTCCATCAACCGTAACCTCCATTAAAACTGAAAATTTCATCGTCTTCGATTAATCGGCGATTTGAAAAATGTTTGGAAAAACCCGGTTAGGGTTTAGTTTATCGTGTTGGATTTAAGTTAATTTTGTATCAAAAATTAGGGTTTTGTATGAAAATTGAAATTGGAATTTCTGGGTTTATGTGAGTTATGGTTGGTAATAACTCCAATTGGAACCGTAACTATAGATTTGGTTGATGTTACAGTTTAATGCAAATCAAATACCAACCGTAAGTTCTTGATTTTGATATACAATGTTCAATTACGTTTTTTTTTTGTAACCGTAAATAGCTTACGGTTGGTATCGTTACTTAAGTTACCAACCGTAATTTGTCCTGTAACTTTCATTTTCTTTTTACGGTTTGTAATTGCATCACTGTTAGAAACCGTAGGGTAGTTACGGTTGGTATCGATTCATTAGTTACCAACTATAATTTAGTTACGGTTGTTGTCCAATTTTAATTACCAACTGTAACTGGTTTTACGATTGGATCTTCCCCAAATTTAACCCGTTACGGTTGGTATTCGATAACTTACAAACCGTAACTAAGAGTTATGGTTGGTCACGAGCACAATTGCAATCGTAAGTTCTTCTGAAAATTTAAAAGTTTTGATTTTGTTACGTACTTTAGATAATTTTGAGCGAGAAAAAGCTAATGGGAACTAATAAGTATACCGGGTCACTGGAATCACTCATTTTGGTTGAGTGAATCAAAATCTAGGATTTCACAAATATCACATAAGTTTTCTTTTTTTCTCCTCTAATTTTTTTTTATAACTCTAAAAATCTGATGTTAGAGTTATAATAAGTGAAAATTAATTATCAACATTAATCTTGATTATCATTACTAATCTTGATTATTAACAATAAGGGCTAATTAGTCATTTCCAGATTTTCTTTGATAAGGGGCACTTGAATTACCTTGTAATGACCTTTTTTTGTCTTATTAGGTTGCCGCCCCTCTACAATTTCTTGCCGCCCCTTTACCAAGCTTGTTCTATTGATCATGATAATAAGGTTACATGGATACAATATCCTTTATATATATATAAAGGTAAACTCTAAATAACTAGATAAACCTCACATCCATGGCCTATATGCCTTATAACAAAAACCAAATATATTCTTCCCAATAAACAAATATAAAAAACAAGTCTTTGAAAAATAAAAAATAAAAAAAAAGTCTTTGAAGGGAAAGAAGTGGCCAAAGTGGCCTTTCTTCAATTCGCTGGACCCAACCCCAAGCTACTTGTGACCCACCAGCGTCACATAATACAGGCGGTCTCGGTTACCTAAGCTTACGACCCATAGTTTCCCTTTATTGTACTATGGTTTGAACTGTACTGCCACGGAGGTTTTGTTGTTTAGACCAATGTGGTATCCAGCAGACTCTATGTGTATATGTCGGCTTCTCCTTTATGTGATTGTTTGATTATTTAACTGATGACCCTATCTGTAGTAGCAGGATTTCCCATACTACACCCCTATTAAGATCCTATAAAAATCTAAGTGAAACTAGTTGAAGTTTAAAGAATTAAACGACACTTTTATTATTTAGATCTCAGAAATGTTTACAGAAAATATTCAAACTCAGAATTACAACTTTCTTTTCTGGAGTTTCTCTCTCCTCAAGATTTTCTCAACTCTAAAAAATACATCATCATCATCCTGGACTTACTTGAACCCTTTATATAGGAAATTACATAGTGGGTGACAAACTAAGTTTTCCCCTTCTTTCGGATATATTCATGCGATCTCATCGTGGTATTTGCAATATTAATCTTCGCCAACTTTTGTAATCCTCGTGAAACAACACTCTCATAACATGTCTCTTCAATCGTCATTTGTTATGATGCTTCCCGTGACGCTCGCCAAATGTTCTTTGAAGAATCCTCACGACACTCTCGTGAATAATGTCATTTATACTTATAGGAATATTTGACCTTCTCGTGAAAGTGTTGTTCTTATCATGAGAATATCGTTGTGCGATATTGCAGTACTACATCTTGCCTCTTCTCAATCTTTTTCGCGAAGAAGAAAAGATCGTGAGAATAAATTGCCGTAATCTCCTATCTTTTCACCTCCATCTTTATTCTCGACACGTCTCTAAACCTTTCACCAGTTGTCTTCATATAATTTTATCATCCATATATTTTTCGACACGTCATCTTAAACCGCTGTAATTTGACCATTCACGTCCTTTCATTGTATTAACTATATTTATTTTCTCGAGAAACTTCTTCTGCTATAAATACCTTCTCTCATTCTTCTCTTTTTCTTTCTTCTCATTCTCTTTTTCTTTCTTCTCATTCGCTTTCCTTCTTCTTCTCTGCAAATTTCATTGCTTTCCCGCAAATCGCGCATCTACTATCTTTCGCCATTTTTTCAATCTCCTTTCATTTCCATTCTCTCAAAATGGTTGCTGCTGGTGCTAAAAATCTTATTGCTTTCAATTTGATGCAAGAAAAACTTAAAAATCAAGGATTTGACTTATCTTTAATCCCATATCAAAGTCCCAAACCTGTTCTTTCTCTTGAATTATTTTCTAACTTCCAGTGTCCTCGTGAAAAAATTATAGTTTCGTTAGGCCAACTTGAAGCTGGTCTTCCACTTCCTCTCTACAACCCTGAACTTCCACTCTTTTACCAAATAATTTCTGATAAGAGATTTTCACGAGCGGTGTATCAACTTGGCGGGGATTGTATTAGATTATTACCGGAATATGCCTCTCGTGGTGTTGGCAAAGGATCCCAATATTCGAAGAACATAAAAGTCTTAAATATAAACATATTCCGATTATCCCTGCAAAGTATACTGTAGATAACTTCTTTCGAAATTACCAGTTACTCCCCATGGTAAGGGATAGTACCTGTTGGGGTGTCCGTTTGCATAAAAAGAAGGTCACTGTTGAAAATGATCTTATGCAAGATATTGATTTTCATACCAATACAAATGATGGCCCTCGTCATTCTAATGACGATAAGTGGTTTATTTTTCCCTTATGCCTTAAAGGTCCTTATATATCCGGTTCTCTCCAACTTCCTGCGAATCTCTCTCACTATGAACCATGGACTTTCAACTGTCCTGATAGGTTTTCCGATGTATATTCTCTCATCTTCTTATGCTATTATTATTTTTTCCTTCACACTCTCACTAACTTTTCCGTTATCTTGTAGGTTTCCAAAATGAAGCTTAATTACCAAAAATATAGGAAACCTAACACTCTTCTAGCTCTTAGATCTTTCACAGATGAAGTAAGAAATATTCCTTTATTAATTAACAATATATTGTTGCCCCTATTTCTTATCTTTATCTGTGTTTGTAGGTAATTGAAGAATTACCACCTTTAGAGCCAAAACCTAAGGAGAAACCTTCAACTAATCGTAAAGGGAAATCTACTGTTTCAAGTGAAGGAAGACGCTCTGCCCCTCGTGATAAAGAACCCAGCGAGCCTCCTTTGAAGAAGAATAAAACTCAGCATTCTTCTTCTCAACATACCCAATTGGATTCAATCATTATTAATAAATCTAATGATGAATTTATTGAAGAATTTGACGATATTAGAGAAGTTCCCTCTGTGAAAAATTCTTCTCCCTCTGATTCTTCCATGGCCCAACTGTCCATGCTTTTTGGCGATTCTTCTCGTGGAACTGCGAATGAGTATGGTGATGAGACTCTTAATGGGCTAGCTCAAGCGCTCTTCAAAGTGTGCGATGCTCCAATCTTATCTGATAATAATTCTCTTCGTGGAATTTCTGGAACTCTAACTCCAAGCTTCTTAAATGCACTTGGTATTCTGGTATGTTTTCTTAATTGTTTCTTAATTCGCCGATTTCTCTCGTCAAATGTTTTGTACTTATAAAACTCTGTTGCAGGTTTGGAGAGCTTCTTTTGCTGCTGCTGCTGATTTAGATAATAAATGTGCTTCATTTAAGAAAAAGGTTGTTAACCTTCGCCAACATAAAGAGAAACTAGAGGCTGAAATTCTTTGAGCTTCATGAGAAAAAATAAAACTGTTGAAATGAAGCTTCATTGATAAACAGAAGATTTTGGATCTTAACAATGCCAACAAACAACTTTATGGTATGATTTACTTTTTCTTTCTTTTAGATTTTTTATTTTTCTTTTATATAGCTTATCCAAGCAATCATTTTTGCAGATGTTTATGGTCTAATCGACGAGGCTACGTTCCTTCAAACCTTTCCCGAACTCGTAGATGATAATACTCTTCTTGCTCGCCTTAATAACTCCTTAAGTAATTTTGTTGATTGAACAAATTAAATCCCTCTCTATAGAGGAACTTAAATTTAAGTTTAATCTCCTGACCATTGAACACAAACACACTTTAGGATTATCTAATAAATTTAAGCGTCTTTATCATGAATCAAAAGAAGTGATCAATGGATTAAGAAGTAGAAATAGTGATCTTGTTGACGAGAAAGATCAAGCAATTAGAAATGGCGTGAAACTCTAGCAGATTTCCATAAAATTCTTCTCGAAGTTCAAATGGAAAGAGATAAACTCTTCCGAAAATAAAGATCTTCTTGCAAGAGAAACTCAAGTTCGTTCTCGCCTTCTTATTACTAGAGATGATGAGTTTTCTTGGGCAGCACAGGTTCTTGATAATGCTAGGAATAATTTAGGTATAGATGCTAGTCTTCATGCTGATCAATCAGCCTTAATTAGGGACTTGATTTCTGAGAAAGAAGGTTGTTAACCACTCTATTCTATTATTATTATTATTATTTTTTTTAACTTCCATCTTAACGGTGCCTTATTCTCGCAGATTCTGAAGATAGATGCCGTGTAAGGATGAGAGAACTAGAAGATATTAATCACCAACTCGCGAACGATCTTACTGCTCGCAACGATAAATACTCGCGATTGAAAGCTCAATTTGAGATTACTTCTGCAAATTTTAATAGAACCCTCCTCATCACTCGTAATGATACCACTAAGCAGGTTTGTGACGACCATGGAATTCCTCATTCTTTGTATCCTGATCTTGCAAAGTCAATACCATCAATAATTCCAGATCTTGGTGTCTCTGATTCTGATGAAGATTTTGACGAAAGTGAAGAAGAGAATAATGACGAAGAAACAAATTTTGGCGAATGAAGAACCCATCAAAGATAATGAAGAAGAGAAATCCGGTGAAAAAGAAGAATCTGATAAAGATAACAATGTTGATAAATGAAACAATGTATCTGTCTGACTTCTTTCTTTTATGTAATCAATCGCGAGTTTCTTCAATTTGCTGCAACTTTCTTCAATTTAATGTGTAAATTTCTTTGCCCCTTTATCTGTATGAATGAAAGAACATCCTCTTTTTTGCAAATATAACTTGGTCAATATAGTTTGCATCTACTAATTATCTGTGCTTTAATATCCATATAAATTTCTCATATGGTGATGAATAATAATCTTTATCATTTTATTCATTCCCATACTTGCCTCTATTATTCATCTGCAATATGAGAAAGTTAATAAACGAATATTTTGGCGAATTTCATAATTTCTGCGATATTGTCGCAAATCTTGATATTTTTGCGATCTTATGGTCTTATTATGCCTTCCTACTTAAAGGTCTTACTTTTCCATGGTATTCTCTCCGCGACAAGATCGCAGGACGTCTTTACATTTTCATGTATTGACCCATTGATCTTGTCTTATCTGCATTTCTTTATTATATTGCGACAATATGACGAGCCTAAGTTTTCTCGCGAAAACAAATCCTCGTGACATTGCCGTCTTGCGATGAAATCGCAAGACGTCTTCACATTTTCATGTAAAAACCCCTTGACCTCATCTTAACTTTTTTCTCTTATGGCTTTTTTCCTCTGTATAATTTACGCGACAATATGACAGGCCTAAATGATCTTGCGATATTAGAGCCCCATGACATTTCCGTCTTAAGAAACTTATCAGCTCCCTAATGGAGGGTGCCGCCCTTATCTTCCCCCTGGTTGCCCCTTCAAGGAGGGAACATCGGCCATACAAGACTAGCTCCTCCCATCCAGATTTACCAACAACCAGTTGTTTTCGCAGCCTCTTGTCCTTTATGCCTATATGGCTTATAGTTACAAGACTGCACCCTAGGTGGGGTTTTCTTCAGGCCAAGTGCATTGTAGCAAAGACTTACCAAAGATGGCCAGGGTAGGTTCGTCCGTCCCGGGCATCCTTGGATAAACCGTGTACCTCGGCGCCTTGATCATACTCTGCACTTCTTGGAAGAGACTCTCAGTCGTCCAACCAGGGTATAACCTTATAAAGATGGAAATCCAAGATCTCTCTCCCGGATAGGTTTTCTTTAACCCCTACGTCTGTATGACTCAGGTTCCAATAGCGGTATAACCTTATCCCTGAATCATATAAAGAGATACCCCCTTTATGACGTGCTTGTAGGTCTTACATTTGCCTCTTACGAAATTGTATTCGCGAACTAAGGTGCACGCCATAAAGGTTTGTCCCGTTCTCTTAATCTCTGCGAAATTATATTCGCGTTTCTTAAAATTTCTTGCGAGTTTCAAATCTCAATAATTTCTTTTTTTTTTTAACTTTTGAATTTCATTTTCTTCACTCAAACATAAAAAACAACTTTACCTTTCCACTTCTAGCGATTTGCTCGTCATATTTCATCTTTCTATCACTTCATTCTTCTCATCTTCCTTATCATCTGTTCTTTTACTTAGTGTTTTCCCGCAAGTTGCTTGTCATTTCTTCCTTTTATTCTTTTTATACATGTACCTTTGCTGCGTTTTATTATTTGCTTGATATCTGCGAGGGACTCGTTAGTTACTTATTCATGCTTTTCTATTGAATCAACCATTAATTTGTCACTTCTCTGTTGTTTCTTAATTCTGTATTTCCAATTGTTGTTCTTCCCTGCTCTTTCTTCACAAGACTTGATATCTATCTCATAATATTTTTTACTTTCTCCCAAATCTCCTTTAATTACTCCAACACCATTTGGATGAGGGAATTTAATGCACTGATGAAAGGTAGACGCAACACCCAATATCCTGTGTAACCAAGGTCGACCAATCAAGGCGTTATATGGTGATTCAACATCGACAACACAGAATAAAATCTTGGAAGTCATTTCTCTTAACGGAATTCTCATTGTGATCTCCCCTTTAGGCTTGTTGGCAGTTCCATTAAAACCATATATTCTGTATGTCGATGGTATCAAATCTTCATCTTTCCCACCCATGGTTTCAGTAGGTGTGGTAGAACGGGATATCTACTGGGCGCAGTATCAATTAGGATTCTATCAATGGCCCAAGACTCTTCCATTTCGTTATTGTTTTCTTTACCTTCTTCTTCTCGCTTGTTCTCGGTTTTATTTCCAACCTTACCACCAATGGGTTATCATGCAGCTCGCTTGTGCTCTGGTATTTCTTGTCTTTGTAAAAGAAAGGATTTGTTTCTGCCACTCTTCTAATGGCGAGATTCTCGCTATATTCATTATTTCTTTTCCATCCATATCTCTGGCAAAGACTCTACTTAAGACATTATCGTGGAAATTTTCGATGGTTCTGAAAGAATGCACAATAGTTACAAAATAAATTCTTTGCTTTAGTTCCAACCTCTATAACAAAAGTTTATGCTCCTTTTACATTAGTCATTCTGCGATCGTCTGGTGGTGGTGGCAATTGTTGCGATTGTTGATGCCCTTTTAGAAAATGATTTAGATTCCCCTTATAGATCATTCTTAAGATTATTCTTTTTACATTTCTGCAATTATTTATCGAATGCCCATGAAAATGATGATAAGGACGGAATTCTTGATTACGAGTGTTAGGATGTGGTTCCTTCCCCATGTTCCATGGAGAGGGTATATTTTCCATTAAAATGATAGCTTCCCAGATTTTTTCTACACTATCATTCAAGGGTGGCATATTAATCTCCTCCCATATGGTTCTCATGCTCCCCTGATTTCTGAAATTATTTTGCTTTTGTCCACCATAAGTTTCTTGGGGTTGGTCAAGCCTTTGGATTTGACTATTTCCTCCACGATTGTAATAATTCTTCTCTCTTTCAAATTCTTCTTGATCACGACTTCCCATAGCCACTAGCTTTTGTTTGTCATTATTCGCCACTTTCTCTGCTTGAACTTGCGAGGTTCTCGCCACGTTATTAATCATTTTGGGAAGCAAACTTCCATTATCCACTACAGAACTGGTGTTTGCAATTGGGTATGACTCCATTTCGTTTTGTTTTTCTTCCAAAGCAATGTACTCTTCTTATAGTTCTCTTAGTTCAGTCATTGTGATGGTGTTTTTGATTCTGAAAATTTATATGTAGAGCAAATTGGTCGCAAACATTGCATTAATGAAGGATAAAATAAGATATCTCTCATCTACTCTTCCCGCCATCTCACTACACATTGTCTTCCATCTTATGGTTAGATGTTTTAGACTCTCGCCAATTCTCTGTTTTAATCCAAACACATCTTCGATACCTGGTCGTGAAGAGTTGTTGCTTATGTATGCACCCAAAAATGTAGCTTATAAGTGATCAAAAGAAGTAATAGTATTTTTCGGAAATCCCTCAAACCATTTTAGCGCCTCTTGATCAATTTGGATGCAAAGTACTTGCATAAAACAACATCATGATTCTCCCGCTGCAACATACACCTAACATAAGATTTAACATGTTGAATAGCACAAGTAGTCCCATCGAAAATACTGTTTAGTGCTGGCAAATTGCATTTTGGAGGAATTCCTCTTAGTTGTACTTCCTGTGTGAAGGGAGTTCTAGCTGCTTCTTCGATTGCTTCATCAAGTTTCCTTCTTCCACCTTCTCTTCTATTATTTATCATCCCTCTCATTTCTGCTAATTCCCTCAAAATTTGCTCATTTGCAGTTGGGCTTTGTTCTATTGGCCTTTTAACGCACTTTCTCTTCTCCTGCGATTTTCCTCTTCATTTCTATCTAAAATTCGCGATTGATTTTGTCTCCTAATTTCTTCTCCACCAACTTCTTCATTTCTCACCAATTCTCTTTGTTGTCTTTCTATCATTCTCTGTATTCGTCATATTCTTCCGAATATTGCCATTTTCACGATTTTGTGTACGTCTTCTTTTCGATTATCATGATTGTTTTGCCTTATTGCCTCTTGAAACTCCTGTTCTTCCATTTCGCCCTCGGTCTTTCTCTCTCTCAAGCTAGGCGTGCTTGTTCAGCATAATGTCTCTCTATTTCATTCTCAATAATTCTTTGATTTCTGACGTGCTCGCGTCCATGTAATATTCTTCTACCTTCTTCGTGATTTTCTTCACCATCTTGATTATCTTCATTTCTTTGATTTTCAATATTTCGTCTTCCATTTAAAGTTTCCCCCTGTGGATTGTTATAATCATTATTTACTCTCTCTTCTCCCTGGCATTGCCCTCTATTTGGATTTTGCGTTTCTTCTTGTACATTTTCTCCATCATTTCTTATGAGGGAATTTCGCCTTGGTATTTCTCTAAGTGAACTTTAAATTGATCTAGTTGTACTTCTTGATCTTCTTCTTTGTAACCTTAAGTTCTCCATTCTCAACTCATGATTTTGTCTTGTTAAATTTGCACGTTCCACCGCCTCTAACCTTCTTTCTTCTTGTATTTTTTTCCCTAATTCCTCTGTTGTTTCATCTTCATCTTGATGAATCGACCCTTCTTCTACCTCCTGATTTCTTCCTACTCCATTTTCTTCTCTTAATTGTCGATTTGTTTCTTCTCCCATTGAATCTGATATCCATGTATGCACGCTTACTCTATCATAATCCACTCTTCCATTTTGTACCGATGTTGATTGGTTTGGTTGTTGAATTGAATTTTCCCTTTCATTCCTTGTTCTATTCCTCCTAGTTCTCATCCTTGAAGATTCTCCTAATACACTTGTTTCTTCACCTGCAAGTCTTTTACTTCTTCTCACTATTGTTGGTGGTTCTGATGTATTTCTTCTCCTTCTTCCAGCCATTTCTTCAATTTCTCCAAATCTTCAAATTGTAATTAGAGATTTTGGATCTTGATTCCCCTTAGTTGGCGCCAAAATGTAGTAGTAGGATTTCCCACACTACACCCCTATTAAGATCCTATAAAAATCTAAGTGAAACTAGTTGAAGTTTAAAGAATTAAACGACACTTTTATTATTTAGATCTCAGAAATGTTTACAGAAAATATTCAAACTCAGAATTACAACTTTCTTTTCTGGAGTTTCTCTCTCCTCAAGATTTTCTCAACTCTAAAAAATACATCATCATCATCTGGACTTACTTGAACCCTTTATATAGGAAATTACATAGTGGGTGTGACTAAGTTTTCCCCTTCTTTCGGATATATTCTGCGATCTCATCGTGGTATTTGCAATATTAATATTCGCCAACTTTTGTAATCCTCGTGAAACAACACTCTCATAACATGTCTCTTCAATCGTCAGCTATTATGATGCTTTCCCGTGACGCTCGCCAAATGTTGCTGAAGAATCCTCACGACACTCTCGTGAATAATGTCATTTATACTTATAGGAATATTTGACCTTCTCGTGAAAGTGTTGTTCTTATCATGAGAATATCGTTGTGGCGATATTCTGGTACTGCACCATTACCCTTCATGTTTAGAATCACGATCCTCGTTACATAACTCCCTAAATTAAATTACGGGTAGAAATTGAAATGTGAAATATACACTTTAAGTAGCGTGCACGAATTCGCACTCATTTTCTATCGTATGCTTGACCCCATGTGGATCCTCTGTACTCCAACATAACCAATTACGAATCTCTAGCTGGAACTACAAGACCATAGTAAAACTGTGATAGTAATCGAAAAATTCTCGAAACGTCAACTATATGGAAACGACAAGTAAAATGGCGACATCAGGTCCTCAAGGGCACCGGGACTTTTCTGTCGTTTCCCGTAAATTGTTACTGCATCTTCTTTTGTTGGTTTCTTTCTTCCATCAGTGGACAAAGAAAGTGGGTCATATACTCTAAGAGTGTCCACAATCATGGACTAAAAAGTGGACTAAACCCCACTTAGTCCAGAAAACCAATCGCAGTGGGGCTGTACTAAAACCATATATTTGGTTTTAGTTGGAGAGAGAGTGAAATCTGGACCAAATTTGGTCTCCACCCTCGACTAAAACTAAATATAGTCAGGCGTAATTTCAGTGTGCGCCTGATGACAGGCGTAGACCAAATGTGCGCGCCGCAACCAGGCGTAAACCAAATGTCCGCCCGTGTTTTTTTTTTTTTTTTCTTTTTCTTCATGTGAAGCGTAAACCAAAGGTTCGCCCCATGGGGCGCACTTTGAATCTCCGCCCCATGGGGATCACTTTCAAAGTACGCCCCATGGGGGCTCATGATATGTTGTACGCCTGGTTGCTAGGCGTAGACCAAATGTCCGCCCGTGTGTTTTTTTTTCTTCTTCTTTTCAAGCGTACATTTTCATCTCCGCCCGTGTATAGTTTTGCTCTCCACCGCTGCGTACATTTCATCTCAAACCCATATAATTTTAGTATTTGGTTTTAGTATGGTCCATGATTGTGGACGCTCTAAAGAAGAAAACTAAAAAGATGGGCCCCACGATTCACGCCGTTCACTTTTAATTAGTTTTCTCTTTTTCACTTTATTTTTTTTCTATGATTTTGTTCAAGTTCCTAGGTTTCTGTTCCCTCGCGCACGACCTTTACCCTTAAACATCGGGCAGCTCGACTTATTTATTTTTTTTGAAGGAAGAAGGGGCATTGAAAAGCCCCTAAATTTTATTTATTGACTACCTCATTCAAATTGAGGTTAGAAGGATTACATAGAAGAGGTGGCAGATAAACACACCCTTCTGATTGATCATGATCAATTACATCAAGAAACAGGACAACACAGATAGTACATGATTTACATTTGAAACTTAAAGAAACAAGATGTGAAAATCGAATTAAACTTCTGCAGCCCGTTGAAGGATTGGATATCCTTATAATGGTTTCAAACCAAATTGTTTCCTGATCATCATGGATATTAGATGCTTCCAAAAAAGGGAAGTAATACTCCCAAATTAATTTCTTCAAAAACGATCTCCATATCTGACAAAGTAGATCGTTTTCCTCCATAACATGTTTGATGATGATGCAAATCCACCAGAAAAGCCTAATAATACAATAAGAAGACAAGTCCTGATAGTTGTGTGAAACCATAGGACCGATAAGAAATCACAAAAATTGTTTATAAACAATTTCTTTTATTGAAAGATAAATCTATACAAGTAATCAAACTCGATCTTCCTGGTTGATCTGAAAAATCAAATCAAAACCGGGTAGATCAAAGATCTAAAACTTGAAGAAAGTAGTTTTTTTTTCCTCCCGTGTTTCCGAGAGAGAGAGAAGGGCAGTTCAACTTCTACACCTTCAGTTTATACACGTGTGTACCTATTTCCCATACCACACCAGCGCCTATTTATCTCTACGTGGATCACATATATCAAAATTTATCCTTCGAACAGGTTGCCTTCTTTCTAGGAGTATCTTTTTGGAGCCTCCTGGTCTCGTTACATCAACGTGTAAACGGTGTCCACTAAGATATACTCCTTCCCACCCTAAGTAGATTTTATTTTCTTCGGTCGGACTAATTCCTAAACAGATGATTTAGCTTAAGTTTGTACGATTCTTAAAAAAAAAAAAAAGGAAGTGTTATAGGGCCTATGGCCCATGGATGTGCGGTCCATCTAGTTACCTAGAGTTTAACTTTATATATATATAAAGGATATTGTATCCATGTAACCCTATTATCCTGATCAATTGAAACCTCTCTTTGTCTCTTTACTTTCTCCATATTTTCCACTGCAACACGTTATCATGCACGACTCTACCAACTGGTGCAATTTTTTTTTTCTTCGTTCAAGATTGGTTATGGATTATTACTTGAAGATTAGCGTGGTTCTGATCCTATTTGTTTATCATCATGGATGCGTTACCATGTATTTCTTTTGAACAAAGAAATTTTGTTTTCGTAGTATATATTAGGGTTCCATAAATGTATGATTATAAAACCTAGAGATTTCACCGTTAGATTTTCATAAAATTTGAATATGTTTAACCCGATCAGTCATTACTACGTGTGTTAAAATTTCAATCAAACTGGATTTAAGCCTGACATTCATGTTCTTACGCATTTTTGGTTGCATTATATATGTGCAATTACGACTCCACATCGTACTATGATGGGTCTTCAAAAATGTTAAGTAGTTATGTTGTAAATGAGTTCCCAACAATTATCCGCATTTTAAAACCTTAGGCAGGCGATCTCTTACCGCTAGATTTGCGGGTTGTCATTTTAATGAGACAGTCTTCCCATCGTTAGGGGGAGATAAGAAAAAGTATTTTTTAAGGAAACGACATGAATTGTCTTGGTGTATTCCAACTGTGTCTCATATTGATTCTTGTACTCCACAAATGAATGTGAAGTGACAA
Source organism: Papaver bracteatum (assembly GCA_023529315.1). NCBI lineage: Eukaryota > Viridiplantae > Streptophyta > Magnoliopsida > Ranunculales > Papaveraceae > Papaver > Papaver bracteatum. The sequence continues at coordinate 1,536,581 of JAJJWX010000603.1, forward strand.
AGAATAATCAATTTTCAGAATGTACACTGATGTCACTAAAGTGACTAGATCACACATACCAGCTGCAAATATTCCTGCAAGGTTAGAAATCCTCAGTATGGGGTACACCATAGACTAAGGTGTTCCAATTACACTTGGTGTAAGTGTAGTTGAGGCTGTGGCTCCATAAAGGAAGATGGAGAAACCACCAGGTTCGATCAATGCTCACCTAAAAAGGAAGTAGTTGAGTAAGGCACAACCTAATTTGTATCATTAATGGAATCATCTCATTTGATTGTCTCTGACTATGTCCATGAATCAATACTGGAGGACGCTCCGAAGTTTTAAATGATTCTAGAGAACAATGAAATCCTGACGGATTATGAGAATGCACATGAGTCAATGGAAGGATCATGCGTGCACAGTGATGATACAATCTATAAATAGTTGCTTTAGAAGTAGAGCACAATGAGATTGAACCATGATTTATTTTGATTTATTTCAAATAAACAACATATTTGGCCTACACAATCCAGGTAGAACTTAGTTCTTTGGAAAATATATGGGTATTTGGTGTGGTAGTGCTAACCAACCAAGTGTAAAGCCTATTGGACATACATAATTAATTTGTCATAAATCATAATGAGAAGAAAGTAGTCTTAAAGTACAATGACTCGCCTTGTAGCGCGAGGTTTCTCACAAAGCCCTGGAATTGTTCTCTTGTAATGAAAGTTATAGAGTTCCGCTACTTAGTTAGATTGGTAATTTCAAAAGGACTTGAAATGCAGCATATGTATGTGGTTGTTACGTATCTCTGAAATAATCAAGAGATAGAAGATATTTACAAAAGTAATTGATAGACTTTTTTTGCCCAAATCAAATGACTCTAAACCACAAAGTGTGTTTACAGTTAGATAAAACGCTCACTTATAGATTAAAGCAATCAGGCGGATGTGGTATACCCGTCTAAGTGACTATTTGATTTGGAGGGGATAGACAAGTAAGTTATTTATCCCTGCGTATTCACAAGAAAGTTCCTGATTTGGAATTATAGCTATCTATGTCGTTGGTACAGGCATGATGGGTACTCTTTCTGTAATAAGAGATCTTAAAAGCTATTTGAAATCCGAATTGGAGATGAAAAATCTGGGGAAATCTCGACCGAATACTGAGCTTGTGGTATATTATCCCACCAGTTTGCATTTGTCTAAAGTTGTCAGGTAATTTAACAAAGACATGTATCCTGATAGCACTCCCATGATTAGTCGAGGTTCAAATGTAAGTAAGTGACCATTTTGTCTAAAGGAAAATGACGAAGATGTGTTGGGAGATGAAATTCCCATATCTAAGTACAATAGATGCATTGTTGTACTTAGTATAATAATGTACTCGATAAAATTTTGCATCCTCAAGGAACTTGTTATCTAGATATATCTCAGCGCCAACACAAGGTCATTGGAATGGTATAGTGAATGTAATCATGTACTTAAAAGTAACCATTGACATAAATTTTCTTTATCCCTACAAAGACATTAAAAGGAATGCTAATGAAAGTGCAATCCAAAAATTGTTGATTAAGAAGGAACAATAATCTCTTCTCCAACGAAAGTAATCAGAGGGAGATATGGTAGATTATTTTCTAAGTCATTACCAATATTCAGTTTCGAAAAATACATGACTAAAGGAACAATCTGGAAAAACTCTGAAAGTAATCAGAGGGAGATGCCGACATCAGGGGGAGGATCCAAGGATATGATGTCGACATATTTTACTTCGAAATCGAAGCTGTGTTGTACTCTTTTTCCCTTCGATCGAGAATAGTTTTTACCAAAGGGTTTTGTTACTCGACAAGGTTTTTAGCGAGACAACACTAAAAACATCAAGTATGTTGAACGATGAAGACATAAAGATCGTGTTGATATTACTAAAAATATCTGAATCAAAGAAATGAAATACGATAGTCTGTTAAGCAATGTAACTTCTAGAATCAACAATATGGTGGTTTTATAAACGTTCAAGTCACAAAAGTAAAGTGTGATAAACTCCTTTTAACTGCATTAGACTAATGAAAATTGTCTGATATCAGGGGGAGCATCTAATGGTGTGTTGAACTATTTTCCTTCACCGAAGTTGCTTTCTCCCACAGGGTTTTGTTACTCGGCAAGGTTTTTAATGAGACAACAACAAATACCTGGAATGTAATTTCCTAGCTAAGGCTATTGTCTTTCCCACGAGTATTTTCAGCCTTAAGAGTTGTAAGCAACCAGTAAAATTCAACGGAGCAAAGTGATCATCTGCAACAGATCACTTTTACTTGCATCTATCATGTTGTACTTTTTTCCCTTCGTCAAGGTTTTATCCCACTGGGTTTTCCTTGTCAAGGTTTTAATGAGGCAACATATTTAACTTAGACTCGTCTATATTTTAAGATCGTATTGCATGTGACGAACTACATGTAAAGTACGAGAGAACATGTGAAGTAATACATGTGAATAGTTATACCAAGGTTTTGTCCCACTGGATTTTTTCCTTATCAAAGTTTTAATGAGGCAATTGATTTCGGCACAAGTCATCAAGGAGGGAACGACAATTGAAGAACAACATTCAAAAAACTATATGTGAAGCACTATGTATAAAGTTTTGTTATTGAACCGCACAAGGGGGAGTGTTATAGGGCCTATGGCTCATGGATGTGCGGTCCATATAGTTACCTAGAGTTTACCTTTACATATATATAAAGGATATTGTATTCATGTAACCCTATTATCCTGATCAATAGAAACCTCTCTTTGTCTCTTTACTTTCTCCATATTTTCCACTGCAACAGGAAGGTATTGTTAAATATTTTTTCACAATAAGCAATAAAATTTAGAAACAATTTATAAACTTTATATCATGGTATATTTCTCCAAAAATACCATGGATATTTCCAAATAAATTTTATATCATTATATCATTGAAAAGAATTTCAAAACGCCTACCGAACGATTATAAACATGATTATCAAATTATTCTCCCCGTTTTCTATTAACTTTCCTAATTGACAAAGTCAAAATATTAAGAGAATTGTACGAAATGTCATGACCAACCCTTGATTAGCCCTATCTAATGTTATATTATACTAAAATTAAAATTAATATGTTTAAAAATATAAATTGAGTAATATTATTATTTTAGGAAATGCTTTAAAATAATAAAAACTAAGATATTTTGGTTTTATTATGGAATCCATATGAATAGGAAGAAATTTTATCAGGAATTTCATAGTTGTCTATGCATAAATATTTTTTATTTAAAAAGGAAATGACGATTAATATAAAAGATATTGAATAAAAAAATTTCCTTATATATATATAGTGATACTATTTAAGATTTCAGAGGGGGTTGGTGCTCAGCTTGTTGCTAGATTACCAACTAGCAGCTCTGTGTGATTTTTAGATATAATATCATTTCCCTATCTTAAAAAAAATAAAAAAATAAAATTGGATTGACTTTATATTAAAATGATTTTATATGATTATAAAAAATAAAGGGTATATTTGATAGTTTAAGGAAAAATATGTCTATAAATAGAGCGGACAGATAAAAAAAAACAGACCAAAATAGAATATAGGACAGATAAAACAATACAAAGGGAGTATATTTCTTATACTAATAATAATCAATTAAAATGGTATTTTTAGAAAAGGGATATTTGATGATATAGGTCAACTATTAGTGGAACAAAATCTAAAGATGAATATGTCATCTAATTAGGAACAAAGGGAGTATATATAATGCACGGTTACGAACCCTACTGACAAGCGCCGATGTCACATGAGAACTTTATGCACGGTTGACGTGTTTATAGGAAGACGAGGGTGTTTGGATACCAAAAACACAAACCTTCTGCTTCAAAAATGATAGATTTTTGTTTTTTTCTTAAGTTGGTAATTCACAATTTTTTTTAGAAAGTATTGCTAGTGGGTTTCATAAGGCTGAGTGTAAGGCCGCACAACGATCGGTTCGGTTCGGTCCAGTTTTGGCCAAAACCAGACACCAAACCGCACCTAGTCGGTTTTGAAAATTCCAAACCGTCCAAAGCTGGGTTCATAAGGCTTAGTTTAAGGCCGCACAATGGTCAGTTCGGTCCGGTTTTGGCCAAAACCAGACACCAATCCGCACCTAGTCGGTTTTGAAAATTCCAAACCGTCCAAAGCTGGTATTATGAATCGGTTCGGACTGCAACCGACCGAGTCGGTCACGGATTTTACCGATAGGTGATGGGTAACCGATGGATTCCTTTTAGAGTCATGCTGTGACAAGGTCACCCTTGTGACATCTACCATAAGGGTGCACCTTTTAGCCATTGGATTAATCTTATCAGATATAAACATATCTAGAGGAAACATTTATAAATAAAAAATATTTTTATTATTATTATTATTATTGGATAAAGAGAATTACATTAAATAGTTGGAAGCCTAACAAGCTAAGCTCCAACAACATAATATTACATTAATTGAACATGTTGCTGTGCTAACCTACCAGCGAGCCTCATGGGTAACCAAGCCAAGGGAGCCGAAGCGGATGGGGGGCTGAGATTGTGTCACAAGAGGGGCAAACTAACACTACCTTCCATGTTAATTCCTACAATATTACGCTATCGGGGGCTCGAACCTGGGACCTCCTGGAACGCATGAAACTTTGGGGAACGGGGATGACCAGCTGATCTAGGGTCCGTTCTTGTATTTGCACTTAAATCCCTACATTTAATTGTATTTGCACTTACCCTCTACCAAATCAAAAGATTTTATCTAGCGATATCACAATCTTATTCTTACTTTTTCTACTTTCTTAAAGCGATATCAAAATCTTATTTTTACTTTTTCTACTTTCGTAAACCTAGACGTGGGTTTTTGTTACTTTTGGAATGCGATGAAAATATGATTGTTATCAGTGGTGATCATTATGGTGGAAAACATTTAATCCATATTCCATAAACGGTCTTGTTAACTTGTGTACCCGTATACATGTTAAGGTTCATTAAAACAACAATTTCTTGCATTGGAAACAAGATTCGTTTGTTTTATTGCATTGGAAACACTAATTCTTTGCATTGGGAACAAAAATTGTTGTTTTTAGTATAAGAAAAACCAATTTCTAGTAGAATAAGACAAAAAAACACAATTTCCAAAGAAATAAAATAATTCGTTGTTAAACCTTAACATGTATACGGGTATACAAGTTAACAAAAGCCTCCATAAACAAACTTGATAAGCAACCTTCACTTCTTTTAGGAATCAGAGAAAACACTTGGGATCTCTACATCTAAGTAAGAAAATGAGATACCAGAAGATCATTCCTCTTTAAAGACTCCATGTATTCCAAATCTTATATTTTTAATCACAAATCTTCACTATACTCCAAAAAAATAAAAACCCATGTTTAGGTTTAGGAACGCTCAAAAACCTAAACATTATGTTTTAATCTCGCAAGCTAAAATTCTAAAATGCCAGAGGGGATTAAAATATTAATAAAATTAAATATAGGGACTTAAAAGACAATAAAAATAATAAAAAATAATTTAATTTCATAAATGTTACCCCGAAATATGTTTATATCTGATAAGGTTAATCCAAGGGCTACAAGGTGCACTCTTACGGTAGATGTCACGAGGGTGACCTCGTCACAGCAGACAACACGACTCTTCCTTTTTACAAAATTTTGGCAATCTTGTGTATAAACTGCAATAAAACAAACAGAGAAGAAGAGATATGCAAACCCAATAAGATGAAACCAAAGTCGAGGCAAGGATTATATCATCTAGCCTTAAGACAGATTCACCCCGCACTGGTGCTTACGGATTATCGATGTCTGTCTCCCAGGATACAACGACTTTCTTCTCGGTGTAATAGCACTCCAAACTTCGAGAAACGGCGAACCAAACTTAAAGTGATGAACTCTCTCTTTGACACAAACTTAATTGATAACTCTAGAATGCGGTAGAATGATAATTAGGTTTCTAATCCAATTTCTAACCTAATTGTGCAGGGTATATATAGGGTTGTGTCTGTATACAAATAGGTATTTTAGGTTTCTCATAGAGCTAGCATTAAGGTGCTATCTATCCCTTCCCTATCCCTCAAATAAAGGGAAGGGATGGCACATGAAAGGCAAGATTTCTATGGTGCCCTCCCATCCCTTCCCTACACGAAACGGGTACTCAGTACGCTTATAAATAGTGTCAAACGGGGTACTCAGTACGCGTATAAGTCAACTCATTGACTTGACAAAAATACACGTACTGAGTACCCGTTTCGTAGGTTAAAGTTTACAGAACCCCTTTCTGTCGCCCATTTCTTCTTCTTCCTTAACTATTCTTCTCAAAACCCCGAACCCCCTTTCGATTTTTTTGGTGATTCCGGTCGATTCAAGAGCTAAGAATAAATGGGTATGATGCTTACACCAAGGTGAAAGTAATCCCTCAACCAATTTCGAATTTCATCCACTAAAACATCAAAGGTTAGTGATTTTAAGTTTAAGGTTTTAAAAAAAAATTGATTTTGATTTTGATTATGATCGAATTTGCGATGTTTGGTTGATTACAATGTTGTTTGATAGTGTGAGACGTTTTTGATTGATTTATTGATATTTTGTGGATTGAATGATTTTTGCTATGTATAAGGGCTTGTGAAATTGATGATTTGGGATTGTAGAATGATTAAAATCAAATGTATTATGTATATGACACATTGGTGACATATTGATGAATGATTTAGTTTTGAAGAATGATTAAATGTATGTGGATATTGGTGAAGTAAATCATAGAGAAGAAGACAAAGAGGTAGAGAAGGAGAAGGTTTCTTATTGATCAACAACCACATTACATATCTATGGTATCTTTTATATATACCATAGGAATAGAACCCTAGCTATTATATTGGGTTGCACATCTGTGGGCTAAAGCCCTACAACACTCCCCCTTGTGCAGTCCAATAAAACTCTATATGCAGTACTTCACATACAATGCTTCGGATGTAGGTCTTCAATGTAGTTCTCTCCTTGATTACTTCTGTGTCTAAGACAATTGCTCTATTAAAACTTTGAGAAGGAAAAACCCAACGGGACAAAACCTTGGTACAAATTTTCACATGTAGTACTTCACATGTTGTCTCGTATTTTACATGTAGTCCATCACATGTAATATGATCTTCAAAGATTGTCGAGTCTAAGTTATTTGTCTCGTTAAAACTTTGTTAGGCTAACCCAGAGGGACAATACCTGAACTAAGGAAAAAGATTACAACATTAAGTAAACTTAGAACATAGTTGGATACGTATATGTTTCCTCATTAAAACCTAGACAAGGAAAACCCAGTGGGATAAAACCTTGACGAAGGGAAAAGAGTACAACGTGACAGATGCAAGTAAAGGTGATCCGTTACAGATGATCACTTTGCTCCGTTGAAATTGACTAGTTGTTTTACAACTCTTAAAGCAGAAAATCCTCGTGGGAAATACAATAGCCTTAGATGGGAAATTACATTCCCGGTATTTGTCGTTGTCTCATTAAAAACCTTTCCGAGTAACAAAACCATGTGGGAAAAAGCAACCTCGGTGAAGGAAAATAGTTCAACAAACCATTAGATGCTCCCCCTGATGTCAGACAATTTCATTAGTCTAATGCAGTCAAAAGGAGTTTATCACACTTTGCTTTGGTGACTTGAATGTTTATAAGACCATGTTGTTGATCTGGAAGTTACATTGGTTAACAGACTATCGCATTTCATTTTATTGATTCAGATATTTTAAGTAATATCAACGACGATATTTATGTCTTCAACGTTTAACATACTTGATGTTTTTAGTGTTGTCTCGCTAAAATCCTTGTCGAGTAACAAAACCCTTTGGGAAAAACTATTCTCGATCGAAGGGAAAAAGAGTACAGCACGTCTTTAATTTCGAAGTAAAATATGTCGACATCATATCCTTGGAAACTCCCCTTGATGTCGGCATCTCCCCCTGATTACTTTCAGAGTTGTTCCAGACAGTTCCTTTAGTCATGTACTTTTCGAAACTGAATATCGGTATTAACCTAGAAAATAATCTACCATATCTCCTTCTGATTACATTCGTTGGAGAAGAGATTATTATTCCTTCATAATCAACAACTTTTGGATTGCACTTTCATTAGCGTTCCTTTTAATGTCTTTGTAGGGATAAAACAAATTTATGTCAATGGTTACTTTTAAGTACGTGATTACATTCACTATACCATTCCAATGACATTGCATTGGCGCTGAGCTATATCTATCTAACAATTTCCTTGAGGATGCAAAATTTTAACCGAGTACATTATTATACTAAGTACAACAGTGCGTCTATTGTACTTAGATATGGGAATTTCATCTCCCAACACATCGTCATCATATTCCTTTGGACGAAATGGTTACTTACTTACATTTGAACGCCGACTAATCATGGGAGTGCTATCAAGATGCATGTATTTGTTAAATTGCCTGAAAACTGTAGATATATGCAAACCGGTGGAATAATATACCACAAGCTCAGTATTCGATCGAGCTTTCCCTAGATTTTTCATCTCAAATTCGGATTTTAAATAGCTTTTAAAGTCACTTTTTACATCAAGAGTACACATCATGTCTGTAACATCAACATAAATAGCTACAATTCCAAATCAGTAACTTTCTTATGAACATGCAAGGAAAAATAACTTACTTGTCTATCCCCTCCAAATCAAATAGCCACTTAGACGGGTATGCCACATCCGCCTTATTGCTTGAATCTATAAGTGAGCGTTTTATCTAACTGTAAATGCACTCTTTGGTTTAGAGTCATTTAATTTGGGAAACAAAAGTCTATCAAGTACTTTTGTAAATTTCTTATATCTCTTGATTCTTTCAGAGATACGTAACAACCACATACATATGTTGCATTTCAAGTCCTTTTGAAATTACCAAGCTAACTAAGTAGCAAAATGCTATAATGCCCATTACAACAAAGTAAACAATTCCAGGGCTTTGTGAGATACCTCGCTCCACAATGAGAGTCTTTATACCATTACGACTTCATTATTATCACTGTGCTTTGTGACAAATAATCATGTATGTCCACAGGCTTTACACTTGGTTGGTTAGTACTACCACACCAAATACCTATATATTTTTCAAAGAATCAAATTCTACCTAGATCGTGTAGGCCAAATATGCTCTTTATTGTTAATATTCAAACAATAAGAAGCATGGTTCGATCTCATCGTGCTCAATTTCCTTTAGCAACTGTATATGAAGATAATAATCATTAATATGCTCACACGATCTTTCCATTAATTCGTGTGTGTTATCATAATCCACTTGGGATGTCATTGTTCTCTGGAATCGTTAAACTTCGGAGCGTCTTCTAGTATTAATTCATGGACATAGTCAGAGACAATCAAATGAGATGATTTCATTAATGATACAAATTAGGTTGTGCCTTACTCATATACTTTCTTTCTAGGTGAGCATTGATCGAACCTAGTGGCATCCCCATCTTCCTTTATGGAGCCACGGCCTTAACTACACTTCCACCAAGTGTAGTTGCAACACCTTAGTCTATGGTGTACCCCATACTGAGGATTTCTAACCTTGCAGGAATATTTGCAGCTGGTATGTGTGATCTTAATTATCACTTTAGTGACATCAGTGTACATTCTTAAAATCGATTATTCTTTGTCACTTCACATTTACATTTATGGAGTACAAGAATCAACATGAGACATAGTGGGAACACACCACGAAAATTCCTGTCGTTCCCTTAGAAAATACATTTTCTTATCTCCCCTTAACGACGGGAAGAATGTCTCATTAAAATGATAACCCGCAAATCTAGCGGTAAGAGATCTCCTGCCAAAAGTTTTGAAATGCGGATAATTGTTGGGAACTCATTTCCAACATAACTACTTAACAGTTTTGAAGACCCATCATAGTACGATGTGGAGTCGTAATGGCACATATATAGTGTAACCAAAAATGCGTAAAAACACGAATGTCAGGGTTAAATCCAGTTACCAACTGGTACGCAGAAAAGGTTGACTAATATTGGGTTCTAAAAACAAATTAAGTAAGATGCGTGTAATATTGCATATCCCCAAAGCAATAAAAGATAGGTTGGTACGCATAACCTATTCCTTAGACACCATCTGTAACCTTTGATGGTAGCCTCTGCGATACCATTGGGTATAAGATGCTCTATATTGATCTTATTAAATATGCAATATTCATCAAGTCCTTTTGATGTAAATTCTCTAGCATTAACAAGGATGGTTAGACTTTACACTCTGTATTGTGTAGTATGTGCTAGGAGTTTTCAAACGCAAATTTCTTGGGAACTATAACTAGTCCAAAATGTCAAAATATTCAGCAGAGCCATAAGTCACTTTAATGGTCTGCATTATGCATGAATATTTTTCTAAATTTCACCTTGTTATCTTTGTGATATGGATTGTTTACCATTTGAATCTTAGGATGGTCTCGATCCAGTTTTACTGAAGACTTTGTAAAATGAGCGATATGCTCTCTTACTTAAAAGCATAATAGGAGGGAGGAGGGGGTTGTACATCTGGTACTTTAGAAAACACTTATTGAGAGATATGTCGTTACTTCGCATTATGTCAATCTTTTTCCCGTTGTATCGTCCAATCAAACACAGCGATGTACGTATGAGTCCTTTCAAAATGAAACATCATGTCACAACCAAAGTTCCTTTATGGTTATGTCAAAGTCTGTGTGAGTCAATTTCCAACATTTCATCGTCGGAGTCAATATGGATTCAATTATCCAAATACTATAGTGATTTACATTCCACTAGATTGACTCATTAGTTTCTCTAAGATATATGTCCTTCCAAACATATTAGAGACTATAAAAGATGCAATCAATTACATTTTCATCATTGTGAGTTTCCATATGATATCCACTTGCATGGGTCTCTTTGGAATTTAACAAGGTGATTATCTCTCAGTACATACAGAGCTTTTATGACTTTTAATCTTTTTTCCATCTTGGAAACATAATTTGAGCATTACTTCGCTCGATGATCCAATCATTATAAAGAATTAGTTCAAAAACTTGTGTATATTCCTTAAATTAGTAGGTGAAAAACCACTATTAGTTAGACATTGAGTCTTGAAAGATTTAACAAGTGGTGTGACCTTATTACGTAACAAAAGTTGGATTCAACTCAAGTACTTCAGACTGAATATATATTACGTCTCATCCAATATATCTCAAGTGCTTTTGAGAATTTTTGTCTCGTGCTTTCATTCCATAGGTGCAGAGATTGGATCTAGTTCAACTGAATAAGATAGTCAATTGGCCCGGCAAAGTTCTTGTTGCCATTAAAGTTGATGTGAAAATTGGTTGCTACTATGATACACACATTACATTGTATATACCAATACCTATGACCAGGTGCATTTATAACTCTTTCTGGAAGCTAGAATTACATTTTAGCTTCATCCCATGATATATATGTCCCTTTTCTCATGCTTTATATGAGTCATTACATCTAACCCTTATTAATTCGGGGTTCTTTCCATTTTCAATTTTTCTACATTTAACTTAATTTGAGAAATTTCTTTATCTCAATAGGCCAAGAGAATCTCACTACACATGTCAACCACTTATTTTAGGTCGAGTAGAAAAGGTAGTTCTCTTGTTGTCATACTTCAACATATACAGTTTCGTTAATATCATTGATGAAGTAGAGAAATGGAAATTTTCTGACTCATATCACCTTTTTGTGAGTTCTTCCACAAATTGGATTACATGTGATTTTATTTGCAATGTATCTTTAAAAAAATACCAACTCTTAATAGTCGAGCCAATAGATTGGATCTCACAGAACATTTCAAATTTTGCGAAATATCAAATATGCAATAATGGTGTTCAAGTACTCAAATATGGGTTCCACTCCGTATACATAAAATTTGGAAATCCCTTGTTCACACACAGCCAAATTCCAAAACAGAACAGGGAAGGATATATAACAGAGCTGGAATAAGACCGTATTGAACCGACGTGGCCTGGACATGATCTTCCGAGTCAGCCGGGGTGAGTTGGAACGACCGAGTTAACATGGGCGAGTTGAAAAGGCCGGGTCAGATGGGACGAGTTGGAACGACGTTCCTTCTTCTTCTCTATTTTGTTCGGAGAAACTGAGCCGACGGACTCCGCCTCTTTTCCCAGATGATTCCAATTCACAGACTGTCATCCCATTGATATAACCACCAATCAATCATCGCATAGACAAACATACGTACATGATAATATTTTCAATTATGTTTTAGTAGTAGTAGGTTCGTTGAGACTTGTGAAAGAAGATTTTTAGACTTAATTTTTAAAGCAAAAATATAACAAACTCAAAATAAAAGGTAATGTGAGAATTATGGAGAGACTGGGGCTAGGATTCCGCTATTTACCAATTCCAAAGTGATACTAATTACAATCATGCAATTTCACACGTTCAATTTGATTCTCAACTATTGCAAAAGTGGATTTTTTAGAAACAACAAATGTTAATCCAAAGCATGGGATATCAAAAACCCTAGGCCAAGCATATTCCATCAATAGAAAATACAATTGTTTAACAAAAATCATAAAATCTATTTTCAATCTAGTCAATTATTAATCATAATTAAAAATTGCACAAATTAAATAATTAAGAATTACCACTTTTTCATTGGCAAGATAGCTTCCTCCGTCGCCCCAGAGGATGGGTCTAGCACATCATGTTGGAAACACGCTCAAATTTATTTTTCATTGCTCACAATATGCTTACAAAGATGAATAGAGTGAAAATAAATTGAAAATCGGGTGTTTGCAACGTTTATAAATGTTGCAAAACACTGTTACAAAGAACGATAGCAGGTGTGCGTCACTGGTTCTGTAGCGTTGCGACCCTAGCTTCCTGTCGTTGACACTGTTTAAGAACGACGGTTTTTGGCCGTCTGTTCTTCGTGTTCTTCAGTTAAACACCAACAGAAAAATATCCTATAACTTAATGATTCTTCACTCTGCTCTCTGCCCAAATCCTCCGTCTCCTCTCATGTGACCCTAAACACCTATTTAAATCCAAACAACACCCAAATATCTCGAGTTTAATGCCCATAATCTTTTCTTTACTCCTCCGTGATATTATTTCCTTTTAAATCTGTATTTTGATTTTTTGATGCGTCATCTACAGCTCAGCACACATTGTTCTGTGGCATAAACCTCTAAACATGGGTAATTCTTCTTCACATGTTGAGTCAAACACGCCATTTGCTCAAAATTCCGAGAATATCTCTCGTGAGAATATATCCCTACTTGTGTCCGACAACTCCTCTATTTTTGATTCCACGGGACTTACCAATCCTTTTTTGATACAACGGGATATTCCTAACTAAATTGGATGGGAAACTCCGACAAAAACTCGTGCAAACAAAATCCAGTAACTGCGCAGCTGTGAACCAAAGTTCCCGCCAAAATTCCCTTTTGAAAAAGAAGAAGATGGTGCGCCCCTAACCATTGGTGTGGTGCGAATAGCAGGTGGGGTGCCCCTTATCATTGAGGTTCCCTTATCCAAATGTTGTGTGCCTTTAGTAGTTTTCTTCAGGGGGGTCCAAAACCACTTTTCGAGCAACTTTTCCCGTAAGAGTTTATTTCTCCAAAAACACCTACACAAAATACAAAAACACCATAATAAGTATCAATTAAGCACTAACAATATAGAACATTGAGGACAATTTAGACACAAAAATGTGTCTATCAAATACCCCCAAACTTATTATTTGCTAGTCCTCGAGCAAAACTAATAAAAAATAAAACGAGTTAATCTCGGGAGGGTTTACCAGAGGTGTACCCACAAAACCATGACTTCTAATTGGTCACAAGTATCCAAAGAGCTATGAGGACATACAAATTCTTAACCTATCTCTAAGTGACTAGAATGTCAAAGAAAGGTGCCAGCTCTAAAGCTGACTGAAGAAAAGGGGAGACACATCCGCAACACTGCTAGATAAAGATATATCCGCTACATAGCTAGATAAACATTGTAAGATGCGTCCGCTAATTTACATCTGGATCAGATTAGGAGAGAGAAAAATATGAGAGGGACATCTGCTACACAGCTGGACTAATTACGTGTGATGAGTTAAACCAGTGCTAGAAAGATCTTGTGCTAGATTAAAAGCGGACTAACAAAGCAACCAAATGTATCTTTCTTCGACTCTCTCATAGTCTCAGTAGAATCAACGTCTTCTTCGGTCTTCAACTGTGGATGATAAACTATCGAACCTCATAGAACCTTGATAATTAACTCTTCTCTTCGATTTCTTGCTTGACATAAAAAAAATTACTTCCCTATGGCCTTATTGAAAAAAAAAACTAATTATACAACAAAAAGAACATAATGATGATTTTTTTCTTTTTTTTATTTTCTTTTCTGTTGATTTTTTTTTAAACAAAAATTTGCATGGCCATGAGAGAAGGACTTTAAAAACTTGGATCTTCGCAACTTGTGATGTCTTGGTATCATGAATTCCAATAACTTATATCATTTGCTCTTATAACTTCTTGTAACTAAGTCTTCAACTTTGATTTTTGAATTATTCTTTTCTATTGTTGCTTCTAAACCTTAAACGTCTTCAACTTTCTTCATAGATTTTGATGTCGCTCCTCTTGTTGTTGATAATAAGTTTCTATTGAGAGAGAGTCGTAATCCAGTAACTAAGACTACATTGTGAGGTTGCTTTGTCTTTCTGGCATTTCCTGACCTACTTGCCTTTCCATCATGGATAGTTAGGTCCATCAAGGTTACCCTCTAAAAGGAATAAGTTCTCTCCTGAATCTCAAGGTCTTTTTCTCTAATGTCTCAAAAGGTTGTTATCCCTAGCATTCCAATTTCTATCTTTTCGGTAAGAAACAATATGTAAACTTAGCTAATTGGATACCATGTGACGCTAGAAGTTTCAAAAGTGCAACTAAAAAGTTCTTCCTCACCCCCAAACTTAAATCTAACATTGTCCTCAATGTTCTAAAGATAAAATTAAAAGCATGAACAAGGAGAAACTGTTACCACTTGAAGAAAATAGTAAGGAAAGATATTACTGTGTTGCAATAATATTGGGTTACCTCCCAGGAAGTGTTAAGTTTAAAGTCTTCAGCCAGACATTGGAAGAATTAGTCACCTCATAAAATCATATAGTAGTAGCCGGAATAACTGTGGGTCATCTGGATCAAAAAGTGTTACCCACAAGAAGAGGAGACTATAACAGACCAGGAAGATATCCAACACACCCTTATATATTTTTTCGTTTAAGACAACTATATCTAGTTGTGGTTCGGGTTGAGGCTCTATAAAAGGGTCTAGATAAAAAGTTTTCATCGGATGGATTTCCTCAAAGGCAGGATCCTGAAGATCAGGTTCCAGAGTCTTGAAATACTCAACTAAGAACTTAGAAGCACATAACAATAACCTGAATAACTGGGGATCCTCTAAGTCAATCAGACCTGACTCACATAGTTGACCACAGTAGTGGTCATTCTTAAGAAAATGTGTCGACCCTAATCTCCTAAAGTAAATAGGTTTAGTATTAAAACTTAATAATTGACACATCCGAAACTCATAAGTTCCCACATTTGGTTGAAAAATATTTGGTGGGAAAACAAAGTTAATCTTGGTATCATAGCCTAGGTTAACCAAATCAACCAGAGGATGGGTTTCTAACAACTGAGCTTCTTTATGGACATCATGAGGTTCGGAAAAACGTGTATGAAGATAATCTTGTAAAATGGTTGAGGCACAAATGTTAAGTCCCAAGTGAGTGACCTTTCTAAGATTTAAAGCACATGGAAGATGATAATCACCCCCAAACTTAGAGTTTTCAGGGTCTCTAGAAAGACTAGTCACAACTTCCCTAATTTATAGGTCATCAGATTCCTAGAAATGGTCAATTGATTCTTCTAAGTCAGGTTCATCCTCACTCATCTCTACGAGTTTATCATCTTCTAAGACTATCGTTTCTAACTCCCTAGATTCTAAAACAGTATTCTCAGGGTTAACTCTTTAAAGGATTATCAGTGCAAGTTTCTAGTAAAGGCTCATTAACTAAGGTGTTAATCATAGTTACTTCTTCCGATTCACTTATAGGCACATTAAATAATGGATTATCCAACATGTTGTAGGCTAAAGGATCATGAACTACATCGTCTAAAACGGTGGCATCTCTAGTCAAATCCTCATCCTTTTGAATAGGTGAATAATCATTAAAATTATTGGGATTTGAAACAGAAATAATACGATCATTATAAATCTCAACTGGAGTTACAATATCCTTATCACTATGCCTGCATATGTATGATTCTTTATTAACACTATCCTCATAATAATATGAAAATGGTTGAACCTCATCTAAAATAGTGTCTCCAATTCTATCCTCGTCATCTTGATTAGGTGAATAATAACTATCCTCATTTTCAAGAATGAAAATGGGAACACTGTGTTGAAAATTCAGATTATTTCGAGCAATTCTTTCGTTCGTCTCAGCTATCCGCTTCAGGGCATCTTCTAAAGAAGATTCACTCATTATTGTAGTTCTTTCGTCCATAACTATACCATTCATCTCAGCTAACTTACGTGTCGATTCAGTTAACTTCCTGAGAGACTCTTCTAAAGAAGGAGTAGGAACAGAAGGATCATAAAAAGGACTACTTTTCAATAGTTTAATTGTATCCTCTAGAGACGAAGAACTAGTATTATAATCTTTTTGCTCGTAAGACTGATACACATGTTGATAGTAATTGGGCTCACCATGGTATGACCCATAACCTTTAAAAGGTTGGCGTTCCCAACCACTATTCACACTATGGTCATAAAAAGAGTGATGTCCATATTGTTCAGTTGGATATTCATATTCATTATGATGGCTATTATAATACTAGTTTGACATCCTAACTGCAAGAGAATTATACACAAGCACAAACAAGGCTGACTCCACCAAAGCAAACCTAAAATTTTCTAGCAAATAAAAAGCATGATGGTTCCACTTAGATTGTTTTCTATACCAGATTCTAATCCTTCGAAAGGGAATTCATTACAATCTGAGCAAACCCCTCTGGAATCAATCTGAGTTTAAGTAAGTTGAATAGAGGCGAGGGAAGCTGCGTGGAGCTTTGATACCCAAGGCCTCACCGCATTACAAGGCGACGCAGTCACGCATTCAACTCACGGAAACCATCATGAACTTCGAAGTATGCTTAAAGAGTAACCAATATTTTTCGAATGACTTTCCTAGTAAGCTCGTTACCCTATCGGTCTCGTTCTATTCCAAATTTTAAGCTTAGGTTCGCATTTGGTATCGTTTTCCTAAGGCGGGCAAGAAGGGAACGGTGATGAAATCCGAACCCTTATCTTGTATGTCCAGTCCTTTCCCTTTACTAGGAATTTAAAACAGCCGTATTCAAGTCCTCAACATATATGCAAACGAAGGAATACAGTAACTCGCTGATAGGGGATTCGCGAGTGTTTCGACAAACTTACCTCCCATTCCAGACGGTGGATGAACCGTTGTAGTCGACTCGGTCCACGACTCCTATGTCATGTACGAACCCGAGGGGCCGAGGTGATATCGTAATCACCGTCCTTCTCTGCAAATAATTTAATATTTAATTTTACCCTTCCTTGGGGTTTAAAAATAAAAAAAAAATGTCCAAGTCCAAAGTCCAAAAAGTAAAGTGAAAAAATAAAAAGAAAATTACAAAAATAGCGAAATCCTAATACAATCTAAAAAAATAAACTCTTTTTTTTTCTCTCTCTTTTTTTTTATAATAAAAAAAAATCTTCTTCTTTCTCTCCTTTCGCTTTGCCTTTTACTCCAACTCTTTAAGTATTCACCAAAAGCTTTGGCACAATTTTCTTTCGCTCCAAATTCCAAATTCTGTAAGGAAAAGACAAAAACCCAAAAATGTAAAGAAAAACAAATAAAAAACTAAAAAAAAACTAAAAACTCTAGCCTAAAGACAAGTCCGTGTCGACGGCGCCAAAAATTGATAATATTTTCAATGATGTTGTAGTAGTAGTAGGTTCGTTGAGACTTGTGAAAGAAGATTTTTAGACTTAATTTTTAAAGCAAAAATATAACAAACTCAAAATAAAAGGTAATGTGAGAATTATGGAGAGACTGAGGCTAGGATTCCGCTATTTACCAATTCCAAAGTGATACTAATTACAATCATGCAATTTCACACGTTCAATTTGATTCTCAACTATTGCAAAAGTAGATTTTTTAGAAACAACAAATGTTCATCCAAAGCATGGGATATCAAAAACCCTAGGCCAAGCATATTCCATCAATAGAAAATACATTTGTTTAACAAAAATCATAAAATCTATTTTCAATCTAGGCAATTAATCATAATTAAAAATTGCACAAATTAAATAATTAAGATTTACCACTTTTTCATTGGCAAAATAGCTTCCTCCGTCGCCCCAAAGGATGGGTCTAGCACATCATGCTGGAAACATGCTCAAATTTATTTTTCATTGCTCACAATATGCTTACAAAGATGAATAGAGTGAAAATAAATTGAAAATCGGGTATTTGCAATGTTTATAAATGTTGCAAAATACTGTTACAAAGAACGATAGCAGGTGTGCGTCACTGGTTCTGTAGCGTTGCGACCCTAGATTCCTGTCGTTGACACTGTTTAAGAATGACGATTTTTGGCCGTATGTTCTTCGTGTTCTTCAGTTAAACACCAGCAGAAAAATATCCTATAACTTAATGATTCTTCACTCTGCTCTCTGCCCAAATCCTCCGTCTCCTCTCTTGTGACCCTGAACACCTATTTAAATCCAAACAACACCCAAATCTCTCGAGTTTAATGCCCATACTCCTCTGTGATATTATTTCCTTTTAAATCTGTATTTGATTTTTGATGCGTCATCTACAGCTCAACACACACTTTTCTGTGGCATAAACCTCCAAACACGCGTAATTCTTCTTCACATGTTGAGTCAAACACGCCATTTGCTCAAAATTCCGAGAATATCTCTCGTGAGAATATATCCCTGCTTGTGTCCGACAACTCCTCTATTTTTGATTCCATGAGACTTATCAATCCTGTTTTGATACAACAGGATATTCCTAACTAAATTGGACGGGAAACTCCGACAAAAACTCGTGCAAACAAAATCCAGTAACTGCGCAGCTGTGAACCAAAGTTCCCGCCAAAATTCCCTTTTGAAAAAGAAGAAGATGGTGCGCCCCTAACCATTGGCGGGGTGCGAATAGCAGGTGGGGTGCCCCTTATCATCGAGATGCCCTTATCCAAATGTTGTGTGCCTTAAGTAGTTTTCTTCAGGGGGTCCAAAACCACTTTTCGAGCAACTTTTTCCGTAAGAGTTTATTTTTCCAAAAACACCTACACAAAATACAAAAACACCATAATAAGTACCAATTGAGCACTAACAATATAGAACATTGAGGAAAACTTAGACACAAAAATGTGTCTATCAATACATTAATTATAAGATCCAAACTAATCGATATAAGATGCATAGACATGCATTGTACAGATCAAGATAATTTTCACCATAGATTTAACCAATTGATTATGGGATGCATATACATATGAACAGATCTTGAACAGACACAAATTAATTTTCACCACTAGCATTAAGAAATTAGTGTAAGAATGGTACATGTATTTAATGCCAATGTTCATACTCGAGAGCAATCAAAAATTGTAAGATAAGTGCAATTGAGATTCAAAGAGATAACAGGTACTTATCTTCGTAGAATAGGTCCAAGGTGTATTTTTCTTCATAACTCCTTTGCCTTAGAGTCAAGCTGGTGGTCAAAATCATGTTATAATGGAGCTTCTGTGATTCGTTGAGGACCCGCCCAATAAAAATGAAATCTCTCCAGCTTACTATTTGATTGAGAGAAGAAAACATAAATTGAGATCCAGAAACAATAGCGTTTTTTTTTTTCCGGTTTTTTTTTCATTAATTGGGATATACAAGATCTATCTAAAAAAATAATAATCTTAGCAACAGTGTTAGAGCTCGTGTTGATAACGTGGTGCAGTAAATCATAGAGAAGAAGACAAAGAGGTGGAGAAGGAGAAGGTTTCTTATTGATCAACATCCACATTACATATATATGGTATCTCTTATATACACAGTAGGAATAGAACCCTAGCTATTATATTGGGATGCACATCTGTGGGATAAAGCCCTACAACAGATATGGTATTGTTTTTGATAATTTATGATTTGTAGTTTAGTAGAAAATGTGGCTAATTTTTGTTGTTGTTCTTGTAAAATACATCAATTGTAGAATTTTATAATGAAATGGATTGTTTTGTGATGATTTTTTTTTACATGTGTGTCGTAGATGGACCCGGAAGAATTTCAACAAATTATGGAAAATAGGGTGTCGGTTTCTTCAATAGAACATAGTGATCATAAATTGAAAATTCTTGATACCTCAGATGCTAGGATGATTTCTTTGAGACATCGAAGTACTGTTAGTCAAATATATGAAATGTATATAGATATTTCTAAGTTTCCAATTGCTAAAGACATTGTAGACAACTGTGGGTTTGGTTCACTTTTCAAAGTAGAATATCCAAAACTACAAGACAACTGCTTACTGCCGGTATATTTGAAAGGTGGTGGCATACCACCAATACATTTCACTTCCCAAGTTTTGAAATAGGGTTTACCCCATTAGAATTCACCCAAATTACCGGAATCCCTATTGGCCGAGGAAATCGAATATCATTGGATTCTATTACTATTGACCAAATACATGACATTGCTCCCGATACCATAGACTGTTTGCTCCCATATCTTGAAGCAAAATCTAGTACTAGAAGAAAGAAAAATCAAGAAAAAGTCACCATAACTGGAGTAATAGAAGTTAGAGAAGAAGACATAGTCCCCCTGAGAGTGAAAGTGGTGGATAAATACAAGGGGATTAAGAAGATTTTAATTAAAGCGTTTCTTGATCATAGACTCGGTATGGTTGAGAACGATGTACTAATGCAGGAGCAAATTGCAAGATGGTATCTGATTTGGGTTATTGGGAATGTCCTTTTCCCAAACAAAAACAGTATTGTTGAGGTTAAAGGGTTCATCTTATGAGGGATTTAAGAATGCCAAGGAATTATGATTGGGGTTCGGCCGCGTATGCCTATATGTTAAGGGGCTTGAGTACCGGAGTCACGAGCAACGCTCCTGAATTGCAGTTCTTCTCGTTTCCTTTGATGGTAAAAATCCATACCCACTTGTAATCTTAGTTTCCTTTTTATTTTTTATTTTTTTTGTTACATTATATTCTTTACAGTTGTTAATAATAAATATTAATGTTGCAGCCATGGTTTTGGGCATATTTACGATGTCTGTTTCCCTATACAAAGGATGAAAATGAAAATATGGATTTGTGGCCAGCTGGAAGGTTATATGATGGATCCCAAAAAGAAACCAAAATAGGCGGTCAAAGAGATTCAGGTGCCCATTATGTAACTACTATGCGTAACCAGATTGATAACTTTGCATTCGATTCAGTTTGCTGGTCGCCATGGGAGGAAAGTTATTGGAGAACTAAACCTGAGGTGGTTGAGGCTAAACGAATCTCTTTAACACGTAGGGTTTTTTACGATCCGTTTGGTCACAACGTCTTGTACCTTGGCGAACGATGTCTCAAACAAGTTCTTGGATTGACTGTAATACCGTGCAACCCGCCTTATTCAATCGTAGACATCAACAATGCATATTTGTACCAGGATCAGAATCCTAATCGCCTGCATTATGATGAAGTATCCAATGAATAGTATAAGTTTTGGTGGAAGGAGAGGTCAGTTGGGAAGTACCGGGGTGTAATTGTACATGAAGGAAACAGGGATTTGTATGGCACCCAAGATAACGATGCGTATGTACGCCGACCACCACCACAACGACGAAGCACATACACACAAGAGTTGGTGCCTGTCGAACGTCATCTCTTCCCATATCCACCGAGCCATTAAATCAAAGTACAACCACGTACCAACATCAGGGAAGTGCAAATTTTCCATGGTTTTAAATGTAAAATGGCTAGTATTAAAACTTTTTAAGGGGTATCCGTTATTTCACTGTATAACGGCTACTTCATACTTTCTTAACGACATTTATGTTGGTCACATGTAAATTTTACTGTATAACGGTTTCCTTTTTTTTCCTCTTATCATATCTATAAATATATCAAATCACTTTCCAAAGTGAAGCTATCCCAACAGACTATCATACCTCTGTTTTATAAAAATGGTAAGATTCAGCACAAAAGAAGATATTGCTCTTACGCAAGCATGGATTGAAGCAAAAAACAGTATTCTTAACGTAGTTCAGGCTTCAGGCAACAATTTCTGGAAGAATGTTTTTAAATTGTTTGATAACATATCCGGAAATCCAAACGCCAGAGACAAGGGAGGTCTTATATCTAGGTGGAGCAAGATGAACAAGGGGATCATAACTTTTGTCACTATTCAGGACGATGTTAACATACACAATCCTGGAATGGGATATGAACAAAGGGTAAGAATGTTTTACATAATTATTTCACTTTTAAGTAAATAAATATACTTAAGCTAATTTTGATTTATAAATTTCAGACAAGTGCGGCTCGTTTAGGCTATCTTAACCAGACAGGCGACAATTTTCCTCATGATGAATGTTATCAGCTATTAAAAGCAGTTTACGATACCTACAATCCAGACGAAATGTAACCTACAATCCAGACGAAATGTAGCTATATTGCAAGATGGTTTTAGCATCATATGTTAATCAAGACTTCGTCAAACAATCCTGAAGATTGATTGAATTTGAATGTTATATCTTATATTTATTCAATTTTCGGTTTTTTTATATTAGGTTTCAGCATCAGATGTTAATCAAGTCTTCGGAACAACAATCCTGAAGAATGATTGTGTTTGAATGTTCTAACTTATATTTATGTAATTTTCGGTTTTTCTATTAGGTTTCAACATCAGATGTTAATCAAGTCTTCAGAACAACAATCCTGAAGAATGATTATGTTTGAATGTTTTATCTTTCATTTATGTAATTTTCCATTTTCTTGTGTGTGTTTCAGCATCATAAATAGATGTGTTCGTATTCAAAATCCCTGTTTGTTGTTTGAAGATAGTTAACACACTTTATAATATCAGTCAAAAATAGCTGTTAAAAAGTACATGTTAAAAACTAGTTGTTGCGATATAGTCGTTTGAAAATAGTCGTTATAACAGTACATTACAATTATTGAATAAAACCGCAGGTTACTAGTTTTACTAATCCCGGTTGTGGAACAACACGTGCACCAAGACTTTAAACCTTTGAAGGACCGCCGGCATTCATTTCCAGATTGTAATAATCCATGTTACCCAGGTTAGATTTAAAGATTAAGTAGCACTCAAAGCATGTAAATTCAGTACGAGTATCTAGTTGGTACACAAATTTGGCTATTTCCTCCTACGCAAAATAAACAAAAGACAATAGGTTAGTGTGTAGAAGCATACAACATTTTAAATATCATAACCATTTACGATGACGTACAGTAATCTCAACTGTCATGTGTTGTGGGGAGTAACCATGAATCTTTTTTTGAATTGCAACGTACTTGCGAACCATTATATCAATTCGAGAAATCCGTTGTTGAACTTGTCGTCTTGTTCGGTTATTAACGTTTCCGAACGCTTGTACAAAGCCGTCGAACACCAACGTGCATTGTTCATATGCGGAGAGGTATTCAATATCTTGAGTAGGCAGATCACAAGCATTTACAAATGCTGTGGTGATTGCAACATCTTCTTCTACGGTATACCCAACCATTACCATGTTATCTTCCAAAATCAAATAAATTTTATATACTGAAGATACGCTTAAAATTTTGGATTGTTTAGGTTGAGAAATATTTTGAAAATTTATAATAGGCATTTAAAGTAGTCGTTGGAATTTAGCCGTTGGGAATTACCCATTACCAAAGATCCGTTGGAATAACTTAATTTTATTCAAATTATCGTAATTAGAAATACATAAATAATTGTTACCGACATAAAATTAACTACACTACCAGAACTAAAATACATCATTACTTAAAATAAAATACAATTAAACTAATCTATTACAAATTGAACGGATTACAAGAAATAAAATACGACATTACTTATTAAAACGAATAAACACTTAAGCTAAGCTATTAAAAATGGAACGGATTATCTTGTTGGCTCTGCATCTGCTTGGCCAGTATGGCATTCTGTTGATATGCAAAGTACTATTTTGCCTTTGGAGTCATCTTCTAGAGATCCAATTGCATTATTTCCCATTATTCTTTCATTTGAGCTGCCTGAATTTGTTGTTGAATTGTCTCCAACAACCTTTTTATAATTTGGTTTTGTTGAGCTGACTAGGTGGGATAATCGATCGGGATTCTTTTAGATAATCAACAAGTTTACTGTCCGTGTCATTCATCTGAGAGTCTTGCGAGGATGGTGTGCCGGGTTTATTTTTCGCAACCCGCTTTTTAGTAATTTACGCTTGTTTCCCTCCTCTGAAAATGCGTTTGTCTCCTGTAAATCCACCAGACGATGTTTCAAGTATAGTCATTTGGCTCGTAGTAGGGGTAGATCCTGATGCAAAAGGGATACCGCTAGGGATATTATTTTGAAATGGATTTTCGACGAACTTGCTTGAGGGTGAATTTTGGGAACTATAGGGCGGAGAATTAAACATATTAGAGAAATTTGCATTCATTTGAGATGAAGGAGGATTAAAATCTTGTTCCATATCTTCAGTTACGCCGACTGGTACAATTGGAACATCTTTAAGCATATCATACTCAACCTCTCGTTCAAACGCTTTTCTGTATATCTCAACATATAAGCTTTTCGCAATTATGATCTACATCAATGTAAAGATACCGTAAATAAGATATTAGTAAATTATAATGTTTACAAAGAACATATACAAAAACTATAATAAAAATATTTAAATAACATACCCGATTAATTGAGTCAATGCCCGGATTAGCGACTGTAGCTCTTGCAACACAACCAGAAAAGTTATCCACTTCACTCTTGATTTTTCTAAACCGATTACGAACGCTTTTTGCCGTACGACCGTATCGATTTCCACCACAAGCTTCGACAAATTTATTAAAAAGCACCGCCAAAACTCTTCCTTATCTTCATAACTGCTATAACCAACAGCAAGGTACTGCGTAATAAGGTGATAAGTTTCCAAAACACTAAATCTCGTTCTTTGTTTCCTTTTTTGGCTTTGAGTCTCATCCATTGATAAGCAAAACAAAATTTAAAAATATTACTTAAACAATAGTAAAATTGGAAAGATTTTAGTGAAGAAATTAATTGATGTAGGAAGAAGAAATTGATTTGGTGTGGTTTGAGTAGAGAATTAGAGTGGTATTTATATGGGATTTTAAAAAAATGGCCGTTGGGATCCGACGACGTAGAAAATAGAGTCGTTATTAGAGATGGATGGTTAGGATCGGGTGTGAGAGAGGTGTTAACCAAAAATGGTCAAACAAATACTATTTCCCGAAATGGGTACTCAGTACGCGTACTGAGTGCGCGTAAAGCGTAAAATAATACGGGTACAAAGTACCCGTGTGATTTCCCTTCCCTACACGAGTGATCAGATCTGTTCAGCCATGTAGGGATGGTGGTGTATATCCCTACTCGTGTAAGGATATGAGAGACCATAATGGTTGATTTTTTGGGTTTTTGAGGAAAATGAAGGGATAGGAAAGGGATGACCCCTCCCATAGTACTAGCTCTTAGTTTCACGTTAACCAACTCTTCCTAACTAGACCGAACACTATAAGGTCCAAACCCTACGTATACAGCCCATTCACAGATCCAATACACAAAAGGATTTTCTTTTCATATAAAAATTGTCAATTTAAGTACAATTTTCCAACACAAAAAAAATGTGGGAGAAATTCCTTTATTGTGTATCAAAATGATTAGTTCGTACTTACTAGTCCTCATTTTGGATTCATATTGTGTTCTAGTACAAGTGTACAACAAATTATACAAGAAACATGGCGCACAAATAGATTAAATTTAATTTCACGTTCAAACTTTAATAATTTCTTCCATCATAAAACCATCCGTCCTTCCGTTAGATCTCTAGAAGAAATCATGGATAAATATCACTTGTAAATGAAAACCCTTAAGCCAATTGATTGATGAAGATTATTTCAGCAACCACGACATGGTTTGAATCTCGATCTATCTAATTAATTGAGATTTGTAATCTAAGAGGAAAAGAAATATATGTTTCAGTAACTAAGTTCTTACAGGGAAGCGATCTTGTTTATATGGTTTGTTTAGAAAAAAACTCCATCATGTGAAATTTCAATCGTTCACAACGAAAGGGAAAGAGATGTTTTTTTTAAAGCAGGGAAAGAGATTGTGGGTGGGGGAAAGAAAGAGAACGGCAGGAAGAGAGAGACGCGATGAGATAAGAAAAACTCCAAAAGAAATTTGATTTATATATTATTTGCAATCATATATCTAACGGCTGAGAATGGGCGGTTCGGTTTGGACGGTAGGATGCGGAGCATCCACCACATAGAACTGTAGATTGATCGGTTTTTAAATTCTTTTATCTACAGTTGGTTCAGCGGTTTGGTTCTAGTTATGTTTCGGATCGGTCCTACGGTTTGGAACGGTTTTGTATAGCCCTAGCTGAGTGTAGTAGAGGAAAACATGGTAATGAAAGCGACATCTCGCAGTGGCTAAAGGCTTTAAAAAAATTCGTCTCTTTTGTAAATGGTGGATTTTCAACAAAGGACAAAACCGTAAAATCATGATACTGCATGTTTATGATACGGCTTTAGGCATGTGACTATTCATATTTTACGAAGCCATGATGTACATGTCTTTCGAAAATCCTCCACTAGCTGAGCGTTCGATCCCTGGCATTTCATTGTGCCCTCTATGTAGAATAATAGAATTGGGCGGTCCTCCTACATAATTGTTTGTTGAGAGGGCTTAACGCCTTCAGGACGTCGGTGATACTCACTATTCCATGACTACATGAGAGCGACCCCCCCTTACATAGAAGAACGATTAGGCGGTTCTCCGTCATATTGAGAGAAACAACGCCTTCATGACAGTGACACTCACTGATCCTGACTATGTAGTGCGACATGTATAGACTCAGGTGTTCTTAGTAGTGTCTGAGAGCACCCTCGGGATTTTCCATCTCCTGACTATGCACATAGATTAATTCTGCCGTGACATTCACCACCGAATTCCCATAATAATCTATTATTGCTCATATTCCATGGTCGAATCCACGGCCTGATCCCATGGAATGACAATAACAATTGCTCCTATTCCATGGTTGAATCCACGGCCTGATCCCATGGAATGGCAATAACAATTGCTCCTATTCCATGGTCGAACCCACGGCATGATCCCATGGAATGGCAATGAAACAACTATATTATCTCATTACTCCGATTTCATGATCGAATCTACTGGTCTCGTGAAATGGTGATGGATAAATCTCAATTACTCTGATTCTATGGTCGAATCCACGATCCCATGGGATGGTAATGCTCGTTTTATTATTATGAATTTGTAGTCGAATCCACATCTAATCCTACGAATTAATTATGAAACATCTATTCACTTTTATTACTCAATTTCATGAATAATTCTCCACTGGATCTCATGAATTGATAATAATTACTCCACAATTGGTCATCTGAATCATCACTGAGTAAGTCTCACAAAATGGTGCAAGTGTATTCGACAATGATGCAGAGGATCCCTCTCCAAAAATGCTACACCTCTCCAACGTTCACGCTCTACAACGGAACGGGAAATGCTCGAGAACACGTTTCTCGATTTCTGGAAGCATTAGGAGAACATGAACACAACCATGTTGTCCGCTTGAAGGAGTTTTCAAAATCCATGACGGGTCGTGCATACACTTGGTACAATAACATCGCACCAGGAAGCATTGCTAATTGGGGATAAATAATTAATGCTTTCTATAGTAAATACTTCTTTGTTTCTGAGCAAATTACCCTTTCTGACTTGGGGAGGATGGCTCAAAATACTACTGAAAACCCCAACGATTATGTGAAGAGATTCAAGATCCAAGCTCTAGATTGTCATGATCCAAATGTTATTGAACAACAACTGGTGGACTTGTGAATCAATGGGATGATCCTTGTTTACAGAGCTTTGTTGGAGAATCTCCGCTTCCAGCCCTTTTTGGAACTTCACGAAGCAGCCAAGCGATCGGCAACTACTGCTCCCGCCTTGTCAGAAAGAACGAAAACTGTCAAAATAGAGGAATCGAAAGACACTCAAAGCAGCAATGCTCGGTGCCTGATTAACAAGCAGTACAATATTGAAGCTTCCATGATTGTTGCTGAAGGAAGCAAGAGAAAATCCGAAGCATAGCAACACAAAACCGCTTCGCCAATATCTCACCCTCCAAAATCTCCAAGGAAGGACAACCAGACCAGAAACGCACAATCATAACTAATTATGATTAGGAAGTTCCTGATTTTCTATTTCCCATTGAAAAAGTGATCGAACTACTGGAAGTTTGGATCCAAGATGGAGCAATCAAGTTACCTCATGTCAAAAAGGAACCAACCGCAGAGCAAAATGAAAATGCACGCTATTGCCACTTCCATAGGTATGTCAGTCATCCAACCCGTGACTGCAGAAATTTGAAGCGTATCTTCAAAGAGAAGGCCGACTCAGGAGAACTGGGAACTGAAGGAGTACATAGAAATCCTCTCCCAATCAGAATATTCGCACGCTCCGAACAGCCGGTCAAGGAAGCAGTTCAGTCTTTAATGGAGCACGTCTGCGAGTTGATGTACTTGTCAAGGGCCCAAAGAGATGACATGTTTGCTGCGCTAAACCATGTCGTGTCGGGAAAACGACTGACAATTCAGGAAACATTCCCTGAACCACCTGTGACAGATAAAGAGATGTACTAATGGGGACTTCTCACCATGGTGCATCTCAAGGGGAACAAATTTAGACGAGCATTAGTCGACGTTGGCACTGCTGTCAACATCATTCCTATGAAAACCCTCAGAGCTGCTGGCATCACTCGTCAATAAGCAACTCACGCTCCAGTCTCAGTCAAAGATCATGAAGGGATCTCCAGGGATGTTTATGGTTACATCATTCTCAACATAAGAAGTGATTCAACCTGGTTACATCATTCAGGGAGGATCCTGGATATGACATGGTTCTTGGGAGAGCGTGGATTCATGATGGAAAAATTGTTGCGGTATCTTCACCTTCAGTTGCACACTTCCCCACCGAAGAAATCTCTGACTCAGAAGATGACCAGCCTTTCGAGCATTTGGAAAAGGTTGAAACTCTGATGGGACTCACGCAAAAGCCTGGAGAAAGCCCTAACGAATTCGTCAGGAGGTTTCGCACTCAGGCAAGTCTTATTCCTCATGATACATATGTGTAACCTACTTTCAAATATGCTACCCTAATTCGGGGACTCGCTCAAAACCTACCTGTCATCAAACACTATGAGTGGATAGTCTCACCTCAGCAATACTACACTGCATGGTTGGAACCTCTTCTGACTATGAACCACATTGAAAGGTTTATCGCTGAAGACTTGGCTCAGTTTGACAAGCGATACCTGCCATATTTTCCTTTGCATGAGTATCCACATGTGTCACAGAATTGGAAATCTTCACCAGCATGGAATCCACGGGTGATTCCAAACCAACAGAAGATATTCAGGCACGCGCAACCAAGCCTAACAAGTTTCATGAAGGGGATTTGGTTCTTAAGGCAACCAGGAGAAATCTGCATTCTACAAAGGGTTCTAACTGGGAAGGAACTTTCATGTTTGCTATGTCAGTTGCTGGAGGATACTACAAATTGGCTGACATCAAAGGCAAAACGACTGTACCTGTGATTCACGAGAATTGGCTCAAGGTTCTCGACGCATGAAGCATTCAACATTGGATGTTTTATGTCCAAGGCAAGCACTCAAAACATCTGACGTTTTCACTTTAGGATTTTCTTTTAACTGTATTTTCAATTCCTCCAAAACGTGTGCATACTTGCACTCAGCATTTGAAAATTCAGCAATCTATCAAAGTTCTTTATTTAACAAAATCTCTATCAAATCCAAAATCAAAATAAAATCCTCAGTCACTCATAAATTCAAAACCTATCAAAAATCAAAACCCAAATAAAATCTCACATCTCTCTCAGAATTTCAATGTTCATGAGATTATGGAAAGGAAACTAAAGAAATCCATCATAGAATGATTTCTTCTTCTCCGCATCTTCCAAAGCTTTCAAAGCCGCTTTCTCCCACTTTAGATTCTTGGTCAGTTCAGCAACTTCGTTCATCTTCTTCGTCACAGCTTCACTAGCAGGGAAAGGAGCACCACCCTATACTGTTTTCCTAATAGCTTCAAGCCTTTGACGAAGCCACTTCAGATTGAATCCAAGTTCTTCAGCATTCTTCAAGTTGTACTCTCAATCAAAGAGTACATCTCGAGTAACAACATTTCTGGGAGTGATACAAATATCATGTATAACACGCAAGATGGCTTCCACTTGCTTTGTCAAGAAATAACTCCGTTCTGGATCCCGAGTAACCACGATGTGTCCATACATTTTCCACAGTTCCTCATACATAGTAGCATATCTAATGGGAATACTAAAACCACCAACTAACTGGTAGTATGGGAGTAACTCACCAAATTGAGGATAAAAAGCAATCCCTACATTGGGATAATCATGCACTATCATACGCCTCTCAACTAATGGAGCAGCATCAACAATCATGGAGACCACTTCAGACGAAGCAGTTTCTGCTATTCTCGATTCGGGTTCCACCATCTAAGGCTCCATTGGGGCTTCCACCACCTCCCATGCATCAACAACCAGCACTTCATAACCTGGTGGTGCATGTATAGGATTTTCATCGCCAACAACTCCAGGACTTCCCAAGCTATCATTATTGGATCCATGATTCCCAAATTCATCGTTCGGTACCTAATGCGAAGATTACATGGGATTAGGATGGTTCAGGTGTGGAAATCCAATGCACTCATAAGATTAAGAAAGTAATTGAACTAACATCATCTAAGTTCCTTATTATGCGTTTACGACATGTGCAAGAAGTATCAAAGTCATGAAACACGTTTTCAAAGAAACTCAGCTGAAGAAAATTTACACTGCCCTATGTTCAACGACGAACTGGGAGCAATTGGTGAGGAATAAATCATAATTTATGGAAGTTATATACAACCTATCATAATTTCATGACAATTGGATAAACGAGCAAGGAGATATGGACAAAATATCACACAATGTGCGATCTGGAAAAGTTCTGAATATCTCCTGGAAGTTTACTGTTTCGCATTTTTCAGCCTCTAAACATGCTCAGAATTCGAAGAGATTCATTGATAAAGCTTGGAGATTTCCTGAGCTTGAAGATACATATGAGAATATCGAAAATCTGACTCCATACGAGGATTCTACGACATTTCTAATAAAATCTGAAGTCTGAAATTTTCTGATGACGTATTTCGGCAAAATTACTCGTATATTCATGCGGGTTCTCATTCATTCATGAATAAATCAGCAATATCATACTTCTACGAAGGGACTACAGGAGAGACACTTACTAGGGGAGCCTCTAAACCATTTGAGGACTCGGCAATGTTGGAACCTCCATTGGCAATTCTGTTATCTTCATTCGGAGAACTCTCCATATTTTTGTTCGGTTCTCGATTTCGAGAGCTCTCCGTATTCTCATGATTCAAAGAGGAATGTGCCTCATCAACACGCTCCTTATCCATGGTGATTTCCTCCTGTCCACATCAACAATAATCGTCACTCATTCGTCCAAAGGCGCATTACAGTTATCACCTGCACGAAAGAGTCATGACACAAGGAGCGCTAACAACTCACCAAAGAAATGACTGGGGACTGGACATTATTTGTTAACATCTTATAGTCCTTACTTATGGGTTCTCCGCTCCCGTAGATTTTCCTCCATTTCCATAGAGTCTACATTGATCCGGGATCTCACTACACGGTCATCCTATGATAAAGCTAATGGAATAACCAGGAGTACAACTCAGTATGAAGGATCTCTCACCACTCAGAGAACATCGTTCATACGAAGCGCATGATTCGACAGAATAATGAATCATAGATTAAAGATTCTCACAACAGTGTCTACAAAAATGGTAATCCTCCACTCTTACCTATTTGCGTTTCACGAACTTAGTGATAATAACGTAAAACCCTCGAAAAACTTGCTCGCTTCTTCGAACCTGCCAAGATGAGCAAAATCCATTATTTAAAGCCGACACCTGACTTTTCATGAAACTATGAATAGTTCACATAACCTTTCATGTGAACATTCACTGATTTTCTACGTATGTGCATAAACTGTAAAATCGCCAAACTCAAACATACATGATTTTATCACGCATACAATTGTTTGCTTTCAGCAATTTCTCAAAAGTCATAAATTGATTTTCATAAAACCGTGAACAACCCAAGTAAATTTTATTGAATGAACATCCACTGGTTTTTAAAATAAAATAAAATTGGATAGACATCCATTCCACAACTGTGAAAACTCACATACATATATTACTTCACCATGTATAATTATCTACTTTCAACAGTTGTTCAAAATCAAAACGATGATTTTACAAAAAACATGTTTTAACGTGAAACTCACGTAAATTAAAAATATATATGTATATATTTTGCTTCCTCTCCTGAGCTGTCTATGAAACGAGGGTCTTTTTTATTTTTGTAAAAGTCTACATGTTTCAAACAAAATTTTGAAAGTTCATAAATAAATTTTCATCACGAACTCTAGGTCTTTTCAAAATTCCTTTAACTCTAAGGATTATTATTTATTACTTTTACGAACAAACCTACGTATCTAAAAGTATTTAAAAAATCATGCTTTGAAAACAAACTTGAATTTTCATAAGACCTAATAAACACGGGTTTCCTTTTTTGGCTCGGGATCGCAAATCCTAAATCGACCATAACTAAGCTTTTAAACACCCAAATCAGCAGTGCTTCATCTCTTCACGCTTATGAGATGATACTCTACCTTACTATCAGAGTTCTCATCACACATTTCCTCGTACATGATCTCATTGGGGTAAATTGAGGATTCTGAAACTACCTTTGTAGACTGAGTTCAACCAGACCTCGTCGACTGAAAATCACCATTTAATGCATACTGCAGAACGTGATTGTTCCCCACTATGCAGGGGACTTAATGTAGATGGTGGATTTTCAACAAAGGACAACACCGTAAAATTATGATAGTGCATGTTTCTGATACGGCTTCAGGCATGTGACGATTCATATTTTACGAAGCCATGATGAACATGTCTTTCGAAAAGCCTCCACTAGCTGAGCGTTCGATCCCTGGCATTTCATTGTGCCCTCTATGTAGAATAATAGAATTGGGCGGTCCTCCTACATAATTGTTTGTTGAGAGGGCTTAACGCCTTCAGGACGTCGGTGATACTCATTGTTCCCTGACTACATGAGAGCGACCCCCTCTACATAGAAGAACGATTAGACGGTTCTCCGTCATATTGAGAGCAACAACGCCTTAAGGACAGTGACACTCAATGATCCTGACTATGTAGAGCGACATGTATAGACTCGGGTGTTCTTAGTATTGTCTGAGAGCACCCTCAGGATTTTCCATCTCCTGAATATGCACATAGATTAATTCTGCCGTGACATTCACCACCGAATTCCCAGAATAATCTATTATTGCTCATATTCCATGGTCGAATCCACGTCCTGATCCCATGGAATGGAAATAATAATTGCTCCTATTTCATGGTCGAATCCACGGCCTGATCCCATGGAATGGAAATGAAACAATTATATTATCTCATTACTCCGATTTCATGATCGAATCTACTGGTCTCGTGAAATGGTGATGGATAAATCTCAATTACTCTGATTCTATGGTCGAATCCACAATCCCATGGGATGGTAATGCTCGTTTTATTATTCTGAATTCGTAGTCGAATCCACATCTGATCCTACAAATTAATTATGAAACATCTATTCACTTTTATCACTCAATTTCATGAATTATTCTCCACTGGATCTCATGAATTGATAATAATTACTCCACGATTGGGCATCTGAATCATCACTGAGTAAGTCCCACAAAATGGTGCAAGTGTATTCGACAATGATGCACGACTGAGCACCCGGATTCGCGAACGAGCATCCAAAAAACATGAAACGATGGAGAGTTATCCACAAAATGGGAGAGAGAAAATAATAAACAATAAAATAATGGGAAGCGCCCATGGGTCGGGTCCTAGCCGGGGCCGGTCCCATGCTTCCCCATTATTTTTCTCTATTTTCTCGTGATTTTCATAAATCCATGGAGACTTCTCCATCTTGGCGAAAATTTCCCAATTTGTGCAAAAACTTGAGAGTTCTCCATAACTTGGAGAATTCACCAAATAAATTATAAAATAAGGAGAGGTGTGCGGGACCGGGCAACCTAGCCGGTCGGCCATGCCCAAGCCGTGGCCAGTCCCACACCTCACAATCCTTAGCTTTTTTATAATTATTATTCCAAAATTTCATGGATTCTCCACATCTTCATGGATTCTCCATATCTTAAAGGACTCTCCATAACTTCAAGGATTCACGAACAATAATAATAAAATAGGGAAAAGTATGCGGGACCGGGCAACTTGGCCGGCCGGCCATGGTTGGTCCCACACCTTGCAATCCCTAATTTCTAATTATTATTATTTCCCTCAACTCATGAAACTCCTGGGTTTGAACAAAATTCGTGACTTCTCCATATTTTCTCAAATATTGCTTGAATCACTAAAAACCAAAATCCAACATGGTCACGCGGCCGACTAGCCCCTCAAAGCAATTTTGGATTATTAAAATATTTTATTTTAATACTTTCAAAATATTGATGAATTGAGCATACATGCTCATTCCACCAAAAAATCGAGAATTCTCAGCCAAGATGAAACTCTTCTGAAAATTCACAACATCGCTCAAACACGCATCAGAAAATACTGAAACTCTCAGTATGGAGACACGGACATCATGGCAACACGTGCATGCCACCATGACTGACCAGGTTGCTTCTAGGTCTTTCATGAAGCTGGTCCCACACGTTTTCGCAATTCTGACCTAATTTGTTCAATCGCTCATACTGGGCCCAAAACTCTATCCTACCGTCCCTCTTGAATTCTTCCTGAGTTTTGCTTTCAGGATATTTTCACCTCCCGAACTAGCTCGAAACCTAAATATTCCCGCGATGGAAGATAGGAAATTCTTTTCCGTATAGAATGGAAGGGCTGACCATCAAAATACAAGTCCGTATGAAAATTCTACATCGATTCTAGTAAAGGACGCTAATTAGGGTTTCAACCAACTTGGAGAATCCTCCAAACGACTAACACTTGGTCACGTGACCACCAGGAGATGGTCCCATGCCCTCTTGGTCGGTCCCATCTCTCATACCTAGGTTTTACACCTAATGCTGAACCCAGCAAGATTTTCAGTAAATGGTGAACTCCCCATTTCATGATCACTTTTCACCAACTCTCAAACTGAGAACCCTGGTGCATGCTCACTTGAGCGCTGAGCATCACACGGACGTTCCTCATCCCATGTGGTCAGTCTCCCCATCACTCATAATCAATTTTCGGCAATTCTCTAATGGATGGAGGATTGTCCAAAAATTATGGTTTCGAATGAACGCTCTGTGAAACCATCATTCTGAGCAATTTCTAACACCAATAAATTTATGTTGATTCATCAATCAACATCTAAAAATTAATTAAATAATATTCGGTAATCTACCAATAATTTAATTAATATTTTTCTGGGTCACATCACCAGTAAATAATTCGCTGAATCGAGCAATACTTGCTCAATCGCCTGAATATTAGTCAATATTCAACAATTCTCCAGTATTTGGTGAATTGAGCAATACTTGCTCAGTTGCCCATCAAATCCTTAATTTTGGAGAGTTGGGCAATACTTGCTCAATTCCCATAAATTTCCCATAATTCGGTGAATTGAGCAACACTTGCTCATTGAATTCTCATAATTCGCGGCAATACTTGCTCAATCACTCAACTAGTCAGTAATTCATCATACTGACATCTCTCCAAGGAACTACATGTTCGAGACATGAATCGTTGAGCATTCACCATTCATGCTTGATTCACCAAACTTAGACTCAGTGTCTAATCAGTCAACAATTAACTAACCTAAACACGTCTGCCCCGCAGACTCCACGATTCGTGAAACATCAATCACGTCACAAAATTGGGGGATATCACTTAGGGTTTTGGTCTGGCGGTCTACGGCACGTGGATTCATCCCACGACGAGAAATGTGCGTAAGTCGTGTCAACGGTTGAAGGAGTTAGAATAGTAGTGGGTGCATGATCATTCAAGTCTCCACACGATATAGAACTGACTTTACCACGATCTCCCACTTTCCCACTCTTCCACTCAAGAAACCGTCACACTTACAGGGGTCAGTGGTGTTACTAATCTAACAGTATAAATAAGTCTCTGAAACCATGATTGAAGGACATCTTGATAAACATTCGAACACTCGAATACACATCTAGCACAGAATTTCTCGAGTAACTACTCTAAAGAATTCATCAATCACTCAGAACTTATCAGAACTCAACAGTTCATCAATACTATAGAAACCTTCAACACACCCACAATCCTCGATTATCACTGATCTCACACAATTCTCAGCTTCCCTCCTACAGATCAACCCATCTCCCCCTTTGCGATCGAATTGATTCTGGAACGGCCATTGTCTTGGTTTGGGCCGGAGTCATACAGATTGATTTCCAGAATCTAAGCACCCCCTTTGCAGCGGTGCATCCGTGTGAGGATTAACATCTTTCCCGGCTGAGGAGTCTCGACAGCTCGCTCGACTCTCCACTTTCCCAAAAAACCAGTGACACGTTTTTCCCCATCCACATCCTTTCTCTCCGCTCAAAAGCTGGTAACGTGGGAGGGGATTTCAATATAGGCGAGGATGAGAGATCCTCGCTCCCTTATTTTCTTCAATTTTAAAATAAATAGAATCTTAAAGGGGACCCACTTTATATATTTAAAAATATTAAAATTTATAATAAAGATATTTAAAAATAGTAAAACTCTTTAAAACGAAATACAATATATTTTGGGCGAGGATACAATCCTCCCCCATATTTAAATTACCTCCTTCACCACTAGACTCTGGCCTCTCTTCAATGTGACGTGGTGTCACTGTACAAATATAAATAGTAGACTTATCTAATATAACGATTTGATTATGCATATTAGATCTGTCTACTTCAAGACTTTGCCTAGTGCGTATGAGAGATATTCCTTCCTCATTACATATAAATTTTCTAGACTTTTTTGGCATGAGTATTAACTACTTCATAGCCAAACCTATGAACGAATTTAAAACCTATAAAATTTTAGCACGATTATTTTATCCAAAATTGTCATAGTGTGTAATGAAATGGATACATCCTTTCCATTCAAAACATCAATAATATTTTTACAATCACCTCAATGCGAAATTCTAGAAACTTTCCTTTTTGGCCCAAGATGATCCATGTAGGAGTCCTGTATCCTTTGCTTCTTTTGGACCGATTACCGTGGTTGGTCATGTTCTTGCTTTTCCGAATCTACCCGTAACTCATCCTGTTGCAATGATATGGAGTTTGATAGAAGAGACAACAAGAGATAAATATCATCTCATTTGGGAAAATAGACTTGTTTAGGTTTTGCAAAAAAATTAAGAAAGCCAATTGTTTGTACCCAAAATTAATTCTAGGCCCAAAACGCGATTGATTGGTGATGATGATGTGAAATTAGGGTTAGAAAGCGATAAATAAAGGAGACGAATAATTTAACGTAGTTCGGCAAGTGATACCTACATCCACAGAGAAATCCCATAGGGGAGATATTGTATTGATATGAGGATTACAATTATTCTTGTATGGTTAGCTAACCTAGAATTCCATATCTTCTTAGGGTTTATGATACATGTATCTTCTTAGGGTTTATGATACATGTGTTGACACCCCATTTCCGCACCTTCCATAGAAAATATCATTCTTATACTTCGAAGCCGGATACAAGAGAAATTTCTTTGTGGAGCCATTAAGGATTTTCATATCCTTTAAATCAAGCCCATAAGTTCAACCAATCAAGCCCACAAGCCCACAAGCTCTACCAATCAAGCCCATAAGCTCAACCAATCAAGCCCACAAGCTCTACCAATCAAGCCCACAAGCTCAGCTCCTACCCATTTCATTATCCTTCCAAACCTGGGAATTCTCGCTATCATGATAGAGAGGAAGAAAATACGAATTCAATGGCGAAAGAATGGAATCATTCTGAGTTTGTATGAAGAAGTTATGAGCAAAACAAAATCTCATAAGACTAAAAGTGAAAGCAGTCAAGTTCCAGGGAAATACTAAAGGCACCCGATTTTTTACTAAGGGCACCTCTCTTTCTTCCTCATGAAGAACATGAAGAACATGGGTGTTCTTAATGGTGGTCATCATGATGATCACGATGATGATGGATTTTGATCGACAATGATTTTCGATTTTGAATTCATCACTAGGTTCTTAGGGATGATATGGAGCTTGGGTAGGAGACTAATTTCACATCAATCATGTTTTTGATGTGGTGAACAGTAACGCCGGTTGAACAGTGACACCGGTGAACAGTAAGAGTACTTTTGAATAGTAACAGTACCGTGAACAGTGCCCAGCGGACCCACATGTCATAATCTGATTTTTAATTGTCGCATACAATTGAAAAGCAACGAAGGAAAATTTGCGAAGAAAAGAAGAAAGAAAAAAAGGACGATTTACGGCCTTTTTTTCAACAAAGCATCCCGAAATTGGCGGAGAGTTGAAGATTTTTTCCCTATAAATAGATATCGAATTTCTCATTCAAAAACAACGAAAAACACTCCAGAGACTTCATTTTAGACTGGAAAACACTTCAAGCAGAGACTCAATAATAATTTCTCGCATTCAAACACTTTCTCCTTTATTTTTCCTTCGCTTAGTAATCAAATCAAGTATTGTCTTTAAGTTTTTAAAGGATTAGCATTAAATTGCTGGTACTTTAATTACTTTCTGCATACTTGACGAAAGCAAGAAATCTTCCTAAGAATCCTTCAAGTTTCAATATCATAGTTCAGGTATATTAATTTCCTATCTCTTCGGTAATCATGTAGTCATACGGGAACGGAATGGTTTTCCATTTCGTAGTAACACCGCAGCTACTCTTTACATTACATAAAAATAATTATGCTTTATTATTAATTTTCCAAGTGGGACAAGTCAAAGTGTGGGTTTAAAGCGGAATTCCCTCCCACATTAGACCCATAATAAATATGTTTATTATATATATATATATATAAATAATATTAAAGTTTGCATTAATTCTATATTCTAAATAATTGATGCATAAGAATCTTTTCTCAATTTCTAATAAATTTTGGTATTAAAATCCTGCACATAAGTATTGATAAAAGTAAATTATAAACTTTTCCCCTTTAATCATGAAGTAGAGGCCAATCTTACGATTGGGCGGCTGATGGGTGCCTAACACCTTCCCATCCCGTACTAGAATCTCCTTACCCAGACTCTCTGATAGCAGACCATAAATATGCAAGTCATGACTAGGTTTTGTTTTCCTCAAAAGAATTCAAACTAGTTAAAAGGGTCCTGACTCCCTTTAGTCAGGTGGCGACTTCAAAACATCTCTTTCTTCTTTGCAGAGTTGGCCCTCTTACTAATGAACTAGTAAGAAATTATCTCTGCCAGACCCATGTGTACATTAAACATCCACGAACGGATGAGAACATGGACCTCGCCCCATAACAATTATGGACAAAGGAAATAGACCGGCACTCGACTCGTGCATACCAACCCCCAATTTCTACAACATGTATTTATATAATTCATGTAACCCTAATTATCATATTAACTTGATATGCAAGCAATTTGGGCCACAAGACGTGTAGAAACTTCTGAAATCTTCCTTCACGGGGCAAAGCGGGCTTGATTATCGGGTTCTTCGTCTATTTTATTGACGGTACAAATACCAATCATTTAAGCCATTTTGTTTCTTTATATTTTTCCTAATTTAGAGTGTCCACAATCACGACCAAATTGAGGGACTATACCATAATATGGTATGTGATTGAATCATAATGCAACGTGCTAGCATGATATATCTTATTTTTTTAGGGTTTGAGACTATAAGTAGTCGTTGACCCAGATTGTAACACCCCCTCGACCGCGGATGACGATATTTCCCACACTTTGGACACCCACATGGGTAGCTAGCATCCAGAGCTTGGGCTAATAAGGCACAATTCAGATTCTCCATGTTGACGAGGCCTTTTGAGGTCCTAAAAATCCATAGGAACAAAACCACCTACCCATATGGGTATCCAAAGGGTGGGAAATATCATCGGTCGTGGTTGAGTGGGTGTTACAAACTTGGTATCGGAGCCGAGGACGACTCTCTTGTGGGTGTGGGTGAAATAACCCCATATTGCTCAGGAAGCATCCAGAGCCTGGGTTAATACGGTACACTTCGGATTTTCCATGTTGATGAGGCTTTTTGGGTCCTAAAAATCCACAGGAACTAAAACACCTACCTTGGGCATCCGAAGGGTGGGAAATATCGTCAGCCGTGGACGAGGGGGTGTTACACATACTATACCCATATGTAGTGAGACAGTAATATAATGAGCGTCTAGAGTTAGTCGTGAAAAGACAAGGGTACCCAAATACACCACAATCTTTTTATTTCAACCTATAAGTCCGATACCAAGTGTGATCATCTATGGACAAAGTCGAGACAATGCGACAACTTGATATTCATTTGATAATAGTTATGGTCCGAAACCAAATTACTATAGGATCAATATCAAGTGATTTGTAATTAACGTACAAGTGCAATTTACTTTAATTATAATAAAACAATTATAATGCGGAAAAATAAAGTAAATGGCACAACAAGATTTTGTTAACGAGGAAACTGCAAATGCAGAAAAACCCGGGACCCAGTCCAGTTTTGAATACTCCCAGAATTAAGTTGTTATACAAAATCTAATACCGACTTCGTATAGTTGAGACCAAGCAGACTACCCCTAGCTACTTAGTTACCTCAGTATCCCCGCGCCTTCGACTTCTAGAGTCACGCACGTGAATAGCAAGTCCTTTGGATCGTATTCCAAACAACAAAGGAATAATCTATTTGGTAACCATTTTAATCAATCTTGCTACAAAATAATGATGAGTTGTTGACAGTCTCTTATGTTTAACCTAATAAACTCCTTTGTTTGGTTAGATCAATCTAAATATTTAATACCGAAATAATCAATCTTTAGATTTTCAATCAATCAATATAGATAGGGGTGGGACTTGGGTTAGGTTAACCCACCCAACCCATGCCCAACCCGAATGTTGGGCGAACATGGGCAACGTATTTCAGAACTTTGGGCAAGTTTGGGCATAAATTTTATAAACCCGGGCTAAATTTGGGCAAGCATGTGCACAAATATTTCTAACCCAAGTAACCCGGCCAACCCGAAGAACTATGATATAGTTATATAAAACTATTTTTTTATAATTGGTATCATTGTTATTTAGAGTAATCTTAGATATTGTCTTCAAATTTAATAATGAAAATATAAATTATATTTATCTCATTAATCATTCAATATGAAAAAAGTTTATATTATTGTAAATAATCTTCAATTATTTGGAAATTTAAAATAAATTGAGCAATTAAATCTTATTATTACTAAAGTTTGTTATTATCATATTAACAAACTTGTATGTCTAGCGAAACTTGGGCCAACCCGAGGACCCCGGGGATCATAATTTGGGAGGACTTGGGTAGTACCTCTATGGGTTCCACGAGTTTGATGGGCAATTTGGGCAAAGGATTCATATGTTAGGTCTACCTCGGCCAAGCCTTCTAACCCACCCAACCAACCCAAGTCCCAATCCTAAATATAGATCTCAAAGAGAACTTATAAAGTGATGTCAATCTCACGCAACTAATCAATCATATCCATCAAAGATAAACTGATTCCAGTTGGATCAAGCCGATCAAAGATTATGCACTAAATCCACAAGATACGAAAACTAATAAGAATACTTCTTCGTCTTCAAATATTCTATTGCCTTCAAATACCTGCACAACAACACTTGAATATCTTGTGATCAATCATGCACATATTGAATACTATTAACAATGGATTATCACAATATGTCTTTAGATCTAACAACAGTTCTAAAGATCCCGCCGATACTTTGATCTAGTCTGAGTGAATCTTTTATCAACAAAAAGGATTCTCAAGAATAAACAAACTTGGTGCAATCAAAGTTTCAACAATCATTAGTCAATCAAATCAAATCGAAAACTAATAACATTGCAATTATCTAGTTTCCCACCAATGGTACTCGTAGATCTTCTTGACCCCACATAAGTCTTTAAACGAGAGGTCGTAAGATATTTCACCTAATTATGATACTTTCCTCTCCGAATAGACGGCTCCACCAGAAACAAAAAATAATAAAGTTTGCCTGGCTCTTAGGATAGTTTGCTAGAAATGCAAACTTACGTATTTATAGACCAAGGATGTTTAGACACAAAGGAATTTCCAAAACCGAAAACATTCTCAAGATATGCAATGAATGCCCAAATTCGGTTTTCCTAATTCTAATAAATGCTTATCCAATATATTTGAAATCTCTCATAGAAAATATCCAATTAGTAAATGCACATTACTAATTTTTATTCTCTAGAGCTATGCATTAATTGTTGGTAATTAAAGCATATAAAACCAAAAACCTTAATTAAAAGATTCTTAATTTATTTCAGTATAGGATCACTTTGAGTATCAAGGAATATCTTTAAACAATAAATGATAAGAGTTACTGCTCGTGTTCAAAGTATATTGACATCTTTTCACAACAAATCCTTGTTTCGTATTTACATGGATTTGCTTCTTGGAATCAGTTCTACCACATTTCCAAACAAGTTTGGAATTGGTTATACCAGACTTCCAAGACTACTAAGTGATCGGTCATACTAAGTCACAATGGTTAGTTGTGATCGGTCTTACCAAGTCACATACATGGGTTAGGATCCGTTATACCAGTCACTAGGATCGGTTCTACCTAAACACGGTACCTACTTGTGATCGGTCACACCAGTCACTAGGATCGGTTACACCAATTACAAGGATCAGTTTCACAACCACTTATGATCGTTCACACCAATTATCAGAATCGGTCACACCAATTACAAGGATCGATCATACCATCTCATGGTGATTACTTAGGATCGGTTACACCAATTACCAGGACTGGTCATACCAAATCATAAGTCTAGGTATTGTGATTGGTTATACCAAGATACATAACCCGATTTAAGATCTGTTCTACCAACTCACACATATTGGTCATCAAAGAATATACAATGAATAGCCGGACCAATAAACCTATTGATTTCCCTTTCTACTCATGAAACAAGTTCATGAATGTACTTCCTTTAAAAAAATATAAAACATGATTTCCTAGGATGAAATCTTCACCATACACCCATACACATAATCATAAAGCTATATACAAGATTATGTCGATGTTATATCTACAAAGTTCAAAAGATAAGTGTTATACTGTGTAGTCTAATTCCTTAATACTATGGCTATTTTATTATAATTCCTTAATACTATAACCATTTTATTATGATCATGTCTCATCACTATATTATTATATACAACTTCACATTGTGAATATCAATATTCCGCGGCGCACGTGTCACGGTTTTAGTGGTCGCGCGTAAGATAACTGTATAGCCCCCACTATACACAGGAGTCTGAGGAGCAGCATATCCCTTCTCAAATCTACTTTATCCCATCTAGAGGAAGCATACCTCAATGGCTAAGATGGTGAAGTAAAACCTAGTCTAGAAAGAGGCAGCTGGCGAAGGGACAGAGGTAGCTGACATATCCAATCAGCATTTAATGCGGTAATCCCTTATCTACACGCTTGACCAAGGCACATGGAGAGAAGGCTTGCGGTGAAAGAATGTACAATCTGTACTAAGACTGGGTAGTTCCCGAAGAAATGTGGGTCAGCTGAGGTGGCAGAGTCCAACTGGAGAAAGCATGCGGTGAACGAATGTACCATTTGTACGGAAGATATATCAGAGAATGATGGATCCAAAGATAACAAAGATATATCTGGAGCATATGGGGCTATAAATACCAAGATTCACCAACAAACAAGGGCATTCAATACCTAAGAGAAGAAGATCTAGTCTTAAGCTTATACCTATTTAATGTTTAGAACTTAAGTATTTACTTGACTTGAGTTCTTTTTATTACTTTTGGAAGCATTTAAGATCTTTGTAACCACCACAACTTAATACAAACAATTACTAATTACCCCCTGGACGTAAACAAAAGTCGAAC
Source organism: Papaver bracteatum (assembly GCA_023529315.1). NCBI lineage: Eukaryota > Viridiplantae > Streptophyta > Magnoliopsida > Ranunculales > Papaveraceae > Papaver > Papaver bracteatum. The sequence goes on from JAJJWX010000603.1 coordinate 1,581,213, forward strand.
CATGTAATCTCTTGTGTCTCATGATAACTTAGTATCATTTACCTTACATTTGTGTTTTTCGTTATTATCGTGATCTTGAGTGTCTTTTATTACTTAGCATTATCAGTTCAACTGAGGTATCAATATACTACTTAGTATCAGATTCTCTGAGATGTATACATTACTTAGACTATGGGAAAATTAGTAGTCACGGTTTGGCGTTAGAAGGACTTCCTCACCAGCTTGAGTTTTTATATTCCATTATTTCATATTTACTTACATATCTTCTTTGACGGAGAGATCTGAGAATAACAAGGGTGGATCTCACTTTTTAGTGATTCGTTCATATGTTATTTACGTAAGTTCTTTGAGTTCATAGCCTCTAAAGATTTGCAACATTACAGATCTACAAAGTTTTTTGCAAAAACGTGTTCCAAAAACGTTAAAACTTTTGTTTTGTACTAAACAAACTTTTCTGACAGGGTATCCTTTAGATATGAGTACCTCTGAGCAATAAGGAATCTCAGTGGGAATTTAAGGAGAATAAATCTTACAAAGCATTTAATAACCCTTTTTTCTTGAAAGATCTGACACCCTTTTTCTATTGTTTTCAACATTTAAGGTTGTTTTTTCCAAGGGTGTCATAAGCAATTAAATACCCATCTTTTTAGACATCATTTCTCGTACTTTTTCTGAGAAAAGCTGCTTAGCCGTCTTCTGTGTCAGAGCATTAATTGCTATTCTAACAAAGGCATCCAAGTAGCAATTTTTTTTTCATTTTTTCTGTGACCTCAGGATAACAAAAGACCGAAGGAATGCAGAAACCAAGTGATGTACCAACAAGTTCACGGCCAACGGTTACAAGAGGAAGATCTCAAAAACTATCTCAAGTGAATCCATGTAATGAAGCAGAGGACGGGCAAAGTGAAATAGCAAGAAGAACAGTTGATAACAAACCACCTACCCCTGATGAAGGGATATGGCAAATATCGGGAGCACAACCACTTTACCGCATGCCGTTACTGGAACTTTCCCGTGTTACGAAGCCACCTGCGGCTAATGAAGGGTTGCCCAGAGCCTTAGCTCCTACGGGACGAGGGCTGGAAAACCTAACTTCAATCTAGATAGATCCTAATGCTCCGGTAATATAAGAAGGAGTGGATGACTCTGAGAATCCGGCTGATAGCACTCCTCAGGGTGGTGAAATCCACAATGAAGAACAAATGGCAGCGCATGTAGCATCTCTTCTACTATGTAACAAGGAGCACGAAGATGTAATGCATGTGATAGAATATGAAGGATATGCTGGATGTGCAGATTGAAGGTTCCCAAACTCACCCTCATTTGAAGAGGCGTGAATAAGGAGCTATCTCACGAAGACGAATAGGGGGATCTTAACCCACCAAAGTTTAACCCACCATGGGAAGCCAGGAGAACACAACCCGATCCAAATGAGGTGGATTCAACTTACAATCCCTATCAGTCTTATTATGATGAGGAATTTTCCAGAGATGCTGACAATGTGAACATGGTCATGGAACAAATGGAGAAGATGCAAAAAGAAATACAAGGATTGAAAACTGGCCACGCAGGCGCAAGGCTAAAGAAGGTACTCCATGAAGCAACAACATCTCCACTGTCCTCTCGCATTTTTAGGGAGCCTATCCCTGCGAAATTCCCGGTACCTACGTTTCATGCATACAATGGTACCTCGGATCCCGCATCCCACCTACGGTACTACACTCATGTTCTTTCCCATTAGGAAAGTTATGAGGTAGTACTTTGTAGGTACTTTCCTGCAAGCTTGACATGATCAGCATTGGCGTGGTATGATAGCTTACCAGCAAACTCAATTGACTCTTTTGAGCAATTGTCTACCGAGTTCTTGGAGACATACATGTATAACAAATCTACGAAGGCAAGGTTAGATAGGCTATTTTCTTTATCTATCGGACCCCGGGAAACGTTGATGCAATACACAAACAGATGGAAAAAGACGTGCCAAGCAATCGGGAAAGTTAATCCAGAAATTAGCATTAGTTTCTATAAGAACAGACTTGATAGAACCTCAGCTATCTTCGCGGAGCTTCACAACCGAGCCCTTGATTCTGAAGGAGAGCTTCGGGTTGTCCAGGATCGCTACATCATACTTGAATAAATCCATAAGGACAACCCTAGAGCGCAAACCAAAGCAACAGCAGCTCCACAGCGAACCAACTCTCTGGAACCAATTCTGGAGATGCCTAAGAGATAAAATGAAATAGGGGGCAGAACCAGCTCCTGGGATAAAAGATCAAAATATGGAGATAACAAGGGCATAAGAAAAGGAAGGGAGGACTTTGTAGATGAAGTCTACACAAATCTAAACACAACCTTCTCCCACATTATAAGCAAGGAAGGAGCGAAGCCGGGCTTTTCCTACCCTAACACTAGGAGAAAGCAGCCGGATAAAACAAAGTATTCTAAAGAGTAATGTGAATACCACCAGTACTACGGGCATACAACTGACACAGGCTACCACCTGAGGAATACAATTCAGAGATTTATAGACGAAGGAAAATTCATGGAGTATGTGAAAATACAACCTGCTTACACTGAGGTAACACCCAATAAGAGGGTGGAGTTACCACAAGATGGTAAATACATTAACATGATCACATTCTCAAACGGAGGTCAGGAGGAGATACTCGAAGATATCCTCGAGCTAGCTTGAAACAGAAGAAAGCTAAAAGCCCACGGGGTATTCAAGCTAAGTGGACCACCAACTAGCACTTGAGAATAATGGATAGCTACGCCATTGGCATTCTCAACAAGAGACGTCAACCAGGAGGTCGAGATGTACAATGATCCACTTGTGATCACCCTTCCATTCCACCGATGGAATGTTACAAAGGTCCTCATTGACGGGGGCAGCTCATTAAATGTGTTATTATAAGAACCCTACCTATGTATGGGTTTAACAGCTGAGCAAATGGATTCGTCCACTTGCACAATCTATGGTTTCAACGGAGCTGTCTCTAGATCAAAATGAGAAATTATCTTGCAGGTGCGCGCAGGACCCTTGGTAACCAATACAAGTTTCTGTGTTATGGAAGCACCTTCGCCTTACAATGTCTTTATGGGAAGACTTTGGGTCCATCGCTTAAGATGAATGGCTTCGACATACCATCATTACCTACGATTCCCAACACTTACTGGTGAAATGCAAATCAAAGGGTACCAACAATATGCAAGGCTATGCAAATTCAGACTGAAAGAAGAAAGAGTTGTGACACAACAACATGAAAGAAAAAGGCGAAAGGAGAATGACAACGAAGTAAAGAACAGAGACTTCAAAGTCCCCGAAGCCCCCTTGGCACAGGAGGCAAGCATCTCTACTACTCCGGTAGCGGACACTTCTGCTAAATAAAAATTACAGAAATGCACTCCTCTACAAAAGACGACCTTCTCACCAGTAGAGCCCACAAAGAAAATCAACATCGGCACGGGAAAGGAACCAAAGATGATCACCATCGGAACTTTACTAGAAGAGGACGGGGAGGTGCAATTACAAAATCTACTAAGAGAATACGCAGATATCTTCGCTTGGTCAATGGAATACATGCCTGGAATTGACCCGAACTTGGTTTCCCACCACCTTCGGATCAAACCAGAAATTACACCATTCAAACAACGTATTCGGAAGGTTGCTGATATCTACCAGCATGCGGTAGAAAAGGAGTTGAAAAAACTTCTAACAACAAGATTCATACGAGAAGTCAAATATCCCACATGGATATCAAACATGGTGATTGTACCAAAGAAGAATGGAGGTGTGCGCATATGCATCGACTTTAGCAATCTCAATAAAGCATGCCTCTAGGATATCTATCCGCTACCCAATATTGACCAATTGGTCAAAGTAAGAGAAGGTCACCGAAGGCTATCCTTCATGGATGGTTGCTCCGGTTACAACCAAACAGCACTTGCAGAGGAAGATCGGGAGCATACTGCGTTCTTTACCCCACGAGGCTTGTATTGATATACAAGGATGTCTTTTGGACTAAAGAACGCGGGGGAAACATACCAGCGATTGGTAGATAAAATCTTTAAGCCATGGATAAGAAAGATACTAGAAATCTACGTGGACGACATGCTTGTCAAAAGCAAGGAAGCAGAAAATCACCTATCAGATCTAAAGAAGATAGTCGACGCCATGAGAAGCTTTCACATGAAAGTCAATCCAGAGAAATGTACGTTCGGAGTTACCTCGGGAAAATTCCTAGGGTACTTAGTAAATAAAATAGGAATAGAAGTAGACCCCGAAAGGGTCAGAGAAATAATGGAGATGCCATCACCAAAGACGCTGAAAGGAGTACAAAAACTAAACATAATCTTAGCCTCCATGGGGAGGTTCATAACAAGATAGTCGGATAAATGCAAAGCATTCTTCGATACGTTAAGGAAAGGAAGCAGGTTCATGTGGACCACGGAATGCGAACAAGCTTTCCAAAAAATCAAGAAGTACTTAGCCTCTGTACCCATCTTACAGAAATCAGAGCCAGGTGAGATACTCACTCTCTACTTAGCAGCAACAAGTTATGCTATGAGCACAATATTGGTGCGAGTCTAAGGAAAAGAAGAAAAACCTGTCTATTACATCAGTAAGACACTCAGTTCAGCGGAGCGTAACTACACCAAGGTGGAGCAACTTATATATGCCTTAGTAGTGGCAACACAAAAACTAAGGATATATTTTGACGCACATAACATCCGAGTCTTCACAAAGGACCATATAAGTCAAATTATCGACACAGAGAAGATAGGAAAGGTGGAAAAATGGAATTCCATGATCAAACAATTCCAAATAATTTTCGAAACAAGGAAGGATGAGAAATCTCAAAGGAAGATCCAGAGATAGATGATATCCCAAGAATGGAGGAAGATAAGGAAGATCCAGAGGACTTGCTAGGGTCTCAGAACTCACGAAGGTGGGAAATATTCGTAGATGGATCCTCCAACGGAGAAGGTGCAGGCATAGGGATTGTAATAACGACCCCTACTGGTGAAGGCTCATCTACGCGTTCAGGTTAGAATTCGAACAATATACCAACAACATCACAGAATATGAGGCGATCATACATGGTTTACGCTTGGCATGAGAGCTGGGCTTAACTGATGTTCAGTTGACTAGTGACTCTCAGTTAGTCATTATAAAAATCTAACTCAAATACCAAACTATGGATCAGGTGCTATCTTCGTACTTGAAGTTAGCTCAGGAATATGCATCCAAAATCAGCAGCATAACATTTAGGTATGTCTGCCGAAAGGATGACAAACATGCATATGCCTTAGCATTTATATCCTCTATGCCAAGGGATAGAAACACCACCGCCGTGCAAATTGGAAGGATATACGAACCTTCAATAGAAGGACCAGTCTCAGGCGCTGAGAAGGCATTATCCGTCTAAAGTCGGATCATGAGAGAAGCAGATAAGGGATAAACAAGCGAACAGATGAAAGAATCAAACGAAGAAGCGAAAGAGTCTGACGAAGACCAATCCATTCCAGATGAAGGCAATGGAAATGAAGTAGAAGATGATTGGAGAATTCCAATCCACCAGTACCTTGACAAAGGTACACTACCAGACGACGTTAAAGAAGCTCGGAAACTCAAGTCAAAAGCAATAATGTACATCCTTCGTGACAGAATACTGTATAGGAGGTCATTTCTCGGACTTCTAATGCGGTACCTCTCACGAACCGAAGGAATGAGAATAATCTATGATATACACAACATAGATACTGAAAACTATAGCGTAATAAGGTCCTTGGAGGTCAAAGCCAAAATGCAAGGATACTACTGGCTAAGCATGGACGAAGATTCAAAGAACGTGGATAAGCGATGTGAAAGGTGCCAACACTTCGCCAAGAAAATCAAAGCACCAGCAACGGAGCTTAACTCAGTTATCAGCCCTTGGCCATTCGTCAAATGGGGTGTTGATATAGTTGACCTCTGATATAGGGAACATTAAAAAGAAAATATCTAATCGTAGCTACTGATTACTTCACCAAGTGGGTGGAATCTAAGTCTTTGGAGAAATTAGAGACACCGATGTCTTCAAATTCTTGTTTGAACAAATCATATGCAGGTTTGGGATACCATCCGCCATAGTCTCAGACAAAGGCAAACAGTTGCAAGGGAAGAACATCGATATGTTGTTTGATACCTTCAATATTCATAAAAACAAGTTAACTCAAATATATCCTAAGAGCAATGGACAAGCGGAGGCAACCAATAAAACTATAGCAATGAACTTAAAGAAAAAACTAGGCGTATACAAAAAGAGGTGGTGTGAATATCTACACAACGTCCTATGGGCCTATCAAACTACAAGAAGGTCATCTACGGGGGAAACTCTATTTTTGCTGATCAATGGAGCCGAAGCAGTCATCCCAACTGAGGTTGTACTTCCAACAACAAAAACAGAGGCTTGGGAGAAAAATCTAACAACATACTTGATGTTAGAAAATCTGGACGATCTTGAAGAAAGAATGGAAGTAGCCCTACAAAGGATGGTAAACTACCAACGAAGGCTAGCTCCGGAGTACAACAAGAAGGTCATACCTCAGAAAGTTTTGGTTGAAGAATACGTATTACGTCAGATACCACCATATCAAAGGAAGAAGGAGTGGGGAAAGCTAGCTCCGACATGGGACGGGCCCTACATCATACGCGACATCGCCGTAAAATGATCTTATTACCTAAGAACCATAAAATGAGAAATACTACAACACCCTTGGAATGTGATGTACCTAAAAAAGTACTACCCGTAAGAGAATGGTGATTACTCAGGAGAAAAAAGGTATGGGCAATAGCCCACCATGTTCTATCCCTGGAAAAAGGTATTACAAACCTTACAAATCAATGAAATAAGATTCTTATTAAAGAATTAACTCTAATTGGTATAATTGGGTTAGAAAATACACCCTCCGTCAGGAGTGACGATGAGGCGAGGCAAGGCAAGGCATAACTGCGCATATATCAATCTCGGATCCTCGGGGCGACAGCTACTTCCATGATGCATAAGAAAAGATAAGATATCCACTATAGAGATACCCTGTCGAAGTAAAGCAGCCTTCGCTCTGAACGCGTAGGGTTACAGGAAAATTATTTCCCACGTGGGGACCTTCGCCACCACGATACCTTCTAGCCAAAGGATATCCTGGTAGGACATTGAATATTCCACCAAAGGTTAAACATACCTTAGCACCTTGTGATAACTTGATTGTGCGACCGGTTAGACATATTACGTCTAAACGAAATATTTATGCAATAATATAGGTGAAATAATAATTTTACCAAAACATATCTAACATCTTTTAAAAGTTGCATGACAGATAACAAAGGTTCAAACCATCATAAAGCATTGTTTCAAAGAAAGGATACATCTCAGCTGAAGAAGATACCTCAGCTGAGGACACAAACAACAAAAAAGAGTTTTTCTTAAACAAGGTTCGAAACAATATAATCAAGGATAAGGAAGGAGAGGAAAGACAACTCCGCCAGCTTGGCGTTCAGCTTCAGCAAAGGAATCATTAATTTAATCAATAGCCGAACGCTCGAATTGCACCTTCATTTGGGAGGACTGTGCCTCCAAGTCAGAGGATGATTTCCGACGAAGCTCCATCATCTGAGAAATGAGCTAGTCGTTAGCCTACTGAAGTGACTCAGCTTTAAACTCTGCAGTAGCATCAAACTAACGAGCTATCTCCAATAAAGAAACTTTGCTCTCAATATGGCTGACCTCAGCATTCATACCTACAAGATACTCCTGGAGACCTGCGGATATACAGAGGATTGGTAAGAAATGAAAATAATTTGGGGCACGAAGGATGCTATGGGAATAAGAAGACCCTAAGATACCTCCAGCATGGCTAAGGGAATCCTTTAAACTATGCTGGGCCTCGGAAAAATCTCCCTCAACAGCGTTAAGATCCTCTACCAGGGTATCACGTTCGGTCCGGAGATCTTCAACATATATCCGGAGTGAAGCATTCTCGGAGGATATGACCTGGTAAAAATTCTCTAACTATCCCAATCTCTTGACCATAGATGCATGGGACATGAAAGAGGGCATTGAAAAAATATCACTAAGTTTGTTCTTGAGAGAACGGACCTCAGAGGATAATATGTTACGTTCGGCAGTAACCTTAGCTAAGAAAGCGCAGGCATTTTCAAAATCTGCATAATACTTTTTGCAGATAATCTCTTGAGCGGAAAGACATTTTTCGACTCAGGAAATATCCTCATTTTGCTTTAAAATAAGATCTTCTTTCCACCTGAATGTCTCGTCATATTCTTTTCGAAGCAAAGCTATCTCCTTCACAAGGTCTAAGTTATGAGCAGACTCAAGGGAGATTTGGGCCTCATTATGAACAGTCACATTCATTAACCTATCAGACTTCTTCTGATAATACCAAACATCGGAGGTCAACTTGGCCACTTGCTCCTGAAGATGTCTAAGATCACTGGAGCTACCAAATGGCAGGCGTAGGTTCTCTCAGAACCATGCTACTAGACAAAAACAAAAGTAAAGATATAAGAGGGAAGGAACGAACCTATGACATTAGAGGATTCAACATCCAAAACAGAGTCAGCATCCTTGCGCCCCTACTCCGAAACCTTCACAGCGTTATTGGATTTCTCAAGAGCCAGCAAACAAGCTTCTAAGGACCTATGAGTCTTCCTCAGCTTGTTCTCTAACAAAGGTACCTTGGTGGCAGAAGCAACGTCACCGAAAGAAGGTTGTTGTGCACTAACAAAGGCGTAATATTGGCGAGCACGCTCCAACAGAGAATTAAAGTGAGTACACTTAGCCCTATAAAACTTGAACAAGGTGCATTCAACATTGATTTGTTTACAAAGCTGCAAACAACGGAGCATAAGAACAGACGAAGGTTCTAAAACAATGAACGAAACAATAAGGAAAAATCCACTTACTGAGAACAAGGAAAGACGGGGAAGGAAGTCAGCGTAGGTATCCATGAAAGTCTCTATATCTTGGATGCTACCCTTGCGGATTTCAACAATCTGACTGCGAAGGAAATATGGATCAAAGAATAGGTCCTTGGCCATTTTATACTGAGCAGTCAAAGTATCCAATCTTGAAGCAACCTCCAAAGAATCAGTCAGCTGATGACGATCAACCTCATCAGAAAAAGGACCCTTTGAATCCCGCAGTATGGCTTCGAGGATGGCATCGTCAGAGCTCCCAAGGATCAAGTTCTCAAGTAACTTACCCTTCTCAAGATCAGTAAAATCCCCACTAACCGTTTGAGAGCGAGCATGGGGCACAAGTACTGAATCCTCACCACGACGAAGAGATGGCATGGTGGATGAGATGGGAAAAAAATAAAATGCTTGACTAGAAGTACCACCTAAGTCCATGTTACCAACATAAATAAAATTACCCAGTACGGTCCAATCTGATAACGAAGGTAGAGGTCCAAAAACCTTGCTAACGTGGGCAGTAGAGACAGACTGAGCACTTCCCAGTGAAGTGGGCATAGCATTAAAGGAGAAGCTGGCAAGTGAAATCACAACCTTCTTATTCGACCGAGAGTTTGAGCTACTGACCCCCACCACTAGAGTTGCACCCTTTTCAAATAAACCACTCGAGTGATACGAGGTAGTAGGAGAAGACAGAAGTCCTTTAGAAGATAACACCATAGCACTTGTGGTAGCCGAAGCAACAAGCTACAAATCACCAGGAGCAGAAAACGTAGGTACCTTCGGCATAGGAGCAGGAGTTACAACTTGGGGTATTAACTTGGCTCACCAATGAAGAGCTGCTATCAACTTGAAGGTTCTCACCTTCCACAGAACCAGCACGAGTGAGACTAGGGTTATCTTTCGAAAAATGGTGACTAAGGGCAGTATCCTAAACATCCTCCATCTCCTCGTCATCCGGCTCTTCTCTAACAACCTTTGGATCCTCATCGGATTCTTCAATATCGATCACAGCCTTCAACTTGCCTTTCTTCTTGGAAGTTTGTAGAAGAACACATGCGCGATCTAAGGATCATGGGAAAAATACTAAGGAATCTACGAACACTAAGGTAGGGTTATAATCTTTACCTCCACAGGTGTTGGCTTAGTTGCTTCAATCAAAGCCTTCATTTTCCTTGTCTTAATAGCTACGGAGTTACCAGTAGAGCCCGGAGCAGTCCCAGCAGAAGAAGTAGGGGCATGCTACAAAAGAAGTATAAAAAATACTTAGAAAAAAGCCACAAAACAAAAACAAAAAAAAATAAAAAACCTCGGTAATGAACGATGCCTACCTCGTCAGGAATGGCAAGGTTGAAGACCCAAGGTTGATATCCATCATACTTGGGAGGCAAAGACGAAGCTGAACGAGGGAAATTGGGATCTGCGGTAGTAAATCCATGGGCCCAGGGACCCACCACACGAAGAGGAGTACGAGCCCAACGATTATCATGGTCCGAACGAATTCGATCATACTTTGGCAAGGAAAGCTTAGTAGAGTAAGGGATGATAGTCAGCTTAGTCTTGTCAATCTCCTCCAACAAACGAAGGCTATTATCTTCCCTAATCTTCTTGGAAGTAACGTGGATACGGCGTGGACCAACACTCCAAGGAAGAAGATTGCTTTTCTGAATGGCATCAGCATAAGTAGCATTGAAGCTGGCAGGGGTGTAATCCTATTTCTTAGACCTCCCAGGAGAAAAAGGGTAATAAGACTTCAGAGTAATATTACCCTTGATACGGTACCAACTCTCACGAAGGGCACGCCAATAGTTACCAGTGTATTGCATGACCCCTCAGACATGAGTTTTGTTCACCGGGTCATCCCTATTGGACAGAACATCATAGTAGAAGGGATCCTTCATATTATACAAAGGCTGGAGAATACCTGTGGCCAATTAACCAACACTGATCAACAAATTGTTCTCATCATAAGGGAAGCTCCGAATTATAGATTCAGTGATAACATCAGGGGCAGGCGGAAAGACTTGGAGATATTAGTCAAAGACAAATTAGCGTAGCCATCTTTGTCACGCAGCTGCATCCTTTGGAGATAATGGTGAGGAGGAGGAGGAGGAAGATCCTCAACAACAACCTCCTTTACATTAGTTTCCACAACCACCTCATTTCCATCAAGTATCTCAGTATCCTCAGGAGGTGGAGATGGCGTAGTATTAGGATGATCCATGCGTGAAGATGGCTCAGTCAATGATCTAGGCCTTAGATCTTTGCGCGCAGGTTTCTTCGGAAGCCTCGTAATTTCTAACATCAACATGGTCGGTTGTCAGCCGGTCAAATATAATTTCAGTTTCTTACTTAACTAAAATAAAAGTAGTATGCGATAAGAGAGAGTTCGTATCCTTAGAGAGGCTTTTGTTGTTATAAATTTTTTCAGTTTCTTAGTAACCGGGGGGGGGGGTTGATTTATCAAAGCAATAAAAATGAATTGAAAGCAAAGTAATAATAAAAATAATCAATGAGGATAAAATATTGGTCACGGACTCACGGGATAGTTTCATTCACAAACTTGAATTTTCAACAATGACTAGAATTGAAATTTTAATCTCTCATTTACTAAAATTTCTAGGATTTCTTAATCGCAAGAGTATCCCGCTAATTCCCTGATTTCATCACAACCACATTAAAAGATGCATATGTGACTTCTTCCTAAAATGTGTAAGAGTATCCCGCTATGGAATAAGACTAATTAAGGCAATCAAAATGTGTAAAAGCACTAAATCGATTTAACCCAAGTTATGATTCATATGTGACTAGTAGGATATATCACCACAAGCACTACCCACATTTATGCTACTTAGAATCAGGGATAAACAACGTTTTCGTATTGAAAACCCTAATATAGCTCTAGATATGAAAGTAAATCGGATTGATTCCGGACTCAACCAAACAAACAATCAAATCATAAATAATATGAACCATGAATCATAAACAGTAATTTATTGAGACAAAACTAATACATTGAATCAAATCTTATTTGTGAAATCCACTTTATATCCCATAACCAATAAATAGTATTTAGCTACTCATAACTTTTGAGTTCATCATAATTATAATCAAAAATAAAATGAAGAACATGAAAAATAAACTAAAGCAAACCCTAGTAGAATCGCTCTCCTCCAAAACTCCAGTAGAAAGATGTCTTCCTAAAATAATAGAAACTTTTTCTTTTTATAGCCTTCCAACTTTCCATAATTAGGTCTTCAAAGCCCAAAGTCCATATGCTCCACTAGTAGGTTGTCCACCAAGCCCATGTGTGTGAAAAACCCATGTGAAAATATGACCCAAAAATTGTTCGCCGAAAAACTGTGTTTTTGGCCGGAATATGGCACCGGAAAGTTGCCACCGGCAACCTGAAAAGTCAAACTAGTCAACGATCCAGATCGGAAAGTCAAATGAGTTAGCTCGGTCAAAACGAGTCAAGACCGAATCAACATCTGAGTCAAGTGAGAGTCAGATAACTGACTCATCTGAGTGACTTGGCTTAGGCCAATTGCAGCTTGCACAGGCCATGCTTCAATCATGCGCCATCTTGATGCATCTCCTTGTCCAGCCATCTTGGTTGTGCATAATCTCCTTGCTTCCCTATCTTCTACCAGTCGAAACCACTGCAAGTTTATTCAATCATTCAAACTGAAGCTGCATCTTTCGCCATTCCTGCAAACTGCTACCACTGTAATATCATCTCTGCATTCATTCCAACTACACTTTCTTCCATCAGCAACATCAGCTTCATCAATATCAATTCCACCACCAATGCCACTGCAACAGTTCTCATTCCAACACTCCAGGTCACCTGAAATTCCATTACAACAACTGCAACTTCTCTTCATGACAACCAATCGCCACACTAACACAGAATTTGGTACCACCTCCCCCATTTCAGATCACCAACAGCTGCTCAAACCACCATCAACATACTTCCATAAACTCAGTTGTATTGCCACTTCTATGAGCCACTTCTGCAGCTCAATTCATCCATTCAAGCACAACCAATTAAGTTCAAGTACCACCGCAATCCATATTCTGCACTTCAGTTGCAACCACCACTATGTAACTCTTTGCATTACTAGCACCTGCAATACCAACTATTTCTTAACTCCAGCTACTGCCTCAACTCAGGCCATCATTCATTGCTCCCACCAGTTCTATTCCATCACAGACTCAAACATCACCCCTAAATGATTCCACCACCACTGCTCCATTGTAATCAGCTCATTAGCCCGTTCCATTGTGTAGCTCTGGTTCATGTCATAACCTGAACTGCAACAACAACCATTATGCTTTCAAGCACTTAGCCACAGCACCACTGGAGACTGTAGTTCAGTGTCTTCATTGCCATTCTTCCATCCCTGCATTATCTGTAGCTGCAACTCTGTCATAATATTCACCACACCTTCTAGTTCATAACACAGCTAAGCCTAGCATGCAATTTCTACTTCTCACAGACCCACCAGTTCAACTTGAGACTACAGCTCCCATGTAACATTTACAAATCCAGCACAAGATCTAAGCAGCAACACCCCATAGTACCTCATTACTTCTCAACCTGAACTGAGACAACACCTCCATTTTCTTGAATTTACTACACCCAACTGCACTTTGGTTAAAACTCTGGCCAATTACCATCCCAATACCTGCAGTTACAATTCACAAGCGAACCAACACCACCAATTCATCATCAGTAACTCAGCTGCAACATAACCAACCCATATCACCAGCTGCAACTGATTCTTCTTTGAACACATCTTTTCATTAACAACGCCAGAAATTCAACTATGCAAACACATGAACCCTAATTCAAACTTCAATACCATCAACCCAAATTAGACCTTAACTAATTCTCCACCTAGGCTACTGACCAAAACCCACCTTTAATTTTGTCTTCTTTCATTCCTTCTCCCAACTCGAGTGATTCAACAAACTCGTTCTTCAATTTCAGACCCAAATCAAAACCCTAGCTTCTGCATCCATTTCTTTCTTTCCCTTAGTTTTATATCTCATATGTTCCTGAATTCATATTCATTACCAAAACATCTAGTATCCTCCTTCTTCTTCCTCTGTAAACCGAGTTTTCCTCTTCCTTACATCAGCCATTTTGTTTCTCTCTTCTCTGAATTCTAGAACAGCCGCCTCTTGATGAAAATAAAGAGACAAATGATTGTTTGTCTGAATTTTAGGGTTGAGTAATGAGTGAAACTGATATTGGCACCCCTACACTTCTGGATAAGGGCTAATCAATTCTTACATAGCTGGTCAGTTCTAGAGAACCGATGCCTATTGTTTTTTCTTGCTCAACGCGATTCTTGCAAACATTGGCAGTTGATTCTTCACCTCCTTTGTTGCATAGCCTTCGCTTGGTACCAAACATCGCTCGCCTGTGAATGGTGATTTTGCTCTTCTCGAACTCTTCCACCAACAATATCGTCTCTTACTTCTCATATTCACTTCTTCCCTTCAATGTCTTTTCATCACTAAAGTTGTCATGCTTTTCAGACAAAGTTGCATCACTTAAGCCGACATACTTTTCAGACAGAGATGAAGAAATAAAAGCAAATAATGAGAAATAATCCACCTCCAATAGAAGCTGCACATGAGATGAGACTTTTGCACTGTTTCTTCCTCTTTTGTTCTAAATGACTCCAAAGTACCTAAATACTCAAAAACAAACATAAGATACATAATTTACAAGAAAACTCGCAAAGAAAGCATAAATACTAGATATAAAATTAGGGTTTTATCACACCTATCAAATTCCCCCACACTTAGACTTTGCTAGTCCTTGAGCAAATCAAACAAAATAATTATAAAACATACATACAACTCTGTCTCGTCGAGGCTACGGTCACTTTAAGCATAAATAACAAGCCTTTGAACCCCTAGGTGTCCCTAGTGGACGAGTTTTATTCTCGTGAAGGTTTACAAGAGGTCTGCCTACAAAACCTATATTTCCAACTCAGTCTATTTGTGACAAATCAATGAACGAATCCAAAATGACTACAGGAGGAGGTACCTTGAGCAAATTCAATTCATATATAAGTAAATAAAGCTTTAATTAGATTGTCGAACAAGCCACAATACTCGGAAACTAACTAACCACAATCACAATGAAAAGATTAAGAAGATGAATATAGATGTAGATGTTGGCGAATGTTCACAAGTGATCGATGTTTCCCATATCTGTATGAAGGTCACTGCTAAGATGAACCTATGCATCCTATTGGATTGAGCTACTGGTATGAATTCTAGTGTCAACACACTGGCATATACAAGGGAACCAGGAGTGACTTTATTCAATAAATATAATACTTTCTTTTCTTTTTTCTTTTTTCTTTTTTCTTTTTCACTTTTTTTTTAGACAGCATGATTAGATCTTTTGGATCAAAGTGCATGCTTCCTTGTCAGCAAGTATGTGATAGTTGCCTTGGATCCTGCATTCCACGCTTGTTTAGGCGACGGAGACAGGGACAACGTTTCACACATACTGCTATTCCCAAGTGTCATTTTTATTACGTTTGGTCTAATTGGTCGATCTTTTTCCTTTTTTTTTAGCAACTCAATCACTCTATTTCATCCTAGCAGTAATAACAAGTCAATGTGTAATTGCAGGAAAACCTACAACACACCCCTTATCATCTTGATAACAATTTCTAGATCTAAATATAAAAATGGTGATAAAAATACTAAAATTATAAATGGACACCAAGATTTTTTACGTGGTTCGATCAATGTGATCTACATCCACGGTTCTTCACTATGATAATTTGTAGCTACATTAATTTACATTTACAATCTCCATTAATGGAGTTCTTGGAAGAATTCTAGATCTAGTTTTGGGGAAGAAGATGATAAAGAAAATACATTTTCTCTCTCTAAAAATCTCTCTCTGCAAAATATCTTTCTCTCTCTTCCTAAAATTATCTCTCCCTTTCTCTCTCCTGCTCTCTTCTTTATATAGGTAATTACATAGTGGATGACAGCTCATTTACAGCTAAGCTTTCCCTTAATTTCGGATCTGAGTTCTGCGGTAATATCTTTCGCAAGCTTTCTTCATTTTTCTCAAGTTTCTGTTACATTTCCCTCAAGTCTCTCCATGTCTCGCAGGATTCTTCCTTCTTGCTACATTTCTTGCGAACTATCACCTTATTCTTGCGAGTAATGATAAAATCTTCACATATTTCGTCATTTCTTATAAATATTTGCGACACTAGCCATGTGTGGCAGAAATCCTTGCAAGAGCATTGTTGTTGCGAGATTCTGCTCCTACAATTTGCCTCTTTTTCTTGAATATTGCTTGAAGAGTAATCTTTAAGAAAAAACTCGTTGTTGTAGTAGTCTCTGATCTTTGTTGACGAAGGAACTAGCGAAAGAATACCAAACTTAAAAAGTAAATACTTGCCTCTATTCTTTTGCGAAGTTCTGAAGCTTTGAGAAATAATTAGAAGTATCATCTTTTGTAGTACACGAAGTATGAAGAATGAAGTATGCGAAGTATCCTTGAAGAAGTATAAGAAGTACTCAATCCTCGAAATATATGAAGTATCCGCTCTTGAATGAAAAATATTGCCTCTATTCATGCGAAATTATTTCTTCATTTTTGGTGAGAATTCTTGCCCATTTTGGAAATGATTCTTGGCGAGAAGATAAAGAACATAAAATATTTTCTTGGTAATCCATAATTGCCTCTGTTCTTTATCTATGAAGGAGAATCCTTGAGAAAATGTTGAATGATTAAATTGCGTCTCTATTCTTATCTTGCCTCTGCCTCAAGTGGTAATCACTTTAAGAAATTAATCACATTCTGCGAAATAATCACAATTCCTGCGAAATTCTGGATGAATCTACGAGTTTATGAATGAGTCTGCGTGATTATGAATAACCCTGCTAATTTCTGAACATTTCTGCGAATTTCTGAGTTTTTCTGCGAATTTTTGAACATTTATGCGAAGTTCTGAATAGTGTCGCAAATAGTACTGCGAATTATGAATAGTTCTGCGAATAGTGTCGTAAATAGTGTTGCGAATTATGAATAGTCCTGCGAAATTTCGCGATATTACTCTGTAAAATTTTGTAAAATACTTGTGCGAATATAATATTTATGTAATGATTATGTTATGAAATGTGTATGCGATGCTTATGCCATGAAATGCTTATGCAATGCTTTTATGATGCGAGTATGATGCTTGTATGATGAGAATGCTTATCTATTGTAATGTATAGCTAATGTTTGAGTTATTTATCTCATTTTGCCGCGGTAAAATTGATGTAGCTTTAAATTGCCTCCATTCTCCATTTCTTTGACTTTTTCTCTAGTGTGAGCATTTATCTTTATTCTTGCAAGTTTATTCTCTTGTGCCTCATTTTTCTGGCTCATTGTATCTCATTGTTATTTTCTCCACCGTTTATTCCTGCAATATAATCATCTTCGCAAGTTTACTTGGTTCTCTCTAGTGGTCTTATTTTCTCTTTTGGATCTTCTTTTTGTAAAACTTGTGTACTTCTCTCTTTCTTTCTTGCGACTATTTTCTGCGACAAATTGTAATTTCCGTCCTATGCATTCCCATACTTGCCTCTTGTTATTGATCTGCAGTATGATAAATAAAATAAGACTAATATAAAGTCGTTAGCAATCTGTTATACGCTTGTAGGTATAACCTCTCTTGTGGTCTTATTTTGCCTTCCTAGTTAAAGGTCTTATTATGCCACTTGTCTGCGACAAGATCGCAGGACATTCTTATATTTTCATGTAATAATCCATTGATCTTGTCTTATCATTTATTTTGATCTCTGCGACAATATGATAAGTCTAAGCCATCTTGTGAGATTAATCTTTCTCCCTGCTCTTTAAGACTTATGACATTGCCGTCTTTGCGATGAAATCGCAGGACGTCTTTGCGATTTATATCCTCTTAACATTGATCTCATCTCCTCTTATCATTGATCTCATCTTAACATTAGTCTTATCGCAAAAACCCATTGATCTCATCTCAACATTTCTCTTAAGGCTTTTTGTCCTGTTACGCGACAATATGACGGGCCTAAATATTCTTGCGAATATAAAGTCCCATGACATTTCCGTATGTGTCACACGACAATATGATGGGCCTATATATTCTTGCGAATATAAAGTCCCATGACATTGCCGTCTTTTTTGATACACAGCTCCCTAATGGAGGGTATCGCCCTTATCTCTCCCCCTGGTTGCCCCTTCAAGGAGACGTACTTCTGCCATACAAGACTAGCTCCTCCCATCCGGTTCTAGAAAAAACCAGTTGTTTTCGTAGTCTCTTATCCTTTATGCCTATATGGATTATAGTTACGAGACTACACCCTAGAGGGGTTTTCTTCGGGCCGAACACATCGTAAGCCATGACTTGCCATGGATGGCCATGGTAGGTTCATCCGTCCCTGGCACCCACAGCTCAACCGTGTACCTCGGCGCCTTGATCATACTTTGCATTCCTTAAACTCTCGGGCGCCCAACCAGGGTATAACCTTATAAAGCTGGGAATCCAAGTTATCTCTCCTGGATGGACTTTCTATAATCCCAAATCTCCATGACTAGGTTCCAGCAGCAGTATAGCCTTTCCCATAGTCATGCAAAGAGATACCCCCCTTATGACGCACTTTAAGGATATTGCCTCTTACGGAATAGAATCCGCGAACTAGGGTGTACGCCATAAAGGTTCGTCCCATTCTTATGTGTTTTTAGGCGATTTGCGCCCGTCTTATGCATTTGCATTTCTCTCTTGCGAAATTTTATTCGCATTTCTTGAGATAATTTCGCATTTCTTCATTCATTCATTCATTCTTTCTTTCTTTCATTTCTGTCATTCCTTCTTTCATTCTCATAATATCATTTTTGAAGTAAATTTTCTGTAAAATATTTTGAAATCTTAGAAATCTTCTTTGAAATCTTGCGATTATATCGCATCTTTAAATCAAAAATGTTTTATAGAAATATATAATAATTTTTTTTTTTTTGTAACTTTGAAATCTTTGAAAATTTTTGAGATCTTTATATTTTTGCGATGAATTCTTTTTTTGAATCTTGCGATTGTATCGCAATCTAAAAAATCTTTGAAATGTTTTGAAATCTTAGAAATTTTAGAAACTTGCGATTATATATCGCTTTTGATAAATAAAATCAAAAATCTTTCTCGCAAAAATCATAGATGAAATATTCAAGGAAATGGTACTTATATTTTGCGGCTTGCTGTTGTCTCTTGGGAAGTATATGATTTGCTTGAAAATTAAGAAGAAATGAGAAATGAAGTCTTGCAAAATTAACTCTTGATCTGCCTCTTGTATAATGTTGGGCCATACCAACATTTCTAACCATTTTTTGCGAAATATGTTTGCGAAGTAATCTCCCATTTTCTTCTTGCGAGAGAACGAAAGATCTTTGAAGTAATGAAATACCAAATTCCTGCCTATAACCATTCTTTGCGAATTCTTCTTATGTGAAATAAAAGCATCCTGCGGAAATTGGATTTCACTTGCTCGCTACTCAATTGCCTGCGTGAAATAGCTTGGCTTACTTTTAATGGGATTAAGTGAATTGGTCTTGCTGGTTTCTTCAGGCGGGTATTTGAAAAGAAGATATATGCGAAGTAAACTGAAGCCTTGGTTTTTAGGAAATATTGGTTCATGCTGCAAATGTCTGCATGGTGAACTTCTGCGAAGGAAATGCTTAGGATGTAAACATTTGCGAGAAAAAACAAAAAATTCTACGTGATTATGAACTTGTCTGGTATAGCAGCAGAACTAGCGTCAGTCACATCACCACCTACATTCTTCCAATCAGCCCCTTTCAACAAATCTTTTTTCTCCTCTATCCCCATAACAAGTATTATAGTCTAGTATTCCACTCTCAAGAACTGATCAAAGTTACGCATGAGCAAATATCAGAAGCAAACGCTTAACAACCCCTCTTTCTTCAAATTTATTGTTAGTTCACCCAAGGACGGACCATAGAAAGTAGAAACTCCATTTCATTTTGAGTTGTGGGCTGAAAATATGAAGCATGTCTAATGGATCGCAAGATGTAAAATTTTGCTGCGAAGCATCGCTGCCCTTGTGAGTACTCATCATTTTAGAGATCCATTGGTTCTCAATTATAAACTCCTGCGTAACTGTTCTTGTTTGTACCAGGTTTCTTCGTTGTTCATAAATTTTCGCAGCTCCCTCTCCGCCATGTCTAATGGATTGATATCTTCATTGTCTTCTTTGCTCCTTTCTAAGAAATTCTGCTTTTTTAGTTACCTGATGAGGCGAAAACCAACACCGCAGAATCTCTTTTGTTCGTCAGGTAATGACCGTACTTCTTTTTCTTTGCTGCCTCATTTTGATTATTTCGCAAGTAGTTATTTTCATTATTAATTTTGATGTTGCTATATGGCGTTGAACTGCACGTGCTCTCCTTTTTTATATTATAATGATGGTTCGTTCATCACTAACAAGTCTATCCTGCGAATTTTTGTCCTCGCAAGTATCAAAACAATGATCAGATGGGCAAATTAGAAAAGCTTTAAGCTAATGCATAAATGAAATGTGAAAATCATAGCTGAAAAATCTTCGACTCATTTTAAAATCGCAATAATCTATATTTTCGAAACTCATTAAACAGGTTTATCATCAAAGACTCGCTGGTGATGTATCTGCAATTGCAATTGATTTCAGACTAATATGTTTGTGAAAAATCTAATTTTCGTAGGAAAAGAGGATTGTTTTTAAAGAATTCTTTTTCAAAAAATTTCTTTAACATTCCCAGATCTAAACGCATTGAACAGTATAAAAGAAATAGGGTAAAGATTTGTCCTGATTTGTTGATGAAGACTTTGGTTGGTTTCTCTTTTCTACTTTTTCTTCATATCCATTTCTTCCTTTAAAGTTCATAGATTCCCATAGGACATCAACATCAGTAGCCAACTTCTCTCCTGAAAACTAAAATACTTAATGCGATTTAGATCTGCTACTGTTTGTCAGCCTCTCTTTCCCTTCATCTACTGTTTGTATTACTCCGTTCTCCCTGAATTTTACAGATCCAACTTCTCAATAATTAATTTCTTTGAATCTTCTTCTATCCAACGATTAGCAGTCCCTGTTTCTAGCGCCAAAATGTAATTTTAGGAAAACCTACAACACACCCCTTATCATCTTGATAACAATTTCTAGATCTAAATATAAAAATGGTGATAAAAATACTAAAATTATAAATGAACACCAAGATTTTTTACGTGGTTCGATCAATGTGATCTACATCCACGGTTCTTCACTATGATAATTTGTAGCTACATCAATTTACATTTACAATCTCCATTAATGGAGTTCTTTGAAGAATTCTAGATCTAGTTTTGGGGAAGAAGATGATAAAGAAAATATATTTTCTCTCTCTAAAAATCTCTCTCTGCAAAATATCTTTCTCTCTCTTCCTAAAATTATCTCTCCCTTTCTCTCTCCTGCTCTCTTCTTTATATAGGTAATTACATAGTGGATGACAAACTCATGACACTCATTTACAGCTAAGCTTTCCCTTAATTTTGGATCGAGTTTCTGCGGTAATATCTTTCGCAAGCTTTCTTCATTTCTCTCAAGTTTCTCGTTACATTTCCTCAAGTCTCTCCATGTCTCGCAGGATTCTTCCTTCTTGCTACATTTCTTGCGAACTATCACCTTATTCTTGCGAGTAATGATAAAATCTTCACATATTTCGTCATTTCTTATAATTATTTGCGACACTTGCCATGTGTGGCAGAAATCCTTGCAAGAGCGTTGTTGTTGCGAGATTCTGCTCCTACACGATGTTTAGTGACCCACCAAAGCACTTAGAGAACAATAGATAAATATGGAAAAATAAAAATAGAATGTGATATGGTGATATTCCGAGATATGGTAACAACTATCATACTATTTGTGATTTCTGAGCTATGTTTGTCCCTTTTAGTTAATCGGTTCTTCAACTCCTGCAATCAAAACGGTTCCATCCACTAATGGTGTCATTCTAAAGGCACAAGTTTCTAGATTTCGGAGTTCAAAAAGCACAAATTTTTTTCTTGGTTTTTCTATTTTTCTGATTTTTTTATTTTTTTAAAAAAGGATAAAACAAACTAAAACAAATTATACAAACATATAAATGCTCCCCCATACTTAAACTTTACATTGTCCTCGATGTAAAATTGAATTTTCCAAAGAAAGTTCAAGGTGGGAAATTCCGCAAATGATATGCAAAAACAAGAAAATAAAGATAAAAAGCTTAAAGAATAAAGAGATAAAGGTAAAGATACAAAACCGGTGGGTTGCCTCCCACTTAGCTCTTGGTTTGCTAAGACTCCCCCAGAGGTCCACCACTTCGGAAGTGAAATTCTCATAATATGGTTTCAACCGGTGCCCATTAACTTTAAGTTCCTTGCCTGTAGCTATGCTACGAATTTCTACTGCACCATGAGAAAACACATTAGTAACAATAAAAGGTCCGATCCAACGTGACCTTAATTTACCCGGAAATAAATGTAAGCAAGAATTAAACAAGAGCACTTTCTGCCCAACACAAAATTGTTTTCTAAAAATCATAGTATCATGAAAGACCTTCGTTTTCTCCTTATAAATGCGAGAGCTTTCAAATGCATCATTGCGAAGCTCCTCTAGCTCTTGGAGTTGTAACTTCCTTTGACTTTCTAGCCCCATCCATCTCCATATTGCATTGCTTAATCGCCCAAAACGCCTTATGCTCAATCTCCACGGGTAAGTGACAAGGTTTACCATACACAAGCCTAAAGGGAGACATCCCAATAGGTGTCTTGTATGCGGTTCTATAAGCCCATAAAGCATCATTTAGTCGCACGCTCCAATCTTTCCTTGTTGGATTCACCGTCTTTTCTAGAATGGATTTCACCTCCCAGTTGGAAACCTAGGCTTGTCCATTTGTTTGGGGATGATAAGGTGTTGCAATTTTGTGCGACACATTGTACTTCTTCAACAATCTTTGCAAAATCTTGTTTTTGAAGTGAGAACCCCCATCGCTAATTATGGCTCTTGGAATTCCAAACCTTGCAAAAATGTTAGCTTGCACAAAATCTGAAACAACCTTGGAATCATTAGTTGGGGTGGCCTTAGCTTCCAACCATTTAGAGACATAATCAACAGCAACTAAGATGTAAAAATTCCTATGAGAGTTGACAAAAGGACCCATAAAATCAATACCCCATACATCAAAAACTTCAATAAATTGAATAAAAGTTTGTGGCATTTGATTTCGGGCACCTAGATTGCCTGTTCTTTGGCGCCTATCACAAGTTGTGCAAAATATATGTGCATCCTTAAACAAGGTTGGCCAATAGAAACCGCTTTCAAGTACCCTGTGAGCGGTTCTTTTACTTCCAAAATGTCCTCCGCAAGCATAGGAGTGACAAAATGACAAGATAGAATTAAACTCAGATTCGGGAATGCACCTTCTTATTACTTGGTCGCTGCCATGTTTCCGTAAGTATGGATCATCCCATATATATTGGTTTCCTAACCTCTTAAGTTTTTCCCTCTCAGCACGAGATAAGTTCCTTGGGATTTGTTTAGTTACCAAGTAATTCACAATATCCGCATACCATGGTTCTCCAAAGGCAATTGAGAATAGTTGCTCATCCGGGAAACTTTCACGCAATGGGATAGCTTCCTTGTCCACAACAAGATGGCTCAAGTGATCCGCAACGGTGTTCTCAATTTCTTTCTTGTCTTTGATTTCAATATCGAACTCTTGCAAGAGTAAAATCCATCGTATGAGCCTCGGTTTCGCTTCTTTCTTCATTAGCAAGTACCTAAGAGCTGCATGATCAGAAAAAACAACAACTTTTGTACCAATTAAATAAGAGCGAAATTTCTCAAATGCAAATACAATAGCTAAAACTATTTTTCAGTGGTTGTGTAGTTTTTTTGGGCTTCATTTAACGTTCTAGAAGCATAATAAATGGCATGAGGTATCTTCCCCACACGCTGCCCAAGTACCGCACCAACCGCGTAGTCACTAGCATCATACATTAGCTCAAAAGGCTTGCTCCAATCCAGTGGTTTAATGATAGGGGCTGAAATCAAAAGTTCTTTCAAACGATTGAATGCCGCTATACACTTTTCATCAAAGTTAAAAGCCACATCTTTTTGCAATAAATTGCAAAGTGGTGATGCTATCTTGGAAAAATCCTTGATAAATCTACGATAGAAACCTGCATGACCAAGAAAAGAGCGTATCTCCCTCACCGTAGTGGGAGGGGTTAGAGCACGAATACGGTCTATCTTAGATTTATCAACTTCCAAGCCTTTAGAAGATATTATATGGCCTAAAACTATGCCATGAGTTACCCTAAAATGACACTTGTCCCACTTAAGCACAAGGTTTGTTTCAACACATCGTTCAAGGATTAGTGACAAATTATTCAAACAAAGGTCAAATGAATCACCAAAGACACTAAAGTCATCCATAAACACTTCAATGATGTTTTCAACATACTCAGAAAAGATACTTACCATACACCTTTGAAAGGTAGCTGGAGCATTGCACAAGCCAAAAGGCATCCTTCTATAAGCAAAAGTACCGAAAGGACAAGTGAAAGTGGTTTTCTCTTGGTCCTCCGGTGCTATCACAATCTGATTGTACCCTGAATAACCATCAAGGAAGCAATAATAAGCATGTCCAGCTAAACGTTCAAGCATTTGATCAATAAAAGGTAAAGGAAAATAATCCTTCCTAGTAGTGGCATTCAACTTTCTATAATCAATACAAACCCTCCAACCGGTTTTCACATGAGTGGGACAAGTTCGTTCTCATCATTCTCTACCACCGTTACCCCTGATTTCTTTGGTACAACTTGTACCGGGCTCACCCACTTGCTATCGGATATGGGGTAGATAACACCCACTTACAAAAGCTTGAGTATCTCCTTTTTCACAACTTCCATCATGGGAGGGTTCAAACGACGTTGCGCTTCCCTTGTAGGCTTTGCATCGTCCTCCAAACGAATATTATGCATACAAACGGTAGGGCTTATACCCTTGATATCAGCGATTGTCCATCCTATGGCCGTCTTGTGCTTCCTTAGCACCCTTAGAAGTTTTTTCTCCTGTAATTCACTAAGCTCGTTAGAAACAATCACATGTAACTCTTCATTTTCACCCAAGTACAAGTACTTTAAGTGACTTGGAAGAGGTTTCAATTCCAACTTTGGAGATTTAACAATAGAAGGTAAAAGCTTTTCATCACTGCATGGTAAAGAAATAAAAGAGATATTATGAGTTTCCGGACATCCTTGTAGTGAGTTGAGATCACCAAGGGATTCCTTAACTTCGTTACCACACTCTACACCGTCATCCATGGATGTAGTTAAAACAGTTTCCAAAGCATCATCACCATTCAATTCAAACACTCTTTGTGCCAATGCATCCATAACATCAACGGAGAAACAAGAGTGGACATCACTAGGATATCTCATCGTCTCGAAAATGTTGAAACGTATTATTTCTCCGTCAAACTCCATAGTCAACATTCCCTTGTCTACATCAATGATCGTCTTAGCCGTTTTCATGAAGGGATGCCCAAGTAGCAATGGAAGAGATGAGTCCGGTGAACCTTCATCCATCTCTAACACACAAAAGTCAGCTGGGAATACAAGTTGATTAACCTGCACAAGAACATCCTCAACAATACCCATTGGATAAACATTAGAGCGATCATCTAATTGCAACACAATTTCAGCCTTTTTCAAAGGACCTAGATTAAGTGAATTATACATGGATGCCGACATAACATTAACGGATGCACCTAAGTCTAACATTGCTTTGTTAAAAGTGGTGTTACCAATTATGACGGGAATGTCAAATCTACCGGGATCCTTGCATTTCAGTAGGAGTTTGTGTTGTAAGATTTCCGAAGCATTCTCCCCCACACTTAGCACTTCATTGCCTTTAAGCCTTTGCTTGTTGGTACACAAGTCCTTCAACACTTTTACATACTAGGGAACTTGCTTGATGGCATCAATGAGTGGTATGTTCACATGAATCTTCTTAAAAACATCTAAAATTTCCTTTTCTAGTTCCGCCTTCTTAGAACTTCCAAATCTGCGAGGAAAAGGTATATGAGGAACATAAGTAGAAATAGGAGTTTTAGAGTTAGGAATAGGTACCTCAGGTGTTTGGGAAATTTCATCCCTATTTTCCTCCAAAAACGGCTCCTTTGGAGCTTCCTCTTCACCTAAATCATCAACTTTGGGTTGCTCAAGTTGTGTACCACTTCTCAATATAATAGCATTGACACTCTTTTTTGGGTTAATGGGTTGAGACGGGAGTCTTCCACTATTTTGTGTTTTCAACTTGTTGATATCAATTGCCATGGAACCCATTTGTGTCTGCAAATCCTTAATCGCACTCTTGGTTTATTGTTGGCTTTCCTTGAACATGGTAGAAATACCTTGCATCATTGTTTGTAACTTTGCGACGATATCGGAACCTTGGTTTTGAACCGGTTGTTGTGGTTGCTGAAATTGTTGTTGTTGTTGTTGAAATTGTTGTTGTTGCGGTTGAAATTGTTGTTGTTGCGGTTGAAATCCACTCAGACGGTTGAAGGTAGGTTGTTGAACCGCACCTTGCTTGTTGGCATAGCTGAAATTTGGATGATCTCTTCATCCCGGATTGTAGGTGTTAGAATAGGGATCATACCGTCTTTGTGTGTTTGGAAAAACCGCACTAGCTTGCTCCAACTCTTCACCATGTGAAGGTAAAATAACCGTAGCCATCCTTTGCATCATTTTCTCCATATTATCCATCCTTTGATCACGATGTGATGATGATGAATCACTAACTTCATGCACTTGCCTAACCATTGGTTCACCTCTTGTGTATAATTGTTGCGAGTTTGCAGCCATGCTTTCAATCAACTCGGCATCATGGGACACCGTCTTGTTAACTAGTGCTCCACCACCCGCTGCATTAAGAAGATATTTATCACTTGATTGAAGAACTTCGTAGAAGTATTGGATTATCATAGCGTCACTGAATTGATGGTGAGGACAGCTTGCCACCAATCTCTTGTATCGCTTCCAACATTCATATAAAGATTCTCCCGCATGTTGTTTTATTCCACAAATCTCTTTGCGAATTTGAGTAGCCTTTGACGCAGGAAAATACCTCTCTAGAAAGAGTTTCTTCAATCCGTTCCATGTAGTGACACTTCCGGATGGCAAACAATACAACCAATCCTTAGCGCTGTCCACCATAAAAAATGGAAAAACTTTCAACATTGCACCATCGGCTTCAGTCTCCGCTGGAAGCATGGCCTTAACAATGGTATGGAACTCCATGAGATGCTTGTTTGGGTCTTCATTCACCATGCCATGGAACTTTGGCAACTCTCTAAGCAACCCCGGCTTGATATCGAAAGTTGAGTTTGTTTGGATACACCATTGTTGTGCATCAAGCCTATGAGAAGCCAAATCCTTGAGTGTCCGATTTGCGTCACCCATTGCTTCTTCTTCTTCAACTAGTGGTTCTTCTACAAATGGAACCTCTTGTTCTCCTTCTAGTCGTAATTATTCTTCCACTTCTAACTCTTGCTCTTCCGGTATGTATTGACTTGGTTGGAGTATTGTGCCTCTTCGAGTAGCTATCCCGTACCTTGGATAGTTCCAATCCTTAGAAGCCAGGGATTAGGTACCTGAAAACAATTCTCGCAAACAAGTAAGAACCAAGACAACAAACAAAAAGCAAAGATAAAAGTAAAAATTGTAAAAAGAAACTAAAAACTCAATAACAAGCTGTATGCCTCCCCGGCAACAGCGCCAAAATTTGGTCGGTTGTCAGCCGGTCAAATATAATTTCACTTTCTTACTTAACTAAAATAAAAGTAGTATGCGATAAGAGAGAGTTCGTATCCACAGAGAGGCTTTTGTTGTTATAAAAAATTCAGTTTCTTAGTAACAAAGGGGGGGGGGGGGGGTTTGATTTATCCAAGCAATAAAAATGAATTGAAAGCAAAGTAATAATAAAAATAATCAATGAGGAGAAAATATTGGTCACGGGATAGTTTCATTCACAAACTTGAATTTTCAACAATGACTAGAATTGAAATTTTAATCTCTCATTTACTAAAAGTCCTAGGATACCTTGATCGCAAGAGTATCCCGCTAATTCCCTGATTTCATCACAACTACATTAAAAGATGCATATGTGACTTCTTCCTAGAAAACAACCTAAAGTGTAAAAACACAATTAGATTTAACTCCCTAAAAGCAATAAGTTCTATGGAATAAGACTAATTAAGGCAATCAAAATGTGTAAAAGCACTAAATCGATTTAACCCAAGTTATGATTCATATGTGACTAGTAGGATATATCACTACAAGCACTACCCACATTTATGCTACTTAGAATCAGGGATAAACAACGTTTTCGTATTTAAAACCCTAATATAGCTCTAGATATGAAAGTAAATCGGATTGATTCCATACTTAACCAAACAAACAATCAAATCATAAACAATATGAACCATGAATCATAAACAGTAATTTATTGAGATAAAACTAATACATTGAATCAAATCTTATTTGTGAATTCCACTTTATATCCCATAACCAATAAATAGTATTTAGCTACTCATAACTTTTGAGTTCATCATAATTATAATCAAAAATAAAATGAAGAACATGAAAAATAAACGAAAGCAAACCCTAGTAGAATCGCTCTCCTCCAAAACTCCAGTAGAAAGATGTCTTCCTAAAAGAATATAAACTTTTTCTTTTTATAGCCTTCCAACTTTCCATAATTAGGCCTTCAAAGCCCAAAGTCCATATGCTCCACTAGTAGGCTGTCCACCAAGCCCATGTGTGTGAAAAACCCATGTGAAAATATGACCCAAAAATTGTTCGCCGAAAAACTGTGTTTTTGGCCGGAATATGGCACCGGAAAGTTGCCACCGGCAACTTGAAAAGTCAAACTAGTCAACGATCCAGATCGGAAAGTCAAATGAGTTAGCTCGGTCAAAACGAGTCAAGACCGAATCAACATCTGAGTCAGGTGAGAGTTAGATAACTGACTCATCTGAGTGACTTGGCCTAGGCCAATTGCAGCTTGCACATGCCATGCTTCAATCATGCGCCATATTGATGCATCTCCTTGTCCAGCCATCTTGGCTGTGCATAATCTCCTTGCTTCCCTATCTTCTACCAGTCGAAACCACTGCAAGTTTATTCAATCATTCAAACTGCAGCTGCATCTTTCGCCATTCCTTCAACCTGCTACCACTGTAATATCATCTCTGCATTCATTCCAACTAAACTTTCTTCCATACAGCAACATCAGCTTCATCAATATCAATTCCACCACCAATGCCACTGCAACAGTTTTCATTCCAACACTCTAGGTCACCTGCAATTCCATTACAATCACTACAACTTCTCTTCATGACAACCAATCGCCACACTAACACAGAATTTGGTACCACCTCCCTCATTTCAGATCACCAACAGCTGCTCAAACCACCATCAACACACTGCCATCAACTCAGTTTTATTGCCACTTCTATGAGCCACTTCTGCAGCTCAATTCATCCATTCAAGCACAACCAATTAAGTTCAAGTACCACCGCAATCCATATCCTGCACTTCAGTTGCAACCACCACTCTGTAACTCTTTGCATTACTAGCACCTGCAATACCAACTGTTTCTTAACTCCAGCTGCTGCCTCAACTCAGGCCATCATTCATTTCTCCCACCAGTTCCATTCCATCACAGACTCAAACATCACCCCTAAATGATTCCACCACTACTGCTCCATTGCAATCAGGTCATTAGCCCGTTCCATTGTGTAGCTCTGGTTCATGTCATAACCTGAACTGCAACAACAACCATTATGATTTCAAGCACTTAGCCACAACACCACTTTAGACTGTAGTTCAGTGTCTTCACTGCCATTCTTCCATCCCTGCATTATCTATAGATGCAACTCTGTCATAATATTCACCACACCTTCTAGTTCATAACACAGCTAAGCTTAGCCTGCAATTTCTACTTCTCACAGACCTACCAGTTCAACTTGAGACTATAGCTTCCATGTAACATTTACAAATCCATCACAAGCTCTAAGCAGCAACACCCCATAGTACCTCATTACTTCTCAACCTGAACTGAGACAACACCTCCATTTTCTTGAATTCACTGCACCCAACTGAACTTTGGTTAAAACTCTGGCCAATCACCAGCCCAAGACCTGCAGTTGTAATTCACAAGCGAACCAACACCACCAATTCATCATCAGTAACTCAGCTACAACATAACCAACCCATATCACCAGCTGCAACTGATTCTTCTTTGAATATATCTTTTCAATAACAGCGCCAGAAATTCAACTATGCAAACACATGAACCCTAATTCAAACTTCAATACCAACAACCCAAATTAGATCTTAACCAATTCTCCATCTCGGATACTGACCAAAACCCACCTTTAATTTTGTCTTCTTCCATTCCTTCTCCCAACTCGAGTGATTCAACAAACTCGTTCTTCAATTTCAGACCCAAATCGAAACCCCTAGCTTCTACATCCATTTCTTTCTTTCCCTGAGTTTTATATCTCATCTGTGCCTGAATTCATCTTCATTACCAAATCATACAGTATCCTCCTTCTTCTTCCTCTGTAAACCGAGTTCTCCTCTTCCTTACAGCAGCTATTTTGTTTCTCTCTTCTCTGAATTCTAGAACAGCCGCCTCTTGATGAAAATAAAGAGACAAATGATTGTTTGTCTGAATTTTAGGGTTGAGTAATGAGTGAAACTGATATTGGCACCCCTACACTTCTGGATAAGAGCTAATCAATTCTTACATAGTTGGTAAGTTCTAGAGAACTGACATCCTATTCTGTTTTCTTGCTCAACTGTCAGTTGCGCAGCATTGGCAGTTGATTCTTCACCTCCTTTGTTGCATAGCCTTTGCTGGTACCAAACATCGCTCGCCTGTGAATGACGCTTTTGCTATTCTCGAACTCTTCCACCAATAATATCGTCTCTTATTTCTCATATTCACTTCTTCCCTTCAATGTCTTTTCATCACTAAAGTTGTCATGCTTTTCATACAAAGTTGCATCACTAAAGCCGACATACTTTTCAGACAGAGATGAAGAAATAAAAGCAAATAATGAGAAATAATCCACCTCCAATAACAGCTGCACATGAGATGATACTTTTGCACTGTTTCTTCCTCTTTTGTTCTAAATGACTCCAAAGTACCTAAATACTCAAAAACAAACATAAGATACATAATTTACAAGAAAACTTGCAAAGAAAGCATAAACTATAGATAAACATCAAGGTGTTTTAGACACCTATCAATCAACAGGAAGAACAGTCATTCAACAATGACAGATTTTTTTTACAGTTGGCTCAAAAACATGATTGGGACAAAAACAAAAGTACTTTGGCATGGGTTTAACTAAACTAACCAAAGGAAGCGGTCTAATCCCTCCATGAAGCAAAGTGGAGTACGATTAATCACCATATTCAAAGATTCACAAGCAAAAAGCAGTCACTGCATACTCATGGTGAAAATGCAAAATAAAAAGAAACCCAAGTTATCATATAGCATAAAGAGGCAGGGGGAATCTAAATTCTTACATGCAATTATAGCAACGACTTCAACAACCAAGGAAGGAAAAATAGAGCCAAGAATGGAGAATATGAAAAACTACAGTAAAATCGAAAATGATGTATACTAACCTGCTTATGAAGAACGAGCGAGGGCTTTTGAGAGTCGAAAAGAAGACCAACAGTTGGAAGAAAAGGAGATGAAAAAAAAAATCTCTATGAAAGAGACATAGATCATCCATTTATGGAGAAAAAGGAAAGTTAATGAATATCCTTCTTTCATTCTCTTCTTACGGCTGGAGAATCCAAAATTTTGGATGTCCCGAAATTCAAGGGGAAGTTATTACATGAAAGGACACATGGGTACCACCCAACCCGTACATGCAAAAATGGCGGCATTATGGAAGTTTTTTCTTCCAATCCTACCAAATGGTAGAATATGAAAGAAAAGGGGCAAATTGTGAATATCAATATTCCGCGGAGCACGTGTCACGGTTTTAGTGCTCGCACGTAAAATAACTGTATATCCCCCGGTATACACATAAGTCTGAGGAGTAGCATATCCTTTCTTAACGCTACTTTATCCCATCTCGAGGAAGCATACCTCGACGGCTAAGATGGTAAAGTAAAACCTAGTCTAGAAAGAGGCAGCTGGCGAAAGGACATAGGTAGCTGACATATCCAATCAGCATTTAATGCGGTAATCCCTTATCTACATGCTTGACCAAGGCACGTTGAGAGAAATGAGATGGCAGAGTCTGACTGGCGAAGGCTTTCGGTAAACGAAGGTACAATCTGTACTGAGACTGGGTAGTCCCCGAAGGAACGTGGGTCAGCTGAGGTGGCAGAGTCCGACTGGAGAAAACATGCGGTGAACGAAGGTACCATTTTTTCGGAAGATATATCAAGGAACAATATATCCAAAGATAGGAAAGATATATTTGGAGCAAAAGGGGATATAAATACCAAGCTTCACCAACAAACAAGGGCATTCAATACCTAGGAAAAGAAGATCTAGTCTTAAGCTTATACCTCTTTAATGTTTACTTGAACTTGAGTTGTTTCTATTACTTTGGGAAGCATTTAAGATCTTTGTAACCACCACAACTTAATACAAATAATCACTCATTACCCCGTGGATGTAGACAAAACTCGAACCACGTAATCTCTTGCGTCTCATGATAACTTAGTAGCATTTACCTTACATTTGTGTTCTACATTATTATCGTGATCTTGAGTATCTTTTATTACTTAGCATTATCAGTTCAACTGAGATATCAATACTACTTAGTATCGCATTCTCTGAGTTGTATACATTACGTAGACTATGGAAATTAATAGTCACATGCATGTTATGTTTTCAATATAGCACGAATTGAAAGATACGTTAGGAATGAAACAAGTTAAAGTCAATATTACTAACCTCGAGTGGAAGGATGATGTCGTCGTTGTAGTTCATTATGTCTTCTTGAAAAGACGAGTGTACCAAAATATACCATAATCTTAAACTTTTCCACCTATAAGTCCTCTTGCCGAAAGTGATTGTCTATGGACTGAGTCGAGATAATACAACGAATTGGTATTCACACTTTGTGTGATAATCTATGGATACGAGATCGAGACAATACAACAATCAAAGTGTGATTACTTGATAATAGGTTCAGACTTAACCAAACTCTATAGGATCACTATCAAGTAATACTGATTAACGTTTGTGTAATCTACTTTAAATTATAATAACAACAATTATAATTGCGGAAAACAAAAGTAAATGACACAACAAGATTTTGTTAACGGGGAAACCGAAAATGTAGAAAAACCCCGGGACCTAGTCCAGAATTGAATACTCTCAGAATTAAGTCGTTATACAAAATCAAACCAACTTCGTATAATTGAGACCAAGCAACTAAACCTATAGTTTACCTAGTTTCTTCAGTATCCCTGCGCTTCAGACATTCAATAATTGCACGCACTGGAGCAATTCCTTTACTTCGTATTCCAAACAGTAAAGTAACAAAAAATCTGTTCGGTAACAACTCTATTCAATCTCAGTGATATGAGTTAGACAAAGGCTATTCTGTTTAATCCAATAAACTCCTTTGTCGGGTTTAGATCTATCTATCCAACAACTTCCAAAGTAGCAGAGTTTAGATTTTGCAATCAATAATAGGATCTACCAAGATACTAAATACTGATGCCGATCTACACAACTAATCAATCAAGTCTATCAAGATAAACCGATTATAGTTGGATCCCAGACGATTAAGTTTTTTGCACACCAAAGATTATGAAACCAATAAGAAATCTTTTATGTCTTCAAATCTTCTTAAATATTCAATAAACACCTGCACACCACAACTTAAATATCTTGTGATCAATCATGCACGGAACGGAGTATGTTAACAATGGATTATCATAAGACTTCTTTAGATCTACAAACAGTTCTAAAGATCCCCGTCGATACTTCGATCTAGTTTGAGTGAATCTTATATCAGAAGAGAAGATTCTCAAGAAATAAACAAACTAGGTGCAATCAAAGTTAAACAATCGTTAGTCAAACAAATCAAATTGAAAACTAATAATACTACAATTATCTAGTTTCCCACCAACGGTACTCGTAGAGGTTCTCGATCCCACTGAAGTCTTTAAACAAGCGGTCGTAAGATATTTTGCCTAATTAGGGTACTTTCCTCTCCGAATAGACGACTCCACCAGTAACAACACAACAAGATAGTTTTGTTGGCTCTTAGGATAGTTTGCTCGAAATGCAAACTTGGGTATTTATAGACCAAGGAATTTCCAAAACCGAAATATTCTTAAGATATGCAATATTTCCAAAATCGATTTTCATAATTCCTGGAAATGCTCTATCCAAATTTAACCGAAATCCTACTATAAAATCTCCAATTAGTAAATGCACATTACCAATTTTTATTTTCAAGAGATATGCATTTTAATTGCTGGTAATTAATAGCATATAAAATTAACAACCTTAATTAAAAGATTCTCAACTTATTTCGGGCCGTGATCTACTTGAGTTATTAAGGAATATCTTTGAACAATAAAAGATAAGAGTTACTGAACATGTTCAAAGTATGTCGACATCTTATTTCTTTGTAAATCCTTTTTCATATTTACAATTTTGGAACTAATTATACCACATTTCCAAACAAGTTTAGAACTGGTTAATCTGATTTCCAAGAACTATGTGATTGATCAAATATCAAACACTAATCATAGGTTTACGGTTCTACCAAATACAAGCATCGGTTATACCTTAATATGGTTACTGGGACCGGTTACATCAGTTACCAGGATCGGTTACATCAGTTACCAGGACCGGTTATCATATTCTCATGGTATTACTTGTGATCGGTCACACCAGTTACCAGGATCGGTTACACCAATTACCAGGACCGGTTATACCAATTACAATTATCGATTACACACTCTTTTGTGATCGGTCGCACCAATTACTAGGATCGATTACACCAATTACTAGGATGGGTCACACCAATTACAAATATCGATCATACCATTTTAGGTGATTACTTAGGATATGTTGCACTAATAAAAGTTATACCAATACATAAGTCAGGCATTTTACCAAGATACATAACAAGTTATGATCGGTTCTACTAACTCACACATATTGGTAATCCAAATATATGCAATGAATAACAATACCAATAAGCCTAGCGATTTCCCTTTCGGTTCATAAAACAAGTTCATGAATGTACTTCCTTTAAACAAATGTAAACATTATTTCCTAGGACGAAAACTTAACCCATACCCATACACATAATCACAATAGCATTCATACTATTATGTCGATGTCTTATATACGAAGTTCAAAAGATAAGCGTTATACTTCGTATTCTAATTCCTTAACACTATGTCTACTAGAGTATAATCATTCACAGCTTCGCAGTTATGTTTTCAATATAGCACGACTTGAAAGATACGTTGGGAATGAAACAGTTCAAGTCACAATATTACTAACCACAAGAGGAAGGATGATGTCGTCGATGTAGCTTGTTACTTCTTCACATTCTTCAAGTCTTCGAGTAATACTTGTATGTCTAATAATCCTAATCTTTCTAGCCTAACCTGTACGAAGTTTTCTCTAGTAAATAATCAAGCGACTCTTTAATTTAGTTTTGATTCACTAAAATATGACAACCAAAATTGACATACCATCGCTTGGTGGGTTCAAATGAGCTATGCTCTAACACTTCTCATTCTTCAGGTCTTCGAAGTAATACTCGTATGTCTCAACATTCCTAAATTTTCTAGTCTAACCTAAACTAAGTTGACTCTATTATTTAATCAAGCGACTCTAGATGAGTTTTGATACTAAAATATGACAACCAAACTTGACATATCAACATTTGGTGAGTTCAACCGAGCTATGCTCTAACAATCCCCCTATGTCAATTTTAGTAATAAAACTCTATTTACATATGGAGCTAAATGAATTACAAAATAACTCATTCGTCATACGCTTTATTCCAAGTTTTAACAGCATAATAACTTGCATATATTCAATCAATAAATGTCGTTCTTGATATTTAAATAACAAGATATTTTACTCCCCCTAAAGGAAAGCTAGGTAAATATTCAATCCTAACGTCTTTGTTATTCCCCTTTTGTAGTAAGAAATACTACACAACAATATGATACGTTTCTCCCACTTAGTCAATGCTTTACTCTTTCGTTAGATATAACATTTTAGCACAATTGTCCTTTCCTAGTGATTAAAAATCACTTGGTTACTCCATATAATTCTCCCCCTTTTTGTCACAAAATGATAAAGTTTTGAGCAAATAAAGGACAAATCGAAAGGATCTTATAAATCTATAAGACCTGTATACAACCTACAAGAGTTAAACACGAAGATTTCACATACCATTTTAGATAACCAATATTAAAACCGAAACTACAAAAGTAATTTAGTTTTAATATGTTATCAAGGAAATAATTTCCTGAAGCAATTTTCCCTAATAGTCCAACAAATCGACTAAGAAATTTAATTCCATTGTTGAACCAATTAACCAAAAATGTTGATTTACGGTTTGAATACATACATAAACGGTTCATTCGACAAGACCAAATTAAAGATCAGAATTAACTTTATTTTCCTCACCAGGCTCCAATTATTCAGAAAATAACATAGACCTTTCCCTTTAGACAAGACAAACACTAGGTTAGTTAACTAGATTTTCTTGTCAAGGCATTCGATTAGAATTGAATAACAGAATCCTCTAATTGATAAGTCTAACTAAGATCATAATTAAATTAGTTTCTCTAATACAAAATCAATTGGACTAAAAATGATCCCGTATTTTTGTTCAGCCAAAAACAATAGACACGATCCAAAATAAATTGACTTGCACAATTATTTTCTTAACCTGAAGCAACTGAAACAACCATATATATTATAGCACCGCAATTGCACTGAATTTCGTTAAGCAAAAACACTTGATACCCAACAATAAAGAAGATACCAAACCATAAGCCAAATAAATTGACACAGTTTTTCTTAACCGGAAACAATTGAATTATATAAACAATCGGTACACAATAATGGAACATATCAATTGTATTGAAACTTTGTTAAGCAAAAGCAAAATATATGCAATATAAACATGATTTTCTTAAACTGGAAAAACGATTAACTAAAAATAAAATTGTTACCTCAATTTCCGCAGCCACATCTCCCCAGAAATATATATCATTAAGCGCAAGTTCAAATAAGAACTCTCCCCCAGTGTGTTGTCATCCTCTCGCAGAACAAAATAACAACAATAAAAGCAACCATTACTAGAGAAAGGTTGAATCGGTTTTAACTAATGCGTGACAATAACAAAAGTTGAAAACCTGAAGCACATATGTTACGCTAAACACAACTCATGTAAACATAAATTGATTCAACATATTCTGACTTTTCACATATGAGTTTCAATCAGAACACCTTATGATCCTTTGATAAAGCCTACCAACATGGGCTAGAACTTAATCCCGCTAAATCAAAAGCCACACAAACCATTAGGGTTCACACATCATATGAGATCGAACATTAAGGTTAAGAAAACCGAAATCAAACATCCCATACACATAGCAATAATATAAAGCATTCAAGCACATGCTATAAAAACGAAAAACTATCACAAGAAAAATTATAAAATAATAATTTTATTCATAAATAATAGATTTTTTTATTCAGCAATAGACCTTACACGATAATTAAAAGAAATCAAAAACTGATGTCTATTTTTCTTGGATTAAGTATAACAGCATATAACTTAATCACTAGAAGTGC
The DNA here is from genome assembly GCA_023529315.1 of Papaver bracteatum. Classification (NCBI taxonomy): domain Eukaryota; kingdom Viridiplantae; phylum Streptophyta; class Magnoliopsida; order Ranunculales; family Papaveraceae; genus Papaver; species Papaver bracteatum. The sequence goes on from JAJJWX010000603.1 coordinate 1,619,170, forward strand.
TCTTATTATTCACAGAAGATTCTTCGGAGCACGGATTATTGAGTCTTCTCTTTGCTTTCAGGAGATTGAGTCTTTGATTCAAAAGATTTACTTCCATAATCAACTTCAAAAGATTTGACTCAAGCCACTTCTCATTCTTTTCAGAAGCTTCCAATTATTCTCGAGCAATCTCAAAATCTCTCATTAAATAGAACATGAGATCAAGTGATATGTGATTCCTCTTATGTTACCTTGAGTAGTAGCACATAATATCAGTTGGAGGACATATTTCAAGCTTCTGTAATTTTGAACTGATAATAATAGTATCTTCACCCATCTTTAACCATAGACTGACTGAGTAGGGAAGAATCGGTTCTAAGATGTGTTATATGTCAAATTGAACTTGGTTTCCAAGTTTTTTGAGACACCTAATCAAGGTATTTTTATTTGATAAACTTCGTGAAAATATACACTTTCGGAAATAATATTGAAAGTTTTCTGAAACAGTGTAATTAAGAGGGTCCGAAAATATTTTACCCAATTTTGTACATGAACTTTCCTAAGATCGGAAGTATTCTTCTAAAAATAGCAAAAGTATTCCAAAACTAGAAAAATACTTTAGATGTTCATGATATAGATAGATAGAGTACAGAATATACTTTTCTCATATTCCAATGCTCTTTTAAGAATTTTCCATTTTATTTATATCGAGCACTTAGATGGGAAATTCCGATCAACAAACTTACTTGTTGAGGTGAGCACTTGATTGCTCATATTTGTTTTTGGGACATGATCTATCATGATGCTTTTGAACATCTTTATTTCTGAAACTATTCCAAGAATAGCCTTTTTTCCCTTAAGTCACAACTTGAGTGATCTGATGCAACAGTAAGATCATGAGTGTGACAAGAATTCTTTTAAGTCACGAATTGAGCAGAACTCTTATATCGTCCCAAAAAAATCTTGGAATATGACATCACATTTTGATGAGATTGTTTCCTTGATTCTGATTTAGACAGTTGATCAACAGCAAAACAACATGATTTGAAATCATTTGTTTAAGTACATTTCTGCTGATTATTGCCATAGTCAGTAGGATAATCCTTGTCAAATGTTGTCCTTGACCAGATATTAGCGATCAGATTATTCCTTGAAACACATCTCTCTTGATTCTTGCAAGCAATTAGACTATTAGAATCAGGATGTCGTTTATTAGCTAAGAGATTCCGGAAATTACATATCCTTTTCTTAACTAATCGATTTGTTCTGATTCGATTATTGTCAAATCCTTCAGATTCAGTTTCAAGAGAAAAATGGAGTAATATTTTCATCTTGAAATAGCTAGATTTGATTACCATCATGTCATGAGGTTCATGAACTTCAATGATTTCTTTAGAGACAGCTTCTTCATGCAACTTGGTTTTTATCAGAGATTCTATGATGATTCTCTCGACAGATGGATAATAAATATTATCCTTTAGATTATATTTTTCAGCAAGCTTTATGAAAATTTAATCTCATCAATGTCATCTGAGTCTGACCCAAGTATTTTTTTTCTTATTAACCCATTATGATTAATATTTTTTGAGTTGTGTCCAATCAATGAACTAACAGAGCTGAGCTATTTACCATGTTTTGAAAACAAATAGCCTTTTCGAAGTATATCATTTTCTTGCTTTACGTTAACCAAATTACCCATTAGATTCAATTATTATAGGTTGGATCGCACCAAACACGGATTGTTACATATTTTCGTGTTTGCATGCTTTGATACCAATTGAAAAGACGAAGGTACCCAAATATACCACAATCTTAAACTTTTCCACCTATAAGTCCTCTTACCGAAAGTGATCGTCTATGGACTGAGTCGAGACAATAAAACGAATCGGAATTCATACTTTGTTTGATAGTCTATGGATACGAGATCGAGACAATACAATAATCAAAGTGTGATTACTTGATAATAGGTTCGGACTTAACCAAACTCTATAGGATCACTATCAAGTAATACGGAGTTAACATTTGTGTAATTTACTTTAAATTATAATAACAACAATTATAATTGCGGAAAACAAAAGTAAATGACACATCAAAATTTTTTTAATGAGGAAACCACAAATGCAGAAAAACCCTAGGACCTAGTCCAAAATTGAATACTTTCATAATTAAGTCGCTATACAAAATCAAACCAACTTCGTATAGTTGAGACCAAGCAACTAAACTTATAGTTCACCTAGTTTCTTCAGTATCCCTGCGCTTCCGACATTCAATAAGTGCGCGCACTGGAACAATTCCTTTGGTTCATATTCCAAACAGTAAAGAATAACAAATATGTTCGGTAACAACTCTATTCAATCTCAGTGATATGAGTTAGACAAAGGCTCTTCTGTTTAATCCAATAAACTCATTTGTCGGGTTTATATCTATCTATCCAACAACTACCAAAGTAGCAGAATTAGATTTTGCAACCAATAATAGGATCTACCAAGATACTAAATACTGATGCCAATCTACGCAACTAATCAATCAAGTCTATCAAGATAAACCGATTATAGTTGGATCCCAGTCGATCAAGTTTTGTGCACATCAAAGATTATGAAACCAATAAGAAATCTTATTTGTCTTAAAATCTTCTTAAATCTTCAATAAACACCTGCACACCACAACTTGAATCTCTTGTGATCAATCACACACAAAACAAAGTCTGTTAATAATGGATTATCACAAGACGTGTTTAGATCTACAAACAGTTCTAAAGATCCCGTCGATACTTCGATATAGTTTGAGTGAATCTTATATCAGAAGAGAAGATTCTCAAGAATAAACAAACTAGGTGCAATCAAAGTTCAACAACGGTTAGTCAATCAAATCAAATCGAAAACTAATAATACTGCAATTATCTAGTTCCCACCAACGGTACTCGTAGAGCTTCTTGATCCCCTAGAAGTCTTTAAATGAGCGGTCGTAAGATATTTCACCAAATTAGAGTAATTTCCTATCCGAATAGATGGATCCACTAGTAACAATACTACAAGCTAGTTTTGCTGTCTCTTAGGATAGTTTGCTTGAAATACAAACTTGGGGATTTATACACCCAGGAAGTTTGTACACCAAGGAATTACCAAAACCGAAATATTCTTAAGATATGCAATATTTCCAAAACCGGTTTTCATAATTCCTGGAAATGCTCTGTCCAAATTTAACCGAAATCCTACTAGAAAATCTCCAATTAGTAAATGCACATTACCAATTTTTATTTTTCCAGAGATATGCATTTTAATTTGCTGGTAATTAAAAGCATATAAAATTGCTGGTAATTAAAAGCATATTTACAATCTTGGAACATATTATACCACACTTCCAAACAAGTTTAGAACTAGTTCATCTGATTTTCAAGAACTATGTGATTGATCAAATATCAAATAGTAATCATGGGTTTACGGTTCTACCAAACACAAGGATCGTTTCTACCTTAATATGGTTACTGGGATCGGTTACATCAGTTACCAGGATCAGTTACATCAATTTCCAGGACTGGTTACCATATTCTCATGGTATTACTTGTGATTGGACACACCAGTTACCAAGATCGGTTACACCAATTACCAGGACCGATTACACCAATTACAAGGATCGATTACACACTCTTTTGTGATCGGTCACACCAATTACTAGGATTAGTTACATCCATTACTAGGATCGGTCACACCAATAACAAATATCGATCATACCATCTTAGGTGATTACTTAGGATCAGTTGCACTAATAAAATTCATACCAATACATAAGTCAGGCATTGTGACTAGTTTTACCAAGATACATTACAAGTTATGATCAGTTCTACTAACTCACACATATTGGTAATCCAAAGATATGCAACGAATAACAATACCAATAAGCCTAGCGATTTCCCTTTCGATTTATAAAATAAGTTCATGAATGTACTTCCTTTAAACAAATGTAAACATTATTTCCTATAACGAAATATTCACCCATACCCATACACATAATCACAATAGCATTCATACAATTATGTCGATGTCTTATATATGAAGTTCAAAAGATATGCGTTATACTTTGTATTTTAATTCCTTAACACAATGTCTGCTAGAGTATAATCATTCACAGATTCACAGTTATGTTTTCAATATAGCACGGCTTGAAAGGTACGTTAGGAATGAAACAGTTCAAGTCACAATATTGCTAACCTCAAGAGGAAGGATGATGTCGTCGATGTAGCTTGTTACTTCTTCACATTCTTCAAGTCTTCGAGTAATACTTGTATGTGTCATAATCCTAATATTTCTAGCCTAACCTATACGAAGTTGTCTCTAGTACATAATCAAGCGACTCTTTAATTTAGTTTTGATTCACTAAAATATGACAACCAAACTTGACATACCAACGCTTGGTGGGTTCAACCTAGCTATGATCTAAAACTTCTCATTCGTCGGGTCTTCGAAGTAATACTTGTATGTCTTAACATTCCTAAATTTTCTAGTCTAACCTAAACTAAGTTGACTCTAGTATTTAATCAAGCGACTCTAGATGAGTTTTGATACTAAAATATGACAACCAAACTTGACATATCAACGTTTGGGGAGTTCAACCGAGCTATGCTCTAGCAATCCCCTTATGTCAATTTTAGTGACAAAACTCTATTTACATATGGAGCTAAACGAATTACAAAATAACTCATTCGTCATTCGCTTGATTCCAAGTTTCAACAACATAATAACCTGCATATATTCAATCAATAAATGCCGTTGTTGACATTTAAATAACAAAATCTTTTACCCCCCCTATAGGAAAGCTAGATAAATATTCAATCCGTACATGTTTGTTATTCCCCTTTTGTAGTTAGAATTACTACACATCAATATGATATGTTTCTCCCATTTAGTCAATGCTTTACTCTTTCGTTAGATATAATGTTTAAGCACAATTGTCCTTTCCTAGTGATTAAAAATCACTTGTTTACTCCATATAATTCTCCCCATTTTTGTCACAAAATGACAAAAGTTCGAGCAAATAAAGGACAAACCGAAAGGATTTTACAAATTTGTAAGACTTGTATACAAACTATAAGAGTTAAACACGAAGGTTTCACATACCATTTTAGATAACCAATATTAAAACCAAACTACAAAAGTAATTTAGTTTTAATATGTTATCAAAGAAATAATTTCCTGAAGCAATTTTCCCTAATAGTCCAACAAATCGACTAAGAAACTTAATTCCATTGTTGAACCAATTAACCAAAAATGTTGATTTACGTTTCGAATACATACACAATCGGTTCATTCGACAAGACCAAATTAAAGATCAGAATTAACTTTATTTTTCTCATCAGGCTCTAATTATTCAGACAATAACTTAGACCTTTCCCTTTAGACAAGACAAACACTAGGTTAGTTAATTAGCTTTTCTTGTCAAGGCATTCGATTAGACTTGAATAACAGAATACTCAAATTGATAAGTCTAACTAAGATCAGAATTAAATTAGTTTCTCTTATACAAAATCAATTGGACTAAAAATGATCCCGTATTTTTGTTCAGCCAAAAACAATAGACACGAACCAAAATAAATTGACTTGCACAATTATTTTCTTAACCCGAAGAAATTGAAATAACCATATATACTACAACACCGCAATTGCACCGAATTTCATGAAGCAAAAACACTTGATACCCAACAATAAAGAAGATACCAAACCATAAGCCAAATAAATTGACACCGTTTTTCTTAACCGGAAACAATTGAATCATATAAACAATCGGTACACAATAATGGAACATATCAATTGTATTGAAATTTTGCTAAGCAAAAGAAAAATATATGCAATATAAATAGGATTTTCTTTAACTGGAAAAACGATTAACTAAAACTAAAATTTTTACCTCAATTTCCGCAGCCACATCTCCCCAGAAATATATATCATTAAGCGCAAGTTCAAATAAGAACTCCCCCCCCAGTGTGCTGTCATCCTCTCACAAGAACAAAATAACAACAATAAAAGCAACCTTTACTAGAGAAAGGTTGAATCGGTTTTAACTAATGCGTGCCAATAACAAAAGTTGAAAACCCGGAGCACATATGTTATGCTAAACACAACTCATGTAAACATAGATTGATTCAACATATTGTGACTTTTCACATATGAGTTTCAATCGGAACACCTTATGATCCTTTGATAAAACCTGGCAACATGGGCTAGAACTTAATCCCGCTAAATCAAAAACCCACACAAATTATAAGGGCTACATCATATGAGATCGAATATTAATCTTAATAAAAACCGAAATCATACTTCTCATAAACCGAAATCACATAAAAAAAATTATAGTTCTCATTCATAGGCTATGTAATCGGAAACTATCACATGAAACAAAAATTATAAAATAATAATTTTATTCATAATAATAATATCGATAGTTTTATTCAAAATAGACCTTATACCAAAAAAATATCGAAATAAATCAATACATTGATGTTTATTTTCTGGATCAAGTATTACAGAATATAACTTAATTCCTAGAGGTGCTATGATTGTTCACTGAGGTTTCTTCAATATTCAAGTTCTTGAGTTTTATCTTTTCTTTCAGCTAATTGAATCGCATCTTCAAAAGATTCGACTCGAGCCATTCCTCATTCTTTACAGAAGCTTCCAATTGTTCACGAGCAATTTTAAAGTCTCGCATGAGCATAAACATGAGCTCAATAGATAATTGATTCCTCTTATATTCTTTTGAGAAATAACACTTAATGTCAGAGGGATGATAAGTTTCAAGCTTCTGTAATTGAGAATCGATATCAATAGTATTTTGTAACATCTTGAACCTCAATCTGATTGTAGAGAAGAATCAGTTCTATAAATGTTATCTATATCAAATAAAACTAATTTCCAAGTTTTGAAACACCTAACAAAGTATTTTTTATTTGATTAAAATATGCGTGAATATACACAAGTTCGGAAATAAAATCAAGAAAGATTTTCTGAAATATTATTGTCAAGAGATTCCGAATATATCTTTTATTATCATGAACTTTTTTATATTTGGACCGAAAGTATTATTCGAAAAAGTTAATGATTCCATTTTTAGAAGATACTTAAGTTGTTCATGATGCAGATATATCAAATATAGGTATTATGAATCTCATATGTTCTCTGGTGCTTTTTAAGAACTTTCCCATTTATTTAATTGAGCACATATTGGAGGAAGTTCCGATCAACAAACTTAGTTGTTGAAGTGAGCTCTCAATAGCTCAATTTTACACAAGGAACATGATATATCTTGATGTTTTCGAACATCTTCTTTTCTGGAACAATTCCAATAATACGTTTCACACTTTTATAAATCACAATTTGAAAAATCTGATTTAACATATGGATCCATTCGAGTAGGAATAGGATTGAAAGTGTGATTTGAAACCCTTTGAGTCATGAATTGAGCATACTCATAGTTCGGCCCAAATTTTCTTGGAATACGACAACATCTTTTGATGATATTGTTTCTTTGATCCTGATTTGGACAATCGATCAATAACAAAACTACATGATCTAAGATCATCAGTTTGCGTGCATTTAAGTTGATCTTTGTCACTGTAAGAAACAATTCTTCTTGACCGGATATTAGTCAAAGGAACAGGTTTCAAAACACATCTCTTATGATTCTTGCAGGAGGTTTGTCTATTTGAATCAAGATGTTGATGTTGTTTATTAGTTAAGAGATTCTGAGAGATAGAATCACATTTCCTTGTATTAACTAATAAATGTTTTCTGACTTTAAGATAATTGTCAGAACTTTCAGATTCAGTTTCAAGAGGAAACATGACTGTATTTTCATCTTGAAATATACTAGATGTGATTATCATCATGTCATGAGGTTAATGAATTTTAATATTTTCTTGAGATACAGTTTCTTCCTGAGACCTGATTTTTATCAAAGAATCTTTGATAATCCTTTTGACAGATAGATAATATATATTATCTTTCAGAATCTTCTTCAGTAACTCATCATCTCTGCAAAGTAAATTTAATTTTTTTTTAAATATCTGGTCTTTTTCAACAATCTTGAGGATAAGTCTTGTTCCTTCGAAATTAGTATCTCGTATACTTCCGATATTATCTTGTGGGATTTGTTTGTCCATTCCGTCAATCTGCGCTATCTTCTATGTTCATATCAGATACCAGGAGCTGAACACCCCCTTTATTTCTCCTTCTTATCGTAAACCACTTGGCTTGACGTTCCCTGTACCAGCTTCCAACCGTTTTCCTAACTTTGCTCTAAAAAATCGATCGATGTTGGATTTTCTTTCGGCTTAGATAGACCACCAAACCCTCATTGATAACTTTCTTTCGTCTATTAGCAGAGATATCACCCTACAAATAAAGATTAAAAAAGGTATGATCAAACAATTGGCCATACAGACAAGGGGCATATGCAACTCTAAAGGAACATCATAAAACTAAAATATGTCTACAAAGGCACCTATCCGGCGAGAAGGAAGAGATTCAATCTACTCTAGTTCTGATTTGTAAGAGATTTCCTGCTCGAATGAGGACTCGATCACTCCTTAGCCTTGTAGTCCATAAGTGGTCTAGTAGAATGAAATATCATACTCTTCAGAGTCACTGTAAATTTTAACAAAAGATAAAGTATTTCAATTAAGTGGCACAAACACGTAAGTTGCATGAGCTATACAAAATATTCATTAAATGATGCCTCACAAAGACGAGGACTTATCAGAAAACATTCCAAACAAACCTAAAACATTGCCTTGGAATGAGCACGAGGACTTACCACAAGTCACTTTTAAATATTGCCTCAGAAAAATCACGAAGACTTACTACAACCACCAACACCTTTAAACATTGCCTCAGAGTACGCACGATGATTTACCCAAAAATGAATCGCAACCAAAAATCATTAGTGCTGAAGGAGAAGAGGATCACAAAAGAACTACTACTACCTACAACAAAAAAAAAGTACTTTACACTGATCAAGCTTATTTGACAACAACCTTGTCTTTCTCCGAGTCCTCGGATGAACCACTTGCACCTGATACTGGGGCAATCTTTCCAACGACATGCTAGTGAGATGTGCCATAGGTGCACAACTTAGTTCACTTATCTTCTACTTTACTATTGAATAATATAACAGTAACTAATATTCGTTCCCACGAAGAGCAGGGAGTTTTTGTTGTCAAAAAGTGTCACAATGAGGGTTTTTGTTTTAAATAAAAGCAAAATCAAAGCAATTAAAAGTCATTAAGCTGCAAGCAATGGAGAGAAAAATGATCATGGAATCCTTCTTCATTACCAAATAATCATCAAAGTAGTATATTCACTAATTCTATATTAACCACGGATTATCACCAATCGTGTTAGAGCATTACTCGGTTGAACCCACCAAGCATTGGTTTGTCAAGTTTGGTTGTCATATTTTAGTAAATCAAAACTCATTTAAAGAATCGCTTGATTATATGTACTAGAGTAAACTTCGTATAGGTTAAAATAGAAACACTAGGATATGAGACATACAAGTATTACTCTAAGACTTGAAGAATGTGAAGAAGTAAAGAGCTACATCGACGGCATCATCCTTCCTCTTGAGGTTAGTAATATTTTGACTTGAACTATTTCATTCCCAACGTATCTTTCAAGTCATGCTATATTGAAAACATAACTGCGAAGCTGTGAAAGATTATACTCTAGTTAGACATAGTATTAAGGAATTATAATACGAAGTATAATGCTTATCTTTTGAACTTTGTATATAAGACATCAACATAATCGTATGAATGCTATTGTGATTAAGTGTATGGGTAAAGGTGGAGATTTCATCCTAGGAAACAATGTCTGCATTTGTTTAAAGGAAGTACATTCATAAACTTGTTTTGTGAATCGAAAGGGAAATCGCTAGGCTTATTGGTATTGTTATTAATTGCATATCTTTGGATTACCAATATGTTTGAATTAGTAGAACCGATCATAATTTGTTATGTATCTTGGTAAAACTATTCACAGTGCCTGACTTATGTATTGTTATGACTTTTATTAGTGCAACCGATCCTAAGTAATCGCCTAAGATGGTATGATCGATATTTGTAATTGGTGTGACCGATCCTAGTAATTGGTGTGACCGATCACAAAAGAGTTGTGTAATCAATCCTTGTAATTAGTGTAACCGGTCCTAGAAATTGGTGTAACCGATCCTAGTAACTGGTGTGACCGATCACAAGTAATACCATATGGTAACTTGTCCTAGTAATTGATGTAACCGATCCTGGTAACTGATGTAACCAGTCCCAGTAACCATATTAAGGTAGAACCGATCCTTGTGTTTGGTAGAACCGTAAACCCATGATTAGTTTTTGATATTTTATCAATCACGTAGTTCTTGGAAATCAGATGAACCGGTTCTAAACTTGTTTGGAAGTGTGGTATAATCGGTTCCAAGATTGTAAATATGAAAAAGGATTTACAAAGAAATAAGACGTCGACATACTTTTAACATGTTCAGTAACTCTTATCTTTTATTGTTCAAAGATATTCCTTAATAACTCAAGGAGATCCCTGACCGAAATAAATTAAGAATCTTTTAACCAAGGTTATTAATTAATTTTATATACTTTTAATTACCAGCAATTAAACTCATATCTCTGGAGAATAAATGTGCATTTACTAATTGAGATTTTCTAGTGAGATTTCAGAAGATATTGGATAGAGCATTTCCAGGAATTATGAAAACTGATTTGGGCATTTATTGTATATCTTGAGAATATTCGGTTTTGGAAATTACTTGGTGTCCAAACATCCTTGGTCTATAAAAACCCAAGTTTTCATTTCGAGCAAACTAATCCTAAGAGCCAGCAAAACTACCTTGTTGTATTGTTACTGGTGGAGCCGTCTATTCAGAGAGAAAAGTAACCTAATTAGGCAAAATATCTTACAACCGCTCGTTTAAAGACTTCTTTGGGATCAAGAAGCTCTACGAGTACCGTTGGTGGGAAAATAGATAATTACAGTGTTATTAGTTCTCGATTGATTTAATTGACAAACGGTTTTTGAACTTTGATTGCACCTAGTTTGTTTATTCTTGAGAATCTTTTCTTCTGATATAAGATTCACTCAAACTAGATTGAAGTTTCGACGATATATTTAAAACTGTTTGTAGATCTAAAGACGTCTTGTGATAATCCATTGTTAACAGACTCCATTCTGTGCGTGATCTATCAAAAGAGATTCAAGTTGTGGTGTGCAGGTGTTTATTGAAGATCTAAGAAGATTTGAAGACAAAAAATATTTCTTATTGGTTTCATAATATTTGGTGTGCACAAAACTTGATCGTCTGGGATCCAAATATACTTGGTTTATCTTTGATAGATTTGATTGATTAGTTGCGTATATCGGCATCACTATATAATATCTTGATAGACTCTATATTAGTTGATTGCTTAGTCTAAACACGGCTAGTTTGGTAGTTGTTGAATAGATAGATCTAGTTACTGACAAAGGAGTTTATTGGAGTAAACAGAAGAGCCTTTGTCAAACTCATATCACTGAGATTGAATAGAGTTGTTACCGAACAGATTTGTTATTCCTTTACTGTTTGGAATACGAACCAAAGGAATTGTTCCAGTGCGTGCACTTATCGAATGTCGGAAGCGCAGGGATACTGAAGAAACTAGGTGAACTATATGTTTAGTTTCTCGGTCTCAACTATACGAAGTTGGTTTAGATTTTGTATAGCGGCTTAATTCAAAAATTATTTAATTCTGGACTAGGTCCCGTGGTTTTTCTGCATTTGCGGTTTCCTCGTTAACAAAATCTTGTTGTGTCTTTTACTTTTCTATTTCCGTAATTATATATATTTTTATTATAATTAGGAGTAAAATACACAAAAATTAATTATGTATTACTTGATAGTGATCCTATAGAGTTTGGTTAGGTCTGAACCTATTATCAAGTAATCACACTTTGATTGTTATATTGTCTCGATTTAGTATCCATAGACGATCACAAAAAGTGTGAATACCGATTCGTTGCATTGTCTCGACTCAGTCCATAGACAATCAATTTCGGTAAGAGGAATTATAGGTGGAAATTTTTTAGATTGAGGTATATTTGGGTACCCTTGTATTTTCAATTGGTATCAGAGCGGGCAAACACGAAAAGATCTAACAATCTGTGTTTGGTGCGATCCAACCTATATGACTGGAATCTAAAAATGGTTTTTATAGAACCTGATAACGATTAAGTTAACGTAAAGCAAGGTATCAAGAGTTTTGAATTAACACTTGATGATGGCATCTACGAATCAATATCTGAAGACCGTCATGAAATCATCTCGAGAGATTCTACTAGACAAGTTAATCTTGTTAATGATGTAGAAACCAATGACAACTGGAAAATTTGTCTACAAGAAAGAATGGATGAAATTTCCGATGATGATGACTCAGATTTTGAACGAGAAGTAGAAGAGGATATCTCAGAATACTCTAAACTACTGGATCCTTTGAAAAATAAAAAACTGAGAACTTCGGATTTTCTTGATTTTATGACTCCTTTTTGTCGTGAGAACATGATACTGAAGAGGGTCTTTCAAGGATATTATATTGGTTACTGCACCAGTGATTCTCTTCTTAAAGATCGTACAAACGAGCTGAATTCTAAGAAAATAGAATGTGAAAATCTTCGAAGAGATCTCTTTTTGTCAGAAAAGAAACTTGCTAAATCTGAAGCAAGGGTTAATTCTCAACAAAAGAGTTTTGAAGATAAATAAGTTGAATATCTCCCACGAGAAAAGCGCCTTTAGGATGATGTAACTAGTGCTCTTGACAAAATCAAGATGTTGAAGAAGAAAATTTGTACTTGAAAAAGTCCAATGATAGCACAAACAATTTATCCTCATTGTTAGAAGCAGGAAGGTATCATGGTGATACACGAGAATTGGGATATAAGAAATCAAGTGCTTCCAACGATACCAATGAGATAAAGTTTGTTAAAGCTACAAATTATTCTCAACCAAAGGCTTCCAATGATATAGGAATACCCAATTAGGCAAACGAATCCTAAGAGCCAGCAAAACTACCTTGTTGTGTTGTTACTGGTGGAGTCCTCTATTCGGAAAGGAAAGTAACCTAATTAGGCAAAATCTCTTACGACCGCTCGTTTAAAGATTTCTTTGGGATCAAGAAGCTCTATGAGTACCGTTGGTAGGAAATTAGATAATTGCAGTGTTATTAGTTTTCGATTGATTTGATTTACTAACGGTTGTTGAACTTTGATTGCACCTAGTTTGTTTATTCTATAGAATCTTCTCTTATGATATAAGATTCACTCAAACTAGATCGAAGTGTCGACGAGATCTTTTGGACTGTTTGTGGATCTAAATACATCTTGTGATAATCCATTATTAACAGACTCCGTTCTGTGCGTGATTGATCACAAGAGATTCAAGTTGTGGTATGCGGGTGTTTATTGAGGATCTAAGAAGATTTGAAGACAAAAAAGATTTCTTATTGGTTTCATAATCTTTGGTATGCACAAAATTTGATCGGTTGGGATCCAACTATAATCCGTTTATCTTTGATATATTTGATTGATTAGTTGCGTAGATCGGCATCACTATATAGTATCTTGATAGACTCTATATTGGTTTATTGCTTAGTCTAAACACGACTACTTTGGTAGTTGTTGAATAGATAGATCTAGAACCCGACAAAGGAGTTTATTTGAGTAAATATAAGAGCCTTTTTCAAACTCATATCACTGAGATTGAATAGACTTGTTACCGAACAGATTTTTTGTTCCTTTACTGTTTGGAATACAAACCAAAGGAATTTTTCAGTACGTGTACTTATTAAAAAAGCGGGGGTCTAACAACCTCACCCAATATTTCGATTAGCAATCTGTATGGACTAACTCTAATATACTTTTAAGAGAATCAACTAGACAGTCAGACTCAATCTTAATAAAAAGTATATCAAGGAGTTAATATCTCTATCTCTCGATTTAATATATATTCTAGCAAGTAGAAATTTGCGAGTCTTTATTAAATACAAGAGATATAAACTTTGATGGTATCAAAAACCAATATCCAAGGATCAATGAATTTCCAATCAACAACCAAAGGTTGGATTTCACAATTGATCGATACAACGCACAACTTGTGATATTTCAATTATATAACTAAATATAATGCGGAATAGAAATAACACAGACACCAGAAATTATGTTAAAAAGAAACCAAAAATGCAAAAAAAATCCGGGACTTAGTCCAGATTGAACAACATATTGTATTAAGCCGCTACAGACACTAGCCTACTACAAACTAACTTCGGTCTGGACTATAGTTGAACCCTAATCAATATCACACTGATTCAAGGTATAGTTACGCTCCTTACGTCTCTGATCCTAACAAGATACTACACACTTGATCCTCTTAGATGATCTCACCCACAACCAAGAGTTGATACGACCCAAAGTCGAAGACTTGAATAAACAAATCTGTATCAAACAGAAAAGCCTACGATAATAGATAAATCTGTCTCCCATAGATAAACCTACGAGTTTTGTTCCGTCTTTTGATAAAATCAAGGTGAACAAGAACCAATCAATAACCCAGACTTATATTCCCGAAGAACATCATAGAATTATTGATCACCGCGCAATAATTTAAATCGTATGGTAGCGAAACTAGATATTGCGGAATCACAAACGATCAGATGAAGATGTTTGTGATTTATTTTTATCTTTCCCTATCAGAGATATAATCTCAAGCCAATTAATCAATTGAAATCGTACAATAGAAAATGGCAAGATCAGGTCGCTCAACTACAAGAGAAGTAGTTTCGCCTGGCTTCATAATCCCAATGAAGTTTTCAAGTCTTTAATCGACAGGGTCTCGAGAAGAAACATATGATTAAAGGAGGATCGACTCTAGGAAACCAACTAGTATCACACATGAGGTGTGGGGATTAGTTTTTCCAGTTGCTAGACGTCTCCCTTATATAGTTTTTAAATAAGGATTTGCAATCCAAGTTACCTTGGTAACAAAGCATTCAATATTCACCGTTAGATGAAAAACATGATTTATCCAAGCTAATATCTTTTACCCGTTAGATCGAAACTTAGCTTGTCACACACACAAATGAAATGTATTTTATTTAGGTTTGAGTAACTGTACCTAAACATGTACATTTGGTTGGTTCACAAATGGTTGACCAATGGTTATCCATATCAACCGTATTCATTTATCTCATGACTAGTTCAAATGACTCATAAGAACTAATTCAAGAGTTGTTCAATTGCAAGGAAATTTTATGTACTACACAAGACACAATTAAAGCAAAATCGGTTTGATTCACTTGAATCAATTCATGAACAATATAGCCACTGTTTGCAAAGATTGCATTCCTTATTGTTTTATTATTTAAGTTCATGAACAACCGATTTGAGAAATATAACCAGCTTGGGTACGCGTATGCGTACTCTAGATTTACCGGAATTGGGTTTGAAAACCTAACAGAAATTTTCGGATGAAAACTTTCGTGGGTACGTTTACCTAAGGTGACTAGTTTGTAAGTTTGTAAACTCAAAACTCAACAGAAATTCACGGACGTGAACTTCCGCCAGAACGAGTACGGGTACGCGTACCAAACCTGTCTCCTTCACCAATACCGCATGCACACATATGCACGCACTTGGTTTCCGGTACATGAACTTATACACTAATATGCGAACACACTATATATGCTTATATGCATAGGTGGGTACGTAATCTCAACTCTACATATCAATTATTGAAACATTCTTTTATAATATTAATAGTCGTTAGACATAAAGAATCGACTACCGTCATCAAAGACATTTCTAGGATTGAAATGTCATCATGGCTTTCCTCATGGATAAAGATGAAAGGTAGTTAAAGCGAAAGCTTACCAACACATATTTCGAGAAAAAGATATGCGAATAAACTAGACTCGAAATAGCAAATGTGTATGTATGAAAACTATCATACTTATACGACTACTGTCTCAAGAGTAGGAGATAAATAGAATTTTGAGTGCTTGATAAGTTCAAGTCTCCACATACCTTTTTGGTCAGATGAAGTTCCACTAGTTCTTTGAGTAGTTCTTCGTCTTCGTAAGATAATCGCCATGGAGTCTGGAGCTCAACTATATTTAACTATCCTTGACAGAGACTTAGTCATAAGTAAACTAGAAATAAAGACGTATAGTTTTGATCACTAATATTGACAAACATGCTTGAGATAGCAACGCATGCGATTTCAACCGAGCAATGCTCTAACAATCTCCCCTTTGTCAATTTTAGTGACAAAACTATCAATACATATGGATTACAAAATAAATAAAACTTTGTAGCTGCTCATCCACATGCTTGATCTCCTTGGTGCTTCAACATTACTCGAAAACTTCGTCTTTTCTAAGTACTCCCATGATTCCATAGATGTTCAATTCAGCATCATAGTTGTTGGAGTCCCGTATCCATAACAATGTAAAAACAAAAGCTCTCGATCATTGTTATACAGTGTCATAGTATTATTACACAGCATCAAAGTTCTTATATCACAATTTTGACAACAATAATATGGTGATATGTATCACTCCCCCTTAGTCAATACTTTCGTCTCAACACGAAAACCACTCCCCCTTACATAATAATCCGAAAACCATATGTATTTATAGTGTGAACTACATATTAATTCTCCCCCTTTTTGTCAATAAAATTGGCAAAGGTACGAAAACGGGATCCTAATGAAATTTTCACGGAGATGCTTCTAGACCAAAGAAAATGACATATCAACTTGTTTAGATGCAATCATAAAGCCGAAGCTAAATTCATTTATCAAGGAGTTTATAAAGATACAAGATAACCCCTAAAAATTCCACAACCGCACTCCCCATAAAGATATGGAAATTAAGCACAAGTTCCAAAGAACTCTCCCCCATTTCATGTCATTCCCGAGAGAACAACAAGAGCGACCTTACTTTTACAAGAAAAGAAGGATTTTATTAGAAACACTAAGATACTTAGAAAATACAACTACTAGAAATAAACGGGGAAACTACCTCAAGAAGTTCCAAACTCAATTGCCCAAAAGATAGGGATAAGCACCCGGGCAAGAGTTATGGATGACTAATAAACCAGAATAACACCAATAAACTGCCGTAATCTTTGAAACGTGGCAGTATCCAATGGTTTGGTGAGAATATCATCCAATTATTGTCATGAGGGCACAAATTCCATAGTAACAATACCATTCTCATAAAGATATCGAATAAAATGATACCTTATGTCAATGTGCTTAGTCCTTGAGTGCTCAATTGGATTTTTTGTTATGCGAATTGCACTGGTGTTATTGCATAAGATCCTCATAATTCCAGTATTGATTCCATAATTAGCAAGCATTTGTTTCATCCATAGAAATTGAGTACAACATGATCCTGCAGCGATGTATTGTACTTCACATGTTGAGAGGGATTGTGAATTTTGTTTCTTGCTATTCCAAGCTACAAGATTCATTCCTACATAGTAGAATCCCCCTGATGTACTTTTTCTATCTTCCACACATCCTGCCCAATCTGCATCTGAATAGGCAGTAAGATCAGTGTAAGTATTAAAAGTGTAAGATAGACCATACCCCTCAGTGTGATTAATATAGCGTATAATCCTTTTTGTAGCCGCAAGATGAGACTCCTTTGGATTTGCCCGAAATCTAGTACAACAACCAACACTAAAGGCAATATCAGGTCGAGTGGTTATAGGATATAGAAGGCTTCCAATGATAGATCGATAAATATTTTGATCCACATTTACACCTTTATCATCTCGATGCAGTTTACCAGTGGTAGGCATATGAGTTAGTTTAGGGGCGGACTTATCATGACCAAATCTTGAGACAATATCTTTAGCATACTTCTCTTAAGATAAGTAAATTTCATCCCTGTGTTGTTGAATTTGTAAACCCAAAAAGAATTTTAATTCACCAATATTGCTCATTTCAAACTCCTTTCCAATAGATACTTGAAATTCTTGTGCAAGTTTCTCTGATGTTGATCCATATATGATATCATCTACATAGACTTGAGCAATTACAACATATTTCCCACTCCACTTGGTAAACAGTGTTTTATCAGATCCCCCTCTCGAAAAACCTTCCCAAGAAGAGATGAGGTCAGTTTTTCGAACCAGGCACGAGGTGCTTGTTTTAACCCATACATCGCCTTATTAAGTTTAAGGACGTGATCTGGGAACTCAGGGTTTTCAAATCCCTTCAGTTGAGCTACATAGACTTCTTACTTTAAGGTTCCATTTAAAAAAGCGGATTTGATGTCCATTTGAAATAGCTTTACCTTAAGAAAACAAGCATGATCTAATAACAATTAGATGGACTCAAAGCGTGCCACAGGAGCGAAAGTTTCATCAAAATCAATTCCTTCGGTTTGTGAATAACCTTGAGCGACAAGTCTTGCTTTGTTTCTGACAATAGTGCCAAACTCATCTGACTTGTTCTTAAATATCCATTTGGAGCCCACAATATTGTTATTTGGAGGACAAGGTACAAGCTTCCATACATCTTGTCTTTGAAATTGATTTAACTCTTTATGCATTTCATTCACCCATAAGGGATCGCTAAGAGCATCATCAATATTCCTTAGTTCTACTTGTGAGAGATAACAGATAAAATTGCACAAATTTTGAAGTTGTCCTCTAGTATTTGCAGTAGAATCTCTTCCTCCAATGATACTGTTGGGATCATGGTTTCTTTGAACCCAGAGGTGTCATGGGGGGACACGTTCTTGTTCAATAGGTGATCGCTGTCATAGGCGTCAAAAATAAATTACACTTCCTTACTACTCAAAATATAAATATAGCAAGGGAAAGAAAGGATCGTTCCCACAGAGAGGACTAGGTTGTCAATATATTTTCGGTTTCCTATAAATAACACGGGGGATTTTTCTGATTTTTAATAAAACAAACAAATATAAAATCAAAGAAAGAAATAAGCAAACAAATCAAATAGAAGAGATATTGGTTAAGGATTAATCTTCATTCACTAACATATTCTTGTCATAATAATTAGAATTGATATTTTAATCTCAACTTTTATCAAAAGCCCTAGGATACTTGATCGCAAGAATATCCCGCTAATTCCATTTTGTCATCAACAAACACATTAAAAGATGCGAGTATGAGTTCTATCTAAGAGAACAACCTAACGTGTAAAAGCACTAATCAAGTTTAATTCCCTAGATGCATTAAGTTCTATGAAATCAGGCCAATCAAAGCAATCGAACGTGGAAAACGCACTAATCCGATTTAACAAAGGTTATGGTTCACATGTGATCATAAGGATGCATCACTACAAGCTATAACCATATTCATGCTACTTGTAATCAGGAATATATCACTTTTGCGTATAACAAACCCTAATATAGCAATAGAGATGAAAACAAACTCAACCGATCCGCGACTCGATCAAACAAGCATTCAAATCATCTAACAATATAAACGATGAATCATAAACGATAAAGTATGGAGACAAAACTAATATATTGAATATAAGAATCATATTATGTGAAATTCAATTATTCCATAGCCAATAATAAAATTAAGTACTCATGCTCAAGGAGTTCATAACAAGAAGGAAGAGAAAACCTATCATGTTTCTAAACCCAAGAACAAAAGTAGAGAATAATATATTGTTTTTTTAAAAGTTGTAGAAAACTTCCTTTTTATAGCATCTTCTTGTTCCAAAATTAGGTTTAGTCTTCAAAGGTCCAATAAATAGAAGTCCCCAAGCCCATGTGTGAGAAAACCCGTGTTGAAAATCTGTCCCAAAAGTGGTCGACGGAAAACTGGGTTTTTCGCCGGAAGTTGGACGGAATCCGGCCACTGGTCGCCGGAATTTGTCACCGGAAAATTATCTCAGGCCACTGAATGATCAGAAACTATCACCAGGTAATTCTGCACTTCCAGGAGCTCACTCTGCTTCTCTTCAGTCCAGACATTCACCATAGAACCACTAAAGCCAATTCCTAATCTTGTGAAAACGTACCCAAAAGTGTGGCGTATAGCTCATATATCCCACCGTCGACTCTTGCATCCGACTCGAACCCCCTTCATGATTCACTGAATATTTACGATCCCCACTTTCGGTTCCAAAATCCGACTACCGGAACTAGTACCACCGGCTCGCCATTTTTGCTCACTTTTTGCACTGTTTTTGCATTCTCACCATTCTCAGGCCTGTAGTGACAATTCTGACTCAAGCCATTATAAGCCTAGCCAGCTCATTGTTGAGACAGCACCGCCAACGCCATTAAACCGCCCGAGAAACAACAACCCTTCACCTGCAGTCTCAACCCATAACTTCCTGTAGCTGTAGATTCCTTCAAGAACTCACACCATTCCTCTATGCTCAGTTCCATCTCCATGCCTGCAACACAATTCCAAGTCCCACCAAACAATCACCAGCACTGTAAGTACTGAATATCGCAAGATAATAGTTCACGAGTATCGTAATAAATAAAGGAGAAAAGAGATATGAAATGATACGATGATAGAAGTAGCGCGGGGAAATATGAAATTTTGCGAGTATGAATTGCGATACTTCGCAATTCATATACAGCTGTATAAGTTTTACTATAAATAGGAGTTCAAATGTAAAATTCGGGAGGTTCTTTGAGTGAGTGTTAGAAAATATCTTAGGAAAGAGAATAGAGAAAGTTGTAACTATTCTAGTTCCATTTAGTTACTTCTTTGTAATCAATTGAGAACATTAATAGGAAAATTGTTATTCATCATCAAGAACTTCTTGAGTTTTTACTATTCTATTGAGGGTGTAGTTGTAGGTTATTCTGCAACTACATAATTGGCGCTAGAAACAGGGATTTGAAGAATTCCTGTACCAGAAAAATGACAAGAAGAAGAAACACATCAGAACCATTAACTGAAGTAAGAAGAAGTGTAAGATTAGCAGGAGGAGAAGCAAATATAACAGGAGAACCTAGTAGGAGAAGGAGTAATCGAAGAAATCAAGCTCAACAAGTAGGAGATCATGATCAAGTGAGTATACACACTTGGAGAACTAATACACCAGAAGAAGAAGATAGAGAACCACAAATCAGAGAAAATGGGAGGTTGATGGGAGGAACAATTCTTGAAAGAGAAAGGGAGATGTTAGAAACATTGATACAAGGAATCCAAAAAGAACGAATGATCGAAGCTGAAGAACGTGCCAAATTAACAAGACAAAATCAAGAATTGAGGATGGAAAATGAGATGTTACAAAGGAGGAAATCTCAAAGTGTTGCAAGATCAAATGTTAGAACAGAAAGAGAAGGACAAAATTCACCGATAATCAATAATGAAAATAATATGCAAGAACAAGAGCAGAATCAAAGTGAAAGAAATCAAGAGAATCGTTTCATTTTAATACCAAACCATGAACAAAGCATGGAGAATTTACGAACAAGACCAAATCCTAGAGAAAACAATCAGAATCGAGAGGAAGAACAATAACTTATGGAAGAAACTGAGAGACAACAAGCAATACATCAAAACAATCACGAGAATGGAGTAAGAAGACATGAAGAAGTTCGTAACAAACAAAATGTTGAGTATGAAAGAATTAAGAGAAGAATTGTAAATCAACAAACAGAAGTGGAAAGGAATGAACCAAATTCTCGAATCAGAGTACAAGTAAATCAAGAAGAAATAAGTCACAGAAGAAGGAGAAATGAAGAAGAAGAAATTCCTGATATTCGCATGAGAAGAATGAGAAGAATAGAAAGGGAAGAACAAGAATTCCAAGATGCTATGCAACTGAACAATTATGATAATTTAGAAAGAAGATATTTGCAAAATTATACAAATGAAAACATTAATGAAGAATATGATAGAATGCGAAGGATCGCAAGGGAGGAAGCGCAAGAACGTAAAAGAAGAGAAGCTGCATTAAAAAGACCAATGGATGAGAATTCTGAGGCAAATGCACGAATCTTTCGAGAATTAGCAGAAATAAGAGGGATAATAAACAATAGAAGAGGAGGAGATAGAAGACAATTAGATGAAGCGATAGAAGAAGCTGCGAGGACTCCATTTGCTAGAGAAGTACAATTGGGAGGAATTCCACCAAAATGCAATTTGCCCACACTTACCAGTATCTTTGATGGGACTTCATGTGCTATTCAGCACATTAAATCATACATAAGATGCATGTTACAATGGGAGAATCATGATGCTGTGTTATGCAAGTACTTCGCATCAAGTTTAATAGGGGAAGATTTAAAGTGGTTCGAAGGACTCCCTAAGAACACTATTACATCATTCAGTCATTTGCAAGCAACTTTCCTCGGAGCATATATCACAAATCACTCTTCACGACTAGGTATTGAAGATGTATTTGGTTTAAAACAAAGAGTGGGTGAAAGTTTGAAGCATTTGGTAAGACGATGGAAGACTATGTGCAGTGATATGGCAGGGCGTGTGGATGAGAGATACTTGATTCTGTCCTTCATAAATGCGATGTTCGCGACTGAACAGTTGTATGTTCAAATCTTCAGAAGAAAGAATTCCATAATGATGACAGAGTTACGAGAATTGCAAGAAGAATACATTACATTAGAGGAAAAGCAAAACAATATGGAGTCATATCCAGTAGCAAACACTAGCAATCAATAGGGAGGAGCAAATTTACTTCCCAAAATAATCAATGTAGTAGCAGGTACTTCGCAAACATCCTCACAAACTTCTTCGCAAATTTCAGAAGAGAAGAAAATCAATGATAGCCAGCCAAAGATGGTAGCAATGGGCAGTAGAGATCAAGAAGAGTATGATAGAGAGAAGAATTTCTATAATCGAATAGGAAATAACCAAATTCCAAGACTAGATCAACAACAAGAAAATTATGGGGGACAAAGGAAAAATTATTTTGGACAAGGGAACCAGAGTCAAAATTATAACAACGGTCAAGGAGGTCAAAGAATGGTAAGGGAAGAGATAAAGTTTCCACCTTTGAATACGAGTGTAGAAAAGATATGGCAAGAAATTATCCTGGTAGAGAATATACCAACTCCATGGAACATGGGAAAGGAACCACCAATGGGTCCAAGAAGTCATGAATTTTGTTCATATCATCATTTCCATGGACATTCTACAAATAATTGCCATAATATCAAGAGGATAATCTTGTGAATGATTGATCAAGGAAAACTAAATCAATTTTTACTTAAGCAGACACAGTCGCAACAATTACCACCGGCTCCAGCCATAACTCGCAGGGAGAACACAACAAAAGAAAAGGGAGAAGAAATCCTACATATAGAAGTGGGGTAAAAAGCAAGGAATGTTTTCTGTAATTCCATTGTTCATTCATATAAAACCATAGAGGATTTTCATGATAATGTGTTAAGCAGGGTATATGCGAGGGATGGTGAAGGAAAGGAAGTAATGAACATCGCAAAAATTTCACGACTTGAAGAATGGCAGGAACGTGAAATTTCTTTTGAAGCCACTGAAATTCCAGAAGGTTGTGAAGCACATGATAATCCATTGGTAGTAATATTAGCAATCTACATGAATATGGAGGAAAACGAAGATGATATGGAGGAAGAATCAATTGGTCTTAATAGGATTTTGATTGATACGGGAAGTTCTGTCAATATCCTCTTCTATTCTGCTTACAAAACTATGGGGGGGAAAGATGCAGATTTAATACCTTCTACTTATAGAATTTATGGTTTTAATGGAACTGCCAACAAGCCCAAAGGAGAAGTAAGCATGCGAATTCCATTGAGTGGAATGCGAACTGAAATTCTGTTCTGCGTTGTTGATGTCGAATCACCATATAATGCTTTGATAGGAAGACCATGGCTTCATGGAATTCTAGGCGTAGCTTCCACTCTACATCAGTGCATAAAATTTCCTCATATGAAGGGTATTGGAATTATCAAGGGTGATTGGGCTGAGGGAAAGAAATGTTACGATACAGAAGTAGAAGTTTGCGAAGGAAAAACTGTTGAGAAGGAAAATTGGAAAAAAAGAGCAAAGGCTGTGAAAAGAAGTGAAAATTTAATGGCAGAGGATTAAGGAAAAAGAGGATAAAGTTACAATGATAATCATACAAGAAATTTACGATGATAATAAAGGATTGTGATTTGCGAAGAAAGAAGAAGGAAAATAATAAAACAAGAGGGTAATCAGTATGTTTACTCGTGGAAATAAGGTATGTGGTAAAACAAAATTTTTATTTCGTGATAAATTTTATGAATATTGTTTGCTCGCAGGAAATTGGGAAAAGTTACGAATTTCAGAATTTATATTCCGATTAAAATTTCATTAATTTGCGAATAAAAGACCGCAATCTGTGATCAGCCTCCAAAAAAAGAAAGAGAGCCGCAGAAAATTTTATACAGGCAAACCTTTGTGGCGTACACCCTAGTTCGCGAAGCTATATTTCGTAAGAGGCAAAGTCCTAAAGTACGTCATTTAAGGGGGTACCTATAACGTGGCTAAGGGTAACCGGAACACCACCAAGGGCCCTTAGTACATGGTAAAAATTTTGGGGTACAACCCAATAATGGGGTACCTATCCGGGTTAGACACCTTGGATTCTCACCTAATCTAACGACATTACGCAATATAAAATGCGGTGTAAGAGGATTTAGGTTGGGCGACTAAGGCATACTGTCTTTCCCAAGAAGTGCAGAAAACGATCAAGGTGCCGAGGTACACGGTTGAGTCAAGAGTGCCGGGTGAGGTTGAACCACATCTGCCATTTTTGACAAGTCTTGGAAAATGATGCACTTGGCCCAAAGATACCCCATAGGGTGCAACCTCGTAACTATAAGCCCTATAGGCAAAAAGGATAAGAGGTTGCGATCAAAAGCTGGTTGTTGGCATAACCGGATGGGAAGAGCTAACCTTGTATGGTCGATGTACGCTTCCTTGAAGGGGCAATCAGGGGGAAGATAAAGGGCAGCACCCTCCATTAGGGAGCTGATACGTGATATAAGACGCAAATGTCACGAGGCTTCTTGTTTGCGAAAACATAAAGGCTTGTCATATTTGTGCAACAAATGAAGTTTTGCGAGCCTTCTAAAAAAAAATAAAGAACTCGCAGAACATAATAAATAAGTTAAGATGAGATCAATGGGTCACCATATGAAAGTGTGGAGACGTCCTGCGATTTCATCGCAAGACGGCAATATCATGGGGCTTTATGTTCGCAAGAATATTTAGGCCTGTCATATTGTTGCAACAATTCCTGAAGAGGTTAAAATACTATACAAAGAGGTTAAGATGGGATCAATGGGTTTTTGCATGAAAGTTTAAGAACGTCCTGCGATTTCATCGCAAGACGATAATGTCACGAGGTTGTATGTTCGCAAGAATGTTCAGACTTGTCATATTATCGCAAATACAAAAATTTACTACAAAAGAGGTGGAAAAATAAGACCTTTACTTAGGAAGGCATGATAAGACCACAGAAATTAATGAAATTCATTGCATTAAACATCATTGAAGAAATTATACAAGAATATACATTATGAAGATCTGAAAAGAAGATAACTTCGTCAATATCATTGAAGAAATTTTACAAGAATATACATAAAAAAAATTTGAAGAGAAGACAACTCTGTCAATATCATTGAAGAATTTTTACAAGAAGTCATATCAAAGAAGACAACATCAGTGAAGAATTTTAACGAAGACTTAACAAAAGATGCGATTTTGATAGCAATCAAATACAGATAAGTTCATATTTGTAAAAATTTACGAGAATTGCATACTTCTTATACTTCTCCATATATTGAATATTTCTCCAAAAGATTGAATACTTCTTATAATTCTTCAAGAATATCTCATATTTATACTTCTTTAACGGATATTTAATTTTGCGAAGGTTAAGTACTTATTATACTTCTTCATACAATTCTTATACTTCTCCATATATTGGGCAATTCTTCAATGAATTGGATACTGCTAATACTTCTTCAAAGATATTTTATACTTCTTATACTTCTTAAGGATATTTCATATTTCGTATATTTTATACTTCTTATACTTCAAGGGGAGATTTATTATTTACCTCGCAGCATTCCACAGAAGGAAAAAGGCTTATATTTCTTATACTTCGAAGGGAGGACTTTTTATTCATAATCACAATCAGACAAAACTTCGTAAGATAAATTGAGAAGGATATTCTAATACTTCCAGCAAGAGTTGATCATCTGAAGAGCAATAATAAGGGGAAAAGGAATACTAAGCTAAGTCTTTAAGATATATTATTTCTCTCCACATGATCAAGTTATGCGAATAAGGGAAACAAATATCAAAGAAAGATTAATTCAAATTAAGCTTTGAAAAAGAAATTGTTGGATTAATTCAAAGTGCATTCAAGAAGAAAGTGTTATATCGAAAAGAAACAGAACAGACATACAAAGAAAGAGTGAAGTTATTTTTCAGGCGATTTATCCCCATCAAAATGATCTTCTTCCTCAACTTCACTATCATTTTCAACTTCACTTTCAGAGATTTCCATATATGGAGTATCTTCAGGAATTTCTTCAGAAAGGAGCGTATGGTACTTCTTGAGAGGAATTTCATTATCTTCGCAAATCTTGCGAGTCATCTTAGCTCGAAAACGCTTGACATATAAACTATGGTTATGCTGGGAAATTAGAAGCTGAGATCTCAAGTCAGAAATTTTCTTATTACGATTAGCAAGGAGAGTTTCCAGATCATTATTCATCTTCGCATAATTTTCTGCAGCAAGGAGAGAAATTAAGGAATTGGTTAGCAAATTACGAAGGAAAAGTAACCAAAATAATTACCATCGCAAAGAATTTACCTTCTATTTGCTTCTTATCATTACGAAGAGAAGAATTTTCAAGCTTTAATTGATTATTCTCCTCAAGAAGAGAAGAATTATTAATTGCGATGCTCGCAGATTGTGAATTATCTTCATGACGAGATATTAATTATGCGTTATCAATATTTAGATCCTCTATTTTCTGACGGAGACTTGAATTTTCAACCTCTAACTTCTTACAACGATTCAAAGTTTTCTTCTCAGCAATAGAATGACGTCTTTCCCAATCAGAAGCAGCTGCACAACTAACTCTTCCAACCTAAACAAGAAAAAAGGGGTTACAAATCAAAAAAATAAGGGAAATAAACAAGGAATAGAGAAGAAACTTACCATGCTACCTAAAGCATATAATTAAGCAGGAGAGACGAATCTTGAAATTCCTTTGAGGGAATTATTATCAATTACGGTAGGAACTTTACAAGCCTTCGCAATAAGTTTGCGAGCATTCGCTGTAGGAGAATTTCCTAATCCACGAGAAGAATGGAGGAAAGCCTCAGAGATGCTAACCATTGCTGAGGCAAAAGTTTCTGGGATACTATAATCTTCATTTCCACCTTCATCAACATCATTATCATCATCTCCTTTGTCAGAAAGGGTATCGGAATTAGAACTAAAGTCCTTCTCAGGAAATTTATCATCTTCATCACCAAGATCTTCCTCAATGTTCTCAATAGAAGAAATTACATTGGAATGAGATTTGGTTGAGATTATCTTCTTTTTCCTCCTCTCGTAAACAACATCTTGAAGATTTCTTTTTCCTTTGCGAAGAGCATCATCTTGACTACCAGAAGCTTGGGAAACCTTCGCAGAACGAAGAGTTTGTTTCCTCACAGTAAGCCTTTTAGAAGAAGTAGAACTCTTATTTTCACTCGCAGCAATCTCAGGAAGAAGTGGAACCTGTAAATTCAAATAAGGATAAGAAACAGAGGCAACAATATATTGTTTAGAAAAATACAAGAGTGTTTCTTACCTCATTTGAAATTAAAGGGTAACAAAAAGATAAGGAGGTGGAAGTACATACATTTCTAAAAACCCAAGGTTGATAATAGCGGTTACTGAAGGTTAAAGGTGAAGTTCTACTATCCCAGGTAATATAAGAACCCGATAACATTAAAGGGTACTTATACCAATCTTCATCATTAGAACGACGAGGTGTCTTATTATTTCCTGAAGCATAATCAATATCGTGCATGAGAAGATCATCTGCTGCGATATTAGCTTTACGATGAAGACGAACACCCCAACGATTATCTTCTTTCCTCGCAGGAATTAGTGTGTAATTCTTGAAGAAACCCTCAACTGTATAATTCGCAGCAACAATTTCTATATTTTCAAATCCAGGTTTCCTAAGATCAACTGAATACAAAGATTTCCCAAAAGCGGCACGATTTGCGAATTCAACTAAGAGGCGAATACAATCACCAGTCAATTGGTAAATAGCACAAGAAAAATTGGGGTGGGAAATAATTTCGTAGAATAAAGAAAAGTTAACATCATAAAGAGGAAGAGGAATACCTGAGAGGATTTGACCTCGTGAGATTAAAATTTTCTGATCATCCCAAACATAGTTGGTAAAGAGATTCACACAGAGAGAAGATTTATTATCATAACCTTCAATCTCAGAAAGAATAAGGTCTCTATCAGCAAGTTCCGCATTAATTTGTTCAATAGTTTTCTTCTTTGGTGCCATTGAATATAAGAGGGAAAATAGAAAGGAAAAAAGATTGCAGAGGCAGAAGTGGTGAAGAAGATGAATAAGAGAATAAAAAGCAAAAACAAAGGATAATATTTATAAGAGAGTTTGATGAAGATAAAAACTCATTAATACGAGTAAGCGTGAACGGTTGAAAAGAACGGTTACGAAGAAACGTGTCATAAAGATAAGGGAAAAGTAAAAAGACGTGTTGCGAACCTGATGGGTGGTAATAACTACACTAAATTTACGAGAATCGGGATTCTCATGACATTTCTTCTTCGTAGAATTGACATGAGAAGAGGCAAGATGTAAGTACTGAATATCGCAAGATAATAGTTCACGAGTATCGTAATAAATAAAGGAGAAAAGAGATATAAAATGATACGATGATAGAAGTAGCGCGGGGAAATATGAAATTTTGCGAGGATGAAGTAATTTTGCGAGTATGAATTGCGATACTTCGCAATTCATATACAGTTGTATAAGTTTTACTATAAATAGGAGTTCAAATGTAAAATTCGGGAGGTTCTTTGAGTGAGTGTTAGAAAATATCTTAGGAAAGAGAATAGAGAAAGTTGTAACTATTCTAGTTCCATTTAGATACTTCTTTGTAATCAATTGAGAACATTAATAGGAAAATTTTTATTCATCATCAAGAACTTCTTGAGTTTTTACTAATTCTATTGAGGGTGTAGTTGTAGGTTATTCTGCAACTACAAGCACAACTTTTTTCAGCTCACATTGCTTCCCTAATCAACAGTACCTCTTCCATTTCAGCTATCAAAGTAACAACACTTCTTACTCCCTTGCAATTCATTATCAACAGTTGCGGTGCCATTTCATTTATCCTTCAATGCGCAATGAATCCGAGCAATGAATTGAGCCCTTAATCCCTTTTTTTCGCTCCAGTGACTCCAAAACACCTAATAAACTCAAAACAACTATAAGGTACATAATTTACAATAGAAATAGCAAAGAAATCATAAATACTAGATATAAAATTAGGTGTTTTAGACACCTATCAAATTCCCTCACACTTAGACTTTGCTAGTCCTCAAGCAAATCAAACAAAATAAAAATACAACAACTCCTTCTTGTCGAGGCTACGGTCACTTTTAGCATAAATAACAAGCCTTTGAACCCCTAGGTGTCCCTAGTGGATGATTTTTAGTCTCGTGAAGGTTTACAAGAGGTCTACCTACAAAACCTATATTTCCAACTCTAGCTACCTGTGACAAATATATGAACGAATCCAAAATTGCTATTGGAGGAGGTACCCTGATGCAAATTCAATTCATATATAATAAAGTTTTTCTTAGAAAGTTGAACAAACCACAATACTCGGAATCTGACTAACCACAATCACAATGAAAATATTAAGAAGATGGATATAGAGGTAGATGTTTGCGAATGTTAACAAGTGATCGGTGTTTCCCATATCTGTCTGAAGGTCACCACCAAGATGAACCTATGCATCCTATTGGATTGAGCTACTGGTATGAACTCTAGTGTCAACACACTGGCATATACAAGGGAACCAGTGGTCAAAAATATTAATTCTACATCAACTCAACCGGCATATACAAGGGAACCAAGAGTCGACTTTATTCAACACAATAATAATTTTTTTTTTCTTTCTTAGAAAACATGATTAGATCTTTTGGATCCAAGCACATGCTTCTTTATCAGCAAGTATGTGATAGTTTCCTTGGATCCTGCATTCCATGCTTGTTTAGGCGACGAAGACATGGATAACGTTTCACACATACTGCTATCCAAGTGTCTTTTTTATTCCGGTTTGGTCTAATTGGTCGGTCTCTTTTTTTTTTTTTTTGCTTTAAGTAACTCAATCACTCTATTTCATCCTAGCAGTAATAACAATTCGATGTTAGTGACCCACCAAATCACTTAGATAACAATAGATAAATATGGAAAAATAAAATAAAAAATAGAACGTGATATGGTGATATTCCGAGATATGGTAACAACCATCATTTTATTTGTAACACTTGAATAATTCTATCCCTTTTAGTTAATGGGTTCCTCAACTCCGGCAACCAAAATGGTTCCATCCATTTAGATTGATAGTGTCATCCTAAAGACACACGTCTATATTTCGGAGCTTATAAAGCAATTTTTTATCTTTTTTTTTTTTTAATATATATGAAACAAGGGAAAACTAAAAAGGCTAAAAACTCTATATGAGAACACTCTCCCACACTTAAACTTTACATTGTCCTCAATGTAAAATTTAGTCATTCAAAGTAAAGTTCAAGATGGGAAATCCATAACATGATATATATACAAATGCATAATAAAAACGGATACTCCAACTCATAGTTATTTCTGAACAATAGAGGATAAACACTAAACAACCTATTTAGTTGGTATCTAATCCCAACTCAGCCAATATATTCACCTCATCGTTAAGAAAAAATTCCATCTACTTAGAAAGGCTAGTGTTTATTCTAAATTGTTTAAAAATCTCTAAAAGTTGGAGTTTTGATATGCAAATATCCAAAATAAGAAAATAAAGATAAAAGACTTGAGAAAAATAAATAAAAAGATAGGGATAGATACACAAAACCAGTGGGTTGCCTCCCATTTAGCGCTTGGTTTAAAGTCGTCAGCCCGACATGCAAGTTGAATTCCCCATACACCAATAATCGGATAAGTTGGGGATCCACCCATAGCACATGTTTTGCAAACACTAGCTTCACACAAATATTAGTAATATAAAACAAAAACGAAGCTATTAACCGATAAAATCTTCCCCCACACTTATTCTTGTCCACACTTGGAAGTGCATAAAGAACATAGGAGTCGGGAACTTCCACGGTTTCTTGTTCTAAAACCTGCATAGTTTGAGAATCAAGTATCTCTAATGGAGGAAATCGAGAAACAAAGTCAGTCAACAATATTCTAGAAGCACATACATTCAAACCAATAAGAGATAAAGGAGAAGAAACAATATGCAAAGGGTTAGACAAACCTATCACAATCTCTTGTATTACGGAATCCTCTTCATCCTTGAAAAACTCAAGTGAATTATTCACCTCTTGTATATCATGGTCCTCTATCAAACCTTGCATCCATTCTTCGTCCGTTTCTGCCTTAACCAAAATCTCAGCATCAACATCATCATTACAATCATATGCAAGCTCAATTGGGTCTTCCACAATATTGGTCATAACTGTTTCATTCTCAACATACTCCTCTTTGTTGCAAGGTACATACTCCACTGCGGATTCAAGTCTGTCCATAAGGAATTTCTTTAGAATACTCATTGCATCATCCTCAAGCTCTACCTTTTGAATAGGTTCTTGATCGTTATAAAGATCAATGCTTGAGTAAGCTACACTAGTGTCATCATATTCCTTTTCACCTCGATCGCAAAAAGACTTCATTGTACACTCCTCGGGGATGTCACCATAAATTGGTTCAAGCGATGTATTTTCATAATCATCGTCACTATCATAATTATCATTAGATTGGCTACTACTTCCCAAAGATTGGTCTTTCGCAGAATTTTGCATGTCCTCTTTTCATTCTTCAATGCCTTGTCTTAAATTGGAAACACCTTTTTGAAGCTCTTGGAGTGATCCATCCAAATTTTGAAAATAGCGTTCCATTTGTTGGTAAAGCTCATTCGACAAGGAAAAAGTAGAGTTACTTACTTCGGTATTGCTAGGCCAATTATCTTCCATTTGAATGGGTGAATGATCATAACTACGATCAGAAATTGGGATAAACATACTATTAGCACATTCTGTCGATGAAACTGGTTCCATGCTTGGTTGTCTACAAAACGACTCCATGCTGACCATAAATTATTGCATTTCATCTACCAAACTAGAGGAAATATTAATAGAAGCACAACTATTCTCCCCTCCTTGTGGTTGCTTACTTACATAACCACTATAAGAAGGTTGATATGTATGAGAATAACTCAAAGGGTACGTGGAATATTGACCATAACCAAAGTATTGGTTTTGATTATATTCCCCATAAGGGTGGTAGTTGTCATAGTGTTGTTGAGGTTGATAACCGTACTCATTATTCCAATATGCTCCGTCCATAGAAATTGGTACCTGAAACAAGAGTTCGCATGACAAGGTTAAAACAAAAGCTAAAAAATAAGAAAAGCTAAAAAAACAAAAACAAATAAGAAACCAAAAACAAATGACAACCGCTGCCTCCCCGGCAGCGGCGCCAAAATTTGATCGCTGTCATAGGCGTCAAAAATAAATTACACTTTCTTACTACTCAAAATATAAATATAGCAAGGGAAAGAAAGGATCATTCCCACAGAGAGGACTAGGTTGTCAATATATTTTCGATTTCCTATAAATAACACGGGGCATTTTTCTGATTTTTAATAAAGCAAACAAATATAAAAGCAAAGAAAGAAATAAGCAAACAAATCAAATAGAAGAGATATTGGTTAAGGATTCATCTTCATTCACTAACATATTTCTTGTCATAATAATTAGAATTGATATTTTAATCTCAAATTTAATCAAAAGCCCTAGGATACCTTGATCGCAATAATATCCCGCTAATTCTCTTTTGTCATCAACAAACACATTAAAAGATGCGAGTATGAGTTCTATCTAAGAGAACAACCTAACGTGTAAAAGCACTAATCAAGTTTAATTCCCTAGATGCATTAAGTTCTATGAAATCAGGCCAATCAAAGCTATCGAACGTGGAAAACGCACTAATCCGACTTAACAAAGGTTATGGTTCACATATGATCATAAAGATGCATCACTACAAGCTATAACCATATTCATGCTACTTGTAATCAGGAATCTATCACTTTTACGTATAACAAACCCTAATCTAGCAATAGAGATGAAAACAAACTCAACCGATTCGCGACTCGATCAAACAATCATTCAAATCATCTAACAATATAAACGATGAATCATAAACGATAAAGTATGGAGACAAAACTAATATATTGAATCAAAGAATCATATTATGTGAAATCCAAATATTCCATAGCCAATAATAAAATTAAGTACTCATGCTCAAGGAGGTCATAACAAGAAGGAAGAGAAAACCTATCATGTTTCTAAACCCTAGAAAAAAAGTAGAGAATAATATATTGTTTTTTTAAAAGTTGTAGAAAACTTCCTTTTTATAACATCTTCTTGTTCCAAAATTAGGTTTAGTCTTTAAAGGTCCAATAGATAGAAGTCCCCAAGCCCATGTGTGAGAAAACCCGTGTAGAAAATCTGTCCCAAAAGTGGTCGCCGAAAAACTGGGGTTTTCGCCGGAAGTTGGACGGAATTCGGCCACCGGTCGCCGGAAAATTATCTCCGGCCAATGAATGATCAGAAACTATCACCAGGTAATTCTGCACTTCCAGCAGCTCACTCTGCTTCTCTTCAGTCCACATTCACCATAGAACCACTTAAGCCAATTCCTAATCTTGTGAAAACGTACCCAAAAGTGTGGCGTATAGCTCATATAACCCACCGTCGACTCTTGCATCCTACTCGAACCCCCTTCATGATTCACTGAATCTTTACGATCCCCACTTTCGGTTCCAAAATCCGACTACCGGAACTAGTACCACTGGCTCGCCATTTTTGCTCACTTTTTGCACTGTTTTTGCATTCTCACCATTCTCAGGCCTGTAGTGACAATTCTGACTCAAGCCATTACAATCCTAGACAGCTCACTATTGAGACAGCACCGCCAACGCCATTTTACTGCCCCAGCAACAACAACCCTTTACCTGCAATCTCAACCCATAACTGCCTGTAGCTGTAGCTTCCTTCAAGAACTCACACCATTCCTCCATGCTCAGTTCCATATCCATACCTGCAACACAATTCCAAGTCCCACCAAACAATCACCATCACAGCTTTGTCAGCTCACATTGCTGCTCTAATCAACAGTACCTCTTCCATTTCAGCTATCAAAGTAACATCACTTCTTACTCCCATGCAATTCATTATCAACAACTGCGGTGCTATTTCATTTATCCTTCGTAGATTCATTCTCTAACTGGCAGCAGCAACATCATCTGCATCTTTACCATGTTCAGCTGCAAACTTGAGCCTCTTCTGTCTCATTCCAAACCTTAGTTCCATGGCCATCATCTTCTTATACGAACAACAACGATAGATCTTCTACTTCATTTCGACTGAAATATCAGTTGTAACTGCATCATTCCTGCAGTATCACTAGTGCCAACTGCTCTTCACTGCCATTGGCACCAATTTAGTATGCGCACAACACAACAGCTGCAAGAAGTCCATCAGTGCCACTACCATTCTGCAGCTGCACACATAATGTCCATTGCAGTTCAAGTTCACTTGCATTTAACTTTCCTTCAACATCCTCCTTCCAACCCCTTTCTGATTTTCTCGAGCACCATTGCTTTTCCTGTAGCTCTAAAATCTCCAAAACTGACAGCAACCACCAGTTCCATGGTAGGCATCACATCACCAGCTCTTTCATGACAATCACCAGCTTCACCTGCATTTTACAACAGTTCACACTGTTGTATTTTTAATCCACCAGACTCGACCTTCTCTAGTTCAAATCCTCCTCGTCACTGCCATTCTTGACTTCATTAGCTCGAGCTCTTCTGTCAAATTCTATACCAAAACTCTAATCGAAACCCTCCTTCCAGACCCATTGATAGCCTCAGTTGTAATCTGGTTATAGAACAAGCCATTGAGCCCTTTTGACAAACAACGTGTGTATATGAAACTGGTAAACACAGATTTCAGCTTGTTGGTAATGATACTTTGCACATCTCCTTCCCTGCAGCATTCAATCACACACCAAACCCATTGTTCCCTCACATAAACAGACTCCAATTTTTGCAAAACCTAAACCACTCAACCATAAAACTCATTGACAGCAACCTCCTCCCTTTTTCTGGTCCTAAACGTCAACAAATACACACCAGCTTTCCTTCAAATCAAACTAACAGAACCCATAAGAACTCAGCCACTAAACAACCATTATCATATCCAAATTCGAGCTCAAATCCACCAGTACCCATTGAATTCACGGACCAGCATAATCAGTCTCGTTAACTGATTTTCCGGTATAAATTTCCAGCCAAACCTTGGCTAAAATCACCACAACAACTTACCCCATTTCCTTCACTCAAACTCTATCAAACACTCAAGAATTAAAATCAAACAAAACCCATTCTTCCCCTGAATTACTCTCTGGTTGATAATGCCGCCATGGCTCTTTTCTGTCTTCTCTGAATTTGAGAAACTCCTCTCCATTTTAGGGTCATGTTGGAACCAAAACTGCTATCGGCACCCAGTTATTGGATAAGGGTAACCCTGAATGGCTTGTATGCCTACTAGCTCCACACCCATCAATGCGCAATGACTCCGAGCAATGAATTGAGCCCTTAATCCCCTTCTTTCGCTCCAGTGACTCCAAAACACCTAATAAACTCAAAACAACTATAAGGTACATAATTTACAAGAAAAATAGCAAAGAAAGCATAAATACTAGATATAAAATTAGGTGTTTTAGACACCTATCAACAGGCACAGTCTGATCAGTGTTTTCTCCTCGTCAGTTGAAAGATCAGGATTAGTAACAGTAGATGTAACTTCAACTGAATCCAGAATTTCCTTGACTTTACCAGTTGTCTCAGTTGGAGGCAATTCAGCAGGAGAAAAATCATGATGAAAATCGCTAATATCATCAATGATGACATTTGCAGACTCCATCATCACTTGGGCTCTAAGATTAAAGACTCGAAAACCACGACTATCAGACGCATACCCTAAAAAGATACATTCATCACTTTTAGTATCAAATTTCCCTCTCTGTTCTCGATCTTTTAGAATGTAACATTTACTTCTGAACACTCTAAGATAATGCAAGTTGGGTTTTCTACCATACCACAACTCATATGGAGTGTTTAAGGTTTTAGATCATAGATACACACGGTTGATCAAGTTGCATGCTGTGAAAACAGTTTCTCCCCAAAATTTTAGAGGTAAGTTTTTGTTATGGAGCATTACCCTGGCCATTTCCTGAATATTTCTATTCTTTCTTTCAACAACTCCATTAGCTTGAGGAGTAATGGCTGGTGAGTATTGTTGAATAATCCCCAGTTTGTCACAAAATTCAAATACTTTGGTGTCTTTGAATTCAGTGCCATGGTCAGTTCTAATTTTCTTTAATCTGCAACCTTGTTCATTATGTATTCTATTAACAATAATCTTAAATTCACCAAGAGTTTGATTCTTATGAGTAAGAAATGCTACCCAAGTGAATCCGATGTAGTCATCTACCATAACTAAAGCATACTTCTTTCCTCTAACAGTCAATTGTTGAATTAGTCTGAAGAGATCCATATGAATTAAATCAAGTGGAGCCTTAGTGAGAATATCTCGAGATGACTTATGGTGAAATTTCGTTTGTTTACCCTTTTGACAGGCACCACATACACCGTCAATCTTTGCATTGATTTTGGGAATGCCTCTAACAAGTTCTTTGTTAATGATCTTAGTTAAGAGACGATAATTGATGTGACCAAAATGCTCATGCCAAAGATGTATAGATTCCACCTTAGTCAAATTGCAACAATTACTAAACTGAGTATCCAGGAGATAAAAATTAATTTTACCACTAGTTCCTTGAAAAATTACTTTTCCAGTTTTGTCTACAATGTCACATCCATTTGCATTGAAGACAACTCTATGGCCTTTGTCACAAATTTAACTAATAGAAAAAAGATTTGCAGTCATACCTTTGACGTAGACTATATCATGGATTTCTGGAATGCCGGGAAGCTTGATCGTACCCTTCCTGCTAATGTAGCAATAACTCCTATCTCCGAAAGTAACTGGTCCTCCTTCAAAGTCGCTTATGGAAACATACCACGAAAGATCACCAGTCATATGTCGACTACAACCACTATCGAGAAACCATTGAAAGGGTGATGTTGATTTTAAAGAAAAATCTCCCATACTAACACTACTTTTCTGTTTAGAATATCTTGTTAGTATTGTACACCTTTTTAGATAAGTAAACAGTTGTTCAGCTTTCTTGTGGAGATTTCTCGTAACTTTTATACTTTTCTGAAAATGTGTACATGTATGTTGAGCGTGATTGTGAGACTCACAAAACATACAATGGCCAATATCAGTAATCATATTTAAGAAGTTCTTTCTTCTTGGAAGTTTTTCAAAGCATACACTATTTTTAACACTTGACTTACTATGATCCTTTAGAGAGGAATCAAATGAGTTATTCATCATCAATGAAGAAATTTTGACAGACTTCAAATCCTTACGATTTGCAATTTCTGCAACTAGATCATGATTGATCTGGATTTGTTCATCCAACTTCCTTTGGAGAATAACAAGATTTTTAGAACATTCTCTAAGATTAGAATTTATTCATGGTGAAGCATTTATAGAGACTTTACTATCCATATAGTCAGATCGCTACAAACACAGACTGATAAGGTCTTTAAACATGTTTGCATGCTCTGATACCAATTGAAAAACCGGGGGTCTAACAACCTCACCCAATATTTCAATTAGCAATTTGTATGGACCAACTCTAATATACTTTTAAGAGAATCAACTAGACAGTCAAACTCAATCTAAATAAAAAATATATCAAGGAGTTAATATCTCTATCTCTGGATTTAATCTTTACTCAAGCAAATAGAAATCTGTGATTCTTTATCAAATACAAGAAATATAAACTTGGATGGTATCAAAAACCAATATCCAAGGATCAATGAATTTCCAATCAACAACCAAAGGTTGGATTTCAAAATTGATCGATACAACACACAACCTGTGATATTTCAATTATATAACTAAATATAATGCGGAATAGAAATAACACAGACACCGGAAATTTTGTTAACGAGGAAACCGCAAATGCATAAAAACCCCAGGATCTAGTCCAGATTGAACACCACACTGCATTAAGCCACTACAGACACTAGCCTACTATAAACTAACTTCGGTCTGGACTCTAGTTGAACCCTAATCAATATCACACTGATTCAAGGTATAGTTGCGCTCCTTACATCTCTGATCCTATAAGGATACTACACACTTGATTCCATTAGCTGATATCACCCACAACCAAGAGTTGCTACGACCCAAAGTCGAAGACTTGAATAAACAAATATGTATGAAACAGAAAAGTCTACGATAATAGATAAATATGTCTCCCACAGATAAACCTGCGAGTTTTGTTCCGTGTTTTGATAAAATTAAGGTGAACATGAACCAATCAATAACCCGAACTTATATTTCCTAAGAACATCCTAGAATTATTGATCACCTCACAATAAATCGTATGGTATGGAAACTAGATATTGCGGAATCACAAACGTTGAGATGAAGATGTTTGTGATTTCTTTTTATCTTGCCCTATCGGAGATATAATCTCAAGCCAATTATTCAATTGAACTCGTACGATAGAAAATGGCAAGATCAGATCGCTCAACTACAAGAGAAGTAGTTTCGTCTGGCTTCACAATTCCAATGAAGACTTCAAATCGTTAATCGACAGGGTCTCGAGAAGAAACCAACGATTAAAGGAGGACTGACTCTAGCAAA
Organism: Papaver bracteatum; assembly: GCA_023529315.1. NCBI lineage: Eukaryota > Viridiplantae > Streptophyta > Magnoliopsida > Ranunculales > Papaveraceae > Papaver > Papaver bracteatum. The sequence goes on from JAJJWX010000603.1 coordinate 1,658,344, forward strand.
CTAACTAGTATCACACTTGAGGTGTGGGGATTAGTTTTTCCAGTTGCTAGACGTCTCCTTTATATAGTTTTCAAATCAGGGTTTGCAATCCAAGTTACCTTGGTAACAAAGCATTCAATATTCACCGTTAGATGAAAAACCTGATTTATCTAAGCTAATATCTTTCAACCGTTAGATCGAAACTTAGCTTGTCATACACACAAATGAAATGTATTTTATTTAGGTTTGAGTAACCGTATCTAAACATGTACATTTGGTTGGTTCAAAAATGGTTAGCCATATGAGTACTTTTATATCAACAATATTCATCTTTCTCATGACTAGTTCAAATAACTCATAAGAACTAGTTCAAGAGTTGTTCAATTGCAAGGAAATCTTATGTACTACACAAGACACAATTGAAGCAAAATCGGATTGATTCACTTGAATCAATTCATGAACAATATATCCACGGTTTGCAAAGATTGCATTCCTTATTGTTTTATTGTTTAAGTTCATGAACAACCGATTTGAGAAATATAACTAGCTTGGGTACGCATACTCTAGCTTTACCGGAATTGGGTTTGAAAACGCAGCAGAAATTCTCGGATAAAAACTTTTGTGGGTACGCATATCTAAGGTGACTGGTTTGTAAGTTTGAAAACTCCAAACTCAGCAGAAATTCACGGACGCGAACTTCCGCCAATACATATATGGGTACGCGTACCCAACCTGTCTCCTTCACCAATACCGCATGCACACATATGCACGCACTTGGTTTCCGGTACATGGACTTATACACTAATGTGCGAACACACTATATATGCTTATATCTATAGGTGGTTACGTAATCTCGACTCTATATTTTAATTATTGAAACATTCCTTTATAATGTTAATAGTCGTTAGACATAAAGAATCAACTACCGTCATCAAAGACATTTTCAAGATTGAAACGTCATCATGACTTTCGTCATGGATAAATATGAAAGGTGGTTAAAGCAAAAACTTACCAACACATATTTCGAGAAAAAGATAGGCGAGTAAACTCGGCTCGAAATAGCAAACGTGTATGTATGAAAACTATCATACTTATACGACTGTTGTCTCAAGAGTAGGAGATAGATATACTTTTGAGTGCTAGGTAAGTTCAAGTTCCACTAGTTCCTTAAGTAGTTCTTCGTCTTCGTAAGATAATCGCCATGGAGTCTGGAGCTCAACTATACTTAACTATCCTAGACCGAGACTTAGTCATAAGTAAACTAGAAATCAAGACGTATAGTTTTGATCACTAATATTGGAAAACATGCTTGAGATAGAAACGCATGCGAGTTCGACCGAGCAATGCTCTAACAATCTCCCCCTTTGTCAATTTTAGTGACAAAACTATCAATACATATAGATTACAAAATAAATAAAACTTTGTAGCTTCTCATCCACATGGTTTATCTCCTTGGTGCTTCAATATTACTCGAAAACTTCGTCTTTTCCAGGTACTCCCATGATTCCATAGATGTCCAATTCAACATCATTGTTGTTGGAGTCCCGTATCCACAACAATAGGAAAACAAAAGCTCTCGATCATTGTTATACAGTGTCATAGTATTATTACACAGCTGTAGATGGTGGATTTTCGACAAAGGGTAGAATTGTAAAAACTATACTCCAGATTCGGCAACCAGATAGGTATTGAGGCTCATGTCTCTCGATTAAAGCATGAAAGCTCATGCCACAAATATCTGACTGAGAAGGTTGTCTCTCAGAGTACATGGAGATGTGTAGTCTCCCAGCTGAAACCACGGCACATCTCATGAATACTAAGCAATTTCAGTAATTACTCCGGATCCGGAAATCAGATGAGTATCGAGACTCATGTCTCTACAGCATGAAAGCTCATTCCATAACCCTCTGATAGAGAAAGTCTCTTAGAGAAGATGCAGATGTGCAGTCTCCCAGATGAGACCACAGCACATCTCATAACCCTCTGATAGAGAAAGTCTCTCAGAGATGATGCAGATGTGCAGTCTCCCAACTGAGACCACGACACATCTCATAAGCCTATGATGGATAAAGTCTCTCAGAGAAGATGCAGATATGCAGTCTCCCAGCTGATACCACGGCACATCTCATAAGCCTCTGATGGAGAAAGTCTCTCAGATAAGATGCAGATGTGCAGTATCCAGGTTGAGACCATGACATATCTCATACTGTATAGAATCGAAAGATTGGACGACAATGTCTTTGGGATGCGACCGGTTTTCCCCGACTATGAAAGAGGAATATGACACTCCAGCAAGTTCGTATTGCTCAAACCCTGAGATAATTAATGCTCCTAGGCAGGAAGCCCTTCTAGTATAGAGCCATCAATTAATTGTATGAAATCGTCTGAATATCCAGCAATATTCTACGAACTGTCTTCTGAATATCCAACAATATTCTACGAACCATCGTCTGAATATCCAGTAATATTCTACGAACCATCGTCTGAATATCCAGCAATATTCTACGATCAATCTTTAATTGTCTGAATATTCAACAATATTCTACGATTCTCTATTATATTTCGTCACTTCAATTCGTGGTTCTTCCCAGCAGAATGCCATGAGTTAATGGTAAATATTCAACGAAACAGGCATCTGAGCATCGAATAAGCCCTGAAAAAAATGGTGCAAGTGTTATTAGCAAATAATGCACAGACCAGCATTTTGAACGAGCATTTCAAAATATATGAACGAACGAGGAACCTATGCAAAATAGGAAGGAAAAATAAAAATAAAAAAATTAGCAAAAGCGTCAGGGGACTGGGCTCACCAGCCGGCCAGTCACGTCGTGACCAGTCCCGCGCCCAATTTTATATTTTATCATATTTATACTATTTTCCCGATCTCATGAAAATCCTCTCGTTCGAGCAAATTTTCTTTATTTCAAAGAAATTATCTGAATCACATGATTTCATCAAAAATAATAAAATTAGGAAGAGGTGGCATAGGACCGCCGGACAGACGGTCATGCCTTGGCTGGTCCACACCTCATGTTCCCCATTATTTTATTATTTCTCTCAAATTATGAAAATTCCTTGATTTTATGAATTTTCTCTAAAATCATGAAAATTACCTAATTTCATGTATTTTTATCTAAATCACATGATTTTATAAAAAATAATAAAATTAGGAAAAGGTGTCATGGGACCGCCGGTCGGTCATGGCTTGGTCGTGGCCGGTCCCACACCTTGTTCCCCATTATTTTATTATTTCTCTCAAATTATGAAAATTCCTTGATTTCATGAATTTTTCCTAAAATTACCTAATTTCATGTATTTTCTCTAAAATCATATAAAATATTAAAAAATTAGAAAAAACTTGTGGGACCGGGCTCTAGCCGGTCCCACACGCTCGTTGGTTTATTATTATTTGGTGTTTTGTTTCATGATTTCATGAAAACTCCCTAATTTCAACAAAATATCTTGGTTTTCAACAAATCTCCTTGATTTTATGAAAATTATCTAAAATCATCAAAATTTGGTAAAACTGGGAAGAGTGGCTTGGGACCCGCGCCCATTGCCGGTCCCACACTCCCATTCCCTATTTTATATTCATTAATTTATGTCTCTCATCTTATGGGAGTTCCCTAATTTCATCAAAACTCTCCAGTTTCATGGAATTTCCCTCAAATCACAGAAAATACATAAAATTTCATAAAACTGGGAAAAGCATGTGGGACCGTGTTTGTCAACCGGCCGGTCATTCCCTAGCCGTGTCTGGTCCCATACCTTATAATTCCCTGTTTTATTTATTATTTTCATCATCTTATGTATTTTTCTCAGTTTCAGCAAAACCATGGATTTTGCATATTTTCTCGAATGTTGCTCAAACGTGCACCAGAAAATATCAAAATTCTCATGACTGAAGCGCGAACACCATGGTGACACGGGCACATCCCCTTGACCGACCAAGGGTGACCATAAGGCTTGCAAATAGCTGGTCTCGTATGTTTTAATGATTTTAACCTAATTTGCTCAGCTGCTCATATTAGGTTCAAACTCTTTCCAAACAATTGGGAGTTTGCTCAAACGACCATCCACTGGTCCCACACCCACCAAGATCCGGTCTCATGACCTCTTGGCCGGTCCTTCATATTTCCATAGTACCGTGGGACCGGACCCTTGAATTCTTCCTGAGTTTTACTCTCGAGCTGATTTCACCTCCCGAACAAGCGTAAAACCTAAATATTCCCGCATTGGGAGATAAGAAATTATTTTCCGTGGAGGGGCGGACCATCAAAATCCGAGTCCGTATGAGAATTCTACATCAATTCTAGTAAAGGGGGTTAATTAGGGTTTCAACCAATATGGGGATTGCTCAAACGACCAGCAATTGGTCCTGTGACCACCAAGAGCCGGTCCTAAGCTCTCTTGGTCGGTCCCTATCTCCCATATCTAGGTTTTATCACCTAATACTGAACCCGGCAGTAATTCAGTAAATGATGAAACCAGCATTTAATAATTCTTTCACCAGCTGGTCTTCAAGAGACTTTGGTATTTTTGCTCATTCGAGCATCTAGGCGTTACATGGTGAACCCGTCATCCCATGTAGCCGGTCTCGTGTTGATTTGCAATAAATCATCACTTCGTTAAAATTAGGGTTTTGAATCCAGAGCTCTGCAGAAGCGTGATTCTGAGCAGATTCAAACACTCTGATAATTTTATGTTGATTTCATGATTAACATTTTTATTTATTTTGCTCGACCCAGCAGTCAGTAAATTAAATTAATATTTTATTCGGTCCCGCTACCAATATATCCATCAAACGAGCAATATTTTCTCAAACTGGCAATATTTGCCCGAACCGGCAATATTCACTCAAATTAGCAATATTCGCTCAGACTAGCAATATTTGCTCAGATCAAAGAATATTGGTTAAACTATCAATATTTGACAATTCAGCAACACACAGTTTGCTCGTTTTAGGTCATAATGGAACCTCGTCTTAGCAGACATGCTAAATTCATGAGTTTCTGAACATTTGCTAATCATGTTCAACTCAGCACTACACGGACTCATCTTCCCATAAAGTCAGCAACTGACTCCACAATCACGAGATTTCAATCGTGTCACATGGGGGGATATTAACTAGGGTTTTGGTCTGGCGGTCTACGGCACGTGTGTTCACCCACGATGAGAATGTGAGCAAGTCATGCAATCAGTTGGAAGAATCAGCAAAGTAGTGGGTGGAAAATTAACCAAGTCTCCGCACGATGAGTAATTGGTTTAACACGATTTCCCACTTCCCCACTCTCTGATTCCAGCAACCGTCACACTTCATGGGTTCATGGTGCTTTCAACTCCGGCATTATAAAATGTCTCTGAATCCTGATTGAAAGGACAACATTTTTCAATAAGAGTTTTTCGATCATTCGAACAACAATCGCCTAAACGAGCAATTTCTCATCAAAGTTTATACAGACAATCTTTCGTCTACACGAACTCACAGAAATCACTATCAATCAGGAAAAATTCAATCATTCAGACCGTTTTCACGCTGAATTCACAACACAACTTCTATCTCAGATCACCATTGATCTCACACATTTCTTAGCTTCCCTCCTACAGATCAACCCATCCTCTCTTGTGACCGAATTGACTCTGGAACGACCATTGTTCTTGGTTTAGGCCGGGGTCTTACAGATTGATCTCTTGAACTAAAAGCAATCCCTTATTTCAGTGCATCTGTGTGAGGTTCAACATTTCGATCGGTTCAAAGAGTCTCCACATGGTCGACTCATTAATTCCGTAAAAACTAGCAAATCATTTTTCCCCATCTACAACAGCATCAAAGTTCTTATATCACAACTTCCACAACAATACTATGGTGATATGTATCACTCCCCCTTAGTCAATACTTTCGTCTCAACATGAAAATCACCCCCCTTACATAATGATCCAAAAACCATATGTATTTTTAGTGTGAACTACATATTGATTCTCCCCCTTTTTGTCAATAAAATTGGCAAAGGTACGAAAACGGTATCCTAATGAAATTTTCATGGAGACGTTTCAAGACCAAAGAAAAGGACATATCAACTTGTTTATATGCAATCATAAAGCCGAAGCTAAATGCATTTATCAAGGAGTTTATAAAGATACAAGATAACCCCTAAAAATTCCACAGCCGCACTCCCCACAAAGATATGGAAATTAAGCGCAAGTTCAAAAGAACTCTCTCCCATTTGATGTCATTCCCGAGAGAACAACAAGAGCGACCTTACTTTTATAAGAAAAAAAGGATTTTATTGGAAACACTAAGATACTTAGAAAATATAACTACTACAAACAAACGTGGAAACCACCTCAAGAAGTTCCAAACTCAATTGACCAAAAGATCGGGATAAGCACCCGGGCAAGAGTTATGGATGACTAATAAACCAGAACAACACCAATAGACTGCCGTAATCTTTGAAACGTGGAAGTATCTAATGGTTTGGTGAGAATATCATCTAATTGTTGTCCTGAGGACACAAATTCCATAGTAAAAATACCATTCTCATGAAGATATCGAATAAAATGATACCTTATGTCAATGTGCTTAGTCCTTGAGTGCTCAATTGGATTTTCTGTTATGCGAATTGCACTGGTGTTATTACATAAGATCCTTATAATTCCAGTATTGATTCCATAATCAGCGAGCATTTGTTTCATCCATAGAAGTTGAGTATAATATGAGCCTGCAGCGATGTATTCTTCTTCACATGTTGAGAGGGATTGTGAATTTTGTTTCTTGCTATACCAAGCTACAAGATTCAATCCTACATAGTAGAATCCCCGATGTACTTTTTCTATCTTCCACATATCATGCCAAATCTGCATCTGAATAGGCAGTAAGATCAGTCTTAGTATCAAAAGTGTAAGATAGACCATACCCCGCAGTGTGATTAATGTAGCGTATAATCCTTTTTACAGCTGCAAGATGAGACTCCTTTGGATTTGCTCGAAATATAGCACAACAACCAACACTAAAAGCAATATCAGGTCGAGTGGTTATAAGATATAGAAGGTTTCCAATGATAGATCGATAAAGGTTTTGATCCACATTTACACCTTTATCATCTCGATGCAGTTTACCAGTGGTAGGCATATGAGTTAGTTTAGGGGTGGACTTATCAAGACCAAATCTTGAGACAAGATCTTTAGCATATTTCTCTTAATATAAGTAAATTCCATCCCTGCGTTGTTGAATTTGTAAACCAAAAAATAATTTTAATTCACCAACATTGCTCATTTCAAACTCCTTTCCAAGAGATACTTGAAATTCGTGTGCAAGTTTCTCTGATGTTGATCCATAGATGATATCATCTACATAGACTTGAGAAATTACAACATATTTTCCACTCCACTTGGTAAACAGTGTTTTATCAGCTCCCCCTCTCGAAAAACCTTTCCCAAGAAGAGATGAGGTCAGTTTTTCGAACCAGGCACGAGGTGCTTGTTTTAACCTATACATCACCTTATTAAGTTTAAGGGCGTGATATGGGAAGTTAAGGTTTTAAAATCCCTTCAGTTGAGTTACATAGAATTCTTCCTTTAAGGTTCTGTTTAAAAAAGCGGATTTGATGTCCATTTGAAATATCTTTACCTTAAGAAAACAAGCATGAGATAATAACAATCTGATGGACTCAAGGCGTGCGATAGGATCGAAGGTCTCATCAAAGTCAATTCCTTCGGTTTGTGAATATCCTTGAGCGACAAGTCTTGCTTTGTTTTTGACAATAGTGCCAAACTCATCTGACTTGTTCTTAAATATCCATTTGGAGCCCACAATATTGATATTTGGAGGACAAGGTACAAGCTTCCATACATCTTGTATTTGAAATTGATTTAACTCTTCATGCATTGCATTCACCCATAAGGGATCGCTAAGAGCATCATCAATATTCTTTAGTTCTACTTGTGAGAGATAACAGCTAAAATTGCACAAATTTTGAAGTTGTCCTATAATCTTTGCAGTAGAACTCTTCCTCCAATGATACTGTTGGGATCATGGTTTCTTTGAACCCAGAGGTCTCGTGGGGGGACACGTTCTTGTTCAACTGGCACAGTCTGATCAGTGTTTTTCTCCTCATCACTTGAAAGATCAGGATCAGTAACAGTAGGTGTAAGTTCAACTGAATCCAGAACTTCCTTTACTTTCTCAGTTGGAGGCAATTCAGTAGGAGAAAAATCATGATAAAAATCGCTAATATCATCAATGATGTCATTTGCAGACTCCATCATCACTTGGGCTCTAAGATTAAGGACTCGAAAACCACGACTATCAGACGCATACCCAAAAAAAAATACCTTAATCACTTTTAGTATCAAATTTCCCTCCCTGTTCTCGATCTTTTAGAATGTAACATTTACTTCTGAACACTCTAAGATAGTGCAAGTTGGGTTTTCTACCATACCACAACTCATATGGAGTGTTTAAGGTTTTAGACCGTAGATACACACGGTTGATCAAGTAGCATGTTGTGAAAACAATTTCTCCCCAAAATCTTAGAGGTAAGTTTTTGTTATGGAGCATTACCCTGGCCATTTCCCGAATATTCCTATTCTTTCTTTCAGCAACTCCATTAGCTTGAGGATTAATGGCTGGTGAGTATTGTTGAATAATCCCCAGTTTGTCACAAAATTCAAATACTTTGGTGTCTTTGAATTCAGTGTCACGGTATCTTCTAATTTTCTTTAGTTTGCGACCATGTTCATTATGGATTCTATTAACATTAATCTTAAATTCACCAAGAGTTTCATTCTTATGAGCAAGAAATGCTACCCAAGTGAATCAGGTGTAGTTATCTACCATAACTAAAGCATATTTATTTCCTCCAATAGTAAATTGTTGAATTGGTCCGAAGAGATCCAAATGAATTAAATCAAGTGGAGCCTTAGTGAGAATATCTCGAGATGACTTATGGTGAACTTTTGTTTGTTTACCCTTTTGACAGGCACCACATACACTGTCAATCTTTGCATTGATTTTTGGAATGCCTCTAACAAGTTCTTTGTTAATGATCTTAGTTAAGAGATGATAATTGATGTGACCAAAATTCTCATGCCAAAGATGTGTAGATTCCACCTTAGTCAAATTGCAACAATTACTAAACTCAGTATCCAGGAGATAATAGTCATTTTTACCATGAGTTCCTTGAAAAATTACTTTTCCAATTTTGTCTACAATATCACATCCATTTGCATTGAAGACAACTCTACGACCTTTGTCACAAATTTGACTAATAGAAAAAAGATTTGCAGTCATGCCTTTGACATAGACTATATCATGGATTTCTGGAACACCGGGAAGCTTGATTGTACCCTTCTAGCTAATGTAGCAACAACTCCTATCTCCGAAAGTAACTGGTCCTTCTTCAAAGTCACTTATGGAAACAAACCATGAAAGTTCACCAGTCATATGTCGACTACAACCACTATCGAGAAACCATTAAAAGGGTGATGTTGATTTTAAAGAAAAATCTCCCATACTAACACTACTTTTCTGTTTAGAATATCTTGTTAGTATTGTACACCTTTTTAGATAAGTAAGCAGTTTTTCAGCTTTCTTGTGGAGATTTCTCGCAACTTTTATACTTTTCTGAAAATGTGTACATGTATGTTGAGCGTGATTGTGAGACTCACAAAACATACAATGGCCAACATTGGTAATCATATTTAAGAAGTTCTTTCTTCTGTCAAGTTTTTCAAAGCATAAACTATTTGTAACACTTGACTTACTATGATCATTTAGAGAGGAATCAAAGGAGTTACTCATCATCAAAGAAGAAATTTTGACAGACTTCAAATCCTTACGCTTTGCAATTTCTGCAACTAGATCACTATTGATCTGGATTTGTTCATCCAACTTCCTTTGGATAATAACAAGATTTTTAGAACATTCTCTAAGATTAAAATTTATTCCTGGTGAAGCATTTATAGAGACTTTACTGTCCATATAGTCAGATCGCTACAAACACAGACTGATAAGGTCTTTAAACGTGTTTTCATGCTCTGATACCAATTGAAAAAGCAGGGGTCTAACAACCTCACCAAATAATTGGATTAACAATCTGTATGGACTAACTCTAATATAATTTTAAGAGAATCAACTAGACACTCAGACTCAATCTTAACAAAAAGTATATCAAGGAGTTAATATCTCTATCTCTCGATTTGATCTATACTCAAGCAAATAGAAATCTGCGATTCTTTATAAAATACAAGAGATATAAACTTTGATGGTATCAAAAACCAATATCCAAGGATCAATCAATTTCCAATCAACAATGAAAGGTTGAATTTCACAACTGATCAATACAACGCACAACCTGCGATATTTGAATTATATAACTAAATATAATGCGGAATAGAAATAACACAGATACCAGAAATTTTATTAACAAGGATATCACAAATGCAGAAAAACCCCGAAACCTAGTCCAGATTGAACATCACACTGCATTAAGCATTTACAGACACTAGCCTACTACAAACTAATTTCGGTCTGGACTGTAGTTGAACCTTAATCAATATCACACTGATTAAAGGTACAGTTGCGCTCCTTACATATCTGATCCCAGTAGGATACTATGCACTTGATTCCCTTAGCTGATCTCACCCACGACTAAGAGTTGCTACGACCAAAAGTCGAAGACTTGAATAAACAAATCTTTATCACACAGAAAAGTCTTCGATAATATATAAATCTGTATCTGTGGTGAACATGAATCAATCAATAATCCAGACTTATATTCCCGAAGAACAACCTAGAATTATTGATCACCTCACAATAATCTAAATCGTATGGTAGTGAAACTAGATACTGTGGAATCACAAACGATGGGACGAAGATGTTTGTGATTTCTTTTTATCTTTCCCTATCAGAGATTGTTGATGGCGGATTTTAGTTCAGGGCTAAAGTTGTAAAACCAATATTTTGTATTACCATCATGCAGAGGATGAGATTATTTTATAAGTGATGAATACTTCTTCACTTTATTAATTTACCTAGAATGGAGCATGTATCAACAATCCCCCGAATATTCTGTGAATTTTAGCATTATTTATTAATGCATAAAACACCTTGTATTTCCTGTGTTGTTCCTAGCAGAACTCTTATTGTTGGTGCGGCATGATGACTGATTGTTACTCGCATTAAAGTAGCATGAATATCCAAGTACCAACAGTGAGGCATGCACGAAATGCCCGTACATGCTATAACTCTCGGTGTGTTATACTAGCCCGATTGAGCATCTAGAATGTCCATAGCAGTCTAGAAACGATCACGATCATCCAACTTCACTAGCGTGATTGGATGACCCATATCGAATCCAATACACCCAAGCAGGTATTGGAATATTCACTGCCGACCGCGTCCTCCCCAAAATGGGTGGCAAATCTTGCCAAACCGTCCAAACCAAGCGTAATGGATGTGGCACATTATATGTGTCGCAAAACAATCTCAACTATCCATCTTCGCAGGCATAGATGTAGGGTGTAGATAAAGATTCAAAGGGCCCAAAGCATGTCAACACAATCACCGTGGGCCGCCTACACACATGAACAATCAGTCAGGACCAACCATGTTTGGTTGTCCCAATTCGTGCGTGCAAAAAAATGCATGAAGCACGGCCGAACAAAACCCTAATTAGGGTTTGTATCGATCACAAGCGTCCGTTTTCTCGTGATCGAATGAAGGGCTTAGGAGATACTTGAGCAGGTCCAGTGAGCATCAACATGATCACCGTGGAACCATCTATCTCCTGACCCGACCGACCAAGGTATACCATGCCTGATTTCTCCAAAACGTATGCCCAAACTAGTGTGGTCACGCTTCCCAAATAACAAACTGATCTCGACCACTCAACTTCGCCGGACGAATTGAGCGGATTAGATCACGTTTCCATGGGATAGTCAGGTACAGACGTGAATATCAGCCTACTACCTACACGCCGGACCAAACGACTGAGACCGACCAAGCTTGGTCGTCTCGAAACGCACGCCTTGAAAGTGGCATGCTGTGCCCTTTAGGAATCCTTTGCGGCATAGGATTTTTGTCGCAAAACGATCTCATCCACTCAACTTCACCGGTAAATTTGAGTGGCCTAGATCAAACCTTCGTGGGACATTGAAGCATGGACATGGACATCAGCATGCCGTCTACACGCATTCCTGATCGGTCCTCCATGAAACGCCTCCCATGCTTGGATTCGACCAAGCTGAAGGAGTACACTCGTGCACCTCCTAAACCCTAATTCGAGGGTCGCAGATGTGGGTCGCAAGTCATCTCGTCCGTCCAACTTCGCCATCTCGGACGGACGGCCTAGGATAAGAGTTAGGCGACCAGTGAAGTATTACCGTGATCACCGTCTGCCACTCTACCACACCATGTGGTCGGCTAAGGGAGGATTTTCTAGCGCAGCCTCCAAACCCTCACGTGAAGTAGGCAGAGCATGGTGCTCAACAACGATGTTTCATATATGCCGAATACATTCGATGCATAACATGCATAGAATACACACGATACTTTACAAGTATCGACTTCCTAAATAACTTAGTTATTTAACTAGAATTACATGCTACCTTATATGGATCCCACGATCCACACACTCGAGACATCAATCATGTCACAAACTGGGGTATTGGTTTGGCAGTTTACATTGTGCAGCGTGCAACGCGCCATCACAAGAACGTGTCAGGAATACATGGACGATTAGTGATGATGGGAGAAGTGGGAAATATTGATCATGTGACACTAACACACCACTATACTACTCCATCACTCCACTTCCTCCACTTCCTACGAGAGACGTGAGTAAGGCTCAAATGACTTGTATAAATAGGTTCTCCTCCCTATTTCCAAATAGAGAACACAACACATGAACCAAGTGTTAATACAACACGTATTCAAACACCCAGAGCCTGCTTGCATTAATCGTAAGCCTGCTCACCTTTATGTTACAAGTCATAAACAATCCTACACCTTCCAATCTCAACACCTTCTTCACTTCCCTCCCTAAGATCAACCCCATCTCCTTCACTTTGTGACCGAAACAAGTCTGGAACGGCAATTTCTTGGTTTAGGCCAGAATTGTATAGATTGATCTCTCGAATCAAAAGAACTCATCGTGCAGTGCATTTGTTTAGGGTTTAGGTTCATTCCTTATCCACACACCCCAAATTACCAAATCCGGCAGAATAGTTTTCACCCATAAACAATTGGCGACCACAGTGGGAGATTAATCTCTCGGTTGCAATATTAATTTTTTGGTTCTCAATTTTATCTTTCAATACCCGATTCAATTTTCGCAATTTCAAGGGGATAGATCTTAGAACAAATTCAATCAACAATTCATTTCAAGATGGTGGGACTCAGGTCTGGATCAGCAATCAATTCTGATGGAGCTAGTGTGGATAACACTCCTGGTGTCGATGTACCTGTCAGTGGAGCTACCGTGGTCAATACATCTCGTGGAGCCGTCACTTCTATCACCAACACTAGCGGAGCAGGAGATATTCCAGTAGGTGTAACGCCTCCCATCACCAGAGCCAGAGCAGCCGCGAATCCCGGCATCTCCTTAAGTATAATGCCTCCGGTGGTCACCAGAGCAACAACTTTCACTCCTTCATCAGGACGAGGAGGACCATCTCCCATTACCATTGCAGACTTGATGGAAAAGCAGGAAGTTCTTGCTAAAACTCAAACGGATATGGTCGTAACTCAGAAATAGGTACTCACTTTTGTTAAGACATTAACTGATCGATTGACACAGGAGACACGACAGCCCCTGGAGCCAACAAGGAACGCATTCAACGCACCGGAGAAGGTACTTCAGCAGCGAGGACCTACATGGACCTGATCAAAGAAGCGACATCAGATATGAGCAGTCCTATCATGGGGATTCCTACACTAGGGACTGATCCTCACAACGATCTTCCTCAATTCAACAGTCTCACTATGAGCCAGAGGTCAGTGGATCAAGAAGTGTTTTTATCTAGTGGAAAATTTATGCGAACTTTTACACCTCTCGAAGAATCAGCGGGCAGAGACGTTTTGCTGCAATCAACCAGAGGAAGGTCACAACCGTTCCCTACATGTCACCGCACGTATCAAGGATTTAGAGTTCAATACGGCCCTTATCGACGCTCCTCCGCAGAAAGAATCAGACAAGTTCGTTACGTCCCACTCCACACGTGGGCGTCAATTCAGGAAGAAGACCGGCTTGCATCATTGAGGGATAAAACCCACGATGCATCTTTCCTGACGAAGCATTCTTCTCCATCCTATGAAGCCACGACCCACGTTCATACGAAGAGGGAACAAACTTTTATGACGAGTCGTGACCAGAAAAGGAAAACGGGAACGAAATTTTGTGACGAGTCGTGACTAGAAAGGGAAAATGGTGTACCGACGCTGCCATTATCAATTAGCAGGGGAAACTGCTACCCAGTCTCTCCACCTAATGGAATGCTAAAACAACAACGAACTACAAGAACCAGTGCTAGATTCTCTACAACATCTGCAAGATGGCACCAAGTCCACAACTGATGAGCTTGAAATCGTTGAGGAATCTCATATGCCTATCTCCGTTAGCTCAACCTTATGTACGGATAAATGCACGAAGCTCATGGAGCTTATCAAAGAGTACCAGGATATATTCGCTTGGAGATATGAAGAAATGCCGGATTTAGATGAAAATTGGTCACCCATAATATACATGTCATACCTGGATCCAAGCCGGTTAAACAGTTGCAGTTCAGACACGAGGAAAATGGATAGATCAGGTGATGCGTAGACTTCAGAGACTTGAATAGGTGCTGCTCTAAAAACGATCTTCCTCTACCTAATATCGACATGTTAGTAGATGCAACCAGCAGACATGGCATGTTATCACACTCAAGTGTTTTTGACTCTAAAGTTACTTCAATATCTCCATGAATAGATGTAGCGGCTACAACCAGATAAGGATGTACGAACATGACACAAGTAAGATATCTTTTCGAACTCCTCTCGGAAATTTTTATTATACCATACTGCCATTTGGTTTAAAGAATGCCGGTGCAACGTATCAACGTTCTGGAAATCTTCCATTGGAGCCGATACCTCAAGGAAGCACTTCTAGAATATAACGATGTACATGCGTCATATCGAGCAAGATCCGGGTGAGTCACTTTATCAGACATGGTACATGTATATCATTCTATGTTGGAGAATATGCGCTTTTGGTCATCCTCTAGAGATGTTGAACGCTCATCTACAACAATATATGCCCCGATAGAAAGAACCAGGTCTGTCGGTAATGAAGAGCCTCATAATGTTCTTAGGGGCATATATCTCACCAACAGGAGATACAACCTTCAGCCTTCTGTAAGCAGTTCCCTGAAGCAGCAAGAGGAAAACCACCGAGATACAACATCCTGCACGTCCAAAATCACTAACTCCGGACTCTAGTACCATATGCACGACTGCCACAATAGTGAAACAACGTCCAAGATATTCCATATCTAGATTGACAGTATCTACGCTTTTAGAATCTGTCTCCCATAGAAGAAGTAGTTGCGTTACCAAAGGAGTATGACTGGGGACTGCTTACCACTGCCCATCTCAAAGATGGTGAATTTAGAGAGATGCAAGTACGCTATCATTATGATTCCAAGATAGCCAAAGATGATGATATACTCTAGAGATCATATGTAAAGACAGCCTCGTGAACCTTGCGTGGAAACATCTATCAAGTCGAGAGCTCTGGATACTCGTGGGCAGGGGACTGTCTCCCCCTTCTCTATTCCATGAAGAAACATCAAGAAAGCTATCGATTCCAGCATATCCCTCTAATAACGAGACGATCTCTACCGTTGTATGAAGAGTGCCAAGTTCGTGCAAGTTGCTATCACGCATATTCCCGCCAGTCTCTTCTGATCACAGCTGCTGCTAAGAACCGTTGTTCATTTGTTGATACCAGTGCCCGAACTTCACGATAGCAACAACCACTACGGACAGAGGTAATCTGAACTTCTGCATATTTTATTTTTCTATGGAGAAGTAATAGAGTCATGGAGAATAGATGGTGATATCTTTATTATGGTAAACTCGCCGACCATACAAGATAGAACCATATAAATTACGCTTGGAGACTGAGGATCAACATGAAATTCCTTCGCTGTCAATCAAGGACTTCTTCAATACAAGAGAGATGGTCAATCAAGAAGCACGTAATTTGCAAGGGAAAACCAAACTGAAGAAGAGGCCGCTTCAACGCTCCCTCCAGCAGAAGCCGCTTCAAACACTCCCTCCAAGCCGCTTCAATGTTCTCTGCAGAAGAAGGCATTTCAATTCTCTCCAGAAGAAGGCGTTTCAGCTCTCTCTCCAAAAGAAGAAGTCACTTCAACACTTCAACGCTCCCTCCAGTAGAAGCTGCTTTAACACTCTCCGGGACCTGCTCGCTCCAGAAGCTGCTTCAACACTCTCCGGGACCTGTTCGCTTCAGAAGCTGCTTCAACAATCTCCGAGACCTGCTCTCTCCAAAAGCTGCTTCAACGCTCTCTACAGGACCCACATCCATATTTGAGCACACAAGGTTCATTTTTGAGCAAAGAAAGCACGCAGTGGGTCCCAAGTTTGAGCGAAGAAGGCGTCAATGTCAGAGCAAGCAAGACATGTATTGATCAACTCACAAGGCTGGTATTGATCAATTCACGAGGCTGGTATTGCTCAAGTCGCAAAGGCTGGTGTTAATCAGGACATAAAACCGGTATAATAGGCGCACACAGCAAGGACGGTTTCAGTCAAAGCACATGGACGGCGTTTGAAGCATGTACACAGTGGATCCACGTTTAACCGAAGCAGACACAACAAGCCCACGTTCGATCAAGAACGCGCACGATGAGTCCCACGGTTAAGAGAAGTACGCGGGCCTACATGCCTATCAAATAGGTGCGACACGGTGACGTTTGGTCGAAGCATATACATGGTAGGGTACACATTTTTTCAGGGTTATATGCACGTTTTCTATGGTAAAAGAAGATACAAGTTCTATTCCCTTCTTGGATCAAATACCCGAAAGAGAAAACCGGTCCTACCAAGGTCGTCGTCACACCTGGAGTACTCCCACGAACGAAGCAGGCGCAGTAGTCCATCGATTAGACACATCAAGCCCACGTTCGATCAAGCAGGTGTATTAGTCCCACGAACGAAGCAGGTGCAGCAGTCCGTCGATTAGGCACAACCTCACGATCGAGCGAAGCAGGCGCAATTTCCCCTCGACCTAATCAGGCATACCAAGGTCAATCCGTAAATACCTACATTCGAACGGAGCAAGCACGGAGAAGGCCCTTGACCGAAGCAGGCATGGCAAGGTCGATCGAAGCAGGCAAGACCGACATCATACTAGGGGAATGCTCGCCTAGACGCCTCTTGAACGTGACATGATCTAAGGACAGGATGACCCGTCTCTCCTGGTAACATCTAACTTTATCTCATAATTTTTATCTTTAACTGTCACCATCTTATGCCTACCCTACAATAGTGTAACCATTATGCGCTAGGCAGGGGACTTAATGTTGATGGCGTATTTTAGTTCAGGGCTAAAGTTGTAAAACAATATTTTGTATAACCAACCTGCAGAGGATGAGATTATTTTATAAGTGATGAATACTTCTTCACTTTATTAATTCACCTATAATGGAGCATGTAACAACAATCCCCTGAATATTATGTGAATTTTAGCATTATTGATTAATGCATAAAACGCCTTGTATTTCCTGTGCTGTTCCTAGCAGAACTATTATTGTTAGTGCGGCATGATGACTGATTGTTACTCGCAGCAGAGTAACATGAATATCCAAGTACCAACAGTAAGGCACACACGAAATGCCCGTACAGGCTATAACTCTCGGTGTGTTATACTAGCCCGATTGTGTATGTAACTCTCGGTGTGTTATACTAGCCCGATTGAGCATCTAGACTGTCCATAGCAGTCTAGAAACGATCACGATCATCCAACGTCACCAGCTTGATTAGATGGCCCGGATCGAATCCAATACCCCCAAGCAGGTATTGGAATATTCACTGCCGACCCAACGCGGGCCCCACATGGTCGGCCTCCCCAAAAGGGGTGGCAAATCTTTCCAAACCGTCCAGACCAAGAGAAATGGACAAGAAACCCTAAATTAGGGTTTGCGGCACATTACATATGTCGCAAAACGATCTCAACTATCCATCTTCGCAGGCATAGATGGAGGGTGTAAATGTAGATTCAAAGGGCCCAAAACATGTCATCACAATCACCGTGGGCCCGCCTACACACGTGAACAATCGGTCAGGACCAACCATGTTTGTTGTCCCAATTCATGCGTGCAAAAAAATGCATGAAGCACGGCCGGCCAAAACCCTAATTAGGGTTTGTATCGATCACGAGCATTCGTTTTCTGCTGATCGAATGAAGGGCTTAGGAGACACTTGAGAAGGTCCAGTGAGCATCAACATGATCACCATGGAACCATCTATCTCCTCACCCGACCGACCAAGGCATACCATGCCCGGTTTCTCCAAAACGCATGCCCAAACTAGTTTGGTCACGCTTCCCAAATCACAAACTGATCTCGACCACTCAACTTCGCCGGACGAATTGAGCGGCTTAGATCACGTTTCCATGGGATAGTTAGGTATAGGCGTGAATATCAGCCTACCACCTACACGCCGAACCAAACGGCTGAGACCGACCAAGCTTGGTCGTCTCGAAATGCGCGCCTTGAAAGTGGCATGCAGTGCCCTTTAGGAATCCTTTGCGGCATATGATTTCTGTCACAAAACGATCTCAGCCACTCAACTTCACCGATAAATTTGAGTGGCCTAGATCAAACCTTCATGGGACAGTGAAGCATGGACATGGACATCAGCATGCCATCTACACGCATGCCTGATCGGTCCTCCATGAAACGCATCCCATGCTTGGATTCGACCAAGCTGAAGGAGTACACTCGCGCACCTCCTAAACCCTAATTCGAGGGTCGTAGATGTGGGTCGCAAGTCATCTCGTCCGTCCAACTTCGCTAGCTCGGACGGACGGCCTAGGATAAGAGTTAGGCGACCAGTGAAGTATTACCGTGATTACTGTCTGCCACTCTACCACACCATGTGGTCGGCCAAGGGAGGATTTGCTAGCGCAGCCTCCAAACCCTCACGTGAAGTAGGCAGGGCATGGTGCTCAACAACGATGCTTCATATATGCCGAATACATTCGATGCATAACATGCATAGAATACACAAGATACTTTACAAGTATCGACTTCCTAAATAACTTAGTTATTTAACTAGCATTACATGCTACCTTCTGTGGGTCCAACGATCCACACACTCGAGACATCAATCATGTCACAAACTGAGGGATACACACTGGGGTATTGGTCTGGCGGTTTACAGTGTGCAGCGTGCAACGTGCCATCACAAGAATATGTCAAGAAGACATGGACGATTAGTGATGATGGGAGAAGTGGGAAAGATTGATCATGTGAAACTAACACACCACTACACTACTCCATCATTCCACTTCCTACGAGAGACGTGAGTAAGGCTCAAATGACTTGTATAAATAGGTTCTCCTCCCTATTTCCAAACAAAGAACACAACACATGAACCAAGTGTTAATACAATACGTATTCAAACACCCAGAGCATGCGTGCATTAATCGTAAGCCTGCTCACCTTTCAGTTACAAGTCATAAAAAAGCCTACACCTTCCAATCTCAACACCTTCTTCGCTCCCCTCCCTAAGATCAACCCCATCTCATTCACTTTGTGACCGAAACAAGTCTGGAACGACCATTTCTTGGTTTAGGCTAGAATTGTATAGAATGATCTCTCGAATCAAAAGCACTCATCGCGCAGTGCATTTTTTTAGGGTTTAGATTTATTCCTCATCCACACACCCCAAATTACCAAATCCGGCAGGAATAGTTTTCACCCATAAACAGAGATATAATCTCAAGCCAATTATTCAATTGAACTCCTACGATAGAAAATGGAAATATCGGATCGCTCAACTACAAGAGAAGTAGTTTCGTCTAGATTCACAATCCCAATGAAGTCTTCAAGTCGTTAATCAACAAGGTCTCGAGAAGAAACCTACGATTAAAGGAGGATCGACTCTATCAAACCAACTAGTATCACACATGAGGTGTGGGGATTAGTTTTTCCAGTTGCTAGACGTCTCCCTTATATAGTTTTCAAATCAGGGTTTGCAATCCAAGTTACCTTGCTAACAAAGCATTCAATATTCACCGTTAGATGAATAAAGCTAATATCTTTCAACCGTTACATTGAAACTTAGCTTGTCATACACATAAATGAAATGTATTTCATATAGGTTTGAGTAACCGTACCTAAACGTGTACATTTGGTTGGTTCACAAATGGTTGACCAATGGTTATCCATATGAGTACTTTCATATCAACCGTATTCATATTTCTCATGACAAGTTCAAATGACTCATAAGAAGTAGTTCAAGAGTTGTTCAATTGCAAGGAAATCTTATGTACTACACAAGACACAATTGAAGCAAAATTGGTTTGATTCACTTGAATCAATTCATGAACAATATAGCCACGGTTTGCAAAGATTGCATTCCTTATTGTTTTATTATTTAAGTTCATGAACAACTGATTTGAGAAATATAACCAGCTTGGGTACACGTATGGCTATGCGTACTCTAGCTTTACCGGAATTGGGTTTGAAAACCCAACAAAAATTCTCGGATGAAAACGTCTGTGGGTACGCGTATGAGTACACGTACCTAAGGTGACTAGTTTGTAAGTTCGTAAACTCCAAACTCAGCAGAAATTTACGAACATGAACTTCCGCCAGTACGCGTACCCAACCTGTCTCCTTCACCAATACCGCATGCATACATATGTACGCACTTGGTTTCCGGTACATGGACTTATACACTAATATGCGAACACACTATATATTCTTATATCCATAGGTGGTTACGTAATCTCAACTCTACATTTCAATCATTGAAACATTCTTCTATAATGTTAGTAGTGGTTAGACATAAAGAATCGACTACCGTCATCAAAGCCATTTTCAAGATTGAAACATCATCATGACTTTCGTCACGGATAAAGATGAAAGGTGGTTATAACGAAATATTACCAACACATATTTCGAGAAAAATATAGGCGAGTAAACACGGCTCAAAATAGCAAATGTGTATGTATGAAAACTATCATACTTATACGAATGTTGTCTCAAGAGTAGGAGATAGATAGACTTTTGAGTGCTAGATAAGTTCAAGTCTCCACATACCTTTTTGGTCGGATGAATTTCCACTGGTTCCTTGAGTAGTTCTTCGTCTTTGTAAGATAATCGCCATGGAGTCTAGAGGTCAACTATACTTAACTATCCTAGACCGAGACTTAGTCTTAAGTAAATAAGATATCAAGACGTATAGTTTTGATCACTAATATTGACAAACATGCTTGAGATATCAACGCATGCGAGTTCGACCGAGCAATGCTCTAACACTTATCGAATGTCGGAAGCGCAAGGATACTGAAGAAACTAGGTGAACTATAGGTTTAGTTGCTTGGTCTCAACTATACGAAGTTGGTTTATATTTTGTATAGCGGCTTAATTATAAGAGTATTTAATTCTGGACTAGGTCCCGTAGTTTTTCTGCATTTGCGGTTTCCTTGTTATCAACATCTTGATGTGTCTTTTACTTTTATAATTTCGCAATTATAATTATTTTTATTACAATTAGAAGTAAAATACACAAACGTTAATTCCGTATTACTTGATAGTGATCCTATAGAGTTGGTTAAGTCCGAACTTATTATCAAGTAATCACACTTTGATTATTGAATTGTCTCGATCTAGTATCCATAGACGATCACACAAAGTGTGAATACCGATTCATTGTATTATCTCGACTCAGTCCATAGACCATCACTTTTAGTAAGAGGACTTATAGGTGGAAAAGTTTTAGATTGAGGTATATTTGGGTACCCTCGTCTTTTCAAACTGTAGGATAGCAAGTACGCTAAGGTATCCCAAAAATTTATTTTATCAATATAAAATAGGTACGCTTAGTCTCCAAATTCTATTAGTTTGAACCACCTTGGGGTTCTCTTACAAGATGTAATTCAGTCAAATGCCTTAAAGTTTTTAAACTTAGGTTTGATCCTAAGAGTTAAACTCAGTATGCTCGGTCTACTTACTAGGGTTGTTTTTTACTTGCGATTGCTCCGTAGAATCCCTCTGCAAGGTTTTGCGATTTCTACTTGTATAAGAGTTATTCAACTATTATGGATATCCTAACTCATTACTAGCGTTATATTCAATTAGAAACTGACTTAGTTGGCCACCTAAAAAATTTATCAATCAATCATAAATATTAATTATTGTAAAAATAAAAGATAATCATGTGAAGGATTAAAAATAGACTTATATGCTAAATTGAATCATGTATTAGAACTAAGAATTCATCATAAATCACTAAGAAGTTTATATACTCATGGAATTAGTGAAACTTATGAGATACATATGATAAAATGGAGAAGAAATAGTTATGGTGATGAAATCGCTCTGAAACCCTAGCTTTTCTTCTCTCGCGTTCTTCTCTCCAAAGGCTTGATAAAAGATTAAAGATATCCCAAAAATATTAGAAGAGTCTCTTATATAGTAACCAAATATTGTTATGCCTATGCGCCAAATCCTGTGTGAAATAGGTTGACAAAACTCGTTAAAATTCCAAAACCAAGTCACGTCCAAATCGGTTAAACCTGTCAGTTCCGCAGAACTAACAGTGTTGACTGACTTCTTACTAACATTATCTTGTCAGTTCTGGATAACTGACATCCTATTCTCCATATTTTTATCCTCAGAAAGATTTTCTTCTCAACCCAACCGTAAGTTCACCTGAACTTACCTACGGTTTGGTATCCCATACGGAACCTTCCATGTCTTTACGCACGGTTGGAAACCTATCGTAACATCTACGATTTAGTAACCCACCGTAGTATTCCCTGTATTCTCCATAATCTAATCTTTGCGTTCCCTTTCCCTGAATTGATTGATCTTCTTCACCATTGAAACTAACTCCAAGACTTGAACCACATAACCAAACCCGATAATTTTTCACCACTGCCATTAGTGGTTATCAGCCATGACAACAACAACCATATATTTCTCTACATCTCACTACACTCCTTGATTTTCTTCTGTATCATTCACGATCAAGGAAACAACTGATAATATCCAAACTTCATCGGCAGTAACTCTATCTACGATTATAGCATCTCCCATTGACCATTATTCGATCTTCCATTTCTGATTAACACCACAACAAACTCTACATTCTCTCCTAATCTCGGGCTGAACTCCTAACTGTAATCAGCCATCGACATTCATCATGATCGCAACTGCCACTACATACCAAACCATTACCATCATTCCTCATAACCCATCAATAATAGCAGCAACCACATAATTCAATCCATTTCATTCATATTCATGTCACTGCCAATGGCAGCACCTCCCTATCCATCAACTCTATCTCAATTATCTGAGCTTGCACTTATCTATAATAACTGATCACCACAACACCTTTCTTGTTAACCTTGGAAACTGTCACACCTTCAAATGTTCGAAGCAATTTTTCGCGAAGGTACAACCCGACAATACAGTGGTTCAGTGATCTCTTATCACCCACTTGTATTTCAGCCTTATAAGTTTGCACATATGCAAACAACCAACTTTGCTAAGTTATGCAACGGAAAACTTAACTTAGATTTTCTCTACCAGCAGTGTAGCCCATACTACAAAGAGGTTCCTGCCATGATTATTATTCAAAAAATTAGGGAGTATCATGGAATCAACAATATACTAAGACAAAACGCATAAGCCAACAAACTCTCTTTTATTAGCTTAAGGGTAAGATACCAAACTCGTCCAACCAATGGACTTACAAGCTTATTCTCTAAGCCTCACATAATTCACTCTCTACTGCAATGTGGTTCCTCAACACTTGAACTATTGAACAACTCCCATATGCAAGGGTTCTCTGGCTATTTATAATGCCAAGAAACCAGGGCCAATCTGTATGCAACTCTGTTGCACACCCCATGAACAACCATCTGTCCATGAGCAGTTCCCTCACCACCATAGTTTACTTTTTAACTATTAACTTTAGTGCTGATGTGTAGAATGGCGCCACACTTTTCGCAGGAGGTTATGCTAGGCCAAACTCAGTTATGAAGCCACTTTATAACCGTCTTTAACTTGCTCTTTTACTTTGGCATGCGTGTGATGCATACACACTCGCAACTGACAACTTGAACTCAAATCCGACAATCATTATGTGTCACTGAACTTTGGCCCGTGCTAATGTTCGAAAATGATTGTGCTTTACTCAACTTTGGCCTCTGCCAACTCTTCGGCAATGGTTGTGCTTTATTCACTTGCACTTCTGCCAAGTATCTGACAATGGTTGCGCTTTATTCATTCAGATCATGCACTTAGCTCATTTGGATGCCAATACCTAAATATCATGCCAACTGAGTCTTGACTTTCTTAATTCGACTTCATGCTTCATATGCATCACTTGTGTCCTTTTTGGCGAGCAATAATTACCAATGGCGCATTTGGCAATACCATTGTTGCATATGCATTTTCCAAGCCTTGGCCAATGCTTGGAACGATGCCAAAGTCATTTCATGACTTTTCATTTCATGACTTTGCATTTCATCCTTTACTCTTTCCTTGAGCTGGGCTAAATCTAAATAAGGATGTGCAACACTATCGCGTCGTATTGCATTTGCTAAGTAGCCTTTCTTGTCTGAGCCATATTGGCGCTACATTGTCGGACTATGCAGCTCCATCTGCTAGGCTACAATTTCAGTATAGCGCAATGATTATGCGCCACTGTTTGGACCGGTCATAAACTTCCCCCACCCAATCTTTCCAACTTCCTCGTTGAACGCAACAAAGTATACTCAATATACTTTTTCTTCGGCTTTGTACGCTTCTGAGCCACTATCAGAATTTCGCAAAATTGTTTGTCCCTCATTCTTGCCAACCATTTCTGCCTAGTACCTTATTCCATCACTTAGATTACGTGCTTTGCAATTAATCCTACAAATTTCAGCTTCACTGTCGCATCGTCAACTATGCTTCAATTCCACTTCATTCACATCTTAATACCCAAACACTATTGCAATATGTTGCTATGCCTCTTGCATTAGCACACAATTTTTCTTTCAAGCCATTCTGTGACTAAGTGTACACACCCAACAGCTAACATATCACCATGATATGCATAACTTAGCTCACTTGCCTTCAATTCCGACTGACATTTCACTCTTGCAATTCAACATGTCTTACTATAGACTAAGTGTTTTTCAATCACTTTGCAACACCCTTGTTCAAACTCGACTGAAATGCATGACATTAGCCATGACTTAGGATACTCGGGGCTTTCCATCGTCACTATAAAAGAAGTATCCTCTTCACGTACCTTTGAAACTAACAAGGCCTCACTTGTTCTTTCAAACTGCTACGCTTTAATGTAGCAGAAAAATAGTATCATGTTCTTCCTAACTATGAGTTACTTTTAACTCATATGCTTGATGGACTTACATCTTCATTCTTGCTGCGTTACTCCATGATAATGTTGCCAAATACTGTCATACTTCTATGTAACTTTCCCAACAACAAACTCGCCTATGCCACCAACTTCAATTCTTCTTGCTTGGATTTGCTTTCATCGTTTATTATTGCATACTCTGGCTAAGTATACTTGTAATGCTTCCCCAGTAAACTAGCTTTACATTAAGCAAAAATAGATAAGATTTTTTCTTAAACACCACCTGCATTCATTACACTAGCCTTACATAAGAAATTTAGGGACTTCCTCCCATTTACGCCACTAGCCAACACTCGGCCTTACTGAAAGCAAACACATAACCAAAGTAAATACACCAACAAACAGTGTGCTATCTTATAAGACCATAAGACCAGCAACACCCTACTTAAGATTCAAACAGAAACAACTAACAAAACACCAAAATCTCCATACTTCAGCAAACTTGTAGGTTCATGAACTTGCAATCAACAATGCAATGCCCCTGACTCATACATTCGCCAATCACAGTAAACAAGGGATGCTAAGATCCATAGGATATCCAAATTTCGCATGAATCTCAGCCAAGCTTTCTTTGAATGAGCGGACAGGAGCAAACTCACTTGCCTTTCCTTTGTTACACTTCATGTCAACTGGACTAACTTTCCTTACACCTTTCACGAAACAAGGTGCACTTGGACATTGTATGAAAATCCCGCCAAGGTGAGGCATCACTGTTTCCTCTGCTTGCTTGAAAACATTGTTACTAAGGATCATCTCAAAGTTATTGAGATGCATCACCATTACAATGACTTGGCCAAGCCATTTTCCCACTTCAACATTTTCCACAGCCATCCCCTTGATTGGCTTAGCTATATCATTCACTGTCTTCATGTAGTGATTAACCTGATATACTTCCAAATCCAAGTACTCTGCCATCGACAAACTCATAACAGTGTGCAAAGCACCTGTATCTGTTATGTTAGAGCACTGCTCGGTCAAACTAGCATGCATTGCTATCTCAAGCATGTTTTTCAATCTTAGTGATCAAAACTATAAAGTCTTGACTTCTAGTCTACTATAGCTAAGGTCTCGGACTAGGATAGAAAGTGTAGTTGAGCTCAAGAACTCCATGGAGATCATCATACAAGACGAAGGACTACTCAAGGAACCAGTGGATCTTCATTGACTAAAAGGTATGTGGAGACTTGAACTTCTCTATCACTCAAACTACTCTATCTCCTATCTTGAGACAAAAGTCGTTTTACTATATAGACTAAGAATATGCACATGTGACATTTGAAGCTGAGTATATCTCGCTTATCTATTTCTCGAAATGGATGTTGGTAAAGCTTTAGCTTTAGCCAAGTTCATCTTTTCCTAGTGACGAAAGTCATGTAATGTTTCAATCACTTTGAAAATCACTCCGACGAAAAATAGTTTGTGAATAACAACTATATAACGCTCTCTGAGAATGTTTCAATGATTGAAATGAGAGTTTAAACTATATAACCATTGGGGGATATAAACATTTTTTTGGCAACACATATATGTATAAGTCCTTAGCACTTGAACGAAAGTTTGCAAACTTTGTTGATCAAGTGGAACCGGAACGTGAGCAGCAACTCAGTCCGCGAACCCCGTCCACGAACTGGCGTAAGTTCTCGAACCCGAAAATATCTGCTGAAGTTGAAGCTCATGTGCCGTCCGCAAACCCATTCCGCGAACTGACGGAAGTTCTCATCCCAAGAAATTCTGCTGGAGTTTATTAACTTCAACCGGTTAGCTTGAGTCCGCGAACTCAAGAGGTTATGTCTGAAAACGTTGTTCGTGAACTTATTCTAAATTACTAAGGAATGCTTTTGCAAACCGTGGCTTTATAGTTCATTATTAATGATTCGAGTGAATCACATCGTTTTTGATTCAATTATGTCTCTTGTAATACTTGAGATCTCATAGCAATTGAACAACTCTCTAACTAGTTCATTTGAGTCATTTGGACTAGTTATGGTGAAGAAGAATATGGTTGATATGAAAGTTATCATTTGGCTAACCATTTGGTTGACTAATATTGAACCAACCATTGTACACGTTTGGGTACGGTTACACGAACTCAAAACTTCAAGTACATGTGTGTATGGCAAGCTAAATTTTTGATCTAACGGTTGAGAGATATTAGCTTGTATCTAATCAGGTTTTCATCTAACGGTGAATATTGAATGCTTTGTTAGCAAGCTAACATTGATTGCAAACCCTGATTTGAAATACTATATAAGTAGAACTCTAGCCATTGGAAAAACTAATCCCCACACACCTTTCTTGTGTGATACTAGTTTTCTCTAATCTAGAGTCGGTCTCCATTAACCCTTGAGTTTTCTCTCTAAATTCGGGTTAACGACTTAAAGACTTCATTGGGATTGTGAATCCAGACTGATACTACTTTTCATGTAGTTGTGTGATCTGATCTTGATTTTTCTATCATACGAGTATAATTGTAATAATTGGCTTGATATTTATATCTCCGATAGGCAAGATAAAAGTAGTCACAAACATCTTCGTCTCATTGTTTGTGATTCCTCAATAATCTTCTTCGTTGTGTCGATTAAGTTTATTGTGAGGTGATTGATAAAACTGAGCTGTTCTTCGGGAATATAAGTTTGGTTTTATCGATTGGTTCCTGTTCACCTTGATTTATCAAAAGACGGAACAAAACTCGTAGGTTTATTCGTGGGAGACGAATTTATCTATTACCTGTAGACTTTTCCGTGTGAGACAGATTTGTTTGCTAAAGTCTTCGACTTTGGGTCGTAACAACTCTTGGTTGTGGGTGAGATTAGCTAAGGGAATCAAGTGCGCAGTATCCTGCTGAGATCAGAGGCATAGGAGCATAACTTTACCTTGGATCAGTGTGAGATGGGGTTCAACTACAGTCCAGACCGAGGTTAATTTGGAGTAGTCTAGTGTCTGTAGTGGCTTAATACAGTGTATGTTTAATCTGGACTAGGTCCCCGGGGTTTTTATGCATTTGCGGTTTCCTCGTTAACAAAATTCTGGTGTCTGTGTTATTTCTTTTCCGCATTATATTTGGTTATATAATTGAAATAATACAGGTTGTGCGTTGTTCAATCAATTAGAATATCCGACCATATTGGTTGTTGATTTAAATTGATTGACACTTGGATATTGGTCTTTGGTACCATCCAAGTTATCTCTCTTTGATTAGACTCGTGAATCATATTTGCTTGAGTAAATCAAATTGAAAATTGAGATAATAACTCCTTGAGTATTTTCTATTGATTGAGTCTTTTTGATTCTCTAGAAAACAACTCGGAGTTGTCCATACAGATTGCTAATCGAAATATTGGGTGGTGTTGTTAGACCCCCGCTTTTTCAATTGGTATCAGAGCAGGCAAACATGTTTAAGACCTTACAAGTTTGTGTTTGTAGCAATCTGACTCTATGGACAAGAGTAGTATCTCTGATAACGCGACACCAGTACAAAGTCACTCAGGTGAGGCTCAAAGTCTTGAAGCTTCTGAGAAGAACTCTATTACTTGTCCCGTAACTGAATTTACGACTGGGAAAACTCTCTTGATGAGAAATTGGATGACCTTTCAGATGACAGTGATTCAGAAGAAGGACCGAGTATTGATGAGGAAGTCTCGCAATATATCAAGTTGTTTGATCATGATTTAAAAGTAAAAATGTCAACAACTTGCCTGAGTAAGTACATGGCTCCTATTTGTCAAGAAAACAGAAAATTGAGAAAACTCTTTAAAGGATATGATGGTGGGTATAATCTCCTGAAATCTATCGTTAAGGATCGTGAAGAAGATGTTCGCACAAAAAGGTCTGAATGTGACAATCTTCTCCGAAATCTCTATGTGTTGAAATAAAGACTTGCAGATGCTGAAGCAAAGTATCACTCTCAACAGAAATGTTTTCATGACTAAGGGTGCACACGGTATGGTTTGGCTCGGTTCTTGATGAGACAGAGTACATGTACCTCTCTAACCTCGGTTCCTATTTTTCGGAACGGTACCTGTACCCTGTACCTCGGTTCCGGTACTATTCGGGACAAGTACGGTACCAGGTACGGTTCTGGTACCAGTCTCGGTCCTTAATTTTTCCAGACAAATTTTTTCCTACTTAGAAGCTGTCTTACTGAGCAACAATATATTAAAAAATATCTCAAAGCACAATGTCAATACATAACAATTAACAACTAACAACAAGTAGCAATAATATTAATACTAGATTACTAGGAAAAAAAGTGTCAAATTCAAATACCAAGTCTTGAAAAACTGTAAAAGTAACAAGTAGGAAAAGAGTCAAATCCTGACAGAAACAGTCACTCACACACACAATTGAACAGTAACAAGTAGCATTAGCAATGACTGGATAATGGCGGTAAAAAAGTAACAAGTATCACTGGTAGCTTCAAACTTCAGCAACTAATCTAGATTACCTGTAACAATACAATTGATCAAGTCAGAGAAAAATCTTAATTACTGAAATCAATTAGAGGCAGAGCAATCAATTGATTCAATTCCAATATTCTCAAAATCAATAACTATATCCTCAAGCAGCTTAACTAAATGCCACGGCTTCCATGTAACTAGAGAACACCAAACAAAGTCATATACAGTTTAACCAAATACTACATCTTCCATGTCACTAGACAACTGAGCTTTGTTGTATTGTACAGCTAAACAAAACAATCAAATTACGTCTCACTAGCATAAAATATGTCATTTCATTTAATGTAAAAATAAGAAAAGGAATCCATGAATGGGTTATATACATCATTCCCTTACTTTGAAGTACAATCAATCAAACCCTATAGGATTGTAATCGGCCTTGCTTTAATTCCATTAAAAAGGAACCATCGACAACCATACTCCAATTAAATTAAAAGGAAAAAGATTTGGAAGATTTTAATTCATAATTGACCAATTAAACATTTTCATTCTTGTCTTCAGAATGACTCACACTAATGTATGATTAAGTTTCATAATATAACAACCAAGAGATTTGAAACATCAATACCCTAAGTAAATAAAACAACCCATTTTAATTCAATAATACTCATTATTTAGACAAACATGGAGGTGATATTGTATGATGATTAAACCACTAGGGTTAAATGAAGCTTAAATTGATTCATTGAAAAGAACCAATCAAGAAATCACAGCACCATTATAACTGATTCGTAACTTAAAAGCAAAATCAAGCAAAACCCTTATGCAAAGTATTTGGAATTTGGTCATAGAATTGATTCAATTGAAAAGAATCCATCAACAACTTACCCTTGGAAATTCATCAAACATAAAAATATTTCACATGATTAAAAGCAAAGATTTTGATGAACTTACCCTTGGTTAACAATTTCTGAGTTAGATTGTTCCTTGAATCTTTTCCCTTCGTCTTCTCCTTGGCGTGATAACTTACCCTGTGAAACCCTAAATTAAGTTAATCCAGTTCCAACCAATTGGTCATCAAAATCAAAATAAAGCTCAAATTAACAAAAATCAAGTAACCCAGTAGTCCAAATCAATCGATTTAAACACAATAACGAATAAAAATTGATTAAAATTGAAGAAGAAAAAAACTTACAATAGAAACACAATCACTGATTTTTTCCTTTTTTTCTTCTGGATCGAGAGGTGGTGTAACTTGTAAGTGTAATTGGTGGTGTTCGTGGAGTTGAAGTATGGAGAAGAGAAGAAAACTTCCCTATAACTCTAATGGAGTTCTTCTCTTTCTCAGAGAGAGAAGACGAGGAAAAAAGAAAAGAAAAAGAGAAACCCTAGCCAAGTTTTTCTATATATACCACCTGTAAATCTAATGGCTATCATTAGTCTACTACCCCTAAATCCAATGGTTATAATTCTTCGGTAAATTCGGTCCGGGACGGTACGGGACTAGGGAAGGACCGTGTACCTGTACCTGCTTAGCCCCGGTTCCTATTTTTGGACCGGTACCTGTACCCCCTTTCTCGGTTCGGTACAAAAACAGGTACGGTTCCACCGGTTCCGGGACGGTCCGCCGGTCCGGCTCGGTTCCTGTGCACCCTTATTCATGATAAAGAACTCAAAATTCTTACTAAAGAAAACTCATTAGAGACTGATCTTGCAGCTGCTCGTGATAAAGTAAAATCACTAGAAGAGAGTCTGAAAAAATTCAATACTAGCTCTACAAAATTGACTTCTATGATTGGAGCATGTAAAGGACATCGTGATACACGTGGTCTGGGCTATAAAGGAATATACACTCCAAAAACAAGTAAGATCAATTTTGTCAAAGCTGTTAATAATTCTTCATGTGAAAAAATGTTTGCAGCTTGCAATGTGCCTAAGGACGAAGAGACTTCTCCCAAATTTGCTCACAAGAGAACAATTAAGAGTAATTTATTTAACTGCTATTACTACGGAAATAAAGGACATCCTGAGCGTAAATGTCGTTTACGTTTGAGAAATATAAAACTCCACGACGTTCTTATATGGGTTTCCAAGGAAGTGATTAAACCTGTTTCTCATATTATTGAAGGAACATTCAACAATCAAGGAAACTACCTTGACAAGTCATCGATTATTCATGACTTTGGAACACAGAATGTGAACCCGGGTAGAAGGAAGAACGGAAAAGGGAAAACAACCCTGAAAGGAGAAAAAGGCACAATAGAAAAAAAAGAGATCAAGTTCCATGTCTCCCTGTGAAGAAGGCCGTGAATCCAAGAATTATGTCCCAAATTTTCTTCACATAAATAATCGAGTCTCATACTTAAGACAAGTATAAACAGACTCAAACGGGGAGTCTTCAAAACATGGAAAGTGGACAACTCAGGTACTCCTAGTTCTTCACCTTTATCGAATAACTCGTCTCTATGTTTCTCTAAAGAAGAAGCCAACCATGATGAGCAAAGTGCTCATCCTAAGACACCATGACTACTTTTTGAAGCATCCTTCTTTTGGGAATAAGAAGGATGCTCTGTGCTCTCAAGAAAGTGTCTTGAGAACGCTGTCAAAGGTGTATGTGTTGTTTCTTATCTTAAAGATTTATTTCGAGCCTCTTTTGAAGTATGCTCTATTGTGTTTTGACAAAGATTTCCTTGTTGAATTGTTCCTCTTCTTCTTGTTAGGTTCTCCACGTTTTGGCCATCTATGACCACTTGTGCACGGTCTCTAAAACCACACGGACGTTCTTGTGCCTAGGGTTTTATATGAACCCCCTTATATATGTCATCTATTGACAAATTATTCTATAAGGATAAAAATATTCTACCGGATTCTTGGCACAATGGAGAGAAGCAACAAGCAAGTGATCATGGAGGAGAAGGCTATTGAGTTTTATGAAGGCCCTGTTTTCATAATCTGTCATCAGGCTATTGATCATGAAAATAACCTACCAGTTCATATGTCTTCACAATTGGTAGGAAATATTCTTCGTGATTTTGAAGTCATTCGTGAAAAGCTCGGAATAGCAACAAGGAATCTTGAGTTTCTAAAGGATGAACTGAAGAAAGCATCCGATGAACTGACTGTTGTTCAATCTTTAGTTGCAAATTAAGTTCAGCATATCTACTAAATCTTCTATATTTTTTGTTTTATTTAGAAGAATAACTAGTGTTTTGGAATAGCAATGATT
Organism: Papaver bracteatum; assembly: GCA_023529315.1. NCBI lineage: Eukaryota > Viridiplantae > Streptophyta > Magnoliopsida > Ranunculales > Papaveraceae > Papaver > Papaver bracteatum. Next base: position 1,691,615 of record JAJJWX010000603.1, read on the forward strand.
GTGACTACACATAGCTATATCCAATAAATTCATCTTCTTGTTTTTAGATTTATTGGTTTAAATTCTAAATTTGTTTGGAAGATGATGGTTGCAGTATTAATCTTTATGATTTTTTTTATTGCAATATTTTGATGGGACATGTGTGTTTACGTCCGTGAAGTTGATCGTCCCATATTTTGTCAAAAGTAAAATCGTTCACGTTCACGAATTGGTATACAAATATTGATAAAGGAATGAATGGGCTTTTGGCAAAACACAAAAGTTAAGCCTATATTGTCAATTATTGATGTAAGATAGGTTAAAATCTTTTGTGATTCAAGGATAAAGTCTATTATGTCACCTAGTGATGGAAATATAGAATAAATCCTTGTTTTTGTGATCCACGGTATAGAGCTTAATTGTTCCATATTATTATGTATTACCGTGAAGGTTCCATCTTGTATCTTATGTTGAGCACGATACGACTAAGTCGACTTCTTATTGGCATGGTTGGTTGTTCCATAAAGATGCAAAATGTTGAACATTAAGAACTAATTTTATCAACTTGTGTGGTTATTTAGTTTGTATTCCATGAGTTCTCTCATGTTGAGTACATGTACGGTTAAGGTTGTCATTTTCTATGATAATCTTAGTCGGGGTTCCATAATCTCTTATGTTGAGCCTAAATGAACTAAATCAATCATCTTGAGTGATTATTTAGTTAGCACTCCATAGATTTTTCTCTTGTCGAGTGTGGAAAATTGAATTGATTACTTTGTGATTAGTTTAATTATGTAATCCGGTTAGAATATTTATGGGTTATCTTATGAATAATCTAATCGATGAATTAAGTCTCCATAAGTTTACTTATGTTGAGCATATTTAGTCAAATTTATCTTGGTTCGCTTTGGTTAATATGACTGAATATTTTGGATTCCAAATTCATACTTGTATGCAATTTGTTAACTCTAAAGAAATTCTTCTTTTCTATTGAAATTAAGGTCGCTCTTGTAGTTCCTTAGGGAATGACATCTTATGAGGGAGAGTTCTTTTGAACTTGCGCTTAATTTCCAAATCTTTGTGGGGAGTGCGGATGTGGAATTTTTAGGGGTTATCATGTATCTTTATAAAATCCTTGATGAATGCATTTAGCCTCGGCTTTATGATTTCATCTAAACAAGATGATAGAACATTTACCTTTGGTCATGAAATGTCTCTTATGAAAATTTCATTAGGATCCCATTCTTGTACCTTTGCCAATTTTATTGACAAAAAGGGGGAGAATTAATTGTAGTTCACACTAAAAATATATATGGTTTTCGGATCATTATGTAAGGGGGAGTGGTTTCCATATGAGATGGAGTATTGACTAAGGGGGAGTGAAGTATCACCATAGTATTTTTGTTGAAGTTGTGATGCAATTGGACTTTGACGTTGTGTAATAATACTATGACACTGTATAACAATGATTGAGAACTAATGCTTTTCTCATTGTTATAGCTACAGATTTTCAACAATGATGATACTGAACTTACAACCTTTGGGATCATTGGACTACTTGGAAGTGACAAAGATTTCGAGTATTGTTGAAGATTAGGCATGTGGAATAGGAGCTACAAAGTTTATTTATATATTTTTTGTATTCCATATGTATTAATAGTTTTGCCACTAAAATTGACAAAGGGGGAGATTGTTAGAGCACTGCTCGGTCAAACTCGCATGTGTTTCTATCTCAAGCATGTTTGTCAATCTTAGTGATCAAAACTATACTCTTGATTTTTAGTCTACTATAGCTAAGGTCTCGGACTAGGATAGAAAGTGTAGTTGAGCTCAAGAACTCCATGGCGATCATCATACAAGACAAAGGACTACTCATGGAACCAGTGGACCTTCATCGACTAAAAGGTATGTGGAGACTTGAACTTATCTATCACTCAAAAGTCTATCTACTCTATCTCCTATCTTGAGACAAAAGTCGTTTTACTATATAGACTAAGAATATGCACATGTGACATTTGGAGTTGAGTATATCTCGCTTATCTATTTTTCGAAATGGCTGTTGGTAAAGCTTTTTATTTAGCCAAGTTCATCTTTTCCTAGTGACGAAAGTCATGTTATGTTTCAATCACTTTAAAAATCGCTTTGACGAAAAATAGTTTGTGAATAACAACTATATAATGCCATATGAGAATGTTTCAATGATTGAAATGAGAGTTTAGACTATATTACCATTGGGGGATATAATCAGCGTGCTTCTTAGTTGCATTCCGACTTGCCTCAAACATATCAGCAGCATAAGTGTCTAATGCTTGAATGCGAGCCATTATCGTAGCATCATAATTGACATTATTAGGATGTCGCACCTCATCACCAATCCTATATTCCAAGTTCGCTACCCTATCAGTTAAGGATACCTTCGTACTCTTCTTACTAGCCATTACGATCTAACAATTTCAGCAACTAAACTCGAGCAAAACAGAGAAAATCTTCCAAAAACAAATCCAAAACAGAGAAATCTGTGCTCTGATACCCGAACTATCACACCTCCAAATGGTCCAAGAAATTTTTCTCGAAGGTACAACCCGACAATATAGTGGTTCAGTGATCTCTTATCACCCACTTGTATTTCAGTCTTATAAGTTTGCACCTATGTAAACAACCAACTTCGCTGAGTTATGCAACGGAAGACTTAACTTAGGTTTTCTCTACTAGCAATGTAGCCCATACTACAAAGAGGTTCCTGCCATGATTATGCTTCACAAAATTATGGAGTAATATCGAATCAACAAGATACTAAGACCAAATGGATAAGCCAACAAACTCTCTTTTATTATCTTAAGGGGAAGATACAAAACTCATCCAACCAATGGACTTACAAGCTTATTCTATAAGCCTCACAGAATTCCCTATCTACTGCAATGTGGTTCCTCAACACTTGAACTATTGAAAACTCCCATCTGCAAGGGTTATCTGGCTATTTATAATGCCTAGAAACCAGGGCCAATCCGTATGCAACATTCTTGCACGCCCCATGAAATACCATATGTCCATGGGAAGTTCCCTAACCACCACAGTTTACTTTTTAACTGCTAACTTTAGTGCTGGCGTGTAGAATGGCGCCACACTTGTCCCAAACGGTTAGGCTAGACCAAACTCGGTTATAAATCCACTTTATAACCATCTCTAGCTTTCTCTTTTACTTTAGCATACGTGTGATGCGTCACTGAACTTTGGCTCGTGCCAATGTTCGAAAATGATTATATTATACTCAACTTTGGCCTCTGCCAACTCTTCGTCAATGGTTACTCTTCATTCACTTACACTTCTGCCAAGTATCTGACAATGGTTGCGCTTTATTCATTCCGATCATGCGCTTAGATCATTTGGATGCCAACACCCAAATATCATGCCAATTGAGTCTTGACTTGCTTAATTCAACTTCATGCTTCATATGCATCACTTGCATCCTTTTTGGCGAGCAATAATTACCAATGGCGCATATGGAAACACCACTGTTGCATATGCATTTTCTAATCCTTGTCCAATGCTTAGAACAATTCCAAATTCATCTCATGACTTTGCATTTTATTCTTTACTTTTTCCTTGAACTGGGCTAACTCAAAATAAGGATATGCAACACTATCGTGTCGTATCGCAATTGCTAAGTAGCCTTTCTTGTCTCATCCATGTTGGCGCTACATTATCGGACTATGCAGCTCTATCAACAAGGCTATAATTTCAGTATATCACAATGATTTTGCGCCACTGTTTGGACCGGTCATAGAAACCACCATCGACCCAACAACAACAGATTCATACTCCTCTGTCCATCTCTGATCAAAGCTCTACCATCAATTGTCAAACCATAGAAGCATCATGTCGTGATCATAATGATCAATTCTGACCATCCAATCATCACCGATCATCCATGAGGCTGATTTCTCTGATAGAGTACCCCGAGTAATGATACACGCGCCTTTAACATTCTAATCAACTGTCAGTCTTCAGTTCTTGTTCCGTGGCTTGAGTAGAAGGAGCGTCTGTGAAAAAGCGGGGGTCTAACAACCTCACCCAATATTTCGATTATCAATCTGTATGGAAAAACTCTAATATACTTTTAAGAGAATCAACTAGACAGTCAGACTCAATCTTAATAAAAAGTATATCAAAGAGTTAATATTTGTATCTCTCGATTTGATCTATACTCAAACAAATAGAAATCTGTGAGTCTTTATCAAATACAGGAGATATAAACTTGGATGGTACCAAAGACCAATATCCAAGGATCAATCAATTTCCAATCAACAACCAAAGGTTGGGTTTCACAATTGATCGATACAATGCACAACATGTGATATTTCAAATATATAACAAAATATAATGCGGAATAGAAATAACACAGACACCAGAAGTTTTGTTAACGAAGAAACCGCAAATACATAAAAACCCCAGGACCTAGTCCAGATTGAAAACCAAACTGTATTAATCCGCTAAAGATACTATCCAACTACAAACTAACTTTGGTCCGGACTGTAGTTGAACCCTAATCAATATCACACTGATTCAAGGTACAGTTGCGCTTCTTACGTCTATGATCCCAGCAGGATACTACGCACTTGATTCCCTTAGTTTATCTCACCCACAACCAAGAGTTGCTACGACCTAAAGTCGAAGACTTTAATAAACATATCTGTATCACACAGAAAAGTCTACGATAATTGACAAATTTGTCTCCCACAGATAAACCTATGAGTTTTTTTCCGTCTTTTGATAGAAATCAAGGTGAATAGGAACTAATCGATAACCCAGACTTATATTCCCGAAGAACAGCCTAGAATTATTAATCACCTCACAATAATCTTAATCGTATGGTAGCGAACAAGATATTGCGGAAATCACAAACGATGAGATGAAGATGTTTGGGATTTATTTTTATCTTGGCCTATCAGAGATATAATCTCAAGCCAATTATTCAGTTGAACTCGTACGATATAAAATGGTAAGATCAGATCGCTCAACTACAATAAAAGTAGTTTCGTATGGCTTCACAATCCCAATGAAGTCTTAAAGTCGTTAACCTACAGGGTCTCGAGAAGAAACCTAAGGTTAAAGGAGAATCGACTCTAGCAAAACCAACTAGTATCACACAGGAGGTGTGGGGATTAGTTTTTCCAGTTGCTAGAGTTCCCCTTATATAGTTTTCAAATCAGGGTTTGCAATCTAAGTTACCTTGGTAACAAAGCATTCAATATTCATCGTTAGATGAAAAACCTGATTCAACCAAGCTAATTTCTTTCAACCGTTAGATCGAAACTTAGCTTGTCACACACAAATGAAATGTATTTCATTTAGGTTTGAGTAACTGTACCCAAACGTGTTCACTTAGTCGGTTCACAAATAGTTAACCAATGGTTAGCCTTATGAGCACTTTCATATTGACCGTATTCATCTTTCTCATAACTAGGTCAAATGACTCAAAAGAACTAGTTGAAAAGTTGTTCAATTGCTTAGATCTTTATACATAGACACAATTAAAACAAAATCGGTTTGATTCATTTGAATCAATTTATGAACAATATAGCCACGGTTTACAAAGATTGCATTCCTTATAATTTATTGTTTTAAATCCATGAACTACCGATTTGAATCAATTTATGGACAATATAGCCAAGTGCGTGCATATGCGTGCCTTATCTACCAGATTTTGAGTTGGTTTTAGTTTCCAAATTCAGCAGAATTTTCCGGGAGGAAAGTTCTGCCAGTATGCGTACCCAACCTATCTCCTTCATTAATACCGCATGCACACATATGCACGCATTTGGTTTCCGGTACATGGATTTATACACTAATGTACGAACACACTATATATGCTTATATCTATAGGTGGTAATCTCAACTCTATATTTCAATCATTGAAACATTCTTTTATAATGTTATAACAATCGTTATTCATGACTATCGTCACCAAAGTTATTTCAAGATTGGTACGTCATCATGACTTTCGTCACGGGTAAAGATAAAAATGGTTAAAGCGAAAGCTTACCAACACATATTTCGAGAAAAGATAGGCGAGTAAACTCGGCTCGAAATAGCAAATGTGTATATATGAAAACTATCATACTTATACGAATGTTGTCTCAAGAGTAGGAGATAGATATACTTTTGAGTGATAGATGAGTTCAAGTCTCCATATACCTTTTAATAGGATGAAGTTCCACTGGTTCCTTGAGTAGTTCTCCGTCTTTGTAAGATAATCGCCATGGATTCTGGAGCTCAACTATACTTAACTGTCCTAGACTGAGACTAAGCTATAATTAGACTAGGAATCAAGACATTAGTTTTGATCACTAACATTGACAAACATGCTTGAGATAGCAACGCATGCAAGTTAGATCGAGCAATGCTCTAACAATCTCCCCCTTTGTCAATTTTAGTGACAAAACTATCAATACATATGGATACAGAATAGATGAAACTTTGTAGCTTCTCGTCCACATGATTGATCTCCTTGGTGCTTCAATATTACTTGAAAACTTTGTCTTTTCCAAGTACTCCCATGATTCCATAGATGTTCAGTTCAGCATCATAGTTATTGAAGATCCGTAGCCATAACAATGAGAAAACAAAAGCTCTCAATCATTGTTATACAGTGTCATAGTATTATTACACAGCATCAAAGTTCAATTATATCACAACTTTGACAACAATACTAAGGTGATATGTATCACTCCCCCTTAGTCAATACTTTCATCTCAACACGAAAACCACTCCCCCTTACATAATGATCCGAAAATCATATGTATTTGTAGTGTGAATTACATATTAATTCTCCCATTTTTTTTCAATAAAATTGGCATAGGTACGAAAACGGGATCCTAATGAAATTTTCACGGAGACGCTTCAAGACCAAAAGGAAGAAACATATCAATTTTTTTTAGATGCAACCTGTTAGAGCATGGCTTGATTGAACCCACCAAGCGTTGGTATGTCATGTTTGGTTGTCATATTTTAGTGAATCAAAACTTATGTTAAGAGTCGCTTGATTATGTAGTAGAGTCAACTTCGTATAGGTTAGCTTGAAAGTATTAGGATATGAGACATTACAAGTATTGCAAAGTCTTAAAGATGTGAAGAAGCAAGGATATACAACGACAACAATCATCCTTCCACTTGAGGTTAGTGATATTTAACTTGAACTGTTTCATTCCCTAACGTATCTTTCAAGTCGTGCATATTGAAAAAAAAACTGCGAAGCATATCTGAACTCTAGATAGACATAGTATTAAGGAATACAATACGAGGTTTATTGCTTAACCATTAAACTTTGTAGATAAAACATCTCCATAATCATTTGAATGTTATTGTGATTATGTATGGGTATGAGGTTAGGATTTCATCCTAGGGAACAATGTTTTACATGTGTTTTAAGGAAGTAAGTTCATAAACTTGTTTGTGAACCGAAAAGGAAATTGCTCGGTGTTATTGGTATTGTTATTCATTGCAAATCTTATGAACAACCAATATGTGTGATTGAGTATAACCGCTCACAACTTTTTTGTGTTCTTGGTAGAACTATTCACAAAGACTTAACTTATGTATTGGTATGACTTTTATTAGTAAAACCGATCATAAGTAATCACCCGAGATGGTATGATCGGGTTTGTGATTTTATGTCTGACCAAATATGGGAAAGGGGAACCGATCCTAGTAAGAGGTGTATTACATCACAAAGGGGAACCGATCCTTATATGAGGTGCAACAAGGTTTATATTAGGAAGGGGAACCGATCTTATGGACATGTGCAACACGTTTTTAGGCAAAAGAGAACCGATCCTATGGACATGTGCAACACATATAAGTTAGATACCATATATATGCAGGGAACCGATCCTAGTACCTAGTCAACCGAATTTTGGAAAGCTAGTGTGATTATGCACAGTACTCACATGGAAGGTAGAACCGAAACTTGTTTTGGTAGAACCGTTAAACCCGTGATTGTGATTGAATGTTTGTTTGATCAATCACATAGTTCTTGAAAGTTAGATGAACCAATTCTAAAATAGTTTGGAAGTGTGGAAAATCGGTTTCAAGGTTGTAAGTTTGAAAGAGAACTTACAAAGTAAGGATGTCGACATACTTTGAACATGTGATGTGAATGTTTATTTCTTTAATTGTTCAAAGTTATTCCTTAATACATAAGGGAAGAGAATCCCATGATCGAAACATAAGTAAGTTAAGAATCTTTTAATTAAGGTTATTAATTTTATTTTGTAGGGAAATATAAGAATTAGTAATGTGCATTTACTAATTAGATTTTCCGAGAGATTTCGATCATTATTTTTGGACAAAGCATTTCCAGGAATTATGGAAACCTAATTTGTGCTTTAATGAATATCTTGATAATATTTTCGGTTCTGGAAATTCTTTGGTGTCCAAACTTCCTTGTCTATAAATACTTAAAGTTTGCCTTTCTAGCAAACTAATCTTCGTAACAACATACTTCCTCTTATTTTGTTGATACTGGTGTAGCCGCCAATTCGAAGAGGAGAGTAACCTAATTAGGCGAAATATCTTACGATCGCTCAGTTTAAAGTCTTCTTTGGGATTAAGAAGCTATAGCGTGTACCGTTGGTGGAAAACTAGATAATTGCGGTTTATATTTTGTTTTCATTGATTTGATTGACTAACGGTGGTTGAAATCTGATTGCACCTAGTTTGTTTATGCTTGAGAATCTTCTCTTCTGATATAAGATTCACTCAAACTAGTTCAGAGTTTCGACATGGATCTTTAAACTGTTGTTAGTTCTAAAGACGATCTTGTGATAATCCATTGTTAACAGACTCCTTCTGTGCGTTATTGATCACAAGAGATTCAAGTGATTGTGTGTAGGTTTTTATTGAAGATTTAAGAAGATTTGAAGATAAAGAAGATCTGACTTGGGTTTATAATCTTTGGTGTGCACAATACTTGTTTCGGTAAAAGAGAATAAAATTAATAATCGGTTTATCCTTGTGGTAGATTAGATTGATTAATTGAGTAGATAGGTATCAACATAATTCTTTGGATTAAGAGTGTTGTTGGCTTAATCTTAAATTATTACTTCGGTAATTGAACATAAGATAGATCTAAGGACCTGACGAAGGAGTTTATGTTAAGATAAATGGAAGAGCCTTTGTCCGACTCATATCACTTGGTTGAATAGAATTGATACCAAACATATTTGTTGTTCCTTTACTGTTTGGAATAGGAACCAAAGGAATTATTCCAAGTACATGAATTATTTATAAGTTGGAGGCGTAGGAATACAGACGAAACTAGGTGAACTATAGGCTTAGTTTCTTGGTCTCAACTATACGAAGTTAGGTGTAATTTTGTGTTGCGGCTTAATCCTGAGAGTATTCACTTCTGGACAAGGTCCCGGGGTTTTTCTGCATTTGCGGTTACCTCGTTAACAAAATCTTGTTGTGTCATTTACTTTATATTTCCGCATTATAATTGTTTTATTATAATTAAAGTAAATCACACAAACGTTAATTCCTATTTACTTGATAAGTGAATCTATTGTGTTTGGTTAAGTCCGAACCTTTTTATCAAGTAACATACTTCGTTGTTGTATTGTCTCGATCTTGTATCCATAGACGATCGCTCGAAGTGTGAACCGATTAGTTGTATTGTCTAGACTCAGTCCATAGACAATCACTTTCGGAGAAAGGACTTATAGGTAGGAAAAGTTTTAGCTTGAGGTATATTTGGGTACCCTCGCCTTTTCAATTGGTATCAGAGCAGGAAAAAATGAAAAGATCTAATAATCCGTGTTTGGTGTGATCCAACCTATAAGAATGAACTCGAGTTCTCATGAATCGACTTCAATTAACGTACCGCTAAGATTTGACGGAACAAACTATCTATGGTGGAAATCTGCTATGAGATATTTTCTTCAATCACGAGACTTTAATACTTGGATATTAATCGTCGATGGTTATATTCGTCCAAAGATAGAAAATTCAGAAACTGAGTTTAAACGCTTAACATAGTTTTCGAACGAAGAAAAAGCTCTTGCAAAGCAATATTCAGATGGTTTAAATGCTATAATACATGCTGTAAGTCGTGATCTACAACATCATGTATCAACATGTCAAACTTCTAAATAATCTTGGGATAATATTCAGATCGTATTCGTAGGAAATTCATCAGAGAAAAAAGCTAGACTTCAAACTCTCACTTCCAATTGGGAAAATCTTCGAATGGATGACAACGACACTTTTGAAGAGTTTCATAATAAACTCTCTGAGATAATTAATGCCTCTTTCTCGTTAGGAAAGATTATCTCTGAAAAAGATATAGTATGCAAGATTCTCAGATCGTTTCCATCTAGATATGATTCTAAGAAGCAAACAATCTTTCAACCCTCTCACGAAGCACACTCGTTGGAAAGTTAAAGATCTTTGATCATGAATCACAGTCTATGCAAAGTAAAGGAATTACTTTTAAAGCTTCAAGAATTCCAAAAGCTCCAATAGAAAGGAATAGACAGATGGATGATTTAGATAAACAGATTGCAAAAAATTCTGATGATGAAATTGAACAATCATTGTCATTAATTACTAGACAGTTTCAAGATCTCTTAAAGAAAATAAATAAGATATTCGTTAAGGATACTTATCGATCTTATCGCCCACATGATCGAGTTCCTATCAAAAAGGATCCTGAAGAAGATGATGAATATCAGCCGCAGTGCTTCCAGTGTAAAGGGTTTGGTCATATTGCTAAAGACTGTCCCAATCTTAAGAAATACACTGGAAGCAATGCATTGGTTGTGACTCTAGATGAGACCTCTGATTCATACGATTCTGATGAAGAGGAAACAGTTAATATTTCATTAGTTGTCAATATTATTTCTTCCTCCTCCATTAGTGATTAACTCATTTTGAGAATGGACACATCTTCCAATATTATAAAATCACCTAATGGTAAAGCGAAAAGTAAGACAAGATGCAAAAACTGTCTCAAAAACATAATTGCTAAGAGTTGCACATGCAATTCCAATCTATCCCAAGATACTTTGTTAGTTCGAGGTAACAAAAGGATATATTTTCATACTATACTAGATCAAGAACACTCTGGTTGTTCAAAATTCCATAATGATAGAAAATCTCATACCAATGCCATTTGATCAATATTAAAATTCTTTCCTTACCACGTGTGCCAAATATTTAAGTGGGGAAGAAGAAAAAATCAAGGCACCTTGTGTAGATTATGGAAATAATATATAGTATTCGAAGATATTTGATATATTCATATTTTTAGGAATATTATATTTCGGTAGTATGAAAAATATAAAAAGGTTCTTCTCATATTTTGATCATTCCTTGTCCAAATTATGGGTCTGGATCAAATGGCTTCTCTGGAGAAGATACAAGATCAGAAAGATCATCTTAAGACTAAGTCTGTATTGTCTCTTGATATTAAGGGTAAAATCAAAAAGGGAGATTGGCTTAGCAAGAAGGAAATAGAGAATATTCTGAAGAAAGATTAGTGTATTGAAATATTGACACACTTCTGTGTTCAATCAAAGACAGAATTACATGCTCTTGCAGAATCCTTCACAAAAATTTATCATCTGCAAGAGATTTTGGTCAAGCAGCAAGGTTTTCTACTTGAAGAAATTCAAAAGTTGGAGAGTAGTAATCCACCTTCATTCAGCTCTGACATGAAGGACTAGGTTGCAAGAATAATAGACATAAATTTTTGATTCCTTTCATTGATTGTATTGGTATATTATGAATAAAATTATTTGATTGCTAATTTTTCTTATTGCTATATATGTTTACTATCCCTTAACCCGTGCCGTTATGTTGGTTCATTTTTAATATATCGTATAATTTGTGTCCCAAATGCTTATCAACTACTTATGATTTAATATGGGTTTGTCATAAAAATAGTCGGGATTTTCCTCTCTTTTTTTATTTTTTTTTCCTTTAATATTTTACCACCGGAGATTTGCTCAAACAAAAGAAATATAATATTAACTTCCAAATTTTTTTTTATTTAGGTTCATTGCTTATAATGAGATAATGCTCTACATGAACATGGAAGTTTAAATATTTTTTGGAAATATGTCGTCAGCAGCGCTCATCTCAGTGAAATCAACTAATAAATATCATCCATAAAAGTCTCCCCATCATGGTTTTGATATATAAACCGATCTAAGTTTATATATCCTGTTTGTTTTTAATATTTTAATTAGCCATATTATGTTTGTTACTAACTTTAAACTTGATGTCATCTTCTAATGTGAACTTTATGTGATTTCAGAATCTAAATAGTTATACCTATCTTATTCGTATCAAGTAATCCATCGTATATCCTAACAATTCTTCTACAATAATTCCTTTCTTTTGCCGTTTCCTGACCATTGGTAGCCATTATTATCAAATGCAATCTTTCTAATTTTTGTTGATGTTATGTATTTGCAATGTTCATTTTTCTTAAATAAATAGATTGTGGGAAAAAAAAGAACATAAGTATTTCATCAAGTCTAAGTTATTATATCCAAAATACTCTGGACACTGCTTCTGGTGCCTTGTTTCCTCAAATTCACCGTTGCATTCTAGACAGTACATGCAACACCAATCATTTGTGAAGTGAGTTATTTGCGCAAGTGTGGTCAATGTATCCCTTACCTGTAATAATAATAACAACACGTCAATTTTTTTCAAGGCATCTAGTTGTAAATGGTATAAATCTAATGGATTTGAATTGTACCTCAATCTTAGATATCCCCTTCTTCTCACATAACATAGCAATTGAGGAAGGACAAATCTTGACCACTCTTTACATAGGAAAAGTTAGCCAAACTATGTTTTGAAATTGTCTTACGTGGAATTATTATTGATCCATATTTTAATTGGCTCTTATCGAAGCCTATCTAATTAGTCCTATAGAAAGTTAATCTTAAATTTTTGACCTTATTTCTTGACCAAATTATTGAAGTATTCTCAGTCATGTTTTGCTTTATGTGATCTACCCATCTGTATCTACTCTACCTTCTAACCCAGTGAATGAAACCTATACATATTGATCCGTAATTTGATATTGTTGATTTGTAATCAAGAGGTCGCATGATTTGAGAATGTAAAATATAAAAAATATTCTATAAACATCGGAGGCGAAATTTAGATTTATGACTTAGAGTTTTTTATGATGATTTTAATGAACAAACAAATATTTTCAAACAATTGTTGTCTTTGTAGGTAGTTATCGCGAAATAACTCGACATTGGTGGTCTTTCAGGAAAAAAATGTAATAGTACTTGAGAGAGCAATAATGTTCTCTTACGCAGGCACACTAATTGCCTTTATATAATACGGATACCGTTTCGGTGATCCAACAATCATGATCTTATTGTCTTATACGTTCCGGTATCATCCTCGAAATATTTGATTTTTGTCCTTATCAATGGTGCTAAAAACAACCAATTACATCTTTCACAATACAATGTTGCATGTTTTGTGAAGATTTGTTTTTACTCGGTCAATAAAACTCACTAAAAAGCAAAAAATATTATTATCCACTACTATTACCAACACCCACCACCATAAAAATCATCCACTGCCACTATTTCTTCCACCAATAGTAATGTTACCGCCTCCACGATTCACAAACACCCGCCATCGTTTATACTAATTCTAATTCCACTACCACCATTAGAATTAATATAGCTTTTAGTACAATTATTTATTAATAAAATTATGTATTTATGTTAGATTATTAAAGGGACATTTATAATAGAAATTTAATTAATCATTATGAACAATCAATGAGACACTAATTAATAAAGTATTTAAAAATGGTTAAGTTAAACAAACCCCAACAATAAATTTATCTTTGCCAAGGACAAATCCTGACCACTCTTTATATAGACAAATCGATAATAAATAATTTCATATGTTCTGATCTTGATTCGTGTCGTTCGTTTAGTTATTACATAACATGGAAATTGATTGCACCAATTTTTTAAAATGGACATGTGTTTTATCAAGTTTATTATAACATTAGAATGATCGACCACGTTTTATATTTTATAATATAACGTTACATATTTTGTGGCATTACAAAATTAGCATAATATGTTTTTATTCACCAATACCCGCCACCACCATAAAACCATATGAATCCATTTTTTTTTATCCACCACCACCTAGTGGCAGAGCCAAGGGTTGACTAGCCTGGTTCTAACCCCTTAAATTTTTAATAACTACATGATTTTTTTAGTTTATTTTATAAATAGTACTTTGTCCATATATATTTATGGTTTAGTCCACCAAAGTTTACATGTTTCTTTTTAAAAAAAAAGTTGGCCTCCTCAATGTCAATTTTTGACTCCACCACTGCTACCATCACTGCCGCCCACCCCATGTAGGTTGTTGGACGCAATTCTAATCTTCAATCACAAATGCCATGTATGAGGTTTAGATTGAACAAAATGTCGTCAATTGATTGGTTTCATTTATTTTTTTTCCGTGTATATATTCTTTTTTATATTGCAATCAAATTTATTTTAACATTGAAAAATCATGATTTATACGATATAGTACCAAAGATAACAGGGGTACCATTTGGGTGATCCAACTACGATCATGAAAATATTATCTTGTATGATATCATCCCGGAAATATATGATACATTCCTTTATCAAAAGTGTTAAAAACAACCAACCACATCTTCTACACTACGATGTTATCGATGTTGTAATGACAACATAAAATTAATATTTTCCATCACTACTCACCAACACTCACCGTCACTACTTCTTCCACCACAAACCAGGGGCGAAGCCAGGATTTTGAGGAAAGAGGGAGAAAAAACTCTTGGCAAGTTGGATACATGTGAAAAATGGACTTAGTATCCCATTTTATGATAAAAGAACAAAAATAAATATAATTGTGCTTGGCTCCGCCCTTAACCACCACTAATCTTTTGGCCTCCACCTCTTCTACTACTCATTGTCGCCAAAAATGTCTATTGATATTATTTATCAAAATTACTTATTAATAGAAATACATATTATAATTAATTAAGAAAACATTTATAATTAAAAAATAATTAATCATTTATTATGAGCAATTAGTGAAACACATATTAATAAAATACTTTATAATGAATAAATTATTTATTATGTGCAATTAGTGAAACACTAATTAATAAAGCAATTATGATTTTTAAGTTGAACAAACCACCACCATTGATCGATTCCCCACCACTGATGAGAAAAATAGAGTTATCTTTATTTTGGTCTAATCGAATTAAGCGGTTGTTTTTGAACAATCAGTTTAGAAAAGGGACTAAGGTGCTTAGTTGATTTTTGTTTTGCTAAACTAAATTGGAAAATTTGTTTCGTACAATTGTTTCCTTGGTAACATATCAAAATAAAACTACTTGTAGTTTCAGTTTTGACATTGGTTATCAGAACATGATGTGTGGAACCCTCGTGCCTAACTCTACATGTTGCAAGTCTATTTTGAGATTTGTAAGATTCTTTTCGTGTTGTCCTTTATTTTTTCGTTTCTTTATCATTTTTGTGACAAAAGGGGGAGAAATATAGGGAGTAAACAAGTGATAATGGCATTGATTTTATATTGATTGGTATCACTACGGAAAAGAACAGTGGTGCTTGAACGTTTATCTAACGAAACAGTGAAACCGTAGACTAAGGGGGAGTAACATGTCATATAAATTGGTATAACAAAGACGTGAAGATTGAATATATACCTATCTTCCTTTGGGGGAGTATTAGCTTTGTTATTATAATGTCAACATCGGCATTTTCAAGGATTGAATGTAAGCAGTTTATTGTGCTATTGAATTCGGGAATCAAGCGTATGTGTAATGAATTCTTGTAATTTGTTTATCCATTTGATGTAAGAGTTTTGTCACTAAAATTGACAAAGGGGGAGATTATTAGAGCATGGATCGGTTGAACCCACCAAGCGTTGGTATGTCAAGTTTGGTTGTCATATTTTAGTGAATCAAAACTCATGTTAAGAGTCGCTTGATTATGTGCTATAGTCAACTTCGTATAGGTTAGCTTGAAAGTATTAGGATATGAGAAATTACAAGTATTGCGAAGTCTTGAAGATGTGAAGAAGCAAGGAGGTACAACGACAACAATCATCCTTCAACTTGAGGTTAGTGATATTTGACTTGAACTGTTTCATTCCCTAACGTATCTTTCAAGTCGTGCATATTGAAAACAAAACTGCGAAGCATATTTGAACTCTAAATAGACATAGTATTAAGGAATATAATACGAGGTTTATTTCTTAACCATTAAAATTTGTAGATAATACATCTCCATAATCATTTGAATACTATTGTGATTATGTATGGGTATAAGGTGAGGATTTCATCCTAGGGAACAATGTTTTACATGTGTTCTAAGGAAGTAAGTTCATAAACTTTTTTGTGAACCGAAAAGGAAATTGCCATGTGTTATTGGTTTTGTTATTCATTGCATATCTTATGAACAACCAATATGTGTGATTGAGTATAACCGCTCACAACTTGTTTGTGTTCTTGGTAGAACTATTCACAAAGGCCTGACTTATGTATTGGTGTGACTTTTATTAGTGAAATTGATCATAAGTAATCACCTGAGATGGTATGATCGGGTTTGTGATTTTATGTCTGACCAAATATGGGAAAGGGGAACCGATCCTAGTAAGAGTTGCAGTACATCACAAAGGGGAACAATTCCTTGTATGAGGTGCAACAAGGATTATAGCAAAAAGGGGAACCGATCCTATGGGCATGTGCAACACATATAAGTTAGATACCATATATATGTGGGGAACCGATCCTAGTACCTAGTCAACCGAATTTTGGAAAGCTAGCGTGACAATGCACAATACTCACATGGAAGGTAGAACCGAAACTTGTTTTGGTAGAACCGTTAAACCCATGATTGTGATTGAATGTTTGTTTAATCAATCACATAGTTCTTGAAAGTCAGATGAACCAATTCTAAAATTGTTTGGAAGTGTGGCAAATCGGTTTCAAGGTTGTATATCTGAGAGGGAACTTACAAAGTAAGGATGTCGACATACTTTGAACACGTGTTGTGAATGTTTATTTCTTTAATTGTTCAAAGTTATTCCTTAATAGCTAAGTGAAGAGAATCCCAGGATCAAAACATAAGTAAGTTAAGAATCTTTTAATTAAGGTTATTAATTTAATATTGTATGGAAATATAAGAATTAGTAATGTGCATATACTAATTAGATTTTCCGAGAGATTTCGATCATTATTTTTGGACATAGCATTTCCAGGAATTATGGAAACCGAATTTGTGCTTTAATGAATATCTTGAGAATATTTTCGGTTTTGGAAATTCCTTAGTGTCCAAACTTCCTTGTCTATAAATACTTGAATTTTTCCTTTCTAGCAAACTAATCCTTCGTAACAACAAACTTCCTCTTTTGTTGTTGTTACTGGTGTAACCGCCTATTCGGAGAGAAGATTAACCTAATTAGATGAAATCTCTTACGACTGCTCAGTTTAAAGTCATCTTTGATATTGAAAAGCTCTAGCGTGTACCATTTGTGGGAAACTAGATAATTGCGGGTTATCTTTTGTTTTCATTGATTTGATTGACTAACGATGGTTGAATTCTGATTGCACCTAGTTTGTTTATGCTTGAGATTCTTCTCTTCTGATATAAGATTCACTCAAACTAGTTCAGAGTTTCGACATGGAACTTTAGACTGTTGTTAGTTCTAAAGATGATCTTGTGATAATCCATTGTTAACAGACTCCGTTCTGTGCGTGATTGATCACAAAAGATTCAAGTGATTGTATGCAGGTTTTTATTGAAGATTTAAGAAGATTTGAAGACAAAGAAGATATTATAATCTTTGGTTTGCACAATACTTGTTTCGGTAAAAGAGGATCCAATTAATAATCGGTTTATTCTTGTGGTAGATTGGATTGACTAATTGAGTAGATCGGCAACAACACAATTCTTTGGATTAAGAGTGTTATTGGCTTAATATTAAACGATTACTTCAATAATTGAACATAAGATAGATCTAAGGACCTGACGAAGGAGTTTATGTTAAGATAAACAGAAGAGCCTTTGTCCGACTCATATCACTTGGTTGAATCGAGTTGATTGATACCAAACATATTTGTTGTTCCTTTACTATTTGGAATATGAACCAAAGGAATTATTCCAAGTACGTGACTTATTTATAAGTTGGAGGCGTGGGAATACAGACGGAACTAGGTGCACTATAGGTTTAATTGCTTGGTCTCAACTATACGAATTTAGGTGTAGTTTTGTGTAACGGCTTAATACTGAGAGTATTCAATTCTGGACAAGGTCCCGGGTTTTTTTTGCATTTGCGGTTTCCTCGTTAACAAAATCTTGCTGTGTCATTTACTTTATATTTCCGCATGATAATTATTTTATTATAATTAAAGTAAATCACACAAACGTTAATTCCTATTTACTTGATAAGTGAATCTTATTGTGTTTGGTTAAGTCCAAACCTTTTTATCAAGTAACATACTTTTTTGTTGTATTGTCTCGATCTCGTATTCATAGACGATCACATGAAGTATGAGCTGATTAGTTGTATTGTCTCGACTCAGTCCATAGACAATCACTTTCGGAGAAAGGACTTATAGGTAGGAAAAGGTTTAGCTTGATGTATATTTGGGTACCCCCATTTTCCCAAATAATATAATTGCACATCAAGAAAAATATTTGGCACACCCTCTCTCCTCTCTCTGGCGATTCTTCCGCCACCCATAAATCAACCATCTATTTTCCATTAACCACCACTGAACCATCATTAGCTAACTAGTAACCACCGCTTACGGTGGTTATGTCCAACTACAATAAACATCAAGCTTGTTCTCTTGTTTATTGATGCAAACCCACATCAGATCTATTAACTCAAACCCCTGATTCATCATCTTCATTATAGATCCCCAATTTTTTAGTTACTAAAACACCGAACCACAAAAGTTTCTTGTTTACCTAGACTCTAAGACTCATAAATTTCCTGATTACCAAGACACCAAGACTCATAAACACCTGATTGCTAAGAGACATACTGGATATCAAAGCCTACCTATACCCTAGATTGATCTCAACCCAATCTTTCAAGGTAATTTATCTACTTTGGAATTTTCTGAATCTTGTTTTACATCTGGTTATGTTTGTTTCGAATTTTTTAAGTTCAATTCTGCTAAGATCTCTCAGTATCTTCCGAAGACCCAAACATAAAAAATCTCAAATTTCCGGAATTGATACTATCGAAGAAAAAGCTTTAAATTTCCGGAGGGGTTCATTTTTGGGCTATTAGGGGCTATAAATTCTCCTCATTTGTTTCTCTTTAGTAACTTTCCTTTGATTTATTTAAGCTTCTTTGTTTCTCTATTAAGCTTTGAAATTTGTCTGTTGTAATTTTTCCTTTCTATATTTCTAGTTTGTAATCTGCCTAATCTAATTTCAAATACTACTATTAGTTTTGAATTCTATATTTTGTGTGGCACTTCTTTACCTCTCCATATTGACCCGCTACTACATCTTTTTCTATCCTATCATTCTTTGAGTTATCTCACCTGCTTCGTTGGTGCATCTCAGGTGATTTATCTCAGTTTTTCCAGTGAAGAGTTCAAGCAATTTGTGTTCCACTTTTATTACTGGAAGAAAAGAAAAATTTTCAAGGAATGCTACCTGCTGAGATTCTTTGCTGATAAGGAAAAGAAACAACAATTTCCCCTCACAGTCAACTATCAAATTTGGAAGGAAAGGAAACTCCACACTAAACAGGTCAACCAAGGCTCTGAATCATTTTTGCAACCTGCAAGAGGTGGAGAAATAAAACTTACTCCTCAAAATCCATTTCGTGACAACAACTTTGAGGTAATGAAAAAATATTTGGAGGAAATAGACACATCTTCAAAAGAGGTATGCCTAAAACTTCCTATATGCCATGATAGAATAAGAGAACACATAGTTATGAATATACAGACAAAAAAACTTATAGAGTTTATATATTGTACTAGCAAAATCTGTGAATCCCTGATCCTCACTAAATTGGAATATCCAATAGTTTCTTACTTTTGGCAGTTTGTTAATGTTATTACTTGGAATTGTCAAGGCTTAGGAAATGTTGAAGCAACCAATTGGAATTGTCAATCCTGACATTCTCTTTCTTTCTGAAACCAAACAACATAATAAGGAAATGCGGATCATAATGAGAAAAGTTAATGTTTATAACTATTGGCTCGTACCTCCTAGAGGTACGGCGGGAGGGCTTTGTTTAATCTGGAAAAATAATATGCAAAATAACAATCTTAGAATATAAACATAATCATATCAATGTAAATATTCAGAGTAATAATAGCAGTAATTCAACCAATAACTCTTGGCTTTTGACTTGCTTTTACGGTAGCCCATACACTAAACTGAAACTTGCTTCATGGGAAGTAATTAAACACTTAGCTAGCACAGTTAATGTGCCCTGGATGGTCATTGGTGAATGTAATGTTGTGCTTCATGAAGAGGAAAAGAAGAGCAAATATCCTTTCAAACAAAGATAGGCAGATATCTTCAAAGAAGTAATAAATAACTGTGGTCTCATGGATTTAGGATTTACTGGTTACATTTATACTTGGAATAATAGGAGACATGGAACAAAATTTATTGAGCAATGTCTTGACCGGGCTATAGTAAACAATAAATGGAACATCAGATTCCCAAACTCTAGCATCAAACATCTAGGACCCCTCTCTTCTGACCATGTCCCTATTTCCCTGAATACGCATAATACTTGGAATGACGGAGCAACTCCTTTTAAGTACATTGGGGATTGGATGAAACATGAACAATGCGTTGGTCTTATCCAGGAATGCTGGGATACTCAACAGCGAGGATCTCCGACCTACATTTTCTCTAGAAAATTAAAAGATGTGAAATTTACTCTTAGGTTATGGAACAAAAACACTTTTGGGCACATAAGAACCAATATTGAGACCATTAAGAAGAAACTTAAACAAACTAATAGTAGAATGTTCTATTATGCTAAAGCTTCTGATCTAGCAAACCTAAACAACGAGTTAACAAAATGGTATGCGATCAAGGAGAAATTCTGGAAAGACAAAAGTAGAGACCAAAATTTAACATTAGGCGATAGAAACACACAAAAATTTCATAGTAAAGCAAAACAAAGATATTGAAGAAACAATAATGGATAAAGAAGGAAACTGGCTAAATGATAGAAAAGATATTGCTTCATGTATAACAGAACACTTCAGCAACATTGCAACCATGGTGAACCCTATCATAGATAGAAAAATGATAGACCAAATCCCTATTTGCATAAATGACAATGATAATGACATTTTGTGCTTAATACCAACAACAACTGAAATAAAAAACGTGATTTTTTCTATGGACCCGGACAAAATTCCGAGCCCTGATGGTTTCCCCCCAATTTTCTTTCAAAAAAACTGGGACATTGTTGGTACTGACTTAACTTCTATGATCCAGAATTTCTTTAGAACTGGTTTTTTAGCAAAAGAACTAAATTCTTCTTTCATTTCTCTAATACCAAAAACTATAAATCCCACAACTGCTGCTGAATTCAGACCTATAGCCTTAATTAATACTTCATACAAAATTATCTCAAAATTAATGGCAAATAGAATGAAAGGCATGTTAGATAAAATAATTAGCCCCTACCAGTCGGCTTTTATTCCAGGAAGACAAATAGCAAACAACATAACTATATCGCATGAAATAATCCATAAAATGCGTAATTCTAAGAGTAAAAAAGGTCTTATGGGACTCAAAATAGATATTTCTAAAGCTTTCGACAGGGTCGAATGGAGTTTCTTAATTGAAACTATGAAAAATTTGGGTTTTTTGGAGAAATGGTGTGATTTAGTTATGCAATGTATATCTAGTACAACATTATCAGTCTTATTAAATGGCTCACCAACTGATTTTTTTCAAACCTTCTAGAGGATTACAGCAAGGAGATCCTCTATCTCCCTACCTCTTCCTTATGTGCATGGAATCGTTGTCTAGAACAATCATAAATGCTGAAACTTCAGGCCTTATTAAAGGCATTAAAATCTCCAGAGATGCTCCCTCGGTTAGTCACCTGCTATTTGCAGATGACTGCCTTATATTTTTTAAACTGGATATAAAAACTTGCCACAACCTGGTTTCTTTGTTTAAAGATTTTGGAATCAATTGTGGACAATTAATAAACTTGAACAAATCAGGAGTTTTTTTTAGCCCTAAAACTGATCCTACGGTAATGAATGATGTCAAACAAACCTTAGGAGTGAAAGATATTCCTTTAGACGACAGATACTTAGGGTCATTACTCTTTACCAATATATCTAAGGTAAAAAGCTTTGATCCTATGATAAAAAAGATGACTAGTAGGTTACAGAGTTGGAATGGTAATCTTGTTAACAGTGCAGGCAGAACAATACTGATAAAGAACGTAACCTCTTCATTAGGAGTGTACCAAATGAACTGCTTTAAAATCCCTAAAAAAGTTTGTAAATCTTTAACAAAACTACAAAGACATTATTGGTGGGGAAAAGATGTCAAAGGAAAAAATGAAAAAGGAAAAAAAGGTATCTACTTAGAGGCTTGGAATTCGTTCTACAAACCACTAGAAGAAGGAGGCCTAGGATTGCAAAATATTGAAAACTTCAACCATGATATGATAGCCAAGATGGGTTGGAGATTAAAGGAAAACCCCAAATACTCTGTGTGCTAAAATATTAAAAGCAAAATATTACCGAAAAAATGATATCCTTCACATTAAAAACAAGGCAAATGTAAGGGATAGCTGGATATGGAACGGAATTCTAAGTGGTGATGTTCACATAAAATAGAATTGCACTTGGAAACTAGGAAACAGAAAAATGATTGATGTATGGGAAGGCAAATGGGTTCCCGATGCCACTGTCCCTATGACAAAACCAGCAGTGGGTACTGAAAACATAATAAAGGTTGAAAATCTCTTTACTGAAAATAAATAATGGGATGCAGATAAGTTAAATATATGCTTTGACCAAACAACAATAGAAAAAATTAAGAAAATAACAATACCTAGGCAAGACATTGAAGACACGACACTTTGGAATCTGAACTCTACAGGTAGGTTTACAATGAAATCTCTTTATAACTCCATAAATGGTAGTATTAGCAATAGTGTGGACTGGAGCAGAGTTTGGAATCTGCAGGTAACTCCAACAATTAAAACCTTCATATGGAAAGCTGCAAACTCTACTCTCCCAACAAGTATGAGAGTTGCAGCAATTCTTCCTAACATTGAAACTAAATGTAGATTCTGTAATGAAGGTGAGGAAACATTAACACATATCTTCCTCAAATGGAACTTTGCAACTCAGGTATGGATGCATCTAAATCTCAATATGGACAATGTAAATGACAATTGTGGTGATTTCCATGAATGGATAAACAATTGGTTTGATAAAAAAAATAAAGACTATGGTATTGTAGGTTAGCCAGAAATGTGTAGTATAATAATATAACATATATGGCTAGCTCGATGTGAGGTAACATTCCAAAAAACTCAGCAAAACAGTGCAAAAATGGCGGAAACAATTGTAAAATTTATCAATAGTTATTTACATGTCAACATACCCGACTACAACATCATGCAAACCTTATATTATAACCAAATGCAGGATGCAACTTTAACAATTGTGGAAAGGGAACCATACAGGGAAACAACTTACATGAGCTTGCGAATAACAATTGCTTTATCAATTTTAATGTTGAATCCCTCAAACAATGCAGGAATTGGACTAAATTTGATTGATTACACATGCAGAACTAATGAGGCAAGAGGAACTTATTCAGATTGCAACACTAGAGAGCAATTATAAGAAAATGGATCTGAAGCCGCCTTCCAATGGGAAATTAAATTGAGTGGCCACAATGTTATCTTCCAAAGAGACTCGAAGCCAACTCTAAAGCTATTGATTGGAAGATATGCCAAAGCTCGGGAACATAGGTACAAAAGTAGTACCGATTTTGGGATCTCAACAAACTCTTTCATAAATTTCAAAGCAAAAGCTTTTGTTCTAACTTCTAGATTCAATATAAGGAAGGCGGCAAATATTTCAAACTTTTGTAATCGTAATGCAGTAGAAAACTCATGGAAATGAGATAGTTTAGTTGCTATTCTCCATGATCTTTATATTATAAATTGTGTAAACCTTGTAACTGTCAACTACTCTCATATTTATGAGAATCAAAGTATTAATATATAGTGTTCTGAGGCTTCTGTCCTCGTTTCGGAAAAAAATTAATTATAGAATTTCAATATGTCGTATAACAAGATTTTTTTTTTAAACAATCTCTCTTTCATTAAAGTTCTTCGATTGTTTAGCCCCACCAAACAATAACTCTTGGATCAGTTCCTGATTCTCCTTTATACAATTCTAGTGTCACATAAAATAATTTAGCACGCCAACGAAAATTTACTAGTCAACCGCTAAATTGTCTAACATCGGTACATTTTTTGTACCGCACTAAACCATTCCAGGTTGAGAACTACATCTTTTTTTTAAACCTTCTATACCATAACCATCAACCCCAATTTAAGGTGAGGTGGATTTTGATTTAAAACTCCATCAGACTCATCCTAATGAAAGGTATGCAACTAGGTTACCCATTTAGGAGAGGGCATAAACTAGAACACCAAATTGGGGGATACATGGAATAATTGGGGGATATATTCCGACATGGTTTTTTGATGCTGTCAGCATGGTCGATGCATTGGAGGCATTGATAAACCATGCCGACAGCTATAGTAAAATATCCCCCAATTAGTTTATGTATCCCCCAATTGCATGTTCATAAACTATTATAATAAAGTGGGTTTTCTTTAAAAAATTCTTTGTGTACCAAGCAAATAAATAATTTTAAAACAACCACTTACAAGTTTTTATTTTGGTTGGGTCCCATGACATTCAGAAAGGTTCCCACTACTCCTAACGGGTTCACCATCACCCACCATTCGGGTATACTGTGTCAGAGTAGTTTTTTCACTTGTCTGTGCAGAACAACTGTTTTGGGGTAAAAACTGATTCTGCTATTTTTGGTAAATTTGGGTGTGTTGATGAGAAACAAATTCAAACCCTAAACAAATGTACTGCACATGAGTACTTTTAGGTTCGAGAGATCAATCTGTAAGACTATGGCCTAAACCAATAAATGGCCATTCCAGATTCAATTCTGTCACTAAGTGAAGGAGAATGGTTGATCTTAGGGAGGGAAGCGAAGAAGGTGTTTGAGATCAAAATGTTGAATTATGAAGGTGTAGATGTTTTATGACTTGTATCAAAATGTGGAACTGGCTTGCACAATGTAAGCTATCAGTTCTGGGTGTTTTCTGGATACCCGTGTTGATAACACTTGTGTTCTGTTTGAAATAGGTTGAAATCATATTTATACAAGTCATGTTCGAGAACACCCTGATCTTGTAGGTAGTGGAGGTGATTAAGAAGTAGAGAGGTGGGGTTGTGTAAAAAGTGGTGATCACCACGTTTCCATTATGAGCGAAAATTGGTCACACTTTCACCCACTACTCTCATTATTGTTAACCGTCCGTTCTTTCCTGACACTTTCTCGTAATGGGTGTATTGCACGCCGCACTCTGTAAACCGCCATAACAATACCCTAGTGAGCATCCCCCGGTTTGTGACATGTTTGATGTCTCGAGTAAATGGGTAAAGTCGTGAGACTCGCCGCTAAAAGCAGCACATAGTGCTTTTAGGATAAATAATAAGTTATTTATGAAATTAATATTTATAAAACATCGTTTATGATCGGTGTATATAAAGCATCACTTTTAAATAAGTAGTTGAAAATAATCGATGTACATGAAACATCGTTATTTTAGAGCTCGTTCAAATTAGTCGCGAATTGAACCTCTTAAAAAAATAGCATGACCGACCACCTTTGGGCGATCATTTGGGAGCCCTATGGATGAGATACCACTTGGTCGATCGCTCCCTGTGGAAGACGGGTGGCTGATGATTTCAGCGTTACCTTGTTGGCCTCCTTAAAATAAATCTAAACCATCTGACTAGGCTAGCGAAGTTGGATGGACGAGATAATTTGCGGCAGTTGCGTACTGTCGTTGGATTTTGCAAACAGTGCGACCAGCCTCCTTTGGGTGATCGTTCGGATGCCATATTAGCAAGTCGTGGCTTGAACGATTGCTCCTCATGGAAGAGGGGTGGCCGGTGATCACAGTGCCATGCTGTTGTCCATCTAGAATCTGATCTAAGATGTTTGACCAAGATGGCGAAGATGGACGGACACGATCGATTTGCGGAAGTTGTATAACACCGCTGACTTCATTTAGGGTTTAAAGAGCGTGTGATCGCCCTACTTTGGGAAAATGGTTTGACGCACTCTTGGATTTCTATGTGTAGTTCGATCAACTAGGTATGGATCTCGGTCGGCGATGAATGCGTCAGCATCTCTTTGATCAATCGAAGGAAAATCTATAAGCCATCTAACCAAGATAGCTAAGTTGGGAGGTCGTGATGTTTTTGAGGCCGTTTTTTCCGGTATTATCTCGTTTGAGCTATTTTTTAAATAGGCGATCACCCATGTTTTGCCTAATGCTCGAGAGCGTTGCGGGTGTACTATTTGGAATACGATTGGCTGGGGTGCTAATGGGCCCACCGAAGGTCATCATGATGATCGCATAGCTCCGCTAAGAGTAGGCTAGGCTTGTTGAATTGCGTGTCCAAATCATGTGTCCGTGATCATTTTTTAAGACTGACATGGAAATTCTAGATTTTCCTTAAGGAATTTAAACGCGTCGATCGTGCTAAATTTTATTTAAAAAGTGTGTCAACACGCCGATCTCTTTATCAGAGAGTGGTGTAGCCTATGTGAGTGTTTTCATGCAGTTCTCAATACTGACATTTCATGAGATTCATGCTACTCCGCTGCGAGTGAACATTAATCATCATGTCATGCCGATATTGAGAGTCCGGCTGGGAACATAGCATAGGAAAATACCAGGCAGGCCATGCATTAGTGAATAATGCAATAGGTTGAAATTTACAGAATATCTGGGATTGTTGCTTCACGCACCATTCTGGATAAATTTCATAAATTTTATAAATATGTCGAATTGCTCAATACATATGTAAGTAAAGAGGTCTGGACACTCATTACTTTTGAATGTCTCAGTCTCTTTGTAGAATAAAGGCACATTAAATACAGGGTTTCACGATTTTATCCCTGAACTAAAAACCACCATCAACATTAAGTCATCTGCTTAGCACATAATAGTGACACTATTGCGGGGTAAGCACTAGATGGTGACAGTTGAAGAAAATTCAAAAGATAAGTTCGGCGTACATTACCAGGATAGTGGCCGGCTTGGTTCTTGTGCAAGATACGTTTCTTTTCAGCATACGTCAGTTGTTTTTAGATAAGTATCTAATTGATTGTTATTACGCATCTGAAGACTTTATTCACGACAGGTAGAGATTCCTTTTCGTCACGGGATCATGCTGGTTTGTGGAATATAAAGAAAATGCTTGAGTCTTTCTCTCTACACCGATCATCACATAGTTGCTTTATTCTTCATTCTGATCATCATAGAGTTGTATTCTTCTTTGTTCCAGGTATTGCGTCATGTTTTCACGTGATTTGATTTGATTTTTTTTATATCACATAGGTTGTTGATACAATCATAATGCCTCTTTACAATATATGATGGGAACTACTGGTGATGATTATTCTTCAACTTCTCCAGAGAAGAGCTTTGAAGTCGACAAACTCAGGGCTAACACATTCGAGGAGGTGATGGCCAAAATAGATTATCCGTTTCGCGAAGCTGGTCATGTTATACAGGGTATGTATTTTTTGCACTTATGCGTCGTTCGAGAGCATGTTCAAGCTTTTATGGCTTCAGTTAGTATGGAGGAGAAGTGAAGACGTGATGAAGCATCTCATCCCCCGAGTGCAAGAGCTGAAAGATTCGTGGCTCGATTGAAGCGGCGGAGGGTTGAGCATAAGCAATATGCAGGTGAGAATAAGTATGATTACCCTATTCATAATGGGATCATAATTCTCGACTCTGATGTGGACGAACCGGAGCATCCTCAAAATACTGTTGGGGCAGTTTCTGAAAAGGATGTCGGTGCATCTTCCGAGGAAGAGGTTGAAGTAGCTTCTGTAGAGGATATCGAAGCGACTGCTGGAGGAAACGCTGAAGTGGCTACTGGGGAGAACATGGGAGCGGCATATGGAGAAGATGTTGAAGCATCTTCCAATGAAGATGTTGAAGCGTCTCCTAGGAGGAACATTGAAGCAGCTGCTGAGAGAGGTTTTGAAGCAGCGTCTGAAAGGGAAGTCGAGGCGACTTCTGGATAGGATGTGGGGGCGCCTTATGAAAAATATGTTGAAGCAGCTTCCAATGAAGACTTCAGTGAAGGCTCCATTGATTCTGTGTTAATGCCGATAACTAGATTTCCCACTTTATTATTTATTTATTAGCATCTTTTCGTAGCTTGTAGACGTTTTTGGTATTCAGTGGTTTTGTGTTTATATGACTGGAGCCTGAATCTTATCAAATAATAGTTTTTTTACTCACGTTATCTTGAGACTCTAGTTGTAGTGCTCCTCAGTAGGGTTTTGATAGTTACTCCTCATTCTATTGAGGCGCGACCGATGGGAATGTGACACACATAAGAGGTGAGGTGTTTCCCTTTTACGTGACCGGATACCTCCTCCATGATAATCGTATGTAATCCTAATAATAATAGCTTGCATTAGGGAATGCAACGATGAAAATTAAGGATTGGCCACGAACCTGTAGCTTTCCTTTAACATTATCCTCGTACATCACATATATTGTGTTTCCTTGAATAAAAAACTCAAGAGTCATCCGCGTGGTGGTTAATAGGCCGTTTCATCATTGAAGCAGACTCCAGGGTACCGAAGAAGCTTGCCATAAATATCACATATTGGTCGCTTAACCATTTCTTTGCCCTTTCTCTTCCCTTATGGATTCCCTTCTTCAGTGCTTTCTGAAAGATGTGAGGTGTTTCTTTCATGGTTTGTTTTTCTGGTTTTGAATCGATGGGTAATGATTTTATGAGGGTTTGCGTTTACTTGAGACTTTGCCTTGAGATGATTCAGGAGTAAGAATTTAAAAAGAAATGATGCTTTGATTAACTGATAAATTGAAACCCTAATTATGAATGCAAGCAGTGCAATCATTTTGGAGGAATTACAAATATTATATGAAAAGGGAAATTGCTAAAGGAAACACTAAAATGGATCTTGGAGGAGAGGGCGGCGTGACATCTTAGGTATTGAAGGGTTTGAGCCAGCGGGCGCGTATTACTACGCCTTCTAGCTTGTCAGTATTGATGAGCTTGCAGTAACCCCCCAAAATAATTTCCGCCACTAGGTGTGGCTCATCTTTCCCTTCTGTGGAATCGAACGGAACAGGCCGAGCCACAATTTTTACTACCATATCTCCAACTTGGAATGGATTTGGGTGTTGCGCCATTACTTTTCCAGATTCCCTATCTTTAATTGTGATAGCTTCTAAACTCTTGATAAAATACTTGAAAGGACCAGCATCCCATTCACATCTTCTAGTAACGACTGGGTTGATAATCGGATCAAGTCCCCAAGTTTTGATGGGAGGAGAAGTGACTAGTTGAAAAAAGGGTTGTTCGATGAGACTTACTTGTGCTCGGAATATGCGAACGAATGCTGACAGGCTCTCTCCAAGAAGTTGCGTCACATTTGCGAGTTGTTGATACAACAACAAGTAGTCCCCAGGATTGGATGGCTTGTTGTAGATCCTTTCAGCTATATACACCGGCAAAGGACATACTCCTAGATTCGCCTTGTTGTCGTGTATCCATGAGCACCCCAGGACCATATCATAATTCGGGTACTCTTTAACTATATAAAATTTAGCGTGTGTTAGAGCATCTCCCACCTTGATTTCAAGATTAATGTACCCGTAAGCATCTCTGGTTTCTCCTTCTGAATTTTTGATCATGGTTGGGTAGTGAACAACTTCCTGCTTTGAAATCTTTACATCTCTCAGAGTCTTGATAGTGACAATGTTGAAATCAAAGGCCACGTCAATCAGTGTGTTGTCAATCAGTCGCGCTTTCCAGGAAAGATTGGGGTTTGGAAGCGACTTCCTTGACTGGAAATAAACGCTTTCATGATACAATATGGTTGAGGGATGCAAATATGTCTTGACACTGCGCCTTGGAGAAATACATGATTTCACATAAATGCTTCATCATAGACTGTACGGCTTTGTGGACGAAGTCCCCAGAAATCATGCAGTTCCTGACAGGAAGGGGATCTCTGTGAACACCTTCATTTCCTAATTGGAGTTCTCCTGCATCCACCTTTTCTTTGAAAACGTGCTTTAACTTGTTGCAGTCACTGGTTAGGTGATTGACGAACCTATGGTAACGACAATATTTAGGATTTTTCATTTCTTCCTCGGTTGGTGGACGTCTAAGAGGAGGTAGCTTGACGGCGTCATCTTGAATCCATGCTTCTAGGAGTTTAATGACTTCATCCATTGGAAATGGGAAGTCTGAAGCAGCACCTTCTGTTTCTTTTTGTTGCACAGGGGTCTTGGCGAAGGCTTTCTGGGATGGAGTTATCTGCGCTGGTGCTGCATGCTTAGGTTGTTGTTCCACTGCTGGAGATTTCCTTTTCCATCCTTTACCTACTACGCTTACAGAAGCACTTGTGTTATATTGCTTGTTGATCAGGCGCGCCTATTTCCTCGAGTTTCATGTGTATCCTCATCCCTGGATGACCTTGTTCTTTCTAACAGCGCTGGTGCGGTCGTATCCGACTACTTAGCGGCTTCATGGAGTTCAGAGAACGTCTATAAATGTAGGTTTTCCAGTACATCACGATAGATGGGAACCATACCGTTAATGCATGACTCCACCAACTATTGTTCGGTCACATTTGGGTCGTGACAGTCCAAAGCTTGAATTCTGAATCTCTTGACATAATCGTTTGGATGCTCGTTGTTTCGTTAAAACATTCTTTCTAAGTCTAAGAAAGTGATTTGCTCAGACATGAATAAATACTTCTTATAGAAAGCCGTGATCATTTCACACCAGTTAGATATGTTATTTGGTACGATTTTGTTGTACCAGGTATACGCTCTTCCGGTAAGCGACTTTGAAAATTCTTTCAGGCAGAGGACATGATTGTGTTCGTGTTCTCCCAAGGATTCCATAATATGATAAATGTGTTCGTGAGCATTACCAGTACCATTATAGAGGAACTCTTTACACATCAGGAGGTTATGGAGGTTGGTGCAGGTGCAGGTGCATGTCCACCGGGTTTTCTTTGCCTCGATTTTGGAGGAGACGCTTCAGATCCTCACGTGTGATGAAGTTGGACGGATGATTCCTTTTTCGTGAGAGTTCAGGAGCAACACAAACTTCCTCATCTATGAAGGCATCCTCTGTTAAAGTGCTCACTCCAGGAGTGTTAAAAGTACTCCTTGTTGGCTCCATGGGTTGATGCGGCTCTTGTGGTAGTCGCTCCGTTAGTGTCCTGAGGAAAGTAAGTACCTCTTTCTGAGTTGTAGCCATGTACGTATGAGCTTTAGCGATAACTTCTTGTCTTTCCATCAAATCAACAATAGTGATAGGGGGTTGGCTTCCTATGACTCCTCCAGTCTCTCATCCCGATGAAGAAATGGTGGCAGCCCTGGTGACGATTGAAGGTGTCATGCTCGATGAAATATTAGGAGTAGCAGCGGCTCTAGCAATAGGAGGCGTCACGCCAGAGGGGATGCTTCCATCGATGTGTTGACTGTGCTGGCAGGCGGTACATTGGTGTTAACGATAGGGATATTGGCACCAGGAGTGTTATCAGCGCCTGCAGCATCAGGGTTGGTAACTGAACCAGGACTAAGATCTACCATCTTGAATTTGATAAAATTGAAATGAAATTGAAAATTGATCTTGCAACCGAGAGATTAAACCCCCACTGTGGTTGCCAGTTGTTTTGGGGTAAAAATGATTCTGCGGTGTTTGGTAAATTTGGGTATGTTGATGAGAAATGAATTCAAACCCTAAACAAATGTACTGCACATAAGTACTTTTAAGTTCGAGATATCAATCTGTAAGACACTGTCCTAAACCAAGAAATGGTATTCCAGATTCAATTCGGTTGCAAAGTGAAGGAGAATGGTTGATCTTAAAGAGGGTAAGCGAAGAAGGTGTTTGAGATAAAAATGTTGAATTATGAAGGTGTAGCTGTTTTATAACTTGTATCAGAATGTGGAACTGGCTTGCAGAATGTAAGCTATCACTTCTGGGTATTTTCTGGATACTTGTGTTGATAACACTTGTGTTCTGTTTAAAATAGGTTGAAATACTATTTATACAAGTCATGTTCGGGAACACCCTGATCTTGTAGGAAGTGGAGGTGATTAAGAAGTGGAGAGGTGGGGTTGTGTAAAAAGTGGTGATCACCACGTTTCCATTATGAGGGAAAACTGGTCACACTTTCACCCACTACTCTCATTGATGTTAACCGTCCGTTCTTTCCTGACACTTTCTTGTAATGGGCGTGTTTCACGCCGCACGATGTAAACCGCCAGACCAATACCCCAGTGAGCATCCCCAGTTTGTGACATGTTTGATGTCTCGAGTAAATGGGTGAAGTCGTGAGACTCGCCGCTAAAAGCATCACATAGTGCTTTTAGGTTAAATGATAAATTATTTGTGAAATCCATATTTATAAAACATCGCTTACGATCGATGTATATAAAGCATCGCTTTTAAACAAGTAACTGAAAATAATCGATGTGCAGGAAACATCGTTGTTTTAGAGCTCATTCAAATTAGTCGCAAATTGAACGTCTTAAAAAAACAGCATGACCGGCCACCTTTGGGAGATCGTTTGGGAACCCTATGGGTGAGCTACCACTTGGTCAATCACTCCCTGTGGAAAAGGGGTGGCCGATGATCGCAGCGTTACCTTGTAGGCCTCCTGAAAATAAATCTAAACCATCCGACTTGGCTAGCGAAGTTGGATGGACGAGATGATTTGCGGTAGTTGCGTAATGTCGTTGGATTATGCAAATAACCCGGCTTGCCTCTTTTGGGTGATCGTTTGGAGGTCATATGCGCAAGTCGTGGCTTGGACGATCGCTCCTCATGGAAGAGGGGTGGCCGGTGATCACAGTGCCACGTTGTTGTCCATCTAGAATCCGATCTAAGTTGTTCGACCAACCTGGAGAAGATGGACTGACATGATCAATTTGCGGCTGTTGCATAACGCCGCTGACTTAATTTAGGGTTTAAAGAGCGCGTGATCGCCCTAGTTTGGGCAAACGGTTTGACGCGCTCTTGGATTGTTATGTGTAGTTCGATCAACTAGGTATGGAGCTCTGTCACCGGTGAACGCATCAACACCTCTTTGATCATTCGAAGGAATATCTAAGCCGTCCAACCAGGCTAGCTAAGTTGGGAGGTCATGATGTTTTGAGGCCGTTTTTTCCGGTCTTAGCTCGTTTGAGCTCTTTTTTAAACAGCGCGATCACCCATGTTTTGGATAATGCTCGAGGGCGTTGCGGGTGTACTAGATTGAATCTGATTATCTGGGGTGCTAGTGGGCCCGTCGAAGGTCAACATGATGATCGCCTAGTTCCACTAGGAGTAGGCCAGGCTTGTTGAATTGCGTGGCCGTGATCATTTTTTAAGACTGACATGGACAGTCTAGATTTTCCTTAGGAATTTAAACGCGTCGATCGTGCTAACTTTTATTTAAAAAGTGTGTCAACACGCCGATCTCTTTATCAGAGAGTGGTGTAGCCTATGTGAGTGTTTTCATTCAGGTCTCAATACTGACATTTCATGAGATTCATGCTACTCCGCTGCGAGTGAACATTAATCGTCATATCATGCCAATATTGAGAGTTCGTCTGGGAACATAGCATAGGAAAATATCAGGAAGGCCATGCATTAGTGAATAATGCAATGGGTTAAAATTTACATAACATCTGGGATTGTTGCTTCACGCACCATTCTGGATAAATTTCATAAATATGTTGAATTGATCAATACATATGTAAGTAAATAGGTCTAGACACTCATTACTTTTGAATGGCTCAGTCTTGTTTATGGGTGAAAACTATTTCTGCCGGTTTTGGTAGTTTGGGGTGTGTGGATGAGAAATGATTCTAAACCTTAAACAAATGCACTACATGGGAGTGCTTGTAGATTTGATAAATCAATCTGTGCAAATCCGGACTAAACCAAGAAATGGTCGTTCCAGACTTGTTTCGGTCACAAAGTGAAGGATGGGGTTGATCTTAGGTAGGGAAGCGAAGAAGGTGTTGAGATTGTGAAGGTGTTGGCTATGTATGACTTGTGTCAGAAAGATGAACTGGCTTGCAGGATGTAAGCTATTAGTTCCAGTATTTGAATACGATTGTATCAACACTTTCCTCTGTTGTCTTGTTTTGCCTTGTTCTTGTTCTTGTTTGGAAAAATAGGGAGGAGAACCTATTTATACAAGTCTTTACGCCTAACCCTCGTATCTCGTGGGAAGTGGAGAAAGTGGAGTGATGAAGTCGTGTGTTAGTGTCACACGACCAGTCTTGCCCACTTCTCCTATCATCACTAACCGTCCATGACTTCCAGACACGTTATTGTAATGGCGCGTTGTGCGTTGCACGCTGTAAACCGCCAGACCAATGCCCCAATATGTATCCCCAAATTTGTGACATGATTGATGTCTCGAGTGTGTGGATCGTGGGACCCAAATAAAGTAGCATGTAATGCTATATTAAATAACTAAGTTATTTAGGAAGTCGATATTTGTGAATTATCATGTGTATTCTATGCAGGTACTGCATCGAGTATATTCAGAATGTATGAAGCATCGCTGTTTTCGCATCTCAAAATAGCCTCATGTCCAGCCTACTTCATGTGATGGTTTGGAGGTTGCGCAAGCAAGTCCTCCCTTGGCCGACCACATGGTGTGGTAGAGTGACGGGTGGTGATCACCATGATGCCTCACTGACCAATTAACTCCTGACCAGGGCTGTATAACCAAGCCGGTGAAGTTGGACGGACGAGATGATCTTTGAGACACTCATCTGCGACAATTAGTGGAATTAGGGTTTTAGAAGAGGTGTGCAAGCACCACTTTTCAGCTTGGTCGAATCCAAGCTTGGGACACTATTTTAGCATGGAAGATCGGGCATGCGTGTAGACGGCATGCCGGTATACATGCCCATACCTCATTGTCCCATGAAAGTGTGATCTAGACCGCTCAATTTTTCCGAAAAAGAGGAGCGGTCATGATTGATTTACGATAGAAGTTTGGTGCCGCAAATGCCGCACGTCATGCCTTCTTCAAGCGTGCGTTTCGGGACAACCAAGCTTGGTCGGTCCCGGCCGATTGGTTCAGCGTGTAGGTAGCAGGATGGTGTACATGCTTATACCTTACTTTCCCATAGGAATGTGATCTAAGCCACTCAATTCGTCCGGCGAAGTTGAGTGGTCGAAATCAGTTTGTGATTGGGAAGTGTGACCGCGCTAGTTTGGACGTGCGAATTGGAACAACCAGGCATGGTATGCCTTGGATGATCGAGTGTAGAGATAGATGGGTCCACGGTGATCATGTTGATGCTTACTGGACCTGCTCAGTCGACTCCTAAACCCTCCATTTGATCAGGAGAAAACAGACGTTTGCGATCAATGTAAACCCTAATTAGGGTTTTGCCGGCCGTGAGGCATGCCCACTTTGGGCGCACGATCTGGAACGACCAGCCATGGTTGGTCCTGATCGATCGGTCATGTGTGTAGGCGCGCTTACATTGAGCGTGTTGACATACTCTGGGCCCTTTGAATCTACATCTAAATCCTCCATCTATGCCTGCGAAAATTGATGGTTGAGACTATTTTGCGACACATGTAATGTGCCGTAAACCCTAATTTAGGGTTTTTCGTCCGTACTGCTTTGGCTTGGACGGTTTGGCAAGCTATGCCACCCTTTTAGGAAGGCCGACCATGTGAGGCCCGTGTTGGGTCGGTTGTAAATATTCCAATACCTGCTTGGGGTCATGGATTCAATCTAATCCATCCAATCATGCTGGTGAAGTTGGATGGTCGTGATCATTTCTGAGACTGATATGGACAGTCCAGATTCAAATATGCTCAATCGGCCTAGTATAACACACCGAGAGATGTGTGCTCAATCGGGCTAGTATAACACATCGAGAGTTTCAGCCTGTACGGGGATTTCGTACATGCTTCATTATTAATGCTTGGAGGTTCGTGTTGCTCTGCTGAGAACAACACTCAGTCGTCATGCCATACCGATAATGAGTACAATAAATACAAGTCTGGTCATGCATTAATAATGCTGTAAATTCACAGGGTATATGGGATTGTTGCTACATGCTACAACCTGGATGAATTTCATGTATTTAATACACATAATACTGGGATTGTTTCCACATGCTCCATTCTAGGTGAATTAGTAAAGTGAAGAAGTATTCATCACTTATTAATGGATTTATCTTTTGCAAGATGTTAGCGCATAATTTTGGCATTTAAAATTTTAGCCTTAAATGAAAATCCACCTGTAGATGAGGAAAAACGATTTGCTGGTTTTTACAGAATTGGAGAGTCGACCGTGTGGAGACTCCTTGAACCGAGCGAAATGTTGAACCTCACACAGATGCACTGCAAGAAGGGAGTGCTTTAAGTTCGAGAGATCAATATGTAATACCCCGGCCGAAACCAAGAACAATGGCCGTTCCAGAGTCGATTCGGTCATAAGAGAGGATGGGTTGATCTGTAGGAGGGAATATGAGAAATGTGTGAGATCAATGGTGATCTGAGATTGTAGGTGTGTTGTGAATTCATCGTGAAAATGCTCTGAATGATTGAATTTTTCCTGATTGAGAGTGATTTCTGTGAGTTCGTGTACGAACTTTGATAAGAAATTGCTCGTTCATGAGATTGTTGTTCGAATATTTGAAAACTCTTCGAATGTTATTCAATGTTGTCGTTTTAATTAGGATTCAGAGACATTTTATAATGCCGGAATTGAAAACACCATAATCCCATGAAGTGTGACAGTTGCTGGAATCAGAGAGTGGGAAAGTGGGAAATCGTGTTAAACCAATTACTCATCGTGAAGAGACTTGGTTAATTTTCCACCCACTACTTTGCTGATTCTTCCAACTGATTGCACTACTTGCTCACATTCTCATCGTGGGTGAACACACGTGCCATAGACCGCAGACCAAAACCCTAGTTAATATCCCCCCATTGTGACACGATCAAAATCTCGTGATTGTGGAGTCAGTTGCTGACTTTGTGGGACGATGAGTCCATGTAGTGCTGAGTTGAACACGTTTTAGCAAATGTTCCGAAACTCATGAATTAAATGTATGTCTGCTGAGACGAGGTACCATTATAACCTAAAACTAGCAAACTGTGTTGCTGAATTGTCGAAGAATGATAGTTGAACCAATATTCTTTGATCTGAGCAGATATTGCTAGTCTGAGCGAATATTGCTAATTTGAGTGAATATTGCCGGTTCGAGCAAATATTGCCAGTTCGAGCAAATATTGCTCATTTGATGAATTTATTGGTAGCAGTACCGAACAAAATATTAATTTAATTTACTGACTGATGGGTCGAGCAAAATAAATAAAAATGTTAATCATGGAATCAACATAAAATTATCAGAGTGTTTGAATCTGCTCAAAATCATGTTTCTGCAGAGCTCTGGATTCAAAACCCTAATTTTACCAAAATGATGATTTATTGCAAATAAATACAGAGTGACACGGGGACCGTCTACATGGGATGACGGGTTCACAATGTATCGCCCAGATCCTCGAATGAGCAAAAATACCAAAGTCTCTTGAGGACATGTTGGTGAAATAATGGTTAATGCTGATTTAATCACTGAAATAATGCTCGTGTGAGCGACAAATAATAAAATCGGGTATTATGAAAATACAAAGGACCGACCAAGAGGTCATGAGACCGGCTCTTGGTGCATGTGGGACCAGTGGATGGTCGTTTGAGCAAACTTCCAATTGTTTGGAAAGAGTTTGAACCTAACATGAGCAGTTGAGCAAATTAGGTTAAATTCATTAAAACATGCGGGACCAGCTGTTTCCAAGCCTCAGGGGTCACCTTTGATCAGTCAAGTGGATGTGCACATGTCACCATAACGTCATGTTTCAGTCCTGCGAATTTTGATATTTTCTGGTGCACGTTTGAACAACATTTGGAGAAAATATGCAAAATCCATGGTTTTGTTGAAACTGGGAAAAATACATGAGATGAGGGAAAATAAATAAAACAGGGAATTGCAAGGTGTGGGACCGGCCACGGATAGGGCATGGACGGCCGGTTGACAAGCACGGTCCCACATATTTCCCAGTTTAATGTAATTTTATATATGTATTTTCTCTGATTTGAGGGAAATTCCATGAAACTGGAGAGTTTTGATAAAACTAGGAAACTTCCATAAGATGAGAGATAAAATAAAATAAGATAAAGTAAGGAATAGAAGTGTGGGACCGGCAAAGGCCAAGGCATGGCCGGCCGGCCATGTGCGCGGGTCCCAAGACACCCTTCCTAATTTTATAAAATTTTCATGATTTTATGGAATTTTACATAAAATCAAAGGGATTTGTTTAAAACCAAGATATTTTGTTGAAATCAGGGAGTTTTCATGAAATCATGAAACAAAACACCAAATAATAATAAAACAAGGGGCGTGTGGGACCGGCTAGGGCATGGACGGCCGGCTAGAGCTCGGTCCCACAAGTTTTTCCTAATTTTTAAATATTTTCTATGATTTTAGAGAAAATGCATGAAATTAGGTAATTTTAGGGAAAATTCATGAAATCAAGGAATTTTCATAATTTTAGGAGGAATAACAAAATAATGGGGACGTGATGTGTGGGACCGGACAAGGCCAGGGCAACAACGGCCGGCCGGCGGTTCCATGACACCTTTCCCTAATTTTATTATTTTTTGATAAAATCATGTGATTTAGATAATTTCTTTGAAATAAAGAAAACTTGCTCGAACGAGAGGATTTTCATGAGATCAGGAAAATAGTAAAATATGATAAAATATAAAATTAGGCGTGGGACTGGTCACGGCATGACTGGTCGGCTGGTAAGCCCAGTCCCCTGGAGTTTTTGTTAATATTGTATTATTATTATTATTATTCCTTCCTATTTTGCATAGGTTCCTCGTTCGTTCATATTTTTGAAATGCTCATTCGTGCATTCAAAATGCTAGTCTGTGCATTATTTGCTAATTACACTTGCACCATTTTTGTCTGGGCTTATTCAATGCTCAGATGCCTGTTTTCGTTGAACATTTATCTCTAACCCGTGGAATTCTTCTGGGAAGAACCACGAATTGAAATGACGAAATATAACGGAAAATCGTAGAATATTGCTGGATATTCAGGCGATCAATTGATGATTCGTAGAATATTGCTGGATATTCAAACGATGGCTCGTAGAATATTGCTGGATATTCAGACGATTTAAGATAATTAATTGATGGCTCTACACTAGAAGGGCTTCCTGTCTAGGAGCATTAATCATATGAGTATTGATCAATATGAACTTGATGGAGTGTCATATTCCTCTTGTATAGTCAGGGAAAACCTGGTTGCATCCTGAAGACGTTGTCGCTCTATACTAGCAAGCATGATGTCTAGGAGCCGTCCAATCTTTCGATTCTATACAGTATGAGATGTGCCGTGGTCTCAGCAGGGAGACTACACACCTGCATCTTCTCTGAGAGACTTTCTCCATCAGAGGTTTATGGCATGAGATTTCATGATGTAGATACATGATTCTCGATACTCATCCGATTGCCGGATCCGGAGTAATTACTGAAATTGCTCAATATTTATGAGATGTGACGTGGCCTCAGCTGAGAGACTACACATCTGCATATACTCTGAGAGACATCCTTCTCAGTCATAGATTTGTGGCATGAGATTTTATGCTTTAACGAGAGACATGAGTCTCAATACTCATTTGATTTCCGAATATGGAGTATAATTTTACAATTTTACCCTCTGTCGATAATACACCATCTACATTCAGTCCCCTGCTTAGTGAGGAACAGTCATGTTCCTCAGTCAGCATTGAATGGTGATTTTCCAGGTACAAATAAAAATAAGTAATTGAACTTAGTTATAATATAAGATATTACCGGATTTCGACTGAATGATCAAACCATGGTTTGAGAGGAAACCCCAGTGGCATAATAGAGCATCATCCAGTGAACATAAATTGGTGTAGAACCACTGATTCAATGGTGGAACCTTGGTTGGTTTAGGATTCACGGGCCGGGCCCAAAAAGGAAATCCTTAAGGAATTAGGTTTTGGAAATAAACTTAGGTATAAAAGGAATTAATTCTTCCCTTTTTTATTTCTCACACCCACCACCTCCTTCAACTTCTTCACGTCCGAGCTCAGCAGGAGAAAAAATTTCCTTTCCAAAAATCCCCGGAGCAGCCAGCGTCCGATCACCGTCCGACCAATCTCCGGACGACGCCGTCAGGTGTGTCAATTATTTTTTTTCATAACTTGCTGATTTCATGAGTTGCTCATGCCTTCATCATGTCAAAACTTTATACATGTGTATATGTTAACGTGAGTTTTGTAGAAAAACCCTTATTTTATTAAACGTATGTTCATTCAATCATTATTTTTGAAAACTAATAATAATCCATGATTTAGGAGAGATTTTTCTTTGAAAATAGACCTGTGTCCAGTGGTAAAATTTTGTTTATGAGCTTTCATGGAAAACAAAACCTTATGTTAAGAGATGTGAGCTTTCACAAAACCGAAATAAACCTCGTTTTAGAAAATAATGCTCATACGAGGGAAAATAGATTTTCTTCATATATATAAACTTATGTTCAGTGATAAAACCTTCATGCATGAGCTTTCATGAGAATTAATATTTTATCACAAGAGGTGTGAGCTTTCACAAAACTAGCATAAACCTTCGTTTTTTTTAAAGAAAATGCTAATACGAAGGAAATAGATTTTATTTTTTAAATAAATATGTAGCTGTGACATATTATGTGTATATAACTTGTGTTCAGTGATAAAACCTTATATATGAGCTTTCATGAGAATTAATATTTTATCAAAATATGTAGCCGTGACATATTATGTGTATATAACTTGTGTTCAGTGATAAAACCTTATATATGAGCTTTCATGAGAATTAATATTTTATCACAAGAAGTGTGAGCTTTCACAAAACTAGCATAAACATTCATTTTAAAGAAAATGCTAATACGAAGGAAAATAGATTTTTTTAATGTACATATATGTAGCCGTGACATATAATGTGAGATATGATGACATATTTTATTCACATGGATTTGTTCTCATTAGATAAATTTTTGAAAATTTTACGTGAACAAATTGTATTAATTGTTGCTTTGCAAGAATCAAGATGCGGGTCTTGAGTAACCTTTGAAACTAGACAATTTATTTATGATGAAACAATGTCTTGTTGTAAACCTCATAGGTCAGTTGTGTGAATGTTCACATTATGAAAATTATGTCTACGATTTTATGAGAAAATTATTTTTTATTAACTGATGAAGTTTCGTTCGTTACTGCAGGTTTCAAGAAACGAACTAATTTGGCGTGCTAACTCTCGTGGCACAATCACTACTGTTAGTGAAATTAAAAGAGGTGAGAGTTAAGAATTACCGTTTTTTAGATGCTGGAATTCCCATTTGCATGAATCCATCATCTCGCCAAATTTGCATTCAGACGACTGAAAATAATTATTGTTGTGGATTTCACAGCTGCTTTGCAAGGATGTATGATTCCCCAGCCAATGATTCTCCCAGAGATGAAATGTGTATAGATGATGACATCTCCAGAGAAGAAACATGTATGGATGAGACTTCTGTTGGTGAAGAAGAAGAAACACCTGGAGTCAAGAATGTTTTGAACATAGATGATCTATTCTTCGATGTTCAGGAGACTGAAAATCATCTCAAGTCCCCAGTGTATCGTCTTTTAATTAATCCCCAAACAGTTACTCAAAAGAAATAGGTGACTCCCAGAGCTGCTATCCGGTTTTGTCTTGAACGAGGTCTCTTCCAAGCTTCAATGATTTAATTCAAGCTCTCTTGACGACCCTTAGAGAAGTTTTCTGGATGGGCAAGGCACATGCTGGGATTTCCTCGTGTTAGAGATATGCTGGATAGAGAAAAAATTACCAAGGCCTTCCAAACATCTGGAGATTTATATATCTTTCACGATCCGCGAGGTATTGTAGCTCTTCTTGCTCGCTGGTGCATCCCAACTCACACATTTATATGCAACTGGGGAGAGTTTAGTATCACTTTGGAGGATGTAGTTGTTTTACTGCATCTTCCAATTACAGTTAACTTTCCTGAAGAACTTTAGACGACGGAGGAAAAAGCAGCTTCCAAAACATTAACATCTGAGATGGAGAGGATCAACAAGGTCTTTGGTAAAGGTTGTTATACTCATTGGTTAACACAATGGTGGCCACGAGATGTCCCTCTTGATGAACCTGATGGCATGTTGTCCATTGCCGCTTTCTTGTGCTTATGTCTGTTCAGGGACGTGTTTGAATATGCTGGAACCTTGTTGAAACCATTTTTAATCCCTTTTGCTATTAAGATGGCTCAAGGTGAACAACTCCCGCAAGGTAGCTTATTCTTGGGCTCTTTGTATTCTAACCTGGATTCTTTGGTTACAGACTCCAGTGTTTCGAACGGCTTCATGAAGATTTAATGCTACGCCAATACGATGTTTCTCCAAGCTCTGATATGGGAACGTTTCAAAAATTATGCGCATATCCCCCATAGTATCTTGCAAGGTCTGAACTCTGCTAATTCTTGACGTATTTTCCATAAGAATGACAACACTAGAATCATGCGCTGGTCCACAAAGCAAATTCAGTCAAAGACACGCTTCGTTGATGTACTAGATGATGAGTCCGAGTTCAACTTCCATCCTTGGGTGGTGGTTCCTCCTTACATTTCTCAATTGATGACTTTCAATACTGGAGAAATTAAGTATTTTAAATCCGGTGCTGATTTGAGCAATGGAGAAAGATCTTTCATGCTGAGTTGCACTCCCGGTCATTTATTATCAGCTACATATGGAGATTTTTCGGTGAAGGAATATAACATTGATAGAGCCGCCTGTCAGATAGGTATGGACCAATGCGTCCCAACTTTCCGAAGGAGAAAACCATCAGTGGAACAACTTAAGACCTGTTTAGATCATACACATGCTGAAGGAAGCTCTTATTGGTTCCCTTGTGCTGATAGAATCACAAATGTGACTCCAGGTTACATAGAATTCTGGGACCAGCAGCTTGAACGTCTAAGTGATTATGTGATGGCTGCTCAACCTTTAGTGAAAGATCCTCCTTCTTATGTTATGAGTGCCTCTCGTCCCAGATTGAGAAATATTTCTGGCGGTGATAAGCGAAAGACATCTCCAGGAAGTTCACCGGTATGTATTCTTTGCGTATTCCTCATATAACTTGTATAATTATCTTTAATTATCATATCAATTTCCTCTTGAAGGATGGTCGTGATATGAGACCTCGAATTGAAGTGAATTTCTCAGAAGCATAGGCAATTGTTTATGGTGGAGAAGGCATGAGAAAGAATTGCAAGTTGGTGTCTAACACCATAAAGTCCCCAGTCGCCCTTTTGGTGAGTTGTTGCTACTTTTCCGTTGTGAATTCTTCTACCCGCTTTACCAGGACCAGTATTTGTTATTTGGTTGTAGAATTTTGCTCCGTATGTTATTGATGGTCTTTATTTCACTCATGGTCGAACAACCCAGGGATACAATACTGACGAGGAAGTTGATGTAAGTGTCCCTTTTTCGAATTAAACCAGTATAACATGCCTCTGGATGATTTGATGATGACCATTGTTGATGTATTCAGGTGGAATTTGTCGTGGATGAGGAGGACGTTGATGCACCACATTCCTCATTGAGTGATAAGGATGTGGAGAGCTCCAAAAATCCCGAATCGAATGAAAATATGGAGAATTCTCAAATTCTCGAACCGAATGGAGGTAACATAGTTGTCTATGATGATTCCAACATTTCCGAGCCTCTAAATGGTTTGGAGACTCCCCTAGTAAGTATTTATCCTGTATATTCTCCATAGAAGTATTAAATTTCTGATTTGTGCATGAATGAATGAAAACCCATGCGACTATGCACATAATTTCGGTGAAATACGTCGTGAGAAAACTTCAGGCTTCAGTTTTTTAATGAAAATACCGTAAAACCTCCGTCTGGAATCGGAATTTCAATGTATGCATATGCATTTTAAATCCCAGGAAATTTCCAAGCTTTTTCAAATAAGCTTTTTAAGTTCTAAGCACGTTCAGAGCCTGAAAAAGGCGAAATAGTAAACTTCCAGGAGACTTTCCGAACTTTTTCAGATTGCGCATTGCTTAATATTTTGACCACATCTCCTTACTCGTTTATCCAATCATCATGAAATTT
Source organism: Papaver bracteatum (assembly GCA_023529315.1). NCBI lineage: Eukaryota > Viridiplantae > Streptophyta > Magnoliopsida > Ranunculales > Papaveraceae > Papaver > Papaver bracteatum. The sequence goes on from JAJJWX010000603.1 coordinate 1,736,268, forward strand.
TGACACGTTTGTATAGAACTTCCATATGAAGAGAATGGTATATAAACCAACTCCATTTTCCACACCAATTGCTCCCAGTTCGTCGTCGAACACAGGGCAATGTAAATTTTCTTCAGCTGAGTTTATTTGAAAACGTGTTTCATGACTTTGATGCTACTTGCACATATCTTAGATGCATAATAAGGAACTTAGATGATGTTATTTCACTTAATTTCCTAATTTTATATGACTGCATTGTACTCACATCCTTGAATCATTCTAATCACATGTAATCTTCGCATTAGGTGCCAAACGACGAAGTTGGGAATCATGGATCCAATGATGATTTGGGCAGTCCAGGAGTTTTTGGTGACAAGAATTCCATAACTGTGCCTCGAGATGATGAAATACTGGTTTTTGATACCATGTAGGTGGTGGAAACTCCAATTGTGTCTCAGACGGTGGAACCCGAACCTGAAACAGCATAAGCTACTTCCCCTGGAGTTGTCTCTATGATCATTGACACTGCTCCGGTAACTGAGAACCATATGATAGTGCACGAGTATCCTACTACAAGGATTTCATTTGATCCTAAATTTGGTGAGTTACTCCCATATCACCAGCTTGTTGGAGGTTTTAGCGTTCCCATCAGATATGCTGCTATGTACAAGGAACTGTGGGAAATGTATGGACACGTTGTTGTTAATCGAGATCCATGACGTAGTTATTTCTTGACGAAACAAGTAGAATCCATCTTGTGTGTTATAGGTGATATCCTAATTACAACCATAAATGTTGTTTCTCAAGATGTACTCTTTGATTGGGAGTACAACTTGAAGAATGCTGAAGAACTTGGCTTCAATCTGAAGTGGCTCCGTGAAAGACTTGAAGCTATCAAGAAAGAAGTAAAGGGTGATGCTCCTTTCTCTACTAGTGATGCTATGTTGAAGAATATGAATGAAGTCACCGATCTAACCAGGAAGCTGGAGGCGGAAAAGGAAGCCTTGAAAGTCTTGGAGAAGGAAGAGGAGAATAAATCTTTCTTTGATGACTTTCTTTAGTTTCCTTTCCATAATCTTATGATCATGAAATCTGTGAGAGATGTGAGATTTTATTTGGGTTTTTATTTTTGATAGGTGTTGAGTCTGAGGATTTTCTTTTGATTTTGGATTTGATAAATATTTTCTTTTAAGTAAAATGAACTGAATTTCTGATAAATTGCTGAATTCAAATACTGATTGCAAATATTGCAAATGTTTTGGAGAAATTGAAATACAATGAAAGAAAATCCTAAATGTCAAATCTAGACATCATGAGTACTCAAACTCCCCGTGCCTCAAATGTCTGATAATTTCAGACAAATGCCTTGAGCCAATTCTCGTGAATTACTGGCAGGGTTTTGCCATCTGTGTTGATCAATTTGTAGTATCTTCCAGCTATGGACTTAGAAACCATAAATGGTCCTTCCCAATTGGAGCTTCTTTCAGAATGGAGATCTCGTTTAGTTGCATTTAGAACTAAATCTCCCTCATAGAATCTGTTCGGCTTCACAGTTTGTGCCTTGAATATTTTGCGCTAATTCCACGGCTGTGGAACGTACGGACACTCGTGCAGAGGAGAGTATCCAGCATACTGCCTGTCGTGCTTAGCCAAGTCTTCAATAATAAACCTTTTGATAGAATGATCAACATGGAGATGCTTTGAACCCAACCATTGAGTATAATATTGCCGAGGTGAAGTTATCCACTCGTAACTCTTAATAATTGCTAAATTTTTCATGGGGAGTTGTCCCTGGATCAGAGTAGCATATTTGAACATTGGTAATATTGGAGCATGAGGAGGAATATGACTTTCCTGAACTTAAAACCCTTTGAAAAAGGTGTGTGGAATTTCTCAAGATTCTTGTGTAAGTCCTACCAAGGTTTCAGTTTCCTCCAGATGTTCAAATGGTGGAACATCTTCTGTTTCCTCTTCCGACTCAGAGTCTTTGTTGGCGGTAGAGTGTGCTGAAAGCATCATAGTTATCCTTCCAGCATAATCCAGAGTCTTCCCGGATTATGTAAAACTTGGTCTCAGTGCAGACCAAACTTTCTGTAACTTTGAGAGTGATGAAGCCATATGCATCTCTGGAAATCCCTTAGTTGTCCCTGATTGCTATGGGAGCGTGAGTGGCTTCTTGTCGAGCGATGCCAACAGCTCTGAGAGTTTTCAAAGGGATAATGTTGACAGCAGTAACAACATCAACAAATGCCATTTTGAATTCATTTTCTTTAATGTGCACTATGGTGAGAAGTCCCCAGTCATACATTTCTTTGTCAATGGCTGAAGGTTCAGGAGGTACACCTGGAATCAGCAGGCATTTTCGGAAATTATGTGATTCAAAGCCGTGAACATGTCCCCCCTTTACGCCTTCGACAGATAGATAAACTCGCAGACATGCTCTATCAATGACTGAACTGCTTCCTTGACTGGTGCTTCAGAAATAGAGAAAGTCCTGACATGAAGAGGATCTATGTGCACTCCTTGGGCTCCAAGATTAAGTTTTCCTGACTCAACCTTTTATCTGAATATGCGTTTAAAGACTTTGCAGCTACTAGTGGGGTGATTGACGAACATGTGGAATCGGCAATAACGAGGATTTTCCATCTCTTCCTCATCTGGGTCTCTCATGACATATGGTAATTTGATTGCACCATCTTGTATCCAAGCATCTAGTAGTTCGAGCACTTATCCAATGGGGAAAGGAAAGTCAGGTGCATCGTCAGGAGCTCTGTGCGTTGTCCAGGAGTCTGTGTCTCTGGTTTGTCCTTCTTTTGCGTCTTTGGAGGAGCTGCAGCGTGGTTGTTCGGAGATTCCGCCTTGCGCTTGCTCCCTTCTTCAACCGAGTTTGTAGAGGGCTGCAGGTTGTACTGTTTGTTGATCAGGCATCTGCTTCCTCGAGTGTCACGTGCTTCTTCAGTCTTCGTAGATTTTTCTCTTTCTAACAGAGCAGGTGCAATGGTTGCTGATCTATTTGCAGCTTCGTGAATCTCTGAGAAAGTCTGGAATCAAAGATTCTCCAGTAGAGATCTATAAACCGGAAGCATGCCGTTGATGCACAAATCTACTAGCTGATGTTCCGTGACATTTGGGTCATGACAATCCAGGGCTTGGACTCGGAATCTTTTTATATAGTCATTGGGATTTTCACTGACCCTCTGAAACATCCTTCCAAGGTCAGAGAGAGTGACTTGCTCTGACACAAAAACGTACTTCCTGTAGAAGGCGTTGATCATTTATCCCCAATTGTTGATAGTCCCCGGTGCGATGTTGTTATACCATGTGTATGCTCTAACTTTCAAGGATTTTGAAAACTCCTTGAGCCGAACAACATGATTGTGTTCGTGCTCTCCCAAGTCTTCGAGGAAACGAGGGACGTGTTCTCGAGCATTGACAGTTCCATCATACATAGTAAAAGTTGGATAAATGTAACCTTTAGGAAGAGGAATCCTCTGCGTAGCGGCGGGATAAGGAGGTTGGTGAAGATGGACATGTGATATATTTCCCTTTCCACGGTTCTCCAGAAGACGCTCCAAGTATTCACGAGTAATGATGTTTGATGACTCCTTTGCTGATGAATCACCTGCAGCTTTTCCGGCTTCGTCATCATCCACCGTATGAATTGGAATCACCTCAGGGTCAGTGTCTGAGGATTTATCATTCTCTTTCCCCTTTTCTTGAGTTTTCTCTGACAGTTTGTCAGTAAGGGTCTTCAGATGGTCAAATAATTTTTGTTGTGCTACAGCCATATCTGTCTGATTCTTTGCAAAAATCTCTTGCGCTTTGATGATATCAGCAATGGTAGGTGGTGGACTTCCTCTGACTTCTTCAGGGTGTCGGCCTAACAAAGGCTGACCTTCCGTGTTGGCATGAGGAGGAGTAATGTCACCACCATCAGTGTTAGTGGCCGGAACAGTTTCCGGGATGTTTTCATTATTGCTAGTGCTAGTGTCGTTGGTATTGGAACCTGTGACTAACCCAGACCTAAGATCGGCCATCTTGTGGAACCGTGAGATTACAACCGAGAGATTAATCTCCCACCGTGGTCTCCAATCTGTAGATAGGGAAAAACGATTTGCTGGTTTTTACGGAATTGGAGAGTCGACCGTGTGGAAACTCCTTGAACCGAGCGAAATGTTGAACCTCACACAGATGCATTGCAAGAAGGGAGTGCTTTAAGTTCGAGAGATAAATCTGAAATACCCCGGCCGAAACCAAGAACAATGGCCATTCCAGAGTCGATTCGGTCATAAGAGAGGATGGGTTGATTTGTAGGAGGGAATATGAGAAATGTGTGAGATCAATGGTGATCTGAGATTGTAGGTGTGTTGTGAATTCATCGTGAAAATGCTCTGAATGATTGAATTTTTCCTGATTGAGAGTGATTTATGTGAGTTCGTGTATGAACTTTGATAAGAAATTGCTCATTCAAGAGATTGTTGTTCGAATGTTTGAAAACTCTTCGAATGTTGTTCAATGTTGTTGTTTTAATCAGGATTCAGAGACATTTTATAATGCCGGAATTGAAAACACCATGATCCCATGAAGTGTGACAGTTGCTGGAATCAGAGAGTGGGAAAGTGGGAAAGTGGGAAATCGTGTTAAACCAATTACTCATCGTGCAGAGACTTGGTTAATTTTCCACCCACTACTTTGCTGATTCTTCCAACTGATTGCACTACTTGCTCACATTCTCATCGTGGGTGAACACACGTGCCGTAGACCACCAGACCAAAACCCTAGTTAATATCCCCCCATTGTAACATGATCGAAATCTCGTGATTATGGAGTCAGTTGCTGACTTTGTGGGACGATGAGTCCATGTAGTGCTGAGTTGAACATGTTTTAGCAAATGTTCCGAAACTCATGAATTAAATGTATGTTTGCTGAGACGAGGTACCATTATAACCTAAAACTAGCAAACTGTGTTGCTGAATTGTCGAATAATGATAGTTGAACCAATATTCTTTGATCCGATCAGATATTGCTAGTCTGAGCGAATATTGCTAATTTGAGTGAATATTGCTGTTTCGAGCAAATACTGCTCGTTTGATGAATTTATTGGTAGCAGAACCGAATAAAATATTAATTTTAATTTACTGACTGCTGGGTCGAGCAAAATAAATAAAAATGTTAATCATGGAATCAAGATAAAATTATCAAAGTGTTTGAATCTGCTCAGAATCACGTTTCTGCAGAGCTCTGGATTCAAAACCCTAATTTTACCGAAATGATGATTTATTGCAAATCTATACAGAGTGACACAGGGGCCGTCTATATGGGATGACGGGTTCACCATGTATCACCCAGATGCTCTAATGAGCAAAAATACCAAAGTCTCTTGAGGACCAGTTGGTAAAATAATGGTTAAATCCTAATTTAATCACTGAAATAATGCTCGTGTGAGCGACAAATAATAAAACCGGGTATTATAAAAATACAAAGGACCGACCAAGAGGTCATGAGACCGGCTCCTGGTGCGTGTGGGACCAGTGGATGGTCGTTTGAGCAAACTTCCAATTGTTTGGAAAGAGTTTGAACCTAACATGAGCAGTTGAGCAAATTAGGTTAAAATCATTAAAACATGCGAGACCATATGTTTGCAAGCCTCAGGGTCACCCTCAGTCGGTCAAGGGGATGTGCCCGTGTCACCATAACGTCGTGTTTCTGTCCTGAGAATTTTGATATTTTCTGGTGCACATTTGAGCAACATTTGGAGAAAATATGCAAAATCCATGGTTTTGCTGAAACTGGGAAAAATACATGAGATTAGGGAAAATAAATAAAACATGTAATTGCAAGGTGTTGGCCGGCCACGGCTAGCGCATGGCCGGACGATTGACAAGCACGGTCCCACATATTTCCCAGTTTTATGTAATTTTATGTATTTTCTCTGATTTGAGGGAAATTCCATGAAACTGGAGGGTTTTGATAAAACTAGGAAACTTCCATAAGATGAGAGATAAAATAAAATAAGATAAAATAAGGAATGGGAGTGTGGGACCGGCAAAGGCCAAGGCATGGACGGACGGCCATGGGCGCGGGTCCCAATACACTGTTACTAATTTTATATAATTTTCATGATTTTAGGGAATTTTTACATAAAATCAAAGGGATTTGTTGAAAACCAAGATATTTTGTTGAAATCAGGGAGTTTTCATGAAATCATGAAACAAAACACCAAATAATAATAATACAAGGGGCATGTGGGACCGACTAGGGCATGGTCGGCCGGCTAGATCCCGGTCCCACAAGTTTTTCCTAATTTTTTAATATTTTCTATGATTTTAGAGAAAATACATGAAATTAGGTAATTTTAGGGAAAATTCATGAAATCAAGGAATTTTCATAATTTTAGGAGGAATAATAAAATAATGGGGACATGAGGTATGGGACCGGCCACGGCCAGGGCATGACCGGCCGGCCGGCGGTCTCATGACACCTTTCCCTAATTTTATTATTTTTTGATAAAATCATGTGATTTAGATAAAAATACATGAAATTAGGTAATTTTCATCATTTTAGAGAAAATTCATAAAAAATCCAGGAATTTTCATAATTTTAGGAGGAATAATAAAATAATGGGGACGTGAGGTGTGGGACCGGCCAAGGCCAGGGCATGACCGGCCGGCCGGCGGTCCCATGACACCTTTTCCTAATTTTATTATTTTTTGATAAAATCATGTGATTTAGATAATTTCTTTGAAATAAAGGAAACTTGCTCGAAGGAGAGGATTTTCATGAGATCAGGAAAATAGTAAAATATGATAAAATATAAAATTGGGCGTGGGACTGGTCATGGCATGACTGGATGGCTGGTGAGCCCGGTCCCCTGGCGCTTTTGTTAATATTTTTCCTTCATATTTTGCATAGGTTCCTCGTTCGTTCATATTTTTGAAATGCTCATTCGTGCATTCAAAATGTTGGTCTGTGCATTATTTTCTAATTACACTTGCACCATTTTTTCAGGGCTTATTCGATGCTCAGATGTCTGTTTTCGTTGAACATTTATCACTAACCCGTGGAATTCTGCTGGGAAGAACCACGAATTGAAATGACGAAATATAACGGAAAATAGTAGAATATTGCTGGATATTTAGGCGATTAATTGATGATTCGTAGAATATTGTTGGATATTCAAACGATGGCTCGTAGAATATTGCTGGATATTCAGACGATTTAAGATAATTAATTGATGGCTCTACACTAGAAGGGCTTCCTGTCTAGGAGCATTAATCATATGAGGATTGAGCAATATGAACTTGCTGGAGTGTCATATTCCTCTTGTATAGTCAGGGAAAACCTGGTTGCATCCTGAAGATGTTGTCGCTCTATACTAGCAGGCATGCTGTCTAGGAGCCGTCCAATCTTTCGATTCTATACAGTATGAGATGTGTCTTGGTCTCAGATGGGAGACTACACACCTGCATCTTCTCTGAGAGACTTTCTCCATCAGAGGTTTATGGCATGAGCTTTCATGCTGTACAGAAATGAGTCTCGATACTCATCCGATTGCCGGATCCGGAGTAATTACTGAAATTGCTTAATATTCATGAGATATGCCGAGTCCTCAGCTGAGAGACTACACATCTGTATATACTCTGAGAGATAAACTTCTCAGTCAGAGATTTGTGGCATGAGCTTTCATGCTTTAACGAGAGACGTGAGTCTCAATACTCATCCGATTGCCGAATCTGGAGTATAGTTTTACAATTTTACCCTCTGTCGAAAATCCACCATCTACACCACCATCAACATTAAGTCCCCTGCCTAGCGCATAACGGTTTTGCTATTGTGGGGTAGGAATAAGATGGTGACAAGTTTGTATACAGAAATGACCAAGCTAAAGTGAATATACATTTACCGTATAGGTCGACATCGTCAGGTGTTGTCCTGGGAGTCCTGATTAGGGTTTGGGAGAAAAGTATGACTTGGTCGGCGTTGAGACCTCATTCATTGGATGAGTTCTGTTGTAGTTGATTCGGTATCCCTTAGGGTTTCCTTCAGTGTGTATGCAGGGTTTAAAATCGCCAGTCATTGATATATTTTTCTGCAGAAAACTCTATTTCTCCAACATGTCGAGCAACAGCAGATCATCTTCTTCGTATCACCCAGGATCTTCTGTCAAGCGTGCACGCCCATTTGAGACTCAGGATGAGAATTTTTGCGATGACTCTTCTGTTCATGCTCGACGGGTTAAGAAGTCCATACCAGTCCGTTCTCCCTTTTTTTTGCAGAGACGTCCAAATGTGACAGTGGTTGATGATAATGACTTGACCAGTCCTCTTCCTTCAAGTTCAGACATACCTACTCCTGTGGATCTTGATGATGCCGATTTATGTATCTTGTCTTACGAATATCCAAACGCAGGTCTTCCGTTCGATATTCACATGAAATGTTTGTCTTCCAGCTATCGCAATATCAGTGGATTCTTGGTGCGGAAGGTGTTTGTGCCTTTATACATAAAATTATGGAGGAGATATGGCCACATTGCAACCAGGAATGTCACTCAACACTGTGCATCTGCCTTGGTTACCATGGTAAACTGCCTCTTCCCTCTGATTGCTGAGATGGAAGGTACCTTCATTTGCAACGTTACTCGATCAAAATTTGAAGAGTGGGAGAATATGGTGTCTACCTGTGAATCAATGGAATTCAATATGGGTTGGTTGCGGTAGCGTCTTGACATCATTAAGGTTGATCGAGCGGGTATCCTTGCGAATGTAGTTCCTACTGCAAAGGCCATCTTGGAAGAAGAGAAGGCTCTGGCCGCTGAATCAGAGAAGGTAGAGCAGGCAGTACAGGACTTGAAGAAAAGGATAGAGAGATATCAAGATAAATTAGATATGATGCTCTCAAGGAACTATAATCTGCTAGATGACCTTATCTAAGTCGCATTCAGCTGTATTCCCTCATTGTTAATGACGTTTATGTCAAAAAGTTTTCTTTTGAACATCTTTGCGGAATAAATTGCATTGGTTTTTTGATTACTGAAACGGGTTTTTTCATTAATGCATCTCTGAATATAATTGATGATTCAAACACGTAATGAAAATAAATGCCTGCATTTAGGGGTGTACATGGTTCGGTTTGGTTCGGTTTCAAGCCAAAACCGAAACCAAACCAATACTATCGGTTTTCCAAAAATTGAAACCAAACCAATCCATTAACCATTGGTTCCAAAAACCAATGGTTCCAATCGGTTTCGGTTTTTCCTAGTGGTTTTTGGTTAACCAATAATTATGTCAAACAAAAAAAAAATTACACAAATTTACAAAAAAAAAATAGTATTGGTTTACAAAAAATTACAAACAAAAAATAAATAGAAAGAATATCAAGAGTAGTTAAGGATTACTCTAAATCTAGAGATCAAAAGAAGATTTAACTAGTGGTAGGCTATACAATGACATCTCTATGAAAATTTAATTTTTTCAATAGTCGGTTAACCATTGGTTAATGGTTCGGTTTCTTCATCAAACCAAAACCGAAACCATTAGCTCGGTTTTTAAAATTTAGAAACCAAACCAAACCATTAGTAAATGGTTCGGTTCGGTTTTCTCCTTATTGGTTTGGTTTGGTTCGGTTTCGCGGTTAACCGGTAACCATGTTCAGCCCTACCTGCATTGTAACGTCATGAGACAGAGCGGGCAATGGTCAAGCATGATATGCCATTTTCCATTGATGACCACTTACAGCTTGCCTCCGTCCACCTTAATGATCTTGTAGTAGCCAGTATTTTAAGCCTTGGTGACTATGTAAGGACCTTCCCATTTCGGTGAGAATTTTGGTGCGGACATGTCTTGTTGAATGTGCTTGGCCGTTTTCAAGACCAAATCTCCCACTTTGAAAGCACGTGGTTTCACAATTTTATTGTATTCCATGGAAATTCTATTCATGTGCACATGAGTGTGTTCTTATGCTTTGTTTCTTCTGAAATCCAGAGTGTCTAACTCTGCTACTCTAGAGTTAGAGGATTCAGCCTCGTTCCAGTGGATCCCGTTTTCCGCTGCAATCCTGGTTGATGGGATTTTGATCTCTGCTGGGAGAATTACATTCGCTCCGTAAACAAGTGAGTATGGGGAAACTCCAATGGAGCTTCTGGGTGATGTCCGGTATGCCCATAGTGCCATTGGTAACTGGTCATGTCATTCCATAGGATTGTCGTGTACTGTTCGACTGATGATCCAGATCAATATCTTGTTGGTACTTTCAGCTTGTCAATTCCCTTGAGGATAGTATATAGTGGAGAAGACATGTTTAATGCCATACTCTTCAAGTAACTCTCGCACCTGTTTATTGGCGAAGGAGTGTCGTTATCAGTGATGATATGCTTAGGCACACCAAAACGACAAATGATATGTTCTTTAATGAAAGCCGCAATTGTTGATCATGTAGTTCCTCACAGGGGAATGGATTCTACACATTGGGTGAACTATTCTGTCACGGTTATGATATACTCGTGCTGCTTCGATGATGGCGAATTGATTTTCCTGATAATATCCAGTCCCCAGCTGTAAAATGGCCATGGACAGCTTATCGAGTGCAAAGGGGTGAAAGGTGCGTGAGCAAGGTTCCCATGAATTTGGCATTTGTAATAGCTTTGAACAAAAGAGGTTGCGTCTTCCTCCATGGTCGACCAATAGTATTTCTCGTGTATCTGGAGAAACAGTTTCCTCTTCCCTTGATGTTCCCCTTCGTGTGTTTCCTTCAGCATGAATGGGATTTCTACCTCATCCATGCATCGTAATAGATCACCTCCGAAGCTCTTGCGATACAGGATCCTTTCGTGTAATATGAACTGCTTGGCCTTTTGCTTTATCTTGATGGCATCCTTTTGATTGGAAGGAGTTGCTCCGTCACAGAGATATCTAATGTATGGCTCTCTCCAGTCCCCAGTGTGGTTCACATTAAAAACTTCCAATTGATGTGGCGGTGCTTGGAAATTTGAGCAGGACTTCTGAAGTAGTCTAGATTGAGTCTCCATCTATGGCCAGTAATAGCCCAGGCGTTGAAGTCGTTGGTAAAGCGTTACCACCAGTGATTATCCACAAATTTCATTGTGAACACCATTCAGCTATAGTTGTGCTTCGTCATCCCCAAGAAATTTTGACAGAGAACCATTCGGGTTTCGATAATACAGCATACCATGAAGCATGAATAAGTTCTACAGGGTTTTCAGACTGACCTTTCCTTGGGAGAGTGAGTTTTTGAGCTCTTGAATGATCGGAGTTCGCCAATCGTCAGTCTTGGTACCTTTGTATTGTGATAGCCATGTCGATTATATGGTTATCCTCTTTACTGTCAGGTTTTCTTCCAAACCTTCGAACTTTAATTTGGAAGCCAATGTTGCTAAACAATCGGCGTGTTTGTTGTTATTTCTCCCAACATGGGTTATGGTTGCATCGGCAAAATAGTTTAGTAACCTTTGTGCTTATGATCGGTATGGAGCTAGCGTTACTTCCTTCAATGCGTATACTACATTCATCTGGTTCACCAGTAACTTGGATTCACCTCTTATCTCCAGACGCGTGACTCCTGCTTGCTTAGCTATTGACAGCTCTATGAGGAAGGCTTCATACTCTGCTGAGTTGTTGGTGCATTCGAAGTCCATCTTGAAGGAGTGTGAGAATAATTTCTCGGTTGGAGATACTAATACCACGCCCGCTCCTCCAGTATTACTGCTAGGGGTAGTAGATCCATCAAAATACAAGATCCGCACTTCTTCTTCCAAAACAGAGATGTTTAGAAATTCTCCAGGAAGATCCTCGTGTAGCCCTGTAGTGCCTTCTCCAGGGAATGCTGCTAGTAAGTCTGCGACTACTTGACCCTTGATATCTCTAGGTGCCGTACATGTTATGTCCAGCTCTGACATTTGGAGAATCCACTTGCATGTCCTTTGCGTCAGGACCGGCATTGAAAGTAAAAAACTTTGCAGGATCAGATTTGGAAATGCGTATCACCTTATTGGACAGTAGGTAATGCCTAAACTTCTGAATGGAATGGATCAAAGCTAAACATGCTTTATCTGCTTTGGGATATCTGAGTTCAGCATCTCTCAATATTCGGCTGAAATAATATATGGGATGTTTGATTCCCTCGTCATCATCCTGAGCGAGTAGAGCCCCTACGGCGGTGTCACTGAAGGCGATGTAGATACACATCGGTTCCTTTGGACATGATGGATGGAGATGACAGTATTCGTTGAATCTTTAGAAAATCTTCCTGCTGGGTTGCGATCCAAACTAAGATGGCTCCTTTTTTCAGCAAGGGGGTGAATGAGGCGGCAAGTTGGGCTCGACCAGGTATAAAACATCGAATGTAGTTCACCTTTCCTATGAAACTTTGAAGCTCCTTCACAGTTCATGGAGTCGGTATTGTGAGGATAGCCTGAGTCTTGGACGGGTCTACCCTGAAGAGACACTGAAAGCTCATTTTAAAGGATTCATCTTTAACTTGTATTCTTGACATCTCTCAAATACTTGTCGTAAGACATTGGTGTGATCTGCTCGAGCCCTTGACTTGACCACGATATCATCTACATAGTCTTATACTTATTTATGTATCTTGTCATGGAAGATTTCCGTCATAGCACGTTGATACGTTGCGCCGGCGTTCTTTAACCCGAATGGCATAACAATATAGTAAAAATTGAGGGGTTCAGATGGCTGTCTTACTTGCATCGTGAACATACATCCTTATCTGATTGTAGCCGTTGTAACCATCCATGAAGGAGAACATGTCGATGTTAGACAGAGGAAAGGCGTCCTTGGGGCAACACTTGTTCAAGTCTCTGAAATCCACGCAGCACTGAATCTGTCCATTTTTCTTCTTTACTGGTAGCACATTAGCTAACCAGGTCGGATGATGAATAGGTCTGATGAAGCAAGCATCTAACAACTTCTGAATTTCGTTCTTGATTTGTTCTTCCACTTCGTATCTGAATTGCCTCGGAGATTGCTTGATTGTCTTGGATCCAGGTATGACATGTAGGTGATGGGTTACCAATTTTTCTTCCGTACAATCTTGTATGGGCTAACCTTGGTTGTCCTAAGAGTCTTGAGAGTAATCACCTTCGAATATGCTCCTGTGTCGATGAGGGCCCTCCTGAACTCTGAACCCTTGATACATGCGGTAACATGTAGGTCCCGGTTGTGACCTTCCTTTGCCATCATGTCGTCTTCTGTAAATGTAACATTATTTATAGATGTTTCCGATGTAGTTAGGACTTCTGGACGTGAAGGAGTCAGGTGTACGTCCAGAGCTATTTTATTAATTGCAGAAAACGTCTCTGCCCGTTGATTCTTCGAGAGGTGCAAGAGTTCACACAAGCTTTCCACTAGAGATGTCTCTTCCTGATCCACTGGTCTCTAGTTCGTAGTAGAGTTGTTTATCTGAGGGGAACTAGTCCTCGGTGTAGAGGTCTCCGGAACGCTCATATCCGATGTCATCTTGATGAGGAGATCAAGTATGTCGTTTACCGCTTCTTTGATTAGTTCCATGTTCTTCGTACGAATTTCTTGTACCCGTGCTAGTTTTCTTAATGTTGGAAATCTCCTGATCATGCCGTCAGATACGCCGTTAGGAGTAGGGGTATCTCCATTGGAGGAACCGTCAGGATTTGAGACCGTCGAGGCGGTCCTAAGACCAACCATCTCGAAATTGATTGAATGGTATTGAAAAAAATGACTTTACAACCCAGAGATTAACCTCCCACTGTGGTCGCCAATTGTTTATGGGTGAAAACTATTTCTGCCGGTTTTAGTAATTTGGGGTGTGCGGATGAGAAATGAATCTAAACCTTAAACAAATGCACTGCATGGGAGTTCTTGTAGATTCGAGAAATCAATCCGTGAAAATCCGGCATAAACCAAGAAATGACCGCTCCATACTTGTTTCAGTCACAAAGTGAAGGAGATGCGTTTATCTTAGGGAGGGAAGCGAAGAAGGTGTTGAGATTGTGAAGGTGTTGGCTATGTATGACTTGTATCAGAAAGATGAACTGGCATGCAAGATGTAAGCTATCAGTTCCGGTGTTTGAATACGATTGTATCAACACTTTCCTCTGTTGTCTTGTCTTGCCTTGTTCTTGTTTGGAAAAATAGGGAAGACAACCTATTTATACAAGTCTTTAAGCCTAACCTCGTATCTCGTGGGAAGTGTAGAAAGTGGAGTGATGGAGTAATGGAGTCGTGTGTTAGTGTAACACGACCAGTCTTGCCCACTTCTCCCACCATCACTAACCGTCCATGACTTCCTAACACGTTCTTGTGATGGTGCGTTGTGCGTTGCACGCTGTAAACCGCCAGACCAATGCCCCAGTATGTATCCCCAAGTTTGTGACATGATTCGAATGTGTGGATTGTGGGACCCACATAAAGTAGCATGTAATGCTAGATTAAATAACTAAGTTATTTAGGAAGTCGATACTTGTTTTGTATCGAGTATATTCAGCATGTATGAAGCATCGCTGTTTGAGCGTCTCAAAATAGCCTCATGTCCAGCCTACTTCATGTGATGGTTTGGAGGTTGCGCAAGCAAGTCCTACCTTGGCCGACCACATGGTGTGTTAGAGTGACGGGTAGTGATCACCATGACCCTCACTGACCAATTAACTCCTAACCAGGGTTGTATAACCAAGCCGGTGAAGTTGGATGGATGAGATAATCTTTGAGACACTCATATGCGATCGTTAGTGGAATTAGGGTTTTAGAAGAGGTGTGCAAGCACCACTTTTCAGCTTGGTCGAATCCAAGCTTGGGACACGATTTTTGCATGGCCGATCTGGCATGCGTGTATACGGCATGCCGGTATACATGCCCATACCTTATTGTCTCGTGAAAGTGTGATCTGGGCCGCTCAATTTGTCCGGTAAAGAGGAGCGGTCGGGATTGATTTACGACAGAAGTTTGGTGCCGCAAATGCCGCACGTCATGCCTTCTTCAGGCGCGCATTTCGAGAAAACGAAGCTTGGTCGGTCCCGGATAATTAGTTTGGCATGTATGTGGAAGGCTGGTGTACATGCCTATACCTTACTTTCCCATATGAACGTGATCTAATCCACTCAATTCGTCCTGCGAAGTTGAGTGGTCAAGATCAGTTTGCGATTGGGAAGTGTAACCACGTTAGTTTGGGCGTGCAAATTGGAACAACCAGGCATGGTATTCCTTGGATGATCAGGTGTGGATATAAATGGGTCCACGGTGATCATGTTGATGCTTACCGGACCTACTTAGTCGACTCCTAAACCCTCCATTCGATCAGGAGAAAACTGACGTTTGTGATCAATGCAAACCCTAATTAGGGTTTTGCCGGCCGTGCGGCATTCCCACTTTGGGCGCACGATCTGGAACGACCATCCATGGTTGGTCCTGACCGACCGGTCATGTGTGTAGGTGGGCTTAAAGTGATCATGTTGACATGCTCTGGGCCCTTTGAATCTACATCTATACCCTCCATCTATGCCTGCGAAGATGGATGGTTGAGACTGTTTTGTGACACATGTAATGTGCCGCAAACCCTAATTTAGGGTTTTTCGTCCGTACTGCTTTGGCTTGGACGGTTTGGCAAGTTATTACACCCTTTTAGGGAGGCCGACAATGCGGGGCCCGAGTTGGGTCGATAGTGAATATTCCAATACCTGCTTGGGGTCATGGATTCAATCTAAGCCATCCAATCATGCTGGTGAAGTTGGATGGCCGTGATCGTTTCTGAAACTGATGTGGACAGTCCAGATTCAAATATGCTCAATCGGGCTAGTATAACACACCGAGAGATGTATCCTCAATTGGGCTAGTATAACACACCGAGAGTTGCAGCATGTACGGGTATTTCGTACATGCTTCATTTTTAATGCTTGGAGGTTCGTGTTGCTCTGCTGAGAACAACACTCATTCGTCATGCCGCACCGATAATGAGTACAGGAAATACAAGGTTGGTCATGCATTAATAATTCTATAAATTCATAGGGTATATGGGATTGTTGCTACATGCTCCAACCTGGATGAATTTCGTGTATTTAATTCACATAATACTGGGATTGTTGCCACATGTTCCATTCTAGGTGAATTAGTAAAGTGAAGAAGTATTCATCACTAATTAATGGCTTTATCTTTTGCAAGATGTTAGCGCATAATTTTGGCTTTTACAATTTTATCCTTAAATGAAAATCCACCATCAACAAGTCTCTTTGCAGAATAACGGCGCATTAAATATAGCGTTTTACGATTTTAGCCCTGAACTAAAAACCACTATCAACAACTACTTTTCCTCATTTCTTCTCTCCCATAATCAACAGACACCGTACATTTGGGGAGCACTATAATTAGGCAGTATCGGTTAAAAAAATATATTTAATATTTAGGAAGTATTATAATACTTAATCATACCTTCCAACTTAATCATGGATTATACCTACTCAATTATCTATCTTGATGGGGAATAAAAATCCATTGGAAAAATAAGTGCAAGATTATTTTTTCTTAATGAAGATACCGGGAAAGATGAGCAAGGTGAAAAGCATCGACATGAATACTAGAGGCAGATATGGAAATTTGGCAATAATAATTCCAATTAAAATATAAATATAAATGCTATTGAGAGGTGAATCTATTCATACATTTATTCTCACATTTTGGACACCGTTTTTATGAATAAAACCAAAACGGTAATGGATTTGAATTTGATATTTCGAGATATGTCTCTCTTACAAAGCTCCATAAACCTATCAAAAATGACTGCATTCTGAAATACTAATCCTCATTATCTATCATAACTTGAACGGTTAAAAATTTGTTGATTTTCAAATTAGTAGATGGTGGTGTTATATGTCTCGGAATGTATCCATTTTTGGTAGGTACATGGAGATTTGTAAGTGGGATATATCACCAAAATATTAACTTCTAATTTACCGGTTAGGCAAAAAAATAACTTCCAAAGTGTGAGATGGTGTGAGAATTACAGTGTGAGTGGATCCACCATCTATTATGAATCATTCCCAGTTTGGGGCCTATAGATTACTTCATATACCAAATAAAAAAGGATAAGGGGTATCTAAATTTATTGAAATTACCAATTTAACCTCTTGTTTATGGGTGAAAACTATTTCAGCTGGTTTTGGTAATTTTGGGTGTGTGGATGAGAAATGAATCTAAACCCTAAACAAATGCACTGCACGGGAGTGCTTTTGATTCGAGAGATCAATCTATACAATTCTGGCCTAAACCAAGAAATGGTCGTTCCAGACATGCTTCGGTCACAAAATGACGGAGATGGGGTTGATCTTAGGGAGGGAAGCTAAGAAGGTGTTGAGATTGTGAAGGTGTTGTCTTTATGACTTGTATCAGAATGGTGGTTTCTAGACACTGATGAAAACACTTGGTTTTTTCTGTGTTTGTCTGTGTTGTTTGGAAATAAGTGAAAGACCTATTTATACAAGTCATTGAGCGCAACCCTCATCTCATAGGAAGAAGAGGAGGTAAAGTTATGGAGTAGTGGGGTCGTGCAGGAGTGTTGATCGTTACACGATCACACCTTTGCCAAATTCCCTCATCACTGTTAACCTTTCACTCTTCCTGACACGTTCTTGGAATGGCGTGTTGCACGCTGTACGCTGTAAACCGCCATACTAATACCCCAGTTTGTGACATGTTTGATGTCTTGAGTGAGTGGGTCGAATCGTGGGACCCGCATGAAATAGCAAGTGATGCTATTAGGTTAAATAACTAAGTTATTTAGGAAATCGATATTCATGAAATATCGTGTATACTTTATGCATGTAATGCATCGAATATAATTAATATGTATGAAGCATCGTTTTTTTAAAGCTTAACGAAGTAAGTCACGGATTAAGCTTCTTAAAATAGCTGCATGCCCAACCATCTTCGAGTGATCGTTTGGAGATCGAATGGGTGGGCCATCCCTTGGCCGATCACTCCTTATGGTAGAGTGACGGACGATGACTACCAAGGTGCCTTATTGGCCATTTAATTCTTAGCCTAGGTTGTCCGACCAAGCTGAAAAAGTTGGACAGACAAGATGATCTGTAGCACTTATCTGCGAACGTTTGATGAACCTTAGGGTTTAAGAGGTGCGCAAGCATCCTCTTTGGGCTTGACCGAATTCACACATAGGTGCCAATTTTGGTGGGAACGATTGGTCACACATGAAGGCGGCCAATTGTTGTGTACGTATATACCTCTATGTCCCATAAAGGCTTGATCTAAGCCACTCAAGTTGACTGGAAAAGATGAGTGGACATGATCGATTTGCGATAGAAATCCTTTGCCGCAAATGATTGGGGAACTGCGTGAGATGCCTCCTTCGGGCGTGCCTTTCGAGGCGCTCTGCCATGGTTGGCCTAGTTCGGTCAGTAAACGCATAGGTGGGCCCACTGTGATCACGTTGATGCTCCCTGGACCTCCTTAGCCTATATCTACACCCTCCATCCGATCTGGCGAAGATGGATGGCCGTGATCAATCTACGACACATATACCATGCCGCAAACCCTAATTAGGGTTTTGGGCCGGTCACGCGCGTGTAACTTTATCCAATCGGTTTGGCAGGCTATGCTCCTCCTTTGGGGAGGCCGACCATGTGGGGACCACGTTGGGCCGATGGTGAATGCATACATACATGTCTCATGGTTCTATGTGTGATCTAAGCCATCCAATCATGCTTGCGAAGTTGGATGGTCGTGATCGATTTAAGATACTAGTGGAATTTCCGCGGCCTTTAAAGCATCACGCCAGCCATGTTTCGAGCAAACGTTCATTAATCCATGGCTTGGTCGTGAGAATACCGATCAAGCAGGATAGAGTGGGCCCGCCAATGTTCATGTTGGCGCCTCCTCCATCTTTCATGGCACGATCTAAGCCGTCCAATCAGGCCAGTGAAGCTGGACGGTCATGATCGTTTTGAGACTGTTTTAAGCAGTCTTGCTCGTTCGAGCTTCTTCCAAAAGTAGCGGGGCCACCCTACTTTAAGTTTGGCATTTTGGCACGCTGGGAAGTGAAATGTAATGTTCGACCGGCTAGGGCATAAATAGGCCCGTTGGTGATCATTAAGGTGATAGCCTGCTCCTACTAGGGTACTTCTAGGCTCGTTAAATCATGCCACCAACTTGCGTGGTTGTGTCCGTTTCTGATACTGACATGGACAGTCCATATTTCCCTTAGGGAATTAAATATGCTCGATCGGGATAGTATAAGCACACCGATACGAGATTCTCTTTATTAGAGAATGGTATAGCTTGTACGGGTATTTCGTGCATGCCTCACTATTGACACTTGGATATTCATGTTACTCCGCTGAGAGTAATAATCAGTCATCATGCCGCACCAATAATGAGAGTCCTGCTGAGAACAACACAGGAAATACAAGGCAATTCATGCATTAATGCTATAAATTCACAGAATATTGGGATTATTGCTACATGCACCATTCTGGGTGAATTTTGTATATTTATTGAATTGCTTAGAATAAATAAAGCGAAGAAGTATTCATCACTTACAAGATGTCAATACATTAAAATTAGTTTTACAATTTTCGCCCTAAACTAAAATCCACCATCAACATTAAGTCCCATGCCTAGCACATGATGGTTACACTATTGTTGGGTAGGCATTAAATGGTGACATACAACGTAAGAAAACGAGATAAAGGAAGCTTACCCAAAGAAGCTTTGACCGACCGCTAGTAATTGTCCATGTGAACATGCCGGCACGAGCATGGAATTTTGGGTGGGGCCGGTTTCCTTCCTTGGGCATTCGAACTAAAAAGGGAATCCTTTTTCTACCAAGATTCTTCAATTATTTGTGTATATAAGGGGACCAACCCCTTTTCTTTTCTTATATATTTTTTTGTTCGGTCAGCTTCTCCCATCCGCAGCTTTTGCCGCCGCCGTTTCTGATCACGCCGCCACCAACGCAGATGCCGCCGAAACTTGGCGCCGTTGCCTGACCGCCAACAAGGTAAGTGCTCCATCGTTTCATCATTGTTTTTTTTTTTTTTTTTTTTTACAAACCCTAATCCTTAGGTAAACCTCTTTTAGCCTTGATAAAACCATCCCGTTGTATATGTAACTTCTTTGCGAGACACATCACGATTAATTTCACTAACGAAATTAATAACAAAGCCATGGATATTGCTAGGATTGCTTAGTAGAACAAGCCATGAATCCTATGAATGTACTATTTTTGCTCCTTTTTCATCGTCGCATCCAAAACCTAGCCTTAGGTTGTAATAAGATCCTGGCTTAGGCTTCGTGTACATGATCCCATGGATAGAACTCGTCTGCTCCTTCGCCCATAGAAAGCCATGCCACAACGCTGCAAACCTGAATGAATGTGGGCCCCGTATATGCTTCGACCAAACGTCGGTCCTGCCATGCCTGCTTCGCTCGAATGTGGGCCCGCCATGATTTGCTTCGTTTAAACGCCAACGTGGACCCCACTGTGCTTATGCTCTTCCACGGCTAAGGGAGTATGCTTCACTAGCCGTGGGCACATATTCCATGAAAATATATATATATATATATATATATATATATATATATTTATATTTATATTTTTATATATATATATATATATATATATTTATTTTTATTTATTTATTTTTCGGTTCTGACTATTAACACCCATATTGTATCGTATGCGTGATTTCTCCCTTAGTACGAAGTAATGACTCCTTTCTTTTGCACCTCATTGTAGTTGTTTGAAAATGAACAAAGAGGCTCTTGTTAAGATGTTACCTGGGGGTAATGTTGTTGTCAATTCTAGAGGTATTGACAACTCCAGAGACATGCCGAATATAGATGATGAACTATTCACCGTGCCTTTTCCAAATGTTAGGAACATCCTAGTCATAAGATAACGCTGCTTTTGGGTTCAGAAAATGAAGAGGTTGCTCCGTCATCTTCTCCATCATTCGTGATGAGATTTGTCTTTGGAAGAATGAGTATCTCCTATTGACTTAAAGGTTTTTCATACTCCACTGAGTTCTTATGAAGAATGGATGAGGCGCATGTTGAGCAATGAGCGTATCAAATATAACCTGACCAAAGCGCAGATCATCTAGGATGTTATGGCGTCTGCAACTCCTCACATTAAGAAAGACACTGCAGGTTTGATCACTTTTATTTATCGATGGCGCCCCTCTATGCATACGGCCATTTGTAGATGGGGAGAAATGACCATTACCCTGGAAAGCGTAGCCGTGTTGATGAATCTCCCTATTGCTGTAAGTTTTCACTATAAGCTATCTGACACAAAAAACACAATACTCGATGCTATACTTCAAAAGGAGGGAGAATATGACCAATATAAAAATGATATGAAATGCTTTTATACTTGGTGGGTGTATGAGTGGTCTCCTGCAAATCCATGACCGGGTCAAAAACTGGATGATAAACTCAGCGTAGTAGCATTTCTGTCCTTGTGGCTGTCTAGGGACATCTTCGATGATGGCTCTGGGAAGAAGACTATAAGACACGACATCGTCATGTTTGATATAAAATTGGCGAAAGGTGTGGTTCTCCCTTTGGGCGCCTTATTCCTTGGATCACTGTATTCTCATCTGGATGCTTTGGCGGTAGACATGTATGCTTCCAACGGATATAGGAAAGTGGAATCACATATCCACATTGCTTTTCTCCAAGCCTGTTTTTGGGAATATTTCAAAGGTTATGCCCCTTTCCCTGCAACTTTTCTCCCTGGCTTGTATGGCGGTTCAAGGATACTTTGTTGGAATAATAGACGTCCAAAACCTGGGTTGAGACTTGTTGATTTTCTGGATAACGTGAATGCCATAGATTTCTGCCCGTGGGTACCGGTCCATTCTTCCGTGATTCAACCGGAAACCTTTACCGTTTCCCCTGACATTGTGTTGCATACTGAGAGAAAAACCATGAGTCCTAGATAAATCATCTTCCTGCGAAGTTGTATGCCATGATACATTCCAACTTTCTTCGATGAGCTTCTTTCTGTGATTTCTCATAATATTGACAAGGCCGCCCGCCAAATGGGATTTTACCAGGGTGTCCCATTCCGTCATCCACCAATTACTTCAAAGGTTCTCATCCTGTCTATTCTTAATGCTGATAAATTCTCACCAGAGCAAAGCCTTCCATTCTTGACCATCGGAAGAAAGCCAGTGGTGACTAGTAGGTACAAGGATTTTTGGAGGGAGCAGTTGTTAACTTTTCATACATTCTCAAAAGAATTTGTGACGACTCTCCGTGGTGAGCCATCTCCTAGAATTCTGAAGCAGCACAAACGATTGAAGCCGCTTCCAGGTAAACGAAACAGAGTTAACACTATTGATAACCGCAGTCCCCAGGATGCAGGATATAGGTTCAATAAGCAGGTGTGTGGTCCCGTGGTCTTCGGTTCTTCTCATATGCAGGTACTTTAAACTTCTTCCCTTCAATCTTCCAATTTTATTCATCTTGAATGATCTTCACAAAGGGTGATTATTATTCGAAATCAGGGGCTTCCGAAAGAGAACGCTTTTACAAGGCTGGCTCATGGTCATAGCGCAACTTTAGAGAAATCTGGTGATACTGAAACTCTTGAAGGAGATGACGATGATGATGGAGGATCGATTCACAATGAAGGAAGCGTCTCCAGGTGTAATGAGGATCTTGATCGTTCCAGCGAACTGGGAGACGAGGATATGATAGATGCCAACCTCGAGATTTGGGGGAATGACAATACAGGGGCTACTGGAGATACCACACCCGTGGCGGATATATATGTGCTTCCTTCTAAAGAGCTTCCCATGTCTTCTAAGGCATTAGTTGTTCACTCTGCCACTGCTGGTCACGTCTTTGACCCTTTTTTTTGACCCTTCTTTCGCAGATAATGTGTTGGTTGGAGGGTTTAGCATGCCACCTAAGTATGAAGAGTTATACACCAAAATATGGAAGAAACATGGTCACATCGCCACCTCCAAGAAGCTTAAAAGTCGCTTAGCATTAGTCAAACGTGTTGAAGAAGGTTTATCTTCCATTTACGACATAAGCATCGTGACTGGTGCACCAATTCTGTAGTTGAAAACTTGGAGTTCCACCGAGATGTGTTCACATAATATGAGTTTAACGCCTCCTGGTTCTGTGAAGGATTCGCCAAAATCCAGAAGCTACAAGGCGAAATGGTCGATGTCCCATCTATGAACCTCATTACTCAGCAAGAGGCAGAAGTAGAGAAATTGTCTCAGGAGTTAAAGCTAAAGCAGGCTGCTCTCCAGAACATGAAAGATTCTTTTGCCAAAAATACCAAGTTGTTGATGGACGACTTCCTTTGAATAATGCATGTCTTTCTTTTGTTAGTAGATATCTTTGAGTGGTGTGAGGAATTCTTTTCATGGTTTGGTTTCAGGTTTTGAATTGATAGGTGGTTGAATTTTGAATTGGTTTATTTTGAGATAGTTTTGTGAGTGATTTTTCTGAAAGAGATTTGTTTTGGAAGGAATTTTCATTCTGATTATAAATAACGTGACTATTACAATGGTATAACATACGAAATTGTAAATATCATGTGAAAAGGAACACGTCTTAGGGGGAACAAAACATAATGTTTACGGTGATTTTTATTGGATCTCTTTCTTAGTGTGGGACGCCAAGTCCCCAATAGGCTCTAAAATTATCTTTTTCGTAAATTTTTTTAACGGAACTTACTTGTTCTTCAAAGTTCCATCTGCATGAAATTGGATCTTCCTTGGTACTCACTTCAAGGAATTGTATGCATTAATCTTCAGAGAGAGAAGGTAAATCTTCTGAATTAAGTTTCTTCTGGACAGTGCGCTTTAGGGCGTTGCATTCACTGGTAGGGTGGCAAAGAAAGCGGTGATAATGACAATATCTCGGATCTATCATCTCCTGATCAGTCGGCTGTCGCCACACAGAAGACAGCTGGACTTATCCGTCTCGTACCCATACCTCTAATAATTCTAAGACTTTCTTCATCGAGAATGGGAAATGTGGGTATCTTGAGTCAGGATTTTCTTGCATTGACAGATATTGTTGTGATATCTCCTGTTGACCTTGATATAAAGAACGTTTCGGAGTCGGAGTGCAAACGTGTGTCAACATATATGCGGCCCGCGTAGTTGGTCGTCTTTGCTAGGATATTTCTTCTCTCGAGGGCTTGGTACTGGTGATGGTATCACCATTAGGAGGCTTAGTCGAGCATTCCAAGCCCCTATATTTCTGTGACTCTTGGCTAATTTATCCTTCCTCGGGCAGTTCTCCGTTTGGCTAAAAAGTCACGGCAGATTGAACTGCTTTATGTACTTAAAGCAAGGGTTTTGAGGTACAAATATTCCATCAAGGTTTCATATGTTGGCTATTTTCATTCATCCGATGAGAGTTGTGGCATTCCTGACAAGTTCTTTCCTTTGCAGAATTGCTTTGGGCCTCCTTCGTTGGCCGAATCATGCTGCTCGCCCCTCCTTGGTCCCTTGGTATGGCCATGCGTTCTTTATGCATCTTTGCCGGTAAAGACACTGTGAATACCAAAATTTAGTGGAGCACATTTCGCGATCTTAGTGGTCGCATACAAATCCAACTGTGTAGCCTTCGCTGGGCTAAGTAACCTAAGTAGAAAAGGATACCTCCGCAAATATACTTTATCTCGCCCCAAGAAAGAAGACTTCGACGACTGAGATAAGAAGAGTAAAATCCTAGTCTAATAAGAGGCAGTTGGCGAAGGGATAGAGGTAGATGATGCATCTAATCAGCATTAATTACATAAATCTCTTATCTACATGCATGAATCAAGGCACGTGGAGAGAGGAGGCATGGCAGAACCCGATTTGCAGAAGAAGGCGGTGAACGAAGGTACAACCTATACTTAGTTTGGGTAGTTCCCAAAGGAACGTGGGTCAACTGAGGTGGCAGAATACTACTAGAGAAGGTAAGCGGTGGATGAAGGTATCATTGGTACGAAAGGTATATCGGAAGACGATAGACCCAGAGGCAGTGAAGATATACCTGGAGCATAAGGGGCTATAAATACCAAGCCTCACCAACAAACTAAGGGAATTCAATATCTAGGAGAAGAAGATCTAGTCTTAAGCTTATACCTCTTTAATCTTTAGAACTTAAGTATTTACTTCAACTTGAGTTCTCTCTATTACTTTGGGAAGCATTTAAGATTTTTGTAACCACCACAACTAAATACAAAAAAAATCACTCATTACCCCGTGGACGTAGACAAATGTCGAACCACGTAATCTCTTGTGTCTCATGATAACTTAGAAGCTTTTACATTATATTTGTGTTCTTCGTTATTATTATGATCTTACATATCTTTTATTACTTAGCATTGTCGATTCAATGGAGGTATCGATACTACTAAGCATCAGATCCTCAGAATTGTATACATTACGTAGACTACGGGAAAATGAGTAGTCACATACATGACCCCCAGACAAAGATTCAACATTATTTGCGTCGTCGTTCGCGATATTCCCCGGGTAAACGCTTGTCGAGCCTTCTTGTAAACGAATTGATATATCGTATAAAAGATGAAATGTCTCACTCTGCCTTCTAGCGTACCATCTTGGTTTGCTAAGATATCCTCTAGCATCCTTGCCACACTTTCCATGAGGTTTGGATTATTCATGGCCTCCGGATAATTTAGATGGTGAGGATACATTATAGAATGAAAGTTGGACTCAGTGATTTAAAAGAAACGAATAGGTTAATGATTGAAACGGATTTAAGATCTACCCCTTTGAAATTGAAGAAATTAAATCCGGTATTGAAGAAATTAAATTGGGAATTTGGAAATTGATATTGTAACCGAGAGATTAATCTCCCACTGTGGTCGCCAATTGTTTATGGGTGAAAACTATTTCTGCTGGTTTTGGTAATTTTGGGTGTGTGGATGAGAAATGAATCCAAACCCTAAACAAATGCACTTCACGGGAGTGCTTTTGATTCGAGAGATTAATCTATACAATTCTATCCCAAACCAAGAAAATGGCCATTCCAGACTTGCTTCGGTCACAAAATGATTAGGGAGGGAAGCGAAGAAGGTGTTGCGATTGTGAAGGTGTTGGATTTTATGACTTGTATCATAATGGTGGTTTATAGATACTGATGAAAACACTTTGTTTTTTCTGTGTTTGTGTGTGTTATTTGGAAATAAGTGAAAGACCTATTTATACAAGTCATTGAGCGCAACCCTCATCTCATAGGAAGTAGAGCAGGTGAAGTTATGGAGTATTGGGGTCGTGCAGGAGTGTTGATCGTTACACGATCACACCTTTGCCCACTTCCCTCATCACTGTTAACCGTCCACTCTTCCTGACACGTTCTTGTAATGACGTGTTGCACGATGTACGTTGTAAACCGCCATACCAATACCCCAGTTAGTATCCCCCAGTTTGTGACATGTTTGATGTCTCGAGTGAGTGGGTCGAATCGTGTGACCCGCATGAAATAGCAAGTGATGCTATTAGGTTAAATAACTAAGTTATTTAGGAAATCGATATTCATGAAATATCGTGTATACTTTATGCATGTAATGCATCGAATATAATTAATATGTATGAAGCATCGCTGTTTTAAAGCTTAACGGAGTAAGTCGCGGATTAAGCGTCTTAAAATAGTTGCATGCCCAACCATCTTCGAGTGATCGTTTGGAGATCGCATGGGGGGGCCATCCCTTGGACGATCACTCCTTGTGGTAGAGTGACGTACGGTGATCACCAAGGTACCTCATTGGCCGTTTAACTCTTAGCCTAGGATGTCCGACTAAGCTGGAAAAGATGGACGGACAAGATGATCTGCGGCACTTATCTGCGACTGTTTGATGAAATCTTAGGGTTTAAGAGGTGCGCAAGCATCCTCTTTGGGCTTGACCGAATTCACACATAAGCGCTAATTCTGGTGGTACTGATTGGTCACACATGAAGGCGGCCTATTGTTGTGTACGTCTATACCTTTTTGTCACATGAAGGCTTGATCTAGGCCACTCAAGTGGACTGGCAAAGATGAGTGGTCGTGATCGATTTGCGATAGAAATACTTTGTCGCAAAGAATTCGGGAACTGCGCGAGATGCCTCCTTTGGGCGTGCATTTCGAGGCATTCGGCCATGGTTGGCCTAGGCTAGTCGGTCACATGCATAGGTAGGCCTACAGTGATCATGTTGATGATCCCTAGACCTCCTTAGCCTATATCTACACCCTTCATCCAAGCTGGCGAAGATGGATGGCTGTGATCAATCTACAACACATATACCAAGTCTCAAACCCTAATTAGGGTTTTGGGACGATCACGCGCGTGTAACTTTAGCCGATCGGTTTGGCAGGCTATGCTCCTCCTTTGGGGAGGACGGCCATGTGGGTCCCACGTTGGGCCGATGGTGAACGTATCCATACCTTTCTCATGGTCCTATGTGTGATCTAAGCCATCTAATCATGCTTGTGAAGTTGGATAGTCGTGATCGATTCAAGACACTAGTGGAATTTCTGCGGCCTTTAAAGCATCACGCCATCCATGTTTCGAGCAAACATTCATTGCTCCATGGCTTGGTCGTGAGAAAACCAATCGGGCAGGGATAGAGTGGGCCCGACAATGTGCATGTTGGCGCCTCCTCTATCTTTCATGGCACGATATAAGCCGTCCAATAAGGCATGTGAAGTTGGACGGTCATGATCGTTTTGAGACTGTTTTAAGCAGTCTTGCTCGTTCGAGCTTCTTCCAAAAGCAGCGCGGCCACCCTACTTTAGGGCTGGTGTTTTGGTACGCTGGGAAGTGAAGTGTAATGTTCGACCGGCAAGGGAATAAATAGGCCCATTGGTGATCATTAAGGTGATAGCCTGCTCCTGCTAGGGTTCGTCTAGGCTAGTTAAATAATGCGACCAGCTTGTGTGGCCGTGACCGTTTCTGAGACTGACATGGACAGTCTAGATTTACCTTAGGGAATTAAAAATTCTCGATCGGGCTAGTATAAGCACGCCGATACGAGATTCTCTTTGTTAGAGAATGGTATAGCCTGTACGGTTATTTCGTGCATGCCTCACAATTGACACTTGGATATTCATGTTACTCTGCTGAGAGTAACAATCACTCATCATGCCGCACCAATAATGAGAGTCCTGCTGAGAATAGCACAGGAAATACAAGGCAATTCATGCATTAATGCTATAAATTCACATAATATTGGGATTGTTGCTACATGTACCATTCTGGGTGAATTTTGTATATTTATTGAATTTCTTTGAATAAATAAAGCGAAGAAGTATTTATCACTTGCAGGATGTCAATACATTAAAATTGGTTTTACAATTTTAGACTTCAACTAAAATCCACCATCAATACCTCTATTAAATATAAAAACTACCAATTTATTCTTATTAAATCCTAATAATAAAAACAAAAAAAAACTCAAATCTAATTCATTTTCATCTCCACTTCAACCGATTCTTCTTCTCTTCTTCTCCGTTTTTTTTTTGAAATGAAAACATCGACGATTATCGACGATCCAAAAATGATTAGTCGTTTCTCTTCTTCTATAAAATTTCGAAACAAATACGAGTGAAGCATGCCACTAACATGAATTATCCTAGTGAGAGTAATCCCGAAATTGTTCAAGTGATTTGAAACAAACCGAAGAACACAACGGTTGAGGAAGAAGAACCATATTTGATCGCACAACAAGAGGAGAAAATGGCTCGAATCAGGTACTTTTCTACCAACCCAATCCTCTAAATTAGGTTTAAATAACATGCGATCGCTCAAAAATCGAAAAAATTTCTAGGTTTACCAGAATCGGTTTACGTCAATGTACTTGTGAACTGATTTCATATAGAAACGGTTTATGTTCATGCCCAGAAAGACCGATTATACCAGATGTGTTTTCTGGTTCGAGAAAGTTGGACCATAATCGGTACATGTTACATAGCCCGATTCATCTACTGTAGGGATAACTGCTTTTCTGTCAGTTTTTTTTTTAGAATAGAATTACATGTGTGTCCACAAAAACAGATTATGTAGCGTTTAATTTCATAACTGCTTAGCCCGTAATCGGGTTATATGAGTACTTATAAAACCCGCAGTGTTAGGAATTGGTCTTTATATGTGTATCGTGTAAACCGATTCTTGGTGGCAAAAATGCCTAATTATTCTCTATGTTTCTTTTTATTAGAATCAGATTACATGAGCACTTATAAAAACCGATTGTTGATTACATTGTTAGGAATCAGTCTTTGTATTAATATACATTGAATTCCACTGTTATTTTTCGTTCACCTCCATACTCTCCAGGGATAACAAGGGAAAGCAACAAAAGCAAGTCGAAAATAAATATAAGAAGAAACATGACTTTGCTTCTCCTGAGAGTTTGGAACCTCGTCGAAAGGGCAGTGTAAATTGGATGCTTCCAACCAAAGGGGTTCGGAGAGTAAACCCAAAGTATCCGCATCAATGACCCACCACCTCAAGCGGAGCAACATATACTAGAAGAATCTGATTCTGCTACACCTACTGAAGAAAAAGGTAATGAGGAACAAAGTGGTGATAGAGAAGTTGATGAAGAAGAAAGTGAGAAGGAAATTGATGAATGATACGTATTGATCTTTGTACCTTAGTGACTATTATTATAGAGGCGGAATTCAGATTAATAATAGACGAAAACTAGAAAACATAACACACTCGAAACCAGATTCGAAGAAAATATCTTCTCTAGATTATGAACAAGAAAAATGTTATAATTCTCTCTTTGTTACGCTCACAATCTCTCTATACAGTGAATGAACCGTAAACTATTTTGCTAAGCTTTCTTTTACAATAATTAATATTGCCTCACAAACTTCTCTCTGATATAAGCGTGTCTGTATCACAAACCACACTCTAGATGTCTTAGCTATGAGCTAAACATCTCTATTTATAGCTTTAAAGGTTTCCAAAACCTCTTAGGAATCTATTTCCTTATCTAAGAATAATACCTTTTCTAGGTATATTTCTTTATCTAGGAAATAATTCATTTTCTAAAAAGAATTCCTTGTCTAGGTATATTTCCTTATCTAGGAATATTACCTTATCTAGGAAATATTTCTTTTCTAGGTATAATTCCTTATCTAGGAATATTTCCTTATCAAAGAATATTTCTTTATCTAAGCATACTACATAAAAATCAGTATTCCTTCCCAAAGTAGAAACCTAGCCTCAATCTGGCTTGAGGATCACTAGTTCCTAGAGAGAGAAAGATACACATGTATCAATGAAGAAGGAGGAGAAGTTCAAGAAAACGTCCAAGAAGGAGAAGTTCAATAACAAGGTAAGAAAGATGGTAAAAATGATGGTCCAAAGAAGAACAAAGGGGACCACATGCCCGACCCGCTAAAGATGTTTCCTCACGGCTTTACTGATCTCATTTACGGGTTACCCGGTGATGAAGGAAAGTTGTTATGGGCGTACAGAGAGAGTTGGGCCGTTGTCGTCTTCCATACCATAGTAATTACCTAAACCTTATGCTATGTAAGATGAAATTTATTATCCGTTTAGTGTTTTGATTATTGTCTATCTGATTTGTTTTGTTTATAGGATCACAAAGATGTCATTCGTCGTAGGAAGCCGGGAACGTTAGTGAATATGATAAAGAATTGGCCACTGGAAGCAATAGAATCAAACATAGGAGAAGTTGAGGAAGTAATCGATCTAGTCAAATTTACGTGCTTGGTGGATGCGTTCGAAAATTTGGTTCGTGGTTACGACAAACCTCTTGTTTCTTCCTTCACTGAGAGATTGTACGGGGAAACGGATACCTTTCATCTTCCGTTTGGAAAAATGACGATAAATCCAGATGATGCGAAGTTGATTAATGGGCTAAGCATAGAAGGTAAAGCTGTGAAGCACAAAGACTATGCGCGAGAGGTTGAGTGTGACAAGATTTACGCGTTTACCAAGAATGTGTTCCAACGGGATGAGGATACGACCAAGTCAGAGATTCTAGAAGGTGAATCAAAGCATAGGATATTCCATCTCGCGGGCTTGAGGTACCACTTCATGGGAACAAAGAAGCTTCATGTTGAGGTAAAAGAGGCGACCAAGGAACGTATCTTCAGTACGACCAATGCATATGTCATCTACATCTTGGGATCTGTTATGTACCCCAACATTTCCGGTGCTCGTGTGAGGTCCCACTTGATTTAGTTGTTACGATCATTTGATAAGATTAACGAATACTCTTGGGGCTCTGGCATCCTTGCACACTCGCTGAACGAGTTGAGAAAGGCTTATAGGGCTCAAAGGAACCAAATCAGAGGGAATATGGCTCTTCTGTAGGCATGGATATATTTGCACTTCTCAATATTTTCTAAAAGGTCTTTTGTGAACAAGCAATCTGATGGTAGGTGTTATGAAGACGAGTACACTTTCAATGGTAAGTCGAAGTCCCAAGATGAGGAATATATGTAGCTGAGACGCCAGTTGGACAACTTAACGATGAAATATGTTGTCTTTCACCCTTACAAGAAAGTTTTGGCTAAAGGAAAGATAATTGGGTACGCCGATCAAGAACATTATTTTGGTCCTTTGTTTCACCCAAGAGGATATGTAATGTACAACCCGACGAGAGTCGCAAGACAATGCGGATACGTGCGAAAAATCCCTGTGGAACACAAGAAGTTTAATATCGATGAGGAAAAAAAAGTGTCATTGGATAATGATATTGAGGTTGTTCACGACCCTTTACCATCATCTGAATACTGGGAAGAGATATGGTACAACAAACATGATATGGATGGCCGCTCGGAAACAGATGATGAGGAAATTCCGGGTTACATGCCATGGAACCTCAATGTTTCGTACACTCGAGTGATACGAGTAGAATGAGAGGCCCTATATACAGGACAAAGATAAAGCTCTCGAAAATATGGTGTGTGTTGTTTCTCAATTATGGTTTTGTTAATGGTTTTAACATGATTTTTTGAATGTTTGTTGGGCATTTGATAACCCAAGCAATGTTATATATTAGGGAAGGGATATATTTTGAGGCTAATGAAAAATTGATTGATCAATTGAACAATATCGAATTTGTAGATGCGGTGAAAAGTTTGGGGAAGCGGTGGTGGAGTACACAAAAAAAAGGACATCGAAAAAAGAGGAGAAAAGTCCCTGATACCGGCGAAAAAAGACATGCTAAACGAGGACGAGGTGCTCATGTTATTGGATGTGGTCGTGGACGTGGTCGTGGTGGGGATTTTGATGAATGAATGGTTTCTTTGTTTTCCAAACTTATGTCTTTAACTATGGATAATTATGGAGTCAAAACTTATGTCTTAAACTTATGGTCGAATTATGCTTGGTTATGTTCTCTAGTTTATGAATGACTGCGTCAAAACTTATGTCTTAAAATTGTTTGTGTTTCCCTAAGACGCGACAAAAGAACCAACTACAATGTGTGTGAAAAAAATGCAGGATTCTGGCAGTTTTTTCAGTCAGAATCGGTTTATGTTTACCTACATAAAAACCGATTCTGCCATTTCTCCAGGGGTATAATTTCAGAATCGGGTTTAGGAGTGCACCACATAGACCGACTCTAAGAATTTCATTCACTTGTTTTGTAGGTGTTTCGAATCAGTTTATGTGGATATCGTTAAAGATCGATTATGAAAAAAAAAAAAAACCAGAATTTTGACAACCTTCAGAATCGGTCTATGCGGGCATTCCATGTAATTCGATTCTAGCAAGGAAAAGTGACACTTTTTCTGTATTTTTTTTTGACAAGAATCGGATAACAAGTGAAATATTAAAAACCGATTGTGGAGAGGCAGATTTTATATGATTTTGCAAGGCCAAAATCGACTTGTGGACATTCCTAAAAACCGATTGTATGAATTAATTTCGAAAAGAAATAGTCGTTGAGTCTTTATCTATATGAGGAAAACCTCTTTGAGCCACTCCCACATTACACACTGAGCCTAGAAAATGGAATGGGATCAGGAAGAAGATATGCAGCTCGTGAAATAGTCCATCCCCATCTTCTACGAACGTCCCGACGAACTATATTCAATGTTTTGGAAGAGAGTCAAAGAATTCTATTATGGGCGCACCACTAATCCAAAAAACCGTAAATGCAGAGACTTAACTTTTTGATTCCAATACATAAAAATCTCAATGTGAGAGTATGTTAAATTTAGTAAAATGGTGAACGACCATCATCTACAAGCTCCTCATCTTGAAAAAGTGAGTAACCCGATATTTTAATATCTATCTCATCGTTTAATGTTTTCATACCAACATCGAATAATTGATTTAATTGCAGCTGGAATGATTCAGCGACCTATGGATAATTCGCAATGGGGGAAAGAAATTCATTCACCACAATGAATATGTTGTGTTGCACCTTCGTGCTCGGAGGTTCATTGACAATGTATTGATGTGCCACATTCAGGAATTCGCATACTGAATTATCCTATATATATGTAATGCGCTAATTTCCTAAACTATGTAATGAATATTTTGTTTCTGAAAATGTGTCACAAACGGTTCATGTGGACATTTATAAACTCTGTTTCTAATAATCGGTTTATGTGGACATTAACAAAAATCGATTTTGGGTTTTCTTCGTCAATTGAAAAAACTCAACCCAAAATCTGTCTACAACTGCACTAACATCAACCGATTCTGGGTTGAGTTTTTTAAAAAATAATCAATTTTTTTTCATGTTTTGATGATGAATTGACGGTAATTGATTTCATAATTAACTTAATTAAACAACACTTTATTATCCAATTTAGCACTAATTAATCAGAAATAAATTAGCCATTTAGCAAAATAGTTGGATTAGGATTTATCCATTTCACTTCAAAATATATTTTCTTGTCTTGTGGTCGTAGGCCCAAAAAAAAAAAATGTCTAGGACCCAAACTAGGAAGGTTATGAATATGATCCCTCGATAATACTGCTAAATCTATATTATGAAAAGAAGTGATGCTTGTGTAGACTGACAAATCCGACCATCGATTTCGTTATCCCACGGCGCAGATCGATTCGTTATATGTTATATATAAGCATCCGTCGGATCATAGGATTTCCATATTTGACTGCGTTTCCATAAGATGTATTCGCGGTTATATATCGGGAACAAAAAAATCAAACGTCCCTTGGATTTCCTAAATCAATACCAAATTCATGTCGTGTACAAAAAAAAAATTGCCTTACGTATTCACAATCGGATTGGGCAAGTAAACAAAGATATTGGTTTTGGTATATAAAGCTTTGGCGCAAAGCAAACAGAAAAAAAAAAAAAAAACATAGGGCAATGCTTATCACGAAGTGGTACCATGATTAATTATATTGATAAATCCGTAATGATGGTGTGGTCATGAATACTCTTCCATTTGTTTTTGTTTTATCCAAATGTAATGAAATCTTAATTTTCTGTGCATATAGCATTTTGGTTTATAAAAATAGTACACATTTAAAGCATTTCAGAACCTATTCTAAAACGAGCCATCCCTTTCCGTCAACTATTATGATCCTACTAATTAAACAAGATATTGTGACCCGACTAACCAACATATTCGGACACGACAAACTAAATATTGGGACCGTTCTATTATGACCTGACTAACTAAATATGCTTCCTAGTATTATAGACAGGACCAACTAACACGTTAATTCTAATGTGGGCACTACACCTACCTTTAAATTTTATGCGGCCCTGACCCTATCCGACTATTATGATCCAACTAATTAAACACGTTATTGTGACCCAATTAACTAACACACTATAATATGATACGACCAACTAAATATGTGGGCATTATATTTACCTTTAAATTTACTCCTAGGCCAGGACCGTAGGCCCCGGCCCTATCCGGATAATATGATCTAACTGATTAAACATGCTAAAACCGTGGTGATACCTAGTATATATATATTTATTTATTTATTATTAATGTATAGTAATTTACGTATCAAAAATCTACTCCTTTAAACTCCTAAGTCATATAAGGCTCCACGTCGCGCGGTGAGAATACCCATCCTTGGGTGAGCGTCACCGCCCCCTTCAAAATTCTCTATTACACTTTTCCTCAAATCTAATGAATGTAACACTAAAAAACTCTTTCGGTTGAAAAAAACTGCACAAAAAAAAAGTCTTTGCCGGGACAGAAAAAGAAAAGAAAAAAACTAGATAAAAGACCTAACAGGGTGTTCTTATGGATTTTTCTGCGTTTTTCATTTGCAGCAAACCAGTGTTGTTCCCCCATGAAATACCAATTACGTTCTCCCCCCATGAAATACCAGTTACATAGAAGAAAGACCTAACGCCTTATTGATATTCTTATTCCCATATTGTCATCCTGCCATACTTTTCTATTGCAAAAACTCATGGTTATGAACTGTGAATTTATCTATTTTAATCTTCAAATGTTGTTAATTAGGGTTTTGATGTAAACCCTAAACCTAATTTATTTTCTCCATGTTCTCTTTTTTTTTTGTGTGATTACGTCTGTATTTATCTTAATCAATGAACCATAAGTCTTTTCTGTATTTTTGTTCTAATTGTGTTTTATTATTTATCTTAATCAATGAACCCTAAATCTTTTCTATATTTTTGTTCTAATTGGTAAACCCTAATTGCGTCGAAGTACCGCAACGAAGATGGAGAATTGGTAAACCCGCGTTGATTGAAGCTGGTGGTTGTTTGCTGCCATTGGAGAAATTATTTTTTGTGTTTTCGAATTAGGGTTCTAATTATATGGGTTTTTAATTTTTGGTTTTCAGAACAACCTACCCAAGACTATTGTTAGTTCATTTTTGATGTTCAGTTTTAATTTTGGCTTTCTTATTTAGTTTCGAATTAGGATTTCTAATTATATATAATTTTGTTTTTCTTTTGCATACGAGGGTTAATCTCTCTGCAACAATTGATAGACATGGTTTATTTTTGATCTCCATTTTGTTTTGCTTTTGATCTTTACCCATTTTAATCTAAGCCTTTCTTTATTTAACTCTGACGGAACTAAGTATAAATTCTTCTTAAGGATTTTGCCAACAAACATATTAAAATTCTTCTTATCAAACATATTAAAATTCTACACCTTATTCTCCCCTAATTCCCTTATTCTTTTTGGACATTTTTTTTTTCAAATTCTGATTTATGTTTTGATTTGTAAAAAAATCAGAGAGCTTTTGTTGTTGCAAATCTGGAATTCTCTACATCAGTTGTTCAGTTGATTGGTTTATTTTCTTAGAATGCAGTTACAAATGGAACCATGAGCTTGAGGTTGGCCAGTTTTTCTTTTCATTACAACAAAGAAGAAAATTGAGGTGAGATTCAGGTTTAGTTGGTTTCACTCATCACTTACGAGTTATTTGATTGTGTGCATTTTATTGTGCTGATCATATTGCAGGTGTTGCTGATGAACTTGCTGATTGTTGATTCTAACAATGTAAGTGTTAGTCCAACTAAGTGCATTGTTGGTTTCTTGAATATGATGAAATGTTTCTTAAATATGATGAAATATTTCAAGTCTATCAAAGTGTTAGGTTTACTTCTTCTTCTTATTCTTCTTTTTTCTTTGATTGGGTGTTTTACATATTAAGTTCATTCTAACATTGGGTTTTTTGTTTGTAATATATTGCTTCTTGATAGAAGTGACGTGTATGTTATCAATTTGGATTCTTAGTATGGTTTAATGATATATGAAACATTGGGACTGTAATTGATAAAACATTTAGTTAATTTTTTGTTTCATTGTAAACGTCATTAAGAAGTTGAATTGACAAGGTAGAGGTGGAAAATCGCAGGGGATACAAACTGAAAATCACCATATGGTTGAAATCTAAAGCTCAGTCCCGGGAAACCTGGCCGTACATGAGATTAAGAAACTTCCTGTTGTTCTGCCATTGTCGGCACACATGTCAAAAGTTGTGAAGGTACGACCTCATTTTCGAAATATATAGGCCAGTAGTCATTGTTCAATATTTGCATTCTATTATTCTTTTTTTTTCTCTCAAATAAAATATCATATGTGGAATCTTAATTGGTTATGTAGCGAATTTTACCCATATAAGTTTCATGCTTGGGGATTCGAATTTGTACTGTGCAATCCATTTTTTCATCTCTTAGGTATCCCTGTAATTTTTAGGCCAATAATTTCCTCAAAGTAAATTGTTATTTCGTATCACGTTACCGTCCCTTGAATACACAGTTGGAAATCATGGAATCTGGCCTAGGAAAACACATAAATATGTAAAAGAATTCAAGGTTTATGTTCTTTATATTCATATCCAGGTTATTCTATAAGATATTGATTTATAGGTCTTACACTAATTTCAGCTTCAACGTCTTTACTTTGGGCTACATAATTTGTTGTTCTCTTGGTTTGTATTTGCAGAGCATAAATCAATTGGTATGAAAATAATTAGGCACGTGGAAGGTCTTATTAGTATGTCTTAATTGATAGAAAATGTTATCAAAGCGGTGGATGCTTGGGGGAATTACCTTGATTGGAATCCACATGAAGGATTTAGTTTGCCGTAGTCACAAAGAAGAATGTTCCATTACGTTGTTATGGGATGTGTTCGTACAAACTTAGGTTGTTCAGCTGGATTAAATTGTTAGGAATGAGTAATTAACCAAAGCACACCACTCAATTGTTATAATATTTTCATAATTTAGTAATTATTATCATTCTTCATATTTATTTCGTATTGCACAACTGATTTCAATGCTCTCAGGTTGTGGAGAGATGGAGTGATCTACAACGAAATTTGTTTCTTTCCTTGAGAAAGTGACATGTATTTATTTTCTTTTCATAGCTGAACTTGAATCGTAATATTTCATGTTTGATTTATTTGATATAGATATAAACAATTCTAAGAACAAATTCAGAGTTGTAAGTCTGATTTTATATTTGCAGGATTTGCAATTAAAAGTTTGAAGGTTCCGCCAAATGGGATATTTATGCGTAAATTGGAATATCTCATTTGGAAGATTGCAGACTCCGATAATAGGATTGGTGAAACAACTATACATGCAGGTCAATGTAGTATAGGATGCATATTTGTTCATTTATGTTTTATTTTTAACTGCCTAGATTAAGAAGTGGCCATGCTCGCACTTTTTTTGTTTGGATTCCTTTGACCTGCTCACCTTTTGCACCTTATTGGTTGTAGGTCAAATAGTTTGGTACACACCTAATAAAACTGATATCATATGCCTTTTTTGAAAACTGATATCATATGCCAGTAGTATCCATGTAAATAGCAAGTACTGGAGCAAGAAACTGAGAACATTTTTCAGAGGTTTCAAATGAAGGAGGTAATTCTTAGAAAACTGATGTAATATTTTTCAGAGTTTCTAGATTGTACATTTGCATGAAGTACTGATGGAGAAAACTAAAGACACCAACAGTAGGATGTTAGCACATGAATTTTTGTTTAATTTTTGGTATATGAATTTTTGGATGTAAATAAACTTTTGTAAGACGACCATGCTTTTTCAGATGATGTAAATGTAAATGAATGAAAGCCTTGAAATATTTAATCATTATGGATTTGTTCATAATTTGTAAACCTCAATCTGAATATTTTATTAAAACAGAGGTGAGTATCATGGTGGTAAGTAAACTCATATCTTATCTAAAAAAATCACGGTCAAAAAAAATTGTGCACTGCTATAGTGGTGAGTTCTCTTATTCCTAACTAATTTGTATTAGCGTTTATATATTTAGTCCAATCATTCCAGTGTCGCAGTTACTGCCAACTATGTTTACCGAGAATTACATCGATTGCTCCTATGCAAGGCCATCACTTTATGTTTGATACACTTCAGCGAGCCAAGTTCTTAACCATGCAGTGTTTATTGTCTTACTTTATGGGAATGCATCGTTTATGAAATGACATCATAGAGTCTCCAACCAAGGTTTAGGGAAGCACACCATTTAATTCCTTGCGTTCTTGCGCTAAAGATCTTATCGTTTCCGAAGGAACTGGAGCTACATCTCTTTTCAATTTCCATTCAAGAGTTCTTATGTGTTTCCACGCCCCGTTGAGATCTCGAAAAATGGAAAATTCCCTTTCTTAGGAACACATAGAAGATTCGTCACTGGGTGAGGCGTAGCCGAGCCAAATCAAAAATGCATCGTGACGGGGCGGGGCGTATCCCAACCAAACCAAATTAATATTTGATGTCGTAGTTTCGCTCACCTAAACCTTAATCAAATTATATAATTTATGTTCTACAATGTACAGGAGGAGATCAAGATGGTGTTTGATAAAGCCGACTTATATGTGATGTTCGAATATGTTCACTCGGGTTGCATCGTTCTAGCCCTATCATGGCCTTGCTGCTACAACAACTACACCGCTACGACACTACATAACTGCATTTCGTTAGTATGTTTTTATTTATGCATTTTTCTCTTTTTGTTCCATCTTTACAACTTTGAACGAAACTATTTAGTAAGATGCACCCAAAAGATCCAACTGATAGTTTAGAATGGATTCAATTGTGGTTTTTCCTTTCATAAATCAAAAACGCGTCGGGACGGGACGAGTCAAAGACAAGCCACACTAAATAAAAAATCCAAAGCGACGAGGCGAGGCGAAGCCGAGCCATACCAAATTAAAAATTCACGACGGGGCTGGATGAAGCCCCACAAGCCACAACACCAAATCAAAAATACACGACGGGGCGAGGCAAATAAAAGAGAAAAAAATGATGGTGCATAGTTTTGAGTCCGCTCGGTGCGTAGCACGGGCACAAAATCTAGTTGTGCAATTATTAGTGCACATTCATGCTAAAACTGTGTGTGACATGTGCAGTATATGTCACTAATGTGTCCCAACCTATGATGTGCATATCAAATGTTATACACGTGTCAGACACGGACACGTAACCATTTCGGAAGCGTTTGTGCTTCTCCGGGCACATTCAACTGCATGTGCATCGATCCAATAATTAGTTTAATTAATTAAGACTAAATTAAACAAAAGATTTGTTGAGGTGACAAGCAATGGTGTCAATATGTCATTACCCGTACGGGCATAACCCCATTAACTAACAATGAACGAAGGAAGAACCTGTCCCCTCTGTACTTGTATAATTATATTACACCCGAATTTTCATCAAACAAACCAGATTCATGTATTGATGATGTACATGAACATTGAGCTTTTCAGCTGGAGATCGTTGTGCATCACCCCCTGCTAACTTCTTACTTCCTGTTATCGCGGGTATTTAAGAAACAAACACCCTGACACCAAAACCATATACTTAAATGACCAGCACTAGTAAATAGTAGGAAAACCAGAAACCTCGGACCTGTGCTTAAGATTCTATTAGGATATGCAAGTAACACTAGGGTTACACCATAGGTGGTAGTATAAGTAGTATGCATATTGGACTGTGCAAACTGCTATTATTATTAGTATTATGAGAGCCACTTCAAAAATGATCGATGGGGAAATGAGGGGAAATAATGGCTCTTTAGGTTTAGTTTGGATTTCTAAAGCGGCCACCATGATAAATGACCTGATTCCTCAAATATTAAAGAGAAATTTATTCTTATGACCCCGGAAATTATGGGTCTTACTTTTTTGGCTCAGGGTTATTTAATAAAATTTACAAATTATTCTAATGGCCCTGGAATATTATAACCGGTATGCATATTGTATGCACATAACATCAGTGTGCATATTGTCTGCACACTATAAAATATGAAGAAATTATAAAAAAATTGTTTACAAAAATCAGTGTGCATATTTCCTTCACACTATAAAATATGAAGAAAATTTAAAAAATTGTCTACAAAAATCAGTGTGCATATTTTCTGCACATAAAATTAGTGTGCATATTGTCTGCACACTATAAAATATGAAGAAAATTTTAAAAAATATTTACAAAAATCAGTGTGCATATTTTATGCACATAAAATCAGTGTGAATATTGTCTGCACACTATAAAATATGAAAAAATTTAAAAAATTACTTAAAGAATAAAAAATATTATATGAAATAAAAAATTTGATAGTTCTATTTACGCTCGTTGTGTAGATCTTTCAAAAAGCTTTCCAAATATATAAAATTTGTCGAATTCTTACGTATGATTCGTGAGACATGTTATGTTTAAGTTGGCATGACGATTATACCCTTAAAGGATATAGTTTATCATTTGATAATATCATCAAACATCTTTATCCAAATGACCCTCCTTCTTTTTTGAGGGGCATTTCAATAAAATGGGTTAATTTTTTTTAAATTGAGTTTTGAGTCAAAGGCCATTTGAGTAAGAGAGAGTGAGGGGAGGGTCAAACACTTAATTCCCACAATACTGAATAATCATTAGTACGGGTCCCAACAACTCCAGTAAGGAGGAAGTTAGGGGTTTGATGAGCACGAAAGTGCGACGCATTTTCACCCATAAATACATTAGCTATGACTCATTTTATCACTAATAAACTTGTTTGTAGGTGTTTTTGTGAAATAAGCTCTTATGGAGAAAGTTGCCCGAAAAGTGGTTTTTGTACCCCGGAGGATGTTATCCGGACTCTCAATGTCGGTTAAGGGGCACCTCAATTGCTAAGGGGTGTCTAGTTGTTAAGGGGCACCTTCTTTGTTATTCGGAACCTGTGGCTTTTCACACCCCATGAATTGCTATTTATACCCAAATTGCTAAAGGGACACCGTAACAGGACAGGGGGCAATCATCTTCTAAATTTGAAATCCAGAATTGGCGGGAAACTGTGGCAGCAACGAACCAGATTAAGGTTCGAGATTAGATCATGCTCTAGGGAGATTCAAGGGCTGAAATTAAATGGGTTTGTTCTAATGGACCTAATAGGGATGGTAATGAGTTCCATTTCGATTGAAATTGGCTAGAGTGGTGGATTTAAGGTAAACTATTTCGGGAAAAATTAGGGTTCGACTCTTGAAGAGTTTCAATGAGATTCAATCACTGGATTTGGTTGGAATGAGATTAATGGAGTGAAACAAGTCTGGTAAGGTCCTTGGAAATGATTAAATTTGGGTTAAATACTCGGATTCAAAGTAAACAGGGAAGTCATAAAAACCGAGAGTTCTGTGAAGGATTATGGGGAGTTTTGATAGAGATTTAATCTCGGATTTGGTTTGGAACCAGTCTATTTCTATAAAACAGGGTTGGTATAGTTATTTGTTTCGACAAACATGGGCTACATCGTTGGATGGAAGCAAACAGATGACACGAGTTTTCACGGTTTCTATTTGAGTTACAAAGAATCTTAGACGTGTACTGAACGTGTTTGGTGAAGTTCAGCTGTAATTTGAAGCATGACTGAGATAAATAAGGAAGGTTAGACAGATGCAGATGCATGGATGAGGCAAGAAAGGGAATAAAATATCCGAAGAATATCTTTGTTTACTGCCGAGTAATAGAATATTTTTGGGAGTGATTGAGCGACATTTCTCTGTGATGTTTGGCTATATATAAGGGTTTACGGGACTCAGAGAAGGATATCGAGTGACATGGGAGTCAACAGAGGGTTTAGGATCGAGAGAAATTAAGTTGCAGAGAAGACCTAGTTCTGCTGGTAAAGAAGGAGACGAAGAACATATTGCTGCCGAGAACTGTCTTTTATCAACAGTGTCCGCGACAGTTTTTTGTAACACTTGTTCTGAGCTTCGCAGCAGATTTTGAATTAAGCTTACATTGTAACAGTATTTCTGTAACGTCTATACAGCATTACGAAATTCTTGATTTAATTTTTTTTCTCTCTTTTCTACTTTTGTACACACTTTTTGAGCAATAAAAAATTCTTTTGAGAGTGTCTACATCATGAGAAGTTAAACCCCCACACTGGGTCGACGGAGGAAGCCGAACTTCATACATGGGTGAATTTATTTTATTTTTCTATATGACTTTTGCATTAATTAAAATAGAATTATGATTTGAAAAAATTGGTTATCATTTTATTAGATGGGTCATGCTTGCTTAGATGTTTGATGTCCCATGCTTACGATTTATAACTAATGTTTGGAGAATCTACCTTGGCAAAAATAAGAGTCCTTGTTGTTTTATTTATTGGGCGATAATTGCTAAAGAATAAATAATTGAACCTATTGTTATGAATTCGGTGAAATCCTAGGCCCAGTAACTCTCGCTTTTGTTTATTATTTTCATTGAACCTTTAAATTTAATCTCAACAACGTCCGAGTGAACGACAACCCTTTTGCTACTACAACAACAAATTAAAAACCCTATTAGGGTTCAATCCCCACCGTAAAGGTTCATATTTAAATCAGTTTTACGGAGGGGATTGACGGGGTTGGGTCTGATAATGGGGCTAGTCCAACTTGCTGGATTTGGGTAAGGGTTTGGGTCCGGCTTTAGCCTACCAAAAAAAAAAATCGTTAGTGAAGTAAAAAATTTACTTATGAAAATTTAATTCCACTGTTTTGTGCAATGTTTTTTTTCTTTATTATAATCAAACCATAAGTATTTCATTCCATATAAGAAACGTTTACATGATGGTTCTCAAGAAAAACAAGTACATCAAAAACATAAAAAAAAAATACAAGTAAGATGTGATACGCAAATAAATTGCGAAGGAAAAGAGCGATCTACAACGAAAAACCCCATTCTTGTACATATAGAGATTGGAGAAGGAATGGTACTCGAAATTATAATTCGACAATTTTGATTTGTTTTCTTCTTTAAAAAGAGGTGCTCTAGGAGTAATGTGCCCAAAAATTCTTCATGTGAAGCGAGTAACCTGGAAACCGGAGGTCAATTTTTCAGATGAAGAACTTGATCTTGGCCACCTTGAATCACAGATGTACTTGTATCCAAGATAATGAATCACGAACATATCTTAAGAAAGAAACACTATGAAAATGTAGATGGAATCGCCCAAATAGTGAAAACAAAATTGCTCTAATAGCGAATTTTTTTATTTTAATCAGCGATATAACTACTAAATCACGATTAAAATAAAAACTAATCAAAAACAAGTAATCTTTGCTCAGATCTGATCCCTAGAGGACCAGATCTTAGCAAAGAAGGAAAAAGATTAACCTTTTTTTTCCCTAGGTTTTTTTTTTCCGGGAGAGGAGAGAGAACTGAAAACTTAGGGGGTACTAAATTACACCACCAACTTTTTCGTTCGGATCTATGAGACAGAACCTAATACAATTGGAAATAAACCAACTTAATGATCCTTCGAAAATATGTATATACGTGAACCGAATTCAAACAAGAGTGAATCTTGTAATATATATTAAAAAACTGTTTAGGTTGATTATCGAATCACTTGCGTTTACTTAGTGATTCCAAAGATCATTTTCCAAGTATCAATAAAGTCGTATCCAACAAACAAGGATGGGTTGTATCTACTTTAATTGATTAATGCATAACCTGTGAAATTTCAATTATAAAGATAAACAATATAATGTGGAAAAAGAAATAACACAAACACAAAGAATTTTGTTAACGAGGAAAACTGCAAGTGCGGAAAAAATCCGGGACCTAGTCTAGTTTGAACACCTCTCTGTATTAAGCCGCTGCAGACACTAGCCTACTACCAATTAACTTCGGACTGGTTGATCCCAAACCCAGCCTCACACAGATTCAGGTACATCCGTGCTCCTTACGTCTCTTTAACCACGCCGAATTCTACGCACTTAATTCCCTTAGCTAACGTCCCACCAACTAAGAGTTCATTTAACTCAATTGAAGACTTTTGGGGTTTTGAATCCACAAAAACACCGGTTTTGATT
The DNA here is from genome assembly GCA_023529315.1 of Papaver bracteatum. Lineage (NCBI taxonomy): Eukaryota > Viridiplantae > Streptophyta > Magnoliopsida > Ranunculales > Papaveraceae > Papaver > Papaver bracteatum. Next base: position 1,781,001 of record JAJJWX010000603.1, read on the forward strand.
TCCCTTTAGATGTGAATCAAGGTTTTGGAAATCTTGCATTTGTTTTGAGAAAAACAATTACTAGGTAAAAGTAATATCAAAACAAACTTGTAGATTAGGGATTATTATACTCCTCAAAAATTGGAAGAGAAACCTAATTCCTACAACAAGAACAAGTAGAATAAATCTAGAGATATCTTGTTAAAACTTCTAAGGAATTTGTGAGATACTTAATTGAAGTTTTCTTTCTAGTTCCGATTTTTACCAAATAGTGTTGGTATACGATCGTGAACCGAAATCTATCAAAACCTAGGGTTTATGATCAACAACTCTTGAATGGTCTTATATCAGAAGAGAAGAATCTTATAAATAGACAAGAGGTTGAAAACCTAGATTACAAGTTGTTTAACAATCACGAAGATTATTACCAACTCAGTTTTGTGATCCCCAATACAAAGACTTTTATCTCACTCATGTTCTCGAAGAACAAAAGATGTGTAAAACAACCTATGAAAATTTCACCAATTTTCCAAGGGATAAAAAGTTTAGCATTCACGAACCCATTATTTATAGTGAACAAGTTAGCTTGAAATTTAAGCTAAGGTAGCTTGAATCCAAAGAAAGTTTGATCTATTTTCCTTTTTCAAGACTCTCCTAAATTGGGGAGTCTTTCCTAAGTTACAACTCTTGCATAAATAAATAATTATTTTAGCATATATTGTATTTTTTTGAATAAATCACAATTTAACTTAGGAAAGAATTCTAAAATATCACAAACACTTTAATATGGAAATTAATTGTGTCTGGAAGAATAGCCATCTTTCCTAGATGAGGAAAAATTAAAAACTTGACTAAAATACACTTTTAGTCATGTATTTGCGTTCAAGTCCATGAACCGTTACAAACAGTTCGTGGCTTGTTTCCTACTAACGAACTACAACAGTTACAACAACACTTACTAATGTTCCTTTAATAAATCACTCATAACTTCTTCATTATAACTTGGAATTGAGTGATTCTTGACTCGTTGAATTCGTAAGCTCATTCACTACAACATGAGAAACTTTACAGGGATAAAGGTTATTGTCATTAAAGTTATGGATCAAATAACCTCGAGTATATATATACATAAATGTACATTTACCGTCATAGGAATTGTTCCATAGAGTGAGCATTTGTTTAGATAGATAAAAAAGGTAGAATTGAACAAGAATTCCAAATTAAATAAGTAACCACATACCTTTGTTAATGAAGTCCTCATTGATGTCTTCGTTTGATCTTCAATAATCTTCAAGGGTTCGGTGATGTCCAATACTCAACTATACACTTCTAATCCTAAATATGAAACTTGACTTAAGTATACTAGGAATCAAGATATGGTTTTGACAACTAAATTTTACAACAAGCTTGAGATATCAATACTTACTCGTTCAACCGATCAAGGCTCTAACAATCACCCCCTTTGTCAATTTTAGTGACAAAACTATCAATAAAAATGGATAAAAAATATAGATTTATAAACTTCTCGAACCCATCATGTCTTGATTTCCTCGGCTTCTTAAACTCCTTGAACTCTTAATTTCAAGCTGCAATGATTCTAAACATGTTTAACTCATCATCGTTGTTGTTGAAGAACTGTATCCATGCCGATAACAACTTTAGAAAATAAATATACTTAATCTTCGTTATACATAAACATAGTATTATTCCTTTCTCAAAGTTCAATTGTATCCCAACTCTGAAGTAATACTATGGTGATATGTTTCTCCCCCTTAATCAATACTTACATCTATTGCATAATAGGTAAAACCTATATATTATTGATTCACTCCCCCTTACATAATGATTCGTAAACCATATGTATGTTGTACGAAACTACTAAATAGTTCTCCCCTTTTTGTCAATAAAATTAACAAAGGTACGAAAATAGTGGGATCGCAATGAATACAATCAAAAGATATGTCAATTCGTAAGGAAGTTTTGAGATTCCACATTATAACATAGTTATAATGAAACTCCTTATATCAACTTTCTTAGATGATCTCACATAGTAATAAATACTTAGCGCTCATTTAGGAGATTAAAAATATACAAGCATACTCTTTCAAATTCCACAACCACACTCCCCACAAAGATATAACAATTAAGCACAAGTTCATTTAAGAACTCTCCCCCATTACATGTTATTCACAAAGAGAACAACACGGCGACCTCTACAAGTAAATGATTTCTATGGACATTAACAAATTCACGAGTAAAATTGTATACATAATCATCATCAAAAGTTTACTCATATTATTTTATAAGAGTTAAGATATAGCTTTAACTTTTGAATAAAAATCATCATGATATGGTGTTCAAGTCATATAAATATGATAAACAAGAACCATATCTCAAGGGAGTCAAGCAATAATCAAGAATGATCATGAGGATCGAGTATCACGATCATCTTATCTAAGATATAAACTTGTAGAACATACAAGATTTAATTTACTCTTAGACGGAAGAACTAATCCTTTCCGCAAGGATTTACACCAATATTGGATACAAAAGCGTATAAAAAGATTTTCTTGACATAGATGAAGATGCACATATATATAAAACTATATAACCCATCAATAATCGTGCATCATTCAAGTAATAACCGTGTTCACTAACACTCAAGACTTAAACTATGAATCATGATCAAAAGAGATTTAATGATCAAAGTTGTCTTAAAAGTGTTTTAGAGAGTTATTCAAATGCCAAGTATCTCGTAGAAATAATTTGATTGCATCTGAATTTAATTGACATGGTAAGTAGGCATACAAAGTACAAATGCCATAGCCGTTCGTGAGACGGTTCAGTCACAGTACGCATACCGATTTGGAAATTTTAAACCAAAACCAAGTTCCGGAGATCACAGAACTTTTTAGGTTTGTGTACCGGTTTGTAAATTTTCCACCAAACCAAAGTTCCAGAGTTCACATAACTTTTTAAGTTTACGTACTGGTTTGGAAACACTACCGAGTTTAGGAACACATAACTGTTTAAGTTTGTATCAGTTTGGAAAATAATCCCGGTTCCGTAACCACAGTTCAAAAATGGTTTGCATGCGAGTATGCATACAAATCCGGTTCACGAGTTGAACATATTTTCACATGATATACTTAAGAATAACCACAAATCTGCAAGTCGATATATATTTATTTTGCTACGTGTATGAATACATGCAATATGGGTTCAGATTTATAACAGTTTTCCCATTATGTAAGACTGATAATGTTGTCTTGTATCTGAAACTATAGTAGTTCTATATTTCTCTCTAATTCGATTGGAAACATTCCCAAATGACATTAAAAATGAACATTATTGAAATGGGTTATTTTCAAATGATTAACTTGACGCAAATCTTAGTCTATAAACAATAAATTGTTCTTCACTACATTTGTCAAGAATATGAACAATCATTGCTTGAATTATATTTCGATAGTTTAATCAAGATAAGATTTGACTCGAAATTTCTTCTTTGCAATTCACCAAAAACAACAGGACATGGTACTGTTTATTTCTTCAAACCTGAACATTTAAGAATCTTAAACACAAATCAAGTTAGGTAGACATGAACGATACACAAGGTATATGGATCATTAGCCGTATTGGTTTGTCTATTACAATACTTCACCTACGATCCATTATCTCTTAACTAAAAGTGAATGATGTACCCGGAACCAACATGATTATCGTGTCTTGAGAGTTCTTCCCAGAATTAAATATCAAAACTATGATTAGATAGATTATCCATTGCGTATACTTCTTAGATTGTACATGGATCATGTTCTCGTCTCTTGTAAGGAGTCAGGTAGGCAGGGAGAACTCTACAAAGAGCATAAGAAGTGTTGATACCCACATCGAGTCATACAGACGACGTGGTTTACCTTAAGTAGTATTTTACTACATTAACTCTTTTATAGGTGCATAGAAGACAAATATGACAACCATTACGAATTTTATTGTCATAAACCTTTTAAACAAAATATTATAAACCTAATAACATGGTATCATCTCTTTGGAGCGTAGGCTCAACAAGGTAGAGATAAAATTTCTTGTCTTCAGAAACATTGGGTATTAAACTTCAAGTAAAATTTTAAACAACCAATCATGACACTCTCGGGTTTCCACCAAATCACTCAGCGAAAATAATAGATCATGGCATCAAGCATATAACAAAAATGATCATGAAGCTTGCTCAACTTTATAGACATACCTTTTTAAAAGAATCCAATTTTGAATCCTATGGCTTTACCAAATATTCAAAATCTTAACAACATATTATGTGCGCCCTAATTTTTGTGCCTTCCTCACCATCTTTGTTATAGGGAATTTCTTGGTAAGGGTACACTTCCAACACAATCAATTTGTGTTGAGGTGAACAATGTATTGCTCACCACAGGCGATTGAAGCACAATTTTCACATTTATAGTTTTTGGCTTATTCGTTTCTTCTTCCACCGATTCTTGTGTTTCACTTTTTGATTATCATGGAGGAGATTACTTTTAGATCCATTCATATCTAATCCCATCTTTCCCAAGAAACTTTTAACTTCCAACATCATGGAATTTTTTGGGAGATTATTCCTTTTCACACTCAATGCTTCATTGACTTTCTTTGGTACCCACTTTTGAGTGTGTTTAGGAACAACCGGAACCTTCTTCCCTTTATACTTTTCAAGATTTCTAGAAAGAGAATTGGATTTACTATTCTTTGGCAAGTTAGTCTTTCTCCAATTTGGAGCATCGTATCTTGTCTCCGTCTTTACAAAGTTATCCTTTTGATAATCATTACAATTGTGAAAAGGCTTCATATGACGTTTATAGGAAAATATAGGTTTATCACAGCACTGATTCCTTTGCCTAAAGGTTGGACATTCACAACCCGTAATGTCAAAGGTATTATCCTGAACATATGATCCATGTTTGATCACTTCTTGTGACGCCCAAACAAGAACATCATGAAGTTTTTCATTTCTTATACGAAAACGTCATCCCCTTTGCAGGTGACCATTTTTTCGCAATAATAGAAAACATAAGGAATGCCATTAGTGGTGGCTTTTTACCTTAATTGCCGCAATAATCATGCTGACTTTGGAGGTTGATATAATTTTCTCTTTCAAACCTTAATTACCGGCGGTATTTTACTTTTTCCATCAGTGGAAACCTTCAGTTGAGAAGAATCACTAGCCTTGATAAATTTTACCTCTTTTCTAATACTTGGAGCATCTATTCCCTTATAGCCCAATTCTCATGTATCACGATGATTTTTACCTCCTCCTAGCATAGTGGTTAATTTATTTGTGCTAGTATTGAAATTTTTCAATAAGTCCTCTTCTAACACCTCATCTGACTAAAATAGACTTCTAGACACGTATTTGCGCTCAAGTCAGTGACCGTTACAAACAGTTCGTGGCTTGTTTCCTACTAACGAACTGCAACAGTTATAGCAACACTTATAATTGTTCATTTAATAAATCACGCATAACTTCTTCGTTATAACTCGGAATTGAGTGATTCTTGGCTCGTTGAATTCATAAGATAATTCACTACAAGGATAAAGGTTGTTGTCATTAAAGTCATGGCTCAAATAACCTCGAGTATATGTATACATAAATGTACATTTACCGTCATAAGAATTGTTCCATAGAGTGAGCATTTGTTTCAATAGATTAGAAAGGTAGAATTGAACAAAATGAAATTAGTAACCACATACATATGTTGATGAAGTACTCGTTTATTTCTTTGTTTGATCTTCAGTCTTCAATCTTCAAGGGTTCGGTGATGTCCAATACTCAACTACACACTTTTAATCCTAAATATGAAACTTAACTTAAGTAGACTAGAAATCAAGGTATAGTTTTGACAACTAAATTTGACAACAAGCTTGAGATAGAAACACTTGTGAGTTCGACCGAGCAGTGCTCTAACAAGAACCATAAAATATATATGAGAAGATAGTGGTGGTGGCATAATGTTTTTGATAAGCAAGAGATTGGTAACTTGATGTACTATTTGGTATAATTTTTTAATATACTCTCTCTTTTATTCAAAACAAAAAAAAGTAGACTAAATAGTACTATGATAAAAAGAAAAAAAACTAGATATTTTTGTGGAACGAAAATGTTAGATACCACGCTACTATTGATCGCCACTTTCATGTGTTCTCATGTGGAAAGTTGACGTGGATAGTTTAGGATGGATTTCTATTACACGTTAGCAGAAAGTAGTAGTGAGGGAGGAACCAAACAAAATTTAGCGTTAATTTATTTCAAAGGCATATATTTGCTAAATAAAACCCTACAATAATTATCTTTGTTTTCTCTTTGGTTCTTCCTGGATTTAGTTTCTTTGATCTTTTCTTTTTTTCTCAACAAAACCAATTCATTAAAGAACAAAAACAATATAACTAGTATCTTATGAAACAATTAGGGATTTTCCAATAAATTTTAATCTCATTATTATTAATAAGCTTTTGAGATCATGTTGTTTCAGAGCGAAAGCAATTATTCGGTGGTTTGGAAATAATATAGGAGACACTGAAGAGCTCATTTATTGTATTAATCCATCGAAAAAGAAAAGACCATGAAAGCTTTTGCAGCAAACATTTTTCAATTCAAATTATCATCACCACCGACAACAATAAAAAATCATTTAAATTGACAAATCAAACCCTATATTTCACAATTCAACGGATCCAGAATTTCCTCCTTTCAATTAACCAAAAATCCACAGATTTTCAGAGAACCAGCTTTGAGTTCATGATTTGATGATTAAAGAGGATTATGATGATGATTATTGGGAGTGGTTTTCTGTACAAACATCAATAATGATGAACATTTAGTATATCTTTCGTCTCAGTACTAATATAATTTTCAACCAATTTTTCGATTAGTGTCTAAATTATTCAAACCCTTGATCTTGAAAATGATTTGAATCCGTAAAAACATGAAATAGGAGACCGGGGATGTAAATGAGAGAAATAGTCGCAGGGTTTTGTAAAGGGAAAATGTTTTTTTTTGTTTAAGTTTCTCTTAATAGTCATACATAGAATAAGTATAATTTATATCATCATGCCACATCAGCACACCAACTCAGCGTGCATGAAAGCAGCGAGTAAGTGGCGCTGCGCCTAGCACGACCGTTCATGGAAGGGTTCGATAAAATACACATTTGTTTTACACATACGGATCTTGATTTATGGTGAACATTTGGATCCTTACCAACTTTTTGATCCCCTTTAACCTTATTTAGTAATTCTGTGTCTGGGAAAATTCCAGACGAAGAATTTTTTTGACTTTCGGGTATTATTCGTATTGACAGGCGTAAATTCGCTTTTGATTCAACGATAATTGGATGCAGTGTTAATTCTTGTATAATATTTTCTCATAAAAGTGCACATGCTCTGAATAGGGCTGGCGAAACATTTTTGCACCGATATTTTGATATCGACTAAGAAGAGATGAATCCGTCACGGGATTAAAAGTTTCATACGTAGATATTTCAAAAGAAAATTTCTTCGACCGCTCATGCAAGCATTTAAACTGTTAAGATAAATACAAATCTTAGTATTTAGTTTTTTGGTTTACAATAAATTTTAACCAGAAAGGATTATGATAAGTTCAAGTGCAGGTGGTATTCGGGATAATTACAAATCTCAACCAAAATAGGATAAGATCAAATCAAATGCAAGTGGTTATTATGAAGGTCACAATTTTTTTCTAATTGTGTCCTCTTCAGCCCAAAGCCATCACTCTATTGCTAACATCATTGTTATTCGATTGGTATTAGAGAGTAGTAGCTACATCTTCGCACACATAGTAAATGTATAAGAACTCTCTTCCTCCGGTCGATAGTCCAATTAAAAACCGTCTAGATGATTAGAATTAGAATGGTAGAGATTTCCCTAAACAGGTATGTGCCTCCAATGGGCTCCCAAATCAACAACCTCGAAAAAAAATACATAAGGCGCAAATGTGAAGACTTGGAATTTTTTTGGACATGCATATGTTGAAAGGAATAGAGTAGGTAAGGTGAAAGTGAAAGTGGAGGAAGTGAGCGGATAGGTGGAAATTTAGGTTGAAGAATGGGTTTCAGTTGTAATGGTCGAGAAAATGGGGGTTAGTTTTGGTAGAAGTTAAAGAAACATGGGATTAGTTAAAGATGTAAATATTGTGTAAAAACATAAATATTGTTAATTTTATGGGTTCCATGATAGGTTAGAGAGCTTTATTTGTGAGTACTCTCTAGAGTTCTCTAAAAGTTTTAAAATATGGGGCCAGAATGAATGGGGACTGAGTATTTGGTTTTATTATATATAAATATTTGATTTAGTATATGAATTTATTTTGCGTTCTTCACATGATTATAGTTTGTTTTCCCAATGATGAATGTTCATGATTGATTGATTGATTGTTTAGGTATCCAACTGAATCAATTTGTTGATTAATATACAACTAGCAAATAATTAAGAGATTCGTAAATGTCTAGCAAGATTTTAAGAAATTAGAGATCATGAAGACTTTGCAGAGGGATTCTACAGAACAATTGTGAGTAAAAAAAACACTTGTAAACAAACTGATAATGTTGTGTTCGGTACAAGCAATCAAGGTTGTGAAATTGTAAATCGCATAACGAACCATTTTTTAATTTTAAGAATCGAATCGTATATTGAATCGTGAATCAAAGATTCATGGTTAGTTATTAAATCTCTATCTTTACATCAAAATTTATTTAAAAATAGAAATGTATATATAAAAATAAATTTGAACATAGTATGAAATGATCAATGAAATATAATGTAAATGTAAACTTATATAATGATATAATGATAAAATATATAAATATATTATAAGCTCGTAAGTATCACAAGAACAAGTCATAGAACAATGGTTAAAGATAGAGATATATAGATGAGAAGCGGGAGTGCGAATCTCTCTGGGCGTTATTTTTCAGGTTTTTTACATATAAGAAATGGGAAAATTAGGGGGAGACCCAAAAAAAATAATATTCTCATTGTCAAGCCCACAATTAATTTTTGGTACGGTGACACCCATAATTATATGAAATTATTAAACAATCAATACATAACTCGTTATGCATACTATCTTTTCAGGCATAACTCGTTATGCAGCCTAATTTCTCAGGGGTATAATTGGAAGCGCAACTTGGACATAACATATCTAAAAATCCGCACCTTATAATTTTACAAATTTTATATCGTTGGAAATCTTTTTAAAAGAGCTACGCAACGAGTACAAACAAGAATATCAAAATTTTGTTTTTCACGAAAAAATCGGAGGTGATCCTCATTTTAGGGAAAATTTTCGAAAACTTGATACATAACCATTATGTAGTCACCCAAAACGATGCATAACACATTCTGCAGACGCATAACGAATTATGCAACCATTTTCTCCACTGCATAACACATTATGCATTTGGATAACAAAATTATGCATCTATAACAAGTTATATTGCCATTTTTTTGGTTGATTTTAGCCCGTACATATAAAAAATTGATGCATAATGCAGTATGCATCCATATTTACGGATGCATATCAGGTTATGCATCTATTTTCTAGATGCATAAAAGATTATGCAACAATTTTCTCAATTCATAACGCATTATGCTGTCATATTTTCGGATGCATAACAGGTTATGCATCCATTTTCTTGACAGCATAACATGTTATGCAGATATTATTATAGGTGCATAACGTGTTATGCAGCCTTTTTTTTTGTTGGTTTCAATACTAACAAAAAGTAGCCGCATAACGTGTTATGCAACCATTCTATGTACTGCATAACAAGTTATGCAAACAAAAAAAGGTTGCATAACTTGTCATGCACCTACAATAATAATTGCATAACGTGTTATGCAACCATTTTCCGGACAACATAACAAATTATGAGTACATTTTCTCTCTTTACACAGCACCAACACAAGCTAACATTCATCACAACCAGACTTAGGAGTGAACTCGCCGAGATCATTGATGAGTGAATCTGTAATCAAACATCATCCTCGCCTTTTTGTCACTCTTTGGTCGCCTGTCGTTGGGTTGACGTCAAGACATCGACGATATTCAGGTAACAAACAACTCACCACTAACACTACCAAATCTGCAATTCAAATTCAAAGGAAACCCATTCATTCAATTCTCAATTACGAGCAACGAAAACCCAATTCCTTGTTCAATTCTCAAATTCAGTAGCAGCACCGTATTTGTTAATCACTCATCATCAGCAACTGATAATCATGACAAGTTATCACAACATTCATTGCAGAAACACTTTCCCCTAATTTTAATTCAAAATCAGACCAGTTACTGACCTATCACAGCATACATATATTCCAGCTTCAGTGACTGTCCCGGTTTGGTAAAAATGGCTTATATGATACTTCATATTGCTGTCTTGAACCTCATAGATCGATTGTTGTGGCGGGAGCACAGTATGAGCTGTAGATGCTTCATCAGCTTCCTTAATCCTCTCAACAACATACTCAGTTAGAGAACTTGGTAAGTCGATGGTGGCTTTCGCTCTCCTTTCATCAAACATCCGCGTCAAATTAATACTTATTTGCTCCAGCATAGCTGCAACTGGTGAAATCCTGCAAGGTAATTTAGAACAATGGTTCCATCAAATTTGAAAAATTAAATAGAATTGAATCATGATAATAAAGCTTAAAATGTCATATCAATAATTAAAATTTTATGAAAATAAGTAATTTACTCCGTTTTGGTACATCTAAGTGCTTTCGTCTTCACAACAGTTGATGATTTAATCTTCGGTTTTGATGCTCGTGTTTCAACAAATGTTTTTTTCTTCTCTTTAGACTTAATGGGGCTTTTTCGAGTTGAACTTGAAGCTGAACGGTTTTGAATCTTCTTAGCTAAATTAGTATTCCAATAGTTCTTGATTTCATTATCTGTTCTTCCCGGTAGCCGTCCTGCTATTAGAGACCATCTAAATGTACACAAGAAACAAAAAACTCAAAAAACCATGAAACTGCGTAACGATCAATTCTAAGAAAAACAAGATCAACATTACATGTTTCATTCAGCAGCAGTGGTGACTTTTCGAACAAACTAGTTTTACAGTCATGAATCAATGGCAGCAAAACTAGTTCCTCTCGAAACAAACCCCATTTGAATCTGTGCCTTAATATCCCAAACTCCATCTCCATTCACAATCAATTACATCAACAGATCAGACCCTAACTTCTTCCTCTCAAACATTACCTCAACTGTAGATGATTCGAATAAAAAACGAACCCTTTAATACACCCAATCCAGTTGACAAATGAGCCTAACTTGATCGCTGCAATTTCTCATCTTAATCGAGATTTTAGACTCCGTCGATCGGCAAATAGGAAAGAAAGAAACGAAGAAAAATAAAAACAAAGCATAATTTAGGAAAATGTGGGTGTGTGAGTAATTTTTTCTCCAAAAATGGGTGCGCGCCTGAGGTTTTGTGGGCGTGGGTTTCACAGTGGAGAAAAACTGAAAAATGGGTCTCCCTGTAGTTTTCACATAAGAAATTTGACTTGTCAAACATCTATCAAGTTAAGAATCACATAAAAAACGAAATCTTTACGATTCCTTCTAATGATTCAAATCAAAACTCAAAATTCTGAAGTGAATCGCACAATTCAATTGCGTGTCATGTGAATATTTACGATTCCTCCTAATGATTCAAATCAAAATTCTGAAGCGAATTGCACAATTCAAATTGCATGTCATGCGATTTTAACAACCATGCTAGAAATCCTTCAACCTAAATTCATAAATCCTACTGTATTCGATTGAACTACACCTTGAAAGAATACTTCATGGTGGCTTTAATGAATAAAATATGATAGTATAACGTACATATTATCCGGTGAGATTAGGAATTTTGGGGATAATAGAGAGTATTTGTATCCTACAGTTGATGGATAGTATGTGGATAATAAAACATAGATGAATTTACAAACTCGATGATTGTACATAAGACTATTGATGAATTTACAAACATAGTAACAAGGAAGGGTTCCTCGATCACAACTCTCTTTATTGATTATAATCTAATTGTTTTTACTTGTTTTATTATTTATTTTGCTTATTAACCTATGTAACAAACCCCCCCTTTATGATACTTGACAACCGTAAACTCCTTTCTCCTCATAAGAAACATCCCTACGAGGAGTAAATATACTGTATTACTTGTAAATTGAGTAAAAATAAGTGATTTAATTTGTTGTTCCTGCTACAAGCATCACTTTTCGATCTCTTAATTCGGCTAGCACATAATAGTTCTTCTTAGCCGAATTTCCAGAAGAAAAAAAACTCCCATAATATATTCTCATAATATGATCTTCAAAATGCATTTTGTATCACAAGTCTGGATGGATGGGAAGGACATGACCGTTTTGTTTCACCTCTACTTTGCTTGTTTGACTTTGTTTCAAGAGATATATCGAAGTTTTTGTAAGTACACTTATGTATCTCCCTCGCCACGTGCACTAGCAAGCCCACGTGGAGCCCACGTCATAAAGATGAATGGTACACAGGCATAACAGGGAAACTGACACCACATTCCGCGGACTGGACCGCCCCAACCACTCGCATTTAGTACTGCTCAGAGGGCACGCAACAACTAACTAACGAAAGAGACAGAGATGGGTCAGCGTGAGGATCATAGAAAGCATAGAAGCCGCGGGATGACCAAGAGGTCCGCGGACTGTGCACAAAACACAAGAAGATAAGATTACAACAGCTCTTTTCTAAGGGTCCCACGTAGATTAGCTATATATATATGACCCTTCTTGTTACATGGAGGGGGGGTCGAGAAATTTTAGGGAGAGAGAAGGAGAGATTAGTGAGAAGTAAGTATGAGCATGAGCCTTCGGGTTCCAGGGAGACCGAAAGTCTTTCGACTGTTCTTGTAATCGTTTACCACATAGTGAAATCTCCCCCAGACCTGTGGATGTAGGCCTTAGAGCTGAACCACATAAATAGTTGTCTCATTTACATTTTTGTATTGATATATTCTCGTATCCATGTGTTTTCATAGATCTACAATGGCAGATGTTGACAAGATCATGACAAACCCGCGGGGTTTGGAATCAATGAATCAACGTCTCTCTAGGCATCTTGCACTATATTCATACCCTAATGCATGCACCCCGTACATGCGTAGTTTGGTTGTGGACTTGTTGGCACCATTACGTAGTCTTCGTGTTCACAATTTGGCGCTAGAAACAGGGACTTTTGTTCCGATCAAAAGATTTGTCTTTCTCTGTGATTTTATAAACAGATCTGCGTTTTAAACTCATTTTTCGCATCATATCTATGTTCTTTGTATTTTCTACTCACAGATCTGGGCCTATTACGACTTTTAACTGGAAGATCTGTGTTTTGGGCTACTTTTTGCACATATTTGTGACCAATGTATTTTCTACCAACAGATCATGGCGTTTTATAACCTCTGGACCGACGGACTTATGTTTTAATTTTTTTTATATAGTTATTTTCTACCAGTAGCCTCATAACAAACCTTGGACCCCATTATTTCAGTCGAGTCGGTACATCTACCCACGTTTTTTCATACTATTCGCATGATCAGTAGTTTGAATGCATTCTTTGCCGCTAGAAATCCAACTTGTGGGTACCATGAACTAATAGCTAACCCGTGAATCTTGCCTCGTTTTATCTCCGTGCCCTATCCGCAGAATATTGCAATGGAAAAGAGAAAGGACGTAGGGAAATCGAAGGTACCATCAAAAGAGATGCCTAGGACTATGCCAATAATAACAAGGAGCAAACAGACATGTGAAAGACTCATAGCCGGGGGCAAGACGCAGAACGGAGCGGAAGAAGCATTACTTTCAGAAGCGGGAATCATTGCAATGGAAGCACAGAAGGCTGCGGCGGCAAAGGCTGCGTCACCTACAGTGGTAGCTTCTCAAGTGACCGTCTCCAAAGTGATGGCTACAGCCATACCTAATGAGCCCCAACATGCAGCAGTAGGCTCGGTGATCCAAGACCCTCCGTACGGGATGCCGTCGGTTAATGGGCGAAATACGGAACTACGGGCAGGATACCACGGGGTGGTAGAACCCATTGTGCAGCTGGTGGGAGAAGTTAATACCGCAGTTCCCGACGGACAAGACCAACTTCAGGCAGGAACGCTAAGTCAAGAATCAAACCAGTCCGCGCATATATGGGCGGAGCTAGAAGAGCTAAAAAGGAGTCAAAAGACATACGCAAACGCCACTAGCACAAGAAAATCAGCAATTGAGAGAAAAGATCCTCCAAAACGCGGAGCTAGGGAATCAACAAGACGAGGCTAACTCTGCGACGCAGAATGCAGACCAAAGAGCGATCCTCGAAAGCACCCCCGCGGCAGGTAACCAAAGAAGAATATCCCGAAGATGTGCGCGTAGCAACAGGAGGTCTGACCCAAACTATCACCCAGAGACTTCGGACTACTACGACGAAGATGAGGACACGTTGCGGCATCCTACAAAGAGGGCACATTCATCCATGCAAGACGAGCACTATTTGGCGATGGAGAGTCTTCGTGCAGAAATGCTAGCAGAAATCAACCAAATCAAGACTAGGCAAGGAGGCGGAAGGCTAGAACAGGTTATGAAAGAAGCTAGTACTACACCCCTAGCGCACCAGTTAGCTACGGATACTATTTCGCAGAAGTATCCAGTCCCATCCTTCGAATATTACGATGGGTCCGCGGATCCCGCGGCCCATCTTCGATATTACAACAGGGTAATGGCCAGGTGGGACTATGATAAAGATATACTATGCAGATATTTCCCTTCCAGCCTGAAAGGATCCGCGCTATCCTGGTTTGATAAGCTCAAGCCAGGATCCATTGATTCGTATGATCGGCTCACCGAAAAGTTCTTGGCCACCTACATGTATAACAAGGTCGTCAACACTGGAATGGACAAACTCTTCTCTCTTGCAATCAAGTACAGGGAATCCATTCGGGAATACACGGATAGGTGGCACAAGATATGTCAAGCCATAGGACAGGTAGATCCCGTAGTAAGTATTAATTGCTACAAATGGGGACTGGACAGGATGAGCCCATTGTTTGTCGAAATCCACGGTATCATCCCCGCCACAGAGGGAGATTTGAGGATAATCATCGAAAAACATGCAAGGTTGGAAGAAATTCAACGGGAGAACCCAAGAGCGCAGGCTCAACGACCTCCACGGAACAAGTAAGCGGATCTAAAAGTTACCAAAGGGATCCGAAAGACGACTACAAAAGGTATGGTAGAAGGTTCGAAGATCAAATCTACACGAAGCTCAATACTAGCTACTCACGCATCTTAAAGGAGATCAAGGATCGCGAAAACTTAGACTGGCCTTGGAATAAGGGAAAACAACCACCAGCCTCAGAGAAGTCCAAAGAGTACTGTGATTTCCACTGCTTCAACGGGCACCCAACAAATAAGTGCAAAAACCTCAAGATAGTGATACAAAAGCTGATAGATGCGGGGGATCTCAAGAAATACGTTGAAAAGACTGCACCAGAATACAGGGCCAAACGCAGCAAACAAGTCCAATTACTAGAAGGCAACCGCACAGTGAATACTATATCCTGCTCAGAGGATAAAGAACCAACCCTAACTACACAGATAGGAAAAAGACTGAGGAAACAATTCGAGGACTATTGCGAGCTTTACAATTTGGAAGGGAAAGAAGTGGAAGATCATCAAGAATGGATGGACGCACCCCTAACCTTTGAAGCCGAGGACATTGAAGATGACATGGAAGACCACAACGATCCTCTGATCCTCACCTTGCCAATTGCAGGATGCAACATAAAGAAAATCCTCATCGATGGGGGGAGTTCTGTAAACGTCCTATTTTACGATACCTTCAAACGTATGGAGCTCAATGACGAGAAACTCTCGGCCTCACACCACACCATCCACGGATTCAATGGTACGGCTACGAAGCCTATCGGAGATATTGTTCTGCAAGTGGACGCCGGCCCCATGAAAGTTGATGCTCGTTTCAGTGTGGTAGACACACCTTCACCCTGCAATGCCATTATTGGACGGAGGTGGATCCACAAGCTTAAGGGGGTCGCAACTACCTACCATCAATACCTTAGGTTTCCTACCCCCTAGGAGTAATGGAGATTAAGGGTGATCAAGCTGCCGCAAAGGAATGCCAGGCAATGCAGATGCAACTCAACAATGAGGAAGACGAGAAAAGGAGAACCCGTAGGGATCGAAACAAAGCAATATCAAAGGACAAAGCCATCGATGAATACTTGGAAGAAATCTCAGGGAAAATTCTATCCAAGGGGCACTCCGTAGGATAACTCAACAGAAGGGACATCAATTGCTGACCAGGACGCCCCTACGAACAAACAACCCAAGCCTGCCAAATAGCAATTAAAGAAAGTTCCTCACCTTGGGGAACCAAAACCCACATTCACATCCTTGGAGGCGGTGAAGGAAGTTAACATCGGGACAGAGGGGAGCCCGAAGAAGATCAAAATAGGAACTCTGATGGATGAAGAACGCGAAGCCTCTCTGGTGAATCTGCTCAAAGAATACGTGGATGTCTTCGCTTGGAAACTATCTGACATGCCAGGAATAGATCCAAAGATCATACAACATGAGCTGCGCATTAAACCTGGCACACCCCCGGTAAGACAGAAGGTGCGAAAGGTAGCCACGAAGTATCACAAAACAGTGGAAACGGAATTGCGAAAGCTATTGGAGGCTGGTTTCATAAGAGAAGTCAAATATCCCACCTGGATCTCTAACATGGTGATTGTACCAAAGAAGAATGGAGGGGTCAGAATCTGCATCGACTTCACCAACTTGAACAAATCATGCCCCAAGGACAGATACCCCCTACCCAGTATCGATCAACTGGTCGACGCGGTAGAAGGATACGAAGAGCTATCATTCATGGACGGATACGCCGGGTACAATCAACTATTTTTAGCAGAAGAAGACCAGCAACATACAACATTTTACACACCCCACGGCCTCTATTGCTACGTAAGGATTCCCTTCGGACTCCGGAATGCAGGAGCAACATACCAAAGGATGGTCGGTGCCGTTTTCAAGCCATGGATTGGTACTACCTTAGAAGTCTATGTTGATGATATGCTTGTAAAAAGCAGATTCAAGAAGAACCATCACCAAGACTTGAGGGAGATCTTCGAAGCTATGAGGGGGCACAACATGAAGGTAAACCCGGAGAAATGTACCTTCGGAGTAACATCTGGGAAATTCCTCGGATACCTGGTGACAAAAAGGGGCATTGAGGTAGATCCCGCAAGAATCCGAGCCATAGTAGACATGCCATCCCCAAAGAACCTAAAAGAAGTACAAAAGCTCAATGGATCCATAGCCGCTTTGGGAAGATTCATCTCGAGATCCTCGGATAAGTGCAAGTTCTTTTTCAACATATTGAAGAAGGGAACAAAATTTGAATGGACTACGGAATGCGAAGAAGCCTTCCTAGGCATCAAGCAATACTTAGCGGAGATCCCTATCCTTCAAAAACCAGATCCTGACGAAATTTTGGCGTTGTACATCGCAGTAACCAATGACGCAGTAAGCGCAGTACTTGTCAGGACCCACACAAAGGAGGAACATCCAATATACTATGTCAGCAAAACCCTGAACTCCGCGTAAAGAAATTACACAAGAATCGAACAACTGATTTTGGCCATCGTATGGTCCACCGTGAAGCTGAGAATGTACTTCTTGACGCATGACATACGTATCCCGTGTCGAGCGCCCTTAGAAGCCATCCTCAAAGGGGAAGGAAAGGTAGGACACATAGCAAAATGGAGCACATACCTCAAACAATTCAGAATCCACTATGAGCTTCAACACTCTCAGAAATCCCAAGTACTTGCGGACTTCCTAGCGGACCTACCTCTGGACAATGAAGAAGAAGTACGCATACAGGGATGGAGAGCCGCGGGCGCCCCAGAAATTGAAAATCAAAAGGAGCCAAACGATATCCTTGAACCAGCAAACCCACGGCAATGGGAGGTCTTCGTAGACGGCTCCAAAAATAGAGAAGGCGCTGGATTACGCATCGTTATCACCACACCCACAGGGGATAGAGTCGTACACGCATTCAGGTTGGAATTCCAAGTCCATACAAATAACATCGTAGAATACGAAGGAGTGGTCCACGCCCTCCGCTTGATAATCGAGATGGGGATACAAGAAGTACGGTTGACCAGCGACTCCCAGCTAATCATACGGCAGATATGCTACGAATACAACGTGTACGACGAAACACTAATGGCATACATGGCTTTGGTACAAACGTTGGTTTCCCAAATACCAAAAATCAAGTTCTGACATCTGCGTAGGAAGGAACTCAGGCACGCAGATGCCTTGGCTTATGTTTCGTCCATGCTCAAGAAAAAAGATGTCAAAGCAATCAAGGTGACAAGAGTGTACGAGCCATCCATCAAGCTTCAGGAGATATGCGCGAGTAACCAACGCAGTTCCACAATGGAGCATGTGTCTGATAAGGATACCGGAGAGCTCATATTCGATGACTTCCAAGACGACGATATAATGCAACAAGAAGACGTGGACGACGATTACAGTCGGGAAGAAGATTGGAGACTCGGAGTCCATTCTTTCCTCCAAGAAGGGAAGCTACCCCAGGACACCAAACAATCTAGGAAAATACAATCCATAGAAGGGATGTACGAGCTAAGAGACGAAACCTTATACAAAAAATCATTCCTAGGGCCACTTCGTCGTTGTTTGTCCCGATCCGAAGGACACGGCATTTTGAAAGATATCCATAGAGGAGATGCAGGAAATCACAGCGGAATGAGATCGCTTGAAGATAAGGCAAAGATGCAGGGTTACTATTGGCCAACAATGATCCAAGACGCGGCTAGAATGGAGAAAAGGTGTGAGGAATGTCAAATATTTGGCAGGAGAATCCACGCCCCATCCACAAAGTTGAATTCGGTTGACAGTCCGTGGCCCTTCGCAAGGTGGGGAATCGACATTGTGGGCCCGCTTGTATCAGGAACCGGTAGAAGAAGATTCCTAATAGTGGCTACGGATTACTTCAGCAAGTGGGTAGAAGCCAAGGCACTTGCGAGGATTCGTGATTCAGACGTCTTCACTTTCATATTTCAAAATATCATTTGCAGGTTCGGCATCCCCGCAGAGATAGTTTCCGACAATGGTCAACAACTACAAGGAAAAAATATCGACTTGTTGTTCGACACCTTCAAAATTCGGAAAAACAAGTCCACCCCTATATACCCGCAGAGCAACGGACAAGCGGAAGCCACAAACAAAACCCTAGCGCTCATCCTCAAAAAGCAGTTAGACGAGTACAAAGGGCGATGGTGTGAACAGTTACATAACGTTCTGTGGGCATACAGGACAACTCGAAGAACGGCTACTGGGGAATCTCCATTTCTACTCACGTACGGAGAGGAAGCAGTAATCCCCACAGAAGTTCTACTACCCACAACAAAGACAGAAGCGTGGGAGAAGAACCTCACCACGGACATGATGTTAGAAAAACTTGATGACCTCGAAGAAAGAAGAGAGACCGCACTACAGAAAATGGAAAACTACCAGCGCAGGCTGGCCAGAGAGTATAACAAGAAAGTAAAACTTAGGAATTTTGTAGAAGGCCAGTATGTGTTAAGAATCATTCCCCAATACCAGCGAGAAAAGAAGTGGGGAAAATTAGCACCAACTTGGGGAGGTCCCTACGTGATACACGACGTCGCCGGAAATGGCTCCTACTATCTGCGTAATCTGAAAGGGGAAATACTCAGGCATCCGTGGAACGCCAAATACCTCAAACCATACTATCCGTAATCTATCACATTCGTATGCATTTCATAAGAAGAAAGTTGACTTACAAGTCCGCATGTTTCTATCTCTGATGGAGGAATAGCACGCCTCAACTTTTCAATCAATACAAATTTTCATTTTCAATTGACGCAACTCTACTCGTTACCCATACGCATCTCGATGCGCTCATAACCAACACCGTATGATACACATGTATATACCCATACACATTTCAATTTACTCAAACTACTCAATACCTATCCGTACACAAAGAGATCAACAAAACAACCGAATATGAATGTACACTGAAAATCATTCCATATATTAATAAAGTGTCAATACTATTGTTACCCCATGGACGTAGGACTTAGGGCTGAACCACGTAAACTTGTGTGCAGTTACTATCATTGTACTTCAATAAGGTGAATGTTCCGCACAAATCATGGAACATACTCACTACGATACACCGGGAAAAACCCGAACAACGCATACACATGCCATCTCTCGAACTCCCCCCTAAGTGTCTATAAGTGTATGACCGGGGGGTGACTTCCCATGGAACGAGATACCCAAGCAATGTTATAAGCCGCGATATCCTTAAACGCCGGCTAGACCCCCACCGCTCAGTAATCCTCTGGCCCAGGAATTAGCTGAGCAGGGTGACAGGTTTCAAGACAATTCCGAGGATATCAACCTACGGGATTGCATAAACACTACAACTTCTCAAATCCCGATTCCCTGGAACACAAAATCTAAGGAATTACTTAATTACAAAATCTACGGAATTAATTAATTTCATCCATGAAGCACATAGACGCGATTTAACAAAATACAAGTTCAGACTGAGAAGTTAAAGTTGATCTATTACACGGCAGTTGATTACGAACCTAGCAAGAAAAGTAGCAAAAACGCCAAGAAAATTAAGCAACTGAGATCAACCCCCAACATACTAGTTATGAGCTATTGAGAAGGAGCACCATCCGCGGGTTTCTCTTGTAACGACGAAGGAACACTACCTCCGGATGAAGGGCCGGAGGAACCAGAAGGGAGAATGGGCACGGGACGCCGAGTATAATTCTTGCTTATTCCGTGGGTCTTCTTGAGATCCAACTCGATCTCACCAAGAGTCTTGTTGATCTCCTCCGCCAATTGCTTACGAGCCACGAAGCCTATAGCTACGCTCCTCATCTCAGCTTGATTTAGGGAAATAGAAAGTTGTTTCGCCTTCTTAGTAGCATGCTTCGTCGGTTACTCTCGAGACGAAGACAGACCCCGATGGTAGCTCACCTGCCCTTCCAATTGAACTACTTTATCCTGAGCTTCGGCAAATTTGTCATTCGCATCTTGAAGCTGTCCTTGGATCTCTGCAGAGAATAGAAGAAGGTAAGTAATGACAAATACAAGTCAAAGCACACTCGATAACGAAGACATATACCTTCACAGTGATTAACCGCGGAATCTCGTGCTTCTGCGGCATAATCATATTCATTCGAAAGCCTATCATAGTCTAATTGCAGAAGATTATGAGCATATTGACTCGCACTAAGATCATCTCGAAGCATTGAGTTCGAGTGATGATATCGGTTAACCTCATAATTCTTCGATTCCAACCCCTTGTTAAGACGATACATGGTCACCTCTAAGTTCCTTTCATACTCGGCCTGACGAGCCACATCAGTTCGAGACGCGGATAAGGCACTACTAAGAGCGCCAGATTCCGCCCTAGCATCGTCTCGTTCCTTGGCAAGACGTCTCATGTAAACCCACACATCAGAGGGATGAGAAGAACGTGCTTGCCGCAATTCTTCTTCCATATCATTAAGCTTAACCTCTAGGGCGAAAATCTGGCCGCGGGCTTCCTCGAGCCTATCCCGCGTCCATAAGAGAGTCCCGTTGAGCAACTCACGATCGTGATCGTTTCGATTTTGCAAATCTACCCAGCTAAATTTTTTCTGACGCCATTCCTCGGCCATAGCGTTATGGACATCCGCGCGAGCATTCCATTTCACTGCTTCGCTCTTAAGTTTCTCAACTAACTCAGCAATACGACCCTTTTGGCGAACTCTCTCACCACGAAGCCACATCAATTCAGGGACTCCGCCCACTGAAGACAATACCGCGGGAGGAGCGAAGAAGGAGACGACTCAGAACATATAGGAAACATGGGAAAAGCAAAGTAGGGGAGGTTCAAACCTGAAAGGGACGAAGAATTATGCTCAGCAACCTCTAACTTTTCCTTGACTAAAGCTAGCTCGGAACGAAGCATAGCCTCATCCACTCCTTGTTGTTCCTTGCGCTTAAGAAGATCCCTCAGTTCAATTATCTCCCTATCTTTAGCAAAGGCCGCAGCTTCAACGCTCGAAAGCACTCCTTCACGGTGGCGGAGTTTCGCCTCTAGCTTAAGAGACTTGGCCTTGAAGAGCCGGTAAAGAGTATGATTACAATACTCACTCCTCATCACCTACGTACCAAAAAGAAATTAGTTCGAATAACATATCCAAGTAAGAGCAGGGTTATAAAGAATGGGGCATACCTCCAATAGTTACTGCTGAGGATAACTATACTGGTATCCATCAGCAACATCCATCATACCAGCGACAGTAGAAGGAGGATTCACCACCAGATCAATCCCGCTGGACACAAGATCCTTATCCCACTCTACATCTACAATCTCCGCAGAGGTCGAATCCATGTGCTGGCGAGTAAAAGAGTTCGAACTCTTTTCCACTTCAATCACAGGGGCAGGATGCGGCACGACGAGCAAACCCTTCTTTCTAAGACAACCCAAGACAGCATCATCACCATCCGCGATTAAGGATTGCGGGAAATCATCAGAAGGAGAACCCAAGGAATTCACACCAAGTGCTGCACTAGTTTGGCCTTGCGTCAAAATACCCCCAACACCGGAGGAGGTGCCACCATAACCCTCCGGATGAACTAAAGGAACCTCAGCACCAGACACAGGTGCCGCGCCACCACCACCTCTACCTTTAAGAACATCCCAGTCATCACTAGGAGAAAGAAGACTAAAATCCAAAACGAGTCCCATAGCCGCGGCCATATCGAAGGACTGATCCCCGGACAGAGCATTACCGAAGGAAAACTCACCACAAGCACCTACGCCCTTATCACTGCTAGCCACAAAAGAAACTCCCTTGCCCTTTTCCGTGACTATCTGCTGTTGACCGACCTCCATGTCCACAGCCCTAGTAGATTTTGCTCCATCAGTGGTCTGATCGCCATCACCACCGAGGACTTGATTACCATCGCCACCTCCAACTCCGCCACCAGCGGCTTCATCAACAATACCACCATTACCACCTGTGGCTTGATCACCAACGCCACCATTACCTCCACCAGCAGTATTTCCTTCTTGCAAAGGTGGAGAAGTCTCAATCCGCTCCTCTTCGTCGGACGCATCCTCTTTAGCGTTCACTGGACTGCTCACATCTTCGAACTGCGTAGAGTCTCCAGTAGGAGAATTTGACGATTTCTTAGGGTTGATCTTTTTCTTCCTAACCACCTGCGAGACCTAATAATAAATAGCCTTGAGTTTCTCCTTTCCTTGGCATAATCCATATTACTTAAGAAAAGGAAGGGGCATATATACGAAGAATACAAACATACCTTAGCAACATTAGCATTCCGCGGAAGAAGGTTAGCGTCGGAGTTATCCTCGTCATCCGCGTCATCAATATCACGTCTATAGTCAAAATCCATACCTTCGAAACTCATCTTCCAAGGGAAATAATGGGCATAACGAGAAGGAGAGGCTTCGCGGTAGGAGCTATCAGCACTAGGTTGCCAACTATGGGGCCCAGGAACCCAGCCATAGGCCCACGGACCAACAACCTCAAGAACGGTGGAAGACCATTCATAATCATGATCACGCTTGATCCTCTCATCAGCAGGAATAGGAAGACCTTCAGCACCAGGAACCCTTGCCATCTTGGAGTCACTTTCTTCGCTCAAAAGGCGAATTTCCCCCTTAAAAGGAGCAATATTCCGCAGATTCACAGACCACGGCTTACGCGTCTTCCTATTAACGTAATCTCCAAAGGACTTGTTAAAGTTCTCAGGAGTATACCACCCTTTATCCTCTTCTAAGTTAGGAGAATAGCAGGTCATCATCGTCTGCCCCTTGCTACGAAGATAGCACTCTCGGAGATGACGAAGGTAATTTCCCGTCAATTGCTGCACCCCACGGTTATGACTCTTCTTAGTAGTACCGCGGCTAGATAAGACCCGGTATTAGAAATCATCACCAGCTTTATACAGAGGCAACATCAAACCATCCTCAAAAGCACCCACGGTTGTCAACAGATGAAAAGCATCGTACTGATAATTAATAACCATCTCGTAGGTTATATCTTTATCAGGGGCATAGAAACTCACCTGGAAGTGCTGAAGACCGTGCTTCACTTTGAAGGCTTCAAGATCTATGTGCCTGAAAGTAAACTTCTTATTACCCATGGGTAGAGGACGAAAAGTGACAGCAGAGTCATCTTCATAAGCATCCCCCGCAACATCTTCCGCAGAATCTGCTACCTTCTTCTTAGGAGGAACCACGTCTCCCACAGATTCCATCTCTGAGGCCTTCCTCTTCGCAGGCTGGATCTTAGTTGTTTTGCCTGAGCCAGGCACAGATGAAGACGGAGGAAGATTAGCCCGCGGAGGAGGCATGGTACGAAGAGGCTGCACATTTAAAAGTTCAATGCGCGGATTCTGCTGCTTCTTAGAAGACTCATCTCTAGAGCGACTCGAGGCGTATCTCGACCCCCAGGGCGGATCACCTCTCTGGAACGGAGGCTTCTGGCTAGAGGACTAAGATGGACGCTTATCCCGAGGGTTGCCCTGAGCAGAGGGAGGAGATGCCCCATCCCTGATATGAGAGTCTCCCCGAGGAGATCTATGGGGACTCGGCGGAGGAGTTTGATAAGGTACCCGCGGACGCTCGGACATATCTGCGAACACAAACACAAACAGGAGGACTAGTCAGTCAAGGAAGATCAAAAACAGGGAAATTTCAAGAACAGTGAAGAAAACGAAGAAAACCCTAGATTTCGTCTACCACCACATGAGCTCTCAAATCATTAATCAACTTAAAAGGAATAGAAAACAAAGCCAAAAATACACGGCCCAGCAATGGCAGCCTTCGAATCCGTAACATGCATGGGATTAAACCCCATCATGATCCATCACTGAAAATCGAGAACTCCACAGAAGCAAAAATGGCGAGAAGAATAGGTGAAAAAGCCTACCTGAACCACAATAACTTCGATGATTAACATACATCGACAGCAGCAGCATTAGCAGTAAGAAAATTAGGGTTCTCGACGAAAGGGTGCGGCAGAAACAGCAGCAGCAGCAGCAAAAGTAGTTTCAGAAAAAGTCAAGAAGATGAAGAAGGAAAGGGGGCAGGGAATAAAACAGAGAATGTGAATTTAATTCACATTCCCTCATTCTCTTCTCTCTTAAAGTGTCAAAAGAAACTGTCCACCACCCGAGACACAATTACGGCCGGACATGGGAAACGTGCACAATAAATGCAAATAACACATTTTTAGAAGAAGTTATGAGGGAGAAAAAGCGCACTACCAGATTCTTCTTCTGACTATAGCTGACACCCAGTCATAAGAAGAGGGGAAAATTGTAAGTACACTTATGTATCTCCCTCGCCAAGTGCACTAGAAAGCCCACGTGGAGGCCACGTCATAAAGATGAATGGTACATAGGCATAACAGGGAAACTGACACCACATTCCGCGGACTGGACCGCCCCAACCACTCGCATTTAGTACTGCTCAGAGGGCATGCAACAGCTAACTAACGAAGGAGACAGAGATGGGTCAGCGTGAGGATCTTAGAAAGCATAGAAGTCGCGGGATGACCAAGAGGTCCGCGGACTGTGCACAAAACACAAGAAGATAAGATTACAACAGCTCTTTTCTAAGGGTTCCACGTAGATTAGCTATATATATATGACCCTTCTTGTTACATGGAGGGGGGTCGAGCAATTTTAGGGAGAGAGAAGGAGAGATTAGTGAGAAGTAAGTATGAGCATGAGCCTTCGGGTTCCAGGGAGACCGAAAGTCTTTCGACTGTTCTTGTAATCGTTTACCACATAGTGAAATCTCCCCCAGACCTGTGGATGTAGGCCTTAGAGCTGAACCACATAAATAGTTGTCTCATTTACATTTTTGTATTGATATATTCTCGTATCCATGTGTTTTCATAGATCTATAATGGCAGATGTTGACAAGATCATGACAAACCCGCGGGGTTTGGAATCAATGAATCAACGTCTCTCTAGGCATCTTGCACTATATTCATACCCTAATGCATGCACCCCGTACATGCGTAGTTTGGTTGTGGACTTGTTGGCACCATTACGTAGTCTTCGTGTTCACAGTTTTTGTGTTACTTCTTGTGGAGTTAGTTGGCTTAGTGGTGAGGTAAACATCAGAGGTATTTTTCATATCACATTCACCTAGTGAGCCTTTTTCCTCACTAGTCTGACCTCATTTCTTTGAATCCTCAGCATACATCACCTCGTTGTACTCGTGGATCGGTGGATTTTTATGAGTAGTTAATACCTTATAGGCTTGTATACCTTGTTTTCGTATCACTTTGATGCTTCAACCACCTTTTGAATTACCCTTATATGGACTACTTTTCCTTGTACTTTGTATATATTTTTCAGTATGCCAATTGTTTTGTTTCAAGATATGTCCCCAAACTCTTCTTGAGAGGATGGATGCCTCCAAAATGGATCAATGTCGTTTATAAAAATCACACCATATTCGTAGTTAAGTATCATGTAGATAAAAAAGAGGCCCCGAGGCTAACAACAGTCAACAAAACATCTCTCCTAAATTTGCTCTGACAGAAAATATGTGAAGAGTAACCTCTTACTGGTTCTCACAAGCTCCCTAAGCTAGCAGCAATGGAATTCTAAGGTAAATACCTATCATTTCTCTATTTTGTGCTAATATCTTTGCATATTTTGCAGGGTATCCATCTGAAGTAGATCAAGCTTCTCTAGTTTCTATCGTTTATCTCAAAAAACAAAACAAAATTAGCTTCCAAACCATTAGAACCAATCCCATACCAATTTTGTCTAATCTTGAATATGGATTGCAAACAGTAAGAGTGGTGAGTAAATACATAGTAATGTTTGGTCTCATTCAACTCATCAACTGTCTTCATAAATTAGGTTTACAACCCATACCTCATTCATTGTGTACTTCAGCTATCTCTTCCTTCAATCTTGTCCCATGTACTTTTCCCCTTCAATTCCCCTTTCTCAGCCCTGCATTGAATTATACTCTTTCAAATTCCCATTCCTCCCCAGCTTTGTTAGTAACAACCAACCACCTGTACATGTTCTCCCTACTGCTCTCTGATCTGCAGTGAATAGGTTTCTGACTATGGCAGTATATCATGGTCAAAGTATGGGGGGAAGGGGTCTCACTGCAAGAGTCTCCTTTCATTTTAGTTAAAAGTGGTTTTAATTGTCTACTCTGGCTGTTCTGGATCTGGTTCTTTAAGCTGGTATAAAAATGTTGGTAGTATCATGGTGTAAAAAACTCAAAACATTCATGTCAAGTTTACCTGCTCAGTGCATAAGTTTACCACCCAACCTTTTCTCAATGAATCATTCATATGTTGCCGCAAACATGGTCAAAAATCTTGATATCAACAAAGTCTATAACTTAAATGAAGAACAAATTGCAGAAATTAGAACTCAATCAACTCTTCAAATTATAACCAAAATTAACTGTGAGTTTAAACTGAAAAAAGAAAGAGATGTTGATATAATACAACAAGTATGGCAGCTTGATTATTCACTAGTTTTCAGAGGCAAAGAAAATAACATTTTTGTATTTAAGTTGCTTTCAAGAACGGATGTTCTATATGCTCTATCAAGAAACATCTTGGGATATGGTCCCTTTCTGCTGGTGGCCCAAGAATACATTTTTGGTGTTGCTCCTGCTTCAGTAAACATGAATATAATTACCATGTGGGCTAGGATCATTGATCTTCCACCTGAATGTGCAAGTGGACAGATTCCCCGTGATATAGCAAGCTCTATGGATCCTTGCCTCATGGTGGAAAAATCATCAGTAACTCAGCAAACTCTCTCTTTTCCCAGGTTATTAGTTGAGATAAATGTCAATGAGAAACTTTGGGACCACATTCCAGTCAATATGGGGAAAAAAACCTATTATTGTGAAAATTTTCATCGAGAAACCACCAAAAGAATTTTGCAAACACTGCAGAATACTAAACCACCCTAAGAAAAAATGTACTGCCATGCAACCATTTCACAAGCAAGTACATGACACCATAATGGAAGAACTTGAAGAAAAAGAAGAGAATGAAGCTTTTGTAGAGGAGAAGATTCAAGCCTTATTTAATGCTACTTACAAAGCTACAACAAAGTTTCTGCTATCTGAACCACAGAGGATGCAAATAGGGGAAGCAAGTACTTCACATTCTGAGGATAAGGAGGCTAGACCAATGGATAAGGAGGGAGAGACACTAGATGACATTAGAAGACCAAGATTCAAACTAGGGGTATTACTCCAGGAGACTCTACTTGAAAGTGAGGATGTACACTCATAAAGACAACTTTCTGAAGATGGGGAAATGTCACCAGCACACAAAATACAAAGAACATGAATGGAGAATAGTAGAGCATTAAAAAACAGGGGAATAAAGACAAGTAGCTTTAGATTTGACTATAGACCACCTGAGGTGGTAATTTTTGCTACACACACAAACTCTGCCCTCAAATTAATTGATCCAATAGTCTTTGTTGAACCTCCACCAGGATTTGAAATTTTCAAAAAATACACTAAACCAACAAGAAGAATTCAGCTGACGAAAGTTCAAGGAAGAGTCTCAGTTACATCAACTCAGCTTACAAGAGGAGAAGAAAAGTCCAGTGAGGTGGTTCATAAAGAGGCCTCTTGTAATATAATGAAAGGAAGAACAACTCTTATGATTGATAAAGAAACAGGGAGGAAGACCTACAAATTTGAAGCACATAAGACTCATAGAATTGTGATTGGGAGCTCTAAATTATCTTTTACTGAGGTACAGAAAGGTACAATGGATGAAAAAAGCAACATCAACAACAGTAGAGCACAAAACACCATACAAAAGGCAGCAGAAAAACAAATCTCTCCTACAAAGGATTATGCTAGAGGTGGAATGAGGAGAGAAAGCATGAGAAAGAGAAGACCAAATGTAAAGCTAGCCACCAAAATGTTCAAGACTAATTATGAAAAGGCCCTGATGAAAGCTATGTTACACATCACATCTCAAAGGCAAAAGAAATAAAAGGCTAAAGTTACTAAAATGGATTTTCAACTGAGTCCCGACATCAAGCTTCCTCACCAACTATACAACAACAAGAGTGCATGTAAGGAGGATAACCAAATAATCACTTTTCAAACTGATAAGTGTGCTCAAACCAATAAGAAAAACCCATTTCACTCACATGTTAGCACTGTAGCAACCCATCCAAGACAACTGCCAGCAATACAGTCAATCCTACATCCACCAAACCCTCATAATGTTAAACCTGCAACTTCACTACCAGCTAAACAAAATTCACCAGCTACCAAGGATGGAATACTGGAGTCAAGCAGAGAGACACTTCAGATGCATTCCCTTAAGAGAATCAGGTAACACAAAATCTTAAATTCTATCAAATTTTCTCAATCTCTTAATTCAGGTCTACATACAGGTTACTACAAATTATGCCTCTTAATGTTCTAGCATGGAATTGTCAAGGTTTGAACAAAAATACAAAATTGCACCTACAAAACCTCATAAAAAATCAAAACCCTGATATCCTCTTCCTACAAGAAACTAAACACGGTGAATCTTATATCAAACCTTTTATCAAAAAACTCCAATACCTAGATTTGATTTTCGTTGAACCCACGTGGGTAATTGGTACTGTAGGAAGTCTCGGTTTAGCTTGGTCTTCTAAGATTTCAATCCAATTGATTAACAGCTCTGATAATCAAATAGATGTAGTGGTCACTGATAGATCTATGGGTTTTGAATGGCTATTGTCTGTAGTATATGGTTGTCCCTATAAGGTTAAAAAACATCTCAGTTGGACCTATTTTAGGAATTTAGCAGCAATAATTGAATTTCCATGGATGGTAATCGGAGATATGAATTTTGTGTTGTCTGAGAGGGAGAAGAAAAGGGGGTAAAACTCTGCGTTCTGAAGAGAATTTTTTTTCACAAACCTAATAAATGAAGCAGGGTTGTTGGATATAGGATTTGTGGGCAATGAATTTACATGGTCAAATAGGCGAACTGGAAAGGATTTCGTAGAAGCTAGACTAGACCGTGTGTTATCTAATCCTGAGTGGTTTGACTTATTCCCTCCAGCTATAGTCTATCACCTACCACCGTTAGGGTCTGACCATAGCCCCATTCTTGTAAGGACCTCTCCATGTTGGAAAGATGGAGCCAAACCTTTTAAGTTCTTTGGAATTTACCTAATCGACCTGTCTTGTTTTAAAGTCATTGAAAAAGCCTAGGCCCTAGAAATAGATGGTTCACAAGCTTTAAGTTTGTTTCTAGGCTCAAGAATGTTGAAAAACATATTAAAATCTGGAATAGAGATTATTTTGGAAACATTCAAAATAATATAAAAAACATAAATCAGGCCCTAGAACATTCTAAAACTACTTTGAAGCTCCCCGACTCTAGTGCTAGAGTCAAAGTTATCCAAGAAGACCTAGAGCGTTGGTACAACTTTGAGGAGGGTTTTTGGAAAATTAAGGCTACCGACAACAATCTAAGACTAGGGGATAGACATACGGGGTATTTCCACTCTTCGGCTAAATATAGAGCTAATAGAAGCTGTCAAGAAGGAAAATGGAGAGTGGTGCCCTAACCGCAAGGAAATTGAGGAATTGTTTTTAACCATTTTAGTAAGATGGAATCTTCCAAGCAACCAGTTATCCAGGAACAAACCCTAAATGTAATACCTGAGAGCTTATCGGAAGCGGATAACTTAAAATTGTTGAGAATCCCAACAGAGTTGAAGATTAAACTGGTGGTTTTCGACATGCACTAAGATAAACCCCCAAGCCCAGATGGTTTCCCGTCCATGTTTTATCAAAAAAACTGGTATCTTATTAAAGAGGATGTTACAAAGCTTATTCAATTTTTTTTCCAATCCAAACATTTGCTTATGGAGATAAATGCCACCTTCATAAACCTAATACCCAAAAAAAAAAAAAAAATCTGGAAACCCAGTGGATTTTTGCCTAATTTCTCTATGCAATACTATTTACAAGGTTATCTCCAAATTGCTTGCAAATAGAATAAAGTTTTTTCTTGATAAATTTATCTCCCCTTATCAATCGGATTGTCCCTGGCAGGAAAATTAAAGATAATATTGTAATATCCCATGAAGTTATACGCACAATGAGAACAAAAAAAAACCAAAAAGGGTTATATGGGCCTAAAAATTGACATGTCTAAGGCCTTCGATAGGGTGGAATGGACTTTCTTGGGGTCTGTTCTAAAAAAACTAGGATTCACTGAGGAATGGATAAGCTTAATAATGCAATGAATTAGCACTACCTTAACTGCTATTTTAATCAATGGATCCCCTTCTAGCTTCTTCAAGCCCAGCAGAGGAATTCGTCAAGGAGACCCATTATCCCCTTACTTATTTATTATCTGCATGGAAAGACTTTCGAGAGTGCTCATTGAAGATGAAAAGAAAAAAATGGATCAATGGTGTAAACTTCTCCAAGAACTCCATTACCATATCTCATCTATTATTCGCTGACGACTGTCTCATCTTCACTGGGGATAGTAAAAAAAGATTGTATGAGGCTGTTAAAGATTCTTAAAGCTTTTAGTGTTGGTTATGGTTGACTAATAAATTATGAAAAGTCAGGAATATTCTTTAGCAAATCGGTTTCCAACACCAAGTATAGAGATATTATAGACATTCTCAAGGTCAGTAGAATAAAATTGGATGATAAGTATCTAGGGGTCCCTCTATTTACACATAGGTAAAAAATTCAGTGTTTTGAATCTCTTGCTGAAAAGCATAGAAACAGGTTGGCCGGATGGTCTGGAAAACTCCTATCGGGAGTTGGAAAAGGTGTTATGATAGAACATGCAGCTGACTCCCTAGCCACGTACCGTATGACATGTTTTATTATACCAAAATCGATCACAAAAATAATGGATAGAAGAAATAGGGCTTACTGATGGGGCCACTCGAGGGAGGATGTTAAAGGTCTCTGTCTTAAAAAATGGGTCATGTTCTGTATCTAGAAAGAGAGAGGGGGTCTAGGCTTCAAAAACATGGAATGTTTCAACAGAGTGCTAATTACAAAAAATGTCTGGAGAATGATACAAAACCGTGACCAACTATGGGAGGAAATTATGGAGGAAAATACTTCAAAAATATTTCCCCTCTTTGTATTGACAAGGTGAAGGCGAACAACTCTTGGTTATGGAAGGGTTTCCACATTGGATTAGAAATTGTTAAGAAATGGAGTATCTGGAGTATTTGTACATGGGAGACTATTAAAATATGGAATACTAGTTTCCAACAGACACCCCTAACCAACTTACAAAAGAATAAACAACACCCATTGTTGGAAATACTCTACAACGGGTGAGTAAAATATCTGACAATCAGACAAGGGAATGGAATACTGATTTCCTGCACCAAGTTTTTCACCCACTGACGGTTGAAAACATTCAAACTATAAATCTAAAACTCACCAGAAATCAGCTGGACATACTTCTATCGCCTCATACACCAAACGGAAAACTCGCTATCAAATCGGTTTATCAGAAACTTATCCACACGGCTCAAGGAATGGATGTAGTTCAACCTATAAACCCCATTTCGACTAAGTTGTGGAAACTTGAAGTTATCCCGAGAATCCAAGTTTTTACATGGAAATGCTATAATGAAATATTTCCAGTAATGGCAAAACTAAGCACTAGAATTCCCAACATGTCCCCTCTATGTTGCTTATGTGGTAACTACGAGGAAACAACTAACCATTTATTTCTGCATTGCACTTACAGTATGGCAGTGAGGTTTGGACTTGGCATTATGGGACCAAGTACCAGTGATATTACAATCACAGAATGTATTGACTCTTGGTTTACAAATATGGGAGAAGCTGAACCAGAGGGTGCAACACGAAGAACCACGGAGGCAACTACATGTTGGTTTATATGGAAACATCGGCGTGACAAGAGTTTTAGAACAGTACCAGTTAATCCTGAGACAACAATTAATCAAATCAAAAACCAATTGTTCCGCTCCTACCCAAAACCAAACCAATATTCCCTTATCAGAAATCCTTCAATCAATCATCTGCAAAGTATACAAACTAGAAAATAACACAAACCAAAATAAATATAATACATTGTCAATACAAATTTCACCCGAATTACTATTTTATTATTGTGATTACTGCAGATGAAGAACACAGAATTCAAGCTACCAGGTTTTTCACTTGCTGAGTAGCATCTCAGAAGGAAGGAAGCACACTGGGTGTCCTGGCGGTTATGAAGTGGGCACAACAACATAAAGAACGAACATGCAACATCCAGTTACATAACAAAAAGCTTATCAATGAACTGAAGAAAAAGTGGAACAATCATCAATCATGGTGCAAAAATCAACTGATAGATGACTATGTAGATTATATTTCTTATTTTCACACTTTCGAATGTAATTCCCTAAGGCAGGAGTGGTTGACAAATTTATATGCGATAGCTTCAAACTTTTACTATAACTACTCAAACTTTGAGATGAAGGAGCTATTTCATGAAACCTTTGCTTTTGTACAACAAAATGCTCAGCAGGCTCTTTGCCTGACTGACTAATCTTATTATATCTATGTCTTTTAAAAAAAAAAGAGTCCCTAGATGTTTTCATGTTACAAACATACATTTCATCCGACTTGGTGTCTTAATCTCTCATAAAATTCACTTCTTCCATCTACTTCTTAATACACACATGCGACACGTTATAATGGATTTCCTGAAGATACATATTATATATGTCATGAGTGAACTTGAAGATTGAGCTTTAACTTCTCTTTCATTTTTCATATGTCATGAATGAATTTATTTTACATAACCTCAAACACCTTCACCAACCCATCAATGCACCCAACAAAATTCTTCTTCAATTGATGGTGAGCGACTCTATCATACTTGTCTTTTGATTTCTCAAATTTTTATGCTGGTTGGTATACGTATAGAAAAACCATCTCTTTGTACAGTTTCAACCATTGGTCAACCATTTTGGTACTTGAGGCTAGTCCAATGATAGATAAACCTCTCACGATTTAAGTAATATTTTCCTTAGTGATATATCGAACCAATGAGTCTCACTCGTCTTGGGAACAAGCCCATTTAAATAATTTCATTTACTTCATATCGTTTATCACATTTCTCTCTTGCTTTATCTTATTAATTTATCTTTCATTAGCTTGTTAATATTTTGGTGATCGAATATGAGGCTTGCACTTATTCATAACATTGGAAGTACAAAGAAGGTTATGTGTTAACAAGAACATCTCCTTTATTGTTTTCGTTAAGGCTTGGTCATTGTTAGTCGTTATAACCCTAACAACATCATCATCCTAGAAGATTGACCTTACTTGTTATAACATCCAGGTATAACTTGGTTCATTCTCGTCCAAAAATAAAATGCTACGTTAAACGGTGACTTAATCAATGTGGGCCCAACAACGTTTGACAATGGAATGTCATACTTGTTGGTCCTGTAAATGAATTCATTATAAGAATTTTATGAAAGCATTGAGCCAATTAAATGCATATCAGTTGCGAAATCTCACTTCATTTCCAAAAACATCAATTGTTGCATAACCTTCCTATATCTTCATTAGTATTTTTTTTCTTCAAGGTTCCTTTTGCATGGTAAATGGTGGACAAAGAAAAATGGTTTTCTAGGTTATCTGCCTTTAATATACCAAGCATATTAATTGGTGCAACACGTCTTTTCCTCATTTTTTCTACTTTGTCCATTTCTTTGGTAGTGAGCTTTCTAGCAACACCTTGTGTTTCAAGATAATTCGGAGGAAGGTGGTTATGGAGACCTTCCGTAACTTTGAATATAACTCATTTATTTATTTTTTGAGATTAAAACAAGCTTAAAGAGAATATTGTCGTCTTTGTGATGGTTTTAATCTTCCTCGGGCCTTTCTAATATGAAAAAATCCCTTCATCTTGTGACTTTACGACTTTTTTCACATCCCAATTTAAGACATGTGTTTGTGGATTGTCCATTAGATATGTATATCTTTGGTCATATTTCTTTTCTTAATGTCACATGGAGGCAAAATATAAAGTTAGGAAACTTGATAATTTACTTCCAAATATTTAACTACATGTAAATAGGTAACCTGCCAATGTAATCGCATAGCAATGGGAAGTATCTTCACACGACAATTGAAAATATATACAGTGATCATAAATTAGTAATTTTAGGTCGGTTCTTCAAAAATATCATGATGTTAGTTGAAAAAAGAAAGAAAATATACTACTAATTTTGGCTAGGACGAAAGGTTTCCCACCTAGCTGATTCCAGACACGGGTGTTATTAGGAAAATGTCCGGTTGGGTCAATATACTCCTTTTAAGCCAAACCTAAGAAATTATCTAGTAATTTCTCAAGTATACCTAGGAGAGCATTATTTTCTTTACAAAAACAAAAGTGTCGGCTAAGTAGATTTTTTTTCCCTAGATAATGGTAAGATTCCAAATTTTTAGTGCTAAATTCAACCAGGAAACTACACTTTTGACCTAGGCGGAAATTGTTCTGTCTCAAACAAAATAGAAAATAGGCCAAGTTTTCTTGAGTTTTCCTAGCCGAATATAGGCCAAAACTCCACTAAAAGGATTCGGTTATGTGTTCTTAAATTTTCTTAGTTGAACCTATATCGACCTAGCCATTCTAAGTTTGAAAGTTCACTTTTTACCATATTTCCACGAATTAAAGCAACAAAAACAAATTAACAAGTATTAATTCTTGAGTATTTTCTGCATTAGAATCTTTATTTTCTTCGTTTGGTTTCTTCATTTTGTGGTTGTGATTGAGTTTGCGTAAAATATATTCACATCTAGAATGTCACTCGTTTCCCAGTCTTTACGAATATTAATTAACATAAATTTTCTTTACTTTACTAGATGACAGGAGTGTATTGAATTGGAAATTATATGGATAACTAAGATTTCTAGCATTTCCATGGTATTCAATTTAGACTTATTAGGATTCCTTAAATTTCTGAGGTATTCAATATTATGGATATTGGACTCGATAAAAATTCGAGGTATCCAATGTATTAGAATTTTATGGATTGTTAGGGACCCAAGAATTTTGTGGAATCTTGTGGATATTACAAAGAAAAAATGTATGCATTATTTTCTTCCACATATCTCTACCCAAGGCACGAGACTTTTGCGTAAATTTGTGGATTCTACATATCTTGATTATAACTTAACACTAACACTACCATCACCACCACCATAATCATCCCCACCGACAACAACCCCAGGATTATCCTTACATCCACCACCACTGCCGAAACCAGCACCCCTAGTACCATAACCGGATGCAAACACCGCCACTAGCACCGCCATCACATATATACTCTCATCAAAATAAATTTTATTTTAGAAATCCGTATTACTCCTTATTTTTCCATAGAGAAAATCCAATATAATTCTGTTAAATTTTATGGACTTTTATAGATTCTAAATAAGTCCCTTGGATTCCTAAAATATCAACATACATTAGTATCCATATAGATCCTATTCCAGTACACCCCTTCTATTTCAAAATTGTCATTAGAATCACTAATTTTCATTACAAATTTTTTAAAAGCGTAGGTTGTTTGAAAGATTTTTTTCTCATCTTTTTTTCTCTAAAAAAATCTATAATTGTGATTCCCTAACACTAGTACTAACTCTAATTATAATTTAATCCCGCTAATCTAACCTTATATCTAATATTTTTTTAACTTAACTAATTTAATATTTAAGAAATAACAAGTTAGCTATTGATATAAATGTACTGAAAAGTGGCTTTTGAGTTACATCAAAATAATTGTTAGAGCATTGCTCGGTTAAACCCACCAAGTATTAGCATGTCAAGATTGGTGGTCATATTTTAGTATCAAAATTCATAAGTCGCTTGATTATATTACTAGAGTCAACTTCGTTAGGTTAGACTAGGAAGTCTAGAAATGTTGAGACATACAAGTATTACTATGAAGGCTTGAACATTCCGAAAACATATCGATAACAACGTTAACATCATCCTTCCACTTGCGGTTAGTAATACATGACTTGACTTGTTGCCATTTCTATATCATAGACTTTGAAGTCGTTTCTGATTGAAAACACAACATGCGAAATTATATATGTGAAAATTTAGAATAATATACTTGATCATCATATTGTGATCAAAATGTCAAGGAACAATATATAAATAGTGATAAGTGCTTTATATTGGTATATTAAATTACGAAGTATAATGCTTATCTTTTGGACTTCATAATTGCGACATCGACATCATTTTTGTAACTCGTCACTAGATTGTGTAGTGAACGTAGGTTTGACTTCATACCTAGAAAAACTATGTTTAATTACATGAGTTTAAGAAAGTATACGTACGAACTTGTTTCGTAGTCTAAAGGAAATCAAAAGGATTGATGGTCCAGTTCTCATTGAAGATCTTAAGTATGGATTGACCCTAACCTATATAGGGAATCAAGGTAGAACCAACCCTAGCCTATGTTGGGAGCCAAGGTAGAACCGGTCCCTACCTATATTGGGAAACTGATCCTAACTTGCTTTAGGTATCATGATAGAACTGGTCTGAAAGGCAAAACAAATTTTTATAAGTCACGTACACTTTAGGGTTTGTGTGATTTGGAAACTGGATTAAAAAAATAGGAAAGTTCAAGATGCCGACATAATGAGTAATTTGAACATGTGCTGAAATATTATTTCTTAATTGTTAAAGGATATTCCTTGATACTCAAGGTGAGATCCCAAAACCGAAGTAGTATAGAATCTTTATATGATTTATGAAGTTAATATGTTTTGTTTTACCAACAATAAAAACATATCTCTGGAAATA
The DNA here is from genome assembly GCA_023529315.1 of Papaver bracteatum. Lineage (NCBI taxonomy): Eukaryota > Viridiplantae > Streptophyta > Magnoliopsida > Ranunculales > Papaveraceae > Papaver > Papaver bracteatum. The sequence continues at coordinate 1,819,049 of JAJJWX010000603.1, forward strand.
TATTTAGTTAAGTGCTAGCTAATATTGAGTTTTCCATGAAGATTTCGGTTATACGGTTGGATATTGGTTGGAATTCATAAAACAGAATTTAGGTGCTTTATTGCATATCTTCATAATATCTTCAGTTATGGAAATTCCTTGGTGTCCAAACTACCTTGGTCTGTAAATAGTGAAGTTTGTTCTTCTTACAAACTCATCCCGAGTCAAGGAAACTTCATCTTTGATGTTTCTGGTGTAGCCGACTAATAGTATTCTCGTAATATCTTATTGGAGAGGTGAGTAACCTAATTAGGTGAAATCTCTTATGTCTGCTAGTTTAAACACTTCTTTGGATCAAGAAGCGTCTACTAGTACAGTTGGTGGGAAGCTAGTATCTTATTTTTATTTTAGTTTTTAATTATTGATTTGATTGACTAACGGTAGTTGCACCTAGTTTGATTATTCTTGAGAACCTTCTCTTCTGACATAAGGTCATTCAAACTAGATCAAGAATTTAACATTGACTTGTGATCATCCAATTTTAACATACTCTTTTCTGTGCTTGATCGATCATAAGTCAAGAATCAAGTTTGTTATTATGCAGGTACAGAATTCTATTCAAGACTAAAGACAAAAATATTTTTCTTATTGGTTTTGTATCTTGATTTGTTTCATGCACAAACATTATTGTATGGGATATGACTAGATCTTTTTATATTTTGATAGACAGATTATTGACTAGTCGTATTTAGATCGTCAAGTTATCATTTGGTGGTACTCTTCAGTATCTGAATCTGGTAGTTTTGTTTGACTTGATCTGGATAACTTGTTTAATCCAAATCTTGGAATATCTTAAACCCGACAAAGGAGTTTAATCTACTTTAAATAGAGAATCCTTTGTCACACTCAACAATAATTATCTTTGATTGATTTCCTAAGATAATAAAGTGGTTACCAAACAGATTAATTTTTTACTGTTTGGAAGACGATCGAAAGGGTTGATTGCTTAAAGTCTTCAGAGAGACTCAAGCAACTTAAGATAGTGGACTATATCGTAGGATTCACGTGCATTGGTTAGATTGGTTGTAGGCACATCGTACTGAGGAAAGTATGTAATTAGGGGGGGGGGGGTAGTTTACTTGGTCTCAACTATACGAAGTTGGTAGAGTCTTTCTTTATATAACAGATTAATTCTGAGAGTATTCAAAACTGGACTATGTCCTGGGGTTTTTCTGCATATGTGGTTTCCTCGTTAACAAAATCTTGTTGTGTGCTTTTACTTTACTTTTCGCGTTATAATTTGTTCAAGTAATAATTAAAGTAATTGCAATTGTATGTTAATACCAAACAATTGGGTTGATCCCTATAGTTTAGAATTCGGTTTCAAACTAGAAACTGTATACCAAGTGTATGCTTTGTGGTTGCTATATTATTGACAGCTTTTTTCTATATTAAATTATTCAAAGTATAAGACTTGTAGGTTGATATCGAAAAGATTGTGGTGTATTTTGTACCCTTGGCATTTCAATAATCGTATTCTGTCTTATTCAAGTATTTCCCCAAAAATTAAGGGTGAGCAATGAACGGATTTGGTATCACCTGCGTCCAATCCATCAAAATGCCGAATTGAGAATTTCACCCGCATCTAATCAATTACTCGTTAGGTTTGACACCCGCGGATAGATGCGGGCGGATTTGCATATTTGATATAATTTTTAAAAAAAAAAAACTAAAATAGATAAATGTTTAACAAGAGTAACATGACCTAGTTTTATAACTTACGTACATTACTGAAATCTAAGTAATTAAAACATAACAAGGGTAACGTAATGTCTACCAACAGCCAAAATTTAAACATTTATCGATATGAAGGCCTTTGATCAATCAAAAATTAATACTTTTGGAATATCTTTGAGGACTTTCAGCGCGTCTCAATGAGAAACTATATATATTATGTACCAATTTTCTATAATAACCTTCATATATATGTATAATACCAACATTTTTCCAGTAGATGGGTAATGTTTTACCCCCGTCCAACACGCAAAAACTGTGGATTTCAAAAATCAACCTCCATCCAGTCCGTCAGGAGAAGAATCTGATGTCCACCTGCCAAAATGAAGATTGAATTAGGTAAAATCCACGGCTTAGGCGTTTTGCGAAAATGCTACTTATACACCAAAATTATACATCAAAACCATACCCCGCATACGTGTCAAACTTGCATTGGTCCATTCTTTTAAAGGGACCCCCTGTTTTCCTGGTGGGGTTGGGTTGGGAAGCAATGAACGGTGGAGATCGCTGCCACATAAGGGTGTATCTATCCTGTGTATGAAACCGGTAGATATGAGGCAGCTTCGGGGCGTTTTGCTCGTCCCTAAAAAAAGGAGCAGTCCCCAGATTTGGGTGTTTTGCTCTTCCCAAAAAAATAAAAAAGAATAAAAGAATAAATCCCCGGAAAATAGTTTCATTTTTGGGGAAATTAAGGGGAGACAAAAAAAAATATATTCTCATTGTCAGGCTCACAATTAATTTTTGATACCGTGACACCCATAATTATATGAAATTATTAGGGGAATCAATACATAACTCGTTATGCATACTATCTTTTCAGGCATAACTCGTTATGCAGCCTTATTTTTCAGGGGTATAATTGGAAGCGAAATTTGGACATAACATATCTAAAAATCCGCGCCTTAAAATTTTACAAATTTTATATCGTTGGAAATCTTTTTAAGAGAGCTACGTAACGAGTACAAACAAGAATATCAAATTTTTGTTTTTCACGAAAAAATCGGAGGTGATCCTCATTTTAGGGAATTTTTTCGAAAACTTGATACATAACCATTATGCAGTCACCAAAAACGATGCATAACACATTATGCAGACGCATACAAATTATGCAACCATTTTCTCCACTGCATAACAAATTATGCATTTGGGTAACAAATTTATGCATCTTTAACAAGTTATGTAACCATTGTTTTGGTTGATTTTAGTGCGTCCATAAAATTTTTGATGCATAATGCAGTATGCATCCCATATTTTCGGATGCATATCAGGTTGTGCATCTATTTTCTCGATGCATAAAATATTGTGCAACAATTTTCTCGATGCATAATGCATTATGCAGTCATATTTTCATATGCATAACATGTTATGCAGATATTATTGTAGGTGCATGACAAGTTATGCAGCCTTATTTTTTGTTGGTTTCAATACTAAGAAAAAAGTAGCTGCATGACGTGTTATGCAACCGTTTTCTGGACTGCATAACAAGTTATGCAAAAAAAAAATAAAAGCTGCAAAACGTGTTATGCAACCAATTTCGAGAATGCATAACAAATTATGCAATGAATTTTGTAGATGCATAACCTATTATGCATCACTATTCACACTTCCATTTTCGCAATATTGCACACAATACATCTAACCAACACCAGTTGCACACTGCGCGCGAAGACATCATCAAATTTATTCAACCATTAGTTATGAGATAGTGATGAAACTTATGTTACATTCACCACGGATCAACACCACACATTCAGGATTGGGAATTATAGTAGTTAAAATATTATCCTAGAATTTGGAAACAAGAGAAACTTGTCTAGAGAAGAAATTTCTCCCAAGAATCCCATGCCCACCTAACTATATTCTCAAAACTTAGAGCACAGTTCAAGTTTGCGTGCCTGAAAGAATGTGCACCGTCCTTTACCACTTGATTCGATTTCCTCGATCTTTCTTTTGGCTCCTGTGAAACCATACTACTTAACTTAAGTTGGCGCTTCCCATCGTTATCACCATCTTCATCGGTTTTGTCCACTTCCCTTCAAGAACAACAAAAGTAAATGATTATTAGACATAACATCCCCTGTAAAAAAGGGGTGTGTGTAGAATTCTAAGTAAGTGCAAAAATGATCTGTGTCAACAGTCATGTACAAATCATAGATTCTCAACAGACCCATATTTGATAAAACTCAAAAGACTTTATTTGCTTTTATTACACGCAGATCCCAGTTTAGCAGTAAGTTTGACTATCCATTTGTTAGAAATTCCTAGAATTTGAAAACAATATTTTGGTAAATGGTAAGGCAATACTTGCTCACCACAATTCTCTCTTCAGTTCAAATCATCCAATGCTTGGCAGCAACCATCTGGCTCATTGCAGTACCACCCCATTCACAAAATCATCGGAATATCATTTCCAAAACCCATCCTTCCAATTTCAACGGCAAACCCCTAATTCCTCATTCCCATGAACATCAACGGAAACCCTATTTCTTCTTCATCTGTTTCCAACCCTCAATCGGTCACCACTACAAGCCCATCTTCAATCATTTGATTTATCCACCAGAACCCTCTTTTAGAAATCATTTGCAATGGAATTGCTTTCCAATCATATTTGAGATCTAAAGACTAAAGACTAAAATCAAAAATTCCAATTCAAAACTAAAACCTAAAAACTAAATCGAATCAGACTGAATTGAATTTAATTGAAGAAGAGAAAAATTGATTAGAATCAAGAGTTGAAATTGATGGAACTTGGAGTGAACCTTAATTTGAAACAAAATCAACAGCTTCTTTTTCTTCTATTGAACGACTTGGGAGCAATTTTAGTTTATATGTTGCTGCGATTCGCACTCTCACTTCTACTGGAGTTGCGTCCAATAATGAAGGTACACGGGCTGAACTTCGTTCCAAACATCCCACTGCTGCCTTGCCGGTCATCCCCTCTTCTTCACCTTCACAGGAGGCTATGGTAGCTACGACGGATCTTGTGCTAAGTAGACTAAAGAGTTTCCCTAAGGGGACAGCTTGTGGAAGAGACGGTTTCCGGGCACAACATCTTCTCGATGTTCTCAGTGGGCCAGCAGCTGTTATTTCAGATGAGTTACTTGCCTCCATCACAGAAGTGGTTAACTTATGGCTATCAGGCTCTTGCCCGTCGGTTTTGGGAGAATATGTGGCCAGTGCTCCTCTCACCCCACTCATCAAACCTGGTGGTGGCTTGCGGCCTATAGCGGTTGGCACAATATGGAGGAGACTTGTCTCTAAATGCGCTGCATCTTTTGTTGGCAAGGAAATGAACTCATATTTGGGTGATTTCCAGTTTGGAGTGGTGGCTAAGTGTGGTGGAGAAGCAATTCTACATGCTGTGAATCGCGTGTTGGAAGAGAAAGGGGACCAAAATACGCTTTCCATGCTGCTGGTAGATTTCTCTAATGCGTTCAATCTCATAGATAGAACAACCATGATCTTAGAGGTACGTAGGTTATGTCCTTCGATATCTTGTTGGGTTGAGTTTTGTTACGCTTCACCAGCACGACTATATTATATGGACCATGTGCTTTCTTCTGCTCAGGGAGTGCAACAAGGTGATCCTTTAGGGCCACTTTTGTTCGCTCTTACTCTCCACCCGCTAGTCTTGAGTATTTCAGAAAGGTGTGATCTAGAACTGCAGGCTTGGTATCTTGATGATGGTACGTTGATTGGGGACACTATGATGGTTGCTAGAGCTCTGAGAATAATTCAAGAAGAAGGTGTTGCTAGGGGGATGTTTTTGAACATCAAGAAGACTGAATTGTTTTGGCCCTCTATAGACCCCAGGACAGCCGTTGCAGGTATGTTTCCACCTGATATTTGTAGGCCAGAGAAGGGAGTTAAGCTGCTAGGTGCTCCTGTTAGCCTTGATGCCCAATTTAATGCAGATCTGGTTGTTAAAAGAGTGCAAAAAACTATAGAGCTCATTGATGCAGTGGAAAAACTTGAAGATCCACAATGTGAGCTTCTTTTGTTCAAAAAGGAGTTGGAGCCCAGCTTGTTGCTAGGCTTCCGACTAGTTTCTTGTCTGAATTTGAAAATTAAATGAAAGTAAAACTGTCAAAAAAAAAAAAAAAAAAAAAAAAAAAGATCCCGATCTCTCTGTTGCAGAGAGAGAATTTTAAGGAAGGCTTATCTTCCACATTAAAAAGAAAAATAAATGCAGACAAAACTTAATTTCTTAAAAAATGGGTCTCCTAATAATTTTTCAAGAAAAAATGGGTGTGATTGTTAAGTTTTTTGTCGGTGGGTTTGATAGTGTTTAAAAACTGAGAAATGGGTGTCACGGTAGTTTTCACTTCATTTTTTTGCCCGACACTTTCCTTAACTTTGCACGCCCCGGAAACGCCTGTTAACACAAGCCCAAAAAGCCACTTTAACCTATTAGCACACGCCCAGCATTTTCTTGGGCTTTGTTAGCAAGATGAGTAGGTGTCGTTAGGGAAAATTAGGCGCAGGCCCAAAAAAAAAAATATTATTCTCATTGTCATGCTCACAATTAATTTTAGGTACCGTGTAGAGCTGTCAACGGGGCAAGCTAGGGTCAACCCGGCCCTAGCTTGTGAACCCGTTGACAAGCTAGGGTCAACCCTAGCCCTAGTGCTATTCATCAACAAGCCCAAAATCCCAACCCTAGCTTGTCCGCGGGTTGGCTTGTAGGGTTCACGGGTTGGCTTGTTAGTTATCATAACAACCAAAAAAAATGTTGAAAGTTAAAAAAAAAAAAAAATGTTTAAAATTACGTTGTTAGGGAGGATTGAACCTAGCTCAGCTAGGTGTTCACTTAGCATAACAACCACTGGACTACAAATGAACACGTTTCTATTAGATAAAATCTTTAAAATAGGTAACTAACAAGCCAACCCGTGAACCCGCGGGTTGACCCTAGCTTGGCTTGTTTTCTACTAGGGTTAGATATGCCAACCCTAACCCGGCTTGTTTAGACAACAAGCCAAGCCGGGCCGGGTTGAAACAAGCCAAGCTAGGTCCAACCTGCGGGCCGGGTTAGGAATTGACAGCTCTAGTACCGTGACACCCATAATTATTTCCGTGACACCCATAATTATATGAAATTATTAAAAATGTCTGCATGACGGATTATGCATCAGGGGTATAATTGGCAACGCAACTTGGATATAACATATCTAAAAATCCGCGCCTTAGAATTTTACAAATTTTATATCGTTGGAAATCTTTTTAAGAGAACTACACAACGAGTACAAACAAGAATATCAATTTTTTGTTTTTCACGAAAAAATCGGAGGTGATCATCATTTTAGGCAAATTTTTCGAAAACTTGATACATAACCATTATGCAGCCACAAAAAAAGATGCATAACACATATTGCAGACGCATAACGAATTATGCAACCATTTTCTCCCCTGCGTAACAAATTATGCATTTGGATAACAAAGTTATGCTTCTAAAACAAGTTATGTAACCATTGTTTTGGTTGATTTAGTGCGTACATAAAAAAATTGATGCATAATGCAGTATGCATCCATATTTACGGATGCATATCAGGTTATGCATCTATTTTCTCGATGCATATCAGGTTATGCATCTATTTTCTCGATGCATAAAAGATTGTGCAACAATTTTCTCGATGCATAATTCATTATGCAGTCATATTTTCGGATCGATGCATAATGCATTATGCAGTTATATTTTCGGATGCATAACAGGTTATGCATCTATTTTCACGACTGCATAACATGTTATGTAGATATTATTGTAGGTGCATGACATGTTATGCAGTCTTATTTTTTGTTGGTTTCAATACTAAGGAAAAAGTAGCTGCACAACATGTTATGCAAATATTTTCTGGACTGCATAACAAGTTATGCAAAAAAAAAAAAAAAGTTGCAGAAGGTGTTATGCAACCAATTTCGAGAATGCATAAAAAGTTATGCAACAAATTTTGTAGATGCATAACTTGTTATGCATCACTATCCAACAGACCCAAAGCTGACCAATCTATGCCCATATCTTTTCCCATCATGAGTGACAAAACCAAACCAAAATAGCATACTATAACTGAACATACTTGTATACAATTGATCATAATCTCGCAAATTTTATTTATCCATTAAATAATAGTACAAAGAGTTGCATGATAACAAGTGAAGGAAACAATTAACGTGGACAATTTTTTCAAGAGAGCTGAACACCAAACTGTAATGTCAAACAATCGATGCCGACGCCAACGGTCCCCATACCGGTATTTCAGAAATTAAGTGTGAAACTAAACTCCACTATTAAAAGATAACCACAAGAAAAATTCCAATGCAGTAACCTATGTGCATCTAACTGCTAAAGAATTAAAAAGAAAATACAGTAATCTATTTGTCATTCTTAGGCGTCTTCTTATGACGATAGCAAAAATGTACGCCTATGGGATTTGAAATACGTTTTGCCATTCCTACTTAATTATTTACGAGAAAGAAATGTTCAAGAGAGGAATATACTGAGTAGGGAAACCTAAACTCCCAAGTTCTAGAGCAAGTAACTGAGTAATGAAAAATAAAGCTTATCACCAGCATCCCAGTAGTGTTTCAGGTTGTACATGAGTTATCCTATTGGTAGCAGAAAGATATATATAAGACAAAATTTGTAAATGTGGGGTGGGAGTCCTTAAACATCTTTCACCTGTCACCGATTTTCGCTAACAGACACCAACTTTTCCTTCCCTTGTCTTACTTCCTTGGAGATCTTCATCATTCTTTGGACATCCTATACATGAAACAACATCACAAACACACGTTATCGATCCAATAAAATTATAACATGGAATTAAATCTAAACATTCATATACTCAACCCAATGGATCTCTTAACCAATTGCCGGTAAACAAATCACATTTTCCTGTAATCAAAAATTATAGTTGTCACTTCAATCTAGTATGAAATTTTCTAACAAGACTAAGCCAATTTACAAGCACCCAATCTCATCATCACACATGAAAAATCAACAAAATGGGTTAAAGTAAAGTCTAAAATGACTAAACTTTATGAAGAATTTGTATAATTCAGTGAACCATCGAGAGGACTAATAGTAGAGGTAGTATTATTAGGGAAAAGTGACAAAAAAAATTGAAACCAAGTTTTTCAAATAAATTCTGCACCATTTAGACAACATATGTCAATCTTAGTTAATCCAGTTCATTTTCCCTAATTTTCCATAAACTAGCTATATGAGTACAAATACTAGACAACCAACACACTGGAGCAGGCAGTTCTTATTTGACAAGCAGTACAAGGGAAAGTGACTAAACATATTAATCAAGACAACATTTATTCATATCTCACAATTCAAAACGTTTTATATCTCAGAGTTTCAGTTGGACATCATAATACAGTTATTATAGATTTGTGTACGTACCTGTTCATTAGTAATCAACAACAAAAGAGGGAGAAATCAAACATCATCATCTTCTCTATCAACTGAATCCAAATCAACCCATTCTTAACCACATCTATTGCCGTCTTCCAATCCTTCACAAATCCACAAATCACATAATCCGTGGTCTTCTTTCTTCTCTTAATTTGACAACAGCACAAAACCCATCTCAATTCTATCTTGAAAAGAAGAAGAAAATGCTCTCCAACTGATTTGCAATTGAACGCAACTCATCTCAGATTTGAATTGAAGTAAACCAATTCATCAAAATATCCTTTCTAATTCATAAATTGAACTAAAACCCTAACTTTATTCATCAAAAAATTCACTTGAATTTTTTGCTTTTCAAACTCTATTCACCAAATTCAATACAAATTAATCCAAATTTTTTAATCCTTAACCATCTAAACAAACTCTGAGTACGGTAAAGGTTAAAGATGTCTAGTGAACATCTGGTTTCGATTGGAGAGGGGCTGAAAAGTTCTTGATACTCCATGAGCATTAGGTCTCCTAGAGTACAGATGAATAGCAACTCCATCGTATTTAAAAGAATCCAACCATTTTAGGGTTTCTTCTACTTGTTGTCTTAGAGCTTCTTCGGGAGTAAGTGTTATTGATGATGATCAGGATTGATGGGTGGAGCTAGATGGAAATGGGAGGATTTTTATTTTGAGAGGACTCAAACCTGAGCGGAGATGATCTGAAGAAGGAAAGCACACGAAATAAAAGAAAAAGAAGAAGCGAAAACTAATTTTAAGAAATATGGGTGTGAGAGAAATTTTCTCTCAAAAAATAGGTGCGAGCGTGACTTTTTCTGGGTGTGGGTTTCTCAGTGGAAAAATCTACAGAATTGGGTTTGGCTGTAGTTTTCACGTGTCGTTATCAGGTAGATTGAGGTTCACCGTATGTACTGTACAACTGCCATTAATAGCGCCCATTTAACCTTTTTTCGCCTGTAAAACTTATAATGCTTAAAATTAACACAAATATGAGAGGGTAAATTAGTATGTATATTTTATTATATTTATGTTAATTATGATTCAAAAGCGACATTTTATTGATTATTGAGGATGTTTTGGGGGAATATACCTCATTTCCTCATCAAGCTGACTACATGTAGAATTAAGTGATGTCTTCTGCCACACTTCAGACACCTTATATTTCCTAGAGTGTTTTGCTAGCAAATCTACTACATTGTTGCCTCACTTTCCAACATCTTGTACTACTAAGATAAAATTTGACATCCTTAATAATAGGTAAATGAACCCAGTGTCAGCACCATTAATTATCGTTGTTACTTTAGCCGAATTTGTTTCCAGAATGATATACTCCATCTGTAAACTCACTTCCCAGCAAACTGCCTCCAATGCTGCCATACACTCCGTCTCCTCTGCGCTTAGATATCCATTTCTGTAGATGTATTTTGACCATTGATGAGACCTTGTAAAATTCCATATTATTAGTCTTATGCCACTTTCATTATATAATAACTTAAAAGAAGCATCAAAATTAATGGCTAGAAAATGTGCATCTACTGGAGACCATGTGCTGTCTCTAGGCAAAAGGTTAGAGGCCTTCAACATGCTACGTCTAGAACTGTCAGATATCATATAGTGAACTAGGTTTTGGGATCTTCTAATTAATGTATGAAATTGGGTTACTGCATTGTATCTCTCCTTCCAGGTCTAGAGACTCTAGATCTTTTAATGCATGAAATTGGGTTAGGATTAGGTTTTGAGATCTTTTAATGCATGAAATTGGGTTAGAGACATTCAACATGCTAGGTATAGAACTGTCAGATATCACAGAGTGAACTAGGTTTTGGGACCTTAACAATGCAGTGTTTGGGTTAGGCTTAGTGTCTGAATAGTTCATGTTTCCATTGCTTGATTATTGTTGCTAAACCAACTCGCAATCCAAGACTGCACACTGTTTATATTAGTCATAGAATTTGTACCACCTGGAACATAAGTTAAGACTGCCCTAGTGTAAGTATAGTGCATCAACAGGTGATTAGTAGTTTCTCATTCATGCTTGCACAACTGGCAAACCTATACCTCTTATTGTGGATTACGTTCCCATCAAATATTGATTGATTACATGTCCCATTATGAACATAGTTGTGTTCCTTTTTGTGAGATCACACTATACTAATTTGTTGCGTATTCATTTTTGGCATGTGGGGTTTATGTGTTTTACTCTTCCCCACATATATGAGTCACACTATTCTATCATTTTGAGTGATTAACCAGGAAGGCAAAGGTCAAGGCGAAATATACCAGAAAGGTAATCGGAGGTATGCGAACTTAATTCCGAAATTATACACTTGTTACAATTCAAAATACGTATCTGAAACTTGAATTTATATGGAAGCTTTTATATTTTGGATAGTATTTGCTAAGGTATAAGGGTTGAACTAATAAATTTTTGGGCTACGTCGATTGAAATTTTTGAACCTTATTGCATTTTGGAAACATACGGATTTTGTTGGTATATTCACTATGAATCCTTACAGGGACAACACTCGCCTACTAGGATCACATATGGGTTTAATGACTTATTGTACTTGCTAAGTGTGAGCCTCACTCTTACGAAAGTGAGTTAAGATTTATGTTTTATAATTTTAAACGTGGATATATTAGATTGGCACACTATAGAAACATATTTACAACCTAATATATATTATTATTTTATACTAATTTATTCTCTTAAATCAACCTGATTTGATTGGGGGCCGCCCACATTAAATGGGGGCCATGCACTAGAAGACAAAATAGGGTTCCCAATAGCAATTTGGGTCACCCCTTATAAAAATACTTTCTAAATGGCTAAAATGCCCTTAAGTGATTAGTATTAAGAATTAATGAATTTGATTAGTGTGTTAATTATGTTTAGTTTAAAATCAGGATTTGGGTAAATAAATTTGGGGAAATTTTTTGTTTTTGGTATTTTTTTTTTGAGAAGAAGAAGAGAAGTTTTGATAAGAAAACTATGGTTTTTGGTAATGAGTGATTCAAGTGGAGGGAATGAGTTTGATGAAGCTTCAAACAACAACCATGATTGTGTTGATGGTAACATTGTGTCAAGTAATCCTATGGATTGGATGTTTGATGAAGATATGCCAATGGAGGAAGCCATGAATAATGGTGGAAATGAAGATCCTATTGGCCCAAATGAGGGAACCAACACTAAAAATGAGGAACCCGAAGCTCAAAACAATCAGGTAAACTTCCTATGCTCTTCAAATTGTGTGAATGGTGTTCCAAGTGGTCGATTCATGGACACCATGCAACTCTACAGAGTGACGGTCGTTAGTGTCGGGTTGTTTATTCGCTAACGATCCTCAAGAGTCGCCCGTCTGTTAACACCCGAGCTGACGACTAAAACCTGCAACTTTTAATGGCGATGAAAAATCGTCAGCTTGGTGTGCTAAAAACTGACGACTCTCTAGGTACTTCAACAAGAGTCGTTTGTTTTCTTTGTTTACACACCAACGACTCTTAAACACAGGTCTGGGGAAAATTGTTTTTTTGGGTTTAAGGTCGTCACACATGTATGCATACAAACTGCCGACCCTAAGCAACCATTAAGATAGATCACTAGAGTCGTTGATATCGATAGTGTTGCATGTTAACGACCCTTAGTGTTTTCTTTTAAGATATTGATTTCATAAGTTCATTTCATTGAATAGTAAAAGGCATACATCTTGCATAGATTTGCATTGAAGGAAATGAAATACAATAGATAATAACGGTGCACTTAAACACTCAACCATAGATGCTGTAATTATAGGTAGTGCCATTCAAGATGAGGTAGCAATCTTCGAACTTAAACTTGTTCCCACGAAGCACCTCGTATCGCTTATACGCCTTCCCCAACTGAAAACACAAAACAAAAAACTTAGTTAGTATTGTTGAAAGCTAGGTTTAGATAAGTTTCACCTCTTGTTAAATACTTACTCTTACAACGCCCAACATATTGGGCATGGCTTTCCTTACGGCTTTAATTTCTATTTTGAAAGCCTCACATTCTAATTTTATCTCCTGGAAACGTTCCTTGACTTGTTTCAAAGACCTTGAGTTGCGATTTCCGTCCAACGCAACAAAAACGATGAATACATGGTTCCACCAAGCATTCGATGTTTCATTAATGTCTTTTTCCAGACTTTCAAAGTGGTTTGTGACTGTCAACCAAGCTCTCGCAACGGCACAATTCTCTTCGGAAGTGTAGGGAGCAGCCATTGTGTTTTCTCTTGTTTTTCCTCTTGGATGATGAATGATTGATATAGTATGTGAAGGTTAAGAATGAAAGAGTTGTGTGAGTATTAGGTGAGTCTTGGGTCTCTATTTATAGAGTTGAACGACCCAACTGCCTCTTTTTTGAAAAAAATTTTCCGTTAGTGGACTCAACCACATCTGGTGGATTCAAAATTCGCATTTACTGCTATAACCGTCGTCAGCTGTCCATATTAACAAACCGACGACTCGTTTTTACATTTAGGGTCGTCAGTCTCTGACTTTTAAAGTATGACGACTCTATATTGAAATATCTGATGTATTGAACAACAAGCGTCGTTAGTATTTATTTCTCCTAAACAGACGACTCTTAGTGTAGAACATTACTTGAAAAAAGCGTCGTTAGGTATTAATAGTTTTAACATGATGACCCTTTCTTTGATAATTAAAAGTTGAACTGTTTTTATTGAATTGGAAAGAAACATACATGTAATTCGAAAATAAAGCAGAATGAAAAGACATAATTATAATGGTTCACTACATAACACTTAACAATATTGTTTGAATAGCCAGAAATTTTCGGTCAAGAGACGATAGCAATCTTCGTGCAAAAACTCATGGCCGTACTTTTCCTCGTATTGGCTGCAACCCAAAGTGTACTGGAGAATAAAATTTTATTATTAGTTAGCATTTTAAATGAAAATAACCATATGAGAGGCCTTATTGATTGACAAACTTACTCTAGTGGTGGCGCCTTCTTTGGGAAGAGCCTTGAGTCTCGCTTCAAATTCGTCTTTCAGCGCTACGCACTCCTTGTAGAGTAAATCGTATCTCTCCTTAATGTCTTGGAGCGACCTTCCATAACGATTTCCGTTAAGTGCTTTGAAAATAATAAACACACGTCCCCACCAATCATTGGATGTTTTATCTTGGTTATGGTAGGGATCTTCGGCTTCGTCGTGGTTTGAGAAGACCCAGTGCTCTCTTTCAAAGTCATGCTTTTCGACCGTGATGTGTGCTCTGAAAATAGCAACATCCTCATGATTGTTGAATGGAGTTTGAGCCATTTTTAGTGTTTGAGAGTGATGGGTGAATACAAATTTGGTGTTTGAAAGTGATGGGTGAATATCTTGATATGGATAGGTCTCTTTTTATAGTAAAAAATTTACAAACGGATATTTTTTGAAAAAGAAAACGGTTACCCATTTTCCAAATATGCAATAACTACACCTAGGATTGAACCGTTGTTTTAAATTTTAAATTTTTGCAATAACTGCTATTTGGCTCGTTAGCCATGTTATTTACTCAGCGACGACCCTTACAGTCGAAGAAGAGTGGTTTTCCTATACCTTGCTAAGGGTCGTGTGCCAGAATATTTCGAAGTTGACGACCCTTAGAGTCGTCATTAAAATAATACACCTGACGACCCTAAAAGTCGGTTGTCTGAAAAGTTCTCAAATTGACGACTCACATGAGGTCTAATAAAAACCCAGCAGTCGGTTGGGATATACCCTTTTTTTAAAAAAATTGTGTAGTTGGTTTTGGTGAGCTCTCAACCTGAACCCGTATCTGCTATCGGGCCGGATACCTCCGAACACTACATCAATGATTTGGTAAGGTTTAATGGTCTGAATGGATATATATGTTTTGGAAATTTTTTTACTTAGTGTTCTAATGAACGTGTTATCCCTCACATGATGATTATGTCTGGAAGACCAACAACTCAAAAGTCGTTTAGAAAAACTGTGAATGATGCGAAGAGCTGCACCAGTAATCCCTCACGTGATGATTATGTACAAGCGGAATTTACGGAGTACGAGAAGTCTTTCCTTCCCAAGAAAAGGAGAAGGTCCAAAAACGAAGAGTCAACAAAAAACGATAGCGAATATATACCTACGGAAGAACATGTGGTCGACACTCAACAGAGCCAATCGATCGTAATGGTGACGATAAGAGGTAAATTAGGAAATCCGCATACACCAAGGGATTCGCAAGGAAGATCAAATCGTGTTGCTTACACTTTGTACGAGGCGTATACTGCACAACTTCCATACGTCATCTTAGATCACCTTATATCCACCGACGACGTGGATGCGGATGGAAATTGTGGTTATCATGTTGAAACCGAACAATTGGGGCATTTCGACGTGGCCGACGAACTAAATCTAACCCAAATCGAATATGCAAGAACAAAAATGGCAGCTACACTTGTGAAGGACAAGCAACTCTATTTAACCATGATCATGGAAGGTGATTCAAAAGAGAGGGAATACAAGTTCAAGGAGTTGTTATCTAACGTGAAATGGCGGAAAGGGTCGAAGAAGGCCGGTTATAAGTTTTGGATGCAAATGCCCTTTGGTGGTCAGCTTTTAGCGGACACATTCACTTGTGTTGTAATGGTTTTCAGTAAAGGCTTCCCCGGAGGCTCTTGTATTTACGTACCCTCAAGAACTAAGTGTGAGGCGGCGATAAAGAAGAGAAGAATTATAATGGCACATGTGAACGATAACCATTACATAGGTTTGAAGATTTCCGAAGAATGCCCTTTGCCGCGGGTGGTCTATGGTGATTGGGGAGAGTACACCAAGGAGTGGACAAACCAGTATGAGTATGGAATGAACATTTGGAATGCTATGGATCCCACCCCGATTTACGTTGACATGGGCGGTGAATCGTGAGTGAAGACGTTTATTTTGGCCAATGCATTGCATTTTTAAGCATACCTTTTGTAAGTGGTTGTATCTTGACCCGGGATAGTTGTATTTTGAAGAATGCTTGATGGATACAATGTGTTTACTCTTGCGGATTATTTGTTTTTCTCTTTGTAAAGGTTAAGTCGTTAACATACATCAAATTACAGGTTAACGACGCTTAGAAATCGTTAGATTAAATTATTATGTTCCATAACTACTTTAAAGGTTAATTTTGCATTGTCTACTGGATTATTAATCACTAGAGTCGTTATTGTATATATACCTCCAGGTTAACGACTATCATAGATAAATTTGCCATGTGTCCCGGTTTATTTTCAACTTAGAGTCGTTAGGGTACATATACAAAATTATTGACGACTCTAGTCTATTGTATCTTGGAATCACAACGGATCTTTTGGATGTACACTTTTACCCAAAAAAATAGCCGTTGCAATTGGGTTTTAAATATAGAGGAAGCAATTGTTTTTCCCCTAGCAAGTTCTTTTCGCAATGAAAAATCAAAGGTCAAGTAGAAATTCTACCAAAGACATACTCCAAAGATGCAAACATCCAACAAACTCGATTTTGGCAATGGAAGAGGATATACGCAAAAGAAGCATGCGACCACCCCAAAAATCATACACCAAATCGCCATATCCTACGAAGGAAGAAGAAGAAATGCGCGAGGCCAAAAAGCGGGGTCTAAAACAATTTCATCTAAGGGAAAGGATGAAACAAGTGGAGGAAGAGACTCAATGGCTCAAAAATTACTACATATCGAAGGATCTTGAAGATGAGACTACGTCTCGGTCAAACCATGTTGTGAAGATTGGTGAAAACTACAAAAAACCACAGCACAACTATGATAGTGGGCACATTTCTTCAAGGGTTACTCATGTTTGAAATTGTGCTCCGAATACAACAAATTTCTCGCTATGAACAACGGGGATAGGCGTGCGGCCCAAGAAGCGTATAATAAATGGAGAGGAGAGCCGTTTTATCACATCGAAGCCGCAATTGTTGTGGAATCTCGCAGTAGTAAAAGTGGTTAACATGTAATATCTTATTGTCATTTACATACACTACCAATGCTAATTTGTCATACTAATGACTTTTTTAGTGAAATCAATTCCCTTTTTTTGTTGGGTCATATGTTAAGCATATAAAACGTCGTTATATATATTCCAAATTAAATTAACGACCCTTAATCTGGTTGTTATGATCTAATAAGGGTCGTCATGTTTATTTCAAATAAAAATAACGACCCTATTTTAGCAATCACCTGAGCCAAGTTTTTAGTTAGGGTCGTTCACTTTAGCCATAAAAAACATAACGCCCATGTCCATATATGTCTTATCTCCCTGGATTCTTTTATCACAAGGGTCGTTAGGTTAATCCATAAACAAAATAACAACTCTATTCAATAATTTCTTTACTTCCCTGGATTATTGCATTATTACAGTCGTTAGGTATATTTCAAATAAAAATAATGACCCTAACTAAATATTTCAGAAATCCCCTGGATTATTGACCTTTCGGGTCGTTCTCTTTATCCATTAAGAGACTAACGACAATGTCAATCTATGTTTTATCTCCCTGGATCTTTTGCACAAGGGTCGTTATGTGTATCTGTAAACACACTAACGACCCTTTACAAGAATTTCTTTATAGTTTTTTTAATAAAGGGTCGTCTTTCTGATACAGATATAGTTAACGACTCTGATACTGGGAATTGAATTTCTATTCAATCAACGAAAGGGACGTTCGCCTGCTATAATCGACTAAGCTGACCCTTAACTTAGTTTAGAAGAGAAAGAGTATTTTTCTAATCGTAAACATGCTAAAACAATAAACATCGTGCCAACATATTATGAAAATGTATAAAACCTAAGTTCAAGTTTGAAGTTTCGAAACCTAACACACAAAGTTTTTTAACAAACCATCCAAACATAATAAGAAACCATTGAAACAAAAGTTATAAAACATAACTTCAAGTTTAAAGTTAACACACTTCTTTGCAACGAAGACCACCTCCTCTTCACGACCTGCATGATCTAGAGACCTTCTTCTTTATCTTTGGAGGACCCTGAGTTGCACCGCCACCTTCTTGTTCATTTTGTGGTTGGCTACTTTGTCCTTGCTGACAACGTTCTTCTTCCATCTGTACACGTGTTTTCTGGATCCTCTTGCCTTCCTTGGACAGCTCATCAAACATCTTCTTTGCTTTCGGATTTTCAATGTGCTCTATGTATTGAGCGTAACGACATAGCTTCTCAGGATCAAAGACTTCCCCTTTATCATCCGAGCAACATAGATCCTTGACAAAAAGTTTCATCTGTTCCCTCTATATGCATTCAAATACGAATTCAACGTTAACTAGCTTATATTTGAATTTAGATGAACACATGAATACTATGAATAAGCAACTCACCACTAGTTTAAGAATTGTAAAATCATATCTAGGGTCAGCTTGAGAAGAAGAGGAGGATGATCTGTTGGTCCTCCTAGTCGAATCAATACGAATAACCCGACCATGCGAGAAACTTTCATACCATTCAAGGTAATCTGGTGTTGCCTCATGCCCTTCGTTGACATGCGCCTAAGTTGTGACATCTACTAACCTAGAGTGTCTATCATTCCAATGGTGGTAACTGGGTTCAGGGTCGTAAACCACCTTTATGTTCGACGCGTCAGCCAGACACTTAGACAACTCATGCTTGAACGGAGGTACGTACTCTTCATCGGGTGAATCTTTAATAAACCCAAGTTGACGCATTACTCTAATCGGATTGTACATCGAGAAACCGTAAGGGTGAAACAAAGGGCCATCGTACATCACGACAGGTTCCATTACGCCCGCTCTATTCTCCGCATACGGATTAAATTTTACCTCTTCCACATTGATGTTGTCCAACTTTGCCCGCATTTCTACCAACGCCTCTTTTTGCTCCTTATCCTGAGAACCGGTGAACACATAGCGTTTACCTGTTGGATCTCCTTACTTCCAATATTTGTTTGGTTTCACATCTTCATTACCTTTGATCAGTGAGGGGAAATGATCATAGAACCACACCTAGACAATAAAACAATGAAATAAACATCAAATGATTTAAAGAAAATAATTTAGACAAACAAAACAACTTTCATCAATCCAAATACCTGGAGTAGACCCAAATTTCCATTGATCTGTGAAGTTTGTTCCCAAGATGCTTTGGAAAGCTGACTATTCAAATGCGCAACTATGGCAGTACCCCAAGAGTACTTGTTCACATCTTCCAAAGGATCCAAAAGCTGAAGAAGGTTGGCGCTAGCCCTATTGATCGCTTGTCAGACGACACAAATATAATTCACTTCCTCACTTAACTAATATGAATATAGTATTCGATAAGAAAGAGTTCGTATCCACAGAGAGGCGATTGTTGTTATGCAATTTTCAGATTCTTATGTAACCAAATAACCCAAGGTGTGTTTTTGTTTTTATCTAAGTAATAAAATTAAACAAAGCAAAGTAAATAGTTGGAATAATCAATAAGGAGAAGATATTGGTTAAGGGATAGTATCATTCACAAACATGTATTTTTCATCTATGATTAGAATTGGTATTTAATCTCTCAATTATCAAAAGTCCTTAGATATCTTGATCGCAAGAATATCTCGTTTATTTCCTGATTTTATCACAAACAACATTAAAAGATGCTATCGTGAAATCTTCTTAAAAATCAACCTAAAGTGTAAAAGCACAATTAGATTTAACTCCCTAAGAGCAATAAGTTCTATGAAATAAGACTAATCGATGCAAACAAACGTGTAAAAGCACTAATTCGTTTTAACAAAGGTTATGATTCATATGCGATTAAAAAGATGTATCACTACAAGTATTAACCACAAGTTGCTACTAGAAATCAGGGACAAACAACTTTTACGTATTGAAAACCCTAATATAGCTATAGAGATGAAAACAAATCCAATTGATTCCGGACTCAACAAACTAGCATTCAAATCATATGATAATAAAACGATGAATCATAAACGATAAAATTGAGACAAAACTAATTCATAGAATCAAATAATCATGCTTGAAGAAATCAACTTTTATCCCATAACCAATTAATGTATTTAGCTACACATATTCATGGAGTTCATCATCAAAATATTCAAGGGAAGACTATGAAACATAAAAGAGAGCAAACCCTAGAAGTAGTTCTCTGCAAAAGCTCCAAGAATAGAATAAATCATTTTTTTTTTCAAATTGTGTAGAAAACTTCCTTTTTATAGCTTTTTCTCCTTCCAAAAATAGGTTTTGTCTTCAAAGTCCGTTAGTTGGAAATTCACCCGGCCCACGAGTGAGAGAAACCCATGTAGAAAATCTGTCCCAAAAACGCTCACCGGAAAACTGGGTTATTGGTCGGAAAATAGTCGTCGGGCACCTGAAAATGTATCCCGTCGAAGGAATATTCTGTTGAAAGATTCCGTTATCTTTGAATGTTGACTAACGGTCTTTAACTGTTGACCGGGTCAGTTCTGAATCACTGAGTTAGAGTCGAGTCAGCTAGCTAACTCAACTGACTTGACTTGGCTGCCATCTTACTCCTGCCAAGTGTTATGCACGGCCAAGATGGCCGTGCCTTCTATGCCACCCAGCCATCATGGCTGTACATCCTGCAACTCTTGAGAACACAAACCAACTTCAAATTCCAATCCAACTCAAACCCTTTCTAGCATAATCCACCAGTTCAGAGCTACAGCTCCATTGCCAAGCTCCCTTAGCAATATCAACACTTGAGCCAACCCATTACAATAAGTAGCTCCACCTGAACCAACAGCAACCACCCTGTAGTTGCACCAGTAGCACCTCCCTACTGATCTCTTTATTCAACAACCCCAGAGATGCACCAACAACAATGCAGTTCACCTGCAATATCAACAGCCACAGCAAACTATTCCTACAAACTCCTTGCCCAGCTGCACAGCTCCACAATCCACTCGAAACACTTCCAAGTCCCCGGCCAGCTCTCGACTCATCCATTCAATACTTATAACTCCAGCTCTGCCTAACCAACTCCTGTTGTAGTTCTGCCTCTACAGTAACCACCAAAAACTGCCAACTTGTAGCTTCAATTTAACCTTTAACAGCAACAACTCCTATTTCCACCAAATCCACCTGCTCAAACAAACCCCAAATTCATCCTTCTTGATTCCATGACAGTAAACCTCAGACTCGACCAAAACCCACTGCTTAATTGGTATACTGCCCTCGACTCAGACTCAACTCCATTATTCTCTCAAATTCGAACAATTGCCCATTAGATTCACTACCAGATCAAAGCTATACCCATTCTCCAATTTCTTCATTTGAACCTAACTTCTAATTCTCGATCCACACAACATCAGGTCATGAAACATCCACAGTCTCTAACCCCTATTGCAACCTGTATAACCTAACATACATCTAGGTCTTCAATCTCCCATCTCAACCATCTGTTTTATTATTTACTGGCAAGAACAATTACTAGCAAACCCTAATTCCATCAGACCCATCTCTGAATTGAAACAGATTTCTCGATCTCAGTTCAGAACAGCAGCCTAATCTGAACAGCAACAAACCCATCAAATTGCTTCCGATTTCTGAGTCAGCTAACCACAGTTCAGTCCAAACACCTCCCACAATTCCAGATTCGACCAAACCCATCTCTGCAAATCAATTGAAAACCCTAAATCGAGTTCATGATCAACACTAACCCTGTAATGGCTTCATTTCCTTATTTCCTTCACATCCTTTCATTAGTTCAACAACAGCATCTCTGATTCTTATCTAACAGTTTATTCTCTTCAATCAAACCCTGAATTTCTCCATGGAACTCTTACAGCAGCCACACAAGTTCTGAATTTTATGAATTTAAGATGGGAAAATGATTGAAGGACTCTCAGATTTAGGTCCTTGTAAGAGGTGAACTGAACACAGGCACCCAGTAAATAGACAAGGGCCGCCCATATATTATTTAGCCTGTCGGTTTCAGATAACCGACAACCTAATTTGCTTCTTTGCTCAACTGTCAGTTTCAGGCAACTGACAGTTCATTATTCATCTCCTTTGCTGCGCATCCTAGCCGCTCCAAGTATAGCTCGCATGTGAATTGATCTTTTCGCCTTTTCCGCTCCAAAGGACTCCATTGCCCCAACAACAGCCATCTTTTACTCCTCATATTCACTTCTTTTCTTCAATGAGAGTCATCACTAAAGTTGTCGTGCTTTTCAGACAAAAATTGCATCACTAAAGCGGACATACTTTTCAGACAGAGATGAATAAATAAAAATAAATAATGAGACACGATCCGCCTCCAACGCTTTTGCCATGTTTCCTTTTCTTTTGATCCGAATGACTCCAAAGTACCTAAATACTCAAAAACAAAACATAAGATACATAATTTACAAGAAAACTAGCAGAGAAAGCATAAAAAATAGATAAATAATACGGTGTTTTAGACACCTATCAAATTCCCCCACAATTAGACTTTGCTAGTCCTCGAGCAAATCAAACAAAACAATACTAAAACAAATACATACAACTCCGTCTCGTCGAGGCTACGGTTAATTTTAGCATAAATAACAAGCCTTTAAACCCCTAGGTGTCCCTAGTGGACGAGTTATAGTCTCGTGAAGGTTTACAAGAGGTCTACCTACAAAACCTATATTTCCAACTCCGTCTATTTGTGACAAATCAATGAACGAATCCAAAATGACTACAGGAGGAGGTACCTTGCAAATTCAATTCATATATTAGTAAAGATTTAATTAGATAGTCGAACAAGCCACAATACTCGGAAACTAACAAACCACAATCACAATGAAAAGATAAAGAAGATGGATATAGATGTAGATGTTGGCGAATGTTCACAAGTGATCGATGTTTCCCATATCTGTCTGAAGGTCACTGCCAAGATGAACCTATTCCTATTGGATTGAGCTACTTGGTATGAATTCTACATCAACTCACTAGCATATACAAGGGAACCAGGAGTGACTTTATTCAACCAAAATAATAAAATAATACTTTTTTTTTATTTATTTCTTTTTTAGACAACATGATTGGATCAAACTGGACCCAAGCGCATGATTCTTGTCAGCAAGTACATGATAGTTGCCTTGGATCCTGCATTCCATGCTTGTTTAGACGACGGAGACAGGGACTACGTTTCACACATACTGCTATTCCCAAGTGTCTTTTTATTCCGTTTTGGTCTAATTGGTCGGTCTTTTTTTTTTTTTTTCATATATTTTTTCATTTTTTTTTTCTTTCTAGTAACTCAATCACTCTATTTCATCCTAGCAGCAATAACACGTCGATGTTAGTGACCCACCAAAACACTTAGAGAACAATAGATAAATATGGAAAAATAAAAATAGAATGCGATATGGTGATATTCCGAGATATGGTAACAACTATCATGGTATTTACGATTATGAGCTATGTTCGTCCCTTTTAGTTAATCGGTTCCTCAACTCCTGCATTCAAAATGGTTCCATCCACTAATGGTGTCATCCTAAAAGCACAAGTTTTCGGAGTTCAAAAATCACGAATCTTTTTCTTTGTTTTTCTATTTTCTGATTTTTTTTTAAAGGCATAAAACACACTAAAACAACTATACAAACATATAAATGCTCCCCCACACTTAAACTTTACATTGTCCTCAATGTAAAATTGAAACATCCAAAGAGAGTTCAAGGTGGGAAATTCCGCAAATGATATGCAAAAACAAAGAAAATAAAGATAAAAGCAAATGCATAAAATAAAAAGATAAGGGATAAAGATACAAAACCGGTGGGTTGCCTCCCACTTAGCGCTTGGTTTAAAGTCGTCAGCCCGACGTACTCCTTGTTTGCTAAGACTCCTCCAGCGAAGATGCCTCCACAAAGTTCACACCTTCCACAACTTCGGAAGTAAAGTTCTCATAATATGGTTTCAGCCGGTGTCCATTCACTTTAAACTCCTTACCTGTAGCTATACTACGAATATCTACTGCACCATGAGAAAACACATTAGTAACAATAAAAGGTCCGATCCAACGTGACCTTATTTTACCCGGAAATAATTGCAAGCGAGAATTAAACAAAAGCACTTTCTGCCCAACACAAAATTATTTTCTAGAAATCATAGAATCATGAAATGCCTTAGTTTTCTCCTTATAAATGCGAGAGCTTTCAAATGCATCATTGCGTAACTCCTCTAGCTCTTGGAGTTGTAACTTCCTTTGCTTTCTAGCACCATCTAACTCCAAATTGCATTGCTTAATAACCCAAAAATCCTTATATTCAATCTCAACGGGTAAGTGACAAGGATTACCGTACACAATCCTAAAAGGAGACATCCCAATAGGTGTTTTGTATGCGGTTATATAAGCCCACAACGCATCATTAAGTCGCATGCTCCAATCTTTCCTTGTTGGATTCACCGTCTTCTCTAGTATGGATTTCACCTCTCGGTTCGACACCTCGTCTTGTCCATTGGTTTGTGGATGATAAGGTGTTGCAATCTTGTGCGACACATTGTACTTCTTCAGCAATCCCTGTAAGAACTTGTTTTTGAAGTGAGAACCCCCATCACTAATTATGGCTCTTGGAATTCCAAACCTTGCAAAAATGTTAGCTTGCACAAAATCTGAAACCACTTTAGAATCATTAGTTGGGGTGGCTTTAGCTTCCACCCATTTCGAGACATAATCAACAACAAGTAATATATAAAAATTCCCATGAGAGTTGACAAAAGGACCCATAAAATCAATACCCCATACATCAAAAACTTCAATAAATTGAATAAAAGTTTGTGGCATTTGATTTCGAGCACCTAGATTGTCTGTCCTTTGGCACCTATCACAAGTTGTGCAAAATATATGTGCATCCTTAAATAGAGTTGTCCAATAAAAACCGCTTTCAAGTACCTTGTGAGCTGTTCTTTTACTCCCAAAATGTCCTCCGCAAGCATAGGAGTGACAAAAAGACAAGATAGAGTTAAATTCAGAGTCGGGAACGCACCTTCTTATTACTTGGTCGCTGCCATGTTTCCATAAGTATGGATCATCCCATATATATTGGTTCCCTAACCTCTTAAGTTTGTCCCTCTCAGCACGAGACAAGTTCTTTGGGATTTGTTTAGACACCAAGTAATTCACAATATCCGCATACCATGGTTCCGCAAATGCAATTGAGAATAGTTGCTCATCCGGGAAACTTTCACGCAACGGGATAGCTTCCTTGTCCACATCAAGACGGCTCAAATGATCCGCAAAGGTGTTCTCAATTCCTTTCTTGTCCTTGATTTCTATATCAAACTCTTGCAAGTGTAAAATCCACCGTATGAGCCTCGGTTTCGCCTCTTTCTTTGTAAGCAAGTACCTAAGTGCTGCATGATCTGAAAAGACAACAACTTTTGTACCAATTAGATAAGAGCGAAACTTTTCCAAAGCAAAAACAATAGCTAATAACTCTTTTTCAGTGGTAGTGTAGTTTTGTTGGGCTTCATTTAACGTTCTAGAAGCATAATAAATAGCATGAGGTATCTTCCCCTCACGCTGCCCAAGCACCGCACCAACCGCATAATCACTTGCATCACACATGATCTCAAAAGGCTTGCTCCAATCCGGTCGTTTAATGATAGGGGCGGAAATCAAAAGTTCTTTCAAACGATTGAATGCCGCCATACACTTCTCATCAAAGTTAAAAACCACATCTTTTTGCAATAAGGTACAAAGTGGCGATGCTATCTCGGAAAAATCCTTGATGAATCTACGATAAAAACCTGCATGACCAAGAAAAGAGCGTATCTCCCTCACCGTAGTGGGAGGGGTTAGAGCACGAATAAGGTCTATCTTAGATTTATCAACTTCCAAGCCTTTAGAAGATACTATATGGCCTAAAACTATGCCATGAGTTACCATGAAATGGCACTTCTCCCAATTAAGCACAAGATTTGTTTCAACACATCGTTCAAGGATTAGTGACAAATTGTTCAAACAAAGGTCAAATGAATCACCAAAGCCACTAAAGTCGTCCATGAACACTTCAATTATGTTTTCAACATATTCCGAAAATATACTTACCATACACCTTTGAAAAGTAGCTGGAGCATTGCACAAGCCAAAAGGCATCCTTCGATAAGCAAAAGTACCAAAAGGACAAGTGAAAGTGGTTTTCTCTTGATCCTCCGGCGCTATCACAATCTGATTATAACCTGAATAGCCATCAAGAAAGCAATAATAAGAGTGTCCAGCTAGACGTTCAAGCATTTGATCAATAAAAGGTAATGGAAAGTGATATTTTCTAGTAGTGGCATTCAATTTGCTATAATCAATACAAACCCTCCAACCGGTTTGCACACGAGTTGGGACAAGTTCATTCTCATCATTCTCCACCACAGTCACACCTGATTTCTTTGGTACAACTTGTACCGGACTCACCCACTTGCTATCGGATATGGGGTAGATAACACCCACTTCCAAAAGCTTGAGTATCTCCTTTTTCACGACTTCCATCATAGGGGGGTTCAAACGAAGTTGCGCTTCCCTTGTAGGCTTTGCATCATCCTCCAAACGTATTTTGTGCATACAAACGGCAGGGCTTATACCCTTGATATCAGCAATTGTCCATCCTATGGCCGTATTGTGCTTCCTTAGCACCCTTAGAAGTTTTTTCTCCTGTAATTCACTAAGCTCGTTAGAAACAATCACAGGTAACTCTTCATTGTCACCCAAGTACAAGTACTTTAGGTGACTAGGAAGAGGTTTCAATTCTAACTTTGGAGATTTAACAATTGAAGGTAAAAGTTTCTCATCACTGCATGGTAAAGAAATAAAAGAGATATTATGAGTTTCCGGGCATCCTTGTAGTGAGTTGAGATCACCAAGGGCTTCTTTAACCTCAATACCACACTCTACACCATTATCAATGGATGTAGTTAAAACGGTTTCCAAAGCATCTTCACCATTAAATTCGAACATTTGTTGTGCCAAAGTATACATAACATCAACGGATAAGCAAGAGTGGACATCACTAGGATATCTCATCGTCTCGAAAATGTTGAAACGTATTACTTCCCCATCAAACTCCATAGTTAGCGTTCCCTTATCCACATTAATAATGGTCTTCGCCGTTTTCATGAAGGGACGCCCAAGTATCAATGGAAGAGACGAGTCCGGTGAACCTTCATCCATCTCTAAAATACAAAAATCAGCAGGAAATACTAGTTGATTAACCTGCACAAGAACATCCTCAACAATACCCATAGGGTAGACATTAGAACGATCGGCTAATTGCAACACAATTTCAGCCTTTTTGAGAGGACCTAAATCAATCGACTTATACATAGATGCAGGCATAACATTAACGGATGCACCTAAGTCTAACATTGCTTTGTTAAATATAGTGGTACCAATTGTGACGGGGATGTCAAAGCTGCCCGGGTCTTTGCATTTCAGTGGGAGTTTGTGTTGTAAGATTGCCGAAGCATTCTCCCCCACACTAAGCACTTCATTACCTTTGAGCCTTTGCTTATTGGTACACAAGTCCTTCAACACTTTTTCATACTTTGAAACTTGCTTAATAGCATCAATGAGTGGTATGTTCACATGAATCTTCTTAAGAACGTCTAAAATCTCCTTTTCTAGTGCCTCCTTCTTAGAATTTGAAAATCTGCGAGGAAAAGGTAAAGGAGGGACATAAGTAGGAATAGGAATTTTAGAGTTAGGAATAGGTACCTCAGAAGTTTGGGGAGAATCCTCATTCTTATCCTCCAAAACAGGTTCCTTTGGTGCTTCCACCTTGCCCGAATCAGCAACTTCGGGTTGCACAAGTTGTGTACCACTTCTCAATGTAATTGCATTCACACCCTCTTTTGGGTTAATAGGTTGAGAAGGGAGTTTCCCACTATTTTGTTCCTTCAATTGGTTCAACTCATTAGCCATAGAACCCATTTGTGTCTGCAATTCCCTGATCGCACTCTTGGTTTCTTGTTGACTATCTTTAAACATAGAAGAAATGCCTTGCATCATTGTTTGAAGCTTTGCATCGATATCGGAACCTTGATTTTGCACTGATTGTTGTGGTTGCTGAAATTTTTGACGCGGCTGGAATTATTGTTGTTGAGGTTGAAATCCACCCGAATTGTTGAAAGTAGATTGTTGAACCGCTCCTTGCTTGTTCGCATAGCTAAAATTGGGGTGATCTCTCCATCCCGGATTGTAAGTATTGGAATAAGGATCATACCGTCTTGGCTGATTTGGAAAAACCGCATTAGCTTGCTCATTGACGTCTTCATACCCATGAGAATTTGGTATCACCGCGGCTGAAACTTGTTGTAGCATTGCTGTGATGTTTCCCATTTGTTGACGAAGTTCCTCCACCTCGCTCACTTCATTGACTCGCCGAAGAAGCACATCCGAACCACGACTCAAGAATTGTTGAGAATTTGCGGCCATGTTTTCAATCAACTCTCTAGCTTGTGCCACCGTCTTGCTCACTAGTGCACCACCACCCGCTGCGTCGATAAGATTCCTATCACTTGATTGGAGTCCTTCATAGAAGTATTGGATGATCATGGCGTCACTAAATTGGTGATGAGGAAAGCTGGCCACCAACCTCTTGTATCGTTCCCAGCAATCATATAACGATTCTCCGACATTTTGCTTCATTCCGCAAATCTGCTTGCGAATTTGAGTAGCCTTAGATGCAGGAAAATATCGCTCTAGAAAGAGTTTCTTGAGCCCATTCCAAGTTGTAACACTCCCGGAAGGCAAGTAGTATAACCAATCCTTAGCATTACCTTCCAATGAGAATCGAAAAACCTTCAACATAGCACCATCCGCCTCCATATTTGCTGGGAGCATAGCCATGACAATGGTGTGGAAATCCAAAAGATGCTTGTTTGGATCTTCATTCACCAAACCATGGAACTTTGGTAATTCTCTAAGAAGTCCCGGCTTGATTTCAAAAGTGGAGTCGGTTTGAATGCAACCCTGCTGAATATCCATCTTGTGAGAAGTTAAGTCTTTGAGTGAACGATTTGCAGGGTCACCCATTGATTCTTCTCCTTCTCTTTCTTCTTCAAAAGGAATATCGTGTTCTACTTCCTATCCTTCTTGCCGAAGAGCTTCGTGTTCTACTTCCAAGTCGTGTTCTTCCGTCGTGCCTTGCCTTGGTTGGAGTATTGTTCCTTTTCGAGTAGCTATCCCGCACCTTGGATAATTCCAATCTTTAGAAGCCAGAGATTAGGTACCTGAAAAACAATTCTCACAAACAAGTGAGAAACAAGACGAGAAACGAAACACAAGTATGCAAGCAGAAAAATAAAAAGAAACTAAAAACTAGATAACAAGCCGAATGCCTCCCCGACAACGGCGCCAAAATTTGATCGCTTGTCATACGACACAAATATAATTCACTTCCTCACTTAACTAATATGAATATAGTATTCGATAAGAAAGAGTTCGTATCCACAGAGAGGCGATTATTGTTATGCAATTTTCAGATTCTTATGTAACCAAATAACCCAAGGTGTGTTTTTGTTTTTATCTAAGTAATAAAATTAAACAAAGCAAAGTAAATAGTTGGAATAATCAATAAGGAGAAGATATTGGTTAAGGGATAGTATCATTCACAAACATGTATTTTTCATCTATGATTAGAATTGGTATTTAATCTCTCAATTATCAAAAGTCCTAAGATATCTTGATCGCAAGAATATCTCGTTTATTTCCTGATTTTATCACAAACAACATTAAAAGATGCTATCGTGAAATCTTATTAAAAAGCAACCTAAAGTGTAAAAGCACAATTAGATTTAACTCCCTAAGAGAAATAAGTTCTATGAAATAAGACTAATCGATGCAAACAAACGTGTAAAAGAACTAATTCGTTTTAACAAAGGTTATGATTCATATGCGATTAAAAAGATGTATCACTACAAGTATTAACCACAAGTTGCTACTAGAAATCAGGGACAAACAACTTTTACGTTTTGAAAACCCTAATATAGATATAGAGATGAAAACAAATCTAATTGATTCCGGACTCAACCAAACTAGCATTCAAATCATATGATAATAAAACGATGAATCATAAACGATAAAATTGAGACAAAACTAATTCATAGAATCAAATAATCATGCTTAAAGAAATCAACTTTTATCCCATAACCAATTAATGTATTTAGCTACACATATTCATGGAGTTCATCATCAAAATATTCAAGGGAAGACTATGAAACATAAAAGAGAGCAAACCCTAGAAGTAGTTCTCTGCAAAAGCTCCAAGAATAGAATAAATCGTTTTTTTTTCAAATTGTGTAGAAAACTTCCTTTTTATAGCTTTTTCTCCTTCCAAAAATAGGTTTTGTCTTCAAAGTCCGTTAGTTGGAAATTCACCCGGCCCACGAGTGAGAGAAACCCATGTAGAAAATCTGTCCCAAAAACGCTCACCGGAAAACTGGGTTTTTGGCCGGAAATTGGCCGGAATCCGGCGCCGGAAAATAGCCTTCGGGCACCTGAAAATGTATCCCGTCGAAGGAATATTCTGTTGAAAGATTCCGTTATCTTTGACTGTTGACTAACGGTCTTTAACTGTTGACCGGTTCAGTTCTGAATCATTGAGTTAGAGTCGAGTCAGCTGGCTAACTCAGCTGACTTGACTTGGCTGCCATCTTACTCCTGCCAAGTGTTATGCACGGCCAAGATGGCCGTGCCTTCTATGCCACCTAGCCATCATGGCTGTACATCCTGCAACTCTTGAGAACACAAACCAACTTCAAATTCCAATCCAACTCAAACCCTTTCTAGCATAATCCACCAGTTCAGAGATACAGCTCCATTGCCAAGCTCCCTTAGCAATCTCAACACTTGAGACAACCCATTACAATAAGTAGCTCCACCTGAACCAACAGCAACCACCCTGCAGTTGCACCAGTAGCACCTCCCTATTGATCTATTTGCTCAACAACCCCAGAGATGCACCAACAACAATGCAGTTCACCTGCAATATCAACAGCCACAGCAAACTATTCCTACAAACTCCTTGCCCAGCTGCACAGCTCCACAATCCACTCGAAACACTTCCAAGTCCCCGGCCAGCTCTCGACTCATCCATTCAATACTTATAACTCCAGCTCTGCCTAACCAACTCCTGTTGTAGTTCTGCCTTTACAGTAACCACCAAAAACTGCCAACTTGTAGCTTCAATTTAACCTTTAACAGCAACAACTCCTATTTCCACCAAATCCACCTGCTCAAACAAACCCAAAATTCATCCTTCTTGAGTCCATGACAGTAAACCTCAGACTCGACCAAAACCCACTGCTTAATTGGTATACTGCCCTCGACTCAGACTCAACTCCTTCATTCTCTCAAATTCTAACAATTGCCCATTAGATTCACTACCAGATCAAAGCTGTACCCATTCTCTAATTTCTTCATTTGAACCTAACTTCTAATTCTCGATCCACACAACATCAGGTCATGAAACAACCACAGTCTCTAACCCCTATTGCAACCTGTATAACCTAACATACATCTAGGTCTTTAATCTCCCATCTCAACCATCTGTTTTATCATTTACTGGCAAGAACAATTACTAGCAAACCCTAATTCCATCAGACCCATCTCTGAATTGAAACAGATTTCTCGATCTCAGTTCAGAACAGCAGCCTAATCTGAATAGCAACAAACCCATCAACTTGCTTCCGATTTTTGAGTCAGCTAACCACAGTTCAGTCCAAACACCTCCCACAATTCCAGATTCGACCAAACCCATCTCTGCAAATCAATTGAAACCCCTAAATCGAGTTCATGATCAACACTAACCCTGTAATGGCTTCATTTCCTTATTTCCTTCACAGCCTTTCATTAGTTCAACAACAGCATCTCTGATTCGTATCTAACAGTTTATTCTCTTCAATCAAACCCTGAATTTCTCCATGGAACTCTTACAGCAGCCACACAAGTTCTGAATTTTATGAATTTAAGATGGGAAAATGATTGAAGGACTCTCAGATTTAGGGCCTTGTAAGAGGTGAACTGAACACAGGCACCCAGTAAATAGACAAGGGCCGCCCATATATTATTTAGCCTGTCGGTTTCAGATAACCGACAACCTAATTTGCTTCTTTGCTCAACTGTCAGTTTCAGGCAACTGACAGTTCATTATTCATCTCCTTTGCTGCGCATCCTAGCCGCTCCAAGTATATCTCGCATGTGAATTGATCTTTTCGCCTTTTCCGCTCCAAAGGACTCCATTGCCCCAACAACAACCATCTTTTACTCCTCATATTCACTTCTTTTCTTCAATGAGAGTCATCACTAAAGTTGTCGTGCTTTTCAGACAAAAATTGCATCACTAAAGCGGACATACTTTTCAGACAGAGATGAAGAAATAGAAATAAATAATGAGACACGATCCGCCTCCAACGCTTTTGCCATGTTTCCTACTCTTTTGATCCGAATGACTCCAAAGTACCTAAATACTCAAAAACAAAACATAAGATACATAATTTACAAGAAAACTAGCAGAGAAATCATAAACAATAGATAAATAATACGGTGTTTTAGACACCTATCACCTATTACCTTTGCTGTCGGGAAATATAACAGACACAAGTACGTAAAACAAATACGCGCCAGCAGCGTAACGGCATTCCTCATCAGTGAGACCCTCCTTTTCTTTTTCCAATGTCCTAGAAAACATCTCCCTAATCTTTACAAGTTTGAACTCTTTCTTATTATAGTTGGTTCCCTTATCAAATTGCCCATTAGTGGTGGTTTCATCCCATCCAAAAAAGTTCTTGGTCCACCCATAGATATTAGCCCAAGTAGGCCTTCTCTTGAAATTCTCACTGGTGGATTTGCCTTCGACGTGCAGCCCTAATATCTGTTCCGCATCATCAGGAGTAACTGCCATCTCGCCAAATGGGAATTGCAATGTGTCGACTTCAGGGTAATACCTTTCACATAGAGTAGATACTGCAACCTTATCATAATCAATCACTGAGTTCTCAACGGCAGTATACAAACCTGAGTTTTCAACATGAGCTCTAACTCTTGCACATTCCTTATCTAAAGGCCACAACTCCATTTTCCCAAAAGAAGATTGGTGCCCAAAAGGTCGGACGGCATTCTTATGATCCTACGAAAGAGAAACAAGTCATATTTAGAATGTATTTACAAATTTATATAACCTAATCGAATAACAAGCAAAGTTGGTATACTTACGATTGTATCATAGATGGTACGAGCCCACGATCCCGGATATCCAAATAGAACTTTACATCCATCCCTAGGTTCTCCTCTCGCTTTACCACTAATAAGACGATCCAGCTGCAAATATTTTATAGGAACGTGTCTTGTGCTAGGTGCAATGTCCGATCCATCCTTATTTACCCTCTTTTTAGTCTTCGGCCCTTCAATCTCTTTACCGCCCTGTTTACCAGCATCATCACCTTCATCCTCCTTATCACCATCTTTACCTTCATCATCATCCTTCTCTTCATCCTCTTTCTCCTCCTCTGCACCATCACCATCCCCATCCCCATTACCATCACCATCCCCCTCCCCATTACCCCCATCCCCATAACCATCACCATTTCCATCATCTTCTTGTATCTCTTCTTCTTCTTCTACTTCTTCTTCCTTATCACTTCCTTCAGCCGAAATAACAGGAGAGGATGAACGTGACGAATCCGAGGACTCCTCACCTTTGTCTCTTGGTTGAGTGATAGAAAAGGGTAACTCACTAGGTTTTCTTCCGCGAAATGGACCGGCATTTAAGTACCTACCATGTCGGGGAGGTCTGGAAGGAGGGGTTATCATCATTTTAACCATGTCTTTAGCCTTCTTGGCACTATAGCCCATACACGTAAAAGAACATAACAAACATAGGAGTTAGATTCATGTCTTCATTTTAAGGGTCGTCACATTAGGAATCTAACAACCAAACGACCGTTTAAGACACAACAACGACTCAATTTATTGGGTGACGACTTTTCCAATTTTTTGGACATGGACCCTGACTTTTTCTCCAGTAGGGTCGTTTGTTAATTAGTTAGCGTCGTCCAAGAGAATACAAAAGGGTCGTCGGTATTTAAACACCGTCGTTAGATTAAGGTCGTCGCCTTCGTACTAATACACAACCGACTCTAATCTAGGTCAACATTAAACTACAGTTGCAGAAAAACGGTCGGCATCTTCAACCTAACAGCCTAACGATTTTTCATACATTTTACATGCAACTTTAGGGTCGTTAGGGTTGTAACATTTCGACACTACCGACCCTAACACTGTAACTTCCATTCTTCGGTTACCAGACTCGATTTCACAATCAAAACACACCAAAATACGGAATAGAAGTTGGGTTTTAGTTAACATACTTTCTAATTGGGGCCATGCGGTTCTTGGGTTTTAGTTAACATACCTTTTAATGTGGGCGGCCCCCAATCAAATCAGGTAAATCAACCGTGGAAAAATTGTGCAAGATCAAATAATCTGTACAAATATTGGGTTGTTGTGGTGACGTTATCCGGAAAGAGCAGTAAAAGCATTACTGGTTTGAATAAGGAGCAACCTCATCTAAAACTGTTATTGGCATTTATGAATTAGATAAGAGGCATCCCAAAGTCACCTCCGGGAAGGAAGTTAGAAGTTTTTTTTTTTATCGGTAAAAAAATTGATGCCAAAGAGTTTCGAACTCAGGTAACTAGTATCATCACCGATTAACTTTACCAGTGTACTACAGTGACGTCGGCTAAGTCTTGAAACATATGGAATATGATTGTTGGTCCAGAACGTGTTGCGGAAACTGGATACGAGAATTTTATGTCGCATACTTTTGTGGTTATTTTTGTTTTCTTTACGGCAATGGCCACACCAGTTTTTAGTATTTAAGGCTTTTTTATTTTTTCCTTTTGTTCTTTTTTTTTAACGATTGTAACAGATAGTATTCTCTACTAGGAAGGTTTGTAATCGTGACTCGTTTTTTATTTTTAAAAATCGATTCGTATGATCATGAATCATTAGTTCATGGTGCAAACTTAAAAAATTTATGATAACATTTTATTTTGTATCAGTAAATATAAACAAAACGTTATTGTTAAAAACAACGATTATGTTATAGAACAATGCTTAGGAGGCTAACTCAACCTATTTAAGGTCAAATCTAGGCCAATTGCCAACTCTCCACATTTTTATTAAACTAATATCCATTCAAAATTAGAGATTCGCAGAGTTCTACGACAAATAGTTGTCTAACCCAAACATGGGCGCATGAATCTAGGTTACATATATGTCAGATTCGTTGACTAAAATGTTAGCTTTTACGATTCTAGATAAATTCCATTCAACTATATGATTTGAATTGATTATCAAATCACTGGAATGACTAGTACGAACCCAAAAATTATGTCTACTAGGACTAAAGAGGAAAACCTGTAATATACGTTAGGGAATTTTAGATTGTTTTCTATAACAATTTACTTTTGTTATTTTCTTGTTTACTAATGATAATAGTTATCTTAATATGTCTTATGCTTGATTTTATTATTATTCATACTTTATTAATATACTGACATTTATAAGTGAAGAAATTTATTACTGTTGACATAAATTTATGGCTTAAATCGCCTTGAGATAATAAGAAAAAATTTCATACAAAAAACTATTATAATATGCATGAAAGAGGCAGAATCCAAATTTATGAACCCACAATTGGGGGATATCAAAATTAATTGGGGGATATAGTCACAGGACAAAATTGGTGTTTCAATAGCATTTCTAGGTGACCCCCTATGTAAATATTTTTTTAATTCCTAATCTAGCCCTCACTAATCCTAATTAGTGGTTAATAATAATTAGTAAATTCTTAAGTATTTGGGGATAGATTAGTTTGATTTTTTTTTTATTTCTAATCTAGCCCTCACTAATCCTAATTAGTGGTTAATAATAATTAGTAAATTCTTAAGTATTTGGAGGATAGATTAGTTTTTTTTTTTTTTTTTAATTTGTGTGAGTGAGGAGTAGAAGGAGAGGAAAAAAAAATTGAGTGGAAATTTTTTTTTTTAAATGGAAGATGAGTGTGATGAGAGAATTGCTGGAGCTGAATCTTTAGCTCAATTACAACAACAATCATATCTTCAATCTTCGATGTATGATAACAACTCACAATTAGAGTTATATGATGAACCAACACCCTTGGATCATGATTTTCGTGACCATGAAGTGTTTTGTGAAGAACCAACCCAAGAAAGTAAACATGTTCAGAATACAAGCAACCCCAACACACAGGTAATGCTTCAAGGAGGTCGAAAATTTGATTTTTCTTTTAGAAACCGCCATTTTTTCCCCTGTAAAAGCTTAGTACCGGCATGCTCGTTGTATGAAGACTACGCCGGAACTTGTGCTACCGGCGTGGTATTCATACAACACAAATGCCGGTACCATATATCCCCATTTTAAACACGTTCTCGGCGTGGTTTTCATACACTCTTCCATGCCGGTACAACATATCCCCCATGTTTAAAACATTCCCGGCGTAGTATTGAAACAATCAATGTATGCCGGTAGTAGTGTGTATTTTTATTTGTTTTTGGGTGAGAGTAGAAGGAGGGAAAAATATATTTGAGAGGAATATCTTTTTTTGAAAATGGAAGATGATTGTGATGAGAGAATTACTGCCACTATCGTGGTTTTGAACCGGTACCGGCATGGTAATCTAGTTTTCGAGCATGCCGGTACCTGTTCCTGGATAAAAAAAACAAGACTACCAGCACTCATATAATAAAAATCAATGCCGGATTTAGGTACCGGCATAATTAAAAAAATGTCGAGGATGCCGGTACAGTCTTGGAAGTTCCTGCATAACTAAACACCAATACCGGCATACCCATCAAATAATCATTGATGCCGGGATTGAGTACCGGCATTGAAAAGAAAATGTCGAAGATGCCGGTACAACTCACTAAACCCTTTTCTTCTCTGTATATTAGAAGTTCAATACCGGCGTGGTCTTCAACCTAGATCGAGTGCCGGTACCTAAATCCGGTGTGGTATTTATCCTAGATCGCATGCCGGTATCCACTAGGGTATATTAATTATATGTCCCTACTTTTAACTCCCTACAAATATATCCTTATGCAACAATAATTATGTCCCTCCTTTTTTATAACCTTATCCATTTAATATTAGATTACCTTAATACCCTCACTCATATAATATTTTTCTTTATTTCAAAATACAACAAATTTCTTCCTCTACCACTTCACCACCACCACTAGCACCACCACCACCAACATTCAACTACCATTCCACCACCACCACCGTTCAACAACCACCACCTACCAACCGCCACCACCACCAATATTCCACCACCACTCCTTCACCGCCACCATTACACCACCACTAGTCCTCCTCCACCACAAATTCGTCGTCGCCGCCGCCACCACCACCGTCACCACCGCCACCATCACTGGTTCAAATTTTTTTGTATCAACAAAAAGTAATTGATCCATTTCAGTTGGATCAAACAATGGATGTTTATCCATTGCAGTTGGATCAACAGTAGAAATTTATCCATTGCAGTTGGATCAACAATGGATGTTTATCCATGTTGATGGAAAAATGCTACCACTTCATCAGCTGCAGTTTCAGATTCACCAACAAAACCATCAACAGTAGAAGTTTATCTAGTTTATCCAAGAAAAAAGGATCAACAATAGAAGTTGATCCAATTTTAGTGGATCAACAATGGAAGTTGATCCATGTAAAATTGGATCAATAATGATAGTTTATCCATGTAAAATGGAGTGAACTTGTCGTGAGTCGAACACGCATCATCTGACATGGAGTCAGTCATGCTACCATTGCACCAAAAGTTCAACATTAGAACAAATTTACATGATTTAAACTACAAAACATGAATTCAAAGGATCAACAACCATAGTTGATCCAAAATATATGGATCAACAACCATAGTTGATCCAATATCACTACCTGCTTCAACCCATATAACCACCATATTTCATTACCTGTAGCTTCATAAACACCAACAGCTCCAAGACCAGCTTCAAAACCAATCTCAGTTGAATCAACAATGGATGTTTATCCATTTCAGTTGGATCAACAGTGGATGTTTATCCATTGCAGTTGGATCAACAACCATAGTTGATCCAAAAAATATGGATCAACAACCATAGTTGATCCAATATCATTTTCT
This sequence comes from Papaver bracteatum, assembly GCA_023529315.1. Classification (NCBI taxonomy): domain Eukaryota; kingdom Viridiplantae; phylum Streptophyta; class Magnoliopsida; order Ranunculales; family Papaveraceae; genus Papaver; species Papaver bracteatum. The sequence continues at coordinate 1,857,412 of JAJJWX010000603.1, forward strand.
GCTTCAACCTAGATAACCACCATATTTCATTCAGCAACATGCTTCAATCTCTGTAACAACAACTCATACCAACACTGCCAATAACAAATCACATATCTACAGCACCACCACTACCACCAAAACAAGCAGAACCAAAATCCAACACAAATTGCATCATTCCAACCAAAAGGATAAACACTATGTGACTTAGTTTGTAGGTGACAGTGTCTCTGCTAAACCCAATCAAAAAATTCACAAATTCAATTTCCAGCAACAAAGCAAAACACTTTCTTCATTATAAGTAGGAGTAACGATGCAATAATCACAAAAGAAGAACTGAATTACTTACGATCTCAAAATCGGAACCGCTTCATTTCATATCCCATCAAATCCATAGCATCCACAATATATTGCATACAATCATGTATGTAATGCAATAACCAAACACCGGTCCAAATGTAACTTCAAAACCAAAACTACGCTAAAGGAAAAAAAAAGACAATGGTCAATCAAGACAAGCAGGAACCGTATCCTAAACATATCAACAGATTTCATTTACTACAAGTCACAGTCACTTCTGTCCATTTTAAATCTTGCCCTACACTACTATGTTGGTCCCTGTAAAGGTACGTCTGTGTTCAAAATTTAACTCTCAATTCAGTCAAATACACAGTTAAATTTTCTAAAGGAATAACAAGCTTTAGCTCATCTCTAAAAGCCATAATAGCATTACTAGCAAAAATTGGCTCTAACCAAATCCATAGCATCCACAATATATTGCAGATAATAGATTTTTGCTCGGCAAATGAAACAAGTGATTTTGGTGATATAAAAATCCACAGTAATTGACACTCAAAACACTAAGATTACTCACTAAAATCACTAAAAACCCCCAAAATCACACAATTCAGAAGAACAAAAAAAACTCACCTGTTTCACAATCTTAAGAGAAATATCTTCAGACAATCCATTACTAGTTCTAGGAACAAGATCTGGATCTTGTACTTGAGTATTCCCAACAACATCATGATGCTCCCCACCACCAACACCAAACACCAGTACCACTACTATTCCCACCACCACCGCCACCAGTACCACCACCACCACCAAATCCATAATTCTGAAACTGATGATGCAAAATAGAATTAGGCGAAGGAAACAAATGAATCGAAGTCGGAATTTGTTGAATCACGATTACGTTTCTCTTTGATTCATCACTGAATTTAGCAAAAAGGCGTCGATGAGAAATAAAGATCCTAGTACCATCAACAACCGTATTTCAATATATGTAAACCAGAAACGGACCAACACCATCGCGATAATCCAAGTGACAATATGAACCCAAAATTAACCTAGCAATCTACTAGCTACACTCTGTAATCTGAGTTGTCCAAATTTCTGATTTAAGAAACCAAAAACTTGAAGTTCCATTTCGAGATCTCAATTTCGCACACAGAAATCAAGCCCACCACAAAACATCACTAGATTTGAGGCTTAATTAACAGTAAATGTTCCCAAAAATTGTAACCAAATTGAGTAGAAATAGATCTAAATCGATTGTTGAAAAGTTAGGTGTGGTTTTGTAGGTGGTGAATTAGCAGCGGAGAAGATGTTTAAGGTGGTGTAACGACGAGCTAGAAATGAAGATGGTGACGATGGAGATGCTGCTGGTGTTGGTTGCGTTCGTTATGGTGGCGACGGAGATGAAGATGATGGTGGCGACGGATATTAAAATGGTGGTGAGATCTGTTCGATAGTTTTTCTCTGGATGAGAAATAAAGAAGATAAGAAGAAGACCTACTTTTAATAAGGTATAAAGGTTGGGGTATATTTGGAAGTCTATAAATTGTTGATGGGCCCCTGATGGGATTTTAGATAAAGAGGGACAAAATTATTATGTGATAAGGATATTTGTGTAGACTATCAAAAGTAGGGACAAAAGTTCAATTACCACTATCCACTACCGGTGCGGTATTCAAACTAAGGCGTATGCCAGAATTTCTGAAACTAAAAAATTGCAGTTAGGGTATTGCGATTTTGACCTAAACCCATACCTACAAATCCGTTGAAACACTAATTTAACACTTTAAATGACTAACCTTCTCACAGAAGCCATCTTTGATAGTTGTTTATCTTTCAATTTGGGTTCGATTGGGAAGTTGTTCTCTTTCGTGGAAGCATGATTATAATTTGGGTAGGTTAATCGACGAATAAATTTTTGATTTAACGATTAATCATCGATGAAGAAGATGAAGAAAAAAAAATCAAAACGATGAAGAAAATGAAAAAAAAAAAATCATGCCATTTAAACTTAGAATGGGGGATATTTGATTTGGTTTTTGGATTTTATGTTTTAGTAGAAAGGGCATAACAGTATTTTCATAATGTTTTTTAATTAATATAAGGGTGTTTTAGTATTTTCGCCCCAAAAAAACACCCATTAGCAGCCACCTTTGGTTGGGGGAAGTAATTCATATCCCCCAATTAATTCCCATATCCCCCAATTGTGGGTTCAAATTTATATTTGTCTACTTTATTTTACTAGCTTTAATTCATCTATTTTTAATCCTATTTGTAATTACTTAACACATAAGAAACCTACGATATGAATATCTCATGAATTTTTAAAATAAATAAAATCTACATCATTGTAGGTATAAATTATCTACAGATCCAGGTGGTAACATCCTAGAACCGGTGTACCCAAATACGAAGAGACGCGAAGTATAGAGCGAAGATTATCGGACACGAGATTTAAGGAGCCACGTGGATCGGGCGTAATGATGTCGGACAAGACTTGACCCAGACTTCTGATAAAGCTGACAAGATAAGGCGTGGCGGGTCAAACGAGGAACTATGGTCAAACGAATAAGGAAGAACGGGTCACATCGGATAACCATAAAGACGACAAAAAAGATAGGCGACATCGTGTTAATAATGCACCTAAAGAGATGGCCCGAACGGAGGATAGGCGAGGAGTCAGGATACATCGACCACATGAGACGACGTGAACCGGCCCGATCACAGAACTGCTAAATATATGTAACATGACCAACACCTTAATTTCGTTGTATAGAACTTCTCCTATAAATAGAGGGACTTGTATTCAAGAAAAGTAAGTTGTATTTTTGGGAGACAAAAGGAGAGAAACTCGAGTAAACACTAAGAAGAATAAAAGTGAGTAGTAAGTGCATCTTGTAAGGAAATCCCACGGAGAGCAACACCTTTGTAACACTTCAAAGTAATAAGATTCATCCTTTCACCCCCGTGGACGTAGGTAATCATACCGAACCACGTATATCTTGTGTTCACTGTGGAGTGTTTACTTTCATTTGAGATGAGCATTGCGTTTCTATCCTTTGGATGTAGTTTTTAGTAAAATGCATCTACATTCTGGCGCCGACTAAGGGGACACGACTAATATCTCCGGATACCTTGCCGTAAAAACCTTCAGAGACGATTAACAGCTCCTCAATACACGATTAACGTGTTGAAGTTGAAGCTATGATGAACTCTGTTGGCCGAAATAACGGTTGTTTTGAGTCATTTACTTCAAAGCCAGAACAGTAGCAGCGTCTTCTTAACATCTTCAACAGTTTGATCAACAGAGATACTTCACGAGCTCACCAGCGACTAATAGTTCGGGTTAGAAGCTATGTGAAGAATCTGTTGAAAGGACGACTGTTTGTTCTTGATAGTTGTATAATTGTTAGCGTTAAACGAGTTTTTTTTAGCTACGGCATGAAGTCGGGTGCTTCGAATAACCAAAAGTTTGCGTTTGTAGCTGTTTCATCGTGCGATAAACTGTCAACCGTATAGAATTTTTTAGCCGGCGGTGTAGCATAAGTCGTCGGAGAGTTCATAATTAGATCTCGAGAAAGTGGAGCTGGTACAAGTTTGATTTGATTCTAGGGGTTACTTGCCGTACTTTTTTCTAAGCATTATGTGCATAAGATCAATGATTTGGAACATGTAGAATAAAGGACAAAACTAACTTAAATGCATAGGTCGAGTACAGAGAGCGACGTCGTACGGAGTGATAGCGACGGGAAAGTGAGGTCAGCCACATATTCAGCATAGGGACAAAATAGGGTAGAGGGACAGTACCCACCTAATAACTGAAGTAGATCTTACACAGTGACAGCAGTCGTACAGTCGAACTTTTTGCCCTTATGTCTGAATTTTTTATTTGAAAATTAGGTCAAAGTAAGGGGTTCTTTTTCGTATTTGCTGACGTAGGGACGAGCTTATCACACGACGTGACCGATGGCTAGAAATTTAGGGAATATTAGGATGTTAAGGAATCGTACAGTCACTAGCAGCAGCATGCAGGCAGGGATAACGGGGCCGAGGCAAGAAGACAGTCGCCAACCACCACCCGAGGAATCTCATGCAGCTGCGCGAGGAATGCCTGTTGTAGACGAGGAAGTAGATTTGGGGCGAGACGATAACACCCTACCTCTGGACCAGGTTATATTGACTCAGAGAAGAGTTGACCAAATCGATGGACTCACAGCTTCAGACACCGATGACGATGAGGAAGCACTTGCAGTACAAGCTCGGAGGCAAAGGATGAGGCAACAAGCTGAGTACCAGAAAGCCTTGGGAAGGGAACAAGAGCGTCTTAGGCATATTAAGCTGGGGCGAGCAGAAGCAAGTAACATCGTCCCGACAACTGTTCACGCGGTCGATCGTATAACCAATCCGATACTACCCCCACCACCCACATCTGCACCATTACAGCCTCGGCCACACCAACCCAATGGACATTCCAGTCATGAAAGTACAGACCCGACGTTGTTGGCCATTTTGGAGAGTCAGAGGAGACAAGAAGCGGCACTAAGGGAACTCCAGCAGCGAAATCTAGCCTTGGAGTATGAGAACTACCAACTGAGGAACCAACGGACCATATCAATAGGGTCGTCCAGCCGAGGGACATCGGGTTATCGCGGCCGATCCGGTCACTCACCACCCATGATGGGCAAAGTAACCTTAATCATCTCGATCAGTCAGGTCAGCCACCATTACCTCCGGTACCCCCCACGCAGAGACATGGACCACCCGAGGATTCGTCCGCCGACGAAGAAAAGGGAGGAAGGGACGAGTGACAAGATCGGACAACTAAATCCAAGCTTGAGGAGTTGTAAGCAAAAATCAAGGAACTCTCGGGCGGAAGAGAAGAGAATAAGTTTGCCGAGATTATGAGTGAAGCCGAGAAAACGCCTTTCTCTCAAGAACTGGAACAAATGCCGTTCCCACCCAAGTGTACTTTACCTTCATTCCCCTCTAGATTTTATGGAACGGGCGATGCGATCGAGCATCTTAAGATGTATACCATGTCACTGATCCAATGGAGAAACAACCCGGTAGTAATATGCAAATTCTTTCCAGATAGTTTGGAGGGAGAGGCGCGAGATTGGTTTTATTCGCTCACACCTGGTTCGATTAACGGGTACGATGCGCTAGTCGAGGCCTTCCTTGAGACCTACATGCATAACAGTCGACCTTGGCCAAGAATGAACAAGCTGTTTACTCTCGCCCGAAGATTCAGAGAGCCCTTGAGAACCCTGACCGACAGGTGGAGGAAAGCGTGCATCTTGAAATTGGGAAGGTACCGGTGGATCAAGCCATCTTTGGGTTTGAAAATGCGTTGGGGAGATCGGACCCCATCTGGATTGCCATGTTTTCCGAAAAACCTAAAACCTTAAAGGAGATGAGAAGAATGCAAGAACACTACATCGCCCTGGAAGAAATTCAGGCCGAATCAAGAGATAGAGGAGTACAAGAAGCCAGTGCTGAAGTTGGTACCGAAACTAAAACGGTCATGGACGACCATATCAGGCGACTAGAAAAGATATCGAACCCGCCCCCGAGGAGCAGTGAGAAGAGGGAATGGATGGCCAAAGGGGAAAAGCCAAACCAGGAATCCCGATCGTATACCCCTCTAAACGCTTCTTTGGAAGAGGTGTTCAAGGAAGTGGAGAAGAGAAACGATATCAACTACCCAGCATCGAGGGAGGTACAGTTCCAAGAGACCCGAGATCATCCCGAATACTGTCACTACCATCAGTATAGGGGTCATTCCACCAGCAACTATCGAGAAGTGAAAGATATTGTTCAGCACCTCATCCGCGATGGATATTTGAGGCAGTATGTCCGACACCCCCTTCGGCCGAAAGCAACACCCGATACACCAGTTCATCAAGTCCGTATCGATAGGGCGAATCAGTTCGTGAGCACCATTTCACATTCGGTTATGCAAAATTACACCCTCGGCCCAGTAATCACCACTAGGATCCATAAAATGGATCGTGAAGGTAAAGAAATATTTAGCGTAGCCAAGTCCCTTCCAATGGAACCTTGGATGACGCTGCCCATTTCGTTCTCGGCTAAGGATGTCCCATCAAACGGACAGGCACACAGCGATCCACTGGTCATCACGTTATTGATTGAGAAGTGGGGAGTAATAAGGATCCTCGTGGATAGCGGAAGTTCAGTCGAGGTGTTGTTCTACGACACGTTCAGAAGAATGAAACTCTCAGACGACATGCTCGTCCCCTTAACATATTGCATCTACGGATTTAACGGCACAGTAACCATCCCGAAGGGCGAAGTAACTTTGAGAGTTTCAGATGGTGGTGGCTACCTCGACACACTAACCACCTTTTGTGTGGTCGACGTCGCCTCACCTTACGAGGCCATTATCGGGCACCCATGGATTGCTGGGATTAAGGGAGTAGCATCGGCATACCATCAAAGGTTAATGTTCCCGACTAGCAAGGGAATAGCGGAAGTTGTGGGCGACTCCCAGGCGGCACGACAATGCATGAAAGTTGATGTAGAAATAAATGAAGAACGGCGAGCTCGGCAAAGGCACAAAAAGAACAAAGCAAAGAAAGTGAAGACGACAAAGGAATTGGAGGAGGTGATTTCACAAGTGGTCCTGGCACACGAGACTCGAGAACAAGACCCTTTATAGCAATTAAAGGAAGCGTCCCCAGTCAGGGAGACTAAATCAAACTTCTCGACAGTTGAGACGACTAAAGAAGTAAACTTGGGAATGATAGAAGAACCCAAGGTAGTAAGGATCGGGGCATTACTATCGGACGAACAAGCGAGTAAACTCACGACGTTATTAAAAAAAAACTTGGATGCATTCGCCTGGGAAGTGCATGATTTGGAGGGTATTGACCCGAAGGTTTGCTGTCACCACTTAAAAATTGATCCTAAGTTCAAACCAATTAGACAAAAAATGAGGCGTATCGCGCTAGAGTTACAAGCGGCGGTAGAGGTCGAGATGAAGAAGCTACAAGAATCTGGAATAATAAGGAAGTCCCACTACACACAGTGGATATCTAACATGGTCGGGGTACCGAAAAAGAAAGGGGGAGTCAGAATATGTATTGATTTCAGCGACTTGAACAAGGCTTGCCCGAAGGACAATTTCCCCCTTCCCAGCATAGATAAATTAGTAGAATCAATAGTGGGATACGAGGCGATGACCTTAATGGACGGATACATGGGCTACAACCAAATACCATTGGCGCCGGAGGACCAGGAACATACTTCCTTCTTCACACCAAGAGGATTGTATTGTTACACCAAGATGCCATTCGGACTTAGGAATGCCGGGGATACGTACCATAGATTGGTAGGCGACATGTTTGAAGACAAGATTCATGATACCATAGAAGTTTACGTGGAAAACATGTTAGTTAAGAGTCGAAAATCAAAAAACCACGTCCGAGACCTTCGAGAGATTTTTCAGACAATGAGGAAACACAATATGAAGATTAATCCTGCCAAGTGCGACTTCTGGGTCATGTCGGGGAAATTCCTAGGCTACATCATCACCCCCAGGGAAATAGAAGCAGATCCCGAGAAGGTACGAGCCGTCCTTGAAATGCCATCCCCCGCGACGGTAAAAGACGTGAAGAAACTAAATGGTTGCATAGCCGCATTGGGGCGATTCGTATCACGGTCATCGAAAAAATGCAAGGCCTTTTATGACATCTTGAAGAAAGGAAAAAAATTCCAATGGACGGACGCAAGCGAAGAAGCCTTTCAAAATATCAAGCTACATCTAGCTAGCCTCCCGGTTCTTCAAAGGCCTGAGCCGTTAGAAATTCTCACTCTATACTTAGGCGCGACACCCTATGCCATCAGTGCGGTATTGGTCAAAACAGAGATAGGCGTGGAGAATCCGGTATACTTCGCTAGCAAAAATTTAAGTCCGGCCGAGAAGAACTACACCAGAATGGAGCAGATGGTGCTCGCGCTAGCCTTTGCTGCCTCTAAACTACGAACATATTTTCAAGCTCATCGAATACGGGTGCTCACCAAATCGCCTATCGAATCGGTCTTGGATAGTGCTGGGCGATCGGGGAGAATCTCCAAGTGGGGAGCCATAATCAAACAATATGACGTGATATACGAGACAAGAACCGCGATCAAAGGACAAGTAGTGGCCGATTTCTTGGCAGATTTCCCCCTCAGTGATGAGGATGAGGTAGAAGATATACCGGGAATGGTAGAAGAACAAGAGGAGCCAGCGGACCTACTAGCCGCCAGTAGCTCAACACGATGGGAAGTATTTGTTGATGGGGCATCAAACAAAGACGGATCGGGCCTCGGGTTGGTGTTTACCACGCCAAAGGGGAGGAAGATCGTGCATTCGTTCAGGTTAGAATTCAAGGCAACAAACAATGTCACCGAGTATGAGGCGGTGATCCATGCCTTACGAATAATTGTGGAAATGGGGCTGCATGAGGTTCGACTGACTAGTGACTCACAACTAGTGATCCGGCAAATTACGGGCCAATACGCTACACACGATCCGGTGCTACAAAAATATTGGGAGCTCGCCCAATGTTACATCAAGCAAATACAAGATATTAAATTCTGCCATATCTGCCGAAAGGATAACAGACACTCGGACGCTCTATCCTACATCGCATCACAACTAGTAGACCTGAGCATCGAAGGGATACGTGTTATGAGGCTTCTTAACCCGTCTATCCCAGAAACACCAGATGTACGGATCGAGGTGGCCGTTAGCACAGTCGAGAGATACAAAAAAGGCGACTGGAGAAAGCCAATACATCAATACTTAGAGACGGGTGAGCTGCCTAAGAGTCGGCCCGAGATGAACAAGATCAAAAGAAAATCGGGCGCCTACGAGTTAAGGAAAGGGATCTTATATCGGAAATCTTACCTAGGACCACTCCTACGATGCTTAAGCAGGGAAGGGGGCCATATAATCCTACACGAGTTACACTATGGGGCGGCTGGAAATCACAGCTCGGGAAGAAGCTTGTCGGTTAAGGCAAAAACAATGGGCTACTTTTGGATGTACATGAACGAGGACGCAAAGCAAATGGCAAGAGCTTGCGAAGAATGTCAGCATTTTGGGAAGAAAATCCATGCTTCCGGCGTACCGTTAAACTCAATCATAAGTCCGTGGCCCTTTGATAAATGGGGGGTGGACATTGTCGGGCTATTACATGTAGGAACGGGGCAAAGGAAGTATTTGATCGTGGCCACTGATTAATTTACCAAGTGGGTAGAGGCGGCACCACTAAGGCATATTCGGGACAAAGATGTCTTTAAGTTTATTTGGGAACATATCGTTTGTCGCTTCGGGGTCCCGGCCGCAATCGTCTCCGATAATGGAAAACAACTACATGGCGAGAACATTGATCTTCTATTCAACACTTACAACATCAGGAAGAGCAAAGCTACCCCGATTTACCCCCAGTGCAATGGGCAGGCCGAGATCACTAATAAGACTATCGTCGATAACATGAAGAAGAAACTGGACGGGGAATATGGCAACTGGTGCGAGGAGCTATATAACGTCCTATGGGCATACAAAACCACACGAAGGGAAGCTACGAGATTCTCTCCGTTTATGCTTACCTATGGAACCGAGGCAATTCTACCAACAGAAGTAATGATTCCTACCACAAGAACCGAAGCTTGGAGGCTAAACGTGTCATCCGATCTGATCTTGGCTAAACTCGATGACTTGGAAGAAACAAGAGAAATGGCGTTACAAAAAATGGAAAATTATCAAAGGAGGTTACAACGGGAATACAACAAGCGCGTTCGACCAAGAGAATTTAATCCCAGGCAGCAGGTATTGAAATTTCTGGCCGAATGGGAGCGCGACAAAAAAGGCGGAAAACTAGCACCAAAGTGGGGTGGGCCATATATAATCGAATCTAAGGCGGGCGAGGGATCATATCGACTACTGCGACTCTACGGAACAAGTGAGCTCAAACCATGGAACATCTAATTACTGAAACTCTACCATACTTGACGAGCGATGCGGAATAACGGTAAGCAAACGCGTCTTCTATCTCTGTGAAACCGTGAGGGGTATGGGATAGGGCATGCGCGACTAATGGTCATTCGTACTCGGGGCAATGCCAGTGTGGAAGTGCCGAGGTGACTTACACTCGAATGGTCATTCGTACTCGGGGCAAAGCCAATGTGGAAGTGCCGAGGTGACTTACACTCGAATGGGCATTCGTAATCGTGGAAACGCCAGTGTGGAAGTGCCGAGGTGCCTTACAATCGCCTGGCTATTCGAACTCGGGGCAGTGGCAGTGTGAAAGTTCCGAGGTAGCCTAAGGGTTCTGTTGGTTGGAAACCAGTTCCAAAGGTTGTTTAGACGCGAGGTCTACTCAGCTAGGTGGCCTACTTACATCTGAAAGGTCACCACCATCGCAAGTGGGCGTGTCCACTTGCCCGAGATCGGTTGATCGATAACCACTCGGGATTATCGGGCCTAAAACTAGGATGACTGGTACCCTTCCACTGAATCCAAAGAGATAGTGATGAGATGCCCCAATCAGGACATGGCATAGGGCCCGATGACCCTCCTTGTTGGGTGTGTTCGACAGAAATGGTTAGAATACTGACTTCCTTGAACAATGATTGCATGAATAACATATGAAAGAAAGGAGAACTCGATTGCGTCATGCGACTATTAAGAAAATACGGAAAGCGTCATGTGACCAAGCGAAACGAAGCGTCTAACGAAAGTAAAACAAACAACATCGGTGACGCAGCACCCCCGTTTAAAAAAAACAAGCAAGGTAGCGGAAATTAAAAAGGGGAGAAGTGTTTAGAGCGATTTACAACCCGATGGAAGGGGCAACATAGTGACGCAGCACCACAAATAGAAATTTTAAGCTTTGGGAGGAGCCATGCCGGCCTTCCTCTGCGCGACCTCGAGCCGCTTCTTCTCCACCCAGTCCATAATGCCCGCATGAACCTTCTGGTCTAACTCCTCTACATGGGCGACGCGTTCATCCTCGAGTTGTTGGGTAATATGGGAAGCGTTTTCCTCATCTTCAGCTAACTTGGAGCCCAAATCGACCTCGGCCTGTTTCAATCGGCGAACCTCCAGATCCAGCTCCCGAGAGCGTTTTTGCTCGGCTACAAAATCACAAAGATAGGATGTTATTCATCGAGTACGACTTAACATTTTTGCAAGAATAAAGCGCAATCTAGATCTAAAAGAACGGCCTCAACACATCGTCTAAGAGACCTGACAGGGCGGGAAACACCGACTGAAGCGACTTTACCGACTTGGACAACTCATCCTCGGCCTTGGACAACTTCATGGTTAATTCGTTATAATGTTTCTCATTGAACTCGTTGCTGGGGAAATACTTCTTATGCTCATTCCAATCGTTCATTAACCGATTACGTGACAATTGGAGCACAGCAAGCTGCGATCTACTCCACTCTAAATCGCCCATAACTTTATCAAATTCACTCACTCGGCCTAGTAAATCGCTATTAGCTCGCTCCACCACATCTTTATCTCTCAATATTCGTCGGCGGTCTTCGTGAATGTCTCGATTCTGTAATTGTAGAGCGTCTACCCTTTGCTCCAAACTTGTGGCTAAAGCAGCTTTTTCAGCAGCAAGGCGCTGAGAAGATCACAAGTGAGCCCATAAATTGTCCATCTCGGCAGTATCATAATCAAACCGGCGATGTCGTTCTAACTCGTCCTCAAGTCTTTCAATTTCCTCAGTTTGACGGTCTATTTTGTCGTCTTTGTTTGCCATTCGTTGACGAAGATTTTCCACTAGACCCTTCTCAATATCCCATTTTCTCTTCATAATCCTAAACTCCGAAGAAGCGTCTATACCTATACTAGATACCTCGTCTAGGAAGAAGGATACCCGACTCAGGATACTGGCACGATAAACTCAATCAACACAAGTTAAGAATGATCATATACCTTGAGCGTCGGAAAGTTTGATCTCCAGCTCGTTCGCGCGACCCTTCTCATTCTGAAGTTGAAGTTGGAGAGACTCTATCAACTGCTTATCTCGAAGGTGATTGGCGGCATCCAAGCGTACGCGGTTCATAATCTAACACAAACAAACGAGTTTGCATCATAAGCGACACTAAGAACAGAAATTAGAAGCGGGGCATTACCATACAGAAACGAATCGCGCACCACAGTATCAAGTGTCAAGGCGATGTCGCCATAACAGGGTACAACATTCAACATTTCTTCACCAGTATACTTCCCAAAGTCGGAGGAAGTAAGCGCACCCAAGGAGTTCATGATCGGGTCAGAGACAGTAAAGCAAGTTTCAGCACTAGAAGACGATCCCTCAATGTCCGGGGCACACAAGGAAGCTCTACCGGTACATTAGTAACGACCTTCTCTACTTCGGGCGTCTCCGAGGGCTCCTGCTGGTCTCCCACACCTTGTTCATCGCCTTTGTCACCCGACACATTCTATCCAAACAGCTCATCCTCATCAGAAAGATCAATGATGGGGCCCGTTTTCGGCGGTGGCTTAGCAATTTGCTCACCTCTACCAGGATTACGCCTAAGCGGAGTGGGGTCAACATCGCCCGCGTCATCATCATCGTGCCTTGGGTGTTTCTGCACAAGTGTCTCGTCAGAACATGTGAAGGAAAAAAACAGGGGAAAGTACATGTACATATAATAATATCATTATGTTTGTTACCTTCCCCTGGTCTTCCTAAACCCTTGTGCCAACACCTATCTTCCTAGACCCGACAGTCTTGGTGGAACCGACCTGAAATTTTCAAAAAAAAAAAAAAGATGACCAGTTGACGCCCGAATCTAACAAGATAGAAATCAAGAAAAGCGCATACCTTATCGGCCTTGTCATCATTAACCACCCAGAAAGAATAGGGCTCGACGGGAAAAGTAGGCGACGAGAAGTCACCATGAAGAATTAGACCTCGAACAAGAAGTGGAACTCGGGGATAAATCGGATCATTAGAATGACGGGGTCGCTTGTTGCAGGGTTGGCTGATGGGATCGGCATCCAGCATCATCCTTTCAACACCCTCGGGCATAACCTTGACCCGACGAGGACTAGCAGCAAACCCAACAAGATCGCCCAGGTTCGTAGTACCGGCCCGATAGTTGACAAGGAAATTAGCAATGTAATACATTGGAGCGTCCTCAGGCTTGTAGGTCGACCAATCATCATCAGAACCATGACCATCGCGGCGATCCCTCCACTCGTTCATAATTCGAAAAGTATTGCCAGTCCATTGAGCCAAAGCCCGAGAAGGCCGAATCTGGGACAAAACCTCGCAATAAAACGGGCTATCAGGGTTGTATAAGGGAATACGAAGGCCCAGCTCCAGTTGGCCCAGGGTGATGACCACACAATCAGCCGATTGCTCGTACTTCTTCATATCGGTTTTATTCAAGATACCGTTTCGGCCCGAGAGAAGGGTCACTTCGTAATTTTGAAGATCGTACTTCTCCTTCAGCTGCTCAATGAACTCTTCATCAAAGAGATCTTTCACCCTTTTCTCGGACCTGCACGAAATAGAAGAAGAGCTATCAACAAAAATAGATTTTATCGCGCGATCGTCATACCTAGAAGGACTTTCAAGCAAAAACAAAGAAGCAAGGGAAGGAGCATCAAACTCGGAAAAAACGTCGTCAACAGACCTTTTCTCAGTCATGGAAGGAGAAGAAGCCATTAATGGAGATAATGCAAAGCTCGGTTTTCAACAAAAAAAGATGAGGCGACAACATCTACTGTAACAATCGGGGAGGAGGAGATGAAGGAAGAAAAACAAGAAAGCTAGGGTTTTTTAAGCGCAAAGTAACGAAGAAATCTTGAAGAAAAGGTTGCAATGGCGGAAGACTGAGTGAGAAGGGGTGAAGAAGAAGAAAAAGAAAAAAGGAGCGGGCTATTTAAAGAGAATAAGTTGTAACCGATGACAACGGTTACAGGTAATAAAGTGGAGATAGTGGGATGCTGCATGGCGGGATCTGCGGCATGGACGAGGACGTGGCGGTTGAAACGACTTTCTTCCACTCGTGTCTGCTACACGAGTGAAGGAAGGGGCATAAATATAGGTGTAAATTATCTACAGATCCAGGTGGCAACATCGTAGAACCGGTGTACCCAAATACGAAGAGACGCAAAGTATAGAGCGAAGATTATCGGACGCGAGATTTAAGGAGCCACGTGGATCGGGCGTAATGATGTCGGACAAGACTTGACCCAGACTTCTAATAAAGATGACAAAATAAGGCGTGGGGGGTCAAATGAGGAACTATGGTCAAACGAATAAGGAAGAACGGGTCACATCGGATAACCATAAAGACGACAAAAAAGATAGGCGACATCGTGTTAATAATGCACCTAAATAGATTAGCCCGAACGGAGGATAGGCGAGGAGTCGGGATACATCGACCACATGAGACGACGTGAACCGGCCCGATCACAGAACTTCTAAATAGATGTAACATGACCAACACCTTAATTTCGTTGTATAGAACTTCTCCTATAAATAGAGAGACTTGTATTCAAGTAAAGTAAGTTGTATTTTTGGGAGAGAAAAGGAGAGAAACTCGAGTAAACACTAAGAAGAAGAAAAGTGAGTAGTAAGTGCATCTTGTAAGGAAATCCCACGGAGAGCAACACCTTTGTAACACTTCAAATTAATAAGATTCATCCTTTCACCCCCGTGGACGTAGGTAATCATACCGAACCACGTATATCTTGTGTTCACTGTGGAGTGTTTACTTTCATTTGAGATGAACATTGCGTTTTTATCCTTTGGATGTAGTTTGTAGTAAAATGCATCTACAATCATTAACCAAGTTCTCATATGTGTATCTAATATAATGACTAACTTACTTATTTCACGGATCGTATACATTCAGAGTAAAATTAAGAAATAACTCAAGAGAATGCAAACTCAATCTAATTCAAGAAATACAGATAAATTTTTAATGTAATTCAAATATTGTTTTCATATATTATTCAGCGGATATTATTGGAAAGTAAGAAAAGGGATAGTTTGTTTGTTTATAGGAATAATGAGTATGAGCTGTGATAATTATTTAGACCTCGGTTTCCCGATAATTGATAAAAATCAGAATTAAATTTGAACAATTTAAATAAAAATAAGTTTTATTAATCAATCAACTGTGTAGAATAATAACTCTGCACACTCTTAAATATACTTAGGAAAAAACCCTAACTTGTGCAACAAGAAAGGATGAAAACAACCAGAAACCGACTCAAACCCTATTTTGTTATTTTTGGAAAATTTTAGGTTATCTAAAGTAATAAAATTAATCGTTAAATAAAACTTTGCGCCACAAACGGACTCCTAACGAAGAAGTTATTAAGAAAATAAAAACCTTCCTAAAACGGAAATTTGAGGCCCTAAACAATTGATTTGGCTAAATTCTGAAGACCATGCAACGAAATCGCATGTCTTGATCGTTGTGCCTTTTCCAATCAATTTAGACCCATCTTGAGCTAAATTTGAGACTCGGGTTTTTAGCCTCCAAATAGGTTGTAAATTGCTTATACATCATATATTAAGTACCTTGAATATGTTAAGGTTATTGAGGTAGGTTCTGTTGACATTGTTAGATTTACATGCTAATTTTCAAAAGACTGGATTAAGATTCTAATTTCCTATGATTGTTCTTCTCATTGAACACTCTATTTGCGAGAAAAATGAGTGCATTCTACGACTAGGATAATGGATACAAGCTCAACATGATCCAATATCATATAAGGGTCATAAAATCCAACTTACACACATTCTAGACTATTCTAATAGATGGACTTGGGCCTAGTACATTTACATGAGTCTTTAAACTTTTAGATGTCAATGTAGATAATGGTATCTGTAGGTGTAAATTATCCACAGATACAGGTGGCAACATCCTAGGCCAGGTGTACCCAAATACGAAGAGACGTGAAGTATAGAGCGAAGATTAACGGGCGCGAGATTTAAGGAGCCACGTGGATCGGGCGTAATGATGTCGGACAAGACTCGACCCAGACTTCTGATAAAGCTGACAAGATAAGGCGTGGCGGGTCAAACGAGGAGCTATGGTCAAACGGATAAGAAAGTACGGGTCACATCGGATAACCATAAGGGCGACAGTCAAGATAGGCGACATCGTGTTAATAAAGCACCTGAAGAGATCGGCCCGAACGAAGGATAGGCGAGGAGTCCGGATGCATCGGACACATGAGACGACGTAAATCGGCCCGATCACAAAACTGCTGAATAGATGTAACATGACCAACACCTTAATTTCGCTGTATACAACTTCTCCTATAAATAGAGGGACTTGTATTCAAGGAAGTTAGGTTGTAATTTAGGAGAGAGAGGGAGAGAAACTCGAGTGAACACTAAGAAGAAGTAAGTTCATCTTGTAAGGAAATCCCATAAAGAGCAACACCATTGTAACACTTCGAAGTAATAAGATTCATCCTTTCATCCCCGTGGATGTAGGTAATCATACCGAACCACGTATATCTTGTGTTCATTGTGGATTGTTTACTTTCATTTGAGATGAGTAGTGCGTTTCTATCCTTTGGATGTAGTTTGTAGTAAAATGCATCTACATTCTGGCACCGACTAAGGGGATTCGACTAAGATCTCCGGATACCTTTCCTTGAAAACCTTCAGAGACGATCAACAACTCCTCAATACACGTTAACGTGTTGGAGTAGAAGCTACGATGAACTCTGTGGGCCGAAATGATGGTTATTTTAAGTCATTTACTGAGCATTTAAAGTGAGAACAATAGTAGCGTCTTCTTAACACCTTCAACAGTTTGATCAGCAGATAAACTTCACGAGCTCACCAGCGACTAGCAGTTCGGGTTTGAAACTACGTGAAGAATCTGTTGAAAGGATGACTGAATTTTTCTCGACAGTTGTATGATAGTTAGTGTTAAGCGAGTTGTTTCCCAGATGCGGTGTGAAGTTGGGTGCTCGGAGTCACTGAAAGTTCTCATTTTTGGATGTTTTATCGTTTGAAAAACTGTCAAACCATATAGAGTTTTTCCGGCGGTGTAGCATAAATCGTCGGAAAGGCCGTACTTTTCAAGCATATAGAATTAGAACAGGAGGAATTAAAGCTGATGCACGCATGATTTGGTTTTTGGGTTGCATACTGTACTTTTTAAGCATCATGTGCATAAGTTCAATGATTTGGAGCATGTAGAATAAAAGACAAACTAACTTAAATGCATAGGTCGAGTACAGAGAGCGACGTCGTACGGAGTGATAGCGAAGGGGAAGTGAGGTCAGCCACAAATTTAGCATAGGGACAAAATAGGGTATATGGACGGAACCCACCTAATAACTGAAGTAGATATTACACAGTGGCAGTAGTCGTACAGTAGAACTTTTTGCCCTTTTGTCTGAAATTTTTATTAGAAAATCAGGTCAAAGTAAGGGGTTCTTTTTCGTATTTGCTGACGTAGGGACGGGCGATACTCGGCGTATCACGTGACGTGACTGATGGCTAGAACTTCAGGGACGATAAGGATGTTGAGGAATCGTACAGTTACTAGCAGCAGTATGCAAGCAGGGATAACGGGGCTGAGACAAGAAGACATTCGACAACCACCACCCGAGGAATCTCATGCAGCTGCGCGAGGAATGCCTGTTGTAGACGAGGAGGTATATTTGGGGCGAGACGATAACACCCTACCTCTGGACCAAGTTATATTTACTCAGAGAAGAGTTGACCAAGTCGATGGACTCACAGCTTCAGACACCGATGACGATGAGGGAGCACTTGCAGCGCAAGATCAGAGACAAAGGACGAGGCGACAATCTGAGTGCCAGGAAGCTTTGGGAAGGGAACAAGAGCTTCTTAGGCAG
Source organism: Papaver bracteatum (assembly GCA_023529315.1). NCBI lineage: Eukaryota > Viridiplantae > Streptophyta > Magnoliopsida > Ranunculales > Papaveraceae > Papaver > Papaver bracteatum. The sequence continues at coordinate 1,875,569 of JAJJWX010000603.1, forward strand.
ATTTAGCTGGGGCGAGCAGCAACCAACCCGATACTACCCCCATTACCCACATCTGCACCATTACAGCCTCGGCCACACCAACCCAATGGACATTCCAGTCATGAAAGTACGGACCCGACGTTGTTGGCAATTTTGGAGAGTCAGAGGAGATAAGAAGCGGCACTAAGGGAACTCTAGCAGCGAAATCTATCCTTGGAGTATGAGAACTACCAGTTGAGGAACCAACGGACCAGATCAATAGGGTCGTCCATCCGAGGGACATCGGGTTATCGCGGCCGATCCGGTCATTCACCACCCATGATGGGGCCGAGTAACCTTAATCATCCCGATCAGTCAGGTCAACCACCATTGCCTCCGGTACCCCCCACGCAGAGATATGGACCACCCGAGGATTTGTCCATTGACGAAGAAAGGAGAGGAAGGGACGAGCGACAAGATCGGACAACAGAAGCCAAGCTTAAGGAGTTGGAAGCAAAGATCAAGGAACTCTCGGGTGGAAGCGAAGAGAATAAGTTGGCCGAGATTATGAGTGAAGCCGAGAAAACGCCTTTCTCTCAAGAACTTGAACAAATTTCGTTCCCACCCAAGTGTGCTTTGCCTTCATTCCCTTCTAGATTTGATGGAACGGGCGATGCGATCGAGCATCTTAAGATATACACCATGTCACTGATCCAATGGAGAAACAACCCGGTAGTTATGTGCAAATTCTTTCCAGCTAGTTTGGAGGGCGAGGCGCGAGATTGGTTTTATTCTCTCACACCTGGGTCGATTAACGGGTACGATGCGCTAGTCGAGGCCTTCCTTGAGACCTACATGCATAACAGTCGACCTCGGCCAAGAATGAACAAGCTGTTTACTCTCGCCCGAAGATTCAGAGAGCCCTTGAGAACCCTGACCGACAGGTGGAGGAAACTGTATACTGAAATTGGGAAGGTTCCGGTTGATCAAGCCATCTTTGGGTTTGAAAATGCGTTGGGGAGATCGGACCCCATCTGGATTGCCATGTTCTCCGAAAAACCAAAAACCTTAAAGGAGATGAGAAGAATGCAAGAACATTACATCGCCTTGGAAGAAATTCAGGACGAATCAATAGATAGAGGAGTACAAGAAGCCAGTGCTGAAGTTGGTACTGAAACTAAAACGGTCACAGACGACCATATCAGGCGACCATAAAAGAGATCGGACCCGCCCCCGAGGAGCAGTGAGAAGAGGGAATGGATGGCCAAAGGGAAGAATCCAAGGCAGGAAGCCCGATCGTATACCCCTCTAAATTCTCCTTTGGAAGAGGTGTTCAAGGAAGTTGAGAAGAGAAACGACATCAATTACCCAGCATCGAGGGGGGTACAATTCCAAGAGACCCGAGATCATCCCGAATACTGTCACTACCATCAGTATAGGGGCCATCCCACCAACAACTGTCGAGAAGTAAAAGATATTGTTCAACACCTCATCCGCGATGGATATTTGAGGCAGTATGTCCGACACCCCCCTCGGACGGAAGCAGCACCCGATGCACCAGTTCATCAAGTCCATATCGATAGGACGAGTCAGTTAGTGAGCACCATTTCACATTCGGCTATGCAAGACTACACCCTCGGCCCAGTAATCACTACCAGGATCCATAAAAGGTACCGTAATGGTAAGGAAATATGTAGTGTAGCCAAGGCCCTGCCTATGGAACCTTGGATGATGCTGCCCATTTCGTTCTCGGCTAAGGATGTCCCAGTAAACGGACGGGCACATAGTGATCCACTGGTCATCATGTTATTGATCGAGAAGAGGGGAGTAAGAAGGATTCTCGTGGATAGCGGAAGCTCAGTCGAGGTACTGTTTTACGATACGTTCATAATAATGAAACTCTCGGACGACATGCTCGTCCCCTCAACATATCGCATCTACGGCTTTAACGGCACAATAACTATCCCAAAGGGCGAAGTAACTTTGAGAGTTTCAGACGGTGGTGGCTATCTCGACACGCTAACTACCTTTTGTGTGGTGGACGTCGCATCACCTTATGAGGCAATTATCGGGCGTCCCTGGATCGCGGGGATTAATTGAGTAGTGTCGGCATACCATCAGAGGTTAAGGTTCCCAACTTGCAAGGGAATAGCAGAAGTTGTAGGCGACTCCCAGGCGGCACGACAGTGCATGAAAGTCGATGTAGAAATTAATGAAGAACGGCGAGCTCGGCAAAGGCAAGAGAATAACAAAGCAAAGGAAGTTCAGACGGCAAGAGAGTTGGAAGAGGTGATTTCACAAGTGGTCCTGGCATATGAGACTCAAGAACAAGACCCTCTATAGCAATTAAAGGAAGCGTCCCCAGCCCGGGAGACCAAATCAAACTTCTCAACAGTTGAGCCAACCCGGGAAGTAAACTTGGGAACGATAGAAGAACCCAGGGTAGTAAGGATCGGAGCGTTACTATCGGACGAACAAGCAAGTCAACTCACGATGTTATTAAAAGAAAATTTGGATGCATTCGCCTGGGAAGTGCGCGATTTGGAGGGTATTGACCCGAAGGTTTGCTGTCACCACTTAAGGATTGATCCAAGGTTCAAGCCGGTTAGACAAAAAATGAGGCGTATCGCGCCAGAATTACAAGCGGCAGTCGAGGTCGAGCTAAATAAGTTACAAGAATCCGGAATAATAAGGAAATATCACTACCCACAGTGGATATCCAACATGGTCGTGGTTCCAAAAAAGAAAGGAGGGGTCAGAATATGTATCGATTTCAGCGACTTGAACAAGGCCTGCCCGAAGGACAGTTTCCCACTCCCCAGTATAGATCAGCTAGTAGAATCGATAGTCGGATATGAAGCGATAACCTTAATGGATGGATACATGGGCTACAACCAAATACCGTTGGCGCACGAGGACCAGGAACATACCTCCTTATTCACGCCAAGAGGACTGTATTGTTACACCAAGATGCCATTCGGACTTAAAAATGTGGGGGCTACATATCAGAGATTGGTAGGCGACATGTTTGAAGACAATATTCACGATACCATAGAATTTTATGTGGACGACATGTTAGTTAAGAGTCGCCGAGATAAAAACCACGTCCGAGACCTTCGAGAGATCTTTCAAACAATGAGGAAGCACAAGATGAAAATTAACCCCGCCAAGTGCGACTTTTGGGTTACGTCAGGGAAATTTTTGGGGTACATCATCACCCCTAGGGGAATAGAAGCGGATCCTGAGAAGGTACGGGCAGTCCTTGAAATTCCATCTCTCGCGACAATGAAAGATGTGCAGAAGTTAAATGGTTGCATAGCGGCATTGGGGCGATTTGTATCGCGATCATCTGACAAATGCAAGTCTTTTTACGACATTTTGAAGAAAGGAGAAAAATTTCAGTGGACGGATGCCAGTGAGGAGGCCTTTCAAAAGATCAAACTACACCTAGCTAGTCTCCCGGTCCTTCAGAGGCCCGAGCCGTCAGAAATCCTCACCCTATATTTGGGAGCGATACCCTATGCCATTAGCGCAGTATTAGTGAAATCGGAGGGAAGTATGGAGAAGCAAGTATATTTCATTAGTAAAACACTAAGTCCGGCCGAGAGAAACTATACGAGAATGGAACAGATGGTGCTCGCGCTAGCCTTCGCCGCCTCAAAGCTCCGAACGTATTTTCAAACTCATCGAATACGAGTGCTCACCAAATCGCCTATCGAATCAATCTTAGATAGCGCAGGGCGATCGGGGAGGATCTCCAAATGGGGAGCCATAATCAAACAATACGACGTGGTATATGAGACAAGAACTGCGATCAAAGGGCAGGTAGTGGCCTACTTCTTGGCAGATTTCCCCCTCAGTGATGAGGACGAGGTAGAGGATATACCGGGGATGGTAGAAGAACAAGAGGAGCCTGCAGACCTACTAGCCGCTAATAGTCCAACACGATGGGAGATATTTGTCGATGGGGCAGTGAACAAAGAAGGATCGGGCCTCAGGCTAGTATTCACCACACCTAAAGGGAGGATGATCGTGTATTCATTCAGATTAGAGTTCAAGGTAACAAACAACGTCACTGAGTATGAAGCGGTGATCCATGCCTTGCGAATAATTGTGGAGATGGGACTACAGGAAGTCCACTTGACTAGTGACTCACAATTAGTGATCCGACAAATTATGGGCCAATACGCTACGCACGATCCTGGGCTACAAAAGTATTGGGAGCTCGCCCAATTTTACATCAAGCAAATACCCAACATCAGATTCCGCCACATTTGTAGAAAAGATAACAGACACTCAGACGCTCTATCATACATCGCCTCACAGTTAGTAGACCCGAGCATTGAGGGCATACGTGTTATGAGGTTTCTTATTCCGTCCATCCCAGAAACACCCGAAGTACGAATAGATCTGGCCGTTAACACAGCCGAGAGATACAAAGAAGGCAACTGGAGAATACCGATACATCGATACCTGGAGACAGGCGAGCTTCCCAAGGGTCGGCCCTAGATAAACAAAATCAAAAGCAAGTCGGGCGCCTACGAGTTAAGAGAAGGGATCTTATATCGCAAATCCTACCTAGGACCACTCCTACGATGTTTGAGTAAAGAAGAGGGCCATATAATCCTACACGGGCTGCATTATGGGGCGGCTGGAAACCATAGCTCGGGCAGAAGCTTGTCGGTTAATGCAAAAACAATGGGCTACTTTTGGATGTACATGAACGATGATGCAAAGCAGATGGAAAAAGCTTGTGAAGAATGCCAGCGTTTTGGGAAGAAAATTCATGCTCCGGGAGTACCTTTAAACCCAATTTTAATCATGTGACCATTTGCAAAGTGGGGCGTTGACATTGTCGGACCGTTACATGTGGGAACAGGGAAAAGGAAGTATTTGATCGTGGCTACTGATTACTTTACCAAATGGGTAGATGCGGCACCGCTAAGGCACATTCGGGACAAAGATGTCTTTAAATTTATTTGGGAACATATCATCTGCCGTTTTGGGGTCCCAGCGGCCATCGTCTCTGATAATGGGAAACAACTGCAAGGCAAAAACATTGATCTTCTGTTCAACACTTACAACATCAGGAAGAGCAAAGCTACCCCGATTTACCCCCACTATAATGGGCTGGCCGAGATCACCAACAAGACTATCGCCGATAACATGAAGAAAAAACTAGATGGGGAATATGGCAATTGGTGTGAGGAGCTATATAATGTCCTATGGGCATACAGAACCACACGACGAGAAGCTACGGGATTCTCTCCATTCATGCTTACCTACGGAACCGAGGCAATCCTACCAACAGAAGGCATGATCCCTACCACAAGGACAAAAGCTTGGAGGCGAAACGTGTCATCCGATATAATCTTGGCTAAACTCGATGACTTGGAAGAAACAAGAGAAATGGCGTTAAAAAAAATGGAAAATTATCAAAGGAGGTTACAACGGGTATAAAACAAGCGCGTCCGACCAAGAGAATTTAATCCCGGGCAGCAGGTGTTGAAATTTCTGGCTGAATGGGAGCGCGACAAAAGAGGCAGAAAACTAGCACCAAAGTGGGGCGGGCCATATATAATCGAATCTAAGGCGGGCGAGGGATCATATCGACTACTGCGACTCGACGGAACAAGAGAGCTCAAACCATGGAATATCCGATTCATGAAACTCTACCATCCTTGACGAGCGATGTGGAAAAACGGTAAGCAAACGTATCTTCTATCTCTGTGAAACCGTGAGGGGTATGGGATAGGGCATGAGCGACTAATGGTCATTCGTACTCGGGGCAATGCCAGTGTGGAAGTGCCGAGGTGACTTACACTCGAATGGTCATTCGTACTCGGGGCAAAGCTAGTGTGGAAGTGCCGAGGTGACTTACACTCGAATGGGCATTCGTACTCGGGGAAATGCCAGTGTGGAAGTGCCGAGGCGCCTTACAGTCGCATGGCTATTCGAACTCGGGGAAGTGGCAGTGTGCAAGTGCCGAGGTAGCCTAAGGGTTCTGGTGGTTGGAAACCAGTTCCAAAGGTTGTTTAGACGCGAGGTCTACTCAGCTGGGTGGCCTACTTACATCTGAAAGGTCACCCCCATCGCAAGTGGGCGTGTCCACTTGCCCGAGATCGGTTGATCGATAACCACTCGGGATTGTCGGGCCTAGAACTAGGATGACTGGTACCCTTCCACTGAATCCAAAGAGATAGTGATGAGATACCCCAATCAGGACATGGCATAGGTCCCGATGACCCTCCTTGTTGGGTGTGTTCGACAGAAATGGTTAGAATACTGACTTACTTGAACAATGATTGCAGGAATAACATGTGAAACAAAGGAAAACTCGATTGCGTCGTGCGTCTATTAAGAAAATATGGAAAGCATCATGTGACCATACGAAACGAAGCGTCTAACGAAAGTAAAATAAACAACATCGGTGACGTAGCACCCCCATTAAAACAAACAAGCAATGTAGCGGAAATTAAAAAGGGGAGAAGTGTTCAGAGTGATTTAAAACCCGGTGGAAGGGGCAACATAGTGACGCAGCACCACAAAAAGAAAGTTTAAGCCTTGGGAGGAGCCGCGCCGGCCTTTCTCTGCGCGACCTCGAGCCACTTCTTCTCCACCCAGTCCATAATGCCCGACTGAACCTTCTGGTCTAACTCCTCTGCATGGGCGATGCGTTCATCCTCGAGTTGTTGGGTAATCTGGGAAGCGTTTTCCTCGGCTTCAGCTAACTTGGAGCCCAAATCGACCTCGTCCTGTTTCAATCGACGAACCTCCAGATCCAGCTCCCGAGAGAGTTTTTGCTCGGCAACAAAATCACAAAGATAGAGTGTTATTCATCGGGCACGACTTAACATTTTTGCAAGAATAATGCGCAATTTAGATCTAAGGAACGGCCTCAACACATCGTCTAGGAGACCTGAAAGGGCGGGCAACACCGACTGAAGAGACTCTACCGACTTGGACAACTCATCCTCGGCCTTGGACAACTTCATGGTTAACTCGTTATAGTGTTGCTCGTTGAACTCGTTACTGGGGCAATACTTCTTATGCTCATTCCAATCGTCCATTAAACGATTACGCGACAATTGGAGCACTACAAGCTGCGATCTACTCCACTCTAAATCGCCCCTTACTTTATCGAATTCACTCACTCGGCCCAGCAAATATCTATTAGCTCGCTCCACCACATCTTTATCCCTCAATATTCGTCGGCGGTCCTCGTGAAGGTCTCGATTCTGCAATTGTAGAGCGTATACCCTTTGCTCCAAACTCGTGGCTAGTGCAGCTTTTTCAGCAGCAAGGCGCTGAGAAGATACCAAGTGAGCCCGTAAATTATCCATCTCGGCAGGATCATAATCAAACCGGCGATGTCGTTCTAACTCGTCCTCAAGTCTTGCAATTTCCTCAGTTTGGCGGTCTATTTTGTCATCTTTGTTTGCCATTCGCTGACGAAGATTTTCCACTAGACCCTTCTCAATATCCCATTTTCTCTTCATAATCCTAAACTCCGAAGTAGCATCTATACCTATACTAGATACCTCGGCTAGGAAGAAGGAGACACGACTCAGGATACTGGCACGATAAACTCAATCAACACAAGTTAAGAATGATCATATACCTTGAGCATCGACAAGTTTGATCTCCAGCTCGTTCGCGCGACCATTCTCATTCTGGAGTTGAAGTTGGAGAGACTCTATCAACTGCTTATCTCGAAGGCGATTGGCGGCATCCAAGCATACCCGGTTCATAATATAACACAAGAAAACGAGTTTACATCACAAGCGACACTAAGAACAGAAATCAGAAGCGGGGCACTACCATACAGAAACGAGTCGCTCACCACAGTGTCAAGTGTCAGGGAGATGTCGCCATAAAGGGGCACAACATTCAACATATCTTCATCAGTATACTTCCCAAAGTCGGAGGAAGTAAGCGCACCCAAGGAGTTCATGATAGGGCTAGAGACAGTAAAGGAAGTTTCATCACTAGAAGACGATCCCTCAGTAATCTGGGGCACACAAGGAAGCTCTAACGGTACATCAGTAACAACCTTCTCTATGACGGGCATCTTCAAAGGCTCCTGCTGGTCGCCCATACCTTGTTCATCGCCTTTGTCACCCGAGACATTCTCTCCAAACAGCTCATCTTCATCGGAAAGATCAATGATTGGGCCCGTTTTCGGCGGGGGGTTAGCAATTTGCTTACCTGTGGTAGGATTACGCATAAGCGGATTGGGGTCAACATCGCCCGCGTCATCATCATCGCGTCTTGGGTGTTTCTGCACAAGTGTCTCGTCAGAACATGTGAAGGCAAAAAATAGGGGCAAGTACATTTACTTATAAGAAAATCATTAAGTTTGTTACCTTCCCATGGTCTTCCTCAACCCTTGTGCCAGCACCTCTCTTCCTAGATCCGACAGTCTTGGTGGAACCAACCTAAATTTTTCAAACAACAATAAATGACCAATTGACGCCCGAAGCTAACAAGATAGAAATCAAGAAAAGCGCATACCTTATCGGCCTTGTCATCATTAACCACCCAGAAAGAATAGGGCTCGGCGGGAAAATTAGGCGACGGAAAGTCACCATGAAGAATTGGACCTCGAACAAGAAGTGGAACTCGGGGATAAATCGGATCATTAGAATGACGGGGTCGCCTGTTGCAGGGTTGGCCTATAGGATCGGCATCCAGCATCATCCTTTCAACACCCTCGGGCATAGTTTTGTCCCGATGAGGACTAGCAGCAAAACCGGCAAGCTCGCCTAAGGTTGAAGTTCCGGCTCGATATTTGACAAGAAAATTGGCAACGGTATACTCGGGAGCGTCCTCGGGCTTGTAGGTTGACCACTCGGCAACAGAACCATGACCATCGTGATGATCCCTCCACTCGTTCATAATTCGAAAAGAATTACCAGTCCATTGAGCCAAAGCACGAGAAGGCTTGATCTGAGAAAGGATCTCGTAATAAAAAGGGCTATCAGGGTTGTACAGGGGAAAACGAAGGCCTAGCTCCAGTTGACCCAAGGTAATGACCACACAATCAGCCGATTGCTCATGCCTCTTCATGTCGGTCTTCTTCAAGGAACCATTTCGTCCCGAGAGAAGGGTCACTTCGTAATTCTGAAGATCGTACTTATCCTTCAACTGCTCAACAAACTCTTCATCAAAGAGATCTTTCACCCTTTTCTCGGACCTGCACGAAATAGAAGAAGAGCTATCAGCAAAAATAGATTTTATCGCGCGATCATCATACCTAGAAGGGCTTTCAAGCAAAAACAGAGAAGCAAGGGAAGGAGCATCAAACTCGGAAAAAACGTCGTCAACAGACCTTTTCTCAGTCATGGAATGAGAAGAAGCCATTAATGGAGATAATGCAAAGCTCGGTTTTCAAAAAAAAAAAGATGAGGCGACAACAGCTACTGTAACAATCGGGGAGGAGGAGATAAAGGAAGAAAAAAGAAAGCTAGGGTTTTTTAAGCGCAAAGTAACGAAGAAATCTTGAAGAAGAGATTGCAATGGCGGAAGACTGAGAGAGAAGTGGTGAAGAAGAAGAAAAAGAAAAAGGAGCAGCTATTTAAGGAGAATAAGTTGTAACCGATGCCAATGGTTACAGGTAATAAATTGGAGATAGTGGGACGCTGCATGGCGGGATCTGCGGCATGGACGAGGACGTGGCGGTTGAAACGACTTTCTTCCACTCGTGTCTGCTACACGAGCGAAAGAAGGGGCATAAATGTAGGTGTAAATTATCCACAGATACAGGTGGCAACATCCTAGGCCAGGTGTACCCAAATACTAAGAGACGTGAAGTATAAAGCGAAGATTAACGGGCGCGATATTTAAGGAGCCACGTGGATCGGGCGTAATGATGTCGAACAAGACTCGACCCAGACTTCTGATAAAGCTGACAGATAAGGCATGGCGGGTCAAACGAGGAGCTATGGTCAAACGGATAAGAAAGTACGGGTCACATCGGATAACCATAAGGGAGACAGTCAAGATAGGCGACATCGTGTTAATAAAGAACCTGAAGAGATCGGCCCAAACGAAGGATAGGCGAGGAGTCAGGATACATCGGACACATGAGACGACGTGAATCGGCCCGATCACAGAACTGCTGAATAGATGTAACATGACCAACACCTTAATTTCGCTGTATACAACTTCTCCTATAAATAGAGGGACTTGTATTCACGGAAGTTAGGTTGTAATTTAGGAGAGAGAGGTAGAGAAACTCGAGTGAACACTAAGAAGAAGTAAGTGAGTAGTAAGTTCATCTTGTAAGGAAATCCCACCAAGAGCAATACCTTTGTAACACTTCGAAGTAATAAGATTCATCCTTTCACCCCCGTGGACGTAGGTAATCATACCGAACCACGTATATCTTGTGTTCATTGTGGAGTGTTTACTTTCATTTGAGATGAGTAGTGCGTTTCTATCCTTTGGATGTAGTTTGTAGTAAAATGCATCTACAGTATCCATACAAGGTTCAGGGCCGTTTTACAATATTGGGGTGCCATTGGCGAACCAAAAAAATGGAGCCTTTTCTGTATTACCAAATTACCAATACATTACAACAAAAAAATACCTGGCAGCAAATGATGATTCAAGTATAATATTAACAAAACAATGCGTACTTGACAACACATGGTGATTTTAAGTGTAATATTATCAAAAAATTATTGTTTTGTTCAAGAAGATACAACGCTAATAATGGATGTTAAGATAGACCTCTTCGCATTTGCCACTGCGAACTCATTTATAATACTGTCGTGGTCAATACTACGTAGCATATCTGCTTGAATAGATATCATCGTTAGTTCATTTAATCTCTCTTGAGACATCATGGATCGAAGGTAGGACTTGATCAACTTTAACTTGAAAAACTTATCTCTGCAGATGCAACTGTAACAGGGATTGTCAATAAAACTCTATATGCAATAGACACATTTGAATAGCAGCCGCCCATATTCGTTAATAAATTCAACACTACGATAGCCTTTTCAGTTTTCTTAGGTAAAAAACTTCGTAAAACCTTCAACTCCGTATATAACTCATCCCCGTTAATATTTAGTTCCATTTCATAGCTTAGGTATTTTTCAAGTTTAACACAAGCATTCCTTTAAGTATTATTATCAAGAGACCTTAATTTTTCTAAATGAAATAAAAACCCAAACGTTTTCTCGTATGCTTGAAATTGTTTTAATAATAATTGTTTTAAATTATTATTATACTTTATTTTTCATTATCAAAATAAAGTATCTAATTTGCAAGGCTTCCATACCTTGAAGTAGTGGTTGTACTTCTTCTATCTTAATTTCATCAAAGAGCTTCTTTCTTTTTCGTACTAGTACCTCATAAACAATTGGCTCTATATTCATAGATGTTGCAAGTTTTTAGCTTCTACCAATGCCTCCTCATCAAAACCATTCTTTTTGTAATCCTTAAAGAAAGAAACAAGATTTTTTAATTTAGTAACAACATTATCAAGATTCATATCTTCGGCTTGAAGTTTAATGCTTAGTGAGTTAACCGCAATAAGTGTTTTATGCCAAAGAACCATACCAAGTATAATCTCAAAATTATCAATCTCTCGTGTCAATATGGAATAAGCAGTGCCCCTTGTCTTCGCACATGATAAAAGTATCAAAATCGTCAAAGCCCATTTCATATAATAAAAAGTACATTACAAAAAATCTTAGCAATGTCTAAATTCAAGATAAATTCATCTCAAAATTCTAATTAACACAACTCAAGATAAATTTATCTCAAAATTCGAATTAACACCTAAATCCACAATTGTTAACTGTTGGTTGTTCCTTGTTACAATCAAAATTCATAAATATCCCAAATTTTGGCTCACAACTCTCAAACCCTGATAAAATTACTCAAAATAAATAAAGTAATATCAAATCATTAATCATTCAACAACATATCAATCTGCAAAAGAAAGTAAATAATACCTTGTGAGACTCACAAACCCTACAAATAAATGAAGTTGATTGTGAATTTTTGATTGAGATGATGAAATTTAATGATTAAATCTCGTTTTAGTGTTTTTAAAGACAAAGTCAGAAAGAAAAGGAAAGGCAGTTTGGACACGTAAGATAAAAAGACACAAAGGGCTAGTGAATAGGCCCTAGGCAGCTGCCTATAATGCCTTGTGTATAAGACGGCCCTGACAAGGTTGTTGGATACAACTGAACATGACAAACTTATAACCAATATTTTTTTACTTTTTTGCAGTTGATTTGCTTCTATTTCTCGACCAAGAATTAAAATATATCGGACAACTTCTTCTCGGGTTTAGTAGAGCTTCTGGTTATATCATCTATCCAATTAAGAGTGGGATAACTTTTAATAAATAGATATTTCAACTTGTCTCAAATGTCTAGAAGTCCATTGTTTCTTAATAAATCAAAGGCAAAAATCTTTGTACCTCTTCTGCACAAAATGCAATCTAGCTTGATGGATGAAAGGGAAAATTAATCTCTCAAGATGATAGAGCTATCTGTCCAGTCAGTTTTTAACTCGGTAGTTTTGTACCAAATGACATGCTTCCCTCTCCCTTCGTATACTCTCTAGTATCTATCAATTAAAGTTTATTCAAATAAACTAAAGTTATCTTTTATGATTGACCCCATATATTTAGTCAATATCTCATTGACCTAGTCAATTAATGACTAACCGAGATATTATTTCATAGCATAACTACATTCTTATCCTCACTAAGCCCTGAAATCATTAGATTGTTTTTTTAGAAAACCTAACCTCATAGTAAATTGACCGACTAAAATTAACTCCTATCTTTTCTCTTTCTTTTTTGTTTTCTTTCAAGAGCCACCTTCTCAATTCTTCGTAAATTTATTTTCTTAATTTCTATTCACGGTTTGTGAGGGATTGGTTATGATAATCAACCATGATTTTTATGTTATGGTGTTTCAGGATTTAGATTAGTACCATATTCAAATTATAAAAACCTCCAAAAATAATTTAGGGTCATTTATTGATATGCCCCTCTTTTCTTTTCTTTTAATATTTATATTTCTACCCTATTACATTGCAAACTTTGGAATATGTCCTGAAACCACCTGTTCCTCCAACCTCCTTCCCGTTTTTTTCTTTCAAAAGAAAAACCATATTTTTTGTCCACGTATTAGAAAGTGCTCGGGAGAAAAATACCACAAGACCCCTAACTCTAATTTATTAAAGTAAATTATTAGTCTTCAGAACTTTAAGAAAATGCACCTGTTCTTCGTCTTCTTCTTCTTCTGTATTCATCCTTAATGAACCAAACTCAGTTAAAAATCAAAATAAAAGTAATAAAAAAGATCACACATTTTAAAACAAGTAGTTTTAATATAAATATACCAAGTCATGAGATAATAAAAGGTTTTACCTATTTCCTATCCATGTTTTCCCTATTTCCCATCCATATTAATTCCCATCCCCAATAATCCTAAGTACCACCCACATGTATTCTCACATATCCTAAGTACCATCCGTTCGACATTTTATTTACACCCAATAAAAGAGAAAAAAACTAAGATACATCATCACTTCTTCTTCTCCATCTCCGACCAGTACTTCTACTCCATCTCCACGATCATAGCAACCTTCAATCCCAAATTTTCTAATTTTTGTTTTTAGTTTTTGGTTTTGTCTGATGCCTCCTACGGAAGTAAAGGATGTTAAAGAAAAATCAAATCCCAAATCCCAAAGTGAGGTCAAAACTAAACTTAATTGTAATTTTCTAAGTTTGTGACTAGCTATATGTAGGAATTCATGTTTAGATTTGATTTTGATGATACTATTGTGATTATGAACTAATCATTCACTTTGGGTCGGCTTGTTTTTCATTGATTAACTCTATTTTGAGTGACTACTATAATTTTCTTCTTTTAAGTTTTTTGATGAACTAGTCTCTTCATGAGCTTTCCGAAGTAGGCCATTAACAATTAAGTTAAATTGGGTACTCGTTGGTTGTGTAAAGTTTGGATATATGGAGAGTTTGAAAGTCCCGTAGTGGTAGATATTATGTAAGATAAGGATTGTCTGATAGCTAATAGATTAATTGAGCAAAACAATGATCATGGTCAGTGATAAGCTATTTATCTATATATATGATTAATTAATTAGTATATATATATTGTTTCTAAATTGTGATATGATACGTTCATATGTATATTGTTTCTGAATTAGTATCTACTATAGTTTGACGGTCATAATTTGTTAGTAGTCGTTCGTAGCTGGATCGATAACCAGTCGACTGAAATCTTGAATAGTCGTCTGTAGCTGGATGACTAGTTCTTCAGATATTTTTAACAAGAAGTTACAGCTTGAACATCGATGGTTATATGTTAATCACGGCTTAATTCATCTTCATCCTCGGCGAATTAAACCGTAGAAATAATTTAAGAAAAATGGTGTGTTATGATAATAATAATTGATAGGAATTCAACCTAGGATTTTTAACTTGATAGTTTTTTGTTTTGTTTGATAGAAAATAGAGATTGATGAACAAGAAGGCAAATAATAATGGTAATATAGTCATAATCTATTAACTCTTGCAGGTGGTACATAGGAAAAACCTGATTTGAAAAGTAAAATGATTTTTTAAATTGTGAAGGGGATGGGAATTAGGAAAAATAGGGATGGAAAATAGGTAAAACCTAATTCCTAAAAGAGCACTTGATTGAGAAAAAGCGGGAAAAAAACTCATTTTGTAAGTGGTACATAGGAAAAATAGGCATGGGAATTACAAGTTTCCTACTAGAATAAAAAACTGAAACTAATGATATAAATCCTTTCTCCATTAATCAACTACTGAAGTTAAGTAGATTTTTTAGTCTTTTTAGTCTTTGGTTGTGATCCTCCTACTTGTGAAGATTCAGCAAGATTAATGTTGTTGTTGCCATTTTTATTACGTTTTCCAGTGCTGCTTTCACTACGATCATAGTTAATGCTTGTGAAGGTCTGACCATCTACCTCAGTTCTAAGTTTCTTTTCCTTTGGATTAGAACCAACTGCGCTGCCCCCACAAGTAGTTTTGTTGTGGCCAGTTAGCTTGCACTTGCTACAAACCCTAGGTTTCTTCTCAGTTTGTGGTTCTTCTTAGCTTCTCCTCTTATTCACTCTAGGCCTTCCTGATTTCCTCATGAGTATTGGAGAATTAATCTCAATGGTTGGCTTTAAAAAAGAAGAACACTATATGTTAAACAGAGATTATTCATGCACATGAACAATAGACTAAAAATGAAAAGCTAAAGCTCATAATACAGACACTGAATAATGCACAAACTTTGTAAGGAAGTAAAAGAGAGAAATGAAAAACATACCTCTTCCCAATCATCAGGACCTAGTAAAGGTGCAATTGCAGGTGCATAAGTGGTTCTGAAGTTGTCAACAGTGTAGAAATTACTACAATATATGTCCGACAAAAAAGATTGTTTAATAACAACAAGCATATAAAAATATACCACAATATCGATCCGACAAAAAAGATTGTTTAATAATGTAGATGGTGGATTTTAGACAAAGGCTAAAATCATAACACCATAATTGTACATACTCCTGATTCAGCAATCATATGAGTATTGAGGCTCATGTCTCTCATTGAAGCATGAAAGCTCATGCCGCAAGAACCTCTGACTGAGAATAATGTCTTTCACAGTATATGTAGATGTGTAGTCTCTCAACTGAGACAACGACATATCTCATGAATACTGAGAAATTTCAGTAATTACTGCTATATAGAATCGAACGATTGGACGGCTCCTAGACAACTTTCCTGCTAGTATAAAGCAATAACGTCTCCAGGATGCAACAATGTTTTCCCTGACTATATAAAAGAAATATGACACTTCAACAAGCTCATATCACTCAATTCTTAAATAATTAATGCTCCTAGACAACATGCCTGCTAGCATAGAGTCATCAATTAATTATTTCTAATCGTTAAATTCATTAACTGAATATCCAGAAATACTCTACGTTCTTCATAATATTGTATCACTTCAATTCATGGTTCTTCCCAACAGAATTCCATGGGTTAGTGATAAATATTCAACGTATGGGCATTCGAGCCGCTATCGAGTAAGCCCCGACCAAAATGGTGCAAGTATATTCAGCAATAATGCACTAATGAGCGCCTGAATGCACAAACGAGCATTCGGAAATGTGAAGGAACAATGAATCTATGCAAAATAGGAAGAAAAATAAATAATAAAATATTAGCTAAGGCGCTAGGGGATTGAGCCTACCGGCCGGCCAGTTCCACACCTAATTCTTATTTATTATTTTTCTATTATTTTTCCTTGATCTCATGAAAATCCCTTCATTTGAACAAAACTCCTTCGTTTGAGGAAATTCCTTAGTTTCATGGTGTTTCCTTCACACCAAGGAAATAATATAAAATTAAGAAAGATGTCATAGGACCAGGTCTACTAGCCGGCCGGCTATGCCCTAGTTATGTCCGGTCCCACACCTCATGAATCCTTATTATTTTATTATTATTTCCTTCATTCTATGAAAACTTCTTGATTTCATGATATTTCCTTCAAATCATGAAAATAATATAAAATTAGGGAAGACTCACGAGACCGGGCCATTAGCCGGCCGACCATGCCCTAGCCATGGCCGGTCCCATATGCCCCTTATTTTATTATTATTATAGTTTCCTTCATCTCATGAAAACTCCTTCACTTCAAGGAAACTCCTTAGTTTTAACAAACTCCTTGATTTCATGATATTTCCCTAAAATCATGAAAATAATATAAAATTAAGAAAAGTGTCATGGGACCGGGCTCATTGGCCGGCCGGCCATGCCTTGGCCATAACCGGTCCCACACTTCATGATTCCATTATTTTATATTGTTATTTCCTTCATCTTATGAAGTTTCCTCAGTTTGAGCAAAAACCTTGATTTCTTCATATTTTCTCAAAATGTTGCTCAAACGCGCATCGGAAAATATCAAAATTCTCAGGACTGAGACATGAACATTTTGGTGACATGAGCATATTAACTTGACCGACCAAGGTTGGCTCTTTTGCTTGCAAGAGGCCGGTTCCACACATTTTCATCATTTGACCTAATTATTCACATTAGGTTCAAACTCTTCCAAACAACTTGGAATTTCATAAAACGATCGTCAGTCGATTCCATGACCAACCAGGGACGGTTTCATGACCCTTTGGTCGGTCCCTCATCCCGCCATAATTAGGTTTTATCACCTAACGCTCAGATGAGCATTATTGCATTTAATCATCTTTCCACCAACTTGTCTTCAAGAGACTTTGGTATTTGCTCACTCGAGCATCTGGGCGTTACATGGTTGACTCAACATCCCATGTAGTCGGTTCTCCTTCACTCCGTAGTTGATTTTCAATAAATCATCGGTTGATCAACAATTGATCGTAATTAGGGTTTTGAACCCAAGGTTCATAATTCCATATTCAAGCACTAATAATTTTAGGTTGATCCCATGATCAACACTTTAATTGATTATACTCGGTTCAATTTCCAGTATTTTAAGTTAATATTTTATTTGGTCCTTCTGCCAATAATTCATCAAACGAGCAATATTTGCTCAGATGAGCAATTTTTACTCAGACTAAGGAATATTGGTTCAACTATCAATATTCAACAATTCATCATATGAACAATATTTGTTCACTTTAACTATCAATATTTATTTGTACCTCTGTCTCAACAGACACACTCAATTTATGAATTCTAGAACATCTGCAAATCATGTTCAACTCATCAATACAAAGACTCGTCGTCTCATCAAGTCAACAACTGACTAATTAAAATCACGAGATACCAATCGTGTCACATGGGGGATATCAATTAGGGTTTTGGTCTAGCGATCTACAGCACGTGTTCATACACGATGAGAATGTGAGTAAGTCGTGCAAACAGTTAGACGAGTTAGAAAAGTAGTGGGTGGACAATCAACCAAGTCTCTGCACGATGAGCAACTAGTTTTAACATGATTTCCACTTTCCCACTCTTTGACTCCAGAAACTGTCACACTTCATGGGATCAATGTGTCTAATACTTCGAGCAATATAAATAAGTCACTGAATCCATAATTGAGAGAGAAAACATTCGTCTAACAAAAGAATTTTACACGAGCATTCACTCTCAGGAATTCGTTCAATCAATCAAAACTTATTCGAACTCAACAGTTCGTCAAATTTACAGAAACCTTAAACACATTCACAATCCTTGATCACCCTTGATCTCATATATTTCTCAGCTTCCATCCTACAGATCGACCCATCCTCTCTTATGACCCAATTAACTCTTGAACGACCATTATCTTGGTTTAGGCCAGAGTCCTACAGATTGATCTTTAGAATTCAATACACTCCATTTTTGCAGTGCATCTGTGTGAGGTTAGACAGTTCGGTTGGTTCAAGGAGTTTCCTCTGCATAGTCGTCTCCTCAGTTCCTTAAAAACCAGCAACTCATTTTTCCCCATCTACAGATTAGATACCACAGTGGGAGATTAATCTCTCGGTTGTAATCTCACATTTTCGCAAAATGGTCGATCTTAGGTCAAGTTCAGTTACAAACCCTAACCCGAACAATGCTAGCACTAGCAACAACAATGACGGTACTCCAGTCACTTTTGCTTCTAACAACGACATTAGAGGTACCACTCCTCCTCAAACTAACATCGGGAACAATCCTCTCTTCGGCCGGTCTCCTGAAGAAATCAGAGAAAATCCGCCTACCATAGGCGATCTATGAAGGTGCAAGAGACTCTTGCCAAGAATCATACTGACATTTCCGCCACTCAAAAAGAATTACGCAATTATCTCAAGACTCTTACAGAAAATATGTCAGAAAAAACTCAGGAGAAAGGAAAAGCTAAAGAAACATCTTCAAACGCTGATCCTGAAGTCACTCCAATCCGTGTATTAGATGATGAGGAAGTTCCTAAGGCTGCATACAATCTACCGGCGAAAGAACCGTCAAGTTTCATCACTCGTGAAGACCTGGAACGCCTTTTGGAGGACCGTGGAAAAGACAAGATGCCCTTTTCCATCATTACCAACCTCCATACCTTTCTGCTACGCAAAGGATTCCTCTGCCAAAAGGTTATACATCTCTAACATTCATCATTTATAACGGAACATGCGATGCTCGAGAACACGTTTCTCGATTTCTGTAAGCATTGGGAGAACACGAGCACAACCATGTTGTTCGTATGAAAGAATTTTCAAAGTCTCTAAAAGGAAGGGCATATACCTGTACAACAACATCACACCAGGAAGTATTGCAAGTTGAGGAGAGAATGTTAATGCTTTCTACAGAAAATATTTTTTCGTTTCAGAGCAAATCACCCTTTCTGATCTTGGAAGGATGTTTCAAAGGAGAAATGAACATCCTAATGATTATGTGAAAAGGTTCAGGGTTCATGCCCTGGACTGTTATGATCCAAATATCACAGAAAAACAGCTCGTAGATTTGTGCATCAATATAATGATCCCGGTCTACCGGGTTTACTGTAAAATCTCAGGTTTCAGACTTTCTCAGAACTTCATGAAGCGTCTAAGAGATCAGCAACCACTGTACCTGCTTTACTGGAAAGAGCTAAAACTACAAAAGCTGAAGAACTACGAGAAACTCGAGGTAGCAGATGTTTAATAAACAAACAATACAACCTCCAACCTTCCACGAATATTGTTGCAAAAGGGAGCAAACGAAAAGCTGATCCGCAGCGCAAACATACTTCTCCAAACCCTTCGAAAGCAAAAATGAAGGATAATCAAACTCGAGATGCACAAGCTCCTACCCAACACGCAGGAGACGGTCAAGAATCACCTGATTTCCCTTTTCCCATCGAAGGGGTGATTGGATTATTAGATGTCTGGGTTCAAGACGGTGCAATCAAGTTACCATACATCAAGAAACAACCAACTGAAGAATACATGGAAAATCCTCGTTATTGTCGTTTCCACAGATTCGTTAACCATCCCACAAAGGACTGCAGAATCTTGAAGCGCATATTCCAAGAAAAGGTCGAATCATGAGAACTTAACTTGGGGACCGAAGAAGTACACAGAGACCCTCTCCCAGTCAGAACCTTCACTCTCTCTGAATCACCTGTCAAGAAAGCGGTTCAATCCTTAATAGAGCATGTCTGTGAATTGTTGTACTTATCAAAGGCTCAAAGGAAATACATGTTTGCTGCATTGAATCACATCGTGTTAAGGAAACGTATATTGATTCGAGAGATACTCCCCAAGCCTTTAGCAGCAGACAAATAAATGTACGACTGGGGACTTCTCACCACAATCCATCTCAAATGAAATGAGTTCAAACGGGCGTTAATAGATGTTGGCACTGCTGTTAATGTTATCCCTCTAAAAACTCTCAGAGTCGTCGGTATCACACGAAAATAAGCCATTTATGCTCCAGTATCAATCATGGATCACGAAGGGACGCCCAAAGATGCTTACGGCCACATTACCATCAAGGTGAACGTAAACTCAACCTGGACAGAAATCAAATTTTACATAATCCGAGAAGATCCAGGATATGACATGATCCTTGGACGTACGTGGATTCATGCTGTGAAGGTAACCCCAACACCTTCAATTTAACATTTCTCTGTTGAGGAAAGATTTGATTCGGGAGAAGAAATAGAAGATATTCACCGTTTAAGTATCTGAAGGAAGTCAAAACCTTGACGGAGCTGACACAAATGAATAAAATGCAAATGCTTCTATCAAAAGCTTTCACGCTCAGGCAAGTCTTATTCCTCCTCATGTGTCCATATTATCATTTTTCAAACATGTTGCTTTGGTTCGAGGGCTTTACTCCACCAACAACTTAGCTATTGCAAAATGCTATGAATGGATAACCTCAACTCAGCAATATTTCACCAAGTGGTTGGATGCAGAACCTCTCTGAATCGAGCATCTCACTAATACAGTCATTGCTGAAATAATGGCTAAACAAGATAAGCAGTATCTCAGATACTCACCCCTCCGTGAATGTCCGTATGTGCCACAAGATTGGAGCTCTTAGACAACATGGAATTCCACTGCACGAATAATTCCAAACTAGCAGAAGATATTCATGGCTCGGACAATCAAGTCTAACAAGTTCCAGGAAGGAGATTTAGTTCTCAAAGCAATTAAGCGTAACTTTTATTCTTCAAAAAAACTCCAACTGGGAAGGACCTTTTACGATCTCTAAGTATGTTGCTGGTGGATACTACAAATTGATCAACATGGACGGAAAAGAAAATGTGACAGTAATACACAAAACATGGCTCAAAGCATTCGACGCCTAAAATATTGGATATTTGAGGTATTTGGGTTCATGGCATGGACGCCTGAAATACCCGAATTTAGAATTTAGGATTTTCTTTCTCTGTATTTCAATTTCCTCCAAAATGTTTGCAATACTTGCATTCAGTAATTTAAATTCAACAATTTATCAAAATTCAGTTTACTTAAATAAAATATCTATCAAATCCAAAGAAAATCCTCAATCATCTACTTATCCAAAAACAATCAAAACCAAAGATAAAACCTCACATCTCTCAGAAGTTCAAGAGATTATGGAAAGAAAATCAACAAAGAAAGATTTTCGCTCCTCTGCATTTTTCAAGACATGTAAAGCTGCCTTCTCCATGTTCAGCTCTAGCAATCTTGTCTTCCTTCTCCATCAAAGCATCATTGGGAAAGGGTATGTTATTCTCGCAAGATTCCTTAATAAAATTTATCTTCTTACGAAGCCACTTCACGTTGAAGCCGAATCTCTCAGAATTCTCCAAGTTGAACTCCCAATCAGAGAGTATATCTGGAGTAACATTATTTCTGGCCCTAGTGCATATATCACTTACAACATGCAAGATCACACTTACTTGCATTGTTAAAGAATAAGCACGCTTGGGATCTCTGGTAACGATGATGTGACCAAATTTCCTCCATATCTTCTCGTACAAGCCGGCATATCCAATAGGAATGCTGAATTCACCAACTAGTTCATGGTATTGGATATTCATGCACCAAAATACGATTCTCAATTACGGGAGCAACTTCTACAGTCATGGCAACAATTTCTTTTACTCATGGTTCGGCTTCTTCCACCACTGAAGCAACAACAATTGAAGTCTCGGTCTCTTTAACAATATCAGAAACAACTCCCTCATGACTTTGAAGTGCATAGATGGTCGTTTCTTCATCAATAACCCCAGGGTTAATCGAGACATCATTATTGGCTCCTTCATTCTCAACTTCGGTATTTAGCGCCTAATACGAAGATTACATTGATTAGATCCATTCAAGCATGAAACCGAGGGAAATCATAAAATTTAGCATGTAAGTAAACTGATGATATTTAAGTTCTTTATTTTACATGCAAAATGCGAGCAAATAGCGTGAAAGTCGTAAAAAAACATTTTACAACAAGCTTATCTGGAGAGATTTTACATGAAACAACTAGATGGGAGAAATTGGTGAAAAATCTAAGGTTGAGTTATATACCATTCTTTATGTATGGATGTTATCTAAAACATATTTAATTTTTATAGCAGTTGGATAAACGAGCAAAGAGATGTGGTCAAAATATTAGACTACATGACAGCTGAAAATTTTCTGGAAGTATCATGGAAGTTTACTGTTTCGTCTATTTCGACCTGTAATATGCTCAAAACTCAAAAATATTCTCTTCTAAAGCTTGGAAATTTCATGGGCATAAGAAAACTGGGGTAGACCATAAAAATCCGACATCATACGAAGATTCTACATCGTTTTTGCTAAAGGGTTGAATTATGGAATTTCTAGTGACGTATTTCGGCAAAACTTGTCGTATATTCACATGAGTTCTCATTCATTCATAAATCAACAAGTTTATGCTTTTATGGATAAAATTCAAGGGAAATACTTACTTGGGTGGTCTCTGAAGCATTCAAAGAACCAGAATTTCCCGTATCAGCATCAAGACCATCATTACTTTCATTCGGTCTTGAGCTCTGGGATTTTTCTTTATCGCCATTCTCCGAAGATGAACGAGCATCACTCTTCACTTCCATGGCGACATCGCCTGGATATATTCTCAACAATTATCATTTTATCTACAAAGCATCATAATTGGTTATACGAAGAAATACTTACGTCAGCCTCTTCTTCAACACTCGAGTCGGAAACCGCTTGCCCAACAGCAGAGAACTGAAGGCCGTCGATACTTTATGGAGAAAAGTTCTGTAACCAAGTAACAAACATTGGTTTTATGATCCTAATTACACGGATAAGAAAGAGTCACGGCGAAAAAATGTTAATAACACACCAAAGAAGCCACTGGGGACTTTATGGTATTAGGTAGCAGCTTATAATTTTTGCTCCTTCCTTCTCCGCCATGAATAATTGCTTCAGTTTTTGAGAAGTCTACATCGATTCGAGGTCTTACATTAAGACCATCATGTGAAAAAATTGATACAATAATCAAAATGCAGTTATCATAATTTTATGAAGATTATATAAATGATACATACTAGTGAACACCCTTGAGATGTCTTTCTTTTGTCACCATCAGAGAGATACTTCAATCTTGGTTGAGTAGAAATCATCTCAGCATAAGGAGGTTCTTTCACTACAGGTTGGCCAACCATAACGAAATCATGTAGCCGCTCCAGTTGTTGATTCCAAAAGTCTACATAACCTGGAGTTACATACGTAATTCTCTCAGAGCAAGGGAACCAGTAATTGCTTCCTTCCACATGTGTACGATCTAAATGGGTCTTCATTTGCTCAACTGATGGTTTCCTTCTTTGAAAAGTCGGAACACACTGATCCATACCCATTTGTCGAGCTGCTCTATCAATGTTGTATTCCTCCACTGAGAGTTCTTCATATATTGCTGATATCAAGTGATCAGGAATGCAACTCAACATGAAATACCTTTCGCCATCGCTCAGACCTGCACCAGATGCCAAATCCATACTTTCTCCAACATTGAAAGTTGTCAACTGAGAAATATAAGAAGGAATCAACACCCATGGACGAAAATTGAACTCAGATTCATTGTCTAACACATCAATGAGACATGTCTTGAGTCGAGGATTCTTTGTAGACCAGTGCATAATCCTGGCGTTATCCTTCTCAGAGAATAAATGACGAGCATCAGCATTCGGTCCTTGTAAGATAGTACGAGGAATGGGTGCATAATTTTTAAAGAGTTCCCACATTAAAGCTTGAAGAAACATCGTATTGGCATAGAATTCAATCTTCATAAAACCATTTGAGATGCTGGAGTCTATAACTAGGAAGTCTAAGTTAGAGTACAGAGAGCCCAAGAATAGACTACCAATTGGAAGTTGCTCACCTTTAGCCATCTTAATGGCAAAGGGAATCACAAACGTCTTTAACAAATTTCCACTGTCTTTAAATATATCTTTGGACATCCATAAACACAAGAAAGCAGCGATAGATACCGTACCATCGACGGGCCTGTCAGTAACATCATCTCTTGGCCTCCAGTATGTTAACCAGTGAGCATAACATCACTTGTTAGGTACTTTATTCATCACTTCCATCTTGGCTGTCTAGATATCGGAAATTGCTTTCTCCTCCGCTGAAGGGCTTTCAGGAAGATTGTCAGTTATTGGGAGATGCAACAAAGTAACTACATCCTATAAAGTAAACCATCAAAGTATGGGCCGGAATACACCAGCGAGCAAGCAGAGCCACTATACCTCGTACATCGTGAAAAATAAACAAGTCTATAGATGCTTGAATATCCCTTGTTACATGTGCCTGATCTAGCATGGCTTTAACACGAGGAAAACCCGGCATATGTCTCGCCCATCCCGAGAATTTTTCTAACGGTCGTCGAGAGAGCTTGAATTCTATAATTGACGCAAGAAAAAGTCTGCTTTCAATAAAAAATCGAATAGCTGCCCGAGGAGTCACCAATTTCTCCTAAGTAACTTCTGGAATTTTTCAGAAGATGAAACGCTGGGGTTTTGAGGCGTTTTTTAGTTTCCTGCTAAACTGCGAAGAACGCATCATCTACATTTGGAATATTTTTTATTCCAGATATTTCCTCTTCCCCTTCTTCATCAATATAAGTTTCATCCATACACGTATCATCTCTAGAGGCTTCATTATCTTGGAAATCATACATCTTTACGAAGTAGATGTAACATACACAAAATACTCTACTTCAGTATATCATCATACAAGGTGCAAACTTCAGCAAAACGATGGAATCATGCAAAAATTCTCAACTAGCATCTACAAAATGGTAACTCTCAACTCTTACCTGTTTACGATTCCACTAACAGTAATGATTGTGATACGAGAATTTAACACTTCAAAACTTTCTCGCTTCTTCGAACCTACAAAAAAAACAAGAAAAACTTAGACTTTCAAAAATTTGAAACCTGATTTTCATAAAATGATGAACATAATTTTTCCACTGTGTGAACATTCACCACCGAATTGTGAAAACCATAACAAGGCAATATTTCATCATAAATAATCGTTCGTTTTTTATGATTACTCAAAATCAAACCTTTTGATTTTCAAAAAAATAAAAAATATATATATAACGTGATTAACTCACGTAAATAAATAAAAATTGTGGATATTTCACGGTTTTATCAAAAAAAAAAACAAAAAACTTTTTCCTTCGTACAATCGTCCGTCCTTGAAACGAGGGTTTATTCCGATTTTGTGAAAATTCATACTTTTTAAGATAAAGTTTGGTTTTCATGAAAGCTCATAAACAAAATTTTATCTCTAGACACAGGTCTATGTATTAAAAAAAATCTCTCCTAAGTCAGGGATTATTACAAGTTTCTTAAATAAATGATCGAATGAACGTACGTTTTTAAAACAAGGGTTTTCTACAAAGCTCACACTCATATATATGCACATGTATATATAACTTTAATATGAACAAATCATTAACTTTTAAAAAAAAAATTGTTGCGTACCTGGTCGGGAGCTGGCCGGTGGCAGCGACGGTCGGCGATGCTGAGCTCCGGAGAAAATTTTCCTTCCTGCTGCTGATGTGAAGGTGATGAAGAGATGAAGGTGATGGTCGTGTGGAAGAGAAAAAATAAAGGCATTTATTCCCTTTTATATCAAATTTTATTTCCAAAACCTAATTCCACAAGTATTTTTTTTTGGGCCCGGACCCGTGAATCTTGAATCGACCAAGGTTCCATCACCAAATCAGCAGTGCTACACCAATTTGCGCTCGTTAAACGATGCTCTATTATACTACTGAGATCTTTGTTCAAGACATGGCTCGCTCATGCTATCAAAAATCCGGTAACATTCTTTCTTACGACTAAGTTCGATTACTTATTTCGTCTGTAACTAGAAAATCACCATCCAGTGCTGACTGAGGAACATGATTGTCCCTCACTAAGCATGGTACTTAATATAGATGGTGGATTTTCAACAATGGATAAAATCGTAAAACCATAATTGTACATACTCCTAATCCAGCAATCAGATGAGTATTGAGGCTCATGTCTCTCATTGAAGCATGAAAGCTCATGCCGCAAGAACCTCTGACTGAGAATATTGTCTCTCAGAGCATATGTGGATGTTTAGTCTCTCAACTAATATAACCGCATATCTTATGAATACTGAGCAATTTCAGTAATTACTGCTATATAGAATCGAACGATTAGACGGCTCCTAGACAACTTGCATGCTAGTATAGAGCAATAACGTCTTCAGGATGCAACAACGTTTTCCCTGACTATATAAAAGGAATATGACGCTTCAACAAGCTCATATCACTCAATTCTCAAATAATTAATGCTCCCAGACAACATGCATGCTAGTATAGAGCCATAAATTAATTATTTCTAATCGTTAAATTCATTAACTGTATATCCAGAAATACTCTACGTTCTTCATAATATTTTATCAATTAAATTCATGGTTCTTCCCAGAATAATTCCATGGGTTAGTGATAAATAATCAACGTACGGGCATCCAAGCCGCTATCGAGTAAGCCCCGACCAAAATGGTGCAAGTATATTCAGCAATAATGCACTAACGAGCGCCTGAATGCACAAACGAGCATTCAAAAATGTGAAGGAACGATGAACCTATGAAAAATAGGAAAAATAATAATAATAACAAAATATTAGCTAAGACGCTAGGGTACTGGGCCCACCAGACGGCAAGTCATGACGTGGCCAGTCCCACGCCAATTTTTTTATTTTATTATTATTCCTTAATCTCATGAAAATCCCTTTATTTGAATAAAACTCCTTCGTTTGAGGAAATTCCTCAGTTTCATGGTGTTTCCTTCACACCAATGAAATAATATAAAATTGAGAAAGGTGTCATAGGACCAGGTCTACTAGACGGTCGGCTATTCCCTAGTTGTGGCCGGTCCCACACCTCATGAATCCTTATTATTTTATTATTATTTCCTTCATTCTATGAAAACTTCTTGATTTCATGATATTTCCTTCAAATCATGAAAATAATATAAAATTAGGGAAGGCTCAAGGGACCGGGCCATTACCGGACGACCATGCCCTAGCCATGGCCTATCCCACATGCCCCTTATTTTATTATTATTATTATTATTATAGTTTCCTTCATCTCATGAAAACTCCTTCACTTTAAGGAAACTCCTTAGTTTTAACAAACTCCTTGATTTCATGATATTTCCCTAAAATCATGAAAATAATATAAAATTAAGAAAAGTGTCATGGGACCGGGCTAATTGGCCGGCCGGCCATGCCTTGGCCATAACCGGTCCCACACTTCATGATTCCTTTATTTATATTGTTATTTCCTTCATCTTATGAAGTTTCCTCAGTTTGAGCAAAAACCTTGATTTCTTCATATTTTCTCAAAATGTTGCTCAAAAGCGCATCGGAAAATATCAAAATTCTCATGACTGAGACGCGAAAACTTTGGTGACATAAGCATATTACCTTGACCGACCAAGGTTGTCTCTTTGGCTTGAAAGAGGCCGGCTCCACACATTTTCATCATTTGACCTAATTTGTTCACATTAGGTTCAAACTCTTCCAAACAACTTGGAATTTCATAAAACGATCGTCAGTCGATCCCATGACCAACCATGGCCGGTTTCGTGACCCTTTGGTCGGTCCCTCATCCCGTCATAATTAGGTTTTATCACCTAATGCTCAGACGATATTATTGCATTTAATAATCTTTTCACCAACTTGTCTTTAAGAGACTTTGGTATTTGCTCACTCGAGCTTGAATCATCATCCCATGTAGCCGGTCCTTCTTCACTTCATAGTTAATTTTCAATAAATCATCGGTTGATCAGCATTTGATCGAAATTATTCGAACACAGGGTTCATAATTTCAGATTCAAGCACTAATAATTTTAGGTTGATCCCATGATCAACACTTTAATTGATTATACTCGGTTCAATTTCCAGTATTTTAATTCATCAAACGAGCAATATTTTCTCAGATGAGCAATATTTACTCAGACTAAGGAATATTGGTTCAACTATCAATATTCAACAATTCATCATATGAACAATATTTGTTCACTTTAACTATCAATATTTATTCGTACCTCTGTCTCTACAGACACGCTCAATTCATGAGTTCTAGAACATTTTCAAATCATGTTCAACTCAGCAATACAAAGACTCATTGTCTCATCAAGTCAATAACTGACTAATTAAAATCACGAGACATCAATCGTGTCACATGGGGGATATCAATTAGGGTTTTGGTCCGGCGTTCTACATCACGTGTTCATACACGATAAGAATGTGAGCAAGTCGTGCAAATAGTTAGAGGAGTTAGCAAAGTAGTGGGTGTACAATCAACCAAGTCTTTGCACGATGAGAAACTGGTTTTAACACGATTTCCATTTCCCCACTTTTTGCCTCCAGCAACTGTCACAATTCATGGGATCAATGTGTCTACTACTTCGAGCAATATAAATAAGTCTCTGAATCCATGATTTAAAGAGACAACATTCGTCTAACAAAAGAATTTTACACGAGTATTCGAACTCAAAATTTTGTCAAATTTCTAGAAAGCTTAAACACATTCACAATCCTTGATTACCATTGATCTCACACATTTCTCAGCTTCCCTCCTACAGGTCGACCCATCCTCTCTTGTGACCGAATTGACTCTGGAACGACCATTGTCTTGGTTTAGGACGGAGTCCTACATATTGATCTCTCGAATTCAAAGAACTCCCTTTTTGCAGTGCATCTGTGTGAGGTTAGACAGTTCACTCGGTTCAAGGAGTTTCCTCCGCACGGTCGTCTCCTCAATTCCTTAAAAACTAGCAACTCGTTTTGCCCCATCTACAAATAACTACAAGCATATAAAAATGGAAGAAGTGTTAGTGATGTATTAGACTTACTTTGCACAATTGGGTCTTATCATCTTAAGACCACATACGACATGTGACAAGGGAATCCCCTCATCTTCCATTGGATACAACTACATGTTTTCTGAACAAGATTTATTGTAAACACTGTGTTGCATGTGTTTGTTACTTCATATAATTTACCAGCCACATATCCCTCTACTTTGTACTCACCAGTCATCTTTAACATCTTTCCAATCAACTTCTTACTTGTAGGCACTAAATCTCCATCTTGCCAACCTAGACATGCATTCCTCCTCTTATAAAAAAAAATACCCATAATTAACTGTCCATACATTAATACCATCTTGCACACTGGTTTCTCCATAATACTCGATATCATATTGTTAAAATTCTCAAAAAAGTTATTGTTCAAATGTTCACAATAACTGTTACAGTCAAAAAGGCCCTTGCCTAACAGTTAGGGTCTGCTTCAGTCAGATACAAAAAAGCATCAGCATTCTCTACAAGCAAACTGTCCATATGAGCCTGAAAAAACACATTGAATGGTTAAAAACATCTTTAAATAATATCTGTAACTAAGTTGGTAGAAAGTATAATACAACTAAAATAAATTTATACCTTGAAATGTTTCGCTTTGTAAGCTCTAGCGGCATTCTAGAAATGATTGTGAAACTTAGACCCCTTGTAGTTTGTTTTGAAGTTCTTAGATCGGTGCCTGCAATGAAGTCGGTGATTTAGTAAAAACACAGGACCAAAATTAGAATACTAATTGCCTTGGTTAATAAATTACCTAATACAAAACCTATGTGGGGCACCAGGAAATAGTAAAGTCACCACTTCTAACAAACCTTTTTGTCTATCAGAGATGAAGTTCAATTGCAACCTATGATCAACTAATATGGGTTTCAAATCTTTCAAAGAGAAATACCAGTTCTCAAAACATTTGTTCCTACATATCATTATGCCTAAAGGCACCAAACCCTTATGAGCATCAAGAAAAGTAACCGAAAGTAAACAACCTCCATACTTTCCCTTGAGGTGGAAGCCATCCAAGCCTACATGTCTGCATCCATTTATAAACCCTCATAGGTGCATCAAAGGATATCATAATAAAATCAAAGCAATTACCATCCCTGCAAAAAGATAAAATAATAGTTTACCCAATGCTTATCCATATAAGGTAAAGCAAAACTTTAAATTTCTAATTCAGAAAATTACCTTCCATATGTGAATTTTGCTATGGAGCCGGGGTCAGTACTTCTAATCATTTCACATAAACTTGGAACAAGCTTGTAACTCTCATCATAGCTTCTGTTGATCTTCTCCAACACAATGTTTCTGGCTTTCCAGGCAACATGATATGGAATTAGAGTATTGTGGCTTGTCCAAAAGTCATTTTCAATCTCAGCAGGCTTAGGTAAAACAGATGCAGTTGAAGTCTTCAACTTCTCGATAACACATTGAGCTACAAATTCAGTATTAGCCAAAGAATTTCTCCCTAGTGTGCCTCCAATATAGGTGTGCTCCAAACAGAAACCCTTAATGCTGAATGCAGGTTCATTAGGAAGCTTTCTGGCATACATAAACTATTGACAATTGATAGGAGGTTCAGAGAACTTGCATACAACTCTAATTCTCAAGTTGTCACTCTTCTTCAACTTATACTGAGTTCCATGCTGCACACAATAAGCTCTGAGGTGTCTTTTAAATGCCAACTTATCACTAAATTGTGTGCCCACCTCAACTAAATCTGGTTCTACAACTTGTTCAACCTCTGCATCTTCAGGAAATAACTCTTCATTATCTAACAACTCTTCACCAAAAATATCTTCACTGTCATGAAACCACTGTCGAGGCCCATTAGGAATTTTAAGAGATTGATCAAGCTGAGACCCATTAACCAATGTAAGACCATTATTCTCTTCTAGTACATTTGTTAAAAAAAAATCAGGTCCAAGGTCAACAACTGGTCTGATGGTGTTCTAGCCAATTTCTTTGTTGTTGAACTCCTATTTTTATGAACAATAAAATCATAAAAGTAAAGGAATCAGATATGTAGCAAGTGCACAATATAAATTTACATGAACATGCAAAAAAATAAGAAGATTCCAACAAATTCCATCAATAAGAAAATCCAAACATGAATGTTAATGAATCAATAAATGTACATACACATATATAGATCAATAACAACAATCCATTCAAGTATATAACAAATCAAAAACCACACTAAATGAAGATGAAAAAAAAAAGCAAAATAAACATCCTGGTTTAATTGGGGGCAATTCAAATTAAATGGAGGCCATGACATTTTGTTTGCACCCAATTATTTTTAGGGGTGTATTAATCTTTCTATGAAAATACTATTTTACCCTTACTCTTAAAAATCAGTTAAAGGCTAATTAACTACCCTAATCAAGGCCCCTAATTTATACACCCTAAAACAAAACCTAAATTCTAAAAATTAGTTTTCATTTCATCTTCTTCCTCTCCTCCTCTTCATCTTCTCCACTACCACCATTAACGACGCTCGAAGAAAATGATTTCTTCATCCGATTCATCGTTTAATCTTCGATGATAAAACTTTAATCGACGATTAACTTCTTCTAAAATCATGGCTCACACAAAGAAGACCGCTCGCAAAGCA
The DNA here is from genome assembly GCA_023529315.1 of Papaver bracteatum. Classification (NCBI taxonomy): domain Eukaryota; kingdom Viridiplantae; phylum Streptophyta; class Magnoliopsida; order Ranunculales; family Papaveraceae; genus Papaver; species Papaver bracteatum. Next base: position 1,907,521 of record JAJJWX010000603.1, read on the forward strand.
ATTCAACTCCACAATTTCGTCGACGCATTGAAATGCAAGGTTAAGCAGAAACCCTCAGTCTCCAAACCCGAAAAATCGAAACCCAAGAAACGCATGGCCCAAATTAGAAGGTATGTGAACTAAAACCCAACTTGCATTCCATATTTTGGTGTGTTTTGATTGTGAAATCGAGTCTGATAACCGAAAACTGGAAGTTACAGTATAAGGGTCGGCAGTTTCGTAATGTTAAAACCCTAACGACCCTGTAGTTTCATGTAAAACTTATGAAAAATCATTAGGTTGTTAGGTTGAAGATGACGACCGTTTTTCTGAAACTGCAGTTTTGATGACCTAGATTAGAGTCGTTCGGGTACTAGTATGAAGACGGCGACCCTTTTCTAACGACGGTGATTGTATACCAACGTCCCTTTTGGTATCCACCAACCGACTCTACCTAATAAACCAACGACCCTACTGGATAAATGACAGAGTCCCTGTCCAAAAAACGAAAGAGTCGTCACCCACTATATAGAGTCGTTGTTGTGTCTTAAAGGGTTGTTTGGTTGTTATATTCTTAAATTAACGACCCTTAAACTGAATACATGAATCTAACTCCTATGTTTGTTATTTTCTTTTATGTGTATGGGCTGTAGTTCCAAGAAGACCAAAGACAAGGTTAAAATGATGATAACCCCTCCTTCCAAACCTCCCCGGCATGATAGGTACTTAAATGCCGGTCCATTACGCGGAAGAAAACCGAGTGAGGTATCCTTTTCTATCACTCAACCAAGAGATAAAGGTGAGGAGTCATCGGATTCATCACGTTCATCCTCTCCTGTTATTTCTGTTGAAGGAAGTGATACGGAATAAGAAGAAGAAGAGATACAAGAAGATGATGGTAATGGTGATGGGAATGGGGATGGGGGTAATGGGGATGGGGATGGGGATGGTAACGGGGATGGGGATGGGGATGGGGGTAATGGGGATGGGGATGGGGATGGTGATGGTAATGGTGATGGGGATGGTGATGGTAGTGAAGGGGAGGATAAAGAGGATGAAGAGAAGGATGATGATGATGATGGTGATAAGGAGGATAAGGATGATGATGAAGGTAAAGATGGTGATAAGGAGAATGAAGGTGATGATGCTGGTAAACAGGGTGGTGAAGAGATTGAACAGCCGAAGACTAAAAAGAGGGTAAAGAAGGATGGATCGGACATTGCACCTAGCGCGAGACAGGTTCCTCCAATAAATTTGCAGTTGACTCGTCTTAGAAATGGTAAAGCGAGAGGAGAACCTAGGGATGGATGTAAAGTTCTATTTGGATATCGGGGATCGTGGGCTCGTACCATCTATAAGACAATCGTAAGTATACCATCTTTGCTTGTTATTCGATTAGTTGATATAACTTTGTAAATACATTCTAATTATGACTTGTTTTTATTTTGTAGGATCATAAGAATGTCGCCCGTCCTTTCAGGCACCAATCTTCTTTCGGGAAAATGGAGTTGTGGCCTTTAGACAAGGAATGTGCAAGAGTTAGAGCTCATGTTGAAAACTCTAGTTTGTATATTGTTGTTCAGAACTCAGTGATTGATTATGATAAGGTTGCAGTATCTACTCTATGCGAAAGGTATTACCCTGAAGTCGACACATTCTAATTCCCATTTGGCGAGATGGCAGTTACTCCTGATGATGCGGAACAAATATTAAGGCTGCACGTCGAAGGAAAATCCACCAGTGAGAATTTCCAGAGAAGGCCTACTTGAGTTGATATCTATGGGTGGACCAAGAACTTGTTTGGATGGGATCAAGCCACCACTGATAGGCAATTTGAGAAGGGAACCAACTATAATAAGAAAGAGTTCAAACTTGTAAATATCAGGGAGATGTTTACTGGGACATTGGAAAAAGACGTGCACAGATGGAAGAAGAACGTTCTCAGCAGGGACAAAGTAGCCAACCCAAAAATGAACAAGATGGTGGCGGTGCAACTCAGGGTACTCCGCCAAAGAGAAAGAAGATGGTCTCTAGATCAGGGAGGTCGTAAAGAGGAGGTGGTCTTCCTTGCAAAGAAGTTTGTTAACTTTAAACTTGAAGTTATGTTTTATAACTTTTCTTAGATATAACTTATGTTTGGATGGTTTGTTTAACTTTGTGTGTCAGGTTTGGATACTTTAAACTTGATTTTATGTTTTATAACTTTTCATAATATTTTGGCACGATGCTTAGAAGGGTCGGTAGTTTATTGTTTTAGCATGTGAACGATTATAAAAATACTTTTCTTTTTCTTGATTAGCTGAAGGGTCGGCAACATCCATTTTAGCAGACGAACGACCCTTTATTTGAAGCATTGGATTTCGATTCCTAGTATTAGAGTCGTTTACTATAACTGTATCAACACGACGACCCTTCATTAACAAAACATCCAGGAGAGCCTAAGAAATACATGGAAAGGGTCGTTAGGATGTTTATGGATACACCTAATGACCCTATGGATGCATTAATCCAGGGGAGTCAAGAAAAAGATGGATAGGGTCGTTATTGTTATTTGGAATACACCTAACGACTGTATGGATGCAATAATCTAGGGGAGTCAAGAAATAGATGGATAGGGTCGTCAGGGTGTTTATGGATAAACCTAACGACCCTTATCTAGATCAAAACAACCAGGACAGTTCATGTAAGAATAGTTAAAGGGTCGTTAGTATTATTTGGAATATATCAAACTACTCTTTATATGCACAACATCTGACCAAAAAAAAGGAATTGATTTCAACAAAAAAAAATATTACATAGAGTGTAGCATTATAGAAAAACTAGTAAGGGTAATCAAGAATCCGGCGCATCAAATGTTCGTCAATAAACCTTCTTTATCGCCCAGACCCACCCTTGTTTTCATGGCATAGTTAAGTTTTTCTGCCAACCACTCTGATTGTTGCATAATCAATCTGCCATCCCATTCATTTTTCTTGAGGGTTGCTTTGGCAGCGTAAATAGTGGAAATAGTTGACAAGTTAGACTTATTGGCCTTTTTAATTGCGGTAAGGATCTTAAGGGGCCTAATTCCCTTCATCTGTCGTACCATTTCCATTTGATGTGGTTGCAATCGGGCATATGCAGGGTTTCCCGTAAGACTTTTTGGTGGAGGGTGATTGTGATGACCGTCGGGAATACTATACAAATACCATTGTTTAGTTTCAGTATTCATCTTGAACACAATCCTGAATGGGCATTTATTCTTCTTCGACGAAGTTTTGTAGACCCTTGTCGTCTTCTTCACATACTTGTAATTCTTTTCTTTATGACTTTCTTACTTATCACCGGCTCTCTCGCATACCATCTCCATTTCTTTCCAACTAACGTGCTTGCTTTTAACAACCACAAACATCTTCTCTTTTTCCTTGGAAATAGCCCATTGCCTTGCCTCTTCCTTATTTTCCCAAGTCTAATTTTGAGCAAATAACATGTTCATGAGAACACTAGGTAAAAAACTTTCCAAAACATATATATCCATTGAAACCATTAAAACTTACCAAATCATTGATATAGTGTTCGGAGGTATCCGGACCGATAGCAGAGACGGGTTCAGGTTGAGAGCTCTGTACAACCAACTACAAAAAAATGGAAAAAAAAGGGTCGTCAGCTTTTATAACATATGCCAACCAAATGTTGGGTTTTTATATTAGACATCATAAGAGTCGTCACATATAAAATTTACAGACAACCGACTCTTACGGTCGTCAAGTAGACTTTTCTAAGAACGACCCTAGTGCAGTTATGCAAAACTACGGACCACCGACTCTTAGGGTCGGCACTTCATAAATAATCAAACCAACGACCCTAACTGCAGTTATTGCAAAATTTGAAATTTGAAATTTGGAAAAACGGTTGAATCCTAGGTGCAGTTATTGCAAATTTGGAAAATAGGGAACCATTTTATTTTTCAAAAAATAGCCGTTTGTACGTTTTATACTATAAAAAGAGACTATCCCTATCAAATTTATTCACCCATCACTTTTAAACACCAAAAATGGATCAAACTCCATTCAACAATCAAGAGGATGTGCTATTTTCAGAGCGCACATCACGGTCACAAAGCACGACTTTGAAAGAGAGCACTGGGTTTTCTCAAACCACGACGAAACCGGAGATCCGTACCTTAACATGGATCAAACATCCAATGATTGGTGGGAACGTATGTTTCAAAGCACTTAACGGAAATCGTTATGGAAGGTCGCTCCAAGAAATTAGGGAAAGATACGATTTACTCTACAAAGATTGCGAAGCGCTGAAAGATGAATTCGAAGTGAGACACGAGGCTCTTCCCAAAGAAGATGATATGACCCGAGTAAGTTTGTCAATCAATAAGGCCTCTTATAGGGTTATTTTCATTTAAAACGCTAACTAATAATTTTTTTTTCTCCAATACACTTTGGGTTGCAGCCAATACGAAGAGAAGTACGACCACGAGTTTTTGCACGAAGATTGTTATCGTCTCTTGACAGAAAATTTCTGGCAATTCAAAAAGTATTGTTAAGTGTTCAACGGAATGTAGTGAAACAGATTTTATATCTTTTCCTTTTGTTTTATTTCGAATTACATGTACGTTTCTTTCCAATTCAATAAAAACAGTTCAGCTTTTAATTATCAAATCAAGGGTCATCAAGTTACAACTATTAAAACCTGACGACTCTTTGTTTTTCCAAACTCAGCACTAGGAGTCGTCTTTTTAGGAGAAATAAACACGAACGACTCTTCATTCTCAATAAATCAGATAGTTCCTGATGGAGTCGTCATACCTTAAAATTCATACCCGACGACCCTCAATATCAGAAAGCGTCGTCGCTTTGTTAATATGGACACTGACGACCCTTATAGCAGTAAATGAGAATTTTAAATCTACCAAATATGGTTGAGTCCACCAACGGAAAAAAATTCAAAAAAGAGGCAGTTGGGTCGTTCAACTCTATAAATAGATACCCAAGACACACCTCATGCTCACACAACTCTTTCATTCTTAACCTTCACATACAATCTCATTCATTCATCTTCCAAGAGAGAAAAAAAGTGAAACACCATGACTCCCTACACTTCCGAAGAGAATTGTGCCATTACGAGAGCTTGGTTGACGGTCACAAACCACTTTGAAGATCTAGGAAAAGACATTGATCAAACATCCGATGCTTGGTGGAACCGTGTATTTATCGTTTTTGTGGCGTTAGACGGAAATTGCAACTCAAGGTCTTTGAGACTAGTCAAGGAATGATTCGAGGAGATAAAATTGGAATGTGATGCTTTCAAAAGAGAAATTAATGTCGTAAGGGTAGCCATGCCCAATATGTTGGGTGTTATAAGAGTAAGTATTTAAAAAAGAGGTAAAACTTATCAAAAGCTTTGAACAATACTAACTAAGTTATTGTTTTGTGTTTACAGTTGGGGAAGGCGTATAAGCGATACGAGGTGATTCGTGGGAACAAGTTTGAGTTTGACGATTGCTACCTCATCTTGTACGGCACTACCTATAATTACAACATCTATGGTTGAGTGTTTAAGTGCACTGTTATTATCTATTGTATTTCATTTCCTTCAATGTAACCCTATGAAAGATGTATACCTTTTACGATTTAATGAAATGATCTTATGAAATCAAATATCTTAAAAGAAAACACTAAGAGTCGTTAATATGTAACACTATCGGTGGCAACGACTCTAGTGATAAATGTTAATGGTTGGTTAGGGTCGTCAGTTTAGATGAATAAAGGTGTGACGACCATAAACCCAAAAATAAATAAATTTGCCCAGAGACATTGTGTTTAAGCGTCGTGGCAGTGTAAACAAAGCAAACAAACAACTGTTGTTGAAGTACTAAAGAGAGTCGTCAGTTTTTAGCACAACAAGCTGACGATTTTTCATAACCTGGAAAACTTGTAGGTTTCAGTCGTCAGATTTGGTGTAAACATACTGACGACTCTTTAGGATCGTTAGCGAATAAAAATCCCGACACTAACGATCCTCACTCTGATTAGTTTCATGGTGTCCATGAATTGACCACTTGGAGTACCATTCATGCAATTTGAAGAGTATAGGAAGTTTACCAGATTGTTTTTGAGCTTCGGGTTCCTCATTTTGAGTGTTGGTTCCTTCATTTGGAGCAATAGGATCTTCATTTCCACCATTATTCATGGCTTCCTCCATTAACATCTCTTCATCAAACATCCAATCCATATTATTAGTTGACACAATCTTACCATCAACACAATCATGGTTGTTGTTTGAACCTCACCAACCTCATTCCCTCCACTTGAATCACTCATTTCTAAATAACCCTAGTTTTTCCTCCCAAAACTCCTCTTCTTCTTCTCAAAACTAAAATACCCAAAACTAAAATTTCCCCAAAATTTAATCCCAATACCTGATTTTAAACTAAACTAAATTAACACACTAATCTACTTCATTAACTCTTAATACTAATCACTCAAGGCTATTTTAGGCATTTATAAAGTTTTTTTTATAAGGAGTGACCCAAATTGCTATTGGGAGACCTGTTTGTCTTCTAGTGCCTGACCCCCATTTAATTTGAATGGCCCCCAATTAAACCAGGATAAACATACATATAAAGGTAAAAAAATTGAATTTAATACCTTAATTGAAGTTCCTTTGTTTTCTTCTTCACCATTTTCAAAACCACTACTTGCTTATGAACTCAAATCGAGAGCAATAAAAAATGCACTAACAACCTCTAATTTATAAGAAAGAAATTTGGGAGGGAAAAAACTGATAATAGAGAATGGGGGAAATGGGTTAGAAACTGAATTAGTAGGTAATATGTGTGATTTAACATCTCGAATCTTCATTCCCACCACTACAGTTTGTGGATTCATGAATGAATAAAAGGGGAAGAAGAAGAACTGTGTTGGGAAGAACAAGAAGGGTTCCATCCATATCCCATGTTTTTTCCTTCTTTTTTTTAGGGTAAATGTGACCATTTGTCTATCGTGCTAGGTCCACGTAGCACTTAGTTGTGGATCTTTTAGCTTTTGCAACCCGGACCCACTGAGTTAACGTTATTTGAACGTAAATTCTCACGTGAAGGCTAGTTTAGAAAGTTTGAAAAAACGGGTACTGATTATTATGTCGGCTATTAATTTGGGGACACTTTAACCCCAAGGTTTGAAAAACACCCGTTTTTACCGGAAAAAAGACCGTTAAAACGATCACACTCATATACCGTGGCCGTGAGGGTCCCCGAACCCCGTGCCTTTATAATACCGATAAATAGGAAATAACGACAGTTTTTTAGGACCGCTTTTCAGTTTTCACACACATTATAACCGTTTTTCTAAAATTAATTCGAATGTTTTTTTCTTGTAAATAACATTATAACGAGCGTTTTTCGAACTGTTTTCTCGTTATCACGCACGTTACAATCGTGTAAATAACTTTCTTACCATTTTTTTATGAGTTTTTTTTTCCTTTCTCTGGATTGAAAGCTTAAAACTTAGAATTAAAATTTTAAAATAATATAGAAAAAGTAAACTACGTGATTAAAAGCTTCAAATTTTAAAAACATAAGATTATTAAACTAATGTTTCATCATTTAAAAAGTTACGCGAACCAACTACGATGACCACCCTTTTTCGATTTATTCATGTATTTTTCATTTTCTCGGCGGTTCCTTTCCTCCTATTTTGGGGATTTCTATTACCGATCTTAAAAGGGGGTAATGAAAAATAGATATTTATTTTGAGGGGGAAACACAAAATCCCTCTATTTTGGGGATTTCTCTTAATTATGGTTGTTGAGAAATTTAGAGTTTTTATAATATACCAACATCTTTTACTAATTCATCAAGCGTGGTAATTATATTTTTATGTGTACTGATGATTCATCATTTTCAATAATACAGTTTGGATTTAGGGTTTAGTGTTCTGATTAAGTGTTTTCTTCTTCTGGTTCTGTATTGATTAAATAATGGTCAATGGAGAAATTGGATAATTATTGAAGTCTAAATTCAATCCGAGAAGAAGATGAACAAGGTTTTCCAAACTATGGCAAACTTGAGATTAGAGTTAAGAGCTTAGGGTATTCTCATTTTTTTATACTTCATATAAAGTGTCACCTGGCATATCACAGTGTTGTCCATTTTTTTATAATAACTGGACGAAAAAGGTCAAACTCCGGATAATATAGAAACATTGGAGAAAAGAATTAGGGGTACTTTTATTGCATAGATCTTAAAAAATGGGTACCTTATCAAAATTCCCATTATTTAATCCCAATCCATGGTCTTCTTTAAGTCCTCGAAAGAGATATGGAGGAATAGGTTTATCGATATCTATCTGAAGTTAACCATGTTATGCTCACTAATATGAGAATGGTCGCTGACCCACTGAACTTTTAGGTACAAGTTCTTAAATATCAATACTTCTATCAACATCAAACCCATGATTTAATCCTACGTCATAGTCATTTTTAAGTTTTTGAACGAGGTGTGGAGGAATCGGTTTATCAATATTTGTCTAAAGTTAACCATGATATGCTCATAATTTTAGTTATTGGGATGTGTTTCAAATAGTGAGAAACTATAGCAAATTATAATGACTATTCCTTGAAAATGTGGTCCTCTTCGACTTCTTATTAGATACTATTTGTAGGAATGTTTTCACAAACATTAGTATTTAGTTAGATAATTGGATTTGATGGGTGTCATCCCAGTCAAAATATTTCTCACACTTTATGTAATAACGAATAGAGTAACATGTAAGGATTCGTTTCCAAATATAACATGGAAATTTTATCTGTTGTCGCATTGTTAAGTCACCAGGTTGGGTATGCAGGAAATTGAAAAAAAAACTTGTTAGGTTTTATCTTCCATCAGGAGCATCACCAAACATTCCCATCAACTAGTTTGAGTTAACACCCACTCTCTCTCATACCAATAGCCTTAGAGTACCGCATCGCTAGTATATTCCGGTAATTTCCTTGTGTCATATATCATAAGAATTCTACCAAGAGAATAACCTAATGCATTGGGCAACTAACTTTAACCCTCAAAGAGCATTTGGAAACTACAGGCTAATCAATGCAATACATGTACTACGATGCGAGTAATCTATTTAATTAAGGTCAAATTCTACATGCAATTATAAGAAAATATCATGATAATCGGTAATCACACTATGCTACTTATAATCAAGAAATGTCAATTTTTCCTTATTAACAACTCTAATTTTCTGATTAAAAAAAAAAAAAAAAAAACTCTTATTTATCTTTAGATATGAACATGTGTTCCCTTAGTATGCACCCAAAATAATATTCACTCGGGCATAACAATATTAAAAGTATAACATGTACGATAATAAAGATTATGAATATTACAACTAACCGGCCATACCCAGATTGATTCACATGTTTGAGACATCGCATTACATCCCCAACCAATAGAAAAATTATTTTCTCATGAATTTATTAAAACCCATGAAAAAAGATATAATAAAAAAATCCTAGTTACCTTTTTAAAGGGGTAAATTAATGTGTTCTCTCTCATAATTATGGTTCCCCCTTATATATACCTTTTAGAATCTCCTCTTGATATTATCCATCCAGGAAAGTGTTCGTCAAGATTTATAAAATACCCAAATTAGGAAAAAAATCTAGTCCAAATATAATCCCAAAATGCACTCTTTTATATCCTTTGCGTGCATGCCCAATTAGGCCCAACAACCCTTAAAAACCTAATCTAAGTTGGTCTCAGTATTTTTCCCCTGACTTACTCGTCATGTATCGGAATTGAGTGATTCTTGGATCGTTTGAATCGTATTTTAATTATCCCCAACCAAGTGGAAAAATTATATTCTCATGAATTTTAGTAATACCCATGCAAATTATTGAGAAGAAAATAATAAGAAATAATGAGAAAAATTATCTTCTCATTGTTAAGTCACCAGGTTGGGTATGCAGGAAATTGAAAAAAACAAATACTATTTAGGGGTTTTATCTTCCATCAGGAGCATCACCAAACATTTCCATCAACCAGTTTGAGTTAACACCCACTCTCTCTCATACCAATAGCCTTAGAGTACCTCATCGCTAGTATATTCCGGTAATTTCCTTGTGTCATATATCATAAGAATTCTACCAAGAGAATAACCTAATGCATTGGGCAACTAACTTTAACCCTCAAAGAGCATTTGGAAACTACAGGCTAATCAATGCAATACATGTACTACGATGCTAGTAATCTATTTAATAAAGGTCAAATTCTACATGCAATTATAAGAAAATATCATGATAATCGGTAATCACACTATTCTACTTATAATCAAGAAATGTCAATTTTTCCTTATTAACAACTCTAATTTTCTGATTAAAAAAAAAAAAAAACTCTTATTTATCTTTAGATATGAACATGTGTTCCCTTAGTATGCACCCAAAATAATATTCACTCGGGCATAACAATATTAAAAGTATAACATGTACGATAATAAAGATTATGAATATTACAACTAACCGGCCATACCCAGATTGATTCACATGTTTGAGACATCGCATTACATCCCCAACCAATAGAAAAATTATTTGCTCATGAATTTATTAAAACCCATGAAAAAAGATATAATAAAAAAATCCTAGTTACCTTTTTAAAGGGGTAAATTAATGTGTTCTCTCTCATAATTATGGTTCCCCCTTATATATACCTTTTAGAATCTCCTCTTGATATTATCCATCCAGGAAAGTTTTCGTCAAGATTTATAAAATACCCAAATTAGGAAAAAAATCTAGTCCAAATATAATCCCAAAATGCACTCTTTTATATCCTTTGCGTGCATGCCCAATTAGGCCCAACAACCCTTAAAAACCTAATCTAAGTTGGTCTCGGTATTTTTCCCCTGACTTACTCGTCATGTATCGGAATTGAGTGATTCTTGGATCGTTTGAATCGTATTTTAATTATCCCCAACCAAGTGGAAAAATTATATTCTCATGAATTTTAGTAATACCCATGCAAATTATTGAGAAGAAAATAATAAGAAATAATGAGAAAAATTATCTTCTCATTGTTAAGTCACCAGGTTGGGTATGCAGGAAATTGAAAAAAAAACAAATACTATTTAGGGGTTTTATCTTCCATCAGGAGCATCACCAAACATTTCCATCAACCAGTTTGAGTTAACACCCACTCTCTCTCATACCAATAGCCTTAGAGTACCTCATCGCTAGTATATTCCGGTAATTTCCTTGTCTCATATATCATAAGAATTCTACCTAAAGAATTTTACCTAGAGAATAACCTAATGCATTGGGAAACTAACTTTAACCCTCAAAGAGCATTTGGAATCTACAGGCTAATCAATGCAATACATGTACTACGATGCGAGTAATTTATTTAACAAAGGTCAAATTCTACATGCACTTATAAGAAAATATCATGATAATCAGTAATCACACTATGCTACTTATAATCAAGAAATGTCAATTTTTCCTTATTAACAACTCTAATTTTCTGATTAAAAAATAAAAAAAATCTTATTTATCTTTAGATATGAACATATGTTCCCTTAATATGCACCCAAAATAATATTCACTCGTGCATAACAATATTAAAAGTATAACATATACGATAATAAAGATTATGAATATTACAACTAACCGGCCAGACCCAAATTGATTCACATGTTTGAGACATCGCATTACATCCCCAACCAATAGAAAAATTATCTGCTCATGGATTTATTAAAACCCATGGGAGAAAAATATAATAAAAAATCCTAGTTACCCCTTTAAAGGGGTAAATTAATGTGTTCTCTCACATAATTATATATGGTTCCCCTTTATATATATATACCTTTTAGAATCTCCTCTTGATACTATCCATCCAGGAAAGTGTCCGAACACAAGTTCTTCCATCAAGATTTACAAAATACCTAAATTAGGACAAAATCTCATCCAAACATAACCCCAAAATGCGCTCCTTTATATCGTTCACGTGCCCAACAACCACCAAAAACCTAATCCAAGTTGGTTTCAGTATTTTGCTCATAACTTACTCGTCATGTATCGGAATTGAGTGATTCTTGGATCGTTTGAATCGTATTTTAATTATCCCCAACCAAGTGGAAAAATTATCTTCTCATGGATTTTAGTAATATCCATGCAAATTATTGAGAATAAAATAATAAGAAATAATATCCTAATTCCACCCCCACAAGGGGTAAACCAATTTGCTCACCCCTAGAATTGTGTCTAAGTTACACTTTATATAGGCTGTTAGAACCTCCTCTTAATGCTTATCCAACTAGGAAACCTAGCCAAAATATTTAAAGTGCCCTGCACAAGTTTTTGCATCAAACTTTGTAAAATACCCAAATTAGAGAAAAAATTCATCCACACATAAGCCAAAACACATTCCTTCCTTTCCTTCATGTTCATGCCCAATTAGGCCCAACAACCAATAAAGGTTGAATCATGGTTTCATCGTTTTTCTCATAACATTTTCGTTCTGTATTGGAATTGAGTAATTCTTGGGTTGTTTGATTCGTCTTTTAATTCTCTACAAGATGCAGGTTAATACTTCTGGTGAAGTTGGTTAGGTGGATCGACCAAGCTGTTTTCTCCTTCTTCGTTCATTTACAGTAGATTCGACGTTCCACTTGGTCTTGTTTTCTTCCACACCTATAAATTTTACTCCTTAAGAAATATAAGACCCATTTCCATTAGTTTTGGATAATCCACCTAACATGAGACAAAAACAAGAATTATACAGTAGAACCTCTGTATATTAATACTCTTGGGCACACATAAAATTATTAATATATGGAGGTTGATAAATATAAGATTTTACAAATCGGGTCTATGATTTGTATCAATATATAGAGGTTATTAATATATATAGTATTAATATATGGAGGTTCTACTGTACAAGGTAAAATGCAAAAAATATAACGAAAAAAGTTTGAATCCAAAAATATGTATATGTAAGTATTATCAGGATTTCATCTGATCCATTAACTTTGCGAAAACCATCTGATTTTATTTCCAAAATTGTTGCTTAGTTTCACATCTTATTTATCAAGGCTCTCAAAGATAAACAAGGTTTGGCAAATCCATTTGATCTGGCACTATCAGAGTACCCTTACAAGATTCTGATTTTCTCAATTGGTCTCTCACCAAGTCTAGTAAATTATGAGCCCATTTAGTATACTATTCTTGGTACACTTCTTCTGAAGAACAGAAACAAAGGCTGAGATAATGACATGTCAATTCCTTATAAAATCACATAAGTAATTCTAAAAATGTTTGCACTGTTGTGTGAACACGGGTCAAATAGGTATGGCCCACCATTTTTCCATCTAGAATTATCTAGTAAAAACTAGACATATCTTTTGTTCAAGAAAAACAACTAAGATTAGAATAAGATTTCAACAAGAAAAATTTGAAACGTAAACTCATTTACATTTCCTATTTTACCTACTCTATGTTATGGCTATAAATAGCCATTCTTAGTTGGATGTAATGTAATACAATAAGAAATAAATTGGAGATAGAACTCCCATATTGTCTTCCCATCTTTCTTTCGTTCTTCTTTCATATGCTTACATTAGCAATTCTAGTAAGTAAGCAGATAATAATATAACACGTTATCATCACGAGTAGCTATGCTTTGTACCAGCGATCAACTCGTTACTAATTGAATAGGAACTTGTTGCTGGAGAAATAAATTAAGCTGCCAATCACGGCCAAGACATATCTCACTTTGTTATTTAAGTTTTGTTTCATTAATTTAATATATGGGTAGTCTGATACTCACTTAGTTGTTTTCAAATGATCAGGGATCAGGAAAGTTTGATGGTAGTGATGGTGGAGGTACATGTACATCTCAAAGCCAAAGCAGTTTTTCCAAAAATCAGCCACATAATTCTTTAATTAAGAAAAGGTTACAAATTTGGAATCTCTTTTTACTTTCTCTTCTTCCACCACCAAAAGCATCATGATGAGCAAGTGCAACATCATAATCATGATACTCACATGGGTTTATCAAAGCAAATTGTTAACTTTCATCGGTTATAAACTGCAAATTTTAAAAAGGGTGCGACTTATTTAAATTATAAGTATGCACTATTACCTGTGGGCAAGTATGTCGGCTAACGGGTAGGTAAAGGTAAGGATCATGATTCGGAAAATATGGAATTTTCTTTATTATTTTATATTATGGTACTAATGGTTTTAATACCGGTAAAGCGAGAAATTATCGCATCCCTGGAGGATAGCATAAAATTTGATTTTTTCGGATTTGATAATCTCCATAAATTTTGAAATAATTCCACCAGAAGATGGAATATCGTATGTCATAATATGGATGCAAAAGTGCGCTTTGCTAGCCAGTCGGTCCCAGAAGTGACCCGTTATAAAGTGCTAGCAGGTTTCTATCAGCGGTCCCTGAAAAATAAAGTCAACTAATGGCACAAAGTCTTTTACAGGAGCCTGAGATGGATTTCTTTGTAACATATTCCCTATTATGGATGCAACTACCTCTTTGGTATTTGTCTGACAGTCTTTTAAGGACTCGACATGCATCTAGTGGACGTGGTCACTACAAATCTGTATGAAAGACTAGATACGGACAACTACATACAAATTCCTGAAGGTTTTTACCTATCAGTATAAATTACCACGTCATATCCATTTGCTCAATAAGGACGAAAGTGGTCAATCGTTTGGGTGAATGATTATATTATCCAGGGATATGTGAACCGTATTATGTGCTCATAAACTATGCATTTACTAGATTTGATGTATACAACATCTACCTTATTGGAACTTCTGAAGAATTCTCCAAAGCACAAAAATGCTTAAAGCAGGAGTTTGAGACGAGACTCTCGGTAAAACAAGGTCTGAATCTGTTGGTTGAGCATTGTAAATGGAAGTCCATTACTTTCGTCAACCTTAAGGGTTTAGACATGTTTAAATGAACAAGCTGACATGGTTTCAGTCATTCGATCTCTTACAAGATTGATCGATTTGCATCTCAACAATAGATATGTATCACTCTGTGGTTTGTATTACACAAATATGTGTAAATGGTATATTAGCTGAAATATGCTATAGATACCTGATATTGGGTTTGTAGTAAACATGTAAGTCTGGCTCTGCCCATCACCAATATCGAGACATTGGTCAGAAGAAAGTCTCCCCTCATCTTCGTGGTACCATTAAGCTTGATCTTTTTCTTAAAAGATCGCTAGATATCTCCCACAGAGAAAATCTAATCATGTTGTTTAAGTTTTTGATTTTTGGCAGGTAGCTGATTGGTCTCCTAGTTAGACTCTGGTAGTAGAGGATACTTGTGATTCCTCCGACTGGTCACGGTTGTCCAGACGAAACCAGTGGAAAATAAATGGTTGTACTATCAAAAGATCATTACGAAATTGCACAGAGAAAAAACGGACCAAGTTGCTCAAGTAAAAGAAGTTGTTGAAAACATTCAAGGATGGTTCGCGGTCTTTATGCAGTATAATCAGACACAATGATCAATTAAGAAGGATACTCATCAGGGGGAGTAAAGCCATAAAAGACTATGGATATTGGGCATGTTGGACATTACGTCGTGTACTCATTTTCCTTAGTCAAGGTTTTGTCCCACTGGATTTTTCCTTGTCAAGGTTTTAATGAGGCATGCGAGTCCACTGCTATCCGCAGTTTGACATGTTGCACTCTTTTTCTTTCGTCCTGGTTTTTATCCTCTGGGTTTTTCCGGGCAAGGTTTTGACGAGGCAACATCTGCGGGTTTATCATAGTTCTGAGAAATCATATTTTCCTACGTTCGGGTTTTGTCCCTCTGGATTTTCCTGACGAGGTTTTTAATGAGATAACAATCTTAGAACGGTGATCACCATCTAACGAGATGCATATCCATAGAGGTTCTAGAGATGCGGCGCCCATGTTTTGTCCTAAGTGGTTCTCCTAACACAATTTATCGGAGGAAGCATTTCCTGGCGCTCAGAGGAAGGATTTCATGACGGTGACCAATCTCACTCCAAGTTTAGGTTTTTCCTAAATGGTTTTCCTGACACAGTTTCGATGACGGGAAAAATGTGTGACTACCATCATCACTTTAAAACTACTGATGTTGTACTCTTTTTCCTTCGACCAGTTTTTGTCCCAGTTAGATTTTTCTGGCAAGGTTTTGATGAGGCAACGAAATTTCTTCTGCTCGGGATTTTCCCATCGGATTTTACCGGCAAAGCTGTAACAAGACAATGTTTCTTAGAAATGGTGGTCCAAGGGGGAGTGTTGTGTGAATACGGGTAAAATAGGTGTGGCCCACCATTTTTCCATCTAGAATTATCTAGTAAAAACTAGACATATCTTTTGTTCAAGAAAACAACTAAGATTAGAATAAGATTTCGACAAGAAAAATTTGAAACGTAAACTCATTTACATTTCCTATTTTATCTACTCTATGTTATGGCTATAAATAGCCATTCTTAATAAAATGTAAGGTAATACAATAAGAAATAAATTGGAGATAGAACTCCCACATTATCTTCCCATCTTTCTTTCGTTCTTCTTTCATATGCTTACATTAGCAATTCTAGTAAGTAAGCAGATAATAATATAACATGCACAATATATTACCAGTGAAATCATATCTTTTCAAATTTGGTTTCCTCACAAATAATTTATGCTTTATATGTTTATCTTTTTGAGAGCCTAGAAAACACTATTTTCCTTGTTCTGGAGCCGTGTAGTTGAGAAATTTTCACAAGTCTTTCAACTCCTCTCTCAATTTCAATCATTTCAAAGCTAGTTCTTAATCAAACAACCAAAGGAAACCATGAATTTACGTAACTACTTTGTTACGATGTTATGGAATCACTGCGAATCCAGGTGTAGGGCTCATTTTGAGAATCAAATGTACCACCCTACCTAAATTATGTCTTAAGTTAATGCAACACATGATTCTCATGCTCAAACCCAAAAATTGTAGAAAAAAAAAGTTAATCTAAAGCTCTAAAGCCTAAGAAGCACCGTCTCACTGGAAATTTTATAAACCTTGACTATTAAATCGTAATATAATACCTATTGATACTTCTCTTTTGCCTAGTTCAATCAGTGCAGGTTGCAATCACCTTCTATAGCTAACTAGGATCATATGCAAGAGGAAAATGCTGGACCACTCCAGCCTTCTCAGTAACTGAATTAGAAGCCCAAGCTCTTTTTTTTTTATAGCAGATGAATGGTCATGTACTTTACTAGTATTAGAAAGAGTTCTCTTTGTATATGTCGATATTTTCTTGGTGAATGGCCATCAATGAAGAAGCTACAAAATATGAATTGAGAAGTTCCCTCCTCAGTAAATGGCTTATATATCCTTGGCCCTTGTGAGTATGTAAATGTATCTGCCGCAATGGCTAAGCAGATCATAATGTAACGAAGTGTTGGATGCACATCCCACTTGATTTCATATTAGGCAAACTAATCTGTGATTTGTAACTGTTTTTGTTGTTAATTGACATGGTTTGTTTTCAAAAAAGAGAAAAGAAATTAAACGAAAATTATTTATTTTTGTCGTTGGCATTGGCTAGATAGAGAGGAAGTTGCCAGAGGTTGCTGAATACCCAATCTTTCTGGACATACAATTTGAATACTCCAAGATAGTCTTAATTACACGACTGATTAAGATATGGGTCTTGTTAACTTGTATACCCGTATACATGTTAAGGTTCATTAAAATAATAATTTCTTGCATTGGGAACAAGAATCATTTGTTTTATTACATTAAAAACATTAATTATTTGCATTGAGAACAAAAATTATTGTTTTTAGTGTAAGAAAAACCAATATCTAGTAGAATAAGACAAAAAAAAACACAATTTCCAAAGAAATAAAATAATTCTTTATTAATCCTTAACATGTATACGGTTATACAAGTTAACAAAAACCTTAACATATTAATCAAAATTATTTTTATAATTTAAATAATGATATCCCCGGTCTTAATTAACAACAGTATTCCAAGTATCTCAAGAATCCTAACCATAAAATACCAAATCTTAAGCATTAGTATACTCTAGTTTCAGATCGAATCGATTCATTTCTGAATGAGTACATGAATTGCGTCCGCGAGATCTGTAACAATTGAATCATTGTTAATGTTTTTTGAATCACGCGTTTCTATAATTAACCAATGAATGTAATTAAGCTGTATTTCCGCCTCCGTTCCTAATTGTCAACAGGACACGCATACGACTCTGCCCACGAGGCAGTATCTTATACGCTTCATTTGCAACCTTAATTTCGTAGATCCCAATTGAAAGATTATACCAGTACAAATTAGCGCCAGCAACTAATGTGGAAATAGAGATAGTTGGCAAGACGACCTAAAAAATTGACCGGAGGAAAAGGAAATATTGTCATTACTGACGTGACGAACAACATGTACATCACATTCAACAAAGTTTTTTTAAATGTGCTGTTCCATTTCAAAGAATGCTAATTCCCACCTCAATTGGAATCTTGAGTAAGAAATGAGTATTTTTCTTTTCTTTGTTTTTTCAATCTTGCCATCATTCGTTTGAATTAGATGTGAGTTGGTAATCCCATTAAGGAAAAGAGATTGATAATTGGGTTAGTAGTGATCAATTCAAACAAGGTTTTGTATTTGAAACAAACGGGTCCCTACGTTGATGAAAGGTCTGGAAAATGATGTTAAATCTACCCCTCCTGCACCGATCGATGTCTCTTGAGGAGTTTGTTTGGGTTCACTGGAGTTGAAAGATGGACTTGCAGGGTCTGTTTGGCTGGAAGGAACGTAGTCTGGAGAGAGGGAATGTAAATCAGTGATCCAAGGAAGCGAATTTGAGCCAAAAGGCTCCAAAATTTGGGATTGTTTTAGGTTGCAAATTCAACATTTAATAACACCAAACAGATTCTCAAGCTCAATGTGTAATGGCGGCATCCCATTATGACTAGCACAGTCTACAATCACCTGTTCATACACGGTTGGTCATTTCAAATTTCTTTACAAGCTGACTGCCAGAAGATCAATAAACATCACCTTCAAAAATTTGATTTCTAGTCCCAAAAAAAAAAAAAAAAAAAAAATTAGTCGGAATAAAGTCTAAATTAAAGAATTTATGCTTGATTTTATAATAAATTTTAGGAACTCAAAAAAATAAAATCAGGAATCACCACGACCCATTTACATTGATTCCTTTATCAAAAAAATCCAAAATTTAAGTCTCAGGATGTTCTATTTTTTTTTATTAAGAGAGAAACTATGTTTTGTTTTTATGGTTCTGAATTTATTTTTATTTTTACCTTGACCACCGTAATAAAATTCTATCGATTTTGAAGAACTGGGCCTCACATTGGGCCCTTCAAAATCCACACTAAGGGGGCTTTTTCTGTTCAGGATTCAGGATAGAAATACTTCGACACTAGCACTCCTGTAAGAGAGGCAAAGAGGACAAGCTTCCACGGCCGCGTCGCATTCCGTACAAAGACATAAATGTCGACACGGCAATAGAACAACAGATGCGACTCGTCTCCGACACGCTTTACAGCTCGGCCCGACTAACGAAGTAGCAGTAGACGACACCGATATGGGTACGACTCGTTCTGGGTCAATGTAAGCTGACTCAGCATCTTCAGCTTCACCACCGCCGCCGCCGCCACATCCTAATATTACACTTTCATTATCTCTCTTAATTTCTTGTGCACCGCCACCGTTCATTATAGCATGTTGTAACTGTGCCTGTAAATTTACTTCCGTTTCTTCTTGTGATTTTGCTTTTGCTTGCCAACTTTGCGCCTCTGCTCTAAGTTGTGCCACTCGCGCTTCTAACTCTGAATTGTTACGAACAGCTTTTTCCATTTCTGCTTCTCTTTCTCTCAGTCTTTTTGATACGGACTCTTCTGCGATACCCAACAGAGCATGATAGTGTCTCTGCCTTCTCTCTGCTAAAGTACGCCTCAACTGATCACCCTGTTCCAAAAATAGAAAGAATTAATATAACCCGTCGAAATCAGAAACTTTTTTTTTTTTGACTGAGTTAATTGGAAACCATTGTAATCTTGGATGAAATCATTACCTGGGCTTTAATGAATTGATCAATTTCATCCCTTTGTTGATTCAATTGGACAGAAAAATCATCTGTCAATAAAGATGAGAGGGATGAAGATGATGAAGATTGATGAACTAGATTCTGTTGTTGATGATGCTGAACATGTTGCTGGTGGTGTTCTCCAAATGCTAATTGAAGACCAGTAGAAACAATATTGTTCTGCTGCTGCTGATTTTGAAGGTGGGCAATATTTACAAGCGTTGGTTGAGTTTGAGTTTGAGTTTGAGATTGTTGTTGCAGAGAGAATAAATTGATTGGCATATGACTTCCATTAACAGTTTCTCTTCCTCTTTTCCGAGAATTATTATTAGAACCCACTGTTGATAACAAACAAGAAAGCACATTTCAATATCAATACCCAAACGGGAACAGAGAGGCAGCGAGAGAAACGGAGTATTTGGTGTTACCTCCATTGCTGGTGGTATTACTATTGAAAAACATATGATGAGATTGATCATGAAATGCCCCTGATTGTTGTTGTTGTAAAGAATAATCATTTCCAAGTGAGTTATTTCTATCTTGCCCGTTCCTATAAAAAAAAAAAATACAACAAACAGAACCCATTAGAAAATATTAAAAGAAGAAAAAAGAAAACAGAGGAAAACAGAGGAATGCAGGGAAATAGAAAACGAACCTGTTTAGGAGAAAAACATTAGATGGGTATTGAGCGTGAACAGCCATTGATTGAGATTATAGAAGAAGATGAATAATTGGAAGGGGAGAAGAGACTAGAACCAAGATTGAATGGTAAAAAAAAAAGAGAAAGAGAGATATAAATAGAAAGAGAGATGGGGGTAAAAGATTGGCAGATGAGAGAGTATAGATAGAGAGCTAAAGAGAAGGACAGAGATATAACAAGAAGTGTATGAATGAATATGAATGGGGTGAGAGCGCGAAGTGGGCGCAGGTTAAATTAACGTGCACACAGACACACCCACCATGAATGCTTAAGAAGCAGCTTAAGAAAAGGAAAGGGGAAAGAGATAAAAGAACCCACAAACCAATAAAAAGGCGGACTCTTCAATGAGGTGCGTTTCTAGATAGTAGTAGTAGTATCTATCTATCTATCTGTTGTTGAGGTTTTCTTTTCTGGTCAGACGCTCTGTTAAACTTTCTTTCTTTGTTTTCACCAACACCAAATTTATTTACTGTTGTCTTGGTTTTGATTTTATATATCTTTCTTTCTCTTTATTAACACCATAATAATAATAAAAACATCACACAGACAGACCCACACATTGAGAGAGAGAAAAGATGCGATGAATGAATCAGTCCAATGTAAACAGAGAGAGAGACACTCCCTCCCCTTATTCTTGTATCAATAACCACCTCCCTTTGCTTGGCTTCTTTGTGGTTTTTGTACTTTTTCTTTCTTCTTTTTATCGCTCCAAGTATTAACATGCGTGTCTTAGATAGATACAAGCTTTTGAGATAGAAAGTTAAAAGAAAGAAATACTATATGGTGGCAATAGTAATTAACTACTACTTACCTATTGCTTAAGCCAGCTCCTCCGTCTTTGAAAATGTAATTGATGCCATTAAACGGGATGAGAAGAAACCGTTATCTTAGTCTAACCACACCAAAAATGTAAGGATGAAATTAATCACATTTATGGAAGAAGAAGGAAAATTAGAAAGAGAAATGATGGGATTGTTGTTGCTTGGGGTCATGGGTGATGGTGTTGCTGTTGTTAAAGCGTGCAGTCTGGCGCAGCTGCCGTTGGGGATTTGTTTGTTGGTTGGTACAAGTAATATATACATGGGGACTGCATGCGTATGATGCCAGCTCCTTTCCTTTGATCATTTCTGCTCTTTATCTCTCTCTTTCTTAATTCCCCATGCACAGATTTCTGAGAGAGATGTTGGAATTATATTACAATATTCGTAAGCAACTGAGGAAAAATACTTTGCTTGCACTGATGTGTTATTGTAGTATCGGAGATGCACTGATGATAATATCAAAAAAAAAAAAATTAGTAGAGGCACGTATAAATACGCTGAGCTAAAGGTAATATTGCCTGCTACTCCTCTGAGATGCTATAGCAATTAGCAAATCACCTCCAGGATACAACTACTGTTAGTTCTCCTCTATGTGTAGCATACACAGAGAGAACCCTTAGAACTTAGCAAAGAGAAATGAAAACAAAAAACACAAATCGAAACTACAACCGAGCCAGAGAAATGTAAAACTAATTTATGTTTCTGTAAAGTATGATGTTTCTGTAAACAAAGTTTCTGTGAACTAATATTCTGTAAACAAAGTTTCTATAAACAAAGAAGTAGTTATACAAAATTATGTTTCTGTAAACTACAACTTGTTTCAGATAAGAACTCGATTTTATGTTTCTGTAAACTTAAAAAATTGTTTCTGAAAGCATAAGAGAAGAAGAAGAATTTCAGAAGAGAAGAGTTTCGAAAGGTATGGTTTTCAAATGAAATTCTTCTCTCGTATTTATAGGTGGAAAAAACAACTCGAACGTTAGACAACATGCGAGACAAGATCCAGTAAAACACGCGATGATGAATTTTTCGAACGTTGCAAAAGGTTAGGTAAAAGCAGACGTTAAAAATACAGTAAAAAATTCTTTTGTCGGACATTTAAAAATCTCGAGATTCTTCTCGAGGCACAGGTTTCAAAAGCACCGTGTGACACGCGTGAATGAAGATGCTTCTCAAGGCTGTCGGATATCCAAAAACGAGAAGGCAAAGAATTAAAATTCTTTACATGTGTGGGAGAAACGTGTGGAATATTTCAATAAAAAATAAGGAGTCGGATAAACCCACACCCACACCCACACCCACACCCACACCCACGCCCGAGCCCGACCCGACGGACGGCGGCGGCGTGCGTGCTTCTGTGTGAAGCACCGCGCGAACGGGAAAGGCAATAAGAAGTGCAATAAGGTTTAGGCAACCTTTCCATAGTCTAGGGCTTTCCCCATACACAAAGGTCTAAAGACCCAAAGGGCCATGCCCTTAAGGCTAAACCCATGGTATTTAAGTCTAAAACTCTAAGTGTTTTAGTCTATATGGGACTAATGTTTTATTCATTCACATGAAAAAACATCTAGGGAGCAATAGGTCTTGGGATCAAAACATGGTCTATGCATTTTTTATTTTAATAAAACATTGTTTTTTTCTAACAATCCCCCACATGAATAATAAAACATGTCGATAAAACACGAGAAAACATAAGGCAACAATATAGGCTAAGGTGTCCCAAAGATTGAACCTTAACTTAGTGAGAGGTTACCTGAACTGCTTTTTGATACGGTGAACGCAATGTCTTGAACCGCCAACAATGAATGAAATTCAGAAATAACAGCCACACTTGATGCCTCAACCGAAGAAAACAGCTGCCAAGCTCTTGCGGTTGTGCCCATTTTGGCCGTGGGCTAAAATCCCGGACTTAATGAATGTCTCTAGAGAATCAGCTCAAATTCTCATAGGAAGCAGCCCCACTTCCAACATCCACAAAGGTGAGTCCATAAAGAGTGTCCTGCCACACCCCGCTTTAATCAAAGCCATGGTACCCATTAAGATCGCAAAAGATCATCCTAAAATTTTGCAGGCAACACTATCGCACGGTTACACCATAGGGAGGGACAAAGATAGTGCTTTCCCAATATCACCATAAATTAGTTGTCTCATTGAACCTTGATCTTGGAAATCCAATCACAAGGTTGAGTATCCTTCATGGTGATTTATTCTATGAGCTTAAGTCCCATCCCCCTCGATGTAAATTTAACTTCCTCTCTGGTTAAGCCTTTCGTCAAAGGATCTGCAAGATTATCTTTGGACTTTACAAAGTCTATCGAGATAATACCAGTAGAGAGTAGTTGTTTCACCGTCTTGTGTCTTCTTCGTATATGTATAGACTTCC
Organism: Papaver bracteatum; assembly: GCA_023529315.1. Classification (NCBI taxonomy): domain Eukaryota; kingdom Viridiplantae; phylum Streptophyta; class Magnoliopsida; order Ranunculales; family Papaveraceae; genus Papaver; species Papaver bracteatum. Next base: position 1,931,512 of record JAJJWX010000603.1, read on the forward strand.
CGTTGTATACATTGTTCTTTGCGCAACCAAGAGCAGCTTTACTGTCACGGTGGATTGCGATTGAAGACACAGGCTTGGGCCAGAGTGGAATTCCTCCCAGGAAACATCGTATCCATTCAGCTTCCTCTCCAGCTTTTTCCAAGGCTATAAATTCAGACTCCATAGTGGATTTAGCTATACATGTCTGTTTGGTAGACTTCCATGAGACAGACGCACCTCCAAGCAAGAAGATGTACCCACTAGTAGATTTGCACTCTTCCGAGTCTGATATCCAGTTTGCATCACAATACCCTTCCAGTACAGCAGGATACTTCCCAAAACTTAAGCAATAGTTTGAGGTCCCTCTCAGATAACGTAAAACTCTGAAGAGAGCATTACAGTGATCCTTCCCTGGGTTGCAAGTATACCTGCTTAATATACTCACAGAGTAAGAAATATCAGGTCTTGTACAGTTCATCAGATACATAAGACTACCAATAATGCGAGAATACTCAAGTTGATCAATTCCCTTACCCTTGTTATGTTTCAACTTACAAGTGGGATCAAATGGAGTAGATGCAGGTTTAGCATTTTCATAATTAAATCTCTTTAGTACGGTTTCAAAGATAATGAGATTGACTAAGACTATATCCATCAGACGTCTTTCTGATTTTCATCCCTAAGATTACATCAGTAGGGCCTAAGTCTTTCATGTCAAAATTATCTCTAAGCATGCTTTTAATGGTATTAATAATATCAAGGTTACTGCCTAATATGAGCATATCATCAACATATAGGCATACAATAACATGAGAATCATCCACATATTTAATGTAAACACATTTATCAGATTCATTAACCTTGAAGCCATTAGTTATCATAACATGATCAAATTTTTCATGCCACTGTTTAGGCGCTTGTTTTAAACCATACAGAGATTTGTTCAACTTGCATACTTTGTTTTCACAACCTTTTACAATAAAGCCTTCAGGTTGGTCCATATAAATTTCTTCATTCAATTCACCATATAAAAATGCAGTTTTCACATCCATCTGATGTATATGCAAATCATAAATAGAAGCTATAGCAATCAACATCCTAATCGAGGTGATTCTAGAGACTGGTGAATAAGTATCAAAGAAATCTAATCCTTCCTGTTGTTTATAGCCTTTAGCTACCAACCTAGCTTTATATTTATCTATAGTTCCATCTGTTTTAAGTTTCCTTTTGAACACCCATTTGCAACCTATGGATTTACTTCTAGGAGGAAAGTCTACAAGCTCCCAAGTTTCGTTTTGCTGAATGGACTCCCATTCATTTAATGAAGCTTCTTCCCAGAAAGGAGCTTCTGGAGAAGTCATAGCTTCCTTGTAGGTTTGGGGTTCAGACTCTACCGTAAGAGTCAAAAAATCTGGGCCAAAACTTGTTTCAGTTCTAACCCTCTTACTTCTTCTTGGTTCAGTCTCATACTCTAAAGTTGGGGTTTGACTAGTCGATGGAACATCCGAGAGGTCATCATGGACCCTTTTCCGAGATCCAGACCTTAAAGGAAATATGTGTTCATAAAACACATCATCTCTAGATTCCAATATGGTGTTCTGACCAATGTTATTATGGTCAGAGCTGATGACCATAAACCTGTGTGCATTTGTATGCTCAGGATATCCTAAGAAAACACAGTCAATTGTTTTAGGACCTAATTTAGTTTTCTTGGGATGAGGAATGGCCACATTGGCCAAACACCCCCACACTTTAAAGTATGCATAGGAAGGTTGTTTATCATTCCACAATTCATAGGGAGTTTTATCTGATTTTTTAAATGGAACTCGGTTCAAAATATAACATGCCGAGAGGATAGCTTCCCCCCACAAGTTCAAAGATAACCCTGAACTTTTCAACATAGCATTTACCATATCTATGAGCGTTCTCTTTTTCCTTTCAGCTACACCATTCGATTCAGGTGAATATGGTGCAGTTGTTTCATGAATTATTCCATTATTTTTAAAAAACTCTCCTATGGGTATCACATACTCACCGCCACGGTCTGACCTAAGAGTTTTAATTTTAACTCCTTTTTGGTTTTCTACTTCAATTTTATAAAATTTGAAGGCCTCTGAGGCTTCATCTTTACTTCTAAGAAGATGAACCTGACAATAGCGTGAGTAATCATCTATAAAAGTGATGTACCATTTTTTACCACCTCTTGTTGGTGTTGATTTCAAATCTCCTAAATCCGAGTGTATTAGTTCCAAAGGAACTGTTTTACGTTCAATCCTTTTATTAAACGGTTTTCTTGCATATTTAGATTCAACACAAATTTCACATCTTTGATTTTTATCAAATTTTATTTTAGGTATGCAACCTAAATTAGCAAGTCTTTCTAGAGATTTGAAATTAACATGCCCAAGTCTATCATGCCAAACATGTGAGGAGTCACAAACATAAACAGAATAAGATGCATTAACATTCAATTTCAAATCAGATACACTAAGCTTAATCATGTTATCGGTAACATAACCTTTTCCTACGAATTCACCATGCTTGGAAATTACAACAGTATTAGACTCATCAACAATTTTAAAACCTTTTCCTAGTAAGATGGTTTCTGAGATAAGATTTTTTCATATGTCTGGGACGTAAAATACGTCATTCAATGCGAGAGTTTTTCCTGAATTTAGCTTCAGTTCGACCTTGCCTTTACCCACCACTTTCGCGGTGGAAGAGTTTCCCATGAACAATTTCTCATCATCTCCTACTATGGCATAGGAGGAGAAAGCATTTCTGAACTTACAGACATGCTTGGTGGCTCCAGAATCAAGCCACCAGTCTCTCACATTGGTCATACTAGAGACAAGGTCGACTTCGGACACCATGCCAGTAAAATATCCAGAATCCTCTACTATGTTTGCCTTATTTTTATGTTTTGGATCATATTTGATCTTTTTAGGGGCTTTACAGTCTTTAGCCATATGTCCAGGTTTACCACAATTAAAACAGTCGCCTTTGATGGTGTGCTTAGTGAAACCACCCCTAGGCTTAAAATTGTTACCTCTGGGTTTTCGACGTCTGTTACGTCTATTACCCATTTTGCTGGATTCTCCAGGACTTTTCTTTGAAGCATCTTTATCATCCAGAACATGTGCTTTGTTGGACATGTTTTTACTCAGCATCAGTCTCTTGTCCTTGCTGCACATAAGCTCCTCAACCTGGATCTTTTTGCCAAGCTCCACCATGGTTATTTCACGAGTTTTGTGTCGCAGCCTCCTCTTATATTCGCTCCATGAGGGTGGAAGATTTTCAATCACATCCCATACTTGTAGAGCTTCATCAAAGTGCTGGCCTTCAGCAAGAATCTCGCTGATGAGGAGTTGAAGTTCGACGAACTGTTCTACCACAGGATTTTCGTCAGTCATATTATATTCCAAGAACTTAGCCATCAAGAACTTCTTACTTCCAGCAGCTTCAGCATGATATTTTTCTTCTAGAGCTTCCCATAAATCAAAAGCAGTAAAATTTTCTTTTGAATTATAGAAGTCATACAAAGAGTCATCCAGACAGTTAAGAATATGATTCTTGCACAAGTAATTCTTCATATTCCATCTATCCAATTTATCTTCATTACCATGGTGATGAAGTCTTCTCGAGGGTCTATTTAAAGCAAGTCCATCTAACCTTAGGTCGTTTAGGAAGAATAACATTTTAGACTGCCATCTCTTAAAGTCCTTACCACTGAACTTTGGTGGTATTTCTACAGTATTTTTTCCCATGTTCTTACAACAACAATTATATATCAACGAATATTACCTTTAGATTGTTGGAATTATATTACAATATTCATAAGCAACTGAGGAAAAATACTTAGCTTGCACTGATGTGTTATTGTTGTACCGGAGATGCACTGATGATAGTATCAAAAATAAAAACTTAGTAGAGGCACGTATAAATACGCTGAGTTAAAGGTAATATTGCCTGCTACTCCTCTGAGATGCTATAGCAATTAGCAAATCACCTCCAGGATACAACTACTGTTAGTTCTCCTCTATGTGTAGCATACACAGAGAGAACCCTTAGAACTTGGCAGCAGAAATGAAAACAAAAAACACAAATCGAAACTACAACCAGTTTCAGAGAAATGTAAAACCAATTTATGTTTCTGTAAAGTATGATGTTTCTGTAAACAAAGTTTCTGTGAACTAATATTCTGTAAACAAAGAAGTAGTTATACAAAATTATGTTTCTGTAAACTACAACTTGTTTCAGATAAGAACTCGATTTTATGTTTCTGTAAACTTAAAAAATTGTTTCTGAAAGCATAAGAGAAGAAGAAGAATTTCAGAAGAGAAGAGTTCTGAAAGGTATGGTTTTCAAATGAAATTTTTCTCTCGTATTTATAGGTGGAAAAAGCAACTCGAACGTTAGACAACATGCGAGACAAGATCCGTAAAACACGCGACAGACAGAATTTTTCGAACGTTGCAAAAGGTTAGGTAAAAGCAGACGTTAAAAATACAGTAAAAAATTCTTTTGTCGGACATTTAAAAATCTCGAGATTCTTCTCGAGTCACAGGTGTCAAAAGCACCGTGTGACACGCGTGAATGAAGATGCTTCTCAAGGCTGTCGGATATCCAAAAACGAGAAGGAAAAGAATTAAAATTCTTTACATGTGTGGGAGAAACGTGTGGAATATTTCAATAAAAAATAAGGAGTCGAATAAACCCACACACACACCCACACCCACACCCACACCCACACCCACACCCACTCCCACTCCCACTCCCACGCCCACGCCCACGCCCGAGCCCGACCCGACGGACGGCGACGGCGTGCGTGCTTCTGTGCGAAGCACCGCACGAACGGGAAAGGCAATAAGAAGTGCAATAAGGTTTAGGCAACCTTGCCATAGTCTAGGGATTTCCCCATACACAAAGGTCTAAAGACCCAAAGGGCCATGCCCTTAAGGCTAAACCCATGGTATTTAAGTCTAAAACTCTAAGTGTTTTAGTCTATATGGGACTAATGTTTTATTCATTCACATGAAAAAACATCTAGGGAGCAATAGGTCTTGGGATCAAAACATGGTCCATGCATTTTTTATTTTAATAAAACATTGTTTTTTTCTAACAAGAGAAACAGAGAAAAGAAGAAGAGACGGGGAGAGTGCTTGGTGCGGTAAAAGATTTTACTCATTTATTTATTACTTTCCTTAATTAAAATTACCAATTTAATGCTTTCAAAATCCTTTCTTGTGACCGCTCGTCATCAACCTTATTTTGACCAAAACTTTACTCTCGTTGTAATTGAACAAACTAGATACATAACGCATCGTAATTTTTTTGGAAAAGGCAGCATTAATGGGTCCAAATCTTGGTTTAAATTTCTCTTATACAGAAAAATTTTGGTATTAATACTGGCCAACTGACTTGGACAAGGGAGACTGAAAGTTCCTCCTCATGACATGAGGTGAAACTCCTACATTTGCTCTGCGAATCGGGCGACATTCAATGAGTCAACTCAGCGAAAAATTCCAAAACTAATCTCTCCGTCTTCTCCTATTTGATTGTTCTTCTTCTTTAATTTTTGTTCTTAATGGTCTCTAATACTTAGTCCTTTCTGGATCTACAAATTATTTCTCATTCTACTTGACTCTTTATTTTAAATCTGGGGTTCTGTTCTTTAATGTCTCACTAATTTACTATTCTCCCCATTATTTTTTGCAGATTTTTTAATCCCTTAATGGCGTTTGCCGCACATATAAATGTTGTTGAAGCATTTGATGTTGTTGTTATAGCGTTTTCTGTTGTTGCCATTATGCTTTTTGAAGCAATTGAAGCCATGAATGTCAGGAAGAAGGTTAAGGAAAGGTTCTGGTTCAACTCCGATTTGAGCTGTTTTAAACATCATCAAGTCCCTCGCACGTACGGTCCACCTCACAGAAGTAAAGTCAAATTTTATCGTTGTTCTCTCATTTATCTTCCATATTTCGGTTTTATCATCTCCAGTAGTATAGCCGGAAAGTTCGTTCTAAATCAAAAGGATTTGGTCGATTCAAACCACCAATTTATTAACCAAAATTTCATCAGTGAAAATATGAATCATGATTTTCCATTAGTGTCAACTCATCAAATTTGTTACAATAAACAATATAGACAAGTAATGGGTGATGTTAAGATAAGAGAATTGAAGCAAAACTCGGTAATGGAATCTAAAGTGGTAATGGAATCTATAGTGGTGATTGAGGAATATATTAGCATTATAAACTATCTCCCACTATGGAAGAAAAATGTGAATTTCAAAGAAAATTATTGTCAAGAAGACTTTCGTTGGTATACTGATGATAATTTTCTAGTGCTCAATGATTGTGTCTTACCAATTATATATGAAGAGTATTTTAAATGGATAAAAGAAAAGTACTGTCGGATTGAATGGAAGCCTATTTTGGAAGAAATGAAACGTATATGTATGGATGCAAGGAAGATTTTGGAAGATATAAAAGACAATAAAGCAGGCTCTCATAATACATTAACAGAAGACGTCATTCTTCGGCAATGTGGAGAAAATGAAAGGGATGTAAGCAACAACTGCACCAACTGTTACGTTATAATTGGTATTATTTTGTGGAACTCCAAGATCTCAGTATCGTCTAACAATCAGTCTTTTCCGGTTATCTTCGTTCCTGACAAGTCTTCAACAACAACCTTAACAACAACTTTTTCAACTAATTTGATAGCTTGTGCTGGGGTTATGCAATCTAAGATCAATAATGGGGAGCATCAGGTTTCTTCTAAAAACACAGTCTTTTATAAATATCGTTTTAGCATTGGTACTTATTACTTCATTTCTAATTTAAATAGTTTCACTATATATACAAATAGTTTGCAAAAAATGAAAATTATCTCATGGAATGTATTTGGCTTTGGTAACAAATCTACCAGAAATCATCTAAAGGATCTAATCAGATCAAATGATCCTGACATCATCTTCCTCATTGAAACCAAAAATACTACTATAAAGATGACTCAATATATTGCATCTTTTAGTTTCCCAAATTTCATCTTCATTGATCCTATTGGCCAGTCTGGAGGTCTCTACTTGATGTGGAAAGATGGTATCGATTTGAAAATTATTGAATCTAAATTTAACACTTTGCATTGTACTATTAAATTAGACTCGAGAACTGACTACTCTCTGGTGAGTTTTTTGTATGGTGCTCTTGATGATAATCGCAGGAAAATGTAATGGGATTTAATGCAAAATTTGGCTATCCAACTGGATATGCCTTGGATGGTAATTGGGGATTTTAACTTCATTCTTAAGCAAGAAGAAAAGGAAGGTGGCAATCCGGTATCTCAAACCCAACTGGATAAATTCAACGATATTTTGGATTGCAATGATCTGCAGAGTATCCAATATATAGGTAATCCTTTCACTTGGACCAATAGAATACAAGGACAAGAACTTATTCTTGAAAGATTAGACAGGTCAGTGGCTGATATTAGATGGTTGAACAATTTTCCCAATGCTGTTAACTACCACTTAATACCTCTTGCAAGTGACCATTGTCCTATTATGTTGGCCACTTCTAGAATTGAGTCTAATACCCACAAACCTTTCAGAGTGAAAAAGATGTGGTTTAGAGATCCTAGTTGTAAGGAGCTTATTACAAATACTTGGAACTCAAATCTGAATGGCTCTGCAGCATTTAGACTTTCAAAAACTTTGTTCAATACCAAACATATCCTGAGGAATTGGAATTATATGCACTTTGGTAATATATCTACTGAAATTAACAAGGTAAAGTCTCAAATTGAATTGCTTAATTCCCGTAATACTAATCCTCTTGATAATGAGTTTGTGAGATTGCAGAATAGACTCAACTACTGGTATGATGTTTAAGATGATTATTGGAGACAAAGAGGTAAAGATGATGATCTTTTGTTAGGAGACAGAAATACTGCTTATTTCCACCAGAAAACCAACTTTAGGAGGAGACGAACTCAGATAGATTCTATCCAATCGGAAATTGGCATTTGGTTGACTGACAGAGTAGATATTGCTGGTAATCTCAAATCTCATTTTCTCAATATGAGCAGAACTTCTAATCCCCCTTCTCCTTCTAGTTATCATGATTTTATTACTCCATGTGTAACTGATGATGACAATGCTAGACTTGTTTCCACTCCTACTTCTGAAGAGATAAAAAATATTGTGTTTGCTATGAAACTTTGGACTACACCTGGTCCAGATGGTTTTCCTCCTAGTTTCTTTCAGACCATGTGGGAGACTGTAGGTGATGACTTAGTAAAAATGGTCCAATCCTTCTTTCATTCTAAGCATATGTTAAAACAAATGAATCACAATTTCATATCTTTGATACCTAAGAATAATTGTCCTAAGAGTGCGGTGGACTTTAGGCCTATTAGTCTTTGTAATACCTCTTACAAAGTTATTTCAAAGCTTATATCAACTAGAATTAAGGGCATTCTTGATAAAATTATATCTCCTTTTCAGACTGCTTTTGTCGCAGGAAGATGTATACAAGATAATATTGTTATTGCTCACGAACTTGTGGACTCTATGAAGAAATGCAAGGCAAAAAAAGGATGGATGGCAATAAAACTTGATATGTCGAAGGCATTTGACAGAATTGAGTGGCCTTTTTTACTTAGTACATTGAAAAAGTTAGGTTTTTGCGATGACTTCTGCAATATGATTGAACAATGTATAAGTACTGTGTCAACATCCATTATGCTTAATGGCTCTCCTGGTGAGATTTTTTCTCCTCAGAGAGGTCTTAGACAAGGAGATCCTTTATCCCCTTATCTCTTCATTTTATGCATGGAGTCCTTCTCTAAAGCTTTGTTATCTGCTGAACGTAATCATCTTATTAATGGTATAAAAGCTAATCAATATTTCCCAGCAGTTTCTCATTTATTTTTTGCAGATGACTGTCTTATCTTTGCTAAAGCTAATGGGAGAGAAGCTAGGAATTTGGTTAATATCATTGATCAATTTAGTTATTTTTCAGGGCAGTCCATCAACTATGACAAGTCAGGCATTGCTTTTAGTAAAAGGGTTCCAAACCAGGTAAAGAATGATATTTCTACCCATTATGAACATCAAGAAACTGGCTCTTAATGATAAATATTTAGGTGTCCCGCTTCTTCTTCAAAATAGTAAGATTCAATCATTTTCTTCTCTTCTTGATAGATACGGTGATAGACTTGCTCCATGGAAACCAAATTTTTTGAATACACCAGGAAGAACAGTTTTGACCCAATCTGTTCTCGGTAGCTTAGCTTCACACCATATGTCTGTTTTTCCCATTCCTAAGAATCTGACTGATAAGATGGACTCCATTCAGATGCGATTCTGGTGGAATAAAAAAACAGGAAAAAGAAGTGTCTTTTTTAAAAAGTGGAGGGAAGTTGCTCAACCGAGAGTTTTAGGGGGGTTGAATATAAAACAAAATGAAATAATGAATTATGATTTGCTTGCTAAATTAGCCTGGAGAATGCTTCATTCCCGTGATGAGTTATGGGTTCAAATCTTAGAAGGTAAGTATTTTCATAACTGTGATCCGTTATATGATAATATCAAATCTAATGGTTATTGGATATGGAATGGCGTTTGTAGGGGTCTGGAAATTATTAAACAGTATGCTTGTTGGGAAGTGGGAGATGGAACTTCTATAAATATTTGGAAGAATATATGGATACCATCGATACATTCTAATGTTAACTGTCTTTTTGCATCTTCTAACATGAAGAATGTGTCTCAGCTAATAGATGCTAATACTAAAACTTAGAATGTGCAGGTGATTCAAGCTTTGTTTGATAATGCAACAATGGAGAAAATTTTAAATATAAGGATACCGTTTGAAGGAAAAGATTATCTAAGATGGCAGCCTAGCTCTAATGGTCAATTTTCAGTAAAATCTGCTTACAAAGCAATTTTGAACAGTAGAAATCAAGCTGTTGGTTTTACTAATACTGTGCCTATTTCATGGAACAAATTCTGGAAAACTAATCTTCCTAACAATATTCTCCATCTTTTGTGGAAATGTCTCCAGAATTGTTTGCCTGTAGGTGATAAGTTAGCTAGATTTCGTCAAAATATTGATCCTATATGTCCTTTATGTAATATATATAATGAAAGCATGCAACATATCTTCATAGACTGTAGTTTCACTAAGGATATTTGGAATGCTATTGATCTTAATTTTGGCGCAATTTTGGATAATGTTCATTTTACTGATTGGCTTTGTGGTTTGTTTCAGGAGAACAATCTGAGTGGAGCAAGAGATAAGCTTCTCAAATGGTTTGGTTTTGTTATGTGGAATGTCTGGAAATGTAGATGTCGTAAAGTTTTTGATAATATACAACCAAACATAAACCAAGTAGCGCATCTGATAAAGTTAGACTATTCAGACTGGATTAGCGTGAATACTAGAAATTCCATAACTAGTGTTCAACCTAGAATCCAAACTAATAGAGATTGGCAAAGGCCTGAAAATCCTTACATTAAACTGAATTTTGATGCAGCTTATAAAGATGATACAAATGATGTTGGCATCGGTCTAATCCTAAGAGATTTTGCAGGAAATACAAATGGAGTTAGATGTTATAAGAACAAAGCAATAGATCCTGAACAGGCTGAAGCTAAAGCAGTTTTGGAAGCGGTAGTTTGGGCAAGAAGCAAAGGGATACAAGCTTTGCATTTGGAGGGTGACTGTCAAAATGTTATCACTGCTTTGAAGGGTGGATTAGATTCAATCAAGTTGTAGTTGCAGAATAACCTACAACTACACCCTCAATAGAATTAGTAAAAACTAAAGAAGTTCTTGATGATGAATAACAATTTTCTTATTAATGTTCTCAATTGATTACAAAGAAGTGTCTAAATGGAATTAGAATAGTTACAACTTTCTCTATTCTCTTTCCTAAGATATTTTCTAACACTCACTAAAAGAACCCCTCGAATTTTACATTTGAACTCCTATTTATAGTAAAACTTATACAGATGTATATGAGTTGTGAAGTATCGCAACTCATACTCGCAACATTATTCCATCCTCGCAAAACTTCATATTTCTCCGCGCTACTTCTATCATCGTATCATTTTATAATTCTTTTCTCCTTTATTTATTACGATACTCGTGAACTATTATCCTGCGATATTCAGTACCTACATCTTGCCTCTTCTCATGTCAATTCTACGAAGAAGAAATGTCATGAGAATCCCTATTCTCGTAAATTTAGTATAGTTATTAGCACCCATCAAGTTCGCAACACGTCTTTTTACTTTTCCCTTATCTTTTTGACATGTTTCTTCGTAACCGTTCTTTTCAACCGTTCACGCTTACTCGTATTAATGAATTTTTATCTTCATCAAACTCTCTTATAAATATTATCCTTTGTTTTTGCTTTTTATTCCCTTATTCATCTTCTTCACCACTTCTGCCTCTGCAATCTCTTTTATCTTTTTTCCTTTCTATTTTCCCTCTTATATTCAATGGCACCAAAGAAGAAAACTATTGAACAAATTAATGTGGAACTTGCTGATAGAGACCTTATTCTCTCTGAGATTGAAGGTTATGATAATAAATCTTCTCTCTGTGTGAAGCTCTTTACCAACTATGTTTGGGATGATCAGAAAATTTTAATCTCACGAGGTCAAATCCTAGCAGGTCTTCCTCTTCCTCTTTATGATGTTAACTTCCCTTTATTCTATGAAATTATTTCCCACCCCAATTTTTCTTGTGCCATTTATCAATTGACTGGTGATTGTATTCGCCTCTTAGTTGAATTCGCAAATCGTGCTGCTTTTGGGAAATCTTTGTATTCAGTTGATCTTAGGAAACCTGGATTTGAAAATATAGAAATTTTTGCTGCGAATTATACAGTTGAGGGTTTCTTCAAAAATTACACACTAATTCCTGCGAGGAAAGAAGATAATCGTTGGGGTGTTCGTCTTTATCGTAAAGCTAATATCGCAACAGATGATCTTCTCATGCACGATATTGATTATGCTTCAGGAAATAATAAGACACCTTGTCGTTCTAATGATGAAGATTGGTATAAGTACCCTTTAATATTATCAGGTTCTTATATTACTGGGATAGTAGAACTTCCTGCGAACCTTCGTAACCGCTATTATCAACCTTGGGTTTTTAGAAATGTATGTACTTCCATCTCCTTATCTTTTTGTTACCCTTTAATTTCAAATGAGGTAAGAAACATTCTTGTATTTTTCTAAACAATATATTGTTGCCTCTGTTTCTTATCCTTATTTGAATTTGCAGGTTCCACTTCTTCCCCGAGATTGTCATGAGTGAAAATAAGAGTTCTACTTCTTCTAAAAGGCTTACTGCAAGACAACAAACTCTTCGTTCTGCAAAGGTTACCCAAGTTTCTGGTAGTCAAGATGATATTCTTCGCAAGGGGAAAAGAAAGCTTCAAGATGTTGTTTACGAGAGGAGGAAAAAGAAGAAACTCTCAACCAAGTCTCATTCCAATGTAATTTCTTCTAATGAAAATATTGAGGAAGATCTTGGTGATGAAGATGATAAATTTCCTGAAAAGGATTTTAGTTCTAATTCCGATACTCTTTCTGACGAAGGAGATGATGATAATGATGTTGATGAAGGTGGAAATGAAGATTATAGTATCCCAGAAACTTTTGCCTCAGCAATGGTTAGCATCTCTGAGGCTTTCCTCCATTCTTCTCGTGGATTAGGAAATTCTCCTACAGCGAATTCTCGCAAACTTATTGCGAAGGCTTGTAAAGTTCCTACCGTAATTGATAATAACTCCCTCAAAGGAATTTCAAGATTCGTTTCTCCTGCTTCATTATATGCTTTAGGTAGCATGGTAAGTTTCTTCTCTATTCCTTGTTTATTTCCCTTATTTTGTTGATTTCTAATCCCTTTTTTCTTGTTTAGGTTGGAAGAGTTAGTTGTGCAGCTCCTTCTGATTGGGAAAGACGTCATTCTATTGTTGAGAATAAAACTTTGAATCGTTGTAAGAAGTTAGAGGTTGAAAATTCAAGTCTCCGTCAGAGAGTAGAAGATCTAATTATTGATAATGCAGAATTAATATCTCGTCACGAAGATAATTCACAATCTGCGAGCATCGCACTTGATAATTCTTCTCTTCTTGAGGAGAATAATCAATTAAAGCTTGAAAATTATTCTCTTCGTAATGATAAGAAGCAACTAGAAGGTAAATTCTTTGCGATGGTAATTATTTTGGTTACTTTTCCTTCGTAATTTGCTAACCAATTCCTTAATTTCTCTCCTTGCTGCAGAAAATTATGCGAAGATGAATAATGATCTGGAAACTCTCCTTGCTAATCGTAATAAGAAAATTTCTGACTTGAGATATCAACTTCTAATTTCCCAGCATAACCATAGTTTATATGTCAAGCGTTTTCGAGCTAAGATGACTCACAAAATTTGCGAAGATAATGAAATTCCTCTCAAGAAGTACCATACGCTCCTTTCTGAAGAAATTCCTGAAGATACTCCATATCTGGAAATCTCTGAAAGTGAAGTTGAAAATGATAGTGAAGTTGAAGAATAAGATCATTTTGATGGGAATAGATCGCATGAAAAATAACTTTACTCTTTTTTTGTATATCTGTTTTGTAACTTCACTCTTCTTTGTATGTCTGTTCTGTTTCTTTTCAATATAACACTTTCTTCTTGATTGCACTTTGAATCAATCCAACAATTTCTTTTTCAAAGCTTAATTTGAATTAATCTTTCTTTGATGTTTGTTTCCCTTATTCGCATAACTTGATCATGTGGAGAGAAATAATATATCTTAAAGACTTAGCTTAGTATTCCTTTTCCCCTTATTATTGCTCTTCAGATGATCAACTCTTGCTGGAAGTATTAGAATATCCTTCTCAATTTATCTTACGAAGTTTTGTCTGATTGTGATTATGAATAAAAGTCCTCCCTTTGAAGTATAAGAAATATGAGCCTTTTGCCTTTTGCGGAATGTTGCGAGGTAAATAATAAATCTCCCCTTGAAGTATAAGAAGTATGAAGTATACGAAATATGAAATATCCTTAAGAAGTATAAGAAGTATAAAATATCTTTGAAGAAGTATTAGCAGTATCCAATTCATGAAGAATTGCCCAATTATGAAGAAGTATAAGAATTGTATGAAGAAGTATAATAAGTACTTAACCTTCGAAAAATTAAATATCCGTTAAAGAAGTATAATGAATATGATATATTCTTGAAGAATTATAAGAAGTATTCAATCTTTTGGAGAAATATTCAATATATGGAGAAGTATAAGAAGTATGTAATTCTCGTAACATTTTACGAGTATGAACTTATCTGTATTTGATTGCTATCAAAATCGCATCTTTTGTTAAGTCTTCGTGAAAATTCTTTAATGATGTTATCTTCTTTGATAGGACTTTTTGTAAAAAAATTTCAATGGTATTGACGAAGCTGTCTTCTCTTCAAATCTTCATAATGTATATTCTTGTATAATTTCTTCAATGGTATTGACGAAGTTGTCTTCTTTTCAGATCTTTATAATGTATATTCTTGTATAATTTCTTAAATGATGTTGATGAAATGAATTTCATTAATTTCTGTGGTCTTATCATGCCTTCCTAAGTAAAGGTCTTATTTTGCCACCTCTTCTGTAGTAAATTTTTGTATTTGCGATAATATGACAAGTCTGAACGTTCTTGCGAATATACAACCTCGTGACATTATCGTCTTGCGATGAAATCGCAGGACGTTCTTACACTTTCATGCAAAAACCCATTGATCTCATCTTAACTTCTTTGTATAGTATTTTAGCCTCTTCAGGAATTGTTGCGACAATATGACAGGCCTAAATATTCTTGCGAACATAAAGCCCCATGACATTGCCGTCTTGCGATGAAATCGCAGGACATCTCTACACTTTCATGTAGTGACCCATTGATCTCATCTTAACTTCTTTATTATGTTCTGCGAGTTCTTTATTCTTTTCTTTCTTTCTTCTTCTTTTTTTTTTTTTTTTTAGAAGGCTCGCAGAACTTCATTTGTTGCACAAATATGACAAGCCTTTATGTTTTCGCAAACAAGAAGCCTCGTGACATTTGCGTCTTATAGCACGTATCAGCTCCCTAATGGAGGGTGCTGCCCTTTATCTTCCCCCTGATTGCCCCTTCAAGGAAGCGTACATCGACCATACAAGGTTAGCTCTTCCCATACGGTTCTGCTAACAACTAGCTTTTGATCGCAACCTCTTATCCTTTTTGCCTATAGGGCTTATAGTTACGAGGTTGCACCCTATGGGGTATCTTTGGGCCAAGTGCATCATTTTCCAAGACTTGTCAAAAATGGCAGATGTGGTTCAACCTCACCCGGCACTCTTGACTCAACCGTGTACCTCGGCGCCTTGATCGTTTTCTGCACTTCTTGGGAAATACAGTATGCCTTAGTCGCCCAACCTAAATCTTCTTACACCGCATTTTATATTGCGTAATGTCGCTAGATTAGGTGAGAATCCAAGGTGTCTAACCCGGATAGGTACCCCATTATTGGGTTGTACCCCAATTTTTTTACCATGTACTAAGGGCCCTTGGTGGTGTTCCGGTTACCCTTAGCCACGTTATAGGTACCCCCTTAAATGACGTACTTTAGGACTTTGCCTCTTACGAAATATAGCTTCGCGAACTAGGATGTACGCCACAAAGGTTTGCCTGTATAAAATTTTCTGCGGCTCTCTTTCTTTTTTGGAGGCTGATCACAGATTGCGGTCTTTTATTCGCAAATTAATGAAATTTTAATCGGAATATAAATTCTGAAATTCATAACTTTTCCCAATTTCCTGCGAGCAAACAATATTCGTAAAATTTATCACGAAATAAAAATTTTGTTTTGCCACATACCTTATTTCCACGAGCAAACATACTGATTACCTTCTTGTTTTATTATTTTCCTTCTTCTTTCTTCGCAAATCACAATCCCTTATTGTCATCATAAATTTCTTGTATTATCATCGTAACTTTATTCTCTTTTTCCTTAATCCTGTGCCATTAAATTTTCACTTCTTTTCACAGCCTTTGCTCTTTTTCTCCAATTTTCCTTCACAGCAGTTTTTCCTTCGAAAACTTCTACTTCTGTATCGTAACATTTCTTTCCCTCAGCCCAATCACCCTTGATAATTCCAATACCCTTCATATGAGGAAACTTTATGCACTGATGTAGAGTGGAAGCTACGCCTAGAATTCCATGAAGCCATGGTCTTCCTATCAAAGCATAATATGGTGATTCGACATCAACAACGCAGAACAGAATTTCAGTTTGCATTCCACTTAATGGAATCCGCATGCTCACTTCTCCTTTGGGCTTGTTGGCAGTTCCATTAAAACCATAAATTCTGTAAGTAGAAGGTATTAAATCTGCATCTTTCCCCCCCCATAGTTTTGTACGCAGAATAGAAGAGGATATTGACAGAACTTCCCATATCAATTAGAATCCTATTAAGACCAATCGATTCTTCCTCCATATCATCTTCGTTTTCTTCCATATTCATGTAGATTGCTAATCTTACTACCAATGGATTATCATGTGCTTCACTACCTTCTGGAATTTCAGTGGCTTCAAAAGAAATTTCACGTTTCTGCCAATCTTCAAGTCGTGAAATTTTTGCGATGTCCATTACTTCCTTTCCTTCAACATCCCTCGCATATACCCTGCTTAACACATTATCATGAAAATACTCTATGGTTTTATATGAATGAACAATGGAATTACAGAAAACATTCATTGCTTTTGATCCCACTTCTATATGTAGGATTTCTTCTCCCTTTTCTTTTGTTGTGTTCTCCATGCGATTTATGGCTGGAGCCTGTGGTAATTGTTGCAACTGTGTCTGCTTAAGTAAAAATTGATTTAGTTTTCCTTGATCAATCATTCGCAAGATTATCCTCTTGATATTATGGCAATTATTTGTAGAATGTCCATGAAAATGATGATATGAACAAAATTCATGACTTCTTGGACCCATTGGTGGTTCCTTTCCCATGTTCCATGGAGTTGGTATATTCTCTACCAGGATAATTGCTTGCCATATCTTTTCTACACTTGTATTCAAAGGTGGCAACTTTATCTCTTCCCTTACCATTCTTTTACCTCCTTGACCGTTGTTATAATTTTGTCTCTAGTTTCCTTGTCCAAAATAATTTTGCCTTTGTCCCCCATAATTTTCTTGTTGTTGATCTAGTCTTGGAATTTGGTTATTTCCTATTCGATTATAGAAATTCTTCTCTCTATCATACTCTTCTTGATCTCTACTGCCCATTGCTACCATTTTTGGCTGGATATCATTGATTTTCTTCTCTTCTAAAATTTGCGAAGAAGTTTGTGAGGATGTTTGCGAATTACCTGCTACTACATTGATTATTTTGGGAAGTAAATTTGCTCCTCCCTCTTGATTGCTAGTGTTTGCTACTGGATATGACTCCATACTGTTTTGCTTTTCCTCTAATGTAATGTATTCTTCCTGCAATTCTCGTAACTCTGTCATCATTATGGAATTCTTTCTTCTGAAGATTTGAACATATAATTGTTCAGTTGCGAACATCGCATTTATGAAGGACAGAATCAAGTATCTCTCATCCACACGCCCTGCCATATCACTGCACATAGTCTTCCATCGTCTTACCAAATGCTTCAAACTTTCACCCACTCTTTGTTTTTAAACCAAATACATCTTCAATACCAAGCCGTGAAGAGTGATTTGTGATATATGCTCCAAGGAAAGTTGCTTGCAAATGACTGAATGACGTAATAGTGTTCTTAGGGAGTCCTTCGAACCACTTTAAAGCTTCCCCTGTTAAACTCGATGCGAAGTACTTGCATAACACAACATCATGATTTTCCCATTGTAACATGCATCTTATGTATGCTTTAATGTGCTGAATAGCACATGAAGTCCCATCAAAGATACTGGTAAGTGTGGGCAAGTTGCATTTTGGTGGAATTCCTCCCAATTGTACTTCTCTAGCAAATGGAGTCCTCATGACTTCTTCTATTGCTTCATCTAATTGCCTTCTATCTCCTCCTCTTCTATTGTTTATCATCCCTCTCATTTCTGCTAATTCTCGAAAGATTCGTGCATTTGCCTCAGAATTCTCATCCATTGGTCTTTTTAATGCAGATTCTCTTCTTCTACGTTCTTGCGCTTCCTCCCTTGCGATCCTTCGCATTCTATCATATTCTTCATTAATGTTTTCATTTGCATAATTTTGCAAATATCTTCTTTCTAAATTATCATAATTGTTCAGTTGCATAGCATCTTGGAATTCTTGTTCTTCCCTTTCTATTCTTCTCATTCTTCTCATGCGAATATCAGGAATTTCTTCTTCTTCATTTCTCCTTCTTCTGTGATTTATTTCTTCTTGATTTGCTTGTACTCTGATTCGAGAATTTGGTTCATTCCTCTCCACTTCTGTTTGTTGGTTTACAATTCTTCTCTTAATTCTTTCATACTCAACATTTTGTTTGTTACGAGCCTCTTCATGTCTTCTTACTCCATTCTCGTGATTGTTTTGATGTATTGCTTGTTGTCTCTCAGTTTCTTCCATAAGTTGATGTTCTTCCTCTCGATTCTGATTGTTTTCTCTAGGATTTGGTCTTGTTCGTAAATTCCCTATGCTTTGTTCGTGGTTTGGTATTAAAATGAAACGATTCTCTTGATTTCTTTCACCTTGATTATGCGCTTGTTCTTGCATATTATTTTCATTATTGATTATCGGTGAATTTTGTCCTTCTCTTTCTGTTCTAACATTTGATCTTGCAACACTTTGAGATTTCCTTCTTTGTAGTATCTCATTTTCCATCCTCAATTCTTGATTTTGTCCTGTTAAATTGGCACGTTCTTGACTTCGATCATTCGTTCTTTTTGGATTCCTTGTCTCAATGTTTCTAACATCTCCTTTCTCTTTCAAGAATTGTTCCTCCCATCAACCTCCCATTTTCTCGATTTGTGGTTCTCTATCTCCTTCTTCTGGTGTATTAGTTCTCCAAGTGTGTATACTCACTTGATCATGATCTATTATTTGTTGAGCTTGATTTCTTCGATTACTCCTTCTCCTACTAGGTTCTCCTGTTATATTTGCTTCTCCTCCTGCAAGTCTTACACTTCTTCTTACTTCAGTTAATGGTTCTGATGTGTTTCTTCTTCTTGTCATTTTTCTGGTACAAGAATTCTTCAAATCCCTGTTTCTAGCGCCAATTATGTAGTTGCAGAATAACCTACAACTACACCCTCAATAGAATTAGTAAAAACTAAATAAGTTCTTGATGATGAATAACAATTTTCTTATTAATGTTCTCAATTGATTACAAAGAAGTGTCTAAATGGAATTAGAATAGTTACAACTTTCTCTATTCTCTTTCCTAAGATATTTTCTAACACTCACTAAAAGAACCCCTCGAATTTTACATTTGAACTCCTATTTATAGTAAAACTTATACAGTTGTATATGAGTTGCGAAGTATCGCAACTCATACTCGCAACATTATTCCATCCTCGCAAAACTTCATATTTCTCCGCGCTACTTCTATCATCGTATCATTTTATAATTCTTTTCTCCTTTATTTATTACGATACTTGTGAACTATTATCCTGCGATATTCAGTACCTACACAAGTGGACAACAAGGAATTTAATTATAGATTGTAGTACTATTTTGAATTCCTTTGTAACTTGGAAATGCACACATGTGCATAGAGATGCAAATAATGTTGCTCACACTCTGGCTAAACATGGTATAGCTAGTGTTTCAGTGAAAGAATGGTCGAACAATATTCCGGTATGGATAACACAGTGTATCCATAGGGATAATGATGTATAATTTTTTCATATTCAATATACTTCCTTTCGTATTAAAAAAAAAGTGGTAATTGAACTTTTGTCCCTACTTTTGATGGTCTATACAAATATCCTTATCACACAATAAATATGTCCCTCCTCATCCATAAGCCCATCAGGGGTCCATTAACATTTTTTTTGTTTCCACATTTACCCTCCTCACATATTAACAAATATCGTTTTTCTTTGTTTTTATCAAAACACTCGACACAAATCTCTCCCACCTTCTCCATCGCCGCCACCACCACCACCTCCATCTCCTCCACACGAACAGTACCATAACCATATTTCAGATCTAAAAAGAGTAAATCATCATCAGTATCAATAACGGATGATCCAAGATTTGGTTCAGGTTCGTCACTAGCTTCATCGTCATCATCGACGAATATTAAAGAAGGTTATTAATATGTGTGTTATGATCTGATTAGAAATAATTTTGAGCTTGAAGTTCTAGATCTGGTTTGATTTTGTTTTGGATTTGAAATAATTTCTGATCTGGTTTTAGTGGACTTTGTTGCATGTGATTAGAGGTGGATAATGATTTGTTCTACTGTTAATTTCATGATCGGTGAACTTGATTGGTGTTTGTATGTAAATAGTTAATATTTTAGTTCATGTTCTTCCCATTCTTTTCTTTTTCATTTTAAGGTTCCGTTTTGGGTAATTTTGATTTTTGGAGTTCGTTTTAGGGTAATTTCGAAAAGAAGATTTGCAATTTTAATTTATTGAAGATCTAATCAATTGATATAATTTGAATTTATATGTAATTATCATTCTGTGTCCGAGATTTTTTTCGAATTTTATCCATCTTCTTTTCGTATTCAGTCCCCACTCACCATCAAATTAGCTTTTGATACCACATCAAAAGAATATTTGGCAAGCAATTCGTGTAATATTGATGTTGATACTTCTTTAATTAGTTTCCAGAAAAATTTTGTTCATTATCATTTACTGTTGTGTTGTTGATACATCATAAATTAAAGATTCTAGGAGGAGGAGGTGTTACCACTAGTAAGTCTACAATTCAAAGGTTCTATTTTATAAAGGACAGTCAAATGAATTGGTTAAATGCCTTCAGAATTTATGTTTTGTCTTGCTGGAGGCCCCAATGTACTGAAGATGCATAGATGTGGATTTCATAAGAATGTTAAGAAATGTGTAGCCGATATATTCTGTAAGTATCTTAATTAGATTGTCGCTCATCATTCCCTCACGGCTCAATTCTTCTTATTTGTTTTTGAAGGAAAATGTGTAGCCGATATATTTGTATTGGTATTGGTGGTAGCGGATGTTTTTGGTGGTGGTGGAAGTGGCGGTGTTTGTTGTGTTTGCAGTGGTGTGGTGGTTTGGTGGTTGATGGTTTTGTTGGTGGATCTGAAACTGCAGCAGTGATATTGGATCAACTATGGTTGTTGATCCAACTTCAATGGATAAACATCCACTGTTGATCCAACTGAAATGGATAAACATCCATTGTTGATTCAATTGAGGTTGGTTTTGAAGCTGGTCTTGGAGCTGTTGGTGTTTATGAAGCTACATGTAATGAAATATGGTGGTTATCTGGGTTGAAGCAGGCAGTGATATTGGATCAACTATGGTTATTGATCCATATATTTTGGATCAATTATGGTTGTTGATCCATCTATATGGGATCAACTGCTGTTGTTGATCCTTTGAACTCATGCTTTTGTAGTTTAAATCATGTAAATTTGTCCCAATATTGAACTTGTGGTGCAATGGTAGCATGACTGACTCCATGTCAGATGATGCGTGTTCGACTCACGCCAAGTTCAATCCATTTTACATGGATCAACTATCATTATTGATCTAATTTTATATGGATCAACTTCCATTGTTGATCCACTAAAATTGGATCAACTTCTACTGTTGATCCTTTTTTCTTGGATAAACTAGATAAACTTCTATTGTTGATGGTTTTGTTGGTGGATCTGAAACTGCAGCTGATGAAGTGGTAGCATTTTTCCATCAGCATGGATAAACTTCTACTGTTGATCCAACTGCAATGGATTTGTTGATCCAACTGCAGTGGATAAACATCCACCGTTCGATCCAACTGAAACGGATCAACTACTTTTTGTTGATACAAAAATATTTGAACCAGCGGCGGCGGTGGTGGCGGTGGAGGCGACGACGAACTAGTGGTGGCGGTGGAGGCGACGACGAACTAGTGGTGGCGGCGGCGGCGACGAACTAGTGGTGGCGGCGGCGGCGACGAACTAGTGGTGGCGGCGGCAATAGACTAGTGGCGGTGGAGGACCTGTGGTGCTTAAGGAGTGGTGGTGGTGGCGGCGGCAAAACACTAGAAATAAGCCATTGAAACCTATACTAGAAGTTTTGCCTTTCATTCTTGTCTTCCTCATTCCAAAATGCTTTCATATCTGCAACGAAATAAACATCCATGGATTAGGTTGGATGAATAAAAAGAAAAAAAATAATATTATAGGAGAATTGTAAGGCAAAATTATAGAACAAGGATCACAGAAAAGACACATGATAACCCATCTTAGCATGTGTAACTTGGAGTTACACATGCATCTATCATGTGTAATTGACAGTTACACATGCATATGACTTGGATACCTAGCATGTGGAATTTTTTGGTTGCAAGTTTGTTCATTTTAGCATGTGTAACTAGGAGTTACACATGCATCTGTCTAGTGTAAAGAGGAGTTACACATGCATATAATATGTGTAACTGAGAGTTACAGATGCACCTGACTTGTGTAACTAAGAATTGCACATCCATAAAAGCTTGTGTAACTGGCATGCGTAATTTTTTGGTTACAAGGTTTGTTCATAATTGGCATGTGTAACTAGAAGATACTCATGCATCTGTCTAGTGTAATTCAGAGTTACACATGCATCCTACTTGTGTAATGTGAATAAATGCGCGGTTTAGACATAGAATTTGAAACTAAAAACAACAAGAGAGGGATCTAAAAAGGTGTACCAGCAAGCAAAGAAATGTCGGCTTCCCATTCCCATTTTCAACAAACATAACTACAATCTGAGGATCAACAAACTCTCCATCCATGATATGAAACCCAAATTTTCCTATATGCGATACAAAGTTAACGTCAAAAGATGAGGAGTTACATAGAACAATTGTAAGGAAAAATTATAGAACAAAAATCACAGAAAAGTTAATGATAACCTATCTTAGCATGTGTAACTGGGAGTTACACATGCATCTGTCATGTGTAATTGATAGTTACACATGCATATGACTTGGATACGTAACATGCAAAAAAAAATGGTTGCAACTTTGTTCATTTTATCATGTGTAACTAGGAGTTACACATGCATCTGTCTACTGTAAAGAGGAGCTACACATGCATATATCATGTGTAACTGAGAGTTACAGATGCACCTGACTTGTGTAACTGAGAGTTACACATCCATATAAAAGCATACATTTTTAACTATAAAAGAGCTAAGAATCATCACTTCTCACCTCGTTATTCAAGAGTCTCACTGACACCAGCAATCACCTTAAATCCTTGAGAAACAGAGCTGTAAGAAATTATATGTCCAGCACTATTCAAACAGAGCTATAAGAAATTTCACAATTGATTAGCCAGGGTACCAATAGGTGAAGTCAAGCTTTACCAAGGAAAACAAAAAAGAAGAAGATATAAGCAAGCATACAAATAGACAATAAACTACATAAAAAGAAGATAGAAGCAAGCGTAAAAATAGACAGTGAACTATATGCTCTTTTACTTATATAAACATGGGAAACTAGCACACCATAAGTGAAGAAGGTCCACCTGCAAATCTACCAGACTTGTAGTCCGTTTATGGACACAATATAAGAAATACATATGATGTATCGATTTAAATCCTACAAAAATCAGTCACTATTCTCTGATGCATCATTTTTATTTTTTTTCTAAGAGTTATAGAAGTTTAGGGAGAATCATCGCACAAGATTTAAAACAAGTTTAAAGATGCAGTCCACTCAGATTTCAGTCGCTTTTCAACAAAGTTCGCTAAGTTTAAACAAGTTAAAGCGCATGATATTGTCAGTAAATTTATGTGACAACAAGAATCAAATTGATGCATGTGTAAACTGTTGTTACACATACAAAATGCATGTGTAATAAATAGTTACATATGCACATGGCATGTGTAGCTAGAAGTTACACATCCAATTAGCATGTGTAACTAGCATCCAATAATTACTTTTGGGGGAACAATCATTAGAAAGTTAAGACACTCACATTCCATCCGAGAGATGAAACATCCTTATTGGTGTGATTAATGTCACCCTTAGTACTCCAACACATTCCTATAGCTTGTGTTCACAGTAGCAAGTAAACATCAATTAACATGAAAAAAATAAGCATCAATAAGATTAGATTGGATGAACAAAAGAGAAAGAAACAAAATTAAAAAACAATGGCAAGGCAAATAACAAAGATCATAGAAAGGCACTAGATAATTTATCTAAGCATGTGTAATTAAAAGTTACGCATGCATATGTCTAATGTAAATGAGAGTTACACATGCATTTTTCAAGTGTACCCATAAGTTACACATCCACATGGCATGTGTACCCAAAAGTTATACATAAAAAAACATGGGAAAAGAACATTTTGAATAAAAACTAAAAAAACGTGGAAAAATAACATTTTTTTAGGAGTAAAACTACTAAAAAAATATGGAATATTTTCATACACAAGCAAACTCTACTACATGTAATCGGGAGTTACACATGCATATATCATGTGTAAGTCGTAGTTACATATATCATAGGGATGTGTAATCGGCAGTTACACATGCATATGGCATGTGTAAACCGCAGTTACACATCAGTATTGTGGCTTGTATACTGGCTTGAACAAGAATTCATCTATCATTCAAAAAAACTGAGGTCATAAACAATTCATTTAAAACTGAAAAGACTAGATTATATACCTAAATTGGAGCTCATACTCAGCTGGAGCACCATCCTTATCTCCTACAAATGCTCCATATGACTCCCAATACAACTCTGCTATCCCATCATATCAAGCTTATAAATGGGTGGAATTAACTTACGACAAAATGGTTGGGCATTTGCTTCTCAGTGGATCGTTGCTTTGAATGAGTCCTAACACCAATCTGCAGACCTTCAACAAACTTCATATCCGGAAAATTCGCATGTGAGGCGCAGAGTACATTTTGACTATGGAATAAGCACAGTAATGGGTGGAGTTAGCTTACCAGTTACATTGGATTTCCATCAACTGGTGATACTGGTTCAGGTGGTTGGGGTCCTGAAGTACTTCCTGCAAAGTAATAGAATATAAGTTATTTCCATATTCTTTGCGAGCATTTAGGGAAAGCAAATGACTGAAGACTGACCAGCAGGGGAATCACGAGGTGGACGAATCTGGATGCTTCTCATATATGAACTGCAGAAATAGATTGTTACCTTGGATATCAAATGAGTTTTCTTGGGTAAAATTCCTCCATATTTCTTCTTGAGTACTTCTTCCTAAAGACATGTTTTTAATGTTAAGTTTCTACCATTTTTAAATTAGGATTGTACCATAAGGAATCCAACTTTAGTACTCCAGAGAAAAGCATCAAACATAATCATGCCAAGTAAGCTCTATACTAGATTGGAAAATAACTCTTTCCAGAAATGCAAATAAATAAATATTCAGTTAGTACCTCTTGCTGAGGTGATGGCATGGGATGTTCTTCTTTTCCGTCTTCATGCATTGGGTAATTTTCAGGCGAGTCTTCATTAACTTGGTCTTTGCATGTATCCTATACATGTTCTTGCTTCTGGGCATCCTCTGCATTTGTGCTTGACATTTTGTTAGCTTGGTCTTTAGCAAAAATATTTAAAAAGAAAGTAAGCCTCTAATTATATTAAACAGATTTTATTATTTCCCTCTGATACATCTCCCTTGGCGATGAACAATAAGGGTTGTACCTTGACAACTAATGATAGAAAATAAAACTACAACAAGAAGAAGTCACTCATTTCACCTTGCAAATAAAGACTCGACTCAAAAAAGAAGTAATTACTAGTTTTAGACAGTTCTGCTATTGATTAGACAACTTCTAAGAAAAGACAATGTACTAGAAATGGTAAAGACAAGAGTGAATGAGACACACAATAGCACAATTGTTTGATGCTTCCAGTAAGTAGTACTTATTTCAAAACCTCCAATCTACTTATTTAAAACGGAGACAGGGTAAAGGTAATATCAGAATGACACATCATGCAAGAAGGAAGTTCAAAAACATCAATATAGATGAAAAGTAAATAAGTTAGAATTATTTAACCTTTCCAATAAGAACAGACTTATCCTTCTTAAAGTTTCCACCAAGTTTCTCATACTCTGGTGCAAGCTTATTACAATGCCCACACCTACCCGAAGCCAAAATTTAAATAGGTTAAATGAACAGATAAATTTTTTTTTACGAATACTACACACTCGAAACGTAAAACAAAAATATACTTAGCAGGTACACATGCAGTGGCTTATGTAAACGGTAGTTACACATCCATATGGCTTGTGTAAACTGTAGTTACACATCCATATGGCTTATGTAATAAGAAGTTACATATCCACATGGCTAGTGTAATCTGCAGTTACATATCCATATGCTTAGTAGTACTCAAATTCATGACTTTAAAGATACATAATTATTAACATTATTGTTTCCTATTGGCAGGTAAATTTTGAAAGAATTACCCAAACTAATTGTTAAGGTTGTGTGCAACAGCAATTCCAGATTTTCCTCCTCTATATCTCTTGCTAAAGTCAATCCTTGGCACGTTCTAGAAATGCAACTGGAACTTGTCTTCTGCCAGCTTCGCTGCGACCACGCAGTAGGCTACAAAATTCAGAAAACATAAGAAACCAACAAGATTAAAGAGATATATCAATCAAAAAAATATAAGAAGATAATGAATTATATGAGTTCATTACACTTCGATATCAATTCACAGATGTATTACGAGAGCTTCTGTAGCTATGAGCGAGTTCAGGTTGCAGAGATCTCAGCTCGTACTTGTTGAGAATCGACAACATCTTGTCATTACTAGATACTCGGTAAAAGATTGAATTGACAATGAAACTCAAAGTAGATTTTTCTTCTATTAGATACATAGTTCCATCCGTGATACTAAATTTCATTTGTTGTTATAAGTTGAACAAATTAAAAAAAATAAACATTAAACTTTATAAAATTTATCAAGAATAGAACAAGTTGACATCAGTTCCTATGAAATTGAAAATTAAGATTAGATGAAATTCAAATCAAATCGAGGGGTAATAAAGGCGATGATTCATTGATATCGAATCTCAAATCAGTTATTAGATTGTAGCTAGAAATTGATAGATACTACGATTTCGACGAAGAACATATCTGAAAATTCTGTTCAAGATTCTTTAAACTATATACATGCAAATGATCTAAGCGAGTAGATGATTGTAAATCTAAGATCTGATTTTGACTCAGATAATTCAATTGAAACGAATTTGAAGATTTATATTTTGGAAATCCTAAATTGCTTTTCTAAATCAATCAACTAAAATCACTTAATCGAAGTACCGTGACAAGAGAAAATGAAATTAACTTACCTTATACTTCGTTTACTGATGATCCGTGTTGAGGTTGCAGAGATTTGAAGTTCGCCAATGAATTTTTCTAAAACCTAGATTCAAACAAAGAATCCATCAAATCGACTGAGCCATACTCGGTTTATACTTGTGTATATACCAGTACCTATGACCATGTGCATTTCCATTTATGATGGGAGCTAAAATTACATTTTAGCTAATCCCATACTCGGTTGATACTTGTGTATTGGTGTTATTACTATCGAAGACAAAAGTAAATCTTTGTCTCATGATATATATGTCCATTTTCACATGCTTTATATGAGTCGATACGTCTAACCCTCATTACTTCCGGGTCTTTCCATTTTTTATTTTGCTACATTTAGCTTAATTTGAGAAATTTCTTTATCTCAACAGGCCAAGATAATCTCATTTTGAATGTTAACCATTTAATTTAGGTTGAATAGCTTACTAAATATAGTGAATCTCTTGTTGATACTTTAACATATACTGGTTCATTCGTTTTGATGAAATAGAAAAAATGGAAGAGGGGGTAAAAAAATCTGACTCATATCACTTTTTGTGAGTTCTTCCACAAAAATTGGATGCATGTGTAGACATAAAGTTGTATGAAGGAATAAATTCCTTTTCTTTTTGAAAGAAATGATTTCCACCTCAAATACACAATAATGATGCTCAAGTACTTCTGAGTCCAAAATGTCATTTTTGAGTCGAGTTGGGTCCAACTGGAAAAGACCTTACTAAAAGAAAATCATAACCCGATTAACAGCCAAATTACGATGATCCAGTTAGTAGTGTTAAATCATTAAGGTCATAACGTGTTCAAGGCCCATGAAGAGTTACATGCCCATTTAAAAAAAAGGTAGTAGTGCAGTTTAATGTTTTGGTTTCACAGGAAATAAAACAAACAATTAAATGACACCATTTTTAAATAAGTGGGATATTTATACGATATAATAATTATTATTCTAATTGTATATGTTCATGAATGTATTTGTGGAAACTAAATTGACTTTCATGAATATATTTTAATTGTTTTATTGTATTTGCATGTGCATTAATGTATTTGTGGAAACTAAAAGTTATCTCTATATTTAACTTTGCATGACTTCATGAAAATATTTTAATTATTATGTTAATTATATTTGCATGTGCATGAATGTATTTGTGGAAACTAAATTGACTTGCATGAATATATTTTAATTATTATTGTTTTAATTGTATTTGCATGTGCATTAATGTATTTGTGGAAACTAAAAGTAATCTCTATATTTAACTTAATTTGCATAAATGCATGAAAATATTTTAATTATTATGTTAATTATATTTGCATGTGCATGAATGTATTTAACTAAATATTTATATCTATATTTGACTTTGCATGATTGCATGAATATATTTTAATTATTATGTTAATTATATTTTTTCATGTGCACGAATGTATTTAACTAAATATTTATATCTATATTTGACTTTGCATGAATGCATGAAAATATTTTATTACTCTTATTTATGAGTGGAAGGTAATTATGGTTATTATATATGAATAAATGTGTTATAATTTACAACTCAGAAAAAGAATAATCAGGCAAAAAATTAGTCGGAAGCCGAGCAACAAGCTGAGATCCAACCCCCTTTTGAATGACCACTCCTAATCTATGAAAAAAAATATCTCCCACACGCGCATTGGCATCATAACTAGCAATATAGTTACGTAAGCGTTTAAGAAAAATCGTGGTATCTTCTCCAAGCTCTCCCAAAGTGGTGAAAGCAAGTGCCCCAAAACCATAACCCTGAG
Source organism: Papaver bracteatum (assembly GCA_023529315.1). Classification (NCBI taxonomy): domain Eukaryota; kingdom Viridiplantae; phylum Streptophyta; class Magnoliopsida; order Ranunculales; family Papaveraceae; genus Papaver; species Papaver bracteatum. The sequence goes on from JAJJWX010000603.1 coordinate 1,960,796, forward strand.
CCGTACACTTCTCCAAGTACTTGGCATTCTTCTTAGCAACAACATTCTTGATGGAAGTTCCTGGTGAAAAGGTGCGAACCCCTCCTCCAGTGAAGGGTGAAACTCCAATCACATAAAAACACATGTCACGACCATTTTCCCAGTTAAGCACGAGTATATCTGCCGGTCTCAAAGCAGTCCCATTATTGGAAAGAAGACCCAAATCAACCTCTTTCCTAGCTAGAACACATGCACGATAACACATGTCAGCGATAGTATCACGCACCAAATCATGTCTAAACTTTAGGCCCACTTCATTAGCGCAATGCAAGGCATGATCTCCAAAAGGATCCATATCCCTTTTGCAGAAGGGGAAAGCACCATCCATCTCAAATAAAGGGATCCCAAATCTATACTTGAGTAATGCACTGAATTTCCTGGCTCCCATATGTTGGTTGAGTCCCACAATTGGAATTGCCATCAGAAAATCCCAAGAATGTTTTGTTTGATTACATTGCCAAAGCACCGAGTCACGTTCCGTCATAACATAATTGGTGGGAATGTTCTTTTTAATAGCATCAAAGTAGATAGTTGCCAAGGAGTTCATAGAATGGGTGGCAAAACTACTCATGCACATAGGAGGAACAATCCCACACAAAGAGTTGAAGGATTCCATAGCATGCTGGAGGGAAAGGATACTACCACTGATACCGGTACCCCTCAAAATGATAGACTGCAAATCCAGGGTCTGCAGACAAGAGGCAAGATAGCAATAATGTTGAGTGTCTTGTATAGTGTATACACCCAAGCCACCATGCTTGAAAGGCAAAGTAGAAAGTCTCTGTTGAAGAAGGCCAAAGCCCGGCCCATCCCCTGTGATAATGTGCCTCAAAAATTGAAACACCCGCGTGTCGAACAAATCCTGAGCTTCTAACAAAAATTCTGGCTTTGTGGTACGTAGAGCGAAGTAAAGCCGCAAAACACCCGTGCAATTTCTAAATAACAACAATTCACCTTGAGTGTCTTCTAACTTCTCTACAGCATCGACAAGTGCCATAGTCTTACGAACTCTACTGACTAACAAATCCTTGTTAAATTGAGCATCAAGACTGACCGGACCACCCAAAAGTTTCACTCCCTTTGAAGGCCTACTAATATTATGAGGAAAAACACCTGTAGCCATCGTTCTGGGATCAGGGGAGGGCCAAAACAACTCCGTCTTCGCCATATTCAAATGCAAACCTCTAGCAACCCCTTCATTTTAAATAATCTTTAAAGCCTTTGCAACTATCAAGGTATCTCCTATCAAGGTACCATCATCAAGGTACCAAGCTTGCATTTCAAGCTCACATTGTGCCGCAATACTCTTGACCAAGGGGTGAAGCGTGAGAGCAAACAACAAAGTCCCCAAAGGGTCACCTTTTTGCACACCTTGGGAAGAGGAAAGGACATGATCCATATAATACAGACGAGCAGGTGAGGCATAGCAGAATTATACCCAACGAGAAATTGAAGGACACATATTACGTACCTCAGCTAGCATAGCTGTGCGATCAATGAGATTGAAGGCGTTGGAAAAATCAACCAGCAGCATGGACATATTGTCTGAACTCCCCCTCTCTTCAAGCATGCGATTTACAACGTGTAAGATAGCTTCACCTTCAAGCATGCGATTTATATATTAGTTACCATTAATTAATTTATTTTTCAATTTTTTATTATTATTAATTAACTATATTATTATATCTTTTAATTACCATGTATATTATTAATTAACACTAAAAAAAATCATTATAATATTCATTTTTATAAGAATACAGACGTTACAAAATTAATAGAACAAAATTTATGAGAAAAATGTAACAACACACAATAATTATAGTAAATAAATATCACCAAATCATAACTATACAGGATTAAATGAAATCTAACCTATTTGGCGTTACACAAAACGGTTTTGAACAAATCAATTAAAACATTCCATGGGAATGACATACAAATACAAACAAATCATCCCTCATATTAACAGTACAGACATCGACCAAATTTATAAACAAATAATACGTACATAATATGAATATGGCATATACATGACTAGATAAAATTTAACCAACTTCATTCACACACAGACAGAATACTATCATATACTGATAAAAAAAAATTAAAAAAAAGAGAGTCTTTGTTGCTATTATTATTAATTATTTTAAAATAATAATGGAACGAAAACAGATGATATTATTTATATAGACCAAACAACAATATTAAGTATGGATTATATATACATAGACATATCAATCAATATCAAACAGGACAAAGATCTGATGACGCATCTAAAAAAATTTGAAACAAAGAACAGACAAAGTCTTATGATTACACCATATATATATAATATAATAAGTCATAGTATGTCAATCAATCATAGCATGGTTTTATATCTCATAGCATGGAAGACAACATCTAGTGGATCAGATCTCACTAACAAATATAAAATAATAAACAAAAATAATAATGATAATGATAAAACTATTCAATCAATCACTGCACAAACAAACAAATATATTATAAAATATATAATCTCCCACTCAATAAAATCAGTACAATCAGATTAATCACGTGCAAGTTCATCACACAAACATAGCAAACAGAGGTGGGATGGGAGAAAATGTAAAAAAGGGTTTAGGTATACCTTATGAGTACGATTGAGAGAGAATAAAACAAGAACAAAAGTACCGAGTATGATGAATCTCACCGAGGTATAATCCACCGATTGAGAACAAAACATATATACAGATCCAACTTTTTTTTTTTGTATGCGGTTTTGATTTTATTGATTGAGAAGTATAAGATCAATGTAAAAAAAAAATCTTAGCAGCAGGGTTAGAGCTCGTTGCTGATGACGTGTTTGATGAAAAACAAAGAGAAAACCAAAGGGCAAGAGAGATTCTATTGATGGGGCAGCAACCTTATTAGATATATGCTTTATATACAAGTAGTAATAGAACCTTAGATACTATATTGGGCCGCACATACATGGGATACAATCCCTACAACAAAATCATCATTTTCAAGAAGTTCTTCTTAATTATCTCCTGAATTAAGGCTGATTTTCTTGTTTCGTTCTTCACACCCACTTTGCTTTGATATTTATTTATTCAAACTTCTGATCTCTATGCATCTGCATTCCATTGGCCCTCTAGACTCTCGTACTTTTCTGATTGGTTTTTTTATTAAAACTCCGTTGCCACAGTAAGGAGAGCCGATCGGAGAAAAACGAAACACCACTAATTGCATAACGCGTTATTTATCTATTTTTGTTGCAATGTTATTTTTGAGGCATATATATCGTTATAGTGATTGCATAACTAAACTAATGAATGCATGAACCAAAATACGACGGTATAACCTGGTATGCATCATTTGTGGTGGCTTCATAATTCAATATGCATTTTTTTTTTGTTGGAATGACATTTTTAGATATATACTATCTCCGTTTCAGGAAAAAAAAATCACAGTTTCATTTTTTCCCAAAAATAGGCTAAATTGAGAAGGTGAAAGTGTCACTTTTCCTGAAAAGGAGTAAAAGTATCACTTTTTCTGAAACAAAAAATTAGTTGATGTTTATATCTGCATAATGTGTGCTTTGCATAATGGCTATGCAAAATTGTGCTTAAAGTGAAAGTATCATTTTTCCTGAAACGGAGGGAGTACATCGTTTTATTAGTTGCAACGAAAAATTAGTTGATGCATAAACCAAAATATGGCTACATAATGAGTTATGCACCCTTTATGGTGATTTGCATAATAACTATGTATTCACTTTTCAAAAATTGTGCCTAAAAGGATAAACAGCTTCGAATTTTTCGTAAAAACTCTAAATTTGATATTGTTGTTTGTACTCATTGTGTAGATCTCTTTAAAATCTTTCGAACGAGATAAAATTTGTTAAATTTCAAGAAACAAATTTTTAGATATGTTATATTCTAGTGTGCTTGTCAATTATGCTACTGAAAAATAAGATACATTTATAGTAATTGGACTAAAAGAGATGGGCATTTTCGGCTTTTTAATAGTAACTATTTCCAAACTTTTTATCAAATTGCACATTTGCGTTATGCTTCATTTTACAAAAAAAGTGGTCATAAAAGGGACTCTCTCCCTCCGAGCCTCGGTCGGTTGGCCCAATAAACTATTAAACTGATATTGCTTAACATGTTTAATTACAGTTTCGAAAACGATAGAATGCAATACATTAGGGCAATTCTTATGGGATAAACCAACAGAAGATTCATTCATCTTGCCTTCACTCGATAAAAGAATCGTTTTTTAGGGACCATCCTTTTTTTGGGGACCATTGTTTTATAAGGCCACCCACCCTACAATGTTAAGGGGTGTCCTAAAAATCACGAGATTACCAATTTGCCCCTTACCCTAATTAACACCACCAACCACCGATTACCACCACCACCTCCTCCCACCACCATCTCCCACCACCACCACCATCGTCGATTATCACCACCACCACCTCCGATTATTGAGTGACTAAAGTGATTGAGGAAGAAGAAGATGGAGAAAAATTTTTATTTTGAGATGGGTGAATATGGAGAAAAAATATCATCTGGGTACCGAAGTATACTTGTAACTTAGTGAATGCTGCTATAAACGGCCTAAAATATCTTGAAAATCAAAATTGTAACAAAAAAAATTCAACTAGGTCAACAAAGTTCGGTTTTTTTATATGAAGAACATGTAACCGAACTTTCTGCAAATGCAGTTCGGTTAATAAATCCAAAATCACAGGCAACTGAACCAGAGCTTTAATGGAGTTTTTGTTTGTTCGGCTAGCTGATGAAAAATCAAATGTAACCGAACTACTATGCTTGAGTTTACAGAGTTTTGTTCGGTTTAGTCGACTAGACCACGTTGTAATTGAACTTTAAACAACATAGTTCGGTAAGTTCGCGGAATTTTGTTTTTTGCGATTAAACCGAACTCAACATTTGGCTATAGAGTGAAGAGTTCGGTTTTGAAATTATTTTTGCGAGTTAACCGAACTCATTTACAGAGGTATGTTCGGTTGGTTCGCAAACTTCAACGCAACCAAGTTCCCAACTGAACTGCAGGTTAAAAATAACTTAGTGTTAGAAGTTCGGTTAGTTCGAAAACTTTAACATATTTTGCGAATCAACCGAACTGTGCTTATGTATGCATATATGCAATTAGGCAAATGTTCGGTTAAAGTAATATTAACAATTTTTGCGGTCCAACCGAACTGCACTTGCAAATGCATATATGGAATTAGCCCATAGTACGGTTAAAAGTATTTTTTGCGAATGAACCGAACTCTGAGTTCGGTTCAGAAAAAATTAATTCGTGACCGAACTAAAAGTTCAGCTGAGACTTTTTTTTTGCGACGTAACCGAACCTGTCTCTGAAAAAAAAAAACCTCCATTAAACCTCTCTGCTACTTCCATTTTCAACTCATTTTGATGATTACTTCTCATTTTTTCAACCAAAAACGAATGACAAGCAATGAGTTTGTGAGAATATCTTTGTCAATGATTTAATTAAGCTATATATATAGAGGTGGTGGTGGTAATCAGAGGTGGTGATGGTAATCGGTGGTTGGTGGTGGTGATAATCTGAGGTGGTGGTGGTGGGCGGTGGTGGTTGGTGGTGGTGATAATCAGAGGTGGTGGTGGTAATCGGTGGTGGTGGTGTTAATTAGGGTAAGAGGCAAATTGGTAAACTCACGAATTTAGGACACCCCTTATCATTATAGGATAGGAGGCCTTAAAAAAAAATGTCCCCCAAAAAAAAAAACATAGGTCCCCGAAAAATGATTCCAATAAAATAGCCAAATAAGAACCATCAAGAGTTTTGATGGTCCTCGTGCTCCCAATCTTGGAAAAGATAGCTTCGATTCCTGCACCTTATAATTCCTAGTAGTATTTAGAAGCACTAACTAACTATTGTATTAATCCATTAAAAAAATTAAAAATAGCCAAATCAGTTTGGTCTTTGAATTTGAGGGTTTGTACATTACCACAAAACATTACCAAGCGTTTAATGTTTCACCACGCGGTTAATGTTTTTTCGTGCAACACAAATTTTGTTGCTGAATGGTGAAGGTTGAGTCATGTCACTAAATTTGTGTCGCTCGACGGTTATATCCAATTTCTATATCCAATAGCTCTATTTAGTTCTTTTATAAATACTTATCATTTCACCCATTTCTAATTACACCATGTCCACACCTCAAATCTCACATTAGTTTTTTCTAATTCTAAGTAATTTTTTCAAAATTCTTCGAAGATCCGTATATCCAACAACACATTTAGATCTCTTATAAATACTAATCGTTTCACCCGTTTCCAATTGCACCTTCTCAACACCTCAAATATCACACTAATTTCTTTAATTCCAAGTAATTATTTCTAAGTTTGTGTTGTTCAACAGTTAGATCCAACAGCTATATCCAACAACTCTAGTTAAATCTCTTATAAATACTTAACATTTCACATATTTCTAATTACACCTTCTCCACGCCTCAAATTTCACACCAATGTAGTAAATATCGGATTCCGGTGAATATCGTCCGGTACCAAAACACTATGTTTCGGTGAATATCCGTGAAATATCGGCATTTGGGATAAACACCGAAACCAATAGTACAGGCGGTATCTCGGTCGGGGTTAACTACATTGTCTCATGTGAATTTCTTCTAATTCCAAGTATTTTTTTTTTGAACTCCTTAAAGATGGTCGTAGATGGTGATTTTTCGACCAATGGAAAAACAATCATTTTATGATTAAGGGAAAATGGTCATTTTTGGGTTCAGTCCAAGATTTACAACAAAGTCAAGCCTATACCTAAACCTCAACGCAAGAAAGACTCGTCTGAAGCTCAGTCATCATGGTCGAATCTTAGTTTGCATGCCAACCCTCATGGTCGAAGCTTAATCCACCAGGCCGAGCCTCAACCCTCACAGGCCGAGCCTTCGTACTTACAAGCCAATCCACAACTCTCATATACCGAGCTTCAGATCTCGTAACCTAACCTCCATTTAATAGCCACGTCAACACATCACACCTTTTTATGGCCGATTCCATTGATGGCTCTCATAATCAAGCTCAAGACTTTGTAACGTAACCCCGAGACTTCAGCAAATTAAAGGTTATTTAACGTCTCCTGAATTCATTCTTCAAACCCGAAGCTCTATAATGTCATCCCGAGTTTTGGGCGGCTCAGTACTCTGAAATGCCACCACGAGTATTAAGTATCCTCCGTAGCGCCTCTTCAGTCCCGACCCTATCATAGCGCATTTCCATGCTCGACCATGCTTCTTTCCGCTATAGACTGATTGCTTTTCTTCAATACTCTGAAATATCACCCAGAGTATTAATCATATTAGTGGTCCATGACCTCTTTTCAGAGTTTCCCTACATTCGTCATGCCATAGATAAACTTCCCTATCCCAAACTCTGAAATATCACATATAACATTTGGCGCATTATCAGGCCATATCTCCATCCCAGAGATGTCCATGCTTGCTCATTACTCATACGACTAGACAATGACTTGCCACTTGATCCTATGGTTGGAAAATAACTCTCATAACTCATATGGTTGGACAATGACTCAACTTTCTCTTATGGTTCGAAAAGTATCATCAGGTCTTAGACTCTTTGTGGAGCCAATCATGCCTTGGTTTTCTCTCAATCAAACATATGTAACTAGGTCTAACTTGAATTTATCCAAACTTGTGCTCTCTTCATGACACACACGACTATAAAAATCCTCTTTGATATCTCAATATGCAAATATGAGTATTTCTCTATCTAAAGTTACGACAGCTCCGGATAATACTACCATGTCATTAGACATATCACATACAAAGGCTGATTACTTCATAAATTAGGGGATATCTTTAGGGTTTTGGTTTGGCAGTTTGTGACATGTGAGAGTATCGACATACTTAAATGGAAAGAGAATAGTTTCCCAAAAGGTTTCAATTGCTTAGGATAGACTCAATCCTCAATCCATCCTTAGTTATTCATGAGAATAAGGGGATATGGTTATCGTTGTTCCTCAGACTTATCTTAAAGACTAGATATTTAGGTTTTGAGAAACTATAAACAAACCAACTCTTGGTCATTCTAAAAAACAACAAAACAAGAATAATAACTTTCTTCATCTCTCTCGGAGCTTCTTCTTCAGCAAGAACTCCCACCAAGAGTTGGTATATCAAGTTTGGTTGTCATATTTTAGTATCAAAGCTTAATTAGAGTCGCTTGATTAAATGTACTAGAGTCAACTTCATTTAGGTTAGACTAGAAAGTCTAGTAATATTGAGACATAAAAGTATTACCTTGAAGACCTGAAAGTCTTGAAGATGTATCGACTACAATGAAGACATCATCCTTCCACTTAAGGTATAATGATACTGATTTGACTTGTTTCCATTCCTATCATTGCTTTTAAGCCGTTTAAGATTGAAAAAATAACATGCGATGTTATATATAATAATCTAGTATTAGACTTGGTCATTTTATCATGATCAAAGTGTCAAGGAAGAATATTTTATTATGAAGTATAACGTTTATCTTTTGAACTTCGTAAAAATGACATCGGCAAGAAAGGAGGAAAATGGAATGGTGGGTGTGCAATTTCCCGCCCTTGGTTTCCAAACTCCTCTTCTGGGTATAAATTTTTTATGCCCAAATTTAAAATTTAGACTTTTTGCACCTCTTCTAGAAATAACTTTGCACCCCTTTAGAAAACTCACATGTATTATCTACTGCAAACACTTGAAAAACAGCCAGCCATAAAGGCTTGAATAGTAGACATACCGCATCATCGATCATTCTTTGAAGAAGAATTGTAAGAGAGTAATTACTGTTAGTTTTAATTGTTTTGAAGTTTTGGAGTGAATATCGTTAAGAGGTAGGGTTATTTTGAATTGAATCATTTGTGAAGCCGTATTGGGAATGAGTTGTTGAACTATTGTTTACTAACCTACACAAAGCGGGAACTTTTTCGCAGTGACTTATAGTGCATATAGTTTTGGGGTTTTTTTGTGGATACTTTAAACGTTTCTATGTGATGCACACAAGCATAAAATTAGAAAACAATGCAATCATTGAATAATTCACTAGCTAACATGCTCTTGCATTGTGTATTTTGTTTATATGAAACGCTATTAGGTGTTGTAAACTTGTAATATAATTTTTCATGTGTAACGATTTTTATTTATTTATTTTGGTATACTTTTTATTTTTCCCACCCTGTTTTGAAATCCTGGCTCTACCACTGGATATCAGCATAATCTATGTAACTTGTTACTTGATTATGTACTGGATATATATGTGATTTGATCATAGGAAACTATGTTTGATTACATATGTTTAAAGGAAGTGCATATACGAAACTTGGTTCGTAATCGAAAGGAAATCAATATGCGTTTTGGTCCGGTTTTCATTGAATATCTATTGGATGACCAATTCGAACCTAGGTAATATATTTGGTAGAACCGATCTTGACTTATGTTCACAATTACGGTAAAACCGATCTTTACCTAGTTTGGGATATGCGGTAGAAACGATCTTGACTTATGTTGTCTTGGTAGAACAGATCCTTACCTATTTTGGATACATGGTAGAACCGATCTTAACTTTTGTTGAGAGTCTTGGTAGAATCGATACTTACCTATATTGGGATACTTTGTAGAACTAATCTTAGTTTTTGATGGGAGTCATGGTAGAACCGATCCCTACCTATATTCGGAGACTTGGTGGAACCAATCTTAACCTATGTTAGGAATCATGGTAGAACCGGTCCCAAGAGAAAAACCGATCCTTCATATTCACATATTACTGTACGGTTTTGTGTGGGTTTGGAATTAGGGTTTGCTAAATAGGAAAGTTCTGGATGTCGACAAAATTTGGACATGAATACAATTCTTATCTTTTATTGTCCCAAAGATATTCCTTGATACTCAAGGTGATCCCAATCCAGAATATTGAGAATATTTGAATTATGATTTTCAATTACATACTTTTCATTTTCCAGCAAATTAAAACATATCTCTTGGAAAGCTATATTAGTTAAGTGCTAAACTAGTATTAGATATTTTCTAATGAGAGATTTCAGGTTGGATATTAGTTGAAAATAGGAAAAACGAAATTAGGTACTTATTGCATATCTTGAGAATATTTTCGTTTTTGGAATTTCCTTGTTGTCCAAACAACCTTGGTCTATAAATAGTTGAGTTTGCATTTCTTGCAAATTATCCAGTGATCCAGGAAAACTTCATTCGTGTTGTTTCTGGTTGAGTCGTCTATCAAGAGAGGAAAGTACCCTAATTAGGTAAAATCTCTTATGACCGCTCGTTTAAAGACTTTTGTGGGATCAAGAAGCTCTACGAGTACCGTTGGTGGGAAACTATATAATGGAATTGTTATTTTAGTTTTCGATTATTGATTTGATTGACTAACGGTTATTGAAACTTTGATTGCGCCTAGTTTGATTGCTCAAACTAGATCAAAATATTGATGGGATCATTAGAATTATTTTTAGTTCTAAAGAAAACTTGTGATCATTCGTTGTTAATAGACTCCGTTATGTGTATGATCGATCATAAGTGGATTCAAGTTTGTGGTGTGCAGGTACATAAAAAGGAAATTGAAGATTTGAAGACAAAAATATTTTTTTAATTGGTTTTCATATTTAGTGATTTATGCACACATCTTGATCGGCTGAGATCCGACTTAGATCCGGTTTATCTTTGATAGATTTGATCATATGGTCATATAGATCGACAACTATCATTTGGTGGTATTCTTCAATATCCGAATCTGATAGGTGTGAATCCGAATCTAAGTTACTAATTCAGATTAATCTTACCCGACAAAGGAGTTTACAAGTTTAAACGGAAGAGTCGTTGTCAAAACTCGGCAAATCTTTATATCAAAAGATTATTGGAGTAATTACCAAACAACTTTTTCATTTATTGTTTGGAAGACGATCAAAAAGGGTTGAGTGCTTAAGACTTTACATTGGTAAAGCAACTCAAGATAGTGATTTTCTGTCTTGGGATTCACATATGTGACCAGTAGGTCCTAGACACAGGGATAATATGGGAACTAAGTAACTAGGGGTAGATTACGTGGTCTAAACTATACGAAGTTGACTTTGTTCATTGTATAATGACTTAATTCGGAGAGTGTTCAAATCTGGATTAGGTCCCGGGGTTTTTCTGCATTTGTGATTTCCTCGTTAACAAAATCTTGTTATGTCATTTACTTTACTTCCGCATTATAGTTATTTTATTATAATAAAGTAAATTACACTTGTACGTTAATTCCTAATCACTTGATACTGATCCTATAGTAAATTGGTTTTGGACCATAACTATTATACAGTGAATACCTTGTTGTTGTATTGTCTCGACTCTATCCATTAACGACCATACTAGGTATTAGACTTATAGGTTGAAACGAAAAAGCGTGGTGTATTTGGGTACCCTCGTAATTTCACTTAGAAATATCAATATTGTTAACATCACAATATACTACTTGTTATTAAGGTTTTTCAATGATTACTTATCTTAAAACCATAAGATAACTTTATATATGTTTCATTCTTATTCAATTCACGAGTTAAACAATAAGAAAACAACCATATAATAACTATACATAGTAGAACACAAACAATGGTAAAAGAGATCATGAACAATAAAAAAAAAGATATTTCAATTGATTTACATGTTTAAGACTCATGATTACATCCTCAACCAGTATTAGCAAGTTAACTTATCATGAACTTTTGCAAACAAAATAAAATATATGATAAAAAGATAATACAAAACAAACCCTAAGAACAGTAAAAATAAATCCACTATGCTGATCTGTGTTGATGATATCATCTATGGATCAACATCCAAGAAATTTGTTGATGAATTTTAAACCTCCTTAGGTAAAGAGTTTGAAATGAGCAGTGTTGGTAAATTAATGTTCTTTATGGGTCTACAAATTCAACAACATAAAGATGAAATTTGCATCTCTCAAGAGCAATATGCCAAGGATCTTGTTAAAATATTTGGCCTTGAACTATCCACTCTGAAGCTCACTCACATGTCCACAACTATGAAACCACATGCAAAAGTTATCAAAATGGATCCAAAACTTGTAGGTCCATTATTGGTAACCTTTTGTATTTAATAGTTACAAGACCTGACATTGCATTTAATGCAGGTTTTTGTGAAAGATTTCAAGCAGATCCTAGAGAGTCTCATCTCATTCGATATGTTAAAAATATTGTCGGGTTTGGTCTATCTTATACCTTTAGTTCTAACACCGAGCTTAGTGATTTTTCTAATGTAGACTGGGCAAGATATGTGGAAGATAAGAAGAGTACATAAGGAGGATTTATTCATATCAGAATAAATCTTATCGCTAGCATATTAGGAAACAAAACTCAAAATCCTTATCAATATGTGAAGTTGAATACATTGCAGTAGGTTCATGTTGTATTCAACTCTTATGGATAAAACAAATTCTTACTGATTATGGAATACATACTTGAATAATGAAGATCTTTTGTGATAACTCAAGTGAGATTTGAATTACTGAGAATCCCGTTGTCAAGAACAAAGCATATATACATTACATATCACTTCATCAGAGATCTCTTTTAGAATGATATTGTCAAAATTGAGTTTGTGCCTTCCGACGACAATTGTATGATATTCTCAATAAGCCTCTAGATACTCAAACGTTCCAGGACCTTCCATAATCTATTGATGTTGTTATATTTTATTAACGCAAGCTGGTTTTATTTCCCCTAATCCTATTCATATATTCCAGGAAATAAAGCTTGAATTCTAGTAAATCGTCGTTCTTACCTTCCTTTACTATTATGCTCAACATTGTGAGGTTGTTCCTTAGTATTTTCGTGATCCCCTGTTCCAGACTGTCCTATTCGAATGACAATAATTATTATCTTTAACTGTTGAGCTTTGCTCCAAAAAGTTATGTCCTACATTCAACATGTTATGTGACCAATTGAACACATAGGTATGTTTATTCTCATATTTGTCCTCTTTGCACTATTAACTAAGTCATAATTGACTTGGTGCCACCATATCTCTAATAGTAAGTCCAAACGTAATGACTCGACAATTTTTATGCTCTTAGTAATGAATTATCCCTGCCTATTTGATTCCTAAGCAAGAGGCGAGAACATGACCCATGGGAATTTTTACTTAATACGCTAAGAAAAATATTCGCTAAGATTAACCTAACTTATCATAATGTTGGTATTTAAACTTAAAAAAGAAAAGAAATTGAGATGAAGTTTCAAAATAATATATCATAAGCATTCTAAGGAACATTCACCTTAGTCTAACACGAGAGCTCTTCTACATAAGAATTGTTTTCTTAAAGGAATTTAAAGGGTTACGACAATTTTAATTCCTACAATGGTTATCCATGATTGTATATATTACTTTGCTAATGTCTTCCGAGGTATATATTTCCTGGTGATTTCTATCAAGCATCCTTGCTAAAAAAATACTAGTATACGATGTTAAGATTTGTCAAAAAAAAAAATTCTTTGAAAAGGTCGATGTATTGTTCTCTTGAGCATCACATCAAATGGAGGAGAGTTCAATTTGAACTTGTGCTTAATTTTTATATCTTTCTGGGGATTACAGATGTGGAATTCAGGGAGATGACTGTACCTTTATCTCTCCTTGATGAAAACGCTAAGTTTACTTAGTGGAATCGTCCAAATAAAAATTTGATATGTTATCTTTAGTCTCGACAACTTTTTTGTATAGTTCATTACTATCCCTTGTTTTCACATTTGTCAATTTTATATACAAAACATGGGAGTATTATTTAGTAGTATTCTACTATAACATATGGCTTTCCGGAGAATTATGTAAGGGAAAGTGAATTACAAGCGTAGGTTTCACCTATTATGCAAAAGAAAGTAAGGACTAAAGGGGACAACATATCATTATAGTATTGCTTTAGAGTTTTGGTACAATTCGACTTTGAGGTAGGTAAATGTATTACGCAACAATGTAAAAACCATTGAATACATTTACTTATTCATTTCACAAAATCTATAAACGAGTATTCTCATAATTTGATCTTGATACGGATCTTCAACAACAAATGTGCTGAAACGATCATATGCAAGACCAGAACTTGAAGAACGAAAAATTCAAGCTGATGCTGAAGATTTAATAAATCAAGTATGATGTATATTGAACTGAAAAGTTTATTTTATTGAATCCATATATATTAATAGTTTTTTCACTAAAATTGACAAAGGAGGAGATTGTTAGAGCACTGCTCAGTCGAACTCGTAAGTTTTGCTATCTCAAACTTATTGTCAATGTTAATTGCACAAAATTATATCCTGATTTCTAGTCTACTAAAGTCGAGTCTTAAACTAGGATTATAATATGGTAGTTGAGTATCAGATATCACAGAATAACCCTCGAAGATAGAAGAACAAACGAAGACATTTGGAGAACTTTATCTACAAAGAGGTATGTGATCACCGAACCATCATATTTACTCATATCATTTACTATTCTATCTTATGAGACTACGTCGTATATTTTTAGTAGATTTAATATTATAAAGAAGAAATTTTGAGTCAAGCTTGTCTTCGTAAATCTCTCGAAATATGATTCAAGTATTTTCTTAGAGAAACTCCTTTTATCAAACACATGATGAAGTACAATGCATATACTCTGCAATTAGCGGAACTAAACCAATAAAAATAGAAGTGTCAATTTTAGATTACCAACTGCACCGTCTAGGATGTAGAACACGCATCCAACGAGATATCTAAGAAATAACCTCGAGCTTTGTTTATGGACCACTTGATCAAATTATGCGTAGTCGCAATTCCATTTTTCATTCGATGGGATGGTCCTCAGAACATCGCAAATAGCGGTTGTAGCGCCCCCTAAGCTAGAAGCTAACTAATCCAAGAAATTAGCTAAAGTTATTGGTGTACCCTACAATTTTTACTTCATTGAAAATACAAACAACCAAACTAGCCAATCAATCAATCAAAAATTATTTTAATTATTAATAGCTTTTAATGATTAAGATTTATCTCGCAAACCCAACCCAGTTCTAAACTAATCTAGTTCACTAACTGGCACTGGCTATTCCTATTGCCTACCATATAAGATCTAATAATGAGCTCTGATACTAACTTTTGTAGCGCCCCCTAAGCTAGAAGCTATTCCCCTACAATCACCATTACTTACTAGACATCTCAGACTGTTTCTATGAATTACAACATCACAATACAATATTCCAATGACAATTAGACCCCCACCAAACTTGCTCAAACTCAGTTTCATTACTAACTCTAATTCTTTTTTCCAGTTCATACACCCTTAATCCATTCATTTTGTTCAGCCACAACTAACCTATTACACAAACATCATTTCCTTGTACTCCACAATACCACAATAACAACATTATCTCCACAACATCAGCTAACACCAATCTTCTCACTAAACTGTTACTAGATTAACAACAACTTAGTTTCACCATTTCCAACTTCATTGTCACAGCCATACATTCCAAACCTGCCTGTAACTCAATCTGAACTTCAAAAAACAACATTGTTATCACTTCAGATAGTTCATATCTCGCACCCCAGGATTATTATCCACAACATTAATTCAACACACACACACATACATAACCAGAACCTCATCTTTCCCTTGTTAACTAACAACACAACAATTCCATTTAAGACTTCACATTAACATATCACTCCTCCTCCCTGTAATTCCCAACAATACCACTACCTGCATAACTAGCTTACATCTTAGCATCAACTTAGCTCAATCTCACCTGTATCAACAATTCATAGTACTATAGACCCAATAATCCATCTCAACTGAGTTCAAATAAATGAACTTACCCTGAATTTATTCAGCATCACCAGAACTTGATACACACAATCTATCACCACCAGCATTACAGCATCGCTAACAGCTCTAATTTATTATCCATAGTTATCCAATCTCTTGTCCTGCAATCATCCATTCATCCAAACCATGACAACTCCAACTCTAGCACACTTAACTTCAATAATAATAATTATCATAACACCACCAGTTCTATTAACTTACTTGAAACTGAACATAATATAAACTTCAATTTCATCACGCATTCATCAACAATCATAACTTGAATCTCATTAATTGAAATCAATAACTTTACTAAGTTACTGAGAAAACAATTACCTCAAATTAGTCTTGTTGAAGAACTTGAATGCAAACTCTTCTTCACCATTTTCTCCCGAGTCTTGAATCAACACCAACGTGAACTCTGCCCCTTCTTATTAACAGAATTGACCCCTAGTCTTCATTACACAGTCTCCATCTCAACTACTTATGCTCATACAAACCCTAAAAGTAATTCTTAATCCCCTGCTTTCTGATTCGAGTTCAATACATAATTCTAACTCATTCGTCAAATAATGTACTAATATGGTTGTAAATTCCTAACCGGAAATTCACACCTATTTATCTATGGATGCCACCAAGATGATATGGGAAGCCCATTTTTCCCCTTAATTAATTCTGAAGATATCTTCTTCGTCCAATATCCGAATGACACGTTCGAGTAGTCTATTTCGTATAGCTTTTCGAGATATATCCAATGATACTAATTTCGTATGTAAATCGTTGTTAGATTAATTTCTATTAATTAACGTTCGTGTTAAACTAATCGAGTTATTATTGGCTAAGACGTCTCTTGACTAGTCTAATAACGTTGACGAGCTTGAGGGTCCTTATAGCGGTGACCTCTGATGGGTTCCTGCTGTCCTGGTGTATTTTTACGATTTTGATGATTGTATAGGGAATCGTAGATACATATATTTTGTTTCCTCAAGAGGATTTCAATTGTCACCAGCACCAGAGCGTAAACCACATCCACCTCAAACCAAGCTTTACCATCAATGTCGTATTTTCCCTCCATGTGTAATTTTGTGTAATAAAAGAATTCCTTTTCTTTGGTCTTGGATTTTAGTGTTTGATCTCTAGCGTGTCGTTGTTTTTCAGGATGATGTTTAACAGAACGTGAGAAACCACACATTACAAGCCATCGTAAACATGTATAAAATGCAAGTATATTTATAGTCCAAATATGATAAGTTTTCATATAAAACTCACAGCGAAGTAACTACCAACGGTGGTCCACCGAGTTTTCTTCGTGAATCCAGGGTGTTTGCGCATCGAGTGTAATACACAATTAATAATCTGCAAGAGGTCTCAAAATAAATAAGCTGACGAGTAAAAAAATAAAATATCCTGAACGTAAACTATAATATAATAATCTACTTACAGTGTCCGATAACCAGTCGGACCGTGGTTGTGATGTTCCTCCTAATAACTTCACATATTCATACCATATCAAATTTTCTTCTGTCTCTTTAGTCTCCTCCACCGTAGACTTCTTAGGATATGGGTCGTTTACCTTATTGGTTTCCTTTGGATCCAAATTTTCCTTGCAAATTTTAATGATCATGAGACAATGACTTTCGAATTAAATACGGTAAATAAGCGATATACACTTTCCTTTTTCGTATGTAAACGTTCAGATTCCTTTTATATTTCTTTGAGATACATGGATCCTCAATTTTCTCCCCAACTTTTATATTAATATTGTACGTGAGGCGTGCACACAATGATGAGGTCTGAGGTCCCACCTTTATGATTTTATGCCTTTTTAAGTTGGGTAGTCAGGGGATTTGTCTTCATCATTCCACCGCCCCATAGTCTTTACATCCGCACCCACTGGAAGATTAGATGTTTTATCTCCTTTATAATCCTCCTCACTAGGCACATCAATGGTTTAGCTTTCAGAGGCCATTGGAAACACACCTTTAGCGTTTGGATAGATACCTACATCGGTTTCTTTTTCTTCCATCCCTTTACCATAATCATTTGGAATACGTATTTTTTACCCAATTTGTCTCTTTTGATTTTAAAACTGCTTCAGTATTAATGACTACATCGGTTTCTTTTTCTTCAATCCCTTTACCGTCATCAGCTGGAGTACGTACTTTGTTTACCCAATTTGTCTCTTTTAATTTTAAAATTGCTTCAATATTAATGACTAAGTCCATCTGTGTAGAAGCCGTTGCTACGTCACCCTAATCTCTATCACACAATGTTTCCCCCGCTGCGGTATTTTTACCTATATAACTAACGTTGGTTTAAGCCAACTTTTCTCGTAAGAAAATAAAAATCATATTTGTTAGCTGGGATTCCGTAAAATTGTATACAATATCTGACCCATGTCCTATGCCAACCTCCCACGTAAATTCCTTCATCGTTCCCGACCAAGAGGATTCATATACTTTGCTAGATTCTTTTGGAACATCAGACATTTCCACAGTATCCTCCGAAACCTCTTTATCATCTACTACGCCAAGCAATCTAAGGGAATCATCATTGTATAGCTTGTACTCATCACAATCCACTATTAACCCGCGTCTCAATGATACAAGTTCACTGTATTTCGGTACTCTCATGCAGGATACACGTTCCATGATAGTTTTCCACTGACCAGTTGTATGTTTAAAAAAAAACCGTCCACATAAACCCCTAATTGCAGGAATGCTTGCCAATGACCAAGCCTGAAATAACAACAATAGTTATAACTTGAACTGTACAAACTACAAAGCCCCAAGTATTCAAGACGAATAAGTCCACTTAAACATATTTGTGAACTTACCGTCAGAGCGTATGGCAGTCCAAACACCATGTAGGGAATAATGCCCAACCAACCACTATTCTTTGGTTCCTCGTCTTTCTCGACAAAACTTGCTTTATTAGTTTTCTTTTCATCCTTCACCATCAGAGCTGATCGAAAGTAGCGGATGGTTCTTCTGAGAGTAACATGACCCCATAGGAACTTTTTGAAGTTATCCAAGTTGTCTACCAAATGGAAATATACGCCCTTTAATGGATCTCTCCATGGGCATCCCAAAAACAAAACGTGCACAAAAACGAGAAGTGCCAACTTAGTGTTCTCATCGTCTGTGAAGGTGATCAAATTATTATTTTTTGAAGCGTGTCTGGGCTTCGATTACTGTTAAAAAAAAATTCCCAAGGAAATGAGTTTTCATGATTGGTGAATCCTCGATAGATTTTGGGAGTGGGTTATCTACATCTTCCTCTGTAGCCCCTGTCAACTTGAAATTAAGTCCCGTAGCAAGTGCAAAATCTTTCATCCCAAACCTCAAGATATGGCCTCCAACCCTAAAGTTCACACAAAATGGATCACCATCATCTTGTCTCACAATTTGCCGTGAGAGTAGATAATGCAAAATTGCACCGCTATTTCGAGTTTCATGCATATCCAGAAAGTGGCCAACTGCCGCTGAAGCAAATATTGTATAATCCTTTTGTATAAAACGACCCTTGATCATGGACATTAGTGGCATGCCTGCGTGATTTGTTACTTTCGGGTAGTTATCACGATACTTCTCTTAGTGAACAAACTTGTTATATACATGAGATGCTTCAAGTCATTTTCTTCCAAGGATATGCATCAAAAACTACAATATGGTGGTAGGGAGGAAGATTATTTGACATGGTTATTCACAAACCATTTAACAATTTCAACACCAACCTAGTGATAAAGCCCAAATACTAATGAATCTAAAAGACTAAAACTAAATTTTGGGTGATATGTTCATCTTACATTACTATTAAAAATTATTGCATTTCCAAATGGCAAACCTCACCATCTAAAAAATTTCCAAGTGGTAGATGGTGGTGTCATTACGTAATTCCTTATCGGTTGCCTTTGGTAGTATTATAAAGCACTATAAGAAGAACATATTACCATTATCGTTTAATTTTTATAATATAGAGTGAGAATAACAATATCAACGGATCTTCTCTTTTAAAATTTTATCTGTAAAAAATACTCTGCGAGAAAAAACTTTATGAAAATGAATGAAACAAACATACTACGGTTCGGTTACTGATGAATTACATTCCGACGATTCAACATATGCAGAAATTGTCTCTAAAGATTCTTTGGATTTGACATCATCTTGGATGTCAGTATCCACTACACCTCATGTTGTAGTAGCAGACATATTTTCCTAGCGACATGGACAAACAATCAATTTACCATCACATCAATTCACTCTCTACACGATTTAACAAATCAAGTCCAAAATTTCAAAGGGTTTCGAAAAAGAAAAACTACACATACTTAAGTTTGCAAGGAATTCTAAATCCGCAGATTCTTAATCCCAAAGGGGTCAAAGGACTAAACATATGTAGTTTAGATATATGGTTTTATAGGGTCAGTATGTGAAATGAGAGACAATTTTGTTTTTCAAGATGATGGACTAAACCATGGTCTTGACAAAACAAATCAAATTCAATGAGAAAACCTTAATTAGTTGTTCTAATTGTGTCTTCAATTCTAAAATAAACAAACAATTAAGTATAAGCACGATGCGTATGATTTTCCATAACCAACTAGATTATATAGTAATTTATTATTTTCAGAACTGAAATAACTACGAAAACCCATGGAACCACTTTACTTAGTAAAAATAAGTTTAAATAATAAGATTTTACCAGTTATGAAGCTTTTACCAGTGCCGAAATCCCAAAACCCTGGACACAATAAAAGCAAAAGTTATTTCGAACACCCAAATTCATTGAAATTATTCGGTGAAGGTAGGGATCAAATTTAGATTACGTTTAATGAACTTGATCGGTGAAAGCACTAGTGTGGGTATATTTTGCACCAACATAATTAGGGTTTGAAGGAGACGAAGGTAGATACTCCCCCAATATCTCAAGAGAGAGAGAAATGGTATGGTAAAATGCAGTACTTTTTTGATATATATGGCATAGTTCCAACCGCGACATAGTTGCGACCAAATTTTTGGGATAAATCAGGAATTGGCTAATTAAAGAGTACCCGGCTACGATATATTTGAAAGCTCGTGGTAGTTTATGTAACTATGCCCAAGCCGTGGTATTGGGCATAAATATACCTCTGGATGTGTCTTGCAAACATAATTTAACCTTTATTGTCCATGAACTATTTTTATTTCAAGTTGATCATTTGGAAATCGCTCAAGCAATGATATTTATTATCTTTGGCCATTGGGAATGTTTTGAATTATTTAAAAAGAGTTATCTGAACATTTTGAATTCTATAAACCGGGTAGGTACACATACTCAGTATAGACTAAGAATATGCACATGTGATAGTTCGAGCTGAGTATATCTTGCTTATCTATTTCTCAAAATGGGTGTTGGTAATGCTTTCGCTTTAGCCAAGTTCATCTTTGCCTAGTGACGAAAGTCATGTTATGTTTTAATCACTTTGGAAATCGCGCTGACAAAAAATAGTTTGTGAATAACAACTATATAACGCCCTCTGGGAATGTTTCAATGATTGAAATGAGAGTTTAGACTATATAACCATTGTGGGATATAAACATTGTTATGGTAACACATATATGTATAAGTCCTTAGCACTTGAAACGAAGTTTGCGAACTTTGTTGATCAAGTGGAACAAGAACGTGAGCAGTCAACTCAGTCCGCGAAATGGCGTAAGTTCTCGAACCCGAGAATATCTGCTGAAGTTGAATCTCAGGTGCAGTCCGCGAACTGACGGAAGTTCTCGACCCGAGAAATTCTGCTGGAGTTTATTAACTTCAACCGGTTAGCTTGAGTCCGCGAACTCAAGAGGTTATGTCTGAAAACGTTGTTCGCGAACTTATCTTAAATTACTAAGGAATGCTTTTGCAAACCGTGGCTTTATAATTCATGAATGATTCGAGTGAATCACATCGTTTTTGATTCAATTGTGTCTTGTGTAGTACATGAGATCTCATAGCAATTGAACAACTCTCTAACTAGTTTATTTGAGTCATTTGGACTAGTTATGGTGAAGAATAATATGGTTGATATGAAAGTTATCATTTGGATAACCATTTGGTTGAATATTACTGAACCAACCATTGTACACGTTTGGGTACGGTTACACAAACCCAAAATGTCAAGTACATGTGTGTATGGCAAGCTAAGTTTTTGATCTAACGGTTGAGAGATATTAGCTTGTATCTAATCAGCTTTTCATCTAACGGTGAATATTGAATGCTTTGTTAGTAAGCTAACATTGATTGCAAACCCTGATTTGAAAGACTATATAAGGGAAAACTCTAGCAACTGGGAAACCTAATCCCCACACATTCTTTGTGATATTAGTTTGCAAAAGCTAGAGTCAATTCTCCTTTAACCTTTGGTTTTCTTCTTCTAAAACCAGGTTAACGACTTAAAGACTTCATTGGGATTGTGAAGCTAGATCGATATTACTTTTCTTGTAGTTGTGCAATCTGATCTTATTGTTTCTATCGTAAGAGTACAATTATAATAATTGGCTTGAGATTTATATCTCCGATAGGAAAGATAAAAGTAGTCACAAACATCTTCGTCTCATTGTTTGTGATTCCTCAATAATCTTCTTCGCTGCGTCGATTAAGTTTATTGTGAGGTGATTGATGAAACTGAGCTGTTCTTCGGGAATATAAGTCTGGTTTTATCAATTGGTTCATGTTTACCTTGATTTATCAAAAGACGGAACAAAACTTGTAGGTTTATTCGTGGGAGACGAATTTATCTATTACCTGTAGACTTTTTTGTGTGAGACAGATTTTTTTATTAAAGTCTTCAACTTTGGGTCGTAGAAACTCTTGGTTGTGGGTGAGATCATCTAAGGGAATCTAGTGCGCAGTATCCTGCGGGGATTAGAGGCGTAGGAGCATAATTGTACCTTGGATCAGTGTGAGATTGGTTGGGGTTCAACTATAGTCCAGACCGAAGTTAATTTAGAGTAGGCTAGTGTCTGTAGTGGATTAATACAGTGTATGCTTAATCTGGACTAGGTCCCGAGGTTTTTCTGCATTTGCGGTTTTCTCGTTAACAAAATTTCTGGTGTCTGTGTTATTTCTTTTCCGCATTATATTTTTATATAATTGAAATAATACAGGTTGTGCGTTGTTCAATCAATTAGAATATCCGACCATTTTGGTTGTTGATTTAAATTGATTGATACTTGGATATTGGTCTTTGGTACCATCCAAGTTATCTCTCTTTGATTAGACTCGCGAATCATATTTGCTTGAGTAAATCAAATTGAGAGATTGAGATAATAACTCCTTGAGTATTTTCTATTGATTGAGTCTAACTATCTAGTTGATTCTCTAGAAAACAACTCAGAGTTGTCCATACAGATTACTAATCGAAATATTGGGTGGTGTTGTTAGACCCCCCGTTTTTTCAGGAGGTACACATACCCAGAACGCGTACCCCTGGGATTTGAGTTTGCAAACAGCCAAGGTATGCATACTAGGTGCGTGTACCTTTGGGGCTTGAGTTCACGGACCGTTCATAGGTATGTACACTCGGTATGCATACCTGACCCGTTCTGATTTAAGCAGATACCTTATAAACTATTTTTGCTAAATATGTTTAGCATTGATGCAACTCTCATAGACACTTCTAAGACAACTTTGTTCACTAAATCACTATGTGTTTGTGGATCATGGTTTAAGTATTGAGTGTCATTGAACACCACTTATGCTTGTAAGTTCAATATGCATACTTGCCAACATGAACCATCATTGTGCACGGTTCCAGAACCCTGGACCATAGTTTATATTATTTTGTATAATTTCAAGGCGGACTTCTCACATGCTTACATGGATTTCTCATAAAAATTTAATAACTGAGAAAATATTTGCTTAGATCTGAAGTTATCTTAGCTTGAATTCAAAGATACTAGAGCCTTGGAAATCTATAACTAGAGAGACTCATGCACTCTTGTGTCCTAGTTTCTTGCCAGAGTCATCCTCTATAACTTGGGTTTCCCATGTGAAACATAATTAGGCTACGACTATGAAGACTTCACTTAGGTATTCGTGAAGCCTGATCAGACTATATTTTATCTGATAGTTCATGTATCTAGATCTTGTTTTTATTGATCTTTAAGGTTTTCTTAATCTCATATCAGGAACGAGATATATCGAAATCACAAAGTTCTCTTCGTCTCAGACTTTGTGATTCATCAAGATAGATATCTAAACTCTTTGATTTTTTTAGCTTGTTCTTAAGAGGTGGTCAGTAATCCAGGATTCCCATATAACTAAGTGTAAGTATTCCAAATTTGTGAGGTTTGCTGGACTTTGTCTACTGCAAACATATTTCCAAACCTAGGTTAAAAAATCCAAAGAGAAATCAAATATAGGCATATTGGTTTTCACTGAGGTTGAGCAATTCTTAGGCTATAAATGACGCCAGCTAACTGAATAAAGTGCGTTGAAACTTGTGAGGTTTAAGAGACATAAGGAACACGATATCAACTAAATTGCTAGGAGTGTTAATTCTGTCTCAACTACATTCCAGTCGAAAGTCTGATAGTAGGCTAGTGTTTGTAGCGCTTAATAAAGTTTGGTGTTCAAAGATGGACGAGGTCCAAGGTTTTTCTACAGGTGCAATTTTTCTCGTTAACAAAATTCTTGTGTGTGTGCTTTTTACTTTCCTGCATCCTTTGATTGTTAAAAGTATTACACAGATTCATACTCCTATCAAATGAAAAAGATTGGTGGTGTACTTGGTGCCCTCTCCTTTTCATAATATAATATATGTAAGAGTCATACTGTGATAGGGACACCCTCGTGATAACTCATGTAAGGGATCATCTTATAACTAGTGGATACAAGAACTGGTAATATATTTAAATATATGATTTTTTTAAGTAAGATCAACAAAGATCGATCCATTCTCTCGCAATCCAGATTAATTTATTTGATGGAGGAAAGGTGTACTTGTTGGAACTCTGATTATACGGTATAAGAAGTATGAGAACAAAGATTTGTATTTTAGTATGTTTGCTGGGTAAATTATGCATGCTTTGAGATGAAAAAAGATGATTGAACTATTTTTAGGATTCTTAAATATTACGGTACATATAGTAGACTCATAATCTGAAGATCAAAAGATAAATTTAGTAATCTCATGTTAGTGGTTTCGATCAAACCCGTTTAAATAACTTTTATTCACATAGCCGTGAAGTTCAAGGAAGGATTTATTACGACGAACAAACAACTAGAATTTTTACCAATGAATCATCATAAAGGATCAGAATTTAAAACATTCTTGCTTAGAAACTGATACGCACGACTTCGTTGATTCTCTATCACAATTATCAATCTTATATTGAAGACAATATATATTAGAAAGCATCAAGCCGATGCAAAACAAAGAAAAACACTGGTTAACAGATTCCTCCTCCTTTTCTCGGTGTAACAAGGAGATAGGTAGTGAAGAGTACATCGAATGTCAATATGTGCGACCATGATCTGCAAGACCAAAACTAAAGGGCTTAGTCATGTTGTGTTATGTTGTCTTTCCACTCACTGTTGAAGTGATTTAGAGACTTTGACGTTTTTAGTACCGATAGTATATAGCTTTTCCAAAGTTAGGCCAAGGTTATGGCTGCATAATGGATTCATAACTTAACGATGGTATCATAAAAATTACTTATCGTGGTACAACATGGTCGGTTGTCAGCCGGTCAAATATAATTTCACTTTCTTACTTAAATAAAATAAAAGTAGTATGCGATAAGAAAGAGTTCGTATCCACAGAGAGGCTATTGTTGTTATGCAAATTTTCAGATTCTTAGTAACCAAAAGGGGGGGGGGGTTGATATTTCAAAGCAATAGAAATAAATTGAAAGCAAAGTAAAAATAAAAGTAATCAATAAGGAGAAAGTATTGGTCACGGGATAGTTTCATTCACAAACTCGAATTCTCAACAATGACTAGAATTGGAATTTTAATATCTCATTTACTAAAAGTCCTAGGATACCTTGATCGCAAGAGTATCCCGCTAATTACCTGATTCATCACAACCACATTAAAAGATGCATATGTGACTTCTTCCTAGAAAGCAACCTAAAGTGTAAAAGCACAATTAGATTTAACTCCCTAAAAGCAATAAATTATATGGAATAAGACTAATCAAGGCAACCAAAATGTGTAAAAGAACTAATTCGATTTAACCCAAGTTATGATTCATATGTGACTAGTAGGATATATCACTACAAGCACTACCCACATTTATGCTACTTAGAATCAGGGATAAACAAATTTTTCGTATTGAAAACCCTAATATAGCTCTAGATATGAAAGCAAATCAGATTGATTCCGGACTCAACCAAATAAACAATCAAATCATAAAATAAAATAAAATAAACCATGAATCATAAACAATAAAGTATTGAGAAAAAACTACATCATTGAATCAAATATCATTTGTGAAATCCAATTTATCCCATAACCAATAAAAGGTATTTAGTTACTCATAGTTTTTGGATTCAACATAATTATTATCAAAAATAAAATGAAGAACATGAAAGATAAACGAAAGAAAACCCGAGTAGAATCGCTCTCCTCCAAAACTCCAGTAGAAAAAATACGTCCCACCTAAAAAGAATAGAAACGTTTTCTTTTTATAGCCTTCCAACTTTCCAAAATTAGGTCTTCAAAGCCCAAAGTCCAATAACAAGAAGTACACCAAGCTCATGTGTGTAAAATACCCATGTGAAAATATGTCCCAAAAACTGCTCGCCGGAAAACTGGTGCAATGTCCGGAAAAATTCTCAGGTGACCGGCAAAGTCCGCCCGGTCAACGAGTCAGAACGGTCGGGTCAAATGAGTGAACTCGTGTCAAGCACCGAGTCATACCGAGTCAACTCAATGACTTGACATGGCCTAAGTCATTTTGCAGGCCATATGCCACTTTTGCGCTGCCAGCCATGTTGGACGTGCTTCACTAGTTTATATCCAGCCATGTTGGCCCTGTCTTGCACCATCTGTAATTTCTCTGCAACACTAGCATTACAAGCACTATCTTTTCTTCTTTTCTGTCACAGCTCAACTGTAGCTCAAAACTCAATATGACCATCTATCTCAGAACCTGCAATCCCACCATTTCTCTTATCAATTCAAACCCACCAGCAAACACTACACTACACCATTATATTCATTATCACCTACATCTGCCATATGCCTACAATTCAACTCAAAAACCCACACAACATCAGTACAACTTCTAATTGTTCTTTTCTGCTTCAACAGCACAACACCAGCATATTAATCCTCAATTGAGATTGCATCAACCAAGTCCACTGCCACAGCATAATCAATAGCACCAACTCCTTCTTAACCAGTTTGAACCCCACCTACAGATTGCAACTTCAATTATAGCCAATCCATTATTCATCTGCAGCTGCCATGAATCAGTAACATCATCAACTGCTCATTACAGTCCCATAACTCAGCTGCAAAATCTTCAGTGGCACCTTCCATCTCAATTGCAGTCACAAATACCACCTGCAATACAACCCAAGGCAACAACACTTGTAACTGCCAACCATTCACACAGCTGCATATCTTCAACAACACCAGAACTCATTTCAGCTTGGTGTTGTATACCACTTCCTCCATCCCTTGAGCATCATCACCACCTGAATCATGGCCATATTCCCTTCCTACACAGCCCTCGAGCTTGGGCTATAGCAGCACAAAACAAAGGCAAACTGTTGGTCTCTCCACTGTTTTCTCGCTGCCAGAATTCACAGCTCAAACTCTACTTAACAATCAACACATCACAGTTCCACATGCTCTCCTGCGACAGCATCATACACTCCATTGCATCTTTACCCGCAATTCTTTCACTTCAACACCAATTGCAATCATTCCTAGCTGACCTGCAACATCTCCTCCATTCTCAGTTCAAACCAAATCTATAACTTCAAGCACATATCAACATTTACTGCTTAACCATCACTGCAATACTCCACTCCATTCTATAGCATATTCATAAATTTGCACTCCACATTATTAGTCCATAGCATCACCTAACATAGAGCCAAATCCCAGACATCTCCTCCATCTGAACTGCAACCTAATACTCCTCTATGAGCTCAAACTGCATCACCTGCTCAAGCCCAACCACTGCAAAGTAATGCCTATTCTTTGTCTTAATACCACATCCATTTCAGTCACAGCTGCAACATTTCCTAACTCTGGACATAAAATTTAGCTCAACAACAATTCCATTAGCAGCATCAACCTCTGAACTCACACATATTTAGTTCAATACCACCTGTAAGTCAGTCAAATATTAATATGCAATTTCTTACCAGATTCACTCCAAGACCACCACCTCTCATGGCAACAACAAGCAGCTTCTGTCTTCCATCCCTGCACTATTTCAATCCCCAAACCAATAGTTGATACCATCATCTAAACTGCAGCTTCCACTTTACACTCCATGGAAGTACACCCAGCCTGCAACATCTCAACAACTACCTTTGTTTGAAAATTTCTTCTCATTCAATGGCAAGGCTTCAAATAAGCACCAGCTCTTCCCTTAACAGCATACCCACTTCTTCAAAGACAATTCCATTGTCTAGCCATTTCATATCCAACTGCTCAACCAGACCTCAACCAACACATAAATTGAACTGCAACCCTCCTAAATATTCATCTAAATATCAACAGACTCAACCACACCCAGTCATTCTGCATCATCAATTCCCTGAGCTTTGTAGTGAATGGAATTCAGAAACAACCCATTTTGTTCTTCTCTGCACTTCAAATCTGTTAACATGACCAGCAAATAATGTTCTCCAATAACAGAATCCACCATTATTTCCCCATCTCCTCCAGATTCTTCATTGCCAACAGTTTACAGCATCTGCAACATCAATCTGAAACCCTAACTCCATTTCTATTTCAAAATCAAACCAATTTCTTGAATCAATTTCTCATTAAACTCCAACCCCACTTTGCTTCAATCTCAAAGTCTTCCCTGTCTCTTCTGAGTTCTAACAGCAAACAAATTCCTCGGATCCCTAAACTCAATTCCTGCCATAATTTATCAGTCTCTCAATTTCGATTTTGTATTCAACAACGGCTGCTGTTTTCTCCCAACTCTCCTCTCTCGATATTGTTTCAGGGACACAATGATTGGAAGAACAATCTTTTCTAAATTTTAGGGTTGTAATAATTTGGGTGGATAGTTACACCCCATGGATAGGGACCACCCCACTCACTAGATAAGGGCCATCCTGATTGGCATCCCCTTAACCTTGGCCCGCTTAGCCTCCTTCTTGCTCAACCATAGCTAGCTTTGCCCGCCTGTGAATTGGTTCTTTGTGCTCCTTTTTACTCCAAACGAACGCTTTCTTCCTTTCTCGAGTTCCTCCACCAACGACAACCGTCTCTTACTTCTCAAACCCACTTCATCTCTTCAATTTCTATTCATCACTAAAGCAGTCGTGCTTTTCAGACAAAAATTGCATCACTAAAGTCGACATACTTTTCAGACGGGAATCAAGAGATAAAAGCAAATAATGAGAAATAGTTCATCCCCGAGCACTTGGATATCAGATGAGGCTTTTGCGCTGTTTCTTCCTTTCTTGTTCCAAATGACTCCAAAGTGCCTAAATACTCAAAAACAAAACATAAGATACATAATTTACAAGAAAACTAGCAGAGAAAGTATAAACAATAGATAAATAATAAGGTGTTTTAGACACCTATCAAATTCCCCCACACTTAGACTTTGCTAGTCCTCGAGCAAATCAAACAAAATAATTATAAAACATACATACAATTCCGTCTCGTCGAGGCTACGGTCACTTTTAGCATAAATAATAAGCCTTTGAACCCCTAGGTGTCCCTAGTGGACGAGTTTTAGTCTCGTGAAGGTTTACAAGAGGTCTGCCTACAAAACCTATATTTCCAACTCCGTCTATTTGTGACAAATCAATGAACGAATCCAAAATGACTACAAGAGGAGGTACCTTGCGCAAATTCAGTTCATATTTAAGTAAATAAAACTCTTATTAGATAGTCGAACAAGCCACAATACTCGGAAACTAACAAACCACAATCACAATGAAAATATTAAGAAGATGGATATATATGTAGATGTTGGCGAATGTTCACAAGTGGTCGATGTTTCCCATATCTGTCTAAAGGTCACCGCCAAGATGAACCTATGCATCCTATTGGATTGAGTTACTGGTCTGAATTCTAGTGTCAACACACTGGCATATACAAGGGAACCAGTGGTCAACAAACTTATTTCTACATCAACTCACTGGCATATACAAGGGAACCAGGAGTGACTTTATTCACCAAATATAATACTTTTTTTTATAGACGGCATGATTAAATCTTTTGGATCCAAGCACATGCTTCTTGTCAGCAAGTACATGATAGTTGCCTTGGATCCTGCATTCCACGCTTGTTTAGGCGACGGAGACAGGGACTACGTTTCACACATACTGCTATCCAAGTGTCTTTTTATTCCGTTTGGTCTAATTGGTCGGTCTCTTTTTTTTTAGCAACTCAATCACTCTATTTCATCCTAGCAGTAATAACAAGTCGATGTTTAGTGACCCACCAAAGCACTTAGAGAACAATAGAAAAATATGGAAAAATAAAAATAGAATGTGATATGGTGATATTCCGAGATATGGTAACAACTATCATGTTATTTGTGATTTCTGAGCTATGTTCGTCCCTTTTAGTTAATTGGTTCCTCAACTCCTACAATCAAAATGGTTCCATCCACTAATGGTGTCATCCTAAAGGCATAAGTTTCTAGATTTCGGAGTTCAAAAAGCACAAATTTTTTTCTTGGTTTTTCTATTTTTCTGATTTTTTTTTTACTAAAGGCATAAAAAAACTATACAAACATATAAATGCTCCCCCATACTTAAACTTTACATTGTCCTCAATGTAAAATTGAATCGTCCAAAGAAAGTTCAAGGTGGGAAATTCCGCAAATGTTATGCACAAACAAGAAAATAAAGATAAAATGCTTAAAGAATAAAAAGATAAAGGTAAAGATACAAAAACGGTGGGTTGCCTCCCACTTAGCGCTTGGTTTAAAGTCGTCAGCCCGACTTTCTCCTTGTTTACTAAGACTCCTCCAGAGGGAGTGCATCCACAAAATTAGCTCCTTCCACCACTTCGGAAGTGAAATTCTCATAATACGGTTTCAACCGGTGCACATTAACTTTAAGTTCCTTGCATGTAGCTATGCTACAAATTTCTACTGCACCATGAGAAAACACATTAGTAATAATGAAAGGTCCAATCCAACGTGACCTCAGTTTACCCGGAAATAAATGCAAGCGAGAATTAAACAAAAGCACTTTCTGCCCAACACAAAATTGTTTCCTAGAAATCATAGTATCATGAAAGGCCTTCGTTTTCTCCTTATAAATGCGAGAGCTTTCAAATGCATCATTGAGAAGCTCTTCTAGCTCTTGGAGTTGTAACTTCCTTTGCTTTTCAGCCCCATACATCTCCATATTGCATTGCTTAATTTCCCAAAACTCCTTATGCTCAATCTCCACGAGTAAGTGACAAGGTTTACCATACACAAGCCTAAAGGGAGACATCCCAATCGGTGTCTTGTATGCGGTTCTATAAGCCCACAAAGCATCATTTAGCCGCATGCTCCAATATTTCCTTGTTGGATTCACCGTATTTTCTAGAATGGACTTCACCTCTCGGTTAGAAACCTCGGCTTGTCCATTTGTTTAAGGATGATAAGGTGTTGCAATCTTGTGTGACACATTGTACTTCTTCAACAAGCTTTGCAAAATCCTGTTTTTGAAGTGAGAACCCCCATCGCTAATTATGGCTCTTGGAATTCCAAACCTTGCAAAAATGTTAGCTTGCACAAAATCTGAAACAACCTTGGAATCATTAGTAGGGGTGGCCTTAGCTTCCACCCATTTAGAGACATAATCAACAACAAGTAAGATGTAAAAATTCCCATGAGAGTTGACAAAAGGACCCATAAAATCAATACCCCATACATCAAAAACTTCAATAAATTGAATAAAGGTTTGTGGCATTTGATTTCGTGCACCTAGATTGCCTGTTCTTTGGCACCTATCACAAGTTGTGTAAAATATATGTGCATCCTTAAACAAGGTTGGCCAATAAAAACAACTTTCAAGAACTTTGTGAGCGATTCTCTTACTTCCAAAATGTCCTCCGCAAGCATAAGAGTGACAAAATGACAAGATAGAATTAAACTCGGATTCGGGAACACACCTTCTTATTACTTGGTCGCTGCCATGTTTCCATAAGTATGGATAATCCCATATATATTGGTTTCCTAACCTCTTAACTTTGTCCCTCTCGGCACGAGACAAGTTCTTTGGGATTTTTTTAGTTACCAAGTAATTCACAATATCCGCATACCATGGTTCTCCAAAGGCAATTGAGAATAGTTGCTCATCCGGGAAACTTTCATGCAATGGGATAACTTCCTTGTCCACATCAAGACGGCTCAAGTGATCCGCAACGGTGTTCTCAATTCCTTTCTTGTCTTTGATTTCAATATCAAACTCTTGCAAGAGTAAAATCCAGCGTATGAGCCTCGGTTTCGCTTCTTTCTTCATTAGCAAGTACCTAAGTGATGCATGATCAGAAAAAACAACAACTTTTGTACCAATTAGATAAGAGCGAAATTTCTCCAATGCAAATAAAATAGCTAAAAACTATTTTTCAGTGGTTGTGTAGTTTTGTCGGGATTCATTCAACGTTCTAGAAGCATAATAAATAGCATGAGGTATCTTCCCCACACGCTGCCCAAGCACCGCACCAACCGCGTAGTCACTAGCATCACACATTAGCTCAAAAGTCTTGCTCCAATCCGGTGGTTTAATGATAGGGGCTGAAATCAAAAGTTCTTTCAAACGATTGAATGCCGACATACACTTTACATCAAAGTTAAAAACCACATCTTTTTGCAATAAGTTGCAAAGTGGTGATGCTATCTTGGAAAAATCCTTGATAAATCTACGATAGAAACCTGCATGTCCAAGAAAAGAACGTATCTCCCTCACCGTAGTGGGAGGGGTTAGAGCACGAATAAGGTCTATCTTAGATTTATCAACTTCCAAGACTTTAGAAGATATTATATGGCCTAAAACTATGCCATGAGTTACCATGAAATGGCACTTCTACCAATTTAGCACAAGGTTTGTTTCAACACATCGTTCAAGGATTAAAGATAAGTTGTTCAAACAAAGGTCAAATGAATCACCAAAGACACTAAAGTCATCCATAAACACTTCAATGATGTTTTCAACATACTCGGAAAAGATACTTACCATACACCTTTGAAATGTAGCTGGAGCATTGCACAAGCCAAAAGGCATCCTTCTATAAGCAAAAGTACCGAACGGACAAGTGAAAGTGGTTTTCTCTTGGTCCTCTAGTGCTATCACAATCTGATTATAACCTGAATAGCCATCAAGGAAGCAATAATAAGCATGTCCAGCTAAACGTTCAAGCATTTGATCAATAAAAGGTAAAGGAAAATGATCCTTCCTAGTAGTGGCATTCAACTTTATATAATCAATACAAACCCTCCAACTGGTTTGCACACGAGTTGGGACAAGTTCGTTCTCATCATTCTCTACCGCCGTTACCCCTGATTTATTTGGTACAACTTGCACCGGGCTCACCCACTTGATATCAGATATGGGGTAGATAACACCCACTTCCAAAAGCTTGAGTATCTCCTTTTTCACAACTTCCATCATGGGAGGGTTCAAACGACGTTGCACTTCCCTTGTAGGCTTTGCATCATCCTCCAAACGAATCTTATGCATACAAACGGCATGCCTTATACCCTTGATATCGGCGATTGTCCATCCTATGGCCGTCTTGTGCTTCCTTAGCACCCTTAGAAGTTTTTTCTCCTGTAATTCACTAAGCTCGTTAGAAACAATCACAGGTAACTCTTCATTGTCACCCAAGTATAAGTACTTTAAGTGACTTGGAAGAAGTTTCAATTCCAACTTTGGAGATTTAACAATAGAAGGTAAAAGCTTTTCATCACTACATGGTAAAGAAATAAAAGAGATATTATGAGTTTCCGGACATCCTTGTAGTGAGTTAAGATCACCAAGGGCTTTCTTGACTTCGTTACCAAATTCCACACCATCATCCATAGATGTAGTTAAAACAGTTTCCAAAGCATCATCGCCATTCAATTCAAACACTCTTTGTGCCAATGCATCAATAACATCAACGGAGAAACAAGAGTGAACATCACTAGGATATCTCATCGTCTCGAAAATGTTGAAACATATTATTTCTCCATCAAACTCCATAGTCAACGTTCCCTTATCCACATCAATAATGGTTTTAGCCGTTTTCATGAAGGGACGCCCAAGTAGCAATGGAAGAGACGAGTCCGGTGAACCTTCATCCATCTCTAACACACAAAAGTCATCAGGGAATACAAGTTGATTAACCTGCACAAGAACATCCTCAACAATACCCATTAGGTAAACATTAGAGCGGTCGGCTAATTGCAACATAATTTCAGCCTTTTTCAAAGGACCTAGATTAAGTGAATTATACATGGATACCGACATAACATAAACGGATGCACCTAAGTCTAACATTGCTTTGTTAAAAGTGGTGTTACCAATTGTGACAGGAATGTCAAAGCTACCGGGATCCTTGCATTTCAGTGGGAGTTTGTGTTGTAAGATTGCCGAAGCATTCTCCCCCACACTTAGCACTTCATTGACTTTAAGCCTTTGCTTGTTGGTACACAAGTCCTTCAACACTTTTGTATAATTGGGAACTTTATTGATAGCATCAATGAGCGGTATGTTCACATGAATCTTCTTAAGAACATCTAAAATCTCCTTTTCTAGTTCCGCCTTCTTAGAACTTGCAAATCTGCGAGAAAAATGTATATGAGGAACATAAGTAGGAATAAGAGTTTTAGAGTTAGGAATAGGTACCTCGGGTTTTTGGGGAATTTCATCCCTCTTTTCCTCCAAAACCGGCTCCTTTGGAACTTCCTCTTCACCCAAATCAGCAACTTTGGGTTTCTCAAGTTATGTACCACTTCTCAACGTAATAGCATTGACACCCTCTTTTGGGTTAATGGGTTGAGAGGGGAGTCTCCCACTATTTTGTGCTTTCAACTTGTTGATATCAATTGCCATGGAGCCCACTTGTGTATGCAACTCCTTAATCGCACTCTTGGTTTCTTGTTGGCTTTCCTTGAACATGGTTGAAATACCTTGCATCATTGTTTGTAACTTTGCATCGATATTGGAACCATGGTTTTGAACCGGTTGTTGTGGTTGCTGAAATTGTTGTTGTTGCGGTTAAAATCCACTCGAACAGTTGAAGGTAGGTTGTTGAACCGCACCTTGCTTGTTGGCATAGCTGAAATTTGGATGATATCTCCATCCCGGATTGTAGGTGTTGGAATAGGGACCATACCTTCTTTTTTGGTTTGGAAAAACCGCATTAGCTTGCTCCAACTCTTCACCATATGAAGGTAATATGACCGCAGCCATCTTTTACATCATTTGATCCATGTTATCCATCCTTTGATCACGGTGTGATGATGATGAATCACTAACTTCATGCACTCCCCTAACCATTGGTTCACCTCTTGTGTAAAATTTTTGCGAGTTTGCAGCCATACTTTCAATCAAATCGGTAGCTTGGGCCACCGTCTTGTTTACTAGTGCACCACCACCCGCTGCATCAAGAAGATATCTATCACTTGATTGAAGACCTTCGTAGAAGTATTGGATTATCATAGAGTCGTTGAATTGATGGTGAGGATAGCTTGCCACCAATCTCTTGTATCGCTCCCAACATTCATACAAAGACTCTCCCGCATGTTGCTTTATTACACAAATCTCTTTGCGAATTTGAGTGGCCTTTGACGCAGGAAAATACCTCTCTAAAAAGAGTTTCTTCAACCCGTTCCATGTAGTGACACTTCCGGCAGGCAAACAATACAACCAATCCTTAGCGCTGTCTACCATAGAAAATGGAAAAACTTTCATCATTGCACCATCGGCTTCAGTCTCCGCTGGAAGCATAGCCTTGACAATGGTATAGAACTCCATAAGATGCTTGTTTGGGTCTTCATTCTCCATGCCATGAAACTTTGGAAACTCTCTAAGCAACCCCGGCTTGATCTCAAAAGTTGAGTTTGTTTGGATACACCACCGTTGTGCATCAAGCCTATGAGAAGCCAAATCCTTGAGTGTCCGATTTGCGTCACCCATTGCTTCTTCTTCTTCAACTAGTGGTTCTTCTACAAATGGAACCTCTTGTTCTCCTTCTAGTTGTAATTCTTCTTCCACTTCTAACTCTTGCTCTTCCGGTATGTCCTGACTTGGTTGGAGTATTGTGCCTCTTCGAGTAGCAATCCCGCACCTTGGATAGTTCCAATCCTTAGAAGCTAGGGATTAGGTACCTGAAAACAATTCTCGCAAACAAGTAAGAATCAAGACAAGAAAAAAAAAAAAGATAAAAGCAAAAATTGTAAAAAGAAACTAAAAACTTAATAACAAGCCGTATGCCTCCCCGACAGCGGCACCAAAATTTGGTCGGTTGTCAGCCGGTCAAATATAATTTCACTTTTTTACTTAAATAAAATAAAAGTAGTATGCGATAAGAAAGAGTTCGTATCCACAGAGTGGCTATTGTTGTTATGCAAATTTTCAGATTCTTAGTAACCAAAAGGGGGGGGGGGGATTTGATATTTCAAAGCAATAGAAATAAATTGAAAGCAAAGTAAAAATAAAAGTAATCAATAAGGAGAAAGTATTGGTCACGGGATAGTTTCATTCACAAACTCGAATTCTCAACAATGACTAGAATTGGAATTTTAATCTCTCATTTACTAAAAGTCCTAGGATACCTTGATCGCAAGAGTATCCCGCTAATTACCTGATTCATCACAACCACATTAAAAGATGCATATATGACTTCTTCCTAAAAAGCAACCTAAAGTGTAAAAGCACAATTAGATTTAACTCCCTAAAAGCAATAAATTATATGGAATAAGACTAATCAAGGCAACCAAAATGTGTAAAAGCACTAATTCGATTTAACCCAAGTTATGATTCATATGTGACTAGTAGGATATATCACTACAAACACTACCCACATTTATGCTACTTAGAATCAGGGATAAACAACGTTTTCGTATTGAAAACCCTAATATAGCTCTAGATATGAAAGCAAATCGGATTGATTCCGGACTCAACCAAATAAACAATCAAATCATAAAACAAAATAAACCATGAATCATAAACAATAAAGTATTGATACAAAACTACATCATTGAATCAAATATCATTTGTGAAATCCATTTTATCCCATAACCAATAAAAGGTATTTAGTTACTCATAGTTTTTGGATTCAACATAATTATTATCAAAAATAAAATGAAGAACATGAAAAATAAACGAAAGCAAACCCTAGTAGAATCTCTCTCTTCCAAAACTCCAGTAGAAAAAATACGTCCCACCTAAAAAGAATAGAAACTTTTTGTTTTTATAGCCTTCAAACTTTCCAAAATTAGGTCTTCAAAGCCCAAAGTCCAATAACAAGAAGTCCACCAAGCTCATGTGTGTGAAATACCCATGTGAAAATATGTCTCAAAAACTGCTCGCCGGAAAACTGGTGCAATGGACGGAATCCTTCGCCGGAAAAATTCTCAGGTGACCGGAAAAGTCCGCCCGGTCACCGGTCAACGAGTCAGAACGGTCGGGTCAACTGAGTGAACTCGGGTCAAGCACCGAGTCAACTCAATGACTTGACATGGCCTAAGTCATTTTGCAGGCCATATGCCACTGTTGCACTGCCAGCCATGTTGGCCGTGCTTCACTAGTTTATATCCAGCCATGTTGGCCCTGTCTTGCACCATCTGTAATTTCTCTGCAACACTAGCATTACAAGCACTATCTTTTCTTCTTTTCTGTCACAGCTCAACTGTAGCTCAAAACTCAATATGACCATCTATCTCAGAACCTGCAATCCCACCATTTCTCTTATCAATTCAAACCCACCAGCAAACACTACACTACACCATTATATTCATCATCACCTACATCTGCCATATGCCTACAATTCAACTCAAACACCCACACAACATCAGTACAACTTCTAATTGTTCTTCTCTGCTTCAACAACACAACACCAGCATATTAATCCTCAATTGAGATTGCATCAACCAAGTCCACTGCCACATCATAATCAATAGCACCAACTCCTTCCTAACCAGTTTGAACCCCACCTACAGATTGCAACTTCAATTATAGCCAATCCATTATCCATCTGCAGCTTCCATGAATTAGTAACATCATCAACTGCTCATTACAGTCCCATAACTCAGCTGCAAAATCTTCAGTGGCACCTTCCATCTCAATTGCAGTCACAAATACCACCTGCAATACAACCCAAGGCAACAACACTTGTAACTGCCAACCATTCACACAGCTGCATATCTTCAGCAGCACCAGAACTCATTTCAGCTTGGTTTTGTATACCACTTCCTCCATCCCTTGAGCATCATCACCACCAGAATCATGGACATATGCCCTTCCTACACATCCGTCGAGCTTGGGCTATAGCAGCACAAAACCAAGGCAAACTGTTGGTCTCTCCACTGTTTTCTCGCTGCCAGAATTCACAGCTCAAACTCCACTTAACAATAAGCACATCACAGTTCCACATGTTTTCCTGCGACAACATCATACACTCCATTGCATCTTTACCCGCAATTCTGTCACTTCAATACCAACTGCAATCATTCCTAGCTGACCTGCAACATCTCCTCCATTCTCAGTTCAAACCGAATCTATAAAATCAAGCACATATCAACATTTACTGCTCAACCATCACTGCAATACTCCACTCCATTCTGTAGCATATTCATAAAGCTGCACTCCACATTATTAGTCCATAACATCACCTAACATAGAGCCAAATCCCAAACATCTCCTCCATCTGAACTGCAACCTAATACTCCTCTATGAGCTCAAACTGCATCACCTGCTCAAGCCCAACCACTGCAAAGTACTACCTATTCTTTGTCTCAAGACCACATCCATTTCAGTCACAGCTGCACCATTTCCTAACTCTGGACATACAATTCAGCTCAACAACAATTCCATTAGCAGCATCAACCTCTGAACTCACACATATTTAGTTCAATACCACCTGTAAGTCAGTCAAATATTAATCTTCAATTTCTTACCAGATTCACTCCAAGACCACCACCTCTCATGGCAACAACAAACAACTTCTGTCTTCCATCCCTGCACTATTTCAATCCCAAAACCAACAGTTGATGCCATCATCTAAACTGCAGCTTCCACTTTACACTCCATGGCAGTACACCCAGCCCGCAACATCTCAACAACTACCTTTTTTTGCAAATTTCTTCTCATTAAATGGCAAGGCTTCAAATAAGCACCAGCTCTTCCCTTAACAGCATACCCACTTCTTCAAAGACAACTCCATTGTCTAGCCATTTCATATCCAACTGCTCAACCAGACCTCAACCAACACACAAATTGAACTGCAACCCTCCTAAACATTCATCTAAATATCAACAGACTCAACCACACCCAGTCATTCTGCATCATCAATTCCCTGAGCTTTGTAGTGAATGGAATTCAGAAACAACCCATTTTGTTCTTCTCTGCACTTCAAATCTGTTAACATGACCAGCAAATAATGTTCTCCAATAACAGAATCCACCATTATTTCCCCATCTCCTCCAGATTCTTCATTGCCAACAGTTTACAGCATCTGCAACATCAATCTGAAATCCTAACTCCATTTCTATTTCAAAATCAAACCAATTTCTTGAATCAATTTCTCATTAAACTCCAACCCCATTTTGCTTCAATCTCAAAGTCTTCCATGTCTCTTCTGAGTTCTAACCGCAACCAAATTCCTCAGATCCCTAAACTCAATTCCTGCCATAATTTCTCAGTCTCTCAATTTCGATTTTGTATTCAACAGCGGCTGCTGTTTTCTCCCAAATCTCCTCTCTCGATATTGTTTCAGGGACACAATGATTGAAAGAACAATCTTTTCTAAATTTTAGGGTTGTAATAATTTGGGTGGATAGCTACACCCCATGGATAGGGACCACCCCACTCATTAGATAAGGGCCATCCTGATTGGCATCCCCTTAACCTTGGCACGCTTAGCCTCCTTCTTGCTCAACCGTAGCTAGCTTTGCTCGCTTGTGAATTGGTTCTTTGTGCTCCTTTTCGCTCCAAACGAACGCTTTCTTCCTTTCTTGAGTTCCTCCACCAACGACAACCGTCTCTTACTTCTCGAACCCACTTCATCTCTTCAATTTCTATTCATCACTAAGGCAGTCGTGCTTTTCGGACAAAAATTGCATCACTAAAGTCGACATACTTTTCAGACGGGAATCAAGAGATAGAAGCGAATAATGAGAAATAGTTCATTCCCGAGCACTTGGATATTAGATGAGGCTTTTGCGCTGTTTCTTCCTTTCAAAGAAAAAGGAAATATACCCACTTTTTGTGTCAATGGATACATGCCTTTCAAGGAATTGTTTTAGAAATTTCCAATGGGGAATCCCCAACAAATTAAATGAGCCTTCGCCCTTTGTTGATTAGATTGGGATTTATACTGAAATGAGACAGCGACGAATGAATGGAACCATGCTGTATTATATACAGTGTCGACTAACGGTGGTTGAGGGCCGGTCTGGATTTCCGCTAGCTACCGCAACTGTTCTGCTATCAGTGGGGAAAACGATACAGATTCAAATTATTGAGTTCTTTTTTGATAGAGCGATGAAAATCTTCAACACTGAACATCACGAGCTGTACATGTTTCATTGTAAAGACAGGACTCACATCAACATCCAAAAAAAAGGTATTATTAATTAGTCTATCGCACTAACTGCCCGACCTATTCAGCACATGGCCGTTGCGAATCAACTTTTACGTGATAGGGCTGGGGTTTAGGCATAAGCTAGCAAGTTTACAAAACCAGAAAGTTCCCGGTCTAAACTCCCATAGTAATCCTGGCACATTCAAGGGAAGGGAATCCAATCCAGAAAACCTTAGATGAAAAGTTAGGGAGCCTGTTGCCAAGTTTAGTGCGAAGGGTATCGTGGGTTTACGAGATTTTGGGGTCAATACATGTTGTCTTTATGCTCGTTCTTTGTCGTTAGTTTGATTCTTTATCTTAGTTTTCATCTTTTCTCCAGTATGGTTACGTTACTTAGCCAGAGTCTATGAAGGATTTTGGAGGAATAATCTCTGTTTTGTTTGTCGTATCGGGTTTTTATATTCAAAACGGGTGGAACCCGTTGTCCCGAAACTAAAGACAAGTGATAATAATTGGTTCCAACTTATTCCCATTTATGACATTTCATACCTTGTCCCAATTCAGATGTCGAGGTCCATCAAGGCATCCGAAGTTTCAAATCCAACGAAATATAGTTCCATCTGTTTTCTCACATTCACCATTTTTTAATTTTTTTTTTTCAAATTGGAGTTTTATTTTCATTTAATTTTCAAATTCAGACAAGAAACTAGTCGGAAGCCTAGCAACAAGCTGGGCTCCAACTCCTTTTTGAACTACCACACTTAACTTATGAAAAAGGAAATCACCTACACGCACGTTAGCATCATGACTAGCAATATAGTTGGAGCCATTGAACGAAGTCTCGTTGTTCCGTCCCCAAATTCACCTAGAGTAGTGAAAGCCAAAGCACCAAATCCATATCCTTGTGCGAGTGCATTTTTCTAAATACTTGGTATTTTTTACGACCGATAAAGATCCTTGATAGCCCGCCCCCTTCCAAAGTACGACCATTACTCCCAAAGAAAGGGAGACACAATCGTAACATCGAAGCAAACGTCCCGACCATTGTCCCAATTGAGCACAAGAACATCTGCCGGTCTCAAAGAAGTACCGTTGTTCGCAAGCATACCCAAGTCCACCTCTTTCCGTGCAGCCACCCCAGCTCGATAACAGATGTCCGCAATCGTGTCGCGTACTAAATCAACCAAAAGCATCCATCTAACTTTTTTAATTGTTAATTTGAGTTTAATCCTCTAACTTGTTATTAGTCTCCACAATAGCACACTTAGGTTCTCTAATAGGAGTATTTTCGTTAAAAGTAATGATAAAAAAAGAGAAAAGCAACAAACAATAGTATGAAGAAAAGAAAAAAAGGGAGTAGGGTTTTCGATTTTGCTTCAAGGAATCAAATCCCTTCCTTGGTACACTAGTGTACTGTACCCTCCTCCGCTCACCTCTTTATTGATTGTGGTCACACCTTGTGTTGGGCCTTTTCTGTAACGGGTCCACTTAGGTTACAGTATTTGCTTTTGTAAGTGAGAAATTGATTACAGAGCACACAAGTACTGTCAAAATTTTGAACAATTTTTTCTCAGAGTACACCTGGTAAATTCAATCACAAACCGTCTAGAATTGTATGACAGCACTAATGGTGTTCACTGTTCGGTACTAGAACAAGTTGAAAAATAGGTTTAACAGACAAAACTGGAGCCTACAATGACGCATTAATTTGACAATCAGTCACACTATCACAGGTTTTAGGTAACATTAATTAATTAATGATGAATAGCATAAATAAGCAACACCAAGTTTACATACTAGTACGTGATCTTAAAAAATGACTATCAAATGGCCAAGAATTATTTTTTCTCAAACTCTTATCGCGCCTTTCTTCATCTGACAAGCATGCATGTTGTTAGTACACATTCATTGTACTCGCGGTTGTAGACAATGCATCGATCTTTTTACTTTGTCTACTTATATATATGTACACGAAAACAAAAAACTTATACGTTACTTGAGACGCATCAGTATTTCCTCTTCCTTTTACTACTTGCAGACTAAACTTTGGCCTTTGGTGATGAGTTATTAAAAAACCTCGGAGAAGGCGATAGATGTGGTCACATGACCCTAATATCATTACATCTATGAGGGTGAGTTATTAAAAACCGAAACTTTGGTCTTTTATTCTAGTGTTTGTCGCTTTTGTGAGGAAGACGATAAATCGAGCTCACACTTGTTTTATAGTTGTTGGAGAATCCGGAGAATATGGGATTACTTTGTTGAAGGGTGCCACTTTGGATGGTCACACGACCCTAATATCATTACATTTACGAAGACTTGGAAGTTTAATTGGGGAGACGAAAGACTTAGTCCAATATGGAATAACATCCCGGTTGCTATATGGTGGTGTATATGGAAAGAGCGAAATGCATGAACCTTTGATAACAAAAAGAAAACTCTGGCAACCCTCATTAGAGATATCAACACTACAAAAATGATAGGCAGATGTGACAGATCTTTTGGGACTTCCGTCACAAAAGCTGGTCAAGTGTGACACCAATTATATCCGTCACTATTGCTTAGTTCTTTTGTGACGGTAAACTGGCAACATGGACGGAAACAGTTGTCACCGGAAAAATATGCCGTCACAAATAGTTATGCCTACTTTACTTCCGTTTGACCGGTCAAAATGTGCCGTCACAAGTGCCAAAATTCCGTCACCCCTAAAAATGCGCGGGATATATTTTACTTTAGCGCCAAAATTTCTCTGGGCAGCCAATTATTTCTCTGGGTGCCCATATTTTCTCGGGTAGAAGAAAAAACATATCTATAACTTTGGTTTCTCCTCCTTCGTCACATTAGTTTCTCCGCCTTGATTTTCCCCAAATTTGTTTCAGATCCTCTCGTCATTTTCCCCTAACTTCATCAATTGCTACCGTCTGAAGGTTGATTTCTTCAATTCGTGTGACTTTCCAGTTCCAATTTCTCGAATTCGTTGGTACGTTCTCCTCCTAAAATTGATTTTACAGTTCAAAAATTGATTTCGATTTCTATTAGTTAAGCTATGATTGATGTTTGTTTCTTAACTATTACTCAAATCGTTGGTAAGTCGAATTTCACTTCTTAATTCTCCTTTTAAACCTAATTTTGCTGTGAAGTTGTAATTTGTTCAAAGATTTTAACCTAACAGATGCTTGTTTACTTTAGGAATCAATTTTTAAGTTGTAATATGTTCAAAGATTATCTATTGTAGTATTTGACTAGGAATTGTAGTATTTTAATGATTTTGGATAGAAAAGGGAATTACCGAAATTCTCATGTGAAAAACTTGGTTCATGATTAAGGCATAGCAGATCTAAAACCACGTAGCTTAGTTACAATTCAGTTCATGATTTAAGTATAGTGGATTAAAAATTGGACATGGGTTATGGCATGGGTAGTGAGAAATTATTGAGTGTTAGAATTCATAGTCTTGTGCTGAGAATGGCTGTGGCTCACAAGTTAAGAGGAATCATCTAG
This sequence comes from Papaver bracteatum, assembly GCA_023529315.1. Taxonomy (NCBI): domain Eukaryota; kingdom Viridiplantae; phylum Streptophyta; class Magnoliopsida; order Ranunculales; family Papaveraceae; genus Papaver; species Papaver bracteatum. The sequence continues at coordinate 2,005,140 of JAJJWX010000603.1, forward strand.
CTAAATTACAACTATTTTTATGCCATAAACTATTGTCATCATGTGCGATACAATTTGGATCATTTAGGAGTATCGGGGAACATCTTCATTTGTACTAGAAATGTGTGTTTCTATACAGTTTGTTGTCTACTTAATTTAAAATCCATGGTCAATTTTCAGAAGAATGGATTTTTTGAAGTCTCAACTACACAGATTTATACTAGATAGCTTCTCCCTTCCTCTCCAATCATTGTCACCCTAGTCAAATCTCATACGAAACTTAGCTGTTCGTCTCAATTGTTTTTGATATGTTTTAAAATTGTTAGTGTAATTCTTTGTACGGTGGCACATGTTACTCCTATAGTAGAGCTAAAATTGGAAATCCACGTCTCTCTTTGCATGTTCCCATACATGGAAATCAATTTTTAAGATTTTATTAATCTTCTTAGTCTATTTCTTTCAAGCTGTCTTGTGTTTATCTGTTCCCCAATGATTACGTTGATCGCTTAAGTGATTTGTTCTTCAGGCCCTCAACAAAGTGGGGGTGTATTTGTCCATTTATGAAGTTCCTTTGCTAGTTTTACTTTTATTTGATATAGTTGTAAGTTCTCTGCTTATGAACAAAGGAAAGATGATGTTGCTGTACTGGGAAACTTATTTTTCATTCACATTTCTTATCTAAGCTTTCTCTCTTATCTATGAGTGCAAGTACTCCAAGTGGGGGTGTATCCGCACACTTGGAGTTGCAGAAACCTATATTTTTCAAACCAAAATGAAAAGTAAACCAAGTAGATGATTAGTTAGAAACCACAAAATACTACATAAATTTCTATATAGACATATACAGTATACTACTAATCTTTCGATGAATAGTAGTAGTTGAAGACTTACTGAGGAGTGATGTATCAACAGGGCCAGAAGCTGGTGTGGCTGCAGAAGTAGTCTGAACTAGAAATGTAGAGCCCAAGACTAGAGATGAAAATACCATAGCTACAAGGAAAATCTTCATCTCTTTTCTAAAAGAAGTTTGTGAAATATGTTTAGGGAAAAATTACTTAGAACTTTGAAAGATCGAACTGTCTATGAGTGAGTGAGTGAGTGAGTGAAGTATGAGGTGAGCTCAGGGGATTTTATAGTAAAAGAGAATGTGGGGTAGGGCATAAATGAATTAGGAATTTACACCAACTATACAGTTGTCATGGGTAGGTGTAGTGTGTCTACTGTTCATTTTTTTAAGGTGAACAAAGCATTTATTCTACGCAGTTTCCCAGTCGACTTTAACAAAAAAAAAACAACCTGGAACTTGATATGGCCATATAGTTAATTGGGATTTGTTTTTTGTTTTGTTTTCTTTTTTGAAAGTTAACTGGGATTTTTTGGCTGAATGGTTAGTTGAACTTCTTAATTGGGATATAGTTAATTTGGGAGTTTCTAATCATCATATTGATTATCTTTAGAAAATTTACAGAACTATAGTATTTGCACCTCATCTTTTATAAATTGGATGTTAAGTTTCAATTGGAAATTCCATTTTATCACAAGAGGGTGCAAATGTACTATAACATTGTTTTTTCTCAGATAATATGGATGATGTATAGGGTATCCTAACTAACTAGCCCTTGGTCAATTTTATTGTGTTCCATTTTTACTTCTTGTTTCTACTTAATTTTCTCTTTGTTCACGGATTTAAAGGTAGTTGAAGATGATAAATAAGAATTGGCTACACTTGGATCCCCATTCTCCGGAATATCGTAACGGAGTACTTGCACTCATAGATTATGCTTATGAACACGGTACTGTCGATGAAAATGGAAATCTGAAATGTCCTTGCGTAAACTGTAAAAACTTTATATTCCAAACTAGAGCAAAGTTTTTTGAGCATTTAGTATGTGATGGGATGCTGGGTGTTTATACAACAACGACCTGGTTGCATCATGGAGAAGGAAAGAATCAACTTCAACACCTGAAACTAGAGTTCCAAGTACTGAAGATCGTACTGCTGGTACCCGCGAAGATGATATGCTTGGTATATTTCGCGATCTCTATCCGGGTGTAAATGCAGACATTGCTGGTGGGGATGAAGTATTAAGTCAAAGTCCAGATGACAACATTACAGCTCAGTTCCATAAGTTACTAGAAGAGTCAAAAAAGGAGTTGTATCCTGGATCTGAGAAGACAATGTTATCCTTTTTCATTAGATTTTGGCAAATCAAATGCCTTAATGGGTTGAGCAACAATGCATTTATGAAGATGCTTAATTTATTTCGAGAGAATCTTCCTGAAGGATGCAACTTGCCTGAGAACTTCACCCAATGCAAGAAGCTTATTTCAGATCTCGGGTTGTCTTACAACAAGATTGATGCATGCCGAAATGATTGTATGTTGTTTTGGAAGGAGACTTCTAAAGAACAAACATGTACTATATGTGGGGAATCTCGATGGATAAAACTGAGAGCTGGGAAGAAGAAAAACATACCTGCAAAAGTCCTTCGACACTTCCCATTGGTACGGAGACTACAACGGTTGTATATGTCCTCCAAAACTGCAGAAGACATGAGATGGCATGAAAAAGAGCTCCCAGACGATGGTATCATGAGGCATCCAGCAGATTTTTTGGCCTGGAAACACTTTAATGAGATGAACCCGAAGTTTGCGTCAGATTTGAGAAATGTTCGGTTGGGATTAGCAAGCGATGGTTTCAGTCCATTCGGAACAATGACTACAAAGCACAGCACCTGGACAGTAGTACTTTTTCCATACAATTTACCGCCATGGTTGTGCATGAAGCAACCTCACTTTATGCTCTCTTTGTTGATTCCAGGTCATAATAGTCCGGGAAATGATATTGATATATATTTGAGGCCTTTGATTGAGGAGCTTAAATAGTTATGGTCAGTAGGGGTGGAGACTTATGATTCATTTACCAAGGAGAAGTTTCAAATGCATGCAGCGGTAATGTGGACTATTAGTGATTTTCCAGGTCTTGCGATGCTCTCAGGTTACAGCACAAAAGGTAAAAAAGCATGTCCATTGTGCCATGAAAAAACTGAGTATTTGTACTTGAAGAATGGGAGAAAAGTTAGTTACTTGGGCCATCGCAGATTTTTACCAACCGGTCATAAGTTTCGTGGAATGAGTAAGGATTTTGACGGAAAGACAGAGTACAGAACAGCTCCTATTCCATTAACAGGAAAGTTAGTTGTTCGGAAACTCAAAGGGATTCCTCATAAATTCGGCAAAGAACCTGGAGCTGACGAAGAACCTAGGCCAAAAAAAAGGGTACGAAAAACTATTCCTGAACAGAGCATGCCAGGTAATTGGAAGAAGTTCAGTATAATGTATGAGCTTCCCTATTGGGAAAACAATCTACTTCAACATTGTTTGGATTTTATGCATATAGAAAAAAATGTATTTGATAACGTGGTTGGCACACTTTTGGAACTTGATAAAAAATGCAAAGATAATTTGCAGGCAAGATTTGATTTAGAGCGAATGGGGATCAGACCTGAGCTTCATCCAGAATTTGACGCAAGCAAGAACAAGTATTACATGCCACATGCCTGTTACTACATGGACAAGACTAAAAAGGAGATGTTCTGTCGGATTCTCAAAAATTTGAAGGTTCCTGATGGTTACTCGTCTAAGTTTGGACGATGTATAAATATTAAAGAGCGTAAGATATCTGGTTTAAAGAGTCATGACTGCCATGTTATAATGGAACATTTTCTTCCCTTGGCTGTTCGGAAGACCCTACCGAAGAAGGTTGCTTCTACATTAATTGAGTTTAGTAGGTATTTTCGAGATTTATGCTCAAAAGCCTGTAACTGTGAAGACATAAAGTTGTTGGAGCAGCGGATTCCTGTTATTCTTTGCAACTTGGAGCAGATTTTTCCTCCTTCATTTTTTACTATCATGGTGCACTTATCTGTCCATTTGGCATCTGAGGTGCTTTTAGGTGGACCCGTCCACTATAGGTGGATGTATCCTGTTGAAAGGTACGCGTAATTTTCATTTCTATCAAGTTTATAATAATCAATTGCAGAAATTTTATTACTATCTCGCGTCACTTGCTTATGTTTGAATAGACATTGTATTCTTGCAATTTATTAATCATTGGGCGTGGGAAATTGTCTAAGCATCTCGACTGAATATCAGCCGGAGGCCTTTTTTGCTTGCTACCAGAGAAAATAGTTACATCGCATTTCATTACACTGCAATGCCATTTTTAAAGACCATTTGTTAATTTATCTAGTGATTTTGAGACATTGCTTATTTGATATAGCATTTCAGTCCTTCAAGTTCGACTAACAGATTATATATGTCAGACTTCTGAAAGTTTGTATTGATTTGTAGTACATCTTTTCTTGTCAGGTTTTGGACATTATTACATTTGTTAAGAATGCAAATCATGAGACTTTTTTCAAGCATTATAGTGTTCATATTGCAGATTTACTGCCATAAACACAATTCGCACATCACGGCATGTTATTTGTTTCATATTGCAGATTTACTTGCTTATGTTTGAATAGACACTCTATTGTTTATAAAGAATTACTATTTTATTACTATCTCTTCATGGAATCATCACTATCTCCAAATTCTGCATGGGGGTGTAAGTACGCACCACATGATTATGTTTTGAAAGCCAGTGGACAAACGACGGTTATTAAGTTTGTTTTTTAGCAGACCTTACAACTGTTTTAGCATCCGTTGTAGCATTTTGTCTAGGGGATTTTTACTGCAATTTTGTCTATTTGATCTTTAATTCTTCTCATTCAATTTCTGCAACTTAAAATTGAAGTTCTTGTGAATGGCAGGTACTTGAAAACGTTAAAGTCATATGTGAGGAACATGTCTCAACCTGAAGGGTCCATTGCAGAAGGATACATTGCTGAAGAGTGTCTCACATTTTTGACAAGGTATCTGTACAATGTTGAGACACGGTTAGACAGACCTCCAAGATACAAGGATGATAGTGAAATTGGTGGATTCAAAAGCTTTTTTCTTAACCCGGTGGAGAGGAAACATATTGATATGTAGTGCCTTGGCAACTTGAGATTTTGACCAACATTTGTCTTTTAATTTGTATGGTAACTTAATTGGTACTTTCAAAAACAAATTGTCAAATTGCTACCTTGAGAATGAATGGAAATGGAATCTTGTTATGAATTTCTAGTTTGTATTTGAATGATGGATGTATTTTTCTATGTACAACTTTATTTAGCAGGGGAATTGCAAAATTGCTGAAACTTTTTATAGTTTTGGTGATAGCTATAACCAGGGGTGACAGCATATGCCGTCCCAAATAAGATATGTTGTGACAGCAGATGCCGTCCCAAATAAGACCTGTTGTGACGGCAGATGCCGTCCCAATTGGCAAAGTCAACTGAAATTAGTCAAGGAAAATGTGACAGGAATAATACCGTCACAAGCGATCTGGTGACAGTTTACCCGTTGCAGTGTCTGTCACAATAGGTATTTGCGACGGCACCTAATGTGACGGCACTATATCCGTCACAATCGTGCAATTGTGACGGAAAATCGAGCTATTGTGACGCTTTTTATCCGTCACATCTGCCTAGAATTTTTGTAGTGCAAATTACAAGCGTTCTTTTGGGCCAAATCAAACACAAGAATGTTAGGGTTTACGACAAATATTATGATTTCTTTATGGGATTCATTTTACCGGCCTCCATAGCTTTTTGTGTTTTTTTTCTTGAGTAGCCGAATCCCCTTTCGGTTTTTTTTTTTTTTTTGTTCGAATATAATTATTGAGTTAAAGTACCTCGGTGTCTTTTTTTCAATGAAATTTCCATTTTACCAATTAAAAAAAAAGGTGATAGATGCGGTCATTATTGACATTGTCCATTGCAAAATGGAACAAAATTGATGCAAGTATGTACATCTATCCATTGGATGAAGTATCCAATGAAATTAGGTCACTCATCACATTAAACAAGAACATATCACCATATCACGTATGCCCTCCTTATCATCACAGAGTCTCGACTCTAGTCTAGACCGTTACATTCCAACCACAAGCTAAAACTATACTCATTTATAGCATAAATCCAACCAAACTGCACGACCCCGTCCATACTTGGCCGTATATATAAATGCATGATGACAACACAAAGAGAATAATAGGTTTCACACTTGATAAGAAAAGGAAACGCCCGATCTTGATTTCCTTTTAATCGAGTTTATATAGAATGCACACGTAATTAGTGACATACTACATTTTTTTAAAGAATAACCAGTGACACATCTTTGTTAACGTGTCAAAGACTCACAGGGTATATGTCCAAATTTACCTCAATTTTTACGCAAGAAAACAAGTCTTCAATTGTTTTCACTTTTCAGTTTTCACAACTCTCTTATTATATCCATCCACTGCTACCAAAGTAATCAATCACTGACTCACAATTCATATCGGGCTTTGAGTGTCGTAAGGATAGACAGACAAAGAAAGAATACGAATCATGCACCTTATCACCATGCATCATCACCAATCAAAGTAGGGTTAGGGCTACGCTACATAGTGCATGGTGGTGTTTACATGTCATCTTCAATGGCCAATAAGATTGTACAATTATCATCTTCATCAGAATCATCACATAAATTTTAAACAATATTTGTGGGTCCAATTCAGCCATCTCTGATGTGTTGCATGCAGTCATCACCACCATTCTCATGGGGACCAGATGCTTGCAGAAGAAAGAAACTACTACTAGCCTTCAATGCGTGACTGTCTTCATTGTGACCGGTTTGATTTTCGTATATTAATTTCTCTTTTCACTTTTCAAGGAGAAAAGAACCCATGAATTGTTGAGTAATGTTACAATGACCGGTAGAATCTACCGGGATTCTCACGTGTCTCACATAAATTTGGAAGCCTCGGAGATTCATCGCCAGGAATTATAAGGGGCGGTTTTTGTATAAGACACGGGAGAATCCCGGTCAACAAAGCATTAACCTGAATTGTTTGGTTCTGAGTCTTCTGACCAATGGTGGAACTGAAAATATAGTGCGATGGTGGCTTTTGGGCTTGAGCGTTTTCACACACTTAGCTTAAGCCTATCGGTTTAGGCATAATTCAATCACCTCAACAGAAATAGGTAGTCAAAAAACAGGTTGTTTGGGTTTTGGGGGTGGTTCAATCCAGGTCTAGCCTGGCTGTAGTTCCGCCCCTGCTTCTGACTTGTGAATAGGGGAAAAGAAAACTAAGGCAAGCCAAGCATTACCTCTCTCGATGAAAGGATACCTAGTGGAGGCCAATCATGCATGTGTTATGTTCTGTTCTGACTTGGGTCTATTTCCACACATGAACGTATATGTATATTATGTTGTATTTATTATGCGTACATTTATTTTGTTTCCTTTTTTATCAGTAAGAAATTTTGTGTAGGAGAGTTTCGAACTTAGGTCATTGGTATCACACTCAGTGACTCCACTATACTATAATGACACCACCTGCGGGAAAAAAAAAGGTTAAAACTTCAAAGCTTATAGAAATCAGTTAATTCGATATTTTTTCCCATTCATTATTAGATGACTCCACTTGCACGCGTGTTAAGAACCTCATACTTCATTGTAGATAACACTTTTATTTTTTGATAGAAAAAGTAAATTTCATACTTCATCAACTAGGACATTGTCCTTCACATAAGGTTTCAAAGAAACTAGCACTATGAGCATCTGACATATTCAAAGTTGAAAAAGATACTACTGCACAATTCCTAATTACCTTTAGCAAGGTTATCCACTGGATCAATAAAGTCTCTCTTAAGGAAAACCGATTTTGTTTTTTGAAACAACCAAATAAAGACAACCACTCATACATAATTTTCTTTGCCCTTCATCCTAAGTTGGGGTCATAATCTACATGGAAGTCCACAACATTCTTGTAATCTTCCACAAAAAAGATATTAGAATTTTCTTTAAGATATAACAGCCCATACAATAACAACCTTCAGGGAAATTCACTCAGCTTCTTCTGGGCCCGTGGTTGGGCCAGTGCATGCTCTGGCTTGCTTGCATTCTCTGTTTTCATCCATAAGGATTGCACCTAATCCATATTTCATTGTAAAATAGTCAAAAGATGCACCAATCATAACAAACCTTGAATATTCGTCCTCAACAAACATTCCAAACTATTATAAACAAGATTAATGGTAAACTGATTTGAGCTTGTGTACTTCTTACAATAGTAAGAAAAATAAAACTTAATATCATTAACTAATTTTGAAGGATAAAAAATGAATCCAATTGGTATACACGAGTTTGCACTCAAGCGTACTAAAATTCATTTACAAGTCAATAGAGCTCTACTCAGATAGTCGCGCAATGGGTATCAATATCTGGGATCAAACAAATCACATGAATAGATTAAGAAGATGGATATAGAACAAAACAGATCAAAAGAATAATAAAATAACTGATCTTGACCTCAATCACTCTACTTCATCCTAGTTTGTTTTTTTATGGTAAGTATAATAAAAATATAACATATAAAGTTTGCAAAAATAAAAACAGAACGTGATATCGTGACGAGCCCGGGATACGGTAACAAGTACCATGTTATTTCTAACACCCGAGCTCTGTCCTTTTATAAATAGACTCTTTAGTTTGGGTCCCTCAACTCCTACAACTAAGATGTTTCCATCCACTTAGATTTAGCGTTATTAACATGTGCAGTTTGCAAAAATTCATCATACTTCATCCTAGCGGCGACATTAACATATAAAGTTTGCAACAACAAAAAAAAGAACGTGTTATCTTGACGAGCCCGAGATACGGTAACAAGTACCATGTTATTTCTAACACCTGAACACTGTCCTTTTATGAATAGACTCTTTAGTTTGTCCCCCTCAACTCCTACAACTAAGATATTTCCATCCACTTAGATTGGTTAGCATTATCCTGAATTGGCATAAGTTTCTAGGCTCTGGTGTTTATTTATTACAACTAAAAACTAACTAAAAGTTTTTCCATCATCCCCAAACTTAAATCTAATATTGTTTCAATATTTCTAATGAAAGAGCATTACCAAAAGTATAAGTAACGAGAGGAATCAGTAAAGAGAGAAGTGAGAAAGATAGTACATGGGTGAAGCGTAACAATACTTCTACGGAGAATAAGGAGGAAAATAAAAACCTAAAAATAAAAACTACTAATATACAAATTACAACCGCTCTGATGGTCAATCAAGGTAAACATGGTCCTCCAGAGGGACCTCCTCAACATCACCTGTAGAAAGAGGCGCTAAATAGGGCTTTTATATCTGACCGTTAACCTTTGAAGAACTACTACCATCTGGTGTCTTAATTTCAACAACGTCATGAGAAAAAATAGTGTGGTCCACAAAAGGACCTGTCCACCGAGAACGTAACTTCCCAAGGAATAAATGCAAACGAGTATTATACAGAAGAACTTGTTGACCTGGAGAGACTTTCTTAAAATATTTTTATCATGCACAAGTTTTCTTTTGTTCTTATACTCCTTAGCATTATCGTATACATCTCTACAAATCTCTTCCAACTCATTGAGCTGGAGTTTATGTGAGCTCATGCTTTGTCAAGAGAAAAGTTTAGTTGCTTAACAACCCAATATGCTCTATGTTCTAACTCAACAGATAAATGACATGCCTTTCCATACACAAGTGATGTGTTGCATGCAATCATCACCACCATTCTCATGGGGACCAGATTCTTGCAAAAGAAAGAAACTACTACTAGCCTCAATGCATGACTGTCTTCATTGTGACCGGTTTGATTTTCGTATATTAATTTCTCTTTTCACTTTTTAAGGAGAAAATATCCCATGAATTATTCGATCCTGACTCCTGAGTCTTCTGACTTGTGAATAGGGGAAAAGAAAACTAAGGCAAGCTAAGAAATACCTCTCTCGATGCAAGGATACCTAGTGGAGGCCAATCATGCATGTGTTTTGTACTGTTCTGACTTGGATCTACTTCCACACATGAACGTATAAGTATATTAAGTTGTATTTAGTATGCGAGCATTTATTTTGTTTTCTTTTTTATCAGTAATAAATTTTGTGTAGGCGAGTTTCGAACTTAGGTCATTGGTATCACACTCAGTGACTCCACTATACTATAATGACACTACCTGCGGAAAAAAAAAGGTTGAAACTTCAAAGCTTATAGAGATCGTAGATAACACTTTACTTTTTTGATAGAAAAAATAAAACTTCATACTTCATCAACTAGGACATTGTCCTTCACATAAGATTTCAAAGAAACTAGCACTATGAGCATGTGACATATTCAAAGTTGAAAAAGATACTACTGCACAATTCCTAATTCCCTTTAGCAAGGATATCCACTGGATCAATAAAGTCTCTCTTAAGGAAAATCGAAATAAAGACAGACACTCATTCATAATTTTCTTTTCCCTTCATCCTAAGTTGGGGTCATAATCTACATGGAAGTCCACAACATTCTTGTAATCTTCCACAAAAAATATATTAGAAGTTTCCTTAAGAGATAACGACCCATACAATAACCACCTTTGTTAGAACATTGCTCGGTTGAACCCACCAAGCGTTGGTATGTCAAGTTTGGTTGTCATATTTTAGTGAAGCAAAACTCATTTAAGAGTCGCTTGATTTAAATATACTAGAGTCAACTTCGTATAGGTTAGCTTGAAATTATTAGGGTGAGACATTAAAAGTATTGCGAAGACTTGAAGAAGTGCGGAGCTACAACGACAACATCATCCTTCCACTTGAGGTTAGTGATATTTGACTTGAACTGTTTTATTCCCTAACGTATCTTTCAAGTCGTACATATTGAAAACATAAAACTGCGAAGCATGAACAATCTAGATAGACATAGTATTAAGGAATACAATATGAAGTTTCTTGCTTAACCATTAAACTTTGTATATAAGACATCGACATAATCGTATGAATGCTATTGTGATTATGTATGGGTATGAGGTGAGGATTTTATCATAGGGAACAATATTTACATGTGTTCTAAGGAAGTAAGTTCATGATATGTGTTGTGAACCGAAAAGAAAATCGCCAGGCATTATTGGGGCTGTTCTTCATTGCATATCTTATGAATGACCAATATGTGTGATTAGTATGACCGCTCACGACTTGCTTGTGTTCTTGGTAAAACTATTCACATGAGGCCTGACTTATGTATTGGTATGACTTTTATTAGTGAAACCGATCTTAACTAATCACCTGGGGTATGATCGGGTTGTGTATATCTGAACTTATTACTTGGAAGAGGGGAACCGATCCTAGTAAGAGGTGCAGTGCATCACAAGGGGAACCGATCCTTTTATGAGGTACAACAAGGTTTATGGAAGAAAGGGGAACCGATCCTATGAACATGTGCAGTGCATACAAGTTAGATACCAAATATATGTAGGGAACCGATCCTAGTACCTAGTCAGCTGTATCTTTGGTAAGCTAGTGTAACTATGCACAGTACTCACATGGAGGTAGAACCGAAACTTGTTTTGGTAGAACCGTAAACCCATGAGTTATGATTGAGTGGAACTTGATCAATCACATAGTTCTTTAAAGTCAGATGAACCAATTCTAAACTTGTTTGGAAGTGTGGTAAATCGGTTTCAAGTGAGCAAGCATGGTAAAAACTTGCAAGCGTAAGATGTCGTCACTCTTTGAACACGGTACATTAATGCTTATTCTATTTTGTTCAAAGATATTCCTTAACGGCTAAGAAGGAAGTAAATCCCAAGATCGAATTTAAATAAGTTAAGAATCTTTTTAATTAAGGGTTTTTAATTATATATGGAAAATAAGAATTAGTAATGTGCATTTGCTAATTAAAGATTTTCCAAGGAGATTTCGATCATTATTTTTGGATAGTGCATTCACAGGAATTATGAAAACCGAATTTGGTGGAGTAATGAAAAATATATTGAGAATATTTTCGGTTTTGGAAATTCCTTGGTATCCAAACTTCCTTGTTTATAAATAATTTGAGTTTGCATTTATAGCAAACTAATCATGCGTAACCTAGACTTACTCTTTTGTCTTTGTTACTGGTGAAGCCGCCTGTCGGAGAGGAGAGTAATCTAATTAGGTGAAATCTCTTACGGCCGCTCAATTTAAAGTCTTCTTTGGGATTGAGAAGCTCTAGCGCGACCCGTTGGTGGGAAACTAGATATTGCGTAGGGCTGGCAATGGATAGCCAAAATCCGAGATCCGTTTCCGAAAATCCGACATCCTATAGGATTTAATCCGACATATCGGATATCGGAATCCGATAAGCTATCGGATAATACCTCTTATCGGAATCGGAATCGGATTGGGGTCCTTCCGTTAGGTTAATATCCGACATCCGATAAGATAGGGGTGTACTTATAATTTCCACCCCAAGTTTTAGATGTCGAGTCGAGAATTGCATTGCTCAGCCCTAGTGTTTACACTTTCAGTCTTAGGTTAGTTTCTCGTTTCTTCAACATTTTTTTCTTCTCCAGAGAAACGAACTCGAGAGATCAAGAAATTGAGGGAGTCATAGAGAGGGTTTGATTGAGAGATCGATTCAATCAAAAGGAGGGTTTGATTGGAATCCAGAGACGAAGATACAACTCGTGAGTTAGGTCTGTAATGGTGTTGTTTTGATTTTGGTCAGAGATTCTCAGAGAAGATTACTTTTTCGTTCAGAAAACAAGTAAGAAATCTAAACCACTAAAACCCTTCGTTTATTCTTGTTAAAATCAACTCATTGTTGTTGTTTCTAAAATAGGGTTTTAGATATCTGAAATTAAGAATTTCGAAATTAGGTTTTCATTTTTTACACAAATCGATTTGGTGTTTGATTGTTGCTGTTATTATTGTTGTGAAGCATGAAATTGACATAATTATTAATTTTATTATGTAGATTTGTGTTTTATGTTTGATAGGAAAGTTGGTCCTGTACTCCTGTTGGATTTAACAATTTGAGAAATGGGTTTATCAATTTGAGTACTTTATTTCTTTGTAGTTTGTACTATGAATTTAGGGTATGCTGCTTGAAACAAAGTTGAGAATGACTAGTGTTCAAAAGAAGATGTCATTTCTTTGTGATTGTTGACTGTTGAGGTTGATACATGCCTAACTCTTGCTTGCATAGTCTATAATAGTTGGACAATCTTACTAGAAGGTAGTTTGCCTTCTCTTGAAGCAGGACAATTTTTTTTTGTGGAAATGTTTTCACAACATTTTGCCTTTGAAGACTTAACTTGTTGTTGTTGTGTATTACTTTTGAAGATTTTGTCGTTTTTGTGGTGTGTCAACTGTCAACTGAAATATTGGATTATTTGTTTATGTATTGTGCTTTTTCTATACCTGCTTGGTTTCGGTTCTATCCTCAAGCCCTACATGCTCAATCTGACTTTAGTAACTTATTGAATGATTGGATGTTAAGTTAGTAAATCATCCCCTGGTATGCAAGTTGTTTACAAATTATACACCCCCGTCCCTAAATTTGTTAGTTGTTTGCGGTGTTAAATTGAATAGAAGATCCTGATTATTATCCAGGTTTAAGTTGGAGGTGACTATGTTTTTAAATTCTCTCATGCTGAATACATTGTGTTGATTATGTGATTTTCGTTATCTTGTTATTGGATTCATAGGCCAATTCTCTGTTTTTCTACATTGTTCGAATAGTGTTATGTTTCTGTTTGTCTAAAATGCGTTAGGAAATGGTGTTCATTCTTCCCCAATTTAATGGAAACCCATTAGTGCAAGTTTTTTTTTTCTTATTCGTTTTACTGGGGCCTCTTTATATACAGATATTGTTGCTTTGCGGTTTGTGTTTTTTAGCATTTTTGTTCCCAGTTCTCTAGGAGTCTATAATAGTATAAGTTCATCATGTATTCATGTTTTCTTGATAAATATATGCTGTTGATATTCAGATCTCGTTACTCGAGGACTGTGGTCTTAATTTACTTTATTTCCACTCTAGTTTCTATCTCTAGCTAGCTATTGTAGTTGTCGGAACACCGGGCAGAAGTAGTAACAGTAGTAGGGGAACTGAACCAAATCTACAACATGGTCTTTTGGTTGTGCTTTTGCTGTGAAAGTTTAGGAAATAGCTAGCTAGCTAGAATAATGACAAGTAAATGAGTATTGATTCTCTGTGTTTGTTTTTAATTAGTTCTGATTATTTATTTTTGGGTTGTTGTTGTTCGCAGAATGTCTCAAAGTGAAAAAGCATCCAATAGAGTTGGAACTTCAAGATGCATTCAACCAAATTCTGAACAGCCGGAACAAGAAGATCAAAGTGTTGCTTCAACAACACCTTCTTCGAGTAATAAGAGATCATTAGCATAAGTAGCAGATGAAAATCATCCACTTGTTATTGCTTTATTGAAGAAATTGCGCACAACAAAGTCACCGTCCTGGGATGAATTCACTAGAAAAATCATTGTACATCCTGATAAAGATAATTCGAGTAAGGAAGTGGCTGTCCTTACGGGTGAATGCCGTCATTGCACAAAGTTGGTACCTGCTTGTAGGGAACAAGGAACTAGCCGCTTGGCTCAACATCTAAAAATATGCCCCAAGAAGCCTGAAAACAAGCCGGGCCAGATGAAGATTACCACTGCAGTTAAAAAAGCAGGTACTAACCAAGTTAAATTACTTAATTACAAGTATGATCCTATAGTTACTAGGAACTGCCTTGCTAAAATGATTGCTAAACATGATTACCCACTTAAAATGGTTGAGCATTTCTATTTTAGAGAGTTTGTTAAGTCTTTGAACCCTGCTGCGAGAATGCCATGTAGGAATACAAGTAGAGCTGATGTGTTAAGGTGTTATGCTAAAATGAAAGATGAATTGCAATTATAATTAGAGAATTTGACTTCCAAATGTAGTCTCATAACTGATATGTGGACAGCCAAACACACTAAAGATGGTTATTGTTGTGTTACATGCCATTTTATAGATGATGAGTGGAATTTGATTGCCAAAACCTTAGCTTACATTGTAGTGCCATCACCGCATACATGAGATGTTCTCTCAGATTTTATCAAAACTTGCACATTGGAATGGAAAATTGATATGAAGTTTTTCGCTTTGACTGCTGATAATGCTCCAGCTAATGGAGTTATGATGAGAAATCTTATTAAGTGTCTAGATGGTAAGAATTGTTTGTTGCTTCAAGGAAAATTGTTTCACATGAGATGTAGCAACCACATACTGCATTTGATTGTATTGTATGGCATGAAAGTAGCTGCTGAGTTTATAGATGGTATTAGAGATTGTGTTAAGTATGTAAAGTCTTCGCAAGCTAGGAAAGCGAAGTTTGAAACAGCATTGACACAATGTAGATTGTCTGGAGAAGTTAGTTTAGATGTTGACACAAGGTGGAACTCCACTTTTATGATGCTTAAGAATGCAATCAAATTGCGAGAAGGTTTTGAAAGACTTAGTGAGTTCGATATTCTGCCATCAAGTGAGCAATGGGAACAAGGAATAGAAATTTGTAATTGTTTAGAGGCTTTTAATGATATTTCAACTGAGTTTGCAGGGATTAAGTATCCAACTGCGAATCTTTATTACAATGGGGTATATAAAATTAACCAAAGCATCAGAAGTTGGGAAGATAACACTTATGAGTATGTCAGAAATTTGGGGTTGAAAATGAGAGAAAAATTTAATGCTTACTGGAGTGAAAGTAATTTAATTATGAGCATTGAAGTGGTTTTGGACCCAAGATATAAGGCAAAGTGGGTAAGGTTCACATATAAGATAATTTTTGGGGATAATGAACGTGTATCAGTTGAGTATGAGAAGTTCAGAACAGACCTGACCAAAATTTTCAAGGCATATGAATCTCAAAACAACACTTCAGCTCCTGCTTTCTTTAACAACTCTGTCTCTCGCATGGATGTAAGAGTCCCAGGTACAACTAACCCAGATTATGCTACTTTTTTGTTGGAAAATGATGAATATGATGTTCATAAATCTGAGTTAGAGACGTACTTAGAAGAACCAATTCTTCCAACTGTGCTACCCCAAGATGAGTACAATTTTGATATATTGAGTTGGTGGAAGCTAAGTGACGCTAAGTACCCAATTCTATCAAAGATAGCAAGGGATGTGTTGGCTATTCCGGTGACTAGTGTAGCATCAGAGTCCATGTTCAGCGATGGTGGAAGGGTTCTAACAACACACCGAGCTTCATTGAGTCCAGAATTAGTCCAAGCATTGCTATGCTTAAATGATTGGCTTCCAGGCTTCTTTGATGCAGGTAAATATTCTTAGTTCTTTTCCTATGCTTTTATTTGATTAAATCTTGAAAGTAGTATAACATATGATTATCAACATAATAACAACATGAAGCTTGTTACGTATTTAATGGACTTATTTTCAAAAGAAAATCAGAAGTAGAAACGGTATTCTCTGAAGTTGATATAGAATTACATACATTCATTCTTCTATTCTACATTTATAGGAAACAAAAGATAATTACAACACAAAGTATGCTTATAGGTTGAGTATGAGAAGTTCAGAACATGCTTCTTCTATTCTACATTTTGATAAAACATGCTTCTTCTATTCTACATTTTGATAAAACATGCTTCTTCTTCCAAGCCTAATCTTGCTTCTTGATACCCCTAACACAGTCCTTAGAATTAGTGTCCGATGGATTTAGTTTTTAGCATTTTACTTACGAGTTTGAGGCGATTATGTTCGTTTATCCCATTCTATATGGTTTCAGTTATCATTGAACTTTTGTGGAAGTTAATTAAGTTTGTTTATTTGGATACTATATGACACTGATTTGCAGGCCACCAAGTTCTATAAAGGCTACTCTGCCCTTGGATATCCCATTGTGATTTTTATTTGTTTTCTCTTTGCCGAGTGGGATTGAGTTGTGTTTAACTTGTTACTTTGCATTCCTGGTTGCACTTATTGTTGTAATAATTGTATATCAATAGATGTCATAGACTGCAAGTGCTGTTTGTGTTGGTCATATGAGAGGAAATTGCTTAACAGCAGCTTATAAAGTGATTTAGGTTCCTCCGCAATTTCTAACATAAGTTGGGACTATTTTGTATGATTTTCATTTTCATACTGGTTTTATTAAGTAAATTATTTTTTGTTGGTTCATTGGTTGCTGATTATTTTGTTGGGTGACTAACCACAGTTTATTGATTTTAAAAGTCTTAACCTTCATACAAATATAATAAGTAAGCATAGTATGCATCCGTTTTTCTTTCTAATTGATTATTTGTGAATGTAGATATGGAAGTCCTCGACTGAAGTTGATGCAATGATGCAACATGCAACCAGGAATCCAAGGCAAGGAAGATCATCACTAGCATGTTGTTGGCATTGTTGTTAAGTCTGTGTTACTGTGTACAAGAAGATATGGTGTTTGTAGTTTTTTTTTCATATGTGATGTGACTTGAGACACTGGGAGTATTGTTTATGTGGGTTTGTCTGTTTTTCAGTTACACTAAACATTTGAACAAAAACTTAAAACTCTGTTAAATTATATCTTTTGCTTCTGATCCCATATTAACGGATATTAACGGATAAAAATACGATATCCGATAGCTTAACCTTAACCTTATCGGATTGGAATTTTTAGTATCCGTCGGATATTATCGGATACCGGATATCCGATAATCCTTAACCTTAACCTTATCGGAATTGCCAATATCCGTTGCCCGCCCTAATATTGCGGTTTATCTTTAGTTTTCGTATTGATTTGATTGACTAACGATGGTTGAACTTTGATTGCACCTAGTTTTATTATGTTTGAGAATCTTGTATTCTGATATAAGATTCACTCAAACTAGTTCAAGGTTTCGACAGGGATCTTTAGACCGTTGTTAGATCTAAATACGATCTTGTGATAATCCATTGTTAATAGACTCCGTTCTGTGTGTGATTGATCACAAGAGATTAAAGTGATTGTGTGCAGGTGTTTATTGAAGATCTAATAAGATTTGAAGACAGAGAAGATATTGAAGATTACTTACTTGGTGTTTTTATAACCTTTGGTATGCACAATACTTGTTTGGGAAAAATAGGATCCAATTAATAATCGGTTTGTCCTTGTGGTAGATTGGATTGATTAATTGAGGAAGATCGGCATCAACACATATCACTTGGTTGAAGAGTGTTGTTGGATTAATCTTAACAATTGCTTTTAGGCATTTGAACATAAGATAGATCTTGGAACCTGGCAAAGGAGTTTATGTTAAGATAAACAAGGTAACCTTTGCGCAACTCATATCACTTGGTTAAAGAGAGTTGACACCAAACAGATTTGTTGTTCCTTTACTGTTTGGAATACGAACCAATTACAGGTTGGAGGCGTGGGAATACAAACGGAAATAGGTGAACTATAGGTTTAGTTGCTTGGTCTCAACTATACGAAGTTGTCTTATTTTGTATAGCGGCTTAGTCCTGAGAGTATTCAATTCTGGAATAGGTCCCGAGGTTTTTCTGCATTTGCGGTTTCCTCGTTAACAAAATCTTGTTGTGTAATTTACTTTATATTTACGCATTTAATTGTTTTATTATAATTAAAATAAATTGCACAAACGTTAATTCCTATTTACTTGATACGTTAATCTTATTGAGTTTGGTTAAGTCTGAACCTTTGTATCAAGTAAACACACTTTGTAGTTGTATTGTCTCGATCTCGTATCCATAGACGATCACACAAAGTGTGAACCGATTTATTGTATTATCTCGACTCAGTCCATAGACAATCACTTTCGGGGGAAGGACTTATAGGAAGGAAAATTTATAGCTTGAGGTATATTTGGGGTACCCTCTCCTTTTCAACCTTCAGGGAAATTCACTCAGCTTCTTTTGGACCCGTGGTTAGGCCAGTGGATGCTCTGTCTTGCTTGCATTCTTCGTTGTCATACATAAGGATTGCACCTGATCCATATTTCCTTGTAAAATAGTCAAAAGATGCATCAATCATAACAAACCTTGTATATTCGTCCTTAGCAAGCATTCCAATCTATTATAAACAAGATTAATGGTAAATTAATTTGAGCTTGTGTACTTCTTACAATAGTAAGAAAAATAAAACTTAATATCATTAACTAATTTTGAAGGATAAAAAATGAATCCAATTGGTATACACGAGTTTGCACTCAAGCGTACTAAAATTTATTTATAAGTCAATAGAGCTCTACTCAGATAGTCGCGCAATGGGTATCAATATCTGGGATCAAACAAATCATATGAATAGATTAAGAAGATGGAAATAGATCAAAACAGATCAAAAGAATAATAAAATAATTGGTCTTGACCTAAATCACTCTACTTCATCCTAGTTTTTTTTATGTTAATTATAATAAAAACAGAACATATAAAGTTTGCTAAAATAAAAACAGAACGTGATATCGTGACGAGCCCGGGACACGGTAACAAGTACCATGTTATTTCTAACACCTGAGC
Organism: Papaver bracteatum; assembly: GCA_023529315.1. Taxonomy (NCBI): domain Eukaryota; kingdom Viridiplantae; phylum Streptophyta; class Magnoliopsida; order Ranunculales; family Papaveraceae; genus Papaver; species Papaver bracteatum. The sequence goes on from JAJJWX010000603.1 coordinate 2,024,547, forward strand.
TTTGTCCTTTTATGAATAGACTCTTTAGTTTGGGTCCCTCAACTCCTACAACTAAGATGTTTCCATCCACTTAGATTTAGCATTATTAACATATACAGTTTGCAAAAATTCATCATACTTCATCCTAGCGGCAACATTAACATATAAATTTTGCAACAACAAAAAAACAAAACGTGATATCGTGACGAGCCCGAGATACGGTAACAAGTACCATGTTATTTCTAACACCTGAGCTCTGTTTTTTTTTATGAATAGACTCTTTAGTTTGGGCCCCTCAACTCTTACAACTAAGATGTTTCCATCCACTTGGATTGGTTAGCACTATCCTGAATTGGCACAAGTTTCTAGGCTCTAGAGTTTATTTATTACAACTAAAAACTAACTAATTTTTTTTCCATCACCCCAAACTTAAATCTAACATTGTTTCAATGTTTCTAATGAAGGAGCATTACCAAAAGTATAAGTAACGAGAGGAATCAGTAAAGAGAGAAGTGAGAAAGATAATACATGGGTGAAGCGTAACAATCCTTCTACGGAGAATAAGGAGGAAAATAAAAACCTAAAAACAAAAACTACTAATATACAACATACAACCGCTCTGATGGTCAATCAAGGTAAACATGGTCCTCCAGAGGGACCTCCTCAACATCACTTGTAGAAAGTGGCTCTAAATAGGGATTCTATCTCTGACCGTTAACCTTTGAAGAACTACTACCATCTGGTGTCTTAATTTCAACAACGTCATGAGAAAAAACAGTGCGGTCCACAAAAAGACATGTCCATCGATAACGTAACTTCCCAAGGAATAAATGCAAACGAGTATCATACATAAGAACTTTTTGACCTGAAGAGCTTTTTTAAAACATTTTTATCATGCACAAGTTTCCTTTTTTTTCTTATACTCCTTGGCATTATCATATGCATCTCTACAAATCTCTTCCAACTCATTGAGCTGGAGTTTCTATGAGCTCATGATTTGTCAAGTGAAAAAGTATAGTTGCTTAACAACCTAATATGCTCTTTGTTTTAACTCAACATATAAATGGCATGCCTTTCCATACACAAGTCGATAAGGTGATATTCCAATGGGGGTCTTAAACACAATACAGTAAGCCCATAAGTTATCAGTAAGCCTCAACGACCAGTTTTTCAGATTAGGATTAACTAATTTCTCTATTGGAAACCTTTACTTGACCACTACTCTGGGCAATCCCAATTTATTTCATTAGAAGTGCAAATAGTCTAGTACAAAAGTGTGATCCTCCATCAATAATTACATCTAGCGGTGTACCAAAACCTTTAAGTATGTTATCTTTCAAAAATTGGAATACTATCTTGTAGCCATTGTTTTTATACAGAATCTCCTCAATCAACTTAGAAACATAATCTACAGCGACAAGTATGTAAAGATAACCAAAATAATTTGGAAAATGACCCATAAAATCAATGCCACGCACATCAAATACCTCAATCACTAAAATAGGGTTCAAAGGTATCATATTTCTACTGGAAATGGTCCCTAACTTCTGGTAACGCTCACAAGAAACATAGTAACTATGAGAGTCTTTAAACAATGAAGGCCTATAGAATCCACACTACAATATATTAGCAACAATGTTCTTAGCAGCAGTAAAGTGACCCCCAAAAACATGATCATGATAAAAGGAAACAATACTAGACTGGTCAGTCTCAAGTATACATCTCCTAATAATCTGATCTGGGAAATACATAAATAAATAAATAAGGATCGTCCCAAAAGAACTGCTTAACCTTAGCTAAAAATCTGGAATGATCTTGCTTACCCAATGTTGGGGAAATCGACAAGTCACAAAATAGTTCACTATATATGCGTACCAAGGTAATTGGGAAACAAAGAACAGCTGTTCATCAGGAAAGTTATCCCTTAGAGGAGGGGAATCATCAGGGGAATCCACAACAAGCCTAGACAAGTGGTCTGCTATTATATTTTCTTATCTAACTTGAATTCTTGTAACAAAAGGATCCGTCTAATCAATCTAGGTTTGATATCCCTCTTAGACAGAAGATTATTCAATGTAGCATGATCAGTAAAGATTACGACCTTAAAACCTAAAAGGTAGCATCTAAACTTATACAAGAAAAAAAAACGATGGCTAACAGTTCCTTCTCGATAGTTGTATAATTCAGTTAGGCATCATTCAGAGTTTTGCTAGCATAGTAAATTACATGAAGTGATTTGTTTTCTCGCTGACCTAACACAACACCTATTGCATAATCTGAAGCATTACACATGATCTCAAAGGGTAGGTTCCAGTTAAGTTCTAGGAAAATGGTTCCGGTAGTGAGTAAAGTATTAAGCTTCTCGAAAGACTCTAAACAAGCATCATTAAGGACAAACTTAACATCTTTTGCAAGCAAATTTCAAACTAGAAATCGATCTAAAATCCTTAATGAATTGACGATAAAAACATGCATGACCTAATTTCTCTTGCGGTTTTTGGGACCTGTAAAGTCTTAATAAGCTCAACCTTGGCCTTGTTTACCTTTATATCCTTTGAAGATATGATATGACCTAAAACAATTCATGATTTAACCATGAAATGACATTTTTCCCAATTAAGCATTAAATTATTTTCCTTACACCTAGTCAATACTAATGTCAAATGATGCAAGAACTCATCAAAAGATGAATCAAATACTGAAAATCATCAATAAAGTCTCTAAAAACTTTTCTACCATATCTTAAAATATGTTCGTCATACAACGTTGAAACGTTTTAGGGGCATTACATTACGTGAAAAGAATGTGTTTATATGCAAAGGTACCAAAGGGACAGATAAAACTGGTTTTCTCTTGGTCTTCTGGGGCAATAATGATTTGATTATAGCCGGAGTAGCCATCTAGGAAACAATAATGACTATGTCTAGATAATCACTCTAGCATTTGGTCGATAAAAGGAAGGGGAAACTGATAAATCCTTGTGACCTTATTCAATTTTTCATAGTCAATCCAAACATGCCATCCCATGGTCACTCAAGTTGAGATTAACTTATTGTTATCATTATAGACTATAGTGATACCTGATTTCTTGGGAACAACCTGAACGGGGCTGCACCACTTACTGTCTAAAATTGGGAAAATAATACTCTAATATATCAACTTAAGCACCGCAGTTAGAACTACTTCTTTAATGTTAGGGTTCAGTCGACGTTGCGTCTCCCTAGAAGGTTTGATGCCATCCTCTAAATGAATTTGATGCATACAAAAAATAAGACTTATACCCTTAACGTCTGTTATGGTACACCCAAAAGTTTCCTTATTGTCTTTAAATATGGTCACTAGCCTACTTTCCTAATCACTATCCAAGCCGGAAGCAAAAATTACAAATAAAGTCTCAAATGGGCCTAAAAACACATACTTCAGCGTATCTGGTAGTGGTTTAAGGTCCAACTTAGGAGGCTATTCTAAAGAAAGAATTAAGGTAGACTTATAAACTGGGAGTGGTTCGAACTTAGGTTTCCATCTATTATAAGTCTCTATCAAATGGGAAGAATCTAACGAAGCATTCACCTCATTAATCACATTATCATCATCAAATCAAACCCAAACTGGGCTAGGCATTTCTCAAGTGGACCTTTTAACAAAATGTTTGGTAATGATTTCCGAACTAATATTCCTATCATGTTTACCTCTTCAATTGACGAGTCATCTAGTTCAAGGGGTTGCTTACAAATATTTAACTCAATAGTCATATTACCGGAAGACAAATTTACAATACCATTTCAGTTAATGATCGCATTGGATGTAGCTAAAAATGGGCAACCTAGAATCACAAGAATATGGTTCTCTGGGTCAGGGACAGGTTGGGTATCTAGGATAAAAATATACATTGGATAAATAAACCTATTGACCTCAATAAGAACATCCTCCATAACATCACGAGGAATTTTCACATCCCTATCAGCTAACTGGAGCGTTATCTTGGTAGGTTTCATTTCACCAAGTCCTAGTTCAAGGTACACATGTTACAGAAGTAAGCTCATAATGGCTCCTAAGTCAAGTAAATTTTTTTCTATCTGGTAGTTACCTATTGTGCAAGAAATGGTAGGGGAACCCGGATCTTTGTACTTAGGAGTTATGGTGTTCTGAATAATCGAACTTACATGACTATCTAAAAAGGATTTCTTATGGTGCTCTAGAGGGGTGAACTACAATATATTCACTATCGGGAATGGTTACCTTATTGTCTGTCATTCTACTACTCTTTAGGGTTCTAATAGCATTCAATTTATTGAACGGTTTCTCTCCCTTGGGATTAGGATCGGTTTGTTCCATTATATCTCTCTCTCTCTCTCTTATAGTTATAGCTATTTTATCTACTTGAAGTTCTAACTTATGAAGAGTTCGGGCACTAGATTGAAAATTTTGCTCGGTTGTTCGTTGAAATCTAAGCTGGCTCTTTGCTAACAAATTAAGAGTTTCCTCTAAGCTGGTTATTTTCTTCTCTAAAGGGTTTTGAGAGTAAGTTGTCTCTATTGGGTTCTTGGGATAACTAAACCCTGGTGGAACCTGGGAATTACTAGTCTAACCTTGATTCTGACCCTGGGAACATGAAAAATTAAGATGTTTTCTCTAACTGGGATTATAGTTCTATGAAGATGGATCAAACTTCTGATGGTTATCCAATCTAGAGTTATTATAAAGAGCATGTATTTTCTCTTCACTAATATGTCCTTCCCAAAAATGAGTTATTGGGCTCTATTCCACGACTACAGACTTGAGAGGCTTTAATCCTATCATTGGTTTTAACAAAAGACTTATGTTTAGACTGACTCAATTTTAAAGCTTCTAATCGTCTAGATAAAGCAGCAAACTTAGCATCCGACTCAAAGCTTGAGTCTACTCTACCCATATTGTTGTTACCTACACATGACTCCAACTGTATGGATTTTTCAGCTACTTCTTCTAAAAAGGAATATACTTGATCAACAGCTTCATTTAAGAACCCGTCAGCACATAATGACTCAACCATGGCTTTGGTTGAGTACTCTAGTCCATAGTTTCTTTTTTTCAAACCCATGATGGAGATACTGCGACTAGAGATCATTGAATCTTTCTAAAAACTATAAAAAAAAGACTATCCTTCTTGTTGCATAGTGGTAGTAAATTTCTGCCTAATAAACGTGATTTTATGTTTTGGGTAAAACTTCTGGAAGCGCATTCCATGTTTCTATGGAGTCTAATGGTAAATTATGCAACCATGACTTAGCTTTATCTCTCAAGTAAAAATGAAACAATCTAAGTTTTAAAACTTCATCACTAAGGTCTTCCATCCTAATTGTTGCAAATTCCCTTAAAGTCCCTCACATGAAAGTAAAGGTTCTCATTATCTCTCCCTGAATAATACCAGATTTCAGCTCATAATTAGCCGTAGAGGAACGTAACCTTGTTCACGATGGTCGGTTGGACCTAGTTGGGTACATCTAATCTTTCAAAGTTGTCATCACTGGCACAGTCACTAGGGGTACTTTCCTCACTAAAAAAAGTACTCTCCGAATCAGAGTCTTCAAGATCCTCACTACTAGGATTTTCACTAAAAAAGTACTACGACCTTGAGTATCTATTTTACGCTTAGTGATAATCGATTTTGGCATACACAAGAATTAAGAGAAATTTTGTGCACGTGCAAATGTTAGGGTTCACTAATTTAGGTAAGCTTGGGTTACCACATGAAAATATACCTACAGTCAAAGACTGGTCAAAGGTACAAGGATGAGGTTTGTGGTGTTTCAGATGATAACACCCAGAGGGTCCACCGTATTATCCTACAAGTTTTCCTAAAAATCGGTGCCAGATGATGCAATAACGCTGGATGAGTGTTTTTTTTTATATAATAAATAAAATACAAAAAAAATAAACAAACAAGCAAAAAATAAATAAAAGTTAAAAAAGAAAGTAAAAAAAAGAAAAACTAATATAAATAAATAAATAAATAAATAAAAAGTTTTTGGATTTTCTGCACTTTTATAGGCAAGTCCAACTTTCCACCTTCCGTTTCAAGCAAATTAAACCTGCACAACGAAAACAAGAATACCCAAAATAAAATCAAAGATATAAAAAAATAAACTAAAACCTAAACCTAAAAACAAGTCCGTGTTGGAGACGCCAAAAATTGATGTAGTTTTGAAAGTGGTAAAAGAAGTTCGCTTCTCAGATTTGCGAAGGTTGATTTTTAGATTCAAATTCGAATATTTAAAATAGAGAACTCAAAACAAAGTTGATATCAAGATTAAAAAAAGCACTGAGACTCAGGATTTCACCATTAACCAATTAAGTGATTCAATATTAATATTCATGCAATTCTTACGTTCAAGTGACTCTAATATATTTCCCATAGTAGATTTTCAAAGTAACAATTGTAAGTCCCAAGTATGGAACATCAAAAGTATTAACCTAAGCATGATCCATCAAAATAAATCACAATCATTCAACAAAAATCAATTATTTAACATTAGTTTGATGCAAATAATCATAAAAGAAATTGCAAAAATCAATAAAATAAAAATATACCACTTTTATTGAAACAATGACTTCCTCCATCGCTTCAACAATGGGGTTTATCTCCCCATATTCATCACTCGCGTAGAAAAATGGTTTATAGCTCAAAAGGTTACAAGGAGGTGAAAATAAAATAAAACAGAGAAATCGCAACGTTGTAAAGACGTTATAGAGTGGCTATTACGACCCAAACATTGAAGATTTGAAAATATGCGTTACAATTTTTTGTCGTAGTCACTGTTGAACAACGACATTTCTCGACGGTCTTTTCTTCATGTTCTTCGTATTCAACAACTTTAAAAAATAATTTCTTACAACTCGATTTTTCTCTCTGTTCTTGCGTTCAAAACTGCTGTAATCCCCCTCTAAGTATACCTGATATCTTCTATTCTCTGTTTTAGTGAATATCTGACTATCCGGCCCAATTTGATCGAACCCAACCACCATACCATCTCTGTTTATACCTAAGAAGTCAGGCCCAATCGAAAACAACTATCAAATCTCTCTCGAAATTACCCAAAATTCGACTACTAATTCTGATGCTTTGAAGTCACTTTTCCCGCCAAATTCTAAATTTGAAATGCTGAAGAAGAGGGTGTCCCACTGTACGCTGCTGCGGTCAGTTTAGCACTTGTCCATGGATGCCTTTAATAATTTTTCGGGTGCCTTCATCAATTTTGAGCCAATTTTTCCAAAAATATTTATTTCACAAAAACACCTGCACACACATAAAACAACATAATAAGTACAAAAATTAGCACTATCAATATATAGAATTGAGATAAATCAGACATTAGCTTATTGTTACAAGGAGGAACACTAGCTTTTGGAGTAGTTCTTATTGTGCTTAAACGTCATATCTTTGTGGGGAGTGCGGATGTGGAATTGTAGGAGATGCTTGTACCTATATATCTCCTTGATAAAAATACCGAGTTTACTTGGTGAAATTGTCCAAACTAAAAGCTAGTATGTGTTCTTTAGTCTTGATAGTCTTTTGTTTAATTTATTATGATCCCTGTTTTTCGCCTTTACTAATTTTCTTGACAAAAAGGGGGGAATTATTAAGTAGTATTTTACTATAACGTATGCCTTTTCGAAGCATTATGTAAGGTGGATCCTATTTTGCAAAAGAAGTAGTATTGACTAAGGGGGAGAACATATCACTGTCGTATTTCTTCAAAGTTGTGGTGCAATTGAACTTTGAGGAAGGCAACAATATTTTTTTTGTATAACAATTATTGAGTAGAGTGATTTTTTGCATTATAATAAAGCTCTTTTGGAGTATTATCATAAATTGTTATCGTTATGGATCATCAACAACAAAGATGTTGAACGGACACATATAAAACATAGAAGAATTTGAAGTAAGAAAAAATCAAGACGATGTTGAAGAACCAAGTAAATCAAGCATAGTGGATTTCGATCTGAAAGTTTATTTTATTTTGAATCCATATGTATTGAATAATTTTGTCACTAAAATTGACAAAGAAGGAGATTGTTAGATCACTGCTCGGTCGAACTCACAAGTTTTTGTATCTCAAGCTTTTTATCAATGTTTGTGAACAAAAGTATATCTTGATTTCTAGGCTACTAAGTCAAGTCTCGAACTAGGTATAAAAGTTGGTAGTTGAGTATCAGACATTACCCTCGAAGACTGAAGATCGACAAAGACATTTGGAGATTTTCATCAACAAGGTATGTAAAGACTGAACCATTCTATTTACTCACAAGACTTTTCATTCTATCTATTTGAGACCGTGTCATATGACTTCTTGTAGATTTATTTGAAAGAAGAAATTTCGAGTCAAGCTTGTCTTGTTAAACATCTCGAAATATGGTTCAAGCAATGGATGTTCATTGGTCCTAAGAAATTTTAGTTTGAAACAATTTATTGTTCTAAGAATTATTTTTGTGTTATATGGATCATTTGAAAATTTCCCAAGCAATGATATTTATATCTATGGGAAATGGGAAGGTTTAAAACATCAAGACATATTCAGAACTACTGAAATTTGAACTCAAAGTAGGTTGGAAAACCATATCGCAAACCATGGATATCTGAGTTTCTGGAATACAGGAAGGTTGGCGAACCAGTTCCCAAACCGTAAAGTTCATAATGGGACAGTTCACCAACCCGGTTCACGAACCGCGGTGATCTGAAATTTGTAAGAATGCTAACGGTTGGCGATCCCAGTTCACGAACTGTTGTCATATGAGTTCACGAGTCGTTGAACGATTCACCAACCGTAGCGCCATGAATTTGTAAGAATGCTAACAGTTCATGAACCGTTTTACTAACGGTCCCGGTGAATATTTTGCAGATGCTCAAATACTCATTTTTTAAATATGTTTAGCATTGCTATGACTCTCATAAACACCTCTAACACATCTTTGATCACTAAAACACCTGATGTGTGCATCTTGATTAAAGTCTTAAGTGTTTAAATGAACATGATATTTCTTATTAGTTCGAAAGGTTTATTTGCCAAAAACTATTATTATACACGGTTCAATACTCGGACCACTATGTATATTCTTCTGTGTGATTTAATACAAACTTCTCACATGTTTACTTGAAACCATAATTAGAGTTTCATATAAACAGATAGGGTGTTTGCTTGAATCTCGAGTTATCTTAGTGTAGATGGGGCAAAATGAGTTGCTGGTTTTTACGGAATTGCGAAGATGACCGTGCGAAGGAAACTCCTTGAACCGAGTGAACTGTTAAACCTCACACAGATGCACTACAAGAAGGGAGTGCTTTGAATTCGAGAGATCAATTTGTAGTACTCCGGCCTAAACCAAGACAATGGCCGTTCCATAGTAAATTCGGTCACAAGAGAGGATGGGTCGATCTGTAGGAGGGTAGCTGATAAATGTGTGAGATCAATGATGATCGATATTGTAGGTGTGTTGTGTATTCTGAAATAAGATAAGTTCTGAATGATTGAATTTGCTCTGTTGAGAGTAATTGCTCAGATATTGATTTGTTAATCTCTTGTTGTCTGTTTGACGTGAGATTCCCCTTGTTTCAATCATGATTCAGAGACTTATTTATATTGCTAGAATTGTAAACACCATGATCTCATGAAGTATGACAGTTGATGGAATCAAAGAGTGGGGAAGTGGAAATCGTGTTAAAACCAGTTGCTCATCGTGCGGAGACTTGGTTGATTTTCCATCCACTACTTTGTTAACTCCTCCAACTGATTGCACAACTTGCTCACATTCTCATCGTGTGTATGAACACATGTGCCGTAGACCGCTAGACCAAAACCCTAGTTAATATCCCCCCATGTAACACGATTGATGTCTCGTGTGATTGTGGAGTCTGCAAGGCAGACGTGTATTTAGTTAGTCAGTTGCTGACTTCATGACTTCATGGGACGATGAGTCCTTGTATTGTCGAGTCAAACAAGATTTGAAAATGTTCTGAGACTTATGAATTGAACATGTATGTTGAGACAGAGGTATAATTCTCGAATAGATGTTGATATATAAAGTGAACACATATTGTTCATTTGATGAATCGTTGAATATTGATAGTCGAACCAATATTCCATGATGTGAGCAAATGCTGCTCATCTGAGAAAATATTGCTCATTTGGATAGTTATTGAATATTGATAGTTGAACCAATATTCGTCAGTGTGAACAAATATTGTTCATCTAAGCGAATGTTGCTCGTTTGATGAATTATTGGTAGCATGACCAAATAAAGTATTAAATCAGAATACCGGCAACTGAACCGAGTATAATTAATAAAATATTGGTCATGAGATCAACGTAAAATTATTAGCGTTTGAATTTGGAATTATGAACCTTGGACTCAAAACCCTAATTTGATCAATTGATGATTTATTGAAAATAAACAACATAGTGAAGGAAGGACTGGCTACATGGGATTATGGGTCGACCATGTAGCGCCCATATGCTCACGTGAGCAAATACCAAGGTCTCTTGAAGACTTTTTGATTTGTTGATGAAAGGACGATTAAATGCTGGTTTAATCATTAAAATAATAATACTCATCTGAACCTTAGGTGATAAAACCTAATTAATTATGAAGAGATGAGGGACCAACCAAGGGGTCATAAAACCTACCGTGGGTGGTCACGGGATCGAATAACGATCGTTCCATGAAGCTCCAAATTGTTTGGAAGAGTTGTGAACCTAATACGTGCAATTGCGCAAATTAGGTCAAATTGTGAAAATACGTGGGACCGGATCTTTGCAAGCCAAAGAGCCAACCTTGGTCGGTCAAGGTAACATTCTCACATCACCAAAGTGTTTGTATCTCAGTTCTGAGAATTTTGATATTTTCTGATGTGTGTTTGAGCAATTATTTGGGAAAATATGAAGAAATAACGATTTTTGCTGAAACCGTGAAAACTTCATGAGATGAAGGAAAATAATAAAAAAAATAAAGATATCGTGAAGTGTGGGACCGGCTATGGCCAAGGCATGGCCGGCCGTCCAAAGAGCCCGGTCCCACGACATTCTTCATAATTTTAGAATATTTTTCATGATTTTAGGGAAATATCATAAAACCAATGAGTTTGTTGAAACCAAGGAGTTTCCATGAGATGAGGAAAACATAAATAATAATAAAAAAATAAGGGGCATGTGGGACCGACTTGGGCATGACCGGTCGGTTAGGGTCCGGTCCCGTGAGTTTTCCCTAATTTTATGGATTATTTCATGATTTGAAGGAATTTTCATAATTTGAAGGAAACATCATGAAATCAGGGAATTTCATGGGATCAAGGAAACATAAAAATAATAATTAAAAAAATGAGGGGCGTGTGGGACCGGCTAGGGCATGACCGGCATGAGATGAAGGAAAATAATAATAAAAACTCTAAGGTAGCTCAGATGCCCGTGTGTTGAATATTTATTACTAACCCATGGAATTCTGTTAGGAAGAACCATAAATTGAATTAACGAAATATTATGAAAAATATTGAATATTTTCCAGGGATTCAGTTAATAAATCTAATGATTTTAACAATAATTAATTGATGGCTCTATACTAGCACGGTCATCTAGGAGCATTAATTATTCAGGAATTGAGTGAGATGAGCTTGTTGAAGCGTCATATTTCTTTTATATAGTCAGGGAAAACATTATTACATCCTGAAGACATTATTGCTCTATACTAGCAGGCAAGTTGTATAGGAGCCGTCCAATCTTTCGATTCTATATATAAGTAATTACTGAAATTGCTCAGTATTCATGAGATATGTCGTTGCCTCAGCTGAGAGGCTACATATCCACATATACTCTGAGAGACAGTATTCTCAGTCAGAGATTTTGTGGCACGAGCTTTCATGATTTCAATAAGAGACATTGAGCATCAATACTCATATGATTGCTGGATCATGAGCATATACAATTATGGGTTTACGATTTTAGTCCTTGTCGAAAATCCACCATCTACATTAAGTCCCCTGCTTAGTGAGGGACAGTCATGTTCCTCAGTCAACACTGAATGGTTATTTTTCGGTTGCAGACGATATAAGCAATTGAACTTAGTCGTAAGATAAGACCTTACCGGATTTTTGATAGTACGAGCAAACCATGGCTTGAACGACGACTCCAGTGGCATGACAGAGCATCGCCTATTGAGCACGAATTGGTGTTGAACTGCTGATTTTGATGAGATGAAGGAAAATAATAATAAAACTCAAAGGTAACTCAGATGCCCATCATGCATCTCCTTAAAAATTGTTAGGATTTCATGCTCAGCTAAGCATCTCAGCAAGTTGCCACCAAAGCTTTTGCAGTATAAGATTCCATAAAGAAAGACAATTTTTTAGCTCTCTGAATGAGTTTGATTATTTCTTTATTTTCCAACGGCAACTCATTGTCTCGGAGGTATTTGATGTAGGGTTCCCTTCAGTCCCTAGTGTGATGAGCTATCAAAGCTTCTAAGTGATGAGGAGGCATCTGACAATTGGGACATCACTTTTGCAGAATTCTTGATTGAGCCTCCATGGAAGGTCAATAGTATCCAATTCTTTGAAGCTTTCTGCAAAGTGCTACCACCAGCCTCTGTCCACAGGTTTCTTCATGTATGCGCTTGAGTTGTTCGTCCGCTTCGTCGTTCCCAAGGCATCGTGATAAGGACCCATCATAGTTTCGGTAGTATAACATTCCGTGGAGCAATAAATAATTCTTTAATTCCTTGAGACTATATTTCCCTTTTGAAAAAGAACTGCTCTTCATGAATAATAGGTGCTCTCCAATCATATGTTTGAATGTCTTCGACTTGAGTATCCCAGGTAAATGACACAACACGCCTCTGCACAATGATTGTTTTTTCTGCTCCTTCGAATAGCAGCTTAGAAGGGAGAGTTTCCAGGCAGTCAGTATGCCTATTGTTAGTTCGTCCTGTATGGACAATCGTTGCATCAGCGAAGTGAGTTAATAGTGTAGATGGGGAAAAACTATTTGCTGGTTTTTACGGAATTGAAGAGACGACCGTGTGGAGACTCCTTGAACCGAGCGAAATGTTGAACCTCACACAGATACACTGCAAGAAGGGAGTGCTTTTAGGATGGGTTGATCTGTAGGAGGGAAGCTGAGAAATGTGTGAGATCAATGGTGATCTGAGATAGTAGGTGTGTTGTGAATTCAGCGTGAAAATGCTCTGAATGATTGAATTTTGCCTGATTGAGAGTGATTTATGTGAGTTCGTGTAGACGAAAGATTATATGTATGAACTTTGATGAGAAATTGCTCGTTTAGGCGAAAGTTACTTGAATCTTCGAATTGTTCGAATCTTGTTCAATGTTGTTATTTCAATCAGGATTCAGAGACATTTTATAATGCCGGAGTTGAAAACACCATGATCATGAAGTGTGACAGTTGCTGGAATCAGAGAGTGGGAAAGTGGGAAATCATGTTAAACCAATTACTCATCGTGCGAAGACTTGGTTAATTTTCCACCCACTACTTCGCTGACTCTTCCAACTGATTGCACGACTTTCTCACATTCTCATCATGGGTGAACACACGTGCCGTAGAACGCTAGACCAAAACCCTAGTTAATATCCCCCATTGTGACACGATTGAACTCTCGTGATTGTGGAGTCAGTTGCTGACTTTGTGGGACGATGAGTCCATGTAGTGCTGAGTTGAACACGTTGTAGCAAATGTTCCGAAACTCATGAATTGAATGTATGTCTGCTGAGACGAGGTACCATTATGACCTAAAATGGGCAAACTGTGTTGCTGAATTGTCAAATATTGATAGTTGAACCAATATTCTTTGATCTGAGTAAATATTGCTAGACTAAGCGGATATTGCTAATTTAAGTGAATATTGCCGGTTCGAGCAAATATTTCCAGTTTGAGCAAATATTGCTCGTTTGATGAATTTATTGGTAGCAGGACCGAATAAAATAATAATTTAATTTACTGATTGTTGAGTCGAGCAAAATAAATAAGAATGTTGATCATGGAATCAACATAAAATTATTAGAGTGTTTGAATATGCTCAGAATCATGTTTCTGTGGAGCTTTGGATTCAAAACCCTAATTTTACCGAGATGATGATTTATTGCAAATCAACATGGGACCGGCTACATGGGATGATGGGTTCACCATATAATTCCCAGATGCTCGAATGAGCAAAAATACCAAAGTCTCTTGAGGACCAGTTGGTGATATAATGATTAAATGCTGGTTTCATCATTTACTGAATTACTACTGGGTTCAATATTAGATGATAAAACCTAGATATGAGATATAGGGACCGACCAAGAGAGCTTGGGGACCGGATCTTAGTGGTCACGGGACCAATTGTTGGTCGTTTGAGCAAACTCCCAATAGTTTGGGAAGAGTTTGAACCTAATATGAGCAGTTGAGAAAATTAGGTTAAAATCAGTAAAACATGCGGGACCAGCTGTTTGCAAGCCTCAGGGTCACCCTTGGTCGGTCAAGGGGACGTGCCCGTGTCACCACAACGTCCGTGTTTCAGTCCTGAGAATTTTGATATTTTCTGGTGCACGTTTGAGCAACATTTGGAGAAAATATGCAAAATCCATGGTTTTGTTGAAACTGGAAAAATTCATGAGATGAGGGAAAATAAATAAAACAAGGAATTACAAGGTGTGGGACCGGACACGGCTAGGGCATAGCCGGCCGGCTGACACGCGGTCCCACATGCATTACCCAATTTTATGTGATTTTATGTATTTTTTCATAAAACTAGAGAGCTTGGTGAAATTATGGAATTCTCATAAGATGAGAGACATAAATAAATATAAAATAGGGAATGTGAGTGTGGGACCGGCAATGGCCACGGCATGGCCGGCCGGCCAATGGGCGCGGGTCCCAAGCCATTCTTCCCAATTTTACCAAATTTTGATGATTTTAGATAATTTTCATAAAATCAAGGAGATTTGTTGAAAACCAAGGAGTTTTGTTGAAATCAGGGAGTTTTCATGAAATCATGAAATCATGTAGGATTAGTGTTTTCACGGAGGGCCGTTTCTGGCGATTTTCAGGCGATCACACAGTCTGTGTGTTTTCAATTGATCAAACCGATTCTGGTTGATCCCTGCTCATCGTTTTCGTCCCTCAGATTCATTCCCCTCCTTTTTAGATGCACATCGATACCCTTTCCAACCTGAACAACATCATGTGTAATTTCCTAGGGTTTTTTTTTCACAGACTGCTTCTTCTTCTAGGGTTTGCTGTCGACAATTCTCCTCCAATGCTTGGAACTGTCCCCTGTACAGCTTCCACGGCTCTCGTACCTCATTCCCAACCTGCAACTAATATTTCTCTGAGTTCTTCAAATCCTGCTTGAGGCGAAGATATTTTCCAATGTCCATTTCGAGGCTTGGATGGTTGTAGGAATTGTGTTGGTGGTAGAGGGCTACTGAGAGGGTCTCTGTTCAACCATTTGAAGAATCAGCACTATAAAGGTGAAGAAGGAAAGAACAGATGTCGAGAGAGATTGCAGAGCAATGTTGCTGTGTATATGGCATGGGATTCTGTATTGCTTCACTTGAGAAGCTGGCTTTGCTCTCAGTGTATGCATATCAATGCATGGGGAAGGGGATGCAAGCTGCATCAGAGTGATATTGTCTTAGCCCCTGCTACTGTGGTAGGTGTTGAAGCCCCGGACAGTTCCAGTTCCTTCACCAATGTTGTTGCAGACAAGCCTGGAGAGGTTCTCTTGCCTACTATAAGTCTTGATTTACTGAATATAGTTTTTCAAGCTAACATTTCAACTATGTCGAGTATTCCTACCAAATGCATGCTTCATATTGCTCGCACTTTCAAGAACGTTCTTCAGAAGTTAATTGCCTCGCCTAAGGAGTTGACTCCTTGGATTCATCTCTTGCTTTTTCCCGTATGTATTCTTCATATGTATATTCCTCAAAGCACTCAGGAAGAGAAGGATTCTACCAAGAAAAAGATGCAAGTCAAGTCCATTAATTTGGCCTTGAATCAGTGGGAAGAGGTTAACGGCTGTATGAGATTGATACATAATGTTCTGGACAAACACATGAGTATACAAGAACTACGGGACAAAAGGAAGAAGACTCTGCCAAACAACCAAGAGGCCACTAACCTACGGTTGTGTAGGGCCAAACTAAGGAATGGCCTTTATGCTGCAGCCATACGTACTCTCACTTCCAGTGGAGTAGATCCTGACACTGATGGCACTCTGAATGAGTTACGGAGTAAGCATCCCTTTGCTGCTCCTCCTCAAATTCCGAACAGCTCTGTTGCTGTGGAGGCTATGACAGCATCTACTGATCTTGTTTTGAGCCGTCTAAAAAGATTTCCTAAGGGTACTTCCTGCGGTAGAGACGGCTTCAGGGCACAACATATCTTGGATGCCATCAATGGCTCCGCAGCTGCCATTTCGGAGGAGGTACTTGCAGCTATCACTGAGGTAGTTAATCTTTGGCTTGCAGGCTTGTGTCCAGCTATTTTAGGGGAATTTGTCGCGAGTGCACCTCTTACTCCCTTGGTTAATCCGGGTGGTGGCTTACGTCCCATTGCTGTGGGGACTATATGGAGAAGGCTCGTCTCCAAATGCGCTGCAAATTTTGTTGGCAAGGAAGTAAATGCGTATTTAGGTGACTATCAGTTCGTGGCAGGTGCTAAATGTGGTGGGGAGGCTATTTTACATGCTGTTAACCGTATGATTGAAGATAAAGTGGACTCGGATAATCTTTCCATGCTACTGGTGGATTTCTCGAATGCTTTTAACCTTATTGACAGATCTTCCATGCTTTCGAAGGTACGTAAATTGTTCCCATCGATCTCTAGGTGGGTTGAATTTTGTTACGCTTCTCCTGCTCGTTTATATTACATGGATCATGTTCTCGCCTCCTCCCAGGGTGTTCAACAAGGTGATCCTTTGGGCCCTTTGTTGTTTTCTCTTAATCTTCACCCCTTGGTTAAACAATTTGCCGCGCAATGTGAGCTTGAACTACAAGCCTGGTACTTATATGATGGTACCTTGATTGGAGATACTCTTATGGTTGCAAAGGATTTGAAGATTATTCAAGATTTTGGGGTTGAAAAGGGTTTACATTTGAATATATCCAAGACCGAATTGTTTTGGCCCTCTCCAGACCCACGTGCTTTAATTCTAGGCGTTTTTCCTCCGGATATAAGTAGGCCTACTGAGGGTGTGAAGTTTTTTTTTTTTTTTTTGGGGGGGGGGGGGGGTAAGCCTTGATGCTCAATTTAATAAGGATTTGGTTGTTAGTAAAGTGCGCAAGACTATGGATCTTATTGATGTTGTAGAGAAGTTAGAAGACCCGCAAGGTGAATTGCTTTTGTTTCGGAATTGCACCGGTGTTTCGAGACTTTATTTCTCCTTGAGAACAACGAGACCTGAATTTACAAGATGCTCAAGACTTATTCGATGCCCGCCTGTTTCAATTTCTTAGGCACATCATTACTGGTGATGGCCCTGGTTACGGGCTATTTTAGCAAAGGCTTTCTACCTTGCCTTTCAAACATGGAGGTATGGGTGTGTATACTATGCAGGATACTAAAAATTATTGTTTTCTTGCATCTTGTTTACAGACCCTTGAGTTGTAATCCAAGATTTTGCGAGATTCTGGTATCAGTGGTAGTTGTCTCTCTCTCCAACATGCTCTGGACTCCTTTAATTCGGTATGTGTCGATGTTTCTCCCCTCTGCTTTAGTAATTTTGCCACCTATTCCATGAACTCCTTGGAAAATATTTACTTTGATGAGGTTAAGAAAAACATACACTCCACTTATGTTATGTCAGAGCGCGACTCTGTTTTATGGCATTGCAACCAGTCTAAACATGCTTGGGATTTTCTGATGGCGATTCCAATTGTGGGGCTTAATCAACATATTGGAGCTAGGAAGTTTAGTGCAATTCTCCGATACAGATTAGGGATCCCTCTTTTTGAGGAGGATGGTTCTTGTCCCTTTTGCAAGAGATATGGATATTTTTGGTGATCATGCCTTACATTGTGCGAATGAAGTTGGGCTTAAATTTAGACATGATTTGGTGCGAGACACTCTTGCAGATATGTGTTACCGTGCAAACATACCAGCTAGGAAGGAGGTTGACTTGGGGCTTCTTGCTGATAATGGTACTGCTTTGCGTCCAGCTGACTTACTTGTGCTTAATTGGGATAATGGTCGGGATGTGTGTTTGGATGTGACTGGTGTTTTTCCTTTTACCGGGGGTGGAGTACGGACCTTTTACACAGGTCTTGCCATTAAGAATGTTGTTTCTCGCAAGAATGCTAAATACTTAGAGAAATGCACGTCTCATGGCTTTGGTTTTGAGACTTTGGCCTTCACTACCTTGGGGGAGTTAGGTGATGGTACCATAGATTTTCTGAAGCGTCTGCGCAATTATATGGCTAGCCATGATGCTAATGTTCGGGTTGAAGAGTTTCTTTTTCATAGGTTAGGTGTGGTTATTCAAAAGGGTGTTGGAGCTCAGCTTGTTGCTAGTCTTCCATCTAATTTCTTACCAGTTGATAGTCTTTCTGATTTATAATAATAGTAATAAATTATAAGTTTGTGTTTAGATTCTTACATTGCATTTTTTTTAATCAAATACCAAATAATAATAAAACAATGGACACGTGGGACCGGCTAGGTTGAAACACTAATTAGAGTCCTTTAGTAGAATCGATGTAGAATTCTCATACAGACTCGGATTTTGATGGTCCGCCGCCCCTCCATTCTGTACGGAAAAGAATTTCCTATCTCCTAGCGCGGGAATATTTAGGTTTTAAGCTCGTTCGGGAGGTGAAAAAAGCCCGAGAGTAAAATTTAGGAAGAATTCAAGGGGTCGGTCCCACGGTATTTTTTCCTAATTTTATCATCATTGTTATAAAAATGTATGAGGTTTATGTCCATGATAGCTAGGGCTATCCGACGGACGATGTTTAACGGGGACCCTCATCCAGTGGTCGGGATATTCCGGATGATGTTACTGTATTTTTATGTGGGTTAACATCAGATGAGGTTGGTGACGCTTAATTAACTTATAACCCTAAACATACTGTCTCCGTTTTTCCCCTCTCCAGAGCTGGATGCAGAGTTGTAGAGAGAGGTTTCTTCTGTGGTTCTTCACATCTTCTCATACAGCAGTACCTACACCACTACCATTATCTATACCCTCCTCTCATTTTCCTTTTCGACCATCATCATTGTTTCGGTGAACCACAACATCGTCTTCTCATGCTTGGTGCCTGCGACGTCTTCATCTTCTTTTGACAATTTCAGTGGAACTTGAGGGATTTTCTAGGTGAGAAAAGAATTTAGAGCTACTTTTTGTTGACTTCTTTGACGATTAGTGATACAAATTAAAACCTAGGGTTTCATATATTTGGGGGTTTTCGGTATAGCTTATTTTGGTGTTCGTTGTGTTTTATTGCCAAGGAATTGAACACACACACAATAAAAAAAAAAAAAAAAAAAAAAAGAGGAACTCAATAATCCGAATCAAAAACCCTAGATATCATATAATAAATTGATAAATTAGTGTTATTTTATGCAATTTTGTTATGTTTTTTTTAATAAATTTTTCGGTAATTGAATTATGTTTCTGTAGATTGGCTAACAACCTGGGACAACGGCATATAAATTAGGGTTTTGTTCATTTTTTGTGTTTGATCCGTTTATTTTGTTGTGTTCAACCAGAGATGCTTTTTCATCCATTATCATGCTACCACTCCCCCAACCTTATTGTAGTTTCTTCGCTGACATCTAGGTATTGCCATCTATTTTACTATTTGGACATCTATTTGCATTCTCCATTTTACTCCATGTCCATTATTTCACTGTGCATGTGAATTTATTTGGTGGTGTGGTGGGTGGATTTCAGGTGTTGATCAATTCAAGGTAAAAACATAGGTTCTCAAGGTACTCCTTAGGATAACCTATTCAAACCTTTGTTTTATCATGCTCATCGTCCATAATTTGTGCACCGGTTATGATAGTTTAGTAAATAATAAATTACCAATATGCGTGCCAACTTGGTTGGGTGAAATGGGTAAATCTGTTGGAGTTTATCTGTTCTTCACATTTCCATTTTGGTTTTAGGAAAGTAATATAGTTTCTTTCTAAAAGAATGTTAATTTACAACTTTACTTAATCGGGTGTTGTTCATTGTTTTATGTTCTAGATATCCATTTAAAGTACATGTTTCAATTAAAATCTAATACATGTACCATAGAGAAATGCATAAGAAATATGAGAAACAATGCATCCACTTAAATGAACTTCTATTATCGGATAGCGTTTATATAAGCAAAGAACAATGTTGCACTAAACTATCTGTAAAGACAATTGTAGAACTTCAGTTCTGTAACTTAGTTGTGGTATTGATCATTTGCCTTCATATGCACACATTACTTAGTGTCTAACTATAGCTCTTTAAGCTTATGTATCTGTCTGAGCAGAAATGTATATTAGCGGATAAATGATCAATAAGACTAAATCATTAGCACTAGGGTATGTTTCCTTAAATTAGTTAGGATTTAAGTGAGTAATATGATTTTATTATTTTTTTGGCTTGAATATTTCAGGTTCATACTTTGCAACAATGTGGTCATGGATACAGGAGTACAATGGAAGGATTGCTACCATTTTCCATAGTCAAGGATGTGTACAAATGTTTGGTAGCTTAAGCTTTAGGTTTATGGAGGTAATGCTTCATTTTACTGCACACCCTTAGCTTGATAATTTACAGATGTGATTTCTTCGGAAAAAATTTAAGAATTGAATTTAGACATATGTATTGGGAGATGGATGTTTACTCATTGACACTAAATCCCAGTCATGATGTTGATACTCACTGCAATATTGAATTTTCTAATTCCATGCTTTTATGTGCTTGTTTTGTTAATGCTATTTATTAACCTACAACTCATACTTAGTTTTCATTTATTCATATATTTTTTGGTCTCCATGCAGAACGTTTGTTCAGTTGTTGTTGGATACACAGATGAAGACCTTAACTATGAGTACAAGTTTGATAAAATTCTTAAATGGTGACCTCTGGGGGAGGACACATAAGTCAGATTTTTTAATCGAGGTAAATTCTTAAGATCACCACCAAGGAGATAACCAGCCTAGATCTTCTTTTGTGGGAAGCCAATGTGAGGAAGTACCAAATGAGTTTACATTCGATACCAGGCATGTAATGATTTTTTCTATTGCTTTCAGTAGAGCGATCTGTTACACGCAATTGTACCCCAGAAAATTGTGTGGAAAATGGACCTTAATTGGAACCTATATTTTCGGACCAACCTGAATGTCACCGCCCAACAGAAAATTTTCCGTCCTGCTCAAAACGACACATGCGTTTGCTGTAACTGTAGCACCAAAGTAAAACCTCTTCCTGGTGATTCTGTCTCCATTGTTCACCGCAAGTTCCAATAATCCTGTACTACTAATACTTATCTTTCAGGTAACCCTACAAAATCTTTCATTATTTTGTTTATGAAATGACATATTCATCATATTTATTTAAAAACGGTGCAGTTGTTTCCCAGATGTCGTTGGTGTCTTAACCCGTCTAACAACAATGCAACAACTAAAAACTAAAAAGTGTATCATGTATATGGACAAACATGTTTCATGTCTGTCTCTCTATAACCTAAGGTATACATTAACTTTGTCCACCACCTTAGGTTATTGTATCAGTTTTATTTGGATCCTTATATTGCATTCGTAATTTAGTACCTAACCTTAATACATTGGTTTGAAAGTCAAAGTCACCCCACCCATTGGGGTGACTCTACCAATGAACTCATCAGAAACGTAGATGAGTATGGATTTGGTATGTCACCTGTGGTTTTTATTGCTTCCCTTGACATTTTTAATTGTTTTTACTACATAATATTCTGAATCATTACACGTTATCTGGCCAGGTAAGTCCACCATGTCCTTGACTAATGCAAGAAAATTCTACTTCAACCGAGATCTTCCAAAAGTGATAGATGTGGTTGGGACATACCGTTCAAATTTACAATTTCAATAACATCAATTTTCATAGGTTACGATTGTAAGACATAGTTGTGGTACAAATCAAAACAAAGAAACCCATAGTATTAATCATATAAGTTTGTAGGTGCTAACACCTCATATCTCCATGTTTTTTAACGTGTAATATTATTCGTTCCTCCTACGAATATTTTTTTTTTGACATTTTCCCACTCAGCAAACGATAAACATCTCCATTAATGTGATTGAAACCATCATTAGAGTACCCATTTTCCTCTAATCATGGTACCAACTGTTGTTTGTTATAAGTTTCTCCATCTCTATTTTTTCCCTATACCTGATCCCAATTTAATAAGAATTACTATGATGAATATAAAGTTTGTTGGATTAGAATCGTATATATGTTTTTGGTTATAATATGAAAACACTAAAGAACTGAGTAATCTTCTTATTGTTTTCAGTTATACCTTGAAAACTTATTGTTATGTTCATCTACATTTTCAATTTTGATCACCATCGGCCTGGGATAGTTTGCAGCTGTAATGACCAAATGCACGTAGAATTGGCTCGATAATATCCAATCAGTGTTTGGTTTTCTGCGATGCCAAACATCCGAAGTTGTTTACCCATTTATTTTCTGTAACATCTGCTAATTTTTATTTTTAACTATTTGTAACTTACTTTTTTCTTCTTTTCAGGAAATACAAAGCTCCCAGAAGTGAACCAAATCCAACATCATTTGGATAAAACACCATTGCTCCATCCACATCAACTCCCTTCAACTGCAGCAGAGGTACAATTACCAGTAAATTATGTCTCTCTCTCTCCTTTATTTTCTAATATGTTGGTATCTTCTATGTTCATTATTCAGGAAAACCGCACTATTACAGTGTTGCTATTTGCGCTAACAGTTCAATGCGATGAACCTCTCTTTGAAACCAATAACACCGAAATCAGGTTTTTGGACTTGCCGTTATTTCCAAAGAAAATTGGAATTCATCACCTTAAACCTATGAGACCAAATGCTCTCTTCTCCTAATTTATCTTTACATCTTACTTCATGAATGCAAAAAATCTCAAGTTATGTACAATTTCTCTATAACACACTTTGGAGTGATTGATGGTGCATGGAAAAAGCTTTTATGTACTGTATTTTCGCTACTTAATGCATATTTAACTTTTATCATCTATTCTTCTTCAGGGATCACCAAACTGTCATTGGAAGTTGACGTACTGGGAGGAGACCTACTCGGAGTCAATGATCAGTAGTTTCTAATATAAGTCAACAATGGTAGTTGGTAAGGATGCTCAATCACTATTGTGCTCTTCTTGAAACAAGATATTGTTTTGTCTATTGATTCTTAGAGAACTCTATAAAAATCAAGAGTGCGGAGTCATCAGATATATTTGATTAGCCCTGTCACACCTATAACTTAAATTCATTATAGAAAAGTTTGAAATACTAAAAAGAAAGAGGAACTATACGTGGGATATGTGCACAACATTATACCAAACTATCCAAATCCACTTACAAAGTACATAGCACAACAAGCCATACTGATACAGTCACTTGTATAAATAAAATTAACTAAATTACACTTCTCCAAAAGGATATAAAGAGTACGTGTGGGAAATGGTTAATAAGAATGATTTTCTGTAAGTTAATATGCAACATAATTACTTAGATGATTTCCTGCTATTGATGTAATTTGATTATAAAATTCATCTTAACTCGTAGATCCCTTGAAAATTTCTTCTCTATGACAAACGTCATGTCAAAGCCATGCCATATTCAAATAGTTATGTGCACTTGGACCCCATGTCCACCTCTCTCTCCCTCCCTCCCTGGACCAATCAAAATAGGAATCAGTGTTTTTTCTATTTGAGGGGATATTGTAATTTTCTTAAACCTAGTGGCGTGCTTATTGTCACTGTTAATGATAGTGGCACTGTTGTTACTCTTTTCATTGTCTAAGCACCTAACGACTCCTAAGTTGTGTACATGTATTATAACTGATTCTCTTGGGCCTGCTATAATCATCTCTGGCCTCTAGATGATGAAATTCTTAGCATGTGTGTTTTGGTTGTATTTGCAGTATTAACATTTGAAGTAAGTAGGGGAATTTTAGCGTTGGGTTTCATGAGGTTTCACAACCTGTTTTACTAATTACGTTACTTTTGGCACATGGAAAGTCTACGACTTACCATTGTTGGATTCATATGTGAAGGATTTACATCAGAAATGCATGTTGCTCCATCAACCCCTAAAAAAGTGTGGGTTGTTGCCTTAACTAGATTAGTATTATGGTCAAGACTAACCATATTTATGGCTCCGTTTGTGCAGGACTTCAGATCGTAAAAAATGGACAACGGAGTTTTACAGGAAACAATACTTCATTGAACGTTGTTGGGGTATGTTGGTTTAGTGATTTTTCGAATCATGCTTAGGAAGTTACCTAATTGTAGATATAGGTGATCTTTATATTGCATAGTCAATTGCACTGATGTTGTTTTGATTCTCAAATTACAAGGTGGGTCCTAGCAACTGCGGATCCCTCTTTCTGATAGAAGAAAAGCGATGTTCACTATAATCTGTTAAGCAGTTGCTTTCAGAAAGTGAAGTTTATCAAAACTCTACCTGCTCCCACTACTCATTCCTTAGGTATAGCTCGCCATAATTAGTAGTTCATTTAAAATATAATCATGTACTACAAAGAAATTTATAAGAATTATGAGAAACAATGAACTTCTATGCTCAGGTAGCCTTGAGAAGCAAGACCAATGCCGCACTAAACTATCAAGACAATTCTAGAATTTCAGTTCTCTAAGTTAGCTGTGGAATTGGTCTTTTGTCATAGCTCGGTGTATAACTTTTGTTCATAAAGCTTATTTATATGTCCGAGTCAATAAACTTCTCTTACACCATTATTTCGGGTAGTTACTTAACTTCTTTCATTTTTATTTAGATATTAATGGTGCGGATTACAAAAATCACTAATATATGAACTACCTTGAGTAAGTGCCCACAAGGAAATTTTGGATTTGGTAATCGCTGATGTAGCCTCTTTATGCATTTTTTCTTTCTGATACCTAAAATTTCCAAGACTGATGGAGCATACCTTAAATTTCCAAATATGATGGAGCATACCTTAATTTTCCAAGACTGATGGAGCATTAACGCACCATATATATTTGAACCTTATCATAGGCATGCGTTTTTTTCCGATATTCGGATATTGATAGCGTTACCTTGCAGATCTGTAAATCTCAACGCCATTTCCTGCAATTGTGCATTCCTTTTATATTGGTGAAAAACCACACACTTGAACGCATTTCCTTTAAATAGTTCCTTTCCTTTTCTTTTTCAGGCTTAAATCGAGGTCCTTAACTTTGTGTGTAGGTGTGGGTTTTCTTAAGTTCCACAAGGATGTGAAAATTCTGGAAGAACTTGAGAATAGGTAGTACAAAGATCGGTTAAGAAGTCGAGAAGAGGTACAAGGATTAGTTATAGTTGTTTACAAGATAGGTCACCACAGATTCTATGCATAATTAACATAGATTCGTTTTATATATCTAATGTTTACTTTAGTTTTCATAGTTTCTGAATTGGTTTTTTCTTTGATTTGTTCATATACAAGCTTTGCTCACTCACACCTGTGCGCGGTCTGTTGTTTGCAGGGTTCCAACTTTTATGGAACTGAAAACTCAAAAGGAAAAAAAGGTTGGAGATCAAGCCTACATTTCTCATTTTCTGCATCTAGGGGCATACCTTAATTCAAAAATGTTTCAGATATAGTATACTCCGTCCTACGAATCATACCTCATGCGGATAATTGAAGGCTAAGATGTTTGGATTTTGGAGCAGACATTGGAAGGGTTTATTAAATTTCCAAATAAAAGAGAATATGCTGACTGCAAAAGCAAGTAAGTTTGCAACTCCCTTTTATTTTCATCTTGATAATATTGGCGAACATGGTTGCCGCATAAATTTTTCTCTGATTTGCTATATAGAATGTGAGTTGCAGAAAGTGAGTGATGGAGAAGTTTGGCATGATGCCATATTTGCACATTCGAGGAACTTGAAAGAGTTTTAAGGAAGAAGATAGTTTCAATGGAAGGAAAGTTGAAGGTTCAATATATATATATATATATTTGTTGATTAATTACCAACTATGACAGTGATGGGCACTACATAATTCTTGGTCACGAGAGTGTTGCCAGAGAGCAGTTTCCATTCTCCGTACCTGACTATTTGAACATTTTTCATGCCCGTAGGTAGTCTTTATTTGTTTGATCTATTTCTAATCACTTAGTTTTAAGTCTTCTTGGTTTTCAAGAGGGTTGCCAGAGAGCAGTTTCCGTTCTCTGTACCTGGCTATATGAACATTTTTTGTGCCCGTAGGTTTTCTTTCTTTGTTTGATATGTTTCTAATCTCTTAGTTTTAAATCTTCTTGGTCACGAAGAGGGTTTCCAGAGAGCAGTTTCCATTCTCTGTTCCTGGCTATTTGAATATCTTTCGTGCCCGTAGGTAGTCTTTCTTTATATGAAATAGTCCAACATTTGAGTTTCCAAAACCCACGGGACTCGGACTAGGTCATGCTTACAAAGCAGACAAGGCTTACTAGGAGCCGTGTAATGATTAAATTCTTTGTTTTCTATGTTTTCCTTTTCTGTTTCTCTCTGTCAGTTACCAAAAATTGGCTTAAATAAACTTCAAGTAGGTAGTTAGAATTTATGGTTAAGGAAAATAAATTCGAACGTTGTTACTGGAATGGTTGTTTTAGATTCTTCTGCATATTTGCTTTGTTTAGCAAATAGTCTATATTAGTTTTGAAATAATTTATCGTTTGTTGAAGATTTATCTCTCGGCTCAAGAAGAAGCTCTGTTTAGTAATGATATTGCAAGTCTATGACATCTCACACTATCCATTTGGATGTTGTTCTATGCAAGGGTTCTCTGTTGGTTACTGATAATATAAATCACCATTTCTTTTGTGTGTTTAGTTTAAGATATTTGTTCTTCATTTTGGGTTCCATTCCATTCTTGGGATAAATAGAATTTTTCGGCAAATAGACTTGAGTATCATTTAACGTTGTATGGTTGCAAGTGCCTCATGTTATATAGGCATGTTTTATGGCTTGACATTTCATGCATGTTTTATTTTATTATTTATGGGTTCCTACTTAATGTTTATCTCCGTTCATCATATACAGGTTCAAGACCGACATCATGTCCAATAATGTTAACGACCTCGCGAGAGATTTGGTAAGTAAGTATGTCTATGCACGTCCACATAAACAGTTAACGAAAGTAAGTCACTCTCGGCTCTTATATCAAGTGTGTTTATGCAATTGGCAGGAAAGTACTCACTGGGCTTCTTAAGAAATGAAGTTAGGGTTATTTGTGTATATGAAGCATGGTGTTAGCTACACTCTTCTCTTGCTATCCCCCTTACTAGCGATTACTCTTTTTATAACAAACAACAATGTTTATATTTGTCATCTTAGCTCAAATGGAAGAGCGCATGGTTTTCACCCATGTAGCTGTGGGTTCGACTCCCGCAGATGGCATGTAGAAAATCTTTCATGTCTATATCGTTCTCTATCAAACAAACACCAGTATTATTTTCTCAGCAGTTTGGTATGGAAACACCAGTATTATGTGTCAGCACTTTGTTATGGAGGAGAATATGCTGTAAGGTGAGTCTTTTCTTAGGATTCTATTTCCATTCACAAGGTCAACTTAAGTTGAGGTAATGATCGGCAATTTTGTGAGTTCATCATGATGTTCTTACCCCTTACTATAAGTTGCACCATTTAGAGGAGTTAAGCAATCTGGATGCTCATTTAGAAAAAAAATAATTTGGTGGACTGGATTAATAGTCTAATACTCCCTTTATAGCATCTATATTTTGTATTGGAACTATGAATAATTTATAAAAGCTTATTTTCGACTTTTATTATTTTATCCATCTTTGTAGGATCCATCAAAGATGCATTTTAAGGATACGATATGAGTATTGCGTTAGTATCATGAAGTATTTGGTCCAATCTAAAAAATTCCTTACAGACTAGACTCTAAAAACTGTTTACAAAAGTGAATGCTGCGAATGTCATCTCAGGTTGGTTTCGACTCTTTTCGCAATTGGTTACAACTTTTTTGGTTTTGATTTGTTCTTTTTTGATTATTGGATGAACGTTTGAGAAGATTTTTAGGTCCTAATTTTTTGTTCTTTTTGGTATGTCATCTATAACATCTCCTTTTTGACTACATAAATCGTCTGAAGAACCCAACGGAAATACGTGAAGAGGATGAGAATGCAGATAAGAAAGACGTACGTCTAGAGTTTATGGAGAATTGCTTAACCAATATAGAAAAGAACCGCGCATCATCTAGATATTGTTGAAGGGGCTTTATGTTAATAGAAATGCATCAGCTTTATGGCATGTCCAATGAGGGAAGGATAAATCCCCTTAAAGTTCGACGTGTCAAGGTTTTTCGATGGGACATGAGAATTCCAAGTCCTATGAAGAGTAAAGTATTCCGATTGATGATCGAAACATTCAAATCCGGTCGCTAGTCATGCAACCGAGTAAATAGATTTTCAAACACAAATCATGGTGCAGGAAGAGTAGGTGATGGTGGTCACTATAGCATGTACCAATCGGTGTAATATTTGGAGTTAAATATTCCCTCCACCGATCGGGTATTGAAATAAATTTCAATTTAAGTCTTTTAATATTTTATTTTGTTTTCTATCTGTTTTGTTTTCATATCAAATATTTTTTATAATTTTTACATATCTTTTATGTCATTTAATCAATTAAATAAAAAAATAAAAGAATATTTTTTCTATTTGTTTTGTTTTCGTATATCATTTATTTGTGTAACTTTTACATATCTTTTATGTTATTTGATTCAATTAAATTATATAAAAGATAAAAGAATATGTCGTACAATTGATTATCGATCCCTATCCAAAGTGTCTATTACCGAACAATTTGCCGATACAACATCCAAATAAGAGAATTTTCAATACCATTAGACTCGATCCAAAAGACATAACAACTGCTTGATCAGCTTCATTAGATTTTAAATTATTTACCAAATAATCTACGTACGTAACAATTATTTTGGTAGTACGAATTCTAATTCACGTAAAATGGTTATTTTGGATTATTTTTTAATACTTTAGAATTATTGTTTATAAATTTTTAGTATTTTTTTTCCAGAATACTTTATTAAAAAAATTGCTAGAATTGTTCGTTTGTTCTTTTCAAATAAATAATTAACTTTGATTAAATGATTGCATATGTATATTCAAACGATACTTTCATGGTCTAAATTTCTAATTTGTTAGATAAAAAATCCATCAAGTCACAATATTTTTTGACTGGAAATAGCTTTGACGAGTGATATTCATGTTTAAATATCAATGGCCAACAATTAATTACCAATGAATCAACATATAAAAAAGGTACCAAGGAAGAAATCATCGTCGGCGATACCTGGATAACAAAAGCAGGACTATATCAATGGAGAAGCATATTGACATATTTTAAAATATTTTCATGAAACATACTAAGCTAAACACATGTATTGAATAACAAAGACGGTCTGATGGATAACATTAAACAAAGGTTAATCCGTGGCCGTAAGGCCCCAGTGATACCTAGTGTTTGATAAAATCATGTGATAAAAATACATGAAATTAGGTAATTTTAGAGAAAATACATGAAATCAAGGAATTTTGATAATTTAAGAGAAATAACCAAAATAATGAGGACATGAGGTGCGGGACCGGCCATGGCTAGTGTATGACCGGCCGGCGGTCCCATGTCACCTTTCCTTAATTTTATTATTTTTTGATAAAATCATGTGATTTAGATAAAAATACATGAAATTAGATAATTTTCATGATTTTAGAGAAAATTCATAAGAAACCAAGGAATTTTCATAACTTGTGAGAAATAATAAAATAATGAGGACGTGAGGTGTGGACCGGCCTGCCGGCGGTCCCATGTCACCTTTCCCTAATTTTATTATTTTTGATAAAATCATGTGATTTAGGTAATTTCTTTGAAATAAATAAAATTGCTCGAACGAGAGGATTTTCATGAGATCAGGAAAATAGCAAAAATATGATAAAATATAAAATTGGGCACGGGACTGGTCATGGCATGACTGGCCGGCTGGTGAACCCAGTTCCCTGACGCTTTTGCTAATATTTTATTACTATCATTTTTCCTTCCTATTTTGCATAGGTTCCTCGTTCGTTCATATTTTTTTGAAATGCTCGTTCGTGCATTCAAGATGCTGGTCTATGCATTATCTGCTAATCACACTTGCACCATTTTTGTCAGGGCTTATTCGATGCTCAGATGCCTGTTTCGTTGGCTATTTATCACTAACCCATGGCATTCTGCTGGGAAGAACCACGAATTGAAGTGACGAAATATAACGGAGAATCGTAGAATATTGCTAGATATTCAGAAGATTAAAGATGGCTCGTAGAATATTGTTGGATATTTAGACGATGGTTCGTAGAATATTGCTGGATATTCAGACGATGGTTCGTAGAATATTGCTGGATATTCAGACGATTTCAAACAATCAATTGATGGCTCTAGAAGGGCTTCCTGCCTATCATCTGAGAGTTTGAGCAATATGAACTTGCTGGAGTGTCATATTCCTATTGCATAGTCGGGGAAAACCGGTCGCATCCCGAAGACGTTGTCGCCCAATCTTTCGATTCTATACAGTATGAGATGTGTCGTGGTCTCAGCTGGGAGACTGCACATCTGCATATTCTCTGAGAGACTTTCTCCATCAGAGGTATATGAGATGTGTCGTGGTCTCAGCTAGGATACTGCACATCTGCATCTTCTCTGAGATACTTTCTCCATCAGAGGGTTATGAGATGCGCCGTGGTATCAGCTGGGACACTGCACATCTGCATCTTCTCTGAGAGACTATCTCCATCAGAGGTATATGAGATGTGCCGTGGTCTCAGCTGGGAGACTTCATATTTACATCTTCTCTGAGAGACTTTATCCATCAGAGGGTTATGAGATGTGTCGTGGTCTCAGCTGGGAGACTGCACATCTGCATCTTATCTGAGATACTTTCTCCATCAGAGGTGGCATGAGCTTTCATGCATAGATACATGAGTCTCGATACTCATCCGATTTCCGGATCCGGAGTAATTACTGAAATTGCTCAGTATTCATGAGATGTGCCGTGGTTTCAGCTGGGAGACTACACATCTTCATGTACTCTGAGAGACAGCCTTCTCAGTCAGAGATTTGTGGCATGAGCTTTCATGATTTGATCGAGGGACATGAGCCTCCATACTCATCTGATTGCCGCATCTGGAGTATATTTTTACAATTCTACCCTTTGTCAAAAATCCACCATCTACATTAAGTCCCCTGCTTAGTGAGGAACAGTCATGTTCCTCGGTCAGCATTGAATAGTGATTTTCCAGGTATAAATAGAAATAAGTAATTGAACTTAGTTATAAGATAAGATGTTACCGGAAACCCCAGTGGCATAATAGGGCATCATCTAGTAAACATAAATTCATGTAGAACCGCTGATTCTATGGTGGAACCTTGGTTGGTTTAGGATTCACGGGCCGGGCCCAAAAAGGAAATCCTTATGGAATTAGGTTTTGGAAATAAAATTAGGTATAAAAAGGAATAAACCTTTTGTGTTTTATTTATTTATTTTTGAAACTTGCTGATTTCATGATCTGCTCATGCTTTCATCATGTTGAAATTTTATACATGTGTATATGTTAACATGAGTTTTGTAGAAAAACCCTTATTTTATTAAACGTATGTTCGTTCAATCGTTAGTTTTGAAAACTAATAATAATCCCTGATTTAGGAGAGATTTTTCTTTGAAAATAGACCCGTGTCCAGTGATAAAATTTTGTTTATGAGATTTCATGGGAAACAAAATCTTACATTAAGAGGTATGAGCTTTCACAAAACCGAAATAAACCTCGTTTTGGAAAATAACGCTCATACGAGGGAAAATAGATTTTCTTCATATACATAAACTTATGTTCAGTGATAAAACTTCATGTATGAGCTTTCATAAGAATTAATATTTTATCACGAGGGGTGTGATCTTTCACAAAACTAGCATAAACCTTCATTTTTAAAAGAAAATGCTAATACGAAGAGCATAAGGGTAGAAAAATATGATCTTTGTTGCTCCCTCGATGCACTTTGAGAGTGTTCCGACCTAAGGGTAGATCTGAATGAAGGTCTGGTAATCGCAAGGCGACACAACAGACACAAATTCTTAGAGCGCTGGCACTTTGGGGTGAACCTAGTGGGACTATAAAGCTTGTTCGTGAGATTTTAAAGCTGCCGGCAACAGTTAGTTTTAGAGATGATTACACAGAGAAAGACAACAAAGATGATGACACGGGGAAATACAACAGGCTCGGTACCAATATCTCTACTTGTTTGCGCAAGGTGGCGGATGGGCACTTCACAGCGGCTGTTAAATCCATCAATTCGTCCGGGGTGGCGCCATACAATGAGAACACAAGGAAAGCACTTGAGGATAAGCATCCGACGATGCCGCCTCCACGGAAACCAACCTGTACGTTGCAGGAGACACCGTTAGTGGCCGAAGAAGGTACCATTCTTAGTTGTATTAAATCTTTCCCTAAGGGAACTTCGTGTGGAAGGGATGGCCTTCGGGCACAACATTTGTTGGATGCTTTCTGTGGGGAAGGCTCAACTGTGGCTGCTGATATGGTCACGGCCATATCTAGGGTTGTTAATCTTTGGCTTGGCGGGAGATGCCCTCTTAACCTAGAGGAGTTCATTTCATCGGCTCCCCTAACACCCCTCCTTAAACCGGATAAGAGCATTCGTCCCATTGCTGTTGGGACAATTTGGCGTCGAATGGTGTCCAAAGCGGCGATGAAAGGGGTTGGTAAGGACATGGAAGCGTATCTACAGGATTTCCAGTTTGGTGTAGGTGTTTCAGGTGGTGCTGAGGCAATCCTACATGCTGTGAATAGGTTTTTCAGTAAACATCATGTAGACGCTAGCCTCTCTATGCTAATGGTTGACTTTACCAATGCTTTTAACCTAGTCGACCGAACGGCTATGCTTTCTGAGGTACGTAAGCTTTGTCCATCTATATCTCCTTGGGTAGAATACTTGTATGGTCAACCTGCACGGCTCTATGTGGGGGACTCCTTTATCTACTCATCCACAGGAGTACAACAAGGTGACCCTTTAGGGCCTTTGTTATTTTCTCTGGTAATTCATCAGCTTATAGCTAAGATAAATGAGCACTGCATATTATCCCTACATGCCTGGTATATTGATGATGGCAATGTTATTGGCGATACCGAAGAAGTGGCAAAAGCATTCACTATTATCAAAACAGAAGGGCCTGCGCTGGGGCTTATACTGAATATTAAGAAAACTGAAATATTTTGGCCCTCTTGTGATGGACGAAGGATAA
This sequence comes from Papaver bracteatum, assembly GCA_023529315.1. Classification (NCBI taxonomy): domain Eukaryota; kingdom Viridiplantae; phylum Streptophyta; class Magnoliopsida; order Ranunculales; family Papaveraceae; genus Papaver; species Papaver bracteatum. The sequence goes on from JAJJWX010000603.1 coordinate 2,058,067, forward strand.
GTGATGGGATGTTTCCTGTCGAAATCTCAAGACCATATAAGGGAGTCAAACTATTAAGTGGTGCAGTTAGCCTCGACGATGGTTTTGTGAAGGGCCTTGCCATTAAGAGGGCTGAAAAAGCAGTGGATTTGATGCAGATTTTATCCAAGCTCCATGATCTTCAAAGTGAATTGCTGCTTTTACGAACGTGTATGGGTATCTCCAAGCTGCTTTTTGGCCTTCGTATTTGTCACCCAGACTATATTATAGAGGCGGTAGATATATTTGATAGAGGCTTGCGAGAAGTGGTGGAAGGCATCGTGGTGTGTGGGGGACCGTTCTTTGGAGAGCTACAGTGGAGACTATCTACTCTACCTATCATATATGGAGGTCTTGGACTTTACACTGCTAGGGAGGCTTCTGAGTATGTTTTTGTGGCTTCACGTGTGCAATCTTGGGGATTACAGGATCACATATTGAGGAGTAGTGGTGTGGATGGTATGGATGATAATTTTAATAAGGCTTTGGAAACGTTACAAGTGACTCTTCCTGATTTTGATCTTAACAACTTCACCAATAAAGACAACGCCCCCCCTAAAGCACAAAGCATCCTGGCGAGTGCTCTTTTTGGTAAAGTGTTTAAGGACATTGATAGAGTTTACATGCTAACGGAGAGACAGAAAGCGGTTTTTGGTTGTTTGCAAGCAGCACATGCCCAAGATTTTCTTCTGGCTATTCTGATTGAGGGGCTGGGGCAGAAGATGTCTCCTTTGGAGTACCGGTCTATCCTCAAATACAGGTTAATGATCCCGCTTTATCCCTCTGACTCTCTCTGCCCTGCTTGCATCACAGGTTGCTTGGATTCATATGGTGAACATGCAGTTCATTGTAAAGTAGACCCTGGTTATAAATATAGACATGATCATGTGAGGGATATCTTGTATGATGTACTGTGGAGGTCTGGCATTTCGGCAAAGAAAGAAGCACCTATGCATTTCCTGACAGACCCACTTGAAGGGAGATCGACACTAAGACCAGCTGATGTTCTTATTTTTGGATGGGCTAATGGTAAACACACATGTGTTGACCTCACCGGGGTATCTCCTTTGGTAGGCATTGGACATGGCACCTTTACAGTCGGGCGAGCAGCGCTAAAGGCTGCCTCAGGTAAGATATCGAAGCATGAGAAAGCATGTGTTGACAATGGGCATGCTTTCGTCCCCTTTGATTTTGATACTTTTGGCTATTTGGCTCCAGAAGCAGTTGGACTACTCAAGAGGGTCCAGAAAGTCATGCGCAGCAATGTAATGACCCCTGGCTCACGAGATTTTATTTTTAATAGGATAGGTTTTGCTATTCAAAAAGGGATAGTGGCACAGCTTGTCGCTCGCTTGCCTAGTATGTAATTTTTAACTTTGTAAGTTTTTGTTTTATAATTAACAAACAAAATTTTTTGGTTAATTAGCCCTTGAATTTGAATTTTTGGGTTAAAAAGACGAGCAAAATATACCAACCTTTTGAATGTCCAAGATGCTATAAAATACAAATACTTTTCTAATAAAAAAAAAATACGAAGGAAATAAAAAAAAATTATAAATATGTAGCCGTGACATATTATGGGTATATAACTTGTGTTCAGTGATTCTATAAAGGTGGATGCTCGTACGAGAGGTGTGAGCTTTCACAAAGTGGAATAAACTCTCGTTTTAAAGGTGGATGCTCGTACGAGAGAAAAGTTTTTTTTTTTTTTAATAGACGTGCATCTGTTAGTAATAAAATTTTGTTTGTGAGCTTTCATGGAAAATTTTATCTTCGAGCTTTCGGAAATATTTGAAAATATACTCTCGATTCAAAGACAGATGCTCGTGCGAGGTAGCAAAATATATAGATATATTTTTCAAATTTACGTGAGTTTCACGCCAAATATTTATATATTTTGTAAAACCATGTTTTGATTTTGAACAACTGTTGAAGGTAGACATGGTTAAATAATATATGTATGTGAGTTTTTACAATTGTAGAATGGACGTCTGTCCGTTTTGAAAAACCAGTAGATGTTCACACAGTGAGAATTTACGTGGGTTGTTCACAGTTTTATGAAAATAAATTTATGATTTTGAGCAATTGTTGAAAGCAAACAATTGTATACGTGATGAAACAATGAATTTGGTGATTTTATAGTGTATGCACACATGTAGAAAATCAACGAATGTTCACATGAAAGGTTATGTGAATTATTCATAGTTTTATGAAAAGTCAGGTGTTGACTTTAAATAATGAATTTTGCTCATCTTTGCAGGTTCGACGGAACGAGCAAGTTTTCGAAATTCTGACGCTAATATCACTATAGCTAGTGAAATTGTAAATAGGTAAGAGTTGGATCGTTACCATTTTGTAGACGCTGATGTGAGCACCTTTATTCCATGATTCATTGTTCTGTCGAAGCCTGTGCTTTGTATGAACGATGTGTTGAAGTATCCACTTTGCGGGAATGACTGACTCCCATGATGATACTTCCAAAGATGGTGTTTCCAGAGCTAACATCTCTACGGACGAAACTTTTAAGAAGTGATACTTCTGGAACCTCTGAGTGATGGAGACAGATTCTTCATATTTTATTGGCTTTACCATAGGATATTGTGAAGTGAGATCCTGGATCAATGTAGACTCCACGTAAATGGAAGAAATTCTATAGGAGCATAGAACCCAGAATTAAAGACTACATGATGCTAGCAAATGACGTGTAGTCCCCAGCCGTTTCTTTGACGAGTTGTTAGCGCTCCTTGTGTCATGCCTTTGCCCGTGCAATTAGGATCATGAGACCAAGGTTTGTTATTTCTTTTAGACTTTTGATCCATAATTTATGGTCTCCAACTTGTTCCCCGGGTAAATAATTCATGAATCCAACACTAATGAAGAAGTCGATGTAAGTATCCCTTTTTGTGCAGGTGATCGTGGCATCTCCTTGAATAGTAATAATTATCGTTGATGAATCCAGGAAGAAATCATTGTAGATAAGCATCATGTTGATGAAGCGTGCTCTTCTTTGGGATATAGAAATATGGAGAATTCCCGAAATCCCGAACCGAATGGAGGTATCGGCGTCGTCAATGGAGATTCCGGCATTGCCGAGCCAGAAAATTTCAGACTTCAGCATTTTAGCAAAAAACACCGTGGAGTCTTCGTTCGAAGTCGGATTTTCGCGATATGCATGTGTATCTTCAAGCCCAGAAAATTTCCAAGCTTTTTTTAAAGAAGATTTTTAAGTTTTGATCACGTTCAGGGTCTGAAAAAGGAGAAACAGTAAACTTCCAGGAGACTTTCAGAACTTTTTCAGACTGTACGTTTTATAATGTTTTGAACGCATCTCCTTGCTCGTTCATAGGATTATTATGAAACTTTGACATGTTGTAGAGGACATACATACAAGGATAATGGTATATAACCCATCCTCATATTCCTTGTAGATTGCACCCAGTTCGTCATCTTGTACAGGGCAGAGTAAAGTCTCTACAGACGAGCTTGCCGCAAAAACGTATTTTCATGACTTTCATGCTATTTGCTCGTGCCCCAAGTGTATAATGATGAACCCTAATGATGTTGGAATGCGTGTATAATATATTTTATGATATCATTTGGCCTCATGTTTATATTTCTCTAACCTCATGTAATCTTCGTATTAGGTGCCAAATACCGAAGTTGAGGATATTGAAACCAATAAGGATAACTCGAGCTGCCCTGGAGTTATTGATGAAGAGACAACCATACCTGCACTTCAAGGACATGAGAAGGCTATCAATGAAGTTATGTAAACTTCGATTGTTGATACTTCAGTGGTGATAGAAGAAATCGAGCCAATAGTAGAGAAGACTGAAGAAACTGTTGCAGTGGAGCGTCAGTCCCCATTGTTTTGTTAAACCTCTTCTTTTCGTTTTCTTTTCTTTTGGCAAGACCTAGATAGAGGACCCGGGTAGAAAATTGATGTAAATACCCAGGTGGTAGAAGCTGGAGGTACCTTGATGAAGAACTTAGCGAAAAGACCTGGTGGAGATCGATCGACTGTGGGGTTACGAACCCGTCTACAAATTCCTACTTGCATGTTGTATGCTCTGGAAGCTGGAGGAACCTCAAACGACGTCATAATTTGATGCTTGACCCCAAATTTTGAATCTAAGAGACTGAGTTATCTTATGAGACAAGAATCACTCGATTTGGAGTTGTAGAGATCAGCGAACAAAGCGTGCACATTTGTAATTTGTAATCTCGTACAAAATTTTCAGGTTTCGTAGACCTGACGGTAAAGATCATATCTTCCATATCTTATGTCCGATTAATGCGTCCTTTTGGTATGTTGTAGAAGATACATATACGAACATCTTTCGTTGAGGAAGTGTTATCCCATTCCTCACCCATTAATACGTTATTGCAAACCCATGGCCTGGAGTGTGTTGTATCTCATTTGTAGAGGTGATGAGAACATCTTTCATAAGACTTTAGATTATGCCCACCAGTCGTGCCAGCTTTGGGAAGACTTTCATGTGCGCATATTATCAGGTCTGTACATATTTATATGAATAATTGGTTCTTAGATAAGTCCACTTCATATGCAATACTTCAGAGAATGATTAGTTGATGAAGCCCTGAGGATGTTTCTCTTGAGTTGTTGGTGCTGAAACCATCAATGATTACGCTCCAGAGATACTTGTCGATTGCTGAGATCATGGATGGTGTTCCTCTAGAGATTATTGTTGATACTGATATCATGATTGAAGTTGCTCCAATGACCGAAAATGCTAGAACTATGATTATAGATGTGATCCTTGCTCCTTCCTCTAGTGAGCCATGAACTGGCTTTGCAAGTGAATCGATGTTGTTGCGGTAGATAGCATCAGCAGTTTTCATACTGGATGTGATTAGTGACGAGAGAAAGTACCTCAATTATGCAGGAGCTTGTGATGTAGAGAAATCCTGTTGATGAAGTTTCACGGAATCACCTGAGGTTGCCCAGTGTATGTTGAAGGAGTTAGTGTCATCCATGTATATATGATGTCACATCTGCTTCAGAAGTATTATCATGGAATAATGAAGATTTATCGACTGTAGTTTAGTTACACTTTGATCGCGCTGGTGTTGAATCAGTGTACCATTGTCGAGATATTTGTGTTGAAGCCAGATGCGCCATTGTAGGAGGTATACTCTTTGATTGGGAGTACAATTTGAAGGCTTCTTGGATACTTGAGCGTTGAAGCGTATATTCCTTAAGCATCGAACATCTTAGGGGTTTGATCATTTCGGCACTTGAGTATCTTCTATTGATTCAGCATCCCTTTCGTTGCGATAGTGGGATTCGACACTTGTGCAGACATCAAAGCTTTCTAATTTCGTGGAACACATGGACTTGCAGGAGAAATGCCCAAAGTGTTCTGAGTGCGGAACCTCTTGATGAATGTCTATGCATCTTTTGCAGGTTCTTGCTTCAACCTCGTCAAAGTTTGAAATCCCTCAAAGTACTCTGATGATGGAATGCCCGTCAAATCTTCTGGATCAGAGCTTTCTTTGTTGGAGAGATGTGTAACTAAAGGCACTTTGTAAGTACCCATCTTTCAGTGTGGATCCACGCTCGTCTGAAGGACATGTCACATGCTGGATCTTCCTAATTATGTGAAACTTGGTTTCTGTCCAGGTTGAGTTTATGTTCACTTTGAGAATGATGTAGCCATAAGTACTTCCGAGCGCTCCATCAAGGTCTCTGATTGAGATGGAGCATGAGTATCTTCTTGCCGAGTGATGCATGTGGATCCGATGGTTTTTAGTGGAATGTTGTTGATGGCGGTGTCAGCATCGATCAACGTTCTTCCAAATTCGTTTCTTTTGAGTTTGACTGTGGACTTTTGAGTTTGACTGTGGTAAGCAGTCCCCACTCGTACATATCTTGGTCTGTGGCTAGAGGCTTAAGAAGTATTTTTGAAATGGAATTCTTGACGCGATGTGGTTCAGTACTATGGACATGTCTCTCCTTTGTGCCTCCGACAGGCAACACAATTCACGTTCGACCAAGGATTAAACTGCTTCTTTGATAGGTTGTTCAGATAATGTAAAGGTTCTGACTGAGAGAGAATTCTTGTGTACTACCTCAGTCCCCAGTTCTTGTGGATCAACCTTCTCTTTAAAAATGTGCTTCAAAACTCCGCAGTCGCTTATGGGATGATTGACGAACCTGTGGAAGCGGCAGCAACGAGGACTTTCCACGTCTTCTTCAGTTGGTTCTTTCTGGACATATGGTAACTTGATTGCATCATCTTGGACTCATGCATCCAGGAGTTCGATCACCTCTTCATTGGAAAAAAGGAAAGTCAGATGCTTCTTGATCAGGAGCTCTTGTGCGTTGGTCAGAGGCTTGTGCATCTTGCTTATCCTTCCTTTGTGCAGGAGCTGAGGTATGCTTGCACGGGAGCTTGGCTTTCCATTTGGTCCCTTCTGCTATTTGTGGAAGGTTAGAGGTTTTACTGCTTCTTGATCAAAAGTCTGCTACCTCGAATATCTCGCGGTTATCCAGCCTTTGTAGCTCTTGTCCTTTCCAGTAGAGCGGGTGCAGTGGTTTCCGATCTCTTCGCGGCTTCATGAAGCTCTGAGAAAGTCTGGAATCGAAGATTTTCCATTAAATCTCTATAAATCGGGAGCATGCCGTTGATGCACAAATCTACCAGTTGCTGCTCCGTGACATTTGGATCATGCCAATCTAGGGCTTGGACTCTGAATCTTTTCACATAGTCATTGGGATTTTCACTGACCTTCTGAAACATCCTTCCAAGGTCAGAGAGAGTAACTTTATCTGACATGAAGAAGTACTTCCTGTAGAAGGCACTAATCATTTCTTCCCAATTATTGATAGTCCCTGGTGTGATGTTGTTGTACCAGGTATATGCTCTGCCTTTCAAGGATTTTGAGAATTCCTTGAGACAGACGACATGGTTATGTTCATATTCTCATAAGCCTTCAATAAAGCGACATGCATGTTCTCGAGCATTGCCAGTTCCATCATACAGAGTAAAAGTTATAGAAATGTAACCTTTAGTAAGGGGAATCCTCTGTGTAGCGGCAGGATAAGGAGGTTGGTGATGATGGACATGCGACGTCTTGTCCTTTCCACAGTTCTCCAAAAGACGCTCCAAGTCTTCACGAGTAAAGAAGTTTGATGATTCCTTTGCTGATGGATCGCCTGAAGCTTTGCCGGCTTCATCATCATCCACTGTATGAATTGGAATTACCTTAGGATCGTCATCTGAGGATTTCTCCTTCTCTTTTCCCTTTCCTTGAATTTTCTCCGACATCTTGTCAGTGAGATTCTTCAATTGATCAAATAGCTTCTTCTGTGCTGCAGCCATATCTGTCTGATTCTGTGCAAAGATTTCTTGCGCTTTGATGAGATCAGCAATAGTAGATGGTTGGTTTCCTCTAATTTCCTCAGGGTGTCGTCCGAACAAAGGATGATCCTCTGTGTGAGGAGGAGTAATATCACCACCATCAGTATTTGTGATCGGAATTATTTCCGGAATGTCCTCATTGTCGTTGCTGTTGTTGTTGTCATTGTTGCTAGTGGTAGCGTCGTTGGTATTGGAACCTGTGACTAACCCAGACCTAAGACCAGCCATCTTGTGAAACCGTGAGATTGCAACCGAGAGATTAATCTCCCACTGTGGTCGTCAATCTATAGATGGGGAAAAACGATTTGCTAGTTTTTACGGAATTGAAGAGCCGACTGTGTGGAGACTCCTTGAACCGAGCAAAATGTTGAACCTCATACAGATGCAATGCAATAAGGGAACGCTTTTAGTTCGAGTGATCAATCTGTAAGACCCTGGCCTAAACCAAGAACAATGGTCGTTCCAGAGTCAATTCGGTCATAAGAGAGGATGGGTTGATCTGTAGGAGGGAAGCTGAGAAATGTGTGAGATCAATGGTGATCTGAGATAGTAGGTGTGTTGTGAATTCAGCGTGAAAATGCTTGGAATGATTGAATTTTGCCTGATTGAGAGTAATTTCTGTGAGTTCGTGTAGATGAAATATTATTTGTATGAACTTTGATGAGGAATTGCTTGTTTAGGCGAAAGTTGCTTGAATCTTCGAATTGTTCGAATCTTGTTCAATGTTGTTGTTTTAATCAGGATTCAGAGACATTTTATAATGCCGGAGTTAAAAACACCATGATCCCATGAAGTGTGACAGTTGCTGGAATCAGAGAGTGGGAAAGTGGGAAATCATGCTAAACCAATTACTCATCGTGCGGAGACTTGGTTAATTTTCCACCCACTACTTTGATGACTCTTCCAACTAATTGCATGACTTGCTCACATTCTCATCGTGGGTGAACACACGTGCCGTAAACTGCCAGACCAAAACCCTAGTTAATATCCCTCATTATGACATGATTGAAATCTCTTGATTATGGAGTCAGTTGCTGACTTTGTGGGACGATGAGTCCATGTAGTGCTGAGTTGAACACGTTGTAGAAAATATTCTGAAACTCATGAATTGAATGTATGTCTGCTGAGACGAGGTACCATTATGACCTAAAACGAGCAAACTATGTTGCTGAATTGTCGAATATTGATAGTTGAACCAATATTCTTTGATATGAGCAAATATTGCTAGTCTGAGCGGATATTTCTAATTTAAGTGAATATTGCCGGTTCGAGCAAATATTGCTAGTTTGATGAATTTATTGGTAGCAGGACCGAATAAAATAATAATTTAATTTACTGACTGTTGAGTCGAGAAAAATAAATAAGAATGTTGATCATGGAATCAACATAAAATTATTAGAGTGTTTGAATTTGCTCAGAATCATGTTTCTGTGGATCTTTGGATTCAAAACCATAATTTTACCGAGATGATGATTTATTGCAAATCAACATGGGACCGGCTACATGGGATGGTGGGTTCACCATATAACGCCCAGATGCTCGAATGAGCAAAAATACCAAAGTCTCTTGAGGACCAGTTGGTGATATAATGATTAAATGTTGGTTTCATCATTTAATGAATTACTGATGGGTTCAGTATTAGATGATAAAACCTAGATATGAGAGATAGGGACCGACCAAGAGAGCTTGGGGACTGGCTCTTGGTGGTCACGGGACCAATTGTTGGTCATTTGAGCAAACTCCCAATAGTTTGGGAAGAGTTTGAACCTAATATGAGCAATTGAGCAAATTAGGTTAAAATCAGTAAAACATGCGGGACCAGCTATTTGCAAGCCTCAGGGTCACCCTTGGTCGGTCAAGGGGATGTGCCTGTGTCACCACAATGTCCGTGTTTCAGTCCTGAGAATTTTGATATTTTCTGGTGCACGTTTGAGTAGGGCTGCACAAACCCGACCCAACCCGCCGACCCAACCCGCACCCTCCATAAATTACCCGTACCCGACCCAACCCACCTAGGCGTGGGTCAGTTGTGGGTGGCACCTATTTTCACCCGCATATGTTGGGTCGGTTGTGGGTGGCACCTATTTTCACCCGAACCAACCCGCCCACCCGCCTAACATACCCTAACCCTTATATTAGATCCCAACCACTAATCCTAGCCGTTCAATGCTTATATATAATACAGAATTCTAACCTAAGTACCTAACCCTAGTCGCTTCTTTTTTTTCGTTTTTTCTATTATCTTATCTTCTCCAGTCTTCTTCACTTCACTTAGGTTAGAATTCTGATTTAAGTCGCACATGCAGAAGCATCCCCAACCACCTTACAAAGCTTAAGAATAATCACCTAACAGGGACAAGATAAAGCTACAACCACGAAGTGATTGATTAATTTTGAAACGAATATGGTGAGTAACATTGAAATTAATAGAAGGATTTTCATTTTCCTTTCTGAATAGAGGGTTTTATTGTTTTCTAAAGTTTTGATTATTTTATTATCATAAATTGAAATTGAAATTTGTAATTTTTGATTAGTACAAGTTTCAATTTTGTTTTCTTTCTGTGCCGTGAATCTGGACTGTGTTTGTATGGGTACTTCTCTAATTGAATTCAAACCCCGGAAAGTGAAGAATTTTGTTTATGAAGGGAGATATTGTTTGTGTGTGGTTTATGGCTTGCTGCTGCTGTTGAGGCTCGGTAAAATGGGTTAGAAGATGATGATGTTCTGCTGTCAAAAAGGGATTTAATTGGATCTGTTGGGTTCTGATTGGAGTTTTGAGTTTGAAGTGGGAAATCAGTAGAAGGATGAGATGGAACCGCCAAAGATTCAAGATGGGTTTTGTGGCTCGAGAATTACTGTGAGATTTTGGTCTTGATTGAGATTGAATTGCTGCTGATGGATTGAAGTTTGAGAGTTTAATCAGTAGATTCTAACCCTTTTTTTTTTTGGGTAAGTAATGTGTTTTATGGTGGGTAACTCACCACCCACCCGATCCAACCCTCCGTAATGTGGGTCGGGTGAAAACCGACCCATTGTAATGTTGGGTTGGGTGCGGGTGACAACTCCTATCACCCGCCATCAGTGGGTTGGGTGGTGGGTGATGCCAAAACCGACCCAAACCGACCCATGTGCAGCCCTACGTTTGAGCAACATTTGGAGAAAATATGCAAAATCCATGGTTTTGCTGAAACTGGAAAAATACATGAGAAGAGGGAAAATAAATAAAACAAAGAATTACAAGGTGTGGGACCGGCCATGGCTAGGGCACGGCCGGCCTGCTGACACGCGGTCCCACATGCTTTTCCCAATTTTATGTGATTTTATGTATTTTTCTATGATTTAAGGGAAATTCCATAAAACTAGAGAGCTTGGTGAAATTAGGGAATTCTCATAAGATGAGAGACATAAATAAATATAAAATAGGGAATGGGAGTGTGGGACCGGCAATGGCCACGACATGGCCGGCCGGCCAATGGGCGCGGGTCCCAAGCCACTCTTCCCAATTTTACCAAATTTTGATGATTTTCATAAAATCAAGGAGATTTGTTGAAAACCAAGGAGTTTTGTTGAAATCGGGTAGTTTTCATGAAATCATGAAACAAAATACCAAATAATAATAAAACAATGGACATGTGGGACCAGCTAGGTTGAAACACTAATTAGCGTCCTTTAGTAGAATCGATGTAGAATTCTCATACAGACTCGGATTTTGATGGTCCGCCCCTCCATTCTGTATGGAAAAGAATTTCCTATCTCCGAGCGCGGGAATATTTAGGTTTTAAGCTCGTTCGGAAGGTTAAAACATCCCGAGAGTAAAATTCAGGAAGAATTCAAGGGGTCGGTCCCACTGTATTTTTTCCTAATTTTATCATGTTTGATAAAATCATGTGATAAAAATACATGAAATTAGGTAATTTTATAGAAAATACATGAAATCAAGGAATTTGATAATTTAAGAGAAATAACCAAAATAATGAGGACATGAGGTGCGGGACCGGCCACGGCTAGGGTATGACCGGCCGGCCGGCGGTCCCATGTCACCTTTCCTTAATTTTATTATTTTTTGATAAAATCATGTGATTTAGATAAAAATACATGAAATTAGATCATTTTCATGATTTTAGAGAAAATTCATAAGAAACCTAGGAATTTTCATAACTTGTGAGAAATAATAAAATAATGAGGACGTGAGGTGTGGACCGGCCACGGCCAGGGCATGACCGGCCTGCCGGCGGTCCCATGTCACCTTTCCCTAATTTTATTATTTTTGATAAAATCTTGTGATTTAGGTAATTTCTTTGAAATAAATAAAATTGCTCGAACGAGAGGATTTTCATGAGATCAGGAAAATAGCAAAAATATGATAAAATATAAAATTAGGCACGGGACTGGTCACGGCATGATTGGCCGGCTGGTGAACCCAGTTCCCTGACGCTTTTGCTAATATTTTATTACTATCATTTTTCCTTCCTATTTTGCATAGGTTCCTCGTTCGTTCATATTTTTTTGAAATGCTCGTTCGTGCATTCAAGATGTTGGTCTGTGCATTATCTGCTAATCACACTTGCACCATTTTTGTCAGGGCTTATTCGATGCTCAGATGCCTGTTTCGTTGGCTATTTATCACTAACCCATGGCATTCTGCTGGGAAGAACCACGAATTGAAGTGACGAAATATAACGGAGAATCGTAGAATATTGCTAGATATTCAGATGATTAAAGATGGCTAGTAGAATATTGTTGGATATTCATACGATGGTTCGTAGAATATTGCTAGATATTCAGACGATGGTTCATAGAATATTGCTGGATATTCAGACGATTTCAGACAATCAATTGATGGCTCTAGAAGGGATTCCTTCCTAGGAGCATTAATCGTCTGAGAGTTTGAGCAATATGAACTTGCTGGAGTGTCATATTCCTATTGCATAGTCGGGGAAAATTGGTCGCATCCCGAAGACGTTGTCTCCCAATCTTTCGATTCAATACAGTATGAGATGTGACGTGGTCTCAGCTGGGAGAATGCGCATCTGCATCTTCTCTGAGAGACTTTCTCCATCAGAGGTATATGAGATGTGCTATGGTATCAGCTGGGAGACTGCACATCTGCATCTTCTCTTAGAGACTTTCTCCATCAGAAGGTTATGAGATGTACCATGGTCTCAGCTGGGAGACTGCACATCTGCATCTTCTCTGAGAGACTTTCTCCATCAGAGGTATATAAGATGTGACGTGGTCTCAGCTGGGAGACTGCACATATGCATCTTCTCTGAGAAACTTTCTCCATCAGAGGGTTATGAGATGTGCCGTGGTCTCAGCTGGGAGACTGCACATCTGCATCTTATCTGAGAGACTTTCTCCATCAGAGGTGGCATGCACTTTCATGCATAGAGACATGAGTCTCGATACTCATCCGATTGTCGGATCTGGAGTAATTACTGAAATTTCTCAATATTCATGAGACGTGCCGTGGTTTCATCTGGGAGACTACACATCTTCATGTACTCTGAGAGACAGCCTTCTCAGTCAGAGATTTGTGGCATGAGATTTCATGCTTTGATTGAGGGACATGAGCCTCCATACTCATCCGATTGCCGAATCTGGAGTATAGTTTTTCAATTCTACCCTTTTTCGAGAATCCACCATCTACAAATAGCCGTTGAGCTTCATCTTTGAATGGAGCAAGTGTGATTTCTTTGAGAGCGTATGTTCCATTAATTTGATTGACCAATAGCTTTGAATCCCATCTTATCTCAAGATGTGTTACCCCTGCTTGCTTATCCAGGGACAACCCTAGTAAGAAGGCTTCATATTCCGCTGAATTGTTGGTGCAGTGAAAATCCAACTTGAACGAATGTTAGAAAACTTCGGCAGATGGATATACTATCACTATGCTTGCTCCTTTAGTGTTGTTGCTAGGGGTGGTGGAACCATCGAAGTATAAAAGCCACGTCTCTTCTTTGACAACTAATATATCTGGAAATTCCCCAGGTATATCTTCATGTAACATTATTGCATCCTCTCCTAGAAAAGCAGCGAGCAAGTCTGCAACTGCTTGGCCTTTGATTTATTTAAGCGGTGTACATGCTATGTCAAATTATGACATCTGAAGTAGCCACTTTGCTGGTATTCCTATCAAGGCTGGTTTTGATAGTACAAACTTTATAGGGTCAGCTTTGGAAACGAGAACAACTATGTTGGATAGTAAATAGTGCCTGAATTTATGAATTGCATGCACTAACGCTAGACATGCTATCTCAGCCTTTGGATATCGGAGTTGAGTATCTCGCATTGTACGACTGAAGTAATAGATCGGTCGTTCGATGCCTTCGTCATCTTCTTGAGCGAGGAGTGCTCCGATAGAGACATCACTAGAAGCTGTGTAAAGTATCAGTGGTCCTCCTTGCACCGGTGATTTCATGACAGCAGGTGATAATAGTATCTGTTGTATTTTGTGAAATGCTTCTTGTTGGATAGTTGTCCATGTAAAACTCGCTCCTTTTTTCTGAAGAGGGGTGAATGAATCAATGAACTGAGCCAATCCAGGAATGAAGCGTCGAATGTAATTTTCCTTGCCCATGAAACTTTGGAGTTCTTTCACAGTGCGTGGAGGAGGCATGGTAGTAATTTCTTTCTTCTTGTATGGATCGACTTTGATTCCTTATGTTGTGACCAGGAATCCTAGAAAATTTCCCGAGGAAACACCAAAAGCACACTTTAGAGGGTTCATCATTAATTTGTATTCTCGGCATCTTTCAAAAACTTGTCTTAGGACTTGAAAGTGAGATGCTTGGGTCTTCAACTTTACCACCACATCATCAACATAATCTTCCACTTGTTTGTGCATCATGTCGTGGAATATGGAAGTCATGGCTCGTTGATAAGTAGCACCGGAATTTTTTAATCCGAAGGGCATCACAGTGTAGTGGAAATTCCCAATAGGAGTACGAAATGCGGTCTTGTTGGCATCATGCTCGTACATTTTGATCTGGTTGTATCCAATGTGACCATCCATAAATAAGAACATACCATGACCACTGGTTGCATCTACGAGCATATCAATGTTGGGTAAAGGAAAATCATCTTTCAGACAGCATTTTTTCAGATTCCTGAAATCAACACAGCATCTGATTTGACCATTTTTATTCCTGACAGGTACAACGTTCGCCAGCCATGTTGGGTGTTAAATAGGTTTGATGAACCCTTCTGCTAATAGTTTCTGAATCTCGACCTTGATTTGTTCTTCGACTTCGTGTCTGAACTTCCTAGGCGGTTGTTTTACAGCTTTGGAGCCAGGAGTGATGTGAAGATGATGAGTAACCAATTTGTTGACTAGACCGGGCATTTCTTCGTACGTCCAGGCGAAGACATCTTGGTATTCTTTCAGCAGTTTTATCAGTTCCGTCCATTCCTCCGGTGACAGTGATGAGATAATTAAAATTGGCATTGGATCATCCTCTGTCCCGATATTGATCGTTTCGAGATCATCAGTAGTGGAGTCAGTGTTGTCTTGTAGTTGTCGTGGAGCATCTTGAACCTCTTCTTCGAGTGATGGTTCACTCTGACATGATTCTTCGGGACGGGGAGACTCTTCATCGTTCTCCCCTATTAATTGCTAATCTTTGCGTCGACGGTTAACGATTCTCCCCTCCGCATCATGACTGGTTATGAAATTATATCCCTGAGTCGAGACATGATTCTTGCAGCGCTTAATCGGTATAGAAGAAGACTTAATCGACTTGACGCCTGATGATGATGGTTTGTCCGCAATTTCTTCGATGAACCTCTAGCTTGGGAGTGGAGTACTTTAAATCATGTTTGGAGGTTTGGGGATGTTCTTTTGAGACTCAAGGAATTCAGCGTCATAGACCGGGGCGTAAGGAGATGATGAAGCCGCAATACGAATAATTTTTTTTTTGATTAGAGCCTTCATGCATTGATGGTATGTTGAAGGAACTACTTTGTTGTCATAGAGCCAAGGTCGTTCGAGTATCATGTGATAATCAGGCTATTGTTCGACCACGTGGAATTTGGCCTTTGATTGATTATTCCATACCTTCAAGTCTATGTATGCATATCCATATATATGGATCTGGCTTCCTTCAAAGCATGTCATCAAGATGGGATGGCGAACAATCTTACTTTGTGGGAACCTGGCCGCCTTGAGAGTCTTCATAGGGACAATATTTGTAGAAGCGCATATATCAATGAGAGCTCTATTGAATTCAGAGTCTTTTATAAAACCGGTTACGTACAGGGCTCGGTTATGTCCTTCATCTGCCATGCGGTCTTCTTCTCTAAATGTGATGTTGTCGATCGAGTATTAGGACACCATGGATGCTTCAACGACTGGAGATGATAGAATTAGTTTCACCTCGGATGATATTTGGTTGAGTGCAGCAAATGTGTTCGTACGTTGATCTCTGGAGAAGTGTAAAAGCTTACATAAACTCTCGATCAGATGTTTAACTTCCTGATCCACCGATTTTTCATAAGTGGTGAAGCTGTTGGCCTGAGGGATAACGTCAGTGGCGTCTAGAGGTGAGTGTTCCACGACTTGAGATCCTAAGATTCTTGTCAGGTCTACTATGCAGTTGAATAAATTATCTATTGCTTCTTTTAACCGATTTATGTTCCTTTCAAGAATCTCTTTCCTTCGTGCCAGCTCGGCAGAGTCATTCGGATGAGCCAGAGAAGCGTCGCCATTTGAAAGACTTTCACTGGAGTTTTGAATAACTGAATTGGATCTAATTCCGACCATCTTTGTGAGAATTGAGATTGCAACCGAGATAATGATCTCCCATTGTGGTCGCCAATCTGTAGATAGGGCAAAACGAGTTGCTGGTTTTTACGAAATTGAGAAGACGACCGTGCGGAGGAAACTCCTTAAACCGAGCGAACTATTAAACTTCACACAAATGCACTGCAATAAGGGAATGCTTTGAATTCGAGAGATCAATCTGTAATACTCCGGCCTAAACCAAGACAATGGTCGTTCCATAGTAAATTCGGTCACATGAGAGGATGGGTCGATCTGTAGGAGGGAAGCTGAGAAATGTATGAGATCAATGATGATCGATATTGTAGATGTGTTGTGTATTCTGAAATAAGATAAGTTCTGAATGATTGAATTTTCTCTGTTGAGAGTAATTGCTCAGATGTTGAGTTGTTAATCTCTTGTTGTCTGTTTGACATGAGATTCCCCTTGTTTCAATCATGATTCAAAGACTTATTTATATTGCTAGAATTGTAAACACCATGATCTCATAAAGTGTGACAATTGATGGAATCAAAGAGTGGGGAAGTGGAAATCGTGTTAAAACAAGTTGCTCATCGTGAGGAGACTTGGTTGATTTTCCATCCACTACTTTGTTAACTCCTCCAACTGATTGCACGACTTGCTCATATTCTCATCGCGTGTATGAACACACGTGTCGTAGACCGCCAGACCAAAACCCTAGTTAATATCCCCCCATGTAACACGATTGATGTCTCGTGTGATTGTGGAGTCTGCAAGGCAGACGTGTATTTAGTTAGTCAGTTGCTGACTTTATGACTTCATGGGACGATGAGTCCTTGTATTATTGAGTCGAACATGATTTGAAAATGTTCTGAGACTTATGAATTGAACATGTCTGTTGAGACAGAGGTATAATTCTCGAATAAATGTTGATAGCTAAAGTGAACACATATTGTTTTGATGAATCGTTGAATATTGATAGTCGAACTAATATTCCTTGATGAATTATTGGTAGCATGACTAAATAAAGTATTAAATCAGAATACCGGCAACTGAACCGAGTATAATTAATAAAATGTTGGTCATTAGATCAACGTAAAATTATTAACATTTGAATCTGGAATTATGAACCTTGGACTCAAAACCCTAATTTGACCAATTGATGATTTATTGAAAATAAACCACAGAGTGAAGGTAGGACCAGCTATATGGGATTATGGGTCGACCATGTAGCGCCCATGCTCACGTGAGCAAATACCAAGGTCTCTTGAAGACTTGTTGATTTGTTGATGAAAGGACGATTAAATGCTGGTTTAATCATTAAAATAATGCTCGTCTGAACCTTAGGTGATAAAACCTAATTAATTATGAAGATATGAGAGACCGACCAAAGGGTCATGAAACCGTCCCTGGGTGATCACGGGATCTAATAACGATCGTTCCATGAAGCTCCATATTGTTTGGAAGAGTTTTGGACCTAATACGTGCAATTGCGCAAATTAGGTCAAATTATGAAAATATGTGGGACCGGCTCTTTGCAATCCAAAGAGCCAACCTTGGTCGGTCAAGGTAACATGTTCACGTCACCAAAGTTTTCGTATCTCAGTTCTAATAATTTTGATATTTTCTGATGTGCGTTTGAGCAATTATTTGGGAAAATATGAAGAAATAACGATTTTTGCTGAAACCGTGAAAACTTCATGAGATGAAGGAAAATAATAATAAAAAATTAAGGAATCATGAAGTGTAGGACCGGATATGGCCAAGGCATGGTCGGCCGACCAAATAGCCCGGTCCCACGACATTCTTCATAATTTTATAATATTTTTCATGATTTTAGGGAAATATCATAAAACCAATGAGTTTGTTGAAACCAAGGAGTTTTGTTGAAATCAAGGAGTTTCCATGAGATGAGGAAAATATAACTAATAATAAAAAAAAAATAAGGGGTGTGTGGGACCGTCTTGGGCATGACCGGCCGGCTAGGTCCCGGTCCTGTGAGTTTTCCCTAATTTTATGTATTATTGATTTGAAGTAATTTTCATAATTTGAAGGAAACATCATGAAATCAAGGAATTTCATGGGATCAAGGAAACATAAAAATAATAAAAATAAAAATAAGGGGCATGTGGGACCGGCTAGGGCATGACCGGCCGGCTAGGGCCCGGTCCCACTATTTTCACGATTTTTTTTATTAATTTTCATGATTTAAAGGAAATATCATGAGATTAAAGAGTTTTCATGAGATTAGGGAAATAATAAAAAAACATTGAGGAATCGTGAGGTGTGGGATCAGACATGACTAGGGAATAGCCGGTCGGCTAGTAGACATGGTCCCATGACACCTTTCCCAATTTTGTATTATTTCCTTGATGCGAAGGAAACACCATGAAACGAAGGAGTTTCCTTAAAACGAATGATATTTGTTCAAATAAAGGATTTTCATAAGATCAAGGAAAATAATAAAAAATTATGATAAAATATAGAATTGGGCGTGGGACTGGTCATGGCACGACCGGCCGGCCGGTGGACCCTGTCCCTCAGCGCATTGGTTAATATTTTATTATTTATTATTTTCTTTCCTATTTTGCATAGGTTCATCGTCTCGTCGTATTTTTAAAATACTCATTCGTGTATTCAGGTGCTTGTTAATACATTATTGTCGAGTACATCTGTACCATTTTGGTCGGGGCTTATTCAAAGGTAGCTCAGATGCCCGTGTGTTAAATATTTATTACTAACCCATGTAATTCTGCTGGGAAGAACCATAAATTGAAGTAACAAAATATTATTAAAAATATTGAATATTTTCCAAGGATTCAGTTAATAAATCTAATGATTTTAAGAATAATTAATTGTTGGCTCTATACTAGCATGATCGTCTAGGAGAATTAATTATTCAGGATTTGAGTGATATGAGCTTGTTGAAGCGTCATATTTCTTTTATATAGTCAGGGAAAACATTGTTACATCCTGAAGACGTTATTGCTCTATACTAGCAGGAAATCTGTCTAGGAGGCGTCCAATCTTTCAATTCTATATAGAAGTAATTACTGAAATTGCTCAGTATTCATGAGATATGTTGTTGCCTCGGCTGAGAGACTACATATCTACATATACTTTGAGATACAGTATTCTCAGTCAGATATTTGGTGGCACGAGCTTTCATGCTTTCAATAAGAGACATTGAGCCTCAATAGTCATCTGATTGCTGGATCATGAGCATATACAATTATGGGTTTACGATTTTAGCCCTTGTCGAAAATCCACCATCTACACTTAGCTTGAATTCTAAGCAATCCTCAATCTTGAAAATTTATAAATAGAGAGACTCATTCAACTGAGAAATTCAATCTCCGACTCTTTGTGTCCTAGTTGATTAATAGACTCGTCCTCTATTAACCTATATTTCCTCTGAGAAACATAATTAGGTCTACGCCTTAAAGACTTCACTTGGGGGTTCGTGAATCCAGGTCCGACTATCTTTACCTTGATAGTTCGTGTACCCTAATCTTGCTTTTCTATTTTCAAGGTTTTATAATCTCTTTCAGGCAAGATATATATATATATATAGAATTCACAAAGTTCGCTTCGTCTCAGACTTTATGATTCCTCAAGATAGATTTCTGAAAAATTATTCTTAATTGATTTATGTCACGATTTTTTTTTGAGAGTTGGTTAAGAATCCAGGCTTCTCCGCTAGAGTGTAAGTGTTCTAGAATTTTGAGGTAAGTTAGCTTTGTCTATTGCAATCAAATTTTCAAGCCTTGATCTTTGATCTAAAGGGAAATCAAATAGGATCTCCACATAGGTTGAATCAACTGTTATGATGTAAAGGACATCATCTAAGGGAATCAATTACGTACATCCTTGCGATGTGCAAGAGACGTAAAGAGCGCGACTGTAATTTAATTACTTGGAGGGTGGATTCAGTCTTAACTACATTACGATCCCAAGTATGATAATTGGCTACAGTCTGTAGTGGCTTAATACAGTTTAGTGTTCAAATCTAGACGAGGTCCCGGGTTTTCCTGCAGTTGCGGTTTCCTCGTTAACAAAACTTCTGGTGTCTTACGTTTTTCCTTTTCCGCATTATATTGTTTATCTTTATAATATGATTTACACAAGTAGTAGGTATTCAATTCTAGTAGATCGGTCCATATAATTAAAATTGATTACGAGACTTGTTTCTTGTAGAATTCGTATCTTGAAAGATAGATAACAAGTTTACTTGGAAAAATTCGAATATGGATATAGTGGATACAACTAGATTGATCTTGGATATTAATTTTTGAGATCGTCCAAGTACTCTTCTTAACAATCAGGTTCACGAAATTCATTGTCTAGACTTTTTGATTGAGAAGAGATAGAGATATAAACTTTATATATGTATTGCCAAGGATCATTAAGTTGGTCTACTTACAATTATTTTAGGTTTTGTCCATACAGGTTGCCAAACAAAAAAGTTGGTTGTGTACTTGGTACCTCTCATATTCAAATATATCTCGGAAGAAGTTTTTCTTCTATAGGTTCGCGAACTCATTATAACTACAAACTCAAAAGAAAAAAGTTCTAAGATAATTTCTCTAGATTGGGTTCGTAAACTCAAATACTTTATCTACGTTATATTCTGAGTCCTACACGCTTATTGATTACTAAACTTAGTTCCTGATTTTGTGAACTCAAGTTATTTAAAATCATTAGTAATAAAATACCAAAACAAAACATTACAAACTCAAGAGTAAATTTGCAAGTCTTGAAATTTTAGTAACACTCGTGCCTTTCTCTTAAGCTTAGTTTCGAGTTTGTAGACAAGCAAGTGCTTGGAAGTAGAAACATCACTAGACTTAGCAAGAAGATAATCCGTGATATGATGTTCATTAAATTATAATCAACTACTAAAGTCCTCGACTTTTGCTACCATTGGTAGATAATATAAGAAAATAAGTTCAAAGGAAACACCAATCTTTGTTACTTACCTTGATGAAGCTTCTTAAAATTGATGTCTTCGTGTGATATTTAATTCTTCATTCGCTTTGAGTAATTTGTAAAATCCTAAAAATCTACTACATAATCTATTCCAAAACGAAGATGACTTAATAGACTAAGTCAAGTTACAGAATTTGGCACCTAAAATATGAAACAAGCTTGACATACTAAGTCATGTAGGTTCAACCGCGCATTTAATCCAACAATGACTACATGTAATTCCTATTACCTCCTAACGACTACATTCAGTACTCAACTTTTGAGGTGTGCACTTGATGCTGCCATGTACTACGTCCTCCAATTACACAATTGACCAATATTGACCATTTATTTTATTAACATATCAAATATTTTCATTTAATCTTTCTAAACATCATTTTTTTACTAGTGAATTTTCAATTTCTATTTCTTATTCTTTTCAATTTCTTATTATTATTATTTAGTTTTTATTTTTTTATTACTATCTTAAGATAAACTCTTCTATTTTTCTTTCTATTATTATTTTTTATATTTCTTAATAAAATTAAATATTCTTTTATACATTCTTCCATTTTACTTATGTATAATTTTCTTGCTTAGGTTCTAATTAGAATTCCATCTTTGTATTACATTCATTTGTTTTCATACCAGACTCTAACTATTAAACTACATCTAGAATACAAAACAAAGCTAGGCTAGATAAAGAGCGGCCGAGATTTGTCTAGAAGGGATAAATCTACGACCGTGGTTTTTTCAACAAACCATTATAAATACTTTATTAATTAGTGTCATATTAATTGCTCATGATGAATGATTAATTAATTTTTCATGATAAATATTCATTTAGCGAATCTAATAAATACATATTTTTTTATTAATAAATAATTTTATTAAAAACTACTCCCTCTGTTTCAAAAAGACCATCCTCTATTCCATTTTTGTCAGTTTCAAAATTGTGTCAAGTTTCTGTTTATAGTCATATTTTCCCAATAAACTCTCTAATATACCCTTAAATTATTATATTCATAAATTCATTTTCGACGAGACCCAATTTAAAGCATTAATGAAAAATTATATAATTAAGGAAACAAATATATTCTTCATTCCTTTTAAAAGAAAATATATTTTACTCAAAAAATTAAATTCACAGTTTATATTCCATAAGTATATAATTTTTTCATCTCTATAATTTTAGGTTGTTTTATCATTACCATTTTTATTAAAATAAAATAGTCAAGAAACTAAGGGTGGTTAAGTAAAATATTATGGTCTCCTTAATATATTGACAAAGTCAAAGCGGACAGTCTTTTTGAAACGGGGGGAGTATATATATATATATTGATCGGTAAAGAATTTGGTGCTAGTGATTTTCAAACTCAAGTAACTGGTATCATCACTCAATGACTTTACCACTGTACTACAGTGATCCCGACTATTAAAAATTATATTAATAATTTTTAATGGTGGTAGTGAAAGAAACAGTAGGTGGTGGAAACAGTGGCACATATTTGTGAATGGTGGAGGTGGTAACTTTACTGGTGGTGGAAAAAATAGTGGGTGTGGCTAGTTTTTATGTACGGTAGTGGATGTTAGTGAATAGTAGTGGATAATAATAGTTTTTTGTCTTTACAAAACGGGAAACATTGTATTGTGATAGATGTAGTTGGCTGTTTTTAGCACAACTAGTAAGGAAAAAACACAAATATTTTGAGGAGGATACTAAATCATATAAGACAATATGATCATGACCGCTTGTAATTGTTAGAGCATTGCTCGGTCGAACTCGCATGCGTTGATATCTCAAGCATGTTTGTCAATATTAGTGATCAAAACTATAAAGTCTTTGATTTATAGTCTACTATAGCTAAGGTCTCGGATTAGGATAGAAAGTGTAGTTGAGCCTCCATGGAGATCATCATACAAGACGAAGGACTACTCAAGGAACCAGTGGATCTTCATAGACTAAGAGGTATGTGGAGACTTGAACTTATCTATCACTCAAAAGTCTATCTACCCTATCTCATATCTTGAGACAAAAGTCGTATTTCTATATAGACTAAGAATATACAAATATGATATTTTGAGATGAGTATATCTCGCTTATCTATTTCTCGAAATATGTGTTGGTAAAGCTTCCACTTTAGCCAAGTTCATCTTTACCTAGTGACGAAAGTCATGTTATGTTTCAATTATTTTGGAAATTGCTCTGACGAAAAATAGTTTGTGAATAACAACTATATAACGCCCTCTGAGAATGTTTCAATGATTGAAATGAGAGTTTAGACAATATAACCATTGGAGGATATAAGCATTGTTGTGGTAACACATATATGTATAAGTACTTATTGCTTGAACCGAAGTTTGCAAGCTTTTTTGATCAAGTGAAACCGGAGAAGTGTGTGATCTTCAGTCCGCGAAACCCAGTCCGCGAACTGGCGGAAGTTCTCGACCGAGAATTTCTTCTGGAGTTTGTGAACTCCATCCACGAACTTAAGTCCGGGAACTTGAGTAGGTTATGTCTAAAAACGATATTTGTGAACTTATCTTAATAAACTAAGGAATTTTATTGCAAACCGTGGCTTTATAGTTCATGAATCGATTCGAGTGAATCACATTGTTTTTGCTTCAATTGTGTCTTGTGTAGTACATAAAGATCTAAGCAATTGAACAACTCTCTAACTAGTACATTAGAGTCATTTGGACTAGTTATGGTGAAGAAGAATATGGTTGATATGAAAGTTATCATTTGGCTAACCATTTGGTTAACTAGTGTTGAACCAACTAATGTACAAGTTTGGGTACGGTCTTCACAAGCCTATAAACATGTAGTACATGTGTGTATAACAGGATATGTTTTTGATCTAACGGTTGATAAATATTAGCTTGTATCTAATCATGTTTTCATCTAACGGTGAATATTAAATGCTTTGTTACTAAGCTAACATTGATTGCAAACCCTGATTTGAAATACTATATAAGGGAGAACTCTAGCAACTAAGAAACCTAATCCCCACACATTCTGTGTGATACTAGTTTGCTAAGCTAGAGTCGATTCTTCTTTAACCTTTGGTTTTCTTCTTCTAAAACCAGGTTAACGACTTAAAGACTTCATTGGGATTGTGAAGCAAGACCGATACTACTTTTATCATAGTTGTGTGATCTGATCTTGTTGTTTCTATCGTACAAGTACAATTGTAATAATTGGCTTGAGATTTCTATCTCTGATAGGCAAGATATAAAAGTAGTCACAAACACTTTGTCTCATCATTTGTGATTCCTCAATAATCTTCTTCTCTACGTAGATTAAGTTTAATGTGAGGTGATTGATAAAACTAAGTTTTTCTTCGGGAATATAAGTCTGGTTTTATCAATTGGTTCCTGTATACCTTGATTTATCAAAAGACGGAACAAAACTCATAGGTTTATTCGTGGGAGACGAATTTATCTATCCTTGTAGACTTTTCTGTGTGAGCCAGATTTTTTTCATTAAAGTCTTCGAATTTGGGTCGTAGCAACTCTTGGTTGTGGGTGAGATCAACTAAGGGAATCAAGCACGCAGTATCCTGCTGGGATCAAAGGCGTAGGAGCATAACTGTACTTTGAATCAGTGTGAGATTGGTTGGGGTTCAACTATAGTCCAGACCAAAGTTAGTTTGGATTAGGCTAGTGTCTGTAGCGGCTTAATACAGTGTATGTTTAATTTGGACTAGGTCCCGGGGTTTTTCTGTATTTGCGGTTTCCTCGTTAAAAAAATTCTGATGTCTGTGTTATTTCTTTTCCGCATTATATTTCGTTATATAATTGAAATAATACAAGTTATGAGTTGTTCAATTAATTAGAATATCCGACCTTATTGGTCGTTGATTTAAATTGATTGACACTTGGATATTGGTCTTTGGTACCATCCAAGTTATCTCTCTTTGATTAAGACTCGCAGATTGTATTTGCTTGAGTAAATCAAATTGAGAGATTGAGATAATAATTCCTTGAGATATTTTTATCTAGATTGAGTCTGAATGTATAGTTGATTCTCTAGTAAAGTAACTCGGAGTTTGTCCATATAGATTGCTAATCGAAATATTAGGTGTGGTTATTAGACCCCCGCTTTTTCAATTGGTATCATAGAAGGCAAACACGTTCAAGACCTTACAAGTCTGTGTTTGTACCGATATGACTCTATGGACAAGAGTAGTATCTCTGATAAATGCATCACTAGAAATAATTTTTTTGTCTCATCTATTAAAGAAAAAGATCCTTCAATCTCAAACATAGATGAACCTCGTGTTCAAAATAGACAGACAGATTTTGACATGTGTTGTTCTAATTACATTTCAAAAGAGTCTATTTCTCAAAATAAATGGGAAACAGCTGAAGAGAGTGAGTTGACTCTAAATCTTGTTAGAATCCAAGCTGATTGACTTAATCAGATGAAACAACACGTCAGTTCTCTTCTTGGTATGATAAGAGAATGCAAATCCAAAGAAAATACTGAAGATCATCCTTCATGTATGACTCTTGATGCAAGCTTTAAAAAGGATGCGTTGGAAATTGAACATCACTTGAGTAAGCTCTATATTCAAGGATGCTCTAAGCAGTCCAATATACCAATTATTTCTGCTACAACTGAAAATGCTCCAGCACCAGAAGTAAAAATGAAGTCCCTTCCAATTAAGAAATATATGTTAGTTTCCTCTTATCAAGGAAATTCTACACCATATGGAAGGAAGAAATCTCCTGACGAGAATGTTCAGACTAAACTGCTAATCACTCGTGTGATCAGAAAGTATGTATCTTTTTCGAAGCAAAAGGTTCTGTTAGACAAAATAAAAACTCTAAGTTGAATAAAAATTCTCTTGTTCAATTTCAACACACCTTAGACTTAATCCTCAAAGGTGTAACTGACATTCGTATGTCGAAACCCATTGGTTTTCATACGTACCCTGTGTATGTTACCAGGAAGGTCAGTTCAATGAGTTCCTCAAATGTTCGAAAGTAGAACAGAAGTCTTAATAAGAATCGTATAAGGAAAGACCAAGCTGTTGTTTCTGAAAATAACATGTCCCTTGATTTGAAAAAAAAATCCAGGAGAAAGAAGGAAAAATGATGATATGGGAAATAACCTGATAAAGATAATTCAAGGATACAAAGAAATTGTCAACAGGTTGTCATCCTCCTCAAGTCAAGACTCTTCTGGTAAGAACTCAAACTATGTCTCATATTTTGATGACAGTAAGTTTTATGATAATTTCTCAAATCAAAAGGGATCCCTCTCACAATTCATGAGGAAAAATATACTTGATCATAAACACGGTTCCTTAAATGAGCTCATATCTCAGACTTGTGCTAATTAATCACAAGTTAGGAACTTTCTCATAAAAATCCTGTTGAGCAAGATGTGTAAAAGTCAGGCGTACTTTGGCAATTTGCATTTTTCCTAGTTGAGCTCTTCTCTTATCGTTTATAGTTAAACTAGTGCCAGCAGACAATATTGCTTAAAAGTATATGCAATATCTTTTATTGTTTTCCTGTTTAAATTGTCTTGTGTCTTTTCCTTATGGGTTCCACTGTGTTCGAATGTGTACACGGGTTACCATCTCGAGTTTACAGCTTGGAAACCTTAAAAGTATTTCTTCTAAACAAACTTTAAATAACCAACCTATTGAGTTACATAAGTCACGTAAGCATACTCTAGGTTATTCTGGGTTATCAAGGATGTCCTCTTCTTCATCTCTCTATGGTAGTTTTGCAAAGGGATTTCTTGAATCAAAAAAAAGAAAGAAAAGAACTCTTGTGGAAGATGGAGCACCTAATGCCTCATGCTACTATGCCTACTCACATCAAGATGTTAAGAATGAGGATATGGTGTCTGCTGAAGTGGTTCATGACTTTCTAAAATACTTTGAGAAAGCGAAACTGCAACTTGTTGATATAATGAAGGATCTTGATGTGGTTAGAAGTGATTTGAAAAAGGTTACTGCTGACCTTGGTCTCATGAATTCATATGTTAAAGAACTTCTCAATAAGTATATCTTCTCCGAAGACGCAGTTGATAATGTGGATCACAAGCTCAAAAGTCTTGAAACCCGTGAATCTGTCAAACGTGAACTTTAGCTTGTGATCGGTTTCTAGAAGATATATTTGAGTTGAGTTTGCTAGTAAATCTTCTATTGTTCTTGTTTTATTTAGAAGAATAACTAGTGTTTTGGAATAGCCATTATTTTGATTACACATAGTTATATCCAAAGTTTTCATCTTCTTGTTTTTAGATTTATTGGTTTAAATTCTAAACTTGTTCGGAAGATAAATTTTTGCAGTACTAATCTTTATAATTTTATATATTGCAATATTTTTATGGGATATGTGTGTTTACAACCGTGAACTTGATTGTCCCATATTTTGTCAAAAGTAAAGTCGTTTGTGAATTGATATGCAAATATTGATAAAAGAATGAATAGACTTTTTACAAACACAAAAGTTGAGCCTATATTGTCAATTATTGATGTAAGATACGTTAAAATCTTTTGTGATTCAAGGATTATGTCTATTGTATTTCATTGTGCAAATGGTGATGGAAATATAATGAATCCTTGCTTATTCCACGGTATAAAGTAGATTCTCCGATCCACAATTTTTGTGTAAATACTGTGTTGTTCCATGAAGTGTCTTATGTTGAGCACTAAAACAACAAAAGTTGATTGCTTTTGTGATTAGCTTAGTTGTTGTTCCGTAAGGTACTTTATGTTGAACATGATTAAACTAAATTAATCATCTTGTGTGATTATTTAGTTAGCACTCCATAAGTTTTCTTATGTTTGGGCATCTCTTTGACTTGGTTGGTTTTTCATGATTAACTTAGTCATTGCTCCATAGATTTTCTTATGTCGAGTGTGACCAATTAAATTAATTACTTTTGTAATTATTTTGGTTGAGTATGACAATTATATTATTTGCAAGTTTCTTGTGATTAATCTAGTTGATTTCTTAAGTCTCCATAAGTTTACTTGTGTTGAGCATATTTAGGCAAATTAATCTTGGTTCGCTTTGGTTAATATGATTGCATATTTATTTTTGGATTCCAAATTCATACTTGTATGTGATTTGTTGAGTCTAAAGAAATCCTTATTTTCTTTTGAAATTAAGGTCGCTCTTGTTGTTCCCATGGGAATGACATTTTATGGGGGAGAGTTCTTTTGAACTTGTGCTTAATTACCAAATCTTTGTGGGGAGTGCGGATGTGGAATATTAGAGGGGTTATCTTGTATCTTTATGAACTCCTTGATGAATGCATTTAGCTTCAGCTTTATGATTACATCTAAACAAGATGATATACATTTACCTTTGGTCATGAAATGTCTCTTACGGAAATTTCATTAGGATTACGTTCTTGTACCTTTGCCAATTTTATTGACAAAAAGGGGGAGTATTAATATGTAGTTCACACTACAAATACATATGGTTTTCGGATCATTATGTAAGGGGGGATAGTTTCCATGTGAGATGGAGTATTGACTAAGGGGGAGTGAAGAATCACCATAGTATTTTTGTTAAAGTTGTGATGTAATTGGACTTTGACGCTGTGTAATGATACTATGGCACTGTATAACAATGATTGAGAACTCTTGTTTTCTCGTTGTTATAAATATGGATTTTCAACAATGATGATGCTAAACTTACAACCCTTGGTATCATTGGATTACTTGGAAGTGACGAAAATTTCGAGTATTGTTGAAGATTAGACGACATGTGGAATAGGATCTACAAAATTTATTTATATATTTTTTGTATTCCATATGTATTAATAGTTTTGCCACTAAAGTTGACAAAGGGGGAGATTGTTAGAGCATTGCTCGGTCAAACTCGCATGCGTTGCTATCTCAAGCATGTTTGTCAATATTAGTGATCAAAACTATAAAGTCTTTGATTTCTAGTCTACTATAGCTAAGGTCTCGAACTAGAATAGAAAGGGTGGTTGAGCTCAAGAACTCCATGGCGATCATCATACAAGATGAAGGACTACTCAAGGCTGGATCTTCATCGACTAAAAGATATGCGGAGACTTGAACTTATTTATCACTCAAAAGTCTATCTACTCTATCTCCTATCTTGAGACAAAAGTCGTATTTCTATATAGACTAAGAATATACACATATGATATTTCGAGCTGAGTATATCTCGCTTATCTATTTCTCGAAATATGTGTTGGTAAAGCTTTCGATTTTTCCAAGTTCATCTTTACATAGTGACGAAAGTCATGTGATGTTTCAATCATTTTGGAAATTTCTCTGACGAAAAATAGTTTGTGAATAACAACTATATAACGCCCTATGAGAATGTTTCAATGATTTAAATGAGAGTTTAAATAATATAACCATTGGAGGATATAAGTATTGTTGTGGTAACACATATATGTATAAGTCCTTATTGCTTGAACTGAAGTTTGCGAACTTTGTTGATCAAGTGAAATCGGAGAAGTGCGTGAGCTTCAGTCCACGAACTGGCGGAAGTTCTCGACTGAGAATTTATGCTGGAGTTTGTGAACTCCATCCGGGAACTTAAGTCCGCGAACTTGAGTAGGTTATGTCTAAAAACGATGTTTGTGAACTTATCTTAATAAACTAAGGAATGCTATTGCAAACCGTGGCTTTATAGTTCATGAATCGATTCGAGTGAATCACATCGTTTTTGCTTCAATTGAGTCATGTGTAGTACATAAAGATCTAAGCAATTGAACAACTCTCTAACTAGTTCATTTGAGTCATTTGGACTAGTTATGGTGAAGAAGAATATGGTTGATATGAAAGTTATCATTTGGCTAACCATTTGGTTAACTAGTGTTGAACCAACTAATGTACAAGTTTGGGTACGGTTTTCACAAGCCTACAAACGTACAGTACATGTGTGTATAACAAGCTATGTTTTCGATCTAACGGTTGATAAATATTAGCGTGTATCGAATCAGGTGTTCATATAATGATGAATATTGAATGCTTTGTTACTAAGCTAACATTGATCGCAAACCCTGATTTGAAAGACTATATAAGGGAGAACTCTAGCAACTGGGAAATCTAATCCCCATACATTCTATGTGATACTAGTTTTCTAAGCTAGAGTCGATTCTCCTTTAACCTTTGGTTTTCTTCTTCTAAAACCAGGTTAACGACTTAAAGACTTCATTGGGATTGTGAAGCCACATAGATCTACTTTTATCGTAGTTGTGTGATATGATCTTATTGTTTATATCGTACGAGTACAATTGTAATAATTGGCCGACATTTCTATCTCCGATAGGGAAGATATAAAAGCAGTCACAAACACTTCGTCTCATCGTTTGTGATTCCTCAATAATATTCTTCGCTACATCGATTAAGTTTATTGTGAGGTGATTGATAAAGTTGAGCTGTTCTTCGGGAATATAAGTCTGGTTTTATCAATTGGTTCATGTTCACCTTGATTTATCAAAAAAAAGAAACAAAACTCATAGGTTTATTCGTGGGGGACGAATTTATCTATCCTTATATACTTTTCTGTGTGAGACAGATTTGTTTATTAAAGTCTTCGATTTAAGGTCGTACCAACTCTTGGTTGTGGGTGAGATCAACTAAGGGAATCAAGTGCGCAGTATCCTGCAGGGATCAGAGGCGTAGGAGCATAACTGTACCTTGGATCAGTGTGAGATTGGCTGGGGTTCAACTACAGTCCAGACCGAAGTTAGCTTGGAGTAGGCTAGTGTCTGTAGCGGCTTAATACAGTGTACGTTTAATCTGGACTAGGTCCCCGGGTTTTTTTTGCATTTGCGGTTTCCTCGTTAACAAAATTCTGGTGTCTGTGTTATTTCTTTTCTGCATTATATTTCGTTATATAATTGAATAATACAGGTCGTGTGTTGTTCAATCAATTAGAATATCCGACCTTATTGATTGTTGATTTAAATTGATTGACACTTGGATATTGGTCTTTGGTACCATCCAAGTTATCTCTCTTTGATTAAGACTCGCAGATTATATTTTCTTGAGTAAATCAAATTGAGAGATTGAGATAATAACTCATTGAGATATTTTTATCTAGATTGAGTTCGACTCGGAGGTTGTCCATATAGATTGCTTATCGAAATATTGGGTGGGGTTGTTAGACCCCCGCTTTTTCAGTAATGACCTGTCTCCCCACCGATATTGTCCCCACTTAGCCACTGTGGTTATCCGGCAGTGTGGGGTTTTTAACGGGCATCGCTGCGGTAATCCGGCAGAAACTTCTCGGGAGGTCACCCATCTCTGGATTGCTCCCGCCCAAGCACGTTTAACTGTAGAGTTTTCTGCCAACTCTGGAGCCAACTATGCTGAAAAGGCCTTGGTGTTAGGAAAGGACAAATCATTACTTATATTCCATTCGGGCAACCACTGCCGAATATCGGGTTTTTACAACACCACCACCTTAAATTGGAGCCGTCATCGGCTCCAGAATATATTCGTAAGCCCAGATATCCGACATTCCCTGCCCCTCATGAGAAGCACCTAGACCAACCCCGTCCAGCGTACCTTCCCACCCTCGGAAGGTGACCCGTCGTCGGTTCTGATACCATTCTATAATGATCCGTCCATCCACCGATAATATCCCCACTTAGCCACTACGGTTATCCAGCAGTGTGGGGTTTTTAACGGGCATCGCTGCGGTAATCCAGCAGAAACTTCCCATGAGGTCACCCATCCCTGGATTTTTCCCGCCCGAGCATGCTTAACTGTAGAGTTTTC
Organism: Papaver bracteatum; assembly: GCA_023529315.1. Taxonomy (NCBI): domain Eukaryota; kingdom Viridiplantae; phylum Streptophyta; class Magnoliopsida; order Ranunculales; family Papaveraceae; genus Papaver; species Papaver bracteatum. Next base: position 2,089,923 of record JAJJWX010000603.1, read on the forward strand.
TTCCAACACGCTTAAAATCCCACACTGTTGGATAAACGCAGTGGTTAAGTAGAGACAATATCGGTAGAGTTACGGGTCATTACAAATGGTATCAGAACCGTCGACGGGTCACCTACCGAGGGTGGGAAGGTACGCTGGACGAGGGTGTTCTAGGTACTTCTTATGAGGGGCGAGGAACGTCGTAGATTTGGGCTTAAATATATTCAGGAATCGAGGACGGCTCCAATTTAAGGTGGTGGTATTGCAATACCCCGATACTTCGACAGTGGTTAGTCGAATAGAATATAAGTAATGGTTTGTCCTTTCCTAACATCGAGGCCTGATGGGTTCAGTTGATTGAGTTATGGGTAAAAACTTCTCAGTTAAGCGTGCTCGGCCGAGAGTAGTCATATGATGGGTGACATCTCGGGAATCTGCTGCTAGATGATCGCAGTAGTGCCGTTAAAAATCCCACATTGCTGAATAACTGCAGTTGGTAAGTGGGAAAAATATCAGTTTTAGTTGGGATACAACTAGGGGTCGTTCGGTTGGGGGAGTATGCTGGGGGATTATGCTAGATACTTCTCTCACAGGAGACAAGGAACGTCTACATTATACCGAGGCCTTTTCAGCATAATTGGCTCCAGAGTTGGTAAAAAACTCTCCAGTTAAGCGTGCTCGGGCGGGAGCAATCCAGGGATGGGTGATCGCTGTCGTATGCGTCAAAAATAATTACACTTTCTTACTATAATATAAATATAGCAAGGGCAAGAAAGGACCGTTCCCACATAGATGACTTAGGTTTTCAATATGTTTTGGTTTCCTAAAGGTAACAAGGGGGGTTTTCTGATTTTTTATAAACTAAAAGTAAAATAAAAGCAAACAAAGAAAAGTAAACAAATAAATTCAAAGATGAAAAAATATTAAGGATTTTGCTTTCATTCACTAACATGTTCTTGTCTTAATAACTATAATTGATATTTAATCTCTCATTATCAAAGGCCCTAGGATACCTTGATCGCAAGAATATTCCGTTAATTCCCTCTTGTCATCTACAAACACATTAAAAGATGCGAGTATGAGTTCTATCTAAGAGAACAACCTAACGTGTAAAAGCACTAATCAAGTTTAATTCCCTAGATGCATTAAGTTCTATGAAATCAGGCCAATCAAACGTGGAAAGCGCACTAACTCAATTTAACAAAGGTCATGGTTCACATATGATTATTAGAATATATCACTACAAGCAATAACCATATTTGTGCTACTTGTATTCAAGATGCATCACTTTTACGTATGAAACACCCTAAACTAGCATTAGATATGAATACGAGTTCAATCAATTGGCCACTCAACTAAACAAATATTCAAATCATACATGACGATATATATAGTGAATTAAGATCGATAATTATGAGACAAAACTAATGTATTGAATCAAAAAAGCATGCTTTGTGAAATCAAATTAATCCATAACCAATAATAAGATTAACTACTCATGTTAATGGGGTTCATCCAAAGAAGAAATAAATCTATCATGTTCACAAACCCTAGAACAAAAAGTAGAAAAGAAGATAATCCCCTGATATATGAGATGTGAGACCCTTTTATACTTTCTCTGCCAAAACCTAAGTCTCCACCACATACGCCCATTGTTGCTTCTGCTAGAAAGAAGTCCCAAAATCCAAGCCCACAAATCAGAGCCCAAACTCACCTGAGTAAAGTACTGAATCAGTGAGTCAAGTTGGCCAACTGAGTTAACTCGCTGAAAACCAATTCTGGCAGAGTTCTGCTTGTTTCTACAGCTTCCCTGCAGTCTTGCAACAACTCAACACACACAAAACATTCAATCATTCATACAGCCTTCTCAATTCTTGGCCAAGATTTCCCTGCATTGCCATATGCGAATCCATCTCAAACCCACTCTTCTCCACTGCAATACCCATGACAATCACCAGCACCAATCTTAAAATCTCATATGCAGTAGCAAACTCAAATCCATCATCTCACAGATCCAATACAACAAAACCCATTTCTTCTTTGAGCTCAAACACAACTTGTCCTGCAACCACCAGCCAATTTATCCTTGGCTGCAACTCAGATCAAAAATCTCTGCCTAGCCACTACACTAACACCTAACTGCAACACCATCAATACCAGCTCATTCATAATGCAGCAAAGCGCAACAACCATTCACCCTGCCAGAAATCTGCACACATTCTTGAGCCAGCTTCTGCATAGCAACATCAACACCTTGCTGCTCATGCAGTTTGAACTGCAACCAAACTTCATCTCAGTCACGAACCAACACCCCTGCAATCATTCATTGGCAATTATCTCAAGCTTAAGATTCCAGCTCATTTATCCCAATTACATGCAACATCAAATCCATCTAGAACCCTAATCACTGCCTCAACCTCAAGACCATGGCTATACTAGCTCAAGGCAGCAGCGCCTGTATCATCATGCCTGCACAACCAATTTTTGCAGCTCCAAACACCTGAACTTGCTCCATTCACTTGAGTCTCATTGCGGAAACAAATCTCCATAAACTCATGAATCTATTCTGTAACTTTTGCCGCAATTTTAGTTCATATTTCCTTGTAATTCCGGCTGCGAACTAGCTCAACTACACTTGCTCTGAGTTTGAATTCACTGCCTCCATCAACTGTCATTCTTGCTTTTCCTCACAGCTTCTCCAAATCTCAGTTGCCTACAAACCTTGTAACTCCATTTGTCTCACCTTGTATAACAGCACAGCCCAAGCCATTGCATTCAATCCTTGGCAGCTATCCATGCCTGCAACCTGAGTTCAAAGTACCAACATCATAACCTTTCATAAACTCCACCTGAACTAGCTTCAATTCCTGCCAACTCCACTCCAAACAGAAACCTGTAGCTTCTTGACTCGCTACAACCATTTATCATCTCAAACTCTCACCAGAACATCATTACCAGCTCTTAGTCGCAGCTGCACTACCTGCAAGTTCATACATTCCTCCCTAGCATTCATCTAATCCATTTATCATAGTAAACAGTCACCAGCTCTCTTTCCCTGCATTGCACTTCCTTTTCTCAGCTGCATACAACTCAACTCAAACAACAGCTGCACCACTATCTCTACAATTCAAACCAATACTCAGCTTCACCACCAACTCAATTCAACACCACAAACAACTTGAACTGCATTGTTAACAACACAACATCATTTCTTCCTCCTTATATCGATCTAAACCAAACCCATGTTACATTGCCTTTACAGCAACCACCAATAATACAACTTCCTCCATTTCTGAGGTCGACAGCAACAAAGCCTCCATTCTGCAAATTATATCATAACAAGCCATTGCTTCAACTCCAGTCATTGCAACTGTGTCGTCTCGATCTAGTATTGCTTCAACTTCATAATGCCTGCTCAATGTCATTTCTGCTATCTCAGTTCAAACCATACTCAACCAACTACACATCAAATTCCAAACTAAGTCCTTTAACATCATATCTTCTTCTTCTCGGATTTCTCAGTGAATACCAACTCCATATCATCCTGTAACTCAACAGCTACAACTCCAGCTACACTATTCACCAGGCCCTAATCTCTTCATACCCAGTCAAGCCAATAGCAGCACCAGCTTTCTTCATTTACTCAATCAAGCTCAACATCTCTCAAACTCCCATTGTAGTGCCACCAGAACATCACATAACTCCTTGACCTAATCATCTCCAGTTACAAAGTTCCGTGTAGTTCTCAACTTCTCAAATATGCTTCTACCCATCTCTTCCTTCTCTTTGCTGGCTCGATGTAGCTGTTGATCTCTGCTGAACACCCTGTATTGATCACAACCATACTTCATTGCACTCAACCATTGTGGAACCCTAGATTCCACCTACAAACCACCAGATTTCAGTGAACTCATCTCTTTCTTGGCCTGTAATACCCCAAATTCCATCCTTGACAGTGACCACCAGATCCACCATCATAATTGTCACGATCTCAGCAGCATCGCCTCTATTTTTCTTGCCTCTTCTGAATTTCAGACGAAATGATTGAGATGAATCACATTTCTCTTAATTTTAGACCTTTGGTAGTAATGGAAAGGATACTTGCATCCCACTGTAGGATAAAGGCCACCTGAATTTATTTGGCCTGTCAGTTTCAAGTAACTGACGGCCTAGTTCTCTATTCAGCTGTCAATCTTGGAGACTGACAGTTTAGTTTCCTGCATAATTCTTCATTCTAATATGTTGGAGAGCTGAGTGTTTGCTAGCTTCGAGTCTGCAAACATCCAATGTTGCCGATGCCATGAGCCCCCCATTTCTTCTCGTTTTACGTCATATGACTCCAAAACACCTAATAAACTCAAAATCAAATATAAGATACATAATTTACATGAAAACTCGCAAAGATAGCATAAACAATAGATATAAATCTAGGTGTTTATCACACCTATCAATGGGTGACCTCCCGGGAAGTTACTGCTGCATGACCGCAACGGTGCCCGTTGAAAACCTCACACTGCCGGATAACTGCAGTGGGTAAGTGGGGACAATATCGGTGGAGTTACGGGTCATTACACCGCTTAATCACCCAAATGGGATCCCAGCTATTTATAGTACCCGATCGAATAAATCACTGTTTTTAGTATTAAAATAAATTTGATTACATTTCCAGAATACAAAACAAAGTTTGGACAAGTTAGGCTAGATAAAGAACGATCAAATTTATACTTGCAGAACATAAATCTACCGCTATAAATGATCACGTTTAATTAAAATTTAATAATAAATATTCAATTGATATTTCATAATAAATGTTTCTTTAATTAATCAAATGAATATATTTTTGTTGATACATAATAAATTTATATGATACTAACCATATCACTAAGAATTAATGGTGGTTGTGATGGTGGCAGTGGTGGGGATAATGGTGGTGGGTATTTGTGAGACTAGTAGAGTGGTGACGATAATGTGATGGTGGAAGAAGTATAGTGGTAGTAGGGTGAGAAAAGGGGTCCTAAGATAGGTAAATTAAGCACTAATGGCGGTTGTGATGGTGGACGGTGGTGGTGGATCGACGGTGGGGATAATAGTGGTGGGTATTGGTGAGACTAGTGGAGTGGTGACGATAATGTGGTGGTGGAAGAAATAGTGGTAGTAGGGTGAGAAAAGGTGTCCTAAGATAGGTAAATTATTTAGTCACCCTTGGTTAATCTTTCTTTGTTTTGTTTTGTTTTAATTTGATTTTAGTTTTCAAATTACTTTTTTTATTTATTTTTTAAAATTAAAACAATTTTTAAAGGCCAGATTTTTCCAAAAAAATATGATGTTGTGATTTTAAGATTTGACGGGTCGGGGGCATGAAGAAAAATGAAAACTATAAAAGCATTGACCAAACACAAGGCTACGCGCGAATTAATTGTAATCAGTTCAGTTTCTCACATCTCTCTTTATTCCCCTTTTTTGTCATGGATTCTGTTTCTGTCATTATTTCTCCCATACTTCATGAGATTATGTAAGGCTACGCGTGAATTAATTGTAATCGATTTAGTTTCTCACATCTCTCTTTATTCCCTTTTTTTGGCATGATTTCTTTTTTTTTTGTCATTTCTCTCCAACTTCGCGTAATTATGCATGGTTGAGAAATAGTTCATGATAATAGGTAAAGAGACAAGAAAAGAAATGGATCAAGAAATAAATATTATTATAAATTTTAAGCAAATGAATAAACATAAATCTATGTAAATTGGGAACCCAACAATTTATATCAAAGAGAAAAATTAAATTCTAATGCTAACAAACTTTGCAAGATTAATCTAATTGATTTTAAAGTAATTTTAGGTGTTTTTAGTTTTGTTACAAATGTGTTGAATGACCTTTGATGATATTTTTTTGAAGTAGTGAACGAAGTAATGTTCTACTCCCCAGAGGATTTGCTCTAGCGATTAACTATGTGTGTCCCAAAGAGTTGTATGACTTACATACACAATATTAAAAGATTCGAGGATAAGGACATGTTTATTATCCAACTCCTCAAAACATTTAGACCTGGATCGATCGGTTCGATTCTTCTTATATAATTACGACATGTATGAATTGATGAATACATTTGAAACACATATCCTTGCCCGTGCCGTTACGGCACGGGTTGAGACCTAGTGTATTATAAAACACATTGGTTAAAATTGCTCTCCCAACCAATTTCAAAAAGAGTACTCTGTACTCACTAGTTTGACGAGGTGATCTACATCAATTCCTCACAGATTCCAAATTTTGGCGAGTGAATCCGATTTTCCCGAATTTTAGCGAGTCCAAGTCTGCTTTTTCCGAGTTTTGATTAAAACAACCGGTGTTTCCTAGTTTTGTTAGTAATAACAATATACGTGAAAAGCAAGACTCTAAGTCTCGTATAAATATATCCAGATATTATACCGAGTTTTGATGAGTTCCAAGCCCGAACTCATTGCCCATTATTCCCCAACCGAGCAGGACCGAGGGGTGAATTAAACTACTTTGATTCAAACACATGACAATGGTACTACATGTAATAGGTACTACATTGTATTCCCATTTTTAATGCGCCAAATGAACCTTGATGTGTTGGTTGTGGTGGTATTATATATAGTATATGGAGGATAAAGTCTTGAATACATGTTCTGTAACATATACTGGTATTGGATTGGATCCGTTCAAGAATGCAATTTATTTATTTTTATTTTTTACTTTGATCGGTAAAGGTTATGTTATTGGCGAGTTTCAAACTCAGATCAGTAATATCACCATCGAATGACTTTATTACTGTAATACAGTAACATTGACTGCTCGAGAAGGCCTACGCGAATGCAACGTTGCCAAAATAAATTAAAAAACTTTGGGTGTGAATTGGAGATCATTGAGTCATTTTCATTCTCTCCTTGATATCGGTGGCTTTTAATCATAAATTCCAGACAACAGTCACTAGTTCCACGTTATACTCCAATATACATCTTTTTCAATCTACCATAGTTATCATTTCATCAATTAATACACAATAAGTTCATTGTGTGTCCTGCCTAAAAACCATAGACAACTTAAAAGGTACTTCAATTAGCTTCTTTTAGGTACCACTAGACCAATGAAATAAGTTGCACTCTCATTCACTTACTGAAAGTTAGTTCTTTTTCGTTTTCAAGTTAATTAACTTATCTCTATTCCGACTTTTAAAGCTCAAATTTGCATACACAATTCACAAGTGCTTCAGCATCTAAATTGAATTGTTATTGGGACAAAACTATTCATATCATAATCAAGCACATTATACCAAACTTCTTAAACACGACGCATAAAAATCGTAAGCTCACGTGATTACCACTAATTAATAGTGTATTTATAATATGAAGATTTTGATCGTAGCTGGGGTTGATTATCGTGTCACATCGGTAAATCAATAATGATCAACATCTAGATTATTTAATTAGTATTGGAATCTAACATTTGGATTGTTCTCCATGAACCACTACTAGGAGTACTATAAGCACACCCACTCTTTTATCATCAACAGAGACAGCATAACGTGCAATGCAACGAGGCTTTCCAACTGCTTTTCCTTGACCTGAAAATTTCTGCGACAAAGTCATCAGTACTTATCTTAATCCTAATATTTTTAATGTTAAATTTAACATAATCTCAATCTACTTGTATTGTCATTGCCAGTTGGTTTATAATGAAAACAGAAAAAAAATGCGCTTAAAAAACACTTATAGTGGGGATACAAACAAGGCTTTGTCGTGCCAGAGTTAAGGAAGACCACATCAAGTGGTTTGAAATATAGGCCCATCATTTTTTGGACCCTTCAAATGGTTCAGAATCACAGTAAACATTTATAGCGGTTCAGAATCGCAGTAAACATTTATGGTGCTATAACCATAACCATAGTGCACTATAATACACAAGTAACGCAGCATTATTTCTTTATTTTGTAAAATGATTGTAGATACCAGGAAAAATACCAAGGAAGGAGTGCGACCTCCTCGTATCAGAAGAGGCGTGTGGCATAGCGTCTCAAGCTAAAAGAGACCCCCTGAGTCCTCCCCTTATCTTAAGAAGGATGTCGCCAAGCACCATGTCTCCCAATTCGAGTGCACATGCAGGAGTCATGAAGGACAGATCTTCTAGAAGAATCTGAAGGTACAGTTGTACGGTCAGAAGGGGCAGTAGCAAGATAAGGGAAAGTAGGGAAGGACACATGGCTTACATCTTCCATTTAAGGAAATGACTATAAATAGGTATTTTCCCTAGAAGAGGACTCAGTGATATCATTGTGGGAAATTGTGTTCTACTTCTCGGAACTACTCTCTACACCCTACTTCTATTTGTACCCTGTATATCCTGTACCGTGTATATTTTGGCGACCACAGTGGGAGACTAGGTCACTAGATTAGCGCACGATTCATCGCATGGACACTGACAGATTCACACGCCAGGCTCAGCCGCGCGTCTATGGACCTCTTACTGAGGTAGAGCAAATGTTATTTGATATAGAGGAGAATGACCGCCAAAGACAAGCTTTGATGGCGAGATTGGCAGCCATTGATCCTCCGATAGCAGAGAACCATGAGGATGGTTCGGGATCGCCTCTTTTAAACCATGGGGGAGACTTTGATCAAGACCAAAGGTTCAAAACTCCACAAGGGCGATCACAAGCGAACCAGTCCGCAAGCCAGCCTTTGACAGACGAACAAGCTCGCATCGCCCTATCAGATGGGAAGTTTACTAAGCTACTCGAAGAAAAGTATGATCTCGAAACCCAGGCTAGCGCCTATACCATAGCGTTGCCTATCCCACCTGAGATTCTATCCAGACCAATTCCTGTCAAGTATAAAACCCCAAAGTTTAAGTTGTTTGAGGGGAGTGGTAACCCTACAGAACACATGCACCGCTTCACCATGTCGCTCAATGAATATGACCAAGGCGAGATCGTGTGCATGAGAGATTTCGGAAAAACCCTGACAGGAGACGCCTTCACTTGGTATATTTCTTTGAAGCCTAACAACATACGATCATGAGATGAAATGAGATAGGCGTTCATGCAAAAGTTTTACTCCAAGCATGTGAAGATCTCCATCTCTGACTTGGGAAACATCATACCACGAAGAGAAGAGAGGCTCAAACCCTTTGCGACACGCTTCAGAAGTGAGTCCCTCAAATGTCGGACAGAGGTATCCGAAGAAGAGCTAGTGTGCATCTGTATATCTGCGCTTGAACCTAAGACGCGTCGAATGTTTGAAAACGCACATATGACAATGTTCGCCGATCTTGAAGAAGCGTTCTCTAGGACCGACGTGACTAACGAAGAAATCGAAGCCACTGAGAAATCCTGGTCTCATTCGGTTGCGTATGCCAAGGAAGACGGTTCAGGGGCGCCAAAGAGATAGGGGCCACTAGGCAATGACAATAGGTGAGGTAAGAGAAGGGCATGAGCAAGCGGTCAGGTTGTTAAAAGAATGGATCACAAATGACGACATCACTCTTCCAGAACCAAGGAAGGCCCCTAACGAAGCATACAAGCGCAACCCCCGCTATTGCCTATACCACAGGAGGGTAGATCATCCCACTAAGGAATGCCGAACCTTCAAGTGGGAGATTTACAACAAACAACGGAACGGTGAAGTAAATATGGGAGGTGACAATGATATACAAGACAACCCGTTGCCTGATCATGGAATAGCGGCCCTGACGCATGACCCTATTCACAAACTTCTTCGACGCCCTAGGCTTTGACGCTACTCAAAGGCATTTGGCTTCAATGTTCCTGACAAGGATTGCAGCCAGAGAAGATGTAAGCGCCTACCTGGACATAAAGTATCCGCTTCCTACTAATGTTATAGCCTTTACCGAAGAAGACAAGGCGGTGGATAGTGACCATACTCGCCCATTGTACCTTACCGCCAAGGTGAGAAAGGACACTTCCAAGCGGGCATTCATCGATACTGGCGCGTCACTCAACTTGATACCTTTACACATCCTAAGGAGCATTGGTGGTAAGGAATCCAAAATCAAGAAATTCCAAACAAGGATCCAGGGCTTTGGCGGTTTAATCCAACATACAATTGGGACGATTAATCTCGAAGTTAAAGTTGGCCCGATAAATGTGATTGAGCCTTTCCACGTGATGGATGTCAACAAGGCATATCAAATATTTTTGGGAATACCCTGGCTACACAAGCATGGGGTTGTGTCATCTACTTATCACCAGTGCATCAAATTCATCCTCTAGGGGAAGCAGAAGAGAGTTCGTGCCACCGAAAATCCCTTTTCCGCAGATGAGGCGTGCTATGCAGAGGCAGCTTTCTTTGAGGGTCTGAGCGAACCAAGTGAAGTGGTCTGGGAAACGACTTATCAAGAAGTGAACTCCAGCAAAGGTCGGAAGAAAGACTACATCTAATCAGATAAACGACGTTTCCGGAAAGTATCTCCCCCAGACGGGCGCCATGTGTATCGATTATAAAAATCAGCCGGGGAAGCCTCGACAGCAGAAGCCAACTTCGCGAAAGCAAGGGAGACTTTAAAGGTTGAGGATGTTCCCCACGCCTGGGAAAGAATGACAAATAATGCGCCTCCCAAACACGTAGAAGCAACAAAGAGAGTGAATCTAGGGATGGAAGAAGATCCGAAGTGGATAGAGCTCGGGGCGGCTCTATCAGATAAAGAAAGTTACGAATTGCATGAACTTCTAAAAGAATACAAGGATGTTTCCGCTTGGTCTTATGAAGACATGCCTGGCTTGAATCCCGCTTTGGTTTGTCATGAGCTAAAGGTCAACCCAAGCAGCAAGCCAGTAAGACAACCTCGACGCCAGTTCCACTACGAGACGGAAGCGCAAATCAAAGACGAAGTGAAGAAGTTGCTAGAAGCAGGTTATATCAAGCCCATACACTACCCAACATGGCTCGCAAATATCGTACCAGTGGAGAAAAATAATGGGACAATTCGATGTTGCGTGGATTTCCGAGATCTAAATCGCACCTGCCCAAAAGATGAGTTTCCCTCCCTAATATCGACATAATGGTGGATGCGACATGCGGGTATGAGATGTATGCATTCATGGATGGGCAAAGCGGCTACAACCAAGTTAGGATGAAGGAGAGTGATGCCGCCAAAAATTCATTCTCCATGCCCATAGGAAACTTCTACTACGTTGTCATGCCCTTTGGATTAAAAAAACGCTAGTGCGATTTATCAACGGGCGATGACGTCAACTTTTCACGACATGAATCATGAAATTGTCGTGATCTATGTGGATGACCTCATGGTCAAAGCAAAGAAGAGAGGGAAGTTCGCTCAACACCTTCGTCGGGTCTTCTAGCGATGTCGAAGCTTTAACCTAAAAATAAATCCGGCCAAGTGCGTGTTTGGGGGCACTACTGGAAAATTCTTGGGGTACCAAGTCTCCAGCAAAGGAATTTAAGTCGACGTCGCTAAAGCCGAAGCCATTATTTCGATGCCGCCACCCAAGAGCAAGAAAGAACATCAAAACTTGATTGGGAAAGTCTCCTATGTGAGACGCTTTATTTCAGAGCTGGTGCAGACTCTAAATCACTTCTTTCTGATGCTCAAGAAAGACACAAAGTTCATATGGGCGGAGGAGCAACAAGAAGCTTTTGAAATAATCAAGAAGTGGATGATTCACCCACATGTTCTACGACCGCCCATCAAAGGCGAACCACTTTATCTATATCTGGCACATACAAAGACCGCGATAAGAGTCCTAGTCGCTCAAGACATGGGGGGAGTTAATCTCATTCCAATCTATTATCTCAGCAAGACATTAAAAGATGCGGATTTGCGATATACGCCCGCTGAGAAGGTGTGTTTTCCCTAGATTCTGGAGACATGGAAGATACGCAACTACCTCCTAAAACATAAGTGTTATGTAGTAGCATCGGCTAACCCAATCGTCTACTTGACAACCAAGGCAATCCAATCCAGTAAGCTGGCACTTTGGTCGATGTAGTTATTAGAATTTGACTTCACTCCAATACGGACCCAAGAAGTTTTGGGTCAAGCAATCACAGATTTGCTAGCGGCGTTCCCAGGATCAGATACTTATGAAATACATACCGATTTACCAGGGGAAGTCGCCCTCACAAAAGAGACGCAGCCTCTGAAATGGAATATGCACGTCGACGGGTCCTCTTATGGAAGTCATGGGGGCGCAGGCATAGTCTTCGAGTCACCAGAAGGATAACTCAAACCGTACGCCTACAATCTCGACTATCCTTGTACCAATAACTCCGACGAGTACGAAAGCTTTCTCATAGGAATGCAAATGGCACTTGAAATGAAGATAAGGGATCTAGAAGTCATGGGTGATTCGAGACTCCTTGTGAATCAAATGGAGGGAGACTTTCATGTGAAAGAGCCAACACTAGCGATCTACCGAGATAAAGCTCAGAGACTAATGCGGCGCTTCGACCACATCACCTTGAAACACGAGGCATCTGGTGAATAAGCACGCGGATGCATTGGCTACGATGGCGTCTAAACTCCAAATTCTACAGGGGGATAAAGAATTTATCATCATCATTAAGAAGACCTCACCTATGGCGCTTGAAGACAGGAGTACTATAGAAGAACTGGATTGGCGTCGTGTGATAATAGCGGATTTAAAGCGCCCGCCGGAAGAAAGGCAACTCTCGTGGAAGACGCTAAGGGTTTATATACTTCTCGAAGGAGATATCTACTTCATCATAACTGGAGGAGGATTGTGCAGATGCCTTGGACCAAACGAAATCAAAGAAAAATTGTAGGAAATACACTCTCAAACGTGCGGGTATGCCGCGTCCATAATGCTGCACCGGCGCATCCAACGAGCTAGATTTTACTGTCCAAACATGGACGAAGAGGCTAAAGCGCTCCAAGACAACTGTTAAATTTTCCAAGGAGCTCCTCAAGAGGCAGATGTCTATGTTATCGAAAAAGACGAAGAGGACTGGCGAAAACCATACGTCGACTACCTAAAAATGGTGCCTTACCAAGCGGCAAGAAATCCGCTCTTAGGTTAACCAAGAAGTCTGGCAGATACTTCGTCCTCGACAAGAAGTTATTCCGCAAGAGTTTTGTCCAGTAAACCTTAACGTGTCTCGGAAAGGCAGAGGCTCTTCGAGTCATGGAGCTAACACATGATGGCGACCACCAAGGGAAAGCTAGGTTGTTCGCGCAAATATATGAAGCTGGCTACTACTTGCCTACAATGGAGAGCGATACGGCTGAGTATGTTCGGAAATACGAGCAATGTCAGATTCACGGAAATCCGATCCACGCGCCGCACACCACATTGCATAGTATCTCCATACCCTGGCCCTTCCACACATGGGACTGGACATAATCGACCATATCACGCCAAAATCCTCCAAGCAACATGAATATATCATAACAGTCAAAAAATGAAAAAATGAAAAAAAAAAGAAGAAGAAAAAACAAAAGAGACCGACCAATTAGACCAAAACGGAATAAAAGACACTTGGGAATAACAGTATGTGTGAAACGTAGTCCCTGTCTCCGTTGCCTAAACAAGCGTGGAATGCAGGATCCAAGGCAACTATCATGTACTTGCTGATAAGAATCATGCGCTTGGATCCAGTTTGATCCAATCATGTTGTCTAAAAAAAAAAAAGTGAAAAAAAAAAAGTGAAAAGAAAAAGAAAAAGAAAGTGTAGGGGAAGAATATTGCAACAACCTTCACTTGCGAATTATTAACGACGCAACTTAATAATGTCGCAGAAGAAATATTAGAAACGACGCAAAAAATGATAGTTTTCGAATTTTTGGAGAGAAAAGACATTTTGCGAGCATGGCTGCGAAGACTCGCATAACATATTTTAAATCCGAAATTTTGGGGGAACACAACTGTCATCTTTTATGTAAAATCATATAAATAGACATTTAGGCATAAGAGAAGAAAAAATAATTTTAGGAGGGGATCTTTTTTAGAGAGAGAGATAATTTGAGAGGGGAGATAAAATTTTAGGGGAGATTTATTTTCTTTATCATCTTCTTCCCAAAAAAAAATCTAGAGCTCCAAATATTCTTTAATGGAGTCTCAATTGTAAAATTATGTAATTACATACAATCACTAGTGAAGAACCATGGATGTAGATCACAATGATCGAACCATGTAAAAATTCTTGTGTCTCCTTTACAATTTTAGTACTTTAATCTTCATATCAAATAAATTAGATCATCAAGTCAAATTAATAGAATTCTACTGAGGGTGTAGTTGTAAGATTTCTTGCAACTACATAATTGGCGCTAGAAACAGGGACAAATTGGAAATTTCAATGGAGGAATTGTTAAATAAGATGAAAAAGAAAGAGATACAGAAGCTAAACAGGAGCAGATTTGGATTCGTAGAAACAGCCACGATGAAATCAAACAAATTTTCACCAACGTTTAGTCTTCGAAGAACGAAATCAAACAATTTCGTCAAGAAATCTTAATAGTCGATAGAGGAAATATTAGAATCGATCGCCAAATATACATTACTGTGAGTCAGAGAAAAATTTAGATAACTCGCAGAAAATTCAGCTATACCGAATGAATAGAAGATACACGATGGTCAAAAGTTTCGTCAACAATTTTGGTATATCAGCTCAACCAAGAGAGAATGATAACTCGCAGAAAAGGTCAACAAAGAAGAAACAATTTCCCCTGATCAAAGAAATTTAAAGAAAAGAAGAATGACAAAGCAGTTATATTACTTCGTCATATAATTAAGCAACACGAAGTGAAGTTGCTCGCAAGCATCATAATTTTTACTCGCAACAATAATTGAGATTGATAACAAAAATCTACGACAACAGGAGGGAGAATACATCTACAGAAGAAAGACAAGAATATTTAATAAGAAGAAAGACGATGATATCACTAAATGAAGACGAAGGTTATACAAAGGGCAGAAACAAAGTAATAATTTGCGCGAATCATACTGCACCAACACAAACAGGATCTCGCAAAGATGGTCAATAGTGTTATGAACAAGCTTGATGACTCGCTTTCGATTCTCCCCACATTCTAATTTTGTACATATTTTCTACAACTAATAGAAGAGAAAAGAATAAGAGGATGGTTACATGCGTTTCTATCGCACAGACAAGGATGCACGGATGGGTTGAGGTGAAGAGAATAACCTTCAGTTCGCATGTTCGAATCTCACCATTCGCACAAATTTTTTGCCTCGCAAATGTTTACCTTGTGAACGTTCGCAGAACCAACACTCCTACTCTTTGCACTTCGCAAATGTTTACCTTGCGAACGTTCGCAGAACCAACACTCCTACTCACTTCGAAAATGTTTACCTTGCGAACGTTCGCAGCACCAACACTTCGAAGATGTTTGTTTACTTCATGCAAAGGTTTACTTCGCAAGATCTTTGGTTATTTCGCAAGAAAAAAAAAAAAAAAAAAAGGGAGATTATTTCATAGTCATATTTCGCAAGAAATGGTTAGAACAGTTGGTATGGAGCAACATTACACAAGAGGTAGATCAAGAGTTAATTTCGCAAGACTTAATTTCTCATTTCTTCTCAATTTTCAAGCAAATCATATACTTTGCAAGAGACAACAACAAGCCGAAAAAGGTAAGTACCATTTCCTTGAATATTTTATTTACAGAAGATAAAAGATTTTTGATTTTATTTACCAAAAGCGATATACTCGCAAGATTTCTAAAAATTCTAAGATTTCCAAACATTTCAAAGATTTTTTAGATTGGTGAAAAGCGATACAATCGCAAAATTCAAAAATGACTTCATCGCAAAAATTTAAAGATCTCAAAATTTTTCAAAGACTTCAAAATTACAAAAAACAGAGAAAATTAAATTCCTATATTTCTATAGAACAATTTTGATTTAAAGAAGTGATATGAATACTTCTCATACTTCTTATACTAAACATTTTATGAAAACATTCAACATTCTATGTACATGAAAAATTTGTGATGAGTTTTTACGAATAAAAATGATTTACTTGCGATCAGCTTTCATAAAAGAAAGACACAAATATTACTTGCGATTAGCTTTCATAAAAGAAAGACGCAAACTGTGATTAGCCTCCAAAAAAGAAAGAGAGCTGCAGAAAATTTACACAGGCAAACCTTTGTGGCGTACACCCTAGTTCGCGAAGCAACATTTCGTAAGAGGCAAAGTCCTAAAGTGTGTCATTTAAGGGGGTACCTATAACCATGGCTCAGGGACACCAGAACACCACCAAGGAACCTGAGTACATGGAACTTTATGGGGTACAACCCAATAACGGGGTACCTATCCGGGTTAGACACCTTGGATTCTCAACCTAATCTTGCGATGTACCATGATTTAGGTTGGGCGACTAAGGTATACTGTCTTTCTCAAGAAGTGCAGAAAACGATCAAGGCGCCGAGGTACACGGTTGAGTCAAGAGTGCCGAGTGGGCTTGAAGCACACCTGCCATTTTTGACAAGTCTTGGCAAATGATGCACTTGGCCCAAAGATACCCCATAGGGTGCAACCTCGTAACTATAAGCCCTATAGGCAAAAAGGATAAGAGGTTGCGATCAAAAGATGGTTGTTGGCAGAACCGGATGGGAAGAGCTAACCTTATATGGTCGATGTACGCTTCCTTGAAAGGGAAACCAAGGGGAAGATAAAGGGCAGAACCCTCCATTAGGGAGATGATACGTGCTATAAGACGCAAATGTCATGAGGCTTTTTGTTCGCAAGAACATAAAGGCTTGTCATATTTGTGCAACAACTGAACTTCTGCGAGCCTTCTAAAAAAAAAAAAAAAAAAGAACTCGCAGAACTTAATAAAGAAGTTAAGATGAGATCAATGGGTTTTTGCATGAAAGTGTAAAGACGTCCTGCGATTTCACCGCAAGATGGCAATGTCATGGGGCTTTATTTTCGCAAGATTATTTAGGCCTGTCATATTGTCGCAACACTTCCTGAAGAGGCTAAAATACTATACAAAAAAGATGACAAAATAAGACCTTTAACTAGGAAGTCAAAATAAGACCACAAGAGAATACGCAAATAAACTTGCGAATATGATTGTATGTAAGCAAACAAGCTTGCGAAAATATTTCTTGAGAAATGAAATTGAGATTATGCATCTTTAAAATTTTAATTATATTATATCATACGAGACTAATAGTGCAGGAATGGAAGCAATTTAAAGTTACAGCAATTTTACCGCGGAAAAATGAGCTAAGTAACACAAACTTTAAATATACATTGCAATAGATAAGCATTCGCAGCATATAAGCATCATACTCGCATCATAAAATCATTGCATAAGCATTTCATGGCATAAGCATCGCATACACATTTCATAACATGATCATTACATAAATATTATGTTCGCACAAGTATTTTACAAAATTTTACAGGATAATACCGCGAAACTTCGCAGGACCATTTATAATTCGAAGGACTATTCATAATTCGCAACACTATTCGGAGCACTATTCATAAATGTTCAAAAAATCGCAGAAAAACCCAGAAATTCGCAGAAATATTCAAAAGTTAACAGGGTTACCACTTGAGGCAGAGGCAAGATAAGAATAGAGACGCAATTTAATCATTCAACATTTTCTCAAGGATTCTCCTTCATAGATAAAGAACAGAGGCAACTATGGATACCCAAGAAAATATCTTATGTTCTTTATCTTCTCAGTAAGTATCCTCACCAAAAATGGAATAATAATTTCG
The DNA here is from genome assembly GCA_023529315.1 of Papaver bracteatum. NCBI lineage: Eukaryota > Viridiplantae > Streptophyta > Magnoliopsida > Ranunculales > Papaveraceae > Papaver > Papaver bracteatum. Next base: position 2,107,624 of record JAJJWX010000603.1, read on the forward strand.
CATGAATAGAGGCAATACTTATCACTCTTATTTAAGGACGGATACTTCTTACATTTAGAGGATTAAGTACTTTTTATACTTCTTAAGGATACTTCATACTTCTTATATATTTCGAGGATTAAGTACTTCTTATATTTCTTCAAGGGTACTTCGCATACTTCATACTTCGCAAGACGATACTTCTAATTACTTCTTAAAGCTTCAGAACTTCGCAAAAGAATAGAGGCAAGTATATACTTTTTGAGTTTGATATTCTTTCGCTCGTTCCTTCATCAACAAAGATCAAAGACTACTACAACGGATTTTTTCTTAAAGATCGCTCTTCAAGCAATATTCAAGAAAAAAGAGGCAAGATGTAGGGGCAGAATATTGCAGCAACCTTCACTTGCGAATTATTAATGACGCAACTTAATAATGTCACAGAAGAAATATTAGAAACGACGCAACAAATGATAGTTTGCGAATTTGTGGAGAGAAAAGACATTTTGCGAGCATGGCTGCGAAGACTCGCATAACATATTTTAAATACGAAATTGCGGGGGAACACAACTGTCATCTTTTATGTAAAATCATATAAATAGACATTTAGGCATAAGAGAAGAAAAAATAATTTTAGGAGGGGATCTTTTTTAGAGAGAGAGATAATTTGAGAGGGGAGAGAATATTTTAGGGGAGATTTATTTTCTTTATCATCTTCTTCCCCAAAAAAAATCTAGAGCTCCAAATATTCTTTAATGGAGTCTCAATTGTAAAATTATGTAATTACATACAATCACTAGTGAAGAACCATGGATGTAGATCACAATGATCGAACCATGTAAAAATTCTTGTGTCTCCTTTACAATTTTAGTACTTTAATCTTCATCTTCATATCAAATAAATTAGATCATCAAGTCAAATTAATAGAATTCTACTGAGGGTGTAGTTGTAAGATTTCTTGCAACTACAGAAAGTATTATTTTGGTTGAATAAAGTCACTTCTGGTTCCCTTGTATATGCCAGTGAGTTGATGTAGAATTCAAACCAGTAGCTCAATCCAATAGGAATAGGTTCATCTTGGCAGTGACCTTCAAACAGATAAGGGAAACATCGATCACTTTTGAATATTCGCCAACATCTACATCTATATCCATCTTCTTAATATTTTCATTGTGATTGTTGTTTGTTAGTTTCCGAGTATTGTGGTTTGTTCGACTATCTAATTAGAGTTTATTTACTAATATATGAATTGAATTTGCAAGGTACCTCCTCCTGTAGTCATTTTGGATTCGTTCATTGATTTGTCACAAATAGAGGGAGTTGGAAATATAGGTTTTGTAGGCAGACCTCTTGTAAACCTTCACGGGACTATAACTCGTCCACTAGGGACACCTAGGGGTTTAAAGGCTTGTTATTTATGCTAAAAGTGACCGTAGCCTCGACGAGACGGAGTTGTATGTATCTTTTAGAATTATTTTGTTTAATTTGCTCGAGGACTAGCAAAGTATAAGTGTGGGGGAATTTGATAGGTGTCTAAAACACCTTTATATTTATCTATTGTTTATGCTTTCTTTGCGAGTTTTCTTGTAAATTATGTATCTTATGTTTTGTTTTTGAGTATTTAGGTACTTTGGAGTCATTTGGAACAAAATGAGTATAAACAGCGCAAAAGTCTCATCTCATGTGCAACTGCTATTGGAGGCAGACTATTTCTCATTATTTGCTTTTATCTCTTCATCTCTGTCTGAAAAGTATGTCGGCTTTAGTGATGCAAATATTTTGTCTGAAAATCACGACAACTTTAGTGATGACTCTCATTGAAGAGTATAAAGTGAATATGAGAAATAAGGGACGGTTGTTGTTAGCGGAGGAACTCGAAAGAAGTAGAAAGCATTCATTTGGAGTGTAAAGGGAAAAGCCGTCATTTTCACAGTCGAAAACTATCTGGAGCCCATTCAAGGTTAAAGGACAGCTCTGTGTGGAGGAGCACTATAGACCAATTAGTCAAGGTTAAGAGGAAATTATTTGGATGAACATTAAACATAGGTTGGATGAGGTTAGGGGGATGCCAATTTGGATACCCCTTATCAGAACAACTAGTTATCAATAACCAGCCCAACCAATAACCCTAGAATTCAGGGCTTCTCAATCATTAGTACACTGATATGAAGAACAGATCGAGAATAAACTATTGAACCCGAGCTGAGGCTGTAGTCCAGTCCGAGAGAAGAGAGTTGAGGGAAATTGAGAGATTGCGAAAAGAGTATGGCAGCTAGTGAAACTATGGTTCATTTCAAGATGGGTTTGAACCAGAAATCAAGATGGAGGAGCAACAGCTACTGCTGCTATTGATTAAGAGATGGGTCTGTGAGTTAAATCCAATAAGGATGAAGAACTGAGGTCATTGGAAGACTAGGTTTCTGAAATGGGTGAGTTGATTCTGTGATGAGTAGATGGTGGTTTGAGTGGTAATGGGTGTTGCTGTTAAGATCCTTATTTGAATGTTATCTTGGGTTGTTGAACTGACAGAATGGATGGAATTGAAATATGAAGTTGTTCGGTGTTTGATAAGCAATGGAAGTAATTTGGGTTCTGTGAGAAGATTGGAAGACTGGGTTTGTTTCAGAAGTGTAATTACTGCAGGGATGGAGATATAGAAGGGCTTGGAAACACCACAACTTGTTCATCCCTGTATTACCAGAAAACGCATACCATGTGTTTGTGTAAATACCCTGTTGGCATTGTTGCAATTCAAGCTGGCTATGCAGTTGTAATGTGTTAGTGCTTTCGTTGGATCCGGGAGGCTGATATGCAAGTGTTGTGGCAGTGAGAGCTATGCAAATTATGATTACAGCTGGTAGTATTGTTGGAATGCAAGGAACTACAGATTAAGTTGGAATCGCAGCTGGTAAAGTTATGTTTCTATGTTTCTCCAGCCATGAAGCTGAGATGGAGCTGTTGTGGGAGCTGCGGATGTTGTTAATTACAGAGAATGGAGTTGAAGTGCAACAGCTGAGAGATAGTGCTGTAGTAGTTATGGGTTCTAACTTCTATGTGAGATCAATAGACATAGGGTATAATTACAATAAGGAGGAATTGCAGCTGGTGCTATAGAATGATGCATTGAAGTGTTAGTAGTGGAAGTGTTGCAGCTTAAATGGTCATGTTTGGCAGTAGCTGAGAAGATGTTGCAGGAATGGTTACGAAGGAGCAGATGTTGTTGACTGTGTGGTACGGCGATGCTATTGCTGTCAGGGGTGCTGGTAAATTGTGCCGCAGGAATGAAGCGACAAGTGATGTTGTTCGAGTTGGAGATGATAGAGGCGGCTCAAGATTGAATGGAATTATAGAAGAACAAGGAGAAGTGGCTGGTCTTGGTGGCATTACAGGTCGAGTTTTTGGCAGTTAGAATGTTATCAGTGCATCTGCAGTTGCTGGGATGCTGTTGTACAGAAGAGAATGAGCAGATGGGTTGGAATTACTGGTTTGATGACTTACAGGGTTGGAAAGTACTGGGATCTACAGCTACTGTTAATGGAATTTGCATCTGGGGTTGAAGTGATGTCTGGCAGTGAGTTAGTTCGCATTTTGACAGAGAAGTCACGGCCATCTTGGCCGTGAATTTGTGGCTTGTGCAACATTTCAAAACCAAACCAAGTCAGCCCAACTCAGATCTGATTCAGCTTTTGACTCGTTTGACCCGGCAGTAACTCGGTTGACTCCGAGTTGGATCGTTGACTACTTTTGGGAAAGATTTTATACATGGGTTTCTCTTGCTCGTGGGCCGGGTGAATTTCCAACTAATGGACTTTGAAGACAAAACCTATTTTTGGAAGGAGAAAAAGCTATAAAAAGGAAGTTTTCTACACAATTTGATAGAACGTTTTATTCTATTCTTGGAGCTTTTGCAGAGAACTACTTCTAGGGTTTGCTTTCTTTTATGTTTTATCTTATTTCTTTGAATATTATGATGATGAACTTCATTAATATGAGTAGATAAATACAATAATTGGTTATGGGATAAAAGTTGATTTCTTCAAGCATGTTATTTGATTCTATGAATTAGTTTTGTCTCAATTTTATCGTTTATGATTCATCGTTTATATTATCATATGATTTGAATGCTAGTTTGGTTGAGTCCGGAATCAATTGGATTTGTTTACATCTCTAAAGCTATATTAGGGTTTTCAATACGTAAAAGTTGTTATCTCTGATTTCTAGTAGCATCTTGTGGTTAATACTTGTAGTGATATATCTTTTTAATCGCATATGAATCATATCCTTTGTTAAAACGAATTAGTGCTTTTACACGTTTGTTTGCATCGATTAGTCTTATTTCATAGAACTTATTGCTCTTAGGGAGTTAAATCTAATTGTGCTTTTACACTTTAGGTTGCTTTTTAAGAAGATTTCACAATAACATCTTTTAATGCTGTTTGTGATAAAATCAGGAAATAAACGGGATACTCTTGCGATCAAGATATCCTAGGACTTTTGATAATTGAGAGATTAAATACCAATTCTAATCATAGATGAAAAATTCATGTTTATGAATGATATTATCCCTTAACCAATATCTTCTCCTTATTGATTATTTCCACTATTTACTTTGCTTTATTTAGTATTATTACTTTGATAAAAACAAAAACACACCTTGGGTTATTTGGTTACATAAGAATCTGAAAATTGCATAACAACAATCGCCTCTCTGTGGATACGAACTCTTTCTTATCGAATACTATATTCATAATTAGTAAAGTGAGGAAGTGAATTATTTTTGACGTATATGACACGCATCACTAGTCATAAGAAGTTAGACACAAATATGAACACAATCTCATTCTTAAAAGTTGAGAGAGAAATAACCATCCCTTATCGAAAGAAATTCGGGTTCGGAGTGATCAAAAGTCTCGACTCTGCCTCACAGGAAAGGGTTTTATGAAATTTCACTTAATAATAAATAAATTTTTATGGGTCACACATGTGTCCAGGTAGGAGTGAAGAGATAAATCCTGCGACACGTTGAATGGTAGGAAGGTAAAAAACCTCCGAAATGTTTTGAAAACCCACGTCTTTTATTCATTTTGAAAACCCTTTTTTTCTGACGATCTCTAAGAAAGTAAATAAACCACTTAACGAAGGTGGGAATATGCTTACTTACCTCGTTATCCGTTCGATGTGCAGTTAGCACCACTCTCACAGCATCCATATAAACGTCTTCGGTCTTCAACTCTTGATGATGAAATCTTGAACTTCGTAGAATCTTGACAGTGTGATTGTTTCCTCTAATTCCTTGTGGCTTGAAACTTCATTATGAATATTCCTTCTTTCCATTGGCTTTATTGAAAGAATACAAAACTAAATATGAACTAAACAAGCCAAAATATGATGCAATGGGTGATTTTTTTTTTCCTTTTTTTTTGACAACATAATATAATATAAATAAAAATAAAGTTAAAAATAAAAATAAAAAGTACAAAGGCCATGGTGTAAGTACTTTACCACTTGATTCTTCACAACTTGTATGTCTTGATATCATAAACTTCTTGAATTCTCATCTTGATAATTTTCGCTCTTGTACATAAGTCTTCAACTTGTAAAAAAATATGCTCCTTGTCTTGTTTCTTTACTTGAATCTGAAATTTGCTCATTTATGTATCGTTGCTTGTAAACCTTGAACGTCTTCAACTTTCCTTCGAATTTGTGATGCTCCTCTTGTTGATGATGTTTCTATGGACCTGTTGGTGTATAGAGAGGTAAAGTGGATGGTGCTAACTGCGAACAAGATTACAAGTGGTATGTAAGTTAGCAATTCGATGTCACCATCATGATTGATAAAATAGCACTCAAAAGATCAAAATAGAGCTTCTATTGGTGGGAGGTTTGGTAGCTCACCATTCTACCCGGAGTTTACGTACGGTGACAAACACTCTAAAAGCACGAATTTAGACAGGTACAAAGAAATGAAGGTCGGTGCCTCTCATGATGTAACATGAGTAGTCTCCACTATAGGGGACCACTACTCTACTACCGAATTCGGTCTGCACCTTATTTTCCACTGGCATGGTTAAATCCAACTTTAACTCTCATACAAGTAAGATACCCGGTCATGTTCTCTGTCATCTCTAAGTTCAATCACTCTTATGAGAATCTCGATGTAATCTTAGCGACATGTATACTATATGACTCTAAACTAACCACAAGTTGGAGTTTTCATTCACTAATTTACACAAAAGTTGAAAACTTTAAAAAATTTACAATGCAAATGCTTAACCACTCCCCCACACTTAAACTTTACATTGTCCTCAATGTAAATTGAGTCATCGAAAGTAACTCAAGATGGGAAATCCTACATGATAATATGACAAGAAATCAGAAAAAGTAAATTCAACACAAGAAAAACTAAAAACAAGACAAGAAAATACAAATAAGACAAGAAATACTCATCCTATGGGTTGCCTCTCATTTAGCGTTTGGTTTAAAGTCGTCAGCCCGACTATCTCCTTGCTTTCTATGACTCCTCCAGGGGGGGTGCATCCACAAAATTAGCTCCTTCCACCACTTCGGAAGTGAAATTCTCATAATATGGTTTCAACCGGTGCCCATTAACTTTAAGTTCCTTGCCTGTATCTATGCTACGAATTTCTACTGCACCATGAGAAAACACATTAGTAACAATGAAAGGTCCAATCCAACGTGACCTTAATTTACCTGGAAATAAATGCAAGCGAGAATTAAACAAACGCACTTTATGCCCAACACAAAATTGTTTTCTAGAAATCATAGTATCATGAAGTGCCTTTGTTTTCTCCTTGTAAATGTGTGAGCTTTCAAATGCATCATTGCGAAGCTCTTCTAGCTCTTGGAGTTGTAACTTCCTTTGTTTTCCAGCACCATCCATCTCCATATTGCATTAATTAATCTCCAAAAACGCCTTATACTCAATCTCCACGGGTAAGTGACAAGGTTTACCATACACAAGCCTAAAGGGAGACATCCCAATAGGTGTCTTGTATGCGGTTTTATAAGCCCACAAAGCATCATTAATTCGCATGCTCCAATCTTTCCTTGTTGGATTCACCGTCTTCTCTAGAATGGATTTCACCTCCCGGTTAGAAACCTCGGCTTGTCCATTTGTTTGGGGATGATAAGGTGTTGCAATCTTGTGCGACACATTGTACTTCTTCAACAAGCTTTGTAAGGTCCTATTTTTTAAGTCAGAACCCCCATCGCTAATTATGGCTCTTGGACTTCCAAACCTTGAAAAAATATTAGCTTGCACAAAATATAAAACAACTTTGGAATCATTAGTTGGGGTGGCCTTAGCTTCCACCCATTTAGAGACATAATCAACAACAAGTAATATATAAAAATTCCCATGAGAGTTGACAAAAGGACCCATAAAATCAATACCCCATACATAAAAAACTGCAATAAATTGAATAAAAGTTTGTGGCATATGATTTCGGGCACCTAGATTACATGTTCTTTGGCACCTATCACAAGTTATACAAAATGTATATGCATCCTTAAACAAGGTTGGCCAATAGAAACCGCTTTCAAGCACCTTGTGAGCGGTTCTCTTACTTCCAAAATGTCCTTCGCAAGTATAAGAGTGACAAAATGACAAGATAGAATTAAATTCATATTCGGGAACGCACCTTCTTATTACTTGGTCTCTGCCATGTTTCCATAAGTATGGATCATCCCATATGTATCGGTTCCCTAACCTCTTAAGTTTGTCCCTCTCAGCACGAGACAAGTTCTTTGGGATATGTTTAGTTACCAAGTAATTCACAATGTCAGCATACCGGGGTTCTTCAGAAGCAATTGAGAATAGTTGCTCATCCGGGAAACTTTCACACAATGGGATAGCTTCCTTGTCCACATCAAGACGGCTCAAGTGATCCGCAACGGTGTTCTCAATTCCTTTCTTGTCTTTGATTTCAATATCGAACTCTTACAAGAGTAAAATCCATCGTATGAGCCTCGGTTTCGCTTCTTTCTTCGTTAGCAAGTACCTAAGTGCTGCATGATCAGAAAAAACAACAACTTTCGTACCAATTAGATAACAGCGAAATTACTCCAACGCAAATACAATGGCCAATAACCCTTTTTCAGTGGTTGTGTAGTTTTGTTGAGCTTCATTTAATGTTCTAGAAGCATAATAAATGGTATGAGGTATTTTCCCCCACACGCTTCCCAAGCACCGCACCAGCCGCATAATCACTTGCATCACACATGAGCTCGAAAGTCTTGCTCCAATCCGGTGGTTTAATGATAGGGGCTGAAATCAAAAGTTCTTTCAAACGATTGAATGCCGCCATACACTTTTCATCAAAGTTAAAAACCACATATTTTTGCAATAAGTTGCAAAGTGGTGATGTTATCTTGGAAAAATTCTTGATAAATCTACGATAAAAACCTGCATGTAAAATAAAAGAGCGTATCTCCCTCCCCGTAGTGGGAGGGGTTAGAGCACGAATAAGGTCTATCTTAGATTTATCGACTTCCAAGCCCTTAGAAGATATTATATGGCCTAAAACTATGCCATGAGTTACCATGAAATGTCACTTCTCCCAATTCAGCACAAGGTTTGTTTCAACACATCGTTCAAGGATTAATGACAAGTTGTTCAAACAAAGGTCAAATGAATCACCAAAGACACTAAAGTCATCCATAAACACTTCAATGATGTTTTCAACATACTCAGAAAAGATACTTACCATACACCTTTGAAAGGTAGCTGGAGCATTGCATAAGCCAAAAGGCATCCTTATATAAGCAAAAGTACCGAAAGGACTAGTGAAAGTGGTTTTCTCTTGATCCTCCGGTGCTATCAGAATCTGATTGTAACCTGAATAACCATCAAGGAAATAATAATAAGAGTTTCCAGCTAAATGTTCAAGCATTTGATCAATAAAAGGTAAAGGAAAATGATCCTTCCTAGTAGTGGTGGAATTCAACTTTCTATAATCAATACAAACCCTCCAACTAGTTTGCACAAAAGTTGGGACAAGTTCATTCTTATCATTCTCCACCACGGTTACACCTGATTTCTTTGGTACAACTTGTACCGGGCTCACCCACTTGCTATCAGATATAGGGTAGATAACACCCACTTCCAAAAGCTTGAGGATCTCCTTTTTTACAACTTCCATCATGGGAGGGTTCAAACGATGTTGCGCTTTCCTTGTAGGCTTTGCATCGTCCTCCAAACGAATCTTATGCATACAAACAGCAGGGCTTATACCCTTGATATCGGAAATTGTCCATCCTATGGTCGTCTTGTACTTCCTTAGCACCCTTAGAAGTTTTTGCTCCTGTAATTCACTAAGCTCGTTAGAAATAATCACATGTAACTCTTCATTGTCACCCAAGTACAAGTACTTTAAGTGACCTGGAAGAGGTTTCAATTCCAACTTTGGAGATTTAACAATAGAAGGTAAAAGCTTTTCATCACTGCATGGTAAATAAATAAAAAATATATTATGAGTTTCCGGACATCCTTGTAGTGAGTTAAGATCACCAAGGGCTTCCCTGACTTCGTTACCACACTCTACACTATCATCCATGGATGTAGTTAAAACAGTTTCCAAAGCATCATCACCATTCAATTCAAACACTTTTTGTGCCAATGCATCCATAACATCAACGGAGAAATAAGAGTGGACATCACTAGGATATCTCATCGTCTCGAAAATGTTGAAATGTATTATTTCTCTATCAATTTTCATAGTCAATGTTCCCATGTCCACATCAATAATGGTTTTAGTCGTTTTCATGAAGGGACGCTCAAGTATCAATGGAAGAGACGAGTCCGGTGAACCTTCATCCATCTCTAATACACAAAAGTCGGCTAGAAATACAAGTTGATTAACCTGCACGAGAACATCCTCAACATTACCCATTGGGTAGACATTAGAACGTTCGGCTAATTGCAACATAATTCCAGCCTTTTAAAGAGGACCTAGATCAAGTGAATTATACATGGATGCTGGCATAACATTAACGGATGCACCTAAATCCCACATTTCTTTGTTAAAAGTAGTGTTACCAACTGTGACAGGAATGTCAAAGCTACCAGGATCCTTGCATTTCAGTGGGAGTTTGTGTTGTAAGATTGCCGAAGCATTCCCCCCCACACTTAGAACTTCATTACATTTGAGCCTTTGCTTATTGGTACACAAATCCTTCAACACTTTTGCATACTTGGGAACTTGCTTGATAGCATCAATGAGTGGTATATTCACATGAATCTTCTTAAGAACGTCTAAAATCTCCTTTTCTAGTTCCGCCTTCTTAGAACTTGCAAATCTGCGAGGAAAAGGTATAGGAGGAATATAAGTAGGAATAGGAGTTTTAGAGTTAGAAATAGGTACCTCGGGTGTTTGGGAAATTTCATCCCTTTTTTTCTCCAAAACTGGCTCCATTGGAGCTTATTCTTCACCCAAATCAGTAACTTCGGGTTGCACAAGTTGTGTACCACTTATCAACGTAATAGCATTGACACCCTCTTTTGGGTTAATGGTTTGAGAAGGGAGTTTCCCACTATTTCGTGCCTTCAATTTGTTGATATCAATCGCTATGGAGCCCACTTGAGTCTGCAACTCCTTGATAGCACTCTTAGTTTCCTACTGACTTTATTTAAACATGGTAAAAATACCTTGCATCATTTTTTGTAGCTTTGCATCGATATTGGAACCTTGGTTTTGCATAGTTTGTTCTGGTTGCTGAAATTGTTGTTATTGCAGTTGGAATTGTTGTTGTTGCGGTTGAAATCCACTCGGACGGTTGAAACTAGGTTTTTGAACCGCACCCTGCTTATTGGCATAGATGAAATTTGGATGATCTCTCCATCCCGGATTGTAGGTGTTGTTGGAGTAGGGATTATACCGTCTTTGCAGATTTGTAAAAACCGCACTAGCTTGCTCCAACTCTTCACCATACGAAGGTAATATAACTGCATCCATATTTTGCATCATTTGATCCATATTCTCCATCCTTTGATCACGGTGTGATGATGATGAATTACTAACTTCATGCACTCCCCTAACCATTGGTTCCCTTCTTGTGTGGAATTGTTGCGAGTTTGCAACCATGCTTTTAATCAACTCGGTAGCTTGGGCCACCGTCTTGTTCACTAGTGCACCACCACCCGCTGCATCAAGAAGATATCTATCACTTGATTGGAGGCCTTCGTAGAAGTATTGGATTATCATAACATCACTAAATTGATGGTGAGGACATCTTGCCACCAATCTCTTGTATCGTTCCCAACATTCATACAAAGATTCTCCAACATGTTGTTTTATTCCACAAATCTCTTTGCAAATTTGAGTAGCCTTTGACGCAGGAAAATACCTCTCTAGAGAGAGTTTCTTCAACCCGTTCCATGTAGTGACACTTCCAGATGGCAAACAATACAACCAATCCTTAGCACTGTCCACCATAGAAAATGGAAAAACTTTCAACATTGCACCATCGGCATCAGTCTCCGCTGGAAGCATGGCCTTGATAATGGTATGAAACTCCATAAGATGCTTGTTTGGGTCTTCATTCACCATGCCATGGAACTTTGGCAACTCTCTAAGCAACCCCGGCTTGATCTCGAAAGTTGAGTTTGTTTGGATACACCATTGTTGTGAATCAAGCCTATGAGAATCCAAGTCCTTGAGTGTACGATTTGCATTACCCATTGCTTCTTCTTCTTCAACTAGTAGTTCTTCTACGAATAGAACCTCTTGTTCTTCTTCTAGTTGTAACTCTTCTTCCACTTCTAATTCTTGTTCTTCTGTTGTGTCTTGACTTGGTTGGAGTATTATGCCTCTTCGAGTAGCTATCCCGCACCTTGGATAGTTCCAATCTTTAGAAGCCAGGTATTAGGTACCTGAAAACAATTCTCGCAAACAAGTGAGAATCAAGACAAGAAACGAAAAACAAAGATAAAAGCAGAAATTATAAAAAAAAACTAAAAACTTAATAACAAGCCATATGCCTCCCCGGCAACGGCGCCAAAATTTGGTCGGTTGTAAGCCGAGCAAAAATAATTTCACTTTCTTACTTAACTAAAATAAATGAAGTATATGATAAGAAAGAGTTCGTATCCACAGAGAGGCTTTTGTTGTTATGCAAATTTCAGTTTCTTAAAAACCAATGGGGGGGGGTTGATATTTCAAAGCAATAAAAATAAATTTAAAGCAATAAAGTATTAAAATAATCAATAAGGAGAAGATATTGGTCACGGGATAGTTTCATTCACAAACATATATTTTCATCAATGACTAGAATTGAAATTTTAATCTCTCATTTACTAAAAGTCCTAGGATACCTTGATCGCAAGAATATCCCGCTAATTCCCTGATTTCATCACAACCACATTAAAAGATGCATATGTGAATTCTTCCTAGAAAGCAACCTAAAGTGTAAAAGTACAATTAAGTTTAACTCCCTAAAAGCAATAAGTTCTATGGAATAAAACTAATCAAGGCAATCAAAATGTGTAAAAGCACTAATTCGATTTAACCCAAGTTATGATTCATATGTGACTAGTAGGATATATCACTACAATCACTACCCACAATTATGTTACTTAGAATCAGAGATAAACAACTTTTTCGTATTGAAAACCCAAATTTAGCTTTAGATATGAATGCAAATCGGATTGATTCTGGACTCAACCAAACAAACAATCAAATCATGCAACAATATTAAAAATGAATCACAAACAATAAAATATTGAGACAAAACTAATTTATTGATTCAAATATTATTTGTGAACTCTAATTTATCCCATAACCAATAATAAGTATTTAGTTACTCATAACTTTTGAGTTCATCATAATCATAATCAAAAATAAAATGAAGAACATGAAAAATAAATGAAATCAAACCCTAGTTGTCGCTCTCCTCCAAAACCCCAGTAGAATAATGTGTCCCCAAAGAATAGAAACTTTTCCCTTTTATAGCTTTTCAACTTTTCAAAATTAGGTCTTCAAAACCCAAAGTCCAATAACAAGAAGTCCACCAAGCTCATGTGTGTAAAATACCCATGTGAAAATATGTCCCAAAAATAATTCATCGGGAAACTGTGTTTTCTGCCGGAATCCGGCCCCAGAACAAATCTCAGGTGACCGGGAAAGTCCACCCGGTCACCAGTCAAACATGTCAAACCTAATAGTCAGGCCAACTAGTTTCAGGCCATCTTGCAAGGCCAAACTCAATGCTGCACTATCATTGTGCTTCACCAATTCAACTCCAGCCATGATGGTTGTGCATTGTTTGCAGCTTTAGTTCACTGCCTTGTAGCTCCAATTCCACCAATTTGCACCTCAACACACTACCACTGCAACCAAGCCACAACTGCATCTGTAAATGAACCACCAACTCTTAACATTCACCTAGACAAACACCACACAGTGAACTCATTAAACCACCAGTTCAACTGCAACAGAACCTCCATCTATGTCCAACCAACACCTGCAATAACAGCTTTATGCTTGGGATGTTCTTCTCAGACTCAACCAGACTGATGCATTAACATCCACAAACCAATCCACTTGCAATTGCACAACATATGAGCCATTGCTCAGCTGTATCATTTACAAAACCACCTACAACCACTACCATGAGCAACAACACCACCAACTGCAACCCCTAGATGCAGCACTTTCACACCATGTTCATTATATCACTTATACTCATTGCTTCTGGTTACCAAGAAAACCCAATCCAGTGAACCATTTAAACTCAGGTGCTATGTTGCTTTACTGCACCATTACCATTTATCCTGCTTAAACCATCAACTCAACCATCCAATTTCCGCTGCAATATCATCTCCATCTCCATACCCACAACAACGCCATCTTGTTCTTGTCAGTAAAATCTTGTAACTCCAACATCTCCAATTCCCATTATCTGTATCTCTATCACCTGCAATTCCACTGAAACCAGCACCACCTTCTTCCATGTAATTCAACAACAAACAACAGACAATCAACCCATTTCAATTTTGCCTTTGTAACTCACTACATACTGCAATATCAAAATTCCATTTGGGCTCAAACTGCATCTTCAATTTCATGAACCTCCTCCCTGTAATTCAACCAACAACATACCACAGTACCAACAACCTCCATCAGCTCAATTTATCTCCACTTGCAGCTGAAACTGCAACCAAACCATTAACCTCAGTTGTTCATCACTGCAACTCCTTAAGTTCTTCACTCTCAGATCCCCTTTTCTGTGTTCATCATCTCTTCCACTAATAGCACATTCATTAACATCACCATATTCTTTATATCTTCTCTGCCTGACTTCAACTCAGCTGCAATCATCACTTCAATCACACAAATCAAACCCATGGATCATAACCACCAGAAACTATAGCTGCTGCTTCTTTCCTTAGCTTCAACCACTCATACCAAACACCAGAGTCATTTCATACACATCTCTAATTTTATCCTAATCATATTCAGAAACCCATTTAGTCAAAATTACCACAACCCATTAACAGCAGCATCAACTCCTGCAATTTCTGCTTCAAAACCTTCTCTATCTGATTTCATCTTAAACGCTACCTCCATTGCAGTAGTCACCATCTCCTATTTGTGTTCATCACCTGAACTTCAACCCAAGATCGAACTATAACTTTAAGAACCCTAAATTCATCTCAAAATTGACTTACCTGTAGAAACCTTACTTCTGATTTCTTCCCTACCCAAATTAATTCCATCTTCATTTGCAGTAACAACCTAGCCTTCCATGATCTCCAGTGCCTAAAATCCTCTTCTAACACAGTAAAACCTACTTTGTTCTTCATCACAGGTTTATCTGAGTCTCCCCTTTCTTTGATTTGAAGTGCCTCCATGCTCTCTGTCAATTTCAGGCAACAGAGGTAATGATAATGACGAGAACGAAATTACATCTTCTCTGAATTTTAGGTCGCGTGTTGGAAAAGAGATTCATATTGACACCCCACTTTAGTGGTTAAGGGGTAAACAACTCACACATGACCTATCGGTCCCAGATAGCCGACAGCCCAGTTCTTTGTTCGAATGTCAGTTATGTGAAGATGACAGTTCATTCTTCACCTCTTCTTCTTTTGCTCCCAAGGACTCCATTGCACCTAATAACTCAAAACTAAACATAAGAGATGCAATTCCCAAGGATAGTAGCAAAGAAAGCATAAATACTACATATAAAAATAGGTGTTTTACAACACCTATCATCGAGCCACCTTATGAAACTCATTTTCATAATCAATCATATAAGATGAATGATTCATATTCATATAGGAATCAGTTTCGGTTCGTTGAATTCTAGAGAACCAAAAGAATTATAAACCATCTTCTCAGCATACCTTTCTGAGACTTTTGAAGAGAAATTTTCATAATAACCATCAGTACCGAAAACTTATATACCAATAGTTACTAAAAACTTGTTCATTGATTAAGGAAATCAAATATTCTCTCTTAATAGAAAAAAAAAACGAAAATTTTAACTACTAAGAATTTTAGGAAAGTGCGTTCCTGTAAATATTTTCATAACTCTATACAAGTTATTGAAGTATTTCACAGTATACACTAAACTCATCAAACTAAGTTTGAGCACTTCATGATTCAGTGTATTTTTTCTGATATTAAGTATCTGAATGAGTCAGATCAGGTTTTCCATGTTTAACAAGGAACTTCTTCTTAACTGACTTACCAAGGATTCTATCCCTCTTTGACAATAAACCAAATTTATCATAGAAATTATTTTCATCACGATATTCATGAATTACCTTAGGCGTAGCCGATCTGGGGTCATTGTCATCTTCCTTGATCTTCTTTGGTATCCACTTTTTAGTCTCCTGGTCCTTCTTTCGTGTGAGATGATCAACATAAGATGAGTTCACCCTGAAATCCTTTGATTTAGATGAATCAGGTTTACATATGTTTTTTTCAGAAAAAGATCTCATATTATTATTTAAATCTGAGAACACCCCTTTTTGGTTTGAATAGGAAAGCTGTTCACAATTCTTGAAAACGTGACTCTTGTTCCCAAAATGAAAACACCGTTTTTGATGATCCAGATAATATGAAGAACTCTAATGAGAGTGATACTTTTTATGATCTTTTACAAATTTCCTTTTACAAGATGAAGCACTCTTTTTAGTGTTCTTGTGGACAACATTCTCCTTTCTTTTCAAAGAATAATTTGATCCGTAAGTTTTGCACCTTCCTGGAGAGGATATGTCCAACAGATGTTCGGACATTAAATAATACTTATCATTCTTCAACCTTTTGACATGTTCTAGAACCGTCTTTATCTTATATTCGCATGAGATTTTTAAGGCGTTGTAGTCATCAGTGCCAGTCTTCCTTAACTGCTCTGTTTTCTTTTCTCGAACAATGTTTTTTCTTAGTTTTCCTTCTAAGGATTGGACCTTTGACGAAAAAGAGTCTAGATCAGTTTTACATGATGAGAGTTCTCGTTTGAGTTGATCATCTTCAGTTTTCATATGACATAAGTCTTTGAGGAGTTTTCCTTCTCTTTTTAGTGCAAGTGTAAGCTATGTTGAACATGAAAGAAACTCCTTGCTTAATTCATCAAGTTGAGAAGATACATAATCGACATCCTCTTTATCATCAAGTGATTCGGAATCATTATCATTAATTGTAAGCACATGGCTTAACTTAACCTCTTATTGAGAATACTGGGACATATTTTTAGAAGAGTATGTAGAGCACTTAGAAGACATTCCTTCTAAGCATTTTTTTTAAAGTCAAACCCAGAACGAGTCTTACTCAACTCTTGTGAAACGTTAATTGAATCATTCATGGATTCAGTATCTTATAGGATGGATCGCACCAAACACAGATTGTTAGATCTTTTCGTGTTTGCCTACTCTGATAACAATTGAAAAGGCGAGGGTACCCCAAATATACCTCAAGCTATAACTTTTCCTTCCTATAAGTCGTTTCCCCGAAAGTGATTGTCTATAGACTGAGTCGAGACAATACAACAAATCGGTTCACACTTTGTGTGATCGTCTATAGATAAGAGATCGATACAATACAACTACAAAGTATGTTTACTTGATACAAAGGTTCGGACTTAACCAAACTCAATATGATTCACGTATCAAGTAAATAGGAATTAACGTTTGTGCAATTTACTTTAATTATAATAAAACAATTATAATGCGAAAATATAAAGTAAATGACACAGGAAGATTTTGTTAACGAGGAAACCGCAAATGCAGAAAAACCCCGGGACCTAGTCCAGAATTGAATACTCTTAGGATTAAGCCGCTATACAAAATAAGACAACTTCGTATAGTTGAGACCTATAGTTCACCTAGTTCCGTCTGTATTCCCATGCCTCCAACATGTAAACAAGTCACGTACTTGGACCAATTCCTTTGGTTCGTATTCTAAACAGTAAAGGAACAACAAATCTGTTTGGTATCAAATCTCTTCAACCAAGTGATATGAGTTGCGCAAAGGTTCCCTTGTTTATCTTAACATAAACTCCTTTGCCAAGTTCCAAGATCTATCTTATGTCCAATCACCCAAAGGTAATAACTAAGATTAAGTCAACAACACTCTTCAACAAAGTGATATATGTTGATGCCGATCTTCCTCAATTAATCAATCAAATCTACCACAAGGATAAACCGATTATTAATTGGATCCTCTTTTCCCAAACAAGTATTGTGCATACAAAAGATTATAAAAACACCAAGTAAGAAATCTTTAATATCTTATTTTTCTTCAAATCTTCTTAGATATTCAATAAACACATGCACACAATCACTTGAATCTCTTGTAATCAATCACACACAGAACGGAGTCTGTTAACAATGAATTATCACAAGATCGTCTTTAGATCTAACAATAGTCTAAAGATCCCTGTCGAAACCTTGAACTAGTTTGAGTGAATCTTATATCATAAGAGAAGATTCTCAAGCATAAACAAACTAGGTGCAATCAATATTCAACCACCGTTAGTCAATCAAATCAATACGAAAACTAAAGATAAACCGCAATATCTAGTTTCCCACCAACGGGTTGCGCTAGAGCTTCTCAATCCCAAAGAAGACTTTAAATTGAGCGGACGTAAGAGATTTCACCTAATTAGATTACTCTCCTCTCCGATAAGCGGCTTCACCAGTAACAAAGACAAAAGAGTAAGTCTAGGTTACGCATGATTAGTTTTCTAGAAATGCAAACTCAAAGTATTTATAGACAAGGAAGTTTGGACACCAAGGAATTTCCAAAACCGAAAATATTCTCAAGATGTTTTTCATTACTCCACCAGATTCGGTTTTCATAATTTCAATGAATGCACTGTCCAAAAATAATGATCAAAATCTCCTTGGAAAATCTTTAATTAGCAAAAGCACATTACTAATTCTTATTTTCCATATATAATTAAAAACCCTTAATTAAAAATATTCTTAACTTATTTAAATTCGATCTTGGGATTTACTTCCTTCTTAGCCGTTAAGGAATATCTTTGAACAAAATAGAATAAGCATTAATGCACCATGTTCAAAGGGTGACGACATCTTACTCTTGCAAGTATTTACCATGCTTGCTCACTTGAAACCGATTTACCACACTTCCAAACAAGTTTAGAATTGGTTCATCTGACTTTCAAGAACTATGTGATTGATCAAGTTCCACTCAATCACAACTCATGGGTTTACGGTTCTACCAAAACAAGTTTCAGTTCTACCTCCATGTGTGTACTGTGCATAGTTACACTATCTTACCAAAGATACGGATGATTAGGTACTAGGATCGGTTCCCCACATATATTTGGTATCTAACTTGTATGCACTGCATATTTCCATAGGATCGGTTCCCCCTTCCCAAAAACTTGTTGCACATGTTCATAGGATCGGTTCCCCTTTCTTCCATAAACCTTACTGCACCTCATACAAGGATCGGTTCTCATTGTGACGCACTGTATCTGTTACTAGGATCGGTTCCCATCTTCCCAGTAATAAGTTCAGACATACATAACCCGATCATACCCCACGTGATTACTTAAGATCGGTTTCACTAATAAAAGTCATACCAATACATAAGCCAGGCCTCATGTGAATAGTTTTACCAAGAACACAAACAAGTCATGAGCGGTTATACTAATCACACATATTGGTCATTCATAAGATATGCAATGAAGAACATCCCCAATAACGCCTGGCGATTTCCTTTTCGGTTCACAACATATATCATGAACTTACTTCCTTAGAAAACATGTAAACATTGTTCCCTAGGATGAAATCCTCACCTCATACCCATACATAATCACAATAGCATTCATACGATTATATCGATGTCGTATATACAAAGTTTAATTGTAAAGCAAGATACTTCATATTGTATTCCTTAATACTATGTCTATCTAGAGTGTTCATGCCTCGCAGTTTTATGTTTTCAATATGCACGACTTGAAAGATACGTTAGGGAATGAAACAGTTCAAGTGAAATATCACTAACCTCAAGTGGAAGGATTATGTTGTCGTTGTAGCTCCGTTCTTCTTCACTTCTTCAAGTCTTCGCAATACTTATAATGTCTCTCCCTAATACTTTCAAGCTAACCTATACAAAGTTGACTCTAGTATATTTAAATCAAGCAACTCTTAAATGAGTTTTGCTTCACTAAAATATGACAACCAAACTTGACATACCAATGCTTGGTGGGTTCAACCGAGCAATGCTCTAACAATACCTAAACGTGTATATTCGGTTGGTTCACAAATAGTTATCCATATGAGTACTTTCATACTAACCTTATTCATGTTTCTCACAACTAGTTCAAATGACTCATAAGAACTAGTTCATGAGTTTTTCAATTACTTAGGTCGTTATACATAGACACAATTGAAACATAATCGGTTTGATTCATTTGAATCAATTCATGAACAATATAGCCACGGTTTGCAAAGATTGCGTTCCTTATATTTTTTTTTTTAAGTTCATGAACTACCTATTTGAAAAATAACCAGCTTGGGTATGCGTACGGGTATGCGTTCCTTAGCTACCAGATTTTGAGTTGGTTTTAGTTTCCAAACTCAGCAGAACTTTTCGGGTAGAAAAGTTCTGCAAGTACGCATACCTAAGGTGACTGGTTTGTAAGTTCATAAACTCAAACTCAGCAGAAATTCACGAACGTGAACTTCTGCCAGTACGCGTACCCAACCTTTCTCCTTCACCAATACCGCATGCACACATATGCACGCACTTGGTTTCCGGTACATGGATTTATACACTAATGTGCGAACATACTATATATGCTTATATCCATAGGTGGTTACGTAATCTCAACTCTATATTTCAATCATTGAAACATTCTTTTATAATGTTATAATAGTCGTTAGACATAAAGAATCGACTATCATCGTCAAAGCTATTTTCAAGATTGAAACGTCATAATGACTTTCATTACGGATAAAGATGAAAGGTGGTTAAAGCGAAAGCTTACTAATACATATTTCGAGAAAAAGATAGGCGGGTAAACTCAGCTCGAAATAAAAAATGTGTATGTATGAAAACTATCATACTTATATTATTGTTGTCTCAAGAGTAGGAGATAGATAGACTTTTGAGTGCTAGATAAGTTCAAGTCTCCACATACCTTTTTGGTCGGATGAAGTTTCACTGGTTCCTTGAGTAGTTCTTCGTCTTCGTAAGATAATCGCTATGGAGTCTGGAGCTCAACTATACTTAACTATCCTAGACCGAGACTTAGTCATAAATAAACTAGAAATCAAGACATATAGTTTTGATCACTAATATTGACAAACATACTTGAGATAGGAACGCATGCGAGTTCGACCAAGCAATGCTCTAACACTTGTAGGCAAATAAGAGTTGTGGGTTTATCGGTTTACCCCGCTGTTTGCCATCATTGCGGTATGGAATCATGTCATATCTATCAAGAAGGTGGGCTGGGGGTTCCTTTTAATTATCCTTAGAGGCTTCATCTCTAACACCAGGTTATCCTAAGCCAGCTGCTCTATCCAGTTTAGGTAATTTTTCCCACTCATCATCATCATCACTTCTTTTTCCCCCGTACGCTCCCGAATGATTACCTTAGCACGATCCGGATCAGAACGACTACGTCGACCCCCGAGAAGACTTAGGTTTTCCTTCTTCAACAACTTTGCCCTTTCCTTTCTTCATTTGTGCTGCTCTAGACCTACTTCCCAATATATAAACAGGTAACTATCATGGTTATTTAACATACAATCAGTGTCGAAACGTATGCCGGCGTACTAAATGATTAAATTTCAATGCCGAATTTCTTGAATTTTATACATAGAATTAATAAGTTAAGGGAATGAACACCGACATGGTTGATAAACATATTAACAATGCCGGCACAAAAAACCGACATAGTATGTAATTAAATTTAGATGCCGGCAATTTCATGCAATAAAAGAGAGATACAAGACATATAATCCGGAATGGTTTTCAAATTAAATTATACAGCGAAACAAACATGTAACTCAATTTCAATTGACTAAATTGCATTTTTAAAATTTTCTTTTAGTGTAGTATAAATACTAATCAAGCAAGTTTCGGTTTGTGCTCTCTAGTATGGGATAAACCCTAAAAATACTTTAATTCAACATAGACATCACTTACCGCATCAAATTTGTTATTTCATCCTCACCAATAGTCTCTTCAGGCATTTCTTGCGCTTTTGATTTTGATTTTCGACCATCATCAACAGATTCTTCAGGATTTGGTTTGGGTTTGGGTTTGTGACGACCCATTGTGTTTGGTACAGAAGATGAAACAAAAAGGGAGATTGAATACAAAGGGAGAATGAATACAAAGAGAGATTGAATAATTTTGTTTTTATAACCGTCACTTAAATAGAATTAAGGAGTTTGTAACCCTGCATAAAGGGTATTAAGGAATTTGTAACTGTCACATAAGTCGGATAAGGGAGTTTGAACCGTCACATAAGTGGGATAAAGGGTATTAAGGAGTTTGTAACTGCCACATAACTTGAGATTGTAACCGTCATAATGCCGGCATAGAAAGATGGTACATTTCAATGCCGGCACTCTGAAAAAAATTTAAACCGAGTCTAAGGTCCCGGCATTGTATGTTGATCACCATCAACGCTGGCACCGGTGCTGGAATTTTCTTTCGTTATTATTCGATGCCGACATTCTGACGATCATTTTAAATTGAGTCCAAAGGTTTAAGCAAGCAAACTGACCCAAACTGGCCTTCATATTAATCTTAAGGAAATAAACTTAAAAACATTAACCATATAAACTAATATAAACTTAAAAACATTAACCAAACTGGACTTCATATAAACAAAGTTACACATAAAATGAAAGATCTCAAGCTAATAGCAACTAACATCATTTCTTGGAACGAGATTCAACAAACAAAGCAGCTTCAAAATGCCTAAAAGGCTATTTTCTCCACTTGGTATATGCGTCTTGAGCTTGATACCTATTCCCTCAGTATCTTGCGAGAAACTCGTTGTATTTGCGACATAATTTTATGAGGGAAGTTGTCTGATTCGCTACATACTGATTCCAGTAATCCATTTTGCGTTTATTGCACTTACCATCCTCAAACTTCGTCATATAAGGACCACAACTAACAAGACCCCAAAAAATAGACAATGGGCGATGATCTTCCGGGAAATCCGATACTATGTAGAATTTTTTAATCCCTATCTTTACTTGTTTTACACTTCGTATATTTATTTTGTTTCTTTGCGATATTTTTCTTCTTTTGCTGACTCTTATTTTTCTCTTTTCCTTTTAAGTATCTCTTCTTACATTGCGGAAATTGACTCGGTGGTGGTTTCCTTCCTTCTAAGTTTTTCTTGTATAATGGCAATTGAGTTGGTGGTGGATGATGATTGATTTCCTATCGGAGTTGATAGTTTGTTCTTCTTAAGTTTTTATTTTTCCATGGCAATGATGAAATCGGTAGTTGTTGATGGATTTTCCATTGGAGATATGTGTTGGAGCAAACTCTTTTTTATTTTTTAGGTATCAAGTGCAATGGGTGTGTCAATTCCTTTAAATAGATGAGTACATAACGGCTCTTTTTGAACCCACTTTATTGTACCGGCATTGTCAGTAACCTAAAATCCACGCCGGAAGTTCCCTTTACTGATTTATGGTTTGAAGAAATAACCATTGGGCATTGAATGTTAAATACCGGCACTGAAATATGGTTAACGATGTTGTCGGCAACCACTACCGATGTGGAGTTCTGTTAAATTTCAATGCCGGTATAAGGTTTATTGTACACAGTGGCCATAAAATTTTAACAATATATACCGGCATAGAAATAAATATAAGATTTACGCGGGCACCTACTACCGGCGTGAAATTATGTTAACGTAGTATGCCGGAACTGTAATTTATTTAAAATCGCAGGAAGCACGGATGCACTTAGCACGTGCGTCAAACCTTTAAACCACTTGATGACCCAAGTGGATGAGTTATAGTCTCGTGAGGGTTTACATAGAGATCTGCCCACAAAACCTTACCAAAAACTACCCTAAAAACCTAACAAAAAAGCACTAAACTTATCAATCTTTTTAAGAAGAATCCGTCTCCGATTCACCCAGCTGGTGGTACTCCGTGACTTTGGTTACCATGTGGTTCACATTTTCATAAAACATGAATGCTTCTCCCTTTTCCTGTAAGTAACTGATAAGTTCATAATTTATATGATTTTAGTGTCCATTCCATACTTGTTTAAGCTATTATTCTTGCATGTATTTTTGTTATTACCCTTGTTTTCTCTTATTTGTATCTATTAGGTGAATCATCCAAAAAGGAACTAAAAAGTTCTGAAAATATCTAGGAAGAGAAGTATTCCAAGTATCCAAGTGCCCAAGTCCAAGAGAAGTGGAAGAAGTGTGAAGAAAAGGAGCGAAACGCTCAAAATCAAGAGAACGGGCCAAAGACCAAGATTAAATCATTCAAATTAAGGATTTCTCATCACCATCTTGAATATAATTGATATATAAAAAGAATGCAAAAATAATGAGGTCATTCCGAGTTCGGACGAAGAAGTTGTGGCCAAAAAAAGCTTTTATTAAATACCGAAGACGGTAAAGTATGCAAACGGGTACGCATACCCAAGTTCCGAAAATTTCTGCTAGAATTGAAGTACACATACTTAAGGAGTATAAAAACGTGTATGCATACTTGTGAAGGCCTCAGGTCACGATTAGGGTCTTTATGTCATATTTTAAGGTCGACTTCTTGAACCGAACTAGATACTTGATGGACAAGCAATGTAAACCTATATAAATAGGTTTTAGGCCTTTCACATATATCAATTAATCTCATATCACAAGTTCTATATCAAAACCTAAGGTTTACCCCTTTAGGGGGAAACCACCATTATTCATTTTCTTTGTAATATGAGTAGCTAAATCCTTTGTTGATTAAGGATGAATTCAATGTTCTAAGCGTGAAGCTTTATTAATAATACAAGTATATTTGAGGTTTTAATCATCATCGTTTGTTTTCATTATATCTAGGGTTTATGATTGATTCTTAGATTGGTTTAGGTGCGCAACCAGATTAGTCTATTAATCATTCTATTGCTAGTATTGAGTTGAATGATCCGTAATTGTCGTGCATCTCCTACACAAGTAGAAAACACGAGAACTTGCAGAAGGATTATGTAAAGCAATCGTGTGTGGAAACAACACCAGTAAGTGAACTGAGCATACTGAGTTTAACTGATGGAATCAAACCTAAATTCACAAACCCTGAAGCGTTCGATCGAGTTACACCTTGTAAGCGTACCTTAAGGCGGCTTAGTTGGATAGAATCCAATGACTAAATGTACCTGTTATCCGGTGATTCAAGGAGTTTGGGGAATAGCTAAGCGTACCTGCTATTCTACGGTTGGTGATGAATGGTTCTAACAGAAGATAGATAAGTATTCTGATCCAGTAATCGCTTGGTAACGGAG
Organism: Papaver bracteatum; assembly: GCA_023529315.1. Classification (NCBI taxonomy): domain Eukaryota; kingdom Viridiplantae; phylum Streptophyta; class Magnoliopsida; order Ranunculales; family Papaveraceae; genus Papaver; species Papaver bracteatum. Next base: position 2,132,583 of record JAJJWX010000603.1, read on the forward strand.
AAGGATTCCTTAATCATCTCTTTTCTTTATTATTGTATTTCTATTCATCTTATAAACCAAACCCCCCCCCTTTGTTATTTACTTTATCTTGTTATATTTCAAATAACCTATCAATTACACAACTTTCTGTGGGAACGATCTCTTACTACCGCTATATTACCAGTTAATTAGTGAGAAATATATTTATTAATTTGTTGAGCCTACAACAGCCCATACAAATTTTGGCGCCGTTTCCGGGGAGCAGTCACTAATTGGTTTGTTATTTGTTTAGCTTATTCTTATTTATTTTTTATTTTTTGTTTTTAGATTTTTGTTTGGATTTTATGTTTCTTGTGAGTCGTCATGTTTCCTTACATAAATAACATGTACGGAGCACAAGATTACAAATACAACAGCGGTAATCAATATGGTTTTCAATCTCATTCATATGACAACTACCAACCATCCTATGGGTATAATCAAAACCAATCTTTTGGCAATGATTAATATCCCATGGAACCTTACGAATATTCTCATACATGTCAACCTCCTTATGGTGGGTATGTCAGCGAACAATCACAAGGATGGGAGGATAGTTTTACTTCTAATCGTTTATCTCCTGAACTTGAGCAGAAGTTTGATCAGATTATGCTTCAGTTAAAGTCCAATATGTCCACGCTGGAAGTCTGGAAGCCCTTAATGAACAACTAAGCGTGGAGAATAACACATCAACCGGATATTACTACAATATATCTAACTAAACTCCTGATTGTTTTTATGATTATTCACCTATTCAAAGGAGGAGACTTGGTCTGGAAATCTTGCGGTGAATGAAAGTGTATGTTTTGAAGAACGTCTTAACCAACTGATCCAAGAGATGACGCAACATCAACAAGGTTTGAAGCAACACATTCAAAATTTGGATGAGTGCAACAAAAAGATGGAAGAATCACGCCAAGAATTTCAAAGGAATATGGAAAAGATAAAGATACAAACTACTTAACTCATTGGTAATAGGAATGAGGAAGAAGTTTGGCCTCAAAACCAAACCAATTCTGAAATTTCTGAGGACGAAAACAAATATTTTAGAGATGAGATACCTTTGTAAATTTCTTATAACAGTGATGAAGTTATACCAGCTCCGGATCGTAATTATGATCATTCGCCTATTCATAAGGAGGAGCCTTGGTATGACCGAACCATTGTTATGAACGGTGTGACATATTCAAATGCATGTCAACGTTACAATGAACATCCATATTATAATGTTTCTAGATAGGTTGATTTGCAAGAAGTAGACCCGATTATTCCCTCAATGGATACTCATACAGAATACCCCATAATTTATACTGAAAAAGAGTTCATGAGAGCGGAATTTGATTTGGATGATGAGAGTGTTGAAGGGATTGAGGTTGAAAATGAAACCAAATTGATTGAAGTCATGGAAGACCCAATTGATCTAGATAATAATAGTTCGATAGAGGACCACGATACACTTGAGGTAAATAATTCACTGGATTTAATTAAGAAAAATAAGGATCTGGTACAAGGTTTGTATAATCCTTTGCTTAATTCTATATCTACTGATCCTTTTCCTCTAATCGAAGTAGCTTCTCAAAGAGTTGTTAACCCAAATTTTAAGAAAATACCTCACTTAGGATTGGAGTTATGTGCTTCCAAAGTTTTAACGAATTATTTTACTTCTAAGTATCCACCACTTGACGTGTTTGATTCGAGTATTGTGCAGGTTCACCAAGCTGGGGAACCTTTTGAATTTCCCGATTTCTATGTTCTCTATCCACTTCCGAGTGTAGAAAGGAATAAGTGTGGGGGAAACTTCAATAAAGTGATAGCTTCAATATTTATATATTGTGATAATGTTTTTGTGAAGCTGTTACTTCAATTGCAGATTGTTATTTGGAAGGATTACCAAATTTTCAGATTACTGGTGTACGGACGATAACAATAATATCGTGTTGACGACGTTAAACCAAGCGCTACGTGGGAGGCAACCCATTGGTTTTGTATTTTTATCCCTTTTATTTTTAGTTTTTCTTAGTTTTGCATTTCATATGTTGCATTCCCATCTTAGATTTTACAAAGTCCTATATCTATAATGAAAGTTTTGACGAAGTTATTTTCGTCAGAAAATTCTGATTACACAGTTGTAACGAAAACAGATCTTAAGACTTCTTACGGAGTCCGATTTGAGTGGTTGACCCCAACTTTTAAAGAGGACAGACATAACTTTCTTTTCCAAAAAGAAAAATTGAATTTGGAGTCTGTTAAGTTAGAGCGATTGGCCTGGAAATTTGAGTTTTAGTATTTTTCCAGAACTTTTTCAGATTGCATGACTGTAAGTCCGGAGGCCATAAAAGTCAGACCATTTATAAAAATACTGTGCACTTTTGACACTTTATATAAAATACATAGGCGAACAACTTTTGTTTAGGATGTGTTTCCTATTTCCCTACCCATTTGTACAGTTTTTGAGTTTTTCAGGGATGTTATTTCATAAATCATAATTTTCGGTTTTGAACATTGAGGACAATGTTGAGTTTAAGTGTGGGGGAGTAGTTAAGCATGTTTGGATTGCATAAAAATAAATAAAAATAATACTCTTTGATTTCTTGGATTCTTGAGACTTTATCTTTTGGAGTTAATTATGAGCTATTTAGGATGACACTCTAAACCTTTTCAGGTTGAAACAGTTCTTACATTTGTAGATTGAGTTCCACTTTATCGTTCTTAAATCCTTAAATATTTATACGTTCATAATTGAATGTGAAACTCAGCTATGGTAGTCGGTTGAAAGATTCATCCTCGTAATTAATCATTACTGAATCACTTTTTTTTTTATCTTTGCAGTTTTATGTTTTTCTAAAGTGATTTGGTGGGATCCTGATACTTCCATGGATGTTGTAGCAAGGTAATCATTGGTTGAGTATATAAAGGCCCCATAAGATAATTGTCTTACACTCATAGTCAATGAAAATAAATAAAAATAAGGCTCATCTTAATTTATCAATACTAATAAATGATAGGTACAGAATTGCGAACTAATCATGTAGTCGATGAAAATAAAAACCATATCATCATTATATAGCAAGTCAAAAAGACTATTGATGAGGTTCTTAACACTTGGATAGCAGTATGTGTGAAACGTTGTCCCTGTATCAGTCACCTAAACAAGCATGGAACGCATGATCCAAGGCAACTATCATGTACTTTCAGAAAAGGAACATGCGCTTAGAGTATCTAATCATGTGGTCAAGTTAAATGGATGCTTCTCTCAACTATTGCGCTATAAATAGCATCCTTTGACGACATTCATACAAATATTTTGGGTAACATCTTTTACTTTAATCAACATTTGCACACTTGACTTTTCTATTTCCATTTTCTTATCTATCCATGTGATTTCAGTACGCGAGTGTTGTGACAAGCATTGCAACAAGTACGATGACTATCTTAGTAGAGTTTTGCAATCAGGTTAAATGTCACACATAAGTAATTGCTTATATGTGATGATTCGAATGTATGTGGGATGTTTGCAGCTAAAGAACTTATGCAAGTTAATTATTTAGCTACTATTTTGTGTCTATCCTTAGTGGTTCTTCCAAGGCGAGAAATTAGAGTAGGTTTTGTGGGTATACCTCTTGTAAGCCCTCACGAGACTATAACTCGTCCACTAGGGACACCTAGGGGTTTAAAGGCTTGTTATATATGCTAAGTGTAACCATTTTCTCAACGACATGGAGTTGTTGTATTTAGGATTATTTTATTTTAGTTTTCTCGAGGACTAGCAAAATCTAAGTGTGGGGGAATTTTATAAGTGCATAATTCATATGATTTTAGTGTCCATTTCATACTTGTTTAAGCTATTATTCTTGCATGTATTCGTGTTATTACTCTTGTTTTCTCTTATTTGTCTCTATTAGGTGAATCATCCAAAAAGGAACTAAAAAGTTCTGAAAAGATCTAGGAATAGAAGTATTCCAAGTATCCAAGTGCCCAAGTCCAAGAGAAGTGATAGAAGTGCGACGAAAAGGAGTGAAACGCTCAAAATCAAGAGAACGAGCCAAAGACCAAGATTAACTCATTAAAATTAAGGATTTCTCATCACCATCTTGAATATAATTGAAATATAAAAAGAATACAAAAATAATGAGGTCATTCCGAGTTCGGATGAAGAAGTTGTGGCCAAAACAAGCTTTTATTAAATACCGAAGACGGTAAAGTATGCAAACGGGTACGCATACCCAAGTTCCGAAAATTTCTGCTGAATTGAAGTACGCATACTTAAGGAGTATAAAAACGTGTATGCATATTTGTGAAGGCCTAAGGTCACGGTTAGGGTCTTTATGTCGTATTTTCGGGTCGGCTTCTTGAACCGAACTAGATACTTGATGGACAAGCAATGTAAACCTATATAAATAGGTTTTAGGCCTTTCACATATATCAATTAATCTCATATCACAAGTTCTATATCAAAAACCTAGGGTTTACCCCTTTAGGGGGAAACCACCATTATTCATCTTCTTTGTAATATGAGTAGCTAAATCCTTTGTTGATTAAGGACGAATTCAATGTTCTAAGCGTAAATATTTATTAATAATACAAGTCTATTTGAGGTTTTAATCATCATCGTTTGTTTTCATTATATCTAGGGTTTATGATTGATTCTTAGATTGGTTTAGGTGCGCAACCAGATTAGTCTATTAATCATTCTATTGCTAGTATTGAGTTGAATGATCCGTAATTGTCGTGCATCTCCTACACAAGTAGAAAACACGAGAACTTGCAGAGGGATTATGTAAAGCAATCGTGTGTGGAAACAACACCAGTAAGTGAACCGAGCATACTGAGTTTAACTGCTGGAATCAAACCTAAATTCACAAACCCTGAAGCGTTCGATCGAGTTACACCTTGTAAGCGTACCTCAAGGCGGCTTAGTTGGATAGAATCCAATGACTAAGTGTGCCTGTTATCCGGTGATTCAAGGAGTTTGGGGAATAGCTAAGCGTACCTGCTATTCTACGGTTGGTGATGAATGGTTCTAACAGAAGATAAATAAGTATTCTAATCCAGTAATCGCTTGGTAACGGAGAAGGATTCCTTAATCATCTCTTTTCTTTATTATTGTCTTTCTATTCATCTTATAAACCAAAACCCCCCTTTGTTATTTACTTTATCTTGATATATTTCAAATAACCTATCAATTACACAACTCTCGATGGGAACGATCTCTTACTACCGCTATATTACCAGTTAATTAGTGAGAAATATATTTATTAATTGTCGTGCATAATAAGCATACCTGTTATTCTACGGTGACTAAGCATATCTGTTATCCGAGTGATTCAAGGAGTTTGGGGAATAGCTAAGCGTACCTGGGCTGATGATGAATGGTTCTAACGAAAGATAGATAAGATTCCTAATACAATAATCGCTTGGTAACGGGGATTCCTTAATAATCTCTTTTCTTTATTATTGTATTTCTATTCATCTTATAACCCCCCACCCCCCTGGTTATTTACTTTACCTTGCTATTTCAAATAACCTATCAATTACACATATCTCTGTGGGAACGATCTCTTACTACCGCTATATTACCAGTTAATTAGTGGGAAATATATTTATTAATTTGTTGCATTAACGACACACATCAATAACGCACTTTCACGGTTTCATGATACATAAACAACACATAAACTTACTTTGTTACATAAAAATTGAAAAGAGTGGATTGTGTCGAATTAATCATAAATATACTTACGAGTTGTTGAGGGGACAATCTATTGTGGGTAGTGTAATACCCTGTGTTTTTAGCTACTGTTTCGGTTCGGGTTATATAATTGGTGTTATGAACTCCATTGTGAAATCTAGTTGGATGATTAAAAGCATTATTGGTATTATGAACTCATGATTTTAGGATGATTTGTTGAAATAATATTAATATAGTGAAGTCTTGTTTTGAAATCTTAAGATGATTTGTTAGAAACAATATTTGTATTGTGAATTCATGATTAAACAGATGTACTTGTGTGGTGATCATGTTGGGTGAGTATCTATATTAGTGGTTTTCTCGAAATTATGTTGTATGCTCATGTTGTATGTTATTTGACTCATTGACATTGTTATGCATGTTTCGAGATTGGGAATGCATTCTATTGAGCTGTCATCTCACCCCAATTGACATCCTTGCAGATTTATCAGAGTGGCGCATCGAAAGCTAGGAATGAGTAACTTAGTGATTAAATTGCTTAATTGTATTTCTTGAAATGTAATTTGAAATAATATTTTTGTTTGAAATTGTTGTTAAGATTTATATGCTTCGGTTTATGTTATATAAAGTTTCAACTATGTTTTGTGCAAAAGTAAATTAACAAAAATATGTATGCATAGGTTTCTTTCCGACCCATAATGCTTCGAGTTCGGATCTTCATATGGGTTTGACCCTGGTCCGGAACTCGGGGTGTTACAAATTGGTATCAGAGATCTGGGCTTTAGATCTTGAATGAGATCGTAAATAAATATTTGTGTATGTTACTATGCATGCTTGTTTGATTTGATTGGTCTATTGTTTGTTCATGTTTTGAATTGTATTCTTTCTTTTGTAGAATTCATGCGCTGGATTGCATAGTCATGTTGGTTATTATATTATTTATATTATGTGAATTTTTAGGTTATATGTATTTTCTGAATTTCGGGACGAAATTTCTGTTAAGGGTGGTAGAATGTAATACCCTGTATTTTAGCTACTGTTTCGGGTCGGGTTATATACCCGGATTAGTTAACCTTGTGTCTTAGGTTGTTGTTCCTTAGCCTTAGACTAGGTGGGTGGATTGAATTAGAAAAGCTACAAGTTAGGGTGGAAATAGAATAATAAATAAAAAAATAAAGTTAAGAGAAAATGAAAAGATAAATAAAATAGTTTAAAAGAGAAATTATACAAGTTAGAGAATAAAAGGCTAGGGAGAAGAAGAAAGAGATGGAGCTAGAGAATTTTAGAGATGAAGGAATAGTAAAAATCAGAAGGAGTTTGTAGCAATTGAGAGGTAGAATGTTTAATCCCTTTTCTCTTTGTGTTTCTTTGTTATACTTTGATTTCAATTTTGTTTATTCTTATATCATTAGGGTTCTGAAATTTGTCTATTTAATTTGATGCATATTATTGATGATCAGACTTCTATTATTGGTATATAACATGATTGGGTATCACTAATTAAAATTTGAGAGTATTCCACCATATATTCACCATTGAAAGTTTGTTTGAATTTGGGTGATAGTTTCTGAATTTATGGACAGTTTCGTGTGGATGTGGATTTGATGTTATTGGGAAGTCTTATTGATGTTAAAATGATTTTAGGTTTTAACAAAAGTTGTAGATAAACATCTTGTCTTTCATTTTGCTTTGGAATTGCTTGATTTGAGAACAAAATGAATTTACTGTGAATATTTTTCTAATATGATGTTATCTGCCCAGTTTTTAGAATGATCATATAAACCACATATCTTTTGTTTGAACCGTTGGTTTTGTGTGAATTTTTGATATGTAACATCTTAATGTGTTAAGGATGTTCCTGTAAAATATGAAGATGATCAGAAAAAGTTATTACCTGAAACACATAATGTAAAATGTATGCAGTTAGTGTGTTTGATAAAATGCCTGAGATAAATGCATAATGTTTGTAGTATGCTATTAAGCCATGGTTGCTCGTATTGTTTGTAAAAATTATTTCAAAAATTTAAATGAGTTCATGTTTTACCGTTAGATGAAATATGGTTTCATGCTAACGGCGGGTAATGATCCTCATGGGAACTTGTGTTTCTCGATCATCGATGGCGGATATCCGTGCCGGTAAATGATAGGTGGATGTACGAACTAAGGTTTTTGTACCGTGAATGAAATGGGTAATGATCCCCGAGAGCATATGGGTGTGATCCCCATAGGAACTTTTGTTCCTGACCATCGATGAAGGTTGTCCGTGCCGACAAACGATAGGTGGGTGTACTAACCAAGGACATTCGTACCGTGAACTCAACTGTTAAAACCTAAATCGGTAGATTTTTCGAAATTATAATTGGTGTTATGAACTCAATTGTGAAATCTAATTGGATGATCAAAAGTATTATGGTATTATGAACTCATGATTTTAGGATGATTTGTTGAAATAATATTAATATTGTGAAGTCTTGTTTTGAAATCTTAGGATGATTTGTTAGAAACAATATATTTGTATTGTGAATTCATGACTAAACAGATGTACTTATGTGGTGATCATGTTTGGTGAGTATCTATATTAGTGATTTTCTCGAATTTATGTCGTATGCTCATGTTGTATGTTATTTGACTCATTGACATTGTTATGCATGTTTTGAGATTGGGAATGCATTCTATTGAGCTGTAATCTCGCCCCAATTAACATCCTTGCAGATTTATCAGAGTGGTGCAGCGAAAGCTAGGTATGAGTAACTTAGTGATTGAATTGCTTAGTTGTATTGCTTGAAATGTAATTTGAAATAATATGTTTGGTTGAAATCGTTGTTAAGATAATAAGCGGATTTATATGCTTTAGTTTATGTTATATAAAGTTTCAACTATGTTTTGTGCAAAAGTAAATTAACAAAAATATGTATGCATAAGTTTTTTTCCGACCCGTAACGCTTAGAGTTAGGATCTCCATATGGGTTTGACCCTGGTCCGGAACTCGGGGTGTTACAACTAGCGTGCTCGATCCGGTGCTTCATTTTTAAATACTCAACCACCGCATCTAGGATGATGTTGTGACGTTGCTCGATTTGTTGAGCTAGTTCTTCCTTTCGGGTTCCCATAAACGTGAATAAATTTGTTAAAAATCTTCAACCACATGGAATCCCCCGAACTGTTATCTATAGTTGAAGGACGAGTTTGCGAGTACCATGCTTTGCTGATTGATAAATCTTCCTCAGAGTCAAACAATGCCATTTGTTGTATATGGGAGTAGGTTCTATACTAATCTATCTATTGATGATTCTTCTAGGGTTTAGGGTTTCATAAGTTTAGAGTCTCAAGGGCATAGCAAAGTACACACGAGTTTTGGGCAATTGGGTACAAGTATTAGCTCTCTTTATATAGAGAAAAACCTCAACGGATAGTTTTTTTGAAATCCATTATGCCGACATTGAAGTTAATATAAACGTAGAAGACGACACCAGTTTCCGGTATGTATTACCATTAAACGTCCATGCCGGTAATTGATTTTCTTATACAAGGATTGGGCCAAATCTGCAGATAGTACCGGCATCATTTTAACAATAGCGTACAACGTCGGCACACACTATCGGACGTAATTGTGTTTCTTCCTCTATGCCGATATCTGTGAATTAAAAAAAAACGACTACTTTTTTGAAAAATAAGACCGTTGGAGCTTCATTCTTTATAAAACCCCCTCATTCCTTTGGAAAAATGTGCACAAAGCACCCACCAAATAACAAAAATCCTTCTCTCAAGAAAGCTAGCCTCAAAAAATAGATCAAGCAAGCATGGATCAAGCTTCACAAGCGATGGGAGATTCATTGACAAGCTCTATTTGCAAACCACCATCAAGCTCTACCTGCAAAGTAAGTAGATTCAACATTACTAACGATGGATTGGACCGTTAAAATCTTCTCTACTAGGACGTGTCACTAATATAATCTTGTCTTACAGAGTCATCATTGAAGCTGTCAAATTTGCAAGTCACCTTCTCATCTAGCCATGGACTGTCCTTTTATTTATTCAAAGTGTAAAGGCTATGATGGGACACGCCGTTTTGGATTGCAAAAACTGATGATGTTGAAAATGGAAGAATGTTTCTAAGGTGTTTGTATCACCCAAAGTGCGATGAGTTTCAATGGTTTGAAAAAGTCGTTGCATTGGCAGAATCAAGAGAAAACCACAAGGGCCAATGCAAGCCTATTGATGGGTGTGATATGTGTTATATGAAGGGAGGGAAATATGTTGAAAGAGAAGATGAACCAATGAAGCTGGTCCTTGACACCGAGATTCCAGATGATTTCTTCGAAGATATTTGCGAAAGGCTCAAAGGTTCCCCAATTGTTAAAAGGGGATGGAAATAGATTATGAGATCATCTTTAACCAAAATGACTCCATTCCATGTTTTTTAGTATGTTTTAATTTAAAAATATAATAAATTACTTAGGAATGAAATAAAAGACCATTCGAAACGGATTTATAATCGATACCGACATTGTAGTTTTATCCAAACCAATGCTGGTTTTTTGGCATTGGTATTCACCTCTAAGAAAATTAGAATTCTAGCATAGATTCATTTAATAATTCAATGCCGGTACTATCCAAATTCTATACAGGAACTTGGACCCTTTCATCCTCCAATTCCGGCAACGTTATATAAAAACCATTCAATGCCGATACAAGTGGCGGCATGGAATTATAATTACTTTTACACGCCGAAAAAAACAGTCCGACGATTTGTAGAACCTACACGTTTCACACTAGTCCAGAAAGGCTTATAAATGACGTAAGGAATCCGTTATAAAACATGATTTATCACGGATTTCATCCGTCATTCGAACCGTTATTTATTTGGTGTGACTCTTTCTAAATGACAAACAGAAAACGTCATTAAGTGTGACGACCAAAATTCGTCATCTTTGGTAACGAATAAAGTCTGTGATATAGAATCACACTTTCCGTTTGTTAATTATAATAACGGTTGGGATCTGTGTTTTCCTAGTGTTGATGGTGATTTTTAGTTCAGGGATAAAATTGGAAAATCTGTATTGAATGTGCTGTCATCCTGCAAGGGGTAAAGCCATTGGAAAAGTAACGAGTGCAGAAAACCTCCTCGTTCATTGAGCAATTCAATATATATGAAATTTACTCAGAATAGTGCGCGTAATATCTATCCCAAATATTATGTGAATTCTATTTACTACCAGCATTATTAATGCATGACTTGCCTGGTATTTTCCCATGCTATGTTCCCAGCCAAACTCTCAATACTGACATGACATGACGATTAAATGTTCACTCTCAACAGAGTAGCATGAGCTTCCCGAAGTGTTAGTATTGAGATCTACATGGAAGTACCCACATGGGCTGCATCACTCTCTGACAAGGAGAATATTGTGTCGACGCACTTTTAAGTTAGCTCGATCGAACACGCTTAAATTCCTTAAGGAAAATCTAGACTGTTAATATCAGTCTCAGAAACGATCACGGCCACACAATTTGTCCGCAAGATCCAACAAGCATAGCCTACTCCTAACAGAACTAGGATATCACCGTAGTAACCACCGGCGGGCCCACTAGTGCCCTAGCTGATCGAATTATACCTAATACATTTGCGGCGTTTTGAATGATTGACCTAAATATGGGTGATCGCGCTGGTGAAGGAAAGCGCTCAAACGAGCTAGACCGGCCAAAACGGTCTCAGAAACGTCATGACCGTCCAACTTCGATACCTAGTTGAACGGCTTGGATCATCCTACAAATGATTAAGGAAGATCCGGCATGTTCATTGGCGGCCCAGCTTTCCCCTTGGTCAATCGACTTGTCTGCAGCAAGTCAATATGGCGCTCAACCGTTTTTCCCAAACTCGAGCAAACACGCTGTGTTCAAAACCCTAATTTGGGTCGCGGCAGTATACAACTGTCGCAAATCAATCATGTCCGTCCAACTTAGCTAGCCTAATTGGATGGCTTAGATCGCTTTCCCAACGATCAATGTGGTGCACATGAGTTCACCACCGACCCAATTTTATCCCCACTCGATCGAATTGCCCAAAGGAAGTCAATGGCACGCCAAACCGCTTGGTCGAACTAGGGTTAATATGGTCGTCTCTAAACCCTCATTAGCGTTTATGGCAACCCACTACTGTCGCAAATCGATCACAACCATCCATCTTCGCCGACTTAATTGAGTGGCTCAGATATAATTTTAGGTGGCCCAGGAGATGTCAGCATGCTCACCGGAAACCCACCTCTACACATGGATGACCGACATGTTCGAACTAGGGCTCGATGTCACGGAATACTCGCCCAAAGAGAGGTTGGCCGTGAAGCTTCAAACCCTAAAATATAATCAGCAGCAGCGTTCAACTGTCGCAATTTATCTTGTCTGGCCAACTTTGCTATCTTGGTCGGACGGTTTAGATCAGATTCTAGATAGCCAGGAGGGTGACGCCATGATCACCGACCACCCCTCTTCCACGAGCAGTGAACGTCCAAGTGATGTCGTGTCCCTAAAGCCACCAAATGATCACCCAAAGGTGGTCGATCATGCTACTTCATTTAAGACGCTTAATCTGTGACTTACTCAATCAACCTCTAAAACAACGATGCTTCATACACATCGATTAATTTGAGCTACTTAAATGCAATGCTTTACATGCATCGAATACATATGATATTTTATGTCGGCCTCATAAACAACTTAGTTATTCCACCTAATAGCACCATATGCTATTCTCCGCAGAAAGTCCCACGACTTGACCCACTTATTCGAGACATCAAACATGCCACAAACTGGGGGATGCTCACTGGGGTATTGGTCTGGCGGTTTACAGCGTGCGGCGTGCAACGTGCCCATTACGAGAAAGTGTCGGGAAAGACGGACGGTTAACAGAGAGTAGTGGGTGAACATGTGATCAGTATTCCCTCAAAACGGTAACGTTAGGATCACTACCTTCCGCAAAAATCCACTTATCCACTACTTAACTTCCTCCACTTCCTAAGAGATCAGAGTGCGCTCAATGACTTGTATAAATATGTTTTTCAACCTATTCAAACATAGAACACCAGTGTTACCAAAACAAGTATCCAGAAACCATATTATGATACAAGTCATAAAATAGCCACACCTTCATAATTATGATCTCAAACACCTTCTTCGCTTCCCTCCCTAAGATCAACCCTTCTCCTTCACTTTGTGACCGAATTGAATTTGGAACAGACATTTCTTGGTTTAGGCCAGAGTCTTATAGATTGATCTCTTGAATCTAAAAGTACTCCCGTGAAGTGTATTTGTTTAGGGTTTGAATTCGTTTCTCATCAACATACCCAATTTACCAAAAACAACAGAACCAGTTGTTACCCTCAAACACCTAGAAACCGACTTAGATTTTGGTATTCAGATTTGGTGATCAGAAGTATATTTTGATTCAGCTAAATCTGAAAACTTGCTACATTTTGACACTGAAAATACAAATGCATTTTCAAGATTAATTTTATATTAATTACTGAAAATTACATCAAATATCGAATACTAATAAAATGTATATTCATCATACAGCATAAGAAACTTGAAATTACATCCAAATATTAAAAACTGATCTTTTTCTGAGTAATTTGATTTACTAAACTGTTACCTAGCTTCATCACTCTAATTTGGAAGCTCTTCTATAAGATTTACACAAGTTTTTGGGCACTAACTTACTAAAACATACCCAAGTACGCCATCTCTGTTGCGTAACATTGCACTTGCATCCACAATTTCATCAACCTAGCAGTCAAAATCGTCACCATTTGGAGGCTTTGCGCTATCAATACTGCCTTTGCAACTACCTTTTTCCTGAATTTCCTCAAAATGAAATAGTCATAGGAATGTGCAGGCAGGTTTGTCAGTTTAGATTGAGATGGGAAACAGGGAAAGAGAGTGCAGGCAGGTTTTTCAGTTTAGATCGAGATGGAAACATACTCGTCTAACCTTAGACTTACTACCTCCGAATTTCTGATTGGATTCTGGCGCGCAATTCAAGCCTATGCCTAACTAGTGGAACCAATATTGTACTATGTGGAAGACCTATAGGCTATAACAAAACCATTTTTATTCTTCTTGATACGTGGCTAGCCACTTTTGGGCACACAATAGAAAACTAGTGATGGGCGTATAAAACCTATAAATATGTGTCAAATTTATTTCGTAATTTAATGGTTCATCGTTAGATCACACACCTAATAATTTACCATACTTGAGAATGACAGTTTTTTTATGTTAATTGATGGACCCAACTATTTTTATGTTATATGAAAAAATTTGTTTGTAAAATCCTATTCACATAACTAATCATTTATTTAGAAACGTTATTTATAACCCCTTCTGGACTAGTGTCAATGCCGGCAGCTATGGTGTAAAGAAAACTTACAAAGAAAAACATTTCACTAGAAATCTAAACATGTTCAACATAAACCAAACAACTGGATTATGCTTGAATTTTTTTAATACAAGTATCATAAACCAAACAACTAAAGAGTTAATCATGAGGTACAAACAAAAACAAGTTCGAAAATGTTCAAAACGTAACAACTACCATCCAAATGAAGAAAAACACAACTAAAGAGTTAATCACTTGGTCTTTTGCTTCTTGTGGACCGCAACCTTCCTTGTTTCCCCGAACAAAGCTTTTGTACTTGGGTCTTCAATTTTATCAATCTTATCCTCGACTTCCTTCATTTCTTCAAGGTATAGCACCTCTCCTTGCTCGTACTTGGAACCAAACATCTCCTTCATCTTGCTAAGACGACGCCGCTAGTTTCATACATCCAACATATAATTAGTATATATATGCTAATATAAGATTATGTGTACATTAAACGACTAAGGAATTAACAATACATACTATCAATCCAAGAGTCTTATTAAGTTGAGCCATTGTAGGTGGTGCCTCTGTAGGAGTTGGAACCAGAGGATTTTTCTGGGGTGGAACTTGGACGTCATTCGGGCACACACAAAAGGATGTGAACATTCTAGGTAATTATCAATGTAGGAGGGATCGGCTTCATCACCGTTGTTCACAAGCTCATAATTACTAATATCTACCAAATGACTTGGTTCTCTTTCCCTACAATGTGTTGGTTCTGGAACTGGATCATACACTACCCTCAACTTTGAGGAAGTTATAATGCACTCAGCCAAATCAAGAGCGTACCTTAAAGTAGAGGCTGTCATGAAACAAGGTGATTTCTTATATCCAAGTTGCCGCATCACACGTCGAGGATCAGCCATAACGTATCCCTTTGGGTGGAACAACGGTCCATCGTAAAATGCAACGTTCGGATACCTCAAAATTTGGCGGTTTTCTCTAGCCTCCTTATAAGGGTCGAACACAACCTCTTTGGTAGTCATCGAGTCTAGAGCCAATCTCATATCTATCAGTCGACGATTGTTACCGGGCTTCAGAATATTGTTGAACTCATATCTATTGGCTCTAGGCTCCTCGAGGCTGTTAATGTTTTTGATCTTTAAGAAAGGGTAGTCCTTGAATAATGTTGGGAAGTGTTCATAAGCCCACACCTATACCAATGTGGAATAATACATATAAGAAGCAGTAAATTTTGTTTATAAGTTCATAATAAGGGTACATGTGAACAATATACATAAGAACATAAGTTTAAAAACAAAATTACCTGGAGCAGAGTGAAATTCCAAATAAATTGGTTGGTAACAGCCTTAGAGGCCCTTCTCATCTCCGCCATCAAATGTGCCATTACCTCGGTGCCCCAAGAATAGTGATAGACATCTTACAACAGATCCAAGTATTGAAGGAGGCTTTCACTAACCCTGTTGCCACTAGTGTCGGGGAATACCTTAGTGCCCAAGATGAATAACAGGTACACATTGGCTGTATAACGGATTTGTGTAGGGTCCCATCCATCCTTCAAACTTCTTTCCTGCATTTTTTCAAACTTCTCCTTAAGCATCGCCAGCTTGATTGTCTTTGTCATACTATCCTTAGATACATAGAATCTTTCCACAGAAGTTTTGTAGTCCCAACCCAACAGATTGTTAGTCAGGGAATGCAACTTCGACCATTCTAGGTCTGAACACTTATCTCCTTCTGCAATTGATTTTCCGATAACATTCAAGCCTAGAATGTTATGAGCATCATCAGGGATCAAGGTCATCTCCCCAAACAGGAAGCATGGTATCAGTTTCACCATGATATGTTTCGACGAAGCAATTGACTATCATATAATCATTATTCATATAATTTTTAACCAAAGCATATAGATCGGAATCTCTTACTAATGTTTGGACCTCTTCACATTCCTTAGACAAATCCCAACGAGACGCGACTTGGTTTCTGCAAACACGCACAGCCTTATTTTGATCCTACAATTAGGAGATAGTATGATTAAAAGATTTTACATAAATACACAAGAATACATATGCACAAGATAAAAAATTCTTACATAGATTTGATAGATAGTACGAGCACATGTGTCCTTGTATCCCAATAGAATTCTCGGATCGTCAGCTTCACCCCAAATTCTACCACGAGCAAGGTCGGGTATCATGTCATCAACATGAGGAAGGTGGGAACCTTTAACTTTTACTTTGTCGTTGCCTTTTCCTTTGCATTGTGTCAATTGTTAACTTGGCCCACCAACTTCCTCTACAAATTCGCTTTGGCTTGCTAATTGACTTGGATGGACCTCATTATCTTCCTCATCACTTTCCTTTTCATCTTGCTCATCGTGCTCAACTGTTCCGGTAGGTTCACGGATTACAAGTCGACTATGGTCACCACCACTCTCCTAAATTTTCCCTCTTGTATCAGCCCCCAAATGTTTTTTGCGACCTTCATCTTTTCCTCGAGGAGACAGAGACTGAGGAGTATCAAGACCGTTCTTCATTCTTCTCTTAATGACATCATCTTTAGTTTTTCCTTTGTTAGCTTCCTTGGCTCTAGCCCTATATCAAAAGACACACTAAATGAATATAAGACAACTCACTTTCCCTCTTAATACCGGCACAGATTCAAGAAATACCCACGATGCCGGGACCAAAAATGGCATAGCAATTTCGAAAAAACAGCATGCCGGTACATCGTTCTGGCATTGAAAAATAACTATCGACAATACCGGTTTTTCCTAAACTGTTCCTTGATACCAAAAAATAACTATCGACAAACCCGAATAAATGTAAACCAACGCCGTAACACACTACCGACATAGTGTTCAACCTAAATTCAATGCCGGTACAGAACATTCAGTTTCAGGTGACTCTGGGTTTGAAAATGGCATTCTATTCATACTCAAATCAATGCCGTAACGCAATACCAACACGGTGTTCATTATAGATTGAATGTCGTAATCTAGTACCGGCATTGTATTCATACTAAAATCAATGACGGTACTCACTGAAACCCAACTGTTTGGGTTAGGGTTCGCGATTCTAACGATTCTAACCCAAACCCACTGCTATAAATTGATTCAAACACTTATAAAACAGTTCAAAATCACCTACCTTCTCACATAAGCCATGTTTACGAGAGGTTGATTGTCCGAGTTCTCTTATTCTTCTTCTTCTTTCTCTTGAGCAATCAAAGCAATCCTTTGTTCTAATTTTTGTTGAGCAATTGACTTTGACTTCGGTTGGGCATCTGATTTCTTTCTTGGAGGCATGGTTATGATTCGGGTAGGTTAATCGACAAAGAAATTTTTGAATCGACGATGAAGAACGGATGGAGAAGATAAAGGAAAAAAAATCGAAACCTAATCACACTGAATGTGCCGAAACTGATGGTGTAAATAGGGGATAAATTATTTGGTTTTTTATTTTAAGTTTTATGGAAAGGGTAGTATAGTCTTTTCACAATGTTTTTTAATTAATCAAAGGGTATTTTAGTATTTTCATACCCAAAAGTCACCCCTTAGCAGACACTATGGTTTGGGGGAAGTAATTTATATCCCCCAATTAGTTTCAATATCCCCCAATCGTGCGTTCTTTCATAATTCTTAAGGCAAGAAGGAAAGGGGAGTATTTTCAAGTATTTTTTACAATTATACCCTTATGGATAATAACTAGTATGGTTTAGAAATAATTTATCTCCCAAACTGTACCTTGGATATTCGTAAACTTTATACCATCGGAAAGCATTTTAAAACACCTACATAACGAATATAAATATGGCTA
Organism: Papaver bracteatum; assembly: GCA_023529315.1. Taxonomy (NCBI): domain Eukaryota; kingdom Viridiplantae; phylum Streptophyta; class Magnoliopsida; order Ranunculales; family Papaveraceae; genus Papaver; species Papaver bracteatum. Next base: position 2,150,488 of record JAJJWX010000603.1, read on the forward strand.
TCAAATTATACATATTTCTTATATTAACAATAATCAATTAAAATGGTAATTTTCGAAATATCCCCTTGTTTAGTGATATAGGTCATCAATTAGAGGGACAAAATTTAAAAATGATTAGAACATAACATGCGAGGTTACATTTAATACTATAGTATTAGACTTGATCATTTTATTATGATCATAGTTTCAAGGATGAATATTTAAGTACGAAGTATTATGTTTATCTTTTGAACTTCATAAATGTGACATCGACATAATCTATTTAAGTCGTTACTTGATTGTGTATTGGATATAGGTATGATTTCATACTAGGAAACTATGGTTAATTACATATTTAAAGGAAGTACATATACGAAACTTGTTTCGTAATCGAAAGGAAATCAATATACGATTTGGTCCGGTTATCATTGAAGATATATTGGATGACCAATTCGAACCTAGGTAACAACTTTGGTAGAACCGATCTTGACTTATGATGAGAGTTATGGTAGAACAGATCTTTACCTATTTTGGGATATGCGGTATAACCGATCCTAACTATGTTGAGAGTCTTGGTAGAACCGATCCTTACCTATATTGGGATACATAGTAGAACCGATCTTAACTATTGTTGAGAGTCTTGGTAGAACCGATCCTTACCTATATTGGGAATCATAATAGAACTGATCCTAGATTTTGTTGGGGAGTCATGGTAGAACCGAACTCAACCTATATTTGGAGACGTGGTAGAACCGAACTTAACCTATCTATGTTAGGAATCATGGTAAAACCGGTCCCAATAACAAAATTGTTCCTCTATATTTACATATTACTTTTAAGTTTTGTGTGAGTTTGGAATTAGGGTTTGATAAATAGGAAAGTTCTAGATGTCGACATAATTTGGACATTGATATAATTCTTATATTTTATTGTCCAGAGATATTCCTTGATACTCAAGGTGATCCCGATCCGAAATATTGAGAATATTTGAATTAATATTTGTGCACGCATCTTGATCGTCTGAGATCCGACTTAGATCCGATTTATCTTTGATAGATTGGATCATATAGTCGTTTAGATTGGAAACTATCATTTGGTGGTATTATTCAATATCTGAATCTGATTGTTGTGGATCCGAATCTAAGTTACCGATTTGGATTGATCTTACCCAAAAAAGGAGTTTACTATTTAACCAGAAGATCCTTTGTCAAAATTCAATGAATAATTTTTTAAAAGATTATTGTAGTAGTTACCAAACAATTTTGTTCCTTTACTGTTTCGAACATGATCAAAAGGAGTTGAGTGCTTAAGACTTTACATTGGTAAAACAACTCAAGATAGTGATTTACTTTCTTGGTATTCATGTGCAAGACAAGACGGTCATAAATGCAAGGATATTGAGGTAACTAAGTAACTAGGGGAGATTACTTAGTCTCAACTATATGAAGTTGGGTTTGTTCTTTGTATATCAGATTGATTATGAGAGTATTCAAAACTGGACTAGATCCCGGGGTTTTTCTGCAGTTGTGGTTTCCTCTTTAATAAAATCTTGGTGTGTGATTTACTTTTACTTCCCGCAATTATAATTGTTTTATTATAATTAAAAGTAAATACACTAGTACTGTTAGAGAACTGCTCGGTCAAACTCGCAAGCGCTGCTATCTCAAGCTTGTTGTCAAGTTTAGTTGCCAAAACTATAAGTTTTGATTTCTAGTCCACTTATAGCTAGGTATCTGATTAGGATTGAAAGTGTAGTTGAGCATCAGACTTTACAGCGTTCATCAAATGAAGACGAAGAACTACTAAGGAGAGCTTGTGGAACTTCATCAACAAAAGGTATATGGTGACTTGAACTCATCTATCACTCAAAAGTTTATCTACTCTATCTACTATTTGAGACGAAAGTCGTATAACTATATAGACTTCAATTATACACATTTGATATTTCGAGCTGAGTTTAACTCACTTACATATTTCTATAAATATGTTGGTAACCTTTCGCTTTAACCAAGTTCATCTTATATTATTAACGAAAGTCAAAAGATAATCATGTGAAAATCAAGTGGTAACATCTTACATGATTTGTGTGAGACAGTCATTTGATGTAGACTTGGAATGTTTCGTATTGATCATTCGACCACTTGAAAATTGCTTTGAAGATAATAGTTTGTGTGAGACAGTTATTGACGTCTTCCAAGAATGTTTCAATGATTGAAATGAGAGTTTAGAATAATTGGATATAAGCATATTATGCGTACTTGCATATATGTAATCCAAGTTTGGGAACCATGGTATGCAAACCTGTATGCGTACTGCTTGGTTTAGTTAGATCTAGGAACCTTGTACGCGTACCGGTACACCTACTGGCGTGAGGTTCAGTTCCAAGAATTTCTACTGAGTTTGGAAGGTAGGCGTACCAGTTCGTGTACTGACGAACCCAAACTTAGTCCGTCCATTTAGGTATGCGTACCCATTTGCATACCTGAGTGGATAATGTTCTAAATTCGGTTTGTTCATGAACTAATACATTTATATAATAAGGAATGTAATCTTTTGAAAATCGTGGATATAATGTTCATGACTTGATTCGAGTGAATCAAAATCGATTTTGCTTCATTTGTGTCTGGTATACTTCTATGAGAATATAAACAATTGAACAACTCTAAAATTAGTTTCATTTGAGTCATTTGAACTAGTTATGGTTAAGATGAATAAGGTTGATATGAAAGTGTTCATATGGCTAAAATCGGTTAACTATTGTTGAGCCAACAAAGGAGCACATGTTCAGGTACGGTTACTCATATCTAAATGAAGTCACTTTTCAATTGTGTGTAACAAGCTAAGTTCGATCTAATGGTTGAAATATATTAGCTTGAGTCTAATCAGGTTTTCATCTAACGATGAATATTGAATGCTTTGTTACCAAGGTAACATTGATTGCAAACCCTGATTTGAAGACTATATAAAGGAGAACTCTAGCAACTGGGAAACCTAATCCCCACACCTCCTATGTGATACTAGTTGCGACTAGAGTCGATTCTCCTTTAGCCTTAGGTTTTTCACGAAACCCTGCAGGTTAACGACTTGAAGACTTCATTGGGATTGTGAATCCAGACCCAACTATTTTCTCTGTAGTTATGTGTTCTGATCTTCCTGTTTTCTATCGTGATTGAGTACTATCTTCTCTGAGATTTGCTTGAGATTTATTCTCCGATAGGCAAGTGTTGATGGTGTTTTTTAACTTATGGGTAAAATCGTAAAACCCTAGTCATACAGTGACGTCACAGGACTTAAATGCATTTATTGAACCTTTTGATTTGTCTGCGAGAAAATTACCGGGGAATTTTTTAAAAATGCCAATTAGGGTTTCGACAAGCCAGAACCCTAATTCTCACACCGCATGTGCCAATGGCAAACCATGCCAGCCACACCTACCGCGCCAAGGCATTCCAACCATGCTAGCCGCACCATTGTGCCAATGGAAAGCCGTGCCAGCCACACCTACCGCGCCAAGGCAATCCAACCATGCTAGCCGCACCAATGTGACAATGGCAAACCGTGCCAGCCACATCCACCATGCCAAGCCAAGCCACGCCTTACCTTGGCCCTAACCATGCCATGCCAACGGCATACCAACCTAGCCACGCCACCATACTGGCCTTCCCTATGCGGCTACCAAAACAAAGGCGTGCGACAATCAACGGTCGCCCTTCAATCCTAGGAGCAAATCCTAACCGTCCAAGGTTACCAGACAACACATGGAAACCTTTGACCCAAAACCCTAGATTGGTCATGCCAAACCCATGCCAAGCCAAACCGAACCCTGCCTTGGTCCTAGCTAAGCTAGCCACACCATGCGTCCACGGCAAACCCTTGGCCCACCATGCCAAGCCAAACCGTACCCTGCCGTGGTCCTAGATAAGCTAGCCACACCATGCGCCCACGCAAACCCTTGGCCCCACCATGCCAAGCCAAACCGCACCCTGCCAAGCCAAACCGCACCCTGCCTTGGCCCTAGCCATGCTAGCCAAACCATGACATGCCAACGGCATGCCAACCTAGACGCGCCACCATGCTGGCCTTCCCTACGCGGCTACCAAAAACGAAGGCGTGCGATAATCAACGGCCCCCCTTCAATCCCAGGAGCAAATCCTATCCATCCAAGGTTACCAGACGACGCATGATAACCTTTGGCCTGAAAACCTAAGTTTGGCCTCGCCAAACCACGCCATGCCAACCTAGTCACGCCACCATGCTGGCCTTCCCTACGCGGATACCAAAAACGAAGGCATCCGATAATCAACAGTCCCCCTTCAATCCTAGAAGAAAATCCTAGCCATCTAAGGTTACTGATAGGTGTCTAAAACACCTTTATATTTATCTATTATTTATGCTTTCTCTGCTAGTTTTCTTGTAAATTATGTATCTTATGTTTTGTTTTTGAGTATTTAGGTACTTTGGAGTCATTTGGATCAAAAGAGGAGGAAACATGGCAAAAGCGTTGGAGGCGGATTGTGTCTCATTATTTGCTTTTATTTCTTCATCTCTATATGAAAAGTATGTCGGCTTTAATGATGCAAATTTCTGTCTGAACAGCACGACAACTTTAGTGATGACTCTCATTGAAAAGTATAAGTGAATATGAGAAATAAGGGACGGTTGCTGTTAGTGGAGGAACTTGGAGAAAGCGTTCATTTGGAGCATAAAGGGTAAAGCTGTCATTTCATGGAGAACACTATCCGGAGCCTAGCCAAGGTTAAGGGGTAATCAGTTTTGTGCTTAAAATGAATTGCTAAAAGCACCAAGGAAAAAACTTAGGGCAACCATCTGGGTGGTTCTATAGTGGGGTGTAACAATCCATCCAATCATTCCCAAACCAATAACCCTAGATTTGAGAGATGTTTTCTCTCAATCATTGCATCTGAAATTGAGAAGAAATAAAAAAAAAAATGTTGTGGCTGCTGTTATTTCCAAGATTGAGAAATTGAGAGATGATTCTGCTGGAAGAGGTGGTTATTCTGAAATGGGTGTTGCTGGGATCGAATTAGGGTCAAGTGATGAAGCTTCTGAAGTTGATGAGATTGGGGATCGAGAAAGTATTGATGTTGTTAGGAAGAAATACAGGGAGAAGATGATGAAATCTGTAACAAGAAGAGAAACTAAAAGAATGGGTTTAAGCTATGAAGATGGTGGTTGGAGTGATGGGTTGTGTGATTACATTTGTATTGTGCAGGGAAGGAAGTATGTGTGAAAATGGAATCAGAAGTGAGGTTTTCCCTCAACTCACTGCAACACACACAGAAGGCATTCGAATAATTGCTCCGATGAGCATCTTCACCATTTCAAGCTTTAGGTTCTGAAGGTTGAGACATGGAATAGATGGCATTGTAGAGTCTGGTGCTTATATTGTAACCATGGCTCGATGGGTGATATTCCAAGGAGAGAAATCAGGTATTATGGAGGAGATGTGGCCATTGGTTCATGGTAATGAATAGGTGCTGGTGCTTAGAAGTTGCTTTGGCCTGGCAGGGTGTGGAGATGCATGGCAAGGTGTTGGTGAATCTGTGGCAGTTGCAGGCGACTAAACTGATGGATTCAGGTTGTAGATGACAGGGTGGTGATGATGTTGGAGTAATAGATGCAAATGGGTCTGGTATACTGAAATGGCAGTGGTTGTATGTTATAGAGAAGGGTCTGAAGTTGATGTTGCTTAATGGTGGTTGAAACTGCAGGTGTTGACTACAATGGTTCTTAGTTTACTTGAATCTGTAAGGGAGCTGTTGCTGGTAGCTGGATGAACTGATGCACTGAGATTAATGGCAGTGGTACTGGGAGAGTGTAGCTGAACAACTGATGCAGTGAACTTGAGATGGTGGATTTTTGTTGAGGGAATTCTGAAGCTAATGGGTATTGAACTTATTTGAAGTGATAAATGAATGTGAATTATAGCTGCATTTGTAAGAAATTCAATGCACAAGGAGGTATGTTACTGCCATTGTGTATGGATGTAGGTGGAACTGATGTTGCTTATAATGGTTGAATCAGGGAAGTAGATGGAGGTGTTTTGAGTTTGAATAGGTATAGGTTGGTGGTTCTGGAAATGTGAGCTGGGCTACAGAGCTGCTAGTGCTGCAATGAAGCAAACAGATAGAGAGACTAGTGTTAGTATGATGTGCATTTCAGGGAGGAAGATGTTGTTAAGATGGTTCAGATACATGGTTTTGAAGCTACAATATTATAGAGTTCAGGGTTGGGCTGCTGCTGTTTGAGCTCAAGATGAGTTGGTGCTATCAATAAAATGGACACCACTCATGGTTGGAAATGAAACACAGAAGACTGAGCCATCATGGCTGAGCACAATGACTGCAACAACAAGCCTGGAATAACTCGGGTCAACTGGCTTAGTTGACTCCGAGATGACTCAGTGACTCACTCTCCTGCTTTGACCTAGTTGACTAACATTGACCGTTAGGTTAACGGTTAACTTTGACGGTGGACTGGCGGAATATTCCGTCGACGGAAATGAGCATCTCAGGTGGACGGCGTTGACTTTCCGGTGCCGGATTCTGGCCAATTTCCGGCCAAAAACCCAGTTTTCCGGCGAGCACTTTTGGGACAGATTTTCTACATGGGTTTCTCTCACTCATGGGCCGGGTGAATTTCCAACTAATGGACTTTGAAGACTTGGACCTAATTTTGGAAGGAAGAAAAGCTACAAAAAAGAAAAGTTCTACTAACTTTTGGATACAACGTTTTATTCTATTCTTGGAGCTTTTGCAGAGAACTACTTCTAGGGTTTGCTTTCTTTTATGTTTCATCTATTTTCTTTGAATATTATGATGATGAACTCCATGAATATGAGTATCTAAATACTATTATTGGTTATGGGATAAAAATTGATTTCTTCAAGCATGTTATTTGATTCTATGAATTAGTTTTGTCTCAATTTTATCGTTTGTGATTCATTATTTTTATTATCATATGATTTGAATGCTAGTTTGGTTGAGTCCGGAATCAATTGGATTTGTTTTCATCTCTATAGCTATATTAGGGTTTTCAATACATAAAAGTTGTTTATCCCTGATTTCTAGTAGCATCTTGTGGTTAATACTTGTAATGATACATCTTTTTAATCGCATATGAATCATAACCTTTGTTAAAACGAATTAGTGCTTTTACACATTTGTTTGCATTGATTAGTCTTATTTCATAGAACTTATTGCTCTTAGGGAGTTAAATCTAATTGTGCTTTTACACTTTAGGTTGCTTTTTAAGTAGATTTCACAATAGCATCTTTTAATGTTGTTTGTGATAAAATCAGGAAATAAACGAGATACTCTTGCGATCAAGATATCTTAGGATTTTTTATAATTGCGAGATTAAATACCAATTCTAATCATAGATGAAAAATACATGTTTGTGAATGATACTATCCCGTGACCAATATCTTCTCCTATTTGATTATTCAAACTATTTGCTTTGCTTTATTTAGTTTATTTACTTTGATAAAAACAAAAACACACCTTGGGTTATTTGGTTACTTGGTTACTTAAGAATCTGAAAATTGTATAACAACAATCGCCTCTCTGTGGATACGAACTCTTTCTTATCACGTACTTCATTCATATTTAGTAGAGTGAGAAAGTGAAATTATTTTTGATGCATAGGACACGCATCAGTTACCATATGACGCATGGTAACCTTTGGCCCTAAGTTTGGCCACGCCAAACCACGCCATGCCAACCTAGCCGCGCCACCATGCTGGCATTCCCTACCCGTCTACCAAAACAAAGGCATGCGATGATCAACAATCACCCTTCAATCCCAGGAGTAAATCCTAGCGGTCAAAGGTTTCCAGACGACACATGGTAACCTTTGACCCAAATCCCTAGTTTGATCACGCCAAATCGCGCCAAGGCATGCCATGTCAATGGCATGCCAACCTACCATGCTACGCCAATGGATTTACAACCTAGCCGCGCCTCCATGCCATGCCAACCTAGTTGCGCTACCATGCTGGCCTTCCCTATGCATCCACTAACAAACGAAAGAGTGCGACGATCAACGATTACCTTTCCTCTTAAGATGCAAAATCTCGACCATCGAAGGTCACCAAGCTAACAAGTCTCCCAAGCTCGACTTGCCAGGCAACAACAACATGCTACATGTTTTCCACAAAAATATCCGAGACATCAACACATATCACAAACTGGGGGATTCTCTTTGGGTATTGGTTTGGCGGTTTACAGCGTGCGGCGTACACTATGCCCGTTATAAGGAAGTGTCATAAGGGTGAGGCGGTTAGTAAATACAGGGAGTTAATGGTGAAACTCTCTTTTATGGGACATCAATTCCATGCGATAACGATTTTATGGAACACCAATTCCATGCGTTACCACCTCCTCCCATTTACTTACCCATTTTTCCATTCCTTAATGAGACCAGAGTACGTTTCACTTCGACTTGTATGAATAGGTCTTACCTATTTCCACCGAACAACAAGTTCAGTCAGGAACATACACCACTCAGAAAACTTTTGCTGGCTTTCAATCTGTTAGCTTCCCACTTTCTGATACGAGTCGTAACACAACCACTCTTCCAGAATCAACTATTCTGGTCTCATCACTTTCCTTGCTTCCCTCCCCAAAACCAACCCATTCTCCTCCACTTTGTGACTGAAGCAAGTCTGGAACGACCATTTCTTGGTTTAGGCCAGACTTGTACAAATTGATATTTCGAATCTAAAGTACTCCCTTGCAGTACATTGTTTAGGGTTTAAATTCGTTTCTCATCCACACACCCAAAATTACCGAAATCAGCAGAAACCATTTTCACCCACAAACAATTGGCGACCACAGTGGGAGATTGATCTTTCGGTTACAATATCAATTTTCAACCATCGATATTATGCTTCGACACATATGTCAAGATGGTATAAGCGGGCGATCCGCTCGGGGATCGACAACTCGGTTACCAGACGACCCGACTATCAGTCTTGACATAACAAGGGACAACTGGGGACTTCCCAGAGGTCAAAAGCAAATGATCCGCTCAAGGGTCGACGACTCTTATCAAGTGACTCAGGGATGACTGGGGACTTTCCATAATCGGCGGTGTTTCCCACGAAAGTCGGGCTTACACCTGACTCGTTTTTCATTAGCAGATCCAAAATGCCGAGTAAGTCTTGCCTAGACAAAATACATTGGTTTACTACTTCAAGTTTTCACGGGAATGATAAAACTGATAGCCATGTTATGTTTCATCCCATGTCATCTACCAACACGCAACGTTCATAACCAAAATAACATCATCCTAAAAAAGTTCATCCAGAAAAATAACCCAAAAAACCCTCAAGGTAACACTTGTCTATCAACCCAGAAATCCAAAAAATCAAGACCGTAAGACAAATGTTTTATTTTCCTTTCGAATTTTTTTTTTCAGAAGACCGAAATGCATACAAAGGAAGCCTGAAAAAGCGGGGGTCTAACAACCTCACCCAATATTTCGATTATCAATATGTATGGACAACTCCGAGTTGTTTTCTAGAGAATCAACTAGACTCAATCAATAGAAAATACTCAAGGAGATATTATCTCAATCTCTTGATTTGATTTACTCAAGAAAATATGATTCGAGAGTTATATTCAAAGAGAGATAACTTGGATGGTACCAAAGACCAATCTACAAGTGTCAGTCAATTTAAATCAACAACCAATAAGGTCGGATATTCTAATTGATTGAATAACGCAAAACCTGTATTATTTCAATTATATAACAAAATATAATGCGGAAAAGAAATAACACAGATACCAGAATTTGGTTAACGAGGAAACCGAAAATGCAGAAAAACCCCGGGACCTAGTCCAGATTAAACATACACTATATTAAGCCGCTTCAGACACTAGCCTACTCCAATTTAACTTCGGTCTGGACTGTAGTTGAACCCCAATCAATCTCACACTGATCCAAGGTATAATTATGCTCCTACGTCTCTGATCCCAGCAGGATACTGCGCACATGATACCCTTAGATGATCTCACCCACAACCAAGAGTTTCTATGACCCAAAGTCGAAGACTTTAACAAACAAATATGTCTCACATAGAAAAGTCTACAAGATAGATAAATTCGTCTCCCACGAATAAACCTATGAGTTTTGTTCCGTCTTTTGATAAATCAAGGTGAACATGAACCAATCAATAAAACCAGACTTATATTCCCGAAGGACAGCTCAGTTTTATCAATCACCTCACAATAGTATTAATCGACGCAGCGAAAAAAGATATTGTGGAATAAAAAACGATGAGACGAAGATGTTTGTGATTACTTTTATATCTTTCCTATCGGAGATTGAAATCTCAAGCCAATTATTACAATTATACTCATACGATAGAAATAACAAGATCAGATCGCACAACTACAAGAAAAGTAGTATCGGTCTGGATTCACAATCCCAATGAAGTCTTTAAGTCGTTAACTTGGTTTTAGAAGAAGAAACCCAAAGGTTAAAGGAGAATCAACTCTAGCTTAGCAAACTAGTATCACACAGAATGTGTGGGGATTAGGTTTCCTAACTGCTAGAGTTCTCCCTTATATAGTTTTTCAAATCAGGGTATGCAATCAATGTTAGCTTAGTAACAAAGTATTTAATATTCATCGTTAGATGAAAACCTGATTAGATACAAGCTAATATCTCTCAACCGTTAGATCAAAAACTTAGCTTGCCATACACACATTACTTGACGACTTTGGGTTTGTATAACCATACCCAAACGTGTACAATAGTTGGTTCAATATTAGTCAACCAAATGGTTATCCAAATGATAACTTCCATATCAACCATATTCTTCTTCACCATAACTAGTCCAAATGACTCAAATGAACTTGTTAGAGAGTTGTTCAATTGCTATGAGATCTTATGTACTACATAAGACACAATTGAAGCAAAAACGATGTGATTCACTCGAATCAATTCATGAACTATAAAGCCACGGTTTGCAATAGCATTCCTTAGATAATTTAGATAAGTTCACGAACATCGTTTTTAGACATAGCCACTCAAGTTCGCGGACTCAAGTAATCGGTTGGAGTTCACAAACTCCATTAGAAATTCTCGGGTTCGAGAACTTCCATTAGTTCGCAGACTGATTTCGCGGACTGAAACCGATATACATATCCAACAGAAATTCTCGGGTTTGAGAACTACGCACGTTCGCGGACTGGGTTAACTGCTCAAGTTCCGGTTTTCACTTGATCAACAAAGTTCGCAAACTTCGTTTCAAGTGCTAAGGACTTATACATATATGTGTTACCAAAACAATGTTTATATCCCCAGTGGTTATATTGTCTAAACTCTCGTTTGAATCATTGAAACATTCTCAGAGGACGTCATATAGTTGTTATTCACAAACTAGTTTTCTTCAGAGAAATTTCCAAAGTGATTGAAACATAACATGACTTTCGTCACTAGGAAAAGATGAACTTGGATAAAGCAAAAGCTTTACCAACACACATTTCGAGAAATAGATAAGCGAGATATACTCAGCTCGAAATGTCACATGTGTATTTTCTTAGTATATATAGTAAAACGACTTTTGTCTCAAGATAGGAGATAGAGTAGATAGATTTTTGAGTGATATATAAGTTCAAGTCTCCACATACCTTTTATTCGATGAAGATCCACTGGTTCCTTGAGTAGTCCTTCGTATTGTATGATGATTTCCATGGAGTTCTTGAGCTTAACTACACTTTCTATCCTAGTCCGAGACCTTAGCTATAGTAGACTAGAAATCAAGACTTTATAGTTTTGATCACTAACATTGACAAACATGCTTGAGATAGCAACGCATGCGAGTTCGACCGAGCAATGCTCTAACAAAGCCATTCAACAATGGTCTGCTCTTCTCGAAGAAGACGTGCTTCGTCATTTGGAGGACCGTCTGTTTCAGATCCAACTTTTTGGACAACCTTCCAACCTCCACCTCTTGTTGTTTGACCACGTTCGCAGAAGGACCTTCGATCACCTTGGCCTGCAACCTTGTATCTTAGAGAAACCCTGGCGCCCAGTCTTCGTGGAATCATTTGCATGCCCATGTGTACCTACTTTGCATCATAACAATTAACAGTTACTATTCATGAGGTGGCTGACGCTACCATGGTAATATTCGAAGAGAAGAACAATATTTCTATAGATTTATGGGAGGCATACCTATGTCTAGGGTTTACACCAACACAAGAAACACTAGAGCACGTACCTGAAATATGCTGGCCCATTTTATTGCTACCGCGCGATGCCAAGACAGCGCCCACGTCGGAACCATCGCCCACGTAAAACCAGCGCGTGCCAAGATAACGTCCATGCCAAACCAGCGCTTGTTCCAACAAGATCCAGCACTAACAACTTGCATCTTTTCCAGTGCTGACAGCTTGCGTCCTAACGATACCGGCAGCTTACATCGTTCCAGTGCTGACAACCAGCGTCCTTACGATACCGGAAATTTTCATCTTTTCCAGCGCTGACAGCTTGCGTCCTTCCAGCGCCACACTTGCACTTCCAGCTTGCATATTTACAGCAGCTTGGAACTTTACAACAGATTTCATCTTTACAGCAGCTTGCATCTTCCAAGCGCTAGTAGCTTGTATCCTTCTGGCGTTGCACTTGAACGCCCAGTATGGAATTAGCAATCCGATTTCATCACACGTAAATATCATGAACCACTTCTCCAAATGATGAGTGCCGAAATAGTGCATATTTCTATACCTTTTTATTGGCATTTAATTCATCTTTTGCACTTTAAAATCATATATTATCCCAAATTCGGTATTTTATCTGTTTTCAAGAATAAATATTTGCACTAATTAATTTTGTGTTTTTATGTACTAAATAAAGCTTGGATGAATTGAGAAGCCAAAAAGGAGCAGAGAATTGGCGGAAGTGGAAGAGAGACAACAATGGCCACCGCTAGAAAGCATTGAAGAACATTTTCTGCACGCTAGAAGTTAGTGAATAATGTGGCTTTCACGTCTCAAAGACTAGAAGCGGGCTTGAGATATTATCTTTGAAGAAGTATTGGGCCTAGAAGAAGATCTTCCAAGAGAGATAACCCAAGATCCTAAATCCAAACCCGTTTCTAATGAAAACTGCTAGATTCAATCCAGCTGTTGAACATCTAACGTCATCTCATCACCGTGCATCAAGTATCGCTACTCCCGCCTCACACCCTAGCTTACTATCTCCTCCCCTTGTACGAATAAAAAATAACACACCTTTACTTCACTTTATTCATCCCGACAGTTGTAGTGCTATCAGTTCACTTCTCACTTCCATCAATCAATTTACCGACCACCTTTGAAGCTCATCCAACCTATCAGTCACCCTTTGCTATCAATCAATCTCCTAGCCTCTATATTTCTCCATCATAGCTTCTCCTCCATAACAGTAACCCTAGAAGATAGGGTTAAGAGAGATAAGGCTGGGGTTATCTTCAATGGAAAAAGCTAACATCAAATCAAGGAGTTGCATAGCAGAATTGCAGAGGGGGTTTGTCAGAAAACACGATTTTAGTGAGTGGTTGTTCTCTAATTTATCAATTCTAGTGTTTGAGAAGAAATTGATGTATAAATAGGGCAACTGTTGTGTAACAAATCATCCAAATTTCAGTTGGACCAATTAGTTATCTAAATTTGTTTTACTCATCTTCAGTATGTTCTAATTTCATCTGCTAGGGTTTAGATGAAGCCCTAGATTTTTGCTGTGTTATTCATGCTTTTTGTGTTGCTATTGAATGCTTAAATTGTTGGGATAGTTTCAATCTTAGTACATCAATGCTTTTCTCTCACAGTGTATGTCAAGCATCCATTGTATTTAGGATAAAACTGTGTTGATTATGCTGCAGCTCAAGCTTTAGAGACTATAGTTAATCCCTTGACTAGTTGTGCTTAATTAGACAGTTAGTGCTTCGGATTGATACTTTAGCTGTGATTGAATTATCTATTGGCGAAACACCTTAGGTAAGTGGTAGACTTGATACTTCTCCCTTATCTGTCACAAGGACAAGAGTAATTTAACTAGATGAATTTATATAGTGTGAGTTGGTGGTGGATTTTACAATCCTAGTATCTCCATTCTCAGTGTTAGCATTTTTGTTATTATGTATTTAATTTGCTGTTATAATGTTCACTAATATCTTGTCGTATGGACACAACAAAACCCCCTTTGTGTTACTTGCCATTGAATCAGTTTAGTGACACGTTTGAATCTACTCTACACCCTCCTTGTCTCTGTGGGATCGACCTGTATTTTCCCTGTCTGCAATAGATGATGTGCACTTGCAGTTAGACATAGTCGTAGGTATCTTTCAAGTCCTACCAAGTTTTTGGTGTCGTTGCCGGGGACTCGGTGGCGGTGTTGTGATCTAAAGTTCTCTTCACTGATTCTCAGTTTAGTCTAGTAAATATTTGTTCAAAACTTGTTTTCCAGTCACTGTTAGCATTACTAAGCTGTTTAGTTTGTGTTTCTGCATCTATAGCTGTGTAGCTTTCATTACTATAATCCTCTCAATTATCGAATCTTTTTAGTGTATGATGTAGTCTTCATAAAAAAAAAGGAAATAAAAAGAATAAATCTCAGTTGTTTTTATTTTACAATTGAAAGTTCCATCTTACTATCCCAAGGGAAATGGGCAGGCTGAGGCGACTAATAAGATCCTGCTCAGAATACTCAGCCGAAACCTATATGATAACAAACGACTTTGGCACGAAGAATTACCCATCTTTGGTAATATAGAACTGCTAAGAGTCCTCCACCGGGACTTCGCCCTACACTTTAGTCTACGGAAAAGACGTCAGTCTGCCAGCAGAATTCGTTATCGCGTCGGCTTGAGTAATCACACCGAGAGTCCTCCAAGATGAAGACAACAGAAGATTCCAAGCATGGGATACAATCGAGGAGAAGCAAGATATTGCATATGCCCATGCTGAGAAATATCGTGCACGATTGGCGCGAGCTTATAACCAGAAGGTTAAGCCAAGAGATTTTGGTGTAGGCGATCTGGTCCTTGCCATTTCACATCACGTCCCTCGAAATGAGAGCGTTGGAAAATTCGTGCCAAATTAGGAAGGCCCTTTCAGAGTCATTGAAGCGGCAGAGAGCAGCTACTATAAGATTGAAAACGCTGATGTACTCCCATAAAGGGAAATCCCAATGATAAGATCAATGGAAAGTGGTTAAAAACTTTCTACATGTAAGCAAATTTTAAATATAAAAATAATGCGTGTTTTTTCCTCTACACTTTGTAACACCATAAATCCTCCTCGCCCTCCATCAGAGAGGAGTGCCTAAAAATCCTCTTCGTAACCACTCTATGGGACGTAAGTGCCTAAGAAAACCCGCCTCAGACATGCCACGGGCGACTAAACCCTCGCCCTCGATGAGAGGAAGAGTGCTAAAAATCCCCCATGTACCCACTCTATGGGAAAGGAGTGCCTAAGAAACCCAGTGCCTCAAACATGTCCGTGGGTGACTAAACCCTCACCCTCGATGAAAGGAAGAGTGCTCAAAATCCTCCATGCACCCACTTTATGGGACGAGAGTGCCTAAGAAACCCTTGTGCCTCAAGCATGGCCGCGGATGATTAAACCCTCATCCCTGATAAATAACGTGAGGGAGAATACTCTCCCACTAAAACACGACCCTAGCGTCTCCAAAGGCTCAGGCGGCTTTGCAACATTCCTGTTCATAAAACTCCCCAAACAAAAGGGGAAGGAGAATGCTTCTGCTGCCACCAAGGACTCAGGCGCCTTGATAACATTCTCGTTGGGAAAAATCCTCACAAAAGAAAAGAGAGAAGGGGAGAATACTTTCTCCCACTAAGGCATGGCCCTGGCGCTTTCAAGGGATCAGGCTCCTTGATAACATTCTCGTTAGGAAAAATCCTCAAAACAAAAAGAGGAGGGGGAGAATACTTTCTCCTACCAAGGCATGGCCCTGGCGCCTTCAAGGGCTCAGGCGCCTTGATAACATTCTCGTTGGAAAAAATCCTCAAAAAAGGGGGGGGGGGAATACTTTCTCCCACTAAGGCATGGCCTTGGCATCTTCAAGGGCTCAGGCGCCTTGATACCATTCTTATTGATAAAAATTCCTCAAAAAAAGAGAGGAGGATAATACTTTCTCCCACCAAGGCATGGCCCTGGTGCCTTGATACCATTCTTGCTGGAAAAATCCCCCCCCCCCGAAAAAAAAAGGGGGAAGAATACTTTCTCCCACTAAGGTATGGCCCTGGTGCCTTGATACCATTCTTATTGATAAAAATTTCTCAAAAAATAGGGGGAGAATACTTTCTCCCACTAAGGCATGGCCCCGGCGCCTTGATACCATTCTTATTGATAAAAATTCCTCAAAAAAAAGGTGGGGGAGAATACTTTTTCCCACTAAGGCATGGCCCTGGCACCTTCAAGGGCTTGGGCGCCTTGATAACATTCTCGCTGGGAAAATCCCAAAAAAAAATAGGGGGGGGAGAATACTTTCTCCCACTAAGGCATGGCCCTGGTGCCTTCAAGGGCTCAGGTGCCTTGATACCATTCTTATTGATAAAAATTCCTAAAAAAAAAAGGGGGGGGGAATACTTTCTCCCACCAAGGCATAGCGCTAGCGCCTTCAAGGGCTCGGGCGCCTTGATACCATTCTTGCTGGGAAAATCCCAAAAAAAAGGGGGGGGGAGAATACTTTCTCCCACTAAAGCATGGCCTTGGCGCCTTCAAGGGCTCAGGCGCCTTGATACCATTCTTATTGATAAAAATTTCTTAATATATATATATATATATAATATGAAGAGGGGGAGAATACTAAAAGCAAAGCTTCTCATCTATTAATAACCAAAAGAAATTCATATACAATAAGGCCGCTCAGGGAGTTACAGCAAACAACAACCGAATATTAAACAAGGCACTCTCCAAGACACTAGCAAGAATACGTGCTTGCACATAGTAATCGTAACTGCTATCGAATTTTTCAAAACACAATCACCGTTGCTCTAGAAAAGGGAGCGCTGCAGAAACAACATTGGCAACCGCTTCTTGTAGCTCTTGCTCAAACTCCGCCAAAATACGTGAACAACGCCTATGCTTCTCTACAAAGTATTCAAACATGATGTGTGCCGCTGCTATCATCCATTCAAGGCGAACGACCTCCAATGTTAACTCTTCCCGAGTCATCATGACAAACAAAGTTTGGGAGCAGAATGAACTAACTTCCCGAAACTACTTATTAAAAAAAAAAAAAAAAAAAAAAAAAAAGAAGAACCTTTCAAATAAATTCTAAAAAAAAGAACCATTGGTAGCCAAACTGAGAATTAATGTCGCAAATTGCTTAGCATCATATGATACTTTTTTATCTATCTTTCCACCATGGACAAACTACTGCATGCTCCCTTCACCGCCTCATGCGCATTCATCCGAGAAATCCCAGCTTGCCTAAAATGGTGCTCCACCCTACCAAGAGCGACTGAAGAAATCACTGCCTTCTCCGCCATATAATAAGTATCAGCACACTCAGACCAATCTAAACGCGGCTTAGCCAAGGCCCGCTCACATTCGTCTAACTCTTGCACACATTCATCCTTTATCTGGTTCAAACGATAAATCTCTAGCTCATACACCCTCTTCCAAGGGTTCTGAGGCGTAGCAGGGAGCGCCAGAACCCATTCCCCATCAAGGAGAGTGGCAGACATCCAATAATAAAGAGAGTAATAAAAAAAAAACTGAAAGGGTGGATGAAGAACAACTTCAACATAACACACATCTATATATACACAAACCTAGAACTACAAGCACATTAGCCTTAAAACTTTCGAACACGTGTGCAACGACC
Organism: Papaver bracteatum; assembly: GCA_023529315.1. Taxonomy (NCBI): domain Eukaryota; kingdom Viridiplantae; phylum Streptophyta; class Magnoliopsida; order Ranunculales; family Papaveraceae; genus Papaver; species Papaver bracteatum. The sequence goes on from JAJJWX010000603.1 coordinate 2,168,332, forward strand.
GAGCTCGGACAAAGCCCGAGCAAGTACCACATCGATGGAACGCTGAGAGGATGAAACATATATTAAATCTAAACCTAAAGCCACTCGGCGACTCTTTAACTCAGAATGACTGGATGATAAATCCATAGGAACATCATTCCCAGCACGCCTGAAACTTTCTATTTATGATTCCACATCCATCAACACCCCATGCGTATCTACATGCTCTCGTTCAAAAAACTGGCATACCAAGGGGTAAATTCCTATAAGGCGCCTTAACAAAGAAATTTCTAACACTACACCATAATAATTGGCCATTAACTCCCAAGCCACTTTTAAAGGAAGAGAAATGAAGCAACAATAACATTCTGAAGCCACAACTACTTAAAAAAAAGAGCCTTGTCTTGAAACACGCACCAAATATAACACAAACTTCAAAATGTTTTCCTCAAACAACGTGAATAATAATAGTTAAGAGAAAAGAAAATAAAAGAAAAGAAGAAAGCTAAACGCCTCCAAGTGCCTAGGCGCTCATGACTCGGCATGTTCCGCCATCTCTGCCTTAGCCTCCGCCAATAACTGTTTCTCCTCTAGTGTCTTCTTGGCTTGGGCGATCCGGTCGACAATCTCACTTGACTCCTTGATCAGACACTCATGGGTTACCATCATTTCCCCAAAATACCCTTCCACAGAAGCAACCCTTTCCTCAAGGCTAGCCACAATATTGGGCAGTTGTGTACGACACACATTCACCCTTGTTTCGACTTCCTGCCAAAGCGCTTCTAGCCACCCAATGTTGAATCACATATTAGAAGCGTTTGTGAGCGTCCAACGCCAGCTCTGTAACTGAACGGTAGAAGGATGTTCGCTAGAGTCCGCCATCTCACCCACCACGTCCAAAACATTCAGAGTGTAGGAGATGAAAATGTTGGCATCGGAAAAGACTTCGTCTGAAGCAATATGACCATGCTGTGTCGTCACTTGGGTATGCAACGCCTCATAATGAGGAGGTACCCAGAATCCAAACACCGAGACAAAATTCTCCCCGTCCCGAACAAGGCGCTTCTCCATGGGCTTATTCATAATGAGGAACGTAGGCGGGACTGGGTGCTCACCATCAGTAGGAACAATAAACTCAGCAACCTAGGTGATGATCGCTTTGGGTCTTAGTCCTTTTTTCTCTATCATGACTATCCCTGGCGCCAGAACGGTCTTGCTTGCCCATAAGCTAGAAACATCGTTCAGAAGACGTTCATGACTTGCAAAAAAAAAAAAACGCACTTACAAGAGAAAAGGATGTAGCGCCTTGATGGCCTGTAATAGAAGATGATGAAGAATAACTCCCAATGGAAGCGCCGGAATCAAGGGTTGGACGGTCCCTTCGTTATAACAAAAGTGAGGAAAAACTTAAAACCAACATTCTCTCCTCTCTCAGAACTCTCTACGCATATATATAAGATAACATAACTGATTAATGAAGCAAAGGACAAAATATGAACACGTTTCGCATAAAAAAAATAGAATACATGATGGTCCCCTAGGGGGAATCACCGGCTGACTAGGTAAGACGTCAAGACCAGAAACGGAGCTCGAACTAGCGCCAACAGCCTGAAGAAATGAACCACTCTGGGAAGGACGCCTTTTAAGGAAAGCCACAGCCCTATCCGAAAGTGACTGTCGAGGAGGAGATCGAGGAAAACACGGAACAGAGACTATGCCAGCGTCATGATGCCTCTGCATTTCGACAAATCTTGGTGGCAGGTCCTTCACGTTAATTCCGAACCACACATGAGCAAAGTATTTTAATGAACCATGCGGAGGAACATTCGATTAAAAAATACATGACATGATGAGCGTTCAAAGAAATCACGAGGAAAAGGAACAATAAAAGAACATAAGAAATACCTCGTTCTCTTGAGGCAAGGACCCACAAAGATTACGAACCGCATCCTTAATCTTCGAAGAGGAGGGTGGTTTCTTCTTTCCCTTACCTTGCAGAGGAAGGCCCTCAACACGCCTACTCTTGGCACCAGAGGCCAGCCCATGAGATCGCATGACCTCTGCAGGTATCCTAGTACGCCCTGAACGATAGAGCTCAGTTAAATCTGGCGGGGGAGCCATCACCCCATCGGCTGCCAGGGTATGATGCAAGTCCTCCATCTCGCAAATCCATTACGAGTACCAGTTATGAGTAACTTTCAACTCCTTGCAAAGTTGCGGGACCTTCAAAGGATTATAAGGTGGGCGACAGAAGCGCGGTCTTCTATCCTTTAATAAAAAACGCATGAAACTCTCTTCTACCAATGATGGATCCGAAGAGCATGAAGGCGAAAGATAAGACCCAGTTCCTTAATCAAAGCCTGCTTGGCGAGCAATGCGGTTCAAATTTTAAGCCACGGCAAAGTATTCCCCCTTGTAAAAACCCGGAAGGTATCTTGGCGTCGCAGCGGCCACGAAATTGCAAGCATCAAAAGTGGGGGGATCTATGCCAACATCCACGAAATCCTCAAGAAAAAGCGACACAAATCAATGAGAATCTACCCCGCACTCGTCATCATCGTACGGGCAGAAGTTGAACTCATCCAGTAAATGTGCTAGGCGAACAGAATGCTTCGCGACCGCCTTCTCATATAAAGTTGTTCGGGGGTAAGAAATAGGATAAGTAATGGTGCTCTAGGTGCCATCCCATGCAGTAATAATCCGTTCTCCAGTAAGCTCCAAGTCATTCACCTCTGATTTGTATCGGCGATAATGCTCTCATCCCCACATCTTCATAAAATTGGCAGGAAGATACGTCTCAACTGTGAAGGAGGCATCGTTAGCCTTATGGATATCACCTACAAACAGATCCAGATAATGATATAGTCCGCCCAGAAACATGGGTGCCAGGGGAAACGAGATGCCTTGTGACATAAGGACTGGCATAACCATTGACTCATCCCTCACTGCGTTGGTAGGGGAATTTTCAAAGACCTCATGAGATAAGAAATATGATAAGAAGGCGGCCAACTCATGTTGCTCAGTAGACCCAACGGGGGGAGATGGCGGTTCCCAGCCAGACTCGCCTACCAACTTGGGCGCCCACATCTTCACCCACAAATTTAAAGTAGCTCGCTTGGCCGGCTCCCTAGGGGTCACATGGGCTTCAACCTCCACAACAGAAAGAATCTCTTTCCCCTTTATAGGCATAACTCCTTTGGCGCTTTTCTTGGACGATTCAGTAAGGTCCTGAGTCCCAGAAGGCGCGCCCGCTTCGGCGATTCGCTTCCTGGAGTTTGTACGCTCTTGCTTTAGAAAGCGCAAAATAAGATTATCAACATCAGACAGGCCGCCAGATACTTCCTTGAAATCATGACTTCCGTAAAGGGGGGGGGGGGGGGTCAAAGATACCACATCCTCCAGTGTGGGCAATGCCTCTCCCCAGGCGAAAAGACACATATGGACCAGCGGTACCCACCTCAGGGACAGGCGAATCATGTCCCGACTATTCCTGGTAAGACGCCTGTAGCGAGATGAAGAAAGCACCTCCATCAATCCTAACTTGATGATCACGTCCTTGCAATAAGGGATGGAAAGTATATACTCGATCCATGGGCGCCATTCAGGACAAGAATTCGCCTAAGAAAGGAAATCTATCTTCGAAAGAACGAAGTCCCCACAGATGAGGCGGACATGTGAAAGAGCAGAAATGGGAAGAAGAGGGGGCGACTCAATCTCCTCTGCCAACAACCAATCACTAACTTCTTCGTTAGCCACAGGAGGGTTGAAAGCGGTAGGTTTACTGATCGTACAAAGAATACCATCATTTAAGAAGAAGAGGATGAAGACGAAAGTGGCGGCTTTCTGCTTAAGCTTCTTAGCGGATTCCCGTCTCGCCAAAATGGTCTCCCAGCTCTTGCCTCGCTCAGGAGGAAAGACTCGTTCTTCTTATGACAAGATGGAGAGTATATGGGGTGCCTCCTCACCCTCAGAACTTTCATCGCCAGAAGAACTCTCAGTTGTTGAGCTTTCGTAATCACTCATGGAGCAGGATGGGAACAACACAAGAATGACGCCCTAATGGCTATTGAAGAAAGAATGAGAGGAAAAGGAAAGGGGGTTATGAGACAAAAACAGGAGGAGAAACGGCCTGAAGCCGGTATTTATAGGAGAATAAAAATATAACTGAAGGTAAGTGAAACGATGCGATAGAATTCGAAAAGACACGAGCCTTAAGGGATAACTAACAATAAACCGCCTAAACCAACTCATAAGTCGAGGAGGTGACACATGTCGCAGCAAAACTCCTGGGGAGGAAAAAAGCCAGTCGTATCAGGAAACTAGGAAGAGATGTTGATAAAGTTGAACAAGGCAAGGGGACTTGCAAAGAACAGGCCTCCAGAAGATGCAAGAAAATACAAGGGGACTTGCAAAGAGAAGGCCTCCAGAAGATGCAAACACAAGACAAGGGGACTTGCAAAAAGCAATCCCCCAGGAGATGCAAGAAAAGACAAGGGGACTTGTGAGGTCCCCAAAGGATAAGAGAAGCAGGAAACTGAAGACGCCTAGAGTCAATTCAGCCATAAGGGACGCATGGTAGGAATGACAAGCTATTGAGAAAACCAAATGATCCGCTCAAGGCAAAGGTCGGAAAAACACGCCATACCAGGAGACTGGCGAGGAGATAAAGCAAGCCCAAAGGAAGCCGCCTGTCGGGAACACCAAAGATGAATAGTATACTGCTGAGGAGGCTAACGCCTCGCCCAAGCAGCCAGGGGACTTAATGTAGATACCTGGAAAAATACCAAGGAAGGAGTGCGACCTCCCCGTATCAGAAAAGGGGTATGACATAGCGTCTCAAGCTAAAGGAGACCCCCTGAGTCCTCCCCTTATCTTAAGAAGGATGCCGCCAAGCACCCCGTCTCCCAATTCGAGTGCACGTGCATGAGTCATGAAGGACAGATCTTCTAGAAGAATCTGAAGGTACAATTGTACGGTCCGAAGGGGCAGTAGCAAGATAAGGGAAAGTAGGGAATGACACATGGCTGACATCTCCCATTTAAGGAAATGACTATAAATAGGGGTCTTTTTCCAAGAAGAGGACTCAGTGATATCATTGTGGGAAATTATGTTCTACTTCTAGGAACTAGTCTCTACACCCTACTTCTATCTGTACCTGTATATCATGTACCGTGTACAATGATAAATTGGATCAAATTCCAACCATAATAATTCATTAGTCGAGTAAACTTGCTACTCCCTCCGTCCCCAATATATAGGCGGAGAGGATGAAATCTCTTCAATTAAGAAATTGTTTGGGTTTCATAAATTTTTATGTCTTTTACTGTTTTTACCCTTTGTCTTATTATCACTACAATTTTCCATGCAACATAAATATGGGTATATATGTCAAAAATCTTCTTGGAATTAGAATTCCGCCTATATAGTGGGACTAGAAAAATCCCATATTCCGCCTATATAATAGGGACAGAGGAAGTAGCATTTAACGAACTTTGTGGCGAGAACAGATGATTCTTTTAAGTACATAAGCACATGGGATAGGTTTCACGGGAAAGAAATGACTTCTCATGGAGGAGAATAAGTAGCCATTATAAGTATGGGCAGGCAGGATGCAAAATCCTAATTTTGAAAATCTTTGTAAAAAGTTGAGAAATCATTGAAAAAAAAACAAAAATTGTTGAGTAGACATGCTTCCCTTGCATCCTTGTCTGAAAGTTGTTATTATTGTACTACACTTCCACTCATACCTATTTTGTGGTAATTAATCACCGTTGTTTTACTATATCATTGTCTTTTTTTTCTTTCGACTTAACAATTCAATGATTTTTTTTTTTTTTTTGGGAAAAGCTACTAGAGCATTTTTGATCTAGCGTTGTTAGAGTCGTTGGATTAACCAATTTAATGGTGGTAGTTGCCAGTGGAGTTTTTCACTCCAAGGATAAAAATTGAATTTCCATCATAAACTACCACCACTATTGGATTGGTTAATCCAACGGCTCTAGCAACGCTAGAGCAAAATCGCTTCCTTTTTTTTGTGAACTAGGAATATAAGGATATCGGTATATTCATATATAATTGGAATTTTACATGGTCGAATAAGAAAAAGAAAATAATGGAATCGGTAGTAACTAGAAATATCTATGTAAGTACCATAATCAGTATGGACACGTGGAGGGCCAGTAGTAGTCGCAGCTGTATACCAGTATACCTCGGTGCACACCGAATCAAGTCTAAGTATGCTTACATCCTAAGCTAAGGCTTTTTGGGTAATATGACGCTTCCCAACTTCCCATAAATAGAGGACGACTAGGTTAGGGAAGGGGGACGCTCTTTGGATGGCTCTCTGCTCCCACTTATCACGGGGCAGGACATCTCTTTCCTCTGATTTATCTCTATCTTCCTTAACCCCATTAACTCTGTAAGGGATCTCTTCTTACCAGATGTACAGACTCAAATACATAATAAACCATCCCTTTACCCCGTGGACGTAGAAAATCCGTCGAACCACGTATATTGCAGTGTTAATATTTCTTACATTACGACATTTTACATTTGGCATATCATTCTGGTTTTCACCATCTTGCATACTGCTTTCATTTTAATCAATTGGTTATGAGCACCATAAAACGGTGTTCACAATTTGGCGCTAGAAACAGGGAATGGGTAAAGAATTTATTCTACCTGTTCTACATCTTTTGGGTTTTAATCTCTTAGCTAACTCTCTGAAATTGGCTTTCATTTTTCCTATTTCTTCATCTGAGATTTTCTCTTAATCATTTTTGAGCTGTACTTGCAAATCTATAATCATTTTTGAGCTGTACTTGCAAATCTAAAACAAGTTATATCCTTATATCCACTACGAACAAGTTTCGATGCAGACTAGTTCACTTGGAGGAAGGAGAGAAAGAAGTTCAAAGTTGGAGATTGCAAACTGTACACAAAGGAGCAACGGTGATAACTCCCCCATTCCGACGTTTCAGTCCCGATCCCAGCAGGATTGCCAAGCTAGAATAACAGTGGAAGGCAACTAAAAGGGCTAAAAGCTATGGTTTACCTCAAGCTCCGCTCCTCAACCCGATGATGCAAAGGTCGATCCGAAGCCGACAACGATGATCTTTGGAAACAAAGATCACCCGGTGTCCCAAAGATCCAAGACCGAAGATACGGAGCAAGATGACGATGCCAGGACTGATGTGGAAAACGAAGGCACCCAAAGATTGTTCATCAGAGGATCCAAAATCCATGACGACGACCCTTAGTCCGAGGATGATGACGAAAGTTGCTTCAAGGATGGTGGTCCAACGTACCAATACGGGGATGGTGTAAGCTTCCACTTTTCAGGTTCCAACAACGAAGGCTCTGCTATCCACCCAAGGTTCTGTTATATACCCGGAGGACGAAGATGTGGCATGATCTTGTTCAGGGGCGACGCGGTATGACAAATTCATGGTTCCACCGCTTAGTTTCCGATGCTCCACCCAAGCCTCAATCTAGAAGCATCAATTCCGAAGCCTTAGGTCCGCGGCCCAATTCCAACACCGAAGAATCAATCCGAAGCCTCATATCCGCTGTTCAAGTCCCTCCCCGCAGGTGCAATTCCTCTGCTCCAAAGCGTGAAGTAGGATGATCAAATCTCGCTCCATAAGCTTTTAGTCCGATGACCACATGTTTCGATTCCCCAGCACAACTCCAACGCCGAAGAGTCAACACCGAAGACTCAACAACGAAGCCTCAATACGAAGACTCAACAACGAAGCCTCAATCAGAAGACCCCCTCTCCGAAGCTCAATTCCGAAAATCTGTCCTCCTTCATAACCGAAGCTCAATTCCGCAGCTCAGGTTCAACTCCCCAGAATAATCTCCGCAGTTCCATATACGTAGGATATCACGCAATGCAGTCAAAACCTCCTGGGAACAGATAAGCTTCATTTCCTTTTTGTCTTATTTGATATGATTTAATATGGTTTGTTCAATACATGTCACTACTCTATGTGAACCATCTGCTCATGTGTGAAATGATCTACTTTTCTTATACATGTTCTTGAGTACCCAAAGGCTGCAGGTATGATTTTCCGTTTGTGTGGCCTAAATAAAACAATCGCTTAGTCACACTTGCACTTCAATTAACATTAACATGTTTGGTAAAATGCCCAACCGAGCCACCAATATGTTTTTAAGTTTCAGTCCCCTGCTTAGGTCTAATTTATATATAAATTGACTAACCATTTTAAGTTCCACCAGTATGGTTTTAAAATACCATCAACAAATTGGTTTCCATTTTTTATATCTAAACTGACTAACCATTTTGATCTTATTCTCGTGTAAGGACTGAAAATTAGATTCTCAAATCAACTGATAGTAGCTATCCAGTGAAGCCTCAAGAGAAGCTCCGCGTTGTCACTGCGGCTAAAGAAAAGAAGCTGCGCCACACCCCTGAGATAGTAGTGGACTGTCGAAATGATAAGTTTTACCTAACTCCTTAAATTTTCATTTTGGGTTCACTAATCAAGAGACCTATTTTGGTCTAGTCTATTACCAAGAGGACTAACTGTCTAACCCGTGTTATTGTCGTATCGTTGGTTGATCTTTAGAATCACAATGGATGATCGCTATTTGTACTGCATTCGGGAAAGCCGAAGACAAGAGTTTGTTAAATAACATTTCGCACTGTAATTCACAAGTGTTTGCCTTACTCATTAATCTCTAAAATACTCCACTGATGTTTTTCATGAAAGTGCAGGGGCATAAATTGGATATTAACAAGTTATTTCTTAACTAATGATTGGTCCTGCTTTATATGTTTAACCATTTGCACTAACATTTATGGCAAAAGATTCAGTAATACATGGTGGGAGCAGGCATTGGTTTGATTTCTGAGTGTGCAAGTTTCTTCATTCCTTGTCAATTCACTCTATACTGATATAAAAATTATATTTTTGTAGCAGTGCTACCAACGAAATTAGGTGATACTTATGCAACACCAGTTTACAATAACAAGGGGTAGATTATAAAAGACTTCACCCAAAAGTGACAGAGCATCATAACTAAGGAAGGATCAACAACATTTTTGCTCTTAATTCCACATGGTGTAGTCCTCAATGCCACAAAGAAAGCATACCATAGAGAAAAAAGATAAGTGTTAGATTCTATCGTTACTCTTTAATGGCATTTTCTGTTCTTCTTCTTCTTCTTGACATTGCAGGGGACAAAAAGTAAGCTTTAGGTAGGTTACTCCTCAACTGAATTTTCTTACTGCTGTTTCTTCTAATCCTTTCTGCGAATCTTTAACACTTGATACCATTCACGTGTTTAATTCTCTCATTAACTTGCAACATGATGTCTTCTATCGAGTTTGTCCCCAAAATGCAGATGCAAAAATGAGCTATAGCAGCTACAAAAAGAAGTTAATAGCAAGTTTTTTCTTAACTATTTGTGCTCTCTTGACAACCTCTCAATTCTTTTCCTCGCGAAAGATTCAGACATCCAGCTTCCAAAAGCGAAAAGGGGCAAGCATTTACTTTGTTAGGGGACAGAAATCCCATGGCGCATCTCGCAATGCCACAAAGAAAGCAACCATAGAGAAAAAAGATAAGTGTTAGATTCTATCATTAACCTTCAATGGCATTTTCTGTCCTTCTACTTGACATTGCAGAGGCAAAAGGTGAGCTTAGGCAGGTTGCTTCTCAACTGAATTTGGTTATTAACCATCTTGCTTGATTTTCTAATCCTTTCTGAGAATCATCAACATTTGATACCAATTACATGTTTACCACTCTCTTTAATACGCAGTATTGCATCCTTGTTTCTCTTTTTCTTAACAACTCAGGTGCAAAAATGAGTAGGCAGTGTGCTTCTTCAAGGATTGATGTTTCTTATTTCTTATGCAAAGTGTGCTTCTTCAGTTACTTCTTACTTCCAGTACTTCATATACTTCTTATACGCAAAAGACTTGCTCGAGAACCTGTACTTCTTATTTCTCATACTTCATGCTTCTTATCGAAGAATACTTCGGAATATTTCTTATACTTCTATTCTTTAGTGACCATTGTTTACTTCATGTACTTCTTTAATCACTCCTTATACTTCTTATTTCTCATACTTCATGCTTCTTATCGAAGAATACTTCAGAATATTTCTTATACTTCTATTCTTTAATCACTCCTTATACTTCTTATATGTTTCTTTACTTCATATACTTCTACACTCATAAAGCGCTATCAGTTGGCAAGTTTTGCTAGAATATATCCTTCATACATATTCAGGAATCAATGATTATTATTATTAATTGTGTTTCCATAAGCACTAATTTGGCATACGCAGGAACAACGAGAGATGCAGGCACCATTGGCTCTAGTCAGGACAAGGTGCTAGTACATACGAAGGAGAACTGAACTCATTCAAGCCACAACTCGGATCACCGCAGTTAAAGAGATCTGAACTTTTGGCTTGAACATCTGTAATAGAATGATGCAGGGGCAAAAGAAGATAGACATCCATTCAATATGGCGAGTACACTTTGCCATGAAAATGTAATTTACATTTGAAACTATTTTGTTGCAGGACATTGATCAAGGATACCTCGGAATCTCACAAAGAATAGGGGCAAGTATGTATACTCCAGCATAGCGTTACATTCTTCACCTCAATTCCTCCACCATCAAAAGCAGCAGAAGAACAAAATAAAAGTCGTGTCTAATGCAGTCAAAGAAGTGCAGCTAGAGCAGCAGAGCGTGAGTCTTCCGCAGGGGCAGAATCTACTCAAAACCAAAAGACAGCTCCATCAATCAAAGAAAAAATCAAGCCACCTGCAGGTCAAGTTAAAACTAATCTAATACATATTTGAGTCGCTGAGCAGTATCGTTTTGTTTTCTTGTTTCAGAAACATAACCAAGCCTCCAGTACAATACGATTCAACGAAGTCTACCACGCTCCTAGCAAGACATTGTTGCTGCTAACTAGCTGTTGCAAAAAAGACGAAATTCAGTTCAACATAAATGGAGCAACTCGAAATATAAAGCTGGGAAAACCACTCGTCTCTGTTTGTGTAGGTACATAGCTAAATCATAACGGAGGGAATCTAAAGCGGCACACTACAAGCTTGCTTAGGAAGCATTCTTCAGTAACAACCAATGCTCAGTCCATGTACACGCAAAGGCAATACGGGGGTAGTAACTTTTACTTCCGCAAGCTTCGTCAACCAGCTTTCGAAACCAAAAAGGGGCATACATACACTAAAGAGTTTGCAAACACTTATACTCTTACATTTTACTTATATACAATTTTACATACATAGAAACATTTCATGTATGGCATATATTTTTTGCATACAGAATTTAATTTAACACACTTTGAAAATGCGATACATTTCATACATTTTAAAACGCGTATACAAGCATTTCCATAATACTTTTTAGCTACAAAAAATCGCATTCATTTCTAAAAACTGCATAAAAGTTATGCATATATTTTTATAACGCAATTCATTGTATCAGCATATCCAAAATCGTGACAACCACCTCTGCTCTTCTTGGGCACTTACTCTTACTTTCACAAGCTTTGACAAATAGCTTCCGGAAACAGTAAGGGGCATGCATGTGTCACCCAAAACAAAAGAGTTTTTAAATACTTGGTCTTCAATTTTGTATACGTTTTCGTATATTAAACATACATTTTGCAAATATAATGTATATTTTTAATGATTAGTGCATACATTTTCATGAAAATCATTTCATAAATAGCATACATGATATAAAATCATAGAGTTTGCGAATACTTAATACTCCATGCATTTTGTTTATACTGGTAGACATTGTTATGCACACATCATACATTTCGCAATACATGTCTTGCAAACTACACACATTTTCATATAACGGATAAACTGGGGCAAGCACCACCGGTCTCTTATCCTCATATTGGGTAAAGCGTTCATACACAATCTCTCCGGACTCCCCTGTAAAGGCCTATGAGTGTATGACCATGGGGATGGCATCCGACAGAGAGATGCCCAAGCAATTTTTGACGGCGGGTTGACAGAATGAGCGGGCTGGCCAAAAGCATCTCATATCCAACCACGATGCCTAGACCCCCACCGTTCGGGAATCCTCTGGCCCAGGATTAGCCAACGGGGTGACAGGTCTCAAGACGTTCACGAAGGTACATACATCTTCGGGTTCGCATTTCAAACACTCATCAAACAATCATCTTGCTTCAACGACATGGGATTTATAGATTCTCACAATACGAAGGGGCTGCAGAATTTCTCATTATAGTTCTATAATGCTTCTTATTTCTAGTATTCTACTAGTACCGCTTGCCACGGAATTTCTCATATTTCATAACGAGGAATACCTATATCACACGCAACTAAAGAGTTTGCACTTACTTTTACCCATTACATTCTGACAATGCTCGCATACTTATTACTCAAAACATTTTATGTTTTTTTTTTTTTATGTTATCACATACCATGAATGCATATTATCTATCTAAAAATATGATACACTGATGCTTCTATGACAATTGAGATTACAGGGAGTACTCAACCTGCATTGTTACCATCCTGCGTGCAGAGTTCACAACCTGCGTAGCGGCCTACCTGCGTTGCGGCCCACCTGCGTTTTCAACCTTCGTACTGCCTACCTGCGAGCAGATCTCTCAACCTTCGTTGCTGCCTAGCTGCGGACGTAGTTCTCGACCTTCGCTGCTACCTACCCGCGGACATAATTCTCAACCTTCGTTGCTTCCTACTTCGGCGACTTCTATTCATTATTCATGCTTTCGCAGAACCCCTCGACAAGGAGCAGCTGAAGACACTAAAGCATGACCGATTATGGCAAGAGGATTTTTTCTTAAGGATCGCTCATCATCGACCCTCAAGAAAAGGGGCAAATTGTAAGTACCATAATCAGTATGGACACGTGGAGGGCCAGTAGTAGTCGCAGCTGTATACCAAAGATACCTCAAAGGCACACCGAATCAAGTCTAAGTATGCTTACATCCTAAGCTAAGGCTTTTTGGGTAATATGCCGCTTCCCAACTTCCCATAAATAGAGGACGACTAGGTTAGGGAAGGGGGGCGCTCTTTGGATGGCTCTCTGCTCCCACTTATCACGGGGCAGGACATCTCTTTCCTCTGATTTTTCTCTATCTTCCTTAACCCCATTAACTCTGTAAGGGAGCTCTTCTTACCAGATGTACAGACTCAAATACATAATAAACCATCCATTTACCCCGTGGACGTAGACAATCCGTCGAACCACGTATATTGCAGTGTTAATATTTCTTACATTACGACATTTTACATTTGGCATATCATTCTGGTTTTCACCATCTTGCATATTGCTTTCATTTTAATCAATTGGTTGTGAGCACCATAAAACGGTGTTCACAATCTAGTTAGCTATAGATGGAATAGAATATGAAAAGATCATGTAGTGTCAATGACAAATATAATCGAAAACGAAGCATGAGAATTTGCACTCGCATTCCTAATTCTGATAATCAACAAAAGTTAGTTGGAATCACAAGTGAATTCAACATTGCCTAATAATTCCCTTCTCTGTTAATTTTCTTGTTTTGCACCTTATGCGTACTTTGCAGTTTTATTGATCAATATGGAAGAATCTACTGCGTTAAGTCAAGATCAGCATTGAAAACTCAAGAACCATTTTCCTTGAGATAGAAAACGGAGTGTTATTGTATTGTTTACGATAATCATTCGAACATTACAAGCTAAGAAAGACGTACAAAGCGATAAAGAAAGGTGCCCGTTTCGGAAGAAAAAAAAAATCAAAAGAAGGTAGAAGAAAACAAATGGTACACATAATGTGGTATCGACAGGCTTGCTTAAATGGAGGATGGCCTGTGAAAACACATCCACCAAGAAAGGCATGTTAGAAGGATGAGAGAATAAAGCAAACAAAAAACAAAGAAAGCATCACCCATCAACACACCCACCAAGCCAAATTGTAAGCAAGGGTCTTTAAAGGGGCGAAAAGTCTAAAAATGTACCATTTTTAGCCGACAAGTGGTATATTAATGAAAGGTGCCTTTAGATTCAATTAAGCAGACCCCATTTACATCTAAAACTCCACCCCCTTTAAATCTCAGCCTCTAAAGCATTGGTACACCATTCGTCCACCTTTCTTGTCCGCCCCTAGACAAGTTGGAGTCGTTTAAAGGGGTGGTTACTCAGCGGAGAAATCAGAGAAAGTTAGAATTCGTCTTGTAATAATGGTGTATGTATGCTTTTAAACCCCATTTAGGATTCCAATATAAGAGAAAGAGGAGGTGTCCTCTAATCCCTTCTTCTTCTTTTTTAATGATTTAAACAAAAAATTAAAAAAACGTCACCAAGCAATGAATTCTACACCAAAGACTTGTAAAAAAGCCAAGGCTATAGTGGGTGGAATTTGTTAGAGATCTAGAGATAAAGATTAAAAAGCACGAAATCATTTGAAAACTACTTTTTCCATTTTTATATTAAGGTTCCTTTAAAGGTGTGAAAAGATTTAAGAGAAAATTAAAACTATTAGAATATAGGAGCAATTTGGAAGGGGGAATAGATTACTCTTCAATTGTCCCACAGAACCTACTAGTTGGCCCCTATTTCCTTTGGAAGTCCAACTTAAAAATTCTAGGTTAAAGTTTTCCTGACACATTTAGGGGCGACTCATTCGCAATTAGGGGCAATTTTTTTATTCCCAACCCAGAGGTCACGTTAAGAGGTGTCAAAAAAACGTGGAGATTATGTTAATGCCCTTATATAATCGGAAGCAATTTTGTGACCGATTATGTAACACAAAATCGGAAGGTTAATAATCATATTTGACTACCAATTAATATAGATTTTGTGTCAAACGTGAATCTTGGTCCTATAACAATCGGTAGTAATAATAACCTCACTATACTACCGATTATAGTATCTCCCAAAGAAGAGATTTGGGGCAACTTATAATCGGTAGTCATATAAACTACCGATTATCATAGTTCTCAAATTCGTAAAATTTGAGATTTCTCTCAAAACAATATTTGGGGCAACTTATAATTGGTAGTCATATAAACTACCGATTATTATAATTCTCAATTTCGTAAATTTGAGATTTCTCCCAAAACAAAATTTGGGGCAACTATATAGTCGGTAGATAAATTCCTTATTTGGCTACCGATTATACAATTTCCCCAAGAAAAAAAGAGTCGTTGGAACTCTAAACCCTATATAAGGATTGTATCCTTGTACCCTCTATGGAACACAAATACCTGTAAACTCTCTCCAACTTCATATTCAACATAATGGCCCAACCATTCATTAATCCAACGGAGTTCACGATTGAAGAAGATTTATCTTTATGTAGGCGCTACGTTCAATTCTATCCGAGACGGGGAGCAGAACGGAGGCAAGGAGGCATAATGAGTATGAGTTATTTGGGGAGAATTCACGAAAAATTCTGCGCCGACACCGGTAACCCAAACAACCGTCACTCTCCTGATCTTTTCTGCCGAATTGGTTCAATAAACGGACGCGTCGGAGAATTTGTCGATTTAACTTATCTTGTGAATCAATATCGGTTGAGGGGTGCAACCAATGATGAGGTTATAGAACAATCTCTCGGGGAATGGCGGAGATGGAAAAGATCAAGCTTCAGTTATGAAGCTCATTTTAGAATCCTTATGGCGATGGAAAGATTTAATCCTTTTAGGACTCGTCCAACACGTCCACGTCGCTAATCACAATACATTGTAATAGAATTTGTGGAAGTTCAACGTAAAATTATGATGATGTTGAGGTGATATTGTACTGAATTTCCCAAACACCAAGAAAATCGGAAGTTTATGTTATTTATTTAACTATCGATTATACTCCAACGGCTATTTTTGAAGCCGAGCCTCGAAAACACACAAAATCGGTAGCGAAAACATATTGATAAACCTCCGATTATACCTCCCTAATGAAACTTTCTACCCTGTTAACAAAACAGTCTATAATCGGTAGTTTAACAAGTATCCTAAGGTTCCGAGTTAGTATAATCGGTTACTTATGTTACAGAATTTACTACCGATTATGTGTAATAATTGTACGCAACTTCAGTACAGTCTTGTAAAGTACGCATCAACGACCATATTTTCCAAAAAAAAAGAGACGTTGGGAGTGTCATCTATATAAGCTGGTTAAACTCTTCTTATTTATGAAGCAAACAACACATATATAACATTGTGTATTCTACAAATATATTTTCCATCATCTACTCTAGTTCATTCCTTATATATCTCAACTTACTAGCATGGAAACGTTTGACGCAGCAGAAGATTTGGTCATTGTGAAAACCTGGTATCATGAAACAAGACGTGAAGATGTCATGGCGGGAACGTTAACAGTCGAAGTCTTTTGGTCGAGGGTATATAGACAATTTGTGCGAGAGTATGGAAATCCAAAGCAAAGATCACTCCAACAAGTTCATGATCGTTTCCGACTTTTCCAAAAAGGATAACGATACAAAAGAGGATGTTTAATACTATCCACTTAAGCTTGTCAATCCAACAATTTGTAAGTATGGTTTAAATTCTTTATTTTTAACACCGGGTGTCTAATCCTACTTACTAAAACTAACTTGGCATTATTTTGTGTTTGTTTATGTAGGAGGCACTCGCAAAAAGACAGTACTTTGTGGAAAAGGGCGAAGAATTCACTTATGATGGGAGTTATGAATTCCTGAAGTCCGTGACCACCGTATAAATATTGATTAATAGTTACAATCGGAAGTTATTGTTATCTCTTATCTACCGATTCTGGGGAGATTTTCATCTTTTCATGTCAGAGTTTGAAAATAATCGGACGTATATTTTAAGTTTTGTCTACCGATTCTTGGAAACTTTTTCAAATTGTTTTCAGAGTTTGGTGACAATCGGATGTTAATGTAAGATGTTATTTACCGATTCTGGGGAATAAATTTCAGTAATTTTGTTAGACTTGCAATCGGAGGGTAACTTGGAAGTTTTAATAACCGATTATAAATTTGATTGAGTCTGTTTACAAAAGCATTTATAATCGGTTGACATATTTATAATTTAACTACCGATTATGGATTTATACTTCACAAAGCATTCCAAAAAATTCCAAAAAATCCAAATTCCGCAAGTAACGATCATTCATCTTCATCATCCGAGGGAACTAATTCGAGTATGCCTGCCGGAAAGTTGATTTTCATGACGCAATCCCAATCGAACATGTTGGTCTCATATTGTTTCAACCAATCCTTACAATGATTTTTTGTGAAGTAATCCGTCGCACCATCCAACGGAGGTAATGGGCAATCTATCCTTACTCTTAAACCGATAAAATGCATCTCATTCACAAATGCCATCACAATTCTTCTATCTTTAACCGAATCATCGCAAACCGTCCTTGTAGGTGCAAACGTAAAGGAATGTCCATACTTAGGTGGAACAAAGAAATGTACCACGCAATTCAAAACGTCCGCTAAGAGATATCCACATGAAGGAATTCTCATCCAATACTTTGATCCGATGGTCTTCAATCCCTTTCGGCACTTTACACGCGCAACTAAGTTTTTGAACTCTAGGTCTTTGTCGTGTCTATCTCCTTGCTTCATCATCCCCATATAGAAATCCTTGTCCTTTATTAGTTGTACCGCCATCTTAGTTCTTAAATATTTCCATTCGGTGACATCTTCGTCCAAAACTTCTCCAAAGTAACCAATTTGTTCTGTAGCGACGTGAAATCCACAATTAGCATCCCCATCCACCTCGTCGGTGGACAAAACAAATGGAACAATGAGGGGAGGGAGTTGTTTCATATACTCTTCTATAATTGTATACCTTGATCGCGTAGGTTTTCCATGAAAATCCCTAGGACAACGAAGAGTACCATACTTATCTCTTATAGTCACCATTTCCGTTGATTGTGTTTCTTGGGAGTTGCTCATTTGATCTATAACTACGGAGGTAGTTTGGGTCTCCACTAACAAAACTTCTTCCACCGCCACGGCTTGACTCACTTGAGAAGGCTTCGTAGAGACATTTGGCCCCACTTGTCGGCCGGATGGTCCACTTTGATCTTTTCTTGGACGACCTCTTTTCTTGGGTTGCGGCTCATCATCAAATTGGGCTTCGAAACGCTCATGCCTACACAATATTCTTCGATTAGACAAATGCTCTTTCAATTATTTTCTTCCCATGGCCCAAGACACTTCGGAGGGCCTACCCGCCCCCTTTTGCTTAATAGGTTCATCAACCTCCCTTAGACTAGGGTGAAGAGCTTGCTCCAAATCATGCATCAATACTTGCTTCTTGGCGCCATTTGTTGTAGCATAACGCTCGGCTATTCTTGCACACAATTCCGAATCCAAGAACGACGGACCATCAACTACGGGGGTGATTGGAGTGAAATTTAATTGCTTCCAAAATGGATGAATATCATTGATGTCAATCACATCGACGTACGTACCCATTTTATGACGACATGGGAGACCAATACCTATCATATCTTTGCAAACACAAACCGTATTCTCGTCATTGTAATTTCTATATAACTTCAATTATTTCATCATGTGATTTATTGCCCCTCTTGAAACATTATGAACAATGCCCCTTAGAAGCAATCTTTCCTTTTCATGTTCCGTCGGGAATCTATGTACACTTAATTGCATAGAACCCTTAATCTTAACGAGATCTCGATTCGTGAATTCATGAATTGCTTCTTGGATAGATACAACTCCATTTTGACTACCTTTAAGTATTTTCTTTAACTGGCAATGGGACCCCTCCGCTATGCTTGTCGCCTCGTTCTTGAAATTGCGACATTCATATGTCCATGCAAACACAAACCTCTCCTTGATCGTTAACCATTGTGTTTTACAATATTCAACCGGTTTTGGGTAGTCCTTTACATATTCATCCTCCAATTTCTTCAAGTTCCGTTCGTAAATTTCCTCGGTATTCGACCACACGATTTTGTCCCACGTTTTCATGAACAATCTCCAAATAATTCCATCGTCCTTCCATTTTTCATCAAATAACCTCTTCTCTTCCTCTTTTTCTTCCACGGTTAATTTACTAATGCGCTCATCCTCTTCCTTCGACCTCTTTGTACCCTTCTTCTATTTTTTAGCTTGGAAATGGAGATGGCAATTGTGTTTGATGTTGCATTGAATGTGCCACGTACATTGCAAGTTTCGGGCTTCAGGAAACACAACCCTTATTGCATGCATTAATGCTTGATCATCATCCGTTACAATAACCCTCGGAAAATCATCCCCATTATAAATGGACCTCAACGTCTCCAACATCCAAATGAAACTCACGTTATTCTCATGATCCATTAAACCCCATGCAATTGTAAACGTGTTTTTGTCCGACGTGTGACAAGCAATGTTCAACAACGGGATGTTATATTTGTTTGTCTTGTAAGTGGCATCTATCAACAAAATTTTATGAAAACACTGAGCCAATTTTATCATTTCGGGATGTGCCAAGAAAATACGTACCACTTTACCATCCCTTTCTTCCGTTCTCAACGTGTAGTCATGTAACGCAGCTAACCACAGAGATTGTTGCATGACCGTTCTACCATCCCATTCCGTCCTTTTGATCGTATCTAGCGCCGACTGAATAGTAGACAAAGATGACAAGTTGTCGGGGTCGTCCGCCTTAATTTTACTTAAGATCGCACTCGGCTTTTGGATCCGCATTGACCGCACCGTCTCCATTTCATGTGGTTTTAACTTCGCAACCATTACATGTCCAACAAGAGTATCCGGATCATCATGGTTATGACAACCATTAGCAACTTTAGACATTTTCCACTCTACACTATCCTTACCATTAGGCTTATAGAAGACAATCTTAAAGGGGCATCCAATTTTCTTTGTATGAGTTCGGTATTTCTTTCTCTCTGTCTTTCTTACATACTTACTATTCTTTCCCTCGTGACTCTTCTTCACCCCACCTCGCTCACAAGTCATTTCAAACCGACCCTTCTTCACACAAGGGTTTTGAACTACCACGCACATGTTCTCTTTTGCCTTGTTCATTATCCAAGCCTTGGCCTCCTTCTTACTTTGAAATATCTAAATGCGTATAAAACAAAACAAGCATAACCATATAACATACATGATTCGACAAAGAAAAGATAACTTATGAACATACCAAATCGTTTTCATAGTGTACGGAAGTATCAGGCCTTAAATAATATTCGTCATCCTACGCACCACAACAACATGCTACGCATTAATAGTAGGATAAAAGTTTTATGATTTTACAACCGATTGTATAACAATCGGTAAAAGAATACTAACACACATTACCGATTATTTATAATCGGAAGTTTTGTTAATTATAAAACTTCCGATCAATACAAATTGAACATCTCAATTTGTGATTTTTATTGTATTCGGTAAGTTAATACATAAAATACTCTCGATTATAAATAATCGGTAGATAATTATAATAATATGACTACCGATTAATTTTCGTTAATGGCATTCAATGCATAACAGGTGACGAATTTTCACGTTCAAAATCACACACAAGCACACATAACATCGCTATTAGAGTTTGTTAACAACATACCTGATTTTTTGACGCATTGTTACCTTTGATTTCGGGTGATTGTCCAAATTCTTCCATTAAATCGTCCTCTAGGGTTTCATCTCCATCAAAGTGTGGATCATTCAATAAATACCCCAAATCGTCATCTTTAAACGGTAATGAATCTTGAACTTCAACAACTTCACGTACTTCTTCGTACCCATTCATGTTTATGGAAGTTTGCTATCTATAATCGTAAGTAGTGTAAAAATATACCCACTTCTCCTATTTTTTGAGGGAGGTCTCTCACTCAATCGGGAGTCATTGGGACTATTACTCCAAAAAAAATTCCCAACACCATAATATAGTACCTTTCCTACCGATTGAATGTGAAAGAGTCTGATTATTATAATCGGTAGATAGTTGAGTATAATAAACCACCGATTATGCTCCGCCGCAAACACGCACCAAGTGGTTACTGCTGGCTCATTAACCTAAAACTTGTGAAATTTTGGCAAAGGTGTGGTTAGGGGAAACATATAATCGGTAGCCAAATTGTCTACCGATTATATTTATTTTCAAAATTTTGGAATTGAAGGGTTTTAAGAAAAACTCATTTTTGGGGAAACCTATAATCGGAAGTTAATTTAGTATAATAAACCACCGATTATGCTACGTCGCAAAACAAGCTTCAAGTGGTTAGGGGAAACATATAATCGGTAGCCAAATTGTCTACCGATTATATTTATTTTCAAAATTGTTGAATTGAAGGGTTTTAAGAAAAACTCATTTTTGGGGCAACCTATAATCGGAAGTTAATTTAGTATAATAAACCACCGATTATGCTACGTCGCAAAACAAGCTTCAAGTGGTTAGGGGAAACATATAATCGGTAGCCAAATTTTCTACCGATTATATTTATTTTCAAAATTGTGGAATTGAAGGGTTTTAAGAAAAACTCATTTTTGGGGCAACCTATAATCGAAAGTTAATTTAGTATAATAAACCACCGATTATGCTACGTTGCAAAACAAGCTTCAAGTGGTTAGGGGAAACATATAATCGGTAGCCTAAATATCTTGTTTAACATCCGATTATAGTACCTTTGAAAGATAAAACCGATGTAAACCTAAATTCTTTTCTCATTTCGTTTCTTTTCAACTTCAACTCTCCCATCCTCTTCTTGCTCTCCGAATACAGAGAGCAAAACTCTCCCCCTCGTTAACTCCGCTTCAATACATCGTTATCGTTAATCGTCGAATCTAATAATCGTCGAATATTCTCTAAGAAGATGAAAGATAAAGTGCGTAAATCGGGTCGAAACCAAAATGTGGTTCGTGGGGGTGATTCAAACATTGGAGTGCCTGCCCGTAATAAAGAGGTTCTCACCGAAGAACACGAAGAACGCGGACAAGGTGATGAAGAACAAGTCCCTGATGTAGATGATTCCGATAACCAAACTCTCAGGCAACTCCAGATGGCCCCTATTAGGTAACATTCTACTGTTAGATTTGGGATTTTATTACTTTAATTCGAAGAAATCACGAAATTTTGTCTTAGGGTTTTCGGTTATTACACAGAATCGGGAGGTTATATATATTTGTAAACTTCCGATTATTCCTACAATTCCCACTGGTAAAGAACATTTGTCATATTCGGTTGCTAAAATCATAGGTTTCCTTCCGATTATAATAGGCTTATGTATCTCCTGGACACAAAATGCTGCATATTCGGCAAGTATAATATATTTTTGGTGTCCGATTATGTGTATTCGCTAGAGTATGGTGAAATTATGCTTCCGATTATTTATAATCGGACGCTTATTCTTAACTTATACTTCCGAGTATAAATCTATTTTACCATTTCATGCTATTTAGGGATAGGCGAGGAAAAAAACTCGAAGACGCAGTGGTCTCGGATAGTGCAAGGATGGAAAGGCGTAAGAACTTGACAGCTAGTGCTCGGAGAGCTAGGGTCACTAAATCCACTTCAAGTGCTAAACATGGAACTCAACAACCTGCCCCACAAGTAGACCCACTTGAAGAAGTTGTTCGCTCAAGTGCCCCACAATCACAGCCAGTACAATCAGTTGTACAACCACCTGCTCCACAATCACATCCTGAAATTCAACCTGCTATTGAACCAGAAGCACCAGAAGAAAGATTTATGGAAGCTGGACAACCCAGTGGTGCGCAAGAAGAAGGAGAATCCGAAAAGAAAAATTCCCCTCGAAAGAAGGCGAAACACCTAGTCCCAAAAGAACTCAAGGTGAAGGATATTCCAGAAGGAACAATCCTTGGGATGCCGGCTGATGGAGGAGAATTGTTATTTGGATACAAAGATTCCTGGGCA
The DNA here is from genome assembly GCA_023529315.1 of Papaver bracteatum. Taxonomy (NCBI): domain Eukaryota; kingdom Viridiplantae; phylum Streptophyta; class Magnoliopsida; order Ranunculales; family Papaveraceae; genus Papaver; species Papaver bracteatum. The sequence goes on from JAJJWX010000603.1 coordinate 2,191,210, forward strand.
AGAGAAATATATGAAACTGAGGTAATAATCGTATCCGTTTTATGTACGTAATTTTTTTGTGTAATCGTAATAGTAGTTTTAAGGGTAATAAGTTTAGGTAATTATAATTTGTTTTTAACTTGTCATGTGTATAATAGTACCATTCCGATGCGGTTCGTTTACTCAAACCCACCACCGCACCACCTAAAATGCTGGAATGGCCTTTATCCGGTGAGTGTCAAAGGTTCAACACAATTATTGCAAATTCGGAGTTGGCTAATGCTGCTGAAAACTCTATGCTGGAACATGGTCGGGTGGCTATATCGGCGTTTGTGGAGAGACTTTATCCTGAGACCGACACCTTCCATATGCCGTTTGGAGAGATGACGATTACCCCAGATGATGCTATGCAGATTCTTGGACTCCCTGACCATGGAAACGGTGTCAGGGATGAGTTCACAAAGCAGTTGGAATGGGTTAAACTCTATGCTCTAACTAACAAGTGTTTTGGTTGGGATGAAGAAACATCAAAAACTGAGTTCAAGAGATGCATGGGGTATAGAACCAAACAATTCAACATTGGTACTCTGATGGATATGTTCAAGGGTACCAAGGAAAAAGAAGAGAACGGAACTTTAACTGATGATCAAGTGAACCATGCGGCCACCGCATATCTCCTTTGTGTATTGGGATGTGTAATTTTCCCCAATACTAGTGGCAATCGGGTCGACGCCAACCTTTTACAACTACTGGATCCCCTCAATAAAGTGCATGAGTACTCTTGGGGCACGGCATGCCATGCGTGGTTGATGGAAGAGTTGAGAAAGGCGTCGAGGCTTGGAATTATCCAAGTGGCCGGGAACGTGAGTCTACTACAGGTATTTTTATTATTCCTACATACTTTGTTGTTTTTTTATAACACTACCATTGAAGAAACAATTTCTTAAAACTTGCAAAAATTTCAATACAGACATGGATCTACGACCACTTCCCTATCTTGGAATTGGCCATTCAAAAACCGGGGTGGGCGCCAGGTCATCCAAGAGGAAAGAAGTACGTCTTCGATGACAACCATTCTAGATCAAAAGAGCAGCAGTTGATTCGTTTGAGGGAGGTTTTGGACTCACTGAAAGCCCAAGACGTATGCTTTGATCCATACAAGGAAGACCGAGATAATGGACATATCGCAGGTCGGTCCGATTTGGCCCTTTATTTTGGGCCATTGTGGCACCCAACCGGATACGTGATGTACAATGCCTCGAGGGTGATGCGACAAAACGGTTATGTACAAGCTTTACCAAAGTTCCACATCGATGGGAATTTTTGGTTGGATGTGGATAAATGTAATTCAGATAAAACTTCTATCACAGTGGTTTACAAGGGTAACCCATCCTGCAAACACCATTGGGATAGAAGGATGGATTTCTTGATCAGCGGTGGAAGGCAAGCCAACAACGGTTATGAAAATGCTCCCAACTATATGGATTGGTATCGAGATGTTTCTCATTTTCGCGTAATCCGTGATCTTAAAGCAAAGCCCGCACCATATAAGAGTATCCTCAAAGACAAACCTCCGGGTTTCGATTGATTGGTACGTATTGGTTTCTTAATTTAGTTTTATTTTATGGGTCAAAATCAGGCTATAGCCGTCCTTGGTGGTATGCTATGTTTTAAAACAGATGAACAGGTTAAGAGGTTTGTCCAAATGGTGCACTAATTGCATAAAAGCCGGACAGCCTGTGCCACTTGAGAAGATAAAAGAGCACCAAGAGATGATTGATAACATTGACAATGAAGATTATGCATCTCGGTTTGGGGATAAAGTCAAGCAACCTAAAAAGGTTGTGAAAAAAAGAACTCGGGCGTCACCGAGCACTCAAGTTGATGAAACCGGTGATGATGTTCGTCCAAGTGGTAGAGGCAGTAAGGGTCGCAAAGTCATGGGAAAAAAGAAGAAATAAACTTTCGATGTTGTAAACTCTCTCTTTTTTTAGTTAACTTTATGGTTTTCAAAGTTTATGCCGGATTAGGTCGTTTTAAAAGTTTGGGTCGGATTATTAGTTGCTACGTTATGTTTATGGATTGTGAATTCTTCCTTTTATGGATTATGAATGGCTATATTGCTATGTTTATGCATTTAACGATGACTCTCAAGCGAATCACAGGATAACACATGTAAGTGTTGAATTCTGGAACACAATCGGAGGGTTAAGTTTATAAAAGAACCTACCGATTCTGGGGTTTTTGCATTTATGGTCAGAATCAGAAGCTTTATATATTTTTAACCTACCGATTCTGGATATTTTGCAAAACATGTAGTCAGAATAGGAAGGTTAATAATATAATCTTCCATTCGATTATTATGTGTAAAGAAAACTTGCCTTCTGTATCAAAACAACACCACAATCGGAGGGTTATTTTTCACCAATCCTTCCGAATAACAATATTCGGTAGTGTTGTTAATGGTTCATTTCCGATTATTATGTGTGAAAACAATGTGTTTCCTGGAACCAAATAACACCATAATCGGGAATATATATTCCTTCACTGGTTAACGATTATATTAAACGGTAGTTTGTTTTTATGAGTTCCTTACGATTATTCTGTGCCCAAAAACTTTCAATTCTGTAGCCAAACCACCCAACAATCGGATGGTAAATCTTCACCCTGACATCCGAATAATTATATTCGGTAGGATATTTTTTTTTTTTAATATCCGATTATTCTGTGTCAAAAAAATTGGTTTCCTGGAACCAAATAACAACATAATCGGAAATTTTTTAAGGTAGATACCCTACCGATTATAGCAGATTTCAAAATTCAATACATGAAGGATTTTCGCAAAAAATCATTTTGGGGCTACTTATGATCGGATGGTTTTGTAATATATAAAACTTCCGATTACCGCTGCACCCAAAACACGCACCAAGTGGTTATGGCTGGCTGTGTACACTCAAAACCTATGAAATATGGAAAAGGTACGATCTGGGGCTCGATATAATCGGTAGGTTTTGTAGTTGTATAAATTACCGATTATCGAAGATTTCTAAATTCTCTACGTGAAGGATTTTAGAAATAATATCATTTTGGGGCAACTTATAATCGGTAGGGTTTTAACATATTATCCGTCCGATTACAGATAAATCCGCAGCCCAAGCCAAGTGGTTATGGTTGGCTCTGCACCCCTCAGAACATTCGGGATTTGGCCAAGGTTATATAAGGGGCTCCTTATAATCGGTAGCCTTAAAATTTCGATAAGCTACCGAATAAACAAAGGATTATTTTCCGAAGTATCTACACAATAATCGGTAGGTATATTTTCAATTTAACCTACCGATTACAAACTAACCTACCGATTGTTGTTTTGGCTACCGATTATAAAAGGGTATAGTTGCCATTTTGAAAAATCGCGGATAAGGGGTAGCTCAATTTTACGTTTGGGTGACCTTTTTTGTCTTTTAGTGTCGCCCCTAATTGCGACTGAGTCGCCCCTGTGCTAGCAAAGTTTTGGGTCTTCTAAAACTAAAAAAATTGTTTGGCCATTGAGTAATTGCATAGAGTTTTCAACAGTTAACCATCAAGTTATAATCTCAAATACAGCTATATTTACTCGTTCAGAATGCTTCTTATCAGCACAGCTTAGTCAAACCTAAAGCCCAGGCGAGGAAAATGTAGATTTTGAAATCCACCACCTCAGGCATTTATCATCAAACTAAGCACTAGACATAAGTAGCGCGAGCATCTGAACTAACTTAAGGTACATGACAAACTGAACTAACATTAGTATAGAATTCGATTCACCTGCTTGTCAAAGGACATTTAATCTCTTCAAGGGAAGAGAAGTGAGCGTCTAGAGAATGTAGAAGTTCTTGACTTACTTCAACCTTGGTAACATACTTGGGTGGTAAATCCTTTCCCGATATAACATCCTCCCCCATAATCTGCTCCTTCGACCTTCCAACGTAATTATCGTCTGTAACTGAGGCTTTTCCACACCCTTTTAACAACTGGGCCTTCATTCTGATGCAGGACTGTAAATCATCTTCATTTCTAGCTTTTTTGAACTTATCGATCACATCTTTAATATCTAAAAGCCTTTCAGCACGCACATTTTTCTCCTTCTTTTGCCTTTTAGGCTCCCTTAGTGGATCCAAATCATCAGCATCTGCTGAAAGTACCTCATCATTGAATTCCACTTTTTGCAACTTCCTCAATCCCTGATCAACAATATCTCGTATACGTTCTCTCACACTATCTGTTCTCCCTATATTTGATCCAACTTTTGCTTTCAGCGCGTGTATAACTCTCTCATCAGTATCTTTCAAATTGCTGGAGGTTGGTTCATCAGCACTGCTGCCATCCACTGAAGAATTAAGAGAAAATGCTTCCTCCAGTAAATTAACATTCTGCATGTACCGGTCGAAAGCTTCATTTTCTGTCTCAATGTTTCTGTCCTTGTACTCCTTCAACTTGGAGAACCTCCACTGATTTATATCTGCAGCCTCCTGGAAATAACCGCGACAACCCCCACAGATCAGGAATTGTTTTATCAATTGGAAATTAGAGCATATGACAATCAGACATGACATCAAGTGGCAGAATTTGTACCTTTCTAGTGGTTGGCTTCCTCGGGCGAGGAACTTGTGATCCGTTGAGTTGAGAAAGTTGCCGCAGTGCAGAAGCCCTTATTGAAGTCCTGAAGCAAAATTAGGCAGTTGGAAATTTCGCTCATGGAAGGATACAGTTTCAAACTCATATAAGCCTCGGGAAGTACTTGGTCAGTAACCAGTTAAGGGTATTAACCATAAGAATTTGACAATGCAGGAAAGTTTGACGCAAGAGAATAGCCACAAAGTTGATACAAAGTAAAAGATGATCAATACCAAATTGAAAAAATATGGACAGTTTATAAACAATAACAATGACAAATGAATAATGAGGTCAGAAGTCAGAACACCTGAAAATGGAGGAGAAAAATTAAGCCTTTGTGCAATATTTAACCTGTCCTAATAACCTTGCTTTAAAGTCATGTATTGTCTTTTCTTGTTGGCTCTGAGAAAAAATACTTCTCTAACATCCTTCAACGTGTATTTAACTGTTGCAGCCTAGTGCAGGGCATTTGCTTACAACAACGTAACATAACATGATATATTTTAATCAGTGGCATGATAAGATATCTAACCCAAACTGAAAGAATAAGGGTTTGCTACTTTACTGACTAGTTATATAGACGACTTGACCCAAGAACTGCCACTCCTAATAACCTTGCTTTAAAGTATAAACCCAAGATGAAACATTCCCACGAAGATTCAATCCCCATCCACAAGAGAAACACTGATCATTTTACTTACCCTGGGGTAGTTACGTCAGCATTCTGCGGTTCAAACAGAGTAGGGTTTGAAGACGGCGACTTATCTGACGGAGTTCCACTGGTTTTAAGAACTGCAATTCCAATAAAAAAATATTAAGAACAGTTAACACCACAAAAATTTAACCAGCAATACAAAATTGGGTCCGTGAATCTTTCATTTTAAAATATGCAGGCAAAACCATGATTAATAATAATGATAAACTTCTAGAATGACTGTTCAAAAGCCACTTGAGTTCCTCGTGCAATGATAATGATACTGTGCAGATTACAGATCAAGTTAAGAAGTAAATGTCTATAATATGATAGGTATTCATATACCGTGTATGGGGCATGGATTTTGAGCTTTTGCACAACAGTTCTTGCATGACTCATACGGACACCTACACCATAAATACAAAAACGCTTGTTAGAAAACAAACAAACAAAAAACAAATGTGTTAGTCTGTTAGATGATTTGATGCACCATTTGACAATATGTAAGACAACAACCATGCAGCTGCCAGTGAGAATCAAGCAAGAAAAGAAATTATATTTGCAACAATCAATTTCAACCCAGTTTTTCAACAGAAATCACGACTATACTAATTTGAATTGGGTCTAATTCCCCATCGATCTCCTAATCTAGACAACCCCAATTCAACAATAGTAGTATAACCTTTCTGAAACTGCCAAACATAAAACCTTAAACCCAAGGTGTTTCGAATTCCAGAAATTCATGTCTACACCTACCAACAATTACTAAAAACGCCCTCAACATAAACCAAATCCCACTAGTTAACAACCAAACCATAACTTCAAGTCTAACAAAAACAAAATTTCATTCTCCTTTACTTAAGCTGACAACTAGAAAAATGTCCTTAAGTACAGAAACATCTATATTCCATCCTTCATTCAAGTACAACAAAGTCTCGCTGCATAATCAATCAACCTCTCACCCAAATTGTACTTCTTTCAACTCCACAACTTCTTCGCTCATAATTCAGTGTTCTGAACAAATCTCTTTTAAAAATCATATCTTAAATCTATGTTTTTCCCCAGTCAGTTTTGGCACAATTGAAGAAATAAACAAAAACTAGGGTTTCAAATTGCAAGTAATCAGGGATTGTAAAGCACTAAAAACCCTAAAACTCAAATTAGGTTAAACAACAACCCCAAAAGTTCGAGAAGAGAAAGGGAGAGAACCTGGAACGAGCAACATTGCCGCAGGTAGTACACTTGGGTTTATTAAGACCCCTTTTGTTCTTAGTTGGTGTAGGTGTCTCCGTGATGGTTGTAATTGGCTTAATACTGGAGGCGGCAGCGATGGCAGTGGAATTTGCAGCAGCAGCAAGAGCGCTAATGGCGATTACTGAGGTGTTGCTTGGTCTTGTAGTGGTTGCGGTGTTATTCTTATTGATCATCTGGACTGGTCCAGGTGTTGGTAATGCCGCCATTTGCCGATACTATTTCTTCGACTTCCCACACAAATAAATTCAGAAAGAAAAAAGTAACCCCGATCTGAAATACCAAGTGCCCTAACAGAGTTCGTGTCGATTTAAGGGAAACGGGAACCCACGACTTGGGCCAATCTTTATCTAGGCCTTAATTGTACGTGAAAACTATTACCGGACTCATTTTTCTGTTTCTTTCCACTGTGACACGGGCGTAAAACTTAAGGCGCGCCCCCATTTTTTCAGCGAAAATTTCTTAGAGACCCATAATTGTTGAAATTTTGTTTTCGTTTTTCTTTTATTCCCAGCCAAACTTCTACAGTGCCTCTGATATATATAGCAGAGCAGATTGATCTTCGACATGTTGTTGCAGTGTTTCATCATCATCGTTTACATCTCAGAGAATCAAGAAAAGGAGAAAAATGATTGGGGACGGAAATGAAGACGGAGAGAAATTTTTGGGTGAAGGAATTGCAGGGTTGAATACATGCATCGAAGCCCTGGTAATTAATTCAATTCATTTCCCCAAAACCCTAATTCCGGTATTTTAATTTGCCCTAACATTTTAATGATTTTCTGTTGGGGATCCATATGAGATCCCAAAATTTCACTCAAATGTATTAAGATGCATGTCTAGATTTTGTTCAATGTTTTAATCAAGTGAAAATCGGAAGTTGGAATTGTTGGTCCAATGTTCATCTTCCTTAAACACAAATTACAAGGTGATAGTGCAAATTCAGAATTAATATTTGTTTCAATTTGTGGAGTAATGACCTGCATTTAACATGAAAGTGGGTATTTTGGGGATGGCAGTGGAGCTGAGAATCTTTCATTTCAGATTAAAAATGAAATTTCAAGCTCGGAATTTTGATGGGTCAGGACTTGATGCATGATTGAAGTCGAGATACATATATTTGTTGAATGGGTATGAAGTGGTTCTCGATTAAAAGGTCCGTTGCAGGAAGCAAATCTGTGGTTCTAAAACGAAGAAGATATGGTGGTGTTGGTCATGTGATTGAACAAAAAGGAATTAGGGAAAGAAACTTGTTGTCTGGTTTCGTACGGACTGTTGTTGGAATTTCAACAACAATGAACTGAAATTGGGTTTGATCAGGAGTGTGAAGAAAACAAAGTAGAATTTGTTCTTGATGGATGGAAGAACAAGCAGTCAGTGGTGGTGATTAGAGACATAAACTAAGAAGCTAGAACTGGAGTTTGCTGTGAACGAAAAATGGGTCTGAAATGGTGGTAAGATGCTGGTGATGCTGTACATGAATGAATGGGGTAGTATGAACTGGGGTTAAGAGCAGCAGTCAACTGCAGTTGAGTTTAATTGGACATTTTGAGATACTAGACTTGATTGAGATGTTGTGCCTGCGAAGAAAATTTGGAGAATGTGGAGATGGTTGTGTTGGCTAGATTAGTCGAGAATAGATGGTCGTTGATGTGGGTACTTGGCTGGAATCGGTTTGTTGAGGGGTAAGCACCGAAACTATGCAGTTAAACAGGTGGTGTTTATCTTGTTCAGCGAACATGAGATTGTGGAGAATTATTGGCTCGAGTTGGTAAGAACTTCAGGTGGTATTTGGCTTGAATATGTAGCTGACAAAGAACAACAAGAAATTAGAAGATGCTGCAGTCGAAGTTAGCCGTGAACTGGCTAATTGTATACAGATTTTTCGGGTTCTTGTATGGTTCGAGATTAGGTTTTAATGGCATTTCTCAATTGTGATATATACACAACAATACATCAATGGTATTCGCCGGTTGGGAAGCTACGGATGTATTGGTGTTGGTCATAATGGTTGAATAATCTGTTATGCAACTATGAAAATGGATGCATAACCTGTTATGCTAATACAAAATTTGTTGCATAATTTGTTATGCAGTCCATAAAACGGTTGCATAACACGTTATGAAGCAACTTTTTTGTTATTATTGAAACCAACAAAAACAAAGACTGCATAACTTGTCATGCACCTACAATAATATATGCATAACATGTTATGCAGTCGTGAAAATGGATGCATAAACGGTTATGAATCCGAAAATATTGTTACATAATGCATTGAGAAAATTGTTGCACAATCTTTTATGCATCGAGAAAATAGATGCATAACCTGATATGCATCCGTAAATATGGATGCATACTGCATTATGCATCAATTTTTTTATATACGCACTAAATTCAACCAAAACAATGGTTACATAACTTGTTATAGATGCATAACTTTGTTATCCAAATGCATAATTTGTTATGCAGTGGAAAAAATGGTTGCATAATTCGTTATGCGTCTGCAGTATGTGTTATGCATTTTTTTTGGTGGCTGCATAATGGTTATGTATCAAGTTTTCGAAAATTTTGCCTAAAATGACGATCACCTCCGATTTTTTCGTGAAAAACAAAAATTTTATATTTTTGTTTGTACTCGTTGCGTAGCTATCTTAAAAAGATTTCCAACGATATAAAATTTGTAAAATTCCAAGGCGCAGATTTTTAAATATGTTATATCCAAGTTGTGTTGCCAATTATACCCCTGAAAAATTAGGATGCATAACGAGTTATCCCTGAAAAAATAGTATGCATAACACGCAATGCGGATGCATAAATTATCATGCAGACATATTTTAATAATTTTGGATAATTATGGGTGTCACGGTATTCAAAATTAATTGTGAGCCTGACAATGAGAATATTATTTTTTTTGGGTCTCCCCTAATTTTCCCTAATTGTATAGTCTATCGCTATTGTGTTTGCTGATTGGGCTTATATATAGGCCTCACTTAGATGAACGCTCATCTCCAAACATTAAAAGTTTAAGCTTCGAAAGTATTGTTAAATGACTTTGCTTCTCGATATTCGTCATTGGAGATACTTAATTCTCAAACTATGCAGGTTTACAAAGAAGAAACCATATGATTTTCCAAATTTTATGTTCTCTATACACTTTCAAGTGTAGAAAGGATCAAGTGTGGAGGAAATTTTTATTCGGCGATAGCTTCACTTCTATTTTCTTGTACTAATATTTATGTGAAGTTATTATTTTCAAAACCGGTTATATGAGAGGATCCCTAATTTTTCAGATTGTTGATATCTGGGAGTCTATCTTGCAAGTCGGGCTGACGACTTTAAACCAAGCTCCGCATGGGAAGCAACCCATTGGTTTAGTATTTCTTGTTTTTAATCTTTTTCTTTTTTCTTTTACCTAGTTTTTATTATTTCCTTTTTGCATATAATTATAAGATTTCCTACCTTGATTTACATTGGATGAGTCAATTTATGTTAATCACAATGTAAAGTTTAAGTGCGAGGAGTGGTTAAGCATTTAAAATTCTTAAGTACTCACTTCTTAGGAAGAAAATTTTCTACTTTCCAGTAAATATTTGCATGAACCTTCAACTTTTAAAGATTTTAAAGTCACATAGTATACTTCTACGAAGTAGTTTCAAGCAACAAAGAGTTGAAGAATATTGAGTAAAAGTTGTTAAAGTTCTACGAAATTAAGAGGTTCATCATCAATGGTCAAAGCTAAATACGAAGGCGTTTCCATTTGTTGTGAGAGTGATACTGATTGTAGATCAGATAACAAGGTAAGTGAGCATTCCTATCCTCACATGATGATAGGCGTCCTTTATGAAAAGGCTGAGGAATTGCATGACCTCTCACGACGCGAACTATAATTTCGGAAGTTCTCTGTTTCATAGACTAGGTATCATTATTCATAAAGGCGTTGGAGCCCAACTGGTGGCTAGGCTACCAACACCCCCTGTGTAAACTTTTTTAAAATAATAATAATAACATAAAATAATATTATTATTATCCAAAAATAATTTAACGTCACCATGTCATCTCCATTTAAGAATTCTTTCATTCTTGTTTTTTACATACACCGTGAAACCCATTTTTATCATCTTATATATGAGTCACCAATACTTATTGATTACTCTCGAGGCTGCATTCTTTTATATGGTATTGGTTATTTATCGTTCAACAATTAAGGATGAGAATATGTTCTTTTGTGCTTCTAACTTCTTATTATTAACGTGCGGAAACTTTATGTCCTTGTAGCTCTTTGGGTTCTTGGGACTATGGAATATTTAGAAGTTGTAATAGGTTTATTGCATATATCTCCTGTAAACCCTCACGAGACTATAACTTGTTAACTAGGGGACATCTAGGGGCTTGTAGGCTTATTTCACAAGCTGAGTGCAACCATGACTTCAACGAAATTGAGTTGTTGTACTTTAGTTAGGCTAGGTAGTTTGATCGAGGATTATTCTAAGTGTGGAGGAATTTGATAAGTGCATAATTTAAATGCTTTTAGTGTCAATTTTATGCTTTTTTTTAGTTACATCTCTTGCATATTATCCTTGTATAACCCTTCTTTCTATTTTATTTGTTTCTTTAGGTGAATCATCCGAAATTAATGGAAATAGTGTTATAAAGATCTAAAAAAAGGTAAGGAGTCCATTCCGGCATGAAAGACGAAGTTAGAAGGTGCAAACACAACTCTTTGATACAAGTTACATGAGAATTTACGGTTACGAAAAGTTTCCAAAACTTGTCGTAAAACAAGTTAAATCTTCATCACAAGTTCCACGAGGAATTACGGTTAGATCCAACATAATCGTAAATTGAGTTGAAGATATATGAAGATTTGGGCAATACCTTCTTGTAGAGAACGACTATACAAAGGCAAAGCAAAAAAAAAAAAAAAAAGGTCAATCGAACATTAGATGAGGAAGTTATGACCAAAAAGGTGAAACACAAAAGTGTCCAGGAATAATTACGGTCGGGTCCAAAGGGTACGAACCTAGCCGTAACTCTGGGAATTTTAAGAAGAAAATGTTGTCATAAAAAACAGATGGGTTGAACCTAGCACTAATTGAGTATTTTAGCATGTGTGTGGGCTAATAAAGCAAGGAAAACACGATCCCGGAAGGAATCTAAGCTCTAGATATCGTGAGTACTCTGTAAAGAGAACCCCAAGATATTAAGAAGACATATTTTTACATATCTTTTTATACAACCAAGAATAGAAGAGAGGTTATATTCCATATTTTAGGGTTGAACCCTTTAGGAGAAAACCAAGATATTTATTTTTATTCTTTGTGACATGAGTAGACAAATATTTGTTGATTAAGGATGAATCCAATGTTCTAGATGTGAATCCTTATTAGTTATACAAGTTTGTTTGGAGTTTTTTCATCTTATTGTTTGTTTTTAGTATATTTAGGATTTATGATTGATTTCTAGATTGTTCAAGTGTACAGTTGGATTATTCTATTGATCATATTATTGCTAATAGAGAGTTAAATAATTTGTAATTGTCGTGCATCTATACACGTACAGAATGTGAGACCTTGTATAGGGATTTTATGGAGCAATCGTATGTGAAGACAACACTAGTATGTGGACCTTGCGCTAAGAGTCTAACTATTCAGATCAACCTAAGTTCGTAAAACCTAAAGTTTTGATTGGGTTACACCTTCAATGTGCTACTACTTGGTGGCTCAGTTGGATAAAACCTGATATGGTAGCGCTTCGGTGTCTGGCTACTACTTGGTGGCTCAGTTGGATAAAACTTTGGGGATAACACTTCTCTAGTTGTGATTCGAACAAAAAATAGATAAGTTTATTGACTCAGTTAACGCTTGGTAACTAAGAAGGATTTCTTAGTCATCTCTTTATTCTTATTATCGTTTTATTATCTTTTAGTTAATTAATCAAAAAATACCTTATGGTATTTACTTTTCTTACAATTTTGTTGATCTACGTAACATATCAATTACGCAAGTCTCTGTGGGAACCATTCTTACTGTCGCTATATTATTAGTTAATTAGTGAGAAATATATTGTAATTTTTCGCACTTACGACGCGCATCACATGTTTGTTGGTGAAAGGTGAAACCTCTGACCAGTATTTCATCTTATTGATTAGGGCATCTACTTACGTTGCTTTCATTAGTATAACTTAGTTTTTTGTTAAAAGCTTACATTTTAGAGAATTCGGCAACAACAATAATCTTATGCTCGTTAGGAACGCTTTCTTACTAATCACTATGCTAGTTTAAAATATTTTTAAGTTAAACAAACTTAATAACTTTCATTGGCTGACAACCACTCACGACGTTATATGTTATATGTAACACCCTAAATTTCAGACCAGGGTGTTACACAAACTTATGGATAAGGTCAGACGTAGACGTCGATCGAGGCATGTTAACGAAATGAATTTTAGGATTTGAGCTATACTTGTGCATGAGAGCATGGTCCAGTGGGGTGCGTCTATAATGAATAAAATATTTGTAATGAATAAATATTTACACAAAATTTCTAATTTTTGATCAAAATGCTATATGACTAGCAAAATTCCAATTGAATAACAACGGACCCGATGTGGCAACTGATTTGACAAAAAAAAATATATACGCCTTTTACCCACGTTATTTAAAAGAAAACACATAAAAAAGTAATATCTCCTTCCGCCAAATTTGTCAACATATTAGATCCTCCGGTGTTTCGCCAATCGTATAGTATTTTCGATTTTTTATTTATTTAGAACAATCTTAGGAAAAGCACATTTTGACTAATTTAAATGTCGTAGTTGGTTTCACATGCTCGTATCAAATGACAACCAATATTAAAAAATTCGTCAACTTTTTTGCTAAAGGGAAACATGGGTATTAAAAAAACATCATGTGAAAAAAAAAAATATTCAAAAAACAAGAGAAAGCACGCACACCAAAATATAATTACAACATAAAAAATATGCAACTTATTTGGACAACACCTAAGAATTAACTTTTCATCTTGATTAACCGGAACAACTAAAAATTAATTTGAAAACACAAGTTCACAATTATTTTTAATAGAAAAAAGACAAAAAATTATGAGGCAAATTTTGTAACCTGCTTAAAGAGCTGAGTGTGAAAGAACCTTCCTGGCTCAACCCTAAACGCTTTAAAATCCTTTATCAAATATGCCAGGTAAAACATGGAAAACAAACTCGAATGGTCGAGAACCATCAAATGGTCCGATGGTTTTCATGCTTTCATGCTCCCTCCCACTGTGGAGGTAGGGGTTTAAACCCCGTAATCTTCAGAACTAACTCCAATTTAGGAAACTCGGAAATAATGTAGGGATCACTAGTCTAGGATATCAAAACAAAAACAAAAAAAGTTGAAATTAGCGTTTAATCCCATTTTTATTGGGCTTTAGACTCTCTAGTCCAACCTCCTCAAGCCTAGTACTAGGAGGTCCAAATATTCCGCGTCCTCACAGTTTGGTCCAAAATTGAAACGAGTTAATCCAAATTTCCGCCGATCTAAAATATGCGACCTATTTTTATTACCCTAATAATTACCCTTCTCACGTTTACGTATTTATTTTTCAGATCCCATGATTTTTTTGGAGAGAGATGGAAAGAGAGAGGCGATTTAGAGTTATTGTTCATCATTGGAGACTCGTTCTCTAGGTTAGTGTTTTGATGCTTTTCATTATGCTTACCTGATTCAATTTGATTTTATCTTTATGAGTGTTCATAAGATGTTATCGTTGATAGATCTTAATTAAGATTGGATTAGATGTGTTTTCGAATGTTATCGATGATACAAATCTATGTACAATCACCAATAAAAAATTGAATCTTAAGATTCATCAACAAAAAGTTTTGGAACAATAACTACTTTTAGAATCTGAATTTGTTCTTCGTCTTCATCATCGATTAGGTTCTCTGCTACTCCACTTTTCAGTCCTAGTTTTAATAGATATGATTGTAGACAAATTTGTCAGCTTCTAATTTTGATTTGGTACGTTTGGATATATTAGTGCTATGAAGATTAAATGTTCGTGTTATTTTAGGTTAGGAAATTAGAGAAACATTGTTTTGAGTTCTTCAAGCAAAGGTTGGATCGAATATGTTGAGATATCAATTGAAAGGTTCAACCTTTGAAAACCTTCGGTTGCTATATTTTTAAGTTTTGATTTTACTGTTCACATCGTATTTGTAAATTGCAAGTAAAAATATTGCAAATATCAATTGCTTAAAACCTAATTATTGTTGAATAATTATTCTTGTGTTTGATCAAATTTGTAGGTTGAAATTTTAATTTATTTTGATCTGCTTAGCTGAACGAGTGGTGGTACTTAAGAAGAATTCAGATGAATCACTCCGTGTTCACTAGAGTAAATATTTAAATTTTGTATTTATGTCCACACTCTTAGATTTGTGGAATTTTATCTTTATTTTGACTTATGATTTAGGGTTGGATTTGAGCGATTAAGTGCCGTTTTTGTTCATTTCTACTTATAACACTTCAAATTGTCTAGATTACGTATGTGGAACTAGAAGGCAAGTGAAATGCAATGAGAAAACAATCAAAATGTTGGCTGGATTTTTTGTCATGTAAGTTCTGGCAAAAAAATCTTGATCGCCAAAGAAAATTACCTTATGTGTAGCACACACTATAAGTTGTAATTAAAGTAAAGCTAGTTCTTTGTCTTTCACATGTCATATTTAGATTTGAGGAATATCTTTCGAGCTATTTGATCTAGCTAGTAAAAAGTTTATGTTTAGATAATCCATATGCTTATGTGAAAAATATTTATTTCCATGTACATTAAAACATAAATGTTCCCAAATACCATTAAATTCAGTAATATACTATTTTGTCACTTCCTAACTTGAATGGTTAAAGCTAGGAAGTAAACATGTTACTTAATAATATGTGAACATTCATGTCATAATAGTTTTCGTTTGGTACAAACAGGATAATGAAGCTTGGCATAGCTTCCCTCCGACCCCTCGTGTGTAAGTGGAAGCTAGAAATCTTAAGCACTTGGTAAGTTTGTCTACGAGCGCTCCAATTTAGTTTTGCAAAGAACAAGTTAAATTTTTTTATTCTAATGCGTACATATTTGTACACATGTCGATTCTTAATGTGTACATAGTTGTACACTTGTTGATCGTTAATGTGTACATAGTTGTACACCTGTATTTATATACATGTTGATCGTTAATGTGTATACATAATTGTATACCTGTGGATCGTTAATGTGCACATAGTTGTACACCTGTTGATTGTTAGCATTATTAATTTCTAATTTTACTCAAACTACATGCATTTCTTATATTGCTTGTACTGTTGTCATATTCCAGCATTATTAAATTTTGATTTTATAATTTCCTTTCAAATTTTGTTTAGTAACCACTATGCTTCAACCATGATCTACAAGAGCGGTAAAATGAAAAATGGTGACGGTGTTGGTGGTTATTTTGTAGTAATAATACCGTTGACATTGTTTAATATCGATATTACCATTATGTTACCACTTCCTTTTCGATTTTCCTTTACTAGGTTGGGTACATATTTTGAAAATGAAATCAATCATATTCAATTTGGTATCTTCTTCTATAGACGTTACTTCTGGAGCAACGTATTTTATGTTTTTAACTTTGTAGGCGAAAATTAAAATGAATGTGGAGGCATTATTTAAACGACGATACGAGGGGCAAGTTGCTGACATATAAATTGTAGAGAAATATGACCTTGCTTTAGTGAGTTAACTACTTGTCTTACTTCTAATGAAATGAATTATTATGATTCCCCTTAGTAATTTATAATGTTATTAAACTTAATGTCTGAGCTCATTTTACGTAGGGATTTTGTAAGTTTAGTATCAGTAGATAAGGTGACACTTTTTAATGCGTGGTCTAGATATAATTAATGTGTACATAGTTGTACACATGTTGTTGTTAATGTGTACATAGTTGTATACCTATTAATTGTTAATGTGTACATAGTTGTACATACTAGTGCACCAGTCTAATTCCCATGAAATATATTTGATTTGTTCCACGTTTTGTAGGAGTGTATATATTTGTGCACCATTGTGTATTTTCCATGAAAAATAGGTCTGCGTATAGGTAGGAAAGATCAATTTAACACGCGTTTTGCAGGGATGTACATATTGGTACACCTGTGTAATTCCCATGAAAAAGTAGATTCGTTGCATCTATGTGTGATCATTTTATACATAGCTAGTTGATGTTCATAATTGTAATTAATAAGCTTACGACTCTCACCTAGTTTCTTATTTGCATCATTGGATAATTAGGTGCATCATCTTTGCTTAGTATGGGACTTCTGTCTGGTACTTTGGTTTTCTAGCTTTACTTGGTTGACATACCAATAAAAAATTGGTTATCAGTATCTGCTTTGGTTTTTTAAATGAGTAACTTCCGCACTTATTTTATGTGTGTCTTTTAACATCTATACAAATTTGTAAACCTGTAGATGTTGAAATGTATTGTAGGTTTGGCGAATCATTCTCATTACTTGTAGGGTTAGAGCCTTTTTGGTTGTGGTGCAGTCCCAACTGAAGAAATGGTATGATTTACCATGCCTTAATATTATAGCCACTTTGTCATTTTTTTATTTGGAGTAACTGATAATAATTTTGTTCATCTGAACTAAAACGACAACACTTTAAACTTTCAGAGTTGGAGAAGAAGGCTATGAATGACATGTTTGTCATCTTTTCTGATATTTGGATGGATGATGCAAAGGCAATTGAGCTTTTATTTAATTTTACCTTTCAATTAATAGATCAACATATTTTATGCATATATATGAAAGAGTCTTTAGCTCCTCTCGATTTTTTTCTGTTTCGCTCTTACAAGATACTGTTATATATGTAGTTATGAAAGACAAATTTGATGTGTCCCAAATATATATGTTGAGTGAAGGTGTCACGTTAAATCTGACTTTCAGCTGTTTTTGTATTGAATTGCTAATGTGTACATAATTGTACACATGTTAATTCATAATTTGTACATAATTGTACATATGTTTATTTTCTATGTGAACAATGTTGTACACCTGTTGATCGTTAATGTACACATAGTCGTACACCTGTTGGTTAATGTGTACATAATTGTGCACATGTTGATTTTTAATGTGCACATAGTTGTACCACCTTTATCGATCTCTAGTAAGTTTCAATTTGGTTTGTAGCATGTGACTAATTTGTAAGGAAGGGAAATTATGGTTCGCATTACTGGTATGAATTTTTCTAGCTTATTATTTCACAATTTTGCATGATTTACGAACACATGATTTGTTAGGATCTCAAATTCTCAACCTTTTTTCCTCTCTCAATTGCAGGTGGAATGAAGGCCAAAGATGATAGAAATGAGTCGTCACCTTATGTTGCTATGCTTGCAGCCCAAACCTATAATACATTTCAAACCTACAATACATTTCAACATCTATTGATAACAAGATTGTGTGTCTTATCTTAATATTGGTCTCAGCTGATAACAAAATTGTGTGCATTAGGATTTTTTAGTAGTATAACCTTTGTTTCATAAAATATATTTTATTGGAGGATTAGCCTTCGTATTCACTAATACCATTGATGTAGCTTGCTTGTTTGTCCTTTTCTCTGTGTATACTGGTTACATATGGATTACATTCAGAGACTCATAAGCATCAAAAGACTTAGTTAATGCATCTGTCATGTATTGCGTAAGGGTCCTAATGAAAACTTTACTAGTCCGAGTTGAATAATTTAACCTCCCGTATTTGAGTTGTACACCTGTTGATTGTTAATGTGTACACAGTTGTACATATGCAGATCGTTAATGGTACATAACTATATATACCCTGATGCACATTTGATATTAATATTTTTTGGTTTTATGCATTTAATTTAGGGACTTGACACGTAAGATCCAAATGGCAGAGCGCCCAAGCCTATTACAAGGTTTGTGGAGGTTGATAGTTCAAATCCATTTGAGTTTCCATGTTATGTTTATTCAATATGGATAGCATTATTGGTGCTTAGGTAAACGATTCAAGTTCTATGTCGTGTACAAACATTAATATATGACATGTTTTATGGGCATGTATATTCGATTTGCTAGGTTTTTGTAGATGTGTACGTAGTCATACACTGTTGTCCTGTCTGATGCATATATTGCATGTTTTGCGGTTATGGATATTAGACTTTCTGAATTTTTGTATGTGTGTTCATAGTTGCACACCATTGTCCCGTCTCATGAATATACTGCACGTTTTGTTAGTATAGATGTTGGACTTTCTGGATTTTTGCAGATGTTTACATAGTTGTATACCATTGTTCCGTCTCATGAATATATTGTACGTTTTGTGAGTGTTGATGTTGGATTTTCTGGATTTTTGCATATGTACATGGTTGTACACCATTGTCCTCTCTCATAAAATACATTGAATGTTTTGTGAATATGGATGTTGGATTTTCTGGATTTTTGCAGATGTATACATAGTTGTACATCAGTATAAATTAAAAAAAAATGAAAATTATATAGTCATATGGGTACTCTTTTTGTAGATCTCGGAAAGAGATTTCCGAGTATATAAAGTTTGAGAATTTTGGACAAATGGATTGAAAGATAAATTATTTTCTAATTATTATTATTATAAAGCTTATATTATTGGATAAATATTATTACATGAAACTAGTTGGAATCCTAACAATCTAAGCTCCAACGACATACTAATACATTAATTGAATAGGTTTCTATGCTAACCTACCATCGAGCCTCATGGGTAACCTAGCCAAGGGAGCCGAAACGGCGGGAGGAGGGCTGAGATTGTGTCACAAGGGGGGAAACTAACACTACCTTTCATGTTAATTCCTGCAATATTACGCCATTAGGGACTCGAACCTGGGACCTCCTAGAGCGCATTAAACTTTGGGGAACGGGGATGACCAGCTGAGCTAGGGGCCCATTCTTTTTTTTTTTATTAAGTTAAACCAAGATTACAGATGAGAATGTCATGCCCATAGAGTATGTTGTTACAATATAACTTATAAGTGGGGGAATTACATTGTACCACACTATTATTGCGAGCTTCCATATAGAGCAATCATCTGCCGAGCGATTTGCCAGACCTTCTGCTACTTGATTTATTTCTCTGTAAATATGCCTAATAGTATATTGTTGAATTTGGGTAAACCTATACTTGATTTCTGCAATCTGATTAGAAATATACCATGGAGCGTCGATGTCTGAGGTTAGAAATCCCGTTAAGTTCTCCGAGTCTGTCATGTAAAATTGCTGACATCATCATGAGTCACTTTTAGGGCAGTCAACGGCACTTAACGTAACAGATATTGGATCTGCCGCTGCCGTTGCCATTCAAATTAGCGGTTAACCGATATCCGTTAAGTTCCGACGGAAATAATAAATCCAAAACCATTATCATTACGTTGGACTTACCGGTTAACGGGTAATTTTTTGGTACCATCCCACAAACCACATAAAATTGATTTATCTCGTTCATCCATTGTTCCACCTGAAATAAAGAAGGAGAAAGAGCAGCGGCAGCTGCGGCTGTTAAAAATCGAGAGATGAGAAGGGGGATCTGTGTTGAAATCAAGAAGATTAATGGCCGAATTTCATTGTAGAAAGAGAATATGATTTCATGTAGCTGCGTCTGTGGTCATGAGATGAAGAGAAATCATGGTTTCATATGTTTCCCAAATTATGTTCTGGTGTGATGAGATTTGTGAATCGAGAAGAAGAACAAGCTGCTAAATGATGAAACAAGAGATGGGTTTTAGCCATATTGTGGTGGTTGTGATTTAATGGGTAATTGAAGATGGGTAAACTCAATTCGAGTTTGTATTGAGCGGAGAGAATGGTTGTTTCTGTTGGCGATCTGTAACTGCCATGAAGAGATGGGTGCTATGTGTATATCACAGAAGATGATGGTTAGATCTCTCGTGGTGGTTTTGTAGAATCTCTGAAGTAGAATGGATCTCTCGTGGTGGTTCTCAAACCAGCCTAGGTATCGGTTAACGGAAATAAGGCTAACGGAAATAACCCAACCGGTACCGTTACGGTAAGATAAAATTAACCGATATAACAGAACTAAACCTAACGAAAACCGGATAATCGGATTCGATTAACTATTAACGGATATCCATTGACATGCCTAGTCACTTTGGACTAAACTGTAAATATTTAGACTAAGTTGTAAATCAGGAAGGTTATTTATGTATTTTCCATATTTTAAATAATTTGTGGACTAAATTGTACCTAGTTAACTCGGGATGAACTAATCCGTATTTTTTTGTGACGAGTTTTTGGACTAAATTGTTTTTTCCTCCCAAAAAAACTCGAATGGTCTGATCCCCTCCGTCATCCCTCGGTGCGTCACAGGCAAGACTAGTCGTCTTGTGGCATTGGGAGTAATTTTAACTTGGTAGTAGGGATGGCAATGGGGCGGGGACCTTGAATCCCATCCCCTACCCCGTTCAAAAAACCAAAACCCATCCCCTACCCGTTACCCATAAGAATGGGGCGGGGACGGGTATGGGGAATCCCCGTAGGGGATGGGTTTCCCATGGGTTACCATAACATTACAATAAATATTTAAAATTTTGTAAATAATAATAATTTAAAAATAATTATAATGGTTCAAACAATAATAACAAGCGTGCATTTTAAAATTTTAAGTTTATAATAACCAATTAAAACTGAAAAATAAAGGAAACAATTGATCCACAATTGAGTATTATGATTCCTTTTACTTTTTAGTTCCTTATTATTAACCATCTTCCTCCATGTTAATCATTTCATCATGATCTTCTTCGTTATCTTCCAAAAATGTTCCTCGTTCAAATATAATAGGTTATGATATGGGGCGGGTATGGGGTGGGGACCTTGAATCCTATCCCTGCATCACTATTTTCGGGGATTCCCCATACCCCGCCCCATTCCCCATTTATACGGGTAAAACCCTAACCCGTAGGGGCGGGTCCCTACGAGGATAGGTTTGGGTGGGGCAAATTGCCATCCCTACTTGGTGGCCAAACACCAAGTATTGTTGGGCAAGGGACTCTCCATGGATGACTCTCCCTTTTAACGACAGAATTTAACAAGCTTATTATAGGGGCGGCAGTGTGATAGTAATGTCCCTCTAGTTGGTTAGGGGATGTCCTAAAGGGGATGTAAATGTACTAATCTACCCTTACTTTATAAGTTAAAAAGACCTAATTGTCCTCCCTTATTTATAAACCTAATAAATCAAAATAAACCAAATCAGTTTTCTTTTTTTCATCTTCATCTTCTCTTCTCCTCCTTTATCAACCGTAAACACCATTAAATCTGAAATTTTCATCGTGTTCGATTAATCGGCGATTTGAAAAATTGATAATCGTTGATTGAAACCTATATTAGAGATGCCTAAGAAAAAGTTTAACGAAGATTGTAGACGTTCTAATGAACCACATCCTCCATTAGGTCAAGAACATCAATTTGAAACTCCCCAACCGTCAAAATTAATCCCAATGACTTATATGAGGTATGTTTCGGAAAACCCAGTTAGGGTTTAGTCTATTGTGTATGATTTAAGTTAGTTTTGTATCAAAAATTAGGGTTTTGGATCGAAATTGAAACTGGAATTTGTTTGTTGCATGTGACTTACGGTTGGTAATAACCCAGATACCAACTGTAACTGTATAATTTGAAGAACATACGGTTGCTAACAACCCAAATACGAACCGTAAATTAAATTTTTTGAGAATTAGGTTTAGGTACGGTTCGTATCGAAACCTTAGTTAGGAACCGTAATTCCTTCTGTATGTTTCAAAGTTGTTTTACGGTTCATATTTGCATCTCAGTTACGAACCGTACTTGTTTTACTGTTTGTAACTTAATAAAATTTACCAACCGTACATCATCCTGTATGTTAAGAAATTTGAAGTAGTAATGTACGGTTCAAAAATGTAACAGAATTACTAACTGTAGTTTAGTTACGGTTTGTCTCGATTCTTTTTTTACGAACCGTAATTGATGTGTTAGCTACGGTTGATATATTTTCATTAGTTACAAACCGTAGTCGAGTTTCGGTTGGTCTCGGTTCATTAGTTACAAACCGTAACTATGCATGCTCACCAAAAAAAATTGTATTTCATTTTCTATATTATTTGTTCTACCCTTAGTAAATCAATCAATTGTAATGCTTGTATAGGAATCCTGATAGGGTGAATAAAAAGAGAGGAAACAACTTAACCCCGATTGATCATACGCCCACCCCTCGCGGTGATAAGCATTTAGGGGTAGATAACAGAGGTATCCACAAGAATGAGAATATGAAGAATAAGTTTGAAATTAAGTTGAGAGAAGAACCTGTGGCTGAATCTGGAGTTGAGTTAGAAGGAGTGGAACATAATGATCAAGAAGGGGTCGGAGTAGAAACTAACCGTGAAGGCAACAAAAATGAAATAATAAAGGAAGAAACTAATTATGATGACGATGAAGAAGTATCTAAAGAATCCAATGATGAAGAAGAGGAGGAAGAGGAACCAAATGATGAAGAGGAGGGAGATGAAGAAAATGATGAAGAGAAAGAAGAGGAAGAAAATGATGAAGATAGAGAAAATGCCAAGGGAAAACAGGTTGTTGTAGCTGCACCTCGAGTTAAAGAAAAGAAGCCGAGAAAGGAACCCGCACCAAAAGGAATGCATATTCCTAAAGGCAAAGAGTTGTTGTTGCCAGAGAAGAGGAATAAAAGACCTTGGGGCGAGGCCCCAGATAAGTCGTCAATCTTATTTGGTTATAAAGATTCCTGAGCCGCAAAAGTCTGTGAGACAAGGGTATGATTTTTCTTATTTTTCTTAAAACATTCAATTTATATAACTTATTTTGGTACATTTTGTTTGTTTGTTTCAGTTCACCAAAATATGTTTATATGTTTATATTTTGGTATATTTGTTTTTTTAGGACCATGCAAGATGCACAAAATTGCTCAAGCGTCAAATGGCTAAACATTAGCCATTAAGTAAAGAATATGTTGTGGTTCGCAATCTAGTGGTTAGTACATGATTAGGGCCTGAAATTCTTCATTCCCAATCGGAGTATGATAGTGTTGTGGTCTCTGCCTTCAGGTAACGATTTTGGCTTGAAACCGATACGTTTCATCTTCCATTTGGAGATATGACAATAACATCGGACGATGTGAAGAGTATTCTTGACCTTAAAGTTGAAGGAAAATCGGTGTTTGAAGGTTTCGACAACAACATGTCTTGGCTGACCTTTACACCCTTGTTCAAGAAACACTTGGTTGGGAGAAAGATGAAACCGAGATGGAGTTTCAATTGGCTGGTGGTTATAACCCTGATGAACCACATAAACCACGTATCATCAAAAAGCTTTTGTTGAAGAATCTGAGGAAAAAGTTTAAAGGAACACTGAAAAAGGAAGCGGCAGGTGAGGTGATGGATGAAATAAGAGTTAGGCGTACAGCCACAGCTTATTTGTTGTATTCTCTTGGGACCGTATTCTTTCCCGATAGCTCGGGAAATAGGGTGAATATTCATTACCTACAGTTTTTGAAGAATTTGGACGACACTAAAAATTATTCATGGGCCACTTCCACCCTTGCATATTTACTTGAGAGCCTAAGAAAGGCCTCGAGGGTTGGAGCTACTGAAATTGCAGGGAATGTTGCGCTTTTAATGGTAAGTTTGGTTACATTTTTATTATATGATAGTTTGTTATATTTTTAATCATGTGGCAATTGTTTATACCATCTTTTTTTTCTAGGCATGGGTTTATGACCACTTTCCGAGCCTAAGTCCTCCTACTGAATGGGAAGAACATGATTATGGCCCTACGGGAAAGAAGTTTAAGTTCACTGGTAGACAACAAAGGTACAGAGAGGAGAAGCTCATTCTAATGAGGGAGAAAATAGATGCGTTCACCATTGAAGATGTTATCTTTGACCCATATTCGAGGATCCAAAATGGAGTTGATGCTCGTAGGTTCACAGAGACCGCAGGCTACAACGTACCATTGTATCATCCCACCGGTTACGTTATGACCAATCCTCGTCGAACTCTACGCCAAGTTGGTCATATTCAACAAAGGGTTATCAAGGAAGTTATCCTTCCTACCATTCAACGTGTTGCAGGAATTCTCTCTTCATTCCTACCTGCGCACATGTGAGACCCATAAAAAAAAAGCCATCTTTTTGAGTGCAATTATCATAAAACCCTTTTTGTGAGGCAGAAGTCGAGGCGAAATGCTTATTGATCGTTTCTCAAACACGTGTTCTCTCATTATGGTGTGGTTATTTCTCACTCAACATTTAAGAATGAGAATATGTTCTTTAGTATCTCTAACTTCTTATTACTAGCATGCAGAAACTCTATGTCCTCATAGCTCTTTGGATGCTTGGGACGCTGGAACGCTTTGAAGTTGTAAGTTTTAGTTTGATTTTCTCGAGGACTAGCAAAGTCTAAGTGTGGGGGAATTTGATAGGTGTAGAATACACCTAATTTACTATCTAATAGTTTATGCTTTCTTTGCTATTTTTCTTGTAAATTATGTATTTTACGTGTGTTTTTGAGCTATTAGGTACTTTGGAGTCGCACGGAGGAAAAGGAGAAGAAATAATCCAAAATTGAGCAAAAAGGGCAAAGCAGTCATTTTACAGGAGAGAACACTATCTGGAGTCCATCTAAAGCTAAGGGGCAACTATGTTTGGAGAAGAGTTAAAGAACAGCCAACTATGGTTAAGGGGTTACCATTTAGGGTATCCCTTATCATTTACTCAAGGATGAAATCAGCACTGGGTAGCCCTTATCCAGAAGATATGTGGTTGTTAGCACCCAGTTTGGGTGGTTCTTATTTTGGGCGTTTAAATCTACACCAATTATTGACTTAGCCCTAAGTCGAGAAGCTGTATTCAATCTGTGTCATTCTCTTCCCACACCAGAGCTGTGAATCCAAGAAATCAAGAGAGATCGAGATGGAGATAAGGTTCAGATCGAAATTATGAAGCCGTGAAGGTTGGGTTTGAAACGAATGAGGGTTTTCTGATGAATTCGAGATCGAGAACTCAGTGGAAGAATTGATTCAAAATTATGATTCAGTAGAACGAATTGAAGATATATGATAAGTAGATGGTGGCAGACTCTGATGGTAATGGAAATTAGGGTATGTGGTGCCGTAAAGATGGATTGAGACAAGACAGGGAAGATGAGGGAGATTTGGTTTGAGATCCCAATTGAAGAACGAAATCAAGACAGGATAGAGTCTGGGTTAGAATTGGTTTTAATTTTCATGGGTGGATGTTGAGAGATTGAATTGGAGATGGAATTTCAGTGTTCGATAATTGAAGATGATGTTATGGTGCTGTTGTTGTTCTGAGAGTTTAAAATCAGGGTGTTGTGGTTTGATAAGAAGAATTATGAAGGGTTGAATCAATTGATGTTGCTGTTTCTTGATATTGCAGAGAAGTTTTGAGGGAAGATGTGGTTGGATGTTGCTGTTAATTTGGAGAATGAAGAAGTCCAGGGTTCTGGTGGAGTTATGCAGCTGCTGTTCTATGTTGGTGGTGCAGAATTGAGGTTAAGGGTTTATAATGATGATGCTGATACTGGGAGTGAGATGCATTTATGCTGTGAAGGAGGTGGATGGGTTAAATCTGTGAGAGGAATTTCTGCTGTGTGCTTTGGTGGTAGCCCATGAGAAGGTGAAGCAGCTGTATTACATGGTATGTGCAAGAGCAAGAGATGGAGCTAACAAGAAAAGAAGGGCTTGTGTTGGGGGAATTCAGTATGTGCTTGAGCTCACAAAGGAGAATGGAAGCTGTGAATTCATGTGGTGGTGTTTGATGGAAGTGTCACAGCTGGTGAATGCTTTGCAGGGGAGTTTGTGGAACTGGTGATTATGGAAGGAATGAAATTGGTTGTGAGGATACTGTTGAGGCGAATGCTAAGATGAATAAAGAGAAGTTACAGACAGGGCCAGCCATCATGGCTGGGATTAAAATTGGCAGTGATGCACAATGATAGTGCAGCATGGCCATCTTGGTCGTGAACAATGTTCTGTGCAAGTGGCCTGGTCAGAACTAGTCAGCCGAGTTAGCCAGCTGACTCGGTTCTGACTCGTTCTAACTCAGCCCCTTGACCTTGACTCTTGACTAACCTTTGACCGTTAAGTTTGACTCCTTTGACCGTTAGTCATGACGTTTGACCAACGGAATATACCTTGACCAGAGGAGAATTTTCAGGTTGCCGGTGGTGACAGATTCCGGCGTATTTCCGGCCAAAAACCCCGTTTTCCGATGAGCAAAAGTTGCAGAATTTTGTGTGGATTTCTCTCGTGGGATGTGAAGAGTTGGACTTGGAATTGAATGAAGAATTTGGCTTGGATTTGGAAAGAGGAGATGGAAGATTTGAGAAAGGCTTGGATTTGGAAATTGAGCTACAAAGGGAAAGGGATTCTATTCCTTGGAAGATTTGGAGAAGCATTGAAGCCTATAAATAAAGGAGTTCTCTACACTTCTTTAGACACATCTTTTACAATACTTTTGCACACTTTTACACACACAATACTTTTCTCTTTGTGTGAACTTCTTAGCATGAGTAACTAATTTGATTGAGGATGAATTCCTAGTTCTTAACATGTTTTGAGTTTTGTTTTAAATCTACTTTGAAGTTTTCACAGGATTTTCATTTGTTTTTACTAATATGAGTGTTTATGATTGATTGATAGGTTGTTTAGGATGCATACTAAATTGATTTGTTAATTTGATCTATAGCTAGTGAAAGTTAGGAGATAAGTAATCGTTTCTTGACTCTTTACATAAGTAGAAAACACGAGACCTTGCGGAGGGATTCCGTGGAGCAATTGTGTGTGAAAACAACGCTAGAAAGTGGACCAAGCGAATCAAGTCTAACTACTAGTACTAAACCTAAGTTCATAAATCTTAATGCGTTCGGGGAATTACATCTTGTAAGCGAACCTCAAGGTGGTTCTTTTGAATAGAATCTGATAACTAAGCGAACCTGTTACTCGGTGAAATAAGGAATTTTGGGGTTAGCTAAGCGAACCTGCTATCATACGGTTGGTGATAATCTGTGACTAATAAGAAGTGGAAAAGAACATAACTTTAATCATTGTTTTGCAGCGAAGAAGGATTCCTTGATCTAATCTCTCTTATTGATTTCCTTTATACTTTTAATTGTTTTGTTTATTTTATTTACTTTCTTAAATTCTTAATCAATACCCCCCTTTGTGTGACAATTTTACAACTAGAATCTCGTGTTCCTCGTGGGATCGACCTTGACTACCCTATATTACTTGTTAATTAGGTAGTAAAGTATTAATTAATTTGTTGTGGTTACGACACGCATACAAAAATCTGATATCAAAGTATCCTTTTAAGTTTTAGAGTGCTCTGTACCAGTTGACTCAACCATTCTTCATGTCAACTGTACCGGTTGATTCCACCATATTGATTTACGGTTTGTAACTAGATGATATTTATCAATCCTAAGTGACAATGACACTGTAAATTTGTTTGCTACAATAGTTACGGTTGGTAAATATATTATCGTAACCAACCATAAATAACAATGGCAGTTAAATGTGTTTGTGAGGTTTGTTACGGTTGGTAAGTGAATATTATTACAAACCGTAAATAACCCTGAAACCTTGAATTCTGCTGATATTAGCTCAACATACTTGGATTTGATATATAGATTGAACAAAAAACTTCATTCATAACGTGAATCAAATAGATATGATATTGTCACTTTTAATCACATCACATTTAGTCAAAATACCAAAATACAAGATATAAAATATATCTCACCACCCTTAGGAACATCTACGCATCCTCTTCATTACTCATAACTACGAATTGGGTTGGCCTCGACAATAGTATAGTATTCCATAATTCTATCCTTTCCTCAAATTGATTGCACCAAGTCTTGGAGAGTTCATCGTCACAATCAAATCCAATCCTCAATGGAGGTAATGGGCTTCCTTCTTTCAATTGGAGGCCGATGTAATGATTTCCTATCACGTGCCCCATGACAATTATTTTTGTTGTTGACAAAACTTTGTCAAACGGTATTCTTGTTGGTGCAAATGTAAAATTCATATATCTGGAGATCAAATGAATGACGCAACTGAAGGCGTTGGCGAGTAGTTGGCCACCTATTGGCATGCTCATCCAATATTCACTTGTCAACCATTTATTTCCATTTAACCGCCTTTCCCATTCTGCAAATCTCTCGTTTAACACCGCATCAGTTTCATCTCTTTCGATTCTCATCATTGGCTTATAGAAGTCGCGGTGACCACGTAGTTCCATTAAGAATTTTTGCCTTACATAAGTAACTTGGTCACAACCCCATTCGTTCGCATCCTTAAAGGGTCCAAGTTGATCCACAAATACGTGGTAACCACAATTCCTATCACCATCAACATCATCCGTGGCCTTGATATAATCACGAATATAGTCGGAGAAATTTGGAAGGTAATAATCATAGAGAATGTAATAGTTCCTTTTATATGCCCATTCTCATCTCTAGGTGGTGGTTTAGGAACTCCTTTTATCCGAAGTGTCGGCTTCTCATCACTTGACGGAAATGTTTCAACCATCAGAGTCTTTCCATTGTTCCTTGCCAATTGTTTAACACCGATGTTACGACCAAGTCTTTTTACTGAACTTTCTTAGGAGGAAACCACAGAACCGACAACTTTGACTTCTTTATGGATTGATCCGGTTTCATATAAACCTTTTCCTTTAACTCCATCATCTTTTTTTCCACTTTCTTTGCAACCATTTCCTTTAGCAACAACTCTGCTTCTTTGTTCTTGTTTGTAGAGAAATCCCGGACCTTTTCCTTTAAAGTCAACTTTGCTTGTTGCACTTTCTTGAGTAGGAAGCTCGATACATTTTAGTTGTACATTTCGACGGCTTGGTTCTCCTTTATCCGCTTGACCTCTTTTTCGTTTGTTTCTACCTTGAACATCATCCTCTTCCATCTCATCCTCCGCTTCATATTGCTTTCTCAACCATTCATAACCCGAAGGATCTCTTTTCTTTGATTCTTCCGCCAATTCCCTTACTTTTTTATTTCCTACGTACCTCTTTTTTTTGGTAGGAGGCCTCCCCTTACTCTTCCCCTTTGGTGGTTCCTTGATATCAAACCTAAATTGTGGATATACAAAATCTCTCAAGTTACTCAACCATATTTGCCTTTGGCCCCGGCTTAGTGTAGCATATTTCTCGGCTAGATCTTTTCCAATATCGGTATCACCAAACGTTCCTCCAAAATCTCGATTAATTATTGTTTCACGGAATGATAATTGTTGCCAAAAGGGATCAACATCTTCAATCGGGATCACTTTGTCTTGGTATGTGGCTATAACATGCCGACATGGGAGTCCCAAACTTGTCATGTTTGGACAAACACACTCTTATTCATAATACCCCAATTCAAAATGTTGTACTTCATACATTATCTTATCAATTGCGCGGTGCGAAACTTGAAATGTAATTCCCCTTAACCACGAATTGTCTAACCATTTGGTGTGTAGTTTACCTTTGCTTTTATCAAAAGACTCCGTAACTCTATCGTGATCATGGCGGAAATATGCATCTATGGCTTTGAATAACGTAACTAACCCACCATTACAACTATGAAGTTTCTTCTTCAACCGGTTGTGAGATGACTCCTCCGTACTTGTAGATTGGTTTTCAAAGTGCCTATATTGGTTAGTGAACGCCGCTACAAACTTCTCTTTGTGCGGATCCAACCAATTATCCAACAAATACTTCACAACACTTGGATAACTTCTTTTCCAATGAGCCACTAACATATGAGCTCTATCCTCATATTATTCCACGGTGATATAATGTATCAAGGCTCTCCACTCCATTTTGAAACTATACCATTTTAGTTCCGCCAACTTGTCATCCTTCTTATATTTCTCCTTGGCTTCCTCTTGTTGATGTAACGGTAGTTTCTTTATTCTATCCATTTCACTTTTTTTGGTTGGACGGACAATGCGCATGCACTTAGTTTCAATACTATTCCACAAGTGGAACGTGCAAAGAAGGTTATGAGCTTCCGGGAAAACCCTCTTTATTTCATTCAACAAAGCTTGTTCCTTGTCGGTAATAATCACCTTTGGAGTGTATCCCTATACGTAGAATAACTTCACTTGGTTTAATGCCCACACATAGCTTTCTTCGAGATCATTTTCAAGAAGCAAAAGCCAACACTAAAAGGAGCATTTGTAAAAGTTTGCCCGACAATGTTCAACAACGACATCTCAAACTTGTTGGTTTTGTATGTGCAATCCATTAGAAGCACTTGATGAGAGCACCGTGCCAACTTTACAAACTCGGGATGAGCCAATAAAAGATGTTTTATTCGTCCTTTCTCATCTTCATCGTGGAAAATCGAGTAATTATGCGTCTCCCCCAAATGTCTTAATTGTTGCATTTCGTTCATTTGTTCCCATTTCTGGTTCTTCAATTTTGTTCTTGCGTTGTAGATGTTAGGAAAAGTAGAAGCATTTTGTGGGTTTCTTTCCTTTAAGTGAGCGAGGATATCAATGGGATTCATACGAATTTGTGTCAATGACTCTACGATCTTCTCTTCTTCTTCAGTAAGGTGTCCAACATAAGAGTGTGTTAGAAAACTCTCCGGTATAGGGTGGTTATGACTACCGCATACAACTTTATCCAAAAACCAGTTTTCTGCCGCGTTCCTTTTAAATTGAAGCTTGAAGGGGCATCGGGTCTTCTTAGAGAAAGTAGTCATCTTCCTCTTTGTCTTTGCTTCATGCACGGTACCTTTTTTTGCGTGACTTCTATGTTGTCCACTACACTCGCAAACCATTTGAAAGGCAATATTACTAGTGGTACCATTACAAAATATGATACACTTAATCAACTTGCCTCGTTCTCTAGCCCACTTCTTTGCATCTTCTTTCTCTTTCCATGTCTCATCGGTTAAATAGTGAAAGCTAGAATCTTGGGTGAGAATTGCATTTGCTAAAGGTTGTTCATCCATTAGGGGAGGTACATCAACGACCTGGGCAAAAATATACCAACATTAGTCTAAACGAGGCAACTAAACGAAAACATATATAAAGATACGGTTGTTAACGAAAGAATATATACAAACCGTAACAAAGTTACGGTTTATAATCATAATCCTATACAAACCGTAACAAACATACAATTAGAAATTGTCATCTTCTAACAAACCGTAAATACATCAAAAAAAATTTAAACACACAGAGTAAATTACGGTTGGATACGAAAAGTCAATAACACACAGTAACATAATTACGGTTGATTTATATTAACAGATTACCAACCGTAAATAGTGCCATGCACATGATGAATTATGGTTGGTAACTATTGAAGGAAATCATCAACCGTAATTACGCTACGGTTCGTAATGTAACAAATTAAACCAACCGTAACTGGTATTATGTTTGGGTTTTCCCCAAATTGAACGATTCACGGTTGGTATATCCTACTTTACGAACCGTAACATAAAGTTACGGTTGGTCACGAGCTGAATTCCAACTGTATGTTCTTCTGAAAATTTTAAAATTTTGATTTTTTACGTACTTTAGATAATTTTGAGCAACAAAAAGCTAATGGGAACTAATTTAGAAGTATACCTGGTCATTTTCAGTGCTGGGTTCTTCACTTTGTTGGTTAATTTCTTCAATTGGTTGAGATTGACCTTCACTTGGGGTTAAAACATCTATACCATCTAACAAATACTCCATATCAGGATCTCCATCAAGTACTTGGTTTCTCTATCATATAGAGATTCACCCATTTCAAATTTGCAACTGGAATCACTCATTTTGGTTGAGTGAATCAAAATCTAGGGTTTCACAAATATCACAAAAGTTTTTCTTTTTCTGCTCTTCTAATTTTTTTTTAACTCCAAAAATTTGATTTTGTTTTGATTATGAGTTAATATAAGTGAAATTAATCATTAACACTAAACTTGATTATCATCACTAAACTAAGTTATTAATAATGAGGGTTAAATTGTCATTTCCAATTTTTTTTATAAAGAACACCTTGAATGATCATGTAATGATATTTTTTATCCTATTAAAATATCGCCCCTCTAATAAACCATGCCGCCCAATAATAATATCCGAATTTAAACTATACGTGGATAACGTATTTTCACATTCTTTCTTCTCATTATCTTAAAATTGCTTACGTGGCCTCGTAGTAGTCAATCATAAGGGTCCCACAATTTACCATCTCTATTAAAAGACGAACCATCGATCACACATCCAAACTATTAAAGACGTCAAAATTTTGAACTTTTATACTAACAAGGTCTAAGATGTTGACACGTTCCACCTTATCTAATAATCCAACGGTAAAAATTATCAAACAAGATTAGAGGAGAACACGAGAAACTCACAGAAACAGAAGTATATATAAACCCAATGATTGATCATTTTTACCCGAAAAACAACCAAAACTTTTGGTACGGTTTTTTTTCTTCATATCTCTGCTCTCTCGTTCTAAAGTCTCGCTCTAAATTTTTTTCTTCCGAGTTGATAGGACATGGCGGAATCGGTAGAATTACCGAGTCGATTAGCGATTTTACCGTTTAGAAACAAGGTTTTGTTACCTGGTGCAATCATTCGAATTCGGTGTACTTCACCAAGCAGGTATTCATGTTTTATTTTCATTGATCGATTAATACAGAATATTGAAACCCTAAATTTCGTTTGTTTATTGGGTTTTCTTAATTTTGAGTTATATCCGGGTTTTCCATTTTATCAATTTTGAGTATTACAGTGCTGAGAAACCTAAAATTTACGTTTTCCATTACTATTCCAGAGCTGAGGAACCTAAAATTTAGTTTTTTTTTTTCCTTTTTCTTTATTGATGAATTCATTGAGAATCTTTATTTTGAGTGTCTCATGATTTAGAGATTTCGATTGTCTAATGATTTGTTCAAGTTGGTTGATCGGAATATTTTCTATTCTGTTCACCTGTATACTCTTCTGAATGATAGAGTTTTCAAATTGGATTGTTCAGTGTGAAATTGGTGGAACAAGAGTTATGGCAGAGGGAAGAGAAGGGTTTGATTGGTGTCTTGCCTGTTAGAGATGCTGCTGAGGGTACATCTGTTGGTTCAGTGTTGTCTCAAGGTAATGTTTTGGTTTTCATCTGTTGATTACCTGTCTCAATAAGCTTACAACTGAGGTGTTTGAAATTATGACTGACTGTAAAAAAATATTATTGAAGGTGTTGCAACTGATTCTGGGGAAAGAACCCCGAAATCTCCTTTGGCAACTTCAGATACTCATAAGCTAGATGGCAAGAATCAGCCAGAAGTACAATGGCATACCAGGTACGGTTATAGCTGGATTGTAGCTCTTATGATGTTTATCTTTTCTTTTGTTGAGATGTGACGATTCTTGAGATGATCTATGACTGGCTGCTAAACCCGTCGACAAGTGTCTTTGCTTTAGATTTTTTCTGAAAAGTCTCACTGGCCATGTTTGTCATTTGCTATCTATATGCGAAGTTGTGGCAAATGATTGCATGTGATGTTTCTTAACAGGGGAGTTGCTGCGAGAGCTTTGCATCTCTCTAGAGGTGTTGAGAAACCAAGTGGGAGGGTCACGTACATAGTTGTTCTTGAGGGATTGTGCAGGTTCAGTGTCCAAGAACTTAGTGTTAGAGGAACATATCACATTGCTAAGATTTCTCGCCTTGATATGACGAAGCCTGGTATGTAGTCTTTGCTGCCTTTCTATGTTCTCAGTTAACCAGCGTCTTAAAAGTTATCTGCCAGTTCCATACCCTTTTTTTGTAAAACATATTTAGGTTGTGTATCTGAAATTTTATTTGCATCTAAAACCGAGCTGCCCTTTTCAGAGATGGATCTAGCAGAACAAGATCCAGACCTTATATCGTTGTCTCGCCAATTCAAAGCTGCTGCCATGGAGCTGATATCTGTACTTGAGCAGGTAACTAGCTCGGTTATATTACCATCAACTGTTATGTGGTTAATTATCTGCTAAGCTTCTGTGAATCTGTGCACATTCTCAATTCGATACTTATCTTTTTATGGAAAAGCTTTGACTTTACAATTCCATTTAAATACTCCTTTACACATAAATAAGTCAAGGGAAAAAAGAGTGTAGATCATCTACAAGATGTTTTCCATGGAGCTGAGTCAGCTGATTTTTACTTGTTCAAAGATAATATTTTCATTGTGTATGATGTCAAAATTGTCTTCAAGTTCATGTCTATCTTGCTATCTTTTAAAGTGGCATTTATATTCCCTTTGGCCACACTGGTGAATGTTTGCATACTTGTTCGCTTGTAACATCTGTTGCACCTTTCTTACAGAAGCAGAAAACAATAGGAAGGACAAAAGTTCTTCTAGATACTGTTCCTGTACACAGGCTTGCTGATATATTTGTTGCTAGCTTTGAAATAAGCTTTGAGGAGCAGCTTTCCATGCTGGACTCAGTTGATTTAAAAGTCAGGCTTTCAAAAGCTACGGAGTTGGTTGACAGGCATTTACAGGTGATTTTTTTTTTGGGGGTTCGCAGTTGGTTGTGCAATCCGTCGGAGTCATTTTTACTTGTCACAGACTTTTCAAACATTTACTCCAATTTATTATTTCATCATGGCAGTCAATTCGTGTAGCTGAAAAGATAACTCAGAAAGTAGAAGGACAGTTGTCAAAGTCACAGAAAGAATTTCTTCTGCGGCAGCAGGTATTTTTATTTTTCATAAAAGAAAATTCAGTTAATTTAAAGCTAAAGGGGAAAAGAGTCTCATGGGTTCGTAACCTTAATAATGCAATAACCAATGTACATATCCTTTTTTTATCGTTACATTGGTGTTGTAGATTACGTCAGTTAGAAACTTAGAACC
Source organism: Papaver bracteatum (assembly GCA_023529315.1). Classification (NCBI taxonomy): domain Eukaryota; kingdom Viridiplantae; phylum Streptophyta; class Magnoliopsida; order Ranunculales; family Papaveraceae; genus Papaver; species Papaver bracteatum. The sequence continues at coordinate 2,226,748 of JAJJWX010000603.1, forward strand.
ATGGCATAGATTATGAGTTGTTTTATTTTCCCTAACAAAACGAGCTAGTCTAAATTATTTAGTTTCTTCACTTGCTTTGTCATATTTCAAATTTCCACGAATATAAAAAACAGCTAATCAAATTCAACAGGACCTTGCCTTACAATATTCTCCTCATCCCACTATTACACTATAGGAGAAAAGGGTCTTTTTTTTTTCTCTGAATGCACTGCACTGCACGGAAAGGAAGTTGGTGGTGCAATATGGTTATGCAGGAATAGAATAGGCATGGTGAAAGTAGATGAACTTTGGCGTTTTGTCCTTTCTTGCTTTTGAGTGATAAAATTATATTGAGACAGAGAGTTACAGAGGTCTCAATTTTGGTGGAAGAGACTAAGTAGACACAAAGAACTAGATGAAGAACGACTGAGCTTCAATATCTTTTATGGAGCAGGAGAGGAAGTTGATATTATGATAGATGAGAAGAATTAAAACATACAAGGAAAATAAAAGATGATTAGTTCATTGTATTCATACCAAAAACTACTTTAGGCAGTCCCTGTTATAAAGAGAAACACAAGTACATCTAATGTTACTTAGAATCTATATAACCTAAGTATCTAATTTCAAAATGTTCCACTATCAATAATTGAAAAAGAAAAAAAACACTTCTTACTTCCAACATAACTAAGTATTGGAAGTAAGAATGATTAAATTAATTAATTCCAAATATAAAAGAGGTCCTGCGTTAGGCCAGATTCATATGAGTATCTCATGAGTCGGCATTTAATCGATATAAGACTCGGACCTGTACATTTGCAACATAGGTTCGGTTGTAGGACAGTGGGAGTTCACATTTATCTTGAACACTTCGTGCTCTTAATGTCATCTGACAGATGAGGGCAATCAAAGAGGAGCTTGGTGACAATGATGATGATGAAGACGATATGGCTGCACTGGAAAGAAAGATGCAGAGCGCAGGAATGCCTCCTAATGTCTGGAAGCATGCACACAGGGAGTTACGGTATGCAAGTTTTAGAAGTTCACTTAAGAATGGCCAGTGATATGAATTGTTTATTGAGGTTCTGGTCTGTGTCCCCCTTATATTCTTGTGTTTTCTTATTCTTCTTTCAGCAATACCTCCAATATGGAGTTTTTTTTTGCCAAAGAAAAAAAAAATTGCTTGATAGCAACAGTCTCTCTTTCTCTCTCTCCCTTGCACATGCACACATGCTGAAACTCATACAATGCAAAGACATCTTAAGCTGCATCTAAATTCTCAGATTTGTTTCCTCTAAGGCTCTGACAGTTAAGGAAGAATTGTTCATAATGTACTCATCAGCCTGTTTTCCGATTCGATTTTTTAACTGATTTTATTTATAGTAACCTGCCTTCTCTGAGAGGAATACTTAGTCTTTTTATCTTAATAATTCTTGGGAAGTTTCTTTTCAAATTGGCAAATGCATGTGTTGTGCCCAACACCTGGCAACTTGTCATCAGTTCATTATAATTTGTACCACGAAATGTTTGGTATCAGGCGATTGAAAAAAATGCAACCGCAGCAACCTGGATATAGTAGTTCACGTGCTTACCTGGAGCTGGTTGCTGATCTACCCTGGCAGAATGCTAGCGAGGAACGTGAACTGAACTTAAAAGCTGCAAAAGAGTGTCTTGACAGTGACCATTATGGTTTAGCCAAAGTAAAACAACGGATTATTGAATATTTGGCTGTTCGTAAGGTAGACTGATTCCTTCATGCTATCGTCATTTTGGCTGCTAAAAATTATGTATCGGTTGTTGACATTTATATGGTGCTTTTGGCTTAATGAACTGGGTGGCAGCTCAAACCAGATGCCAGAGGTCCAGTTCTGTGTTTTGTGGGTCCACCAGGGGTTGGGAAGACATCTTTGGCATCATCTATTGCTGCAGCCCTCGGCAGAAAGTTCATACGAATATCTCTAGGTGGTGTGAAGGACGAAGCTGATATTAGAGGGCATAGGAGGACTTACATAGGAAGTATGCCAGGGAGGCTTGTTGAAGGGATAAAGGTACAAACTATTTCTCATTTTTACCGTATCCAATATTATTGAAATTCTTTAGTAGTGGGATGTGTCTGCATTCTGCACTGATCTATAGATTAAGGTAGAATGACTCTGTGCCATATGACTAATACGAGTAACTCTTGATTTTGACGTACACATCGTATTATAAGTTCACGTTCAGTAGGTTTGTTGTGGTAATTGTAGAAAATTGTTAATTTTTCTATTCAGAATTTCTTTGAGGTGTTCAACCAAGTGTTTTTTTTCCTATTTAGAATTCCTTTTGAGTCACGTTGCCCTTAAATCATCGTTAGAAAATCTTTTGCTTTACTAACCCGTGTCTTGATCGTTTTGCAAGTATGTTCTTTTTGGTAGAATGCTTCATCTTTTTCTTTCATGTTTGCTAATGTTATTGTTACTCTTATTTTATGTTTTAGCGAGTAGGTGTTAGCAATCCAGTAATGCTGCTTGACGAGATTGACAAGACTGGTTCTGATGTCCGAGGAGATCCTGCTTCAGCACTTCTGGAGGTTCTTGATCCAGAGCAGAACAAAACATTCAATGATCAGTATCCAATTTCATTGCAGTAGTTTTTGTAAAACTAGCTTTCCGTTGTTTTGACATCTTAAAGTGAAATCCAACTTCTCATAGACATCTTGCAGGTCTACCGTAATATTCTTCCATCTTAAGGCACTAGTCTTCGTATGTTAAGCTTATATTTTTTATTTCTTTTGAGGTTTTTGCTTATGCACTTGTGGAATAGTGGTATTCCTTGACTGAACATTTCCAGCTACTTAAATGTTCCTTTCGATCTTTCAAAGGTGATTTTTATTGCAACTGCAAACAGAGCTCAACCTATTCCTCCGCCCCTCTTAGACAGAATGGAAGTCATTGAGCTGCCTGGGTATACACCAGAAGAGAAACTAAGAATAGCCATGCGGCATCTGATTCCCCGAGTTCTGGATCAGCATGGTTTAAGATCTGAGTTTCTTCAAATACCTGAGGTAATGCACTTAACGGGCTGCTTTACATTCAAGTCCGTAAAAATGAAAATTTGTATACACAGAGCAGCTGCATGCTTTGCTTCTGAATTATGTACAAAGGTTTCTTTTAATAACTAATCTTTGATCTCATAGTAGCTATTGCTCAATGGTTTTGTTTATCTCAGAGCATGGTGAAACTTGTAATCCAGAATTATACGAGAGAAGCTGGTGTCAGAAGTTTAGAGAGGAACTTAGCTGCCTTGGCTCGTGCAGCAGCGGTTAGAGTTGCTGAGCAAGAGCAAACTCTTCCACTCAGTAATGATGTACACCAGATGTCAACATCACTTCTGGATACCAGAATTGCAGAGGGGGCTGCTGAAGTGGAGATGGAAGTTATTCCGATGGGTGTTAACAATCATGAGATATCAAATGCTTTAAGGAGTTCTTCAGCTTTGGTTGTAGATGAGGCCATGGTTGAAAAAGTACTAGGGGTAAATAATTCTTCCTTTTCTTAATCTTTGAGTTTGTCGTTGCTTAAACGCTGTATTCGAAGGTTAAGTAATGTGGGCAACTTATCTTCTCAGATACTTATGTTTTCTATTGTATGAATTCAATTCGTTGTTCAGATTTTGATTATGCTCATTGGAAAATAATAATGATTGCAGCCTCCAAGATTCGATGACAGAGAAACTGCAGAACGAGTTACAACTCCTGGAGTATCAGTGGGGCTTGTGTGGACCACCTTCGGTGGGGAGGTTCAGTTTGTGGAGGCCTCAACAATGGCGGGGAAGGGTGAGTTGCATCTCACTGGACAGCTAGGCGATGTTATTAAAGAATCAGCACAAATAGCACTTACTTGGGTAAGTTTTAGTCTGATAACTACCCATGATATATTTTGGATCTCAGTATATATGCCAAGCCTGTTCTGCACGATGAGATTCAAATGTGTAGAATCCCTTCTGGGATACTTATATGCAATCAATCCTTGACTTTTCATCATGGACTTGTCTTCCATTATTGCCTTTACCTAGTGTTCTTTATATGATTAGGTAAGAGCAAGAGCAGCGGACCTCAAGTTGGTGGCTGCTGGGAACATTAATCTGATGGATGGACAAGATATTCATATACATTTTCCCGCAGGGGCTGTACCAAAAGACGGTCCTTCTGCAGGTGTGACTTTGGTGACATCGTTAGTTTCTCTGCTTAGTCAACAAAGAGTAAGACCAGATACAGCAATGACTGGGGAAATGACTCTGAGGGGATTGGTATTACCGGTCGGTGGTATCAAGGATAAGGTGTGTCACTTATTATGGGCATACCCTCTTTTAGTATCAGTCATCTTAAAGCGTGCTCATGGTTAAAAAGTACAAGTATAAATCAAACGGACTAGTCTTTCTTTTCTAGTGCTCCCAAGGAATGTATTAAGTTTCTCAGTTGTGTTTGTTTGCAGGTCCTAGCCGCACATCGGTATGGTATAAAGAGAGTTATCATACCAGAAAGAAACTTCAAAGATCTGGTTGAAGTACCAGCAACTGTTCTTTCTAGCCTGGAGGTAATTTTTCCATTTCCTGTTGACTTGCAAATATTCTAAATCTAATCAATCATCTGCATAAATTTACGTGGAAGCAAGGTCTTATGTCATGTGCATGTGGTAAATTGATTATTTTTGCCTATATTGTGCTTGTGACAAATATAAGAAATAAGAAAATGCATGACCCGTCACAGAAAACCCTTTTAAGTATCTAGCTTTCCTGCTTGTTGTTATCAGATATTGCTTGTGAAGCGTGTGGAAGACGTGTTGGAGCATGCCTTCAGTACTGGATGCCCTTGGAGACAACATTCCAAGTTATGACATCACCATCGAGATTTATTTGTCTAGCACATACCTCTCAGTGGAAAAAATTGGAACCTACCTTGTCAGTAATTCAGTAGATGAAGCATATATCCAAGAGTACTGCTGCTCCATCGCCACTGCAGACATGCGGAAAGCCATATATGAGAGAGTCTGATTTTGAACAGAACCGAACGAAACAGGGTGACAGAGAGTCAGCTAAGTTGCACCATCTCAGTTGTTACATCTCCTAAGTTGTTTGCCTATTTAAATATTATCATCATCTTGTCAAATATAATTTAAGTTTTTAGATTGGGTATATACGACCTCCCTTGTTCTGTTTGTTTTTGCCAATCAAATCAGAGCCATAATCATCTCGATCTGTTGTATTTGTATATATACGGTCGGGCAATGGTGAAGTGCGCCAAATTCTGCTCACAGCTACTATTTGTTGTCTGTATGTATAGATATCAAGGTTTTATTCTGGTTTACACGTTTGTGCGATTGCTTTGCTTTCTTATGAGTTTGTAGTGATTGGTTCCATGATGTTTCGGGATGTAGAAATACTTTTACAAGATGCACGTCATACAAGAGTATCTTCATTCAAGTTCATAACTGGATAATATTTCACCAAAACAAGCTCTATTAGTAATTCAGTATATGTATATCATTAAAAATACCAGGTACACAAAGTAATGCTATAGACGGGAACATGTCTCATGTAATATCTAAGCCTGCTAGTATGCAACTATAGTACATTATTGGAAATTAGAAACTATATTGAATCAAGATGGGTTTTAGGTCCTTCGTTTAAACATTCTGGTCTCCCCGTGTCATGATCTTTGACAGATCTCTGCATCTTGATACTGTCAGTAGTTGCATTCAACGCAACAGGCTGATAACCTACTCTGTCTTGATCTTTGACCAAGCTTTGCATCTCCACACCGCCAGTACTGGGATTTAACGCTACAGTCTTATCACCGAGATCATAGCTACCAAGATGATCATATAAAACCTTCTTATCAACCACTTGATTGTGATAACTTTTACAGGCGTAGTAGAAGACGCTTTGAACTAATAGCCCTGTGAGATTAACTGCCACTAACATGAACAAACACAACAATCCCAACAAAAGCTTAACCATGAAATGTAAATTAGACTCCATTGTAAACTCAAACACAAGCTCTATCGTCCATGTAGCCTGCAAGTATAAACTTGCAAGTCCGAAAGCAATACTAATTCCTCCCTCGTAAGAGTTGTGTACTCTTCTTCATGACTGCCAAGGCATAACCATTTGCTTCAAGAACAGAAATCACACTGGCTAAATGCCATTGCGCTGTAACATAGATATGAACAAGATCGTATATGATAGCAAATGTGATACTTAAACCCCAGAACAGAGCTTCATTAATATTTGTCAAAGCCAAGACATAAAGAGGAATGTAGTAAGCCGAGTAGTTGACGATCATGAGAAGTAAGACGTAAAAGAAGGTTACCATAAGATGTTTAAATATGCAAGGAATTGCAAAGAGAGTGGATAAAGGAGACAGACTTGGATGCATAGAGCGAAGCTACTGTGAAGACAATAGCGGAGGTAGAGAGAATAGAGAAGAGGAAGAGGGAAAGAATGTAGAAGAACTCTTGGATGGAGTAAGTGCCGATGAACTGTTTATACGAAGGAGACGAATGATCAATTTCATGACCGTAAAAGTAATCGACAAAGATGTAGTATAGGATAAAACTATGATTTTCAAATAATAACTGCATCAATGAAAGTGGGAGAATGAGGGTTAAGGTAATGAAAAAGAATTTTACTGGAGATGATTTGGGTGGGATCTTCACTGCTTCCTTGATGATTTGATATGGATTGAAGAACTTGAGGTCTTCTGATGCAGTAAAGATCTCCATCGTTTTTTGGTTTCACTGGTGAAAGAAAGAGAAGATTGAAGACAAGTCTCAGTATATAGTGGATCCTAATGGAAGGAATTGCAAGGAAGCTTCTTGGTTCTTGATCAAGTCAGAGTCGAGTTTCCGTAAGAAGTACTCAGTAACGTTAATTTTTGGCATAAAATTGATGTTACATTTGCGAAAATGGTAATGATTGTAATGGGGACGGTATAATTATAACTAATGGCAGTGGTGGCAGTTTTTTTTTTTTTTTTTAAGCAAAGGCCTGGAACAGGCTAACGATCAGCCTCAACTGCTAGAGCTAGCCAAGCAGGAGGCATGGACCAAAACATAAATGTCTTTTTCAGCTTTGCCCAATGAGCTAACTCATGGGCTACTGAATTACAAGTTCTAGGTTGGAAAGAAAAAATACAAGAGATTAAAAAATTTAATAGAAATTGTAAACATTGAAACAGATTCACGAGTTATTACATAGAAGGCAAGCGAGCAACAAGCTGCGCCGCAAGCCCTTTTTGAATGGCAAACCCTATCCTCTTAAACACAAACTCTCTAGAATCGGGAGTCATGACATTACTGTGCATGACTCTTTGAACTCTCGCTAGAGTCCAACCGCCTCCGGAGCTAAATACCCAAAAGTGTCAAAGGCAAAGGGAATAAAAGCATGTCCATTATCAATACAAGCCTTTTCATGCTTCGTTATCTTACCCAAGGCAAAGCTTTCAAAGCCGCTTGTCCAATCGTGAAAGAGCCTTGCCCGATGCCTACTAATGGAGAAACCCCAGTAAGATCAACACACGTATGTTTTCCGTTGGCCCACCCAAAAATAAGAACATCGCTGGCCCGAGTGTTGATCCGCCTTCAAGAGGATCCGTCAAAAAGTTGACCGACGCCTCTTTCTTTGCCGAAATACCAGCCCTCCATAATACATCATATAAGATATCTCTCACATGATCATGTCTATATTTGAAACCAGGATCCACCTTACGGTGAATGCATGTTCCCCATATGCGTCTAGCGGCCCTGTAATACAAGCGGGGCAACGAGAATCGAAGGGTATAGGGGGATCATTAACCTGTATTTAAGGATGCACCGATACTCCAAGGGGGCATCTTCTGTCCAAGGCCGTCAATCGGGATAGCGAGAAGAAAATCCTGCGCATGCGCTGCTTGTAGACACTCAAAAACTGCTTTTTGTCTATCCGAAAACCCATAAACCCTACCCATATCTTTAACAACTTTACAAAAAGAGCACTCGCCAAAGTTGCTTTGTGCTTTAAGTGGGGCGGTGTCTTTATTGGTAAAACTACTAAAGTCTTGGTCGGAATGAGATTTTCTTATAAGGTTTTCAATGCCATATAAAAATTATCGTCCATACCTTCTACTCCACTATCCCCCGAGTATGTGATCTTGCAATCCCCAAGATTGCACACGTGATGCAAGAAAGGCGTATTGTGATGCTTCCTTAGCCGTGTATAACCCAAGGCCTCCATATCTGATAGGAAGTGTAACTAGTCTCCATTGAATCTCCCCAAAAAACGGGCCTCCACACACAACGATTCCCTCTATCGCCTCCCTTAAGCCTCTATCAAAGATATCTACTGCCTCTGTAGTGTATCCCGGGAAACAAATTCGAAGGCCAAATAACAACTTAGAGATGCCCATACATGCACGTGAAGTAATAACTCGCTCCGAGGATCACGTAGTTTAGACAAAATCTGCATTAACTCCACTGCCTTCTCTGCTCTCCCGATAGCAAGCCTTTTCACAAACTCATCATTAAGGCTGACTGCACCCCCTAAAAGTTTGACCCCATTGTCTGGCCTTGAGATTTCAGCAGGAAACATCCCATCCCTTACCTTTCTTCCATCACAAGAGGGCCAAAAGATTTTGGTTTTTTTAATATTCAATATAAGTCCCAACCGAGGCCCCTCTGTTTGAACGACAATAAGTGCTCGCGCTACTTCGACAGTGTCACCAATAATAGTACCATCATCAAGATACCAAGCCTGTAAGGATAGTGTGCACTGCTCATTTATCTTCGTTATAAGATGATGAAGCACCAAAGCAAACAACAACGGACCCAACGGGTCACCTTGTTGCACCCCTGTTGAGGAATAGATATGATAATCTCCTACATATAATCTTGCCGGTTGACCATATAAATAATCCACCCATGGGGATATAGATGGACAAAGTCTACGAACCGCAAGAAGCATGGATGTGCGGTCAACTAGGTTGAAAGCGTTGGTGAAGTCTACAGTTAGAATAGTAAGACTAGGGTCTAAATGGTGCTTACTAACATACCTGTTCACTGCATGTAAAATGGCCTCCGCTCCTCCTGAAACCCCCACCCCAAACTGAAAGTCCTGTAAGTAGGCCGCCATGTCCTTGCCAACTCCCTTCATAGCCACCTTGGATACAAGACGACGCCAAATTGTCCCAACAGCGATAGGACGAATACTATTATCTGGCTTAAGAAGTGGAGTTAATGGTGCGGACGCAATAAACTCTGCCAGAATAAGTGGACATCTACCACTCAACCACAGATTAATAACCCTTGTTATTGCCGTGACTAGGTCAGTAGCCACAGGAGAGCCTTTCCCACAAAAGGCATCCAATAAGTGTTGTGCCCGGAGGCCATCCTTGCCACATGAAGTCCCCTTAGGAAACGATTTAATGCAGCTTAGGACAGTTCCCTCTTCAGCTAGTAAAGGCGTCTCAGTTAACGGGATAGAAGGCTTCTGCGGAGGGGGCATGAATGGGTGTTTATCTTCCAGGGCTTTCTTGGTATCTTCATTGTACTGCGCCACCCCGGAAGAGATGATGGCTTTAACTGCAGCAGTAAAATGTCCGTCTGCAACTTTGTGCAAGCAAGCAGAAATATTTGTACGTTTGTTTTCAGGTTCTTCATCATCCTCTAACTTAACACATCCAGTTCGCCGCATCTGTAGAACCTCTTTAATAAGCTTTTGGACTCCCCCAGCTTCACCCTACATCGTCAATGCTTTTAGAATTTGCTTCTGCTGCATAGATTTACGACTCCCAAATCTACGTTCCGTCCGATTCTTGGGTATGAAGACGCGCAACGTACAGCGAGGTAGTATCAATAAGCTAACCTGATTCCGGATCGAATTAGGCTCTACTGCCACTTTCAAGAGGGTTGTTTTCAAAGCCTGGGAAAATGCCATCCTACACCCTTTAGGAATACTCTTCACAATACTCACATGAGCATGAAGAACTGCATCTAGTGTCTCAACGGTTAGCTCAAAACCATTATCCTCCAACTGTACGAGAATAGAGCCAGGCCGAGGTACTCCAACAATCAATTCTGTTACTTCCCCAGACACCTCACATATTGCAGGTCTAACATCAATATCTCCATGTTTACATGCTCTTTTCCATGCCTGGATACTCATACAGTTAAAGCATAGCCATTGTTTCAATGTCTTCACGGTTTCTTCCAATGTGCTGAACACATCTTGGTCGCTTCCAATGGCCTGTTGAAGAGCATTCTTCCTATCTGAGTTGCATAGATGTACCCTCTTCAAATGGGGCACTAGACAGGCGAAACCCTTGCTTCCAATCCTCCCATCTGGGCACCCATGAAATTCTTTGAAAGGGCAGATCAATACCTCCTTATCTGTTATCGTCATTCAGACATAAAGGCAAACATGATATGGACGTACAGCTTAGCTATCGAACTCAGCACAAACCAGGTCTAAAACCACCGGTGAACCCACACAATGTAACAAAGAAAAACAAAGCAACACTTACAGAGAAATTGTGTAAAACTGCACAACCTATTATCTACGAAGGAAGGTAATTCTCAAGCCGGGAATCCAAATAAAAAGAGAAATAAACAAGAAAAATAAACAACAAACTTGAAACCTCCCACCACTCTAACCCATCGAGATGATGGTGGTGTTGGGAAGTTGAGGAAGGTGATTTACCGGCAAGTTCCTTAGTGAATTGAGTGATTTACGAAACTGTGATTTCTGAAAAATTCGAATCACCCTGTAGCAGCAAGGGTACAGTTCTAGAATCACCCTCAAATAGACCTGAAGAGAATTGTTCCACCAAATATTTAGCATCACTTTCAATAATGAGATGTGTAAGCTTCAGTTACACAGCTTTCTTGAGTCCTCCCCACATTGCTCTAGCTTCGGCTTCTTCTGCAGATGTAACTTCAAAAACCATAGCAGCACAAAGAGAAGCTTTGCTAGTGTGATCTCTCATCACAAAACCTGCACCATTGTCTCCAGAAATATCATCGTAGGCACCACCAGTGTTACATTTGATCCAACCAGTCAAAGGGGGCATCCATTTATGATTAAGGCTGATAGGGGTGGTGCAGGCAACTACAACAGTGTTCTTTCTAGTTAGAAGCATGGCTTTAGCTCTTTCTAGGACAGAAATATGAGTTTCAGACAAGTTTTGAAAGACCAAATTATTTCTACTAGTCCAAATAGACCATAAAATGGCAACAAAGAGCTGTTGATCATCTTCAGATAACCTAGAGTTAGAATCCAACAACCAGAAGATAAGCCATTGTTGAAATTTTTTTTGAATAAAGAAAACAGTGTTTATGCAAAACTTCGATAGAAACCAAACTTTTGAGGCAAAAGGACAAAGCACCAAAGCATGCATAATGGTTTCCAGGGGATCACTGCACCTGGAACAAGCAATATAATGCATTGGCATTCTGGTATGGAGAACAGTTCTAGCTGGAAGAGCATTTTTAGCAGCCTTCCATAGAAATAGTTGAATTCTGTAAGGAACTCTGATTTTCCAAATATGTAACCAAAGAGACTTATAGGGAGAGGGGTAGGTTCCTCTGAGTCCCAAGTAAGCAGATTTTGAAGAAAAATTCCCATTCTTCGAAAGGTCCCAAGCCCTCCTATCAGGAGTGCAAATCTGGCTTAAGGGAATTGTGATATTCTTCTTAACAGAAGCATCATCAAAGTGAGTAACAAGTCTAGAAACAATCCAAGTTCTAGAAGTATTGTCAATGAAATAATCGACAGTCAAGCTAGGATTAAGAGGGGTAGTAGGGTTAGGAGAAGCAGACCCTAAGGAAGGAATCCATTTATCACACCAAGGGTTGATGAACTTACCATCTCCAACAATCCAGGAAACAAAAGGTTTTATTAGCTCTTTTATAGCATGAAGGCATTTCCAGGTCCAAGAACACTTAGGAGGACACTTAGCATTAAGAAAATCAGTTCTGGGAAAGTATCTAACTTTTAAGATTTTAGCTAACATACAGTCAGGATTTTCAATAAGTTTCCAGGCATTTCTAGCAAGCATAGCCAAGTTGTTTAGCTCAGCTTTTCTGAAACCCAAACCACCCTCAGATTTTGGAGAGCATAGAGAGTTCCACCCCAAAATATGTAGTTTTCTATCTTTGGGATCTAAAGATTCTCCCCACCAAAATTTACAGAGATGAGCATCCATCAATCTGCAGAGATGTTTGGGGATGAGAAAGGCGCCAAATTGGTAAAGAGGGATAGCCTGGCTAATGTGTTTCACCAGGGTGGTTCTGGCAGCCTGAGAAAGAAGTTTATGTAACCAGACAGTAATCCTGGCATCGACATCTTGTAAAATACTCATATGAGTTTGAATTTTAGAAGACTGAAAAACAGTTGGGGTGCCCAGATATTTTTCTCCCAGGTCTCTGCTTTGGATATCCAGTATGTTGGCTAACATAGCTTTCCTATGTTCATGTACCTTTCTACTAAAAAGGATACCAGACTTCTCAAAATTAATTTCCTGGCCAGAAGCAAGACAGTATTTTTGAAGATAGTTTTTTATGACACTAAAATTTTCAGGAGTAGTAGAATAAAAAAGAAGAGAGTCATCAGCAAAAAGAAGATGAGTCATTTCAGGGGCATTTTTACAAATTTTTATCCCTTTAAGAGAGCCATTTCTCTGGAGACTATCTATGTAGGAAGAAAGAGCCTCAACACAGATAATGTATAGGTAAGGGGATAAAGGATCTCCTTGCCTAAGACCTCTCTCAGGTTGGAAAAAACCAGTGGGGCTACCATTAAGCAGAATAGAATAAGAGACAGTAGACACACACTGGTTTATAAGTTTTATCCAATTTTCAGCTAATCCCATTTTCCTCAAAACTTTTTCTAGGAAATTCCATTCCAATTTATCATAAGCTTTGGACATATCAAGTTTTATGGCAGCAGTACCCTCCATTTTATCATTATGATTCACAGAATATATGGCTTCATTTGCTAGAAGTATATTGTCAGAAATACTCCTCTTAGGAATGAAGGCACTTTGGTTTGGGGAGATAACTTTATCCATGAATGGTTTAAGCCTGTTATCCAGAGTTTTGGAAAGGATTTTGTAAATAAAATTGCATAAGCCAATGGGTCTGTAATGGTTGACTAATTCAGCTAGAGGGACTTTAGGGATGAGAGCTATATTAGTATGATTGAAAACTTTAGCAATATGACCAGTTCTAAAACAAGTTTGGGTCATATCAACCACTGCCTCACCCATAATATCCCAATGTTTTTGGTAAAACAAACCAGTAAAGCCATCAGGTCCAGGGGCTTTTTTACCCCCCATTTGAAAAACGACATTTTTTATCTCCTCAGCTGAGAGAGGAACATTTAGGGAATCATTGTCCTCATCAGAGAATTTGACAGGGAGATCCCTTAAGATTTCTTCCTGAAAAAGTTGAGGTTGAGAAGAATAAAGACTTTTAAAGTAGTCTAAGAAAGATTTCCCAATTCTATCCCTATCAGTTAGAGTAGCATTGTTAAAGTCTTTGATCCAGCTGATAGCATTTCTTTTCCTTCTAAATAGGGTCACTTTGTGGAAGTAAGGGGTGTTTCTATCTCCTTCAATGAGCCAGACTTCTCTAGACTTATCTTTCCATTAAAGTTCCTCAAGGGAATACATAAACTCAAGTTTAGAGATAAGTCTAGCAGAAGTAACGGAATCAGTAGGATTAGAGGTTTGTAAATTTAACAGATCCTTACTGGTGGTAGATATATCAGATTGAATATTACCAAAGGAAGATTTGTTCCAGTTTCTAAGGCCTTTCTTGGTATTAAGGAGTTTGGCTTTGAGTTTATAGGCTGGGGAGCCTATGACATTTACAGACCAAGAATTAGCAATAACATCTCTACAAGTGGGATCCTCTATCCACATAGCCATGAAATGAAAAGGTCTAGGCATACAAAGTTCTTCATAATTGAAGCCAACATGCATAGGACAGTGGTCAGAAGAATCTCTAGGTAGGTTATTAACACAAAACTTAGGGCAAAGGTCATCAGCCAGTTGATTTAGTAGACACCTATCAAGTCTTTCAAGTATCAAATCAGGGCCCTGTTGCATATTAGACCAGGTAAACCTAAGACCAGAGAAACCAGGATCATGCAAATTATGAAGTAAGCAAAAGTTTTTTAGAAATTCACAATCAGAATCATTTATCTCTAGACCACCATTCTTATCCTCATATCCTAGAAGAGTGTTAAAATCACCAATGATAAAAACTGGTTCACTTATAGGAGCTATTATATGTTGTGAGAAATGCACCCAAAAGGAGGCTCTAAGAGCACTATTAGGTTCACCATACACAAAATGGATATGACAAGTTTTTGAGTGTATTATATTAGTAGTAGTCACATGGATGCCCCTTGAGCATCGAAGAAATGCATTGTATCAGAGATGGGTCTTGATAATGTGGTTTGGAAGTATTACCCATTTGCGGATTGTTGTTGTAGAGAGAGAAGCGCGTGATGTGCAACCAAGTCTTCTCGCAGTAATTGAGTCTTTTGATGCAGAGACAGTCAGGAACTGATGGATGTACAGTAGGGTCTAGATTCCAAAGGATGGTTCTTTCTAGCAACGGAAAAACCATGTGTGTAGTAGGTTTACTTTGAATGTGGTGTCAGCTTAGAGGTGTGATATATTCCTAATTTTGTAAAAAGGTTGCAAGGATGAAACCATGAAGACTCATCCCAATTAAATGTACAATATTTTATTTTATTTTATTTTGACGAGGAAATGGCAAATTTAATTAAAAAACAAAGATGTCACCAAGAGTGATACCAAAATTACAAAAAAAGTACAATAAATGTACAACATTTTATTTCATATTTTTTATTTCATATGGGTAACCTATTTCCTACAATCAGGATAAAAGAAATGTAAAAACAAAAACTACAGGTGACTTACTAGTTAATTTTGTGAATGTAATTCCGTTTCTTTATATGATTATATCCGTAGAGTCTAATTTTGTTAGTCGGAGTTGATGTTGATTCCGGACGCTTGGTAGATAATCTGTCTCTTTTATCTCATGTGTACAACTACTTGTCAATCCATCTTAAGGTCAATACGTCAGGGGAGGAGACAAGATTTCCCGATAGGGGGTGCAAAAATGTGTTTTGGGGGGAGTACAATTTTTTTAGGGTTAAAAATAATCAAAAATAGGCTTGTAAATATAGGAAAAGGGAAAATTAGGCGCAGGCAAAAAAAATAATATTCTCATCGTCAAATCCACAATTAATTTTAGGTACCGTGACACCCATAATTATTTCCGTGACACCCATAATTATATGAAATTATTAAAAATGTCTGCATGACGGATTATGCATCCGCATGATTGGTTATGCATCATGGGTATAATTGGCAACACAACTTGGATATAACATATCTAAAAATCCGCGCCTTGGAATTTTACAAATTTTATATCATTGGAAATCTTTTTCAGAGAGCTATGCAACAAGTACAAACAAGAATATCAAATTTTTGTTTTTCACAAAAAAATCGGAGGTGATCATTATTTTAGGCAAAATTTTCGAAAACTTGATACATAACTATTATGCAGCCACCAAAAAAGATGCATAACACATTCTGCAGACGCATAACGAATTATGCAACCATTTTCTCCACTGCATAACAAATTATGCATTTGGATAACAAATTTATGCATATATAACAAGTTATGTAACCATTGTCTTGGTTGATTTTAGTGCGTCCATAAAAAAATTGATGCATAATGCAGTATGCATCCCATATTTACGGATGCATATCAGGTTATGCATCTATTTTTTCGATGCATAAAATATTGTGCAACAATTTTCTCGATGCATAATGCATTATGCAGTCATATTTTCATATGCATAACAGGTTATGCATCCATTTTCACAACTGCAGAACATGTTATACAGATATTATTATAGGTGCATGACAAGTTATGCATCCTTATTTTTTGTTGGTTTCAATACTAAGAAAAAAGTAGCTGCATAACGTGTTATGCAACCATTTTCTGCACTGCATAACAAGTTATGCAAAAAAAAAACAACAACTGCAGAACGTGTTATGCAACCAATTTCGAGAATGCATAACAAGTTATGCAACAAAATTTGTAGATGCATAACCTGTTATGCATCACTGTTCACACCTCCATTTTGCAACACTGCACACAATACATCCAACCAACACCAGTTGCACATTGCATCACCACCAATGAAAGATAACAAATTATTCAACCATTATGACGAACACCAACACCAATACATCCGTAGCTTCCCAACCCAACAACCAAAGAAAATGCAGTAATCGTTCTACATTATCATTTAATAAAATTAATATCCAACACAAGTACCAGCAGTAAAATCATGGGATCCCACACCAACACTTAAGCCTTCAATTTTGAGCTGGCTCCGCCCCTACTATAAAGGACTCCGCTACCATTGCCATTAATCTGGTTCTTCTTAACCTATATATACATAAGCATGCCATTTCAGTGAAATTATATAACAACAAAGGGTATAGGTCAGATAATTGACGACACTCAAACCATTTTTAGAATCCAGCATATTAAATTAACATGTCCTATGTGCACAGAAAATGAAGCACCGGTACTCAAACTAAGTTGTTAACTCAGCTCAATAACCTATTAGCAACACATGAAGTTCATAATCATCAGGAGGTGGGTGAAGTTCATAGATCATGGACCATACTACACTTAGTCATGCCATATTGAAGCAATCTATTAGTGGCATTTTGTTCCATGAAATCAAACCAACAGTGGATAGCAAGGTCCGGGATTAAAGAAGACAATTGAATGTACACATCTTAACACTACATTCCAAACAAATTTACACAACCAGCTAATTAATATGACTGGACTTTTTCGCATAAAAGGCCAGTATGTTATTACGAGTTCTCAAACCGGCAAACACTCAAACAACGATACATGAATTATAAGAAAAAATCACCACATAAACAAATTACTTGGTCAACAAAGTTCTATAACGTTTCTATGTTGATTATGTTAACTCATACCTTTGATTTGGTTTCTCTGGATGAATCAATAACAGACACAGCAACTCCCGATTCTCCTTACATTGAGCAAGTATTTTCCAAACACAAATACGACTCCAACTCAACTCATAATTGATCAGAACTCTCACTTGCTTCTTTAATTTCATGTGAATCGATGTAAGCAACCCTGATAACCACCAAATCTTCATGGGACAACGATACTCCCTTTTCTTCTTTACTGATTTCAAGACCTAACTCTGAATTACCATAACATCGTTGTTTCTTCCCAACTGTACACATCATAAAACCCTTTGCATCCATCCCAGACTACCAACATCAGTTCTCGATCTGCAATACTCAAATTAAAACTAAACCCATGTCATACAGCCATAAGAACTCTCAAAATTTCTATTCTTAATCTTCTATGATTTCACTCAATAATCCATGACAGCGAGATCAATTTCCCAGATTTCCCTTAGCTTCAGACACCGGCGCCTCCATTTCTTCACCTCTCTCGTTTCTTTACCTCCATTTCCTATCGAACAAAAACCTTGTTCTTTGATTAAAAGAGAGAAGACAAAGGAGAAGTCACGGGAAAATAGGAAAAAAAAAAAACAGAATTTTTAGAAAAAATGGGTTTGGTAGTAATTTTTTCCCAAAAAAAGGGGATGCGCCTGAAGTTTTCTATCCGCGGGTTATCAGTGGAAAAATATGGGAGAATGGGTCTCACTGTAGTTTTCACATAGGAAAATTTGTTTTGGGCCTAAATTAGGATTTGGAGCCAGCTGGGCAGGGGTGCAAGTACAACCACTTTCAATGGGCTGGCTCCGCCCCTGCCATACGTAGTTTACATTTGCTTTTACATGTTTCGGTGATGCAAAAAGAAAAAAACTCTCTGAATGACTTGATAGAGCTGTGGGAAATGACCACTGGACGCATCATTATAAATTTTAGCACATTGATGCAACATGCAATGTCCATATCCCAATTATTTTGGGGACGAATTCAATGTTTTTCTAAGGCAATACGCCGTATAGATATTTTTTAAAGGGCTGGAGCATGAATTCTTCGGTCAAAGAAGTCATCCAAAATGCTAATCTAACTATGTTAGAGGCTTTACTCCCTAACAACTAAAGAATTGACTCAGATTTGCAAAAATGGTCTTAAGGATTTGGAACATCAATCATTTTGGTAATATGGATCAAAAGGTTAGAACTCTTGATAATCAATTTAAAGATCTGTACAATTCTTCTAATACTATTCGTAATTTACAGCAGATTAGACAAGTTGAATCTGAACTTAAACATTGGCAAAAAGATTCAAGAATAATTTTGTGCACAAACATCTAGACAAGAGTTTCTCAAATCTTTTGATAGAAACACTAGTTATTACCATAATCATGTCTATTGGAGGAGGCATTTCAGTCACATTGGTGCTCTTAAAGATGGATTCTGACCAATGGATTAGTGATAGAGTAAATATTGAAAACCTATTGGTCACCCATTTTAGTTCATCGGTATTGCCTCCAACCCATATAGGAACAATGGATTTCTAATTATATCAATCTATGTAATCTGAGAATGTAATTTAAATCTACCTAGACATGTTTCTCAGCAGAAAACTAGAGATACAACAAACCAAATGATATAGTGGATTGCTCTATAGCAATCCACTATATCATTTAAAACATGATCTTAAAGATTGGAACATCAACCACTTTGGTAATGTGGATCAAAAGGTTAGAACTTTTGGTAATCAACTTAAATATCTGAAGAGTTCTTCCAATACTATTGGGAACTTGCAACAGACTAGACAAGTTGAATCTGAATTAGAACATTGACAAAATTTCAAGAAGAATTTTATGTATAAATTTTTTGACAAGTGTTTCTCAGATCATTTGATAGAAACACTAATGATACCATAATCATGTCAATATGAGGAGGCATTTCAATCACATTAGTGATTTTATGGATTCTGGCCAATGGATTAGTGATAGAGTGAATCTTGAAAATCTATTGGTTAACCATTTTAGTTATATCAGCAGTACCTCCGATCCATATATAGGAATAATGAATTTCTAAATTGGAGTGCAAAATTGTGCACCTCTCTTAAACCGGGGTGCAAAATTGTGCACCTCTCTTAAACCGGGGTGCACATTCCTCCTTTCCTAATTGGAAGAGATATACAAGGAAAACCAGATCTGGTTTTGATTTTTTTGAATTAAATATTATTTTTACACGTATTTAATGCTATCATCACTTTTTTCCTAGCGTTTTTAGGGGCCACTCAAAAGGAATTAGGGACCAACTGGTCGGTTGTCAGCCGACACAAATATAATTTCACTTTCTTACTTCCTAAAATAAAAATAGTATGCGATAAGAAAGAGTTCGTATCCACAGAGAGGCTTTTGTTGTTATAAAAAAATTCAGTTTCTTAGTAACCAAGGGGGGGTTTTGATTTTTCAAAGCAATAAAAATGAATTGAAAGCAAAGTAATAGTAAAAATAATCAGTAAGGAGAAAGTATTGGTCACGGGATAGTTTCATTCACAAACTCGAATTATCAACAATGACTAGAATTGAAATTTTAATCTCTCATTTACTAAAAGTCCTAGGATACCTTGATCGCAAGAGTATCCCACTAATTCCCTGATTTCATCACAACCACATTAAAAGTTGCATATGTGACTTCTTCCTAGAAAGAAACCTAAAGTGTAAAAGCACAATTAGATTTAACTCCCTAAAAGCAATAAGTTCTATGGAATAAGACTAATCAAGGCAACCAAAATGTGTAAAAGCACTAATTCGATTTAACCCAAGTTATGATTCATATGTGACTAGTAGGATATATCACTACAAGCACTACCCACATTTATGCTACTTAGAAACAGGGATAAACAACGTTTTCGTATTGAAAACCCTAATATAGCTCTAGATATGAAAGCAAATCGGATTGATTCCGGACTCAACCAAATAAACAATCAAATCATATAACAATATTAATAATGAATCATAAACAATAAAGTATTGAGACAAAACTACATCATTGAATCAAATATCATTTGTGAAATCCACTTTATATCCCATAACCAATAAAAATAATTTAGCTACTCATAGTTTTTGGATTCAACATATTCATATTCATAATCAATAATAAAAATGAAATGAAGAAGATGAAAAATAAACGAAAGCAAACCCTAGTCGCTGCTCTCCTCCAAAAATCCAGTAGAAAAATCCGTCATAAGTGATAAGTACCTTAAAAGAATAGAAACTCTTCCTTTTATAGCTTTCCAACTTTCCAAATTAGGTCTTCAAAGCCCACGGTCCAATACCAAGAAATCCACTCATCTCATGTGTGAAATACCCATGTGAGAATATGACCCAAAAAATAGTCGCCGGAAAACTGTGTTTTTGGCCGGAATTCGGCACCGGACCGGAGCTCAGGTGACCGGCAAAGTCCGCCTGGTCACCGGTCAAACGATACAACTCGGGTCAACCGATTCAACTCGGGTCAACCACCGAGTTACTGGAGAATTACGATTGGGTGAGTAAGAGAGTCAGCTGAGTCAGGTGAGTGAGTTAGTGAGTCAAAGGCTAACTCAGCTGACTTGGATAAGCTTTACAGGCCATCGCACATGCCATATCTTCTGCAGTGCACACTCAGCCATGATGGCCCTGCACTTGTGCAACCACACCAACAAATGCAACCCAGAACCCATATATGCAGCTTCTTAGTTTAATGCCACTTCTGCAACAACAACACCTTGTCCCTGACCCCTGCTGTAGCTTCAATTCAGATCAGCCTTCCCTGCTGTGCACCACAACCTCCAATCCCATCACTTGCAAAGCACAACCACCTATGAAATTCATCTCAACACAACCAGAACATCACCTCCAAACTGCTAACATTGCAACCATAAGAGGGCATAGCACCACTAGTTAAGCGCAATTCAATTTGACTGCAATATACTGCTAAGCCAACAAGCAGCAATACTCCATCCTAGCATAACCTCATTCCAGTACCATTCTCTCGTATAATAAAGCACCAACATCTGCAACTCCAATACACAACAGCTCCATTGCAGCACAAACTACACTCAGCTTCACCAGTTCCATTCTTAATGTTGCAGCAACCACAACCCCTATAATGCCAACCATCTCAGCTTACTCGCAATTTCCACCTAAGCATACATCTAACTCCTGTAGCTCTGCCACAGCCCCATTCAAATCCGTCTCACTGAGCTTCCATGTCAGGCCAACAACAATCTTTTTCATCTCAGCTGATCACCACCAGTTTGGATCCAATCTTTTGCTGCCAATCCATTCGAGTAACATTACTAGTCTCCCCAGCTTCACGTCTGTCATATCTGGCAGTCAACACTAGTACCAAACTGTATCTCAAATTACCCATACCAACTTGTACCAGCACGAGCTTCAATATCAGCTGCATCATATCTCCCTGCAATGTTAGTACAATTCACCTGCAACTATCTCCTCTTCATGGCACCAGCACTCTCTAGCTCCAGTTCCCTGTATCTCCATGGTTACCAGAACATCATGCAATAACCCATAAGCAATAACCTCCTGCAACTGCAACCAACCACAACTCCAGTTGATTAGCTCAAACTCTTGGTCTAACAGCACCCTAGAACTCCAATGATCTTCTCCAATTTAGGCCAGCAACATCTTCAATTCTTTCCTGGTTCGAGCCACAACCTATGAAAGCTTGGTTAGCTTCATGGCAATAACACCAGCAACTTTGCCACCTAGTCCATCTTCTGCTCAAATCCATTTCCTCTTAATAGCACCAGCACTCTCTCTCACCATTACAATGCATCAGTTCAACTGAAGCTTTGCATTAGCTACACTTCCATCTACAATTGCAAGTTCACCCTTCACAGAGACCACAATCAAAACAGTAAAATCACCTTCTTAGCATCACAGTCAGCTATATAACCCCTGTAATGTTCCATGGTAGACTGAAATTTTCATATACAAACCCTAAATGTAATCCAAGTATAACCCATCGATTTCTTCACCAACTCTTCAGCTCAAAACCCTGATTCCAACAATTCTTCCCAATCCTCCAGCCAAACATGAATTCAAGGTCAACCCATTTTCCATGACCCTTCCAGGACTTGAAAATCCCACTCAACCACTTCCTATAACACCAAATCACTGCATCAGATCTACTTCTTCACTGTTCTCTTCCTCTTTCTGACCTTCTTATTCTTCTTCACCTAACCAATTTCATCCTTCAAACCAGCAGCATCATTTCGTTTCACTACCGCTAATTTCATGAATCTCTCAATATCTCAATCTCCTCTTTGAATCTCCTCTCTTTTCTCTGAATTTTCTTACGCAGTCGCCATGATCGTTTCTTTTTCAGGCAGAAAGAAAGAAAAATAAAACCCAATGATTTCATCTCTGAAATTTAGGTTTGTGTAGGAAGTAGAATTGATATTGACATCCCATAGGTTAGGATAAGGGCTGCCCAGTACTATTTGGCATGTCAGTTTCGCACAACCGGCAATTCATCCTTCACTCCTTCTCGCACAACCTGGCCTGCTCCAAGTATAGCTCGCATGTGGATTGACCTCTTTGCCTTTACGCTCCAAAAGGACAATTTCTCCTTATTTTGCTCCAAAGGACTCCAAAGTACCTAATAACTCAAATTCAAACATAAGATACATATTTCACAAAATAAATAGCAAAGAAAGCATAAATACTAAATATAAAATTAGTTGTTTTACAACACCTATCAAATTCCCCCACACTTAGACTTTGCTAGTCCTCGAGCAAATCAAACAAAATAATATTCTAAAGGATACATACAACTCCCGTGAGCGTTTTCTAGAGGAATACCCACACAACCTACATTTCCAACTTACAAGTTCTCCGAAATGATAGTATCCAACGCGCTAAGAAGACATAGAGATTCTGCACACTAGTCATAAGAAGTTAGACACATAAATGAACACAATCTCATTCTTAAAAGTTGAGAGAGAAATAACCATCCCTTATCGAAATAAATTCGGGTTCGGAGTGATCAAAAGTCTCGACTCTGCCTCACAAGAAAGGGTTTTATGAAATTGCTCTCAATAATAAACAGCTCTTTATGGGTCACACATGTGTCCAGGTAGGAATGAAGAGATAATCCTGCGACACGTTGAATAGTAGGAAATCAAACCCTCCGAAATGTTTCGAAAACCCACATCTTTTATTCATTTTGAAAACCCTTTTTTCTGACGATCTCTTTGAAAGGAAATCAACCACTTAATTAAGGTGGGAATATGCTTACTTACCTCGTTATCCGTTCGGTGTGCAACTAGCACCACTCTCACAGCATCCATAGAAACGTCTTCGGTCTTCAATCCTTGTCTTCGTCTTCGGTCTTCAACTCTTGATGATAACTCTTGAACTTCGTAGAATCTTGACAATGTGATTCTTTCCATTGGCTTTATTGAATGAATACAAAACCAAAAATGAACTAAACAAACCAAAATATGATGCAATGAATAATAATAATAATAATTTATTTATTTTTTCTGTTTTTTTTTTTCATTAAATACAAAGTAAATACAAAATGAAAACAAACAAAATAAAAACTAATGATGATCCTAAAGAACTTTTTTTTTTAAGGGAACTAGCATAATGATAACTATGTTCCAATTTTATTTTTTTATTTTTTTTAAGACAAGAGAATATAATACAAAAATAAAATAAAATGCAAGTACAAATGCCATGGTGTGAGTACTTTATCGCTTGATTCTTCACAACTTGTATGTCTCGATATCATAAACTTCTTGAATTCTCATCTTGATAATCTTCACTCTTGTACAATAGTCTTCAACTTATAAAAATTCTGCTCCTTGTCTTGGTGCTACACTTGAATCTGAAATCTGCTCATTTTTGTACCGTTGCTTGTAAACCTAGAACGTCTTCAACTTTCCTTCGAACTTGTGATGCTTCTCTTGTTGATGATGATGGTGTTTCTATGGACCTGTTGGTGTAGAGAGAGATAAAGTGGATGGAGCTAACTGCGAACAAGATTACAAGTGGTATGTAAGTTAGCAATTCGATGTCACCATTCATGATTGATAAAATAGCACTCAAGAGATCAAAATAGTGCTTCTATTGGTGGGAGGTTGGGTAGCTTACCATTCTACCCGGAGTTTACGTACGGTGACACACACTCTAAAAGCACAAATTTAGACAGGTACAAAGAAATGAAGGTCGGTGCCTCTCATGATGTAACATGGGTAGTCTCCATTATAGGGGACCACTACTCTACTACCGAATTCAGTCTGCACCATATTTGCCACTGGCATAGTTAAATCCAACTTTAACTCTCATACAAGTAAGAAACCCGATCATGTTCTCTGTCATCTCTAAGTTCAGTCACTCTTATGAGAATGTCGATGTAATCTTAGCGACATGGATACTATGTGACTCTAAACTAACTATAAGTTGGAGTTTTGCATGCACTAATTTACACAAAAGTTGAAAATTTTGAAAAATTTACAATGCAAATGCTTAACCACTCCCCTACACTTAAACTTTACATTGTCCTCAATATAAATTGAGTCATCCAAAGTAAGTCAAGGTGGGAAATTATGCATGAAAAATGACAAGAAATCAGAAAAATAAAATACAAGATAAGAAAAAAAAACTAAAAACAAGACAAGAAAATGAAAATAAGACAAGAGATACTCATCATATGGGTTGCCTCCCATTTAGCGCTTGGTTTAAAGTCGTCAGCCCGACTATCTCCTTGCTTTCTATGACTCCTCCAGAGGGAGTGCATCCACAAAATTAGATCCTTCCACCACTTCAGAAGTGAAATTCTCATAATATGGTTTCAACCGGTGCCCATTAACTTTAAGTTCCTTTCCTGTAGATATGCTACGAATTTCTACTGCACCATGAGAAGACACATTAGTAACAATGAAAGGTCCGATCCAACGTGACCTTAATTTACCCGGAAATAAATGCAAGCGAGAATTAAACAAAAGCACTTTCTGCCCAACACAAAATTGTTTTCTACAAATCATAGTATCATGAAAGGCCTTCGTTTTATCCTTGTAAATGCGAGAGCTTTCAAATGCATCATTGCGAAGCTCTTCTATCTCTTGGAGTTGTAACTTCCTTTGCTTTCCAGACCCATCCATCTCCATATTGCATTGCTTAATCGCCCAAAACTCCTTATGTTCAATCTCCACGGGTAAATGACAAGGTTTATCATACACAAGCCTAAAAGGGGACATCCAAATAGGTGTCTTGTATGCGGTTCTATAATCCCACAAAGCATCATTTAATCACATGCTCCAATCTTTCCTTGTTGGATTCACCGTCTTCTCTAGTATGGATTTCACCTCCCGGTTGGAAACCTCAGCTTGCCCATTTGTTTGGGGATGATAAGGTGTTGCAATCTTGTGAGACACATTGTACTTCTTCAACAAGCTTTGTAAAGTCCTATTGTTGAAGTGAGAACCCCCATCGCTAATTATGGATTTTGGAATTCCAAACCTTGCAAAAATGTTAGCTTGCACAAAATCTGAAACAACCTTGGAATCATTAGTATGGGTGGCCTTAGCTTCCACCCATTTAGAGACATAATCAACAACAAGTAAGATGTAAAAATTCCCATAAGAGTTGACAAAAGGACCCATAAAATCAATACCCCATACATCAAAAACTTCAATAAATTGAATAAAAGTTTGTGGCATTTGATTTTGGGCACCTAGATTGCCTGTTCTTTGGCACCTATCACAAGTTGTGCAAAATATATGTGCATCCTTAAACAAGGTTGGCCAATAGAAACCACTTTTAAGTACCTTGTGAGCGGTTCTTTTACTTCCAAAATGTCCTCCGCAAGCATAAGAGTGACAAAATGACAAGATAGCTAGAATTAAACTCGGATTCGGGAACGCACCTTCTTATTACTTGGTCGTTTCCATGTTTCCATAAGTATGGATCATCCCATATGTATTGGTTTCCTAACCTCTTAAGTTTGTCCCTCTCAGCACGAGACAAGTTCCTTGGGATTTGTTTAGTTACCAAGTAATTCACAATATCCGCATACCATGGTTCTCCAAAGGCAATTGAGAATAGTTGCTCATCCAGGAAACTTTCACGCAATGGGATAGCTTCCTTGTCCACAGCAAGACATCTCAAGTGATCCGCAACGGCGTTCTTAATACCTTTATTATCTTTTATTTCAATATCAAACTCTTGCAAGAGTAGAATCCATCGTATGAGCCTTGGTTTCGCTTCTTTCTTCATTAGCAAGTACCTAAGAGTTGCATGGTCAGAAAAGACAACAACTTTTGTACCAATTAGATAAGAGCGAAATTTCTCCAATGCAAATACAATAGCTAAAAACTTTTTTTCAGTGGTTGTGTAGTTTTTTTGGGCTTCATTTAACGTTCTAGAAGCATAATAAATAACATGAGGAATCTTCCCCACACGCTGCCCAAGCACCGCACCAACCGCGTAGTCACTAGCATCGCACATTAGCTCAAAAGGCTTGCTCCAATCCGGTGGTTTAATGATAGGGGCTGAAATCAAAAGTTCTTTCAAACGATTGAATGTCGCCATACACTTCTCATCAAAGTTAAAAACCACATCTTTTTGCAATAAGTTGCAAAGTGGTGATGCTATCTTGGAAAAATCCTTGATAAATATACGATAGAAACCTACATGACCAAGAAAAGAACGTATCTCCCTCACCGTAGTGGGAGGGGTTAGAGCACGAATAAGGTCTATCTTAGATTTATCAACTTCCAAGCCCTTAGAAGATATTATATGGCCTAAAACTATGCCATGAGTTACCATGAAATGACACTTCTCCCAATTAAGCACAAGGTTTATTTCAACACATCGTTCAAGGATTAATGACAAGTTGTTCAAACAAAGGTCAAATGAATCACCAAAGACACTAAAGTCATCCATAAACACTTCAATGATGTTTTCAACATACTCGGAAAAGATACTTACCATACACCTTTGAAAGGTAGCTGGAGCATTGCATAAGCCAAAAGGCATACTTCTATAAGCAAAAGTGCCGAAAGGACAAGTGAAAGTGGTTTTCTCTTGGTCCTCCGGTGCTATCACAATCTGATTGTACCCTGAATAACCATCAAGGAAGCAATAATAAGCATGTCCAGCTAAACGTTCAAGCATTTGATCAATAAAAGGTAAAGGAAAATGATCCTTCCTAGTAGTAGCATTCAACTTTCTATAATCAATACAAACCCTCCAACCGGTTTGCACACGAGTTGGGACAAGTTCGTTCTCATCATTCTCTACCACCGTTACCCCTGATTTCTTTGGTACAACTTGTACCGGGATCACCCACTTGCTATCGAATATGGGGTAGATAACACCCACTTCCAAAAGCTTGAGTATCTCCTTTTTCACAACTTTCATCATGGGAGGGTTAAAACGGCGTTGCACTTCCCTTGTAGGCTTTGCATCATCCTCAAACGAATCTTGTGCATACAAATGGCAGGGCTTATACCCTTGATATCGGCGATTGTCCATCCTATGGACGTCTTGTGCTTCCTTAGCACCCTTAGAAGTTTTTGCTCCTGTAATTCACTAAGCTCGTTAGAAACAATCACAAGTAACTCTTCATTGTCACCCAAGTACAAGTACTTTAAGTGACTTGGAAGAGGTTTCAATTCCAACTTTGGAGATTTAACAATAGAAGGTAAAATCTTTTCATCACTGCATGGTAAAGAAATAAAAGAGATATTATGAGTTTAGGACATCCTTGTAGTGAGTTGAGATCACCAAGGGCTTCCTTAACTTCGTTACCACACTCTACTCCATCATCCATGGATGTAGTTAAAACAGTTTCCAAAGCATCATCACCATTCAATTCAAACACTTTTTGCGCCAATGCATCCATAACATCAACGGAGAAACAAGAGTGGACATCACTAGGATATCTCATTGTCTCGAAAATGTTGAAACGTATTATTTCTCCATCAAACTCCATAGTCAACGTTCCCTTGTCTACATCAATAATGGTCTTAGCCGTTTTCATGAAAGGACGCCCAAGTAGCAATGGAAGAGACGAGTCCGGTGAACCTTCATCCATCTCTAACACACAAAAGTCAGCAGGGAATACAAGTTGATTAACCTGCACAAGAACATCCTCAACAATACCCATTGGGTAAACATTAGAGCGATCGGCTAATTGCAACACAATTCCAGCCTTTTTCAAAGGAACTAGATTAAGTGAATTATACATGGATCCCGGCATAACATTAACGGATGCACCTAAGTCTAACATTGCTTTGTCAAAAGTGGTGTTACCAATTATGACGGGAATTTCAAAGCTACAGGGATCCTTGCATTTCAGTGGGAGTTTGTGTTGTAAGATTGCCGAAGCATTCTCCCCCACACTTAGCACTTCATTTCCTTTAAGCCTTTGCTTGTTGGTACACAAGTCCTTCAACACTTTCGCATACTTGGGAACTTGCTTGATAGCATCAATGAGTGGTATATTCACATGAATCTTCTTAAGAACATCTAAAATCTCTTTTTCTAGTTCCGCCTTCTTAGAACTTGCAAATCTGCGAGGAAAAGGTATAGGAGGAACATAAGTAGGAATAGGAGTTTTAGAGTTAGGAATAGGTACCTCGGGTGTTTGGGGAATTTTATCCCTCATTTCCTCCAAAACCGGCTCCTTTGGAGATTCCTCTTCACCCAAATCCGCAACTTTTGGTTGCTCAAGTTGTGTACCACTTCTCAACGTAATTGCATTGACACCCTATTTTGGGTTAATGGGTTGAGAAGGGAGTCTCCCACTATTTTGTGCTTTCAACTTGTTGATATCAATTGCCATGGAGCCCACTTGAGTCTGCAAATCCTTAATAACACTCTTGGTTTCTTGTTGGCTCTCCTTGAACATGGTAGAAATACCTTGCATCATTGTTTGTAACTTTGCATCGATATCGGAACCTTGGTTTTGAACCGGTTGTTGTGGTTGATGAAATTGCTGTTGTTGTTGAAATTGCTGCTGTTGAGGTTGAAATTGTTGTTGTTGTTGTTGAAATTGCTGCTGTTGCGGTTGAAATCCACTCGGACGGTTGAAGGTAGGTTGTTGAACCGCACCTTTCTTGTTGGCATAGCTGAAATTTGGATGATCTCTCCATCCCAGATTGTAGGTGTTGGAATAAGGATCATACCGTCTTTGTGGGTTTGGAAAAACCGCATTAGCTTGCTCCAACTCTTCACCATACGAAGGTAATATAACCGCAGCCATATTTTGCACCATGTGCTCCATATTGTCCATCCTTTGATCACTGTGAGATGATGATGAATCACTAACTTCATGCACTCCCCTAACCATTGGTTCACCTCTTGTGTAGAATTGTTGCGAGTTTGCAGCCATGCTTTCAATCAACTCGGCAGCTTGGGCCACCGTCTTGTTCACTAGTGCACCACCACCCGCAGCATCAAGAAGATATCTATCACTTGATTGAAGACCTTCGTAGAAGTATTGGATTATCATAGCGTCGCTGAATTGATGGTGAGGACAGCTTGCCACTAATCTCTTGTATCGCTCCCAACATTCATACAAAGACTCTCCCGCATGTTGCTTTATTCCACAAATCTCTTTGCGAATTTGAGTGGCCTTTGATGCAGGAAAATATCTCTCTAAGAAGATTTTCTTCAACCCGTTCCATGTAGTGACACTTCCGACAGGCAAACAATACAACCAATCTTTAGCGCTGTCTACCATAGAAAATGGAAAAACTTTCATCATTGCACCATCGGCTTTAGTCTCTGCTGGAAGCATAGCCTTGACAATGGTATAGAACTCCATAAGATGCTTGTTTGGGTCTTCATTCTCCATGCCATGAAACTTTGGCAACTCTCTAAGCAACCCTGGCTTGATCTCAAAAGTTGAGTTTGTTTGGATACACCACCGTTGTGCATCAAGCCTATGAGAAGACAAATCCTTGAGTATATGATTGGTGTCTTCCATTGCTTCTTCTTCTTCAACTAGTGGTTCTTCTACAAATGGAACCTCTAGTTCTTCTTCTAGTTGTAACTCTTCTTCCACTTCTTGATGAAGAGCTTCGTGTTTTACTTCCAAGACTTGTTCTTCCGTCGTGTCTTGACTTGGTTGGAGTATTGTGCCTCTTCGAGTAGCTATCCCGCACCTTGGATAATTCCAATCTTTAGAAGCCAGGGATTAGGTACCTGAAAACAATTCTCACAAACAAGTAAGAATCAAGACAAGAAACAAAAAGCAAAGATAAAAGCAAAAATTGTAAAAAGAAACTAAAAACTTAATAACAAGCCGTTTGCCTCCCCGACAACGGCGCCAAAATCTGATCGGTTGTCAGCCGACACAAATATAATTTCACTTTCTTACTTCCTAAAATAAAAATAGTATGCGATAAGAAAGAGTTCGTATCCACAGAGAGGCTTTTGTTGTTATAAAAAAATTCAGTTTCTTAGTAACCAAGGGGGGGTTTTGATTTTTCAAAGCAATAAAAATGAATTGAAAGCAAAGTAATAGTAAAAATAATCAATAAGGAGAAAGTATTGGTCACGGGATAGTTTCATTCACAAACTCGAATTATCAACAATGACTAGAATTGAAATTTTAATCTCTCATTTAATAAAAGTCCTAGGATACCTTGATCGCAAGAGTATCCCACTAATTCCCTGATTTCATCACAACCACATTAAAAGTTGCATATGTGACTTCTTCCTAGAAAGCAACCTAAAGTGTAAAAGCACAATTAGATTTAACTCCCTAAAAGCAATAAGTTCTATGGAATAAGACTAATCAAGGCAACCAAAATGTGTAAAAGCACTAATTCGATTTAACCCAAGTTATGATTCATATGTGACTAGTAGGATATATCACTACAAGCACTACCCACATTTATGCTACTTAGAAACAGGGATAAACAACGTTTTCGTATTGAAAACCCTAATATAGCTCTAGATATGAAAGCAAATCGGATTGATTCCGGACTCAACCAAATAAACAATCAAATCATGTAACAATATTAATAATGAATCATAAACAATAAAGTATTGAGACAAAACTACATCATTGAATCAAATATCATTTGTGAAATCCACTTTATATCCCATAACCAATAAAAATAATTTAGCTACTCATAGTTTTTGGATTCAACATATTCATATTCATAATCAATAATAAAAATGAAATGAAGAAGATGAAAAATAAACGAAAGCAAACCCTAGTCGATGCTCTCCTCCAAAACTCCAGTAGAAAAATCCGTCATAAGTGATAAGTCCCTTAAAAGAATAGAAACTCTTCCTTTTATAGCTTTCCAACTTACCAAATTAGGTCTTCAAAGCCCACGGTCCAATACCAAGAAATCCACTCATCTCATGTGTGAAATACCCATGTGAGAATATGACCCAAAAATTGTCGCCGGAAAACTGTGTTTTTGGCCGGAATATAGCCGGAATCCGGCACCGGACCGGAGCTCAGGTGACCGGAAAAGTCCGTCTAGTCACCGGTCAAACGATACAACTCGGGTCAACCGATTCAACTCGGGTCAACCACCGAGTTATTGGAGATTTACGATTGGGTGAGTAAGAGAGTCAGCTGAGTCAGGTGAGTGAGTTAGTGAGTCAAAGGCTAACTCAGCTGACTTGGATAAGCTTTACAGGCCATCGCACATGCCATATCTTCTGCAGTGCACACTCAGCCATGATGGCCCTGCACTTGTGCAATCACACCAACAAATGCAACCCAGAACCCATATATGCAGCTTCTTAGTTTAATGCCACTTCTGCAACAACAACACCTTGTCCCTTACCCCTGCTGTAGCTTCAATTCAGATCAGCCTTCCCTGCTGTGCACCACAACCTCCGATCCCATCACTTGCAAAGCACAACCACCTATGAAATTCATCTCAACACAACCAGAACATCACCTCCAAACTGCTAACATTGCAACCATAAGAGGGCATAGCACCACTAGTTAACTGCAATTCAGCTGCACTGCAATATACAGCTAAGCCAACAAGCAGCAATACTCCATCCTAGCATAACCTCATTCCAGTACCATTCTCTCGTATACGCAGCACCAACATCTGCAACTCCAATACACAACAGCTCCATTGCAGCACAAACTACACTCAGCTTCACTAGTTCCATTCTTAATGTTGCAGCAACCACAACCCCTATAATGCCAACCATCTCAGCTTACTCGCAATTTCCACCTAAGCATACATCTAACTCCCTGTAGCTCCTGCCACAGCCCCATTCAGTCCGTCTACTGAGCTTCCATGTCAGGCCAACAACAATCTTTTTCATCTCAGCTGATCACCACCAGTTTGGATCCAATCTTTTGCTGCCAATCCATTCGAGTAACATTACTAGTCTCCCAAGCTTCACGTCTGTCATATCTGGCAGTCAACACTAGTACCAAACTGTATCTTAAATTACCCATACCAACTTGTACCAGCACGAGCTTCAATATCAGCTGCATCATATCTCCCTGCAATGTTAGTAAAATTCACCTGCAACTATCTCCTCTTCATGGCACCAGCACTCTCTAGCTCCAGTTCCCTGTATCTCCATGGTTACCAGAACATCATGCAATAACCCATAAGCAATAACCTCCTGCAACTGCAACCAACCACAACTCCAGCTGATTAGCTCAAACTCTTGGTCTAACAGCACCCCAGAACTCCAATGATCTTCTCCAATTTAGGCAAGCAACATCTTCAATTCTTTCCTGGTTCGAGCCACAACCTATGAAAGCTTGGTTAGCTTCATGGCAATAACACCAGCAACTTTGCCACCTAGTCCATCTTCTGCTCAAATCCATTTCCTCTTAATAGCACCAGCACTCTCTCTCACCATTACAATGCATCAGTTTAACTGAAGCTTTGCATTAGCTACACTTCCATCTACAATTGCAATTTCACCCTTCACAGAGACCACAATCAAAACAGTAAGATCACCTTCTTAGTATCACAGTCAGCTATATAACCCCTGTAATGTTCCATGGCAGACTGAAATTTTCATGTACAAACCCTAAATGTAATCCAAGTATAACCCATCGATTTCTTCACCAACTCTTCAGCTCAAAACCCTGATTCCAACAATTCTTCCCAATCCTCCAACCAAACACGAATTCAAGGTCAACCCATTTTCCATGACCCTTCCAGGACTTGAAAATCCCACTCAACCAATTCCTTCAACACCAAATCACTGCATCAGATCTAGTTCTTCACTGTTCTCTTCCTCTTTCTGACCTTCTTATTCTTCTTCACCTAACCAATTTCATCCTTCGAACCAGCAGCATCATTTCGTTTCACTACCGCTAATTTCATGAATCTCTCAATATCTCAATCTCCTCTTTGAATCTCCTCTATTTTCTCTGAATTTTCTTACGCAACCACCATGATCGTTTCTTTTTCAGGCAGAAAGAAAGAAAAATAAAACCCAATGATTTCATCTCTGAAATTTAGGTTTGTGTAGGAAGTAGAATTGATATTGACATCCCATGGGTTAGGATAAGGGGTGCCCAGTACTATTTGGCTTATCAGCTTCGCACAACCGAAAATTCATCCTTCACTCCTTCTCGCGCAACCTGGCCTGCTCCAAGTATAGCTCGCATGTGAATTGACCTCTTTGCCTTTACGCTCCAAAAGGACAATTTCTCCTTCTTTTGCTCCAAAGGACTCCAAAGTACCTAATAACTCAAATTCAAACATAAGATACATATTTCACAAAATAAATAGCAAAGAAAGCATAAATACTAAATATAAAATTAGGTGTTTTACAACACCTATCACCAACAATAAAACAAAATAGGGTCACCTAAACCTAAATTGAGTTAAACCTTATCTCGCATATTTCTTAATGGCAAAATTGCCCTCATATAATCGGGAGATAAGTGCACAATTGGAAGTTTGAGTAGCATTTGTAAAGAAGGAATTTTTAGGAAGAAGTTTGAGTAGCATTCGGGAGATAAAATTACAATCGGAGGACTTGAAATAATCGGAAGTTTTAGTAGTTAACTAGACTTCCGAATATAGAGTGGCTCAAAATCAGATTTTGGAAAACAAAATGAAAAATTTCGAATTTTGGACTTGACATAATCGGATGCAGTACTTTAATCAGATTTTCGAATATAGAGTGGCCCAAAAATCAGATTTTGGAAAAAAAATCAAATTTTCTGAGTTTTGTGCTGGTCATAATCGGAAGACAAAGTAATTCATTTGACCTCTGAATATTTGTTGGCTCCCAAATGAGAACCACCATGAGCCTTGGCATATAGGGCTTTGGAACCACAATGAGCCTTGGCATATAGAGCCTTGGCACTACTATATTCGGAGGTTTATATTGTTACTCGAACCTCCAAATATAGAATGGCCCAAAAATCAGATTTTGGAAAAAAAACTCAAATTTTTGAGTTTTGTACTAGTCATAATCGGAAGACCAAGTAATTCATTTGACCTCCGAATATTTGTTGGCTCCCAAATGAGAACCACCACGAGCCTTGGCATATAGGGCTTTTGAACCACCATGAGCCTCGACATATAGAGCCTTGGCACTACTATATTCGGAGGTTTATATTGTTACTCGAACCTTCGAATATAAAGTGGCCCAAAAATCAGATTTTGGAAAAAAAAACTCCAATTTTCGAGTTT
The DNA here is from genome assembly GCA_023529315.1 of Papaver bracteatum. Lineage (NCBI taxonomy): Eukaryota > Viridiplantae > Streptophyta > Magnoliopsida > Ranunculales > Papaveraceae > Papaver > Papaver bracteatum. The sequence continues at coordinate 2,261,456 of JAJJWX010000603.1, forward strand.
TCTACTAGTCATAATCGGAAGACCAAGTAATTCATTTGACCTCCGAATATTTGTTGGCTCCCAAATGAGAAACACCATGAGCCTTGGCATATAGGGCTTTGTTCATAGGAAGATGACCAACAATATTCGGAAGTTAACCTATAATTCTATCTCCCGAATATTGTCAATGTTCTAGAGAAATGAAGAACACGACTACATTCGGGAGTTTAAAATCATGAATAGCTCCCGAATCTGGTAAAAAACAGAAAAACCCTAGAAAAAAAATGAAAAAAAATTCATTCAAATACTGTACCCACTACATTCGGATGCATTCTTCTTATTTTGTCTACCGAATGCATTCAGAGGATAAAAATAATATATTATCTACCGATTATGTAAGGGAAATTTTGCTATTAAGAAATATACGAGATAAGGGGTAACTCACTTTAGGTTTTGGTGACCCTATTTTGTTTTATTGTTGGCCCCTAAATCCTTTTGAGTGGCCCCTAAAAATGCTAGAATTTTTTTCCCTAGATAAAGTATGATGTGTTTTTATTCTCTCCATTAAAATCTGTTTGCACACCTTTGAAGAAGACATGCTTCAAAAAAAAAAAAAAAACAAGAGAAAAACGACTGAATTCTTTCTTTTTTTTTCTAAAAAAAATCTCTAGTTGATTGTTGAATTTACACTTCGCCCACAAACCTGAACCCATGATATTCTCTCCCAAACTCGGTAGATATACGATGTCAGGATAGGAAGATGCTTAATTAATAAAAATTAATTCTTTGATCAATAATATTTGTCATGTTATCCCTGAACATCTGTAGGTGTGTATCAAATTTTGAGAATGCTAGTATGATATTAAGATATATGATAAATAATCAGCATCATCGGATCCATTTTATAGATGTTAATATGATTGCACCACTCAACATCATTGATTAGATTTGATCTAATAACAATTGTTAATCAAGTGTAAAATAGGCATTCATCTACCAAAAAGAAAAATTTGTTCATGATCTTCTGTTCATGTAGCAGAAATACGATGTTTGCGGAAGAAAAAATGAAGCAGAAAGAATAAAGAGCATAATGAAGAAAGAGAAAAGGAAAGTAATTACTCGGTGAAATTCGTGCTTAAAATAAAAAGAAAAAAGAAAGAAAAAAAGAAACCACCATCCGGTTTTCCTTGAATATCTCCTTCAATCAGAAAGGAAGGAATGTGCACCCCGGTTTAAGCGGGGTGCACAAATTTGCACTTTCTAAATTGTATCAATCCATGTATTTATGAGAATGACAATCTAAATCTACTCAGACTTGTCCGTCAGCAGGAGATTAGAGATACAATAAACCAGATGACACCCTGGACTACTTCAGGGCCCGATGGTTTTCCACCTGGGTTTTATAAAGAAAATGTAGTAGCAGGAAATCCCACACTACACCCCTCACAAGAATTCATAATAATCAACACATCTTTAAAAGATTAAGAACAACACTTTTATTAATTGATTCACAGATATGTTACAAGAAATGGAAGAAAACCAGAATACAATCGCTCTTTAAACTTTCTCTCTCCTAATGACTTGCTCAACACTCGAAAAAAGATCTCCCTCCCTTATGCTTGTTCATCTCTTTATATAAGAATTTACATAGTGCGTGACAGCTAATCTGTCCTTTATTTTAGGATCTGACTTGCGATACTCTCGTAAGCTTGTTAGTGATACTTCCTCGCAAACCTCTTTCGTTCGCAAGATTATCACACTTTCTTCATATTTATACTACCGTCATCTATTACGTCACTTTCTGAACCATTCTGCGACATTTGTAATGAGTTGTTAAAATTTCGCAAGAGTGTTGTTGTTAACTTCACAAGACTATTGCTCCTGTGATATTCTGATCCTACATCTTGCCTCTTATCATATCTTCTCTGCAAAGGGTAGAAGATCATGAGAATCTTTTTTCTATTTCTTCAGAATGCTGCAACCTCTCATCTTTCCATATTCTTCTATTATGACACGATTCTGCATTTCTCGCCAAATTTACTACACATATCCCTTCTTCCACTCAGCTTCTGACACGTCCTTTTCAACCGTTGTATTTCAACCATTCATGTCTAATCTTCACATTAAATGTGTTTATCTTCTCGAGTATTCTTCTCTCTATATATACTCTTTTCATTCTTCTATCCTCTTCTTTTTTACTTTCTTTCTTATTTTCTCTGCAACTTTCTTCCCCGTTCTTCCGCGAATTCCGCTACTGCTACTGTAATTTTTCTTGACTATTTTTCTTTTCAAGTTTTTACATTCTTCTCCATTCCCATACTAAAAAATGCCTCCAGATGGTCGTAAGAATGAGATTGCCTTTGAGAAGGTTCAAAAGAGACTTCAAAACATAGGTTTTACTCTATCTCGCATTCCCGGTTAGAACCCTAAATCTGAGTTAACTGCCAAATTATTTTCTGATCTTCCCTGCAATCAGGGGAAGATCATAGTTTTGCTAGGTCAGCTTGAATCTGGTCTTCCCATTCCCCTCTATGATCCTGAGCTCCCCTTGTTTTATGAAATTCTTTCTCATGCGAAGTTCTCGCGAGCTGTGTACCAATTAAGTGGGGAATGCATTCGTTTAATGCTCGGGTTTACCACTCGTGGTGCTGGTAAGAAATCTCTTTACCCCACTGAAGTTAAGAATCCTAAATTCGCTGGAGTTGCGATTATACCTGCGAAATATACTGTAGAAAACTTCTTTGCGAATTATGAAGTAATTCATATGAAGAGAGATAATATTTTCTAGGGTGTTCGCTTACAGAAGAGAGATAATGTTGCTGATGACGAATTACTCATGCAAGACATTGACTGGCAACTTGGAGATAATTCTACCCCGCGTCATTCTAACGATAACAAGTGGTGTGTTTTCCCCTTAATTGTAGAGGGTTTGTATATTTATGGTTCTCATGTCTTACCTGCGAATCTCGCAGATTTCCAACCATGGGTATTTAACTGGCCCGAAAGAGATGGAGGTGTACATTTCCACCTTTTTCTTGAATTATTATTATTATTTTTCTTATATTCTTACATGTGTTCTCGCTAATCACTCCAATATTTTCGCGTAATTGCGAAATTTCCAGATTGAAAGGCTGAAAGCAAGCTACAAGAAGTTTGGGAAAGCTAGTACTTTATCAGCTTTTCAATCAATCACAGATGAAGTAAGAAATATTCTTTTAAGATTCTTGACAATATATTGTTGCCTCTATTTCTTATCTTTATCTGTGTTTGAAGGTTATTGGTGAGATATATGAACCCTCCAAAGTTGCGAAGAGCAAGGGTAAAGGTGCTCCTCGCAAGGAGAATTCTGCTGCTTCTCCTTTAAAGAAACGGAATGTCCAATCTCCATCTCCTTCAGATCTTCAATTTAGTGAAATCTCTGATAGTGATGATGACGAAGATGAAGATATTAATACTTCTTTTGTCCAAGAAAATTCTCCACCCGAATATTCTATGGCACAGTTGTTTGGTATTTTCTCCAACACCATGCAGGTAATTGGTGATACTCCTCTTACCAACACCTGCAACTCTCTAGCGACTATCTATGATGCCCCTCTTTTAGAGAATAATGAATCTCTTCGCGGGGTTTCAAGATCTATTTCTGCGAGTTTCTTACATTTGCTTAATAGCCTGGTAAATTTTCATTCTTATACTTTTCTTCTTTTACTTTTGCTTTGAATTCATAATTAATTCCTAGAATTTGCTACATTATTTTGCAGGCTGGGAAAGCTTCCTTTGTTGTTGTCTCAGATTTGGAAAAGAGGCGTGCGGCTTTCGCAAAGAAGAATCTTAAACTTCTCAACAAAAACGCAGAATTGGAGGCTGAAGTCACCGGTCTTCACGAGAAGGATAAGCAAAATAAAGGATTGGACATCGAAGCTGCTAATCTTCGCGAAAGAATCAAATAATTGGAATCAGACAATTCTCTTCAAAAGGACAAAATATCTAATCTTCAAGATGCCAATAAGCAACTCTATGGTATGGGATTTTTTTTCTTTCCCCTTTATTTTATTTTCTAAAACATTTATTCTTATAGAGTTTATCATTTCACAGACGTCTATGGTCTTACTGATGAATCTATTCTTCTTCATACATTCCCCAATATCATGGATGATGATACCCTTCTTGAACATCTAAACACTTCTCTAAATAGGTTTTCAAATGATAAGATTGAATCTCTTCCAATAAATGAACTTAGATCCAAACTTCGCCTTTTAGAAATTGAACATAAATCTGTCCTGGATATGGCTAATAAATTTAGACAATTCTTTCACAACTCTAAAGAAGAAATCCATAAGTTACAATCCAAACATAGTGATCTGATAGATGAGAAAGATCGTATTTCTCTCCAAGGTGCTCAGACATTAGCAAAATTTCAAGTAATTCTTCTTGAGATTCAAATTGAAAGAGATGACCTCAAACATAAAAATGTTGTACTCTGCGAAAGAGAGAATCAAACTCGCTCCCGCCTTCTCATAAATGATGATGATGAATTTTCTTGGGCTGCAAAAGTTCTAGATAATGCCAGGAATAATTTAGGTGTAGATGTTAGTCTTCAAGTTGAGCAAACGGCCTTGATTAGGGACATGATTTCTAACAGAGAAGGTTGTTAACCGTTCTTCCTTATTTGATTATTTATTTTTCACAACTTTCTATCAAATTGTTGATTTATTGTTGTATTTTCGCAGAAGCTGAAGAGAGATATCGCAGTAGAATTGAAGAACTTGAGAATGAAAAGGCGAAGCTCGCAAAGGATCTTTCTTATCGCAATGAGAAATGTTCAAGATTGAAGTCTCAACTAAAGATCACTATTGCGAATTTTGGGAATGACGCAATTTCTTATCGTAATGATACTATCAAAGCGATCTGTGACGACAACAAGATTCCTCACTCCAAATATCCTTGTCTTTTAGACAACATCCCGGAGAATGTGCCTAATTTGATCATCTCTGATAGTGAAGATGATGAAGGAGAAGAATTTGAAGAGGATGGAAATGATGAATCTGATGAAGATAAGGAAAAAATCTCTAGTAAAGAATCTGATGGAGATAATGAAGAATCAAGCTCGAAATAGATTTTGCTTCCTTGCTTGCTCCCTTGTAAAACTTGTACATTCAGTCTTCAATCTTTTACTCTTGTAATATATCACTATAAATTTCTCCAATCTTTAATATAAGTTCTTTTTTGTTTCTCCCTGCATGTGCTAGAAATTTTTTTTCCCTTTCGCAATATGACTATCCAAAATATAATTAACTTTTTATGCGTAAATATATCATGTGAAAACAAATAACACTTAACTTATTTTATGCATTCCCATACTTGCCTCTGTTATTTGAATTCAGATGATTGATTGAGCAAGCTGCCTCTGTTTAATAAAATAATTTGTGATAAAATCGCAATTATCTCTGTGAATCTCACAATCATAAATTGTTAGAAAATCACAATTATTTCTGCATAATCTCGCAATTATAAATTGTAAAATTGCATTCTTTCTTATATTCTGATGTGGTCTTATTTTGTCTTCCTAAGTAAAGGTATTATTTTTCCATCCTTTTTCTTTTGCGAAAAAATCGCAAGACATCTCTACACTTTCATGTAGAAACCCATTGATCTTGACTTAACTTTTTGTTCTTTTGTATTTTTGCTACGACAATATGACAGGCCTAAATTTTCTTGCGAAACTAAAGCCCCATGACATTGCCGTCTTGCGAAGAAATCGCAGGACGTCTTTACACTTGCATGTAATGAACCCTTGATCTCATCTTATCTTCTCTTTTGTATTATTGCCTCTTCAGGAATGTTGCACAAATATGACAAGTCTTAATACTCCCGTGAGTAAAAAATCTCATGACATTTGCGTCTTAAGACACTTATCATATCCCTAATGGAGGGTGCCGCCCTTATCTTCCCCCTGGTTTCCCTTTAAAGGAGACTTACATCGGACATACAAGACTATCTCCTCCCATCCAGTCTTAACAACAACCAGTTGTGTTCGCAGCCTTTTATCCCTTTTGCCTATACGGATTATGGTTACGAGACTGCACCCTAAGTGGGGTTTTCTTCGGGCCGAGTGCATCATAGCCAATACTTACCAAGAATGGCCAGGGTAGTTTCATATGCCCCGGGCACTCTTGGATCAACCGTGTACCTCAGCGCCTTGGTCATACTCTACACCCCTTAGGAGAGCACTTATTACCTTAGTCGCCCAACTCAAGTCAAGAATCCAAGGTGTCTCTCCTGGATGGGATTTCATTGACCCCAAATCTCCATGACTCAGGTTCCAGCAGCGGTGTGACTTTAACGCTGAGTCATGTAACAGGTACCCCCTTTTATGACGTACTTTAGGTCTTACATTTTCCTCTTACGAAATTTTATTCGCGAACTAGGGTGTACGCCATAAAGGTTCGTCCCATTCTGGATCTTAAATGATCATTTCTTGCAAAATTTTCGCACATTCTCATTTCATTTTAATCATTAAGGAAAAAATATATTTTTTGAAATTTTCACAACAAACCGATTATACATCTTTTTTCTTTTCCTCAATATTTATTTCATTTCACAGTTTGAAATTTTTACCTTTATTGTTCTATGCCTCTGCGGGATTGTTAGTTACTTTCTGTCTTTCTGCGAGATTTTCTCCACTTGTTGTTTTCAGCAAGTTCTGATTCTGCAACCTTCCTTCTTTTCTTTGTTCTACTTAATCGACCATCAATCTCTCACTTTTGTGTCTTTCTTTGATGTTATACTTCCAATTCCCCTTCTTCGCAGCTCTTTCTTCGCAAGATTCTACATCAATTTCATAGCACTTCTTTCCTTCAACCCAATCTCCCTTTATTACTCCAATGCCACTAGGATGTGGAAACTTAATGCACTGGTGGAAATTTGATGCCACACCTGAAATCCCATGTAGCCAAGGTCGACCAATTAAGGCATTGTAAGGCGACTCCACATCGAAAATACATAATAGAATCTTGGAAGATATCCCCTTTAATGGAATTCGCATTGTGATCTCCCCTTTAGGTTTATTGGCAATGCTATTAAAACCATAAATTTTATAGGTTGAAGGTATTATATCCTCATCTCTGCCTCCCATTGTCTTGTAAGTATGATAAAACAGGATATCTACAGAACTCCCTGTATCAATTAAAACTCTATTAACTGCCCATGAATTTTCAGCCTCATCATCTTCATCTTCTTCTTCATCTTCTTTTTGTTTTGGGTTTATCTCTAGTTTCACCACCAATGGATTGTCATGAATTTCGCCAGGTTCAGGTACTTCTTGTGCAGTGAAAGAAATAGTCTGCTTTTGCCACTCTTCTAATGGCGAAGCTTTCGCAATATTCATTATTTCTCTCCCATCAGCATCTCTTGCGAAAACTCTGCTTAGGACATTGTCATGGAAATCTTGGATTGTTTTGTATGGATGTTCAATAGAGTTACAAAACAATTTTTTTGCCTTCTCCCCAACTTCTATGACAAATATTTCTCCTCCTTTTTGCGCATTAACTCTGCGAATTTCTGGTAGTGGTGGCAAGAGTTGAGATTGAGGGTTCCCTATTAGAAAATGATTTAGCTTTCCCTGGTCTATCATTCTGAGAATGATTCTCTTTATGTTTCTGCAGTTATTTGTAGAATGTCCATGAAAGTGATGTTAAGAGCAAAATTCTTGGCTCCTGTTATTTGAAAGCGGTTCTTTTCCCATGTTCCAAGGTGTTGGTATATTCTCCATTAAAATTATTGCTTCCCAAATTTTTTCCACACTAGTATTCAAAGGCGGCATCTTGATCTCCTCCCATGTCATTCTTTGACTTCCTACTCCTCTCTGATAGTTTTGTCTTTGTCCTCCATATGTTTCTTGTGGCTGATCAAGTCTTTTAAATTTTATTGTTCCCTCCTCGACTATAAAGATTTCTTTCTCTTTCGAATTCTTCCTGATCCTTACTTCCCATAGCTACCAACTTCTGTTAATTATCATTCTTATTTTCTTGTTGGACCTGCGAAGTGCTCGCAACTGTGTTTATCAATTTTGGTAACAAACTCGCATTCTCTGCTGATGAGGTTGTATTTGCAACAGGATACGATTCCATTTCATTCTGTTTTTTCTTCGAGAGCAATGTACTCCTCCTGTAGCTCCCGTAATTCAGTCATTGTGATTGTATTTTTGATTCTAAAAATTTGAATATATAGCAGATTGGTTGCGAATATTGCATTGATGAAGGATAAAATGAGATATCTCTCATCCACACGTCCAGCCATCTCACTACACATTGTATTCTATCTTATGGTTAGATGCTTCAAACTTTCTCCAATCCTCTGCTTTAATCCAAATACATCTTCTATTCCTGGTCGTGAGGAGATGTTAGTTATATATGCCCCTAAGAATGTAGTATGTAAATGGTTGAAATATGTTATAGTATTCCTGGGCAGACATGTAGAAATCGAGGCCTGGCACGGGTCGAGAGCCGGTTTATTATGATCCCTAATTTTTCAAAGGGGGAAGTCTATGTGCGAATCCGTTCGTGGATGTTCACCGCACAAGGTCGGACAGAGGTAGCTTCTCACTAGTTCGTTAATAAGAGGGATAACTCTACAAGGAAAAGATAGATGTTTTGAAGTCGCCACCTAACTAAGGGGGGTCAGGACCCTTTAACTAATTTGAATTCTTTCGGGAAAACAAAACTAGTTATGACTTTCATATTTTGGTCTGCTATCAGAGAGTCTGGGTAAGGAGATTCTGGTACGGAATGGGAAGGTGTTAGGCACCTATCATCCGCCCAATCGTAAGATTGGCCTCTACCAAATGATTAAAGGGGAATATTTATAAATAGTGATGCATAGTAACGAATAATGACGAAAAGTGATGCATAGTGACTGGCGAATAGTGATGCATAGTGACGAATATTTTTGATATGAACGCGCAATTGGGGGATACATTAATTAATTGGGGGATATTGATTACTTCCCCCACCCCATGATTTCGGCTAAGGGGTGACCAATTGATATGAAAGTACCAAAATACCCTTTGGTTAATTAAAAAACTTTATGAAAATACTATTATACCCTTTACCCTAAAACATTAAAATCAAAAACCAAAGCATGCCGGAAAGATGAAGAACACGCCGGAAAAGATGAAGACCATGCCGGTACTGAGTTCCGACATGGTTATTTATGATGAAGACCATGCCGATACTAGGTTTCTCAGTACCGACATTGTTATTTAGGATGAATACCACACCGGAAGTGAGTTCCGGCATGATTATTTAGGATGAAGACCACGCCGGAAGTGATGAAGAATGCGTAGGAAATGATGAAGAACATGCCGGAAGTGATGAAGAACATGTCAGAAATGATGAAGACCATGCCGGAAGTGATGAAATTCAATGCCGGAACTAAATGCCGGCATGCTCGATATAAATCTATCAATGCCGATTGTTAAGTGAAAAAAAAATCAAGTTTTTGGATACTTTTCATCATGTTCCGGCATAAACATTTAAGCAAAAACAATGCCGGAAGTAGTTCCGGCATGCTCGAAAATCACCTAACTGTGCTGGAAGTAGACTTATTTTGACAATGGGTCTAATGTGGGAGGGAATTCCGCTTTATACCCGCACTTTGATTTATCCCACTGGGAAAATTAATAATGAAACACAAATTTCTTATGTAACGCGAAGAGTAGTCATGGTGTTACTACGAAATGGAAAACCATTCCGTTCCCGTATGACTACATAATTTACCAAAGAGATATGCAATTAATATACCTGAATTATGATAATAAAATTTGAAAAAGATTCTTATGACGATTTCCTTCTTCCGTTAAGTATGTTGAAAGTAGTTAAAGTACTAGCAATTTAATGCTAATCTTTTAAAAACTTAAAGACAATACTTGATTTGATATTCCTATTTGTTTGGGTTTTTCTCGAAATAAACTATAAATGTATAAAGCAATGATAACTATTGTGTAGGAAGAAAATTTGATTTCTCTTTGATTAAATGACCAAATACATAGAGTTTCTTGCAGGAATAATGAAAGGAGAATTAAAGGAAGAAATGTTTTAGAAGTGGTATTTCTCTTGGAAACTAATCCCCAAAGAAGAAACTCTCGTGAGAAGAAAATGTTATGTCTCAAGTATGAGCTCGACCCCTATTTATATAAGCGGATCCCGACAACATTCCCTTAATTCCTCCGGATTCAAAGCGCCTGCCAGAAGAAAAAAATGTCCTTTGCAAAGAAAACTTTTTTTCTTTTCAAAACATATGTGGGTCCCACCAAAGAAAATGATTTTTCTTCCAACATTTACTTACTCTCCCATGTGATGTGGGTCCCCTTTGATTATTTCTTTCTTTAACCATTGTTGAATAAATTCTTCCATTTTCCATACGTATGAAGAGAATTAGCCCACTAACTAAAGTCTTGGTGTTGATAAGGGAAGATGAAAAGTGGTAGCCCCTTAACGTCTTCTGAGTTCTTGTTTTGATCATAACTTCTTTATACGAACTCATAATGACCCCGTTATTTCGCCACTGACTTTGTATTTTCCTCCTCTTAAATGTGATAGGAAGAACTCTTGGGTTTGAATGGATAATAAAACGGGCAAATGAGTGGTGCTTGTGGGTTTGATTGGGTAGTATTTGTGGGCTTGATTGGGTAGAGCTTATAAAAATCCAATAATTGTTCCACAAAGAATTTCTCTTGTATTTGGCTTCGCAACGTACAAGTAATGTTTTCATGGAGGGTGCAAAATTGGGGTGTCAACAGTTGCCCCTCTTTGAGAGTAACCGTTTTCGGTTAACGAACAAAGCCATGAACACCCTTTCGCACCCTATTTTTTTCAAAAGGTGATTTTGATGAGTTGATGAAGAAAGTACCGATGTTGGCCGGGTTTGTCCCAGTTGAGCTTGTCAGTTTCATCTTCCTGATATTTTTGAACCTTTGTGGTTGATTCAGTTGGATTGCCCTTTGTTTGAGCCGATTGAATGGTTGAAAAAGGTTGATGAAGAAAGAGCCTAACATTGGCCGGGTTTGTCCCGGTTGAGCTTATCAGTTTATTTTATCATTTCTGGAAATACATCTTCTTGGCTTTCGTTCGACGCTTTGTCTTGACATGACTTGCTTTTTTTTCACGAGATGATTCTGATAAAGTATTTTTTTTTCTTCAAAACTTCTTGAGGAAGTAATTACCCATTCTTTCTTTATAAGATAGGGAGGAAGACCCTTCTTTAGGTATGAAACTCTTTTCTTTTCTTCAATATGTCGTCTAGGCGGATGGCTATCATTATTCCTGATCCTCCGACTTTGCCTATGCTGCGTAGAAGACGAAGAGTTGGGGTTTTATATGACATGGATAATCACGTTTCTGCAAGAATTCGGGAAAACCCTATAAGTTTCCTTGTTGATCGAAAATTTATTCTTCGTTTTCCATTTTTCTTTTATTATTTCTCAACCATTGCTTTCTTTCACAGAATTATGCTTGGGCACGTTTTCGTGGAGGGACCACTGGCATAGTAGAATGGTGGCTGGTGTTGAGACGATGCAAAGGTGTACGTGAGCTTGTACAACAGATCGGTTGGTACGACTTTATTGAAGCTTTGGAAACGTTCCATGATGGTGAGAATGCTTTAATCATGGCAGAGCGATGGTGTGGTGATACTAATTCATTTCACCTGCCACACTGTGAGTTAACCATCACTCCTCTGGATTTCTACGTGATTACTGGCATCCGTGTGGGGGTAGGAGATCCTGTCCCGTTGGGTGTAAACATGACAGAGGATAATTTCCGAAACATGTTGGGACCACACTGTGGTGATATCTTCCCTAAGAATTGGTATGTCAGCTTAGCTGGCCTGAAGACGAATTTCTCGGTCCCTGAGCTGGATCTCGTTGATGACGCCTCCAAGGATAATGCTAAAGTTATTGAGGTTACTAGGGCTTTCCTGATTTTTGTTGCGGGTCATACCTTCCTTAGCTCTTCTAGTGGCTATATCAAATCAGGATATCTGGCAGCATTTTCTGACCTTGACTTGGTGAATTTTTACGATAGGGGAAGTTGTGAGATGGCGCGACTTTAAACCTATCTGTCCCGAGCAACACGCCTTCAAACAAAATCCTTATGTGGATTCTGTCCCGTCTTGAATGTGAGTACATTTCTCCTTGCTTCAGGCTGACCGATCTTGGACCCCCTTTTTAACACCCATACTTTTTTTTTGTAACAATATCGGTGTTATGAGTATTTTCCCCTTAGTCGCCCTCCTTTTGATACAAGCTTCGCCAATAGTCAAACATTTCCTCGAATGGCTAGAAGGAAAGGTGCACTTCGAATCCAGTCGTCTGCATATACACGCCTTTGTTTGGAGGAAACGACGGTTGAATCTGTAAGAATCCCTCTCTTTTTTTCTTTTATTTTTTTATTATTAATATATATATATACCTCTATTTTGATCGCAGATTTGATGGGACCCTTGGAAGGATTATCTGATTCGGCGTGATCAAAGAGCCATTCATGCCTTGTCATCTAGCATGCTTCGGTACTTGTTACGAGGCCCAGACAATTGTGCTTGGTATCTTGGTGACAGATTTGGGAGACAAATTAGTCAACCAGACGCTACACCCCATTTTTCTCCTCCCGATGTTATATGTTTTCCTTATGCGTTTAGTGATATGGATGAGATTTCACGCCAATCGCAACGTTCCTATGAAGATTCAGTTGATCGTGGAATGAATTTTGATTCATATTGGAGATCGGTTTCTTTAGGTCCACCTCTTGCTATCCAAGATTACCGAGATAATCTTGTAGTGGGTGATCCGGGTTTTTCCCCTTGTCCATTATTGATGGGATCTTCAAGCAATGCTCCTTCTCAGCAAGTTCCATTAATGGGTTTCGGTCATCTTCTTCCAACATGGGACTTTCAAATACCTATCTCGGGGACTTCGAATGTGGTTCCAATTGAAGGTGGCCCTGTTGACCGTGAAAACATTATTAGTTTACCTCTTCCGGACGATATTCCCGAGGTAACCCGCTGCTACTCTGCCCTTCTTGACTTAATGACTTTTATTAAGTCATTTCTCGTTTCAGGCTTCCAGACCTCTTCAAGAATACTTGCCCTGTTTGGTGGATAGTCGTGAGCGCCAGTTGAATTCGGTGGTGAATGAGATGTACGGGATCATGTTGAGATATGATGAAATCAGTAAAGAATCCCTGGGGAGGAAGGCACGTATTGATACTCTTTCTGAAGAATTGTCCACTCTTCGGCTTCTTTACGAGGTAGACTGCATTTTTTTTTTGATATAGGGAAAGGGAGCTAGCGGATCGGATGAATGACCCTAACGGGTTGGAGAAACCCAATGGGTCATGGGTTTAGTTTCGGTTTGCCCGAATAGCAGTTTGATGGAGCCCTAATCCTCTGCTTTATATACTTCGTCTTCTTCTTCCTTGACCATCAGCTTCTCTTTCTTCTTCTTCTTCTGCTACCTTTCTATGTACATACGCCTCTTTCCTCCATCTTTTCATCAGATCCTTCTTGTATGTACCGGATCTGGACTTTGATCTTTCTTTTCTTAATCACCGTCTTCATGTTCTTCTACTTTCTGCTTGTTTGGTTAATCGCTGTAGTAATTATTTATTGGTGGAATGTGCAAGATAGAGTTTGAGCGGATGAATAAATTACTCTCTGAAGCAGTGTTAACTGAAGTGAGATGTCTTTGGTGGAATCTCAATATAGATCTGTATAAATCCTCTTCTTTCTATGCTTGATGACAGTGTATCTTGAGATCCAGACTAATGTTCGTCTTGGAGATGAAGATTTGATGATTTAGGGAAAGATGCAAGATCGTTCCATATGCAACTTCGAAATACGTACAAGATAAATCCAGATTTCAAAGTTGAAGTCAGATTTAGATTTAGATGTATTCTGACAAGTATGGATGATCTGCCTGGGATGAAGATGTCTAGATCAAGTGTGTCACATGGGCACTTTTACCACTATCACACATTGGTTTCGATCAATGGGAAATGGTGAAGAAATTGGATCTCGATCTAGACTCAGAAAAAAATCATCCCCTTTCCTTATTTGTTTTTCATTTCTTCTTCTTTGGTTTGCCGTCAGATCATTCTTTGTTTCTTGTTATTGTTGTTGTTCTTCTTCTTTTTTCTTTTCTTTTGTTTGTTTCTTGTTATTGTTGTTCCTTTTTTTTTCGATCTGATCATGTATCCTTCAGATAAGGAAGAGTTCATGCTTTTCATTGTTGTAGACGAAGATCTTGTAATTTCTTCATTTGTGAATGAAATATTTTCTTTCTAGTGGTGCTCTTGTCCTTGGTTTGACTTGCACCGACTCTGCAGATTGTTGACTCCGGTGGAGAGACCTTAACTTAGATGACTCGTCGTTCACAAAAACTAAAGCATGATTAGAATATAATTAGACTCAAGATAATACTCAAAAGCTTTTGCCTCAGTTTCCTATTCGGTGTGTGCAAGGCACAATATCATCCTAAGGCTTTCATCATCAGCGTTTTTTTTTTTTTTTTAAAACAAAACTTTAGAGAGCTGTTTTTTTTTGTTTTTTTGTTTTTGTAAAACAAGTTGATAAAGTAGAGAAAAATGATAATTGCTTGACAAACCAGTTGTTCTTATGAGGAGGTGCAGGGATTGGTTATGCTGGGATGTTGCCTTCGATTAGGCATAATACCTCTTGAGTTGATCTGCATTCGTGGGCCTTGTATGTTCTTCTCTATCTAGGTCCATTCATTGTACTGCCATTCCATGAAAAATCTTTTTGACAATGAACGGGCCCTCCCACTTTGGCTTGAACTTGCCCCTTGGGTCGGTATGCTTGACTGGTCGAATATCCTTGAGCATAAGATCTCCTTCTTCGAAGTTACGCGGTCGCACATGTTTTTTGAAACTACGTGCAATTATGTTCTGATATGCTTGAGAATGGAAAGCTGTTGTTTGCCTCTTTTCATCAATAAGATTCAATTGTTCGACTCTTACTTTTACCTATTCATCTTCAGGTAACTGACTTTCCTTTAGGACTCTTAGAGTTGGAATTTCCACCTCTATAGGATGAATTGCATCCATACCATATGTGAGCGAGAATGGTGTAGCCCCGGTTGCGGTGCGAATTGAGGTTCTGTACGCCCATAAAGCATATGGTAATTTCTCGCTCCAATTTGTATACGTATTTGTCATCTTCTTCAGGATCTTGGCGAGTGTCTTGTTGGCTGCTTCTACCGCTCTGTTAGTTTGAGGCCGATACGGTGAGGCTAGTTGGTGCTTAATCTTGTACTTTCCAAGCAGTTTTTTGGTTTCTTCACCAATAAAGTTTGACCCATTGTCTGATATTATTTCATGTGGAACTCCATATCTGTAGATGATGTGGTTCCGTATGAAATCGACCGTCGGCTTTCCTTTGAAACTTCTAGTCGAAATGGCTTTTACCCACTTGGTGAAGCAGTCAATTGAAACAAAGATATACTTGTGGCCGTTGGAAAATGGATTGATTTTACCTATGAGATCGATTCCCCAAGTATAAAAATTCCATGGAGACGATAGTGTATGAAGTTGAGAAGGAGGTACATGCATAAGGTTCCCATGTATCTGACATTGGTGACATTTCATGACGAAGTTACAACAATCTGACATCATTTTTGTCCAGTAGTATCCCAAGCGAGCTATCTTCCTACTCATCATGTGTGCATTCATATGAGGACCACACTCACCGCTGCGTACTCTCTCCAGGATCTTCCTTGCTTCATGTTCGTTCATGCATCGCAACAGAGTTCCGTCTCTTGACACTTTGTAAAGAACATTTGCAAAGATCATGTACTGACATGCCACCCTTCGGATGTATCTCCTTTGCTGTTTTGTTGAATCTTCTGGATAAGACTGATCCTCGAGGTATCTTCGTATATCAACAAACCACGAAGAGTCGTCTAATTGTTCAACGGCGATTTGAATGGCGTAACATAAAGCAAGTTCATCTCTTTGGCCTATTTCGATGGGTTTCACCATCATTCCTTCGGGGACTGCAAGCCGAGAAGCTAAAACAGTAAGAGCATTAGTACCAAAGTTTTTGTTTCTGTATATATGATGGAACTCGATGTGATCGAATTGTTTTGTGAGATCTTCAAGGTATGTATGATATTGGGATAACTGTTCGTTAACCCTCAATTCCTTCTGGATTTGCTTGATGATCAGCAGTGAATCTCCGTATACTATGATGCTTCTGACATTGATTTCAATAGCAGCTTTCAGTCCGTCTATGCAGGCTTCATATTCTGCAACATTATTAGAGCATGGAAAACATATCCTGATAACAATAGGTGTATGGATACCTTCTGGTGACTCTAGTAATGCCCCTATGATAGGTGTAGAATACACCATATTCACTATCTATATAGTTTATGCTTTCTTTGCTATTTTTCTTGTAAATTATGTATTTTACGCGTGTTTTTGAGTTATTAGGTACTCTGGAGTCGCACGGAGGAAAAGAAGAAGAAATCACCCAATTTGAGCAGAAAGGGCAACATTATGGGCGAGCACTATCTGGAGTGCAGTCAAGGTTAAGGAGCAATTCTTTTGGAGGAGCATTAAAGACATCTCAACCAAGGATAAGGGGAAACCTAGTCAAGTGTTAAAGGCATCCGGTTAGATAGTCAAGTCACCTATGTAAGTTAGCTTGGCATGATATTGGTCGGCCCACATTAGTGCCCATGTTCGGATCCAATTTGTATAACCTAAAATTGAGTTCTCTCTCGATCACTATTATTATTTTCACCTGAATGAGAGGAAAGAAGAAAAGCTGCGCAACAGCTAGAGAAATCAAGAAACATATCGAGAAATTAAAATTAAGAAAGAGAGACATCGGCTGATGCTGTTGGTCAGAGTGATTAAAAGAGAGAAGATGATAATCATAGATCAAATAAAGAAGATGATTTGTTGCTGTTGAAGACAGTAAATGTGTTGTTGCATCTGTGATGAAATTGTGGGGTAAATTGGTGGTGGAATCGATGGATTCAATAGGTACAACAAGACAGAGGAAATGGGTTTGTGGTAATTGCTAAAATTAAGCTCAAGTTCTGGTGAATTTCTGATGAAGTCACATGAATTAGGGTTTGATATTCGATGTTGATTTGAAAATGATGATGGATAGTAAGAAATTCAGATGGGTTTGCATGGATATGTTGATGATGTTGAAATTGCAGAAGAGGAATTCATGGAGGAGATTCAAGGGCTTTGAGCATGACAGATGAGATGCAGCTGTTGGTGGTCTGTTAAGATTGAGAAGCAGTTCAGATAAAGAAATTGAACTCAGGGAGTTGCTGTTGCGATCCAGAGAAGGTTAGATTGAACGGAAATTGGATCTTGTGTGCTTGTTGTGTATGAACTGCAGGGAAGAAGATGAGGAAGTGATGAAATTGAAGCTTCTGATGCTTCCAATGACGCAGGAAAATAGCTCAAAATAGAACTCAGAAGAATGGGTTCTCAAAACTGTGTTGAATGAATGCTAAAATGTGTGCAGGGAAGTGAAGAAAGGAAGGCCTGAAATTGGCCGGGAAAATTCCAGAAAACAGCCGAGACTCTGTCGGATTTTGACACCGACGAGTTAACTTAGTGAGTCCGTTAACCGCTCCAGACATGTAACTCATTTGAGTAAGCCTAGTAAGACCGAGTAAGACAACTGACTTGGATGATTCACTCTCTCTGCCGTGACCAGTTGACTGATGGAGACCGTTAGTCAGGTAGTTAAATATGACGGCGA
Source organism: Papaver bracteatum (assembly GCA_023529315.1). Classification (NCBI taxonomy): domain Eukaryota; kingdom Viridiplantae; phylum Streptophyta; class Magnoliopsida; order Ranunculales; family Papaveraceae; genus Papaver; species Papaver bracteatum. The sequence continues at coordinate 2,279,231 of JAJJWX010000603.1, forward strand.
CGTGACAGAATATTCTGTCAGCGGAGTAGAAGATTCTGATTACCGGCAGTGATTTTCTGGCCGGATTTCCGGCGATGAAACCCAGTTTCCCGACGACCCAAAGTTGCAGATTTTGTGTGAGTTTTTCTCATGGGTGTGAAGACTTGTGTTTGGAATTGGATGAAGAATTTGGTTTGAATATGGAAAGAGAAGATGGAAGATTTGAGAAAGGCTTGGGCTTGGAAATTGAATTGCTAAAGGAAAGGGATTCTATTCCTTAGAAGATTTAGAGAACATTGAAGCCTATAAATAGATAAGTTCTCTACTTTTCTATACACATCTTTTGCATACCTTTACACACACACAACACTTCTCTTTTATTTATTCTTTGTGTGAACTCTTTAGCATGAGTAACTAAATTTATTGATTGAGGATGAATTCCTAGATCTTAACATATGATTTGAATTTTGTTTTAAACCTATTTTGAAGTTTTTCACATGATTATCGTTTATTTTTACTATTAAGAATGTTTATGATTGATTGATAGGTTGTTTAGGATGCATACTAAATTGATTTGTTAACTGATCTAAAGCTAGTGAAATTTAGGGAATACATAATAGTTTCTTGACTCTTTACACAAGTAGAAAACACGAGATCTTTCGGAGGGATTCCGTGGAGAAATTGTGTGTGAAAAAAATGCTAGAAAGTGTACCAAGAGAACCGAGTCTAACTACTAGTACTAAACCTAAATTCATAAATCTTAATGTGTTCGGGGAATTACATCTTGTAAGCGAACCTCAAGGTTGTTCTTTTCAATAGAATCTGATAACTAAGCGGACCTTTTACTCAGTTAATCAAGGAATTTTTGGGTTAGCTAAGCGAACCTGCTATCCTACGGTTGGTGATAATCTGTGACTAATAAGAAGTGGAAAAGAACATTACTTGAATCATTGTTTTGTAAAGAAGGAGGATTCCTTGATCTAATCTCTCTTATTGATTTCCTTTATCTTTTTAATTGTTTTGTTTATTTATTTTGCCTTATAAAATCTAAAACCAAAACCCCCCTTTTTGTGACATTATAAAACAACTAAAACCTCTTGCTCCTCGTGGGAACGAACTTGACTACACTATATTACTTGTTAATTAGGTATTAAAATAATAATTAATTTGTTGTGGTTATGACACGCATCACCCTACACCCCTTTCTTGTTTATTGCGGGCGCCATCAAAGTGCATCTTCCATGGCCTATATTCAGGTATATCAGCGTACATCACCCATTTTTCTGGGAACTCAATCTTCAGCTCAGTGTTGTCGAGGATAGGATGTGATGCTAGATGATTGGCAATTTGCCTTCCTTTGACAGATTTCTACGTGATGTATGTAATATCAAACTCGGAGAGCAATAATTGCCATTTTGACATTCTTCCAGAAAATACGGGCTTCTCGAACAAGTATTTGATTGGATACATCCTTGATAGCAGCTGAATCTTATGAGACAACATGTAATGACGAAGACGTTGGGTTACCCAGACGAGCGCCAAACAAGTCTTCTCTAACATGGTGTATTTTGACTCGTACCCTGAAAGAGTTTTGCTGATGTAGTGTATTTACCTTTCCTTGCCGCTGCCTTCATGATATTGTCCCAACATTGCTCCCCTCGAGGTTTCGCTGACCGAGAGATATAGAATCAAACGCACACCATGGGTGGGGGCAACAAGTACTGGCGGAGTAACCAAATATTTCTGGATCTTTTCAAATGCTTCTTGACAATCATGGTTCCATAATGTAGGAATATTATTCCTTAGCAACTTGAATATCGGCTCGCATATGGGAGTGAGTTGATTTATGAACCGACTTATGTATTGCAGCCGACCCAAAAATCCTCTGATTTCCTTCTCCGTTCTTGGTGGAGACATCTCGATGATAGCCTTAGCCTTTTATGGGTCGCATTCAATCCATCTGTTGCTGACGATGAAACCTAGCAATTTTCCAGACTTGGCGCCGAACAAACACTTGTTGGGGTTGAGCTTAAGTTGAAATTTTCGAAGACGTTGGAATACCTTTCTCAGAACATTTACATGATCCTTACTATGTGAAGATTTTTCCACCATATCATCTACATAAATCTCAAGCTCATTGTGCATCATGTCGTGGAAGATAGTCGTCATGGCTCGTTGGCATGTGGCTCCATCATTCTTCAATCCGAAAGGCATAACTTTGTAAAAAAATATTCCCCATGGAGTGATGAAGGATGTTTTAGCCATGTATTCTTCTGCCATTCTGATTTGATTATATCCGGAGAAGCCATCCATGAATGAAATACATCCTTGCCTAGAGGCATTGTTGACTAAGATATCAATATGCGATAACGAGAAATCATCTTTTGGGCTTGCTTTGTTCAAATTGCGGTAATCAATGCACATTCTTACCTTTCCATCTTTTTTTGGAACATGTACAATGTTAGCCAGCCATTGAGTTGTTTTTCCACTTCTTCTTTGACTTTTAATGTCCATTCTGACCTTAGCCTCCTGAGCTTTTGTTTGACTGGATTTATATGAGGATAAGTCGGCAAACGATGGACCACCAAGTCAGTATCCAACCCAGGCATGTCTTCGTAAGACCATGCAAAGACGTCCTCGAACTCAGTGAGTAGCTCGATCATCTCCTTCCTTTCTTCAACGGTTAATGTTGTCCCGATCTTCACATTTTGTGGTTCTTCCTCCGTTCTCAAGTTGATTGTTTCTTCTTCAATGAATTCTGGTTCTTTTTCATGTTTTTTGACGCTGTTTTGGATCTCTTCCGGAACGTCTTTTAGGAAAGTTATCATTTCTTCATCCTCATAATAAAAATTCCCTGCAAATTCATCCTCCAAATCCAAGACATCATATGCTCTTGTATTTCTGAAATCACCCTTTCTATATTTTTTTGTTTTTCATGTTTTTCTGATTTTTTTGGATTTTTCAAATTTAATGGTGTATTAATCATACAAATACCGTCCTCCGTGGTCCACGAGGATTCTTGAGGTTCATCCTTCGTTAGTGGTGGACTCTCATCATCCATTCTTACCAGGTTGTTTTTGGCATCGGGAGAAGTTCCGGCGTCCTCTGCTGCTTCGTTGAGAATTATCATGTAGACGCTTCTATCAGTTGATTGCTCCTTCCTTCTGGCGCTGGTCCTCTAGAATCTCTCCCTTTGTTCTTCGAGATACTTCTCCAGGTTTTGGTTGATCATCTCTGGTTGAATCTTTGAAAAATACTCAATGAAAGCATTGATTGTTTCTGGCCACGCTGCTTGCAGAATGCGGTCATTAGTTGAATACCATATTGACGCACTCCCAGTTAAGCTTTATCCGAAGTATCGTTTCAAGTCCTCTTTGTGCATCTTCAATGTCTTCATGTACCACAAGAATGACTTGAGGTGTTTGATGGGGGAGCCTTTACCATTATAGATAGGAAATTTCCCTCTTCCAAGAAATCGTAACCCTGAGCATGCAATGACCATGCATTCCTGGATTGAGCTTTCAGTCCCCGGGGTTGAGCTTGTCGTACTCTCCTTTTGTTCTGGAACTTCCAATTCTCGTCCATCCTCCCCTTTATGTCCGTTGGGTTCGCCTATGTTTTTAATGGGACATTGAGAAAAAATATGGCTTACCCCTTCATAGACGGGTTCCTCGGTTTCTTTTCCTTGGTCAGAACTTCTTCTTGTTACCACGGGTGTAATCTTTGCTAGTGTGCTTGGTGTTGGAGCCTTTTCTCCTCCCTTACGGATAAACCACTTTTGGAAGGACGGTTGACGGCTCCAATCGATTCCTTGATCTTTTCACCTTTTGCCGAATGTTATAGAGTCTCTATAGGTCGACTGATATCCCAGGACTGCCGTATCAAATGCATTTCTCTCAGATATTGTTATTCTTTGTGTGGGCCCTTGTTGTCGGAGCCCAAGCCCCATTCCCGGAAAGAACTTGCTTTTCTGTAGCATTTTCGGAACATTTCGATTCCGGTATTTAAATTGACCCATACAGGCGTGATGAATTGATGCTCCAACTTTGTTCTCATGTCGAATTTCTGTTGTGTAGTTATGAATTTCTGGAATCATGTTCACTGAGACCTGATGAGACCTTATTTCATTTTCCCCATCATCTCCATGTACATTAATTAGCTCGTTTCCTATCCAGAATCTGGCTTTATGGTGAAGGAAAGACGCACCAATTCCATTCTTGTGCATCCACGGTCGTCCCAGAAGGAGGTTGAAGCTTGCGGAGATTCCATTACAAGGAAATTAGCATAGGTCTTTAATGGACCAACCCATATTTCAATGGTCAGTTCACCGATTCCTGTTTGCTTACCATTGTTAAATGCTTTGACCGTCAAGGCTGATTCGTCGGCTTTAGTGATACGGCTCATGTCGACTCCCATATTTTTAGCCGCTTTCAACGTGCATATATTGACGCCATCACCGTTGTCCATGAAATAGAAGGTATGATCATATTTTCCCAACCGATGGTAATGTAAAGCCCTTTGTTGTGGTATTTACCCTCCGGTGGCAGGTTGTCATCTGTGAAAGTAATTACCCATGGTCTTTCAGCCTGGTCGATTAGGTGCACTAGTTCATTGGGAGTGATTCCTGTGGGAACATGCATCAAGCTTAGTGCCTCTTGTAGAGCCTGACGGTGACTGGTCGATGCTTCTAACAATCCCCAAATCGAGATATCCGCCTTTGTTTTTCGTAACTGATCGATGAGCAAGTTGTCTTCCTTTATCGCTTCATGTTGATTGTTTGGCCTAATCCGAATTGGATTGCCCCTTGCTAGGACACCTGGGTTTTCGTTCTGCAAGCTAGGAGGCTTGAACTGTCTTCCTCCCCTTGTTTGATGCTGAACCTCTTTCACATTTTTTCGGTAGTCGTTCTGAGTATATGACTTTCCCGCTACCTGCAATTGTGAACTGTGGTTTTTTATTCATCGTACGGATATTGGCATCTGGCGCACCTTTCGTCGATTCCCTTTTGTTCTCAGCAACAATCCTGGAGGCTTCGCTTTTTTGGACCTTCTCCTTTGTTGTACGGTTCGATATTAGGGATGGTTGACGTGTTTCAGCGTTGTCCGCCTCAATGAAGTTGATTCCCTGATTTCCCTGATGCACTGGAAGTGGATTTTGTTGTATATTAGGTTGCTTTGATGCTCCCTCGATGATTATCTTGCCGTCATCCATTAAATCTTGGATAAGATGTTTCAGGACGAAACATGAATTGGTATCGTGCCCCGCACTCTGATGGTAGACGCACATTTTTGACTCGTCGTAACCCCGAGGTTTGGGGTTAGGTACAGGTTTAGGATCCCAGAGTTGAATTAATTTTTACTTAACTAGCATGGGAAGGAAATCACTAATTTCTCCATATAGTTCGGAGAATATCCGATTTTGGCTCCACCTTTTCTCGACATATTGTTGTCCTTTGTCTTGGCGGAATGTATTGGTGATCGGTGCTTTCCCTACAACCCTGATATAAGTAGGTGTTGCAATGGTTGGGTTGACATAATTAATTTCCTTATTCTTTGTCGAGCTTTGCCCTATATTGAATCCGGAGTATACGCCGTCCTTCATTGCGTCCTCAATGCTTGCTCCTTTCCTTCGAAAATCGGAAAGATTTTCGGGCGCAGACATGCTGACGAATACCCTGTAAGACATTGAGAGATTTTTCATTAGCATTTTTAGCTGCGCCTCTTCTGATGGTCGTTCGAACATTTCGAAAACTTTCTTGTCCCACCGACTCATCCAATCGATGAAACCTTCATGTGCCCCTTGTCGAAGGGACTCAAGCTGGCGTAAGGCCATAGAGTGATCTGTATTTTTAGCAAAATGTTCGACGAACGAATTAATCATGACTGGCTATGTTGAGATTTTTGATTTCTCTGCATGTTGGTACCAATCAAGGGCTAACCCCGTCAAGCTTTGTCGGAACAAGTTTAGCAGCCAGTCGTCGGTTAAACCTTGGGGCTTTAGGTATTTGGGATACAGCTTAATGTGAGACCACGGGGGTCCCCTGCCATTATATTTTTACATTTTTGGAAACTTGAAACCTTCACACAAGTATCCATTCGGAGGAGTGTACCATACTTCACCATCCACGCCAGTATTGTCCTCAATTATTGACAGCCTCTTCATTATGTGTTCTTTGAAATGCTCGAATTCCAAGCTCTCTTTGTTTGGTGTTGGGATTTCATTATTGTCACTTGTACTTCCAGACGCTCCGTTTTTGTTTTGATCTTTTGGTTGATGATCGTCCTGGGTCCAGAGCCATTTGCATGTTGATGAGAATCTGAGCCTTTTCCGTCATTTCTAGCCTCATCTTGTAGCTTCTTAAAGAAATTGACGAGTTTCTCTTCAATAATTTGTTCTATCTTTGAGGTGAGGATGTCAGAATTATCGGTTTCCCCTTTCCCATGTTATGAAGCATCCATCTTGACCAGTCTTCCTCCCTCTCCCCGATGCCAAGTACGAGTGTAAGCCCCCCCCCCCCCCTCGCGTTATGGTTGCTTACGCTTGTATAAGTACCTGAAATCACAAAATCTGAAATATGATATCAGTATATAATAAAGAAAAGATTATAAAATTTCCCTTTAATCATTTTTCAAGTTGAATCTCTTGTTTTTCAGCAGTGAAGTCGCCATTGTAGAAATCGAGGCCTGGCACGGGTCGAGAGCCGGTCTATTATGATCCCTAATTTTTCAAAGGGGGAAGTCTATGTGCGAATCCGTTCGTAGATGTTCACCGTACAAGGTCGGACAGAGGTAGCTTCTCACTAGTTCATTAATAAGAGGGATAACTCTGCAAAGAAAAGATAGATGTTTTGAATTCGCCACCTGACTAAGGGAGTCAGGACCCTTTAACTAATTTGAATTCTTTCGGGAAAACAAAACTAGTTATGACTTTCATATTTTGGTCTGCTATCAAAGAGTCTGGGTAAGAAGATTCTGGTACGGGATGGGAAGGTGTTAGGCACCCATCAACCGCCAAATCGTAAGATTGGCCTCTACCAAATGATTAAAGGAGAATATTTATAAATAGTAATGCATAGTAACGAATAGTGATGCATAATGACTGGCGAATAGTGATGCATAGTGACTGATGAATAGTGATGCATAGTGACGAATATTTTTGATATGAACGCGCAATTGGGGGATACGTTTATTAATTGGGGGATATTGATTACTTCCCCCACCCCATGATTTCGGCTAAGGGGTGACCAAAAGATATGAAAGTACTAAAATACCCTTTGGTTAATTAAAAAACTTTATGAAAATACTATTATACCCTTTCCCCTAAAACATTAAAATCAAAAACCAAAACACGTCGGAAAAGATGAAGAACACGCCGGAAAAGATGAAGACCATGCCGGTACTGAGTTCCGACATGGTTATTTATGATGAAGACCATGCTGATACTGGGTTTCTCAGTATCGGCATTGTTATTTAGGATGAATACCACGCTGGAAGTGAGTTCCGGCATGATTATTTAGGATGAAGACCACGCCGGAAGTGATGAAGACCACGCCGGAAGTGATGAAGAACATGCCGGAAGTGATGAAGAACATGTCGGAAATGATGAAGACCATGCCGGAAGTGATGAAATTCAATGCCGGAACTAAATGCCGGCATGCTCGATATAAATCTATCAATGCCGGTAGTTAAGTGAAAAAAAAAATCAAGTTTCTTGATACTTTTCATCATGTTCCGGCATAAACATTTAAGCAAAAACCATGCCGGAAGTAGTTCTGGCATGCTCGAAAATCACCTAACTGTGCCGGAAGTAGACTTATTTTGACAATGGGTCTAATGTGGGAGGGAATTCCGCTTTATACCCGCACTTTGATTTATCCCACTGGGAAAATTAATAATGAAACACAAATTTCTTATGTAACGCGAAGAGTAGTCATGGTGTTACTACGAAATGGAAAACCATTCCGTTCCCGTATGACTACATAATTTACCAAAGAGATATGCAATTAATATACCTGAATTATGATAATAAAATTTGAAAAAGATTCTTATGACGATTTCCTTCTTCCGTTAAGTATGTTGAAAGTAGTTAAAGTACTAGCAATTTAATGCTAATCTTTTAAAAACTTAAAGACAATACTTGATTTGATATTCCTATTTTTTTGGGTTTTTCTCAAAATAAACTATAAATGTATAAAGCAATGATAACTATTGTGTAGGAAGAAAATTTGATTTCTCTTTGATTAAATGACCAAATACATAGAGTTTCTTGCAGGAATATTGAAAGGAGAATTAAAGGAACAAGTGTTTTAGAAGTGGTATTTCTCTAGGAAACTAATTCCCAAAGAAGAAACTCTCGTGAGAAGAAAATGTTATGTCTCAAGTATGAGCTCGACCCCTATTTATATAAGCGGATCCCCGACAACGTTCCCTTAATTCCTCCGGATTCAAAGCGCCTTCCAGAAGAAAAAAATGTCCTTTGCAAAGAAAACTTTTTTTCTTTTCAAAACATATGTGGGTCCCACCAAAGAAAATGATTTTTCTTCCAACATTTACTTACTCTCCCAAGTGATGTGGGTCCCATTTGATTATTTCTTTCTTTAACCATTGTTGAATAAATTCTTCCATTTTCCATACGTATGAAGAGAATTATCCCACTTACTAAAGTCTTGGTGTTGATAATGGAAGATGAAAAGTGGTAGCCCCTTAACGTCTTCTGAGTTCTTGTTTTGATCATAACTTCTTTATACGAACTCATAATGACCCCGTTCTTTCACCATTGACTTTGTATTTTCCTCCTCTTAAATGTAATAGCAAGAACTCTTTGGTTTGAATGGATAATAAAACAGGCAAATGAATAGTGCTTGTGGGTTTGATTGGGTAGTATTTGTGGGCTTGATTGGGTAGAGATTATAAAAATCCAATAATTGTTCCACAAATAATTTCTCTTGTATTTGCCTTCGCAGTGTAGAAGTAATGTTTTCATGGAGGGTGCGAAATTGGGGTGTCAACAAGACCCTCGAACCATTTTAGCGCCTATCCTGTTATACTTGATGCAAAATACTTGCACAACACAGCATCATGATTCTCCCATTGTAACATAAATCTCACATAAGCTTTAATATGTTGAATCACACAAGTTTTTCCATCAAAGATGCTAGTTAACACAGGCAAACTGCATTTTGGCGGTATTCCTCCTAATTGTACTTCTTGTGAGAATGGAGTTTTCGCAGCTTCTTCTATGGCTTCATCCATTTGTCTCCTACCTCCTTCCCTCCTATTATTCAGCATTCCTCTCATTTCTGCTAGTTCTCTTAATATTTTTTCATTTACCCCGGACGCTGGTTCCATTGGTCTCTTCACTTCTGCTTCTCTTCTCCTGCGTTCTTACCTGTCTTGTGATGCGAGAGTTTGATTTCCTTACCAAGTATTTTCTTCTTGTCTTTCTCTGCGATCTTCTCTTTCATTTCTTTCATGAATTCGCACACCATTATATCTCTCATTTTCTCCTCTGCGATTTTGCTCACTCCTTATCAATTCTCTTTGTTGTCTTTCGATTCTCCTTTGTATTCTATCATATTCTTCATTGATATTACCATTATTGCGGTTTTGATCGCTTCTTATTTCTCGATTATCATGGTTGTTCTGACGTATTGCTTCTTGGAATTATCTTTCCTCCACTTCTGCTCTCAATCTCTTTCTCTCCTAGGCTAAACGTGCTTGTTCAGCATAATGTCTCACAATTTCTTCTTCAATTACTTGCTTATTTCTGCGATTTTCTCTCCCATGTAATATTCTTCTTGGTTTTCTTCATCACCATGGTTATTTCGTTCCTGACGTTGCCTGTTTCGTGGAATTTCTCCATGTGGAATATGTCGATCTTCAATCATTTCTCTATTTTCGCGACGTTCTTCATCTAAATTTTGCACCTCTTACCCAATATTTCCATAAGCATTTTCTACAAATGAGTTTCGTCTTTCTTCTGATTGATCTTGAACTTGATCTTGTAGTACTTCTTGACCTTCTATTTTGTAGTATCATATTCTCCATTCTCAATTCATGGTTCTGTCTTGTCAAATTAGCACGTTCTTCTGCTTCTATTCTCCTTTCTTCATGTATTCTTTGTCTCAATTCCTCTAATGCTTCTACTTCTCCATTTCCATGAATTATTCCTCCAATTACTTCTTGATATTCCTCTATTCGCCTATCGTTTCTTAATTGCTGCTCCTCTTCCGCTTCTCCTGCTGAATCTGACTGCCATGTGTGTATAATCACTCTATCATAATCCATAGTTCTATTTTGCGCTGGTGTATGCTGAATTGATTGTTGAATTTGATTTTCTCCATCATTTATTGTATTCATTCTTGACGGTTTTCCAGTTTCGTTTCTTCTTTCTCCAGCAAGTCTATTACTCCTCCTCACAGTTGTTGGTTGTCTTGAAGCATTTTTTCTTCTATCCATCTCTTTAACCTCAATGGATTGTTGAAAATTATATGAAATCTATCACAAAATGCTCCAAATTCTTTCAAATCACAATATTAATTTTTACACTATCCACAAGGACGAATCCATGTTTTTAGCACCAATATGTAGTAGCAGGAAGTCCCCCACTACACCCCTCACAAGAATTCATAATAATCAACACATCTTTAAAAGATTAAGAACGGCACTTTTATTAATTGATTCACAGAAATGTTACAACAAATGGAAGAAAACCAGAATACAATCGCTCTTTAAGCTTTCTCTCTCCTAATGACTTGCTCAACACTCAAAAAAAGATCTCCCTCCCTTACGCTTGTTCATCTCTTTATATAGGAATTTACATAGTGGGTGACAGCTAATCTGTCCTTTATTTTAGGATCTGACTTGCGATACTCTCGCAAGCTTGTTAGTGATACTTCCTCACAAACCTCTTTCGTTTGCAAGATTATCACACTTTCTTCAAGTTTATACTACCGTCATCTATTACGTCACTTTCTTAACCATTCTGCGACATTTGTAATGAGTTGTTAAAATTTCGCAAGAGTGTTGTTGTTAACTTCGCAAGACTGTTGCTCCTGCGATATTCTGATCCTAAAGAAAACATTGATCTTCTCGTAGTAGATGTTTGGAAAACTATCAATAGTTACTTTAGATCCAAACATGTTTTAGAAGAGATGAATCATACTTTCTTATCTTTAAATCCTAAAGTCGGTAATCCCTCAACATCTGCTGACCTTATGCCAATTTCCTTATGCAATGCTAATTACAAGATCCTTGTAAACAGAATGAAACTACTTTTGATCAAAACAATTAGCCCTTATCTAGCACCATATCTTCCTAATAGACATATTCAAGACAATATTATTATTGCTTATCGGTTGGTGCATACCATAAAAAGGAAATGGAAAAAAGATAAGATGAGAGTCATGGGTATTGAACTTGATATATCTAAGGCCTTTAACATAATCAAATGGTCTTTCTTAAATGATGTCCTCGAATATTTCAGGGTTTCTACTTATTGGCGTGATCTTATCCACCAATGCATTATTAGTACTACCAACATCTCAATTATGCTTAATAGTTCTCCATGAAAATATTTTAGATCAAATAAGGGTGTGAGATAGGGGGATCCCCTGTCTCCATACCTTTTATAATTTATATGGAGTCTTTCTTATGGTGAGTATCGTCAGAGCGTGCAGGAAAGCTCAATAAGCTAGCAACACAATAACCATTAGATTATGATCTGAACAGCCGAGTTAATTTGCCTTATCTTTTCTAGACTCTACAGCATAAGTAAGTCCTTTTAATTTATTCTTTATTTATCTATGACCTTTTCATTTTATCTTTTAGGTCTTGTTCAACATCTTAAATAGTTTGTACTAGCAAAACTCTTTTGAAGTCTAATTCTCACTTCCAAATAGAATCGAACCTTAAAAGAGTATACATTCTACGAATTTTGGGTTGCCTCTTAAGAATTTTTTTATCCGATATGAGATCGAATCATCTTTCTTATTTAGAAGGTCAGAAACAATCCCAAAGGGATTTCTGGTTGAAAAATCCAAGCCCGGTAGTGTGTATTTGTCCTTGAGATAGTTTAGGTTTCAAAAACCTAAACGTTATCAACTTGTCTTTACTTTCGGAAAAAACTTGGAACTTAATCTATAAATACCAGGATTTATGAGCGATTATACTCATGTATAAGTAATTTAAACATGGTCATCCTCTTCATTACAATAAGAACAAAGATGGTTCTTATGTATGGAATTGCATATGTAGGGGTCTAGATTTTATCTTGAATAACACCTACTAGGAGGTTAGAAATGGAGACAATATATTAGTATTCAAATATAATCGGATTCCTAACATTGTTCAGCCTCTCTATGTGGCAGAACCCAATCCGAACTACTATATCTCGGATTTTATTGATCAAGGATACTAATACTTGGAAAGTTGGCATGGTTATTGAATTCTTCACTGTTCACAATGCTCAGTAATTTGCTCTAGGATTCCTATTGAAAAGGCGGGGGTCTAGCAACCACACCCAATACTTCGAATTAGCAATCTATATGGACAAACTCCAATATTATTTCTAGAGAATCAACTAGACAGTTAGACTCAATCAATAGAAAAATATAGCAAAGAGTTTATATCTCTATCTCTCGATTTAAATCTTACTCAAGCAAACTGCGAGTCTCAATTTAAATACAAGAGAGATAAACTTGGATGATACCAAAGACCAAAATTCAAGTGTCAACCAATTTAAATCAACAACCAAAAGGTGGGATATTCTAATTGATTGAACAACAACGCACAACCTGTATTATTTCAATTATAAAGATAAACAATATAATGCGGAAAATGGCATAACACAGACACCAGAATTTTGTTAACGAGGAAAACGCAAATGCAGAAAAACCTCGGGACCTAGTCCATATTAAACATACATTGTATTAAGCCTCTACGGACACTAGCCTACTCCAAGCTAACTTCGGTCTGGACTGTAGTTGAAACCCAATCAATATCACATTGATCCAAGGTACAGTTATTCCCCTACGCCTCTGATCCCAGCAGGATACTACGTACTTGATTCCCTTAGCTGATATCACCCACAATAAAGAGTTTCTACGACCCAAAGTCGAAGAATTTAATAAACCAATCTGTATCACACAGAAAATTCTATGGTAATAGATAAATCCGTCTCCCATGAATATACCTACGAGTTTTGTTCCGTCTTTTGATAAATCAAGGTGAACACAGGAACCAATTGATAAAACCAGACTTATATTCCCGAAAAATAGCTCAGATTTATCAATCACCTCACAATAGTCTTAGTCGACGCAGCGAAAAAAAATATTGTGAAATCACAAACGACGAGACAAAGATGTTTGTGACTACTTTTATATCTTGCCTATCGAAGATAGAAATCTCAAGCCAATTATTACAATTGTACTCGTACGATAGAAACAGCAAGATCAGATCACACAACTACGATAAAAGTAGTATCGGTTTGGCTTCACAATCCCAGTAAAGTCTTTAAGTCATTAACCTGATTTTTAGAAGAAGAAAAAAAAAGGTTAAAGGAGAATCGACTCTAGTTATGCCACTAGTATCACACGTAAGGTGTGGGGATTAGGTTTTCCAGTTACTAGAGTTCTCCCTTATATAGTCTTTCAAATCAGGGTTTGCAATCAATGTTAGCTTAGTAACAAAGCATTCAATATTCATCGTTAGAAGAAAACCTGATTAGATTCAAGATAATATTTATCAACCGTTAGATCGAAAACATAGCTTGTTATACACACATGAAATGCACGTTTGTGGGCTTGTGAAAACCGTACCCAAACTTGTACATTAGTTGGTTCAACATAGTTAACCAAATGGTTAGCCATATGATAACTTTCATATCAACCATATTCTTGTTCTCCATAACTAGTTCAAGTGACTCATATGAACTAGTTAGAGAGTTGTTCAATTTCTTAGATCTTTATGTACTACACAAGACACCATTGAAGCAAAAACAATTTGATTCACTCGAATAGGTTCATTAACTATATAGCCACGGTTTGCAATAGCATTCCTTAGATTATAAAGATGAGTTCACGAACATCGTTTTTAGACATCACCTACTCAAGTTCACGGACTTAAGTTACCGGATAGAGGTCACAAACTCTAGCAGAAATTCTCGAGTTTGAGAACTTCGCCAGTTCGCGGACTGGGTTCGCGGACTGAGCTCGTGGACTGAATCTCACGCACTTCTCCGGTTCTCTTGATCAACAAAGTTCGCAAACTTTGGTTCAAGGAATAAGGACTTATACACATATGTGTTTCCAAAACAATGCTTATATCCTTCATTGGTTACATTATCTAAACTCTCATTTCAATCATTGAAACATTCTCAGAGGACATTATATAGTTGTTATTCACAAACCATTTTTGGTCAGAGCAATTTTCAAAGTGATTGAAACTTAACATGACTTTCGTCACTAGGTAAAGATGAACTTGGCTAAAGCGAAAGATTTACCAACACATATTTTGATAAATAAATAGGCGAGTTATACTTGGCTCGAAATACCACATGTGTATAATCTTAGTTTATATAGTAAAGCGAATTTTGTCTCGAGATAGGTGATAAAGTAGATAGACTTTTGAGTGATAGATAAGTTCAAGTCTCCATATATGTTTTAGTCGATGAAGATCCACCAGTTCCTTGAGTAGTCCTTCGTATTGTATGATGATTGTTATGGAGTGCTTGATCTCAACTACACTTTCTATCCTAGTCCGATACCTTAGCTATAATAGATTAGAAATCAAGACTTATAGTTTTGATCAATAACATTGACAAACATGCTTGAGATAGCAACCATGCGAGTTCGACCGAGAAATGCACTAATACCTATGTTGGGCCATGATACACTCATTTGGCCATATGGAAAAAATGGACAATTTTCTGTTAAGTCGGTATACAAGGTTATTTTTGGAAAAAAAAAATCATGCAAAATCCTAATAATAATAACACCATCTACAAAGTTTCATGGAGCTTACACATATTGCCTAAAGTTTAGGTTTTTATCTGGAAGTGCCATGAGCTTACATCTAAATCTTTCCTCAGTAGATATAGCAATAGCCACGATTTTACATGTACAATGTCCAGTTCAGGAGTAAGTGATGAGTCCCCTAAATATATTATTTTGCACTGTGCATTCACCAAATCTCTGTGGTTTATTACTCCCTATAATGCTCCCATTACTCAAGACCGTAATAGGAATCTTAATACGCAAGAGTGAATTATTTAATGGTTAGATGCTCCCCACCTTAAGGACAAAATATCTATTTTTTTCACCATTACTTAGTCTATACAGAGAGATAAATATTTTTACATCTTTCAGAATAAGACTTTGAATCATCAGAATACGATGAGAGTTGCTCCTAAACTGAACACTCTACTTTTTATCTTTCTTCCACACTATCATCTTATAACATAGTGAATAATCAGTCAGTGTCTAGGGACCTCAATGATATATTATGTGTCCTACCTTCAGATTTTGTTTATTGTCTATTGTGATGCTTTTTACGACAGAGATACTAACTTAGAAGGTATTGGCCTTGTGACGTATGAAATTGCAGGTACCTAAATTAGCAGAGACGCTAAATGGGTGCATCCCAGGAGTAGTGAGAAATGATAAATGGGCAGAGAGCTTCACTTTACTTGAAGATGTAAATGGGTACATTCTCTTAACAAAGACATAGTCTATCTCATTAGTGATGAAGAGCTTTTAGTAAATTATATGAACCAGTTGTACTAATTTAATAACACTATTTTAGATGACTGTCATTTTTTACTTAATGAGTTTAGTTATGCTAAGGTTGAATTTCTAAAAGGAAATTTTACGCTGATATTAGAGAAAAGTACTGAAGAAGAACTAGAATCTTGGGTGATGGTTAGATGTATCCCCAAGTTTTCTCAATGCTTGATTGTACTTCTTAGTTTCTTCAACAAATTGTTTTTCCTAACAAAAAATGTAAAATAATTAAAGTTGAGATGAGTCCAATATTTGAAATTGCGCTCAGCGTAAAATGAAACCATGCTTTAGATTGGATTCCAAGCTACTCGAAAAACTACCAGGAAGTCATTATTTTAGGATTCATTTCTTGTCACACATATTTACATTTGAAATTACTTGAATTTCACCCAAAGACTTGCTCTAACACATATGGTTTTATGATTGAGGGAGGATCCATGTCAATCTTATATGGACGCTATCCATATAATATTGAACCAATTTTTCTTTAGACTCCAAATGACAACGAATTTGAGCCAAATATTTTGATGATATGTGTTGAGATTATTAGCCCACATTGTCTGGGTCATCTATGATCCTACAGTTTATGATCCTTAGGGCCAATCCACTTGTTGTCAATTAGTTTTGAGTTGGATGCCCATATTTTAATATGATATCAGAGCAGGCTATTTGTGTCGATTTATTTGACTAAACCTTTAGTCCACGTCACTCGATTTATTGTCCACGTGTTAGACCCAACGAGGCTACACGTGATGGGGCGTGTTGAGATTATTAGTCCCACATTATCTGGGTTATCTATGACCCTGCGATTTATAATCCTTAGGACCACTCCACTAGATTTTCCATCTACCGAATCTAATTTCGACTGCTAATATTTAACAGTTTATGTCTTGGATTGTGCTCATTTCTTTGGTAGGAATTTAGAGTTTAATAAGAAGAACATTTTTTTTTTGTAAATAAGATATTTCATTTCCCAAACTAAGGCTTAGGATGAACCCGAGAAACAAAAGAAGAAGAACTATCTAATATCAATCCACATGCGGATTTTCTGATATTAGATTTATCTACTGAGAGTTGGTGTTGAATACAAGTAGGGGGGAAATTTTCCCATAAAACAGTTAAAGTTAAGACCTAGCATATTTTGCTAGAATATCTGCCGCCTTGTTTCCTAGTCTAGGAACAAAATAAAAACCCAAAAAGTTGTTACATAATTGAACCAATTTGTTGGCTTTATCTGAGAAAGCTTTAGAACGCCGGGAAATATCATATGCCTTTCCTTGAAGATATTTGAACAGACTCTCGCAATCCACTTTGATGATAAAATTTTTCAGACCCATCTCTTTCGCCAAAATAGCAGCTTGCATCACTCCTAAAGCCTCTGCTTCTTGTGGGCCTGTTGTTGTTGGCTGCCCTGATTTTTCTCCTCATGTGTTGCCTACATCATCTCTCAGAATTATAGCATAACTAGAAGGTAAAGTTTCATAAATCCAAGCTGCATCAACATTAATTTTGAGAGTGTCTTTTATAGGTGCTTGCCAAGTTTGTGTTGAGACTTTCATGTGCTGCTTCTTGGGCTTGTCTTGCGCATTGTTCTTCTTTGACCAGAAAGCAATATATCCTTGTATTTCTAGAGCTCAGAAGATATTAGAGGATGTCGATTTGTTTTCAAAAACGATGTTACACCTTTCCTTCCAGATGAACCACATCTTAGTAAGCACTAATTCCAAGCTATATGGCAAGGTTAAAGAAGTAGAATCTTATTGTACTATGTGTAGAACTGAAATAGAGACCATTGAACATCTTTTATTACATTTCCCTTATGACAAAGAGGTTTGGAATTCAACTCCAAACCCCTTATCTCTGAATATAGACCCCTCTAGTACCTTATTGGACATTTGCAAAGAGTGGATTACAAATCCTAAGAAACAAATCTCCTTAGAGTTAATGGCTAAGGCATTCTGAAGATATTTTCATATGAATAGTTGGATTCTATGAGAGGTATCTAGTTTCCATAAGGAAATCCAAAAAGACTCAGGTAAGTCTAAGCTAACTATATCAGTCCAGTTTCATTCAATTTATCATACACGGATTTTACTGTGTATTCTCCTGACTTGTTTAGAGTCCATCTAAGTTGATCTTTCTTTAGTACGTGATTCTTATCTTAAAATGGTAAATATTCTGAATTTTAGAGGCTATATTATTTGGAAAGTTTGAGTGTATGATGTCTAGGTTCCAAGAATTGGTTTCAGAATCAATCAGGTCATAAACTAGCAAAAGATGGTTGTTCTGTGGGTTCCTAAAGTTTTATAAAGTTTCAGTTAGCTCACGTATCCACTTGTCACTCCATGTAATGATATCATTCTCATTTCCTACTTCCCAAATGCTATATTTATAAATGAGTTCTAAACCTTGACTGATACAGTTCCAAGTCCAGGAACCATTTGTTTTTGCTTTAGCTCTCAAAGGTTGCTTGTTTCTGAATTATCTAGAGTTCATAGTCTTGACCCACGGAGCATCTGGTTCTTTAACTAGTCTACATGCTAATTTATCATGCATTGCTAGATTGAATTTATGAGCCTATTTGAAACCTAACCCTCCTTTTTGGATTGGTTTACAAATATTTGGCCACCTTTGGATAAAAGCCTTTTTTCCCTGTTTCTTTTTCCCCACCAAAAATCTCGCTGAATAGCATTAATTTTGATAGTTATCTTTTTAGGAAGTATAAAACATCCCATTTGGTAGAAAGGAATACTAGATAAAACTGCTATGTTTAAGACTGATCTACTAGGTTGTGAAAGCACTAAACCTTTCCATCCTTTGGATTTGGATTCCATTCTCTCCTATATTGGAGCAAAAGTTTTTATTTTGGACCTATCCATGAATAAGGGAGCTCCTAAATATGGGTCTTTAAGACTAATATGCTTAATTTTCAGGAGTTTAGATATCATTCTTTGTGCTTTGGAGCTACCTTCCTTCCGAAGAAAATTCCCGACTTTTTAAAATTAATGAGTTGACCATAAGATTTACTAAAAATTTCTATAGTATCAAGAAGGTTCCTGCATTCTACAAGGTCAGCTTTTACAAAAAGAAGGCAGTCATCTGCAAAGAAAAGATTAGAGATTAGTTCACTTTTGGGAGTTATTTTAATTGCATGAAGAATCTTTTTATTCTCTTGTTGGAGAAGGAGTCTAGACAAGATTTCCATACATATGATAAAAAAAAAAGGTAAGGGGATAAAGGATCCCCTTGGCGCAAACCTCTAGAAGGGTTAAAAGCTTTACCAGGAGAACCGTTCATAAGGACAGAAATAGTTGTAGTTGAAATGCATTGTTCTATTAACAGACAAACATCTTTATTAAATTCAAAAGAGGTCAAAGCAGACATAAAGAACTTCCAGTTGACCCTATCAAAGGCCTTAGACATATCTATTTTATTGCCTAAACCACCAGTTATGGCTTTCTTGTTTTTGAAAGAGTGTATGATTTCATGAGCAGCTATAATATTATCAGAGATTTGCCTAGAGGAAAGGAAGGCTGACTGAAATGGAGATATTATTTTATCCAAAAAGGGTTTAATCCTATTGGCCAGAATTTTGACAATAACTTTATAAACTATGTTACATAGTCCTATTGGCCTAAACTGGCTGGGATTTTTTGGTTGTTTTACTTCAGGAATTAATAATAGATGTGTCTTATTCAGTTCAAGGTTCAAATGTTTATCTAAGAATAAATTTTGGGCTGTTAGAGTAACTTGTGAACCTACTGTGTCCCAATTGTGTAAGAAAAAACTGACAGGGAAGCCATCGAGTCCCGAGGATTTATTAGGCTTCATGTTCTTCAGCACTAAAAAGATTTCTTCCCTAGTAGGTGGGACTAAAATACTGTTATTTCCTTGAGTAGAGAGAACTGGTATTATATCTTTAAATAAGAGTTCATTAGAGGGATGATCAGGCAGAGGTTCCTTGAAGAGAGTTTGAAAATAATCTGTAAAGATGAAACTGATCTCCTGTCTATTTCTAGTTACTACATTTTGAGTATTTAACATACTTTCTATTTTATTCCATTTCCTTCTTCGCAAAGTTATTGTATGAAAGTATTTAATATTTCTTTCTCCTAACTCAATAATGTTATCTCTAGATTGTTGCTTTGCTATGGTATTTTGGGTATCATAAAGAAGTTCTAGCTCTAGCATTTTTTTTCTTTTTCTATTGGTACTCGGTACATCTACTTGCCTTTAGTCTCTCAATGTCTTTAAGAAATTTTTTGATCTTCTTAGAGCAATCGCAGTGGGCGACTAAGACCAAATATTTGGGTTGAGAACGAGACGTAGTGGGACGTATTATCGATCAAATCCCAGACTAAACCTAAATCCCATAGTATATTTGGTTCGCGACTAAGACCAAACCCAAATTTAGTCGAGCGTACGTAAAGTTAACGCCCCATGCCAGGCGTTAATAAAGTCTCTGCCCCATTTTTTTTTCCTCTTTAGTGGGGCGAGGACTATACCTCAGCCCCATTTTTTTTTTTTTCCTTTAGTGGGCCGTGGTTTATACCTCCGCCCCATTTTTATTTTATTTTCGGAATCTCATCGGCCGAACGTATAGTTTACGCCCCACACCAGGCGAACTTATACTTCACGCTCGACCAAATTTAGTCTTCTCCCCGTAGCGTCACACACCAGACTAAACTAAAATTTGGTCGTTTTTTTTTTGTCTTTAATCTTTGGTTATACTCGTAGCACTGCAGTCGCTCTTATAGGGCAATCCAAGTATGTTTCTTTTCCAATCCAGCAAATTGGTACCTAAAGTGGTCAAATTCTGTATTAAGGTGTGAGAGATATTCTGAGTAATATTATCTTTCCAAGCTGGTTCAAATTGTATGAATAGTGTCTGATTTGTCCATGGATCCTCCCTCTGAATGATTTAACTTATAGAGTACATGTTTTACGTGATGTAAGAGCAAGTCTTATGGTGGAATCCATCCTATTCAAAGTGTGGAAAATTCATGGAATGTCAAGTCTAGTGGCTTCCAAGTTGGTGTTTTCCACACAAAATCCAAGCAAAGTTCCATGGTTTGGTGGAACGTTGCGTGAAATCCATCAATAACGTGAATAACAATAGCGCTGAACGCCAATAAGAATAGCGCGGTAGAGGACAAGAAACGCCAATATGAATGGCGTTGAACGCTAATCAAAATAGCGTAAGTCAAGCGCTATTAAGATTGGCGTTCAACGCCATTCATAGTGGCGTTTCCTGAGCGCTAATAAGATTGGCGTTTTGACCAATTGTCGGTCTGTAAGACTGTAACATTTTTGGAGAGGATAACCCAAGTCGGAAGCAAAGTCTTCATGAAGCAAACTTTTTGGGTATTTTGAGAACATACCCAATCACCTTGATCCTACGACTTGTAGACTGCAGGGTAGTGTATTCCACCTTCCTTAGATTGAAATTTAAAATCCAAGAACTAAAAGCTAGGGTCCTTAAATATTTTGGGAATCGTGCAAATTTGGAAAAAGGAAATCTATTTCCTTTCTCTTATCTGCCAGCAAATATATAAATAAACTTTCGTCCAAGGAGGGACTATCAATATTACAAAGAGGGATTATGGCGCTTCCATCAAACGAATCTAAAGGAAAAGTTGACAATACTGATCACGAAGAAAAAGAGGCTAATCATGAAAAAGAGTCACCTTTTGACGGTAGAACTTACAAAAAGTTATTGTTTATGAGAATTACAATAAACGCTAATAAGATTGGTGTTTCGCGCTATTAAAAATGGCGTGAAACGCTATTAACATTAGTGTTTTGACCGTTTAATAGCATTTTTCAGCGTCATTAACAATAGCGTTTTGCGTTATTTTTATTAGCGTTTTCTATGTTCCACCATTAGACTTGCATTTCCATCCACAATTCCAAATGCTGAGGTGGCATGGAAGATGGAAGATGAATGGATTCCACCGTAAGACTTGATCTAATAAAGTCTCAAATGATCACACACCGCAACAAGACAACAGCTTGACGATGTATCAGTGTGCATGACATGTATCGCTTCTTCGGGTCCCTCCTCTCGGACACGTACTTCTCCAGTCGCCCCTTCTCTCCTCTTCTACTTTCAAAGAGTTCCTCTATCTCTCTGTCTCTCTCAAGAACAAAGAAAGAAAAAATGCAGGCAACAACGACGACTATTCCTCTAACCTGCTCACTGTTTCCACTCCAAGGTACCCATTACCCTTAGAACCTCTATCTGCATCATCTATAGTGAAACCAGGCTAATCAAAATCTATGTTTTTTAATTTGTTTTGTTGGGGGGCTCATTTTTAGGTTCTCATGGAGCTGTTGGACCATCAAAATGTAATCACCCACAGTGGAGAAACTTACAGGTAACTAAATTTTTTTATTTAGTTTCTTATTGTTAGCTGAAATTCTACACCCAAAGTCCTAACTTGTTTTCAGTTGGTTCTTATCCACATAGACCATAAACCCTAAACCCCTAAATTTAATTTGTTTATTTTTATTTTTATAATTTACATAAGAAACCGAGTCTCTTGAATTCCATTTGGGAAACTTTGTGTAAAGGAATTTTTAGGTTTCACTCTTGTAATATCTTCCTGTTTTACTTGGATTTCTGGTCATCTGAAATTCGTGCTGCTGAATTTATATAAGCTGAGCCTCTTTTGAATCTTGTCTCCATTCAAGTGCATTCTGTTTTTTTTCCAGCGAAAATGTTCTCAGAAGGCATTTCAAATTACAGCACAATTTGAGTTGAAGCCTCCTCCATACCCACTGGTATGTCATCATAGGAAGCCATAAAGTCATTGCCCAATTGATTTGTTTTATGTCTAACTATGATCTTTTTAATTTATGTGCCAGAATGCTCTAGAGCCACATATGAGTAAGGAAACTCTTGAATATCATTGGGGTAAACACCACAGAACATATGTGGATAACCTAAATAAACAGATAATAGGCACTGAGCTAGATGGATTGCCACTAGAAGATGTTGTGCGTATTACATATAACAAAGGGGATCCTCTTCCAGCCTTCAACAATGCTTCCCAGGTATACTTTCCATTTCCTTAGATTGGGCTTTCTTTGAATTTTTAAAATGAAAGCTCGAAGTGGTTCTTATCAATTCTTATAAGAATTTCACTCGAGTTATTTCGTGGGTTGAGGAGTTTTTAGTACAGGGATACATTTCATTCTGTTGAAATTCTGAAACCTTTCTTTGTCCGCGAAAACCCAAAAAAGTTGTAGTTTTTGCTGAGAACACTATTTAAGCTTGTACGAATTTGAACTTGAGGTTCCGCTGTTAAAGTGAGGAAGTGATGTTCATATTATAATTTCTCTATCTTAGATAAGTAATGAAACTCTTCACCATAATGATAGTGGATGGATTACGAATCAGAACAAGTGAACGCAAAGGTGAATACACTTTTGTGATCAACTGTATTTGTTATTTACAAGTTTTCATTCTAACGTAGAACGTAATATTTGTTATTGATTTCCTTCAGTACTGAACTACTCATTCCTAACCAAAGAAAGAATCACTGATTATCTTTTGTTTATTGGCAGATATGGAATCATGATTTCTTTTGGGGATCCATGACACCAGGTGGAGGGGGGAAACCATCTGGGGAACTTTTAGAAATGATTGAAAGAGATTTTGGTTCTTACGAGAATTTCATTACAGATTTCAAGGCTGCTGCTTCTACACAGTTCGGTTCTGGTTGGGCTTGGCTAGCTTGTGGGTGAATTATATACTGTTCTGTTTGCTTATCTTTGAGACAATTTACATTATTGTAATAACCAAAGGTCTATTTGTTTCTTTTTTTACTACTTTCAGATAAAGCCAATCGACTTGATGTGGGCAATGCCGTCAATCCTTGTCCGTCAGAGGAGGACGAGAAACTTGTAGTAGTGAAGAGTCCAAATGCTGTGAACCCTCTAGTCTGGGATTACACTGTGCGTATAATTTGACTACACTATGTTTCCTTACTCTAGATATATGTCCATGCTTGTCAACTAGCGCCCAGTTATATGGATTCCTGGTTTCTTTTTCAAAACAAAGTGTAGCTCCTGTTGCTACGACGGGTCTTAGAAATGTAATCAACACAATAGCTAATTTAGTTGGTCTCTTAATCAGCTAAACAGAACTCCATTAGAACATAATTATATGGTTATTTTCCATGTAAATCTCATGCAAAATTTTGTTTTGCTTGCAGCCAATTCTCACCATCGATGTTTGGGAGGTACCAACCTATACCTAACGTGTTTCTTGCTCTTATATTTTGCAACTATAGCTGTTTGCTAAATACTAAATCTTGTTTGAAATTTTCATGTGGTTTAACAGCATTCCTACTACATCGACTACCGGGTAAGAATCCACGTCCCCTTCCCTTCCCTCTCGGGATTGACATTATTTATTTTTGTTTTAATCCTCTACTCGTATGTCTCAGAATCGACGGCCTGACTACATATCAGTCTTTGTGGAGAACCTCGTCTCCTGGGAGGCAGTCAGTTCTAGACTTGAGGTGGCAAAAGTTCGAGCAGTTGAGAGGGAGAAAGAAGAGGAGAGGAAAAGACGAGAGGAAGATAAAGATATAATAGACGATGCTGAACCTGCACAAATGTACTTAGACAGTGAGACAGAAGAATCGGAAGTGGAATAAACTCACATCGTCTCTTGACCAGAAAAAGCGAAAAGAAAATACGAGTTGTAAATGAGACTTTCAGTATCTGGTGGCACTGATTCAGTGCCCTTGTCCTTGTAGAATCATCTAGTTGTAATCTTGTATCAAGGGAGGGAAAGTTTCATTTATTTGTCTTCTCCGTTCTGAACTTCACCAGTGTATGTGTATCATATGGTTCACAAGGAGAAAAAAATGAAGTTAGGTTGTTTCTACTGCTAAGATTTCCTTACTAGCAAATGTTGCAAGCAGAGATAAAAATTAGCAGAGGGAGATCCTTTTCTTTTTTCGTACCTTAAATACATGGAACAGTGGCCCCTAGAACTACACGCATAATGGAAAGAATGTCCCTAGTGTACTTCCGTTCCTGGTGTTCCATTTCCACCTTAAGCCCCTGGAGTAAGGTCCCGTCCGACCAGAAAAAGAAAATACCGTAACGTTTCTCTGTAACCTGGTAATATCGGTGGGAACTATCCGTTTCAGGGATAATGGTTTAACAAGGACTACCTGCTTCATTGATAAAGGTAAAACACCCAACCAAGATTTTTTTTTTCTTCTTCAAATCTTCATGATGATTTCTCTACGATGTCCATGTTCTCATGTATTATTATAAAGAGACATAAAGCCCGCGACAGAGACTGGAAATGCAGATTGGTAGTTTACATTTTTCAAATTTAAATTTAAAGCAGATTGGATCATACTGAACAAACATTTGGAGATAGGCATCTGCTAACCTTTCCCCTACAGTCAATACAGCAAAGAGAGTTTAACCATTCAAGTTGCACTGTGATTTGGAAAAAACCTACAGAGAGAATCTTGTTTCTAGATAATTTATTCAACCTCCCCAAAAATCAGTATGAAACAGTCTCAAAAGAGAGAGTACACAGCCCTCACATTCACAAAAAAGAAAGAAAAAGAAGTATTTTTGAAAGGGATGTTGTTGGAGGACATCAACTAGCCTGTAAGTGCAGCATTGAGGGCGCTGTGAACATCAACTCCAATCTGAGCTTCAGCTTTCTCCAAGTCAGTTGTGGCAGAACTCACCTTCTGAGTGAACTCTGCGAGACCCTTTGTAACCTCAGCTGGGTCAATTTGGTCAAGGGGTAATGCCTCCACGGCAACTATATCCGCATAAGAGTTTGCATGGATAAATGCAAATCCACTGCTGATGAAATACTTGGTTGTTTCATTTCCTTCAACCACTGAGAGAACCCCAGGTTTGAGTTCTGCGATGGTAGCTACATGTCCAGGAAGAACTCCCATCACCCCGGTTGTTGCTGGTATAATGACCTGGTCAACCTAGAAGAAAGAAAACTAGGTTACACAATTGCAGTAGCAAACTACTTGCAGCTTGAACTGACTGTCATTTCAACTATGTTTTGGCTTGCATATAAATGGGATTCCTCAACCCCACTGATTTGTGAGTTGAACTCGTATAACTGTATGGTCTGGACACATATATGCCTCGAAAAAGAGATAGCAAGTGGTTAAATGGTATTGCAAAAGAGATGCAAATAGGTAATTGTATCATTTCTCTTACTTAACCCAGACAATGACAAGAGTATCATTCAATTTTTATTAGAAATTGATGGACTTGATTTTACTCTGGTATTTGAACTGATCTGTTCTCGACTAGCTTGCGGAACTGTGCAACTCATTTACTATATCAACTCATTATAACTTGTTGAAACTCACAAGTATTCACAGAATCAAAAGTGTGGGAAAGAACATGTTCTCTTGTACAATCAAAAGGATCAACAAGTAAAATGCAGGCATAGATTGGAATATTTCAATCAAACTTTGCTAGGTGCATCAAGCTCCAGAGAGACTTATTCAACAGACACACGAATAATGCTATATAGATATTGTATGACATAACCACAAGAGTCCTAAGCCACCACAAACATGAATACTAAGCATACACGTATACTCATATCTCTCCCATTTGGTTTCGTTAGGCATTATGCATAAGCATGTAGATTAGCATCAAATACTATTGGTAGGTCCAATAAATTACTAATAGTATCAATTCTGAGTAAGAAAATTTCATATTTTCCTAACAAATGAAATATCAATTCAGGTAATCAGTATTGCAGATTCCAATCGTAACCCTAAAAATGAAATATCTACTTTAAAAAATAACCTTAAATCCAAACACTCATTTCTTAACAAATAATAACAACATTTTCAGAAAACTAATCACGAAAAATGAAATGAAATATTTAGATTGAGTAAGACTGACCTCCTTTGAGGACAACTCGGATTGATAAGGCAAGACAAAATTGACAGTAAGTTTATTAGGAATCGATGAAGGAGTAGCAGGACGAGGATTCATGAAAGTCAATGGAGTTTTTGGTGGATCCATATTTGGAGATGCTTTTTTCCATGCATCAATGAATGCTTGATTTTCCGTTGTTTCTCCTGCTGGTAGATCTGTTGATAGAGATCTAGACCCTTTGATCATACTCGATCTAGATACCAGCTGACGTGAAATTTGTCGAAACATTTTGAGAAACCCTAGAAATCTTTTCTTCCGCTGTTCTTCAGAGATTAGGTTAAATTTCTAGTAGTGCCCCCAAATAGTATGTTTCTCCTCACAGCTTTGTTTAGCAAAGACTCGGTTGTGATATATTGGTGCAGGATAGAGTGAGGGATGTGTTTCGGAAATTTGTTGTTTTAGAAGGAGAGACTTGTAAACACATATATTATTTTAGATTCTATTCACACGATTCTTCTTTATAAGCAAAAGAAGCCTATTATTGGGGCGTCACATTCCAATAAAAGGGCTTCACTTGGATTCTTAATGACTAAAAAGTTAGCTATGTGATGTCTTGAGACAATAGTAAATGTCTAACTTACCCTCCATCTAAAATAAAAATTTAAAAACTAAAATCAAAACCTAATTCTAATTCAGCTAATCCTCCTCTTCTTTTAGACTTTCTCTATTTTTACCTTCCCTATTTTTTCTGTCTCTCTTTCATCAACTCGAAAAACTAACAATCGTTGATTGAAATCTCTATTAAACATGCAAAAAAAAAAACAAATTTTCTGAAGCTGTTACGGTTAGGAAACTAAGAATCCCAACCGTAAATAAATAAAAAAGAAATTGTATGTGTTATTACGGTTAGGTTTCTAATCCGTAAACCTATTTACGGTTAGGTTCGACTCTCACAAAACCTAACCGTAAAATATCCTGGATTATAATTCTTTTATAAAATTTTGATTTACGGTTGGTTTTTGTTTTTTAACAAACCGTAATTTTTTATTTTGTTTTTGTTTTTGATTTACTGGTTGGATTTTTTTGTGTATTAATCTTTATTCACGGGAGTTTAGATAACAAAAAATACTATATGGTAATAAAGGGAAAGGAATTAGTCTTGTGGAGATAAGTAAGGAAAGGGATTAGTCTCTCGTACCAAAGAAAATCTGTTTTTCCCTAAATAAACTAAATATGTATGTATCCTTGAATTCACGGATTCTTAGTTACTATATAGACATTACCAAATTAAATATGCATATATTTAGTTTGATATGCATATATCTTTGAAACTGAATTCACGAATTTTTAGTTACTAAATATATATCCTTGAAATCACGGTTAGCAGTTTAATTTACGGTGGGTGCTTAACAACCAAATCCGACCGTAAGCAAATCTACGGTTGGGTTGTTTTTCCACCCAACCGTAATTGGTTTTTCAGTTTGTTTTTTTTAGTTTACGGTTAGGCGTTTAATGTTATCTAACCGTAAGTTTATCTTTATTTTAGTTTACGGTTAGGAGTTTATTGTTATCTAACCGTAAGTTTATCTTTACGGGTAGCAAAAAGAAGAACCCAACCGTAAAACTCTACGAAGCTAAAAAAAAATCAATCTGAATTTTTTTTTTCTTCTCTTTTTTCCTTCCCTACAAATATTGATAACACTAATTATATATTTTTTTAATCTCTAAATATAAATCATGATCTAATCTAATCTAATTATAAATATTAAATTATTTAACCTAATTAAATAATCAATACTAATTAAATAAGGGTTATTTAGCCATTATGAAAATATTTTAGATAAGGGGTTTTTTAAATTACTAACGGATGACCCGTTTTTGTCCTATTAGTGAAGCCCCTCTATTGGAATGTAACGCCCCAATAATAGCCTTCAAGCAAAAGCACAATGGGCTACTGATCTGCCTCAGGCCCTCAACAGTTGGTAAGAACATGGAGGAAGAGGCCTTATTTAACAACAGTTGGAGAGTGACTGATTATTAGGGGTGTGCAACGGACGGACGGTTGCGGATTAGGAGTCATCTGCGTCCAAACCATCAAAGTTGCGGATTTGAAAAATCCAACCGTGTCCGGCCTAATCACCCGCGGATTTCACATCCGCGGATCAGCGGGTAATACGGAACGGATGCGGATTAACCGCGGATTTAGTTAAAAAAAAAAAAAAAAACATTATTAGTTCTCAGCTTCTTGTCCGTCACCTTTCAATCTTGTATTCCAACAGCACGGCAGGGAATCACCTTCTAACCATTTTGTTGTCGCACAGCAAACAGTCAACACTTTTATCTCCTTCAGTTCTTATTTGTTCAACCCCAAATGAGCTCCAGGTTCGTCCCCAACTGTTCAAAACCAAAGCGATCCAACACCCATTCAAACACGTACAACGCCTTTCTTTTTCACAGAATTTCCACTAGTGTTTACGGACAACAGCATCAGCTTCAAATCATAACAACGACTATCTTCCATTCGAGTACACAACCATGAATTAAATTCATCCGAAACAGATAGGATAAAACCCTAACTCATTGCTTCCATCTTCACTGACATCTCAGCTGAGCTACTAACCCCATCTCTCAACAACCACCATTGCTTTCTCCACTGGTAAAATAGCTCAATCAATTCAACTCCTATTTGAGTTGATACCCCATTTCCCTTTAAGTTCAGTCACCAACCAATGACTGTCTCCACGGCCTGAAAGAGTTGTTATGTTGCTGATAGCAACTCAAAACTTTACTAAGTTGCAGGCATGTACTGCAAACTCGAGCAAACACCAGCAACGGACCCATTTCAGTTTGAATCCAAGACATTTTTACATTCAGTCCCTTCCACAACACTCTCACCCTACGGTGCGGATAAATCCACGGATTTACAAAACCAACAGCAACCAAACCGCTAAACCTTGCAGATTTGAAAATTCACCCATGACCGGCCCATAGACTCTTGCAGATTGGTTTTCACCCGCAATTTTGCGGACGGTTGCGGATGAAATCCGCGGATCCGGATTGTATGCACACCCCTACTGATTATACAAGTAATCAATTACCGAATAGCAAGAGAGCGTGCGACTTCATCACAAATTCTGAGAAAAAAAGAAAGAGATATTTTGACTTTGGGTCACAAAAAAGTGATCAAATTTGCGTTTGGTCACCAAATTTTTTTAATTAGAATTTGGGTCACAGGACTATCATTGACTACCTTGACAGTTAAAAGAATCTGCTAAATGTGTAAATTACCAACTAAAATTCGGATACGAAACTATTTACTAACTTTGCCGTTTAAACTTTCAATTCAAAGAGAAGAGTGCTTTCTGTTGGAATTGAAGTTGTTGATGAACCGGGTACAAGAAGAAGAAGAAGACAAGAAGATGTATATAAATCGAGAAGAAGTTAATAGGGAATGTGAGTTGAAATTATTACTATCAATCGAGAAATTCTGAAATCGAGAAAATGGATAAAGATGCGGGATTTGTTTCTTCCAAGAACAGTTAGATGTGATTTTAGCTGATGAATGGAGAACATTTAAGAGTTCTTTCTGGTCCTAAATTGATAAATAAAAATGTGTTGGTTGTGGATTTGAGTTTTGTTTGGTTTTGAATTGTGTGTTCACGACCATCAAGTGGCATCCTTGTCAAGCGAAATGGTCATAGGCAGGTGGCTAGTAGTTGTTCTTGACACTAAAAGTGGATGTGCAGATTGGATATATGTGAATGAATGAGTTAGATTGAATGTGTGTGCTTGTTTTAGAAGCAAAATTTTCAGGGAAGGAGAAACGGTGGGCTTGAATCACGAGTAAGCTCAAATTCGCATCACCAATAACACACACACAAGTTGTTTGCTAAAATGCCTGAATGACCTGCTACTACAAAATTTTCATGAATATCTTCTTCTTTCTGTTTGATTTGGAATGTGTTTCCGGATGGTAGGAAACAGTACGTGGATATGATTTCAGGGGGACTTAATTAATTTGCATATTTACTCTTTTGAAGATCAAATAGTGGATTCAGAGGTTGATAATTTCTATTAATTTCCTTGGATTCATATTGGTTCTAAATTATCAGTGTATAGATGTATCACATGGAATATAAAAAGTGTTCCGAAAGAGTTGTCTCAAGCATCTAGTAAAAATTTGGAAGCCTTGATTCTAACCCTCTCTGCTGCTGATATCGATTTTGTTTTTGTTTTTTATAACATCCTTTCCCAGCTAAACTCTTGCTCAAATCTTCACTGATTATCTTGTAATTACTTTCATTTACATCTGTAAGGATATTGGGTATTGGTGCTAGTGGTCCTGAGGTGATTGTGCATGTGGTGGTGGTGTCGCTTGAGCTGAAGTAGGTGGAGGTGGTGGTGGTTGTGCTAGAGGTGGTGATGGTTGTGTTAACGGGCAACTAACGGAGTTGGATAAATTAAAATTATATTTAAAAAATAAATATTTAACTAACGGTCAAAGACAGTCTCGTGATCCAAACTCTAATTAAAAAAATTTGGTGACCCAAACGCAAATTTGGTCACTTTTTTGTAACCCAAAGTCAAAATATCCCAAAAAGAAACTTACATGTGGTGAAATAGGACTTTAAAAAAAAATCAATAAATAAAAAAGGCTTACATGCCACAAAATGAGGATCGGAGATGTCTTTTAGGTAAGGTTTCTGTAACGGACCAGAAAATTTACCCTTATAACGGGTTGGATTTCGACCCGTCCAGCAAGGACAATCCTCCGTTCCGTCACTCGGAAAATATAAAACGATATGTAAATTCATTTCGGAACATTAAGAACAAAATGAAATAAAGCTGCAAGTTATCCTGTTTTCAAAAAAATAAGGCTCAATAATAAATTAAAGTTTACTTAGAAAGAGAAATAGTAATATTAAAAGAAATACTTACCATTAAAACAGAAAGCTGAGCTTTTAGTTTAAAAGAGACTGTGGAGAGGTAAGGGAATTTGATATTCAACTCCCATTAACAAAATGAAATTAACTATAAACATGTACATCTAAATGTACACAAGTGTTTTGCACAAAACTATCATTCAACTGTACAAAAAATTTAGCATCTATACTTGGGAAAAATTTAATAAAAACTAACTTCACGTTAACACTAAAACACCCCATTCCATGATATATATATATACAAGGACAACAATATATACCACATTGTGTCCATAGCTCCACGCCGCAAGCTATTCTCAGCTTACTACATCGAGCTAGCTCCAAACTCTATGGGAAAACAAAACAAAACGGGGTGAGCCACAGCCTAGTAGGGGTTACAACGATAATCGAGCGCCAGAAGATATACCAATAAAATGCCACAAGTAAGAACGATGATTAGAGCATTAAACTGAAATATAAAGTTCACAAATAAATGTAAAATAGTCATTCTTAAACATTTGTAAGCTGCCTTTCACTTTAATTCGGATAAAAATTTACTCCACTATTTACATGGCCAGTGCTAACGTCAGGGTAGTCCGATACCAGCCACTGTTATCAAACAAACGGTCTTCCGGGTTGCCATCCGTAGATGGGGTGCCAATTAAAGCCTGGCGGTCCTATAGTAGAGTTCTCTAGTTTCCAAATACAGTAGTCATCAAGGAAACCTTCACAAACCAAGTTATGAAAACCTCGCAAATTACAAGCTTACACAAATGAATTGGTAACAATCACATAATTTGTAAACAACATTTTACAAGAGAGCAAGAATCACTTACTATAAAGCACGATAAATATTATCAATGTAGAGAAATAAATAACCGAAAAAGGTAGGTAATAAAGGCTATCAACCAGTATGCAAAACAAGAAGTAAAGCATTTCTCGCAAGCCTTGTAAAACTACAAAGGATTCTCACATTTTCAAAATGTAACAAAAGCTAACCTATCCTTGGTTGCCGAGGGAAGTCGCCGAGTGAAAAGTAATAAAAATTCTTAGATACACAAATGGTAAAGAGGAAGGAAAGCCTATAAAATCATAATAAAGGAGTCGAACCAACAAGAGCATCCCAATAATTTTACGACATAGAATCTGTAATAGATTCACATCAAATTTCAGTTTTAACATACCCATTTTCTAAAATTCATTTAAAATTTATTACACGATGAAATGAAGCAAGTTTGGTCTCATAGGAAACCTTAGAGACCCCTCTTTAACATAAAAATGATAAGAACAGTGAAATACTTTCATAGCTATGCCGGAAAGCCTCTGCCAAACAGGGCAGAAATCACATTTTTCAGGCAAATTTGGTTTCATTGGAAAGCTGAGGAAGTCCCCTTTAACATAAAAAATGATAAGCAAAAGCAATGGGGTATGAAGCTGTGTGTAAAAGACTCAACAAAACAGAACAGTAACAATGTTTTCATGAAATTTGTAGTTTCGACTGTGTTCGATCAAAAATTCGCAGAAAACTCATAAGACGACGAAATTAGGCAAATTTCGTCTTGCTGTAAAGATGAAAAAGCCATATATCTCATGAAAATTATAAGAGAAGGTAAAAATTAAGTTTATACTTGGACAAAGTAACTCTTGGGAGAACAGAAAGAAACACCATTCTCAAATTTAAACATATATTGGATGAATTGTCAACTGACACCATATTGGGGACATAAATCATCTTACAGTTGAGATTCATAAGAAGAATAGAAAACCTTGGTTTGGCAAATGAGGAGACAGTATGCATAACAGTTTGGTGTATACAAGTCACAAGTTAACACAAAAATTAAAGAAAATCGTTTCTATCCAATTCTAATCGTTGCATGTTGAAATCAAAGAAGACTAAACATATTTAAAAGAAACTTAAAAGTTCATTCACTTTATAAGAGCAATGAATTCGTAAACTACAAAATCAGTAGCTTGAAATTAAACAAAAATGTGTTCGAAAACACCAAATCCTACTCCCTCGGCAGATTCAAGCAAGATTAAGAAATTAAAATTTTCAAAATTCGTGGTGATAAATCATAAGACCAAGATTATTACTGAATACCCATTTAGTGAATTTCATGAATCAAAGGAATTACAAGTTCAATTAATCCACCAGAATCAGTTTGATTTTTTTACAAGTAAAACAAAATATTTTAGGGAAAGAAAACCCCCTACCTTGATGCAAATAGCAAACAAACCAGAAAGAATCCAAGGACCACGTTTTGGGTATTTAAGTGAAGATTTCTGGACATCAAATCAAACATGGTAAAATCAGTCACAAGTAAAATCGGTTTTGTCATGAAAAGAAATGGAAGAAAACCATACCTTGATCCGAGATTCAATCAAAATAGTAGCTCCTTAAGTTGGTAATTCAAATTTTGGAAAATGATTTCTTCTCTTCTTTCTTTTTGTTTCTGAATAAAACTAAAATGGGAAGAAAATGGACAGAAGAAGAAGAAGACGGTAACAAGGAGAAGAAGAAATTATTTTCATTTTATTTTTGGATAAGAGTTTAAATGACGATAGTGCCCTCATCACTTCCTCTTGTGACACATACACAATCTAGGTGTCAATTAGTCAACTCCAGTCTTAGTCAACTACATGGAAATACTAATTAGATACTTCCCCTGCTATAAGGAAGCGATTTTGCTCTAGCAGCGCTAGAGCCATTGGATCGGTGGATCCAATGGTGGAGGTGGTTTATGGTGGG
Source organism: Papaver bracteatum (assembly GCA_023529315.1). NCBI lineage: Eukaryota > Viridiplantae > Streptophyta > Magnoliopsida > Ranunculales > Papaveraceae > Papaver > Papaver bracteatum. The sequence goes on from JAJJWX010000603.1 coordinate 2,313,561, forward strand.
AACCAAGGGAAATTGCATTTTTACCCTTAGACTAAAAAACTGCACTGGGAACCACCACCATTGGATCCACCAATCTAACGGCTCTAGCAGCGCTAGATCAAAAATGCTCTAGCGCTGCTAGAGCAAACTTTTTTCCCTGCTATTAGGGACGACTAAATGAGTTAATAACATCCTACATGGGACTCAAGGCACGACAATACTAAGATTCTTGCACCCACATTGCACAATCCCAGTATACAGTAGGTTGAGCTCAAGCCTACAACTTGATTAAATTTCCGCGACTGTCACAGTTTCTTTGAACGCAACCTGTCGAAATTTGATTAACCACTTTTTGTACGTCACTCTCTATAATAATATGGAAATATATGATCTCAAAAGCCATCTTTTTATAACCTCCAAATTGCACGTGTTTCGATTTCAAGATGGAAAAACACCGAAAAAAGATGAAGTTGCGCAGAAAATAGCTCTATTGGCAGAATCTCATATCACATAACATGTATTTATTCCAACCTAGAGCAGAAGACATCCATTTATTCATTCTACGGCCATGTTGAAAAGGATATGGTTAAAAGGAAATAACAAACATCCATTTATTCATTCTACGACTATGTTGAAAAGGATATGGCTAAAAGGAAATGACAATTATCCATTTATTCATTCTACGGCTATGTTGAAAAGGATATGGCTAAAAGGAAATGACTTTGGTTCTTGCAAATAAGGTACTAGCATCATCATGCAAATAATAAAAGCAACACAAAATCCAAAAGCCTAACCAGTCAATAAATTTTTTATTAGCAAACATGGAAGTACGAATACATGACAGAGATAGAAACCTGACGTTACTAGCAAAGGGACATATATAAGACTAAAGCATGCATAACACACTAATCATAGGACAAACAACTAGGAAAACCTACAAAAGGTATGTGAAGTCTAAAATTTGGAACCACACAAGCAGGGATAAAAAAATTAGCAGCTTTCTGAACTAGTAAGTGAACGAGAGAAGAAATTTCAATCTATGGAAGTTTCGAAACCCTCCATAACGAGGGTTTGATTTTGTGTCCTCATAATAAAATAGTCATTTACAACAAATATTCACGATTGAACAACACAAACATCTTGTTCACAAGTGAAGTTTGCCATTTTTATGTTGTAAATGAAAGAGTGAAGCACATTGTAATAGTAAATGAAGATGAAGATTAGAAATGAGAAATTAATTGATTTGGAAAAGGAATTTTATTATACTTGTTTGTACCATGATAAAATTGTAACATATTGGCCAAAATGTTGTTTGGATCACCTTCAACTACCATCTAAGTCTGTCATCTAGCCAACTGACACAGCCCACCAGCCTGTCCAGTATGCCATGCGGTCAAGTCGCACTTCCAGGTTTGACGGCGAAGGACAACCTCAAGTGGTTAACACCCAGTTCGCCTGACATGGCCGGCCAATCCATTTTGTCTAACCTACTTCACCGGTCTAGTTCGTCCAACTCGACTCCCACAGCTCGGTTCGTGGACTCAATTCTCCCAGTTCGGTCCATTTATGCTCCTAGTCAATATTTCAACCATGTTATCCATGCTGACAGCCAATCTACAATCCAGTTTCCAACCAGGCTATCAGAAATGTGACATCCAGGCTATCAATCCATTATGCATGTCAACTAGTCTGCTCGCTGGTCAAAGTCAATGGCTTGTCAGTCAAAGCTTGTCAGCTACAGTTAACAACAAAAAGTCTACTCGTCGGTCAAGGTCAATGGCCACCGGCCAAATCCGATGGTCTATGATAGTTTGGTCTGATTCCACCGAGCCAGCGCCAGAATCCGCCAGGAAGGTTATAAAAGTTTCTGGATTTCTTGTTAACCAATTCGTTGCGGGGAAAGTTTTGAAACATTCCAGATGACTTGCTGGTTAAGATACTTGCATATGAAATTTATCTCAAATTTAGGGTTTATATCATATATTTATTTGTATAAATATAGGGTGATCTTGACCCTAAATGGACACGCCTAGAGATACATAAAAATACACCATCAAATCCTAAAAAGGGATCAGAAAATAATTATAATCGCTAGATCGATAAAAATATCTCTCTATACGGGGATTCATCCATGGATGTAGGCAAAACTCGTTGAAACACGTTAAAATTTGCGTCTCACTTATTTATATTTGTTTCATATTATTAACCTTATTTTACATCATCATCATCAAAACAATTGTGTTTCGTGCCTGAAAGTAATTTTTGGTACAAAAAATACTCAATAGGAAAACCCCTTGCGAGTAAAAAAAATAGAGGCGTTATGAAAAATGAGTGATTGTGATTGGGTATGATAAGAGTGTATACATCACATATTTCTCATTCATAGGTTGACCGCATAACGTAAATAGAGCATGCTATATTTTTTTTATTTCTTGAAGAGCTTATAACAAGCTTTGTACAGGAATCGTTTTCCGGTCCGTTGTTTCCACATAATTTGACTTATATTTTTCTGAAATAAAATGAATGATAAGTTAGTATTCTAACCAAAATAAATTCAATCATACGATTAAATATGGATATACATATCGAAATACTCACTTTCTGTTTGTCTGGCACTCCTGGGATACCAATCGCTAACCATCTTTATGGATGGCCATGATCGAGTGTGAAATTAAAACACTGGCATATTTTTATGTTAGAACATTGCTCGGTCGAAATCACAAGTGTTGCTATCTCAAGCTTGTTTTCAAAACTGTATCTTGATTTTTAATCTACAATTAGTTAAGTCTCGGACTGGGATAGAAATGTAGTTGAGAAACAGAGGATCACAACAGTCATCATTGCCTTCTACCATTTGAAGGTGAAGATCAACCGAAGCTTTTGGAGAACTTCATCAACAAAAGGTAAGTGAAGACTAAACCACCTATATCTCAAGTTATATTCACTTTTCTATCATCTGAGATGATGTCGCATAAATAATTAGACTAGTATTCATAGACAAGAATTTTGAGTCAGGTTTATCTTGATAATTTCTCGAAATATGATGACTAAGCCTAATGAACATTTTTTCATGCTTGATGAATTTCGGTTAAGGATAATTTATTGTTTGGAATCAAAATCATAGTTCCAGTTTCATCATTCGAAAATAGCATGTGACAGTGATATGTGTCATTGATGTTATTCGGGAATGTTTCGAATCAATTTAGAGAAAAATATAGAACTATTATATATTCGGATACAAGACAGTGGTATCAGTCTTACAAACTAGGAAAATTGTTATACGTCTAAACCCGTATTACATGTACTCGTACACGTAGTGGAGTAGCTATGCATATTGACTTACAGATTTGTGATACGCATATTCTTATGCACATCATATGAAAATCTGTTTAACTCGTGAATCGGATCGGTATGCATACTCGTATGCAAACCATTCTTAAACTTTGGTTACGGAACCGGGGTGAGTAAAATAGTTTTTTGTTCCTGAACTCGGTAGCATTTCCAAACCGGTCCGCAAACCGATTTAGTTCTGTGAACTCTGGAACCGGAGACAGTCTTAAAGTTTCCAAACTGGTATGCAAACTTAAAATGTTCTGTGAACTCTGGAACTTTGGTTTGGTGGAAAGTTTGCAAACTGGTATGCAAACCTAAAAAGTTTTGTGAACTGGAACTTGGTTTGGGTTTAAAGTTTCCAAACCGGTATGCGTACTGTGACTAAACCGACTCACGAGTGGCAATGGTATTTGTACCTTGTACATTTACTAATTATGTCGATTATATTTTCAAGTGTGTTTAAATTATTTCTTTGAAATAATTAGCATTTGATTAATTCTCTATAAATACTAGACTTATTTGATCACGTGTTTGTGACTCGGAATTTAAGTCTTATGTGTTCATGAAAATGAAGATTAAGCTTTTAAGTTCAAACCGACTAGTTTCGGCTAACCATGCTGAGCATAGTCTTTCGACATGGTTCGGTTACTGTTTCACCTAACCATAGTATATATCTTTCTTATGTAAATTATATTCAAGGATTCATCTAACAGTGGATATTGTTTGCTTAGTTCCAAATCTACCTTAGCTTGAACTTAAAGCAACATATGCTTTGAATATCTATAAAAGGGGAACTCCAAGCAACTAGGATCTTTGAATCCCGACACTAATTTTTGGTGTGTCCTAGTTGTATCTAGAGTCATCCTCTCCAGAAACCCTTTTATGGTTTAGCGACTATAAAGACTTCATAGGGATTCGTGAAGCCAGGTCCAGTTATCTTTCCTTGATAACTTGAGTATCCTGATCTTGATTGCTTGTAGAGCTTGATCCATCGATCAAGATAGATAGAAATCATCAAAGTTCTCTTCGTCTCAAACTTTGTTGATTCCAAAAGTTTTATACTTGTGACGTAAATAATAATTTATGACGCACTTCGGGTTGCATAAGTCCAGATTTTGAGGATAGCTAGACTTTGTCAAATTTCTATCGATTTCCATCACCTTGGTCATACATTTGATTTTGATCATACGTTTTGATCATAATTAGGAAATCAATTATATATGCTTAATATGTGGGAGGCAGATTTGGTTTAAAGTCTTCAATTTAGTTGAAGCAACTCTTAGTTGGTGTGGTGTAATCTATGGGAATCAGTTGCGTGGACTCCTGATAAGATTCAAGAAGCATAAGGAGCGTGACCATACCTTAATCGGTGGGATACCTTTTAGGGCTCCATTACATTCCATTCCGAAGTTAATTGGTAGTAGGCTGGTGTCGGTATCGGCTTAATACAGTTTGGTGTTCAATCTGGACTAGGTCTCAGATTTTTTCTGCATTTTCGATATCCTCGTTAACAAAACTTATAGTGTATGTGTTATTTCTTTTTCTGCATTATATAGTTTATTTTTATAATTGAAATATCACAGGTTGTGCGTTGATAAATCATAGTAGATACATCCGATCTAGTTTGTTGGATAAGACTTAATTGATTCTTGGACATTGGTCTTTGGTACCGTCCAAGTAATCTCCTTGTGATTAGGTTCACGGACTTCTTTCTGTAAACGTTTTAATCGCGAGAGAGAGAGAGAGATAACTCTAGATATTATTCATTGATTGAATTTATCTCTCATATTTGTATTGAATTTGTCCATACAAATTTCCTAAGAAAAAAGTGGTGGTGTATTTTGGTACCCCGTGTTTTCATTTTCAACCAGTTCCAGATTCGTTAATACATACACAAACCACATTATATCAAATAAAACACATTACATCTTAATTAATCAAACGTCTGATCGTTATTGCCATTAATAACTTTCATCGTGTTAGAAATGTTTTTCAACCAGTTCCCGATTCGTTATTGTACCATAAATTTTCTAAAATCAAATGAATGATAAGTTAGTATGACTAGTAAAATGACTTCAATCAAATAATAGGTATGTATAAACATATTAAAGTACTCGCGGTTTATTGTAGCATGTAGGATGCCATTTCTTAGCTCCCCCGTAAATCTAATGGAGATTTCATCATTTTTTTAAGTTCCTCTAAATTATGGTATAAGACTGCGCATATAAACTATTTTTGGTTCTCTTCAATTGTCAAAGATAAATCTTTATCTCTCTTTCAAAACACGAAGGGATGTTCGTTAAAAAGTTTTTCAAGGGTTGATATGAATGCTTGAATAAGATGAAAATCTTTTTGTAAAGTGAAACACTGAAATCCATTTTCTAGACTACTTGAATGACAACAGGAGATAAAAGAAGAAACCAAAAATAAATAAAATCAAATGATTGGGACAAATTGTGTTTGAGATGAACGATCTTATATATTTTATTAAAAAAATAAACTGGTTACGGCTAAAATAGATCCAGAGAGGAGTGAAAAAAATATTAAAAATAAATAAAATTGGCCGGATGTTATCCGCATCATTATAGGCCTGATACTCAAGCAATAGAGTTTCCGTCCAAGTCAGAACCTTAATTTTTTCGAGCTAGTCCTTTTGTACGTGATGTATCAAACATAGTTACTTAATTTATCCCCCACAATATACTCTTTTCTGCATTGTAGATACATGGTGAAGAAAACACCACCATGCTTTCTTTTAATACTTTAAGGCATTTCTTATGAAATTTGTGGGATGGGAAAATCACCAAAACTGACGACCAAACCAATATATTTAATGATTTTTACATTGGGACGCAATATTTGTCGTGCGATAAATGTTGATCGCCAGACATATGTAACTTGTGTCGTTGAACATCCAATATTCAACCGCGTGGCATAAAATGTGACTCTGAGCGATCATTTCAAATTACAACATTTCCACACCTTCTCTAATCATCTCTAGAAATAAAAATATTATGCTTGTAAAAATGATCATCTCAAGCTTCCGATATTGTTCATGGTCTAAGATATGTAATGGGTAAAGATGAAAGTATTTGTAAAAATTACGTATATATTACACTTAAATTGGTAAAAACTAGGAACCTCAATCATCGTGATATAAACGGATTGTCATATCGTTTTCATATTATCTCCAAAGAAGTTGTTAAATATGAAGCTATACTCATGCAAATTGTAAAAGAATCGGTGAAACTGAAGCTGGCGTGGTAAGAATAATGCAAAAAAAAAAAAGGTTAAATTATGTTTGGAAGGCACATTTGGGGGTATATTTATGCTCAATACCATGGCTTGAAAATACTTACATAAACTACCATGAGCTTTCCAATATACCGGAGTCGGGTATTATCTAATTAGCGAATTCCTAACGTGTTCCAAAAAAATTGTCGCACGTATGTCGCGGTTCAATGGACCATATAAATGAGGAAAGTACTGCATTTTACCATACCGTTTCTCTCTCTTCAAATATTGGGCGAGTATTTCCCAATAAATCCTTCAAATCCTAGTTCTTTTGGTGCAAATTATACCGCGACATAGGTGCTTTCACCCATCAAGTTCATTAAATGTAAGCTAAATTCCATCCCTACCGCGACCGCAACTCTAATTTCAATGAATTTGGGTGTGTTCCTAACTTTTGCTTTTTTGTTTGGATTTTGTCTAGGGTTTTGGGTTTTTGGCACTGGTAAAACCATCTGCCATGTAACTTCCTAAGTGTAGTTGTTATCGTTGATGATAAAATTATAATTAGGAGGGAATCCACGCTTCAAATCTTCAAGCAATGGTGATTATGCAAAAATTGATGTCCTTTTGTGAACCCGGGAGTCAAAAAAATGCCAAATTTGATAATCAGAATTAGCCGAAGCTTCCAAAATTACAATTGGTTTTAATTAATGATGTTTATACTAACCTTCTCATCCCAAAAATCATCCATGCCACACCCAATGCTTGTAATCAGAACTGCTTATGGACCCCTTTTTGTGTTTCTTAGTAAGAATTCTATAACATATTTCTTAGTAGGTTTTCATATCCAATATGGACTAAAATGGTTGAATATTGTCTCACAAAACATTGGGAGATATTTGAATTCAGTTGCTTTTCCCATATGATTATACTCATTAGTGGAATCAATCGGTACCCCATAACACAATATTTGTAGAACTGCAATAGTCTTGTGTTCATGACTAAATACTTATTTCTATTCATATTGTTGCTTTCATGTCGTTTAAGATTGAAAACATAACATGCGAGGTTATATTTAATCCTCTAGTAGTAGACTTGGTCATTTTATTATGATCAAAGTGGCAAGGAAAAATATTTGGTTACGAAGTATAACGTTTATCTTTTGAGATTCGTAAATGTGACATTGGATATAGGTGTGATTTCATCCTAGGAAACTATGTTTAATTACATATGTTTAAAGGAAGTACATAAACGAAATTTGTTTCGTAATCGAAAGGAAATCAATAGGCATTTTCGTCCGGTTTTCATTAAAGATCTATTGGATGACCAATTCGAACCTAGGTAATAACTTTGGTAGAAACGATCTTGACTTATGTTGAGAACTATGGTAGAACCGATATTTACCTAGTTTGGGATATGCGGTAGAACTGATCTTAACTTATGTTTAGAGCCTTGTATAAACGATCCTTACTTATTTTGGGATATATGGTAGAACTGATCTTAATTATTGTTGAGAATCTTGGTAAAACCGATCGTTACCTATATTGGGATACTTGGTAAAAAATGATCCTAGCTATTGTTGGGAGTCATGGTAGAACCGAGCCCTACCTATATTTCGAGACTTGGTAGAACCAATCTTAACCTATGTTAGAAGTCATGGTAGATCCGGCCCCAAGAGCAACACCGATCCATCATATTCAGTTCAGTGTGAGTTTGGAGTTAAGGTTTGCTAAATAGGAAAGTTCTAGATGTCGACATATTTTGGACATGATTACAATTCTGATCTTTTACTGTCCAAAGATATTCCTTGATTCTCAAGGTGATCCTGATCCGAAATATTGAGAATCTTTCAATTGAGATTTTTGATTTTCTAGCAAATCAAAATAAATCTCTTGGAAAGTTAAGTGCTAAACTAATACTATATATTTTCTAATGAGAGATTTCGGAATTACAGGTTGGATATTAGTTGGAAATAGAAAAACCGAAAGTAGGTACTTATTGTATTTCTTGAGAATATTTTCGGTTTTGGAATTCCCTTATTGTCCAAACAACCATGGTTTATTAATAGGTGAGGTTGCATTTCTTGCAAACTATCCTAAGAGCCATGAAAACTTCATTCTTGTTGTTTCTGGTGGAGCCTCTATCCGGAGAGGAAAGTACCCTAATTAGGCGAAATATCTTAGGACCGCTCATTTAAAGACTTCTATGTGATCAAGAAGCTCTACGAGTACCATTGGTGGGAAACTAGATAACTGCATTGTTATTTTAGTTTTCGATTATTGATCTGATTGACTAACATTTGTTGAAACTTTGATTGCACCTAGTTTGATTATTCTCGAGAGCCTTCTCTTTTGACTCAAACTAGATCAAAGTATTGACAAGATTTTTAGAATTTTTTTCAGATCTAAAGATAACTTGTGATCATCCATTGTTAACAGACTCCGTTATGTGTGTGACCGATCATAAGTGGATTCAAATTTGTGGTGTGTAGGTACATAAGAAGGAAATTGAAGATTTAAAGATAAGAAGATTTGTTCTTATTGGTTTTCGTATTTCGTGATTTGTGCACACATCTTGATCGGTTGGGACTCTTGATAGATTTGATCATAAAGTCGTTTAGATCGGCAACTATCATTTGGTGGAATTCTTCAATATCTGAATCTGATAGTTGTAAATCAGAATATAAGTTATTGATTTGGATTGATCTTATCCAACAAAGGAGTTTACTAGTTTAAACGGAAGAGCCTTTGTCAAACTCAACATTTCATTTTATAAAATATTATTGGAGTAGTTACCAAACGGATTTATTCCTTTACTGTTTGGAAGAGTATCAAAAGGAGTTGAGTGCTTAAGACTTTACATCGGTAAATCAAATCAAGATAATGATTTTCTATCTTGGGATTCACATGCGTGACCATTAGGTCGGAGACGCAGGGATACTGAGGAAACTAAGTAATTAAGGGTATATTACTTGGTCTCAACTATACGAAGTTGGCTTTTTTCTTTGTGTAGCGGCTTAATTCTGAGAGTATTCAAAACTGGACTAGGTCCTGTTTTTTTTTTTTTTTTTGCATTTGCGGTTTCCTCGTTAACAAAATATTGTTGTTTTATTATAATAAAGTAAATTCCACTTGTACATTAAATCCTAATCACTTGACATTGATCCTATAGTCAATCGGTCTTGTACCGTAACTATTGTCAAGTGAATATCAATTTTTTGTACTTTGTCCATAGATGATCATACTTGGTATCGGACTTATAGGTTGAAACCAAAAAACGTGGTGTATTTGGGTATCCTCATAATTTCAATATTCGTTACCGGGATGCACATTCTGGCTTGTCCTATTCGTTAATTTTTTTCTTCAAAAACCACCTTTTTTTTAGTTTACTTTTCTATTTTATTAACTTTCTTGTCTTTTAACTCTCTCACAAAACTTAACTAAGATTTCCATGCCTTTAAATTCCAGATGATTATCAAACTCCATCTTTCATCTAACATCATGATTTACCTATTTTATCCAGTCTTAATTAACGTTATAGTTTGATGAGATATATATTTATTTAACTTGTAAAAATAACTTATGATCTTTTAAATCCTGATAAGAATAGTTAACGCTACGGATCCCCTTATGTCCCACTACTCATAAAACGATACATGACCAAAAGTATTCACCAAATTAACATTGTTAGTGTCTTACGGAACAAAATAGTTATATACATCCAGAGAAAGTTTTATGATTTTATTTTATTTTTCCATAATCTTATCATTGATTTTGATTTTTTATCAATAACCGAGAAAAAGCTATGATATTAATGACAATAGTATAGTGGTTCCTCCATTTCTTTCTCTCTACCTTTCAGCACATTGAACTTGAGCAGTCTTGTTCCTTCATTATACTTATTTCCATTTATGAATAGTCATATAAAATTGTTACTGCATTGTAGTCTAGAAAACTATGTTCTTATTATGTACTACTTGTTTCACCTCTTTCATGATATGATCAATGGCTGTAAAACTATCGAAACTCTATTAAGGATCATAAATCTAGCCGGCCGGTCGTGCCCTAACCGTGGCCGGTCCCACACCTTGTGATTTCTTATATTATTATTATTTCCTTCATCTCATGAAAACTCATTCGTTTCAACAAACTTCTCAGTTTCATGATATTTCCTTCACATCATGGAAATAATATAAAATTAGGAAAAGTGTCACGGGACCGAGCTTACTAGTTTTCCGGCCATTCCCTAGCCATGGCCGGTCCCACACCTTGTAATCCCTTATTTTATTATTATTTCCTTCATCTTATGAAGTTCCTCAGTTTGAGCAAAATCCTAATTTCTTCATATTTTCTCGAATGTTGCTCAAACGCGCACCAGAAAATATCAAAATTCCCTGGACTGAGACACAGACACTATGGTGACATGGGCATGCTACCTTGACTGACCAGGGTCGGCCCTTTGGCTTGCAGGAAGCCGGTCCCACATAATTTGACCTAATTTGTTCATATTAGGTTCAAACTCTTCCAAGCAGCTTGGACTTTCATCCAACTATCGTCAGTCGGTCCCATGACCACCAGGGCCGGTTCCATGACCCCTTGGTCGGTCCCTCACTTCTCCATAATTAGGTTTTATCGCCTAATGCTTAAACGAGCACTATTTAAATAAATGATTTAACCAGCATTTAATCATCTTTTCATCAACTAGTTTTCAAAGGACTTTGGTGTTTGCTCATTCAAGCATTTTGGGCACTACATGGCCGACCCATCATCCATGTAGTCGGCCCCTCTTTCACTCAGTGGTTGATTTTCAATAATTTATCAACAGTTGATCAAAATTAGGGTTTCGAATCCAATGATCCGCAAAGCATAATTCTGAGCAGGTTCAAACACTAGTAATTTTATGTTGATCTCGCATTTAACATTTTAATCAATTATATTCGGTCCAGTTGCCAGTATCTTGAATTAATATTTTATTTGGTCTTGTTACCAATAATTCATCAGACGAGCAATATTTTCTCAAACTAGGAATATTGGTTCACTTTAACTATTAACATCCATTTGAAAATTATATATGGTTTTACCTATTCACCACCCACACTTTCCCTATTTACCACCCACCTTAATTACTACCCACACTTTCACTATTTACCACCCATACAATGTTTCATTTTCCCTAATTACAACTCATTGACTTTTTATTTACACCCGCCTCTAAAACCACCCAACAACTAACACCTAAATAATTTCAGTTCCAAAATCTAATTCGTCGTGTTCATCATCTTCACCCGAAATGCAGCACCTCCTCTACTCATCTCCACCAATCCGCCACCACCTTCAATCGTTCTTTATTTATATAATTATTTTTTCTTTGCTATTTGTAGATCTTGTTCAATATGGCACCAAAGAAACAATGGATTTTTCAAGAAAAATCAAAGCCAAAAAAAAAAGGTAATAGCTAAACCTAGAATTTCTGAATTTCTGCATGTGTGGTTGTAGTGTTTAAATTCGGTTTGGCAGTTTTTATTGTGATGAAGAACTAGTAATCAACATTGGGTGGACTTATTTTGCATTGATTGTAGTGAATCAAGTCGCCACATTTTGGTATTGGATGTTAATTAAGCTACAGATTGTAGTAAGTCATATTGCAGTAGTATGAAATTGGCATATATTATTTCCATTTTTATTATCTTCGTGATGTTAAGAGTAAGTAAAAAGAACAAATCAAAGAAATTAAGTGTTCATGAATTCACAAAATTTAGTACTACTACTGTTGGTATGTCAATTTGTCCAAAATAGTAGACATGGTGTTTGACATAAGTCATTGCCAAAATAGTACTACTTGGTGATGCTAGAGTTTCTGAATTATGCTGTTATTCTTATGCCTTCTTATTTTAGGAGAAAACGAAACAATGCTGACTCCAATACTCGGTCTAGCTTATCTACACTATCAACTGATGTGATTTTAAATGAAATATATGGAGCTCCCCAAGATACATCTTTATTAATCACTTATAAAGATCAAATTGTAGCTCGTATATGGAGCGGAGAGGTAACACTTTTGTAAATAATTATGTTTAAAATAACAAGATTTTTTTTGAATTTATTTAATTGTGAAACGTAATATGATCATTATGCAGAAACCAACGAGAGTTTCATCTGTACCCAATCATGCTAGAACGCACTATGAGTGGAAACTTGAATCGTATGAATTCATTAAGCATTTATTGGAAAGGATTGGTTTACTCCACATTGCTGAAAATGCCCATATGAAAAATGACGATGTGTTGTGTAGTGGATTTATAGAGAGATTTTATCCTGAGACTAATACGTTCCATCTACCTTTCGGTGAAATGACAATCACCTTAGACGATATGACTAATATTTTAGGTTTAAAAATAGATGGTTCAGCAGTACAAGGGAAACCCCCTAGACAACTAGACTACCATGAAGCTGCTAGCCTAGTTTCTAGGTATTTGTGTATCGATGAGGATGAAGTTAACAGAATTTTCAAGGAATAAGAAACAAACACTTATCCTCCCATGGTTGAAGAGTGGTTGGATGCACGTGAACGATTCATCTTCGGACAAAGATCAAAAAGCTGTTTCACGAGCATACATGCTTCACTTGATTGGATCTGTGTTGTGTCCATACAAGAGCAAAAATGCCGTCGGGGCCTACTGGATTCAATGTTTGAGAGATATTACAAATCTTGACAGTGTGTCTTTTGGTTCTGCAATTTTATCTTACTTATTCCATCAACTGGGTTCTGCTTCTCGTCATGGAACTTCGAGTTTATCTGGATGTATCACCCTCTTGTAGGTAACTTTATTTTTAGTTCTTGTACTGGTTAATCTAATGTTACGCTAATCTAATTCATTATGATTGTTTAGGTTTGGATATATGAGCATTTTCCATCCCTCGATAGGAAAGTTGTAAATGGAAATTATGAAGAGTCATTGCCTCGAGTTTTTAAGTAGAAACCGTAAGCTCCACTTCCATCTTCCATTGTTACTATCTGGGAGCTACTTGATGAACTTACCCCACGTGATGTATATTCAACAAAGTATAATACGTTACTTTAAAAATTTTGATTGCATATTAGGATGCTCATGATATATTGTTTCTCATATGTGGTTTGGACCCCATACGAAAATAGAAGAATGTTCTCACCATTGAACGTTATCATATGGTATACTGGAACCATGGTTTGCTTTGATATTTCTGAGCCAATCTACCCGGCAAGGGTACTTCGTCAATTTGGTAGGGTTCAAAGGAAACCAGAACGTCCCCTGGAAACAGAAACTCCTAGCAGAGGTGATAAATCTTCAACATATATGGTCGAGTACAGCAAAGAAAATTGGCATTGGGAACACTGGAGAAACACACTACTAAGTTCAGAACTAAGATCGTTTCCAGTTGATCATGATATTCCATGGGCTTCATATGATGGTTATTTGGAGTGGTTTAATAATGTCTCTCATCCAATTGTCCAAAATTTGTTGAAGTTTGGCTTTGATAGTCACAAGTTGAGATTCATGCATCTTGTGCATTTGTTGCCAGCACTCGATAAACCCACCTTGACTATTTTTCAAGAATCTCTTTTGGACACTATGTGCTCCTTCCACGCGATTAGAAGTTCGGATTCCAAAATGTTTTACTTCATTATTCCATGCATATGTGAAAAATTCCTTACTGACAAGTACCGTCTCAAAAACATACTTAATTACTTCAGGATACTGATTCTCATATTTATGCATAAACGACTCTAAACCCATTTCAAAAATAGATACAGTTTCCATCCTAAAAACGCGCCCCAGTCGTTTTCTAAATCCTTTAAAGGATCCTCCTCCTCTTCATCGTATTTTTGATCATCTTTTCCCTGGTTTTTACTGATGGTGGTACTTTTTCCCTTATTTTTCTCCTTCTCTTTGAATTATATTCTTGCACGATTTTTTTTTTTTTTAGTTGCTTCTCGGAAATGAGCATGCACATTCTTTTGAATATGCCAAGTACATAATAACCTTCGTGCTTCGGGGAAAACAATACCAATACCGTTGATTAATGCTTGTTCATTGTCGGTGACAATAACTGAAGGAAAGTTTGTTGAGAATAAAGCGATCTCAGATTTTGCAGGGCCCATTCGTAATTATCCGTTAGCTCGGCACTCATGAATGCAAAAGAAATAGATAATGTAGTTCCCATAGATGTCATACCCGGCGGATGAAACAAAGGCATCTTCCAACTATTTGTCTTATATGTACAATCAATAATCACTACTGAAGGAAAACATTGAGCATATATTGTAGCTTGGGGATTGGCCCAAAATATATCAATCACCTCACTTGTATCGGGATTTCTCCTATTGCATGTTACATAATGGGCGTCATCGAGATATTTATGAAGTAGTTGCATTCTCGTCCTCCCAACACCCTCGCTTTGACGATGCAATTGTCAATGGTCTTCACAGTTGAATAATTTTCTTTAAATTTTCTCTTTAAAGCAAAAAGAATCTGTCTAAGTGGCATACCGTGTTTGTGAAAAGAAATAAAAAATTTCTCTTCATCTTCTGTTAATCTACCGACAAATGAATGTCCCTCAAGAGTATCTGGATGAGGATGGTTATGGTGTCAAACTTTAAAAACCAAATTCCATTTTGAAGCTGCTACACAAGTCGAACGCAATTTAAAGGGACGTCCATCTTTTTTTGAGGTAGTTCCTTTTCTAACTTTCGAAGGACTCACTGTGTGTTTTCCTTTCCTATGTTTGCCACCTTTCTCGCATCCAAATACAATGAATGAACCTTTTCCACCTTGATTCTCGTTTTTATTTGACGACCTTGCAATCACAACAACCATATTATTTTCTATACCTATGTCGTGACACCATTCTATTACTGTTTCTCTTGAGTCAAATGTCTACACACAACAAGTAAAACATATATCAATGCTAGTATTACAAAGTGACAAAAAAAGATTGCTGGTATAATATAACTTACACTACCTTATCGGTATTAAAGTATGCAGTAGAATCGAATCCAACAACAGTAATAGGTTCCTGTTCCTCCACATTGTGTTGGTTGAGGACACCTAAAGCTACCTCTTTCGGTTGTCCTTCATCATTAATAATTTCTTCAATAGACTCAGGTTGGGAAGGACCTGTTAATTGGTTATGAAATACCTATCACACAAAAAAATAAATAAAATAAAAATAATAATAGTTATACAACCACAATCGTTGGCTTTAGAGGAATCACAAAGTATTGTAGCCGTCCAACAACTACAGTTAGTAAAAGCATACAATCGTTCGGATATAACATACTATTCTTTTATGTAGTCGTCAGAGTCTGGACTACTATGACTCTTTCTAGTCGTCCAAAAATATGGGACTAGATCAATGAATTCACATGGAAAAAAACAACTAAAAAACAATAAAAAAAACTAAACAAAGACCTAGTGTATCGCTAATTTACCTCCAAATATTGTCCACTCAATGTGTTTTCAGAAGAATTGATATACTCTTGTTGGATGCTGGACTCATCTAAAGTTTGGATATTTTTCCCTAGATTTTCATAAATGGAATCCTCCATAATAATAGATTTAATCACTGATTAATTCTTCTAATTATCGATGAATTAAATGAACCAATGATTAAACATAAAGAAGTAAAGAGTTTGGTGTATCATAATTAGAATCCTTCGTTAGGGTTTGTAGTTTTTAGGTTTAATGATTTTTTAATAGAAAGAGAGATTAATGAAGAAGACGAAAAAATATAATAGTTATGGTAGTTATAGTCAAATTTAGTTTGACTTTTGTAGGTGGTAATTATGAAAAAGAAGAATCAAAAACTACTTTTACTTTATAAATTGTGAGGTGGGTGGTAAATAGGAAAAGCGTGGGTGGTGAATAGGTAAAACCTTATACATCTGTATCAACAGACATGTTCAATTCATGAATCCTATAGCATTCGTAAATCATGCTCGACTCAGCAACAAAAAAAAAAGACTCATCGTCTCATCAAGTCAATAACTGACTAATTAAATATACGTCTTCCTTGCAGACTCCACAATCACGAGACATCAATCGTGTCACATGGGGGATATTAACTAGGGTTTTGGTCTGGTGGCCTACGGCACGTGTGTTCACCTATGATGAGAATGTGACTAAGTCGTGCAAGTGGTTAAAGAAGTTAACAAAGTAGTGGGTGGACAATCAACCAAGTCTCCGCACGATGAGTAACTGGTTTTAACACGATTTCCACTTTACCACTCTTTGATTCCAGCAATCATCACACTTATTGGGATCAATGTGTCAACTATTTCTAGCAATATAAATAAGTCTCTGAACCCATGATTGAAACAACAAAACAAGAACTCAGCGTCTGAGCAATTACTCTCAACAGAACAAATTCAATCATCAGAACTTATTTTCCTCACACAGAATACATAACACATTCACAATCCTTGATCATCATTGATCTCACACACTACTCAGGTTCCCTCTTACAGATCGACCCATCTCTCTTGTGACCGAATTGACTCTAGAATGGCCATTGTCTTGGTTTAGGCCAAAGTCTTACAGATTTATCTTTCGAATTCAAGAACTCCCTTTGCAGTGCATCTGTTTACAAAAGGTTGAAACAATTTTCTCTATTCGAGGAGTTTCCTCCGCACGGTCGTCTCTACACTTCATAAAAAAAATAGCAAATCGTTTTCTCCTATCAACAGATTGGCGACCACAGTGGGAGATTAATCTCTCGGTTGCAATCCAAATTTTCTAAAGATGGTAGATTATGGTGAGGTCTCAGAAACATTCAATCTCAATTTATTATCTCCCAATACCGGCGAATTTCTTCCGATTACTATTAAACTCGACTGGCCTGGTCAAGATCCATTGGAAGCTATGAATGCTCAAAGCTCAACCACTATTGATGATCTGATGAAAATCCTAAATGATGTCATAACAAATCAAGCAGAAATTGTCAAGATACAGAATGAGGTGTTTGCCCTTTTGAAAGTTCATACAGATTAGTTATAGAGGGAACCAACATATGATCGCTCTGAAAAGAATGTTGCTGATAATCCTTCATATGTTCTCATTGGTGTTGATTTCCCTTCTAAGATCCATACCTCCACCAATGATGATAAAGACAAAGTCTACACTCATGCTAAGCGAAGGCTTCACCAATTTAGCTTGGACATTCGTGAAAGCTCAGAACAATTCTCACAAACTTATAAAGAATATCCGTCCATTTTAGCACGCTTCAATCAAGACTCTTACGATGAAAGGATAATGCCATTTTATAAAACCGTTTTGCAGGATTTACATTCCCAAATCATATCCAAAGCAACTGACCGATCGGCTGCTGCTCTACTCAGCCAATCCGAGCCATTCCAGAATAAAGAAGTTTGCAAGGGTATAAGGAAAAAAGAGTATTCTTCCAATCCGAAACTCAACCTCCATCCTTCCATGAACGTTGTTGCTGAAGGAAGTAAAAGGAAAACCAAGGCACAACAGCACATGCATGCTTCTCCAGTTCAAAGGAAGGATAATAAAACCCGAAATGCACAAATGTTGACTCAGCGTCAACAAAATGACTAGATAAACCCAGACTTCCCTCTTTCCATTTAAAAAGTGATCGGGTTGCTAGAAGTATGGATCCAAAATGGTACAATCAAATTTGCATCCGTCAGGAAAAAGCCGACTGAAGAACAGATAGATAATCCCTGTTATTGTCGCTTTCATAGTTTCGTCAATCATCCAACAAGCGTCTGCAAGGTTTTGAAGCGCATCTTCAAGAAAAAGGTCGAATTAGGAGAACTTAACCTGGGGACTGAAGGGGTGCACGGGGATCCTCTATCAGTCTGTACTTTCTCTCTCTGAACAGCCTGTCAAAAAAGCAGTTCAATTCTTGGTCGAACATATATGTGAATTGATCTATCTGTCGAAGGAAAAAAGGAAAGATATGTTCACAACACTGAATCACATAGTGTTAGGGAGACGACTGCCCATTTCCGGAAATGTTTCTTAGGCCTTGAGCCACAGACAAGGAGATGCATGACCGTTGACTTCTTACTATAGTTGATCTCAAAAGAATTGAATTTGGAAGAATGTTGATCCGCCATCAACATAATTCCACTGAAGACTCTCAGAGCCGCGGGCATCACTCGAAAATAAGATACTCATGTTCCCATCTCAATCAAGGATCATAAAGGAACGCTCAAAGATGCTTATGTCTACATTACTCTCAAGATGAAAATAGGCTCAACCTAGACAGAAGCCAAGTTTTTCATAGTCAAGGAATATCCAGGATATGACATGATCCTCAGATGAACAAGGATCCATGCTGAAAAGACGTCTACTGACAAAACGCCTTTGGTTTCACATCTCTCCAAGGTTCGATCAAGAGGATTTGGTAAGAGCTCCATCATCATGGCACTGGGAGGAATTTCTGATGAGGTTGAAACAAGAACCTGAAGAAGGTTCATTGACATTTCTCAAAATATCCTCCGCTCAGGAAAGTCTCATTCCTCTCATATATTCTCCTACAAGCTCTCCTAGCATGGAAACTCAATTCTGCTAACAACTTAGCCATTGCAAGACATTATGAATCGATATCTTCACCATAACAATATTTTACCAAGTGGTCGTACCTCATCGAATCGAGCATCTCACTGGAATGTTCATTTTAGGGACGATATGCAATCACGACAAGGAATATCTTGGATGTACTTCTGTTCCGCATTCAGGAATGTCCACCGCCAAATTATGGAAAAGTGTTGACGTCTGTACGAGCATGAAATCTCATACATTGGAGGAATAATGAAGGAAAATCCGAACAGAAGATATTCAGGGCCAAGACGATCATGCCTAAGACGTTCTCTTAAGGGATATATGTTTTGACCCTCAAACATCTGAAGTTTGAAGATGGATTTTCTTAATTTATTCATGTTTTGATCAATCCCTCTAAAACATATGCAATACTTGCATTCATTAATTGAATCTGTTTCAATAATCAACATCAGTTTATTTAAATGAAAATCTTGATCAAACCAAAAGAAAATCCCTACAAATATCAATCGCCTACTTTTCCAAGGATATCTGAAAATCAAAAACCGCTCATCTTTTGGTGCCTTATTCTTAGAAGCCTTCAAATTGTACTCATAATCTAAGAGTACACCTGGCACCTCTAGCTTCAGCACGAGTATTATCAACGAAATACTGATTCAACACCAAGACGATCAACATAGCTGAACTACAATCGATAAGTCTTCACTATCCCCATGAAAAGACTTCTGAAGCAGATGCAATATCATTCATCCATGGATGGCACAAACTCCTTCAACATATATTTTTCTGTTAAGTAGATGAACACCTCTGGGATGCACTTAGGGACTTGATCTTGTTAAAAGATCAATTTAGATCAATTTCAATAAATGTGTTCCACATAACATGTCATGGCAACCTGATGTGATTCCATGAAATTTCATCAACGGAACCTCTCTACATCACAAACCTTGCACGACTAAGGAACTTCTTCTCCTCATCGATCACACACAGAATATAGATTGTCGCTGCTATCTGCTGCAACAACATCGATTCCCTGACAAGGCACTTCACAGTAAAGGTCCAGGGGAATTTGAGTTAAACCCCGGTTGAGCAACTTAGGACCCATTTAGACTGTACACATGTAGAAGGAAGTGATTTCTGGTTCCCTTGCTTCGAGAGAATTACATATGTAACTCCAGGTTATGTAGACTTTTGGAATCAACAGCTTGAGCGTTTACATGATTTTGTAATGGTTGGTAAACCTCCGATGAAAGATCCTCCTTCTGCTGAGATGATTTCTACTCGACCAAGATTGAAGTATCTCTCTGGTAGTGATGAACGAAATACGTCTCCAGGATGTTCACAGGTATGTTCCCTTTGTGTAATCTTCATAAAATTATGATAATTGTATTTTAATCATTGCATCAAAAAAAAATCACAGGACGGTCATAACGTAAGACCTCGAATCTATGTAGACTTTTCAAAAACTGAAGCAATTATTCATGGCGGAGAAGGCAGGAGCAAGAATTATAAGCTGTTACCCAACACCATAAAGTACCCAGTTGTTTCTTTAGTGAGTTGTCAATACTTATTTCACCGTGACCCTTTCTTATCCGTGTAATTAGGATCATAAAACCGATATTTCTTATTTGGTTACAGAATTTTGCTCCCTCAAGTATTGACGGTATTCAATTCTCTGCTGCTGGGCAGACAGTTTCTGACTCGAGTGTTGAAGAAGAAGTTGAAGTAAGTATTTCTTCATATAACAAATTATGATGCTTAGTAGATAAAATGCTAATCGTTGAGAATACATACAGGATGATATCGCCATGGAAGTGGAGAGTACTGGTGATGCTCGCTCGGAGAATGACAATAAATAAAACTATCAGATCTCAAACCCGAATGAAAGTAATGGTGTTGTCGATGTCGATGCGAGTAATTATGGTTCTTTGAACGCTTCAGAGACCACCCAAGTAAGTATTTCCCTTGAATTTTATCCATAGAAGCATAAAATTGTTGATTTATGAGTGAATGAATGAGAATGCATGTGAATATATGAAAATTTTTGCCGAAAATACGTCACCAGAAAAATTCAGAACTCGGCCTTTTAGCAAAAATGCCATAAAATCTTCGTCCGGTGACTGATTTTCGCGATCCACATACGTATCCTTACGCCCAGAAAATTTCCAAGATTTAGTAAAGAATATTTTTAAGTTTTGAGCACGTTTAGGGTTCTAAATCAACGGAACATTAAACATCCAGGAGACTTTCAGGAAATTTTCAGTTGTCATGTAGTCAGATGTTTTGACCACATCTTTTCGCTCGTTCATCCGATTGCTATGAAATTTTGATATGTTGTAGGTAACATCCATACAAAAAAATGGTATATAACTCAACCATTGACTCTTCACCAATTTCTCCCAGTTCATTGTTTGGTACAGGGCAGTGTAAAATCTTCTCAGACGAGCTTATCGTAAAATATATTTTTGTGACTTTCACGTTGTTGGCTGATGTCTAGCATGTAAAATAAAAATATTTGATAATGTTAGACCACTTTCATGTTGTAGTTCATGATTTCCTTTGGTTTTATGCTTGGATGATCCTAATCTCATGTAATATTCGTATTAGGTGCAAATTACTAAAGTTGAGAATGAAGGAGACAATAATGATGAAACGAGCAACCCTGGGGTTATTTACAAAGGAGCAACCATATCTGCACTTCAAGGCCATGAGAGTGTTGTTGTTAAAGCAATTAAGGAGACCAAGACTTCGATTATTGTTGCTTCAGTGGTGAAAGGAACTGAGCCGCGAGTAGAAGAGACTGAAGAAATTTTTGTTGTAAAAATTGCTCCAGTAATTGAAAACCGTATAGTGGTGCATGAATACCCAAGTGCAGGAGTTTCTTTTGATCCTCCATTTGATGTATCACTTCCATACCATGAGCTAGTTGGTGGATTCAGCGTCCCCGTTGGATATTCAGACTTGTATGATAAAATATGGAGGAAGTTCGGTCACATCGTGCTTGCCAGAAACTCCAGACGTGATTATTTTTTAACGATGCAAGTGAATGATATCTTACGTGTTATAAATGATATATGCACCAGGGCTAGAAATATTATTACTCAAGATGTACTCTTTGATTGGGAGTTCAACTTGGAGAATTTTGAGAGACTCGGCTTCAATGTGAAATGGCTCCGTAAGATGATGAATGATATTAAGAATTCATGTGAGAATAACATACCCTTTCCCAATGACGCTGTGATGGAGAAGGAAGACATAATTTCCAGGCTAACTAAAGAGCTGAACATGGAGAAGGCGGCTTTACAAGTCTTGAAGGATGCAAAGGAGCAAAAATCTTTCTTTGTTGATTTTCTTTGATTTCTTTTCATAATCTCTTGAACTTCTGAGAGGGATGTGAGGTTTTATTTTTGGTTTTGATTGGTTTTGGATAAGTGGATGATTGAGGATTTTCTTTGGTTTTGATAGAGATTTTCTTTAAGTAAAGTGAATTTTGATAAATTGCTGAATTTAAATTACTGATTGCAAGTATTGCAAACATTTTGGAGGAATTGAAATACAATGAAAGAAAATTCTAAACACCAAATATTTAAGGTGCTCATGCCTTGAATTTAGGGGTGAGCATTTGGCCCGTAATCCGCGGATTTAACCGGGACCAACCATTCATTTGCGGATGGATGTCTGGACCGTTCGTCAATGGGTTGGATGCGGATGGAATTTTTGAAATCCAACGGATAATGTATCGGGCCCAGTTGCAACCTTAAAAATCCGTTGGACATCCATATCCGTTAAGTTAAGGGCATTTATGTAGTTCTAGAAAATACTATGGATCATTTAGGAATTTTTAAGATGTTTGCTTGGGGTGTTGTACATGGTATTTTTATATTTGTATACATATATATGATATGTAGGTTTTATAAGGAGTCATTTGTGTTAGCTTTATTTTCTTTACTATAAATTTTAACCAAAACAAATCCATTGGATTATCCGCATCCAATTCGTCCATCCGTGCATCCATTGGATGCAAATCCGTTGGATATGGATTAAATGCAGATGCTAAATTTGAAACCTGTAGTGCAATGGATTGGATGCGGATGAGGCGAAAACCGGTCCATACCGACCCATGCTCACCCCTGGATTGAATCATCTAATACCTCGAATACCCAAAACCTTAAATGTCAAAGGCCTTGAGCCAGTTCTCATGTATCACGGCCACAGTCTCCTTGTTGTCCTTGTTGATTAACTTGTAGTATCCACCAACAATATACTTAGAGATCATAAAATGTCCTTCCCAGTTGGAGTTCTTTACAGAATGAAAGTTACGCTTAGTTGTTTTGAGAACTAAATCTCATTCCTGGAATTTGTTAGACTTGATCATTCATGCCCTGAATATTTTCTGCTGATTTGGAATTCTTCGTGCAGTAGAGTTCCATGGATGTGGTATGTATGGACACTCATGCAGAGGGGAGTATTTGAGATACTGTTTGTCATGCTTGGCTATGTCTTCAGCAATAAATTTTTTGATGGTATGCTTGATTTAAAGAAGCTCTGAACTTAACCATTTGGTGAAATATTGCTGAGGCGAGGTTTTCCATTCATAGAATTTTGCAATTGCTAAGTTGTTGGTGGAGTAGATCCCTCGAACCAAAGAAGCATGTTTGAAAACTGATAATATGGACACATGAGGAGGAATAAGACTTGCCTGATCGCGAAACCTTTTGATGAAAGCATTTGCATTTTCTTCAGGATTTTGTGTAAAATCCGTGAAGGCTTTGACTTCCTTTAGATACTCAAATGGGGTATACTCTATTTTTTCTTCTGAATCAGAGTTTTCCTCAACAGAGAAATGTGAAACTGAAGTTGAAGGTGTTGGGGTTACCTTTCCAGTATGAACCCACGTACATCCAAGGATCATGTCATGTCCTGGATCTTCTCGGATTATGTAAAACTTGGTTTCTGTCCAAGTTGATTTCACCTTCATCTTGAGAATAATGTAGCCATAAACATCTCTGGGAGTTCCTTCATGATCTATGATTGAGATCGGAGCATGAATGGATTCTTGTCGTGTGATACCAAAAGCTCTGAGAGTTTTCAGAGGGATAATATTGAAAGCAGTGCCAACATCAATCAATGCTCATTTGAACTCATTTCCTTTGAGATATACTGTGGTGAGAAGTCCCCAGTCGTACATTTCTTCATCTGTTGTTGAGGGCAGCTCAGGAAATGCTTCTTGAATCAACAAACGCTTCCCTGACATGATGTGATTCAGTGCAGCGAACATGTCTTCCCTTTGAGACTTTGATAAGTATAGCAATTCACATACATGCTCGATTAAGGATTGGACTACTTCTTTGACCGGTGGTTCAGAAAGAGTGAAGGTTATGACTGGGAGAGGAACTCTGTGCACTCCTTCAGTCCCCAAGTTGAGTTCTCCTGATTCGATCTTTTCTTTAAATATGCGCTTCAAAGTTCTGCAATCACTTGTGGGATGGTTGACAAACCTATGAAAGTGACAGTAATGAGGATTTTCCATGGCCTATTCATTTGGCTCTTTCTTGACATACGACAGTTTGATTGCGCCATATTGAACCCAGGCATCTAGAAGTTCAATAACTTCCTCAATGGAGCTGGGTAAATCAGGTGTCCCTGGATCAACTTCTGTGTATTGAGCAGGAACTTGCGTATTATCATTCTTTTGTGTCTTTGAAGGAGTTGAGTAAGTATGTATGCGATATGGATTAGCCTTTCGTTTGCTCCATTTCGCAGCAACATTTATGGAAGGTTGGAGGATGTACTGTTTGTTGATTGAACGTATGCTACTTCGAGTCTCTCGTGGCTCTTCAGTTTTTTTAGTCTTAGCCCTCTCTAATAAAGCAGGTGCAGTAGTTGCTAATCTCTTGGCTGCTTCATGAAATTCTGGAACCTGAGATTTTCCAATAAAGCTCTGTGGACTGGAATCATTCCATTGATACACAAGTCCACGAGTTGTTGCTCTGTGATGTTCGGATCATGGCAATCCAAGGCTTGAACTCTGAACCTTTTCACATAATCGTTAGGATGTTCGTTGCTCTTTTGAAACATCCTTCCGAGATCAGCGAGGGTGATTTGCTCTGAAACAAAGAAATACTTTCTATAGAATATATTAACCATTTGTCCCCAACTTTTGATACTTCCTGGTACGATGTCGTTGTACCACGTATATGCCCTGACTTTCAGGGACTTTGAAAATTCTTTCAGACGGACGGTATGGTTGTGTTCATGTTCACCCAGTGCTTCTAGAAATCGAGAAACATGCTCTCGAGCATTGCCTGTTCCATCATAAAGTATGAAGGTTGGAGAGGTGTAACTTTTTGGCAGAAGAATTCTTTGCGTAGCATCAAGGTATGGAGGTTGGTGACGATGTACATAAGGCGTTTTGTCTTTTCCCCGATCTTCCAAAAGACGTTCCAAGTATTCATGAGTGATGAAACTGGATGGCTCTTTCGCTGGTGGATTATCTGCAGCCTTAGGAACTTTCTCATCGTCTACTACATGGATCAGAGTGACCTCGGGATCAGCATATGAAGACATTTCTTTAGCTTTTCCTTTTTCCAAAATTTTCTCTGATGATGAGCACGAAAGTGCGACGCATTTTCACCCATAATTACATTAGCTAGGCCTCATTTTATTGCTAATAAACTTGTTTTAATTCTTTTGAAGGGAATAAGCTCTTGTGGAGAAAGTCGATCGAAAAGTGGTTATTGGAATCCAATAAAACTTATAAAGGAACCACTGTTTTGGATATGGGCACCCACATAGTGGACCTAGCCAGCTTGATCGGGTATAAATTACTCGGAGAAATGGACCGGGCATTATGGTGTGCATCTAGCTAATTTTACCAACCAAGGTAAGAGAAAGATGATTAATGGTCCCTACTGATTTTGTCTTTAATGGATAGGATAATAAAAATTAGTAAGATATTACAATTTTAAATGACATGCATTACGGGAAGGATTTGGTATCTGAGTTAATAAGGGAATAGATTTGAAAAGAATATTTGCACTTACCTTAGCTACTTCCACAAATATGGAAAGAGTATATTTTCATTCAATGTTGGAATCAAGATGGGACCGTATACATGCAAGGACAAATCATTGTTACCTAGTTGGGAAATGCAAAATGAGCTCATACGTATACAATTAAAAGGGAGGTACGATTAAACAAGGAAAGAGCACATCATTTTTGGGTAAAGTGGCGCTGGAAGGGGCGACGTGGCACATGCTTATTGGCTTGAGACTTGTTTGTGAGGTGAGGAAGAAAATAAATTACCAACTCTTGAGTCTTCTAGTTCTTTTATATTTGTGCTCGACAGACGAGATAGAGGGAGGCAGGCAGTCCGGAGCCAAGATTTCATTTGGAGTTTAATATTTTCAATTCTTTTTTCTCTGTTTCCGATTGATATTATCTTAGAAAAAGGATTGTATGGTTTATTGTGAGAACTCCAATGGTGATTAATCAAATAAAATTATTTAATCATATTATCGTCTTTGGTATTATCATGAGGAGCTAAACCCCTACACTGGGTCGACGGGTGAATCCGAATTTCATACATGGGTGATTTTTTTATATTTTTTTTATGACTTTTGCACTTATTTTGAATAGAATTATGATTTGAAAAAATTAGTTGTCATTTCATTAGATGGGCCATGCTTGCTTAGATGTTTAGATGCCCCATGCTTAAGTTTTACAATTAATATTTGGAGAATATACCTTTGGCAAAAATAAGAGTCCATGTTGTTTATGGAGGGATAATTGCTGAAGAATAAATAATTGAACCTATTGGTATGAATTCGGTGAAATCCTAGGCCCAATGAATCTCTCTTCTATTTATTATTTTATTTAAACCTTTAAATTTACTCTCAACAACGTCTGAGTGAACGACAACCCTTTACTACTACAACGACAAATTAAAAATCATATCATATGACATCTTGTCTGTAAGAGTCTTGAGATAGTTGAATAGTTTCTTCTGAGTAGCAGCCATGTCAGTCTGATTTTTGGCAAGAGTTTCTTGCACCTTCATGAGATCACCTATGGTAGGTGGATTTTCTATGACTTCTTCAGGAGATCGACCGAAGAGTGGATTGTTGATGGTTCCAGTGCCGTCATTTATAGGGGTGATCACTGGATCACCAGTGCTCGGAGGAGTAGTAGTGGCGGGTTGCACCGGAGGAGTGGTAGTGGCAGGTTGCACCGGAGGAGTGGTGTTGGCAGGTTGCACCGGAGGAGTGGTGTTAACAGTACCACTAGAGCTTGCAATATTATATCCGGGTGTTGAATCCGGATTGGTAACTGAACCAGACCTAAGACCGACCATTTTTGCGAGAAGTGAGATTTTAACCGAGAGAATGATCTCCCATTATGGTCGCTAATCTGTAGATGGGGAAAAACGAGTTGCTAGTTTTTAAGGAATTGAGGAGACGACCGTGCAGAGGAAAATCCTTGAACCGGGCGAACTGTCTAACCTCACACAGATGCACTGCAAGAAGGGAGTGCTTTGAATTCAAGAGATCAATTTGTAGTACTCCGGCTTAAACCAAGACAATGGTCATTCCAGAGTAAATTCAGTCATAAGAGAGGATGGGTCGATCTGTAGGAGGGAAGCTGAGAAATGTGTGAGATCAATGGTGATCGAGATTGTAGGTTTGTTGTGTATTCTGCGTAAGAAAGTTCTGAATGATTGAATTTTGCTATGTTGAGAGTAATTGATCAGACGTTGAGTTGTTGATCTCGTGTTGTCTGTTTGACGTCAGATTGTCCTCTTTTCAATCATGATTCATAGACTTATTTATATTGCTAGAATTGTAAATACCATGATCCCATGAAGTATGACAGTTGATGGAATCAAAGAGTGGAGAAGTGGAAATCGTGTTAAAACCAGTTGCTCAACGTGCGGAGACTTTGTTGATTTTCCATCCACTACTTTGTTAACTCCTCCAACTGATTGCACGACTTTCTCACATTCTCATCGTGTATATGAACACACGTTCCGTAGACCGCCAGACCAAAACCCTAGTTAATATCCCCCATGTGATACGATTGATGTCTCGTGATTGTGGAGTTTGCAAGGCAGGCGTGTATTTAGTTAGTCAGTTGCCGACTTCATGACTTCATGGGACGATGAGTCCTTATACTGTTGAGTCAAACGTGACTTGAAAATATTCTGAGACTCATGAATTGAACATGTCTGTTGAGACAGAGATATAATTCTCAAGTAAATGTTGATAGTTAAGGTGAGCAAATATTGCTCATTCGATGAATTGTTGAATATTGATAGTTGTACCAATATTCCTTGGTTTGAGAAAATGTTGCTCGTTTGTTATTTTTATTATTTTTTCATTATTTGAAGGAAATACCATGAAATTAAGGAGTTTTCATGAGATTAGGGAAATAACAATAAAATAATGAGGAATCATGAGGTGTGGGACCGGCCATGACTAGGGCATAGCCGTCCGGCTAGTAGACATGGTCCCATGACACCTTTCCTAATTTTATATTATTTCCTTGATGTGAAGAAAACACCATGAAATTGAGGAGTTTCCTTAAAACGAAGGATATTTGTTCAAATGAAATGATTTTCATAAGATCAAGGAAAATAATAAAAAATATTATAAAATATAAAATTGGGCGTGATACTGGTCACGGCACGACCGGCCGACGGGCTCAGTCCCTCAGCGCCTTGGTTAATATTTTATTATTTATTATTCTCTTTCCTATTTTGCATAGGTTCATCGTCTCATCGTATTTTGAAATACTCATTCGTGCATTCAGGTGCTTGTTAGTGCATTATTTCTAAGTACACTTGCACCATTTTGGTCGATGCTTACTCAATAGCGGCTCAGACGCCCATGTGTTGAATACTTATTACTAACCCGTGGAATTTTGCTGGGAAGAACCATGAATTGAAGTAATGAATTATTATGGAAAACATAGAATATTTTCCAGGGATCCAGTTAATGAATCTAATGATTTAGGAATAATTAATTAATAGCTCTATACTAGTAAGATTATCTAGGAGCATTAATTATTCATGAATTGAGTGATCATGAGCTTCTTGAAGCGTCATATTTCTTTTATATAGTCAGGGAAAACATTGTTACATACTGAAGACGTTATTGCTCTATACTAGCAGGCAAGCTGTCTAGGAGCCATCCCATCTTTCGATTCTATATAAAAGTAATTACTGAAATTGCTCAGTATTTATGAGATATGTTGTTGACTCAGCTGAGAGACTACATATCTACATATACTCTGAGAGACAATATTCTCAGTTAGAGATTCTTGTGACATGAGATTTCATGCTTTCGATAAGATACATGAGCCTCGATATTCATCTGATTGTTGGATCAGGAGTACATATAATTATGGGTTTACGATTTTAGCTCTTGTCAAAAATCCACCATCTACAACATTAAAGATAGAAAATTTCCTGAGCATCAAAAATTTGGGGTAGATCGTTAAAAACGGACATCGTATGAAGATTCTACAACATTTTCAACGAAGACCTAACTTCTGAATTTTCTGATGACGAATTATGACGAAACTCCTCATTCATCCAGATCTTCGTCAATTCAATCATCAAGTGAATATTTCATGTAGCTATCAAGATGATTCAACATGAAGACTTATTTGGATCCTCCACTAGTTATTTGAGGATTCAGAATATCGACGAAAACAATTCCACCGCAGTTGGTGAGACATATTGGTGCTTCAAAGACCAACAACTTGGTGGGAAGATGATTTTCTCTTTTAAGCATTAGGCCTGTGAATCCTAAATCAACCAAGATTGAGCATTCCACTACCCAAATCAACGGGTTCCATACCAATTTATGCTCGCCAGACGATGCTCTATCATGCTACTGGGATCTTCATTCAAGCAACAGCTTGCCTCGTACGTGAAATTATTGGAGCAAATTGAAAATTCGGTAACACTATTTTACGACTAAGTTCAATTACTTATTTCGTCTACGGCTAAAAATCATCATCCAGTGCTGACTGAGAAACATGAATGGCCCTTACTAAGCATGAGACTTAATGTTGATGGTGGATTTTTGACAAAAGCTAAAATCGTAAAGTCAAAAACTTGCATATTCCTGATCCAGTAATCAAACAAGTATTGAGACTCATGTCTCTCGTTTAAGCATGAAAACTCATGCCACGATAATCTCTGACTAAGTATATTTCCTCTCAGATCATCCATAGGAACCTCTGACTGAGTGTATTGCCTCTCATAGCATACATGAATATGAAGTCTCTCAATTGAGACCACGACATATTTCATCAATACTGAACAATTTCAGTAATCACTTTTATATATAATTGAACGACTGGACATGTCCTAGACAGCTTGCATGCTAGTATAGAGCGATTACATCTTCAGGATGTAACAATGTTTTCCTTGACCATATAAAAGACATATGTATTGTAGTTGCAGGAAATCCTACACTATACCCCTCACAAGAATTCATAATAATCAACACATATTTATTGATTAATTCTCAGAAATGTTACAAGAAATGGAGGAAATCAAGAATACAACCGCTCACAAGAACTTTCTCTCTTCTCAAAACTTTCTCAACGCTCAAAAATTGATCTCCCCCTCTCTGAGTCTATTGGATCTCTTTATATAGGGTAGTTACATAGTGGATGACAGCTAAGCTGTCCATTAATTTCGGATTTGACTCGCGATATTCTCGCAACAGTTGTAATATTTATTCTCGCAGATGCTGTAATCTTCGCAGGATCATCATGCTTTTATCGTTTTTCAGCTATCGTTATTCGTTACGTCATTCTTTAAATCATTCTGCGACGCTCGTAGAGTGTTGTTGAAGAGCTCGCAGAAACGTTGTTTATAAATTTCACAAGAGTATTGCTGTGGCGATATTCTGATCCTACATCTTGCCTCTTCTCATGTATTCTCTGTGAAGTGGAGAAGATTACGAGAATCTCCATTTCTTCAGAAAGCCGCAGCTTCCTATCTTTTCATATTCTCTTCACGAAAAAGCTCTGTAAATTAAGTATAACCGCCTACACATGTCAAATATTCCTATTTTTACTGGTATCTTCATTATTATCCGGTCGCCATCCCTTTTTTCTATAAAAGGTAGAATCTGGTACAGAAATAATTTAATTCTTTTGTTTCTCCGTCTTCTTCATCTTTTCGTCTTTTTTTCAGTCTGCAACTTTCTTCTTTCAAAGATTCTTCTGCTACTGCTTTCATGGAGTCATCAAGGTATATGTTCTTCTATCATTACTAAACTCAATCTCGTTTATCTAAATCATATTCATCAAAGTTATTTGATCTGTCTTTGTTTGATTTTATGTAATTCCCATACTGTGTTTTCTTTTCAGCGGAATCACTTCTAATACCAAATTTGTAGTCCAAAACCCTAACTCTTCCGGAAATTCGCAGCAAAAGTCCTTGAAAATAAAAGGAAGCCTGTGAATCATAAGGTAGTAAGAAACATTTGTTTTCTTAATAACAATATTGTTGCCTCTGTTTCTTATCTAGATTGTTATTCGTAGGGTGATGAGAACACTAATGCCCCTCGCAAGAAATCTCGCCGAGCTAAAGTTGTTGATTTTGCTATTCCTATTCCCTAATTAATTCCTGTCAGTTCTATTCCTACACCTTCGCAAACTGAACCTCTAATTTCTGTCCGCGAGAACATCGCCATAAATATCATTATCTCAACTGATCCTTTTATAAATGAAATTCCTGAAATTAATACGAATGAAGTTTCTTCCCCTTCTGCTGTAATTACTTCTCAAATTAACTCTACTTCAATTCCTTTTATTACTTTCCCGGAAACTTCACCTTTGGATGATGCATTAGCTGCGAATAATTCAAATTCCCAACTTTCTATTGTCACTTTTTCGCCATCTACATCCCTCCCTTGTTCTAAAGAAACTTCAGTAGGAGTAGATATTGCTTTTAAGGTTTTGTATGATATTTTAGATGATGCTAGGAAGTCTTCTGTTGATCCTGTTAGGCATAGTGTCTGCGAGATTTTAAGTAAATATTTTGGTTCTGACCCAACGGGTTTGCAAGCATCCCTAAAAAGTGAAGTTGAAGCTTTAAAGGGGGCTCTCTAATCCAAGACTTTAGAATGTGACACTCTTCATCATAAACTTAACAATTCTTCACTGAATTGCGAGAATCTTCGTAAGAAAAATGATGAATTAAAAGGTATAACTTTTTCCATACCTGTCTTTGATTTTCCTACATTAATTGTTTTTCTTATTTTCATACTCCCTTTTCTTAAGATCTTTTGTTCGCATATTAATCCTTAAATCAGAATCGATTAATGGGGATATTCAAAGCTGAATCCGTTGCTGAAGAGATTCGTGTTGATAGAGATTCTTGGATGGACCAATATAAGCGATTAGATAATCTTTACACATATTCCCTTGATCAAATAGAGAACCTTACCAAAGAGAATACACAATTAGCACAAAAACAAGATCTATTAAGTAGCGAAATATCTCACATCTCTTATTTGTTAACCAAGGCTAATTTAGCGATGGAAACTTTATCAGAGGAAAACCATATTTTATCTCAAGAGAAACGGCATCTTTCGAATAAGGTGACGATCTCCTCGCAGCAACTAAGTACTCTTCAAAAAATGTGCGATAACCAAGAACAATCCCTTCATTCGCTAAAAGGTGAACTTAAGGAAGTAACTGAATCATCTATCTTTGAGAAAAATACACTTATCCAAGGTAGAATAACTTTAAGTAAAAAGGTAAGCCAACTCAAAGAAGAATACTCCAAATTAGAGGAATTCAACTTTGCTCTTGCGAAGGAAAATGCTTTTCTTCTCTCCAAAGAAAAGAATTTAAAATCTCGCCTAAAAGGTTTAGTTGGAGATAAATTTGATGATGCTATGAGTCATTGGTAAAATACTTGCTTGGCACTAATTCAAAACCTAATTTCGCAAAAGGAAGGTAGTCTTTTTCACTGCCTTGATTATTTTTATTTTGTTGAATTTCTTGCGAAATCTTTAACAGAATAATCTTTATTTTTATTGTTGTTGTTCGCAGCATCTGAGGAAAAGCTTCATTCTACTATTTGTGCTATGAGTGCTGATCTGGCCAAGGTTCGCAAAGAGAATGGTGTTCTTACTACTCATCTTGATTATTCTCACGATCTAGCAGAAAGGAAATATGACTACCTTGAATATTTTAAATATATGGAGATTAGAAACCGTGATAAAGCTTTTCTTTGTCAAGTTTATCTTTCTGCACAAGTTCTAGTGAATGATATCTTGATGTCCAACTCTCTTCCTCTTGTGTCAATCAAACCTATAGAAGTAGGTGATGATGAAGTTCCTCATCCTGCTGACAGTGATTTTGATTGTGAAAGTGGCGAAGAAAATCATTTTCAAGAAGACCAGGTGGATAAGGAAGAAATCCCTCCAGAAAAAGCTGATACTGATGATAGAACAACTGCTGGTGACAAGTTATGAATTTAATTTTTATTTTCTTGAGTTATTTCTTCTGTAAGAACTTTGACATTTTCTTGAGTTATCTCTTCCTTTTCTTGTGAATGATATACTTTACACTATTTCTTGAATTCAGTTGTGCTTGCGAGAAAGATAATAATGTTCTTGCGAGAAAGATGTTGATGCTCTGTTTATCGATTCCCATACTTTCCCCTCAGTATCTTTCTTGCGGTGAACAAAGTTTATCTGCATTTGAACAAAATAGTTAATGTTTATGATTATCCTTTTGGTCTTATTTTGCCTTCCTAGTTAAAGGTCTTATTTTGCCAAATTTTGTTTTTGCGACAAAATCGCAGGACGTTCTTACATTCGCATGTAAGAACCCATTGATCTTGCCTTATCCGCGATGTATCAATTTTGTTGCGACAATATGACATGCCTAAGTTTTCTGGCGAAAGCAAAGCCCCATGACATTGCCGTCTTGCGATGAAATCGCAGGACGTCTTTATACTTTCATGTAAAAACCCATTGATCTCATCTTATATTTTTCTCTTGGGTTTTTGCCTCTGTATATTTGTTACACAAATATGACAAGCCTTAATACTCCCGTGAGTAAAAATCCTCGTGACATTTGCGTCTTAAGACACTTATCATCTCCCAATGGAGGGTGTCGCCCTTATCTTTCCCATGGTTTCCCCTTCAAGGAGGCATACATCAGCCATACAAGACTAGCTCCTCCCACCTAGTCTTAACAACAACCAGTTGTTTTCGCAGACTCTTGTCCCATTCGCCTATATGGCTTATGGTTACGAGACTGCACCCTAGGTGGGGTTTTCTTCGGGCCGAGTGCATCATAGTCAAGACTTTCCAAGAATGGCCAGGGTAGTTTCATACGCCCTGGGCACCCTTGGCTTAACCGTGTACCTCGGCGCCTTGATCATACTATGCACTCCTTGGAAGAGACCCTCAGTCGTCCAACCTAAATCATAAGTTCGGGTTGAAAATCCAAGGTACCTCCCCCGTATGTGCTTTATTGACCCCAAATCTCCATGACTCAGGTTCCGGCAGTGGTATAACCTTATCCCTGAGCCATGCAAAGAGATTTCCCCTTATATGACGCACGTTAGGTCTTACATTTGCCTCTTGCGAAATTTTATCCGTGAACTAGGGTGTACGCCATAAAGGTTCGTCCCATTCTTATATTTCTCTTGCGAATATCGCCATTTCTTATTTTTATATTATTTCTTGCGAATAATCTCGCAGCTGTGACAAAAATTTCTTTTATTTATTTCTTCTTTGTTTCATCATATATTATATCATCACCTAGCCTTTCTTCGAATTTGTTACTGGTAATATATTTTTAGATATAGTTTGTTCCATGGTCTACCAAGTCTTTGACCAACATCTCTACCTTCCGAATCCATCAATTTATATTCTCCTGTTCCAACTATCTCTTTAATAATATATGGTTCATCCCATTTTCTTGCCAACTTTCCACCATTTTCTCGCTGATAACCTGGTGTTTCTCGCAGCACTAAATCACCTGGTTGGAACTCATGTATTTTGACACGTTTGTTGTATTCGCGAGCCAATCTTCGCTGATAATTTTCCATATGTTGTAAAGCTTTTTCTCTCTTCTCTTCTAACTCATCAAGTTTACTTAGAATCATAACAGCACTTAGATTCTTTTCCCAAGCCTCTCTTTTTGTTGTAGGGATATCAACTTCTGTTGGCAGTACTGCTTCCACACCATATGTTAGACAAAAAGGTGACATCCCAGTTGCTTCTCTCCTAGTTGTATTATAGGCCCATATTGCATTATGCACTTGTTCACACCATGCCTTGTGGTGGCCCTATAATTTTTTCTTCAGTATATCTACGATTATCTTATTGGTTGCCTCTGCCTGCCCATTGGCCTGTGGATAAAGAGGTGTTGATTTTCCACATTTGATATTAAATGCATTAAGTAACATTTCTATGTTTTGCCTTGAATTTGCTTTCCATTATCAGATACCAACTGTACAGGAATTCCAAATCTGCAAATTATAGTTTCAAATATGAATGTAAAAATATCTTTATCGCGAATGTGTTGTATGGCTTTTACTTCTCCCCACTTTGTGAAATAATCTGTAGCGACAATCAAATATCTTCTTTATCCAGAACCGGGTACAAATGGTCCCACAATATCCAACCCCCATTTTCCAAAAGGCCATACACTTGTGGAAGATGACAATAGTGCCCCTGGTGCATGTATCTTCTTTCCATATCGCTGACAATCTTCGCAACGTCTTGAAAGTTGATTCGCGTCCTCATGCATGTATGGCCAGTAATAGCCTTGCATTTTTGTTCTATATGCCAAAGATCTTCCCCCACTGTGATTACCAGCGTCTCCCCTATGCAACATTTTTAACACCTTTTCTCCTTCTTCCCGTGTCAAGCATTTTAGTGATGGTCAATTAAAAGATTTGCGATATAATACTCCATCTCTTAATTCATAATTTGTTGCTCGGCTTTTTAATTTATGTGCTTCTAATATATTTCTTGGTGTTTCTCCTCTCGCCAAATATGCATGAAGTTCTGCTCGCCAATCTGCAATATTGCCTCTCGGTTCTTCTTCGCCATCTTCTATCATCATCATCACATATGTCTCTTCTTCTTCTTCTTTATTGATTGAAGGTGATATAAGTGTCTAAATTTTTATGCATCTCGCAGCTGGATTTGTCATCATGCTGGATATGAAAGCAAAAGCATCTGCGAGTCTGTTGTCTTTTCTTGATATATGTCTCCATTTTATTTTTGGAATTTTTGCTGACAGTTCTTCAACAAGTTTCTTGTATTTCTTCAAAGATGGTTCATTTGTTGTGTATTCTCCTTTTATTTGACGAATAACCAATTAATTGTGAATCACTGGTAATTCTAGCATTCTCCAACTTCATTTCTATTGCAAATTTTAGAGCATGTATTACAGCTTCATATTCCGTCTCATTATTAGTGGATGCAAATTCCAATCTAAATGAAAAGTCATTTTTTCTCCTTCTGGCGAGATAAAGATAACTCCAACTCCATTACCTTCCCCGTTTGATGATCCATCCACCAATATTTCCCACTTGTTGGGTTCTGTTAACATACCTCTTGGGTCTCCATGTTCTTCTTCTACATCCATCATCTCTTCTACAACTTCATCATCTTCTAGAGGAAACTCTGCTAAGAAATCTGCTACAACTTGTGATTTTGGCGAAGATAAAATTTCATATTTTATTTCGAAGTGTCCTACTTGTGCATTCCATCTCTCAACTCTGCCTGATATTTTTGAATTCTTCATTACTGACTCAATTGGCACCTTTGTTAATACTTTTACTTTATGTGCTTGAAAATAGATGCGAAGTTTAAAAGTTGCATAAAACAATGCCAGAATTAGCTTCTCGATCTTTGAGTAGTTTTTCTCTACAACATTAAATGTTTTGCTAATGTAATAAATTGGTATTTCTATTCCTGCGTCCACTCGCAGTAACACTGCACTAAATGCGTGCGAAGTTGTCGTAAGATAGATCAATAATTCTTCTCCTGGCTCCGGTTTCTGTAAGATAAATATGTTCATTAAATATTCTTTAATTCCTTGAAAAGCCTTTTCACATTCATCTGTCCACTTAAATTTTGTTCCCTTCTTGAGTATATTGAAAAAATGCTTTCATTTGTCTGATGATCGCGAGATGAATCTTCCTAGCGAAGCCAAGAGCCCATTCGAATTCTGCACATCTTTTACTGTTGCTGATGTTGGCATGTCGCGAATTGCTTGTACTTTCTCTGGATCAACTAGTATTCCTTCTTTTGACACAATATATCCTAATTTTTTCCCCGAAGCCACTCCAAAAGTACACTTTTCGGGATTCACCTTGATGTTAAAGTGTCGCATTTGCTCAAAAATCTCCTTCAAATCCTGCACATGGTTTTTAGCTTCTTTACTCTTGATTAACATGTCATCTACATACACCTCTAATGTTTTATGGATCCACCTCGCAAACACTTTCTCCACCATTCATTGATATGTTGCACCAGCATTTCGCAAACCGAAGGACATCTTTGTATAGAAATATAACCCTCTTGGAGCAAAGAATGCGGTGTGTTCCTGATATTCTTCAGCGAGAGGAATCTGATTATATCCTTTATACCCATCTAACGAAGATATTCTATTATTTCCCGCTGCTGATTTGACCATTTGAGGAATGTCTGGTAATGGAAAACTATCTTTAGGACAAGCTTTGTTTAATTCAGTAAAATCTATGCAAATTCTTATCCTTTAGTCTTCTTTGGAACCACCACCATATTTGCAATCCATTCCGGATATTTTGCTTGCCTTATAATTCCTGCGTCAAGCATCTTCTGTAATTCTTCTTCTATTTGGGAATGGTATGTTGTCGCGATTTTTCTTATCCTTTGTTTAAATGGTCTTACATCCTTGTTAATTTCTAACTTATGACATGCAACTGACGGATATATTCCAGGCATCTCATCCATACTCCACGCGAAGATGTCTTTATATTCTCGTAAAAGGTTTACGATTCGCTCTTCCTCATCTGCATCCATTTTAGTTCCAATTTTCAGCATCTTAGGTTCTTCTTCACTTCCAATATTTACTTCCTTTGTTGGTTTTGCTGCGGTGTAGCTGGCCTCAGGTTCCCCCATTGTTGTTGATGTTTTCATAACTTTCGCAGGTTTATCTCCTTCTTGTGAAATTTCGCTGGGTATTCCTTTTCCTTTTTTTGCTCTTATCATGTAAACTTTAAATTCTTCTTCTTTCTTTGTCTCTTTCGCCATTTTTCTGCGAGCTTTTCGCAACTTTTCACGCCCTTCAAAATTTCTTACTTCGATTTGATAACACAGTTTCGCATGATCAGTATCTCCTCTAATTTCTCCAACTCCACTGGGCATAGGAAATTTGATGCAATGTGCTACATCCCTGATTGCGTGTATCCATGGTCGCCCCAATAGCATGTTATATGGTGATTCCACATCTACCACACATAATGTTACTTGTGTTTCAATCTCTCATAGCGGAATTCGTACCACTATTTCACCTTTAGGTTTTGTTAAAGATTTTCCAAAGCCATGAATATGATAAGCTGAACAAGACATCTCTTCATCTTTGTATCCCATTTTCTTAAATGCATGATAAAATATTATATCTACAGAACTTCTTGCATCCACCAAAGTTCTATTCACAGCCCATTCTTCCGGAGATCTTGTTGATTTTTCCTTGTTCATTCGTATAATGGATACCGTGATTACCAAAGGAGATGTATGATCCAAATTTTCTCTTGGTATTTCTGTTGCTGTGAATGTGATTTTATGCTTTTCCAAATCTTTCAGAGGTGATACTTTCTCCACCGTCATAATTTTCTTTCCTTCAAAATCTCGTTTATGAATCCTTCCTTTAATATTTTCATGGAATTGGTTGATCATCGTTTTTGTTATCGTATTACACTCCAACTTCTTGTAATTCTCCTTGGCTTTAATCATTTTTTCTTCAACTATTTCACCGACTTGATCGATCCTATTCTTAACTTGAATGCTGATCTTTAATCTTGCTTTTTATATAATTTTTAACTTTTAATCCCTGTTTCTAGCGCCATTACGTAGTTGCAGGAAATCCTACACTACACCCCTCAAAAGAATTCATAATAATCAACACATATTTGAATATTAAGAACAACACTTTTATTGATTAATTCTCAGAAATGTTACAGGAAATGGAGGAAATAAAGAATACAACCACTCACAAGAACTTTCTCTCTCCTCAAAACTTTCTCAACGCTCAAAAATTGATCTCCCCCTCTTTGAGTCTATTGGATCTCTTTATATAGGATAGTTACATAGTGGATGACAGCTAAGCTGTCCTTTAATTTCAGATCTGACTCGCGACATTCTCGCAGCAGTTGTAATGTTTATTCTCGCAGATGCTGTAATCTTCGCAGGATTGTCATGCTTTTATCGTGTTTCAGCTATCGTCATCCGTTACGTCATTCTTTGAATCATTCTACGACGCTCGTAGAGTGTTGTTGAAGAGCTCGCATAAACGTTGTTTATAAATTTCACAAGAGCATTGCTGTGGCGATATTCTGATCCTACATGTATATAATCTTAACGATTGGATGGCTCCTAGACAGATTGCCTGCTAGTATTGAGCGATCACGTCTTCAGGATGTAAAAACGTTTTTCATGACTGTACAGAATAAATAACGCTTCGATTAGCTCATATCGCTCAATTATCGAATAATTGTAATACTCCTAGAGAACTTGCTAGTATAAAGCCATCAATTAATTATTTCTAGTCGCAAGATTCATCAATTGAATTCCTAGAAAACATTCTACGTTCTTCATAATATTTTGTTACTTCAATTCATGGCTCTTCCCAGCAGAATTCCATGGGTTAGTAATAAATATTCAACGTACGGGCATCTGAGCCACCATCGAGTAAGCCCCTATAAAATGGTGCAAGTGTACTCAGCAATAATGCACTAACGAGCACCTGAATGCACGAACGAGCATTCAAAAATACGAAGGAATAAGGAAACCTATGCAAAATAGGGAAAATAATAATAATAAAACATAAATTGAGGCGCCTAGAGGACCAGGCCCTCTGGCCGGACGGAAATGCCACTGTGGCTGGTCCCACGCCTCTTCCTTTATTTTATCTTATTTTATTATTTTCCTTGATCTCAAGAAAACTCCTCCATTTAAGCAAAACTCCTCAGTTTCATGATATTTCCTTCACATCATGGTAATAATATAAAATTAGGAAAGGTGTCGCGGGACCGGGCCTACTAGCCGACCGGCCATGCCTTAGCCGTGGACGGTCCCACACCTTGCGATTTCTTATTTTATTATTATTATTATTTCCTTCATCTCATGAAAACTCATTCATTTCAAAAAACTCCTCAGTTTCATGATATTTCCTTCACATCATGGAAATAATATAAAATTAGAAAAGGTGTCGTGGGACCGGGCCTACTAGCCGGCCGGTCGTGCCCTAACCGTGGCCAGTCCCACACCTTGTGATTTCTTATATTATTATTATTTCCTTCATCTCATGAAAACTCCTTCGTTTCAACAAACTTCTCAGTTTCATGATATTTCCTTCACATCATGAAAATAATATAAAATTAGGAAAAGTGTCACGGGACAGGGATTACTAGCAGTCCGGCCATGCCCTAGACATGGCCGGTCCCACAACTTGTAATCCCTTATTTTATTATTATTTCTTTCATCTTATGAAGTTCCTCAGTTTGAGCAAAATCATGATTTCTTCATATTTTCTCGAATATTCCTTAAACGCGCACCAGAAAATATCAAAATTCTATGGACTGAGACACGGACACTATGGTAACATGTCCATGCTACCTTGACTGACCAGGGTTGGCCCTTTGGCTTGCAGGAAGCCGATCCCATATATTTTCATAATTTGACCTAATTTGTTCATATTAGGTTCAAACTCTTCCAAGCAGCTTGGACTTTCATCAAACGATCTTCATTCGGTCCTATGACCACCAGGGCCGGTTCCATGACCCCTTGGTCGGTCCCTCACTTCTCCATAATTAGGTTTTATCACCTAATTCTCAAACGAGCACTATTTCAATAAATGATTAAACCAGCATTTAATCATCATTTCATCAACTGGTCTTCAAAGGACTTTGGTGTTTGCTCATTTGAGTCTTTTGGGCACTACATGGCCGACCCATCATCCCATGTAGCCGGTCTATGGGTTGATTTTCAATAATGAATCAACAGTTGATCAAAATTAGGGTTTCAAATCAAACGCTCTGCAAAGCATAAATCTGATCAGGTTCAAACACTAGTAATTTTATGTTGATCCCACAATCAACATTTTAATCAATTATATTCGGTCCAGTTGCCAATATCTTGAATTAATATTTTATTTAGTCATGTTACCAATAATTTATCAAACAAGTAATATTTGTTCAAACTAGGAATATTGCTTCAACTATCAATATTTCTTCATCAAATGAGCAATATTTGCTCACTTTAACTATTAACATTCATTCGACAATTATACATATGTCTTAATATACATGTTCAATTCATGAATCCTAAAGCATTCGTAAATCATGCTCGACTCAGCAACATAAAGACTCATCGTCTCATCAAGTCAACAACTGACTAATTAAATAATGTCTACCTTGCAGACTCAATAATCACGAGACATCAATCGTGTTACATGGGGGATATTAACTAGGGTTTTGGTCTGGAAGCCTATGCCTCATGTGTTCACCCACAATGAGAATGTGACTAAGTCATGCAAGTGGTTAAAGGAGTTAACAAAGTAGTGGGTGGACAATCAACCAAGTCTCCGCACGATGAGTAACTGGTTTTAACACGATTTTCACTTTCCCACTCTTTGACTCCAGCAGCCGTCACACTTATTGGGATCAATGTGTCTATTATTTCTTGCAATATAAATAAGTCTCTTAACCCATGATTGAAACAACAGAACAAGAACTCAGTGTCTGAGCAATTACTCTCAACAGAGAAAATTCAATCATCAGAACTTATTTTCCTCACGTAGAATACACAACAAATTAACAATCCTTGATCATCATTGATCTCACACACTACTCAGCTTCCCTCATACAGACCGACCCATCTCTCTTGTGACCGAATTGACTCTGGAACGACCATTGTCTTGGTTTAGTCCGGAGTCTTACAGATTGATCTCTCGAATTCAAGCACTCCCTTTGCAGTGCATCTGTTTTCAAAAGGTTAAAGCAATTTGCTCGGTTCGAGGAGTTTCCTCCTCACGGTCGTCTCTTCACTTCCTAAAAAAGTTAGCAAATCATTTTCTCCCATCAACATCGATCTAAATATTCAATTAGTCGTTGATAACAATTAAAGATCAAAATCATCGATAACATTCAATTTGACATCGTAATTATCTAAGTTGAGAAACTTAGCCATTACGGCGACAAACTTGATTTCAAAAGCTTAAAATCAAGTATATCATGGTTGATTGTTACATGGTTTGATTATACATATAATTTTTTTTTCTTTTTCAGAAGATCATGGTTCCGTAACTTCAATTTTTGTTTGGCATGTAGAAAATCCACAGAGAATGGAGACCGGAGACACAGAGAGAAAGATAAAATTTTGTACTGATATTTCATCATAAATGTATTTGGATCTCGAGACAATATTTTAGAAATTATTATTTTTAATTATGTTTTCTTGTTTTCCTTACTGTCACATCCCTTATTTTAATTTTATTTTTTCATCATCCCCTCTAACAAATCATTTTTTTCATCTTCCAATATGTATGAAGAAGAACTGGTTATGTTTGATTGCAACAAGTTTGTAGGAACTAATCAAGCTCAAAAAACATATAAATATACATCAGCACTAATGCAACAACATCACCATTAGTGCTAGGAGTATATGAAGTACATTTATAAGTACAAATAATGTCTTTCTGTCTATCAGTTGAAGCAACTGGTACTGCAGCTTTCTGATATAATCATAAGGCTTAAATTGCTTACTGTAATTGGTGCAACAATTTCAGAATGATGATCCAATTTCTTACCAGCTTTCGCATAACCCACTTTCTGAGGATCAATCGAGATTATTCATATCACTAGCTTGATTATTAGTACTGCCACTTTCAGATCATAGTGGAAAGGTTTAATTAGTGTAGAAATTTTGCTGTATATCCACGGTTACACCATCATCTCCCCTTTTTTCCATTAAATTAATCAATCTCCACTACGAGAAAATGAATCGACAACAAATTTAATTTTACTACCAGTTCTTCTTACTAAGAATTGGTAAATATCAAATTCAGTTGTCATAGCAGCTATTCGAATAACTAAACCTATTCCCTACATATAGAGACATCAGAACAAGGTTAGAAAGAATAAGTAAATTTAACAGATAAAAAATTATAGTTTTCATGGATCTTTTTGCAAAATAAAAACTATACCATCCGAAGAATTCAATAAATAGCTTGTGGGAGACCGATACTGCCCTTTACTATGATTATTCAGATTGGAACATGTTGTCATTGTTTATAAACATAAAATACCAGTCAGACAAGGAAAGAAAGAATCGAAGCTTTCACTTCATGGACGATGAAAATTAGTTTGATTATTTAAAGGATGAAGTAACATATAAAATAAAATGATAAACATAATTTGATTATTAATTTTGTTTTGGATGCGTGCATATCTAAGATGTCATACACAATGGCCATACAACATGCTAAACATACCAAAGATTTGCACTTCATTTTATCCCGAAAGGAAATCGAATGGACACAACAAGCATTGAGATAAGAAAGGACAAAAGTTAACCCCACCATCTTCTCTCGCGATGAAATCTTCGAGATTTTTTTCCCGATGTGTTAATCAGTTTCGATGGCCAGCTATTATGAGGGTGACCCGTCACAATTGGGCCCACCATCCTCTCTCACCATGAAACTTTCAAGATTTTTTCCTGATGTGTTAATCACTTTTGATGGCGCGAGGATTTTCGAGATTTTTTCCCGACGTGTTAATCATTTATTTTTTTGATGAACAACTATCCTGAGTTTTTTTTTTTAATAAGAAAGATAGCATATATTGAATAAATGAGATTACATCAGATTTATCCTGCTGGATCAAAGATTCGATCCAGTCAGGAAAGTTGCTTAAATACCGAAAACAAATAAAATGAGTTCTTGCAAATTTAGCCAAATTGTCTGCTAAGTGATTTGCATCTTTGTGCACATAGGTGCATGACCAAGAGGGAAAAGAACTAAGGATGCATCTTTTATTATGTTAAAAGTGGTCCATTTCACAGCAATTTGATGTCCATTCACAACTTTA
The DNA here is from genome assembly GCA_023529315.1 of Papaver bracteatum. Lineage (NCBI taxonomy): Eukaryota > Viridiplantae > Streptophyta > Magnoliopsida > Ranunculales > Papaveraceae > Papaver > Papaver bracteatum. Next base: position 2,358,020 of record JAJJWX010000603.1, read on the forward strand.
ATCACGTTCTGGCAATCACCTTCTAAATGAATCTATGTCAGTCCTTTTTGTTGTGCCCATAAAACTGCTTCTAATAATGCATGTGCTTCTGCTTGTTCAGGGTCTATTGCAGGAGATGCACCTCCTCGCAATCCATTGCAGTCACCTGCAAAATTTCTCGCTATTAGAGACCATCCTGAAAGACTGTTACTATCAATATGTGAAGCATCAAAGTTGATTTTGATTATACCAGTAAATGGAGCAATCCAGTGGTGTTGTATCTGTCTTGTAACCACATTGTTATTGAGTTGAGTACTCAAAATACCTTTACATTCATTTCTATGCAATATGATAGAGTTAACAATGCTATCAATGTTAATCTGCACATTATCAAAAGTTTTAGCACATCTTGCTTTCCATATTGACCACATACAGAAAGCAGTAGTCTCATACAAGTTGAAATCTAAAGTTGTTGAAGCATTCCCAGTTGGAAAAAATTGACTTACCTATTGGTGTAAGTCTGTCTTAATGAGATGATTAAACATGCTAACATCTATTTTATTCCAAACACCCCTAGTTACATTATAGTTAAGGAACAAATGTTGAGGGCACTCAATACTCTGTTCACAAACATGACATGAAGTGCATTGGTGTCTTGTGATCCTTGCTAGTTTTGACTTAGTTGGTAGACACTTATGAATAAACTTCCACATAAAATGGTGAATCCCAGGAGGCAGTTTATGTTTCCCAAAGGATTTCCAGTTGATTGACATAGAGTTTTTACTAGGACTGACTAAAAATCTATCATTCAGGATCACATTGCAAGCAGATTTTACTGTGAAAAAACCATTGTTGTTGGGCTTCCATCTTAGTTTGTCTGAATTCTAATCTTTAAGATATCAGTGAGTATCAAAAAGAGTATTAATAACATCGAAATCCCCACACTTAAGATCATGATTAATTAACTGACTCACATAAACCATATTAGAGGAACTAAATTGAGATGACGGTGGTCTATGCATATTAGGAATCATGAGGGTGACCCATCCCCATCGGACTCCTATTTACTTTTACTTTTTTTTAACTTTAAGGTGCACAAATTTGGACTCGCAGTTACTCTCGGCAGCGAAAGGCTTCTCAACGACTCAACCAAATATCTCCAATCTCCGAAGAAATATGGGAATAAAACGCCATACCAAATAAAAAAACATTTCCAAGCTAATATCTCCCATTCTCTTCGACAGCTTCTAGCTCTCTGTTCCTCGTCCATGTGAGATACTGTAACCCTAATTTGAGTATAGCAATGGAAGAATTTGCTTGGTTTGCAGGAATTGCAACCTGCGTTAAACTCCTTCTAATTCCTTCTTATAGAAGTACAGATTTTGAAGTTCATCGCAACTGGTTAGCTATAACATCATCACTTCCTCTTTCTAATTGGTACTCAGATGAAACTAGTCCATGGACACTTGATTACCCACCATTATTCGCATACTTCGAGAAATTTCTATCTATCTTTGCCCATCTAGTTGATCCAAAAATAGTTGATCTTCAAAAGGGTTTAAATTATAAGTCTGATTCAGTCATTTATTTTCAGAGAATTAGTGTGATTGTATCCGATCTATGTTTGTTTTATGGAGTTTATAGGTTAAGCAAACCCTTAGATATTAAGAAGAGAAGGATTCTTTGGATTCTGATTATCTCGTCTCCTTCACTTATTATTGTGGATCATATACATTTTCAGTATAATGGGTTTCTTTTAGGGATTCTTTTGATATCTCTTTCGTTTTTGGAAGAGGGAAAAGATTTGGTTGGGGGATTCTTTTTTGCTGTGTTGTTATGTTTTAAGCATTTGTTTGCTGTGGCTGCTCCAGTGTATTTTGTATATCTGCTGAGACATTATTGTAAAGGAGGATTTGCTAAGTCTATTGGGAGGTTTGTAATGATGGGAGTTGCAGTTGGCTTGGCCTTTGCTATTGCGTTCGGACCTTTTTTGTATACTGGTCAGGTAATATCTCTTTGACTGTATTAGATTGATTTTGTTAGTGAATATTGAAATGTATTATCTCTTTAATGGTGTTTCTAACAAATTAGAATATCGGCTTCGACTGTAATAGAAACATATATGAGGAACAGAATTGCATTTGTCAGATAGACTAAACAGAGAATGTACATTCATGGTTACCTAGTTGAGCTGATATTGTAGATTGGGATTTAAGGACATCCTTAGGACCTAGTGGATGGGAATTGTAATTTTATGTCATTCTAGACATCTTTTATTTTGTGTGCTTGTTATCGACTGATCTAATTTGGTAACCATTTCCTATCTGATTTTCACTAGTTTTTACATAGATGATTTGCAGTATCGAAACTGAATCTTAGATGTATTGGTGAGGATTAGACAACTTAATTTCGGACTCATGTTCGTGGTATTTGGTTAACATGTAAAGCTTTTCCTTGCAGATACAACAAGTCCTACATCGCATGTTTCCTTTCGGCAGGGGACTTTGCCATGCATATTGGGCTCCTAATTTCTGGGTATTTTACATAATTTTAGATAAAGGACTTGCTTTCTTGCTCGCAAAGTTGGGGTTTTACATCCAGACACCTGCAGCTTCTTTCACCGGTGGTCTAGTAGGAGACTCATCACCGTTTGCCGTGCTTCCTCGGGTAATCCTTATTCTTCTTGATTACTTAAAATGATTAAATGTATGACCTATCTCGTATTCATCCCATGAATTGGTTCATCGGTACATTAAAACTCTTTTTGTGTGGCTCTCTGTTAAAAACACATTCCTCGCACCTACCAGATACAAATGCAGTAAGTTGTGTTTGCCCATAATTGATGTGTTCTATCTACACACTAAATAATGTGTTTTATTTCTTCTGCGAAATTGCAGGTTACCCCTTTAGCAACAATGTTGTTGGTTGTACTTGCACTGTCTCCATGTTTGTTTAAGGCATGGAGAGATCCTCAGCCACGGATGATCACAAGATGGGTAGCCTATGCATATACCTGTGGTTTTCTCTTCGGGTGGCATGTCCATGAGAAGGCATCCCTTCATTTCATGATTCCCCTTGCCATTGTTGCAATCCAGAGCGTAGAGGATGCAAAACATTATTTCTTACTCTCAATAGGTACACACTTTTCTTTTGTATTCAGTTGCTGTAAACTTTAGTTAAACGTAGAAACTCATGCAGTTTTATGATCAATTCTACACATGCATTCTTTCACTCAATCGAAAACACACAAAACAAATCTTGTTAATATGATTGAGAATTAACGTTGGACTGCTCTTTTCCATTTCTGATGCAGTGTCATGCTATTCATTGTTCCCTCTTCTATTTGAAGCCAAAGAATATCCAATAAAAGTGTTGTTACTTCTTTTACACTCCCTTCTCCTGTTATCAGTCTTCACCTCCCAATTTGGCAAAAGCTCATCTAAAGCAGTGGGGGAACCCTTACATAGAGGGAAAAGTGATGGAAAAACATCAAAAGGACGAAAGCCTTCTAGTCATGAAATGAACAGTGGTACTGATTTATTTGTTGGATGGGTGAGTATGATTTATTTGTTGGGTCTGTTGGCTATAGAGGTATGGGGTCAGTTTTTGCACCCGTACCTTCTAGGAAGTGAAAGACTTCCCTTTTTACCTCTGATGTTGATGTCAATATATTGTGGAATTGGAATGGTGTATTCCTGGCTATGGCAACTGAAATGGATCATCAAATGTTAAATGACATTGTTTGATAATAGAATTTTCTTCTTTCTCATATTATTATTATTATTATTATTATTATTGTATAATTTGATTAGAAAATGCAGGCCTCACATTGAAAGTTAGGCCAAAAGCTTGAATTCTAGAGCTCCCGGCCCCCAACCAATAAGAATCGAGAGTAATATTCTATTCTGGCCGTTTTTGTTGCTCTCAAAAGGGTGGGTGGTGACTACACGAAGCCAATAACAAAACCCTAATTATTTTTTCCTCCTCTTTCGTATTCTTCTCCTCTCTGTGATGACCACCCAAAGCTAATAGCAACACCCTAATCTTCCTTTCATGCTATAATCATCTACTGCCTCTTTTTAGTTCTTCTCTGAGTCTCTCTGTTACAATTGTACCGTATGGTTCTTTGTCTCGATCCCCTGTTGATCGTTTTATCTTATTCATTACACATGTTAATGTATTTCACATTGAGCTTCAACAAAAAGGTACAAAAATTACCAAATATTTTTAATTTACTTGGATTCATATAATATTTTTACATGTTGATTGGAAAATGGGATTTCGATCCTTTAGTTGATAAACTTTTTTTATAGTCCGATTTGTGTTGATAATCGTCCACTGTCTTTCTAATCGAACTTCTATTTTTACCTGTTCATCTGCTTTAGTTTTGCAGAAGGTTATCCGGTACACGTAAAGATAAAAACCAACGAGTGATCTTGACCGAAGAGAGTAACGAATTTCTCCAGGGAAATTTATGCTTTAGGTATGAAAAATTTCCCTGCTTTTTATACTAAATGTCTAATTTGATTATGCTTACCTAAAATATATGCTTTAGGTATGTGTCAAATCTCATAGAGTACACAAGCTAAGGTGACAATTAGCTATTACTCCACCTTTTATTTACTAATCTCCTAACCCTAATTCTCTTCCCTCCTCATTTTGTGAAAAGCATGGTGAAAGAACATGGAGACTTATAGTATGTTGCCACACCAATCCTGACGGCAGAGGAAGCACGTCATAATTTATATTTATGTATAAAAGAAATCTGCAATACAAATCGGTTTTTTTTATTTGAAAACGCGGCTTTCTCTCCCTGTATATTCTTTCACATCATATTTTTGTAGTGATTCTGTGATATTTTGTGATGTTCCCCAAATGAATCCTTTCATCAGGTACGAAGAACATCCGATCCAAATAATATCAGTTATTATTATATGTAATTTAGTTTATGCCACCAGTTTGTTTTGGATTTTTTTCTTCCATTTAGTTTATGCCACCAACCAGTTTGTTTTGAGGTCTTGATGAAAATCCTTGGAGTTAAAATAAATTCATGGTGAAGAAGAATGTTGGGTATTCATATTAAGCCCAATTATGTGGTGCAATTATGAAGAGTGGTTACAATTTGCTTAGATGATATTTTTAAGAACTCTCGGTAGGAGGTTAAATTGTATAGGTTCCGTATCGAATAATGTCCTTGAGTTCTAACTACAACGCTACTGATCATCTTCAACTCTTTCTTATTCGTTTAGGCCATTGTCATAAAATGTTTTTCGGTTGCAATTGAGATAAGTTCCCGACAATCAAAGTTTAAAAGTATTTTGTGTGAAACCTATATGATTTTAGCTCCCATTTGAACGAAACTGGATCAGATATAGACATATAGGCGAAAAGCTGAATGGGTTTACTTTAAAATAATGTTACTACTTACTAGACAGTACGTAGACTTTTTGACATAGTAACTAAAGGTGTAGAAAACATAATACATTCTCCCGAACAACCCATCTTAAGTAGCAAGTTTTTTTTTCCTCCTTGCAATGATTCCTTATCCACTGGATACTTTGATACATGGAGCATATTTTTAATCATATCTGTGAGTTAAATTATTTCAGCCTTCAATTGATTAGTTTGATTGTTCGATTCCAAAATTGTTTTTGCAGTCTTTCTTTTTCTGCCTTACTATAGATCATTTTTCAATGTATTTTTGCTTGATTCAAATTTATGATGCATTTGTCCGTTCTGTGTATACTGATGGCTTTGTTTTCCTTCAATCTACACTCATTGGTAAAAAAAAAGGGTGATTGATTTATATGCCCGAGCAAGTACTGATAGCTTAAAGTACTGAATTATATTCCTGCTGTGTTTGAGTATGCTTACCCCCTAAAGAACTTGACTCACCTCTCCAGGAAAAGATTAACTAGAGAAAATAAGATCAGCTAGAATTGAGGGTGAAAGTTTGATCAGTTTCAGGATGTGATTGTATATGCTGTAAAATAAGGGGTGGGGTGGGGTGGGGGGTGGGGGGGGGGGGGGGGGGGGGGTCTTTTACTATTTTGTTGAATCTCCTCAAAATTCGTCAACTAATCCATTAGTTTTGGCTTAATGGGGGTACTTAATGATACAAAAAAATACATGCTTTAATGTTTTATGGATTTGCTGATCATTAGATTCATTACTGATTGATTTTTTTTTTGTATGTACTAGGATGCTGCTGAACCAATACTGTTCATCATTTGGAAGAAAAAACGATTGTGGAACCTCGACCATTTAGCGTCAAGCGTGACGGAAAAACTATCTCAATGAATATTTATGGAACAATTGTGAGTAACCTCTTTAATATTTTTTATTTGAATGGTGGTTAATTACCTCGACCAATTTTCACAACAGTTGATATTATTAAGCTGATTGTGCACGTAAATACCATTTTCCTAAATTCACCAGCCAGTGTTGGATTTTCATATTCAAATACCTATTATTTTACCAACCATCATCAACCTGAAAGGAGTTGATGGAAGTACATGCATTTTTGTAGTTAATAGTGTATTACTGTACTATGAATTCATTCATCTCGGTCAATCAGTTTGTCTGTGATTCTACTTGATTATTGAGATGATTGTGCACGTAAATACCATTTTCCTAAATTCACCAGCCAGTGTTGGATTTTCATATTCAGATACCTATTATTTTACCAACCATCATCAACCTGAAAGGAGTTGATGGAAGTACATGCATTTTTGTAGTTAATAGTGTATTACTGTACTATGAATTCATTCATCTCGGTCAATCAGTTTGTCTGTGATTCTACTTGATTAGAGTGATGTTTTCCATAGGCGTTCACAACTCCAATATATCACCCACATACAAATTCAATCAATAGACCTAATTATCTTTAAATTGGTAACAACTGTTTCTGTTTCCTCAAGTGCCAGTTGCACTTCAACTTCTAATTCCAGTATTCTTTTTGGTTTCTTCCCACTATAGTGCGTGTATGTATATATTTGGTACAGAACAGAGAAGAAAATGAATGAACTTCTGCTACCCGAACGAGCGATATTTCCTTAGGATCCTCTATTTAAACTATGTGATCCAAATCACATTTCGTATTGTTATTGTTGTTTTTATTAGTACTACTATGCAGTGTTTGTCCAAGTTCATTTCCAGATCCTGCTAATTAACAAATGTTTAACTTAGAGCATTTTAATCTTCCTCACATTTATAGATTAAGTATCATTAGTAGTTTAAGGATTTTTTTTTATTTTACTTTCTTACGTGGTACTAGATGTCTTTGTTGTATAACTGAAATTGTAAATAATATTGTACTGGGAAGGAATCTATTTTTCGACGCAATTGCTTACTGTTTGATGATCAATCATAATTAAAATTTGACTTAATCGTTGGAAACTACAGTTGATTTAGGGAACCCAGTTCTACAATTCAGTTCATCTTTTTTGCACGGGTATTCCTTTCGGGTTACTCTTACACCATCAGTACGGGAAAGACGCCTGGAAAGCCATCCAAAATGGCCATTGAAATGCTTTGATGTCGCCTTATGAGGACTGATATGTGGATTTGATGTTTATGGATGGGGTATCTAGATGGGTAAAAGTTCCACGGAAGAAGGCCACTTTGAGTGATGTTAAAGACATTCCAAAACTTTTTCAAATAATGTTGAAAACAGGTTAAGGAGAGTGTTGCCGCCACTGATCTCCAGTATTATACGAAGAGGATTTAGAGTGGTTTGCTGAACTCGGATGAGGAAAGAATTAGGGCACAAACATATGGAGGATGGGCCAAGAGGATGGTGCAGTAGACTGCAGCTGCAACTAGCAACATTCTTACTGTCAAAACATTGCATTCAGTTCCCATCTTATACGACAATATATTGGAAACGGTCCGTTGACTGGAAGAAAAATTTAGAATAATACATGAATGAACGATATTTATAATTCGTCAACTAATCCATTAGTTTTGGCTTAATGGGGGTACTTAATGATACAAAAAAATACATGCTTTAATGTTTTATGGATTTGCTGATCATTAGATTCATTACTGATTGATTTTTTTTTGTATGTACTAGGATGCTGCTGAACCAATACTGTTCATCATTTGGAAGAAAAAGCGATTGTGGAACCTCGACCATTTAGCGTCAAGCGTGACGGAAAAACTATCTCAATGAATATTTATGGAACAATTGTGAGTAACCTCTTTAATATTTTTTATTTGAATGGTGGTTAATTACCTCGACCAATTTTCACAACAGTTGATATTATTAAGCTGATTGTGCACGTAAATACCATTTTCCTAAATTCACCAGCCAGTGTTGGATTTTCATATTTAAATACCTATTATTTTACCAACCATCATCAACCTGAAAGGAGTTGATGGAAGTACATGCATTTTTGTAGTTAATAGTGTATTACTGTACTATGAATTCATTCATCTCGGTCAATCAGTTTGTCTGTGATTCTACTTGATTATTGAGATGATTGTGCACGTAAATACCATTTTCCTAAATTCACCAGCCAGTGTTGGATTTTCATATTCAGATACCTATTATTTTACCAACCATCATCAACCTGAAAGGAGTTGATGGAAGTACATGCATTTTTGTAGTTAATAGTGTATTACTGTACTATGAATTCATTCATCTCGGTCAATCAGTTTGTCTGTGATTCTACTTGATTAGAGTGATATTTTCCATAGGCGTTCACAACTCCAATATATCACCCACATAAAAATTCAATCAATAGACCTAATTATCTTTAAATTGGTAACAACTGTTTCTGTTTCCTCAAGTGCCAGTTGCACTTCAACTTCTAATTCCAGTATTCTTTTTGGTTTCTTCCCACTATAGTGCGTGTATGTATATATTTGGTACAGAACAGAGAAGAAAATGAATGAACTTCTGCTACCCGAACGAGCGATATTTCCTTAGGATCCTCTATTTAAACTATGTGATCCAAATCACATTTCGTATTGTTATTGTTGTTTTTATTAGTACTACTATGCAGTGTTTGTCCAAGTTCATTTCCAGATCCTGCTAATTAACAAATGTTTAACTTAGAGCATTTTAATCTTCCTCACATTTATAGATTAAGTATCATTAGTAGTTTAAGGATTTTTTTTATTTTACTTTCTTACGTGGTACTAGATGTCTTTGTTGTATAACTGAAATTGTAAATAATATTGTACTGGGAAGGAATCTATTTTTCGACGCAATTGCTTACTGTTTGATGATCAATCATAATTAAAATTTGACTTAATCGTTGGAAACTACAGTTGATTTAGGGAACCCAGTTCTACAATTCAGTTCATCTTTTTTGCACGGGTATTCCTTTCGGGTTACTCTTACACCATCAGTACGGGAAAGACGCCTGGAAAGCCATCCAAAATGGCCATTGAAATGCTTTGATGTCGCCTTATGAGGACTGATATGTGGATTTGATGTTTATGGATGGGGTATCTAGATGGGTAAAATTTCCACGGAAGAAGGCCACTTTGAGTGATGTTAAAGACATTCCAAAACTTTTCTGAAATAATGTTGAAAACAGGTTAAGGAGAGTGTTGCCGCCACTGATCTCCAGTATTATACGAAGAGGATTTAGAGTGGTTTGCTGAACTCGGATGAGGAAAGAATTAGGGCACAAACATATGGAGGATGGGCCAAGAGGATGGTGCGAGAGACTGCAATTGCAACTAGCAACATTCTTATTGTCAAAACATTGCATTCGGTTCCCATCTTATACGACAATATATTGAAACGGTCCGTTGATCGGAAGAAAAATTTAGAATAATACATGAATGAACGATATTTATAATTCGTCAACTAATCCATTAGTTTTGGCTTAATGGGGGTACTTAATGATACAAAAAAATACATGCTTTAATGTTTTATGGATTTTCTGATCATTAGATTCATTACTGATTGATTTTTTTTTGTATGTACTAGGATGCTGCTGAACCAATACTGTTCATCATTTGGAAGAAAAAGCGATTGTGGAACCTCGACCATTTAGCGTCAAGCGTGACGGAAAAACTATCTCAATGAATATTTATGGAACAATTGTGAGTAACCTCTTTAATATTTTTTATTTGAATGGTGGTTAATTACCTCGACCAATTTTCACAACAGTTGATATTATTAAGTCGATTGTGCACGTAAATACCATTTTCCTAAATTCACCAGCCAGTGTTGGATTTTCATATTCAAATACCTATTATTTTACCAACCATCATCAACCTGAAAGGAGTTGATGGAAGTACATGCATTTTTGTAGTTAATAGTGTATTACTGTACTATGAATTCATTCATCTCGGTCAATCAGTTTGTCTGTGATTCTACTTGATTATTGAGATGATTGTGCACGTAAATACCATTTTCCTAAATTCACCAGCCAGTGTTGGATTTTCATATTCAGATACCTATTATTTTACCAACCATCATCAACCTGAAAGGAGTTGATGGAAGTACATGCATTTTTGTAGTTAATAGTGTATTACTGTACTATGAATTCATTCATCTCGGTCAATCAGTTTGTCTGTGATTCTACTTGATTAGAGTGATGTTTTCCATAGGCGTTCACAACTCCAATATATCACCCACATAAAAATTCAATCAATAGACCTAATTATCTTTAAATTGGTAACAACTGTTTCTGTTTCCTCAAGTGCCAGTTGCACTTCAACTTCTAATTCCAGTATTCTTTTTGGTTTCTTCCCACTATAGTGCGTGTATGTATATATTTGGTACAGAACAGAGAAGAAAATGAATGAACTTCTGCTACCCGAACGAGCGATATTTCCTTAGGATCCTCTATTTAAACTATGTGATCCAAATCACATTTCGTATTGTTATTGTTGTTTTTATTAGTACTACTATGCAGTGTTTGTCCAAGTTCATTTCAGATCCTCGCTAATTAACAAATGTTTAACTTAGAGCATTTTAATCTTCCTCACATTTATAGATTAAGTATCATTAGTAGTTTAAGGATTTTTTTTTATTTTACTTTCTTACGTGGTACTAGATGTCTTTGTTGTATAACTGAAATTGTAAATAATATTGTACTGGGAAGGAATCTATTTTTCGACGCAATTGCTTACTGTTTGATGATCAATCATAATTAAAATTTGACTTAATCGTTGGAAACTACAGTTGATTTAGGGAACCCAGTTCTACAATTCAGTTCATCTTTTTTGCACGGGTATTCCTTTCGGGTTACTCTTACACCATCAGTACGGGAAAGACGCCTGGAAAGCCATCCAAAATGGCCATTGAAATGCTTTGATGTCGCCTTATGAGGACTGATATGTGGATTTGATGTTTATGGATGGGGTATCTAGATGGGTAAAAGTTCCACGGAAGAAGGCCACTTTGAGTGATGTTAAAGACATTCCAAAACTTTTTCAAATAATGTTGAAAACAGGTTAAGGAGAGTGTTGCCGCCACTGATCTCCAAGATTATACGAAGAGGATTTAGAGTGGTTTCTTGAACTCGGATGAGGAAAGAATTAGGGCACAAACATATGGAGGATGGGCCAAGAGGATGGTGCAGTAGACTGCAGCTGCAACTAGCAACATTCTTACTGTCAAAACATTGCATTCAGTTCCCATCTTATACGACAATATATTGGAAACGGTCCGTTATTTTGGAAGAAAAATTTAGAATAATACATGAATGAACGATATTTATAATTCGTCAACTAATCCATTAGTTTTGGCTTAATGGGGGTACTTAATGATACAAAAAATACATGCTTTAATGTTTTATGGATTTGCTGATCATTAGATTCATTACTGATTGATTTTTTTTTGTATGTACTAGGATGCTGCTGAACCAATACTGTTCATCATTTGGAAGAAAAAGCGATTGTGGAACCTCGACCATTTAGCGTCAAGCGTGACGGAAAAACTATCTCAATGAATATTTATGGAACAATTGTGAGTAACCTCTTTAATATTTTTTATTTGAATGGTGGTTAATTACCTCGACCAATTTTCACAACAGTTGATATTATTAAGTGATTGTGCACGTAAATACCATTTTCCTAAATTCACAGCCAGTGTTGGATTTTCATATTTAAATACCTATTATTTTACCAACCATCATCAACCTGAAAGGAGTTGATGGAAGTACATGCATTTTTGTAGTTAATAGTGTATTCTTCGTACTATGAATTCATTCATCTCGGTCAATCAGTTTGTCGTGATTCTACTTGATTATTGAGATGATTGTGCACGTAAATACCATTTTCCTAAATTCACCAGCCAGTGTTGGATTTTCATATTCAGATACCTATTATTTTACCAACCATCATCAACACGAAAGGAGTTGATGGAAGTACATGCATTTTTGTAGTTAATAGTGTATTCTTTGTACTATGAATTCATTCATCTCGGTCAATCAGTTTGTCCGTGATTCTACTTGATTAGAGTGATATTTTCCATAGGCGTTCACAACTCCAATATATCACCCACATAAAAATTCAATCAATAGACCTAATTATCTTTAAATTGGTAACAACTGTTTCTGTTTCCTCAAGTGCCAGTTGCACTTCAACTTCTAATTCCAGTATTCTTTTTGGTTTCTTCCCACTATAGTGCGTGTATGTATATATTTGGTACAGTAATGAGAGAAGAAAATGAATGAACTTCGCTACCCGAACGAGCGATATTTCCTTAGGATCCTCTATTTAAACTATGTGATCCAAATCACATTTCGTATTGTTATTGTTGTTTTTATTAGTACTACTATGCAGTGTTTGTCCAAGTTCATTCCAGATCCTGCTAATTAACAAATGTTTAACTTAGAGCATTTTAATCTTCCTCACATTTATAGATTAAGTATCATTAGTAGTTTAAGGATTTTTTTTTATTTTACTTTCTTACGTGGTACTAGATGTCTTTGTTGTATAACTGAAATTGTAAATAATATTGTACTGGGAAGGAATCTATTTTTCGACGCAATTGCTTACTGTTTGATGATCAATCATAATTAAAATTTGACTTAATCGTTGGAAACTACAGTTGATTTAGGGAACCCAGTTCTACAATTGGTTCATCTTTTTTGCACGGGTATTCCTTTCGGGTTACTCTTACACCATCAAGACGGAAAGACGCTCGAAAGCCATCCAAAATGGCCATTGAAATGCTTTGATGTCGCCTTATGAGGACTGATATGTGGATTTGATGTTTATGGATGGGGTATCTAGATGGGTAAAAGTTCCACGGAAGAAGGCCACTTTGAGTGATGTTAAAGACATTCCAAAACTTTTCTGAAATAATGTTGAAAACAGGTTAAGGAGAGTGTTGCCGCCACTGATCTCCAGTATTATACGAAGAGGATTTAGAGTGGTTTGCTGAACTCGGATGAGGAAAGAATTAGGGCACAAACATATGGAGGATGGGCCAAGAGGATGGTGCAGTAGACTGCAGCTGCAACTAGCAACATTCTTACTGTCAAAACATTGCATTCAGTTCCCATCTTATACGACAATATATTGGAAACGGTCCGTTGACTGGAAGAAAAATTTAGAATAATACATGAATGAACGATATTTATAATTCGTCAACTAATCCATTAGTTTTGGCTTAATGGGGGTACTTAATGATACAAAAAAATACATGCTTTAATGTTTTATGGATTTTCTGATCATTAGATTCATTACTGATTGATTTTTTTTTTGTATGTACTAGGATGCTGCTGAACCAATACTGTTCATCATTTGGAAGAAAAAGCGATTGTGGAACCTCGACCATTTAGCGTCAAGCGTGACGGAAAAACTATCTCAATGAATATTTATGGAACAATTGTGAGTAACCTCTTTAATATTTTTTATTTGAATGGTGGTTAATTACCTCGACCAATTTTCACAACAGTTGATATTATTAAGCTGATTGTGCACGTAAATACCATTTTCCTAAATTCACCAGCCAGTGTTGGATTTTCATATTCAAATACCTATTATTTTACCAACCATCATCAACCTGAAAGGAGTTGATGGAAGTACATGCATTTTTGTAGTTAATAGTGTATTACTGTACTATGAATTCATTCATCTCGGTCAATCAGTTTGTCTGTGATTCTACTTGATTATTGAGATGATTGTGCACGTAAATACCATTTTCCTAAATTCACCAGCCAGTGTTGGATTTTCATATTCAGATACCTATTATTTTACCAACCATCATCAACCTGAAAGGAGTTGATGGAAGTACATGCATTTTTGTAGTTAATAGTGTATTACTGTACTATGAATTCATTCATCTCGGTCAATCAGTTTGTCTGTGATTCTACTTGATTAGAGTGATGTTTTCCATAGGCGTTCACAACTCCAATATATCACCCACATAAAAATTCAATCAATAGACCTAATTATCTTTAAATTGGTAACAACTGTTTCTGTTTCCTCAAGTGCCAGTTGCACTTCAACTTCTAATTCCAGTATTCTTTTTGGTTTCTTCCCACTATAGTGCGTGTATGTATATATTTGGTACAGAACAGAGAAGAAAATGAATGAACTTCTGCTACCCGAACGAGCGATATTTCCTTAGGATCCTCTATTTAAACTATGTGATCCAAATCACATTTCGTATTGTTATTGTTGTTTTTATTAGTACTACTATGCAGTGTTTGTCCAAGTTCATTTCAGATCCTCGCTAATTAACAAATGTTTAACTTAGAGCATTTTAATCTTCCTCACATTTATAGATTAAGTATCATTAGTAGTTTAAGGATTTTTTTTATTTTACTTTCTTACGTGGTACTAGATGTCTTTGTTGTATAACTGAAATTGTAAATAATATTGTACTGGGAAGGAATCTATTTTTCGACGCAATTGCTTCTTTGTTTGATGATCAATCATAATTAAAATTTGACTTAATCGTTGGAAACTACAAGTTGATTTAGGGAACCCAGTTCTACAATTCAGTTCATCTTTTTTGCACGGGTATTCCTTTCGGGTTACTCTTACACCATCAGTACGGGAAAGACGCCTGGAAAGCCATCCAAAATGGCCATTGAAATGCTTTGATGTCGCCTTATGAGGACTGATATGTGGATTTGATGTTTATGGATGGGGTATCTAGATGGGTAAAAGTTCCACGG
Organism: Papaver bracteatum; assembly: GCA_023529315.1. Taxonomy (NCBI): domain Eukaryota; kingdom Viridiplantae; phylum Streptophyta; class Magnoliopsida; order Ranunculales; family Papaveraceae; genus Papaver; species Papaver bracteatum. The sequence continues at coordinate 2,373,100 of JAJJWX010000603.1, forward strand.
AAGAAGGCCACTTTGAGTGATGTTAAAGACATTCCAAAACTTTTCTGAAATAATGTTGAAAACAGGTTAAGGAGAGTGTTGCCGCCACTGATCTCCAGTATTATACGAAGAGGATTTAGAGTGGTTTGCTGAACTCGGATGAGGAAAGAATTAGGGCACAAACATATGGAGGATGGGCCAAGAGGATGGTGCAGTAGACTGCAGCTGCAACTAGCAACATTCTTACTGTCAAAACATTGCATTCAGTTCCCATCTTATACGACAATATATTGGAAACGGTCCGTTGACTGGAAGAAAAATTTAGAATAATACATGAATGAACGATATTTATATCTGATAGGACAGTGCCAATGTTTCTATATTCTCCGCCCTTCTCTAGATTTTCATCTCAAATAATATAATTAATAACCGAGGACGCCCAAACCTTTTCTGTTACGGCTACAACTATCGAGATCCTCATACTCAGCGATCCCGTCTCTACATTTCCAGCACAAATAATAATTCAATTAACTTAATCCCGTGCAACGCACGGGCAAGACACTAGTGCCATTAATAGTGTAAAATCTGATGGGTTAACTAGCTTCAGGGTCTACCAACAACCAAAAGGTGTATCCGGATGAAAACATACAACTCTGCACCCCATTAAAACCAATTTTAAGGGATTGTCTGCAGATTGTAAAAGAGGGGATAAAGTATCTTCTAACTGTGTTCTTGAACAAGGATGTATTATCCCAAGTAAACCTAAAAGTGTAAATCTGGTTTACAATCAAGTTAGTACTAGAGCGCGCTGCATTTAAGCTCGTGTAGTTGGTGCTCATATTTACTCATAGCTCGCTTTATTTATGTAGCCTAAAGTAGTTTATGCATCTCACTCCTAGATTAATAACAGCAGTCTTTAAGACTCTCAGCTAAATCATTTTAATTAAGATTTCTCTCAATCACGTTTACAGACATGTGATCAGTATTATGTTGAGGATTCCAAATCTGGATAGCAGTATTGTCTAACCTCCATCTGAGCAAAAGGGCGAAATTTAGGGGACTTCAAGTCTTGCAGAGCAGGACTATTCTCAGCTTCTACCCCTGAAGAAGCGGAAGCCTTAGGATTACTGCAAGGAGCGCAAGCTGAGGAAGGGCTATCAAACTTTTCTGTAGAAGGCGACTGCAAAAACCTCTTCGATTACCTGAATGGAAGAGAATCTCAACTGGAATGGCAGAATCAATCTATCTTGGAAGAAGTTAAAAACATTTTTAATTCATGTCAAAAAAATTTGGGTTTTCATTTTACACCAAGAACATCAAACAATGTGGTAGATACTCTGGCTAAGGAAGCAATATCATTTAGCAATGCTCTTAACTGGGAGAATGTTCCTCCTCCTTGTATTAAATTAGCTTTAGAAATAGATAAATCTAATGTTAGAGTGGTTTCCAATAACTCAACATTAGATGACTCTACTCTCGGAATTGTAAGGGTTACTAACTCCCCAAGTTAGTTCTTTTGGAATGTACTTAACTTACAAAAAAAAAACATGGGATCAGATAGCTTCAGTATTTGGTCGAACCGACAAAGCTTAAACTCTAGAAAAAAATGTAATTAAGCAAACCAAAAATATTATAAGATTTCGATACTCGGAAGTCGGACCTGTGGGTTATGGGCCCACCACGCTTCTGCTGCACCACTCTGATCAGTTGGCAGTTTTTAGTCGTTAATTTTTTTTAAAGTTTCAAACTTACAAGTGGACCGAATACTTTATTATCTTTTCTCTCCCTCATTTTTTTTTCCTGGTTGAGAGTTTTTAGTTTTGGACCTTTTGGGATGGCAACAGTGGCGAAGCCAAGAGTTTTACCATATGGGGACAAATATATATAACCTACTACAAATTGATGGCCGAAGGGTGCCTTTTTTTTTTTTTTTGGTTTTTTTTTCCAGAGGACTAATGTATGAAAATCTATCATTTCTAAGTTATTCCTGTAACTTTACCAAATTTAGAAGGATAATTATATAAATATCTCAATTTTCTAAGCTATTTAATGGAATATTGAAAGTACTGGGAGGACAACTTTGTAAATATCCTTGCTTTTCTAAGCTTATTAGCTTGACATCTCAAATTCTAGGCTAGTCCTCACACAGCTCCGCCCCTTGATGGCAGAGTTTTGAATTTGTGGAGTTAGTAATGTTTTATTTTCATTCTGTTGAGTGAATGATGAATACGTTATTTTGGTATTGGTATGAAATTGTTGAGTGATTAGAATCAAAATTCCTTCCTGAACAATATTTTCGCACTAATAATTAAGGATTAAAGGGTGACGTTAAAAGTTAAAACTAGTACTACATAGACAATTTATAATAAAAACGTAGCTTCAAAGATGAGATCCTAATTGAACAATCAGGCCTATAATTCGATGTCCACGACCTCTCGCATGAACCTACCGGCCTATGGATCAAATATGTTTTGTTCCTTCAACTGTAGATTATCAAATATCTTTGCACTGCATTTGTGTGGCATAAGTACTTTAATGCTGTTGAATCGTTGATTAAAAATGAAAATAACTTTAGTTTGAAAATTCACATTTTATGTCTAGGCCATGAGAAGCTAAACTCTTCTGGGCCTAGCATCGTCGTAAGTCGTAACTCGTAACGCACAAACACCTGGTTTGGTCATACAACTATACAAGGTAGTTTATGAACCATCATTTGGGGCATATTGAATAAGACAAAAACAGGATGGGAAATAGTGTTTCCAGGGTATCCCTTATCCAACCTATTTTAATAAATGCTAAAATACCCCTGAATGATTAGTGTTTAATTAATGTTAATTTAATTGATTAGGATAAGGGGAAATTAGGGGGAGACCCAAAAAAAATAATATTCTCATTGTCAGGCCCACAATTAATTTTTGGTACCGTGACACCCATAATTATATGAAATTATTATATGAATCAATACATAACTCGTTATGCATACTATCTTTTCGGGTCCATAACTTGTTATAAACCCCCTAAGGAGGGGTATAATTGAAAGCGCAACTTGGACATAACATATCTAAATATCCGCGCCTTAGAATTTTACAAATTTTATATCGTTGGATTTTTTTTAAAAAGAGCTACGCAACGAGTACAAACAAGAATATCAAATTTTTGTTTTTCACGAAAAAATAGAAGGTGATCCTCATTTTAGGGAAATTTTTCGAAACCTTGATACATAACCATTATGCAGTCACCAAAAACGATGCATAACACATTCTGCAGACGCATAACGAATTATACAACCATTTTCTCCACTGCATAACAAATTATGCATTTGGATAACAAAATTATGCATCTGTAACAAGTTATATTACCATTTTTTGGTTAATTTTAGCGCGTACATATAAAAAATTGATGCATAATGCAATATGCATCCATATTTACAGACACATATCAGGTTATGCATCTATTTTCTCGATGCATAAAAGATTATGCAACAATTTTCTCAATGCATAACGCATTATGCAGTCATACTTTCGGATGCATGACAGGTTATGCTACAATTTTTATAGATGAATAATAGGTTATGCATCAATTTTCACGATTGCATAACATGTTACGCAGTTATTATTCTAGGTGTATGACAAAATTCATTGCACTATCATTAACCAATAATACAACCATAAAGTCCTAGCAAGCCAACAAATAGATGGTGCAGTCGAGCAGCTTCTACTGGTCTTGTTCGTGTTGTCTAGCCTCTACCAAATCTTCACATGTTTGCTGACCCAAGTTCCTTGTTGTTCTGAACTTTACAACCCTCTCCTTACAGAAGCAAAACAACTCTCATACAAGGCCATTGAACTATGGCTAGCCACTGCACAGACTCGCTGGCAATAACTCTTTTTTTTTTCTTAATAAGTAAACCAGGTTAAACCTGGATCAACATACCATGTTCAGTTACATTGCCTCCCTGTATGAGTTTTACCAAAAAAGAATTGATATGAGGCTCATCCCACTGCGAACTCAGTTTGTATGCAAGCGAAACTTCAGCTAGTTTACTTGACATTAAGTTTTCAGACTCCGGAACTCGACTAAGCTCCTTAAGATTTCTAATACATAAAATAAAACTCCTTTTCCTTCCTGTGTGCATCAACTGGATGTTATTTTCTGCTTCTCCTAGCCGGATCCTACTTGACTTCAAGGACTTTCACATTGTCACTTTCAAAGTCTACCTGCGGGTGATTAAGTTGTTGTGCCCATTGGATTGTCATGGAAGCTGTTGCATCCACTAGTTCTTCCTCTGAACTTGCTTCGACGTTTCTGCATCTTGCCTTTGAGATATTTCCTGCATGATCAGACAAGATTAGTGCTATACCTCCCTCTAGACTGTTTTTACTCACTCTTAATCCTATGTTGATCTTAACAGCCAGTAAGTTAGTAGCTAGTGGTTTAGTATTCTCTACAATTTTAACCTCCTCCCTCATGTTCCTTCTACTACAACTTACCATGGTAGTAATGTTGTAACTTGCTCTTTGTGGGTTAGGTTTTATCTTCCTAAACACTAGATCACACCTGCATTTCCATAGTTCCCAACAGGTGATTGCCAATACATCTGCCCAATCTATCCCACCCAGATTGTTCACTCTCCCCCTATGAAACCAATCCTGCAACCAACTATGAAAGTCAGTATGGTATCCAGCATAGACAGAGAGTGAAACGTCCATTTCACTCAAAACCATAAGAGTGAACTCACATTTCAAAAAGAGATGCGATAAAGTTTCATCATGCTTACCACAAAGAGGGAAAGACTTGTTTATGTATGGCAGTTTCCTTGCCAATCTCTCATTCAATGGGAGAATATCATGAACACACTTCCATATAAATGTCTTTACCCTTGGAATTGTATTCATTCTCCAGACTTTCCTCCAAAAATACTTCAAACCCATATCCTCCTGCTGCCCACTAAGCATAATTTTCTTGTACATAGACTTAATTGTGAATTTCCCATTTTTCTCTAATTTCCATCTCAGCTCATCCCTTTTGTATTTGTTTATCTGAATCCCATTAATTTGTTGTCTCACTTTTGGTTCAAAATACTGTGTCAACTTCAGTTCATCCCATACCCATTCCTCTCCCTTTTGACCCATTAACTCATCGACACAAGTAATTTTCTGGTGTTGATGCAGTGGTTCACATAATTGTTGCAGTTGCCCTGGGTACCACAGTTCCTCCCAAATTCTAATTGATTTTCCATCCCCCACTTTCCATTCAGTGTTCTCCTTTATTATTCTCACTCCCCTCATCAGGTTCTTCCAAACCCACGAATCTCTGTTGCTGCACTTGTAGTTTGAGTCCAGCAGGCTGTGCTCTGGGAAATACTTGTTTTTGTAGATGGACCCCCACAGTCCATCTGGATCTTTCAGCAATCTCCAGATAACTTTGGCAAGCATTGCCGAGTTAAAATCTCTCAGGTTCAAGAAACCCATACCTCCCATACTTTTCGGCTTGCATACACCAATCCAAGCTTTTAAGAAAACTCCTTTTTTACCATTCTCATTTTTCCCCCAGAAAAAATCCCTCTGCATTTTATCAATACTTTCAGTTACCGCAACTGGAACTCTAAAACAGTTCATCTGATACATTGGCACCGTGGAAGAAGATGCTTGTATCATTGTACCTTTTCCTGCACAAGATAAATGTTTTCCTTTCCACTCCTTTAAATTCCCCCCTATTCTATCTAGTATAAACTGGCAGGACTTAACTTTGGATGTATGAGTAAACAAAGGAGACCCTAAGTACCTGTCATTCATGGATCTTCTCTTCACACCTAGTGTGGATATGATCTCATTTATAGTGTTCTGGTGTGAGTTTTGGCTGAAAAATACACCAGACTTCTCCATGTTTATGAGCTGGCCAGACGCCAAGCTAAAATCATTTAGCACTCTCAAGATATTCTCACTCTCATTTTTACTGGCCTTGCTGAAGATCAGCAGATCATCCGCAAACAGAAGGTGGGATATGGTAGGTGCATTATGTCCTACATTTATCCCATGTATGAGTTTCAAATCTTCGGCTTTTGATATGGCTCTAGAAAGCATCTCCATACATATGATGAAAAGGTAGGGAGATAGTGGATCTCCCTGCCTCAGCCCTCTAGAAGGGTTAAACTGCTCACATGGAACACCATTTAGAAGGACTGATGCAGAAACAGTGCTGACACACTGGTGGACAAGCTTACACCACTGATTGTTGAAACCTAATTTTGCTAGAATCTTACCTAAAAAGTTCCACTCAACCCTGTCGAAAGCCTTCGACATATCTATTTTGAGACCCATTAGAAATTCACTACCTCTCTGAGCCCTCATGGTATGAATCAACTCATGTGCGATGAACACATTGTATGAGATCTGCCTCCCCTGAATGAAGGCAGCCTGGTACGGGGAGATAATATTTGGCAGAAGTTTTTTCAATCTATTCGCTAAGACTTTAGACATAATTTTGTATATTATATTACTTAGGCTGATTGGCCTAAAGTCTCTAGCTTCTTGGGGATACTCTACCTTAGGTATAAGAGTGATGAACGTAGTGTTTACCTCTCTTAATATGAACCCAGTAGTGAAAAAACTTTGTATCATGTTAAACACCTCCAGCTGAACTACTTCCCAGTTCATCTGGAAAAAACGCGGTGTGAAACCATCTGGTCCTGGTGCCGTGTCAGGTTTCATGGAGAAAACAACATACCTTATTTCCTCCATCGTAGGGATACCTGTCAGCATCTCATTATCCTCATCAGAAACGATAGGATGCACACTATCCAGATAGCTGCTCTCAGCATCTGGATTAGAAGTGGTTGCCACTTCTTTGAAATGCCCCGTAATTGTTTCAGCAACATTTTCATGTCCTTCTACCCAATTACCTGCATTATCTTTCACCGCCTCTATTCTATTTCTTCTATACCTATTCACACATTTCCTATGAAAATAAGCCGTATTCCTGTCCCCTAGTTTTATTTCTTGCTCACAACTCTTGTCCTTCCAAAATTTTTCCTTAATCCTATACCAGTACTCTACCTCCTTTTCAGCCTCTCTAATTACATCACTCGTATTTGTAAGTTTAATGTTAGAGCTAGTATGATTAAGTCTATTCTTAGCTCTCAGCAGGTTTTTATTTATGTCTCCAAAACAATTTTTATTCCACCTGAAAATTTCTTGCTTAGTTCTCCTCAGCTTATGAACCAACTTGTAAGCCTTACTTCCTCTAGCCTTATTAGTCCAAACTTCTTTTATCAACTTTTTACAACCTGGTTCCTTAAGCCAAGTTCCCAAAACCCTGAAAGGTATATTTTCTTTTTTGGAGACAATTTTTGAATTAAGCATTATTGGTATGTGATCAGATCCCATTCCCATCATGTGGTTAACTAGAGCATTGCTGTTTTTCCCCCACCACTTCCCATTTGCTAACACCCTGTCCAGTCTAGCTTCAGTTGATCTTTCCTTTTGTTGCTCCAAGTGTATGGATAGCCAACAAACCCAAGATCCTTCAAATCCGCCATCTCCAGATAGTACATAATTTTATCTGCCTCAGTCTTATTAAAACTTCCGGTACCTTTCTTATCTTGCTCTATCAAAGTGAGATTCAGGTCTCCCAACAATAGCCACTCCTGATTGATTTTCCCTGCCATTTGTGTTATATATTTCCAAAATATGTATTTCTCATTCCACTCTGTTGGTCCATACACACAAGATAGTGTGCTCTCCTCTCCTGTGACCATACTCTTGATATGACAGTTGATTATATTTTTTGAGAACACTCCTACTCTTAGGTTTGTTCCTATTTTCCAGGCCACCACCAGCCCTCCTGAAGCACCAATTGGATCTACCATGAAGCAATTTCTGTATCCTAACTGTGTGATTATGGGATTCACAATAGTTCTGATATTTTTTGTCTCACACAAAAATAAGATGTCTGGTTTTTTTTCTCTAATCATGTCATTTAGATACTGTTGGGTGAGTGGGTTACCTATTCCCTGTCAATTCCATGAGATGATTCTTACATTACCAGCATGATGCATATAATGATTATTAAAGATATGGAATTTAAAAGCTTCCAAAAGAACATTCCATCTGCATTTTCCTAAGTGCGCATAATTGGTATGAACAATGCAGTATAACAGGCATAGTGTATTTGTTTGGGAATACTTGTTGAAAGGATGTACCTGGTGTCCAAGACTGGGGAGAGTATCCGGGTTTGTCTGCATGGTGCCTTGTACCTCCCTAGCTGCTTCCTCTGGGGCTGGTCCATCATACTGCTGCGAGTGCTGACCGTTGACTTCAGAACTTTTTTCTGAGGAGTCTAATTTGGTTTTGGTTTGTTTAGTAGGTTGTCTTGTCTTGTTTCTGCTCTTTTCATGTTCCTTCCTCCCCAATTGGAATTCAGATCCATCATGGATCATATGCATAACTTCACCTTGCTTATACGACATTGGTTTTTTGTGACATTCCACCATTTCCTCATCCTCTCCTGAGATTAGATTCCTCTTTGATAGAGGAGGGGCTATACTTTTTTCATTAACATCTTTTGCACCCTGTTTAATTTGTACGTTTTTTTTCCGTATTGTTCTGTGTACTTTATTTGGTTTTTGACTTGGAGATTGTAGAGGTTCCTGACAGCTTTTTGCATCTAGTTTCAAAATATTTGTCACTTTGTTCAGAGTATCATTTGTATTTTGGCTTTGGGTATTGATGGAGTTTGAATTGATCATGTTGTTGTGGGATGGGTTGAGTTTTTCGGTTATGACAACCCCTTTTTTACAGTGCATCACATTCCATTTTGCAAGTGCCAACAAATCTTCTTTTGAGCTTTCCACGTAGGCTTGCTTTCCCTTAGAGTTAGTTTGAGGTTGTTTTGCTTCCTGCAGACCTACCACCTTCTCATACTCATCAGTCATATTTGTATCCAGGTTTTGCATTTTTTTTTCAATTTTCTTCCTCCCTTCCATTACCAATTTTTTCCCTCCTTCCTGTAAAGAAAAGTTCTGTTTTTCCTTCTCCACAGGTTTCACAGCCTCCTCACTTCTACTAACTCCTGCCCCAGAATTCTCCCCACCAAATACTTTCTTCAGGTACGACGGATTGATCCATTGTCTGCTCCCTTCACATTGCAACTCTGGATGATCCATAATATTACATTTTGTGCATAAATTTGGTGGGAGGCAGTCATATTCAAAGTTGATAGTAGTCTTTTGACACTCCTCATCAGCCGCCACTGTCCTGAATTTCACCTTTTTCTTCACCTCCACCTTCACTTGTATCATAACATCCTTCTCTAGCAGGTTGCTACCCACCAGAATGTCATGCTTTTGGTATTCCCCTGCATTGTTTACCACTTTTTTAAGAACCTCCTTTGAAGTGTATGCTATGGGAACTTCTACCGCCTTTAACCAAAACAATTCATGTTCCAAATCTATATTCCCATCTGCCGGTATTCCAAGAGTTGGAATCTCAGCTACCACCACCAAGTCACCTTTGAACAGCCATGGTTTGAAATCTTTGATCTTATGAAAATCAGATTTGTGTTTGCATTTTAGTATGAAGACATTCTTGTATTTCTTGTGCTTGTATGGGGATATTGTCATTGATCTTGTTAAATTCCAATTTGCTCTGACATAGTTGATGTATTCCCACTGCAACACTATCCTGTTTACACATATCCTACTCAGCATCGTGAGATTCCAGTCGATTGGGTCTTTTGCTAGAATCTCCTTGTTTATAATCACCACCTCTTCCTCCTCCTCCGGCATGTTCAGTTGTGCTTCCATCTGAATTGCTAGTTTGTTTACTTCTTCTACCGGTACACTCATTTTGTCAAACACCTTCCACTCTCTTTTTGTTATTTTCCAGTAAAGTTTTATGTGTAGTATAGTTACAAGCTCTGCTAATACACTTTTAGGAAATTGAAATTGTATCCACCTTATTTTAGAAATATTGTTGTTTTTTTTGGAAGTTGTTGTTGTGCTGATGTTGTAGGAGTAGTTGGGATGTCTTTTTTTTTTTGTTAATAAGGGGACACTCAACTTTATTGAAAATACCAGCACGATGTGCCTGTACTTGACTGCAGCGGCCATGTCTTATGTTTGGCATCTGATTTAGAGATTGGTTGTAAGAGTTTAGGTGACTTTTTACTCTATGATCAAATTCTGGAAAGGCTTTTTGTTTTAGGGATTGTGTGTTGAAAGGTAAGTGGTTGTAATATCTTTGTGATTGAGAGCAGGTAGTGATGTGAACGGTTACATAGGCATGGTTTGGAAAAGCAAATTGAATTTGAGATTGTTTGTTGCAGTGTATGTGGTTGTTTTTTCTGTGGGATTGATAGTAGGTACTGATAGTTGATAAGACTCCACAGAAACCAGTTCTATTCACCAGAGACCCGTATCCAGCAGAATGGACCAGACCCGAGAAAATAACTTGATTCAGATACCGATACCACAAGCCAGACAAATGTTTATGTCCCGGATAATCTCTCCAATCAGCCGGACCTCCATGTACCTGAAATTGAAACAGAAAGGATGAGATATGCTTTTTAATGACAATGACTTGAAACTTCACAGGGATTGATTCATGGTTTTGTATGCCGGAGCATCTGCCAGAGTTTGTGAGACGAAAGATAATTATCCAGGAGCCGTAGAAACTGATGCTGTTCATCATTCCTCCCCTGATGATATTGATGCTACCGCATTTCCCCCCGTCTCTTCTCCCACTTCCGGCGCTGCTTGTGCCCAACCTGACGATCAAGAGTTTATCTCCGACGTTACTAAGGACATAGGTGACACCGAGAGCCCATGTCAACCTGATGAACATGTTTGTGCTTTTGTTGCCGGTTAGCCGTCGGTTGTTGATTCTGTTAAAATTGCTGATGAGGTTTTGAATTGTGATGGACGCGCTTCTGAACCTAATCCAGAGCCACAAGAAGTTGATGTAGTAATGATCTCTTCTCTTGTGAATGAGGCTTGTAATCTTTTGCCGACTCATCCCACCTTGTATTTTTTGACTCTTAAACCTGCCCTGAACCACCGCTTCGTTATGTTGTGATGATTTTCTTTATTTTTTAGACTTTTCTGTATTCTTATCATGATGTAAACCCAAATTTTTTGAGAAGCCGTCGATTAACGTAAAAACTTTTAATAGACACCCACAGAGAAATTATTAGAAGCCGAAAACGAAGCACATACCAAACCACATTCCCAGAAACACACCGGATTTGCAGAAAATAAAATAACCGATCTTCAAACGCTACTAGAGAATCAATAAGGAACAAGAATCTGAATAGGAGAATCACTTTACCGAAAGAAACACACCACTCAAGAATCACCAGATAGAATCAAATTTTTTCCTTATAGAATCACCAGATAGAATCAAACCACTCAAGAATCACCAGATAGAATCAAACCACTCAAGAATCACCAGATAGAATCAAACAGCAGATCTCTTAGAGGTATGCATTACATCAGACTCCTACTCGTCTATTCCGTATCTCTTAGTTTCCGTACCACATCCGCGGCTCAAGTGAAGCTGAGGAAAAAGATAGTTTTTGTGGATTTATTCAACCAAAATCGAAGCACAACAATCCACAGGCATTGACAAAAATTCAGATCCCTTTTAAATCAATGGATATCTACTATCTTTTTCGAATTCCTAAAGATACTATGACACCTTTTCGCTGGCAATAAATCGACTTGCAAAAATCTACCAAGATCTCAACACAAACGCCACCGAGATCCATAACAACAACCACTTTTCTTCACTAATTCTTGGCAAGTTTCTTCAGCCAACATCACATACAAAACAACCCCATTGCGGCCATGATTCTCATAGCAGAAACCTTCGTTATAATGACGAGAAATCTGACAAATTATCTCATTGTTTCTGGTCGTCTTAATCAACACCAATAATCAATACACTCTCTCCATCTCAATTCCAGGCTACAAATTTCAGTTTCATAAACCGATTTGAATCTCCTCCATATCTCAGCAGCAACTCAACTGACCTTCACAAATATCAACTCCCAATTCGCCCCACTGACCCATGGAAATACTTCACAGCTTCCTCCTCTTCTTACATGACCCAGATAGTCAGTAATACTCATAGCAGCAACCATTGTAACAACTGATAAGTGGTATTAAGCTGGTGGTTCATCTTTTCTGTCGAAAAATTGATATACGCAACCTGATGGTGTTGTTGTATGTTGATAAACCATCTCCTTCAGCTCTCCAATTCCTGCAAGTTCAATTCAGCACAAACCCATTACTTCATTTCTTCCAGGAATTGCAAATCTTCATCAATCTACGCCATTTACTGCCACATCCAACCAGAGTAACGGCTCAACTCCAGCACATTCCTTGGCTGCTAACTTGTACCAACAGCTCCATCTTCTTAATTTCGAGCTCCTGATGTTTCAAGCAAAGTCACAAGAACCGATACTTCTGATATTTACGATGTCACTTGGTCTGAAGAGAATGAAAATATTCTCGTCGCTGCAATCGTCGATGGTTATGTGAAATTATATGATTTAGATTTTCCACCAGCAGGTAATCCAATTCGAACAGATCTAAAAAATCAAATCGAACAGTAGAGTAGAGAGGAAGAAGAAAAGTATTGGAAGAAGAAGAACGAAAAAAGTGACGGAAACCTAATTTTATAAATTATGGGTGCATGCCTGAACTATTTTATTGGTGGGTTTCACAGTGACAAAAGTTTTAATAATGGGTGTGTCGGTAGTTTTCACTTAGGATAATTAATAGGGGGAAAGACACTTTTACTAGATGGAAAGATGACTTTAGTCTCGGCTATTTGACCTCGGGTCAAAATTGGGTGGATTTAAAATAAACTTTTTCCCTATCATTGTTTCTTATATCACCGTTTCTACACATCCCATTTAACCCTAATTGTTTTATTCGTATCAACAAAACCTTGCTAATAGATTAGATTATTAATTTGATCCCCGGTATGAAGTACTAATGAAGTGAACCATATACCATTTCTAACCGTTTGAGGTGGAAGTAGAATAAAAGAAACATAATGCAAAAATATTGGAAGAAAACCAAATTGTTCGAGGTAGTTAACTAGTTTACACAATCTGCTATTTTTTATTTCTCCATGAAGTGGATTAGTTTACTGACGACTTCATTATTGATTAATTAAGCGTTACATCTTCACTTGTTGGAAGTTTTTTAAAGAAAATGCTTATACTTGATGAATTGTACATGGCTATTGTTTTGCAATTATTTATTAAGATTGGTGCAACTCTTATTTAGGTTTATCACCAACATATCCGATCCCTAGAATAGTTTTGAGGGGAACAAAACCATATATTTGTTAGTTTAGTTCTAGAACATTTATCGAATTTGATTTGATAACATACTAACACAGCAATAGAGAGATGATGACATGAGAAGTTAAACTCAAGAGAAAAAATATAGAGAAAATGATCGGGGAAAACTTATTATCAATCCGCCCAATATTGACCCAGGCTCAATTATCCTAGACCAAGTCAGTTTTCCCTCTAGTAAAAGTGGCTTTCCCATTATTAATTATCTTGATTAGTTGTTAATGATTGTAGTTAGGATTAGAGTTTAATTTAGGATAATAATTTTCTTTTTAAATAGATTGAGTGAGTAGAAACAAGAAGAAGAAGAAGAAGAAGAAGAAGATGATGATGAGGAAGTAGGAAAAAAAAATCTTTTTTTTCTTTTAGATTTTTGTGATTGTTGATAGATGTGTGATCCAAATTCGAGTGAGGAAGGTGAATCTTCATCACGTAAACCTAAGAAAATACATATCAATTACGATGGAGATCCGGAGATGGCTTATTTGTTGGATTATGAAAATAATTTTACCCAAACTCAATCTCAAACTCAACTTTTTTCTCAAGCTCAAGATGGTGACTTTTTTTATCCAAATCCCGAAGATGAGTACATGGATGAAGAACCCAAAGCAAATAATACACATGTATGGTTGTAGACGTTGTTTAATGTCCGTTTTATAGCTTGAATTCAAAAAAAGTTTTGCTTTTTGTATGTAGTTCGGCGCAACAGAGTTAGGTTCGGCATAAAACCTATCTGCCGAACCTTGATAAATAAGAACAGTTTGGTTTGTGCGATTGAAAAATTTATAAGCCGAACTGTCATTAAATTATTTCCGCGCCCAATAATTTCCGTGGTTCGGCTTGAATAGGATGTGCTAATATAAGCCAAACCATACACAACTAATATTACGAGTTACAGTGTAATGTTCGGCTCACACGTCATTCAATCGAACAAATATGTTTTGTATTCAAAAAATTCAAGTCTGATGGTTTGGCTTATAATATTAGTTCCCAATACGTCGAATCCATATATGATGCGTAGTTCGGCTTTCAAAATGTATTGCGAATGAGCCGAACCTAACCCAAAACCCATGCGATATTGTTGTAGATTGTTCCTGAATGGAAACTATGGAGGATCAACCACTGGTTGTTGATGTCATTCATGAGGATACTAAAGATCACTTCCAAACTGACTTGGTAGGTAATCTAATTTATGTTTTTTATTAATTTTCAAGTATGTTGTATTCAAAATCATTAATAAAACTTAACTTTTGTACTTGTGGATATGTAGACGTGGAAAACAAAAGAAGAAGTTGTTCAATGGGCTGAGGAACATGGTTTTCAAATCAATTGCGTCCTAGTTAAAGGTAGACAAAGCCGAAAGGACCGGGTTGATATGGTTTGTGAGAGAGGCGGGAAGAAAGTAAGTAAGAAGAAAAAAGGTGTGGTGTATATTGGGAAGACCGGGAAAAAATATAAGACTAAAACAAGTAGATAAATTGTCCCTTCAAGATCATCTTCAATTAGAACACAAAAGAAAGAGTTTTCACAATGAATAAAGATACGAATTTCCGTCATAACCACCCACGTCCAAAGGATCTTCATGGACATTATAGAGCCGGAAGACTCAAAGCTCATGAATATGCGGAGGTAGATAAAAGGACATGAGCATGTATGCCACCCTCTAAAATTCTTATCAAGTTGAAGGGGGATGATAAGAATAACAAGACTACGTTGCAACAAATCTATAATCTCAGCTTTCTTCTTCCCTTTCTCTTGTTGTAGTTCTTCTTGTGGTTCTTCCTCTTCATCACCATCATCCTTATCTACATCACTGTCACCCTCTTGTTGTACAGGCAAAGACCAAGTCGTGTCAATTCCCCTTTTCCATGCATGCAAGTTCTTAGTGCCACCACCTCGAGGTTTGGGAGTTTTTGGATTAGAATGAGTCACTTCCATTGTTCTCCTTTTAAGCTTGTCTTTGAATTTTCCAAGATGGGTGCTAAAATAAATGATAAACCTTAATTAATTTTCCAAAATAAATATATATGATTCTACTAAACAATGTGATAAGTCACCTAAAAATGGACAATTTTATAGGAAGTTATTAGCCATACACAGAGTAAAGTTCGGGACATAAGATATATATCAAAATGAGCCGAACAATGTGTCGAACAGTGTAAGAGGGATATTTAACCAAGTTCGTCTGATAAGCATTAAAAATAATATAAGCCGAACTTGAAGGTTCGGCACATTCGATATTCAAAACATAACATGTTTTCAGACGAACTGTTCTTCGTCTGGAGAAATTTTTTTTAAGATCGGCTGATAATTTTCAGCCGAACCCTACACTGGAACTACCAAAACCCAGAGGAATCATCGATTGCATGTCATTCAATCAATGAAATACGCAAAAACAAGCAATGGGTTTGTGGGAAATACCTTTCTATGTGCAATTTTATGGAATCAGGGTCTATTTATCGCTCTCCAACACCAATCAATCCACTATCCTCTTCATCTCCATTTTTTCCAAAAACCCTAGATTGATATGCTACTGAAGCAACACCAGGATTCGACGCAGTATTTCTAGGGCATCGCTTAACACTAGGTGCCATATATGTGTTTAATCGAGAACTTAATCGAACAAAGCAATTTTCAGAATGTTCAGAAATTTTGGAGAAGAAGAGGGAGAGAGAGGGTTTTTAGTTTTTTAAAATTTTTTTTTTTTTTTTAAATAACGGTTGTATGATTAATTAGTGGGTAACGGTTAATTAGTAGGAGGGTAGTTAATTAGGGGAGGGGTTAATTAATGGGTGAGTTTTAGGATTATAATTTAATTAAGTGGAAGGGTAGTAATGTAATTTAAACTATGTAAGGGTATTACAGTAACTTAAGCATCACTATGACACCCCTTAACATCTTGCATTGGATGGCATAATAAGTCTGTATGCCCCAAAATTTTCACGTATGCCCCAAATGATGATTCTAGCTTACTCCAGTATAATTGATATCAGAGCAACCACAGTCATGGACCATCGACCAAAATTTGGTCGAAAACACAGACACTACGGAGCGAGTAAAGAGCAAATACCAGACCATATTTGGTCTTTACTCTGGTCTTTACTCGGGCGTAGATTACAGTTACGCCTGATGGGGCACAGATTCAAGTTACGCCCGAATTAAAAAAAAAAAAAATATTGGGGAGCAATTCACAATTACGCCCGATTGGGGCGTAACTCAAAGTTACACCCGGGAAAAAAAAAAAAAAAAAAAAAAACTGAAAATGGGGCGGAACTTAATGAGTTCCACCCCAAAAAAAATAAAAAATAAAAAAATATATATATTATGGGACACAAGTATTAGTTACGCCCGATTCGGGCGCAACTAATACTTGCGCCCCATCAAATTTGGTTTTCTTACCGTAGCGTCGCACACGGAGTAAACCCAAATTTTTCAAAATTTTTTGCTCTTTAATCTTTGGTTATATTCGTATGACTGATGTTGCTCTTGGGATTATAGCTTAAAAGTGCAGATAGCAAAAGGGAAATCTTGATTAAGGTATGATGGAAGTTTAGTTTTCAAATGCTGAAACCTAGGCAGAAGAAACAGAACCCTGATAAATATATAAGTTTTTTTCCCCCCTCAAAAGAATACAAATTACTATAATTATTAAGCTACTCATGAAAACTTTAATACTAATGAAAGATCGAAATGATAAAAAATAGAGTTTAAGATGTCTCATTAAGAGAAAATGTAACAAGACAAACCACTTAAAACTAGGGTTCAGACAATTCTATTTAAACAAATGAAGAAATGTAAGAAGAGAAACTATAAAATAACCAACAATGGTGAATGCCACCTCTCACTGCTGATCTCAGTACTACTGCAAACTCTAAAAGTGCAACTGATATTTTCGAAAGTGCAAAACCAAACACTGCAACAATTGTACAGAATCCTAATCATGACATTCTCTGTGAAAAAGTCTGAATTTAGTGAGCTAGTGAGAGCATGCTTAGGGTATAAAGAAAGCAATGTATATATATATAGTATTTTCTTGGTCCACTTGATGTCATATGCAGTCTAAAATTGTTGATTATGATTAAGTCCCTTGAACCTCTAATCAACTTATTTTTCAAAATACTACATGAGTATGCAAATAATGTATCCTAGCTGCTGAGGCATCATATTGTTACAGATACATGTTCTACTCTGAAGGAAGAAAAATGGAACTAATTTCTTCAAGATATCAAGCTATAACCAATCCATCCACTTTCCACGTACGTAGGTTTTTCAAAGTCATTCCGGGTGGTAAATGCATACTCATGCAGTCTCTAGCTAAATGCCAATGGATGAGTTGGTACCCGCTGCACCCATGTTACGTGATTTAATTTGCAACTCAGAGAAGGATGCACTAGAATTTAGACTCTCATTTTGATACAGTTCAGTCGTTGTCATTGCGAGCCGGGAGACAGTAGTAAGAAATATGATGTCTTGGCCAGTATTTCCTACTGCTAAAAGATCTAATGGACTATCAAAAATGTCTTGGTCTATGCATATATAACTTTTCTCTCTTGATATCAATTACTAATACATTTCTGCAGATAACGTTTTTGCAGTTTTCATTTCTCAATTAAGTAGTTTAGTTTGTGATAATCCTGCTACTCAAAAACAATGAGAGAATACCATTTTTGATAAAAGAGAGAACAACATAAGCTGATAAGCATCAAAAATGTTGTTCGGGGATTTTTTTTTAATAATTAGCTAGGGGTATCCGAACTGTCTCCTACTTTTGCTATTTGCTGCATGCATCACAAGTGATGCCGGATTCAGTGCCGAACCCGGAAATGGGATCTTCTAACTAAACCATGTTAAAAGCAGTTCAACTGAACCCATTTGCATCTTATCTCTTCTTACACGTGAACCAAGCTATGACTTCGTCAAACATGCACATGCAAAACCAAGTAGTATATGTTTGTTGGGTGTAAATATACCAACTTCACCTCTCTTTCCGTGTTTTTTTTTTTTTTTTTTTGAAGCATTCAATAATGTAAAAACCAACTAAATTGTTATTACAAGTGGGAATGTGATTCCCATAGAGTCGCTCAAAAGAATTTGGTTAAGAAAAGACGGATTCGTCTGTTCCCAAATTGATGTTGATAGGTTTCCCGCTTGGCTACCGTCGGCTGCAAAATTTGCAAGTCCATCCGCTGCTTGGTTTCCTTCTCTATAATTATGTTGAATAACACAACATGGGATTTGACGCATTCGATGTATGATTTCTTCAATCATTGCAGAGATATGCCATGGGGATTCCTTTGGAGTTTTAATGAAGTGCACGAGATTTTCTGAGTCCGTCTCGAATATGACCTTATTCCAATTTCTTTCATTTGCTGCTGTGGTTGCTATGACTGCGGCCCATGTTTCCGCCGTTAGCGTTGTGGTTATACCCAGAGGTTGTGCAATAGCCAAAACCGTGTGCGCTTGAGTTCCTGCATATGAATTCTGCTCCCGCTATTCCTGGGTTGCCTCTAGCTGCACCATCTGTATTTATTTTAAACCAGTCTGATGTTGGGATACTTCAACCCACTTGAATGGTTGTAGAAGATTTTGTTATGTTTGTTGTCAATCTGCAAGGAAGCTCCCCGGGGAGAACTGTAGAGGAGGTCAAATTTTCCCATTCAAATTCATGATGTTGTGCGAATGATCTTGCCAGGATGTCGTCATGTGTGGATTGTGTTTGATTAAATACGAGCTCATTTCTGGTTGTCCATAAAGACCACAATAGGAAATAACATGATGTGATAGAAGAGGTATTACCTCGGGTTTGCAGTAATTGAGAAATGGTTGTTTGGTGGTTACCCTGGGGTTGGTTTGTTGATATGCGGGTTTGCAGTAATTGAGAAGTGGACAGAGCCACTGGACAATGAATTAGCATGTGATTGGATGTTTCAGGCTCAGAGTTACAACGGGGACATAGGTTGGAAGTGGAGAGATTAATGTGATGGAGTAGAGAGAAGGTTGGCAAACCTTCATTTATAGATTTCCACAAGAAAAGTTGTATTTTTGGAGGACATGATAAGGTCCATAAGAATTTTGTGTTTGGAAGGGGTTGAGGGTGAGGTTGTGGGAGAGAGCTGTTTTCTTGCTGGAGTAGACAGTTGTACCCGGACGTTGTGGTGTATTTACCAAATTTAGAGTGGGGCCAAATAATTTTGTCCGAGATGTTATTAAGGGGAAGGTGGATATTTATAATATGTTGGGTGGCAGTGTTGGGTAGGATGTTTAGCTGATCATGATTCCAGTTATGAGAGATTGGGTCGATTAATTCTGCGACATATTGAATAGGGTCGCATTGGGTTGGATCAAGGTTTTGAAAGTGAGGTATCCAATTAGCTTGGATAGGGGTATCTAAACCATTTCCTATTTGGTGAAATATATGCTTTTTGACAGTAGGTATGAGAGATGCCATTTGTTTCCATTGCGGGCTTGTAGTACTGGGTATTGAAATTGTACTTTGCAATATAGGCTGATGGTGGAGGTATTTCTCGTTGAAGAGTCTTGAGCAAATGGAATGTGGCTTGTCTTGAATGTTCCAAATCTTTTTCATGAAAAGAGCTTTATTGTGATGACTACTCTTCTTGATGCCCATCCCTCCCTCCTCTATTGGCTTGTTTAGCTTGTTCCATCCTAATGGGTGAAGTTTTCGGGCAGCAAATGTGATGTTACATGATTTATTTTATTTAATTTTTTAGCACACCCAATTGGTGGATATGCAAAATAATTGGGGATACGAATTAATATTCTGATCCAATAGTTTCTGTTAAGGAGTGTTTTTAGGTGCGGAAATACTAAAATACCCTTTAAAACAAATGAAACTAAATCTAAAAGCTTGAACCTATTCTTCTCATATCCCCATTCCCTTTCAACTTCTCTGACGACTATTTTCTTTGAAGTTTTTTTTCTCTTTGTATAAAAACTGAAAATTTCCATTTTCAGTTAATGCCAGCATGTGGCATAGTTTTAGTATGAACACCATGTCGTTTTTCTTTGAATAAAAACTAAAAAAATTCAGCTTCAGTTAATGGCAGCATCTGACATAGTTTTAGTATGAACACCATGTCGTTTTATGAACACTATGTTGTTTTACTATACCGACACTATTTTTAGTATGAATACCATGCAAAATTAATTCTGGCATGCTCGATAGAAATCTATTAATGTCGATAACCAAGTGAGAAAATCTCTTCTTTTTTTTTGGAAATTTGCATCATGTGCCGGCATAGCAAGTTAAGCAATGTACCATGCTGTCACCACTACCGACATGCTCGATAATGAACATTTTGTGTCGGCAGTGTACTTAAGGACCACTTTTCATATAAAAAATATCGACTACAATTTCAAATTTGGGGATATTGTGTGTCGGCATGGTGAATGTATGAATATCATTCCGATTAGGTCCCTGCCGACATGGTATTCATACTTTTATCATGCCGACACTGTATTTTTCAGGCGTAACAATGGCGAATTTGATTAAAAAAAATCAATTTTCTATACATTAGTACCTATATATGAGTATTCAGAGCACTTTTATGTTCAGCTTGTTTACTTTTCTGGGTTGGTTATTTATCTAAACCTTCATGATCATAAATATCTTGATTTAATGATGTTGTATCAACAAATTCAATGATAATGATTTATACTATTCATTATCAAACTAATCTATTAACTTAACTAAACATGATTAACTACTAAATATGATCAATGAGGGGTAAATTAGGAATTACATAAAATATATGGATATGGGGTACCTATGAAGTTCTATTTAAATCCCTATTTCGTCTTATTAGCATATCCCCCAGTTACTTTACATATTCCCAATTGCTCGTTCTTATTTTAGGGCGTTATTAAATACCCCTCAAAGGAAGAACTTGAACTAGAACTTGCAACCACCCTCAACGATTCCGAAAGGGAGGCGATAGCAATTCACTTGATTACGTAGTAGTTCAAGTTCTTTCTATTTTTTTTTTTTTTTTTTGCGAAATAATAACCAATTTCGCAAAAGAAAAAAAGAGAGGAAGAAGTCGAACTACTTCGTAATCAAGTGAATTGCTATTGCCTCCCTTTTGGAATCGTTGAGGGTGGTCGCAAGTTCTTCCCTCACTTTCTTTATAGTTTTAATCTTATATATTTTCCAATTTTATCAGAAATATACCATTTATATTTCTTAGGCTTCTCTTAGATAATTTTTGCATTATTAATTATAGCGCACATTGTTTATAATACAAAAAACTAAGGCTTCTTTTTTAAATGTAGCCCTTGCTTTTATTAACTATAACCCAAAAAGTATAAGTCAAAATGAAAAACCAAAAGTCGCCAAATAAATATTAATTTTTTACCTAATAATCCTACTTCTTCCGCAAAATCAAAATATAAACCTTAACTTTTTTTTATCGATCCAAACTAAATGATACTTCAATTTATTTGTAATTGTTCTCTCATTATTTTTAGAAATTTCCCTATTATAGGCCTAACAAGTGATGAATTTCACCTAACTAGTTATGAATTTCATTCAGTTAACTAGTTAGAAATAAATTCACCCAATTGTTTATTTCTGATTGTTCTCTATGTTCTTTTGACTCAAATCACCTAACTAGTTATGAATTTCATTCAAAATAACATAAGAAGCATAAAAGAAAAACTCAGCTCACTATATAATTAATTTATACGGATTTTCCAAGCACCATATATGATCAGTTTTAGTATGGTGAAGTGTCATATAAAAAAAAAAAAACCTTGCTAGGGTTAATTGAGTCATTTTCATTATGAGTCTTCTACTCTAGATGAATGACTTTCTTGACTATAGTAACAACGTGATTTTGATGAAGGGTAATTCATCAAAATTTACTATATTTATTGTTAAGTATGATTTTTAAAAATTAAATTAGGATAAAGTTAAGAGGAATGTGAAAATATTTTCTAAATTTATGTTTTAGTACTGTTTTTTCACGGGAATAACTTGCATAATTTAGAAAAGTAGGAATTACAGATTGGTACTATATTTATGGGCCTGTTTAGTGGCAGGTCCTTCCACTGAAGCTAGTTTAACTGGTGGTCCATTTTTAGAATTTTGGACCTAAAGCTTTAATCCAGGGTCCTACACACGTGCAAGTTCTAGGAAGTGTATTTTCTAAATGTCAAAAACACCCTTTTGAATATTCTATGGTAGATCTCATTCATTTTCTTTTGAGTTTCTCCCAGACAAGAGAGCTCTGCGATTTTCTTATTCTAGTTTCAATTTTTATCTCCTAATATAGGGTTTTGAACTCAATATTAAGAACAAATCGAGATTGAGTCTTTGATTTCAGTGATTTTTATTGTTGATTTGTATTTTAAGAATTAGATTTTTAATTAGAAGGAGAGATGATGGAAAAGGGGGAAGAAGAACAACAAGATTATGAAATGATCCAAAAGATGCTTACGATGAGAAGAATGGAAACAATTGATGGTAAAGAAGTTGAAGAAGAAGATTCAAGAATGAATCATTGAAAAAGAAGATACAGGTTCATCATTTTTGGGGTTTTGTTGATAGTTTTGAAACTAATCCAAAATTAATGAAGACCAAATCGATTATTACCAATATATCTTTAGATTTTTAAGTTTAAATTAGTGATTTAGATTATGAGTTCGATGTATTTGATTAATAACGACGTTTTCCAATTTTAGTTTTACAAAAAAAGGAATCATGGATAAATGGTGAAGGTGGTGATTCTACTAGACTTCACAAGCAGTTCATGGGACTCAAGAGATAAGACTTGTAAGTTCGATATATTTTGTTTGGTTTTGTAGTTTATTTTTTTGTTTTTCGAATCTGATTTGTATTCATGTTATCATATTTTTATTTAGCTTTGGATTGATTGTGTTTTTGTTCATATTTCATTCTTTTTTTTAAATCGTGTTTTTGGTTGATGTGAAAGTGCATATAAGCTGTACTTAGATATTATATTTGTTGAGTATCTATAAAAATTTGTAATTATCCATCTCTTGCATACAAGATATATTCAATTTAATTTCAGGTGTTTTTGGGTATGATCCAGCAGTACATATCTGATGTACCGTAAATAAATGAACTAGTATCATCATGCATGCATCATTACTGTACCTTTGTTTGTATGTTTGTAGATAAAGGAAGTTGATGATATTCTTTGTCATGTCATATATAATGTATTTTTATCTTTTTATCATATATAGTTGTAGGTGTAAATTATCTACAAATCCAGGTGGCAACATCCTAGAACCGGTGTACCCAAATACGAAGAGACGCGAAGTATAGAGCGAAGATTATCGGGCGCGAGATTTAAGGAGCCACGTGGATCGGGCGTAATAATGTCGGACAAGACTTGACCCAGACTTCTGATAAATATGACAGGATAAGGCGTGGCGGGTCAAACGAGGAACTATGGTCAAACGAATAAAGAAGAACGGGTCACATCGGATAACCATAAAGACGACAGAAAAGATAGGCGACATCGCGTTAATAATGCACCTAAAAAGATTGGCCCGAACGGAGGATAGGCGAGGAGTCAGGATACATCGGCCATATGAGACGACGTGAACCGGCCCGATCACAGAACTGCTAAATAGATGTAACATGACCAACACCTTAATTTCGTTGTATAGAACTTCTTCTATAAATAGAGGGACTTGTATTCAAGAGAGGTAGGTTGTATTTTGAGGGAAAGAAAAGGAGAGAAACTCGAGTAAGCATGAAGAAGAAGAAAAGTGAGTAGTAAGTGCATCTTGTAAGGAAATCCCACAGAGAGTAACACCTTTGTAACACTTCAAAGTAATAAGATTCATCCTTTCACCCCCGTGGACGTAGGTAATCATACCGAACCACGTAAATCTTGTGTTCATTGTGGAGTGTTTACTTTCATTTGAGATGAGCATTGCGTTTCTATCCTTTGGATGTAGTTTGTAGTAAAATGCATCTACATTCTGGCGCCGACTAAGGGTACATGACTAAGATCTACGGATACCTTGTCGTAAAAACCTTCAGAGACGATCAACAACTCCTCAATACACGATTAACGTGTTGAAGTTGAAGCTATGATGAACTCTGTTGGCCGAAATAACGGTTGTTTTGAGTCATTTACTTCAAAGCCAGAACAGTATCAGCGTCTTCTTAACATCTTCAACAGTTTGATCAACAGAGAGACTTCACGAGCTCACCAACGACTAACAGTTCGGGTTAGAAGCTATGTGAAGAATCTGTTGAAAGGACGACTGTTTGTTCTTGATAGTTGTATAATTGTTAGCGTTAAACGAGTTTTTTTTAGCTACGACATGAAGTCGGGTGCTTGGAATAACCAAAAGTTTGCGTTTGTAGCTGTTTCATCGTGCGATAAACTGTCAACCGCATAGAATTTTTTTAGCCGGCGGTGTAGCATAAGTCGTCGGAGAGTTCATAATTAGATCTCGAGAAAGTAGAGCTGGTAAAAGCTTGATTTGATTCTAGGGGTTACTTGCCGTACTTTTTTCTAAGAATCATGTGCATAAGATCAATGATTAGGAACATGTAGAATAAAGGACAAAACTAACTTAAATGCATAGGTCGAGTACAGAGAGCGACGTCGTATGGAGTGATAGCGATGGGAAAGTGAGGTCAGCCACAGATTCAGCATAGGGAAAAAATAGGGTATAGGGACAGTACCCACCTAACAACTGAAGTAGATCTTACACAATGACAGCAGTCGTACAGTCGAACTTTTTGCTCTTATGTCTGACTTTTTTTTATTTTAAAACAAAAAAGTAGGTCAAAGTAAGGGGTTCTTTTCGTATTTGCTGACGTAGGGAGGGACGATACTCGGCTTATCACGCGACGTGACCGATGGATGGCACTTCAGGGACAATTAGGATGTTAAGGAATCGTACAGTCACTAGCAGCAGCATGCAGGCAGGGATAACGGGGCCGAGGCAAGAAGACAATCGCCAACCACCGCCCGAGGAATCGCATGCAGCTGCGCGAGGAATGCCTGTTGTAGACGAGGAAGTAGATTTGGGGCGAGATGATAACACCCTACCTCTGGACCAGGTTATATTGACTCAGAGAAGAGTTGAACAAATCGATGGATTCATAGCTTCAGACACCGATGACGATGAGGAAGCACTTGCAGCACAAGCTCAGAGGCAAAGGATGCGGCAACAAGATGAGTACCAGAAAGCTTTGGGAAGGGAACAAGAGCGTATTAAGCAGATTCAGCTGGGGCAAGCAACAGCAAGTAACATCGGCCCGACAACTGTTCACGCGGTCGATCGTGTAACCAACCCGATACTACCACCACCACCCACATCTGCACCATTACAGCCTCGGCCACACCAACCCAATGGACATTCCAGTCATGAAAGTACGGACCCGACGTTGTTGGCCATTTTGGAGAGTCATAGGAGACAAGAAGCGGCACTAAGGGAACTCCAGCAGCGGAATCTAGCCTTGGAGTATGAGAACTACCAACGGACCAGATCAAGAGGGTCGTCCAGCCGAGGGACATCGGGTTATCGCGGCCGATCCGGTCACTCACCACCCATGATGGGGCCGAGTAGCCTTAATCATCCCGATCAGTAAGGTCGGCCACCATTACCTCCGGTACCCCCCACACAGAGATATGGACCACCCGAGGACTCGTACACCGACGAAGAAAGGCGAGGAAGGGACGAGCGACAAGATCAGACAACTAAAGCCAAGCTTAAGGAGTTGGAAGCAAAAATCAAGGAACTCTCGGGCGGAAGCGAAGAGAATAAATTGTCCGAGATTATGAGTGAAGCCGAGAAGACGCCTTTCTCTCAAGAACTGGAACAAATGCCGTTCCCACCTAAGTGTAATTTACCTTCATTCCCCTCTAGATTTGATGGAACGGGCGATGCGATCGAGCATCTTAAGATGTATACCATGTCACTAATCCAATGGAGAAGCAACCCGGTAGTTATGTGCAAATTATTTCCAGCTAGTTTGGAGGGCGAGGTGATGCGTGTCGTATGCGTCAAATATAATTTCACTTCCTCACTTAACTAAATATAAATATAGTATTCGATAAGAAAGAGTTCGTATCCACAGAGAGGCGATTGTTGTTATGCAATTTTCAGATTCTTATGTAACCAAATAACCCAAGGTGTGTTTTTGTTTTTATCAAAGTAATAATACTAAATAAAGCAAAGTAAATAGTTGGAATAATCAATAAGGAGAAGATATTGGTTAAAGGATAGTATCATTCATAAACATGTATTTTTCATCTATGATTAGAATTGGTATTTAATCTCTCAATTATCAAAAGTCCTAGGATATCTTGATCGCAAGAGTATCCCGTTTATTTCCTGATTTTATCACAAACAACATTAAAAGATTCTATTGTGAAATCTTCTTAAAAAGCAACCTAAAGTGTAAAAGCACAATTAGATTTAACTCCCTAAGAGCAATAAGTTCTATGAAATAAGACTAATCGATGCAAACAAACATGTAAAAGCACTAATTCGTTTTAACAAAGGTTATGATTAATATGCGATTAAAAAGATGTATCACTACAAGTATTAACCACAAGATGCTACTAAAAATCAGAGATAACAACTTTTACGTATTGAAAACCCTAATATAGATATAGAGATGAAAACAAATCCAATTGACTCCGGACTCAACCAAACTAGCATTCAAATCATATGATAATAAAACAATGAATCATAAACGATAAAATTGAGACAAAACTAATTCATAGAATCAAATAACATGCTTGAAGAAATCAACTTTTTATCCCATAACCAATTATTGTATTTAGCTACTCATATTCATGGAGTTCATCATCATAATTTTCAAAGAAAATAGATGAAACATAAAAGAAAGCAAACCCTAGAAGTAGTTCTCTGCAAAAGCTCCAAGAATAGAATAAAACGTTGTCTCTTTGTTGTAGAAACTCTCTTTTTATAGCCCTTTGCTTTCCAAAAATAGGTCAAAGTCTTCAAAATCTTCAAGTCCACGTCCATCTACCAGTCCACCAAGCCCATGTGTGAAAAATATATCTGTGGAATTTTCGGGTCCAAAACGGGTCGCCGGAATCCGATCGCCGGAAAACTTTCTCCGATCACTTGAACCATTGGAAAACGTCACCAAGTAATTCTGCACTTCCAGTAGCTCCACTTTGCTTCTCTGCAGTCCACACATTCATAAAAACCATTTTAGCCAATTCCTTGTTTCTTGCGAAAACGTACCCAAAAGCGTGGTCCGTAGCTCATATGTCCGGCCATCAATTCTTGCATCCGACTCATACCCCCCTCGTGATTCACTGAAATATTGCAATTCACACTTCAAACTCCGAATTCCGACAACCGGAACTATGCTCACCGGCGCGCCATTTTCACCCCGTTTTCGCACAGTTTCCCAGCTCAGGCCATAACTCAAAGCCACTGCAGCTCTAACCTGTACCTTTGCCATCTTGATCAGTCACCAGCTTCTATTTTCCGTCAATGGGTGAACTCCATTACCACAGTTACCACTAATACATTGCAAAGAGCTGCTGCCATGTTGACCAAACCAACAACATCATATCGATTCCATGGCAGCTCCAGCTGCAATTTAGCTCATTTTCCATATCCTTGGCTGTAAACCATAGCCAATCCACATTACATCACCAACACCTATCCAAATCCACCAAGTATCCTCCTAGTTCACCACCACCTTGTGCATTGCAACAACATCACAACTCAGGCATAACCAGGAGCAGCACAGAATTGCACCCGTTACCCTTGTAGTTTGAACCCTGAAGTACATGACCATCAAACCCATTATCGCCTGCAATTCCATTTGCTATCCTATTGAAGCATCACTTGCTGATTCCTTGGATCATTGCCACAATCCATCTCACAACATCATTTAACCACCAGCTCCCAGTTCTCCTTTGCAACCGCAACACCAACCTATTACTGGCCACCAATTAATCTCAGTTTCAGTTAACATCATTTCCCTGTAATGCTATCTGTCCAACACATGAAACTCTTGCACAGCTCCTGCCATCATGAATCTGTTACCCACCAGTCTTCTCTGCCTAATGCCGCCAGACCCTCATTCTCCATTCCTTTGTGCTTCTCTGCACCAGCTCTCAATCACCAATTCTGCTTCACCTTGAGCCATTCTGTCACAAAGCAGAGACTCGATCAGCATTGTCGCCACCATTTCAGCTAAACACCACTGCAATATTTCTAGTTCATTGCATCTTAATTTCGATCACCTGCATTCGAGCCATTCTTGCAACTTCAAACCCCAATTCCAACAACAGCAACCATTCATGATTGATCTCAACCACCTGTAATAGCTAATCTCCTCCCTGCAACTCAGCTAATGCATTCAACTCAATTGCACCACCATGGCCTGCTCCATCTCAGCAGCTCCTTACCTTCAAATGTTCATAATTCAAACCTCCGTTGTTCCCTGTAATACAATCACTCATGCTACTTCCAAAGCCGCTCACCAAAATAAACAGCTCCATTAATGCAGCTCCTTGCTAACCTAGCTCCTCCTTGTCTTACGAGCTGCTGGAACTTTAAATACCAATACACCATTGCAGCAACAGCTCCTGATTAACAGCTCAACAACAACATCATGAGCATCACTCTCTGCATACCCATTCATCTGCAGCTTATTTCCACATCGCAATGTGCAGACCAACTTCCAGCAGTTCCAGCTCCTTCTCGGATTATCACCCACCAGCTGCAGTTGCAACACTCCATGGCCTCATTCAAGCATTTAATCAAACATTCAGTGTGCGTCTTCTTTTGTTGATACAGAGACAAACTCTATATTGAATTCTATCAGTTCTATCTTCTTCCCTGCAATCCGTACAAATACACGGCAACCCATGTTTCTAAACACATTCAAAGCTCTAAACCATTGTCAATCACGGCCAATGAGCCATAATTCCAATGGAAGAGAACTCTCTGAGCATCAATAGCTGTTTCAGCACCGCTACTCAACATCTGCAGCTTTAATAATTCCATTACAGTTCTAGCCCGTCACTACCTGTAGTTGTACCAACTCCATATTTTCAACCAACAAACCACTACAGATTCATCGAACCCTTAGACCCAATTCATCTTCTCTACAGAACACCAACACAGAATTAACAAAACCCATTTTCACTGAATTCGAACTCATCCACAATAAAACCCCAAATTTCAGTAACTCAATTGACTGACTCCATATCCAGTTCTTCTTTTCTGTGAATATAATGAAGCCGCCATCTCTCTCACACAGCGCTGAAATATAGATGGACTACAGTGAAGAATGAAATTCCCGATCTGGTTTAGGGGCATGTAATGAAAAAAATTACTATAGTCGGCCAACAATTGGATAAGGGCCACCTAAGCAATCCTTTCTACTATCAGTTTTAGGGGACTGACAAGCTTTATCGATATCACCTTGGATCTTATGTATGTTTGGTTTACTCATGATTTTCTCGTATGATGTTGGAGTGACCTCATTATTTCGCCAATGGCTTCACCTTTCCGTTCTCGTCATCATGATGAAAAGAAATCCAAGATTTGAACAAGTTCCACTTCTTTTTTGCTTGAATGACTCCAGAGTACCTAAATAACTCAAAAGCACATATAAGATACACAATTTACATGAAAACTCGCAAAGAAAGCATAAATACTAAATATAAAATTAGGTGTTTATCACACCTATCAAATTCCCCCACACTTAGACTTTGCTAGTCCTCGAGCAAATCAAACAAAACAAATACATACAACTCCGTGTCGTTGAGGCTACGGTCACTTTTAGCATAAATAACAAGCCTTTAAACCCCTAGGTGTCCCTAGTGGACGAGTTATAGTCTCGTGAAGGTTTACAAGAGGTCTGCCTACAAAACCTATATTTCCAACTCCGTCTATTTGTGACAAATCAATGAACGAATCCAAAATGACAACAGGAGGAGGTACCTTGCACAATTTCAATTCATATATTAGTAAATAAAGCTTTAATTAGATAGTCGAACAAGCCATAATACTCGGAAACTGACAAACCACAATCACAATGAAAATATTAAGAAGATGGTTATAGATGTAGATGTTGGCGAATGCTCACAAGTGATCGATGTTTCCCATATCTGTCTGAAGGTCACTGCCAAGATGAACCTATTCCTATTGGATTGAGCTACTTGGTTTGAATTCTACATCAACTCACTAGCATATACAAGGCAACTAGGAGTGACTTTATTCAACCAATATAATACTTTCCTTTTTTTTTTTTTTTTTTTACTCTTCTTTTTTTTTATAATTTTTTTTAGACAACATGATTGGATCAAACTGGATCCAAGCGCATGATTCTTGTTAGCAAGTACATGATAGTTGCCTTAGATCCTGCATTCCATGCTTGTTTAGGCGACGGAGACAGGTACTACGTTTCACACATACTTCTATTCCCAAGTGTCATTTTATTCCGTTTTGGTCTAATTGGTCGGTCTTTTTTTTTTTTCTTCATTTTTTTTTTTTTAATTTTTTCATTTTCTAGTAACTCAATCACTCTATTTCATCCTAGCAGTAATAAAAACTCGATTTTTAGTGACCCACCAAAGCACTTAGAGAACAATAGATAAATATGGAAAATAGAACGTGATATGGTGATATTCCGAGATATGGTAACAACTATCATGTTAATTGTGATTTTTGAGCTATGTTCGTCCCGTTTAGTTAATTGGTTCCTCAACTCCTGCATTCAAAATGGTTCCATCCACTAATGGTGTCATCCTAAAGGCACAAGTTTCTAGATTTCGGAATTCAAAAAGCACAAATTTTTTCTTGGTTTTTCTATTTTTTTTTTTTTTTACTAAAGGCATAAAACACACTAAAACAAACTATACAAACATATAAATGCTCCCCCACACTTAAACTTTACATTGTCCTCAATGTAAAATTGAATCGTCCAAAGAAAGTTCAAGGTGGGAAATTCCGCAAATGATATGCAAAAACAAATAAAATAAAGATAAAAGCAAATGCATAAAAATAAAAAGATAAGGGTAAAGATACAAAACCGGTGGGTTGCCTCCCACTTAGCACTTGGTTTAAAGTCGTCAGCCCGACGTGCTCCTTGTTTGCTAAGACTCCTCCAGCGAGAATGCCTCCACAAAGTTCACACCTTCCACAACTTCGGAAGTAAAGTTCTCATAATATGGTTTCAGCCGGTGTCCATTCACTTTAAACTCCTTTCCTGTAGCTATGCTACGAATTTCTACTGCACCATGAGAAAACACATTAGTAACAATAAAAGGTCCGATCCAACGTGACCTTAGTTTACCCGGAAATAGTTGCAAGCGAGAATTAAACAAAAGCACTTTCTGCCCAACACAAAATTGTTTTCTAGAAATCATAGAATCATGAAATGCCTTAGTTTTCTCCTTGTAAATGCGCGAGCTTTCAAATGCAACATTGCGTAACTCTTCTAGCTCTTGGAGTTGCAACTTCCTTTGTTTTCCAGCCCCATCCATCTCCATATTGCATTTCTTAATCGCCCAAAACGCTTTATGTTCAATCTCAACGGGTAAGTGACAAGGTTTACCGTACACAATCCTAAAAGGAGACATCCCAATAGGTGTCTTGTACGTGGTTCTATAAGCCCACAAAGCATCATTAAGTCGCATGCTCCAATCCTTCCTTGTTGGATTCACCGTCTTCTCTAGAATGGATTTCACCTCTCGGTTCGACACCTCGGCTTGTCCATTGTTTTGGGGATGATAAGGTGTTGCAATCTTGTGCGACACATTGTACTTCTTCTACAATCCTTGTAAGAACTTGTTTTTGAAGTGAGATCCCCCATCGCTAATTATGGCTCTTGGAATTCCAAACCTTGCAAAAATGTTAGCTTGCACAAAATCTGAAACCACTTTAGAATCATTAGTTGGGGTGGCTTTAGCTTCCACCCATTTCGATACATAATCAACAGCAAGTAAGATATAAAAATTCCCATGGGAGTTGACAAAAGGACCCATAAAATCAATACCCCATACATCAAAAACTTCAATAAATTGAATAAAAGTTTGTGGCATTTGATTTCGAGCACCTAGATTGCCTGTTCTTTGGCACCTATCACAAGTTGTGCAAAATATGTGTGCATCCTTAAATAAGGTTGGCCAATAAAAACCGCTTTCAAGTACCTTGTGAGCTGTTCTTTTACTCCCAAAATGTCCTCTGCAATTATAGGAGTGACAAAAAGACAAGATAGAGTTAAATTCAGATTCGGGAACGCACCTTCTTATTACTTGGTCGCTGCCATGTTTCCATATGTATGGATCATCCCATATATATTGGTTTCCTAACCTCTTAAGTTTGTCCATCTCAGCACGAGACAAGTTCTTTGGGATTTGTTTAGACACCAAGTAATTAACAATATCCGCATACCATGGTTCCGCAAATGCAATTGAGAATAGTTGCTCATCCGGGAAACTTTCACGCAACGGGATAGCTTCCTTGTCCACAGCAAGACGGCTCAAATGATCCGCAACGGTGTTCTCAATTCCTTTATTGTCCTTGATTTCTATATCAAACTCTTGCAAGAGTAAAATCCACCGTATGAGCCTCGGTTTCGCCTCTTTCTTTGTAAGCAAGTACCTAAGTGCTGCATGATCTGAAAAGACAACAACTTTTGTACCAATTAGATAAGAGCGAAACTTTTCCAAAGCAAAAACAATATCTAATAACTCTTTTTCAGTGGTTGTGTAGTTTTGTTGGGCCTCATTTAACGTTCTAGAAGCATAATAAATAGCATGAGGTATCTTCCCCACACGCTGCCCAAGCACCGCACCAACCGCATAGTCACTTGCATCACACATGAGCTCAAAAGGCTTGCTCCAATCCGGTGGTTTAATGATAGGGTCTGAAATCAAAAGTTCTTTCAAACGATTGAATGCCGCCACACACTTTTCGTCAAAGTTAAAAACCACATCTTTTTGCAATAAGGTACAAAGTGGTGATGCTATCTTGGAAAAATCCTTGATGAATCTACGATAAAAACCTGCATGATCAAGTAAAGAACGTATCTCCCTCACCGTAGTGGGAGGGGTTAGAGTACGAATAAGGTCTATCTTAGATTTATCAACTTCCAAGCCTTTAGAAGATACTATATGGCCTAAAACTATGCCATGAGTTACCATGAAATGGCACTTCTCCCAATTAAGCACAAGATTTGTTTCAACACATCGTTCAAGGATTAGTGACAAATTTTTCAAACAAAGGTCAAATGAATCACCAAAGACACTAAAATCGTCCATGAACACTTCGATTATGTTTTCAAAATATTCCGAAAATATACTTACCATACACCTTTGAAAAGTAGCTGGAGCATTGCATAAGCCAAAAGGCATCCTTCGATAAGCAAAAATACCGAAAGGACAAGTGAAAGTGGTTTTCTCTTGATCCTCCGGCGCTATCACAATCTGATTATAACCTGAATAGCCATCAAGAAAGCAATAATAAGAGTGTCCAGCTAAACGTTCAAGCATTTGATCAATAAAAGGTAATGGAAAGTGATCTTTTCTAGTAGTGGCATTCAATTTCCTATAATCAATACAAACCCTCCAACTGGTTTGCACACGAGTTGGGACTAGTTCATTCTCATCATTCTCCACCACCGTCACACCTGATTTATTTGGTACAACTTGTACCGGGCTCACCCACTTGCTATCGGATATGGGGTAGATAATACCCACTTCCAAAAGCTTGAGTATCTCCTTTTTCACAACTTCCATCATAGGGGGGTTCAAACGACGTTGCGCTTCCCTCGTAGGCTTTGCATCGTCCTCCAAACGTATCTTATGCATGCAAACGGCAGGGCTTATACCCTTGATATCGGCAATTGTCCATCATATGGCCGTCTTGTGCTTCCTTAGCACCCTTAGAAGTTTTTGCTCCTGTAATTCACTAAGCTCGTTAGAAAAAATCACAGGTAACTCTTCATTGTCACCCAAGTACAAGTACTTTAAGTGACTAGGAAGAGGTTTCAATTCTAACTTTGGAGATTTAACAATAGAGGGTAAAAGTTTTTCATCACTGCATGGTAGAGAAATAAAAGAGATATTATGAGTTTCCGGGCATCTTTGTAGTGAGTTGAGATCACAAGGGATTCTTTGACCTCATTACCACACTCTACACCATTATCAATGGATGTAGTTAGAACGGTTTCCAAAGCATCTTCACCATTCAATTCAAACATTTGTTGTGCCAAAGTATCCATAACATCAACGGAGAAGCAAGAGTGGACATCACTAGGATACCGCATCGTCTCGAAAATGTTGAAACGTATTACTTCTCCATCAAACTCCATATTTAGCGTTCCCTTATCCACATTAATAATGGTCTTCGCCGTTTTCATGATGGGACGCCCAAGTAGCAATGGAAGAGACGAGTCCGGTGAACCTTCATCCATCTCTAAGACACAAAAATCTGCTGGAAATACTAGTTGATTAACCTGCACAAGAACATCCTCAACAATACCCATTGGGTAGACATTAGAGCGATCGGCTAATTGCAACACAATTTCAGCCTTTTTGAGAGGACCTAAATCAAGTGACTTATACATAGATGCAGGCATAACATTAACGGATGCACCTAAGTCTAACATTGCTTTGTTAAATGTAGTGGTACCAATTATGACGGGGATGTCAAAGCTGCCCGGGTCTTTGCATTTCAGTGGGAGTTTGTGTTGTAAGATTTCCGAAGCATTCTCCCCCACACTAAGCACTTCATTACCTTTTAGCCTTTGCTTATTGGTACACAAGTCCTTCAACACTTTTGCATACTTTGGAACTTTCTTAATAGCATCAATGAGTGGTATGTTCACATGAATCTTCTTAAGAACGTCTAAAATCTCCTTTTCTAGTGCCTCCTTCTTAGAATTTTCAAATCTGCGAGGAAACGGTAAAGGAGGAACATAAGTAGGAATAGGAGTTTTAGAGTTAGGAATAGGTACCTCATAAGTTTGGGGAGAATCCTCATTCTTCTCCTCCAAAACAGGTTCCTTTGGTGTTTCCACCTTGCCCGAATCAGCAACTTCGGGTGGCACAAGTTGTGTACCACTTCTCAACGTAATCGCATTGACACCCTCTTTTGGGTTAATAGGTTGAGAAGGGAGTTTCCCACTATTTTGTGCCTTCATTTGGTTCATCTCAAGAGCCATAGAACCAACTTGGGTTTGCAACTCTTTCATTGTGCTCTCCGTTCTTTGCATAAAAGATTTCATCAACTCTTCCATACTTGACCCCTGATTTTGAGATTGTTGTTGTTGAAATTGAGATTATTGAAATTGTTGACGCGGCTAGAATTGTTGTTGTTGAGGTTGAAATCCACCCGAATTGTTGAAAGTAGGTTGTTGAACCGCTCCTTGCTTGTTCGCATAGCTAAAATTGGGGTGATCTCTCCATCCCGGATTGTAAGTATTGGAATAAGGATCATACCGTCTTGGCTGATTTGGAAAAACCGCATTATCTTGCTCATTGACGTCTTCATACCCATGAGAATTTGGTATCACCGCAGCTGAAACTTGTTGTAGCATTGGTGTGATGTTTCCCATTTGTTGACGAAGTTCCTCCACCTCGCTCACTTCATTGACTCGCCGAAGAAGCACATCCGAACCACACTCAAGAATTGTTGAGAGTTTGCTGCCATGTTTTCAATCAACTCTCTAGCTTGTGCCACCGTCTTGCTCACTAGTGCATCACCACCCGCTGCGTCGATAAGATTCCTATCACTTGATTGGAGTCCTTCATAGAAGTATTGGATGATCATGGCGTCACTAAATTGGTGATGAGGACAGCTTTACACCAACCTCTTGTATCGTTCCCAACAATCATATAACGATTCTCCCACATTTTGCTTCATTCCGCAAATCTCCTTGCGAATTTGAGTAGCCTTAGATGCAGGAAAATATCTCTCTAGAAATAGTTTCTTGAGCCCATTCCAAGTTGTAACACTCCCGGAAGGCAAGTAGTATAACCAATCCTTAGCATTACCTTCCAATGAGAATAAAAAAACCTTCAACATAGCACCATCCGCCTCCATATTTGCTGGGAGCATATCCATGACAATAGTGTGGAAATCCATAAGATGCTTGTTTTGATCTTCATTCACCAAGCCATGGAACTTTGGTAATTCTCTAAGAAGTCCCGGCTTGATTTCAAAAGTGGAGTCGGTTTGAATGAAACCCTGCTGTATATCCATCTTGTGAGAAGCTAAGTCTTTAAGTGAACGATTTGCAGGGTCACCCATTGCTTCTTCTCCTTCTCCTTCAAAAGGAATATCGTGTTCTACTTCCTCTCCTTCTTGCCGAAGAGCTTCGTGTTCTACTTCCAAGTCGTGTTCTTCCATCGTGCCTTGCCTTGGTTGGAGTATTGTTCCTTTTCGAGTAGCTATCCCGCACCTTGGATAATTCCAATCTTTAGAAGCCAGAGATTAGGTACCTGAAAAATAATTCTCGCAAACAAGTGAGAAACAAGACAAGAAACGAAACACAAGTATGCAAGCATAAAAATAAAAAGAAACTAAAAACTAGATAACAAGCCGAATGCCTCCCCGGCAACGGCGCCAAAATTTGATGCGTGTCATATGCATCAAATATAATTTCACTTCCTCACTTAACTAAATATAAATATAGTATTCGATAAGAAAGAGTTCGTATCCACAGAGAGGCGATTGTTGTTATGCAATTTTTAGATTCTTATATAACCAAATAACCCAAGGTGTGTTTTTGTTTTTATCAAAGTAATAATACTAAATAAAGCAAAGTAAATAGTTGGAATAATCAATAAGGAGAAGATATTGGTTAAGGAATAGTATCATTCATAAACATGTATTTTTCATCTATGATTAGAATTGGTATTTAATCTCTCAATTATCAAAAGTCCTAGGATATCTTGATCGCAAGAGTATCCCGTTTATTTCCCGATTTTATCACAAACAACATTAAAAGATGCTATTGTGAAATCTTCTTAAAAAGCAACCTAAAGTGTAAAAGCACAATTAGATTTAACTCCCTAAGAGCAATAAGTTCTATGAAATAAGACTAATCGATGCAAACAAACGTGTAAAAGCACTAATTCGTTTTAACAAAGGTTATGATTCATATGCGATTAAAAAGATGTATCACTACAAGTATTAACCACAAGATGCTACTAAAAATCAGAGATAACAACTTTTACGTATTGAAAACCCTAATATAGATATAGAGATGAAAACAAATCCAATTGATTAGGACTCAACCAAACTAGCATTCAAATCATATGATAATAAAACAATGAATCATAAACGATAAAATTGAGACAAAACTAATTCATAGAATCAAATAACATGCTTGAAGAAATCAACTTTTTATCCCATAACCAATTATTGTATTTAGCTACTCATATTCATGGAGTTCATCATCATAATATTCAAATAAAATAGATGAAACATAAAAGAAAGCAAACCCTAGAAGTAGTTCTCTGTAAAAGCTCCAAGAATAGAATAAAACGTTGTCTCTTTGTTGTAGAAACTCTCTTTTTATAGCCCTTTGCTTTCCAAAAATAGGTCAAAGTCTTCAAAATATTCAAGTCCACGTCCATCTACCAGTCCACCAAGCCCATGTGTGAAAAATATATCTGTGGAATTTTCGGGTCCAAAACGGGTCGTCGGAGTGCTGACGTCATCACCGGAATCCGGCCACAGTTGCCGGAAAACTTTCTCCGATCACTTGAACCATTGGAAGACGTCACCAAGTAATTCTGCACTTCCAGTAGCTCCACTTTGCTTCTCTGCAGTCCACACATTCATAAAAACCATTTTAGCCAATTCCTTGTTTCTTGCGAAAACGTACCCAAAAGCGTGGTCCGTAGCTCATATGTCCGGCCATCAATTCTTGCATCCGACTCATACCCCCCTCGTGATTCACTGAAATATTGCAATTCACACTTCAAACTCCGAATTCCGACAACCGAAACTATGCTCACCGGCGCGCCATTTTCACCCCGTTTTCGCACAGTTTCCCAGCTCAGGCCATAACTCAAAGCCACTACAGCTCTAACCTGTACCTTTGCCATCTTGATCAGTCACCATCTTCTCTTTTCCGTCATTGGGTGAACTCCATTACCACAGTTACCACTAATACATTGCAAAGAGCTGCTGCCATGTTGACCAAACCAACAACATCATATCGATTCCATGGCAGCTCCAGCTGCAATTTAGCTCCTTTTTCAGATCCTTGGCTGTAAACCATAGAAAATCCACATTACATCACCAACACCTATCCAAATCCACCAAGTATCCTCCTAGTTCACCACCACCTTGTGCATTGCAACAACATCACAACTCAGGCATAACCAGGAGCAGCACATAATTGCACCCGTTACCCTTGTAGTTTGAACCCTGAAGTACATGACCATAAAACCCATTATCGCCTGCAATTCCATTTGCTATCCTATTGAAGCATCACTTGCTGATTCCTTGGCTCATTGCCACAATCCATCTCACAGCATCATTTAACCACCAGCTCCCAGTTCCCCTTTGCAACCGCAACACCAACCTATTACTGGACACCAATTAATCTCAGTTTCAGTTAACATCATTTCCCTGTAATGCTATCTGTCCAACACATGCAACTCTTGCACATCTCCTGCCACTGCGAACTGTTACCCACCAGTCTTCTCTGCCTAATGCCGCCAG
The DNA here is from genome assembly GCA_023529315.1 of Papaver bracteatum. Classification (NCBI taxonomy): domain Eukaryota; kingdom Viridiplantae; phylum Streptophyta; class Magnoliopsida; order Ranunculales; family Papaveraceae; genus Papaver; species Papaver bracteatum. The sequence continues at coordinate 2,412,142 of JAJJWX010000603.1, forward strand.
ACCCTCATTCTCCATTCCTACTGTGCTTCTCTGCACCAGCTCTCAATCACCAATTCCTGCTTCACCTTGAGCCATTCTGTCACATCGCAGACTCCAGTACCAGCATTGTCGCCACCATTTCAGCTAAACACCACTGCAATCTTTCTAGTTCATTGCATCTTAATTTCGATCACCTGCATTCGAGCCATTCCTGCAACTTCAAACCCCAATTCCAACAACAACAACCATTCATGATTGATCTCAACCACCTGTAATATCTAATCTCCTCCATGCAACTCAGCTAATTCATTCAACTCAGTTGCACCACCATGGCCTGCTCCATCTCAGCAGCTCCTTACCTTCAAATGCTCATAATTCAAACCTCCGTTGTTCCCTGTAATACAATCACTCATGCTACTTCCAAAGCCGCTCACCAAAATAAACAGCTCCATTAATGCATCTCCCTGCTAACCTAGCTCCTCCTTGTCTTACGATCTGCTGGAACTTTAAATACCAATACACCATTGCAGCAACAACTCCTGATTAACAGATCAACAACAGCATCATGAGCATCACTCTCTGCATACCCATTCATCTGCAGCTTATTGCCACATCGCAATTGTGCAGCCAACTTCCAGCAGTTCCAGCTCCTTCTCAGATTATCACCCACCAGCTGCAGCTGCAACACTCCATGGCCTCATTCAAGCATTTAATCAAACATTCAGTGTGCGTCTTGCTGTTGATACAGAGACAAACTCTATATTGAATTCTATCAGTTCTATCTTCTTCCCTGCAATCCGTACAAATACACGGCAACCCATGTTTCTAAACACTTTCAAAGCTCTAAACCATTGTCAATCACGGCCAATGAGACATAATTCCAATGGAAGAGAACTCCCTGAGCATCAATAGCTGTTTCAGCACCGCTACTCAACATCTGAAGCTTTAATAATTCCATTACAGTTCTAGCCCGTCACTACCTGTAGTTGTACCAACTCCATCTTTTCAACCAACAAACCACTACAGATTCATCGAACCCTTAGACCCAATTCATCTTCTCTACAGAACACCAACACAGAATTAACAAAACCCATTTTCACTGAATTCGAACTCATCCACAATAAAACCCCAAATTTCAGTAACTCAATTGACTGACTCCATATCCAGTTCTTCTTTTCTGTGAATATAATGAAGCCGTCATCTCTCTCACACAGCGCTGAAATATAGATGGACTGCAGTGAAGAATGAAATTCCCGATCTGGTTTAGGGGCATGTAATGAACAAAATTACTATAGTCGGCCAACAATTGGATAAGGGCCACCTAAGCAATCCTTTCTACTGTCAGTTTTAGGGGACTGACAAGCTTTATCGATATCACCTTGGATCTTCTGTATGTTTGGTTTACTCATGATTTTCTCGTATGACGTTGGAGTGACCTCATTCTTTCGCCAATGGCTTCACCTTTCCGTTCTCGTCATCATGATGAAAAGAAATCCAAGATTTGAACAAGTTCCACTTCTTTTTTGCTTGAATGACTCCAGAGTACCTAAATAACTCAAAAGCACATATAAGATACACAATTTACATGAAAACTCGCAAAGAAAGCATAAATACTAAATATAAAATTAGGTGTTTATCACACCTATCACGAGGCGCGAGATTGGTTTTATTCGCTCACACCTGGTTCGATTAACGGGTACGATGCGCTAGTCGAGGCCTTCCTTGAGACCTACATGCATAACAATCGACCTCGGCCAAGAATGAACAAGCTGTTTACTCGCCCGAAGATTCAGAGAACCCTTGAGAACCCCGACCGACAGGTGGAGGAAAGCGTGTACTGAAATTGGGAAGGTACCGGTGGACCAAGCCATCTTTGGGTTTGAAAACGCGTTGGGGAGATCGGACCCCATCTGGATTGCCATGTTTTCTGGAAAAACCTAAAACCTTAAAGGAGATGAGAAGAATGCAAGAACACTACATCGCCTTGGAAGAAATTCAGGCCGAATCAAGAGATAGAGGAGTACAAGAAGCCGCCACTGAAGTTGGTACCGAAACTAAAACGGTCATGGACGACCATACCAGGAGATCAGAAAAGAGGTCGGACCCTCCCCCAAGGAGCAGTGAGAAGAGGGAATGGATGGCCAAAGGGAAGAAGCCAAAGCAGGAAGCCCGATCGTATACCCCTCTAAACGCTTCTTTGGAAGAGATGTTCAAGGAAGTTGAGAAGAGAAACGACATCAACTACCCATCATCGAGGGGGGTACAGTTCTAAGAGACCCGAGATCATCCCGAATACTGTCACTACCATCAGTATAGGGGTCATTCCACCAACAACTGTTGAGAAGTGAAAGATATTGTCCAACACCTCATCCGCGATGGATATTTGAGGCAGTATGTCCGACACCCCCTTCGGCCGGAAGCAGCACCCGATGCACCAGTTCATCAAGTCCGTATCGATAGGGCGAATCAGTTCGTGAGCACCATTTCACATTCGGCTATGCAAAATTACACCCTCGGCCCATTAATCACCACCAGGATCCATAAAAGGGATCATGAAGGTAAATAAATATTTAGCGTAGCCAAGTCCCTTCCAATGGAACCTTGGATGACGCTTCCCATTTCTTTCTCGGCTAAGGATGTCCCAGTAAACGGACAAGCACACAGCGATCCACTGGTCATCACGTTATTGATTGATAAGTGGGGAGTAAGAAGGATTCTCGTGGATAGCGGAAGTTCAGTCGAGGTGCTGTTCTACGACACGTTCAGAAGAATGAAACTCTCAGACGACATGCTCGTCCCATCAACATATCGCATCTACGGCTTTAACGGCACAATAACCATCCCAAAGGGCGAAGTAACTTTGAGAGTTTCAGATGGTGGTGGCTACCTCGACACACTAACCACCTTTTGTGTGGTCGATGTCGACTCACCTTATGAGGCCATTATCGGGCGCCCATGGATTTCTGGGATTAAGGGAGTAGCATCAGCATACCATCAAAGGTTAAGGTTCCCGACTTGCAAGGGAATAGCGGAAGTTGTGGGCGACTCCCAGGCGGCACGACAATGCATGCAAGTTGATGTAGAAATAAATGAAGAACGGCGAGCTCGGCAAAGGCAAGAAAAGAACAAAGCAAAGGAAGTGAAGGCGGCAAAAGAATTGGAGGAGGTGATTTCACAAGCGGTCATGGCACACGAGACTCGAGAACAAGACCCTTTATAGCAATTAAAGGAAGCGTCCCCAGTCAGGGAGACCAAATCAAACTTCTCGAAAGTTGAGCCGACTTAAGAAGTAAACTTGGGAACGATAGAAAGAACCCAAGGTAGTAAGGATCGGGGCATTACTATCGGACGAACAAGCGAGTAAACTCACGACGTTATTAAAATAAAACTTGGATGCATTCGCTTGGGAAGTGCATGATTTGGAGGGTATTGACCCAAAGGTCTGCTGTCACCACTTAAAAATTGATCCGAAGTTCAAACCGATTAGACAAAAAATGAGGCGTATCGCGCCAGAGTTACAAGTGGCGGTAGAGGTCGAGCTGAAGAAGCTACAAGAATCTGGAATAATAAGGAAGTCCCACTACCCACAGTGGATATCTAACATGTTCGTGGTACCGAAAAAGAAAGGGGGAGTCAGAATATGTATTGATTTCAGCGACTTGAACAAGGCTTGCCCGAAGGACAGTTTCCCCCTTCCCAGCATAGATCAATTAGTAGAATCAATAGTGGGATACGAGGCGATGACCTTAATGGACGGATACATGGGATACAACCAAATACCATTGGCGCCGGAGGACCAGGAACATACTTCCTTCTTCACACCAAGAGGATTGTATTGTTACACCAAGATTCCATTCGGACTTAGGAATGTCGGGGCTACGTACCAGAGATTGGTAGGCGACATGTTTGAAGACAAGATTCATGATACCATAGAAGTTTACGTGGATGACATGTTAGTTAAAAGTCGAAAATCAAAAAACCACGTCCGAGACCTTCGAGAGATTTTTCAGACAACGAGGAAACACAAGATGAAGATTAATCCTGCCAAGTGCGACTTCTGGGTCACGTCGGGGAAATTCCTAGGCTACATCATCGCCCCCAGGGGAATAGAAGAAGATCCCGAGAAGGTACGAGCCGTCCTTGAAATTCCATCCCCCGCGATAGTAAAAGACATGCAGAAACTAAATGGTTGCATAGCTGCATTGGGGAGATTCGTATCACGGTCATCAGACAAATGCAAGGCCTTTTACGACATCTTGAAGAAAGGAGAAAAATTCCAATGGACGGACGCAAGCGAATAAGCCTTTCAAAACATCAAGCTACATCTAGCTAGCCTCCCGGTTCTTCAAAGGCCTGAGCCGTCAGAAATTCTCACTCTATACTTAGGCGCGACACCCTATGCCATCAGTGCGGTATTGGTCAAAACAGAGATAGGCGTGGAGAAGCCGGTATACTTCGCTATCAAAACTTTAAGTCCAGCCGAGAAGAACTACACCAGAATGGAACAGATGGTGCTCACGCTAGCCTTTGATGCCTCTAAACTACGAACATATTTTCAAGATCATCGAATACGGGTGCTCACCAAATCGCCTATCGAAGCGGTCTTGGATAGTTTTGGGCGATCAGGGAGAATCTCCAAGTGGGGAGAAATAATCAAACAATATGACGTGATATACGAGACAAGAACCGCGATCAAAGGACAAGTAGTGGTCGATTTCTTGGCAGATTTCCCCCTCAGTGATGAGGACGAGGTAGAATATATACCGGGAATGGTGGAAGAACAAGAGGAGCCAGCGGACCTACTAGCCGCCAGTAGCTCAACACGATGGGAAGTATTTGTTGATGGGGCGTCAAACAAAGATGGATCGGGCCTCGGGTTGGTGTTTACCACGCCAAAGGGGAGGAAGATCGTGCATTCGTTCAGGTTAGAATTCAAGGCAAAAAAAAATGCCACCGAGTATGAGGCGGTGATCTATGCCTTATGAATAATTGTGGAAATGGGGCTGCATGAGGTTCGATTAACTAGTGATCCGGAAAATTACGGGCCAATACGCTACACACGATCCGGTGCTGCAAAAATATTGGGAGCTCGCCCAATTTTACATCGAGAAAATACCAGATATTAAGTTCCGCCATATCTGCCGAAAGGATAACAGACACTCGGACGCTCTATCGTACATCGCCTCACAACTAGTAGACCTGAGCATCGAAGGGATACGCGTTATGAGGATTCTTAACCCGTCTATCCCATAAACACCAGACGTACGGATCGAGGTCGCCGTTAGCACAGTCGAGAGATACAAAGAAGGCGACTGGAGAAAGCAAATACATCAATACTTAGAGACGGGTGAGCTACCTAAGAGTCGGCCCGAGATGAACAAGATCAAAAGCAAATCGGGCGCCTACGAGTTAAGGGAAGGGATCTTATATCGGAAATCTTACCTAGGACCACTCCTACGATGCTTAAGCAGGGAAGAGGGCCATATAATCCTACGCGAGCTACACTATGGGGCGGCTGGAAATCACAGCTCGGGAAGAAGTTTGTCGGTTAAGGCAAAAACAATGGGCTACTTTTGGATGTATATGAACGAGGACGCAAAGCAAATGGCAAGAGCTTGCGAAGAATGTCAGCATTTTGGGAAGAAAATCCATGCTCCCGGCGTACCGTTGAACTCAATCATATGTCCGTGGCCCTTTGCTAAATGGGGGGTGGACATTGTCGGGCCATTACATGTAGGAACGGGGCAAAGGAAGTATTTGATCGTGGCCACTGATTACTTTACCAAGTGGGTAGATGCGGCACCACTAAGGCATATTCGGGACAAAGATGTCGTTAAGTTTATTTGGGAACATATCATTTGTCGCTTCGGGGTCCCTGCTGCAATCGTCTCTGATAATGGAAAAAAACTACAGGGCGAGAACATCGATCTTCTATTCAACACTTACAACATCAGGAAGAGCAAAGCTACCCCGATTTACCCCAGTGCAATGGGCAGGCCGAGATCACTAATAAGACAATCGCCGATAACATGAAGAAAAAACTGGACGGGGAATATGGCAACTGGTGCGAGGAGCTATATAACGTCCTATGGGCATACAGGACCACACAAAGGGAAGCTACGAAATTCTCTCCATTCATGCTTACCTACGGAACCGAGGCGATTCTACCAACAGAAGGGATGATTCCTACCACAAGAACCGAAGCTTGGAGGCGAAACGTGTCATCCGATCTGATCTTGGCTAAACTCGACGACTTGGAAGAAACAAGAGAAATGGCATTACAAAAAATGGAAAATTATCAAAGGAGGTTACAACGGGAATACAAAAAGCGCGTTCGACCAAGATAATTTTATCCCAGGCAGCAGGTATTGAAATTTCTGGCTGAATGGGAGCGCGACAAAAAAGGCGGAAAACTAGCACCAAAGTGGGGTGGGCCATATATAATCGAATCTAAGGCGGGCGAGGGATCATATCGATTACTGCGACTCAACGGAATAAGAGAGCTCAAACCATGGAACATCCGATTCCTAAAACTCTACCATCCTTGACAAGCGATGCGGAAAACCGGTAAGCAAACGTGTATTCTATCTCTGTGAAACCGTGAGTGGTATGGGATAGGGCATGAGCGACTAATGGTCATTCGTACTCGGGGCAATGCCAGTGTGGAAGTGCCGAGGTGACTTACACTCGAATGGTCATTCGTACTCGGGGAAAAGCCAGTGTGGAAGTGCCGAGGTGACTTACACTCGAATGGGCATTCGTACTCGGGGCAACGCCAGTGTGGAAGTGCCGAGGTGCCTTACAGTCGCCTGGCTATTCGAACTCGGGGAAGTGGCAGTGTGCAAGTGCCGAGGTATCCTAAGGGTTCTGGTGGTTGGAAACCAGTTCCAAAGGTTGTTTAGACGCGAGGTCTACTCAGCTAGGTGGCCTACTTACATCTGAAAGGTCACCACCATCGCAAGTGGGCGTGTCCACTTGCCCGATATCGGTTGGTCGATAACCACTCGGGATTTTCGGGCCTAGAACTAGGATGACTGGTACCCTTCCACTGAATCCAAAGAGATAGTGATGAGATACCCCAATCAGGACATGGCATAGGTCCCGATGACCTTCCTTGTTGGGTGTGTTCGACAGAAATGGTTAGAATACTGACTTACTTGAACAATGATTGCAGGAATAACATATGAAACAAAGAAGAACTCGATTGCGTCATGCGACTATTAAGAAAATACGGAAAGCGTCATGTGACCAAGCGAAATGAATCGTCTAATGAAAATAAAACAAACACCATCGGTGACGCAGCACCCCCATTAAAACAAACAAGCGAGGTAGCGGAAATTAAAAAGGGGAGAAGTGTTCAGAGCGATTTACAACCCGATGGAAGGGGCAACATAGTGACGCAGCACCACAAAAAGAAAGTTTAAGCCTTGGGAGGATCCGCACCGGCCTTCCTCTGTGCGACCTCGAGCCGCTTCTTCTCCACCCAGTCCATAATGCCCGCCTGAACCTTTTGGTCTAACTCCTCCACATGAGCGACGCGTTCATCCTCGAGTTGTTGGGTGATCTGGGAAGCGTTTTCCTCAGCTTCAGCTAACTTGGAGCTCAAATCGACCTCGGCTTGTTTCAATCGGCGAACCTCCAGATCTAGCTCCCGAGAGCGTTTTTGCTCGGCTACAAAATCACAAAGATAGAATGTTATTCATCGGGTACATTTTTTCAAGAATAAAGCGCAATCTAGATCTAAAAGAACGGCCTCAACACATCGTCTAAGAGACCTGACAGGGCGGGTAACACCGACTGAAGCGACTCTACCGACTTGGACAACTCATCCTCGGCCTTGGACAACTTCAGGGTTAATTCGTTATAGTGTTGCTCATTGAACTCGTTACTGGGGCAATACTTCTTATGCTCGGTCCAATCGTCCATTAACTGATTACGCGACGCTTGGAGCACTGCAAGCTGCGATCTACTCCACTCTAAATCGCCCATAACTTTATCAAATTCACTCACTCGGCCCAGTAAATCGATATTACCTCGCTCCACCACATCTTTATCTCTCAATATTCGTCGGCGGTCCTCGTGAAGGTCTCGATTCTGCAATTGCAGAGCGTCTACCCTTTGCTCCAAACTTGTGGCTAAAGCATCTTTTTCAGCAGCAAGGCGCTGAGAAGATCCCAAATGAGCCCGTAAATTGTCCATATCGGCAAGATCATAATCAAACCGGCGACGTCGTTCTAACTCGTCCTCAAGTCTTGCAATTTCCTCAGTTTGACGGTCTATTTTGTCGTCTTTGTTTGCCATTCGTTGACGAAGATTTTCCACTAGATCCTTCTCAATATCCCATTTTCTCTTCATAATCCTAAACTCCTAAGTAGCATCTATACCTATACTAGATACCTCGTCTAGGAAGAAGGATACCCGACTTAGGATACTGGCACGATAAACTCAATCAACACAAGTTAAGAATGATCATATACCTTGAGCGTCGGCAAGTTTGATCTCCAGCTCGTTCGCGCGACCCTTCTCATTCTGAAGTTGAAGTTGGAGAGACTCTATCAACTGCTTATCTCGAAGGCGATTGGCGGCATCCAAGCGTACGCGGTTCATAATCTAACACAAACAAACGAGTTTGCATCATAGGCGACACTAAGAACATAAATCAGAAGAGGGGCATTACCATACAGAAACGAGTCGCTCACCACAGTGTCAAGTGTCAGGGCGATATCTCCATAACGGGGTACAGCATTCAAAATTTCCTCATCAGTATACTTCCCAAATTCGGAGGAAGTAAGCGCACCCAAGGAGTTCATGATCGGGCCAGAGACAGTAAAGGAAGTTTCAGCACTAGAAGACGATCCCTCAGTAATCCGGGGCACACAAGGAAGCTCTACCGGTACATCAGTAACGACCTTATCTATGACGGGCGTCTCCGAGGGATCCTGTTGGTCGCCCATACCTTGTTCCTCGCCTTTGTCACCCGACACATTCTCTCCAAACAGCTCATCTTCATTGGAAAGATCAATGATGGGGCCCGTTTTCGGCGGTGAATTAGCAATTTGCTTACCTATACCAGGATTACGCCTCAGCGGAGTGGGGTCAACATCGCCCGCATCATCATCATCGTGCCTTGGGTGTTTCTGCACAAGTGTCTCGTCAGAACATGTGAAGGCAAAAAACAGGGGCAAGTACATGTACTTATAAGAAAATCATTATGTTTGTTACCTTCCCCTGGTCTTCCTCAACCCTTGTGCCAGCACCTCTTTTCCTAGATCCGATAGTCTTGGTGGAGCCGACCTGAGATTTTCAAACAATAAAAAATGACTAACTGACGCCCGAAGCTAACAAGATAAAAATCAAGAAAAGCGCATACCTTATCAGCCTTGTCATCATTAACCACCCAGAAAGAATAGGGCTCGACGGGAAAAGTAGGCGACGGGAAGTCACCATGAAGGATCAGGCCTCGGACTAGAAGCGGAACTCGGGGATAAATTGGGTCATTAGAATGGTGGGCTCGCTTGTTGGAACCCTGGCCGATGGGATCGGCATACAGCATCATCCTTTCAACACCCTCGGGCATAGTTTTGACCCGATGAGGACTAGCAGAAAAACCGGCAAGATCGCCTAAGGTTGAAGTACCATCTCGATAGTTGACAAGGAAATGGGCCACGGTATACTCAGGAGCATCCTCGGGCTTGTAGGTCGACCACTCGGCAGTAGAACCATGACCATCGCGGTGATCCCTCCACTCGTTCATAATTCGAAAAGTATTGCCAGTCCATTGAGCTAAAGCACGAGAAGGCCGAATCTGGGACAGAATCTCGTAATAAAATGGGCTATCAGGGTTGTATAAGGGAAGACAAAGGCCCAGCTCCAGTTGACCCAAGGTGATGACCACACAATCAGCCGATTGCTCGTGCTTCTTCATATCACTTTTCTTCAAGATACCGTTTCGGCCCGAGGGAAGGGTCACTTCATAATTTTTAAGATCGTACTTCTCCTTCAGCTGCTCAATGAACTCATCAGAGAGATCCTTCACCCTTTTCTCAGACCTGCACGAAATAGAAGAAGAGCTATCAGCAAAAATAGATTTTATCGCGCGATCATCATACCTAGAAGGACTTTCAAGCAAAAACAGAGAAGCAAGGGGAGGAGCATCAAACTCGGAAAAAACGTCGTCAACAGACCTTTTCTCAGTCATGGAAGGAGAAGAAGCCATTGATGGAGATAATGCAAAGCTCGGTTTTCAACAAAAAAAAAGCTGAGGCGACAACAGCTACTGTAACAATTGGGGAAGAGGAGATGAAGGAAGAAAAACAAGAAAGCTAGGGTTTTTAAGCGCAAAAGTAACGAAGAAATCTGGAAGATGAGGTTGCAATGGCAGAAGTGAGAAGTGGAGAACAAGAAGAAAAAGAAAAAAAAAGCGGGCTATTTAAAGAGAACAAGTTGTAACCGATGACAACGGTTACAGGTAATAAAGTGGGGATAGTGGGACGCTGCATGGAGAGATCTACGGCATGGACGAGGACGTGGCGGTTGAAACGACTTTCTTCCACTCGTGTCTGCTACACGAGCGAATGAAGGGGCATAAATGTAGGTGTGAATTATCTACAGATCCAGGTGGCAACATCCTAGAACCGGTGTACCCAAATACGAAGAGACGCGAAGTATAGAGCGAAGATTATCGGGCGCGAGATTTAAGGAGCCACTGGATCGGGCGTAATAATGTCGGACAAGACTTGACCCAGACTTCTGATAAAGCTGACAGGATAAGGCGTGGCGGGTCAAACGAGGAACTATGGTCAAACGAATAAAGAAGAACGGGTCACATCGGATAACCATAAAGACTACATAAAAGATAGGCGACATCGCGTTAATAATGCACCTAAAAAGATTGGCCCGAACGGAGGATAGGCGAGGAGTCAGGATACATCGGCCATATGAGACGACGTGAACCGGCCCGATCACAGAACTGCTAAATAGATGTAACATGACCAACACCTTAATTTCGTTGTATAGAACTTCTCCTATAAATAGAGGGACTTGTATTCAAGAGAGGTAGGTTGTATTTTGAGGGAGAGAAAAGGAGAGAAACTCGAGTAAGCACGAAGAATAAGAAAAGTGAGTAGTAAGTGCATCTTGTAAGGAAATCCCACGGAGAGTAACACCTTTGTAACACTTCAAAGTAATAAGATTCATCCTTTCACCCCCGTGGACGTAGGTAATCATACCGAACCACGTAAATCTTGTGTTCATTGTGGAGTGTTTACTTTCATTTGAGATGAGCATTGCATTTCTATCCTTTGGATGTAGTTTGTAGTAAAATGCATCTACAATAGTCTTAGGCAAAGGTTGGAGTTTGAAGGGAATTTTGACGGGTTGTAGACAACGTAGGGAATTTAGGTTCTGTATGTAAATTTTTGCATCTTTTTGCTTGCAAAAAATGTTGTCAGATGGGGCCATGGAGAGTTTGGTTTTAAGTGAACCCATTTTTTATATGTTATTTAGCATTGCAGTGTCAGACTTCATTTTCTGTAATTTTTGGTTAATTGTAATATATTGTTCTGCAAAGTAACCGAGTAAGACGTCTTAGCTGGGGTCGAAGGGCAACGCCACCTCGGTAAACAAGAAACTTTGTTAACAAAGTATATATTTCACTTTGCAGGCTGGCAAAGCAGATTGATTTGGGACCACGGTCTTGCAATTACATTCGTTTCAAGCTATTTTTGACTCATTTTCTTGCGTTAGGTATTTATTACAATCGCCTTTGATGGTTTAAACTTTCTGTAAATGCTCAACTCTGGCTGTCACCAAAATATTAGTACATTTTGATCATTCTTGAATTTTTTGGATAGTGGAATACTGGAATTCAAATTAAAGTGTAGTTCACTTTAGTTTGTTGGTTTATGTTTATTTGTAATCAGTGCATCGAATATGTACTCGAAGTGCAGCGGATATGTACTCGCATGGAGTGAGTGTATATTTGATGTACTCAGAGATCCATTTGGGAATGTAATGCTGTTAAAACCAATATTATGTATGTTTACAAATCTTTTGCAGTTACATTAATCTGCCATTGTATGCTCTTCTAACTTAGGTTAGCCAATATACATTTGGATGCTAAATTTTTTAGTCAGTATAATTATAGAGATATTGCATGTTTACTGTACACGCCTTGGAGTAATTTATTGGATTCGATTTACTATTTATATATAGTTTGGTAATACAAATCTAATTTTGGTTGTTTGATTGCTGATGGTTCGATGTAAATTTGATGATCAGTTTGCTTTGGTAGTGGATTAATGGATCTCATTTTGGCCATTGAAACGTTATAGAAAGAATTCATGTATTGTTTACATTATTCACAGTAAACAGAGAGAAAGAACTGAGTGTATATTTAAATGAGCATAAATGGAACTGAGCATTATTCGAAGTGCAGAGGATACGTACTCGAATTGAGTGAATGTATATTTGATGTACTCATAGATCCATTTGGGAATGTAATGTTGTTTACAAATCTTTTGCAGTTGCATTAGTCTGCCATTGTATGCTCTTGTAACTTAGGTTAGCCAACGTATATTTGGATGCTTAATTTTGTAGTCAGTATAATTATAGAGATATTGCATGTTTACTTTACACACCTTGGAGTGAATTTATTGGATTCGATTTACTAGTTATATATAGTTTGGGTAATACATATCTAATTTTGGTTGTTTGATTGATGATCCGTAAATTGGTTCGATGCAAATTTCATGATCAGTTTGCTTTGGTAGTGGATTAATGGATCTCATTTTGGCCATTGAAATGCTATAGGAAGAATTCATGTATTGTTTACATTATTCAGTAAACAGAGAGAAAGAACTGAGTGTATAACTGATGTACTATCATTCCCGGACTCTTCTTTATTGTTCTGCTCTTTTGCTACCATTCTGTAATTATTAGTTCTTTCCTTTTCTGCATCACTTAATTTTTTTACTGTATTCTGCAGAGAAGGAAAGCTTGTGCTTATATGGGTTTCCTAGTGAGCAGTGGGAGGTCAATTTCCCTGCTAAAGAAGTCCCCTTGAGCTTCCAGAATCTGCATTGGCCATAAACTTTGTTAGAGACGGAATGCAAGAAAAAGACTAGTTAGCTTTGGCCATAAACTTTTTTAGAGACGGAATGCAAGAAAAAGACTTTTATACCTGGAGTTAGAAGTGAATGAAAGTATTTTTTTTTCAGGTTTTTCCTTCAGTGCAGCCATTATGCACTCACTTTCTCAGTATGTATCAGATGTACTGATTTTTTGGATATATGTGAAGTACTAGAAAATCAGTATGTAATGAACTAAGTCGCCTAATGTTTTTTGCTCAAGATTTTGTAATCTTTTTATTTATTTCTTTCATTACAGCCATAATAATTTTGAAGTTTTCAATATACACTGTATTTCTTTTCGCAGTACAACCAATATATAAACCAGTACATGTAATATATACTGAAACAAAAGCAGTGCAGCAGATATACACTTAAATTTATGGCATACAGTTTCATACATCGAGTATGTACTACAAAACGAGCACCATAAAGTTAAAAGAATAAACAATATGTGCACAAAAAATTCTCACGTGTAAATGGATTTGAGTTCTGTGTTTTTTATGCTCAGGTGTAAATCGATTTGAGTTGTAACTGTGTTTTTTTAGTACAACCAGTACACATTCTAGTATTGAGCACCTTTACTTCCATAAGAATCTAATACTCAGCAACTTTACTTCAATAAGTGTCCAGTGATTGAAGAAGTCTCCAAATAAATATCACCCCTGGACAATCAGTTAAATTGCAAACACCTATGACATCTTGTCCACTACAAGAGGAAGCATCTAATTTGAGTACCTTTGCACAAGGAGGTCAACAAGATCATGAGTGTTGATTTTTTTTTTATATCAAGCTACCTGTTGATAGGTGCCTTGGTACTGGCTTGCCGATATTTAGGTCCCAGTACTACATAAAAACATAAACAATTATTACTAGTTTTGCATATATACGAAGGAAATTGGCATCAATTGTATGGTAATAATAGGACAATGCGCACGGCGCACCACGTAGGCATTGTCCTGTGTCATCTTCTCTGTCACACAGTAAAGAAACTCCATCTCTTTTTCCAGAACGGCCAATATGTGCTGACGTTTTGTAATTTCAAAATGAACCTAGTTAGTTTTCGGTACAACCAATATGTACTTGACAATTGATAATTGATAATCTAGGTTTATTTTTTCGGTGCATCAAATATGTATTGTTGAATGATGTCAAAAACTAACTAAAAATACATAGAGTTGTATCATAATTTCAAACACAAAATAAAAAACATAATTGAAATAAAAACATTGCAGTACCTTTTCTTCTAGTATCAATCATTTTTGATGATTTTCATTTGATAATCTAGTAGACCTAGGGTTAGATTCCTTGTTTACTGCTTGAGATTGGAAATCTAGGTTATTGATATCAAGATTGAACCAAAATAGAGAGATTCATTGATTGAGTGTTTAGATAACAAGAATACAATGTTTTTGATATTTTTGGATGATTACAAATGATACTACAAATGCCTATTTATAGGCTTACAAAGAGAAGAAGAGAACTATGCCTATGGAGGCTAACAACTATGCCTTTGGAGGCTAACAACTATGCTTATGGAGGCTAACAACTATGCCTTTGGAGGCTAACAACTATTCCTATGGAGGCTTACCTTATATTCTTTGTTTCTAGAATAATCTACATGTTTAGAACATGTTTAGAGGTAATTCTAACACTCCCCCTCAAGATGGTGCATATATGTCGCTCATGCCTAGCTTGCCAACAAACTTCAGAAATATTTTACTTGGAACTGCTTTAGTTAGAATATCAGCTACCTGTTCTTCCGATCTAATTCTAGGTAACTCCACGATCCCATTATCCAACTTCTCTTTAATGAAGAACCTATCTATATCCACATGTTTTGTGCGATCATGATGAACTAGATTGTGTGCAATATCACACGCCGCTTTGTTATCGCAGTACAAACGAATTGGTTTCCTAGGAGGATACCCCAATTCAGTTAGCAGACGTTTTAACCACATAACTTCGCAGATACCCAGCGCCATACCTCGCCATTCATCCTCTGCACTTGATCGTGAAACAACTCCTTGTTTTTTGCTTCTCCATGTAACAAGATTACCCCCAACGAAGGTAAAATATCCTGAAGTAGACCTCATATCATCACATGACCCACCATAGTCAGAATCAGTATATGCCTCCATACTTTTGAAGTCTTGACCTTTCTTAAACAAGATCCCTTTTCCTGGAGCAGACTTCAGGTATCTTAGGATTCGCATTACCGCATTCATATGTGGTTCTCCAGGATTATGCATGAATTGACTAACAATACTCAATGCATATGCAAGATCGGGTCTTGTATGTTCCAAGTACATTAGTCTACCCACGAGCCTTTGGTATCTTCCTTTATCAACAGGTACTTGGTTGCCATCCGAACATAATTTCAAACCTGGCTCTACTGGTGTATCTACTGAGTTGACATCTTTGTCATACCTGTTTCCTCCAACAAATCAAGGGAATATTTTCTTTGTGACAAGAATATTCCTTCGTTGATCGAGATACTTCAATTCCAAGGAAGTATTTTAAAGAAGCAAGATCCTTCATCCGAAATTCACTTGATAGATAATTTTGGAGAGCCTTTCTTTCTTCGGATCATCTCCTGTAACTATCATGTCATCTACATATATGATTAAAGCGTAATCTTACCTCGATTTCTTTTTAAGAATAAAGTATGATCTGAATTTGCCTGGCGATAACCAAATGCTCTCATAGACTTGGTAAATCTTCCAAACCACGCTCTCGGAGATTGTTTCAGACCATACAATGACTTGTTTAACCTACAAACTTTTCCGTTATGCAACTCTGACTCCATCATTCCTGGTGGAAGCTGCATATACACTTCTTCGGACAAATTTCCATGTAAAAAGGCGTTCTTGACATCAAACTGTTGCAATGGCTAACCCAAATTTGCAGCAAGAGACAACAAGACTCGCAATGTATTCATTTTAGCTACAGGTGCGAATGTCTCATTATAATCTACACCATAAGTCTGGCTATACCCTTTAGCAACCAATCTTGCCTTAAAGCGTTCAATTTCACCATTTGCCTTGTATTTGACTGTAAAAACCCAAATGACATCCCACGACTTTCTTTCCTTCTGGAAATTCAACCATGTCCCAAGTATTATTTTCTTGTAAGGATTTCATCTCATCGATCATAGCTTCCCTCCATTTCGGATCAGATAATGCTTCATGCACGCTGTTAGGAATAACTACAGTAGATAATTGATTCACAAATGACTTATTTGATTAAATCAGACGGTGATTAGAGACATAATTACTCATGGGATATTTAGCTTTTGATGAAATATCAGGTTCATACATAGTTTTAGGGATACCTCTATTCCGACGTTCTGGAAATTGTTTCTTTGCAGGTTCAAGAACATCTTCAGCGAACGGTTGGATTGGGGTTGGTGATGTATCATTATCTTCTTCAACTTCATCTGCATTATCTTTGATCCATCTCGCATTATCTTCTTCAACTTCATTTATAGCTTCAATTTCACCATCTGTGTTAATTTCTTCCCCACTAACTTTCTGTTCTTTTGGAATATGAAGAACAACATCTTCTTCGATTATGTCTTCTTCATAGTCAAGAGTCTGAATTTCTTTTTCATACTCCCCCGAAGTTCAGACTTCGAGAGTAATACATCACGTGTTCGTGAAACTTAACATCCAATGTGATGTACATTCGTTTAGTTGGAGGATGGTAGCACCTATACCCTTTCTGACTTGCAGCATATCCCACGAAGACACATTTTAAAGCTCGGGGAGATAACTTGCTCCGTTGGTTCTTGTGTAAGTGCACAAATGCTACAGAACCAAATATGTGTGGTGGCAAGTTTGGAACTGTTGGTGAAACTGTTGCCTCGGTGAGAGATTGAAATGGTGTCTGAAAAATGATAGTGCTGGAAGGTGTGCGGTTGATCACATATGATGCAGAGGTAAGAGCTTCACCCCAATAAGTTAACGGCATATGAGCTGATATTAATGAAGCACGCACAACTTCAAGCAAGTGACGGTTTTTTCTTTCAGCTACCCCATTCTGTTGAGGAGTATTAGGACAAGTTGTCTGATGAACAATACCACATTCTCTTAAATAATGTTGAAAATCAGTACTTAAATATTCGCCTCCGTTGTCACTTGAAGAACTTGAATCTTTTTATTGTATCGTGTGTTGACTAATTTGTGAAACCTCGAAATAAATTATTCACTTCATCTTTTGATTTCATCAAGCAAACCCATGTCATCCTAGTGCAATCATCAATAAAGGTGACGAACCATCGTGCGCTTCCAAGAGTGTTAACTTTAGACGGCCCCCAAACATCAGAATGAATAATCATGAATGGAATAGGACTTTTATTTAAAATTGATGGAAACAAAGTACGATGGCTTTTAGCTAGTTCACATTCTTCACATTGAAAACTAGAAACATCAACCTTTGAAAATAGACTAGGAAATAGCCTTTTTAAGTAGCCAAAAGAAGCATGCCCTAACCGTCTATGCCATAACCAAATTTGCGATTTCTCCTTCTCCCCCTGAGTACCATTCACAGCTAAAGCATTAGATAATCTTTCTGAAATTTTTGACGCCAAATCTAGATAGTAGAGCTTTCCTCTTCTAACCCCAGATCCAATCGTTCGCCGTGTTCGGATGTCCTTAAACACACAAGAATTAGGCCACAAAATAACAACACAATGTAAGACTTTAGTAATTTGGGAAACTGATAATAGATTATAACTTAGAGAGGGAACGACTAAAACCGAATCTAGACTCAATGTATCAGTAAGATTTAATGATTGTTCTCCAATTACTGGAGCCAAAGATCCATCTGCTGTGAAAACGGAGTTGTGTATGGATGTTTTAATAGGAGAAACCTGTCTGGAATCAAAAGTCATATGGTCTGTGCAACCCGAATCAATTATCCATGAGTTATTAGGAACAACTTGCGAAATATTAAAAACCTTACCATTGGTTGTTTCCATAGCGGATGTTAGATTGCTAACCACATGTCTTTGCTGCAACGGAGTTCTTTTTCTTGGGATCGCGCTTATCCCACCAATCTGGATACCCGACAATCTCAAAGCAGTTGTCTTTGGTATGACCACGTTTATTACAATGAGTGCAGGTGGCAGACTTATCTTTAATGTTGTATTGATGACGGGTTGCCATTGCAGAAGTATCAACTTCAGTTCCTTTGTTCATTGTAGTATGCCGGACAGATTCACGTCGTACCAAAGCATAACAAGGTTCTAATTCAAGTATGGGATCCTTCCTTAGAATTTCCCCACGTATTTGTTCAAATTCACTATCTAAACCAGCAAGAAAAATATGCACCCTCATACGTTGAACTGATTTTCGATATAGTTCAACATATTTTTCATTTTCCATAATCACCTTATCACGGTGATCTAGCTCACTGAAGATTTCTACTAATTCCCCATAATAGACCGAGAGTGGTCTACCATTTTGCCTGGCAGAGAAAGCCCTTTGATTTAAGATATAAATTTGTAGTTCATCTGCTCCATCATAGAAATCCTTAGAAACAGCATCCCAGATCTCACGAGCAGTAGGTAAACGAATATATCGTTTCATTATTTCTGGTGACATAGACATTAATAGCCATCTCTTGACCTTTTGATTTTCTGCGTACCATTTATCATACTTGTCATCATTTTTAGATGGAACTGGAGACGTACCGCGAATAAAGGAGATCTTCTCCTTCTCAAAGCAATATGCATCTCAATGATTTGAGACCACGAGATCATAATTTGATTCATCCAAAGTAATTCCTGCCTTGAACGATGACCCATCGGATTGAAAAATAATTGTGTCGGAAGGTTTTGTGGTTTTAGAATTTTACGTATCTGAATCTCCCATGGTTCAATACTAGATACAAGGATCCTTAACCTTGCTCACGATACCATATCAAGATTGAACCAAAATAGAGAGATTCATTGATTGAGTGTTTAGATAACAAGAATACAATGTTTTTGATATTTTTGGATGATTACAAATGATACTACAAATGCCTATTTATAGGCTTACAAAGAGAAGAAGAGAACTATGCCTATGGAGGCTAACAACTATGCCTTTGGAGGCTAACAACTATGCTTATGGAGGCTAACAACTATGCCTTTGGAGGCTAACAACTATGCCTTTGGAGGCTAACAACTATGCCTATGGAGGCTTACCTTATATTCTTTGTTTCTAGAATAATCTACATGTTTAGAACATGTTTAGAGGTAATTCATAAAAACATAAACAATTATTACTAGTTTTGCATATATACGAAGGAAATTGGCATCAATTGTATGGTAATAATAGTACAATGCGCACGGCGCACCACGTAGGCATTGTCCTGTGTCATCTTCTCTGTCACACAGTAAAGAAACTCCATCTCTTTTTCCAGAACGGCCAATATGTGCTGACGTTTTGTAATTTCAAAATGAACCTAGTTAGTTTTCGGTACAACCAATATGTACTTGACAATTGATAATTGATAATCTAGGTTTATTTTTTCGGTGCATCAAATATGTATTGTTGAATGATGTCAAAAACTAACTAAAAATACATAGAGTTGTATCATAATTTCAAACACAAAATAAAAAACATAATTGAAATAAAAACATTGCAGTACCTTTTCTTCTAGTATCAATCATTTTTGATGATTTTCATTTGATAATCTAGTAGACCTAGGGTTAGATTCCTTGTTTACTGCTTGAGATTGGAAATCTAGGTTATTGATTCGACGGGTTTCTCAATTTTTTGTTTTATTTTGGTACAAAGATGTAGTCGATTTTCTTTGTGTTCTTCTTTGGTGATTGCCTTTTAGATTTGAGTGGATTATGATGATCGCAGAGATGAGATTTTGGTTTTTTCGGTCGCAGAAAGCCTTAATAAATTTGTTTGTTTCGCCGGTGGGTTCTTTTCTTCAGAGAGCTAGATCGGGGAAAAAAGAGAGATCATGGTCTGTTCGCACGCTAGGCTTCAAATAAATTTGGACCCTAAACTAAGTTTATTCTCTGGTTGGACCCTACTATAACTAATTATTTGGGCCTAGGACCAAACAACAAATTTTCCTTTAGAAAATATGAAATTCAAGCTTATTTAGGATAATTTTTGGTAACACTTGGGTTGCTGGCAATTTTTCTAACTTTTCCCTTGTATGGTAATCAAAGATGCTTCCTTAGTCGGGAAGCGTAGAAACGATCGGGACCGTCCATGATACCAAAATTCATTTACAGCCCTCGGGTTCAAAAATCCATTCCCTATACTAGTATAACCGTTGCCACGGTGAAAGGGCCGACCGAAAAAGAATCTGAAGATGAAGTTTAAATTTGATATTGTTGTTTGTGCTCGTTGCGTAGATTTTTTTACAACCTTTCCAACGAGATAAAATTTGTAAAATTCTAAGGCACGGATTTTTATATATGTTATATTAAAGTTGGCTTTCCAATTATACCTCTGAAAAGTAGGATACACAAAGAGTTATAATAATTGGATTAAAAGAGGGGTAATCTTGTCTAGTGAAAATGTGACGGGAATCTGCAAGGAATATTTTTTCTCAATCTTTTTATGAAATTGAACATTTACGTTACTCTTCATTTAACAAAAAAGTGTCCATAAAAGAAATTCCCTCCCTACAGGTCTTTCGGGCCCTCCGGTCGTTCGGCCCAATAATCTCTCTCTCAAATGTGTCGAACTTTGGTGAGAAGAGCTGATGAACTGAAATTTAAAGTGTGGGGGAAGATTTAATTACAGACAGTTACAACAACTACTCTACAACGTACAACCTTTATTCAAATAATGGCGTATTATAGTAAAGCACCATTCTTATTTCTGTACTACACTTAAAAATAATCCTTAACCACTCTCTCTCTCTCCCTTAAACATCACCAGCACCTCCTTCGCATTCAATTTCCGATTCTCTCTCTTTCTCTTACTGTCAGCTATTCGTACGCCGTATAACCATAAATCTCACCGCTCCTAATGCTAATGTGCACTGCACGTGACACTGAAACTAGTTTTAATTCCTCTGATCATCATATTTATCTCCTTCCCTCATTTCTAGTTGACCTCTGCAAAAAACCCAAACCCTAAAATCATAAGATGCCTCGTAGAATCACTCTGTCTCCATCACCGCCACTAAATACAACTTTTGAAGGGTTACTTCAAGAAGGATCTCACAAAACCGAAGCTGCTGCTGCTTCTTCTTCGTCGTCGCATGATTCTGATTCGAGTTCGATTTCGAGTCTATTGATAATAGCGATAATCTTAACAGTAGTTTTCTTCGTATCTGCATCATTGCATATGTTGCTTCGTTATATTAATCGACATTGTAGATCAAATATGGAGGAATTAGAAGGAGAAGAAGATGAAGATGAAGTTACAAGAAGAATCGAACAGATTAATAATCAAATTCATAGTAGAATATCCAGTAGAAGAATATTACCTGCCGCAGAAGAAGAAGAAGAGATTAGTCAAAGTAATCAGAAATTGATTGATTCACTTCCTTTGTTTTCATTTGATTCCATTAAAGGTTTAAAAGCAACGACAAAAGATGCATCATCGATTTTTGATTGTGCTGTTTGTTTATCAAAATTTGAAAGGAAAGATAAACTTCGATTATTACCCAACTGTTGTCATGCGTTTCATTCCGAGTGTATTGATATGTGGCTTTTATCTAACCGTACATGTCCATTATGTAGAGCTACTGTACACGTTGAGGAATCGCAGAAAATTTTACCATCATCAGCTATTTCATCAAGAAGATTATCTTCTTCATCTAATGTTGGTGGTGGTAATGGCGATAGTTTCAGAATAGAAATTGGTAGCGTAAGTCGTCGATCAAGAAATTTATCATCTGAGAATATTGGTGCTGTACAGAATGGGCGGTCAAGATCTTATTCGATGGGATCATTTGAGTATTTAGTTGAAGATGAATCAGAAGTTATTGTAGTATCATCAGATCAAAGTAATTTTGGCGGGAAAAAGGAGGAAGAAACTGGCACAGCGGCGGCTAATGTGGTGGTGATGGAACAAACGACGGGATCTGACCAATTAGCGGCCGAAGTTGGTAGTGGTAGTGGTAGTGGTGGTGGTGGAAGAGGTTGGTTATTAGATTATGTTGATAAGATTGCTTCTTCAACTTCATCGTCTTTTTCTTCTCGTTCCTTTCGACTATCCGGGAGATTCTTCACCGGGAGCAGTCGTCGGTTTGATGGAGGGGTAACCGGAAATGAGAGGCGGACTGAAGATAGTATCGCCGCCGTGAATAGTGATGGGAGCTGGGATTTGGAGGGAAATCATCGATATGGCGAAGAAATTAGCAGTTTCTTTCGGTGGGTCTCCGGGATATAATTGGTACTTCGTAAAAGATGAGGCTTCTTCCTCCCTTTCAGGCATACAAACTACTTCGGGGCCTACTTCAGAAACCAACCAACTAGAAAGAAAAGCAATCCGTATCTCTCTTCGTAATATGTGGATCATAATATGGACAAAATTGTACAATTACAGAAAAGAGTTACATTGCCAGGTACGCTGTTAATATTTGCCAGGCTTGGTTTCTTCTCGAGCAGTATCATTCTAGCGAAAGCACGTGTGAATTTGAGATACAGATTTTACTACAATGTCCTCTTTTAATGGGTTATTATTGATAAGGTATTATTTTGACTTTTTCTTCTTCAAATCTTACTAATTTACCCCTGCATTAGGAAGTGCATTATTGGCTAAATCTGGGAGGAGATAATGAGCATTAAATATGGAGAGAGGGAGAGGAGTAAATGAATGAATAAAAAGAGCCGGGAATAGTGGGGACTGTAGGTTTCTGTCTTGTCTTTCGCTGTGTTTCAATGTTGTTGTTTCTTGAGAGGGAGAGTGATACATCATACATGGAACGATGAATGGGGTGTTTTGATTTGGTGGGGGGCACGCATGAGAGACTCATGACTACCATGGTGTAACAGTAGTATTAAAAGCGTAGGATTTTTAATTTTCACCACATTTATGATGATCATGAATCACCGACCCTTTATTTATGATTCTGGTCATTGAATTTAATTCCAATACAGAAAAATTTCATATCACAACCTTTTCTCATGATAGGTCTTTTTTACCTGGCACATTTAGGGGCGACTCATTCGCAATTAGGGACGACTTTTTTATTCCCAACCCAGAGGCCACGTTAAGGGGTGTCAAAAAAACGTGGAGATTACGTTAATGCCCTTATATAATCGGAAGCAATTTTGTGACCGATTATGTAACACAAAATCGGAAGGTTAATAATCATATTTGACTACCGATTAATATAGATTTCGTGCCAAACGTGAATCTTGGTCCTATAACAATCGGTAGTAATAATAACCTCACTATACTACCGATTATCATAGTTCTCAAATTCGTAAAATTTGAGATTTCTCTCAAAACAATATTTGGGGCAACTTATAATCGGTAGTCATATAAACTACCGATTATTATAGTTCTCAATTTCGTAAATTTGAGATTTCTCCCAAAACAAAATTTGGGGCAACTATATAGTCGGTAGATAAATTCCTTATTTGGCTACCGATTATACAATTTCCCCAACAAAAAAAGAGCCGTTGGAACTCTAAACCTTATATAAGGATTGTATCCTTGTACCCTCTATGGAACACAAATACCTGTAAACTCTCTCCAACTTCATATTCAACATAATGGCCCAACCATTCATTAATCCAACGGAGTTCACGATTGAAGAAGATTTATCTTTATGTAGGCGCTACGTTCAATTCTATCCGAGACGGGGAGCAGAACGGAGGCAAGGAGGCATAATGAGTATGAGTTATTTGGGGAGAATTCACGAAAAATTTCTGCGCCGACACCTCCAGAACCCAAACAACCGTCACTCTGCATTGATCTTTTCTCGCGAATTGGTTCAATAAAACGGACGCGTCGGAGAATTTGTCGATTTAACTTATCTTGTGAATCAATATCGGTTGAGGGGTGCAACCAATGATGAGGTTATAGAACAATCTCTCGGGAATGGCGGAGATGGAAAAGATCAAGCTTAGTTATGAAGCTCATTTTAGAATCCTTATGGCGATGGAAAGATTTAATCCGTTTAGGACTCGTCCAACACGTCCACGTCGCTAATCACAATACATTGTAATAGAATTTGTGGAAGTTCAACGTAAAATTATGATGATGTTGAGGTGATATTGTACTGAATTTCCCAAACACCAAGAAAATCGAAAGTTTATGTTATTTATTTAACTACCGATTATACTCCAACGGAAATTTTTTAAGGTAGATACCCTACCGATTATAGCAGATTTCAAAATTCAATACATGAAGGATTTTCGCAAAAAATCATTTTGGGGCTACTTATGATCGGATGGTTTTGTAATATATAAAACTTCCGATTATCGCTGCACCCAAAACACGCACCAAGTGGTTATGGCTGGCTGTGTACACTCAAAACCTATGAAATATGGAAAAGGTACGATCTGGGGCTCGATATAATCGGTAGGTTTTGTAGTTGTATAAATTACCGATTATCGAAGATTTCTAAATTCTCTACGTGAAGGATTTTAGAAATAATATCATTTTGGGGTAACTTATAATCGGTAGGGTTTTAACATATTATCCGTCTGATTACAGATAAATCCGCAGCCCAAGCCAAGTGGTTATGGTTGGCTCTGCACCCCTTAGAACCTCCGGGATTTGGCCAAGGTTATATAAGGGGCTCCTTATAATCGGTAGCCTTAAAATTTCGATAAGCTACCAAATAAACAAAGGATTATTTTCCGAAGTATCTACACAATAATCGGTAGGTATATTTTCAATTTAACCTACCGATTACAAACTAACCTACCGATTGTTGTTTTGGCTACCGATTATAAAAGGGTATAGTTGCCATTTTGAAAAATCGCAGATAAGGGGTAGCTCAATTTTACGTTTGGGTGACCTTTTTTGTCTTTTAGTGTCGCCCTTAATTGCGACTGAGTCGCCCCTAAATGTACTAGCCTTTTTTAGCGTACAAGCAAGAAAATGTGGGGTAACTGAAATTTATGATGATGAGTACCACTCCTGCTCATGCCTATAAACCCCCCGCTCATACATTGTACATACGGATTAGCTAGCAAGCAACCCTCCCCGTCCCCTGCACTCAAGTCTCAACGGCCAAAGATCGACTTGTAGGCAAAGAGCAGTATCTCCAGGCTACAGGCGACCAACCACTATTTCTAGAGGAAGTAAATGACAGAACATGAACTAAAAAACCAGTCCTTGCCATTTTGAAGTCAAAATGACCATCCTAAAACCCCTCGTATTATGGGAGAACATAATAAACATAGTCAAAAGCTAATCTGAAGGAAGTGGATTTGGTTGGTTTAGATGGAAAGAATCTTTTAGAAGATAATTTGAGCTTAAATGTATCAGCATAATTTTTCTGAAGCTTCTTGGAATGTCTAGCCGTAAGCTTCCAGCTCTGTCTTGCTTTCTGTTTTTTCCCCTAAAAAGAATGTAAGAAACTTCTTGTGTGTCTCCACTCTCCACACTGAAACCCCAATCGCATTGACCCATTTTTACAGTCAATCCGTATATAGACAAAGACTAACCTCATTTTACATTATACTTGTACATAGTAAACTAAACAAGCTTGGTAAAGGGGCAGCATGAATCCGTAGAGGGGCGTCAAACTAATAAGACAAAAAAGGTCATTAGAAGTAAAATCAAGTGCCCCTTATCAATGAAAAATATGTAAATGACTAATTAGCCCTTATTGTTAATAATCAAGATTAGTAATGATAATCCAGATTAGTGTTGATAATCAAGATTAGTGTATTATAACTCTAAAATCAGATTTTTAGAGTTATAAAAAAAAAAAAATTGAGGAGAAGAAAACTTATGTGATATTAGTGAAACCCTAGATTTTGATTCACTCCACCAAAATGAGTGATTCCAGTGGCAAATTTGAGGTGGGTGAATCTCTATATGATGAAGAAAATAAGTACTACATACCTCTTGATGGAGATCCTGATATGGAGTATTTTTTAGATGGTAGAGATGTTTTAGACCAAAGTAAATCTCAATCTCAAACAATTGAAGAAATTAGCCAACAAAGTGAAGCACCAAGCACTGAAAATGACCAGGTATACTTCTAAACTAGTTCTCATTAGCTTTTTGTTGCTCAAAATTCTCAAAATTACGTAAAAAGATCAAATTTTTAAAACTTTCAGATGAACATACTGTTGGAATTGAGAACAACACCAACCGTAACTACATGTTACGGTACACAAATATATAGTTACCAACCGTAACTACATGATACGGTACACAAATATATAGTTACCAACCGTAACTTCTTTAATTTTGGGGAAAACCCAGAAATTATACTAGTTACGGTTGGTTAAATTTGTTGGATTACCAACCGTATTGTAGTTACGGTTGATAAGTACGTGCAACACTTACCAACTGTAAGTTATCTTGTGCATGTGAGTATTACTGTGTTTCAATGCACTAGTTACGGTTACTAATGTATTAATCGATACCAACCGACGCTAGATTACGGTGCATTGTTGACTTTTAGTTACCAACCGTATATTTAACTGTGTGTTACACTATTCCTTTTTTTATATACGGTATGTTGGAGGATGACATTTACCAACCGTAACTGTGTTACGGTTTGTTTATTCTCTTTATTTACCAACCGTATATGAATATATGTTTTCGTTTTATTGCCTCGTTTAGACTAACCAAAGATTCACTATTCATTTTGTCCAGGTCGTTTATTTACCTCCTATAATGGATGACCAACCTTTAGCAAAATAACTTCTCACACCGGATTCTAGCTCTCACTATTTAACCGAGGAGACATGGAAGGTGAAAGACGATGCAAAGGAGTGGGCTAGAGAACGAGGAAAGTTGATTATGTGTGTCATAGTTTGTAATGGTTCCACTAGTGATATTGCCTTTCAAATGGTTTGCGAGTGTAGTGGACAACATAGAAGTCACGCAAAAAAGGATACCTTGCAAGTACCAAAGAAAAAGAGGAAGAATACTACTTTAAGTAAGAAGACCCGATGTCCCTTCAAGCTTCAGTTTAAAAAGAACGCGACAAATAGGTGGTTTTTGGAGAAAGTTGTATGTGGTAGTCATAACCACCCTATACCGGAGAGTTTGCTATCACACGCTTATGTTGGACGCCTTACCCAAGAAGAAGAGAAGATCGTAGAATCTCTTTCACAAATTCGTATGAAGCCTGTTGATATCCTCGCTCACTTAAAGGAAAGAAACCCACAAAATGCTTCTACTTTGGATAACATCTACAATGCAAGAAAAAAAATGAAGGCTAAGAAATGGGAACAAAGAAACGAAATGTAACAATTAAGAAATAAATACTGTAACCAAACTTACCATTAGAAGCACAACATTCCCAGCAATTTCAGTAGCTCCAGCCCTCGAGGCCTTTCTTAGACTTTGAAGTAGATATGCAAGCGTGGCGGTGCCCCACGAATACTCTCTGGTCTTCTTCAAATTCTTCAACAATTGTAGGTAATGGACATTCACCCTATTTCCCGAGTTATCGGGAATGAATACAGTCCCAATAGAATACAACAAATATGTTGTGGATGTACGCCTAGCCCTTGTGTCATCTATCACCTCACCTGCCAATTGTTTTTTGAGGGTGTCTCCAAACTTCGTCCTCAAATTTTTCAACAACAGCTTCTTTACCTTGTTAATCTTGTTTGGTTCCGAAGGGTCATAACCACCAGCCAACATAAACTCCATCTCGGTCACGTCTTTACCCCACCCAAGTGTTTCTTCAACAAGGCTGTAAAGATCAGTCCAAGATATGTTGTTATCAAAACCTTCATACAAAGATTTTTCTTCAACTTCCAAGTTAAGAATTTGCTTCACATCGTCCGGTATTATTGTCATCTCTCCAAATGGGAAGTGAAAAGTATCGGTTTCTGGCCAATATCGTTCCCTGAAGGCAGATACCGTTATACTATCATACTCCGATTGGGAATTCAGAATTCCAGGCCCTAATCCTGAACTTGTCACTAGAGTACGAACATCACCACATTCCTCACCTAAAGGCCAATGACTAGATATTTGATGCTTAACCAATTTGTTTACCATTTCATGATCCTTAAAAACATACAAACATATTTTGTTAAACTGAGATTAATGAAATATACATAAAAAAATAAATAAAAAAATAACTTAAAACAAAACAATGTGTTAAGAGAAACATACCCTAGTCTCACAGACTTTTGCGGCCCAGGAATTGGTATAACCAAATAAGATTGAGGACTTATCTGGTGCCTCTCCCCAAGGTCTTTTATTCTTCTTCCTTGGCAACAACATGTCTTTTCCTTTAGGAATATGCAACCCTTTTTGTGTAGGTTCCTTTCTCGGCTTCTTTTCTTTCCTTGGTTTAGCTGGAGCTGGAGTTGTAGCTACAACAATTTCTTTCCCCTTGTTTTGTACTCCTTCTTCATCATTTGCTTCCTCTTCCTCATCTTCATCATTTGGTTCCTCTTCCTCATCTTCATCTTCATTATCTCCTTCCTCTTCCTCATCTTCATCTTCATTATCTTCTTCCTCTTCCTCATCTTCACCATTTCCTTTTTCATCCTCAAGGTTCTTTTTAACTCCTACCTCTTCAATTTCTTGATCATTAGGTTCAGCTCCTTCTAATTCAACATCATAGTTACCGACAAATGGTTCTCTAAGCCTAATCTCAAATTGAGTCGTCTTCTTCTTCGAATTCTTGGGGACACCTCTATGATCTACCCCTAAATGCTTGTCACCACGAGGGGTGGGTGTATGATCAATCGGAGTTAAGTTATTCCCTCTCTTTTTCTTCACCCTATCAGGATTCCTACACAAGTAATAATTTAAATGAATTCCTAAGGGTTGAACAAACAATGTGTTACAAACTAACAAACAAGTTATTCATACGGTTTGTAACTTTACTATCGTGTCAAACCGTATCATTGATACGGTTCGAAACATAACACCTAAACACGCCGTATATAAAATCGGTTGGTAACATTATTATCGTTATCAACCGTACATAAACTTCACCATCAGTTTTCAAACCACAGGTAAACATACGGTTGGTAACTAACATAAAATAGGAACCGTATAAAATACACGATTGGTAACTAACGTTGTCTTAGGCACCGTAGGAAAAAGTTTTTACATTTGCACCAGAGAGAAAGTCGGTTGGTAACAAACATAAAATAGGAACCGTATAAAATACACGGTTGGTAACTAACGTTGTATTAAGCACCATAGGAAAACATTTTAACATGCAGAGAGAAAACCGGTTGGTAACTCAGTGACATTATCAACCGTAACTGGAAAAAAATTCTGAAACCCAAGAACATACGGTTCGTATTTCTTAAATTTTCAATTATTACAAACCGTATGAGCTTCATACGGTTCAAAAAATTCACTAATTGCAACCGTATCTAACCAAAACCCAGGATATGAAAACTTGATTTTCACCTAAAACCCTAATATTTGATAGAAATTGAAATTAAAATGAACAAATTAAACTAAACCCTAAATGGGTTCCGCAAAACATACCTCATGTACGTCATGACACCTAATTTATCCGGTGGAGGGTTTGGAGTTGAGATTTTTGTTCTTCACCTAATGGAACATTTGCTTGATTGGAATCGCTACAATCTTCGTCAACTTTCTTCTTATTCGTCATCTATAATGTAGACTTCAATCAACGATTATCAATTTTGCGAATCGCCGATTAATCGAAGACGGTGAATTTTCAAACTTTAATGGAGGTGGTGCTTACGGTTACAATGGAAGTGGAGAAGATGAAACAAAATTAAAAACTGATTTTGATTCTTCACAAGGGTAAATTAGACCATTTGAGGTGAAAAGGGCAATTCAGTCTTTTCAATCAAAAAAACAAGGGTAAATTAGACCATTTGAGGTGAAAAGGGTAATCTAGTCAATCTACACCCTTATAGGACACCCCCTAACCAATATGAGGGACATTGCTATCACACTTGACGCCCCTCTACCGATTCATGCCGCCCCTTAACTAAGCTTGAAACTAAAACCCGTAAAAAGGTTTACATATTTTTCGTACCTACATGGAACCATGAAGTTACACACCACTCGAAAAGAAGGTTTTTCTTCTTTCTTTTCTTGTTTTTAGCTTTAAATACAGGCTTCTTGTATCATTTTCAAAGGGGTAGAGATAGAGAAGAAGACGCCATACAAATGAAGACAAATAAGAAGATTGAATTTTCAAGGACAATGTGAATGTTGAAGTCGCAATAGATTAGTAGCCGTGGGACCATCAGAAATGGCCAGTAGTAGCAAAGAGGAGAGACTTAAATGGTCACTTCCAAAGTTAGTATTGACCCTTCCAACAACCCCTTCAGGTCGTAGTTATCTTTCCTTTCATGAGATGCTTAATTAGCTTAGATTCATGCCTTTTTTTTTTATATAACTATTAAGGACACATGTGCGATGCACATGCTTGAATTTTTACATATCCAACAACACTAAATTTGAAAGCCATGATTTTTTTTTTCTAAAACAAAAATTTACCATTCTATTTTTTGTACTCATTAAGTAGATAATTGAAAGAGTTTTTCAAATATATAAATTTTTAAAAAATCCGATGTATATTTTGAAAGATATATATTAAGTTTTAAAAAAATTAATCTATTTTTAAAACAATGGTAATTATGTAAATATATAGAAAATAGGGACAACTAAGTAATTTAGGGAGTCTCCTGCCAAAAAGAGCTTTTTTATTTATATTATTATAAGATAAGATGGGTTTCTGAAGGTTGTTGTTTTATGATGCAACAGAGGTTACCTTACGAATATGCTATCTTCTCTCTGGAAAAACGCTTCGTTAAAATGTCAACACTTGTATCATCTTGACAGAAACCAAGCTTATTGCTGCCCTAACTAGTGAATTACTCCCTCCGTTCCGATTTACTTGACATTATAGAGTTTTTTACGGAGATTAAGAAATATCAGAGAGAGTAAAATCTTTCCAGTTCTACCCATATGGACTTTCATAGATTTCTAATTTGAGTGATTTCTAGAGATTAAGAATTACTCCCTCCGTTCCAATTCTACCCATATGGACTTTCATAGATTTCTAATTTGAGTGATAAAATCTCTAACTAATAACAAGAGATATTAATAGACTCTCCAAAAGTCTCTATGGACTAACAGTAGATTTGCGAACTCCCCAGAAGTCATTTAAATTCTTATTTGACTAACCCCCTGTAATTCTTCTTAAAAATTTAAATGACCTAGTTTTTAGTTTCTAGATTCTAGGAAAAGATATTAATCCCGTAGTAATTTACTTGGGATGTACTACCAAATTCTCCATTATTTTGGAACACAATAAAAAATTAGAGTAGATTTAAAAACTAGAGTATTTATTACAATAAGAATTAATGATATTATGTGATTCCAAAGTAAGGGTAAATTAGTGAGGTCTATGGGGAAAATATTAAAACTATCATCTATTTTGGAACACTAAAAAACTCTAAAACATCAAGTAAAATGGAACGAAAAGAGTATTTGATTATACGACTCTAGAACATCATTGACCCTTCTTACAATCCTTTCTGCGTAGCTGGGTTAACCTGTTCCTCAACATAGTCTGCTATTGCAAGTTGGTACACCAAACCTATTTAATTTCCTCTAAACATGTCTCAACCTCATTACTTGCAAGTTGCAAATGTGATTAATTAATATTACTGATACACAGCGACAGATCTAAAATGTTGACTGCGACTCGGAGACCAAATTCTCTACAACAATGAACAACCTCCTCTTTTCTTTCTTTCAAATGCATGGAGCAGTAGACAACTCTCTTTTTCTCTTCCCGTCAAATAATCATCTTCATTAAATTTCCGTAGGTGTTGTCCGAATAGCTACTAATACAAACTGAACAAAAGAACTTACTGAACAGCAGAAAATACTCTTCTTTTTACAACACTAACAGATATATTTACAGCGAGGAGGGGAGGGATAGAAAATATAATCTCTCGCACCTTCCTACTGATGACTCATTATTAGATTATACAAAATTCCGAAAACCTTTTTCCAATTCTTTTGTACTATATCACGAAAATGTCTCATTATCATGGCCCCAAAAACTCTCAGGATCTTGACTGAATAGAGAAGGATCTTGAATCTCTAGATTTGCAATGTGTCTATCAATGAAACGAGCTTGTATTGACTTCATCAAAAGAAGAATTGTCGGTAAAATCCACCATCTGTCATCTTCTCTATAAGCAAAAGAACAAGGAAGCAGATTCATAAACAAAAATAAAATCTGGTTCTTAATTACTGTATTTAACAGTCAATATTATTGACTTATATTGGAATAATGGTAACATTTCTGTTTGTTTCAAGAAGTGTTGCAAGCAACAACACTATCTCAAGAAATTGACATCTCATAATATTCTTTACTTCTGAAAGAGTAGTCAGCAGTTAACCTAGAAGAATGATTATCTGCCCCACTATACCAGAAGGCTCTATCTAAACTTATGTTAGTGTTTATGGGGAATGGATAGAGATGCCTTCATGGTTCTTCTACGGATAATCCTGTAACCCATGAGGATTATTTTCACAAGAACCAGGTTCTCCTTGAACTTCAAAACTTAATAGAAGCGTATAGTTGTAAGCGTATGGGTCAAAAGACGAGAAAATCTCAAAACGAACTTTTCCCCTGAATTACATTTGTAGGACGACTATGCCAGTAACTAAAATCTAGTAATACCCAATAGAATCAGTTATAGTTGTGAGAGACTCGTATTTGCCTATATAAATTTCCTTCAAATGCCATATTAAATATAAACATGAATCATACCTTCTGCCGTTCCACGTGTTACTCTTCTTGGTTAACGGAAGAAGACCATAATGCAAGACACCACAAATGAAAGCCACAACCTGCACAGTATCCCACGGTGGCCTTAGGAAACAATTAACGTGCGAAGGTAATAATAGGTTTTGATAATTGTAGTGTCTATTATTCAATATAGAACAAGTAACAGAAAAACAGTAATGTACTTAAATTGCATCAAATTAAATGCATTGAACAATTGATATCCAATCCAATTAAATGCAGTAAAAACTTACGATATTTGAAAGAGAGGAAGCATTCCACAATGCATAGACACGAGCAAGTGAGGCTCTTTTAGGTCCTTGACTGAATAGAGCATTCAAACCCGCAGGAAAAGGAGAAAGTAAAGATAGTGGAAGAATTAGCAAGAACGCAAGAAAGGCTCCAAGAGACATCCAGTAAAAGTGAATCAAAGTAAGGAGAGTTATAACAAGATCTCCCAAAAGCATGATAGAGATTAAGAGTTGTAGTCCATCCTGAAAAACATAGATGTCAGTAACTTAAAAATGAAAAACAAAATAAAGTAAATAAATCAATAATCAGTATTAAAGTTATATAACTAATATATGGTCAGTCGCTGAGTACCTGGAGACCGATTGGTCTGGTGTTGTGAAGAAAAAGAGAAAATGGGAACAAGAAATCTCTTTTGTAGTCCAAGGATTTCAACGTTGCAGCATCTATAACCCCTCCATTTGACCCCCCCGTTATTCTTTGGTGAGACAACACATGGCCAGTGTATGGAAGACTTTGCTGCAACTGCTTAATGCTTTTAAGTGCAGATTTTGCAATTATTCTGCAATTTTTCCAAATAGTGAACAGATACATAATTCATTACTTGGTAAATACACAGATGATTAAAGGAGGAGACACTAGAACCAACTGAATTAATTTTACAACTTCCGAGACAAACTCATGCTGTAAGAGGTTTCTGATTAAAGATCATGTTTGGTATACAAAAAAGGTACCTGGGTTGAGCACTAGTACTTCCACCTAGGGAATTAGAACGGTGCAAATTGTGGACGGAGTAATCACCGACTGCTATCAAGACACCCAACTGGTAATAACCGGAAGCTGTTGCTTGGAACCAACCCAGCTGCATTCTAACTCCATGATGCTCTAGTTTCGGGTTTGGATGAGTATTAATCCAATCAAAAACAGGAACCAAAGAAGAACGAATGGAACCTTGCCTCACTGTCCTTAATTGAGCGTTCAAACCAGCAACAAAACGTTCCCAGATAGTTGCGGGAACATGCTGAAAATGTAATCGCGTTCCAGTTAATCTCAGATATAGATACAACAAAACATTATAGATGAATTATAGCTACCTCGCTGAGAAGGTTGGTTAACAACGTGTCACTGTGAAGATTGTACGGTGACATATAGCTTCCGTCCCCTCCAAAGATGATACAGATGGGAAATCTCTGTTGTACAGAGGGCACGTCTAATCTTTTTTCATCGCCACCAAGGAAGAAATCAATGTAAGCAACCATTAAGTCCGGCGTAGCTCCAACCTGGTACGCATGCAAAAGAAGAAAATTAAATTGGACTTTCTACCGCAAAAGATAAAACACATAAACCTGATTATGAATCAAATGATAAAACTTTCATGATACATTTCTCTACAACTTTAGAAAAACTTTCTTTTATTTAGTTAGGCATACGGCTATACGCCTATACCATGATACTAGGTTAGAATACCACGAGAACTTCAGAATGAGAACCTAGAGACTGAAAGTGGCTATAAAGAACAAATAGTCAAACCTTCATCCCTTTGTAAAGAGCACGAGATCTGCATGACTGGAGACATGAATGGTCATACTCTGATTTGACATATTCCTGAAGGCGATGAATCTTATTTCGCCGACGCCACTGTTTCCAAGACCACGCACAAGGATAAGCAAGCACTGAAAGTATGATGTGCACTGAACCTTCCCACCACTCATAAGCAGCGGCAGAGTTTATTTCATCAATGAATCTGTTGAAGGCGTCTTCATACCTGCATATCGAGCAAAGTTATCAGATCTAAATTGAAGAGACTAAACATTAACACTACAACAAACACAAATTCTCAATTACTAACTCCAATCAAATACATGACAAACTAAAGACAGTTTAATAAGAAGGCTTTTCTTACACAATCTCAATAATGGCTTCAGGGGGAGAGTATGGTAGATGCCATGGTTCTCTAAATGTATTTGGACCCATAAAGTGCATTCTATGCACGTGGCTATGAGTTTCTTCTGCTCTGCTGGTCCCACGTACCTAAGTTAAACGAAAAATAAAGTGTCCAGAAAATGAAGAGATTATAAGTGAAGCCCCAATGAAGTTAAATTTCAAATTCCAAAAAGTATAAATGTATAGTGCTCGAATTTAGGAAAGTTGCCTCTGCCAAGGACAGTAGGTGAGGAAAATGATGACGATTGTGATGCTCACTGGAATCTACTGCACGATAAGCATAACCCGATCCGACTAATTTAATTCTTATAGTACTTAATAGA
This sequence comes from Papaver bracteatum, assembly GCA_023529315.1. NCBI lineage: Eukaryota > Viridiplantae > Streptophyta > Magnoliopsida > Ranunculales > Papaveraceae > Papaver > Papaver bracteatum. The sequence goes on from JAJJWX010000603.1 coordinate 2,447,645, forward strand.
ATAGCGAATATCACTATAATGAATGACAGAAGAATTGCAAAAGGCCACGGCCCTCCAAATGTATATATAAGCTCCTCAAGAGGGGTGTAACAATTTGGCATCCTGTATTTCTCGGACATACATTTATATGGACAGAAAGGTGTAGCCACTCCTCCTGCAGTAGATATAAGCACACTCTTAGAGCTGATGAAGATTTTAAACACAAAGGCACTTAAAAATCTAAGCTGATGTAAGAAAGTAAGTATATTAGAATTACCTCGTATATAAATAAAATCAGCACGTTGAGGAAGCAGTTCTAAAGGGCAAGGAGAACAGAGACCTTCATCAGAACCATCAACATCTTTGTACGTACCAACAGGACATTCCTGATACCAATTTCAGACAGTTAAAGAAGAGAAAATAGATATGATAGTCACAGTAATTTGTTTATTCTCTTAACATTCTCATGTGAGATGGTATGGAAAACGAAAATGAACGCGTTAGCTTTTCATCTACTGGTAATACTTTATCAGTGTAGTATCCTAAAAATAGTAGGTGTATGCATTTGTGATCAGTTATCATTTGTAAGACTACTCGACAGCATATGGCTGATCGAGTATCGACAAATTGTTATTTATAATTTGATACACATTTTGACATATCGAGGGTACAGCTGAAATCCCATAGCTAAACAAAAACAAAAGACAGAATCAGAGGCATACATTGCAGAATGTACCATAAAGCCCTTTGGGACACTTCTTTCCTGTTATAGTGCCATATTGTCCATGGCGACCACGGTTTTTCCCAGTGCCACCACTGTAACAGATAAAATATAATGACATATAGATCAGGAACGTTCCAATCAGATGTATCCATAAGTTCTCACGGGTAGAACAATGGTGCAAGAAAACAAGATTAATTTAATGTGGTGCTGTTCTCATACACTTTTTAATAAGAACGGCGGAATTTGGATATGCAACTAAGAACAGAATCATTTCCAATGAAATAAATTCTAGGACACAGTTACAAAGAAAATACATAAGCTGTAGATAAAGATCTTCTGAGTTATATTCCCAAATATTGTTTCAGGAACATCCAGTTTCCAAATCTTTTTCAGTCCCACTAACAGCAAGCCTTAGGCGGGTCAATAGCATGATGCAGAAATTACTTAATTTTCAAAATTAGATGCAGTTGGTAACTATTTATCGCAAATAATGAAAAAATAACAAGAATACTTATTTTTTAAGAAATAAAAGCATACCTATTGTTGATTGTACCATTTAAAGTTGCAAGTGGGACATATTCATCGCCTTGAGCTATCCTAGACCAGTGAAAATGAACTCTCCCACCACCACCACCACCTCCACCAGCAGGACCGCCGTTGCCACCAGCAACAGATAGAGACGAATTATCTCCTAGCGTCAGTTCTTGAAGGAAAAGAAGAATTGTCCCACCAGAACCGCCACCAAGTCCATCACTCAAAGTGATATTACTGGTTTTTCTTGCTTCACTATAGCTTTGACCATCAGCTTTTAAAGATCCAGAAATATCTAGCCTTGCGAGTGGCCATTGAGGAGAACCCATCACTACGAGAAAGAAGAAGAAGGATAATCTAAGCACATGCAATATCCACATACACGAGGAAGCACGTAGAAAACGTAGAAAAAAAATCCTAGTTTAGCTAATCACAATAGAGACAATAATTTAAGCTCAAATTACATACAAAAACAACTATAGCTTATTTGGAGTGATTTTTCATTACGGGATTACGCTTCAAGAATTGAAAATTTGGAATAAAAAGAACCAACCTTTAGTTGGTGATGGAGGTCTCTAACAAACCAATTATATTCTATACAAAAAAACAGATCCTCCAAATTCAGTTCATAATGCTATACTATACTTTTGTCATAGTGAGACTAGATTTACATGTTTCTTGAAAACGACTTACCTATCATTCCACCTCCGACAATGTTTCCAGATGACCCGATAAGGCTACCGCTTCCACTTCCTAACTCACATGGAAGTTCAGCATTACCATATGCCTTACCACCTCTTACCATACCTTGTGAAAAACCTGACCCCCCTTCTCCCCCATGACCAGCACCGCCCCCAGCTCCATTTGAATAATTTCCTTTACCAATTCCTTCTTCGCAGCCTACGAAACAGTTTTGAATTAGAAAAAGGGCTTAAGGTCAGACACAAGGACTTGCATACTTGTATGCTAGAGAAATGAGGGAGCTTGAAAAAAAAAAAAAAGTGATGCAAAGAAGCACCATGTTTCTAGTATCAAAATGATTCCTTTTGCTTCCACGAAAAATGAAACTACAACGAGTGAATCAAGTACCATTTTCTGAGGCGCTTATCATGCCACCTGGGTCGATGATAACAGTCTTTGTCCTGATATGCAGAATACTTCCCTTCATGACACCACTGACGGTAAGGTCCTCAACTCGACATATCTGTGGGAGATTAAAAGATGCTAAATAATATAAAGATCAAAACAGACAAAGTTTGAGATGAAAGCAGTTGACCACCCTCCCGTTACAGCGATGAAATCGTCCAAATGTAATCATCGGTTTTACTTTGTAAACAAAACTAATAAGAATATAAAACAAGCAAGGTACGTACATAGAGAGAAATATTTGGTTAATGAACTGTGTATTAAAGAAAGCATCTCTTACTTGAAGCGAAAAAGACAACGTATCATTAAGATGGCAATCTTCAGGGGGGTTTATCAAATCCAAAGGGCAAGTTTGACTCTCACAATGTGCTTTAGTTGCCCTAATATGTTTTAGTAAGTATTAGAAGTGAAGATTGTATTTGAATCATTAGTAAGTTAATGAAATCCTGCAACAGAAAGATGAGTAAATACTCACAGATTCCGACTATCTTTACCATCCAGTGGTGCCTGAATTAAGGAACCCGGGCCAACCTGTCCAAGATGAAAGCGCGGCATCAAACACTTCCAATTCCACTAGATTTCTTTTAGAAAATAATTTCAAGTGGGAGAAATGCAACTAGCATAAGCAGATAACTAATGGGAATCAAGTTTTAAATTCTTAATCAGCATTAGCACTTTAACCACCGAATTGCTTATATTTTCCAAAAAAACGTTTCTAACATGAGACATGCATCAATCTTCAGTACAATAACCAGAAACACATATTGCTAAAGCTTCTTACAGTTATATTATAAAATAGAGACAAGAAAAGTCGCTGGCCTTTAATTGCATCACCGCGACCAGTTAACCGCAGAAGTCCTTGACCGTAAACAGCCAAGTTTCCATTTGTAATAATGACGGAGTTTTCCTGTCAGAACAGAGACGTAAATACCTTAGCTTTAAAAGAAAAGACAAGAATGTGCACGGGTGTTTATATTAAACATGAGGATTAGCAATCAACAACAAGAACATATGTGCGAGGTTCAGATGAACATACCCTGAGAACCACTAGATTTCTGACTTCAAGAACAGATGTTGCAACACTCTGATACCCACCACCATCAATTTGAACTTTAGAATTCCACATCAGTAACATTTTGACAGCAATTCTGAATGCACCATACACCTTCAATCATGCGACAACTTTTCAGGATATTTTACAGCGAAGAAAGGCCCTTCTACAGATAGTCTAAAACATAAGACTGTACACATGTCATTGCAGGATCTCCACTTCCCAAGTTAAACGTGCTCAAATCCCCTATATCACATACCTCAATGATGGAGTCACTCATCAGAAGTTCTTCTGCAACAAGTTCAAATTCAGAGACTGGAAAGTCGGACAATCCAAAGCTGATACTGGCACCGTACAGTATACTGATCTGGCCTCTTACCTGTACAACCAAAAAGATAATGCCAAAGCGATTACTACGATAAGGCAGCAGGAGCATCACAGCCTACGAAGAACTGATAACAAACAAAAAGTTCCAACGGTTTCTGTTACTGTGGTGGTGTTCAAATATGTGAGTGACACCTACTCTTTTGTGAGTGTTTTTTTCAGATATAAAGAAGACCACATTTAGTCACCTGCATTCTGCTCCAAAGAAGAGGAACTAACACTTTTGCATTGTTCTCCACAAAAACGTTGGACCAAAGTGATCTTGTAGGAAAATCCAGCAAAGGAGTTTCTGTTCGTGTAGTAACATTGTCGTTACTAACTCGCAGACTCTGAAGAGTTGCATCAAATATTGTACCTGCTGCACCAGCATTCCCAGGACAGCCAATACTCTCTCCACCTAGAACACCACAAGTTATCTCATAAAGCTCTATCCAGGAACCCAAGAGAATGTTAAAAACTATTTATCAAGATTGTTACTTAGGCGTATCCCATATAACAAGAAAGAACGTATATTAATTTAACTAGTCAAATAACACATTTATGCCAAAAACTAATGTGTATCAATTGTCGCTTCCCCCAATAATCATCAGTATACGCGGCAAGTACAAACCATGGACAGTGACCTTTATGCCTCCTTGTATACTGTAGCACTCCAATGATATTCTTCCGCCCCCACCTCCTCCCCATCCCTTGCCACCTGCAGCGCTAATGGCACCAGTTCCTTTCCTAGAATTAAGAATAACTACCATAAGGCTAGCACAAGAGAGTAAGTACGATACAAGAAATTACAATGGAAATCATACTCCCTCCGCTTTCAAAGAGTGATACTTTCACTAGTTTCACAATCCATAGAGAGAGAAAGAACAAATATGAAGAAAGCTTCAGAAAAATACTCATTATTGCTAAGCATCTCTCTATTTGAAGGACGGAAGAGTGTGTTTATATTAATCTGGGTTGGTAACAATAATTCTAATATTTAAAAAATTAGAGAAATTTGTATATTTTGTCCTTCAGGAGGTAAGAATCGAGCTACAACAAAAAGGTTAGCACAATTACATCTTTAAAGCGTGAATTTTGATACTTCCGCCTGACCCCCCTCCACCTTTAGGACCTCCTACGCCTCCTTCTGCAGTGACAGATCCATTCAGATACAGAACATCCTTCGCAAAGAGTTTGATCCTTCCGCCTCCATTTCCTCCTAACATCTTCACAGATGATGTACTACCTCCCTTACTACCGTAACTCCAAGGATCATTGAGAGTAGACCACGCGTAAACATCCCCACCCCAAAGATTTGTCGTATTACTTTCCTTACAGGATGCACCTCGACCTCCGTGCCCTCCACCAGCTCCAGTAGTGCCATACGGAGTGCCACTAGTCTGAGTAGGTGGTGGTCCACCCAAAGCAGATGTGTTAATGAATGTATCACTATGCAGAGTCAAATTGGCAGCAGAAAGAGTTACAGACCCAGCAGCTAGACTTGCATACTGACCCACTTCAATGCTTCCTGATAAATTGAAACTAATCGAACATCCTTCAATGGCACAAGCAATTGATACGTGTGGGCGGATCTCTAGATTGCCCGTTCCAAATACATAGATATCATGATCCAAATGCAAGTTTAAATTAATCACGCAAGTTGTGTTGAATGATCCAACACCTTTCAGATCCTTCTCACAAGAAACTGAATCATTCAGTGATGATAAAGATGCTGATGTTTTAATATAATTGGGAATGCCTCTTCTGCATTCATTGCTTAAAACTGATTCAGAATACTCATCTGTAAAAGTTCCTAAGTTAATTCCTTCACTCCTACACTGTCCCAGACTAACAAATTGCATGGATATAAGAAGATGCCCCCATAGAATGCACCAGCAGAGATGAGACTTATTCAGCACTGGATGCATTACTGATTGCAAGAAATATCAAACATTAAAAGTCATCCAGACTAGTTAACATTATACCCTTGACTTAGATAGTCTATGAGACCACTCCTCTAGCATCAAGTAACATACGAAAAAACATCACTATGGCACAGAGTCTTATATGCTTTTGAAAAATTCCAATCACTGTCCAACGGGATTACTCCCATTTAAACTGATTTTCCTCTTGCCAGTTGGAGCCTCACCGGGAAAATATATACATATAATGCGGTGGTAATGTCAATACGCAGTCTGCCAATTGTACAAGTAAAGAAAAAAGTCAAATACAGAAGTTGAACTATACCACAGGAACATAACTAACTCAACCAATAAACACCGTTCCAAGACTAAGCTATTTCTATCAACAGTAGGCACTGAAACCATCTTGACATAAGTAAATAAGAACTTCTGTTAATTGTCCCAACGACTTATTTCGCAACCTAATAATGACGCAAATTCAATTAATTCACTTACCAATTTTACATTCATTTACTATCGTATTTAAAAAGAATCAAGGATTTACCTACTCTAAAGCACTGATCACGGTTAATCGGTACTTAAGAACATCCAAAAAAAGGAAATTAAGTAAGTCCACACTAATCATCACTAAGGTTTCCTCACTCACATCTAACCTCATAATTACTACGGATTTCTTCAAGATTATGGTTGGTCAAAAGATCTGAACATCCAATTTCTCCATTTAATAACCACTACATATATAATTAAACAAAAAAAGAAATCTCCAGAAAAGTCATTTCTAAACTTAAAATCACTCTACAATGAACAAAATCAACGAATATCATCACCAGATCATACCAAATTCTATAACCTTCTAATTAAATTGATAAAAAAATAAATCAGAATTAATATATACAGAGAGCAAAAGTAAGTTAGAGTGATAGTGAGAGAAGAATATACAATACCTTTATCTTCTCACTTTTCGGTGAAGGATCAGAGCAGAAACCCTAGATTTTAGTAACAGTGATAATACTAAATCTAATACTACTAATTATAGTCTCTCTTTGAGAATATATCGCTGTATTTTCTTCTCTGGTTCAAATTTAGTTGTGTGTGATTTTTTGTCCAGCTAGGATCAACTACTAGGAGTCAAAGAAACGTTTTTGATAATCTGGATTCCACTTTAAAAGGCTGTAATGGGGAAAACCAAACACATATATATGCCCATCAATTGTGACGTTATTTAAATATTTGCCATTTTGTTTCGTTTTTTTTTTTTTCCAACTAACCAAGTACAACTGTACTGTTCATATTAACAAGTTCTAATCCAATACTTTCGATGTTACCTATCTACTCCGGTACGTTATTGATTTGCATACGCTACCAACCTCTGTACCTTCCATGCAGCTTCCATGCTTGAAATGTAGCAGGCATATAACTCGTACATGAAAGATTTCAAGCACATACTCTACGTAAAAAAAAACGTGGGAACTTCTGAGGAACCCAAGTCTCATTCCTCTCTCTTTTAGAAACTCATCATTAAGATGATATATATGTGTAGCCCAAAATGTACATCATACGGCTAAAATTATTAGTTTTAGATTTGTTTTGTAATTCTACATTTCAAGATGGACTTAATTAACCTTTATTAGTTAATTATTAAGTTGCAAAAAAAAAAAATGTTGATTGACAATGCCACGCTAATTTTGAATACAATGCTCTAACCAAAGCAACCAAATCCTAAAGGACAAACTTACTCAATATTATTTCCAAATATTTAATTTCCAAATTAAGTACTATTACAAATAATAAATTACATGTCGGTAGTAGGAAGCCTAGCAACAAGCTGGGCACCTACCCCTTTTTGGATGACTATCCCAAATCTATGGAAAAGAACACTGCCTATCTTAGAATTAGCATCATGGCTGGATAGGCAGTTTCCTAACCTTTTCAGAAAAGCAATTGTGTCATCACTTTTGATTGAGAGTTTTTTTTTTTTTTTGGTATGAGCAAAAAAAAAAAAAAAAAAAAAAAAACAAGACTAACTGTTGTTTACAAAAAGAGAAACAATGCTAGTCGGAAAATTGGAACTGGTCCACTTTTGTTGGACGTTGTGGGAAAGTGCGTACGTTGCTAAAGTGTGAGCAGCCTTGTTAGCCAGTTTTGGGACGAAATTGTAAGCACCACTACTGTTGAGAGTAGCCATCTTATGGAAGATGTCATCTTTCAGTCTCCATATCCTCCATGGGATTTTCCGCAGCTCTCCTTTTAAGCTTTTCACGACAATCTGACTATCTCCTTCTACAATTATATTATTCAAGTTCAACCAAGACGCTAACTCCGCAGCTAACTGGAAGCCGGATGCTTCTGCAAATACAACTGAGTAAGACCATCCCAGTGTAGTACCGTCACCATGAAAGTTTCCATTATGATCTCTTACGACTGCTGCACATGCGAAAACTCCATCTTTCCACGCAGCGTCACATTAATCTTGAAATGGAGTTGATCTGGAGGGGTCCAGATAACATTGGTTGAATCAGCAACAGTGTGATTAACACTTTCCCTCCCATTAATTTCTTCATCTCCGTTGTAGTTGTAGTAGAGATTGTACCAGTAAAGGGAGATTGTCAGTGCATCATGAACATTCATGTTCTTGTGTTCAAAAACCTTCGCGTTTCGGCATTTCCATATGGCCCAGCAGATGGCCATTCCTAGGGAAAGAGAGGAGTGATTATCATTTGTTCTGAGTAGAGACTCCACAAGATTAATTAGGGTCATCTGATTGTTTCCTTGTAAGTGAATGCCAAGAGGAGAGGCAAACCAGATTGCTTGAGCAAAGTTACAATGAATAAATAGGTGGTTTACTGAATCTTCATCGTTGTGGCAGATGCTCCAAATAGTAGAGACTCCTTCAATGAATTTACCAATCCTATGTGAAACAGCAAGGCCTTTATGAATAGCTCTCCACATGAAAGTTTTGATCTTCGGAGCGATTTTCTTAACTGCCCAGAATTTCTTCCAAGGGAAAGTATTCTCACCTGAAGCTGAAGTCTCTCCTCGGTGGGATTTAACCATTTTCCGGAACGACTGTGGTGTAAAATCACCATGAGGTGTATGCTTCCAAACCAGCTTGTCGTCAGAATGAAAATTTGGAGTGATGCTTTGGATTTGGTTGCAGGTGTACTGATCTGTAATGCCCTGAAGCGCTGTTAAGTTCCACTGACCTGTGGTGCTGTTAATTAGATCGCTTACTTTTTTAACCTCCATGTTTCCGTTAGATGATTTCTCAGGCGTGCAACCTGGTAAAGAAGGAACCCGAGGATCTGAGAAAGTGTCAATGGACTTCCCATTTCCCACAAGCCAAATGCATCCTTTCTTAAGTTCTTCCCTAATGTCGAGCATTGCAGCCCATGTTGTTGAACATATATTAATCTTCTTTACGTCCCAGAAGGAATTATCTCTAAGGTATTTAGCACACAGAATTTGTGCCCATAGAGCATCTTTTTCTTGAAGGAATCTCCATGCTAATTTGGCTACAAGGGCTGAGTTTAGCTCATCTAGTGAACGTAAACCCAATCCTCCTTTTTTTTTTTGCAGATTAAACCACTCCCAGTTTAAGAAATGCATTCTCCTCTTCTTTCGATCATGACCCCACCAAAAATTTCTGATTATCTGAGTTAACTTATTCAAAACCGTTTTTGGTATCATTGTAGTTTCCATGTAGAAAACTGGAATAAGAGAAAGGACAGATTGAATGAGTATAGTTCTCCCAGCATGATATAGATTATTTTTTCTTCTGCCTGCAAGAGCTGCATCAAAATTTTCTATGAGGAAGTTGAAATTCGACACCATATTCCCTTGTTGAAGAATTTTTACTCCAATATATTTCTCCTCTTTTTGCATTTTCTTTACTCCCAACTGTTGAATGATCTCTTCTACGTAAGTGTCGGGTACACTTTTACTGAAATGTATGGAAGATTTAGAGTAGTTGACCAATTGACCTGAGAGATTGTATTATTGTTGTAAGACTGAAGTGATTGAGTTTATTGTCCTAGAATCAGTATTACCAAAAAGCATCACATCATCTGCAAACATGATATGTGAGACACTTGGCCCATATATTGATTTTATAAACACTATAAACTCCCCCATCTTCCATTCTATTGATGATACCTGATAAAGAGTGAGCACCAATGATAAATAAGTATGGAGATAGAGGGCAGCCTTACCTTATGCCTCTTTCTCCAACAAAATAACCTCCAGGTTGGCCATTAAGGAGTATAGAGTATGAAGCAGATTTCACGCATTTCATAATGAGGTCATGTGTTTTATCTGTGATACCAATATTCATGAGTTCTTGACTCAGGAAATGCCAATCAACTCTGTCATATGCTTTGCTCATGTCGAGTTTCAGCGCAAAGGACCCTTGTATAGTATTTGAATGGTTCATGGAGTGAAACAATTTTTTAGCCACCACAATGTTGTCTATGATATGTCTTCCCGGTACAAATGTTGATTGGTTCTCTTCAATGAGGTTTTTCAGGAAGGGGCTGAGCCTGTTTGTGATAATATTTGTGACCACCTTATAGAGCACATTGCAGAGAGCAATGGGTCTGTAATCAGCTGCAATTTCAGCATGTTTCTTCTTTGGAATCAGCGTCAGATAAGTGTGGTTTAATCCAGGTGGGATGACAGAATATATGAAGCTGTCTTGAATTAGATGCACGACCTCTTGGCTATAACTTCCCAACATTTCTTGTAAAAAAAAGCTGGGTATCCATCAGGGCCTGGAGATTTCAAGGAGACAATCTTCTTAATTACGTTAAAAACTTCCTCGGCACTAGGTATTGAGATTAGGTACCTGCAATCATCTCGACTCAGTTTATTAGCATTGTCCAGTGACATGGCAGCAGCTGATACGTTTGTATCTTTTGAGAACATATCCTGGAAATGGTCTATGAGATTATCTCTAATCTTCTCAGGGTCAGAAACCATTAAGATTTTTTAAAGCAAATATCTTGTTTTTACTTCTTCTATGAATAGTAGAAACATAAAATACCTGAGTGTTTTTATCAATGGAAGGAACCATTTGGGTTTGTTCCTTTGTTGCCAAAACATTCTGTCTTTTTTCTCAAGAGTAATGATGTTATCACAGATGGATTTCTCCTCCTCTCTAGTGTCTCTCAGGTGTGAAGATGATTGCAGATCAATCATCTTTTGTTTCTCAATTTCTATCTCCCTTCTTGTGTCTCCAAAAGTTTCCCTGCTCCACTTCCAAAGACCTTCACCCAAATTTGTTAATATTGATATTGTGTTTCCTGCAGAATTGTCCCAGCTATTTTGCATTACCTCTTTAAACTGTGGATGATCAGTCAAATAAAACTCAAACTTGTAGTTTGGTTTTCTCTTGGGAGGTTTCCTCATAGTGTTGAGTATTATAGGGGAGTGATCACTTTTAATTCTCGGCAGATGTTGGACTGCAGTATCCGAGAACATGACTCTCCATTCTGACTTACAGATTGCTCTGTCCAATCTCTCAAAGATTGGGCTATTTTGGGTGGAATTATTTGACCAGGTGAAAGCAGGTCCAGCATACCCAAGGTCGAGAATATCTCTTTCCCTTATCACAATTCTGAATTCTTCGCAGATGATATCTGTGGTTGATGAGCCACCTTGATTTTCATATTGATGCATTAGGGCATTTAAGTCACCAATCATACACCATGCCCCTTCAACGGTTTCTAGAGTATTGTTGATGTGTCTCTAAAAACCACTCTTGTGTTTTTGAGCTGGAGGTCCATACACACAGAAAAGCTCCCATCTTGGTAACGACAAATGGGGTTCAATAACGCAATGGATGTAGTTTGTAGATTTTGAAACTACGTAAATGTCCACTGTGTCATTCCAAAGTAAAGCAAGCCCGCCGCTTCTGCCAATAGCAGCAATGTATACAAAGTGCTTATAGTTCAGAGAACTGCAAAACCTTTCACTTTTTGAATCATTAAGCCTTGTTTCAGACAAGAACAAGATAGAAGGATTGCAATTGCGCAGAAACGAGTTTAATGTCAGAATTTTCGCCTCGTTCCCTAGGCCATGACAATTCTAGGATTGTATTAACATCTATCCTGCAACTTTTTGGGGCAAGTCGCCACATCCTCTGAGGTAATATAGCAGTGTTGCTTGAGTGGAGGAGTACAATCCATATGTTATATTTGTATTTTTCTGCCACAACGGATAATGTCTTCAGGGGAGTCCGAACCTTTAGATATTCTAGCAAATGTTTTCCATTGTTTCATGTTTTTGAGGTTGTTCTGCTCATGTGAGGTGGATTCTAGGAAGGGAATATCTGGTTGCGGGTTTGGGTTCAATGGAGTTGGTGGATTGGTTTGATACTGGGAAGGTGGTTTGTTTCTATCTGGTGGATTGGGATTACTCACTTCAGCAGTAATGGGTGCGGGTTTGATGGAGTTTGGGTTTAAGGTTAGTTTTTTGGGTGGAAGGGTGGGTTCTTTAGGTGGGTGGGTGGTTATTTTTTTGTTTTGGAAAGTTTCCGGCTTTTTCTGGGTAGGAATAGGGTTTTCCACTGCATGAGATATCATATTAATAGCTGAGCTATTCGGAGACTGATTCTCCTTATTTTTTTAATTGAGAGAATTTTGGGTAGTTTTCGTAATTGGGTGAAGATTATCTACTGTTTGGGTATTTTTGGGAATTTCTGGATGCATGGCTTTTTCTGGGGCGAGAATACAGGAGGTAAAGATGTTGGTGGTTTGACTAGAAAGGAAAGTAGGGTTTTCCTGCCTGTTGTCATCACCATTGCTGTGACTTTGATTTTCTTGGAAAGATTTTGCTGTTGACATATTCTAGTTAGGTTTAGGTTTGTAGTTTTCATTGATCTCCTCTGTGAATCTTGCAACTTTCATATCCTGCATCTTCTCCATGAAAATTTCTGAAGAAAAGATTCTCATGTTCTCGCATTCCCTAGACAACTCTGGACATTACTTCATGATATGACCAAATCTTCCACAGAAGAAACACACTCTGGGTAGTCTTTCATACCTTAGCATAGCCTTGCATTTTTTTCTTGGACGGTGAAATTTTGATCTTGTCTGATTTTTTCTGTAATATCCAATTTGACTCTGACTCTGGCAAACCTTCCCCACTTCGCACGATCTGCAGAGCTTATAGGATAAGGAGTCCCTATCTTGCTTGCAATGAACTCGACCATTTTGATCGTTTGAGAGCTGATCGGTAGTCCATGAATTTGAACCGTGAAGTCTGCAAATCTGAATTCATACTCTTCTGGTAGCTTGTCAGGATCGCATCTCTCCATAAGGAGGAGATCTTCATTAATTCCCCATGGTGATCTGGTAAGGACTGTATTGTAGTCACATCCTAGTTCGAAATGAACTAGGAAAATTTCCTTACCAAAGTTTGATACTTCCATATCGCCAGATGGTCTTCAAGATCTGATAAGCATATTGTAGAGGATGTTGATTCCATATTCTCTTCTTGTGACAGTGGTGATGACTAGAGAATATTTATGAGAAGAGGAGGTCTCAAGAATATCTTCCGGCACTTCAAAAACTTCTTCTTCATTATGTGACAAAGCTATCATTTTGTTTGCTAGATCTTCATATTCTAAATTTGAGGATTGTGATGGAGAAACCTCTATGATTACGTAGAAAGTTCTAAGGATGAGATTCAAACCCTTTCTAAGAGAAACCTTTTGATAACATGTCAAGTTGTGCGGAAAGAGAGAAACAAAAGATCTGATTAACCTGCAAAAAGACAAACAAACACACCAAGAGAAGAAGAAGAAAAAAAAAGATTAAAGGGAGTAAAAAAAGTAAGGAGAAGAAAGAAATCGTCCTCTGACGAGAGTAATAATCATCCTAGAGATGAGAGAGAAATCGTCCTCTGACGAGAGTCCAACACAAAATTTTGAGAGATTCAATTTGTGGCCATTTTTTGTGTGCGTTTTTGGTGGACAGTTTCTATTTTTTCAATTAATTCGGCCATTTATGTTTTTGCATATTTTCCAGTCAATTTACCGGCTTTCTTGCCAAAAAGAAAACACATTTTCTATTCTTTCCTTATCTCTATCGCTCACCTCTTTTCTTCTTTTCTAATTTTCTTTCCTTCTCACCTATCTACTACAACTACAACAATCTAAAATAATGATCAGATAGTTGTATCAACGAGATAATGCATGTCCTTTTGGCATGTGTAGCTATTAGTTTAGCCAATTAAAAATGAATACATTAAGATACCCGCAACTAGCAGATCAATGTTTCACTTGAATCTTTGGGAAGTGACCTTTTCTTTTCTCTCTCTTTCAAGAGCTCTAAGAGAGGCGATTTCCGGTAGGGAACCTCAAAATTTTCCGTCACCTCTAACTGCTCAGATCTTCTTAGATCTGAGCAGTGATTGTCTCAAATCTTCATATACATAAGCAGACATAAACATAATCTTCACCTTCGACTGCAAACCTTTAATTAACAGCCATGTTTCTCGCCGATCTAATCGGCTAATCTCGATTCACCGACCCTTAGTATTCAATCAACGCTTGATGCCATTTCTTCTGTGAAACCCAACCTTATACCATGCCTTAAATTCGTTTTGTTGCTGCTGGGATTTGATTATCAAAACTCTGATCTTCATCGAATACCCTTATTCGGCCTGATTTCAAATCACAATAACACCTCAGTATTGTTTTCAGGTAAGCTTCCCGGAACCTTTTGAATCTAGCTTGGCTTATCTTTAATCCCTGAAAACCCCTACTGCTATTTTTAGCTCACAGAAAATACAAAATTAGGCTTTCTATGTACCTTAAACCTTGATCTATAAACCCATTTGCAACCGACCTTTCTTTCTCTATTGATTTTGCTTGGGTGAATTTTATTTCTTTTTTTGTTCTGCATCTGAGATTCTGAATCCTGTGGTTCTTCATAACCTAGAAAGGTTTGATTATTTTTTTTAAAACCTGGTTTTTATTTCTGAAAAGTTTGTTATGAATTGAAGGCATTTTCTTTCCCAACCACCAGTATAGTTTTTAGCTCGCAGTTAGCTTTGGTTTGTTGGTGGTGTCCCATGTCTGTTGTTGTTCTTTCACATGCCTATTTTTTTTCCCTGGTTAGTATTGCAAGAATTGCAATATTTTTCTATAGTTTATCAGAAGTTTTTAATCAGTTTCATTGTTAGGATTCGTCTTTCTTTCTTTTGCAGTTTGAATTGTGTTCGAAGGGGGTTATTTTATCCTTAGAAAAGTTTTTTTTGGATCAAGTGTTAGGTCCTCTTTCAATCCTTCCCTTTTGTCGTCGAGTCTTAGTTAGTCCTAAGATTCATGTTTTGTGCTTTGACATGAGCAATCAAAGCAAATAACATTGTCTATTTGCACTCTTCTGCATATTATGTCGTCTGAACTAAATTGAGGTACCTACCCAGAGATTTTATACCCATTTCAATTAAACTGGCATCTTTATCTTCAATACCATGATTAACTATATGCCATTCTTGGTGCAACGATGGTGCAACCAAAACCAAGCCATAATCAATACCTTTTCACCTTGGTTCTCTATTAGAATTCAGAATCATTTACTATCCTGGCTAAGGCGATTGAGATACCACGGCTAGCAACATAAATTATCACCTCCTCAGGTTGGAATCTATGTGTTCTGATTTCACAGTAGTATCACAACTTTAATTTAACCCTCATCCCATCAACAAGCAATATCCTGATTATTATATGAATGGGCCGGTGAACTCGACTTCTTTACTTCTGAAGTTTTTAAATTTTCTTGCATTTTACATTCAAGTGAACTTGTATTCCTTTTCTATCTCTGATTACCTTAGTTTAATATAATTGAGTCTATAATTCCTATTGTATCTTTACTTCAGTTTTTAGTAACTTGTAATAGCAGTAATAGCACTTTTAGCACTAAACCTTTAAGACCAGAGATTGGACCATGCTACAAGACTCAATCAAAGATAGAGCCTCAATTTCAGTGATGGATCAAGTCAAAAAACAAAGAAGTATTTGGATCTCAATCGGGCAGATTACCGCAGCATCAAGATACAAAGATCTCGCTAGCAACTTCAGTCAATTGCATCGATTTTCTTCACCGCCAACTAAGTTCTTGCGGACAATTTTGCAAACGCACAACTTTTCTTGTGGAAAGCACTGACCGAAGGCCTTCTGACCTTCGACTCCAACATTCGCCCCCGATCTACCTATAATTCGAAGACAACTATCCTGCTCCAATATCATGTCGCTGCCAACTATTGCCTTAACATTCAAATTGTATTTGATGCATCTTTGGGTATTATATACCCTCGTGTAATGGTCTCTTACTAGTATAATAAATCTCATGCTTCAAAAAAAAAAACTTGAATCTTTGGCTTCTCAAAATTAACGAGTGATGTTTTGGGTTAGTCTCCTCTATGCATTTGAATAGAGCACGATGATCTGATTTTTTTTCACTTTTTTTCTAGTTGGTATAATGGTACCTACTAATCTTTTGTACGTATGATTTTTTTATTTTTGTTTTTTAGGGTTTACTTGGAATGTAGATGTGTGATCGTTGATTGGGAATGAGTTTTATAGGTGATAACCAGAGTTTTCATGATTGGAATTTTTACCAATTTGTGAAAAAATAGAATATCGCTGGTCCCATTCGATGCTAACACTGGTGAAAACTTGAGTTTTCATCAATGTAAATTTTACAAGTTAGTGAAAATTATAATTTTCACCGATATCCGACGATGATAATTGGAGTTTTTTATGGTGACTTTTTTTCCCATCGGCAAAGGTGATAATTAGAGTTTTTTACGGCAAAGGTGATAATTGGAGTTTTTTATGGGATTAACTTACGATCTATGATATATAACAGGAGTGTTTGGTGTGTCACGCAACGGTTCAGATATATTCGTTATTCCAACTGGTGGCTAGGATTTTCCCTACCCTCCCATGATCTGCTTTAATCCAACGATCAGGCGTCACTTATGCCACACGTGAGTCATAATGAGTTCATTTTTCTCTTTTTACCCTTTCTCTCTTCCGTAACTGATCAAAAACCTAGGAAATTTAGAATAGTTCACCTTTTTATCTCCCAATTGATCAAAACTGATCAATAAATGAGCTTCTGATCTTCCGCTTATTGAATTATTCTCACATCTTTTCTGTTTAGTATGCTTCAAATGGCTTCTCCTCTCATCCTATTCGAGAACTAAATCGTTTCCAACACTGTAGGTTTTCTCTAATTTCTTTCTTCAGCTTTTGCTACCGGTTTTACAGAATTTTGTTTATTGTGGTGTATATGATCTCTCCATTGTTCTTCGATTTGGATTCAATATAATTATATTGGTAAAAATTAGGTCTGGGTTGTTTATCTGTAGATGTATTTGATTATTTTCTCCCTGTAACATTCCCTAAACCTAAGAGTACATACATAGATGTTTGCCTATAGAGAGTATTTGATGTTTACGATGGTCAAAAGATTGCTAGGTTTTTTTATGCAAATCATCTTTTAGGAACTTTGGGTGTTTGAATCATGTTAGGTTGTTTCTTAAGTTGATTTTGGAATTGAAATTGTTTTGCTCATTGCTGACATTGAAAGATTTCTTATTTTATCCACTACTGTATAATTTTTCTCGCCTTGAAAGAATTCTCTTTGTTCTCTATTGCATCCTTAGTACTGCATCTTTTAGATCCCACATGTTACATTCTTTTTCTTTGAAGTCCGAGTATTATCTGGATATGCAAACTAAATGTAACGTTTGGATCAAATATATTTATATTTTTAAAGGTGATTTTTTGGAAATACCAGTTGTTGTTGATTTTTTGGAAATACCAGGTGTAAAATTTTGCTCTAACTGTCAACATAATCTATTTAAAAATGCATGACTTGGTTGGCAGTAAAACAACAGACAATATAGTCTCTTACTCAGTTGACAACAAGATAGAATTGGGGACTGAGTACTGGCCTGAACGAGGTCGCGGGGATATGGTTTCAGTGCAAACTGATATTAACTTTTGTGTGGAGATTTACGAGCCCTTTCCAAAGATTTAAGGTGCTAGCAAAGAGTATGAAAAAAAAATCCAAAACGTGTAAACTGTAGAGCATTTCCAAGCGGAATAAATGTAAGTAACTCTACACTATCTCAGAGAACCCAGTCTGTTTTGTATATATGCTGCTTATTTGTGATTCGAATTTACTAATCAAAGGTGATGTAACTTTGTCGAGAAAATATGAAAGAAAAAAAATCTATCTTCATGTGCTGGACTTGGAGCCTCCTATAAGATTGTTAGTTTAGCATTTTATGACACTCATGCATATTTCCTTGCACCACTTTCTCTTTGCATTTCTGCCCATTCCTGAATTGGTTTGTTGCAGTCTTTCATTATACTTCTTTGTTGGTATGAGATCTTTAATGATTTTCCTTAATTTATTATATCCAGATTTACTCTGTTTACAGTCACAACTATCTTTGCTGTGAAATAGCCCTAGCTTTCACGAAATTGCATAGCACTATAGCAGTTAGTAGCTGATATCCATTTTCAATTGCATATAAAAAAAATTGTGTCGTAATTGTTATTATAAACAAACTCAATTCCATTATGTTTCTGAAATATATATATATATATATTAATTTTGTATGTGGCTCCCAAAATAAATATGGGCATTCCTGGTGACAACGTAGGCCTCTGAAGGTAAGGTCGTCAACCACATACACAACTTAAAATTATGATATTTTGAACATTACAGGAAATGGATAAAATTGGTCCGTTTGTCAAGAAAGTTAATGGTACATTGGTGTAAGTGAATGAAACAAATTGGCATGTCAGCGCATTTTCCCGTTTGTGACTTTGTCTTTAATCATTTAGTTTTCTTTTTGGTTCTTGATTATACAATTTCAATTTTAAAATCATGTGTTGTTTTTTTGGTAGGTCAGAATTGAAACTGGGAATTTAGACGAAACCCATATGGCGTATGGGATTTGTATAAGTATTTCATGTATTCTATCTAGAAGTCATTGTGTGCACATTGGAGAAACAACGGGAATGGCGTGTAAATACGCTTATGGATTTGAATTTTGGTTCATAATTTATAGGGATCTACTTCTATAAAAATCCTTTTGAGACGACATAGAACTTGATGGAAGTCCTCAAAGGTTAAAACTTGCTTCCATCCAGTTAGTTCAATCAAAATGTTTAGCTTATTAGGATGCAATAAGAATATTAGTAATTCCGAAACGAGTAACCCCTCTAATGTTCAATATTTTTTTGTGTTTTCATTTATTTATTTTCAACATTGTACTGATACAGTATTTAGCATGATTATTGTTATAATCAACTAAGGAGGATGAACAGGGGGTTACAAAGAACTTGACGAAGAAGAGGTTATGGGAACCATGCGACAACAAAGAAATTCCGAACAAGTAAGATAATTGTGTTCCACACTGATGAGCTATTTGAATATTATTTTAGTCTTACAATCTAATATGTGCAAATTTCAGGACAATGGTGATTATATCATGAGTTTGGAAATATCAAGAGTAAGTTTTGTACTCAGCAAGTGGATGTTGGGCAAGTACTACCAGGTGTTGATAGATACTGCTAGGAAGAGGTTGAGGAACTAGGTAATTTGTTATTTTTTGGATTATATAATTATGTTCTTGAACAAATTTATATCGCCATTAGTTTTCATGGTTCCGTGTTCCATAAAAAAATTAATAGGAATTCATTTTCTCAAACTTTGCCGTAGACCATTTTCTACGTTTTTTATTTGGTATTGCACTTAGATCGATCCCTCTTCTTTCCTTATAGTGCCTCATAATCAGTCATGTTCATTAGTCGTGGCAAATCCCCCTGTTCAAAAAGTGCGTCATATGGCCAAAAATGTATCCAGTTGATCGGTAGCAGGGCTTGAGATAAACCAAACAACATGGTTTGAATCACCATAATCTGACAATGTCACTGTCAAAATCTTAAAGGCAATGTTCTTGCTGTGCAGGGCATGAGATAAACCAAAAAAGATGAATGGAAGGACTGTATATTATTCTCCTAATGTTAAACTTACTTTTCTTCATTTTGAAGCACAGTGCCACTAAAGATAGAATCCTCTTCTAAATTTGACTCCTTCTACCACCAATAAATGTTTTATTTGACAACTTTTGTTTTCCCTTGAATCCTTTCTTTTTCAAATTATTTCGGTTTAATGTTACTAATTGTGCTTTTCCATTATCAGTGTTTAAGTCCCCACATCTGATGTTGTAGAAACTATGCAGGTGCCCTGTGCTAGACCATCACGTCATTTCAAAGAACTGAATCTAGCTCCCAACTCCTTTCTACCAAATGTCCATCCTACCCGTTCAGTTTTACATCTCCAGAGATCTTTTTAGTGGTTTTTTGTTGTTGTGCATCCAATATTTTGGTGAATATATATGTAAGACAAATTAAGTTTGTATTATCAACTACATAAGCAATTTAGTTTGTGGTTATCAACATTTTGGTGAACATGCTAATGGGATAACAAAGATTTGGTCGTCTTGGTAGTGAATAGAAACTGAGGAGGAGTTAGAGAACACATCTATATTACTAGGGAGTAACTGTGGCACTTTCTCATAAGGGAACTTGGGAACTGTAAGAAGGGAAAAACTGGTTATCAACAAGATTGTTTGAAGATGCAACTATCTCTTGGCTTGGCTTTAAAGTAGAATGTCGTTAGCATATGATACTGCATGACATAAAGTACATAAATATTGATCAACATTAATAGGTTCATTATATTAAGAAATATGGTGGTAGCCAGGCATGAGTTAATGGTCAGTTTTTATAGTAAAAGAATCATTCTAGAGAATTTTGTTTACGTCACCAGTATGATTAGCATGGTTTAGTCAGAAAACTAAACATCGCAGAAGAAACACTTGATTACCAAATTCTATGGGTGCTGATCCGTTAGTGTTATACTCCCTCCGTTCCTTTTTAATAGGCTGATTTTGTTTTTAGAGAAAATTAAAGAAATTAAGAGAATTAATCATTGAAAGTGGTCCTCATGACACTTGTGAATAAAAGAAGTGAAGTGAAATGGTCCTCATGATACTTGTCAGCAAAAGAAGTAAAGTGAAATGGTCCACATGACACTTGTCATCAAAAGATATTAAGAGAAAAGTGGTCCCAGAAAATTAAAATAACATTTGACTTTCTCAATTAGGAAACCAACCTATTATTTTGAAACATTTATTTATAGAAACCAGCCTATTAAAAAGGAATGGAGGGAGTATAAATTATAGAAACCATCCTATTAAAAAGGAACGGAGGGAGTATAAATTAACATTACAGTACATATACATCGCTTCTAATAATTATGGTTTAAAACTTTAGGTTCATTTTGGCATGTGTATTTTATTTTGATAACTTTATGCGGTTTCAGTTTGTTTTTTTTCATGTGTTTGGCACCTTCATTGAACTGAGGACAAGAAAGATCGATATTGTTGTGTTTTTAATAGTAAAATTTAAGCTCTAATTATCGTTTTTATTTCCCTATTTTGTTAATGAATTTTCTCTTTGCTAATCAATTAAAGTATCATTTTTAGTAATCCGAGACTTACAGTCCGGGTAGTCAGCAGTCTGATTTATCTAAATCAAGTGCTTTTGATTGGAATTTTACTAGGTAAACTGAATAGGGTTATAGGGGTCAAGGGAAGTGAGTGATGGAAAAAATATTTTGGAGGTGTTTTGGTATCTTTCAGTGGTGAATTACTTTATTTATCCAAGTTATTAATTTGTGTTTTCAGTTTGGGGTTTGCTCAAAAAAACAATGTCAGACCAAAAATGTACAGAGATGTCAGCAGTGCTCCTAAAATCATAAATCCAGTGATAATTTATATAAATTATATATGCCAAGGGACATTTCCCTGTGAAACAGCCCATGGCGAATACGAAAAATCTCAATTAACTATACATGAAGACGATATTTAACCCCATAGACATGCATTTACCTAAACAAACATATAGAAGAAGTCAAACTCTTACAGACTGTTTAATGACCCTAAACAAAACATAAAGAAGAAATCAAACTCTTAGGGACCGTTAAATACCCAGCTTAGGACAGTGTGAAATAGCCCGTACCGTTACGGCATGGGTCATTCCGTAGTAGGTTTTTAAGGGATATTTTTTTATGGGATTAACTTACGATAGGGTTTTTAAGGGAGATATTTTGGGAAGTTATTATGGGAGAGTTTTTTTAGGGGAGATTTTTAAGGAACAATTATTATCTCGTTTGTTCACAATTTTTTTAATGAAGTAATTTATTTGATTATTAGGTGAAAGGTTATTTTCATAATCAAGTCATATTATAACTAACTATGGGTTCTTTATATATAGAATTTTATTGATGGGTTTTTGATATATAAAAAAAATAATTTGGGCTTGAAAAAAAATTCCCCTAAAAAAAACTGACTGCTTTTTATACCGAGTTTCAGGTGTATTTACCTCCTAGTTCTTAGTTATACTAATTTAGCCGGAATTTTAGTTATTTAATACATTGTTTTTCAATTAGTTGGCATCCTTTCATTTAGAATATTATTAGGTAGGTTGAATAATTTGTTTATGGTGTTCATGTTACTTGTTATAAGCTTTTGGAAGGCCTTACTTACAGCGTTAAGGGCGCATTAAAACTTCGATAAATTAATGGTGTTAATACTGATAATTTTTATTAATTCATTGATAACGATGTTCTGTGTATATTTATCCCTATTTGGTCATCTTAATCTTATTGAAGAACACAGATCAAAATGGTGAACTCTTAATTCAGATGTCTTTCTTTGAATACCATGAGTAAACTCTTCGAAATTCGTATGTATGGTGTTTTTGAGCATGTTGTATGCATCCTTACTGTATCAATGAACTTCGGATGTCTACCTTTTCCTTCAAAAATATAAGAAAGAAAAACTGTAATTTCTGAAATCTATAATGTTATAGAGTGAACAAAAGTAGTTTCTTTTTAAAAACTTTTCTGCTTTATTCTACCGCTCATCGGTAACTTTGTTACAAGCTTCAAAGTACACCAGGAGAATAAGTTTGCTTTCTATCTTTTTAAAAACTCTAATAGTCATCACCATTTCCTTGCTCGGATCTGAGAAAGGTTTTTTCATTTAAATAAAATAAAATAAATAGATTATTTAATTAAAGATGATGTTATTTTGTGATTTTTGGTTCTGTTAACACATTTCTTCACTATTTGATCGATTTTTCGTTGTTAGAGCGATTATTTCTTCGCTTTAAAAATGATTATTTATTTACTTTAATGGTGATTCGTTCAATCTTTGTTGGTTGTTCTATGACTTGTTATTCTAGATTCGGGAGCATCGATGATCCACAATATTGCTTTGAGTTCATCTTCAACAAAAGGGATTTGGGGCATCCCGATTTTTCATTTATATGTACAAGATTAAGTGTTAACTGCTCTTTTCTTTTCGGAGCATATTTTATTAAAGAAGACAAACATTCAAAATGGTCGGAATTGATTTCTCAAACAAAAATTGGGTAACATCTTTTCTCTTTACTTCTCATAAATAAATTGGACATGTTTGAGGTATTTTTCTCTTTCGCTTCGCGATATACATGTGATTGGTATCTTTATTTGTATTTCGGTTTTGGTTTTATTTTTCTTGTAAACAAATCTTTTTATGCTTCAGAAAAAAAATAAAAAAAATAAATCATCTTTTTGAATTTTACAAATGTGATTGAATACACACACAAAAATAATAATAAGCGGTCAAGCATTGTTTTGAAAGACTGTCTTTAGATATAACTAAAATAAATTTATTAGTGTGTTATGAAATCCTTAACTGTCCAAAATATTCCCATCCGCTCGTAACTACATGGCACATACCTTAAAGCAGGTCAACAACAACACTTCAGGGATGGTTAAATTGAAAATATAACATATCAATATCAACATGTTATACTTGTAGTCATTTGATTCTTGAAAATGTGTATTACATTTCTTATTTCATTGAATTGGTAAGGATGTGAAACATACACAATGTCAACATGATCTTCTTAATGAATCAAGGATAATTATTGTTAAAATATGTTAATAGAGTCTTACAAACTTTAAATTCACTTTTATTTTGTAATCTATAGTTGCAGTATACATAGCATGAATATATAAGCTTGGACAGTGTACATTTATAAATATTTTAGTATGTCTTGATTGTTTTTTGATCTTCTTATTTGGTACTCTGGAGCGTAACTTTGAAAAACATACTCATGTTATTCAAGGTTCAAAACATGAATTTTTTAGTTAGAACATACCACACCCAGGGATAAATGAGTTTCTATTTTAGCAGCATAGTCATATATTTATTTATTTATTCGGTTTGGTGTGTTTAGCATGTATTCATTTGATGTCGGTAGAAATTTCATTAGATTTCTTCAAACGATGTTAAGCTAATAAATATTGTGTGGGGATAATAATTCGTAAACATGGCCTGAAAAGTTCAATACATAGTGTTAATTAACAGCTTTCCCCTATCATGCACGGTGTATAGCGAGAAGTGACTTTGGATTTTATATGTCCTCCTAAGCACATAAGGCTAAGTATTATGTAAAGGCATCAAACCCAAGTCCAAGTCTCAGAATCCTCTAGAGTATATGTAACTTAGATAACATATTCCCTTGAGGAGTACCAGATCATTAAGGAGGTGCCTCCTTAAGCCTATAAATACGTAATCTTGGGTTTAGGATACAAATATATCTCATCCTTAACCCCAACTTGAAGATTCTATCAATGAAGTACAATTTTATTCTCTAGTGCCTCTTTGTTTATGTCTTAGTAGTGAGTTTATCTCTACTTAGGTGTAGTGGTCAGCTTTTAAGCAACTACATTTTGCCGATGACAAAGGGGATCTTACGACTTTACCTTATGTAATCGGGTGTAGATGGTGGATTTTCGACAAAGGATAAAATCATAAACCCATAATTATACGAACCTCTGATCCAGCAATCAGACGCGAGTACTGAGACACGAGTCTCTCATCGAATCCTCTGATTGAGAATACTTTCTCTCAGAGTACATGTAGATATGTGGTCTCACGGCTAGACAACAACATATCTCATGAATACTGAACACTTTAGTAATTATTTCTATATAGTATCACGGGATGGACGTCTCCTAGACAGCTTGCTCTGCTAGTATAGAGCGATATCGTCTTCAGGATACAAACAACGAGTTTACCCTGACTATATAAAGGATATGAAGCTCCAGCAAGCTCATATCAGAATAATTAATGCTCCTAGATAGCTTGCTCTGCTAGTATAGAGCCATAAGATAATTATTCCCAAATTCTTGGATTCATCCATAGAATTTCCGAAAATATTCAAATATTTTCGCAGATATTTCATTACTGCAAACCATGGTTCTTCCCAGCAGAAATCCATGGGTTAGTAATAAATATTCAACGCACGGGCGTCTGACCTACCTCTAAGTAAGCCCCAATTTAAATGGTGAAAGTGTACTCAACGACGATGCACTAACAATCACCGCACGAACGAGTATTTCAAAATACGACGAGACGATGAACCTATGCAAAATAGGAAAGAAAATAAAAAATAATTAAAAATTGACCAAGGCGCTGGGAGCATGGGCCCACTGACCGGCCGACCGTGCCGTGGTAAATCCCACGCCAGTTTCATATTTTTTGTTATTTTCCTTGAGTTCATGAAAATTCTTTCATTTGAATAAATATCATTCGTTTTGAGGAAACTCCTCAGTTCCATGGTGTTTCTTTCACACCAAAGAAATAATATAAAATTAGGGAAGAATATTGTGGGGCGTCACCATTGGCCAACCGGCCATGCCTTGGTCCCTACCAGCCCCACACCTCATGGTTCCTCATCTTTTCCTTGGTCCCATAAAAAATAATATAAAATTAGGAAAACCAGTGTGCACGGGCCATAGCCGGTCGGTCAAACCCTAGATGGCTCCACATGTCCCTTTTTATTATTATTATATTTTTCATGTTTTCATAATCCCATGAAATTCCTTGATTTCATGATATTTCCTTCAAATTATGAAATTTTCTTTAAATTGTGAAATAATACATAAAATTAGGGAAGGCGCACGGGATCGGGCCCTGGCCGGCCAACCATGCTCCAAGACGGTCCCACACGCCCACACATCCCTTATTTTATTATTATTATTTTTTATGTTTCCTTCATCTCATGGAAACTCCTTGATTTGAACAAAAACTCTTTAATTTTAGCAAAACTCCTTGATTTTATCTTATTTCCCTAAAATCATGAAAATATTATAAAATTTTGGAAAACCATGTGGATTGGCTCCCTTGGCCGTCCGACCATGCCTTGGCCATGGACGGTCCCACACTTCATGATTCCTTCACTTTTTCATTATTTTCCTTCATCTCATGAAGTTTTGACGGTTTTATAAAAAAAACCTGGTTTTTTATATTTTCTAAAATGATGGCTCAAACGCACATCCGAAAATATCAAAATTCTCAAAATTGAGATACGAACACTTTGGGGACATGAGCATGTTACCTTGACCGACCAAGGTTGTCTCTTTGGCTCTCAATGAGCCGGTCTTACATATTTTCACAATTTAACCTAATTTGCGCAATTGCACGTATTAGGTCCAAAACTCTTCCAAACGACTTGGAACTTCATGGAACGATCAACACTTGATCCCGTGACCACCCAGGGCAGGTTTCATGACCCCTTGGTCGGTCCTCCACTTATTCATAATTAATTAGGTCTTATCACCTAATGTTGAACCCAGCATTAATTCGAATAAATGATTAAACCAGCATTTAATCATTCTTTCATCAACAAGTCACCAACTCTTCAAGAGGTCTTGGTGTTTGCTCACGTGAGCATATGGGTGTTACATGATTGATCCACAGTCTCATGAAACCAATCCTTCTTTCGTTCCATGGTTCAATTCCTAACAAACCATGAAGTGGTCATCAATTGATCAAATTAGGGTTTCTGAGTCCAAGGATCATAATTCCAGATTCAAACACTAATAAATTTATGACGATATCATGATCAATACTCTTATTAATTATACTCGGTTCAACTAACAATATTTTAATTAATATTTTATTTTGGTCACGCTGCCAATAATTCATCAAATGAGCAACACTTGCTCAGATAAGCAATACTTGCTCAAATCAGAGAATATTGGTTCAACTATCAATATTCAGCAAATCATCGAATGAGCAATACTTGCTCTCCTCAACTATGAACGTGAGGATCATGACCACGTTCAATCCATGAGTTTCAGAACATTTTACAAAATCATGTTCAACTCAATAAATACATGGACTTATCGTCCCATGATATCACGAAGTCAGCAACTGACTAAACTAACCACGAGACGTCAATCGTATCACTTGGGGGGGATATCAACTAGGGTTTTGGTCTGGCGGTCTACGACACGTGTGTTCAAACATACGATGGAATGTGAGCAAGTCGTGCAATCAGTTGAAGGAGTTAACAAAGTAGTGGTTGGAAAATCAACCAAGTCTCCGCACGATGAGCAACTGGTTTCAAACACTATTTCCATCTCTCCACTCTTTGATTCCATAAACTGTCACACTTCACGGGATCATGGTGTCTACAATTCCAGCAATATGAATAAGTCTCTGAATCATGATTAAAACAACAACGACGAGAATCTCACGTCTCATTGACATCACTGGATCATCAACTCATCAATTGAGCAATTACTCTCAACTGAGAAATTTCAATCATTCAGAACTTATCATATTCAGAATTCACAACACACCTACAATCTTTGATTACCATTGATTCCACACATTTCTCAGCTTCCCTCCTACAGATCGACCCATCCTCTCTTGTGAAAGAATTTACTCTGGAACGGCCATTTTCTTGGTTTAGGCCAGAGTACTACAGATTGATCTCTCGAATTCAAAGTACTCCCTTCTTGCAGTGCATCTGTGTGAGGTTGAACATTTCGCTCGGTTCAAGGAGTCTCCTCCGCACGATCGTCTCCACAATTTTATAAAAACCACCAAATCGTTTTGCCCCATCTATAGATTGGCGACCACAGTGGGAGATTAATCTCTCGGTTGAAATCTCTTATTTTCACAAGATGGTCGGTCATAGGAGTAATTCGACGGCTCCAAACTCAATGCAGAATATTTTAAACGGATATATTTCCCCTTCTAATGCTACGTCCGATAGTGCGGAAAACAGGGAAATCCCAACTCTAACTGAGTTGGCACGAGTTCTAAAGATCCACACCAGAAACATGGATCTGATGAAGGATATAATGAACCACATACTTGATTTCCTCATCAAACTCACATCCGAGTTTGGCAGAATCTCCGCTCTAGAAGTCCCAGCACTGGGGACTGACTCGTCACACGATGGTCCTCAAAGAAACAGTTTCACTACTTATGAGAAGCCGGTGGACCAGGAGGTTGCACAGCTAGTTGAAGGCTTATGCGAACTATTAAACTTTTCTAGGAAGCAATGAAAAGACACGTTTATTGCACTCAACCAGATATCATCTGAGGTACCATTAGCTTCCTTATCTCCAGTAGTTGAAGAAGCGTTCATGACATCTGAGCACTCGATCAACAACATCACCTTTGGAGAAGAGGACCGCATAGCAGACGAAGGACATAATCGAGCCTTGTACGTAACCGGTTTTATCAAAGACTCTGAGTTCAAGAGAGATCTCGTTGATACATGCGCTTCTACAAATATTGTCACTATGAAGACCCTCAAGGCGGCCAAATTTCCACGAAATAAATCATTCGTCATCTTATCTTGATGACGGGTTTTAAAGGAAGCCAGATCCGTACATATGGATATGCATACATAGACCTGAAGGTGGGGCCTATTCAATCAAGAGCCAAGTTCCACGTGATTGAACAAGAGCCTGACTATCACATGATACTCGGATGACCATGGATCCATGATAACATGGTGGTTCCTTCAACATACCATCAATGCATGAAAGCCCTAATCAATAACAAAATTGTACGTATTACAGCTTCATCATCTCCTTACGCCCTGGTCTACGACGTTGAATTCCTTGAGTCGCATCCTTGAACCTCCAAACAAGATTTACAGTGCTCCACTCCCAAGCTGGGAGTCCATCGAAAAACCTACAAACAAGTCATCATCCTCAAACGTCAAATCAGTTAAGCCGCATGCTACACCAATTAAACGCCGCAAGGATCAGATCTCAACTCAGGGATCTAATTTCATAAGCAGTCATGATACGGAGGGTAGAATCATTTACCGGCGCAAGGATTAGCAATTAGAAGGGGAGAACGACGAAGAGTCTCCCCGCCCCAAAGAATCATGTTAGAGTGAATCATCACTCGAAGAAGAGGTTCAAGATGGTCCTCGACAATTACAAGATGACACTGACTCCACCACTGATGATCTCGAAACGATCAACATCGGAACAGAGGATGATCCAAGGCCGATTATAATTAGCTCAACACTGTCACCAGAAGAACAGACAGAGTTAATAGCATTACTGAAAGAGTATTAAGATGTCTTCGCATGGACGTACGAAGAAATGCCTGGTCTAGACGACAAATTGGTTACTCATCATTTGCACATCACTCCTGGCTCCAAAGCTGTCAAACAACCGCCTAGATAGTTCATACACGAAGTCGGAAAAAAAATCAAGGTCGAGATTCAGAAACTATTAGCAGCAGGGTTCATCAAACCTATTCAACACCCAACATGGCTGGCGAACGTTGTTCCTGTCAAAAAGAAAAATGGTCAAATCAGATGTTGTGTTGATTTTAGAAAACTGAACAAATGTTGCCCGAAGGATGACTTTCCCATACCCAACATTGATATACTCGTAGATGCAACCAGCGGTCACGGTATGTTCTCATTCATGGATGGCTACAGTGGATACAACCAGATCAAGATGTACGAACAAGATTCCAACAAGACTGCATTATGTACTCCTATCGTGAACTTCCACTACACAGTGATGCCTTTCGGATTAAAGAATGCCGGTGCCACATATCAACGAGCCATGACCGCCATATTCCATGACATGATTCACAAGTAAGTGGAAGACTATGTCGATGATGTCGTGGTCAAATCGAAGACTTGAGCATCTCACTTCCAAGTTCTAAGGAAAGTTTTTGAAAGATGTCGAGAATACAGACTAAAGATGAACCCTCTGAAGTGCGCTTTTGGTGTTTCCTCCGGAAAGTTTCTAGGTTTCCTGGTCACAGTAGAAGGAATCAAAGTCGATCCGGAAAAGACGAAAGCTATTACTACCATGCCTCATCCACGCACTGTGAAAGAACTCCAAAGTTTCATGGGCAAGGTAAACTATATTCGGCGTTTCATCCCTGGATTAGCTCATCTCATTGCTCCATTCACCCCTCTATTGAAGAAAGAAGCCAGTTTTACATGGACTGTTGTACAACAAGAAGCATTCCAGAAGATACAACAGATGTTGTTATCACCTGTTGTCATGAAGTCACCGGTGTAAGGACGACCATTGTACTATACACAACTTCTAGTGATGTTGCTATTGGAGCACTCCTTGCTCAAGAAGATGACGAAGGCGTCGAACGACCAATTTACTACTTCAGTCGTACAATGCGGGATACTCAATTCCGATAACCAAAAGCCGAGAGAGCATGCCTGACATTAGTACGTGCAATTCAGAAATTCAGACACTACTTGCTGTCTAACAGAGTCTTGCTCGTTTCCAAGGCTGACCCTATAAAGTTTCTACTATCAAAGCCGACCTTGATAGGAAGACCAACAAAGTGGTTACTCCAGATGTCAGAATTTGACATAGCATGTACACCACCCAAAGCAATCAAGGGCCAAGCAGTGGCAAACTTACTCGCTGCCTTTCCAGGAGACGATGCAACAGTGTTACATGAAGACGTACCCGGTGAGTTTCCATATGTCTTAGTCATAAAAGAAGAGACATGGATTCTATACTTTGACGGTTCCGCCACCCTTATAAATAACACTGGAGGAGCAGGCATAGTACTAGTCTCTCCATCTAGTGTGGTTTTCTCACATTCATTCAAGCTGGATTTTCACTGCACCAACGATTCAGCATAATATGAAGCCTTCTTACTGGTATTGTCTCTAGCTAAGCAAGCAGGAGCAACACACCTCGAGATAAGGGGAGATTCAAAACTACTGGTCAATCAGATGAATGGAACATACTCTCTCAAAGAAATCACGCTTGGTCCATTCAGAACTGAAGCTCAACGGCTGTTACTTATTTCGCTGACGCAACGATTGTCCATACTGGACGAACTCACAATAGACACACCGACTGTCTGGCAACTCTCGCTGCTAAGCTGCAATTTTAAGGAGCAGAGAAGACCATCACTGTAGCAAGGCATATTGTGTCATCTACCTGGATTTCTCAAGTCGAAGACATCCAAGCAGATGATTTGCGAGCACCTATTATTCATGAATTAACCAGTTCTCTTTCATAAGGGAAAATCAGTCTCAAGGAATTGAGGAATTATTTTCTACTTCATGGAGCTTTATACTATCGAAACTCTGATGGGTCTTTATCACGATGCCTTGGACCTGACGAAACAAACGAACAACTCAAGCACATACATAAAGAAACCTGTGGACAAACGCTGGTGGTAACACTTTATCGAAAGCTTCAAAGAATGGTATACTATTGGACTTTCATGGAGGTTCAATCAAGAACTTTGCAAAAGTCATGTCCCAACTGTCAGACGCCTCCTTATCACTTGGATGCTATAACTTCCCATCACACTGGAGACTGGAGGGAACCTTACATCAAATACCTCCGGGACAATGAGTTACCGCTGTAAAAGAAAGAAACAATCAAGCTCATTCAGAGAGCTAAGAGATTTGTTTTTCTTGATGGGATCTTATATCGCAGAAGTTTTGGTGGAAACCTGCTGAGATGCTTAGCTGAGCATGAGATCCCAACAATCCTGAAGGAGATGCCCGATGGAGAGCATCAAGGAAATAGGAAATTATTTCTCCAGATTTATGAGAAATATTACTGGCCGACCATGGAAGATGATGCAGCTGCGCACGTTCAAAGATGTCATCAATGCCAATTTCATGGTAATCTCATCCACACTCCTTGTCTCCCATTGAATTCTGTGAATGGTCCATGGCCCTTTTATAGCTGGGGACTGGATATCATCGGGAAAATCAATCCAGCATCTTCGAAGCAGCATGAATACATCATCACTGCAACCGAATATTTTACCAAATGGGTTGAATCCATTCCTCTTCGAAGCACCACTGGAATCACGATTGCAGCCTTCATCAAAGAGCACATAATATGCAGATTCGGTGTTCCCAAACAAATTGTTACCGATAATGGAACCCCTTTCACCAACAAGCATGTGACATAATTATTCGAGGAATACGACATCAAACAAGTTTTGTCTACACCATACTATCCCCAAGAAAATGAGCAAGCAGAGAGCACCAACAAAACTTTGATAAGTATTCTCAGTCGAACAATTCATGATAATCCCCGAACCTGGCACGAACAATTACCTATGGCTTTTTGGGCTTATCGAACCGCGTAAAGGAGCTCGATCGGGACTTCACCGTATTCTCTTGTCTATGAGGATGATGCCATATGCCGGCAAAAATCAAAATTTCTTCAGCAAAGATCGTAACATCCAGTGGAGTGCAATGGGATGAAGCTGAAGTGTCCAACTCAAGAGTTTATGAACTAGACATGCTCGAGTCAAAGCGGTCTAAGGTGGAAAAATATGTATAAACCTACAAGCAAAGAATCTCCAGAGCCTACAACAAAATGGTAAGACCTCGAACATTTCAAGTAGGGGATCTGGTATTAAAGACAGCAAAGCACATTCAACAAGACATGTCTGCTCACAAGTTCTCCCCGAAATGGGAAGGGACGTATGTAGTTACCAAAGTAGTATCTAGCGGATATTACAAAATCTTAAAGATTGACGGGGGAGTGGAAGGAAATATAATCAACGGCAAATGGCTTAAAGCATATTATGCCTGATCCATTGAAAATAACTGCCTTTTCATCATTGCAAGCATTTTCAAAAATGTAATTTCCATTCCTCGAAAGAGAATTCAAATTCTCCTTTTTTCATTAAACATTTCATAAATGAGCAAAATTCATTCGTACCATGATCAATTATTCCACCTAAACAGAAACTTAAATCAATTCAAAAACAACAATCATAAATGCTCACTCAGAGCAAACCATCTAGCAGTGGATAATCCCTATAAGAAACTTTGTCAAGTTTCTTTTGAAAGATCCTAGTCTTTACCTTCAAATCCTCAATTGCCTTCTCGACCCTAGCAGATTCCCGAGCCAGTATCTTCTCCTCCTCCTCCTCCAATAAAGCAATGTTCACGAAAATTGCATCAGCAGCCTATGTTGCCTTATGAATATTGATTATCTCAAGTCGATGGCGGATCCAGCTCACGTTAAATCGCAATGTCTCACAGTTTGAGATAATCTCATCCCATTCATGCAGCTCATGGTTTTTGACATCTCGCAAGTGCATTTGGTTCATTTCCTTAATAATTGGAAACAACCCATCTACCGTGGTTAAGAGAGTTGGAAGAAATCCTTTTCATACCTCTGTAGTGGCAATATGGCCATACTTCTTCCAGATCTTAGTATACAGAGGCGCATGACATTTGGGAACGACGAACCCGCCAACCAATTTATTGTTCGGGAAAGTATTGATCAAATGGGCTTCAAATGGGAGTCCAGCTGCAGGATATTTAGGGCATGAACATTGTCTCCTGTATCCATGGACTCTACAGAATCTTCACCAACTCGGTCGGTGCTATCCTAAACCTCGACTACAGTCACAGACTTTCCGTTCCTTCTTCTGGCATCGATAACGACGCGAACATCTGCCTGCAATGAAATGAAGGAGTACTTAATTCCAATAAGAGCACAATATAATCTCAAGAGTTATAAGATTATTCACAGATGATCTAGCCTCAGCTCGAGATAACCTATACCGGACAGGAGCTCTAACAGTTCGCATGGGCCGAGAAGAAGTGTTCTTCTGATTATCCTGCAATAAGTCATTTGCTTAATGATCAAATCATTATATTGATCAGGAAAATATGAAAATAGATGCAACTTACTGAGATGGACGCTGCTATTTCACGCTTCGACTGAGTATCATCTTGAAAAGAGATACCATTGCTTGACATGACGGCAATAAGGTACGATAAAGAATTCTATGCACGATGAAACTAACTCAGGAATGGAAGAAATATTTACGTAGACGATAGACTCGAAGTCTTGAAGATATATGTTAGACACGGTGAAGGTTTATCTTCTGTGGATAGTCAATTCAGTTGCGGGTTTTACTGAAACCCTAAGATTTCAACAAGGATGACACTGGAGATGCGGAGAAAAACAACTGAGGACTGACGCACATGGTCAGGATTACACGGATTCGGGTGTAACACGTATTGTCTCAGCCCACGCAACACGTTTCTCAGTACTTTCTGCAAACGAGAATCACTAAGACGAGTCGAAGGTCATGATGAATTTAAGGGCACGAACATTGGTTCGCTTATTCAATCCAAGAAGAATCAACATTAATAAAAGGGTTTTCTCATTCAAAGAAAATTCTAAATCAGGAGAAAATTTGTTCAAATCATCGAAGAAATATCTACTATGAAGCCTAAGGAACATTCAAATGTTTCACAAAGAAAAGAAGATGGAAATAAAGCTATTCGTCATATTCGTCATCACTATCCTTATCATCATCTGAGTCATCGGAATTGTAATCACTATCCTCCTCTTCATCAGAATCAGAATCAGCAGCGATGGGGTTCAGACGAGCTTCAGGATCATCATTTGAATCCGAATATTCTTCCGATTCAGCTCCAATTTGCTTCATAGTCCTCTGGTACTCTCTTTCACATCGATCAGACCAAGTCCCGGGTACCTCCCATATGTCTTCTTCAGAATCATCAGCATCAAAATCAGCAGGCCTCCCGTCCAAGAATTGACGTTTCTCATCAGTCCTTTGTATTTTGCGCTTGATTCGATCCTTTTCACACCGAGCCTGTTTTGCATCATCCTCAGCTTTTATTTTCCTGAGTTTATCGAAAGTGACCCTCCGCTCATTTAAGGGTACGCCAGACTTTGGCCCCTCACCCTGAGAAGCCTTAGACTTTGATACAGGAACTTTGGAATACTCATCAGAAGAGCTAGAGGAAGAAGAGTAATTGTTGTTGTCGGACATTTTCTGGAATCGAAGCACAAAAGGTTACCAACATGCAAAAAAATCCATCGGCAAAAATGGTAATTCTTAAATCTTACCTTTTACGCTTCCACTAACAGTAGTGAGAGTAATTCTAGAGTTAACAATTCAATATCGTTCGTTTCTTCGAAACCTACAGAAGACAAACAAAACTCAGATTTTTTCATAAAATCATGAATATTTCTACTGTGTGAACATTCACCATGGAATCATGAAAACTAAAACATTATTTCATCATAAATAATTGTTTATTTCTAAATAGTATTGCACAAAACTCAAGTTTTGATTTTAGAGAAAATAATATATATTTGCATATATATATGTAAAGAAAACGTTTTATTTACTCACGTAAATAAATAAATAAAAATTTCAACGTGAGCAAGGCTCACAAAAATAAATTTGTGGACACACCACGGTTTCAAAAGAAAAATCCATGAATAGACCATGGTTTTATAAAAAAATCTTTTCCTACGTATCGTCATTCGTCTTTAAAACGAAGGTTTATTTCGACTTTGTGAAAGCTCACACATCATAAGATAAGGTTTTGATTTACATGAAAGCTCATACATAAAATTTTATCACTGGATACAAGTCCATATATATATATAAAGAAGAAAAACTTTTCTTCGTATCATTGTTATTCCTTAAAACAAAGGTTTATTTCGATTTTGTGAAAATTCACCTTTTCATGATAAAACTTTGGCTCACGTGAAAGCTCATAAACATAGTTTTATCATTGAACCTAAATATTCATATATGAAGAAAAAATCTCTCCTAAATCAGGGATTATTATTAGTTTACAAAAACTAACGATCAAACGAACATACGTTTTCAAAAACGAGGGTTTTCGACAAAACCCACACTCATATATGCACATGTATATAACTTCAACATGATCACATCATGAAACTCACATGAACTCAGCAAACATCGAAAGAAAAAGAACAATGTTTGGACGCTCACCTGGTCGGCGCCGGCGGAAAACAGCTGGACAGCGGCAACAACAACGGCGGCGCTGGTGGTCCGGCGAATTTTTTCTCCTCCCTTGCTGCTGGCGTGAAGGTGATGGAGAGATGAAAAATTCTGGTCGTGGGAATTTTTTTTTTAAAAAAGGAACAATTCCTTTGATATAAATTTTATTTCCAAAACCTAATTTTCTAAGGATTTCCTTATTGGGCCCGGCCCGCGAATCCTAAACGACCAAGGACCTGTCATCCGAATCAGCGGTTCAACACCAATTTATGCTCATGAAACGACGCTCTATCATGCCACTGGGATCTTCATTCAAGTCATGGTTTGCTCGTACTATCAAAATCCGGTAATGTCTTAACTTACAACTAAGTTCGATTACTTATATTATTTATGGCCGGAAAATCACCATTCAATGCTGAGTGAGGAACACGGATTTCCTCACTAAGCAAGGGACTTAATGTAGATGATGCATTTTCGACAAAGGATAAAATTGTAAACCCATAATTATACGAACCTCTGATCCAGCAATCAGACGTGAGTACTGAGACACGGGTCTCTCAACGAATCCTCTGATTGAGAATACTTTCTCTCAGAGTACATGTAGATATGTGGTCTCACGGCTAGACAACAACATATCTCATGAATACTGAACACTTCAGTAATTATTTCTATATAGTATCACGGGATGGACGACTCCTAGACATCTTGCTCTGCTAGTATAGAGCAATAACGTCTTCAGGATACAAACAACGAGTTTACCCTGACTATATAAAGGATATGAATCTCCAGCAAGCTCATATCAGAATAATTAATGCTCCTAGATAGCTTGCTCTGTAGTATAGAGCCATAAGTTAATTATTCCCAAATTATTGGATTCATCCACAGAATTTCCGAAAATATTCAAATATTTTCGCAGATATTTCATTACTGCAAACCATGGTTCTTCCCAGCAGAAAAATATAAGAAAGAAAAACTGTAATTTCTGAAATCTATAATGTTATAGAGTGAACAAAAGTAGTTTCTCTTTAAAAACTTTTCTGCTTTATTCTACCGCTCATCGGTAACTTTGTTACAAGCTTCAAAGTACACCAGGAGAATAAGTTTGCTTTCTATCTTTTTAAAAACTCTAATAGTCATCACCATTTCCTTGCTCGGATCTGAGAAAGGTTTTTTCATTTAAATAAAATAAAATAAATAGATTATTTAATTAAAGATGATGTTATTTTGTGATTTTTGGTTCTGTTAACGCATTTCTTCACTATTTGATCGATTTTTCGTTGTTAGAGCGATTATTTCTTCATTTTAAAAATGATTATTTATTTACTTTAATGGTGATTCGTTCAATCTTTTTTGGTTGTTCTATGACTTTTTATTTTAGATTCGGGAGCATCGATGATCCACAATATTGCTTTGAGTTCATCTTCAACAAAAGGGATTTGGAGCATCCCGATTTTTCGTTTATATGTACAAGATTAAGTGTTAACTACTCTTTCCTTTTCAGAGAATATTTTATTAAAGAAGACAAACATTCAAAATGGTTGGAATTCATTTCTCAAACAAAAATTGGGTAACATCTTTTCTCTTTACTTCTCATAAAAAAAATTGGATACGTTTGAGGTATTTTTCTCTTTCGCTTCGCGATATACATGTGATTGGTATCTTTATTTTTATTTCGGTTTTGGTTTTATTTTTCTTGTAAACAAATCTTTTTATGCTTCAGAAAAAAAATAAAAAAAATAAATCATCTTTTTGAATTTTACAAATGTGATTGAATACACACACAAAAATAATAATAAGCGGTCAAGCATTGTTTTGAAAGACTGTCTTTAGATATAACTAAAATAAATTTATTAGTGTGTTATGAAATCCTTAACTGTCCAAAATATTCCCATCCGCTCGTAGCTACATGGGACATACCTTAAAGCAGGTCAACATCAACACTTCATGGATGGTTAAATTGAAAATATAACATATCAATATCAACATGTTATACTTGTAGTCATCTGATTCTTGAAAATGTGTATTACATTGCTTATTTCATTGATTTGGTAAGGATGTGAAACATACACAATGTCAACATGATCTTCTTAATGAATCAAGGATAATTATTGTTAAAATATGTTAATAGAGTCTTACAAACTTAAAATTCACTTTCATTTAGTAATCTATAGTTGCAGTATACAGAGCATGAATATATAAGCTTGGACAGTGTACATTTATAAATATTTTAGTATGTCTTGATTGTTTTTTGATCTTCTTATTCGGTACTCTGGAGCGTAACTTTGAAAAACATACTCATGTTATCCAAGGTTCAAAACATGAATTTTTTAGTTAGAACATATAAAAATAGAACATACATGTTTATGGGTGAAAACTACTTCTGCTCGTTTTGGTAATTTGGGGTGTGTGGATGAGAAGTGAATCTAAACCCTAAACAAATACACTGCGCGATGAGTGCTTTTGATTCGAGAGATCAATCTATACAATTCTGGCCTAAACCAAGAAATGGCCATTCCAGACTTGTTTCGGTCACAAAGTGAAGGAGATGGGGTTGATCTTAGGGAGGGAAGCGAAGAAGGTGTTGAGATTGTGAAGGTGTAGGCTTGTTTATGACTTGTAACAGAAAGGTGAGCAGTCTTACGATTAATGCAAGCAGGATCTTGGTGTTTGAATACGTGTTGTATTAACACTTGGTTTCTGTATTGTGTTGTCTGTTCGGAAATAGGGAGGAGAACCTATTTATACAAGTCATTTGAGCCTTATTCACGTGTTTCATAGGAAGTGGAGGAAGTGGAGTGATGGAGTAGTGGAGTGGTGTGTTAGTGTCACACGATCAATCTTGTCCACTTCTACCATCATCATTAACCGTCCATGTCTTCCTGACACGTTCTTGTGATGGCGCGTTACACGCGATAAACCGCCAGACCAATACCCCAGTATGTATCCCCTAGTTTGTAACATGATTGATGTCTCGAGTGTGTGGATCGTGGGACCCACAGAAGGTAGCATGTAATGCTAGTTAAATAACTAAGCTATTTAGGAAGTCGATACTTGTAAAGTATCGTGTGTATTCTATGCATGTTATGCATCGAATGTATTCGGCATATATGAAGCATCGCTATTGAGCATCATGCCCTTCCTACTTCACGTGAGGGTTTGGAGGTTGCGCTAGAAAACCCTCCCATGGCCGACCATATGGCGTGGTAGAGCGGCAGACGGTGATCACGGTGATACCTAACTGGCCGCCTAACTCCTATCTTAGGCCGTCTGTCCAAGCTGGCGAAGTTGGACGGATAAGATGACTCGCGACCCACACCTGTGACTCTCGGATTAAGGTTTAGAAGGTGCGCAAGTGCGCTCCTTTAGCTTGGACGAATCCAAGCCTAGGAAACATTTCATGGATGAACGATCAGGCATGCATGTAGACGGCATGCTGATGTCCATGTCCATGCTTCACTGTCCCACAGAGGTTTGATCTAGGCCACTCGAATTTACAGGGGAAGTTGAGTGGCTGATATCGATTTGCGATAGAAATCCTATGCCGCAAAGGATTCCTAAAGGGCGCGGTATGCCACCTTCAAGACACGCGTTTCGAGATGACCAAGCTTTGTCGTTCTCGGCCGATTGGTCCGGCGTGTAGGTGGTAGGTTGGTATTCACGCCTATACATGGCTGTCCCATGGAAACGTGATCTAAGCCACTCAATTTGTCTGGCGAAGTTGAGTGTTCGAGATTAGTTTGTGATTTGGGAAGCGTAACCATACCAGTTTGGACGCACGAACCGAGGCACCTGACCAAGGCTGGTTTTGGCCGATTGGTCGGACATGAAGCCGGGCCCACGGTGATCATGCTAGCATGTCCGGCCCTCCCTGATGTTTCATCTTTGCCTTCCATTCAAGCCTGCAAAGATGGACGCTTGAGATGATTTTGCGACACATAGATGATGTCGTAAACCTCAATTAGGGTTTTTCCGGTCGTGCATCATGCTTGGTTAGGTGCGTAGGAATTAGGACAACCAATCATGGTTGTAACTGACCGAAGGGTTATGTGTGTAGGCGGGCCCATAGTGATTGTGTTGACATGCTCTGGGCCCTTTGAATCTACATCTACACCCTCCATCTATGCCTGCGAAGATGGATGGTTGAGATCGTTTTTGCGACACATGTAATATGCCGCAAACCCTAATTTAGGATTTCTTGTCCATTCCGCTCGGTTTGGACGGTTTGGCAAGCTATGTCACCCCTTTTGGGGAGGCCGACCACGCGGGGCCCGCGTTGAGTCGGCAGTGAATGTTCCGATACCTGCTTGGGGGTATTGGATTCGATCTCGACCATCCAATTATGCTGGTGAAGTTGGGTGATCATGATCGTTTCTAGACTATTATGGACAGTCTAGACGCTCAATCGGGCTAGTATAACACACCGAGAGTTTACACGCTCAATCGGGCTAGTATAACACACCGAGAGTTACATGCTAAATCGGGCTAGTATAACACACCGAGAGTTATAGCCTGTACAGGCATTTCGTGCATGCCTCACTGTTGGTACTTGGATATTCATGCTACTCTGCTGCGAGTAACAATCAGTCATCATGCCGCACCAACAATGAGAGTTCTACTAGGAACAACACAGGAAATACAAGGCGTTTAATGCATTAATCAATAATGCTAAAATTCACAAAATATTCGGGGGATGGTTGCTACATGCTCCATTCTAGGTGAATTAGTAAAGTGAAGAAGTATTCATCACTTATAAAATAATCTCATCCTCTGCAGGATGGTTACATAAAAATGGTTTTACAACTTTAGCCCTAAACTAAAATCCACCATCAACATTAAGTCCCCTGCCTAGCAAATGATGGTTACACTATTGTGGGGTAGGCATGAGAAAGCCTTGCTCGTCCGCTATTGATAGCCCATGTGAACACGCCGTTGCAAGCATGGAATCCTGAGTGGGACCGGTTTCCTTCCTTGGGTGCTTGAAACAAAAGAGGAATCCCTGTCCTATTGGGATTCTTCTAATTTTTGCGTATAAAAGGGGAAGACCCTTTTCTTTTTCTCACGATTTTTTTTTTGTGCTCGGCCTTGCTCCTCCTGCTCACGATCCTCCATTGCTGGACGTCTTGTTGTCACTGGACGCGTTGCTGCCACTGCCGTATGTCGCCGGACTTCCGCCGCCATTGTTCGCTCGTCAGGTAGGTGCTCCATCATCTTTTTTTTTTTTTTTTTGACGCCAAACCTTGTTTTAGGTAAACCTCTTTTATTCCTTGAGGAAGTCATTCTTGGCTTGAATTTCGTAGACACGATTCCCATGAGTATATAAAGATCATGTTATAATACGTGTGAATGAATACGGGATCGTTATGCATGTTTGGTTAAACATGGGTCACATCCTGCTCAAACATCAACCTTATATCCGTCTTGTGGCTTTCACCAATACCGGCTTCATGGTCTTGAATGGTCCCGCTTGCTGACGCGTCCCAATGCCTGCATGACTGTCGCGATTTGGTGACGTGACCTAATACTGGCCTTGCTTGAATCTAATATCATCCTTGCCCGCTTTATTCGAATATGGGCCCGCTCGTAATCGGTCAAGATTAAGTCCCCAGGATATAATTTGGCATGTTTCTTGGACTGGATGCGTTTCTTCTCATTGTACGACGATTGCATTCAAATATCCGATAAATATCCACTGATTGTTATCCCGTGTTTGTAACCTTTACAGACGGTAGGTGAAGACTCCTCTTTTCTCCAGGATCTTGTTAACTCGTGAAATATAAAGAAGACGCTGAGTCTTCTCTCATTGCAGAATTGTTTCTTTCTTTATACAGGTATTGCTCCACATCCATTGTATAACTTGATCTTCTTGATGATGACTTTCGTTCACATAATTATAGATCCTTTTTGTAGAATGGAGGCGGATAGCAAGGACTACTCTGGTATCTCTCCTGAAAAAAGCTTCTAAGTGAATAAACCCGAGACTAATGGTCCGTTCGAGGAGGTGATGGCTAAAATTGATGTTCCGCTTCTCGAAGCTGATCGCGCCATACGGGGCATGCCAATTTTGTACCTTCGTGTCGCTCGAGAACGTGTTCGTGATCTTCTGACTTTAATCGACAGGGAATAAAAATGGATGCTTGAGGAAGCGTTGCAACCACCGATAAGCGCAAGAGCTGAGAGATTTATTGCACGGCTGAAAAAGGCGAAGAGTTTAACATGAACCGCCTCCACGGGAAGACATGAGTGATTATCCGATCCGCGATGGTGTGATCATTCTTGATTCTGATACGGACGAGCCCGAGCTCCCAAAAGTTGCCAGCACGATCTCCAATGTTGCAGTGGCTCTTGAGGATGATATGGAATATGCCCCTACTAGGGACATCGTGGAGAATGTGATTGCAGAAATACCTAAAGCGGGGGCTGAGGCAGACCCGGAGGAAGAAGCAGTAGCGGCATGTGATAACGTTGAGGCAGACTTCAATGGTGGAGAAGACACGGTCGACCTTTGATGACTGAATCTTCTTGTTATTTCTCTTTTCTTCTTTTCTAAGTATTTTCCCGTGATTTTGTGAACACTTTTCTCCTTGTACTCAGTGGCGGCTGAGTCCAAGGTTTTGCTTATTTATGTTTACTTGTTTGAACAAGTTTCTTATTTTTGAGGTAAATCCTTTATTAAGACCGCATCATAGTGGTTGTGCCTTCATATGATTGTATATGATTCTTGTGAGAAGAGAAGTAATGCCATAATAAAATAACACGGACCTGTCCACACTCTCCTGGTGTAAGCTCGTATGTTCCCTCCTGATGTAAGATGGGACAAACTGTTCAAGATGCATTCCATTTTTCCTTTGCATGCATTCTATTCCTCCCCTAGTTAGTAAGTTCGCGAATGATTCACGAATCATTCACGAACTTTTCCGTATCATACGTATTCGCGTACTTTGGGTGAACTACTGAATTGCCGGACTGAATATGCGGCTTTTGTGGACTTTCCGGATTATACGCGAATAATCCGGCGACGCGAATAGTCCGGCAGATAAATACGGTG
Organism: Papaver bracteatum; assembly: GCA_023529315.1. Classification (NCBI taxonomy): domain Eukaryota; kingdom Viridiplantae; phylum Streptophyta; class Magnoliopsida; order Ranunculales; family Papaveraceae; genus Papaver; species Papaver bracteatum. The sequence goes on from JAJJWX010000603.1 coordinate 2,490,652, forward strand.
CCATCTCACATGTTCCATGTATAGAAATTAATGTTAACAAAAATTTACATAATGAGAGATTCGAACCTAGCATCTCCCGCGCTCTAACTCTCGACCCAACCACTGCACCATCCAGCTGTTGGTGATAGTTTTGCATATATGCGTATATATATTACAATATTACTAAAAAAAACAAAATACATACTACTCAAAGGGTATTTCTATTAATTTAAGTAACCCGAATTTTCTGTTCCGAACTCACATTAATAAACTGAATTATACACGTACGTATGTCGTTCCGACTTACTGCCGAATGACGAATTGTTGACCGGATTTTTGACCGAATTTGATTTTTACAAATCCGTATAATACTCGTACGTATCCCATTCCGAACGTTTCCCGTACCACAAATTACTAACTAGGATTCCTCCAACTTTCCCGAAAGGTGTGAAGTGTTTTTAGGGTTCTCTGGTTTAATCTGGTGGGTAATAATGGTTTAATCTGGTGGATAATGATGACTCTGGTCGAACCTGGGTCTTTGTGTCATGCCAAGGGTAATTTTTTTTAAAGAAAGTAATACTTTAATTGAGAAATTGGAACCCTAATAATTATGAATGCAAGTATTGCAATCAATTTTTTGAAGGAATTACAAAATAGCAAGGAAAGGGAAATTGTTGGAGGAACGATGGAGGAACCATTACGGAGAACGCCGAAGAGGAAGAGTAGAACAACATCTCTAGGTACTGTAGGGTTTAAGCCACCGTGAGTGGATCGTCACGCCCTCAAGCTTGTCAACATTGATGATCTTGTAGTAGCCGCCTAGGATGACATCTGCTACCAAATATGGTTCATCTTCCTTTGTCACCGGCAAATCAGATAGGTTAGTCATTTTCACCGCCACATTTCCAATTTGAAATGTGGTCCTCTTTGCTACCATGTCTCCAATTTGAAACGGATTTGGACTTGACACATTATCTTGCTTCTAGGACACGCTGTCTTTGACTGCTTCCAAGCTCTTAACAAAATGTTTGAAAGGACCAGCACCCCACTCACACCTCTTATTGGCGGTTAGGTTGTTGATTGAAACAAGTCCCCGGGACTCAGCAGGAAGAGGATTTACTGTTTGTAAATAACGTTTTTCGATGAGACTTACATGGGCTCGGAACCTTTTAAGGTATGAATTCAGGCTTTCTCCAGAAAGCTGCATCACGCTTGCAAGGTGTCGATACGACAATAAAAAATCTTCAGGGATTGACAGTTTGTTGGATATTCTTTCAGGTACTGAAACCGGCAAAGGACTCACTCCTAGTGTTTCTTTGTTGTCGTGTATCCACGGGCGCCCCAGGATCATGTCGTAATTCGGACACTCTTGCACTATGTAATATTTAGCATGCATTGGAGTATTACCGATTTTAACTTCAAGGTCAATGTACCCATAGGCATCTCTGAATTCTCCTTATGAGCTCCTAATGATGGTTGGGCTGAGAGTAGATGCTTGTTTTGAAATCCTTGCGGTCCTCAGAGTTTTAACGGTGATGATGTTGAACCCGGAGTCTGCATCAATCAATGTACTGTCAAACTCGACATCCTTCAAACAAGTGATGGTTAAGAGTCCCCAGTCCCCTTTGCTGGTCGTGTCTTCAAGAATATACTGTGTCTTCGAGACTACTTCCTTTTCTGGATACAAACGCCTGCCTGACACAACATGGTTGAGGGCTGTGAACATGTCTTTACGTTGTCCCTTTGAGAGATACAAGATTTCACACAAACGTTTCATCATGGTCTGTACAGTCTTGCAGATAGAATCCCCTGAGATCATGCAGCTTCTAATTAGAAGAGGGTCTCTATGAACGCCCTCGTTTCCTAACTGGAGTTCTCCTGCTTCCACTTTTTCTTTGAAGATTTTTCTCAACTTGTTGCAATCTTTGGTCGGGTGATGGACAAACCTATGGTAGTGGAAGTATTTGGGATTTGTCATCTCGTCCTCGGTCAGTGGGCGTCTGATAGGTGGTAACTTGATGGCGTTATCTTGAATCCATGCTTCCAGGAGTTCTATCACTTCATTCATGGGAAAGGGGAAGTTTGGAACCGTATTTCCGGACTCTTGTACATGATCTTTGTCCGCTTTCTTTCGAGACGGAGTTGTATGTGTTGATGCTGCACACTTGGGCGGTTGTTCTGTTGCCGACGCTTTCCTCTTTCCTCCCTCGCTCACCACGCTCACAGAAGGACCTGTATTATATTGCTTGTTGATGAGGCGCCTGCTTTCTCGGTTTTCTCGTGCATCTTCGTTCCGAACAATTTTTGTTCTTTCCAACAATGCTGGGGCTGTCGTAGCGGAGCGCTTAGTGGCTTCATAAAGCTCCGAAAATGTTTAGAAGCCCAGATTCTCTAGCAAAGAACGGTATATAGGAATCATCCCGTTGATGCATAACTCCACCAGCTGGCGTCGGTGACATTCAGATCATGACAATCCAACGCCTGAGTCCTGAACCTTTTGAAGAAGTCGTTCGGATGCTCATTACTCCGTTGAAGGATTCTTCCCAAATCTAAAAAGGTGACCTGCTCTGACACGAAGAAATACTTCCCGTAGAAGGCATCGACCATCTCACTCCAATTGGATATACTGTTAGGTGCGAGACCGTTGTACCAAGTGTATGCTCTTCTGGTAAGTGTCTTCGAGAAATATTTCAGGCGGAGAACATGATTGTATTCGTGTTCTCCTAAAGATTCCAAAAATCGAGATACATGTTCACGAGCGTTACTAGTACCATCATAAATGGAGAATTGAGGAGAGACATAGCCCCTTGGGACAAGAATTTGTTGTACATCTTGAGGGTATGGAGGCTGGTGTTGGTGCATGTCCGCCATATTTCCTTTGCCCCGGCTTCGGAGGAGTCGCTCCAGGTCCTCACGTGTAATGAAGTTGGATGGTTAGACTTTTTCTCTTAGGCGTTCAGGAGTGTCACGAGTTTCCTCGTCCATGTGGGTATGCGCCGTTGAAGTGCCTGCCCCGGGTGTATCGAACACGTTCCTCATTGGCTCCAGGGGCTGTCGTGGCCCCTGCGGCAATCGTTCGGTTAGAGTTTTGAGAAAAGTAAGTACCTCTTTCTGAGTCGCAGCCATATCTGTTTGGGCTCTAGCAAGAACTTCATGTCTTTCCATCAAGTCCACCATGGTGATAGAGGGTTGTCCTCCTCTTGTTCCTCCAGCCCCTCGTCTTGATGGAGGAGTAGCGGTAGCCCTGGTGATGAACAATGGCGTTATACTTGAAGAAACGCCGGGATTTGCGGCTTCTCTGGCTCTGGTGATGGGAGGTGTCACGCCTACTGGAATATCCCCCGCTCCGCTGGTGTTAGTGGTAGAGGAAACAGATCCACGAGATGTACTGATCACGTTCTGTACATCAGCTCCACTGACAGGGACAGCAATACCAAGAGTGTTGTCCGTGCTATCTCCTTCAGGGTTGATTGCTGATCCAGACCTAAGTTCCACCATCTTGAAATCGGAATTGACGAATGAAATTGGAAATTTGAAAATCGATATTGCAACCGAGAGATTAGTCTCCCACTGTGGTCGCCAATTGTTTATGGGTGAAAACTACTTCAGCTAGTTTTTGTAATTTGGGGTGTGTGGATGAGAAGTGAATCTAAACCCTAAACAAATGCACTGCACGATGAGTTCTTTTGATTCGAAAGATCAATCTATACAATTCTGTCCTAAACCAAGAAATGGCCGTTCCAGATTTATTTCGGTCACAAAGTGAAGGAGATGGGGTTGATCTTAGGGAGGGAAGCGAAGAAGGTGTTGAGATTGTGAAGGTGTAGGCTTGTTTATGACTTGTAACAGAAAGGTGAGCAGGCTTACGATTAATGCAAGCAGGCTCTGGGTGTTTGAATACGTGTTGTATTAACACTTGGTTTCTGTATTGTGTTGTCTGTTCGGAAATATGGAGGAGAACCTATTTATACAAGTCATTTGAGCCTTATTCACGTGTCTCATATGAAGTGGAGTGATGGAGTAGTGGAGTGGTGTGTTAGTGTCACACGATCAATCTTGCCCACTTCTCCCATCATCATTAACCGTCCATCTCTTCCTGACACGTTCTTGTGATGGCGCGTTGCACGCTGCACGCGATAAAACGCCAGACCAATACCCCATCATGTATCCCCCAGTTTGTGACATGATTGATGTCTCGAGTGTGTGGATCGTGGGACCCACAGAAGGTAGCATGTAATGCTAGTTAAATAACTAAGTTATTTAGGAAGTAGATACTTGTAAAGTATCGTGTGTATTCTATGCATCGAATGTATTCGGCATATATGAAGCATCGATGTTGAGCATCATGCCCTGCCTACTTCACGTGAGGGTTTGGAGGCTGCGCTAGCAAACCCTCCCTTGGCTGACCATATGGCATGGTAGAATGGAAGACGGTGATCATGGTGATACCTCATTGTTCTCCTAACTCCTATCTTAGGCCGTCCGTCCGAGCTGGCGAAGTTGGACGGATAAGATGATTCGCGACCCACACTTGTGACCCTCGGATTAGGGTTTAGAAGGTGTGCGAGTGCGCTCCTTTAGCTTGGACGAATCCAAGCCTAGGAAACATTTCATGAATGACCGATCAGGCATGCGTGTAGACGGCATGCTGATGTCCATGTCCATGCTTTACTGTCCCACGGAGGTTTGATCTAGGCCACTCGAATTTACTGGTGAAGTTGAGTGGCTGAGATCGATTTGCGACAGAAATCCTATGCCACAAAGGATTCCAAAAGGGCGCGGTATGCCACCTTCAAGACACGCGTTTCGAGATGACCAAGCTTGGTCGGTCTCGGACGATTGGTCCGGCGTGTAGGTGGTAGGCTGGTATTCACACCTATACCTGACTGTCCCATGGAAACGTGATCTATGCCACTCAATTTGTCTGGCGAAGTTGAGTGGTAGAGATCAGTTTGTGATTTGGGTAGCGTGACCATGCCAGTTTGGGCGCGCGAACTGAGGCGCCTAACCAAGGTTGGCTTTGGCCGATCGGTCGGACATGAAGTCGGGCCCACGGTAATCATGCTAGCATGTTCGGCCCTCCCTGATGTTTCATGTTTTCCTTCCATTCAAGCCTGCGAAGATGGACGCTTGAGATGATTTTGCGACACATAGATGATGCCGCAAACCCCAATTAGGGTTTCGCAAGCCGTGCATCATGCTTGGTTAGGTACGTACGAATTAGGACAACCAATCATGGTTGGTCCTGACCGATGGGTTATGTGTGTAGGAGGGCCCACAGTGATTGTGTTGACATGCTCTGGGCCCTTTGAATCTACATACACACCCTCCATCTATGCCTGCGAAGATGGATGTCTGAGATCGTTTTTGTGACACATGTAATATGCCGCAAACCCTAATTTAGGGTTTCTTGTTCATTCCGCTCGGTTTGGATAGTTTGGCGCTATGCCACCCCTTTTGGGGAGGCCGATCACGTGGGGCCCGCGTTGGGTCAGCAGTGAATGTTCCGATACCTGCTTGGGGGTATTGGATTCGATCTCGACCATCCAATCATGCTGGTGAAGTTGGGTGATCATGATCGTTTCTAGACTGTTATGGACAGTCTAAACGCTCAATCGGGCTAGTATAACACACCGAGAGTTTACACGCTCAATCGGGCTAGTATAACACACCGAGAGTTATATGCTCAATCGGGTTAGTGTAACACACCGAGAGTTACAGCCTGTACGGGCATTTCATGCATGCCTCACTGTTGTTACTTGGATATTCATGCTACTCTGCTGCGAGTAATACAAGGCGATGAGAGTTACAGCCTGTACGGGCAATGAGAGTTCTACTAGGAACATCACAGGAAATACAAGGCGTTTAATGCATTAATCAATAATGCTAAAATTCACAGAATATTCGGGGGATGGTTGCTACATGCTCCATTCTAGGTGAATTAGTAAAGTGAAGAAGTATTCATCACTTATAAAATAATCTCATCCTCTGCAGGATGGTTACACAAAAATTGGGTTTACAACTTTAGCCCTGAACTAAAATCCACCATCAATAATACCACACCCAGGGATGAATGAGTTTCTATTTTAGCAGCATATTCTTATATTTATTTATTTATTCGGTTTGGTGTGTTTAGCATGTATTCATTTGATGTCGGTAGAAATTTCATTAGATTTCTTCAAACGATGTTAAGCTAATAAATATTGTGTGGGGATAATAATTGGTAAACATGGCCTGACAAGTTCAATACATAGTGTTAATTAACAGCTTTCCCCTATCATGCACGGTGTATAGCGAGAATTGACTTTGGATTTTATATGTCCTCCTAAGCCCATAAGGCTAAGTGTTATGTAAAGGCATCAAACCCAAGTCCAAGTCTCAGAATACTCTAGAGTATATGTAACTTAGATATATCTCATCAAAACCAAGTCCAAGTCTCAGAATACTCGAGAATTGACTTAGAATTAACTTAGCTAACATATTCCCTTGAGGAGTACCAGATCATTAAGGAGGTGCCTCCTTAAGCCTATAAATACGTAATCTTGGGTTTAGGATCCAAATATATCTCATCCTTAACCCCAACTTGAAGATTCTATCAATGAAGTACAATTTTATTCTCTAGTGCCTCTTTGTTTATGTCTTAGTAGTGAGTTTATCTCTACTTAAGTGTAGTGGTAAGCTTTTAAGCAACTACATTTTTCCGATGACAAAGGGGATCTTATGACTTTACCTTATGTAATCGGGTGTAGATGGTGGATTTTCGACAAAGGCTAAAATCGTAAACCCATAATTATACGAACCTTTGATCCAGCAATCAGACGCGAGTACTGAGACACGAGTCTCTCATCGAATCCTCTGATTGAGAATATTTTCTCTCAGTGTACATGTAGATATGTGGTCTCACGGCTAGACAACATCATATCTCATGAATACTGAACACTTCAGTAATTATTTCTATATAGTATCACGGGATGGACGTCTCCTAGACAGCTTGCTCTGCTAGTATAGAGCGATAACGTCTTCAGGATACAAACAATGAGTTTACCCTGACTATATAAAGGATATGAAGCTCCAACAAGCTCATATCGGAATAATTAATGCTCCTAGACAGCTTGCTCTGCTAGTATAGAGCCATAAGTTAATTATTCCCAAATTCTTGGATTCATCCACAGAATATCCGAAAATATTCAAATATTTTCGCAGATATTTCATTAATGCAAACCATGGTTCTTCCCAGCAGAAATCCATGGGTTAGTAATAAATATTCAACGCACGGGAGTCTGAGCTACCTCTGAGTAAGCCCCGATTTAAATGGTGAAAGTGTACTCAACGACGTTGCACTAACAATCACCGCACGAACGAGTATTTCAAAATACGACAAGACGATGAACCCTTGCAAAATATGAAAGAAAATAATAAATAATTAAAAATTAAAAATTTCCCAAGGGGCTGGGAGCATGGGCCCACTGATCGACCGACCGTGCCTTGGTCAATCCCACGCCAGTTTCATATTCTTATCATTTTTTTTGTTATTTTCCTTGAGTTCATGAAAATTCTTTCATTTGAACAAATATCATTCGTTTTGAGGAAACTCCTAAGTTCCATGGTGTTTCTTTCACACCAAAAAAATAATATAAAATTAGGGAAGAATATTGTGGGGCATGACCATTAGCCAACCGGCCATGCCTTGGTCCCATCCGTCCCCACACCTCATGGTTCCTATAGTTGCACGAAATCCTACACTACACCCTTGTTAAGAATTTGTAATAACCAACTCAAATTTGAAGATTAAGAACGACACTTAATTATTTGATTTTCAGAAATGTTTACAGGAAATGTAAGAATTCAAGAATACAACTTTTCTCTTGAAGTTTCTCTCTCCTCAAGACTTTCTCAACTCTCAAAAATATATCATCCTTTTCTGGACATATTGGGTCTCTATTTATAGGGTAGTTACATAGTGGATGACAGCTAAGTTTACCTCTTATTTCGGATTTGTTCTGCGATTATACCGCGATAGTTACAATGTTCATTCTCGCAAGCTTTGTAACCATCGCGGGACAAACATGATTTTCTCATGTTTTCTTTAATCGTCAGTTATTACGTCACTCTTTTGATTGCTTTTGTGACATTCACAAAGTGTTGTTAAAAAGCTTGCGGTGACGCTCGCTGAGAAGTGTTGTAGCGATATTCTGGTCCTACATCTTGCCTCTTCTCATGTCTTTTCTGCGAAGAAGAGAAGATCATGAGAATTTTAAATTGCCGCAACTACTTATCTTTTCAGATTTCTCTGTTCTGACACGTTCCTGTATCCTTCGCTAGCTGTTTTCGCTATTCTCTCTTCTAATAAATTTATGACACGTCCTCTCTAACCGCTGCGATCTGACCGTTCATGTCTTTTCTTAGCATTTATTACATTCATCCTCTTCGAGAAATTTCTTCTTCTATAAATACTCATTTCATTCTTTTCTTTTCCTCTTTTACTTTCTTCTTCTTTCTCTCCGTAACTTCTCTGCAAGTTTACTTTTCTTCCGTAAATTGCGCGTCTGTTATCGCTGTGATTCCTTTCTTATTTTTCAACCTTTTTCTTCATTCCCATACTTAAAAAATGGTTGCTACTGGTGCTAAAAATTTGGCTGCTTTTGGTGAGATGCGAGAAAAACTCAAAAGCAAAGGTTTTACTTTGTCCATATTTCCAGATCAGAACCCTAAATCCGAACTTTCTCTCAAATTATTTACTGATTATCAATGTTCTCGCGAGAAAGTTATAGTATCGCTAGGTCAACTTGAAGCCGGTCTTCCCATTCCTCTCTACGACCCGGAACTTCCATTATTCTACCAAATAATCTCTCACGAAAAGTTCTCACGAGCAGTATATCAGCTGGGTGAAGATTGTATTCGATTACTACTTGAATATGCTTCTCGCGGTGCTGATAAAGGATCTCGCTACCCTGAATCTGCGAAGAATCCTCAATTTAAAGATGTTCCAATTGTCTCTGCAAATTATACCGTGGAGAACTTCTTTGAAAACTACAAGATAATTCTTGTGAAGAGGGATATCACTTGCTGGGGTGTTCGCTTGCAGAAGAAAGAGAAGATCGTTGATGATAAAGTTCTTATGCTAGATATAGATTGGCATACAAATACTTATCAAGGTCCTCGCCACTCCAGCGATGACAAATGGTTCATCTTCCCTCTAATTTTAGAGGGTCCATATATCTCTGGTTCCCATGCACTACCTGCGAGTGCTACAGAATATCAACCATGAGTCTTCTATTGGCCTGAAAGAATCAAAGAGGTATGTTCTCTCCAATTTTTGCATAATTATTATCCATCATATTCCTTATGTTTTCATTTTCTCGCTAAATGTGTAGGACCAGAATATCGCTACAACACTATTTTTGCGATATCAACAACACTTTTGCGAGCGTCACAGAAGATTCTTTAACGACATTTCGCGAGCATCACAGAAGAATCCAAAAGAAGCTGACGATAGAAGAAATACAAAGAGAGTATGTTTATCCCGCGATGGTTATCAATTTTCCGAGAGAGAATATTATAACAATCGCGATAAGATCGCAAAGTATATCCGAAAAAGTAGGAAAACTTAGCTGTCATCCACTATGTAAAACCCTATATAAAGGGTTCGTTAGGTTCAGAAAAGGAGGATGTCTTTTGGAGAGTTGATAAGATTTTGAGGAGAGAGAAACTCTAGAAAGAAATTTATACTTCTGAGTTCTTATGTCTTTTGTAAAGAATTAAAAAGTTAAAATAATAAAAAAGTATCGTAATTCATTCTCAAAGATAATTCAATTTATGTGAATTCTTATCAGGGGTGTAGTGTAGGAATTATTGCAACTACATTTTGGCGCCCAGAAACAGGGAGAATCAAGCTAAGAAATCTCTAATTACAACTTGAAGATTTGAAGAAATTGTTAGAGTTGAAGAAATGGCTATAATAAGAAGAAATACATCAGAACCACCGACAACTGTGAGGAGAAGTAAAAGACTTGCAGGTGAGGGAACAGGTGAATTGGAAGAATCTTTAAGGATAAGACCAGGAATAAATAGAATAAGAAATAAAGCAGAAAGTTCAATTCAACAGCCGAATCAAAAAACATAAACAGGAGATAGGAATGTGGATTATGATAGAGTGAGTGTGCATACTTGGAGGTCGGATTCGATGGAAGAAGCAGAAAATCGACAATTAAGAAATGAAGAAGAAGGAGAAAGAAATCAAGAAATAGTTGGAGGATTAATTCGTGAAGGACGTGAAAATGAAATAGTAGATGATTTGAGACAAAGAATACAGGAAGAAAGAAGATTAGAGGCAGAAGAGCGTGCGAATTTAACAAGACAAAATCATGAGCTAAGAATGGAGAATTTGAGGTTACAAAGAAGGAGATCAAGAAGTACTGTTAGATCAATTCAAGATCACTCAGAGAAGAATCAAGGCAAAATTCCCCAATGAGAAATGTTAGAGAAGAAGTGCAAAATTTAAATGGAGAACAATGTCATAGAGAAGAAGAAATAATTGGAGATCGCTATAATCCGCATGGCGAAGCATTGGATAATAGACGTAACAATAGAAATCAAGGAGGAAGAAACAACCAAAATGAAGAAGAATATCCAGAAGAAGGTAGGAGGATATTACATGGGCGAGAGAATCAAAGGAATCAAAGAATAATTGAAGAATAAATTGAGAGACATTACACCGAACAAGCACGCCTGGCTTGCGAGAGGGAAATATTAAGGGCAGAAGTAGAAGAACAAGAATTCCGAGAGGCAGTACGACAAAATAACCATGAAAATCGAGAAAGGAGACGTACACAAAATCGCTACAATGATAATATTCAGGAGGAGTATGATAGAATACAGAGGAGATTAGATAGGCAACGAAGAGAAATGAGGAGGAATGAAGAAATTCGTAGAGAAGAAAGTAGACAGCTGCGATTTCAAGAGGAGGGTGAAATAGAAAATCGCAGAGAAAGACGGGATGACAATGAAGAAGAAGACACACAAAATCTCGCAAGACAAGAAAGGAAAGAGCACAGAAAAAGGGAAGCTGCATTAAAAATGCCAATGGAGCAAAACTCAACTGAGAATGAGAAAATATTGAGAGAATTAGCAGAAATGCGAGGAATGATAAGCAATAGAAGAGAAGGAGGAAGAAGGCATCTCGATGAAGCTATTGAAGAAGCTGCGAGAACTCCATTTACTCAAGAAGTACAATTAAGAGGAATACCTCCAAAATGCAACTTACCATCATTAACCAGCATCTTTGATGGGACTACTTGTGATGTTCAACACGTCAAGGCTTATGTTATATGTATGCTACAATGGGAAAACATGATGCTGTACTATGCAAATATTTTGCGTCTAGCTTAACTGGCGAGGCATTAAAATGGTTTGAGGGATTGCCAAAAAACACCATAACTTCTTTTGATCATTTACAAGCTACATTTATAAAAGCTTACATTAGCAACAATTCATCGCGACCAGGTATTGAAGATGTGTTTGGGTTAAAACAGAGGGTTGGCGAGAGTCTGAAACATTTAACCATAAGATGGAAGACAATGTGCAGTGAGATGGCAGGAAGAGTTGACGAGAGATATCTTATCTTGTCTTTTATCAATGCAATGTTCGCGACCAATCTACTATACATACAAATTTTCAGAGTCAAGAATACAATCACTATGACTGAACTACGAGAACTACAAGAAGAATACATTGCTTTGGAGGAGAAACAAAATGAGATGGAATCATACCCCATCGCGAACACCAATTCCGGAGCAGCAAATGGGAGTTTACTTCCTAAAATGACAAACAATGTGGCGAGTAGCTCGCAAGTGCAACAAGAGAAAGTAGAAACTGATAACCAGCAGAAATTGGTAGCTATGGGCAGTAGAGATCAAGAAGAGTATGAAATAGAGAAGAATTACTACAATTGCGGTGGAAATAATAAGATTCAAAGGCTTGATCATCCGCAAGAAACTTATGGTGGACAGAGGCAAAACAATTTCAGAAGTCAGGGGAATCAGAAGATCATATGGGAAGAAATTAAGATGCCTCCTCTCAATGCTAGTATAGAAAAAATTTGGGAAGCTATCATTTTAATGGAAAATATACCATCTCCATGGAACATGGGAAAAGAACGACATCCTAATAATCGCAATCAATAATTTTGTCCTTACCATCATTTTCATGGCCACACAGTAAATGACTGCAGGAATGTAAAGAGAATAATTTTAAGGATGATTGAACAAGGAAAGCTAAATCGCTTTTTAGTAGGACATCCACAATCTCAGCGATTGCCTTCTGCACCAGAAATTCGCAGGTTAAATACTGTGAAAGGAGCCGAATCATTCGTAATAGAAGTTGGGGCTAAAGCAAAGAATTTGTTTTGTAATTCCATTGTACATTCACATAGAACAATAGAGGATTTCCATGATAATGTTCTAAGCAGAGTCTTCGCGAGAGACACAGATGGAAGAGAGATAATGAATATCGCGAGAGCCTCGCCATTAGAAGAATGGCAGAAACAAATTATATCTTTTAGTGCACAAGAAGTACCAGAACCTGGTGAGCAACATGATAAACCATTGGTAGTAAGATTAGAGATAAACCCAAAGCAAATGGAGGAAGAAGATGAATAAAATGGTGATGAAAATGAAGATTCTTGGGCTATCAATAGAGTTCTAATAGACACAGGCAGCTCCGTTGACATACTATTTTATCATACCTATAAAACAATGGGTGGAAGAGACAAATATCTAATTCCCTCAACATATAAAATCTAAGGTTTTAATGGTACTGCCAATAAACCAAAAGGGGAAATTGAGATGCGAATTCCCTTGAAAGGGATAACTTCCAAGATCTTGTTCTGTGTTGTTGACATTAAATCACCTTACAGTGCCCTGATTGGTCTACCTTGGCTACACGGAATATTAGGTGTAGCATCTACTTTCCACCAGTATGTTAAATTTCCTCATCCTAATGGTGTTGGAGTAATTAAAGGATATTTGGGAGAAAGCAGGAAGTGTTATGAAATTGATATGAAGTCTTGCGAGGAAAGAGCTGAGAAGAATAGCAATTGGAAATACAAAATCAAACAACGACAGAGATGTGAAAAGTTAATGATTGATACGATAGAGCGGCAGGAGGGAATTGATGGCGAGCGTCTTGCGGATGAAGAAACAACAAAACGTAGCAGAAAAGCAGAACCAAAGAATAGTAAGTAGAGAGGTAAAGTGATGAACTTTAAAGAACTCTATGAATGATTTGTTTGAAGAGTATGTAATTGAACAGAGTATTCTGATTGAAAGAATTGCAAGATTTTACAAAAGGAAAGAAGATCAAAGTTATGAAATTTTATCAGAGTTACAACACTCGCGAGAAGCGCGAATAAAATTTCGCAGAGATTAATAGAATGGGATGAACCTTTATGGCGTGCACCTTAGTTCGCGAATAAAATTTCGCAAGAGGCAAATATAAGACCTAATAGCACGTCATATGAGGGGGTATCTCTTGACATGACTCGGTGATAAGGTTATACCGCTGCTGGAACCTGAGTTATGCAGATGTTGGGGTTAAAGAAAACATATCCGGGAGAGAGGTCTTGGATTTCCAACTATATAAGGTTATACCCTGGTTGGAAGACTGAGAATCTCTTCCAAGAAGTGCAAAGTATGACCAAGGCGCCGAGGTACATGGTTGAGACAAGAGTGCCAGGGGCGTACGAAACTCCCTTGTCATTCTTGGTAATTCTTGGATATGATGCACTTGGCCTGAAGAAAACCCCACTTAGGGTGCAGCCTTGTAACTATAAGCCATATAGGCATAAAGAATAAGAGGCTGCGAAAACAGCTGGTTGTTGGTAAATCTGGATGGGAGGAGATAGTCTTGTATGGCCGATGTGCCCTCCTTGAAAGGGCAACCAGGGGGAAGATAAGGGCGGCACCCTCCATTAGGGAGATGATAAGTGTCTTAATACGGCAATGTCATGGGGCTTTATGATCGCAAGAACATTTAGGCCTATCATATTGTCGCGTGACGTAAATGATACAGAGGCAACAAGCCACAAGAGAAATGTTAAGATGAGATCAATGGGTTTTTACATGAAAATGTAAAGACGTCCTGCGATTTCATCGCAAGACGGCAATATCATAAGGCTTTTATCTCGCGAGGGAACTTAGACTTGTCATATTTTCGCAATACAATCAAAAAATAAAGATAAGGCAAGATCAATGGGTCAATACATGCAAATGTAAAGACGTCCTGCGATTTTGTCGCAGAAAAAAGTGTGGCACGGTAAGACCTTTAATTAGGAAGGCATAATAAGACCACAAGATTACTGCGATAATACTCGCAGATTTTATGAGAATTGCGATTTTACGCAGTTGTTGCTAGCAATAACATCGCCAACATTGAGGCAAATTTTATTTAAAGATTATATCTAATCTCTATTTAATTTTTTCATATTGCAGATGAATAATAGAGGCAAGTATGGGAATGCATAAGAATGATGAAATTATTATTCATCCATCATATAAAATTGCATAGAGATTATTAAATGATATGTTTGCACATATAATTAGAGGATATTAATTATATTGATTGATTAATTTGCAGAAAAATAATTGTTTTCTAATTCATACAGAATTGGAGAAACTCACAGCAATGTTACAGAAACAAGAAAATAAATATACAAAGAAGATAGAAGGAAAAAGAAGAACTAGCTAGATCCATCGCCATCCTCTTTATCAGACTTCTCTTCATCGCTAGATTTCTCCATTTAATCATTATCATCACTATCTTCATTGTCATCAGATTCTTCTCCTCCACCAGATTTTTCTCCTTCGTCATTATCATTATCCTCGTCAGAATCCTCAGCTTCGCTATCAGAGATGTTAAGATTTGGGATCATTGCGGGGATTTCCTTTGCAGGATCAGGATATATAGAAGGAGAAATTCCATGATCATTGCTGACCAACTTAACGGAATCATTACGAACAACAATGAGAGATCTATTGAAATTCTCGGTGGTAATGTCAAACTGCTCTTTCAATCGTGAATATTTATTATTGCGAGTAGCAAGAGTATTTGCGAGATGATTCTTCTCATTTTCAAGTTCCCCAATTCTTTCAAGATATCTTTTTTCATCTCCTGCGAGAATATGACAACAAGTTAGAAATTTTGTAAAGAAGAATAATAAAAACAAGAAATTAGCGAGAAGAAGAACAGCTAACAACCTTCTCTTTCAGAAATCATATCTCTAATTAAGGCCGCTTGTTCAACTTGAAGGCTAACATTTACACCTAAGTCATTCCTGGCATTGTCAAGAACCTTCGCATCCCAAGAAAACTCATCATAGCTATTTATAAGGAGACGAGATCGAACTTGAGTTTCCCTCGCAAGAAGATCTTCATTCTCGCGAACAAGTTTATCTCTTTCCATTTGAACATTAAGAAGAGTCTTATGGAAATCGGCTAGAGTCTTGGAACCATTTTTAATAGCAAGATCTTTCTCATCAATAAGATCGTTATTCCTATTTCTTAATCTATTTATTTTTTTCTTTGAATCAAGATAAAAGTGCTTATATTTGTCAGTCAAACCTAAATTGAATCTGTGTTCAATGTTTAAGAGATTAAGCTTGGATCTAAGTTCATCTATGGAGAGGGATTTAATCTTATCATCTGAGAAATTACTTAAAGAATTATTAAGGCAAGCAAGAAGAGTATTATCATCTACAGGTTCAGGGAAAGATTGAAAGAGTGTAGCCTCGTCAGTAAGACCATAAATATCTGTAAGTTAAAAGTGGTTGCTTGAATAAGCCGCGATAGAGTAAGAAGAATTAAGAGAGAAGGGAAATCAGTCATACCATAGAGTTGTTGGTTAGCTCTATCAAGATCAGAGATCTTTTGCTTATCAACTGAAGCTTCAGTCTCCAGCTGTTTATTCTTCTTGTGAAGCTCAATAACTTCATATTCTAATTTTTCTTTATCTTGGCGAAGTTTAGCAGCCTTCTTTTCATAGTTGGCACGTCTTTTATCTAAATCAGAAGCAACAGCAAAAGAAGCTCTTCCAACCTGCGAAAGAATAATATAAATTAAGATCTAGCGATGGAGAAAATATATAAACAAACTGAAGAAGTGAAAACATACCAAGGTACCAAGAGAATTTAAGAGGCTAGGAGTCAGCGATCGTGAGACTCCTTGGAGAGAATCATTGTCCACCAGTATGGGAGCATCGCAGACACTGGCAAGAGCTTGGGATGTCTTGTTAATAACTTCATCTTCGTCATTACAAGTTATGCTGTGGGAAATATCGCTAAAAATTCTGGATAAATGGGCCATTGAAGAATCAGATGAAGAAGAGTTCTTTATAGAAGGGAATCTGCTATCATTATTATTAAAATCTTCATCATATTTATCCTTATCAAATTCAACATTTGGGTTTTCTGGAATAGGTTGAGGAGTTGAAGAAGAAGAGGGTCGGGTTTTCCTTTTCTTCAAAGGAGGATCACCAGAATCTTCACCACAAGGGGCAGAAGGTTTCCCTTTTGGAGGAACAATAGATTTATCCTGATCGCTAGATTCTCCACCGCGAGAGGCAGAGGATTTTCCTTTAGGAGGAACAACAGATTTATCCTTTGAAGTCTTCTCTTTAGTTCTCACGGGTTTTATTGGTGGTAGTTCTTCAATTTCCTGCGAGCACAAATGAAGATAAAAAATAAGGGCAGAAATATTGTTAAAATTTTTGAGGAAATATTTCTTACTTCATCCGTGAAAGATTTAAGAGCTAAGAAAGTGCTGGGCTTCCTAAGAGTTTGATAGCTGAGTTTCATTCTATCAATCTGAGAAAAGATCAAAATAGTTAGCGAGAATATAAAGAAGACAGTAAATGATAGTAATGTAAAAAGTTAAGAAAATATACTTCTTTAGATCTTTCAGGCCAGTTGAAGACCCATGGCTCATACTCTGAGAGATTCGCAGGTAATGGGAGAGAACCAGATATATAAGGACCTTCAAGACATAATGGAAAGATGAACCACTTGTCATCGCTAGAATGGAGAGGACCTTGGTTGGTATATGTATGAAAATCAATATCCAGCATAAGAGCTTTGTCACCAGCGACCTTCTCTTTTTTCAAACGAACACCCCAGCAGGTGTTATCCCTCTTCATAGGGACTATTCTATAATTTACAAAGAAGTCGTCCATAGTATAATCCGCAGAAACAATGGGGACATCTTTAAATAGTGGATTCTTCGCATCTTCAGGATAGCGAGATCCTTTGCCAGCTCCGCGAGAGGCATATTCAAGCAACAATCAGATACAATCTCCACCCAATTGATATATCGCTCGCGAAAACCTTTGGTCAGAAATTATTTGATAAAATAGCGGAAGTTCTGGGTCATAGAGAGGAATGGGAAGACCGGATTCAAGTTGTCCTAGCGATACTATAACTTTCTCGCGAGAACATTGATCATCAGTAAATAATTTAAGAGTAAGTTCAGATCTAGAATCCTGATTTGGAATTTTAGATAGAGTAAAACCTTTGCTTCTGAGTTTTCCTTGCATCTCACCAAAAGCAATCAAGTTTTTAGCACCAGCGATAACCATTTTTCAAGTATGGGAATGAAGAAAAGGGATTGAAAGATAAGAAAGAAATCACAGTGATAACAGAAGCGCAATTCGCGGAAGAACAGTAAATTTGCAGAGAGGTTATGGAGAGAGAGAGGAAGAAAGTAAAAGAGAAAAAGAAAGGAACGAAAGAAGTATTTATAGAAAAAGATGAAGGCAATTAATGCAAAGAAAAGATGTGGGTGGTCAGATCGCAGCGGTTAGAAGGGACGTGTCAAAAATTTATTAGAGGAAAGAATACGTGAAAACAGCTGGCGAAGGACACAGAAACGTGTCAGAACAGAGAAGTCTGAAAAGATAGGCAGTTACGGCATTCTAAAAGATTCTCATGATCTCCTATTCTTCGCAGAAAAGACATGAGAAGAGGCAAGATGTAGGACCAGAATATCGCTACAACACTATTTCTGCGATATTAACAACACTTTTGCGAGCGTCACAGAAGATTCTTTAACTATATTTCGCGAGCGTCATAGAAGAATCCAAAAGAAGCTGACGATAGAAGAAATACAAAGAGAGTATGTTTATCCCGCGTTGGTTATCAATTTTACGAGAGAGAATATTATAAAAATCACGATAAGATCGCAAAGTATATCCGAAAAAGGAGGAAAACTTAGCTGTCATCCACTATGTAAAACCCTATATAAAGGGTTCGTTAGGTTCAAAAAAGGAGGATGTCTTTTGGAGAGTTGATAAGATTTTGAGGAGAGAGAAACTCTAGAAAGAAATTTATACTTCTGAGTTCTTATGTCTTTTGTAAAGAATTAAAAAGTTAAAATAATAAAAAAGTGTCGTAATTCATTCTCAAACATAATTCAATTTTTGTGGATTCTTATCAGGGGTGTAGTGTAGGAATTCCTGCAACTACAAAATGACTTCGATCTTTTCCAGATTGACAAGATGAAACTCAATTACCAGAACTTTAGGAAATCCAGCACTCTCTTAGCTCTTAAATCTTTCACAAATGAGGTAAGAAATATTTTTTCATGAATTTTAACAATATATTGTTGCCCCTATTTCTTATCTTCGTATGTGTTCGCAGGAAATCGAAGAATTAGAACCAATAAAACCTGCGAAGACCAAGGTGAAATCTGTGAAATCTTCAGTTGATCGCAAGGGGAAATCTACTGCTCCTCTCAAAGGGAAACCTACTGCTCCTCGCAGTGAGGGATCTGACGATCCTCCCTTAAAGAGAAGAAAAGCCCAACTCTCTTCTTCTTCAACTCCTCAATCTATTCCAGAAAATTTAGGTGTTTCGATAAGGATAATATTGATGATAATTTTGGTTTTGATAATGACGTTCCTTCCATAAAGTATTCCTCTTCTTCTGAGTCTGCAATGGCTCAACTATCAAGAATTTTTGGCGATGGTACATTTGGTATCCCAAATGAGTATGGAGATGAAGCTAATAATGGAATATCCCATTCTCTTGCCAAAATCTGCGATGCTCCCATATTAGCCGATAATGACTCCCTTCGCGGGGTTTCAAGATCGCTGACTCCAAGTCTCTTAAATTCACTTGGCATCCTGGTATGTTTCTACTTGTTCATCCTTTTTATGTATTTATTGATATTTTTACCAGATCTTGACTTATATAGTTCTATCGTAGGTTGGAAGAGCTTCTTTTGTTGTTGCTTCTGATTTGGATAATAGACGTATTATTTATGAAAACAAAGCTGCTAATCTTCGCCAGGATAAAGAAAAACTAGAAATTGAAGTTGCTGAGCTTCGCAGGAAAAATAAGCAGCTGGAGACTAAAGCTTCAGTTGATAAGCAAAAAATCTCTGATCTTGATAAAGATAATCAACAACTCTATGGTGTGATTTATTTCTTTTCTCTTTTAATTCTTCTCACCCTATCGCAGCTTATTCAAGCAACCATTTTTGCAGATATTTATGGTCTTACTAACGAGGCTACATTCCTCCAATATTTTCCTGAACCTGTAGACGAGAGTACCCTTCTTGCTCGCCTTAATAATTCTTTAAGTAGTTTCTCAGATGATAAAATTAGTTCCCTCTCTGTAGATGAACTTAAATCCAAACTTAATCTTTTAAATATTGAGCACAGATTCAATTTAAGTTTAACTAATAAGTTTAAACGCCTTTATCTTGATTCAAAAGAAGAAATCAATAGATTAAGAAGTAAGAATAGTGATATTATTGACGAGAAAGATCGTGCAATTAAAAATGGCACTAAGGCCCTAGCAGATTTCCATGAAACTCTTCTTAGCATTCAAATGGAAAGAGATAGACTTATCCGCGAGAATAAAGATCTTCTTGTGAGGGAAACTCAAGTTCGCTCTCGTCTTCTTATTAATAATGATGATGAATTTTCTTGGGATGCGATGGTTCTTGATGATGCCAGAAATAATTTAGGTGTAGATGTTAGTCTTCATGCTGAACAAGCATCTTTAATTAAGGACATGATTTCTGAAATAAAAGGTTGTTAACCGTTCCTCCTTATCGATGTCTTGTTTTTATTATTATTCTTTATAAAATTTCCAACCTGTTGTTTTATACTCGCAGGATTTGAAAAGAGATGTCTTGAAAGAATAGAAGAACTTGAAGCTGAAAAGAATCAACTCACAAATAGTCTTACTGCTCGCAATGAGAAGTATTCACGGTTGAAAGAACAATTTAGAATTACTACCGCGAATTTTAATAGATCTCTTGTTGCTGTCCGCAATAATGTCGTTAAATTGGTTTGTGATGATCATGATATTCCTTACTCTATGTACCCTGATCTTGCAAAGGAGATTCCATCAAAAACTCCAAATCTTGTAATTTCTGACAGCGAGACTGAGGATTCTGGTGAAGATGATAATGATAAATAAAAATCTGGCGAGGAAGAGAAATCTGACGAAGATAGAGATAATAATGATAATGATGAAGAAGAAGAAGAAGAGAAATCTGGTAATGAGGAGAAATCTGAAGAAGAAGAGAAATCTGATGAAGGTGGTGATGGATCTACTTAGTTCTATTTCTTCTCTTTTTCTTCCTTGTAAATTTTGTACATTTATTTTCTGCTTCTCGTAATATTGCTGCGAGTTTCTCCAATCTTGATGTGCAAATTTCTTTTGCTTTTATCTGTACGAATTAGAAAATAATTATTTTTTCTGCAACATAATAAACCAACCCAATTATTATCCTTTAATTATCTGTATAAATGTATCATTTAATAATATCTTATGCAATTTTATCATATGATAGATGGATAATAATTTCATCATTCTATGCATTCCCATACTTGCCTCTATTATTCATCTGCAATATGAAAAAATTGAGTAGAGATTAGATATTAGTTGTAAATCAAATTAAATTTGCCTCAATATTGGCGATGGTATCGCTAGCAACAATTGCATAACTTTATGATCTATGTGTAAAATCGCAAATCTCATAAATTCTGCGAGCATTATCGCAATAATCTTATGGTCTTATCATGCCTTCCTAATTAAAGGTCTTATTTTGCCACATTTTTTTCTTTCTGCGACAAAATCGCAGGACGTCTTTACATTTGCATGTATTGACCCATTGATCTTGTCTTATCAATATTTTTTCAACATCTCTGCGACACTATGATAAGTATAAACTCTCTTGCAAGAAGTAAACCTTATGACATTGCCGTCTTGCGATGAAATCGCGGGACGTCTTTACACTTTCATGTAAAAACCCATTGATCTCATCTTAACTTTTCTCTTTTGGCTTGTTGCCTCTGTATAATTTACGTCACGCGACAATATGACAGGCCTAAATGTTCTTGCGAACATAAAGCCCCATGACATTGCCGTATTTAGACACTTATCAGCTCCCTAATTGAGGGTGCCGCCCTTATCTTCCCCCTGGTTGCCCCTTCAAGGAGGGAACATCGGCCATACAAGACTAGATCCTCCCATCCATATTTTCCAACAACCAGTTATTTTCGCAGCCTCTTGTCCTTTATGCCTATATGGCTTATAGTTACAAGACTGCACCCTAAGTGGGGTTTTCTTCAGGCCAAATGCATCATAGCCAAGACTTACCAAGGATGGCCAGGGTAGGTTCGTCTGTCCCGGGCACCCTTGGCTCAACCGTGTACCTCGGCGCCTTAGTCATATTCTGCACTTCTTATAAGAGATTCTTAGTCGTCCAACCAGGGTATAACCTTATATAGTTGGAAATCCAAGATCTCTCTCCTGGATAGGTTTTCTTTAACCCCAACATCTGCATGACTCAGGTTCCAGTAGCGGTATAACCTTATCCCCGAGTCATGTAAAGAGATACCCCCTTATATGACGCACTATTAGGTCTTACATTTGCCTCTTGCGAAATTGTATCCGCGAACTAAGGTGCACGCCATAAAGGTTCTTCCCATTCTATTAATCTCTGCGAAATTTTATTCGCGTTTCTCGCGAGTATTGTAACTCTGATAAAATTTCATTTCTTTGATCTTCTTGTAAAATTTTGCAATTCTTTCAAATAGAGTACTCTTTTCAATTGCATTTTCTTCAAATAAATTATGCGTAAGCTTATTTAAATTTCATCATTTTACCTTTCTACTTACTATTTTCTGGTTCTTCTTTTCTGTTACGTTTTGCTGTTTTTTTTCTTCTTCTGCGATACGCTCGCCATCAACTTCCTCTCGCTTCTCTATTGTATCAATCATTAATCTTTCACATCTCTGTCGTTGCTTGATGTTGTACTTCCAATTGCTATTCTTCTCAGCTCTTTCCTCGCAAGATTTTATATCAATCTCATAACATTTCTTGCTTTCTCCCCAATCTCCCTTAATAACTCCAACACCATTAGGATGAGGAAATTTAATACACTGGTGAAAAGTAGATGCTACACCTAATATCCCATGTAGCCAAGGTCGACCAATCAGGGCATTATAAGGTGATTCAATGTCCACAACACAGAACAAGATCTTTGAAGATATTCCTTTTAATGGAATCCGCATTGCAATTTCCCTTTTGGTTTGTTAGCTGTTCCATTAAAGCCATAGATTTTATATGTTTATGGTGTTAAATCTTCATCTCTTCCACCCATGGTTTTGTAGGTATGATAGAATAAGATGTCGACTGAACTGCTTGTGTCTATTAGAACTCTATTGATAGCCCAAGAATCTTCATTTTCATCATCATTTTCTTCATCTTCTTCTTCTACTTGCTTTGGATTTATCTCTAACCTTACCACCAATGGGTTATCATGCTGCTCGCCAGGCTCTGTCACTTCTTGTGCAGTGAAAGATATAGTTTTCTTTTGAAATTCTTCTAATGGCGAGGCTCTCGCAATATTCATTATCTTTCTTCCATCTGTGTCTCTCACGAAGACTCTGCTTAGAACATTATCATGGAAATCCTCAATAGTTCTATGTGAATGTACAATGGAATTACAAAAAAAAATCTTTGCTTTAGCCCCAACTTCTATTACGAATGTTTCTGCTCCTTTTACAGTGTTTACCCTGCGAATTTCTGGTGCTGGTGGAAATCGCTGAGATTGTGGATGTCCTACTAAAAAGTGGTTTAACTTTCCTTGGTCAATCATCCTTAAAATTATTCTCTTTATATTCCTGCAATCATTTATTGTGTGACCATGAAAGTGATGGTAAGGACAAAATTCTTGACTCCGATTATTTGGATGCGGCTCCTTTCCCATATTCCATGGGGATGGTATATTTTCCATCAAAATGATAGCTTCCCAAATTTTTTCTATACTTGCATTTAGAGGTGGCATCTTGATTTCTTCCCATACTATCTTCTGATTATCTTGCCCCCTAAAGTTATTTTGCCTTTGTCCACCATAGGTTTCTTGCGGCTGATCAAGCCTTTGGATTTTTCTATTTCCTCCGCGATTGTAATAATTCTTCTCCCTCTCATACTCTTCTTGATCTCGACTGCCCATCGCTACTAATTTCTGTTGATTATCAATCACCACTTTATCTTGTTGTGCCTGCGAGGTGCTCGCCACATTGTTAATCATTTTAGGAAGTAAACTTCTATTTGCCGCTACTGAGCTGGTGTTTGCAATTGGATATGATTCCATTTCATTTTGTTTCTCCTCCAAAGAAATGTATTCTTCTTGTAGTTCTCGTAGCTCAGTCATTGTGATAGTATTTTTGATTCTGAAAATTTGTATGTACAGCAGATTGGTCGCGAACATTGTATTGATAAAAGACAAGATAAGATATCTCTCGTCTACTCTTCCTGCCTTCTCGCTGCACATTGTCTTCCATCTTATGGTTAAATGTTTCAGACTCTCGCCAACCCTCTGCTTTAACCCAAACACATCTTCAATACCTGGCCGCGATGAATTGTTGCTTATATATGCTCCCATAAATGTAGCTTGCAAATGATCAAAAGAAGTTATAGTATTTTTTGGCAATCCTTCAAACCATTTTAGCACCTCGCCGGTTAAGCTAGATGAAAAATATTTGCATAATACATCATCATGGTTTTCCTATTGTAGCATACATCTAACATAAGCCTTAACATGTTGTACGGCACAGGTAGTTCCATCAAAAATGCTGGTTAATGCTGGTAAGTTTCACTTTGGAGGTATTCCTTTTAACTGTACTTCTTGAGTGAATGGAGTTCTCGCAGCTTCTTCAATAGCTTCATGAAGTTGCCTTCTACCTCCTTCTCTTCTATTGTTTATCATTCCTCGCATTTCTGCTAATTCTCTCGATATTTGCTCATTCTCTACTGAATTTTGCTCCATTGGTCTTTTTAACGCAATTTCCCTTCTTCTACGTTCTTGTCTTTCTTGTCTTGCGAGATTTTGTGCATCTTCTCCTTCATCTTCATCCTGTCTTTCTCTGCGATTTTCTATTTCACCTCCTTCTTGAAATCGCAGCTGATTATGATGTCTATTTTCTCTTCATTTCTTATCATTTCTCTTCGTTGTCTTTCTATTCTCCTCTGTATTCTATCATACTCTTCCTAAATATTATCATTATAGCGATTTTGTGTACGTCTCCTTTCTTGATTTTCATGGTTATTCTGTCGTACTGCCTCTTGAAACTATTGTTCTTCTACTTCTGCCCTTAATCTTTCTCTCTCGCAAGCTAGTCGTGCTTGTTCAGCATAATGTCTCTCAATTTCTTCCTCTATTATTCTTTGATTTTTATGAATCTCTCGCCCATGTAATATCCTCCTACCTTCTTCTGGATTTTCTCCATCATTTTGGTTGTTTCTTCCCTCTTGATTTCTATTGTTAAGTCTATTATCCAAAGTTTCGCCACGCGGATCATGGCGATTTTCTATTACCTCTTATTCTCTATGACGTTGATCTTCATTTGGATTTTGCATTTCCTCTTGGATATTTCCTCTAGCATTTCTTATTGGGGAGTTTCACCTTAATTCTTCTCTTAATGATCTTGAATTTGATCTAACAGTACTTTTTGATCTCCCACTTTGTAATCTCAAATTCTCCATTCTCAACTCATGATTTTGTCTTGTTAAATTTGCACGTTCTTCCGTCTCTAATCTTCTTTCCACCTGTATTCTTTGTCTTAGATCTCCTATTGTTTCATTTTCACCTTCTCCATGAATTAATCCTTCAACCATTCTTTGATTTCTTTCTTCTCCTCATCCATCTCTTATTTGTTGATTTTCTTATTCTTCCATTGAATCCGATCTCCAAGTATGCACGCTCATCCTATCATAATCCACATTTCTACCCTGTATCGGTGTTTGTTGATTTGGTTGTGGAATTTGATTTTCTCCTTCAATCCTCGTTCTATTTCTTCTTGTTCTTTTCCTTGAAGATTCTCCTAATTCATTTGTTTCTCCACCTGCAAGTCTTTTACTCCTCCTCACAGTTGTTGGTGGTTCTGATGTATTTCTTCTTCTTCTTCCAGCCATTTCTTTAATTCTAACAATTTCTTCAAATCTTCAAGTTGTAATTAGAGATTTTTTAGCTTGATTCTCCCTGTTTCGGGCGCCAAAATGTAGTTGCAGGAAATCATACACTACACCCTTGTTAAGAATTTGTAATAACCAACTCAAATTTGAAGATTAAGAACGACACTTTATTATTTGATTTTCAGAAATGTTTACAGGAAATGTAAGAATTCAATAATACAACTTTTCTCTTGAAGTTTCTCTCTCCTCAAGACTTTCTCAACTCTCAAAAATACATCATCCTTTTCTGGACATATTGGGTCTCTATTTATAGGGTAGTTACATAGTGGATGACAACTAAGTTTTCCTCTTATTTCAGATTTGTTCTGCGCTTGTACCGCGATAGTTACAATGTTCATTCTCGCAAGCTTTGTAACCATCACGGGACAAACATGCTTTTCTCATGTTTTCTTCAATCGTCAGTTATTACGTCACTCTTTTGATTGCTTTTGTGACATTCACAAAGTGTTGTTAAAAATCTTGCGGTGACGCTCGCTGAGAAGTGTTGTAGCGATATTCTGGTCCTACAGTTCCTCATTATTTTATTATTATTTCCCTAATTTCATGAAAACTCCTTAATCTCATGATATTTCCTTGGTCCCATGAAAAATAATATAAAATTAGGAAAACCCGTGTGCACGGGCCATAGCCGGTCGGTCAAACCCTAGATGGCTTCACACATCCCTTTTTATTATTATTATTATATTTTTCATGTTTTCATAATCCCATGAAATTCCTCGATTTCATGATATTTCCTTCAAATTATGAAATTTCCTTTAAATTGTGAAATAATACATAAAATTAGGGAAAACGCACGGGACCAGGCCCTGGCCGGCCAACCATGCTCCAAGCCGGTCCCACACGTCCCTTATTTTATTATTATTATTTTTTATGTTTCCTTCATCTCATGGAAACTCCTTGATTTGAACAAAAACTCTTTAATTTTAGCAAAACTCCTTGATTTTATCATTATTATTTTTTATGTTTCCTTCATCTCATGGTAACTCCTTGATTTTATCATATTTCCCTAAAATCATGAAAATATTATAAATTTTTGGAAAACCGTGTGGATTGGCTCCCTTGGACGTCCGGCCATGCCTTGGCCATGGCCGGTCCCACACTTCATGATTCCTTCACTTTTTCGTTATTTTCATTCATCTCATGAAGTTTTGACGGTTTTATAAAAAAAACCTGGTTTCTCAGAATTCTCAAACGCACATCCGAAAATATCAAAATTCTTAGAATTGAGATACGAACACTTTGGGGACATGAGCATGTTACCTTGACCGACCAAGGTTGGATCTTTGGATCTCACTAAGCCGGTCTTACATATTTTCACAATTTGACCTAATTTGCGCAATTGCACGTATTAGGTACAAAACTCTTCCAAACGACTTGGAACTTCATGGAACGATCAACACTTGATCCTGTGACCACCCAGGGCCGGTTTCATGACCCCTTGGTCGGTCCTCCACTTCTTCATAATTAATTAGGTCTTATCACCTAATGCTGAACCCAGCAGTATTTCGAATAATCATTCTTTCATCAACAAGTCACCAACTCTTCAAGAGGTATTGGTGTTTGCTCACGTGAGCATATGGGTGTTACATGATTGACCCACGGTCTCATGAAACCAATCCTTCTTTCGTTCCATGGTTCAATTCCTAATAAACCATGAAGTGGTCATCAATTGATCAAATTAGGGTTTCTGAGTCCAATGATCATAATTTCAGATTCAAACACTAATAAATTTATGACGATATCATGATCAATACTCTTATTAATTATACTCGGTTCAACTACCAGTATTTTAATTAATATTTTATTTTGGTCACGCTGCCAATAATCCATCAGATGAGCAACACTTGCTCAGATAAGCAATACTTGCTCAAATCAGAGAATATTAGTTCAACTATCAATATTCAGCAAATCATCGAATGAGCAATACTTGCTCGCCTCAACTATCAACGTGAGTATCATGCCCACGTTCAATCCATGAGTTTCAGAACATTTTGCAAAATCATGTTCAACTCAATAAATACATGGACTCATCGTCCCATGATATCATGAAGTCATCAACTGACTAAACTAACCACGAGACGTCAATCGTGTCACTTGGGGGGATATCAACTAGGGTTTTGGTCTGGAGGTCTACGGCACGTGTGTTCAAACATACGATGGAATGTAAGCAAGTCTTGCAATCAGTTGAAGGAGTTAAAAAATTAGTGGGTGGAAAATCAACCAAGTCTCCGCACGATGAGCAACTGGTTTCAAACACTATTTCCATCTCTCCACTCTTTGATTCCATCAACTGTCACACTTCACGGGATCATGGTGTCTACAATTCCAGTAATATAAGTAAGTCTTTGAATCATGATTGAAACAACAATGTCAACAACGACGAGAATCTCACGTCTCATTGACATCACGGGATCATCAACTTATCAATTGAGCAATTACTCTCAACTAAGCAATTTCAATCATTCAGAACTTATCATATTCATAATTCACAACACACCTACAGTATTTTATTACCATTGATTCCATACATTTATCAGATTCCCTCCTACAAATCGACCCATACTCTCTTGTGAAAGAATTTACTCTGGAACGACCATTGTCTTGGTTTAGGCCGGAGTACTACAGATTGATCTCTCGAATTCAAAGCACTCCCTTCTTGCAGTGCATCTGTGTGAGGTTGAACATTTCACTCGGTTCAAGGAGTCTCCTCCGCACGATCATCTCCACAATTCCGTAAAAACCACCAAATCGTTTTGCCCCATCTACAGATTGGTGACCACAGTGGGAAATTAATCTCTCGGTTGCAATCTCTTATTTTCACAAGATGGTCTGTCTTAGGAGTAATTCGATGGCTCCAAACTCAATGCAGAATATTTCAAATGACGATATTCCTCTTTTCAACGCTACGTCCGATATCGCGGAAAAATAGGGAAATCCCAAATCTAACTGAGTTGACACGAGTTCTAGTGATCCACACCAGAAACATGGATCTGATGAAGGATACAATGAACTATATACTTGATTTCCTCATCAAACTCACATCCGAGTTAGGCAGAATCTCCGCTCCATAAGTCCCAGCACCGGGGACTGACTCGTCACACGATGGTCCTCAAAGCAACAGTTTCACTACTTATGAGAATTCGGTGGACCAGGAGGTTGCACAACTAGTTGATGGCTTATGCGAACTCTTACACTTTTCCAGGAAGCAACGAACAGACATGTTTGTTGCACTCAACCAGATATCATCTGAGGTACCATTAGCTTCTTTATCTCCAGTAGTTGAAGAAGCGTTCATGACGTCTGAGCACTCGATCAACAACACCACCTTTGGATAAGAGGACCGCATAGCAGATGAAGTACATAATCGAGCATTGTACGTAACCGGTTTTATCAAAGACTCTGAGTTCAAGAGAGCTCTCGTTGATACTGGCATTTCTATAAATATTGTCACTATGAAGACCCTCAAGGCGGCCAAATTTACACGAAATAAAATCATTCGTCATCCCATCTTGATGACGGTTTTTGAAGGAAGGCAGATACATACATATGGATATGCATACATAGACCTGAAGGTGGGGCCTATTCAATCAATATCCAAGTTCCACATGATTAAACAAGAGCCTGACTACCACATGATACTCGGACTGCCATGGCTCCATGATAACAAGGTGGTTCCTTCAACATACCATCAATGCATGAAAGCCCTAATCAATAACAAAATTATTCGTATTACAACTTCATCATCTCCTTACGCCCCGATATAGGACGCTGAATTCCTTGAGTCGCAGAGGAGCATCCTTGAACCTCCAAACAATATTTACGGTGCTCCACTCCCAAGCTGAGAGTCCATCGAAAAATCTACAAACAAGACATCATCCTCAAACGTCAAATCAGTTAAGCCGCCTGCTACACCAATTAAACGCCGCGAGGATCAGATCTCAACTCAGGGATCGAATTTCATAAGCAGTCATGATGCGGAGGGTAGAATCATTTACAGGCGCAAGGATTATCAATTAGCAGGGGAAAACTACGAAGAGTCTCCCCGTCCCAAAAAATCATGTTAGAGTGAATCATTACTCGAAGAAGAGGTTCAAGATGCTCCTCGACAATTACTAGACGGCACTGACTCCACCATTGATGATCTCGAAACGATCAACATCGGAACGGAGGATGATCCAAGGCTGATTCTAATTAGCTCAACACTATCACCAGAAGAACGGACATAGTTAATAGCACTACTGCAAGAGTATCAAGATGTCTTCGCATAGACGTACGAAGAAATGCCTGGTCTAGACGACAAATTGGTTACTCATAATTTGCACATCACTCCTGGATCTAAAGCTGTCAAACAACTACCTAGACAGTTCATACACGAAGTCTGAAAAAAAATCAAGGTCGAGATTCAGAAACTATTAGCAGCAGGGTTCATCAAACCTATTCAATATCCAACATGGATGGCGAACGTTGTTCTTGTCAAAAAGAAAAATGGTCGAATCAGATGTTGTGTTGATTTCAGAAATCTGAACAAATGATGTCCGAAGGATGATTTTACCCTGCCCAACATTGATATGCTCGTAGATGCAACTAGCGGTCACGGTATGTTCTCATTCATGGATGGATACAGCGGATACAACAAGATCAAGATGTACGAACAAGATGCCAACAAGACTGCATTATGTACTCCTATCGGGAACTTCCACTATACAGTGATGCCTTTCGGATTAAAGAATGACGGTGCCACATATCAACGAGCTATGACCGCCATATTCCATGACATGATGTACAAGCAAGTGGAAGACTATGTCGATGATGTCGTGGTCAAATCGAAGACTTGAGCATCTCACTTCCAAGTTCTAAGGAAAGTTTTTGAAAGATGTCGAGAATACAAATAAAGATGAACCCTCTGAATTGCATTTTTGGTGTTTCCTCCGGAAAGTTTCTAGGTTTCCTGGTCACAACAGAAGGAATCAAAGTCAATCCGGACAAGACGAAAGCTATTACTACCATGCCTCCTCCACGCACCGTGAAAGAACTCTAAAGTTTCATGGGCAAGGTAAACTATATTCGACATTTCATCCCTGGATTAGCTCAGCTCATTGCTTCATTCACCCCTCTACTGAAGTAAGGATCCAGTTTTACATGGACTGATGTACAACAAGAAGCATTCCAAAAGATACAACAGATGTTGTTATCACCTGCTGTCATGAAGTCACTAGTGCAAGGACGACCATTGATACTCTACACAACTTCTACTGATATTGCTATTGTATCACTCCTTGCTCAAGAAGATGACGAAGGCGTCGAACGACCAATCTACTATTTCAGTGGTACAATGCGGGATACTCAACTTCGATACACAAAAGCCGAGAGAGCATGCCTGGAATTAGTACATGCAATTCAGAAATTCAGACACTACTTGCTGTCTAACAGAGTCTTGCTCTTTTCCAAGGCTGACCCTATAAAGTTTCTACTATCAAAGCCGGCCTTGATAGGAAGACCAACAAAGTGGCTACTCTAGATGTCAGAATTTGACATAGCATGTACACCACCCAAAGCAATCAAGAGACAAGCAGTGGCAGACTTACTCGCTGGCTTTCCAGGAGATGATGCAACAGTGTTACATGAAGACGTACCCGGTGAGTTTCTAGATGTCTTAGTCATCAAAGAAGAGACATGGATTCTATACTTTGACGGTTCCTCCAAGCCTAGAAATGACACTGGAGGAGCAGTCATAGTACTAGTCTCTTCATATGGCGAGGTTTTCTCACATTCATTCAAGCTGTATTTTCACTGCACCAACAATTCAACAGAATATGAAGCCTTCCTACTGGGATTGTCTCTATCTAAGCAAGCAGGAGAAACTCACCTCGAGATAAAGGGAGATTCAAAACTACTGGTGTATCAGATAAATGGAACATACTCTCTCAAAGAAATCACGCTTGCTCCATTCAGAAGTGAAGCTCAACGGCTGTTAACTTATTTCGCTGACACAACGATTGTCCATACTGGACGAACTCACAATAGACACGCCGACTGTCTGGCCACTCTCGCTTCTAAGCTGCAATTTTAAGGAGTAGAGAAGACCATCACTGTACAAAGGTCATCTACCTGGCTTGCTCAAGTCGAATATATCCAAGCAGATGATTGGCGAGCACCTATTATTCATGAATTGAGCAGTTCTCTTTCAGAAGGGAAAATCAGTCTCAAGGAATTGAGGAATTATTTTCTACTTCATGGAGCTTTATACTATCGAAACTCTGATGGGCCTTTATCACGATGCCTTGGACCTGACGAAGCAGACGTACAACTCAAGCACATACATGAAGAAACCTGTGGACAGACGCTGGTAGTAAAACTTTACCGAAAGCTTCAAAGAATGGGATACTATTGGCCTTCCATGGAGGTTCAATTAAGAACTTTGCAAAAATCATGTCCCAACTGTCAGACGCCTCCTTATCACTTGGAATCTCTAAATTCCCATCATACTGGAGACTGGAGGGAACCTTACATCAAATACCTCCGGGACAATGAGTTACCGCTGGAAAAGAAAGAAATAACCAAGCTCATTCAGAGAGCTAAGAGATTTGTTTTTCTTGATGGGATCTTATATCACAGAAGTTTTGGTGGAAACCTGCTGAGATGCTTAGCTGAGCATGGGATCCCAACAATCCTGAAGGAGATGCATGATGGAGAGCATCAAGGAAAGAGGAAATTATTTCTCCAGATTCTTGAGAAATATTACTGGCCGACCATGGAAAATGATGCAGCTGCGCACGTTGAAAGATGTCATCAATGCCAAGTTCATGGTAATCTCATCCACACTCATTGTTTCCTATTGAATTCTGTGAATAGTCCATGACCCTTTTATAGCTGGGGACTGGATATCATCGGGAAAATCAATCCAACATATTCGAAGCAGCATGAATACATCATCACTGCAACCGAATATTTTACCAAATGGGTTGAAGCCTTTCCTCTTCGAAGCTCCACTGGAATCACGATTACAGCCTTCATCAAAGAGCACATAATATGCAGATTCGGTGTTCCCAAACATATTGTTATCGATAATGGAACCCCTTTCGCCAACAAGCACATGACAGAATTACTCGAGGAATACGACATCAAACAAGTTTTCTCTATACCATACTATCCCCAAGGAAACGGGCAAACAGAGAGCACCAACAAAACTTTAATCTGTATTCTCAGTCTAACAATTCATGATAATCCCCGAACCTGGCACGAACAATTTCCTATGGATTTGTGGGCTTATCGAACCGCGCCAAGGAGGTCGATCGGGACTTCACCGTATTCTCTTGTCTATGGAGATGATGCCATACTGCCGGCAGAAATCAAAATTCCTTCAGCAAGGATTGTAACATCCAGTGGAGTGCAATGGGATGAAGCTAAAGTGTCCA
The DNA here is from genome assembly GCA_023529315.1 of Papaver bracteatum. Classification (NCBI taxonomy): domain Eukaryota; kingdom Viridiplantae; phylum Streptophyta; class Magnoliopsida; order Ranunculales; family Papaveraceae; genus Papaver; species Papaver bracteatum. The sequence continues at coordinate 2,523,586 of JAJJWX010000603.1, forward strand.
ACTCAAGAGTTGATGAACTATACATGCTCGAGTCAAAGCGGTCTAAGGTGGAAAAATATGTAGAAACCTACAAGCAAAGAATCTCCAGAGCCTACAACAAAATGGTAAGACCTCGAACATTTAAAGTATGGGATATGGTATTAAAGACAGTAAAGCACATTCAACAAGACATGTCTGCTCACAAGTTCTCCCCGAATTGGAAAGGGCCGTATGTAGTTACCAAATAAGTATCTAGCGGATATTACAAAATCTTAAAGATTGACGGGGGAGTGGAAGGAAATATAATCAACGACAAATGTCTCAAAGCATATTACGCCTGATCCATAGAAAACAACTGCCTTTTCATCGTTGCAAGCATTTTCAATAATGTAATTTCCATTCCTCCAAAGAGAATTCAAATTCTCCTTGTGTTTATGGGAGAAAATCGCCTATGCCGAATTCGGTAAATCCGAGGATGGAGAGACTGGTTTAAACCCTTAAAAAAATGTGCTGCACTTGAGCACTTTTGATTCGAGATATCAATATGTACAATTCTGTCCTAAACCAAGAAAATGGCCGTTCCAGATTTGCTTCGGTCACAAAGTGGAGGAGAATGGTTGATATGGGGAGGATAGCGAAGAAGGGTGATGAGACCAGAGAGTTCTGGTTAGGTAGTATCTCGACCTGTATCAGAAGTGTAGAAGCTTGCGGAAGCTTGCTAGTGATGGAAGCTTTTGAGAGAGCTTGCAAAGTTGCTATCTGATAGTGTTGTATTTTGCCTGACCAAGACTTGTGTGTTTTGGCAGAATAGGTGAAACCTATTTATACAAGTGAGATTGAACGTACCCTGGCCTCATTAAGGAATTGAGTAAGTGTGTCAATTAAAACAAAGGAGGTGGAAACCGTTGGCTTTATGGTGAAAAACGTTTTCACCATAAATTTCCTTATTTAATTGACCGTATTCATTACTTTCACGCCTTGCTTTATTGCGAGCATAGTGTACGCTGCACGCTGTGACCGCCAAACCAAAACCCCAAGAAAGCATCCCCCAGTTTTTGTTGATGTCTCGATAGTTGGGCACAAGTGGCAATGCCAAAGTTGCTAGTGAAGCATTGTGGCATGTGCGGGATGCCTTGGCCGCGAGTTGTACTTTGAGTGCGGATGGCAATGCCAAAGTCGCTTAGTGGAGCATTTGGCATGTGCGGAATGCCTTGGCCACGAGTTGTACTTTGAGTACGGATGGCAATGCCAAAGTCGCTTAGTGGAGCATTTGGTATGTGCCAATGACATGTGCGGAAAGCCATGGCCTCAAGTTGCACTTTAAGTGCGAATGACAATGCCAAAGTCGCTAGTGGAACATGTGGCATGTGCCAATGACATGTAAGGAATGCCTTGGCCGCAAGTTGCACTTTGAGTGCGAATGGCAATGCCAAAGTCGCTAGTGGAGCATGTGGCATGTGCCAATGGCATGTGTGGAATGCCTTGGAAATTGGCTAGCAGGTTGGGAATAAAAGTGGCTAGTGGTTACGTGTTGGCATGTGCCAATGGCACGCACGACCACTTTGGCCAAGTCGCGGGCGCTACAATGGCATAGCGGCTTTGGAATGGAAATTGGCTAGTGGTTGCGTGTTGGCATGTGCCAATGGCACGTACGACCACTTTGGCCAAGTCGCGGGCGCTACAATGGTATAGTGGCTTTGAAATAGAAAGTGGCTAGCGTGCGTGTTGGCATGTGCCAATGGCACGCACGCCATCTGGGCCAAGTTGAGGGCGCTAGTTTAGCGGCTTGGTAGAAAAAGTGGCTAGTGAGCGTTTTGGCATGTGCGGATGGCACGCATGTCCAAGCTTCAAGGAAGCACTCGCGGTTTAGGGTTTTGAAACCCTAATTGGCGCCCTTCACTAAAACCATTGTAGAATTCTCATACGAACTCTGATTTTGACGGTCAGCCTGTTCATGGGAAAAGAATTTCTTATACCCGAACGCGGGAGTATTTAGGTTTTGAGGCCTCTTAATGTGTGAAAAAAGGCCGTAAGTGAAACTCAGGAAGAGAAAGTGGCTAGCGGTGCGTTTTGCATGTGCCAATGGCACACACGGCTATTGGGCCAAGTTGTTGGCGCTATCTGGGCATAGTGGTTTGAAAATAGGAATTGGCTAGCGGCGCATGTTGGCATGTGCCAATGGCATGCACGACCATTTGGGCCAAGTGGCGGGCGCTACTTTTGGCATGTGCCAATAGCATAGCGACTTGGAAGATGGCTAGTTGTGCGTGTTGGCATGTGCCAATGGCACGCATGGCCATGTTGTCCTAGGTTGCACGGTTTGCAAGCCTAGGGCGCTACTTTGGCATGTGCCAATGGCATAGCGACTTAGTTTGGCATGGTTGCAGTATACAGTTTGGTTTTGGCGTCGTAGCCGTGGTGCACAGTATGCGGCTTGGTTTTGTCGTTGTTGCCATGGTGCGCAGTATGCGGCTTGGTTTTGGCGTCGTTGTCATGGCGTGCAGTATGCGACTTAGTTTTGGAATTATGGTTCTGTGTCAAAAACCCTAATACGGTATTTTGAAAAAATACCCCTATTAATTATTTACACCTGAATTAAATGCTCTCAGTTAATGTGTTGCGGGAAACATTAGGTCATGGGGTTTTACGATTTTACCCCTTGTCTCAAATCCACCATCAACATTAAGTCCCCTGCTTTGCTCGGAATAGGAGCTTTGTTGCGAGGTAAGCATAAGATGGTGCCAAGAAAAAATCCGAAAGAGAAGTGAGGAGATTTATCTGACCTTTTTATGAGATGCGAACTGGATACGAAATCCTTGTCTTTGGCAGTTTTTTGCACGAAGCGGGAGGTTGGCGCAAATTTGCATTGAGTAGCTGGCGCGCTAGTTGGTGGGGTCGGTAGAAGATGGACGTGATAGCTAGTATAGCTTGGGCGTCATTGACAGGTCGGCGCGATTGGTGGGACCAGCGGAAAGTTGGAAAGCAGTTTTGACTTTTCTTCACACACGACTTTTAATTAGGGAACCATTCATGCTAAAAACCCAAAAGTGTTATGTTCCTCATTACTTCTTTTCCTTTTTTAGGATTCTGCATTCATTTTCATCGTAACTACACCATCTCCCTTTTAATAAAAGGTTCTTCTTATTGAGCTCTTTTCCTTCTTTGTTATGTCGCCCAGAGACGAATCATCCTCCAATCGTCCAGAATTTCCGGGAAAAGACGCAAGATCCGACTCTTGCGAAAGCATCCCAACTAGAGTTATGTGGGTCAAGAAGATCATACCAGTATGTTCCCTTTTCTTCTGGTGATCAGTGTTTACTTCATCATTTGTTCATTGATGAATGAGAAATTCTTCTTCCGTACAGCGATATCCCGTTGGAGCATGTGTTGCTGTTATCGATGAGGATGATCTAGTTGCTCCCCTGCTTTCAAACCCGACTTAATTGGCTGCTGCAAATTTGGAGAATGCTGATTTAGGGATTTCTTGTCACGAATACCCCTACGCGGGTTTGTCGTTTGGGACTCGCATGAGGTGCCTCTCTTCCAATTACCGGAACGTTGGTGGTTTCCTGGTGCGAAAAGAGTTCGTGACTCTTTATATAAGGATATGGAAGACGTACTACCATATTGCTACTAGGAGCGTAGTGAAATGTTGTTCGTCTGCCTTGGTTTCTGTAGTGAATTGCCTTCTGCCAATGATCGTTGAAATGGAGAGTACATCCATTCGTGCTATTACAGAGCTGGAAATTCAGAGATGGGAGAGCATGGTGGCTACCTGTGAGTCCTTGGAGTTCAACATCAGCTGGTTGCGGAATCGTCTTGATATTGTGAAAGTCGACAGAGCTGGTATCCTTGCTGGTGTGATTCCTGCCACCAAAGCCATTCTGGAAGAGGAGAAATCTCTTGTCATGGAGTCTCAGAGGATCGAAGGGTTAACTCGAGATTTGAAGAGTAGGGCTGAGAGATATCATTGTCGATTGAAGATGATGTTTTGTAGGGATTATGATTTACTAGATGGGATTTTTTGATTTGTGTTGTAAGATTATTTTTTTTTTTTAAATTTTTTGAATGAATAAAGGAATTTTTATTAATCTGTTGGTATGTATGGAAGTTTTGATAATAGGTAAGGAAAAACGTAAGCAAAAAGAGTGTTGGGTGTGTACACTTTGATGTAGCATATTACGGGAAAGCAATCAAGCATAGTATGCTTTGAGCCATTTTCCGTTGATGACTGCCTTTAATTTCCTTCATCTTCTTTGATAATCTTGTAGTACCCGCTGTCGTATGCCTTGGTGATTATGTATGGACCTTCCCATTTGGGAGAAAACTTTTGCGCCGATACATCTTGCTAAATGTGCTTGGCAGTTTTTAGCACCAAATCTCCCTTTTTAAAAACTCTAGGCTTCACGGTGCTGTTGTATGCCCTAGAAATCTTGTTTATGTATGCTTGTGCATGTTCTTCCACCTGAGATCTTCTAGAGTCTATAGTGTCTAGTTCTGCTATTCCGGCGTTCGGCGTCTCGGCTTCACTCCATTGAGGTCCACTTCGGCGGCGATTCGGGCAGATGGAATTTTGATTTCTGCCGAGAGAATTGCATCTGTGCCATAGACAAGAGAGTAGGGAGACATGCCAGTGGAGCTTCTAGGAGATGTTATGTATGCCCAAAGAGCCATTAGAAGTTGCTCATGCCAAGTCTTGGGATTGTCGTGTACTGTTCGGCTGAGGATCCGGATCAAAGTCTTGTTGGTGCTTTCGGCTTTCCCATTTCCATATGGGTAGTAGATGGTGGAGAAGACTTGTTTAATGTCATACCCCTCGAATAAGTCTTGTACCTGCTTGTTAGCGAAAGGTGTGCCATTGTCGGTGATGATATGCTTAGGTATGCCGAAACGACAAATGATGTGTTCCTTGATGAATGCTGTGATTGTGGCCCCGGTGGTTCCTTTCAGCGGGACCGCTTCAACCCATTTGGTAAAGTACTCGGTTGCGGTTATTATGTATTCGTTCTGTTTCAAGGACGGCGGGTTGATTTTTCCAATGATGTCGAGTCCCCAGCTATGAAAGGGCCACGGGCTACTTATTGAGTGTAAGGGTGTTTGGGGTGCGTGGATGAGATTTCCGTGGACCTGACATTCACGGTATTTCTGGATGAAAGCGGCTGCGTCATCTTTCATGTATCTGTAGGAAAAGCTTGTGTTTCCCTTGGTGTTCGCCATCGTGTACTTCTCTTAATATAACTGATACTTCTGTATTGCCTAAACACCGTAGTAGACTTCCCCCGAAACTCTTGCGATATAAAACCCCATCGTGAAATACAAATCTCTTGGACTTTTGTTTTAACTTGGATGCATCTTATTTTTCGGTAGGGAGAATTCCATCGCAGAGGAAACTGATGTATGGCTCTTGCCAGTCCCCAGAATGGTTGATGTTAAGGACTTCTGTTTGACATGGGGGTACCTGGCAATTAGGGCACGTCTTCTGGAGCAATCGAGATTGGGATTCCATTTCCGGCCAAAAATATTCGAATCGTTGTAGGCGGCGGTAGAGGGTTACCACTGATGTGATTCCACAGACTTCGGTATGGACATGTTCAAGTTATTGTTGTGCTTCTTCCTTTCCGAGACACCTTGACATGGAGCTATCTGGGTTTCGATGATACAGAATATTTTGAAGCACAAAGAAGTTTCGCAAAGTCTTGAGACCGAATTTCCTTTGGAAAAGTGAGATATTGAGTTCTTAGATGATAGGGGCCTCCAGTCATCGCATTCGGTCTTTTCATCTTGTAAAAGCCACGTTGAGGATATGGTTCATTTCTTCACTGTCAGGCTTTCTTCGGATCCTTTGAACTGTAGTCTTGACGCTAGTGTAGCCAGGCAGTCGGCGTGCCTATTACCGCTTCGTCCAATGTGTGTGATAGTTGCATCGGCGAAATAATTCAGTAATCTCTGCGATTCAGTCATGTATGGTGCCAGCGTTAGCTCTTTCAATGCATAAATCCCGTTCACCTGGTTGATGAGCAGTTTAGAATCCCCTCTTATCTCCAAACGTGTGGCCCTATCTTGTTTAGCTAGTGACAATCCTATGAGGAAGGCTTCGTATTCGGCTGAGTTGTTGGTGCAGGGGAAGTCTAGATTGAAAGAGTATGAATAAACTTCCCCAGCAGGGGATACCAGTACTATACCCGCTCCTCCAGTATTAGTGTTGGGGGGTGGATGAGCCGTCGAAGAACAACATCCATGATTTTTCTTTGATTGAGAGAATTTCTGGAAAGTCCCCAGGGAGATCTTCACGTAGTTCCGTGGCGTTTTCTCCTGGGAATGCTGCTAGCAAGTCTGCGATAGCCTGTGCTTTTATGGACCTCGGGGAAGTGCACGTTATGTCGATCTCTGACAGCTGTAGGAGCCACTTAGCCGGCCTCCCTATCAGGGAAGTTTTTGAGAGGAGAAACCTTACATGATCTGACTTTGATATCAGCATCACCTTATTGTAAAGGAGGTAGTACCTGAATTTCTGGATGGAGTGTATCAGTGCTAAACATGCTTTTTCCGCTATGGGGTATCTGACTTCGGCATCTCTTAACATACGACTGAAGTAGTATATGGGATATTCAGTTCCTTCGTCATCTTCTTGAGCGAGGAGAGCTCCAATGGCAGTTTCGCTGAAAGCTGTGTAGAGACATAGCGGTTTCCCTTGCATAGGAGATTTCATGATGGTTGGGGAAGATAGTGTTTGTTGGATCTTCTGATATGCTTCTTATTGAGACGCAGTCCATGTGAAACTCGCCCCCTTTTTTAGCGAAGGGGTGAATGCGGTAATGAGCTGTGCCAGTACCGGTATAAAGCGGCGAATGTAGTTTATCTTACCCATGAAACTCTGGATCTCCTTTACAGTTCGTGGGGTCGGCATCGTCAGGATAACTTGTGTCTTGATTGGGTCGACCTTTATCCCTGCAGCCGTTACTTGGAACCCTAAGAACTTCCCCGAAGAGACGCAAAAAGCGCATTTCAAAGGGTTCATCTTCAATTTATATTCACGGTATCTTTCGAACACTTGTCGCAGTGTCTCTGGATGATCTGCTCGAGTCTTCGATTTAACCACCACATTGTATACGTAGTCTTCAACTTGCTTGTGCATCATATCGTGGAAGATGGTGGTCATGGCACGTTGGTAAGTAGCACCAGCGTTTTTCAGGCCGAAAGGCATCACAGTGTAATAGAAGTTTCCAAGAGGGGTTCGAAAAGTAGTCTTACTTGCGTCATGATCATACATATTTATCTGATTGTAGCCGCTATATCCATCCATAAAATAGAACATGGCATGCCCACTGGTAGCGTCTACCAGCATGTCAATGTTAGGGAGCGGAAAATCGTCTTTAGGGCAGCACTTGTTCAAATCTCTGAAGTCGACACAACACCTGATCTGGCCATTTTTCTTATTGACGGGAATGATATTGGCCAACCAAGTGGGGTGATGAATGGGCTTGATGAAACCAGCGGCTAGTAGTTTCTGAACTTCCACCTTGATTTGTTCTTCGCCTGAATTGTCTTGGAAGTTGCTTGACCGGTTTGGACCCGGGTATCACATGCAGATGGTGGGTGACCAGTTTTTCATCTAAATCAGGCATTTCTTCATATGTCCATGCGAATACATCTTGGTATTCCTTGAGTAGATCGACTAGATTCGAGCGTTCCGTTGAGTGTAAGGCTGAATTGATTAAAATGGGGCGTGGGAATTCTTCATCCCCTATATTGACAGTGTCGAGCTCGTCTGTGGTTAAGTCGGTCCTGTCTTGCAGCTTCTGAGGGGCGTCGGGAACTTCCTCCTGATCATTGTGAATACATTCTCTTTGGCGGAGAGACCGGATTGTGGTATCCCATGTTAATTGCTAACAACGATGATAATACGTGAGCTTTCCCTTTTTGCTTCGTCTTGCGGTAAAGGTGTGTTCTCACTTAGCGTGGGTACGGGTTGCACCCTGTCCCGGCAATGGGGGATTGTCGAGTCTTCTTTCTGATGGGACAGCAAGAGAGAGGTCTTCTTTGTTGAGTAGCTCTGGTTTATTGACATCTCTGAGTGACGTCCACTTTAGCAGCGGGAAACTGTGCACCTTGGTCGTCGTATCCCTTGAGCCCCTCGGCCTATATGTTTCTATGAAGTAAACAGGTGCATAGGGGGATAGTGATGCAGGGATGCGGATTACTTCCCTATTCAGAATTGTTTTCAGACATTGATGGTATGTCGAGGGAACAATTATGAGATCGTGCAGCCACGGCCTTCCCAGTATCATGTGGTAATCTGGTTCCTTTTCGATCACTTCGAACTTCACACTTGATTGAATTGGTCCCACTATCAGGTCTAGGATGATGTAACCATATATACTAGTTTGGTTGCCCTCGAAGTCTGTCATCGTAGTGGGCTGTCGCATGACCTCGTTAGGTCGTACTCTGGAAGCTTTGAGCGTTTTGAGGGTGATGAAATTGGAAGATGCACCTGTGTCAACAAGCGCTCTCCTAAACTCTGTGCTCCTGATGAGGGCCGTAACATGCAGGGCTTGGTTATGGCCCTCTTCTACCATCATGTCGTCATTAGTAAAAGTAATGCGGCTGGAGGATCTCCCAAGTGTCCTTGGAGTCCAAGTGGGTACTGGGACTAGAGATGCGTTCAGCGCTATTTGGTTAATGGATGTAAACATTTTTACCCGCTGGTCTCTGGAGAGGTGAAACAATTCACACAAATTCTCTACCAGTGCGGTCGCCTCCTGATCTGCCGGCTTCCGGTTAGCGGTGAAACTGTTAATTTGAGGATGCTCATTCGGGATGTTAGTCCCCTGTTCCTGATCTTCTAGAAGACATGAGCCACTTAGCTCCGATATTAAGCTGATGAGGAATTCGAGTATGATGTTGATCGCATCCTTCATTAGATCCACATTTTTGGCGTGAATCTCCTGAGCTTGCATTAGGTAAACCAGTCTTGGGAGTTCTTCACTGGTTGCATTGCTTCCAGAAGTTGGCGGATCATCATGTCTTCGAGCAGGATAAGTATCTGCGGATATGGTTTGATAACCAACCATGTTTGCGCGAATTCTTGAGGGTAGAACCTAGGTCCTGATATTGTAACCGAGAGATTGAAACTCCCGCTGTGGTCGCTAATTGTTTATGGGAGAAAATCGCATCTGCCGAATTTGGTAAATCCGATGATGGAGAGACTGGTTTAAACCCTTAAACAAATGTGCTACACGTGAGCACTTTTGATTCGAGATATCAATCTGTACAATTCTGGCCTAAACAAAGAAAATGGCCGTTTCAGATTTGCTTCGGTCACAAAGTGGAGGAGAAGGGTTGATTTGGGGAGGATAGCGAAGAAGGGTGATGAGACCAGAGAGTTCTGTCTAGGTAGTATCTCGACTTGTATCATAAGTGTAGAAGTTTGCGGAGGCTTGCTAGTGATGAAATCTTTTGAGAGAGCTTGCAAAGTTTCTATCTGATAGTGTTGTATTTTGCCTGACCAAGACTTGTGTGTTTTGGCAGAATAGGTGAAACCTATTTATACAAGTGAGATTGAACGTACCCTGGCCTCATTAAGGAATTGAGTAAATGTGTCAATTAAAACAGAGGAGGTGGAAACCGTTGGCTTTATGGTGAAAAACGTTTTCACCATAAATTTCCTTATTTAATTGACCGTATTCATTCCTTGCACGCCTTGCTTTATTGCGAGCGTAGTGTACGCTGCACGCTGTGACCGCCAAACCAAAACCCCAAGAAAGCATCCCTCAGTTTGTGTTGATGTCTCGAGAGTTGGGCGTAAGTGGCAATGCCAAAGTTGATAGTGAAGCGTTGTGGCATGTGCCAATGGCATGTGCGGGATGTCTCAACCGCGAGTTGTACTTTGAGTGCGGATGGCAATGCCAAAGTCGCTTAGTGGAGCATTTGGCATGTGCGGAATGCCTTGGCCGCGAGTTGTACTTTGAGTGCGGATGGCAATGCCAAAGTCGCTTCGTGGAGCATTTGGCATGTGCCAATGACATGTGCGGAATGCCTTGGCCGCAAGTTGCACTTTGAGTGCGAATGGCAATGCCAAAGTCGCTAGTGGAGCATGTGGCATGTGCCAATGACATGTGCGGAATTCCTTGGCCGCAAGTTGCACTTTGAGTGCGAATGGAAATGCCAGAGTCGCTAGTGGAGCATGTGGCATGTGCCAGTGGCATGTGCGGAATGCCTTGGAAATTGGCTAGCAGGTTGGGAATAAAAGTGGCTGTTAGTTGCGTGTTGGCATGTGCCAATGGCACGCACGGAAACTTTGGCAAGTCGCGGGTGCTACAATGGCATAGCGGCATTGGAATGAAAATTGGCTAGTGGTTGCGTGTTGGCATGTGCCAATGGCACACACGGCCACTTTGGCCAAGCCGCGGGGGCTACAATGGTATAGCGGCTTTGGAATAGAAAGCGGCTAGCGTGCGTGTTGGCATGTGCCAATGGCACGCACGCCATCTGGGACAAGTTGAGGGCTCTATTTTAGCGGCTTGGTAGAAAAAATGGCTAGTGAGCGTTTTGGCATGTTCGGATGGCACGCATGTCCAAGCTTCAAGGAAGCGCTCGCGGTTTAGGGTTTTGAAACCCTAATTGGCGCCCTTCACTAAAACCATTGTAGAATTCTCATACCAACTCGTATTTTGACGATCATCCTGTTCATCTGACGGGAAAAGAATTTCCTATACCCGAACGCTGGGATATTTAGGTTTTGAGGCCGCTTAAGGTGTGAAAACAGCCCGTAAGTGAAACTGGGGAAGAGAAAGTGGCTAGCGGTGCGTTTGGCATGTGCCAATGGCACACACGGCTATTGGTCCAAGTTGTGGGCGGTAGCTGGGCATAGTGGTTTGAAAATAGGAATTGGCTAGCGGTGCGTGTTGGCATGTGCCAATGGCACGCACGGCAATTTGGGCCAAGTGGCGGGCGCTACTTTTGGCATGTGCCAATAGCATAACGACTTGGAAGATGGCTAGTGGTGCGTGTTGGCATGTGCCAATGGCACGCACGGCCATGTTGGCCTAGGTTGCACGGTTTGCAAGCCTAGAGCGCTACTTTGGCATATGCCAATGGTGCGCAGTATGCGGCTTGGTTTTGGCATCGTTGCCATGGTGCGCAGTATGCGGCTTGGTTTTGGCATCATTTCCATGGTGCGCAGTATGCGGCTTGGTTTTGGCGTCGTAGCCATGGTGCGCATTATGCTGCTTGGTTTTGGCGTCGTAGCCGTGGTGCACAGTATGCGGCTTGGTTTTGTCGTTGTTGCCATGGTGCGCAGTATGCGGCTTGGTTTTGGCGTCGTTGTCATGGCGCGCAGTATGCGACTTAGTTTTGGAATTATGGTTCTGTGTCAAAAACCCTAATCCGGTATTTTGAAAAAATACCCCTATTAATTATTTACACCTGAATTAAATGCTCTCAGTTAATGTGTTGCGGGCAACATTAGGTCATGGGGTTTTACGATTTTACCCCTTGCTAAAATCCACCATCAACATCTTTGTTCTTTAAACATTTCATAAATGAGCAAAATTCATTCGTACCATGATCAATTATTCCACCTAACCAGAAACTTAAATCAATTGAAAAACAATAATCATAAATGCTCAGTCAGAGCAAACCATCTAGCAGTGGATAATACCTATAAGAAACTTTGTCAAGTTTCTTCTAAAAGATCCTAGTCTTTACCTTCAAATCCTCAACTGCCTTCTCGACCCTAGCAGATTCCCGAGCCAGTATCTTCTCCTCCTCCAATAAAGCAGTGTTCACGAAAATTGCATCAACAGCCTCTGCTGCCTTATGAAACCTGATTATATCAAGTCGACGATTGATCCAGCTCACGTTAAATCACAATGTCTCACAGTTTGAGATCATCTCATCCCATTCATGCAGCTCATGGTTTTTGACATCTTGCAAGTGCATTTGATTCATTTCCTCAATAATTGGCAACATCCCAGCTACCGTGGTTAAGAGAGTTGGAAGAAAGCCTTTCCATACCTATGTAGTGGCAATATGGCTATACTTCTTCCAGATCTTAGTATACAGAATCACATGACATTTGGGAACGATGAACCCGTCAACCACTTCATTGTCCGGGAAAGTATTGATCAAAGGGGATTCAAATGGGAGTCCAGCTGCAGGATATTCACGGGCATAAGCACTGTCTACTGTCCCCATGGAATCTACAGAATCTTTACCGACTCGGTCGGTGCTATCCTCAACCTCGACTACAGTCACAGACTTTCCGCTCCTTCTTCTGGCATCGACAACGACGCGAACATCCGCCTGCAATTAAACGAATGAGTACTTAATTCCAATAAGTGCACAATATAATCTCAAGAGTTATAAGATTACTCACAGATGATCCAGCCTCAGCACGAGACAACCTATACCGGACAGGAGCTCTAACAGTTCGCTTGGGCCGAGAAGAAGTGTTCTTCTGATTATCCTGCAATAAGTCGTTTGCTTAATGATTAAATCGTCATATTGATCAGGCAAAGATGAAAAGAGATGCAACTTACTGAGATGGACGCTGCTATTTCATGCTTCGACTGAGTATCATCTTGAGAAGAGATACCATTGCTTGACATGACAGCAACAAGGTATGATCAAGAATTCTCTGCACGATGAAACTAACTCAGGAATGGAAGAAATATTTGCGTAGACGATAGACTCTAAGTCTTGAATATATATGTTAGACATGGTGAAGTTTTATCTTATGTGGATAGTCAATTCAGTTGCGGGTTTTACTGAAACCCTAAAATTTCAACAAGGATGACACTGGAGATGCGGATAAAAACAACAGGGGACTGACGCACATGGTCAGGATTACACGGATTCGGGTATAACACGTATTCTCTCAGCCCATGCAACACGTATCTCAGTACTTTCTGCAAACGAGAATCACTAAGAGGAGTCGAAGGTCATGATGAATTTCAGGGCACGAACATTGGTTCGCTTATTCAATCCCAGAAGAAGCAACATTAATAAAAGTGTTTTCTCATTCAAAGAAAATTCTAAATCATGAGAAAATTTGTTCAAATCATCGAAGAAATATATACTATGAAGCCTAAGGAACATTCAAATGTTTCACAAAGAAAAGAAGACGGAAATATAGCTATTTGTCAAATTCGTCATCACCATCCTTCTCATCATCTGAGTCATCGTCATTGTAATCTCTATCTTCCTCTTCATCAGAATTAGAATCAGAGGCGATGGGGTTTAGACGAGCTTCAGGATCATCATCTGAATCTGAATCTTCTTCCGATTCAGCTCCAATTTGCTTCATAGTCCTCTGGTACTCTCTTTCACATCGATCAGACCAAGTCTCGGGTACCTCCCATATGTCTTCTTAAGAATCACCAGCATCAGAATCAGCATGCCTCCCGTCCAAGAATTGACGTTTCTCCTCAGTCCTTTGTATTTTGCGCCTGATTCAATCCTTTTCACGTCGAGCATGTTTTGCATCATCCTCAGCTTTTATTTTCCTGAGTTCATCGAAAGTAACCCTCTTCTCATTAAAGGGTAAGCCAGACTTTGGCCCCTCACCCTGAGAAGCCTTAGACTTTGATACAGGAACTTTGGAATTCTCATCAGAAGAGCTAGAGGAAGAAGAGTAATTGTTGTTGTTGGACATTTTCTGGAATCGAAGCACAAAAGGTTACCAACATGCAAACAATTCCATCGGAAAAAATGGTAATTCTTAACTCTTACCTTTTACGCTTCCACTAACAGTAGTGAGAGTAATGCTAGAGTTAACAATTCAATATCGTTCGCTTCTCCGAAACCTACTGAAGACAAACAAAACTCAGATTTTTTCATAAAATCATGAATATTTCTACTGTGTGAACATTCACCATGGAATCATGAAAACTAAAACATTATTTCATCATAAATAATTGTTTATTTCTAAATAGTATTGCACAAAACTCAAGTTTTGATTTTAGAGAAAATAATATATATTTGCATATATATATGTTAAGAAAACGTTTTATTTACTCACGTAAATAAATAAATAAAAAATCAACGTGAGCAAGGCTCACAAAAATAAATTTGTGGACACTTCACGGTTTCAAAAGAAAAATCCATGAATAGACCATGGTTTTATAAAAAAATCTTTTCCTTCGTATCGTCATTCGTCTTTAAAACGAAGGTTTATTTCGACTTTGTGAAAACTCACACATCATAAGATAAGGTTTTGATTTACATGAAAGCTCATACACAAACTTTTATCACTGGACAAAAGTCCATATATATATATAAAGAAGAAAAACTTTTCTTCGTATCATCGTCATTCCTTAAAACTAAGGTTTATTTCGGTTTTGTGAAAATTCACCTTTTCATGATAAAACTTTGGCTCACGTGAAATCTCATAAACATAGTTTTATCACTGAACCTAATTATTCATATATGAAGAAAAAATCTCTCCTAAATCAGGTTTTATTATTAGTTTTCAAAAACTAACGATCAAACGAACAAACGTTTTCAAAAATGAGGGTTTTCGACAAAACCCACACTCATATATGCACATGTATATAACTTCAACATGATCACATCATGAAACTCACATGAACTCAGCAAACATCAAAAGAAAAAAAAAGAATTTTTTTTTTTTGGACGCTCACCTAGTCGGCGCCGGCGGAAAACAGCCGGATGGCGGCAACAACGGCGGCGACGCTGGTGGTCCGGCGAAATTTTTCTCCTCCCTTGCTGCTGGCGTAAAGGTGATGGAGAGATGATAAAATTCTGGTCGTGGGAAAATAAAAGGAACAATTCCTTTTATATCAATTTTATTTCCAAAACCTAATTTTCTAAGGATTTCCTTATTGGGCCCGGCCCGCGAATCCTAAACGACCAAGGACCTGTCGTCCGAATCAGCGGTTCAACACCAATTTATGCTCATCAAACGATGCTCTATCATGCCACTGGGATCTTCATTCAAGTCATGGTTTGATCGTACTATCAAAATCCGGTAATGTCTTAACTTACAACTAAGTTCAATTACTTATATTGTTTATGGCCGGAAAATCACCATTCAATGCTGAGCGAGGAACACGGCTTTCCTCACTAAGCAGGGGACTTAATGTAGATGGTGGATTTTTGATAAAGGCTAAAATCCTAAACCCATAATTATACGAACCTCTAATCCAGCAATCAGACGTGAGTACTGAGACACAGGTCTCTCATCGAATCCTCTGATTGAGAATACTTTCTCTCAGAGTACATGTAGATATGTGGTCTCACGGCTAGACAACAACATATCTTATGAATACTGAACACTTCAGTAATTATTTCTATATAGTATCACGGGATGAACGTCTCCTAGACAGCTTGCTCTGCTAGTATAGAGCGATAACGTCTTTAGGATACAAACAACGAGTTTACCCTGACTATATAAAGGATATGAAGCTCCAGCAAGCTCATATCGAAATAATTAATGCTCCTAGACGGCTTGCTCTACTAGTATAGATCCATAAGTTAATTATTCCCAAATTCTTGGATTCATCCACAGAATTTCCGAAAATATTCAAATATTTTCGCAGATATTTCATTACTGCAAACCATGGTTCTTCCCAGCAGAAATCCATGGGTTAGTAATAAATATTCAACGCACGGGCGTTTGAGATACCTCTGAGTAAGCCCCGATTTAAATGGTGAAAGTGTACACAACGACGATGCACTAACAATCACCGCATGAACGAGTATTTCAAAATACGACGAGACGATGAACCTATGCAAAATAGGAAAGAAAATAATAAATAATTAAAAATTGACCAAGACGCTGGGAGCATGGGCCCACTGACCGACCGACCTTGCCGTGGTCAATCCCACACAAGTTTCATATTTTTTGTTATTTTCCTTGAGTTCATGAAAATTCTTTCATTTGAACAAATATCCTTCGTTTTGAGGAAACTCCTCAGTTTCATGGTATTTCTTTCACACCAAAGAAATAATATAAAATTAGGGAAGAATATTGTGGGGCGTGACCATTGGACAACCGGACATGCCTTGGTCCCAGCCGGCCCCATACCTCATGGTTCCTCATTATTTTATTATTATTTCCCTAATTTCATGAAATATCCTTAATCTCATGATATTTCCCTGGTCCCATGAAAAATAATATAAAATTAGGAAAACTCGTGTGCACGGGCCATATCCGGTCGATCAAACCCTAGATGGCTTCACCCGTCCCTTTTTATTATTATTATTATTATTATTATATTTTTCATGTGTTCATAATCCTATGAAATTCCTTGATTTCATGATATTTCCTTCAAATTATGAAATTTCCTTTAAATTGTGAAATAATACATAAAATTAGGGAAAACACACGGGACCGGGCCCTGACCGGCCAACCATGCTCCAAGCCAGTCCCACACATCCCTTATTTTATTATTATTATTTTTTATGTTTCCTTCATCTCATGGAAACTCCTTGATTTGAACAAAAACTCTTTAATTTTAGCAAAACTCCTTGATTTTATCATATTTCCCTAAAATCATGAAAATATTATAAAATTTTGGAAAACCGTGTGGATTGGATCCCTTGGCCATGTCTGGTCCCACACTTCATGATTCCTTCACTTTTTTATTATTTTCCTTCATCCATGAAGTTTTGACGGTTTTATCAAAAAACCATGGTTTCTTCATATTTTCTAAAATGATGGCTTAAACGCACATCCGAAAATATCAAAATTCTCAGAACTGAGATACAAACACGTTGGGGACATGAGCATGTTACCTTGACCCACCAAGGTTGGCTCTTTGGCTCTCAATGAGCCGGTTTTACATATTTTCACAATTTGACCTAATTTGCGCAATTGCACGTATTAGGTCCAAAACTCTTCCAAACGACTTGGAACTTCATGGAACGATCAACACTTGATCCCGTGACCACCCAAGGTAGGTTTCATGACCCCTTGGTCGGTCCTCCACTTTTTCATAATTAATTAGGTCTTATCACCTAATGCTGAACCCAACAGTAATTCGAATAAATGATTAAACCATCATTTAATAATTCTTTCATCAACAAGTCAGCAACTCTTCAAGAGGTATTGGTGTTTGTTCACGTGAGCATATGGGTATTACATGATTGAACCATGGTCTCATGAAACCAATCCTTCCTTAGTTCCATGGTTCAATTCCTAACAAACCATGAAGTGGTCATCAATTGATCAAATTAGGGTTTCTGAGTCCAAGGATCATAATTACAGATTCAAACACTAATAAATTTATGACGATCTCATGATCAATACTCTTATTAATTATACTTGGTTCAACTACCAATATTTTAATTAATATTTTATTTTGGCCACGCTGCCAATAATTCATCAGATGAGCAACACTTGCTCAGATAAGCAATACTTGCTCAAATCAGAGAATATTGGTTCAACTATCAATATTCAGCAAATCATCGAATGAGCAATACTTGCTCGCCTCAACTATCAACGTGAGGATCATGCCCACGTTCAATCCATGAGTTTCAGAACATTTTACAAAATCATGTTCAACTCAGTAAATACATGGACTCATCGTCCCATGATATCACGAAGTCAGCAACTGATTAAACTAACCACGAGACGTCAATCGTGTCACTTGGGGGGATATCAACTAGGGTTTTGGTATGGCGGTCTACGTCACGTGTGTTCAAACACACGATGGAATGTGAGCAAGTCGTGCAATCAGTTGAAGGAGTTAACAAAGTAGTGGGTGGAAAATCAACCAAGTCTCCGCACGATGAGCAACTAGTTTCAAACACTATTTCCATCTCTCCACTCTTTGATTCCATCAACTGTCACACTTCACGAGATCATGGTGTATACAATTCCAGCAATATAAATAAGTCTCTGAATCATGATTGAAACAACAACGTCAACAACGACGAGAATCTCACGTCTCATTGACATCACGGGATCATCAACTCATCAATTGAGCAATTACTCTCAACTGAGCAATTTCAATCATTCAGAACTTATCATATTCAGAATTCACAACACACCTACAATCTTTGATTACCATTGATTCCATACATTTCTCAGCTTCCCTCCTACAGATCGACCCATCCTCTCTTGTGACCGAATTTACTCTGGAACGACCATTGTTTTGGTTTAGGCCGGAGTACTACAAATTGATCTCTCGAATTCAAAGCACTCCCTTCTTGCAGTGCATCTGTGTGAGGTTAAACATTTCGCTCGGTTCAAGGAGTCTCCTCTGCACGGTCGTCTCCTCAATTCCATAAAAACTAGCAAATCATTTTGCCCCATCTACATCGGGAAAAAAATTAATTAGTTAGTTGTGCTTAAATTTAAGATTTTTGTTATTGTTCTTAATTTCTCATCAAAGTTCTTTTAAGTTTATACTCCGCGTAACACGATTCGCTTTCAATCTTAATTTATGTTATTTTTAGTAGTTTGTAACTCATGTTATATTATGCATTATTTGTTTAGGTAAGATCACATGAAGAAGATGTTTTGTGAGTTATTTGTTGGAGGAACAAATAGATGAAAACTCACCCACAAACCACAGTTAAGATGGTAAATATTTCCAGCAAAAAAACAGTGATTGTTGATATTTAAATCATACAAGAAAATGTGTTTTTTTAAAAATACCTGCCTCGTGTTCGAAAATAGCATAAATACTCCTAAAACGCGTAGGTATATCCGTAAAGCGTATCTGATTTGGAACAATCCTAGAAAAGCAAAAGCCAACACGTTAGCATCATTTTTTACGATTCCAATGCATGTTAGCTTCTTTTTATCCTTGAACTACGGTTTGCGAACTAGCTGGCTAATAGCAACGCCACCTTCTGAAAATTTTCGGTTACTCGTTAAAAAGTCATTACGGTTCACATACTAGTTAAATGATAAGCTATGTTAGCATCTTATACAATCTAAATATTTTATAATGAGTTATTATAAGCATCAGGGCCCACTTGTCAGTAGCAGCAACCAAACGCTAATAAGCCAAAGCGGAGCTATCATGATCCGCTCAACTCAAAGTCTCTCCATGAACTAATGGTAAAGCAACCACAAATGGTGCCAAGGAGAGGAACAACAAGATAAGTCATTGTAGTGCCCCCTAAGCTAACATCTGACTAATCCAAGAGATTAACTAAATATAGAGGCACTAAAACTAAACATTTACTGAATCAATCAAATAAGAAATCTGCTATAAAACTTAACCCAAAACTAACCCCTCTCAGAAATATATATACAAGATCTTCTCTCAAATGATACATATATAATAGTCATTTGGTTTTCAAATAAAATATACAACATAATAAACATAACAGAAGTTAATCAACTAGCGAACTCAACCCTTGAAGCTTTCGCTGCGTAACTCTGATCTGTCACAGAAATTGAAGTGGGAATAATTAACATTTAACTTCTAAGTAATCATATGCAAGAGTTGGAAAACAATACATGTTTTTCCGAAACATTAAACGGTGACTAAGTCACTGAAATAATCATACATGTATATGGAACAAACTCCTTCGCCAAACAATGTACTAATATGGTTGTGAATCCCTAAATACCGGCAATTCACACCTAATAGCTATGGATGCCACCAAGACCATGGGGCCAACTCTAAACAATAAAAGCTGAATTAAAGTAGGTACAAATGTGAAGGAGCGTATCCTATATACCACAAGTAGAAATTCTCATTTTCCATAACAATTCATATTGACAACACATTACAAGTCCTTTCCAAATCGTGGAAAGATTCACAGAATTAACAGGATTATCATAATGCATTTTAAACAAAGCATGGAATGCACAGACAGACAATGCATGAGTTTTTTAAGCATAAACTTTTACAAAACAACAATAACGATTACAAAAGTGTCAAATGTATTCCCACCTCTTTTAAAGACAAGCCACGCCTACCTAGAGATCCACGATCCACTGGTTCGTCCTTTGAATCGGTCGTTGTTATTACTAACTGTTAATCAAAGAAGCATTCTAAGATTTTAGCCAAAAAACTCATACAAGGCTCATACACGTCTAACTAATGATTCTAAGCCCAAAACCACCAAACCAGCCAATTAAACTAAGGTCCAGTCCATTTAAGTCACTAACAATATCTAACGGTCAAACTGACGGTCAAAGGTAAGTAGCAGTCAATGTCAGTCAAAGGGGTCAAGGTCAGGTCAAATAGTCCACTGAGTCAAACATGAATCGGTCAAGGTCAGCTTACTAGAGACAACTCAGTCAGACAAACTGAGTCAGGCGAGTCAGACAACTGACTGGGGTGACTAAGGGTATATAACAACTTCAGTTTCACTTCAGCTCTAATTCTTATAAACATTACAACATCACTTTCTAGTTCTACCAGACTATAAAACTTCACATAATACTTTGAATTCAAGTAAAACTTCACAATTCAATCACAAGAACAAACTTAGATTACCTGCAAAATGCAATTACAAGATTTATCTAGAGAGGTTCAACTTAACACCTTCATATAACCTCCATCCCTATATCACAGTCACATAATATCTCATTCAACTTATTTAGTAACAACTTTTATAAATTCACTACAACTTAATTCTTCCCTGCAACTGATATAAACCAATTAACATTACCAGAATCTATGTTCATGCAATATAGCTCAACTCAGTTCAACTATTCTTCTTCCTTTTTAGTTATAACTGCACAGTTCAACAACATCATCAACTTTTTGTTCTTTAAATTCAGTATCATCCTTTCCACCAACAAGACATATTCATCCCTGCAATTCTAGATATACTTAAATTACAACTACATCTTCAGTACATATCAATTCAATATCACCACATAACATACATTTCCATAACTTCAATATATGCTCAACCAAGCATACCCCATGTAGTTCTGATTACATACACTATCTAGCATATATCCATATCATCTCCAACTCCAGCAAAACACAACATTCATCATACACAACAAACAATCTCAATCTGACATTCCTAATAAACTTCAACCACCAACATATACGACAACAACAAACATACCAGATCAATCACATCTTCCCAACCTTCTAGTCAATACACAAACCTAATCTAGGACCATAGTTCTATTTTATACCCACTTCAAATCTCAATTCATTAATAAACTCAAAAACTTAATGAATTGAAAAACTTTAACTAAGTTTACTGAGAGTAAACAATTACCTCAAATCAGTTCAACACAGGCAACTGAGGTCGGGTTCTTTCTTCCTTTGTCTCAATTGAACAACCACATCAAAACTATAAACACCCGAAAATATTCATCACCCTCAGTAGTTCACTAAAAACTCTAGAACTTCTCAAATCATCACACCCAACCTTCAATTTCATCTTGACTATCTCCCAAATCGAATCTTCAATCAATATCCAAAACCATAGTGCTTAACTTAGGGAAGAACATGAAACCCTAACTCATTGATTCTTCAATGAATCAACTTCAAAATTACAATTAAACATCAACCCATTGTTCTTCATCTAACGGCAACCCAATTCACCTCTCAATTTCATACCAAACCCTAACTTCACAATCTATCTCTGTAATTTCTTAATTCCTTATTAATTCTTCTATCAAAACATTACCATGATCTAATTCTTCATCTCTTGAGACTCATCCATATCTCTTAAACAAAAACCCGAAATTGAATCCTCTAATTCATCTTTTTATTGAATCTGAAACATCTCTCATAATCAACACCACCACCAACAGTTACTTCTTAATCCATCTCTTCTTCATCTGATTTACTTCGATATCATCACACGTAACTCACAGATACTCTGCAGAAATCGAACAGAAGAAAAGAGAGGAAGACGGAAGAAGAAGAAGAAATAAGAAATAAGAAGAAAAGAAAGAGAAAGAACAAGAGAAAATGGCTTTCTCTTACGCACGAATTTGAGATAAGACCAAAGAGATCTGCTATACACCCACTCAGATGGATAAGGTCCGCCCTAGTCGGTCCAATGGAAAAACGACTATTTTCCTTTCAAGCAAAACTGATGATATCTTCTCCGTCTGGTATCCGAATGACACGTTCGAGTAGTATATTTCGCATAACTTTTCGAGACCTATTTACTGATACTAGTTTCGTATCTAGATCGTTGTTAGATTAATTCCTATTAATTAACGTTTGTATTAAACTAATCGAGTCATTATGGACTAAATCAACACTTGACCGGTCTAATAGCATTGACGATCTTAAGGGTCTTTACAGTTATATTTACATTTATAAGTTATATTTAGGTTATAAGTCATAGGTTGTATTTACAGTCACATAGATTACGCTGGTCAGTATCATTTGTACTCATCAGTTAAATTTAACATGCTTCTTTTCCCAGTTACAATCCCGCTCATCAGCTAGCTCAGCTGGTCGTCCCCGTTCCTCCAAGTTTGATGCATTTTAGGAGGTCCTAGGTTTGAGTTCCTGATTGAACAATACTGCAGAATTTGACATGGAAGGTAGAGTTAGCTTGCCCCCTTGCGACATGATTAACCCCCATATTCGCTTCGGCTCCCCTGAATGGTTCCTCATGAGGCCCGCTGGTAGGATATCATGACAACCTGTTCTATTACTATAGTAGTATTCTATTGGAGCTCAGCTTGCTAGGCTTCCAACTAGTTTCTTGTAAAAATACTCTTTGTACAATAATAATAATAATTATTATAATACTAATAACTAGTTTTGATTTTTATTTTCTTTATATATATATATATATTTATATTTATATATAATAAATAGGTTTTTACAGAGAGTTCGTTGGTAGCCTAGCGACAAGCTGGGAACCAACACCCTTTTGAATAGAAACACCTAATCTATGAAAAAAGAAAACTGCCCAGACCACAATTGGCATCATTGTTGGCAAGACAATTCTTCAATCTCTTCAAAAATTCCACCGTATCTTCGCCTAGTTCTCCTAAAGCGGCGAAGGCTAAAATACCGAAACCATAATCATGTGACTCATATTTGTCCAAATACTTGTTGCGTTTACGAGTAACTGCTTTGGATATATCTTCACCTGGTGTGAAAGAACGGATGTCACTCATGAAGTGTGAGATACCTGTGACATCTAAACAAGTATCTTTTAATTTTCCCAATTGTAAACCAATAATTCGGCTGGCTTTAGAGAGCTAAAAAACCCAGAATAGCTTCTTTGGTTGTCGAGACATCATCCTTGAAACAAATGTTTGCAAAGACGTAAGGTATAATATCTTGTCTGAATTTAATCCCAACGTCACTGGCATAATGTAGTGTGTGGTCGCTAAATATATCCATTTCCCTATTATAGCTTGAGCAATGGCTAGCTCCACCGAAAAGTAAGATACCCAGATGGTAACTAAGTACACTTCTAAATTTTCTAGGACCAAGGGTTTGGCTTAGCCCACATATATATAGGAATACAAAGCAAATAGTCTTGGGTGTGATTTCGTTTATTGCACTGCCACAGTCGGCTATCGCGTTCAGACATGTCAAAAATTATGGGCAACTGCTTCTTAACATCCTTGAAGCATGTCACTGCCAGGGAGTGCATGGATTTTGGGGAAGTATCGTCGAAGCTGTGTGAAGTAGGAAGGTCACATACCTGTCGATATGACTGTAGAGCTTGCTGGTAAGTAGTACTTGGGTCTAGGGGTGAAGTCGTGCAAGATGGTGCTGGGTTTGAAATTGAGACGCCAGGTAACAGTAGTTGCCAGTATTATGGTGTATATTCCCACACCACCGAATTTGATGGGGAGGGAAGCTATGCAGAACTGCAAGGGGACAAAGCCTGCTCCAACTGTTGTTATTAATTGCCTCAAGTATTGATACATGTGGTCGTCAAAGTAAGAAGTAGCATCCTGCAAGGCTTGTTGAGTATAATAGTCCCACACTGTTAATGTCCCCTTAATAAATCTTAAAATATAATATGGAAGGACCTCTCCACTCATTGACAATTAGCAGTGAGTTGGATGCCCATATTATAATATGGTATCAGAGCAGGATATTTGCGACGAGTCATTTGACCACGCCTTTACTCCGCGTCACCCGATTTAATTGTCCGCGTGTTAGACCCAACGAGGCTACACGTGAGGTGGAGTGTTGATATTATTAGTCCCACATTGTCTGGGCATCTAATATCTTACGGTTTATAATCCCTTAGGGCCTCTCCACTCATTGCCAATTGGTTGTGAGTTGGATGCCCGTATTCTAATATGTTATCAAATCAATCCCTGTATGAGACGTGAGACCCAGTAAGACCCAAGAAGGCAGGGCAACCATACATCGGTCCATATAAGGCGTGGAGCTACTTCACTTATTGCCAATTGGTTTTGAGTTGGATGCCCGCAGACTTTAATTTGGTATCAGAGCTAGGAACGTGTGTGAGTAGGCCCAACGGTCACCACACAACGTAGATCCACGTGTTAGACCCAACGAGGATACACGTGAGGGGCGTGTTAAGGATAATAGTCCCACACTGTTAATGTCCCCTTAATAAATCTTAAAATATAATATGGAAGGACCTCTCCACTCATTTCCAATTGGTTTTGAGTTGGATGCCCATATTCTAACAAGGCTGAAGGGATTATAATACGCAATGCAAAGTATAAACGGGAGACCCTTGTACAGTTGAGTGACAGTAACAATTCACACCGAGGGTATTTAAGTTTCTTAGTTACTGGAATCAGTTGAATAGTCTTTGTCCACCCTAAGCTTCACCGTATCCTTGCAAAATTATAAACATATTCTCACGGGACCAACCAGTAATTTTACCCCAATGGAAGGCCGATCAATGTTGCTAGGAAAAATGTCTGGAACTGAGCTTCTTGGGTCTGTAAAGGTCCAACTTCGGTTTTGTTGATGTTAAGATGGAAACCCTTGCCAACGCACTCAACGTCCAGTTTTGACTTGCCTGACTCAGTTAGTTAACTTAGTTAACCCGTTCACCTGAATTGACCTTTACCGAGTTAGACTGTTGACCTGACTTTGACTTAGACTGGACCTTTGACTAGACTCTGGCCTGGACTTAGACATTGACTGTTAAGTTGGCCTTGGACTGTTAGTTTGACCGGTAGCGACTGTTAGTTGACTAGGATGAACCCTATTTTCCTAAATTGATGTTTTGGACCTCTTGTGGTCTGAATTAGCATTTGGCTTATTCTACAAAGTTGTAGATAGTCATAAGACTTAGATATTGGACTATATAATCAATCTAATTGAATTAGTGTACCTTTAGATGTGCTATAGATAAATAATGAAAAGGTGTAACACCATAATTAGGCTTAGAACCATTAGATTCTTGTGTGCGCCTTTTTGGCTAGATTCTTAGAACTCTTGTGTGATTAACAGTAAGTTATTAACAACGATCGATTCATAGGATGAACCAGTGGATCGTGGATCTTGAGGTAGGCGTGTCTTGTCATCAAAAGAGGTGGGAATTTATATTTAACTCTTTTGTGATTATTGTGGTTTTCTTTTACAGAAGTTTATGTTTAATAAATTCATGCATTATCTGATTGTGTACTCCATGCATTATTTTATTTCAAATTCCAAAAGTTTGTTAGTTCTTCTAATCTTTCCATTATTTGGAAAGGAATCGTAATGCATTGTTTGTATTTATGAATGTTTGGGAAACAAGAATTACCATTTGAATGCTTGGGGAATACGAATTCCCATATGTGGGATACTGCTCCTTTATTTATACCTACTTACTTTCGAGCTTTTATGCAATGGCTAGGGCGATACACCACAATATTACTATCTAGGTGTTGGAATTTGGCATTGAATATTATACATTATTTGACGAAGTAGTTAGTTCCATATACATTGAGTATGAGATGTGTGCCCCAAACTTTACATATCAAGTATTCTATGGCTAGGGCGATACACCGCAATATTATTATGGCTAGGGCGATACACCACAATATTATTCTTCCTTTATATATCCAGTATTCTATGGCTAGGGAAATACACTGCAATATTATCTATGGCTAGGTCGATACACCTCAATATTATTCTTTAGTATTGTGCGGGCAACACATGTCTCTTACATGGATGTTTACTGTTCTTCTTAAATTGCTTTGAAAAAGTTTCTACAATATGTTTTACTATTTCCCGTGTTTCATCAGTTTTCAATGATTACTTGAAAGTTAGATGTTATTTCTAGGGATGATATACTCACTCAATTCCCACTTTCAGTTCCAGAGACAGATCAAGATGGCACGTGACGATGAAAGCTTCGAAGAATTAGTTACGTTAGTTAGTTAGCCTCTACTATGTTTATTTTGTGTTTGTATCCTATTTGTAAATCAATTCATTATTGAATATGTATCATTTGAGAAGAGTTTTTGTAGTTATTTCAGAGAGGGTTTAGATTCGGGTTAATCTTTGTTTAGAACTTCTTTCTTATTGTTTAAATAGACGTTTTAGATCCTTGGTGCCTCATTTTATAGTTAATTTTTTTGATTAGTCAGTTGCTAGTATTGGGGGCGCTACAAAAATAATAGTGCTCATCTGAGCATTATGTGATAAAACCTAATTTTGGAAAGAATATGACCGACCATGGGGTATGGAACCGGCCCTTGGTGGTCATGGGACCAGCTGATGGTCTATCGATCAAATTCCAAGTTGTTTGGAAAGAATTTGAACCTAATATGAACTGTATGAAATGTAGAAGATTAATTAGGTCAAAATCATCAAATACATGGGACCGGATTTTGCAAGCCAAACGACGACCCTGGACGACCAAGGTGGCATGCGCGTGCCACCATGTTGTTCGTGGCTCAATTATGAGAATTTTGATACTTTCTGGTGTGCATTCGAGCAATATTTTGGATTTTCAAAAGAGTTTGTTCTTGACTGAAACTCTCAATTTTGCTTGAATGAGCAAGTAGGACTTTGCTTGCGCGACCAATATTTTTAGAATATTAAAATAATGATATTTTAATAGTTACCGTGAGAAGCCCGGACGGTCATGTGGCCATTTGAATTTTTGGAAGTTTGAGCAATATTGGAGAAATATGGAAAAAATAGGTTTGTGCTCAAACGAGGGAATTTCATGAGACGAGAGAAGAAATAATAATAAAATAAGGAATTAGGGAGGTGCGGGACCGACCAAGGCATGGCCGACGGGCCCGGTCCCCTAACACTCTTCCCTATATTATATTATTATTTTCATCCTTATGTGAAGAATATGAAGAAATTGGGAGTTTTGCTCAAACAAGGGAGTTTTCAAGAGATGAGGAAAATAATAAAATAAGGTGAAAAATAAAATGGAGAGGCGTGGGACCGGCCGACTGGTGGGCTCGGTCCCGTGCGCGCCTCTTGTTTATTTTTCTTTATTATTTTCCTTTCCTGTTTTGCGTAGGTTTCCTCGTTCGTCCAAATTTTTGAATGCTAGTTTATGCATTTGGGTGCTCGTTTGTGCATTATTGCTAAGTACACTCACACCATTTTCTCGGGGCTTACTCGGTGGTGGCCCACATGCCCGAAAAGTGAATATCTATTACTAATCCATGGAATTCAGCTGGGAAAATCCCAGGAACGGAGTAATGAGATTTTATTATTATTTTCTAATAACTCAATTGACGAATATTACGCTAGAATTAATCAGTAAATGGCTCTATACTAGCAGGTAATCTGTCTAGGAGCATTATGTTATGTGATGGTAGAAGCATCATACTCGTTCTGAATATTTATTATGTATAGTCAGGGAACACTGAGATATCATGAAGACGTTATCGCTCTATACTAGCATGCAATATGTCTAGGAGACATCCAATCATTATCGATTCTATACAGAATTGAATACTGAAATTGCTCAGTATTGATGAAATATGCGAAATATTGAAAGCTCGGCTGAGAGGCTTTAATGACCACATATTCATGCATGCTCTGATAGGTTTGTACGCTCAGTCAGAGATCATGACATGAGGTTTGTACGCTCAGTCTGAATCCTAAAATATGAATTTCACATACGTGTCTGAAGCCATGTCAGAAATATGCAAAATTATGATTTTACGATTTTATCCTTTGTCAAAAATCCACTATCAATAATTAGATATTCTTGTATAGGTTTCCTCATATAATTAAAGTCTTGATGAATTTTTTTCCATAAT
The DNA here is from genome assembly GCA_023529315.1 of Papaver bracteatum. Taxonomy (NCBI): domain Eukaryota; kingdom Viridiplantae; phylum Streptophyta; class Magnoliopsida; order Ranunculales; family Papaveraceae; genus Papaver; species Papaver bracteatum. The sequence continues at coordinate 2,551,658 of JAJJWX010000603.1, forward strand.
AAGCTTAACCCTTGTACCTTAAGAGCATATGATTTTACCACGGGTGTACGATGTGTGACATAAACTTGAAGATGATTCATCATTTATTCTTTCAATGTAATAGGGTGTGGCATGTGTAGAAAAAAAAACTTAATGAATATATAGATGGGTATAAGGATGAAATGTGAACATGTTACTCCTTTTTTTAATTTCTTGAGAAACTTTGTAACTAGGATGGTAAGATAAAGGGTATGGGCTGCCTTCTTTACTTTTATTTTCGGTTTATTAGGAAAGGTCAAAAACTGAATGCTTTTAAAGGGATTAAATTTAATTTTTACTAGATTCTTAATAGAGCTTTGGATACTGCGTGTTAATATAGATGTCATATTGGTGAAATGACAAGGGTAACATATATATCACAATCTTTTCGATGTCAACCTATTCAAGATACACCTTGTGTGATCTAATACAGATAGGAACTGTCAAAAAGATGACAACCACAAGATGTACACTTGGTATATAGTAAAAGTTCGATACTGAACCAAATTATGGGATCAAACCAAGTGTTTTATTAACGCATTAGTGTATTTACTTTAATTATAAAGACAAAACAATATAATGTGGAAGTAAAGTAAATCGTACGACATACAAAATTTTATTAGAGAAAGAACCGCAAATGCAGAAAAACCCAGGGAACTAATCCAGTTTTGAATACTCCTATAATTAACCCGTTATACAAATATTACAGCCAACTTCGTATAGTTGAGACCTAGTAAACTAATTCCAAGTTACTCAGTTCCTTCAGTAATCCTGCGTCTACTACCAATATGGTCCGCACACGTGAATCCTAAGATAAAATCCATTATATTAAGTCACTTCACCTGTTGTGAAAAATTCTATAACTCAATACCTCTGGATCGTATTCCGAAACAGTAAAGGACTAATCTGTATCCGTAACCGTTCTAATCAATCTCAAGAAATAAATCAAAGATATATGTTGAGTTACAAAGGTTATTCCGTTTAATAAATTAAACTTTTTTTGTATCGGTTAGATCAACTAATATCAGGATTACCGAAATAATCAAATCTTAGTTCACAAACTATCAAATTAGATTTCCAAGAGAAATACCAAAAGATAGATTGTCGATTTATACAACAAGCTGTAAAAGGTCTATCAAGATAAACGATCTTGTCGGATCCCAGTCAATCAAGTGTGCATGAAGTTATTAAAAAGATCAAAATACCAATAAAAAATCTTCTAGTCTTCAACGTACCTACACAAACAACATGATTCCACTTATGATCGATCACGCACAAAACGGAGTCTGTTAACAACGGATGATCACAAACCATATCTTCAAATCTAGAAATTAGATCTGAAATCACTGATCCTTGAACTTGTTCATCTGACTTTATATTATAAGAGAATGATCACAAAATAAACAAAGTAAATCTATTAAGGTTCAACTATACCGTTAGTCAATCAAATCAATAATCGAAAAACTAAAATAACAAATATGATTCCAGTTTTCCACCAACGGCACTTCTAGATGCTTCTTGATCCCAAAGAAGTCTTTAAATAAAGCGCGTGTAATAGATTTCACCTAATTGGGATACTCTCCTCTTCAGTGAGTATTACGAGAATATTGCTTGTGAGTGTCCTCACACTGAACGTGAAGTTATGTGTGTTACATGACAAGTTTGCAAGAAAGAAAAACCTCACTATTTATAATGACCAAGTTAATTAAGACATGAAAGAATTACCAAATCCGAAAATACAAAAGATACAATAAATACTTACTTACAGTTTTGTAAATATTACCGTTGTTGTCCAACTAATATACCAAAATATCTCATAGATGACAACTCAATATTAGCTAGCATAATAAATATAATTTAATTATAAGCGTTTGGTTGAGATAATTCAATTAATTTTGTTTTTACCATAGAATTCAATTCCATTATACTATTAGACCAATATACAATGGAAATGGAAATCTGTTATTTTTTAGGGAATCGATTATAAGAATCAAATCTTAATTATATACAGTTGATTTGTGTTGTTTGGTTCAAAGAATTGGCCACATTCCCGGAATTAGATTATCAAGAATTCAATTCCTTAAACCGAACATACGAGGATTCAAATTCATAGGAGCTCTGGAAACTAAATCTTCGGTATGGTTCTTTTTGTTGTAAAATATAGAAAGAGAGAAGGAAAGACACAAAGTAGAGACGAAGAAGTGTAGAAAATCTTATTAGATGTGTACAATAGATTAACAATTAGAGCCTCTATTTATAGGGCTAGACACAAGGGCATCCCAGTAATAAACGGGACTTGCCCTAGATATTCTTAACATAATTACACGTTTATAACACTCCCCCTGATGACATTGTGTCTAAGCTAATTGCCTCGTTAAAACCTTGTCAGGAAATTCCAAAAGGACAAAACCTGATCGAAGGGAAAATAGTACAATTAACAAAACTTAGAAAAAAATTGGACACGCAAATGTTGCCTCACTAAAACCTTGACAAGGAAAACCCAGTGGGGAAAACCTTGATGAAGGAGAAAAAGTACAACACAATAAGTTCAACATAATGCACCTTATGTGATGGTGCTCCCCCTGATGAGTACTTCAGTAAATTCTTGGCTTGCAAATATTTGAGACGAGACTTCCCAATTTCGGTGAACGAATTTCTTGAACGCTGAATATAGTAATGCGTTCATGAAAATCTTCAAGTTGATGAAGTCTTCATTTTTGTTAGTCTTCTAATGGTAATGTTCTCGAGTCTTCATGCTTCTTTCAGATACATTAAGTACTTGTGTCTTGGATTGCTGATTTCTTGGAGATGATTTACAGGAATAGTTGATGTGGTTTCTTCAACAAAGTGCCAAGATATGAATACCTTATCATATGTGAACAAAAATGGTATTTGTTAGAAGATGATTAAGTTGATTTGGTTTAATCAAATGTGGCCATCCGCTAAACAACCAAAATATATACAACTCCCCCTTGGATGAGCATCATGTTGAATTAAATTGCCTCACTAAAACCTTGCCAATAAAACCCAATGGGAAAAAATTTGGACGAAGGAAAAAGAGCACAAATATCAACATAACAATATATATATATATTAAACGTCAGAGATGTTGCCTCGTTAAAACCTTGTCAGGAAAACCACATGGGACAAAACCTGAAGCCAAGGGAAAAGAGTACAACTTTTGACATATTTATCGATGCTAACTCAACTACATGAGTTTTTCAAGAAATAAGCATCAAAATAATAACTCTAGTCTATCTTAAAGAAGAGTTTAAGCTAGCATAATTCCAACTGCAGATTTAAGAAAGAGAAAATAAATAGAGAATTTATGCTGCTAAAACGTGGATTTTGGTGTTTTTAAGGACTCTTCAAGAGACCCATAAAGTTGATAGCATCAACTAATTAATCCGGATTTTCGGTTTTGAACCAAATTTCTAAAAAAATACACATAAAGGATTGTTCGGCCTGACATAATCAAATCAGGTGGCTGCCAAAATTAATTTGAATCCTATATGGATTTTAAATTGAATATGTTCTCCAACTACATTTCTTATGTGAACAAAATATAAATACTTCAAGGATTACCACGCCAAATGCATCATATAGGAAGAACAAAGTATTATTGAACAATCCTAGGTTTTGAACATATAAACCCAATCGCTCTTAAAACGATTTATTTCTCTTAATGCGCAATATGACTAACACCAACATGTAAGCTTCATGATTGGCAATTTTAAGGTGTCGAGTCTAGCTAGGATCCTTATATTGCATTGATCGAGAAATTAGAATAATCCAATCTAATTTGGATTATATGCCAACCAATCACATATGTCGATATTCCTCTGCAGAGGGGTTCAAAACCACCATCATTTACTTCAGTAGCTACTTTAAATGAATATTCGACCATATTTAGTTTTCACAATCCCATATAATTTTCCAGTGTATGCATATCTTGAAGAAAAAAAAAATTCAATCAAGCCCGGGCATTATAACCTCATCATTAAAGTGAGAAGATATTTAATTTGAGAACGTGAATCATAATTTGGTAGACTCAATTGAAAAACTACCTGTAGCCTCTTATAGAACGCTACTTATCTGCTACATGTGACTGGATTTCCTCTTAAGAGGTAAAAGCTTATATAAAAGCAAAATACAAAATTTCACGCCAATCATATAATGACAGCCTTAATCGATTTGATCGTGATGGGAGATAAATTGATATAACTCTTAAGTTAATGAACACCAACATCTATCTAGTGGTGTATAGTCTCCCCCTGATTATGGCGGAAATATTTTCGTCTCATATACGAAAACAATCGTAAAGTATTATCCGATTTACTCAAGGACATATACTCGTTATGGAATATGTCTATCGACATGAAAAAATTGTTGCTTGACATATACTATTATATGCAACCATGGATACGTTTGGAACCCGAAATTAAATGGTAGAAAAGCATGTAAAATATGTAAACTCTCCAAAAATAAAATAAAAATGACGATCTTACGGGCCCGAATAAATAATCGTTCACCTTAGAATAAAATTTTGGACACTATATTTCATCAAAAGAAATTAATCTGAAGATCAATTTAGTCACTACAAGGACTAATAATATAGGCTAACAAGCGGGGTGCACCCTTTGATCTTATGTGTCTTTCGGTGTTCCAACAAGTGGAATAATCCGAATTTTGGAGATTATCATGAGGAAACAATAATTGCTCAATATTCCTAAGGAACGCATCAATTCCTCGTTTTACTGGTATTTATAAAAATAACGATATTTTATGGCTACATCCCTTTAACATCAATAGGGAAAAACCAAACTTAATTGGCTAATTGATTTCTTTGAGAAAATATAGAAATCATTATCGTTATGATTTTTAGAGAAAATCCACTTTGTGGTTGATTAATGGTTTCTTGTATAAAAATAGAAACCATATGAGTAAATCACATGATTTGTCTATAGGACAGAAATACCAAAATTAATTGGCCGCAGGTTTTTCAGCCATGCATGTGATTCCAAACCAACACCAATTTTTGGCGATTATAGTTTCATTACAGGGATAAAAACTATAAACTGTCTTTCGATATTTTTCTTTTTCTTTTCTCTATGTAAAAAAAATAGAGAAGAAAGGAAAAGACTATTTTAAAATCGATTACCCATTGTATGTAAACGAGCATATCCATATATAAGTAAATAAAATCAAGAAAAAGAAAAAGAACATAAAATATGATATATTACAGATACTAAAACCCTTTAATGCTTGGTGGCGCAACAAGGAGAAATCCTTGCATGTGGTTTTATCGCCACTACGAAGTTTTTAATCTCCATCGATCACGTATACATGGGATGTTGTGCATCAACTCCAAGCAGTTCATGTTTCTTTGGTCATGAATAATAACCGACCAATCACCTGAGTACACAAGCAAAAGAGACAAATTTATTGTTAGTACTCATGAACTTTATGTTCAGTTGATTTAATCAAATAAATAAATAAAGATCAATCCCACACAAGGAAACGATCTAGGATTCCTTTATGTAAGTAACAGGGGGTTAGTCAAATGGGATTTCAAATGACTTTCAGAAAGTTCTCAAATCCACTGTTAGTCCTTTGAGACTTTTGGTGAGTCTCATAATGTCTCTTGTTATTGGTTAGAGACTTTTTTTAAGTCATTTAAATTCTCCAAAACTCCATGTTATTGGATTATGATTTCATAAGAGTCACTACAACATCCCTGTTATTCGAATGAGAATTGAAAGTCATTGATTTATTGTTTTCAGAGATTTGTAGAGATTTTTTTAGGAAAATAGGCATGCTAGAAATCTCTCCTCAAGAGGTGATATTTCTGGAGACTTGAAAACTTAGAGAATATTTATTTTCGAGAGTATGGCCTTTTTTTTTTTTTGCTCGAGTTGACAACCAAGTAACAGGCCATTTGCGGAGTAAACCAGTGGCAAGATTGCATAGAAAATAAAATGAAAAATGGGATGAGTGAAAATAAATAATTAAAACATAGGCATAAGGCAACAACGAGTTTTATTTTGACAATAAATACGTATTTTACCAGGTATTCATGGTACTTTTATTTAGATTATAATGTGCATAATAAAGTAACCAGTAGATGTTTTGAATTTTGATTAGATATTGTATATTTTTTTGTCTCTACAAATCACAAAGACTCTTTACGAATATCAATTTTTTTTTCTTTACAAGTCACGGAGACTCCCTAATATACTCTCAGAGAATCACTAGAAATATCTATATTTCTAGAGAATCTCCGGGAGTCACTCAAATAAAAAATCTATGAAAGTTTATATAAATCTCAATTGATTACCTCCCTGTAATAATAATCAAAAGGAAACCAAAAGGAAATAGGGTGTAGGAAAAAAATTTCCTTTATCGCTCGGTGGTTGGAGCATCGTTGCTGATGACGTGTTGTAAATTAGAGAAAGAGAGAAGGAAAGACACAAAGTAGAGATGAAGAAGGGGAGAAAATCTTATTAGATGTGTACAATAGATTAACACTAGAGCCTCTATTTATAGGGCAAGACACAAGAACATCCCAGTAATAGACGAGACTTGCCCTAGATATTCTTAACATAATTACACGTTTATAATATTTTATAATACGACAACAATCGAACCAGAACCAGAGTTTTCTGGTTATCTCCGGTATTTTTGATCGGATTTAATCATTATTATTATTTGCTCGAAGATCTTAAGATATAATCAACGGTCATTGTTCGACATCCATCTAACAAAACCCAGCGAGGGTTTTTATGTTTCCACATTCAACATATTAATACAACCATTTTGTTGAGCTTCCCCTCTTATCCATCCATGGCTACCTCTTTCATCTCAGTCGCTAAACCCTTCACTTCTCACAAACTAAACCTACCTTCTTTCTCTAATCAGAGAATTTCAGGTCTGTGAACACCTCTACAGATTGTTTTTTCTATTTCCACTTCCATTTATTTCTCCGTCAAATAATTGTATCTATATATTGAACAGGTTTGAGAAGTAACACTTTGAGAATCAATGCAGTATCAAAGAAATGGGAAGCATCAAAGGTATTTTTTCTTTTTAGTCAATTTTCATATTTGGGTTCCTGATATTTTCTTGTAATTTGATGAGAATTTCCCTCTTTGATTGTAGGTTGTTCCACAAAATGATAGGGTTCTAATTCGTCTTGAAGAATTGGCCAAGGTATATTTAATTTTTATTTTGTTTTCTAAGGAAATCTTCCATATTATTAGGGTTTGTGCATGAAACTCGCCAATTGGGAAGTAATATCCATTTTCGAATTTTTGTTTTGCTAGAGTCTTCCGTTTTAGTTCTGATGTTAAGGGTTTTTGTTATCTCAGTTAGTTTGGAGCAGCTGAACATCCATCTTGTCTTAAAAGACATTTTAGGATCTTCATTAGAGAATTAAGGGAGGTGATATTGATGATAGATAAAGAGCTTATCAGTTTCATATATGAATATGAGAATTGGGTTGTTCTTAAAGACTGAAAAAAATGCATGAAATGATATGAATTTAAGCAATGAGAGACTAAAGAAAAGGTTTTAAGCCATTCAGCTAATAATCAGTGACCACTGCTTCCTTGGCCTAGTTGGTATAGCATCAGCTTTCGGACCTTTAGGTCAAGGGTTTAAGGCTTGGGGTGCTGGTGATGTAAAATTAAAAGAAGAAAAAGGACTTAGAATCAATGATTTGCGATGCAACACTCTAGTGTTTCTGTTTTTTGATTAGTCTGATGGCACTAGAATTTATTATACTAGGCCTACAGGTGATTGTGCTGGATAATTAGTTATTTCAAGGTAGCTTTACTGATATTGTACTAGTCAAACACAAGTCACTTACTGCCAGTAAGTGTTTATCAGTCAGGCATCTTTGGTCCTTTTATGTAAATGGAGTGGGGCAAAATCTTAGGCGGCTCTAACTGCATGCATTATTGCTTTTAACTTATTTGAAACCCAAACTGAATTTTCCGCCCCTTAAAAACTTGATTCTGGTAAGAAAACCCACAGTAGGTAGGTTGTTTGTTAGGCATCCAGATTTTCATTTATTCTCCTGCTAACGAAGGAAATATTGTTATGGGTTCAGAAATCTGCTGGTGGAGTGTTGTTGCCAAAATCAGCTGTGAAATTCGAGCGATACTTAATGGGGGAGGTAAGCCAGCTTTAACTACTCAGATATGTGAATACGTTTGCATGAACAACATGCCAGGGAAGCATAAGAAAGATATCCTATGCATTGAGGTATATAATCCATTGTCTGTAATTCTTTTGCAGATTTTGTCTGTTGGTGCCGAAGTACAGGAAGTAGAGGCTGGAAAGAAGGTGAGCAGTAGTATCTAGTCGAGTTTTAGACATTTGTAGTGATTCCAAATCAACAAGTTATTCACTTTGTTTCTATTTGATACCAGATTGGCTGTTGCTCTCTGGTTTATTTTCCTTTTCTATTTCTACCTATAGTGTCCGCTCTTCCTACTTGCTAATGAACTCAATATTATCTTTTGGCAGGTTCTTTTCTCAGACATTAATGCGTATGAGGCAAGTGGTGCCACAGTAAATTGTCACCAGTCGGAGGAAATTATACATTTATGCCATTTAGGGTTGTTTCCTTTTGTGTTATTCTAGTTGAAAACCTCATCTTATGGCTGTATTTGTATGCACATCATGGATAACTGTCCCTACCGTCTCTCAGTTAGTGGTGCTCCCTTATCCTGTGAAAAATACGGATTCAAATAAAGCTCATGAGTCATGTGTCTATAAACCTCTACAGACTTTGACCACCAAAAATCTGTATGTAGAGCATAGGATTATGGATCTCCTCCAGAAATCTGAAACTTCTATGTATGCATTAGTCGGAAAGAGGAGTTAAAAATAGTGAACGAAAACGGATAACCTAACAAATTAAGTTACCTTGCCATGAAGCTGACTAGAGTGCGTCCTTGATTCATACGGAGCAGCTTTTTTTTATTCTGTTATAAACTGGAGCATTCTTTTATGACTTTATGGGGTTGTGCAGTATCTTTTCATATAGTGATTTAACTTGTGTTTTCTATATGCAGGTGGATCTAGGATCGGATGCAAGGCACTGCTTTTGTCGAGCGAGTGACTTATTGGCCGTGGTCGAGTAAAAAGAAATGTCTCAGTTACATTCCTTTGTTTAAGTTATGCACTTAAATTTCCATAACCGAGAATCTGCTATTGAGATTTTATTATGAAAGACGGTGATTCCTTGTGAGTAATGCTTTTGATCTGAGTCTACTTTAGAGATTTTATGATAAATTGTCAAGGATTCCTTATGAGTAATGCTTTTGATCTCTGTTAATATCATTATTATCACGTCTGCAACGTGGCTTTGGCATGAAATGACATTTATAACCTTACGCAAGTGAGGATGAAAATTTCAGACAGTCAAATAGGTATTATAAACCTGTTCAGTCAAACAATTTATTGCAGGTTACACTGGTTTCAGCATCCAAGGATGATGAAAATAAAAAGTTTAAAAATTTGTTTATTGAACTAACAGGAATTCACAACAAGAATAGATGAAAACCGATGCGGAAGCGTGATTATCGCAATCTCCTTGTAACAAATGACCTACCTATCTGCGATTTTTAAGAGCGCCCTAAAATGTCTTAGGCTGTTAGCACGTTGCAGTACCATCGCGATTCTTTTATTACTAGGCTGCGATTTTTAAGAGCGCCCTAAATTGTCTTAGGCTGTTAGCACGTTGCAGTACCATCGCGATTCTTTTATTACTAGGAAGGTAAATGAAGTAAAAAAGTCAAATTAGAAATAAAAATCAATGATCTTAATTCAATTATTATTTCATTTAGTTCTTGAAGAGTCAATAAAATTGGAAAAACAGAAGAGATAAAATTTCCACTAATCCTGATCAGTGAATGAAAAATCTCCCCTCCTTTAAAACACTAAGTCATATGAGCTCCCACGTCGCACGGTGAGTGTGACATTCCCCTTAAATTAAATTAGATAAAAACTTTTAACTAGAACAATTCTGGAGAGGACAAGTGGCGAGACTCTATTGGTTGGAGCATTAAAATTTGGATTACACACCGTTTACACCCCGTATTTAACTGGCGGTTTGTAACACCGTTAACGAAAACATGGATATACAACACTTATGTGAGGATTTAAGGCTAATAAATTTATTACACTTGGTTTACACCGAAAACTTAACTGGACATTACTAACGCCAGTTAGGTGTACACTACCTCCGTTAAAACAACTAAACCTAAAATCTAAAAGACTCCCGTCTTCGATTATCTTCTTCTCTATCGGTTCTCCTTCTTCGTCTCTCTGTTGTTTTTTTCCGTCTTTCTGATGTTCAATCACACGGCTGTTGAGGCTAATAAACAAACATCGACCGTTTTCATGACCGTCTTTATATTGTTTAATCAGTTACTGAGATTGGATTACCAACTGGTGAAATAAGCTGAGAGTTTCCAGAGATTATCACGTTTCCCCCTCTGTATGGAGCGCCTAGGAGATTCTGAAACCGGAAATTCATTGATGTTCCAACATCTGTCCACCTGGGGGGTGGGGGTGGTTGATTTATTGATTCTAGGGATTTGATTAATTTCTGTGAAAATGGAGGAGGAGGTGAAGGCTAAAACCCTGAAACTCTCTCTAGAAAAAAGTGTTTAGTTGAGTATGATTTTCAATCACGATGTCCTGCATATGGAGTCTGTTGATAGCGCCCTACATATTGAGTTTGTTGATTCAATCAATCGCATGTACTTAGACTCTATTTTATTAATTATTGTTCTAGAGAATTTAGTTCTTATTATTTATTGTAGTAGAGAATTTAGTTCAATTTTCAGTTAGGTAAAATATTTTAAATTCATCTGTTAGATCAAAATATGAATTGAGGGTTTCGGAAATTCAATGATTTTGATCATTGGTTTTGTTATTCAGCACACCCCGGTTTGCAAGAAGAGCACTTTGGTTCTTATTAACATATACTTTGCCCAGAATAGCACACCATATACTCTATATATTCGGTTTGTGATTTTAGGTGATAAATTCGTCTGCAAGTTACATTTAATTGGAGTCGAAATTGCTAGAGTAGCCGACACGCATTTGCCTGCATCCATGTTTCATAGGGTTACAGTCCTTTACTCCGGGTACGAAACTGTATCAAGTATCAACAACTTCAATGATGGCTGTCAAGTATCTTCATGATCATCCTAGAGCTCTTTAACAACTTAGGGTGAGTTAGCATTTCAAGTTGGATTTTGACTTTGTTTTCATTTGTGTTTTGATTTTGTTTAACATTTCTGACGGTAATTAGATGTAATCTTTTGTAGGAAGAACATTTAGCAATTAGAAAACATAAAGGACAGATGACCCTATTGATTGGAACGATTACCGGTCCATGAAATTCACGCGCGCTGTAAGTAATTTCATCTGAGAACTTTCTTGAGTTCATAAATAAAAAAAGTACTAGAAGCTAATCTGTACAATACTTTACTTAATCAGGTGATATTGGAAACAATGAGACTAGCTACAATTGTTAATGAGGTACTTAGGCAAACAACCGAGGACATGGAATTAAACGATAAGAATTCTTGAATCATTCATGCCACCGTATTTTCATCCTGTTTGCTCCCGGTTTAATAGATTTTTTTAAGTTTTCTTTACTTTGTGACTTCAAGTTCATGGTAAAATAACAGCTAAATACATTGTGAATGGTTTGTTCTAAAACAGACAAGGAAAATAAGAAAAAGAAAACATAAAAAGTAAGAGCACTTATGCAATAGAAATTTATGTGTTCTCTTTTTTTTCTTGGTTGGAAATTTTAGTATTTTATGTATGAAGCCACATGAGTGTAAGTGTTCATACTCATAGTGTAATGGTGGACCAGGCTAGGTTCATCGCATTTTATACAGATACATAGATGTAGGATCAAAATATCGCAAGAAAGACACATTTGCGAAGTTTGACCAACGACATATTGCGAATGTCGCAGGATGATTTGAAGAATGACGAAACAGATGACGATGACAGAAACATGAGAAAAAGTGTGATGATTCTGCGAAGTTTAGAGTGTTCGTGAAGATTAACATTAGAACTCTTGCGAGGACACCGCAAGTCAGATCCGAAATTAAAGGAAAACTTAGCTGTCATCCACTATGTAATTATCCTATATAAGAAGCCGAATAGGCATAAGGAGGGGGATCTTTTTTGGAGTATTGAGAAAAGTCATTAGGAGAGAGAAAGTCCAGTGCAGTTGTTAATTTCTTAGTTTCATTTCTTTCTTTTCTTGTAAAATTTGTGAGATTAATCAATAAAGATTGTGATTGTTCATCCAAAAATGATTTGGTTGTATGAATTCCTGTGAGGGGTGTAGTGTGGGATTTCCTGCAACTACATATTGGCGCTAGAAACAGGGATTGAACGTTGTTCTAAGCGTGAATATTAACATTGTGATTTGAAAGAATTTGGAGTAGTTGGTGAAAAGTTTCATATAATTTTCAACAATTCATTGAGATTGAAGAGATGGCTAGAAGAAGAAATGCTTCAAGACAGCCAAAAAATGTTAGAAGGAGTGAGAGGCTTGCTGGAGAAGGAAGAAATGAAACCGGAGAACCATCAAGAATGAATACAAGAAATGATGGAGAAAATCAAATTCAACAACCAATTCAGCGTACATCAGCACAAAATAGGACTATAGATTATGACAGAGTGAGTGTACACACTTGGCGGTCAGACAATCAGTAAGTAGTTGGAGGAATAATTCATGGAAATGAAGAGATTGATGCATTAGAGGCATTGAGACAAAGAATACGCGAATAAAGGAGAATAGAAGCGGAAGAGCATGCAAATTTGACAAGGCAAAATCATGAGTTGAGGATGGAAAATATAAGACTACAGAATAGAAGGTCAAGAAGTACTACAAGATCAAGTTCTAGATCAATTAGAGGGGAAGTAAGACGAAATTCGCTCGAATAAAATATTGATGGAAATATTCAGTAGGAGGTACAAAATCCAAATGAAGAACGTCGCGAAAGTAGAGAAATGACTGAAGATCATTACATTCCACATGGAGAAATTCACCAAAATAGGCAACGTCAAGAACGAAATGACCAAAATAATGAAGAAGATCAGGAAGAAGGAAGGAGAATATTACATGGGAGACAAAATCGCAGGAATCAACAAGAAATTGAAGATGAAATTGAGAGACATTATGCTGAACAAGCACGTATAGCTTGCGAAAGAGAAAGATTGAGGGAAGAAATGGAGGAAAAAGAGCTCCAAGAAGCAATACGTTAAAACAATCATGACAATCGAGAAAGAAGACGCGAACAAAATCGCAACAATGTTAACATCAATGAAGAGTATGATAGGGCGCAAAGGAGAGCTGAAAGACAACAAAGAAAACTAGTAAGAAATGAACAAAATCGCAGAGGAGAAGTTGAGAGGCATAATCATGTGCGAAGTAATGAAAGAGAAGATCGCAGAGGAAATCAAGATGAAGGTGAAGAAGGAGAAAATCAAGATTTCGCAAGAGAAAACAGGCAAGAACGCAGGATAAGAGAAGCAGAATTAAAAAGACCAATGGAATCAGCGCCTGGAGTAAATGAACAAATTTTAAGAGAATTGGCGGAGATGAGAGGAATGCTAAATAACAGAAGAGAAGGAGGTAGAAGGAAATTGGATGAAGCCATTGAAGAAGCTGTGAAGACTCCATTCACACGAGATGTACAATTAGGAGAAATACCCCCAAAGTGCAATTTACCTGCGTTAACTAGCATTTATGACGGAATAACTTGTACAATTCAACACATCAAGGCGTATGCGAGGTGTATGCTACAGTGGGAAAACCATGATACCGTGTTGTGCAAGTATTTCGCATCCAGTTTAATAGGCGAGGCTCTGAAATGGTTTGAAGGTTTGCCCAAGAATACAATAACATCTTTCAACCATTTGCAGACTATATTCTTAGGGGCATACATAAGTAACAATTCTTCGCGACCTGACATTGAAGATATATTTGGGTTAAAGCAGAGAATTGGTGAAAGTTTGAAGCATCTGACCATAAGATGGAAGACAATGTGTAGTGAAATGGCTGTACGTGTGGATGAGAGATATCTCATTTTATCGTTCATAAACGCAATGTTCGCAACCAATCTGCTATACATTCAAATTTTCAGAATCAAGAATACAATCACAATGACTGAGCTGCGAGAATTGCAGGAGGAGTATATTGCTCTTGAAGAAAAACAGAATGAGATGGAGTCGTAACCAATTGCAAATACGAGCTCAGCAGCAGTGAATGCAAGCTTACTACCCAAATTGATAAATACAGTGGCGAGCACTTCGCAGACACACCAAGATAAGAAAATGGAGAATAGTCAGCAAAAAATAGTAGCTATGGGAAGTCATGACCAAGAAGAATTTGAGAGAGAAAGAAATTTCTATAGCCGAGGTGGAGACAACAAAATTCAAAGACTTGATCAGCCACAGGAAACCTATGGAAGACAAAGACAAAATTATCATAGAGGATCTGGAAGTCAAAAGATAATATGGGAAGAGATCAAGATGCCACCTTTGAATGCTAGTGTGGAAAAAAATTGGGAAGCTATAATCTTAATGGAGAACATGGGAAAAGAACCACTTCCAAATTACCGAAGTCAAGAATTTTGCTCTTACCATCATTTTCATGGACACTCAACAAATGACTGCAGGAACATAAAAAGGATCATTCTCAAGATGATAGATCAAGGAAAATTAAATTATTTTCTAATAGGACATCCTCAATCTCAACTCTTACCACCACCACCAGAAATTCGCAAGGTAAATACAACAAAAAGGAGGAGAAACATTTGTCATAGAAGTTGGAGCGAAGGAGAAGAATTTGTTTTGTAACCCTATTGTACATTCGTACAAAACAATTGAAGACTTTCACGACAATGTTCTAAGCAGAGTTTTCGCAAGAGATGATGATGGAAGAGAAATTATGAACATTGCGAAAATTTCGCCACTAAAAGAATGGCAAAAGCAAATTATTTCTTTCACTGCAGAAGAAGTGCCTGGGGGAGGAGAAATGCACGATAATCCATTAGTGGTGAGATTGGAGATTAACCCAAATCCTAAAGACGATGAAGATGATGAAGCAGAAGATTCATGGGCAATCAACCGAGTTTTAATTGATACTGGAAGTTCTGTGGATATCATATTCTATCATGCTTATAAAACTATGGGAGGGAAAGATGAAGATCTAATACCTTCAACCTACAAAATCTATGTTTTTAATGGTACTGCCAATAATCAAGGAGATATAACTATGCGAATTCCATTAAAAGGATTATCTTCTGAGATTCTATTATGCGTTGTTGATGTGGAGTAACCCTATAACGCTTTGATTGGGCGACCTTGGTTGCATGGGATTTTAGGTGTAGCATCGACATTTCATCAATGCATCAAGTTCCCTCATCCTAGTGGAGTTTGAGTCATAAAGGGAGACTGGGTTGAAGGAAAGAAGTTCTATGAAATTGATGTAGAATCCTGCGAAGAAAGAGCTGCCAAAAAGGAGAATTGGAAGTATAACATCAAATAAAAACAAAGAAGTGAGAGATTGATGGTTGATGCAATAGAACAAAAAGAAGACGGAAAGTTGCGAAATCAACACTTGCTGAAAATGACAAATGGCGAACATGTCGCAGAAGGAAAGATTATAGCGAAGAGCAACAAAAATACCGAGGCAGAAAATAGTAAAGGTAAGAAAATTAAACTCTGAAATTAAAGAAATTTTGAGAAAAGAAAAAAAGATGTATGATTGATTTTTTGCAAAAAATTTCAAAAATATATTTCACTTAATGACAAAAATGAGATTGAGAAATTACAACAGAGCTGAAATGCAAAAGAGAAAATAGAATAATCCTTAGAATGGGACGAACCTTTATGGAGTACACCCTAGTTCGCGAATAAAATTTCGCAAGAGGAAAATGTAAGACCTAAAATACGTCATAGAAGGGGGTATTTGTTGCATGGCTCAGGGATAAGGTTATACCGCTGCTGGAACCTGAGTCATGGAGATTTGGGGTCAATGAAAGCCCATCCAGGAGAGGCACCTTGGATTCTCAACTTGAGCATATGACTTAAGTTGGGAGACTAAGGTAATAAGGACTCTCCTAAGGAGTGCAGAGCATGATCAAGGTGCCGAGGTACACGGTTGAACCAAGAGTGCCCGGGGCGTATGAAACTACGCTGGACATTCTTGGCAATCCTTGACTATAAAGCACTCGGCCCGAAGAAAACCCTACTTAGGGTGCAGTCTCGTAACCATAATCCATATAGTAAAAAGGGATAAGAGGCTGCGAAAACAACTGGTTGTTGTCAAGACCGGATGGGAGGAGCTAGTCTTGTATGGCAGAAGTATGTCTCCTTAAAGGGGCAACCAGGGGGGAGATAAGGGCAACACCTTCCATTATGGAGTTGATAAGTGTCTTAAGACGCAAATGTCATGAGGCTTTTTACTCACGGGAGTATCAAGGCTTGTCATATTTGTGCAACAATCCTGAAGAGGAAATAATACAAAAGAGAAGATAAGACGAGGTCAATGGGTTTCTGCATGAAAGTGCAGAGACGTCATGCGATTTTGTCGCAAGACGACAATATCACGGGGCTTTAATTTCACAAGAAAATTTAGGCCTGTCATATTGTAACAGCAAAAATGACAAAAAAACTAAAAGTTAAGGCAAGATCAATGGGTTTTTGCGTGAAAATGCAAAGACGTCCTGCGATTTTGTTGCAATGAAAAAAGGTGGCAAAATAAGACCTTTACTTAGGAAGGCAAAATAAGACCACGTCAGAATACAAGAAAAAATGCAATCTTACAATTTTTAATTGCGAGATTATGCAGAGATAGTTGCGAGATTTTTCAATCTCTTATCTGAATAAAAATAACAGAGGCAAGTATGGGAATGCATATAATGAGTTAAATGTTATTTGTCTCCACATGAGAGATTTACGCATAAAGTGAAAAATTAATTGTATTTTGATCGATCATAGTGCAAGAGAGAAAAAAATTCTAACACATGCAGGATGAAACAAAAGAAATAGAGCTTATATTGAAGATTGGAAAAATTCGCAGTGGTAGATTACAATAATAGAAGATCAAAGAACGAATGTACAAGTTTTACAAAAAATCGAACAAGGAAGCAAAATCTATTTCTTGCTTGATTCTTCATTGTCTCCATCAGATTCTTCACCAGAGCTTTTTTCCTTATCTTCATTAGACTCTTCTTCTCCATCTTTTTCATATTCTTCTTCTTCGTCAGCCTCACTATCAGAGATGACCAAATTATGAACATTCTCTGGAAATTTTTCTAAGAGACAAGGATATTTGGAGTGTGGAATCTTGTTGTCATCACAGATCTTCTTAATGGTATCATTACGGAAAGAAATTGCATCATTCCCAAATTTCACAATGGTGATCTTCATTTGAGTCTTCAATTTTGAACATTTCTCATTGCGAGAAGAAAGATCCTTTGCGATATTTTCTTTTTCAGATTCCAACTCTCTAATTCTTTGGCGAAATCTTCCTTCAGATTCTGCGAAAAAATGACAACAAATTACTAAAATAGTGGAGATTTAGTCAAAGAAAAGGGTTGGACAAACAGGAGTAATAACCTTCTCTATCAGAAATCATATCCTTTATCAGGGATGAGTGATCATCTTGAAGACTAACGTTTACACCTAGGTTATTTCTTGCATCATCAAGAATTTTTGCAGACCAAGCAAACTCATCATCATGGTTTATAAGAAGGCGGGAGCGAACTTGATTTTCCCTCTCAATAAGAGTAGCATTTTCGCAAATAAGTCTATCTCTTTCAATTTGAACTTCAAGAAGAGTCTTGTGGAAATCCGCCAAAGATTGAGCACCTTTCTTAGCGATACGGTCTTTATCATCAATAAGACTACTGATCTTAGTTCTTAATTTATTAATTTATTCTTTTGAGTCAACATAAAAACGCTTAAACATATTGGTTAATCCCAAACTGGATCTATGTTCAATTTTTAAGAGATGGAGTTTGGACTTAAGCTCATCTATGGAAAGAGATTTAATTTCATCATTTCGAAAGCTGTTTAAAGAATCATTAAGGTGTTTAAGAAAGGTGTTATCATCCATAGGGTTCAGAAAAGAATGAAGGAATACAGCTTCATCAGAGAGGCCATAAACATCTGCGAAGAGGATTAATCAAATAAGATAACACAGAGGAATAGAGGAATAAAGGAGAAAAAGAAAAATTGTGTACCATAAAGTTGGTTGTTCGTCTCTTGAAGATGGAAATTTTATTCTTCTGATGGGTAGAATCAGATTCCAATTGCTTGTTCTTCTCGCGGAGGCTAATAGCTTCAGCTTCAAGTTCTTCGTTCCTCTTGTGAAGATTGATGGCTTCAGTTTCTAATTCCTCATTTTTCTTGCGAAATTGAACATTCCTCTTCTCAAAAGTCGCACGCCTCTTTTCCAGATCTGAGGCCACAATGAATGAAGCTTTTCCAGCCTACAATAGAATAGGGAAAATCGTCAAAACATAGTGTAATTGTGAATTGAACTTGCGAAGAAGCAAAGGAATAAAAACATGCCAAAATGCCAAGTGAGTTCAAGAAGCTAGGAGTCACTGATCTAGAAACTCCGCGAAGAGAGTAATTGTCGACCAGTATGGGAGAATCACAGATGCTTGCAAGAGCTTGGCACGCATTAGTAAGAGCATCATTCCCAATCTCATGCATAGTATCTGAAAATATACTGGACAGTTGGGTCTTAGAAGACTCAGGTTGAGAAGCTTCCTTCGCAGAAGAAATATCATCATTATGATCACTAGAACTTTTGCTAGATTGAATAAATGAAGGTGAGGGAGATTGGACTTTTCGTTTTTTTAGAGGAGGGACAGTAGACTTCTCCTTGCGAAGAGCACCTTTTCCTTTACCTTTATTCCTGGTTTTCACAACTTTGACAGGTTCTTCCACTTCAACGATAACCTACACACACAGATAAAGATAAGAAATAGAGGCAACAATATATTGTGCAGAATCATAAATGAATATTTCTTACTTCATCTGTGATTGATCGAAGAGCTGATAAAGTACTAAATTTCCTAGTCTTGTTATAACTTGCTTTCAACCTTTCAATCTGATAGTTTCGCAAATACACAAAAACATTGGAATGGTCAGCAAAATTATATATGAGAATGAAAAGAATAACAACTCAAATGAAGTTTAGAAATACACCTCTGCTCCCCTTTCCGGCCAGCTCGATACCCAGGGTTGATACGCTACGAGATTCGCAGGTAAAACATGAGATCCGGAGATGTACATACCCTTTAGGATTAAAGGGAAGATACACCACTTATCATCATTAGAATAACGTGGGGTTGTATTATTGCCAGGATGCCAATTAATGTCTTGCATAAGTATCTTGTCATCAGCAACATCATCCTTCTTCTTTAAACGAATGCCCCAGCAAGTATTATCTCTCTTCATGAGAATTATCTCATAATTCGCAAAGAAATTTTCTACAGTATACTTCGCACGAACAATTTCAACTCCAGCGAACTTAGGATTTTTAACTTTTGAGGGATAAAGAGATCCCTTACCAGCACCACGATTGGCGAACTCGAGCATTAGACGAATGCAATCCCCGCTCAATTGAGATACAGCTCGCGAAAACTTCGCATGGGAAAGTATTTCATAAAATAAGGGAAGTTCAAGATCATAAAGGGGAATGGGAAGGCCAGTGAGAAGCTTACCTAGCGATACTATGATCTTCTCATGATTGCAAGGATGATCAAAAAATAAATTTAGCAGAAAGTTCAGATTTAGGGTTTTGACCAGGAATGAGAGATAAAGTAAAACCTCTGGTTTGAAGTTTCTTTCGAACTTCTTCAAAGGAAATCTCATTTTTACGACCGGATGGAGGTATTTTTAGTATGGGAATGAAGAAAGGTAGTAAAAATCAAAAGAAGAAGAGTCACGAAAAATTACAGTAGAAGAAGCGGAATTTACGGAAGAACAGTAAGATTGCAGAGAAGCTGAGAAGAAAGTAAAAACAAGAGAAGAGAAGAATAAGTAGAATATATATATAGAGTAGAAATTCTCGAGAAGGTAAGTGCATTTAATGCAAAGAGTGGACGTGAGCGGTTAAAAAGCAGTGGTTGAAAAAGAGGTGTCAAGATATGGATGGAAGAAGAGATACGTGTAACAAAATTCAGAATCGTGTCAGTACAGAAGAATATGGAAAGATGAACAGTTGCGGCATTTTGAAGAACGGTTTCTCATGACATTCTCCCCTTCGCAGAGAAGACATGAGAAGAGGCAAGATGTAGGATCAGAATATCGCAAGAAAGACACATTTGCGAAGTTTTACCAACAACATATTGCGAATGTCGCAGGATGATTTGAAGAATGACGAAAAGATGACGATGGCAGAAACATGAGAAAAAGCTTGATGATTCTGCGAAGTTTAGAGTGTTCGCGAATTAACATTAGAACTCTTGTAAAATGATTTGGTTGTATGAATTCTTGTGAGGGGGGATCTTTTTTGGAGTATTGAGAAACGTCATTAGGAAAGAGAAAGTCCAGTGCAGTTGTTAATTTCTTAGTTTCATTTCTTTCCTTTCTTGTAAAATTTGTGAGATTAATCAATAAAGATTGTGATTGTTCATCCAAAAATGATTTGGTTGTATGAATTCTTGTGAGGGGTGTAGTGTGGGATTTCCTACAACTACAATAGATATCAATATACATTCTTTTCAATTTCGAAAAAATATTTATGTATACTAAAGTTGTAATATGATTAAAAGTTTCGTAGTGATCTGTTATTGATTGTCTTTCTTTTGCTATCTTTATAAAGAAAATGATCTTTAAGTGATTATATACTGATGATTTCTTTTTAGTTTATTTTATGGCTTTACAAGATTTCTTAATCCAAAAGGATGGAGAATTTATGTATATACAAGAGAAAGCAACTATGATTCATGTCTTTATCCAGACCCTTTAGCTTTTAATCCATGGAGATGGAAGGTCAGTTCTTCTGGTTCATGTTTTTCTAATTCTTAGTTGAGATGGCATGTGTAGTAAAAAAATCACTATGTTATTTGGTCTTCCAAGTGGTCCACATTGCATTTTTGTTCGTTTTAGTCGACTACGAAAAAAAACTAACAATTATGTGTTCGTAAAATGCAGGATAGGAGTTTGGAGTCTCACCATCACATGATGTTATTTGGTGGAGGAACTAGGTTATTGTAGCATCCCCTAAGCTAGCAGCTGATTAATCCAAGAGATTAACTAAATAAAGAGACACCTAGAATCTAAATCATTTATCTAAACATTCGATAAAGAAATCTGCTATAAAACTTAACCCAAAACTAACCTCGCTCAGAAATATATATATATATATATAAGAACTCCTCTCAAATGATACATATACAATAGTCATTTGGTTTACAATTAGAATATACAACATAATAAACATATCATATTATAACCAACTAAAGAAGTCAACTTCTCGGATCTTTCGCTATGCAACTCTGGTCTGTCTCTGAAACTGAAAGTGGAAACTATTAACATTTAACTTCTAAGTAATCATAGGCAAGATTTGGAAAACAATAACATTTTCCCAAGCATTAAAAAGTGACCAAGTCACTCAAATAAACAAACACGTATATGGAAAAACTCCTTCGTCAAACAATGTATAATATGGTTGTGAATCCCTAAATACTGGCAATTCACACCTAATAGCTATTGATGCCACCAATACCATGATGACCCATTCTAAACAATAAAACCTGAATTAATGTAGGTATAAATATGAAGGAGCGTATCCTATATACCACAAGTGGAAATTCTCATTTCCCATAACAATTCATATTGACAACAAAACATTACAGGTCCTTTCCAAATCGTGGAAAGATTCACATAATCAACAAAATTATCATAATGCATTTTAATCAAAGCATGGAATGCACGAACAGACAATGCATGAGTTTGTTAAGCATAAACTTTTGTAAAAACAACAATAATAATTATAAAAGAGTCAAATGTATCCCCACCTCTTTTGATGACAAGCCACGCCTATCTCCAGATCCACTGGTTCATCCTTTGAATCGATCGTTGTTAATACTAACTGTTAATCACACAAGAACTCTAAGAAACATACAATAATCATACATGTCATTCTAATTATTTTAGGCTCATTTAAGGTTCTACAACTTTTATTTATCTTTAGCATATCTAAGGTTTACTAATTCAATTAGATTTGTTATTTCATCTATAACTAAGTCTTATGAATATCTACAACTTTGTAGAATAAGCCAAACGTTAATTCGGACCATAAGAGGTCCAACTATATATCAAACTAAGGAAACTAACTTTAATCCCAGGTTGACTAAACTTGGCCCAAAAACACAAGGCCAGGTCCAACTGATCAAATAACGTCCACTAACGGTCACAAGTCAACTAACAGTCACAAGTCCAATCAATGGTAAATATCCTGGTCAAATGGTCAACTCGGTCAAAGAAGACAACCCAGTCAAGATTCACAGAGTTAGGTCTGGTCAAGTCTAGTTAACGAGTTAACTCAGTCAAATACACATAATCAGCTAAACAGAATGAGTCAGCTAAACTAACTCAATGCCAAAGCCTTTGCAAAGGCCAAAAGATGAATTGCACCATAATTATGCATCACCAGACTCAACACACTAAACTGAGCTCAACTGAGCAGCATTCCTCTCTGTCATAGCTTCATTTCTAACTCTACTTCATTAACACTTTCAACTACTAAACTAAAATTATACATTTATTCATAAACAAACTTTGAATTTCAATTACAAATGTAAACTAAGTTTACATGCAGTTGCAGCTTTTAGCAACACAACTCACTAAACTGAATCACCACCCGTTCCATATTATCTACAACTAAAATTTAATACCATTATTACTTTTAAATCATTACAATTATCTAGAACTGCAATTCCACTTAAGTTTTGTTCCTTCAATCATACATTCAAGTTATGTAAGATTAATAACTAATTTACATTTACTTGCAGTAGCAGTGGAAATCCCCAAATGAACCATTAGTAAATCCCATCGTCGCATTCATCTCATACTCCATTCAAAGTTCAACAGTATCAACGCCAAACTCATTCTCAATTCAACTCTAACGATTTATGTCAAACATTACTACCAAACTAAACTCAACAACAACGGCAACACCAACACCAATTAACCACCCTTAATATTCAGCACACTAGACCACTGGCAATATCAACTCAAGGCATTAATACATACACTGCAAATCACATCTCACTTCACCTGTGATAATTCATATAACCTCTACATATCACCAACAGCTCATAACAGCATATTCACCACAATCCATTCAGTTTAACTTCCCTGTGTCACCACAATTGTGACTTAACTATCACAACAACATCACCATTTACAATTTCAGATTACTACAATAACCCATTGATTTATCCTTCGTAACCAACAACATCCATCTCCAATAAAACCAGTTCATACACATTCAGAACTAGCACAATCATCACCACCACTCCAAGACTCATCTTTGTAATCAATAACATCACAGCAGCCACAAAACAACATCAAAACCACTAACATTTCAACTTCACTCCACACCAAAACAATCTACATCCACACCAACAACTTCTACGATTCAAACATATATTCCCCCAACTGTAATTCATCATATAAACATAATCTACAACTGCAATTCGACACATACATCTTAATTATCAATTAACAATCTCATAAACTTGGGATTGAAATAAATAACATATTAAGTTACTCTGAAGAACAGTTACCTCATTCCAGAAATGCCCAACTCGAATCAACCTCTTAGAACATCAATTTCAATTCTAATCTTCATCTGAGATACTTGCAAACCCTAATTCTTCATTTATTCATAAATAGTTCTGCAATATCCAATTAATTTCAATTCATCCAACTATACTTCAATTAAGAGCAAACTCCTCATTAATTCAATCCCCTTTTTATCGATTTCATCTTCTAATTCATCCAGAAACCCTAATTCACGGAGACATAATTCGTCACCTGAAATCTTGATACAATCTGTAGTTTTAACCTAACCCTTCGATTAATTCAACACCCATCTCAAATAACAATCAGAATCATCTAAATCGAACCCATCTTCTAATTTATCAAATTCCTCTATTTCTTCCATGAACCCTAACTTAAATTTAGAGAAGCAATTCCATTTGTTTCTTCCCGTGCTTGATAAACATCAACATCATCTTCGGAAATAGATACCTAATGTTTCCCCTAAGTTTATTTTTGATTTCGACCTCAGAGTTATCTCACAGAATCGTCGGAGCGACGAACAGAAGCAGAATGAGAAAAAGAAGAAAGAGGAGGAAGAAAGAAGACACGGGGAGAAGAATAAAGAAAAAGAAGAAAAGAGAATGGGTTTCTCTTCGACATGTATTGGTGATAAGGCCAGCTACTCATCACAGAGGCACCCAACCAAAAGATAAGGGCAGACCTTCGGTGCTCATAGAAGATAACTCGTCTGCCTTGATAAGCCCGAGTGTGAAATGACCATTTTACCCTCCACACAACTCGGATGATTTCTTCTTCGTCTAATATCCGAATGATAGGTTCGAGTAGTTTATTCCACGCAACTTTTCGAGATCTATCTAACGACACTAGATTCGTATCTAAATCGTTGTTAGATTAATTCATATTAATTAACGTTCGTATCAATCTAATTGAGTTATTAGCGTCTAAATCATCATTTGACCAGTTTAATAGCGTTGATGAGCTTGAGGGTCCTTACATTCTCCCCACCTTATTCATTTTCGTCCTCGAAAATCAACCATCCTTCTGGTCTTCAAAAAATCCTCACCTTATAGAGATGATCTTATCTCCCATCTAAGCGCAAACAACACAAAACAAAGCACAAACCTATATGGCTTTCTACAACTAAAATTTGTGGCTCTAGGTTCAGTAGACTAATTTCTATTTCAATAAGTTAATGGTTCTAATTACAAGAAAAAATATTCTATAAATAAATTTCTAAGTTAAATTTGGGATCTATCAGTCCACTAATAGAAGCAAGTCTTCCTTCTATGCCTAGTGATACAAGAATGTAGTTGCCCTATCTAGGTTCGCGACGCCTGACAATGCCTACCCATGTAACAAGTATCACCCGAACACACAAGAATTACCAACCTCACTATTCCCCAGTGCTAGATTAACTAAGTATTAATTAATTTAATAAGATTAAATAGTCTCTAAACTTCTATCTTAACTGGTATACTTCGTAAAATATATGAATAGTTTACATCATTTTAAATACTTTAATCATCAAAATTTATCTTTTTTTTATTATTATTATTATTTATTTGTTTTATCAAATATAAATAATCCAATTTAGATTTAACGTCAATTTATATATCTGATACTTTTAATCTTATTGTAATACCACACATAATTTTTAGATTCATATACTATTTAAGAATAACTGAATTTTGTAACCATTATTTATTTAATATTGTATTTATTTGTTTATTCCATTATGTGACTTGATAACGGCTAACAAATCTTCATAGTTGTTCGGTATTAATATTTTATTATTACGATTACATTTATTTCTTATTTCTTAGGCTGATAAAAGTTAGTCATAATTAATCATAATGCGAAGTTTAATTTTATTATCAATACTAGATTTGATTTGATCTAACTTTATTTCTTTAAATTTATATTATTGTTAAGTAATCCTTAAGTTGTGCTATTACTAAAATTACATTTTGCTACTATTCCATAATTATTATTCAAATGTCATTTACACTAACTCTAGGCTTTATAGTAATTAGTATTACACAGTATTATTATTTGCTTATGTTATCAAATATTATTGTATTAATTATGTTATCATTTTCATTATTCTTAAGTTAATAGTCCAGTTGGTACACTAAGTCTTAATCCTTTAAATACACTTCTACATTCACAAAAAGATTGAGATAATAATTTTTTATTTTTTCATATTGAATCTGTATACTATATCTTGTTACATATTGACCGTTGTTAATTTAATACAATTTAAATTTTGAGTCTACATAAAATTCTAACATGTCTTAATAGTCTTTAGATTTTGGTATTAATAATAAATAACTTACTCATAGGAAAATTTATTTTCCTTTTAGTCTAATTATGTACTAAGCATTTAATAACTATAAATATTACTTCATGAGTTTAATTTAATGGTTTCGTAAATCTTTTATTGGACTAAAGATAATCTAGGTATAAGATCGTTGTCGTTAAAAAGTTTAGTCTTTATTTTATGCCTTATATGACCTCAAGTTCTTAGTCCTACCAAATAAGTCTTATATTATCTATCTGGTTTCAACGCAGATCATATAATTCTAATTGTTATTAGTTAACTTTGAAAAACTTAACCGTAGATAAGTAGTAAGAAATTTCCGTAGCTATTTAACCTTAATCATTATTTTACCGCTATATATTTGTTAATGGGATTTTAAATTACGTTATGCTCCACATAATACTAATTTAAATTCTAACAATTTAAGTTTGTCATACTAATTTTCCATTTCAAAAGATGACTGAATCTATTTACGAGGAAGGATCTTATTAATATACGAATTTATTTTCTTCTAATTCTAATATTACACTAAGTATCTAAATGTTATTATTACCACTTCATGTATATATGTTTCATTTTAAAGCTTTATTAGATCAGTTGTTAGACTAAAGAAAATTTCGGTACAAAATTATTAACAAGGTAAGTCTTTTTATTTTATACATTTTATTTTTATTCTTTTTGAAGCATTTTTATACATTATATGCTCACCTTCTTACGTCTAATGCCTAATTTGTTTTATATCAACTATCTAGTATAATCAAAAACATCTATTTCTAATTTGTCATTAGTCTAATTTATAAACTTTAACCATAGATAAGTGTTATTAATTTTCAATAACTATTTAATCATATTTATTATTTTTATCTTTATATCTTTAATGAGATTTAAGTTAAGTTAAATTTATTTGATACTAGTTGATAAATGCTAATATTACTTTATTAAAATTATTACTACTTTAATTATCATCTATAATTACTATTATAATATATTTTATTATTAACATTGACGGTGAACTATTATTCTAACTACACTTAGAAGTATTATTAAGTACCAACAATATTATTAACATTTATGTGATTACAGATTATTGACTCTACGTATAAGTCAAGGTGTTCAATTACTTTCTATGTGACTTTCAAAATTTATCAATAATATTAATCTCACTATATTTATCACATTAAATTTTCTACATGTTCATACATCTTAGATTATTTATTCACAAATACTTTTTATCTAAAGTTATTGGTGTACCCTGCAATTTTTACTTCATCACATAAACAAACAATCAAATAAATCTTTTAATTATTGATAGCTTTTCGTGATTAAGATTTATCTCACAACCCAACCCAGTTCTAAACTAATCTAGTTCTCTAACTGACACTGGCTATTTATAACTTTTCCCATATAAGATCTAATAGTGAGCTCTGATACCAACATTGTAGCGTCCCCTAAGCTAGCAGCTGACTAATCCAAGAAATTAACTAAATAAAGAGACACCTAGAATCTAAATCATTTATCTAAACATTCGATAAAGAAATCTGCTATAAAACTTAACCCAAAACTAACCCCGCTCAGAAATATATATATAAGAACTCCTCTCAAATGATACATATACAATAGTCATTTTGTTTACAATTAGAATATACAACATAATAAACATATCAGATTATGACCAACTAAAGAAGTCAACTTCGCGGATCTTTCGCTGCGCAACTCTGGTCTGTCTCTGAAACTGAAAGTGGAAATTATTAACAATTAACTTCTAAGTAATCATAGGCAAGATTTGGAA
This sequence comes from Papaver bracteatum, assembly GCA_023529315.1. Classification (NCBI taxonomy): domain Eukaryota; kingdom Viridiplantae; phylum Streptophyta; class Magnoliopsida; order Ranunculales; family Papaveraceae; genus Papaver; species Papaver bracteatum. The sequence continues at coordinate 2,579,650 of JAJJWX010000603.1, forward strand.
AACAATAATGTTATCATTAAAAAGTGACCAAGTCACTCAAATAAACAAACACGTATATGGAAAAACTCCTTCGTCAAACAATGTATAATATGGTTGTGAATCCCAAAATACTGGAAATTCACACCTAATAGCTATTGATGCCACCAAGACCATGATGACCCACTCTAAACAATAAAAGCTGAATTAATGTGGGTATAAATGTGAAGGAGCGTATCATATATACCACAAGTGGAAATTCTCATTTCCCATAACGATTCATATTGACAACAAAACATTACAGGTCCTTTCCAAATCGTGGAAAGATTCACATAATCAACAGAATTATCATAATGCATTTTAATCAAAGCATGGAATGCACGAACAGACAATGCATGAGTTTGTTAAGCATAAACTTTTGTAAAAACAACAATAATAATTACAAAAGAGTCAAATGTATTCCCACCTCTTTTGATGACAAGCCACGCCTATCTCCAGATCCACTGGTTCATCCTTTGAATCGATCGTTGTTAATACTAACTGTTAATCACACAAGAACACTGAGAAACTAACCAAGAGGCTCATACAAGAATCATACATGTCTTTCTAATGATTTTAGGCTCATTTAAGGTTCTACAACTTTTATTTATCTTTAGCATATCTAAGGTTTACTAATTCAATTATATTGGTTATATCGTCTATAGTTAAGTCTTATGAATATCTACAACTTTGTAGAATAAGCCAAACGCTAATTCGGACCATAAGATGTCTAACTATATATCAAACTAAGGAAACTAACTCTAAGCCCAAGTTGACTAAACTTGGCCCAAAAACTCAAGGCCAGGTCCAACTGATAAAATAACGGCCACTAACGGTCACAAGTCAACTAACGGTCAACGTCCAATCAATGGTCAATGTCCTGGTCAACTCGGTCAAAGAAGACAACTCAGTCAAGATTCACCGAGTCAGGTCTGGTCAAGTCTAGTTAATGAGTTAACTCATTCAAATACATATAATCAGCTAAACAGAATGAGTCAGCTAAACTAACTCAAGGCCAAAGCCTTTGCAAAGGCCAAAAGATGAACTGCACCATAATTATGCATCACCAGACTCAACACACTAAACTAAGCTCAACTGAGCAGCATTCCTCTCTGCCATAGCTTCATTTCTAACTCTACTTCATTAACACTTCAAACTACTAAACTAAAATTATACATTTATTCATAAACAAACTTTGAATTTCAATTACAAATGTAAACTAAGTTTACCTGCAGTTGCAGCTTTTAGCAACACAACTCACTAAACTGAATCACCACCTGTTCCAGATTATCTACGACTAAAATTTAATACCATTATTACTTTTAATTCATTACAATTATCTAGAACTGCAATTCCACTTCAGCTGTGTTCCTTCAATCATACATTCAAGTTATGTAAGATTCATAATTAATTTACATTTACCTGCAGTAGCAGTGGCAATCCCCAAATGAACCATTAGTAAATCCCATCGCCGCATTCATCTCATACTCCATTCAAAGTTCAACAGTATCAACGCCAAACTCATTCTCAGTTCAACTCTAACGATTTATGTCAAACATTACTACCAAACTAAACTCAACAACAACGGCAACACCAACACCAATTAACCACCCTTAATATTCAACACACTAGACTACTGGCAATATCAACTCAAGGCATTAATTCATACACTGCAAATCACATCTCACTTCACCTGTGATAATTCATATAACCTCTACACATCACCAACAACTCATAACAGCATATTCACCACAATCCATTCAGTTTAACTTCCCCGTGTCACCACAATTGTGACTTAACTATCACAACAACATCACCATTTGCAATTTCAGACTACTACAATAACCCATTGATTTATCCTTCGTAACCAACAACATCCATCTCCAATAAAACCAGTTCATACACATTCAGAACTAGCACAATCATCACCACCACTCCAAGACTCATCTTTGTAATCAATAACATCACAACAGCCACAAAACAACATCAAAACCACTAACAGTTAGTGGCGGAACCAAAGGTGGGCTAGACCTGGCTCTAGCCCCCCAAAAAAATTTAAAATTACTAACTAGTCCTTCATTTCATGTACATTTTATACTAAATCCTCCTAGTTTTAGTGTTTAGCCCCCTATTTCTAAAACATTCATAATTTAGTCCACCCAAATTTATGAAAATAGTTTTTTTAGCCCCCCTCAGTGTTAAAATATGGCTCCGCCACTGCTAACAGTTCAACATTACTCCACACCAAAACAATCTGCATCCACACCAACAACTTTTACGATTCAAACATATATTCCCCCAACTGTAATTCATCATATAAACATAATCTACAACTGCAATTCGACACATACATCTTAATTATCAATTAACAATCTCATAAACTCGAGATTGAAATAAATAACATACTAAGTTACTCTGAAGAACAGTTACCTCATTCCAGAAATACCCAACTCGAATCAACCTCTTAAAACATCAATTTCAATTCTAATCTTCATCTGAGATACTTGCAAACCCTAATTCTCCATTTCTTCATAAACAGTTCTGCAATATCCAATTAATTTCAATCCATCCAACTATACTTCAATTAAGAGCAAACTCCTCATTAATTTAATCCCCTTTTTATCTATTTCATCTTCTAATTCATCCAGAAACCCTAATTTACAGAGACATAATTCGTCACCTGAAATATTGATACAATCTGTAGTTTCAACCTAACCCTTCGATTAATTCAACACCCAACTCAAATAACAATCAGAATCATCTAAATCGAACCCATCTTCTAATTTATCAAATTCCTCTATTTCTTCCATGAACCCTAACTTAAATTTAGAGAAGCAATTCCATTTGTTTCTTCCCGTGCTTGATAAACATCAGCATCATCACTGGCAATAGATTCCTAATGTTTCCCTTAAGTTTCTTTTTAATTTCGACCTCAGAGTTATCTCACACAATCGTCGGAGCGACGAACAGAAGCAGAAGGAGAAAAAGAAGAAAGAGAAGGAAGAAAGAAGACAAGGGGAGAAGAATAAAGAAAAATAAGAAAAGAGAATGGGTTTCTCTTCGACACGTATTAGTGATAAGGCCAGCTACTCATCACAGAGGCACCCAACCAGAAGATAAGGGCAGACCTTCGATGCTCATAGAAGATAACTCGCCTGCCTTGATAAGCCCAAGTGAAATGACCATTTTACCCTCCACACAACTCAGATGATTTCTTCTTCGTCTAATATCCGAATGATAGGTTCGAGTAGTTTATTCCACATAACTTTTCGAGATCTATCTAACGGCACTAGATTCGTATCTAAATCGTTGTTAGATTAATTCTTATTAATTAACGTTCATATTAATCTAATTGAGTTATTAGCGTATAAATCATCATTTGACCAGTTTAATAGCGTTGATGAGCTTGAGGGACCTTACAGTTATGTCCCGGGAAGAAGTTGGGAATAGCCGAAGTTTTAACATTCCTTCATTATTTGTTACAAAATACAGGTAGTTACTACTGCATTACTCATGTGTGTTGTTCTTATGCAAGGTAATTAATCAATTCTTCTACATGTTCCACAATTTCTTTTATGTGAATCATTATATGTTCGAAAAATTGTTGAACTAATTTTTGGTGATTTTCTTTTGAGTTACAAAATCACCCGTCTGCTTTTAAGTTTTATCTTCATTATCGAACCGATCGTTATGGGGTTGTTCTGCCCAAAATAAAATCAAAGTAAGTGCTACCATCAGCAATGAATTTTTTTTCTTCTTATGTTCTGAAAGTTTAAAGTAAGCATAAGCTTTGTGCCTAAAGGGCAAATGTTCTCTAATAGTCCAATTGTATGGGTGTTGGCACCAGGATTTTTGATTTGCCAATGTATGCATATAAATTAGTTATAGGTTTTAAATTTTCTTTTATGTGTTGTGATTGCAGTCAGAAAGCAGATCTTTAATAAAATAGAATCTTTATTTTGTCTTCGGCATCATTTAGTTTACACTTCTTCTGACCTTCAGCCATAAAGGTCCTCCATTATGAAATATGTTGATTAAGGGTAAGCTGAATTAATTGGAAGAGAAGATGAGTACAGTTTCATCAAGGGATATTTTATTTTTGGGTCCCAAAAATGTGACCAGAGTAACGTTTGGGTCCTAGAAAGTTTGATATTAGAGTTTGGGTCCCAAAACCATAGTTGACCGGGTTAACAGTTACAAATTCTGTTTAAAAACGAAAATGACCAAATTAATATTATACTTCAATATATTTACTAACCAAGCCATTATACTTTCTGTTAGTGGCCTTGGTGTCATCTTTGACGTATGATCCACACGCTTGGTGTGGAAAATCAAGGCCGCCGGATTACAACATCTAACAACACGTGTCTATTTCTGGTTTATCTCTTCCTACGCTCTTTCTTCTTGGTAGCCTCCACCGTAGCTCTAGAAAACCATTACTAGTAAAAATTATTGAATAAGAACCCATTAAAAATAAGTAATAGCCTTAATCCGGTTCTACATCATCAAATAAATGAGTATCATACACCATTTAATATTTGGGGATTTTGATATCCGGTGTCATCAGTTAAATGGGTATCTCTTACAAAGCCGGTAAGATTTGTGGATTTTGACATCTGTTTGGTATCAGTGTATAAGGATGCTTATACTTGTTGATTAGGTAATGAAGAACCCAATAACTTAATTTTCTATGAAGCCTGGTTGCTCTTGGTAAATTGATTCACATCTGGGGATTTCATTTTTGGTTGATTAGATGAGAAAATCTGGCAGTGGCTATTTAAGAAGCTCGCTCGCAATTTGTTCGGCAAAATGTCTCTGAAAGACACTGTTAGTTGAAATTGTTTATGTGAATGTATTCATAAATTTTTTTTTTGAGCGGATACGAAATAAGTACCGGATAATGAAGCTCTTCATTTGAGATGATTTTGGCGGTGATGATGAGGCGTTGGTGGCGGAAGTGGGAGCAGTGGCAACGGTGATGAAGAAAAAACAGGCGGTGGTGAAAGTAGGTCTTTCAAGTAACACGTGCCACTCATTAAGTTGATTGACGGCGTTAACTAATATTAATTAATTTTAAAAAGAATATTTTTGTAACAGTCAAGACGGTCCTGGGACCCAAACTCTAATTTGAAATTTTTTAGGACCCAAACGCTACTCTGGTCACATTTTTGGGACCCAAAAACAAAATATCTCTTTCATCAATATTCATGACTAGGCATATATCAAGATCCATAAATAATCTGATAATCTTATCGACTGTAACTGTTTAGTCTTAATAATTCTTTGTATTTGTGTTGCATTACACTAAATCTTGGCTATAACTGAACTGAAAAATGATTTCTTCGTTCTTACAGCCCACTGGAGTCGATAAGGAAAAGGAATGATGAATTTGCCCGCCTACTTCAAAAGTGTAAGACCCTCCACAAGCATTCAGAACAAATGGGATTGGAGTACAATACCACAGTTGTAATGGATAGTGACTGTCACTGTGGGTGCGGGATTTAAAACAGAAGAAAGACCATATTTATTGGCCAAGGCATGGATTTTTTTCCGACCTATCATGCTTCTACATTTCTTTAACAATAACGCAGTAGCTATAGAAACTGATATAATTGTAGGTATAGTTCCTCTGTTGTTTATTTGATTGTAGCTATAGAAAACAATGACATCCATTGCGCAAGGGCGTGATCTTTCTTTCTTATGTTGTTTAGTTGATTTATTTGTAGTCTAGATAATCCATTTGCTAACTACTTGGGAAGGCATATATTTGTCTTCTATGTCATATATTGCAACGTAACTTGCTCTCAATGAAATGAGTGTCAAATAATTACTAACACTGCCATTACCACTTTGCACTGCCATTACCACTTTGACTCCTTGGTTTTTTTTTTTGAAGCATCTTTGACTCCTTGGTGGTCCTAGCCCCACTACTTTTTTACCCAGCAAGTAGTTCGAATATGGGGATACTCGATTTTTTTTTTTTTTGATACAAAGTCAATTTTTGTTATCTCCCACAAGGCCATAATTTTTAACGCTAGCTACTGATATTTTCCAAGATATATTGAATATTGAATTTGCTATGGATATAGTGCTTTGGACAGTAGAAAAAATGCTTCCTCATGTTGGTGTTGGAGAATACTGCGAAACCAAGAAAGCTTACTATTTTGGATATATCATTCACCAACTCTTGCTTTGCGCACTGGACCGAAGGAAAGTGGATTATGGAAACAAGAGGCTGGACCTTGCTGGTCCTTTACTTGGAGGCTTGTTCCTAAGCACATATTGGGATAGGGCGGGGCGAAGCCAACTACATCAAATTAAAAATCCGATGCATGCAACTTCGCCTCGCCACACCAAATTAAAAATCTTAAACAATGGGTCGAGGCGAAGCCGAACCATACCAAATCAAAAATGTATCACGATGGGGCGGGGCGAATCCTTGGGACACCAAATCAAAAATGTACGACGGGACGTGACGAATACCAAATCAAAATTATGGTTAAAAGAAAGAGATTCCCGACGTATAATTAAAAAAAATCCTAAACGACGTGGCGAGACAAAACCGAGCTCACCCAATCAATAATCCTAAGCATGCCCGGTGCAAGGTAAAGCGATTTTCGGGTCCGCCCGGTGCATAGCACATGCACAAAATCTAGTATAAAATGAAACGGAGATTATTTGGCATGCCCGACGGCAATTATATTGGGTGAGACGCAAAAGACGATCCCAAATTATTTAGAACAACTTAAGGAACACAAATCAAATAATAAAATCACGCATGCATGTATGCTACTACCACACAAACCTTCATATCTTTTAGAGACGGAGGGAGCAGTTTTTTTTTTTCTTCGGAAGTAGGGTTGTAGTGGTAATTGTTTTGATCCTTAAGGGAGCATGCCCGGAATCGATGGTTGTGTTGTGGTTGGGGTTGGGGTTGGGGTTGTGCTTGTGCTTGGTGTTGTGGTTGGGGTTGTGCTTGAGCTGGCAGCCGCAGGATTATTTACAAATGTGAAAACTACAGGGAGACCCATTCTTAGGATCTTTCCTACTGTAAAACCCACACTCACAAATATGAAGGCGCGCACCCATTTTGTGAGATAAAATTATTGTCAAACCCAAAATTTATAAAATTATGTTTAGTTTTTTTTTTCTTCTTCTTCAATTCTCCCGTGAATTCCCGACGAGTTGTGGCGATTAAGAAGAGTGGGTATTGGTTATCACTCAAGTTGATTATGATTTTATGATGAATTGATGGAAGAATTGAAGAAGAAAATTAGGGATGAATCTGAGATGGATTAAATTCAGAGATGAATCTGAGATGGAGACGATGATGCTACGGCAATTGAATCTGGTTAGGGTTTACTGTGAGATTGAGTAATTGGTTCACAGAGATGAGGAAAGGGTTTGATGTGGTTATGTTCGTCGAAGAAATTAGGTTTTTGTTCTGTGATTATGAGAGAATAATGATGTTACAGACAATAAGGAAGAACGGGTTTGTATCAATTCGTCAAGTTGATTGCATAACGTGTGGGATTTTGTTTTGAATTTCGTCTTCTTTTAGCATTCCTGATTTGATAATTTCAGTGGATTTTTAGATTACGATGTTTTTTTTGATGAGTTAATTTAGAGATTTTGATTGATTAATGGGAAGTATTTTATGATTTAGTATTGAAATCTCAGATCTCAGAAATCCAAAGATGAATGTCATATACATTTACCAGAATAATATAGGTTGATATTGGCTTTTGTGGTGAAAATTTGTTGTTTGAATTGATGATCAGATGTGAACGTGAAACGGGCAATGAATGAAATCAATGCTGGTAAGATTCTATCAGTTCTTACTTCTTAGAGGTTAAACACGCACATTTTCTCTCTGAACGTGTCATCAAATTTGGTTTCAGCCGCAAGGCTACGGTTGGCAGCAACAGACAAGGCAGAGGCTGATAAGATTTTACAGATAAAGAGAGCAGAGGGTGAGGCTGAATCTAAATACCTCGCTGGACTGGGTATTGCTCGGCAGCATCAGGCCATTGTTGATGGTCTCATAGACAGCGTAGTATGGTTCTCAACTAATGTTCCCAGGACCTCTGCAAAGGACGTTATGGACATGGTTCTAGTAACACAATACTTTGACACAATGAAAGAAATCGGTGCACACTCTAAATCATCTGCAGTGTTTATCCCTCATGGACCTGGTGATGTTCGTGACGTGGTCACTCAGATTCGTGATGGACTACTTCAGGGATCTTCTGCTCACATTCAATAAAGAGATGATTTATTCCCCGGCCAGCTCTAGTCGCATTCACCTCAAACTGCCGCAACCAAAGGGATACCTCCTTTTTTGTACGTATTGGCAGTGCGGAATGCAACCCAAATTTTGGTTGTTTCTGGGAAATGAAGGTTTTTCGACATTGATGGGCATGATATGTATGCCTATGACATGGATGCAGTGTTGAATGTGACTAAAAGTTTGGTTGTTTGGAAATGCAGGTAGTTTGACATCTTATTGCAGCTGGGCATGATGTATATGTGGTCACTGGTGCTCCAGATTTTGTTTTCACATCTGAAATTAAATCTGATAGATTCTTCATTCGAAAGGTCTCGTTAGAGAAGGTACACATGAAATGCTTGAGTGAGTAGAAATGTATGATTAGGATTTTGTCAGAATTTGTTGTTAGTCACCTGAATTCTTTGTATTTTCACTTTTTGTTTTTCCGGTATATAATAAGATGTGTATCGAGTCGTGTCTTATGTTAGATAAGTGTTTTTTGATGAGTTAATTTGTTGCATAACTTGTTATGCTGTCCAGAAAATGTTTGCATAACACGTTATGCAGCTATTGTTGTAGGTGCACGACAAGTTATGCAGCCTTTTTTTGTTTGCATAACTTGTTATGCAGTACAGAGAATGATTGCATAACACGTTATGCAGCTACTTTTTGTTAGTATTGAAACCAACAAAAAAAAAAGGTTGCATAACACGTTATGCACCTATAATAATATCTGCATAACATTGTTATGCAGTCAAGAAAATGGATGCATAACCTGTTATGCATCCGAAAATATGACTGTATAATGCGTTATGCATCGAGAAAATTGCTGCACAATCTTTTATGCATCGAGAAAATAGATGCATAACATGATATGCATCCGTAAATATGGATGCATACTGCATTATGCATTAATTTTTTTTATGTACGCACTAAAATCGACCAAAACAATGGTTAGATAACTTGTTATAGATGCATAACTTTGTTATCCAAATGCATAATTTGTTATGCAGTCGAGAAAATGGTTACATAATTCGTTATGCGTCTGCAGAATGTGTTATGCATCGTTTTTGATTATTGCATAATGGTTATGTATCAAGTTTTCGAAAAATTTCCCTAAAATGAGGATCACCTCCGATTTTTTCGTGAAAAACAAAAATTTAATATTCTTGTTTGTACTCGTTGCGTAGCTCTTTTAAAAAGATTTCCAACGATATAAAATTTGTAAAATTCTAAGGCGCGGATTTTTAGATATGTTATGTCCAAGTTGCACTTCCAATTATACCCCTGAAAAATTAGGCTGCGTAACGAGTTATGCCTGAAAAGATAGTATGCATAACGAGTTATGTATTGATTCATTAATAATTTCATATAATTATGGATGTCACTGTACCAAAAATTAATTGTGGGCTTGACAAATTTACAAATTTACAGTCTTTACGAATTTCTCCTTCATTACCAACTTTAACGCCAACCGCACCTAACTTGACCATAGCTGCACCAAATCGAGTCAAGAACTGGACATTATCATTCGATAATGTCTTAACTAACTCTGCAGTCAACATATCGAATGCTATCTTTTGATCGATCGACAATAATCCTCGATTCATTCTTATTTGCTGGTAAAACGAATTATCTACAATATTAGTACTGGCGGAATTTTGGTCTAGATCAGCTTGGCCGGTGTTAAATTTGACTGTCTTTTTGGGACATATAATTTTCAGTTTTTCAGCTAAACTCCGGTCCATCGATGAATCTGGTGGAGAACTGTAGAGTCGGCTTTCAAAATTCCCGCAACTTGCTTTACCTATACATACAGACACATGTTTATAAAAATCAAAAACCGAAAATGATCAATTGTGTGATTATTGTTAACGAGGAAAATAAAATACTAATTGGTGTACCTAATAGAAGAACCATATCTGTCGCATTAAGACCCTTGTTTTCAAACACCTTAATGGAGTCGAACACTGAAATGGAAGGACTTGGGAGATTAGCAACTGCTTCAGAAGCAAGGGAAACGATACCATCTCTCCTTCCTGTTTCTACTTCATATCTGCTCCTTTGCTCTGGGTAATATCAACATATCATTAAGAATTAAGCCAATATACAAAAAAATAGCTATAGATCAAAGGTTAATAATAGTAATACTATCAAATTAATCTAATTAACTCAAACTCAAAGATGGCGATTTATTACTATTTAGACGTACAAAGGCGATAGTGTCTCTGGTTGCCATGACAATGATATCAGCACATGAGACTTTATCAGGGCATTTTAGCTCCAATTCTGTTTTTATTTCGCCAATTAATTCGTAACCTCTCACGCTTCCATTTGGCCCTGCAGTTTTCTCCGTGTCAGTCCCGTTTAGAAGTAGCGAAGCATCACACCCCTTGACATTCAAAAAAGACGGTAAGAAGCATGAATATGTACACCCAAAATACAAAATACCGAATATTATATATCTATACCTCAACGAAACAATCATGGAACTGCATACGAACGAGTGCGGCTACGAGGGTTGGATCCTTTTGAATTCTTTCGGATACAATACGCTGGACGGTTTCCTCGACATTGATTTTGCACACGTCTGTGTAAAACCCGTTTCTAAGCTGAGCATAACAAGCCGGGAAGCTAATTAAAATCAGCACAACTCCAAATGTAAACCCTGTCACAGTGTTCATTTTCATTTTGGGTTTCTAGTGTTGAAACTGAAATGAGAATTCGAATTTTGATTGAATTGAATTGATTTGAATCGAGTAAGCCCCGTTATTTATAAACACACGCAAAATCTGAATGGTTCCCACGATCATCTTGGAAGATTTTGTTTTGATTTTTAAGTCGTGCAATCACTATTACCTTTAGGTGTTAAGTAGGGGTGCCCTCATATGACAAAGTAATTCGGGTGTCCATAACGTGCGAAGCAGAACTTATGTAGACGACAAATGATACGATATGAAAAGAATAATGGTAAACTAATCTACAACGGTTTTATATCCCTTCGATTCAAAGGAGATCAGCATTAGGACCATTTGTGATCACCATATATGGATTTTGACCACATCTAGCTTTTTCACCTCGACGGGCTGAGGATGGATGCAATTCAAAAAAAGTGGTGTCTCTCGACAAGCTATAAGAATTTCGAAACAATTGCTTACCACAACATACGATGCCTGTCAACTCCAAATTTTCTTGAAACGATTACTATATTAAAACATAGACTTGGCATTTCTCAACGGATGTTTTTTGCACCGAATTCTTCAACCAGTGCCAGCTTCCAATAAAAATAAACGTATAATTTCCAATTAGTGTCTGTGCTGGAGTAAGCAAGTGGCATTTGAATGTATTAAATGATGAATGCGTGGCATCACCTACGTCGGAAATTTTCGGTTCATGACCAACTCTGTCGGACACTAAAAAGTGTCCAACATCACACCAACGCTTAAAAATTGACAAAAGGGAGAAGAGGGACGTGACATACACCAAAAAGAACACTGATATATCATGTAACATGCCACATCCGTCAAATAGATGTTTTTCTTTTCAACCTTTAAAATACCAGTAAAAAATGATTTTTGTTAAATGAAGAGCAAAAAATAATATGAGGAGAGCGAAACTCATAGTCGACTCGTTAAATAGACCGATTCACATACTAAAATTCGGGCTAAAATACCCCTACGCACTCTCAACCTTCATCTCAATGAATCATTCTATTTCTTCGATTCCCAAATGATAAAAAGAAACTATTTTATAGTGTTCCATTAAAAATGACAGATGGACCTTCTCCATCTCCATAAACCGTTCCATTTCTTCAGTACCTAAATAATAAAAAAAAAAAACTAGTTTATACTGTTCCATTGGAAATGACAGATGCACGAGGAATGAGAACCAGCATAATCGATAAGGTATCATTTAAGAGTTAGATGATGAAAGCATGAAAAATTGTTGGTGTGAACTGTGAAGATCCAATGAAATATCTTAAATAATAGCTATGTTCTGTATTGATAAGCCTGCGTATACTTTTTTTTTAAAAGGTCAAGTTTGGACTACACACAATACTTTCCAATCAAACGATCAACGATTTTTGTAATTCAAAATCTTCTTGAATGATCAGTTGAAACTAATCGGAGTTATTTGAGTCTCGATCTACAATTATCTTTCTAATCTCACTATCTTCAGTTTACAAAAATTTATACTGTTTCAAAATTTAGTAATTGGGGTTTTGGTTGCGAGCACGAGGGAACAACTGGGATTATTCTAGTCCGAGTCACATTTAGAAAAATGAATCGGCCTGTTTAGCGAGTCGACTACGAGTTTCGCTCTCCTCATATCACTTTTTGCTATCCTCTAACAAAAATCTAAAAAATAGCCCCAAAAACGGAGAATTTTTTTGAGAAACTTCTAAAGTAAATCTTAAGGTGGGGCCAGGTTGATATTTTTCCGGGTGGAATGATCAGTTAATATATATGTACACAATATTTTGCTAAGCTGATCGACCTGCCATCCCATTTTTTCTACAAGCACAAATGAACAGCACATCTGAGCCTTCATTGTCGTCATCATCGTCATCTTTATAAAGAACCATGTAAAGAGTGCTCCTTCCCTTCAAAATTTCTTACTCCTCAAAATAACAGAAAACTTCAAGCAGGTAAGCGGGGTTTATTCTTTCCTCATCTCTCAAGCAATGCTGCCCATGATAGCCCTTCGTGACATTATTAGCCGTCTGCGAAAACAACTAACTTTAAAGCCTTCTGAAACTTCACCAAAATCAATCCAACCTACCATCATTGTGTAAATAGAAGAAAAGCATATAGCTTCAAAATATGGTGATGTCTTCTTTTCTTCAACCTGTGTCAAGGCAGATACGAAACAGCATGCATGTCATGACAGCGTAACCAATCTGCTGGGATGCAAAAGAGTATAACCCATCAACTAATCAGAGGCCCACAGCGGCTCAGCCGCTGTAGTGAAGCTGCTGCTGCTTATGGTTTTGTGAGCTCTGGCCCTGACCCTGCTGCTGTTGGGGAGGCTGCATATTTCCTGGCTGGGTAGTGTTATAATGGGTGAAGGGCTGGGAGTAAAGTGGATTCATAAAGCCCTGGACGGAAGAAAAAAATAGGAGATGAAACATTGTTGAAATCAGTCACTATTACATTACCAGGCAATTAATGTTAGACCCAATAACTACTGCTGATGAAACTACGAACCTGTGTCTGAAGTGGATTGTGGCCTGGGACACCAAAATGGGACTGAGAAGAATCATCTGCTGATGGATCAGTAAAACCCACTTGAGTAAACAGCCCTTGAGATCCATGCGCCATGTAATCCTACAGGTAAAAACAGTATCAGAACACCAAAAAGGGATTTTATGCTCCAGGTTCAATGAAACACGAAGGAGATATTAAACAAACCTGAGAAAAGAAATCATTTCCAGAACCCAAATGTGAATATCCAGGCTGAGTATTTTGGTTTAAAAAGCTCCCAGGAAATCCAGTTTGTGCACCTTGTGCAACATAATCATACCCGCCTTGAGAAGCCTGCAAGTTCACCGATCAACCACAGGCCCATGGTGTACTTTAATTACTTACTTGTACCATATGAATTGTAGGATGTCTGCAGGATATCAAATTGTACTGGACACCTAGTTATCCTAGTTTATTTCATTTAATAAGGAAGAAACGGTGAACACTGAATATTTGGCCAAGAATTTAAGAGTCCCCAAAGAGGTCAAACACAGTAACTAAGCAAGGGGGAAATTACAGGTTATATCCTACTATCAAGTTTCACTTCTAAATTAATGCAGCAAGCTAGTACGAACATGAAAGATGGATGAAATGCGCAATCATTACCTGTGTCGAGAAATCAGCAACATTGTAAGCAACATGTGATCCTTGGCTCTTAAAGTCGTCACCCAAGAATTCCTGATTGATTACAACATAATGTCAGAAGTAAGTATTAAAAACATTACACAACTGCGCAAGCAGATGAACTTTAAATTACAAAAATATTAGATACCTGAGACATGCCACCCATAGAAAATCCTTCACGGAATGTCTGGCTGAGCCCTTGCACTGGCATCTGCAAAAAAATAGCAAAAACAATTGATGGCACAAACTAGTCGTCAAAATCTGATAGAGTTTATCATGGTTACTACGTCCAACAGGAAAAAAGGAAAAATCAGGTAGGTAAGTATAAGCACCTGAGTCATAAGTCCAGTTTGCGATAATGGACCACCAACAGATGACTGACTGTTTGGGTTATCCAATGGAGGGAAATTGAAACCTGAGCCAATACTCCCAAGAGCTTGTTGTGAACCTTGCTGGTGAGACAGATGCCCCCCAATAGGACCACCAGCATTTCCACGACCAGCCCCAAATCCCCTACTCCCGGGTTGAGGAACCTGGGGAACAGCTCCAATCGGTCCATGAACAGCGCCACGAGTTGGAATAGCATAGGGCTGAGAATGAGGACCACCATGAAAAGGTGGAAAAGGAAGGCGTGGAACAGGAAACCCAGCCGGATGGACAGCAGGCTTATGGGGACCACTAGGTGACGGACCGAAAGGCATGTAACCTGGCACGTTGGAACAATAAATAACAGTGACAAAAAGTGATCTGGAACATCTCAAATTCCATGTCATCGCATTGGATTAAAAAAAAGGGCAGTGTACCAAATTCACACTATTGGGGCAAGTATAATGCCTGAAAGGTACCTTTAGAACGATTGCCTCTTTTATCAGCATTGGGACTTGACGAACCAAAATTATCATTAGAACCAACTCCAGGACCAGTTCCAAAGAAAAGTCTGCGGTCATTGTAGATCTGCTCCAGATTCCAAAATAACCCACATCATTAGATTCTGTCCAAGATGCCCACAAATAACAAACCAATCATCATATGCATCAAGCCGACCAACGTAAAGGTGATAATACCTTTTTTGGTTTTTGAAACTGAACCATACTCTGCTTCAAGTTATTAAGAGGCCCCTCGACCAAGCATTCATGTTCCTGAGAGAATTGTAAGAAATCAACTACCGCTGAATTGAAAATACTATCTTAGATTTTTTGCACATACTGTAAATGGTGAGATATAGTCCTCTTAAGCAAGTTAAAACTTACAGGTCTCAAGCACAATGGAAGGTACTAGATGGGGATGGGGAACCTTGAAAATACCTTATAGTGCGTCAACAAGCCATTCCATAATGGCTGTTTGCTTAATACTTTCGGGTTTCCCAAAACTACGATACCATAACGAGCTCGAGTGAGAGCAACATTAAGCCGACGTGGGTCATTAAGGAACCCAATGCCCTAAAAAGTGAATAGACAGGATACAAAGTTAAAACTTATAATACTGAAAAAACTCCAAATTAGCCAAAGACTGATGATCAGAACCGAAAAAATAATTAACGAAACAAACAATTGAGTAAGAAACAAGTAACAATAATCTCCAGGTAAGATGCCTAACATCAAACGGTTTTTTTTCTAAGTTACTAAAACTTGGCTCAGAAGAAAATGATAGAGACGATGACGAAGGACAGAGGATACATAAAAGGTTGGCTGAAGAACAAAGAGAACTTAATATTGAACTCACCTGATGCTCATTGCTCCTAACACAGGACAAGATAATGAAATCCTTTTCCCTCCCTTGGAACGAATCAACACTAGCGACCTGTAAAGACCACAAAACGTTGCAGGATAACAATCACCTAACCAGTAAATAATTATAATACAATTCATCTGTTTGAAGAAGGTAACCTCGATTTCTTTGTATAATTGCTGTCTGAGGGCACCATTTCTTGCCATGTAATTCACAATATAAGCTCTTTGTCCTTCATATGGCGTTATAACGCCAATCTGCAGAATACATAGGAGGAAACATAAATCAATATCACTAATATCACGACCACCAATAAATAGATGTTTGGAAGACAAAAAGGTAAACATTCTTTCAGTTATAACTGTGGCTCCAAAAAAAAATAAAAAAATACCTGACTAGGAACCACGCCACTCCTTAAGAAAGTTGTCACAATCTTTTCTACATTTGCAGCCTCTGTACGATTCAAATATGAAGTTCCACTAGCACTTATTTCCTCTTGCCCCATCTAAAGATATCCCAATAAAAAATTATGGGCAAATATAATACACATCGCGTGCGTGTTAAGACAAATCATTTGAAACAAAAATGTGGAAACCTTGAAAAGTAGCTCCAAATACCTGCACATAAAAGAACATAGGACGGTTTGGCACGGGCCAAGGGAAATCAATACCAGTAGATTGTCTTTCATTAATGGTCACTCCATTTTGAAGTGTACCCTCGTAGAAGCTGTTCGATGGGAACTCCGAGAGGGATGGATGCATTCGATATTGAACCTGAAACTCAGACCATAAGTAAAACAATGATGCAAACCAAAAACCCACAAAAATCACTTTTCAGATAATAAAGCTCAGACAAATATAGCTCAGCGTGTGTATCAAAGAGACGCTAGATCATACTTGCAGTCTGAAAGGTTTCACACCGAGGAGCACAAGGCGCTCAAAGAGAGATTGAGCCAGGCCAGCACGAGCTGCCTTCTTGCACATGATGACGGGACCAAGCTGACAATGATCACCAACAAGAACAACCTAGTTCAAGAAGGCAACGGTTAGAAAGCTATATAAATCAAAACTAAAGGCAATCACCTCTTATGGTAACCAAATCACCTGTTTGACTCCTAGAACCAATGGAATTAGACATTCGGGTTCAGTTGACTGAGTTGACTCATCAATAAGAACCTGCCATAGATCATGATAACGATTGAATTAACAATAGGACATCAAATTTTAAAAGATTCTGATATCTTATAATGGAGTTAATCGACAACCTGACGAAACCTAAAGTTTGCCAGTCTAGGATCTCCAGCACCAACACATGTGCAACAGATGACATCAGCACTCTGAGATATCTCCCTCTCAGTCGCCCGTTTAAGGGCCTTGTACTTTTTCTCATCGCTACTTGATAATTCTCCTGGAAGAGTACAAATGACAAAAGAAATAATGTTTAGAATTAACTCAAAAGTGGATAAGAGACCAAAAGTTTAGAGTGACAGGACAGAATGTTGAACCAACTGAACCCACAAACGGATAAATAGAAGAAAAAAATTATTGCTTTTTGACCAGCAAGGCCAGTAAAAAAGTAGCAAAAATGCACCTTGTTCATCTTTCAGCTGCTGAAGCTTGTGAAGTTCACTCTTTTCAGAAGTATCAAGATGTCGGACCTGGCGCATATAAACAATACTAATCGTGATTAGCCTTAACAATAAACCGTTAAAAAACCAACGCGTCAGTTATACCAAAAACCCACAATATACCTGATAATGCAGTGTCAAGTGCTCAACGGGAGAGCTTACAGCTTCTCTTGATTTTGCACAGAGACGAACAACCTGAGAATTTCAATAAATTTTGAGGTATTTAGAGAAATCAACTGTACTAATGTTCCCATTGATTAGTGGTATAATATTCCAGGCTGCAATAAATCTGAAGCAACCTAAGAACTTTGGACACTATTTGAAAATTAAAATAAAGAAACTATGCCTCAAAGATTAACTCAAGGATATCAAAATACACCAATATCAAGTTGTTGAATGTCAGTTTTCTGTTAAGGCTGTATAGAGAGTATGTTATTGTCATACACACTAGAGACATAATAAAGAGGTTCATGAAACCATAGTCTATTTTTTATTGCTGTTGGACAGAATTTATACATTATATGATAACAAGAGTGAACGCAATTCCGACAGGCTAACAAACTAGAAATAAACTAGGTACCCTCCATCTGAGGTAGATATCTACAAATATAACTTCCAAAAATGCCACAATAAAAAATTTTAAAAAAAAATGCGACAACATTAGAAGGTAAGTAAATTTACCTTCAACCCAGTTGCACTAATCTTTTCAGCAAGTTGATCTACAGCCACATTACTTGGAGCACAGACCAAGACCTAAAGATTACATTTCATTAGCACGTACGGACATGGAATGTACAGTTGCATGCCACACAAAATAAACAAGTACTTAATGTACCTGCCCTTGGCCTTGTTTTGCCATATGATAAACAATGGCAGCAGAAGTGACAGTCTTGCCAGTGCCAGGAGGACCTTGGATTAAACTTACTGGCTTTTGAAGTACACTTTTCACGGCAAAAACCTGCCAAGCACCCGAGTAAAAATTGAGGATATTAAACGAGGAAATTGCTTAACTGAGACAACACCCAAAAAAAAATAACAAGATCACTTATTCATGTGCACATACTTGAGAGGCATTGAGTTCTGGCAGGCCTGGTGCGCCAAATCGGCGAGGTAGTGTATTGCGGACAACCTGAACCTCAACTTCGTGGCCCAACAAGTGATGGTATATATACCTGCAAAAGAGAAATTACTTAAGAATAAGAGAAGCAGTATGCCTACAGTTACAAGCAAACTTCAGTTCTATAGATCACTTAATATTCATGTAATCCTTTACAAATACAAGAGAGGATGCTTCAGCCATATATCTGCTTGTATGGCATCATTGAACTTGAACACTTAAATAGTATTTTACACACTTGTCATGTATACACAGCTCCAACAAGGTAAGAAAACATTGTAGCATGTTCTGTTGACCTGCCATTACAAGGATACAAAAGAATGATCCCTTACCCACTGACACTTGTCTCATCCACAGCAAAAGTTTTCATTGCCCCCTGCATCCTATCAAAGCTGGTACTCTTCCAAACAAAATCAACACTGAAGCCATGGTTCACATCGACAGGAACACCCTGAATAGAAATAATAACAAAAAGTGGTTACAGTAACGAATAGCAAAGTGAAATTCCAGAGCTGAAAAGAATAGTAATGAAGCACACCTGACTGGCACGGAGCTCAAGTGCAACTTCTTCTTGAGCAGTTAGTTTGATCTGTGACAAGTCTATACATTAATAAAATATTGAAAACAGCAGGGTTTGCGCAACATCTGGCTAATACGTTTGTAAAGATATAACTGACGAGAGTAACGACGACGCTGAAGGCGCAGGGACCTCTGATATGTCTAAGAGAACAAAATACTGATTTTTTTTTCTTTTGTAGAACATACCACATGCCCAACAGACTGCCATGCTGGATGAGCTGCATCCCCAGAATAACGAAGACGTAATTCATCACCAGGTACAAGTCGCAATTCGTTATCTTCCTGCAAATCGCAAAATAATGTTAAAACATAATACACAAATTCCATTCTGGTATGAACTGATCCATTTTTTTACTCGCAGGGTTGGCTATGTTAACAATATTAGTCATATAATGAAGTCTGAGCAGATATAATGATATATTCAACACACCTTTGGAAATACAAAGTACGCAATACGTTTCTTATTGAGACCAATATCCCATCGAATCGTGACATTATCTTTGCTTTGCGATTCTTTCATCATCTGCAACAAAATGAAATTGTTAACGATCATAGTCTGAAAGACAGGCAACAATTACCATTCACCACTTCTAGATTACAAACTTAGTTAAAACAAATAAAAAGACAAAGTAGCATAAAACAGATACATACTTTATCATAATCTGCCTCAAGTTTGATTAGTGGAGCAAATACATTTTGGTACTGCAACAGATTCAACATGACAAAATTGTTAGAACAAGCCTGACCTGCAAACTGCCATGTTTGTTTACATATTAGCTATTTTAAATTTCCAAAAATACAATTAACCACCTGATATGCATCTTCATACTTCAAAGCAACGGGCTGAGGTTCATCATCCACTCCAGGTTTCTCAAGATCTTCAAACGACGCGTCCGGGTTTGACTTCCAAAGCTCCTCCACCTTATTTATTTGTTGAGCACTAACCTGGCGTGCTCTCAACTGCTCTTGTTCAGAAGGAATCTGCAAATGAAATAACAAAAAATTAAATAACTATTTTTTGGGGAAAATCTGATACCTTTAAGGAGAAGAAGATACAAAGACACATTGACCTACCTTAACAAGCCACTGCAAGAAACATCTATCATCGATAAGGGGGCACCACTGACTCAGGTCCCAATTCATATCCTTCAATGCATTGACACTCAAACAAGGTTCTCTACAGAGTAGAACAACAACACTCTCTGTTTTGGCGGAAATAAATCCAAGAAGGAACACATTACGGCACCCACAGTTATAACATTCAAGAATTGTCTCTCCTAGTGGACTATCTTTATGAAGACACACTTCCTTGTGCTTTGCACGAACCTGGAAAAGAGGAAAGAGGAAACATATTCAAAGGTGGTTGATAAAGAACAATGTAAAAGTTAGTTGCAACTCATAAAATTTGCTCCTCTCATGCAAGGCAAAAAAAAAATATCTACGGAAGATACCAACAAAATAAGAACACTCGTGTTTCCACTCCACGGATGGAAGGAAATGTAGGCTAGGCTAATCAGGCAAGGAAACACCAACTCAAATTCCAACAGTTTTAAGTAAAAGTCTATATTATCTAAGAGAATATTGCCCGGAATTTTACAGTCTTTTCACTATAGTTTGAATAAAATATGTAGGACACATTCAACGAAAATTAGCATCAACAGCTTTCTATTATCGAAGACAAGAATTTACTTTCTAATGAGTCTAAAGCTTCACAATCAATAGTAACTGGAAACTTATTCCAGTTCCTGTAGACCAAAAATCTAGTTCACTTGCTATCATTGTTCAAGATCTAGCGGAAAATCTGAGTAATAATTCATATATGTCTAAAAATAAATATAAAATGGAAGACAACCACAATCAAATCATTCCACGTAATTCATTATACAAAAATCTATTAATGTTCACTTGCTATTAATGTTCTACTCCTTCCACAAACGTAGAACGTGAACAATTTTAACACAGTAACTAACTGGTGGTTTTATTGAGATTCTTTTACATCCAGCTCTTAAAAGTAAGTATTCTGGCTATGGTTCTCACCTAGAATGTTGGGCTTCAGAAGATCAAAATTATAAAATCAATGCTAATTCAAGATTGCTGCTTATATCACTTCTTTAAATCATCACATTCAGGTACCGCTACTCAGCTAGGTTATGGTGAACAGGAAGAGGTGGGAAGGGTATGGGAGTACTAGCTACCTCCTTTTATCTACAGAACTTGTTTATGTGGTAGGTGAGAGTGAAAATTTCAATATAAAACAAAAAAGTGGTTACACAATTACACCTGTGCATATACGGCCTACCAAATTTCTTATTCATAAAGTTTCTAACACAGAAGTTCATGGTCACAACAAAAGATACCAGACACACATTTTTGTTCACTTAAAGTTTTCCTACTTCCAACGATGTCTAGCATAATTCTTTACAAAAAATAAAGACACCAGATATACTGGCGTACCTTATTATGAGTCCATTTCTTACGCTTGTAGATGCACAACTACTAGCAACTTCTACTCAAAATGTCATTATAATACCATTCTTAACCCTTAAAAAAAAAATCCCCACAATGGCATATCGACCTCAACTTCATCATAGAATGTTAGATACAGAAGGAATAAAATTACTAAAAGTTTGAAGCATCATACCAGATGATTAACAATATGAGAACCGGAAGTGTTTCCACGAGAATTACAAAACCATTTTCTACAGGAAGGAACATTGCACCTAACAACACAAGCTGGATTCTGAACACCACAATACCTACAAGCATGTTCTGTAAAATCACCTTTACCATACTCAAAATTCTCGTCATCACCAGTTTCTTCAAAACTCAAACCAGTCATTCCTGATGCCAAGGCATCAACCACAGCCTGATTATTATTATTACTGCTGCTGCTGCTACTACTACCACCACCACCACCACCTCTAACCTTGGAAGAACTTCCTCCTAAAGCAGCAGCAACGGGAGAAACAGGATTTGTTTCAGTTTGAAGATCAGAAGAACTTCTTTCAACCGGATCGACAATTACAGAATCTGATGATGGAGGAGCACCGGGTGTAGGAGACCAGACAGATGCCCTAATTGGTTGTGAAAGTTCACGAAATTCAGGATAATCAAATTCATCACCCTGTGTATTGAATTCTAGAAAGGTATAAGCATCATTCCCTGTATCAGGTTGTGATGCCGTTTCGTATAGATTGTTTACAACCGTTTGAGCGGCCATTGAATGATGCAACCCTAGTTTTTGTTTTTGGATAAAACTAGGGTTTTCGTTACGGTTCGTGCTCTCTGTGATTTGATGTGATCAGGATTTATTAGGGTTAGGGTTTGAGAAAGAGAGAGACGAAGAGACAGAATTTGGGGAAAATAAGAAAAGAGAAAGACAGAACTGAAAAAAGACGCAGATTATAATAAAGTTCTCTTTTAGTCTTTTTTTTTCTTCTTCTTCTTAAGGTTGAGAGTGTAATTAAAGTCTTTTACAAGGTCCTATGCTTAATTATCTATACTACTTGGGGGTCAGAAAGAAAGATGGGGACCATGAGGAAGTGTACTCGAGTTAAATCGTGGTTAATCCATGAGTCGAGTAAATGATTGTTTTGACGGTGTACAATGTATCGGTATTTTATTTTATTTTTTTGAGAAACACACGAATTCATTCGCATAAAAGGAATTACATACTGCCGAAAGGGATCCTTCCTCGACAGAAAGTTCAAAAAGGGAGGAAAAGAGATCTAATTGTTTTTTAGACTAAACTTCCTAACTCGACATGCAAGTCGATCTGCTACTTTGTTTTGGGAACGTTTAATATATACAAGATTGAAAATACTAATGCAAACAAATAAACTCCGACAGTGCTCCAGCAGGTCACTGCTTCTCCAATCTACCATAGAATTGCCTCCATTTACAAAATCTACCAACTGGAGGCAATCACTCGCAAACAGGACTTTAGACAAATCCATCTCCTTCGCCCAAGAGATAGCCAGAATGAGAGCAGTTGCCTCATCACCAACTGCATCTGAGATCAGTCCAAAGTCTGACTTCGTTCTCTTTACAGTTCCTGCAATATCACACAGAATAACACCAACTCCCATGTTAAATTCCTTAAAGGAACCATCTAAAAACATTATATGTTCAACATTCTGAATGGAAGTTTTGGCTATCAAAACAGAAGACTTCACAGTCACTGGCGTAACAATATAAGTGTTTATAAGTCTTCTGGTATCTAAGATGATTTTATCCAGATTGATAGAAGCATTTTTTAAAACAACCTCACATCTCATTTTCCATATACTCCACATAACTATAGCCCCAATACTTGGCCAGTTAACCATAAAGGGAGACATTCCAAAGGAATTATCAAACCACAACAGAAAAATATCTTCAATGCAATCAGACCCAGAGGCTACCATATGTTGTATTGAAAGAGCCAACCAAATATGTGAATCTATAGGAAACCTGACAAACAAATGCATAACAGTTTCCACTTCATTCTTACATAAGGGACATAAATCATCAATGTACTCATTGTAAAAATTCAACAGGAAATTTACAGGCAACATCTCTGCAAAAAATTTCCACATGAAGTATTTGATTTTAGGGAGACAATCAAGACACCAAAATTTCTTCCAAAAAGCAGTATCTTCTACCGATCTAGTTATATTCATATACACATTATAAGCATATATAATAGTAGACTCCCCAGTTCTAGTATGAGCCCATTTTATCTCATATTTCCTATTACTATTTATTCTTAAAGAACTAATCTTTTTAACATCTTCAGGAGCAAATAAGGATTGCAATATATCTAAATCCCAAGTTCTATTCTCATTGTTGATTAACTCACTAACAAAAGTAAAATTTTATAATCCGGATTATTCGACACAGGTGGAGAATTACATAGGGGCAACCAATTAGAAGTCCAAATTTTTGTATCAGTATCGTCATTTATTTTCCTCACAATATTAGACCTTAAGAAAGCTAAACTATTTGATATACCTTTCCAAATCCAAGAAGACATATCAGCAACTTTATCAATTTCCAGTAAATTTTGATTTGGGAAGTACTTATCTTTTAAGAAAATAGAAACTAAAAGTTTTGGATTGTTGCTAATTCTCCAACCCAACTTAGCAATGAAGACTCTATTTGTAGCATAAGAGTTTATGATGCCCAACCCGCCACGCATTTTTGGCTTACCAATATCATTCCAAGACCGAAAGTAAGCAGCACGCCTCGGATTGTTTTTAGACCACCAAAAAGTTCTTTGTATTAAATCTATTTTTGTTGTAATCTTTTTTAGAAGAAGAAAACATGACATGAAATATACTGTTAAACTTGAAAGAACATGCTTTGTAATCATTGTTCTACCAGCAATATTAAGGTTAGTTCTCTTAGTATTACCCAAACTTGGATAAAATTTATCAATCAGAAACTGAAATGATTCAGACTTATTCATGCTAATAAACAGAGGAGTACCCCAATTATTTTTCAGTACTACTCAAGTATTTGATTCCTAGAGTTTTAGACAGTAACTTAACATATTTATGACATCTTTGCACTAGTAAAAAACCTAGAATTTTCAAAAATTATAGCTTGACTAGAGGCTTTTAAGAAAATCGAAATAATCTTAATAAGATTTCTAGCATAAGAAATGGAGGATCTTGAAAACAACATACAGTCATCAGCGAAGAATAAGTGGGAAATGGATGGACTATTACTTTTTAGCTTAAACCCTTGAATCATGTTATTCGATTCAGCTTTCAATAAGAGTTGAGATAACATTTCCATACAAATGATGAAAGTATAAGGTGAAAGACAGTCACCTTTCCTTATTCCCCTGGAAGGATAGAAAATATCACTCGGAGAGCCATTAACTAATACTACATTGATGAATCAGATGACACCATAAATCCGAAATATTAAGCTTTTTAAATACTGCAATTATAAATGGCCACTCTAGTCTATCAAAAGCCTTTGATAGGTCCAGTTTTATGGCCATGAAACCATTCTTTTTATTCTTCTTCTTTATAGTTTTAAAAGAGTGCAAAATTTCATGACTTATGATGATATCATCTTGAATCTGCCTATTAGCAATAAAAGTCGGCTGAAAAGGAGGAATCGGTGAATCAAGTATGGGTTTTAGTCTATTGGTTAAAATTTTAGAGATTATTTTATAAATGGTGTTTGTCAAGCTAATAAGTCTAAATTCACTAGGAGATGAAGGGTTACAAACCTTAGGAATCAGAGTGATAATAGTGTGATAAAGTTGTTTGAGAAAATACTTATTCCTAAATAAATTTTGAACATGCTTTATGACTTTTGTAGACACTTCATCCCAATTAACCCAGAAAAAACCTCCAGGAAAACTATTTGGTCCCGGTGATTTCCAAGGTGCCATATTCTTAACAGTGAGATGAATTTCTTCAGCAGAAGGAATTTCTACTAATTTAATATTTAACATAGGCTGAACATCCTTGAGTACTTCATCAATGTCCTCCTTTATAGGCTGAGAATAAGTATAAATGCTTTTGAAATGGTTAGATAGCAGAGAAACAACTTGCTCTCTACTTTCCAACCAATTTCCTTAACTGTCTTTTAAGGTATTATAATGTTGTACATATTCCTAAGCTATACTTAATTATGGAAAAATCTTGTATTTTTATATCATAATGGAGAAAGTAGTTGATTCTTGCTTTTTTCTTGTAGAAAGAGTTTTCAATCTCATAGCAGAAGTCCGGCTGTTTAGAATAATTTATAATGAATTCTCCAATAGTTGAAGCTTTTCAATTTCAAAATTTAACTTACTAATTGTTTAATTGATGTGGCTAAAAGAGTTTAAATTCCATGTGATTAGATCCTATTTTAGATTCTTGAGCTTACCAGAAACAATGTAACTAGGATAACCTTTAACCTCTTTTTTCCAAGCATGTTTTCAGACATTTTTAAAGTCAGGACTCAGCTGCCAGCACTTGAAAAAATTGTATGGTATATGAAGACCTTGTTGTTGGTGGAAACATTTTAAGAGAATGGGACAGTGATCAGAAAAAAAAAAAAAAAAAACCTTCCTAAATTTGTAATCCTAGTGTGAGGCATAAAACCCCTATCTAGTTTTTCAAATATCAATTCAGGAGGATTCTTAAATCTTCTATTAAACCAAGTAAAAGGATTACCAAAAGCAAATATCTCATTCATTTTTAACTGAATTAAACTATTTCTAACAAAATCCGGAGGGAAAGAATTCTCTGGATTACCACCTTGCTTTTCTGAAGAGTGCAAGATAAGTTAAAATCCCCCAATAACAACCAAGGCCTATTACTATCTTCATTCATATGATGTAAGTAACTTCATTGATTTCTCTTACCTAAAGCATTTAGCGAGCCATATATGAAAGAAACCATGCAATTTTTAATAGTCGGGGTAATATCACAGACAATATGTATCATATTAAAAGCATTACCAATAATTTCAATATTAGAGTTAGCAAAGTATCCTAAAGCTACCCCCCACCCCACCCCACCCCCCCTCTCGTTTGTCCTATAGCTGGCACAACATACCAAGAATCAAATGAAAGATGATGGCTATATTTTTTCACAATATCAGCATCAACCATAGTTTCAAATAAACAAATAGAATTTGGCTTATTCTTCCTGAAAATATTTAATAGATTAAGCTATTTTTTTTATAAGAGGAACATCCATTCATGTTCCAACAGAGAAAAATCGTGATAGCAAAAAAGTAAAAACAAGTTTCGAGGATTTGCAAAATATAAACAGAGACAAAAAGTAATAAAATGGAAGAGCAGTAATAAGATAAAATTACATGGTCATGAACTGATGAAGGCTCTTCATCCATAGCATCCATAGAGTCAGTCATTATGATATTTACTTCCTTATCAAATTCTTTATCTGAAACAAAAGGGTCATGTGGGAGAGTAACCAAAGGGAAAGGTTCAAGTACAATAGCTCCATCTAACTCATTCTCAACTTCTGGATTACTCTGAGGAATATTATCAGTGAAAATATTAGCATAACCATCCGAAGAAAAGCTCATTTCAGTAGAGAAATTAAATATGAAACCCGAAGAAGTAAAGAATGTCTGAGCAAAAGAAGTACACGAAGAATACCACATAACATTTGAGCTACCCGAAACAGATGAACTGGAACTAAGACTTCCAAAATTAAAAGTTGCATTAACAGACAGAGTAAAAGGAGGTAAATAGACCATAGGAGGCCACTGAGGAGTAGGTATAAATAATGAAGAAGAAGACACATTACCGAACCCTACAGAAGCCGATTCAAATGAGGATCTAGGTCTCTTACCTTTCCTATCATACAAAATTTAAGGAAGATCCACAGAGTGGTTCTCATCAAGAGGACAAGAGAAAATAATAGATTTCCTATCAGAGTCTGACAAGATAAGGGCAGCATTTGATGAACTGAAATTTTCCTTGAAAGTTTAAGATGAAATTATAGGGAGAACCGGAGTCGAAAGAAGGAGAGATTGGGAAGAGGCAGATGATTTTACTGAACCAACTAGATTGAGACACACAGAGAATGCAGAAGGTTGAGAGATGTTACTAACTGCTACATGTTCACCAACAGTCTTCTCGGATCCTGAACTTTCACCATTTTCCTTAGCTACCACAGTATGAACTGCAACATGAGTGCTCTCGGAAACGGCGTTGGTAGAGCCCTTATATAAATCCTCATCTGGATAACTCTGCATCTAACTTCATCATGAAAGAGTACAAAACATCTTTTGCAGGTATGAAAAGGCAATTTTGGGTAGAAACAGACATATAGAAAGTCTTTCCAGTAGTATTAATAACTACCTTTTTAGCTAAAGGAGTATTTAGAGGAACTATTACTTTAGCTTCATAAAAATTTCTTAAAACAGACTCCACGGTAACAATAATGGCAATCTGTTGCAAAACTTCTCTCACTTTTCCTTTGTTAACTAGAACATAAGGGATGGAAATTTGAATAGGCAACAAAGTAGTATCCCAGACGAAATCAAATACAGACTCAATATCTCCCAAGTGTTGAACAACAAATAACTTCCCAAACAAGAAATTGGGCCTATAAGTAAAGGCTAAATTCATAACTTGTTGCTTTTTAAACATGACGACAAACAGATTGAGAAAGCCATTTTCACCTGGAGCATTATGACCTTGAACATAAGGTTTAGCTAGCTTAAAGTCTGAAGAGTTTATTGTCCAGACCCTATTAAGATTATGCTTGACTGAGGTTTTACGGTAGTTATGATATTTGTCACAAATCAGAGCAGCAAACCTGAAAGGGAATTCCTCAACATCCTCATACAGGTCTAGAACTCTCATTTGATCAACTGGTAAATCCATGATGGTTACATCAGTAGCAAAAACTCAGAGAAGGATTGTAAATAGAACTGAGAGAAGCTATCAAGACTAAAGTTACTGAAACAAATAGAAGAACCACTCTCACAAGAAAAATCATAACATTACAAAGCACTATAAAAGAAAGGGAATTGAAGAGACTAAATATTCCTTTCACAATAAAGAATTAGGAATATGAAGTATCACCAACAATCATTCTCATTACTCAATCAGATAGAATGCAATAATCAATAATCAACCAAGTGTAATTAACTTTCTGAACCACATTAGCACTCAGGAAGGTTTCAGTTACCATTTAAGTATTAGAATATTATATAGTCAGAAAGAGAATTGGTTGCATGAGTAAAATCTGCCAAGTGTTTCAAATTAACTAGGAAATTATAATAAATTCTCATTGATTAAGGATTAACTAATATTATAATCATACCAAGCACTCAGCAAGGAAATGAAATCGCAATCCATAGGCTTCTTCGACTAACTAATAGCCTTAACTCAAGCATACAGCTTTTGAGAAGAAAACTGAAGAGCCAGTGAACAATTTCAACTGATTTATTTAAGTACCCAAATAAAGAAAACTTGTAGAGAAAATGAATTCTTTTACACCAACCAGAGATAAAACTTCCCCATTTATAATATCTAATGAGAAAGGTAGAATAATCCCTACAGTAAGTAGGATCTCATCATGCAAAAGCATATCATTTTGCTTATCTTCTGAAGAAACCACTGACCCCCAAAACCAGAATTAAGAATAAAGAACAAGAACCATACCCAAAATTAGAAGTAACCACCACTTTCCCAACCAACTTTGCAAACAAATATCATGATGAAGACTCAGTGACCCTATGTCGAAGCCTCCACCAGTTCATGACTAATCCTTTAGAAAACACGAAAGACTAGACAACAAGGGTTAGTAAGAAAACCGAAAGATAGAAAATTTTATCAGCAAAAATTATACAAAGAAATAGAGTAACCCTAAAATCATGATTTAAAACAATACCCTATAATTAAAATGAAAACTAGAAACAGGAAAAATAAAAATAGGCGGCTAGCAAGAAATTAGGTTTAACATAAAATTGATTTTAAAAACTATTTCTGAATATGAAAAATTGACAGAAGGTATAAAGGGATTAAAGGAATTCGAAATTCATAAGGATTTACTGGAAAAAAAACATAGCAGAATTGAAGAGAATCGGGGAAGAAGATGAAGAACAATCCTAGATTGACTCGGTCAGCGGCGCCTGACCAGTCGCCTTGACAATCGTCTTTATCTCATGAAAGAAGAGTTATGAAGGATCAATTTTTTTCAGTCAACTTTTCATATGTTTCGGTACTTACTAGTGGATAATGGCTGGCAAATGTATGTAAAGATTCGCTAGTGTAGTAAAAAACTCTTTGGCTTCACCGCATCTATGAACTGGTCCAGGTCTAAGAACTGCATATATGAACTGGTCATCGGAAAATAACCAATATAGGATAATCTTGATTAACCTGTTGCTGATATCCCATGTAGGACTATGAGATAGGCATCCAAACCATCACTAATTATCATTTCCCCCAAGAAGACAAGAGGTAAAAGGAGGATGAAGAAAAAGCATTTTCAAATTCCATAAGATGGTTTTCATGTTTCAACTATTTATAGTGTCGGAAGGAGGAGTTGAAATTTCTACAGCTAGGAGACCTAAAAAAACTAGAGAAGGATCTGCGACAAGTAGTTATTGTGATGCCCCAACTCTTAAACCTGTTTAGCTAGTAGGATTACAACCTAATTGAAGCATCAAATCTGAATTATCGATTTAAGAATCATAATTACGTAAAGTGAACTAAGATAAACCAAAACTCTCTAATACTTTATAAACGAGAATCTCTTAAATGATATGAATATATTAATGTGTTGTTTAACAGATAATAAGAAATACAAATACGTAAAAGATACATAACGTTCTTAAATTTCTAAATCTATAAACTACGAAAATGAATGTCTTCAAGCGTGTAATCTCTTCTCATAACTGAAAAACACTGAAGTGGGAACGTATGATCACATCATCCTAAAAGGGTGCTCAATGGAAACAAATAACTCTCAAATAATCACTAACATACTTCACGGTTCTAACGAATAACAGTAAGTTATAATATAATGATAATCTAAAGCATTCAATGATTCATGCAACATAAAGCAAGTTTTATCCTAACCTCGCCAAACTCATTGGAGAAGACGACGCCATAAAAACCCTAATCTATAATGATAATGTCGTCCACACATAGTGCCCATGATTCAAAATATTACCATCAAGATTAGAAAGTTAGTCAAACAAGTATAATATGCACATGAGTGATTTTCCTCAAATAAAATAGTATATATAATATCATAACAGATCAATTACCGCCCTACTAAGGTAATATTCAAACGGATGAGTTACCGCCCTACTATATTAATAAGCAATGATATTCAAACGGATGACTTACCGCCCTACTAATGTAATATTGTTGACGGATGATTTACCGCCTTACTTAACTTAGCTAAGAGCTATGGGGAAACAAAAACACTCCTCGCGGGGAAATCTCACAATGCATATCACACACAAACACATTCATATCAAACATTGCAAATGTAGATATCACAAACGTTGCGTTTCAAGAACACAGAAGCAATATATCAAAGTACATGCAATCATGCACATAAATAGTAAAGTCTCATCATGCTCGCAAATAAAGGAACACTTAATTATTACAAGAAGGTTACAGAGTTCCCACCTGATTTGATGACAAGCCATGCCTACCTCGAGATCCGCGATCCACTGGTTCATCCTTTGAATTGATCGTTGTTAATAAAGACCAATTGTTAATCACACGAACACTCGAAGAATCCAATAGGCTCATACAAGGTTCATAACATAATTCCATACAAGTCTCTGGTTATAGGTTAAGTCAAGTAACTGATGATTCTAATTTTATTAATGGTTCTATAACATGGTATTTAATGTTCTAGGCATAAATAATTATATACTTACCCAAATGGGGTCAAATTGGGTGTCTTCGGAAAGCCCCCGAATAACCCTACAACTTTGCAGAAGGAACCGCAAACTAATTCGGAACCTAAGTGATCCGAAAATACAAATTAAGAACTATGGCCCTTACTCAAACCCGCGAGCCGACCAGGTCCGGCCCGTAAAACCGGCCCTCTAACCCTGGTCCATCTTACTCGGTCTGAAGACCGAGTCAGTTAATCTAGCTCATCTGATTCGATGAGTCAACCCGTCAACACTATTTGACTCGTTGAGTCAACTCCGGTGGACTTTAGTCAAACTTCTACATCTAAAATTCCGAGTGCGATATCTTTCTCATCCGGTGTCCGATTTACGTGTTCAAGTAGTCCATTTCGCATAACTTTTTGAGATTTGTCTAATGGTAATAATTTTATGTTCAAATTATTATTATATTAATTATTATAATTAATGATAAAATTTGATTAATCGAGTCATTAACGACTAAATCGCATCTTGACCGGTTAAATAGCGTTGGCGTGTTTGTGGATCCTTACAGTTATGCTAGTGTTCAACTTCATAAGGATGTACATATAAATCAAGAACAAGAGCCAATATTCAGAGGACTTCATCAGGATTATATGCAACAAGCTTACTATGCAGCAGATCATCAAATGCATCGAAGCTTTTATCGGGCATATCCTTAACAAGGTGATTAGGACAACCTTATTGGACAATCAGGAATCTATACAACAGATCTGGAAGACCAGGTTTTCTCTTAACATCGTATTTCATAATTCTTTTCAATATACTTCTCTTATTTATTGCTGGTTTTATCGTTTTGAATCTTCCTAATTTGTGTGGATAGTCACAATGCGAATTCTTGCTTGGAATGTCCAAGGTTTAGGAAACAAGCATACTAGACAACATCTAAAACAATGTATTTTTCATTATAGCCCTGATATAATTTTTCTTTCTAAAACGAAACAACAAAATAAGAATGCTTATTTTATTTTGCATGATATGTATTATCCAAATGTTTGGTGTCGTAATAAAAAAAATTAGGGTCGGGGGTCTATCTGTTTTATGGAAGAATGGTTTTAAAATTGAGTTCATACATTTCACTGATAACATGGTAAATTTTATAGTTCATACGGGCCTTAAATATCAACAATGGGTTCTTTCTTGCATGTATAACTCTTGTTATAGTGAGGAAAGGAAAACTCAATGGCAGTGTATTGCTGAAAAGGGTATGCATATGAATCTTTCTTGGAGATATGAATGTCACTTTATCTTGTCATGATAGAGAATCATTCTCTACTCATAAGGCTTTAATACCCATTATTATTTCTCAAACTATATCTTAGTATGGACTTCAAGAAGTCCCTATCACTGGAAATCCATTTACATGGTCTAATCATAGGAAAGATATTCATTTTGTTCAAACTAGATTGGATAGGGCACTAGCTTCAAATGACTGGATGTCTTTTTTTTTCCAAATGTTATTATTCATGATCTTATTCCGGTTGGTTCAGATCGTGCTCCCATTTTATTATCCACAAATCCTCAATCATATAACTTATATAAACCTTTTCGAGATTGTGAAACCTGAATCTTTCAAAAGAAGTGAAATATGATTTAGGTTAATTTCAGAATTGCAATTGGATCTTCAAAATTGGTACCAAGTGAGTGATGATATTGATTTTCAACTATTGACGAATCAACTGAATCGAAATCAAGATAGAAATACGAAGTTTTTTCATGCCAAGGCTAATTTCAGAAGAAGGCGCAATCAGATATATTTTATTAGAGATGATCAAGGTAGCTGGTATACTTCCACAGAAGACATCAAAGCATTACTTATAAAGCATTTCAGCACCATTATTACTTCAACTAATCTTTCTCAAGATTCAAATATTTTTCAGTTGATAACTCCCTGCATTACTAAGGAAAATAACAAAGCTCTTACTAGGATTCCTACAAGGCAGGAGATTAAGCAGGTGGTGTTTCATATTAAAGCTTGGGCTTCTCCGGGTCCTGATGGTTTTCAGGCGGGATTTTATAAGACCTGCTGGAATGAAGTAGTGGATGATATGGTTGCTATGGTGTCTCATTTTTTTCAGAACAGGGTACCTGCTTAAACAATTGAATTATATTTATAAGGTCTTAATTTTGAAAAAATTATTTGTTGAAACTCCATCATATTTTCGGCCCATCAGCCTCTGCAACATAGCGTATAAAGTAATATCCAAGATTCTATCTAATCGACTGAAGAAGTATCTTTTCAATATTATATCTCCTTGGAAAACAACATATGTACCTGGAAGAAATATGTTAGATAACACAATCATTGCGCATGAAGTTATTGATTACATGAAGAAAACCAATGCTTTTCCAGGGGCAGTTGCAATAAAATTGGATATGGCGAAGGCTTTCGTTCGAATGGAATGGGATTTCATCATTAAGATTATGCAGTGTTTTGGATTTAATGAAAAGTGGTGTCAGCTAATTAACTAATACATTAGTACCATTTTCATCTCAATACTTCTTAATGGATATCCTACTTCTTATTTCACACTATCAAGAGGACTTCGACAAGGTGATGCCTGTAGATGGGGCAAAACGATTTGCTGGTTTTTATGGAATTGAGGAGACGACCGTGTGAAGGAGACTCCTTGAACTGAGCGAAATGTTCAACCTCACACAAATGCACTGCAAGAAGGGAGTGCTTTGAATTCGAGAGATCAATCTGTAGTACTCCGGCCTAAACCAAGACAATGGACGTTCCAGAGTAAATTCGGTCACAAGAGAGGATGGGTCGATCTGTAGGAGGGAAGCTGAGAAATGTGTGGAATCAATGGTAATCAAAGATTGTAGGTGTGTTGTGAATTCTGAATATGATAAGTTCTGAATGATTGAAATTGTAATACCCAGTATTTTTAGTTACAGTTTCGGGTCGGGTTATACCTGGATTGGTTAACCTTGTGCTTAGATTATTGTTCCTTAGCCTTATCCTTAGCCTTAAGTGGGTTGTTTGAACTAGAAAGACTAGGAGTTGGGTAGAAATAGAGTCACTTATTATTAGTAGTATAAGTTTTATATTAGATTTTTTTGGAGAGAGAATTTAGATATTAGAAAACCAAAAGGCTTGAGATATTTGGAAAAGAAAGGCTAGGAGAAAAAGAAGGAGATGGAGGTAGAGATTTTTGGAGAAGAAGGATTAAGAAAATCACTAAAGGCTTGACGAAATTAAGGTAGAATGTGAACCCCTTTCTCTATTGGTGTTTATCTTTGGTGTTTATTTCGTATGCTATTGTATTGTTAAGTTTATGAAATTTAATTGATTAAATATGTATCTTTTATTGATGATCGGACTTTTAATATTGATAGATAACATTCTTAGGTATCTCTAGTTAAATTTTGAGAATACTTCACCAAAGATTCACCGTTAAATATTTGTTTGAACTTGGATGTTGATTTCTGAAATTTCTGTACATTTTCGCTTTATATGTTCTTGACTGTGTTTAGGTAATCTTGATGATATTAAAATGATTTTAGGTCTTGATAAAAGTTGTAGATCTATGTGTTATCTTTAATTGTGCGTTAGGTTTGCTAAATGTAAAATTATTATGAATTTACTGTGAATATTTTGTTAAAATGAAGTAATCTGCCTATATTTTAGAAGGATCGTATAAAATCATTATCTTTCATTTGAACCGTTGGTTTTCTGTAAAATTTTGATATGACATAGATACCTGTGTTAGAAATACTCCCTTGAAATTTGAAGACGATCGGATTGAGGTATCTTATGAAACATCAAATTCGATACTTCAGCTCAACAAAATGTTAGTTTTGTTCTTTCACTGTTTTCGTATAATACTAATAAAATACTTTTACAACTCCAAAAATTATGAAATTCGGTTGGAGTAATAATCAAGATGTCCACCACTTCGTGTTAAAAGGATTCAACGAAATTTTGCATGAGTTAATAAATAAAAATAAAAATGCCATGAGTGGCGGATCCATGAGTTAGTTCTTAAGCCATGAGTTACTTCCTAATTCTTTTGTTTAGTAAGTGTGTTTCACACCCTCACATGTCCACCAACAAGTAATGATCAGAAGTTTAATAATTGTGTTTCTCATCTATCTTTATTTATTTAAGCTTGCCTTAGTTTAATAATTATTTTAAGTTTAATAATTGTGTTTCCCATCTATCAAAAGCTAAAGTTGTTTTCCTGTTTTCTATGCTTTTGTTTTGTCACGCATGAGAATCTTTTATGGATGAGAACGAGTCATTTTTTCTTTGACTACAAAATGAGTTTGAGTTGAGTTTAAAGATATAAGCCAAAGTATTAGTAGTGGAAATGTAGGGTCGGATAAAGAAGAAAAGACTTATTAAAGTTTCTAAAGTTCAGTCAAAAGTTTATGTAAAAGAAGATTTTGACCCAATTGGTTGTCATCAGATGAGCTTAGGATATGTTTTTGGTACCAAGTGTCACGAGGTCATTAGTTGGTAATTATTTAGGGTCTTATTAAAAGTTTGACTATAAATATCAAACAAAGAGGAGTTGCTTTAGTCGGGGAAGGAAGAAGAACATTTCTTCTAATCAATGCTTAGGTTACAACAAAAATAAAAGAAAAGAAATATACTATAGGCTTGAAGTTATTTTTATATGAAACAACCAAGATAGTTAGAGGATCTTTAGCATCCGTTAATTAGAGATTTCGGATTCATGTTCATATTGCTAGCGTTTGAGGTAGGCGCAACACAGTATAAAACTCTTCTTTTATTTAAGTTTCTTTTAATTAAATTTATGTTTGCAAGTTTCCATTAATATATGGATGATAATCGATGTTGTGAGAATGATTATGAATGTTGGGCCGCGGTCCATAGAATGTGATTCTTAAAGATTATTTATGACGGGATACGAGATATCCTTGGAAACGGTTTTTGTTTCCTAAACCCACGTGGGGCTCCCTTGGGCGAGCGGATTGATTGAATTTATTAATGTATATGGATGTGGTGTTTCCATATATTTGTGGTGGTGTTAACCATGCAACTTGTTTTGAAAAGAAATTGAAAAATATTGCATAAAATGTTTTGTTGCTTCTTTGCCTACTGAGTGTCACAACTCACGTCGTATTATGACAAAAATTCCAGATTTGATGCATGACAAGGAGTTGATCAACGTGGAGCCTAGAGAATAATTTTAGATCCTTAATATTGTTGTTTTAGCATATAATTCTAGTTCAAAGATGTAATTAGTCTTAGATTCAAAGCTGTAAAATATTGTATGATGTTGAATTAACTGTTTATCATTTTAAATTTTTAATAGGTTTTGATTTGATTCTTTTTGAAACAAATGTAAAACATCTTAAGGGACATTTTCTGAAAATTATAGAATTTTCTAAGTAGTATATGTATTTTTAACATAATTCTTTGTACCATTGTTAAATCCAGAAATTATCCGACTGTTTTAAATATCTCATAAATATTCTATTTTAAAACTATGATACATTAGTTTTTAGACCTTAGTGTCTGCTGAGAAAATCCATATATATCTTTTATCTTTCTAAAATGACAAACCTCATCCAATTTTGAGTTATGTATGATTTTATATAATCTTCTATGCTTATATAACAGGAGGGTCCGATGTGTCACGGGAAGGCTAGGATACATCCTTTTTTCTAACTAGCGGCTAGGATCTCCCCTCACCCTCCCAGCTTCATCCAAGACCTACAAATCTAACGGTAGTGTAGCTTTTACTGGCCCATTATGTTTAGTCGGTTCGTTGTAATCAATTTGATATTTATTCCAGCATTCTATTGAATTCAAACGAATGCTGAAGTATTTGACCCTTTATATTCCAAAACTCCCTTCGCTTTATCTAAAAAAATAATAAGTGAATCCCAATCAATTCGATTGTGAAATAGTTTTTATCGATTAATACCCTAGAGATTAATTGTGCACAGATAAATGTTCACGGAAAGAAATCTATATGAGATGCCAATTCTCAGCTACCATTTCTCATCATCAGACCCGATCTGCAAAATTAAGAAGCATCGGGTACTTTTTCTTTTAAACTTCTCAGCTTTTGGATCTGTGTTCATGTTTGGTTTATACAATTGTTTTATTTTTAAGTGTTTCTGATGTAAAAGGTGTTTCGGTGAAACTTATGCTGTTTTTTAGGGTTTATTTTCATTTGAAGATTGGTAACTTCCGGCCAAAAAATCACACGGGTAAGAATTCGTTCTCTTCACTTTACATTATTGATAGATCATGCTGATCATGATTGTTACTACTGATAAAAGTGGAAAATATTAACTTTTCATGAATTTTACAGAGATTAGTGTAGTAAGTATCAAAAATTACTTCAATGGCAGACCAAGCCCAACATCTACTTGATTAATTAGGAGTTCAGCAGGTACGAATCAATGGTAACCACTAGGAAATACAACTCTTCCCCATTCCTGTTCAGACGAATCATGCCTAGGAAGATTAAGTGCTCTAGAAACATCTAATGGTACAAGTAGTATAGTATCAAATTTGATGAACTATACATTAACTTTGTACTGTTGAACCTTACTTTACCAGCTTAGCATCGTCATGATGCCATACTCATTAAATGTGTAAACATATTGGTTCCTGTTGTATTGCTATTGTTTTGTAGTATATGGTTGAACTTTGTTTTGTGATCTATGGTTGATCCTTGATTTGATTGGTGTGCATCAAGTTAAGTTGCTGTCACTCCTGAGCACATTCAGCTTTTTCTTTTTCTTTTGTTTTCATTTTCAGTAGAAGCAAATTAATTTCAATTTGATCATCCAAATATAAACGCCCATAACCCTTGGTTCGTTACTAACAAATCATTTCTTATACTAAACTTCTTTGTATGCAATAAAGCTCAGAATTATTTGCTTTTCATATTTTTTATTTCTGAACAATATCTTAATTATGTCCTGGCTTCGAGCCTAATGATGTCTTAGTCTGGAAAATATGCATCAAACAGAAGTTATAAATATTATCAAGACCTCAGGGTTAATCCATTTTGTAAACCTGCTGCCACTAATTACGTGTTTTGCAAGGTTATTATTCTTTGTTCTTACTCCCAAACTTGCTTTGTGTAGGAAATATCTCAGATGGCTATTTTAGCCTCGGCATGATAGCTCTCTTTGATGCGACTTTGCGTGATAATACTTCATGGAAGTAACCTAAACTATCTTCGGGGAAATCATACTGAAATGTTTGATCAGGTATCATACCTTGAGGCACATGCAGTTGGAATCTCCACTTCAAAATGGACTTCCATTTCTTAATGAACAAAACCGGTGCTTTGTTAACTAACTAAAACTTCAATTTCCAGGGATGCAACAAAGCAACGATGATTTCCATCCTATGCGCATATGAAAGTTGGTGTTGAGGGCCTGAGGCTTTTGAAGAAAAGTGAAGATTTTATATTGATGAGTAAGTTCGGTTTTACTCTCACCTTAGAATAGGCATTAAATTAACCAAGATCGTAATAATGCAAGGAAGAATTTCATTAGATCATGTGTTCTGCTTTGTAATGGTATTCTTCCTTTTGAAATCGAAACTTCAGAACATATATGTTGTTTGTAATGTTATTTACCATTATGTTTTCTTACTTTTGAAACTTTTTCGCTGCAGATGTGGTGGGTTTCTTAAATACCATCACCAACATCCAACTGTTTCGGAGGGAGGTGTCCAGCCATGCCAAATAAGTGAACTCACAACTGGGAATCTCAGGTGTAGATTTTTGGTCGTTCCAATTGTTTGCGGGTGCCCGAATACAAATTAATAAACCAAACACGAGAAAGAGGTATAAGTTGCCTCTTTTTTAATGGATTTGAATTGTTGGTGCTCTATTTTCCTTTCCCCATTGCTTTTATGTATTCCTATGCTTACATTTTAATTGGTGGATCTAGGATAAAATGAGTATGTGGCGGGGTTGTCAACAACCTTTGTCTTTGTTTTCTAAGTTCCGTCTATCGGTCCTAAGAAAGTTATGCAAGAGAGGGCCAAGATATTCATTTCTTGATTTGAAATCATGTGGTTACTGTCACATTGATCTGTAATTTTTTTTCTTCTGTTTCACTAGAATTAAGTTAAGGATGAATGTCTGCAACGTGCACTATTTAAAACATAATAAAAGTGGGACGTTAGGCGAGCTAAATAAGGTTAAACACGAAATGGACTATTATGTCCCATACTTACTTTATGTTACTATCTCTATTTTATTAAGTGTGTTGTAAAACTTTGATTAAGTTACTATGTAAGGAACATGAATTGCTAAAAGGGATTTGTAGGTGGGATTTTAGGAAAAAGCTGCTCGACTTCTGTGTTCCTACTATTGAAGAGGTCCAAACTGTATTGGGTTGTAGCTTCCCGAACACTATTATTTTTTTATTCAAATAAAGGTTTATGACTATATTGCATTTGATCTTCTTATACATGTACAGGTAGCCAGTCCTTTATTAGCATCATGGGATTGCGACTCTTATGTTTTAAGGAGCAAGTCACATTATGCAAGTGATATGATTTTCTAATTTATTCCCAAATATTAATTAGTCGTTTTTAATTTTTATAGTGTGATGGCTATCTAACGTCCCAATGTAAAAAGATAAATTTGGGCATAAAAAAGGTTTTGTTTTTTTGACATTTCTTAGTGATTCTCTGTTAATGTCTAGCCGGATTTTCATCAAAAATAGTCAATATTGTCCCCAACTTAACAATCGATTAGCCACCGTGTTCCAGTTTTTTTTTTTTTTCCAATTTTTATAATTTTCCTTTCCATAATGCATCCAACTCCATTTACATTTAAGTATTTGGTTGGTTTCAGGCTTTTAGTGTTCGATGGGTGATCTTAGCTTTCCAATATACAGGCTTTCTGCCTTTCAATTGGTGGTATTAGATGCATAGTGAACAACCATTATATTTCAATCGGCCCTCAACAATGCTCGGTAAGTTACAAATGTTACCTCATTATATTTCATTTTTCTCCTCCAAATTATCGATAATTTATTTTAGATTTATTAATGACTTTATTAACAGTATGGAAAGGCAGTAATGCTAGGAATCATTGGCCTACTTAGTGGCATGTTATAAACCATGTTAAGAATGTTTTAAGTTGTTCGGAAACTTTAGAAATTCAAGCGATTCAATTCATATATATGTTTTTTTATTTATCTACCTTTTAGCTAAATGTGAAATGAAATCTGTCACAAAGAATAAGAGCGATGATCCCATGTTTCGATGTATCATGGATATAGGTGACGTAGGCATGCATTCTAAGGGTAGTTTTCTTATAAGATATGACAACAACCTTTACCAGCTCCTCCTATTTTGTTTATATGGCTAGATGGTACTGATGGCCTTTACATTTGTTTATATCTAATGTACAAACATACTAATGTTGTTATCGCGAAGATTTGCGTGGATGAAGGGATTCATAAATACTGTCCTTCGTGGAAATATCCAGTTCCTAAATGCAACCAGTACTCGAGCCTTTCTTTTCCTTTTTCTTAAGAATTGAACATGTGCATATATACTCCTCAAATTGTAGGTCTTACTCTTTGATTAGTTAATCATAGATTGGAGGATTTTGATCCTCGGTTTGCGATTATCCCGTTTTTATGGACAATAGCCATTGTACTAATTATAAACATTAAGATGCGAAAAGACATTGTAATATTTGCAGGTTTAGAACTTAGTTAACCTTCTTTTCTAAGCAGAATTGAGAGCAATGAAGTTCAAAATAACTAGGATTGGTTTCGATCAACAAAGGTCTTCTTTTCTCTTTAACATAAATCTCTAAAGCAGATTTAAACAATTCCTCAACACTTTTCTCCGATGATGTTATAACTTGAACAGGTCCTAAACTTCTTTCAATTGTCACATTCAACAGAAGTTTCATCAGTTTCTTCTTGCCATCATCCATTCCTTTTGAGTTGATTTCTAACTTCTGGATCTTCATTGAACGATGATCAGATGTAGTTTCTATGCCGCCTACTGCTGCTAATTGTTGTGTAGGACAAGTAGATGAACTCATTGTTTAGGGTTCGTGTCATGGAAAAATGGAAGTGATGGTTTTGCAAAACGGAAGATTTTCTTTTCTTTGTTATATCAGCCCTTCTAAACAGACCGGGTAAAAAACTAAATAGGGTGCTTTTTCACCATTCATCTTTTCATCTTCTCACTTCTCTCTCCTAAGAAAAAAAAAAGAAAAAAACTCTAGAGCTTCTTCAACTTCTTGCTCAGATTTAGTCCTTTTGGGCTAGATCTGAGCAAGGATTTTCTATTTTTTATGAATAAAAGTAGAATAATTTATAGTTTTAGGTTTTGTTTTTGTTATTTTTGGTGTCTATGGACACATTTCTTCGCTATTTGGGCGATATTCTCTTCGTCTTTGGGACGATTTTCTCTTCGCTCTAATAGCGATTCTCTCAAATATCCATGGTGTTTCTTGGCTTGCTATTCTCGATTCATCAAGAACATCAATGATTCTGATCGGATTCGCTTTGGATTCATCTTCAACAAGAGGGATTTAGGGCATCCGGATTCGTTTGGATCTACAAGATTTGGGGCAAATTACTCCATTTTATTTGGAGCATCTCTTATTGAAGAAGAAGATAATTATTTCAAATGGTCGAAGTTGATTCCGGTTCACACCATCTTTCGTCAATACTACTGGTACAAAAATTGGATATCTTTGTGGTGCATGGCTCTTTCTCTTCGCAATGTATTTGCAATTGGTGTCATCATTTGTATTTGGGTTTTGATTATCTTGTATTTTGGTGTTTTTGATAATCTTGTAAGCAATCATGTAATCACTATTTTGGTTTGAATGAATTGAAATGTGATTTTCCCAAAAAAAAAAAAGAACTTAGTTAAACTTATTAGGCAAACATTAATTGGGTTTTTTTGTTGGTTTTCCTTAGGTACTCAACGCTTATAGTGGAAATGTTTGCCTCCAATCACAGTAGCAGGACATCATATATCAATTACAGATCAAATTGAGCGTCAGGAACTGGGCGATAGCATTCCAGCGGCATTGGCTTGGTTCTTCTGAAATAAATGAAGTATGTATGGTGGTACCTAAGAAAAATTTGGACCACTAGCGGCAGTGGCTTTAATGATTAGATAGTTACAGAAGATATTGGGACAAAAGAAAAATGTTGATAATCAGAATAAAGAGTCCCTTTCAGATATACGATAACTTTAGATTTACATACATTTTGTGGCACTGGAGATTTTACGTGACATACAAATGTTGGGTCAAGGGGGAGATGTCGATCTGTTATGTATACATTTTGGGGTGGCCGGTGCAGATTTTGGGATACAATGGAATATGTTTATTTAAAGTCCACACTTTGAGTCGCCTATTCTTTCTTTTTTTATCACATAATTTTTGTTTCTTTTGGTTCCGGAGGAAGATGATAGATAATTTTTCCTTTTTGGTTCACGAGGATGATTTTAGATGTTCCTAAGCTATTTATCCAACTATGTTCAATTTTAGGTTGGGGAAACAATTATATTTGAGTTTCTATGCACGTTGCTGATTTTTAGGATAATGGACAGATTTTGTTTTACAATTGCATCTAAT
This sequence comes from Papaver bracteatum, assembly GCA_023529315.1. Classification (NCBI taxonomy): domain Eukaryota; kingdom Viridiplantae; phylum Streptophyta; class Magnoliopsida; order Ranunculales; family Papaveraceae; genus Papaver; species Papaver bracteatum. The sequence continues at coordinate 2,622,821 of JAJJWX010000603.1, forward strand.
AAGTTGTAGCAAAACTGCCCCTCTAGGTTGAACTGTACATTTCAAGTCAAATCGGGGATTTTGAGTTATGGAAAATACATGATGTCGGATAGTGTTTTAGGAGATTTTGAGTAAAATAAAGCGCCAAATAATCATGTTGATGCCATCTAGCTATCATTTCACAACAAATACTAACTTAGAAAAATTCACATATATTATTCACGTGAAAAAGACAAGCAATAAAAGATGTATAATTCAATAAATAAACAATAAGGGATGGAAGTTTTAAGGCAGCTTACAATGGATAACAATCTCAGTTTATTACCCTGTGAAATAGCCCGTGCCATTTCGGAACGGGTCATTCCCTAGTTTTTTATAAAACAGGATGGTACAATTTTGATTTTCTGCAGTTCTGGTCAACTACACATTTGACTGTGGTCAAAGGATACTCAACTCATTTAAAATACCGAATAATTTAGGTATAATAGTATTTATAATATATATTTTATCCGTATAACATCCGATAAATTTTGGAACTCGCATGAAGCCTGTAAAATTCTAGTAATCCAACTTGGTCTGTTTTCAGTTTTACAATTTGGGGTTGAAATCGTTTCTTATTAATTAATCTTAAGACTTGAACGTTGTTAGTATTTTTATTTGAGAACCAAAATGTGTTTTTCTTCCGGTGGCTTTCAAATTAGGTTAAATCAACGGTTTGACCTTCCTAAATGAATTTCTGAGCATTCCGATGCGACAGAATTCTTAAAACAAACATGATTAAATAAGCCGAAATGAATTACTCAACAAGCTTGAGCTTAGTAGCCGGGCCTCGGCTATGGCATACACGTGGCACTCCGGGTTTCGAAAACCGGGGTGTCACAGAAATTGCTCAGTTGAGAGTAATTGATCAATTGATGAGTTGATGATCCCGTGATGTCAATGAGACGTGAAATTCTCGTTATTGTTGACGTTGTTGTTTCAATTATGATTCAGAGACTTATTTATATTGCTGGAATTGTAGTCATCATGATCCCATGAAGTGTGACAGTTGATGGAATCAAAGAGTTGAGAGATGGAAATAGTGTTTGAAACCAGTTGCTCATCGTGCGGAGACTTGGTTGATTTTCCACCCACTACTTTGCTAACTCCTTCAACTGATTGCATGACTTGCTCACATTCCATCATGTGTTTGAACACATGTGTCGTAGACCACCAGACCGAAATCTTAGTTGATATCCCCCCAAGTGACACGATTGACGTCTCGTGGTTAGTTTAGTCAATTGCTGACTTCGTGATATCATGGGACGATGAGTCCATGTATTTACTGAGTTGAACATAATTTTGTAAAAATGTCCTGAAACTCATGGATTGAACGTGGGCATGATCCTCACATTGATAGTTGAGGCGAGAAAGTATTGCTCATTCGATGATTTGCTGAATATTGATAGTTGAACCAATATTCTCTGATTTGAGTAAGTGTTGCTCATCTGATGAATTATTGGTAGCGTGACCAAAATAAAATATTAATTAAAATATTGGTAGTTGAACCGAGTATAATTAATAAGAATATTGATCATGATATCGTCGTAAATTTATTAGTGTTTGAATCTGGAATTATAATCCTTGGACTCAGAAACCCTAATTTGATCAATTGATGACCACTTCATGGTTTGTTAGGAATTGAACCATGAAACGAAGGAAGGATTGGTTTCATGAGACCGTGGGTCAATCATGTAACACCCATATGCTCACGTGAGCAAACATCAAGACCTCTTGAAGAGTTGATGACTTGTTGATGAAAAAATGATTAAATGCTGGTTTAATCATTTATTCGAATTACTGCTGGGTTCAGTATTAGGTGATAAAACCTAATTAATTATGAAGAAGTGGGGGACCGACCAAGGGGTCATGAAACCGTCCCTGGGTGGTCACGGGATCAAGTGTTGATCGTTCCATGAAGTTCCAAGTTGTTTGGAAGAGTTTTGGACCTAATACGTGCAATTGCGCAAATTAGGTCAAATTGTGAACATATGTAAGACCGGATCATTGAGAGCCAATGAGCCAACCTTGGTCGGTCAAGGTAACATTCTCATGTCCCAAAGTGTTCGTATGATCGTATCTCAGTTCTGAGAATTTTGATATTTTCAGATGTGCACTTGAGCAATCATTTTAGAAAATATGAAGAAACCAGGGTTTTTAGATAAAACCGTCAAAACTTCATGAGATGAAGGAAAAATAATGAAAAAGCGAAAGAATTATGAAGTGTGGGACCAGCCATGGCCAAGGCATGGCCGGCCGTCCAAGGGGCCAATCCCACACGTTTTTTCCAAAATTTTCATAATATTTTCATGATTTTAGGGAAATATGATAAAATCAAGGAGTTTTGCTAAAATTAAAGAGTTTTATTCAAATCAAGGAGTTTCCATGAGATGAAGGAAACATAAAAAATAATAATAATAAAATAAGGGACGTGTGGTCATGTGGGACCGGCTTGGAGCATGGTTGGCCGGTCAGGGCCCGGTCCCGTGCGTTTTCCCTAATTTTATGTATTATTTCACAATTTAAAGGAAATTTCATAATTTGAAGGAAATATCATGAAATCAAGGAATTTCATGGGATTATGAAAACATGAAAAATATAATAATAATAAAAAGGGACGTGTGGAGCCATCTAGGGTTTGACCGACCGGCTATGGCCCGTGCACATAGTTTTTCCTAATTTTATATTATTTTTCATGGGACCAAGGAAATATCATGAGATTAAGTAGTTTTCATGAACTTAGGGAAATAATAATAAAATAATAAGGAACCATGAGGTGTGGGGACGGCTGGGACCAAGGCATGGCCGGTTGGCCAATGGTCATGCCCCACAATATTCTTCCCTAATTTTATATTATTTCTTTAGTGGGAAAGAAACACCATGAAACTGAGGAGTTTCCTCAAAACGAAGGATATTTGTTCAAATGAAAGAATTTTCATGAACTCAAGGAAAATAAAAAAAAATATGATAAAAATATGAAACTGGTGTGGGATTGACCACGGCACGGTCGGACGGTCAGTGGGCCCATGCTCCCAGTGCCTTGGTCAATTTTTAATTATTTATTATTTTCTTTCCTATTTTGCATAGGTTCATCATCTCGTCGTATTTTGAAATACTCGTTCGTGCGGTGATTGTTAGTGCATCGTCGTTGAGTACACTTTCACCATTTAAATCGGGGATTACTCAGAGGTATCTCAGATGCCCGTGCGTTGAATATTTATTACTAACCCATGGATTTCTGCTGGGAAGAACCATGGTTTGCAGTAATGAAATATCTGCGAAAATATTTGAATATTTTCGGAAATTCTGTGGATGAATCAAAGAATTTGGGAATAATTAACTTATGGCTCTATACTAGCAGTGCAAGCTATCTATGAGCATTAATTATTCCGATATGAGCTTGCTGGAGCTTCATATCCTTTATATAGTCATGGTAAACTCGTTGTTTGTATCCTGAAGACGTTATCGCTCTATACTAGCAGAGCAAGCTGTCTAGTATCCGTCCATACCGTGATACTATAGAAATAATTACTGAAGTGTTCAGTATTTATGAGATATGTTGTTGTCTAGCCGTGAGACCACATATCTACATGTACTCTGAGATAAAGTACTCACGTCTGATTGTTGGATTAGAGGTTCGTATAATTATGGGTTTTCGATTTTAGCCTTTGTGGAAAATCCACCATCTACATTAAGTCCCCTGCTTAGTGAGGAAATCCATGTTCCTCAGTCAACATTGAATGGTGATTTTCCGGTCATAAACAATATAAGTAATTGAACTTAGTCGTAAGTTAAGACATTACCGGATTTTGATAGTACGAGCAAACTATGACTTGAATGAATATCCCAGTGGCATGATAGAACGTCGTTTAATGAGCATAAATTGGTGTTGAACCGCTGATTCGGACGACGGGTCCTTGGTCGTTTAGGATTCGCGGGCCGGGCCCAATAAAGAAATCCTTACAAAATTAGGTTTTGGAAATAAAATTGATATAAAAGGAATTTTTCCTTTTTTTTTCTTTTTTTTTTCCACGACCAGAATTTTATCATCTCTCCATCACCTTCACGCCAGCGTCAAGGGAGGAGAAAATTTTCGCCGGACCACCAGCGCCCCCGTCCGGCTGTTTTCCGCCGGCGCCGACCAGGTGAGCGTCCAAACTCTTTTTTTTTTTTTGATGTTTGCTGATTTCATGTGAGTTTCATGATGTGATCATGTTGAAGTTATATACATGTGCATATATGAGTGTGGGTTTCGTCGAAAACCCTCGTTTTTGAAAACGTATGTTCGTTTGATCGTTAGTTTTTGAAAACTAATAATAATCCCTGATTTAGGAGAGATTTTTTCTTCATATATGAATATTTAGGTTCAGTAATAAAACTATGTTTATGAGCTTTCATGTGAGCCAAAGTTTTATCATGAAAAAAATGAATTTTTGTAAAACTGAAATAAACCCTTCGTTTTAAAGAATGACGATGATACGAAGAGGAGGTTTTTCTTCTTTATACATATATGAAATTGTGTCCAGTGATAAAATTTTATTTATGAGCTTTCATGTAAACCAAAAATCTATCTTATAATGTGTATGTTTTCACAAAATTGAAATAAACCTTCATTTCAAAGACGTATGACGATACGAAGGAAAATATTTTTTATAAAACCATGGTATGGCATGGATTTTTTTTTTTTTTGAAACCTTGGAGTGTCCAAAAATTTATTGTTGTGAGCCTTGCTCACGTTGAATTTTTTTTATTTATTTACGTGAGTAAATAAAACGTTTTCTTTATATATATATGCAAATATATATTATTTTCTCTAAAATCAAAACTTGAGTTTTGTGTAATACTATTTAGAAATAAATAATTATTTATGATAAAATAATGTTTTAGTTTTCATGATTCCATGGTGAATGTTCACACGGTAGAAATATTCATGATTTTATGAAAAATCTGAGTTTTGTCCGTCTTTTGTAGGTTTCGAAGAAACGAACGATTTTGAGGTGTTAACTCTAACATTACTATCACTATTGTTAGTGGAAGTATAAAAGGTAAGAGTTAAGAGTTACCATTAGACGCTAGTATTTCCTTGATTCTGGGTGGTGTACTGAAGTAGAATGTAATGTGAATTTTTGCAGATACTTCGTAAACTCCCAAGTTAACGACACTTCAAGAGATGAAATATGTGTTGATGACGACACCTCTAGAGATGAGACATGCACGGATGAAACTTCTGCTGGTGAAGACGAGGATGAAGCTCTTGGGATTAAGAATGTCCCGAACATAGATGATGCATTTTTCGAGGAAGATACTCCGGGAGTTGAAAAGCATTTGAAATCTCCAACGTATCATCTTCTGATAAATCCCAGGACTGTCACTCAGAAGAAATTCGTGACTCCTAAGACAGTTATCCGGTTTTGTCTTGAACGAGGAGTCTTCCTTGCATCGATCATAGAATTTAAGCTTTCTCGACGACCTTTGGAGAAGTTTGCTGGATGGGCGAGGCACATGTTGGGTTTTCCTCATGTGAGGGCCATGCTCGATCAGGCGCATGTGACAAGGGCTATTCAGGCTTCTGGAGAGTTGTTCATTTTTCATGACGCAAGAAGTATTGTGGCTTTGCTTGCTCGTTGGTGCATTCCTACCCATACATTCATATGTAGATGGGGATAGTTCACCATTACTTTGGAAGACGTGGCAGCTCTGATGCATCTCCCAATCACGGGAAATCTCCCTGGGGATATTTCAGATGAGGAGACCGCCGTTTCTCATATATTGACAGCTGCAATGGAGGTAGCAAATAAGACTGGCAGTAAAGGATGCTACGCTCTCTGTTTGACAAGCTGGTGGCCCAAAGACGAGGTTTCTGATAAACCTATCGACGGTATGTTACCCATTGCTGCTTTCTTATGCTTATGGTTGTCCAGAGATGTTTTTGAAGATAGTGGAAACTTGTTGAAGCCTTTCGTGATCCCCTTTGCTATTAAGATGGCTCAAGGTGAGAAACTCCCGATAGGTAGTTTGTTCTTGGGCTCTTTGTATTACAACTTAGACTCTTTGGTTATAGACTCCTGCGTGTCAAATAACTTCTTGAAGATTGAATATTATGCTAACACGATGTTTCTTCAAGCTCTGATGTGGGAACACTTCAAGAATTATGTACCCATTCAACGTAATGTTTTACAAGGACTGAATATTGATGCTCGTCATATTTTCCCTGAGAAAGATAATGCCAGGATCATGCATTGGTACACAAAGAAGCCTCGGTCTAAGGCGCGCCTTATTGACGTGCTGGATGACGAATCTGAGTTCAATTTACGTCCTTGGGTGTCAGTGTCTCCTTATGTTTCTCAACCGATGACCTTCAATACTGGAGAGAGCACGATTTTTTCATCTGGTACGGATCTGAACGATGGTGAGAGATCTTTCATATTGAGCTGCATCCCTAGTCATTTGCTATCGATTTCGTACGGAGAACTTTCAGTGGAAGAATATAATATTGATAGAGCAGCTCGACAAATGGGTATGGATCAGTGTGTTCCAACTATTCGGAGGAGGAAGCCATCGGTTGAGCAGCTCATGACTCGCTTAGACCATACCCATGTGGAAGGAAGTAAATACTGGTTCCCTTGCTCCAATTGCATATGTGACTCCAGGTTATGCAGACTTCTGGGACGATCAATTTGAGTGATTGCATGAATTCGTGACAGTCAGTCAGCCTCCAGTAAGGAGTCGTCCCTCTGATGAGATGATCGTTGGTCGACCAAGATTGAAGCATATTTCCGGTGATAAGCGAAAATCATCTCCAGGATGCTCTCAGGTACACTTTTTATATAATCTTCATAAAATTATAATAGCTGTATTCTGATTTCGTTATCGAAATTTACCACAGGACGGTCGTAGCGTAAGACCTCGAATCCGTGTAGATTTCTCAGAGACTGAGGCGGTTGTTCATGGCGGAGAAGGCATGCATAAAGGTTATAGGCTGTTACCCAACACTATAAAGTCCTCAGTGACTTGTCTGGTGAGTTGTCGATACCTCTTTCATCATGACTTCTTCTCATCCACGTAATTAGGATCTTAAAACCACCTTTGTTATTCCGTTGCAGAATTTTACTCAATCGAGTATTGACGGTCTTCAGTTTAACGCTTATGGGCGAACAATTTCTGACTTGAGTGATGAAGAAGAAGCTGTAAGTATTTCTTCCCATATTAATTATGGCGCCTCATGAATAAAATGCTAATTTTTTAGGATATGTCAAGGAGGATGATTCCATGAATGCGGAAAATACCGGTGACACTCGTTCGAAGGATGGCAATGAATAAAACTCCCAGAGTTCAAAACCGAATGAAGGTGACAGAGTTGTCGATGTTGATGCAAGCCATTCTGGTTCCTTGAACGCTTCGGAGACCACCCAGGTAAGTATTTCTCTTGTATTTCATCTATAGAAGGATAAACTCGCTGGTACATGAGTGAATGAATGAGAAAGTATGTGAATATATGACAAGTTTTGCCGAAAATACGTCACCAGAAATTTCAGAACTCAGCATTTTAGGAAAAATATCGTAGAACTCTCGTACGATGTCAGATTTTCATGATCCGCATATGCATATTTAAGCCCAGGAAATTTCCAAGCTTTAGTGAAGAAGATTTTTAAGTTTTGAGCACGTTCATGGCCTGAAAATGGCGAAATAGTGAACTTCCAGGAGACTTTCATAACTTTTTTCAGATGTTGTGTAGTCCCGAGTTTCGACCACATCCTTTTGCTCGTTCGTCCGATTGCTATGAAATTTTGACATGTTGTAGGTAACAACCATACGTAGAGAATGGTATATAACTAAACCCTTGATTCTTCACCAATTGCTCCCAGTTCATCGCGTTATACAGGGAAGTGTAAAATCTTCTCAGGCGGGCTTGTTGTAAAACGTGATTTTGTGACTTTAACATTATTTGCTGACATCTAGCATGTATAATGAAAGACTTTAATGATGTTAGACCACTTGTATGCCGTAGTTCATGATTTCTTTTGGTTTCATGCTTGGATGATCCTAATCTCATATAATCTTCGTATTAGGTGCAAAATACCGAAGTTGAGAATGAAGGAACCCAAAATGATGAAATGAGCGACCCTGAGGCTATTAAGGAGGAAACTATATCTTCTCTTCAAGGCCGTGAAAGTGTTGTTGATGAAGTCATGGGTACCCAGATTGTTGATGCTTCAATAATAGAAGAATCCAGGACACCAGCAGAAAATACTGAAGAAACTGTTGCCTTGATTGTAGAAGCTGCTCCAATAGTTGAAAACCGTATAATCGTGTATGAATACCCAAGTGCAGGAGTTTCTTTTGATCCTCCATTCGATGCCTCACTTCCATATCATGAGTTAGTTGGTGGATTCAGCGTTCCCATTGGATATGTGGGTTTGTACAAGAAAATATGGGAGAAATTTGGCCATATAATTGTCGACGGGAATCCTGGGCGTGCTTATGCTTTAGAAATGCAGGTAAGTGTTATCTTGCATGTTGTAAGCGACATATGCACTAGAGCCAGAAATGTCGTAACCCCAGATGTAGTCTTTGATTGGGAGTTCAACTTGGAGAATTCTGAGAGACTTGGCTTCAATGTGAAGTGGCTTCGTAAGAAGATGAATGCTATTAAGGATTCATGTGAAAATGACATACCCTTTCCCAATGATGTTGTGATGGAGAAGGAAGACAAGATTGCCAGGCTGACTGAAGAGCCGAACAAGGAGAAGGCAGCTTTACATGCTTTGAAGGATGCAGAGGCGCAAAAATATTTCTTCGCTGATTTTCTTTGATTCATTATCCAAAATCTCTTGAACTTATGAATTTCTAAGAGATGTCAGGTTTTATTTGGGTTTGATATCATGGTTTTGGATTGGTAGATGATTAAAGATTTTCTTTTGGACTTGATAGAGATTTTCTTTTAAGAAATATGAACTGAATTTTTGATAAATTGTTGAATTCAAATACTGATTGCAAGTATTGCAAACGTTTTGGAGGAATTGAAATACAATGAAAGAAAATCCTAAAATGCCAAATCCAGACGTCATGAATGCTTAAACGCCCAGTACCTCAAATGCCCAATAATCTCAGACAAACGCCTTAAGCCAATTATCGTGAATTACTGGTAAGGTTCATCCATCCGTATTGATCATTTTGTAGTATCCTCCGGTGATGGACTTAGCGATCATAAATGGTTCTTCCCAATTAGAGCTCCTTGCATAATGGAGATCACGTTTAGTTTCTTTGAGAACCAAATCCCATTCCTTGAACTTGTTTGGCTTTATGGTTCGTGCCTTGAATATTTTGTGCTGACTCCATGGTTGGGGAACATATGGACACTGGTGTAGAGGAGGATATCCAGCATACTGTCTGTTGTGTTTTGCCTGGTCTTCAGCAATAAATTTCTGGACGGGATGATCAACATGGATACACGCTGGACCCAGCCATTGGGTGTAATATTGTCGAGGTAAAGTTACCCATTCATAACTCTTGTAAATTTCTAAATTGTTCATGGGGAGAAGTCCCTTGACCAAAGTATCATATTTGAACATCGGTAATATTGAAGCATGAAGAGGAATAAGACTTGCCTGAGCTCGAAACCTTTCAACAAAGGCATGTGGAATCTTTCCAGGTTCTTGTGCAAGTATCATCAAGGTTTCAACTTCCTTTAGATGTTCAAATGGTGGGGCATTCTCCTCTTCTCCTTCTGACTCGAAGTCTCTGTCGGTAGTGGAGTGTGCTGAAGACATGAAGGTCAGTCTTCCAGTATGGATCCAAGTCCTTCCAAGGATCATGTCATATCCAGGGTCTTCCCGGATTATGTAAAACTTGGTCTCAGTGCAGACCGAACTTTCTGTAACTTTGAGATTAATGAAGCCATATGCATTCCTGGAAATTCCTTCATGATCTCTGATTGTTGTGGGAGCGTGAGTAGCCTCTTTTCGAGTAATGCTGGAATTCCTAACGGTCTTCAAAGGAATGATGTTGACAGCAGTACCAATATCAACAAACGCCCTTTTAAGTATGTTTCCTTTGATGTGCAATGTGGTGAGCAATACCCAGTCATACATTTCTTTGTCAGTGGCTGAAGGTTCAGGAGGTACATCTGAAATCAGCAGGCGCTTCCCAGAAACTATGTGATTCAAAGCCGTAAACATATCTTCCCTTCGCGCTTTTGATAAATAGAGCAATTCGCAGACATGCTCTATTAATGATTGAACTGCTTCCTTGATTAGTGCTTCGGAAATAGAGAAAGTCCTAACATGAAGGGGATCTTTGTGCACTCCTTTGGCTCCAAGATTAAGTTCTTCTGACTCGACCTTTTCTTTAAATACGCGCTTCAAAGTCTTGCAATCGCTTGTGGGATGGCTGACAAACCTATGGAAGCGACAGTACCGAGGATTTTCCATGGCCTCTTCAGTTGGTTCCTTCCTGGCATATGGAAATTTGATTGCACCATATTGAATCCAGTCTTCTAGTAATTCGATGACTTCTTCAATGAAGCAGGGAAAGTCAGGTGCTTCTGGATCCTCTGTATGCTGAGGAGAAGTTTGCACATTATCCTTCTTTTGTGCCTTTGAAGGGGTGTAAGAAGTATGCTTGCGCTGTGGCTCATCTTTCCGTTTGCTCCCTTCCGTGACATCATTTGTGGAAGGTTGCAGATTATATTGCTTGTTGACCAGACATCTGCTTCCTCGAGTGTCTCGTGGTTCTTCAGTCTTTGTGGATTTTGCTCTTTATAACAGAGCAGGTGCAGTAGTTACCGACCTCTTCGCTGCTTTGTGGAGTTCTGAGAAAGTCTGGAATTGGAGATTCTTCAGTAGAGCTCTGTAGATCGAGAGCATTCCGTTGATGCATAAGTCCACCAGCTGTTGTTCTGTGACGTTCGGATCATGACAGTCCAAGGCTTGGACTCTGAATCTTTTCACAAAGTCATTAGGATTTTCACCGGCCCTCTGAAATATCCTTCCAAGGTCAGAGAGAATGACTTGTTCTGACACAAAGAAGTACTTCTTATAGAAGGCGTTAATCATTTCTCCCCAATTTTTGATGGTTCCGGGCGCAATATTGTTGTACCAGGTGTACGCCCTGCCTTTTAAAGATTATGAAAATTCCTTGAGGCGAACAACGTGGTTATGTTCATGCTCTCCCAAGGCTTCAAGGAAACGAGAGACATGTTCCCGAGCATTGCCGGTTCCATCATATAGAGTGAAAGTTGGAGAGACATAACCTTTTGGAAGGGGAATCTTCTGCGTAGCAGCGGGATAAGGAGGTTGGTGACGATGGAATGTGATGTCTTGTCTTTTCTATGATTCTCCAGAAGGTGCTCCAAGTCTTCCCGAGTGATGAAATTCGATGATTCTTTCGTTGACGAATTGCCTGCAGCTTTGTTAGTTTCATCGTCATCTACTGTGTGAATTGGAATTACCTCAGGATCAGCAGCGTCTGAGGACTTCTCCTTTTCTTTCCCTTCCTCTTGAGTTTTCTCTGACAATTTGTCAGTAAGAGTCTCCATATGATCAAATAGCTTCTGCTGTGCTGCGGCCATATCCGTCTGATTCTTTGCAAGAGTTTCTTGCGCTTTGATGAGATCGGCAATGGTAGGTGGTGGATTTCCTATGACTTCTTCGGGATGTCGGCCGAACAGAGGATGACTTTCCGCATTAGTCTGAGGAAGAGTGTCGTCAGCGCCGTCGATGTTAGTGGCCGAAACAGTTTTCGGGATATCTTCATTATTGTTGGTGCTAGCAATGTTTGCGTTAGGATTTGTAACTGATCCTAACCTAAGACCGACCATCTTGATGAATTTGAAATTGCAACCGAGAGATTAATCTTCCACTGTGGCCGCCAATCTGTATATGGGGCAAAACGATTTGCTGGTTTTTATGGAATTGAGGAGACGATCGTGCGGAGGAGACTCCTTGAACCGAGCGAAATGTTCAACCTCATACAGATATACTGCAAGAAGGGAGTGCTTTGAATTCGAGATATCAATCTGTAGTACTCTGGCCTAAACCAAGAAAATGGCCGTTCCAGAGTAAATTCGGTCACAAGAGAGGATGGGTCGATCTGTAGAAGGGAAGCTGAGAAATGTGTGGAATCAATGGTAATCAAATATTGTAGGTGTGTTGTGAATTCTGAATATGATAAGTTCTGAATGATTGAAATTGCTCAGTTGAGAGTAATTGCTCAATTGATGAGTTGATAATCCTGTGATGTCAATGAGACGTGAGATTCTCGTCGTTGTTGACGTTGTTATTTCAATCATGATTCAGAGACTTATTTATATTGCTGGAATTGTAGTCACCATGATCCCATAAAGTGTGAAAGTTGATGGAATCAGAGAGTGGAGAGATGGAAATAGTATTTGAAACCAGTTGCTCATCGTGCAGAGACTTGGTTGATTTTCCACCCACTACTTTGTTAACTCTTTCAACTGATTACACGACTTTCTCACATTCCATCGTGTGTTTGAACACGCGTACCGTAGACCGCCAGACCGAAACCCTAGTTGATATCCCCCAAGTGACACTATTGACGTCTCGTGGTTAGTTTAGTCAGTTGCTGACTTCCTGATATCATGGGATGATGAGTCCATGTATTTACTGAGTTAAACATGATTTTGAAAAAATGTCCTGAAACTCATGGATTGAAAGTGGGCATGATCCTCACGTTGATATTTGAGGTGAGCAAGTATTGCTCATTCGATGATTTGTTGAATATTGATAGTTGAACCAATATTCTCTGATTTGAGCAAGTATTGCTTATCTGAGCAAGTGTTGCTTATCTAATGAATTATTGGCAGCGTGACCAAAATAAAATATTAATCAAAATACTGGTAGTTGAACCGAGTATAATTAATAAGAATATTGATCATGAGATCGTCATAAATTTATTAGTGTTTGAATCTGGAATTATAATCCTTGGACTCAGAAACCCTAATTTAATCAATTGATGACCACTTCATGGTTTGTTAGGAATTGAACCATGGAACGAATGAAGGATTGGTTTCATGAGACCGTGGGTCAATCATGTAACACCCATATGCTCACATGAGCAAACATCAAGACCTCTTGAAGAGTTGATGACTTGTTGATGAAAGAATGATTAAATGTTGGTTTAATCATTTATTCGAATTACTGTTGGGTTCAGTATTAGGTGATAAAACCTAATTAATTATGAAGAAGTGGGGGACCGACCAAGGGGTCATGAAACCGTCCCTGGGTGGTCACGGGATCAAGTGTTGATCGTTCCATGAAGTTCCAAGTTGTTTGGAAGAGTTTTGGACCTAATACGTGCAATTGCGCAAATTAGGTCAAATTGTGAACATATGTAAGACCGGCTCATTTAGTGCCAAAGATCCAACCTCGGTCGGTCAAGGTAACATGCTCATGTCCCCAAAGTGTTCGTATCTCAGTTCTGAGAATTTTGATATTTTCAGATGTGCGTTTGAGCAATCATTTTAGAAAATATGAAGAAACCAGGGTTTTTTTTTAAAAACCGTCAAAACTTTATGAGATGAAGGAAAAATAATGAAAAAGTGAAAGAATTATGAAGTGTGGGACCATCCATGGCCAAGGCATGGCCGGCCGGCCAAAGGGCCAATCACACACGTTTTTTCCAAAATTTTCATAATATTTTCATGATTTTAGGGAAATATGTTAAAATCAAGGAGTTTTGCTAAAATTAAAGAGTTTTGTTCAAATCAAGGAGTTTCCATGAGATGAAGGAAACATACAAAATAATAATAATAAAATAAGGGACGTGTGGGACCGGCTTGGAGCATGGTTGGCTGGCCAGGGCTCGGTCCCGTGCGTTTTCCCTAATTTTATGTATTATTTCACAATTTAAAGGAAATTTCTTAATTTGAAGGAAATATCATGAAATCAAGGAATTTCATGGGATTATGAAAACATGAAAAATATAATAATAATAAAAAGGGACGTGTGGAGCCATCTAGGGTTTGACCGACCGGTTATGGTCCGTGCACACGGGTTTTCCTAATTTTATATTATTTTTCATGGGACCAAGGAAATATCATGAGATTAAGGAGTTTTCATGAAATTAGGGAAATAATAATAAAATAATGAGGAACCATGAGGTGTGGGGCCGGATGGGACCAAGGCATGGCCGGTTGGCCAATGATCACGCCCCACAATATTCTTCCCTAATTTTATATTATTTCTTTGGTGTGAAAGAAACACCATGAAACTGAGGAGTTTCCTCAAAACGAAGGATATTTGTTCAAATGAAAGAATTTTCATGAACTCAAGGAAAATAACAAAAAATATGATAAAAATATGAAACTGGCGTGGGTTGACCACGGTACGGTCAGCCAGTCAGTGGGCCCATGCTCCTAGCGCCTTGGTCAATTTTTAATTATTTATTATTTGCTTTCCTATTTTGCATAGGTTCATCGTCTCGTCGTATTTTGAAATACTCGTTCGTGCGGTGATTGTTAGTGCATCGTCGTTGAGTACACTTTCACCATTTAAATCGGGGATTACTCAGAGGTAGCTCAGACGCCCGTGCGTTGAATATTTATTACTAACCCATGGATTTCTGCTGGGAAGAACCATGGTTTGCAGTAATGAAATATCTGCGAAAATATTTGAATATTTTCGGAAATTATGTGGATGAATCCAAGAATTTGGGAATAATTAACTTATGGCTCTATACTAGCAGAGCAAGCTGTCTATGAGCATTAATTATTCCGATATGAGCTTGTTGGAGCTTCATATCCTTTATATAGTCAGGGTAAACTCGTTGTTTGTATCCTGAAGACATTATCGCTCTATACTAGCAGAGCAAGCTGTCTAGTAGCCGTACATCCCGTGATACTATATAAAAATAATTACTGAAGTGTTCAGTATTCATGAGATATGTTTTTGTCTAGCCGTGAGACCACGTATCTACATGTACTCTGAGAGAAAGTTTTCTCAATCAGAGGATTCGATGAGAGACCCGTGTCTCAGTACTCACGTCTGATTTCTGGATCAGAGGTTCGTATAATTATGGGTTTACGATTTTAGCCTTTGTCAAAAATCCACCATCTACAATGCCTTATCTCTTTACTTATTTATTCTCTGCATGGAAGCGTTTAACAGAATTTTACAGGCAGCTGAAATTAATGGTTTGATCTCTCCTCTTCAACCAGTTCATAAGGGTCCTAAAATATCCCATCTATTTTTCGCTAACGACTACATCTTATTTTCATATGCTTCAAGAAATTCTATTCTTAATTTAATGAAAATTATTAACTGATTATGCGACGTCTCAGAGCAAATGGTTATCTTACCTAAGTCAAGCATTCACTTTAGTAATAACTTGAGTGAAGCAGCTAGAGAGAATCTCATAGAGTTGGTGAAGATGCAAAGGATGCCTTTGGAAGAAAAATATTTGGGCATTCCTTTATTTATTGCCAAGAATAAAAATTATTGCTTTGTTGATTCCTTAGATAAGATAGGTTTTTGTCTTCAGTCTTGGCGGTGGAAGTTAGTAAATCAAGCTGGCAGAGATACTCAGATTCAGCCAGTTATTGGTTCGATGGATCAATACTAAATGGGTTGTATGTATGCCCCGGATAAACCAATAAATAAGATGGAGGCTTTACAAAAGAATTATTGGTGGAACAAAGCAAATTCTAAAGGTGGTTGGAAGGAATTAAATTTACCAAAAATACTAAAGGGTTTAGGATTTAAGAATTTGAGATATTTCAATAAAGCATTGTTGGCAAAGTTGGCATGGAAAATGATTCATGAGAGAGATTCAAAATGGGTTCAAATGCTTCAAGCTCGATTTTTCAAGCATGATGATCCTTTATATGGAGAGATTAAGCAGAAAGGAATGTGGATTTGGAATGGGATTCAAAGAGGTTTGTAGTGGATTAAACGTTTTTATGTCTGGGAAGTTGGCGATGGTTTTAAAATCAATATATGGCAGAGTAATTGGTTCAGTGAAGGGAATGCTCTAAATTTTCAATTCCCTGTCTCTAATAATCAGCTTTCTTCTCAGCAAGTTTCTGAATTTATAAATCATGAAAAGAGTATATGGAGAACAAATAAGTTACAATAATTTTATTCTAATGAGAATATTTCTAAGATTGAGGATATTAGAATTCCTCAACAGCCAACAAAGGATAGGCTAAGATGGTCTTTGACTAAGAATTGTCAGTTTACAATTAACTCTATGTTTCAGGCTATTTTTCTGCAAAATTCTAATAGAAGGGTCTTTGAACAACCACGGAAGATGTGCCTTATGATATGGCATATTGAGGTGCCATTCAAGTGCCAAATGTTTATATGGAAAATTGCCAAAGATGTCTTACCAGTGGCTGTTAGACTTCAGCGAGGTGCGCGTCTAGACAATTCTAAGCATGTGATGTGTGACCAAAGTTTGGAAACTACATAACATTTTACGTTTTACTACCCATTTTCTCAAGTTATATGGTCTGGGATTTCTAATATTCTTCAAGAAGCACAAAAATTCAACACAAGAATGGGTTATGTCTTGGACTCATTCAAATAATTTGGTTTCACTTACAAGGAAGGATATGATTAATTTGGAAGTGATAGTAATGTGGTGTGTATGAAAGAATAGATGTCTGAAGATCTTTGAAGGGAAACATAAATCTCCTAAGGTTGTGATTCAGCAGATAAATAAGTTTTATCATGATTATAAGATTTGCATTTACTCACATAATTCACACATAGATAGAAACGAAACTCATGCATATCATAGCCATACATTTATGCATCATTCAGTTTCTCTCATTTGTATTATACATTATTGGCACCCTCCTTTATTGAATTGGTTAAAAATTAATGTTGATGCTTCTATAAATTTTAATTCTAATTCTAATAATGTTGGAGTTCATAGAAGCCATGGCATGGACATTAAGAGCAAAATATGTTGAACAAATTGAAGCTATACCTCTGCTTATGGCAGTTCAATGGGTTATGAAGAAGAATATCAATAAAATAGTCCTGAAAAGTGATAATAAAACAATAATGGGGGTCTTAAACAAGAGTCAACTGGATTTTGTCAGGTCAGAGGATCACAATATTCTGCTTGAATGTTTAAGTTTAATTAAGAGTCTGAATGAGATTGAAACATGTTTAGTCTTAGAGTATGTAATAGGGTAGCTGATGCCCTAGCTAAGTTTGCTAGAATAATTGGATGTTAGCAGCAGTAATCTAAGCCCCCTAAGGTTATCATACCTTTCCTGCTTAGAGATAAGTATGAAATAGTTGTTAATCAAGAAGAGGAGAGGAATTCTGGCAGTTATGATCATAATAATATGTAAAATAGGCTTCTTGGTTTGTTGTTTGTCTTTGTGTTGTTTTCTTCTCAATTTTTAGTTTATGTGCTTGTTGACATCTGAGTGAGCTCTTAGTGAATCTGTGGTATATCCTTTAGTTGATCTATGAGCCTTATATAAATAAAATCTTTTTTTTCTTCAAAAAAAAAGATTAACCTGTTGCCACTATATTCACCTCTCATCTTCTCGTGTGAATCTAAACTTGAATCAGCCATCTCTCTCTTCATGTCTCTAGTCTACATTTAATTCCCCTCTATTATGTAGTTTTATATGCCAATGACCCACGTAGGATAGTCTTGTTCAGGATTATAATTATAATTATATATATATATTAGTTTTGATACGATACGCCGGGTTAAGGAAACCCCAACCGCACAAAGATGACAAACAAAAATATAAAAACAAAACTATAACCAACAAACAAAGCAACTAGACCTTAATATAAATTATTCCCGCCATGTCAGCTGTAATCAGGGGAGAAGTCCTCAATAACCAGGGGAGAAGTCCTCAATAACCGGGTTAACAAAACTTTCCTTCGGATGGATCTTGGAAATATAGTGAGCAGCTTGGTTAGTCTCCTTAAAACAATCTTAATTGACACAAAGTTCCTCAATAATGCCTTAATTCTTCTCCAGACCTCCTTGGAATTCCAAGGGGGATTAGCATCATTATTGTTGAGAAACAGACAAGCAGTTAATGAATCTGTAAATAGATGTATATGAGGAACTTTAATCTTGATAGCTAACTGCAACCCCAGTTCTACACCCCGAGGCTCATGAGTAGTAACTGAGATGGGCTAAGAGCCACCACAAGTAGCATCCAAAGGGTCCCCCGATGAATCTCTTATAATTACACCAGAGCCATCTTCATCACCACCTTTAGAACCATTTGTACTTACCATAACATCATAGCCCGTAGGATCAAGGCAAGACCATGATATAGGAACTTTAGTAACAAAGTTACAATCAAGTTTCCATTAGCCTATAAACTCTCTCTTAACAATTTATCATCAGTTTTAAGATTATGGGAGCTCGTCTTTAACCAAATCACTTGAGAAATAATGTAGCTCACCACCTCCATAGAAGAATATTTTGAAGTAAAAATTCTGGAATTTCTCTCCTTCCAGATGTAATAGATGAAAATTGTAACACCCGGTGTTTTTGGTTTTGGATTTTTAGACAAAATCTATTTTAAGAGGTTAATAGTGTAACACCCGGTGTTTTAGTTATTGAATTTCCGGATGAATTATTTTTAAGGGGTTAATAGTGTGAAACCCCGCAATTTTCTTAATATGATTTTCACGGCTAAAGCCTATCCGTATTATTTTCTTTGGATTTTAATATATATATATATATATATATATATATATATATATATATTTTTATTTTTATTTTTGTGGAAATCACATGTCAATTCATTCAAACCAAAATGATGATTACATGATTATCAAAAATGCCAAAATACAAGATAATCTAAACCCAAATACATATGACGACACCAATTGCAAGTACATCGCGAAGAGAAAGATCCATGAACCGCAAAGACATCCAATTTTTGTAGATGTTAGTAGTGATGAATGATGGTGTGAACCGGAATCAACTCTGACCATTTAACATAATTATCTTCTTCAATAAGAGATGCTCCAAATGAAATGGAGTATTTTTCCCAAAAACTTGTAGATCTTATCGAATCTGGGTTCCCTAAATCCCTCTTGTTGAAGATGAATATAAAGCGACGCTGAGCAGGAACATTGATGTTCCTAATGAATCGAGAATAGCAAGCCAAGAAACACCATGGAGATTTGAAAGAATCGCTATTAAAGTGAGGAGAAAATCATCCGAAAGACGAAGAAAATATCGCCCAAACAGCGAAGAAATGTTCATAGACACAAAAATAAAACCTAAAAACACAAATTAAATTATTTTTATTCATAAAAACTAAAAACTAAAAATGCTTGCTCAAATATGTCCTTTTGGGCTACATCTGAGGAAGAAGGAGGAAGTTATAAGGATTTTTTTTTTTTTTAAATCTAAAACTTCATTCTTAAAGAATAAATATTTCATTTTGAATTTATTTATGGTTTCCAATAAAAGAAAATAACAATTATGATTTTTGATTGTATAGGGTGTGCCTAAATATTTAACTAAATGTAAAATTAATAAATAAGAGGGCTAACTCTTATCTCTACGGGGTGGTTGGAAATAAGGAATGTTTGTTATTTACCCCTTATCATTGGTGTGACCAACATTTAGTCGTTGCATATGATTTTCTTCTCACTTCACGTGTGGGACAAAGAAAGATATTTTCTCTCTCATTTTTATTTTAGAGTTATTATATGTATTTATCATTTATACTTATCTTAAAACCCTAAAAGTTAAATAAAAAATAAAAAAAGGAGCCATCAATTTCGATTCATTATTCCTAAAATTCCCTATATTTTCATTGATATTTGTGCAAAATAGACAAAAATTAAATAAAATAATAAACAAAACCATGGCCTAGCCTAGTTGTCCTTTTCTCTAGTACTTTTTTTCTCTTCTATTAAACAACAAAAGAGAAAGAAAAAAAAACACGAAAAGTTATCAATTACTTTCAACTTTTTCTCTTTCTTTCTCTTATTTTTCTTTTCAAACACAAATAAGAAAACAAATCCCTTGTATCTATCACTTTCACTACATTATTCTTAATGCAAGTCTTATGATGGAATCCAACCTATTCCAAACTTGGAAAAAATGTGGAATGTCAAGTTTAATGGATTCCAAGTTAGTGCCATCCACGCTTTTTCCAAGCCATGTTCCATGATTTTGTGGAATCCAAAGAAATTAAGAAAACGTTATTTTGAATAGCGTGCTAAAAGACGAAAAACGCTATTCTGAATAGTTTTTATTTAAAAAAATACTATTTATAATATATATATATATTTTAATGTTTTAGCATAAGTCAAGTACAGAAAAGCCACTCTTAATGCCGACCATTTAAATATTTAAGTCATATACCATTGACCAAGTCAAGCGTTATTTTTTTAGCGTTAAAAAACTATTCTTTTTAGCGTTTCTATGGTTCCACCATAAGACTTAAGCTTCCATGAACGACTCCCAATGCTGAGGTGGCATGGAAGATGGAAGATGAAATTATTCCAACATAAGACTTGCTTATTTATACAAAGAAACATAAATAAAAGCATCTGATTTATTATTCTTGGAAAAAGGTGTTTGTTCTTGCAACGAGATTTTTAGAATAACTTTTTAGGTATGGGGTTTCTACCAAATATCAAAATCAAAACTTATTTTAGCATTAAAATTCATGGCGAGATTGGGGTATACCCAGATTAATTGGGGTATACCCAATAAGACAAAATAATGTCATTTTGAAGTAAATAATATCACCCCTTAACCATATATTTTTAAAATGGCTAATATACCCTTATTTAATGAACACTAAGAATCTGATTAGGTTAATTAATTGAGTTTAGATTAAAATTTTCAAATTATGAATTCAGTAGATTAAACCTTTAATCTGTATTATGAGTTCAATTTGGATCAAAAAATTTAGTTTTGAAAATCTGAAAGGTCGGCAAGATCTACGTTTGAATAAGGTGCTGGTTAATTTTCGTCGGCATAGTCGACATTTGAATAAGATGCCGACCGAGTGTGGCCGGCATTATCCTTGGATGAAGAACACGCCGACCTTTTTTTAGGCCAGAATGGTCTTTGGATGAAAATAATGATGACTTTCTTAGGGCAGCAATCTTACGACCGGCATGTAAATATTTCCTACAATGCCGACTATAATATAGTCAGCATGGACATAATTTATAACACTGTCGGTTGACCCGTAGCCGGCATGTTAAGGACTTATACCAAACGGAAAACAGAATATGGGAAGATGTAATTCACTTTATTCATGCAATTTTGGTTACTACATTGATTGAAACATAAAACCTAACTCCTTGTCGACGGAAAAACGAATGAACTTAGCATGTGCATCAAGCCTTTGAACCCCTAGGCGACCCTAGTGGATGAGTTATAGTCTCGTGAGAGTTTACATAGAGGTCTACCCACAAAACCTATACAAAAACTTCAAAAGCCATCAATCTTCCTCCTCCGAAGACGATACAACATCCAAGTAGTCCGGGTTATCCTCAGGGATTCTTTATTCCAAGAAGTGATAGCTTGCATCGAAAGCGAATGCTTCCCCCTTTTCCTCCAAGTAGCGCGCTTTCACGACTTCATGCTACAAAAACACAAATACAAACTTACATTTTTTAGTGGTGTTTCATTGAAAGATAAAAAAAAATGGGTTACGTAAAAAAAACATAAAATTACTTACAAATTGTGCAATGGACAAGGTGAAGGGGCGAGTGTTAAAAATCCGAGGGTGGAGATCCAAAAAAGCAAGTATCGCTTTTTCGATGACTAGGTGCCTAGCGTGGAGTTGTTGAACACTTTTTGCATTAGGATTCCCAAACTCTTGGATAAATTTGTTGTTGTTGATGGTGGATTTCTATTTAAAGGCTAAAATTGTAAAAAACCAATTTTTGTAAGCTGACGCCCTGCAAAGGATAAAGCCTTCAGGTGATGAATATTTCTCGCCATGATAATTCATTGGAGCATGTGCAACCATCCCTGAGAATTATAACCTACCCAGAGCGGAGCATGTAGCAACCATCCCGATTTTCTGTAGATTTGTAGCATTACTGCTTTAATTAAAGCCTTGTGTTCGACATGCAAACACCCGTAGGCTACCTGACGGCGGGTTATATTAGACCCGTTGAACGCATGCAAGACTACCCATGTTAGTCTCACCTGCTGAAAACAAACCCAAAAATAGATCTCATCCGTCCAACTTCGCAGGCATAGATGGAGGGTGTAGATATAGATTCAGGGGGTCCTGAGCATGCTACCATGATCACCTCGGACCCACCTTCATGCATGACCGAACGGTCAAGACCAACTACAGTTGGTCCTTCCAAAACATGCGCTCAAAGTGAGCATGACGCACGGCTAGGGTTTTTTGTAATCGTGAACGTCCAACTTCGCAGGCATAGTTGGACGGCTTAGATTATACCCTAAAACAAGTAGTGAAGTGATGATACACCATTGGCGGACCCACTTTCTACCTACATAACCGACTCCCTCATAGGCAAGCCGTGGTGCAAGAAACGATTGCCCAAACAAGGTTAGGTTAACGCCTTATGCAGGCTGAGAAGATCCAAAACGATCACGACCATACGACTTCGCAGGCATAGTTGGATGGCTTAGATTGCGCCCAGGGTCATAGAGCAAGCATGTACATGCTTACTGTCGGCCCAAGATGTTGCATACATGGTCGGTCTCCCCAAAGGAGGCGCACGCAACCCAAAACCGATCGCCCAAAGTTGCCGGTCCAAAATCCTAATTAGGGTTTGCGGCGCATATGTCGCAGAAACATCTCGAGCGTCCATCTTCGCAGGCTTGGATGGAAGGCAAAGATGGAGACTTAGAAGGAACCGAGCATGCTAGCATGACCACCGTGGGCCCGCATTCACGCCTAGCTGATCGGCCAAGACCGGCAGTGGTCAAGTTCCTCGGTACGCGCGCCCAAAGGTGGCATGTCACGGCCCATTCATAAGTTCTAATCTCGACCACTCGTCTTTGCCACCTGAGTCGAGTAGCTTAGATCAAATATTTGCGAGTCAAGCAGGCATGGGCGTGAACACCATTGTACCACCTCCATGCAGGGCTAATCGGTTCCTCCATAGAAATTCCCTTAGCATGCAAACGTTTTGGTTGAAAGAGGAAGCATGTGCGCCTCCCATCCAACGATCGCAAGTAGGGTTACAAGCCATCTCGTCCGTCCAACTTTGCAAGCTTGGACGAATGACTTAGGGTGCGAATCAACCAGCAAACAAGGTATCACCATGATCACCATCCGTCACTCTTCTTCACAGGGTGACCGACCAAGGCGTGGCCTGCCCATACAGCCTCCAAACGGTCAGCTGAAGATGGCTGCATGCGATGACATACCAAGTTCACAATTCACCCTGCACTATTTTACGTGGGTCCCATGATCCACACACTCGAGACATCAATCATGTCACAAACTGGGGGATACAAACTGGGGTATTGGTCTGGCGGTTTACAGCGTGCAGCGTGCAACACACCATCACAAGATCGTGTCAGGGAAACATGGGCGGTTAGCGATGATAGGAGAAGTGGGCAAGCAACCGTGTGACACTAACACACAACTCCACTTCCTCCATCACTCCACTTTCCCACGAGAGACGTGATGAAGGCTTATCGACTTGTATAAATAGGTTTTCATCCCTATTTCCAACAACAATAGAAAACCAAGTGTTAATACCATCGTATTCAACACCCAGAGCATGTCTTCAACATTTGCTAGCCTGCTCAACCTTCTGTTAACAAGTCATCAAATAGCCTTCACCTTCATACTCTCAACACCTTCTTCGATTCTCTCCCTAAGATCAACCTCACATCCTTCACCTGTGACCGAAACAAATCTGGAATGGCCGTGTCTTCGGTTTAGGCCAGAATTATATAGATTATCTCTCGAATCGAAAGTGCTCATCGTGCAGCACATTTGTTGAAGGTTTAAATTCACTTCTCATCCACACACACCCAAAATTACCTAAACCTGCAGAAGTAGTTTTCTCCCACAAACAATTGGCGACCACAGTGGGAGGATAATCTCTCGGTTGTGAAGTCGATTTCTTCAATACCAATTCAATTTCTTTGATTTCAAGAATGGTGGATCTTAGGTCTGGATCAGCAACCAACGATGGAGTTAGCACCGACAACACTTATGGTGGCGCTGATATCCCAATTACTGGTGTTACAGTGCAACCCGCCAGTGTAACCAATGTGTCTCGTGGAATCGCGTCCTCTACCATCAGTACCAGTGGAGCAAGAGCGTACATTCCAGTAGGTGTGACACCTCCCATTACAAGAGCTAGATCGGCTGCAAATCCAGGCATTTCCTCAAGCATGACACCTCCGTCCGTCACCAGAACGACTGCTACTCCCCCTTCAGGACGAGGATCTGGAGGACCCAAAGGAGGACAACCTCCTATCACCATGGTGAACTTGATGGAGAGACAAGAAACCCTCGCTAAAGCTCAGGCATACATGGAAACCACTCAGAAGGATGCACTCACCTTCCTTAAAACATTAACCGATCGATTACCACAAGAGTCGAGACAGCCCCAAGGGCCAAAAAGAAATACGTTCAGCACACCTAGAGCAGGTGCCTTAGTTACGCAAGCCTACCTGAACGAAGAGTCTTATGCTGCTGACCACGCAATAGAAAGGGAACAGGAGCGTCTCAGGGAAAGGAGCCGATCGTCCAACTTTATTACACATGAAGATCTGGAGATACTCCTCCAAAATCGTGGCAAAGAAAATCCGATGAACGCGCATCGACACCAGCCCCCATATCCACAAGACGTGCAGCGGATTCCTCTTCCCAGGGGATACACCTCCCCTCAATTCACCCTTTAAGATGGTACCGGTAATGCTCGTGAACACTTCTCTCGATTTTTAGAATCCTTAGGAGAACACGAATACAATCACGTTCTCCGCCTGAAAGGAATTCTCCAAATCACTTACGGGGAGAGCCTATACGTGGTACAATAACATCGCACCCGACAGCATATCCAATTGGAGTGAGATGGTCGACGCATTTTACAAGAAGTACTTCTTTGTATCTGAGCAAGTTACTTTATCAGACCTGGGGAGAATCTCCCAACGGAGCAACGAACATCCAAATGATTTTGTCAAAAGGTTCAGAACACAAGCGTTGGACTGCCATGAACCAAATATCACAGAACGACAGCTGGTGGAATTATGCATCAACGGAATGATACCCATATATCGCGCCCTGCTGGAAAACTTGGGGTTCCAGACATTCTCAGAGCTCCATGAAGCAGCCAAACGTTCGGCCACTACCGCCCCAACATTATTGGAAAGAACCAGGATCGTTGGGAGCGACGATTCACGAGATAATCGGGGAAACATGCGCCTCATCAACAAACAATATAATACTTGCCCTTCTGTCAGTGTAGTAAGCGAAGGCAGAAATAGAAAAGCTCCAGCGGCGGCAGAACAACTACCCAAGCGTGCGGCTCAAACGCATAAAGCTTCGCCTCAAAAGGGAATAGGCAAAGATCATGCGTAGAGCACCGAAGACACAGGCTTCCCGTTTCCGATAAATGAAGTAATGGAACTCTTGGAGGCATGGATTCAGGATGATGCTATCAAGCTACCTCCTATCAGACGTCCACCAACCAAGAAAGACATGACAGACCCTAAGTACTGCCGTTATCATAGGTTTGTCCACCACCCAACTAAGGATTGCAACAAGTTGAAAGAAATCTTCATGGAAAATATAGCAGCAGGAGAGCTTCAATTGGGGAATGAAGGAGTTCACAGATACCCTCTTCCTGTCCGAAGTTGCATGATCTCTAGAGACTCTGTGCGCAATACTGCACAATCCATGATGGAACACCTGTATGAAATCTTGTACCTTTCCAAGGTACAACGTCAAGATATATTCATGGCCCTCAACCGTGTTGTGTCAGGCAGGCGCTTGTACCCAGAAAAAGAAGTCGTTCCAGCATCTCAATCCTCCTTGGAAGTTAGCACCAACAAAGGAAACTGGGGACTTTTAACCGTCGCCCATTTGAAAGATGTCAAGTTCGATAGCACATTAATTGATACAGCTTCTGAATTCAACATCATTACCATCAAGACCCTGCAAGCTGCGAAAATCTCAAAGCAGGAGGCTACCCGTGGTCTGACTGTGATCAAGAGCCCAGCAGGAGAGTTTGTGGATGTCTACGGATACATTGACATTGATGTCAAGATCGGTAACACTCCAACACAAGCCAGATTCCATATAATTAAGGAACATCCAGACTACGACATGATTATGGGGCGCCCGTGGGTACACAAGGCGCATTCCTTACCAATCTCAGTACCTGGAAGAATCTCCAACAAGCCATCTCTAATGATTTCCAACAAACCTTGGAGACTCGAAGACTGCATGTTGCCTCCATACCAACAACTCACAAGCATAACGCAACTCCCTGGTGAAAGCCCTTCGTCTTACGTCAAGAGATTCCGAGCCCAAGTAAGTCTCATTGAACAACCCTCTTTGCAAGTAGTGGATGATTGTCCTGTTGGACCGCAGGGGACTGTTTCACCTGACAGACGGGCCACCACCAAGAGATGTGAATGGAGTGCTGGCCCCTTTAATCGCTTCACCAAAAGTTTGGAAGTATTCAAGAACAACACGAGTCAGAAACAAGCTATTATACCAAGTCCAAATCCGTTTCAAATCGGAGATATGGTAGCAAAGGTAACCACGTTCCAAGTTGGAAACATGGCAGTAAAAATAACTGCCCAGCCTGATATGCCTGCAAAGGAAGATGAAGTATTCTTAGTGGCAGATGTTATCTTGGGCGGTTACTGCAAGATCATCAATGCAGACAAACTCGAAGGTGTGGTTGTTCACTCACGATGTCTCAAGCCCTACCTCACTTGAAGACACGACATCACCTCTCTAATCCCCCCGGGGGGATTCCTCCAACAATTTTCCTTTTCACAATATTTGTAATTCCTTCAAAATGATGGCACCGCTTGCCTTCATACTTATTAGGGTTTCAATATTTCTTCAAGTAATCAAGATTTCATTCCTTTTATAATTTCTCATAAAATCACACAAAGCTATGAGTCACCTCCAAACCACCATTACCTAGAAAGAAAAACCCTAAATCCTCATACCAAATATTTATACCAGCCTGGTAATATGGGAGGAGTAAAACATGTAAAAATGGGAGGAGGAAGGTATCCTACATGATCTACTTCAACAGAGCCAGACTCACGTCAGGGGGAACAAGTAGAAAAAATATGCATGTTTCGAAAGCAACATTGAATAAAACTTTTTTCAAGATAAGTAAGCAAAGAAGAAAACTTCAAACTCAGCCGCCACTGAGTATAAAAAAAAAATATACAAAGAAGAATAACAGGGAAACTCAATTGCCGGCTGCGTCTTCATCACTGTTGGGATCCACATCTTGTACCACTTTCTCCAAAGACGCCTCAACTTATTCTTCGGGCACAGCAGCTACCGCCTCAACTTCTTCTTCGGGCACAACAGCTGCCGCCTCAACATCTTCAACATGCGTATCTTCTGCACCTTCTATAGAATCCATTGTAACCTTGGAAATCATGTCGATCACTTTTGGACGTTCAGTCTCAGGGTCAAGGATTATCACACCACCACGTATTGGGTAATCACACTTCCCATCACCCACAGGACGTTCGTGTTCAACCCTCCGTCTCTTCAACCGAGCCGCAAACCTTTCAACTCTCGAGCTTACTGGTGCTTGTGACGCCTCGCGTTTCCACTTCGCTCGCAACGCTTCTTCATGTCTTTGTTTCTCCTCCATATCGATTGCAACTGAAAGAGCACGGAGCCGCCCCCTGACAATGGTTAAATGCAAGACAGACATTCCCTGTATGGCATGGCTGACTTCACGAAGTGGAAAATCAATTTTAGCCATCACCTCTTCATGCGCGCTAGCTTCTGGTTTATCAACTTCAAAACTTTTTTCTGAAGAAGCTGCAGAGTGATCATCACCAACACCTTTCATGATATACTGCAAAAAAAGAGGTGAAAATAAGTTGCGGCGGCACATAAAAAATATTATAATCACAACTATCGTCGGTCAATTAAGAAATCAACGTATGGAGCAATACCTGAGATGTTGAAGAAGACGATCGCCTAATGAGAAGAATACATGAAAACTTCTTTATATGCTTCACGATCCAACAAGATCCCCAGGAGAAAAGAAGTCCACCTTTGCCGCTTTCTGAGGCTTTTGAGTCGGGATTGTGATCAACAATGTTTATCGAATGCTAGGCACACAGAAAGAGGAAAGCAAAGGTGGATCGACCCACCAAGCTGTACTTCCCCAGCCGAGTTTTACCATTGGAAGGATCAACTCAACCGGTTCCAAGTCATTTAACACACATGACATACCTCCTCCCACGCAACGATACGATCAACCGAAGCAGGCACAACAAGCCCATGTTCGATCAAACAGGCACATGCCCCCACGTGCCTATCAAGCAGGCGCAACAGAGTGACGTTGGTTGAAGCATATACATGGTGGGGTCCACATTCATCTAGGGTTACATGCACAGCTGCCCACTTTCAAAGCAAGAATGCTCGCATCGGGTCCCACCAAAGCGGGCTCTCTACAGAGGCAGGCATAGCAAGGACAGGATGACTCGTCTCTCCTGGTAACATCAAACTTTATATCAAAAGTTTTATCTTTATTAGTCACCATCTTATGCCTACCCTGCAATAGTGTAATCATTACATGCTAGGCAGGGGACTTAATGTTGATGGTGGATTTCTATTTAAAGGCTAAAATTGTAAAAAACCAATTTTTGTAAGATGACGCCCTGCAAAGGATAAAGCCTTCAGGTGATGAATATTTCTCGCCATGATAATTCATTGGAGCATGTGCAACCATCCCTGAGAATTATAACCTACCCAGAGCGGAGCATGTAGCAACCATCCCGATTTTCTGTAGGTTTGCAGCATTACTGCTTTAATTAAAGCCTTGTGTTCGACATGCAAACACCCGTAGGCTACCTGACGGAGGGTTATATTAGCCCCGTTGAACGCATGCAAGACTACCCATGTTAGTCTCACCTGCTGAAAAACAAACCCAAAAATAGATCTCATCCGTCCAACTTCGCAGACATAGATGGAGGGTGTAAATATAGATTCAGGGGGTCCTAAGCATGCTACCATGATCACCTCGGACCCAGCTTCATGCATAACCGAACGGTCAAGACCAACTACAGTTGGTCCTTCCAAAACGTGCGCTCAAAGTGAGCATGACGCATGGCTAGGGTTTCTTTTAATCGTGAACGTCCAACTTCGCATGCATAGTTGGACGGCTTAGATTATACCCTAAAACAAGTAGTGAAGTGATGATACACCATTGGCGGACCCATTTTCTACCTACATGACCGACTCACTCATAGGAAAGCCGTGGTGCAAGAAACGATTGCCCAAACAAGGATAGGTTAACGCCTTATGCAGGCTGAGAAGATCCAAAACGATCACGACCATCCGACTTCGCAGGCATAGTTGGATGGCTTAGATTGCGCCCATGGTCGTAGAGCAAGCATGTACATGCTCACTGTCGGCCAAAGATGTTGCATACATGGTCGGTTTCCCCAAAGGAGGCGCACGCAACCCAAAACCAATCGCCCAAAGTGGCCGGTCCAAAATCCTAATTAGGGTTTGCGGCGCATATGTCACAGAAACATCTCGAGCGTCCATCTTCGCAGGCTTGGATGGAAGGCAAATATGGAGACTTAGAAGGAACCGAGCATGCTAGCATGACCACCGTGGGCCCAACTTCATGCCTAGATGATCGGCCAAGACCGGCAATGGTCAAGTTCCTCGGTATGCGCGCCCAAAGGTGGCATGTCATGGACCCTTCATAAGTTCTAATCTCGACCACTCGTCTTTGCCACCTGAGTCGAGTGGCTTAGATCAAATCTTTGCGAGTCAAGCAGGCATGGGCGTGAACACCATTGTACCACCTCCATGCAGGGCCAATCAGTTCCTCCATAGAAATTCCCTTAGCATGCAAACGTTTGGGTTGAAAGAGGCAGCATGCGCGCCTCCCATCCAACGATCGCAAGTAGGGTTACAAGCCATCTCGTCCGTCCAACTTTGAAAGCTTGGACGAATGACTTAGGGTGCGAATTAACCAGCAAACAAGGTATCACCATGATCACCATCCGTCACTCTTCTTCAAAGGGTGACCGACCAAGGCGTGGCCTGCCCATACAACCTCCAAACGGTCAGCTGAAGATGGATGCATGCGATGACATACCAAGTTCACGATTCACCCTGCACTATTTTACGTGGGTCCCACGATCCACACACTCGAGACATCAATCATTTCACAAACTGGGGGATACAAACTGGGGTATTGGTCTTGCGGTTTACAGCGTGCAGCGTGCAACACACCATCACAAGATCGTGTGAGGGAAACATGGGCGGTTAGCGATGATAGGAGAAGTGGGAAAGCAACCGTGTGACACTAACACACGACTCCACTTCCTCCATCACTCCACTTCCTCCACTTTCCCACGAGAGACGTGATGAAGGCTTATCGACTTGTATAAATAGGTTCTCATCCCTATTTCCAACAACAACAGAAAACAAGTGTTAATACCATCGTATTCAACACCCAGAGCATGTCTGCAACATTTGCTAGCCTGCTCAACCTTCTGTTAACAAGTCATCAAATAGCCTTCACCTTCATACTCTCAACACCTTCTTCGCTTCCCTCCCTAAGATCAACCTCACATCCTTCACCTGTGACCGAAACAAATCTGGAATGGCCGTGTCTTCGGTTTAGGCCAGAATTATACAGATTATCTCTCGAATCGAAAGTACTCATCGTGCAGCACATTTGTTGAAGGTTTAAATTCACTTCTCATCCACACACACCCAAAATTACCTAAACCTGCAGAAGTAGTTTTCTCCCACAAACAGTTGTGTACCCTAGCCCAAAAGGTTGTGGAATCCTCCCTTTCGGAGGATTGACGTCTAAGTCAATTTTCCGCATACCATGCTTTGGTGATTGCCAAATCTTCATTTGAATCAAATGATTCCATTTTTGTTTGTCGAGAGCTATTGGGTGAGTTAGATGGAGTGTATGATGATATGAGCTTTGGAGAGTATATGGAACTATTTTTATGTTGTTTTGTAGAGAGAAGTAGTGTACTTATAGGATGGTGGCCAAATTTGGCCGTTATAGTGCCCAAGTACAAGTCAATCAATGAAATTGTACTTGCAAAAAATTTGAATTTTGAATTCGCCGGCGAGGTTTGTTTTCCCCAGTATGCCGACTAACTATGGCCGGAAGGGTGGGAATTTTGTTACCATGCCGACCTTATGATGATTTTAGGCAACATGAGAACATTTTCTTTTGTGTATCAGCCGGCAATGTATATGGACATTTGTCTGTCGGATATGATAAGGTCGACAAGGTATAAATTTTCTTACCATGCCGACCTTATGACTTTTAGGCATCAGGAGTTCAAGAAATTTTCTGTTAAACCGTCGGAACGGTATTTGTTCACTAGCGTGCCGGCTATAGTGTGGTCGGAAGGGAAGAAATTTTCTTACCATGCCGACCTTATAACTTTTAGGCATCATGGGTTCATGCAATTTTCTGTTAAACCGTCGGAACGGTATTTGTTCACTAGCGTGCCAGCTATGATGTGGTCAGCAAGGAATAAAATTTATAACCATGCCGGCCTTATGATGATTTTAGGAACCAAGAGAAGGTATTTTCTACAACAAATAGCCGGCAGGTTTGATAACATAATCACAGCCGTCTTGGTATTGATCTGATTACCTTGCCGACCCTGGTATACAAGCATTTCCTGCTGTCAGGGCCGGCAGTCTGACACTTCAAAACCTTGTTGGCCCTGGTTTGGTCGGCAATGTAACTTAAAAAACATGCCGGCATAAGTATTGAAACTTTACGTAGGGAAACAAACCATTCATTCAACAACTAGAAATCCAACACTTATTGTCCAAACTACGAAAACATGTCCCATAAATCTTAAAAAAACATTTATCCAACCATTAACCTTAACATTTGGCCAACACAACATAAAGAAATAAACTAGGAAAGCATTCATTCACCACCACGACCACGGACCCGTTTAGGAAAACCACCACTACTACTACCTTCACCACCTCGGCCACTACGAGCCCTCTTTTTGTTAGCATTCATCTTGGCTTGTGCTTCCCTCATAGATTTTTCTTCCATCTTTACTTCAACATCAGCTTGCTTGAACAATGCATAGGCATCCTCATTGTCAATATTGCAAGCATAGTCAATGTGCTTGCTTTGCTCTTCAATCGAAAAAGGCTCTCCTCTGTCCTTCGCGCAACACAACACCTTCACAAAGGTCTTCAAATGCTCCTTCTATTTTCAATTAAACAACAAACAATTAATAGAATGATTCGATAATGTAATCTTAAAATAGTAAGAGCAACTCTAAAATACTTACAAAGAACTTAAGACTTGTTGCTGGGTCTGTCGATGCCATCTTCCTCTTACGAGCCAATTCTTCAGCAGTCATTTCCCTAATCACAGTAGGACGAGCCCAACCCAAGTACCACGCCATGTATTTCTCACTGGCTTCATGACGGTGGTCACCTCGTCCAAAAGACTCACATTGATGTTACGGCCACGTCTATCGTCCCTATGTTCTTGATATGGCGCTAGATCGTAAGAGACGTTAATATTTTTTGGGGACGTGGTGCAGTCAGCCCTGTTCACAGTAAAGAACGGCTTATCTTCATCAAAATTAGATTCTTCTTGGACGTAACCCAATTGTCGCATTACCCGATGTGGATCGTACATTGAATATCCTTGGGTGCACAACAACAAGGGTCCATAGTATAATGCAACTTCATCTCTCCTTTGGATTAAACCTTGATTTCTAGAATCCCGATACGGATCAAATATCACCTCCTCCGCAGTCAATTTGTTGATGGCCATTCATATTTTGATAAGATTTTGCGGCATTTCCTTATCCTGAGTACCCTTAAAACTATACCTCTGCACTCTTGGATTATCAAGAGCAACATTCACATCCACTTTGACGTAGGAGTTGGCTTTCACTAAAGTAGGGAAGTGCTCATATATCCAAACCTATGCAAAAAAAAAAGTTTTGTAAGAATCTTCTCTTACGAGAATTTTGAAAATATAAATGATTTAGACAATACAATTACCTGGAAGAGACATATGTTTCTGTTAACTTGCGTAGTGAGTTCCCTAGAACCCTTTGTCAACTCATTGTTCAAGAAGGCTACCACCGCATTACCCCAAGAATACTCACGCATTTTATCTAAGGGATCCAATAGTTGCAAATAACTGGCGTCGACCAAGCTTCCGGAACTGTCGGGGAAGATACATTTGCGCAGGATGTATAACAAATAAGCTGACGTGGTAGCATTGATTCACACCGGGTTCACCATTCCTTCCCTATAATAGATTTTCTTGGTGTCACATAATGTGTCCCTCAACTGCTTTATATTAAACTTCTTGGTTAGACGACCATCCTTCTTCACAAGCATAGACTCCGTCTCAATTTGATTCCAACCGAACAATTTCTAGCACAATTTGTAAATATCATTCAAAGAGAACTTATTATCGAAGCCCTTACAGACTGCTTTTCCCTCAACATCGAGGCCTAGAATTTGATGAGCATCATCGGGAGTTATCTCCATCTCACCGAACATGAATAACATTGTATCAGTCTCTCCGTAGAACCTCTCACAAAATGCATATACGGTAACTCTATCATGCTCAATATTCGAACTCTCCACCGCAGGCCACAACCCGTAGTTCTTGACAATCACTTTCACCTCCTCACATTCATCATCAAGATCCCAAGTCTTATTCACTGAACATGAAGCTTGGTTCCTCATGAGATGGACGACATGCTTCTGATCCTAAATACCAAAAAAACAAAATGAAAAGAAATACAAACACTTGACGTTAATTTAAGATAGTTACACACTTAAATAAAAACAAAGACGGCTTGAGATTACTTACGATAGTATTATGGATCGTACATGCCCATGAGTCTTTGTATCCAAAAAGAACATTTCCACCATCTCTTGGGGTCCCCCTTGGAGGCTCACCTTTTTTCAGTGTAACCATCAAGTGAGGGGGAGGCATGTGGGAATCAGCTGGTTTAGTGATAACCCTCTTATTCTTTACAGTTTCAGTTGAAGTTGAAGCTTCGGCTTGTTGAACATTAGCTCGAGTTTGTTCTCCATCTCCATCTTCTTCTTATTATTCTTCTTCCACTGCCTCTTCAACAATTTCTTCTTCGATATCCTTATCTTTATCT
The DNA here is from genome assembly GCA_023529315.1 of Papaver bracteatum. Lineage (NCBI taxonomy): Eukaryota > Viridiplantae > Streptophyta > Magnoliopsida > Ranunculales > Papaveraceae > Papaver > Papaver bracteatum. The sequence goes on from JAJJWX010000603.1 coordinate 2,657,159, forward strand.
CCATTACCATCATCATCATCATTACCTCCTCCAAAATTAGGCATTTCTTGATCACCATCATCATCATCATTATTACCTCCTCCAGCATCCGGAGTTCTTTCATCAACATCATCATCATCACCTCTTCTACCAGATGGAATTGATTGGTCTTCATCTTGAGTCTCGTCTGAATCACTGGGTTCCGATGGTGGTTCGAAATCATTCGGTACACGAGTCTTGAGCGTTCCTGGCACAACATATGCCCCTCGATGTGTTGAAGTCTAGCATTTTTTCACCAACACGCAGAGGTCTTGAAGGAGGACTAAGAGATTTCAGAGCTTTTTTCTTTGCCTTGTGCAACCTAAACAAGAACAATTAAGAAACAAAATTATAAGTAGGTAGGGTCGAAAAATATAACATTGCCGGCTACATAACAGTCGGAAGGGTCGACAAAGAAATACATGTCGGCTAAACATAAGCCGGCAGGGTATGATTCACATAACCTGCCGGCGTATAACAAATACGAACACAGTAGATACAAGGATTTTTCACCAAACCATTCGGCAAGGTCCATTACCCATACATTGCCAGCTAACAAACAACCGACATGGTTTTATCCAAATACCATTCCGGTTTTAAAATTCAAGGCATCAGGAGACACAAAAAACTTGAAATAAAGTCGGCAAGGTAAAAATTTATAACCAACCCGGCTAACAAAAAAAACTTCTGCCGACAGGGTATGAGGTTGAATAACTTGTCGGCCCTGCAAGTACCAGTTACATGTATTCAACAGCTGGCACGATCTTCAACCTAAGAGCCTGCCGGCAAAACCCTAACTATGAAAATCCGGCAAGGTCGATAACATAATACCTTGCCGGCGACAATAATTGAAAATCAAAGAATCGATTTTTCTGACCTAATTTGACATGCAAACATGAAATTGAAGTATTGGAGTGAGTTTAAGTAGGCCCATACTTTCTTAATTGCACCATTTCTTTGTTTTGAGCGGGTTCAATTTCTTCTCCTTCAACCTTTTTTTCTTCACTTTTTGTTGAACTAGTTTTGCAATTCCGGGGTTGTATTGATTGGGTTTTCTATTAGCGTCTTTCAAACGACTTTCCATAGGTCTTGGCGGATCCATTGATGAAGATTAATCAGAGTTTTCGAATCGATGAGTTTCGGTGGTGGGGGATGGAGGAGCCGGTAATGTGTTTGAGGAGGAGAAGAAGAAGAGAAGAAGATGAAATGAAGAGAATGAAAACTGATTTAGGGTAATTAGAATTATAATGGGAAAGGGTAGTTTTGTAACTTACCCATTAGGACTCTCCCTAAAACCCTTAAAAAGAGTCCCTTTAAATTTGGGTATACCCCAATCTCTCCAGGTTATATTGATTTCTTATGCTTTTCATGTTAATAATCATGATGTTTTTTTTTTAATTTATTATGTTATTTTGTATAAGTTGATTCATTTAAAAAAAAATTATATTGATTGTTTTTTTTTTGAAGCATGTATATATTGATTGCTAATCATTATTGCTAAATTATTCTAAATTTTGATTTTAAACATTATATCTAGGTAATATTATTATTTTTTCTATTATTCTAGAAATTATATTAAAGCAAAACAATTGAATTTTAATTTGTGAATATGAATTTATTGCATTTGACCATTAGTGATTGGAAATGAGTTTGGTGTTTGTACGCGGGTAAATTATGCTCATTAGAAAAGGAACAGACATATATAAGTCTCCATGCTATTGAAATGGTAGGCCTTTATGGCATCTCACTACTAGTGGCTACCCTAAGAAGATTGTTCGGGGAACAGTAGTGGTTTGTTTACCAGAATAATCTGACAAACTAGATTATGAATGTAGAATTTGAGGTTGAAGATTTTGAGTAAGAAAATGTTAAGTATTTGTGGTTGAGAATTGCGTAAGTATTGTTGCGAATTTTTGTGCATGATTTTGATTATCGCATCTGCTGCATTTGTTTGTTTATCGATGCACTCTATTATTTTTGGAAACTTCCTACTGAGTTGTGGGTGCTCACCCCTTTTTTCCTCCCTTTTCCACAAATAATTAAGAAACACTAACCATAAAAGAAATTATGTATTACGGGGATTTGGGTATTGCGTTATGGATTTAATCATGGTGTTAGTTCTATTTTAATTTGGTACTTTTAATTATTATGTAATTATTATTATTTAACAGTTTTGTAATTTTTAAAGTAAGATTATATTTCATTAAGAAAAATTTATTTGAGCTTGAATTTCTAATTTTATTTATTGAAATCTTTTTAAACGAAATATTTGGTCCTACACGAGTGGCGGTCCGAAAATTTGGACTTGCTAGCTGGATCGAAACCGACCCAAAAGGCCGAATCCTTGTCCCCTGAAAGTCCGAAAATCTGGGCTGTCACAAAACTGTTAAAATCCAAACAGAGGAAATCAGGGTTTTACCTTCAAAATGCTCAACACACCACATAATCTCCTCTCTCCAACTATTGTAAACTTCCATGCAATACTCCATTTTGATCAAGAGACCTTTTCGGATTTGAGCAGCAAAGCAATATTCTTGAAATAAATGACTTTCATTCTCCATAATATCATCACACAAAGGACAGTGAGCATTGGACATGAGACCCCACTGCATCAACTTCTCTCTAGTTTTAAGTCTTCCTTGCAGAGCTAGCGAAGTTATAAAAGAATGTTTGGAGATATGAAATTTAAACCAAACCAAACAACACCAGTTAGGACTTTATCTAGAAGGAGTAAGAGCCAAGTAAGTATCCTTCACACTGAAATACCCATAAGCACTAACTGACCAAACCCGTTTATCCTTCTCATTTACATCAAACTCTACCAAAGAAACTTGAGCAAACACAAACAAAACTGCTTCATCATCACTGAATGGCAGACTCCACTTGCATCGCTCAAAATAGTTGGGTATGTCTTCACAAAAAGTTAACTTTTCGACTTCTAAAAGTCGTTTTAAAATTGGACAACCAAACTGACTTCTGACTTTTCGACTTCGAGAATTCAAAAAGCTACTTCTGATGTGCTATCCAAACATGCTATTAACATAATCAGGGTTCCACCTAATCTAGATTCGAGCTGAATCATCATTATTATAATTGTCCATAAAATGACATTTTGGCATAATATTATTCCTACTTCTACTAGCACTAATACTTTGGACATGTGTTTCCACCGAGCTAGTTATTCTCACTACGGCTTAGTTTGGTATTGCTGCAGCTTTTATAAAAGCACTTTTCTGCTGTGCGTTGGTGTGCTGTGCTGTGAGAAAAAAGCAGTTAGACGTTTGGTAAAATATTAATTAAAACTAAAACTGATTAAAAGGGAAATCAAAGTGTGTTTGGTAAAATATTATATTCAACCATTGTTGTCGTGGAAAATGACAAAAACAGACATATTTCTGAAAATAGTTTTATTTAATTTTATTGAGTCTAAAATAATTAACTTTTTTACTATTAAATATACTAATTGTTACTGCTATTATGATTGTTAAAAAATATTTTAGTTAACCACTTTTTAATATATATATAATTTTCAAACAAAAAATCAAACTAAAATTAAGTAATTATTTTTTTTATTTTTTTACAAATTAAATTAAATGGTATCATAAAATAGTTTGAAAATAAAATATAATAATATTTAAAGAACAAAATATAGTAAATAAAAAATTGATTGTATATATATACAAGGGTAATTTTTGTCATTTACAATATAAAATAGGAACAAAAAGGATAAATCAATCATTAAATTTTGGTGGGACCAAAGCTTATGCTTTTGTAGCTTTTAAAAGCTCCTCCTCCTCAGCTTTTAAAAATTGAGGAATTTGGGAAGTGCTTTGGGTAAAAAGCACTTTGATTTTTTTTTATCAAACACCAATTTCAAAAATTATTAACATATATAGGTTTTGAAAGTGCTTTTGAAAAAATAAAAGCATTACCAAACGCAGCCTACTTCTAATAAGAGAACTAACTTCTACTTGTTTTAGAGGGTCATTCAACCCCCTAATGTTCCAGGATGTTATTTTAAACATTATTAATTTAGTTAAAATTTTGTTTTTTACATCTACCATACTTCTTCAGGTCAAGGCCTTTAGAATACAAAATTTTCTTAACCAAATCAGAACCACCAGTTTTAGGAAAATGAGCTTTGAGTCCTCCACCAACATCACTAGGACAACCTGAATCAACAAATATGAATATCCTTGCCTAACAATGAGGTATTATGCATAATATTTAAATCTTGTTCCCCCAATACTTCAAACATATTAGCAGACTGAATGACTCTACCAGCAGAAGGCTTCTCCAGTATAATCTCATTACTCTTCTCTAGAGGTTTAACAGATTGGTCAACTCTATCCATAAGACTAGGACCAATCTATTCAATAAGAGGAACATTCTTCTCACCAACTTGTTTATTCTTAGAAGTTTCCTTGTTTCTCTTACAGCCTTTAATGACCCATTCTTCCTTGTTAGGCTTGCTCTTTGTGACTTGAGCTTCCTCTCCGTTTGTGCTTGAACAACAACTTTCATACATTTAAGAACAAAATGAATAAAAGTATGACAAAAGGTACACATAAGAGGTTTCCAAGGGTATTCTACAACAACCTCAAAAGCTAATTCACCATCAATGTAAACTGGAATAGAGCTAGGGAAATCACAGTCAACATCAACTTCAAGACAAATCCTAGCATATTGTTCATTTTAGATTTATTCAAAGTTTGCTTATACAACATAATAAGCATACCTACATAACTAGCAATATTACCAATACCATTTTCATTCCACATATAAAGTGGTACTTTCCTTGGATTCATCCAAACTGGAATAGTCTTAAGATCTTCCAGCTCCTTCTCAAGATCTTTATGCCAAGGTCTAATGATAAACAGTTGACTAGTAATATAGATAGATCCATGTTCAAAAACAACAATTCTATCTTCTTCAGATTCAAAATCAAACACAAAGGAAAACTCATCATGAATAGTCATACTGAATTCACTTTTCACTTTCCAAATACAAGACACCATATTCTTCACCAACATAAACGATGGACGTTTACCAACAAAAGCCCCAATCACTAGATCTTCACATTTTTTGATATCCACAACATAATCAGCATAATGGGAAGAAACTGCTTTATTTCCATTGACAATAACAGGTTGTTTAAACATCTTCTTCTCCTTCTGGGATTGAACCTTTTCGCCGGAGAAAAATTCAGACCAAACAATAGAACTAAATTTGGGAAAATGATCAAAGCCAAATCTAGAACTTTGTTTCAAAAGCCATAAAACTACCCTCTGCCTGATGGACGTTTACCAACAAAAGCCCCAATCACTAGATCTTCACATTTTTTGATATCCACAACATAATCAGCATAATGGGAAGAAACTGCTTTCTTTCCATTGACAATAACAAGTTGTTTAAACATCTTCTTCTCCTTCTGGGATTGAACCTTTTCGCCGGAGAAAAATTCAGACCAAACAATAGAACTAAATTTGGGAAAATGATCAAAGCCAAATCTAGAACTTTGTTTCAAAAGCCATAAAACTACCCTCTGCCTGATGGACGTTTACCAACAAAAGCCCCAATCACTAGATCTTCACATTTTTTGATATCCACAACATAATCAACATAATGGGAAGAAGCTGCTTTCTTTCCATTGACAATAACAGGTTGTTTAAACATCTTCTTCTCCTTCTGGGATTGAACCTTTTCGCCGGAGAAAAATTCAGACCAAACAATAGAACTAAATTTGGGAAAATGATCAAAGCCAAATCCAGAACTTTCTTCCAAAAGCCATAAAACTAGCCTCTGCCTGATAGAGGTGATGGACTGATGTGATTGAAGAGAGCAGATGTCGACATTTTGTCACGACATAAAATAACAAAAACCCAAAATACCAAGAAAGTTCAAATCGCGCCACCTCACACCTCTCTCCTCGCATGATTAGAAAATCTTACGTTTCACTGTATCCGCGAGTTAAGTAAATACACATGACAATTATCTTAGATTCTTGTTACGTACACTTAAATGGCTGAGTTACTCTCACTTATTTCAATCTCGTCCATTAACTACTTAACCAATCAAATAAACAAGTCAAATTAACACTCTTTAAAGGATTATGCATAAAATTAACAACTTAATCAATCAAATGAATGTTTTAACAACTTAATCAATCAAATGAATGTGTCAAATCAACGCTCCTTAAAGGAGTGTGTACAAATCGGATTCTAGTTGTAAACCCACATTTTGACACAGGAGGATAAGAGTCTAAAGTCCTATGAATGGTAATGTGGCATGGGCCACTACCTTGGAATGATCCTGGAACTATCTCAAGAAAGTTCCCACCACTTCAGCCATACCGTGATAGCCTAGCATAAAATCAGCATTCAATTTGGTTCAAGATGAATCTCACCGTCGTTTGAAAGGCAGTGAAGTCAACCCCTCTAGTAAAGCGGGTACTGAATCTTGTACCAGATTAGTAAGTGAAATTAGAGGAAAAAACCATTATTCATGAAGAAGCTGAACGGCGTACTCTAAGCAAAAACATCTGGAAAACTGCCAAACTTATATTTCCTAAGGTGGTAAATGAAAGTACGTACCTATAACTTGTCTAAACTAACAACTAGAGTGAAAACTGCAAAACTTAAATTTCCTACGGTGGTAAATGAAAGTACGTACCTATTAACTTGTCTAAACTAACAACTAGAGTGAAAAAAATTGGCAAGGAAGAATTTAAAATTCGAAAAGGCGGAGCTCAATCATTCCCTCTTTCGTCTTTGGTGAATACCAAGCAACTACTTTCCCCGAACGGAGAAGCCTCAGAGAATAATTCAAGCTGTACATGATGTCCTCCATATGCGGACCTCGTTTTCCGCCTGACACCGTGGAGCCGAGTGCAAATTTCGAATCTACTCGAAACACAATTGGCCCTGCGACCTGCATTATATGAAAAATGTTATCACATCATCATCAAGAGAAAAAAGAAGAAGAATGTGGATAGAATCCAACTGAAATGAAATTTTATCAATAGTGTCATCGCTGATGCAAAATGCATTAGCATCTGTTATTTGTTGTGGGTTCAACCCTGCGTATCAATCATTACATTGTTAACTTCAGTAAGGAAATACAATGTTAACATATTCAAGCAGATGGCTAAGAGATAGTTATCCTCAAATTATATGTGCAAAAACAACTAAAATATAAGAACATACCTGTTGTTGTAATATAAAGTTAAGTCTTGGGGAAGAAAGCGGATTCACTTCTTTGCTAGAACTTCCAAAGACATTAGAAACAAGATCTGCAGCACCTTTGGCGGAAGCAGAAGCCGAGCAAATGTCCAATCTAGCATCAACCCTAGTCAGGTCTCCGTATGACTTCCTGAATTTTCCATGTTGAAATGTATAGCAAACAGAACCATACAAATCAGCCATTAATGGTTTTCTTATTTTCGGATGCAATGAAACAGTTCCACTTTCTCCCACTTGAATTGATGAATCCTCAGCCGTTGACCCTCCCTTACCCGTCAACCAGGCAGTACAGGTACCACCTAAAGTGAAGGCGTGGCAGAGATCAAAACTTACGAATAAAAATAACTTAACACCTTAAAAACTACTGTAACTTACAATCCTAAGAATTTCAGATATTCTAAAATTATATTGGGGCTAACTATCTCTGTTTCTATATAACAGCATCAAAGATACTTTCCATTGGTCAGTCTAATATGAGGATAAGCATTTGGAACTTGGTAATACAACCCAAACCAGAGTAGCTGTAATAAGACTGAAATGAATTGTTCTATCATGAATATGTGCAACTACAAGTAAGAATAGAAAGAAAATAATAGCACTACGAGATATAGGCCTCAAACATTGCCACATAGTATCACCAGCAGATAACAATCAAGATACAAACCAAAAAAACAGGCATGAGCAAATCAAAATGAACAGTGATAAATGAAAAGGAATGATAGGAGATACTAATAGGGTAGTACATAGTAATAGAATTGTGAGTGAATTGTAACTTATGGTAAAGACTAAGGAAAGAGTGGTTAAATCCAACAGTTGATGATGAAATCAAAAAATCAGATCGATTAGTAAAGGCAGTTAGTAGAGCTGAATTACCAATTATTCCAGATACTGCAGCATGAGATTCTTTAAGACGTACATCATAAGATGGCCACCAAAAAGCACCCTGGTTTGTCTTTCTTGTAAGATCCTCTTCTGTCTCCTTCTGTCTCCATATATCTCTTCTTTTTTCGTAAGAAAATCCAGCTTTTGCGCATAATCCAGGCATCAGATTTAAAGGTGGTTCTCCAATAGAATCACTAAGAGGTTGAGGTTGGCCACTAACTTTTTGCAAACCCAAACGGTACCTCAATCCAGATTCTGAAACTATGGATGATAAATCTAAAGATACTGACTCAGGTACATTCCAGTATTCTCCATTTCGGTCAACAAAAAGCTCTGGCCATGCTGCTTCCATTGTGATGTCGTGATCAGGAAGCTACAATGCAAGACCGAGGAGAACAGGTTACAGCCTCAAAGAAGTCTCTCTAAGGGTATCAAGAGTATTGAAATTTATCAGTCATACTAAAATTACTAAAACAAAATCTTCAAGAATGAGTTTCTGGTTTTGGTAACTTCGACATGGATTTCATTCCTAGCCTACCCCAACTTGTTTGGGATTAAAGGCTTGGTTGTTGTTATTGTAAAATCTTCAAGAATGATATATGTATAATTAATATAGAAAACTGTGTAATGAAGTAAGATACATATGAAAAAATCCTAAGTGTATTTGGGGTCTCAAATTCTAATATACATTTCACATTGTTTCGATACTTGAGAGGGTAGCAAGGATTAGATTATCACCTAAAGATAAAGATAACCATATATCGATATAGGTACCTTAGATAAGGAAGTGGTGTTGTACAATCCTCCTTTGTATAGGAGTAAATACACGTTTAAAGAATGTGGTACTGCTCGTATGCGCGTACCATACTATGATATGAATGTTTATATCGACAAGACGGCTGAAACAAAATCCTACAATAAATTTTGCAACCTACATGATGACGGCATTGAAGAGACATATTACAACTTGCAACCTTACCAAAGCATGTTGACATGCTTTTGTAAAACATGCTCATAAAACCAAAAGGCCAGCAACACCTTGGTGGTATTATAGCCCTTAGACATGCTTCTTAAGAAATGATCAGTGATCATATCTTGTACAATGGAAATATAAACCATAATAACGAAGATATTTAGAGGAACGCTTAAAGTTAACATCAATACGATCCTTGTTGTCTAGGTTGTCCTTTGCACATCACAACTCTAAATTAAAGACGACTCCCTTTCTAGTAAGGGTGACCCTACCCAGGTGAATACTACTTTTAACTCAACAAAAAGGATGGAATGAACTCAACAAGAAGGATGGAATACAGATAGATAAATCAAAATTAAGAAGCTAAAGAAAAACCAAAGAGAGTAATATCTATCAAGCAACAATAATCTAATTGAGAGATGTTCAGCAAGCTTACCTTGTGATATAACTTTGCTTTTGAACGGCGTTTGTTCCAGTCACCTTGTTTTTCAGTACTCACAAGCAGTGACGAATCAGGACCAATAGAAAGCTGTGTGCATAAACCAAGTGAATATATTGACTTATCCACGATGTGCTTTGCAATGTCTTTAATTGCAGGCAATTCAAAGTCATTATTCGCAAAAAATTCTGATTTAATAGAAGTTATGAGCTTCTTTGGACGAAACTGCCCAACTAATCCAAGCCACCTGTACCGCAAACAGGGAATTTAGATTATGGCCTGAAATGAAAACCTAGAGAAACCCATCACAGAAAATACTAGAAAAATGATTCCTAAACATGAAAAAATGACCAACAGTTTTATCAGCCCGTTGTTCTCAATCAAAATGTACAACAAACCCATTACAGTAATCACAAAATAAACAGGTAACAAATTGAAATTTAGTATTACCAGTTGGAAGTGGAAGGTCTAAGCAAGAGAGACTGCATAGAAAAAGAACCAAGTTCCTTTTGAGAAGTAGGTGAGTATGAAGGAATAATACCAAGAGGAAAACCATTACTTAAAAGAGAAAGTTGTTGAGTTCTAAGTACACGACTAGCTTTAGCTCCATCGATAGGAAAAGGTTCCCCAGGTATAGATTTAGCAGAACCATCTAGGGTTTGTGGAGTTGAAACATTTAAGTCCCAGAATGTTGAATCCATTGCTAATCTCATATTTGCCATAGTTTCTTCTCTTTTCAGTTCTGCTTCTCTCTTCCTTATCCGTGTTTTTTCATTTCATTTCATTTCACTATACTTTGGGTACGCGATTTTGCTCTAGCAGCGCTAGAGCCCTTGGATTGATGAATCAAAGGGTGGTGGTGGTTTTGATGCAAATTTCATTTTTGCCCTTGAAGTAAAAAAATGCACTTTCAACCACCACCCTTGGATTGCTTCATCTGACGGCTCTAGCGGCGTTAGAGCAAAAATGCTCTAACGCTGCTAGTTCAAACTTTTTTCCATACTTTGGCTCTATCTCTTTTTCCTTTTTCCTTTTTTTTTCTTCCTTTTTTCCCTTTCCTTTTCTACAACGGTGGGCTTAATTTTACCTGGCGAGATTGGGGTATACCCATATTAAGAACGTTATTTTGGAGACCATGGTTTTTTTGAGGGGACCATAGTCCCATTTTGAGTAGGGGTGCCCTTATCCTATTTTTTTGTAATACCTAAACTACCCTTTTAATTATTTTTTGGTTTTGATTAGTGAAATCATTATTGAAATGATTAAGAAAAAAATAACATTAACCCACCACCGCCGATTACCACCACCACCACCTCCGATTACCACCACCACCACCGCCGATTACCACCACCACCACCCATCTATTACCACCACCACCTCCGATTACCACCGCCACCACCTCTATATATGTAGCTTCATTTAAATCATTAACAAAGATATTCTCACAAACTCATTGCTTGTCATTCGTTTTTGGTTGAAAAAATGAGAAGTATCAAAATGAGTTGAAAATGGAAAAAAGTTGCAGAGAGGTTTAATGGAGGTTTTTTTTTTCTCCAGAGACATGTTCGGTTACATCGCAAAAAAAAATCTTAGCCGAACTAAGAGTTCGGTTATCAAGGATTAATTTTTTCTGAACCGAACTGAGAGTTCGGTTCTTTCGCAAAAAATACTTTTAACCGAACTATGGGTTAATTCCATTTATGCATTTGCAAGTGCAGTTCGGTTGGATCGCAAAAATTGTTAAGTTTTTACTTTAACCGAACGTTTGCCTAATTGCATATATGCATATACAAGCTCAGTTCGGTTGATTCGCAAAATATGTTGAAGTTTGCGAACCAACCGAATTTCTAACACTAGGTTACTTTTAACCTGAAGTTCGGTTGGGAACTTGATTGCGTTGAAGTTTGCGAACCAACCGAACATAGGTAAATGAGTTCGGTTAACTCGGAAAAATAATTTCAAAACCGAACTCTTCTCTATATAGCCAAATGTTGAGTTCGGTTTAATCGCAAAAACAAAATTCTCGCGAACTTACCGAACTCGTTGTTTAAAGTTCGATTTACAACGTGGTCTAGTCGATCGAACCGAACAAAACTATGTAAATTCAAGCATAGTAGTTCGGTTACATTTGATTTTTCATCGCCTAGCCGAACAAACAAAAACTCCATTAAAGCTCGGTTCGAGTTTGCTCGTGATTTTGGATTTATTAACCGAACTGCATTTGCAGAAAGTTCGGTTACATGTTCTTCATATAATATAACCGAACTTTGTTGACATGGTTGAAATTTTTTTGTTACAATTTTGATTTTCAAGATATTTTAGGCCGTTCATAGCAACATTCACTAAGTTACAAGCATACCTTAGCACCCAGATGATGTTTTTTCTCCATATTCACCCATCTCAAAATAATTTTTTTCTTCATCTTCATCTTCTTCTATCACTTTAGTCACTCAATAATCGGAGGTGGTGGTGGGCGGTGGTGATAATCGGAGGTGGTGGTGGGCGGTGGTGATAATTGGAGGTGGCAGCTAGGTTAGATGCTTTTGTTTTTATATTAGATTAAGTTAATTACAATTATTAGGTTAGGGTTAATTAAATTGTTAAGGGCAAATTAGTAATCTCATGATTTTTAGGACAACCCTTAACAATTTAGGTTAGGGTGCCTTAAAATCAATGGTCCCCCCAAAAAAAGGGTGGTCCCTAAAATAATGTTCCATATTAATTGGGGTATACCCAATAAGACAAAATAGAGTGATTTTACTTCAATACCCTTGAACTAAATAACTTAAAATTAAACCCTAAAATTAAAAAATTAAAAACTCTTAATCTTCCCTAATCTCTCTTATCTAATCTCTCTGCTCTTCCCCTTCATCTTCTTCCATTTCTTACATCAAACGAAAATCTTGAACTTTGATTTTCCAAAAAATCGTTGACTCTACCGGCGAAAAGAAGACTATAAATGATGTTTAAACTCACACCCATCATTGTGTTGTGTGATTGGATTGTTATATTAGGTTAGAAATCGAAAATTATGATTTCTGTATTTTTGGCCGGCAAGGTAGTAACATGCATATCTTGCCGACTTTTCATAACAACCATGGCCACTGTAAAAAAAAATCAACAGCCGGCGGGGTATTTTTTGAAGACCCTTCCGGCCAATACAGCCGGCAAGGTCGTAACATGCATATCTTGCCGACTTTTCATAATAGCCATGGCGACTGTAAATTTTTAAACAGCCGGAAGGGTATTTTATGAAGACCTTGCCGGCCAATACACCGCCGAAAGGGTATTTTTTAAAAACCTTGCCGGCGGATTCATTTTTCTGAACAAGTTAAGACGGGGTATTTTCAACAATAGGAATGGTATTTTTATGTTTACTGGGTATTTTTTTTAAGACCTTGCTGGATAATAATTTTTTTCTGTCGTCTCCTGTGTGTCAAAAAAATAAAGTCGGCAAGGTCCACACATGAAGATCATGCCGGCCAAACTTTGGCCGGCATGATCTTCATTCATCGACCTTGCCGACTTTTTATACTTTCAGAACTGAAAGTGTTGATTTTTTATCTAATTTTGAGTATGATTTCATACAACACCTTTGTAATCCCCTTTTTAGAAGTGTTTGGGTTGTGTGCTTTCATTTCCATTGCAAAAGATTTTCTCAAAACAATTTTTTTTTTCCTCAAAATTTTTCCCAAATAAGTTCAATCAAAAACAAAATTTCATAAGTTTTAATTCACTCAATTAATCAATCTAAACTCAATTAATTAAGCTAATCAGATTTTTTTAGTGTTAATTAAACAAGGGTATATTAGCCATTTAGAAAAATATATTGCTAAGGGGTGGCTTCTTTTACTTCAAAATGACCCTATTTTGTCTTAGGGGTATACCCCAATTAATCTGGATATACCCCAATCTCTCCAGGTAATTTTACTGGCAGGTTTGGGTGTTACCCAAATGTATATCAAAATTTAAATGGACCTACCTTGGCAACCGGCAAATGTGGTGAGCTTATCTTGTTGTCCTTCTTGACCTAATTATAATTAAACCTATACCCCACAATCAGTTTAACCAAAAAACAAAAACCTAAGAACACTTGAACCTCTTCATCTTCTCACCCCTTCATCTTCCATCAATCCTTTGAAAATCGTCCATCTTTGATTTCCTTAAAAACGGGTGATTTCAGAAAACAATTAAATAACAATCCAGAACCAAAAGCTAAAATTGAAACCTCCAAATCAACAGAAAAATATAAGAGAAAAATTTGGACTAGTGAAATTGGTGAACCCAAGCATGAAATCCCTGAAGATGTTGAAAAGAACCCATCAGCGGCTAGAAGAAGACCGTAAGTGATGTATAAACTCAAACCCATTACTCTATTGTGTGTTATGATTGTTATATTAGGTTAGATTACCGAAAATGATGATTTTCAAGGTTTACATCGTGAAGGTATATGTATTAGCACGATGCCGACCATTTGTGTTAGTCGTCAAGGTCGTAGGATGCAGATCATCACGACTTTTGATAACGTTAATGGTGATTGTGAACCAATAACCAGAGTCGGCATGATAGTTATACCTCAAATATGACGAACTATGATAGTTATTGTTAGAACACTTCTCGGTCGAACTCGCAAGTTTTGATATCTCAAGCTTGTTATCAAATTAAGTTGTACAAACTATATCTTGATTTCTAGTCTACATTTAGTAAAGTCTCGAATTCGGATTAGAAGTGTGTAGTTGAGTATCAGACAACACTGAATTACCTATTGAAGACGGAGATCAACCGAAGACATTTGGAAAAATTTATCAACAAAAGGTATGCGAAGACCGAACCATTTTATTTACTCACGTGATCACCATTTTGTCTTCGAGTCAAGCTTGTCTTGTTGAAATATCGAAATATGATTCAAGCAATAGTCATTCATATACTGGATGAGCTTAGCTAAGAACAATTTATCGTTTATGAACTGAGTTATGATTCAAGTTAATCATTTGAAAATAGCCCGAGTGATGATGTCATTTGGGAATGTTTCGAATCGATTAATAGAGAGTAATAAAACTACTAAATTTTTGGAACATGGATGGTACACGTACTGGCATAACTGTTGAGTTCCTTCCAGTGGTACACGTACAACTGTAGCTCTAGTTCAGTAGTGACTTATGGTACAGTAACCAGTACACATACTCAAAATTTTAGCTCGTTAAATTAGCTTATCGTACATGTACCCGGTATGCATGCCAAAACAGCCTGACTTTGGATTTGTCTTGAGGTACACTACCTTGACAGTTGAATTCACAAATTGGGTTCAATTCACGTACCCGGTACACGTACTTACCCAGTTGAATATTTTCAGATGTATTCTGAAAAGACGAGTGAAAAAGCGGGGATCTAACAACCACACCCAATATTTTGCTTCGGAAATATGTATGGACTAACTCCAATATATTTCCAAGAGAATCAACTAGACAGTCAGATTTAATCAAGGAAAATACATCCAAGAGTTATATTTATGTTTCTCAATGTAATCAGCAAATCAAACAGATAGAAATTCGTGAGCCTGATTATTATGAGAAACAACTTGAACGGTACCAAAGACTAATGTTCAAGTGTCAATCAATTTATATCAACAAACAAAGGTTGGATTATCTAATTGATTGAACTACGCACAACCTGTGATATTTTAGTTATATAAAAAATATAATGCGGAAAAGAAATAACACATACACCAGAAATTTTGTTAACGAGGAAACCGCAAAGGTAGAAAAACCCTGGGACCTACCCCAAATGTGAACACCACACTGTATTAAGCTGCTACAGACTCTAGCCTACTACAAGTTAACTTCTGAATGGAATGTAGTTGAGCCCTAACCAATCTCACACTGATTAAGGTACAGTCGCGTTCCTTACGCCTCTGAATCCCAGCAGGACTCTTCGCACTTGATTCCCTTAGCTTCTCTCACCCACAACTAAGAGTTGCTACGACCCAAAGTCAAAGACTTAATAAAAAAATATATCTCACACAAAAAAGTCTATTGAATAGATAAATCTGTCTCCCACATAAATACCTACGAGTTTTTGTTCTGTATTTTGATAAATCAAGGTGAACAGGAACCAATTAATACACATGTCTTATATTCCCTAAGAACAGCTTAGTAATATCAATTTTAACTATATGGTAGTAGAACAAGTTATAACGGAATCACAAAGAATGAGGCGAAGATCTTTGTGATTAATTTTTATATCTTACTGTTTATGGGTAAGAACTATTTCTGCTGGTTTTGGTAATTTTGGGTGTGTGGATGAGAAATGAATCTAAACCCTAAACAAATGCATTGCATGGGAGTGCTTTAGATTCGAGAGATCAATCTATACAATACTGACCTAAACCAAGAAATGGTCGTTCCAGACTTGCTTCGGTCACAAAGTGAAGGAGATGGGGTTGATCTTAGGGAGGGAAGCGAAGAAGGTGTTGAGATTGTGAAGGTGTTGGCTATTTATGACTTGTATCAGAATATCGAACTGGCTTGCAATAATGTAAGCAATCATCTCTGGTGTTTTCTGGATACAAATGACAACACTTGGTTTTCTGTGCTTGTCTGTGTTGTTTGGAAAATAGGCAAAGGACCTATTTATACAAGTCATAGAGCGCAAACCCTCATCTCGTAGGAAGTGGAGGAAGTTGAGTGATGGAGTAGTGGGTCATGTGGGTGATTGCACGATCACGTCTTAGCCCACTTCTCCCATCATCGCTAACCGTCCATGCTTTCTTGACACGTTCTTGTGATGGCGCGTTGCACGCTGTAAACCGCCAGACCAATACCCCAATAAGTATCCACCAGTTTGTGACATGTTTGATGTCTTAAGTGTGGATCGTGGGACCCACATGAAGTAATATACGGTGCTAGGTTAAATAACTGAGTTATTTAGGAAATCGATATTCAAGAAATATCGTGTATATTCTGTGCATGTAATGCATTGAATATATTCAATATGCATAAAGCATCGCTGTTTTAAAGCTTAACGGAGTAAGTCACGGATTAAGCATCTTAAAAAAGATGCATGTATATCCATATTCGAATGATCGTTTGGAGGCTGCACAGGCAAGCCCTCCTTTGGACGATCACTCCATGTGGTAGAGTGACGGATGGTAATCACCACAACACTTTATTGGCCACTTAAATCCTAGCCTTGGATGTACAACCAAGCTGGTAGAGTTGGATGGACAAGATGATCTATGACGCTCATCTGCGACCGTTGATGGAGTTTTAGGGTTTTGAAGAGGTGTGCAACCATCACTCTTCAGCTTTACCGAAACCAAGCATGGGAGACATTTTTTTTGGGACCGATTGGTCATGCATGGAGGCGGGCCGTCAATGCACACATCCATGCTGGCTCGTCTCGTGAAGATGCGCTCTAAGACACTCGATTTGACCGGAAAAGAGGAGTGGCCGAGATCGGCTTTCGACATAAATCATGTGCCGCAAAGGATTCTTAAAAGGGGCACGACATGCCACCTTTAAGGCGCACGAATCGAGGCATCTGTCCATGCTTGGCCTAGGACGATCGGTCATGCGTGTATATGGGCCCACGGTGATCATGTTGACATGCTCGGGACCTTTTAAGTCTATATATACACCTTCCATCCAAGCTTGCGAAGATGGACACTCGTGATCGATTAGCGACACATGTAACATGCCGCAAACCCTAATTAGGGTTTTGGATCGGTCGTGCGTATGCAACTTTAACCAATCATTTTTGCTAGCTATGCTCCTCCATTGAGGTGGCCGATCGTGTGGGGGCCACATTGGGCCGTCGGTGAGCATGTGTGTGCTTGTTCCACGGTCTTAGGTGTAATCTAAGCCATACAACCATGCTTGCGAAGTTGGATGGTTGTGATCAATTTTAAGACACTAATGTAATTCTGCGACCCTTTAAAGCATCACGCCAGCCATGTTTTGAGCAAACGTTTATTTCTCCATGGGAAAGCCTATCGAACATGGATAAAATGGGCCCGCAAATGTGCGTGTTGGCGCCTCCTCCATCTTTCATGGTGCGATCTAAGCCATCCAATCAGGCTAGTGAAATTGGACGGTCACGATCATTTTGAGACTGTCTTAAGCAGTCTTGCTCACTCGAGCATCTTCCAAAAGTTGCACGGTCACCTATATTAAGTTTGGCGTTTTGGCATGCTGGGAAGTGAAGCACGATGTTTGACCGGCTAGGGAAAAAACGGGCTCGCTGGTGGTCATTATGGTGATAGCCTGCTCCTGCTAAGGTTCGTCTAGGCTGGTTAAATCATGCGTCTAACTTGCGTGGCCGTGATCATTTCTGAGACTGATACGGACAGTCCAGATTCCCTTTAGGAAATTAAATATGCTCAATCGGGCTAATATAACACACCGAGAGATTTAGCCTGTACGGGTATTTCGTGCATGCCTCATTATTGACACTTGGATATTCATGTTACTCTGCTGAGAGAAACAATCAGTCATCATGCCGCACCAATAATGAGAGTCCTGCTGAGAATAACACAGGAAATACAAGGAAATTCATGCATTAATTAATAATGCTAAAAGTTCACAGGGTATTTGGGATTGTTGCTACATGATCCATCCTGGATGAATTTTGTGTATTTAATTCACAGAATATTTGGGATTTTTGTTACATGCTCCATTCTAGGTGAATTAATAAAGAGAAGAGGTACTCATCACTTATCAAACAGCTTTATCCTCTGCAGGATGTTAGCGCATTAATTTTTGCTTTACAATTTTAGCCCTGAACTAAAATCCACCATCAACACTTACCTATCGGAGATAAATCTCGAGTAAATCTTAGAGAATATTGTACTCAATACGATAAAACAAAGTAAGATAAGAACAAGCAACTACAGAAAAAATAGTTGGGTTTGGCTTCAGATTCCCAATGAAGTCTTTGAGTCGTTAACCTATAATGGTTTTAGGAAAAACTTAAGTTAAAGGAGAATCGACTCTAGACGCAAGTCGCAACTAGTATCACAGAGGAGATGTGGGGATTAGGTTTCCCAATTTCTAGAGTTCTCCCTTATATATTCTTCAAATCAGGGTTTGATCACTTTGTAACAAAGCGATCAATATTTAGATGAAACCTGATTTAAGATTCAAGCTAATATCTTTCAACCGTTAGATTGATCTTAGCTTGTTACACACAAATTAAATATACTTTCATTTAGATATGGGTAACCGTACCTAAATGTGTATATTGAGTTGGCTCAATAACAGTTAACCGAAGTTAGCATATGAACACTTTTCTCTTAACCTTGTTCATCTTAGCACTTATAGATCAATTGATAATCAAATGAATCTAATTGTGTTACTCATAGAGTTGTTCAATTGTTTATATTCTCATAGAAGTATACAAGACACAATTGAAGCAAAATCGCTTTGATTCAAAAGAATCAGTTCATGACTATGATGCACCGATACTGATACAGGGACACTGATACGGCAATACTGATATGGGGATTAGTTCATTTTCAAAAATTGGGGATACGGGATACAGTGGGATACCTGTACTTATTAAAAAAAATATTATATAATATAATTGATTCTAATGAAAAAATCACATAAATAAAAAAATAAAAATCTGATAAATACTATTTGGAATATTAGAAAAAGATTAATAAAAACTATCTAACATCTTGCTCACCCATCAAATATCTAATTGCCTTCATCAAAAATCACGGTTTCTAGTTCTTGCTTATCAAGTGAAAGATTTCTTACTTCATATTCTCCCACATTGTCAAATGGATCAAATGCATCTACACTAATATCTCACATACCACTTTCTTTTGTAGAAGATTGATGTGAGCAAACATTAAATTCTCAACATTTTGGGGTTAAACCTTATTTCTTTTAATTGAATGGATAAAATTCTATGTGCTCCAATTTTTTTCTGAACGACACCGGGCACATGGCAAAAAGCCTTAAAGCTAAACTTTTGTAACACCCACCATAAAATAACCAACAAGTTTTGTTTCTTTATAGTCATCATGTTATTAGGTTTCTTTATAGTCATCATGTTCGTGAGTACAAATATCTCTAAATATTTAGATTTTATGAATAAAATTATAAATGTATAAATTTTGCATATAAAAATATATGCTAAAATTATAGGAAGTATCCCCTCTTAGAGTATCCTGGAGGTATCCCAAAGTATCCCCTAGCGTTTTTGTAATTAATAAAAATTGATACTTTGAATGGAGTATCTGACAAGTATCCTCAGGTATCCCCAAGTATCTGATACGGATACGGCGCCGACACGGATACGTCATCAATTTTGAAGTATCCATGCTTCATAAGTTCATGAACATTTTAGCCACGTTTTGCAAAGATTGCATTCCTTAATTTATAAATGTATTTGTTCATGAGTATGAAATCATACTTAACCGATTTAAGAACTTGAACCACTTAAGTTTGCAAACGGGTACACAAACTTAAGTTCCGGACATTGGTCACAAGTTGACAGTTTGCAAATGGGTATGCAAACTTTAGCTCCGGACCGAACTCAATTGAAAACGTTTGCGAACGGGTACGCAAAATTGGTTCTCGGACTTCAACGGTTAAATCAGTTTGCAAACGGGTATGCAAACTTAAGTACCCTAACTTAAATAGTTGAATAAGTTTGCGAACGGGTATGCAAACTTCCGGTCCTGAATTCCGTCAAAACAGTTCGTACACTAAGTACACAAACCGTAAGGTATCCAGACATGTGTTTTAGCTCTTAACTCCCATTTCAATCATTGAAACATTCTTAGAAGACAGGAATAGCTGTCTCACACAAACTATTAGCTTCAAAGCAATTTTCAAGTGATCGAATGATCAATACGAAACATTTCGAGCCTACATCAAATGACTGTCTCACAAAAATCAAGCAAGATGTTACCAGGTGATTTTTACATGACCATCTTTTGACTTTCGTCAAGAATAATGATGAACGTGGTTAAATAAAAAATCTTTCCAACACATATTTTGAGAAATATATAAGCGAGTTAAACTCAGCTCGAAATATCAAATGTGTATAATATAAAGTCTATATAGCTATACGACTTTTGTCTCAATAGGAGATAAAATAGAAATAAACTTCTGAGTGATAGATGAGTTCAAGTCTCCACATACCTTTGGTTGATGAAGTTCCACAATCTCCCCTTAGTAGTTCTTAGTCTTCAATCGATGAACGTCGTGAAGTCTAAAGCTTAACTACACATTCTATCCTAATCCGAGACATATCTATAAGTAAACTAGAAATCAAGACTTATAGTTTTGATAACTAAACTTGACAAACAAGATTGAGATATAAACGCTTGTGAGTTCGACCGAGCAGTGCTCTAACAATCTCCCTCTTTGAAAATTTTAGTGACAAAACTGTCAATACATATGGATTACAAAATAAATAAACTTTGTAGCTTCTTATCCAAATGCTTGATTTCTTTAGTTCTTCAACATTTCTTGAATTCTTCGTCACTCCAAGTACTCCAGTGATTCTGAACGTGTTCAACTTAGCATCATAGTTGTTAAAGATCCGTAGCCATAACAATAAGAAAACAAATTTTCTCAATTATTGTTATATAATGTCATAGTATTATTTTACAACATCAAAGTTCAATTGTATCACAACTTTGACAATAATACTACGGTGATATGTATCACTCCCCCTTAGTCAATACCTCATCTCACAATGAAAACCACCCCCCCTTACATAATGATCCATAAACCATATGTATATGTAGTGTGAACTACAAAATAATTCTCCCCCTTTTTGTCAATATAAGTTGGCAAAGGTACGAAAACTAGCTGGATCATAATAAAATTCTCAAAGAGATACTTCATGACTAAAAGAGAACATATCAACTTTGTTTAGATGATTTCACATAGTCGAAACTTAGTGTATTCATCAAGCAGTTTATAAAGATACAAGATAACTCCTACAATATTCCACAGCCACACTCCCCACAAAGATATGGCAATTAAGCGCAAGTTCAATTAAGAATTCTCCCCCATAAGATGTCATTCCCGAAAGAACAACAATAGCGACCTTACCTTTACAAGAAAATAAGGATTTCTTTGGACATTAACAAATCACATGAAACATGAATTTGTGTCCAGTAAACTCAATTAAATTAACCACAAAGGAATCTCAATGATTAATTTAATCGGAAATGCTCAACATAAGAAAACTTACGGAGCCGTACAATACTTTCACATAGAAGTTGATCAGAAGATCAATACTGCTGAATATTCAAAGATTCATTCTATTTTTATCAATATTTGCATAATGACACCGTAGACTTAATCTTTGACATCAAAAGTACATTCTATTTTCCATCAATGTTTGCATAATTACATAACATAATAAACTTAACTTTTGACATATATGGGACAATCATAGCTCATGGATGTAAACCCACATATCCCATAACATTATTTGCAATATATGAAACCAATAAAGATTAATACTGCAAAATCATCTTCCAAATAACTTAGAATTTAAATAAATAAATCTAAAAACATTGCAAGATTAAAATCGTTGGCAATAGCTATGGGTAGTCACAATATAGGATATTCCAAACCCTAGTTATCCTTCTTAAAAAATAAGAATAAATTCTCATAAGAAGTTTCCTAGACAAAAATAAAATAACTTCTAAAAAGAACAAAACTGAAGGACTTTAAACATAATCAGCAACCAGAAACCGAACATAAACAAGTTCATCAGTTGCTTTATTCAGTTCGGTCTTCAGAAATTCGAGATTCTTTGTTGCAATTTCAAGTTGTTCACGAACAACCCCAAAATATCGAAGAATATTTCCCACCAATTGAGATGACATATGAACTGGAAGTTTGTTTTCATGATCAACTACATGATATCAGTTTATGATAACAGGGTTCTCATGAAACTTGAAAACTTTGTCAATTCCAACTTTGTCTTCCTTTTTGTATCCATCCATAAAGTACACAATAATATCACAAGAGAATCTTGATGTTACGGAACGAGTATATATCAGTAGAATAAATCCATGATATATATACACGATATTGTCATGGGGAAATCCTAGGGTCACTCGTTTAGGTTCGGTAAGGGTCAGGTGCACAACCGTTCGAGGTTAAGAACCAGGTTCAAAACCAAGAAACCGACGGAGCCTATTTTTTAGAAGTATGTTTTGAAAACATCAAGATTTTTTTTTAAAGATATGACAGAACATCTTACTTAGAAAAGGAGCACAAAGTAGTTGTTGATAGTCAACAAAACAACTGTCATTAAGGAAAACGAAGTTTTTCAAAGTGGACAATAAAGAGAAAAATTTCTCAAGAGTTATCGATCATTATAAAATAACCGGAGCAAAGCTCAATAGTAAGACGATCATTATATTAATTTTAAACCAAAATAATAAAAAATAATACAACAGAGACCACTTTGTCAAGAAAAAATCAGCTTCTTGAGAAATATGTGCATCCTCACACGGTGTCAAAGAGGACGCACATCTGGAAGCAGTCAAGTTGTAATTTGAAGAGAATATAGCTCATCAAGAATATTGACATTTCCCCTTTTCTTTCTTGAATATCATCAGGGAAGTCAATAGAGTTAGTCTCAAGAGAAATAATAAGAGAAGGACAAGAGATACCTAAAGCTGCTGCCTTCCTTGATTTCTTAATGTTACACTTGAGTCTATTTAAACTGGTCTTGAGTTCCGAAACACGATTATTGATATGAATATTCAAGAATGATTGACACTTTTGATCCAACACTTCCTTTAGTCACGTAAGAAGAGTTTGAAGAATTTTCCTTACTCAATGGATCAACAAGGTAGTCATTTGTCTGTATAACACTTTTTTTTTTTACAATTGTAGAAAGACATTGTGTTATTTTTACAGGAAAAACTTGGCTCATCACAACACTTTTCTTTTCTGAGAGTTGGAAAATTAAGACCAGTAATATGAGAAACAGGTTTGATTATTTCCTTAGACATCCAGATAATAATGTTATAAAGTTTTTCATTCCACAAGCGAAAATGACATCTCCTCTCAAGACAACCTTTGTTTCCGCAATAAGAACATTTGTACTAAGAGTTATTAACTTTTCTCATATGACCCGTTTTTAGAGGGAGACAACCCTTGTTTGTTAATTTCTGCCACCGAAGGTAAAATTTTAATTTTGCCATTAGTGGAATTCTTTTGCTGGAGGTTGCCATTGGCATAAACAAAATTGATCATACCACAGCTTGGAGCGTCTATTCCTTCATAGCCAAAACCTCGTGAGTCACGATGTTTTTTACATGCTCCCAGCATAGTAGATAATTTCGTCGAGCTAGCATTGAACTTTTTCAAGTTCTCTCTTCCAGTGATTTGATCTTATCAATAGCAGTATTAGGTCAGTCTCTAATTGTTTTTCTTTAGAGTGAAAAACGTTTTCTCTGTCACTAAAACAATTTTGTTAGGAGTCATATCTTTCTTCAGATTCAGCAAGTTTTTCTTTCGACTTAAAGAGATTTCGACGAAGATTTTCACATTCAGAATTCCTTGAACGTACATCTTTTTCCAGGTCTTTAAGAAGGGATTGTAATAGATTATATCCATAATCAAACCCTTCAAAGAGCTTTCTCATTTTCTTGTTTTATAGACAGAGAGGAGTCAGAAACTCAGGCAGGAAAGATGTTGACTTCTTTTTCTTTATGAGATGGTCAAATAGCTTGATGTATTGAGAGACTTCCTCATCAACATCGTATCCATCATCTGAATCACTTTTATCTGAAAGATCATCCAACAATTTATCTACGCGTGTTTCCTAGTTTACATAGTTTCCGACAATGGAGAGGATGAGAAAGATTTCTTAGGAGAAGCAGAGCTTTGAACCAAGTCAAAACGTTTCTGAATTGGTAATGCCTTGTTTGAGATATCAATAATTTCCATAGAGTCAAATTGCAACAAACACAGACTTATGAGGTCTTAAATGTGTTTGACTGCTCTGATACCAATTGAAAAAGCGGGGGTCTAACAACCACACCCAATATTTTGTTTCGGCAATCTGTATGGACTAACTCCAATATATTTCCAAGAGAATCAACTAGACAGTCAGATTTAATTAAGGAAAATACATCCAAGAGTTATATTTATGTTTCTCAATGTAATCAGCAAATCAAACAGATAGAAATTCGTGAGCCTGATTATTATGAGAAACAACTTGAACGGTACCAAAGACTAATGTTCAAGTGTCAATCAATTTATATCAACAAACAAAGGTTGGATTATCTAATTGATTGAACTACGCACAACCTGTGATATTTTAGTTATATAAAAAATATAATGCGGAAAAGAAATAACACAGACACCGGAAATTTTGTTAACAAAGAAACCGCAAATGCGGAAAACCCCCGGGACCTAGTCCAGATTTGAATACCACACTGTATTAAAATGCTACAAACTCTAGGCTACTACAAGTTAACTTCGGACTGGAATGTAGTTGAGACCTAACCAATCTCACACTGATTAAGGTACAATCGCGTTCCTTACGCCTCTGAATCCTAGCAGGACTCTACGCGCTTGATTCCCTTAGCTGATCTCACCCACAACTAAGAGTTGTTACCACCCAAAGTCGAAGACTTGATAAACAAATATGTCTCACACAGAAAAGTCTATTTAATAGATAAATCTGTCTCCCACAGAAATACCTACGAGGTTTTGTTCTGTCTTTTGATAAATCAAGGTGAACATGAACCAATTGATACACCAGTCTTATATTACCAAAAAACAGCCTAATAATATCAATCACCTAACAATAACTTAACTATATGGAAGTGGAACAAGTTATTGCGGAATCACAAAAAATGCGACGAAGAAATTTGTGATTAATTTTTATATCTTACCTATCAGAGATAAATCTCGAGAAAATATTAGAGAAGATAGTACTCAATACGATAAAACAAAGTAAGATGAGAACACGCAACTACAGTGAAAATAGTAGGGTTTGGCTTCAGAATCCCAATGAGGTCTTTAAGTCGTTAAACCTATAATAATTTTAGGAAAAACCTAGGTTAAAGGAGAATCGACTCTAGTCACAACTAGTATCACACATGAGGTGTGGGGATTAGGTTTCCCAATTGCTAGAGTTCTTCCTTATATAGTCTTCAAAAGATATATAACTCTTGGATGTATTTTCCTTGATTAAATCTGACTGTGTAGTTGATTCTTTCGGAATTATATTGGAGTTAGTCCATACAGATTGTCTAATGAAATATTGGGTGTGGTTGTTAGACCCCCGCTTTTTCAAAATCGAAAACTAATAACACTGCAATTATCTAGTTTCCCACCAACGGTACTCGTAGAGCTTCTTGATCCCACATAAGTCTTTAAACGAGCGGTCGTAAGAGATTTCACCTAATTAGGATACTTTCCTCTCTGATTATATGGCTCCACCAGAAATAACAAGAAATGAAGTTTTCCTGGCTCTTAGGATAGTTTGCTAGAAATGCAAACTTAGGTACTTATAGACCACTGATGTTTGGACACCAAGAAATTTCCAAAACCAAAAATATTCTCAAGATATGCAATGAATTCCCAAATTCAATTTTCCTAATTCCAATAAATGTTGGTCCAATATTCTTAATTTATTTCGGATTAGGATCACCTTGAGTACCAAGGAATATCTTTGAACAATAAATGATAAGAGTTACTGCTCGTGTTCAAAGTATGTTGACATCTTTTCACTGCAAATCCTTATTTCTTATTTACATGGATTTACTTCTTGGAATCGGTTCTACCACACTTCCACACAAGTTTAGAATTGGTTCTACCAAAATTCCAAGAATACTATGTAATCGGTCATACCAAGTCACAATGGTTAGTTGTGATTGGTCCAACCAAGTCCTATACATGTGTTCAGATCGGTTATACCAATCACTAGGATCGGTTCTACCTAAACATGGTATCTACTTGTGATCGGTCAAACTAGTCACTAGGATCGGTTACACCAATTACATGGATTGGTCATACAACACTTATGATCGGTCACACCAATTACAAGGATCGATCATACCATCTCATAGTGATTTCTTAGGATAGGTTACACCAATTACCAGGACCGATCATACCAAGTCACAAGTCTAGGTATTGTGATCGGTTATACCAAGATACATAACCTGAGTTAAGATCGCTTCTACCAACTCACACATATTGGTCATCCAAAGAATATGCAATGAATAGCCAGACCAATAAACCTATTGATTTCCTTTTCGATTCATGAAACAAGTTCATGAATGTACTTCCTTTATAAAAATGTCAATTATTGTTTCCTAGGATGAAATCCTCGCCATACACCCATTCACATAATCATAAAAACTATATACAAGATTATGTTGATATCATATCTACGAAGTTCAAAAGATTAGCGTTATACTTTGTATTCTAATTTCTTAATACTATCATCATACTATTATGATCATGTCTCATCACTAGAGTATTATATACAACATGTACAATATATACAACTTCATAGTTATGTTTTCAATATGCACGACTTTAAAGATACGTTAGGAATGAAACAAGTTCAAGTCAATATTATTAAACTCAAGTGGAAGGATGATGTCGTCGTTGCAGTTCGTTGCTTCTTATCATTCTTCAGGTCTTCAGAGTAATACTTGTATGTCTCAACATTCCTAGACTTTATAGTTTAACCTAAACAAAGTTGACTATAGTATTTAATCAAGCAACTCTAGATGAGTTTTGATACTAAAATATGACAACCAAGCTTGACATACCAACTCTTGGTGAGTTCAACCGAGTTATGCTCTAACGATCCGCAGCCCCCCAACCACCACCACCTTGTCAATTTTAGTGACAAAAATCTTATTACATATGGAGCTAAACGAATTACAAAATAACCCATTCTTCATACGCTTGATTCCAAGTTTCAACAACACAATAACCTGCATATATTCAATCAATAAATGTCGTTGTTGACATTTGAATAACAAAAGCTTTTACTCCCCCTAAAGGCAAGCTAGGTAAATATTTAATCCGAACATCTTTGTTATTCCCCTTTTGTAGTAAGAAAAACTACACAACAATATGATATGTTTTTCCCCCTTAGTCAATGCTTTACTCTTTCGTTATGTATAATGTTTAAGCACAATTGTCCTTTCTTAGTGATTAAAAATCACTTGTTACTCCATATATTTCTCCCCTTTTTTGTCACAAAATGACAAAGGTTCGAGCAAATAAAGGACAAAATGAAAGGATCTTACAAATCTATAAGACTTGTATTCAACCTATAAGAGTTAAGCACGAAGGTTTCACACACCATTTTGGATAACCAATATTAAAACCAAAACTATGAAAGTAATTTAGTTTCAATATGTTATCAAGGATTGACTTAGTTTCTGTTATCCAGTATCAATTGGACTAAACAGATGATCCCATATTTTTATCAAGCCACAGACAATAGATACAAACCAAAATAAATTGACTTGCACAATTATTTTCTTAATTGGAAGCAATTGGAACAAATATATAAATTACAGAACCGCAATTGCACCAAATTTTGTTAAGCAAAAACATTTGATACCAAACAATAAAGAAGATACCAAACCATAAGCCAAATAAATTGACACAGTTTTTCTTAACCGGAAAAAATTGAATCACATAAACATCCATACACAACATAATGGAACATATCAATTGTACCGAAATTTTGTTAAGCAAAAGCAAAATATATGCAATATAAACAGGCTTTACTTAAACATGAGAACAGTTAACTAACAAATAAAATCGTTACCTAAATTTCCACAGCCACATATCCTTAGAAATATATATCATTAAGCGCAAGTTCAAATAAGAACTCTCCCCCAGTGTGTTGTCATCCTCTCGCAAGAACAAAAGAACAACAACAAAAGCAACATTTACCAGAGAAAGGTTGATTCGGTTTTAACTAATGCGTGCCAATAGCAAGAGTTGAAAACCCAAAACACATATGTTATGCTAAACACAACTCATGTAAACATAAATTGATTCAACATATTATGACTTTTCACATATGA
The DNA here is from genome assembly GCA_023529315.1 of Papaver bracteatum. Classification (NCBI taxonomy): domain Eukaryota; kingdom Viridiplantae; phylum Streptophyta; class Magnoliopsida; order Ranunculales; family Papaveraceae; genus Papaver; species Papaver bracteatum. The sequence goes on from JAJJWX010000603.1 coordinate 2,685,772, forward strand.
GTTTCAAACAGAACACCTTATGATCCTTTGATAAAGCCTACCAACATGCTAGAACTTAATCCCGTTAAATCAAAAAGCCACACACATCATAAGGGTTACATCATATGAGATCGAATATTAAGGTTAATAAAAACTGAAATCAGACATCTCATAAACCGAAAACACATAGCAAACATATAAAAATTCATTCACAGGTTATGTAATCGGAAACTATCATATGAAACAAAAATTATAATAATTTTATTCATAAATAATAATATTGATAGTTTTATTCAAAATAGACCTTATACAAAGATATCGAAATAAATCAATACATTGATGTCTATTTTCTCCAAATAAGAAACTAGTCTTATTTTTATTATCTTCTACTTGTTTCCATGCAAGAGTCCTTTTAATCCCTCTTGTAACAATTCCATTAGGAATAAATCTCATCGAGTAGAGACTGAAACTTCATCAAAACATCCTCATAATGATTAAGAATGTTAGTAAGATGCTTAACATTATTTGAAGAGTTCTCATAGGCTGTTCTCAACAGTTCTTTTTATAAGAAATTACACGTCTCCATTCAGCATAAACTATTTCGTTAAGTAAAACTCTTCTTTCAATTAAATCTAATACACCATCGAGCAGACTAGATGCATGCACCCTTGAAGAAGATACGAGTTGAATCGAATGACGGAATGTTTCGTTGCATAGAGTTAGCTTGTCAGACTCTAAGGAGTCAAGATATTTCTCAATCTTGTGGAGACAATAATCACTGACAAATTCCCCGAAGACTAATCCATTCACCACATAGATAATGTGATAACACTTTCCCTCAAACATGCAATCAATTTTTTTGTTGAGAACCATAGTTGTCAGTCTTCTCCTTAGATCGTCATTCGATATCATCTTTGAAAGCATGCTTGTGAAAACGTCAAGATGAATATTTTGATAAGTCGGAATATTTATCTAATTCAAAAATATTTTAAAAAATTGAATATATTCGAAAATAGTTTGGATCGACTAACTATGTTATAACCATTAACAATCTAAAGAACTTGTACTTATTGCTATAAATGGATGTATAAAAATATAAAGATTTAGAAATATTGGGAAATGATATAAGGTGTTGGTTCCTTTTAACAATGGATTGGACTGTACTAGTTGTTGTATGTGAGACTCGTAATGCTATATATATATATATATATATATATGTTTGGTGATGGTTTATGGGGGACTATTAGAGCTATGTTCAAATCTTACTCTAGTATAAACAAGGGATGTCTCAATTGTGGTGTATAATAATATTGCGAGTTATCTTATTTGCGAGTTATCTTGCTTTAATGTAGGTATCTCCAGAACTACCTAGTGTGAGAATAGTATCTTTACAATTTGTTTATCTTCTTCAATCTGTTTCGGAAAATAGCTTAGTCCTTATATTTTTATCCTTGGACAATTATTAGAATGTGTTTGTTTCCAACTTTTGATGGAAAATATGGGTCAAAAAGGCAAAGGAGGTTATATAAAGACGTGGATTGGCATGTGTAAACCAAAATCGCAAGGCAGCTTGGGAATAAATAATTTTTATAATTTCAATATATCTTTCTTAACGAAGCTGGCTAGCCGGGTAATGACAGAAAAAGACCAACTTTGGGTGAAACTTCTAGAAACAAAATATTACCACAAATCAAATCCTTTAGAACCTTCGAGAAACTATGAACTCTCTGGGATATGAACAAGTATACAAAAAGGCCTAAATATTATAAAAGGAAATTATATTTGGAAAGTGAGAATGGAGCTAATACGAAGATATTGGAGGGAATTTGGATTCCTAATACATACAAAATAAATAAACCGAGGGATAAAAAAGAACCTTTGCCACAAAAAGTTCAATAACTAATACATACTGAAGGATCCTGGGACACCGAGAAACTAGATGGATTTTTCTCACCAGAAATGAAAGAAAAAAAAATCCATGTTATTACTCCAAACAAAGAAGATAAAGACCGAATTAGATGGAAACACCATCATTCAGGAGATTTCACGGCCAAAAACATTTACAGTTTCCTCATCAGTCAAAATACAGGAAATGGGAGTAATAGCGACTTCCCTTGGAAAAAATTATGGAAGATGCAAGTAATCCCTCATATCAGACTGTTTATTTGGAAATTAGTTCAGAAAGCTTTACCGACCGCAAGTAGCCTATTAGGTCATAACTTGGAGATTTCACCAGAGTGTCCAATATCAACCGGTGGAACCGTAACATCATCTCTTCAGAACATGTCCTTTTGCTAGATTAATATGGTTTGGTTTCTCTTCGGACTCAGTCAATTGGCACATTATCAGACTCGATTAACACTTGGGTTGAAAATTGGATCTCAGTTTCATAAATTTTGTAATTTTGTGAAAAAATTGCTGTCATACTTTGGTTTATTTGGAAATACAATGCGATGTAGTTTTTAGGAAAACCAATCCAGATCCAACATCATTAATTGAACAAATTAAAAAAATCATTCGATCTTCAAACTTCAAGGAAGAGTCCAAAACTCAATGTATCCAGAAAGTAAAGTCTATTAAACCTTCATGGAAGAACTTCAGGATTGGATAATATTCATTGATTTGTCGTATAATAAAGAGAAATTATCAATGGAATATGCTTTATTTATGTACTCGGTCGACCAATAAGCTTTCATGCATATATCAACGGGTTCAGAATGGGTCCCTTCGGCGTTGTACGCAGAAGCAAAAACGTTATTGAAGGCTTTAAAATGGCTAGAAGAAAATATACTTTTAAGTGTCTTTATTGTAGTTATAAACTCTGTAGTTGTAGGAATTCCTACACTACACCCCTCACAAGAACCCACAATTATCAACACATATTTGAAGATTAAAAACAACACTTTATTGATTAATTCTCAGAAATGTTACAATAAATGGAAGAAATCAAGAATACAACCGCTCACAAGAACTTTCTCTCTCCTAAAAACTTTCTCCGGACTCTAAAAATGATCTCTCTCTCTCCTTTCACTTTTTCGACTCTTTATATAGGAAATTACATAGTGGGTGACAGCTAAGCTATCCCTTATTTTTCGGATCTGACTCGCGATACTCTCGCAGTAGTTGTAATATTAACCCTCGCAGACGTTTGTAATCTTCGCAGCATCATCACACTTTTCTCATGTTTTAGTTATCGTCATCCGCTACATCATTCTTTCAATAATTCTGTGACACTGGCAGTGTGTTGTTGAATAGCTCACAGAACTGTCGCTGTAAATCTCGCAGGAATATCGCTGTGGCGATATTCTGAACCTACATCTTGCCTCTTCTCATGTCTTTTCTATGAAGGGGAAAAGATCATGAGAAATTAAAATCTTTTGAAATGCCGCATTTGTCTATCTATTCACGTTCTTTTTTTCTGACACGTATCTGCATCCCTTGCCAGATTTATTACACGTATCTTTTTATCCATTAAACTTATGACACGTTCTTTTCAACCTCTGCGCTCCAACCGTTCACGTCTTCTTCTTCTTTTTTGCATTAATTTCACTTATCTCAAGAATTTTTACCTTCTATATATATATCTTCTTCACTCTTAACTTTCCTTCTTTTTACTTTCTTCTTCCTTCTCTTTGCAATCTCTCTGCAAATTCACTGTTCTTCCGTAAATTCCGCATCTGCTGCTGTTGTAACTTTTTTTTGATATTCTACTCTTTTCTTTATTCCCATACTTACTAAGAATGGCTCCAGCTGGTCGTAAAAATATCATCGCCTTTGAGCAACTCCAAAAGAAACTTAAGGACGAAGGTTTTGCTTTATCTACCATCCCTGATCAAAACCCTAAAGCCGAACTTTCCATTAAATTATTTTCTGATCATCCGTGTTCTCGCAAGAAGATTATAATCTCGCTAGGTCAGCTTGAAGCTGGTCTTCCCATTCCTCTTTATAATCCTGAGCTCCCTTTATTCTATGAAATACTTTCACATGCGAGATTCTCACGTGCCATATATCAGTTGAGTGGGGATTGCATTCGTCTGATGCTGGAGTATGCTACTCGCGGTGCTAGTAAGAAATCTCTTTATCCTGCATCAGCGAAGAATCCTAAATTCGTTGATGTTCCAATTATTCCTACGAAATATACTGTAGAGAATTTCTTTGCAAATTATGATATAATCCCCATGAGGAAAGATAGCACTTCTTGGGGTGTCCGCTTACAAAAGAAGGATGACATTGCTGAAGATAAAATTCTCATGTTGGATATTGACTGGCATCCGGGTAATAATCAAGGTACGCGCCATTCTAGTGATGATAAATGGTGTATTTTCCCATTATTTATAGAGGGTCCCTACATCTGCGGTCCTCATGTTTTACATGCGAATCTCGCAGAGTACCAGCCATGGGTGTTCAGCTGGCCTGAAAGGAATAAATAGGTATGTTCTCTCAATTTTGTGTATGAATTATCATTATCATCTTCCTCATGCTTTTATACTCTCGCTGACTACTCCAATTTTTTCCAGATTAACAGGCTAAAAACTAGCTATCAGAAGCTTAGGAAACCCAGTACTTTATCAGCTCTTAAGTTACTCACAGATGAAGTAAGAAATATTCCTTTGTGATTATTAACAATATATTGTTGCCTCTATTTCTTATCTTTATCTGTGTTTGAAGGTTATCGAAGAAATAGATCATGTTAAAGTTGTAAGGACCAAGGGAAAAGACAAAGGTGCTGCTCACAAGGGGAAATCTGATGCTTCTCGCAAGGAGAAGTCTGGTGCTCCTCCTTTAAAGAAAATAAATGATCAATCTCCTTATCCTTCAACTCCTCAATCAATTGAAAGTTCAAGTGATAATACTGATAATAACGATGATGATGCTGATATCTCTTCCGCGAAGGAATCCTCCCATCCTGAGTCTTCTATGGCTCATCTATCCGGAATTTTTGCTAATACCATGCAAGTGATTGGTGATACCCCTCTGACTAATGCTTGCAAGTCTATAGCTGCCATCTGCGATGCCCCTCTCCTAGAGAATAATGAATCTCTTCGCAGGGTATCAAGATTTATATCTCCAAATTTCTTGTATTCACTTAACAGCTTGGTAAATTTCCATATTTACATTTTCCTTCTCTTTATTTTCATTTTGAATTTATAATTAATTCTTAAAATTCGCTGTATTATTTCGCAGGCTAGGAAAGCTTCCTTTGCAATTGTCTCAGATTTAGATAAAAGGCGTGCAATTCTCGCAAAGAAAAATGCTAATCTTCACAAAGAGAATGAAGAATAAAAGTCTTAATCTTTTACTCTTCGCAAAGAAAATGAAAAATTAAAATCTGATTCTATTAATCTTTGCGAGCAGTTAGAATCTGGATCTGTTGGCCTTCATGAGAAAATCAAACGATTAGAAACTGAACTCTCTTCTTCGCAAGATAAGGTTGCTAGTCTCCAAGCTGCGAATGATCAAATTTATGGTAAGAAATTTTTCTCTTTTTCTTTTATCCCTGTATTCCTTTGTGTTTTCTTATTTAGTTAGTCCTCTTCGTGGATATTTACGGCCTCTCTGATGAAGCTGTATTCCTTCGTTCTTTTCCAAATCCAATAGATGATGATACTCTCCTCAATCGCCTTAATGATTCTTTGAGTAACTTTTTAAATGATGAAATTAAATCTCTTTCCATAGATGAACTTAGATCCAAAATTCATCTCTTAAGCATTAAACATAGATTCGACTTTGGTTTAACCAATAAGTTTAAGCGCCTTTATATTGACTCAAAAGAGGAAACCAATATATTAAGAACCAAGTATAGTGATCTTATTGAAGAAAAAGACCTCATTGCTAAAAATGGTGCTCAAGCTTTAGCAGATTTCCATAAGACTCTTCTCGATGTTCAAATTGAAAGAGATAAACTTATCTGCGAGAATAGAGCTCTTGTTGAAAAGGAAAACCAAGTTCGCTCCCGCCTTCTCATTAGTAATGATGATGAGTTTTCTTGGGCTGCGAAAATTCTTGACAATGCCAGATACAATTTAGGCGTAGATGTTAGTCTTCAAGCTGATCATTCTGCCCTGATTAAGGATATGATCTTGCAAAGAGAAGGTTGTTATTCTTATTTTTCCACTAATCCATTTTGTAGTTGTATCTTCACTATTTTATTAATATGTTGTTGTTCGCAGTATCTGAAGGAAACATTTTCCAAAGAGTTAAAGAGTTGGAAGAAGAAAAGGGAAATCTCACAAGACTTCTGTCTTCTCACAATGAGAAATGTTCCAAATTCAAGAAGCAACTTCAGATTTCTTTGGAGAATTTCAACAATATTCTTGTTGGTGTTTGCAATGATTCTATTAAGATGGTCCGCATAAAATTACTCATTCTACTTACCTTATCTCACGAACGAAATTCCAAAGAATATTCCTAACCTTGTCATCTCCGATAGCGAAGCTGAAGAGTCTGAAGATGAAATTGAAGAAGAAGAAAAATCTGGTGAAGACAATGATGGATCTAAATAGTTTTGTCTTCCTTTTTAATCTTTTTGTAATAATTGTACACTTATCCCTTTCTTCTAGTAAAATATTGCTGCGAATTTCTCCAGCTTATAATGTTCTTTGGTGTATAGATATGCATACATTAGAAAACAATTCCTTTTTGCAATATGGTTAATTAATATGCTTATTAATTTTTTTAATTATTTGCGTAAATCTGTCATATAAAGATGAATAATAATTTTATCATTCTGTTCATTCCCATACTTGCCTCTGTTATTCATCTGCAATATGAAAAATTAAGCTGATTAGTTACAAATAAGATATGTTTGTAAGTTTTGGCTCTGTGTGATTGTTGCACAAATTTGACAAGCCTAAATATTCTTGCGAATATAAAGCCTCATGACATTTGTGTCTTAAGACACTTATCAGCTCCCTAATGGAGGGTGCCGCCCATATCTTCCCCCTGGTTTCCCCTTCAAGGAGGCGTACATCGGTCATACAAGACTATCTCCTCCCATCCGGTCCTGACAATAACCAGTTGTTTTCGCATCCTCTTATCCTTTTTGCCTATATGGATTATAGTTACGAGACTGCACCCTAGGTGGGGTTTTCTTTGGGCCGAGTGCATCATAGCCAAGACTTGCCAAGAATGGCCAGGGTAGTATCATACGCCCCGGGCACCCTTGGCTCAACCGTGTACCTCGGCGCCTTGGTCATACTTTGCACTCCTTAGAAGAGACCTTCGGTCGTCCAACTATTAATATATATATATATAGATAGATAAGTTTTCTTTAACCCCTACATCTTCATGACTCAGGTTCCAGCGGCGGTAAAACCTTATCCCTGAGCCATGCATACAGATACCCCCTTATATGACGTACTTTAGGTCTTACATTTGCCTCTTGCGAAATTTTTATTCGCGAACTAGGGTGTACGCCATAAAGGTTCGTCCCATTCTAATGTCTCTGCGAAATTTCGCGTTTCTTCAGTCTTTAATTTTCTGTTTTTGCATTTCAGCTCTTGTATAATTTTTTAATTTCATCTTTTTCATTGAATCGAAACATTTTGTAAAATTTTCTTCAACAAATCATTTAGACATTTCTCATACTTCACGATCTAAATTTTTTACCTTTTCTACTTACTATTTTCTATTTCTGCTTTTTTGTTGCACTTTGCTACGTTTTCTCCATCTGCGAGACGCTAGCTATTGGTTTCAGCACATGTTGACTTCGCAGCATTCCTTCTTCTCGATGTTCTACTGTATCCACCATCAACCTTTCATTTATTTGCTTTTGTTTGATGTTATGTTTCCAGTTTCTGTTCTTCGCAGCCCTTTCCTCGCAAGATTACATACCAATTTCATAACACTTTTTTCCTTCAATCCAATCTCCCTTGATGACTCCAACACTGCTGAGATGTGGAAATTTAATGCACTGGTGGTAAGTTGATGCTACACTTATAATCCCATGCATCCAAGGCCGGCCAATCAAAGAATTGTAAGGAGATTCAACATCAACCACACAGAATTGAATCTTTGAAGATATCCCCTTCAATGGAATGCGCATTGTAACTTCCCCTTTGGGCTTGTTGGCAGTACCATTGAAACCATAGATCTCTCGCAAAGACTCTGCTTAAAACATTGTCGTGGAAGTCTTCTATAGTCTTGTATGAATGTATGGTGGAGTTACAGGATAGATTCTTCACTTTTTCTCCTACTTCTATCACAAATGTTTCTCCTACTTTTGTTGTATTCACTCTGTGAATTTCTGGAGTTGGGGGTAGTTGCTAATACTGTGGGTGATCTCTTAGAAAATGATTTAATTTTCCCTGGTCTATCATCCTCAAAATGATTCTTTTTTACATTCCTGCAGTTGTTTATTGCGTGACCATGAAAATATGATAAGAACAAAATTCTAGACTTCGATTATTTGGATGTGGTTCTTTTCCCATATTCCAGGGTACGGGTATGTCCTCCATCAAAATTATAGCCTCCCAAATTTTCTCTATGCTGACATTTAGAGGCAGCATCTTAATTTCTTCCAATATTGTCTTCTGACTTCCTTGCCCTCTATAATAATTTTGCCTCTGTCCACCATAAGTCTCTTGCGGTTGATCAAGCCTCTGAATTTTATTATTTCCACTTCTACTGAATTTTTTTATTTCCCTTTCGAATTCTTCTTGATCTCTACTTCCCATAGATACTTGTAGGTGTAAACTATCCACAGATCCAGGTGGCAACATCCTAGGCCCGGTGTACCCAAATACGAAGTGACCCGAAGTATAGAGCAAAGAACTAACGGGCGCGAGATTTAAGGAGCCACGTGGATCGGGCGTAATGATGTCTGACAAGACTTGGCCCAGACTTCTGATAAAGCTGACAAGATAAGGCGTGGCGGGTCAAACGAGGAGCTATGGTCAAACTGATAAGAAAGTACGGGTCACATCGGATAACCGTAAGGGCGACAGTCAAGATAGGCGACATCGTGTTAATAAAGCACCTGAAGAGATCGGCACGTACGAAGGATAGGCGAGGAGTCAGGATACATCGGCCACATGAGACGACGTGAGTCGGCCCGATCACAGAACTGCTGAATAGATGTAACGTGACCAACACCTTAATTTGGTTGTATAGAACTTCTCCTATAAATAGAGGGATTTATATTCAAGAAAGTGAGGTTGTAATTTAAGAGAGAGAGGGAGAGAAACTCGAGTGAACACTAAGAAGAAGTAAGTGAGTAGTAAGTTCATCTTGTAAGGAAATCCAACTAAGAGCAACACCCTTGTAACACTTCGAAGTAATAAGATTCATCCTTTCACCCCCGTGGACGTAGGTAATCATACTGAACCACGTATATCTTGTGTTCATTGTGTAGAGTTACTTTCATTTGAGATGAGTAGCACGTTTCTATCCTTTGGATGTAGTTTGTAGTAAAATGCATCTACATTCTGGCGCCGATTAAGGGGATCCGACTAAGATCTCCGGATACCTTGCCTTGAAAACCTTCAGAGACGATCAACAGCTCCTCAATACACGTTAACGTGTTGGAGTAGAAGCTACGATGAACTCTGTTGGCCGAAATGATGGTTGTTTTAAGTCATTTACTGAGCATTTAAAGTAAGAACAATAGTAGCGTCTTCTTAACACCTTCAACAGTCTGATCGGCAGAGAAACTTCACGAGCTCACCAACGACTAGCAGTTCGGGTTAGAAGCTACGTGAAGAATCTGTTGAAAGGACGACTGATTGTACTCGACAGTTGTATGATGGTTAGTGTTAAACGAGTTGTTTCCCAGCTGCGGTGTGAAGTTGGGTGCTCTGAGTCACTAAAAGTTTGCGTTTTTGAATGTTTCATCGTGTGACAAACTGTCAAACCATATAGAGTTTTGCCAGCGGTGTAGCATAAATCGTCGGAAAGGCTGTAATTTTCAAGCATGTAGAATTAGAACAGGAGAAAGTGAAGTTGATACAAGCATGATTTGGTTTTTGGGTTGCATGCCGTACTTTTTAAGCATCATGTGCATAAGTTCAATGATTTGGAGCATGTAGAATAAAGGACAAACTAACTTAAATGCATAGGTCGAGTACAGAGAGCGACGTCGTACGGAGTAATAGTGACAGGGAAGAGAGGTCTTCCACAAGTTCAGTATAGGGACAAGATAGGGTAGATAGATGGAACCCACCCAATAACTGAAGTAGACCTTAAACAGTGGCAGTAGTCGTACCAGTCGAACTTTTTCCTTTATGTCTAAACCTTTTTTTTTAAGAAATCACGTCAAAGTGAGGTGTTCTTTGTATTTGCTGACGTAGGGACGGGCGATACTCGACTTACCACGTGACGCGGATGATGTCTAGCGCTTCAGGGATAATAAGGATGTTGAGGAATCGAACAGTCACTAGCAGCATCATGCAGGCAGGGGTAACGGGGCCGAGTCAAGAAGACGGTCGACAACCACCGCCCGAGGAATCTCATACGGCTGCGCGAGGAATGTCCATTGTAGAAGAGGAGGAAGATCTGGGGCGAGACGATAACACCCTACCTTTGGACCAAGTTGTATTAACTCAGAGAAGAATTGATCAAGTCGATGGACTCACGGCTTCAGACACCGATGACGATGAGGAAGCACTTGCAGCGCAAGCTCAGAGACAAGGGGCGAGGCAACAAGCTGAGTACCAAGAAGCTTTGGCAAGGGAACAAGAGCGTCTTAGGAAGATACAACTGGGGAGAGCAGCAGCAAGTAATGTTGGCCCGACAACTGTTCACCCGGTCGGACATATAACCAACCCGATACTACCACCACCACCCACGTATGCACCATTACAGCCTCGGCCACACCAACCTAATGGACATTCCAGTCATGAAAGCACGAACCCGACATTATTGGCCATCTTGGAGAGTCAAAGGAGACAAGAAGCGGCACTAAGAGAACTCCAGCAACGGAATCTAGCCTTGGAGTACGAGAACTACCAGTTGAGGAACCAACGAACCAGATCAAGAGGGTCGTCCAGTCGAGGAACATCGGGTTATCGCGGCCGATCAGGTCATTCACCACCTATAATGGGTCCGAGCAACCTTAATCAGCCCGATCAATCAGGTCAACCACCGTTACCTCCGGTACCCCCCATGCAAAGATATGGACCACCCGAGGACTCGTCTAATGATGAAGAAAGGCGAGGAAGGGACGAGCGACAAGATCGGACAACAACATCTAAGCTTAAGGAATTGGAAGAGAAAATCAAGGAACTCACAAGCGGAAGCGAAGAGAACAAGTTGGCAGAAATCATGAGCGAGGCTGAGAAGACACCTTTCTCCCAAGAGCTCGAACAACTGCCGTTCCCACCCAAGTGTACCTTACCTGCATTCCAATCTAGATTCGACGGAACAGGGGATGCAACCGAGCATTTAAAGATGTACACCATATCGCTGATCCAATGGAGGAACAACCCGGTAGTTATGTGTAAATTCTTTCCAGCTAGTTTGGAGGGCGAGGCGCGGGATTGGTTTTATTCACTCACACATGGTTCGATTAATGGGTATGATGCGCTAGTTGAAGCCTTCCTTGAGACCTACATGCATAACAGCCGACCTCGGCCAAGAATGAACAAGCTGTTTAATCTCGCCCGAAGATTCAGGGAGCCCTTGAGAGCCCTGACCGATAGGTGGAGGAAACTGTGTACTGAAATCAGGAAGGTGCCAGTGGATCAAGCCATCTTTGGTTTTAAAAACGTGTTGGGGATATCAGACCCCATCTGGATAGCCATGTTCTATGAGAAACCTAAAACCTTAAAGGAGATGAGAAGAATGCAAGAACACTATATCGCCTTGGAAGAAATTCAGGCCGAGTCAAGAGATAGAGGAGTACAAGAATCTAGTGCTGAAGTTGGTACGGAAACTAAAACATTCACAAACGACCCCATCAGTCTATCAGAAAAGAGATCGGACCCACCCCCGAGGAGCAGTGAGAAGAGGGAATGAGTGGCTAGAGGAAAGAAGCCAAAACAAGAAGCCCGATCATATACCCCCCTAAATGCTTCTTTGGAAGAGGTATTCAAGGAGGTTGAAAAGAGAAACGATATCAACTACCCAGCATCGAGGGGAGTCCAGTTTCAAGAGACCCGAGATCATCCCGAATATTTTCACTACCATTAGTATAGGGGCCATTCCACCAACAACTGCCGAGAAGTAAAAGATATTGTCCAGCACCTCATCCGAGATGGATATCTGAGGCAGTATGTCCGACACCCTCCTCGGCCAACAGCAACACCCGATGCACCAGTTCATCAAGTCCGTATTAATAGGGAAAATCAGTTCGTGAGCACCATTTCACACTCGGCTATGCAAGACTACACCCTCGGTCCAGTAATCACTACCAGGATCCATAAAAGGGATCGTGATGGTAAGGAAATATGTAGTGTAGCCAAGGCCCTGCCTATGGAACCTTGGATGATGCTGCCCATTTCGTTCTCGGCTAAGGATATCCCAGTAAACGGACAGGCACACAGTGATCCACTGGTCATCACGTTATTGATCGAGAAGTGGGGAGTAAGAAGGATTCTCGTGGATAGCGGAAGCTCAGTCGAGGTACTGTTTTACGATACGTTCAGAAGAATGAAACTTTCGGACGACATGCTCGTCCCCTCAACATATCGCATCTACGGATTTAACGGCACAGTAACCATCCCAAAGGGCGAAGTAACTTTGAGAGTTTCAGATGGTGGTGGCTATCTCGACACGCTAACCACCTTTTGTGTGGTGGAAGTCACCTCACCTTATGAGGAAATTATCGGGCGTCCCTGGATCGCGGGGATTAAGGGAGTAGCGTCGGCATACCATCAGAGGTTAAGGTTCCCAACTTGCAAGGGAATATCAGAAGTTGTAGGCGACTCCCAGGCGGCATGACAGTGCATGAAAGTCGATGTAGAAATTAATGAAGAACGACGAGCTTGGCAAAGGCAAGAGAAGAACAAAGCAAAGGAAGTTCAGACGGCAAGAGAATTGGAAGAGGTGATTTCACAAGTGGTCCTGGCATATGAAACTCAAGAACAAGACCCTTTATAGCAACTAAAGGAAGCATCCCCAGCCTGGGAGACCAAATCAAACTTCTCGACAGTTGAGCCAACCCGGGAAGTAAACTTGGGAACGATAGAAGAACCCAGGGTCGTAAGTATCGGAGCATTACTATCGGACGAACAAGCAAGTCAACTCACGATGTTATTAAAAGAAAACTTGGATGCATTCGCCTGGGAAGTGCGCGATTTGGAGGGTATTGACCCGAAGGTTTGCTGTCACCACTTAAATATTGATCCAAGGTTCAAGACGGTTAGACAAAAAATGAGGCGTATCGCGCCAGAATTACAAGCGGCAGTCGAGGTCGAGCTGAAGAAGTTACAGGAATCCGGAACAATAAGGAAATCTCACTGCCCACAGTGGATATCCAACATGGTCGTGGTTCCAAAAAAGAAAGGAGGGGTCAGAATATGTATTGATTTCAGCGACTTGAACAAGGCCTGCCCGAAGGACAGTTTCTCACTCCCCAGTATAGATCAGCTAGTAGAATCGATAGTCGAATATGAAGCGATGACCTTGATGGATGGATACATGGGGTACAACCAAATACCGTTGGCGCACGAGGAACATGAACATACCTCCTTCTTCACGCCAAGAGGATTGTATTATTACACCAAGATGCCATTCGGACTTAAAAATGCGGGGGCTACATATCAGAGATTGGTAGGCGACATGTTTGAAGACAAGATTCACGATACCATAGAGGTTTACGTGGACTACATGTTAGTTAAGAGTCGTCGAGCTAAAAAACACGTCCGAGACCTTCGAGAGATATTTCAAACAATGAGGAAGCACAAGATGAAAATTAACCCCGCCAAGTGCGACTTTTGGGTTACGTCAGGGAAATTCTTGGGGTACATCATCACCCCTAGGGGAATAGAAGCGGATCCTGAGAAGGTTCGGGCAGTCCTTGAAATGCCATCTCCCGCGACAGTGAAAGATGTGCAGAAGTTAAACTGTTGCATAGCGGCATTGGGGCGATTTTTATCGCGATCATCTGACAAATGCAAGGCTTTTTACGACATTTTGAAGAAAGGAGAAAAATTTCAGTGGACGGATGCCAGTGAGGAGGCCTTTCAAAAGATCAAACTACACCTAGCTAGTCTCCCGGTCCTTCAAAGGCCCGAGCCGTAATAAATCCTCACCCTGTATTTGAGAGCGACACCCTATGCCATTAGCGCAGTATTAGTGAAATCGGAGGGAAGTATGGAGAAGCCAGTATATTTCACTAGTAAAACACTAAGTCCGTCCGAGAGAAACTATACGAGAATGGAACAGATGGTGCTCGCGCTAGCCTTTGCCGCCTCAAAGCTCCGAACGTATTTTCAAACTCATCGAATACGAGTGCTCACCAAATCGCCTATCGAATCAGTCTTGGATAGCGCAGGGCGATCGGGGAGGATTTCCAAATGGGGAGCCATAATCAAACAATATGACATGGTATATGAGACAAGAACCGCGATCAAAGGGTAGGTAGTGGCCGACTTCTTGGCAGATTTCCCCCTCAGCGATGAGGACGAGGTATAGGATGTACCGGGGATGGTATAAGAACAAGAGGATCCAGAGAACCTACTAGCCGCTAATAGTCCAACACGATGGGAGGTATTTGTCGATGGGGCAGCGAACAAAGAAGGATCGGACCTCGGGCTAGTATTCACCACACCTAAAGGGAGGAAGATCGTGCATTCATTCAGATTAGAGTTCAAGGAAACAAACAACGTCACTGAGTATGAAGCGGTGATCCATGCCTTGCGAATAATTGTGGAGATGGGACTACAAGAAGTCCTCTTGACTAGTGACTCACAATTAGTGATCCGACAGATTACGGGCCAATACGCTACGCACGATCCTGTGCTACAAAAGTACTGGGAGATCGCCCAATTTTACATCAAGCAAATACCCAACATCAGATTCTGCCACATTTTTCGAAAAGATAACAGACACTCAGACGCCCTATCGTACATCGACTCACAGTTAGTAGACCCAAGCATCGAGGGAATACGTGTTATGAGGCTTCTTATGATGTCCATCCCAGAAACACCCGAAGTACGAATCGATGTGGCCATTAACACAGCCGAGAGATACAAAGAAGGCGACTGAAGAAAACTGATACATCGATACATGGAGACAGACGAGCTACCCAAGGGTCGGCCCGAGATAAACAAAATCAAAAGAAAGTCGGGCGCCTACGAGTTAAGAGAAGGGATCTTATATCGCAAATCCTACTTAGGACCACTCCTACGATGTTTGAGTAAAGAAGAAGGCCATATAATCCTACACGGGCTACATTATGGGGCGGCTGGAAACCATAGCTCGGGCAGAAGCTTGTAGGTTAAGGCAAAAACAATGGGCTACTTTTGGATGTACATGAACGATGATGCAAAGTAGATGGCGAAAGCTTGTGAAGAATGCCAGCGTTTTAGGAAGAAAATTCATGCTCCAGGAGTACCTTTAAACCCAATTTTAAGCCCGTGGCCATTTGCAAAGTGGGGCATTGACATTTTTGGACCATTACATGTGGGAACAGGGCAAAGGAAGTATTTTATCGTGGCTACTGATTACTTTACCAAATGGGTAGAGGCGGCACCGCTAAGGCACATCCGGGACAAAGATGTCTTTAAATTTATTTGGGAACATATCATCTGCCGTTTTGGGGTCCCAGCGGCCATCGTCTCTGATAATGGGAAATAACTGCAAGGAGAAAACATTGATCTTCTGTTCAACACTTACAACATCAGGAAGAGAAAAGCTACCCCGATTTACCCCTAGTGTAATGGGCAGGCCGAGATCACCAACAAGACTATCGCCGATAACATGAAGAAAAAACTAGATGGGGAATATGGCAATTGGTGTGAGGAGCTATATAATTTCCTATGGGCATACAGAACCACACGAAGAGAAGCTACAGGATTCTATCCATTCATGCTTACCTACAGAACCGAGGCAATCCTACCAACAGAAGGCATGATCCCTACCACAAGGACAGAAGCTTGGAGGCGAAACGTGCCATCCGATCTAATCTTGGATAAACTCGATGACTTGGAAGAAATAAGAGAAATGGCGTTACAAAAAATGGAAAATTATCAAAGGAGGTTATAAGGGGAATATAACAAGCGCGTCCGACCAAGAGAATTTAATCCCAGGCAGCAGGTGTTGAAATTTCTGGCTGAATGGGAGCGCGACAAAAAAAGGCGGAAAACTAGCACCAAAGTGGGGCGGGCCATATATAATCGAATCTAAGGCGGGCGAGGGATCATATCAACTACTGCGACTCGACGGAACAAAAGAGCTCAAACCATGGAACATCCGATTCCTGAAACTCTACCATCCTTGACGAGCGATGCGGAAAAAAAGTAAGCAAACATGTCTTCTATCTCTGTGAAACCGTGAGGGGTATGGGATAGGGCATGAGCGACTAATGGTCATTCGTACTCGGGGCAATGCCAGTGTGGAAGTGCCGAGGTGACTTACACTCGAATGGTCATTCGTACTCGGGGCAAAGCCAGTGTGGAAGTGCCGAGGTGACTTACACTCGAATGGGCATTCGTACTCGGGGCAACGCCAGTGTGGAAGTGCCGAGGTGCCTTGCGATCGCCGGCTATTCGAACTCGGGGCAGTGGCAGTGTGCAAGTGCCGAGGTAGCCTAAGGGTTCTGGTGGTTGGAAACCAGTTCCAAAGGTTGTTTAGACGCGAGGTCTACTCAGCTAGGTGGACTACTTACATCTGAAAGGTCACCACCATCGAAAGTGGGCGTGTCCACTTGCCCGAGATTGGTTGGTCGATAACCGCTCGGGAGTATCGAGCCTAGAACTAGGATGACTGTTACCCTTCCACTGAATTCAAAGAGATAGTGATGAGATACCCCAATTAGGACATGGCATAGGGCCCGATGACCCTCCTTGTTGGGTGTGTTCGACAGAAATGGTTAGAATACTAACTTACTTGAACAATGATTGCAGGAATAACATGTGAAACAAAAGATAACTCGATTGTGTCGTGCGTCTAATAAGAACATACGGAAAATGTTATACAACCGGGCGAGAAGAAGAGTTTAACAAAAATAAAACAAACAACATCGGCGATGCAGCACCCCCATTAAAAACAAACAAGCAATGTATCGGAAATAAAACGGGGAGAAGTGTTTAAAGCGATTTACAACCCGATGAAAGGGGAAACATAGTGGCGCATCACTACAAAAAGAAGGTTTAAGCCTTGGGAGGGGAAGTACTGGACTTCTTCTGCGCGACCTCGAGCCGTTTTTTTTCCACCCATGCCATAATGCCCGACTGAACCTTCTCGTCTATTTCCTCTGCGTGGACGACGCGCTCTTCCTCGAGCTGTTGGGTAATCTGAGAGGCGTTTTCCTCTGCGTCGGCCAGCTTAGAACCCAGATCGACCTCGACCTGCTTCAATCGTCGGACTTCCAGATCTAATTTGTGATAGTGTTGATGCTCGCCTGCAAAAACGTAACAAATGCGGATTATACATCATGGTTTATTGGGGCATAGTCTAAGTCTAAGGAACCGCTTCAACATGTCGCTCATAAGACCTGACAGAGCTGGTAACACGGATTTAAGTGACTCTACGGATTTGGACAACTCATCCTCGGCCTTAGACAACTTCGTGGTTAGCTCGTTGTAGCATTGCTCGTTGAACTCGTTACTTGGACAATACTTCTTATGCTCGTTCCAATCGTCTATTAAACATTTACGCGACACCTGAAGCACTGCAAGCTGCGATCTACTCCACTCTAAATCGCCCCTAACTTTATCTAATTCACTCACTCGGACCAGCAAGTCGCTATTAGCTCGCTCCACCACATCTTTATCCCTCAATATTCGTCGGCGGTCCTCATGAAGGCCTCGATTCTGCAATTGAAGAGCGTCAACATTTTGATCCAAACTCGTGGCTAGAGCAGCTTTTTCAGCAGCAAAACGTTGAGAAGATCCCAAGTGAGCCCGCAAACTATCCATCTCTGACGGATCATACTCAAATCGGCGATATCGTTCTAGCTCGTCCTCCAGCCTTGCAATATCCTCAGTTTGACGGTCGATCTTACCATCTTTGTTTGCTATTCGCTGAAGAAGATTCTCTACTAAATCCTTCTCAATATCCCATTTTTTCTTCATAATCCTAAACTCCGAAGTAGCGTCTATACCTATACTAGATATCTCAGCTAAGAAGAAGGATACCCGACTCAGGATATTGGCACGATAAATTCAATCAACACAAGTTAAGAATGATAATATACCTTGAGCATCGGCAAGTTTGATCTCCAGCTCGCTCGTGCGACTCTTTTCATTCTGAAGTTGAAGTTGGAGAGACTCTATCAACTGCTTGTCTCAGAGGCGATTGGCGGAATCTAAGCGTACTCGGTTCATAATCTAATACAAGTAAGCGAATTTACATCGTAAGCGACACTCAGAACAGAAACCAGAAGCGGGGCATCATCACAACCAAAGCAATAAGAACAAATCTCTCACCACAGTGTCAAGTGTCAGGGCGATGTCACCATAATGGGGCACAGCATTCAACATCTCCTCATCAGTATACTTCCCAAAGTCGGAGGAAGTAAGCGCACCCAAGGAGTTCATGATCGGGCCAGAGACAGTAAAGGAAGTTTCAGCACTAGAAGATGATCCTTCAGTAATCCGGGGCACACAAGGAAGCTCTGCCGGTACGCCAGTAACAACCTTTTCTACGTCGGGCGTCTCCACGGGCTTCTGCTGGTCGCCCATGATCGGCTCACCGTCTTTGTCACCCAAGACATCCTCATCAAATAACTCATCTTCATCGGAAAGTTCAACAATCGGGAAACTTTTCGTCGGTGGCTTAGCAACGTGCTTACCTCGGGCGGGATTACGCCTAAGAGCATTGGGGTCAACATCGCCCGCATCATCATCATTGTACCTAGGGTGTTTATACACAAGGTGTCTCGTCAGAACATGTGAAGGCAAAAAACAGGGGCAAGTACATGTACTTATAAGAAAATCATTGTGTTTGTTACCTTCCCCTGGTCTTCCTCAACCCTTGTGCCGACACCTCTTTTCCTAGATCTGACAGTCTTGTTGGAACCGACCTGAGATTTTCAAAAAACAACAAATGACTAACTGACGCCCGAAGCTAACAAAATAAAAATCAAGAAAAGCGCATACCTTATCAGCCTTGTCATCATTAACCACCCAGAAAGAATAGGGCTCGGCAGGAAAAGTGGGCGACGGGAAGTCACCATGAAAAATCGGACCTCGGACAAGAAGTTGAACTCGGGGATAAATCGGATCATTAGAATGGCGGGGTCGCCTATTGCAGGGTTGGCCGATAGGATCGGAATCCATCATCATCCTTTCAACACCCTCGAGCATAGTTTTGACCCAATGAGGACTAGCAGCAAAACCGGCAAGATCGCCCAGGGTTGAAGTACCAGCTCGATAGTTGACAAGGAAATTGGCAACGGTATACTCGGGAGCGTCCTCGGGCTTGTAGGTCAACCACTCGGAAACAGAACCGTGACCATCGCGGCGATCCCTCCACTAGTTCATAATTCGGAAAGTATTACCAGTCCATTGAGCCAAAGCACGAGAAGGCTTGATCTGAGAAAGGATCTAGTAATAAAAAGGTCTATCAGGGTTGTACAGGGGAAGACGAAGGCCTAGATCCAGTTGACCCAAGGTAATGACCACACAATCAGTCGACTTTTCATGCCTCTTCATGTCGGTCTTCTTCAAGGTACCATTTCGGCCCGAGAGAAGGGTCACTTAGTAATTCGGAAGATCGTACTTATCCTTCAACTGCTCAACAAACTCTTCATCGGAGAGATATTTCACCCTTTTCTCGGACCTGCACGAAATAGAAGAAGAGCCATCAGCAAAAATAGATTTTATCGCGCGATCATCATACCTAGAAGGGATTTCAAGCAAAAACAGAGAAGCGAGGGAAGGAGCATCAAACTCAGAAAAAACGTCGTCAACAGACCTTTTCTCAGTCATGAAAGGAGAAGAAGCCATTAATGGAGATAATGCAAAGCTCGGTTTTCAACAAAAAGAGATGAGGCAACAACAGCTACTGTAACAATCGGTGAGGGAGAGATAAAGGAAGAAAAACAAGAAAGCTAGGGTTTTTTAAGCGCAAAGTAACGAAGAAATCTTGAAGAAGAGATTGCAATGGCAGAATACTGAGAGAGAAGTGGTGAAGAAGAAGAAGAAGAAAAAAGAAGCGGGATATTTAAGGAGGATAAGTTGTAACCGATGCCAACGTTTACAGGTAATAAAGTGGAGATAGTGGGACGCTGCATGGAGGGATCTGCGGCATGGACGAGGACGTGGCGGTTGAAACGAATTTCTTCCACTCGTGTCTGCTACACGAGCGAAAGAAAGGGCATAAATGTAGGTGTAAACTATCCACAGATCCAGGTGGAAACATCCTAGGCCCGGTGTACCCAAATACGAAGAGACGCGAAGTATAGAGCAAAGAACTAACGGGCGCGAGATTTAAGGAGCCACGTGGATCTGGCGTAATGATGTCGGACAAGACTTGGCCCAGACTTCTGATAAAGATGACAAGATAAGGCGTGGCGGGTCAAACAAGGAGATATGGTCAAACGGATAAGAAAGTACGGGTCACATCGGATAACCGTAAGGGCGACAGTCAAGATAGGCGACATCGTGTTAATAAATCACCTGAAGATATCGGCCCGTACGAAGGATAGGCGAGGAGTTAGGATACATCGGACACATGAGACGACGTGAGTCGGTCCGATCACATAACTGCTGAATAGATGTAACATGACCAACACCTTAATTTGGCTGTATAGAATTTCTCCTATAAATAGAGGGACTTATATTCAAGAAAGTGAGGTTGTAATTTAAGAGAGAGAGGGAGAGAAACTCGAGTGAACACTAAGAAGAAGTAAGTGAGTAGTAAGTTCATCTTGTAAGGAAATCCAACTAAGAGCAACACCCTTATAACACTTCGAAGTAATAAGATTCATCCTTTCACCCCCGTGGACGTAGGTAATCATACCGAACTACGTATATCTTGTGTTCATTGTGGAGAGTTTACTTTCATTTGAGATGAGTAGCACGTTTCTATCCTTTGGATGTACTTTGTAGTAAAATGCATCTACAATACTAATTTCTGTTGACCACCATCCATACTCTTTTCTTACTTCACCTGTGAAGTGCTCGCTACTGTATTTATTAACCTAGGAAGTAAACTTGATTTTACTGCACTTGAACTGGTGTTCGCAATGGGATATGACTCCATCTTGTTTTGTTTCTCCTCCAATGCAATGTATTCTTCTTATAACTCTCGCAGCTCCGTCATGGTAATAGTATTTTTTATTCTGAAAATTTGTATATACAACAGATTGGTTGCAAACATAGCATTAATGAAAGACAAAATGAGGTATCTCTCATCTACTCTTCCTTCCATTTCACTGCACATTGTTATTTAAGAGATCGTTCCCACGAAGAGCAGTGTAATTGATATGTTATTTAGTTCAGAAAAATAAATAAAAGACAAGGGGGATTGTTGAATAATTAAAATAATAATAAACAATAAAATGAAAAGATGATTAGGAGTCATTCGCCGTTACCAAACGTTGACTTGCATAGTATACTCGTTTACCTTTCGTAGGAATCATATATCACCAACCTTAGAATAGCAGCTAGCTCAGTGCTATCCCCAAAACTCCTTATACCACGGATACAAAATCTCTGCAATATCAGATTCTATCCAACTGAACCACCAAGTAGTAGCTCACTCAAGGTGTAATCCAACTGAATGCTTTAGGCTTTGTGAATTAGGTTGATCCCAGTAGTTAAACTCTTAGCTCAAGGTTCACTTGATGATGTTGTCTTCACTCGCAATTTCTCCACAGAATCCCTCTGTAAGGTCTTGCGATTTCTACTTGTATAGAGAGTTGTTTGACTATTACACTTATCTCCTAACTTCTACTAGCATTAGAATGATCAAAAGATTAATCCAATTGTACACTTGAATAATCTAGAAACCAATCATAAACCCTAGATATAGAAAAGACAATCGATAATATGATAAAAACTTCGAATAAACTTGTATAATAATTAAGCTTCACGCCCGGAACTTTGAATTCATCCTAATCAAATAAAGTTTAGCCTCTCATGTTTACACCGTTTCTTGGTTTCCCCATAAAGGGGTAAACCCTAAAATATGAATGAAGAACAAAAGTGTATTATGAGATGTAAAGATATTATGATATGTAGAGATTATAAAACTTAGGTTAAGAAGCCTCTTTTATAGATGTCCAACTAGTAGAAGTGCCCGTGTTGAATCCCGGTCGAATTTGGTTGCCAAAACCTAGCCAAATTTCCAAATAACCAAAGTAAGTCACGGGCAAGTCTCTCACCATACAAAGAAGGCGCATAAACATAGCCTAATGGGCTCGTGCAGAAGCTGTTGAAGCCCAGCCCGCTTAATCTTTGGCTTGTCAGTTTTGTATAACTGACAGCCTATTCATCACATCTTTAACCTACGGCCGGGTAATCCTAGGCGAATGTTCTCCTGGAACTTTTTGTATTTTCTCCTTTCAATTACGTCTGGGATTTTCAGGACGTAACTTCTCCTGAATTACTCTATAAGTAGCTCCTTATTTTCCTTCTCCCAAACCACGGAACTATCAATCGGTCACAGCATCACTTCCATTCTCGGCATATCAGACCCAACTCTCTCTGTTCTCTTATTTCTCGAGCTGAACTCCATCGACTTCCATGATAACAATATACTCCCATCTTTCCCATCGAACTAACAGCAGCCATGCAATCATTCTCGTGAACTCCAACTCTAGTTCCTCTCCTGCATTTTATTCTGAGAGAGATTCTCTCTGTCCAACTAAACCGCGTCCATCACCCCCATTAGTGAACCCACTCGTTACTGTTAAGCTTGAGTACGTTCCATTGAGAACCAGCAGCAACCGTCATGAGTAATGACAACAACCAACTCGACTCCATTCCATCATCGTAAACAACCAATGACCACAGCGTCCCTGTTTCTCGAGTTAAACTCCAACATCGTGTCTTCAACAGCTTAACCCACTCCATAACCAACTTCCACTAGCAGCAAGTCAGCAGCTATCATTCCCCTTTACCGAGAATCAGGGAAGCACTCATTAATGGAAACCATCAATCGTCATTCTCAACAAGCCAAAACATAACTCTATAGATACAAACCCATTATAGCAGCATCATTTCTTTGTCATCACTGCCAACGGTAGCAGAAACTAAGCTCCACTACAGACATCTTCATTTATTTTTCTCAAACCTCAACCAACTCCATCGAGCAGACACAGCAGCATCAGTTTCACCAGTGACCAACCCTTTTCATCACTGACCATAACAGCAAACCAAACCGTCTCGGCATCATCCGTCGTTCTCCATGTTCACCATAACAGTCACAACTACCATCATCCATTAACTGCCAAGCTCCAACTCATTCTCGACCTAACCATCATTACTGCCTTCGACCTTCTCAGTCCATCTTCTATAACTTCGAAACTTCACTGCCTTCTCATCATCTCTACCGACTGCCAAAGCTAGAGCTCAACTCAAACCCACTTCATCATCTTTCCTGAATGTTTACTCGAGCCTGTCAACAACACCAGCATCCACCATCTCGAGTTATATTACCATCGGTGGTCTCCTTCTTCATCAGCGCCATCACCATTTAACAACAGCAACAGCCAAACCATCGCCATAACCACGGCCAAGCTCTATCTGTTTGGATTCTAGTTCTTCTTGGCTTCACAGTTCACGCTATCTTGTTCTCAACTCCCCCATCGGCAAATCAACATTACGTACCAAACCCATCATCTGCTGCAACCCATTTGAACTCCAGCAGCGAAATCCTTCTTAGCCTGTCAGTTTTCGATGACTGACAGTGCAATTCATAATCCTTGGGTGTCTTAAGTAATTCAGTCGGGCGCCTTTAACAACACTTGAATTTGAACTCTCCCTTAGTAAATGATTGGACTCCCTTCAGTACTTCCCTTGAACTTGACCACCCCTTAGTAAAGTGGATGCCCCTTATAAATTCTGTGCGTAAATAATTTCACAACTTTGCTTGCTTCAAATGCCCATAAAATCTTCATGCGACGTCGGAACGACTCCATTCTTTCGCCATTGGCTCCATCTTTTCGTCCTCTTCGAGATGATATCAAGAACTCCTTGATTTGAATGAGTTACACTTGGTCTTTGGACCTTCTATGCTTGCGGCTATCTTCTTTTATTGCACAATTACGTGCAAATTCACTTCTTTTGGATGATTCACCTAATGTAACACAAATGAGAGAAAACAAACATAATATACAATAATTTGCAAGAATAAAAGCAATTACTAGCATGGAATTGATACTAAATATATGTGAAATATGCACTCAAAAAATTCCCCCACACTTGGCTTTTGCTAGTCCTCGAGCAAACTATCTAAAATATAACAACTCCATGTCGGCAAGGATACGGTTACTCTTAGCATGAATAACAGGCCTTTAAACCCCTAGGCATCCCTAGTGGACGAGTTATAGTCTCGTGAGGGCTTACTAGAGATATACCCACAAAACCTACTTCAACTTCAAAGCGTTCCAGCTTCCCAAACATCCAAAGAGCTATGAGGACATAGAATTTATGCATGCTAGTAATAAGAAGTTAGAAATACCAAAGAACATATTCATTCTTTAATCTTGAGTGAGAAATAACCACACCATAATGAGAGAAACGCGTGTTTGAGAATGATCAATAAGCATTTCGCCTCGACTTCTGCCTCACTTAAAAGGATTTTATGATAATTGCACTCAATAAGACGGCTTTTTTATAGGTCTCACATGTGTGCAGGTAGGAATGAACAGAGAATCCTACACATGTTGAATGGTGGGAAGGTAACCTTCTGAAGTATTTATGGAGACTCCACAAAATTGTGGAAAACAAAATATATTTTTTTTTATGATCTCTAAGAAAGGAAATCAACCATTATAGCAAGGGTGGGAGTACTTACCACCTTCACATCTGATTGCAATGATGAAAGCACCACTCTCACAGCATCCAATAGAACCGTCTTTCTTCCTTCGGCTCGTCTTCTTCATCTTCTTGGTCTTCGGTCTTCAACTGTATATGATAAACTTTTGAACTTGTAGAACTTCGACAATTTGTATTATTTTCCTCAATTCCTTGTTGCTTGAAACTTCCTTATATATTTTTCTTCCACATGGCCTTATTGAACAAATAACAACCTAAATGCAAATCTCTTTGTATATATATTTTCTTTTCTTTTTGTATTTTTTTTTAAAAGAGATTGCAACTAAAACAATAAAAATAAAATAAAATAAACATGGCCATAAAAGAAGTACTTTACCGCTTGAATCTTCACAACTTGTATTGTCTCGTATCATAAACTTCAATAACTCTCATCTTTTGATTTTTTTTCGCTCTTGTACTTGGTCTTCCACTTTGATATAGAATTCCGCTCCTTATATGTAAGTCTTCAACATGTATATAAAAATTTGCTCATTATATGTTGCTTTACTTGGATATGAAATTTGCTATTCCTTGAATTGTTGCTTGTAAACCTCAAACGTCTTCAACTTCCCTTTTAGATTTTGATGTCGCCCCCTTGTTGATGATGATGGTGTTTGTATGGATCTGTTGTTGGCGAGAGAGAGAATGGTGCTGACTGCAAATCAAACTACAACAAGGTGGCTTTCATCTATGGACATAACCCTCATGATTGACAAAATTAGCACTCAAGAGATCAAAAATAGTGTTGAAAATGGTGTGAAGTTGGGTAGCTCACCATTCTACCCGGAATTAACGTACGGCGACACACACTCAAAAGAAAGCTCTTTAGTCAGCTACAAAGAAAATTTGGTCTAGTGCCTCGGTTGATATGAAAATAGGTAGTCTCCACTAATGATTGATCAGCAACTCTAATAATTCATTTCTCTCTGCTCCTAATTTGCATCACCGGCATGATTAAATCCATTATTTAACACTCTAATTCGTAAGAATATTCCGAACGTAGTTCCTTAATACTTCCAAGTTCAGTTATGTTGGTCAGAATCTCTATGTAAATATACCTAGAAGTATGCTAGTGACTAAAATCTCTATAAGTTGAAGGTTTTTTATGCAAAATTTTGAAAAATCTATATGCAAAATACTTCCCCACACTTAAACTTCACATTGTCCTCAAAGTGTAAAACCGAAAGTTCTGAATTCTGACGTAACAGCAGATAAAATGCAAAAACTGTGCAAATTGGTAAGGAATTTGGAAAAACTCCATTTCACAAAAGTTGTTCACCTACGTGTTTTCTACACAGTGTCAAAAGGGAATAGTGTTTCGATAATCTGACAGTTATGGTCTCTGAACTGAACTACGCGCAGTCTAAATTTTTCTGACAAAAAGGTATTCGTCATAATTTTCTTCTAAAATAGATTACGGATTCAATGAAATTAAACATAGGGATGCAAATATGATATGAAAATAATAAAAACAAAAAAATAAAAGGGTTTAAGATACAAAACCTATGGGTTGCCTCCCATTTAGCGCTTGGTTTAAAGTCGTCAGCCCGACTCTTTTGTTATCGGCCATACACCAACAATCTGAAAATCTGGTAGTCCTTCCAGAAAATAATCTGCAATTCTAATAACAACTTCATGAAAACATTAGCACAAAATATAAATATTGAAGCTATCGCTTTATTGAAGTTTCCCCCACACTTAGTCCTTTCTACATTCGAAAGTGGATAGAGAACATAGAATTCGGGAACTTCAAAAGGTTCTTCAGCATGGCGAACCTGCAAACTATTAGAATCAAACACATCAAGTGGTGGATACTTATAAGCAAAATAATCCGTTAAAACTTTAGAATCACGTAATTCCAATCCTAAGTGAGGTATTTTCCTAAAAGTCGGGTTAATAACTCTTTGAGAATTTACTTCAATTGGATGGAAATGATCAATAGATGTAAAATTATGCAAAGGATTAGACAAACCTTGTTTCGGATCCTCGTAATTTATCTCTATTGAATTATTTACCTTAACTATATCGTGGTCCTCTATCGAACTTTTAATTTCTGCTTCAACCGAAATCTAAGCATCGTTATATTCTTTGACAAGCTCAATTGGGTCTTCCACAACTTCAATCAATTTGTTTTCATTCTCAATCTTCATTTCTTCAACAATTTCATCATCGGAATCGGAATCATCTCTTAGGAAGTCTAGTTCATTGGTGCACATCTTAAAATCATTGTTTGAGTACGTTACACCATTTATAACAACAGTTATGTCATATCCATTATCCTCCTTTTGAATAGGCAAGTGATCGTTATTATGATCTGGAGACGGAATAACTTTACCATTATTGCAAGAACTTTCTAAAGGTTGCTCATCTTCATCAGAATCTTCGTCAACCTCATAATCTTCACTATCCCAACGATACTGGAATTCCATTTTTATGGCCCTTTCAATTTCTTGAAGAGTCACCTCTGATGCTCCATCTTCTTCCAGATGATTGTATCTCTTATAAAGTTTTCTGATATTTACACGTTTTCTATCATTACTCATAATAGAGTACCTAGACCGCAACTCTTCCCTTTGAATATGTGAAAAATGAGCAATATGAGTGGGTTTGGTTACACTATCATAAGTTTTGAGTTCAAAACTCTCTGTCATCTACACATTACTAGAAAACAATTGATCAAAAACATAACTATCCTTCCATCCTTGTGATTGTTCACTTACATGCCCGTCAAAAGGTTGTTGACATGTATGAGAATATCCATAAGGTTCCGTGGGATATTGATCATAGCCAAAAGATTGGTTTTTATGATACCCATAGGATGGTTGGTAGTTGTTATAATAATGAGATTGAAATCCATATTGATTACCACTGTCATATATATGATATTGTGCTCCGTACATGTTATTTCCGTAAGGAAACATGACGACTCACAAGAAATAGAAAATCAAAATCAAAAACAAGCTAAACAAATAACAAATCAATTAGCAACCGCTCCCCGGCAACGGCGCCAAAATTTGATGCGTGTCGTAACCACAACAAATTAATTAAGATATTTCCCACTAATTAACTGGTAATATAGCGGTAGTAAGAGATCGTTCCCACAAAGAGCAGTGTAATTGATATTATATTTAGTTCAGAAAAATAAATAAAAGACAAGGGGGATTGTTGAATAATTAAAATAATAATAAACAATAAAATAAAAAGATGATTAGGAGTCATTCGCCGTTACCAAACGTTGACTTGCATAGTATACTCGTTTACCTTTCATAGGAATCATATATCACCAACCTTAGAATAGCATCTAGCTCAGTGCTATCCCCAAAACTCCTTATACCACGGATACAGAAGCTCTCCAATATCATATTCTATCCAACCGAACCACCAAGTAGTAGCTCACTAAAGGTGTAATCCAACTGAATGCTTTAGGCTTTGTGAATTAGGTTGATCCCAGTAGTTAAACTCTTATCTCAAGGTTCACTTGCTGATGTTGTCTTCACTCGCAATTGCTCCACAGAATCCCTCTGTAAGGTCTTGAGATTCCTACTTGTATAGAGAGTTGTTTGACTATTATATCCCAACTTCTACTAGCATTAGAATGATCAAAAGATTAATCCAATTGTACACTTGAATAATCTAGAAACCAATCATAAACCCTAGATATAGAAAAGACAATCGATAATATGATAAAAACTTCGAATAAACTTGTATAATAATTAATCTTCACGCCCGGCACTTTGAATTCATCCTAATCAAATAAAGTTTAGCCTCTCATGTTTACACCGTTTCTTGGTTTCCCCATAAAGGGGTAAACCCTAAAATATGAATGGAGAACAAAAGTGTATTATGAGATGTAAAGATATTATGATATGTAGAGATTATAAAACTTAGGTTAAGAAGCCTCTTTTATAGATGTCCAACTAGTAGAAGTGCCCGTGTTGAATCCCGGTCGAATTTGGTTGCCAAAACCTAGCCAAATTTCCAAATAACCAAAGTAAGTCACGGGCAAGTCTCTCACCATACAAAGAAGGCGCATAAACATAGCCTAATGGGCTCGTGCAGAAGCTGTTGAAGCCCAGCCCGCTTAATCTTTGGCTTGTCAGTTTTGTATAACTGACAGCCTATTCATCACATATTTAACCTACGGCCGGGTAATCCTAGGCAAATGTTCTCCAGGAACTTTTCATATTTTCTCCTTTCAATTACGTCTGGGATTTTCAGGACGTAACTTCTCCTGAATTACTCGCTAAGTAGCTCCCTATTTTCCTTCTCCCAAACCATGGAACTATCAATCGGTCACAGCATCACTTCCATTCTCGGCATATCAGACCCAACTCTCTCTGTTCTCTTATTTCTCGAGCTGAACTCCATCGACTTCCATGACAGCAATATACTCCCATCTTTCCCATCGAACTAACAGCATCCATGCAATCATTCTCGTGAACTCCAACTCTAGTTCCTCTCCTGCATTTTATTCCGAGAGATATTCTCTCTGTCCAACTAAACCGCGTCCATCACCCCATTAGTGAACCCACTTGTTACTGTTAAGCTTGAGTACCTTCCATCGAGAACCAGCAGCAACCGTCATGAGTAATGACAACAACCAACTCGACTCCATTCCATCATCGTAAACAACCAATGACCACAACGTCCCTGTTTCTCGAGTTAAACTCCAACATCGTGTCTTCAACAGCTTACCCCACTCCATAACCAACTTCCACTGGCAGCAAGTCAGCATCTATCATTCCCCTTTACCGAGAATCAGGGAAGCACTCATTAATGTAAACCATCAATCGTCATTCTCAACAAGCCAAAACATAACTCTATATATACAAACCCATTATAGCAGCAACATTTCTTTGTCATCACTGCCAACGGTAGCATAAACTAAGCTCCACTACAGACATCTTCATTTATTTTTCTCAAACCTCAACCAACTCCATCGAGCAGACACAGCAGCATCAGTTCCACCAGTGACCAACCCTTCTCATCACTGACCATAGCAGCAAACCAAACCGTCTCGGCATCATCCGTCATTCTCCATGTTCACCATTAACTGCCAAACTCCAACTCATTCTCGACCCAACCATCATTACTGCCTTCGAGCTTCTCAGTCCATCTTCTATAACTTCGAAATTTCACTGCCTTCTCATCATATCTACCGACTACCAAAGCTAGAGCCTAACTCAAACCCACTTCATCATCTTTTCTGATTGTTTACTCGAGCCTGTAAACAACACCAGCATCCACCATCTCGAGTTCTATTACCATCGGTGGTCTCCTTCTTCATCTGCGCCATCACTATTTAACAACATCAACAACCAAACCATCTCCATAACCACGGCCAAGCTCTATCTATTTGGATTCTAGTTCTTCTCGGCTTCACAGTTCACGCTATCTTGTTCTCAACTCCCCCATCGGCAAAGCAACATTACGTACCAACTCCATCGTCAGCTGCAACCCATTTGAACTCCAGCAGCAAAATCCTTCTTAGCCTATCTGTTTTCGATGACTGACAGTGCAATTCATTATCCTTGGGTCTCTTAAGTAATTTAGTCGGGCGCCTTTAACAAAACTTAAATTTGAACTCTCCCTTAGTAAATGACTGGAATCCCTTTAGTACTTCCCTTGAACTTGACTACCCCTTAGTAAAGTGGACGCCCCTTATAAATTCTGTGCGTAATCAATTTCACAACTTTGCTTGCTTCAAATGCCCATAAAATCTTCATGCGACGTCGGAACGACTCTATTCTTTCGCCGTTGGCTCCATCTTTTCGTCCTCTTCGAGATGATATCAAGAACTCCTTGATTTGAATGAGTTACACTTGGTCTTTGGACCTTCTCTGTTTGCGGATATCTTCTTTTATTGCACAATTACGTGCAAATTCACTTCTTTTGGATGATTCACCTAATGTAACACAAATAAGAGAAAAGAAACATAATATACAATAATTTGCAAGAATAAAAGCAATTACTAGCATGGAATTAATACTAAATATATGTGAAATATGCACTCAACACCTAACATAAGCCTTGATATGTTGAATAGCACAAGTAGTACCATCAAAAATACTGGTTAATGCTGGCAAGTTGCACTTTGGGGGTATTCCTCCTAATTGTACTTCTTGGGTGAATGGAGTTTTCGCAGCTTCTTTAATGGCTTCATCAAGTTGTCTTCTGCCTCCCTCTTTTCTGTTATTTAACAGTCCCCTCATTTCTGCTAACTCTCTTAAGATCTGTTCATTCCCAGCTGAATTTTGCTCCATTGGTCTTTTTAGTGCAGCTTCCCTTCTTCTGCGCTCATGTCTTTCTTGCCTTGCAAGATTTTGTGTTTCTTCTTCAGCATTTTCATTCTGCCTTCTTCCGCGATTTTTTTCTTCACCTCCTTCATGAATTCGCAAATGATTATGCCTTTCATTTTCTATTCTGCGATTTTCTTCATTTCTCATCGTTTCTCTTCGATGTCTTTATATTCTTCTTTGTATTCTATCATATTCCTCATTGATATTATCATTGTTGCGATTTCTTGCGCGTCTCCTTTCTCGATTATCATGATTTTTCTGACATATTGCTTCTTGAAACTCTTGTTCTTCCACTTTTGCTCTCAATCTTTCTCTCTCGCACGCTAGACGTGCTTGTTCAACATAATGTATCTCAATTTCATCCTCAATTATTCTTCGGTTTCTTTGAATTTCTCGCTCATGTAATATTCTCCTACTTTCTTCTCGATTCTCTTCACCATCTTGGTTATTTCCACCTTCTTGATTTCTATTACCACGTCTATTATCCACAGTTACACCACGCGAAATGTAGCGATCATTAATCATCTATTTTTCTCCACAACGCTGCTCTTCATTTGGATTTTGCATTTCCTCTCGAATATTTTCACTAGCATTTCTCATAGGGGAATTTCGCCTTGCTTCTTCTCTAAATGATCTTGAACTTGATCTTGCAGTACTTCTCGATCTCCTACTTTGTAATCTCAAATTATCCATTCTTAACTCGTGATTTTGTCTTTTTAAATTTGCGCGTTCTTCCACCTCTAATCTCCTTTCCTCTTGTATTCTTTGTCTTAGAGCCTCTACTGCTTCATATTCGTCATCTCCATGAATTAATCCTTCAACCGCCTCTTGATCTCTTCCCTCTCGCCTTCCATTTCTTAATTGTCGATTTTCTGCTTCTTCCATTGAATCTGATCGCCAAGTATGCACGCTTACTCTGTCATAATCGATAGTTCTATCTTGTATCGGTATTTGCTGATTTGGCTGTTGAACTTGATTTTCTACATTATTCCTTGTTCTATTGTTCCTTGTTCTTAATCTTGAAGATTCTCCTATTTCATTTGTCCATTCACCTGCAATTCTTCTACTCCTCCTTACGGTTGTAGGTTGTTCTGATGTATTTTTTCTTCTAGCCATTCCTTCAATTTTGATGTATTACTGTAAATCACGTAAAAATAAAATTTACGGAAATAATCCCCATGAGGAAATTTACGGAAATAATTTTGAGTATTTCTTCTTCAGTGTATTCTGTCATTCTTTCATTTATTTATAATCCCCATGAGGAAAGATAGCACTTGTTGGGGTGTCCGCTTACAAAAGAAGGATGACATTGCTGAAGATAAAATTCTCATGTTGGATATTGACTGTCATCCAGGTAATAATCAAGGTCCGCGCCATTCTAGTGATGATAAATGGTGTATTTTCCCATTATTTCTAGAGGGTCCCTACATTTGTGGTCCTTATGTTTTACCTGCGAATCTCGCAGAGTACCAGCCATGGGTGTTCAACTAGCCTGAAAGGAATAAAGAGGTATGTTCTCTCAATTTTTTGCATAAATTATCATTATCATCTTCCTCATGCTTTTATACTCTCGCTGGCTACTCCAATTTTTTCCAGATTAACAGGCTAAAAACTAGCTACCAGAAGCTTAGGAAACCCAGTACTTTATCAGCTCTTAAGTTACCCACAGATGAAGTAAGAAATATTCCTTTGTGATTCTTAACAATATGTTATTGCCTCAATTTCTTATTTTTATCTGTGTTTGAAGGTTATCGAAGAAATAGATCTTGTTAAAGTTGTAAGGACCAAGGGAAAAGACAAAGGTGATGCTCGCAAGGGAAAATACGATGCTTCTCGCAAGGAGAAGTCTGGTGCTCCTCATTTAAAGAAAGGAAAAGTTCAATCTCCTTCTCCTTCAACTCCTCAATCTATTGAAAGTTCAAGTGATAATACTGATAATGATGATGATGATGATGCTGATATCTCTTCCGCGAAGGAATCCTCCCATCCTGAGTCTTATATGGCTCATCTATCTGGCATTTTTTCTAATACTATGCAAGTGATTGGTGATACCCATATGACTAATGCTTGCTAGTCTATAGTTGCCATCTGCAATGCCCCTCTCCTAGAGAATAATGAATCTCTTCGCAGGGTATCAAGATCTATATCTCCAAATTTCTTGCATTCACTTAATAGCTTGGTAAATTTCCATATTTACATTTTCCTTCTCTTTATTTTTATTTTGAATTTATAATTAATTCTTAAAATTCGCTATATTATTTCGCAGGCTGGGAAAGCTTCCTTTGCAGTTGTCTCAGATTTGGAGAAAAGGCCTGCAATTCTCGCAAAGAAAAACGCTAATCTTCGCAAAGAGAATGAAGAATTAAAGTCTGAATCTTTTACTCTTCGCAAAGAAAATAAAGAATTAAAATCTGATTCTGTTAATCTTCGCGAGCAGTTAGAATCTGGATCTGTTGGCCTTCATGAGAAAATCAAACGATTAAAAACTGAACTCTCTTCTTCGCAAGATAAGGTTACTAGTCTCCAAGCTGCGAATGATCAACTTTATAGTAAGAAATTTTTCTCTTTTTCTTTTATCCCTATATTCCTTTGTGTTTTGTTATTTAGTTAGTCCTCTTCGCAGATATTTACGGCCTCTCTGATGAAGCTGTATGCCTTCGTTCTTTTCCAAATCCAATAGATGATGATACTCTCCTCAATCGCCTTAATGATTCTTTGAGTAACTTTTTAAATGATGAAATTAAATCTCTTTCCATAGATGAACTTAGATCCAAAATTCATCTCTTAAGGATTGAACATAGATTCAACTTGGGTTTAACCAATAAGTTTAAGCGCCTTTATATTGACTCAAAAGAGGAAACCAATATATTAAGAACCTAGTATAATGATCTTATTGACGAAAAACACCTCATTGTTAAAAATGGTGCTCAAGCTTTAGCATATTTCCATCAGACTCTTCTAGATGTTCAAATTGAAAGAGATAGACTTATCTGCGAGAATATAGCTCTTGTTGAAAGGGAAAACCAAGTTTGCTCCCGCCTTCTCATTGGTAATGATGATTATTTTTATTGGGCTGCGAAAATTCTTGACAATGCCAGAAACAATTTAGCCGTAGATGTTAGTCTTCAAGCTGATCATTCTTCCATGATTAAGGATATGATCTTGCAAAGAGAAGGTTGTTATTCTTGTTTTTCCACTAATCCATTTTGTAGCTATATCTTCACTATTTTATTAATATGTTGTCATCTGTTCGCAGTATCTGAAGGAAACTTTTTCCAAAGAGTTACAGAGTTGGAAGAAGGAAAGGGAAATCTCGCAAGACTTCTGTCTTCTCGCAATGAGAAATGTTCCAAATTCAAGAAGCAACTTCAGATTTCTTTGGAGAATTTCAACAATATTCTTGTTGATGTTCGAAATGATTCTATTAAGATGGTCTGCGATGATCATAAAGTTCCTCATTCTACTTACCCTTATCTCACGCACGATATTCCAAAGAATATTCCTGACCTTGTCATCTCCGATAGCGAAGCTGAAGAGTCTGAAGAAGATGAAGATGAAATTGAAGAAGAAGAAAAATTTGGTGAAGACAATGATGGATCTAAATAGTTTTGTCTTCCTTTTTAATCTTTTTGTAATATTTGTACACTTATCCCTTTCTTCTTGTAAAATATTGCTGCGAATTTCTCCAGCTTCTAATGTTCTTTGGTGTATAGATCTACATACATTAGAAAGAAATTCCTTTTTGCAATATGGTTAATCAATATGCTTACTAATTTTTTAATTAATAGCGTAAATATGTTATATAAAGATGAATAATAATTTTATCATTCTGTTCATTCCCATACTTGCCTATGTTATTCATCTGCAATATGAAAGATTGAGCTGATTAGTTACAAATAAGATCTATTTGTAAGTTTTGTCTCAATATCTGCGTAAATATCGCAAGTCATATCTGCTTACTCTCATGATCTCTGCGTAAATATCGCAGTCATTCAATCTTGATCTCTTGTGGTCTTATTTTGCCTTCCTAGTTAAAGGTCTTATTTAGCCACATTTTATTTTTTGGCGACAAAATCTCAGGATGTCCTTACATCTGCATGTAAAGACCCATTGATATTGTCTTATCCTTATTTTTTCAATTTTATTGCGACAATATGACATGCTTAAGTTTTCTTGAGAGAACAAAGCCCCATGACATTGCCGTCTTGCGATGAAATCGTAGGACGTCTTTACACTTTCATGTGAAAACCCATTGATCTCATCTTATCTTTTTCTCTTGGATTTTTGCATCTGTATGATTGTTGCACAAATATGACAAGCCTAAATACTCTTGTGAATATAAAGCCTCATGACATTTGCGCCTTAAGACACTTATCAGCTCCCTAATGGAGGGTGCCGCCCTTATCTTCCCCGTGGTTGCCTATTCAAGGAGGCGTACATCGGTCATACAAGACTAGCTCCTACCATTCAGTCCTGACAGCAACCACTTGTTTTCGCAGCCTCTTATCCTTTTTGCCTATATGTATTATAGTTACGAGACTGCACCCTAGGTGGGGTTTTCTTTGGGCCGAGTGCATCATATCCAAGACTTTCCAAGAATGGCCAGGGTTGTTTCATACGCCCCGGGCACCCTTGGCTCAACCGTGTACCTCGGCGCCTTGGTCATACTTTGCACTCCTTAGAAGAGACCTTCGGTCGTCCAACTATCAATATATATATAGTTGGAAATCCAAAGTATCTCTCCTGGATAGGTTTTCTTTAACCCAAACATCTTAATGACTCAGGTTCCAGCGGCGGTAAAACCTTATCCCTGAGCCATGCATATAGATACCCCCTTATATGACGTACTTTAGGTCTTACATTTGCCTCTTGCGAAATTTTTATTCGCGAACTAGGGTGTACGCCATAAATATTCGTCCCATTCTAATGTCTCTGCGAAATTTTCGCGTTTCTTCAGTCTTTAATTTTCTCTTTTTGCATTTCAGCTCTTGTATAATTTTTCAATTTCATATTTTTCATTGAATCGAAACATATTTTTGTAAAATTTTCTTCAACAAATCATTTAGACATTTCTCATACTTCACGATCTAATTTTTTTTTAC
Source organism: Papaver bracteatum (assembly GCA_023529315.1). NCBI lineage: Eukaryota > Viridiplantae > Streptophyta > Magnoliopsida > Ranunculales > Papaveraceae > Papaver > Papaver bracteatum. The sequence goes on from JAJJWX010000603.1 coordinate 2,722,237, forward strand.
CTTTTCTACTTATTATTTTCTGTTTCTGCTTTTTTGTTGCGCTTTGCTACGTTTTCTCCATCTGCGAGACGCTCGCCATCTATTGGTTTCAGCACATGTTGACTTCGTAGCATTCCTTCTTCTCGCCGTTCTACTGTATCCACCATCAACCTTTCATTTCTTTTCTTTTGTTTGATATTATGTTTCCAGTTTTTGTTCTTCGCAGCCCTTTCCTCGCAAGATTCCATATCAATTTCATAACACTTTTTTCCTTCAATCCAAACTCCCTTGATGACTCCAACACCGCTGGGATGTGGAAATTTAATGCACTGGTGGTAAGTTGATGCTACACCTATAATCTCATGCAGCTAAGGCCGGCCATACTTACTCTTTCATTTATTATTCAAATATGTGTTGATTTTAGTGGATTCTTTGATTTTCACAGATGAAGTAAGAAATGACAGAAATGGAAGAATAAAGAAACGCGGAAAATTTCGCAGAAACGCGAATTTTTTTTTCGCAGAGACATTAGAATGGGACGAACCTTTATGGCGTACACCCTAGTTCGCGAATAAAATTTCGCAAGAGGAAAATGTAAGACCTAAAGTACGTCATATAAGGGGGTATCTGTTTGCATGACTCAGGGATAAGGTTATACCGCTGCTGGAACTCGAGTCATGAAGATGTTGAGGTTAAAGAAAACCTATCCAGGAGAGATACTTTGGATTTCCAACTATATATATATATTAACAGTTGGGAGACCAAGGGTCTCTTCTAAGGAGTGCAAAATATGACCAAGGCGCTGAGGTACACGGTTGATCCAAGGGTTCCCGGGGTGTATGAAACTACCCTGGACATTCTTGGCAAGTCTTGGCTATGATGCACTCGGCCTGAAGAAAACCCCCACCAAGGGTGCAGTCTCGTAACCATAAGCCATATAGGCAAAAGGGATAAGAGGCTGCGAAAACAACTGGTTGTTGGTAAAACTGGATGGGAGGATCTAGTCTTGTATAGCCGATGTACGCCTCCTTGAAGGGGCAATCAGGGGGAAGATAAGGGCGGCACCCTTCAATAGGGAGCTGAAAAGTGTCTTAAGACGCAAATGTCATGAGGATTTTTACTCACGGGAGTATCAAGGCTTGTCATATTTGGGAAATAAATATACAGAGGCAAAAAGCAATGAGAAAAAGATAAGATGAGATCAATGGGTTTTTACATGAAAGTGTAAAGACGTCCTGCGATTTCATCGCAAGACGGCAATGTCACGGGGCTTTGTTCTCACAAGAAAAATAAGACATGTCATATTGTCACAATAAAATGACAAAATATGGATAAGGCAAGATCAATGGGTATTTACATGCGAATGTAAGGACGTCCTGCGATTTTGTCGAGAAAACAAAGATTGGCAAAATAAGACCTTTATTTGGGAAGGCAAAATAAGACCAAGAGAATAATCCCACACATTAATCATTTTATTTTTATTTTCAGAATGCATGAAATATTTGTTCATTCCAAGAACGATAATGAGAGGCAAGTATGGGAATTGATAAATAAATTATCATTATCTTTCTCGCGAATTCTTCAAAATAACAGAAGCATAACTAAAATTCAAAGTTGTATAAAAGTACATCACTTGCGAGAAAAGGAAAAGAAGAGAAAATAAAAGCATCACTCAAGCTTCACTATTAATCTCGCCAATTTAAGCATTAGCTTTTTCCATGATACTTCCTTCGCCAATATGCTCCTTGTCATGATTATCTCGATCTTCTTCTTCATTGGGTTTCTTGCCAACTGTTGCTTCACCACGAGTAATTGTTTCTTCAGGAGGGATTTTTTCTTTATCTACTGAATCTTCTTGAGAATTATCTTCTTATCCACTTTCATATTCAAGATAAACATCAAGGGGATGAGGAATCTCATCATTATCTACATCTAGAGGCTTGATTGATATATTAGGAAGAGAGTTTGCCAACAAAGCTTCATTCACAAGAACTTCAGCACTAAGATGAACTTTGCGAAGGAAATCCCTATCGCGATTTCTAATCTCCATGTCTTTGAAGTATTCAAGATAATCATATTTTCTTTTTGCGCGATCGCGAGAATGAACAAGAAGAGAAGTAAGCAATCCATTTTCTTTGCGAATTTTAGCTAGTTTACCATTTAAAGTAGAAATAGTCGAAAGAAGTTTCCTCTCAGATTCTGCGAAAAACAAGAGTAAAACATGAAAGATATTCAAGCAAATGTTTCGCAAGAAGAATTAAAAAGAAATTTAATAGAGAAATTAACAGTTGAGGCAGCCAAAATGACTACTTTCCTTTTGTGAGGTTAAGTTTTGAATTAGTGTCAAACAAGAATTCTCCCAACGGTCCATGGCGTCATCAAACTTATCTCCAACTATACCTTTCAGGCGAGACTTTATTTTTTCTTCTTTAGTGAGGAGATAAGTATTTTCTTTTACTAATGAAGAGTAAGATTCTTCTAATTGGGAATATTCTTCTTTGAGGCGGTTAACCTTCACACTTAAAATTATCCTACCCTGGATAAGACTATTCTTCTCATTGATAGATGATTCAATTATTTCCTTAAGTTCATTCTTCAGCAAACGAAGAGACTGTTCTTGATTATCACATATTTTCTGAAGAATACTTAATTGATGCGAGGAAATCGCCGTCTTGTTTAAAAAATCACGCTTCTCTGGATATAAGGTCTTATTTTCATCTGATAAAGTTTTCATCGCCAGGTTAGCTCGGGTTAACAAATAAGAGAGGCGAGAAATTTCGCTAGTTAATTTTTTTAGCTTCTGTACTAGTTGGCCATTCTCATTGGTAAGGTTATCTATTTAATCAATGGAATATGTATGAAGGTTATCTAATCGATTATATTGGTCCATCCACGAATATTTATCAACGCGGGCTTCTTCATCAGCAAATTCAGATTTAAACTTCTCCATTAATCGTGTCTGATTTAAAGCTTAATATGCGAACAAAGGATTTTAAAAGAAGAATTAAGTACAAAAAGAAGAAGATTTATCCAAACAGAAAAATAAAAGACAAAGGCAGAGATGTTATACCTTTTAATTCCTTATTTTTACTGCGAAGATTTTCGCAGTCTATCGACGAGTTGCGAAGCTTTTGGCAAAGAGTATTGCATTCTAAAGTCTTGACCTAAAGACTTTCCTTTAGATCTTCAACTTCATGTTCTAAATATGCTTACGAATCATTTCGGTCAGAACCAAAATATTTTCTCAAAATCTCGCAGACACCATGCCTGACAGGATCAGTAGAATATCTCCTAGCATCATCCAGAATATCAGATAAAACTTTAAAAGCAACATATACTCCTATAGAAGTTTCTTTAGAAGAAGGGAGAGATGAAGATGGCGCAGTAGTGACAATGGAGAGTTGAAGATTTGAATCATTCGCAGGAAGTACATCATCCGAAGATGAAGTATCTGTAAAAGTAATAAATGAAATTGAAGAAGAGTTAACTTGAGAAGTAACTATAGTAGGAGGGGAAGAAACTCCATTCACAGCAATATAAGGAATTTCATTTATCAGAGGATCAGTGGAGGCAGGGATACTGGTGGCGATATTCTCGCAAACAGAGTTTTCTACTGTAAAGTTGTCTTTTACTTTTGCATGTGAATTGTGTGATTTGGGAATTCAAACTGATGATTTTGGTTGTTCGGAGTTTAAACTGCAAACCTGACTTAATGGGAAAGATGATAAGGAAAAAGTTAAATAAACTTTGCCGCTTTGCAATGAATTATTTTCGCACAATCAGGTAATGATCGAGATTTTTCCTGTTTTTTTTTTCTTCCTGTTTTTTTCTTCTTCTGTTTTCTCTTTGTGCATTATTATTGTTTATTTTTTGTGAGCCTTATGTTTACTTTGTTTTGTGCGGGTGAATATCTAGAAGAGACTCGATGTGGTATAGAAATTAAAAGTGGTTCTAAAGATGCTCTAAAGAAAGGGTCTGAAGCTAAATCTAAGGTATATGGTTGGTTCCTTTTTAGTCTCTTTTAAGTGGAATGGTTACATCTTAGTTTCATTTATTTTTTCATGGATCGTTTATTAAAACTCAATTATCTTAAGCATTGTTGTATCTTATTTATAGCATCTCTATTACTTGGTGCATTTATTTTATAAAGTTCCGCTATATAAAATTCATATGTTGGTCATATGTTGTTGGATTAAGATTGAGAAACAAAACCACCAGGAATTACCGGGTACCTTTTCCTTTATCTTCCATTGCGTTAATATGTTGGATCGATTTTGGATCTCAGTGTATTCTTAAGTGCCTCATCATCTGTACATTCATCAGGTTTAAAGTTCATATGTTGTTGAATTTAGATTGAGAAACAAAACCACCAGGAATTGCCGGGTACCTTTTCCTTTATCTTCTGTTGCGTTAATATGTTGGCTGGATTTTGGATCTCAATATATTCTTAAGTGCCTCACCATCTGTACATTCAGTTGAGGATATTATGCTTAGATATCCTCTATATTTTGTCCGGATTCTTTAGTGACTTAATTTTTGACTTGGATTTCTCTCTTTCTAATTGAGTTTGGCATTAATTTTGGAGAATGAAATTCAGAAATTAATTAGGGTTGTCGTATTTAGAATCAGTATTCTTTTCTATATTTGCAGGTGAACTTTGAGCATACCTATATGATAAACATAATTGAGGCGGAAAAGTATCATGTACAACATGGCTCTAAGTTCGGATAGAAGCTGAACGGGCCGCTATGGTCTTTTAGGAAATGAAAATTAGAAGACACTTGATAAAACTTGAGAAAATTAGAAGACACTTGATAAAACTAATGGGATGGAAGTTGCATTAAGAAAATTAATGCAGTCGGTTGTTCTAACTACGGAGACCATCTTATCAACTGGTGTTTTTCTTTCCTTCTCACAACTCTTTCTTACTCTAACTCTGTAAGTTGGTCGCATATGGGGTAGACCTGAAAATTCAGGAGAAGATGAAGTTATCCGATAAAAGAAATATTAATTCATGGTAGGTCCCTTTGCTTCCCTAAACCTACTTTTGTTCATCTATTGTTGGCTTTTTTTTTTCCGCACTGAAAGTTAAAGAGGTATGTCCCTTAAGGAATTTTTCGCGTTAAAGAGGTATGTCCCATTGCTTCCCTAAACCTACTTTTGGACTGATTAATGTTGGGTCATTTTTCACTCCACAGAAAGTTATCTCTGCATCATGAATTTTTTGTGACTTGGGGAATGAGTTATAGGATATAGATACCCTGTTTTGATCTTTCACTATACTTCATCTAAAGAATTTGGTCGATTGTAACTTATAAACTGGGTTTGTTACAGGTTATTCATCCAATTTATTAATAGCACATAAGAGGAAGCTCAAGGTTGCTTATTATCTAAGGTGCATTTGGGTTCTGTATACATGTATTGAACCTATGAATTTTGTATAGGAAATTAGAGAAGCAGTGTTAATTCCAGCCAGCCACATGCATCAAGTAAGAATCCCCAAGGTATGAAGAGATTTCATTCATGTTTTAATAATTGTGTGAGTTGTCAGCAGTTTTAAGGCAATGTTTCTAAACCATAAGAATGTTGCCCATCATATAGTACTGTGGAATTTTTAAATGGTGCATGACGGAAACAACTGACTTCAGTATGTCATGAAGAAGAATAGGTATCGTAAGCCAGTAATCTAAAAGATTAATATGGATATCTATGACTTCATATGCTTTTTGTTTGAGAATTTACTCATTTGAATTAAGTTTAATTTGGTAGTCGTTGCTGTCTTTTGATACTGAATGATATTATTTGTATTAACCTAACTTGAGGAGTATCATGAATGAACATATTATTAAAGTTGTTGCTTTTATGTCTATCATAATGTCTCAATAGAAGGTTTTCCCTTTTGGTTTGCTCACTTTCTTCTGGTGAACTAACACTATCCATGTCTAACCACTATACAAGTCTTCGAATTTTTCATTCTAAATTTCATTATCAGAATCGATTAGTTGCCAGATAAGTAAAGCTTTTTGCTCAAGTAGGATTTTATCTCCAAGTACAGTTCATTCCTTATAAATTGTCTCCATATTGCAGGTGAAATTATTATAATAAACCATATTAAATTGGTTGATAAAAGTTAGTGTTGAAGTATAGATTAGAATAGAGGCCAGGTGGTTGAGCCCCAACATTTTGCTATGCTATACTACCTACATATAAGGCTATTAATGTCTGCAGATTACCCAAACAATGTTGGTCATAATGACTTTCCATTCCTAACAGGTGCGAGCTTTAAAGTCTAATGATAGCGATTACATTGGCTTTGATGTTTTGATAGTTATAAAGTAGAAAGTACCAGGCTAAGATGTGCTAAAAATTGAAATAAGCTTTGTTACAACTAGAAGGAGCTTTCATCGGGTTGAAAGAAGACGACATACAATGCGTAAATTGCTAAGATCAATCTGTTATTATTGCCATTCTGATTCCATCTTTGTTTTAGTTTTCTTTGCATCACAAAATACATTGAACTTAAGGGTTGACCAGCTTCACCAAAGACTTTGTCGCTGGAGGGAAAGTTACCCAGTTTCATCTTGAGAGTACGAAAACAAGTTACAATCCTCCCGGACCGAAGGTTGGGGAACACTAATTAGGGTACCAACAATAATTATAACAAAAAGAAACGAGATAATCAAACGGTAAATCCAACAAACGAATACTGAGTATTCATAGCAACATGATACAGAAATAAAAAAAAAAATTGACAAGCCGGCAGTAAAATGATACAGATATAATAATATTAAATGAATACTTTGTTGGGTTTATTTGATGAGTGACTAGATATCACCGGGGCCTTACGGCCCCGGCTCAACCTCTGATTAGTGTCAAGCGTCACATAGTATTCGGTATTGGATTTACGATTTTTTGCTTGATAAGTCCTGTAAAAATATTTCAAAATATCAATAATATGATTGTTATCCAGATGTTTCCATTGATATTGTATGGTTTATGTTATGTAGGTATCAACGTCGTTGATTTCCTAAATTTTTTCTTTCATACAGTCGGTTCATTAGTTTCAGGATAACTAAATGGTGGTGATTGATTAAACGTGAACATCACCTGTCAAAGTATCATGTGACATTAAGTGGATGATATTCAATGTTTTTATCTAACAAAATTAAGTTGAACCGTGGTTTAAACAAAAATTGAATTATTTAATTGAAACGAAAAAATAAAAAAATTCCGGTATCTACTTTAATAAATTATTTAGAAGAATTTTCTTTTAAAAGAATTTTAAAGAAAAAAGTATAAATTTTAATAAAGCATTATAGGAGATCTATTCCGAAGAGAAAACAGGCTGATATGGATAAGAATTTAAATTACCACAACAATAATTAGGTGAATAAAGAAAAAGCTATTGAAGTTGTTCAAGCAGATGTTAATGTCTTTGAAGGCCAACAACTTGTGATACAACGAAGTATATAAACTAAGTTATAACAGTCAAGAATGTAAATTGGCTAAAATAGAAAAAGAATTTGGATCCGTTAAAAACTACTCCAAAAAAGTGAACGAATATGTTGTTGACCCGTTCCATGAACTTTATACTTCTCTCTGGTCATTTCATTATTCTTGTGATAAATTAATTGATTGTACAACTTTGAATACAAATGCTAGTGTATACGTAATGTACGTGTTTGTTTTTTTTTTCTTTTTTATTTTGGAAGCAATTTGGCTTGGTGATTAACACCTCATGCACAAATCTTTTTCTGTTTTTGAAGATTTTGGTTTGGATTCTCTTTACAAAGGCAAAAATAGCCACATTGACACATTGTGCTGTATAATATATATAGATGGGATCAAAAATCGGTAATGAGAGTTCAATTTTGGATGGCTAAGATCACAACAACTAAATGGCTTACCTTTTGTCCTTTGTAAAATTTTCTTTTATCAAGAAAAGGATGGTTATATACTTAAATTATTTTTCGTTTGTTATTTATTTATTAGCTAGATTTATTAATTAGCTAGACTAATCCGTAGTCTTCCAATATCACCCCTCCTTTAAAAGGCTAAGTAATATAAGCCCTCACGTCGCACGGTGAGAGTGACACCTCCTTCAAATTAAATTAGATAAAAACTTTCAACTACAGCAATTCTTAGGAGGACAAGTGGTGGCATTGTATTGGTAGGATCAATAAAACTTAAATAACACCGACTTTACACCCTGTTATTGACGTGCTGTTAGTAACACCGTTACTAACCGTTAGCACAAACACAACACAAACGTGGGTGTACAATATGTATGTATGGATTTACACCTAAATCAAAACTTACACTTGGTTTACACAAAATACTTAACTGGACGTTATTCACAGCAGTTAAGTGTACATTACATTCGTGAAGAACTTAACTGTATTTAGTACGGTTTATCGGATTCTGAAATTCTGAAAATATTAGGGCTTTCCTCTTGCCGTGGTTTTCTTCTTCTTCTTCAACACATCCATGGTTCTACCTCATGAGATACCAGTCTTTACTAAGGATGTCACCAAGCTTGCTAGGAGGCTAAGGCTTTCTATTTTTCTCCATGATCCCTTCCATATGAAGTTGATAACCAAGAGGCTTCATCACAGTGCTGCAATAGACAACAGAAAATCTAAGAACAATAAGAATGTCATATCAAATATAAAACTACAGAGAATCAATAAGAAAAAGAGAAATATGAGCATAGGACAACCTGCTATTGATGTTGCGATCAGTATAGCAAATGCTGCTGATAATGGTTGTTTTCCCCTATTGATGCTGCTGATAATAGTTTTTTTTCTCACAATACTGTGATTATTCTAATCTTATCTCATTCATGTACAGGTGTCAAAAGGGATGCTAGGAAGGCTAGGCTTGCTATTTTACTGCAATTTTTTTTTACCAAAACTTAAGGCAAGCAAGACTTGCTAGGGCTACATCAGAATCCATCACTGCCAAAAAAATCAAACATGGTATGTATGGCTTAAATTATATTTCAACCAATTGTGCTTTTAATTCTGAATATTATTTTACATTCAGTTACTGTCAGAAAAACTTCAAAGCCTACTGCAACAAAGAAAGCCACACAGAAAGCATATATTGTCCAGCGATGCTGAACACGCAGGAAAAAATTACTCAGGAGATCACGGAATTCCAAAAAACGAAAAGGTAAAACCTAATTCAGATAACGGGCTTTAAAGCATACCTTCTTCTCAGGTTCGAATGAATTCACAAAAGCAAAGTAATTTTAATCCATACATAGAATTGCATTTCACATCATGTGTTCATATGTTTTCTCACAATTATTACCACCTTCACTAGGAGACCAGTCTGAAGATGCAAATGCAAATACATGATCATATAACGAAACAAGCCTAGACAATCTGTACTGAAACAAAAATTAAATTAGGTGAAGATACAAATGCAAATAAGTGAAACAAGCCTAGACTTCCTGTAGTGAATGAGAAAATTAATTCAGAGCATGAGCATATAAAGGATACCTTCATCTCAGGTTCAAATGAATTCACAAAAGCAAAGTAAAGTTATACAGAGAATTTCATTTCACGTCATGTGTTGATACTTTGTTCTGAAAATTATTACCAGCTTACATTAGTGTTTTTTTTTTTTTTGATCAGCAAATGTAAAATTTTTGTAGAAGAATGCCTACCAGGGGTAAGCAAGAAAGGCTCAGAAGAGCTTACAACCCAAACAGGACCAACTGCAGTCCACCGGACCTATTTATTACATTCACATGAAATCCAAAATGGAACGAAATCACAGAAGCCCTAAAATTCATTGATGGTCAGAAACCTGGTGACAGGCCGGATATAGTAAGTCGCGTATTTCACATCAAATTGAAACAATTAATGTCTGATTTGGTGGGAGCCAGACATTTTGGAGAGGTCAAAGGAGGTATATTTCACGTATATATTAAATTCATTACATTTGGGAATTCTAAGTGAGACTATGTTGACATATTTGATATTGCAATGCAACTTTATATACTATTGAATTCCAGAAACAGGGTTTACCTCATGCGCACATATTGTTGTGGCTTGAATTAAAGGATAAACCCAGAAGTGCAGCGCATATTGATTCGATTATATCAGCAGAGATTCCAGACCCAGACAAGGAAAAAATTGGATATGATGCAGTATGTCAATTTATGATTCATGGTCCATGCGGCGATGCCAAGATTGACTCTCCCTGCATGAAGAATTAAAAATGTTCAAAAAATTCCCAAAGAGATACTGTGACAAAACATGTGTTGATGAAAGTGGATATCCAGTTTATATGCGGCGTAAAAGTGCATGGGGAGTTGAAAAGGATGGAATCAAGTTAGATAATAAATGGGTTGTGCCATACAACCTCGACTAGATAATCATATATGATGCAGATATGATGCACATATAAATGTCGAGGTCTGCAACTGCCGAGGTATGACTGTTAAATATCTTTTCAAGTACCTGCATAAAGGAAATGACAGAATAACGGGCATTCTTCAGGTAATCCCAGCAAACAAAAACAATTCAGGAGACAACGGTGACACTGATCAAATTAAAAAACCAAACAAGGATGAGATAGATATATATCTCGAAGGACGTTATCTATCAAGCGCAGAATGTACGTGGAGAACACTTGGTTTTGAGATTCACTATCGATGGCCTACTGTAGAGAGATTATCGTTACATCTCGAGGGGGAACAGTTAGTGATCCACAAAGATACCGATAACCTGAAAGATATACTTGACGATGTAGATCCAGATTCGTCGAAATTCCTACAGTGGATGAAAGCTAATAGAGAACACGAAGATGTAAGGGAACTAACATATGCAGAGTTTCCAAAGGAGTGGATCTGGGACTCAAATAAAAAAGAATGGAGATCAACGCAAAGAGGATGGAAAATTGGACGTATCTACTATGTACATCCCACTGCAGGGGAGAAATACTACCTACGTATTCTATTGTACATGCAGAGTTTGTCGGAGCTATGATGACATTAAAACAGTGAACGAGACAACTCATCCTACTTTCAAGGCTGCATGCTTGGCACTTGGATTGTTAGAACATGATGGTGAGTGGCATACTGCAATTCAGGAAGCAGCAACAACGTATAGTGGCAGAAGATTATAAGAATTATTTGTCATAATTTTGTTGAATTGCAAGGTTACCAAGCCTAAGAAACTATGGGACGATAATTGACATACTTTGGCCGAAGACATTGAATACAACAACAAAAACCTATATGGAGATCAAGCTGTGCACTTGGCAGAAGAATTTTTGAAGAACTGTACATTGAGGAAAATAGAGCAGATTTTCTGGAAACATAACCGGACTTTAAAAGAGGATGAGTTCTCCGACATCCCATACCCAGACATGTCTGACATCAATATTTCAGAAAATAACTTGATACATGAAGAAATGAACTACGACATGGGCAGTTTACTGGAAGAGGCAGATAATTTGAAAAAGGGATTGAACACAGAACAAGAACTGGTGTTTAGGCAGATTACAAATTCCGTTGAAGAAAATGATGGTCGTCTTTTTTTTGTGTATGGAAGTGGTGGTACGGGAAAGACATACCTTTGGGAGAACTCTAATTGCTTCACTTCGTGGACAGGGTAAAATTGTTCTGGCGGTTGCATCTTCAGTGATAGTGCCACTACCACTGCCAGGTGGTCGTACAGCTCATTCCAGGTTCAAAATTCCGATGGGACTAAATGAAACATCATGCTGCAATGTGATTAAGAAGTCAAACTTGCGGAATTATTGTGCAAGGTTGATTTAATCATATGGGATGAAGCACCGATGATCAACATGAATGGATTTGAAGCAGTCCAAAGGGCACTAGCTGATGTGATGATGGAAACATATGGCAGTAAGGTTTTATTTGGAAAAAAAATGGTGGTACTAGGAGGCGACTTTAGGCAAATTCTCCCTTTTATAAAAGGAGGATCGAGAGAGGATATAGTTAATGCTTCTATAAGTAAGTCGAAATTGTGGAAACACTTTGAGGTTTTTGAATTGACACAGAATATGCGTCTAACCACTGGAGATACATCTCTTGACAAAAGACAAGAAATCGAAGACTTTGCCAAATGGATTCTTGATATTGGGAATGGTGAACTACTAGCAATAAGCTTGGACGGATCGGAAGACAAGGATTGGATAAAGATACCATCAGATTTACTGATTCACTGTAAAGAGAATCACATTCAGAAAATAGTAGACACCATGTATCCAGATTTTATGAACAAGAGGCTTGATAGGGAGTACCTTGCTGAACGGAGTATACTCACACCCAAAAAAAAATGAATGTGTTCACAGTATAAATTCGCATGTCTTAGCATCTATACCAGGTAATGAATATACATATTTAACCTCTCAAATGTCTTATCAACAAACTAAAAATGCTACTATAGTAATTGCAGTTAAAGATATAAATGGTGATTGCAGTTAAAATATATATTCACATGTGTTATCATATATAACAGGTGAAGAACATACATATCTAAGTGCAGATTCAATTAGGCCAGAATCATCAGAGTACCACTCAAGTATTGTTTTTTACGACAAGGAGTTTCTTAACAAGCATGAGGAATCACGGATTGCCAGCCATAAGCTAACTCTGAAACTTGGAGTACCAATCATGCTTCTACGGAATCTAAACCAAGTGGACGGACTATGCAATGTAACAAGATTAATTGTGACACAATTAAATAAAACACTTATAGAAGCAGAGATACTAACCGGTCCAGGTGTTGGAAACACAGTTTTCATTCCACGGATCGTGATGACTACACCCGAAACAAGTCTAACATTTATTCTTCATCGGAGGCAGTTTCCAGTGAGAGTCTGTTATGCCATGATAATAAATAAAAATCAGGGACAGAGCCTTCCAAATGTGGATGTATACTTGGAAAATCCTATGTTCTCTCATGGCCAACTTTACGTGGCTGTTTCAAGAACAACTAGGCAACAAGGTTTAAAAAATTTAATAAAGAAGAATGGTAATGAGCCAGAAGGATGTACACAAAATGTTGTGTATAAAGAGATATTTGAAAACCTTTGAATTTTATGTTTTCATTCATTTATTAGTTACATTTAGCAACACTATAATCATTTTAGTTTTCTGGAAAAGCGAGTAGGATAATGGCCATGCTGAGAGTCAATTCTATGATCCATTAAAGATGAATTGAAAACCTGCTTTGCTTTCTTTTCTTTTAAATAGTACAAATCATAATGGATAACAATGGAAAAAGAAACATACCAGCAATGCATTTTGACGAACTTGAAGAACCTCCTCGGGAAACTGAAAACATATCCATGGATGTGCCACTACACGAACTGAAGAATGTGACATGGCATGAATGGCACCGACAACAAATTATTGCTAGGAATGAAGAATATCGTCTTATGTTATTAACACAGTTTCCAGATTGGAAGTCCTGTAAAGAAAACAAATTGATAACGAAAACAGTTCTGACTACTAATTCTATCAAGAATGGTCGACAGCCAACAACACTGAGGAGAATACCAAGGTTTAAACAAAGATAGATGCATATCCATGTCACATGCTCTCGGTAGATACATATAACAAATATACAAACACATGGTTCACATTTTTGCAACAGACATACACACATGAGTTGTACAGGGTTCACAAACAATCAATGTACACCTAAAACTATTCATCTGATCACAAACATGCTCTCAAACTCAATGACTCATTACTCCATATGTTTGATTTCCCAACGACTAATCGCTAAACTTTATCTCACTAAAATGTAACATTGTACTGTATCTTTCTCATACTTAACTATAATGATTTATTGATGAAAAAAGAAATGATTACAAACCCAAAACCATTTGAATACTTAAATCATTTCCTCATCAATCCACATACAGTAGTAAAAGACATTATTGAAAATGAATTAATAGGTAGGTCAATTCTGAAACCCAAATTTGAATCAGCATACATAAAAATGTACAATACCCAAAATTTGTTTATTCAAAAACCAAATTTGAAGGAAAGTAGGAAACAAAACAATATATGAAAAGGGGAAAGATTATTCCTACAAATTTCTAACAAAATCTAAAACATTTATACAAATCTAGAGTCGATTAGAACATTCTAATAGCTACCTGATTCTACAGGATACGAAAGCGTGCATCGAATTCTTCATTCCCATCAATAATTCCATTAATCGGTTCTTCATTTTATCTTTGTGAACCACAAGGTCTTCTTAAGATCCCAATAACCCTAACTATATCATGCAGAATTATATTATCAAATTTCAGGTTTACAAATAATTGAAATGAAAGGAACCCAACATCGTTCACAAAGAATTGAAAAAGAAAATTAATAATCATGAATTTTCATTTTTTGGATTTCGGTGGGATTAGATTCATGCTCAGAAATGGAGTTAGATTTAGAATGCAATTGGGTTTATCGAAATAACAACTTTAGATGGAACCAGTACCAGTAAGAACCTATTCCATTAACCCATTCCAAACCAGTATAAGATTAAACCAATTTTATTTACCCATTTGCTGCCCGTTTACGATTTGTCGGACCAAAGTCAGAAGACAAGAGCCACTCAAACTTATACGCAAAGGTGTAAATGAACTAATAATCTAATACAACTATGGTGCATGGTTTGCGGAGCCGGCCGGTACGTAGCACAGGCACAAAATCTAGTTTCGAATGAAGGGGTCTAAGGAAGAAAAAAATAGGGTGCAATTTATAGTTTTAATGTACTTTTAAGCTAATCAAAGATTCAAAACTGTCTTTATTTATTAGTAAAGATATTTTCTTCACCTTCCCCTCAACAATAACAAGTGAAAGAAGAAAGAACCACAAAAAATGGTCCGTTACTTGCATTCCTTCTCTCTTTCATTCTGTATCTTCTTCTTAATTCTCCCAAGTGGCGTAATCTCAATTTCAGATGATGCCATCACAGCCCTCGGTGTCGTCGAAGAAACTTGCAAGAAAGCGGCCGACATGGATCCTAATTTGACATACAAATTTTGTGTTACATCTCTTCAAGCTATTCCAAGGAGTCATTGTGCGAATCTAAGAGGACTTGGATTGATTGCAATGAAACTAAGCAGAACAAATGCAACTCATACAAAACTTTATATCAAGAAGATAATGAAAAAGAAGAAGTTAGGGCCATTTTACAGGAGTTGTTTGGAGAGTTGTCTAATGCAATATATGCGACTAAAGACGCCATTAATAAGTATTATAAATCTAGGAGCTATTTAGAAGCTAATGTTCAGTTTAGTGCAGTCATGGATGCACCTTCAACTTGTGAAGATGGGTTTAAGGACGAGGAAGGTCTACGATCTCTGTTGAGGATAATAGTCCCCCACTGTTAATGTCCCCTTAATAAACTTAAAATATAATATGGAAGGGCATCTCTACGCATTGTCAATTGGTTGTGAGTTGGATGCCCGTATTCTAATATGTTATCACAGTCAGGCCCTGTATGAGACGTGAGACCCAGTAAGACCCAAGAAGTCAGGGCAACCATATAGCGGTCCATATAAGGTGTGGAGCTACTCGACTTGTTGCCAATTGGTTTTGAGTTGGATGTCCGCAGACTTTAATTTGGTATCAGAGCTAGGCCCGTGTGTGAGTAGGCCCAACGGTCACCACACAACGTAAGTCCACGTGTTAGACCCAACGAGGCTACACATGAGGGGGCGTGTTTAATGTCCCCTTAATCTATAATACAAAACAACATAGGTTTTTGAGCCTTGGACGTACGGATAACATTTTGAGAGACAAACATGTGATCCGACCACCCCAGTCTCATCCTAGCAAAAGGCATCTAGCGGCTGTGATGTTTGTAACCCCCCTCTAGCCCTCTCAATTACTTCCTCTTCAATTAAAACGTTACAACAATTAAATGTTATCCTTACAAAAAAAAAAAAACTGAAAATATAAATGTTACAATAACTTTCAACCATCTCTTAAAAAAACAAAGAAATAAAATAAAATAAATTAAAAACCTACAAAAAAACAAACAAAATGCTATAATAACTTTGAACCATGTCTTCAAAAAAAAAATGAATATTGCCAATCTTCATCAATCTGCAAAACACAAACAATGCATTTTTTTTTAAATAATAGAATTAATTTTCATTCTACTCATTGAACAGATAGAACAATATACGGTGAGGAAACAGTGCAACACCTAGGAGTTGCAATATGTAAAACCCAAAAAAAAAATGGCAATCGAATAAGCCAACCTTAATCAACCTGCAGAACACATATAATATTAGAGGAAGAATGGATAAAAAAGAGGAAAAAATATTCACATATGTAAAGAGGAAGAATGGATGATCTTCATGTGGCGGGTTATGGACAAACGAGAAACTTTTACATTTTCTGAAACATTTTTGATCATCATGTAAAGACGAAGATTGTTTTAGTTTCTCACACTAATGGATGAAGATGGTTTTGTTAGAATAATGAGAATAGGAGAGGAAAAAAATTCACTTTTTATTAACGATGCATGATAAATAGAGGAAGAACGTTACATATTCACCTTGCCACCACATACGGATGGCTATGTAAGACTCTTGAATACTTTCTTTTGTTAAATATATTCATAATTATTCTGTCACATTCCATAAATGGGTTAATATTAAGGAATGAACTTTACATGCGGGGAAAGTTAATGAATAAATTATAAAAAAGGAAGCGTCACAAAAAGTTCCATCTATGGACAAGCACATCTTCGGATATTTCTCACTTCTTTCCTCTTTTGATTAAATTAGGGCTAGCTTTAATTTTTCTCATATAGTTTCCTCCTCTATCTACCCTTTCGTACCATAAATAAGATAAAACGGGTCATGATTGATGTAAGGAAATAACTGTGATTGACGCATGCAAGGAAACGTCTGCTCATTTATGATTAACGCATAATAAAAAAAACGTCAACATAATTGTGAATGTGTCACGAAGTGCAATCGTTTAATAAAAGAAAACCGTCAACATAATTGTGAATGTGTCACTAAGTGCAATCGTTCAATGAGGGTGTATAAATATGGGAATGTATTTCTTCAACCACACTCATCCACTCATTCATACATTTCCCACTCATTCCCAACTATTTATTTTTTTTGGTTAATTTTTTTTGCTTAGGAGAATCAACATGTCAAAGATGATTACCTGCAGCCCCATGAAAACCGTTGCCCATAACGTGTTTGCTTCCTTTTCGAGAATGCATGATTGCGATGAAAACAAACCTCTGGTACTCAAGTTCCGTGTTGCAAGAAAATGGGAAGAGATTGATATTATGACAACCAACGAAGTCTCTACTTTGGATTTATTGATGATTGACGAATATGCGAGTATATTATTATTGCGATCAGGATGAAACTTATGTTTTTTTTAAATACAGTATAATATTAGTCATGCCTTCTAATCAATCTTTACATCCTACACAGGGAGATACCATGCACGGCATAGTCCCTAAGAAATTGATATGGAAGTTCGGGTCATTGCTCCACGAGGGAGGAATTAAGACGACGATGTCGTAGAGAGAATATTGATGTTCCTTTAAGGAGGAAGATGAAGGAAAAGCCATGCTTCATGCATCACCTTAACGCGGAACTACAGATGATTCGGGAAGAGAATGAGAGGATGGATTTGAGGTTACGACGAAACTATGCAATGGAAAGCACATGAGATAATACCAAAATGGAATCACCAGAGCATATGGAGGATGAACACAGGACAATAGTCCCAGCGATCGTGGAAGAATTTATGGGAGGATGTAATTACATTTATTCCTCATCGGATGAGGATTCTGCATAATGATTTCATCAAAGATATGCAACCAATAAGACGGTTTATGTGATTTTTTTATCAAAAAATATCATTTAATCCTTTTTTTTTCTCTTAAGAACTATAATTTTTTTTTATCATTTCTTAATTATCCTAATGAAAAATGTTTAAATTTTTAGTAGCAATGAGTTCTTACGAGTCGACTTAAGTCTTATGATGATATGTGGTAATAATTAAAATTATTATCATAATAAAAAATTATTCTGTGACATGTCGTGTTGTTACGGCATGGGTTATTTTTAAGAATGTAATAACTATTTTTTATTTTATTTTTATTATTAATATATTATTAATTTATCTTATTCCATAAAACTTTTATACAGAGCTGTTGGTTGGTAGCCTAGCAACAAGCTGGGCTCCAACCCCTTTTTGAATAGCGACGCCTACTCTATAAAAAATAAAACTGCCTAAGCCACTACTGGCATCATTGCTTAACAAGCAATTCCGTAAACGTTTGAAAAAGGCAATAGTATCTTCCCCAAGCTCACCTAAGGTAGAAAAGGCCAAAACGCTTAATCCATAACCATGTGCAACACACTTGTCCAAATACTTGGTCCGTTTGCGAGAAACATTTACGGAATTGAGATTTCATATCTATAAGTCCTCATGGGTCGAATTAAGCCTCATAGTGTGTGACAATTATTAAAATCCTTCCAAAGAAAAATTATTTTGTCTCATGCCGTGCCGTTACGGCACGGGTTATTTCTAGTAAACTTAAAATATAATATGGAAGGGCCTTTCCACTCATTGCCAATTGGTTGTGAGTTGGATGCCCGTATTCTAATATGTTATCACAGCCAGGCCCTGTATGAGACGTGAAATCCAGTAAGACCCAAAAAGGCAGGGTAACCATACAGCGGTCCATGTAAAGTGTGGAGCTACTCGACTTGTTGTCAATTGGTTTTGAGTTGGATATCCGCAGACTTTAATTATCTCCATTGACGAAGAAGAACAATGATTTGTTTCAATTAACTGCTTTGGTTCTTTCTATCATCGAAATGCTTCGTTAGTTCACGTTATAGTAATTAATCACTATATGTTATAAATTTATCTTTTTTTTTCTTCTTCTTTCTGTTCTAGTGGTTTCTGTATTCCTTCAGTTTAGTTCATTGCAAAATAAGATTGAAATTCTGACCAAAAATAAATAAATAACTAAATAATTAAATAAGATTGAAACATGTTAATTTTCTGTAATCTTTTTTGCTTGATTATGATGATTATTGGTTAACATGTTTGCTAATAGCTAGCTTAAAATGTAAGGTTAAGCGTTAAATGTAAGGTTAAGCGTTATCATATTTTTTGGCCATCTAGGTGAATTGAGGTTTATGCCCCTTGAAGGGTTACTTGTCAATGCTATCATGACGTTTTTTCATTTTTGATGGAGACCTACATGTGAACACTGAACTCATCGACAATGCTCAAAATTTGTTTTTCTTTTCTTTCCTTGCAGTCTAAATGCCATTTCTCCTGGTACTGCAACTGCAATATGGGATCTTGTACAAATAGTAGTGTTTTTCTTGATTTCTGGAGAAGAAGAAATGAGAACTAGTCAAGCTTGTTTTTGCTCTCATGCAGCAAGCCAACTCTGGTCATCAGTTTCCAGTGTCCACCTCACTCACAAAACCTGCAAAACTTTGCAGAATGTTCCCCAGCCAGATATATGAATTCTGTTAGACCCCATAACTATGAGGCCATTATGTAATTTTCTTAAGGTCTTAAACAGGGAAGGGTTCCTCACAAACTCCAAGCTTAGAGAACATTAATAAAGAAAAACAACATGAAGAAGCAAAACATTTAATGTATTATAAACTAAGCCCAAAATGATTCAAAAGACAGTGAAGGTTCACAGCTCCGGTCAAGAAATCGAGTTAACACTGGTCTTATTGAACATAATTAGGTTTATTTTCCACCAACTACAGAGACCAAATTTCTACAACTCAACAGACAAACAGAATGAAAAAGTAGAGTGCACCCAAAGCATGTCTGAATAGACAACCTTCCAAAAACCCATCGCTATAACTCAATCAAATAGAGGATCTTGCTCGAACTAACTAGACATTGGATGATTAGCAATGTATTCGATGGCAAGTTTACAGGAATCGATCTTGTCAGCCTCCTTATCAGGAATTTCCAGCTTGAATTCTTCTTCAAGAGCCATTACAATCTCAACAGTGTCCAAACTATCTAAGCCTAAATCATTCTGGAAATGAACTTCAGGAGTAACCTGCAAATGGTGCAGAAGTTAATGCAAATATAAATCAGTTGCTCTAAAGATCTTTCTAGCATTCACAATGTAACGACTAACGGATAAAGATCAGATAAAATTTAGTATGGGTAAGTTCTTCCAAATGCATACTCTATGTAAGCACATCAACTGAAACTAATAAGATGATAAAGAACAGAGAAAATTTAGTTTCCATAACTCTAAAAAACGTTAGGCAATGAAAAATTTGCCAGTTAACATTCTTAAGTACTTAGGTTAGAGCTTGAGTAACAGATGGAAGAAAATATTTGTTTCCAACACATAGATGCATATTTATGTCAGGTATGAATCAAATATACAGATTTTTGACGAAAGTGTAAAAATGGTCAGCCAAACGATAATCTTCATCATCCTTAACCATAGTTTTTGCAATATTCAAGCTCGCTAAATGTCATGTTCCTCTACATATTTTGTTGAGCAAAATACTCCGTTACACATAACTGCCACAAAAATGTTTTCAAGAAAGTGCTGGCCTGTGCACCATCACAACTTTTAAGGCATCTATGTTCAATGTCATCAAAAATACATCATCCTAATCAAGTCATTCTTTAAAATTTGTAATTACAGCTACCAGGGAATTCCACGAATGTGTTCATTTTCTATTTGATCTGCTATAAGTTCTCCCATCCAGTTAAACATCCTCATCGTAAATACGCAAACTCTATGAGCACACATCTATGGTGGGATATCTTCCTAATTGATCTGCACTTATATCCTATTCCCACTCATGTTAACATCTTCACTCACCTAAGTTAACTCTGATACATTTGTTAATCTCTTACTTCTACGGAATCAAATACATTGAGTAACCACCATTACAAGATAAACTTTACCTCTTACGTATTAGCTACAATTTAACCTCACACTAACATAAATTCAAAATCCAACATCATGTTTGTCTTTCCATACTGGCAATATAAACCCATCACTACCTAACCTAATACTACATCAAAAAAGCATAGGAACCCATTTACGACAATCAAAAATGAAATTGCTCATAACGAATCAACCAAATGAAAATCGTAAGTAGAGTCAACTTGGTGATGTAACCAACAAACCCTAGAAAATACACAACCTAGATGCTAGAAAGATTAATAATTAGAACAAAAGTTATGGATAAAACAATAATAATAATACTTAAATTAGGGATCCACCAGAAACGAAGAGGTTAATAAATGGACAAACCTTGGCAGGATCAACTTTGGGGAAGCTCTTAACAACGGAAACAACTCTATCGATGACTTCTTGTTTGTCGAGATGATCATCGTGAGAAGACATTGACCTATTTAAATTCAAGAGGTTCCATGACTGCAAAGCTCGTCCATTTTGAGTTAGGGTTTGGACTGGAACTCTTAGATGACCTAAGATCGCAGCTCTCAGGGCCATTTTTTTTCTCTCTCTCTCTCTCAAAAGCAAAAAGAAAATGAAAGACCCAAAGCTGAGGGTATAACTGTATCAGTAAAAAGGGAGCTTTACTCCTAAATAATTTTCGTCCCTAGAAGAATAGAACCGATTTTTGCGTAGTGTTCAGTTCCGTTTCAGAACTGGGATATTTTTTTCCCAGTTCCAGTTTCGATTCTAGTAGATATTACTAATAATAAATGAATTGTTGGTGGGAGTTGGCCTGTTGGGATTACTATATAGTCCTTCGGTGGTGACATTATGTGTGTGTACAAGATAAGCTGGGGAGGAGCAAAGAAATAATGAAGCAATTTTTCTCACTTTTCTTCCGCTCATTATTCTTCCTTCATCCGATCTTTATTCAGGAGAGTGCGTGTGGAGATGATGCATTTGCCGACGATGATATCGTGAAAGAAACATGTGAGATATGTGCACAGAAATCGCCGCTGCTGAATTATGATTTTTGTGTGACTTCGCTTGGAGCGGTTCCTGAGAGCAAGACCGCAGCAGGTTTCCATGGTTTAGGAATAATCTCACTAGAACTTGCTCAGACCAATGCTACCGACACTATTTTGGTCATAAAGGAGCAGCTGAATTACAAAGACCTGGATGCTTATGCGTTCTTCGGCTTGAGTGATTGTTTGGATTTGTATGCCGATGCAATCAGTACGCTTGCAAAATCCATTGAAGCAATCCGGTCTTATAATTATGTCAACTTGAACATTTGGGTAAGTTCAGCGATGGAGGCATCAACAACATGCGAGGATGGTTTCAGAGAAAAAGGCAGAGTTTCTCCACTGAAGAAACAAAATTCCAACTTCTTTCAGTTGTGTGATATTGCTCTGGTTATTTCTAAATTGGCTTCTCCCCTTTTGCTCAAAACTCATGAGCCTGAGATTGCAGTCTATGACGGTTGAATTGCTCTCTGCTCATAAAAGTTATGATACTGGTTGTACCAGTCTAGCAACGTCCAGTCTGTGTCCATTCACAAGGCAATAACCCTGATACTGGTTGTACCAGTCTAGCATGGTCCTCTTTTACAGCGTGTTCGGTTGGGGAAATTGAAATCCCAGTAATCCGATTACAAGGTAATCGCCTCAATTCTCCCAACCGAACATAAGATGAAATCCAGGAATCCAATTCCCAGAGAATTCGATTCCCCTAAATTAGTTGTTTTCAATTCCGCTCTTTGGACGATGGAATGGAATTCAATTCCAGGGAAAAGAGCATGAAAATACATCATTACCCTTAACAAAACCAACTTCAAATCAAGACGTCTTCTCAGTTCCTGATTCTTTGGTTGTAAAACTTGAACCGAACACTAAATTCTTGATAAGGGAATTCAATCCGATAATCCAATTATGATAATCGGATTATTGGATTTCCAATAATCCCAACCGAACACGCTGTTAATGTACTAGTATTACAAACTTTGCATATGTATTATTCCCTGGCTTTCACCTTTCACATCCCATGTATTTTTCAGGTCTAACCTCTTACAATGCCAATATAATACATAATGCTAAAGAATTCAACAGTGCATTTTCTCATTCATGACGGACTGCATGATCAGAAATTTAGAATATTTAGCCAAAATTAATGCAATGGAAAATTCCATTGATGCTGTCCAAATTCAAATTAACTGGCTCAGAAGACATCAACAAATGTGAAAGTGGTAACCAGGCGAAGAATAACAAAAACACGGTTTTATACAGATGTAGGTCATATCATGGATCAAACATTTTCACCAGTAACAATGCTAAAGAATTCATGACATTGCAACTGGGTCAGACAGTATTTGTACATGGCCCATCAAAAGGAAAGACCTCTTTACATTGACAGTGGTTCAGCATGCTTAGACAGGAACTCTCTTCCCTCTGTATTTATCCATGAACTGCGCCACCAACAACAAAAAACGTCAATCAAATTGAATTCACATACACTATTAACGCCCAATTTATCAATCTAAAAGTCCACTGATCAGAGTCCTGTCAGGCACATTCATGGCATGAGCTGCCAAACATGCATGTCATACAAATGTTACCACCAGGCTAAAATCCATTCAGCATGCTTGGAAAGATAACAGAAAGCCGGTTTTTATGTATCATGCAGTACTGATGTATAAATTTATATTCACATAGCATATCAAGAAGAAAAAAGTATTGTTCAGTGTAATAATTCACAAACAGTTACAAAAAGATACTTTGTGCTAGAATATCCTTACCGATGTCACAAACGGTTGTTGGAATATCCAGCCAAGAATGGGTATCCTTTGTAGAAACACCGCGAGTGTTGGCCAAAACCCACTACACAACAATTTTTATCAGTAACTGAGAACCTTTGAAAACAAATGGATCAGTAAAAGCAAAAGAGTACTGAAGTCCAGACCTGAAAAGGACAATAAATCCATATGCCTCCAATATCATACCAATGACAGGCCATCCAATGAGAACAAAGAAGAAGCCAACACCAAAAGAGATTGTACCCTGCCACATCAATGATACAGCAACGTAAGAAAGCAGAGAAAGATAATAAATGAACAAACAAGCAAAAAGTCAGAAAACATGTGAACCTTGTAATTCTGTCGTTTCATGAAGAATTGCATGGTGGATTTCAGTCCAATGGTCAGCATCACCCCTGACAAGAAGAGGATCTGATTTAGTACCACACACAAGCAAGCCAACGTTAAACAAGTCCCCATCAATGATAACAAAAATGGGAAAAGCAAAGACAAATAACTTAAAGAGAAAGGAAGCAATATGAGATTTTATCAATTCACTCACATTTCCCATGGCTAGAAGTCCCTTGTCAAAGAAAAATATGACTCCCAGAAATGAAAAAAAAATGCCGAACCCCGTCAATCCAAGCCCAATCTCTGGTTCATTGAAGAAATTGTCAGAAGATTAAAATGTTGCGGTATATAGATATACCAGGAGAACGTGATTCAAACAAAAACAAAAAAAAAAGAAATCACAGAAAGAAAGATATTAAGAGAACAGATAAAAATCAATTTGGAAAAAACAATCAAACGAAAAAATCTAAGGCGTTCTGGTGTTCTCAACATAAGCAAAACCAGCAATGATTTACTTTGCTAATTTTCTAAGGGACCAGGATATGTTACAACAAAGATAAGATATGGAAACTTCAAGGGTCCTGATATAAAGCTTGCAATATAGACCACCAGCGGAGAGCTCTAGACTTTGACTGAATCCATGGCACATTGAACTTCGAATGAGCTCAACGCTTTAACGATGAACCCTTTATTCATTTCTTAAGGGCAATGTCAAACATCATCATCACCATCCAGGAATCCACGCCAACCCTTTTACGGTCCAACATACCAACCATAGGAATTCCTCAGATTCTAAGAGGATTAGGGAACCAGATTGACACAAGTGTACCCACTATCTGAAACTATAAAATAAACCACTGGCAATTTAAACCTTATTAATGCATTAAACTTCCTTACTACATACACACTACTTCAGTATACATAACCAGTTTCAACATCATTGAAGGGCTTAATGGTTTCACTAAAACCAAAAAACTAAAATAAAATTACAAGGTCTATAAAGATACAAAGAACAAACACCTTCCATGCGTCAAAATATTCAGGGATGTGTAACCTAGCTAGAGAACTAAAGTGGCCGTTACAATCAACCAAATCACTAGACTAGGTGAAGTATTGTACTAGGAAAAACCAACAAACTTACAGCAAAGGTTTCATGCATGTGTCTTAGGTTAGACTAGCTAAAGATTTTCAGGTATTCTCTAATAAATTCCTAAATTAGATGAACAGCTAAACAATAATTAACTGAAACAGATACGCGAAAGAAGCAATATAGTAATTTCTAAAAGATATTCGTATCCACATACTTTTTCTGTCGTTCATCTCGAACGAAACCATTTTGCTGATCTAAACACGTAATCTGCATCAGAAAATGAAACCATTGTCAAGAACAACTCCATTTAACAAACGAAAGAGTAAATATCAATTCTATACACAAAATTTAATCAAATTATTAGGGTTTGAAAAAGGGAAAAATGTATTTAGATTCCCTTGTCAGTGGTAAGATCTAAAGTAATTAAAGATTTGAATACGAAACGAATTGGAAGATCTAAGATCACAATTCACTCGAAATTTAACATTCAGTAAAGAATTGATGAATAATGAAATTGACAGAAAAAAAGATTACCTGAGAGTTAAGAGTGATGATGATGATGATGATGATGATGATGATGATGATGGTGATGGTGATGGTGATGAGAAGAGGAAAAACTAGGGTTTGAGAATGAGAAAGAAAGAGTGTCGTATTGGTTTGTTAGGTTACCGACTGCGAAGAAGTAACGTTGAATTTGCAGAGAGATTTTCGTTGATTTCGTTTCTTCTATACGAAGGAAAACGAAATGACAGGGAGAGGAAAATGAAAGGAAAAAAGTTTGATCTAGCAGCGCTAGATCATTTTTGATCTAGCGCTTCTAGAGCCGTTAGATCAAAGGATCCAATGGTGGAGGACTGTGGGATGGTTGTTCGCTATGATGCGCTAGGGGTTACACTGCACTCTATTACTGTTTAAGTGACGTGTTTCTGTTCCCCGATTGGGCAATTTTAGCTATTTACAGTTTGATCCTAGAAACCCATAACCGGTTATTCTCTGGTCCATCACCGGAATACTTTTATCCTCTGGTTCAAAAACATGTTTTTGGACCAGATTTTGTATTCTCTAGTCCAAGCACATGCGACTCAAACAAAAGCCTACTTTCAATATACCAAACATACCCTTCTGCAACTGTATAAGACGAAGAAATCAAATATTCAGCTATGTTTCTTCATCTCAGATTCAATCTCTCACTTCTCTGCCGCTGCGTTTTTGTGTTTTCTCGCTCTCTGTTGCTGGTAGTGTCTTTCAATTAGGTTCATCTCAGATTCGAACAAGGTATTTACTGTAATAATCTTGATCTGTTGCTGTTCTTGAAATCATGATGAATAATTAGGTTTATTCTGGTCTGATTTCTATCAGAATAATTGTCTATGATGTACATTGTTATCTTTCTCTTATGATTTCAGTTTTATGATAATTTCAGTTCAATTCAGTTTTCGTTTGATTTTTTAAGTAATTTTGTAATTTTTGTGTCTTTCAATTAGGTATCTCAGATTCGAATTAGGTTTATCTGAGATTCGAACAAGGTATGCTGTTCTGTTTAGTTTCTTGTAATCTTATTTTTGTATTTTATTCATAGGCACGGTACATATCGACATGTAGTAAAATGTATGTTATTTATTCTACATTTACATACCAATACATACTGCATATAGCATGCTCTCTTTTCATCATGCAGTAGATGTCAACACATATCAAAATGTATAACGCACATCCATTCAGAGACTCAGTACATGTCAATACGTAATGCATAGAACATGTCAATACATATCGAAATGATACAACACATCCATTCAGAGACCCTTCTTTAGACTCAGTACATATCAACAGATATACAATTGCTACTCTCTTTCATTCAAATTAGATATGTATTATGTATGAACTGCATCAACAGATATACAATGTACTGCATATAGCATGCTCTCTTTCAGGCTGCAGTACATGTCAATACATATCAAAATGTATAGCGCATATCCATTCAGAGACTCTTTTTTAGACTCAGTACATATCATTACATACCACATCAATATGTGAGTCCAACTTTTTGCACCCCTCAAAAACCGGGGTGCACATTCCGGCCCCGTCAATTGGACCAAAATCGTTGGGTGGTTTCTGGTTTTGTACTTTCTTTTCGTTATTTTTTCCTAAATTTGCGTCGAAAAATAAAAAAAAAAACTTTCTTCCTTCTCTCCACTAACACTTTCTTTCCTTCTTCTCTGTGTGTATATTTCTAGTATTTTAAGTCGGCCAAGCAAGAGGTTTTTTTCTATATTTTTTCCTAAATTTGCGTCGAAAAATAAAATAAATTCTTCCTTCTCTCCACTAACACTTTCTTTCCTTCTTCCCTGTGTGTATATTTCTAGTATTTTAAGTCAGCCAAGCAAGATAAAATACGTACTATCAATATTTTCCTCAAACTTTAATCAAATCAAATACCTCCCAGCAGAACCATCATCACCTTTGTGTATATGGACCATGTTTAACCAACGGAGAATAAGGAAAGCTAAGGTCAAACAGTAACGGATTTTGTTCCTGATGCTAAAGGCAATATTTTGATTTTTTTTTCTATCACCATGAATCACAGATTCACACCAGTATATGTTTTTATTTATCTATTTCATATCATCACAACAACATTTAGATTTTGATCATTAACTTGTTGGGATACATTTTGATTTTGATATTGTCACTTGGGTTTGATCATCATGAGCTATATTTTGATTTTGATTATCAACTTGATTTTGATTGTAATAACTAGAGTTTGATTTTGAGTTTGCTAATGGTTTTATAAATATTATTCCCGTGACCAATACTCGTCCAGAAAGAAACAACGATCACATAGATCATGTGAAAAAATACGACGACATGATCCCTTGATAGTGTGATCTTGTTTAGCATTCAACAAATTTGAGGAGATTAATTACAAATAAGGAAGAGGTGTTAATGGTTTTATCCGTTACTTCTTATTTTAGACGCAATTTTAGGAAGAATAATAAATATATAAAATGAAAAGCTTTGAAACCACTATATCCGGATTTAGAAGCATATATAGACCAATAAATATGGTCGGAATGTGCACCCCGGTTTTTGAGGGGTGCACAAAGTTGGACTCTCAATATGTATATTACAAATACTTAATTTCTTAATCATTTTTATAGGGTCAACATGTCTGACGTTGCTTGCTACTCTCATTACACCATAAGCAATACCACTTTGAATATTTGGTTACACCGTCTTCGAATTTAGAGGATTTGAAATTTACCATCTGTAATACGTGGAGCTGGTTGACTCCATTGACTATTGTCATTAACTATGTCCAGAATAAAGAGAGAGTTCATATTATTTCCAATGTAACGCTCCAAAGTATTGATGCATTACATTCTGCAAAGAAATCGTCTTTATTTGATTTGCATGTGGAAGTTATTTCAGCTGGGGGATCTAGTTCTTCTAGGCGTATGGATGTTGACAGTAATGCAGACTTAGTTGTCATTGCAAAAAACAGTTATTTGAAAGATGGTAAAGAGGTTCCAAATGTTTTTTTTCCAGATGGTTGGGAGAACATCTTCGAGGATACAAAAAAATTATTCTATGGTGGTGTTGATGTTGTACTTGTAGCTTGCCAAAAATACTGCATGAGAACTGGATATGAGGTAAGAAAGTTAAAGAATGACCTTGAGAGATTCACCGCCGTATACAGCGTGGAAGGTTGCTCATAGAGGCTTCATGCAACTGCCATTAGTAGTTCTATTGATGTTTTTAAGATAAATGAATATGTGGGGAGGCACACCTGTGGTGGTAGTTATATGTTGAAGAATCCAAAAGTTACCAAAAAGCTTATGAATAATTTAATTCATGAACGTGTCAGGCACAACCCTCTCATAAAGCCAGCAGAGATTATAGATTATGTTAAAGTTGGTGGCGGGATCGGCATCAAGTATCACCACACATATCATGCACTTGGGTTGTCGCATCAACAGATTTTTGATGATGATGTCAGATCTTATATCGATCTTGCTTGGTGGGTGAATGCAGTTAGGGAAACAAACCCCGAGTCATATATTGATTTCGACTTCAATGATTCTACACAGAGATTCAATAGACTGTGTATTTGCTTTGGAGCTTGTAGAGAGGGCTATATATTCTGTCGTCCGATGATTTTCTATGATTGTACATTTCTTACCAGGACTTTTAGAGGAGGTCTCATGGCGTCAACATGTCTTAATGGCAATCAAGGTAATTTTTTTGTTTATTTTCATATTTGTTTTCATTGCGACATCTTGTCTTAACGGCAAGATGTCTTAATATGTACCGTCTATTTCTATAACAATGCAAGGACATAAATAGTACAATGGGTAGTTACGATTCTGTATTTTTCTCACAGGGCCAATGAGTATCACGTAGACGATATTGTTCTCCCACTAGCTGTAATTAGGGCTCCACCAGGCAGGAAAAAAGGGAAAGCGTATTAAAAGTACATGGGAGAATAGTAGAAAATCTGTTAAGTGTTCAAACTGTAATTTGAAAACTCATCACAACAAGGGAACATGCACTCTTATCCGTCAGTATGAACTTTCTGAAGAATGATTTGTGACAGGTATGTATTTCAATCAATACATATTAATATGTCTTGGGGTAGGATGATACAATACAATGTATATTTTTAAGTAAGTACTGTTTTGATTTCTCTTTTCTTTTATCACAGGCTTGAACGTGCAGCAGAATGTGATACCGATGACGTTGTTATTCTTTCCACCAGCTATTATTTGAAAATTTCACCACCAGCTATCAACATGTAGTCCTTGTTATATTCTACTGTTTTATATTCGTCAGAACCAACTGAATTTGGTTAATAATTTTTTCTTTATAGTATAAACATTATAAGTGTATTGAAATTACTGTTTTTGTTATTTCTTAGAACTTCTTTTGGTTTTCAAACATTATAAGTCTATCAATATGTAGTTATATTGATCTTTCGAATAATGAAATATGTCGTTAAGTGTCGAATAATGAAATATGTTGTTAGTTTTGTCATTCACCATAAATGAAATAGTGATATTGATCTTGCATGTCAGTATCTATCACCAGTATTGTAGTATTACATGTCAGTATTGTAGTAAGCATCTTCTACTACATACTGATATGTACTGATTGTAGTGTAACCATATTGATAACAATCTTCCACTGCATAATGATATGTACTGATTGTAGTGTAATTATATTGATTATTGTAACAAGAATGCAATCAGTACTTACTGACATTTCCATCACTTAAAGAAAATTTAAACCATTACATAAGATTAGTTTAAACTTTGGGGTTTCCCAGCTGATTCACCATCTACGAGGGTCGAGGGGGCAGCGCCCCCTCGACCCAAAATCGCTAATAAGTTAGACAACATAACAAAGTAACACAATTGAAATATCACTGCATTAAACTTAACCCAAGTCCAAATTAAAAATCACTATTTAAAGGAAAAGCAATATTTAAGATATGTATTTGAACATTCTTGAACTCATGAAATGTAACCAAGAATAAAAGGAAAAATAGGTAAATATTAATATGTACTGTCAGATTACTTTTAGCAATTAAGACTCTATTGTGTCAGTTCCCAACTGATTTCTGGTGGAGATGTTGTCAGCAATTTGCATGCTAAAGTGACCCTTTTGTTGTGAATCTTCAATTGCACTTCATCATCAACTCCCAAAGGTACTCCCACATATTTGCTTTTTGACTTCATCTTCATAAAATACATTACAAATAGCAGGCAGTCTGGTGATTTCCCTTGTTGAGGTGCATCACATTCATTGACTATTACATTCTTCAATGTTTCTTTATTGTTCTCTAGAAAGTACATGTTGATAGGTTTGAACATGTAATCTGCCATTTTTGTGGCATTTGGATAACATATTCCTCCCCATTTAGCCTTAGAAGAATTGTAGTGGTTGAACACCATTTTTTCGCAGTCATACTCAAGTAGCATCCAATGAAGATTGTTATGGCACATTGGTACAAGAATCTTCTTGATATTATTATCCATCGCCAATATTGGTTTATTAACAGATTCTTCTGCTCCTCCTTTGAGCTTATCCGGGAACTCAACATTGTACTGAAAACATGGATATAGTTGAATAGTAATATCTAATTATGTTTTATGCAATATAGATATGTAGTGTACCTATTCCTACATAAAACACAACAACATTGCAAGTAACTATTCCTACATACTTTAATATGAATATGTACCATATAGATATGCACTGTAAGATAACAACTTACCCAAGCGGACGGATCCAGATGCAAGGCAGATAAGTATTTTCTGTCTATTTCGCGCATCAACTGCTCTTTATGAAACTTGTTGTTAAGCTTGTATTGTCTGTAGTTGAGAAGATCTTGCTCTAAAGAATCGTTATGTACCAAGTCCTCAACTGTAGATGCACTAACGCAAAGACCACCTTCTCCCGTTTTCCAATCAATTAAGATGGAAAATAACGACGTAAAGGTTAGTATTCTTGTGTAACATAACATATTGATATGTCTATGCAGATGTTCCAAATAATAGTGCCAATTAAAAACTCACCTAATCAAGTATGCATAGTCTTTTGATCATCCTTAAAGTCATTATAGAATGTGGAAAGGATAGTCTTTTGATCATCCTTAAAGTCATTATAGAATGGCGATTTATCCAGTTTCAGGAACACCTTGCGGCGCAATTTGAGCTTTTTGTTCTTTTTTTGTGGTATTGCTTCTGTTTTTCCAGCTTTCAGCTTCTTAGGTTCTTTATATGATGCAGAAAACTTACTTCCACTTTCGTAAATATCATCTATCTTCTTTGCACGATGGGAACGAGCAACGGTCTGCTAGGTGTTCGTTGCTGCTTTTCGGGCTTTTTGACGGGATTTTTGTTCACTGCTACCATTTTTTGTTTCTAGCTTTGGGTAATTGGTTCCTGCATTTTTAGTCTACAAAAAAATGAAAAAATGTAATGTAAAAACACAACAGAGCTGATGATTAACATTAAGTACACGAAGTATACACAAAATAACATTTAATACATATCGTTCACCTGCGATGGAACCTCCAAAACATCTTGTGATGGAACATCCAAAATATCTTGTGATGAAACCACCAAAGTATCTTGTGAACCTTTCGATAGGATGTTTTCTTGTTGCTTATCTGTAACTTCACCTGCATCTTTCGGTTCACTGGGTTCTTGTTGCTCAATTGTATCTTGTGGAAATTCTACAGGTTGCAAATCTCTTCCAAATAAATTATCAAATTGTTGTCGTATGTCAATACCAAAAAGACCACTGTTTTGATCGGTACCACTATCTGGAAGGAGGACTGCATACTCTTCGAAGTAAATTCCAAATCCGGAGTTTTACATGTCTAAATAATCTCTGATAGAAAGTTCTTCGATATGTTCCAAACTCGACATCTCGCCAAACAAAGGTACATCCATGAGATAAAAACTCCCCGCTGCTGATGCAGCGTTATAGTCTTCAGATTTCTGGGACATAATTTCAACTGTATCCTTTGTTTGTTGTATAGTAGTAAGCAACTCCTTTACTGCTACCTGCTTAACTTCAAGTGGATCAGTCTGCAAAAAGCAATTGAAACTGTCAACATAAATCTGATAGATTAATTTAATGACCATATCATATTTAGTATCAATCAAGTTGATTGTCCTAATGTAAAAATAATACTAACAATAATCATGATATATATGTAATTTAGTTTCATTATTTTGGGGGCGAGAAAAATAAAGACATAGACCTATAACTTCAAGTGGATCAGTATGCAAAACTAACAACAATATGTAATGGTAGATACCACTACATATTGATATGTAACAGTACATAACCATATAAGTAAGGCTTTAATATGTACTGCATGTCAATATGTAGTAGTAGCTTTTCATACACTCAAGCATTTAATATGTACTGCATGTCAATATGTAGTGTTAGATTTTCATATATTCAAGAACTTAATATGTACTGGATATGAGTATGGGTAAACTATACTACAATAGAACTTCTTTTGGTTTTCCAATAATGATATATGTAGTGATATTGATCTTTCGCATAATGAAATATGTCGCTAAGTGTCATTCACCATGTTATTAGTAATTTTAATATGTATCAACATGTTGATATGTACTGGTTGTTTTCCTTTTAGCATTTTTTTAATATGTAATGGTAGATACCACTACAAGAATGTAAGTATCTACTTTGATACAGTAAAAAGCGAACACTAAAAGCATACTTAAACTACATACTACTTGTGTATTTTCTTTGCTATTTTTCGTTTGTATCTCTTTGACTTTTTGGTACAAATTAGATTTAACCCAGCTTCTAACCTCAGAATGCTGAACTTCAACATCACGGAACTTCAATACTGCAGGTATTGTTGACAATTCAACTTCAGAGGTGGCATTAACATCTATTTTATCTTTCGTAGAAACTTGCATTTCGACCTCAACTATTGGGTCCACACTGGGGGTGCTTTGAGTAGGTGTACATACCACGCTAAAATAATCTTCATGGCTGGCTTCTCCATGCAAAAGGAAATATTCCAAGTAAACTTCATGAATCATCAACACAAGCTTTGAAGCGTCAACCGTTGCTCCCTCTTGCTGCATTGTGTTCACTTCGCTCCATTTGGCAGATATTGTACTCCTTAAATCATCGTATTTTATCTTCCAATCCTATCCCCCCAATATTGAGTCATCTTCTTCCTTCTTTTCTTTCGTTAGACTTCCATTTTCTTCTTCTTTCTCTTCTTCAGATTCAGAATTTTCATCTTCTTTACTGGAAGTTTCAGGATCTTCTTCCTCTTGAATCCTTCTTAATATACGATTAATAAATTTTTTTTCATGGTTTGTGATCTCGTCTTTGAATTCATCATGGAACTGTACAAATCAAGAATGTAAAAATCAATTACATGTTAGATATTACCAACATAAATATCTTTCTTCTCTATGACAACCACATATTAGATATCCGTATTTGTTTTACATATCTATCACTACATACTGATATGTATCACCACATATTCAATGCTAATAACAAGTACATACTGGCACAACAAAGTAACACGATGCAAATATCACTACATATGAATATGTATAACTACAATGTTATTTTTATGTACCTATCAATATGTTTTTTTTCCCGACAAAATATGTACTGCAAGTTTACGTCATACTCGGAAAGATCAATATCCTTTAGGAACTCAGTACATATCTTTTTATGACTCCATCTAGCCACTCTTAGAACATACATCCCTTAAGGTTCTGTCACAATAGGCTCTAGATCCACCAAATGGGTATGCTCCGCAAACCAAGGCTGTAAGTAGTGATATGCAGTGTTAGATATACTATCAAAATATAGAAAACACACAAAATAAAAGAGTTTAAAGTAAAGAAAATCTTACCAACAAATAAACAGCACAACCATTAATGTGTTCTACGGTTTCCTCGTTTTTATTCAGCTCTCGCTCTAAGTAAGAATGAATAAGGTCAGGCCATAAAATATTCTTGGCCTTCTCAAGATCAAGAACGAAACCAATATATTTTTTATTCAAAGCGTTTGCATCCTCGGTTGTGAAAAATAATGAAGTGCACATAAATAGGCAGATAAGGCTAACAAGATCTTCGGCATCTTCCTCGTCTTCCTCAGATTCTTGAGAATCTTCATGTGATTGATCACCTACGCTTTGCAGAGAATCTTTATAAAATTTTACATTAATTGGTGTTCTTTTAAGGATTTTCAAGAATGCCTTCTCAATCATTGGCCTAGTAACTTTATCACCACGTCTCATATCAGCAGGAAAAGTCCTTTTGAAGAATGAAGTTTCGTGCCATCCACTTTTAAATGTAAGCTGTAAATCTTGATATTCCCTATTTGGCCTTCTTGGCATCCCATAAATGAGTGCCATTTCTTCTGGTGTGGATACCAGCTCATGCTGTGTCGCGTTCCTTTCAAAGCAAAATGTAAGCTTGTTTGGCTCTTGACCTCTCTTGTAACAGCGTAACATTTTGGTGATTGCATCTTCAAGCTTCAACCAATGTTCTAAATCAAAACCTAAGTGCCAGAACATTATGAACAGGTTACCATATGATGCTTCAACGATCAGCTGCAGTTGCGACTTACTCAACTTAAGTTTTTCTTCCTTCTTAATAGTCTTCACAAGCCCATACAAGACCCTGAAACCGGCTTGGTATAAACTTCGTGGTTTTGCAGCTGCTTTCTTACGCTTTTTACCACCTACATAATAACAAGAAGAATATATTATGTACTACATATTATTATGGTACATATCAGATACCACTACATATCAATATTTGAACGCTAAATTATACTTATATAATATCTGCTACATATGTATTTGTAATACCTTCTTTCAGGGGTACATTTTCTTTCTTCCCCTTTGCTTTTGGTGAAGATCTAGCAGCTCTTAGGACAAGTTCTTTCTTCCCCTTTTCTTTTGGTAAAGGAGTAGCATCCTTTGTCGCATTTTTTGTTTGTTTTTTAGTAGTAATTAACCGCTGATGTGTTTTTTTGTTTTTTTTTTTGCTGCTGTAAACCAAAAACAGTATCAAAACATCACTACATATCCATAAACAAACACAACAATGCCATATGTATCACCATTTATGGGGGTCGAGGGGGCAGCCCCCCTCGTTATAATAATTAATAATATCAGAAATATCCTACATATTGTTATGTAGTGTCTAAAAGTATCAATACATAAATATAAGTATTGTCATAAAGTATCAATTAGTATCAATACATATTGTTATGTAGTGTCTAAAAGTATCAAAATATAAAGATAAAAGGTTTTCCACATGCAAAACTACTAGCACTACATAATGATATGTAGTACCATCTAATGTAATCCAAAAGTAACACATAACATAGCATATTCAACATTTTGAATATGTAAACAATATCAATACATAACATATTGTTAGGTAGTGTCTAAAAGTATCAATACATACCACAAGTTTGCACATGCAAAGTTGAATATTTACCTTTTTCCAGGATTATATTTTATTCTTTGGCTGCTGGTGATGGAGTACCGTCGTTTTCATTCGTTTTTGTTGACGAAGGAGTGACAGATTGAAAAGATTTTGACATACTTCTTGTTATTGGTGAATTTACAACGGTTTTTTCTTTAATTTTTGTTGTTAGTGAATCAACGAAAGTTTTCTTTCTTGTTTTTTCCAGTGAAGGAGATTCTTCTACAATTACTTCTCTAATTTTTCGTTTAATTTCTCTTTTTGTAACCATTTCTTTCTTGTTTTAGGTTTAGGGTTTCTGGAAATGAAGTTAGGGTAACGATGAAGAAGATTTGATTGTAGATTTTGGTTCTTGATCGATTTTAAAGATGATTAAGCATGGGGTTTAGTTTTATTTTGTTGTTGGTGTTGTTGATCGAGAAGAAGGAAGAAGGGGTTGTAGTCTGTTTTGATGAAAAAGAGTAAAATAAAGAAGAAGAAGAAGAAGAAGAAGAAGCGGAGACGGTTAACGCGTGAGTGGTGAGGGTAAGCTAGTAATTTTAGGTATTTTAAACCTTTTTGGACTAAAGGATAATTTCTATATCCCGCTGGACTACACACTAATCCCGGGTTGGGTTTTTGGACTAAATATGAAATTTCTCTTCCGCGTATGGGGAAACTTTTGAGTTTTATTTCTTTATCCATAAACTAATTTCCTTATAACCATTTTAGATTTTTGTTATAGGGAAAGCTGATTTACTTAGGGGGAAAGCATGTTAAGGGGAAAGCCATTATTATTAGATGTGTATAAGGGGAAATAATAAGTGAATTTGTCTTTCATATATCATTTTGTATTGTCGATTTACCCTCTAACCAAACTCATACCAAGATCACTGTAACAATCGATAAAAGAAATTTTCAACGAAAAAAAGAAAAAAACACAGGTATTCTTATGAGTCTTCTTCTTTAAATTCTTTTCATGTTCTTTGATGACTTCAATTTTATTTGATGTTACCAATGAATCGTATGATGCTCTAGCTCTTTTCCGGTGTATTCTAATATTTTAATCAACCTAAATATTGTAAACTATAATCTTTATCTTTTCCGTTTGTTTGTTTTGCCAATGTATTATGTACGTTCGTCATGACGTCTCAAGGGTAACTGGCATGTATTGGTGTTGTTCAAGGTAATTCCTCGAAATGAGACTCAAGTAATTAAAATGATATGATGAACCCAATCTTAGAGTTGTATTCGGCATGTATTCTACAAATCCAGAATACTTTGTGTAAGGCTTGACCCATCCCTTATCCAATTTTTGAATCAATTTAGTTATTTTCATGTGTGATAATAAAAATAAATAGGGATACGCAAAATGATAGGGTTTAATCATAAAAATGATGCTTAGGATTAGGTTAAGATCGATCAATCACAAAATTAGGTTAAGTCGAGGACTAAACGGTAAACTTCGGTGTTTTGTTAAGGGGAAAGACAGTTTTTCACTCCTCTCCTTTAATGATCCAAAGTCAAAACAAATACATCGTAGTCAAATGTTTTTAGATTTCCCCCTAAACAAACCAGCTTTCCCTATAACAAAAATTTATTTTTATTTTTCTTGGAAGAAAACATCTTAATTTCATGAATATTGTAAAATTGAATACATCAATTCCGAATACATCAAAGTTGGAAACAGTAAAATATTACACTGATGTAGTTTTGAAATGGTAAGTAAAGGGTTTGATTCTCGGACTTGGGAAGTTGTTGATTTTAGTACTTACTTAAATAAATACTAAAAGTAGCAAATAAAACAAGGATGATATCAATAATTCGAGAGACTGGGATTTAGGATTCCACCAAACTTCACAATCAATTGGTTCATAACAATTTTAGCTCTTTTCTAGATTTTATTTCTTTGCCAAAAGTAGATTTCACAAAGCATTAGATGTAAATCATAATCATAGTGCATCAAGAGTTCTTAGACTAAGCATACACTATCAAACAAAATCACAAATAACCAATGAAAATCATAAATCGATTAAAAATCAATGCAAAAGGTCATAAGAATCAATTATAATTACCAAACAATTGTGAACTTGGCTTCCTCCGTCATCCCAGTGTTGGGGTTTAGCTCCTCATGCTCAAAACGCACCCAAAAGATAGAAACATGGCTCAAAAGGTGTTTTTATTGAGAAATAATATTATGTAGCGAGTTTGTAACAGATATATTTGTTACAGAACTCACTGTTACAGAGCCTATTGTTACAGAGATAAGACTAACATAAATAATTTTTGTTGCACTGTTACAAAGCTTTTATCGCAGACACTGTTCAACAGAGACACCTTTTTTGTGCTGTTCAAAATAAGACTGCCTATGCTAGTCTGTTCTTCGTGTTCTTCAGAACGACATTTCTGAAGCGTCAGTTCTTCGTCTTCTTCACTTGCTGCTGCTATCTTCACTGTAGCTTCGTTCCAAAGCCTCTGCAACCTCT
Organism: Papaver bracteatum; assembly: GCA_023529315.1. Lineage (NCBI taxonomy): Eukaryota > Viridiplantae > Streptophyta > Magnoliopsida > Ranunculales > Papaveraceae > Papaver > Papaver bracteatum. The sequence continues at coordinate 2,760,891 of JAJJWX010000603.1, forward strand.
AAAACCTCCCCAAACTCTCGACCAAGTTTCCTAGACCTTTCAGAAGCTTATATATACACAACATGGTCGATTAATCTTCACGAAATCTTTAGTTTCTTTCCTTTCAAGTTACGGTATTCTTTTCTTATTTTTCTTTATTTCTTATGCGACTTCTGAGATTCCATGTATACTCAAACTTCCCTCAGATAGATCCCAGTCTTGCAGAAAATATATTCTTTTCTTAACTCCCACGCAACTTCCATAATACACGTAGATTGTCGTGCCTTGTTTTGCCGAGAATATTTTGCAGAGAATAATTGTGGAACTTGTTCTTTCCCGATTTAAACTCGCATACCATTCCTGTTTCATCAAACCAGGCCCAAACCAATTAATACCCAGGATAAACTCCATGAAATTCTCTCCCAAATCCGTTCCAGCAAAGTTGCATGTAACTAAAATTTCAAACAAACTTTTCCCGCCAAAAGCCAAGGAAGAAAGTGGATTCCCCTTATCCAAAACGGGTGTGCCCTTAGCAACTGGGGTGGAAATAACAATTAGAGTGCCCCTTAGTAATTTCGGTGCCCCTTATTCATTCGAGGGGTGCCTTTAGTAATTTCCTCCCGCGAGCATAAAAACACTTTTCGAGCCAATTTCGCCGCAAAAGCTTATTTCTCCAAAAATACCTACAAATACACAAAACACCATAATAAGTAATATAGACACATAAATGCGTCTATCAAATACCCCCAAACTTATTATTTGCTAGTCCTGAGAAAATGAAATAAAACCCTAACTCACTGTCGCAGGCATCGTCGGTTGCATTTAGCGTATGCAACAAGCCTTTAAACCCCTAGGTGGCCCTAGTGGACGAGTTATAGTCTCGGGAGGGCTTACCAGAGATATACCCGCAAAACCTTTACTCCATACCCTAGCTATCTACGCATAACCTTGGAAGGCACTAAATAATCTCCTTGGTTGGCATACTTATTGACTACATGAGGAAGTACCCTGATGCGAAATTCCAATTGTTGTATACGAGTTTGCACTCTAGCATACTAAAATTCATATATAAGTGACAGAGCTCTACTCAGATAGTTGCACTATGGACATCAATATCCGGAGTCAACAAATCACATGGAAATATTAAGAGATGGATATAGAAAACATAGATGGTTTTGATGTTGACTAAGTGAACGATGTTTCTCATATTTGTCTGAAGGCCACTGCCAAAATGAACCTATCCTAATGGACTGAGATACTGGTATGACTAATATCAACACAACTGGCATATACAAGGGAACCAGTAGTCGATAATCCTAAATCTAGATCAACTCGTCTGGCATATACAAGGGAACCAACGGTCGATATTATTCATTGAACAATAATAAACTCTTCATTTTTTTTTTAACTGCAAAATTTGATCTTTTGAATCTAAGCGCATGCTTTTTGTTAGCAGATTACATGATAGTTCCCATGGATCCTGCGTTCCACGCTTGTTTAGGCGACGGAGACAGGGAGAACACACACATATTGCTATTCCCAAGTGTTAATTTTCTTTTTATTCCGTTTGGTCTAATTGGCCTGGTCTTTTTATTATTATTATTTTATTTATTATTTTAGTAACTCAATCACTCTATTTCACCCTAGCAGTGGTAACAACTTGAATTGTGAGCCCCACCTAATCACTTAGAGAAACATAGTTTAAAAATAAAATAAAAACAGAAGTGAAAAGGACTCAACGAGATATGGTGAAACTACTATGTTATTTCTAACACCCGAGCTTTGTGCTTTTATGAATAGACTCTTTAGATGTTTCCATCTAATCAAATTGGTTCCTCAACTCCTACAACCAAAATGCTTCCATCCACTTAGATTGGTTAGTGCCATCCTTAATAAACATAAATTTATAGGCTCTGGAGTTTATTTATTGCAACTAAAAAGTTTCTCCCATACCCCCAAACTTAAATCTAACATTGTACTCAATGTTCTAAAGATAAAATTAAAAGCATGAACAAGGAGAAATTGTTACCATTTGAAGCAAAAGAGTTAAGGAAAGATATTACCGTGTCGCATGAATATTGGGTTACCTCCCAATAAGTGATAAGTTTAACGTCTTCAGCCAGACATAAGTAAGAATTAATCACCTCGAATCATACAGCAATATCCGGAACAACTGTGGATCAACAAAACCAAATAAAACTGCCACAATTATAAGACAAATGCATTGGATTAGATAAATAAGCAGATATAGCACAACCTGATTTAAAAATTCTTCCAAGATAATTGGGTTTATCTGCGAGGCCCACTTGGGCTTCATATGGGTGTCTTTAAAAATAGATTTATTTAAACAACAAGTCTCTAATAGCTGGATTTCCTCCTGGACAGTATCAGGAGGATCGGGTTGAGGAGTCGAAAGAGTCAAGTAATACCTCAAGTACACTAGGCTCGAGTCCCAAGTTAGGGACTTTTAATGGGGATACTTGACCATCACTACCCCCAAACTTAGGGTAGTCAGTATTTTCTGAAAGACCTCTAACTATTGCCTGAATTTCCGGATCATCAGAGTCTTTAAAATACTCAAGAGCTTCTTCTAAATCATTACCCCTAAACTTAGGGTCAACACTACTCTCCATAAGGCCTAGCACTATGGCTTGAATTTCAGGGTCTGTAGAGTCTTTAAAGTACTCGAGAGCTTCTTCTAGTTCAACTTTTTGGTCACCTAACTGACTTAAGATAATCTCATCAAATTCATCCAAAGAATCATCCAATAAAGTGTCGTCCCAATTATCCTGAACTAAAGTGCTAATCATATTCACTTCCTCTAAACCATCAGAAGGTTGTCTAGTAACATTAAATACATTTAGCTCAATGGTCATATTACCAAAGGATATGTTCATAAGCCCGGTCCTACAGTTGATGATAGCATTAGCTGGGGCTAAAAATGGGCAACCTAAAATCACCGGTATTTGAGCGCTAGGGTCCTGAACATGTTGAGTGTCTAGAACAACAAAATCCACTAGATAAATAAATTTATCAACCTCAATGAGAACATCCTCTATGACACCACGAGGTACTTTTACAGACCTATCGGCTAACTGTATTGTCATTTTAGTCGTATTCAACTCACCAAGACCTAGCTGGGTGTACACATGGTACGGGAGTAAGTTAACACTGGCTCCTAAGTCAAGTAATGCCTTATCAATCATGTGATTACCAATCGTACAAGATATGGTGGGTCATCCAAGGTCTTTATACTTAGATGTTTGGTTTAGAAGGATTGAACTTACCTGACCAGCTAAAAAGGCTTTCTTATGGACATTAAGCTTACGCTTTCGAGTACAAAGATCCTTAAGAAACTTGGAATACGTAGGCACTTGCCTAATTGCTTCTAGTAAAGTAATGTTAATGTTTACCTGCTTAAATATTTCCATTATTTCGTTGAAAGTCGACTCTCTCTTAGTTGGAATTAACAACTGTGGATATGGGGCTCTAGGCATAAAATGAGACCTATCGGGAACCGTGTCGGCATCACTAGATATTTTATCAGTCTCTTCAGCTAGTGGCTCCTTCTGGGGCTCATCTTGCGAACTAGGATGGGAACTAGAAGGTGGATCTACAGTATGTCCACTATTAGGCATGACTACCTTATTGTCTACCAATTTACCACTTCTAAGGGTTGTTACAGAGTTCACATGGTTGAACTCTTTCTCTCTAGAGGATACTTCATGAGTTGCTCTAGTATTGGGTAGTGGTTGAGTGGGGGACTTTTCCTTTTCTCTTTCGCTCAAAAGTTTTGCAATCATACTAGCTTAATTTTTTTGCTCTAAAATAGCCTGAGAGTTTTCCTTTAAACCTTTCTCAACCGTTTCCTTAAACACTTCATTTTTATGAGATAAGATGGTAAAAGACTCTTCTAAGCTCATGATTTTTTTATCCGACAGGTTCTGATACTGATCTGGCCCTAAATGGTTCTTAGTATACCCAAAACTTGGGAGAGTCTGAAAACTACTAGACTGACCTTGATTCTTACCCTTAGACCAAGAGAAATTCGGGTGGTTTCTCCAACCAGGGTTATAAGTATCTAAATATGGATCAAATCTCTGATGGTTTTCAAACCTAGAGTTGTTATAAAGAGCATTGGCCTGCTCTTCGTATCTATCATGGTGTGACCCTTGATTCATTTCTAAGGCTTCTATACGCCTAAGAATATCTGACCCATAATCAACTCTAGGGATATGATTTCTAAGTATTTCTGGTTCTCTCATTGAAGCCCATTTCCTAGTTTTCTCAGCTAACTTGATGAACTCATCAAAATAATCATCTGGGTCTTGATGGGTAAATTCTCCACCACTAATTGTTTCTACCTGCATACGGGTTTCACTATCAAGGCCCTCATATAAAATTTGGGCCATGTGGGCTTTTTCAAAGCCGTGATGTGGACACTGGTATAAAAATTCACTAAACCTTTCTACATAATCATGAATTTTTTTCACCTAATTTCTGCTTAAAGGTTTGTATAGACTGCCGAACAACTATAGTCTTATGGTGTGGGTAGAATTTCTTAACAAATGCCTCTACAAGACCATCCCAGGTGGTAATTGTTTTAGAAGGAATAAAATGATACCACTCTTTGGCTTTCTCATAGAGATAGAAGTGAAACAAATGTAACCTAAGCACATCTTTGGAGATATTCGGATAGTTCATTGTGTCACAAATCATTTCAAAGTCTCTTATGTGGGTATACAGGTTCTCATTCTCTAATCCACTAAACCTAGGAAGCATGCCAATAGTCTCAGGTCTAATATCAAACTGGACCGTAGAAGTTGGTAGAACTACACCTGGCTCATGCAATACTTTAGACGGGTTCAAACGATCCCTAAGGGTTTTTACCGGGGCCTCATTATCATTTTCCTTAACCATTTCGGCAAAAATAGAAGTATTAAGGATATTTTCCTCACCGTGAGAAGAACGTCCAAAAATAGGACTTTCTAGATTAAGGTAGTCAAGATTCTTGTTTCCTAAAATATCACTTCTAGGTTTTTCACGCATAAACCGTCCTAGAGCGTCTCTCTTACGTTCTGGCATACAAGAATTCAACCAAAAATTGTGCACATGCAAATGATGGGCCCACTAATTTAGGTAATCTTGGGTTACCTACAGCAAAATATACCCAAAGGTACGAGGTTGAGGTTTGTGGTGTTTCAGATGATAACGCCATAGGGTTCACCGTACTAAACCACTTGTTTTCCTAAAATCGGTGCCGGACGAAAATGCAATTGGTATGTGCAGTGTTTTTTTTTTTTTTTTTAATAAATAAAGTGCTATAAATAAACACAAACAAATAAAAGAAAAATTACAAGTCCAAAAATAAATAAAAACTACCAAAAATAAAAGTCCTTAAAAATAAAACTTCGGCTTTTTCCTTTTATGGCAAGTCCACTTTTCACCTTCCGTTTCAAGCAAAACCTGGACAACAAAAACAAAAATACCAAAGACGTAAAATAGAACAAAAAAAATAAAATATATACAAAACCTAAAATAAAAAAAATGCAAAACCTAAACCTAAATACAAGTCCGCGTCGACGGCGCCAAAAACTGATGTAGTTTTGAAATGGTAAGTAAAGGGTTTGATTCTCGGACTTGGGAAGTTGTTGATTTTAGGACTTACTTAAATAAATACTAAAAGTAGCAAATAAAACAAGGATGATATCAATAATTCGAGAGACTGGGATTTAGGATTCCACCAAACTTCACAATCAATTGGTTCATAACAATTTTAGCTCTTTTCTAGACTTTATTTCTTTTCCAAAAGTAGATTTCACAAAGCATTAGATGTAAATCATAAGCATAGTGCATCAAGAGTTCTTAGACTAAGCATACACTATCAAACAAAATCACAAATAATCAATGAAAATCATAAATCGATTAAAAATCAATGCAAAAAGTCATAAGAATCAATTATAATTACCAAACAATTGTGAACTTGGCTTCCTCCGTCATCCCAGTGTTGGGGTTTAGCTCCTCATGCTCAAAACGCACCCAAAAGATGGAAACATGGCTCAAAAGGTGTTTTTATTGAGAAATAATATTATGCAGCGAGTTTGTAACAGATATATTTGTTACGAACTCATCATTACTGAGCATATCGTTACGAGTAGATAAGACTAACATAAATAATTGTTGCTGCACTGTTACAAAGATTTTATCGCAGACACTGTTCAACATCGACACCTTTTTTGTTCTGTTCAAAATAAGACTGCCTATGCTAGTATGTTCTTCGTGTTCTTCAGAACGACAGTTCTGAAGCGTCAGTTCTTCGTCTTCTTCACCTGCTATTGCTATCTTCTTTGTAGATTCATTCCAAAGCCTCTGCAACCTCTAAAACCTCCCCAAACTCTCGACCAAGTTTCCTAGACCTTCCAGAAGCTTATATATACACAACATGGTCGATTAATCTTCACGAAATCTTTAGTTTCCTTCCTTGCAAGTTACGATATTCTTTTCTTATTTTTCTTTATTTCTTATGCGACTTCTGAGATTCCATGTATACTCAAACTTCCCTCAGATAGATCCCAGTCTTGCAGAAAATATATTCTTTTCTTAACTCCCACGCAACTTCCATAATACACGTAGATTGTCGTGCCTTGTTTTGCCGAGAATATTTTGCAGAGAATAATTGCGGAACTTGTTCTTTCCCGATTTAAACTCGCATACCATTCCTGTTTCATCAAACCAGGCCCAAACCAATTAATACCCGAGATAAACTCCATGAAATTCTCTCCCAAATCCGTTCCAGCAAAGTTGCATGTAACTAAAATTTCAAACAAACTTTTTCCGCCAAAAGCCAAGGAAGAAAGTGGATTCCCCTTATCCAAAACGGATGTGCCCTTAGCAACTGGGGTGGAAATAACAATTAGAGTGCCCCTTAGTAATTTCGGTGCCCCTTATTCATTCGAGGGGTGCCTTTAGTAATTTCCTCCCGCGAGCATAAAAACACTTTTCGACGCAAAAGCTTATTTCTCCAAAAATACCTACAAATACACAAAACACCATAATAAGTACGAAAATGGGTACTAACCTTACAGAGAATTGTGACTAATATAGACACATAAATGCGTATATCATACATATATCTTGTGTTTTATAGATGAAACTGATACTTGAAACATGGCATGCAAAACAAATTCTTGCCATTCGAATTTCTTGGCTTTTAAATTAAGAGTAAAATATCCCAGAGGTGAGTAATCTGCCCAATTTAATTTTTCTTCTCCTTTAAGAGTAAATTGTCCCGGAAGGGAATAGTATGCCCAATTCGTCGTTATCACGATCACTTCTTGTAGATAACTTATCTTTAAAAAATTATAAATTCATGGCCACCTCCGAAAAATCGTTCCTAGTGACAGATTTGCGATGAATGCACTCGATGGAAAATCCATTACGGCTATAATAATAATATTCTATTCGGCATATAGGAGCCATTAGATATGAAATAAATTGATAACATAATACTTTCGTTTATAAAAAACAAAACAGAGTAAATTGTTCCATAGGAACAACTACTCAATTACAGAGGTTTGGACTGCATGGCTAAGGATAGCACAACACCATACAGTTCCCAGCATTCAAATAAAAAATTATATCATTGCCAACTGTTCCAACCATCTGGAGAGTTTAAAATAATTGCAACAAGTTTGGACATTTCCAATTTAAATTTCCTAGAGCTATAAAAATAAATGCTAACTTAGCTAAACTAAATGTCGTTTTGTTCGATGACTTCCCAATGGAATCCTATGTTGAATCTGTCTTAGACTTCTCTACTATAAGCTTCCTTTATTTCTTCTAGAGTTACATTTTCATGAGCATGAAAGTCTATGTTGGTCCTTTGCAGCTCATTTCCCCAACTCAGCGTTAGGTCTGCTCCTCTTCTTGCTTTGCGGTCTCTAGGGGTATGGTCTATGAAGCTTTTTGATCCCACACAGTTCCTTGAGAAATGCATAGCAACAAGAGAAAATTTTATATATTGGTAGTAATTATCATTAGCACCAGTGGAATGAACATCCAGGGTGCTTATGTTGATAGTGCCTCCAATTTTTTTTTTTTTATGATGCCTGATTATTCTTTCCTTGATATCCCGAGTATCCCTTTGATAATGGAGATTATTCAGGATGTAAATATGATTATGCACAACTCTGTCAAATGAGCAAAGGTGTTTTCTGACACTGTTAGCTATATATCAGCCACATGAATGATCTTTCTGAATATGAAGTCACATCTGGCCTTCCAAATGAACCAACAGGTAGAATTCCAGCTACGGAGATGGTTCCTGGGGGTAAACCACTTGTTAAGACAATACTGGAAAAGAGATGGAGTTTCAAACATCTGATAATGGGATCCAAATAGTTGAGTCCAAACATAATAATAAATAGGGCATGACATCAACACTTTTGCAGAAACTGCGTATATGATAAATGTATATGAGAATACTGCTTGTCTTGGAATTTATAAGGAGGATTCTATAAGCACATTTCCATATGAAAAGTTGTATGGTTGGTGAAGTATCCAATTCCCAAATATTTTTTCAAGCAGTATTGATAGTGTCCCCTTAATATTTTTCAGAGATTTGGTTGTCATAAAGAGATTTCACTGTAAACTTCTCATATAATGGTGTCTTCTTGTTGAATACTGAATTTAGTATCTTCAATAACTAGTTGGTCTCCAGGAGAGAACGCAAGAGAAGTGGTATCCCAATCACCACCAGAGTTTATAAGTTGGTTGACTGTAACGACGTCATCAGGATATTGATCAGGTTTCACTAGCATGTTGTCCTTGCTGTTTATCCATCCATATTCCCATATATGAATTTTGTGACCATTTCACACCTTCCATCTGTAGTATATCTGGATGTTGGTAACTTCTTCCAGAATACCTTTTGTTGATGGTGGTTTTTAGTTCAGGGGTAAAATTGTAAAACCCTGTAATTGATGCACTGTCATCCTGCAAAGGAACAAAAGCGTTCAGACCTCGTTACTTATATATGTATTGAGCAATTCAACATATTTATGAAATTGATCCATAATGGTGCATGAAGCAACAATCCCAGATATTCTGTAAATTTTAATCTATCGTATTATTTACTAATGCATGGCCTGCCTAGTATTTTTCTATGTGTTTATGGGTGAAAAATATTCCTGCCAGTTTTGGTAATTTGGGGTGTGTGTATGAGGAATGAATCTAAACCTTAAACAAATGCATTGCGCGGGGAGTGCTTGTAGATTCGAGAAATCAATCTGTGTAAATCCGGCCTAAACCAATAAATGGCCGTTCCAGACTTGTTTCGGTTACAAAGTGAAGGAGATGGGGTTGATCTTAGGGAGGGAAGCGAAGAAGGTTTTGAGAATATGAAGGTGTTGGCTATGTATGACTTGTATCATAAATCTGAATAGGCTTGCAAGATATAAGCTATCAGTTCCGGCGTTTGAATACGATTGTATCAACACTTGCCTCTGTTTTCTTGTCTTTGTTTGAAAAATAAGATGGAGAACCTATTTATACAAGTCTTTTAGCCTAACCCTCGTATCCCATGGGAAGTGGAGAAAGTGGATTGATGGAGTAGTAGAGTAATGTGTTAGTGTCACACAACCCGTCTTGCCCACTTCTCCCATCATCACTAACCGTCCATGACTTCTGGACACGTTCTTGTGATGACGCGTTGTGCGCTGCACGTTGTAAACCTCCATACCAATACCCCAGTATGTATCCCCCAATTTGTGACATGATTGATGTATCGAGCGTGTAGATCGTGGGATCCAAATAAAGTAGCATGTAATGCTAGAGTAAATAACTATGTTATTTAGGAAGTTGATACATGTGAAGTATCGTGTGCATTCTATGCAGGTACTGCATCGAGTGTATCCAGCATGTATGAAACATCGATGCTTGAGCATCTCAAAGTAGCCTCATATCCATACTACTTCATGTGATGGTTTGGAGGTTAAGCAAGCAAGTCCTTCCTTGACCGACCACATGGTGTGGTAGAGTGACGATGGTGATCACCATGATGCTGCACTGACCAATTAACTCCTGACCAGGGCGGTATAACCAAGCCGGTGAAGTTGGACGGACGAGATGATCTTTGAGACACTCATATGCGACCATTAATGAAATTAGGGTTTTAAAAGAGGTGCACAAGTATCCCTCTTCATCCTGGTCGAATTCAAGCTTGGGATACGATTTTGGCTGGACGATCGTACATGCGTGTAGATGGCATGACGGTGTAGGCGCTCATACCCCATTGTCTCACGAAAGTGTGATCCGGGCCACTAAATTTATCTGGTGAAGTTGAGTGGTCGAGATCAATTTGGGATAGAAAACTGGTGCCGCAAAGACCGCACATCGTGCCAACTTCGGGCGCGCGTTCCAAGACGACCAATCTTGGTCGGTCTTGGACGATTGGTCTGGCATGTATGTGGTAAGCTGGTGTTCATGCCTATACCTGATTGTCCCATGAAAACATGATCTAAGCCACTCAAATTGTCCGGCGAAGTTGAGTGGTCGAGATTAGTTTGCAATTGGGAAGTGTGACCACGCTAGTTTGGGGGTGCGATTTGGGATAACCAGGCATGGTATGCCTTGGACGATCAGGTGAGGGGATAGATGGGTCCACGGTGGTCATGTCGGTATGACCGGACCGGCTTAATCTAATCTCGGACCCTTCATTCGTGTCGGAGAAAATGGACGCTCGTGATGTTCAAAACCCTAATTTTGGGTTTCACGGTCGTGCACCATGCTCTGTTTGGGAGCACGAATTGGGATGACCAACCATGGTTGGTCCTGACCAATCAGTCAGGTATGTAGGCGGGCCCACGGTGATTTTGTTGACATGCTCTGGGCCCTTTGAATCTACATCTACACCCTCCATCTATACATGTGAAGATGGATGGTTGAGACTGTTTTGCGACACATGTAATGTGCCGCAAACCCTAATTTAGGGTTTTCCGTCCATACTTCTCTGGCTTGGACATTTTGGCAAGCTATGCCAATCTTTTGGGGAGGCCGACCATGCGGGGTCTGTGTTGGTTCGGTAGTGAATATTCTAATACCTGCTTGGGGTCATGGATCTGATCTGATCTATCCAATTCATGCTGGTGAAGTTGAATGGTCGTGATCGTTTCTGAGACTGACATGGTCAGTCCATATTTGAATATTCTCAACCGGGCTAGTATAGCACACCGAGAGTAATATGCTCAATCGGGATACTATAGCACACCGAGAGTTGCATCCTGTACGGGTATTTCGTACATGCTTCATTATAATGCTCGGAGGTTCATGTTGCTCTGCTGAGAACAACACTCAGTCGTCATGCCGCACTGATAATGAGTACATGAAATACAAGGCTGGTTATGCATTAATTAATAATGATGTATTTAATTCACAGACTGGGATTGTTGCCACATTATCCATTCTTGGTGAATTAGTAAAGTAAAGAAGTATTCATCACTTATTAATGGATTTATCTTTTGCAAGATGTTAACGCATAATTTTGGCTTTTACAATTTTAGCCTTAAATAAAAATCCACCATCAACATTAAGTCCCCTGCCTAGCACATAATGGTTACACTATTGTGGGATAGGCATATGATGGTGACAGTTAAAGATAAAACTTATGAGACAAAGTTAGATGTTACCAGGAGATACGGGTCATCCTGTCATTCAAGCATGTCACTTTCAAGAGACGTCCAGGCGAGTGTTCCCCTAGCATGATGTCGGTCTTGCCTGCTTCGATGGATTATTACGCCTGTTTCGTTCGTGGGGCTACTTAGCCTGCTTGATCGAACATGGGCTTGATGTGCCTGCTCGAGTGTCATCTTACTACTTAGACCAAACACCGACCCAGCTAGCTTGACTAAACACCGGACTTGATGCTTTGACCAAACACCGGCCTTGCTGTTTGCTTCACTCGAACATGGGACCCGATGTGAGCATGTTTTTTTTTTAAATGAACCTTGTGTGCTCAAATGTAAATATGGGTCCTGCAGAAAGAGTTGAAGTGTTGAAACTGAAATGCCTTTTTCTGGAGAGAGAGATTTGATTGGGGACGGCTGTGTCTGATTCGACCAATCTGGGACTGGGATCAAGTGGGACCCGCCGCGTGCTTAACTGAACGTCGACCCTGTGTTTCGACTGAAAACCGGCCCTGCTGCGTGCACCTGTTTTATTCGAATACCAGCCTTGTGAATTTGATCAATACCAGACTTGAAACTTGAGCAATACCGAACTTGTGACTTGATCAACACCGGACTTGAAACTTGGGCAATATCGGACTTGTGACTTGGACTTGAAACTTGAGAAATACCGTACTTGTGACTTGATCAACACCGGTATTTGGACACAATACCAGCCTTGTGTATTCTAACGTGAATGTGTGCTCTGTCATGCGTGACTACACATTTCACGCGTTTTTATACAAGTACTGACTCATGTATTTTATTGTAGAATGAAGAAAAGAACTCCTGTTAAGATGTCTTCTGGGGATAATGCTGGTGCCAAGTCAAGAGATGTTGACAGCTTCAAAGATATGCCGAACATTGATGATGAGTTGTTCATCGCGCCCTTTCAACTATATGAAAATATCTGTTCCACAAGATAACCCTTCTCCTATCGACTTCAAGGTTTTTCATGCTCCGATGGGCCCTCATGAAGGATGGATGAGACATATGTTGAGCAATGAGTTCATCAAAGATAACTTGACCAGAGCGAAGATTATTGATGTAACTTGGGTGTTGAAACGGCTCAAAAGGATGTTAAAGTGGCTTCTGGTGCGAACGTTGAGGTGGATCCTAAAGAGAGTGTTGAAGCAGGATTCTGAAACGAACGTGGGTCCAGGAGAGAGCGTTGAGGCGACTCTTGAATAGACCATTGAAGCAAATTCTGCTGGAGGGAGCGTTGAAGTGACTTCCTCTTCAGTTGGATTTACCCTTGCGAATTCCATGCTTCTTGACTGACCATCTTTCTCGTGTTGAAAAAGTCCTTGACTGACGGTGAAGGAACTTCATGCTGAGCCTCAGTCCCAAGCATGGTTTACATGGTTTGTTCGTAGTGGTTGTTGTCGATCCAGATGGAATATCTTGGACGTTGTTTCCTCATTGTGGGAGTCATGCATGTGGTACTAGAGTTGGAGTTGGCGAACGCGCAGGATGTTGTATCTCGGTGGTTTTCCTCTTGCTGCTTCATGGAACTGCTTACAGAAAGCTGAAGGTTGTATCGCCTGTTGGTGAGATATACGCCCCTACGAACATTATGAGGCTCTTCATTACCGGCAGGACTGGTTCTTTCTATCAGGGCATATGTTGTTGTAGATGAGCGTTCAACAGCTCCATAGGATGACCAAAAGCGCAGATTCTCCAACATAGCATATTAGACATGTACCACCGTCTGATAAAGTGACTCGCCCGGATCCTGTTCGACCACTGTCTGATAGAGTGACTCGCTCGGATCTTGCTCAATATGACGCGTGGACATCATTATCTTCTTGAGGCTGCTCCCTTGGGGTATCGGCTTCAGTGGAAGATTGCCGTCATAGAGCGTTGATACGTTGCACCGGCATTCTTTAAACCAAATGGCAGTATGGTATAATAAAAATTTCCGAGAGGAGTTCTAAAAGCTATCTTACTTGCGTCATACTTGTACCTCCTTATCTGGTTGTAGCCGCTACATCCATCTATGGAGGAGAATATGCCGTGTCCGCTGGTTGCATATACTAACACATCGATGTTAGGTAGAGGAGGATCATTTTTGGATAAGCACCTATTCAAGTCTCTGAAGTATATGCAGCACCTGATCTATCCATTTTCCTCATGTCTGAACTGTAACTGTTTAACCGACTTGGATCCAGGTATGACATGTAGATGATGGGTGACCAATTTTCATCTAAATCCGGTATTTCTTCATATCTCCAAGCGAATATATCATGGTACTCTTTGAGAAGTTCCACGAGCTTCATGCGTTTATCCGTACACAAGGTTGAGCTGATGGAGATAGGCCTAGAAAATTCCTCAACGATTTCAATCTCATCAGTTGTGGAGTTAGTGCCATCTTGTAGCTGTTGTGGAGCATCTAGCACTTGTTCTTGTGGTTCGTTGTTGTTGTAGCATTCCATTGGGTGGAGAGACTAGGTAACCGTCTCCCCTGCTAATTTATAATTGCAGTGTCGGTATACCATTTTCCCTTTCTGGTCACGACTCGCCACAAAAGTTCGTTCTCTCTTCGTGTGAACAGGGGTCGTAGCTTCACAGGACGGAGAAGAATGCTTCGTCAGCAAAGATGCATCGTGGGTTTTATCCCTCAATGATGCAAGTCAGTATTCTTCCTGAATTGATGCCCACGTGGGGAGTGGGATGCAACGAACTTGTCTGATTCTTTTTGCGGAGCTTCTCCCGTATGTGCTAGTTTGGTTTCCCTCGAAGTCCGTCATTGTGGTAGGCTTCCATACGACCTTGCTTGGGAGAACCTTGGATGTCCTGAGAGTCTTAAGAGTAATCACATTCGAAGACGCTCCTGTGTCGATAAGGGCCATTTGGAACTCTGAATCCTTGATGTGTGCCGTGACATGTAGGGAAAGGTTGTGACCTTCCTCTGGTTGATTGCAGTAAAACGTCTCCGCGTGCTGATTCTTCGAGAGGTGTGAAAGTTCGCATAAACTTTCCATTAGAGAAATCTCTTCCCAATCCACCGACCTCTGGTTCATAGTGAAACTATTGACTTGAGGAGGATCGTTGTGAGGATCAGTCCCCAGTGTAGGAGTCTCCATGACAGAACCGCTCATATCTGATGTTGCTTCTTTGATTAGGTCCATGTAGGTCCGTGCCGCTGAAGTACATTCTCTGGTGCGTTTAATGCATTCCTTGTTGGCTCCAGGGCCTGTCGCGGATCTTGTGGAAATCGATCAGTTAATCACTTAAGAAAAGTGAGTACCTCTTTCTGAGTTGAGGCCATATCCGTTTGAGTCTTAGCAAGAACTTCCTGCTTCTCTATCAAGTCTGCAATGGTAATGGGGAATGGTCCTCCTCTCGTCCCTCCAGCTCCTCGTCCTGATGAAGGACTGGAAGTTGTTGCTCTGGTGACTACCGGAAGTATTACACTTGAGGATATGCCGGGATTTGCAGCAGCTCTGGCTCTGGTGATGGGAGGTGTTACACTTACTGGAACATCTCCTGCTACGCTGGCGCTGGTGGTAGAAGTGACGGCTCGACGAGATGTATTGACCACGTTAGCTCCACTGACAGGTACATCGACACTGGGAGTGTTATCCACACTAGCTCCGTCAGAATTGAGTGCTAATTCAGACATGAGTTCTACCATCTTGATGATTATATTGGTCCTAAGATCTACCTTTTTTGAAATTGATAAAATTGAATCGGATTTCGAAGAAATTGACTTTATAACCGAGAGATTAACCTCCCACTGTGGTCGCCAATTGTTTATGGGTGAAAGCTATTCCTGTCAGTTTTGGTAATTTGGGGTGTGTGGATGAGGAATGAATCCGTGCAAATCCAGCCTAAACCAAAAAATTGCAGTTCTAAATTTGTTTCGGTCACAAAGTGAAGGAGATGGGGTTGATCTTAGGGAGGGAAGCGAAGAAGGTGTTGAGAATGTGAAGGTGTTGGATATGTATGACTTGTATCAGAAAGCTGAACTGGCTTGCAGGATGTAAGCTATCAGTTCCGGTGTTTGAATACGATTGTATCAACACTTGCCTCTGTTGTCTATGTTTGAAAAATAGGATGGACAACCTATTTATACAAGTCTTTTATCCTAACCCTCGTATCCCGTGGAAAGTGGAGTGATGGAGTAATGTGTTAGTGTCACAAGACCCGTCTTACCCACTTCTCCCATCATCACTAACCGTCCATGACTTCCTGACACGTTCTTGTGATGGATCATTGTGCGCTGCACGCTGTAAACCGCCAGACCAATACCCCAATATGTATCCCCCAGTTTGTGACATGATTGATATCTCAAGCGTGTGGATCGTGGGACCCACAGAAAGTAGCATGTAATGCTAGATTAAATAACTATGTTATTTAGGAAGTTGATACGTGTGAAGTATCTTGTGCATTATATGCAAGTACTACATCGAGTGTATCCAGCATGTATGAAACATCGTTGTTTGAGCGTCTCAAAGTAGCCTCATATCCAGACTACTTCATGTGATGGTTTGGAGGTTGAGTAAGCAAGTCCTTCCTTGACCGACCACATGGTGTGGTAGAGTGACGATGGTGATCACCATGATGCCGTACTGACCAATTAACTCCTGACCAGGGATGTATAACCAAGCCGGTGAAGTTGGACGGACGAGGTGATCTTTGAGACACTCATATGCGAACGTTAATGAAATTAGGGTTTTAGAAGAGGTGCGCAAGTATCCCTCTTCAGCATGGTCGAATCCAAGCTTGGGATACGATTTTGGCTGGCCGATCGTACATGTGTGTAGATGGCATGACAGTGTAGGCGCCCATACCCCATTGTCTCACGAAAGTGTGATCTGGGCCACTAAATTCGTCCGGCGAAGTTGAGTGGTCGAGATCAATTTGCGACAGAAAACTGGCGCCACAAAGGCCGCACATCATGCCAACTTCGGGGGCGCGTTCCAAGATGACCAATCTTGGTCGGTCTTGGCCGATCGATCTGGCATGTAGGTGGTAGGCTGATGTTCACGCCTATACCTGATTGTCCCATGAAAACATGATCTAAGCCACTCAAATTTTCCGGCGAATTTGAGTGGTCGAGATTAGTTTGCAATTGGGAAGTGTGACCACGCTAGTTTGGGCGTGCGATTTGGGATAACCAGGCATGGTATGCCTTGGCCGATCATGTGAGGGGATAGATGGGTCCACGGTGGTCATGTTGGTATGACCGGACCTGCTTAATCTAATCTCGGACCCTTCATTCGTGCCGGAGAAAATGGACGCTCGTGATGTTCAAAACCCTAATTTTGGGTTTCACGTCCTTGCGTCATGCTCTGTTTGGGCGCACGAATTGGGATGACCAACCATGGTTGGTCCTGACCGATCGATCAGGTATATAGACGAGCCCACGGTAATTGTGTTGACATGCTCTGGGCCCTTTGAATCTACAACTACACCCTCCATTTATACTTGTGAAGATGGATGGTTGAGACTGTTTTGCGACACATGTAATGTGCCGCAAACCCTAATTTAGGGTTTTTCGTCCATACTGCTCTGGCTTGGACGTTTTGGAATGTTATGCCAATCTTTTGGGGAGGCCGACCATGCGGGTCCCGCGTTGGTTCGGTAGTGAATATTCCAATACCTGCTTGGGGTCATGGATATGATCTGAGCTATCCAATTCATGCTGGTGATGTTGGATGGTCGTGATCGTTTTTGAGACTGACATGGTCAGTCCAGATTTGAATATGCTCAATCGGGCTAGTATAGCACACCGAGAGTTGCAGCCTGTACGGGTATTTCGTACATGCTTCATTATAATGCTTGGAGGTTCGTGTTGCTCTGCTGAGAATAACACTCATTCATCATGCCGCACTGATAATGAGTACATGAAATACAAGGCTGGTTATGCATTAATTAATAATGTTGTATTTAATTCACAGGCTAGGATTGTTGCCACATGCTCCATTCTTGGTGAATTAGTAAAGTGAAGAAGTATTCATCACTTATTAATGGCTTTATCTTTTGCAAGATGTTAGCACATAATTTTGGCTTTTACAATTTTAGTCTTAAATGAAAATCCACCATCAACACTATGTTATGTTCCCAGCCGAACTCTGAATATTGGCATCACATGACGATTAATGTTCACTCGCAGCGGAGTAGCATGAATCTCCCAAAGTGTCAGTGTTGAGACCTACATGAAAACACTCATGTAGGCTACACCACTCTCTGATAAGGATATTAGCGCGTTTACACACTTTTTGATTAAAAGGCAGCGCGATTGAACGCGTTCAAATTCCTTAAGGAAAATCTAGACTGTCCGTATCAGTCTTAAAAAACGATCGCGGACACATGATTTGGCCACGAAATTCAATAGGCCTAGCTTACTCCTAGCAGAACTAGGCGATCATCATGATGATCACCGGCGGGGCCACCAATACCTCGACCGATCTGATTCTATCTAGCACACTCGCGATGTCATCTAACGCTAACCCTAACATGGGTGATCGCGTTGTTGAAAAGGAGAGCTCAAACGAGCCAAGACCGGCCAAAACGGTCTTAGAAACATTGTGATTGTCCGACTTAGCTAGCCTAGTTGGACGGCTTAGATTTTCCTTTAATTGATTAATGAAGTGCTAACGTGTTCTCCGTCGACCCAACTCCACCCTCGGTCGATCGACTTGCTTATAGAAAGACCATGGCGCATCAAATCGCCGGCCCAAAGTAGGATGAATGCACCGTTTTGAAACCCTAAGTTGCTTTGCGGCAACACACTACTGTCGCAATTCGATCACAACCATCCATCTTCGCCGGCCAGATCGAGTGGCTTAGATCCAATTTCAGGCGGCCCCGAAGGTATCAACGTGCTCACTGGAACCTATCTTTGCGCGTAGATAAATGACCTGCTCAAACTAGTGCCCAACGCGTTTAATCGATTAGCCAAACTAGGGTTGGCCACACGGCTTTTAAACCCAAATTTGAATCAACGGCAGTAAGCAACTGCCGCAAAAACATCTCGTCCGTCCAACTTCACCAGCTTGGTCGGACTGTATAGATCGGATGCTAGACAATCGATGGGATTCCGCTATGATCACCGGACACCCCCCCCCCCCGTAAGGAGCAATCGTCCGAGCTACAGCTTGCCCGTGTGCTCCCAACGATCGCCCAAAGATGGTCCTTCGCGCTGCTTCAACAATAGTCTTTAACTGCCGCAAATCGTCCCGGCCACTCAACTTGGCTAGACGATTTTAGCCATCCAAATTTAATTTAGATCAACCGGTAGGATTTTAGAACGGCTACCGTCCGCCACTCACCCATATGGAGTGATCGACCAAGAAATAGCTTGTCCCTAGAGATATCAAACGATCGCCCATAAGTGTCTGGTCACGCTCTCCTTTTTAAGATGATTGACTCGCGACTAATTTAGACAGGATCTAAAACAACGATGCTCCATGCACATAATTATTTTAAGCTACTTTCTTAAAATCAATGCTTTACATGCATCAAATACATACGATATTTTATGAATATCGGCTTCACAAATAACTTAGTTATTTAACCTAAGAAGCACTATATGCTGCTTTTAGCGGAAAGTATTATGACTTGACCCATTTACTCGAGATATCAAATGTGTCACAAACTGGGGGATGTTCACTGTGGTATTGGTCTGGTAATTTAAAGCGTGCGGCGTGCAACGCGCCCATTATGAGAAAGTGTTAGGAAAGGACGGACGGCTAATAGCAATGGGAGTAGTGGGTGAAAATGTGATCAGTTTTCCTTCTTAATGGAAACGTGGTGATCATCACTTCTTACACAACTCCACCTCTCCATTGCTCAATCACCTCCACTTCCTACGATATCAGAGGGTACTCGAACATGACTTGTATAAATAGGATTTCAACCTATTTCGATAAAAAACAACACAGTGTTATCAACACAAGTATCCAGAAACCATATTATGATACAAGTCATAAAACAGCAACACCTTCATCATTCAACATTCTGATCTCAAACACCTTCTTCGCTTCCCTCCCTAAGATCAACCATTTTCCTTCACTTTGTGACCGAATTTACCATTTCTTGGTTTAGGCCAGAGTCTTACAGATTGATCTCTCGAATCTAAAAGTACTCCCATGCAGTGCATTTGTTTAGGGTATTAATTCGTTTATCATCAACACACCCAAATTTACCAAAAACAGCATAACCAGTTTTTATCCTCAGACACCTTTCCAAATCCAAGAGTTAGTAGCATTTGGTTTAGTGCTCATTCTAACTACCTCTTGGTCCTCAAAGCGGGTGGATATCATAGTTGATAACCATGGAAAATCTGGTTCAGAAATAAGCCTCCATGTTATTCTAGTTATCATAGCATTGTTGAAAAAATCCATATTTCTAAATCAGGTCACCTAACTCTTTTTGCTTGCACACAGAGTCCCAAGCAATGTAATATAATCCCTTGGATTTCTCAGGATCTTTACTCAAGATAAAATCCCTTTGAATTTTATTTATATGCTTTCAAATGGATTTTGGCAGTTTGAAGAAATTCATCTGATAATTGTTGGAGGGTGAGATGACGTAGCTTTGCCTATTGTGGGAGAGAGTTCACTTTTCCACCCAGAAATTCTGAACTTAAGCTTTTCAATACATGGTTTTGAAAGCTTGGATTTTTCTTTTGTTGCTGAAGAGAGGTGAGCCAAAATATTTATCATTAATGTTAATCTTCGGAACTTGCATGTAGTTACTGATTTTTTCAGCAATAACTGGAGCAGTATTCTTGCTGGAAAAAATTCTTGACTTAGAAAATTCTACCATTTTGTTAGAGCATTGCTCGGTCGAACTCGCATGTGTTGCTATCTCAAGCATGTTTGTCAATAGTAGTGATCAAAACTATATGTCATGATTTCTAGTTTACTTATGACTAAGTCTCGGTCTAGGATAATTAAGTATAGTTGAGCTCCAGACTCCATGGCGATTATCTTACAAAGACGAAAAACTACTCAAGGAACCAGTGAAACTTCATCCGACCAAAAGGTATGTGGAGACTTGAACTCATCTGTCACTAAAA
This sequence comes from Papaver bracteatum, assembly GCA_023529315.1. Taxonomy (NCBI): domain Eukaryota; kingdom Viridiplantae; phylum Streptophyta; class Magnoliopsida; order Ranunculales; family Papaveraceae; genus Papaver; species Papaver bracteatum. The sequence continues at coordinate 2,781,621 of JAJJWX010000603.1, forward strand.
AGTCTATCTACTCTATCTCCTACTCTTGGGACAAAAGTCGTATAAGTATGATAGTTTTCATGCATACACATTTGTTATTTTTAGCCGAGTTTACTCGCCTATATTTTTCTCGAAATATGTGTTGGTAAACTTTTTCTTTAACGATTTTCATCTTTACCCGTGATGAAAGTCATGATGATGTTTCAATCTTGAAAATGGCTTTGATGACGATATTCGTGAATAACAATTGTTATAACATTATAGAAGAATGTTTTAATGATTAAAATGTAGAGTTGAGATTACGTAACTAACTATGGATATAAGCATATATAGTGTGTTCGCACATTAGTGTATAAATCCATGTGCCGGAACCAAGTGCATGCATATGTGTGCATACAGTATTGGTGAAGGAGACAGGTTGGGTACGCATACCCGTACACGTACCAGCAGAAGTTTTCGAACCGATAATTTCTGCTGAGTTTGTAAGTTTGCAAACTGTTAAACTAGTCACCTTAGGTACGCGTACCCATGGAATTTTTTGAGCCAAAAATTTCTGCTGAGTTTGTAAACTCAAATCCGGTAGCTATGGTACACATACCCGTACGTGTACCCAAGCTGGTTATATCTCTCAAATCGGAAGCTCATGAACTTAAATAATAAATCAACAAGGAATGCAATCTTTGCAAACCGTCTATATATTGTTCATGAATTTATTCGAGTGAATCAAACCAATTTTGTTTCAATTGTGTCTATGCATAAATATCTAAAAAATTGAACAACTCTTCAACTAGTTCTTATGAGTCATTTGAACTAGTTATGAGAAAGATGAATATGGTTAATATGAAAGTGCTCATATGGCTAACCATTGGTTAACTATTTGTGAACCATCCAAATGTACATGTTTAGGTACGGTTACTCAAACTTAAATGAAATACATTTCATTTGTGTGTGTGACAAGCTAAGTTTCGATCTAACGGTTGAAAGATATTATCTTGGATAAATCAGGTTTTTCATCTAACGGTGAATATTGAATGCTTTGTTACCAAGGTAACTTAGATTGCAAACCCTGATTTGAAAACTATATAAAGGAGACATCTAGAAACTGGAAAAACTAATCCCCATACCTCCAATGTGATACTAGTTGGTTTTGCTAGAGTCGATTATACTTTAACCGTAGGTTTCTTCTCGAGACCCTGTCGGTTAACGACTTAAAGACTTCATTAAGATTGTGAATCCAGACGAAATTACTTATCTTGTAGTTGAGCGATCTGATCTTGCCATTTTATATCGTTGGCTTGAGATTATATCTCCGATAGGGCAAGATAAAAAGAAATCACAAACATTTTCGTCTCATCGTTTGTGATTCCGTAATATCTAGTTTCGCTACCATACGATTTAGATTATTGTGAGGTGATTGATAATTCTAGGACGTTCTTCGGGAATATAAGTCTGGGTTATCGATTGGTTCCTGTTCACCTTGATTTATTAAAAAACAGAACAAAACTCGTAGGTTTATCTGTGGGAGACAGATTTATCTATTATCGTAGACTTTTCTGTGAGATACATATTTGTTTATTAAAGTCTTCGACTTTGGGTCGTAGCAAATCTTGGTTGTGGGCGAGATCAGCTAAGGGAATCAAGTGTGTAGTATCCTGCTGGGATCAGAGATGTAAGGAGATCAACTGTATCTTGAATCAGTGTGATATTGATTAGGGTTCCACTACAGTCCAGACCAAAGTTAGTTTGTAGTAGGCTAGTGTATGTAGCGGCTTAATACAATGTGGTGTTTAATCTGGACTAGGTCCCGGGGTTTTTCTGCATTTGCGGTTTCCTCGTTAACAAATTTTCTGGTGTCTGTATTATTTCTATTCCGCATTATATTTTGTTATATAATTGAAATATCACAGGTTGTGCGTTGTATCGATCAATTGTGAAATCCAACCTTTGGTTGTTGATTAGAAATTAATTGATCCTTGGATATTGGTCTTTGGTACCATCCAAGTTTATTTCTCTTGTATTTGATAAAGACTCGTAGATTTTTATTTGCTTGAGTATAGATCAAATCGAGAGATAGAGATATTAACTCCTTTTAATATACTTTTTATTAAGATTGAGTCTGATTGTCTAGTTGATTCTCTTAAAAGTATATTAGAGTTAGTCCATACAGATTGCTTATCGAAATATTGGGTGAGGTTGTTAGACCCCCGCTTTTTCACATTTGGTCTGAGAAGTTATTAAATTCACTGAAGACCAGCACCATATTATTTCATTCTTCCATGTTAGTTTTACAAAAAACCATACAATCATTGGCAAATAGGAGATGGCTTATGATAGGAGCTTGTTAATAGAGTTTGTTCCATGAATCAATCCCAATTGTTCATTATTTATCAGATTTCTAGATAGGTCTTATATATACATAAGAGAAAGAGATAAGGAGATATATCCTTGTCTTAGCCCTCTTGAAGGTATAAAGAAGTTCTCAGGTGAGCCATTCACCAAGACATCTAGCTAGGTCGGTGGTCGATACACATTGATATATAAGATTGCACCGTTTGTCACTTAATCTCATTCGAGTCATGAGTGTCATCAAAAAGCTCCAGTCAACTCTATCAAAAGATTTATCCATATTAATTTTGGTTCCCATAATGCCTTTGTTACATTTCTTACCATTCCCCGTGTTCATGTGGTGAATTAACGCATGAGCAATGGCAATGTTGTAAGATATCTTTCTACCTTGGATAAAAGCATATTAAAATGGGGAAATGATATTGGTAACAAAGGTTTTAGTCTTTGAGCAGGAAGTTTGGATGTGATTTTATAACTGGGTATTACATAAGGATATTGACCTAAAGTGAGATGGGGTAGTAGGAGTTCCAATTTTAGGTATGAGGGATATAAAAGTATAATCCTACGTATGTGAGTTGTGATGAGGCTGACAAGCCGGTATAAAATTTGCCATATTTTCGTGAGATGGAATTCATTCCAGCTCTGGCTTACCATGGACTTGTTCCAGGACAAAAGGCCTTCGGATATCAGATATAAAAGTAGAATCCGAACCAGAGTTAATTTTGGATCATTTCTACAATATCTCCCCCAACCACCTCCTAGTTGCCTAGGAAAAATTGGGAAATAAACTATTAGGACCAAGAGATTTTGTAGCGCCCCCTAAGCTAACATCTGACTAATCCAAGAAATTAACTAAATATAGAGGCACTAAAATCTGAAACAAGCACTTAAGCAATCAATTAAGAAATGCGATACAGAACTTAACCCGAAGCTAACCCCGCTCAGAAATATATATACAAGATCTTCTCTCAAATGATACATATATAATAGTCAATTGATTTTTAAATAAAATATACAACATAATAATATAACATAAGTTAATCAGCTAACGAAGTCAACCCGTGAAGCTTTCGATGTGCAACTCTGATCTTTCACAGAAACTGAAGTGGGAATAATTAACATTTAACTTCTAAGTAATCAAATTCAAGATTTGGAAAACATTACATGTTTTTCCGAAACATTAAACAGTGACTAAGTCACTGAAATAATCATACATGTATATGGATAAACTCCTTCGTCAAACAATGTATAATATGGTTGTAAATCCCTACCCGGCAATTCACACCTAATAGCTATGGATGCCACCAATACCATGGTGACCAATACTCTAAACAATAAAAGCTGAATTAAAGTAGGTTTAAATGTGAAGGAGCGTATCCTATATACCACAAGTGGAAATTCGCATTTGCCATAACAATTCACATTGACAACAAAACAATACAAGTCCTTTCCAAATCGTGGAAAGATTCACAGAATCAACATGATTATCATAATGCATTTTAAACAAAGCATGGAATGCAAGGACAAACAATGCATGAGTTTGTTAAGCATAAACTTTTATAAAAGCAACAATAATGATTACAAAAGAATCAAATGCATTCCCACACCTTTTTGATGACAGGCCACGCCTATCTCCAGATCCACTGGTTCATCCTTTGAATCGATCGTTGTTAATACTAACTGTTAATCACACAAGAAGTCTAAGAAACTAGCCAAAAGGCTCACACAAGATTCATACAAGTCTATCTAATGGTTGTAAGCCCATTAATTAAGTCTTAAGAATATCTACAACTTTGTAGAAGAAGTCCAATGATAAATTAGACCATAAGGGTCTAACTCATCAAACTAATAAAACTAGTCCTAAGCCCAGGTCTACTGAATAAGCCCATTACACAAAGCCTGGCCAACTGGGTCAATTAACGGTCACTAACATTCAACTGGGTCAACTGACGGTCAACGTCTAAAGGTTAAGTCAAGGTCCAGGGTCAATGGTCAAATAAAATCGGTTAACCGAGTCAACTAGGCAACTCAGTGAGATAACTCAATCTACAAGACTAATTCAGGTAAGTCAGGTACACATGTGACTCAATCAGATTAACTGAGTCAGCTGACTGGGATGACTAAGGGTAAAGCTAGGCCATAACACAGGCCAAAACACAGCTGTAACATCACTTACTCACTAATCTAATTCTAAATTTCATCTCAGTTCAATTTTAAACACTTCAATAGCAATTCATTTATTCATTCAATAACTTCAAACTTCATTTACAATTCAAACTAAGATTACCTGCAAATGCAGTAGTAGCAGGCTTCAAAGAGACTATCGACTGCGACTCTACACATCATTCTTGTACAATTCCTACTTTCCCAACCCAAGATACAACAATACCCTACACCACCAGTTACATCTTCTCAAATAAAACTCATTTCATTCCTATCACTGAATATCAACATAACCCTAACTACAACTACAACCCAATTGAATATTCACCATCTCCAGCTATTCGCTGCCTCCATATTCAGTTCACTGTAATACAATTATTTCTCCAGTTCCACTAACTAAACATGATATCAATTTCCATCTCATTCACAATCATATCTCAGCAACAAATATCATCAACTCAACCAGTTCAAATTACACATTATTACATAACCATATATACTAGTTCCCTGTAGTTTAACATACATCACAACAATTTCCATTTTCTTCTGTTAAACTCATACTCCACTAATCACAAGACCTGTACAACTCAACTGCGACTTATCCAACAGTTCATCATTAACTCAGCTCTTCTCTTCAAGTTCTTCCCTTTCACTTTATTAACCACCTGCAACTCCAATATTAGTTTCATAACTTCAACTGCACCTCATTAAACCACCATCACACTCACACAGATCACTACAACCCAGCTAGTCTTCGCCATTCCGATTCCAGACTCAGCACATACACATATCTTGCAATTCAAATACAAACTTAAGATACAACTCGCATTATCAATAACCATTAAATACCCAAACTAGATATGTATAACTTTGCTTAAGTAACTGAGAAGAACATTACCTCAACTAAATTCTGTTTCAAGCAATTGGAAATCAATCTCCTCTTCACTTAACTTGATTTAACTACTCATCTCGAAATTAAAATCATCCTTCATACTTCATTACTAGCAGTTCACAACTAAAACCTAATTCAATTCCCAAACCTTCATTCTCTGTGTAATATCCTAACATACATGTAATCCAACAACACACCACCAGAACCTCCATTAGATCAATTAAGCTCATCCAATATCAATTCTTATTCAATAAAAACTCATAACTCGGTAACTAAATTAGTTCAAATCAAAATACTAAAATTAGGATTATGTAAAAGCTTACCCAAAAACATCATCCTCAGAATTGCTATAACACTAACCACTTCCACTGGAACACTAGAATAATCAATCACCGCCATCAATTTCATCTCTTCCATCTTCCCTCAGATTTCCAGAGTTCAATCAATCTCAATATCATTAATAATTTCTTCTTTTGAAACTCCACAGGACGATCTTACAAAACCCTAACTCTTCTTTAATCTTGAATTAATCTTTATTCTTAACCCTAACTCACTCAATTGATCAGTACCCATCTCAAATCGCATATCCAAAACATCAATTTCATCTTCCAATTTGTCTTTGAATTCTTCCTAGAAACCCTAACTCTTGATTCATCTTCGAACTACTTCAGAACTTCAATTCAGCTACAACCCTATAGTTTTTCATCTAACGACAACCCAATTCACCTCTCAAATCGTCACAAACCCTAACTTCAATTCTCTACAATCCGTAATTTACTCTTCATCCAACGATAATTCATCTTCAACACCATCACCAGCGACTACTGCATGATTTACTCCATCCTATGTTGATCACATAGCCTCCATTTGATTTCTCAATCACATGCAGAAGAGAAATAACAGGGGAAGAGAATAAACAGAGAGAAGGAGAGAAAGAATGAGAAGAAAGAAGAAGAATAAGAAATATGTGCTCGTCTTCTTGACTTGGTCTTGATAAGGCCGACCCAAAATACTAAAGGCACCCGAGAAACGGATAAGGGCAGCTAGGCGGTTAAGATCAAAACTGATGATATCTTCTTCGTCCGATATCCGAATGGCACGTTCGAGTAGTCCATCTTGCATAACTTTTCGAGACCTATCTAACGATACTAATTTCATATTTAAATCATTGTTAGATTAATTTCTATTAATTAACGTTCGAGTTAAACTAGTCTAGTTATTACCGGCTAATTCGACACCTCACCGGTCTAATATCGTTGACGAGCTTGAGGATCCTTACATTCTCCCCACCTTATAACATTTTCATCCTCGAAAATTGAACCATCCTTCTAGTCTTCAAAACTCCCCACCTTAAGGAATACTCCCATCTCTTGTTTAAGCGCAAACAACATAAAACAAATCACAACCTATATGGCTTTCTACAACTAAAATCTAAAATTTGTAGCTCTAGGTTCAACTACACTGATTTAGATTCTATCAAATAGGGAAGTCTAAGTTTCATCTGCAAATTTCTATTTTGTAACATATATGTCTCTAACTTCAAGGAAGAAACCTACAAATCTTTCTGAGGTTGAAACTATAGGTTCTCTAAAAAGAACTAATTTTTCCTTCTATGATTGGTCATCTCTGAATGTAGTTGCCCTGTTAAGGTTGTCCAATCCCGACAATGCCTTCCTACGAACAGAGAAAACACAACCTTCACTATTCTCCAGTGCTAGATTTATTTATTAAGATTAATTAATTTCTAACTTAACTGGTGTGATTCTGATAATTTACTTCGTAAAATATATAAATAGTTTACATCATTTTAAGCAATTTAATTATCAAAATTTATTTTATTTTATTTGTATTTGTATTTGTATTTGTATTTGTATTTTTTATTATTATTATTTATTTATTTTATCAATATAAGTAACCCAAATTCAATTTTACGTTAATTATAACAATTTAATAATTTTAACCTTACTGTAATGCCATATATAGTTTTTAAATTCATGTACTATTTAAGAATAACTTAACTTTTTAACCATTATCCAAATATTACTATTATTATTTTCTTTTTAACTTATTATTTCCAATTTATCTATTTGTTTATTTCATTACGTGACTTGATATAAGCTAATAACCGCTAACAATTTATCATAGTTGTTTGGTATTAATATTTTATTATTATTATTATATTTATTTATTTCTTATTTCTCAAACCAATAAAATTTAATCGTAATTAACCATAATGTCAAGTTTAAATTTTATTATTAATACTAGACTTGATTTGGTCTAACTTTATTTCCTTAAATTTATATTATTATTAAATAATCCTTAAGTTGTACTATTAATAAAAATTACATTTTGCTATTACTATCCAACAATTATTATCCAAATGATATTTACAATGACTAAATTTTTTTAGTAATAAGCATTATATAGTATTATTCTTTGATTATCTAATTAAAAGTTATTTTCATAATTATATAATCATTTTCATTATTGTTTTATCAATTTTTTCCCATTTGACTACTAACGTAACTAAAATACGGTCAGAATAATTATTTAGTAATAATACTTATTTTAATTTTATTAAGCCTGAATCTTGTAAATATAAATATGATTCTACTTTCACGTAAAGATTGTTATAACAGATTTTATTTATTCAGTTTAAATTTGTGTATTATATCTTGATAAATATTGACTTTGGTAATTTAATATGATTTAAATTTTGTGTCTGCATAAAATTTGAATATGTCTTGATAGTCTTTAGATTTTTTTGTATTAATAATAAGTATCTTATTCATAGGCAAAATTATTTTCCTTTAAGTCTAATTTTGTTCTAAGCATTCAAGGATCATGAATATCATTTCATGTGTATAAAATTTAGTGATTTAGTGAATCATTTATTGGACAAACGATAATCTGGGTATAAGATCGTTCACATGTTTAATCTTTATTATGTGTCTTATATGACCTCACGTTCTTTTATTCCTACTTACTAAGTCTTATTTATCTATCTGTTTTAAATGCAAAACATATAATTCTAATTTGTTATTAATTGACTTTGCAAAACTTAACCGTAAATAAGCATTAATAATTTTTTCCATGGTTATTTAATCCTAATAATTATTTTATCAATATATATTGTATATGATATTTTAATTTAAGTTATCAATAGTATAAAGCAGATTTTAGCTAACTTTGCCTATCTGAGTGGTGGTCAGGATTTATCCTTGGCAAAGATAAATCAAAGTTTGTGGTTCTCCGTGCCACACCCTACAAGTCGCACACGTGGTGTTCATTCCAATATTATGAATTAAAAATGAATATTCAAGTCTTATCAATAGTATAAAGCAGAGTTTAGATAACTTTGCCTATCTGAGTGGTGGTCAGGATTTATCCTTGGAAAATAAATCAAAGGCTTTGGTTCTCCGTGCCACACCCTACAAGTCGCACATGTGGTGTTCATTCCAATATTATTAATTAAAAATGAATACTCAAGTCAAGATATGGAATTTCAAAAATTATAACGGGGAGGTTCGAACTCATGACCTATTGTGTCATAAGAGTGGCCTCTAACCATTGTTCCACCTTGGTTGGAATTGGTAGAAAAGATAAATTAACAGTGATTGTTTGTTCAACTTAAATATTAATTAGTATAAGTATTTTATTAATTAGTATAAGTGTTTTATTAATTGATGTCTCATTAATTTCTCATGATAAATGATTTATTAATTTTACATCATAAATATCCCTTAATTAATATTAATACATATCTTCATCAATAAATAATAATTTTGACAACAATTATTTCAATAGATATTAGTGGTGGTGGTGGTAGTAGAGGAAGAAGTAAGTGGTGGAAGCGTTGGAAGGTGTTATTAAGTGGTGGAGGCGGTAACATTAGTTTTGGTGGAAGAAATAGTGGCGTTGGATGGTTTTCATGGCGGTGGTATTGGTTTTTTCTTTTTGAATCAAAAAAAAAAAAAATTACATGACGGGTAACATTGTATTTTGAAAAGTATAGTTGGTTGTTTTTGACACGATCAAAAAAGGCAGATAACAAATACTTTTGGGATGATACCAAATCATATAAGACAAAATGGTTGTTTTTGGTACCACTGCTATCTTTGGTAACCGTTCGTACGCATGATTTTCAGTATTAACAAAAAACATATAGTTGAATAAATTAATTGACGACCTAAGTTTGTTAAATCTAAACTTTATACATGACGTGTGGGATTAAAAGTTTTAAGTGTGCCCAATATTCTACGAGGGATGGAAAATGGTGGTGGTGGAGAAAGAAGTGATATCTGGTGGTTACGTGGTACTTGGCGGTTTTGATGAGTAGTAATTGACTATGTTAATTATGTGCTGCTACAAAAGGATAACACTATAAATTAGAAATGTGGTTGATCGTCTTAATGCTAATATAAACTCGGTTAAAATACATGAAAATTAAGAAGAAAAAAATAATATTTGGATGTCACGTTATATAAAAAATAACACCAAAAACTACATATTTAGTATCAAGGTTTCTCCGTCCAATAGATAAATTTAAGGTTGTATTGAGATCCCGTAAGCAGAGGGCGAGTTGGTCTTGGATTTCTGAATGATAATGAATATAATGAAACGCTCCCTCTCGGTTTCTCCAATGAAAACCGAAACCTTCTAAAAAAAATAATCAATCGAACAACACTTAGATGGAACGCATCACCACCAATATAAACTTCTCTGAATTGCTACATATCCAGTGAAATTTCTACATATTAATCTGGTGATTTCGTCCTACCGTAGTTTTTAACGAGGCATGCAATTAAATCTCTAATAGTGATTTTAAAGGTATTTAATAATTACAAAATTCTCTTATAAGTTTTGTTTATGCAAGTATTGATTTAACTTGGGTTCTTTTATATTTTTGTGTTAAGTTGATGACTTTTTAATTTGAATACATGTTTGGTTAACAAACTTTGATACATATAGGGTATTTTCTTTGTAAAACTGATGTTAGTCTCTCATTTTTCCCGTTAGAACTTTGTTTCGATCCCGTATTTGTAGACATTATTTGACTAATGTTGGGGTATTTTTTTAATCTCAAGGCCGATTAAACCCAATGTGTGTTGTATACATTGAAGGCGACAGAAGTTTGTGTCGGATCTACCTTGAAACTAATAATTTTTCTTCGGAAGATTAGTTGAATTTATGTAGATACAAATATAAATATGACTATGCTCTTTAAAACTCCAAATTACTTGAGTAACACTAGATGTGAGAACGTCATTCATGCACTATTTAGCATAGTTGGTGTGAAATCTTTTTATCCACGAATTTCTTCAATTTTATATTATCAATATGATTGAGAAAGAATCTTACACATGTTTTGATTTACTATTATAAGTTTATTTTTTCAACTCACATGTGTATATCTCAGCCTTCCAATAGCCAAGGGTTCTTCATTTTTATAACTCTCACATTTGCAAAAAATAAATAAATAGTGTTTATCTATAGTAGGGAAAATATTATGGGTTTTTGCTTCACTCCTTAGAGCCTTAGTTATCAATAATTTTGGAACAAATGTATTCATAAACATCATGGAGTTGGATTGGCAGTTTAGGTATATGTATTGTTAGATGAAATATTCTTTTTGAAGTTTGAAATTATGGTATGATGGAACAATAAATGGGGAAAATTTTTATTTACTGTATTTTTTATTTTATTTTCATGTTGGCACAACGTTATTACTCCGTCCAGATAATAAATTGGAATAACATGCTTAAGTAAAAAATAAAAAGATCAGGTAACCCATTTTGTTTCCCAAAACCTATTTGAATATCAAAATAATTACTCGCGAATAAAATGAAGCAAGAGGAATGTGAACAATATCGTATTAGAGACAAAACATCATGTGCCGTTACGGCACGAGTTAAGATCTAGTGCTCCATATAATACTGATTTAAATTCTATCAGTTTAAGTTTGTCATACTTAATTTTTCATTTTAAAGGATGGTTAAATCTATTTACGAAGAAGGATCCTAACAATATACGAATTTATTTTCTTTTAATTCTAGTATTACACTAAGCATCTGATTACTATTATTATTACTTCATGTTTATTTGTTTCATTTTAAAGATTTACTGGATCATTTGTAAGATTAAAGATAATTTAGGTACAAGATTATTAACAAGTTAAGTCTTTTTATTTATATTTATATCCTCGCTTTCTTAAGTCTAACGCCTAACAAGTATTATATTAATTATCTAGTTTAAACGCAAAACATATCTCTAATTTGTAATTAGTTTAATTTACAAAACTTAATCGTAAATAGCATTACCAATTTTCCATAATTATTTAACCATAATTATTATTTTTATCATTATATATCTTTAATGAATTTTAGTTAAGTGCAACATGATATTAATTGATAAATGCTAACAAATTTTATTAAAATTTTCATTACTTTTATTATCATTTATAGTTACTGTTATAATAATATTTTATTGTTAACATTGATGGTTGAAATGTTATTCTAACTACTCTTACAAATATTATTAAGTCCAAAAATATTATTAACATTTATGTGATTATAAATTATCGACCCTACGTATAAGGCAAGGTACTTAATAAATTTCTACGTGACTATCAAGATTTATCAATAAAACTTATATCAATATTTTTAGTATTGGTTTGTGTACTTGTTCATACATTTTAGATCAATTATTCTCAAATTCTTATTAGCTAAAGTACTGGTGTACCCTACAAATTTTACTTCATTACATACAAACATCCAAACAAACAAATAAATCAATCAAATAATCTTTTACTTATTGATAGCTTTTAGTTATTAAGATTTATCTCACAACCCAAACCAGTTCTAAACTAATCTAGTTTACTAACTCGCACTGGCTATTCCTATTAATTCACATATAAGATCTAACAGTAAGATGTGATACCAACTTTTATAGCGCCCCCTAAGCTAACAACTGACTAATCCAAGAGATTAACTAAATATAGAGGCACTAAAATCTAAAACAAGCACTTAAGCAATCAATTAAGAAATGCGATACAGAACTTAACCCAAAGCTAACCCCGCTCAGAAATATATATACAAGATCTTCTCTCAAATGATACATATATAATAGTCAATTGATTTTTAAATAAAATATACAACATAATAATATAACAGAAGTTAATCAACTAACGAAGTCAACCCGTGAAGCTTTCGCTGTGCAACTCTGCTCTGTCACAGAAACTGAAGTGGGAATAATTAACATTTAACTTCTAAGTAATCAAATGAAAGATTTGGAAAACAGTACATGTTTTTCCGAAACATTAAACAGTGACTAAGTCACTGAAATAATCATACATGTATATGGACAAACTCCTTCGTTAAACAATGTATAATATGGTTGTAAATCCCTACCCGGCAATTCACACCTAATAGCTATGGATGCCACCAAGACCATGGTGACCAATACTCTAAGTAATAAAAGCTGAATTAAAGTAGGTATAAATGTGAAGGAGCGTATCCTATATACCACAAGTGGAAATTCGCATTTCCCATAACAATTCACATTGACAACAAAACAATACAAGTCATTTCCAAATCGTGGAAAGATTCACAGAATCAACGTGATTATCATAATGCATTTTAAACAAAGCATGGAATGCAAGGACAGACAATGCATGAGTTTGTTAAGCATAAACTTTTATAAAAGCAACAATAATGATTACAAAAGAATCAAATGCATTCCCACACCTTTTTGATGACAAGTCACGCCTATCTATAGATCCACTGGTTCATCCTTTGAATCGATCGTTGTTAATACTAACTGTTAATCACACAAGAAGTATAAGAAACTATCCAAAAGGCTCACATAAGATTCATACAAGTCTATATAATGGTTGTAAGCCCATTAATTAAGTCTTAAGAATATCTACAACTTTGTCGAAGAAGTCCAATGCTAAATTAGACCATAAGGGTCTAACTCATCAAACTAATAAAACTAGTCCTAAGCCCAGGTCTACTGAACAAGCCCATTACACAAAGCCTGGCCAACTGGGTCAATTAACGGTCACTAACAGTCCATTGGGTCAACTGACGGTCAATGTCTAAAGGTCAAGTCAAGGTCCAGGGTCAATGGTCAAGTAAAATCGATCAACCGAGTCAACTAGGCAACTCAGTGAGATAACTCAATCTACAAGACTGATTCCGGTAAGTCAGGTACACATGTGACTCAGTCAGATTAACTGAGTCAGCTGACTGGGATGACTAAGGGTAAAGCTAGGCCATAACACATGCCAAAACACAGATGTAACATCACTTACTCACTAATCTAATTCTAAATTGCATCTCAGTTCAATTTTAAACACTTCAATAGAAATTCATTTATTCATTCAATAACTTCAAACTTCATTTACAATTCAAACTAAGATTACCTGCAAATGCAGTAGTAGCAGGCTTCAAAGAGACTATCGACTGCGACTCTACACATCATTCTTGTACAATTCCTACTTTCCCAACCCAAGATACAACAATACCCTACACCAGCAGTTACATCTTCTCAAATAAAACTCATTTCATTCCTATCACTGAATATCAACATAACCCTAACTACAACTACAACCCAATTGAATATTCACCATCTCCAGCTCTTCGCTGCCTCCATATTCAGTTCACTGTAATACAATTATTTCTCCAGTTCCACTAACTAAACAGGATCACAATTTGCATCTCATTCACAATCATATCTCAGCAACAAATATCATCAACTCAACCAGTTCAAATTACACATTCTTACATAACCAGATATACTAGTTCCCTGTAGTTTAACATACATCACAATAATTTCCATTTTCTTCTGTTAAACTCATACTCCACTAATCACAAGACCTGTACAACTCAACTGCGACTTATCCAACAGTTCATCATTAACTCATCTTTTCTCTGCAAGTTCTTCCCTTTCACTTTCTTAACCACCTGCAACTCCAATATCAGTTTCACAACTTCAACTGCACCTCATTAAACCTCCATCACACTCATACAGACCACTACAACCCAGCTAGTATTCTCCATTCCGATTCCAGACTCAGCACATACACATATCTTGCAATTCAAATACAAACTTAAGATACAACTCGCATTATCAATAACCATTAAATACCCAAACTAGATATGTATAACTTTTCTTAAGTAACTGAGAAGAACATTACCTCAACTAAATTCTGTTTCAAGCAATTGGAAATCAATCTCCTCTTCACTTAACTTGATTCAACTACTCATCTCGAAATTAAAAGCAGCCTTCATACTTCATTACTAGCAGTTCACAACTAAAACCTAATTCAATTCCCAAACCTTCATTCTCTGTGTAATATCCTAACCTACATGTAATCCAACAACACACCACCAGAACCTCCATTAGATCAATTAAGCTCATCTAATATCAATTCTTATTCAATAACAACTCATAACTCGGTAACTAAATTAGTTCAAATCAAAATACTAAAATTAGGATTATGTAAAAGCTTACCCAAAAACATCATCCTCAGAATTACTATAACACTAACCACTTCCACTGGAACACTAGAATAATCAATCACCACCATCAATTTCATCTCTTCCATCTTCCCTCAGACTTCCAGAGTTCAATCAATCTCAATATCATTAATAATTTCTTCTTTTGAAACTCTATAGGACGATCTTACAAAACCCTAACTCTTCTTTAATCTTGAATTAATCTTCATTCTTAACCCTAACTCACTCAATTGATCAGTACCCATCTCAAATCGCATATCCAAAACATCAATTTCATCTTCCAATTTGTCTTTGAATTCTTCCCAGAAACCCTAACTCTTGATTCATCTTCGAACTACTTCAGAACTTCATTCAGCTACAACCCTATAGTTGTTCATATAATGACAACCTAATTCACCTCTCAAATCGTCACAAACCCTAACTTCAATTCTCTACAATCCGTAATTTCTTCTTCATCAAACGATAATTCATCTTCAACACCATCACCAGCGACTACTGCATGATTTACTCCATCCTATGTTGATCACACATCCTCCATTTGATTTCTCAATCACATGCAGAAGAGAAAGAACAGGGGAAGAGAAGAAACAGAGAGAAGGAGAGAAAGAATGAGAAGAAAGAAAAAGAATAAGAAATCTGTGCTCATCTTCTCGACTTGGTCTTGATAAGGCCGACCCAAAATACTAAAGGCATCCGAGAAACAGATAAGGGAAGCCAGGCGGTTAAGATGAAAACTGATGATATCCTCTTCGTCTCATATCTGAATGGCATGTTCGAGTAGTCCATCTTGCATAACTTTTCGATACCTATCTAACGATACTAATTTCATATTTAAATCATTGTTAAATTAATTTCTATTAATTAACGTTCGAGTTAAACTAGTAGAGTTATTACCGGCTAATTCGACACCCGACCGGTCTAATAGCGTTGACGAGCTTGAGGATCCTTACAGATTTATTCCCATCTATACAGAAGAGGATAATCTTAATTTACAAAGCGTCAAGGGTAGGAAAAAGGTTGTCATTTTCTGAATTTGAAATGGTTTTGGGTATGAGGTTAATGATGTTTTTGTTAATGTTTTATGGGTTCAGCAGTGACGATGTTTTCAAAATGATAAGTAAAGCATTCATATATAGCTTTGATATCAATAAATAAAAAGACAAGTAAATATCATTGATCGCGTGAACTTAGAAAATGATTCAGTCATTCATAGAAAATTATCTCATTGACAAGCCCGGTAAAATGAATTTTTTTATTTGTACAGTGGGCCTTTATCTAATAAGCAACTTAATCTTGTCTTGTTTTAAATTTAATCCACACCCAGAGATTCTATTCGGTCTCATATTAGGCTATGAATAACATATACAGACTATCTACTCTTTAGTTACCACTAATTATTAAGTTCAAGGTAATATTAACCATAAGTTAACGGTAACATTAACTACTCGAGTCAACATTTTATACGTTCGGGAGTCAACATTTAGGGTTTCTTTAGAGGTAAGATCTACCGTAACCAATGGCTTCCATCATCCCCATTATCATGGCCATGTCAAAGAAGCTTGTTACTAGTGTTGTCTCCTCAAACATTTTACAAAATAAGCTCGGTTTTCTTAAAAACCCTAACCCCAAATGTTCAGCTTCTTTTTTTCCCCAATGTTCTTTCTCACTTAAGATGAAAAACAAAAAAGGAATGGAGTGTTTATTAGCTTCAGGCAGAGAGCTAGATGCGTTAGAAAATGGTGTTTTTTTTTTTATCTGTAGAAGCTCGAGTAGAGCTGGAAAACGAGCGGGTCGGGGCTTGCCCATTGCGGGTTACACGGGTTCGGGTTAACACGGGTGAAAACCCACGGGTTGAAATTCTTCACGAGTGGTCATTTCTCCAACCCGCACCCGTAACGGGTAAAGCTTGCGGGTTCACGGGTTACCCGGCTTGTTTAATTGATGTTAAAATTGAAACTTAATTTAATTAATTTGCGGTCATGTGACTCATGTTTAAGCTTTGGTCATCAAAAGTATATACGTGATTAGACGGTGAATGCGAGACGTGTACCTGCCAAGTAAAATACGAAGTTCCAATAATCAAAAGTTTAAAACTAAGGAATATTTGTGCAAAATCAAAACTATTACTGGAAACGCTTGATCAAAAGAAGCAGTACCTTACAGTATCATAAGCTCTTTTTCTCTATTGAACAAAATAAAAAGGGAATGGAAATGCCATTCTAGTGTTGCATACAACGTTCAAAGGCGACAAACAAATGATTAAATTTCCATGAGTGAATCTTATGTTACTCTTCACCACCTAGTATCTTTAAACATTAAAATCCTCAATGTGATGATCAACAGATTCAACACAACTTACAAATCAAAGTACGATTCTTCAATCAAAAATGGTGTGGGTTCCCCAAAGTAAAAAGAAACATCAAGTTAGCTAATACTTGAAAAAAGAACTGTCAAGAAATAAACCCTTCGGATACAAATCCACATATTAAGAAAATCAAATCTAAGAAAATTCATAAAGAAATTGGCAAACATTAACAATGTAATTAAATGAACTCTCTGAATCTATAAGAAAAAAGAAGATTAGAAGAAGAAGAATGAGAAAGAGGTGGGACGTGGGAGGCGCAGTGATCGCTGTCGTATGCGTCAAAAATAAATTACACTTTCTTACTACTCAAAATATAAAATATAGCAAGGGAAAGAAAGGATCGAGCCCACAGAGAGGTCTAGGTTGTCTCGTTGTTTCGGTTTCCTATATAAAACACCGGGTATTTTTCTGATTTTTATATACTAAAATAAAGTAAAAGCAAAGCAATAAAACGTAACATGCAAATCAAGGTAGTGAGAATATTGGTTAAGGATTCATCTTCATTCACTAACATGCTTTCAAAACAATAAGTAGAATTGATATTTAATCTCAACTTTTATCAAAAGCCCTAGAATATCTTGATCGCAAGAATATCCCACTAATCTCCTTTTGTCATCAACAAACACATTAAAAGATGCGAATATGATTTCTATCTTAAAAAACAACCTAACGTGTAAAAGCACTAATCAAGTTTAATTCCTTAGATGCATTAAGTTCTATGAAATCAGGCCAATCAAAACAATCGAACGTGGAAAACACACTAATTCAATTTAACAAAGGTCACGAATCACTTGTGATTATTAGGATGTATCACTACAAGCAATCTTCACAATTATGCTACTTGTATTCAAGGAATATCACTTTTTCATATAATAGACCCTAAACTAGCAATAGATATGATTATGAGTTCTACCAATTTGCAACTTGACAAAACTAACACTCAATCATGCAACCCTATTTTCAGAGAATCGTGAACGATAAATATGAGACAAAACTAATATATTGAATCAAAGAATCATATTATGTGAAATCCGATTATTCCATAACCAATAATAGAATTAAGTACTCATGTTAATGGAGTTCATCACAAGAAGAAAGAGAAACCCTATCATGTTCACAAACCCTAGAAACAAAAGTAGAAGATTATATAATAATTCTAAAGATATAAGATAATCTCCAAAAGTTGTAGAAGTTTTCCTTTTATAGCTCTCCTTGTTCCAAAATTAGGTCTAGTCTTCAAAGTCCATTATTTAGAAGTCCACCAAGCCCACAAGAGAGAGAAACCCGTGTAGAAAATATGTCCCAAAACGCATCGCCGGAAAGCTGGGTTTTTGGCCGAAAGTTGACCGGAATCCGATGAGAAAAGTTAACGCCGGCATCTGCTTCACCGTCGACGGAATATTCCGCCAGTCCACCGTCAAAGTTAACTGTTGACTTAACGGTCTTCATTAGTCAACCGGGTCAAAGGGAAACACTGAGTTGGACCGAGTCAGTTGCTAAGTCAATGCTAACTCGGCTAACTGACTGAGTTCCAGGCCATAAACCATTTGCGCTGACTTGCACAGGCCACCCTGTTGCAATCATTAGTTCAGCCATGATGGCTATGCTGCACCTTCTTGTCCACCAGTTCACAACTAAAACTCCAACACACCAGTGTAACTGCAAATGCATATGTAGCTTCAATTTCAGTCCATCCATTACTTCCTAAGAACAACCCCATAGCTTCTCCTCCTGCATTTCCACCACCTATCCCATAGCAGCAACCCTCGACACTAAAATTTAGTCCATAATCATCACTTGCACCTGCTAAAGTACAGCCCATCACAAGACCCTGTAAATCACACATCAGCTACTGCATTCTCCCCTGCAATCTCCTTCACCATTCACTTGCACTGAACTACAACAGCTTTGCCAAAGCATTGCACCATGCCACAACCTTCCCTGCCACACTAATTCAACCAGTGCCAGACCCTGTAACAACAAATCTTGTAACTTGCAAAACCAGGCCATGGCAAGACTGATGCTCCAGGCCTAGTCATTACTGCTTGCATCTATAGCTCACTCATAAGCCACACCACCATTAGCTCAAGCCACTCCTTCCATGTAATCAAGCTAGTATCTGCAACACTCACCAGACACCTCACTTCACAGCTGCGCAACCATTTGGTTCTCAAACCTGAGACAGCAACAGTGCCTCACTGCCACATCCACTGCAAATGCCATTTCCTACAATAATCACAATCACCAGTACTTCCATTTCCATTATCAACCACCAGCACCAACTCCAGCTGCCTCCCATCTAAAATTCCACCAGATTCCAAAACATAAACCAGTAATGTACCTGAGTCTCCACATTCACACAGAACTCAAACCCTAACAGCACCACCAACCCTAAATTTCAAAACCCTGGTTGAATTTCAGCTTGTCTTCAAACAGATTCAAACCACTCATATTGCTTGACCACCACCATCTTCTCATCAGATCCACTGAGTTCTTAATTTGAGCCACCAATCCTTATTCATAACCATAACCCCATTTCATTAATAGCATCATCTTCAAGGATTCAATTTCAGCTACAGACCACCAGACCCATTTCTCTTCACCATCTCTAATTCTCCATTAGCAGCAAACCCCATCTTCTTTCGATTCATTCAGTAAACCCCCAATTCGAACCCTAACTCTGCTCAAGAACACCACCAATTACCTCCATGTCTTGGACATCACTTCTGCTATAATTTCTCTCAATTTCTTTCATCACGAACCCTCACCCATCTCTCGATTCGATTCAACAACAACAACAGAATCTCAATCATCATCTCAGTTTCATTCTCGGACAAAAACGGCAGCAATGGCTGCTGGTTAACTTTTTTCTCAATTTCAGGTGGAATTTGTGAATGAGAGGATGAGAACGATTGACCAAATCTCGATATAGGGTTAGTGGCTTGGGGTTGTTATTGGTAGCCGGTCACTCTGATAAGGGGATAACCACATTGGCAGCCCCTCAACCATTGCTTCTCTTTATTTAGTACTCCTCCAAATAGAGTATGCCCCTTAACCTTGATTGGGATCCAGATAGTACTTGTAACGAAATGACACTTTTGACCCTTTACGCTCCACATGGACGCTTTCTTCTTCTTTTGCTCCGGATGACTCCAAAGTACCTAATAAACTCAAAAGTAATCATAAGATACATAATTTACACGAAAACTCGCAAAGGAAGCATAAATACTAGATATAAAATTAGGTGTTTATCACACCTATCAAATTCCCCCACACTTAGACTTTGCTAGTCCTCGAGCAAATCAAACAAAATAATTATAAAAGATACATACAACTCCGTCTCGTCGAGGCCACGGTTACTCTAAGCATAAATAACAAGCCTTTAAACCCCTAGGTGTCCCTAGTGGACGAGTTTTAGTCTCGTGAAGGTTTACAAGAGATCTACCTACAAAACCTATGTTTCCAACTCCGTCTATTTGTGACAAATCAATGAACGAATTCAAAATGACTACAGGAGGAGGTACCTTGCAAATTCAATTCAAGTATTATTAATTAAACTCTAATTAGATAGTCGAACAAGCCACAATACTCGGAAACTAACAAACCACAATCACAATGAAAAGATTAAGAAGATGGATATAGATGTAGATGTTGGCAAATGTTCACAAGTGTTCGATGTTTCCCATATCTGTCTGAAGGTCACTGCCAAAATGAACCTATGCCCTATTGGATTGAGCTACTTGGTTTGAATTCTACATCAACTCACTGACATATATACAAGGGAACCAAGAGTGACTTTATTCAACCAATATAATACTTTCTTTATTTTATTTTATTTTCTTTGTTTTTCACTTTTTTTTTTCCTTTTTTTTTACTTTAGACAACATGATTGGATCAAACTGGATCCAAGCGCATGATTCTTGTCAGCAGATTACACGATAGTTCCCTTGGATTCTGCATTCCACGCTTGTTTAGGCGACGGAGACAGGGATAACACACACATATTTCTATTCCCAAGTGTCATTTATTCCGTTTGGTCTAATTGGTCGGTTTTTTTTTTTTTTTTTTAGCAACTCAATTACTCTATTTCATCCTAGCAGCAATAACACGTCGATGTTTAGTGACCCACCAAAACACTTAGAGAACAATAGATAAATATGGAAAAATTAAAAAAAATAGAATGCGATATGGTGATATTCCGAGATATGGTAACAACTATCATGGTATTTATGATTTCTGAGCTATGTTCGTCCCGTTTAGTTAATTGGTTCCTCAACTCCTGCATTCCAAATGGTTCCATCCACTAATGGTGTCATCCTAAAGGCACAAGTTTCTAGATTTCAGAGTTCAACAAGCACAAATTTTTTCTTGGTTTTTCTATTTTTCTGATTTTTTTTCTTTCTAAAGGCATAAAACAAACTATACAAACATATAAATGCTCCCCCACACTTAAACTTCACATTGTCCTCAATGTGTAAAACCGAAAGTTCTGAATTCTGAAGTAATAGCAGATAAAACGCAAAAACTGTGCAAATTGGTAAGGAATTTGGAAAAACTCAGTTTCACAAAAGTTGTTCACCTACGTTTTTTCTACACAGTGTCAAAATTTCACAGTGTTTTGATAAACGGTATGATAGATATGGTCTCTGGACTGAACTATGCGCAGTCTGAAATTTTCTGACGAAAAAGTATTCGTCATAATTTTCTTCTAAGATAGGTTACGGACTTAATGAAATTAAACATGGGGATGCAAATATGATATGAAAAAAATAAAAATAAAAATAAATAAATAAAATAAAAAATAAACAAACGAAACAAAAATAAAAAGCAAAAAGATAAGAGATACAAAACCGGTGGGTTGCCTCCCACTAAGCGCTTGTTTTAAAGTCGACGGCCCGACTTAGCTTCTTGAAAGATTCATTCCCCATATATTAGCAATCTGAAAATTTGGGGATCCATCCATAGTACCTGTTTTGCAAACACTAGCTTCACACAAATATTAGTAATATAAAACAGAAACGAAGCTATTAACCGATAAAAGTTCCCCCCACACTTATTATTGTCCACACTTGGAAGTGTATAAACAATATAGGCGTCGGGTACTTCCACGGTTTCTTTTTCACAAACCTGCATAGTATGAGAATCAAATGTTTCTAATGGAAGAAATCGAGAAACAAAATCATTCAACAATGTTCTCGAAGCACATACATTCAAACCAATAAGAGGTAAAGGAGAAGAAACAATATGCAAAGGGTTAGACAAACCTCGCACAATCTCTTGTAGCACGGAATCCTCTTCATCCTTGAAAAATTCAAGTGAACTATTCACCTCTTGTATATCATGGTCCTCTATCAAACCTTGCAACCATTCTTCATCCGTTTCTGCCTTAACCAAACTCTCGGCATCAACATCATCATTACAAACATTCACAAGTTCAATTGGGTCTTCCATAATATTGGTCATAACGGTCACATTCTCAACATACTCCTCTTCATAAGACTCAAACCATGTTGCAAAATTCTGAAAAACATTAGTTTCATCATCCTCATGTACCTTTTGAATAGGTGCTTGATCATTATAAAGATCAAGAGTTGAGTCAACTACACTAACGTCATCAAATATCTCCAAAGGTTGGTCCTTTTCAACACAATCATCATCGGCTTCATCTTCAGACTCACCATAATCAGAATCGTCGTCGGTTTCCCAACCTTTATCACGACGTCGTTTAAGTTCCATATGAATGGTCTTACTAATTTCATCGACAAGCTCTTCCGAGTATCCATAGTCTTCCAACTTGTATAATTTCTGCGCAAGTTTCCTGACGCTCACACGCTTGCCACCATTAGCTACAATATGTTCTCTTTCCCATGACTCTTCCCTTTGAATGGGTGAATGATCATAACTACGATCCGGAGTCGGGTAAGAAGGCATATTCCAGAATTTGGTTTGTGCGACGTTCTCTCTATTACGGTCAAGTTGGTCTAGCCTTTGTTTTATATCTTGCAATCCATGCATAATCTGAATACAACTCGAATAAAGCCAATTAGAAGTAGAATTATCCCACCTAGGTGCTTGACTTACATACCCACTACAAGGTTGTTGTTGGTATGTATGAAAATCACCATAAGGTTCTCTAGGATATGCATCATAGCCAATAAATTGGTTTTGATTGCATTCCATAGATGGTGGGAAATTGTCATAGTGTTGAGGAGGTTGAAAGCCGTATCCATTGTTCCAATATGCTCCTTCCATGGAAATTGGTACCTGAAACAAGAGTTCTCAAAACTATGTCAAAACCAGAAAATAAGAAAAACAAAACTAAAAACAAAAACTAAAAAAAAGAAATAAGAAACCAAAAACAAGTGACAACCGTTGCCTCCCCGGCAACGGCACCAAAATTTGATCGCTGTCGTATGCGTCAAAAATAAATTACACTTTCTTACTACTCAAAATATAAAATATAGCAAGGGCAAGAAAGGATCGATCCCACGGAGAGGTCTAGGTTGTCTCGTTGTTTCGGTTTCCTATATAAAACACCGGGTATTTTTCTGATTTTTATATACTAAAATAAAGTAAAAGCAAAGCAATAAAACGTAACACGCAAATCAAGGTAGTGAGAATATTGGTTAAGGATTCATCTTCATTCACTAACATGCTTTCAAAACAATAAGTAGAATTGATATTTAATCTCAACTTTTATCAAAATCCCTAGAATATCTTGATCGCAAGAATATCCCGCTAATCTCCTTTTGTCATCAACAAACACATTAAAAGATGCGAATATGAGTTCTATCTTAAAGAACAACCTAACGTGTAAAAGCACTAATCAAGTTTAATTCCCTAGATGCATTAAGTTCTATGAAATCAGGCCAATCAAAGCAATCGAACGTGGAAAACGCACTAATTAAATTTAACAAAGGTCATGAATCACTTGTGATTATTAGGATGTATCACTACAAGCAATCTTCACAATTATGCTACTTGTATTCAAGGAATATCACTTTTTCGTATAATAAACCCTAAACTAGCAATATATATGATTATGAGTTCTACCAATTTGCAACTTGACAAAACTAACACTCAATCATGCAACCCTATTTTCAGAGAATCGTGAACGATAAATATGAGACAAAACTAATATATTGAATCAAAGAATCATATTATGTGAAATCCGATTATTCCATAACCAATAATAGAATTAAGTACTCATGTTAATGGAGTTCATCACAAGAAGAAAGAGAAACCCTATCATGTTCACAAACCCTAGAAACAAAAGTAGAAGATTATATAATAATTCTAAAGATATAAGATAATCTCCAAAAGTTGTAGAAGTTTTCCTTTTATAGCTCTCCTTGTTCCAAAATTAGGTATAGTCTTCAAAGTCCATTATTTAGAAGTCCACCAAGCCCACAAGAGAGAGAAACCCGTGTAGAAAATATGTACCAAACCTCATCGCCGGAAAGTTGGTTTTTTGGCCGGAAGTTGACCGGAATCCGATGAGAAAAGTTGTCACCGGCATCTGCTTCACCGTCGACGGAATATTCCGTCAGTCCACCGTCAAAGTTAAATGTTGACTTAACGGTCTTCATTAGTCAACCGGGTCAAAGGGAAACACTGAGTCGGACCGAGTCAGTTGCTAAGTCAATGCTAACTCGGCTCACTGACTGAGTTCCAGGACATAAACCATTTGCACTGACTTGCACAGGCCACCCTGTTGCAATCATTAGTTCAGCCATGATAGCTATGCTGCACCTTCTTGTCCACCAGTTCACAACTAAAACTACAACACACCAATGTAACTGCAAATGCATCTGTAACTTCAATTTCAGTCCATCCATTACTTCTTAAGAACAACCCCATAGCTTCTCCTCCTGCATTGCCACCACCTATCCCATAGCAGCAACCCTCGACACTCTAATTCAGTCCATAATCATCACTTGCACCTGCTAAACTATAGCCCATCACAAGACCCTGTAAATCACACATCAGCTACTGCATTCTCCCCTGCAATCTCCTTCACCAGTCACTTGCACTGAACCATAGCAGATTTTCCAAAGCATTGCACCATGCCACAACCTTCCCCGCCACACTAATTCAACCAGTGCCAGACCCTGTAACAACAAATCTTGTAACTTGCAAAACCAGGCCATGGCAAGACTGATGCTCCAGACCTAGTCATTACTGCTTGCATCTATAGCTCACTCATAAGCCACACCACCATTAGATCAAGCCACTCCTTCCCTGTAATCAAGCTAGTATCTCGCAACACTCACCCAGGACACCTCACTTCACAAACCGCACAACCATTTGGTTCTCAAACACGAGACATCAACGATGCCTCACCGCCACAACCCACTGTAAATGCCATTTCTGCAATAATCACAATCACCAGTATTTCCATTTCCATTATCAACCACCAAGACCAACTCCAGTGCCTCCCATCTCAAATTCCACCAGATTCCAAAACATAAACCAAGAATGTATTACGAGTCTCCACATTCACATTTAACTCAAACCCTAACAGCACCACCAACCCTAAATTTCAAAACCCTGGTTGAATTTCAGCTTGTCTTCAAACAGATTCAAACCACTCATATTGCTTGACCACCACCATCTTCTCATCAGATCCACTGAGTTCTTAATTTGAGCCACCAATCCTTATTCATAACCATAAACCCATTTCATTAACAACATCATCTTCAAGGATTCAATTTTAGCTACAGACCACCAGACCCATTTCTCTTCACCATCTCTAATTATCCATTAGCAGCAAACCCCATCTTCTTTCGATTCATTCAGTAAACCCACAATTCGAACCCTAACTCTGCTCAAGAACACCACCAATTACCTCCATGTCTTGGACATCACTTTTGCTATAATTTCTCTCAATTTCTTTCATCACGAACCCTCACCCATCTCTCGATTCGATTCAACAACAACAACAGAATCTCAATCATCATCTCAGTTTCATTCTCGGACAAAAACGGCAGCAATGACTGCTGGTTAACTTTCTTCTCAATTTCAGGTGGAATTTGTGAATGAGAGGATGAGAACGATTGACCAAATCTTGATATAGGGTTAGTGGCTTGGGGTTGTTATTGGTAGCCGGTCACTCTAATAAGGGATAGCCACATTGGCATCCCCTCAACCATTGCTTCTCTTTATTTAGTACTCCTCCAAATAGAGTATGCCCCTTAACCTTGACTGGGATCCGAATAGTACTTGTAACGAAATGACACTTTTGACCCTTTACGCTCCACATGGACGCTTTCTTCTTCTTTTGCTCCGAATGACTCCAAATTACCTAATAAACTCAAAAGTAATCATAAGATACATAATTTACACGAAAACTCGCAAAGGAAGCATAAATACTAGATATAAAATTAGGTGTTTATCACACCTATCACGCAGCAGCAGCCGCAGGAGAAGACGGTGGGAAGAAAGAGGATTAGAGAAGAGAAGAAGAAATGAAAAGATGTGTCAACTAGGGTTTTAGTGTTTTTATATCTTTAACGTAGGCATATGATTAAGTATTGACCCTAGTCCTACATAATCCAACGGTGAACTATTACTGTACATGGGTTTACGGGATTACCCGCGGGTTCACGGGACGGGCACGGTTTAACCCATTTTCTCACGGGCCACCATTTCTCTAACCCGAACCCGGCTTGTTTATAACCAAGTCGAGACGGGTACGGGTTTTCACGAGCCGGGTACGGGTTTATCCGCGGGTTTCGGCTTGATTTCCCGCTCTAAGCTAGAGCCTAAAAATTCAGATTTCGTACACTGTGTGTTGTTTAAAAAGGGCCCTGGGATGGCTTAGAATGGAGAATCGAGAGCAGGGGGACAAGAATCATGAGTTGCAGAGAAACTTCTCTGCTGCTGCAGAGAGGAAGAAGAAGAAGAACAGACTACACTTGTAGTCTGTCGTTTTAAACTGTCATAGTTCTCTTCCATGAACGACAGTTTTCTGCGGCAGAAAAAAGCAATTGTTTTCTGTAACAGCAACACTGGCAACATCATTTTCTTTTCATTGTAACGGTGGGCTTTGTAACAATGAGAAAGCGTTGCGAATTCATTGTATTATTAGTTTTCTTCAATAAAAACATCATTTGAGCTATGAATTATATTTTTGAGTGTGTTTTCTTCATGAGAAGTTAGACCCCAACACTGGGTCGACTGAGGAAGCTGAATTTTATACATGGGTGAAGTTGTTTTATTTTCTATATGACTTTTGCACTTATTTTAAATTGATTTATGATTCGATAAAATTAGTTGTGATTCAGTTAGATAGGTTATGCAAAAGTCTCTGGAGAAAATAAATCAATTGGTTAGTTAGGTTATAAACCTATTTTAAGAGGTTGCCGAACTACTCTCTGGAGACTCAAATTTTGCTTCGTCCACAAGTTGAAAAAGTCATTCTCTTGATGCAGAAATCACAAAACTGCACTCTTAAGTTTGTTTTAAAGTGGTTTGTGTATCATTTATATGTTTAGTTTGGGTTTTAGGCTTCAAACCAAAGTTTGGTTAGCTCACAATTTTACCAGGTAACCGAACTATGAAGTTCGGTTAAAAACCTATATTTTAAGAGGTTGTCGAACTACTCTCTGGAGACTCAAATTTTGTTTTGTCCAAAAGTTGAAAAAGTATTTTCTTGATGCAGAAATCACAAAACTACACTCTTAAGTTTGTTTTAGAGTGGTTTGTGTATCATTTATACGTTTAGTTTGGGTTTTAGGCTTCAAAGAAAAGTTCGGTCACCTCACAATTTTACCAGGTAACCGAACTATGGAGTTCGGTTTTGTCGCAAAAAAATTCAGGTAACTGAACTATTAAATTTGAAATTACAATGCTCTTTATTATCTGACACAAATATCGAGTAATGACTATATTTTTTTTGAAAATATAGCCATTATACACCTCCATGGTATATATATCTATCTCATAGTTAACATTTTGTTTCAAAATCTCATAGAAATGGCAGTTGCTAGTCCTAAATTTACTCTAGATGAAGATCTTTCTCTTTGTAGAAACTACATACTCTACTATCCAAAGATGGCGAAGAAGGAGAATGAATGGTATTATGAGTCAAAGTTATTGGGGGGAAATTCATGAGAAAT
Source organism: Papaver bracteatum (assembly GCA_023529315.1). Lineage (NCBI taxonomy): Eukaryota > Viridiplantae > Streptophyta > Magnoliopsida > Ranunculales > Papaveraceae > Papaver > Papaver bracteatum. The sequence continues at coordinate 2,810,007 of JAJJWX010000603.1, forward strand.
TCTGCTCCGACACGACAAACCCTCATAACCGTGACCATGTAGCTTTGTTCACTCGATTTGGAAAGATTAGAGATAGAGTTGTGGAATTTATGGCTTTATTTTGGATTGTAAGGCGGTATCGACTTAGGGGTGAAACATTCGAGGACATCATTTGAACATCAAAAAATGAATGGTGAAGATGGAAAAGAAAGCCATAAATATGAATATCATTTCCGCATCCTTAAAGACTTTTTCATAGCGCGTTTCGGGTATTAAATGTTAAGTAAACCATGTTTTCTAATCTTTTAATTGAGTTTTAGTAACTTTGTAAGGCATATGTAGAAGTTTTCGTTTGTTTCTACATAGTTCGGCAATGTCTTGTAATTTTTGTTCGTAATCAAACTTCTATTTGTAAACTCAAATTTAGAAGTTGAAAAATATCCAAAAATTTCATTTCATTAAATCCAGAAGAAACATACATCTAATATAGAGTAGAATTGAAAGAACTGAAATTACAAAGCTTACTAAATTCAATTTTCCTTAGAAACACTTATTCATATAATTTAAATGGATAGGTGCTTTCTTCCAAGATGCGATAGGGATCGGAATGCAAAAACCCTTTGCAATACTTGGTTTCATATCCGCGGAGAGCAGCACACCACTGAAACAAATGAATTAATTATAAGTTAGCATCATTCAAAAAAAAAAACAAAAAACAAAATAACTATTACTACCTATGGATAATTGGTTTCATATACACTCTTTCTGTACCCACTGCACCGGGATAACAATCAACTATGGCTTTAATCTCATCTTTCACAGCCACACATTCCTTAAATACCACCTTAGATCCACTCTTCACGATTTGTTGTGTCCTCCTATGGATATTTCCGTCCAACGCCTCAAAAATCTTATATATACGATTCCACCAAGCATCAAATGTTTGATCCATGTTAAGGTACATATCTTGGCTATTATAGTGGTCAAGAAATTTATAGCACGCTCTATCGTAATCGTTCTTGGTAACCGTAATCCATGATCTAACAATAGCGACATCTTTATCATTATTGAACGGAGGATCCATTTTGGTGTTTGAAAGAGATGGATGAAGGAGAATAAAGATATGGTGAATGAGAATAACAAAGATGAGAGAATAACTTGAAAGGGATAGGTGAGTGAGATATAAATTTTGAAAGGGACATGCTTCCTTTTATAGAAATAGGTGAGTGAGATGATAAAGACCCAACGACTATTTTTTTATAAAAAATAGTCGTTGAGTGAGTAATAACGGGGTAGAAATAAAAATTAACCGTTGGGTCAATGTCAAAATTAGCAATTAATGATGTTAAGGTTTTGAACCAAAAGTTCGGCAACCTGTCAAATTTAACAATCTAACTGAACTAGATGTTCGGTAACCTGGTACCTTTTTTAAGGTAGCCGAACTGTATTGCATAACCAGATGTGGAAAGAAAAATTTAAGTTTGGCAACCTGTCAAATTTAACAATCTAACCGAACTAGATGTTCGGTAACCTGGTACCTTTTTTAAGGTAGCCGAACTGTACTGTAAAACCATAAGCGGCAAGAAAAATTTAAGTTCGGCAACTTGTCAAATTTAACAATCTAATCGAATTAGATGTTCGACAACCTGTGAAATTTGAGCAGGTTTCCGAACATGATGTTCGGTTACATCGCATATTTCGCAGGTTGCCGATCTAAGGTTATGCAATCTTTGTAACCGAACTTTTATCTGTCAACTCAAAAAAATACTAAAATTAACCCAATAATTAATACCACAATTCAAAATACATAGTATTTGATTGATAAGCATACTTAGTTCTATTACACGTGTCATTTAATCATCCCCAAGATTAATTTGACCTTCATGTACAATTTCGTCCGACTTCTTCAAAGCTTTCCACATCTCCATGTTATGCTCATACATAATACACCAACCCAACATCATATCGTGGTAAAATGCAGGCCAATAAGAGGTTCCGAATATTGGATGCAATGGACAATCGAGTTTTAACTGGAGGCCTATAAAGTGGTTGTTGTTAATCAATGCCATCACACATATCCTTCGTTTGAGTTGCTCGAAACATACAGTTGCTTTTGTGGTGAATGTGAAACTAGCATATTTTGAGAAATAATGCACCACACAATTGAATACCCCGGCGATCAAGTGTCCACATATCGGCATGCTCATCCAATAATCCGTTGTGATCGGATGGCCCCCATGAAGACAGTGTTGATACCTAACAAATTGCTCGTTGAGACTACCCTCCCCATCGCACAATATTGTCTTGTAAAAGGCCGGATTCTCCTTTAGTTTGGACAATAACCTTTGCCTTACGTGAGTCATTGCACACCTATTATGTCGCTTGGAACCTTCGATGAAAGGCCCTAGTTGTTGTATGACAACATGAAAACCACAATTACCATCCGGAGGAACGTCATCGGTGGATATAACGTATTCTCTAATGTATAAAGGTATCTCATTCAAATAGTATTTATTTGGAGACTTAAGCTTCACGTCTAGGGAAGATGGTTGGATGGGGCACATTGGAGCCTTAATCTTCACGTCTCCGGAAGATGGTTGGCTTGGTTGTGATGGACAAATCAGACCTTTTTTATTTAAATCTCGCTCACTTGTTTCTCCTTTCTCCCAATACTCCGACCCCGTTTCTTGGCTTGCTCCAAGTACCTTGCCACAATATACTCATGGGCCGAAGGATCTCTAGTATTTGCGGTTTGCTCACTTTTCTTCTTACCTAACACCTTTGCATATTCTCTTAGTTGTTTTTTAGTTTCTTTTTTGCTTGGCCTACCTTTGTGTTTGCCTTTTGCAGGTTCATGAACATACTCCGAAGTTTGTGGATATATGATTGTCCTCATGTCATCCCAAAAGATTTGTTTTTGGATCTTGTTCATGCCCCGATACATCTCTAGTACGGTTCTATCCATTTCTTTATCACCAAACTCTTCTCCGGCTTATTCTCCCTTTGGAGGAGGGATGAAACTTATATGCTTCCAAAATGGATCAATGTCACTTAAAGGGATTACGCCATGCTCGTAGTTGATTATCATATTGTGACAAGGGAGTCCCATAGACTTCTTCATGTTACAAACACACACCTCATCCCCCTTGGTTTCCCACTTATCAATCAACTCGACTTCTATAATCAAAAACTTCATACATTGCTGAGATACATTGTAATGGATTCCCTTGAACAATGGGTGATCGGCATATTTTTCGGTCATTTTGAATATACGACTTTTTTGGAACTTCTCTTTAATTCTATCAAAGTCGCGCTTGAAGTAATTTTCCATAGCATTCCACACGGTTACAAAATTATCAACACATCCAAAGAGATTCTTCTTCAACCAGTAGTGAGCCGACTCTACCAAACTTGTCAGTTGATTTCCCAAGTGTTTATATTGGTTGGTATAGGCATAAACAAACCTCTCTGTGTGCGGTTCCAACCATTGGCGAAGAACATATAATACAACATCAGGGTAATCGGGAGTATCCTAATGGGCGATAAACTCCGCAAGATTTTTATGATACTCTTCCTCGGTAAGAGAGCAACACAATGACTCTCATTCACCATTGAAAGAAATCCATTTAGCGTAATTTACTTCGTATTTTTTTTTCAACTTCCTCTTTTGCATCCGCTCGTTCATCTTCCGGTGGCTTCTTAATCTCATCATATCCTTTTTTCTTGGGTGGACAAATTATTGGCTTGCACCTATTCATCAAATTACACCATATATGGAACGTATAAAGCATATTATGTTCTAATGGGAACACTTCCTCTATTGCATTCATCAATGCGACTTCATTGTCGGTCACTATAACCCCGGGAATATCATCACCTCGGAAGATTGCCTTAACTTGTTGTAGTGCCCAAATGTAACTAGGTTCTTGCTCATCCCTTAAAAAACAAAACGCCAAGGTAAACGGTAACTTCGTGGAAGTAAGACCAACAATATTCAACAATGTCATATCGTACTTGTTCATCTTATAAGTGCAATCCATTATTAGAACTTCATGAAAGCATTGAGCCAATTAAACACTCGTCGGATGCGCAATGAAGAGTTGTGTTATCTCTCCATCCGAATCCACATCCTTTTGGACCGCGTTGTCTTTCTCTTTGGCCAAAAAATAATAATTGTTGCATCACTTGTCTATCTCTCCATTCCTTCTTTCTAATTGTCTCAATTGCATTGTAAATGGTGGACAAAGATGAGTGGTTATCCTTGTTATCCTCCTTTAGTATTTGGAGCATTCGAAGCGGTGAAATACCCATTGTCCTCATTTTAGCTACCTTGTCCATCTCTTGAGGAGTTAGCTTTGCCACCATGAAATGTCCTTCAAGATGCTCTGGACAAGGGTGGTTATGACGACCTTCCATAACCCTGTAGAGACCCATCCATCCAAATCTTTGTTGTAATGAAATGCTAGATTGAATGTGCAATTAATCTTCTTTGAGAAAGTTTTGTTCTTCCTTTTTTCTTTCCTACATAAACATAACCCTTCCTCTTGTGGCTTTTCTCGGGATCACCGCTTCTCTCACAAACCATTTCAAAGCGAGTTTTGCTTTCTCTCTCATTCAAAACTAATACACACATATCTTTTTGTGTATGTTGTCTAGCCCAACTCTTTGCCTCTAACGGATCTTTGAATACCAAGTCATTCATGTAGTGATGGGATGTGTCATCGTACAAAATATCAACTGGGGAAGGTTGATTTTCTATTGGTATTGGATCACATGCAACCTACGAGAAATAACACAACGTAAATACCAAAAACAAACAAGAAACACTTAGATTTTCGGCAATGTAAACAATTTTATCGACCTTGCCGAACAGATAGTTCGGTTACATAATCACTAGAAAAGTTTGCGATCTTGCCGAACTTGTTCTTTGGATTTTCTCCTTAGAAGTTCGACAAATTAATTAGTACTCTCGACTTAACCGAACTCTAAAGTTCAGTTAGGTATTCTATGAAGTAGTTTGCGATCTTACCGAACTTTAAGTTCGGCAACGAAATAGTTAACTCGACTAAACCAAACTATTAACTGTATACTCTATAAAAATAGTTCGGCTACGTTTTCTGGAAAAAGATAATTGAATTCTCAAAAACCTCCATTAAAATAAAGTTCGGTTACCTGCGTCTGCTGAAATAAGTAACCGAACTGCACATACAGAAAAGTTCGGTTACTTTTTCTGCAGATTAGGTAACCGAACTACTATGACCTATCCGAATTTTTTTCCTGAAATTTTCAATTTGGCCATTTTTTTATACAATTCAAGCTACACTAACTAAATTTGAGCCATACCTGAGTACCCATAACTTCATCTTCTGGTTATGGCTGATAAAATCCATCATTTGGGTCGTTAGCTTGTGTTTGGGGTAAAAAGCTTTCATCATCTAACAAATAACTCATATCCAGATCGTTAGAAAGATTGACAAATAAACTAGGAGATGAAGGTGGTTCTGATTCTGAGGAGGATGTATCATCACAAGAATCACTCATATCATATTTACCAAACTCAAAATAAGATTTTTTGGGTTCTTCCCTCTTTTGCTTCTTCTTCTTCTTCTTCTCTCTCAATAATTCTGATTCTAACAAAACTATCCTATTAATAACTCACTAATCAGTAATTAATCATAACACTAACACTAACTAATCCGTAATTAATCATTACACTAGGGCAAGTTTGGTATTAAAAAATAGATAAGGGGTGACTCAAAATTACTTCAAATGTCCACCCAAAAATTGAAGGGTAGTCCACTCCATTTTTGAGTTGTGCCAAAAAAAAAAAAAAAAAAAAAAAAAAAAAAAAACGGTTCATAAACAAGGCGAAAAAATACCACGGAAGCACCAAAACAAAACAGACTGAAAATACCGACAGTTGGTTAATTGACGCCCTTTTCTCTCCCATCAAAAAGAGAAAACACCAAACTAGAGAGAGAAACAACAAAGACTCATCATCGGACACCAAAGTAAACCTACTTTCAGTTTTGCTGCTCATTCATTTCTTGTTTATCTCTAAACAAAACCTCTTTCAAAGTTGACAAGAAACTGACCATAGAGTTAGAATCCATGGCTGCTGCTACTACTACTGCAACTGTTGTTGAAGCTTCTCCAGAAGAAGATTATACTTCACTTAATGATCTTAAAATAGAAATAGATAAAGAAAAGGATACATTTTCTCTTTGCATTTGGATTTATCTCCTAAGTTCTACTTCTTCTCCTGCTATAATTATTCGCCAGGTATCTCTCTCTTCTGCTCTCTCTGTATGTACCCTATTTTTGTTGTATGATTTCATTTTGTAATGGGAAATTCACAAATGCTGGCTCATATTTTTCTCCGGGAGATTGATTTTGGATATGGTAGTGTTTGTTTTTCTTATCAGTTTATTGCTAAGGTAAAAAAAAACAAAAACACAAGAGGGTTTTTTCGAAGGGGGTTTTTCTGTTGGAAGATTGTGAAAATGTGAAGTTCATATACTTTATTCGTCATCCTCTAATGTATTCTTAAGGAAATTACATAGTAGTTAATCGTTAGTTTGGGTAGTTGATTGATCAATTTGTGTAAATTTGATGCTTAAGGTCTTCATCGCATGTCATGTATATGTGGAATTAATTCTGCTTGAACTTTTATGTAATCAACATTTGAAGAAGATATATGTTTACATCGCCCTTTGTTTTTTCTTCTGGGTATTAGATTCATTCTGGTGTTGAGGGCGATGCTCCTTTCCTTGTGTTGAACAAGGAGAAGAAATTAGCACTGTTGCCATTATTGTTCCTACACAAAGAGGCTACCCAATCAGGAGATTCGTTTCTGTGGTCTAAAGTTCCATCCGTCTCGACGGAGTTTGAGTTTCCATTGGAAAAATGGGTCCACGTTGGATGTGAGGTTTGTTTTCTATCACACTGTAATTCCATGATTAAATGAGAAATGACTGAAGAAAATTGTGCCAATGCTTATTGGAAATTGGAATCCCTTGTGTAACTCTTATTGTCTCATACTATCATCATTGACATACGATAAGTTTAGGTTTGGCAGTCTTTGGTCTTGTGGTGTCTTTTCTTCAGGTAGAAGAGCTGTGGGCAATTCCATTGGAGAATATACTGTTCTTCTATTCCATACTACCTTCTAAAAAGCTTATGCATCAATCTCTTCCACTAGGTATCAGCTAATGCGGTGCGTCTTCATGTTGATGGGGTATGGGTTGGAGAAAACCCATTAACTTCCTTCTCTAAGGATGATGATTCTGGAGTGGATAAGTTGAAGAGACTAACTTTGGCTGGTTCTAATGGAGATAATCAGGAAGTGCAGGGTTATGTTCATTATCCTCAGATATTGCCTCCAACATCCTCTATTAATGGTCACTTTGTTGAGGTGTGTTAGAATATTGCTCAATTTATCATACAGTTATATTTTATGCTATTTTTTTCTGATAGATTGGGAGACTAACCAACAAAATTTCTGTTTGCTGGCAGAACCCTCCAGTAGCATTATCTATCGATTATTCTAGCACATATGAGATTGAAGAAGGTGAAGATGGTGTTTGGAACATTATTGGTGGCAAGGTTGGGGGAGATCCATTTTATATTGATAAATCCATTTGCTTAGGCTTCCTATTCCTTTTACTTTTGAAACTCGTCACTATATATATGAGTAGCACTATTTATCGAATATTTCATATTTGGACTTGGACAAAATATATTCCTCAATCCTGGATGTAACATAGGACATAGTAAAAAGAAAAATTACTTTCTTATCTTTTAATAATCATTCAGTTAAATGCAGGCTTCTTGTCGCAGAAATTTTTCCTTGGACATCGTTCTGTTAGATGCCTTCAGTCATCCCGTGAACAAGGAAATGGAGGTGAAACTCTATATTGTTTTGCAAATCATTGATACTGTTTCTAATAGTTCCAGATTATCTTAAAGTGAACCCTGGACTTTTCTTTTTGTTTTTCAGGTTGTGGCTTCTCTTCAATATGCTGACAATGGATTGCCTGTTGAGAAACCAAATGATGCAGAGGCTCCCCTTTTAACAAGCTATGACGGAATTGAATTTGCTTCTTCTGCAAGACCAAGCAAACTAATACATGGCCGGGCTACCTTTAAGCTCAAAATATCTCAGGTACTATTATAGAAAATCTTGCGAATTTTTGTGGCAAATTATAAATTAAGTTTTATTTTTCTTCTTTCTGGACGCTTTTTGATAAGCTAATGATCACTTTTCCCCTTTTCGTATAGCTATCTTCAAAATGTGACAATAGGCTGTTCCGTCTTCATTTTGGCTCGGCAAGATCTGGGAAATATCCTTTCCTTGAGGCATTCTCTCATCCAGTTCGATGCATCTCAAGAAGCCGTAATAACCGTATGACCTCTGTAGCATGGGCAAAGGCAACCTCTGCCATTCATCCACCTGGTGGATCTCAACCGATGGTATTAGATGATGAATTCCCACAACACACTAATGGAGATAGTCATCCAAGTACCCTAGGTTTGATAGTCAGTCCAAATCCAAAGCGTGTCAAAGTTGGAGGTGAAATGCAATCTGTCAGGAGCCAGGTTGACCTTAATGCAGACCATTCTCAAAGCAATAAGCAGGTAAACCACTGCCTTTTCTACTCAGTTTTTTCTTGTTAAGAAATAAGAACGGTTGATGCATGTACCACTGTCTCAATGATATGCAAACTAATCTGTAGTGTATTATATACACTTCAATCTATATTGTTCCCCTCACTAATATTTACTAGCTTGGTATCTAAAGAACCAAAAGTTGCCACTAGAAAACTTGATACTGTTAGACTTTATGTTGGCTTAGCAACAAATCAGGCTTAGCTAAGTTAATCTATGATTAGTTCTAATCTAAACTGGATTAAGTATATACCAGATTAAGGAAAGATTAGAGTTAAATATAGGAATTAGATTAGCTTAATGTTAGCTGAGGTGTCATGTTGACTAAGCATGACTCACCTAGTGAGGTGTCATCCAACTAATGATGGACAGGTTGGATGACACATAGCTATCAAGTGATGACTAAGCCCTCTTCTAGCCTCTTTCATATATAACCAGAATTTCTGATTTACCATTGGTTAAGTAAGAGGAAATAGAAGTAGAAGCTAAGTCATTGAACCTTTTATAATTTGATGATTTATGTTTTCTTTCTTCTTAACCTTGTTGAATTATGTATCATGCTTTTATTCTGCTCTTGCTCAAATCAGAAATAACCAAATATTGACTGTGTGCTTGATTCAGTCATGTTTATGCTATAGCTAAATCAGAACTAACTAGATAATCATTCTTGCTTTAAGCATGAGTAAACAGCTGCATATATGTGTTATCTGGCTTGTAGAATATGTGAATACTAGGGTTAATATCTCTTCAGCATATGGGTAATTATATGATCGTGTTTAAGCTAATAAATGATGATTATGAAGCTGAAATTCCAACAGATACATCTTTTTAGAGTTCAATTTTTTTTGACCTATGTGGCATAGGTGTCAACTGTCAAGAAGATATGTCGATGTGATGGTGAGGGTTCGAAAACTGATTGGTTAACTACCAACCAGTAATATAGTAGCCAGTGGGGTTTTCTGAACCCACATCTTAGCTTGGATGAGGAGAAGTGCACTCACATTCTAATTAACTTAGTGGTTCACCAAAAATGCAGGGTGACAATGCTTTCGAGGCAACTGAAGAGAGGAGACCTGAAAATCTCGACGAAAGTGATAACACTTTGGCTGACACTGAAAGTGTGCAAGCAAGAAAACTGAATTCCGTGTTGACAAGTAGTTATAATACAATCTCAGATTTTACCATTTTTAAATACTGCCTTGGAGGAATTAATGATCGCTTACTACTGTTGAAGGAAATTGTATCATCTGCTACTAATCAAGAAATTATGAACTTCGCTCAACAGATTACTATTTACACTGGGTGTTCCCACCACCGGTAATTTCTATAAGCTTTTATCCTTCCTTTTCCTTACCAGTTGTTATTTCCAAATACCAGTCATCTAAAACAAAGTGAGGCATAGATGGTGGATCAATCAAGTTCTATGAGAAGCTTAATTGAAACCATGAAGTAGATGTCAAGTACAAATTCCTGTATATCATGACTACTGGTTTCACCTTACATCATCTTGTCATAATGTTAAATATTTTCCTGCTTGCATTTCGGCTGACAGGTACCCAATATCAATTGCAAAGGCATTGGTGCAGGAAGGAAATGACACCTGGTTCTCGATTTCGAAGGGCAGCCGTCAAGTCCTGTGGAAAGATGCAATCTTTGAGATTGAACAGAAATTCATGAAGATCTCTCATGGCACTACTAGGTCTTTGACAACACAGGTTATTCACCAGTCACTCATAGTTGCATCTCTTCCCTATTTATTAACACTAAAGTCTCTGAGTAGGGATCTGTCTTTTAGTCTTCAAAACCATGTTCAAACTGAAATATTTAGTGAATTTAGCGTGTAACAAGTAGAAAAACTAACATAAACAACTCTTATTAATTTTTCTATATTTATGGTTAGCCTCAGTAGAACCAGAATGAACTTTCTTAGAATTTTTGCCTAGAACTTCTTTTAGTTACTTTTTCTCTGTTCATTTAGGACCTTGAGCTTCTAAGAAGAATTGCTGGATGCGGAGACAATATGACTCAAGAAAACTTCGACAAGATGTGGCATTGGTTATATCCTGTGGCTTTTACTTTATCGAGAGATTGGATAAATGCAACGTGGGGGTGTATCTCGCCTAAATGGATAGAAGGATTGATTACGAAGGAAGAAGCAGAGGCTTCACTGAGAGGTCCTAGGGGATGCCAAGAACCTGGCACATTCATTCTGAGATTTCCTACTTCAAGAAGCTGGCCTCACCCTGATGCTGGTAATTTAATTGTTACTTATGTTGGTGCTGATTACACTCTCCACCATAGATTACTTGCTCTTGAAAATAGGTGCGTCTTTCAAATCGTTTGCTCATCTTTTTTCTTTTTCTTTGTTGCATTATTGCAAGTAATCGTAACAGATAGGGGTAAGTGTGAAAGCCGAAAGGAGATTAGAATCCTTCTATGCGTGTAAGGTCACGGGGACCAAAGTATATACTATTTGCACATTCTAAATAAAGTCCTCGAGTTATTGAAGTGTCATTCTAGCAGTTAGAAAATCAGGGTTCAAGCGGTGGCAATTATGAGCATCACGAATTAGGTTTAGAGCAAGGCAAAAGATTTCATTAGCAAGTGTTTTTTTCTTTCTTGTCTTAGCATATGTTGCGTGGTTAACATTATAGTTAAACATGCTAAACAATACTTTCTCACTTGCTGTGAACAGGGAATTAGATCAGAAACCACTGCAAGTTCTGTTATTGGCAGAACCCCAGCTTACATCATTGGGAAGGTAATACATCATTGGTTTTCTGAAATCTAAACTGCAAAACTCGAAAAATTGCATTTAAGCCCGTGAACGTCAATTACACAATTTTGGCCCGGCTTGTTTCCTAACCTTGGTCCTATTAATATGCAGGGTCGCAAGAGATATCACTATGTTTGCTTGAGAAGATGGCTAGAAATTCCTCATTGCTGGACAACAAAGATCATTAATTCCTGTGATTTTTCTGTTGGTTGTTCGCCTCATTTTCCTTTTTTTCTGCGTGTTTGTATATTATTAATTGCGGTGTTCTGTATCAGTGAGTTCTAGGAGTAGAGTAGTACGGGAGTTCTAAGAGTAGAGTAGTACGTGAAATAATGGCGCTGAGTTCAGAGAGGAATCACGAACTGTGGCTCCTGTGTACAGAAAATAAAAAATGGGTTTTTTAACAATATTTCCCTCTTTATAATTGTAATTACAAATATGTCACTCTTTCAAACAGAATTAGAAATATATCCCTCCGTTAAATTTTCCCATCCGAATTTTTGTTTTCAAAAATTCGTTGCCACGTCACACGTATTTGCACCCAAATGTGGACAAACCTGCCCTCAACATTTAACTATAGGTAGTTAAATGTTCAAGCTGACTTGGAATCCTTTACACTGGCTACTTGTACACATCATCCATGATGACAAGGCAAATCTGACATGTCAGCTATGTCACCCAAAAATGACCGTTGAACGGTCATAATATGCTCCATGTACTATAAAACCACCATCTCTTCCATTTTTTTTAATCTGCATAACATAAAAATCTGCAAAATCATCTAAGTTTTTTCCTACAATGGATGGAGTTATGCACAAATTTAATGTGAGTAGTAGTATGGGTGAGGTATCTAGCAGCAACAACAGTTGTAACAGTTTATGTTCAATGTGTGAAATAGATAATCATCCACCAATTCAGTGTCCATGGATCTACTCTAGGTGCAAGAATGTACCTTGCAATGGTGTTAGGAGAATGTTGTTGTCTCAAACTGCTGATCATCCTGGTGAGAAGTTCTTTAATTGCTCCATCTGCAACTATTTTGAATGGTTTGTAGATGCAATAGATGCTGTTAAATGTCTGGATATTCAGCTCCCTGCCAAGAAGTGATGCTTTACTTGTGGTGACATAAACCATGTGTTCAATGCCTGTCCATTCCAAAATCAACCTTGTAAAAAGAACTGTAGTGGAAAATACATGCTAAAAGTTTGTAGAAATAAACACAACTACCAATTATGTTACCTGCAGTGCAACAATATTCAATGTCAAGACTTCCAGTGGGTCTCTGAGGATGTTTTCCTTGCTGCAAAGTCCAAGGAGAGATCTGCTAAGTTGAAGATGGCTGACCTGTGTAAGCTATTACAAAGCAATCTACAAATGTAATGAAAAGAACAAGAAGTAAAAGTAAGTTAATATAAACTACTACTTATATATATATACATATAACTGTTTAAACATCATTATCCTTACAATAAACTGATCCAAAGATCATAACCCAACATAAGTAAATTGTCTTGCAAATAACCTTACATTCTAAAATAAAGTCATAAGCAAACTCTACTGAGTTGCAGAGAAAGTGGCAGTCCCCTTATTATGTGACTTTGGTACTTGAAAAGTTTGACTCATAGTTTGGCTAAACCAACCAGCACCATTGACAGACTGGCTAAAAGTCTGTTGCACAACTCCTCTCCACCTCTAGCTCCTCTACCACCCCTTCCACCTCTTCCTCTAGATGCAGATGCAGGTGCAGAAGATGTTGATGGTGCAGTTTGAGATGTTGAAGCTGAGGTTGATGCAGCAGCAGAAGTTGATGCAGATCCTCTACCTCTGCCTCCCCTAGAACCTCTGCCTCTCTTATTCCTGCTCCTGCTGGAACTGCATTCCGCTGGATCTGGGTAAGTAGTTTCTTGGGTTGCTCCATCTACCATGGCTCTTGGCCTCCTTCCTTTAGGATTAGAACCAACCTCACCACCAGCACAAGTTCTTCTGTTACATGTCTTATATGTCCTACTTGGTTTCATCTCTTACATGTCCTCTGTCTTTTCTCACTCACATGCTCATCATTCCCAAACTATCTCTTCTTAGCAGGTCTTCCTGGTTTCCTCATATCTATAGGTGGTTTGACAAAAGGCTCTTGAGGCTACAAACAGAAGAAGGAACACAAAAGAAATAAGAAAAGAAGAAGTTAGATGTAGTTATTAATAGAGATAGGGAGAAACTCAAGACCAAAAAGTAACCCTAAAGGAACATGTAAAGAAGTAATAAAGAAAGGGAACAATATAAGATTCCCAACAACTAAGAAAAGGACAAAAAAAAAGTAAAGTGAAGTATGATGTCACCTCTACCAAGTCCTCTCTTCCTCTTAGTAACTGCATCTGAGTGGCATAAGTGGCCTTGTATGCATCAACAGTATAGTATGGACTGCAGTAACTACAAAACATACAAACAACCACTACATGAGTAAATGTAAATAGTTCAGTACATTCAATAAACATACATAAATGCATGGAAAACATACTTACTCTGCCCAATTAGGTCTTAAAGTCTTCAAAACACATACATCATGTTGACAGGGAAAGCCCCTTAATTGCCATTGCACACAACTACAAGTCTTGTTAATCAGATCAATTTGGAATACAGAGTTGTGAACTGATGTTACTTGATAACTCTGACCATATACAACACCACTAATCCTAAACTGACCAGTACAATCTTTCATCTTCTCAATCAACTTCATAGCTTCAGGTACTAATTGTCCATTTTTCAAGTTCAAAGACAACTGCTTTCTCCTATACCACATGCCCATTAGTAATTGTCCATACATTAAGCCCAAGGTACAAATGGGTTTGTCTCTAAGTTTCCTAATCATATTGTTGAATGAATCTGAGAAGTTATTATTCATATGTTCACAACATGAAGAGGGGTCAAAGAAAGCTTTAGACCACTGGGTTGGATCCTCATTCATCATATATTGAGCAACAGCAGCATTTTCCAACACCAAGGCATCCATATGGAACTGATCAAACAACAACATGACTGTTACTAACAATTCATCACATACAAACACAACAATTCATGACATACTTAGTCAGAGTAGGACACAATCAAGAAAACAATAATTGTATTACCTTCCAGTGACTGAACTTATAAGCCTTGGCATCATTCCAAATGATATTATGTATCTTTGACCCCTTATAGTGAGTATTCACATTCTTGAACATGTGTCTGCAAAACAAACAAAACAAGTATTAGTTGGTAACCCAACATAAATATAACATAATGGTTAAAAAAAAAGTAAATATGTAAAAATAACCTTGACGTTACCTAAAAAAGTATCTGTGTGGGCTATCTGGGAATAAAGCACTAACAGCCTCAATCAAACCTTTCTGCCTATCAGAAATGAAAGTAATTCTTTCATCTGATTCAATCAGGGGCTTTAACTGCTTCAAAAAAAAATACCAATTCTCAGCACATTCATTTCTGACCACTTGTATAGCTAATGGTACCACCTGGTTTTGTGCATCCAAACTAGTAGCAGCCATAAGAACACCTCCCATCTTTCTAGTTAGGTGACATGCATCAACACCAACCACTTTTCTGCAACCATTTTTCCACCCATGAATTGGAGCATGAAATGCAATCATCATTGATTCAAAGCAATTATCAACCCTGACACATCACATAAACATTATACAAATATTGTATATACAAACATTACATTAACCATTATACAAACATTACATTAACCATTATACATACATTGTACATACAAACATTACACAAACTTTACATTAACAACAAAGGTTATAAAAATTTACCTTCCAACACTGTAATTTGCTGCAGAACCAGGATTTGTCCTTGCCACCATGTCTAAAAATGATGGAACCATTTTATAAGAGTCTTCATAACTTCCATGCATTTTCTCCAAGCACATAGTCCTTTCTTTCCAAGCAACATGATATGGCAGACTATTGTTGTGAGAAGTGTAAAATTCATCAGCAATGTCCCATGGCTGCTGAAGGAATCCACCAGTCTTCAGCTTCTCAAACAGATATTGAGCAACAAACTCTTCATTGGATGATTTGTTTCTGCTTTCTGGATCTCCAACACATGTATGCTCCAGATTCATACTTCTAACAGTGAAAGTCTTCTCCCCCTTTATATTTGAAGCAAAAATCTGAAACTTACAACCTTCAGACTTATGATACCTACATTTCACTCTTATCCTAATATTGTCACAAGGCTTCAAAATATACTGAAACTTCGTTATCACTGCAGAACTCCTAAGATGCTTCTTAAACTGAAACTTGTCTTCAAACTGCATACACACCTCCATTAAATCAGGTTGATACATTACAGGACCATCATCAATAGGGAAGAACTCTTCATCTCTATCTGCAATATGTGGACCCCATTGTTGGTAAAATGATTGAAGGTCCTCTGTTTTATCCTTCCTATCTTCAGAGTCAGAGTTATAAGTAGCTATTGTCTTCATCCATAAGTACTGGAGCAACTACAACACTTTTTCCTTTCTCCCCTTCAGGTACATCATTTTCTACAAATTCTGCAAAAAGAGTATTGTTAGTCATCATAACACATTACATATATAAAGAACAAAATCATACATTACTAAAAGCTCCAACATTACCTTCCTTTCTAAAGTTCTGCCAGAACTCATCATCAAAGTAACTGTCAAAAAAATATCTGACATCAGTTATGTCAATATCATTCTCCTCATCATCAGAGCATGGTGGACTTCTATCATCATCAACTGGATGGCACAAATCCTCTTCCACATTATCTAGTTGAATGTTCTCATACTCCACATCCACATTATCATTTGGATGGCACATATCCTCATCATTCAAAAGTAACCTCTCAAATGCAACATTTATTTGAGCATCAATTGACTTACAAACCAACCTTGGACTCTTCCTAGTAGCATGAGAAACTAATTTTGAATTGCTAACAACCTTGTTCTTAGGTGTAGAAAACACAAAGTCATCTTCATGTGTCACATTCTTCTTAGGTGTAGAAAACACCATCTCAGAGTCACTTGTCACCTTCTTAGTAGGTGTTAAATACACAACTTCATTAGTAACCCCTGAAGATGATGGGCATTCATCACCAGACCTCAATACCTTGTCACTAATACTGAAGTAAAGATGCACATAACCATCATCTTGATTTTCAGCCTTTTTCCACATTGAAAAGAACTCTCCATCCTTGATAATCAGCTCTGGTATGTTATCAGGAGTAAACCAAAACAAATTCAGCATCTTGGTTTCACTTATATTCATCTCCCACATAATCATATCAGTCAACATGTCCAGACCAACATACTTCAAATCCAAATCATGATAAAAAGTGTATTTGTTACTAGTGAAAAGTTCAACCCTAAAACTCCTTTTTGGGTACCTTACAAATATTCTTCTGCACATACAACAAGCAGAGAACCATACACACAATTCAGCAACCATATTCATAATATACACACACATAAATAGAAATAATACAAGTAATTCATATTGTAACATAAATATGAAGCATTTTTACCAGTCAAAATCATCCATGAATCGACAAATTATAAAATCCCCTAATTTTAAAATTAGGGTTTCGAAGAAAAAAAAACCCAAATTTATAAATTAAATTAGGGATTCGAATAAATCAGTGACCAAAAAAAGGGTATATGGATCGAATCAAGTTCATTTCATCTAACAAATCGAAAAAAATCATAAACCCTAAATTGACAGAATCACACCAAGAACAAGAGCATAATAAAACAACACTTTTATTACTGATTTGAGCATTCCATAAACCCTAAAACTACAGAAATAGATATACACATAAAACCAATCACTGTAAATACATGAACCAAAACCCTAAACCTACATCATACTTTCGAGAATCAAAAAAACAAAAACAACAACAAGTTTTACCTTTCCTTGGGCGGATCACTTTCATCTTCACTATCTTCGATTACCCAGGTTCAGTTCTTCGTCAACATAATCGCAGAGGAGACGGAGAAAGGGAAGAAGAGAAGAGAGAGGCGGCAGAGTTGGAAAGGGTTTTAGGGTTTTCTCGCCTTCAATATATATGAATCACTTTATCCGTACAATCACATGTGTCTTCTTTACCCTCCGTGAGATTCATCCTCGAGATTGATCCGTTTTTTCCCTCAGATTAACCTGAGTTTATCATTTGGCAGGGGAAAATTGGTAATCCTTAGTGAATATTTAATGTTTATTGGTGGGACCAACTCGAGTCAACGGAGAGTTAACTCCAATTTGGACAGAAAACACTAACCGAAGGATACTTTTCTAATTATGTTCGAAACAAGGATACTTCTCTAATTTATATATTAGCAGAGGGACATTTTCGTTTAATTCCCATAAAAAATCTAGCCATATTGAAATGTTTACAATTTGAGATGAATTGATGTCTAATCACTTTTAGTACTTCCTCATGATTTATAAAGGGGATACCAGTCCTATTAGGGGCTGATACCCCTTTATAAAAAGCGATCTCGACCGTTGGATCGATGAAATGGTATAAGCCTTAGTAGTACTGATATCCCCTTTATAAATGGTACTTCCTCAATCTTGTCTTCGATTGACAATCGACAGCATCTGACCAGCCTCATCAAAATAATCTTAGGATTTTCAACTTGGGAAACCCCACAAGGATGAAAAGCTCCCACTTTTTTCCATTAACGGCACTTGGCACTGTTTTCTTTGGAGGGGTGTGCACAAAAATGGACTCACTCCTCAAATTTTAATTTGAAGTCACCTGCTTGCCTGAATTGTTCATTGACACCTTTAGTTTAGTTACTTAACCAATTATATTGAAGAAATAAACTTTTATGACCAACTTCAGATATGATTGTTTATAGATTGATGATATGCCAATCATACGCCCCATAAACCAGGTCACTGACCCTAGTGTTTGCTTCAGAAGCCATGCTCTCTCCTTGGTGCGTTAGTAATTCTACAAAATTACGTACATTTTTTTTCCTTCAAGACAAGAAGTAGAGCACTCCTGACTTGGAATAGAATGGTAATAGATCTGATGAATTCAATGTGATGTCAGTGTAGACTTTTTTTTTTAATAAATAAACCAGGGCCAACCCTGCAAAAAAGATCACATTGTGTTTTCACCTCTTTGGAGAAGGCTCACCAAAACAGAGTTTATATGTGGCTCTGTCCACTGCTTACACCAACTTTGTTCCCCACATTTATTGGCCAATAGATCTGCCATATAGTTTTCTGACTTCGGAATAAGACTAAGTTCCGTTAAGTTCTTAATACACATTAAAAAGTTTTTCTTGTTGCCTACATACAACATTGCTCTATTTTTTTTCGCCATCTCTAATTGGAATCTAACAGCTTCAAGGACTTTCACACTGTCACTTTCAACCTCAACACACAGATGGTTCAGCTGTTGTGCCCACCGGATCGTCATGGAAGCCACCGCATCATCTAGGTCATCTTCCGTCCCTGCTTCGAAGCATCTGCACCTTGCCCCTGAAATTTTTCCTGCATGGTTAGAAAGCATCAGTGCTACCCCTCCTACTTCCTTTTCATTCCCTGAATATATAGCTACATTGATCTTAATAGAAAGTAAGTCAGGTACTGTGTTTTTATTATTGTCTACAATCTGGATTTCAAATTCCATATTTACACCCACTTTTCTGCTACAATTCACCATGCTTGTTATGCTGTTTCCCGTTTTTTGATAATCCAGTCTAATTTTCCTAAAGACCAAGTCACATCTGTTTTTCCATACATGCCAGCAGATAATTTCCATGATGTCTGCCCAAACTAATTTCCCCATACTATCCAAGCTTCCTCTATGGAACTAATTTTGGAGCCACACATGAAAATCCGACTGGTTATTAGTATAATACTCTAGACTGTAGCCTAAGTAAGCTATGACAGACCTGACGAAATCACATTCCATGAAGACGTGCGTAAGTGTTTCATCTTCCTTGCTGCACATTGGACAAGTCTTATTGATATAAGGTAGGATCCTGGAAACTCTCTCATTTAGTGGCAAAATAGAGTGTATGCACTTCCAAATGAATGTCTTCACTCTCGGTATGGTATTCATTTTCCACACCTTACCCCAAAATTTCTTCTGCACCGTGTCTTCTGATTGACCTCTCAGACTTAGCTTTTTATACAATGACCTGACTGTGAACTTCCCACTGTTCTCAAATTTCCAACTCAGCTTGTCTCTTTTATCTTTGTTGATCTTAATCAACCTGATCTTGTCCCTAACCTGTGTTACAAAGTATCGGGATAGTTTTTGTTCATACCAGCTCCATTGCTTTCCATTTTCCACCATCAGTTCTTCTAGGAAAATGATTTTCTGTTCTGGATCATTTGGTTCAACAAGAGGCTCTTGTTGATCTGGATACCATATATGTACCCACACCCTAATCGAATTCCCATCACCAACAATCCACTCCGTATTTTCTTTTATTTTACCTATTTCCCTCATCAGATTTTTCCACACCCAAGAGTCCTTCTCCGAACTCTTGTACTCCTTACTCAACAAATTAGACTCCGGAAAGTACTTGTTTTCATAAATAGAAGCCCACAGCCCTCTGGGTTCCTGGAGCAATCTCCAACACACTTTGGCCAGCATTGCCTCATTGAAAATTCTAAGATTCACAAATCCCATACCCCCCATACTCTTCAGCTTGCATACCGAAATCCATGCCTTTAAATACACCCCTTTTTTCCCATTCCCATCTTTACCCCAAAAGAAGTCTCTCTGCATCTTATCCATGCTTTCAATAACCGCCACTGGGACTCTAAAGCAATTCATCTGGTACATCGGAACTGTCGAAGTAGCCTCCTGAATCATAACTCCTTTTCCTGCGCATGACATGTTTTTTCCTTTCCACTCTTTAAGCCTCCCCCCATTTTTTCCAACATAAACTTACAGGACTTAACCTTAGAAGTATGAGTGAATAACGGCGATCCTAAATACTTATCGTTGATAGAAATTTTCCTAACGCCTAGAGTACCAGTGACCTCGTTTATGGTATTTTGGTGAGTATTTGGACTGAAAAATATGCCCGACTTCTCTAGGTTAATTAACTGACCTGACGCTACACCGAAGTCTGTAAGGACTTTCTGAATGCTTGCACTTTCCTCCTTAGTAGCTGTGCTGAAAATTAATAGGTCGTCAGCGAACATTAGATGCGATATTGGAGGGGCATTTAGTCCCACCTTTATCCCATGGATGAGATCTAACTCCTCAGCCTTGGAAATCGCCCTGGAGAGCACCTCCATACACAAGATGAACAGGTAGGGAGATAATGGATCTCCCTGCCTCAACCCTCTAGTTGGTTTAAATTGCTCACACAGAGATCCATTTAGGAGAACAGCAGCTGACACTGTGCTAATGCATTGATGCACCATATTACACCAATTTCTACTAAAACCTAGCTTATTTAAAACCTTTCCTAGGAAATTCCACTCTACCCGATCGAAAGCCTTCGACATATCTATCTTCAAACCCATCAAAAATTCTCCACCTCTTTGAGCCCTCATCGTATGGATCATCTCATGGGCTATGAAAATGTTATCCGAAATCTTCCTACCCTGTATAAACGCCGCTTGGTAAGGAGAGATTATATTTGGGAGGAACTGTTTTAACCTATTCGCTAGAATTTTAGATATTATTTTGTAAATGATTTTGCTTAAGCTTATAGGTCTATAGTCACTGGCAGCTTGTGGATATTCTAACTTAGGAATCAGAGTGATGAAGGTTGTGTTAATTTCTCTAAGCATGAAGCCC
Source organism: Papaver bracteatum (assembly GCA_023529315.1). Classification (NCBI taxonomy): domain Eukaryota; kingdom Viridiplantae; phylum Streptophyta; class Magnoliopsida; order Ranunculales; family Papaveraceae; genus Papaver; species Papaver bracteatum. The sequence goes on from JAJJWX010000603.1 coordinate 2,831,236, forward strand.
GTGGTGAAAAAACTCTCTACCATACTATACACCTCTTTATGCACTACCTCCCAGTTCTTCTGGAAAAACCTCGGTGTGAAACCGTCGGGTCCAGGGGCCTTGTCAGGTTCCATAGCAAAAACTACACTCCTCACCTCTTCTAGACTAGGAATTTTTGTCAACTTAACGTTGTCCTCATTAGAGATAATCGATTTAATCTCATCTAAATAGTTGTTCCCACAATCCGGGTTAGACGAGGTGGCCACTTGCTTGAAATGGCCAGTCATGGTCTCAGCCACCTTAGCTTTTCCTTCTACCCAATTCCCTGAACTATCTTTGATTGCCTCTATCCTATTCCTTCTGTATCTGTTAACTGCTTTCCTATGAAAATAAGCCGTATTCCTATCTCCCAATTTGACCTCCCGCTCGCAGCTCTTGTCTTTCCAAAAGTTTTCCACTACTCTATACCAATGTTCTACCTCTTTTTCACATTCTCTAATGACCTTGCTCCTATCTTTAAGGTATATGTTTGAACTTGCCTGTAACACCTTGTTTTTTGCTTTCACCAGATTCATATTTATGTCCCCAAAAGAGTTTCTATTCCATTTATAAATTTCTCGCTTAGTTCCTTTCAACTTTTCGACTAGTCTGTGAGCTTTACTACCCTTCGCTTTGCCTTTCCAGCTCTCTTTTATGAGGTTCTTGCATTCTTGTTCTTTAAGCCAGGTACCCATTACTTTAAACGGTTTGTTTCCTTCATTTTGAAACCGTCTTGAATTGAGCATAATTGGAATGTGATCCGAACCCATCCCCATCAAATGGGTTACCGTTGCATTACTGTTTCTCTCCCACCAGTCTCCATTGGCCAGTGCCCTATCAATTCTTGCTTCAGTTAAGGCTTCATCTCTTCTTTTATTACTCCAAGTGTAAGGATACCCCACAAAACCCAAATCATTCAAGTCTGCCATTTCCAGCACATAAGTGATCTTGTCTGCCTCCGATTTGTTAAATTCACCAATCCCTTTTTTGTCCTGTGATTTTAGAGTAAGGTTGAGATCTCCTATTACTAGCCATTCTTGATTCAAACTACTGCCCATCTGTGCCATGAAGTTCCAGAATTCACACTTTTCCTTCCATTCCGATGGCCCATACACACAAGTCAAGGTACTTTCCTTCCCGCTCACCAACTCTGTAATTTGACAATTTATCATGTTTTTGGAGAACATTCCCACTTTCAGATCGATACCTATCTTCCATGCCACTACCAAGCCCCCCGCAGCCCCAATCGGATCTACCATAAAACACTTTTTATACCCCAATTTAGTGATTATTGGGTTCACCACATTCCTAACATTTTTTGTCTCACACAAGAACAAAATTTCTGGGTTTTTTTCTTTCACCAGGTCCGTAAGATAATTTTGTGTAAATGGATTCCCTATACCTTGGCAGTTCCAAGAAATGATTCTAAGATTACCAGCGTAATGCATGTAGTGGTTATTGAAAATGTGGAATTTATATGTATCAATGAGGCTAGACACTATATACACGACAGTTATCGGGATGACAAAAAGGTTTATGAATCGGAAAATTTTGTTGGGGTTAGAATGTACGAAACATACCTTCTAATAACAAATGTTTATTGTTCATCGAGGCAGATCCCAGGATTTTTTGTACAAGTGATATACGACTCGTCTTACAGTAATCAATATACGAAAACTACAATAATTGATCTTCAAGCACAAGAAGTAAACCTTATCTTTCTTAAACTACAACAATTGATCTTCAAGCACAAGATGTAAAACTTATCTTTCTTCATCAGTGGTCACTTTAACAAAGTCATCCTGGTTTGCACCCTAAATGCTTTTACAATTGCACAGCTTCATATCCTTCATTGTTTTCCCCATTACTGCTCTTGCTATCTGAATCCTCTTTGACTAAACTTAATGCCAGTTCTTTTGCATCCAAAGCAAGCTGATCCACCGATACAGCATTTCGTTTGAGATTCCAAACAAGCATTGAGATTTGATCTTGTGGGGAAATAAGGCCATGTTCTTTCAGGCAGTTCCTTTGCTCCTCCAGAGTCTTAGGATCCTCGAGCCTAATATATTCCATTAAAACCTTCTCATGATCCGGCCTCCAACCAAGTGGGAAAGGTTTGTGATCAGTGTCAGGTACAAGAGACATACGAGTATACTGAAGCCCATCAACGGAATCTACAAGGCCCATTCTTAGCAGATTGTGATATTCAGGAGACACTCCCTTTTTTTCTTTCAGTGGACGACTAAGGGTTCTTGACGCAATCTTGTAAACCTTTGCTCGGGAACGGAGCTTATATTTTGCAGCATAGAGCTTTGCCAATGAACCCCTAATAATATAAGAACAGAAATTCACAATCTTCTTACGGTTATCTGCATATCTATACCACTCCACCATAGTGGATAAGAACTTGTTCATCTGTGCATTTGTGTGTGCTTGAGTAGCATGAAACATCCTGAAACAAGGCTGCGGGTCAGGGTCTCTATCTCCCTTAAGAAAGTCCAACTTCCTGAACGTCTTCATGCATTGCTTCATACTGGCAGTAACTGATAGGAGAGTACCCACACCTTTCTCACTGATGATCTTTCCACCAGCTGCCGTAACCCGGAGAGTCGGATACACAACTCGTCGGGACAAAACATGATCAAGAAACATGATACCCTTTGTTATGTGTTCAATTGGTAAGCTTTCATGGTCAAGCTTTAAGAGATACTTCTGATCACAGAACTCAATTAACTGTTTCCTCAGTGTTGCTGCATCTGCCCTAGGTCCTCGAACCCCGATCAGAATATGGCCCCCATAACGAACGTAATCCATCTTTCTAGTCTTATCTTTTCCATTTGTTGGGACAAATTCCGGCCATGAAGTATTCCCCTGTTCTTCTCCTCCCTCTGGAGAGTTCCATATAGCTTTACTTGCTACGGGACGATAGAAGTCTTTAAGTTTACCCTCCATCCAGTGGTCCAATTCATCAAAACAAATGTTTGCTAAAAGGGGACTAAGAATTCCGCAATGTCCCCAAGAGGGAAGCTTCTCAGCTTCCTCCGGAGCAAAACGGAAGAATGTTTGCAACCAATAAGGGTCGGGCTTTGGTTCATCATCTGCTAGTTCTTTCTTCTTTTGATTCTTCCTCTTCGTTTTCTTTTTCTCCCCTGCATCAACACGACTAGTGATCACCGGTGTCACAAGAGCGGCTTTTATCAAATCAATCACTTTCTTGTCTCTAACATCTCTCAACAAAGCATCAATCACCATACCCGCCTTCATCCCATCTAAAATAGTGCTCAAATCTCCTTTTATATACCACAAATAACCTGCAAAATTCCTCCTAATAACCCTCAAAACAGTGTGAGGAGTCCTCCCAGGCCTAAACGCATATGACTTCTGTGAGAAACGAGCTTCATAAATAGGTTCTAGAATCATGTAAAGAACTTCCTGAACAATTCGATCTTGGAATGCAGGCGGCTGCGTAGTAGTCAAAATAGCTTTAATTTTCCTCTTAGAAAGTGATCCTAGATCAATTTTATCCTTTGGTGACCGAATAAAAAAATCTAACCGAGCACCCCATTTAAACCTGGAATCTAAAACAGCATTTCTGAGTGCTAATAAGTCATCATAAGCTGATTTCTGAATCGCACTTCTAGGCATAAAAGTACCCATTTCATCAGCACATACTTTCTGATAAGCTAAAACCCACAATTCAAATCGCCTTAAATACTCTTGAACACTGGTTACAGTTCTATCAGGTTCTCTAAAATTCTCAATCCACATGGTCGAACAAACAGCAACACCGTCTTCCTTCATTAAGGTGGACGGGTCATCCAGGTCAGGTAGCCGTCTCTGCATCGACATACTGGAGAGAAATCTAATAGAACTACCGCCATTCTGTCCAGGGGCTCCTAAATTTATAAGTTTGGGCAAGATTGGTTTAGTAATTTTGGTTGAACTGAAATAAATTCTGCTACCGAAGACAACAAGATGTTTCTGCATCGAGTGAATTAGGTATTTTACAAATAATCATGGCATTCTTATTAAATATCTAAATGAATACCCTAAAACAGTAAATCATTTTATTGTGATGGAATAACAAACGAGATCAGAGTTCTTACAGTTTTAACCCCTGAATTACATCCAGCAATGCCACTGAACTGATACCTGGTGTGAATCCATATCAACCCAGCTTAAATAATCAATACAGAACCTGACTGTTTTCTCACTATAATACTCTGTTCTAGGGTTTTCAGTTCCCCCCTCTCTCTCTAAACCCCCAAAACTAATAATCCGGCTTGTGGGCGACAATAAAACCCGTTTTAAATCCGTATTACCAGGAGAGCCTTAGATAAGGCGTTGTGGATGGATTTTCTTTTGGGAAAATTTGGCTAAAGCCCCACCCATGGGTAACCCATAATATCGTACCCTTAATTAAAAGAAGTTTAAATCTAGGGCCCGAAATATTAAAAGAAGACTGTTTTTAGGCATACATAAAACTTTCTAGGCATACTCAATAAAGACAAAAAAGGGGTGTCAAATAACAAAATCAGAAGACCCCTTAACTAAAAAAAAAATTAATTACAAATCTGCCCTTTATGTATTCGTGTTAGTAATCTGGATTAGTGATTAAAACTTTTGTTTAGTGATTAAGATAATTTTTCAGAATTATAAAGTTTTGGGTAGATAAAAAAAATTGGGGAAAAAAAATATTCTTGATTCAATGGAGGATGAGGAGGGTCATTATTCATCTAAAAAACCTAGGAAAATACACATCAACTACAACAATGATTCCCAAATGGCTGATTTCTTAGATTATGAGAATGATTTTACACAAACTCAAACTCAAGCACAAACTCAAACTCAAGGTGATGCTTTTTATGAGCTAAATCCGGATGATGAATACATATATGAGGAACCCAGTGCTTCTAATACACATGAACTTCTATCTTGTGTTTAATCTCACTTTTGTAGCTTAAAATCATAAAAAATTTGTGTTTTTTCACTAAGGTTCTAATGAGTCCGGAATATAAGGCTTAATTTATCAGCCGAACCCACCTGGATATTGACAACTAATGAACAGTTCGGCTAACCCGTAAAACACAATATGAGCCGAACCCACTTTCTAGACCCCAGTTCGGCTTATAATGAAAATTGATAACAAGCCGAACATATTAAGTCAAGGGTTCGGGTAACCAGTAAAACAAAATATGAGCCGAACCTACACCTAGTTTATTTTGCAAACTAACAAAGCATGGTTCGGCTTAAATTCAATATTCTATAACAAGCCGAACCTATACTAATAATCATAACTTTGACTAGATTAGGCATATATTTATTTCAAGCCGAACGGTTCCTATACACTTTCAGGCTGAAAATTTGAAGAACAGTTCGGCTTAAAGAACAACAACATTATGCGCCGAACCTAGGTTCGGCTCAAAACGCACCTAAATTATGCGCCGAACCTAGATCTGAAACCGTCTAAAATCAAGGGTTCGACTAACCCGTAAAACACAATATGAGCCGAACCTACACCTAGTTTATTTTGAAAACTAACAGAGCATGGTTCGGCTTAAATTCAATATTCTATAACAAGCCGAACTTATATTGAAAATCATAACTTTGACTAGGTTCGGTGTATACTTGGTATACTATTTCAAGCCGAACTGTTCATATACACTTTCAGGCTGAAAATTTGAAGAACAGTTCGGCTTAAAGAACAACAACATTATGAGCCGAACCTAGGTTCGGCTCAAAACGCACCTAAATTATGCGCCGAACCTAGATCTGAAACCGTTTAAAACTCTAAGTTTTATGGAATTAACCCTATTGAATCGATTAAAAACATCAAATAAGAGATTGGGTTTGTAGAACTTACTTTCTTATCCTATGGAACTTACTTATTTTCGTAAATCGACGATTAATCACGGCGATGAAAAAAAAAATCTCGCGAAGGAGAAGAAGGGTTCGTCTAGAGAAGATCAAGAAGTTATATAGAAACTGATTTTGATTTTCTTAAAAATGATTTTAGATTTTTATATTAAGGGCAAGGGTAGATTAGTAATTAAAACGGTTGGAGGGTATATGGGTAATTGAACTACCCAAGGGATACCCCTTATAAGATAACCCAAGATGGGACTATTGTTTTGTATGCCCTAAAAGATTTCTATACGCCTAAAAACAACCTTCTATTAAAAGACCTTGATACCCTTATGCATCTTGGCAAGCCCATAATTAAATAAACTTTAAATTTATGCCCAAAATTATTAAAATATTATGTGCTGATGTTCCAACCACCTCCGACCACCACATCCACCGCCAACCACCTCCGACCACCACCGCCAAACCACTTCCGACCACCACCGCCAGTCAAGCCACCTCCGACCACCACCGATGCCAACCACCACTGATAACCGCCGCCGCCGCCAACTACCTCTCGCCACACTACCGACCACCACCAACATATGGATATGTACACTGAAGGTACACATGCATATGACATGTGTATCCAGAAGTTACACATTCATATGAAATGTGTAATGCAAAGTTACATCTGTACATATATGTGCACTTTGTAGTTACACATGTGTATGCAGAAGTTACACATGTGTATCTACAAGTTACACATCCATATGCATGCGTAAATTTTTATTACACATGTTATATGTAAGGTTATCTATAAGTTATTCATCATAAAATACATGTATTACTAAGGGTGCACACGGTACGGTTCGGCTCGGTTCTTGACGAGACCGAGTACATGTACCTCTCTAACCTCGGTTCCTATTTTTTGGACCGGTACCTGTACGCCGTACCTCTGTTCCGGTACTATTCGGGATCAGTACGGTACCAGGTACGGTTCCGATACCAGTCTCGGTCCTTAATTTTTCCAGACAATTTTTTTCCTGCTTGGAACCTGTTTTACTGAGCAACAATATATTAAGAAATATCTCAAAGCACAATGTCAATACATAACAATCAACAACTAACAACAAGTATCAATAATATTAATACTAGATTACTAGCAAAGAAAAGTGTCAAATTCAAATACCAAGTCTTGAAAAACTGTAAAAGTAACAAGTAGAAAAAGAGTCAAAGCCTGACAGAAACATTCACTCACACACACGATTGAACAGTAATAAGTAGCAAAGTATCAAGTAGCAGTAGCAATGACTGGACAGTGGTGGTAAAAAAGTAACAAGTAGCACTGGGAGCTTCAAACTTTAGCAACTAATCAAGATTACCTGCAACAATACACTTGATCAAGTCAGAGAAAAATATTAATTACTGAAATCAATTAGAGGCAGAGCAATCAATTGATTCAATTCCAATATTCTCAAAATCAATAACTATATGCTCAAGCAGCTTAACCAAATGCCACAGCTTCCATGTAACTAGAGAACACCAAACAAAGTCATATACAGTTTAACCAAATACTACAGCTTCCATGTCACTAGACAACTAATCTTTGTTGTATTGTACAGCTAAACAAAGCAATCAAACTACGTCTCACTAGCATAAAATATGTCATTTCATTTAACGTACAGATAACAAAAGGAATCCATGAATGGGTTATATACATCATTCCCTCACTTTTAAGTACAATCAATCAAACCCTATAGTATTGTAATCGGCCTTGCTTTAATTCCATTGAAAAGGAACCATCAACAACCATACTCCAATTAGATTAAAAGGAAAAAGATTTGGAAGATTTTAAGTCATAATTGACCAATAAAACATTGTCATTCTTGTCTTCAGAAAGACTCTCAATAGTGTATGATTAATTTTCATAATATACCAACCAAGAGATTTAAAACATCAATACCCTAAGTAAATAAAACAATCCATTTTAATTCAATAACATTCATTATTTAGAAAAACAGGGAGGTGATATTGTATGATGATTAAACCACTAGGGTTAAATGAAGCTTAAATTGATTCATTGAAAAGAACCAATCAAGAAATCACAACACCATTATAACTAATTCGTAACTTAAAAAGCAAAATCAAGCAAAACCCTTATGCAAAGTATTTGGAATTTGGTTATATAATTGATTCAATTGAAAAGAATCCATCAACAACTTACCCTTGGAAATCCATCAAACATAAGAATATTTCACAAGATTAAAAGCAAAGATTTTGATGAACTTACCCTTGGTCAACAATTTCTTAGTTGGATTGTTCCTTGGAATATTTTCCCGTCGTCTTCTCCTTGGCGTGATAACTTACCCCGTGAAACCCTAAATTAAGTTAATCCAGTTCCAACCAATTGGTCATCAAAATCAAAATAAATCTCAAATTAACAAAAATCAAGTATCCCAGTAGTCCAAATCAATCGATTTAAACACAATAACAAATAGAAATTGATTAAAATTGAAGAGGAAAAAAACTTACAACAGAAACACAATCACTGATTTTTTCCTCTTCTTCTTCTGGATCGAGAGGTGGTGTAACTTGTAAGTGTAATTGGTGGTGTTTGTGGAGTTAAAGTATGGAGAAGAGAAGAGAACTTCCCTGTAACTCTAATGGAGTTCTTCTCTTTCTCAGAGAGAGAAGACGGGAAAAAAATAAGAAAAAAATGAGAAACCCTAGCCAACTTTTTCTAAAATATACCACCCCTAAATCTAATGGCTACCATTACCCCTAAATCCAATGGTTATAATTCTTCGGTACATTCGGTCCGGGACGGTACGGGACCAGGGAAGGACCGTGTACCTGCTTAGCCCCGGTTCCTATTTTTTGGACCGGTATATCTACCCCCTTCCTCGGTTTGGTACAAAAACAGGTACGGTTCCACCAGTTCTGGGATGGGCCGGCAGTCCGGCTCGATTCTTGTGCACCCTTATGTATTTGTTTAATCTTCATTTATGATTATTTTTGTCTGTTCATCAATTACTACAACTACAGTAATTGGTTGTTTGGACACAATAATCGAATTAAAACACGATATATGGAAAGAAAAATCCTAGAAATAATTCACTATATCCTATAATATATAAATCCTCGTGAAGCATAAAAAATCTTCCAATTTGGTCCAGTCAAGGAAATCTGCAAATTCCAGGAAAAAAATATAGTCAAATACCCAACTAGTAATGCCTTTAGGCCAGTAAAAGAATAGTCAAATGCATAAAAAGTATGAGGTTGGAAGCTGGTAGACATCATAAACAGATAATTTAGTCCTATTGCAGGCAACTCCATGCATAACTATAATTGATGTATAAAATGGGACATCAGCAACCCAGGTGTCAAGAAAAAAGTTAGTCCTCAATACATTTCTCTTTTACCAAACTCTTAATCAGTATGTGTAAGTAAAAGTTACACATCTAATTAGCATGTGTAACTAAAAATTACACATCTATTTAGCATGTGTAACTAGAAGTTACACATCTATTTAACTTGTGTACCTAAAAGTTACACATCTAATTAGCATGTGTAACTAATAGTTACACATCCAAAAAAGGTCAGATAACTTACAACAAATAGACATTTCTCTTCCTAATCCCTTTTAAAAATAGACATTTCTCCTAATTAAAAGGTTTTGTCCTACAAAAGTTAGCAATGAAAAGTATAGAATTACACCTGAAAAGAAGACATTATGCTTTTTATTCTAAAAGAAACTTGAATACCTAAGATTGAACACTAGGGGAGGAATTTACCTTAGCCTGTCTGGCTCCATGCTGTCACTTCTCGCTATGCGCACTGGTAAGCAGCCATCACTGTTGTGATAATTAGAACACAAATTATTTCTAAGAGATACAGCGATGCAAAATATCAAATTAATTCTATTTCGTATTCAGATAACTTCCTATTCAATCTTATAACATGACTGTGCGCAACTTAGAATTTAACTAGACTTCAAATTTAATCTCAAAATTACTGATCTTAATATTTTGTTCAGCTTCATAGAGGTGTAAGAACGTCAATTGGTCAGAGTAATATGACTGTGCGCTGAAGCACGAATTAGAATTTAACTAGAAATAGTACCTCATGCTCCTGTCCATTTCCATGCCCATGCCCATGAGAGTGATTTTCATGACCCTCCCAAGGATGTCTTCAACCTTGTGGAACAAGAATATGTTGAAGGTTAATCTACGGGTGAAGACTGAAAGGACCAGACGGTAGAAAAAGTGTGAAATGCTCAGAAGCTTATCAAAATTACTGGGCTATCCTTCCAAAACCTATGAATACATAAGCATGTCATTCAGTGAATGATTACAGTTGCCGATGAGACAAATGAAAAAAAACATGTACAGGAAAGATAATTGACAACTCTCTCACAGATCTCGCTGTAATACCTACTAAATTAGCAACTCTTGTATGCACATGTAATGATGAAATGCAATCTTTTACCCCGGTACAACAACCAATAAGCAACAAGTGAAGTTTCTAATCTATACCAACTGTGTAAATTTTCTAAATACACCACTGTTATAGTTAGTTGTAACCAAATTAAAGAAATTTTATACCAGCATTAATTCACCGACAGAAAATCTCAAGTGAATCAAGGTCCAAATGAAAAAGAGGATACTTGATTTTCTCTTAAGAGAAGAATCATTTAAGGATGGTAGATATACATCCCTAAATACATGTGTAATCAATAAATACACACAAAAGATGCAAGTGTAACCAACAAATACACATCCTAAAAGCATGTGTAACTAGCAGATACACATGCCAGAAAGCATGTGTAACTAACAAATACACATGCTTATAGCAGCACAATTTCATCAAAAATGGGTTTCTATCAACACAAGGTTCCAAAATTTTCATATAATTCTATAGTAATTAACATATAGTGACATAAAGAGAAGAAAAAAAAAACATTACCTGCATGAACTCAAGACACATAAAGGAAAGATCTCCAAACATCCCACTTTCAAGAGTCGTTAGAACAACAGGAAAATAAACAATCGGGAGCACTCTGACAGAATGGTAATCTTACATCAATGAAAGAAAACACTGTAAGTTCAGTAGCAGATACACATTCATTCACTTAAAGCATTCAGTCACTTAAACTCAACCTCATCATTCCTGCAATCTGAAATTCAATTCAATTATCACTGCCGCTCATCCTGTTGCCTTACTAGCTTGCACCTGAACTTTGTAATTGAAACCTAAGCATACATCTAAGCTCACCATCAAGTCCATTATGCAGATTCAATTGCAACCACCATCTGTTTCACTGCCTGAAATTCAGCATAGTCAACAACAAACATCTCAATCTTCTCTGCATCCACCAAACTGTAACAATTCTCCATGGCTTCTACTCAACACCAAATACAAGATCAAAACCCTAATGTCATTCCATACATCTCTACTTTGTTCTTCAATGCATATCTAAACCTATTATAACTCTAGTAATATTAGTAGCGACACCATCAGTAACCACATTAAAAATAATCTTAAACTACATAACCAACTTAAAAGCAACCAGAAAAATAGGACTACAGAAATGGATGTATACTCAAAATTTACACATCCATATGGCTTATGTACCTGGAATGTATAATTTTTAGTTGCAATGTCTGTTCATTTTAGCAAGTGTAATTAGTAGTTACACAGGTATGTGACTAGTGTAACTAAGAGTTACACATGTTATATGCGTGTATAACTAGAAGTTACATATTCATATGACTTATGTAACTAGGAGTTACACATCCATATATTAAGGCCTACAGAGCTAATCCCAACGAAAAATAAGAAATGCATGAATTTATCGCAAAATTATTGCCCTTGGGAAGCTCTATAAGCTTAATGAGACATAACTTACACCATAAACATTAACACTAGCTCTCTCCCTATATATCTTGTATTACCCTGCGAATACCACCACTAGGTCCAAATAAAAACATCCTATCTGAAATTAACATAACCATCACCATCAGTTGCTTCAATATCTACACAGACACAAACACTCAAGGCCATATTCAATATGCAGTCACCAAAAGCTTTAAATGTAAAATAAATCAAATATGTTGCAACTAGTTACATCCTATGTTACTATAACATCATTTATAACCAAAAAATACAGCAATAAAAGTATGTTAGACCATTATTATCTCATATGCGATACAAATCCTCCTATTCAACCAAAATACTGAAAAACTTTGCATAAGAAAATAGTTTTTGAGCAGCACAAACCTCATATGAATGTTGTTTCCCAGCAACCGAAAGTTATAATACTAGTGCTAGTTCAAAGCATATATAATGAACAAAAAAAGCCAGGCAGTCGATAGCGTTATAAAGATCACTATTCTAGATGACATCTTTCACATTCCAAATAGAAAACAACACTAGTTCTAAACATAAATTACCTGCAATAATTTAACGCATACAACAAATGATTGTAATCTGATGGTGTCTTGGATTAAAATTGAGCAGATTAAATAATTGGAAACTTTCACCATAGCTTTCACATACCTCTATATAGTATAAAAATACGAAAAAAAAACTAATCATACCTTGCTGTGAAAAGCAACAAGAGACTATGCAGGACACCATCAAATTACAAACTAGAAATAATTGAATTCAAACTGGAACAATCATTCAAGAACAAAAAGTAAATTCAGATTTAGGTCAAAAAAGCCAAAGTTAACAAATTCAATAATAATTGAGGGGTAATAGAGATTAAGATACTCTTATTACAAATATAAAGTTTGATTTACAATCACAAAAGTGCATCGAGAGATCGATCAAATCTCAGCTACGAATCAAAATAAAGGTAGCAAAAATTACCTATTTCTTTCGATTTGATGGTAGATCCTACGATTTAATCCATGTTTATTCTTCTCCTGCAACCTACAAATCAAAACCTATTTATTAATTTATTCGATTTTTGTAGATTTCACAAACTAATAAATTGTTGATTTGTTTCGGTTGGAAACTTTCTCTGAAATTTCTTTGAAGATTTTCTCTCAAAAGTACAATTTGGGTGAGATGATAACATATCTAACTCTGATTATGATTTCAGTAACATATTTAAGATGAAATCGAACTATTAGGGTTTTCCAAATAATCTTTCTGAATATAAAAAATCGAAATCAAAAAATTAAATCTACCGATTGAATGAATAAACTTATCTGATCAAGTTTTTTGTAGATGAATCTTCATATTTATTTGTTGATAATGATTATCACTTATTTTCCATTGATTTTTCCTGAATCTACCTAAAACAAATGATGCTGATGTCGAATTTAGGTTTAGATAATCAGAATCTTTGTTTGTAAACCTTAGATTTAGCTTTTGAAATATGTTTTCACTGCAAAATCAATTAGAAATTGTGTATTCTCCGCCATGTTTCTTTAGTCGAGAGAGAATGCAAAAGCAAATGTGAGAGAGAGTGAAAAAGAAAATAAAATTGAAACTGAAATCTATAACTAGTTTTATTAGGTATAAATACTAAAGGGAAGTCTTGGTATTTGTAATTTTCTGATGACGTCAGCTTCTGGTAAAATTTCAAAATCTGGGCCCATAATTGAAAGTTTTGGGCCTAGAAATATCAAAATGTGAAAGAATGGAGTTGATAGTTGTTGATGGTGGATTTTAGTTCAGGGCTAAAACCGTAAAATCCATACTTTGTGCAGCCGTCCTGCAGAGGATAAGGTCATTTGATAAGTGATGAATACTTCTTCGCTTTATTAATTCACCTAGAATGGAGCTTGTAGCAACAATCCCCGAATATTCTGTGAATTTTAGCATTATTGATTAATGCATAAAACGCCTTGTATTTCCTGTGATGTTCCTAGCAGAACTCTTATTTTTGGTGCGGCATGATGACTGATTGTTACTCGCAGCAGAGTTGCATGAATATCCAAGTACCAACAGTGAGGCATGCACGAAATGCATGTACAGGCTATAACTCTCGGTGTGTTATACTAGCCCGATTAAGCATATAACTCTCGGTATGTTATACTAGCCCGATTGACCATGTAACTCTCGGTGTGTTATACTAGCCCGATTGAGCATATAACTCTCGGTGTATTATACTAGCCCGATTGAGCATCTAGATTTTTCATAACAGTCTAGAAACGATCACGATCATCCAACTTCACCAGCATGATTGGGTGGTCCAGATCAAATCCAATACCCCCAAGCAGGTATTGGAACATTCACTGCCGACCCAACGCGGACCCTACATGACCGGCCTCCCAAAAGGGATGGCATAGCCTGCCAAACCGTCCAAACCAAGCAGAATGGACAAGAAACTCTAAATTAGGGTTTGTGGCACATTACATGTGTCGCAAAACGATCTCAACCATCCATCTTCGCAGGCATAGATGGAAGGTGTAGATGTAAATTCAAAGGGCCCAGAGAATGTCAACACAATCACCGTGGGCCCGCCTACACACATGAACAAACGGTCAGGACCAACCATGTTTGGTTGTCCCAATTCGTGCGCGCAAAACAATGCATGAAGCATGGCCGGCCAAAACCTTAATTAGGGTTTGTATCGATCACGAGCGTCCATTTTCTCCTGATAGAATGAAGGGCTTAGGAGACAACTGAGAAGGTCCAGTGAGCATCAACATGATCACCGTGGAACCACCTATATCCTCACCCGACCGACCAAGGCATATCATGCCTAGTTTCTCCAAAACGCACGCCCAAACTAGTGCGGTCGCGCTTCCCAAATCACAAACTGATCTCGACCACTCAACTTCGCCAGACAAATTGAGTGGCTTAGATCACGTTTCCATTGGACAGTCAGGTATAAGCATGAATACCATCCTGCCACCTACACGCCGGACCAAACGGCCGAGACCGACCAACCTTGGTTTTCTCGAAACTCGTGCCTTGAAAAGGAATACCGCGCCCTTTAGGAATCCTTTGCGGCATAGGATTTCTGTCGCAAATCGATCTCAGCCACTCAACTTCACCGGTAAATTCGAGTGGCCTAGATCAAACCTTCGTGGGACAATGAAGCATGGACATGGACATCAGCATGCCGTCTACACGCATGCCTGATCGGTCCTCCATGAAACGTCTCCTAGGCTTGGATTCGACCAACTGAAGGAGTGCACTCGCGCATCTCCTAAAACCTAATCCGACGGTCGCAGATGTGGGTCGCAAGTCATCTTGTCCGTCCAACTTCGCCAGTCTGGACGGACGGCCTAGGATTGGAGTTAGGCGACCAGTGAGGTATCACCGTGATCACTGTCTGCCACTCTGCCACACCATGTGTTTGGCCAAGGGAGGATTTGCTAGCGCAGCCTCCAAACCCTCATGTGAAGTAGGCAAGGCATAATGCTCAACATCGATGCTTCATATATGCCGAATACATTCGATGCATAACATGCATGGAATACACACGTTACTTTACAAGTATCGACTTCCTAAATAACTTAGTTATTTAACTAGCATTACATGCTACTTTTTGTGGGTCCCACGATCCACACACTCAAGACACCAATCATGTCAAAAACTGGGGGATACATACTGGGATATTGGTCTGGCGGTTTACAGCGTGCAGCGTGCAACGCGCCATCACAAGAACGTGTCAGGAAGACATAGACGGTTAGTGATGATAGGAGAAGTGGGCAAGATTGATCGTGTGACACTAACACAACTCCACTACTCCATCACTCCACTTCCTCCACTTCCCACGAGAGACATGAGTAAGGCTCAAATGACTTGTATAAATAGGTTCTCCGCCCTATTTCCAGAAGACAAAACAACACAGAAACCAAGTGTTAATACACAATGTATTCAAACACCCAGAACCTGCTTACATTGTTCGTAAGCCTGCTTACCTGTCTGTTACAAGTCATAAACAAGCCTACACTTTCACAATCTCAACACCTTCTATGCTTCTCTCCCTAAGATCAACCCCATCTCCTTCACTTTATAACCGAAACAAGTCTGGAACGACCATTTCTTGGTTTAAACCAAAATTATATAGATTGATCTCTCGAATCAAAAGCACTCATCGCGCAGTGTATTTGTTTAGGGTTTATATTCATTCCTCATCCACACACCCCAAATTACCAAATCCGGCAGGAATAGTTTTCACCCATAAACAATTGGCGACCACAGTGGGAGATTAATCTCTCGGTTGCAATATGAATTTCCAATTCCCAATTTCATCTTTCAATACCAGATTCAATTTTCGAAATTTCAAGGGGATAGATCTTAGAACGAATTCAATCAGCAATTCATTTCAAGATGACGGGACTCAGGTCCGGATCAATAATCAATTCTGATGGAGCTAGTGTGGATAACACTCCCGGTGTCGATGTACCTGTCAGTCGAACTACCGTGGTCAATACATCTCATGGAGCCGTCATTTATATCAATAACACTAGCGGAGCAGGAGATATTCCAGTAGGTGTAACGCCTCCCATTACCAGAGCCAGAGCAGCCACGTATCCCGGCATCTCCTCAAGTGTAACGCCTCCGGTGGTCACCAGAGCAACAACTTTCACTCCTTCATCAGGACGAGGAGTCGGAGGGACGAGAGGAGGACCATCTCCCATTACCATTGCAGACTTGATGGACAAGCATGGAGTTCTTGCTAAGACTCAAACGGATATGTCCGCAACTCAGAAATAGGCACTAACTTTTCTTAAAACATTAACTGATTGATTGCCACAAGAGCCGCGACAGCCCCTGGAACCAACAAGGAACGCATTCAACGTACCGGAGAAGGTACTTCAGCGACGCAGACCTACATAGACCTGATCATAGAAGCGATATCAGATATGAGCGTTCCTGTCATGGAGGTTCCTACACTGGGGACTGATCCTCACAACGATCTTCCTCAATTCAATAGTCTCACTATGAGCCAGAGGTCAGTGGATCATAAAGTATTTTCTCTAGTGGAAAATTTATGCGAACTTTTACACCTCTCGAAGAATCAGCGGGCAGAGATGTTTTGCTGCAATCAACCAAAGGAAGGTCACAATCGTGCCCTACATTTCATCGCACGCATCAAGGATTCAGAATTCAAGACGGACCTTATCGACGCTCCTCCGCAGAAAGAATCAGACAAGTTCGTTGCGTCCCACTCCCCACATGGGCGTCAATTCGGGAAGAAGACCGACTTGCATCATTGAGGGATAAAACCCATGATGCATCTTTGCTGACGAAGCATTCTTCCCCATCCTGTGAAGCCACGACCCACGTTCACACGAAGAAGGAACGAACTTTTGTGACGAGTCGTGACCAGAAAGGGAAAACGGTATACCGACGCTGCCATTATCAATTAGCAGTGAGACTGTTACCCAGTCTCTCCAACCAATGAAATGATACAACATCAACGAACCACAAGAACAAGTGCTAGATGCTCCACAACAGCTGCAAGATGGCACCAACTCCATAACTGATGAGATTGATATCGTTGAGGAATCTCCTAGGCCTATCTCCATCAGCTCAACCTTATGTACGGATAAACGCACGAAGCTCGTGGAACTTCTCAAAGAGTACCGGGAAATATTCTCTTGGAGATATGAAGAAATGCCGGATTTAGATGAAAATTTGTCACCCATCATCTACATGTCATACCTGGATCCAAGTCGGTTAAATAGTTGCATTCCAGACACGAGGAAAATGAATAGATCAGGTGCTGCATAGACTTCAGAGACTTGAACAGGTGCTGCTCCAAAAACGATCCTACCCTACCTAACATCGACATGTTAGTAGATGCAACCAGTAGACATGGAATTTTATTCTCCATGGATGGATGTAGCAGCTACAACCAAATAAGGATGTACGAGCATGACGCAAGGGCATATATCTCACCAACGGGCGATACAACCTTCAACCTTCTGTAAGCAGTTCCATGAAGAAGCAAGAGGAAAACCACCGAAATACAACATGATGCGCGTCCGCCAACCCCAACTCCAGTATCACATGCACGACTCCCACAATGATGAAACAACGTCCAAGATATTCCATATATGTATCGACAAAAGAAACATTAAGAGACACTTTCAGAATTTCCTTTCCCATAGAAGAAGTAGTTGCGTTACCAAAGGAGTGTGACTGGGGACTTCTTAGCATGTTGTCCATCTCAATCATGGATGCAAGCACGCTATCATTATGATTCCAAGATGTTCAAATATGATTATACCCTCAAGAGAACGGATGTATTGTTAAATATCGGTGATATTCCTGGATGTCTATGAAACGCAACGTAGTAAAGATGGCCTCATGAAACCAGCGTGACAACATCTATCAAGTCGAAGACTCAATGGATACTCGTGGGCAGGGGACTATCTCCCTCTTTTTCATTCCAGAGGTAACATCAAGAAATACATCGGTTCCGGTTTATCCCTCTAACAATGAGACGATCTCTACCACTATATGAAGACGGCCAAGTTCGTGCTCGTAGCTATCACGCCTCTCTCTGCCAGTATTTTCTGATCACAGATGCTCCCAGCAACTGTTGTTGCTCGTCGATTAATGCCATACGGAGCTTCACCATATCAATGACCATTACGTACAAAAGACCCACCGGGCATACAAGATAGAGCCACGTAGACCACGCTTGGGGACTGAGGCTCATCATGAAGTTCCTTCACCGTCATCCAAGGACTTCTTCAACACAAGAGAGATGGTCAGTCGAGAAGCATGGAATTCGCAAGGGTAAATCGAACTGAAGAGGAATCCACTTCAACGCTCCCTCCAGCAGAAGAAGTTGATTCGATGGTCTATTCAAGAGCCGCCTCAACGCTCTTTCAGGGACCCACGTTTGCTTCAGAATCCTGCTTCAATACTCTCCCCAGGATCCATCTCAACGTTCGCACCAGAAGCCACTTTAACATCCTCTCGAGCCATTTCAACACGCAAGCCACATCAATAATCTACGCTTTGGTTAAGTTATCTTTGATGTACTCATTGCTCAACATACGTCTCATCCATCCTTCATAAGGGCCCAGCGGAACATGACAAACCTTGAAGTCGATAGGAGAAGTGAAGCATGCTCATAGGAGGACATGAACACAGCTATATCCATACCACGTTCGAACATACAAGGTTCACGTTTGGGTAAATAAAACACGCCTGGATCCCACGTTCGAGCAAAACCGATGTTGGTTAGCAAGGCCGGTGTTAGTCAGCAAGACCGGTATTGGTCTCAACATCAAGGCCGATGTTGGAAGAAGTAACAAAGCTGGTGTACGGGACAAGGCCGGTGTTCATACGAAACAAGATAGCAAGGCGTTGAGGCAGCAATGTCCGTCAGCAAGGTCGGGGTTCGTCAAATCAGCGAGGCCGGTGTTGGTCAAGGGGCAAGTCTAGTGTTAGGTGAAGCAATAGGTTTTGATATCTGGTCGAAGCAGACACAACCAGCCCCAAGAAAAGCAGGAATGCGGAAGGTCCCACTTGATCAGGCACAACCAGCCCCATATTAGTCGAAGCATACACAGCCGCCCCAAGAAAAGCAGGCACGTAGCACGCAGTGGATTGATGTTTAACCGAAGCATGCGCATGATGAGTCCCACGTTCAACCAAGGTAGGCACCCGGTGGACCCATGTTTAACCGAAGCATGCACAACAATCCCATGATTGATCAAGCAGGCGCAATAGCCCCACGAATGAAGCAGGCGCAATAGTCCATCAATTAAGCAAGACCAACATCATGCTAGGGGAACGCTCACCCGGACGTCTCTTGAACGTGACATGATCGAAGGACAAGATGACCCGTATCTCCTGGTAACATCTAACTTTGTCTCATAAGTTTTATCTTTAACTGTCACAATCTCATGCCTACCCCACAATAGTATAACCATCATGTGCTAGGCAGAGGACTTAATGTTGATGGTGGATTTTAGTTCAGGGCTAAAACCATAAAACCCATATGTTGTGCAGCCGTCCTGCAGAGGATAATGCCATTTGATAAGTGATGAATACTTCTTCGCTTTATTAATTCACCTATAATTGAGCATGTAGCAACAATCCCCCGAATATTCTGTGAATTTTAACATTATTGATTAATGCATAAAATGCCTTGTATTTCCTGTGATGTTCCTAGCAGAACTCTTATTGTTGGTGCGGCATGATGACTGATTGTTACTCGCAGTAGAGTAGCATGAATATCTAAGTACCAACAGTGAGGCATGCACGAAATGCCTGTACAGGCTATAACTCTCGGTGTGTTATACTAGACCGATTAAGCATATAACTCTCGGTATGTTATACTAGACCGATTGACCATGTAACTCTCGGTGTGTTATACTAGCCCGATTGAGAATATAACTCTCGGTATTTTATACTAGCCCGATTGAGCATCTAGATTGTCCATAACAATCTAGAAACGATCACGATCATCCAAATTCACCAGCATGATTGGGTGGTCCAGATCAAATCCAATACCCCCAAGCAGGTATTGGAACATTCACTGCCGACCCAACACGGAACCCGCATGTCCGGCCTCCCAAAATGGGTGGCATAGCTTGCCAAACCGTCCAAACTAAGCAGAATGGACAAGAAACCCTAAATTAGGGTTTGCTGCACATTACATGTATCGCAAAACGATCCCAACCATCCATATTCGCAGGCATAGATGGAAAGTGTAGATGTAAATTCAAAGGGCCCAGAGCATGTCAACACAATCACCGTGGGCCCTCCTACACACATATATAAACGGTCAGGACCAACTATGTTTGGTTTTCCCAATTCGTGCGCGCAAAACAATACATGAAGCATGGCCGGCCAAAATCTTAATTAGGGTTTGTATCGATCACAAGCGTTTGTTTTCTCCTGATCGAATGAAGGGCTTAGGATACAACTGAGCAGGTCCAGTGAGAATCAACATGATCACCGTGTAACCACCTATCTCCTCACCCGACCGACCAAGGCATATCATGCCTAGTTTCTCCAAAACGCACGCCCAAACTAGTGTGGTCACGCTTCCCAAATCACAAACTGATCTCGACCATTCAACTTCGCCAGACAAATTGAGTGGCTTAGATCACATTTCCATGGGACAGTCAGGTATAGGCGTGTATACCAGCCTGCCACCTACACGCCGGACCAAACGGCCGATACCGATCAAGCTTGGTTGTCTCGAAACGCGTGCCTTAAAAAGGAATACCGCGCCCTTTAGGAATCCTTTGCGGCATAGGATTTTTGTCGCAAATCAATCTCAGCCACTCAACTTAAACCGGTAAATTTGAGTGGCCTAGTTTAAACCTTCGTGGGACAGTGAAGCATGGACAAGGACATCAACATGCCGTCTACACACATGTCTGATCGGTCCTCCATGAAACGTCTCCCAGGCTTGGATTCGACCAAGCTTAAGGAGTGCACTTGCGCATCTCCTAAACCCTAATCCGACGGTCGCAGATGTGGGTCGCAAGTCATCTTGTCCGTCCAACTTCGCCAGTTTGGATGGACGACCTAGGATTGGAGTTAGGCGACCAGTGAGGTATCACCATGATCACCGTCTGCCACTCTGCCACAACATGTGTTCGGCCAAGGGAGGATTTGCTAGCGCAGCCTCCAAACCCTCACGTGAAGTAGGCAAGGAATAATTCTCAACATCGATGCTTCATATATGCTGAATACATTCGATACATAACATGCATGGAATACACACGATACTTTACAAGCATCGACTTCCTAAATAACTTAGTTATTTAACTAGCATTACATGCTACCTTTTGTGGGTCCCACGATCCGCACACTCGGGACATCAATCATGTCACAAACTGGGGGATACATACTGGGGTATTGGTCTGGCGGTTTACAGCATGCAGCGTGCAACGCGCCATCACAAGAACGTGTCAGGAAGACATGGACGGTTAGTGATGATAGGAGAAGTGGGCAAGATCGATCGTGTGACACTAACACAACTCCACTACTCCATCACTCCACTTCCTCCACTTCCCACGAGAGACGTGAGTAAGGCTCAAATGACTTGTATAAATAGGTTCTCCGCCCTATTTCCAGAAGACAAGACAACACAGAAACCAAGTGTTAATACACAACGTATTCAAACACCTAGAGCCTGCTTGCATTATTCGTAAGCCTGCTTACCTGTCTGTTACAAGTCATAAACAAGCCTACACTTTCACAATCTCAACACCTTCTTTGCTTCCCTCCCTAAGATCAACCCCATCTTCTTCACTTTGTAACTGAAACAAGTCTGGAACGACCATTTCTTGGTTTAGGCCAGAATTGTATAGATTGATCTCGAATCAAAATCACTCATCGCGCAGTGCATTTATTTAGGGTTTAGATTCATTCCTCATCCACACACCCCAAATTACCAAATCCGGCAGGAATAGTTTTCACCCATAAACAATAGTGAAGGATCCATTTTGTGGGGTTTCTATATGTTGAACCCGTATAGTAGGGCGGTTATAGTAGTTTTCACTTTTCTTTTTTAAAAAAAGGTTTACTGTTATAAACGTGTAATTATGTTAAGAATATATAGGGTAAATATCGTTTATTACTGGGACCTCCTTGTGTCTAGCCCAATAAATAGAGGCTCTAATGTTTGTCTAAAATACACATATGAATGAAATCATGTCTCTTTTTCCCCTCTACTTTTATGTCTTCTTCTATTTTACACTATTTACGATCTTAATTTTATTAGTTTAAAAAAAAGGTTTACGATTTTATTCACCAACAATTCTTCGGTAAGAACGACCCAAGCTATCATGTGTTACAATATCGGTTAAGAAGGAAGGACATGTGTTTTCCCATACAAAGGTGGAAGTTGTTATTCCTATTTGTGATTGTTTTTCAACTGCCAAGTTTGCTAGTCTATCTGACCAATGGAACCTTTATTCCAAGGCGATAGTGTTTTTCTCTTGGATGGAAAATCAGCTGGCATTTTGGTTTTCTCCGACTTTGTACATATTTTTTCGATTTATCACGTAATGTGTACAATTTTTATTTTTTTTAATGGGTTAGTATAGTGGGTAGTTAGTGGCCTCTAAATATTACTAGTAATTATAAAATTCAAGGACGGAAGCTCTACCTCCTCCAAGGGAGGGAGGGAGCATAGGAACTATAAGGCCACTTGATGGTTCTCAAAACCCCAATACGTTCATAGATTCTTTTTTACTACTAAGGTCTGTTCCTATGGGAGGTAGTATAAAAGTTTTTTTGCCATGCCACATGGCATGGCAAACTACTTTCCCCACTATGGTAAAACTGGCAAATTTTATTAAAGTAGTATATTATATTATGTTTTGTGGGACCCTTATCAATAAAAAAAT
The DNA here is from genome assembly GCA_023529315.1 of Papaver bracteatum. Taxonomy (NCBI): domain Eukaryota; kingdom Viridiplantae; phylum Streptophyta; class Magnoliopsida; order Ranunculales; family Papaveraceae; genus Papaver; species Papaver bracteatum. The sequence continues at coordinate 2,854,404 of JAJJWX010000603.1, forward strand.
TAGTTGTTTATATTTGGTGGGGTCTTTATTAAATTCTAGAGATTATATAATATTTTGTGGGGTCCTTTTGTAATAAAAATCCGTTATAATAACTAAAAAGTATGAGAAAAAAAAAGAACTAAACAATTAATAAGCGATTTACACTACACCGGTAGCGATCTAAACTAGACCGTTCGGTAAAAACTTGACCTGGCCTGGCTAAGTGGAAAATTTTCCACTTAGCCATGCCAGTTTGCCATCTCCATAGTGGGTGCAAAACTGACAAACTTGAGAGTTTTCCATGCCCATAAGAACTGGCCTAACACTGAGTTCAACGAATCTAATAGTATTGTATATCTTTTTATATATATATATTTATATTTATATTCAAAGGACAAAGATCAAAACACACGGGAAAAAAGAATAAGAGAAAAAAACTAAAACTACTCAACAAGTTGAGCAAGGAAAGAAGGAGGTGTTGGAGAAGTCCACCAGAGATTAATCTCCCAGCGAGTTGCGTATTTTGTGAGATTATGTGTTAGTGAGTTAGAATCTCGATCAACGTGGTTATAGATCAACGAATCAACATGCTGCGATATAGAATTGATATCCTTAGTTAGGTGTTTGATTCTACATGGAATCATTGGGTTCTCTTGGTTTAAGAGCGTAATCAACTATAGATAATCTCCCTCGATGATGATACTTTGAAATTGCATCCTCTTGGAAAGATTGAGAGATAACAATACTCTATGTGTCTCAGCTACAAGGAGGTTGTTCTCCTGCAATATAGTTGATGTTGCAGCTAGGAAACTTCATTCCGAGTTCCTAGCTATGAATGCTCCAACGGACTTTGAGTTCTTCACAGCAATATCAAAATTTAGCTTAATCACATTAATTTATCTTAATCACACCAATTTGGGGAGGTAACCATTGGAACTATGTGACGCTAAATTCTAAGGTTTTACTAGCACCAATTTAAATTGAAATGGGTAGTCAAAAGACTAGAGATTGATGATTATACTAGAGCAACAAGATTAAAAAGTAATGAAAGACGAACTAGGGCTTTGAATCCACACCTAAAATGCATAGAATCCCTAATTTGATATATTGGTTCTCCATTAATCAAGGAGCTATAGAGATGCTAGTCTCAAGCTACCTTGAAGATGTGATATAATCACTTGTACACATATATGACTTAACCTCTGCTAATATGTCAATCCCTAGCATTACTTGTCTTTCTAAGGAACAAGTAATCAAGGGTTCAACTAAAATCAGTTCACATAGGATTGACTTTTGATAAAGAATCAACCAAACTACCTAGGATGCTTGACATACAAGGTGAAAGCAAATTGACAAAATTCAGAAGTTAAGACATGTTTATCAATAAAATTCTATGAAAAAGAACAAGTAAAATCAAATAAGAGAATTCTAATTATTAAATGGTTTCATCTCTGCCCTAACAGAGCAGAGATTTTAGAACATAACAAACATTGAAATAAACCCAAAACCTAAAACTATGGCATGCACCTGCTACTCCGGGTTTAGTTTTCAATCCACAATTTCTTTCACTCTTTATACAAAACTCTCTTAATTCTCACTCCCATTTTCAATGAAGTACAATCATAAAATTAAGGATTTGATGTAATTAAACTCAGCACTGAACCGCCAACCTGATGTCTTCATTTATCCGCTGTTGTACATGGTGTTTCAGAGATTTCAGACATTTAATTCGATAAACCCTGCTGCATGTGTTCACCACAGCCACCTTACAACGCCGCCTGACTTTGTCTCCATGTCTTCAAACATTTATTTAGACTCCATATCATGCTTCCAACAATGGGGGGGGGGGGATAGTATTGCAGAGAACCAAACATTCAGACCTTGTGGTCATTTTTGTTGCTCTTAAAAACCAATTATCCGATCTAGATAATCTTGTACAATAGATATTCTATGGTTAGGCCTGAAATGGATGATGGGTGATGATTGATAAGCATGTAAGTGCTACATTTTATACCCATATTTATATTAGTTAGGACTCGATATTTTTGCTAATGACATTATTTTTGTGCTTTTGTAGGAGAAATGGATTACCGAAAGAATAGATGGTTAAATGGAGGCTTAATTGGCATTTGCCCCGATTATGCCAAAGTGCCGTGTTATTTCCTGATTACTCGACTCACCAAAGCGCATCACTGCTGGGAAGTCAATAAGAAAATCAAAGGATTGTATAGGTTTGTTGCAACGAGCCAGGCCTATTTGGAGTTAAATGATAATGAGACATGGCCTCCACTACAACCACAAGCTGGAGTGTTGCAACTACATCTTACAAGGCATATTCCCTTCTTTGGGAAGGAAAAGAAATTCTCATTTCTGATAAAACCAAGAGATTGTTCGAACTGGTGACGAGATGGAGAATGATTGGAAGGAATGCAAAATGCTAGCTCTTGCCGAGATTTAGCTGGTCTATTGTGATCTGTGGAAGAAGATATGATGGAGGGTACGGATATGTTCAAGGTACCGGTTGTTCTTGAGGAAGAGACGCACGAAAGGGGATTTAGCGAGATGTTTTGGAAGGCTCAGATAATTGCAGGCGATGGTGTACTCGAGTTTATGGGATGTCTGATCAAATGGTGCAGTTTAGTCGAATATAGTAAGAGTGTTATATTTCATGTCGGTTAAGTGTCCGTACGGTTCTGTTAGTGTCCGTATATTTCTTGCTTTTCCGTTAGTTAAGTACAGCTGTCTGTGACAGTCTGTCACTGCTTTGTCAGCCTATATAATGGCTTGTACTCTTCTTTCTTCTGTAACAATTGTGTGGTGAATAATACAATCACTTTCATTCACTCATTTCTTCATGGTATCAGAGCCGATCTGGGCCTGATAACCTTTTCTTGCTTCCGCCATTAAACCTGCAAACAAGAAGCTTCAGCAACTCCTGATTCGACATGGAATCAAGCATCACTAAGGTACCTTTGAATACAATTTCTAGTATTGTACCTTCTAAACTTCAAGAGCACTATTTTCTCACTTGGAAAGCTCTAATTCTTCCCTTATTCAAACGATACAATGTTCTTGGTTACATTGATGGAACAAAAAGGTGTCCAAACAAGTTTGTTTATGCTCAAAGAAACGCTGCTCCTGAAGAAAAAATCAATACTGCTTGGCTTAAATGGAATGAAAAAGATCAAACTCTCATTCTTTGGATTCGGTCGACTATTTCTGAGAGTGTAATCACTTATGTTGCTGGTCCTACTACTTCCTATGAACTTTGGCAGTCTATTGAACAAAGATTTACTGCGATCTCTTCAACTCACATCATTCAACTCCGAACAAGACTCTCTTCCATCAAACAAGGTAACAGTACTATGATTGATTATCTTAATTCGATCAAGAAAATTTCTGATTCTTTATCTGCTGCTGGATCACCAATCTGTGAGTCTGAGATGATTGTTAGTGTTCTTAATGGTCTTAGTTCCAACTTTGATTCCTTCTCTACATACATCCGTGTTAGAAATCCACCTGTGACCTTGGGTGAATTACATAATCTTATGTTGAGTGAAGATATTGTTATAGCAGAAAGATCCAAAACTGTTGTTAATTCTGAAGAAGCAAAAGCTTTTGCTGCTTTTAGAGTTCAAAGATATTTTCCTCAAAATAACAGTTTCAGATCTAATTCTTAATACTATTCAAGACCTCAATATCGTCCTTCTCACTCACCAACCTCACATTATCCTACCATTTCATCTGCATATTCCTTTTCTAACAAACATTACACCACAAATCCCTTCACTCAACCACCAAATCCATCTCCCAATGATTCACCCTATTTTGGAGGTTCTTTCAACATGAAACCACACAAACCTACCTGTCAAATTTGTTTCAAATTTGGACACTCAGCTATAGAATGCAATCAACGAATGAATTTTGCATATCAAGGTCGTCCAATTCCATCAAATATTCATGCCATGATGGCTATTGCAGATGTTCTTGGTGAAAAACCATGGTACTGTGACTCTGGTGCTACTACACATATTACTTCTGATGCCTCAGATTTACAAGAGTTTCATTCTTACAGTGGTACTGAACAAATTACTACAGCTAGTGGAGAAGGTATGGCAATCTCAGATATAGGTACTTCTACTAAATTCTTGTTTAATACTTCAGTTAAACTACCTAGATTGCTTCATGTTCCTACTGCTTCTCATAAACTCCTCTTAGTACATAAATTTACAAAGGATAATAACTATAGTATAACCTTTGAGGGTGACAACATCTCTGTGAAGGATCTCAAATCTGGGAGGAACATTTTCCAAGGGCAGAGTGATAAAGGTTTATATCCAATTCATTTGACACCAACAACAACAACTGATATTTTTGCTGAAACAACACCTGCTATTTCTGAGGCTTCATCAACATATCCAACTTTTTCTACTATCAAAGTGTCTTCTCAACTACTTCATAAAAGACTAGGCCATCTATCCTTTCAATCCATGCAAAGACTTACTCACCTGTTTCCAGATAGACTCTCAACTAAACCTTTTGTTTGTAATGATTGTCAACTAGGAAGAGCTCATAAGCTACCTTTTTATGTTTCTCAGTCTGAGTCAACCTCACCACTGCAATTGTTGCAGATGGATCTTTGGGGACCTTGTCCTGTACTGTCTTGTAATGGTTTTTATTACTACTGCAACATCATTAATGATTATAGTAAGTACCGTTGGGTCTTTCCATTAATAAGAAAATCAGACTTCATTACCACTTTTAATACTTTCAAACTTCAAGTTGAGAATTACTTTGATTTAAAGATAAAAGTGATCAGAACAGATGAGGGAGGAGAGTTCCTTAATAATGAACTTAGTTTATTTCTGGCTACTAATGGAGTCCAACATCAATACTGTTGTGCATATACACCAGAACAAAATGGTGTAGCTGAGAGTAAACACAAGCATCTCATTGGTATCTGCAGGACATTGCTTATTCAGTCTAACCTTGCTGACTGCTTCTGGTTTGATGCTCTACAAACATCCAATTACTTAATCAACAGATTACCTGCTGCCTCTATTTCATTCAAGTCTCCTTATGAAATGTTATATGGAACTACTCCAAATTATACTTCTCTAAGGGTTTTTTGTTCTACTTGTTATCCTTGGCTCAAACCTTACACTCACTCCAAGCTGGAACCAAGAAGCAAAGTATGCATCTTTATAGGTTATTCTTCTTCTCAGAAAGGATATAGGTTTCTTGAACCTTGCTCAGGAAGAATTTACATCTATAGACATGTTAACTTTAATGAAGAATATTTTCCAGCTCTCACAATGCAGCTTGACAAGGTTTCAAATTTATCTTCCCAGAAGTCTCAGCTACACTCAAGGTCTTTAGTGCAACCTTCTGCTTCTCCAGAAACTACCACACTAAATACTATCTCATCAGTAGTTCAACCATCTGTCTCCAGGGATTTATCAACTTCTTCACTTGCTGATTCATTACCTACTTCAGAATCAATTGTGGATGCTTCATCAGTTCCAACTTCAATTGTAGATGCTTCATCAGTTACACCTTCTACTTCATCCAAGTATTTTGTCACCAATGCTCACTCTATGACTACTGGAGGGAAGAGAGGCATATTCAAGCCAAAACAACCAAAAGCCTTATTCTCCACCAAATATCCAGTACCCACATGTTTACTAGCCTCTACTACTGATGTTATTCCCACTACAGTTGCTCAAGCCAAAAAGATTCCTCAGTGGCTCAGTTCTTTGGTCACTGAATGTACTTCTCTGAAAACTGCAGGCACTTGGACCCTTGAACCACCTCACCCTTCTCAAAATGTGGTAGGTTGCAAATGGGTTTTCAAAATAAAGAGAAACCCTGATGGTACCATTGATAAATACAAGTCTAGGCTTGTTGCAAAGGGTTATCATCATCAGGATGGTCTAGACTATGAAGAAACCTTCAGTCTAGTTGCCAAACCTACAACTGTCAGACTTGTACTTTCTCTTGCTATTCATAATAATTGGCATGTTAAACATCTTGACATTAGCAATTCTTTCCTTCATGGAGATCTTAGATAAGTTGTTTATATGACTCAACCACCAGGTTTTCAAGATCCATAGAAGCCAGATTATGTATGCAGATTACATAAATCAATCTATGGACTTAAGCAAGATCCAAGAGCTTGGTATGAAAAAATAATGGATGCTCTTCTATCTCTTGGGTTTGAAGCTTTTCAAGCTGATACTTCTCTCTTTACTCTTAAACATGGTGACCTCATTATCATCATCCTTGTTTATGTTGATGATATTCTCATTACTGGATCATCTCTTACATCTTGCAATCAGGTCATCTCTCAACTCTCACTTTCTTTTCATGTCAAAGACTTGGGTCCTATTCATTACTTTCTGGGCTTAGAGATCAAACGAAACACTTTTGATATGCATCTTTCTCAGAAAAAATACATTATTAATCTCTTAAAGAAGATAAACATGTTAGATGCCAAGCCTTGCTCTTCTCCAGCAATTGCAGATACTAAAATGAGTAAATTTGAAGGTGATCTCCTACCAGATGCTTCAGACTATAGGTCTCTTGTTGGTGCTTTACAGTATATTACATGGACAAGACCAGAAATATGTTATGATGTTAATCAGGTTTGTCAACACATGAGTCAACCTACTACTGTTCATCTTGTTGCAACTAAATGTATTCTCAGATATCTCAAGGGTACTCTTGATCATGGGATTGTCTTGCAACAAGGTCTCACAGCCTTATTATCTTATTCTGATTCAAACTGGGCTGGTAACCCAGATGATAGACGCTCTACAAGTGGTTTTTATGTTTTCTTTGGAGGCAGCCCTATCTCTTGGTCGTCTAAGAAGCAAACTACTGTTGCTCGTAGCTCCACTGAAGCTGAATATAGATCCTTAGCCTACACAGCTACAGAGGTTCTTTGGGTCTGTCAACTTCTAAAAGACTTCAATGTTTTTATTTCTACCTCTCTTTCTCTTGGCTGTGACAATAAGAGCTCTATTTCAGTTGCAACTAATCCTACATTGCACAATCGTATGAAGCATGTAGCTATTGACTACCATTTCATCAGGGAGTTGATTCAAAATAAGGTGCTTCGCATTTACTATGTTTCAACTAACTCTATAGTTGCAGATATTTTCACCAAAGGCTTAAGTGCAGCTAGGTTTGAGTTTCTGCAATACAAGCTGAGAGTTCGTTCACTTCCTCAGCTTGAGGGGGGCTAGTAAGAGTGTTATATTTCATGTCGGTTAAGTGTCCGTACGGTTATGTTAGTGTCCGTACATTTCTTGCTTTTCCGTCAGTTAAGTACAGCTATCTGTGATAGTCTGTCACTGCTTTGTAAGCATATATAATGGCTTGTACTCTTCTTGCTTTTGTAACAATTATGTGGTGAATAATACAATCACTTTCATTCACTCATTTCTTCAGAATGGAGGATAGTCAGTGAGAATGGAAGTAATTCTCGAGTAATAGCAGTGATTGGTGATGGCAAGGAATGAAGGTATTTTAGGAGTTCGATTCTTGAAGCTCACTGGAGTTGTGTTTACATGGAGAGTGGACAGAAGTCAGTTGGATTGTACACGGGTTTGAGTAGCAGAAATCTTTGGATGCCAGTTTCGAGTTCGAGTGAACATCATGGAATTGTCGAGAGAGGATTATGAGATTTGTGTCATATTTGAATGGCAGCATCTCTCTTCAAAGTTATTAGAAGATATGAGAATCTGGATTGGTTAAGCTATTGGAAATCTTTCCAAGGCAGTGGTCGAATTCAGGGAGCTGCGAAGCTAGGTGCTGGAGCTTTGTTTGAGAATAATGAGCAGTTGAGACGTAAATGAAGACGAACTCGAATGGAGTTGGATGCAGTTTAATCGGAAGTCTCATGGAGCAAAGACATGATCGACTAGTGAAATGCAGGTGATTATTAGATGGCTGGAGTTTTCTGTGGGCAGTGATGGATTATTGTTTAAAAGGCATGCAGACGTAATGGAGAAGAAGATGGATGTGGCTGAGTCGGACATGTTACCAGTTGATGGTAGTCTTAACAGCAGCTACGAGTTCACATGGAGCTCAAGTTACTTGTCAAAACGTTCATGTAGATGGTACTGTTTTTGTTGGTGACTCAATTGACTGCATGCAGTGATGGTTAGATGGAGTCCTAGGTATAGTGTTTCTCTCGAGTTCATGGCAGCAACACAAAGAGAGATTGTTGCAGGAAGTTGTCGGCTGTAGAATTCATGATTGTTGCTCACGGGAAATGGAATGAGAGTTGTGCTTGAGATATTGACAGGCGGAAAGGTTTGCATTGATTGCATGGACTGAAAGTAGTGCCGGCCAGTGGAGGAAAAGGCTCAAGTAGTGGGCCTTGGCAGTTCTTGGTACGGTTCTGAACATGGGTTAAATTCGTACCGGGCCTTGGAAGTAATCCCCTAGGTCTAGACTGAAAGTTATGGGATCACTTGGATATAAACATTTTTTTTCTTTCGAGGAGACGGCCAAAGATCGGATACTGGACAGAAAGCCGCAAGCAAGAGAAGAATATAGAAGTGCGGCGGCCTTGGAGGTTACTAGAACAATCGAGAAGGAAGAAGACGAAGTGACGGTTTAATCTTTCTAATCTTTCGTTCATTATTTTAAGGATTTTTATAAATCCATAGCTATGTGTAGCTAGACTTTTCGTAACTAGGGTTTACATGTGAATCCACTTTTGGGTATTAGGCTAATCGAATGGATTATATAGCATTAGACCATTATGATTTGAATAAGATTAATATTTGATTATTGTTTATCGATTTATCAAAATTTGGGTTGTTGCTTCACCGGTTTTCATAACCTTTGTGCATAATTGTTAGGATCGAAAATATATTTGTCTACTTATTTGATGTTCCATGCTTAGGTTAAATCCTTTGATGGGGTATGCTTAGAATAGCCTTGTATTATTTGAGAACCTAAAATTAGTTTTATTTTATTATCTCGCTAATGCAATTTGATGGTGCATGCTTTGGTTTAGTCTTTTGATGTGCCATGCTTAGGGTGTCCCAACGATATTTGCGACTCTGATACATATAATAGGTGATGTTAATAAAACAAACGATAAATAAATATTCATTGAGTTATGTTTTATTTCAGTAATTGAATAGAAATTGTGGTGGATACATTGAACTCTGGTTACCAGCTTTCTCTTTTGATTCGTTTTGTTACCTTAGATTAATTTTTTTGTCATTCTCCTTTCAAACATCCAAAAACATTATTGCTGGTTAATTGATTATTGGTATTTCCACCGCTCCTTGTGGGAACGACCCGTACTTGCCTCTGTCTACTAGTTAGACACCGTGCGATTGCGGTTTATACATATAGGCATCTCCGGATCCTATTAATTTTTGGCGCCGCTGCCGGGGAGCGGCTGAAGAATATTGTAATTAGTATTTTTGATTTTGTAAATAGTTAGATTTTTTTTTATTTTTTTTACAATATTTTTTTATATTAGGATTATTTTTTCCTTTTGACATGTTTTGTGCTTCAGAATTTTATTTCAGGTACCTTTTTGAGGATGATGACTTCTTCCGAGGAGACGTCATCTAAGATGACATTGGAAGAATATAAGCGTAAAAGGTCAAATCATCAGGCAACCTCATCAGAGATGACGCTTGGTGAATACATGCATAGGCAACGGCATGGAGTTTCTGATCCACATCTGGTAAGTGAAGAATCGCCTCTAATGATATATGAGAAGTATTATAAACGCACACTACCTAGTTTGGAGAAAAGGTTAAGAATTCTAGCATGCCAAGAGTTATATGCAGATGGTGATTTAGAGGAATCTGTTTATACAGAAGATACTATTGTTTATTCTAACGACTTTGAGACAGTAGACGTTTATCATGAGATACCTTCTAGTTATTCGAATAGTGAGATTCTAGTTGCAGATAACGGTGAGTCGATTCATGATATTGTTGTCCCATTGAGCTCCTCTTTCGCTGATCCATCTTGTGATTTTATAAATGCATATGTGAATGTTGAACATATTGATATTAGTCAGATAACTTGTACCGATAATTTTGAGCCTTTATCTGTTTGTTTAGCACACTTTGTTGATTCGAATGACCCGATGCTTATTGATATTGTCAATACATTGCGACCTCCAATGGTTAATCAAGGTAACTCCATAATGGAAATTATTTCCACGGACTTATAACCAGATTTAAGAGCTACCGAGTTTGATAAACTTGAACCATTATATACAGGTTTAAACCATTGTGTTGAGTTTGATAATCTGGTACCTTTTTGCATTGTCAATACATTGCTTCCTTTGATTTATAGTGAAGATAATGTATCGACCGAATGTATTTCAGCTGATTTAGAACCCGATTTAGAGTGTGCTTCTCAAAAACAAACTGTCAAATAATCTGAACTTGTTGCTTATGGGAGTGATTTACTTATCCCGACCATACATTATTCGAGTATCACTTACAGTTTTCTTTTGGGAATGAATTTACACATCTTTTTGGAGATTTATAGTGTTTTCAGGTTCATTTTGGCGGCTGATCTGATTTGTTGGATTGATCCCCAACTTTTCAGACTATACATATATGATTTGCAGTTTACTTTGGTGCAACCTCACCTTGTTTGAGGTTCTTCTTTATGTGCGAAAACATGGATACAAAGATTATGCTTTATGGGAGTCAACCCATACAATTATGCTTCATGGGAGTCAACCCATCAGATTTGTTTTCTTTCCTCTATCTTTTATTTGTTTGCTTGAATTTCTCATCTTAATTTCTACGTTGGATGACTCAATTACATTGAGGACAATGTAATGTTTAAGTGTGGGGAAGTAGCATTTTCGTTAGGAATTTTCATTAAAAAAAATTACATGATATGACGAGTTGTGTAGCGGGTCTTTTTTTTTTTTTTTTTAAAAAGAAAAGATGATCAGCTGTATAGCGGGTCTTAAAAAATATATATATATATTACTATGATTGTCAAAATTATGACCAGCTGTAGAGCGGGTCTAAAAAAAATGATGACTAGCTGTTGAGCAGGTCTATTCCTTTCCTTATCATTTTATGACCAGCTGTGGAGCGGGTCAATTTTCTGTTTTGCTCGAGGATTAGCAAAATATAAGTGTGGGGGTGTTGATAACCACGCAAGTGCTATATTTTATACCCATATTTATATTAGTCAGGACTCGATATTTTTGCTAATGGCATTATTTTAGTGCTTTTGTAGAAAGTACAGGAGAATTGGATTACCGAAAGAATAGATGGTTAATTGGAGGCTTAATTGGCATTTGCCCCGATCATGCCAAAGTGTCGTGTCATTTCCTGATTGCTAGACTCACCAAAGCGCATCACTGCTGGGAAGTCAATAAGCAAAGCAAAGGATTATCTAGGTTTGTTGCAATGAGCCAGGCCCATTTGGAGTTAAATGATAATGACACATGGGGAAATTAGGGGGAGACCCAAAAAAAATAATATTCTCGTTGTCAAACCCACAATTAATTTTTGGTACTGTCACACCCATAATTATATGAAATTATTAGGGAATCAATACATAATTCGTTATGCATACTATCTTTTCAGGCATAACTCGTTATGCTGCCTAATTTTTCAGGGGTATAATTGGAAGCGCAACTTGGACATAACATATCTAAAAATCCGCGCCTTAAAATTTTACAAATTTTATATCGTTGGAAATCTTTTTAAAAGAGCTACGCAAAGAGTACAAACAAGAATATCAAATTTTTATTTTTCACGAAAAAAACGGAGGTGATCCTCATTTTAGGGAAAGTTTTCGAAAACTTGATACATAACCATTATGCAGTCACCAAAAACGATGCATAACACATTCTGCAGACGCCTAACGAATTATGCAACCATTTTCTCCACTGCATAACAAATTATGCATTTGGATAACAAAGTTATGCATCTATAACAAGTTATGTAACCATTGTTTTGGTTGATTTTAGTGCGTACATAAAAAAAATTGATGCATAATGCAGTATGCATCATATTTACGGATGCATATCAGGTTATGCATCAATTTTCTCGATGCATAAAAGATTATGCAGCAATTTTCTCGATGCATAACGCATTATACAGTCATATTTTCGGATGCATAACAGGTTATGCATCCATTTTCTTGACTGCATAACATGTTATGCAGATATTATTATAGGTGCATAACGTGTTAAGCAACTTTTTTTTTGTTGGTTTCAATACTAACAAAAAATAGCTGCATAAGGTGTTATGCAACCATTCTTAGTACTGCATAACAAGTTATGCAAACAAAAAAAGGCTGCATAACTTGTCATGCACCTACAACAATAGCTTGTGCTTCTCTACAAATACTCTTAGCATATCTCGAATTCTCGGAATTCTTGTGCTGCCACCAACAAGAATAACTTCATGAAATTGAGAAATCCCAGAAAATTGAAGACACTGGACAATTGCTTCCTGAAATTTATCAAACAATTCCTTGTATTCCATATCATACACATGTTGCGTCATAGGAAAACTCTTTAGAAGAAATTCTATGGGAGATTGAACATAATACATCGCATCACCTCTCAGTTTTACTTCCTTGAATCACACAACACCTTCTCCCTTGGAGAATATGCATCGATCTCATGGCAGTGAGCATCAGTATCTCAATGTAAACACCATCTACTGATGGTCCACCAATAATGGTTGTTATTGGAAGATGTATATATCAAACAAAATCAATCAAAAAAATTCTGATAAAAAATGAAACATTTCTCAATCATTTGACTCAAGTTTTGAACCGAGAACTTAATTGGCAAACAAATATGTACAGAAACTTTGGGTCAATTTCGATAAGAACCACGAACTTTACAAACACAAATTAAACAAAATGTGCCCTAATTCTCAAATCGAATAAAGTTCTTCTCTTTGTGAAGGAGGCTACATAGATAGAGAGATTTAGGAGATAATTATACAAATGAAAGATTAACTCCTTACCTGGATCGTGAAAAGCTCCTTAGCCAAATTCCGAAGACTTTGTCTTCTCCACTGTTAATTTTTTCTAAATTGCTCAACAACTGGTAATTGCAACAATAACCCAATAACAAATTCTTCTCAATTGCTCAATCACCAACAACAAACCCATATCAATATCAACTCCAATTTTCATTCAATTATCGGTACCAGTAAACCTTAAATCTTCTTCGTGTTCTATTCATATTCATCGATTTAATTTTAGGATTTTCCCGATGGATGATTTTACCTATCGGGAATCCACAGTAGAATGGAGAGGAAGAAGAAAATGAATTGAAGGAGGAAAAAAAAAACAGAAACCTAATTTTCTAAAATTATGGGCCTGTGCGTAATTTAATCACCGAGAATGGGTGCGCGCCTGTGTTTTATTGAGCGTGGGTTTCACAGTGTCCAAACTCTAGAAAATGGGTGTGGCTGTAGTTTTCACATGACACATGGCCTCCACTACAACCACAAGCTGGAGTGTTGCAACTACAGCTTACAAGGCATATTCCCTTCTTTGGGAAGGAAAAGAAATTCTCATTTCTGATAAAACCAAGAGATTGTTCGAACTGGTGACGAGATGGAGAATGATTGGCAGGAATGCAAAATGCTAGCTCTTGCCGAGATTTAGCTGGTCTGTTGTGATCTGTGGAAGAAGATATGATGGAGGGTACAGATATGTTCAAGGTACCGGTTGTTCTTGAGGAAGAGACGCACGAAAGGGGATTCGGCGAGATGTTTTGGAAGGCTCAAATAATTGCAGGCGATGGTGTACTCGAGTTTATGGGATGTCTGATCAAATGGTGCAGTACAGTCGAATGGAGGATAGTCAGTGAGAATGGAAGCAGTGCTTGAGTAATAGCAGTGATTGGTGATGGCAGGGAATGAAGGTATTTTAGGAGTTCGATTCTTAAAGCTCACTGGAGTTGTGTTTACATGGAGAGTGGACAGAAGTCAGTTGTATTGTACACGGGTTTGAGCAGCAGAAATATTTGGATGCCAGTTTCGAGTTCGAGTGAACATCATGGAATTGTCGAGAGCGGATTATGAGATTTGTGTCATATCTGAATGGCAGCATCTCTCTGCAAAGGTATTAGAAGACATGAGAAGTTGGATTGGCTAAGCTATTGGCAATCTTTCCAAGGCAGTGGTCGAATTCAGGGAGCTACGAAGCTAGGTGCTGGAGCTTTGTTTGAGAATAATGAGCAGTTGAGACGTAAATGAAGACGAACTCGAATGGAGTTGGATGCAGTTTAATCGGAAGTCTCATGTAGCGAAGACATGATCGACTAGTGAAATGCAGGTGATTATTAGATTGTTGGAGTTTGATGTGGGCAGTGATGGATTATTTTTTAAAAGGCATGCAGGCGTAATGGAGAAGAAGATGGATGTGGCTGAGTCGGACATGTTACCAGCTGATGGTAGTCTTAACAGCATCTACGAGTTCACATGGAGCTCAAGTTACTTGTCAAAAAGTTCATGTAGATGGTACTGTTTTTGGTGGTGACTCAATTGACTGCATGCAGTGATGGTTAGATGGAGTCCTAGGTATAGTGCTTCTCTCGAGTTCATGGCAGCAACACAGAGAGAGATTGTTGCAGGAAGTTGTCGGCTGTAGAAGTCATGATTGTTGCTCACGGGAAATGGAATGAGAGATGTGCTTGAGATATTGACAGGAGGCAAGGTTTACATTGATTGCATGGACTGAAAGTAGTGTCGGCTGGTGGAGGAAAAGACTCAAGTAGTGGGCCTTGGCAGTTCTTGGTCCGGTTCTGAACATGGGTTGAATTCGGACTGGGCCTTGGAAGTAATCCCCTATGTCTAGACTGAAAGTTCTGGGATTACTTGGATATAAACATTTTTTTTTCGAGGAGACGACCAAAGATCGGGTGCGGGACAGAAAGCCGCAAGCAAGAGAAGAATATAGAAGTGCGACAGCCTTGGAGATTACTAGAACAATCGATAAGGAAGAAGACGAAGTGACGGTTTAATCTTTCTAATCTTTTGTTCATTATTTTAAGGATTTTGAGAAATCCATAGCCATGCGTAGCTAGACTTTTCATAACTAGGGTTTACATGTGAATCCACTTTTGGGTATTAGGCTAATCGAATGGATTATATAGCATTAGACCATTATGATTTGAATAAGATTAATCTTTGATTATTGTTTATCGATTTATCAAAATTTGGGTTGTTGCTTCACCGGTTTTCATAACCTTTGCTCATAATTGTTAGGATCGAAAATATATTTGTCTACTTATTTGATGTTCCATGCTTAGGTTAAATCATTTGATGGGGTATGCTTAGAATAGCCTTGTATTATTTGAGAACCTAAAATTTAGTTTCGTATTATTTTCTCGCTAATGCAATTTGATGGTGCATGCTTTGGTTTAGTCTTTTGATGTGCCATGCTTAGGGTGTCCCAGCGATATTTGCGACTCTGATACATATAATAGGTGATGTTGATAGAACAAACGATAAATAAATATTCATTGAGTTATGTTTCATTTAAGTAATTGAATAAAAATTGTAGTGGATACATTGAACCTTGGTTACCAGCTTTCTCTTTTGATTCGTTTTGTTACCTTAGATTATTTCTTTTGTCATTCTCCTTTCTAACATCCAAAAACATTATTTGCTGGTTAATTGATTGAGAATATTGATTATTGGTATTTCCACCGCTCCTTGTGGGAACGACCCGTACTTTCCTCTGTCTACTAGTTAGGCACCGTGCGATTGCGGTTTATACATATAGACATCTCCGGATCCTATTAATGATAGAAAGGGTGATTCACAGTAGAGAGATGGGAAAATTGCAGAAATATTTGAAATACCAAGCAAAAAGGGGGACAAAGAAAAGATTGGTCGAGTGAATTTCTGGAAGAGAAGGACACAGAGGAAAACTTGTTTCTAGAGAAGGAAAACGGATTTGGTAAAGGTAATAGAATGGATGTTCGGGTGTAAAGCATGAATAACTTGTTTTTGTATGATAATAAAACTTGGGCTTGGATTCTTTTTAATTCTTAACATGGTTATCACTTGAATTTCGGCCCATTGATGCATTTCATGATTAGAGATTTCTACTTCTTGAACTTCTTATCCACTAGCAATACCATTAACTTCATAAATTTGCCAGCACCATGGCTTCCTTCTTCATTACACGTATCTTCTTAAAGCCGACTTGACATCTATCTCGACAACGCATAATAGCTCCACTTTGTACATATATCATGTTCATACCATTCTTTTAATTCCCCTAGCATTACAAAACAAAAATCAGGAACAATTACCACATATTTACTCGTAACGAACAAGAAAAACAAAATACGTAATTTGGCACAAATATTTAGTGCAACAAGATACCGTAAACACCTAAAAAATTATAAGAATATATACAATATTAGGTTCCTATCAATTAAATACTACAGACGCAATCTGGCCTTGATTTTCATGCTTGTAATAATCAATAAAAAGCATGTTGACTCATATAGTATCATTTATATTGGTTGTAGCTTGTTCACCAAAATCATCAAATTCCTCGACTTCCATATTCCCCATAGAAGGTTGGCAACTTGGCATAAAGTCTCGAACTTGTCCTTCATAAGTAACCATCCAGCTATAAATTCCTCGATACTAGTGTTCGTAAAATATTTAGTTCTAAGACCAAGAGCAGAAGCAAACAAAATTACTCTGGCTCTCTGACAATGAAGTGATACATGTTTTAAATCCTCCTCCTATTTAAACAAAAATAACACTTTGGTTCTACATATTGTATAAACCTATTGATGTACTTCCTCCAACCAACTCCCTTATGAAGGATACGCCAAATAAATACTTATACTATTGGTGCAATATTTTTGACTTGCCAGAGTTTCAACTTCCATGGAAAATGATCATTATAACCGGAAGAAGCTTGATTTTGACCATCATAAATGAGTTTTTGGAATGATTTAGGAGTAAATTCACACGACACCAAGATAGTATTAGTGGAAGTTAATATCATGTACATTTGAAACTGTATAAATTCATATTTTTGTAATTAAACGAGATTATTCATTTAAGGGCTTTTTAATAAAGTAGTTAATTATTTGAGTTATAATTACAAAACTGACCGTTTGTCTGAGTCATTATATAAAATGGTCGAGTTTGACATTTTTCGTCTTGTTTAAAAAAAAATATGGATGGTTGTAGTTAACTGTCTAGTGGCAGTTATCCTAGTTAGGAAAAGATATATAAACCCATCTTATGAACTAACCCGACCTTGTTAAAACGGTACCAATAGACTGAGTTACTACCTCGTTAAACCATGAACAATTCATCTTCCTCTCACCAAAACTGTAATGTGTTTTTCCCTAAATTGAATCCAATAAATAATAACATAATGATTGCTTCCTCTATCTCAAAGATCGGAAACAAAAAATAATCAAATTGAAGAACGGTGAAAGTATTTATTTTGAGCATTGCATACAACTTAAAATGTAATCTATTTTTTCCTAGAGTAAAAAATCCATTATACCCAGATCGGTAAATAATCTATTTATCATTCTTCTTTCGGGAGAGTTAAAAAATATTATGATGGTTCCATTTCTTTACATACTTATCTCGCCTGTGATTCAACAATTCCAAAAAAAAAAAAAAAAATCAATCTGATCAAATAGGGAAAATATAATCTTGTATATGTTTTTCATTTTAATATTCTTTCATAAATGAAATATTGGAAATAACCCTCTAATATGTGATGTGAAAACAAAAAAGTTTTGTTACACGGAAATAAAAGCCGATTTAAAAATGATTTAACTACTTTTTAGTTTTTGGTTGGAACTTTGATCTTCAAACGGATCTTCATTTTAATTTGAGATACATTTGTGTTCTGGTTGCTTTTGGTTGGGATAAGGATGAAGGATATAGTAATGCACTTTCTGCAGCAATAGAGTGGCACATATGAAAAGCAAGGTGTGATAAATTCTTTAGGAGGACTAAACAGAATCCTGAATCAACCTATGCAAGAGCAAAACCATTTTAGTTTGAATATTTTTGTGACAACAAAGATAAAAAAAATAGCATATATACACAAACTCGATAGAGTACTAGATGATTACCTAGTTAGACACGATTAATTAATGGAACATTAAAAATCAAAATTGTTGCAACATGGAACAAGGACACTAACATTCCTTTAAATAGTATGACTATGAAAAATTACAATATTCCGGGACTTCAATAATGCATACAATTTTTTTAGTTTACACTGGTGTACAACTGTGTACACATCTGCAAAAATCCAGAAAACCCAAAATCCATACTCACAAACATGCAATATATTCACAAACAGGACAATGGTGTACGACTATGTACATACCTACAAAAATCCAGAAAATTCAACATCTATACTAACAGAACATGTCATACATTCATGCGACATGAAAATGGTGTACAACTATGTTCACATCTACAAAATCCAGAAAATTTAACACCCATACCCACAGAACATGTCATATATTCATGAGACAAGACAAGATCACCAGTTAGTACACACATACAACTTGAAATTGTCTATCAAAGCACCAATAACGCTACCCGTATTGGATAAATATAATATGGAAACTCATATGGTTTTGAACCATCAAACTCTGCAAACCTTATAATAGGCTTGCGGCGCTCTACCTTTTTGAGCTTATGAGCCCCTAAATTTGAAGCATATAAAACCAAATAATACCCAATGAATATGAAGTGTGGCATATCATCAACCCTAATATCATCCACAACATTACTTAGGGTCAACTATACCAAAAACAAGGTTTTGAGTTCAATTGCGAAGGTTTTTTTGTGAAGATCACTTGAATAACAAATAATTCCCCTAATTAGAACCAAACAATAAGGATATTAAACTTAAATACAAATAAACTTACCCTAGTGATATCCACCATTTATAAAGAAAATAATCAAAAGGTTATCATATTTGCGTCATATTTGTGTCCAATAGTCTTCACTTTGCGACCAAGTGATTCATGTATCCATTAAAAAAAAATTTGATGTCAAAGGTGCGTAAGGATATAATGCAGTTTTGTACCATTAATAATCAACATGTGTGCAACTATGTACACATTAACAATCAACGGGTGTACATGTGTGTGTACATTAATAATCAGCATGTGTATACCTATGTGCACATTATCAATTTACACGTGTACAACTATGTACATCCAAAACATGTATACGACTATGATCGTACCTGCGAGTTTCAACATGTGTACAACTATGTACACCCAAAACATGTGTACAACTATGATCATACCTGCAAGTTTCAACAAGTGTACAGTTATATGAATCAATATATGTACAATCATGTGCACATTAAAAAAACATGTGCAAGTACAACTGTGTGCACATTAATACTTCAAAAATAAAATATGCACAAACCGGTAAGGTAGGTGTTTAGAGTATCACATAGTATTCCAGGATCATCAATTCTCTATATAATAACAGAGTATTTTCGAGCGCTCTCATTCACCGGAGCTCCACATTAATTCTCTCTCCTGGTTGATTCTGGCCCCACCAATTTTTCATTTTATTTGAAGATATTAAATTTAGACCAATAAAATTCAAGGAAAATATTTTTTTTCCAATAATAAAATAGCAAAATCTTTTAAAAATAAATTAACCTAAAATAGCTAAATCTTAAATATCTCATAACATGCCAAAAATATATCAATGGATAATTAATCACATAATCCACGATTTCATCATGATAATCAACAAATTAAATCACAGAATCCATGATTTCATCATGATAATCAACAAATAATGCATCGATCCCACAATAAATCAATAATCATCACATAAAAAATAAATAAATAACGTCAAATGTCCAGTGTCCGTTTACATTATTAAAAAATAGAATTTTCCTAATTACAACCCAAAATATATAATAACAGAGTTTTTTCGAGTGTTCTCATTCACCGGAGCTCCACATTAATTCTCTCTTCTGATTAATTGTCTCTTTTGGTTGATTCTGGCCCCACCAATTTTTAATTTTGTTTGAAGATATTAAATTTAGACCAATCAAATTCAAGGAAAATATTTTCTTTTCCAATAATAAAATAGCAAAATATTAAAAAAAAAAGAATAACCTGAAATAGCTAAATCTTAAATATCTCATAACATGCCAAAAATATATTAATGGATAATTAATCACATAATCCACGATTTCATCATGATAATCAACAAATTAAATAACAGAATCCACGATTTCATCATGATAATCAACAAATAATGCATTGATCCCACAATAAATCAATAATCATCACATAAAAAATAAATAAATAACGTCAAATGTCCAATGTCCGTTTACATTCTTAAAAAATAGAATTTTCCTAATTACAACCCAAAACTATCAATTAAACTACAAAATAAATAAATCGAAAGAGAAAAAAAAAATTATTAGCTCGGTCATGGGTACTAACCTTTTGATCCGAGAATCTCTTTTGCGTGTATTTTTTTTAGTGGTTCTGCACAACAGTTGGATTTTTGTTAGTATTTTGGATAAATAATTGAGAGCAAAGATTATGAAAATCAAAACTAACGAGCATGAAAAAAAAATCTCCAAAACAATCATAATCGTCCTAATTTCACTGTTATTTTTCTTAACTTTGTTTTTTTCATATTTAAAAATAAAATATGTTTAGAATAGAAAATGGTTTAGATATTCTGTGTGCAAAAATAGGAGGATATCTAACTTTCATCAATATTGTGTTATTATTTCCTGAGTTGAGGATTTTACACAAAATACTTTCTGTGAATTTTAAATTTGAACTTAGGGAACAAAACTAATAATAGTGTAGTTATTTTCCGATAATGAATCGATAGATATATAACAACATTATATTTTAAGATTTTTTTCCCGATAAATATAAGATTTTAATTCCGAATGTTCTAATATGCAAATAAAGATTAGGGAAGAAAATATTTTTCTTAGTAAATAAAATATATAAATTCCAAAAGTTATACTCTTATATGCTTATAAAAAAAAGGCAATATTCTCTTCCTGTATATAAATGCTTGAGCAAAAGCCACGCCTCATTATTTTGGCTGGATTCTCTGGATTTTTTGTTTGTTTTTTTTTATTCAATTCGTTTATGGATGCTTACGATTGATCATGATCTGATATGTGTTTTTTATTTGTTTTGCAGGATATAATGGAAATGTGTGCAGTCGATTGGCGCCGCTTCTTTAATATGAAAACTGGTCGGGTGATTTTTATTTTCCTTCTAATTATGTATTCAAGTCTAAAATCTTTATTAAAGTCTTCCGTGATAAAAAAACTGCCAATTGTTTTGATGATCCGTAATTTTTTTTTCTACAGGGTTAATTGATGAATATATGAGATTTGCGTCTCTACTACCATGATGTGTCAACTCATTTTCCACTTCTATATTAAGTGGTATTATTCTGCATTGTTTTGTAGATATTAAGGGTGTTAACGTTTGACAAAGGAAGGAGTGAAGGGAACAAAAGGACGAAGGTTTTCGAAATGGGAAAGTACCCATTTTTCGTATGCTCTGCATACAATTAATTGTATATCTCTCAATTTTTACAATTATAATTCCAAACTGATTATCACAACTGGAGTAAAATTAACAAACCATTGATGAAGAAAAGATCGGTAATTAATTTTTAAGATTAAAATACATAGAGTTTTGGATGTTTACCGTGATCAGAACGTGCTTCCTTCTCCGCAAAAAATAAATACATGATAATCTTGTCCAATAGCCAAAAGTACAATATCGTTAGTGGAGAATCGAAGGTATTACGTAATTAATTTTTTGAGAAGAGCGAAAAACATTAGTGAAAATTGTAAATATTGTGCATTCCATAATAATAATAAAAAGTTTCATTCTTAACGTTTAATGATGCTCGGTTTTTTTTTTTTTTTGGAGCAAAAATATCACAACTGGTACATATGGAGATATCCATAAATATGGTGGCTATCCAAATGAAGTCTATTTATTTTTTAAGATATTTGCTTGATATTATTTCCAAGAGTCTGTTTATTTTTTATGGAAACTTTAGTGACTCTCTATTTAAAGCTTTAAGGCGAGATTTTATTCTTTGCACGTTGCTTCTTTGCTAGGGTTTTTTTCTTTCTTCTATTTCTTGCGGCTTAGGGTTTTATTGTCTGATATTTTTCTTTTGTTTTTTATTTGTCATGTATGTTCCTCGAGAGCGTAGAAATTTGTGCCGATGACTGCGGCAACGAAAGGTGATTAGGGTTGATATTGGTCCTTCTTGAGCTTTATGGAAACAAAATAGACTCATGAGAGGTATCGTGAAATAACCTTTTTCGTGTTCTTGTGATATTACATTGATTTTGTTTATTGCAGATGTATTTTTCTTTTGAAGCAAATTATTGCAAATGTTGGTGATACCTTTTATCATTTTCATGTGTAAGATGATGAAACTAATTCTTCTTTTTTCTTTTCAATTCTTTTCAATCTAGATTTTATTTTGGTTTGATTTTTATCCTGTTGCTTCTGTTTTTTTTTTGCAAAAAAAAAAAAGGATCTGAAGATAGAAGACCCTCGATACATGGATGAGGAGATAATTTTTTCTTTATTTTCCTATGGATTTTTTTTTGTTTTTATTTTCTATAATTCTAATCCTCTTATTATCCTACTTTATTTTTATTGTTGATTTAATTAATCAGCAAAAAATAGTCGCAAGGCGGAATTTTAATAGTGAATAATTTGGCAACACATCAATCCAGAGCGATGCGCGTATGTATTAATTTTATTTATAATCATTCGGGTTTTTCAAGTTTTAGATTTTGTTACTCTTGCTCTGTAGCATGTTATGTTATTTCAATTTATTTATGACTTCTGAAATATTTGGTTGTTCGTTTTATAGAAATCATTTTTTCCGGGTTTTAAAATTAGTAAAAAAAAAAAATCGAATGGAAAAAGTTATAATAAAACTAGTAATGAAAATTCTCATATTGGACCTAATAGCAACTGTGTGTAATATATGGTCATGCATGAGTAGATTTGGGTCCAGTTCTTAAGACATTGGTTGATCTGTATCATCTCCTGAAGCTGTTAGAAATTCACATTGGACTCCAACGCTCTCAGGCTCTTGAGCAAAAAGTAATCCACCCAATGCATCTCGATGCAGCAATAACTCGAATGCCTCGCCTCTCCTTAGCGATGCATGAAGAGATTTACAGATATAAGTGATTACGTGAATGAGATGAAGAATGGTAGTATACTTTTAGTAACAGAATTTGAGTAAGTAACGTATCAAAGCTAAGAGTACAGTAAGAGTACCATACTGTATATCTTCCAACTCATTGCATTTCATCTTCAAATGAGGCAATTTCGTGTGAAGTGTTGTATAATTAATGAAACTGGAATTAGACTTGGAATATGTTGCACCACAAGGCAGTGACTTTTTAATATATTTTTTTATTGCATAAGCCTTTTAATTTACTCTCTCCATCCCTGTTAAATGAAAGTATGATTTTGTACGAATCTCATAATACCTGAAAGTCATATTTTTCCACAAATTATGAATAACTCCCTAATATTTTATCGAGAAACTAAGATTTATTCTGTTTTAACGTATTAATATCAATTTGTAACATAGTTCGAAAAGATTAATACCTCTTTTCATTCCTTAAACTGCTTCATAAACCTTTGTCTAAACATGGACAAAAAGATTATAGTTTATTGAATCTTATTAATTTTTAGGGCGTGAGCTTACTGAATTTCTATTAGTTTTCTGATGATTTTTTTTTTGTAAATGATATAAAGTAAACAAGATATGGACCCATGCATAGCACGGGTGACAAACTAGTTTTATAAATACTTTTGAATAAAAGTTAGGTCCTTCAGGTCAGATTATTTACGATAGAAACATTCAAAGGTTCACCATGCAAGTAAACAAAAGAAAAAATAAACGAAAACACTAGGGTAAATACATACTTTAACCGTCATATCCTCATCGAGTATAGCCCCACGTAAATTCAACTCAATTAATGTATGCGTCTCTTAGATATGATTATCATGATCTTTAACCTGAAAAATAAATATTTGACATCAATGAATTGCTCTGAATAGAAAAATATATAAACAAAAGACAACTAATTTGCAGAATTATGACCAACTTCAAAAAGAATAACATGTGTAAAACTATGTAATGTACACCTAAATAATCAACAATGTGTACAACTATGTGCACATTAATAATTTAAAGACAAAATGTAGTAAAGCAAGTGTTTAAAGTATTTGTAGATTGTAGGGAGCCATATAAGAACTTGGACTATTGGTCTTTATAACATTTGATAAGTTTGTTTAGCTAGGCGCTACCTTCTGAACAGTCTCCTAATGTATCCCATAGAAATTTCAAAAGATAGTCTTGCACATCAGTTACTTAATTATGTTCACTGACTGAAAACTCTGCGTGAGCTAGCATTATATTAGTTTGGTCATTTGTTCTTGATGAATGTTTTGGTGATATTCGTATTATCAAACAAAAGTGCAAACAAACTAACAAAACGAATAATAATTACTACGTCGAAAGTATATAGTCTTTGTCCATACACTTCCTACCATCAACCAAATGTTAAAAACTGTTTCAAAGATAATGTCGGTTGTGAAAGGCGTTTTGTAGCCAAGCTCGTGTCTTTTGATTATATATTGATCTAGCATCATGTATCGATGCACTAAAAATAAATCACATTTATGGCCAATAGACATATAAAAAAATAGTGAAATAAAACAAGTAACTAAACTAAATTAGTGTGAACGCTCTGTATATCAGTTGACTGAATGTGAAAAGTGGTAAAATCCCTGAGTATGCTATGATGTTAAAATAAAATAATACCTCGAAAAACAAGAAAAAGATGAACAAGTTCAAAGTACCTACCAAATCCAGAACAAAAATGACAAGATCATTTTTTAAAAACTTGACTTCAAAACAGTGCACACCAACCTCTCTAGTTATGAATGAAACATTCTAGTAACAAACAAGAAGTAGCAGATAGGGCTGCACAAACCCAAACCAACCCATCGACTTAACCCGCGCCTGTCGATTTTTACCGTCACCCTACCCTACTCGTTGATGGAACGGGTCGGCTATGACTTGCACCTCCTAATACACACCTTTTAATACCCGACCTCACCCGCCAAAAAATTTGTCGCCTTAAATATCATAAAATCTTATTCACCCAAGTATATGCACAAACACATTGAAATGATCACTCGCTTAATACAAGTGTTAATAGATAAAAACAAAACATAGGGAAGGTCCAAGTATAAAAAAAAAAAAAAAGGGCCACGTTTTGAAACCTTCTTATGAAAAATCGTTAATAAGATCTCAAAAAAATAATTTAAAAAAAATCTATGTGTAAAAACCAAACCAGTAGAGAGAAATATTATTTGGAAGGTGAAACTTCAAGCCAAATAGACATCAGTTTTCTTCTATCTCTCTGAAATTCCACTTCAAATTTCTTGCAGATTATAATAAGAATTGAAGCAAACCCATACATAATCGAGACATTGATTAAGTTGAGATGGTCAAGCTTAATAGATTCAAAATGAGGTCAAAATTGTTGATACATTAAAAAGATTACCCCTTAACAGGGCTAGGGATCCCCTAAGGAAAGTTCAAGCCTACCATGAAATATAGGGGACTTGAGGACTAAGGCCCAAGTCCAACAAGAATTGGAGAGCAACAAGTGGAAAGGATGGGGAAGGAATTAATTGAGAAGTAAAAGGTCATGATAGGGGGAATGACAATAATAGTAAATAAGGAAGATTTTATAACATGTGTCATGATGTCATGAGAAGAAAGGTTTTGGGAAAATCCTATATAAGAAATGACATAGTACAAGAGAAAGCAAACTCTCTCTCATACTATTCTAGGAAAAGGGGTTGTCATTGTTGTGACTAGGACGTGACCAAACTCGTATTCACCTCTCAACATTTGGCGACCACACCCGGAGGCTCGTCTCCGGTCCATCATGGCACACCTAACAAACGCGGGTATAAGTGCGTCAGGAGATCATCTAATTGGGCGACCAATCAACCTCGATGAAGTGAAGATCGAAGACGAGCAGGACAGCGAGGAAGAAACACCAACATAGGGCACAACCATGACCCCAACCTCGCGGGGATGCCAACCAGGAAAGACAAAAGCAACACAAGAAAAGGATAAACAACATGTAACTAACAACACATAAGCGATACCGCTGACTCTACGAGACATACAGAAAGAATTGGAGAGCAACATCCAAAGAAAACAAGAATCGAAAAAACTAATGAACCAAACAACAACAGCGGAACAAAATACTACTAAGGAGACGCAAAAAGGGAACGCGAGTGACAATCGCGTGCTCACATCAGTAACACAAGAGGCGATTGCAGAGTACTTGGAGACAAACTACCGCATAGCGAAACAAGACAATTATTATTTCATGAATAGAGAATTCCCAAAATCGCTGACGGATACATCATTTACTTGGTATGACAATCCAAAGATAGGAAGCATAGATTCATGGGTGACTATGTCCGTCCTCTTCCTCAGACGAACTACTATTGGAGAAAGTACTTGACATGGCGCGCGTGTATGATATTTAAGGCAAAAAAAATGTGAAAAGACAAAGCGAATGAAAAGTAAAAGGGTAATCTGATCGGCGTATATATAAGCGGTCTTGGAAAGGAGAACGTGGCAGGTACAAAAGTTATAAATAATTGAATGAAAACTAAAAAGGCTTCCGACATGTTGTGGGAAAAATAATCGTCGTGGTGAGCGTAGGGATGATAAAGGGACTCCCCTTTTTCTTGTCTACACGATGGACTGATAGGTGTTGTAAACACCTAATTTTATATCTAGTATTTATGCTTTCTTTGCTATTTTTCTTGTAAATTATGTATCTTATGTTTTGTTTTTGAGTATTTAGGTACTTTGGAGCCATTCGGTTCAAAAGAGGAGGAAACATGGCAAAAGTATTGGAGGCGATTATTTCTCATATTTGCTTTTATTTCTTCATCCTTGTCTGAAAAGTTTGTCGGCTTTAGTGATGCGAATTATGTCTGAAAAGCACGACAACTTTAGTGATGATTCTCATTGAAGAGTATAAGTGAATTTGAGAAATAAGGGACAGCTGTAGCTGGTGGAAGAGCATTTGGAGCAAAAAGGGCAGAAAAGTCATTTCACAAGCAAACACTATTTGGAGCGCATCCAAGGCTAAGGGGCGATTTTCTTTGAAGGAGTACTAAAGGATAATCTGATGTGGTTAAAGGGTAGCCACTTGTTAGGGGGTACTCATTGGGTTATCCCCTAACCTATGTACTGGGGTGTCAATAACCACCCCAATCATTTCCAACCTAAATCGAGAAGACTATCTCAATCATTCTCTCATTCACCAGAAACGGAAATTGAGAGTTAAAATTAGCAGCTGATGCTGCCATTACCAAGATCAAATTGGTGCTTGAGATCGAGAAGCTGTTTTCGTGGTGATTAATGAGGGTTTGATTTCACTGAGAAGAAGGTGCAGTTTGTGTTGGTTGGAGTCGAACTTGGGTTTTGAAATCAACAGATGAAGATATGTTAGGAGATTAGGGGGTTCTGAAATTGTATTAGGGTTCTAGTTGTTGCCAGAGATAGAATGAGTTGGATTGAAATTGTGTTGGAGGTGTTTGAGGTTCAGCTGGTGCTGTTTGATTACAAAGTTGCTGGAGGTCTAAGGATGAATCAGTGGTGGTGATTCTGTTGGCTAGGTATTGAGCTCATGGAAAATAATGGGTCCTGGTGCTGATGGCTGTTTGATTGGTGGTGTATCAAGCCACTATGATGTTGTTTGAGGCTCAGAAGAACGAAATGGAAAAGGGTTTGAAGAAGATAGATCTGTTGCTGCTCTGAATTAGTGAAGAAATGGAGAGGGGTTTCAAGTTATTTTGTTGCAGATGGTGTTGAGATGAAGATGAATTTGGGGTTTGAATCTTAGTGAGCAGTGGACCAAGTTTGTGTGTTCAACCACAGAGTGTGAACTGCTAAGGGTTGTTGCTGGTTAGGAAGAACAATGGAAGGAAGTCAGGGTATTGGTGGCCTGAGGTGATGTAGATGCAGCTACAGGCAGAACTGAGTTGGTGCTTAAGCAGAGTACATGTGGTAGCTGCAGTTTTGGATAATGGCCTGGCATCTGGTGCTGAGGTGGTGAGACTGAGATGCTGTGACCATGGATTGACACCAACTGAGAAGAAAACAAAGTTGAATTTCAGGTGGTATTGATGTTGGCTGAGAGTGCAAGAACTGAACCAAGGAGCAGTTACAGCTGCAGGATGGAATTGGTGGTGCTCAAGTCTGCTTGAAAATGGAGTTTGCATGAGTGTTGTGCCGGTGATGGTCAGTGAACCCAAGATGGTTGGCTTTGTCGAAGGTAATAGCTGGGAATGAATTGCAGGTGGCATTAGGGAGAGTATGTGTGGCTGTATTATATGTTGAAGCTGGTGGTTTTGATGGCACGGTCTTGGCGTTAGTGCAGCTATTACAGAGCATAAGTTGAGGCTAAGGAGCTGGTATGGAGCAGCAGAAATTGGTAGAAAATGTTACAGCTACAGGGCAGGGAAGTTTGATCTTTGTGTCTTTGTCTTGTTAATGAATGGTATTGGGTTTTTCTGTGAAATGGCTGTTACTGCCAGGGTTTGTTTTGAAGGGGGTCTTGCTGATATGCAGAGATGATCTGGTGTGATGAGCTGCTATGTATAGTTTGGTGGCTGTGAATTGCAATACAAAGGAAGACTGAGAAGGATTTATATGAATTGGATGATGGGTGAAGCTCTGTTGGTGGCATTGAAATTGCAGGTGGAATCGCAAGTGCTAGCAATTGCAATGCAACTGGTGATGATTGGTCTGTGTTGCTAATGAGGAGATGGCTTCTTTGGTGAGCTCCAGATATTCAGCCAGAGAAGAATGGGTGGTGGTATGAAGTGTTGATACTGATGTTACAGGGAAGACATGAGCTGCTGGTTTCTGTTGCGGAGAAAATATAGCCATAATGGTTGGAGTATAGAGAAGGCACGGCCAACTTGGTTGTGAATAGAATGGTTTGTGCAGTAGCCTAGTCAGCCGAGTTAGCTGCTGACTCAATTCTGACTCAGTGAGTTTGACCCGGTTGACTAACGGAAGACCGTCAAGTCAAAAATTATCTCTAACGGTGGACTGACGGAATATTTCGTCGAATATTCCCCAGACAGGCAGAATTTTCAGGTGATCGGCGGCGACTTTCCGGTACCGGATTCCGGCCAATTTCCGGTCAAAAACCCAGTTTTCCGACGACCATTTTTGGGACAGATTTTCTACATGGGTTTCTCTTGCTCGTGGGCCGGGTGAATTTCCAACTAACGGACTTTGAAGACAAAACCTATTTTTGGGAGGAGAAAAAGGCTATAAAAAGGAAGTTTTCTACACAATTTAAAACAACGTTTTTATTCTATTCTTTGAATCTTATTTCTTTTGCACAACGTTAAATCTAATTGTGCTTTTACACTTTAGGTTGCTTTTTAAGAAGATTTCACGATAGCATCTTTTAATGTTGTTTGTGATAAAATCAGGAAATAAACGGGATACTCTTGCGATCAAGATATCCTAGGACTTTTGATAATTGAAAGATTAAATACCAATTCTAATCATAGATGAAAAATACATGTTTATGAATGATACTATCCCTTAACCAATATCTTCTCCTTATTGATTATTCCAACTATTTACTTTGCTTTGTTTAATTTTATTACTTAGATAAAAACAAAAACACACCTTGGGTTATTTGGTTACATAAGAATATGAAAATTGCATAACAACAATTGCCTCTATGTGGATACGAACTCTTTCTTATCAAATACTATATTCATATTAGTTAAGTGAGGAAGTGAAATTATTTTTGACGCATACGACACGCATCAAATTTTGGCACCGTTGCCGGGGAGGCATTCGGCTTGTTATCTAGTTTTTAGTTTCTTTTTATTTTTCTGCTTGCATACTTGTGTTTCGTTTCTCGTCTTGTTTCTCACTTGTTTGCGAGAATTATTTTTCAGGTACCTAATCTCTGGCTTCTAAAGATTGGAATTATCCAAGGTGCGGGATAGCTACTCGAAAAGGCACAATACTCCAACCAAGGCAAGGCACGACGGAAGAACACGACTTGGAAGTAGAACACGAAGCTCTTCTCCAAGAAGGAGAGGAAGTAGAACACGATATTCCTTTTGAAGAAGAAGGAGAATGAGAAGAAGCAATGGGTGACCCTGCAAATCGTTCACTCAAAGACTTAGCTTCTCACAAGCTGGATATACAGCAGGGTTGCATTCAAACCGACTCCACTTTTGAAATCAAGCCGGGACTTCTTAGATAATTACCAAAGTTCCATGGCTTGGTGAATGAAGATCCAAACAAGCATCTTATGGATTTCCACACCATTGTCATGGCTATGCTCCCAGCAAATATGGAGGCAGATGGTGCTATGTTGAAGGTTTTTCGATTCTCATTGGAAGGTAATGCTAAGGATTGGTTATACTACTTGCCTTCCGGGAGTGTTACAACTTGGAATGGGCTCAAGAAACTCTTTCTAGAGAGATATTTTCCTGCATCTATGGCTACTCAAATTCGTAAGGAGATTTGCGGAATGAAGCAAAATGTCGGAGAATCGTTATATGATTGTTGGGAACGATACAAGAGGTTGGTGGCAAGCTTTCCTCATCACCAATTTAGTGACGCCATGATCATCCAATACTTCTATGAAGGACTCCAATCAAGTGATAGGAATCTTATCGACGCAGCGGGTGGTGGTGCACTAGTGAGCAAGACGGTGGCACAAGCTAGAGAGTTGATTGAAAACATGGCAGCAAACTCTCAACAATTCTTGAGTCGTGGTTCAGACGTGCTTCTTCGGCGAGTCAATGAAGTGAGCGAGGTGGAGGAACTTCGTCAACAAATGGGAAACATCACAGCAATGCTACAACAAGTTTCAGCCGCGGTGATACCAAATTCTCATGGGTATGAAGACGTCAATGAGCAAGCTAATGCGGTTTTTCCAAATCAGCCAAGACGGTATGATCCTTATTCCAATACTTACAATCCGGGATGGAGAGATCACCCCAATTTTAGCTATGCGAACAAGCAAGGAGCGGTTCAACAACCTACTTTCAACAATTCGGGTGGATTTCAACCTCAACAACAACAATTCCAGCAGCGTCAACAATTTCAGCAACCACAACAATCAATGCAAAATCAAGGTTCCGATATTGATGCAAAGCTTCAAACAATGATGCAAGGCATTTCTTCTATGTTTAAAGATAGTCAACAAGAAACCAAGAGTGCGATCATGGAATTGCAGACACAAATGGGTTCTATGGCTACTGAGTTAAACCAATTGAAGGCACAAAATAGTGGGAAACTCCCTTCTCAACCTATTAACCCAAAAGAGGGTGTGAATGCAATTACATTGAGAAGTGGTACACAACTTGTGCCACCCGAAGTTGCTGATTCGGGCAAGGTGGAAACACTAAAGGAACCTGTTTTGGAGGAGAAGAATGAGGATTCTCCCAAAACTTCTGAGGTACCTATTCCTAACTCTAAAACTCTTATTCCTACTTATGTTCCTCCTTTACCTTTTCCTCGCAGATTTGCAAATTCTAAGAAGGAGGCGCTAGAAAAGGAGATTTTAGACGTTCTTAAGAAGATTCATGTGAACATACCACTCATTGATGCTATAAAGCAAGTTCCAAAGTATGCAAAAGTGTTGAAGGACTTATGTACCAATAAGCAAAGGCTCAAAGGTAATGAAGTGCTTAGTGTGGGGGAGAATGCTTCGGCAATCTTACAACACAAACTCCCACTGAAATGCAAAGACCCGGGCAGCTTTGACATCCCCGTCACAATTGGTACCACTACATTTAACAAAGCAATGTTAGACTTAGGTGCATCCATTAATGTTATGCCTGCATCTATGTATAAGTCACTTGATTTAGGTCCTCTCAAAAAGGCTGAAATTGTGTTGCAATTAGCCGATCGCTCTAATGTATACCCTATGGGTATTGTTGAGGATGTTCTTGTGCAGGTTAATCAATTAGTATTTCCAGCAGATTTTTGTGTCTTAGAGATGGATGAAGGTTCACCGGACTCGTCTCTTCCATTGCTACTTTGGCGTCCCTTCATGAAAACGGCGAAGACCATTATTAATGTGGATAAGGGAACGCTAACTATGGAGTTTGATGGGGAAGTAATACGTTTCAACATTTTCGAGACGATGAGATATCCTAGTGATGTCCACTCTTGCTTCTCCGTTGATGTTATGGATACTTTGGCACAAAAAATATTTGAATTGAATGGTGAAGATGCTTTGGAAACCATTTTAACTACATCCATTGATAATGGTGTAGAGTGTGGTATTGAGGTTAAAGAAGCCCTTGGTGATCTCAACTCACTACAAGGATGCCCGGAAACTCATAATATCTCTTTTATTTCTTTACCATGCAGTGATGAAAAACTTTTACCCTTTATTGTTAAATCTCCAAAGTTAGAATTGAAACCTCTTCCTAGTCACTTAAAGTACTTGTACTTGGGTGAAAATGAAGAGTTACCTGTGATTGTTTCTAACGAGCTTAGTGAATTACAGGAGCAAAAACTTCTAAGGGTGCTAAGGAAGCACAAGACGGCCATAGGATGGACAATTGCCGATATCAAGGGTATAAGCCCTGCCGTTTGCATGCATAAGATTCGTTTGGAGGACGATGCAAAGCCTACAAGGGAAGCGCAACGTCGTTTGAACCCACCTATGATGGAATTTGTGAAAAAGGAGATACTCAAGCTTTTGGAAGTGGGTGTTATCTACCCCATATCCGATAGCAAGTGGGTGAGCCCGGTACAAGTTGTACCAAAGAAATCAGGTGTGACCGTGGTGGAGAATGATGAGAATCAACTTGTCCCAACTCGTGTGCAAACCGGTTGGAGGGTTTGTATTGATTATAGGAAATTGAATGCCACTACTAGAAAAGATCACTTTCCATTGCCTTTTATTGATCAAATGGTTGAACGTCAAGCTGGACACTCTTATTATTGCTTTCTTGATGGTTATTCAGGTTATAATCAGATTGTGATAGCGCCGGAGGATCAAGAGAAAACCACTTTCACTTGTCCTTTTGGTACTCTTGCTTATCGAAGGATGCCTTTTGGCTTGTGCAATGCTCCAGCTACTTTTCAAAGGTGTATGGTAAGTATATTTTCGGAATATGTTGAAAACATAATCGAAGTGTTCATGGATGACTTTAGTGTCTTTGGTGATTCATTTGACCTTTGTTTGAAAATTTTGTCACTAATCCTTGAACGATGTGTTGAAACAAATCTTGTGCTTAATTGGGAGAAGTGCCATTTTATGGTAACTCATGGCATAGTTTTAGGCCATATAGTATCTTCTAAAGGCTTGGAAGTTGATAAATCTAAGATAGACCTTATTCGTGCTCTAACCCCTCCCACTACGGTGAGGGAGATACGTTCTTTCCTTGGTCATGCAGGTTTTTATCGTAGATTCATCAAGGATTTTTCCAATATAGCATCACCACTTTGTACCTTATTGCAAAAAGATGTGGTTTTTAACTTTGATGAGAAGTGTATGGCGGCATTCAATCGTTTGAAAGAACTTTTGATTTCAGCCCCTATCATTAAACCACCGGATTGGAGCAAGCCTTTTGAGATCATGTGTGATGCAAGTGATTATGCGGTTGGTGCGGTGCTTGGGAAGCGTGTGGGGAAGATACCTCATGATATATATTATGCTTCTAGAACGTTAAATGAGGCCCAACAAAACTACACTACCATTGAAAAGGAGTTATTAGCTATTGTTTTTGCTTTGGAAAAGTTTCGCTCTTATCTGATTGGTACAAAAGTTGTTGTCTTTTCAGATCATGCAGCACTTAGGTACTTGCTTACAAAGAAAGAGGCGAAACCGAGGCTCATACGATGGATTTTACTCTTGCAAGAGTTTGATATAGAAATCAAGGACAAGAAAGGAATTGAGAACACCATTGCGTATCATTTGAGCCGTCTTGATGTGGACAAGGAAGCTATCCCGTTGCGTGAAAGTTTCCCGGATGAGCAACTATTCTCAATTGCGTTTGCGGAACCATGGTATGCGGATATTGTGAACTACTTAGTGTCTAAACAAATCCCGAAGAACTTGTCTCGTGCTGAGAGGGACAAACTTAAGAGGTTAGGGAACCAATATATATGGGATGATCCATACTTGTGGAAACATGGAAGCGACCAAGTAATAAGAAGGTGCGTTCCCGACTCGGAATTTAACTCTATCTTGTATTTTTGTCACTCTTATGCTTGCGGAGGACATTTTGGGAGTAAAAGAACAGATCACAAGGTACTTGAAAGCGGTTTTTATTAGCCAACTCTATTTAAGGATGCACATATATTTTGCACAACTTGTGATAGGTGCCAAAGGACAGGCAATCTAGGTGCTCGAAATCAAATGCCACAAACTTTTATTCAATTTATTGAAGTTTTTGATGTATGGGGTATTGATTTTATGGGTCCTTTTGTCAACTCCCATGGGAATTTTTATATCTTACTTGCTGTTGATTATGTCTCGAAATGGGTGGAAGCTAAAGCCACCCCAACTAATGATTCTAAAGTGGTTTCAGATTTTGTGCAAGCTAACATTTTTGCAAGGTTTGGAATTCCAAGAGCCATAATTAGCGATGGGGGTTCTCACTTCAAAAACAAGTTCTTACAAGGATTGTTGAAGAAGTACAATGTGTCGCACAAGATTGCAACACCTTATCATCCCCAAACCAATGGACAAGCCGAGGTGTCGAACCGAGAGGTGAAATCCATTCTAGAGAAGACGGTGAATCCAACAAGGAAAGATTGGAGCATGCGACTTAATAATGCTCTATGGGCTTATAGAACCGCATACAAAACACCTATTGGGATGTCTCCTTTTAGGATTGTGTATGGTAAACCTTGTCACTTACCCGTTGAGATTGAACATAAAGCGTTTTGGGCTATTAAGGAATGCAATTTGGAGTTAGATGGTGCTGGAAAGCAAAGGAAGTTACAACTCCAAGAGCTAGAAGAGTTACGCAATGATGCATTTGAAAGCTCGCGCATTTACAAGGAGAAAACTAAGGCATTTCAAGATTCTATGATTTCTAGAAAACAATTTTGTGTTGGGCAGAAAGTGCTTTTGTTTAATTCTCGCTTGCAATTATTTCCGGGTAAATTAAGGTCACGTTGGATCGGACCTTTTATTATTACTAATGTGTTTTCTCATTGTGCAGTAGAAATTCGTAGCATAGCTACAGGAAAGGAGTTTAAAGTGAATGGACACCGGCTGAAACCATATTATGAGAACTTTACTTCCGAAGTTGTGGAAGGTGTGAACTTTGTGGATGCACTCCCTCTGGAGGAGTCTTAATGAACAAGGAGTACGTCGGGCTGACGACTTCAAACCAAGCGCTAAGTGGGAGGCAACCCACCGGTTTTGTATCTTTACCCTTATCTTTTTATTTTTATTCATTTGCTTTTATCTTTATTTTATTTGTTTTTGCTTATCATTTGCGGAATTTCCCACCTTGAACTCTCTTTGGATGATTCAATTTTACATTGAGGACAATGTAAAGATTAAGTGTGGGGGAGCATTTAAATGTTTGTATAGTTTGTTTTAGTGTGTTTTATGCATTTAAAAAAAATCAGAAAAATAGAAAACCCAAGAAAAAATTTGTGCTTTTTGAACTCCGAAATCTAGAAACTTGTGCCTTTAGGATGACACCATTAGTGGATGGAACCATTTTAAATGCAGGAGTTGAGGAACCGATTAACTAAAAGGGACGAACATAGCTCATAATCATAAATACCATGATAGTTGTTACCATATTTCGGAATTTCACCATATCTCATTCTATTTTTATTTTTCCATATTTATCTATTGTTCTCTAAGTGCTTTGGTGGGTCACTAAACATCGACGTGTTATTACTGCTAGGATGAAATAGAGTGATTGAGTTACTAGAAAATAAAATATGGAAAGAAAAAAAAAAAAAAAAAAGAGACCGACCAATTAGACCAAAACGGAATAAAATGACACTTGGGAATAACAGTATGTGTGAAACGTAGTCCCTGTCTCCGTCGCCTAAACAAGCGTGGAATGCAGGATCCAAGGAAACTATCATGTACTTGCTGACAAGAATCATGCGCTTGGATCCAGTTTGATCCAATCATGTTGTCTAAAAAAATTAAGTGAAAAAAAAAGTGAAAAAAAAGTGAAAAAGAAAAGAAAAAGAAAGGAAAGTATTATATTGGTTGAATAAAGTCACTCCTGGTTCCCTTGTATATGCTAGTGAGTTGATGTAGAATTCATACCAAGTATCTCAATCCAATAGGAATAGGTTCATCTTAGCAGTGACCTTCAGACAGATATGGGAAACATCGAACACTTGTGAATATTCACCAACATCTACATCTATATCCATCTTCTTAATCTTTTCATTGTGATTGTGGTTTGTTAGTTTCCGAGTATTGTGGCTTGTTCGACTATCTAATTAAATCTTTATTTACTAATATATGAATTGAATTTGTGCAAGGTACCTCCTCCTGTAGTCATTTTGGATTCGTTCATTGATTTGTCACAATTAGACGGAGTTGGAAATATAGGTTTTGTAGGCAGACCTCTTGTAAACCTTCACGAGACTATAACTCGTCCACTAGGGACACCTAGGGGTTTAAAGGCTTGTTATTTATGCTAAAATTAACCGTAGCCTTGACGAGACGGAGTTGTATGTATTTGTTTTAGTTTTGTTTTGTTTGATTTGCTCGGGGACTAGCAAAGTCTAAGTGTGGGGGAATTTGATAGGTGTTGTAAACACTTAATTTTATATCTAGTATTTATGCTTTCTTTGCTATTTTTCTTGTAAATTATGTATCTTATGTTTTGTTTTTGAGTATTTAGGTACTTTGGAGCCATTCGGTTCAAAAGAGGAGGAAACATGGCAAAAGTATTGGAGGCGATTATTTCTCATATTTGCTTTTATTTCTTCATCCTTGTCTGAAAAGTTTGTCGGCTTTAGTGATGCGAATTATGTCTGAAAAGCACGACAACTTTAGTGATGATTCTCATTGAAGAGTATAAGTGAATTTGAGAAATAAGGGACAGCTGTAGCTGGTGGAAGAGCATTTGGAGCAAAAAGGGCAGAAAAGTCATTTCACAAGAAAACACTATTTGGAGCGCATCCAAGGCTAAGGGGCGATTTTCTTTGGAGGAGTACTAAAGGATAATCTGATGTGGTTAAAGGGTAGCCACTTGTTAGGGGGTACTCATTGGGTTATCCCCTAACCTATGTACTGGGGTGTCAATAACCACCCCAATCATTTCCAACCTAAATCGAGAAGACTATCTCAATCATTCTCTCATTCACCAGAAACGTAAATTGAGAGTTAAAATTAGCAGCCGATGCTTCCATTACCAAGATCAAATTGGTGCTTGAGATCGAGAAGCTGTTTTCGTGGTGATTAATGAGGGTTTGATTTCACTGAGAAGAAGGTGCAGTTTGTGTTGGTTGGAGTCGAACTTGGGTTTTGAAATCAACAGATGAAGAGATGTTAGGAGATTAGGGGGTTCTGAAATTGTATTAGGGTTCTAGTTGTTGCCAGAGATAGAATGAGTTGGATTGAAATTGTGTTGGAGGTGTTTGAGGTTCAGAATTTGGTGTTGTTTGATTACAAAGTTCTTTGGAGGTCTAAGGTGAATCGGTGGTGGTGATTCTGGTTGGCTAGGTATTGAGCTCATGGAAAAGAATGGGTCCTGGTGCTGATGGCTGTTTGATTGGTGGTGTATCAAGCCACTATGATGTTGTTTGAGGCTCAGAAGAACGAAATGGAAAAGGGTTTGAAGAAGATAGATTGTTCTTGCCGAATTAGTGAAGAAATGGAGAGGGGTTTCAAGTTCTTTTGTTGCAGATGGTGTTGAGATGAAGATGAATTTGGGGTTTGAATCTTAGTGAGCAGTGGACCAAGTTTGTGTGTTTAACCACAGAGTGTGAACTGCTAAGGGTTGTTCTTGGTGAGGAAGAACAATGGCGGAAGTCGGGGTATTGTTGGCTGAGGTGATGTAGATGCATGCTCTGACAGTGAATCGAGTTGGTACTTAAGCGAGTACAGGTGGTAGCTGCCGTTTTGGATAATGGCCTGGCATCTGGTGCTTTGAGGTGGTGAGACCGAGCTCTTTGTGACCATGGCTTGACACCAACCGAGAAGGAAACAAAGTTGAATTTCGAGGTGGTATTGATGTTGGGAGAGCGCAAGAATCGAACCAAGGAGCGATTTATAAAGTGCAGGATGGAATTGATGGTGCTCAAGTATGCTTGAAAATGGAGTTTGCATGAGTGTTGTGCCGGTGATGGTCAGTGAACCCAAGATGGTTGGCTTTGTCGAAGTCAATAGCTGGGAATGAAATGCAGGTGGCATCAGGGAGAGTATGTGTGGCTGTATTAGATGTTGAAGCTGGTGGTTTTGATGGAACGGTCTTGGCGTTAGTGCAATTTATTCTGAGCATAAGTTGAGGCTAAGGAGCTGGTATGGAGCAGCAGAAATTGGTAGAAAATGTTACAACTAAGGGGGGAAGTTTCTTTCTTTGTGTCTTTGTCTTTGTTAATGAATGGTATTGGGTTTTTTTCTGAAATGGCTATTCTTTGCCAGGGTTTGTTTTGCGGGGGGTCTTGCTGATGTCTGGAGATGATCTGGTGTGATGAGTGCTATGTATAGTTTGGTGGTGTGAATTGCAATACAAAGGAAGACCGAGAAGGATTTATATGAATTGGATGATGGGTGAAGCTCGTTGGTGGAACCGAAATTGCAGGTGGAATCGCAAGTCTTTGGCAATTGCAATGCAAGCGGTGATGATTGATTTGTGTTGCTAATGAGGAGATGGCTTTGGTGAGCTCAGATATTCAGCCAGAGAAGAATGGGTGGTGGTATGAAGTGTTGATACTGATGTTACAGGGAAGACATGAGCTGCTGGTTTCTGTTGCGGAGAAAATATAGCCATAATGGCTGGAGTATAGAGAAGGCACGGCCAACTTGGTTGTGAATAGAATGGTTTGTGCAGTAGCCTAGTCAGCCGAGTTAGCTGCTGACTCAATTCTGACTCAGTGAGTTTGACCCGGTTGACTAACGGAATACCGTCAAGTCAACAGTTATCTCTAACGGTGGACTGACGGAATATTTCGTCGAATATTCCTCCGACGGACGGAATTTTCAGGTGATCGGCGGCGACTTTCCGGTACCGGATTCCGGCCAATTTCCGGTCAAAATCCCAGTTTTCCGACGACCACTTTTGGGACAAATTTTCTACATGGTTTTCTCTTGCTCGTGGGCCGGGTGAATTTCCAACTAACGGACTTTGAAGACAAAACCTATTTTTGGGAGGAGAAAAAGGCTATAAAAAGGAAGTTTTCTACACAATTTAAAACAACGTTTTTATTCTATTCTTGGAGCTTTTGCAGAGAACTACTTCTAGGGTTTGCTCTCTTTTATGTTTCATCTTATTTCTTTGAATATTATGATGATGAACTCCATGAATATGAGTAGCTAAATACAATAATTGGTTATGGGATAAAAAGTTGATTTCTTTAAGCATGTTATTTGATTCTATGATTTAGTTTTGTCTCAATTCTATCGTTTGTGATTCATTATTTATATTATCATATGATTTGAATGCTAGTTTGGTTGAGTCCGGAATCAATTGGATTTGTTTTCATCTCTAAAGCTATATTAGGGTTTTCAATACTTAAAAGTTGTTATCTCTGATTTTTAGTAGCATCTTGTGGTTAATACTTGTAGTGATACATCTTTTTAATCGCATATGAATCATAACCTTTGTTAAAATGAATTAGTGCTTTTACACGTTTGTTTGCATCGATTAGTCTTATTTCATAGAACTTATTGCTCTTATGGAGTTAAATCTAATTGTGCTTTTACACTTTAGGTTGCTTTTTAAGAAGATTTCACGATAGCATCTTTTAATGTTGTTTGTGATAAAATCAGGAAATAAACGGGATACTCTTGCGATCAAGATATCCTAGGACTTTTGATAATTGAAAGATTAAATACCAATTCTAATCATAGATGAAAAATACATGTTTATGAATGATACTATCCCTTAACCAATATCTTCTCCTTATTGATTATTCCAACTATTTACTTTGCTTTGTTTAATTTTATTACTTAGATAAAAACAAAAACACGCCTTGGGTTATTTGGTTACATAAGAATCTGAAAATTGCATAACAACAATCGCCTCTCTGTGGATACGAACTCTTTCTTAT
Organism: Papaver bracteatum; assembly: GCA_023529315.1. NCBI lineage: Eukaryota > Viridiplantae > Streptophyta > Magnoliopsida > Ranunculales > Papaveraceae > Papaver > Papaver bracteatum. The sequence continues at coordinate 2,894,774 of JAJJWX010000603.1, forward strand.
CAAATACTATATTCATATTAGTTAAGTGAGGAAGTAAAATTATTTTTGACGCATACGACACGCATCATGGACGCACGAAAGGAAGCCGTGTGACTATCGGGTTATTTGACAATTAACCCAATAGTCAGGGAACTAATCAAGAATACAAAGCACAATTTGGCTAAGTTAGCATATGTAAGTGGTGGCTTAGATTTGTCCCCAACAAAGATAAATCTACGGCTGGTGTTATTTTAAAACGTTTTCTAGGGAAAAGTAAACCGGATAACCCACTCCCGTGCGAGTTTTTTTTGTTTTCTTAGTACAATGATCTTGAGGCTTCCTTCTTGGCTCCTACGTAAATACATAACTTTCTCAACAAAATCAAAAATTTTAACTTCTTTAACAGGGTTAACCCAACAAAAAAAGTTTCAATCTCCCGTGAGGATTCAGATGCTTTCACAAAAGAAAAAAATAATATGGGTCTAACAATCCGTGTGTTCGTGATCTTATTAGTTTTGATTTTTTATTGTCGATGATTGTGATGTATAAGGTAAATTGTTGAAACCCTAATATTTTCTAGATTTCTATTTTGCTCATTGATTAAAATGGGTGCTAATTTCGAGTTCTGCTGCAGCCTTAATGTTCTCGAACTCAATAACAAAATGATCTGCTGCATGCTTTATCTCGGATTAAAAAAAAAGATGATAGAGAAAGTGGGTGATAAAAAAGAATTTAATGAAGACAAATGGGTTAAGCAGAAATTGGTTATAGGTTTTCTCGTTTTTTCTTCTCGACGAAATCGCTGCTATCATAAACCTCAAGAGAAAGATGAAGGGAAAAGAGAAAAATTGTTATATATGGCTTCATCTTCCGTATGCTTTCTTATTGAAAATATTTAGCGATGGTAAGAAATTTAGTATTGATTTTATGTCATTCAATAAGTAAATAGCTTGATGATTTTAGTTTTACAATTTAGTATTGATTTGTGTCATTCAATAAGTAAATAGGTTAGTGATTTTAATTTTACTTGACAGTTGTTGTGTTCACTTTTATCTCCAAGCTGAGGTTTTTGTCTATTTGTTTCTTTCCCTCGGCATCTCTTTTATGTTCTTTCTGTTTAACTTGGAAGTTATCTGAAAAATGGGTTCCTACTTTTGTGTTGAGTATTATTTGTGAACAAATATTGGAAGATCTTTAGTTGGCTTAAACCAAATGAAGCATATATATTTGATTATGATTGAGGTAAAATGTCAGATGATGAATTTAAGGTTCGTCTTTGCGAGTAAGATTTCTGACATTTTAGGTGTATCCATTAATGGGTTTTGTTTATACAATGTTGTTTAACACGGATCTTAGTTCATCTGCGAGTTCTTACTATTGCAGATATGTAAAAATTTGTGGGCTTCGTTACATATATTCCTCTTACAATTTCGAAGCTCTTTTCTTTGCTTCTATGTATAGTACATATTAATTCAGTATGTAATTAAAACTTCAGATATCTTGACAAAATATGTTTCGAAAGTGAATTCTAAAGATGATATCCTGAAGTCAGACTGGCGCGTAATTTCTTATACAACCAAATCCTCTTAAGTGTTTGAAACTTTAAGAACATAGTCACTCAATTGGTTTTTAACTATCCAAGGTAATTTGCTGATGTAACTTTCCACTGTGCTTTATTATTGCTTTATTTATTGGAATCAATAAGTGTTGAACAATTTATTTTTTAATTTAGTATTTTGTTTTAAATGCTATTGTACCTCCATTGACTCATTATGTCATTCTGTATCAAAGAACAATTGATAGAATCATCTTGATTGATTTCTCTAATTTCATTTTTGCTTTGGCACATTTAAGGAAATAACAGTTTGGGAAATCACAAAACGCTTATTTTATAAGAAGTCTTGGTGCTTCAGGATCTTTTGGCATCCACAAAATATGGTTTGATCTCTGAATTGTTCTTTTAATTTTATGATTTGTGTAAACTCCTGCACTTTTCGGTTATAGAATGTGTCAAAAATGGAAATTGTTCAAATCATAAAAATGCACGCACTCATGAGGTAATTATGAACTTTGTAGTAGTTTTGCGTAAGGATCCAAGCACTTTTTTCCTCCCCTAATTTTCTGATTGTCTTTATGTTCTTCGTACCAGCAAAGAGAGTTATCATCACGGAATTGATAACTTAGATATCACAAAGGTTCCAAAAAATCACGAGTGGGGTATGTTTTTTTGGTCAAATATTGGTGAATGGTAGTAGATCACAAAGATTTGAAATCCCACTTAAGTATTTGAGCGCAATCCCGAAATTCATGTCCATTGTTTTTTCGGTGATAGCGGGAAGTCTGAAGCATTTGCTTAACACATAACAGGTATGAACCATGTTAAATTTCAACTGTGAAGTTTTTAAAAGTTTCCTCCATTTCCTCTTTCCATCATTATCATAGCAGTATTTAATAAGGAAGTCATCATTGAAGTGAAAATGACACAAAAGGATAAGATGATTAAATTGAAATGAAAATTTGGGTGGTAAATTACCTGTAAAATTGAATGCTCGATAGTTTGTGGTTGTTTGCGTTTTAATATTCCAATGTAGCTTGCCAATAGGTGGTAACAGATTATAAGTAATAAGAGGGTATATGATGGCGTATTTTTTCCAATATGTGTATTATTCCATAGTGGCATATATGACATAGTGGGGGGTAACAATCATTACAAAGACTGTATATATTGTCCTCTAAAAATGGATACATATTATAATAAATTTCTTGGTATAACATATTGTAATATATTAATATAAATAATAATACCAGATTTACCAGAGTGTTATGTGGTTAGTCACAACTTGGTAGTTAATCGCAAATAATGCCGAAAACAGTATTGAAGATATGTGGGAGCCATTACAGGGAATCCGAAAGTGGGGGCCATAGAATTTTTCCAAATTTAAGTTTTGTTTCCTCTAGCTAAATGTAGTTAACAATTTGAATGCGAAAAAGATTGAATTTATATACTCATCCAATATACCATATATCGTCGTGTTATTTCAGGAAGGACCCGAACATCATTGTTTACCTTTACTTTTAAGATAAAATAAAATACATTAACAGTTATTATTTCATCGTCAATGTAGCAAATAGAGGATAGAGTCGATAGAGAAAAGAATAAAAATGACTCATGAGGAAATTTACATGAAGTGCAAAGCTCAAAGAAGGCCGACGAAGAGGGAAAGAGCGGAGAAGAGCAACGATGGACCAGAAAACAGAAGATGAGCTTAGATATTGAAAGACATCCTATGGTTGATGTGGAGTAGAAGTATTGTCTAGAAAAACGGAGGAAGACAAGAAAAATGTGCAAGATGGGTTCGTGTGGAAGAAAATAGAGGACAAATTTCAAAGAAATAAAGACAAAAAATTCATGATAAAAGAAAAAGAAGACATGAACATAATCTAGAGCAAAGGGATAAGTAATGATCGGTTTGGGGGATTTATCGGTCACACTATAAAATTATATGTGCCAAAACTGGGAATGGTGCTTATTGGTTGGTTTTGGCTTTTATCATACCCAATCCTGCCATTTTCTTGATTTTAATCTACTCAATATTTTCTTGATTTTACTTATTACTGATAAGGTTAATTTATTAAATTCTTGGTAGGGGGTGCTATTATTTTTTAACCAATCAAGACCAATTTTCGGGTCATAGTGATATAATTGGCCTATTTTAGATGAAATCATTGACCACATTATTTATCATACGTGGATAAATATCTAAATTTGTGGCCTCAGCGTGGTAATTTGTGTTGAAATTTAAGAACTCAAAACAATGAACCAAAACCACGTTTTTGATGTGAAAGGTAGTATTTTAATTGATGGAAGTACGATGAAAATAACATTTGGCCCATTTTTTTCCGGCTAATAAGAAAAGACGGAGGTACTACGGCATATTGGTATATAATACCCGAAAAATATCAGTTTTCAATTTTAAGGCCAATTTGTGCAAATTAATTCCCGAGAAACAACAAAGGATAAATAAATTAGTAATTACATAAGTTTCTACAAGTGTTACACTCACGGCAAAAAGAAAATTCTTGTGCCGCAACGGCACAAGCTAATCCCTAGTGTTGATACATGAAAAAGATTACCCCTTAACAGGGCTAGGGATCCCCTAAGGGAAGGTCAATCCCACCATGAAATATAGGGGACTTGGGGACTAAATCCCAATTCCAACAAGATATATCCATAAAGTATAAAGGACGAGGAAGGAATTGATGGAGAAGTAAAAGGTTATGATAGGGGGAATGTCAATAATAGTAAATAAGGAAGCTTCTATGACATGTGTCATGATGTCACGAGGAGAAAGGTTTTGGGAAAAGCCTATATAAGGAAGGACATAGTAAAACAGAAAGCAATCCCTTTCTCGTACCTAGGAAAAGGTGTTGTCGTTGTTGTGACTAGGACGTGTAGAACCAAACTCGTATTCACCTCTCAATAAAAATAAATGGGTTTTGATGAAGAAGCATGTTCATCAACTAATGTTCATACACCTCTAATTACCAAATCTCAAAACCTGTATTATTACATTCTCCCTAACCCTTTTAATTCCCGTTTCCCAAAATCAATAAATATATCAATGGTTAAACAAAGGAAATAAACAGAATCATCGTGCATGAATCGGAAATTTACCTAATTATACAATTGAAAAATATTTAAAGGATTTATTTGGTAAATATAGTGATTTGGATCTTCTCTTACATATATTAATATCAGTTCATAGTATAATTGTTGTTGTTGATATTTGATAGGTGTCTAAAACACCTAATTTTATATCTAGTATTTATGCTTTCTTTGCTATTTTTTGTGGGAATTATGTATCTTATGTTCGCTTTTGAGTTTCGTAGGTGCTTTGGAGTCATTTACAGGAAAGACATGAAATAGACGCTCAATTCGTTGCTTGGAGTCATTGGATGTTGATTTATGTGGAGCGGTCTAGGTTGCGAAAGGCAAAGGAGCGGAAGAATGAACTGTCGGTTGACTTGTCAGTTCTCTGGAACCGATAAGCCATTTATGAACTGGTTAGACCATATCCAGATGGTGGGGTGCCCATAGCAGTTCCCATTTTATTACAAGCCTAAATCGAGAGATTTGGTTCTCTCAAGTCATTCATTTTACTGGGTTCCCAGAAATTGAGAAGGAAAGCAGCCGTTGCTGCTGTTGTGTCCAAGAACAGATGGGAGATTTCAGTTGAGAGAAATCAGGTAGGGCGAGAAGACGATGCTGCTAATTGAGAGTTTTTGCTGGTGTAGGAATTGGTAAAGAGTTAGGCGAGAAATCAGCAGGGAATAAGGGATAAGCTCTGCCATTGACTGAAAGTGATGAACGCTGCGATTAATGCATTATTTAGAATTCTGAATAGTTTGGCTTTGTTGGGTGTGTATGAAATATAGCAGGGAAGGAGATGGAATGCTTTAAAAATCAACAGCAGCTGAGTTATGTATTACCAGCAAACTGCATACAAGGTTCCTGTGTAAAGGCCTGAACGAGTAGCTTTTCACAAGTTCAAGTTCAATCACCAATGGTTCAGTACACCGAGTTTACAGCTATCTATCAAGTCTTACAAAGATCCAGGGAAGAGTGGGAGTTCTTGATACCGTTAAATAAGAAGTTGTTAACTTCAGTGAATGGATGATTTTAGGTGGAGTTATCAGCAGTCCAGGTAGAGGAAGGTAAGATGAAATTTTGTTGTGTGTGTGCAGATATGAGTCATGGTTTTGTATGGCATAAAGAAGGTGTTACGGCAAGGACTTGCTGGTGATATTGAGCAGCAATGTGAGTTGAAAGGACTGGAGTTGTGATACTCTTGGAGACATTACAGGTGGTTGTTTGCTGTGGATGTTGTTGATGTCTTAGTCTTGCTGTTGAAGTTTGCAACTAGTAGTGGTTATAATGCAGAGGGAGATGAGATTGAGAGCTGGTGAAGCTGTAGCAGGGTGCATCTGGTGGTGTTTCAGGTTGCAATGGTAATTTATGAACTCGTGTTTGCAGGGTTGGAGATGCAGCTGCGAGTGAGAGTTGGTAATGCTTTTCTGGTGAGATGCAGGAATCTGGTGATGCCGAGAAGAACAATAGAGAAGAGTTGTTTGAGTCAATGGGTCATGAAACGACAGTTGAATCTGCACAAGAGTTGAACGAGCATTGCAGGAGGTTGAGCTGAAGTTGGGTGCTTCTTGATTCTCGGTGAAGGGGATTGTATCTGTTGGAAGAGTTGGCAGAGATTGAGAAGATATACGGAGAAGATGGAAGTGGGGATAAGAGGGCCTGAGAATGGTGGTGGTTATGACTGACTGGTTTGAGCTGGTTGAGAAAGCTACGGATGGTGCAATTTGGTTTCATCTGCATGAACACTGGAAGTGGATGGTGGTTATGAGTTGTAATTGCAGATGGTATGTGGCTCTGGTGGTGTTAAAACTGAATGAATTGTTTAGATGAATTGCAGGTGGCCTAGGGTTAGCAGGATGAATGGCTGGTGCTATTGTGAAGTTGTATGCAACTAAAATAGAGGCAGTAATGATAAACTTCAAGTATAAGCTACAGTTGATGGAGGCGGAGAATTCAAACTCAGATCAAGTGCAATGGATGGAGTTGCGGCGACGGAATGATGCGCGAAGGAAAGCAAACGGAGACGAAGATGTATGATTGAATGATTTTGATTGCAATGTAGGTTTGTCAGAGTTGTCATGCTGTTGGTGGTAGTCAGGCTAGGGTGTTTCAGAGATGACTTTGAGAAGAACAGGTGAGGCTGTTGTGCGGTAATGGAATTGTGCAGGATTATAGATGAATGAATGCAGTGGCTGAATTTTATGGCCTGAGCCACATAAACAATGCGAAAACGCAGTGAGAATGGTCAGCTGGTGGTGCTAGTTCCAGTTGGTGGATTTCTGAACCGGAAGTGGGTATGGTAATGTTTCACTGAATCATGAAGGGGGTACGAGTTGGATGCAAGAGTCGACGGCCGGACATATGTGCTACGGGTCACGCTTTTGGGCGCGTTTTCGCAAGAGAGAAAGAATTGGTTTGGATGATTTTTGTGAATGTTTGAAATTCAGAGAAGGAAAGATGAGTTGCTGGAAGTACATACTTGCTGGTGACAGTTTTTGATGACAAAGGAGGCCAGAGACAATTTTCCGGCGCCGGAACCGGATTCCGGTGACCCGGTTTTGGACCCAAATTTTCCAGAGACTTATTTTCACTCATGGGCTTGGTGGACGAATTTGTGAGGGGTTTTGAGAAGACTTGACCTACTTTTGAGTATCCTTTTGGGAGAGGTATATAAATAAAACTTTTTCTCTAAACCTATATATCTTCATTAGGGAGAGATGCTGCTACTTTTGTTTTTAGGGTTTAGAATATGATAGGGTTTAGATCTTCTACTACTTTTGGCGCCCAGTGTAATTTTTGCTATATTTATATTTTTGGCGCCTCTGCCGGGGAGGCAACGGTTGTCACTTGTTTTTGGTTTCTTATTTTTGTTTTTAGTTTTGTTTCTTATTTTTGTTTTTCTTGTTTTCTGGTTTTTAACCATAGTTTTGAGAACTCTTGTTTCAGGTACCAATTTCTATGGAAGGAGTGGTCGGTTGTCAGCCGGTCAAATATAATTTCACTTTCTTACTTCCTAAAATAAAAATAGTGTGCGATAAGAAAGAGTTCGTATCCACAGAGAGTCTTTTGTTGTTATAAAAAATTTCAGTTTCTTAGTAACCAAGGGGGGGGGGGGTTTGATTTATCAAAGCAATAAAAATGAATTGAAAGCAAAGTAATAATAATAATAATCAATAAGGAGAAAGTATTGGTCACGGGATAGTTTCATTCACAAACTCGAATTATCAACAATGACTAAAATTGAAAATTTAATCTCTCATTTACTAAAAATCCTAGGATACCTTGATCGCAAGAGTATCCCGCTAATTCCCTGATTTCATCACAACCACATTAAAAGATGCATATGTGAATTCTTCCTTGAAAGCAACCTAAAGTGTAAAAGCACAATTAGATTTAACTCCCTAAAAGCAATGAGTTCTATGGAATAAGACTAATCAAGGCAACCAAAATGTGTAAAAGCACTAATTCGATTTAACCCAAGTTATGATTCATATGTGGCTAGTAGGATATATCACTACAAGCACTACCCACATTTATGCTACTTAGAATCAGGGATAAACAACGTTTTCGTATTGAAAACCCTAATATAGCTCTAGATATGAAAGCAAATTGGATTGATTCCGGACTCAACCAAATAAACAATCAAATCATAAAAAAAAATAAACCATGAATCATAAACAATAAAGTATTGAGACAAAACTACATCATTGAATCAAATATCATTTGTGAAATCCACTTTATCCCATAACCAATAAAAGGTATTTAGTTACTCATAGTTTTTGGATTCAACATAATTATTATCAAGAATAAAATGAAGAACATGAAAAATAAACGAAAGCAAACCCTAGTAGAATCGCTCTCCTCCAAAACTCCAGTAGAAAGATGTGATATCCTCCAAAAAGAATAGAAACTCTTCCTTTTATAGCTTTCCAACTTTCCAAATTAGGTCTTCAAAGCCCACGGTCCAATACCAAGAAGTCCACTCAACTCATGTGTGTGAAAAACCCAAGTGAAAATATGACCCAAAAAGTGTTCGCCGGGAAACTGTGTTTTTGGACGGAATATGGCCGGAATCCGGCGCCGGAAAATATTTCAGGTGACCGGCAAAGTCCACCCGGTCACCGGTCAGAACTAACAGTCAACCGTTACAAACTGACGGCTGACTAACGGTCAACTTGGTCAAACGCTGAGTCATAACCGAGTCAGCTAGCTAACTTGGCTGTTCAAGTGAGTTGATCTTGGCCAAGTTCTGTTGCATAATCAAGTTCAGCCATGATGGCCCTGTGTTGCACAGCTTCACTCAATTCTGTTCCAGTTTCTCTTGCCTGCAATAATCAGTTGCAACTACAATCAACCATTGAACCCTCTGCCATCAACTGGTTCTTGTGCTCATACCAACACCTTCACCAAAGATAAACAATTCCACCTGCACCTCAAACCATTACAGCTTCATTGTCTCAACATTCAGCTCACTGCATCATACCCATTTCATTTCCTTGCAGAAAACCTGCTATATACCACCAACAAAGATCAGTTCAACTTCCACTAATGCCTTACTGCAACATCCACCACCCTCTACATATAGCAACAGCTGCACAACACAGCTTGTAATGTGACCATATGATCTCCATCTCCCATGAAAAACACCAAAAACCACCTGCTCAAAGCCTCATTCAACTACAATGTCAATCAATCTATGTAATTCAAATTCACACAGCAGCAGCATACCCATTCTAGCTCAAGCCACAGATTTAGTTCCTCTTATTCCCTGATTGCTTTATCTTGTTCAGAGGCTACCAAACTCATAACCCATCTCTTTCACAGAGACCACCACCAGGATCAATAAAACCATTGCAATCTCAGCTCCAGAAGCTTAACACAGCAACACTGACCTCTTCCATCTGAAGCCAACCAACCCTCAAATTCTTCCCTGTTGCTCAATAACTCCTCCTGCAATTTCAAAATCTGAGTCATACCCATTCTTTGTAATCACAGTGCCCATTCAAACACCACCCAGTACAACTCGATTCGCATATCCAATCTGCACTTTGAACTCTTGCGCCACATCATACCCTGCAATTTCACCAGTGAATTACGAACAGCCAAGCCCATTAACGACTTATCCTGCAGCTTCAAAACAGCATATAACTCCCCTCTCTTCTTAACCATCAGCACATCCTTCACTGCTAACCACCAGTCCAGTTCACCTGAAAATCATTCTAGCCATCTCAGTACCTTCCAACCACCAGTTGCATATCAAACCCTTCATTCCACCACTGCAGCTCCTTGCACTACTAGCATCAGTTCTCCCCTGCCAGACTCAAACTGCATCTGCTAGCCATCAACACTATGTTGTTCTCCATAGCACCAGCTTAACCACCTCCATCAACTAGCAGCATCTGAAGTTTCATTAACTCCATTGCTCTGCCATCTTGCCAACACCATTAGTACCAACAACTGCAATTCACCACAGTCTCATTTCAGACCCTTAGCATAACCACCATTCTGCAGATTTATAGACTCATGACATGTAACAACTCCATTGTTGTTTGGCATGACCAAGAATCAGCTGACTTCTCGATTCATCCTTCTACCAACTGAATCACAACTTCTCAGAAACCTTTAAACAGCTCCATAATTTGCACAGCAACCCCATATCACATTATCTGAGTTCAAGAGCAAACCCAACTTCATAATTGCAGCTATTACTTCTTAATCATATTGTGTTCTTGATGGCACAGATGTGAGACTCCCATCAATCTCAACTCCAAAACAGTCTTCTTCCCCATGAGAACACAGCACCATCTTCTGCAGTTTCTGCTTAAAACCCCCAATTCGTTACCAACCTCAAATTCACATCATACCCATCTCTAATCTCTTCTTTGTTGATTGTAATCAACAGTTCACCCCATCTTTCAAATCAACAACCGTGACCCCAAATTTAAACATCACCAGAATCATAGCAACGTTATTTTTTTCTCAATTTGATTCAAACAATTACCATATCCGTCTCAATTTAGAAACCCTAACTCATCTCAGATGCAATTCAACCCCCAACTCTTCATTCAGATCGATTCCCAACTCTTCTTCACTTCCATCCATTAACCCACCTTATCCATCACCTGTTCTCTTAAGCAATCTCTCAAGTTCGGATCACCATCATCTTCTTAAAACAGCCGCCATGGATTCTCTCTTTTCTAACTTTCAGGACACATCTAACACAGCTGCACAAATCATTATTGAGAAGATATTTTCTCTCAATTTTAGGTGTAGGAAGGGAAAGTGATATAGACACCCCCACTGACATGGATAAGGGATGCCCAGATCTCATTTAACCTTCCAGTTTCGCCAAACCGATAGCCTATTCACTGTCTTGTTATACAAATTCTTGCTCCAAATATCGCATGTGAATTCCCTCTTTGTCTTTTCCGCTCCAAATGAATGATTTCATCTTCTTTTGCTCCAAAAGACTCCAAAGTACCTAATAACTCAAATTCAAACATAAGAGATGCAATTCCCAAGGATAATAGCAAAGAAAGCATAAATACTAGATATAAAAATAGGTGTTTTACAATACTTATCAGATTCCCCCACACTTAGACTTTGCTAGTCCTCGAGCAAATCAAACAAAACTTATTCTAAAGGATACATACAACTCCCGTGAGCGTTTTCTAGAGAAATACCCACACAACCTACATTTCCAACTTACAAGTTCTTCGAAATGATAGTATCCAATGTGCTAAGAATACATAGAGATTCTGCACACTAGTCATAAGAAGTTAGACACATAAATGAACACAATCTCGTTCTTAAAAGTTGAGAGAGAAATAACCATCCCTTATCGAAAGAAATTCGGGTTCGGAGTTATCAAAAGTCTCGACTCTGCCTCACAAGAAAGGGTTTTATGAAATTGCACTCAATAATAAACAGCTCTTTATGGGTCACACATGTGTCCAGGTTGGAATGAAGAGAGAATCTTGCGACACGTTGAATAGTAGGAAGGAAAATCCTCCGAAATGTTTTGAAAACCCACATCTTTTATTCATTTTGAAAACCCTTTTTTCTGATGATCTCTAATAAAGGAAATCAACCACTTAATGAAGGTGGGAATATGCTTACTTACCTCGTTATCCGTTCGGCGTGCAGCTAGCACCACTCTCACAACATCCATAGAAACGTCTTCGGTCTTCAATCCTTGTCTTCGTCTTCGGTCTTCAACTCTTGATGATAACTCTTGAACTTCGTAGAATCTCGAAAATGTGATTCTTTCCTCTTATTCCTTGTTGCTTGAAACTTCACTGTAAATATTTCTTCTTCTGTTGGCTTATTGAATGAATACAAAACCAAAATATGATGCAATGATTTTTTTATTTTTATTTTAGACATTAAATACAAAATGAAAACAAAAAAAAATAAAAACTAATGATGATCCTAAAGAACTTTTCTCTTGTCTTTTTTTTAGAACGCGTAATTGGGGGATATGGAAACTAATTGGGGGATATAGCTAAATGAAAAAATAGGGATCCAAATATCCTAGCTGGGTTACCCCTTATATAATTAAATTATTAATTCCTAATCTAACCCTCACTAATCATAATTAGTTACTAATTATGATTAGTAAAATGTTAATGATTTGGGGGATATAATTTGTGTATTTATGTTTATTTGAATTTGTATGGGTTAATTGAGAGTAGAAGGAGGGAAAAAAAAATTGAGTAGAATTTTTTTTTTTTGAAAATGGAAGATGATTGTGATGAGAGACTTGCAGCTGCTGAATCTTTAGCTCAATTACAACAACAACCATATCTTCAATCTTCGGTTACAACTCACAATTTTTGTATGATGAACCAACACCTTTGAATCGTGATTTTCGAGACTATGAAGGGTTTTGTGAAGAACCAACTCAAGAAAGTAAACATGTTCAGCATACAAGCAACCCCAACACACAGGTAATGCTTCAAAGAGGTCGATTTTTTTTTTTTAAAACCGCCATTTCTGTCTGAAAAACCTTAGTACCGGCATGATCGTTTTACGAATACTACTCCGGAACCTCTATAACCGGCATTGTATTCATACAAATTTATATGCCGGGACAAAATTCCCCAACTGTTCAAGAACAAACCGGCGCGGTATTCAAACCAATATTGGATGCCGGTACACATTTATACTTTTTACCTACCACCGAATATTCTATGGAATATTCAAACCGGCAGTGTGAGTACATGTCAGATAATGCCGGTTTATGATACCGGCATGGAAACTTAAATGTCGAGGATGCCGGTATTACACTTGAAACATTCAGAAGTTAAAGATATTTTGAACTTACATACCGGCATAGAAACTTATATGTCTAGGATGTCGGTTTTACATGAAAAACATACAGAAGTTAGTGATATGTTGAAATTAACTACCGGCATACTTATCTTTGAACTTACTATGCCGGAACTTTATCCCAGAATGGGAACTGAAATTATCCGAATGCCGGTTTGGATACTGGCATGGAAAGTCAAATACAATGTATGCCGGTCATTAATCCCGGCAGTTTAGTTTTCTTATCGACAATGCCGGTTTTGAACTAATCCAATTTTATTTTCATTCATTCCTTAGATCGTGACATTAAACGATCAACCAATCTCCAAACCTCTCCATTGGGATACGTCGGAATACTATAAAATTCCTCGGGTATGTTACCAAACAATACTTTCACCTAGTTTTTACAATTTTATGTTGGGATTTGCTTGTAATATCCCATTGTTGTCCTTATGTAGGGAATAAAATATGAAAATGAAGCAATTGCTTGGGCAAAAGCGACGGCTCTTAAGAACATGTGTGTCTTAGTGAAGAATAGCCAACGTTCAAATGTTCGTTTTGAGATGGTTTGCGAGAGAAGTGGAAAATACAATGAGAAAAATAGCCATAAGAGAAAGTGTTATGTATATGAAAAGAAGACTAAGAGGGTATACAATACAGTTACGAGGAAGGATGAGTGCCCCTTTAAGCTTGTATTCTATCTAAGAGGAGAAAAAGAAGAAGAAAAAGAATGGGAATGTAAGGTGTGGTTTGGCCGTCACAACCACCCCGATCCGAAAGATTTTGAAGGTCACTCCCTAGTTGCGAAGCTAAAACCTGATCAATTCGAGGATGTCAAGATGATGACAAAAGCATGTATCAAACCAAGAGTGGTTCTCAGAACCTTCAAGGAAAAGGATAAGACGAACGTTTCTTCACTTACTACAATTTATAGCGCACAAGCAACCATTAAAAGGTTGGAATGGGAAGGGAGGAGTGTTATGCAAGAATTTGAGAAGATAGTTTGGGATCACAACTACACGCGTATCATTAAAAGAGGTCCAGATGAGAAGCCGCTTAAAATATTTATTTCGCATCCTTTGCTTTCACAATTGGCTCATACGTGTTGTGATGTTCTTATGATGGACTGCACCTACAAGACAAACAAATACAACATGCCATTGTTCAACATCGTGGGGCAAACTTCGGACAAGGTAACATTCACATTGGCTTGGTGTTTAATAGAAAATGAGAGGGATTTCAATTATCATTGAGCATTGCGACAATTGAAATTATTGTTCCCGGAAAATCATTTTCCGAAGATCATCATAACCGATCAATTTGACGCACTAATAAATGCCATATCCGACATATATCCGGATGCTCAAAATTTCCTATGTACATATCATATAGGTGAAAATGTGAAAAAACATTGTCATGCTTTGTTTGAACCCTCTAAGGCTGATATTAAGAAGAGAATGGTCGCTCAACTGGAGGAAGATGTTCGCAAAGAGAAACTATCACCTGAAGAAGAAGAAAATGAAAGAGGAAAGATTAAAGAGCGAGTCGACAAAGAACACGATGAAAATCATAAAAGGTGGTTGGAATTTCTAAAGGATTGGGAGAAAGTTTATTGGTCTCTTACCGAGGACATGTATGAAAAGATATTGAACATGTTTATTTCCAAATATAACGAAGTGTATCCAAGTGTCGTCTCATATTGTCAGGATAATTTGTTGGATAAGTACTAGGAAAAATTTGTGCGTGCATGGACAAATCGTTATAGATATTACGGGAATGAAGCAACTAGTATAGCGGAGTCCTCACATGGGAGATTTAAAGATCTCATCCTGTTCGGCCAGGGAAATGTGGTTACGGTCACCGAGGCAATGGAGCAACACTTTAAGGCCGATATCGATAGGATCAAGAAGGATTTTGAGAAAAGCTAAATGGAAAGGATGACTCAATTTTTTCCACATACTAAGTTGATCCAAGGAACAGAGTTTAACGTCTCCCGTTGGGCAATAAAACATATGATGAGACAAATGCAATATGAGAAAAATTACGAAAAACCGGGTGATGTGTGTATTTGTCCCGACATGTCTTCATTGGGGCTTCCGTGTCGTCATATGCTTGTGAAGTATGAAGAATTGATACCTCTTGATGTTATTGATCCGTTTTGGAAGCAACTAACTTTCGACCTTCCCCCTACGGAAGCTCCCGGATAATCACCATGGGATACAAAGGAGGCCAAGGAATTCTACGAAGCTTACTCACGTGGCAACTCGGCTAGCCGACAAGTATTGTTGAGCCAACTAAGACTGATTACACGGCCATGGATAGCACAAAGTGAAGAACCAACAAAGGGAGATCCGCCGGGTAGACCACAAACTAAAATTGCAAGGAAGAAACAAAGAAAATAATTAAAACAAATGACTCGACGTGAATAAGAACTCGCGGCAACTAAAAAACGAGATCTATGTGCAAGTGAGATTTCAGAAGCAAGATTCGCGGAAGTGCCCGTTCCAAACAAAAGGGGTAGGCCGAAGAAGGAACCGATATCAAGTCAACAACAATCGACGAGTTCCGAACCTGCACCAATAGTCGATGTATCGGATATTCAAAGGAAAAGGGGAAGGCCGCCAAATGTACCAACATTAAGATACCAAGGACAACAAGGTGAGAATTCTGAAGGTACACCCATGGTTGATGTACCCGAGGTTCAAAGGAAAAGGGGAAGGCCGCCGAAGGTACCCACATTAAGCTACCAAGGACAACAAGGTGAACATTCCGAAGGTACACCAATAGTTGATGTATCCGATGTTCAAAGGAAAAGAGGCCGTCGAAGGTACCAACATTAAGCAACCAAGGGCAACAAGGTGAGCATTGCGAACCTACACCAATAGTCGATGTATCGGAGGTTCAAAGGAAAAGGGGAAGGCCGCCGAAGGTACCGACATTAAGCTACCAAGGACTACAAGGTGAGCATTCTGAAGTTACACCAATAGTTGATGTATCCGAGGTTCAAAGGAAAAGGGGAAGGCCGCCGAAGGTACCAACATTAAGCTACCAAGGACAACAAGGTGAGCATTCCGAGGCTACACCCATAGTCGATGTATCCGAGATTCAAAGGAAAAGGGGAAGGCCGCCTAAGGTACCAACATTAAGCTACCAAGGACAACAAGGTGAGCATTTCGAGGCTACACCCATAGTCGATGTATCCGACGTTCAAAGGAAAATAGGTAGGGGTAGGCCAAGGAAGAATATTCTCCCGTCTAATACCAAATACATTTGGAGTGTAGGGATTGCAGATGATGGTTTGGATATAATAAAGCAGAAAGTTGGTAATATGAAGATGTATAAGGATCCCAGAATAGGTACGACCATTAGAACTTATCATACGAAGATAGAGTCTTACATAGACCAACTTCCTGAGGTTATTCGCGAGTTTATTGTGTACACGGATGATGTCGATGGAGATGGAAATTGTGGCTATAATGCCGTGACCGAACAACTAGGAATCTTCGAGACAGCTCTTAGTAAAGGAATTACACCATGCCGATATGCTAGAATGAGGATGGCCGATCAACTATTGAAGAAGAGGATCTTTTATGAGCAATTGGTTGGTCACGACTAGGTGTTTGATGATATGTGTGCTCGAGTGTTAGGACCCGAGCATGAGATGGCATTTATTCCTACTCAATATTGGATGAGGATGCCGCTTTGTGGGCATCTAGTAGCGGATACATTTAATTATGTTGCTCATTATTTTACCCCCACCGCAGTCACAATATTTACACCAGAGTGGAAAAAATGCGAGGGATCCCTTAAGACGAGAAGAGTTGTTTTGGCATACATGAACGACAATCATTTCGTTATTCTAAAACTCAAGGACAATTGTCCATTGCCACCTGTTTGTGGGATGGTTAAAAACAAGGAACTAGATCCAAATATATGGAAGGGATGGATGGCATTGAATGAGGAGAATCACAAATTATGGGACGCTTTGGCCTTATCAAAGAAACCTCTTGAAGAGGAGGAGTTGAAACTTCATACGTGTGGAAGCGATGATGAGTAATTTGGATATATGTGGTTTACTAATATGCCACCTTTTGTTTTTTTGGAAGTTTGAATTGTAATCATTAAACCATACACCATGTACGTGCCAATGTGATTTGATTTAAACTTTACTATGCCGGTAATCGTACCGGCATTGAAATATATGTTCTCTTTTGTGCCGGAATAACACCAAAAATACACAGATATAATTTTGCCATTTTCGGCATTGTTAAAAAATGCATAACACTGCCGGAACTCTAATGGTAACAAGGGAGAGTTTTAGTACCGGCATGATTGTGGCGCTACCAACTATGCCGGAACTTTATATAAAAAAAATCATTCTGGAACTAAACAGAGAGCCGGCGTAGAACTCACGATATCGACTATGCCGGTTTTGGAAAATAAAAACTTAGAAAAAGCATATTTCAAGACGCATAAAATAACATAAGCAAAGCTTAAACAAACCAAATGTGAAGTTAAGATGTTCCAAACTGAAAACAAATGAAACATAGATGTTCAAAGTTTACCAAGCCACATAAACCAAACTAAAACTATAAAACAAACAAACAATCACTCAGTTCTTGGCTTCTTGTGTGCCCTCTTCTTCTTTTTGCCCCACAAGTATTTTGCCTTTGGATCTTCGATTTTGTCTATCTTTTCATTAAGTTTCTCCATTTCTTTTAAGGTCAGCACCACTCCTTTCTTGGTCTTCTTCTTAATGAATTTTGTGATTTCCAAGCGTGATGACTTTGTGAAGGAATTTTTAAACATGTATTTAGTATGAACAATTTTATAAGTTGATAGATGAAGAGAATAGTAATGAACTCACCAACAACGTAACGAGCTGTAGAATTCCGGGTATAGTATCTGGAGTTGTGGAGGGACGTGCTGGTGGTGGAGGGACCTCTACCGTATCCGGGCGTACAACATAAGGATGCGAGTACTGTAGATGCCCGCTTAGGAATGTTGGTTCACTATCAAAACCGTTCTCAGCCAATTCCCAATCATCCTTATCCAGCACAAGTTCTTCTTCTTCCCTTTCAATCCAATGTGCAAGAATAGGTTCTGGGTCGTAGCATACCAGATTATGGATCTCATATGATTGCCATTTAGTAAAGTCATGAGAATATTTATGATAAGATGTATCCGTGAGATCTTTCTGCTTGTAACCGAGTTGGAGCATCATGCGGAGAGGGTTATGCATAACAAATCCTTTTGGATGAAATAACGGTCCGTTGTAAAATGAAACATTTTCATGTCTTTGAAGGTGAACTCCTCTGACATTCCTATAAGGGTCAAACACAACATCTTCCACAGAAAAAGAGTCCAAAGCCAATCTCATTTCTAAAATCCGTTTCTTGTTAGGCGAAGGGGTATTGCGGAAGAAGTATTTCTGAGCTAGAGCCATATTCGGTTCATAATCACGCCAAATCTCCAATCCTTTATACCCTATGAACAAATCTCTGAAGTGTTCATATGCCCACACCTGTGCCCATAAAATGTATAAGAAAATAAATAGTTGGAAACTAACAAATGTAATGATAACAATCACATAATAAGTATTTCACTATACCTGAATCACAGTGAAATTCCCATTAAATTGACGACCTTTCGATTTAGAAGCTCGACGCATATATGCCAAAAAATGCGCCAAGAAAGCAGTGCCCCATGAATACTTATGAACGTCTTCCAATGGATCCAAGTACTGCAGGTTGTTCATATGCACCCTATTACCATTAGAGTCAGGGAATATAGCGGATCCCAAAATGAATAACATATATGTAGCGGCAATTTATTGAGCTTCTGAGGGAGTCAATTCCTTGTTCTTCGTATTCCCAAACAGTTGATTGAGTTTGACGAATGTTATAGTCTTTGTCTGAGCCGTTTGTTTCTTGTACAAATTTGCCAACGTGGTTTCCTTGTTCCATCCAAACAACTTTTCAGTGAGCTCATAGATCTTTTCCCACCCTAGGTCCTTCGATTTGTCTCCAACCTTGACCGGTTTTCCAAGAACCTCTAGTCCTATTATCCTTTGAACATCTTCAGGGATAATGGTCATCTCGCCAAAATTAAAATGCATGGTGTCAGTTTCACCATAAAACCTCTCCAAAAAGCAGTTTGCCGTGACGGTATCAGTGGCCACATAATTTTTTATCGTAGGATACAACCCAGTTGCTCTGACTATTTCTTGAACAGTCGGACATTCATCCTCTAAAATCCACACATCCGATTGTTGATGGCGGCTAACACGCCAGGATTTCCTGTGGTCCTATAAAAACACAACCAACTTAATTAAATTGATCACAAATAAATAATATAATAACAAGATACAAACGTCTTACATAAGTTTGATAGATCCAACGAGCCCAAGAGTCTTTATACGAAAATAAAAGTTGCGGGTTAATCGGTTGACCCCAATGTTTGCCATCATTGCTGTCAGGAATCAAGTTGTACTTATTAGGGAAGTGAGGTGGGGGTGCCCTTTCATCATCAGTTTGTCCTAAGCCACCTACTTGTGAGGATGAGCCACCTGCTAGTTCCGGTTCTAGTGGAGTTTCCCTCTCATCATCATCATCAATGCTGGTTGAGTCGCTTATAGGATGATCCCGAATTGTCACCTTAGCAGTAGCCGGATTTTGACGTTTACGTCGAGAACACTTATGTTTAGATTCTCCAACAGCTTTTCCTTTTCCTTTGTCCTTTGATGGGGCGAGAGACCTATGTTCCAACACGTTAAACTGAGTAATATACTGGATGCCCGCATACAATAGGAACACACAGAAAACCGGCATACTCCATAGACATATAAACTACGCCGGAATACATACCGGCATTATCGGCAATAAATATGTCTATGCCGGTTATATTGAATTCTATATAGAAAATTCTAAGCCGTATGAAACAAAAACCGGTATAATTTGTTACCATACCTATAGTTCCGGAACATGTACCGGCATAGAAAAGAATAATAAGGTGAATGCCGATTTCTGTTGAATTCAATCCAGGGATTTAAAAAATTTAGGGATCAAAAACCGGCATAGTATGTTACCAAGTAGAATACGCCGGAACATTAACCGGCATTGCCAACAAAAATCCGATAGTGTCGGTATTGAATCCGGCATCCCAAAATTATAATTTTATGCCAGTTTTCTGGATTTTTTTACAGAATTCTTAACAATCTTAGTTCAGCAAAACAAGCATAGTTTGTAAACCCTAAACAGAGGCATGGTATTGATCAATAATGATTTTAAAATTGACTAGAAGAATTTTCAATCCGTCATGAACCCTAGCAAGTTTGACTTTGTGTTATATATTATGGGATAAACCCTAAAAGTACTTCAATTCAACAGGAGACTTTGTGTTATACATCACTTACCGAATCAAATCTGTTACGTCTGCTTCACCAGGAGACTCTTCAGGACTATGTTGCGCATCATCAACAGGTATTTCTGGATTGGGTTTATCACGAGATTTACGACGAGCCATTGCTTTGGTATAGAAGATGAAAAAAATAGGGAGAGATTGAATAGATCGAATATTTTTCTTTCCAAAAACCGTCACTTATATAGCATTAGTAGTTTGTAACCGACGAGCCATTAAAGAAACCGACGATTTTGTAACCTTCCAATGACTCACTAAAGATTTTGTAACCGTCAAATTAGTGGAATAAAATTGTAACCGTCAAACAAGTTGAATGAAATTGTAACCGTCAGAATTCCGGCATAGACAATTACATACCTATTATGCCGGTATTAAAAGTTAATGATTTTTTTAACTTCTTAGTGTGGCAAACCGGCATAGGGTTTAAACATATCTAGTATGCCGGATTTTGTAGACCGACATCGTATGTAACTCATCGGGAGTGCCGGTTTGTGAAAGAAACTTGACGAAATAAACATCATTAAGCACAAAAATAAGATCTCAAGCAAATTCCAACTAACATCATTTAAGGGAATAAAGTTTAAACACATAAACAATGTTACACATATAATGAAAGCTATCAAGCCAAATACACCGAACATCATTTATTGGAACGAGATTCAACAAGCAAAGCAGCTTCGAAATGCCTAAAAGGCTCTTTTCTCCACTTCGTATATGCATCATGAGCATCATACCTATCACCACTGTATCTTGCAAGAAATTCGTTGTATTTGAGACATGATTTACTGAGTGTAGTTGTTCGAATGTGTACTATTTGATCAGCGTATTCAATTTTGCTTTTCTTGCCGTCAAACATGTTATGCTTGTAAGAACCAGTCCTTACAAGACCCCAAAAAATATCTGAAGGGCGTTGATCCTCTGGCAAATATGATACTATGTAGTAATTTCTAATCCACTATGTTTCCTCCTCAACATCCGCTTCTATCTTAGCTTCTTTTTGACGTTTAACCGCTCCCTCAGCTTTCGCTTTTATCTTATCTAATTTTTAACGATAACATTCAAGCTTTGCTTCCTTTTTTTCTTCTCTTTTCCTCTTAATTATCTCTTTTTCCATTGCGGCAATTGACTTTATGGTTTCTTCCTTCCTTCTTAGTTTTTTTAGTATTGCGGCAACAGAATTGGTCGTGGTTGATGATTGATTTACTGTTGGTGTGGACAATATGTTCCTCATACGTTTTTCTTTTTCGAGGTAATTGATGAACTTGGCAGCTGGTGATTGATAATCCATCGTAGATATATCTTTGGGGTATCAAGTGCAATGGGTGTATCCATTCTTTTAAATAGATGTGGACATAACGGCTCTTGTCCACTTTAGTGACGGCACTCTAACTAACTTAGATCCCACGCCGAAACTAATGTTTTCTAGTGTATGGTTTAAAAAAGAGCCGTTAGGCATTTAATTTTAGGTACCGGCATACGTACGAGGAAGTAATCCTATGCCGGTAGTATGTTCCGGCACTAAATTTTATAAAACGAAGATGCCGGTAATGCGGAATTTCTTTACAGGAAACGACCCAAATATGCCTACAATACCGGAATTCAATGCATAAGAACCTCTATGCCGGAATGGGTTAAATTCGAAATAAAAACGGCTAGTTTTTTGAAAAATATGACCGTTGGAGCTTCATTTCTATATAACATCTCCCATTCCTTTGGAAAAAACTAAACAAACCAAGCACCAAATAACAAAAATCATTCTCTCAAGAAAGCAAGCACGGTTCAAATAATGGGGGATTCATCATCTACCTCTATTTGCAAAGTAAGTATAGTTACTAACAACATACTCTTCAATACTATGACGGATAAATAATATAATTTTCTCTTGCAGAGTCATCATTGCAAGTGTCAAATTTGCAAGTCACCTTCTCACCTAGCCATGGACTATCCATTTATTTATTCAAAGTGTAGAAGCTGTGATGGGACACGCCGGATTTGGATTGCTAAAACTGATGATGCTGAAAATGGAAGAATGTTTCTAAGGTGTTTGAATCACCCAAAGTGCTATGAGTTTCAATGGTTTGACAAAGCTATTGAACTAGCAGAGTCAAGAGAAAACCACAAGGTCCAATGCAAGCCTATCGATGGGTGTGACGGGTGTTATATGAAGGGGAAGGAATATGTTGAAAAAGAAGAAGAGCCAATGAGGATGATCCTTGACACCCCCATCCCGGACGATGTCTTTGAACAGATTAGGGAAATGCTCAAAGGCTCCGTAATTGTTGAAAAGGGATGGAAATATATTATGTCTAACTAAGTGCAATCCATTCACTGTTTTTTTAATTTAAAGTTTCCAATCCAATGTAATCGATTACTTCGGACCGAAATAAAATAGAATTTGAAATAAATTAAGCAGAGTGCCGGCATTGGGGAAATCAATACAACTATGCTGGTTTTATGTAAACACTGTAAGAGTATTTGGATGCTTTAGATACCGGCATTGTCAAAATGAATCTTACAATGCCGGTTTACTGTCACATATTTAAGAGTATTTAGAAATTTTCAATACCGGCATCAACCTTGGCAAAAACCCCAATGCCGGTACAAGTCAGTTTCTTTATAGGAACCAAATATTTTAAACTGATTGTTCCGGCATAAAAATTGCGATGCCGGGACAAGGTACCGGCAGTGTTTTGATCATTCCTTAAATGCCGGTTTGTGTACCGGTATTTCTAAAACTGAGATTTACTATGCCGGAACAATCATAACTTTCAAACTAGAAATCTAAACATGTTCAACATAAACCAAATAACTAAAGAGTTAACCCACAATATAAACCAAAGAACAAGCTTGAAATTGTTTTTGACGTAACCAAAGAACTAAAGAGTTAACCATCACTAATTGTCATCAATTCTATTCCACTAGATTGGTCTTTTGTTTCTTTTGGGTCGGCGCCTTCCTTGTTTCCCCATACATATATTTGACAGTAGGGTCGGTTTGTTCAATTCTATGAAGCTTTTCCTCGAGTTCCTTGATTTCTTGAAGAGATAGCACTACTCCGTCCTTGTGCTTGCAACCTAACATCTTCGTAACCTTGACAAGCCGACATCGCTAGTTTAATACATCAAACACATAATCAGTATATATGTTAATATATGATTATGTTTACATTTAATGACTATAATCAATTAATAAAACTTACCACCATTCCGAAAGTCTTAAGAAGTTGGGCCATCGTAGGTTGTGGAGGTGGAAGAATTTCAACAGGAGGGTTTTCTTGGTGTGGAGCTTCGACGGAGGGAGGGCGCACGACATAAGGATATGACCATTCCAGGTAATCCCTCATGTAGATGTCATCAACTTCATAACCATTTTCCGAAATCACCCACTTACTAATATCAACCAAACGACGTGGCTCTCTTTCACTCCAATGCGATGGTTCCGGTTCTGGATCATACACTACATGCAACTTGTTGGGAGTTGAATTGCACCGAGAAAGGGAAAGACGATAATTATCAACAGAGCCCGACATAAAACGGGATAATTACTTAAATCCATGTTGGCGCATCGCACGTCTTGGATCGGCCATAATGTATCCTTTTGGGTGGTACAACGGCCCTTTGTAAAATGCAACATCTCTTGGAATTTGACGGTATCCTCTAATCTCCTTATAAGTGTCGAACACAGCTTCTTTCTTCCTCATAGCATCCAGAGCCAATCTCATATCGATGACCCGACCTTTGTTACCGGTCTTCGGATTATTGTTAAACTCGAACCTCTGAGCTCTAGGGATGTCGGGTTCAGGAAGGTCTTTGATATTCAAGAATTGGCAGTCCTTGAACAAGGTTGGGAAGTGTTCATAACACCACACCTAATACAATGTGAACAATATACATGTGAACATAAGTTAAAAGAATACATGTGAACAATATACATGTGAACATAGATTAAAGAAATTTGTATCTGGAGTAGAGTGAAATTCCCGACAAATTGGTTTGTTTTAGCCAATGAATCCCTTCTCATCCCCGCCATCAAATGTGCCATGACCACGATGCCCCAAGAATAGCCATATACACCTTCCAACGGGTCAAGGTACTGGAGAAAGTTTGCACTTACCATGTTGCCATTAGTGTCTGGGAAATCCCTAGTCCCCAAGATGTATAACAGGTACGCGGCGATTGTATACCAAATCTGTGCAGGGTCCCATCCATCCTCCAAGCTTCTAGCCTTTGTATTTTCAAACAACTTTTTAAGCATCGTCAGCTTGAATGTCTTCGTCTTACTTCCGTTCGATGCTACATAAAAGCTATCCGAAGAAGTTTTAAAGTCCCAACCAAACATATTTTTAGTCAAATCGTGCTACTTCAGCCAATCTAGGTCCTGAGACTCAACTCCTTCAGAAATTGATTTACCGATAACATTCAAGCTTAGAATGGCATGAGCATCTTCAGGAATCAAGGTCATCTCTCCAGACGGGAAGTGCATTGTATCAGTTTCACCATGTTACATTTCGACGAAGCAATTGACGGTCACAATATCTGGATTCACGTAATTTTCAACCAAAGAATACAGACCAGAGTTCTTTACTAATGTTTGGACATCTTCATGCTCCAACGAAAATTTCCAATCAGCCGCGGCTTGGTTTCAGCAAACACGCACATCCTTAGTATGATCCTACAAATAAGAGATAATATGATTAAGAGATGATGTAAAATATAAAACAATGCACATGCACAAAATAAAAAAATGCTTACATAGGTTTGAAAGATAGTACGAGCCCAAGAGTGCTTGTATCCAAAGAGTACTTTCGGTTCCGGAGCTTGACCCCAAAGTTTACCATCATCATTATCGGGTATCATGTCATAAATGTGAGGAAGGTGACAACCTTTAACTTTATGTTTGCCCTTTACCTTGCCTTGTGTTAGTCGTTGACTCGTCCCACCAACTTCTCTTTGGCTTGCTAATTGACTTGGATGAACTTCATCATCTTCCTCCTCACTTTCCCCTTCATCATGCTCATCTTCCTCAACTGTTCCAGTACCTTCACGGATTGTAAGTGCACTACGTTCACCGCCACTCTGCCAAACTGACCCTCTTGTTTGAAACCCCAAACGCTTCTTGCGACCTGCGTCTTTCCCCGTGGAGGCGGGACTGAGGAGTATCAAGACCGTCCTTCCTCCTTTTCTTAGTGAGAATAGGACCTTTATTTTTCTTCGCTTCTTTGGATTTTGACCTATAACATAAGCAAACAAAACAAACATAAGAAAAGTCATGGCAGTTTAAGAACCGGCATAGAAACTCTTAAACAAACCAATGCCGGTAACATGTACCGGCATAAACCTTTAAATATCGAGCATGTCGGTATCGATGTACCGGCGTCCTACGCAACCAAAATTGTGTGCCGGTATTAAGCACAACTTCAGTGATGTTCCTGAATGTTTTAAGTGTAATACCGGCATTGCCTAATTGAACTAATGCTCAATTTCAGTGATGTTCCTGAATGTTTTAAGTGTAATACCATCATTGTCTAATTGAACTAATACATGCCGGTATAAATAAAATTGTTCCTGTGTCTTTTAAGTTGGCTACCAGAATAGTCTTCAACCAAATTCGTATGCCGGTACAACAAATTAATTTTCAGGAATTCAAACCGGTATGGTATTCAACCCTATTTCTATTCCGGTATAAAAAATTCAGTTCCAGGAATTCAAACCGGTATGGTATTCAACCAAACTGCTATGCCGGTACCTGAACCGACTTGGTATTCAAACACATATCCTATGCCGGTACTCTCTGTAACTCGACAGTTTCAGCTATTGTTGGCGATTCTAACCTAAACCCATGTCTACAAATCGATTAAAACAATCATAAATGAGTTCAAAAATCACTTACTTTCTCAGAGAAGCCATGACTGCGAGTGGTTGATCATCCGAGCTCACTGCTGCGTCCTCTTCTAGTTGGTGAGCAATGTTCTCGATTCTTTGTTCATATGTTTGTTGATCAATCGATTTAGTTCTCGCTTTTGCTTTTGATTTGGTTCTCGGAGGCATGGTTATGGTAGGTTAGTCAACGAATAAATTTTTGATTCAACGATTAATCATCGATGAAGAATGAACGAGGACGAAGAAGATGAAGGAATTTTTTTTTTCAAAACCTAACTGTGCCGGTACAAATGGAATTGGGGGATATATGAATTTGGTTACTTGAATTTTATGTTTTAGGGGAAAGGGCATAACAATCATTTCATAAAGTTTTTAATTAATCTAAGAGTGTTTTAGTATTTTTGCACCCAAAAAACACCCCTTAACAGCCACCTATGGTTGGGGGAAGTAATTCATATCCCCCAATTACGCGTTCTTTTTTTACTTTTTTTTTTTTTTTTTTTTGAGACAAGAGAATATAATACAAATAAAAATAAAAATGCAAGTACAAATGCCATGGTGTGAGTACTTTACCGCTTGATTCTTCACAACTTGTATGTCTCGATATCATAAACTTCTTGAATTCTCATCTTGATAATCTTCACTCTTGTACAATAGTCTTCAACTTGTAAAAATTCTGCTCCTTGTCTTGTTGCTATACTTGAATCTGAAATCTGCTCATTTTTGTACCGTTGCTTGTAAACCTAGAACGTCTTCAACTTTCCTTCGAACTTGTGATGCTTCCCTTGTTGATGATGACGGTGTTTCTATGGACTTGTTGGTGTAGAGAGAGATAAAGTGGATGGTGCTAACTGCGAACAAGATTACAAGTGGTATGTAAGTTAGCAATTCGATGTCACCATTCATGATTGATAAAATAGCACTCAAGAGATCAAAATAGTGCTTCTATTGGTGGGAGGTTGGGTAGCTCACCATTCTACCCAGAGTTTACATACGGTGACACACACTCTAAAAGCACAAATTTAGACAGGTACCAAGAAATGAAGGTCGGTGCCTCTCATGATGTAACATAGGTAGTCTCCACTATAGGGGACCACTACTCTACTACCGAATTCAGTCTGCACCATATTTGCCACGGGTATGGTTAAATCCAACTTTAACTCTCATACAAATAAGAAACCCGATCATGTTCTTTGTCATCTCTAAGTTCAGTCACTCTTATGAGAATATCGATGTAATCTTAGCGACATGGATACTATGTGACTCTAAACTAACTACAAGTTGGATATTTTCACGCACTAATTTACACAAAAGTTGAAAATTGTGAAAAAAATTTACAATGCAAATTCTTAACCACTCCCCCACACTTAAACTTTACATTGTCCTCAATGTAAATTAAGTCATCCAAAGTAAGTTAAGGTGGGAAATTATGCAAGAAAAATGACAAGAAATCAAAATAAAATAAAATACAAGATAAGATAAGATAAGAAAAAACTAAAAACAAAACAAGAAAATGAAAATAAGACAAGAGATACTCATCCTATGGGTTTCCTCCCATTTAGCGCTTGGTTTAAAGTCGTCAGCCCGACTATCTCCTTGCTTTCTACGACTCCTCCAGAGGGAGTGCATCTACAAAATTAGCTCCTTCCACCACTTCGGAAGTGAAATTCTCATAATATGGTTTCAACCGGTTCCCATTAACTTTAAGTTCCTTACATGTAGAAATACTACGAATTTCTACTGCACCATGAGAAAACACATTAGTAACAATGAAAGGTCCAATCCAACGTGACCTTAGTTTACCCGGAAATAAATGCAAGCGAGAATTAAACAAAAGCACTTTCTGCCCAACACAAAATTGTTTTCTAGAAATCATAGTATCATGAAAGGCCTTCGTTTTCTCCTTGTAAATGCGAGAGCTTTCAAATGCATCATTGCGAAGCTCCTCTAGCTCTTGGAGTTGTAACTTCCTTTGCTTTCCAGCCCCATCCATCTCCATATTGCATTGCTTAATCGCCCAAAACGCTTTATGTTCAATCTCCACGGGTAAATGACAAGGTTTACCATACATAAGCCTAAAGGGAGACATCCCAATAGGTGTCTTGTATGCGGTTCTATAATCCCACAAAGCATCATTTACCCGCATGCTCCAATCTTTCCTTGTTGGATTCACCGTCTTTTCTAGAATGGATTTCACCTCCCGGTTGGAAACCTCGGCTTGTCCATTTATTTGAGGATGATAAGGAGTTGAAATCTTGTGTGACACATTGTACTTCTTAAACAAGCTTTGCAAAATCCTGTTTTTGAAGTGAGAACCCCCATCGCTAATTATAGCTCTTGGAATTCCAAACCTTGCAAAAATGTTAGCTTGCACAAAATATGAAACAACCTTGGAATCATTAGTTGGGGTGGCCTTAGCTTCCACCCATTTAGAGACATAATCAACAACAAGTAAGATGTAATAATTCCCATGAGAGTTGACAAAAGGACCCATAAAATCAATACCCCATACATCAAAAACTTCAATAAATTGAATAAAAGTTTGTGGCATTTGATTTCGGGCACCTAGATTGCATGTTCTTTGGCACCTATCACAAGTCGTGCAAAATATATGTGCATCCTTAAACAAGGTTTGCCAATAGAAACCGCTTTCAAGTACCTTGTGAGCGGTCCTCTTACTTCCAAAATGTCCTCCGCAAGCATAAGAGTGACAAAATGACAAGATAGAATTAAACTCGGATTCGGGAATGCACCTTCTTATTACTTGGTCGCTGCCATGTTTCCATAAGTATGGATCATCCCATATATATTGGTTTCCTAACCTCTTAAGTTTGTCCCTCTCAGCACGAGACAAGTTCCTTGGGATTTGTTTAGTTACCAAGTAATTCACAATATCCGCATACCATGGTTCTCCAAAGGCAATTGAGAATAGTTGCTCATCCGGGAAACTTTCACGCAATGGGATAGCTTCCTTGTCCACAGCAAGATGGCTCAAGTGATCCGCAACGGTGTTCACAATTGCTTTCTTGTCTTTGATTTCAATATCAAACTCTTGCAAGAGTAAGATCCATCGTATGAGCCTCGGTTTCGCTTCTTTCTTCATTAGCAAGTACCTAAGAGCTGCATGGTCAGACAAAACAATAACTTTTGTACCAATTAATTAAG
The DNA here is from genome assembly GCA_023529315.1 of Papaver bracteatum. Taxonomy (NCBI): domain Eukaryota; kingdom Viridiplantae; phylum Streptophyta; class Magnoliopsida; order Ranunculales; family Papaveraceae; genus Papaver; species Papaver bracteatum. The sequence continues at coordinate 2,924,174 of JAJJWX010000603.1, forward strand.
AGAAAAATTTCTCCAATGCAAATACAATAGCTAAAAACTCTTTTTCAGTGGTTGTGTAGTTTTGTTGGGCTTCATTTAACTTTCTAGAAGCATAATAAATGGCATGAGGTATCTTCCACACACGCTGCCCAAGCACCGCACCAACCGCATAGTCACTAGCATCACACATTAGCTCAAAAGGCTTGCTCCAATCCGGTGGTTTAATGATAGTGGCTGAAATCAAAAGTTCTTTCAAACGATTGAATGCCGCCATACACTTCTCATCAAAGTTAAAAACCACATCTTTTTGCAATAAGTTGCAAAGTGGTGATGCTATCTTGGAAAAATCCTTGATAAATCTACGATAGAAACCTGCATGTCCAAGAAAAAAGCGTATCTCCCTCACCGTAGTAGGAGGGGTTAGAGCACGAATAAGGTCTATCTTATCAACTTCCAAGCCCTTAGAAGATATTATATGGCCTAAAACTATACCATGAGTTACCATGAAATGGCACTTCTCCCAATTTAGCACAAGGTTTGTTTCAACACATCGTTCAAGGATTAAAGATAAGTTGTTCAAACAAAGGTCAAATGAATCACCAAAGACACTAAAGTCATCCATAAACACTTCAATGATGTTTTCAACATACTCGGAAAATATACTTACCATACACCTTTGAAAGGTAGCTGGAGCATTGCATAAGCCAAAAGGCATCCTTCTATAAGCAAAAGTGACGAAAGGACAAGTGAAAGTGGTTTTCTCTTGATCTTCCAGTGCTATCACAATCTGATTGTAACCTGAATAACCATCAAGGAAACAATAATAAGCATGTCCAGATAAACGTTTAAGCATTTGATTAATAAAAGGTAAAGGAAAATGATCCTTCCTAGTAGTGGCATTCAACTTTCTATAATCAATACAAACCCTCCAACCGGTTTGCACACGAGTTGGGACAAGTTCATTCTCATCATTCTCTACCACTGTTACACCAGATTTCTTTGGTACAACTTGTACCGGGCTCACCCACTTGCTATCGGATATGGGGTAGATAACACCCACTTTTAAAAGCTTGAGTATATCCTTTTTCACAACTTCCATCATGGGAGGGTTTAAACGACATTGCGCTTCCCTTGTAGGCTTTGCATCGTCCTCCAAACGAATCTTATGCATACAAATGGCAGGGCTTATACCCTTGATATCGGCGATTGTCCATCCTATGGACGTCTTGTGCTTCCTTAGCACCCTTAGAGGTTTTTGCTCCTGTAATTCACTAAGCTCGTTAGAAAAAATCACAGGTAACTTTTCATTATCACCCAAGTACAAATACTTTAAGTGACTTGGAAGAGGTTTCAATTCCAACTTTGGAGATTTAACAATAGAAGGTAAAATCTTTTCATCACTGCATGGTAAATAAATAAAAGAGATATTATGAGTTTCCGGACATCCTTGTAGTGAGTTGAGATCACCAAGGGCTTCCTTAAATTCGTTACCACACTCTACTCCATCATCCATGGATGTAGTTAAAACAGTTTCCAAAGCATCATCACCATTAAATTCAAACACTTTTTGCGCCAATGCATCCATAACATCAACGGAGAAGCAAGAGTGGACATCACTAGAATATCTCATCGTCTCGAAAATGTTGAAACGTATTATTTCTCCATCAAACTCCATAGTCAACGTTCCCTTGTCTACATAAATGATCGTCTTAGCCGTTTTTATGAAAGGATGTCCAAGTAGCAATGGAAGAGACGGGTCCGGTGAACCTTCATCCATCTCTAACACACAAAAGTCATCTGGGAATACAAGTTGATTAACCTGCACAAGAACATCCTCAACAATACCCATTGGTTAAACATTAGAGCGATCGGCTAATTGCAACATAATTTCAGCCTTTTTCAAAGGACTTAGATTTAGTGAATTATACATGGATGATGGCATAACATTAACGGATTCACCTAAGTCTAACATTGCTTTGTTAAAAGTGGTGTAACCAATTATGATGGGAATGTCAAAGCTACCAGGATCCTTGCATTTCAGTGGGAGTTTGTGTTGTAAGATTTCCGAAGAATTCTCCCCCACACTTAACACTTCATTTCCTTTAAGCCTTTGTTTGTTGGTACACAAGTCCTTCAACACTTTCGCATACTTGGGAACTTGCTTGATAGCATCAATGAGTGGTATATTCACATGAATCTTCTTAAAAACGTCTAAAATCTCCTTTTCTAGTTCCGCATTCTTATAACTTGCAAATCTGCGAGGAAAAAGTATAGGAGAAACATAAGTAGGAATAAGAGTTTTAGAGTTAGGAATAGGTACCTCGGGTGTTTGGGGAATTTCATCCCTCTCTTCCTCCAAAACCGGCTCCTTTGGAACTTCCTCTTCACCCAAATCAGCAACTTTGGGTTGCTCAAGTTGTGTACCACTTCTCAACGTAATAGCATTGACACCCTCTTTTGGGTTAATGGGTTGAGAGGGGAGTCTCCCACTATTTTGTGCTTTCAACTTGTTGACATCAATTTCCATGGAACCCACTTGAGTCTGCAAATCCTTAATCGCACTCTTAGTTTCTTGTTGACTTTCTTAGAACATGGTAGAAATACCTTGCATCATTGTTTGCAACTTTGCATCAATATCGGAACCTTGGTTTTGAACCGGTTGTTGTGGTTGCTGAAATTGTTGTTGTGGTTGCTGAAATTGTTGCTGTTGAGGTTGAAATTGTTGTTGTTGTGGTTGAAATCCACTCGGACGGTTGAAGGTAGGTTGTTGAACCGCACCTTGCTTGTTGGCATAGCTGAAATTTGGATGATCTCTCCATCCCGGATTGTAGGTATTGGAATAGGGATCATACCATCTTTGTGGGTTTGGAAAAACCGCATTAGATTGCTCCAACTCTTCACCATACGAAGGTAATATAACCGCAGCCATCTTTTGCATCATGTGCTCCATATTGTCCATCCTTTGATCACAGTGTGATGATGATGAATCACAAACTTCATGCACTCCTCTAACCATTGGTTCACCTCTTGTGTAGAATTGTTGCGAGTTTGCAGCCATACTTTCAATCAAATCGGTAGCTTGGGCCACCGTCTTGTTCACTAGTGCACCACCACCTGCTACATCAATAAGATATCTATCACCTTATTGAAGACCTTCATAGAAGTATTGGATTATCATAGCGTCGCTGAATTGATGGTGAGGACAGCTTGCCACCAATCTCTTGTATCACTCCCAACATTCATACAAAGACTCTCCCGCATGTTGCTTTATTCCACAAATCTCTTTGCGAATTTGAGTGGCCTTTGACGCAGGAAAATACCTCTCTAGAAAGAGTTTCTTCAACCCGTTCCATGTAGTGACACTTAAAGCGAGGCAAACAATACAACCAATCCTTAGCTATTTGTCTACCATAGAAAATGGAAAAACTTTCATCATTGCACCATCGGCTTCAGTCTCCGCTGGAAGCATAGCCTTGACAATGGTATAAAACTCCATAAGATGCTTGTTTGGGTCTTCATTCGCCATGCCATGAAACTTTGGCAACTCTCTAAGTAACCCCGGCTTGATCTCAAAAGTTAAGTTTGTTTGGATACACCACCATTGTGCATCAAGCCTATGCTAAGACAAATCCTTGAGTGTACGATTGGCATCATCCATTGCTTCTTCTTCTTCTTCAACTAGTGGTTCTTATACAAATGGAACCTCTAGTTCTTCTTCTAGTTGTAACTCTTCTTCCACTTCTTGATGAAAAGCTTCGTGTTCTACTTCCAAGACTTGTTCTTCCGTTGTGTCTTGACTTGGTTGGAGTATTGTGCCTCTTCAAGTAGCTATCCCGCACCTTGGATAATTCTAATCTTTAGAAGCCAGGGATTAGTACCTGAAAAACAATTCTCGCAAACAAGTGAGAAATAAGACAAGAAACGGAAAGCAAATATGCAAGCAGAAAAAAAAATGATAAAAAGAAACTAAAAACTTAATAACAAACCGTATGCCTCCCCAGAATCAGCGCCAAAATTTGTCGGTTGTCAGCCGGTCAAATATAATTTCACTTTCTTACTTCCTAAAATAAAAATAGTATGCGATAAGAAAGAGTTCGTATCCACAGAGAGGCTTTTGTTGTTATAAAAAAAATTAGTTTCTTAGTAACCAAGGGGGGGGGGTTGATTTATCAAAGCAATAAAAATGAATTGAAAGCAAAGTAATAATAAAAATAATCTATAAGGAGAAAGTATTGGTCACGGGATAGTTTCATTCACAAACTCGAATTATCAACAATGACTAGAATTGAAAATTTAATCTCTCATTTACTAAAAGTCCTAGGATACCTTGATCGCAAGAGTATCCCGCTAATTCCCTGATTTTATCACAACCACATTAAAAGATGCATATGTGAATTCTTCCTAGAAAGCAACCTAAAGTGTAAAAGCACAATTAGATTTAACTCCCTAAAAGCAATGAGTTCTATGGAATAAGACTAATCAAGGCAACCAAAATGTGTAAAAGCACTAATTAGATTTAACCCAAGTTATGATTCATATGTGACTAGTAGGATATATCACTACAAGCACTACCCACATTTATGCTACTTAGAATCAGGGATAAACAACGTTTTCGTATTGAAAACCCTAATATAGCTCTAGATATGAAAGAAAATTGGATTGATTCCGGACTCAACCAAATAAAAAATCAAATCATAAAAAAAAATAAACCATGAATCATAAACAATAAAGTATTGAGACAAAACTACATCATTGAATCAAATATCATTTGTGAAATCCACTTTATCCCATAACCAATAAAATGTATTTAGTTACTCATAGTTTTTGGACTCAACATAATTATTATCAAGAATAAAATGAAGAACATGAAAAATAAACGAAAGCAAACCCTAGTAGAATCGCTCTCCTCCAAAACTCCAGTAGAAAGATGTGATATCCTCCAAAAAGAATAGAAACTTTTCCTTTTATAGCTTTCCAACTTTCCAAATTAGGTCTTCAAAGCCCACGGTCCAATACCAAGAAGTCCACTCAACTCATGTGTGTGAAAAACCCATGTGAAAATATGACCCAAAAATTGTTCGCCGGAAAACTGTGTTTTTGGCCGGAAAATAATTCAGGTGACCGGCAAAGTCCACCCGGTCACCGGTCAGAACTAACAGTCAACTGTTACAAACTGACGGCTGACTAACGGTCAACTTGGTCAAACACTGAATCAGAACCGAGTCAGCTGGCTAACTCGACTGTTCAAGTGAGTTGATCTTGGCCAAGTTCTGTTGCATAATCAAGTTCATCCATGATGGCCCTGTGTTGCACAGCTTCACTCAATTCTGTTCCAGTTTCTCTTGCCTGCAATAATCAGTTGCAACTACAATCAACCATTGAACCCTCTGCCATCAACTGGTTCTTGTGTTCATACCAACACCTTCACCAGCATAAACAATTCCACCTGCACCTCAAACCATTACAGCTTCATTGTCTCAACATTCAGCTCACTGCATCATACCCATTTCATTTCCTTGCAGAACACCTGCTATATACCACCAACAAAACTCAGTTCAACTTCCACTAATGCCATACTGCAACAGCCACCACCCTCTACATATAGCAACAGCTGCACAACACAGCTTGTAATGTGACCATCTGATCTCCACCTCCCATGACAAACACCAAAAACCACCTGCTCAAAGCCTCATTCACCTGCAATGTCAATCAATCTCTGTAATTCAAATTCATACAGCAGCAGCATACCCATTCTAGCTCAAGCCACAGCTTCAGTTCCTCTTCTTCCCTGATTGCTTTATCTTGTTCAGAGGCTACCAAACTCATAACCCATCTCTTTCACAGAGACCACCACCAGCACAGTAAAACCATTGCAATCTCAGCTCCAGAAGCTTAACACAGCAACACTGACCTCTTCCATCTGAAGCCAACCAACCCTCCAATTCTTCCATGTTGCTCAATAACTCCTCCTGCAATTCCAAAATCTGAGTCATACCCATTCTTTGTAATCACAGTGCCCATTACAGCACCACCAGTACAACTCAGTTGCGCATTTCCAATCTGCATTGAACTCTTGCAGCACATCATACCCTGCAATTTCACTAGTGAATTCTGAACAGCCAAGCCACCTGTTACAGCTTATCCTGCAGCTTCAAAACAACATATAACTCCCCTCTCTTCCTAACCATCAGCACAGCCTTCACTGCTAACCACCAGTCCAGTTCACCTGCAACTCATTCTAGCAATCTCAGTACCTTTCAACCACCAGTTGCATATCAAACCCTTCATTCCACCACTGCATCTCCTTGCACTACTAGCATCAGTTCTCCCCTGCCAGACTCAAACTACATCTGATAGCCATCAACACTATGTTGTTCTCCATAGCACCAGCTTAACCACCTCCATCAACTAGCAGCATCTGAAGTTCCATTAACTCCATTGCTCTGCCATCTTGCAAGCACCATTAGTACCAACAACTGCAATTCACTGCAGTCACATTTCAGACCCTTAGCATAACCACCATTCTGCAGCTTCATAGACTCATGCCCTGTAACAACTCCATTGTTGTTTGGCACAGCCAGCAACTGCAGCTTCTCAGTTCATCCTTCTACCAACTGAATCACAACTTCTCAGAAACCTTTAAACAACTCCATAATTTGCACAGCAACCCCATATCACATTATCTGAGTTCAAGAGCAAACCCAAATTCATAATTGCAGCTATTACTTCTTAATCATCTTGTGTTCTTGATGGCACAGATGTGAGACTCCCATCAATCTCAACTCCAAAACAGTCTTCTTCCCCATGAAAACACAACACCATCTTCTGCAGTTTCTGCTTAAAACCCCCAATTCGTTACCAACCTCAAATTCACATCATATCCATCTCTAATATCTTCTTTGTTGATTGTAATCAACAGTTCACCCCATCTTTCAAATCAACAACCGTGAACCCAAATTTAAACATCACCAGAATCACAACAACGTTATTTTTTTCTCAATTTGATTCAAACAATTACCATCTCCGTCTCAATTTAGAAACCCTAACTCATCTCAGATGCAATTCAACCCCCAACTCTTCATTCAGATCGATTCCCAACTCTGCTTCACTTCCAACCATTAACCCACCTTCTACATCACCTGTTCTCTTAAGCAATCTCTCAAGTTCGGATCACCATCATCTTCTTAAAACAGCCGCCATGGCTTCTCTCTTTTCTAACTTTCAGGACACAGCTAACACAGTCGCACAAATCATTATTGAGAAGATATTTTCTCTCAATTTTAGGTGTATGAAGGGAAAGTGATATAGACACCCCACTGACTTGGATAAGGGATGCCCAGATCTCATTTCACCTATCAGTTTCTCCAAACCGACAGCATATTCACTGTCTTGTTATACAAATTCTTGCTCCAAATATCGCCTGTGAATTCCCTCTTTGTCTTTTCCGCTCCAAATGAATGATTTCATCTTACTTTGCTCCAAAAGACTCCAAAGTACCTAATAACTCAAATTCAAACATAAGAGATACAATTCCCAAGGATAATAGCAAAGAAAGCATAAATACTAGATATAAAAATAGGTGTTTTACAACACCTATCAAGGAGCATATTGGAACAATGGGTACGTTTATCAACCTCAAAAACAATATGACAACTATAACCCTTGGGGAGTACAATCAAAACCAATCCTTTGGTTACGATCAATACTCCACGTACCCTTTTAGTTACTCTCATATATTCCAACCTTCTTATGGTGTGTATGTAAGTGAGCAACCACAAGGAGGGGAGAATAGTTGTGCTTCTCTTAATATTTCCTCTAGTTTGGTAGATGAAATGCAACGATTTATGGTCAGCATGGATTCGGTTTGTAGAAAACCAAGCATGGAACCAGTTTCATCGACCGAATATGCTCATAGTATGTTTGGCCCAATTTCTGATCGTAGTTATGATCATTCACCCATTCAAAGGGAAGATAATTGGCCTAGCAATACTGAAGTAAGTAATTCTACTTTTTCTTTGTCGAATGAGTTTTACCAACAAATGGAATGCTATTTTCAAAATTTGAATGGATCACTCCAAGAGCTTCAAAAAGGTTTCCAATTTAAGACAAGGGATTGAAGAATGCAAAGAGGAAATGCAAAATTCTGCAAAAGACCAATCTTTGGGAAGTGGTAGCCAATCTTATGATAATTATGATAGTGATGATGATTATGAAAGTACATCGCTTGAACCAATTTATGGTGACATCCCCGAGGAGTGTACAATGGAGTCTTTTTGTGATCAAGGTGAAGTTGAAAAGGAATATGATGACACTAGTGTAGATTACTCAAGCATTGATCTTTATAACGATCAAGAACCTATTGAAAAGGTAGAGCTTGAGGATGATGCAATGAGTGTTCTAAAGAAATTCCTTATGGACAGAATTGCATCCGCAAAAGAGTATGTACCTTGCAACAAAGAGGAGTATGTTGAGAATGAAACCGATATGACCAATATTGTGGAAGACCCAATTGAGCTTGCAAATGATTGTAATGATGATGTTTATGTCGAGACTTTGGTTAAGGCAGAAACGGACGAAGAATGGTTGCAAGGTTTGATAGAGGACCATGATATACAAGAGGTGAATAATTCACTTGAGTTTTTCAAGGATGAAGAGGATTCCGTGCTACAAGAGATTGTGAGAGGTTTGTCTAACCCTTTGCATATTTATTCTTCTCCTTTACCTCTTATTGGTTTGAATGTATGTGCTTCGAGAGTATTGTTGAATGACTTTGTTTCTCGATATCCGCCATTAGAAACATTTGATTCACATACTATGGATGTTTGCAAAGAAGAAACCGTGGAAGTACCCGCCTTCTATATTCTTTATGCACTTCCAAGTGTGGACACGAATAAGTGTGGGGGAAACTTTTACCGGTTAATAGCTTCATTTCTGTTTTATATTACTAATATTTGTGTGAAGCTAGTGTTTGCAAAACAGGTGCTATGGGTGGATCCCCAACTTTTCCGATTATTGGTGTATGGGGAATTCGTCTTGCAAGTCGGGCTAACGATTTTAAACTAAGCGCTAATGGGAGGCAACCCACTAGTTTTGTGTATCTATCTCTATCTTTTTATTTTATTTTTAAGTATTTTATCTTTATTTTCTTATTTTGGATATTTGCATATCAAAACTCCAACTTTTAGAGATTTGTGAACAATCTAGAATAAACACTAGCCTTTCTAAGTATATGGAATTTTTTCTTGGAGGTGAGGTATATATATTGGCTGAGTTGGGATTAGATGCCAACTAAATAGCTTGTTTAGTGTTTATCCTCTATTGTTCAGAAATAACTATGAGTTGGAGTATCAGTTTTTATTATTCATTTTATTTTCATATTGTATATATATATCATGTTATGGATTTCCCACCTTGACTTTCTTTGGACGATTCAATTTACATTGAGGACAATGTAAAGTTTAAGTGTGGGGGAGTGTTCTCATATAGAGTTTTTAGCCTTGTTAGTTTTCCCTTGTGTTCATTAAAAAAAAAAATTAGAAAAATAGATTTTTTTTTTTGCTTTATACACTCTGAAACCTAGAATCATGGGCCTTTAGGATGACACTATCAATCTAAATGGATGGAAACATCTTGGCTGGAGGAGTTGAGGAACCCATTAACTAAAAGGGACAGAATTATTCAAGTGTTAGAAATTATATGATAGTTGTTACCATATATCGGAATATCACCATATCACGTTCTATTTTTATTTTTCCATATTTATCTATTGTTATCTGAGTGCTTTGGTGGGTCACTAAACATCGAATTGTTATTACTGTTAGGATTAAATAGAGTGATTGATTTTCTAAAAATAAAAAAAAAGACCGACCAAATAGACCAATCAGAATAAAAATGACACTTGGATAGCAGTATGTGTGAAACGTTGTCCCTGTCTCTGTCGCCTAAACAAGCGTGGAATGCAGGATCCAAGGCAACTATCACATACTTGCTGACAAGAATCATGCGCTTGGATCCAAAATATCCAATCATGATGTCTCGAAAAAAAAAGTGAAAAAGAAAAAATATTATTATTGTGTTGAATAAAGTCGACTCCTGGTTCCCTTGTATATTCCAGTTGAGTTGATGTAGAATTAAGATTGTCGACCGCTGGTTCCCTTGTATATGCCAGTGTGTTGACACTAGAATTCAGACCAGTAGCTCAATCTAATAGGATGCATAGGTTCATCTTGGCGGTGACCTTCAGACAAATATGGGAAACACCGATCACTTGTTAACATTTGAAAACATCTACCTCTATATCCATCTTCTTAATCTTTTCATGTGTGATTGTGGTTAGTCAGATTCCTAGTATTGTGGTTTGTTCAACTTTTTGAGTAGAGCTTAATTTACATATATATTAATTTGGATTTACATCAGGGTACCTCCTCCAATGTCATTTTGGATTTGTTCATGGATTTGTCACAGGTAGCTGGAGTTGGAAATATAGGTTTTGTAGGTAGACCTCTTGTAAACCTTCACGAGACTATAAATCGTCCACTAGGGACACCTAGGGGTTCAAAGGCTTGTTATTTATGCTAAAAGTGACCGTAGCCTCGACGACACGGAGTTGTATGTATGTTTTAGAATTATTTTGTTTGATTTGCTCGAGGACTAGCAAAGTCTAAGTGTGGGGGAATCTGATAGGTGTCTAAAACACCTAATTTTATATCTAGTATTTATGCTTTCTTTGCTATTTTTTGTGGGAATTATGTATCTTATGTTCGCTTTTGAGTTTCGTAGGTGCTTTGGAGTCATTTACAGGAAAGACATGAAATATACGCTCAATTCGTTGCTTGGAGTCATTGGATGTTGATTGATGTGGAGCGGTCTAGGTTGCGCAAGGCAAAGGAGCGGAAGAATGAACTGTCGGTTGCTCAAAACTGACGGTTGAGTTGAGCAAGAAAAGAATGGACTTGTTAGTTCTCTGGAACCGACAAGCCATTTATGAATTGGTTAGACCATATCCAGATGGTGGGGTGCCCATAGCAGTTCTCATTTTATTACAAGCCTAAATCGAGAGATTTGGTTCTCTCAAGTCATTCATTTTACTAGGTTTCAAGAAATTGAGAAGGAAAGCAGCTGTTGCTGCTGTTGTGTCCAAGAATAGATGGGAGATTTCAGTTGAGAGAAATCAGGTAGGGCGAGAAGACGATGCTGCTAATTGAGAGTTTTTGCTGGTGTAGGAATTGGTAAAGAGTTAGGCGAGAAATCAGCAGGGAAGAAGGGATGAGCTCTGCCATTGACTGAAAGTGATGAACGATGCAATTAATGTATTATTTAGAGTTCTGAATAGTTTGGATTTGTTGGGTGTGTATGAAATATAGTAGGAAAGCAGATGGAATGCTTTAAAAATCAACAGCAGTTGAGTTATGTATTACCAGAAAACTGCATACAAGGTGCATGTGTAAAGGCCTGAATGAGTAGCTTTTCACAAGTTCAAGTCCAGTCACCAATGGTTCAGTACAACGAGTTTCCAGCTATCTATCAAGTCTTACAAAGAGCCAGATAAGAGTGGGAGTTCTTGATGCCGTGAAATAGGAAGTTGTTAACTTTAGTGAATGGATGATTTCAGGTGGAGTTATCAGCAGTACAGGTAGAGGAAGGTAAGATGCAGTTTTGCTATGTGTGTGCAGCTATGAGCCATGGTTTTGTATGGAATAAAGAAGGTGTTGCGGCAAGGACTTGCTGGTGATATTGAGCAGCAATATGAGTTGAAGGGATTGGAGTTGTGATACTCTTGGAGACATTATAGGTGGTTGTTTGTTGTGGATGTTGTTGATGTCTTAGTCTTGCTGTTGAAGTTTGCAACTAGTAGTGGTTATAATGCAGAGGGAGCTAAGATTGAGAGCTGGTGCAGCTGTAGCAGGGTGCATCTGGTGGTGTTTCAGGTTGCAATGGTAATTTATGAACTCGTGTTTGCAGGGTTGGAGATGCAGCTACGAGTGAGAGCTGGTAATGCTTTTCTGGTGAGATGCAGGAATCTGGTGATGCCGAGAAGAACAATGGAGAAGATTTGTTTAAGTCAATGGGTCAAGAAACGGCAGTTGAAGATGCACAAGAGTTGAACGAGCATTGCAGGAGGTTGACTTGAAGTTGGGTGTTGCTTGATTCTCGGTGAAGGGGATTGTATCTGCTGGAAGAGTTGGCAGAGATTGAGAAGATATACGGAGAAGATGGAAGTGGGGATAAGAGGGCCTGAGAATGGTGGTGGTTGTGACTGACTGGTTTGAGCTGGTTGATAAAGCTAAGGATGGTGCAATTTGGTTGCATCTGCATGAACACTGGAAGTGGATGGTGGTTATGAGTTGTAATTGCAGGTGGTATGTGGCACTGGTGGTGTTGAAACTGAATTAATTGTTTAGATGAATTGCAGGTGGCCTAGGGTTAGCAGGATGAATGGCTGGTGCTATTGTGAAGTTGTATGCAACTAAAACAGAGGCAGTTATGATAAACTGCAAGTAGAAGCTACAGTTGATGGAGGAAGGGAATTCAAACTCAGAGCAAGTGCAATGGATGGAGTTGCGGCGACGCAATGATGCGCGAAGGAAAGAAAACGAAGACGAAGATGTATGATTGAATGATTTTGATTGCAATGCAGGTTTGTCAGAGTTGTCGTGATGTTGGTGGTAGTCAGGCTAGGGTGTTTCAGAGATGACTTTGAGAAGAAGAGGTGAGGCTGTTGTGCGGTAATGGAATTGTGCAGGATTATAGATGAATGAATGCAGTGGCTGCGTTTTATGGCCTGAGCCGCAGAAACAATGCGAAAATGCAGTGAGAATGGTCAGATGGTGGTGCTAGTTCCAGTTGGTGGATTTCTGAACCGGAAGTGGGTATGGTAATGTTTCACTAAATCATGAAGGGGGTACGAGTTGGATGCAAGAGTCGACGGCCGGACATATGTGCTACGGGTCACGCTTTTTGGCGCGTTTTCGCAAGAGAGAAAGAATTGGTTTGGATGATTTTTGTGAATGTTTGAAATGCAGAGAATGAAAGATGAGTTGATGGAAGTACATACTTGCTGGTGACAGTTTATGATGACAAAGGAGGCCAGAGACAATTTTCCGGGGACCGGATTCCGGCGCCGATGACCGGATTCCGGTGATGGCGTCAGCAATCCAATGACCCATTTTGGACCCAAATTTTCCAGAGACTTATTTTCACTCATGGGCTTGGTGGACGAATTTGAGACGGGTTTTGAGAAGACTTGACCTACTTTTGAGTATCCTTTTGGGAGAGGCATATAAATAGAACTTTTTCTCTAAACCTATATATCTCCATTAGGGAGAGCTGCTGCTACTTTTGTTTTTAGGGTTTAGAATATGATAGGGTTTCTCCTCCTTCTTGTTATGAACTCCTTGAGCATGAGTACTTAATTTTACTATTGGTTATGGAATAATTGGATTTCACATAATATGCTTTTTGATATGATAAATTAGTTTTGTCTCCATATTGTCGATTATGATTCACTATTTATATTGTTACATGATTTGAATGCTTGTTTGATCGAGTCGCGTATCGGTTGAGTTTGTTTTCATCTCTATTACTAGATTAGGGTTTGTTATACGTAAAAGTGATAGATTCCTGATTACAAGTAGCATGAATATGGTTATAGCTTGTAGTGATGCATCCTTATGATCATATGTGAACCATAACCTTTGTTAAATCGGATTAGTGTGTTTTCCACGTTCGATTGCTTTGATTGGCCTGATTTCATAGAACTTAATGCATCTAGGGAATTAAACTTGATTAGTGCTTTTACACGTTAGGTTGTTCTCTAAGATAGAATTCATATTCGCATCTTTTAATGTGTTTGTTGATGACAAAAGGAGATTAGCGGGATATTCTTGCGATCAAGGTATCCTAGGGATTTTGATAAAAGTTGAGATTAAATATCAATTATACTTATTGTTTTGAAAGCATGTTAGTGAATGAAGATGAATCCTTAACCAATATCTCTTCTATTTGATTTGTTTGCTTATTTCTTTCTTTGCTTTTATTTTACTTTTACTTTATAAAAATCAGAAAATCCCTCGTGTTACTTATAGGAAACCGAAACATCTTGACAACCTAGTCCTCTCTGTGGGAACGATCCTTTCTTGCCCTTGCTATATTTAAATTTTGAGTAGTAAGAAAGTGTAATTTATTTTTGACGCCTACGACATCGATCAATATTGAGGTTAGATATTTTTATTAGTGATCAAAGATCTGTAATCTGTTTTTTTGGGATGACTTTGATTTGGGTATTGATTTATCTGTTGTGATTCCTGAAATAAAAAGAGGACGGGTATACCCGCCACCCGCCCGACCCAACCCACTATAATGTTGGGTCGGGTGAAAATCGACCCGCTATAAGGCGGGTAGGGTGCATGTGATAATTTTTGTCACCCGTCATCAGCGGGGTGGGTAAGGCCAAACCCGACCCGTTGTCCACTCCTAGTAGCATACATAAAAATTCTCAATTCTATAGGATACTAAATTTTGACAAAATACTGACATAATCAAATTTAACATACCAAATCAAATAATTTAAAGTTGAATTATTGCTCACCATTATTTTAATTGATAAACAATAATTATCAATCACATTCTCCCCTAATGAACATCATTCGTCAATTACAGTAAGCTCATTTTCCTTCCATAATATAACAACATAAAAGTATGTCACATGCAAAAGCCTCAAGCTATCTTTGAAACTGAAATCCAACAAAATTTTATCAAATTTCTTTAAAAGAAAAACACAAATCTAACAACTAACATCTTAACTTGATCAATCGATTTGAAATGAATATATTAAACGACGTCGATGTTATACGTTAACACAAATCTACAGCTCCGTCACATCCTTAAATTCATACGCACATAAAAATAACAATTGAATCGCTGAATAAGAATAACAAAACTTAAAAACAATTTTTCAGATCTGAATCATGCTGAATCAATTAATTGATACTCAGATTTTGATGTTGAAAATGGAGATTGAATCGAGGTAGGTTTCTTATAATCAAATTTACATATTGTAGATATGAACTCCACTGATTCATATGAAACTTGTGGAGGTTAGAATTAGTTTTAGTTTTTTTTTTTGGTGAGAACCTAATTTATTCTCATAATCAAATTAACTATCAGAGATCTATGAGATCTCTAACCTAAGTATCAAAATCTGATGAAAAACCGATTGAATCCAAGAATCACCTCAAAATATCTCTCAGTCTCTCTTTCTTTCAAATCTCTCATAATCCATATTCTGATATCTAATCTAAAAATAAAAAGAAAACTCGTTTATATCTCTGTACCTCTCCAAAGGGTAATTCTGGTACTGAATTTCTTTAGATCGGCACACATGTCAAGGCAGGGTTTTTTGGACTAATGAGTACCATGCCTGAGGAAGATGGACAAAAGAGTAAGAAGCCCAACAAATATGGTAATTTGTACACCTATTTTCCAAGGATTAATTGGGTGCCGGGAGAACTAATTGGGGGCCATGATTTTTTTATACCCACACCCAGAATTTTAGGGGGCTTCCAAAATGGGAGTGAAAGTACTATTTTTCCCTTCCCATAAAATTAACCCTAAAATTCCTATTAATCTTAATCCAACCTCCCCATTGCTAACCGACCATTCTTCTTCTCCTATCCCCCTCCCTATCAGTTCCTCCATTAACTACATTCAGAAAAAAAAATTCATCTGATTCCTCGTAGAAATCGTCGATGCAAAAACTTTAATCGACGATTAACTTCTTCTACAAACATGGCACGTACTAAGCAGATCATGAGAAAAGCAATTGAAATTCTCAATCTCGTTGATACCGTCACAGCAGCGAAGGAGTGTTCGAGTTCAAGTAAGAAATCAAAACCGCCGGACAATCAAATGGCTCCAATTAGAAGGTATGTCCTTTAGAACACCATACTCTTACTTGGGTTTTAGTTGAATTTGATGTTCTGCTCAAAATTAGGGGTTTTAATTGAAGAACCATTCATCTCAGAATTGAAATCATTGACCTAAGATTATGAATGTCTAACGATTTTTGATGTTCGCTTAACGATTTTTCATGTTCTAACAACGATATATGATCTGCATGTTTTACTTTGTAGAAATCGTCCACCATTAGGGTTTCGATTTTAACGATTCCTGCTGTCTAATTTTATTTTATTTTGAATCGGTAGCCCATAGATGTTATTTCAACGATTCTTGACATGCAAGATTAAATCGTTAGCCAATGATTTTATTGTAAACGACTCTTGTTCAATTTGTTGGATGACTTTTTTTTTTCAACGACTCAATAGGTTTCGAAACCACCATACTGGTTCAATATTTGTAATAGTCATCCACATAATTTGGAATGGCTAACGATTTTGTTGGACGACCAATTATATTGGTGGACGACTCCACTATTCCGTTTATGTTCTTCTTCTTAAAAATTGTAAGAGTCGTTCGTTATTAGGTTGAATCGTTAATAAAAAACGAGAAATCGTTCGGCTTCTGGGAAGAGTCGTTTAGACTCGTTTGGTTTTTGTTTGAGTCGTTTTTTTATTTTTTTGAGTCATTTGTTTATATCATATCAAGTTTGCAGGACTCTTACATATTTTTGATGTTGGGCTTTCAGTAAAAAGGATAAGAATGTCTTGATTACTCCTCCATCCAGACCTCCCCGCCACCAAAAATACCTTAATGCGGGTCGTTTACGAGGAAAAACACCGAGTGAGGTAGCCTTAATTATCCGCGAACCTAGAGAACCACCTGTTGTTATATCTACAACCCCAAGCGACGAAGAAGAAGAAGTCGCGGGACATGAAGAACTTCATTTAGAAGGTCAATATGCTGCTTTTGATGATGGTGATGATGGTGATCAAGGTAATGCTGGTGATGGATGGAATGGTGGTGATGGATTGAATGGTGTTAATGAGGTGCCATAGATTGAGGAAGAGGGGGATCAAGGTAATGATGAGGATGAGGATGGAAATGGTGGTGGTAGCAGTGATGAATAGGATGATAAGGATGATGGAAATGGTAAGGGAGTAAATGATGGTGATGATGATGATGATGAGGAGGAGGAGGAGGAGGAGGAGGAGGAGGAGGAGGAGGAGGAGGAGGAGGATGAGGAGGGGAGATTCAGGAGGATGCTGCGCAACCACATCCACAGCCGAAGCCGAAGAAGATAGGCCCAATTAAAGCAAGCGCGCAACACATTCGACCCACGCGTTTGCAGCTTACTCGTCTTCCCGGTGGGAAAGCCAGAGGTGAACCTAAAGATGGCGGGAAAGTTCTATTCGGATATGATACCTCGTGGGCCCGTACCATCAATGAGACAATTGTACTAATCTCAACTTTGGTTTTCATATGATTTGTTGATATTTTATTTCTTATTTGCTAATTTTTTTTGTTTGTCTTTCGTAAGATCATAAAAATGCCACACGTCTTTTTAGACACCAGTCTTCTTATGCAAAAATGAGAAAATGGCCCCTAGAAGGTGAATGTCCAAGAGTGAGAGCCATCGTTGAAAAATCATGTTTGTATGCTGTCGTTGAGAACTCCGTGATTGCATACGACAAGGCTGCAGTTTCATGTTTTACTCAGAGGTATTACGGCGAAGTCGATACATTCCAATTCCCATTTGGAGAGATGGCGTTGATTCCCGAAGACGCAGAACAGATTCTAGGATTGCATGTTGAGGGAAAATCCACGGAAGACGGGTTCAAGAAAAACCTAGAGTGGGGAAGAATTTATGCATTAACGAAGAAGTTGTTTGGATGGGATGAAAAAAAGACGGCCGGCCTTTTTGAGATGGGAAAGAAGTACCCAAAGAAAGAGTTTAAACTTCTTAAGATTAGAGAGATGTATGCGGGGTCACTTGAGAAAGACGGAGACAACGAACTACTCTCTGATTTTGAAGTTCGTGCAACGGCAGCCGCATACTTGTTGTATGTCCTTGCTTCGGTTATATTTCCCAATAGCAAAGGAAACAGAGTAAGCGCCAACCTTATTCAACTTTTGTATCCCTTGGATGATGTGAGTAAGTATCCGTGGGGGACTGCCATAGTAGCACATTTGAACGCTCAGCTAGCAAAGGCATCCCGGGAAAGAACTTCTCAAATCAATGGGAATTTGGCTTTACTTCAGGTAATCTAAATTATCAAATTTGGGAAATGTTCGTAATATTTGTTGTTATATATTTTCAGGCATAACATTATTTTTATTGTGCCAAATGTTTTTTCAGGTGTGGATTTACGAACACTTCCCCTCTTTGATCAGAGGCGATGAGGATATCTAATTTGTGCTAACATGGAACAATACTAAACCAAAAGGAACCCGATACAAGTACACTGGAGCTCAGGATAAGGAGGAAGCGCAGAAGTTGAAGTTGCTAGTCATGTGCGAAAAATTGGACAACATGACAGCCAAAGAGGTAACCTTTGATCCCTACAAGAAAGATAGAGTAGGCGGATCGGAAGATCTTGCATATTACCATGGCCCTCTGTTTTACCCTTATGGATACTCGATGTACAATCCGCATAGAGTAATGCGTCAGCTTGGGTATGTTCAAGATTCACCCGATGACGATTATGTACCACCTTTCAAATATAAATTAAAGAAATGCAAGGCGGACAAAAAGGCGTTGGTTGTTGCTTATGAACCTGAGCCTGTGACTGAGTATTGGAATAATAGGCATTTGGGTACAAGTAGGGTACATATCTCTTGGTGGGAGAATGTTAATGATGGTCATGAGGTAACCGATGATTACATGGCATGGTATGAAGGCTTCTCCCACGGTCGAGTGATAAGGATTGATCAGACTACGGGTAGGAGGAGCAACAAATCATCTACATCTGACACTAGAGATGACTCTTCCATTCTTAAGCTTGTTGTAAGTACATAGTTTTTGAATTTTTCTGATCATTTACAAAAAGTTGTTTTAATTATGTTAATCTAACTCGGTATTTGAATTCAAATAGAGGGAACGGATGAAGATTTTTATGAAGTCATTTTGTTGCAAAGCCGACAAGGGAGAAGTGATAGAACCTGAGAAAAGTCGTGAGTACGCTGAGTTATTCCAACACATTGAAAATCCCCAAGCAAAGAAAATGTTCGCTGATCTGGAAAAGCAATGTAAGAGGACAAGGAGAACATCTAGCCAACTAGCAGAGGAACGTGCACAAAAGGGAGATGGTGATCATGCATGTAGTGGTGAAGAAGGTGGTTCTCAAAGGGGAAGTCCTTGACAAGGTCCTTCAAAGAAAATTCGGACATCATCAAGTCAGGGAGGTGGAGCTGGAGGTGTAGGTGGAGGTAGAGGTCGAGGTGGTGGTAGTGAATGAGAAGAAGTTATGTCTAAAACTTTAAAGTCGCTGGGTTAAACTTATGTCTACAACTTAGTTCTTTTAGTATTGTCGACTTTTACTTACGTCGTTGTTAGATACATCTTAAGTCTATCAGTTAAGGTATCGGTATGTTATTTGGATTTGGTTTCCTAAAAATTTATCATGTTGTTTAAAATTTTTTGTGAAAATCTGTTGAATTTAACAACTTCATGTTTTTAAGTCGGCGAACCATTTTTTGCAGGTGGACGACCCTAAGAATCGTCCATTAGAGTCGACATAAACGACATAGCAGATCGATGACTCAAAACAATCCAAAAAAATGAAGTGTTAGAGTCGGTAACACAGGTGCTTGCATGCCAACGACTCTAAATGGAATATGAAACTATGCTGTCCAAAAATTTATTAGAGTCGTCCACCAAAAAAAAAAATACAAAATTCGTCCATTTTGTATAAGGGTCGTCCGGGAGAAAAAAATAATAATCGAGGGTCGTCAAACTAAAAAGTTTAAGAGAAAATGAACATTTATTTCAATAAGGAAATAAGTTTACATCAAAGTTGCATTACATGTTGTTTCTTTTCCTTGTGCGAGAGGAAACTACTATTACGGCTTCGATGTGATAAAACTCCTCTCCTCTCCATTTGGTATATGCAGCTTGGGCCGTACGCCTATCACCTTTGTTCCTCGACAGAAACTCGTTGTAATTAGGGCACAATCTTATAACGTGAATCGTCCGATCACGAATATGGGACGGTAGATAATCATAGCGTGGTTTCTTGTTGTAGTTAGCGAAAGGACTCCAACCAACTTGAATCCAAAATATACTCTCATATTTATGTTCTTCGGGAAGATCTTTGACGATGTAATAGTTTTTAACCCATTCGGTCTCTTCCTCGACTTGCTTGAATACTTCCCGGCGATGCGCTTGTTCTTTCCCTCGTTTTTCAGCCGCGCGCCTCTCTTCCTCTTCCTTCGTAGGATATGGCGTAACCTTGTATTGTGTTTTGGTAGGTCGCATGCTTCTTTGTCGTATCAATTCTTCCATTGCCAATATTGACTTGGTTGGTCGCTTGCATCTTCTAAGTATGTTGTCAATTGAATTGGTAGTTGATGACGAACTTGCCATTGAAAAAATGATAAACTTTGAATGTTTTAGGTTCTATGACCTTCGTTGAATTTTTATATACAAAATCCCCAACGGTCTTTTTTTTTGGGAAATGGTATCTCCATATAGAGCCGTTGAAGGGATATATATATATGGGGTCGTTCATTTTAAATTCATACTCCAACGACCCTTAAAAAGTATTGATAGAGTCGTTTGGTTATTAATAATACAAGGAAAAAGGGACAGTGGACCTTTGTATTTGGAGAAATAGGGTCGTTCTCATTTTTGAACACTGATCTAACGACCCATTATAACGAGGTCAGTGTCGTTGTGTTAAAGTACTTAAATGTAAACGACCCTTAATTAATGTAAACGACCCTAATAAAACACATTGAATTCGTTAAGGATTGTACTTCAAAAAAAAACATCCAAGTGTTCATGCATTGTACTCTAAAACAGAATTAACTCTCAAACCATATGACGTGTTAAAGCATTGTACATGGTGTTCCTTCCAAACCATTAAACATGTTCATTCCATACTCGTACTGGTTTGTCCACTCCTTGGTGTAGTCTCCCCAATGTCCATAGACCACCCGTGGTATAGGGCATTCTTCGGAAATCTTCAAACCTATATAATGGTTATTGTTGACATGTGCCATTACAATTCTCCTTTTATTTATCGCCGCGTCGCACCTAGTTCTTGAGGGTACGTACATACAAGACGCTCCGGGGAATCCTTTGCTGAATATAATTACCACACAAGTGAATGTGTCAGCTAGAAGTTGTCCACCAAAAGGCATTTGCATCCAAAACTTATAACCGGCCCTCTTCGAACCCTTCCTACATTTCACGTTTGATACCAACTCCCTAAACTTCAATTCCCTCTGTTTTCGATCTCCTTCTATGAGCATTGTCAAATAAAGTTGTTTGTCCTCAACAAGTTTTCCCGCCATAATTTTCCTTGCATATTGGATTTGGTTGAGCTTAAGTTCGTCGCCCTTGTCGAAATGGCCTAATTATTCCGTTGCAACATGGTAACCATAATTACCATCCCCATCAATGTCGTCGGTGGATATAAGGTGATCTAAGATGACGTAAGGAAGTTGGTCAGTATACTCTTTATATAAAGTGTAAGCAACACGATGTGGTCTTCCTTGCGAATCCCTAGGTGTTGTAGGATTACCCATTATTCCTCTTATCGTCAACATACCATTAGTTTGGCTTTGCTGGGTATCGACCGCATGCTCAACAATATCCATATCTCCATTCTCTTGCTCTTTCGACCGACCGCGTGTCGTAGGAATGAAAGACTTTTCGTACTCATCATATTCCGCCTGGACATGCTCATGACGTGATCGGTCTCTATCGAAATCCTTGTCATTGTTAACAGTTTCTCTAAATGACATTTTTGTTATTGGTCTTCCGGGCGGTTTTTGTTTGATTGGATCTTCTTCAAACCCCCAGCTCTTACGGGCGGCCGGCCACAAGTTAGCAACCAAAATATGTCTTCCGGCACAATTCATTTTTCGGTATTTTTGGGTGATGTACTTTCCAATCTCCAAGTCTCCAAATTCTTCATCGGACAAACCCGTGGGCTTAGGGATGAATGATAGTTGCTTCCAGAATGGATCGATATCTTCAAGAGGAATGTAATCTTTGTACCCACCAAGTTTATGTTTACAAGGGAGGCCGAGCCAAACATCGGTTGTACAATTACACTCCGTCTGAATCACCTTTCCGGCCTCCGCTTTAGCTCTAAAATTTGTAAGTTGATCCATCATATAGTTAATTGCCCACCATGAGACTTGGTTTGCTACCAACCGTAACAAAGCTTTGTCCTTTATGTGTTGCATCAAAAAACGGTCTTTGCTCAACTCCATCTGTGCCACTATTTTTCGTAAATCGTCCTCTACATGCTCGTGAATAGCTTCTTGTACCGTAACTACCCCACCCCTATTTTGATCCAATATTTTCTTCAAACGTCCGTGAGACGACTCTGCAACACTTGTAGACTCATTTTTGAAGTGCTTGTATTTATTGGTCCATGCATAAACAAACTTCTCCTTCCAAGGAATCAACCATGTATTCAAGCAATAATCAACCACCTTCTTATGATCCGTACTCCATACATCAATAAACTTCTGCAAGTTAGCATAATACTTAACCTCTGTTTTTGAATGAGCCAAATCATCCCAATCCTCGCAAAATACTTTCCATAGATCCCCCTCTTCGTCATATTTTTCCTTTTCCTTCTTTTTTTCTTCCTCACGCTCTTCTTTGGAAAGTTTACTTAAACGGTCATCTTCCTCCTTAGAGCGTTGATTCACCTTCTTAGTATGGATCTTTTGGATTTGATTCTTGCAATTAGAAAAAATATTGGTTTGGATGTGCCACGTACAAAGAAATTGTTGAGAAAGTGGAAATACTTGACGAACGTCACTCATAATTTCAAAATCCCTATCCGTAAATATAACTTGCGGCGTCTCTTCTCCACGGTAAATCAACCTCACTTGTTCCAACGCCCAAACATAGTCCGGTATTTCTTCTTTTTCCATAAAGCACCACGCAACGGTGAATGAATTTTTATCCGAAGTATCGCTTACCACGTTCAACATCGGCATGTTATACTTGTTTGTCTTATAGGTGCAATCTATGAAGAGGACCTGGTAAAAACACTGAGCCAAATCCACCATCCTTGGATGTGCAAGAAAAATATGAGTCACTTTCTCATCCGGACCAACCTTAGTTTGCATGGTGTAGTTAAGTGTTTCCGCTAACCACTCTGATTGTTGCATAATCAACCTACCATTCCATTCGGTTCTCTTAATCGTTGCTTTGGCGGCGTTGATTGTGGAAATGGTGGACAAGTTATCCTTATCTTCTGCCCTTATTGCATTTAGGATCTTAAGTGGTCTAAATCCCTTCATCTGCCGAACTCTATCCATCTGATGTGGTTTTAACTGGGCATATGCAGTGTGCCCATATAAACTTGTGGGTGGATCATGGTTGTGACGCCCGTTTGGAATACTATACAATCGGAATACATCCGATTCATCACGTCTTTTGAAAATAATCCTAAACGGACATTGACACTTCTTCGATTTTGTGCGGTAGACCCTAGTCGTCTTCTTCTCATACTTGTAATTCTTGCCTTTGTGACTTTCTCCCTTCTTACCCGCTCTCTCGCATACCATTTCCATCATGTTAGACTCGACGTGTCTACTTTGAACAACCACACACATCTTCTCTTTTGCCTTAGGGATAAGCCACTCCTTAATGTCATTCTTGGTTACCCATGTCTACATTTACCAAACAATTACATTAGACAACATGTGATCACTAATAAAATTATTTGAATATATAAATATACCGATTCGGTTAAGGTGAACGTACCAAATCAGTCATATAGTGTCGGGAGGTATCCGGACCCATTATGGATACGGGTACTGGCTGGGCGCTTTGTCGTACTACCACCTGAAAACAAAGCAGTAAAATATAACCAAAGGGTCGTCCACTTACTATATGCCAAGATGCCGACTGTTACTAAGTAACGTTAACGATTCTACAAATAATATTAACGACTCTCAAACATTAATGACGGTTTGACCGGGAAGAGCCGTTACCAAACCATGAATAGAGTCGTTAGGTATCAAATTAAAAGATAACGACTCTAACGGATGTTAATGCAGAAATTAAAAATCCAAAATATGTTTGATTCCTAGGAGGAGTTATTGCTAGTTTTTGAAATAAAGTGACGGTTTTATTCACAAACAATTAGCAGTTGAGTTTACTTTGCTATAAATTGAGACCTATCTCTTCCAAAGTTATTCACCCATCACATTCAATCATCCTAAAGCAGTCACACATCACCTTCAAACACTAAAAATGGCTCAAAACCATTTCAATGACATAGAAGATGTTGCTATTGTCAGAGCACACACCACTCTCACCAAGCACTCAGTTGAGGAAGCGGAATGGGTGACCGCTAACGAAGACCCAACAAGAGGGCCTTACCTTGGGCATGATCAAAACACCAATGCTTGGTGGAAACGTGTGTTTAAGGTTTTCAAAGCACTCAACGGAAATCATAATAGGAGGACACTCATGCAGGTAAGGGAAAGGTATGCTTATTTATACAATGAATGCGTATTGCTGAGAAACGAATTGAAATCTCGTAAGGACGCTTACCCAAATGAAGAAGCATGAGTAGAGTAAGTTTCTGAATCAATATGCCGTTGATAAAAAATTGTTAATTTGGTTATGATTATTCAACAACACTAACTTATTAAAATAATTGTTTTTCCAGTATGTAATGGGTCGGACCCAATACGAATTAAGGTACGGCCATGAGTTTTTGCACGAAGACTGCTACACTCTCTTGGAGGAAGTTGAATGGCAATTCGCCGAATATAATTAATCTCGTTTACAATTTCCTTATTGACCTATTATATGTCTTTACCTTATGTTTTATTTCATAGCACATGTACGTTTTTTCAATTCAATATAATGAATGAACTAGTTCAACAAAATATCCAAATGTGGCTGATTCTATGCTTGGGTCGTCAACCAATTTTTAGCAGATTAACGACGTTTGGTAAACAAAGGTGATCTTGCAAACAGAGTCGTCAACCTGCTAAAACCTTGTTTGCCGACCCAATAACTAAATTGTACGAATCCTCAGAAGGATTAACGACCTCGGACCAACATATATACTTCTGCCATGTTTCCTTCAAAAGTCGTTCACTCCTAACAAAGATTAACGACGACCTAACTGACACACTCTAAGAGTCGGTTGGTTGTAAATGATAAATATTAACGACCCACTACGCTACCAGCATTTATTGGGGAATTGAACTCTACCAAATGTGGTTGAGGCACTTGAACTCTATAAAACAGACCCATATCTCACCTCTTCATTACCAACACCATAACTATCAACCAGATCTTCTCCTTCTCAGTTATTCATCATCCAAGAGAAACACAATGACTCCCTATACTGCCGAAGAGAACTGTGCCATTACAAGAGCTTGGAAAACAGTAACAAACCACTATGATAGTCTAGACAAAGAGATTGATGAAACATCGGATGCTTGGTGGAACCGCGTATTCATCGTTTTTGTGGCGTTGGACGGAAATCGCAACTCAAGGTCTTTGAAACAAGTCAAGGAACGCTTCAAAGAGATAAAATTCGAGTGTGATGTTTTGAAAAGAGAATTTACGGCCATAAGGGAAGCCTTTCCGGATATGATGGGTACTGTAAGAGTAAGTATTTAAACATTAAGTAAAACTTATCCAAAGATTTCATCGATACTAACTAAGTTTGTTTGCGTTTTCAGATGAAGAAGGCGTATGGATACTACGAAGAACTTCGTGGTATCCAATTTTCGTTACATGATTGCTACTTTATCTTCCATGGAACCGTGTATAATTACATGCTTTATGATTGAGAGCAGAAGTGCATCGTTATTATGTATTGTGTTTAACCCTATGAAAGATGTATGACTTTTACGATTCAATGAAAGGATGCTATGAAAACAATGAGTCGTCTACATTATAGAAGTAACTAACAACGACTCTCATTAAAAATCAAAAAGTCGTCCGTTTTTATAATGATAATCTAACGACTCTAAGAGTGATTGCAACAGAGATTATAACGTAATTAAGTCGTTGGGTTATAATACATTCACTAAACGACTACAGATAACCTAAAAATTAGAGTCGTCAATTTTTAATAATTGTTTTGACGATTTTTCATGAGTACATATAAGAGTCGTCAATTTTTTGGAACATCAATGACGATTTTTCATAACTCCACATTAGGGTCGTTTATGAATTTCATACAAACCTAACGACTCTTAAGGGTCGTTGGTATGTGATACTATCGACCGAACGACCCTCACTCTGAGTAGTTCCATAGTGACCATGAATCGACCACTTGGACCAACATTCAGATGATTTGAAGATTATAGGAAGTTTACCTGATTGTTTTGAGATCCGGGTTCTTCATATGGAGGATTGGTTCGTTCATTTTGAGCAATAGGATCTTCATTTGCATCATTTATCAAAGCTTCCTCTATTAACATCTCTTCATCAAACATCCAATCCATAGGATTAGATGAGACAATCTCACCATCAACACAATCATTTATATTAGTTGAATCTTCACTTAACTCATTTCCTCCACTACAATCACTCATTTCAAATAACCTAAAATTTCCAAAAAACTCACTCTTTTTCTCTCTACCAAACCATTTTTTTCTTTCTATAAACTCAAATTTTACCCAAAATCAGATGTTATCTAACTTCAAAGATTAACAACTAATCTTACTTAATCAACTAAATTAACATTAATTATTTTAGGGGTAATTTAGGAATTTTGAAAATTTAGGATAAGGGCCCCAATTAGTGCTATTGGGAGACTTACTATTCAGGGCCCCAATTAGTTCTCCCGGCCCCCCGATTAATCCTTGCTATTATCCACGCTGGAGTGCGGTGAACCAAAATTAATATTACGTACGCACACGCAGAAGTTGCCACTATTTTTGTAAATTTGTATTCGAAGAAAAGCAGATCTTTAAAAACCATTAAAAACCTTCAATTCAATTCAATTCAATTCTTATTCTCTATCTTTTCTTTCTCTCTCTAATAGATCCCCCAAATAATTTCAATCTCGAGAGAGAAAGAACTTGATTTCTACACAGAGAGAAGCAAGATTTTGATTTTTTGCATTTCAAACGAGTTTGTTCGACGATCTCCTTTTCTTGGTGTTTTGATTGATTTGAAAATAAATCAATAATAATGGCTCCAGTTTCAGCTCTTGCGAAATATAAGTTGGTGTTTTTGGGAGATCAATCTGTTGGTAAAACAAGTATTATTACTCGTTTTATGTACGATAAATTCGATAATACATACCAGGTAAATGTATAAAACCGTTTTGAATTTCATAGATTCGCGAAATTTATTTTTAGTTTCTGTAAATGCTGTAGATCGGATCAGTTTTTTGTACAGAATCATGGATCTAGTTTGGTTGTGATGAATTTGCATTTGATCTAGGGTTTATTTGTATGATTGAATTTTGGTTTTGTCAGGTATATGTGATCTGTCCGCATCATATTTTTTTTGATACATATTGAGGATTCGTGTAGTTACTGCAGTTTTTGTTGGATAATTGTTGCCGATCTATGTTGAATTAAGGAGTTTTTTTTTTCATTAGTCATGTGTTTGTTTTGCTATCCAAATTAAGATTTTTGCAATAGTTGAGTTTCTGTTAATTAGGGTGTGAAATTGTTCCGTGATATGTAAACTGCTCATTTGAAGCGCCTGGCGTGGTTTCCCTTCCATTGTAGCTTATCGATTGAAGCATTTGTAATATCAAAATTATGTAAGTGTTGGAACTTGGAACCTACTTGTTTCCCTACCACGTCAGAACTATTATTCAAGAATTTAGAATTAGAACGCAGGAATAAATGTGCTTGGTTTGAGATCTTGGACAACAGTAACCATGTTTTCCTCAATAGAAGTAGCCAAGTAGGTCACCTTTGCAATGAGTGTCTTACACTAAAATTATTTTCAGAATCATGATTAGATTCTGAGGTACCTGCTCAAAACTCATAGTGAAGTGGCAACGTTTGATTCATTACACATTGGTCTATTCCATTCATGGCCATTGCTATAGGGCCGTTGGTCTCTCAATTCTTATAAGTATAATATCTCTTATATGAACAGTGTTCTTGTGCAAAACTCAATTTGGTATTCTCGTTGAGTAGGATGGATCCATTTATAGTTTATTTAAAGTCTCAGGCAGATACTAAAACCTTTTGTTTATTTGAGACACTGTTTTCATAACGATTCATGATGCTTAACTAAATTGACATCCACAAAGTCTGGGATTCTTGCACACATGACTCACTCATAGGGATTGTTTAGATTCTTTACACAGATGTATTTGTAAATTGAGTGCTTGACTATTTTAGCCTTTGAAACCAAATGCTAAATACGATACGAATGAGTCTCAGTCTGAATGATGTAATTGCCTCTTGGTTTATTTTTACATGCTTTAGAAGCGTTGATCTTCATGTACTTCTTCTCATCTATTGGGTGATCTGCATTTATGGCTTTCAAGCTTATACGTTATTGTTTAATGCTCAGGCTACTATTGGTATCGATTTTCTATCTAAGACAATGTACCTTGAAGATCGAACAGTCCGACTGCAACTTTGGTAAGTTTGTATACTTTTATATTGTAGCATACTAGGAAAAAAAAAATTCTTATATGAAAGTCTGCAGCATATACTCACATGACTCATGGGGCTATTTTATCATTCATTCGTTGTGAGTTCAACTGCATGTTTTATGGCCTGCCCTAGATGTCATATAAGATAGTTAGATTGATAGGTAGATAGATAGATAGACGTGGAAGATAGAGTTCTTTTTCTTTAAGCTCGAAATACTTATTGGATTTATTTCAACAGAATACCGTGAAACTTTGAAGAGATCGCATTTTATGATATCAGTTGAGGCAGTGAAAACAAGTTAAATTTAACCCCACTTAAACATATCTGTCTCTGTACTCATTACCAAAGATGCTTCTTTGGTGCATCATAAGACATACATCCTCGTCATTACACTTCCACAATGATATAAAACATCACATGGGGTGAAAACCTTCAACTTCATGTTTGGTACAAGGGATTAGTTTAAGTTATAACAAAGCAAGACCAACAGATATGGAAATAGACCTAAGAAACACCAAACAATATCTCAGGTTACAAGCTTGGGGAAAGTTTGTGAGCGGGGATGCTGATGAAGCGCGGTGCTGCAGGGTCTGATGAATGGCATGAAAAAGTTGTGTTTTACCGTTCAAGGTATATAGGGTAGCCAGCAGTGTTGAAAAGAAAATGACGCTGAAGTATGTGGCATACAGTTAGATAGCACTGTCACTATTTATTATAGCTATCTAGGATTGTGGGCCTATAAGTCTGTCTTTATTCCTTTTGCTTATTCTTAAAGAAGGCGAAAGCACTAAAATCTGACATGCTAGCTTTAGTTTAGGATGTTAGTTTCATACACCTGTCTTGAAGAACTGTGTAACTTTTGGGATGATAACTTACGTCACTGTTGGTTTCTTATTTCAGGGATACTGCTGGCCAGGAGAGATTCAGAAGTCTCATTCCCAGTTACATCAGGGATTCCTCTGTTGCCGTCATTGTTTATGATGTTGCAAGTAAGGAGTTCTTCTATTTTCTTCTCATAAGTTTTGCTTTAAACAAGACTTCTGTTCACATCTAGTTTTTGCTGATTGATGAAAGAGCAACAGTTAGCATGGTTTCATTTTTCCAAGACTGCAGTTTGGGAATTGTGAAATGAATTGGTGCTAAAACTTCATGAAATGAGGGTTTGTCTTTCCTAATTTCTTTCTTTTCTCAATTAGGCCGGCAGTCTTTTTTAAACACTTCAAAGTGGATTGAGGAGGTTCGAACTGAGCGTGGTAGTGATGTTATTATTGTCCTTGTTGGAAACAAGACAGATCTTGTGGACAAAAGGTAACACTGAGCTTCCTGCTTTGTTTATTCGTTAAGTTGATTGCCCATGGCTTCAGGAGAATTTGGTTAAGAGAACTCACTATAGCTAGAAAGTGTTCAAACAATCAATAGTGATACTTTATATTCGTTGAACTTGGTTATATTTTCCTTGACGTTTAAAAACGCCATTGGATTGCTCACCCAATCAAAGGGACGACTGGTCATGTCTGATATCTTACACGGATGGTAATACAGGCAAGTCTCAATAGAGGAAGGAGAGGCTAAAGCTCGTGAGCTCAATGTTATGTTTATCGAAACCAGTGCTAAAGCTGGCTTCAACATAAAGGTAGACCCTAAGCTTCAAACTTGTTCTTCTTTCAAACTAGTCACGAATATCCTGATACCAGATAGTAGGAAAATTGCAATAGATCAACCTAAAACAGGATACATAATTCATGTGGTGCACAATGAAAGGGGTATACTAGTATTTTGACTAACTAACGTGTTACATGGGTGAGAAGAAGTCCACAATAACTTAAATCCATGTTGCACCACTGTGTTGGACAGCTTAAATCCACAGTTTTTTTGTCTGCGAATCTTAGTTTTGAATTCTTTGTACCCCAGGCTCTTTTTAGGAAGATTGCAGCTGCATTGCCAGGAATGGAAACTCTTTCTTCAACAAAAAACGAAGACATGGTTGATGTGAATTTGAAGTCAACTAATGCAAGCAATAACCAGTCACAACCCCAGGGTGGAGGATGTGCTTGTTAATCAACTCACAAGTCTTAGTTGCAATACTCGTAATGGCACTTCTTCTTTCTCTTTTAGTTGCTTTATCAGACTTTTGATCTACTTCCCCGTACCATCTGTAAAGGTTTGAATTTTTTTTTAGGGTCTTTCTTTTCTGAGTCCTTTTGGTATAGTTAGCCATCTGTAGCTAACTCCCTTTTGCCGGATATATTCAAAAGAAAAAAAAGACATTAGGGGGAACCCAACTGAGTTGGTTGGTGGACAACGTGGTCCTAAGTCTGTGTTTGTATTAAGATTTTTTAAGAACAAATTAATAGAATTTTTAGTAAGTCAATTTTACATTTGATTTTGGGAATCTTAAACCAATTTATAGAGATATTCATTTAATTTCTCTCTACATTTCTTGATTAATGCGAATCTTCCAGGTCTCAGTTATGCACCACTACTACTGGCACAGCACATTATTCTAGAACTTAAGCCAATGCAAGATGGGGTTGGGTTTCAAGAACTTTATATTGTTCAACGGAGCCATTCTTACTAAAATAGCTTAGAACCATTATCCCTATAGGTTTAAAGCTTTGAGATCACAGAACTTGCATAACATTAGAACCCCAGGCTCGGTTAGAAAAGAAAAATAATCATCCCTACGAAATTAAAACCAGGCTTTGATTATTGTGACCAGGTAATGTTCACACTTATCGTGGATGTGTACCCATAATAGGAAGACAGCACTTCCCGTCTATGCAAAGACTGCAGAAACCAAATAGACCTAAATGGTAAATAGCAAAAACCAGCCTTGAATACCTATGACAAGATTATGAGAATCAAGTGCTACGGATTGATTCAATGTAGATGCTTCTGTTTACCATTAAAAAAACGTATGCTGCCATTGGTATAATCACTCGTGATGATGCAGGAAGACATATTGCAGCAAGAGCTTCAAGCACAAGAGCTAGCGCCAGGCTCCATGCTGAAGCTCGGCATAATACTGTTGGCCTTGTGCTTGAAGGTGAATAAGGTCCCACTCTTTTAGGGGAGATACCACAGTAGCCAATCTCTTCTAAGTTTTCAGGTGTAAGGTGGAAAGACTCTAGTGTTCTTAAGGATAGTCATAACGTTTTTGCATAACATTCCCAGTTATGATTGGGAATAATGCTAATGGACCTAAAAATAATCGAGTAACCTGCGCAGTGCTAGCAGTGGAGTTTTATATGGCGGGATCACCCAACTGGTCCATTGACAAGCCCCAGAAAGACGGTACTAATGAAAACCTCAATTCACAATAGACGTTTCATTTTTTTTCTTACGGAAAAAATCACAAAACACCAGGACAAAAGAAAAAAGAAAGAAACTGACCTTTAGAGTTCCAGAGCCACAGCCATAGAGGCAGAGTCAGTTTTCTAGATGTTCCAGATAAATAGGGTTTTGTAGCCAACTAGATGTACAACTCGCTGCAGAAAAAACCAAATCAAAAAAACCATATTAACGTATACACAGACCAAATTCAATAAAACCCTGTTTTACGATATTATCTGTGGACGCAACTGTGGTAAACAAACAATATTTGACGACTGTCAAGAACTGCAGAGTTCACAACCACGATATCTATAACCAGCAAATTTTCTTCTTTTTTTAAATCCTGCGTAAAGGCTCATTATTTCATGGTTAACTCAAAGAAACATAAAGGAAAAATATAGTAAAGTCTAGGAAATAATACAACTAGATTGCTAGGAAAGGTGTGTGGTAAGCCACAAATACATGTTAATGGGCAACAGACATTCAACCACCACTACATGAGACGACCAACGTAGAGAGTTCGGGGATATTTCTTTTGTAGGTGAGGCCATTGGACAAAAACGAGATCAGCGATATGCAGCTTGTAGAGAAGAAGACCGCTCAAAGATAGCCTCTTCACCCTTGCGATACTCTCAACATAAAATATGGATGACCATCTAATCCCAAGTACCTACACCCAAACGCCAAACAAGGTCAAGCGGAGCTCTCGTATTACCTTTAAAATGAAATTGCATTTGCCCACGGTAAAAGCAAAAAACAAAAACAAAGCTCGAAAAATTATGATAGAAAAACCATGAAAATACTTTTTCATTTTCCTGGTCTCACTCAAATGATATTCATGTTTACAAATCAGAATATATAAAAAAGTTGATCAGGCTAACCTTAAATATGAACGCAATTACGCAAAGAGGAAAACAAGTCCCGGGGCCGTTGCACAGGATCTGAAAGAATAGCCTCACTAAGTTGCATATATCTGAAAACTGTAACATAATTTCCATTTTTTGTTGAAATAATCAAAAACGTTTAATGGTTGTGAAGTTGAGATCATACCACTTGAGGCCTAATTTTTATCATCAACAACAACGCA
Source organism: Papaver bracteatum (assembly GCA_023529315.1). Lineage (NCBI taxonomy): Eukaryota > Viridiplantae > Streptophyta > Magnoliopsida > Ranunculales > Papaveraceae > Papaver > Papaver bracteatum. The sequence goes on from JAJJWX010000603.1 coordinate 2,957,265, forward strand.
TGAACAAAAGCAATTAGTGTTGTCCCTATTGATGTTAAATATGATTGACCTACTTCTCGGCTTCGGTAAATTTGCATGAACTGAGCTGTTTCTTTTAGCTTGTCAGGACCTGCCTGCAATTCCAAACCGCTTCAAGAAAAAAGAAAAAAATCTATACAAAAGAGTTTTGGACAAAATAGAAACTCAAATATTTGATTCAACTAACAAAATATAAGGAAAACAGAAAAAGGAAGAAAAATCACTAACCTGATCAACCATACAGGCTTCCAGTACTTGAGCTTTCTGAAGACTCATATTATCAGTTGAAGCTGCTACATAAACTCACGGCGTAAACCTGTCCCTTTGAAGCACACGGATGAGATTAATCATCTCCGCTGTGTGACCGCCTACATTATTATCACACCCCAAAGTGATCACATTCAAGACATCGATAATAGATAAGACAAACAGAAGAAAGCAATTTCCAGCAAACACAAGAACGGAAAAGATGATGGTAGATTCATGAATTTACCTGAACCTAGAACGATTAGGGTGTTGACAGCTTTTGGAGGTAAGATATAATGAGGTTTCCTGCTTTGATGTATGACGAACAAAATACGAATAATAAAGATGATGAAAATGGCGATGAGGATGACAATTAGATTAGGCATCGTCACTATGGAGAAGCAACATCCATCTCCCTTCTCCATGATGAGACGCAACTGCCTGACCAATAATATCTGGAACCAAAAGGTATTAGATTAATATTCCAGAAAAACTCGGTTTAGAGAATTTGAGAGGACACAAACACGGCGACAACCACGATAACAAACACAACGGTAGAATAGAAGCTCAAATACATATAACATTAGGTTGCCACACAACCTCAATATAAAGGAAGCAACCCAGGATTAAATTAGGAGTTCTGCTCAGAATCCCCACCAAACTTGATCATGAGCAAAGAGTCGAACCATTTATTGTGATTCTCATGAATCTGCCTTACAAATTTGATGCTCATTCGCTCAACCAGAAAAAGAAACAAAATAATATGCAGGAAACTTTTTAGCAGAAAGAAACTGCCAGGCAACAAGATCACAGGAATGTAAGAAAGCAAGAGATACCAAAATGAATTAATAAATATTAACCACAAATAAGGTTATATTTATGAAGCATCTTTCTGGCGAAGGGAAGAAACAACCATCTACCATTATAATCCCATTGTGAAGGGATCAGCTGTATCACCTCCAAGAAAAAAAAACTAATTAACTTCAAACATCGATCTAGTTACATTACAGTACCTAGAATTAAAAAAAAAAATAGTGTTCACTTGATTCTACTTCACCATTTATTCGTAAGTTCCCCCCACAGGTCATTAATCTGGAGAAGCAAAAAAATAAATAAACACACAAATAAAAAGGTTCTGAGCATATTTGTTTCAGCTTTGACATCTCCAGGAAAGGTTTACTTATGCCTTCAGCGGTGCACAATCAAGTGAAGCTAAAGAGAAAATAGATTTCATAGATAGAGACATGATTTACACCAAGTAGATCAAAACTTATCTAATTGACCACTGTACTGATCAATCAAAATATTCCTAACACACAATCCAGCAACATCAAGTTCACATATCTTTACTGTTTTCCTAATAGTTTGTTAACATAAGAAACTCGTCGTTCAGTAGTAGGTAAATTAACAAACAACTTCTGCCAGCCACTAAGCTCGGACACTTTAAATTCAACTTCCAATGCATCCTCATTAGTAATATGCCCCGCATCCTTTAAATTTTCAAGTGACTTAAGAAAATCCACTGGAAGACTTTCTTTCTTTTCCTTCACACTTTGTTGCTTCTCCAAGATTTTTTGCAGCTTCTTTAAGATAATTTCTTGCTTTTCCAATGCACTTTGTTGTCTTTCCATCAAGGTAACTTCTTTTTGTTCATCACCTTTCCCCTTAACTGTATCACTTAATGAAGCCTCGGTCCTCCTTCGTTTTGTTTTTTTCATTAGTTCTTGTGAATTAGAGGTGTCCATTGTCTCTTCCGATACATCTTGACAAGATGGTTCCCAATCAGTGTCAGTGATCCTTGCTGGTTGTTCCGAGTCTTCTGAAGCAAGAGTATCTAGTGGTGCAGATGTAACAGCTAATGGTACATTTGATGTTCTTAAAGGTTGTATAATTGGGTAGCTGATATCCCCAAATAGGCACTTCAAAAGATCAGCATCTTCCAATCCTTTTTCTTTGAAATGATTGGCATTCTTCACCTTCTAATTTAACAAAAAAAAAACATAGTAATTAGTAAGCATACAATATCATTAGACTCGCACAATTATAATATCAACTGAGAGCCAGATCTTGCCTTGCTTATCTCATCCCATTGCTCCTTCGGGCAGTTGAAATTAGTTGTTTCTACATCATCATTGCCATGTCCCAGCAAGGATAAAAGCTGGTTCCAAGACATGTATTGTTTCTTAAGGTAGTCCCAGTGATTCCTTAACTTTTTGTTCTTCATGGGATACCCATACTTTTCTGAAAGTTTCACTCCAATCTTCTCCCATGAAGGTATCTTCAACGTAGATCCAATAGACCTTGAATAGTTCACCTCTTCTAAGCAATAATTGATAAAATCTCTCCTGAATTCTGGTGCATTCCTAAATGTAATCTTTCCTGCCTCATTATTCTTCTTTGACTCTTCATCATCATTCTCTTCCTCGTCATTCTTCTCTTCTCTGTCTTCCTCATCCTTACTATTTCCATTTATCGACAACTGATCATTATCCATACCTAGAAAAAACATCGATTCATTTTCTATGCTAAATAACCTTTTAACCATATCAAACAATTAAGCATACTTTACCAATTACAGCAAAATACAACAAACAGACGAATTTTTTTTACATATTTTTCAGACACACCAATGCGAGAACCCAGTATCTACACAATCAAACACATAAGAAGCTGAATTCTTATTCCTGATGTTTCTTTAGTTAGATTCATACATCCAAAAACACGCTATTGACCTACTTTTCACAATTTAACAGCTAGGGTTTTACTTAAGAGACAAATTAAATAAATAAAAAATAAAAGGTTTAGATTACCTAATTACTACTAGAGAGAGATTCTTTCCTTCTGTACCTAGATCTGAATACAAAACCAAACATCAAACCAAAACAATTATCAGATAATGATAATGTGAAACAACAAAAGAATAACAAATAAACAAGAAATTTAAGGAGATTGTGATTTTACCGAACTGAAGGTTAATTAGATATATGTATCTTTACCGGCTTTATAGATTTTGATTCTAAAATCCCTTAGAAATCATATCCCCTGCAAATCGTTAGGTAGGATGAGTTTATCGCTTTTGTTTGCTGAATCGAGATCTGAAATTGACGGGAGTTGGAGTCAGATATTAGTAGAATGTCTAATTCAGTGCCATCCAGTCAGATATATATAACTATCTAACTCGTTTCATTCAGAGAATTTGTGAGTCAGACTCAGACCTATATGGTTGCCACTAGCCACTAGCCACCAAACTTGCCTCGATGCGCAATTATACAGAGACTAGGTTAACCTCTATTTAATGTTATCCATTAGACCGTCTTTGTTATTCAATACTGTTGTTGTTGTTTTTTTTTTTTTTTTTTTTGATGCCAAAGAAGAGTTTTATTAAGTTGAAAGAAATACATTGTCCGCTAGCAGGAGATTTTCAATCATGCTAGGAGGTTTATCGAACCAGACTTTAGAGACCCTAAATTTCCTTTGTATTTTAGCTAGTCTATCAATGAGGTTTATTACATATTCTAGAAACATAATGACATTCCCGAATGGGATAGTCTTAAGATGTTCAATGGCATCTAACGAGAATGCTTTCGTTTTCCAGTGCAATCACCGGAGCTCGTTTGTTAATGTAGCTTTCAATTCCTCTTAGATCAGTTTCGATGACTACATGAGTATGTCGCAATTCTTTTGACTGCATCAAGGAACGCCATGCATTCTGCTTGTTCTGAATCCTTCATTCCTGCATAGCATTTGGCAGAGCTTCCCCGCCAATTACCTGCAAAATCCCGTAGGATAAGAGCAACTTCTGTTAGACCGTTATTTAGATCATAAGATGCATCACAGTTAATGGTAATAAAGGGGGATGTAGGAGGCCTCCAGTGTATGATATAAGGAGAAATAAACCCAGTTGAATCTCTAGGTTTTTGTTTAGTGTATAGCTTCTCAATGTAAGAAGCGAAACTGATAGCCTTTGCAGCTGATGTTTGAGGATTTTCCTTTTTCTGTTGGAACTTCAAGTCGCATCGTGCATTCCAGATAGTCCACGACACTATCAAGGCTATATTAAGCCAATTAGTGTTTAGACTATTCTGTTTCGCTGTATTCATCCAATCTTCAAACATTGCAGCAAAGTTTGTGTAAGCTCTTGAAAAAACTATCGACCCTCCAGGGATAAGCATCCACACGGCTCTATAGAAATGGCATGTGAAGAGAAAATGTATTATGTCTTCTTCATGTTGATTGCAGAAAGGACACATTCTGTTGATGTATCCGCAAGATCTTGAGAGTCTCACATTTGTAGGCAAAATATCAGCAAGGCACTTCCACCAAAAGTGTTTTACTCGTGGCCAGGTTTGAATATCCCACAAATCTTTCCAACTGACTTCAGTGTTTTGAATTTTGAGAGACACTTCTGTATCTCCCAAGCTGATTTCGTAGAGCTTGTTATATGCTGACTTCAAAGTGAATATTCCATTCCTTGTAAGTTTCCAAATAAGTTTATCATCAGCTGCTTCTGGTATCCTCATCTGCAGTATTAAATTTGGAGTTTCCATATCAAACAAATCTTGGACGAGATTAGTGTTCCACTGTTTACCTTCTGAAGTGATTAACTCTTTCACCCATATGTAATCCTTACTGTTTTGTATCCCTTGTCTTGGAATCGGTGGCTCGGACATACCGTCCACCCAAACATCAAGCCGATTTTCACTTTGTCACCTATACCCACTCTCCATCTCAGTTAGCTTTGATAAAGGGGATTTGCTTCGCACTCCCCTCCGGGACCGAGGAACAGTTGGTTTTATAGTTGGTATGAAGAATAGTGGTACCAGTAAAGTATTTAGCTTGCATTGCTCTAACCCATTGATCGTCTGTGTTGATGCATATCCTCCAGGCTGCTCTGACAAGGAGAGCTTGGTTTAAGATTTTTAAGTCTCTAAAACCCTGGCCTCCTAAATTCTTATGTAGCCCAAGTTTTTTCCATGAAGTAATGTATGTACCCCTTTTTTCTGTAAAACCCCACCAGAAATCTCTTTGTAATGCGTCAATCTCTTTTGTTGTTTTAGATGGCAGCTGGAGACAACTCATAGAATACGCCGGGATGGTGTTGGTCACCGTTTTGATCATCAGGGACCTGCAACTTTGAGACATGGACTCGCCATTCCATTTAGTTAACCTTCCTTTGACTCTATCTACTAGTCCCTTGAAGCAGTCAATTTTTTTCTTTCCTATGAGAAGTGGGAGACCTAGATATCTCTCATTTGATGACATTCTTGGAACTTTGAGTCTCCTGGTAAGTATTCTGCAAAACCTTTGCGGAACATTTGTGCTGTAATGAACACTAGATTTGTTAAAATTCACTATCTGCCCCGAGGCTTATCCGAAAGCTTTGATTATTTCCAATAAGTTGTTGACGTTATGCATATCAGCGTTTATGAAGAGCAGGCAATCATCCGCGAAAAAAAGATGAGAGATGGATGGGGCACCTTCAGCTATCTTGATTCCTTGGATTTTATTGTTTTGCTCGGCATGAATTAACTGACGTGAAAAAGCCTCCATGACTATGATAAACAGATAAGGTGATAAAGGATCACCTTGCCTCACCCCTCGTGATGGCTTGTAAGCATGACTCGGATAACCGTTGAGAAGAATAGAAACTTGAGTAGTACTTATGCATTGCATTATGAGTTGACACCACTCATGACTAAAACCCATCTGCAACATGACATCAGTTAAGAAAGACCATTCGAGCATGTCGAAGGCCTTGGACATATCCAATTTCAAGGCCAGATGCTTTGCCTTCTCCTTTTTATTCTTCATTGTATGTACAATTTCTTGTGCAAGATGAATATTATCGGATATTTGTCTTCCCGGCACATAGGCAGCTTGGAGCGGAGAGATAATTTTCTTCATAACTTTCTTCATTCTTGAGGAAAATATCTTTGATATTATCTTGTAAGATGTGTTACAGAGAGCAATGGGACGTAGATCAGATGGGTACTGTTTATTTTTTGTTTTAGGGATAAGAGTAACATTAGTAGCATTCAGACTTTTAAGAATGTATCCAGTACGGAAGAACTGCTTTACCATCTTCAGAACATCGTTCCCGACTATCTCCCAATGGGTTTTGAAAAATCCAGGTGGAAACCCGTCCGGACCCGGAGCTTTCCAAGATTTCATGTCTTTCAGCGCCTTTATTATTTCAAAGATCATCGGAATACGAACTAGCTCCATATTATCTTGATGAGTGATTATTTTAGGAATACACTGAAGAATAGACTCATTTTTTTCTGGAGAAGTGGTAGTGTGCAAGGAGCTGTAGTGATCCGTAAGAAGTTTCTCCAATTCATCTCTTGTAGTACACCAGTTCCCATTATCGTCTTTTAGTGCTGCTATATTGTTCCTGGAGCGTCTTTTATTTGCATTCGCGTGATGATATTTGGTGTTTCTATCCATCTCTATGAAGTACTCATCTCTGGATTTCTGTCCCCAAAATTCACTCTGAATTTGATGTCAGTGTTCTATTTGGTTCTCCACCTGTATCACTTGTATGTTGGTGTTGTTGTCTGGAGTTTGTTGTTGAACTGCCTCCAGCTGTTGGTGTAGTAGGAATATGTTGCTGTGGATATTACCAAACTTATCTTTATTCCACTTAGCAACAATTCTACGTGTGTTACTAAGTTTTTTAGAGAATTGATAAGCCTTTGAACCCTCCACTTGCAAACTCCATGCAGATGGGACTTCGCCCTTAAGAGAATCATCTTTCTCATAACACTGGAAGTATTTCCAATTCTTTTTATTATGACTAGTGGAGGAAGAAGTATCTAGCATAATGGGACAATGGTCTGACCCCAGTTGTGCCAAATGAAAAAGATTCGCATCTTGGAAGTGAATAAACCATTCGCCATTAACCAAAGCTCGATCAATCCGAGATCTTCTAATTCCAGTGCCGTGCACATTGTTGGACCATGTAAACGACCTCCCACAATAGCCAAGATCTTCCAGGACGGCTTCATGTATTAAGCTGACATATTTTGCGTCTCTTGAGGAAGAAGCAGTTGAACTAGAAGTACTTGAATTACCAGAAAAATTTGCAGAAATACGAGTTCTGTCTTCATTTTTAAAGACTAAATTTAAGTCCCCAATAATGACCCACGGCTTCTGAATGTTTTGGCTCAGATCATTTATATAGTTCCATTGTAACTCTTTGTTTCTCGGATAAGAAGACCCGTACATACAGGTTAGCAAGTATTATGGCTTCGATGGGTCGTCCTGCACCAAGCAGTTAATAATCCAAGACTTTGCATGCACAACTTTAAAGTGAAAGCCGTCTTTACAGAGGAGTATTAATCACCCAGCTAGACCAATGGAAGAGACAAGTTTGCTATTAGGGTATTTCAAGGGTTTTATGAATTTTTCCATTTTTTCTGTACCAATTTTTGCTTCTGAAATGAATATAACATCAGGATTATGACGGTATATTAGATCCTTGAGATGGTCCCTAGTGGTCTTACTAGAGAATCCCTGGCAATTCCAAGCTAAGACTCGCATATTTCTTATATTATGATGGTCACTAGATAATCCTATGTATTTATTGTATATTATGACACAAAAATGAGTGCAAAAGAAAGATGATATGCAAAGATTTAAATAAAGAGTGTGTATAGGAATAGTTACCGCAGAATTATTCTCCTCTTGATTTTGAATGGTATCCATCCTTGTGTGTTCAATTCTTGGAACTCCAGTATTATCTTCCACAACATCCATTAATTCAGCATGTGGAGTATTGTTGGTATCAACATTAGCAGCCCCTCCATGAACAGCTAAAATGGGGCCTTGGATTGAAGGATTAGAGCCATTGTTTTGAGTGACTTGATTCCTAGCTCTCTTGGTGAACATGCTTGTGTCAGAGTCATCCGTTACCTCCATGTCTTTCTCCACTTGGACAATAGCATCTTCAGCTTCTTTTTTGTCTTCATTAATCTTCATTGCAGCTTCTTCCTTGGCAATACAATGTGCTTCGTATTCCTCTTCTGTCATGGCTCTTTTACTTAAGAATTCTGCTACTTCTTCGCATTTTTCATCATCATGATCTATGACGTAGCACTTTTCGCACAGACTATGGGGTTGCTTAACCCAATGGTATCTAATCCAGATTGGATCACCTGAATTTGTGTTCCACCATTCTCCCCTTTTAAGAGGTTTTTTGAGCTCTATCTCTACACGAGCCGTGATCATGTTACCGGCTCTTGGTCTGCAGTTTTTTGGTTCAGTGGAAATTTTGGTTCCCAAATCACCAATGGCTTCATCAATCACTGCAACATGATGATGTTCCAGTAGAATACCCTTAAATTGAACGCTCCATGCTTGTGTCCTGAAATCGTAATCTTTATAGGCTTTTTCCGTGGTGTATTCTTCTAAAGCAAGAAGACTTCTCTGGACATTCCAAGGGGTTTTCTTCAGGATATATTTCATGTCTTTTTGAGAATTGAATTTGAAAACAAACAGATATTTTCCGACAACTTTCATCTCCCTTTTTCGGTAGTTCTTCCATAGGATGTTTAGCTCATCCTTGATGCTCGCAGTTTCTATCTCATTATCATCAGTCATAAGCTGGCCAATCAAACTGTTAGACCATGCAGTAGCAGGGACGTTCAGGTTTTTGGAAGAACCAATAGCACTTCTGTTTTTCCTTATCGTAGCACCCTTCATCTGCTCAGTGATATTTCTAAGGCTGTTGTTTGTAGACTCCATTAAGTTTCCAATGAGCTCTTCACAATTAGGGTTCTTTAGATTAGGGTATGTGTAGGTTTTGCAAAATTTCTCTTTACCTTTATACGATGGTTGAAGATAATAATGGTAAATGAGATTATAATGTTTCCAAAAGTAAGGTAGAGAATTGTTTAAGGAAGGCAAAGAATATATTCTGTAATTAGAGAAATGCATGGAGACCGAAAAATAATGAATATTCCTATGATTACGGATGCTTATTGGCGGAAACTTGGAATTTTGAAATCTCCAAGTCTGGATCGGGTTATGACTCGGTAGACAGGGTTGTGATCTCATGGATTCAAATATATGAATTGGAGTGTAATGTTGATTCTCATAATGAGGGATACTTGATGCTTGTTTACTGTTGTTTAGAAAAATTGCATGTACAATACCCGGCAATATAGCCATGTTTGACAAAAATATCAGGAGAATTATTCCAAAATGACACATAAAGATCCAACACTGGAAGGGATCCATCAAGAAAATCAAGAGGGGACCTGCAAAATTAGCAATTCATTAAAAGATTAGTGCGAGTTTTTTAAAAATGAAAGAGAACAATGCATCAATGTTTAGCTTAGTATGTTTCATGAAAATATTTTAAAATATGTCAATATGCTTTTCCATGGATATGGTCTTGCTTTTGTTATCCAGGTATCGTGGACGATGATTTCCTAAATTTTTTTTTTTTTTTTTTTTGAAGCATTAAATTTCTTCCTTGGTGCCTTTTTTATATGTTGATTCATTGGTAATTAATTGTTGACCATTGACATTTAAACATGAATATCACTCGTTAAAGCTATTGCCAGTCAAAAAATATTGTGACTTGATGGATTTTTTATCTAACAAATTAGAAATTTAGACCATGCAAGTATCGTTTGAATATACATATGCAATCACTCAATCAAAGTTAATTATTTATTTGAAAAAGAACAAACGGACAATTCTAGCAATTGTTTTAATAAAGTATCATGGAAAAAAAAAATCTAAAAATTTATAAACAATAATTTTAAAGTATTAAAAAATAATCCAAAATAACCATTTTATGTGAATAAGAATTCGTACTACCAAAATAATTGTTACGTACGTAGATTATTTGGTAAATAATGCAAAAGCTGATCAAGCAGTTGTTATGTCTTTTGGATCGAGTCTAAATTCTCTTATTTGGATGTTGTATCGGCAAATTGTTCGGTGATAGACACTTTAGATAGGGATCGATAATCAATTGTACGACATATTCTTTTATCTTTTATTTAATTGAATCAAATAACATAAAAGATATGTAAAAGTTACACAAATAAATAATATACGAAAACAAAACAAATAGAAAAAATATTCTTTTATTTTTTTTATTTAATTGATTAAATGACATAAAAGATATGTAAAAATTACAAAAAATAAATGATATGAAAACAAAACATAGAGAAAACAAAATAAAATATTAAAAGGCTTAAACTGAAAGCTATTTCAATACCCGATCGGTGGAGGGAATATCTAACTCCAAATATTGCACCGATTGGTACATGCTGTAGTGACCACCATCACCTACTCTTCCTGCACCATGATTTGTATTTGAAAATCTATTTACTCGGTTGCATGATTAGCGACCGGATTTGAATGTTTCGATCGTCAACCAAAATACTTTACTCTTCATAGGACTTGGAATTCTCATGTCCCATCGAAAACCCTTGACACGTCGAATTTTAAGGGGATTTATGCTTCCCTCATTGGACATGTCGTGAAGCTGATGTCTTTCTATTAACATAAAGCCCCTTCAACAATATCTAGATGATGCGTGGTTATTTTCTATATTAGTTAAGCAATTCTCCATAAACTCTAGACGTACGTCTTTCTCATCTGCATTCTCATCCTCTTCACGTATTTCCGTTGGGTTCTTCGGACGATTTATGTAGTCAAAAAGGAGATGTTATAGCTGACATACCAAAAAGGACAAAAAATTAGGACCCAAAAATCTTCTCAAACGTTCATCAAATAATCAAAAAAGAACAAATCAAAACCAAAAAAGTTGTAACCAATTGCGAAAAGAGTCAAAACCAACCTGAGATGGGAGTCGCAGCATTCACTTTTGTACACAGTTATTAGAGTCTAGTCTGTAAGGAATTTTTTAGATTGGACCAAAGACTTCATGATACTAACGCAACACTCATTTCGTATCCTTAAAATGTATCTTTGATGGATCCTACAAAGATGGATAAAATAATAAAAGTCGAAAATAAGATTTTATAAATTATTCATAGTTCAAATACAAAATTTAGATGCTATAAAGGGAGTATTAGACTATTAATCTAGTCCACCAAATTATTTTTTTTCTAAATGAGCATCCAGATTGTTTAACTCCTTTAAATGGTGCAACTTATAGTAAGGGGTAAGAACATCATGATGAACTCACAAAATTGTCGATCATTACCTCAACTTAAGTCGACCTTATGAATGGAAATAGAATCCTAAGGAAAGACTCACCTTACAGCATATTCTCCTCCGTAACAAAGTGCTGACACATAATACTGGTGTTTCCATAACAAACTGCTGAGAAAATAATATTGGTGTTTGTTTGATAGAGAACGATATAGAGATGAAATATTTTCGACATGCCATCTGCGGGAGTCGAACCCACAACTACATGGGTGAAAACCATGCGCTCTGCCATTTGATAAGATGACAAACATAAACATTGTTGTTTGTTATAAAAAAGAGTAATCGCTGGTAAGGTGGGTAGCAAGAGAAGAGTGTAGCTAACACCATGTTTCATATGCACAAATAACCCTAACTTCATGATCTTAAGAAGTCCAGTGAGTACTTTCCTGCCAATTTCATAAACACACTTGATATAAGAGCCGAGAGTGACTTACTTTCGTTAATTGTTTATGTGGACGTGCATAGACATACTTGCTTACCAAATCTCTCATGAGGTCGTTAAAATTATTGGCCATGATGCTGGTCTTGAACCTGTATATGATAAACGGAGATAAACATTAAGTAGGAACCCATAAATAATAAAATAAAATAGGCATGAAAAGGTAAATCATAAAACATGCCTATATAACATGAGGCACTTGCAACCATAAAACGTTAAATGATAATCAAGTCTATTTGCCAATAAATTCTATTTATCCCAAGAATGGAATGAGGAACCCAAAATGAAGAACAAATATCTTAAACTAAACACACAAAAGAAATGGTAATTTATATTATCAATAACCAACAGAGAAATCTTGCATAGAACAACATCCAAATGGATAGTGTGAGATGTCATAGACTTGCACTATCATTACTAAACAGAGATTCTTCTTGAGCCGAGAGATAAATCTTCAACAAACGATAAATTCTTTCCAAACTAATATAGACTATTTGCTAAACAAAGCAAATATGCAGAAGAATCTAAAACAACCATTCCAGTAACAACGTTTGAATTCATTTTCCTTAACCATAAATTCTAACTACCTACTTGAAGTTTATTTAAGCCAATTTTTGGTAACTAACAGAGAGAAACAGAAAAGGAAAACATAGAAAACAAAGAATTTAATCATTACACGGCTCCTAGTAAGCCTTGTATGCTTTGCAAGCATGACCTAGTCCGAGTCCCGTGGGTTTCGAAAACTCAAATGTTTGACAATTTCATATAAAGAAAGACTACCTACCGGCACGAAAGATGTTCAAATATCCAGGAACAGAGAATGGAAACTGCTCTCTAGAAACCCTCTTCGTAACCAAGAAGACTTAAAACTAAGAGATTAGAAACATATCAAACAAAGAAAGACGACCCACGGGCACAAAAAATGTTCATATAGCCAGGTACGGATAACGAAAACTGCTATCTGGCAACCCTCTTGAAAACCAAGAAGACTTAAAACTAAGTGATTAGAAACAGATCAAACAAAGAAACACTACCTACGGGCACGAAAAATGTTCAAATGGCTAGGTACGGAGAATGGAAACTGCTCTCTGGCAACCCTCTCGTGACCAAGAATTCCGTAGTGCCCGTCACTGTCATAGTTGATAATTAAGCAACAAATATATATATTGAACCTTCAACTTTCCTTCCATTGAAACTATCTTCTTCCCTAAAACTATTGCAAGTTCCTCGAATGTGCAAATATGGCATCATGCCAAAGTTCTCCCTCACTCACTTTCTGCAACTCACATTCTATATAGCAAATCAGAGAAAAATTTATGCGGCAACCATGTTCACCAATATTATCAAGATGAAAATCAAAGGGAGCTGTAAACTTACTTGCTTTTTCAGTCAGCATATTCTCTCTTATTTGGAAATTTAAGAAGCCCTTCCAATGGCTGCTCCAAAATCAAAACATCCTAGTCTTCAATTATCCGCATGAGGTATGATTCGTAGGAGGGAGTATGCTATATCTGAAACATTTTTGAATTAAGGTATGCCCCTAAATGAAGAAAATGAGAAATGTAGGCTTCATCTCCAACCTTTTTCCCTTTTGATTTTTCAATTCCATAAAAGTTGGAACCCTGCAAACAACAGACCACGCACAGGTATGAGTGAGCAAAGCTTGTATATGAACAAATCAAAGAAAAAACCCATTCAGAAACTGTGAAAACTAAAGTAAACATTAGATATATAAAACGAATCAATGTTAACTATGCATAGAATCTATGGTGACCTATCTTGTAAACAGCTATAACTAATCCTTGTACCTCTTCTCAACTTCATAAACGATCTTTGTACCTACCTCTTCTCAACTTCTTCCAGACTTTTCACATCCTTGTGGAACTTAAGAATACCCACACCTACACACAAAGTTAAGGACCTAGATTTAAGCCTGAAAAAGAAAATGAAAGGAACTATTTAAAGGAAATTCGTTCAAGTGTGTGGTTTTTCACCAATATAAAAGGAATGCACAATTGCAGGAAATGGCGTTGAGATTTATAGATCTGCAAGGTAACCCCATCAATATTCGAATATCGAAAAAAATGCATGCCTATGATAAGGTTCAAATATATATGGTGCATTAATGTTCCATCAGTCTTGGAAAATTAAGGTATGATCCATCAGATTTGGAAAATTTAAGGTATGCTCCGTCAGTCTTGGAAAATTTAAGGTATCAGAAAAAAAAATGCATAAAGAGGCTGCATCAGCAATTACCAAATCCAAAATTTCCTTGTGGGCACTTACTCAAGGTAGTTCATATATTAGTGATCTTTGTAATCCGCACCATTAATATCTAAATATAAACGAAAGAAGTTAAGTAACTACCCGAACTAATGGTGTAAGATAAGTTCATTAACTCGGACATATAAATAAGCTTTATGAACAAAATTTATACACTGAGTTGTGACAAAAGACCAATTCCACAGCTAACTTAGAGAACTGAAATTCTAGAATTGTCTTTGTAGATAGTTTAGTGCGTCATTGGTCTTGCTTCTCAAGGCTACCTGAGCATAGAAGTTCGTTGTTTCTCATTATTTTTATAAATTTCTTTGTAGTACATGATTATATTTTAAATGAACTACTAATTATGGCGAGCTATACCTAAGGAATGAGTAGTGGGAGCGGGTAGAGTTCTGATAAACTTCACTTTCTGAAAGCAACTGCTTAATAGATTGTAGTGAACATCGTTTTTCTTCTATCAGAAAGAGGGATCCGCAGTTTCTAGGACCCACATTGTAATTTGAGAATCAAAACAACATCAGTGAAATTGACTATGCAATATAAAGAGCACTTATGTCTACAATTAGGTAACTTCCTAAGCATGATGCGAAGAATCACTAAAGCAACATACCCCAACAACGTTCAATGAAGTATTGTTTCATGTGAAACTCCGTTGTCCATTTTGTATGATCTGAAGTCCTGCACATACGGAGCCATAAATATGGTAAGTCTTGACCATAATGTTAATCTAGTTAAGACAACAACCCACACTTTTTTAGGGGTTGATGGAGCAACATGCATTTCTGATGTAAATCCTGCACATATGAATCCAACAATGGTAAGTCGTAGACTTTCCATGTGCCAAAAATAACGTAATTAGTAATACAGGTTGTACAACCTCATGAAACCTAGCGCTAAAATTCCCTTACTTACTTCAAATGTTAATACTGCAAATATAACCAAAACACACATGCTAAGAATTTCAGCCTCTAGAGGCCAGAGATGATTATAGCAGGCCCAAGAGAATCAGTTATAATACATGTAAATAACTTAGGAGTCGTTAGGTGCTTAGACAATGAAAATAGTAACAACAGTGCCATTATCATTAACAGTGACAATAAGCACGCCACCAGGTTTAAGAAAACTACAATATCCCCTCAAATACAAAAAACACTTATTCCTATTTCAATTGGTCCAGGGAGGAAGGGAGAGAGAGTGTGAGAGAGGTGGACATGGGGTACAAGTGCACATAACTATTTGAATGTGGCATGGCTTTGACATGACGTTTGTCATAGAGAAGAAACTTTTAAGGGATCTACGGGTTAATATGAATTTTATAAGCAAATTACATCAATAGCAGGAAATCATCTAAGTAATTATGTTGCAGATTAACTTACAGAAAATCATTATTATTAACCATTTCCCACACGTACTCTTTCTATCCTTTTGGCGAAGTGTAGTTTAGTTAATTGTATTTATCCAAGTGACTGTATCAGTATGGCTTGTTGTGCTATGTACTTTGTAAGTGGATTTGGATCGTTTGGTATAATGTTGTGCACATATCCCACCTATAGTTCCTCTTTCTTTTTAGTATTTCAAACTTTTCTATAATGAATTTAAGTTATAGGTGTGATAGGGTTAATCAAATATCTCTGATGACTCTGCACTTTTGATTTTTATAGAGTTCTCTAAGAATCAATAGACAGAACAATATCTTGTTTCAAGAAGAACACAATAGTGATTGAGCATCCTTACCAACTACCATTGTTGACTATATTAGAAACTGTTGATCATTGACTCCTAGTAGGTATCCTCCCAGTACTTCCACTTCCAATGAGAGTTTGGTGATCCCTGAAGAAGAATAGATGAGAAAAGTTAAATATGCATTAAGTAACGAAAATACAGTACATAAAAGCTTTTTCCATGCACCATCAATCACTCCAAAAAGTGTTATAGAGAAATTATACATAACTTGAGATTTTTTGCATTCATGAAGTAAGATGTAAAGATAAATTAGGAGAAGAGAGCATTTGGTCTCATAGGTTTAAGGTGATGAATTCCAATTTTCTTTGGAAATAACGGCAAGTCCAAAAACCTGATTCCGGTGTTATTGGTTTCAAAGAGAGTTTCATCGCATTGAACCGTTAGCGCAACTAGTAACACTGTAATAGTGCGGTTTTCCTGAATGATGAACATAGAAGATACCAACATATTAGAAAATAAAGGAGAGAGCGAGACATAATTTACTGGTAATTGTACCTCTGCTGCAGTTGAAGGGAGTTGATGTGGATGGAGCAATGGTGTTTTATCCAAATGATGTTGGATTTGGTTCACTTCTGGGAGCTCTGTATTTCCTGAAAAGAAGAAAAAAGTAAGTTACAAATAGTCAAAAATAAAAATTAGCAAATGTTACAGAAAATAAATGGGTAAACAACTTCGGATGTTTGGCATCGCAGAAAACCAAACACTGATTGGATATGATCGAGCCAATTCTACGTGCATTTGATCATTACGGCGGCAAACTATCCCAGGCCGATGGTGATCAAAATTGAAAATGTAGATGAACATAACAATAAGCTGTCAAGGTATAACTGAAAACAATAAGAAGATTACTCAGTTCTTTAGTGTTTTCATATTATAACCAAAAACATATATACGATTCTAATCCAACAAACTTTATATTCATCATAGTAATTCTATATTAAATTGGGATCATGTATAGGAAAAAAATAGAGATGGAGAAACCTATAACAAACAACAACAGTTGGTACCATGATTAGAGTAAAATGGGTACCCTAATGATGGTGTCAATCATATTAATGGAAATGTTTATCGTTTGCTGAGTGGGAAAATGTCAAAAAAAAATATTCGTAGGAGGAACAAATAATATTACACATTAAAAAACATGGAGATGTGAGGTGTTAGCACCTACAAACTTATATGATTAATACTATGGGTTTCTTTGTTTTGATTTGTACCACAACTATGTCTTATAATCGTAACCTATGAAAACTGACATTATTGAAATTGTAAATTGGAATGGTATGTCCCAGCCATATCTATCACTTTTGGAAGATCTAGGTTGAAGTAGAGTTTTCTTGCATTAGTCAAGGACATGGTGTACTTACCTGGCCAGATAACGTGTAATGATTCAGAATATTATGTAGTAAAAAAAAATTAAAAATATCAAGGGAAGCAATAAAAACCACAGGTGACATACCAAATCCATACTCATCTATGTTTCTGATGAGTTCATTGGTAGAGTCACCCCAATGGGTGGGGTGACTTTGACTTTCAAACCAATGTATTAAGGTTAGGTACTAAATTACTAATGCAATATAAGGATCCAAATAAAACTGATACAATAACCTAAGGTGGTGGACAAAGTTAATGTGTACCTTAGGTTCTAGAGAGACGACATGAAACATGTCTGTCCATATACACGATACACGTTTTAGTTTTTAGTTGTTGCATTGTTGTTAGACGGGTTAAGACACCAACGACATCTGGGAAACAACTGCACAGTTTTTAAATAAATATGGTGAATATGTCATTTCATAAACAAAAAAATGAAAGATTCTGTAGGGTTACCTGAAAGATAAGTATTGCAGTACATGATTAGTGGAGCTTGCGGCGAACAATGGATACAGAATCACCAGGAAGAGGTTTTACTTTGGTGTTCCAGTTACAACAAACACAGGTGTCGATTTGAGCAGGATGGAAAATTTTATGTTTGACGGTGACATTCAGGTTGGTCCGAAAATATAGGTTCCAATTAAGGTCCATTTTCCACACAATTTTCTGGGGGACAATTGCGTGCAACAGATCGCTCTACTGAAATCAACAAAAAAAATCACTACATGCCTGGTATCGAATGTAAACTCATTTGATACTTCCCCACATTGGCTTCCCACAAAAGAAGATCTAGGCTGGTTATCTCCTTGGTGGTGATCTTGAGAATTTACCTCGATTAAAAAGCTGAATTATGTGTCCTCCCCCAGAGGTCACCATTTAAGAATTTTATCAAACTTGTACTCATAGTCAAGGTCTTCATCTGTGTATCCAACAACAACTGAACAAACAATCTGCAAGGAGACCAAAAAAAATATGAATAAATTAAAACTAAGTATGAGTTGTCGGTTAATAAATATAATTAACAAAGCAAGCACATAAAAGCATGGAATTAGAAAATTCAATATTGCAGTGAGTATCAACATCATGACTGGGATTTATATGTCAATGAGTAAACATCCATCTTCCAATCTAAATTCAATTCTTAAATTTTTTTTCCAAAGAAATCACATCTGTAAATTATCAAGCTAAGGGTGTGCAGTAAAATGAAGCATTACCTCCATAAACCTAAAGCTTAAGCTACCAAACATTTGTACACATCCTTGACTATGGAAAATGGTAGCAATCCTTCCATTGTACTCCTGTATCCATGACCACATTGTTGCAAAATATGAACCTAAAATATTCAAGCCAAAAAAATAATAAAATCATATTACTCACTTAAATCCCAACTAATTTAAGGAAACATACCCTAGTGCTAATGATTTAGTCTTATTGATCATTTATCCGCTAATATACATTTCTACTCAGAAAGATACATAAGATTAAAGAGCTATAGTTAGACACTAAGTAATGTGTGCATATGAAGGCAAATGATCAAAACCACAACTAAGTTACAGAACTGAAGTTCTACAATTGTCTTTACAGATAGTTTAGCGCAATATTGTTCTTTGCTTATATAAACGCTATCTGAGAATAGAAGTTCATTTAAGTGGATGCGCTGTTTCTCATATTTCTTATGCATTTCTCTATGGTACATGTATTATATTTTAATTGAAACATGTACTTTAAATTTATATCTAGAACATAAAACAATGAGCAACACCCGATTTAGTAAAGTTGTAAATTAACATTCTTTTAGAAAGAAACTATATTACTTTCCTAAAACCAAAATGGAAACGTGAAGTACAGATAAACTCCAACAGAGTTACCCATTTCTCCCAACCAAGTTGGCACACAGATTGGTAATTTATTATTCACTAAACTATCATAACTTGTGCACAAATTATGGACGATAATCATGATAAAACAAAGGTTTGTATAGGTTATCCTAAGGAGTACCTTGAGAACCTATGTTTTTACCTTGAATTGATCAACACCTGAAATCCACCCACTACACCACCAAATAAATTCACATGCACAGTGAAATAATGGACATGGAGTAAAATGGAGAATGCAAATAGACGTCCAGATAGTAAAATATATGGCAATACCTAAATGTCAACGAAGAAACTACAATAAGGTTGGGGGAGTGGTAGCATGATAATGGATGAAAAAGCAGCTCTGGCTGAACACAACAAAATAAACGGATCAAACACAAAAAATGAACAAAACCCTAATTTATATGTCGTTGTCCCAGGTTGTTAGCCAATCTACATAAACATAATTCAATTACCCAAAAATTTATTAAAAAAAAAACATAACAAAATTACATAAAAAAATACTAATTTATCAATTTATTATATGATATCTAGGGTTTTTGATTCGGATTATTGAGTTCCTTTTTTTTTTTTTTTTTTTTTGTGTGTGTGTGTGTTCAATTCCTTGGAAATATAACACAACAAACACCAAAATAAGCTATATCGAAAACCCCCAAATATATGAAACCCTAGGTTTTAATTTGTATCACTGATCGTCAAAGAAGTTAACAAAAACTAGCTCTGAATTCTTTTCTCACCTAGAAAATCCCTCAAGTTCCACTGAAATCGTCAAAAGAAGATGAAGACGTCGCAGGCACCAAGCATGAGAAGACGTTGTTGTGGTTCACCGAAAAAATGATGATGCTCGAGAAGGAAAACAAGAGGAGGGTATAGATAATGGTAGTGGTGTAGGTACTGTTGTATGAGAAGAAGTGAAGAACCACATAAGAAACCTCTCTCTACAACTCTGCAGCCAGCTCTAGAGAGGGAAAAACAGAGACATAAATCTGTTTAGGGTTATAAGTTAATTAAGCGTCACCAAACTCATCTGTTGTTAACCCACATAAAAATACCGTAACTTTCCTAGCCGTCCAATGGAAAAAACTCATCCGAAATATATCCCAACCGCTGGATGAGGGTCCCCGTTAAACGTCGTCTGTCTAATAGCCCTAGCTATCATGGACATAAACCTCATACCTTTTTATAACAATGATATAATTGAACTGTTGGTCGAAAATTAATTCGGCACATGTTTAACAGTTAGGAACTTCAAATAAAAATGTTTAAAAAAAAAGTCAAGAGAGCAGAGAGGGCGATTTTCTAACGTCGACTAAAGTCTAGGATTTTTTCCTTCGATCCTAGGTAAGTTTTTTCTTCGATTTCTTTCTTTCTTCTGGTAGTTTAGGATCTGATGATTTTCCCTCCAGCTAATTAGTGGATTTTAAACTCCCTTTCCTCTTTTATTTTCGTCTTGTTTATGGATTGTCTGGGTTTTCGTTCTGTGGAGGACTTTCATCCTCTTGGTGGAGCTAGTTCATCTAAATTTACTGGTTCTTCTGGTGTTATCTCTAATGATTCAAATATGAAGGATATTTTTTGGGATCCTCCTAAGTTTGGTTCAATTAATTGGTCCTCTTGTTTTGGTAAGAAGAATGATGAATCGATGGCTGGAGACCCTATGAATTTTCGCGATTCCAGTGTCGTTAATGGAGAACGGATTATGGTTGTTGAAGATGTTGATGTGAATGATAACATTAAGAAATGTGAAGGGTTAGTAGTTGGTTATTTTGTTGGTAGAAGATTGCCATTCATGTTAGTGAATCAGGCAGTGAAAAAGGCATGGAAATTAAAAGGTGAATTTCATATGACTATTCATGGAGCTGTTGTGTTTGTTTTTGAATTTGCAGATGAAGAAGATATAATTTCAGCACTAAAACATGGATCCTTGTACATTGTCGATCAATTGTTCATAGTGAGAGCTTGGACTCCATTATTAGAGAATGAAATTGTTGAACTGAAAATAGTTCATGTATGGGTTAATTTTTTTAAAGTTCTCATCCATATATGGCATGCTAAAGGTCTTGCTATCATTGCCAGCTTTATAGGCAAACCTCTCATGTCAGATAAATTTACCCTTTCTAGACAGAGAATGAGATATGCTCAAGTTTGCGTGGAAATAGAAGCTTCGTGTTAGTTTCCCTCAATGATTCGTATTATTATTGGTGGTAAAAAAATTTAAATTCCAGTTGGGTACCCAAGGAGACCCCCCAGATGTACTTTTTATAGCATCTTTGGTCATTATCTTGCAAGGTGTGTAAAGATACCTAGAGAAGTTGTACCTCAGCCTAACCCCGAAACTATTGTTCACATTCCTACAAATCCTAAAGAAGTATGGATTAAGAAAATTTTGAAATAACCTATACTTGGTAATCATCAAAAGGAGGATAGTCTTGTAACTGTTTCTTCAATTGTGGAGGAAGCTATTATAAATGAAGAAATGATTGTTTTTTCAGGGTTTGTCAAGGAGAAGGTTGTACAATTCTCTAAGGGACCTCTTGATAGCCCAGGTAACTCTTCCGCTCTAGTTATTGTTCCAGTTACTATGATGACTAAGTTTGATATCCTCTCTAGAAAAAATGGTGAATTTGTGGTTAATGATATCTTGAAAGACTCAACTGCTACCTTTGCTTATGTCGCTAATGATGTTAATCCTGTTGAGACAAGCTTAGCTGATGAGGGAATTGGATGTGTTCGTTTTCACTTCAATCAGAAACCGTCAAGTCAGGCTAGTGTCAAGAATCCTTTGAAGGTAACATATTCTAAAAAATCTGGTAAGGGTAGTAAGAAGGTTCACCCCCTTAACCTTACTAATGATTAAGTTCGCTTACTGGAATATGAGGGGATTAAACGATTCAAGTATGAAGGATGGTTTCTGGGATCTTCCTAAGTTTGGTTCAATTAATTGGTCCTCTTGTTTTGGTAAGGAGAATGTTGAATCGATGGTTGCAGACCCTATGAATTTTTGCGATTCCAGTGTCGTTAATGGAGAACGGGGTTATGGTTGTTGAAGATGTTTATGTGAATCGATGGCTCTTGTTTTGGTGGAGCTAGTTCTTCTAAATTTACCGGTTCTTCTGGTGTTATCTCCAACGATTCAAGTATGGAGGATGGTTTCTGGGATCCTCCTAAGTTTGGTTCAATTAATTGGTCCTCTTGTTTTGGTAAGGAGAATGCTAAATCGATGGATGGAGACCCTATGAATTTTCGCGATTCCAGTGTCGTTAATGGTGAACGGGTTATGGTTGTTGAATATGTTGATGTGAATGATAACATTAAGAAATGTGAAGGGTTAGTAGTTGGTTGTTTTGTTGGTAGAAGATTGCCATTCATGTTGGTGAATCAGGCAGTGAAAAAGGCATGGAAATTAAAAGGTGAATTTCAAATGAATATTCATGGAGATGCCGTGTTTGTTTTTGATTTTGCAGATGAAGAAGATATAATTTCAGCACTAAAACATGGATCCATGTACATTGTCGGTCAATTGTTCATAATGAGAGCTTGGAATCCATTATTAGATAATGAAACTGTTGAACTGAAAACAGTTCATGTATGGGTTAATTTGTTCAAAGTTCTCATCCATACGTGGCATGCCAAAGGTCTTGCTATCATTTCCAGATTTATAGGCAAACCTCTTATGTCAGATAAATTTATCCTTTCTAGATAGAGAATGAGATATGCTCGAGTTTGCATGGAAATACAATCTTTGTGTTACTTTCCCTCAATGATTTGTATTATTATTGGTGGTAAAAAAATTGAAATTCCAGTTGAGTACCCATGGAGACCCCCCAGATGTACTTTTTGTAGCATCTTTGGTCATTATCTTGCAAGGTGTGTAAATAATCCTAGAAAAGTTGTGCCTCAGCCTAACCCTAAAACTATTGTTCGCATTCCTGCGAATCCTAAAGAAGTATGGATTAAGAAAACTCTAAAATGACCTATACTTGGTAATCATCAAAAGGAGGATAGTCTTGTAACCATTTCTTCAACTGTGGATGAAGCTATTATAAATGAAGATATGATTGTTGTGTCAGGGTTTGTCAAGGAGAAGGTTGTTCAATTCTCTAAGGGACCGCTTGCTATCCTGGGTAACTCTTCTGCTCTAGTTATTGTTCCAGTTACTATGATGAATAAGTTTGATATCCTCTCTGGAAAAAACGGTGAAACTGTGGTTAATGATTTCTTCAAAGACTAAACTACTACCTTTGCTTCCGTTGCTAATATTGTTAATCCTGTTGAGACAAGCTTAGATTATGAGGGCATTGGATGTGTTCGTTTTCACTTCAATCAGAAACCGCCAAGTCAAGCTAGTGTCAAGAATCCTTTGAAGGTAACAGATTCTAAAGAATATGGTAAGGGTAGTAAGAAGGTTCACCCCCTTAACCTTACTAATGATTAAGTTCGCTTACTTGAATATGATGGGATTGAACGATTCAAGTATGGAGGGTGGTTTCTGGGATCCTCCTAAGTTTGGTTCAATTAATTGGTTCTCTTGTTTTAGTAAGGAGAATGTTGAATCGATGGCTGCAGACCCTATGAATTTTTGCGATTCCAGTGTCGTTAATGGAGAACGGGGTTATGATTGTTGAAGATGTTGATATAAATCGATGGCTCTTATTTTGGTTGAGCTAGTTCTTGTAAATTTACTAGTTATTCTGGTGTTATCTCTAACGATTCAAGTATGGAGGATGGTTTCTGGGATCCTCCTAAGTTTGTTTCAATTAATTGGTCCTCTTCTTTTGGTAAGGAGAATGCTGAATCGATGGCTGCAGACCCTATGAATTTTCGCGATTCCAGTGTCGTTAATGGATAAGGGGTCATGGTTGTTGAAGATGTTGATGTGAATGGTAACATTAAGAAATGTGAAGGGTTAGTAGTTGGTTATTTTGTTGGTAGAAGATTGCCATTCATGTTGGAGAATCGGGCAGTGAAAAGGCATGGAAATTAAAAGGTGAATTTCATATGACTATTCATGGAGATGTCGTGTTTGTTTTTGAATTTGCAGATGAAGAAGATATAATTTCAGCATTAGAACATGGATCCATGTACATTGTCGATCAATTGTTCATAGTGAGAGCTTGGAATCCATTATTAGATAATGAAATTGTGGAACTGAAAACAGTTCCTGTATGGGTGAATTTGTTCAAAGTTCTCATCCATATGTGGCATGCTAAAGGTCTTGCTATCATTGCTAGATTTATAGGCAAACCTTTCATGTCAGATAAATTTATCCTTTCAAGACAGAGAATGAGATATGCTCGAGTTTGCGTGGAAATAGAATCTTCGTGTTAGTTTCCCTCAATGATTCATATTATTATTGGTGGTAAAAAAAATTAAAATTCCAGTTAAGTACCCATGGAGACCCCCAGATGTACTTTTTATAGCATCTTTGGTCATTATCTTGTAAGGTGTGTAAAGAAGCCTAGAGAAGTTTGTTTGAGTATTGCTCGGTTGAACCCACCAATCCATGTATGAGGTGCAACAAGGTTTATGGAAGAAAGGGGAACCGATCCTATGAACATGTGCAAAACGTTTTTGGGAAGGGGGAATCGATCCTATGGACATGTGCAATGCATACAAGTTAGATACCAAATATATGTGGGGAACCGATCCTAGTACCTAGTCAGCCGTACCTTTGGTAAGCTAGTGTAACTATGCATATTATTCACATGGAGGTAAAACCGAAACTTGTTT
Organism: Papaver bracteatum; assembly: GCA_023529315.1. Classification (NCBI taxonomy): domain Eukaryota; kingdom Viridiplantae; phylum Streptophyta; class Magnoliopsida; order Ranunculales; family Papaveraceae; genus Papaver; species Papaver bracteatum. The sequence goes on from JAJJWX010000603.1 coordinate 2,982,168, forward strand.
TGGTGGAAACGTAAACCCATGAGTTGTGATTGAGTGAAACTTGATCAATCACATAGTTCTTGAAAGTCAGATGAACCAATTCAAACCCTTGTTTGGAAGTGTGGTAAATCGGTTTCAAGTGAGCAAGCATGGTAAAGACTTGCACGAGTAAGATGTCGTCACTCTTTGAACACGGTGCATTAATGCTTATTCTATTTTTTTTCAAAGATATTCCTTAACGGCTAAGAAGGAAGTAAATCCCAAGATCAAATTTAAATAAGTTAAGAATCTTCTTAATTAAGGGTTTTTAATTATATATGGAAAATAAGAATTAGTAATGCGCATTTTCTAATTAAAGATTTTCCAGGGAGATTTCGATCATTATTTTTGGACAGTGCATTCACAGGAATTATGAAAACCGAATTTGGTGGAGTAATGAAAAATATCTTGAGAACATTTTCGATTTTGGAAATTCCTTGGTGTCCAAACTTCCTTGTCTATAAATACTTTAAGTTTGCATTTCTAGCAAACTAATCCTGCATCACCTAGACTTACTCTTTTGTCTTTGTTACTGGTGAAGCCGCCTATCGGAGAGGAGAGTAATATAATTAGGTGAAATCTCTTACGGACGCTCAATTTAAAGTCTTCTTTAGGATTGAGAAGCTCTAGCGTGGGAAACTAGATATTGTGGTTTATCTTTAGTTTTCGTACTGATTTGATTGACTATCGGTGGTTGAATCTTGATTGCACCTAGTTTGTTTATGCTTGAGAATCTTCTCTTCTGATATAAGATTCACTCAAACTAGTTCAAGGTTTCGACAGGGATCTTTAGACTGTTGTTAGATCTAAAGACGATCTTGTGATAATCCATTGTTAACAGACTCCGTTATGTGTGTGATTGATCACAAGAGATTCAAGTGATTGTGTGCAGGTGTTTATTGAAGATCAAAGAAGATTTGAAGACAAATAAGATATTGAAGATTTCTTACTTGGTGTTTTTATAATCTTTGGTGTGCACAATACTTGTTTGGGAAAAAGAGGATCCAATTAATCATCGGTTTATCCTTGTGGTAGATTGGATTGATTAATTGAGGAAGATCGGCATCAACACATATCACTTGGTTGAAGAGTGTTGTTGGCTTAATCTTAATGATTACCTTTAGGTGGTTGAACATAAGATAGATCTTGGAACCTGTCAAAGAAGTTTATGTTAAGATAAACAAGGGAACCTTTGCGCAACTCATATCACTTGATTGAAGAGAGTTGATACCAAACAAATTTGTTGTTCCTTTATTGTTTGAAATACGAACCAAAGGAATTGGTCCAAGTACGTGACTTGTTTACAGGTTTGAGGCGTGGGAATACAGACGGAACTAGGTGAACTATAGGTTTAGTTGCTTGGTCTCAACTATATGAAGTTGTCTTATTTTGTATAGCGGCTTAATCCTGAGAGTATTCAATTCTGGACTAGGTCCCAGGGTTTTTCTGCATTTGCGGTTTCCTCGTTAACAAAATCTTGCTGTGTCATTTACTTTATATTTCCGCATTATAATTGTTTTATTATAATTAAATTAAATTGCACAAATGTTAATTCCTATTTACTTGATACGTGAATCCTATTGAGATTGGTTAAGTCCGAACCTTTGTATCAAGTAAACACACTTTGTAGTTGTATTGTCTCGATCTTGTATCCATAGACGATCACACAAAGTGTGAACCGATTTGTTGTATTTTCTCGACTCAGTCTATAGAAAATCACTTTCGGGGAAAGGACTTATAGGAAGTAAAAGTTATAGCTTGAGGTATATTTAGGGTACTCTCGCCTTTTCAAAGTTGTACCTCAGCCTAACCACGAAATATTGTTCGCATTCCTGCGAATCCTAAAGAAGTATGGATTAAGAAAACTCTGAAATGACCTATACTTGGTAATCATCAAAAGGAGGATAGTCTTGTTGTGACTACTCGTTTTCCCATAGTCTACGTGATGTATACAGTTCTGAAGATCTGATGCTAAGTAGTATCGATACCTCTGTTGAATCGACAATGCTAAGTAATAAAAGATGAGTAAGATCACAATAATAACGAAGAACACAAATATAATGTAAAAGCTTCCAAGTTATAATGAGACACAAGAGATTATGTGGTTCGACATTTGTCTACGTCCACGGGGTAATGAGCGATTGTTTTGTATTAATTGTGGTGGTTACAAAGATCTTAAATGCTTCCCAAAGAAATAGAGAGAACTCAAGTTGAAGTAAATACTTAAGTTCTAAACATTAAATAGGTATAAGCTTAAGACTAGATCTTCTTTCCCTACATACTGAATGCCTTTAGTTTGTTAGTGAGGCTTGGTATTTATAGCCCCTTCTGCTCCAGGTATATCTGCGTTGCCTCTGGGTCTATCGTCTTCTGATATACCTTTCGTACCAATGGTACCTTTATCCACCGCGTACCTTTTCCAGTAGTATTCTGCCACCTCAGCTAGCCCATGTTCCTTCGGGAACTACTCAACCTAAGTATAGGTTGTACATTCGTTCACCGCCTTCTTCTTCCAATCGGGTTCTGCCATGCCTTCTCTCTCCACGTGCCTTGATTCATGCATGTAGATAAGAGTTTTGTGAATTTAATGTTAATTATATGCGTCATCTACCTTTGTCCCTTCGCCAGCTGCCTCTTAGTAGACTAGGCCTTTACTCTTCTTATCTCAACCGTCAAGGTCTCCTTTCTTGGGGCGAGATAAAGTAGATCTGCAGAGGTATCCTCTGTGAAAAAGCGTGGGTCTAACAACCACACCCAATATTTCGATTAGCAATCTATATGTACAACTCCGAGTTACTTTCTAGAGAATCATATAGGCAGTCATACTCAATCAATAGAAAATATCTCAAGGAGTTTATTATCTATATATCTCAATTTGATTTACTCAAGCAAATACAATCTGCGAGTCTTTATCAAAGAGAGATAACTTGGATGGTACCAAAGACCAATATCCAAGTGTCAATCAATTTAAATCAACAATCAATAAGGTCGGATATTGTAATTGATTGAACAACGCACACCCTGTATTACTTCAATTATATATCAAAATATAATGCGAAAAAGAAATAACACATACACCAGAATTTTGTTAACGAGGAAACCGCAAATGCAGAAAAACCCCGGGACCTAGTCTAGATTAAGCATACATTGTATTAAGCCGCTACAGACACTAGCCTGCTCCAAGCTAACTTCGGTATGGACTGTAGTTGAACCCCAACCAATCTCACAATGATCCAAGGTACAGTTATGCTCCTACACCTATGATCCCAGCAAGATATTGTGCACTTGATTCCCTTAGCTGATCTCACCCACAACCAAGAGTTGCTACGACCCAAAGTCGAAGACTTTAATAAACAAATCTGTCTCACACATAAAAGTCTCCAAGGATAGATAAATTCGTCTCCCACGAATAAACCTATGAGTTTTGTTCCGTCTTTTGATATATCAAGGTGAACATGAACCAATTGATAAAACCAGACTTATATTCCCGAAGAACAGCTCAGTTTTATCAATCACCTCACAATAAACTTAATCGACGCAGCGAAGAAGATTATTGAGGAATCACAAATGATGAGACGAAGTGTTTGTGATTACTTTTATATCTTGCATATCGAAGATAGAAATCTCAAGCCAATTATTACAATTGTACTCGTATGATAGAAGATGCAAGATCAGATCACACAACTATGATAAAAGTAGTATCGGTCTGGCTTCACAATTCCAATGAAGTCTTTAAGTCGTTAACCTGGTTTTAGAAGAAGAAAACCAAAGGTTAAAGGAGAATCGACTCTAGCTTAGCAAACTAGTATCATACAGAATATGTGGGGATTAGGTTTCCCAGTTACTAGAGTTCTCCCTTATATAGTATTTCAAATCAGGGTTTGCAATCAATGTTAGCTCAGTAACAAAGCATTCAATATTCACCATTAGATGAAAACCTGATTAGATACAAGCTAATATTTATCAATCGTTAGATCAAAAACATAGCTTGATATACATACATGTACTTGACGATTTTGGGTTTGTGTAACCATACCCAAACTTGTACATTAGTTGGTTCAACACTAGTTAACCAAATGGTTAGCTGTATGATAACTTTCATATCAACCATATTCCTCTTCACCATAACTAGTCCAAATGACTCAAATGAACTAGTTAGAGAGTTGTTCAATTGCTTAGATCTTTATGTACTACACAAGACACAATTGAAGCAAAAATGATGTGATTCACTTGAATCGATTCATGAACTATAAAGTCATGGTTTGCAATAGCATTCCTTAGTTTATTAATATAAGTTCACAAACATCGTTTTTAGACAAAACCTACTCAAGTTCGCAGACTGGGTTCGCGGACTTAAGTTCCCGGACGGAGTTCACAAATTCCAACAGAAATTCTCGGATTCGAGAACTACGCCAGTTCGTGGACAGGGTTCGCGTACTGAGTTTGTATGCTGAGTTCGCGGACTGAGCTCACGCACTACTCCGGTTTCACTTGATCAACAAAGTTTGCAAACTTCGGTTCAAGCACTAAGGAGTTATACATATATGTGTTACCACAATAGTGCTTATATCCTCCAATGATTATATTGTCTAAACTCTCATTTCAATCATTGAAACATTCTCAGAGGGCGTTATATAGTTGTTATTCACCAACTATTTTTCGTCAAAGCAATTTCCAAATGATTGAAACATAACATGACTTTCGTCACTAGGTAAAGATGAACTTGGCTAAAGCGAAAGCTTTACTAACACATATTTCGAGAAATAGATAAGCAAGATATACTCAGCTCGAAATATCATATGTGTATATTCTTAGTCTATATAGAAATACGACTTTTGTCTCAATATAGGAGATAAAATAGATAGACTTTTGAGTGATAGATAAGTTCAAGTCTCCACATACCTTTTAGTCGATGAAGATCCGCTGGTTCCTTGAGTAGTCCTTCATCTTGTATGATGATCGCCATGGAGTTCTTGAGCTCAACTACACTTTCTATCCTAGTCCGAGACCTTAGCTATAGTAGACTAGAAATCAAAGACTTTATAGTTTTGATCACTAATATTGACAAACATGCTTGAGATAGCAACGCATGCGAGTTCGACCGAGAAATGCTCTAACAATCTCCCCCTTTGCCAATTCTAGTGGCAAAACTATTAATACATATGGAATACAAAATATATAAAATAAACTTGGTAGCTCATATTCTACATGTCGTCTAATCTTCAACAATACTCGAAATCTTCGTCACTTCCAAGTAATCCAATGATCCCAAAGGTTGTAAGTTTAGCACCATCGTTGTTGAAAATCCATAGCTATAACAATGAGAAAACAAGAGTTCTCAATCATTGTTATACAATTTCATAGTATCATTACACAGCGTCAAAGTCCAACTGCATCACAACTTTAACAATAATACTATGGTGATACTTCACTCCCCCTTAGTCAATACTTCATCTCACATAGAAACCACTCCCCCTTACATAATGATCCGAAAACCATATGTATTTGTAGTGTGAACTACATATTAATTCTCCCCTTTTTTGTCAATAAAATTGGCAAAGGTACAAGAACGGGATCCTAATGAAATTTCCATAAGAGACATTTCATGACCAAAGGTAAATGTATATCATCTTGTTTAGATGCAATCATAAATCCGAAGCTAAATGCATTAATCAAGGAGTTTATAAAGATATAAGATAACCCCTATAATATTCCACAGCCGCACTCCTCACAAAGATTTGGCAATTACGCGCAAGTTCAAAAGAACTCTCCCCCATAAAATGTCATTCCCAAAGGAACAACAAGAGCGACCTTAATTTCAAAAGAAAAGAAGGATTTCTTTAGACTCAACAAATCACATACAAGTATGAATTTGGAATCCAAAAAGAAATATTCAATCATATTAACATAAGCGAACCAAGATTAATTTGACTAAATATGCTCAACACAAGTAAACTTATGGAGACTTAAACCAATTAGATCAATCACAAGAAGACTCGCAACTAATCTAATTGTCATACTCAACCAAACTAATTACAGAAGTAATCAATTTAATTGGTCACACTCGACATAAGAAAATCTATGGAGTAATGACTAAGTTAATCATGAAAAACCAACTCAGTCAAAAAGATGCTCAAACATAAGAAAACTTATGGAGTGCGAACTAAATAATCACACAAGATGATTAATTTAGTGCAATCATGTTCAACATAAAGTACCTTACGGAACAACAACTAATCTAATCACAAAAGCAATCAACTTTTGTTGTTTTAGTGCTCAACATATGACACTTCATGGAACAACATAGTATTTACACAAATATTTTGGATCGACCTTATACCGTGGAATGAGCTAGGATTCATTCTATTTTCATCACCATTTTCACAATGAAACACAATAGCCATAATCCTTGAATCACAAAAGATTTTAACATATCTTACATCAATAACTGACAATATAGGCTTAACTTTTGTGTTTGTCAAAAGTCTATTCATTCTTTTATCAATACTTGCATATCAATTCACGAAAGACTTTACTTTTGACAAAATATGGGACAATCAAGTTCACGGACCTAAACACACATATCCCATAACAATATTGCAATATATAAAAAAAGATTAATACTGCAAAAATCATCTTCCAAACAAGTTTAGAATTTAAGCCAATAAATCTAAAAACAAGAAGATGAAAACTTTGGACATAGCTATGTGTAATCACATAATATATACGACAATGACCAAATAAATTTGAGACTCGGGCGATAAATCGGGGAAATTTTTTCTTCGAACCTCATTCTCATTGTGAATTCAATAAATTTCAGGTGATATTTTGTTTCAATTCTTACATATTCATGGTTTTGATTAATAGTTTAGGTTTTTTTTAATGATTATATCATCTGAAAAACCTGATAATTCTGGTAATAAAGTTGGGGATGATATGAATACTCCTATTTTTGGATCTACTTCTGGTAATGGTAGTAATCAATCTGCTGATGATTTTTCAAGTAAAACACCATCGTTGTTCATTTCTGATGAAGAAATTGATGAAAGTATTAAAGAATGGAAGTTTAGACTGATTGGTAGATTTGATTTAGTGAAATTAAAATTTGTTGTTGTTGTAGCTTCACTTAAGAATCAATGGAAACTTACTGGTTCTTGTCAATTGATTCCATTAGGAAAAGGTTTTTTCATAATTAAATTGGATAATGAAGTTGATATGAAATATATATGGAATGGGTACTGGATTGTGGAAACACAGGTTCTTAAACTAAGAGAATGGGAGACCAATTTTAATCCAGCTGCACAGAAAATTACTACTGATTTTGTATGGATCAATTTTCCTGGTCTTGGAATGGAATACTGGAAAGAAAAGATTATCATGGACTTGGGTGAAAGATTTGGCAGAGCTATCAAGGTTGATGAAATAACTTTGAAAAAGGAGGTAGGATATTATGCTAGTGTGCTGGTGGAGGTTGACTTATCACACACATTCCTAACCAGATTGAAGTTAAATCTAAGTATGGCAGCTTTACTCAAGAGGTGAAAATTCCTTATGTACCTAAATTTTGTACTCATTGCAAGGTGGTTGGCCATTTGATAACTGAATGTAGAGCAAACTCTGAAAATGTTCACATTTTCGAAAATAAAAAAAGGAAAGAGAGAAAGCAATGGAGACCTAAAGCACAGAATGCAGCAGGATTTGATATTTGTTTTAGTGAGGATGAAAAAGCAATGCAGCAAGATGTTGATAAATTTTTAGCTGGAGAAGATGAGATGAATGAGACTCCAACAATAGTACCTTCTACCGAGCAGTTGGATAGAGAAATGGATAAACAATTTACTTTAGATATACAAAAGGACTTTCCATTCTTATCAGCTGAGAAACTAGTGAATGTTGCTTCAGTGACTTTTCAAAATTTTCAAGCACCAGGGATTACTGACACCAGTACAGTGGGGACTGAGGTAGTAAAATAGGTAATTACAGGTGGAAAGCGGAAAGTGAATAATGATAGAGAGAGGTCTAATTTTTCAAATAAATTTCAAATTTTAAGAAATGTGGTAGAAGAGTTACAAACTGAAAGTGGAACAAGTACTTCTGTAGTTGATAATAGAAAGAATAAGAACATTGGGAAATTAGTTAAAGGAAAAAATCTGAAACTAATTCCTAATGTGACAACTAGGAAACATGCAGCTTCAAGTAATTCAGTGAATTTTCAAAGTGTGAGAGGTCCTATAACTTCTCAACCAATTCAATGAAGGTCATTTTTTGGAATCTCAGGGGCATTCAAAGATTAAGGGCCAGAGAGAAATTAAGGACTTTAGTTAACCAGTTTTGTCTAGCTTTGGTGTGGATTGCTGAACCTAAAATAAAAGTAAAAAATAATTCTATTACTAATTTGAAGTTACCTGGTATGTGTAAATCATTAATTCATAATTCTGCTCATGGGAAAAAAAGCTAATATTTGGTTATTTTGGCATGTCTCTTTAGCTACCCCAAATGTGGTTTCTATAACTAAACAAGCTATAACAGTTGCAATTGGGGATGTGATGGTCACTGGTGTTCGTGCAGATTGTTTGGCAATTAACAGAAGAGAACTTTGGGGAGAATTGATTGATCTTAGTAACAAAGATTGACCTTGGTTAGTGATTGGGGATTTTAATGTGGTTCTCACTAATGCTGAGAAGAAGGGAGATAGAAGACCTCTAAGAGTTTCTATTCAAGAATTTAGAGAATGTTTAGATATATGTAAATTGATGCAAGCTTCAAGGTCAGGGATTCAATTTTCTTGGTGTAATAATAGAGCTGGAAAAAAGAGAATATTGTGTGACTTGGATAAAGCTTTTGTTAATGTTAAGTGGCTTGAGCTTCATGAAGGTTGGAGTTATAAAGTTAGAAATAAAGTAGTTTCAGATCATGGAGCTTTACTGGGTTCTGTGGTGGGAATTCCAAAACCTCAAAATGTTTCTTTTATATACCAGAATGTTTGGACTTCTCATCCAGATTTTATTCAATTGATTAAACAATCATGGGAGCAACCTTGTAAAGGTAATGCAGCTTTTATATTCATGCACAATCTTAAAATATTTAAATAGAGTGTGAAGGTGCGGAACTGGACTGTTTTTGGTGACTTGAAGAAAAAAGTTCAAACTGCAGAAAAAAGATGTTTCTAATGCCTTGTTATTATCTGATGTTGATCCTGCAAATATTTCACTTTTAAATGATCTAGTTACTGCTAGAGGAAGACATGAGTTGGCTGAGAATCAATATAACAAATTAATGCAAGCTAAATCTAGAGTTAAATGGATTAAAGGTGGTGGAGCTAACACAACTTTCTTTCATGTGAATATGAAAATCAGACAAGCTCAGAATACAATTATTGAGCTGGAAGATAAAAATGGTATTGTGGTTACATAACAAAGGATTTTGGCTAATATGATTGTGGAACACTTTCAGAATAAATTTAAGAAACAAACACTAGCACTTTCAAGTGATATTTTTAATGTCATTCCAAAGGTACTTACTGATGAAGATAATTTAGTCCTTGATGTTGTTCCTTCAATTATTGAGATTAAAATATGATGTCTTTGGAATGGATGCTAATTCATCACCAGGTCCAGATGGATTTCCTGGGTGTTTCTTTAAATTTGCATGGGATATAGTTGGTGTGGATATGGTAAAAGCAATTCAGCATTGTTGGAGGTGTGGATTTATTCCTAAAGGGCTTAATTATAATTTTTTGTTCTTATTACCAAAGGTGAAGGGGAAAAAAAGAGTGGATAATTTTAGACCAATTGGATTGGCCAACTTTAGTTTCAAAGTAATAACAAGAATCATAACTACCAGACTGAACTGTGTAGTGGAAAAATTGGTTTCCAGTCAACAAGGGGCATTTATCAAAGGTAGAACTATACATGAAAAGATAGATGGCTTCTGAACTAATAAATAAGATGAATATTAAGAGAAGAGGTGGTAATGTGGGTTTGAAGTTGGATATTCTTTAAGCTGGGAATTTCTTTTTGAAGTTTTGAGAGATTTGGTTTCTTTGAAATGGGAATTAACTGGATAAAAGTCTTATTTACTTCAACTAGAATCTCAGTGCTAGTTAATGGAGGACCTTGTGGATTTTTTGAAGTGGGCAGAGGGTTGAGGCAAGGAGATCCTCTTTCTCCTATTCTCTTTGTGATTGTTGAGGAAGTCTTGAGTAGGAATTTAACTCAAATGGTCAATGATGGTAAAATTCAGGCAATGGAACAAAGACATGGAGTTCAACCATTTCATTTGCTTTTTGCAGATGATATCTTTGTGTTTTGTAATGGACATAAGAAATCTTTAGATACATTAATGGATTTATTGAAAAAGTATCAAAATGCTTCTGGTCAGGTGATAAATAGGCAGAAGAGCAAATGTTTTGTGTGTGTGGGGGGGGGGGGGGTGGGGGGGGTGGGGGTACTTCAGATATGATAAGAAATAAAATTGCAGAGCAACTACAAATGGAATTATCTGAGTTTCCAGACAAATACCTTGGTGTAATTCTCAATCCTGGAAGAGTGAAAGTGCATCAAGTTTGGGGTATTGTGTAGATGATGCAGGAGATGCTTGCAAGATGGAAAGGTACATTATTGGAATTTCCTTCAAGACTTACTCTAGTAAAGTTTGTATTGTGTAGTTATCCAATTTACACAATGTCTATTTATAAATGGCCAAGAGTTGTTATCCAAGAATGTGAAAGAATTATAAGGAACTTTTTGTGGACTGGAGACCCTTCTGAAAGGAAGCTAGTGACTGTTAAGCGGGAGGAGATAAATGCTCCAATTACAGAAGGTGGATTGGGTCTTAGAAGATTCTATGTAATTAACAGGGCATTGTTGATGAAATTGCTTTGGAGAATTTTGACTGAGGATGAGGAATGGACAAGATTTATGAAGGCTAAATTTATGAACAAGAATGGTGGTTGGATTCAGTCTTATAAACAATCTTCTATATGGCCTGGTCTAAAATGGGTCATTCAAGATATTAATGAAGGATCTAGATGGATTGTAGGAAATGGTAAAGATATATCTGTCTGGATGGATAAATGGGTATATGATTATATTTTATTTGATAAGTATCCTGATAATACTTTCATTCAACAACATAAGGACCGGAAAGTTGATAAACTGGTACATAATGGTAAATGACAAATACCAACTGAGTTGAACCAAATGTTAAAAATAGAAGACTTGCCTCAGATAGGGTATGTAGCTGATACAAGAATTTGGAGTGCTGATCTGACAGGAAAATTCTCAGTAGCTAATGCAACTCAACAAGTAAGAATTAAGTATCCTACAGTGCAGTGGGCAAAAAGGGTGTGGGATAATTGCTTACACCCTTATATATATTTGAATGTATGGAAAATATTAAGGGGAGCTTATGCAACTGAGGAATCTGTTAGAAAAAAAGGGTTTAGTACTGTTTCTAAGTGCTACTTGTGTGGGAATGCTCAGGACAATATGGACCATATTTTGTGGCAATGTAGCTTCAGTGAGAGTATATGGCATTGGTTATGTGGAGTTTTTAAAGTATCAATTCCTAATAATTTTGAGGATATCTTAAGTATGATGAAAACTAAGAGCTCAATCATTCAACAATTATGGTTGGTCAGTACTTGTACTGCAATGGTTGAAATTTGGTTCAGTAGAAACAGAAAAATTTATGATGATCAAGATCCCACTGTTGCTCGGGTACAATGCAGAATAATGAATTTTACTAAAGAATGCAGTATAAGATTGACTAGAAAAAGGACAAGTGAGTAGTATGATTTTCAGGTATTATCCTTTTTTGGTATCAAAAACATTCCAGTAAGAAATACTATGGTGAAAGAGTGTTTTTTCAAGCTCCCTGAGATTCTTCAAGTCTTACTTAGCTGTGATGGTACTGTTAGAGGAAATCCTGGTCCTGCAGGTGTAGGTTGTGTAGGCAGAGATATATAATGAAGGAAAGTATATTGGTGCCTTAGCAGGTGGGATTGGTGTTGCCACTAGTTACACAGCTGAAGTAATGTCTTTGATCATTGCTGGAGAGTGGGCAGTTAAAAGAAGTTTCTTAAATGTTTGTTTTGTCTTAAATCCAAGGCAGTCTTATCAACTTTCATGTCTGAGAAGGTTCCTTGGATAGTTAAAGCCAGGTGGCAGATAATTAAAAGTAAAGTGGTTATTGCCTTTATGCATTCTTATAAGGAGACCAACTTCTCAGCTATTAAAATGGCTAAGAAGGGAGCTTTAATGGCAAGAGGGGAATGGGAGTATTATGAGCACAAGCCTGATTTCTTAAGAGAAATAGAAACTGAGAACTCTTCTTACTTTAGATTATGAAATCTATGTAATTCTTTATGGGCCTACTGTTTATGGGCTTAGAATATAAACATCTCCTTTAGTTTCTGTTTACATGGTTATGTCTGTTCTGGGCTTGTCCAGACAGTTAAGCGTAACAATTGTTTGGTTTTGTTTTGGTAATAAATTTTTTATGATTTAGCAAAAAAAAAAAAATCACAATAATGGCTATTCCAAACACTAGTTATTCTTCTAAACAAAAGAGCAAAAATAGAAGATTTACTAGGCAATAAGTAAACTACTCATCATCTTCATCGGAAACACTCCAAGATGCTTGAATAGTGTTTAACTCTTCCTTGAGCTCGGGAAACTTAGTTGCAACCACCGACAATTTTTATTGAACGCACTTCACCCTTGAATTGACCTTACACACTCCCTTGTGAATTTTTTGAAGTAGACTCAAGGTGGTAGGGTCACAATCGTTAAGTGAAGCATCTCTTTGTCTTTTGCATATATTCTCCCTTATGCGCCTGAAGATACAGGGACGAACCTGTTTGGGTACCCCAAGAGAGTTGCCAATTGAATCAAAACCACAATCATGGCAGATTTGATTAATCAAACAAGGATAGCCTAACATCTTGATCAGAGAAGTCATTGAAACCAATTGATAAATAATGAATCCACAAATATCAAGACTTTGAACACCAGATTCAAGGAAATAGACTAATTCTGCAAACTCATGACTCCACCAAGAATTCTCAATTGTGGAGGGACAAAGATTGGGGATACCAAGTTTTCCAAATGCCATCAATGCAATACTAAGTTCATTAGTAAGAAACTTCCCTTGATTCCAAGCTACCTTCTTGCCACAGAGCCCAATAGAGATATCATCACATGATGGACGTTCATCACTCGGTCTAGGAAGACGCACATTTCCCAAAGGAATGTTGGTAATCTTCGAAATTAATTCTCTATCAACAAGAAACCTTTTTCTATTTAGCATGGATTTGAATTCCATCTTATTAAGATCAACATCATGAATGTTGGCATAGAAAATTCTTGTGAGAGAAACAAAACCTTGACCAAGACCATCAAAGATATTTCCAAGATTGAATTTTTTGAAGCAAGCTAAATCTTCATCATGTCCACTAGAGATCTCCAACTTCTTTTCTAAAATGAAACCTTTAGATGAAATCTTCTCAAAAATTCTAGCACATGAATCATCCACAAACCTAATCCTAAGAGAATTTTGGTCACAAGGAAGATTTATACTGGAGGTTTTTGAGTTTTCGGAATTCCTTTTTGAGCCCTTAAAATTCATCATGAGGTCTAAGAAATTGAAAGGAACAAGTGGAAATTACTTACTTGGAGTGATCTTGAACACCGTTTCTATTAGTTTCTCCAAGGAGTCTTCAATGGAGGCAACACACAAAACCCTAGAGGTTCACGTACGCGGACGGGAGAGAGTAAGGAGAGAGTATGCGAATTTCCTCTTAACAAGACCAAAAATGGGCTTGGACCCATTTGCGAACTTCAACCCACAAAGAAAAAAGGGTTTTGTAAGACGTTTTCACATCAAGGATTATGCATTCTGTAACAAGATGGATGCACTAGAAAGCTTTATTTGAAATTTCAAGACAAACCTGTACACGATTCAAACCATTTCTTTCCCTATTTCAAGATATATACATATGGGGTTGTGCCAGTCTTGTTACCAAGAGGCACAATGTGTAGGGAGATTCTCATGCAAAATTTCCGGTTGACCAGTGTGAACAGTCCTTGTAATGTAATCACCATAATGATGATATTCAGGGAAGTCTGAGCTTCCTATCCTTTGTTTGATATGCCTAGAAGGAGGATTCTTCCATTTTCCAGGTTGTACAGTATTATTTAAAGATTTAATATGTACATAACCCTTTTCGAAGTGATTCTTAGACTTAACAAAATTAAGTTTTTTCAATTGGTATTAAATCAGGCAAACATATTAAATACCCTTATAAGTATGTGTTTGAAGAAATATGATTATTATGAACGAGTCTATCTCTAATAACGTACCAGGTCAGAATTTACCAGATGTTTTTCAAAGATTGGATTCACCTGAGAAAACTGTTATATCTAAGTCAATATCTAAACATTCTCTTGATGTAGAAACTGTTGATTGGGAAACACGCCTAGAAGAACAGTTGGATGAACTTTCTGATGAAGATGATACAGATATTGATAGAGATGTTGATGAGGAAGTGTCAGGGTATGTTAAGATTTTGAATTCATGGGAAAAGAATAAGATGTCAACTTCTAATGTCACACCTCTTCTGACTCCTCTCTGTCGAGAAAACAAGAAATCAAAAAGGATTTTCCAAGGTCTTTATGTTTGGAATCGCTCTTGCGAATCGATCCTCAAAGATTCTAAGGAAAACCTGAGTAGAAAGTCACTTAAATGTGATAATGTTTATCAAAAATACTTCTTGTTGGAAGATAAACTTGCAGAAACTGAATCAAGAATTAACTCCCAGTAAGCAATTTTTGATGACGGAGAAAGCGTTTATCTCGCTCGAGAAAAACGCCTTGAGGTTGATTTAGCTGCTGCTCTTGATAAAATTAAGATGTTGGAAGATGACTTGAAAACGTTCAATACTAGTTCAAGCAAATTAACCACTATGCTAGGAGCAAGTAAAAATCATCGTGATACACGAGGATTGGGCTATAAGGGAATAGATGCTCCAAAAACTAGCAAAGATGCAAAATTTGTCAAGGCTAGTGATTCTTCTCAACAAAAGGTTTCCACTGATGGCAAAAGTGAAATTCTTTCACCGATAGATAAGGTTCAAAAAAGAAAAGTATATCAACCTCCAAAAGCAGCACACATGAATCCGGGTGAGAAAGTTCCTTATATTTGCCATTGTTGCTGAAACAAAGGTCACCTGGAAAGGAGATGTAGTTTTCGTATAATGAATGAGAAACTTCATGATGTTCTTCTTTGGGCATCACAAGAAGTTGTGAAACCAAGATCTTATGTTAAGGCTAATCCCCTTAACATTACAGGTTGTAACTATCCAACCTTTAGGCAAAGGCATCATTGCAGTGATAAACCTAAATTTTCCTATAAATGTCATCTATCACTCAGAAGTCTATTCTATTCTATCTCCTATTGAGACAAAGTCGTATAGCTATATAGACTTTACATTAAACACATTTGATATTTCAAGCTGAGTTTAACTCGCTTATATCTTTCTCGAAATATGTGTTAGATAACTTTTTGCTTTAACTACGTTCATCATTATTCTTGACAAAAGTCAAAAGATGATCATGTTAAAATCACTTGGTAATATCTTACATGATTTGTGTGAGACAATCATTTGATGTCGACTCGGAATGTTTCGTATTGATCATTCGATCACTTAAAAATTGCTTATAAGCTAATAGTTTGTGAGAGACATCTATTGTCGTATTCTAAGAATGTTTCAATGATTGAAATGAGAGTTAAGAGCTAAAACCCATATCTGGATACATTACGGTTTGTGTACTAAGTGTGCGAACTATTTTGATGGAATTTGGGACCGGAAGTTAAGTTTGCATACCCGTTCGCAAACTTATTCAACTGTTTAAGTCAGGTACTTAAGTTTGCATACCCAATCGCAAACTGATTTAACTGTTGAAGTCCGGGAACCAAGTTTGCGTAACCGTTCGCAAACGGTTTCAACTGAGTTCGGTACGGAGCAAAAGTTTGCATACTCGTTTGCAAACTATCGGCTTGTGACCAATGTTCAGAACTTAAGTTTGCGTACCCGTTTGCAAACTTAAGTGGTTCAAGTTCTTAAATCGGTTAAGTATGAGTTCATACTCATGAACAAATACACTTATATATCAAGGAATGAAATCTTTGCAAAATGTGGTTAGAATGTTCATGAACTGATTCTTTCAATTGGTTCATGTTCACCTTGATTTATCAAAAGACGGAACAAACTTCATAGGTATTTTTGGGGGAGAGAGATTTATCTATTAAAATAGACTTTTCTGTGGGAGACAGATTTGTTTATCAAGTCTTCGACTTTGGGTCATAGCAACTCTTAGTTGTGGATGAGATCAGCTAAGGGAATCGAGTGCGTAGAGTCCTGCTGGGATTCAGAGACGTAAGGAACGCGACTGTACCTTAACCAGTGTAAGATTTGTTAGGGCTCAACTACATTCCAGTCCAAAGTTAACTTGCAGTAGTCTAAAGTCTTTAACGGCTTAATACAATATGGTGTTCAAATATGGACTAGGTCCCGCGGTTTTTATGCATTTGCGGTTTCCTCGTTAACAAAACTTCTGGTGTATGTGTTATTTATTTTCTATATTATATTTGTTTGTATAATTGAAATATCACAGGTTGTGCATTGTTCAATCAATTAGTAAATCCAACCTTTGGTTGTTGATTTAAATTGATTGACACTTGAACATTGGTTTTTGGTACCGTTCAAGTTGTTTCTCATAATAATTTGGCTCGCGGATTCACATCTGTTTGATTTGTTGATTACATTGAGAAACATAGATATAACTCTTGGATATATTTTTCTTGATAGAGTCTGACTGTCTAGTTGATTCTCTTGGAATTATATTGGAGTTAGTCCATACAGATTGCCTAACGAAATATTGGGTGTGGTTGTTAGGCCCACGCTTTTTCACGTGTATTTTACTTTTTTTAATAATAAACAATTATAATATAGAAATCAAAGTAAAAGACACAAGAATATTTTGTTAACGAGGAAACAGTAAATGCAGAAAAAAATCGGGACCTAGTCCAGTTTTGAATACTCCCAGAATTAAGCCGTTATACAAAATCTAAATAAACTTCGTACAGTTGAGACCAAGTAGACTACCCCTAGCTACTTAGTTCCCTTATTATCCTTGTGCCTTCGACTTCTAGAGTCACGCACATGAATAGCAAGTCCTTCGGATCGTATTCCAAACAACAAAGGAAGAATATGTTTGGTAACCACTCTAATCAATCTTTGCTACAAGATATAGATGAGTTTTTGACAAAGGCTCTTTCGTTTAATCTAATAAACTCCTTTGTCTGGTTAGATCAATCTAACTTTAACTACTGAAATATTCGAGTATAGATTCGCACTCAATCAAAATGAATCTCAATGAGATATATTAAGAATGCCGATATCACGCAACTAATCAATTGAATAAATCTGATTCTAGTTGGATCCCAGCCGATCAAGGTTTTTGCACACAATTCACAAGATACGAAAACCAATTAGAAATATTATTTGTATTTTAATCTTCTTTAATCTCCAACAACCTGCATAACCCCACTTGAATCTATTGTGATTAATCACGTACAGAGCGGAGTCTGTTAACAATAGATTATCACAAGATGTCTTTAGATCTGACAACAGTTCTAAATATCCCGTCGATACTTCGATCTAGTTTGAGTGAATCTTATATCAGAAGAAAAGATTCTCAAGAATAAACAAACTAGGTGCAATCAAAGTTTCAACAACCATTAGTCAATGAAATCAATCGAAAACTAATAACACTGCAATTATTTAGTTTCCCACTAACGGTACTCGTAGAGCTTCTTGATCCCACAGTAGTCATTAAAAGAGTGGTCGTAAGAGATTTCACCTAATTAGGATACTTTCCTCTCCGAATAAACGGCTCCACCAAAAAAAATAAGAAATGAAATTTTCCTGGCTCTTAGGATAGTTTTCTAAAAATGCAAACTTAGGTATTTATAGACCAAGGATGTTTGGACACCAAGGAATTTCCAAAACCGAAGTTATTCTCAAGATATGCAATGAATGGAAAATTCGGTTTTCTTAATTCCATTAAATGCTTGTCCAATATTGTTTCCTAGGATGAAATTTTCACCATATCCCATTCATATAATCATAACTATATATACAAGATTATGTCGATGTCATATCTACGAAGTTCAAAAGATAAGCGTTATACTTAGTAGTCTAATTCCCTAATACTATGATCATACTATTATGACCATGTCACACCATTAGAGTATTATACAATATTTTCAGTATATACAGCTGCTGATGGTGGATTTTAGTTCAGCGCTAAAATTGTAAAAGCCAAATTTTATACGCTAATATTCTGCAGAGGATAAGGCTATTTGATAAGTGATGAATACTTCTCTGCTTTATTAATTCACCTAGAATAGAGCATGTAGCAACAATCCCCAAGTATTCTGTGAATTTTAGCATTATTAATTAATGCATAAATCACCTCATATTTCCTTTGATGTTCTCAGCATAACTATCATTATTGGTGCGGCATGATGACTGATTGTTACTCTCAGCAGAGTAACATGAATATCCAAGTATCAACAGTGAGGCATACATGAAATACATGTACATTCTACACCTTTCTCTAACAAAGAGAATCATCTCTTGGTGTTTATACTAACCCAATCGAGCATATTTGAATCTGGACTGTCCACATTATCCTAAGAAACGATCACGACCATCCAACTTCACCATCATGATTGGACGGCTTAGATCGAATCCATAAACCTCAGGAAGGTATTGAAGTATTCACCACTGGACCAATGCGGACCCTGCATGGTCAGCCTCCCCAAAAAGGTAGCAATGGTTTGCCAATTCGTCCAGCCAAAGCAGCGCGGACATGAAACCCTAAATAAGGGTTTACGACACATTACATGTGTCACAAATTAGTCTCAACCATCCATCTTCGCAGGCATAGATGGAGGGTGTATATGTAGATTCAAAGGGCCCAGAGCATGTCAACACAAACACCGTGGGCCCGCCTACAAACATAACAAATCGGTCAAGACCAATTATGGTTGGTCGTCCCAATTCGTGCGCCCAAACAAGGCGTGACGCACGGCCTACAAAACCCGAATTAGGGTTTGTGTTGCAATGGATGTGAGTATTAACATGATCATTGTGGGACCACCTATCTCCGCACCTGATCGTCCAAGGCATACCATGGATGGTTCCCTCGATTCGCACGCCCAAACTAGGCATGGTCACACTTCCCAACCATAAACTGATCCCGACCACTCGACTTTTCCGGACAAATTGAGTGGCTTAGATCATGTTTCTATGGGATAATGAAGTACATGCGTGTACACCAGCCCGCCATCTGCCCGCCGGACTGATCGACCAGGCTTGGTCGTCTCGAAACGCGTGCCCAAAGATGTAGGTACTGAATATCGCAAGATAATAGTTCACGAGTATCGTAATAAATAAAGGAGAAAAGAGTTATAAAATGATACGATGATAGAAGTAGCGCGGAGAAATATGAAGTTTTGCGAGGATGAAATAATTTTGCGAGGATGAATTGCGATACTTCGCAATTCATATACAGCTGCATAAGTTTTACTATAAATAGGAGTTCAAATGTAAAATTCGAGAGGTTCTTTTAATGAGTGTAAGAAATTATCTTAGGAAAGAGAATAGAAAAAGTTGTAACTATTCTAGTTCCATTTTGATAATTCTATGTAATCAACTAAGAGAATTAATAAGAAAGTTATCATTCACCATCAAGAACTTCTTGAGTTTTTACTAATTCTATTGAGGTTGTAGTTGTAGATTATTATGCAACTACATAATTGGCGCTAGAAACAGGGACTTGAGAATTATGGTAGCCTAAATTTGAGGGAATTGTGGAAAACTTGAAGATCAAATGAAGTCAGTAGATGGAGATTGCAAAAGAGAAGAATGTAATATGATCACAAAGACAATGATTGATGAATTTCATAGTAATATGAAGGGAAAAATATACAAGCGAGATTGTAGAGGAAGAAAGATCATGGAGGAAGAAAAGATAACAACTTTAGAAGAATGGGAAAAGCGTAAAATCACATTTTCAGCAGCAGAAATTCCAAATGAAGACTTGAACCACACTTCACCATTGGTGATCACAATTCCGATCATGCTAGAAGATAAGAAAGCTGTAGAAAAATGGAAATTAAACCGAATTTTGGTTGATACAGGGAGTTCTGTTAATATCATATTCTATCATGCACTTAAGGGGATGGGAATTAAAGATGAAGAAATCACAAATTCAAAATGTCTTATTCATGGATTAGGAAAATCTACAACAAAATCTAAAGGGGAAATCGCGCTGCGAATATTACTAGGAGAAATCGAAACACATGTAATCTTTTGTGTGATAGATATGGAATCTCCATATAACATGCTGATAGGAAGGCCGTGGATTCATGCGATCAAAGCTGTTGCTTCAATATTACATCAGAGAATCAAATTTCCTACACCAAATGGAATACAAGAAATAAAAGGAGATCTTGATAGTGCAAAATTTTGTTATCAAATTGAAGTAACGCAATGCGGAGGAAGAGCAAGAAAGAAACAACTTCGTAGGAAACTTGCGAAGGAAACAAAAAAGGAAGAAGAATTCCGAGTGTATACAATAAGAGCAAAGGAAGGGAGAGGTATACCAAATGAGATTCCAGAAAAATAAGGGGAACCAGCAAAAATAATCAAAGAACCAACACCTATGGGGGAACAAAGTCCAAGCTATGTTGCAGCTGAACCAACTAAAGAAATAAATATTGGAAGTAAAGAGGAGCCTTTATTCTTGCGAATTGGAACTAAGATGGATGAAGAAGAAGAAAAAAGAACTATTGATCTTTTGCGAGAATATAAAGATATCTTCGCAGGAAGTGTAGATGAGATACCAGGAATTGATCCATCAGTGGCGTGTCATAGATTGAACATAGATAAAAATGTAAGACCATTCAAACAAAGAATAAGGAAGATATCACAAAATTATCATGTACAGATAGAAGAAGAATTATAAAAGATGTTGGATGCAGGGATCATAAGGGAAGCAAAATATCCAGAATGGATTGCGAATATGGTCATTGTTCCGAAAAATAATAAAGGAATAAGAATTTGCATAGATTTCACTGATCTAAACAAGGCATGTCCCAAAGACAGTTTTCCATTACCAGATATACCACAAATGGTGGAATCAGTTGCAGGTCATGATAGAGTCACTTCACTTGATGGATATAAAGGGTATAATCAAATATCACTCGCAGAAGAAGATCAAGAACATACTGCCTTTTTTGCTCCAAGGGGTTTGTATTGTTATGTGAAGATGCCATTTGGTTTGCGGAATGAGGGTGCTACATATCAACGTATGGTTGAAAAAGTGTTCGCGAAGTGGATACATAAAACTTTGGAGGTATATGTAGATGATATGTTGATAAAAAGCAAGGAAGCTAAAGATCATGTGCAAGATTTGAAGGAAATATTTGAGCAAATGAGAAAGTTCAACATCAAATTAAATCCTGAGAAATGTATAATTGGGGTTTCGTCTGGAAAGTTCTTGGGATACATAGTATCAAAGGAGGGAATACAAGTTGATCAAGAAAAGGTCCAAGCAGTTCGTGACATGCCAACACCTGCAACGGTAAAAGAAGTACAAAAGCTAAATGGACTCTTGGCTTCACTTGGGAGATTTATTTCGCGAATGTCAGATAAGTGCAAGCATTTTTTCAACATACTTAAGAAGGGAGCAAAATTCAAGTGGACTGATGAATGTGAAAAAGCTTTTCAAGGAATCAAAGAATACCTCGCAAATACATCTATACTACAGAAACCAGAGAGAGACGAAGAATTATTGGTATACCTCGCAACAACTCCATATGCTCTAAGTGCAGTTCTGTTGCGAGCAGACGCAGGAGTAGAAAGGCCCATTTACTACATTAGTAAAACCTTTAATGCAGCAGAGAAGAATTATTCTAAAATGGAGAAGTTAATCTTAGCCCTGGTTTATGCATCATTCAAGTTACGAATATACTTTCAAGCACATGTGATAAAAGTGGTAACCAAAGTCCCAATTGAATCAATCATGAAGAAAAAAAAAATTTCAGGAAGAATAGAAAGGTGGAATGCACAAGTAAACCATTACAAGATAAAATACGAAGTATTGTCATCGCAAAAATCACAAGTCGTCGCAGATTTTTTTGGCAGAATTTCCTTTGGAAGAAGATGAAGCAGTAGAGGAAATGATGGATGTTGAAGAAGAATTTGGAAATCCAAAAGACTTGTTAACAGAACCAGATAGATGGGAAATTCCAGTGGATGGATCATCCAATAGTGAGGGAAATGGAATTGGAGTCGTGTTGATTTCACCCGAAGGAGAAAGAACAGCATTCTCATTCAGACTAGAATTTGCATCCACGAACAATGAAACAGAGGACGAAGCTGTAGTGCATGCATTAAATATCGCAATAGAAAAGAAGCTTGAAAGTATAAGGATAACAAGTGATTCGCAGTTAGTGATTTGTCAAATTAAAGGGGAATATACCACAAATGAATCTTCTTTGAAGAAATACAAGAAACTCGTTGAGGAATTATCTGCGAAGATACCAAAATTAAAATGGAGACATATATCTAGAAAATATAACCGTCTCGCAGATGCTTTTGCATTTATTCCAAGCATGATGACAAATCCAAATACAAGAAATATCCAAATACAGACAATTCAACACCCATCAGTGGACAAAGAGAAAGAAATTGAGGAAGCTGTTGCGATGGAAGTAGAAAGAGAGTTATCAAACAACATCGCAGATTGGAGAAAAGAAATTCATGCATATCTCGCAACAGGAGAAATATCCAGGAACAGACTAGAAGCACATAAATTAAAGAGTCGTGCAACAAACTATGAGTTGCGAGAAGGAATTTTATATAGAAAATCTTTCAATGGACCACCTCTCAGGTGCTTAACTCGTGAAGAAGGAGAAAAATATTGAAGATGTTACATGGAGGAGAAGCTGGCAATCATAGTGGGGGAAGATCTCTAGCATATAGAGCAAAGATACAAGGATATTACTGGCCTTATATGCATACATACGCAAAATTATTCGTACGAAGATGCAAGGAATGTCAACGACATGGTAAAAGAATTCATGCACCAGGGGCCACATTAACTTCTTCAACAAGCTGCTGGCCTTTTGGCAAATGGGGGTTAGATATTGTTGGACCATTTATACCTGGATATGGACAAAGGCGATACTTGATAGTTGCAACAGATTATTTCACGAAGCTCGCAGAAGTAAAAGCAATACAGCATATTCGTGATAAAGATGTTTTTACATTCATATTTGAGAACCTCATTTTACTTGAGGTACGGGGTTCCAGCACAACTGGTATCTGATAATGGAAAATAATTTGAGGGGCAGAACATAGAGATGTTACTCAGTGCTTTTAGGATAAAATGTGGGAAGTCAACCCCGTTATATCCACAAGCTAATGGACAGGCAGAAGCAACAAATAAAACAATCGCAGATACAATCAAAAAGAAATTAGAAGGACATCTCAAAGGATGGTGCGAGCAAGTACCTAGCGCAGTTTGGGCATACAATACAACTAGAAGAGAAGCAACTGGAATGTCTCCTTATTGTCTAACATATGGAGTAGAAATAAAGATACCCACAGAGGTTGTAATTCCGACAACAAAGAAAGAAGCTTGGGAAAGAAATTTAAGTGCGGGAGTAATATTAAGTGAATTGGATGATTTGGAAGAAAAAAGAGAAAAGGTGTTGCACCATATGAAGATTTATCAGGAACGATTAGCTCGAGAATACAACAAGAGAGTCATTGAACGTGAATATAAACCAGGTGATTTGGTCATGCGAGAAACACCTCGATATCAAAAAGAAAATGGAGGAAAATTAGCACCAAAATGGGATGGACCATATGTTATTAAACAAGTTGTAGGAAGCGGAGCTTATCGAATGATGGATCCAGAAGGGAGAGACATGGGTTTGAGGCTTGGTAGACCTTGGAACAGACTATATTTGAAAAGGTATTATCCATAAAACTCATGAAATTTTTTACGAATATTGTTTGCTCGCAGGAAATTGGGAAAAGTTACGAGTTTCAAAATTTATATTGCGATTAAACTTTCATTAATTTGCGAATAAAAGACCGCAATATGTGATCAGCCTCCAAAAAATAAAGAGAGCCGCAAAAAATTTTATACAGGCAAACCTTTGTGGCGTACACCCTAGTTCGCGAAGCTATATTTCGTAAGAGGCAAAGTCCTAAAGTACGTCATTTAAGGGGGTACCTATAAACGTGGCTAAGGGTAACCGGAACACCACCAAGGGCCCTTAGTACATGGTAAAAATTTAGGGGTACAACCCAATAATGGGGTACCTATCCGGGTTAGACACCTTGGATTCTCACCTAATATAGCGACATTACGCAATATAAAATGTGGTGTAAGAGGATTTAGGTTGGCCTTATATGCATACAGACGCAAAATTGTTCGTACGAAGATGCAAGGAATGTCAACGACATGGTAAAATAATTCATGCACCAGGGGCCACATTAACTTATTCAACAAGCTGCTGGCCTTTTGGCAAATGGGGGTTGGATATTGTTGGACCATTTATACCTGGATATGGACAAAGGCGATACTTGATAGTTGCAACAGATTATTTCACGAAGCTCGCAGAAGTAAAAGCAGTACAACATATTCGTGATAAAGATGTTTTTACATTCATATTTGAGAACCTCATTTGCAGGTACGGGGTTCCAGCACAACTGGTATCTGATAATGGAAAACAATTTGAGGGGAAGAACATAGAGATGTTACTCAATGCTTTTAGGATAAAATGTGGGAAGTCAACCCCGTTATATCCACAAGCTAATGGACAGGCAGAAGCAACAAATAAAACAATCGCAGATACAATCAAAAAGAAATTAGAAGGACATCTCAAAGGATGGTGCGAGCAAGTACCTAGCGCAGTTTTGGCATACAATACAACTAGAAGAGAAGCAACTGTAATGTCTCCTTATTGTCTAACATATGGAGTAGAAGCAGTATTACCCACAGAGGTTGTAATTCCGACAACAAAGAAATAAGATTGGGAAAGAAATTTAAGTGCGGGAGTAATATTAAGTGAATTGGATGATTTGGAAGAAAAAAGAGAAAAGGTGTTGCACCATATGAAGATTTATCAGGAACGATTATCTCGAGAATACAACAAGAGAGTCATTGAACGTGAATATAAACCAGGTGATTTGGTCATGCGAGAAACACCTCGATATCAAAAAGAAAATGGAGGAAAATTAGCACCAAAATGGAATGGACCATATGTTATTAAAGAAGTTGTAGGAAGCGGAGCTTATCGAATGATGGATCCAGAAGGGAGAGACATGGGTTTGAGGCTTGGTAGACCTTGGAACAGACTATATTTGAAAAGGTATTATCCATAAAACTCATGAAATTTTTTACGAATATTGTTTGCTCGCAGGAAATTGGGAAAAGTTACGAGTTTCAAAATTTATATTGCGATTAAACTTTCATTAATTTGCGAATAAAAGACCGCAATATGTGATCAGCCTCCAAAAAAAAAGAAAAGAGAGCCGCAGAAAATTTTATACAGGCAAACCTTTGTGGCGTACACCCTAGTTCGCGAAGCTATATTTCGTAAGAGGAAAAGTCCTAAAGTACGTCATTTAAGGGGGTACCTATAAACGTGGCTAAGGGTAACCGGAACACCACCAAGGGCCCTTAGTACATGGTAAAATTTTAGGGGTACAACCCAATAATGGGGTACCTATCCGGGTTAGACACCTTGGATTCTCACCTAATCTAGCGACATTACGCAATATAAAATGCGGTGTAAGAGGATTTAGGTTGGGCGACTAAGGCATACTGTCTTTCCCAAGAAGTGCAGAAAACGATCAAGGCGCCGAGGTACACGGTTGAGTCAAGAGTGCCGGGTGAGGTTGAACCACATATGCCATTTTTGACAAGTCTTGGAAAATGATGCACTTGGCCCAAAGATACCCCATAGGGTGCAACCTCGTAACTATAAGCCCTATAGGCAAAAAGGATAAGAGGTTGCGATCAAAAGCTGGTTGTTGGCAGAACCGGATGGGAAGAGATAACCTTGTATGGTCGATGTACGCTTCCTTGAAGGGGAAACCAGGGGGAAGATAAAGGGCAGCACCCTCCATTAGGGAGATGATACGTGCTATAAGACGCAAATGTCATGAGGCTTCTTGTTTGCGAAAACATAAAGGCTTGTCATATTTGTGCAACAAATTAAGTTCTGCGAGCATTCTAAAAAAAAAAAAAAAAAAAAAAAAAGAAGGAAAACATACAAAAAGAACTCGCAGAATGAAACAAAGAAGTTAAGATGAGATCAATGGGTTATTACATGAAAGTGTAAAAACGTCCTGCGATTTCATCGCAAGACGATAATGTCACGAGGTTGTATGTTCGCAAGAATGTTCAGGCTTGTCATATTATCGCAAATACAAAAATTTACTACAAAAGAGGTGGCAAAATAAGACCTTTACTTAGGAAAGCATGATAAGACCATAGAAATTAATGAAATTCATTACATCAAAATTATTGAAGAAATTATACAAGTATATACATTATGAAGATCTGAAAAGAAGACAGCTTCGTCGATATCATTGAAGAAATTTTACAAGAATATACATCATGAAGTTTTGAATAGAAGACAACTCTGTCAATATCATTGAAGAATTTTTACAAGAAGTCCTATCAAAGAAGACAACATCATTGAAGAATTTTAACGAAGACTTAACAAAAGATGCGATTTTGATAGCAATCAAATACAGATAAGTTCATATTCGTAAAAGTTTACGAGAATTACATACTTCTTATACTTCTCCATATATTGAATATTTCTCCAAAAGTTGAATACTTCTTATAATTCTTCAAGAGTATCTCATATTTATTATACTTCTTCAACGGATATTTCATTTGGTGAAGGTTAAGTAATCATTATACTTCGTCATATGTTACGTAATTATTCACATATTGAATACTTCTTATATCTCTTCATTTGGTGAATTGAGTACTTCTAATACTTCTTATATCTCTTCATTTGGTGGATCGAGTACTTCTAATACTTCTTATATCTCTTCATTTGACGGATTTAGTACTTCTAATACTTCTTCAAAGGTATTGTATATGTAGTATACTTATTAAGCATATTTCATATATTTTATTTCTTACACTTAAAAGGGAGGATTTCTTATTTACAATCGTAACAAGTTGAAACTTCGTAAGATAAATTGAGGCAGATATTCTAATACTTCCAACAATGTTTAATCATTTAAAGAGAAATAATAGGGGGAAAAGGAGATACTAAGCTTTATCTGTGAGTTATATATTATTTCTCTTCATATGATCAAATGGGGCAAAATAAGGAAAACATTTAATTAAAGAAAGGTTAAATCATCTTCGCAAAATATCAGATGTACTTCTTAAAAAACAGAATTGTTCGCAAAAAGAAAACCAACAGTAACTAAGAGAAGGAATTCAAAAGAAAGGAGGACAGGAGAGTCAATGATAAATTGAAAAAAAGAATGTTATCATGCTTCATCAACACTCTGTCTTTGGATCTTTAAGATGAGTAGGGTCATTAGCAGCTTTCGACTTTTGCGAGATATCATCCTTTGAAGAATATGCAACAGGAACATCTCCTTGAGGAATAAATTCTTTCTCGTCATCAAGATCTTCATCATCACTCTCATAATCGAAATCACTATCAGGCTCACGAGCAACTTCATCGTCAGATATTTTCAGAGGAGTAATTTTCACAGGAGGCAAGGCTCTTGATAAGAGAATGTTATTCGTAAAGACTTGAGCTTTCAGATGACTTTCACGAAGTATAGATTTTTGATGGTTGGTATCTTCGATATCTTTGGAATAAGCAAGATAGTTGAATCTCCGAGTAGCACGGTCACGAGAGTTGATTAAGCGGGTAGAAAGCAAAGCATTTTTCTTACGAAGCTCGGAACAGGAGGCTTCTAATCCATCTTTCGCATTACGAAGGTTGTTCTCAGATTCTGCGAATAAAACAAAATTCAAAGGATAAAATTTGCGAGTATAATGAAATTTAAAGATATACCAGAGGCAGTCAAATTTTAATGACTACCTTCTCTTTGCGAAGTAAGAGATTGAGCTAAAGATAGACAACAGTTCTTCATCTGATTCATCGCATTATCAAAACCATCACCAACTAATCCTTTAAGTCGAGATTGAAGCTTTTGATCTTTAGAAAGAAGAAATTTTTTATCCTTCGCAAGTTTGGCATTAAGACTTTTTAATGACGAATAATCTTCTTCAATTTGATTCTTCTTAGTACTCAAGACTATATTCTTATTAATAAGGGAATTCTTCTCAATAACAAAAGAATTTCTTTCAGCATCTGAAGACTTCTTTAATTCCTCAAGTTCACCTTTCAACAAAGAAAGAAGATTTTCTTGATCGTAACATTTATTCTGAAGAGTTTTTAATTCTTGCGAAGAAACAATCATTGTATTCAAAAACGAACATTTCTCTTCTGATAAGGTTTTGTTCTCTTCTAATAAGGTTTCTATTCTCAAATTAGCCTTAGTTAAGGAAGAAAAAAGTTGAGATATGTCATCATTCAAAAAAATTCGATCATATATTAGTTGAGTATTCTCTTGAAAAAGAGCGTCAGAGTTGTCAAGAACACACGAGTAAAGATTAGATAAATGGGAGAATTGGTTTGAGAGGCTTTCATGCTTGGTTCGATATTCTGTTGCATCTGATTCATGGTGAAGTACCAATCTTCTACATTTCTGGATGGATTTTATAAAGGGAAATGGGTTTTAATGGATGTTTCAAGCATATGAAGAATATAAATAAATAAAAGGGAAAATATGAAGATAGTAATCATACCTTTCAATTCATCATTTCTTTTGCGAAGAATCGCACAGTCGAGAGAATCATTTTGAAGATGATAATTTTCTTTACGGAGATCCTCGCATTCTGCTTGAGAAGATTTCAAAGATTGGCGAAGCAATTCAATTTCTTTTTCCAAGGATTGACGTGAAGAAGAAATGTCTAGATTGACGAAATTATTTAGCACTTCGCAAAACTCATATTGCGAACGAACATTAGTAGACTTCGCAGTATTGGTCAAAACCTCAGATAACATTCGGAAAGTTGAATAAATTCCATCTCGAATTTCCAGAGGAAGAGGAGAAGAATTTGAAGGAATAAGAGCAAGCTGCAAATTGTTTGGAGAAATATCACTCAAAGGATTTGGGGACAAGATAGGTTTTTCAAGAGAAGAAGTTGAAGAAATATTTTGCGAGGGTTGTTTTTCAAGAGAAGAAGTTGAAGAAATATTTTGCGAGGGTTGATATTGAAGAAGTGTTGATAAATTGAAACTGATGGGAGATTGAAAGGTAGGTAATGGAGTAGAAGCAGGAGTGTGTGAAGAAGCATTTTCACGAGGAGGAGAGGAAAATTCCTTATCAACTTCAGGAAGGAAATCATCAATCAGAATTAATGGTGTGGGTTTAGTTACTCGAGATCTCTTACCAGGGTTTGGTTTTTCGCCAACCTGCGAATCAAAATGTAGATTAAAAACTAAGGCAACAATATATTGTTCAGGAAAGAAGGCAAAGTATTTTAACTACCTTTTGATTCTCAGATTTTCTTCTTCGTGGATTAGGGATTGAATTTTTTAGTTGAGGTTTCATCTGAGGAGTTATTTTGCTGAAATAAACCAAAATCAGATAACAAATTATACAGAAATTAAAGAGGAGAACAAATGAAATGCGCGGAGATAGAAGGAAATTACCTTGGAGAACTCATGAAGATATAATAGAAGAAAAAAATTGCAGAGAAAACAATAATGGAGAGTATGAACAGAAGATAAAATTGCAGAAGTAAGAAGAAGAAAAGGAAGAGAATATAAAGGAGTTATATAAGGGAATAACTAGAAAAGGACGGTTACAAAAGACGTGTCCAAATTCTAAAAGACTAAGTAACGGTTATGTTCTCACGATCATTTCTTCTTCGTAGAATTGACATGAGAAGAGGCAAGATGTAGGTACTGAATATCGCAAGATAATAGTTCACGAGTATCGTAATAAATAAAGGAGAAAAGAGTTATAAAATGATACGATGATAGAAGTAGCGCGGAGAAATATGAAGTTTTGCGAGGATGAAATAATTTTGCGAGGATGTATTGCGATACTTCGCAATTCATATACAGCTGCATAAGTTTTACTATAAATAGGAGTTCAAATGTAAAATTCGAGAGGTTCTTTTAATGAGTGTAAGAAATTATCTTAGGAAAGAGAATAGAAAAAGTTGTAACCATTCTAGTTCCATTTTGATAATTCTATGTAATCAACTAAGAGAATTAATAAGAAAGTTATCATTCACCATCAAGAACTTCTTGAGTTTTTACTAATTCTATTGAGGGTGTAGTTGTAGATTATTCTGCAACTACATTTGCGGCACTGGATTTCTGTAGTAATTTGATCTTAACCACTCATCTTCACCGTACAAATTAAGTGGCCTAGATCACACTTTCACGAGACAATGAGGTATGGGCATGTACACCGGCATGCCGTTTACACGCATGCCCAATCGGCCCTGCTAAAAAGTGTTCCCAAGCTTGGTTTCGACCAAGCTGAAGAGTGATGCTTGCGCACCTCTTCAAAAGCCCTAATTCTACTAACGGTCGCAGATGAGTGTTTCAAATATTATCTCATCCGTTCAACTTCACCTGCTTGGTTATACAACCCTGGTTAAGAGTTAACTGGTGAATGAGGTGTCGTGGTGATTACCATCCGCCACTTTACCACACCATGTGGTCGGCCAAGAGAGGACTTGCTTGCGCAACCTCCAAAACATCACATGAAGTAGGTTGTACATGATGCTCAACATCGATGCTTCATACATGCTGAATATATTCGATGCATTACCTGCATAGAATACACACGATATTTCATAAATGTCGACTTCCTAAATAACGTAGTTATTTAATATAGCATTACATGATACTTTTTGTGGGTCCCACGATCCACACACTCGAGACATCAATCATGTCACAAACTGGGGGATACATACTGGGGTATTGGTCTGGCGGTTTACAGCGTGCAGCGCGCCATCACAAGAACATGTCAGGAAGTCATGGACGGTTAGTGATGACGGGAGAAGTGGGCAAAACTGATCGTGTGGCACAAACACATGACCCCACCACTCCATCACTCCACTTCCCACGAGATACGAAGGTTAGGATTAATGACTTGTATAAATAGGTTCTCCTCCCTATTTCCAATAGGACAAGACAGACAAAAACCAAGTGTTGATACAACGTATTCAAACACCCAAAACTGATTGCTTACATTATTGCAAGCCAGTCTGGTATTCTGATACAAGTCATAAATAGTCTACACCTTCACAATCTCAACACCTTCTTCGCTTCCCTCCCTAAGATCAACCCCATCTCCTTCACTTTGTGACCAAAACAAGTCTGGAATGACCATTTCTTGGTGTAGGACAGAATTGTATAGATTGATCTCTCGAATCAAAAGCACTCACGTGCAGTGCATTTTTTTAGGGTTTAGATTCATTTCTCATCCACACACCCCAAATTACCAAAATCGGTAGAAATAGTTTTCACCCATAAACAATTGGCGACCACAGTGGGAGATTAATCTCTCGGTTGTGAATTCAATTTCTTCAATACCCAATCCTATTTGGTTGATTTCAAAATGGTTGGTCTTTGGACTCCCCCAACAATTTCAAGTTCCGGTCGAAGCTCCTCCAATGAAGATACCCCTCTTCCCAATGGTGTATCTGATAGTGTAAACGGAAGAATCCCAACATTGATCGAGTTAGCACGGGTGCAGGAGATTCACACGAAGAACATGGACCTTATCAAGGAAACAATAAATGGCATACTCGATCTCCTCATCAAGATGACATCATATATGAGCGGTTCTCCTGTTACAGAGATTTCTACATTGGGGACTGATCCTCGCAACGATCCTCCACAAGTCAATAGTTTCACTATGAACCAGAGGCCGGTGGATCAGGAAGTGGCTTCTCTAGTAAAAATTTTATGCGAACTTTACACCTCTCGAAGAATCAACAGGCGGAGACATTTGCTGCAACCAATCAGATATCCCTGGACGTGCATTTAACTCCTTTGCGTCCAGAAGCCTCAAAAATACCAGAGATGTCTGTGAATAATGTTACATTTACAGAAGAAGAAATGATGGTGGAAGGAGGTCACAACCGGGCCCTATATGTTACTGCACGCATCAAGGATTCAGAGTTCAAGAAGGCCCTCATCGACACGGGAGCGTCTTCGAATGCGATTACTCTCAAGACACTCAGGATGGCCAAGGTTCTCCCAAGCAAGATCGTGCGATAGCCTACCACAATGACATACTTTGAAGGAAACCAAACCAACACGTACGGGTGGTAGATCTCAGGTTCAGTTCAGCAACAAACCCTGGCGCTGAAAACTCCCTTGATGTCAACTCTCCTTCCAGTAATATCGATATACCACCTGTCAGCATGATCAACATCAACAACGTAGAAAGCATTCCATCAGGCGTTACACCTTCGATCACCAGAGCTAGATCCGCTACCTCTATACTCCTTCCTGTCGAGGATCGTGATTGCAAGCAGCCAAGTTGCTACCAAGAACCGATGTTGCTCGTTTTGTTGATACTAGCCAGAGCTTCACCATAGCAACAACCACTACAAAGAATATTTCATCCATGGGATGTTCCAAGCATCCCAGCATCACATCCAGGAGAGTACAATAAGCTTGTATCAAATCACAGAGGCATGGATTCAAGGTAGTACAACCAAATTAAGATCCACTTGGGGACTGAAGCCTCCTTCGGGTTTAGAATCTTAAACAGAGTCATCGCTTTACCAGCGAACGCAATGGGAGCACATCTTCCATGAAAAATAAACTCAGGATAATTACATATGGGGACTTTTGTCACGCTGCTTACTCACGGGAGAGCCTAATACGCTCAAAGCTCAATCATGCGCGAAGGACATGCCTAACGAAGACAGAGCTAAGTAACTATCCTTAAAATAAAATGTTTTATATCTATTAGGCATATCAAGTAAATTTAAACCTCTTGGTGTTGAGACGCAAATTCCTCAACACCACTACTGTGTTGTCAGGAATACTGCCTCAATATGTTTTCCTCTTGGTGTTGAGGCGTGCAAATTTCTCAACACCACTACTGTGTTGTCAGGCATACTGCCTCATACGTTTTCCTCTTGGTGTTGAGGCGTGAAAATTCCTCAACACCACTACTATGTTGTCAGGCATACTGCCTCAACACTGTGTTGTCAGGCATACTGCCTCAACACGTTTTCCTCTTGGTATTGAGACGTGAAAATTCCTCAACACCATTACTGTGTTGTCACGCATATTACCTCAACACTATGTTGTCAGGCATACTGCCTCAACACTGTGTTGTCAGACATACTGTCTCAATACGTTTTCCTCTTGGTGTTGAGACGTGCAAATTCCTAAACACCACTACTATGTTGTCAGGCATACTGCCTCAAAACTTTCCTCCTGGTGTTGAGACGTGCAAATTCCTCAACACCACTACTGTGTTATCACGCATACTGCCTCAACACTATGTTGTCTGGCATACCGCGTCAACACGTTTTCCTCTTGGTGTTGAGACGTGCAAATTCCTCAATACCACTACTGTGTTGTCAGGCATACTGCCTCAACACGTTTTCCTCTTGGTGTTGAGATGTGCAAATTCCTCAACACCACTACTGTGTTGTCAGGCATACTGCCTCAACATGTTTTCTTCTTGGTGTTGAGACGTGCAAATTCCTCAACACCACTACTGTGTTGTCAGTCATACCGCCTCAACACTGTATTTTCAGGCATACCTCCTCAACAAGTTTTCCTCTTGGTGTTGAGAAGTGTAAATTCATCAAAACCACTACTGTGTTGTCAGGCATACTGCCTCAACACGTTTTCCTCTTGGTGTTGAGACGTGCAAATTCATCAACACCACTACTGTGTTGTCAGGCATACTGCCTCAACACGTTTTCCTCTTGGTGTTGAGACGTGCAAATTCCTCAATACCACTACTATGTTGTCATGCATATCGCCTAAACACTGTGTTGTCAGGCATACTGCCACAACATGTTTTCCTATTGGTGTTGAGACGTGCAAATTCCTCAACACCATTACTGTGTTGTCAGGCATACCGCCTCAATACTGTGTTTTCAGGCATACTGCCTCAACACGTTTTCCTCTTGGTGTTGAGACGTGCAAATTCCTCAACACCACTACTATGTTTTCAGGCATACTGCCTCAACACTGTGTTGTCAGGCATACTGCCTCTTTTCCTCTTAGTGTTGAGACGTGAAAATTACTCAACACCACTACTGTGTTGTCGGCATACTGCCCCAACACTGTGTTGTCAGGCATATTGTCTCAACATGTTTTCTGAGACGTGCAAATTCCTTAACACCACTATTGTGTTGTCAGGCATGCAGCCTCATGACACCTTTCTCTTGGTGTTGAGATGTACAAATTTCTCAACTGTGTTGTCAGGCATGCTGCCTCAACGTATTTTCTCCTCTTGGTGTTGAGACGTGCAAATTCCCTAACACCACCATTGTATTTCCAGGCAAACTACCTCAACACACCTCTCCTCTTAGTGTTGAGATTCCTCAACACCCACCACTGTGTTACCAGGTAAACTGCCTCAATATCTCTCCTCTTAGTGTTGAGATTCCTCAACACCCATTATTGTGTTGCCATGCATACTGCCTCAATATAATATAGTGCTGAAGGCTCCACCACCTAAGCACTCATCTTTGTATTCAAGGCTCACTACACCAACACTACATGGCACCAGTACTCCGTGGCCAAGACAAAAGTGCGTCAGATTGCAGATTGCACATGCCTCTTCCCAAAGGTCAATCGAATTTTACTGGTAATCTTCTCATGTCTTTCCCTTTCGATTTTTCATCCTTGTTTGTCATCATCTAATGCCTACCCCATAATAGTGCAACCATTATGTGCTAGGCAGGGGACTTAATGTTGATGGTGGATTTTAGTTCAGGGCTAAAATTGTAAAAGCCAAATTTTATACGCTAACATTCTGCAGAGGATAAGGCTATTTGATAAGTGATGAATACTTCATCGCTTTATTAATTCACCTAGAATGGAGCGTGTAGCAACAATCCCCAAGTATTCTGTGAATTTTAGCATTATTAATTAATGCATAAATCGCCTCGTATTTCCTATGTTGTTCTCAGCATAACTATCATTATTGGTGCGGCATGATGACTGATTATTACTCTCAGAAGAGTAACATGAATATCCAAGTATCAACAGTGAGGAATACACGAAATACCCGTACAAGCTACACCATTCTCTAACAAATAGAATCATCTCTCGGTGTGTTATATTAACCTGATCAAGCATATTTGAATATGGATTGTCCACATCAGTCTCAGAAACGATCACGACCATCCAACTTCACCAGAATGATT
The DNA here is from genome assembly GCA_023529315.1 of Papaver bracteatum. NCBI lineage: Eukaryota > Viridiplantae > Streptophyta > Magnoliopsida > Ranunculales > Papaveraceae > Papaver > Papaver bracteatum. Next base: position 3,017,825 of record JAJJWX010000603.1, read on the forward strand.
GGACGGCTTAGATCGGATCCATAACCCTCATGCAGGTATTGGAGTATTCACCACCGGCCCAATGCGGACCCCACATGGTCAGCCTCCCCAAAAGGGTAGCAATGGTTTGCCAATTCGTCCAGCCAAAGCAGCGCGGACGTGAAACCATAAATAAGGGTTTACGACACATTACATGTGTCGCAAATCAGTCTCAACCATCCATCTTCGCAGGCATAGATGGAGGGTGTAGATGTAGATTCAAAGGGCCCAAAACATGTCAACACAAACACCGTGGGCCTGCCTACATACATGATCGATCGGTCAAGACCAACTATGGTTGGTCGTCCCAATTCGTACGCCCAAACTAGGCGTGACGCATGGCCGGCAAAACCCTAATTAGGGTTTGTGTTGCAATCACGAGCGTCCATCTTCTCCCGCTCAGATGAAGGGTATATGAATAGACTAAGCAGGTTCAGAGAGTATCAACATGATTGTTGTGGGACCACCTATCTCCGTACCCGATCGTCCAAGGCATACCATGGCTGGTTGCCTCGATTCACACGCCCAAACTAGGCGTGGTCACACTTCCTAACCACAAACTGATCTCGACCACTCGACTTTGCCGGACAAATTGAGTGGCTTAGATCACGTTTCTATGAGATAATGAAGTACAAGCGTGTACACCAGCACGCCGTTTTCACGCCAGACTGATCGTCCAGGCTTGGTCGTCTCGAAATGTATGCCCAAAGTTGGCATGACGCGCGGCCTTTGCGACACTGGATTTCTGTCGCAATTTGATCTTAACCACTCATCTTCACCGTACAAATTAAGTGGCTTAGATCACACTTTCACGAGATAATGAGGTATGGGCATATACACCAGCATGCCGTTTACACGCATGCCCAATCGGCCCTGCCAAAAATTGTTCCCAGGCTTGGTTTCGACCATGCTGAAGAGTGATGCTTGCGCACCTATTCAAAAACCCTAATTCTACTAATGGTCGCAGATGAGTGTTTCAAAGATTATCTCGTCCGTTCAACTTCACCTGCTTGGTTATACAGCCCTAGTTAGGAGTTAACATGTGAATGAGGTGTCGTGGTGATTACCATCCGCCACTTTACCACACCATGTGGTCGGCCAAGGGGGGACTTGCTTGCGCAGCCTCCAAACCATCACATGAAGTAGGATGGACATGATGCTCAACAACGATGCTTCATACATGCTGAATATATTCGATGCATTACCTGCATAGAATACACACGATATTTCATAAATGTCGACTTCCTAAATAACTTGGTTATTTAATATAGCATTACATGCTACTTTCTGTTGGTCCCACGATCCACACACTCAAGACATAAATCATGTCACAAACTGAGGGATACATACTGGGGTATTGGTCTGGTGGTTTACAGCTTGCAGTGCAGAATGCGCCATCACAAGAATGTGTCAGGAAATCATGTACGGTTAGTGATGACGGGAGAAGTGGGCAAGACTGATCGTATGGCACTAACACATGACTCCACCACTCCATCACTCCACTTCTCATGAGATACCTGGGTTAGGCCGAATGACTTGTATAAATAGGTTAGCCTCCCTATTTCCAACATGACAAGACAGACAGAAACCAAGTGTTGATACAACGTATTCAAACACCCAAAACTGATTGCTTACATTATTGCAAGCCAGTCTGGTATTCTGATACAAGTCATAAATAGCCTACACCTTCACAATCTCAACATATTCTTCGCTTCCCTACCTAATATAAACCCCACCTCCTTCACTTTGTGACCGCAACAAGTTTGGAACGACCATTTCTTGGTTTAGGCCAGAATTGTATAGATTGATCTCTCGAATCAAAAGCACTCCCGTGCAGTGCATTTGTTTAGGGTTTAGATTCATTTCTCATCCACACACCCCAAATTACCAAAACCGATAGAAATAGTTTTCACCCATAAACAACAGCTTCGCAGTTAAGTTTTCAATATAACACGACTTGAAAGATACGTTAGGAATGAAATAATTCAAGTAAATATTATTAACCTCGAGTGGAAGGATGATGTCGTCATTGTAGTTCGTTACTTCTTCACATTCTTAAGGTGTTCAGACTAATACTTGTATGTCTCAACATTCCTAGATTTTCTAGTCTAACCTAAACGAAGTTTACTCTAGTATTTAATCAAGCGACTCTAAATGAGATTTGATACTAAAATATGACAACCAAACTTGACATACCAACACTTGATGAGTTCAACCGAGATATGCTCTAACAGTGGGATCTCATTCTCAAGGTGTATCCAGTTAGTGTTTTTAAATCTGAGGAGAAGCTAAGAATTAGTCTTTGTGGTAACACGTCAACCATTTTCATCTTCATACGGGCTTTACAATCATCTTCAAATATGAAGTTTGTCAGGTAATGATTTGCTTCTATTTAAAGACTATAACAACTTCATTGCTTTAGAAATTTCCCCTATGTTATTTTTACATCTGCAATCTAGTTTTTCGACCTCTCAATAACCATTATCAAATCCACATACTTTTACTTTTGTCATGTATCTTATTAACCTTTTACCCAAACAACCTTTGGAATTTTCTCTTCTGCAAAACTTTATTTTCATTCACTATATATATAAAAAGAAAATGGAGAACTCAACAAGATCTCATGAAGTGATTAATCTTGATATGGAAAAAGATGTCAAAGGAAGCAGCTCGTTTCAAGAATTTGTTTTGATAAAAATGATTGCAAGTAAAGAACACAACTCTTGGATTGCTGAATCTGTCAAGGATTTAATTCATTCTCGGAATGACTCAAAGATTGAATTTGAAAATCTACAATTGCAAATAAATCATCTAATTGATGGTCAGACCAAAATCCTTGAAAAGCAAAAGGTCTTGATACGGAACCAGAAGAAGCTTATTTATGAATTTACCAAAGCCAGACAACTTTCTCGTGTTGCTAATCGAAAGTTTAATATTCTAACTCACGAACATGGAGTCTCCACTGTCAAGAGAGTCAAGGACATCAACGATACCTTTTATGATGGAGTTATGGAGGGGTATGAAGAAATTAAAGAAGTCCTTTTTTTTTGTCTAGGAAACTTTTTGTAAGAATTTATTCTTGTGTTCAAGAATGATAACTTGGGTTTGGTATATCATATACTGTGATTACACAAACTATTTCCAACATTTTTCATTTTGCATGTTTTTAGATTTATTTATTTAAATTCTAAGTTTTTGAAAGATAAACTTGTAGTATTTAATCTTATGGGTTTTATATATTGCAAATGTCTTATGAGATATACGTGCCTTTACGTTTTGTGTTTTGTGCTATTATCTCATAAATGTTCAAAAGTTAAGTCTATTATGTCTTTATACATATATTGATAAAAGATAGAATGAACTTTTTGGGATATTCCACAATATTGATCTTTCCTTGATTCACTTTATGTGAAAGCAGTGTATTTACTCCGTAAGTTTTCTTATGTTGAATGATTCCGGTTAAATTAATAAAAAAGATCCTCTTGTGGTTAATTTACTCGATGAAACTGGATAAAAATCCTTGTGATTTGTTAATGTCCAAAGAAATCTTTTTTTTCTCCTAAAAGTAAGGTCGCTCATGTTGTTCTCTTGGGAATGACATCAAATGGGTGAGAGTTCTTAAATGAACTTGTGCTTAATTGCTATATCTTTGTGGGGAGAGCGGTTGTGGAATTTGTAGGTGTTAACTTGTATCTTAATAAACTCCTTGATGAATACACTAAGTTTCGATTATGTGAAATCATCTAAAGAAAAGTTGATATGCTTCATTAGTCATGAATTATCTTTTGAGAATTCATAATTATGTAATGATCTACACTACAAACAGCTAAATTAGGGGTTCAATCTACAGGATCTACACTGTAAGATTGGGATAAAACCAACCTCAGAGAGGCGGAAGAGATAAACTCAAACAATAATTCTATTCGATAACTACAAAGAGAAATTACAGACCCTAAATAGGGCACAACTCAAAGGCCTGTACGACACACACACACGGTCACTAACTAATACTAAAGGCACCTCCTAATAAGATAGTGGCCACCAACAGGGACATGAAAAATACCCACCCCTCCAAATCATCCTTGTCCTCAAGGATGGAAAATAAAGAGTGAGATCGGTTGAAGCGACATATTGTTGTTGCAGTTTCCGAACAAGATAGGAGATGGGCTTTTGTAGATTTCAACACCCAGGCCCAGTACTATCTTCTTCACGGCTTCGTGGGCCTTAATATATTTCTTACTGGATTCCCTTATACCCACAGCTAACAACTACATAACATCTACTGATCGTATAATAAGTGCATTCAAACATAAGGAGGAGGTGTTCATTTCTTTCTCAGATAAGGACTCCATAATAAGCCTCCACAAGTGCATAACTGGTGCAACGACCGTATGACATCTCTGTTTTTATCTAATCCGTTGGCACACATGGAATGAGCTGCACTGTTGCGAATAACAGTTGTCGAAACCAATTCATATCTGCTAATATGATGAACATCTTTCGCCAAATCCATCTAAGTACATAACTTTTGCTGTGTAGTATGTAAGTAGGAAATCCATATAACGTGGTGACAAAGATTATGTTTACCTCCTCATGCTTGAGCATAGTGACCCTGGCGATGTGACTTTTAGTTGAATTTGAAAGAAAAATCGCAATGTGTGTCGAGTAGTTCTGTAATGTCCAGAACATCACCTTCCACAACTGACTGCAGAAGATTCCCACACTACCAGTCACCCTTGTATTATATAACTCACTTTTATAAGTTGCAAAGCCTGAAGCAAAATATGACACTTTCCAACTTCCATCACCAACAATATAACCTGAAATGAACGGACGTACCTCCATTATGACCCAAGAACAAATTTCGATTACCAAGATGAAGAGTATAATTAGGGATAAAACAGTTGATGTTGTCCAACTAATAGCCAAGAAGGCTCTTGCAATGATAAGCATGATTTCTGTCAATTCCACCCCCTTTTGTACACCCCATACAACTCCATTAACTTCTATGAGCCTGCCCTGGATTCTCACTCTCCATTCATAAATTTTCCGTCCTTTATAATACGTCTTGCCCCGAATAAGCCAACCCAACACTCGACTATGACAAGGACTGATAGAGAAGAAATTCGTCCGCAAGAGCTGACAATAACTACTTGCAACAAATAGATTCATCACAAGAGAATAGTGATGGAGCCTAACAAAAACATCATCCGAAGTTAACACTTCCATCCACTCTCGCGAGAGAAGATCACCAGCTGGTACATTAGATGCTCTAAATATCCTTACACAATGATGAATACTTCTAGACTGCCCTGTATAGAACCAATGACAGACTGTAGTAACAGTGTTTAGTGAAATAAATCCAATGTTACCTCTTAAAATCCTCACAAGAATCTTCGCTAAACCACTTTTCTCACTTGCGTTAATACCAGTCTTCATTGAACCAACATGGAGAAGCTTAATACCAGAAACTAATTCATTTGAAAACCTCCAAAGTAAGAAATATGCACCTCTACTTAAAATCAACACAACAATATCATGCATTAACTTCTCATACCCCTCAGGCAGAAACAGTATGGATAATTCACTTTCTAACAAGAAAACCCAGAGATTGAGCACTAGAAAGTTTAGCTTACACCCTAGTAGCATAGTGCTGCTGACAGAGATTACTTGAAGTATCAAACGATTCAAAGCAGTCCAGAGAAGACTGCATTGTTGCGGCCTTCTGAAAAACACCTTGCTAGCATCACGACAATCACCATTTTTAATAAACAAAAACACATTCAAATACTCGCATAAGAGACCGAAACAGTACCCAAGTTCCAGAATAAGCGTACGTATAGAATCTCCACTTATAATTACGTCAAAATATTTACCACGATCAAACAACCTTCGACCATAACTATAATTGGTGATACCACCCCTCTGTGACAGTTTCACTAACAATTTCGTATAATAACAACTGGTACCGTCTTTAGCAATTAAAAAAGCATTCGAATTCACCAATGAAAATTCTAGTTCATACCTGAAGTATGCCATCAGCATGTATACCACAGTGTTTCCATTGAGTTGAGTCATTAAAATCGTCCCATTAAGAACCATCCGACAAAAATTAAGTATACTAAAACTGATTTCAAAACTGCTTCTAACGTAATAAGAATACCTCTTATTTAATTCTCGCAACCTTCCTCTATCATATACCTTCCAAGCAACATACAGGATACAATGGAAACATTTCGCATTCCTCAGAAGTATCATTAAACAATTAGCCCTGGAATTCCAGCTACTGTCAGGATGAATCTGAAGAATTAGTTCACCTGCATTGCGAAAGTCAAATTCTTTTGTCACACGAAGTCTCGCAATAATGCATAGAACCTTATCCTGTGGTTGTATTTCTTCACTCAGTTTTCTTGCATCACCGCTATCACCATTTTCCATAAAGATAAGCACATTCGAATAGTCTAATAAACGGTACCCAAGCTCTAGCAGTAGCTTATACCTTAAATGTTCATTGTATTCATCTATCCAAATTGACGCAAGAAGAATACTCACATAACAAGTAATTATTTCACTGGGTATCAAATCTGACCAGTACCCATATGCACAAACCAGATCATGAACACATTTCCCATCATAATCATCTATTGGAATTATCGAATCTGTAAACCCCAAATCTAATTTAAACCCAAGGCTAAGAATCAAATTTGTAAAACAATTGGGTGGTGTAACTGCATACTTACCACGATCAAATACTCTATCCATAATGAGTTGCAAGAAAAAATTAACTCCAGCACCACTGAGTTTAATAGTTTTACTCTCAGACATTTTAGCAAACAACATGCCTGCAATATTAGTAACACCACCTCCAGCTAATATATCCACAATTGATTCACCAATCAAACAATCGAACTGGTACCCAGGTTTGTGAAACAAGTCATGAACAGAATTGCCATTGTAGTTGGCCATCAAACTAGAACAATAAGATAATGCAAATGAACATGAAGTAAATGTAGCAAAACCAATTTCAGAAATTCCATCGAAAGAAGAATTACTCGTAATGAGTTTCAAGTCTTTTCCTGGATCAAATATGATGCGAGAATCATCGAAGAGAAGAGTAAAACAATTCTTACCAATTAGTTTGCTGTGAATAATGACCAATTCTGTCGAGCATTCAAGTTTCGCATAATCGCAAGTAGTATAGCTAGGGTAAACATCATCATCATTAGAGAACTTTAAGGAGAATCCAGAATTAGCTTTACAATTGCCAACCTCAAACGAACTAGAACAATCATCTCCCATTTCTCCAACTGAACTAGAATCATCTGAAGTTGCTTCCAAATTATCATCAATTTCTTCCTCAAATAAGAACAACGGAATAATCAACTCGAAGTCGAGAGTTTCATCTTCAATACCCATGGAAACTGATTTGATCCCTTGATATTCAACATCACAGAGAACCAGATTAGTGGAAGATTGAGAATCAGATCTACAATTTAGGTCGCTGACTTGATTGGAATTTGTAGAATCTTTTTCCTTACTCTTGATTGTTTCCATAACCCCAACTTCTGTGTCTAATTGTAATTCAGATGGTGGTTGTAATGCAAATTGTGTCCTGAGTAATGATTGCTGCAACTCTTTGGTTGAAATGAGCATCTCCATTATCAGAGGATTAATTCCCATATTTGCTAAGTTCCCGTTCAGTTGAAACCGCATATACTGCAACCGTAACTCAATCAAATCCATCGTTACCGTTTCCAATTCCTCCTGTAAATCCATTTCATCAATCTGGTGCCAAGGAAAGACCTAATCTGATACCACTTGTAGTGATCTACACTACAAATAACTAAATTAGGGGTTCAATCTACAGGATCTACACTGTAAGATTGGGATACAACCAGCCTCAGAGAGGCGGAAGAGATAAACTCAAACAATAATTCTATTCGATAACTACAAAGAGAAATTACAGACCCTAAATAGGGCACAACTCAAAGGCCTGTACGACACACACGCACGGTCACTAACTAATACTAAAGGCACCTCCTAATAAGATAGTGGCCACCAACAGGGACATGACAAACTATCCCATAGTTTTTATACCTTTGCCAATTTATATTGACAAAAAGGAGGGGAATTATTTAGTAGTTCACACTACATGCATATGGTTTACGGATCATTATGTAAGGGGGAGTGAATTCCGTTCTACATGTTCTACCTATTGTGCAAAAGATGAAAGTATTGACTAAGGGGGAGTGATACATATCACCATAGTGTTATTCAAAGTTGTGATGCAATTGGACTTTGATTAACAAAATAATATTATGACACTGAATAACAATGATTGACAACATTTATTTTCGTATTGTTATTGCTACGAATCTTCAACAACAATGATGCTGAGTTGAAAACATTCAAAATCGATGGAGAACTTGAAGTAATGAAGAATTCAAGGAAGTTGAAGAGCCAAGGAAATCAAGCATGATGGATCAGAAGCTACAAAGTTTATTTATTTTGTAATCCATATGTATTGATAGTTTTTTTCACTAAAATTGATAAAGGGGAAGATTGTTAGAGCACTGCTCGGTCGAACTCGCAAGGGTTGCTATATCAAGCTTGTTTGTCAAGTTTAGTTGATCAAAACTATATCTTGATTTCTAGTCTACTTATAGCTATGTCTCTGATTATGATAGAAGTGTGTAATTGAGCACTAGACTTCACGATGTTCACCAATTGAGGAATAAGATCTACTAAAAATCTTGGAGGAACTTCGACGCCAAAAGGTATGTGGAGACGAAAAACTTATCTATCACTCAGAAGTTTATTCAACTCTATCTACTAATGAGACTAAGTCGTGTAGCTATATAGACTTTATGTTATACACATTTGAAATTTTGAATCAAGTTTATCTCGTTTATATAATTCTCGAAATATGAGTTTAAATCTTAGAATGCTTGATCATTTACTTGACAACTTTAGTTGTAAATAATTCATTTGTTGGAAACTAAATATTAAGTCAAGATGATCATGTGAAAATTACCTTGAATATCTTACATGATCTGTGTGGGACAATCATTTGATGTTAACTTGGGATGTTTCGTATTGATCAAATAATCATTTGAAAATTACTTGAAGCTTGTGGTATGTGTAAGATTGCCATTGTCGTTTTCTAAGGATGTTTTAAATCGATTAACGAGAGTTTTAGAACTACTACCAATGTCTGGATACAACACAGTATGCATACACAGTATGCGAACTGTGAAGTACTAGTTGCAAACTAGAGTCTATACTCTCTTAACCTAGTTTTCCAGTTCTTCTGAAAATCATTACTCGGTTTAACGACTTAAAGACTTCTCTTGGGATTCGTGAAGCCAGGTCCAACTATTTTCTTTGTATTTGCGTATCCTGATCTTACTTTTTCTATCGTATTGAGTTTAATCTTCTCTAAGATTTTCTCGAGATTTATCTCCGATAGGTAAGATATAAAAAGTAATCACAACAGTTTCTTCGTCTCAGACTCTTGTGATTCCGCAATAACTTAATCTGTTAATCAATTAGGTTATTGTGAGGTGACTAATATTAGGTTGCTTTTCGGGAGTATAAGACCAGATTATTAGTTGAGTTTCCTGTTCACCTTGATCTTTATCTTAAGACGGAAACAACAAATATAATAGACTTATGTGGGAGACGGATTTGTTTACAAGTCTTCGACTTTGGGTCGTAGCAACTTCTAGGCTGTAAAAGTCAGCTAGGGGAATCAAGTGCGCAGAGTCTGGCGAGATTCAGGAAGCGTAAGGAACGCGACTATACCTTAATCGGTGTGAGACTTAGTTAGGGCTCAACTACATTCCAGTCCGAAGTTAGCTTGTAGTAGGCTAGATTCTGTAACAGCTTAATACAATGTGGTGTTCAAGTCTCGACTAGGTCCCGAGGTTTTTCTGCATTTGTGGTTTCCTCGTTAACAAAATTTCCGGTGTCTGTGTTATTACTTTTCCGTATTATATTTTTTTTATTTAATTGAAATATCACAGGTTGTGCGTTGTTCAATCACAGTTGATAAATCCGACCTTATTTGTTGGATAAAGCTTGATTGACACTCGGACATTGGTCTTTAGTACTATTCGAGTTATTCTCATCTGAGTAGAGTTCATCTTATTGATGGTGACATCTGGGAGCTCAAAACTAATCATGTCATGAACTGGGATGGCATTTGTAACATTCTTCATCATAACAAACCTGCCAGCTTCAAATATGTTTATTGAACACCAACTTGATAATCTGGTTTCCATTTTCTCTATCAGATTAGAAAAATGAATCCTTTAATTTCTTCATACAAAGAAAAAAGAATGGTAATCCTAGACATTTTTCTTCACTAATGCTAAGTTGCCTTACTCGAAGAATATCACTAATGATCTGAGCACAAGAAGGACTTGTATTTTTGGATTTATGAGTTGACAGAAGATATAGTCCCCTCTCTCAACAGAATTTAACATAATTTTTTTCAAAAAGAGAGTTTACTTCCTCAAGGCTGTCAAATACAACAATAAGGTACCCGGCTTCTAATGAAGAAACGCAAGTTCCTTAGAGCAACGACTACGCAAAATTACTATGGTGGCCAAATGTTGAAAATTCATCGGACAACATAATTTTCTTTATGTGATGCTAAAGAAGTGCAACATCTCATAGAAAAAGCTATGCCGTGGAGACTTAACATTTCCGAGTTTGTAGCATAGCCTTATGCTGTAAATATACGCAAATGTAGAACCAACCCATCTTCATTCTATATTTAATTTTGACGTATTCACATAGCATATATATATAGCAAAATCTTAAATTGCATTCATCAAATATTCATAATTTCAGACAGCAGTAAGGAGTCTTTGCTTCTACATGGAACATCATAACCAAAGTGGCCCTGCTGACAACTTTTAAAACATAAGTCCAGAGTTGTTTTGCTAGAACCTGTAATAAAGATGAGAGTGCAGGTGTATGAAGTTTTTTCAAGGATAGTGTGCAGAAAAATGTAGTAACTTCCATAATATCTCTGTCTCAAAGCAGATCAGAATCCCACTCTAAGCCTCAGGTAAAACCAAAGGTATTAAAAAGGTTACCAACACAGATGTTGGTGCAAAAGAAGTAGGACACTGGGAACAACCATAACACCCACACTCACATAATCAAGAAGACCGTTAAAAGATTATGCAAGGATCGACAGCTATAACCTAATATATCTCATAATGTCAGTCAGCAACTTTGCTGAGATTTGTTCTTGTGGGATCTATGGAACAACCATCATATGTTACTATCCTCAGAAAACACTTGCATTAATCCATAAAATAAGTCAAAATATCGTCTGAACCACCCAAATACCCATACTAGTGCATTGAAATTCCCTAATGCTATAGTCTATACAGACAAAGAAGCATAACATTAGAAATAGTATACACGGGCTAACACTGTCGTCTAGTTGTGTTCAATATCTTAAGTCATAAATTAACTTCATATCCACTTACCAAATCTGTAGATGTTAATGTTTGGAAATCCAAACCAAATTAGACTAAGTCAGTCCATACAAATATAGAACAGTTCATGGGTATTACATGGAATGGGAAACAACAATGAAAATCCACCTCATGAATGAAAAATAAATGATAAAGACAAGTGCCCAATCTAGTCCAAACATTAACTTAAAGAACTAAAGATAAATAACTTTATTTTACTTGCATTCATTTGCAGTGATTCCTCAAGAAATCACTGCAAATGTTACCCATTAGATTAAAGATTAAAGTTCCTTGTCTATGTAAATAAAACAACATGCAATTGAAAACAAATTATACCCTAGTAAAATTAAAACGTAATCTCGATTCTCCTCATTTTCAAAATATAGACCATACTTCTTGAAATGCTTCCAAAACAAAAAGCAAATAACTGCAAACAAACTTAAATTCTAATAATCCCCAGAGGTTTTGGAACTACGAAAATCGTTTTTCAACTCTTTTGCCCTTTTCATACATACAGCTTTAGATTTACCTGGAACAGCAACAGCAATCTTTTCCCATCTCATTGCAACATCCTTTGGAAATGCTTTTAAAGCATTAAGAAGTGCAACATCTTCAGCAGAAGTCCAATTTGCATTTTCTTTCTTGTCATCATTAATCAATTCGAAATCCCCATTTGATCCTTCCACCAGTCTCTTATCTAATGGTTTTCTCTGTTTCAAAAACTGAGAAAATGAATCACCGTTACCTACTTTCCTTTCTGATAATGATTTCCCCATTTTAATCACACTTTCTAATCCATGCCTACCTTGAAAAGCTTCAGTAATCAATTCCCATCGTTTGGGTTCTCCAACTGGATGTTTCAAAATCTGTTTCTTCAATATCTCAAAATCTTCTTCCACCCATTCTTTCTCTTCATAAACCACATCAGTAGTATTCGTGTTCATATTCAATTTCTCAGAACTCTTGGCATTAACATCCCAGAGATCGTCATTTTTCTTAACTGTTTGGTGTTGTTTCCTACCTCTTCTCTTATCCCCGATTCGATCTGCCTCATCCTCTTCATTTAGTGGTTTAAGGATTTGACCTTGACCAACACGAATATCGCCAGCAGTGATTGAATTAGGAGCAAATGGACCGACAATTAGTGAAAGAGAAAACCAAAATACAATGAATTTTAGGGTTTCAGATTCAAAAACAAAGATTGACGTAATAATAAGAATAATAGAGACGATGATGCATGAAACTGCAAGGGTTTTGTTTACTTTAAAGTTTTCAGGTTCTGTTTTTGCTGATGCCTTGGATTGAAACATAAATCTAGAAGGTCTACTCTCTTCATCTAAAAACTCCATCGCTCTGATTCAGATGCGAGAGAACGAGAGAGTCGGGAAGAGAAGACTATATAGAAACGGGAAACTTATGCTAACGTCCCACCCATGGATAACCCGTAATATGAGGCCCTTAATTAAAAGAAATTTAAATATAAACCCGGAGTTATTAAAAGACCTTGATATCTTTTTATATATTGTCAAACCCAAATTAAATAAAAATTAAATTTAGGCCCAAAATTATTAAAATATTATGTGATGATGTTCCAGCCACGCCAACCACCTCCGACCACCACAACCACCGCCAAACCACCCCCGACCACCACTGCGGGCAACCACCTCCGCCGACCATCGTCGACCGACCACCGCTCACCACCACCACCGTCGGCAACCACCACCTCAGACCACATTGATATTGCAAGTGTAACTGGAAGTTACACATGTATAAAAATTACACATTCATGTTGTGTATTCAATAGTGTGTAACTAAAAGTTACACATCCATATGACATGTGTAATAAGAAGTTACACATACATATGACATGTGTATCCACAAGTTACACATGCATATGGCATGTGTAGTCAACAATTACACAACAGAAAAAAAAAAATACATATATCGCATTAATATTCATTTACAATAATATCTCTATTTACCAGTTATAGTAATCGGTTGTTACTGAACACAATAAATGAGTTAAAACACTAGAAATAAGCCACTGAAACCCATACTAGAAGTTTTGCCTTTCTTTCTTGTCTTCCTCACTCCAAAATGCTTGCATATCTGCAACGAAATAAACATCCATGGATTATGTTGGATGAATAAAAAGCAAAAATAATAATATTATAGAACAATTGTAAGGCAAAATATAGAACAAAGATCACAAAAAAGACACATGATAAACCATCTTAGCATGTGTAATTGACAGTCACACATGCATATGACTTGAATACCTAGCATGTGGAATTTTTTGGTTGCAAGTTTGTTCATTTTAGCATGTGTAACTAGGAGTTACACATGCATCTGTCTAGTGTAAAGAGGAGTTACACATGCATATAGTATGTGTAACTGAGAGTTACAGATGCACCTGACTTGTGTAACTAAGAGTTACACATCCATATAAAGCACACATTTTCAACTATAAAAGAGATAAGAATCATCACTTCTCACCTGGACATTAGCTAACATCCTTATCTATCCAGCCATAAACTGCAAGAATATCCCAGAGCTTGATAAATGTTCTTGGTTCTCTTGGTAAGCTAGTGTCTTATCAGTGCGCGCAAAAAGACAATCAAAGAACACCTGATTCAACATGGTATAGATACGAACATTGTGCTAGCATATCAATATCACAAAAATAACACCTGGTTGAGCAACATCTTATCATATAGTTCCTGCAACTTTCCTTATAGGCTAACCAAGAGGAAGGCAAGTAGCCGAAAACCCTGCAATATTATGCTGATCTCCGTACCTTCAAGTATGGTAACCAGAGTTACGATCATCAAAAAAAAACAACAACAATAGTATCAAATTTCATTAAAAAAAAGTAGACAAATAGATCTATGAATTCCCATTTTAGCAATGAAACTGACCTGGAGTATATTGGCTTTCCAGAATTACTCAAAACAAAACAATGCTTCTTCAGTTTCCTCCAAGACCTTAAGCCATCATCCTGCAGTTCGAAAATAAACCGAAATGTCCCAATAAATTCTTTTAATCACTGTACAAGAAAAGAATGTCATACTTCCACATATAAACAATGCTTACAGATTCTTAGTAGGTATATGTGCATAAGGATTGTGTAACCGGAAGTTAGAAACACAAAGGACTTGTGTAACCTGTAGTTACACATGCATATGCTTGTGTAACCTGCAGTTACACATCCATATGGCTTGTGTAACCTGCAGTTATAAACACAAAGAACTTTTGTAACCTATAGTTACACATGCTTATGCTTGTTTAACCTGCAGTTAGAAACACAAAAGGACTTGTGTAACCTGTAATTACACATCCATATGCTTTACCCATAGCATATATGTTATCTCCATTACCACTAGAAACAAGGACATAACATAAAGATACTGGCGATTCTTAAACAGTAAAGTCTACTTAATAAATAACATCAAATGACACTTAATCAGCTGAATCCAGCTGCTAGTGCAATTTAAACCTAGTAAGAATAAGTTAGGTATTCTTTAAACCAACTAATAACTAATTTTTGACGCCTTCTTATGATGTTCAAGTAGAGTGATAGACATATAGTTGTATCAAACCTGCCTGCACCTTTTCATACGGTAATTGTGCTCCAGAGGTAATAACTTTCAGTTTCTTCATTTCTGTGCATCCCTTTGACCTACACAAAACCAGTAATGTAAGCCAACAATTAACGTAAAATGGATACATAATCACCTAAACTGAATGGACATAGCAATCACATTCTTTGAGAAACTCAATCACAATGAAATATTAATCAAATTCTTTGTAATTACTCACCATCACCAGCAACAAACTAAACTGAATGGACATAACAATCACATTCTTTGAGAAACTCAATCATAATGAAATATTAATCAAATTCTTTGTAATTGCTCACCAGCACCAGCAACAAAAACTAAAAATGGTTCATCCTCTTTCTTCTCATATTCTCCTTCAATTTTATCCACTTACTATTCAACCTCCCCATCAAAATTATCACCACCACCACCACCACCATTAATCGACCCTGCAAAATCAAATTGAAATGTAAAAAACAACAAATCGAACCTAAAACAACAACAAATAACAACATCAACAATAACAAACAAAATCTTGTCTGGATTCAATTTACTTATTTCTTCACCACTCATACTACCTACTGCTCCAGCACCACCACCATCTCAAAATCCTTCACCTCAACTAAATTCCTACCACCATTTCATGTAATCTACCATGCATAAATGAAAATGAAAAACTAAAAGTGAATAAAACTTCAAAAAGAATTTGAATGCATTGAATAGTTTTTTTCCTTTTCAAGGAAGAGTTGGGGGAGAGAGTTTTAGGATAAAGAATTGACCTGCTTTACTCGTTTCTTTAGCTAGATCATCATCCAAACCGAATGCAGGTCCTTTACTGAGAACAACCTGTCCATAAATCAACTGCCAACCAATGTTATCTAGTCATTTCAATATGCATGATATACCTTTTCATAAGAACCTGCAATATATAGAACATAAACTTTATATCCCAGGATGTGTAACTAGCAGTTACACATCCATATAGCTTGTGTAACTACTAGTTACACATCCATATAAATACTAGTTCATCATCCAAACCGATTGATGGTCCTTTACTGAGAACAAGATGGCCATAAAGCAACTGCCAACCAATCTTATCTAGTCATTCCAATATGCATGATATACCTTTTCATAAGAACCTGCAATATATATATATATATATATAACATAAACTTTATATAGAAGTTACATATCCTGCTAGTTACTGCTAGATCATCATCCAAACCTAATGATGGTTCTTTACTGAGAACAGCTGGCCGTAAAGCAACTGCCAACCAATGTTATATTCCAATATGCATGATATACCTTTTCATAAGAACCTGAAATATATAGAACATAAAATTTATATCCCAGGATGTGTAACTAGCAGTTACACATCCTGCTAGATCATCATCCAAACTGAATGATGGTCCTTTAATGAGAACAAGCTGGCCATAAAGCAACTGCCAACCAATGTTATCTAGTCATTCCAATATGATGGTCATTTACTGAGAACACCACCACTGACTTCAAATCCTCCTCCAAACCTGCTCCAATATCACCATCGCCTCCTCATCCTCCTAAAGAACCCCCACCTGCACCACCAACACCACTAGACCAGTTCATATGTAATCGAAAATTAAGAGTGGATAAAATTCAAATCAAATGTATGGGTAACAGAGACAGTGATTCGTTGATATTGAATCTCAAAACGGTTTTTAGATCGTAGCCATCTGGAATTTTTGTTCAAAATTCTTCAAAAAATCTAAATCAAAACAACCAGAGTGAGTAGAAAATTGTAAATCTATGCTTCGATTTCGATTAGAGTAAGTTAATTAAAAAGAATACGAAGATTTATGTTCTGAAAACCCTAAAATCCTTTTTTGATTTATTTTTTTATGAAATCAATCAACTAAAATCACTCCATAAGGGAAGATGATACTTATAGGCATAATCATGCTCATCTTTCTCATGAGTAAAGATCTAAACTCTGATTAAGGATCAAATAATGAAATCGAGATTAATTTTCATTTTTTTTCTTCAAAATCATTAAAATCAAACCACAGAAAATTTTATTTCAACTCGAAATTGATTAATTAAAGCTTTATGAGAAGATTAACTTACCTTTCAATTCGTTTTTACTGATGTTTCTCTTCGATTTCTTTGGTTAATTATCGGATTAAACAAATCATCTGCATCTTCCATAAGATCTATCTTTTGATCAGATGCAATCGATCTTTGACATAACTGAAATTACAGAGGCATAGAAGGAGAAGATGCAATCGATCATTGTTGTTCTTGATCGAAGATTTGATGAAGACGAAGAAAAATGAATTTCAGAAACCCTAGAAACCATTTTTCTACAGCAGAAAGAGAGATAAAGATGAGAGAGAAAGAAAATAGAAAAATAGAAAAATGAAAATGTATTCTGATATTCCTCTTGTACAGTAAAACATCTATAAAATAATAGGCTTGGGACCAGCCAAATCCTATTATTTTAAAGAGATATTACTTAATCGTAAAATAATAATTTATTATTTTATATTAATTTAAAGATTAATTCTTAATTTAAAAAAATTCTTTGGAAAAAACAAAAATTTCCATTTAAAAAAATAAAGTATCTTAGGATAAATACCAAAATAGATTTTTTAAAGTGGAAAATATAGAAAAAGATAAAAAAAACATTAACGGAAATATTTTTAGAACGGCATACATTTGCTTTTAAAGTAATAAATCTTATTAATTTTCATAAAAAGATTTTTATACACGATATTATTATTTGAACTTCAGATAAAAACAAACCAACATTGAATCATATTTTGAGAAAATTTAATGTGTATGAAAATTATTTTTTATTTTCTAATGAAATTATTATTTTATATAATATTTGGGACCTATTAATGTTTAAGGGAAACTTTTGAAATGTATTATACTAGCCCTTAACCCGTGCCGTAACGGCACGTGCCATGATGTTGGTTCATTTTTAATATATCGTATAATTTGTGTCCCGAATACTTATCAACTCCTTATGATTTAATATATGTTTGTCATAAAAATAGTTGAGACTTTTTTTTTCCCTTTAATATTTTACCGCCGAAGATTTGCTCAAACGAAAGAAATATAATCTTAACTTCCAGACACTTTTTTATTTAGGTTCATTGCTTATAATGAGATAATGCTCTACATGAACATGGAAGTTTAATTTTTTTTTGGAAATATGTCGTCAACAGCGCTCATCTCAGTGAAATTAACTAATCAATATCATCCATAAAAGTCTCCACATGCTCCTATTTTGCTCTAGCTAACTCATCTATCATGGTCATGTTGTCGATCCTCCAAATAGGCAGAGAATAGTTTTTTTTTTTTATGAAGCTTCCATCTTCAAAAAGACCACATATGGAGGTTCCATCGCCGGATAAGTTGATGATGAAGATTCCGATGTAGATTCTGTCGCCGGAGACAACTAAGATGAAGGTTTCGTCGTTGGAGAGCATGGAGAGCATCACTATTGATCTTAAATCTCAACCCAATAACCAAGAATCGCCATTAAAGTGAAGATAAACCTTAAAAGAGTAGATAAAACCACCAAAATGGTGTAGATAAGTAGAAAACATAATAAAAACCAAACTAATCTACTAACTAACCTATGTAGATGATGTCGATCCACCATTTTAGTTATCCATATTATGTTTTTGACTAACTTTCAACTTGATGTCATCTTCTACTGTGAACTTTATGTGATTTCAGAATCGAAATAGTTATACCTCTTTCATTCGTATTAAGTAATCCGTTGTATATCCCAACAATTCTTCTACAACAATTCCTTTCTTTTGTCGTTTCCGGACCATCAGTAGCCATTATTGTCAAACGCAATCTGTCTAATTTTTGTTGATGTTATGTATTTGCAATGTTCATTTTTCTTAAATAAATAGATTGTGGAAAAACTAAAAAAAAAAAGAACATAAGTACTACATCGGGTCTAAGTTACTATATCCAAAATACTCCGGACACTGCTTTTGGTGCCTTTTTTCCTCAAATTCCTCGTTGCATTCTAGATAATACATGTAACACCAATCATTTGCGAAGTGAGCTATTTGCGAAAGTGTGGTCAATGTATCCCTTGCCTGTAATAATAATAACAACACGTCAATTTTTTTCAAGGCATCCAGTTGTAAATGGTATGAATCTAATAGATTTGAATTATACCTCAATCTTAGATATCACCTTCTTCTGATCTTCTCACATAACATAGCAATTGAGGAAGGACAAATCTTGACCACTCTTTACATAGGCAGAGTTAGCCAAACTATGTTTTGCAATTGTCTTACGTGAAAATTATTATTAATCTATATTTTAGTCAGCTCCTATCGAAGCCGATCTAATTAGTCTTATAGCAAGTTAATCTTAAATATTGACCTTATCTCTTGACGAAATTATTGAAGTATTCTCAGTCATGTTATGTTTTCTGTGATCTACCCATCTGTGTCTACTCTAACTTCTAACCTAGTGAATGAAACCTATACATATTGATCCGTAATTTGATACTGTTGATTTGTCATCAAGAGGTCGCATGATCTGAGAATGTAAAATATAAAAAAATATTCTATAAACATCGGAGGCGAAATTTAGATTTATGATTTAGAGTTTTTTATGATGATTTTGATGATCAAACATAATTTTCAAACAAATATTTTAGAATGCAAATACATTTTCCCGGTTAATAAGGTTTTATATCGGGAGTTGAGTGAAAGTTGTTGTCTTTGTAGGTAGTCGTCGCGAAACAACTCGACATTGATGGTCTTTCAGGAAAAAAGAATGTAATAGTACTTGAGAGAGCGGTAATGTTCTCTTACGCGGGCACACCAATTGTCTTTATATAATACGGGTGATCGAACAGTCATGATCATATTGTCTTATACGTTCCGGTATCATCCTCAAAATATTTGGTTTTTGTCCTTATCAATCGTGCTAAAAACAACCAATTACATCTTTCACAATACAATGTTGCATGTTTTATGAAGATTATTTTTTTACTTGGTCAATAAAACTCAGTAAAAAGCAAAAACCATTATTATACACTACTATTACCAACTCCCACCACCATAAAAACCATCCACCGCCACTATTTCTTCCACCAATAGTAATGTTACCGCCTCCACCATTCACAAACACCCGCCACCGCTTATACTAACCCTACTCCCACTACCACCATTAGAATTAATTTAGTTTTTAGTAAAATTATTTATTAATAAAATTATGTATTTGTGTTAGATTATTAAAGGGACATTTATAATAGAAATTTAATGAATCATTATGAACAATCAATGAGACACTAATTAATAAAACGTTTAAAAATGGTTAAGTTGAACAAACCCCAGCGGTAAATTTATATTTTCCAAGGACAAATCCTGACCATTCTTTACATAAACAAATCGATAATAAATAATTTCATATGTTCTGATCTTGATTCGTGTCGTTCGTTTAGTTATTACATAACATGGCAATTGATTGCACCAATTTTTTAAAATGGACATGTGTTTCATCGAGTTTATTTTAACATTAGAATGATCAACCACGTTTTATACTTTATAATATAACGTTACACACTTTGTGGCGTTACGAAATTAGCATAATATGTTTTTGTTCACCAATACCCGCCACCACCAAAACCATATGAATCCACTTTTTTGATCCACCACTACCTAGTGGCGGAGCCAAGGGTTGACTAACCTGGCTCTAACCCCTTAAATTTTTAATAACTACATTTTTTTTAGTTTATTTTATAAATAGTACTTTGTCCATACATATTTATGGTTTAGTCTACCAAAGTTTACATGTTTCTTTTAAAAAAAAAAAGGCTTCCTCAATGTCAATTTTTGACTCCACCACTGTCACCATCACTGCCGCCCATCCCATGTAGGTTGTGGGATGCAATTCTAATTTTCAATCACAAATGCCATTATGAGGTTTAGACTGAACAAAATTTTGTCAATTGATTAGTTTCAATCATTTTTTTCCGTGTATATTTTTTTTTGTATTGCAATCAATTTTATTTTAACATCAAAAAATCATGATTTATACGATATAGTACCAAAGATAACAGGGTACCATTTTGGTGATCCAACTACGACCATGAAAATATTGTCTTGTATGATATCATCCCTGAAATATATGGTACCTTCCTTTATCAAAAGTGTTAAAAACAACCAACCACATCTTCCACACTACGATGTTATCGATGTTGTAACGACAACATAAAATTAATATTGTCCATCACTACTCACCAGCATTCACCGTCACTACTTATTCCACCACAAACCAGGGGCGGAGCTAGGATTTTCAGAAGAGAGGGAGAAAAAATTCTTGGCAAGCTGGATACATGTGAAAAATGGACTTTGTATTCCATTTTACGATAAAAGAACAAAAATATATATAATTGTGCTTGGCTCCTCCCTTAACCACCACTAATGTTTCGGCCTCCACCTCTTCTGCTACTCATTGTCGCAGAAAATGTCTATTGATATTATTTATCAAAATTACTTATTAATAGAAATAAATATTATAATTATTAAGAAAACATTTATAATTAAAAAATTATTAGTCATTTGTTATGAGCAATTAGTGAAACACTAATTAATAAAACACTTTATAATGAATAGATTATTTATTATGTGCAATTAGTGAAACACTAATTAATAGACCAATTCTGGTATTTAAGTTGAACAAACCACCATTGTTGATTTATCATTTCTATCAATTCCAATCAAGGTGGAACAATTGTTAGAGGACACTCTTATGACTCAATAGGTCAGGAGTTCGAATCTCCCCGTTATAATTTTTGAAATTCTATATCTTAACTTGAGTATTCATTTTTCATTCATAATATTGGAATTAACACCACGTGTGCGACTTGTAGGGTGTGGCAGGGAGAACCACATCCCTTGATTTATCTTTCCCACGGACAAATCCTGACCACCGCTAACAAAAGCAAACTTAGCCTAGCTTTGTTTTGTATTCTTGATTATGATTTTATCGAATTTATTATTTTAACACTAAGGGCCCGAGTCGGGACTGAATTTTTTTATTATTTTAACGAGACTATTATTTTATCGAGTATTATTTTAAAAAAGTTTTACTGTATATATACTAAAGGGTAGTGTTGTCATTATTAAAATTCATAATAGTTAATTATGGGCCAGATCTGAAGAAAATTTAATATTTTGGGCCTAGCAATATCATTTTCTGAAAGTATGGAGTTGACAATGTATGATCCATTTAGTGGGGCTTCTATATGTTGAACTCAACTGGAAACAGTTTCCGGTCCCGAGACTGGGTATGGATGGGGTTCTTAGAATGAACCCGATGTTTGTTAGTCCAACTCTCTGTTGGTATTTTTTTTTTTTTTTGGTAACACTCTGTTGGTATTTATTACTACCGTGTTTCAACAGTCTCTCTCTTTTTCTTTGGTTCACCGCCAACTTCTTCTAAGTAAAACCCTAAACCGGATTAGAGGATAAAAAATGGGGATACCAGCATTTTACAGATGGTTAGTTACGAAATACCCATTATCAGTTGTTGAAGTTCTTGAAGAAGTACCTGGTGTTGTTAATGGTGAAAAAATTCCACTTGATACTAGTAAACGTAACCCTAATGGTGTTGAGTTTGATAACCTGTATCTCGATATGAATGGAATTATTCATCCTTGTTTCCACCCTGAAGGCAGGGTATCATAATTTTTATAATCTCTTCCTGTTTCTCAGTTTATTTGTTTCTCTACTTTGAATTTTAATGTTTAACCTTTCTGTATATATAGCCGGCTCCTGATACTTATGATGAAGTATTTAAAGACGTATTTCGATATATTGATCGAATTTTCTCGCTTGTTCGACCTCGCAAGATTTTCTATATGGCAATTGGTGAGTTACACAATATGTGGACTGTTTATAAGTATCTTTGATTTTTTTGCACACTTTTCTTACATAAGCTTTTTCTTTGTTTCTGTTGGCTTCCTGTTGGAATAGACGGTGTTGCACCTCGAGCCAAAATGAATCAACAGAGAGCAAGGCGATTTAGGTCTTCAAAGGATGCAGCGGATGCTGTGAGTGGGTTTATATTGTTTTTTTTTTTTTTAATTTTAGTGAATACAAAATGAATCTAAAGACTGGCAAAAACAAAGTGGTATAATCAGTGTTGGATTCAGTTTTTTAGCTCTTTTACGGAACAATCCAGTCCACCTTTGCTAAACTTATTTCTTCTACCAGTGACATACTAGTGAGTAGTGATTACTGTTTACCACTTAGAAGTCCTGCTGGAGCTATTTTGAGAGTTGTTCATAACTGATTTTTGTTAGGCTGCTGAGGAGAAGCTGAAACACGAGTACGAAAAAATGTTGCCCACATTGGAGCAAGCTAAGACACTTGATTCAAATGTAATCACACCTGGAACAGAGTTCATGGCTTCATTGACATCTGCTCTTCAATACTATATACATCTGAGGCTTAATTCAGATCCAGGGTGGCGCGGAATCAAGGTAAGTTTATATGCATATTTTTCCCATTTTTATGTTGTTGTTTCCTTCCCATTTCCTGCGGATTTAGATAAGATTCTGAATCTGAGTATACTGGTATTTTGAAGGTCATTCTTTCCGATGCTAGCGTGCCGGGTGAAGGGGAACACAAGATAATGTCATACATCCGCTTGCAAAGAAACCTACCGGGATATGATCCAAACACGCGGCATTGTTTGTATGGGCTGGTAAGCAAAGTAGCTTCTTTGTTCTTGTATTTGAGATGTATTAGCTCGCTGTCTCGTAGTTAGTGTCATGATAGATTTTTGCACTACTCCCTTCTTTCAGGATGCTGACTTAATCATGCTTGGTTTGGCTACACACGAAATACATTTTGCAGTTCTCAGAGAGGTATTTGTGCCTGGAAGTACTAATTATTTTAATGGTTTTTTCCTTTTGGTGTTGAAGCGTCAAAAAATTCATTTGCTGAATTGATTTCTGTTATTGCACAGGATGTTCGTATGGACCAGAACAAATCGAAGCGGGGAGGAGAGGCGAAGTCGAAGCTTGAAGGCAAGGACACAAATGATAACATCTCGAATCAGTGCTTTGTGGTACGTTTTGTTGTTCAAATGAAATACTGAATATAGTTCACTCATCAACTCAAGTAGGTCTCTTGATTTAGTAGGTACACATTATACGTAGTCTATGTATGGTCGCATTAGCACGCCATTTAGTTACTAGATTTTATTGACTATGGAGAGGTATTTCTAATGCTAAGATGGCACATTGGCTTGGATTCGTAATTATTTTATGACCTGGAGACCAACAGTAGGTACTTATTTCTAGGTGAAGCAATTCTGATTTCTACAGCTACTACAGAAAAATACAACAGGGAAAAAAATACAACACAGAAAAAAAAACCTACAGAAATGAAAACGGCAAAAATTTATCGCGGGAAAGCAGTAACTTTGAATAAAAACCCCATTCGGCAGAAACATACAAGTGCAATTGTAGTGATTGGAGTAGTTGAAATGGTAGTGATGAGGATGATGGTGGTGTTGAAGTAGTTATGACACAATGGTAGAGGTGAAGCAATTCTATTTTCTACTGCTACTACAGAAGAAATACATGACAGTAAAAAAATAAAATAAAAACAGAAATAAAAATAAAAATAAAACCAAAAACAAGAGAATTTATCGTGGGAAAGCAATAACTTTGTATAAAAAAACCATTCGGCAGAAATATACGAGTGTACTTGTAACGATGGAGTGGTTGAAATAGTAGTGATGAGAATAATGGTGGTGTTGGAGTAGTTATGACACAGTGATAGAGGTATTGCATGGTAGGGGCTGGAGTGGTGATGCTGAACTGCCGATTTTCCATTGGTGAAGATGGCAGTGCCAATTACTACTGGTGGTGCCAGTCATAAGTTGAACGCCTTATTTGTGTAATACATTTTACTCTCTGTAATCAGAAGCGAGAACTCTGCCTGCCTTAAGTTGTAGAATAATTACCGTTAAAGTCATGTTGTACAAGACACTAAATTAACTTTTGATTTTATCTCAATCCTTCATTTGACTTTATTTGAACAACTTAACGAGTTGTGCCATTCTCATTACTTTAGTCTAACCATTTTCCTACTCATTGGCACCACTATTTTGTTACGAGATATCATAACTGTATGTTCTGTATTAAACAAATGAAGGTAGTGATTAGCTTACTAATACTGAGAAATCAAAGTTGCTGGCATGAGCAGTTTGATTGTAATTTTAGGGAGTTAATCGTGTTCCTTGACAGCCATATATATATTGTGCTTACCTCATCTATCAGTTAGTTTCCACATGGAACATAGACATTTCGTGTGAACATTTGCATGTTTTACAGGAATGTACATCCGCTGAAAGTCAAAATATCTCGTCATTTCCTGTGGTAATAACTTAATATTTTCACAATCACACCATACTTTTTGAATTTTCTATGCCAGTTTCTCAACGTGTGGGTGCTCAGGGACTACCTGGTACATGACATGAAACTACCAGGTTCAGCAGTGAAGCAAGATATAGAGCGTCTGATTGATGATTTCGTCTTCATGTGTGTGTTTGTCGGAAACGATTTTCTACCCCATGTGCCATCGTTGGATATCTCAGAGGTTGGTCTTGGAATTTGCGTTTTTTTTTTTTTTTGTAATAGACTACCATTTTTCGTGAATATAGTGTGATGCTTAAGTGTATTGCAAATTGAACTCCATTTGGGATAGAGCCAGACCCCAATCACAACTTGCACAAATGCTCATCTCATCACAGCTGATTCTAAAGTCTGATTAGTGAATACATGATTGTATTCTGTTGTGAAATATAACAGTTTTTTAATGACGCAGGGAGCGCTTGATCTACTAATGGATGTGTACAAAAAGGAATTTGTCAGTATGGGTGGCCACCTTACCAATTCTTTTGAGGTGCATATATTGCATATTGATTTGAAGCAGAAGAGTGCAGAACCATATTGTTTTTCAACCTTCTCTTTTTCCTTTCCCGAGCATCACTTTTATCTATTCTGTCATGTTAGTTGCTTCTTGGCAGAATTTATTGAAATGTTTCAGTGGTATGCCAGATCAAAACCTTTAAAATTTCCGATTTTCTGATTCCTGAAAGGCATGCAGGCTGTTAAGAGAATAATTTTCTTCTTATTTTTCCATTAACATGGCTATACGATGTTGACTAGTGTCTGGTTATGTTCTCGCCGTTCACTTGCTCAGATTTTGTAGTCCTGTAAAATCTGTTTTGGACGTAATATGATATTTTATTATGAATTGAGTTATAGGGTTACACAGACAAATGAAATTAGGAAACTAGGAACCATCATCAGAAACTTTTAGTAATGAAGATAGGGGTTCAAGAATGGTAAAACCATCCTCTCTCTTACTGTTCATCCTCGCTTATATGATTAGGATCTGCATTCCATAGAACATAACAGGTTATTCCTTTAGTGACATACATCAGAGACCGTATTTTGTGGCTTTCAGATCTAAAATATTTTTGTGCTACATTTTGGGTTTGTGAGCTAATATCTTACTTAAACCTGATGCTACTTTCCTGGTCACCGGGTGTGGGCTCAACCTCGCTCCTTGGTATTTTTTTAGTTGAAGTTTGGGTAGCTTAGCGTCACCTTTACATATTTCGATATTCATGCTTCTTTTCGGGTTTGTTTATGCTTAAGAATTCTACATTCCGATTATCGTTGCTTTCATGTGCTTGCACATTATCTTTGCCATTTTTTGAGCCACCATTTGAGTACAATTGCTCTCATGTGCTCCGGATCTATAGTAGATAATCTTTATCATCTTTCGGTTAGCCACCGCATACTTCTGCATTGTACCGTACATGAAGACATATGTGATCTTTCTGGTGTTCTAGTTTGGGATTGGCAATTCTCTTCCTTTCCATTATACACTTATTAAACAATTTTATTTGTAGGTTAACTTGAAACGCGTTGAGCACTTCTTGCAAATGGCTGGGCTAAATGAAAATGCCATCTTCAGAAAACGTAGCCAGGTTCTATATTTCTCATATTTTCTTTTCTTATATTTTTTAAATACAAGAATTGCCGCAGAAAACATATTAACTTACCCATGCAGTTGATATGTTCTTTCGTTCTATTCTGTTACAAATATTAAACCATTTCTAACTCATCTCAGGAAGTTTCTGAACAATGACATGACTACCCTTGAGAGAATATTGGTTATAAGTGATAACGTGTCATGCATGTACAGTTGTACTATGACAAATTCTATTGACTGTTTCTTATTTTCTTTTGTATTATTCCCTCCGTCCCACTATTAAGTGACCTATTTGATTTTAGATTTTGTCCCACTAATAAGTGACCTATATCACTAAACAAGGAGATATTTCTAAAATTATCCTTTTAGTTAATTATAAAAAAATAAGAAATATGCATAATTTGATAGGCATGTTTATATTCGTTACGTAGGTGTTTTAAAATGCTTTTCAATGGTACGAAGTTTGCGAACATCCGTGGAGTAGTTTGAGAGATAAATCATTTCTAAATTTCATTAGTTATTATCCATCAGGGTATAATTGTAAAAAATGCTTAAAATTACTCTTTTCCTTGCTTGCCTTAAAAATTGTGCAAACTTAAACTAGGTCACTTAATAGTGGGACGGAGGGAGTATTTCTTTAATGGTCTTTTACCCCGCCTTTCATGAGTCTTTTAGCCCTGATCTAGAAAAATAAAAACAAAATCTTAACTGTACTTTTTGTTCCATGGCACTGAAGTTGGTCCAGAAATAACTTGACTGTGATGATCAGGTAGAAAAAGAAAAGCGTCAATTCTTTAAGGATATTCCGGGTGTAAGCCGTGGTGGTTTCAAAGGCACTCATAGGCTTCCTGAGCAAAAGAAGAATCCTAAAGCTTTCTGGGAATTTCTTGAGCATAGCTCAAAGACAGTGTCTGCTACATTAGGAAATGTGAGTATTTGGTGAATGTTTGGTCTTCAAGTGGAGTTTCCCTTTTAACGATTATCTGATGCTCTATAGATTTGTCAGTCATGGTATGTACTCTATCTGACAATATAAAATTGATAACTGCTTGCTTGATTCAGTCTGGTGCAGAGGAGGTTCCACCCCCCATCATTACTACAGCATCTAACGGCACACTGGCAGTAGTTGACAATGTTTGATTTCTCACCCCTTCTCTTTTATTCTTATTAAAGTTTAATCAAAGTTCCACCAACTTAGATTAGATGTTTCAATTCTTTAGGATTGGTTGTTTTCATGTACACTCTTTTCTTCTTGTTAAGACACTGTTTGTTTTTCAGGTGAAACTAAAGCAAGTTTCTTTTTCATCTTAAGCATAACTGACATTTCGTTAGATTCATCATTCATCCTACAAGATAATCAGCGTGACATTTAAAAACTGATAACCACGTTTTTTATTTAGTCTGGTGTAGAAGAGGCGTGGACCCACATCACTGCTTCAGCTGCTCCAGCATCTAGTGGCATAACCGCATTTGTTGACAATGTCTGTTATCTTTACCTTTTAATTCTTACTGAAATTTTAAGTTGCTAATCATGGTTTATTTTAGACTTTTCATCTCTTTACCCTAAGTGGTTCTCACCTGCATTCCTTTTTCATCTTTCTTTTACATTGTTCTTGCAATCTTGTGTTGCCAATAGTGATTTACTGTCTTGGGCATGATATCTGGATATGATAGGTTAAACTGGGAGAAGAAGGCTGGAAAAAAAGATGCTATGCTGAGAAATTTGAAGCTGATACTCCAGATGAGATGGAGAAGTTTCGAGCACATGCAGTAAGTAAATTTGAATTCTTGAGTACAGTATTAATTTGAATTATTCCAAGGTTCTTCTTTCCCACTGTGGTTGTAATAATATGAGTTTCATCAATTCCATCCCGGTAAAGGTTTCTGGTAGCATGGGTCATATTCAGTTTATTACTTGTTTTCTTCTCACATTGGTTTTTGCCTCTGGAAACATACACGATGCATCCATTTCTTTTGCCCCCCTGAAATTCACATTCTTTAACGGTTGCAAACACCAGCCATTCTTAGAATATACAGGGCCCCTTTTTTGTAGAATACAATCTCCAGTTTCTGTTTGTATACATCATACCTATATTATCGACACTAAAAAAACATACTTGATGTTGATATGCAATTCTTTGAGTGGTTTCCCAACAAAAAATAAATAATTCAATCTGCAGGTACTGAAATATATTGAGGGGATCTGTTGGGTCATGCATTACTACTACCAAGGAGTTTGCTCCTGGCAATGGTGAGGGCAGATATCTTCACTTTATAATTTTAGAAAACTTGTTGTTTCTTGGTTCTCACTTCTTATGTTGAACTTCACAATGATTGTTAATTTTTTGAGCGTATTAAATACCCCACCCAAATGGTTAGGATGGGCCTTTATGATGAACAAGGTTGTTTTGATCATCTTTATAGTTTGTCCATGATTTTTTCCCTCTCTACCATGAGTCGGTCAAAATTGACTACAAAACTGTATACCCCAGGTTTTATCCATACCACTATGCTCCATTTGCTTCTGATTTTCATGGTTTGGAACGATTAGAGATCCACTTTACGCTCGGGGAGCCCTTCAAGCCATTGAATCAGTTGATGGCTGTTTTGCCAGCAGCAAGGTATGCTGTTAAGATTATCTTTTTCCTTGGTAATCTGATCTCTCAATATGATGGCTGATCCAAATTATTCACACCTGCAGCTCGCATGCGCTCCCCGTGCTTTACAGAAAATTGATGACAGATTCAACATCACCTATTTTGGATTTTTACCCAGAAGGTAGGATATTATTGCCAACAGCCTGTGTTAGTTTTTTCACAGTAACAAATTTTTCTCCTAACTAGAAAGAAGCAACTTCTGTTGCAGATTTTGAGCTCGACATGAATGGGAAACGCTTTGCATGGCAGGTAAATTTTGCTTGTTCTGGTGTCGTAATATGACAGAGCCAAGTAGCTTACTCTTAAACTAAGTCTTTTTGTTTGTGTTCTTTGCTGTGGTAGCTTGCATTTGTTTTCGGTTCCATGATGTAATTAATTGTATTAGCAGGGATTGATACCAAACATGCAAATGTTATTGAGTAGCCATTTTTTTTTTTTTGTTAACGGGTGTTCAGGCTGTTTGTAAATTGCCATTTATAAAAGAATCTCGCCTTCTGGCGGAGATTGCAAAGGTGGAGCATTCCTTAACAGTAAGTAAAATTTTGTGAATGTTTGTTGAGCAGATTCTATTTTAGAAGTTACCATCTATTCTCTGAGGTTTTGGAATGACAGCGTTTCTTGCTTTAGGAAGAAGAAAAGAGGAGAAACAGAGTGGGTTTGGATGGGCTATTTTTCCACATTTCACATCCTTTGGCGAACAGTGTTTTTTCATTTTGTAAGAATATGAAGGATCACCCAAAATTATCAATGGCCAAGGTCAAACGGAGAATCAATCCGGGTTTCAGGTTCGGATAGCTAGTAAAATCTTGTACTGCAGATTTAACACGTTCATATCTTCAATAGATTAAGGTTTAGAATCTCGTCATGTCTAAATGGTTGCTAGTAGAAGCTGAAGGAAAAATTTGATATAGGGTGCTTTATTGGCTATTGAAGGACAGCCTCAGTTGGGTAGTATTATCACCCATCCGTGGGTAATTACTGATGGTGATAAAAAGTTAGAAAACCCTACAAATATGAGTTATACATACCACCTTCGTATTTCCTGAATTTCAGTTCATGTTACTTTCTTCTTCCGACTTATTGCTTAGCAATGTCATATGAACAGCGGAGGGATGAATGGGTACATGTATATATCTGCTGAACCTGTTCAGAAGCCTGAAATCTGCTCGCCAGTTGAGGACATGGATATTATAAAATCAAATAAAGTCATGTAAGTTACACATCTGATCCTATTTTGATGTTCCTAACCTGATTGGGACAATACATCATCATCGTCATCGTCTTATATCGACAATCTGTTTGTCTTTTGATCTCCACAGAGCTATCTTTTATAAACTGCCACCTCGTCACCCTCACATCCCAAGGCCACCAGAAGGGGCGGTCATCCCTAGGAAGGTATACAGTGACATTTTCCTTAATTAGTGGCTGCTTTGTTAACTAATCCAATAAAATAAATATAACATGATTTGTTTCAACTTTACTAATTGATTTAGCTCTCGAAATCTCTATCAGCCAATGTATTATCCTGTAACCTTCTTTTTCGATTCTTTGGCTCATCAAGATTGTGCGAAGGAAAGATATTTTGTTATCGGGAAAGTTATGGCACGAGAAGTCCAGCATCTTTGGATGTGATTCTGAAAGGTAATCAACTATCACCACTTGTGATCTCAGAGAAATATGTTCTATCTACGTCTTTCAACATTTCCAGTTTCTTATTCGCTTCACCATCAATGCTGGGTTCAAAGTACCCGACCTGTTTGTTTGATTGCTTTATGTAAATTTCTGGTAATCAGTATGTTATATTTTCAACCTACTGTGTGCAGTTCCACAGTGAAGTCTATTTCAGGAAATCTTTTGGGAGAGTTGTCTCATAGACTCATATTGAGTTATTATGAACGAGACGTGAACGAATTAACTCTCCCATGTGTTACTGAGCCGAAAGTTCAGGTGACCAAGCAAGGGGTGAAGAGGGAGCGTCAACAAAGTGGGGATTCTATCCCAGGTAAAAAAATGAGCTTGATAAAGACCGTCCCTGAGAAGAATATAATGGAGATCTGTGAGGGTCCAGAAGATGTCAGATCTATGATATTTGACGATGTTACTACTGCTACAGTTGCCACCCCATGTGAAAAAAGCTCGAAAGAAACAGCTTGTGAGAAGACCAAGGAGAAAAGTGAGACCGTCAACAGAACAGGGAAAAGGAAACGGAATGGACATGCTGAGCGCCTTAAAAAGTGGAAACTAAATCAGAAGGCAACCGCAGATCTCAATGACAGCAAAGCTGGGAAAAGGGAACGGAGTGAAAAAGATGGTGAGCGCCTGAAAAAGAAGACAACCCCAAAACTTGTTGGTAATGTTAGAGTCAACAACGCAGGGAAAAGGGAACAGAGTGAAAAAGATGCCGAGGGCCTGAAAAAGAGGAAACTCAAGCAGAAGACAATCCCAGAACTTGATGGTAATGTTACTACGACTACTGCTGCTGCTGCTACAGTTATCACCCCATGTCAAACAGGTTCGAAAGAAACCGCTTGTGAAAAGATCAAAGAGAACAGTGAGAGCGTCAACAAAGCAGGGAAAAGGAAGCATTGTGATAAAGATTCCAAGCGCCTAAAAAAGCGTAAACTAGAAGACAACCCCAGAACTTGATGGTAGTGTTACCATTAATGCCACAGGTTCTGCCCCATGTCAGACTAGCTCTAAAGACACATCTTCTGAGAAGATATCAGAGAATGGTGATATTATCATGGCGAGCAACAACAAGGCAGGGAACAGCAATAAAAACGCTCTAAAGGATGCATAGAAGAGTGGAATTATAAAAAGGAAAGGAGGACTCATTTAGAAGGCCAAACTCTGGTGTAAAAGAATACCTGCAAGTGTGGAACGATAAAAAGAAGAGATAAACAGCACCTTGCTCAGAAAGCAAATTTTCGTGCTACATTTGAAGTTTTCTAGTTGTTATTTGTTGTATTGGTACTATAATCTGAATCCACTTTATGTTTTCTTATATGTTATTTGTTGTATTTTTTAAATATTATTACATGAAACTAGTTCGAAGCCTAACAAGCTAAGCTCTAACGACATACTACTACATTAATTGGACAGGTTGCTGTGTTAGCCTACCAGCGAGCCTCATGGATAACCTTGCCAAGAGGAGCAAGTCAACTCTACATTCCATGTTAATTTCTGCAATATTACGTCATTGGAGGCTCGAACCTGTGACCGGCGAGATTGTGTCACAAGGGGGGCAAGCCAACTCTACTTTCCATGTTAATTTCTGCAATATTACGTCATTGGGGGCTCGAACCTGTGACCTCCTGGAACGCATCAAATTTTGGGAAACGGGGATGACCAGTTGAGCTAGGGCCCGTTTTTTGTTGTATTGGTACTATAATCTGAATCCACCCAATTTTGTGCGTCTAAGAGCAACCACAATAGAGAGTAAAACTATAAATACGAGGAGCTTCAATCAAATTCATGGGGGTGTCCCCCTTGGTAACATCTACCTCTCCGTCCTCATTTTCATTTGCAATTACTCTGAGATATTCACTAGGAGTAGGAGGATTAACGTTGGCTGCAGGTTCAGTTCAAAGATAAAGATATAAAGAATATTAATATAGGGAGATATGCCAAAAAAAAAAATTAAAAAAAATTGTCTAATTCAAAGTGTGTAAATGATAATGGATGTGGATGTCTTCCTTAATAATTCAAATGAGCAACAAGTCTTATATGCTTTAGCGGAAGAAGAATTTATCGATGGAATTAGACAAAACCAGAGAATGATAATCTTGATGATGGTAGTACGGAGATACAAAAAATTTCATTCCAAGAAGCTTTAAACATGCTCGACAAGTTGGAAATGTTTTGCCTTCAACAAGAAGGTGCACATGGTAATGAGGTCTTACGCATTCGCAAATCAAAAGATGCAATAATAATCCAAAAAATTACATCATTTTCTCAAACGACTATAGATAAGTATTTTAGTTCATCTTAAATTTTGATGTAAAAACATCTATAAATTTTCAATAGTGACGATTATATTAATATATGAAAGTAAATTCCTTATGGCGGGACTAGAAAAATCTATTAATATTAAAATATGGAGTTTATTACTATTTATAACTGGCCCAAGTTGGGACTATGATTTTTTATTAATATATAGAGTTTATTAGTATATGAAATTTTTACTGTATAAAGCTCGGTATATATAGAGCTCAATATTCTTAATATAAGGAAAAACCTATAAATTAGGAAAAATATATTGTAAATAAGGTGAGTATTTATCCTATAGAATGCAACACTCCCCCTCAGGTTGGCGCATAGATATCACACATGCCCAACTTGTCCAGAAAACTTAAGTACTCCTGCTTACTCGATACTGAGTGAGTAAAGATGTCAGTGAGCTTATCTTCAGAACGAATCGGTGGTAACTCAATAATCTTCTTGTCCAACTTCTCTTTGATGAAAAATCTATCAACCTCCACGTTTTAGTACGATCATGTTGTACATGATTATATGCAATATCACGTGCAACTTTATTATCACAATACAAAAGAATTGGTTCCTTAGGAAGAAACCCCAAATCCTTGACATGAAACTTTAACCACAAAGTTTCACAGATACCATTCACCAAACCTTTAAATCCATCCTCTGCACTTGAACGTGAAACAACATTTTGTTTTTTGCTTCTCCATGTAAGTAGGTTACCTCCTATAAAGGTAAAGTGGCCCGCAGTAGAGCGTCTGCCATCTATTTCTCCCGCATAGTCTGAATCTGTATATGCTACAATTCTTCGAATCTTCATTTTTAGAAAATAAAATCCCTTTTCCAGGAGCAGACTTCAAATACCGCAAGATACGTATAACTGCATCCATGTGTTGCTCTCCTGGATTGTGCATAAATTGGCTAACAACAGTAAGTGCATAAACAAGATCTGGCCTCGTGTAAGATAGATACATCAATCTTCCCACAAATATTTGATATCTTCCTTTATCAACATGTATTTGATCAGTCTCAATACATAGTTTCACCATTTCTTCCATAGGTGTATGAACTAGTTGGCATGCTGACATGCCTACTTCTTGTAATAAATCAAGGATATATTTTCTCCGTGATAAGAAAATTCCCTTACTAAATTGAGATACTTCAATCCCAATGAAGTATTTTAGTGAACCAAGGTATTTTATTTGAAACTCCATAGACAAGTAGTTCTGTAGAGATCTTCTCTCTTCTGGATCATTTCCTGTCACCACCATGTCATCCACATATATGATGAGAGCTGTAATTTTATCTTTCCTTTTATTTATGAACAAAGTATGATCAGAGTTACTCTGACGATATCCAAAGTTCCTCATAGACTTGGTAATCTTACAAACCACGTTCTTGGAGATTGTTTTAGTCCATACAATGATTTATTTAGCTTACATACCTTTTTACTATGGGATGAAGAAATAGGAATACCTGGCGGAAGCTCCATGTACACTTCTTCAGATAATTCACCATGCAAAAAGGCATTTTTTACATCGAACTGCTGTAAAGGACAGTCCAAGTTTGTAGAGAGAGATAACAATACTCGCACTGTGTTGATTTTAGCTACATGAGCAAAAGTTTCAGCACAATCTATCCCATAAGTTTGGTTGTATCCCTTAGCAACTAATATTGCTTTATAGCGTTCACTCTCACCATTTACCTTGTATTTAACTGTGAAGACCCAACGACATCCCACAATCTTTCTTCCTTCTGGACAATCAACATAATCCCTAGTACCATTTTCTCTTAAGGATCTCTTTTCTTCTTCCATAGCTGTCTTCAGTTTTGAATGAGCTAATGCTTCCTGCACATTGTTAGGAATGAAAACAGCAGATAGTTGATTCACAAATGCTTTATTTGTTTCAGATAAACGGTGGGTAGAGACATAATGGCTCGTATGGTACTTGAACTTACTAGATATTTCTGGTTCATATGTGGGTTTAGGAATACCTCTGTTTATACGCTGCATAAGCTGTTTTCTTGATGATTATGGAACATCATGGGCAGACGATTGGTTAGGTGTATCATCTTCTTGAAGTACTGTAAACTCTGGAATTTCTTCTCTTAGAACATCTGGAATTTGTTCTCTTAGAACTTCTTCTTGAATTTCAGTATTCTGATTCGATACTGTATTTCCTGATTTTGTTTTTTCTCTTAAAAATTCTTCATCTCTTATAATTTCTTCATCAGCAGATTGACTGATTATATCATCAAGGCAAGTAATAACATATACATCAGTATCAGATATATCGTCATCATAGTTAAGAGTCTGAATTTCCTTGTGGTATTTCCCCTGAAATTCAGACTCACATTACAAATACATGGAATCTTCGTGAAATA
Source organism: Papaver bracteatum (assembly GCA_023529315.1). NCBI lineage: Eukaryota > Viridiplantae > Streptophyta > Magnoliopsida > Ranunculales > Papaveraceae > Papaver > Papaver bracteatum. The sequence goes on from JAJJWX010000603.1 coordinate 3,054,004, forward strand.
CAACATAAAAGTAACGAACATACGTTTGGTTGGAGGATGATAACAACAGTTTCCCTTTTATGTTGTTGCATATCCTACTAATACACATTTCAAAGCTCGAGGAGCCAAATTATCACGCTGACTGTTGTATAGATGTACAAAAGCTACACAACCAAACACCCGAGGTGGTAAATTTGGAAAAGTTGGAGCGACAACTGCATTAGTAAGAGCTTGATATGGTGTCTGAAACATAATGTTACTAGAAGGTACTCGATTTATAAGATATGATGCAGAACTAAGTGCCTCACCCCAGTATGACAATGGCATATGTGCTTCTATCAATGAAGCACAAACAACTTCTAATAGGTGACTATTTTATCTCTCAACTACTCCATTTTTCTGAGGTGTATTAGAACATGTATTTTGATGAATAATTCCATGTCCCTCCAAAAAATGTTGAAGGTCAGAATCCATATATTCACCACCATTATCACTACATATTACTTGAACTTGTTTGTTGTACTGAGTACTAATCATTTTATAAAACCATTAAAATAACGTAGTAACTTCACTTTTAGTCTTCATTAGGCACACCCAAGTCATCCTAGTGCAATCATAAATAAACGTAACAAACCACTTTGAACCACCCAAATTAGTGACATTAGACGGCCCCCAAACATCAGAATGTATAACCATAAAAAGAACTAGACTCTTATTGAAAGATACTGGAAAATAAGCTCGGTGACTTTTTGCAAGTTCACATACTTCACAATGAAAACTAGAGATATCAAGTTTTACAAACAAACTAGGAAATAACTTTTTCAAATATCCAAACGACGTATGTCCCAATCGTTGATGCCATAATAAGATTTGAGATTTATATATTTCCCCCTCGGAACCATTAGAAAATAGAGCTTGACGCAGCTTATCAAAACTACTCGACATCATATCAAGCTCTTACTGAAGCAGTTGTCGCTCCAAATGTTCCAAATTTACCACATCGGGTGTTTGGTTATGTAGATTTTGTACATCTATACAAGAGTCGGCATGATAAGTTGGCTCCTCGAGATTAGAAATATGTATTTGTAGGATATGCAGCAACAAAAAAGTTATACCGTTGTTATTATCCTCCAATCAAACGAATGTTCGTTACTTTAGATGTTGCATTTCATGAAGATTCCATGCATTTTTTCATGTGAGTCTGAACATCAGGGGGAGTACCAAAAGGAAATTCAGACTCTTAAGTATGATGACGATATATCTGATACTGATGTATCAGTTATTACTGGCCTTGATGATATTATCAGTCAATCTGCCAATGAAGAAATTATAAGAGATGAAGAAGTTTCAAGAGGAATTTTAATGCTGCTTCGGTATCAACAAATAATAAAAGGAATTCTAATGTTTCTTCGGCTCCGATACCATGTTTGAAAAAGCGGGGGTCTAACAATCACACCCAATATTTCGTTCGGAAATCTGTATGGACTAACTCCAATATAATTCCAAGAGAATCAACTAGATAGTCAAACTCAATCAAGGAAAGATATCCAAGAGTTATATCTCTTTCTCAAATCAATTAGCAAATCAACATAATGGAATCCGTGAACTGATTGGTATGAGATTAACTTGAACGGTACTAAAGACCAATGTTCAAGTGTCAATCAATTTCTATCAACAACCAAAGGTTGGATTTACCATTTGAATGAACTACGCACAACCTGTGATATTTCAATTATATAAACAAATATAATGCGGAAAATAAATAACACAGACACAAGAAATTTTGTTAACGAGGAAACCGCAAATGCAGAAAAACCCCGAGACCTAGTCCAGTTTTGAACACCACACTGTATTAAGCCGCTACAAACACTAGCCTATTACAAGTTAACTTCAGACTGGAATGTAGTTGAGCCCTAACCAAGTCTCACACTGATTAAGGTACGGTCTCGTTCCTTACTTATTTGAATCCTAGAAAGACTCTACGCACTTGATTCCCTTAGCTGATCTCACCCACAACTAAGAGTTGCTACGACCCAAAGTCAAAGACTTATAAACAAATATGTCTCACATAGATAAATCTATTCTGATAGATAAATCTATCTCCCACAGAAGTACATATGAAGTTTTGTTTCGTTTTTTGATAAATCAAGGTGAACAGGAACCAATTAATAATACGGTCTTATATTCACGATGAACAACCTATAAATATCAATCACCTCACAATAACTTAACTATATGGTAGTTGAAGAAGTTATTGTGGAATCACAAAGAATGAAAAGAAGAACTTTGTGATTAATTTTTATATCTTAGCTATCAAAGATAAATCTCGAGAAAATATTAGAGAAGATAGTACTCAATATGATAGAACAAGTAATATCATAACACACAACTACAGAGAAAATAGTTGGGTACGGCTTCAGAATCCCAATGAGGTCTTTAAGTCATTAACCTATAATGGTTTTAGGAAAAACCTAGGTTAAAGGAGAATTGGCTCTAGTTGCAACTAGTATCACACATAAGTGTGGGGATTAGGTTTTCCAGTTGCTAGAGTTCTCCGTTATATAGTCTTCAAATCAGGGTTTGCTAGCTTAGAAACAAAGCAATCAATATTCACTGTTAGATGAAAACCTGATTTAAGATTCAAGTTAAGTTTGCTTAAAATCTTAGCAATATCTCTCCACTGTTAGATGGTTAGCTTGTTACACACAAATGAAAAATACCTTCATTTAGATATGGGTAACCGTACCTAAACGTGTATATTGAGTTGACTCAATAATAGTTTATCGAAGTTAGCCATATGAACACTTTTGTATTAACTGCATTCATCTAACACTTCTAGATCAAATGGATCTAATTGTGTTACTCATAGAGTTGTTCAATTGTTTATATTCTCATAGAAGTATACAAGAAAAAATTGAAACAAAATCGGATTTGATTCATGATTGTACAAAGTACTTATTATCAGTTCATGAACATTAAGCCACGGCTTGCAAAAATTGCATTTGTTAATTTATAAATGTATTTGTTCATGAGTATGAAATCATATTAAACCGATTTTAGAACTTTAACCACTTAGTTTGCAAACGGGTACGCAAATTTAAGTTCCGGACTTTGGTCTTGTCCGACAGTTAGCAAACCGGTATGCATATTGTCGTCCCGAACCTAACTCAGGAAGAACCATTCGCATACTGGTATGCATACTTGGTTCCCGGACTTTAACAGTTAAAGCCGTTCGCATACTGGTATGCAAACTTGGTTTCCGGACCTGAATCATACTACAACAGTTTGCATACTAGTATGCATACTATGTTATATCCAGACAATGGTTAATTGTTCTAAACTCCCATTTCAATCTTTGAAACATCCTTAGAAGACGACCATAGTTGTCTCACATAAATTATTAGCTTATAAGAAATTTTCAAGTGATCGAATGATCAATACAAAACATTCCGAGTCGACATCAAATGACCGTCTCACACAAATCATGTAAGATGTTTCAAGGCAATTTTCACATGATCATATTTTGACTTATTATTTAGTTTCCAACAAATAAATTGTTTCCAATTAAACTCGTCAAGAATAATGATGAACATAGTTAAAGCAAAAATCTTCCAACATATATTTCGAGAAATAGATAATCGAGTTAAACTCATCTCGAAATATAAAATATGTATAATGTAAAAGTCTATATAGATATATGACTTAGTCTCAATAGGAGATAGAATAGAATAAACTTCTGAGTGATAGATAAGTTTTAGTCTCCACATACCTTTTGTTGATGAAGTTCCTCCAAGCTCTCCTCACTAGATCTTTGTCTTCAATCGATGAACGTCGTGAATTCTAAAGCTCAACTACACATTCTATCCTAATCCGAGACATAGATATAAGTAGACTAGAAAACAAGACCTATAATTTTGATCACCTAAACTTAACAAATAAGATTGAGATAGCAACATTTGTGAGTTCGACCAAGAAGTACTCTAACAATGTTAAAGTCTATGGGCATCCAACTCAAAACCAATTGGCAATAAGTGGAGTGACCCTTCCATATTATATTTAAGTTAATTAAGGGGATATTAGCAATGTGGGACTATTATCCACACGCCCCCTCACGTGTAAGGAAAGTAACTTGGCCTAACACATGGACCTACGTACGTAATGACTAAAGTCGGGTCATGGGTGCACAAGTGACGAGTTCAGTCACGGTGGACAAAATCGGGCCTACACCCCGCGTACGTTCCTAGCTTTAATATCATATCCAAGTAATATAGCTTCCAACGCTTAACACCATAACCAAAAGAGTCAGGACAAAAAATACAAAAGAGTCAAGCCAAAATACAAAAGAGTCAGGCCAAAAAATTACCACACAATGTAAAGTATTAGTTATTTGGGGAACTGATAACAGATTACAATCTAAGGTGGGAACTACCAAGATAAAATCTAAGTTCAAAATTTCAGTGAGGGATACTGATCCTTCACCATAAATTAGAGCTTGTGAGCCATTTGCAGTGGAGACTGTTTCTTGTAATGATGGTTTAATGTATGAAATTTGTCTGGAGTTAAATGTCATATGGTATATGGAACCATAATCAACTATCCATGAATTATTCGAAACAAATGAAGAGATATTTAAAATCTTACCATTATCACCTACTCTTGCAACTGATGCAGTTGTTACCATTGAATTATTTTCTTTCTTTGTTGAAGCCGAAATAGCATTAAAATTCCTCTTTGACTCCTTCTTCCTCTTGAGATGTTGATCCCACCATTCCGGATATCCAACCAGCTCAAAACAAATGTTTTTTGTATGTCCAGTTTGATTACATTGGGTATACTTGATTTTAGACTTTTCCACCTCCTTTGAATATCTCTGAAAGGATCCCTTTTGATTGTACCAGTTCCGAGTTACCATAACACAAGGTTCAATTTCTTCTGATTTTTCAACCATCGTTGTACGTCGAACAGATTCACGAATAAAAAGTGCATAACATAATTCCAATTCAGGAATAGGATCCTTTCTCAAGATTTCACCACGGATCTGCTCAAAACTTTAATCTAACCCAACAAGGAAGATATGCAGCCTTAGTCGCTGAATTGATTTTCGATAGGTTTCAATATCATTTGTATTCTCCATAACCACTTTATCACGATGTTCCAACTCTCCAAAGATTTCAGTTAGCTCTCTATAACAAATAGAGAGTGCGCTGCTATTTATTTTTTTTGCAAAAAAACGCTCGTTGATTCAGAGTAAATACTTGTAGTTCATCATCTCCATCATAAAAGGCTTTAAATAGTGCTTCCCAAATATCTCGAGCAGTAGGAAATCAAATATATCTCTTCATGATTTCTGGTGACATGGACATCAACAACCATCTCTTGACTTTTTGATTATCTATGTACCACTTTCATATCCCTCGTCTTCTTCGATAGTTTGGCGGCAGATTTGTTAGATTTTTCTATATTCTCTTTATGTCTTAGTTTTTCAGATTTATCATATAGTCCTGAACCACTGCCCATGATTCAATAACCCTAGCTCTACGATACCAAGTTCAAATATAAAGATATAAAGAATTTCTGATTTTTAGATTACTCAATTGGTTACACAGCTCATGGTATATATAGAGCTCAATATTATTAATATAGAAAAGACCTATAAACTAGGAAATGATATAATGTAAATAAGGTGAGTATCTATCCTATAGAATGAAATAGGTTCAGCCACTTGCATTGGAATTAGGGTGACAACAGTTGTAAGCAGATTTGGAAATTGGAAATTGGGGATCCTGTTATTCTATCCTTTCTCCGAAATTACTTATTATTTTAGTTTATCATCTTGATTTTTTAAATATAGCTTTTATATTCCCAAAATATATACACCCGTATTCATTTATCTCTTTTAAATTTAAATGAGGTTTAACACATATCCATCTGAATTTTGTTTAGAATCCTTGATTCACATCACTCTTCCTACTGAATAAGTTAATAGCTTGTTTTCCTTAACAATGATCCACATGAAAAAATTATCTATAGGCATTGGTGCACTTCCAACTATCAAATTCAGCTCTATAAAGTTTCTTAAAGTCCATTTCTCGCATTTTCATTTCCCATTCAGAGCTGCAACCACATTTATCTAGTCACCTTTTGGATGGAAACTAGATGCTATTTCTTTTATCCCACAAAACTACCTCAATAAAATCCCTTGCCCTTGCCTCATCTAGCTCACTACACCCAAAGAGATATCTAACGACCACACCGCATAGGACTTTATAGAGGTAACAAACAACAATAAGTAAACCGCATGTAAATAAATACGAACACAAGGAGTTAACATGGTTCGGACATTTCAAGATCTACATCTGCCAGAAGGAGAGTATATTTTATTAATATGGTTACGAGGTCTTACCCTTTTGCTCAAACTCTACAAGAGTGAACTTTCTTCTCTCTCGCTATTTCACTTCCACTTCAATGTTCTCTCAAACTGGCTATTTTTAATCATATCCCGTTCCTTTACGCAAGCCAAATAATTATAGACATAAAAGGTTTACAAGATATGCCGGGGTTTCTGATATCCTGACGCATCGTTCTTTATTCTACAGTTGTAGCCCTGCGTTAAATGTGATGTATCTGGTTGAAACTTGGATATCAGATGGTTTGAATGCCATTCCACGCGTCACCTCAGAGTTGAGGCGGTGGATATATTGGTTCTGGTGTAATCAGATTTTTGACCTCCTTCGCCGTAATATCGACTCCCTTTACGCAATTCTGAACTAACCTTTTTTTTACTCCAATACAACTTATCCTTTTTTAAGGAGAATTCTCATCTATTTATTTGTCTCATGTCTGTCTTCTGAAATGTGTCCACATAGCCATCTTTTTTCCCCTCACAATTTGATCATTTTCGTTTCATCTTCCCAACGGGTATGATCGGAAGAAAATTAGGTTTTTACTTTTCAACTGTCGCTATGTACCGAATATCACGCCACGTCTTTACTTTATGACTTGTTTCACCAACAATGTCGGTTTTATATACTTACACTCTTCTTACACTCTGTTATTTATTTATGGGAAAAAAACGGTTTTGTCCAAAAAACCCTCCAAAAGTACGGATTAGTCCAGCACTAGTTGACTCGGTACAAATTAGTCCAGAATTTATTTAAAAATGTGTGAAGACACTTGTATCCTTCGCGCGAGTTTCATAAAGCACACGTGCGGCGAATGTAAACAAATATGTAACTGACATATTGAATATGGATGCGACACGTTCGTTAAAAAAAAAACTGAAAAAATAACGGAAAAATAAATTAAATAATTTAGTCTAACCGAGAGAGAAGAAAATCAGAGAAGAAAGAAATCAGAAACTTTAAGCTAACCGACAGAGATAACACAAAATCAAAACCCTAAATCGTCATAATCAAATACCATTGATGGATGCAGTAGCAATAACATCATGGTAAATCCAAAAACAGTAGCTAAAAAGAGAAAATCACAAGAATTACATGAAGTAGAAGAAACTCCAAAATCATCAACACCTAAGATGAGATCAAAATCTTCAAAGAGTACAGCGGATTCAAAATCAATTGTAGTAGCGGAAACTTCAAAATCGTCACCACCTAAGATGACATCAAAAACTTCAAAGAAATCACTAACTAAGAAGAAAAAAGTAGGTTCAACATCTGGTCAAGGATCAAAAGGTAACAAATCATCTGCTACTTTCATATATTGGCCTTCTTTTTGTGTTTTGAAGTTGTTTTCTCATACTTGTGGTACTAGTGTTCAGATTTGTACACCAGCATGCTATTGCAGCAACATATGGCTAGTTGTGTATGTTTTGAAGTTGTATTTCTCATACTTGTGGTACTAGTGCATAGATTTGTACACCATCATGTTATTTCAGCAACATATGACCAGTTGTATATGTTTTGAAGTTGCTTTTCTCATACTTGTGGTACTAGTGCACATATTTGTATACAAGCATGCTATTTCAGCAACATATGATATGTTCTGCTTGTTTTGAAGTTGTTTTTCCCATACTTGTGTTACTAGTGCACATATATGTACACCTTCATGTTCTTTCAACAACATATGACATGTTATGTTTGTTTTGAAGTTGGTTTCCCAATATTTGTTGTTGTTGTGTACAGTTTTGTACACCAACATGTTGTTATAGTTATTTATGGCATGTTGTGTTTGTTTTAAAGATGTTTTTGTTAGATTTCGGTAAGAGTGTAAATATTTGTACACCAACATTGATTTAAGGCTTGTTGTGTGGTAACAAATGTTGTTCTAGTTAGTTATATGTAAGAGTGTACACAGTTTTACACCTGTATGATATAGTCTTATTTGATTAATGGTCTATTAATTTTTTTACCCCTATTTGTGTGTACATAGTTGTACACCTATATGCATGTTTTGTAGTTATGAGTATAATGTATTATTCTTCTTGGTTCATTTTCGTAGATACCCAAAAACCTTACAGATCAGGTTTCCATGCAATCAGTGACTTTGTGAATAAAAACTTTGAAGAGGATGAAAAACAAAGAAAATGAAAAGTATGGTTCACTAAGTATCAACTAGAGAAGCAAAAGCGGAGCTCATGCTGGCCCGTTGTAGATATCTTTGTCCATAAAAAAAAAACAGATAAAAAAGATGAGAAAGATCCCGATAAAAAGATAGATGATATATGGTTTAAGAATCCCAACTGAATCATGAAAGTTGTGAGATAGTACCGCCATGATCATATAGCAGAACATTATTTTGTTTTTTATACTCCCAAAAAGAATAAAGTTGCAGTAAAGAGCGAACCTGATTTTTTTTTTTCTCATTTTTGGACTAGAGAGATGGTGGCAACGGAACCTGAAAAATAAGAAGATGAAAAATCTGCGTCTGAAAAAACATATGGTCCACTGATAAACAAATTGAATCTGAAGAAACCAAATGATCTAGGGAAATTAGATGTGGAAAAGAAAATCTTACGCATAATGAAGGAAAAACCAAAGTTGCAAAAGGATATTGAAAGAAACGCAGAAGACTTAGTGGTGTTGTTTGGTATGTACCTATGCATCACAGTCTTTTTTACCCAGTCAAACGGAAGCATGATTAGCAAGAACAAGTATGCACACTTTTTTGAGTCTTTGGATAGGTTGAAAAGAACTTGATGGCCGATTCATATACATGAGTATTTGATGGAGAGCATTAAGAAACATATTCATCACCAATTAAAGTTAATAGTTGTGTGATTTATCTATTGGTAAGTTTACATGTTCACAAAGTTATACACCTGATATATCCACTCACCATTTTAAATAATTTCATTCATTGTGTTTGTTGCTTTTTATTACATTTCTAAATATTCACATATTTGTTAATGCATTATTGGTTTGCTGAACACAACAAAAGCATGGAGTCGAGCAATGAAGAAGGTGTGCAAAGGCTTCTCAGGCGGATCATCAACGACATCAGTAATACAATCGAGAGAGACCTGAATGACGCCATGAAAAAGGTATCTCGATAACTTTCTTACGATAGTGATTTCTTGCCCCATATGCACATTAATATACACCTTGATAGGGTGTACAAGATTGTACATTGGTGATAGATTTTGAAAAATTTGTCATGTGTACAACAATGCACACCTATAACACATGTGTACAAGATTGTACACATGTGATCAATATTGATACTTTGGAATGCTTTCATATGCAACCAGGATGGGTAAAGGCTTACAGTGATGAAGAATGATTGCTTTTGGATGAGTACCGGAAGATGAAACAAGCAAATAACACATATGCACTAAAGGAAAATCTGCACATATCATATATGAAAAGAGAGGAACTACATGATGAGCTTACTGAATTACAGACTAGACATGAAAGGCTTCATACTTTCATTGAAGAGCAAAGGCGAAAAATTCATGCAGCGGGTCTGAAGAATTTGCCCGAAAGCGACGTGAATGATTTTTGTGCATAGTTGTACACCAGTGTGCTGAAACTCATGCCTTTTATCAAAACTTGCATCTTTTAGCACTCTTTCATCGAAAACTAGTGAGGAAAATAAAAAAAAAAGATGGAAGTGAATTTGACAAAGGAGTTGAGCCTGAAACTTCCAACAAGCCGAGGAACGATGATCCAAGCTTACATTTGTTTTCATTTTTGGTATGTGTATATACTTGTACACTAGTGCTAAAAATCATATATAATTCATATATTTGTGTACAACTTTGTACACCCTTAAAATTTCTCAAAATAAATTTTGCATTTTTCATAGAAGAAGATATGGAGGATGGAACAAGCCGAGCAGTTGAATGCGAAACTGACAAAGTAGTTGAGTGTGAAGCTGCTAACAAGCCGAGGTATGAAGAAAATGATCTCAGCTTATATTTCTTTTTCATTTTCTATATATGTGTAAAAATATGTACACTTTTATGATTTCTTCTGTATTTTTGTACATACTTGTACACCTGTGTACAACTTTGTACACCTTTAAAAATTATGTTTTTCAGTACTCCTCTCCCAAAGACAAATGAAATCCCTGAAGATCAAGAAGACCGGGTGCACTTTGATGACCAGAATGGGATGGATACAACTCAAACTGTTGAATTTGATGAAGCTACGATAATCGCAGTTCAAGCCATATCTCATGGTTGAGGAAAACGTGATTTTACTCACACAAAGAGATGATCCAAATGCGGAACCTTATATGACAAAGGAAGAAATATATTACATTCTAGATGACTTATCTGAAACTGTGTACGTCAAGCTTGAAAAAGGTTGTTACAAAATGGCACCACCTGAAGTGAAGGAAATGATGGCAACCATGATCCGCAACGATTGTCTAGGATTTTTATTATTGAGCTAAGAGGATCCTAAAGAAGAGTCGTCACAAAAATCATTATCCAATGAAGATGTACGAGAAAGGATCGTTGTTGAAGCGGTGCAGTTCATCCAAGAGAATCAAAGTGTGTTTCTCAGCAGTCAATAAGGTGAAGAAGATAAATAAAAAAAGACCCAGCAAAGACAAGAGTTGGGAAAATGAAGGAAGCAGAGATGTTGAAGACAAAAGCGACTGGAAATTTGTTCAAGACACCACAACAAAAGAGAGTTGCGAGGAAAAAGCTAGATCCTGATTTCACTGAGGGCAAAAATAGACCAGGTAAGATAAAATCCGATCAAAAGGAAATGGAAAGGTACAAGAAGTAGGCAATTTTGCACCACTAAATAGAAAGGAAAATGATCATCATCCTCCTGCACCGTTGCCAGATATTCGTCAATTCCCACTATACCAAGGCATGGAACAATGAGAGGATAGAAAAATGATACAAAAGTTCTTTGACTATGAAAACCTGGGGTAAGCTCACAAAACACTACCTTGCACTCCCCACATGATTGAATCTTTTAAAAAAGTTATGTGCACCACTATGTACACCAGGTTAACATTTCATTTATGATTCCCCAACACTGTATCTTGGGAATTAATGGGACTAAAAGATCCATGAGTGAGGGAAGATATTTTGATTGTGGAACGAGTACTACGTGACCTGATATTCAACAAAGATCTGGATTAAGAGGTACTGCGTTTCTACTTCTATCAACGTAGAAGATCAATTGTCAGAGATATATAGTATTCGTCATCCAGATGATCAAAAGTACTTGCACTATGAAATAATGAGTCCTACTGCATGTGTAAGTTTCTCAAACAAATCAAAATGTCATTTACAATTCATATTACTTATATACTTTAATGTTGTGTACATAGTTGTATACCTAATTGACATGGCATGTTCTATGTGTTTGTAGAAGTTGGATTTGTTAGATTTCTTTAGGTGTGTGCATAGTTGTACACCAGTATGTTATATGATTGATACATGGTCTGTTAAGTGTCGGCATGGATGGTTGATTGTTATATTTATTTAGGTGTGTACATAGTTGTACACATATATCATATGTCGTGTATATACGGTCTATTTATTTAGGAGTGTACATGCAATTGGAACTCAATAAGAAGAGAGCGTTAGTAGATCATCCACCTATAGAAGATCATGAAATAAACATCATATCATGTCATGTCATGCCCTGCACAAGGAATCAACCCGGACTACCTCATACATACTTGTTACTTTATGAAACGAAATCTCAAGAAAACAAAAGGTATTGAAAGATATGAGCATAAGGCCGGAGACATTTGTCAGCAAATGAGATCAAAATTGGTGGCCAGGATGCTGAAAAAAGTCATAGGTTATGAATAAGTGTGGGATGTAGCAAAGGATGACCAGTACAAGGAGTGGTGTGAGAGTATGGGATTACAACCATTGAAGAGGAAGATGAGTTTTTAATCTTCATACAAGATCATTTTCTAAATTGCTTCTAAACGCTTTTAATCTTCATACAACTTTTTAAATTTCAGTTTTTAACTTTCTTTTTAAGACTTGTCACTACTATAAAGACCTTGAATTAATCTTTTTATTAGTTTTTATATTGATGTTTTGAATGTAGACTTGTGTCAGACTTGTAGGGTATATTACAGGTTAGGAAAAATGTTAAAAAGGAGTACATTATTGTGCACATGTACTGAAAGAGTATAAAATATTAAGGTGTACAAAACTGTGCACATGTACTAACAGAGTATAAAATCTCAATAATTGAAGTGTACTTGAAGGTGTACATAATGGTACACATGTCCTAACACTAATTATCCAGACCTAGAAAATTGAAAAGACATTACCAAAAGTAAAAACCAAAAACATAGAATCTTTCAAAACAAAAATAACATAGTAAAAAGCATCAAGGAAGGGGGCGGGTAGCTCTGTTGTGATAACCAAGGGTGAAGCACTTTGTGCACATCATAGCCCTCATTTGATTCTCCAAAGCACTCCTGATACGATGTGTTCTTCGTCTACCAGGTGGAGGAACATGAATGGGAACAATAACCTTATCACTAGGATCATAAGCCTTCGGCTATTGGGGATGGGGAAAATGATCTCCTGGTATGCCAAGTGATCTTCGTACAATATTTCCCCAGACTCACTAACCATCCAAGTACGACCAATATCAATGTTTTCCTTTAATAAAGCCTCATATATGGGAGTGAGCCTAGTGTTGAAATTTTCTAGACCTTCTACCCTTCTATTAACATTCTTTTTCATAATCTTCAAACTAAAATAATAAAAACACAAAACATAAATAAAAAAATGATTTAGAAATAAGACAGATAAACATGTGTACAACAACGTACACATTAAGGAAACCCATGTGTACAACAATGTACACATAGTTGCAGAATGACAGAAAAAACATGTGTACAAGAATGTACACATTAAGCAAATCCATGTGTACAACAATGTATATAGATAAACATGTGTACAAGGAAGGTGTACACATTAAAAAAATAAATGAATGAAACACTAAACATCGAACTCACCGTATCGCATCGAGAAGGGCATAAACATGCAAATTTTTGAGATAAACATTCCAGTTATTAAATTACTCGGAAAGAGTTGAAGAGTGAGTACCATATCTGCATATAGGGAAAAATGCATTTGATCATTTCTCCTTTGGAACAATCCCGATATAATTGGAAACATGTCCACATCCAATTTCATGCATACCTCGCAAAGCATCTGCAAAGTTAGATGTTGTATAAGAGTAAGCAGCTTTGTAGAACAAATCAATAATGGCCTTGGAATTCGTGTCACCTGATCCAATAAGAAGATTGCGCTTTATGTGATAAAAACAATAGTTGTGATATGAATCAAAAAATACTTTTGGAATGCCCTGCAAAAGGCCTTCTCCACGATCGCTAAGGAAAACAATCGGACGACCATCCACCACTTGTTTAAGATTGTCCAGAAACCAAAACCAATATTCTTTGTTTTCAGCAGAAACAAGAGCATAATCATATGGGTAAAAATCGTTGTTTATAATGACACATGTTGCAGCCATTAAAGCACCCCTGAATCTACCAGTAAGGAAAGCAGTGTCCAAGTAAATCATGGGCCTAAGATACTTATAGCTATGCTTGCAAGCACCAAAACATATGAAAATCCTATGCAATCTTCTATTTGCATGATCAACCTCAAAATTCACATAGCTATCGGGATTAGTTTCCTTAATGGCTTTGACATACCAAACTAAATCACTGTACGACTTCTCGTCATCACCAAATTGTTGTTCAAATACGGCTTCTCTCCCTTTACGAGTATGGTGATACATAATATTGGACCCATAAGTCTTCTTAAAAAGAGAAATAATCTGATTGGGTTTTAAACTAGGATCTCCCTATATATTGTCAGCGATCAAATGATTTACTCAGGGACGGAGTTAGAACTTTTGGTTAGGGGGGACGAATTTATATACTGACAGTGATGATTTAAATCCAGTTAGGCGACCGAAGGCCGCAATTTTTTCCACCTTTCTTTAGCTACATTTTGGATTGTGAACACATTGAAATACTTGTTAAATTATAATTCTAACATGTTTTGCATTTAGAACCGTATATATATGAATCTGCAGAAACTCCATGAACACACAGTATAACAAACATGCAATCGAATTGTTCATTTTTTTTTTCTGAATTAGTTCTGATGCTGGAATTTGCTAGTACATGGAGCTTTTTAACCATTTAATTCTCTTATTTTCTTTCCTACAGAGAAAAGCTACCGACAATTAAGCGAAGGATACGTAATCGTATTTGATTTTACCAATTTTCTGTTATTCCCCCATGAATTTCTTCCCATATGTACTAAAGTTAGCTGCCTACTAGATCTATTTAGCTAAAGTCACAAAATCCAGTGGGGACTAATGTCCCCATTAGACCCTTAACATCTCTGTTCCTGGCTTGACTAACTTGGTTGTCACCGGATGACTCTTCAACCTCAAACCAACACTACAACTATAAAAAACAAAATATTGAAGGAAAAATAAAATAATGTGCACCAAAATGTACACCTAAAGAAATCCTGCATATACAAGGTGCACAATTATTTACACCTTAACTATGGACATACACATGAAAAGCCTAGAATATACAATGTACACCTAAAAAGCCTTCATACATAAGGCAAATCTATGCACACCACTATGAAAACCATACATAATGTGGACTAATATGAACACCACTCACCTGTGAAGAATATTAGCATCTTTCAGATAGAACCGAGAAATGTCACAATTTACAGGCCCAAAGTGAATCCTCCATAAACAGCCATCTTCTTTACACTTTGCAGTATACCGAGTCTTGTCATTTTTCAGAATACTAATCTTGTAACATGTAGCCATCTTATACTTACCCACAAAAATTCTAACATCTTCAACACCACCCATAAACTCTCTACCTATCTTGTCAAAAATATAAATCCATTCATCGGAAACAAGAGGTTTTAATTTATCCGCATCATGATCTACCACCCTTACATGCTCAAGACTTTCAGTTACACAAGAATTTGCAGTGCTAAAACCACTACTAGTACTACAACCAGATTTACAACGAGAACTAGTCTTATGAATCACGTCAACATTCAAATAGAAATCTTCATTGTTAATAAAAATAGTAAGAGAAACTAGACCTTGCAGTTGTATATCACCAAGTACACAAATTTGTTGATCATTATCCATATAGCTCAAACGTATAGTCCCATGAGACAAAGACCTCCGCTGCTTACATGCAAAACGCTTCAACTCATCTACAATGCTCTGCATACTCACACGAAAAGGCGCAGAATGCTCACCATGATTCAAAATAGCATAAACAACCTTCTCAGACATGGTTGATACCCCTGCATATTACAAAGAATACACATGCTATAAAATGTACAGTTTACAAAAGAATACACATGCTACAAAAAGATATCTCTCACAGGAAAATGTACAGTGTACAACATAATACACATTCTATAAAAAATATATCTAAAATTCAGAGCGTTATGGAAACACACATGAACAACAAATCAAGAAATCTAAATTACATATGAAATGATCTAAAATCATCAACTCAAATAGATTTAAAAATCAAAATAAAATAAAACTGAATCAACAAACAAAAATATTAAAAATCACATTCCAACAAAAGATTTGAATAACATTTTCAGATTTGAATAACCTAAAACGGATAGAGTGTACATAAAAGTTCACATTCTATATATTTAAAAAATAAATAGAAATCAAATACTCCATCGATTAATCGAACATATAAGATTCAGAGTCTTATTAGAACACATAGATGAGTAAAAATTAGAAGCCTGATATTAGTTCGATTTCATATCAGGCATCAAAACAGTAATCAAAAGCGTTTTACGAAAATCAAAACCTAAGAAATAACAAATGGAAATCAAGGTCATACAACAATAAGATGTAACTGATCATATTCATATCAAACTCAAAATCAGAAACAATTTTGAACGAGAAACCAAGAGAAACCAAAAGAAAACAAGATAGAAAATTAACCAGAAATTTAATTATGTCAAAGAAATGTTTATGAATTCAAATCTCGGATGAAACCAAAACCTCTCTCTATTTGCTTAATCGCCACCAAAATCAATCTCTGGCTCGCTCTCTCTCTCAATCTTTTGCGAATTCAAATCTCAGATCCAAAATTTTCATTCAAATCTCAAATCTCAATCTTTTGCGAATTCAAATCTCAATCTAGGCCAAATTGAAAAAGTGAAAGTAACACTTTTCCTGAAACGGAGGGAGTATATGGAATCACCGGAAGGTTATCTGTGGAATATCGAAAAGTCGGAAATCGGAACTCGCTGCAACTTTGGACTACCTCGTTACTGCTTTGGATTAAACAGTAAAACACGGGGATATTTGGACTATAGCGTCCTGGGGTTTGGAGGGGTGGACTTAAGCGTCCAAAGCCCACTAATAATGGGGTTAAAACATTAATTTCTACTATATTTATCGGAAAAACTAGAAGCCTACAATATTTTTTGCAGAAACCAATCTCTGAGAAAGAAGGAACATGTCATCCTTACGTAGTATTTCCACATCTTCGTCGTCTTTGATTCTCTCGTCAGATTTCTGTAAACACCGAGCAGATAACGGCAAAAATATCAACTCTTCCCTTTCATTTGTTTCTTCATTTCCTCAATTAAAAATCTCATCTGCAGAATCTATATGGAATCCATCTCTTTCTACTCGCAACAAGGTATTCTGCTCCTCTTTTTCGATAAACCCTAGTTCAGATTTCTATTTCATTTCCCGTGTTATTGATTAAGTTAGTAATCATTTGAACTTTACACTAAATTTGGTAGTTTGGTATTCGAATTAAAACACCCAATTTCATGAATTTTGATAGGTTTCATCTGTTGGAAACTTAAGTAAATGAGTTGAGTAGATATAGTCTCAGTGGATTTGGATATTGAATGATTCTAAACTGTAATTTTTTCAACCAGAAATTGCCTAAGCGCAAAGTGTCTAAATTGTTTAAGCAAACCAAAATTATGTACTATGTCAAAGAAGTGACTGTCTCATGTTAGACCATTTTGCTAAGCATTGTTGTGCGCCTAAGCAAATACCTAAAGTTTGGCGTAGTATAATATCAAGAATGATTTATTCCCATTTGATTCACAGATGGAGTATCTACAAGGTGTTATGTGTGTACTTTTCCGCTGTATATATAGAACAAGTATAGGATTTCGGATCTTTAGTACATTCCAAAGTCTACATTCCTGCTTTAGTGACTATCTTGCATTCAAACTGTAATTCAGCCATGGAATTCAGCCATGGCAATCTCAGTAATGTTGGTTCCTAGCCATTATCTGGAGGTATAGTAAAAAGAGAATGACTGATGTTCCTCTCTGACATAATTTGTTCTAGGGTTTGGTGATCCAAGCTGCAGCTTATACAAGGAGATCTCGCAGTGAAATTGAAAAAAGACCCAACAAGAAATCATGGAAGCAAAGGACAGACATGTATATGCGGCCTTTCTTACTCAATGTGTTTTTCTCCAAGAGATTTATTCATGCAAAAGTGGTTCATCGTGGAACCTGCAAGGTTATTTCTGTAGCCAGTACTAATGCCAAGGATCTGAGGAATACTTTGCCATCTCTAATTGATAATAGTGCTTGTAAAACTGTGGGACTGCTAATAGCAGAGCGATCAAAAGAGTGCGATGTCTTCGCCATGTCTTATGAGCCAAAGAAAAATGAGAGGATCGAAGGTAAACTTGGGATCATCCTTGATACTATAAAAGAAAATGGAATTATTTTTGTTTAAATTTAAGTTGTAATTGTACTTGAACTGAAAACAACTTATTTTTCAATCTGTGTTTAGTAGTGAATGGACCCTTTGTTAATATTGTTTTTCCTTTTTGAATTAAACAGTCTTTCTTTCATAACTGTGACATGCAATGCAAATGACAGAAGTTGAAGTCGCTACTATCTTACTCCCTCTTTTCCAAAATAAGGAATGCAAGAGAATAAAAATGTATCACACTGGAAGAGTAAAAAGCGCAAAAAAATAAATACAAACGCCACCTGTTTCGCCAATTGAAAAAATGTGCAAGAGTAACACTTGGAAAGCAATCACCAAATTTTCTATTTAAACAAGGCACAATTGGAGTTGAAGGCAGGTTTACAAATAAAATCACATATAAAGGTATGACACCTTGTACATTGGAAAATTAAAGAATGTACCATAAAGAAGAAATAAAGAACTATCTTCATGGATAGATTTATTACTGTTCAATATTAAGAGAGTTTCATCACAAGATAAGAAGATAAAAATATATTTGAAGAAAACATATATAATTGCCTTTGTCACTTGTAACTATTATAATTGCAAGTAAATAGATATGCTGCGTTGTTACTTTTGTGTTAATAAGTATATTTAGTGCAGCAAAAATAACATCATACCAGTTACCACCACCTGAAATGAAAATCACAACAAAAATAAAACCCCATGATTTTTTGTTCTTTGTGCAGAAAGGAATTGTAGACAAAGATAGTGGTTAATGTTCGGGGGGAATAAATCAACTGGTTAAAGGAAGTTATAACGCTATGCAATTATTGCGAAAAATAGTCATTTTCAGTTCCAGGAATTGAGATGAATAAAAACTGAAGATTGGGACATTTAGAAATATCAGTGTGTAATTACATTCATATGCAAAAGCTGGAAACTGCAAGCGTGAAAGAGTTAGGCGAGAAGAGATAGTTAATAGAGTTTTTACCTCAATAATGTTGGTATTGTGGGGTGCAGTTCTTACATCTATGCAGCCTGAAACAACATGTACAACACAATCGTTTAAGTAAACAATTACGTGTGGTTATCAGAAACTGCCTCTGGATAATGAGACCTGACAACCATTCCCAAAAAAAATTGCAGCTAAATTCCACATTATCCTTTCTTCTACTTATTCTTATCAGGAATAAAAAGAGAGTATACATTGTTGCTTTTACCAGTCTACTGGGAACTCAATGGGGGCCTGTTTTAAGATACTATAGATACATCAACAGACAATTAATAGAATAACACAAGGCCTGCTACCTTTTCATGAACTGGGGCGAAGCAAGTTTTGACTGACTCAAAAACCTCAGCTATGGGCTTTGCTGCATCAATCTGATAATCAAAACAATCTCAATTAAGTTTCATAATCAGAATCTAAAGCTAGCCTTGAAGGCCAAACTAACAATAACTTACCTTTCTAACTTTATCCTTGGAGGCGTAATAATCAACCACAGGGATACTAGATTCCATGAAAACCTTGAAGCGCTTCTTGATTGTTTCAATATTATCATCTTCTCTTCCCTTCATCCCCAGAAAAATGGAGTTAAGCATCATTTAATTTTTTAAAATGAGGACAGCTATAAACTGTCAGGAAAACAATAGCTGGAGAACTTGAAAGTTAGATGCAAAACTTGTCTAACCTGATTCCTGCCTAATAGGCGCTTTTCCATCTCCTCTTCCGAACAATCAAAAAATAGTACAAACTCAGGTACAATGCCAGTCTGTAGATAAAGTAGAATTATCCATAAATAAGAACAACCAACGCAGGAGGTATCTAAGATGCAAGTTTTACTTGGAGGAATTATATAGACACCATTCAGAAATGTATCACTTTGTAAAACCCAAAGTGGGTTTTAGTTGGAAACTCCTGGATGAATCATAATTAGTTTCCCCATATCTGTCGGGAATCCTTTTCATTTTCTGTCTAACCACTAGTGTCCAAGGGAAAAAATTGTAACATAAATTAAAATATAGCCTTACCACATTTTCGAATGCAGCACGATTCTCTTCATTGCGAGGGAATCCATCAATAAGGAATTTGTCATTCTCGCTTTCATTCATCGCCCTTTGAAGAAGTTTAACTGTAACCTCGGAAGGTACAATCTTCCCTTCCTTTATCATGTTCGAGATCATGGTTCTGCAGCCGCAAATATTTAGAGAAATGAATACTTGTATTGAGACACATAATAAGGCTAATAAATCTGCAAATTCAATAGAGCAACCGAAGATTTACCCATTTTCAGAACCAGATTTAATTTCTGCTCGGAGGAGATCCCCGGCACTGAGATGGGTGAACCCAAAATGCTCAACAATATTCGAGCACTGGGTTCCCTTTCCACTGCCTGGACCACCTGTTCAATCATTTAATCCCAGTTACAATATCAGCACAGTAATATCTAAAGAAGCCTTTGGTAATGGCAGCACTCAGAATAAAATGCAGATATAGATTGAGAGCACAATCACTAGACATACTAATACATACAAAGAAAAGGGAATAAAAAGATATGATCTCAATTTGCACTAAATTTATACAAGAATCTAATAAATCTAGATTATGCTTTAAGGAGCTGCAGACGTTATAGATTACTGGCCATTGCTTACAAAAAGAAGACACCACGATAAAGGTGATTATATGACATGGCAGTTTGAATCGATTTTCTGAATGCAAGAGTAATGTACTACAATTTTCAAGTGAAATGATCCGCTACACAAGATATACTCACCTAAAACAAAGACAACTTTGACTTTCTTCTCACACCCCAAGCTTCCATTTCCGTTCTCCTGCAACCATAAACTACGTTTACCAAACGCAAAAGACAAGATAATACTTTTGATTCCTCATACATCTACTACACAAGCAAAATGCAAAACAAAATAATTACAGACTAGGCAATGAGCACCAGAAAGATACCTGGTTTACAGCTTCAGGGATGATACTCATGTCGGAGGGCTAAGTATGAATGACTTAGTTATCTGCATTACACATATAGTAATATCAATATTGATCGAGATTCAACTTTCAATTACAAGTTTACAGGCTTATTACAGTGGAAAAGAGATCGGAAGAGTTTTGCTATAAAGTCAATTTGAAGTTGAAACATTTACAATCTATTTACACCAATTCTAATAGTTTTGAATTGCAGTTTCTCGAAATGACCAAACTTTGCTTAATCATACATAAATCTAAACACTATTGCTTAATTACAAAAAACTTCTGAGGGTTAACTCGTAAAATTAGACTCTAGAACGGTTCAGATCAAACAAGATCTTAACTTAGCATCCAATAAAGGTCATAATGAGGTTAAAAGGACAGGTTATTGAGATCTAAGCGTAACTATTCTAATTAAGCTCAAATAACTTAAAATTTACACAGCCTCCACAGATCCAATACAAAATAACCATTAAATCATGGAAATCAAATAGAACTACCCATACATTAATCAGATCCGGGTAAAATTTTCAATGTTGTTTGAATTCACAAGAAGAAGAAGAAAAAAAGAAAAAAATAACTCAACCTTGAGAAATGAAATCAAAACAGAGATATCTAAGATTATAGAGTAGCAGATCCAATGAAATATATACAGAGGGGGAGAGAGATACAAGAGATCCATGGCGTTACCTAATTGATTGAAGCTTTGAATATAGAGAGAGAAAAAGAGAGGGAAATCAACAGAGAGAGATCTTGCGCGAGGCGAGAGACAGGGAGAGAGGAAATTTAATAGACAAGGGAAGTAACTGTTTATCAGGGCCCTTTATATAAAATATAAAACTTTGAATGGCTTCCCTCCTAGCTGAGCCATTTTGTAGTCATTAACATGCTTTTGCGCGGCCGCGGTATGAATCCATTGCAAAGCCAACCTGACACCCACATGTTCACCGTGTAAAAATCATATATGCAATTGCACACAATGCATGTGAAACATCGATCCGCATATGCTTCGAAGAGAAAAAAAGTGGGAAAAAGCATAGATCCATAACTAGAGCTGGCAGGTTTAGGCCCGTTAGAATTTAAAAATTCTCAAATACTCCAAAATGTTCCTCATATCTGCTACATGTCTACTTGAGAAACGTAGATTGTTCTCTGCCGAAAGGTCTTATTATTATTTTGGAATGTGAAATCTACGTTGTGCTTCCCACTCGCCATCTAAATTCCCCTCCGTTGGTGCAAAATTAATCACCCCAATAATCTTCGAGATGTGCGTATGATGATCAAATCGCCGCCGTTGACGAAGAATCTCCAAACAATTGATCAAAAAAGGTGGGGGTACCTGCAAAAACACTCCGATGCTAAAATCAGCGGATGTTCTATGCAAGTAGGTTGTTAGGAAAAGGAAAGAAGTTGTGTACCTTTTGTCTTTGAGATTTAGCCTCTATATATAGGCAGAACTAGATGTAGATTTAGGGTTTTGATAGTTATCCCAATAACTTCCCTCATCTGTATAAAAATCCCAAAACACGTCCAGATTCATGATAAACCCTAATATTTATCATAATCCTTATTTATCTTGAATAATTATTAATATTTCAGATAATTATCCCTTTAATTTAGGATCCTGTATTTATCTCAAACAATATTAATAATTATAAATAAATATTCAAGACTCGTGGGCTTCAATAATAAGCCTAGTGGGTTTCCACAATAAACCCACTGGTTTCCCTAACAACCCAAACCCAGGCTTCCACAATAAGCCATGTGGGTTTCCACAATAAACCCACCGGTTTCTACAATAAACCGTACCAGGCTTCCACAATAAGCCATGTGGGTCTCCACAATAGACCCACCGGTTTCCACAATAAACCGTACTAGGCTTCCACAATAAGCCATGTGGGTCTCCACAATAGACCCATCGGTTTCCACAATAAACCGTACTAGGCTTCCACAATAATCCATGTGGGTCTCCACAATAGACCCACTGGTTTCCACAATAAACTGTATTATGCCCATTCCGAATAGCTTGAGCGGCACGCACGTACACTATTTATATAGGGTACAAACATCGCCCCCTTTTAATTCTCAACTTGTTGATGGATTAAGAAAATCAAAAGAAGAACTAACCTTCGTGGCTCGCTCCAATTCGCCATATGCTTCTTATCCGATAACCTTTCTTGTCCTTGGCCAGCTTGTTGTGTGGATTTGCCCCAAAGTCGACCATATGCCAAACAGATCGGCATGTTATGTCCTCTTGCTCTCCATTTAGCTAACAATTGACCGACATGTTGGTGTGACATCGACGATACGCTTCGCACCCAACCAAACAGACCATACCGACATGTTAGGCTTCCATAATAAGCCATGTGGGTTTCTACAATAAACCCAACGGTTTCCACAATAAAACAAAACGATCTATGATTTCAACGTAACCCTTTGAGTAATATCAATCAAAATCTTCTAAATCGAACCCATCTTCTAATTTATCAAATTCCTCTATTTCCTCCATGAACCCTAACTTCAATTTCCAACAACAACTCTATCATATTCTTCATGTCCTGCTCCTAAAACCCATCCTTAATTTCATCTTCGAACTCATCTTTGAATCAAACTCAAAAACCTTAATATCATATTCAATCTTCAACCACTCTACAGCTTCAATCAAACATCAATTAAGAACAAACCCAACTTCCAACTTCTCTTATTCGTCCTCAATTGAACCCTCAAATTCAATTTGCAGAAACCCTGAACTTTCCTCTCTTCACTGTAATTTGAGAATCACCTACTAAATCTTCTTATTATTTATCAATAATGAAATCCCATGAACAATTACTCGATTTCATCCTTAAACTTCAATTAATCCTCGATCAATTTCATATAATAACTTCAATGAATCATCTATCTTCAATCAACACAAAAACCCTAATTAAGTCAGGGTTATAATATTCCCAGCACCTACATCGAACCATTGGTTTCAAAGAAAGATAGTTCAAAGAGAGAAGAAGAATAGAAGGAGATGAAATTGGTGCAGATGAAATTGAAGTTTGTATAATAACTATCTCTCTTTGTTCACTAAAGTAGAAGGAGAGAAGAAGAATAGAATAAGAAAGAAAATATGAGATGAATTAACCTAACCAGGATAGTTAACCTAACTCGACCATGGAGGGTAGGTTAGGCAAAACCGGGTTTAGTTAACTCGGTGAGTCACACCGTGTCTAACTCGCACATTGTTGTAACCTTTTTACAAGTTAAGTCCCTGCCCGGACCTTTCCAAGAAATGGGAAATTTCCCTGCCCTTTGCTCTAGAATAAAAATTCTTTGACTCTTAACAACCGGAATTTTCTAAGGTTAACACGTCAACATAACAAGGTTAGTGAATTGTTCAAAGTTTTTTTTTTTTTTTTTTGCGTAAAATGAATTTTAGGAGAGGAAGTATGAAAAGTACCTTCAACACCCAAAAAATAGCACAATAGCCATTTTTTCTCTTCTTTTTTTTTTATAGGAAAGGGATATTGAAAATGAGAGATTATGAAGTCCAACAAATCATTTAAAGAACCGGATAAAATGATATCCTCCATATACAAGTGAAGAATGGCCATATCAACATCCAAAATTTATACAAACATGGAGTGACCAATGGAAAGACGAGGGCATACCATACATCATTAACCTTTTGGATTAATTCAGGGCACACCTTGAATGATCTTATGTAGATAGAGATCATCACAGAATAGACAATGTGTTCAACGTCCACACTTTTACTTTTTACTTTAAAGAAAAGAAATCAATAAAATTCGGAGTAACAAAAGTAAATTGGAAAAACAAGATTTTGTTAAAGAGGAAATTAAAAATACAAGTTACTTCTTGGAACCAAGCCATGAATGAAAAGCTAACCTTTTGTTTTGAGATTATACAAAACTCTTTTTATGAGAAAAATTTGAGATTTTGTCCTAGATAGAAAAACAACACTAAAACTATGAGATTTATTTAGATGGTAAAGGTGTGTTGATGGTGGTTTTTAGTTCAAGGATAAAATTATAAAACCTTGTATTTAATGTGATGTTGTTCTGCAAAGAAATTGAGCCACTTAAGAGTAATGAGTATCCATACCTCTTTACTTACATATATATTGAGCAATTCAACACATTCATGAAATTTATCCAGAATGGTGCTTGAAGCAACAATCCCAGATATTCTGTAAATTTTAACCTATTGCATTATTCACTAATGCATGACATGCCTGGTATTTTCCTATGCTATGTTTCCAGTCGAACTCTCAATATTGGCATGACATGACGATTAATGTTCACTCGAAACGGAGTAGCATGAATCTCCCGAAATATTAGTTTTGAAACCTGCATGAAAACACTCATGTAGGCTAAACCACTCTCTGATAAAGAGATCAGCGTGTTTACACACTTTTTAATTAAAGGAAAATCTAGACTGTCCATATCAGTCTTAAAAAACGATCACAGCCACACGATTTGGCCACACAATTTAACAGGCCTAGCCTACTCCTAGCGGAACTAGGCGATCATCATGATGACCACCGGTGGGCCCACTAACATCCCAGGTCGGAATCCATTTAGTTCACCTGCGACACCCTCAAACGTCGGCCAGAAACAGGGTGATCGCGTTGTTGAAAAAAGCTCGAACAAGCCAAGACCGACCATGACGGTCTCAAATTCATCACATCCGTCCAACTTAGCTAGCCTAGTTGGACTGTCTAGATCTTCCCTCGAATGATCAAAAGGGTATTGGCGTGTTCACCGGCGACCCAACTACATCCTTGGTCGATCGACTTGCCCATGACAAACCAAGAGTGCGTTGAATCGCTCGCCCAAATTAGGGTGAACACGCTGTTTTGGAAACCCTAATTTGCGTTGTGGCAACACGCTACTGTCGCAAATCGATCACAACCATCCATCTTCGCCGGCCAAATCGAGTGGATTAGATTCAATTTCAGGAGGCCCCGAAGATATCAGCATGCTCACTGGCAACCCACCTTTACACATGGTCGATCATCCGGCTCAAATTAGCGGCCAACGCTTTTAATCGATCACCCAAAGATTGGACAAACAACTGGGAGCATTTGACAAACAATTTTAGTATGAGATATATGCCAAAAGTTTCGTAAGGATGTCTAGCATAAGCAACTAAAAAAATCATATCAATCGGAGCAACGAGATAAAAGACACAGCTTAAAAGGAGAGCTAGGTCATGGCTGAAAACTGACAGAATTCTTCCTGAGTTTTTACTGTCGAGCTATTTTCACCTCCTAAACGGGTTCAAAACCTAAATATTTCTCGTGGGAAGATAGGAAATTCTTTTATGATCTTAATGGAGTGGTGGATCATCAAAATCCGAGTTCGTATGAGAATTCTACAGCGGTTTTAGTGAGGGTCTCACATCTAAATTTTCTGATTACGAAATTTCATGAATTAGCACAAACTTTTGCAAATCATTTCAGCTATCCAACTTGGCTAGCCAACTTAAACGGTTTAGATTTAATTTGGTCCAACCATTAGGATGTCAAAATGGCTACAAGCCACCATTCTCCTATAGGGACTTATCACCACATCTTTAATAGCTCCTGGCATCTACTCACACATGATCACCCGCTACCTAGCTTGCGTTGGTCAGAATAACTAGGTCTTGCAAAAAAGACCCATTCAGCAGCCTGCTGCATATTTTCCATGAAAATATTCGAGACATCAAACATATCACAAACTGGGGGATGCTCACTGGGGTATTGGTATGGCGCTTTATAGCATGCGGCGTGTCAGGAAAGAACAGACGGTTAGCAACAATGAGATAGTGGGTCAAGGCGTGACCATTTTTCCCTCATAATGGAAACGTCGTGCCCATTACGAGAACGTGTCAGGGAATAACGTACGGTTAATAACAATGAGATAGTGGGTGAAGGCGTGACCAGTTTTACCACATAATTGAAACGTGGTGATCACCACTTTTTACACAACTCCACTTCTCCACTGCTTAATCACCTCCACTTCCCGCTAGATCAGGGTGTGCTCGAACATGACTTGTATAAATAGGATTTCAACCTATTTCGACAAAAACGCAAGTGTTATCAACACAAGTATCCAGAAAACACCATGAACTAATAGCTTACATTTTGCAAGCCATTTCCACATTCTGATATAATTCATAAAACAGACACACCTTCATAATTCAACATTCTGATCTGAAACACCTTCTTCGCTTCCCTCCCTAAGATCAACCTTTCTCCTTCACTTTGTGACCGAATTTAATATGGAACGACCATTTCTTGGTTTAGGCCAGAATCTTACAGATTGATCTCTAGAATCTGAAACTACTCATGTGCAGTACATTTGTTTAGGGTTTGAATTCGTTTCTCATCAACACACCCAAATTTACCAAAAACAGCGGAACCAGTTTTCACCCTCAAACAACTGGCGACCACAGTGGGAGGTTAATCTCTCAGTTGCGAAGCCAATTTCTCAATTTTCATTCCAATTTTCTCAAACTCAAGTTGGTGGATCTTTGGTCTAAATTCAATCATTAACCAGAATTCATTTCAATCACCAATCCCAAACACTTCCAAAGTCGCCAATGCTCGAAATCCAATCACCATGGAAGGTATGGCAAACTGGCTGTAGCAAGATCCAGCAAACATCCACCAATTTCAGAGATGATAAAAAATATATATTAAATTCTTGTATGATGTATGTGTCTTCGCCAGCGAAGACACAGACAGAATATGTGGCCTTATCGAAAAGGGGAATAGCCAACACCAATGTATTGTCCGCAAGCGCAGTCAACACATCCAATGGCGTTACATCCTCTAGTACCAATACCAGCAGCACCGGAAGTATCCCCTCTGGCGTGACGCCTCCTATTACCAGAGCCAGAGCCGCCACTGCTCCTAATATTTCTTCGAGAACGACGCCTCCAATTGTCACCAGGGCTGCTACCACTTCTTCGTCGGGACGAGAGACTGGAGGATCCATTGGGTCCAACCTCTCATCACCATTATCGATTTAATGAAGAGATATGAAGTTCTTGCCAAAATTCAGATGGACATGGCCACAACTCAGAAGGATCGAAACAACAAACATCCGAATGATTATGTCAAGAGATTCAGAATTTAGGCGTTCGATTGTCATGATCCAAATGTGACTAAACATCAATTGGTATAGTACAGTCTATGATAGATTAATGCTTAATGCTTTCCGGGGAGTTCGTTCACAAAACCGTACAGTCTATGATGGAGCATTTATTTGAAATTATGTATTTCTTTAAGGCGCAACGTCAAAACATATTTTCAGCCTTCAACCATGTTGTATCAGGCAGGCGTTTGTTTCCAATCAGGAAAGCCTCTCTCAAAAACTAATCTTTCATGGAATGCGCGACTGATAGATGCAACTGGGGACTCACTTGAGCTGCAAAGATTTCAAAGCAGGAAGTTATTCATTGCCCAACCATAATCAAAAACTCAGAGGGAGAATCCAGAGACGCTTACGGGTACATCAACCTCGAAATCAAGGTGGGAGATGCTCTAACACATGCCAAATTTCATGTGGTTAAAGAATACCCAAACTATGATATGATCCTGGGGCGCTCATGGATACACGATAACAAGGCAAATCTAGGAGTATGTCATTTTCCAGTGTCTATACCTGAGAGGGTCTCCAACAAGCCATCCAATCCTGAAGATTATTTGTTACCACATGGACAACTCGCAAATCTGACGCAATTTCCTGGAGAGTGTAGCTTCGCAGGTTCCACGA
Source organism: Papaver bracteatum (assembly GCA_023529315.1). NCBI lineage: Eukaryota > Viridiplantae > Streptophyta > Magnoliopsida > Ranunculales > Papaveraceae > Papaver > Papaver bracteatum. Next base: position 3,082,902 of record JAJJWX010000603.1, read on the forward strand.
GTTAGTCTTGTTGAACGACTCTCTTTACAAAACGGCTATTTTTCGTCCCATCAAGACCTGGGGACTTTTGTTCGTCTATCAATCCGTCGACATCCTGATGTCATCACTAACGCCTGATGTTGCCTACTCATGGGAGAGCCTAATATACCCAAAGCCCAATCATGCGCGAAATACATGCCTAGCGGAGACAGAGCTAAGTAAATATCCTTAAACTAAATGTTTTATATTTATTAGGCATATCAAATAAATTTTAAATATCTTAGTATTGAGACGTGCAAATTCCTCAACACTAACTATTGTGTTGTCAGGAGTAATGCCTCAACACGTTTTCCTCTTAGTGTTAAGATGTGCAAATTCCTCAACACTCACTCTTGTGTTGTCAGGCGTAATGCCTCAACACGTTTTACTCTTAGTGTTGAGACGTGCAAATTCCTCAACACTCACTCTTGTGTTGTCAGGCGTAATGCCTCAACACGTTTTTCTCTTAGTGTTGAGACGTGCAAATTCCTCAACACTCACTCTTGTGTTATCAGGAATAATGCCTCAATATGTTTTCCTCTTAGTGTTGAGACGTGCAAAATTATCAACACTCACTATTGTGTTGTCAGGCATAATGCCTCAACACGTTTTCATCTTAGTGTTGAAACGTGAAAATTCCTAAACACTCACTATTTTGTTGTCAGGCATAATGCCTCAACACGTTTTCCTCTTAGTGTTGAGGAATTTTCACGTCTCAACACTAAGAGGAAAACATGTTGAGGCATTATGCCTGATAACACAATAGTGAGTGTTGAGGAATTTGCACATCTTAAAACTAAGAGGAAGGATGTGTTGAGCTGCAAATGCACTGATAACACAAGAATGAGTGTTGAGCAATTTTCCTAGCTAAGTTGGACTATGTGATGAATTTGATACCGTCATGGTCGATCTTGGATCGTTCGAGCTCTTTTTCAACAGCGCGATCACCCTATTTCTGGCCAAAGTTTGAGGGTATTTTTCAGGACCCTGGTTAAGTTGTGTGTATTTTGTCTAGTTTACTTTTGTTATTAGGGAAAGATGTTAAGTGCTAACCAAATGCTAAAGGCGCCCAGGGTTCTTTTGAATTGTACGGACCGTTTAGAGGTCTCGTGCTACTCACATGTGCGGTTGTGAGAGTGTCTTCTTATCCTGGACTTTGTTGTTTTTGTCTTAGTGTTGAGGAATTTTCACGTCTCAACACTAAGAGGAAAACATGTTGAGGCATTATGCCTGATAACACAATAGTGAGTGTTGAGGAATTTGCACATCTTAAAACTAAGAGGAAGGATGTGTTGAGGCTGTATGCCTGATAACACAGTAACGAGTGTTGAGCAATTTTCCTAGCTAAGTTGGACTATGTGATGAATTTGATACCGTCATGGTCGATCTTGGATCGTTCGAGCTCTTTTTCAACAGCGCGATCACCCTATTTCTGGCCAAAGTTTGAGGGTATTTTTCAGGACCCTGGTTAAGTTGTGTGTATTTTGTCTAGTTTACTTTTGTTATTAGGGAAAGATATGAATTGTACGGACCGTTTAGAGGTCTCGTGCTACTCACATGTGCGGTTGTGAGACAAAATCAAAAAGTAAATTTGATTTTCTTCTTTGAGTTCTCTCAAACCCTTATTCTCTAGTTTTGAGCTAATTTGTAAGGTTAATCCTTACAATTGGTATCGGAGCAGTCGATCTTTGCTTCCTGTGCAAACATGGTTAATCAGAAAGACTTAGACGACCTTCACAAAAAATTCAATGTACTGATGAAAATCCATGAGGAGATGGTGAAGAAATTCGACGAAGCTCAAGGTAGTATCTCCAATTCATTAACTGAGATGCGATCTATGAAGGACAAGATTATTAAAAAACTCAAAGCTGGTGATGGAGTGATAGAGCCAAATTCGGATGCTCATTCTCGAAACAAATCAGGAAGGATCAACGATCCTCAAGGTAATCGTCAAGTATTTAATCAACTTTCTAATCAGCATAAACCTAAGATAGAATTTCCTATGTTTGATGGCCATAACCCTAGATCTTGGATTCGAAAGTGTAAAAAATTCTTCCAATCACATGCTTTGGATGAAGAGAAAAAAGTGGTGCTAGCTTCTTTGTACTTAGATGGGAGGGCGGATATTTGGTTCCAAGATTATCAAGAAAGCATAGATGTCATACTATGGGAAGAATTTGATGTAGACATCTATTTTCGATTTCAGGAGTTGGGACATGATGACATAGTTGGGGAATTCAACAAGTTGAGCCAGGAAGGGTCAGTTCTAGAGTATCATGAGTTGTTTGAAGAGCTTAAGGCTCTTATGCTTACCAAGAACAAACATCTGACTGAAGATTACTTCACCTCCATTTATGTCAGTGGATTGAAGGATGAATTGAGACTTGCAGTCCAGATGTTCTCACCAACTAGCTTGAAGCGAGCTATGTACCTTGCCAGGATGCAAGAAGCTATACTAGACAAGACTTTAAATAAGGTTAAGGCAGCCTATAATCTACCCCAACTTTCCATACCAAGTAGGCACAACAACAAAAGTTTTGTCACTTCTCGAAAAATCAGTTCTCCATCCCCAAAGGGTATGACAAGTTTAAGTTTGCCACCCATTAGGAAGCTTACTTATGCTGAAATGAAGTCCAGGCATGATAAAGGGTTATGCTACAATTGTGATGAAGTGTATGTGGATGGACACAAATTCCTTAAATAGAAGCTATTCATGCTAGTGGGAGAAGATGAAGAGCAGGGCACCTCAGAAGAAGCATCACCTGTGAGTTCTCCAGTAATACAAGAAGTGGAAGAGGAGGTGGAGATATCTTTGCATGCCTTATAAGGTATCAAGCCACAAAATACTATAAGGATTCAATGTGTGTTAATGAATAACAAACTTATTACCATATTGGTAGACAATGGAAGTACACATACCTTTGTGGACCTAGAGATTGCTAGGTACAGTGGTGCCCTTATAGAACCAACTTCACCCTTTTATGTAGCATTAGCAGATGGTAACAAGCTCACTAGTGAAGCTAAGTGCCCTAAATTCTCATGGAGCATGCAAGGGTACAAGTTTGAGTGTGAGGCTAGAGTTCTGGCATTGGGAGGCTGTGATATGGTGTTGGGAGTGGATTGGATGAAAGTCATTAGCCCTATCAAGTTTGATTTCAATCAGTTAACAGTGACCTTCAAAATATAAAATGAAGAAATCATATTACAAGGATGCATTTAGGTTCCAAAGGTGTCTATGATGACAGCTAAGGCATGTCAGAAATATCTCAAGAAGAGCAAGTATGGAGTCATGGGGCATTTTTTTCTATTACAACCAAAGAGGTACAAACTACTACTCCTTATAGAACCACTTTTGGATTCCCATAAATCAGTTTTTCAAGAACCTAATAGCCTACCCCCACAAAGATCCCATGATCATCACATACCCCTTAAGCCACTTTCTACACCCCCAAACCAAAGGCCCTACAAAATTCCATATGTACAAAAAGAAATTGTAGAACAATTGGTACAGGAAATGCTTAAGTCAGGAGTTATTATGCCAAGTCTTGGCCCCTTCTCATATCCCATATTGTTAGTGAAGAAAAAGGATGGGAGCTGGAGATTCTGTATAGATTACATAAAGTTGAATGAACTCACTGTAAAGAATAAGTACCCTATACCAGTGATAGAAGAATTACTTGATGAGTTACATGGGTCACAAGTCTTCTCCAAGGTTGATTTGAGAGATGGCTATCACCAAATTAGGGTTTCACCTTCAGATACTCACAAAACAGCATTCAAGACTCATCAAGGTCACTATGATTTCCTAGTTATGCCATTTGGACTGACTAATGCCCCAGCAAGCTTCCAACCTCTAATGAATGATGTCTTCCAACCACATTTAAGGAAGTTCGTATTGGTCTTCTTTGATGATATCTTAGTGTATAGACCTGACATGGAAACACATGCTAGGATCTTGGAAATCACTCTTGGATTACTCAAGGAGCATAATTTATTTGCCAAGATGAGCAAATGTTCTTTTGGACAGACTTCACTAGAGTACTTGGGCCACATTATTAGTGGAGAAGGAGTTGATGCTGACCCTAGTAAAGTAGAGTGTATGAGCAAGTGGCCCATTCCAAAGACCCTTAAGGAGCTAAGGGGATTCTTGGGGTTAACTGGGTACTACAGAAAATTTGTGCAAATTTATGGATTAATTTCCAGGCCATTGACTGAGTTGTTGAAGAATAACAAGTTTCAATGGAGCTCAGAAGCCACCAGTGCATTTGAACTACTCAAAGAAGCTATGACAACCACTCCAGTGCTTATCCTTCCTGACTTCAGCAAGCTATTTGACATAGCCACTGATGCTAGTGATTTGTGAGTAGGAGTTGTGCTGATGCAAGAGAAAGGACCAATTGCCTTTTATAGCAAAATAATGGGTGCTAGGTACTTAGCCATGTCTACTTATGAGAAGGATATGATGTTCATAGTCATGGCAGTTGGTAAATGGAAGCATTATTTGATGGGTAACAAATTCACTATCTACACAGACCATCAAAGCATCAAGTACTTCCTTGAGCAAAGGGTCAACTCACTTCTGCAACAAAAGTGGCTAGCTAAATTATTGGGCTACAATTATGAATTGAAGTATAAGAAGGGCTGTGATAACAAAGTAGTTGATGCCTTATCCAGGGTACAGCTCCCAGAAGATGCAACTTGCAATTCTATCTCTCAACTGCAACCAGCTTGGATGAAGGAAGTGCAGGAGAGTTACCTTGATGACTCTATAGCTAATGAACTGCTTCCAATGCTGATAGTTGAAGATAAAAAGTCTGGGGAGTACTCACTAGATCAAGGAGTCATTAGATTTAAGGGGAGAATTTATATTGGAAACTCTAGAGGAATGAGAAACAGAATTATGGCAGCAGTACATTCTTCTTCCATAGGGGGACATTCAGGTGCAAGGGCCAGTTATCAGAAGGCTAAGTCTTATTTCTATTGGAAGGGGATGAAAAGCAACATAATCAAGTGGGTGCAGGAGTGTGACATCTGCCAACAACACAAATGGTTCACTACCCTTCCAGCATGACTCTTACAACCACTGCCAATTCCTAAACAAGCATGGGCAGATATCAGCATGGATTTTATCTCTGGCCTACCAAAATCTGAAGGGAGGGAGGTCATCTTAGTGGTAGTGGATAGATATACCAAGTACATCCACTTCTTGGCACTAATTCATCCATACACAGCAGCAACAGTGGCAAAGGTAATGCTTGACTCAGTCATTAAACTTCATGGGCTTCCAAAAACAATAGTATCAGATAGAGAAAGTATTTTTCTAAGCAATTTCTGGCAGTGTCTGCTGACAAGAATGGGCACCTATCTACACTTAAGCACCTCTTATCACCCTCAAACAGATGGGCATACTGAGAGAGTTAATGCCTGCCTTGAATCTTACTTAAGGTGTATGACAAGTTACAAACCTAGCAAATGGGTGTAGGACCAGAATATCGCTACACCTATTCTCTGCGAGATTAACAACACTTCCCGGCGAGCGTCACCGCAATATCATCAGATACACTTTGCGAATTTTATAAAAACAGTCAGAGGAGCGATGTAATAGATGGCGAGTAAAGAAAACTTGAGAAAAGCATATTTATCCTGCGATGATTACAAAACTTGCGAGAGTAAAGATTGTAACCATCGCGGAACAATCGCAGAATCAACCCGAAATAGGAGGAAAACTTAGCTAGCATTCACTATGTAGTTACCCTATAAATACAGACCCAGTATGTCCAGGAGAGGATGATGTACTTTTGAGAGTTAAGAAAATCTTGAGGAGAGAGAAACTTCAAGAGAAATGTTGTAATCTTGAGTTCTTCCATTTCTGTAAATATTTTCTGAAACCAAGATAATAAAGTGTCATTTTTTATCTTCAATTTTGAGTTGTTTATAACAAAATCTTAACAAGGGTGTAGTGTGGGAAATCCTGCAACTACATTTTGGCGCCCGAAACAGGGAATGATTAACAAAAATTGAAGAAAATGTGAAGAAGAAGGTAAGAATTGTTCAAAATTAAGGAAATCATTAAGTAAATTGGTGAGATAATTGAAGGAAGAATGATCAGAATCAAAGGAGATTGTAAAAAATTGGAGTCTGATATGGTAACAAGAACAATGATTGATAGATTTCATGAAATATTAAGGGGAAGATACATAAACGGGATTTTGAAGGAAGAAAGGTCATGACGGTGGAGAAAATATCGTCATTGAAAGATTGGGAAAAGCAGGAGATCACGTTTACAGCAGCAGAAGTACCAGAAGAAAATCTAAATCATACATCTTCTTTAGTAATCACGGTATCCACTATACCAATGAAAATGGGAGAATCACTAAAATCTGAAGAAGAGTGGGCTATGAATAAAACTTTGGTGGATGCAGGAAGTTCTGTGGATATAATTTTTTTATCATACTTTTAAGAAAATGGGATATAAGGATGAAGAAATGACTAGTTCAACATATCATATTCATGGCTTTGGAAAATCTTTAACAAAACCTAAAGGCGAAATAGTGGTACGAGTTCCACTAGGAGAAATTGAAACACAAGTAACATTATGCGTGGTAGATGTGGAATTACCGTACAATATGATACTGGAAAGACCATGGATACATGCAATCAAGGCTGTAGCATCAACGTTGCATCAATGTATCAAATTTCCTATGCCCAGTGGAATTGGAGAAATTAGAGGAGATACGGACTTTGAAAAACTATGTTACCAAATTGAAGTGAGAAATTGTGAAGATCGTCCAAAGTTGCGAAAAATTCGCAGAAAATTGGCGAGAGAAGCAAAGAAGGAAGAAGAGTTTAAAGTTTACATGATTAGAGCCAACGAAGGAAAAGGAATACCCAGTGAAATCTCGCGAGAATAAGGTGAACTCGCGAGAATTATGAAAACACCGACACCAATGGGAGAACCTGAAGCCAGTTACACTGCGGCAGAACCGACAAAAGAAGTAAATGTTGGGAGTAAAGAAGAGCCTAAAATGCTGAAAATTGGGACTAGAATGGAGGCAGATGAAGAAGAAAGAACTATAAATCTTTTGCGAGAATATAAGGATATCTTCGCGTGGAGCATGGATGAAATGCCGAGGATAGATCCATCAATAGCATGTCATAAGTTAGAAATCAACAAAAATGTAAGGCCATTTAAACAAAGAATAAGAAAAATCGCCACAACATACCATTCTCAAATAGAGGAAGAATTACAGAAAATGCTCGATGCAGGAATTATAAGGCAAGCAAAATATCCATAATGGATTGCAAATATGGTGGTGGTCCCAAAGAAGAACAAAGGGATAAGAATTTGCATAGATTTTACTGATTTAAATAAGGCTTGTCCAAAAGATAGTTTTCCATTACCAGATATCCCACAAATGGTTGAATCAGCAGCGGTAAATGCAAGAATATCATCGTTGGATGGATATAAAGGATATAACCAAATCCCCCTCGTTGAAGAAGACCAAGAACATACAGCATGCTTTGCTCCAAGAGGGTTGTATTGTTACACAAAGATGCCATTTGGTTTGCGAAATGCTGGATCAACATACCAAAGAATGGTGGAGACGGTGTTTGCAAAGTGGATTCACAAAACATTAGAGGTGTATGTAGATGATATGCTAATCAAAAGTAAAGAAGCTGAAAATCATGTGCAAGATTTGAAAGAAATTTTCGATCAAATGCGACAATTTAATATCAAAGTGAACCCTGATAAGTGTACCTTTGGAGTAACCTCAAGGAAAATTCCTGGGGTATATAGTATCAAAAGAAGGAATACAAGTTGATCCAGAAAAAATACAAGCAATTCGCGATATGCCAACACCTGCGACGGTAAAAGATGTGCAGAAATTAAATGGACTCTTAGCCTCGCTAGGAAGGTTCATTTCGCGATCTTCAGATAAGTGCCAACATTTTTTCTATATTCTCAAGAAGGTAACAAAATTCAAGTGGACAGATGAATGCGAAAAATCTTTTCAAGGAATAAAAGAACATTTGACGAGCATAACTATCTTACAGAAAGCTGAACCGAGAGAAGAATTATTGATTTATCTCGCAACAACCACGTATGCGCTAAGTATAGTGTTGCTGCGAGTAGATGCATGGGTAGAAAAACCAATTTATTATATCAGTAAAACATTCAATTCTGCAGAAAGAAATTATTCCAAGATTGAGAAGTTAATTCTAGCATTGGTACATGCAACTTTCAAACTCCGTATATATTTTCAAGCACATAAGGTCAAAGTATTAATGAAAGTACCAATTGAGTCAGTAATGAAAAATTCAAGAAGATCAGGCAGAGTTGAGAGATGGAACGCACAAGTAGGACACTTTGATATCCAATATGAAATTTTATCCTCGCCAAAGTCACAAGTCATCGCAGATTTCTTAGATGAATTTCCGCTAGAAGATGATGAAGCTGTGGAAGAAATGATGGATACAGAAGAGGAATGTGGAGATCCAAAAGAGTTATTAACAGAACCAAAAAGATGGGAAATATTAGTGGATGGATCATCCAATGGGGAAGTAAATGGAATTGGAATTATTTTTATATCGCCAGAAGGAGAAAAAATAGATTTTTCATTTAAGTTAGAGTTTGCATCCACCAATAATAAGACAGAATATGAAGATGTAATCCATGCTTTAAAATTTGCGATAGAAATGAAGTTGGAAAATGCAAGAATCACCAATGATTCACAATTAGTTATTCGTCAGATAAAAGAAGAATACACAACAAATGAACCATCCATGAGAAAATATAAGAGACTTGTTGAAGAATTGTCTGCGAGAATTCCAAAAATAAAATGGAGACACATATCAAGGAAAGATAATAGGCTCGCAGATTCTTTTGCTTTCATATCCAATATGATGACAAATCCATTGTCAAGAAGCATAAAAATTCAAACACTTTCATTTCCATCAATAAACAAGGAAGAAGAAGAAACATATATAATGATGGTAGAAGCTAGCGAGAAAGAACCAAAGAATAACGTTACAGATTGGCGAGCAGATCTTAATGCATATTTGGCGAGAGGGGAGATTCCAAGAAATCGATTAGAAGCACATAAGTTAAAAATTAGGGCAACCAATTATGAGTTAAGAGATGGAGTGTTATATCGCATATCCTTTAGTGGACAATTGTTAAGATGTTTAACGAGGGAAGAAGGACAAAAGGTATTAAAGATGTTACATAGTGGTGATACTGGTAATCACAGTGGAGGAAGATCTTTGGAATATAGAACAAAAATGCAAGGTTATTACTGGCCGTATATGCATGAGGATGCAAAGAAACTATCAAGGCGTTGCGAAGATTTCCAGCAACATGGAAAAAAGATACATGCACCATGGGAACCATTATCATCTTCAACAAGTGTATGGCCTTTTGGGAAATGGGGATTAGATATTGTGGGACCATTTGTACCTGGCTCTGGACAAAGAAGATATTTAATTGTCGCAACAGATTATTTCACAAAGTGGGGAGAAGTAAAGGCAGTACAACATATCCGCGATAAAGATATCTTTACATTCATCTTTGAAAATATAATTTGCAGACTTGGGATTCCAGCACAATTGGTATCTGATAATGGAAAGCAATTTGAGGGACAGAATATAGAATTGTTACTCAATGCATTTAAGATAAAATGTGGAAAGTCTACTCATTTATACCCACAAGCAAATGGTTAGGCTGAGGCAACTAATATAACAATCGCAGACATTTTGAAAAAGAAGTTAGAAGGATACCACATAGCATGGTGCGAGCAAGTGTATAACGCAATATGGGCTTACAACACAACTAGACGAGAAGCAACTGGAATGTCACCATTTTGTTTGACATATGGGGTTGAAGCTATATTACCAACAGAAGTTGCTATTCCTACAACTAAAAGAGAAGCATAGGAAAGAAATTTAAGTGCTGGAATGATATTGAATAAACTTGATGAATTAGAAGAAAAGAGAGAACAAACTCTACAACATATGGAGAATTATCAACGCAGATTAGCTCGCGAGTACAACAAACGTGTTAAGAAACGCGAATTTCAACCTGGCGATTTAGTACTGCGAGAGACGCCCAGTTATCAGCGAGAAAATGGTGGAAAACTGGTGAGAAAATGGGATGGACCATATATCATTAAAGAGATAGTTGGAAATGGAGCATACAAACTAATGGATCCTGAAGGGAGAGATGTTGGTTGGTCAAAGACTCAACAGACCATGGAATAGATTATTTCTGAAGAGGTATTATCAATGACACCTTCTGAGAGATATGAAATACTGGTATGTTATAACAGATAATAAATTATTCTCTCTCTATTACAACTGAAAATTTCTTTTAATAACAAAGCACAACAAGAGCAGCGAGCAACATCGCAAGAATAGCGAATAAAAATTTCGCAGAGATTAATAGAATGGGACAAACCTTTATGGCGTGCACCTTAGTTCTCGAATAAAATTTCGCAAGAGGTAAATGTAAGACCTAATAGCACGTCATATGAGGGGGTATCTCTTGACATGACTCAGTGATAAGGTTATACCGCTACTGGAACCTGAGTTATGCAGATGTTGGGGTTAAAGAAAACCTATCCGGGAGAGAGATATTGGATTTCCAACTATATAAGGTTATACCCTGGTTGGACGACCGAGAATCTATTCCAAGAAATGCAAAGTATGACCAAGCCGCCGAGGTACACGGTTGAGCCAAGAGTGCACGGGGCGTACGAAACTCCCTTGCCATTCTTGGTAAGTATTGGCTACAATGCACTTGGCCTGAAGAAAACCCCACTTAGGGTGCAGTCTTGTAACTATAAGTCATATAGGCATAAAGGACAAGAGGCTGCGAAAACAACTGGTTGTTGGTAAATTTGGATGGGAGGAGCTAGTCTTGTATGGCCGATGTGCCCTCCTTGAAGGGGCAACCAGGTGGAAGATAAGGGCGGAACCCTCCATTAGGGAGCTGATAAGTGTCTTAAGACGGCAATGTCATGGGGATTTATGATCGCAAGAACATTTAGGCCTATCATATTGTCGCGTGACATAAATTATACAGAGGCAACAAGCCACAAGAGAAATGTTAAGATGATATCAGAGGGTTTTTACACGAAAATGTAAAGACGTCCTGCGATTTCATCGCAAGACGGAAATGTCACGAGGCTTTGATATCGCGAGGGAACTTAGACTTGTCATATTGTTGCAATACAATCAAAGAATAAAGATAAGGCAAGATCAATGGGTCAATACATGCAAATGTAAAGACGTCCTGCGATTTTGTCGCAGACAGAAAAAATTTGGAAAAATAAGACCTTTAATTAGGAAGGCAAAATAAGACCAAAAGAATAATATTACCAATTAACTACTCTATTTTAAGATTGCAGGAAATATTCATTCATCGCAGAACAATATATAAGAAGGCAAATTCTTAGCATCGCAGATTCCTTCAGAACAATATATAAGAAGATACAGAAAATAATTCACCATTTCAAGAAAGATAATGGAGGGCAAGTAGGGAATGGAGAAGTAAGAATTCATTATCTTCCTTGAAAATATTCAAAGTAAACAAAATTAAAAGTTAAATTTTAAAATTTTCAGAAGTTACATCGCTTGCAAGAAAAAAGAAGAAAAAGAAGGCAACAATGAAATTCAAGTTTCAGTGATGGCCTCGCCAGATTCATTATTCTTGCTCGCCAGATTTATTATTTCCAGAGTTATCAGCTTCATCAGCATCTTTTTCACCACGAGTCTCTCCTTCTTTTAATTCTTTATCAGCGATTACTTATTTGGGAGGACTTTTTTCTTCTTCTTCACCATCTTCTTGGGTGATAATTTCTTCATCATTAGTAAACTCTAATTCTTCATCCATGGGAAGAGGAATTTCATCATCATCAACCTTTATAGGAGGAACAGATACTGGAGGGAGAGAATGGGAGAGCAGAATCTCGTTCACAAGAACTTCATTACTGAGGTGAACCTTGCGAAGAAAACCTCTGTTACGATTCCTAATCTCTACATTCTTGAAGTACTCGAGATAATCAAGTCTTCTTTCTGCTTTGTCACGAGATTCAAGATGATTGGAGATAAGAGACTTATTCTCTTTGCGAAATTTATCCAATTTATTGGTAAGGTCAGTGAAGGTTTCTTTCAGATTCTGCGAGTAACAAGAGTGATAAAATATCGGTCAGACAAAGATCTCACAAGAAATATAACACATAATTTAACAGAAAGGTCAACAAGAAAGGCAGTCAATTGACTACCTTCTTTCTGCGAGGTTAAGTTTTGAATTAATGTAAAGAAGCAATTTTCCCATTGATTCATAGCGTCATCGAATTTATCGCCGACCACACCCTTCAGACGAGATTTCATATTTTCTTCTCTGGTACGTAGATACGAGTTTTCCTTTGCTAGCAAAAAATGAGATTTCTCCAATTGAGAGTATTGGTCTTGAAGCTCGCTGGCCTTCAAACTAAGAGTTAACCTACCCTTGATAAGTTTATCCTTTTCAGCAGCGGATGATTCAGTTACCTCCTTGAGTTCATTTTTAAGGGAATGGAAAGATTGCTCTTGGTTATCGTATATTCTTTGTAGATTACGCAATTGTTGCGAAGAAATCGCCATCAAACTTGAAAATTTGTGTTTCTCTTGGGATAAAGTTCTATATTCATATGATAAAGATTCAACCGCCAAATTAGACTTAGTTAACAAATATGAGAGGCGAGTAATCTCGTTACTTAATAAATTTTGACTTTGCGACAGTTGATTATTCTCATTAGTAAGATTATCTATTTGATTGATCGAATATGTACAGAGATTGTCTAATCTATCATACTGGTCCATCCAAGAATCTCTTTCAACACGAGCTTCGTCAGCAATGGATTCAAATTTAAGTCTCTCCATGAAACGAGTCTGATTTGTAACTAACATATAAATCAAGAATTTAAGGAGGAGGATTGAATACATGAGATATAAAAAAATTAACAGAAAAAAAAGAGGATAGAGGCAAATAAAAATATACCTTTTAGCTCGTCATTTTTCCTGCAAAGTTTCTCGCAATCAAGAGAAGAGTTGCGAATCTTATAGTTCAGAATATCACATTCAGACGTTTTGACTTGAAGAATTCTTCTTAAAGTTTCAATTTCATCCTCCAAAGACGCTCGCGAAGCAGAACCATCATAACCAAAATATTTGAGAAAAGTCTCGCAAACTTCATGTTGAAGAGAATCAGTAGAAGACTTTCTAGCATTGTCTAAAACATTAGACAACATTTTAAAAGCAACATCAATACTTGATAAGCTTTCATTTGATGAAGGAAGAGGTGTAGAAGGTGAAGTAGTAACGAGAGCCAGTTGACGATTTGAATCATTTGCGGTGGACGAATTATCAGGAGGAGAAATGTTTGGAAAAACAACAGTTGAAGGCCGTAAAGGACTATAAGGAGTCTCAGTTATAGCAATCTTAGAAGTTTGATTTATCAAAGGATCGGAAAAAGTAGGAATTTGGGCAGCGATGTTCTCGCAGACAAAAGTAGAAATATTTGGTTGCGATAGTATGGGAGTAGTCCTTACGGATGTTAGCGTGGGAATAATGAGATTATCCCCAAGAGTATTAAAGTGGCGAGATATTTTGGGAGGTTTAACAGGATTCTCGTCATTCTGCGAATAATAACTTAGATAAGAAACAGAGGCAACAATATTGTTATTAAAAAGAAAAATGTGATTCTTACTACCTTATCACTCGCAGAACTCCTCTTCTTCTCAGCAAGCCTTTTGCGAGTATTAGGGTTTTGAGTTGCAGATCGAGTGTTAGGGATAATTCCACTAGAGAGAAAACAAAATGCAAGAGTTATGAAGAATCAAATAGAGAATATCATGAAATACAAATAAAAATTGGCTCATGTAAGTATTACAATCAAAAACATACCTTGATGACTCCATTTGAACAGTAGCAGGAGAATATGAAGAAGAAGAAATGTTGCAGACAAAAGACGAAGTAAACAGATAAAGAAGATAAAGAAGCGGAAGAAGAAAATTAGTTTTGAGACTAAACCTTGCCTTTTATAGAAAAAAATGAGTGGGCCTATTGAACAGAGACGTGTCAGTAAAAAGAGGAATTAACAACACGTGTAGGTGGAAAAGCTAAATTAACGGAGTCTTGTCGGGGAGAAAATATAGAAGGAAAAGAAATTGCGAGTGTTATGAGGAGTATGGAATTCTCATGATATTCTCTTCTTCATATAAAAGACATGAGAAGATGCAAGATGTAGGACCAGAATATCGCTACACCTATTCTCTGCGAGATTAACAACACTTCCCAGCGAGCGTCACCGCAAGATCATCAGCTACACTTTGCGAATGTTATAAAAACAGTCAGAGGATCAATGTAATAGATGGCGAGTGAAGAAAACTTGAGAAAAGCATATTTATCCTGCGATGATTACAAAACTTGCGAGAGTAAACATTGTAACCATCGCGGAACAATCGCAGAATCAACCCGAAAAAGGAGGAAAACTTAGCTTGCATTCACTATGTAGTTACCCTATAAATACATACCCAGTATGTCCAGGAGAGGATGATGTGCTTTTGAGAGTTAAGAAAATCTTGAGGAGAGAGAAACTTCAATAGAAATGTTGTAATCTTGAGTTCTTTCATTTCTGTAAACATTTTCTGAAACCAAGATAATAAAGTGTCGTTTTTTATCTTAAATTTTGAGTTGTTTATAACAAAATCTTAAAAGGGTGTAGTGTGGGAAATCCTGCAACTACAATGGGTGTCATGGCTATCACTGGCAGAATGGTGGTACAACACCAGTTATCATACCATCCTAAAACTCACTCCATTTTAAGCCTTGTATGGATATGCCTCTCCATAGTTTGGTGTTAATTCAACCTATGCTGGAATCAGCTTGAGTGCAAATGATTATTTACAACAGAGACAAGTAGTGGGACATATGTTAAAGGGAGTAGCACAGAATCAAACAACAAGCAGACAAAAATAGAATTGAGAGAGAGTCCAAGGAAGGAGACTGGGTGTATTTGAGGCTACAACCTTATAGGCAGACCTCAGTGCAGTTAAGAAAGAATTTGAAGCTAGCTTCCAAGTTCTTTGGGCCTTACAAGATACTGGAAAGGATTGGAAAGGTGGATTACAAGCTGCAACTCCCACCTGAGTCCAAAATTCACCATACATTTCATGTCTCTCAGTTGAAGGCCAATCTAGAAGCATGGAAGCTTCCTCAAACTACTCTACCAAAGTTAACTAAAGACCATGAAATGAAGGTGACTCCTCTACAAATATTGGGTAATAGGCAGGTGAAGAAGGGCAAACACAATGTCAATCAAGTGCTGGTACAATGGGAGAACTTAGCCATACATGATGCTACATGGGAGGACAGAGAGTTCATGGCAAACCAATTTCCAAATATAATCCTTGAGGTCAAGGATTTGTAAGAGTAAAGGGTATTGTCAGGACCCTGGTTAAGTTGTGCTTATTTTGTCTAGTTTACTTTTGTTATTATGGAAAATGTTAAGGGCTAACCAAATGCTAAAGGCGCCCAGGGTTCTTTTGAATTGTACAGACCGTTGAGAGGTCCCGTGCTACTCACATGTGTGGTTGTGAGAGTGTCTTCTTATCCTGGGCTTTGTTGTTTTGGCTGAATATGAAAAAAGTAAATCTGAGTTTCTTCTTTGAGTTCTCTCAAACCCTTATTTTATAGTTTTTGAGCTAATTTGTAAGGTTAATCCTTATAGTGTTGCAGGTGAACTAAATGGATTCTGACCTCTTTACTTACATATGTATTGAGCAATTCAACATATTCATGAAATTTATCCAGAATGGTGCGTGAAGCAACAATCCCAGATATTCTGTAAATTTTAACATATTGCATTATTCACTAATGCATGACCTGCCTGGTATTTTCCTATGCTATGTTCCTAGTCGAACTCTCAATATTGGCATGACATTGGCCGGTTGTCAGCCGAGCAAAAATAATTTCACTTTCTTACTTAACAAAAATTATGAAGTACGTGATAAGAAAGAGTTTGTATCCACATAGAGGCTATTCTTGTTATGAAAATTTTCACTTTCTTAGTAACCAATAGGGGGGATTTTGATTTATCAAAGCAGTAACCAATAAAGTATTAAAATAATCAATAAGGAGAAGATATTGGTCACGGGATAGTTTCATTCACAAACATATATTTTCATCAATGACTAGAATTGAAATTTTAATCTCTCATTTACTAAAAGTCCTAGGATACCTTGATCGCAAGTATATCCCGCTAATTCCCTGATTTCATCACAACCACATTAAAAGATGCATATGTCAATTCTTCCTAGAAAGCAACCTAAAGTGTAAAAGCACAATTAAGTTTAACTCCCTAAAAGCAATAAGTTTTATGGAATAAGACTAATCAAGGCAATCAAAATGTGTAAAAGCACTAAATCGATTTAACCCAAGTTATGATTCATATGTGACTAGTAGGATATATCACTGCAAACACTACCCAAAATTATGCTAATTAAAATCAGGGATAAACAACGTTTTCGTATTGAAAACCCTAATATAGCTCTAGATATGAAAGTAAAACGGATTGATTCCGGACTCAACCAAACAAACAATCAAATCATAACAATATAAACCATGAATCATAAACAATAAAGTTGAGACAAAACTAATACATTGAATCAAATCTTATTTGTGAAATCCACTTTATATCCCATAACCAATAAATGAAATTTAGATACTCATAGCTTTTGGGTTCATCATATTCATATTCATAATCAATAATAAAAATAAAATGAAGCTGCTCTCCTCCAAAACTCCAGTAGAATAATATATGTCCCAAAAGAATAGAAACTTTTCCCTTTTATAGCTTTTCAACTTTCCAAAATTAGGTCTTCAAAGCCCAAAGTCCAATAACAAGAAGTCCACCAAACTCATGTGTGTGAAATACCCATGTGAAAATTATGTTCAAAAAACTACTCGCCGGAAAACTTGTGCAATGGCCGGAAGTTAGCCGGAATCCGGCACCGGAAAATTAATTCCGGTGACCGACGAAATCCACCCGGTCACCGGTCAAACAGATCAACTCGGGAAGTCAACTGAGTCAGTAGGACTAAATTAAGATTGAGTCAGCCATCTAACTCAGTTAAGTCAAGGCTAACTGGGATACCAGGCCAAAACCATGAGCTGTTGCAGGCCAGACTTGAAGTTGTGCCAAGATTGCGCTTCACTACTTCACTCCCAGCCATGATGGCTGTTCATTGTTCCCACATCTGCAATTTCTCTTGTTCTCCCACATTTCTTCTTGCACTCTCTGCAACCCTGAATCCATCTCACCTTCTATTCAGCTGCAGTGACCCACATAAAACCAGTACTACCAATTCCATCTCCATTAAACCACCAAAATCACGGCAGCACAATCCCTGGCATTAACAATCCAATTGCAGACCACTAACCTTCCCAACTCATGCATCTCTTATAGCCTTAACTATGTCTCCAACCTTCTGCAATTTTGCCTGGCCTTAACCCCCTCATTCCATCTGCACAACTCCTTGCTCAACCACCACCGATGCTTCATCTCAGTTGCGCCTGCAATGAACTTACTTTAGTTGTACCAAAACCTGTAGCCAACAATATTACTACCACCTGAACTGCACAAACACTTTCCAACATTCATTCATCCAGCTTCTAAACCTTCAGCACAGATACAACAACATCATTTCTTCGCAATCTCAACATAACAACACTCATTTCAGAATCACCATGAGTTCAATCATCTCCATTTACTGCAAACCAGACCCACACACACTATCTCCATCTCTGCATTCACTGGCAACAGTTCAATACAACTACCACTGGCCACAGCATAACCCATCCTTCTTCAGTTCATCTCAGTAAAAACTCCTTTGGCAAAGACATCATTCCCTTCGTAACCTAAGCATACATCTATCCCTGCAATTCCATTGCAACACTTTCATTCTCTTCTTAGACCAACAAATTGCAGCTACACATTCCAGCAACTCCCTACAGCTCAAAGCTTCGTATCCACTGTCACTGGACAATATCACCATTTCTCATTCACCTTTAATTGCTTCAATCAACTAAGCATACATCTAATATAGCAACAGCTGCATCACCATCCACACAACTTGTTACCATATAAGTTCAGCTCAAAAAGTCCTTGTGAAGCTTCAATTCAACCAAACTGGCAGCACAGCTCCATTTCCTCTTCATAGCTCATTCCTTTGTAATCTCAGTTCAACCAATCTCAACCATCAAACCTTAATTCTTCCCCCATCTTCCATCAATTACCAGACACAGCACCAACTGGTTCAACATCACTGCAATATCCCAGATTCATCTTCTTGATGTCAAACCTTCACAAACAAACCCATTTCCACCAGTAAACACCACCAACAGATCCATATTTGTATCACAGCCATCTCCATTATCATCCATCAGGCCTGCAACTCAAGTTGCAGCTCAAACACCCACACAACATCAGAACTCACTACCATTCCTCCATGAGTTCATCACCATCAACTTCCTGCTACAATCACTACATCAGCAGCTATAATTCACACCTCTACAAGCCTGCAATGCTCCGAGCTTCATCAATCTGTAACCCTCTTTAGTTCAAGGCAACGTCACCAACACAATTGCAACCATCGACTGTCACAACAGAAACCTATTTTTCAAACCCTAATTCCTTGTCAATTCACATCCCCTTCATTCCTAACTTCAATCACCTCAAATCTTCAACTCATAGAAGACTCAACACATCTCCAATTTCATCAATATCTCCTCCCTGTACTTCAACAGAAACCCAATTCAAACAAAACCCATTTGAGTTTCATTATTTTCTATCACCTTATCTTCTCTAATTTGTTGATTCATTGCTTCAATTAACAGCCACAGAAACCCATCGTTCAATTTCATTTCTGATTCAAACACCAGAACGATCTTATCGATCTGCAATACTCAAACCCAACCTAAACTCCAACTTCAGGCAACAAAATCAATCCTAAAACCCCATGAATCTCTTCTGATTGCTCTGAATTTCACGGATTCTAACCTATTTGTTCATTACTTCCATCGATGTCAAACCCTCAACAATTTCTTTGCATCAACACCAACAAATACTCATATTCATACCGAATCAATATCATTTTCTCAACTTAAATAGAACCTCAATCCATCTCTGAATCTCCTCTCTTTCCTCTGAATTTTCTTAAGCAGCCACCATGATCGTTTCTTTTCTCTCTTCTCTGATTTGAGAATAATGATTGGGAAATAATGCCCACTGATTTTTAGGTCTTGTGTTAGAATGGAAGTTGATATTTCCACCCAAGGAGAGTAGATAAGGGATGTCTTTTCCTTGCTTCTCTGGACTAAGTTGTAATAGTTGGCTCGGCACGGCTCCGCTCCCAACAATAGTTGCACATGAAATGATGTTCATGTCTTTTCCGTTCCAAATGAGTGATTTCTTCTTCTTTTGATCCTAGTGACTCCAGTGCACCTAATAACTCAAAAGTAAACATAAGAGATGCAATTCCCAATGATAATAGCAAAGAAAGCATAAATACTAGATATAAATTATGAGTTTTACAACACCTATCAAATTACCCCACACTTAGACTTTGCTAGTCCTCGAGCAAATTAAACCAAACTTATTCTAAAGAATACATACAACTCCCGTGAGCGTTTACTAGAGAAATACCCACAAAACCTATATTTCCAACTTACAAGTTCTCTGAAATGATAGTATCCAACGCGCTAAGAAGACATAGAGATTTTGCACACTAGTCATAAGAAGTTAGACACATAAATGAACACAATCTCATTCTTAAAAGTTGAGAGAGAAATAACCATCCCTTATCGAAAGAAATTCGGGTTCGGAGTGATCGAAAGTCTCGACTCTTCCTCACAAGACAGGATTTTATGAAAATGCTCTCAATAATAAACAGCTCTTTATGGGTCACACATGTGTCCAGGTAGGAATGAAGAGAGAATCCTGCGACACGTTGAATAGTAGGAAGGAAAACCCTCCGAATTGTTTTGAAAACCCACATCTTTTATTGTTTTGAAAACCCTTTTTTTTTCTGACGATCTCTAAGAAAGGAAATCAACCACTTAACGAAGGTGAGAATATACTTACTTACCTTGTTATCCGTTCGGCGTGCAGTTAGCACCACTCTCACAGTATCCATAGAAACGTCTTCGGTCTTCAATCTTTGTCTTCGTCTTCAACTCTTGATGGTAACTCTTGAACTTCGTAGAATCTTGACAATGTAACTCTTTCCTCTAATTCCTTGTTGCTTGAAACTTCATTATAGATATTTCTCTTTCCATTAGCTTTATTGAATGCATACAAAACCAAAAACGAACTAAACAAACCAAAATATGATGCAATGATTTTTATTTTTATTTTTTTCCTTTTTTTTTCTTTTTGAAGGATGCAAGATAAATAAAGTAAATACAAAATGAAAACAAACAAAAAATTAAAACTAATGATGAACCTAATGAATTTTTCTATTGTCTCTTTTTTTTTCAATTTTTTTTCTTCTTTTGTTTAAGGGAACTAGCATAGTGATAACCAGGTTCCATTTTTTTATTTTATTTTTTTATTTTTTCGAGACAATAGGAACTAAAATACAAATAAAGATAAAAATAAAAATGCAAGTACAAAGGCCATGGTATAAGTACTTTACCGCTTGATTCTTCACAACATGTATGTCTCGATATCATAAACTTCTTGAATTCTCATCTTGATAATCTTCACTCTTGTACAATAGTCTTCAACTTGTAAAAATTCTGCTTCTTGTCTTGTTGCTTTACTTGAATCTGAAATCTGCTCATTTTTGTATCGTTGCTTGTAAACCTTGAACGTCTTCAACTTTCCTTCGAATTTGTGATGCTCCTCTTGTTGATGATGATGGTGTTTCTATGGACCTGTTGTTGTAGAGAGAGATAAAGTGGATGGTGATAACTGCGAACAAGATTACAAGTGGTATGTAAGTTAGCAATTCGATGTCACCATCATGATTGATAAAATAGCACTCAAGAGATCAAAAATAGTGCTTCTATTGGTGGAAGGTTGGGTAGCTCACCATTCTACCCGGAGTTTACGTACGGTGACACACACTCTAAAAGCACATGTTTAGACAAGTACAAATAATTGAAGGTCGGTGCCTCTCATGATGTAACATGGGTAGTCTCCACTATAGGGGACCACTACTCTACTACCGAATTCAGTCTGCACCTTATTTTCCACTGGCATGGTTAAATCCAACTTTAACTCTCATACAAGTAAGAAACCCGATCATGTTCTCTGTCATCTCTAAGTTCAGTCACTCTTATGAGAATCTCAATGTAATCTTAGCGACATGTATACTATGTGACTCTAAACTAACTAAAAGTTGGGGTTTTTCATTCACTAATTTACACAAAAGTTGAAATTTTTGAAAAATTTACAATGCAAATGCTTAACCACTCCCCCACACTTAAACTTTACATTGTCCTCAATGTAAATTGAGTCATCCAAAGTAAGTCAAGGTGGGAAATTATGCATGAAATATGACAAGAAATCAGAAAAATAAAATACAAGATAAGAAAAAAAACTAAAAACAAGACAAGAAAATGAAAATAAGACAAGAGATACTCATCCTATGGGTTGCCTCCCATTTAGCGCTTGGTTTAAAGTCATCAGCCCGACTATCTCCTTGCTTTCTATGACTCCTCCAGAGGGAGTGCATCCACAAAATTAGCTTCTTCCACCACTTCGTAAGTGAAATTCTCATAATATGGTTTCAACTGGTGCCCATTAACTTTAAGTTCCTTGCCTGTAGCTATGCTACGAATTTCTACTGCACCATGAGAAAACACATTAGTAACAATAAAAGGTCCGATCCAACGTGACCTTAATTTACCCGGAAATAAATGCAAGCGAGAATTAAACAAAATCACTTTCTGCCCAACCCAAAATTGTTTTCTAGAAATCATAGTATCATGAAATGCCTTTGTTTTCTCCTTGTAAATTCGTGAGATTTCAAATGCATCATTGCGAAGCTCTTCTAACTCTTGGAGTTGTAGCTTCATTTGATTTCCATCCCCATCCATCTCCATATTGCATTGCTTAATCTCCCAAAACTCCTTATGCTCAATCTCCACGGGTAAGTGACAAGGTTTACCATACACAAGCCTAAAGGGAGACATCCCAATAGGTGTCTTGTATGCGGTTCTATATGCCCACAAAGCATCATTTAATCGCATGATCCAATCTTTCCTTGTTGGATTCACCATCTTTTCTAGAATGGATTTCACCTCCCGGTTGGAAACCTCGGCTTGTCCATTTGTTTGAGGATGATAAGGTGTTGCAATCTCGTGCGACACATTGTACTTCTTCAACAAGCTTTGTAAAATCCTGTTTTTGAAGTGAAAACCCCCATCGCTAATTATGGCTCTTGGAATTCCAAACCTTGCAAAAATATTAGCTTGCACAAAATCTGAAACAACCTTGGAATCATTAGTTGGGGTGTCCTTAGCTTCCACCCATTTAGAGACATAATCAATAGCAAGTAAGATGTAAAAATTCCCATGAGATTTGACAAAAGGACCCATAAAATCAATACCCCATACATCAAAAACTTCAATAAATTAAATAAAAGTTTGTGGCATTTGATCTCGGGCACCTAGATTGCATGTTCTTTGGCACCTATCACAAGTTATACAAAATGTATATGCATCCTTAAACAAGGTTGGCCAATAGAAACCGCTTTCAAGTACCTTGTGAGCGGTTCTTTTACTTCCAAAATGTCCTCCGCAAGCATAGAAGTGACAAAATGACAAGATAGAATTAAACTCAGTTTCAGGAACGCACCTTCTTATTACTTGGTCGCTGCCATGTTTCCATAAGTATGGATCATCCCATATATATTGGTTCCCTAACCTCTTAAGTTTGTCTCTCTCAGCACGAGACAATTTCTTTGGGATTTGTTTAGTTACCAAGTAATTCACAATATCTGCATACCATGGTTCTCCAAAGGAAATTGAGAATAGTTGCTCATCCGGAAAACTTTCACGCAGTGGGATAGCTTCCTTGTCCATAGCAAGACGTCTCAAGTGATCCGCAACGGTGTTCTCAATTCCTTTCTTGTCCTTGATTTCAATATCGAACTCTTGCAAGAGTAGAATCCATCGTATGAGCCTCGGTTTCGCTTCTTTCTTCATTAGCAAGTACCTAAGTGCTGCATGGTCAGAAAAAAAAACAACTTCTGTACCAATTAGATAAGAGAGAAATTTTTCCAATGAAAATACAATAGCTAATAACTCTTTTTCAGTGGTTGTGTAGTTTTGCTGGGCCTCATTTAACGTTCTAGAAGCATAATAAATAGCATGGGGTATCTTCCCCACACGTTGCCCAAGCACCGCACCAACCGCATAGTCACTTGCATCACACATGAGCTCAAAATGCTTGCTCCAATCTGGTGGTTTAATGATAGGGGCTGAAATCAAAAGTTCTTTCAAACGATTGAATGCCGCCATACACTTTTCATCAAAGTTAAAAACCACATCTTTTTGCAATAAGTTGCAAAGTGGTGATGCCATCTTGGAAAAATCCTTGATAAATCTACGATAAAAACCTGCATGTCCAAGAAAAGAGCGTATCTCCCTCACCGTAGTGGGAGGGGTTAGAGCACGAATAAGGTCTATCTTAGATTTATCAACTTCCAAGCCTTTAGAAGATATTATATGGCCTAAAACTATGCCATGAGTTACCATAAAATGGAACTTCTCCCAATTCAGCAAGACGTTTGTTTCAACACATTGTTCAAGGATTAATGACAAGTTGTTCAAACAAAGGTCAAATAAATCACTAAAGACACTAAAGTCATCCATAAACACTTCAATGATGTTTTCAACATACTCGGAAAAGATACTTACCATGCACCTTTGAAAGGTAGCTGGAGCATTGCACAATCCAAAAGGAATCCTTCTATAAGAAAAAGTACCGAAAGGACAAGTGAAAGTAGTTTTCTCTTGATCCTATGGCGCTATCACAATCTGATTATAACCTGAATAGCTATCAAGGAAGCAATAATAAGCATGTCCAGCTAAACGTTCAAGCATTTGATCAGTAAAAGGTAAAGAAAAGTTATCCTTCCTAGTAGTGGCATTCAACTTTCTATAATCAATACAAACCCCCCAACCGGTTTGCACACGAGTTGGGACAAGTTCATTCGTATCATTCCCCACCACGGTTACACTTGATTTCTTTGGTACAACTTGTACCGGGCTCACCCACTTTCTATCGGATATGGGGTAGATAACACCCACTTCCAAAAGCTTGAGTATCTACTTTTTCACAACTTCCATCATGGGAGGGTTCAAATGACGTTGCGATTCCCTTGTAGGCTTTGCATCATCCTCCAAACTAATCTTATGCATACAAACAGCAGGGCTTATACCCTTGATATCGGCGATTGTCCATCCTATGGCCGTCTTGTGCTTCCTTAGCACCCTTTGAAGTTTTTGCTCCTGTAATTCACTAAGATCGTTAGAAACAATCACAAGTAACTCTTAATTATCACCCAAGTACAAGTACTTTAAGTGACTTAGAAGAGGTTTCAATTCCAACTTTGGAGATTTAACAATAGAAGGTAAAAGCTTTTCATCACTGCATGGTAAAGAAATAAAAGAGATATTATGAGTTTCCGGACATCCATGTAGTGAGTTAAGATCACCAAGGGCTTCCTTGACTTCATTACCACACTCTACACCATTATCCAAGGATGTATTTAAAACAGTTTCCAAAGCATCATCACGATTCAATTCAAACATTTGTTGTGCCAATGTATCCATAACATCAACAGAGAAACAAGAGTGGACATCACTATGATATCTCATCATTTTGAAAATGTTGAAACGTATTATTTATCCATCAAACTCTATAGTCAATGTTCCCTTGTCCACATCAATAATGGTTTTAGCCGTTTTCATGAAGGGACGCCCAAGTAGCAATGGAAGAGATGAGTCCGGTGAACCTTCATCCATATCTAACACACAAAAGTCAGCTGGAAATACAAGTTGATTAACCTGCACAAGAACATCCTCAACAATACCCATTGGGTAGACATTAGAACGATCGTCTAATTGCAACACAATTCCATCCTTTTTAAGAGGACCAAGATTAAGTGAATTATACATAGATGCAGGCATAACATTAACGGATGCACCTAAATCCAACATTGCTTTATTAAAAGTAGTGTTACCAATTGTGACAGGGATGTCAAAGCTACCGGGATCCTTGAATTTCAGTAGGAGTTTGTGTTGTAAGATTGCCGAAGTATTCTCCCCCACACTTAGCACTTCATTTCCTTTGAGCCTTTGCTTATTGGTACACAAGTACTTCAACACTTTTTCATACTTGGGAACTTTCTTGATGGCATCAATGAGTGGTACGTTCACATGAATCTTCTTATGAACATCTAAAATCTCCTTTTCTAGTTCTGACTTCTTAGAACTTGCAAATCTGCGAGGAAAAGGTATAGGAGGAACATAAGTAGAAACCTGAGTTTTAGAGTTAGGAGTAGGTACCTCGGGTGTTTGGGGAATTTCATCCCTCTCTTCCTCCAAAACCGGCTCCTCTGGAACTTCCTCTTCACCCAAATCATCAACTTCGGGTTGCACAAGTTGTGTACCACTTCTCAACGTAATAACATTGAAAACCTCTTTTGGGTTAATGGGTTGAGAAGGGAGTCTCCCACTATTTTGTGCCTTCAATTTGTTGATATCAATCGCCATGGAGCCCACTTGTGTCTATAACTCCTTGATAGCACTCTTAGTTTCTTGTTGGCTTTCCTTGAACATGGTAGAAATACCTTGCATCATTGTTTGTAACTTTGCATCGATATCGGAACCTTGGTATTGCATCGATTGTTTTGGTTGCTGAAATTGTTGTTGTTGCGATTGAAATTATTGTTGTTGCGGTTGAAATTGTTGTTGTTGCGGTTGAAATCCACTCGGACGGTTGAAAGTAGGTTGTTGAACCGCACCTTGCTTGTTGGCATAGCTGAAATTTGGATGATTTCTCCATCACAGATTGTAGGTGTTGGAATAGGGATCATACCGTCTATGTTGATTTGGAAAAACCGCATTAGCTTGCTCCAACTCTTCACCATACGAAGGTAATATAACCGCAGCCATATTTTGCATCATGTGCTCCATATTGTCCATCCTTTGGTCACGGTGTGATGATGATGAATCACTAACTTCATGCACTTGCCTAACCATTGGTTCACCTCTTGTGTAGAATTGTTGCGAGTTTGCAGCCATGCTTTTAATCAACTCGGCAGCTTGGGCCACCGTCTTGTTCACTAGTGCACCACCACCCGCTGCATCAAGAAGATATATATCACTTGATTGAAGACCTTCGTAGAAGTATTGGATTATCATCGCATCGCTGAATTGATGGTGAGGACAGCTTGCCACTAATCTCTTGTATCGCTCCCAACATTCATACAAGGATTCTCCCACATGTTGCTTTATTCCAAAAATCTCTTTGCGAATTTGAGTAGCCTTGGACGCAGGAAAATACCTCTCTAGAAAGAGTTTCTTCAACCCATTCCATGTAGTGACACTTCCGGAAGGCAAACAATACAACCAATCCTTAGCGCTGTCCACCATAGAAAATGGAAATACTTTCAACATTGCACCATCGGCTTCAGTCTCCGCTAGAAGCATGGCCTTGACAATGGTATGGAACTCCATGAGATGCTTGTTTGGATCTTCATTCGTCATACCATGAATCTTCGGCAACTCTCTAATCAATCCAGGCTTAATTTCGAAAGTTGAGTTGGTTTGAATACACCATCGTTGTGCATCAAGTCTATGAGAAGCCAAATCCTTGAGTGTACGATTTGCGTCACCCATTGCTTCTTCTTCTTCAACTAGTGGTTCTTCTACAAATGGAACCTCTTGCTCTCCTTCTAATTGTAATTCTTATTCCACTTCTAACTCTTGCTCTTCCGTTATGTCTTGACTTGGTTGGAGTATTGTGCCTCTTCGAGTAGCAATCCCGCACCTTAGATAGTTCCAATACTTATAAGCCAGGGATTAGGTACCTGAAAACAATTCTCGCAAACAAGTAAGAACCAAGAAAAGAATCAAAAAGCAAAGATAAAAGCAAAAATTGTAAAAAGAAACTAAAAACTTAATAACAAGCCGTATGCCTCCCCGGCAACGGCGCCAAAATTTGGGCGGTTGTCAGCCGAGCAAAAATAATTTCACTTTCTTACTTGACAAAAATTATGAAGTACATGATAAGAAAGAGTTTGTATCCACAGAGAGGCTATTGTTGTTATGCAAATTTTCAGTTTCTTAGTAACCAATAGGGGGGATTTTGATTTATCAAAGCAGTAAAAATAAATTGAAAGCAATAAAATATTAAAATAATCAATAAGGAAAAGATATTGGTCACGGGATTGTTTCATTCACAAACATATATTTTCATCAATGACTAGAATTGAAATTTTAATCTTCCATTTACTAAAAGTCCTAGGATACCTTGATCGCAAGTATATCCCGCTAATTCCCTGATTTCATCACAACCACATTAAAAGATGCATATGTGAATTCTTCATAGAAAGCGACCTAAAGTGTAAAAGAACAATTAAGTTTAACTCCCTAAAAGCAATAAGTTCTATGGAATAAGACTAATCAAGGCAATCAAAATGTGTAAAAGCACTAAATCGATTTAATCCAAGTTATGATTCATATGTGACTAGTAGGATATATCACTACAAGCACTACCCACAATTATGCTACTTAAAATCGGGGATAAACAACGTTTTCATATTGAAAACCCTAATATAGCTCTAGATATGAAAGTAAAACGGATTGATTCCGGACTCAACCAAACAAACAATCAAATCATAACAATATAAACCATGAATCATAAACAATAAAGTTGAGACAAAACTAATACATTGAATCAAATCTTATTTGTGAAATCCACTTTATATCCCATAACCAATAAATGAAATTTAGCTACTCATAGCTTTTGGGTTCATCATATTCATATTCATAATCCATAATAAAAATGAAATGAAGAAGATGAAAAATAAACGAAAGCAAACCCTAGTCGCTGCTCTCCTCCAAAACTACAGTAGAATAATATATGTCCCAAAAGAATAGAAACTTTTCCCTTTTATAGCTTTTCAACTTTCCAAAATTAGGTCTTCAAAGGCCAAAGTCCAATAACAAGAAGTCCACCAAACTCATGTGTGTGAAATACCCATGTGAAATTTTTTTTCAAAAAACTACTCGCCGGAAAACTGGTGCAATGGCCGGAAGTTAGCCGGAATCCGGCACCGGAAAAGTATTTCAGGTGACCGGCGAAATCCACCCGGTCACCGGTCAAACATATCAACTCGAGAAGTCAACTGAGTCAGTAGGACTAAATTAAGATTGAGTCAGCCATCTAACTCAGCTGAGTCAAGGCTAACTGGGATACCAAGCCAAAACCATGAGTTGTTGCAGGCCAGACTTGAAGTTGTGCCAAGATTGCACTTCACTACTTCACGCCCAGCCATGATGGATGTTCATTGTTCCCACATCTGCAATTTCTCTTGTTCTCCCACATTTCTTCTTGCACTCTCAGCAACCCTGAATCCATCTCACCTTCTGTTCATCTGTAGTGACCCACATAGAACCAGTACTACCAATTCCATCTCCATTAAACCACCACAATCACGGCAACACAATCCCTGGCAATAACAATCCAATTGCAGACCACTAACCTTCCCAACTCCTGCATCCCTTGTAGCCTTAACTCTGTCTCCAACCTTTTGCAATTTTGCTTGGCCTTAACCCCCTCATTCCAGCTGCACAACTCCTTGCTCAACCACCACCGATGCTCCATCTCAGCTGCGCCTGCAATGAACTTACTTTAGTTGCACCAAAACCTGTAGCCAACAATATTACTACCACCTGAACTTCACAAACACTTTCCAACATTCATTCATCAAGATTCTAAACCATCAACACAGATACAACAACATCATTTCTTCGCAAGCTCAACACAACAACACCCATTTCAGAATCACCATGAGTTCAATCATCTCCATTTACTGCAAACCAGGCCCCCACACACTAGCTCCATCTCTGCATTCACTTGCAACAGTTCAATACAACTACCATTGGCCACAGCATAACACATCCTTCTTCAGTTCATCTCAGTGAAAACTCATCTGGCAAAGACACCATTCCCTTCGCAACCTAAGCATACATCTATCCATGCAATTCCATTGCAACACTTCCATTCTATTCTTAGACCAAAAAGTTGCAGCTACACATGCCTGCAACTCCCTACAGCTCACAACTTCGTATACACTGTCACTGCACAATAACAACATTTATCATTCACCTGTAATTGCTTCAATCAAATAAGCATACATCTAATATAGCAACAACTGCATCACCATCCATACAACTTGTTACCATCTGAGTTCAGCTCAAAAAGTCCATGTGAAGCTTCAATTCAACCTAACTGGCATCACAGCTCCATTTCCTCATCATAGATCATTCCCTTGTAATCTCAGTTTAACCAATCTCAACTATCAAACCTTAATTCTTCCCCCATCTTCCATCAATTACCAGAAACAACACCAACTGGTTCAACATTACTGCAATATCCCAGATTCATCTTCTTGATGTCAAACCTTCACAAACAAACCCATTTCCACCAGAAAACACCACCAATAGATCCATCTTTGTATCACATCCATCTCCATTATCATCCATCAAGCCTGCAACTCAAGTTGCAGCTCAAACATCCACACAACATCAGAATTCATTACCATTCCTCCATGAGTTCATCACCATCAACTGCCTGCTACAATCACTATAGCAGCAGCTATAATTCACACCTCTACAAGCTTGCAATGCTTTGAACTTCATCAATCTGTAACCCTCTTTAGTTCAAGGCAATAGCACCAACACAATTGCAACCATCGACTGTCACAACAGAAACCCAATTTTCAAACCCTAATTCCTTGTCAGTTAACAACCCCTTCATTCCTAACTTCAATCACCTCAAATATTCAACTCAGAGAAGACTCAACACATCTCCAATTTCATCAATATCTCCTCCCTGTACTTCAACAGAAACTCAATTCAAACAAAACCCATTTGAGTTTCATCATTTTCTATCACCTTATCTTCTCTAATTTTTTGATTCATTGCTTCAATTAACAACCACAGAAACCCATCGTTCAATTTCATCTCTGATTCAAACACTAGAATGAGATTCTCGATCTGCAATACTCAAACCAAACCTAAACTCCAACTTCATGCAACATAATCGAGCCTAAAACCCCATGAATCTCTTATGATTGCTCTGAATTTCACGGATTTGAACCCATCTGTTCATTACTTCCATCGATGTCAAACCCTCAACAATTTCTTTGCATTAACAGCAACAAATACTCACATTCATACCGAATCAGTATCATCTTCTCAACTTAAATAGCACCTCAATCCATCTCTGAATCTCCTCTCTTTCCTTTGAATTTTCTTAAGCAGCCGCCATGATCGTTTCTTTTCTCTCTTCTCTGATTTGAGAATAATGATTGGGAAATAATTCCCACTGATTTTTAAGTCTTGTGTTAGAATAGAAGTTGATATTTCCACCCAAGGAGAGTAGATAAGGGATGTCTTGTCCTTGTTTCTCTGGACTAAGCTGTAATAGTTGGCTCGGCACGGCACGGCTCCGCTCCCAATAATAGTTGCACATGAAATGATGTTCGTGTCTTTTCCGTTCCAAATGAGTGATTTCTTCTTATTTTGCTCTTAGTGAATCCAGTGCACCTAATAACTCAAAACTAAACATAAGAGATGCAATTCCCAATGATAATAGCAAAGAAAGCATAAATACTAGATATAAATTAGGTGTTTTACAACACCTATCAGACATGACGATTAATGTTCACTCGCAGCGGAGTAACATGAATCTCCTGAAATGTTAGTATTGAGATCTGCATGCAAACACTCACGTAGGCTACACCACTCTATGATAAAGAGATCAGCGTGTTTACACACTTTTTAATTAAAAGTTAACGCGATCGAACGCGTTTAAGTTCGTCAAAGAAAATCTAGACTGTCCATTTCAGTCTTAAAAAACGATCACAGCCACATGATTTGGCCACACAATTCAACAGGCCTAGCCTACTCCTAGCGGAACTAGGCGATCATCATGATGACCATCGGTGGGCCTACTAACATCTTAGGTCGGAATCCATTTAGTTCACCTGTAACACCCTCAAACGTCGGCCAAAAACAGGGTGATTGCGCTGTTGTAAAAGAGCTCGAACGAGCCAAGACTGACTATGACGGTCTCAAATTCATCACATACGTCCAACTTAGCTAGCCTAGTTGGACGGTCTAGATATTTCCTCAAATGATCAAAAGGGTACTGACGTGTTCACCGGCGACCCAACTACATCCTTGGTCGATCGACTTGCCCATGACAAACCAAGAGTGCGTTGAATCGCTCGCCCAAAGTAGGGTGAACGCGTTGTTTTGGAAACCTACGCTACTGTCGCAAAATGATCAACACTATCCATCTTCGTCGATCAAATCGAGTGGCTTAGATTCAATTTTGGGCGGCCCCGAAGATATCAGCGTGCTCACTGGCAACCCACCTTTGCACATGGACGATCGTCCAGCTCGGCCTGCTCAAACTAGCGCCCAGCGCTTTCAATCGATCACCCAAAGATTGGACGAACAACTAGGAGAATTTGGTAAACAATTTTAGTATGAGCTACATGCCAAAATTTTCATATGGATGTCTATCATAACATAATAAAAAATCATATCAATCGGAGTAACGAGCTAAAAGATACAGTTTAAAAGGCGAGCTAGGTCATGGCTGAAAACTGACAGAATTCTTCCTGAATTCTTCATGAGTTTTTACTGTCGGGCTGTTTTCACCTAGAAGATAATAAATTCTTTTCTGATGAGAATGGAGGGGCAGATCATCAAAATCCGAGTTCGTATGAGAATTATACATCGGTTTAGTGAGGGTCTCACATCTGAATTTTCTGATTACGAAATTTCATGAATTAGCACAAACTTCTGCAAGTCATCTCAGCTATCCAACTTGGCTAGCCAACTTAAACGGTTTAGATTTAATTTGGTCCAACCAATAGGATGTCAAAATGGCTACAAGCCACCATTCTCCTATAGGGAACGATCACCACATATTTAATAGCTCCTGGCAGCTACTCACACATTACCACCCGCCACCTAGCTTGCGCTGGTCAGAATAACTAGGTTTTGCAAACAATACCCATTCAGTAGCCTGCTGCATATTTTCCATGAAAATACTCGAGACATCAAACATATCACAAACTGGGGGATGCTCACTGGGGTATTGGTCTGGCGGTTTACAGCGTGCGGCGTGTAACGCGTCCATTACGAGAACGTGTCAGGGAAGAACAGACGGTTAACAGCAATGAGATAGTTGGTGAAGGCGTGGACAGTTTTCCATCATAATGGAAACGTGGTGATCACCACTTTTTACACAACTCCACCTCTACACTGCTTAATCGCCTCCACTTCCTGCGAGATCAGGGTGTTCTCGAACATGACTTGTATAAATAGGATTTCAACATATTTCGACAAAAACACAAGTGTTATCAATAAAAGTATCTAGAAAATACCAAAAACTGATAGCTTACGTTCTGCAAGCCAGTTCCACATTCTGATACAAGTCATAAAACAGTCACACCTCATAATTCAACATTTTGATCTCAAACACCTTCTTCGCTTCCCTCCCTAAGATCAACCCTTCTCCTTCACTTTGTGGAACATCCATTTCTTGGTTTAGGCCATAGTCTTACAGATTGATCTCTCGAATCTAAAAGTACTCATGTGAAGTACATTTGTTTAGGGTTTGAATTCGTTTCTCATCAACACGCCCAAATTTACCTTAAATAGCAGAACCAGTTTTTACCCTCAAACAAGGTGATCTTGTTTTCAACGGATCTAAGTCCCTGCAAATTCCATGATATAATCTTTAGGTCATGCACAAATTTCCTTGAGTCCATATTAAGATTAAGAGAGATACATAAAATATAAAAATAATGACAAAGGATGATGATGTAGTTATTAGAATAAATATACGATGATAATAAACAATGATTAGGATGACTGCTTAGAACTATAATAAATATACGATCATAGTGTAGAAATAACTTTAATCAAGTATGAGATAAATAATAGAAAATATGATTAGAATATTGGAACCACAATTTATCAGATTGTGAACTAAGTTATGATGCATAAGTAAATGAAAGTAATCATGAAATAACTAAAAATAATTAAGAAAAGTAAAATAAATTATCTCGGTTAGATTTCATGGTACTCGATGCTTTCCATGAGGCTCCTCTGCTATACCACCATATAATTCCATGCTAAAGAAGTAGGGTTTGAGAAAATATTCTTGGATTTCTCTATTTGCTGATTTTTTTTCTCTCAATCGTTCTTTTTTTTTCATGTTCACAGCATTGACACCAACCTTTTTTATGAAGGTTATGTGACCACTCACCAATTTCACTTACAAGAAAAAATATCACCATGATCCATGGATATCCCACATTATATGATTGTTCGTATTGATATAATTGAGACGTATGGATTTATTTATTTTTATTTTTTTTTACGTCTTCAGTTACATTTTTGTTTCCCAACAAAAAGGAAAACCTCATATACTAAATAAGCGAGTCGAAATCAGATTTGTTACATGATCATAAAATTTTACTTCAAAACTCAAGCTACACCCATCATACATAGGATTTCTTTAGACATACAAAAATGGGTTACTTAACATTTGGTCACCAGTAAATGTTCAACACATTGGATTTTGGTAATAACATTTCAAATATTATGGGATGGTACATGTACCTGTCATTGACTATCAAGTCAAAGTGTTGACTTAACTGAACTAAGATTTCTATAACAGAATATATGTTCTATCATATTAGCCTTAAGGATTATGTCCATATATATGTCCAAACGTCCAATTATAGTGGTCATATGTGTCTGAATCTGGACATGATACCCGGATAAATGACCACGATTAGATCATTTCTAATTAGATCCTAAAACAAAATTTGTCTCCATTTTTAATTTATCTTTTTATCTCTCTACAACTCCAAAAACATACATAAAATAAATAAACTCCTCATCTCATAACCAGACATCATTACAAATACCCTTTTATTATGTTTATTTTAAAGTTCAAACCTAATTATAGGGTTTTTAATTATATTCTAACTCCAACATTTGATTTTCATATATACACAACATAGATTTTTAAATTCAGAAGACAAATAAGAACAACATCAAAAAGGTAAGTTTCAGTTTAGTATTACTGTTAGAGCATTGCTCGGTCGAACTCGCAAGTGTTTTGATCTCAAGTTTGTTTGTCAATATTAGTGATCAAAACTATAAGTCTTGATTTCTAGTCTACTTATAGTAATGTCTCGGACTAGGATAGATTGTGTAGTTGAGCATTAGACTTCACAGCGTTCATCAATTGAAGACGAAGAACTACTAAGGAGAGCTTGTGGAACTTCATCAACAAAAGGTATGTGGAGACTAAAACTCATCTATCACTTGGAAAGTCTATTTATACTCTATCTCCTATATTGAAACAAAAGTCGTATTACTATATAGTTGTAGATTATACACATTTGAGATTTC
The DNA here is from genome assembly GCA_023529315.1 of Papaver bracteatum. Taxonomy (NCBI): domain Eukaryota; kingdom Viridiplantae; phylum Streptophyta; class Magnoliopsida; order Ranunculales; family Papaveraceae; genus Papaver; species Papaver bracteatum. Next base: position 3,117,708 of record JAJJWX010000603.1, read on the forward strand.
GAGTTAAGTTTAACTCGCTTACATATTTCTCGGAATATGTGTTGGTAAGATTTCGCTTCAACCAAGTTCATCTTATATTCTTGACGAAATTCAAAAGATGATCATGTGAAAATCGCCGAGTAATATCTTACATGATTGTGTGATACAATCATTTGGTGTAGACTTGGAATGTTTTGTTATGATTATTTCAATAACTTGAAAATTGCTTTGATGTTAATAGTATGTGAAAACGGATGTTTTCATCCTCTAAGAAAGTTTCAATGATTGAAATAAGAGTTTAGAATACTTAACCATCATTGGACTATAAACATAGTATGCATTATTGCATGTATGTGATCCATGACCGGAACTAAAGTATGCATACCCGTATGCGTACTTGTAGTTGTGAAATTCCGTGTACCAAGTACACATACCGGTACGCATATTTGCGTAAGGTATAGGTCTGGGAATTTTTGTTGGGTTTTGGAAGTGTACCAAGTATGCGTACCCGTTTGCATACTGGCGAACCCAAACTCAGACCGGCTACTTAAGTATGCGTACCCGTTTGCATACTTGAGTGGTTAAAGTTCTAAAATCAGTTGGCTCATGAACTAATATATTTATTTATTAAGAAATGCATTCCTTGAAAACTATGGCTATAATGTTCATGAATTAATTCGAGTGAATCAAACTGATTTTGCTTCAATCGTGTTCTTGTATACATTTATGAGAATATAGCAATTGAACAACTCTTTAAATAGTTTCATTTGAGTCATTTGAACTAGTTATGGTTAAGATGAATAAGTTTGATATGAGAGTGTCCATATAGCTAACCTCGGTTAACTACGGTTGAGCCAACATGGTGTGCACGTTTAGGTACGGTTACTAAACCTAAATGAGGGTACATTTCATTTGTTTATAACAAGTTAAGTTCAATATAACGGTTGAAATATATTAGCTTGAATCTAATCAGGTTTTCATCTAACGATGAATTTTGAATGTTTTGTTACTAAGGTAACTTAGATTGCAAACCCTGATTTGAAAACTATATAAAGGATAACCCTAGCAACTAGGAAACCTAATCCCCACACCTCCTGTGTGATACTAGTTGTATAATCTAGAGTCGATTCTCCTTTAACCTTAGTTTTTTTATGAAACCCTGTAGGTTAACGACTTAAAGACTTTATTGGGATTGTGAAGCCAGACCCAACTATTTTCTCTGTAGTTGCGTGATTTGATCTTGCTGTTTCTATCGTGTTTGAGTATTATCTTCTCTAAGATTGGCTCGATATTTAATCCACGATAGGCAAGATAAAAAGTAGTCACAAACATCTTTGTCTCATCGTTTGTGATTCCACAATATCTTATTTCGCTACCATACAATTAAGATTATTATGAGGTGATTGATATTTATAGGATGTTCTTTGGGATGTTAAAGAGAATACAACCACATTTGAATGGATAATCTAAAATTCCCCAGCCTTTCATACTTTTGGAGAACTCTGAGCATCACCGTTGTTTTTCTAGCAATTTTTTCCCTGGTTGAGAGATTTGACATTAAGGTGCCCACTCTCAATTAGGGTCTACAAAATTCGATCTTATTTTTATGGTTCAATATTAACGTTGAGGATGGATTATATTTCCTTTATTAAACCATTCATTTATCTTATAAATATCTCCCCCACTACCACCACCACACACCTCTCTATCATCTGTGACATGCTTTGCAAGCATCAAGTCTTCTGGACAGTCGATTGGTTTATTTAGTTAGATGTTTGGGATCATAAATCCACTTGCCATCCCATAGACTAATGCAACTTCTATTTGCTATAAAATCTGAATATTCCCAATTCCTTCCAGGATGCTTTTCCATATCTAGGAGTCCCCTACATTTGGTGTAGTATTCATGTTCAAGATATTCTTATCTTTTATGTAATTTTCATTTATGATTTGGTACCAAAGAGAGTTTTTATCTTGTGTATGTCTCCAACATGTTTTTGTGATCATAGAGTTGTTGGAAAATCCATGTTGATGAAGCCTAGTCCTCCCATATCCTTTGGTTTCAAATTGAGTCTCAAGCCTTTGGATAATAACCTTTTGGGTGGTTTATATCCTTTCCCGAGAAGAAATCATTTTGAATTTTGTTTAATTCCTTAACATTCTCTATGGGCATAACATACCCACATGTAATCTCAGTTTTTTAAAAAAAAAATACTACCTCCGTTTCATGAAAAGTGTTACTTTCACTTTTTCAATTTGGCCTAAAAATAGGCTAAAATGAAAAAGTGAAAGTAACATTTTTCCTGAAACGGAGGGAGTATTAGGGTTCTAGACCTTTTAACACTGGAGAAGGCTGTGAAGCTAGTCTTCACAGGATTGTATTTTAATAAAGAAGAAGAAAATAACCAGATAAACCCTTTGAGAAGAAAACTAAATAAACTTAACTTTGTTATATTGATTGATTCTTAAGCAAACTGCGGCAAGGCTATTTATAGATTTCAAAGCCTTGAATAACAAGAAAAGAACTCGAGTTTAAAGACTGCCTAAACTAGGAAAGAGTTTAACTAATTATGGAAAGCTAGGGAACTAAATACAGCAAATAACTAACTGTGTGGTGTTGGCATCACAACATCCCACCCCCTTGAAAACAGACTTGTCCTCAAGTCTTATATTCTGGAAATCGCGCAATGAAATCATCAGTGTCCTCCCAAGTCGCTTCATCCTCAGGATGGTTCTTCCATTGCACGAGCCATTGAGTACTAGCATGATTCCCCTTCTTGTACATCCATCTCTATAAAATTGTAGATGGTTCCCATTTATCATAGTCTATTATATATGGTAAAACATCAACAATATTCACAGTTGCGCCAAGTTACTTTTTTAACTGAGAAACATGGAATACGGGATAAATACGACTGATGGTAGGAAGCTCCAATTTATAAGCCATTGTTCTAATTTTTTCCAAGACTCGAAAGGGCCCGTAAAAACGAGGAGAGAGCTTCGAAAATGATTGATTAGCAACAGTTGTTTGTCGATATGGTTGTAGACGCAAATAGACCCAATCATTAATCTCAAAATTACGCTCTGTTCTGTGAGAGTCAGTATATTTCTTCATTCTAGCTTGATCTTCATGCAAGTGATACTTCAACAGTTTAAGAGTGTGATCTCTGGCTTGAAGATTTATATCAATATCATGCACTGAGGTAGAACCTGGTAAGTATGATAAAATGGTTGGAGGAGGTCTGCTATACAAAGCTTCATATGGAGGCATTTGGATGGCAGTATGAAAGATTGTGTTATACCACCATTTAGCCCAAGGAAGCCATTTAAACCAATCTTTTGGCTTCATACCAGAAAATCAGTGCAAATAACACTCTAGAGTACGATTAGTAACTTCATTTTGGCCATCTGATTGTGGATGGTACGTTGTACTATGACATAGTTGGGTTCCTTGTAAAAAAAAATATGCAGTCCAAAAATTGCTCATGAATATCGCATCTCTATCACTGATAATACTCTTTGGCATCCCATGAAGACGAACCACCTCTCGTACAAATACTTGGGCAACTATGCTTGCAGAATATGGATGAGACAAAGCAACAAAATGCGCATACTTGGAAAGTCGATCAACAACAACCAAAATGGAGCTTTTTCTCTCAGAAAGAGGAAACCCATCGATGAAATCCATTGAAATATCAATCCATAGATCAGTAGGAATGGGTAATGGACTCAAGAGGCCAGGAGGAGATATCGATTCAGTTTTATTGCATTGGCAAATGTCACAACGATCAATGAACTCTTTAATTGAATGTTTCATTCCCTTCCAATAAATTTTTTGTTGCAATCTCGTAAAGGTTCTTAAGTAACCTGAATGACCCCCCATTGGAGTTGTGTGAAATTCTTCCAGTAATTTGGAGCACCAAGAAGAAGAAGAAACAATCACAATCCTTTGCTTATATCATAAGATTCCATCTATGTAAGTATAGTTGCGCTTGAATCTAGGATTAGTACGTAGACTAGCAATTAATGACCCATAGGTGTCATCCTGATGATATTCTTTAATAATTTCTTGCACACCATAGAAAATAGGTGTTGAGAGTGAATTAAGTTTAGGGTTGGAGAGACGAGATAAAGCATTAGAAGCTATGTTCTCTTTTCCATGACGAAAAACAATCTCATAGTCATATCCCAACAATTTAGATAGTCATTTTTGTTGTTCCATAGATGATAATTTTTGATCCAAAAAATATTTCAAGCTTCTATGATCGGTATAGATCTTAAAATGTCTTCCCAATAAATAAGGACTCCATTTTTGAACAGCAGATACGACTGCTAACATCTCTTTGTCATAAACTGAAAGATTCAAATTCTTACCAGATAGCGTCTTACTGTATTAAGCAAGAGGTTTTGCCATACTGCATTAATACGACACCCAAACCACCACCCGAAGCATCACATTCAAGATAAATTTCCTTGCTAAAATCGGGTAATGCTAATACAGGAGTTGTAGTAAGAGCATGCTGCAACAATTTGAATGAAGAAGAAGCATCATCATTCCAAGCAAAAGCATCCTTTTTTAACAGCTGAGTCAAAAGTTTACTGATAGTGCCAAAATCCTTGACAAACTTGCGATAATAACCAGCAAAACCAAGAAATGCTCGAAGCTCTTTAACTGTGCTAGGAATAGGCTAAGAAAGAATACTCTTGATTTTATCATCTTCAACTGAGACCCCATTATATGAGATAACATGGCCGAGATAACCCATAGAAGATTGAGCAAATGTGCATCTAGACTCTTTCACGAACAATTGGTTGGAACGTAAAATATCAAACACAATAGACAGATGCTTAAGATGCTCTGAAAAACTCTTACTATATACCAATATGTCATAAAAAAAACGAGCACAAACCTGCGTAAATGAGGTCTGAATATATCGTTCATCAAAATTTGAAATGTAGCTAAAGCATTCGAAAGTCCAAAAGGCATGACCAGGAACTCATAATGGCCATCGTGCGTCTTAAAAGATATCTTAGCAATATCTGGCTCAAAAAGAAGAATATGATAATAACCAGAGCGTAAATCGAGCTTTGTAAAGAAGCACGCACCATGTAACTCATCCAAGAATTCATCAACCAAAGGAATAGGAAACCTATCTTTGATAGTAAGTTTATTTAATGCCCGCTAGTCCACACACATCCTCCAAGTACCATCCTTTTTACGAACCATTAAAATTGGAGATGAAAAGGGACTTGAACTGGTATGGATCAATCCAGCTTCCTTTAACTCGGTAACTATTTTTTCAATCTCATTCTTCTGAAAATGAGGGTACCTATATGGTCGAATATTAACCGGAGAAGAATTAGCTAGTAAAGGAATGTGGTGATCATGCTGTCGTGAAGGCGGTAATGAATCGGGAGACTGAAAGATGTCCGAATATGTGGATAATAAATGCTGAATTTCAGATGGTAGTTCGGCATTTAAATCCCTTGGAAACGCATTAAATTCAAATAATTGGAACAAAATTCCAAAGTGCTCCTTGTTCAATAAATGCTGCATGGGAGAACTATCCATCATCATTACATTTGAGGCGTTGTTACCCACCAAAAGAATGTCAGCATCTTTAATGTTGAATTTCATAGTTAAAGCTATAAAATCCTAAGAGATTTCTCCTCACGTTCGTAACCATTATACACCCAAAACGGCATCACAACCACTTATAGGTAATAGATGAAAACCAGAAGTAAAATTATAGCCCTGCAGCTGAATTGGAATATTAAAACAAGATCCTTGAGTACTTATCTGACCACCATCACCAACCGTTACACGTAAGTCAGCATATGTGGAGCAAATAGAATAACCACACAGTTTGGCTACTTTTGGATGAAGAAAATTGTGTGTAGAACCCGAGTCGACAAGAACTGTTAAAGCTTGACCATTAGTAAAGCCATAAATACTCATTGTCCTAGGAAAAGGAGTACCCAAAAGAGAATGGAAAGTGATCTTGGCCTCAGAATTGACTAGTTCAATATTAGTGTCAGCATTGTTAGTGTCCATAAGTTGCTCAATAGCATCCTCAACTTCAGCAGCTATTTCTGGAACATCTAAAATAGTCAATCTGGGATTGGCACAAACGTGAGTCGGTGTAAAAGAGTTCATCACAATTAAAGCATAAGCCTTGGGCACGTCTTTGTTTCCATTCATCCAATGAAAGTCGTTTAGCTCCTGGTGGTATAGAGGACTTATTGTATGGAGTTGGTTGTACCATAGCAGCATGCCTAAATGGAGGAGGACGATAAGGTTGTCTTGTGACAGACTTAGTAATATCTGCATAAGCCTCTTCTTGATGAAGTGCTTTGGTAAACGTCTCAAGTAATGTTTGTGGTGCCAATAGCTTAACCGTAGTACCAATATGAGGTTTTAGAGAACGAATGAAGCAACTGATTAAATTATCCTCAGGAAAATCAACAAAGTTTAAGAGATGCTCAAACTCAGAGATATGTTCATGTAATGTACCTTTCTAATTAACGTGCTAATAGCCAATCGAGAATCAACAAATTTCTCTGGGGCAAATCTTTCACGAACAAAAGTACAAAATTGTTCCCACGATTTGACTTCAGTTTTGGTTTGTCTCCATCGAAATCATTGGTTGGCCTCGCCTTTAAGATGAGCAGAGGCGACAATAATTTTAAGAGCATCAGATGTATTGTACCTTTCTGATTAAGTGTGCTATAGCCAATCAAGCATCAACAAATTTTTCCGGAGCAAATCTTTCACGAACCAAAGTACAAAATTGTTCCCACGAATTGATTTCAGTTTTGGTTCGTCTCCATCGAAACCATTGGTTGGCCTCGCCTTTAAGATGAGCAGAGGCGAAAATAATTTTAAGAGCATCAGATGTATTGTACACACTAAAATATTGGTCTGCATTGAAAATCCAGCCATCAGGGTCTTCACCAGCAAAGGTTGGAAATTTGAGATTAGGTCGCAGCTGTTGTGGTTGACCATGATTTAGTGGTGGAGGTGGTGGAGGGGGATTTGCAGCACCAGGACGTTGTTTTAGCAAAGGTAAAAATTCTCTAAAGACGTTGCGGAAAGAGGTTTCCATGGTCGTGGCAAGCTGAGTGGCGAGAGCAGTACAGTCTTGTTTACCGAGCAGCAACTTATCTGCCATCTTCTTCTTTTGGGTCTCTTCATCAAGAACATGAAGGCTAGTAATAATATCAACAAGATTGTCTATCTTGTCTGCTAAGACTTCAATACCTTCATGCACATTTTTCAAATTTTCTATGTAAGACATTGGAAGTAAAAGAAAGAACCCTAAAAAAAAATGGCCGATTTTGGAGATTGAACTGAAATTGCTCTGATCCAGGTGTTAGGGTTCTAGACTTTTTAACACTGGAGAAGGATGTGAAGATAGTCTTCACAGGATTGTATTTTAATGAAGAAGAAGAAAAGAACCAGATAAACCCTTTGAGTTGGGGGTTAGCCACCAACTTTGAGAAGAAGACTAAATAAACTTAACTTTGTTATATTAATTGATTCTTAAGCAAACTGCGACTAGGCTATTTATAGCTTTCAAAGCCTTGAATAACAAGAAAAGAACCAGATAAACCCTTTGAGTTGGGGGTTAGCCACTAACTTTGAGAAGAAAACTAAATAAACTTAACTTTGTTATATTAATTGATTCTTAAGCAAACTGCGGCTAGGCTATTTATAGCTTTCAAAGCCTTGAATAACAAGAAAAGAACTCGAGTGTAAAGACCGACTAAATTTGGAAAGAGTTTAACTAATTATGAAAAGCTAGGAAACTAAATACACCAAATAACTAAGTGTGTGGTGTTGGCATCACAACAAAAAACTAGGTTAAGGTTCGGCCTACGGTTCTCAAGTCCACAATGTATCTCTTGATAAATCAATTAAATATTGTAAAACATTGGATTCACTGTTATACCATAGGATGATACAAGCTCTCCAAAGCCAAGCTGCATTTTAGACACGGTATAGCATTTAGAGAGAGATATACTGTATTTGGAATACTGGAATCCAATTCTTTAAAGATTTAGGAGAGAGATACCGTTTTCTGCATATTGGAAGGATAAGAATCTACATACTCTTCTCTGATTCTCAGTCTATAATTTATTTTCACTCAATATATGTTTGTCAAAATGCCTGAGATATATTTTTTTATGTGAATTTTGTTTAGTAGTTGTATTCCTTGATTTTTCCACTGACACCTGAAATTATTATCTGATTTTCTTCACAGCTTTTTTGTAGTTAAAATGCAAGCATCCAATCTAGTCCATCTGAAAAACCCATACCACATTCCAGAAATCTCTCCAACTCGAGAAAAGTCTTTTACCATTTTGAAATTTCCGCAGATGTTTTTATTTAGGTTTATAGGCAGTACTAGCTAAGGCATTCTAATGTGATATAAATTATATTGATTGCTAATAAACACAGTTTATCCAAGCATTCTGTTGTCATGATTGGTACAATCAATGTAACCTTTTGTTTGATTCTTTCTTGCTTGCTTCATATAGTGGTAGAACATTGAACAATTTGTTGGACCACAAACAGAGTATTCTTGTTTACATTTATAGGGCATCTGATAAGATGCGTAAATTTGGAATTTGAGAATAAAATCAAAGGTACATAGTTTTAGGCAATTGTTCTCCGATCAAATAGATTGATTTATAGTTTTATGCAACTGTTCTCTGATTAAATAGATTAATTTGGTTTCTTCTTTGATTGGTTTCTTTTTGGTGAATTGGAAGTTGGAAGTTGGAACTATACCCTGACTATTTTCTCAAGGGACGTCTTTTCATTAGAAGCTTTGTCTCGAACTGAATGTGATTATAATTCGAGATGAAACTAGTTGGCACCATTAATGGGGTACATTGTGAATGATAATTATGCTTATAAGTAACTTGCAATGAGCTTGTAGATTTTGGAACCCAACTTAATTGAAAATGTGCAGGAATTAGCATGTGCGTTCTATTTGATAAGTTTCTGGCGAGTGTTAAAAAGTTGTGGAAACAATGACTGATCCTTCTTTTCTCAATAGCCCGAGAAGGATACTGAGTTTATCGAAGGAGAGAGCCACTGTTTCCTTTACAGATCCGGATGACAAAGTCTCTGGATTTCCTGTATCTGAAGAACATGGCACGAAGCCTTCAGAGGTATATGGCTTTGTGGGGTCTATTTCGACCATCATGACTACAGGTTAAGTACAATACTATCCTTCAATTCGTACTTTCTTGTTATGTGTAAGATAGTAATTGACAGTTTGATTATGTATTCTAACTGGGTTGCTTACGAAAATACTAGCTATATACAATAGTTAAACATTTCTGCTTCCATTTTGACGACCATTAGCAAGTGGCTGACTTTAGGGTAGGATCCCTTGAATTTTCTCTGCTTCCATTTTGACGTCCCAAGGGTATGTGTTTTTAGGAAATCTTTTAGCTTCATCATTGTTTTGCAAATTTTCGTACAGAGATGCCAATATTTCGAATATTTATCTTTCACAAATATGTCTGCAGTTGTTATTCTATAATACCAACAATCTGGGTTCACTTGTTTTTATAGATTATGCTCACAAACATAAGAGTATATGACATCCTTGAGTTTGTTTTACTTAGTCCACCCTTCGTAGGAGTTATGAAATTGCAAACCACTTAACGTGTCTGTTAAGAGTGATGCAAGTCATTGGCAAAAATGATCCGTTTTATGCCCTTTGGTTTTGTATAACGTCAGCTATGTAGTAGAACTTGTTAGGCAGTCGCCAGGCGGCTGGGTGGGGCCTGGCACCTGTAGGGACTAGTTGGGGACTTTTCGGGAATTAATAGATAAATGTATACGTGTAAATCTAATAATAGAAAGAGATAGTAGTAGCCATTAAAACTTTGTAAAAACTGGTATTTCCCATTAATGTATCTAAATCGGCAGCCAAATAATAACTAATCCCCCAAAAATCTGCGCCTAATCTCTTAAACCCATTAGGTACAGAATGCCCAAATATTTCGGGATCAGGCCTAGGTGCCGTTCTAATTATCTTTCACTTTATGACCATCAGAATCAAAAATATTTTATTGTTAGCTTGTAAGACCTTATTTCGAGATGTTGAAAATTTATTGTTTGATCTGTAACTCTTTGGTAACTCTTTGATAGCAGTTATATACTTAATATGGGCCTACACTCCGGAACCTTGGCTGCGTTCTGTAGGGATCACTTACTATCCTAGCAGGTATGTGAGATCTTCCATTGTGACCATTTCTTTGTATATTTGCTAGTCCTGGTATTGCATGGGTTTGCTTAAAGTGTATTGGGTTTAAAACTACATAAATTTGTATTCGCGACAGCTAATAAGGGAGTGTGTGCTATGTACTTTTGACACCTGGATGGGTATAAGAGGAATCGTTTTTTGTTCTCTTCCTCATATGCAGCTTTGCATGATGTGGAAAATGTTTTCACGAAGAACTGTTTCTGAAGTTGTTGCCTTTTCATTCTATGTATCCAGTTAGAAACTTCATTCAAGTTGTTCGAGTAGAGCTTGCATTTTCATAATCAAGTGTGTTGTTGTGCAGGTACTGGGCATTGGCATTGCCATCTTATGCCATGGTCACTATAGTATTAGCAATCACATTTTACATTGGTCTGAACTTCATGGTCATTCTCTTTCTCAGGTTTCGAAGGAAGGAGATGAGCAACCTATTGAACCTATATCAGATAGCGGGATCCATCAAGTTAACGGTCTCATGTTTAATTCTGCAAATTGATGTGGAACTCTTAGACTTTAGTTGGATTTAATAGCCGAATTACACGAGACAAATGTTAGTTTTTTTGATCAATGAGACAAATGTTAATCCTACATTGTTCTTGAATCGTGTAGACTAAACTGTAATTATCTTCTCCTACTCTGTAATTATCTTCTTCTAGTTCTTCTGATCACAAAACCTTTGAATTATAGACGGTAGACATGGATAACGATCTTATTGAGCAAGTATATGATAGTCCATTTTGATCTCCATTAAACATGCCACTCATATTGAGTCAGGTTGAACCAAGTAGGGATGCATTTATTTTCTGTTAATCGGTCAGAAAAGTGTGTTATAAGGTTAACATAGTCACATAAGAAAAGTACAACAAGTGGTGAACATTATTTACTTAAAATTCTGTAAATACAATGCCATTGGAACCTCCCTCAAGTAGGCGAAGGTATAATCACCACGCAATCCACTGTCCACATCACACTTATGTTTATGCAAAAGAGCAAACTCAAAACCACTTTCCTCGCATAATACTTCACCTGACAAAAAAATCTACCAAATTCTTGAAAGGATAAATTTGGAAGAAACTGATTCTTGACTACTGTAGGCATCCTTCAAATTCAAAGAGCGGGCAAAATTGTTTCTCAACTCATCAGATAAACAAAAATGTTTTATAAATTCTTAATGATGTAGACTTTACAGCGGCTGAATTGATCAGTATTTTCCCAGTAAAACGGAAGTATAAACATCGCAGCAAAAATAAGGCTTTGACAAGAAGCAAGCGAACAATTGGCAAAGATACTATTTATTAAATCAACCGCTCAAACCATTTCATTGAACCTTGCCACAACCTTTTTGTGCATTTGAGTCTTATAACTATCCCCTGCTTTTACCTCCAGACGAGGGTCTTTCTTCTGCTGACTACCAAGTCCTGCCCGCCGATCCATCCCTTCAGCCTGGACTGGCTCCGTTATCCCACTACCGTCCTTTCCAAGTCCCTGTATAAATGCATGGCGACACAAGAGAAGACAGACATCCGAAGTATCAGAATAATATGTACTTAAATAAGATACATATTATTGGCGAAACATAAACAAATTTCAACAACAAATCATACGAATCACAGTTCAAATAAAAGTTGAACCACATACCAAGCCCTCCTGCCATCCCATGTTGCGCAACATCCGGTTGCCTTTATTGCTCTCACCAATCGCTTTATCGGTGGTAATCACTTCAAAACTCTCAACATTGTTATTGGCATCTGCAACGCGTCCACCTCCAACCCCAGGAGGAAAGGGCATCACCGCTGAATCCAATAAAGAACCCTTTCTGGAATGCCGATCTTGACATAGAACAGTAAAAACATTTCATAACGTTAATATTCTGTTTCCTGTTGAACAAGATTCTAACCAAGCTAGGAAGCTGTGAACTCAGAAAAAATCTAGGTCATCTACAATGGCACATGTAATGAATCCCTCCTGCATTAAAACTTAGAAGGGGGTTCACATTCATCTAGTCTACGAGGTTTGTGATTTTTAGGCTGTGGTTGTGGGGAATTGCGGGTTTTGTATCTATCTAGTTTACGATTCATATACGGAATAATGTATACACAATATAAAAAATGACAACTGGAGCGCCTCAAGAAGAATTTAGTAAGCACGCTTACTTGAATCCCCTAGCCCAAGGTCTGATTGATCATCTCCAAGAGATGATGATGATCCATACAAGCTCCTCCTCTCAGCTGCACGGTCTCTATATGTTGTTTGAGCTTGTTGTTCCTTCTGAGAGGAAGCCTGTTGAATTGGCATCTCAGAAAACCTCCTCTTACCACTCCCAGCAACCACGGGTGGTGTATAAGAGCCCAATGCAGAGACATCTGTTTTGAAAGGAGTGGCAGCAGCTGGAGTCTCTAGGTTCACTGATGATCCAACCGAGTTGCCCACAGCAGTTGGTGTGGGAACTCCACCCAGTGAACCCGAATACACTGTATCTGATTTCACTGTCCTTCCAGAGCCCCTAATCACTCCCATTATTGGCCTTGGCTTAGCCGAAGATTCCACTTGAGCAGCAACAGCTACTGATGAGATATTAGATGCATCACGACCTACAGATCCAGGCACAAGAGCAGAGCTACTTGTAGGATAATCTTTTGTAGTTATAGCATCAGCTTTGAACTTGGCTTTTGCATCTGCTGCAGCAGATGGCTGATTGTCATCGAGAACAATGCGGGCAGACTGACCCTCATGATTTCTTTGCTTCCACTTGGTTAAAACATTATTCAAATTCTTCTTGTTCGCCAGAATACTGCCCTTTGAGGCCAATTTTATCTCTTTTACCTTCTCTTTCTCCCTCTTTTCCGCTGCTAATGCTGCAGCAGCAGCAGCTTGGACAGCATCTGGTAATGATGATGCCACCTTCTCATTTAATGATATTGTTGCAGCAGGTGCAGATATAACTACTCTTCTATTGCTATTAGCACCATCCGAGGCTTTGGATGATGTATCACTCGATGGCTTCCCAGATGTCTTGTTCTCATCTTGATCAGTACAAGGTACATATTGCTGACTTTGATGATCATACGAATACCAGGTAGCGTTGTTACCATCGTAATAAAGACCTGCATTTACATTCAAAGCCAAGCAGGTAGATTGATTACGGAACAAATCTTAACTTCTAAAGCAGACACAAGCGACAACCAAATTAGAAGATAAACTCGCATCAGAACCAACAAAACCATACAGCAGAAAATTTTAAAAACCTAAGGAAAATATACAAGTCAAAACAAATTTCAGTTAGAAATATTTTATATTTAAAAGAAAATTGTTCCATTTTTGCAGGGTTCTACAGTACTTCCCTTCAGCATAATAAAATCAAAATATTTCTCGCATGGTTCAAAACACAAATCCAGCATACTAAGAGGCCTTCAGACGTCAAACTAACAGTAAAGTACAGTATGGTAACTATCAATTTGCCTCACTGGTTGCAGTAAAGAAAGATATTAACCTGAATTGCCATCATAGTAGAATCCAGAAGAGGCATCAAAATAATAACCGGATGCTTCATCCCAAACAAACCCAGATTGAACGGCTGAATCTGCCTGTTCGCCACCGCCTTGTTGCTCCTGTCCGGTGGCAGAGTGTTTCGCATCAGGATTATATTCTTTTGGTGCCCAACCAACAGCATCATACTGAAAAGAATAATGGAAAAGAAGAAAAATACAAAAAAAAAAGTTAATTTGATACAACTATATGCTGAAGCAATTGAAGATATTGTTATTTCCAGTTCAACCAGTGAGAACACCATGAGGGTTGCCAGAGCAAATTTTCTAAGAAAGCAATGCCATGATTTGCAAGTTTATTAATATTGCTAGAAGCTCAAATACTTCCTAGCTAATGAGATACCACGATAACTTGATTCACTAGCGGATGCAGAAGACAAAAAGCTATAGTGTGGCACATTCTTGATGAGGGAGTTATAAGGGCAAGCATAATAACCAAGGGAAGGATACCTGTTGAGCAAACGTTGCCGCCTCAATTGCGGCTGCAGCTAGGCTGCTAGATTGTGACCCCCCTGGTCCAGGTCCATGTATACTTTTTGCATATGCTACCCGTAGGAGCTGACCATTCTTTTCAAGAGTGGTTCCATTTGTCGCTTCTAGAGCTTTTGTAGCATCCTCCACCTAGAAAAGGAATGAAAGAGGCGATGTTACAAGAAAGAAAGATACAACAAAAATGAGGAAGACGATAACAATTGTAATTGACCATGCGGGATAGAATTACCGAATGGAAATGGACAAAGCCAAACCCTCTAGACACATGCGTAAATTTGTCTCTAACAAGACGAAGATCCTGAAAAATGATATTGCCAAAATAATATAGAATGAAGGAGCTATCAAGCCTTTCATGACAAAGAAGAGTGTAAAACGAGCAAGTAACCAGCTATTACCTTGATCGGAGCATGCTTTGAAAACTCATAACGAAGCATTTCTTCATCTGCATTCTCATCCAACCCACGGACGACTAATACATGAGTAGGACCTGCCGTGAAATACCATTAATTACTCTGATGATGTTAAACATTACAGCACTTCCCAGTTAAAGAAAGTAAAGAGTAGCTACCTGCATCAGGCCCCTTCCTTCCTGTAGAATTAGATGATGCCACATCTGCAGCAGGAGCATCATCACTTCTTGCCTCGTTACACTGCAGTAATAGAGATCGTATCAGAAACCACTGAAAATTCGAGAGAACATGACAGTGTCTAGTTTGTTTTAATCACAACCATGGTTCTTTTAAGGATGAATGCAAGTTTATATAGAAATTCAATTTTCAGATGAGCACAGCAATGGATGATCCATGGGTCATTTGGTCCCAGATCCAACATATTACATAGAATGAAAGAAAAACAGACCTGGAAACAAGATGTTCGCCTTGCAAAATTCACACAACCACATATAGTACACATCCAATCAGATGGTGGCAAACTTCTATTACCATGACTAGATTTCATTGGACTGCCCTGTCCATAAGAAGGTGCACCTGTGCCACCAGTCGGCTTGCTACTGAAACAGAAGACAGTTAGTAGCAGAAAGAAGTATGTCCCTAACAGAATGTAATAGTATCAAATCCAAGTGGCTTGGACTTGGCCTGCAAACTAAATTCTGAGGCCCAACCTATATAAAATAAAAATATCCTAATTGTAAGAATAACATCTAATTCAATAAAACGCTTAAGATCTTAAGTGTTGGCTCAGATAAATGAGATTTTAAACATGGAATGCTGAACAACTTAACTGAAGATACGCAATACTTGTATGCGTCATAATCCAAATTATAGATAGTGTTTCATCCTCAAAAAAAAAAAAAATATATATATATAAACATAATTTTACAATAACTAGTTTACTAAAAGAAACTTTCATATGGTTCAAGGTTTTGAGCTACTCTACAAGTACAACTTAGTGGATGTCTGGATGATCAAAGTAAAAGAAAAAAAAAAGAAGCTGAAAACAGGATGAAGGTTTCACATCAACCAACTTCAAATGAACCCTCCTAATGATTAGGTAGTTCTACAGTAAGACATGTGATCCTGCATTAACTCCAGACTCCTGAGGAGCAAACCAACTGTGTCCTCATATTATGACAGTAACCAATTACCAGAAATAACCACCCAACACAAATCAATACTAACTCAAGCTCCATCTGGCAGGACAATGAAATATAAAGAATTAGTAAAGAGCTTTCTTTATAAACATGTACCTGTACTCAAAAAATAGCTTTCTTCCATCAACAACGAGACCATCATCTCCGATTCCATCCATCATAGTACGAGCCGATACCTGGGATACCATAATATCTCCTGAGTTTCTAGGTACAAACAAAAAAGTAGATAGAGAACCAAATATCTATATTGATAGATACCGTAGAAGGAAAGTCAATAAATGCAAATCCACGGGAAGAGCCAGAATTCCGTTCTTTTATAACTCGAACATGACGTAGGGGGCCCCATTCTGCCTATGAATACAAGATACTTCATATTAAAAGGTATAAAATATTTCTTACAATCAAAACAAGATCTTTTCTTTTCAAGGACAAACACAAATCTTCCTTGCGCAGTATAGTTATAACATCGGAAACAAATAAGATAAGAGAACATATTTCGAAGTTGGAAGTTTTATGGAGGTTACTACTTACTAGGATCTGATAAAGATCTTCCTCAGTTGTCTTTTGTGACAAGCCCTTCACCACAACTGTAGCAGATGGAAACTAAATGTGGAAATGGTGGGGGTCAGCAACTATTTTAGCGCATATAATATATATATAATTATAATATGGTATCTGTTGTCATACCAATGAAGAAGACTCGTGACTTCGTCTATCATCATGATCCTTTCGCCTCTCACTCCTCTCATGCCTCCCTTCATCATAATTGTCCTCCCGGTGACTTCGACCACGGCTGCGACCTCGAGGAGACCTTGATCTCTGGCGATCATCATGTCCACGAGACCAAGAACGCTCACGTTTCCTGGGTGGACTTTGATCTTTCTCCCTGCTCAAACTTTTTTTATCACGTATACGATCACGAGAATCGCGCCTCTTCCAACTATCATCTCCCTTACTGCCTCTATCATAATCAGAATCATAGCTGGACCGATTATAATCATAATCTCTTTCATAGCTATCCTCCCTGCTACGGGAAATACGATGCCTATAATCATAATCATCCGGCGGAAAATCAGCACGGCTACGTCCACTAAACCTCGTAGACCTATCAAACCCCTGATTGTAGTAGCTGTCACTGCCACGATAGTTATCTTGAAACTTATCCGCTTCTTGAAAACTATCAATTCCGCGATATTTATCAGATTCACGAAATCTGTCCATTTCAAGTAAGGAATCCCCATAAGGTTTCTCATACCGTCTTGAATCTCTTGCTAGTGCTGATTCCTCGTCAAAACCTTTTCTTCTTGGTTGAGGCCAAGAGCCAACTGCTGGCGGGGGTGCATAATTATCCCTCTCAAGTATGTCTTGATGAAAAGCATTCCTAGGGTAGGTGCGCTCTCTTGGGAATCCCTCATCAATAAACCTTCTACCATTATATGTACCACCACCCCTGACAAAAATGAGTAAAACAGGAAACAAGATAAAATAAAATTGTCACATAATAGACTGAACACTGAATCGCAAATAAATAATTTAAGAAAACGAAGAACAGTACACACCCAGTAATCAGAATCAACTAGAATGTGGCCATACAGAGTGCGTAGTATAATATTTTAAGAAAACTGCATGATACCTACCATACAGAGTGCGTAATATATATTAATGAAATTACTTTGATGCAGACACCATATGTGGAGCAACATTTGGCACTTACCGGAAGTCTGGCTCATGCACTGCTGGATACCCCTCCAGAGCCTGTCCATTAAGAGAATAAGCTAAGTCAGCAACTAAAAATCATGGTACAGGTAGGCAAATCCAGTCCATAACCTCACTGGCGAACAGCTTTCTCTCATTTTCCTTAAAGGAAGAGATGCCAGTAAAAATGGAGTACAATCACATGAGGCCTATATTTCTTGTATATCATCCCGTTATGTGAAATAAGTAGGAAACCGCATTTACGCTGTTATTATCCCATCCTTGCTGATGTACATAACGTCCAGGATCCATTACTCGCAAGCTTCCACTGGAGTTTACCTCTGCAAGGCTCCTGATGTTCTTTCAAATGATTCTTGTAGCAGGTTGTCTGTAAATCTTTCCTGTAACGGATGCAGAAACAGATATAGTTATGCAAACTTGACCGAAGAAACATTTCTCATGACTTGGCCACCTTTTTCATTGGAGTCCCCAAAAACCCAAATCCCTTCCATAAATACCCATCTTCAAGCTTTCAGAACAGATAAATTACAAGGTCACACTGTCTCAGAGCTACCACATAAATAATCAATCCCACAATTTTACTAATAGAATCCTATGTTTCATATTCAAACACAAATCTTTAGCACGAGATAATTATACAAGGGCGACTCTGTACCAAAAGATGAACTACGCATGAATATAACTATGTTACTCCAACTCCATGCTTTTTCAGTACTGGCCAAGCAGATTCACTACATGAGATCATTTTCAATCCAATACTAATAAAAAAAACAAAAGACGCTCGACTAATAGCTAATTATAACTATCTATCTCCCATAGTTTCCCATACCAAGGTATGCAAAGTGTACATATTTGGTTGAACAAAATGGAGAACTTTCATTAATGGATTAAATAACGTGTTTCGAAGACGGAAAACAACCCGATATGAGCTTAGAATTATAAAACTTACTCAGGAAAGCATAAAAATAGTCTACTTGCTAAAATTTCATATTGACGAAAACCCTAGAACGGGTTAAACACCTATCATACAGACAAAGTAAAGAGATACAATTGCTGGATATATCATTGAAGCGTATAATAATTGGAAAATTACACCAATATCATCAATTGGTAAATTCAAACACAACGAATCGATATCGAGAAAGAATGGAATAAGAAGAAGAGAAAGAAATTAAGTAATTACAATAACGCAGAACATGAGATGATTATTTGAATTGAGAGACAGGCAGAAAAGATTAGAACTCACGATGACAACAATTAATCACCGTTTTACAGAGAGATCTTCCAGCTTCCTTTCGTCGAGAAGATCAAAAAGATACTGAGACACATACCAAACGATTTGGGCGTAACTGAGCTGCCTTTTATTGTCGAAGAAAAGTTTCTTTAGGTGGCGCATCAAGGACTGTTGGATGAGTTTGGGACTGCCGCTAATTTTTCAAAGAGTGCCTTTATCAATTTGATTATACCCGACAAGGAAGTCGAATGAGAATTCTATACACGGGTTTTCTACAAGCTTGATAAAGGGGCGGCAAGAAATGGTAGAGGGCGGCAAGTGTGATAGCAATGTCCCTCTTACTGGTTAAGGGGTGTCCTATAGGGGATGTAGTTTGACTAAATTACCCTTTTCACCTCAAATGGTCTAATTTACCCTTGTTTTTTTTAATTGAAAAGACTGAATTGTCCTCCATCCTATAAACCTAATTATGAGAAGAATCAAAATCAGTTTTTATTTTTGTTTCATCTTCTCCACTTCCATTGTAACCGTAAGCACCACCTCCATTAAAGTTCGAAAATTCATCGTCTTCGATTAATCGGCGATTCGCAAAATTGATAATCGTTGATTGAAGTCTACATTATAGATGACGAATAAGAAGAAAGTTGACGTAGATTGTAGCGATTCCAATCA
Source organism: Papaver bracteatum (assembly GCA_023529315.1). NCBI lineage: Eukaryota > Viridiplantae > Streptophyta > Magnoliopsida > Ranunculales > Papaveraceae > Papaver > Papaver bracteatum. The sequence continues at coordinate 3,137,238 of JAJJWX010000603.1, forward strand.
AGCAAATGTTCTATTAGGTGAAGAACAAAAATCTCAACTCCAAACCCCTCCACCGGATAAATTAGGTGTCATGACGTACATGAGGTATGTTTTGCGGAACCCATTTAGGGTTTAGTTTAATTTGTTCGTTTTAATTTCAATTTCTATAAAAAATTAGGGTTTTAGGTGAAAAATCAAGTTTCCATATCCTGGGTTTTGGTTAGTTACAGTTGCAATTAGTGAAATTTTGAACCGTATATGAAGTTTTTGATGCTCGTACGGTTTGTAACAATTGAAATTTTATGAAATACCAACCGTATGTTCTTGGGTTTCAGTTTTTTTTTTCCAGTTACGGTTGCTAATGTCACGGAGTTACGAACCGATATTTTTTCTGCATGTTAAATTTTTTTCTTACGGTGCTTATGTGTATGTTAGTTACCAACCGTGTATTAGGTACGGTGCCTATTGTATGTTAGTTACCAACCGTATATTATCCTGTGTTTGAAAACTTTTGGTGAAGTTTAGTTAAGGTTGATAACGATAATAAAGTTACCAACCGATTTTATATACGGCGTGTTTCAGTGTTAGGTTACGAACCGTATCCATGATACGGTTTGACATGATTGTAAAGTTACAAACCGTATATTGATTTGGTCACATTTTTGTTGGTTTGTTTGTAACACATTGTTTGTTCAACCCTTAGGAATTCATTCAAATTATTACTTGTGTAGGAATCCTGATAGGGTGAAGAAAAAGATAGGGGATAACTTAACTTCGATTGATCATACACCCATCCCTCGCGGTGACAAGCATTTAGGGGTAGATCATTGAGGTGTCCCCAAGAATGCGAAGAAGAAGAAGAATCAATTTGAGAGTAGGCTTAGAGAACCATTTGTCAGTAACTCTGATGTTGAATTAGAAGGAGCTGAACCTAATTTTCAAGAAATTGAAGAGGTAGGAGTTCAAAAGAACCTTGAAGAGGAGGATGAAGAAGGAAATGGTGAAGATGAGGAAGAGGAAGGAGATAATGAAGATGGGGAAGAGGAACCAAATGATGAAGATGAGGAAGATCAAGCAAATGATGAAGAATGTGTTTAACAAAATATGATATTTCATTAATATTTCATTAATCTAAGTTTAACAAAATATGTTTGTATTGTTTTTAAGGATCATGAAAGGGCAATCAAATTGGTCAAGCATCAAAGATCTAGTCATTGGCCTTTAGGTGAAGAATGTGGCGATGTTCGTACTCTAGTGACAAGTTCGGGATTAGGGCCTGGAATTCTGAATACCCAATCAGAGTATGATAGTATAATGGTATCAACCTTCACGGAACGATATTGGCCAGAAACCGATACTTTTCACTTCCCATTTGGAGAGATGACAATAATACCGGACGATGTGAAGAAAATTCTTGATTTGGAAGTTGAAGGAAAATCTGTGTATGAAGGTTTTGATAACAACATGTCTTGGACTGATCTTTACAGCCTTGTTGAAGAAACACTTGGATGGGGTAAAGACGAGACCGATATGGAGTTTATGTTGGCTGGTGGTTATGACCCTTCGGAACCAAACAAGATTAATAAGGTAAAGAAGCTGTTGTTGAAAAATTTGAGGACAAAGTTTGGAGATACCCTCAAAAAGCAATTGGAAGGTGAGGTGATAGATGACACAAGGGCTAGGCGTACAGCCACAGCATATTTGTTATATTCTATTGGGACTGTATTCATGCCCGATAATTCGGGAAATAGGGTGAATGTCCGTAACTCTATCGTGATCACGGAGGAAATATGAATGCATGGCTTCAAATAACGTAACTAACCCACCATTAAAACTATGAAGTTTTTTCTTCAACCGGTTGTGAGATGACTCCGCCGTACTTGTAGCTTGGTTGCCATAGTGCCTATATTGGTTAGTGAACGCCAATACGAACTTCTCTTTGTGAGGATCCAAATAAATACTTCACAACACTTGGATAACCTCTTTTCCAATGAGCCACTAACATACGAGCTCTATCCTCATATTCATCCACGGTGATAGAATAGGTCAAGGCTCTCCACCCCATTTTGAAACTTTCCCATTTTAGTTCCGCCAACTTGTCATCGTTCTTAAATTTCTCTTTGGCCTCATCTTGTTTATGTAACGGTAGTTCCTTTATTCTATCCATTTCTCTTTTTCGTGTTGGACGGACAAGGCGCATGCACTTAGTTTCAATACTTTTCCACAAGTGGAACGTGCAAAGAAGGTTATGAGCTTCCGGGAAAACCCTCCTTATTGCATTCAACAAAGCTTGCTCCTTGTCGGTAATAATCACCTTTGGAGTATATCCCTCTACGTAGAATAACTCCACTTGTTCTAGTGCCCACACATAGCTTTCTTCGAGCTCATCTTTCAAGAAGCAAAAACCAACACTAAAAGGAGCATTGGTAGAAGTTTGCCCGACAATGTTCAACAACGGTATCTTAAATTTGTTGGTTTTGTATGTGCAATCCATTAGAAGCACTTGATGAGAGCACCGTTCCAACTTCACAAACTCAGGATTAGCCAATAAAAGATGTCTTATTCGTCCTTTCTCTTCATCATCGTGGAAAACCGAGTAATTATGCAACTCCCCCAAATTCCTTAATTGTTGCATTTCGTTTCTTTGTTCCCATTTCTTAGCCTTCAATTTTTTTCTTGCATTGTAGATGTTATCCAAAGTAGAAGCATTTTGTGGGTTTTTTTCCTTTAAGTGAGTGAGGATAACAACAGGCTTCATACGGATTTGTGAAAGTGATTCTATGATCTTCTCTTCTTCTTCGGTAAGGCGTCCAACATAAGCGTGTGATAGCAAACTCTCCGGTATAGGGTGGTTATGACTACCACATACAACTTTCTCCAAAAACCACCTTTTTGCGGCGTTCTTTTTAAACTGCAGCTTGAAGGGCATCGGGTCTTCTTACTGAAAGTAGTATTCTTCCTCTTTTTCTTTGCTACTTGCATGGTATCCTTTTTTGCGTGACTTCTATGTTGTCCACTACACTCGCAAACCATTTGAAAGGCACTATCACTAGTGGTACCATTACAAACTATGATACACATAATCAACTTTCCTCGTTCTCTAGCCCACTTCTTGGCATCGTCTTTCTCCTTCCATGTCTCCTCGGTTAAATAGTGAGAGCTAGAATCTGGTGTGAGAAGTTCTTTTGCTAAAGGTTGGTCATCCATTATAGGAAGTAAATAAACGACCTGGACAAAAAGAATAGTGAATCTTTAGTTAGTCTAAACGAGGCAATAAAACGAAAACATATATAAATATACGGTTGGTAAAGAAAGACAATAAACAAACCGTAAAACAGTTACGGTTAGTAACTGTCATCCTCCAACATACCATAAGTAAATAAAAAAGAATAGTGAAACACACAGTTAGATATACGGTTGGTAACTAAAAGTCACTAATACACCGTAATATGGTGTCGGTTGGTCATGATTTATAATTAGTAACCGTAACTAGTGCAGTAAATACTCACATGCACAAGATAACTTACGGTTGGTAAGTACTGCACGTACTAAGCAACCGTAACTACAGTACGGTTGGTAATCCAACAAATATTAACCAACCGTAACTGTTATAATTTATGGGTTTTCCCCAAAATTCAACCAGTTACGGTTAGTAACTATATATTTGTGTACCGTAACATGTAGTTACGGTTGGTATTATGCTAAATTCCAACCGTATGTTCATCTGAAAGTTTTAAAATTTTGATCTTTTTACGTAATTTTGAGAATTTTGAGCAACAAAAAGCTAATGAGAACTAGTTTAGAAGTATACCTGGTCATTTTCAGTGCTTGGTGCTTCACTTTGTTGGCTAATTTCTTCAATTGGTTGAGATTGACCTTCACTTTGGTCTAAAACATCTCTACCAACTAAAAAATACTCCATATCAGGATCTCCATCAAGAGGTATGTAGTACTTGTTTTCTTCATCATATAGAGATTCACCCACCTAAAATTTGCCACTGGAATCACTCATTTTGGTGGAGTGAATCAAAATCTAGGGTTTCACAAATATCACATAAGTTTTCTTCTCCTCAATTTTTTTTTATAACTCTAAAAATCTGATTTTAGAGTTATAATAAGTGAAAATTAATTATCAACACTAATCTTGATTACCATTACTAAACTTGATTATTAACAATAAGGGCTAATTAGTCATTTCCATATTTTTCATTGATAAGGGGCACTTGAATTTACTTCTAATGACCTTTTTTGTCTTATTATTTTGCCGCCCCTTTACCAAGCTTGTTTTTCTATTTGAGAGACTCTCGAAAATTCTCTCGAATTCGAGTGATTTTACGGGAATATTACATAGAGTCTTTGTGATACAAAATTAGTGGATTTTTAGAGAATTTTTGTGATCTATAAAGATAAAAAAGAAAAGTAAATCACATTTGGGGATCCACAAATTGGGGGATACTAATGTTGGATATTTTCAATAACATAGAAAATAAAATGATTTTCGTTCTTGTTTTGCCGCTATGACGGAGAGTGTCATGTGTTGAATTAGACACAATGGATGTTAGTTGGAGATCAAGAGGCACCTATAATGGGTGTTATGGTTCAAAAAAGACACAACCATTCTCATTAGACACCTTATGTGTCTTTTGGAACTGAAGAGGCATTTACAATAGGCATGAGTCCCCTATAAGTAGTGATGATTGTTTTCCATTCAATAAGAAGAACATCTCAACTTTCTCTGTTTTCTTTCTTACAAGAGCATCATCAGAAACAAAACCAGTGTGTTCTTGGTTGGATCAAGGTCGTACAAGATTTGAATCCAACATCCGTTGTGGGGCTTCAAGTATCCTGACGGCAATATTCATTGACCTGTTTGTACTCTCCAATTCAATTGGTAAAGGGTCGAATAATTGTCGAAAAGAATCTTTCATAAGAGCCTTGAACCCTAATACAACATTTTTTCTTCGCCCTGTTTTAGTGTCAATTTTCCAACAGTTTTCGTAAATTACTTGACAATACAGGGTGGAACGTTCGGTATTCCAAGGAGATTTGCGGGTTATCTTCTAAACAAAAATCTACATCATCGATGGGTCATTCTGGGAGATGTTTTATCTGCATAATTGCTACAGAATTATTTGGATTCTAATTTATGTTACATCCTATCTGTTAAGGGGTAAACATTTTAGTTTTTAAACAGACAGAAGTTGGAATCATCACTTTTCCTCGTTTCTGTGTTTTACCTACAATTTAGAATAGAAAATAGAACTTGAAGAACTTAGAAGGAAAGAATCCAGATAGTCAGCCATTTCGAATCCTCCCAATAATGTCAAACGATGTATCTCAAGAGGTAAGAAAATCTTTAACCAAGAGTTAGGAAATTGATGCAGTACTCATGGCCTGGTCGGATGAAACGAAAGGTGGACAAGGGAAAACGGTTAGTATAAATGAAATCATATACTTATCATAGATGCATGATATAGCATAGTGTTTCGACGATTTCTATTCATCTCATTGTCTATATGTCAAATCCATGTTGAAATTGTATATGCATACACACAGAGAGATGTCAACATTTCTTATTATGGATTTGAGTCTTTTTAAATCCTATGGATAATTCGAAATGCACATGAACTGTTTTATACTATCTCTGGTGGAAATAATGTTACTGAACTAGTCTAATTTCATCTTATTATTGAAATCAATCTATAGAGTTGTGGTCTGACTAGTTCAGAAGAGGGATGATAAGTCACGTGTCATTTTAAATGACGTGCAGTTTTGTTTGTGACATAAGTTAAGACTTGTAGCATTTGATCCTCTCATAGTGTATTGCATAATATATCTACTATATTATAGGGATGTTCTTCTTTGTCATTTTATGTGTGAATTAATCATTAGATCAGGATTGTTCTTTACTACATTACCTTTATAAGAAAAAATGGAATGAGAATGGTTGATTCCTCTTTGTTCCATGATATCGCTTAACCGCCTCGAACTAAGAGACATGACTCTTGTCAAGAAATATCATTTCAGTTACACAAAATTTTCTGTTCCTGGATCAAGTAGGATCCAAAGGTATGATTTTAATGATTGAATTAAAAGGACTGAGTTATTAATCATGCACGAATGATTTGAAATTTTCATCACCCACAGTATGATCAGGGTCCTAGACACCTGGTGAGTTGGGGTTGAGCATGATTAGAAGTTCATTATGTCGGTTGTGAATAAGGTGTTTAATTTTCCAAAAATGAGCACCAGCCTGATTTTGTTGGATTAACTATGTGGTTAGTTAAATCATACTAAGATAGCCCTTGCGTTTCCTGCAACAAAATTCTGAAAGGAAGTTCATGAATGACTTCGCGAGACATTCATTTGAATGTAAATTAGTTAATGAAATAAGTGTTGCATGGAACACTCGGTATTAATGGCTATGATTTGAATTTCCCATTCACTGAAATAGAGGGGAGTTACATATGTAACTAAACCGGTCAGTCCAATCTACACTATTATAAGGAATTCACATTTTGAAGAAGTGTGGTTTGCTGGTTTTAAGATAGTGGGTGGACTAAGCTTGTACCGAAGTCTGGATAATAGATGGTACATGTGATTGTGGTGGTAAAGTAACATATGTACTATCAACAAAGTTTCATGAAAGTGGCCATTTATGCCGATAGTTTTTCCAAGAATAACTGGAGTTTAAGCAACTAGCAAATTTAAAGGGACGACGTTTCGTATCTATGGTGAATACATGCATAAAGCTGTGAATACAAAAGTGAATTTCACAATGTGATTGATTGGCAGAATATTAATGGTGGATTGGTATCACATTTTCTTGTGAGGGTTCACATATTTGTGACGCAGCCAAGATACACCGAAACTGATTGGAAGTTATGCATGATCTTAGGGATGGATGAAAATCCTTAATAAGTCTAAATTTTATCACAAGGTGTCTCGCAGAAACACCTTCGAGACTTAGCTATATGAGTATTTGGAAATTAGGTTGTTTCCTATGAGAATAAGACCGTTCTTAGAAAAAGGCTCATGAATCCAGGAGAAAGCACAGGGCCATTAATGTGCGAGCTACGAAACACACTACTTCCTGAAATCAATATGTGTGGAGGTTCCGGCTTTATCACAAGGGGTACTTGGTTCAAGAATTAAGTTCACTATAGGACCTCGATGAAGCTTTGAATATCTTACACTAAGTGGAGTTTCAAACCCAAAAGGTACCTATCATTTAAGTATTGGTTTCCACGATGATGCTTTGTCTCAACCTATCTTGAACTACGCTGGCTTGATCCCACTCGGGTATGTAGGCAGTCACTTCAGTGATGCAGCCACTCCTATTTTATAAGTTTTACTTTATTTTTCATGCTTTTTTGGTTATTGAAAATAAGGGGAGATTGTTGGATCTTTTTAATAACATAGAAAATAAAATGATTTTTGTTTTTGTTTTTACGTTATGACGGGGAGTGTCCTGTGTTGAATTAGACACAATGGATGTTAGTTGGAGATCAAGAGGCACCTCTAATGGGTGTGATGGTTCACAAAAGACACAACCATTCCCATTAGACACCTTATGTGTCTTTTGGAAATGAAGAGGAATCTCCAATAGGCATGAGTCCCCTATAAGTAGTGATGATTGTTTTCCATTCAATAAGAAGAACATCTCAACTTTCTCTGTTTTCTTTCTTACAAGCATCATCATAAACAAAACCAGTGTGTTCTTGGTTGGATCAAGGTCGTACAAGCTTTGAATGCAACATCCGTTGTGGGGGCTTCAAGTATCCTGACGGCAATATTCATTGACCTGTTTGTACTCGCCAATTCAATTGGGAAAGGGTCAAATAATTGTCGAAAATAATCTTTCATAAGAGCCTTGAACCCTAATACAACATTCTTTTCTTCGCCTTGTTTTAGTGTCAATTTTCCAACAACTAACGGTTACATGAGGATGAATTTTAGTTAAGGGGGTATTTTTTTTAGTGATGAAATGTCCATATTGCCCTTTATCCTAATAAAAATAGAAAATAAAACTTATAAAACCTAAATCACTTTAACCTTTGGTTATCCCCTTTCATTCACACCTGTCGGCTCCTCTTATTCTTTTCCTCTCCTCTTCTTCCATAATTTCTCCATTCATCATCAATTAATTGACGATTCTAAAAAAAAAATCGTCGATTAATACCATTGTTAGTACCTAAAAATTATCCGTAGGAAAAATAATGTACCGTCGAGGTACTCTCTTTAGGTTCGTACAAGACAAGCTTAAACCAATAAAATGGTTGTTCCGTCATGCTTAAGTCATCAGGAGAAGATGGGTTTATCTTAGGGGAGGGAATCAAAGAAAGTTGAGAAATTTCAGTGGTTATGAATTACGGGTAAGGGTATTGAACTATAAAATTACATAACTTCTGAATGATAAGCTTGTTCTTTTTTCTGAATAGACGAATGAGCCTATTTGCACCCTGCTGAAGTAAGGAACCATGGCATATATGTTTGTAACAGATTCCACTTTGAGAGATTTGAAAAAGCACTATCTCGTTGAAGGGTTCTATACATCTGCCATTTCTCAACGCATTTCTTTAGACAAAGACTTTATAATAGTTAGCATACATACTGCTTTTCCTCATAAGTAATGGAGATATTGAAAGGATGGAAAGATGGAGATTGTGGAGGTAATGGTAAGGTCCACTATGTTTAGGAAGTTTCTGAAAACTTCGAGACCATTACTTTATCATCTCTTAAACTGCTCTAAACTGTCACCATTACTCGTCACTTTATTATCATGGGGTGCTGCCATGTCGCATGTTACTATAAACCACCAGATAAATACCTCATGAAGAATCCCCCCATGTGACATGTTTTAATATTTCGTAAGATTTAGTGGAGTCATGGACTACCTCTTGTTTTGGCTAAGCTATAGCTATGATGTGATAGATGTCACCTCTGGATACGTTGATTAATATTGAGGATCATAAGAATGACACTGAACCTCTAACGACTCGCATTTTAGAAAACCTATTGAATATTGGATATCTATGGCTAACAATAGAAAGGCCACAATATCGTGACATGTCCATGGCCGAGAAAATTAAGACACAGTGTCGTGGCATGGCCATGGCCGAGAAAAGTAGGACACGATTTTGTGGCATGGACATGGCCTGTAGAAGAGATGGTCACGACAGGGTGATCATGGCATGGCCATGGATTGTAGAGGATATGGCCACGACAGCATGGTCGTGGTCTGGCCATGGCCTGTAGAGGAGATATCCAAGGCAGCGTGTCGTATCTTAGTTATGGGTTGGCTATGGCTTGTATAGGAGATGTCCATGCCATCGTGGTCGTGGATTTTCCATGGCATATAAAGGATATGGCCCCGACAGGCATGGTCATGTCCTATAGAGGAGATGGCCATGACAAATAGTCGTGGCTTGGCCATGTCCTGTAGAGGAGATGGTCATGGAAGCGTGGTCGTGGCTTGGTCATGGCCGGTTGAGGAGAAGGCCATGACAATGTGGCCGTGGCTTGTAGATGAGATGGCCATGGCAGAGTGGACATGGCTTGGCCATGAATGAGTAATAATACAGTTTCGTGGTCATAGCTTTGTATGTTATGAAATCGCCATGTGTCGTGGCTTGGATATCCATGGAGTAACCACAACCTAGCAAGGGAATGCCATGGCACCATGATCGTGACATGGAAGGTGGTGGCATATATTCAACATGTTTAAGGATTCGGCCATGGAAGTTTGTGAATTGGAACAGGTTTGATATTGGTATCATTTAAGGATAAGAGTATGTATTAAACATGTATTTTGTATAGTCATAAACCATCTGGAGGGAAGTTGCAAATATCACCAGTGGAATTCTGAGGACAATATTACTTCATACTAGCGGCCAACCCGTCTAGGAGCTGTCCAATTAGTGTGATAGAAGTGAGTACATTACATGTACTGAAATACTCCATAAATATACATAGGTCGTCGAGAGTTCAACTAGGTGAAGCCCTAACACATATATACTCATAGATATTTCCCTGATATATGTTCATAGGCAAATTTATAAGTTTCTCCCTTGTCGGAAAACCATTATCTATAAAAATGAGATCGCGAATCAAACAATGACAAAGGGATTGCATTAATCCTGGAATAGGAATTACGGGTCAAAATAAAGAAAAACAAGTTGTAATTGTAATTCAAGAAGAGGAAAAGAACTCGGACATTCAAATGCTCAGTCAAATGGTTTCGGTGAGAAAGTAAGTGATTTCCAACCATTTGCAATAAAAAAAATTGAACTTTGAATTCAGTTATAGTGTTTCAGTCGATATTGATTGCATGATGGAATCAACGCCAATTGAGATGTTGGTATGAAAAATTTAGGATCAAAACAATATCGATTCTTCAGTCGGTATAGAATTTTAGGTTGAATTTAATGTCGACCTTTGAGTCGGTATAGAGTATTAGGTTAATTTCTACGCAAATAAACACACCAAATCTGTAGTTTTAAATTGTTTTCTGTCGGTATTGTCAAACTCATTTTTGCAATTCCGACAGTTTATTGGAACAGTCAATATAGTTAACAGAAACAATATTGATAGTGAGTCAATATCTCTGGATTGAAATTAGACATTGTCGGCATTGTCTCTATAAATTTATCAATATCGATTGGGTGTCATAGATGAATATTTCCGATGGTGACTTGTTATCTTTTAATGCCAAATCGGTTCTTTTGCATGCCGAATTTTTTTTTTTTGTATGCCGACTTTGGGTTCTAAAATGCATAGTTTTAATGGATAGTTTGTGATGTATGTCTTTTGGTTTAGGGCCAAAAATAAAGGATCAAAATAACTTGCATCCGTGAAAGGGTAGGTTGCTACCCTACTCATGGGTCCCTTCCAAATCATCATTGTACTCGTAAACGAGTGGGAGCAAGCAATGGAGGTACCAATCGTGTGGAGCCACTAAGGAACCATATCATCCTATCATTCAGGGATCATACTGAAAAGGATTTGGGACAAAGATCTCAGGAGGAAGATGAAGACATTCTCATAGAAGAAATAGTTCAACAAAAAGAATGAGGTCAAGACAAAAAAGGTAAAGGAGTACCAATGAAGGAAAAGATAAGTTATATACATGTTGTTGATCTTATGCTACCTGACTACGATGATGACCATTTTAGGGGTGAAATAAATGATGATGAAATCTTGTTATGCTATAAGTATTCGTTGGCTCATATCATCTATAAGTCATATGTAATATTATCCGTTTTATCATATTTCTTTGGTGTATTATTAATAATTTTATGATCATTTATATATATTCGTTTTGTACTTTATCGTTTAGTAAGATCATACGAATGGAGTATGTATATTTAGACACCAACTGATGCATGGGATTTGGATAAGGAATGTCAAGGTATTAGATATCTAGTTGAAGCATTCGAGTTGTATCATGCGGCCGTCAATCACGAGGAGTATGATGTTGTCAGTGTTAATTATTTCTCAGAGAGGTTTTATGAAAAAACTGATACCTTGCACTTCCCATGTGGGGAGATGACCATAATCCTCGATGATGCTCATCAAATTCTAGGTCTTCAAGTTACTGGTAAAACTGCATCTGAATAAAATTACACCAAGGATCTTGACTGGAACCAGTTGCATGTTCTTATGTTGAAGTTATTTGTTTGGTACAAAGACACTTCATAAGAAATGTTACATAAAAACGGGAGTTACAAGATCAGGACGTACATTCCAAAAATGTTAAAGGACACATTTGGAGGGACAAAGTAGAAAGAATCACATGAAAGGCCCTTCGACGTTCATCGTACAACCATTGCATATTTGTTATATGTCTTGGGCATTAAGATATTCCTTGACACTAGTGGAAAACGTGTGAATGCAACTTCGTACAGTTGTTGGATCCTTTGGAGGATGTATGCATGATACGTATGACCTCTTTACCTTGGTGACTATTATTATAGAGGCAGAACTCAGAATAATAATAGACGAAACTTATAAAACGGAAGACACAAGAAAGTAATTCGAAAAAAATATCTTCTCTAGATTATGAACAATAAAATGATTACAATTCTCTCTTTGTTACGCTCACAATCTCTCTGGTTAAAAACCTTAAACTATTTGCTAAGTTTGCTTTTACAATAATTAATTGCCTTAAAAACTTCTCTCAAGGTGATTCGTCTCACAAACCTCTCTCTCTAGGTGTGTCTGTGTCAAAAACCACACTATTTAGATATCCTTAGATATGATCTAAACATCTCTATTTATAGCTTTTGGTTTGTGTTTGTACCGTACTAAAACGGTGTATGGATATTGGCTTATTATTGAATCCCATTTCGTTTATTATGGAAACATGACTGGCTTAATTTGGAAGCCAAGTTGGCTTATTATTGAAGCCCATTTTGTTTATTATGTAAACATGACTGGCTTATTTTGGAAGCTCAATTGGCTTATTATTGAAGCCCATTTCGTTTATTATGGAAACATGACTGGCTTAATTTGGAGGCCCAGTTGGCTTATTATTGAAGCCCATTTTGTTTATTATGGAAACATGACTGGCTTATTTTGGAAGCCCAGTTAGCTTATTATAGAAGCTCATTTTGTTTATCATGGAAACCATTTTCGCTTATTATGGAAGCCCAAAGACCCATGGGTTAGCTCTAGAACCCATGGATCGGTCCACCAACCCAAATTATCCTCTTTTCAGGAAAGGGGTTTAAATTTGGATAAGGGTCATGAGACTAGGATATTTTGAATATTGACTTTGGAATTATCTAAGATAATTATGGTTATATTAAATCCTAACAAAAAGAGGATAAATGTTCCCATGGGATAATTATCTTGGGTAGTTATAGTTAATATCTATAAGATAATTATAGAAACCCTAACAGAAAGAGGATAATTATCTTTAGTTTTAATTATTATTTAAGATATTAATTAAGATAAGTACAAAAACCCTAACAGAAAGAGGAAGGAATTAATTAGGATACTAGTACAACCGTTGTCACGGTGGAAGGTCCAAACGAAGAAAAATCCGATGATGGATTTTAAATTTGATATTGTTATTTATACTCGTTGCGTAGATTTTTTTATAACCTTTCCAACGAGTTAAAATTTGTAAAATTCTAATGCACGAATTTTTAGATATGTTATATTAAAGTTTGTTTTCCAATTATACCCCTTTAAGAGTAGGATACACAAAGAGTTATAGTAATTGGACTAAAAGGGAGGGATAATCTTGTCTAGTGAAAAAGTAACCAAAAATAAACCATATGGAAATCAAATCCAATCTTTTTATCAAAATTGTTAGGTTCATTTTACAAAAAAAGTGGCCATAAAAGGGACTCCCTCCCATCGGGCCCTCCGGTCGGTCGGCCCAATTATAATTATTTAAGATAATTATAGTTCCTAAGAGAGAGGTTAATTATTATTCAAGATAATAATTAAGATAAATCAGAGTTATGATAGATAACAAACTTTATTATGAATCTGGTTGTTTTCTTGGATTTGTGCAGGTAAAGGGTTGTTATTAAGATAACTATGGAAACCCTAAAGCTAAACCTACTTTCTGCCTATAAATAGAGGCTAAATTCTAACTCAAAAGGTACACAATTTCTATTCCTTTTCTCCAAAACTCACCTGCTTAAGAACTCCCTTTGACTTTAGCATCGGAGTGTCTTTGCAGGTACCCCACCTTTTTCAGCATCAATCACAGCTTTCATCAATAGTTTTTGGAGGAATTGGATCTACGATGGAGATTCAATCAATCTACACACATCTCGAGGAGTGTTGGGGTAAATATTTTTGCACCAACAGTTTGGTTTCTTAAACCTTCTGGGAATCTATTTCCTTATCTATGAATAATTATTTATCTAGGTATATATTTTCTTATATATAAATATTACCTTGTCTAGGAAATAATTCTTTTCTAGGTATTTTCCCTTATCTGGGAATATTATTACCTTGTCTAGGAATACTGCCTAAAAATCAGTACTCCTTCCTAAAGCAGAAGTTTATCCTCAATATAACTTGAGGATTGCTAAGTTCCCAAAAAACGAAAGATATGCCTGTATCATGCCCCCCCCCCCCCCCCCTTAAGAACTCGAAGTCCTGTAAAAGTTAGAACTGGAAATAAGGGAACTCAAGAGTTCCTTTATCCCTGGTGAACCATCTCGTCTCGCTGGGAACTTGACCTCCACGTACAATTAGAAAAGCGTCATTATCTCCTTGTCTTGTTTTAGTCACTCTTCGCTCCATAATGTAATTGTCCTCAATTGGTTATTCTCGATCAAACCACAAGTGTTCTACACGTGGCAAGATCATCTTGTCATCCTCACCATCATCTTATAGCGGTGGATCAAACAACTTCAACTATTCGGCATTAGTAACCGAGCAAATTCCTTCCTCGTCAGGTTGTTCCTTATCTAAAAATTCAACCATACCATGGTTATCTTGTTCTTTTTACGTATTTTAATTTTTAAGTAGCTCACCAAGTTGTTTGTAGAGAGATCTAGTGAAGACCATAAACCGCAGGGATATACCCTAGAAACTAACCTGGCTCTAATACCAACTTGATATGTATGATCTCTTTACCTTGGTGACTATTATTATAGAGGCAGAATTCATAATAATAATAGACGAAAACTTAGAAATCAGAAGACACAAGAAAGTAATTTGAAGAAAATATCTTCTCTAGATTATGAACAAAAAAACGGTTACAATTCTCTCTTTGTTACGCTCATAATCTCTTTAGGTAAAAACCTTAAACTATTTGCTAAGTTTGGTTTTACAATGATTAATTGCCTCACAAACTTCTCTCAAGGTGATTTTTATCACAAACCTCCCTCTTTAGGTGTGTCTGTATCACAAACCACACTATTTAGATATCCTTAGCTATGAGCTAAACATCTCTATTTATAACTTTTGGTTTGGTTTCTCAAACCTTCTAGGAATATATTTCCTTATCTAGGAATAATTATTTTTCTAAGTATATATTTCTTTATATAAAAATATTACCTTGTATAGGAAATATTCCTTTTCTAGATATATTTCCTTATCTAGGTATAGCGCCTAAAAATCAGTACTCCTTCCTAAAGTAAAAATTTATCCTCAAGATAACTTGTGGATTGCTAAGTTCCCAAAATAGGAAAGATACACATATATGTGGTGCCCCTTTAAGAACTTGAACTCCTGTGAAAGTTAGAACTGGAGATAAGGGAACTCGAGAGTTTCTTTCTCCCTGGTGAACCATCTCGTCTTGCTGGGAACTTGACCTTCACGTACAATTAGAAAAGCGCCATTCTCTCCTTGTTTTATTTTAGTCACTCTTCGCTCCATAATGTAATTCTCCTCAATTGGTTCTTCTCGATCAAACCACAAGTTTTCTACACGTAGAAAGATCATCTTGTCATCCTCACCATCATCTTGTAGCGGTGGATCAAACAACTTCAACTGTTCGGTATTAGTATCCGAGCACATTCCTTCCTTGTTAGGTTGTTCCTTATCTAAATTCAACCTTACCATGGTTATCTTGTTCTTCTTATGTATTTTAATTTTCGAGTAACTCACCAAGTTGTTTGTAGAGAGGTCTAGCGAAGACCGTAAACCACGAGGATATACCCTAGAAACTAGCCTGGCTCTAATACCAACTTGATACGTATGACCTCTTTACCTTGGTGATTATTATTACATAGGCATAATTCAAAATAATAATAGACGAAAACTTAGAAAGCAGAAGACACAAGAAATTAATTCGAAGAAAATATCTTCTCTAGATTATGAACAAGAAAATGATTACAATTCTCTATTTGTTACGCTCACAATCTCTCTAGGTAAAAACCTTAAATTTGTTAAGTTTGGTTTTACAATAATTAATTGCCTCACAAACTTCTCTCAAGGTGATTTGTCTCACAAACCTCCCTCTTTAGGTGTGTTTGTATCACAAACCACAGTATCTAAATATCCTTAGCTATGAGCTAAACATCTATATTTATAGCTTTTGGTTTGGTTTCTCGAACCCTCTAGGAATCTATTTCATTATCTAGGAATAATTCTTTTTCTAAGTATATATTTTCTTATCTAAAAATATTACCTTGTCTAGGAAATATTCCCTTTCTAGGTATATTCCTTATCTAGGAATATTACCTTGTCTAGGATTATTTCCTTATCTAGGAATACTGCCTAAAAATCAGTACTCCTTCCTAGAGTAGAAACTATCCTCAATATAACTTGAGGATTGCTGAGTTCCCAAAAGAGGAAAGATGCACATATATCAATGCAAGTACTTGTGGGGAACTACAGTGGTTTCACATTTGTTGTCAGAGATGCGAAAGGCAAATAAGGAGGAAAGAAACCAGTTTGTTGGGAATTTGACTCTCTTACAAGTTTGTAATTTAATTGAAATATTTTTCGTTTCTTTTGTTTCTTATTTTTCAATATTCAATTATGTTGATTGTTATATATACTATTTCAACATTGTTCCCAATATTGTTCGCTTTTGACGTAGTCTTGGGCATATGAACACTTCCCAACATTATTCCCGGACCACAATAAATTGTTGAAGAAAAATATGGATTATCAGCCACACTAGCCTAGAGCCCTCAAGTACTCGTTCAAAAAGGATCCATTTCCGGGTAACAAGGCTAGACTATTAGAAATGAGATTAGCTTTGGACCAAATAAAGATCCATAAGTTAGTTTTTGACACTTACAAGGTGGAAAAATATCTACAACAATTTCATGTAATTCTCGATAACGTTGAGTTCTACAACGGACCTTTATTTCACCCAAGCGGACATGTCATGTACGATGGGCTGCTTTTAATTTGACAATATGGGTTTAAGCAAGACATTGTGGGAGAGACTTCGTTGTACAAGTTTACACGTGTTTTGGCCAAATGAAAATCAAGTAGAAAACCTGCATAGCTTACACACCACCACCAATCCGTAAGCATTTGAGGGAAAGACTAAAATGGTGAATGGTAAACCGAAATCGTTAGACATTGGCGGTCAACGGTGATGAAGTGCATCCTGCATACATGTTGGAATACCATGCTTACTCCCATGCTTATGTGGTACGTCCAGTGATTGTCGAAGTCCCACCCCCCACCCAAAAAAAAAAAAAAAAGGAAAAGGTTTCTACAACTTATATTTCTACTCCCACTACTCCTTATAAATGTCCCGGTTCAATTTCGAAGATATATCAACTTGTGGTATGTACATTTTTATGTACTTTTTGATTTATAATATATATTCTTGTATAAGTCTAATATTTGTTTGTTTGATTGAAAAATAACGAAAATGACTTGGTAATATGGCGAATTGGATTAGACGCAAGATAGAAGAAAAAAAGTGTTGATTCTTGATGAATTGTGTTTAGTCAATAAGAAATTGCAAAACATTGATAATGAGGACACAAACACGAAGTCCGTGTTTGTGGAAGGGAAGAAAAAGCGGGTCAAGAAGGCGAGGCGTGACTGAAGCATTGTGGTTCAATTATCCTTGTTTAGTTTAAGTGTGGTTTAAATTTGTTAACTTTGAACAATGTGGTTTAAGTTTGTTAAATTTGAACAATATGGATCTCTGTAAAATTTCTAAAACTATGATTATTTGGTTTAACATTGGTATAACTTAGAACATGCTAATGTAATCAACGTGATTTTTAAAAATTAATGTAATCTGTCTCATTTTAGGTGTCATTCGACATAGATGTTGTGTCTACATTTTATGCCGACAGTTCAATCAGCATGACGTATATATATTAGCAATCCAATGTCGACAGAATAGTTCAATTGGCTTTGTATTTGTCTCATTTCAAGTGTTAGTCGACATAGATGTTGTGTCGACATATATATTTTGTGTCGACATATATGTTGTGCCCACATTCTATGACGACATTATATCGGCATTGCATATATACTATCAATCCAATACCGACAGAACAATTCAATTAGCATGGCATCTGTCTTATTTCAGGTTTCAATCGGCATAGATGTTGTGTCAACATTCCATGTTGACAGTTGAATTTACATTTCATATATACTATCAATCCAATGCTGACACAAAAATTCAATTATATTATATCTGTCTCATTTCAGGTGTCGGTCGACGTAGATATTATGTCAACATTCTATGCCGATAATTGAATCAGCATTGCACATATAATATCAATCGAATGCTGACGGATCAGTCCAATTGGCATTGAATCTATCTCATTTCAGGCATCAGTCGGCATAGATGTTGTTTCAAAAATCTATGCGGACAGTTGAATAGTCATTGCGTATATACTATCAATTCTATGATGACAGAATAGTTCATTTGGCATTAAATCTATCTCATTTCAAATATCAGTCGGCATAGATATTTTTTCAAAATCTATGCTGACAGTTGAATCGACATTGTGTATATACTATTGAGTCTATATCGACATAAAAGTTCAATTGCCAAAAAACTAACTGTTTGAAGAGAGTCGGGATTGATGGTTTTACTATATTTATGCCGACTCTATTTACATTTTGTAAAATCTAGTAGTTTTTTTGCCATCTTGCACAATACCTTATATATGATACACACCCACCCATTCTCATTTCAAAGAAAATTCAAAATCATACTTTCGACGACAAATAATCCTTTAACATGACTCATCCATATATTAATCTCGCAGAGTTTGCGATAGATAAAGATTTATCGCTTTGTCGAACTACGTGGCTTGTTATTCGGCTAGGGGTGCGGAACAACGTCAAAATGGATTAATAAGTATGAGATATATCCATAGAATCTAAGAAAACTTCTGCAATGATACCGATAGTCCCAATAAGCACAATACATATGGGTTGTTTTGTCGATTTCAAACTATAAAAAAATAAATTGGAGGTTTTATAGCTTCGGTCTGGGTTTTTAATCATTATCGACTTATGGGGGGGTTATTGATGGGGAAAATGATTTGCTGGTTTTTTAGGAAAGTGAAGAGACGCCCGTTCGGACGAGACTCCTCAACCGAGCAAACTTCCTAACCTCACACAGATGCACATCACGGGAGTGCTTTGAGTTCGAGAGATCAATCTGTAAGACTCCGGCCTAAACCAATTCAATGGCCATTCCAGAGTCAATTCGGTCACAAAGAGGTAGATGGGTTAATATGTAGGAGGGAAGCTGAGAATTGTGGGATCAATGATGATCAAGGATTGTGGATGTGTTGAAGGTTTCTGCAAGTATGTGAACTCTGTGAATAAGTTTTGATCGAGAGAATTTGTGTGTAGACGAATTGCTATCCCTCAGTCATTGATTTTAAACTTATTTGTATTTTTAGAATAGTGAACACATTGATCCCAGTAAGTGTGACAGTTTCTTGAGTAAAATAATGGGAAGTGGGAGATCGTGGTAAGATCATTTCCATGTCGTGTGGAGACTTGGTTAATCGTACACCTACTACTTTTCTAACTCCCTCAACCTCTTGCACGACTTACTCACATTTCTCATCATGGATGAACACACGTGATGTAGGCTGCCATACCAAGACCCTAACTGATATCCCCCATGTGACGTGATTGATGTCTCACGAACGTGGAGTCTGCAAAGAAGACGTGTATTTGGTTAGTCAGTTGTTGACTTATTAGACAGTGAGTCTAAGTTTTGATGAATTGATCATGAGTGATGAATGCTCAGTGATTCATGGATTGAACATGTCAGATTATTTGTGGGTGAAAACCGTTTCTGCTGATTTTGGTAATTTTATATGTGTGGGTGAGAAACGAGACTAGACCCTAAACAATGCACTGCATGAAAGTAATTTTGATTCGAGAGATCAATCTGTACAATCCTGTCCTAAACCAAGAAATGGCCATTCCAGGCTTGCTTCCGTCACAAAGTTAAGGAGAAGGTTTGGTCTTAGGGAGGGAAGCGAAGAGAGTGTTGAGACCAGAATTGTTGATTCTGAAGGTGGTGTTGTTTACGACTTATATCAAAAATTAGGACTGGCTAGCATAATTGAGAGCTACTAGGTAATTTATGGATATTGTATTGTTGCCGACCCAAATCTTGTTGTTTAATGAAAATAGGTGAAGCCTATTTATACAAGTCATACTGAAACGTACCCTGGTCTCATAGGAAGTGGAAACGATTGAGTGGTGGAGGAATAAAGTAACTTGTAACCGTTAGACGTTATGCTTCCACGATGAGGGAAGTGAATTCGTGTAACCGTCAGTCATTAAGCTTCCATGATGAAGGTAATGAATTATTTACACCGTTACTTTTCAGCACCACTAATTGTCCTACATCATGACACTTTCTTGTAACGGGCGTATTGCACGCCGCATACTGTAAACCGCCAGACCAATATCCTGATGAGTATCCCCCAGTCTGTGACATGTTTGATGTCTCGAGTGTTTTCGTGAAAAATGTGTAGCAAGTTGCTATATGTGGCAAGTCAAAGTCAAGAGACTTTACCATAGGAAAATAGTATATAATGCTATTATGCTTTCCTTGGTCGGCTGCCTAAAACTTGCCACAAGTCCGTCAGTTTGGTGGCGAACTTGAATAGCTGAGATTACATCTCACGAGGAAGGGTATCCATTGATTATGGCCACATCTTTGTTGTGTAGCAAAGTTGCGCCATTAGCATAGTGGCGTCTGGCGTAGCCGTGGCATAGCGGGTTGCCTGGGGCTTGCCGCAAGTCTGTTAGTTCAGTGGAGAACTTGGATGGATGAGATTGCATCTCATGAGGGAGGGTAGCCGTTGATTATGGCTACGTTGTGTTGGCGTCTGATAATGACGCATGGGCGTTTTGGTGTACGCCAGTGGTAATGTAGTATGGCTGGCATGGCTCGTGCATGCCAACGGCACGATGATGCAAGTGGCGCCTTGCATAGCCATGGCCACTAGATTTAGGAGGTTGGTCGCCTAAAACTTGCCACAAGTCTATCAGTTCGGTGGCGAACTTGGATGGTTGAGATTGCATCTCATGAGGAAGGATGTCCATTGATTGTGGACAAATCTCGTTGTATAGCAAAGTGACGCCATTAGCATAGTGGCGCCTGGCGTGGCCATGGCATAGCGGCATGCCAATTAGGGCTTGGCGGCGTGGCCGAGGCTAGGATTTGGCGGCGTGGCCAAAGTTAGGGATTGGCGTCGTGGCCAAGGCTAGGATTTGGCGACGTGGCCAAAGTCAGGGCTTGGCGGCATGTCCAAGGATAGGTTTTGGCGTCGTGGGAAAATTAGGGCTTGGCGACGTGGCCAACGCTAGGATTTGGCATCGTGGTAAAAATTAGAGCTTGGCGGCGTGTCCAAGGCTAGGATTTGGCGCCGTGGTAATAATTAGGGCTTGGCGGCGTGGCCAAGGCCAAAGTGGCATGCTACGCGGCAGAGTGGAATGTCAATCAATGTGTTGTTGTGGTAAGGCGCATTTGGCTTTTAATGTATGGTGGCAAGTTTAAAGTGACCTGATTGGCCAAGACATAAGGCGCGGCTACACTTCTGGTGAAAGTGTGGCGGCTTTAGAGCAACCTGATTGGTCGATTAAAAGAGAGCCGGCCAAATATGGGCGTGGCTTCACTTCTGGTGAAAGTTTGGCGGCTTTAGAGCGATCTGATTGGTCGATGGGAAGTGGGACCGACAAGTATGGGCCCAGCCACAACTTATGTGCGTATGGATAATTTGAGGCGACACGATTAGTCGAGAAAAATAAGGTCGGTTTAGGAAGGGGCGTGGCCAATGGCAAGTGGCGCCAGTTGGCCTAAGGCATGGACACGCCTCCCTTTGCTGCTGCGGCTCCCTGTTTTCTGATTCTGAGAAAGGTTTTGCACCTGCTAATCCATGGCAGATTAATTACCTAGTTTTCCTAGGTTTACTTTCGACAAGCAAGGTATGATATACTGTAGGCACAAAACCCTAACTTTTGCTAGTTTAATCATGGCAATTGATTGAATTCTTTATGTTGACACAACGTTCTTTTAAGTTTATTGACGGATAGCAGCATGCTTTTTCTGATTGAATACCTTATGCAAAGACCTTATCCTTGATACTTGGAAATTCGTGCTACTCTGCTGTGAGTAAACATAAATCATCATGCCATATCAACATTAAGGGTTCAGCAGGAGAACATAGCATAGAATGCATTCAAAGGAACTTATATTAAGTGAATATAGGCGAGGCGCCGAAATTTACAGAATATCTGAGATGATTGCTACATTCGCTAGTCTGGATAAATTTTATGTAAGTATATTGAACGGCTCAATAAATATGATGTTGGAGAGGTTAGCACTCACGACACTGTTTCCTTACAGAGTGACGTCACATCATATGTAAGGTTTTATGATTTCAACCCTAAGCTAAAAACCACCATCAACATTAAGTCCCCTGCTTAGTACGTAACAGTGGCGTTGTTGTGGGGTAATCATGAGATGGTGACAGACAAGAGTAAAATCGAAAAGAGCTACACGTGAAGAGATTTCCAGGAAAGTTCGACTAACCTTTGGTGGAAGGCATGAGGAATCTGTGATCCTTGTGTTGGCGGCTCTGCGTAATTCTGATTTGGCCATAGGGTTTCAGTGTCATCGCTGAGACTTTGGATAATAATTGGTAGGGATGGAACATCTGTCCAGGTCACGGAATGTATGGAGATGGCGTTTGCCTTCATTCCATGGAATGATGGAAACTGGCTTCAGTATATAAAATGGTTGAAATTGGCTTCAGTCCGCGGAATTGTGGAAATTGTCTTCAGTCCATGGAATGGTGAAAATATGGCGCTGGAACTTTGGCTACCAAACGGTGATGATGGCGCTGATGGCTTCAGTCCGTGCAACGGTGGAAAGGGCACTTTGAAGGCTTGCTGGCTGGATCACGGAATGCTGGAGTGTTGGTGCTAACTTAACCATAAAGTGCTGAAGCCATGGAGAGTTGGCTTGACCACGGAGTACTGGAGCCATGGAGAGGTTTCTTGGACACGGAGTGCTGGTGCCATGGAACGTCGCAGGTTGAGAAACTGGTGTTCCTTGTACTGGCATACTGCTGGTTCGGTCATGGAGCGGAGATATTGGCACACTACTTGTTCGGCTATGTAGCATGAGTGTGGTGCGCCTAGTCATCTATTCCCGTTCATGGATCAATAAGGAATCCTTATTCTGTTCAAACTCTAAAAATTGCATTCGTATGAAAAGGGGTATCGACCATCTTCTGTTTTTGTTGTTAGTCCAGCTCCGTGATTTCATCTGCAGCATCTGGCTCCTCTTCGTCATTTGTTGGTGGTGGTAGAGTGGGCATTAATGGCAACAAAGTAATCTCCAATAGTTATAATCAACAACAATGCAAGCCAAGAGAACTCAAGGTAGGTGCTCTCGCATGTATCCACCAACAGTACCATCTTCTCCAGAATGTGTAATAAGGTTCCGACTCCAGAAGAACGAGTATCTAACCTCTCCGGTGAATTTCAAAATTTACCAAACTCCATTGCACTCCTGGGACAGATGGATGAAATATATGCTCGGCAGTGATCATGTCAGGGCTAATATTGGAGAGTGTAGCTGCGTTGTTTATCCTTTCTTACTTTGAGTTATTTGGTGTCTGGACTGCTGAGCCGGTGTCTGGAAGGCTTATTCGTTCCTTTATGATTGTGGTGATGATATGTTGTGGATGCTTATATGGTCGACATCTTCCGGAATCGCTAGGTAAAATAGACGAGCTGAGAGGCATTTCGTTGCCGACGTACTGCTAACAAGTCTCCAAGGACTTCATTCCAGGAGACATTCTTCGAAACATCTTCTGGATCTTAGACTATTGTATCGAATGGGATATGATGAGAAGTCCCCAATTACACTTCGGTCTGGTCATAGATATGATTGAGTGGCCGGATATGTGAATATATCTACGACGTTCTTTTGGAGTCTTTGATGCAGTGCACGGCTACATGTTGTGGGATTCCTGCGGCTCATAAAGTTCTATTGCATTTGCTGGTAAGGTGGTTGACGAATTGATGAAGGTGGCAATCTTTTGGATTCGTCATTTGTTGATCAGTGGGCGGGAGTCGCACTTGATAGCTCTGCATTGTATCCAACTTCTGGCAGCCCATGCACCCCTTCCATAGGAAATTGGAAATCTAGAAACACCGAATTCAGCTTTGTCAGCGATGTGCGTCTTCATGCAGGCCTTGGGTAGGCGGTGTTGATTTCTGAGTAGGTGATGCGGCATACATGGTGTAGTTGGTATGCGTGGCTTGCTGAGGCGCGTTTTCTCTTTGATTCTTCACTAACAGCAATGCTTATGAATGGTTGAGCCAAATACTGATTGTTGGTCAGGCTCCTTCCAGACAAGGAGGTGGTGATATCTTTGCACTACATCTTTTAAGAGTGGTGACCTTGTTATGGTCATGACTTCTTGGTTGGTTATACTTCTGAGTTGAAAGGTTCTCGACAATGAAGGGATTCTGTGTATTGAACCTCAGTCCCCAAGTGTGGTTTTCATGGTTCTATCTTGTATGATCGGTGAGTTGACCATGATAAAAATATCATCTTGCATCCGTACTGGTGACTTTATTACTTCTTCCATGTGAAACTAAAATATGGAGAAGTACGAATTACCTTTGTAGTGGTTATTGCTATGGTAAATCTTTGACTGGTATCAACAAACGAACAACAAAGTTCTTGGCAGCAACTTTGATCAGAAGAGACTGCGTTTTCGTGGGAACAAAAACAAGCTGGCAGGCACTTGGACGGCTACGATCACGATCCTTGACAGGGAGGAGTGGTGACTACGGGTACAGATCTTGGCGAGGAAGAGTGATTGTTACTAGATCTTGAAAGGAATGATAGGCATCTATGAGCACGAACCTTGGATGACCAAGGACATGAATATTGATGGGCTTTGATAACTCACGTATGTGAGCTTATTCCCCTTTTTATATTTATTTTCGATGAAGCGGCGGCTTCGGGAGAGAACGTCGAAGCGGCTCCTGGAGAGAACTCCAGTGAGGGCATCATTAACCCTTGACTTCGAAAAACGAGTTGATACGATATGGCATATGGTAAGATAGCACACAAATAGTGTTGTTCGACAAGTCATTTTTTTATCCTCATGGGAAAGAATACGCTTCTTCTATTTGATTTTCCCTTGCAACTCTCAGAGTCTTGACGGTTACAATGTTGAAGTTTGAGGCCGCGTCAATTAGTGTGCTGTCAAACTCGACATACTTCAAGTGAACAGTGGTTAGGAGTCCCCAGTTTCATCTATCAATCGTGCTTTCCAGGAGAGGTTGGGGTTTGGGAACGGCTTCGCTGGCTGGAAACAACTACTTTCCTGATACAGTGTGGTTGAGGGCTGCAGATATGTCTTGAAGCTGCACCTTGGAGAAATACATAATCTCACATAAATGTTTCATCATAGACTGCATGATTTTGTGGACGGAGTCCCTAGAAATCATGCAGCTCCTGACGGGAAGAGGGTCTCTGTGAACTCATAAGGGTTGCTGATTTGTTTTGCCTCGATTTTGGAAAAGTCATTCCTGATCTTCACATGTGATGAAATTGGATTGCTGATTCTTTTCTACTGGGTGTTCAGGAGCAACATGAGCCTCTTCATCTATAAAGGCGCGTCCTACTGAAGTGCTTGCACCGGATGTTAAAAATATTCCTCGTTAGATCCATTTGGGGTTGACGTGACTCTTGTGGTAGCCGCTCCGTTAGTGTCTTGAGGAAAATAGGCATGTCTTTCTGAGTTGTAGCCATGTCTGTCTGAGCCGTACGAGAACCTTTTGTCTTTCCATCAAATCAGCAATGGTAATATGGGATCGACTTCCTCTGGCTCCCCAGTTTCTCATCCTGATGGTGGAGTAGCAGCGGCTCTGGTGACGGTTGGAGATGTCACACTTGAAGAAACATTTGGGGTGGCGGCAGCGGCTCTGGCTATAGTGACCGGAGGTGTAACGTCTGAAGGAACATTTTCCGCGCCGCTGGTGTTGACAGGTGGCGTGCTAATTTCACTAGAAGGAATGTTAATACCGAGAGTAATTTCAGCGCTAGTGTTTTCAGGGTTTGTCGCTGACCCGGACCTGAGCTCTACCATCTTGAAATTGGGATTGAAAAATGAAATTGAAAATTAGTATTGGAACTGAAAGATTTGAAAAAGCGGGGGTCTAACAACCACACCCAATATTTCGATTAGCAATCTGTATGGACAACTCCGAGTTACTTTTTAGAGAATCAACTAGACAGTCAGACTCAATCAATAGAAAATATCTCAAGGATTATCTCAATCTCTCAATTTGATCTATACTCAAGCAAATAGAAATCTGCGAGTCTTTATCAAAGAGAGATAACTTAAATAGTACCAAAAACCAATATCCAAGTGTCAATCAATTTAAATCGACAACCAAGAAGGTCGGATATTCTAATTGATTGAAAAATGCACAACCTGTATTATTTCAATTATATAACAAAATATAATACGGAAAATAAATAACACAGACACCAGAATTTTGTTAACGAGGAAATTGCAAATGCAAAAAAAACCCCGGACCTAGTCCAGATTAAACATACACTGTATTAAGCCGCTACAGACACTAGCCTACTCCAAGCTAACTTCGGTCTAGACTTTAGTTGAACCCCAATCAATCTCACACGGATCCAAGGTATAGTTATGCTCCTACGTCTCTGATCCTAGTAGGATACTACGTAATTGATTCCCTTAGATGATCTCACCCACAACCAAGAGTTTCTACGACCCAAAATCGAAGACTTTAATAAACAAATTAGTATCACACAGAAAAGTCTACAATAATAGATAAATCTGTCTCCCACGAATATACCTACAAGTTTTTGTTCCGTCTTTTGATAAATCAAGGTGAACATGAACCAATTGATAAAACCAGAGTTATATTCCCGAAGAACAGCTCAGTTTTATCAAGCACTTCTCAATAGTCTTAACCGACGTAGAGAAAAAAAATATTATGGAATCACAAATGATGAGACGAAGTGTTTGTGACTACTTTTATATCTTGCCTATTGGAGATAAAAATTTTAATCCAATTATTACAATTGTACTCGTACGATAGAAACAGCAAGAGCTGATCACACAACTACGATAAAAGTAGTATCAGTCCGGCTTCACAATCCCAATGAAGTCTTTGAGTCGTTAACTTGGTTTTAGAAGAAGAAAATCAAAGGTTAAAGGAGAATCGACTCTAGCTTAGCACAACTAGTATCACACAGAATGTGTGGGGGTTAGGTTTCCCAGTTGCTAGAGTTCTCCCTTATATAGTCTTCAAATCAGGGTTTGCAATCAATGTTAGCTTACTAACAAAGCATTCAATATTCACCGTTAGATGAAAACCTGATTAGATTCAAGCAAAGATTTATCAACCGTTAGATCAAAAACATAGCTTGTTACACACACATGTAATGCACATTTCTAGGATTGTGTAACCGTACCTAAACTTGTACATTAGTTGGTTCAACATAGTTAACCAAATGATTAGCCATATAATCACTTTCATATCAACCATATTCTTCTTCACCATAACTAGTCCAAATGACTCAAATGAACTAGTTAGAGAGTTGTTCAATTGCTTAGATCTTTATGTACTACATAAGACACAATTGAAGCAAAAACGATGTGATTCACTCGAATCGATTCATGAACTATAAAGCCACGGTTTGCAATAACATTCCTTAGTTTATTAAGATAAGTTCGCAAACATCGTTTTTAGACATAACCTACTCAAGTTCGCGGACTTAAGTTCCCGGACGGAGTTCACAAACTCCAACAGAAATTCTCGGGTTCGAGAACTACGCCAGTTCGTGGACTGGGTTCGCAGACTAAAATTCACGTGCTGCTCCGGTCTCACTTTATCAACAAAGTTCACAAACTTCGGTTCAAGTAATAAGGACTTATACATATATGTGTTTCCACAACAATGCTTATATCCTCCAATGGTTATAATGTCTAAACTCTCATTTCAATCATTGAAACATTCTTAGAGGGCGTTATATAGTTGTTATTCACAAACTACTTTTCGTCAGAGTAATTTCCAAAATGATTGAAACATAACATGACTTTCGTCACTAGGTAAAGATGAACTTGGCTAAAGTGAAAGCTTTACCAACACATATTTCGAGAAATAGATAAGCGAGATATACTCAGCTCGAAATATCACATGTGTATAATCTTAGTCTATATAGTAATACGACTTTTGTCTCAAGATATGAGATAGAATAGATAGAATTTTGAGTGATAGATAAGTTCAAGTCTCCACATAACTTTTAGTAGATGAATATCCACTGGTTCATTGAGTAGTCATTCGTCTTGTATGATGATCGCCATGGAGTTCTTGAGCTTAATTACACTTTTTATCCTAGTCTGAGACCTTAGTTATAGTAGACTAGTAATCAAGACTTTATATTTTTGATCACTAACATTGACAAACATGCTTGAGATAGCAACGCATGCGAGTTCGACCGAGCAATGCTCTAACAAGGTTGATCTCCCACTGCGATCGCCAATTATTTGTGGGTGAAAATCGTTTCTGCTGATTTTAGTAATTTTAGGTGTGTGGGTAAAAAATGAGTCTAGACCCTAAACAATGCACTGCACGGGAGTACTTTTGATTCGAGAGATCAAATTGTATAATCCTGGACTAAACCAAGAAATGGCCGTTCCAGGGTTTCTTTGGTCACAAAGTGAAGGACAAGGTTTGGTCATAGGGAGGGAAGCGAAGAGAGTGTTGAGACCAGAATTGTTGATTCTGAAGGCGTTGTTGTTTATAACTTGTATCAGAAAGTAGAACGGGCAAGCAGAATGGAGACCTACCGGGTGATTTCTGGATACTGTATTTTGGCCGACCCAAAGCTTGTTGTTTGGTGAAAATAGGTGAAGCCTATTTATACAAGTCATATTGAAACGTACCCTGGTCTCGTAGGAAGTGAAAACGATTGAGTGGTAGAGAAATAGAGTAACGTGTAACCGTTGGAAGTTATGCTTCCACGATAAGGGAAGTGAATTCGGGTAACCGTCAGTCATTACGCTTCCATGATGAAGGTAATGAATTATTTACACCGTTACTTTTCACCACCACTAATTATCCTACTTCATGACACTTTCTTGTAACGGGCGTATTGCACGTCGCACGCTGTAAACAGCTAGACCAATACCCTGATGAGTATCCCCCAGTCTGTGACATGTTTGATGTCTCGAGTATTTTTGTGGAAAACGTGTAGCAGGTTGCTATGTGTGGCAAGTCAAAGTCAAGAGACTTTGCCATAGGAAAATAGCATGTGATGTTATTAGGCTTTCCTTGGTCGACCGCCTAAAACTTGCCACAAGTCCGTCAGTTTGGTAGCGAACTTGAATGGCTGAGATTCCATCTAATGAGGGAGGGTAGCCATTGATTATGGCTACCTTGTGTTGGCGCCTGATAATGGCGCAGGGGCGTTTTGGTGTACACCAGTGGTAATGTAGTATGGCTGGCATGGCTCGTGTATGCCAGTGGAACGGTGGTGCAAGTGGCGCCCGGCGAAGCCATGACCACTAGATTTAGGCAGTTGGTTGCCTAAAACTTGCTACAAGTCTTTCAGTTTGGTGGCGAACTTGGATGGTTGAGATTACATCTCATGAGTAAGGATGGCAAATGATTATGGCCCTATCTTGTTGTATAGCAAAGTGGCGCCATTGGCATAGTGGTGCCTGGCGTGGCCATGGCATAGCAGCATGCCAGTGGCGTATCCGGGGCGTGGCCCTGTGGCATTATTGCATGGCCAGAACTTAAGATTTGGCTATGTGGCCAAAGTTAGGGCTTGGAGGCATGACCAAGGCTAGGGTTTGGCATCGTGGCCAAATTAGGGCTTGGCGGCATGGCCAAGTCTAGGTTTTGGCGTCGTGGTAAAATTAGGGCTTGGCGGCGTGGCCAAGGCTAGGATTTGGTGTCGTGGTAAAAATTAGGGCTTGGCGGAGTGGCCAAGGCTAGGATTTGGTGACGTGGTAAGAATTAGGGCTTGGCGGCGTGGCCATGGTCAAAGTGGCATGTTACGCGGCAGAGTGGCATGTTGGCATGTCGATCAATATGTTGTTGTGGTAAGGTGCGTTTGGCTTTTAATGTATGGTGGCAAGTTTAGAGTGACTTGATTGGCCAAGGAAAGGGTCCGGGCTAACATAAGGCGTGGCTACACTTCTGGTGAACGTGTGTCGGCTTTAGAGCGACCTGATTGGTCGATTAAAAGAGGGTCGGCCAAGCATGGGCGTGGCTACACTTATGGTGAGAGAATGGCGGCTTTAGAGCGATCTGATTGGTCGATAGGAAGTGAGGCCGGCAAGTATGGGCACAACCAGAACTTATGTGCGTGTGGCTAATTTGAGGCGACACGATTAGTCGAGAAAAATAGGGCTGGTTTAGGAAGGGGCGTGGCCAATGGAAAGTGGCGTCAGTTGGCCTAAGGCATGGCTACGCCTCCCTTTGCTGCTGCGGATCCCTGTTTTCTGATTCTGAGCAAGGTTTTACACCTGCTAATCCATGGCGGATTAATTACCTAGTTTTCCTAGGTTTAATTTCGACAAGCAAGATATGATATACTGCGCGAGGCGCAAAACCCTAACTTCCGCAAGTTTAATCATGGCAATTGATTGAATTCTATGTGTTGAAACAAAGTTCTTTTAAGTTCATTGCCAGAGAGCAGCATGCTTTTTCTGATTGAATACCTTATGCAAAGACCTTATCCTTGATACTTGGAAATTCGTGCCACTCTGCTGCGAGTGAACAAAAATCATCATGCCATATCAACATTAAGGGTTCAACCGGAGAACATAGCATAGAAGGAATTCAAAGGAACTTATATTAAGTGAGTATAGGCGAGGCGCGAAATTTACAGAACATCTGGGATGATTGCTACATTCGCCAGTCTGGATAAATTTCATGTAAGTATATTGAATGGATCAATAAATATGTTGGTGGAGAGGTTAGCACTCACGACACCGTTTCTTTACAGAGTGACGTCACATCAGATATAAGGTTTTACGATTTCAACCCTAAGCTAAAAACCACCATCAACACAGATGTACAATTCTTATGTTGATATTGCTCATTTGAGCAAATATTGTAAATTCGAGTAACTGAGCAAGTATTGCTCGATTCGACGAATTACTGAATATTGATAGTTGGATCAATATTGGATCAAGTATTGATCGATTCGAAGAATTATTAAATATTGATAATTAGATCAATATTCGAGCAAAATTCAACGAATTACTGAATATTGATAGTTGGATCAATATTCGAGCAACTGAGCAAGTATTGTTCAATTCGATGAATTATTGGTAACGTGACCCATTAAAATATTGCTAACCTACCAAATATTATGTAATTAATCTGAATGTTGATTACTGGATCAAACATAAATTTATTAGTGTTTGAACTTGCTCAAAATGATGATTTCGTGGAGCGTTTGTTAGAAACCCTAATTTTGATCAATTGTTCGTCAATTGATGAATTGTTGAAAATAGGTCACTCAGTGAAGGAGGGACCGAACACATGGGATGGCAGACGACCATGTGATACCCAAGTGCTTGAGTGAGCGTGCACCAGAGTCCTTAGTTAACCGGTTGGTGAAAAATCATTCATTAGAATAATGCTCGTATGAGCATTAATTAGGTGATGAAACCTAATTATAGGGAAGTGAGGGACCAACCAAGGGAGAATGAAACCGGCCCTTGGTGGTCGTGGGACCAGCTGATGGTCGTTTGAGCAAATTCCAAGTTGGTTGGAAAAAGTTTGAACCCAATATGAGCAATTGAGCAAATTAGGTCAAAATTATAAGAATGTGTGGGACCAGCTCCTTGCAAGCCTTAGGGACAGCCTTGGTCGGTCAAGGAAGCATGCTTGTGTCACCATAATGTCCATGTCTCAGTCCTGAGAGTTTTGGTATTTTCTGGTGTGCGTTTGAGCAATATCTTGGATTTTCATAAGAGTTTGATCTTTGACTGAAATTCTTGATTTTGCTCGAATGAGCAAGTAGGACTTTGCTCGTTCGATCAATATTCGAGAATATTAAAATAATAATAATATTTTAATATTTTTCTTGAATAGCCTAGTCGGTCATGTGACCATTTGACTTTTTAACTTTTTCATGGTTTGAGCAATATTTGAGAAAATATGAAGAAACCATGATTTTTGCTCAAACGGAGGAGTTTCATGAGATGAAGGAAATAATAATTAAGAAAACAAGGGATTGCAAGGTATGGGACCGGACATGGCTAGGGCTTGGACGACCGGCCAGGTAGCCCGGTCCCACGACACCTTCCCTATTTTTATTATTTTTCGTGAAACCGTGAAAATATGGAGAAACCGTGAGTTTGCTCAAACAAGAAAAGTTGCTTGAATGAAGGAGTTTTCATGAGTTCATGAAGGAGTTTTCATGAGTTCATGAAAATAAATAAAATAAGAAAAATAAAGGAAGAGGGCGTGGGGGACCGGCCACGGCGTCATGGCCGGCCGGTCGGTGGGTCCGGTCTCTAGGCACCTCTTTTTTATTTTTATTTTTATTTTATTATTTTCTCTCTCTTATTTTGTGTAGGATTCCTTGTTTGTCCATATTTTCGAATGCTCGTTCGTGCATTTGGATGTTCATTCGTGCATTATTGTTGAGTACACTTGCACATTTTTATTGGGGCTTACTCGGTGATAGTCCAGATGCCCAATTGTTGGACATTTATTTACTAATTCATGATATTCAACGGAGAATGACTCATGAAACAGAGTAGTAAATGAATTGTGTATCTATTACTAATCCATGAATCCAGCCGGGGAATTCAAGGAACGGAGTAATGAGATAAGATGGTTATCTATTACTAATCCATGGAATCAACCGGGGATAGCCATGGAACAGAGTAATGAGATATAATAAATTATTTTCTAGGAATTCAGTGGTGAATGTCACGGTAGAATTAATCTATTGTAGAATCGATATATGAGATAGTTGAAGCATCATACTCATTTTGAAAGGTGTATAGTCAGGGAACAACGTGTAGCATTGGTTTCCTGAAGGCGTTTAGCCCTCCAGCAAACAATTATGTCCAGATATCCGCCTGAATCTATACACGGTCTCTCTACATAGTCAGGGAACAACGAGTATCACC
The DNA here is from genome assembly GCA_023529315.1 of Papaver bracteatum. Classification (NCBI taxonomy): domain Eukaryota; kingdom Viridiplantae; phylum Streptophyta; class Magnoliopsida; order Ranunculales; family Papaveraceae; genus Papaver; species Papaver bracteatum. The sequence continues at coordinate 3,170,330 of JAJJWX010000603.1, forward strand.
GAGGTCCTGAAGGCGTTAAGCCCTCCGACAAACAATTATGTCCAGAGAACCGCCCAATCGTTCTTCTATGTATAGGTGGGTCTCTCTATGTAGTCATGGAACATCGAGTATCGCCGACGTCCTGAAGGCGTTAAGCCCTCCGACAAAAAATTATGTCCAGAGGACCGCCCAATCATGTTGTTCTACATAAAGGTCATGATGAAATGTGTAGCATCGAACGCTCAGCTATTGGGTGGCCTTTTGAGAAACGTATTCATCATGGCTCTGAGAAGAACTCGATTAGAGATCGTGAAACGGTTCACGGATCATAAAATATGAATCGTCACATGTGTTCCTGAAGCCGGGTCAGAAACATGCAGTATCATGATTTTACGATTTTGACCTTTGTCGAAAATCCACCATCAACAGGGGTGATACAAATGCTGATGTTGTGTCGCAAGCTCGAGAAGAATATCATAGTTGTAGAAGAACCAATTTTTCTTATGGAGATCATTACGCAATCCTTTGGGAGATTTTGATAACCCATATGGGATGTTAGCAAGTTGTTATTCTTTGGTTTAATTGTTGTTAAGAAGGTGTCATTATTGTGTATGAACGTTCTTATGTATAGGGTTGTAGTTGTTTTAGTTCTTAATTAATGGAAAAATGTTTGTATTTGTTTCTATGTTCTTTGAATGTAGAAGATTCGGCATTAAAAATAGGTTTATGATCAATTCAATGGCGACTTTCTTATTTTAATTCGTAATAAAACTATGTCGACTTCTCGTACAAAAAATAAGTGAATCCCCAAAAACCATTTTATTGATTATTATTCAATGTTCAAAATACAACCAAGTGAATCCCCCAAAAAAAAAACATTCCTCATCCATTTCAACTATTTCAACATGTGTGATATTCTCTCGCGGGATGTATAATTGCACAACATCCTATAGTAGGTGATTTTCCTCGTACAATTCCATTCATTCTTCTGAATGATTAGGCATTGCATCCTTGTGTTTAATATATGGAAAAACCAGTGGTAATGGATAATTTTCCTTTAATTTGAGGATGATAAAGTGATTGTTGTTCACAAGTGCTAAAACAATCCTTCTCTTCTTAAGAAATCCTTCGCACTTTTGGAACTTTGATGTAAACGTTTGCCATGTAGAAGGCCTGAAATAACGAACAACACATTTAAAGTCATCTGCTAGTATATTAATACATACTGACATTCTCATCCAATATTGCGTCGAAAGGAAGTTCATCAGTTACCGAGGCCCAAGCACACGAGCATGCAAATCATTGAACTCTTTTTCTTATTCATCCGTTGATTGATAGAAGCTCTTCTTTTCGATTGATATTAGGACCATCCTCTTTATAACATTTTGTCATTGTGCCATCCCTTAATCATCCACTAAATGTAAGTATCATAATTTCTCGGTAGCAGCATGAAAGCCACAATTTTTATCTCCATCAACATCGTACGTTTATAAATCATATTGATTAATGATCTCTGGAAGTTGACTCATATACTATTCTATTTTGGTACGATAACTTCAACTCGGACTATGTGTTTTTGGATCTCCATGGGATTTTCTATCACCACGATGTATCCTGATTATCTCCAATCCATTATATGCATACTCTAGGAGGTCCAAATTACTTCTTCGGTCTGGTGCTTCACCAACATTTTGAACCGCTTGTGAAATCTTATCTTTTTGATGTTGTGTTGATATACAAGTTTCTTTCTTCGGTGTTCCTATTTTCCTTGGAACCGGTTGTGAACTCTCTTCTTCTTGTTGTTGTTGTATTGATGTATATTAGCTTTATTCTTTGGCCTATCTCCTTTCTTTTGAACCATTGTGAACCAATGTTGGGAATAGCTTGTGAATTCTCATCTTATTCTTGTAGTGTTGATGTGGTAATTCCTTTCTTCTTTGGAACAGGGGCTTTATCATATCTCACTCTGGAAATCTCAAAAAACGCATGGATGTCTTTTCTTACTCTCCTCACGTTCCACCTCGCTTTCACTTGTTGTTTTTTCTTTTGTCCTCCACAAGTTGGTTGGAGGTCTACCAGTAGGATTTACTTTTATTGGTTCACCCAAGTCTACTGTCTATGGGCGAGTAATTAGCCTTAGGTGGCTAAATAAAATTTGTCGGCGAATGACTTTCCACATGAGTAAGTGTTCAAGAATTCCGTGGCTTCAATAGTTTCCCATGGTAATTCTTCGGAAATTTCCATAAGATGAGGTATAAAAGAGTGTTGTTTCCAAAACGGATCGATATCCTCAAGAGGTATCACCTCTTTATACTTCACAAGCATATGACAACACGGAAAGTCCCCAAAAACGACACTTAAGGACAAATACAAACATTACCTGGATGACCTTTTTTTATCTCATAATTTAGTTCTTTCATCATATATCCTATTACCCAATATGACACATTATATTCTATTTTCCGTAGCAACTTTTCATGTCTCGGATTTGTTGCTATCCTCTCTATTGAGATTTTTTGGAATGCTTATGTCAATATCATTTTTGAAGTATTGCTCTATTGGCTTCGTTACTATAATAATATTTTCTTGATTGAAATCAAGGAGTTTTCTCAAGCGGCCATGAGCGGATTCCGGAATACGAGTGACTTCATTGCCATATTGTCTATAGTCAGTTTGTCCATGCCGCACAAAAATTTCTCTTTGTATGAATCCAACCATTGGTTCCTACGATAAAAAACCACGCTTGGATACCTATCATTCCACCAAGCAATAAACTTTTTCAAATTTTCTTCATATCTAGTCTCGATGATGGACCAAACCAGGGAATCCCAATCTCCTAAAAAATCTACCATTTTTCATGATTTCCTATATGTTCTTCGTCCACTTTCTCTTATTGTTTCTGTGATAGTTTCCTTCTGTGAACTTCTTCCTCAAGATCTTCTTTCTTTGACTTCTTAATATCCATCTTTGGAGGTTCAATAACCGCATGACAATTTTTCTTCACATTGTTCGCGATGCGGAATGTACAAAGAAAATTTTGTGCACGCGAGAAAACATAGGAAATCATGGTCATCAACGCGTCATCATTATTGGTTATTCAGACCCTTAGAAGATCATTTCCGCGAAAAAGTAACTTCAATTGTTGTAATGCAAAAAAATAATTATAATCCTTCTCATTTCTCATAAAACACCAAAACAACGTGAATGTTACCATATCCGATATATGGCCCACGATGTTGAATAACGGTATATGGTATTTGTTTGTTTTGTAAGTGCAATCCATCATAAGAACCGGAAAGAATGATTAATCCAATTGCACCATCAATGGATGACTAAGGAATATTTAAAGAACCTTACCGTTCGGGCTAATTTTTTCCTTGTGTATGTAGTTGTGATCGGTAGATAACTATAGAAATTCTTACATAACCGACCTACCTTACCAATGTTCCAGTCTTATAGTGGCTTTCTCACTATAAATTGTACTTAAGGAATACATGTCAGTTTTATCCTTTGCCTTGATGCCGCTAAGCACCTGACTTGGTGTGGTGCGTGTTTTAGTCAATTTCTCTACTTCCTCAAATTCGTGAGGTTTTAGCTTTGCAACTAAGGAGTACCCAATAAAAGACTCCGAATCCGGATGGTTATGGTGACCGTTCCACATTTTACCTTTTCATACATTTCCCTTCAAATTGAATACAACTTGAAATGACATATATCCTTCATCGTAATAGGCTTGTATGGTCTATTAGTTTTCTTTCGGTATACAAAATCCCTTTTCATGTGGCTGTTCCTAGCAGACGACCCACCTCTCTTGCAAGTCATTTCAAACCGAATATCTTTGCCTTGGCGGTTTTCTCACTTATACACTCTTATTATTGAGAGTTGTTTGTTTAGCTCACTTAATTACCTCATATTTACTCGCGAATTCCAAATCAGTCGCATACTTAATTGCCTCATATTTACTCGTGAATTCCAAATCAGTCGGCGTTGATGTGGGTTATACTGAATGCTGGCTTAACAGTCGGCATGCTCGTAAAAATAAATAATCAATGCCGATATAGCAGTCGGCATGCCCGGTAAAAAAAACACTCAATGCAATCGGCATTATATGAATATGTCATCAATGTCAACTCATACCGAAAGTATCTGCCTAATATCAAGGGACAGTCAATATAGATGTCGAAGATTCCAACAATGTCGATTGTGGAGCAGACTAGTCGGCATTGTTTTATATCCTCGATCATGCCGACTGAACCTGGATATTGGGGGAATACCAAATGTCAGCATAGGGTTATGGTAAAGATAGAGCCGACTATGTCGATTGTGGGTGTGAAAATTTACGAATTAGACCTACATAAATCACGTCTAACACACCCAATACCCGATTATTCAGAGTACTTGTATCATTAGTTTCTTCAGTTAAATTTTGTGGATCTTCACTTGGTCCTTTATTTGAAAATTGACTTAGCATTTGATTTGGGGGCTTTCGTGAATGAAAGTTTGATTCTCTGTACATAAGGTTACAATTGGGAATTGTTATCAAAATTAATGTAAGCACCTTCTTCTTTGTGAGATGAGAATTCCCCAATATTAAATTCCTCACTAGAATCTCTCATATCACTCAAATCTCCCAAAATTCTTCTTCTTCTTCTTCCTCTACACTCTCTATTTTATAACTAACACTCGAAAAGATAAAATCAAAATCTAAAGTTCAATCTTCACATACTAGTCTATTATCTAATTTACCTTAACAAACTAATCTAATTAACGCTGATTAATCAAGGGCAATTTAGCCATTACGAAAATTATTTGGATAAGGGGTTCTTCAAATTATTATTTCATAATGTTTTCTTTGTCTTTTTTAGTATCCCCCAATTTGTAAGCGTATCCCACAAATGTGGGTTAATTTTTTTAATATATACAGTAGAACCTCCATATAAGAATACTCTATAAAGGAATAAACTCCATATAAGAATAAAATAATTTAGTCCCAACTTGGCTTAATCAGTGTAAAAATTACCTCTATATAAGAATAACTTTTATATAAGAATACTTTTTTGCGGTCCCAAAGGTATTCTTATATAGAGGTTCTATTGTAATACAAATTCCAAAATATCAACCAACTTTTTTGTTATGCAAGTTACAATGTTAACAAATGTGCGTGAATGAATCGTAAAATACGTGTCGGTTGTCAACAAAATTTAGTATATGTATCACACCATCTGTTTTTGTTTTTTTATCAATATTTTCTTCTCTCCTTCATGATAAGGTACTATCACGCAACACAAATAAAAGGGAATCAGTGTACAATGAATTTAAAATAGCTAGTGCCTGGCTGCTAGACCATTGTAAAATAAATAAATAAATAATTTGTACGTGGATTCTATGCTTATGAGAAAATAAACCAAATTTCAAAGTCTCTAAAAATATGACTATTTATGAGAGATTTTTTTCATGCCTATTTTCTTACAAAAGTCCTTTAAAGTCTCTGAAATCTTGAAATCCATGACTTATAAATATGAATCCAATAACACGGGTGTTTGAGTGACTCTTAAGAAATCCATGACTTATAAATATGAATCCAATAACACTGGTGTTTGAGTGACTCTTAATAAATTCCAATCCAATAACATGAAATTTTAGAGAACTCAAAAGACTTATAAAAAAAAGTATTTATCCACTAAAAGGGAGATTAGGAGACTCCCTTGGAATCTCTATTGACTAACAATAAATTTTAGAACTCTTTCAAAATCCTTTTCTCATTTGACTATCTCTATGTAAGGGAGAAAAGAACATATACCAACCAATTTCAAGCGGTACCACCGTACAATACTGATACCAAAAACTGCAAACTAGGGCACAAAGTATGAACGTGTTCAAGTCATCATACAATTCCATCCATGGTGAAGCACATAAGAACCTGTCACACATGATAAGCAAGAAGTTCCTTCAGTTTATTACCTTGTGCAGAAATATATTCAAAATGGCTTATTTTCTTTCGGACCTCAGTAGTCCAATCGCAAATTCTGAGTTCTCTCCACTTTCTGTGTGGGGTTTTTATTGATCGATACCGAAAATTTCTGTCTATTTAACATATTATTGTCATTGGTCATATTGAATTTGTATACAATAAATGTAAAAATATAATATACTTTCATGGTTAACAAAAAAAGTTAGATAAAATTGATTGACCTATTGAATTCGAAAAATATTGTCCCAAACATGTGTATAACAATAAGATTTTACATTTAACACGTAGAGCGGAATTTTTTACCGTAAACCAACAAGTTTTCTTAAAGAAACTCATTGTGAATTTTGGAAGTAAATAACACAAAAAAAAATTCAAATTGGTATGAAAAACCTGCGAATTAAATCTATGTAAATTTAAACCAACTTTTATATTCCACTAGTATCTAACCCGTGCTACGCACCGGGGCCGGTGGGATCAGCTAATTTAGTGTGGTGGGGCTTCGCCCCGCGCCCGTGGTCAAATGCATCGGATTTTTTTTGAACAGTCTTTCATTAGTATGATTTTTATAAGGGATAGTGGAACTTTAATGTCCATTAGGTATCTAATGAGTTGATGATTGAGATTTGGTATGATAAACCTAAATTCATGTAGTATTATTTTGTTGGCACATTTACAATAATTAAAAAAATATTGACTCCATAAATTTTTGGATTTAGAATAATTTGGATTTAATTAAAAAATTAAACACTACTGTCTCGTCGACATTTATTAAACAATATATATAAAGAGATAGATTTGATTATTTGACTATTCGTTGACCGTATATTTCTATATAAAAACCATGCATACGTTTATGTCTTAAATTCAACGCTTGGTTAGCCTCACCCATCCACACCAACTGTATTACAAAATAATTAAGGTGGGAGATCGATGTATCAAATTGGAAAAACTAATAAACAAACATGCACGATACAAAACATCCAAATTACATACCTAATTTTAAAAATAATTGTCCAAAAATTATATTATCCTTACATCCAAAACATAATGTACATGTCTTTTAACCGTTGAGGACTTTGAAAATATTCTTTCACGTCATTCCAATGTCTTTGCATAGATGTATCTTCCATGGAGTCTAGATGTTGTTCACGCTTATTTTGTGTAGATGCATTTTAATACCAACTACATCCAAAGGATAGAAAGCTTATACTCAAGTCGAATGAAAGTAAACACTTAACAATGGACACAAGATATACGTGGTTCGGTATGATTACCTACGTCCACGGGGGTGAAAGGGTGAATCTTATTACTTCCAAGTGTTACAAAGGTGTTGCTCTTAGTCGGATTTCCTTACAAAGATGAACTTACTTCTCACTTTCTTCTCCTTCGTGAAGACTCGAGTTTATCTCTCTCTCTCCGTTACAACCTACCTTACTTGAATACAAGTCACTCTATTTATAAGAGAAGTTTCATACAACCAAGTTAGGGTGTTGGTCATGTTACATCTATTTTGCAGTTCTGTACTCGGGCCGACTCATGTCGTCTCCTATGGCCGACGTATCTTGATTCCTCGCCCGTCTCTCGTCTGAGCCGACCTCTTCGGGTGTTCTCTTGACACGATGTCGCCTGTCCTATCTGTCGCCTTAGCGATGGGCCGATGCATCACGTATTTTCTTATCCTTTTGACCGTTGCACCTCGTTTGACCCGCCCTGTCCCGTCTTATCAGCTTTGTCAGAGGTCTGGGTCAAGTCTTGTCCGACAGTTGCATGCCCAATCCACGTGGCACCTTAAATCTCGCGCCTGCTGGTCTTCACTCTATGCTTCGCGTCCCTTCATTTTTAGGTGCGCCAAGGCTTGAGATGTTTCCACCTGGATCTGTGGATAACTTACACCTACATTTATCCCCCTTCTTTCGCTCGTGTGGGAGACACGAGTGGAAGAACGTCGTCCCAACTTCCTACGTCTTCGTTCATGCCGCGAATCCCGCCATGCATTGCCCCACTAACTGCACTTTATTACCTGTAACCGTCGGCGTCGGTTACAACTCTTCCTCTTTAAATAGCCCGCTTTTTTTTCTTCTTCTTTATTCTTTCTCTTTCTGTCCACCACTGTAACTTTATTTCCCAGATTTCTTCATTACTTTGTGCTTCCAAAAAACCCTAGACTTCTTGATTTTCTTCCGCCATCTCCTTCTTGCCGATTGATACAATAGCTGTTGTCGCCTCATCTTTCTTCGTCGAAAATCGAGCTCTGCACTATCTCTGTTAATGGCTTCTTCTCCCTCCAGGACTGAAAAAAGGTCTGTCGATGATGTTTTTTCCGAGTTTGATGCTTTCTCTCTTGCTTCTCTGTTTTCGTTTGATATTCCTTCTAGGTACGATGTCCGCGCCATGAGCTCTATATTTTCTGATAGTTCTCCTTCTATTTCGTGCAGGTCCGAGAAAAGGGTGAAAGATCTCTCTAATGAAGAGTTCATTGAGCAGCTGAAGGAGAAGTACGATCTTTAAAATTACGAAGTTACCCTTCTCTCGGGCCGAAATGGTCTCCTGAAGAAGTCCGATATGAAGAAGCACGAGAAATCGGCTGATTGTGTGGTCATCACCCAGGGCTAACTGGAGCTAGGCCTTCGTCTTCCTTTTTACAACCCTGATAGTCCTTTTTATTACGAGATCCTTTCTCAGATCAAGCCTTCTCGTGCTTCGGCTCAATGGACTGGCAATACTTTCCGAATTATGAACGAATGGAGGGATCGCCGATATGGTCATGGTTCTACTGCCGAGTGGTCGACCTACAAGCCCGAGGACGCTCCAGAATATACCGTTGCTAATTTCCTTGTCAATTATCGAGCTGCTACTTCCACCTTAGGCGATCTTGCTGGTTTTGCTGCTAGTCCTCATCGGGTCAAAACTATGATCGGGGGTGTTGACAGGATGATGATGGATGCCGATCCCATCGGCCAGGGTTCTAACAAGCGAGCCCGTCATTCTAATGATCCGATCTATCCCCGAGTTCCGCTTCTCGTCCGAGGCCCCATTTTACATGGTAGCTTCCCGTCGCCTACTTTTCCTGCCGAGCCCTATTCTTTCTGGGTGGTTAACGATGACAAGGCTGATAAGGTATGCGCTTTTCTTGATTTTTATCTTGTTAGCTTCGGGCGTCAGTTAGTTATTTGTTGTTGTTTGAAAATTTCAGGTCGGTTCCACCAAGACTGTCGGATCTAGGGAAATAGGTGCTGGCACAAGGGTTGAGGAAGACCAGGGGAAGGTAACAAACACAATGATTTTCTTATAAGTACATGTACTTGACCCTGTTTTTTGCCTTCACATGTTCTGACGAGACACCTTGTGCAGAAACACCCTAGGCACGATGATGATGATGCAAGTGATGTTGACCCCCATCCTCTTAGGCGCAATCCCCTCAGAGTTAAGCAAGTCGCTAAGCCACCGTCGAAGAGGGCCCCAGTTATTGAAATTTCCGATGAAGATGAGCTATTTGGTGAGAATGTATCAGATGACAAAGGCGATGAGCAAGGTATGGGCGACCAACAGGAGCCCTTGGAGACGCCCGACATGGAGAAGGTTGTTACTGATGTACCGGTGGAGCTTCCTCGCGTGCCCCGGATTACTGAGGGATCGTCTTCTAGCGCAGAAACTTCCTTTACTGTCTCTGGCCCTATCATGAACTCTCTGGGTGCGCTTACTTCCTCCGACTTTGGAAAGTACACTGATGAGGAGATGCTAAATGCAGTGCCCATGTACGGCGATATCGCCCTGACACTTGACAATATGGTGAGCGATTTATCTGAATGTGGTGATGCCCCGCTTCTGATTTCTGTTCTAGTTGTCGCTTACGGTGTAAACTCGTTTTCTTGTGTTAGATTCTGAAACGGGTATGCTTAGATGCCGCCAATCGCCAAAGAGACAGGAATTTGATAGAATCCCTCCAACTTCAACTTCAGAACGAGAAGAATCGCGCGAACGAGCTGGAGATCAAACTCGCCGATGCCCAAGGTAGATGGTTATTCTTGAAATCATAACTTGTATTGATTAAATTTATCGTGCCAGTATCTTGAGTCGGGTATCCTTCTGCTAGCCGAGGTGACCAGTGTAGGCTTAGACGCGTCTTCAGAGTTTAGGATCATGAAGAGGAAATGGGATATTGAGAAGGATTTGGTAGAGAATCTCCGTCGGCGAATGTCAAACAAATATGATAAAATGGATCGTCAGGCTGGGGAAATCGAAGAACTCAAGGAAGAACTAGAACAGTATCGTCAGTTTGAGTACGACCCGGCTGAGATAGACAATTTACGAGATCATTTGGGCTCTTCCCAATGCATGGATGCTGAACAAAGTACTCTGGCCACCAACCTAGAGCAACGGGTAAACGCTTTGCAAATACAGAATCGAGACCTACATGAAGATCGTCGACGAATATTAAGAGACAAAGATGTGGTGGAGCGAGCTAATAATGATCTTCTAGGCCGAGTGAGTGAGTTTGATAAAGTGAGGGATGAGCTAGAGTGGAATAGATCATAGATGGCTGTGCTTCAGGTGTCGCATAATCAGTTAATGGAGGATTGGAGTGAGCATAAGAAATATTGCCCCAGCAACGAGTTCAATGAACAACACTATAACGAGTTAACCATGAAGTTATCCAAGGCCGAGGATGAGTTATCTAAGTCGGTAGAGTCGCTTCAGTCGGTGTTGCCAGCCCTTTCAGGTCTCTTAGACGATATGTTGGGGCCGCTCCTTAGATTTATATTACGTCTTATTCTTGCAAAATTGTTAAATCGTGCCCGAAGAATAATGTTCTGTCTTTGTGGTTTTGTAGCCGAGCAAAAACGTTCTCAGGAACTGGATCAGGAGGTCCGTCGATTGAAGCAGGTCGAGGTAGATTTGAGCTCCCAGCTGGCCGACGCCGAGGGGAATGTTTCTCATCTCACCCAACAACTCGAGGATGAACGTGTCGCCCATGCGGACGAGATAGACGAGAAGGTCCAGACGGGTATTGAGACGTGGGTGGAGAACAAGAGGTGCGAGGTTGCACAGAAGAAGGCCGGCACTGTTCCTCCGAAGGCTTGAACTCCTCTTTTGTAGTGCCGCGTCACTAAGTTGCCCTTTTACGTCGGGTTGTAAATCGCTTTGAACACTAGTCCCTTTTTTTATTTCTGCTACACTGCTTGTTTGTTTTTATGGGGGTGCTGCGTCACCGACGTTGTTTGTTTTATTTCCGTTAAATTCTTAGTTTCATCTGGTTACACGACATTTTTCGTAGTTTCTTACTTAGACGCTTGACGCAATCAAATTATCCTTTGTTTCGCATGTTATTCCTGCAATTTTTGTTCAAGTAAGTTAGTATTTTAGTCATTTCTGTCGAACACACCCAACAAGGAGGGTCATCGGGCCCAATGCCATGTCCTAATTTGGGTATCTCATCACTATGTCTTTGGATTCAGTGGAAGGGTACCAGTCAACCTAGTTATAGGCTCGACATTCCCGAGTGGTTATCGACCAACCAGTCTCGGGAAAGTGGACACGACCACTTGCGATGGGGGCGACCTTTCAAATGTAAGTAGGTCGCCTAGCTGAGGAGACCTCGCATCTTAACAACCTTTGGAACCGGTTTCCAACCACCAGAACCCTTAGGCTACCTCGGCACTTGCACACTGCCGCTACCCCGAGTACGAATAGCCAAAGCGATCAGAAGGCACCTCAAGCACTTCCACACTGGCGTTGCCCCGAGTACGAATGCCCATTCGAGTGTAAGTCACCTCGGCACTTCCACACCGGCTTTCCCCGAGTACGAATGACCATTCGAGTGTAAGTCACCTCGGAACTTCCACACTGGCATTGCCCCGAGTACGAATGACCATTAGTCGCTCACGTCCTATCCCATACCCCTCACGGTTTCATAGAGATAGGAGACATGTATGCTTACCGTTTTTCCGTATCGCCCATCAAGGATGGTAGAGTTTCAAAAACTTGATGTTCCATGGTTTGAGATCTTTTGTTCCGTCGAGTCACAGTAATCGATACGATCCCTCGCCCGTCAATTATGTACGGTCCGCCCCATTTCGGCGCTAGCTTCCCGCCCTTTTTGTCTCGTTCCCATTCAGCCAGAAATTTCAATACTTGTTCCCCTGGGTTAAATTCTCTTGGTCGAACTCGCTTTTTGTATTCTCGTTGTAACCTCCTTTGATAGTTTTCCATTTTTTGTAACGCCATTTCTCTTATTTCTTCCAGATCGTCGAGTTTAGCCAAAATCATATCGGACGAGACGTTTCGCCTCCAAGCTTCCGTCCTTGTGGTAGGGATCATTCCTTCGGTCGGTAAGATCGCCTCGGTTCTGTAGCTAAGCATGAACGGAGAGAATCATGTAGCTTCCCTTCGTGTGGTTCGGTATGCCCATAGGACGTTATATAACTCCCCACACCAGTTGCCATACTCCCCATCTAGTTTCTTCTTCATGTTATCAGCGATAGTCTTATTAGTGATCTCGGCCTGCCCATTACTCTGGGGGTAAATCGGGGTAGCTTTGCTCTTTCTGATGTTGTAGGTGTTGAACAGGAGATCGATGTTCTCGCCTTGTAATTGCTTTCCATTATCCGAGACGATAGTCGCAGGACCCCAGCAAAGAAATGATATGTTCCCAAATAAATTTGAAAACATCTTTGTCTCGGATATGTCTTAGCGGTGCTGCTTCTACCCATTTGGTAAAGTAATCTGTGGCCACGATCAGATACTTCCTTTGCCCTGTTCCTACATGTAATGGCCCGACAATGTCTATACCCCACTTAGAAAAGGGCCACGGGCTTATAACTGAGTTTAAAGGTACTCTGGGAGCATGGATTTTCTTCTCGAAACGCTGACATTCTTCACAAGATTTCGCTATTTGCTTCGCATCTTCGTTCATGTATATCCAGAAGTAGCCCATTGTTTTCGCCTTGGCCGACAAGATTCTGCCCGAGCTATGGTTTCCGGCCGCTCCATAGTGTAGTTCGTGAAGGATTATGTGGCCCTCTTCTTTAATCAAGCATCGTAGGAGTGGTCCTAGGTAATATTTTCTATATAGAATCCCTTCCCGCAGCTCGTAGGCGCCCGACTTGCTTTTGATTTTGTTTATCTCGGGTCGTCCCTTAGGTAGCTCACTCGTCTCTAAGTATTGATGTATTGGCTTTCTCCTGTCGCCTTCTTTGTATCTTTCGGCTGTGTTAATGGCCACCTCGACCCGTACTTCTGGTGTTTCTGGGATAGACAGGATAAGAAGCCTCATGACACGTATGCCTTCGATGCTCGGGTCTACAAGTTGTGAGGCGATGTATGACAGAGCGTCCGAGTGCCTGTTATCTTTTCGGCATATGTGGCGGAATCTAATGTTGGGTATTTGATTGATATAAAATTGAGCGAGCTCCCAATATTTTTGCAGCACTGGATCGTGGGTAGCGTATTGGCCCGTAATTTTCGGAATTACTAGTTGTGAGTCGCTAGTCAATCAGACCTCTTGCAGCCCCATCTCCACAATTATTCGTAAGGCATGGATCACCGCTTCATACTCGGTGACGTTGTTTGTTGCCTTGAATTCTAGTCTGAATGAATGCACGATCTTCCTCCCCTTTGGTGTGGTAAATACTAGCCCGAGGCCCGATCCATCTTTGTTTGACGCCCCATCGACGAAGACCTCCCATCGAGTAGGGCTATTGACGGCTAATAGGTCCGCTGGTTCCTCTTGTTCCTCCATCATTCCCGGTACACCTTCTACCTCATCCTCATCACTAAGGGGGAAATCTGCCAAGAAATTGGCCACTACTTGTCCTTTTATCGCGGTCCTCGTCTCGTATACCACGTCGTATTGTTTGATTATGGCTCCCCACTTGGAGATTCTTCCTGATCGTCCATCACTATCCAATACTGCTTCAATAGGCGATTTGGTGAGCACCCGTATTCGATGAGCTTGAAAATATGTTTGGAGCTTAGAGGCAGCAAAACCTAGCGCGAGTACCATCTGCTCCATTCTTGTATAGTTTTTCTCGTCCGGGCTTAATGTTTTACTGGTGAAATACACTGGCTTCTCCACATTCCCCTCCGATTTTACTAACACTACACTAATGGAATAAGGTGTCACTCCTAAGTATAGGGTGAGAATTTCTGACGGCTCGGGCCTCTGAAGAACCGGTAGGCTAGCTAGGTGCAACTTGATATTTTGAAAGGCCTCTTCGCTAGCGTCCGTCCATTAGAATTTTTCTCCTTTCTTCAAGATATCGTAAAATGCCTTGCATTTGTCCAATGACCGTGATACAAATCTCCCCAATGCCGCTATGCAACCATTTAGTTTCTGCACGTCTTTTACCTTCGCGAGGGACGGCATTTCAAGGACTGCCCGGACCTTCTCGGTATCCGCTTCTATTCCTCTAGGGGTGATGATATACCCTAAGAATTTCCCTGATGTGACCCAAAAGTCGCACTTGGCGGGGTTAATCTTCATCTTGTGTTTTCTCATTGTCTGAAAAATCTCCTGAAGGTATCGGACGTGGTTCTTAGCGCGACGACTCTTGACTAACATGTCGTCCACGTAGACTTCTATAGTGTCGTGAATCTTATCTTCAAACATGTCCCCTACCAATCTATGGTATGTTTCCCCCGCATTTTTAAGTCCGAATGGAATTTTGGTATAACAATACAATCCCCTCGGCGTGAAGAAAGAAGTATGCTCCTGGTCCTCGTGCACCAATGGTATTTGGTTGTAGCCCATGTATCCATCCATTAAGGTCATCGCCTCGTACCCGACTATCGATTTTACTAGCTGATCTATGCTGGGGAATGGGAAACTATCCTTAGGGCATGCCTTGTTTAAGTCGCTGAAATCAATGCATATTCTGACCCCTCCTTTCTTTTTTGGTACCACGACCATGTTAGATATCCACTGTGGGTAGTGAGATTTTCTTATTATTCCGGATTTCTGTAGCTTCTTCAGCTCGGCCTCGACTGCTGCCTGTAATTCTGGTGCGATGATCCTCATTTTTTGTCTAACTGGTTTGAACTTTGGATCAACTTTTAAGTGGTGACAGCTGACCTTCGGATCAATTCCCTCTAAATCGCGCACCTCACAGGCAAATGTGTCTAGGTTTTCCCTTAATACCATCGTGATTTGACTCGCTTGTTCGTCTGATAACAACGTCCCGATCCTTACTACCTTTGGCGCTTCTACCGTCCCCAAGTTTACTTCCCGAGTCGGTTCGACCGTCGAGAAGTTCGATTTGGCCTCCCGAGATAGGGATGCTTCCTTTAACTGCTATAAAGGGTCTTACTCTTGAGTTTCACATGAAATCACCTCTTCTGATTCTCTTGCCATCTGAATTTCCTTTGATTTGCTCTTCTCTCGCCTTTGCCGAGCTAACCGTTCTTTATTAATTTCTACATCGATTTTCATGCACTGTCGTGCCGCCTAGGAGTCGCCTACAACTTCTGCTATTCCCTTGCAAGTTGGGAACCTTAACCTCTGATAGTATGCTGACGCTACTCCATTAATCCCAGCAATCCATGGGCGCCCGATAATTGCTTCATAAGGTGAGGCGACGTCGACCACACAAAAGGTAGTTAGTGTGTTGAGGAAGCCTCCACCATCTGAAACCCTTAGAGTTACCTCGCCCCTGGGGATAGTTACTGCGCCATTGAAGCCCTAGATGCGATACGTTGAGGGGACGAGCATGTCGTCTGATAATTTCATTCTTCTGAACGTGTCGTAGAATAACACCTCGACTGAGCTTCCGCTATCCACCAGAATCCTTCTTACTCCCCAATCTTCGATCAGTAAGGTGATGACCAATGGGTCACTGTGTTCTTGTCCATTTGCGGGGACATCCTTGGCCGAGAACGAAATGGGTTGCACCATCCACTGTTCCATAGGTAGGGTCTTAGCTACGCTAAATATTTCATTTCCCTCACGATCCCTTTTATGGATCCTAGAGGTGATTACTGGGCCGAGGGTATAGTCTTGAATAGCCGAGTGTAAAATGGTGCTCACGAACTGAGTTGTTCTATTGATACGGACTTGATGAACCGGTGCACCGGCGTTGTTGTTTACTGTGGTGGATGTCGGACAAATTGCCTCAAATACCCATCTCGGATGAGATCTTTGAACGATATCTTTTACTTCTCGGCAGTTGTTGGTGGAATGGCCCCTATACCGATGGTAGTGACAAGATTTGGGGTGCTCCCTAGTCTCTTGGAACTGAACTCCCCTCGACGCTGGGTAGTTGATATCGTTTCTCTTCTCGACTTCCTTGAATACCTCTTCCAAGGGAGCATTTAGGGTGGTATACGATCGGGCTTCCTGCCTCGGCTTCTTCCCTTTAGCGATCCACTCTCTCTTTTCATTGCTTCTCGGGGGTGGATCCGATCTCTTTTCTGGTCGCCTAATAGGGTCGTATGTGACCTTTTTAGCTTCAATACCCGCTTCAGCACTAGCTTCTTGTATTCCTCTATCTCTTGACTCGGCCTGAATTTCTTCCAATGCGATGTAATTCTCCTGCATTTTTGTCATTTCCTTTAAGGTTTTTGGCTTCTCAGAGAACATGGCTATCCAGATGGGGTCCGATCTCCCTAGCGCATTTTTAAACCCGAAGATGGCCTAATCTACCGGCACCTTCCCAATGTCAGTACATAGATTCCTCCACCTATCGGTCAGGGTTCTTAAGGGCTCCCTGAATCTTCGGGCGAGAGTAAACAACTTGTTCAATCTAGGCCGAGGTCGACTGTTGTGCATGTAGGTCTCAAGGAAGGCTTCGACTAACATCTCGATACCCATTAATCGACCCAGGTAGAAGTTTAATAGAACCAGTCTCGTGCCTCGCCCTCCAGGATGGCTGGAAAGAATTTACACATGACTATCGGGTTGTTCTTCCATTGGATTAGCGACATGGTGTACATCTTCAGATGCTCGATTGCATCTCCTGTTCCGTCGAACCTAGAAGGAAATGTAGGTAAGGTACACTTTGGTGGGAACGGCATATGTTCGTGTTCTTGAGAGAAGGGCGTCTTCTCAGCTTCGCTCATGATTTCTGCCAATTTGTTCTCTTCGCCTCCGCCCGAGAGCTCTTTGATTTTTGCCTCCAATTCTTTGAATTTGTCCTCTGTTGCTCGTTCCTGTCTCCCGTCTCTTCCTCGCCTATCCTCATCAGTGGACGAGTCCTCGGGTGGCCCATATCTTTGCGTGAGGGGTACCGGAGGCGATGGTGGCTGTCCTGATCGGCCGAACTGATTAGGGTTGCTCGGCCCCATCATAGGTGGCGCGTGACCTGATCGGTCATGGTAGATCGATGTTCCTCGGCTGGACGAACCTCTTGATTTGGTTCGCTGATTCCTCAACTGATAGTTCTCATTATCCAAAGCGAGGTTCCGTTGCTGGAGCTCTCTTAGTGCCGCTTCTTGTCTCCTTTGACTCTCCAAAATGGCCAATAATGTCGGGTCCGTGCTTTCATGACTAGAATTCCCATTTGGGTTGTGTGGCCGAGGCTGCACAGAAGGGGGTGGTGGGGGTATTATCGGACAGGTTATGTGGCCAGCTGTGTGAACAAGTGTTGGGCCGATATTGCTAGCTGTTCCTCGTCCCATCTGAATCTGCCTGAGACGCTCTTGCTCTTTCGCTAGGGCTTCCTGGTACTCTACTTGCTGCCTCGCTCTTTGTCTCTGGGCTTGTGCTGCGAGCGCTACCTCATCGTCATCGGTGTCTGAATCTGTAAGCCCATCAACTTGTTCAACTCTTCTCTGAGTTAAAATAACTTGGTCCAGGGGTAGGGTGTTATCGTCTCGCCCCAGATCGACCTCCTCATCGACAGTTGGCATTCCTCGCGCAGCTGCATGAGATTCCTCGGGCGGTGGTTGTCGACTGTCTTCTTGCCTCGGCCTAGTTACCCGTGCCTGCATGCTGCTGCTAGTTACTGTACGATTCCTCAACATCCTTCTCGTTCCTGAAGTGCTAGCCATCGGGTACTTCGCGTTGTCAGCCGAGTATCGCCCCAACCTACGTCAGCAAATACAAAGAACACCTTACTTTGACCTGACTTTTGGAACATAAGTTCAAACAAAAGACCAAAAAGTTCGACTGACGCCACAATAACTACTATGCCTACTCTTGCCGACACAAATTTTCCTCCTATTACTTCGGTGGGTCCACCTATCTACCCTGTTTTGGTCCTATGTTGAATCTGCGTTAGGTTTTTCTCATTCGTCCTTATCTCTCCGTACGACTTCGCTTTCAGTACCCGTCCTATGTATTTAAGTCAATTTTTCCTTTGTTCTACATGCTCCAAATCATTGAACTTATGCACATGATGCTTAAATGGTACGGCACGCAACCCCAAGACTCAAACTAAGTTTTTAATGGCTCCACTTTCTCGAGACCTAATCATGACCTTTCCGACAATTTATGTTACACCGCAGGCAAAATCTCTAATCGGTTAGCATCTTAACACACTAGGAGATATCCAAATCGTGTACTCTTGGTAAATCTAAATGCTAAACTCCATTACATAGCTATAGAACGAATTGCTTGACATCACAAATCACTCAACTATCGGAAACAAACAGTCGTCCTTTCAACAGATTCTTCATCTAGATTCTAACCCGAACTGTTAGTCGCTGGTGAGCTTATGAAGATTCTTTGCTGATCGAACTGTTGATGGGCGAAGAAAATACGAGAATTGTTACTTTCGAAGACACTACACTTACTTCTCTCGCTCTGCTCGCGGTGTTCCTTACTCGCGGAGCGGCATACCGAAAAAGTAGATTCTCACACCTCCAGTTTTCTTTAATGCAAGGCTTCTCACGTTTGTTCTAGATTTACATGCACAACAAATGACTCAAAGCAAACATTATTTCGGCCAACAGAGTTCATCGTAGCTTCAACCACAACACATTAACGTGTATTTGGGAGCTTTTGATCGTCTCTGAAGGTCTCCACGGCAAGGTATCCGGAGATATTAGTCGTGGTCCCCTTAGTCGGCGCCAGAATGTAGATGCATTTTACTACCAACTACATCCAAAGGATAGAAAGCTTCTACTCAAGTCGAATGAAAGTAAACACTTAACAATGGACACAAGATATACGTGGTTCGGTATGATTACCTACGTCCACGGGGGTGAAAGGGTGAATCTTATTACTTCCAAGTGTTACAAAGGTGTTGCTCTTAGTTGGATTTCCTTACAAAGATGAACTTACTTCTCACTTTCTTCTCCTTCGTGAAGACTCGAGTTTCTCTCTCTCTCTCTGTTACAACCTACCTTACTTGAATACAAGTCACTCTATTTATAAGAGAAGTTTCATACAACCAAGTTAGGGTGTTGGTCATGTTACATATATTTTGCAGTTCTATACTCGGGCCGACTCATGTCGTCTCCTATGGCCGACGTATCTTGATTCCTCGCACGTCTCTCATCTGAGCCGACCTCTTCGGGTGTTCTCTTGACACGATGTCGCCTGTCCTATCTGTCGCCTTAGCGATGGGCCGATGCATCACGTACTTTCTTATCCTTTTGACCGTTGCACCTCGTTTTACCCACCCTGTCCCGTCTTATCAGCTTTGTCAGAGGTCTGGGTCAAGTCTTGTCCGACAGTTGCATGCCCGATCCACGTGGCACCTTAAATCTCGCGCCTGCTGGTCTTCACTCTATGCTTCGTGTCCCTTCGTTTTTAGGTGCGCCAAGGCTTGAGATGTTGCCACCTGGATCTGTGATAACTTACACCTACATTTTGTAAGTTTGTTATAAATATTTTATGAATTCTTGTAGCATTTGCGCTGTATCGATTCTAAATCCTTTACATATCCATAGAGTGAAAACCAACAATACCTGCTCGCTCTCGATACAATCCTATAACTTACTTTTATCAGTTTTATATCTTTTTTGTTCGAATAGACTGATAATTTCTTTACCTAGCGGTCTCTGAGGATCATCCATCCCGAATCTCAAATGATGGCACATGCAACACTTTTTTATTCAGCATTTATGTGTTCATTGTTCCGCCATAATAAGGAACATAGCCCTATATATACCATATAATCAACAAAAGGTGAAAATAGTGGAAGAGGTAGCCTGTTAAAGAACATGAAAAAGTAATACATAAAAAATTATATCAAACCTTTTTCTTAAGAAAACTAAAGTCTCACTATAATAAAGGAAATCATACGATCCAGCATGAATTATGTATATTCCCACCAAGTATCTATTTGGTAATTGGATTATCAACAATCTTCCATGACTTAATGATGATTCTAACTTGATCATAATTCCAGATCGACGTACATCTCTGTTTTGACTTTAACTTATTCTTTTCCAACATAATAATCAAAATATTTCGCCCACCTAATGTGTCATACCATCATTTTGAATGGAGCTCATTTTCCCTCTCTCTCCCTGGAAACTACACCTCCAAATGCTGGAATCACAAAGAGTAAGGACTCTCTGGGTGCCGAACAGTCAGCAAAAAAACAAAAATTTGGAATCCAATTCCATTATAAAAACAAAAAGAGAAGATGTTTAAAACATTATATGAGTGTAATCACAAAAAGTAGATTGCTGGTCCACTGGTATGCCGAATATTGGAACCAAGACTTAAAAGAGATTAATTTTAGTTAATCCTAAAAGAGAGTAATTTTAGTTAATCCAATGGTCGACAAAGAAGTACATTTGAGTTTTCTTTTATTCTTGCTAATTTAATTTAGGTTACCATGTCAACAGAATATCCCGTCACGTAATCCAATAAGCACACCATAGTACCATACATATCATTTATGAAAGCATCTGTATGGGTCGGGAAACAAAAAAAATAAAATCCGCTTATATCACTTCTTTACTTAGGAAATCAAAGCAAGCATTAGTTTTGGTTTATTTAGTTTAGTAATGAACTGTGTAACGCACTTGCCTTGATGACCATGTTTGCAGCATCACCGACACCAAGACCACATCATACTCCAAATCACAGTCTATAGTGGTTGCAGCAACAATTAATATCCATGGAGCAATGTTTTAATACAGTAGATGATGTGGCCCTATCGTTTTCAATTGGGTCAGAGGAGAAGCCCATCCTCACGAAAGTAGATAATGTAAGGGAAAATTACAATGCATCCACACCATCTCCTATAGCATCGTCAAATGCAGCCATGATGGAGGAGCCATTGTATCCACTGGATGTGCATAGCAGTTCTGGATTCAATGAACCCACCCTTTGCGATTCTTGTACCGAGGCCGTAGTATGCAATGGACATAGTGTGGGTTTCTTGCCTAACGTGTCTCTTGGTGAGCTCTGCTCATCATCCGTACTGTCATTGTAATATCTTGCTCCTATCATTTTCTGTAAAATTCCATTATTTTTCTAGTGAAAAAATGTCGAAAGTAGTTGTACTCGGTGAAATAAGATATGCTTGAAAGGGGTCTCCAAAACATTCTATTAAAAGTATGATAGATACGAAAGAATAAAGAAATGAAAACCTATAAAAACAATCATGTCCTTTTCATGCATACTCTCTTCCACCGTGAAGGAATTGGCCCCATAACTTTGTCATTTGGGACATAAGTTTAATAGCTTAAAATTTGATTTATCTCAAATTCATACTATTTTTCCTGGGTTGAACCGCACATTCCCACATATTCACTCGGCGCAGGTTTCCTGACGCCCCCATTATCGAAGTGTTTTGTGGGTGCTTGATGTCATAACAGTTGAAATTCTATTATATTATTTCATTCTATCATCTTAGGTGAAACAACTCTGCGCACAAACGAAAAACATAATAAAAATTGCTCTTTTAACTGCCCCCATGGGGAAAGTGACCTCTTGAAGTTGACGAAAAGGACCAACTTGGATTCTCCAATATGTGTTAAATATGGTGGTGCTTGATTAAACTGTCACTATGTCTTGCATTACCTGAATTCTATGTAGAGTTGGATAATAACCTGTTAGTGGATCAATTAGGGCATCCGATTCATCAGTTAAGATAAACTACTCACTGAAATAGTTCAGTCCACTATAGTTTTTGAGTAATTGAGTTATCTACCGACAAAGTACGCAATTAACACACTATTGTTGCATTCTTTTTCTTCGGAACAAATTAAGAAAAACAGAATAAAATGTTAATGAAACACAAAACTCTTTTTTGGCTTTTTGAAGTCAGATTACGGGTGAATTTAGCTATGTAACCGGCATGTTGTAATACACATCTATGATACCTTCCAAGACCCTTCCAGGCGTGCCTTTTTTATTGTACTATTTTCTTATAAATGGTTACCTTCTTTGCTGGAAAATTGATATCAATCATTTTTTTTATTGTTTTGTAACCTCCTTTGCATTTAATGAGAAGAACCATAAAGACCTTTTCTTTCCAAAAAGCCTTCAAGTTTTGAAAACAAAAAGGAGTTACCCATATAACCTGGTCTGATATGAAACTAACTAAAAGAATTAATATCAGAAGCGTCTTTTGTACTTTGTCAGTAAGAAATGAAAGAGATGAAGCAGCATGCTCTTCTACACCATATATATCAATGTAAAACGGAACAATTTTTAGGTTGCATGTGTCATATCTCTGCCCAGCTCCAAGATGATAACACTTCAGCAGAGTTCTTTGACTTAAGTTTTTGTCCAGGACTCTCATAATTATTATTGTTAGGAAAGAAGCATATATCATAGAATAGAGAATGTTGCTCCATTATGTGACCTCAGAGTGGTTAAGGTGGATGCTTACAGCACATACTTTTCAGAGGAGACATCAAAATTTAGAATAGCAAGACATAAATTCTATTAGCCATTATAAATAGGATAAGTAATTTTTTGAGAGTACGCGAGAGATAATACTAACCAGAATACCATGCAGACAAATGTCCCATCTGTTGGTTGGTAATTCAAGTGGCCATGCACCAATAAAACTGGAAGAAAAAATATGAACTGACCAGTTGAAAAATCAAATCATGACAGCTTGATGTCCCTCTTGATCACTGAAGCATATTCCCACATTATGCATTTGAATCATTGAAGGGAAGACATATAGGTAGTGGAATTATAAAAACCTAAGAAAAATTCTGAAATATGATATCATTTCATTATTTTTTTCTTTGAAAAGAAACTTGAGAATGTTTCATATAGCGTGGGAGCTCATCTAATCTTCTTAATACGAAGAAGAGAAACAACACTGCGAAAAGTAACTATTGTATTTAAGCTACTAAATTAACCTAATTTAAACATGTACCATGATAAAGTGTATTAAGGTCATTTAAAAAATAACATGCTTCAACAAAAAAAAAAATCGTAAAGATAACCGACCTAAAAGAGCAAATTTTCTCTTGAAAATTTCAGAAACTTGCACATACACATCATCGAGCTTTTTTTATTCTTCTTGTTTTATATGTCGTCGAATATTCTTCTTGTTTTATATGTCGTCGAATGGTATTCACCCCTGTTTAGAGTTCCAAGTCTCCCTCCAATACATACTGCAAAGTAGCATATCTATCTCAAAATAAACCTCAGTAAACTTGGCATTGCTTACGTTTTCTTGAGCTTTCTCAGTTCAGGCAGCCATCCAAGGAAGCAGCCAATCTCTCTAATGCAAGTCCATCTTGTTTCTCAACGTCGTGAGAATCTATAACAACTGATTTGAAAAATAGTCATATAACAATCTAAACAGTGATAGTCCCAACCAAAATGGAAAATAAGACTTCACTTATCTGCAGAACACGGCTAAATATATACCGGCCATTGGACCTAACATAAGTCAAACAAAACCTTCCGACGTGAAGTAAGATGCACTACCATTGCGCCACATATCTGTGGTTTAAAAGATTCATTTTAGTATGGGACAATTTTTTTTTACCTCTGCTGCTAGTCTATTCAATGGAAACCATACTTATGCAATAGTCGTTTTCCTACAATTGTATCCTTGTATTCAATTCCTAACCATGGAATTTTCATCTGCATCCAATAAATAAATTCATATAAAAATATCATAACCACAAACCAAAAGAATATATAAACCAACAGAAATTAGATTAAAAGCTTAACCAATTTGTTTCTCAGCCATATGTGGCATTACAAAAAAAAAAAAAAACGAATTAAAGTGGACACAATTTAAACCCACTTAAACTTACTTATCAATGGTCCCATGCCATAAAGACAACAATTAATTATCCAAATTTCAAAATATAAAACTATAGTTGTTTATGTACTACACCTCTCGAACTGAATCAAGTCAAAACTGCCAATTCCCACTCACATCTTTGGTTCCAATTGTACCTGAATTCACCTATCGAACTGAATCAAGTCCAAACTGCCGATTCCTACTCACATCTTTGGTTTCAATTGTACCTGAATTGCTAGTAAAGCATCACCAAAAAAACTAAAGGTTGTTATTGCAAGATCAATTCCTAGTAAGTTCAGTACTGAATTTTATTCCTTACTACCGTGTTTGTAGTATAGGCTATGTAAATGCTCCCACAATCACCAATTGTAATCCCTTTTGGATGGCTCATCCATTCGTCTCTTGGTTTCCCATCTACATATTCCCAAATCTATTAGCTAAACTAGTTATTAGCTTTATCTACTATCTGCATTTTACGCATTCATATATTGAGAAGCAACAATAAGACGAAAATCACTAACCATTAAAACCATATGCTAAAAACTGATTAGGATTCAAATACACATACATGTATATCTTTCATAAAATGGCACATTAAAATCTGTATGTATGACTGTAGGTGCATAACGATAGATTCTTTTGAAATCTTAGAGATTTTTCACATCTCTCCATTAACACCACTAACCCCGCTTTGGGAATGTCGGTTTATAGTATGTTAACATTTGTAACATCAACAATGACTCGGTTTATAATCTGTTAGAGATGTAGTATACCTAACATCTCTAACATCAGCAATGACTCGGTTTATATTTTTCGGGATTGAACTCATCATATTAAAACAACATTTGGAAAATAGCTACAACATTCTTGAAACGCCAGTTAAAAATAAAGGCTCAACAGTGATTTTTTTTTTTCAATGGCCAATAGAAATTGTTTGGATATATTCACCTAAAAATCAGCTTTAAGAAAGTCTGAATTTCCTGAAACTGTTTTTACAGAGATGCATCATCCAATCTGTTGTGAAAAATTTCCAACTACAAAAACAAACAATAATGTTGGAGTTGTTGTTGACCTGCTGCACATACCATCAAAGTTCAAACCCTCTTTCTAAAGAACCTGTGAACCCACCTATCAATTCTAATGCACTCAAACAAAAAAATTAATTAGAGTTTAATCTCTCACGGAGAAAGGAGGCACTCTCGTCCTATTACAAAAAACTTTAATGCCTATCACCCCACCTGGGGTTAGGATTAATACATCTAATATCATCGCTTCCCAAAGCAGTATATATTAGATGTACAAATACTAAACTGATTCAATCAACTGTTGGGCCTTCCTCTTCACCCATATTATGAGATCATTTACCTGCAACAAAAGAGAAAACATATAAGAATACAACTTGACTTTATACTCAAAAATGCCAGTGTCACAGCTACTCTTGAAGTCTGAACTTCAAGATGTCAATGTCACAGCTGAACTCTTGAATAAATGATTAAATTAAAGTAAAAAATTAAATCCTTATTATTCTATGAATGAAAGAAGAAAAAGCGATAATTTTTTCAAGATTTCAGTAATCACCTACCTGCTTACGAATGAGACCCCAAGAAAACAATAACTACACAACTAAATTCTGAGGTTGATTTCTGAAGTGCGGGAACATGATTACAACTGATAGAGCCATACCCTGAACATATGTATATTCATTACAAAAGTTGCACAGAAAAAAATAGGGAAAATTGAGAATATGCCCCAAAATCAAATGTCATCAGCAAAAAGAAGATGAGTCATCTCAGGGGCATTTTTACAAATTTTTATCCCTTTGAGGGAGCCATTTCTCTGGAGACTATCTATATAGGAAGAAAGAGCCTCAGCACAGATAATGTATAGGTAAGGGGATAAAGGATGTCCTTGCCTAAGACCTCTCTCAGGTTGGAAAAAACCAGTGGGGCTACCATTAAGCAGAACAGAATAAGAGACGGTAGACACACACTGGTTTATAAGTTTTATCCAATTTTCAGCTAAACCCATTTTCCTCAAGACTTTCTCTAGAAAGTTCCATTCCAATTTATCATAAGCTTTGGACATATCAAGTTTTATGGCAGCAGTACCCTCCTTTTTATCATTATGATTAACAGAATATATGGCTTCATTTGCTAGAAGGATATTGTCAGAAATACTCCTCTTAGGAATGAAGGCACTTTGGTTTTGGGATATTACTTTATCCATAAAAGGTTTAAGCCTGTTAGCCAGAGTTTTGGAAAGGATTTTGTAAATGAAATTGCATAACCCAATTGGTCTGTAATGGTTGACTAACTAAGCTAAGGGGACTTTAGGAATGAGAGCTATATTAGTATGATTGAAGACTTTAGCGATATGACCAGTTCTAAAACAAGTTTGGGTCATATCAACCACTGCCTCATCCACAATATCCCAGTATTTTTGGTAAAACAAACCGGTGAAGCCATCGGGTCCAGGAGCTTTTTTCCCTTCCATTTGAAAAACAACATTTTTTATCTCCTCAGCTGTAAGAGGAACATTTATCAAATCATTGTCCTCAGTTGAGAATTTCACAGGGAGATCCCTTAAGATTTGTTCCTGAAATTGTTGAGGTTGAGAAGAATAAATACTTTTAAAGTAATCTAAGAAAGATTTATCAATGCTGTCCCTATCAGTTAGAGTAGCATTGTTAGAATCTTTGATTCAGTTAATAACATTTCTTTTCCTTCTAAAAAGGGTCACTTTATGGAAGTAAGGAGTGTTGCTATCTCCTTCAATGAGCCAGACTTCTCTAGACTTATCTTTCCAGTAGAGTTCCTCAAGGGAATACAAAAACTCAAGTTTAGAAATAAGTCTAGAAGTAGTGATGGTATCAGTAGGATTAGAGGTTTGTAGATTTAACAGGTCATTCCTGGTGGTAGATATATCATATTGAATATTACCAAAGGAAAATTTGTTCCATTTTTTAGGCCCTTCTTGGTACTAAGAAGTTTGGCTTTGATTTTATAGTCTGGGGAGCCTATGACATTTACAGACCAAGAGTTAGCAATAACATCTCTATAGGTGGGATCCTCTATCCACATAGCCATAAAGTGAAAAGGTCTATGCATACAAAGTTCTTCATAATTGAAACCAACATGCATAGGGCAATGATCAGAAGAATCTCTAGGTAGGTTATTCACACAAAATTTAGGGCAAAGTTCCTCAGCTAGTTGATTAAGGAGACATCTATCAAGTCTTTCAAGGATCAAATCAGGACCTTGTTGCATATTAGACCAGGTAAACCTAGGACCGTAGAAACCAGGATCATGTAAATTATGAAGTAAACAATTTTTTTTTAGAAATTCACAATCAGAATCTCTTATCTCTAGACCACCATTCTTATCCTCATATCCTAGAAGAGTGTTAAAATCGCCAATGACAAAAACTGGTTCACTTATAAGAGCTATAATTTGTTGAGAAAATTGCTCCCAAAAGGAAGCTCTAAGAGCACTATTAGGTTCACCATACGCAAAATGAATATGAACGTTTTTTGAGTGGATTATATCAGTAGTAGTCACATGGATGCCCCTTAAGCTGGAGGATATAACAAACAAATGAATTTCCTTCTTCCAAGCCAAAACCAAACCACCACTTCTACCAATACTAGAAACATTAAAGGTACATGGAAATCCCATGTTTTTTAGCTTCCTGGAAGCCATATCTTTCCCCATTTTGGTCTCAGACAGGAAAATAATGTCAGGATTCACATTTCTACAGAGCATGCAAAGTTCTTTATTGGTAGATTTTTTACCTAGGCCTCTACTATTCCAAGCTATGAGGTTTAAGTTATTGATAGGGAATTTATTTAGAGTAGGATTGAAATTATCAAGAATAGGGTTACTGGGAATAGGATTTACCTGAGGAGGAGAGCCAAGATCACTTCCAAGAGGAGAGATAACAGTATCACCATTCTGAGTAGAAATTTGAGGAGAGAACAGATTGGGATCAGCAACATTGATAGGGGAATTATTGCAGACATCATTGCTTGTAGGGGGATTACCAGAAGGAACGGTGAAGTTACCCATGGAGTTAAACATGGCTTGGGTATTGAGAGAACAGTTGGATAGGTCAATATCGGGTAAATCATCCAATTTTGTGATGGGAGAACATAATTGAGCATAATCCGGTTCATTGGAATTTGAACTTCAGAAGTGGTACCTAAAGAATCAACAATGGGAATGTCTCTGGTACGTTTCCTTAAATCAGCTCTTGGATTAATCTTTATTTTGAGATTAGCAATAGCATCTTTTTCAGCAGGGCAGTTCTGATCATAACAACTATAATCTGCCAAGTGTTTCAAAGCTCATGATGCCGTCACCTGCAATCAGCTCTTGGATTGGAACACTCATATGAGTTTGAATTTTAGAAGACTGAAAGACAGTTGGGGTACCCATGTATTTTTCTCCCATGTCTCTGCTTTGGATATCCAATATGTTGGCTAACATAGCTTTCCTATGTTCAGGTACCTTTCTACTAAAAAGGAAACCAGACTTCTCAAAATTTATTTCCTGGCCAGAAGTAAGACAGTATTTTTGAAGATAGTTTTTTATGACACTAAAATTTTCAGGAGTGGTAGAAGAAAAAAGAAGAGAGTCATCATCAAAAAGAAGATGAGTCATCTCAGGGGCATTTTTATAAATTTTTATCCCTTTGAGGGAGCCATTTCTCTGGAGACTATCTATATAGGAAGAAAGAGCCTCATCACAGATAATGTATAGGTAAGGGGATAAAGGATCTCCTTGCCTAAGACCTCTCTCAAGTTGGAAAAAACCAGTGGGGCTACCATTAAGCAGAAAAGAATAAGAGACGGTAGACACACACTGGTTTATAAGTTTTATCCAATTTTCAGCTAAACCCATTTTCCTCAAGACTTTCTCTAGAAAGTTCCATTCCAATTTATCATAAGCTTTGGACATATCAAGTTTTATGGCAGCAGTACCCTCCTTTTTATCATTATGATTAACAGAATATATGGCTTCATTTGCTAGAAGGATATTGTCAGAAATACTCCTCTTAGGAATGAAGGCACTTTGGTTTTGGGATATTACTTTATCCATAAAAGGTTTAAGCCTGTTAGCCGTAGTTTTTGGAAAGGATTTTGTAAATGAAATTGCATAACCCAATTGGTCTGTAATGGTTGACTAACTAAGCTAAGGGGACTTTAGGAATGAGAGCTATATTAGTATGATTGAAGACTTTAGCGATATGACCAGTTCTAAAACAAGTTTGGGTCATATCAACCACTGCCTCACCCACAATATCCCAGTAATTTTGGTAAAACAAACTGGTGAAGCCATCAGGTCCAGGAGCTTTTTTCCCTTCCATTTGAAAAACAACATTTTTTATCTCCTCAGCTGTAAGAGGAACATTTATCAAATCATTATCCTCAGCAGAGAATTTCACAGGGAGATACCTTAAAATTTCTTCCTGAAATTGTTGAGGTTGAGAAGAATAAATACGTTTAAAGTAATCTAAGAAAGATTTCTCAATGCTGTCCCTATCAGTTAGAGTAGCATTGTTAGAATCTTTGATCCAGCTAATAACATTTCTTTTCCTTCTAAAAAGGGTCACTTTATGGAAGTAAGGAGTGTTGTTATCTCCTTCAATGAGCCAGACTTCTCTAGACTTATCTTTCCAGTAGAGTTCCTCAAGGGAATACAGAAACTCAAGTTTAGAAATAAGTCTAGAAGTAGTGATGGTATCAGTAGGATTAGAGGTTTGTAGATTTAACAGGTCATTCCTGGTGGTAGATATATCATATTGAATATTACCAAAGGAAATTTTGTTCCATTTTTTAGGCCCTTCTTGGTACTAAGAAGTTTGGCTTTGAGTTTATAGGCTGGGGAGCCTATGACATTTACAGACCAAGAGTTAGCAATAACATCTCTACAGGTGGGATCCTCTATCCACATAGCCATAAAGTGAAAAGGTCTAGGCATACAAAGTTCTTCATAATTGAAACCAACATGCATAGGGCAATGATCAGAAGAATCTCTAGGTAGGTTATTCACACAAAATTTAGGGCAAAGTTCCTCAGCTAGTTGATTAAGGAGACATCTATCAGGTCTTTTAAGGATCAAATCAAGACCCTGTTGCATATTAGACCAGGTAAACCTAGGACCAGAGAAACCAGGATCATGCAAATTATGAAGTAAACAAATTTTTTTTAGAAATTCACAATCAGAGTCTCTTATCTCTAGACCACCATTCTTATCCTCATATCCTAAAAGAGTTTTAAAATCGCAAATGACAAAAACTGGTTCACTTATAAGAGCTATAATTTGTTGAGAAAATTGCTCCCAAAAGGAAGCTCTAAGAGCACTATTAGGTTCACCATACGCAAAATGAATATGACCGTTTTTTGAGTGGATTATATCAGTAGTAGTCACATGGATGCCCCTTTAGCTGGAGGATATAACAGACAAATGAATTTCCTTCTTCCAAGCCAAAACCAAACCACCACTTCTACCAATACTAGGAACATTGAAGGTACATGGAAAGCCCATGTTTTTAAGCTTCCTGAAAGCCATATCTTTCCCCATTTTGGTCTCAGACAGGAAAATAATGTCAGGATTCACATTTCTACAGAGCATGCCAAGTTCTTTATTGGTAGATTTTTTACCTAGGCCTCTAATATTCCAAGATATGAGGTTTAAGTTATTGATAGGGAATTGATTTAGAGTAGGATTGAAATTATCAAGAATAGGGTTACTGGGAATGGGATTTACCTGAGGAGGAGAGCCAAGATCACTTCCAAGAGGAGAGATAGCAGTATCACCATTCTGAGTAGAAATTTGAGGAGAGAACAGATTGGGATCAGCAACATTGAGAGGGAAATTATTGCAGACATCATTGCTTGTAGGGGGATTACCAAAAGGAACGGTGAAGTTACCCATGGAGTTAAACATGGCTTGGGTATTGAGAGAACAGTTGGATAGGTCAATATCAGGTAAATCATCCAATTTTGTGATGGGAGAACATAATTGAGCATAATCCGGTTCATTGGAAATTTGAACTTCAGAAGTGGTACCTAAAGAATCAACAATGGGAGTGGCTCTGGTACGTTTCCTTAAATCAGCTCTTGGATTAATCTTTCTTTTGAGATTAGCAATATCATCTTTTTCAGCAGGGCAGTTCTAATCGTTTCCTTAAACACTTGAGTCTAATTCTTTGATATTCTTCTGTTTGAGGTTCCAAGCAGGGCAGTTCTGATCCTTATGGTAAAGAATGCGACATGACGTACAGAAGTATCTTGGGACTATGATGTGTCTGCATTCAATAAGGAATGGTTCATTCCGACCATTAGTAAAGAGAGGTATACCAGTTGGTAAAGCTTTCTGAACTGGAATTATGATGCAAACTTTAACATTTTTCTTATGAGGATGCTTGCCAAATGGATTTTGAGCTTCGATTAGTTCACCCATACTTGTAGTAAGTAGCTTTAGATCTTCATACCCAGTACATTCATTTGGAATATTACACAATATAAACCACATGATCTCTTCTTCAAAAACAAGTTGGTGATTTGGAGGCCAGCCTTCCTTTGGTACCACTTTCAGAATAGATAGGTAACCATAGATGAACCAAGGTTTTTGGGAATTAATTCTGTTAAAATCCTCTTCTGAGAGAAAATG
This sequence comes from Papaver bracteatum, assembly GCA_023529315.1. Classification (NCBI taxonomy): domain Eukaryota; kingdom Viridiplantae; phylum Streptophyta; class Magnoliopsida; order Ranunculales; family Papaveraceae; genus Papaver; species Papaver bracteatum. Next base: position 3,202,069 of record JAJJWX010000603.1, read on the forward strand.
GATGAGAATCTTATTTCTTTGACCATTAAAGGTAGAAACCGTAGGATTTTGGGACAGGAGCCAATTGTTGCAGATGTAGTATCTGATAGAAGAAGTTGGGATGAGGGTTTCACAGCAAATGTAGCCAGCCATACACCATTTCCAGTTAGTATCATCTTCAGCTAGAATGACTCTCTTATATATGAAAACAGGTTTAGTGAGGGTTGCAGGGAGATTGAGCTTATCCGACATTTGGATAGAAAGAGCTTGGATTTCAAGGTTCAGAGTATTAAAATCTCTTTAGGAGGATGGTTTTTCCATAGTGAAGGTTATGAGGACATATATTTCAAAGATTTTGGTACTCTCAGGATTCTCAGAAACTATTATAAAAGGGGTGGTTAAAAAAATGAAGATCTGTTGAGTATTATGCTGATAGGTGATGATGGAAGCAGAGTACCATATGGAAAAGGTAGCAAAGTTTGTAGTCTTATGTGTTTGAACCTTAAAAATAGAATGAGAATCTTGATGACCAAAGTCCAAACAGGTTTTAGTGGGATTTTGATGTAAGGTAGCAATATTGGGACTGAGAGTAGTACTTGGGAGAGAGGTTTAGCATAGGTAACATTTATATCAGTAAGAGACTTTCTAGTTTGGTTTTTCTATGGAGTGTTCACGTGAGTACTAAAAAGAGGATAGCACAACAGGGTAAGATGTTGGTACGATAAGGGAAGGGGGTGGGCACTTTTAGATTGGATTGTTGAAAATTTATTGTGCTTGTCATAACTTGAAATGACGTTAGGCTGATGATATAAACTTCCAAAGGTAATAATGATAGAAAGTTGAGGGAGGTGATCCTTTGTGGGGAACTGGGTGGGTGAAAGAGTTTGAGTAGATTTTTGGCGGGTATTTTTGGTGAGTAGACTAGACCCCTTCCTGGCCGGTGTACCCCTAGTTGCAATGGTGCCTCCCAACTGATGTTGCTTTGTCCAAATCTGCATATCACATAAAATGGAAATTATCCCCCAAAGATAATAGTCAAATGTTGGTAACCTACCAAATCTCCTCTTAAAGGCACCAGGATAAGGCGTAGCGGTTATAATTGCTATTAGGTGTTGAAAGTAGAAAACGGTGGTGTAGTTATGAAAGGAAAGGGTTGAAACAGACACCAGGATTTTACTCAGCATAGGATAATTATGGTTCTTAGGGTGAAAAGTACACGCATGAAGTTGCATGGGTGAAGAGAACGAAGCGATTTGACGATAAACCAACCGCCATAAATGACAGTTAATGAAAGAATTTATGCCTTTAAAAGGTGGGTTTTGAAAGTGATTAGGAAACTCATTAGTTTTTTTACTGGAAAGGGAAAAATTTAGGTAGAGATTGAGAGATGGCAAATTACGGCAATTCTGATCCCGTAACCCCCTCCATGTCAGATCAATATAGAACGGTAGCAACCCTGTGAGTAATTTAAGTGCATATGAATTGCAACAGTTAAAAGATGATGTTCAGACCGAGTTGGAACGTCGTGAAGCGGTTCGACAGCGGCTAATGGAAGAAGAATATCGGAGGATAAGAGATGAACGACGGAAGGAAAGGATGTATGCTGAATGGGTGCCTCAGTACTTGAAAAGACGAGAACGGAAGAATAGTGAGTGGGAGGCAAAGCAAGAGGAGAAGGCTGAACAGAATACCAAGGGACCACTATATGGGAGCGGAACTGATGAAGATACTGACTCTTCCGGAGGATTTGATGCAGATGGAGAAGGTGGGGAGGAAATGCAGACAAGCGATTTGGATTCAGATTATGGGGAAAGCATTGAAGAGGCAGCAGTGAAGCGACTTGAGTATGACTCTGATCATCTGAAGGCTCGATTTGCGAAAGAGATAGCCAATCCCAAGAAGTACTCTCGGACCATGAACGAAGGAGAGCGGTTTCCCTTAAGTGTGAGTGCCCGGGTTCCTTATTCTGATGAGGATTATGACTCCAGTGGTACATCTCCAGCCCCATCAATCAGCGAAGACAGTGAACGGTGAACGGAGGAAGGGTAGCAAGGCGTGTGGTGGATGCCACAAAGTCACCAGGAGGAGCTAGATTTTTTGGGTGTTTAAAAAGCTTGAAAATGGTAAGCAGATTTTTTGTGAAAAGACTATGATGATTCCCTTGACTACCTGACTTATTGAATCTACAATTGAAGGTGATGGAAAGTCTTTTGCTCTTAATTTGTTTCTCTTCTCGGTTAGTACTCGTATAATGATGTTTAAGTTCTTGTTTTTGTGGAATGTTTGAAAAACAGCTGGAATTGATAGTGATAGTGGTGTGATTGCTGGAAAGTTGTTGTTTTACAAATTCAGTGGTGTCTGTAAATGAGGTCTGTAGGTAGTGGAGTTGGTTAAGGGTTTTATGATGTTGGTTTGTAATGATGCTAAACAGGTTGCTACAATGTCTGTGTTTTTTGGTACTTTGATTTCTATCTTTAAAGTTGTTGTTAAAATCTTGGTTATTGCCTTCAGAGATGTTTGGATGGAAAGTGTGCTTAGTTTTGGTAACACTGTAATTGCTTTGTTGCTCTTCTCTGGTACGAAGCTTGAATAGATAGCGCAAGAAACTGTAGTTAAGACAGCTAACGATGAGAATTACTAGATGGGTGATGGAATGTTGAAGCACTTCAGTAAACATTAAGGCTGGATCAAACCTAGTTTAGGAACTGAGTTGACATCCGAGTTGCAGAGCTAAAATCGGATGAAAGAGAAAAATCTTTAATTTGGTACCTCCTCGACAATTATATATAGGTAAAGTTAGTATGGGTCAGTATTCGTCCGTATCGATTGATTGTAAATAATTAATACTTGAGGATACAAATAAATAAATATCTTGGACCAGTGTCAACAAATACAAAAATGTATCGGCCAAGATTTCATTCCACACCTCATCCCTCTCCTTCCCTCTCTCTAGAACCAGGCGATTTCCAACGAGGGTAAATCTAGTTTCGGCATGTGGTTATTGCTCAAATCTGCTCCTCTTGAAGTAGTTCCGGCATGTGTTTATTGCTCATATCTGCTCCTCTTGAAGTAGATCTGGGCAGTTTTTAGTGTTTATACTTTAGTTACAGTTTTTTCATAGATTAGAAGATTAGGGCTAGATTTTAGTTTAGTTTTAGTTGTTTCTGGCGATGATTTATTCCTGCTGTTTGGCTGTGTCTTCATAGCTTTTCTTCCAGTCACCGGTCTCTGAAGTTTTCCGGTCAAAAATCAGGCAAAACACTATTGTTTCAATGGTCAGACTATGTGTAGAAGACTATCCATCTCCGATTTAATCGGCTCTTGCATACTTGTAATTTGTCAAAGCTCGATATTTCTTCTCTTTTCCTTGTTGGAATACGTACTTTTTATGGTATGTTCTTCATGTTCTTCAATGGGTTCTTGATGTACTTAACCTCATTCTAATCATGGTTTGCTATTAATGATATGGAAGTTTATTATCAGGAAAAATAAATAAATCACCCCATGACTTCATATATGGATATGTAATTTATCAAAAGTTATAAAACTGGTGCAGTAATATTTAAACTATTTTCAATTAAATACTGAAAGTGAATTGACGAGGACAATTCAATTGCAAAAACATTACATTGTGACAAATATCATTATCAAAAGAAGGAAAACTGTGAAGAGACACAACAGCTTTACAATGATGGACCACGCTTCGGCTTAAATTACAACCGTATAGAAGAACAAAACGGTGACTGTCCTTGAAAACTCAAAAACAAGGGTCATTTTTCTGAGTAGTGCAAGATCCAGTGTTTTTCTTAGTGCAAGATCCAGTGCTGTATACTAAAGCAGTTGACTGAAAGTTGAAGCTGCATTACAACTGCTTAACCAGAATGGAAGAATTCTGGTTTCTACTTTCTACAACCCCATCTGAGAAAGACTGGAGAAAGATTAAAAAGACTAACAAATAGCGCAAGTTTTATGCACCTAAAGTTTCTGGATTGCTATTCTGGCTTTTGATCCTAGCCATTTGAGAAACCAGCAGCTCATGAACCGTACTCTTTAACTGCAAAAGTGGAAAAAACAAAAAAAGAATTAATTAGCTCTAATGGAAATCCAATTCATCTTTCATTACAAAAGAAACGATAAAATCCAACGGGACCATGTTATTGATAGGTTCGTTAAAGAAATTTGTTTTTGTTTTTTACTGTTTGGATTACCAGTTGAAGATAAATTCATCATAATTAAAAACTGAAGCTAAATGTATCAACAAATAAAAAGGATGGGGATATATTGTTAATAACCTCAGGCAGTCCTTTCTCACTCATCACCGACACATGGATAGCCCCTGGAGGTCCCATTTTTCTGTACTGTTCCAACTCAATATGTTCCTGATTGCTACTATCTTCTGTAATGTAAAAGACAGGTGAATCTTTCAACAGATCACATTTGGAGACAACATCAATCCAAAGATGATCACTAAACTTCTCCCGTACTTCTTTGTATGTAACGAACTGCACAGTTGGTAAGCAAAAGCAAGTAAGTTGTGATACGGAAATTATGCAAAAGTTATAATTACAAACTTCCGGAAGTATAATCATGACAATTTCGATCATAAATGATATTTGAAGGTGCCAGGAGAACCCTGAAGCTGCTCGAGGAAACTAAGATGAGAATATCTATCAGATAAGCCAAGGTAAACCCTCAAACCTGGCAACTGAAGCATGTTTCAAAAATAGCAAACAAAAAGAGAAAAGTATGGTACCTGGTCAGAAGGAGATGATCCACACTCTCCTGATAGATCATGAACATATAGCACCGCTGTAGGAAGATGCTGGAGGACTGCTAGAGTTAACTTCTCCAGATTATTTCTGTCCTCTTTATGATGAATAAGTATAAATTAGAGCACTTTTGATGTTAAAAGAATATAACACACTTTCTGCAACTTTACCAATGACGTTATATATGTTAATTGCTTACCATCTGGTCTTCGAAGAAGCCCAGGAGTGTCTGTAACCTGCAGTCAATTTCCATCGCCTTTTAGATGTAATGGAGTATTAAAAACAACGTAGAAGAGCAAACTTTACAAAATTACAGCTTCGACAGTCGGGGTTCTACCAGCTCGATCTGTCTAGCCAAAAGCCAACACAATGAGCTTTAATCAACTATTCTTGTGTTGCTCCGAGCATTACCAGCCTTGACTCGACTCCAGTTGTGAGTCGAAGAAATTTAATTGAAATAAAAAATAAGCAAGTGGTACATCATTGGATCATCCTATATTCTTGTTTTTTTTCCAATGAAAGTTCACGACATCAGTAGAAAGATACCACCATGGCCTTGAGATCGTATGGAGCTATCTATTATTCAAGTTGCACATTTGGTTTTTGACCTCTTAAAATGATTGCTAACCTGAAAATGTTGGTAGTTTAAATGAATGTGACCCATCAGAATTCCTCTGGTTGTGAACGGGTAGTTGCATATCTGCACAACAATAAAAAGGGTGACAATAAATATGTAAGAAATAAAGTGTGCTCTTCTTTTAGGGGAAAAATGTGCGAAAATTAATTAAAACATACATGGAAACAGAAAAAACAAACCAATAAATAACAATGAAATTGGATTTTAGGATTTTTAGAACTCATGTGATGCTTATGGTTTGCGCATACCTCGGGCTTTCCTGATGACAGTATACGAACCAGTGATGATTTCCCCACATTTGGCGCCCCCACAAGACAGAGTGTCGGTGACTCCAAATCAACCACAGGCATTGCACGTAATGTCTACAACCAGAGAAAAGAATAATTGCTAACACATGCGGCTCAAAGATTTGTGATAAATCAATAATCATCATGAGAGTCAAGCCAATAAGAAACAAGAAATCCAAAGGCCACTTCTTATAGGTTATTTCATGATAGAAAGTAGCCATATTACCTTGGCAATGTTTAGCAAATCATCTACAGCTTTTCCTTCCGATTTAAAAATGTCTTCCAATCTCTTGATACCCTATAGATAAAACCATGCAGGTTGCAGTCTATGTTAGACAAGAGAAATGACAACAGCAGATTCATGGCATATGTTCTTGATATGTAAGTAAAGCACTAACCTCAGCAAGTCGCTCTTCTGCTTCACGCTTAGACACAGACTGGAAATGATTGGAAAAACAGTTTTCAGATACATTTTCAATTTCATTTTTTCCTTCTCAAGGACTTGAGAGCGCCCTCAAGATAATCGGTTTGTTGTGAAACCAGGTCAACTAACTTCGATAAACTGAGTTCTCTTCATGAGTAATCTAAGCATGTAATTTTCCTGTTTAACATGACATCTGATAATGACCAAACACTATAGGTAAACCACCTAGACAGGTGACACACCCTTACACTAACAGAGGCAAAACAAAGAGCAGAATTAATCTCTGCATAAAAAAATAAGAATTCAGTTTGACCGACTACATTATGTTCAACTTTCAGTTGACACGTCAACAATTAACACCAGAGTTTTCTTTTATTCTAGACAATACTATCAATTTGATAATTTATGCTTCGGAAGAATTCTAACCTTAGCGCAGAGAGAGGCATGCTCTTTTCCAACAGAATTCACCTTCTTTTTTAGAGCATTTAACCTTCCTAATACCTGTCAGAAAGCATATTCAGATCCACAAGAATTCATGACCCCAGTCACTTCAAGCTTAAACGAATAAAATTAAAGAAAAGATAAGCAAAATAATGTGCAATGTCATCATAACGTACCTCTTCATAGTTTCCATCACCCAGAGTCAGCTCAATAAGAGACCGTTCATAAGGATGCAGATATTTTCTGTTTGGAAACTTGTCTAAGTAATCTCTCAATGGAACACCCAATTCCTAAAAAAACAGAGCAGGGGGAAGGTAAGATCCAAGAAAATGAGAAGTTATGTTCAGCTAATTTAATGGATTTCTGAACAAGGAAAGAACCCACTTTCATAAGAGCATCGAGCTGTCGTGCACCTTTATTTCTCTCTCTCTTTGCAGCATTGACAATGCCTATGACACATAAAGAAAACAGATATCACATCTGTCACAACTTCCCATCACCAAGTTCTAAGCTATTTATCCATATACCAACAACCGATTGTATCAAAATTGTAATAAGAACTGCTCAGCAATCATTTTTTACCCTTTGTTGGAGATATCCTCTTTGACTTTTTAATAGCTGAATAAAGAATATCAACTGATGGCATCACCATAGGTAGCTTCTGGAATGCACCAACTGTCTCCAATTTTACATTATTCTTGTCCTAAAATGGATAATTATAAGTAATCAAACACTGAAATTTGATCCAGTCTAGATTAGTTTCATAAAAACTCCCAATGCACGTGTAATCCCTAAGTATCAACATCAACTCAATTAGATTCATATTCAGGAATATAAACTACCTCCTCGGGACTTTCTTGTTTGTTCTCGGCAACAGGAACATAGCTACCATTCACAATTTCATATGTTTGTGTCTGCATTTTCCTACAAAAGCACACAGTTGCACGAATTTCTGTTGCAGAGAGCGAGGATGAACCTGCACAAACTTGTTCCCGTCAAGGAAGAAGTATATATTAAGGTCTTGCAACCGGATAAACATCAAATTTTCATTTCCCATTGCCTGAAATATAAAAATCGGCAACTTTTTCTTGTTAATGGGAGATTTTGAAGATAAGAAAGAACCTTTTGGAAGCTTAGAATTTGTTAAGAGTATCCTGGTAGAAGGTATTTTCCATAGTTGCAAGAGATTAGAGGTTGCCCAACTCATCCTTGAGTAATTCTGTCTTTCTGGTTTTTACTCTGTCAAAATCTAGGGTTTCTAAACTTCAAACCCTTTCTAACAGCTGAGAATAGTGAAAGCAATTTCAGTTACCTTGGTCATTATCTTGATGCGGCGTAAAGAAGATAATGGGGTTTCACAGAGTGTAGGCGCCTGTAGGGAAAAAGAAGCCAAAGTAAATATAAATATTAATGTTCTAAAAGGGTCGGAGGTTTCCTCCGCCATTCTCAATTATTCTTACACTTCACTTACACCAACCTTGCAACAGATGAAAAACCAAAGAACGGGTTCAAATGTAAATGAAAAACGAGCCGAGCAAATGCTGTCTGTGATTGACCCTAGTTAATTTGAAAAACACTTAAAAAAATTCCTAAGTATGGCAATAACTTTTGGTTGTAACATTTTATCAAACATATAGAGAGCATTATTCTGTGATGTGATGTGATGAGGGAGCTTAAGTTGAACGTGTCTTTGGAGAGTAAACAGTAGCGAAACCTTATGATATGATGTGATGATATAAACTTATTGTAGGACTCTGCACTTCATAATTTACATGGGATTTGTTGCCGTAGATTTTTTAGAATAGTTTGGGGCGAATAAGTTTAAAGAAAGATACAATATGAAAATGACAATACCTTAGGAATAACTTTGGTTTTTTTTTTTTTTTTTTTTTTATCGTTAAAGAAATTATATTAAGAAGAAAGGCAATTTACAAAGTAGCAGAACTACAGCCACCCAACACGGACATGGAAAGAAAAACAAAGAAAGAAACCCACAAACTAAGAAAAAAATTAAGGAGGATCAAAGAATAACCCTTTCCAATTAACAATGACGTCATCAAGATGAATACCAGACAGATTATGAGAAGTAGAAGCCCAATGGAACGCATTAACTTTCGAGTCAGTGATTACGGAATCAATTCTGCGCTTTCTATTCCTGAAAACTCTGGCGTTGCGCTCCAACCACACATTCCAACAAATACTAGCAGGGACTCTCTTCCAAATCTCTTTCCCACCAATATTATTAAGATTGTAAGATCTCCAATTCTTGAAGATGTTTAAGAGGGAAGAGAAACAGGGGCGCTGGTGATTAGCTTGCTGGAAAAAGAACTCCCAAATTTGCTTAGTGAAGCTGCAGTCCCAAAATAGATGGTTTCCTGTTTCACTAACTTGGTTACACAAGTTGCAGAGAATAGTAGAGTGACTACTTGCATTATTCACTAACGTACAGTTCCTTTTTTGAAGGTTGTCGATGGTGGGAAGCCTTTCCAACACTAACTGCCAAAGGAAAAAACCAATCTTGTGAGGCCAAGCTCTTGACCAAATCTTCTTTCGAGGGAAAGTTGATAAATTATCTATACAATCCTCAATACAGTATGCTGATTTCACTGTGAACACGCCCGAAGAGTCACCCATCCAAACCAACTCGTCTTCTTCGTCGGGATTGAAAATAATAGAATTCAGAATAGGCATCAAAGAAATGGACTCTCTAATCTCGACATCATACAATCTTCTTCTCGAAATGTCTAAGTTCCAATGATAACCAGACCCGTCAGGCTCATATTATTGATTCAAAGAAGAGTTTTTAGAATTCGACAAAGCAAATAATCTTGGGAAGGACGTGGAAAGAGGACCTTGCACACACCACTTGTCTTCCCAAAATCTAATTTTATCCCCTTTACCAATTTTAAATTGGGTATTCTTGAAGAAATCATCTGCCACTTTGTAGATATTCCTCCAAAGACTCACGCCGTGCGTAATAGAATGAGCCTTAGTTTTCCAACCTAGATCAGCCAGCTCGTATTTTTCCTCGACAACCTTCCTCCATAAAGCGTCTATTTCTCTCTGAAACCGCCACCACCACTTCTTGAGCAGAGATTTGTTAATTGTCTTGAGCCTTTTAATTCCCAGACCTCCATGGTCAAGAGATTTGCAAATTATAGACCAACCCACCCAGGAAGTCTTCTTCTTGTCATCAAAATCATACCAAAGGAAGTCTCTTATCGTCTTCTCAATTTGTTTCACCACCGAAGATGGCGCAATAAATAAGAAAAAATAATAGATCGGCATACTAAGAAAAACACTTTTAATTAACGTGAGTTTCCCGGCCTTCGATAAAGAATTTCTCTTCCAAGAAGCCAATCTCGCTCTACAAATTTCTATAACTCTGTCCCACTTCTTTTTAGATAAAGTTTTCTCCCCCAACGGTAAACCAAGATAAACAGAAGGAAAAACTTCACAAGTGCAGCCCAGCGCACTTGCTAAAGTAACAATATTGTCTACTTCCCCCACAACAAACAAACTACATTTACTGAAATTAGTACACAAAGCATATTCAAAAACAAGAAGAATGTATTTAAGGAAAAGAACCTGGTCCATTCGAGCATCTAAGAAGACCAAAGTGTCATCGGCGAATTGCAGATGACTAATAGAGGTACCTCCTTCCTTCGCTGCAAAACCGCCCAAATACCCAGCAACTGAAGCTTTCGAGAAAATAATATTGAGAACTTCCGAGACCAGCAAGAAAAGAAAAGGAGAGAGTGGGTCACCCTGCCTTAGACTCTTCTCGCTGGTAAATTTTCCACAAGAACTACCATTAACCAAGACAGAAAAGGGAATTTTATCAGAATGGATTCAAAGATTTTCTATAACTTTGGGTTTTCATCTGAATGGATTCAAATATTTTATCAAAGTTCAAACACAACTAGCAATATATATCTCTATATGATCTCCTGCTAATGATTGAATGATTAATGTAATGAGTCTTTGAACTACCGACCATTTTATGAGAATCTAACAATATATTAAACCTCAATTTCAGAACACTAACAAAGATAAAAGAAGATAAAAACGTACTCGTGGAGGTTCCCGTAGATGAGAGAAGGTGGATGATGAAAGATTATCGAACAAAAAAAACGGTTTACCAACAAGGCACAACACTAGTTACCACCCTATGACTGAATTCTCGTTGGTCACTTTCTGCATGGGTAGGTACATATTTTTAACTTTAAGAAGCCTTCGCCAGTGATGCATCCGTCCACTCCCTGTCTCTCGGAATTCACTTGTACCTGCCTTCCATAAACCGATCTAAGCTGAGTTTATCCAAACCAAGGAAAACTAGAAATAGTCATGTTGAATACCCAGGCGAAAGCTGCAGTTTAAGATCACCTAAGATACAAACATTGATATCATTCTTACAATATACCACTACGATTTATCGAGTACAATCGTTCTAGGTGACCAGCGGCGTAACCGCATAGTACCAGCAAATTAAACGTGGCTAGTGATGTGTATTAAATAAGAGATTACTCCAATTAACACGTCACATACATTAGAAAACTAATGAACAAGGAAGGAACTGCGTCTATATGTTCAATTTCCGAATTTTTTTCACTTACTCCTCAAATCTTCATACTGATTTTTATTTTCTGTATACCAAGCTTTTGATTCTAACTCAGTCTTCAAGTACCACTTCGCCATTTTATCAATCAATTTAAGATCTCATATCTATAATGAACAATTAAACATGAATAATAATTTATAGTTTATTCAATCGATGATTTCAATTCTTTTTCCAATAATTGGAAATTCTACTTATCTTAAATCAATCAAGCAATCAATTTTCTTAAGATGTTTTATTTGGATCGTCTCTAATTAGGTTTTTGCTCATTGAATTTGAGAAAGAGTTTTTAATAAATTAAGGGTTTTGATAGTTTTCCTGAAATTTGAAACGTGAATTCTGATAAGGTTGTTTTAGGTGAAGAATCATCACAATGGAAGAAAAAGAAAAAATTTATCCATTTTCTGATGGGCCTTATGTGTTTCTGGATATTGCATATATATAACACGAATGATAATGATCATCTAATTGTACTAACAGGTTAATGTTGATTGTTGGGAGGGATAAAGAAGGTAGATCGAAGTTGTAACTTGGAAGAAAGCTAATGATGAGGTGGATAAAAACAAAATCACCTCTTACCTCCGCATCTTCCTGCCACCTAAGACTCCGTTGGTATTCAGTTGTCACACAGCGGGTCAAATAGCATTTTCGGATCGAGTATATCAACATTTATCAGTGTAAGATATGGGTTTTGATATTAAAGAAGGTTCAAGTACAACTGATACACAGGTCATGTCTTTATATAGACCATGACATTACAATAACAGAACGTGAAAGAAACAAATTACAGAAGGTGATAAACGAACTGAAATTGTAAACTGTAATACAACTGTAAGTGATGACGCGTGTAATGACGTCAATAGATGTTATTGACAAGTAACAGATCCGTACAGGATTTAACTGCTAACACCCCCCTCAAACTAAGCTTTCACAAAAGGAACTAGTTTGCTGCGAAGAGCATGAAACTGATCCTTAGACAGACCTTTAATAAACAAGTCAGCAATCTGGCTCGATGTATGAATATAAGATACCCTCAAGAAGCCAAACTTCACCAAATCACGAATCATATGGTAATCCACTTCAATATGTTTAGTACGTCATGGAATATCGGATTAGTTGTAAGACTGTCAGCACCCATGTTATCATAATACATAGTACATGGAAGAGATAAACGAACTGATAATTCTTCAAATAGATATGACAGCCACAAGATCTCAGCAGCATCATTTGCAAGTCCACGATACTCAGCTTCAGTGGAGAAACGAGAAATAATTTGTTACTTCTTAGAAGACCAAGACACGGGATTATCACCAATAAAAACACAATACCCAGTGGTAGAGTATCAGGACAACCTGCCCAATCACTATCACAATATGCAACAAGATTACTACAATCACCAGCACTGGGTGTGATAGCTTGTCCCAAAGAACCTTTTAAGGATATGTACATCTGTGGGACAATGCACGAATTGACTGACATAGTTGACAACAAAACTGATGTCAAGACGAGTAAGAGTGGGATATTGAAGACCACCAACTAAGTGTCTATAAATGGTGGAATCTGTAAGGGGATCACCGTCTGAAATTGAAGCCCCCTGGCCATGAGAAACTGGAGTTCGACAAGGTTTACGATCCATCATATCATGCTTCTTTAAAAGCTCCAGAGAATATTTATTTTGAGTAATAAGTAACTTGTGAGAAGAATGATCAAAAGTAGCTCCAATACCCAGAAAATAATAAAGAGTACCCAAATCCTTCATGGCAAAAACAGTCTTGAGAGAAGTAATGAAGGATGAAAGTAAAGAATCAGAAGATCCAACTAAAATAATATCATCCACATAGACAAGTAGAATCATTCTTGCACCATTATTATGATAGATAAACATAAAAGGATCACACACAGAATTCTTGAAACCATAATGGAGTAGATAGTTACTAAACTTTTCAAACCAAGCCCTTGGTGCCTGCTTAAAACCATAAAGAGATTTCCGAAGAAGAAAAACATGAGTAGGATGTTGTGGATCAACAAAACCACGTGGTTGCTCCATGTAAACTTTTTCTTTTAAAGTTCCATGCAGAAAATCATTACTCACATCTAATTGTCTAATGCTCCAATTCTGAGAAAGAGCAAGGCTGAGAACACATCTAATAGTGGTAGATTTAACAACAGGGCTATAGGTTTCTTTGAAGTCAATGTCATCTACTTGATGATATCCTTTATCTACTAACCTAGCTTTGTGTCTTTCAACAGTACCATCTGCCTTTAACTTTGTTTTAAACACTCATTTGCATCCAAGAACATTCGTAGAGGGATCATAAGGTACATGTCTCCGAGTATCATTTTCTTGTGAAGCTTCATATTCATTATGTATTGCCTTAATCCAGACAGGATTTTTAATAGCTTATTTAAAAGTTTTTGGTTCAGAAATTGGTTCAGTGACACTAAGTAAAGCAGTTGGTACTAGATGTTTAAAATGACTATTGGCTACAAAAATTTTAGAGAGAGGTTTTGGAACATGAATACCTGATTTAGATCTTGTATGCATCCGAGTATAAGGTAAACTTCAGGTTCAACAGCAGATATAGCGTCTGAAGAATAAGTAGGTGATTGAGAAACTGAAGTTAGTAGAAGCAGTGTCACAAGTTGAAGAACTAGAAGGATCTTGCTTAGGAACAGGCATAGGAGCAGTTGGTGAAGGAGTCATAACAGAAGGAGAAGTTATCTCAGCAAATGGAAACTTTGTCTCATCAAAAACTACATTTGTAGTAAAATAAATTGTGAGAGATTTTAAATCCATGCATATGTAGCCTTTGTGATGAATGTTATATCCCAAGAAAACATAAGCTGCAGATTTTGGACTAAGTTTATCCTTCCTGTAGGGAACCAAGTTAGGATAACATAGACATCCAAATACTTTCAAAATTGAATAATCTGGTTTAGAGTTATACAACACTTCATAAGGAGACTTATGCTGCAATACTTTTCTTGGAAGCCTATTGATGAGAAATGTAGCTGCCAAGAAAGAATCAAACCAGAATTTTTTAGGTAAAGAAGCATTGAATGTCAAAGTATTCCCCATTTCAGTGATATATCTGTGTTTTATTTCAGCTGAAGAAATTCTTAACTCAATACCAGAAGAATCAATGAATTCTCTAAAAGGACCTTTAGTCAGTTCCAAGGCACCATCACATTGAAAGTATTTTATTTTTACATCAAACAGATTCTCAACAAGAGACTTGGATAATCTGAAGAAACTGAGACTATCTGCTCTAGTTTTCATAGGATATATCCAACTGAACTTGGTACAATCATCAACAAATAAGATGTAATATCTGAACCCAGATAAGATTGTACAGGTGCAAGACCCCAAATATCACAGTGCACTAATAAGAAGGTAGAACTAGAAATAGAATCAGTGGTATTAAATGTAAACACTTATTTTTGCCTAACTGACAAGAACCACAAACTGAATTAATTACTTAACTAGATAGCTTGATATCAACACCATCAACAAGCTTCTGTAAGACCTTCTGAGCAGGATGACCCAATCTTGAATGCCAAATGTTTGAAGATGCCACAACAATAGATAATGCAGCATTTGAAGGAGTAGAGCATGACATGATTGGGTATAGACCATTTTGAACCTTTTCTTTAGACAGTATAAGATTGTTCTTCGGTGAATTTATTTCATAACCCCATGGATAAAAGATAAAAGAACAATGATTATCCAAAGTAAATTGAGACACAGAAAGTAAATTACGTTGAAGATGATGAACATATAACAACTTATGCAGTTCAAAATTATACTCAGAAGTAGATAAAGTAGAAGAACCCGTGAGAGAAATGGGTAGAAGCTTACCATCTCCCACCATAACCTTTTCTGAGCCAGTGTAAGCAGAGGAAGTGCCCAGTAATGAAGTATCATTTGCCATATGATTGGAAGCACCAGAGTCAGGTATCCATATAAGACCAGAAGAACTGTGTTCCCAATATCCACCAACTTCAAATACAGGAGAAGCAACTTGATAATTATAATCAAATTCATTTGAGAACCATGAAGTATTTTCACTATTGCTCCCAGCATTCAAATCAAGACTAAGAAAATCTTTATGTAAAGGAGGTCCACTATTCTTTGAGGGAGTGTACCTAAATCTGCATCTATTAGCAAGATGACCAACTTTCCTACAAATCTGACAAGGAGTTTCATCCAAAACTGGTTTTGTAGCAGAATTGAATTCAGGTTTCTTGAAACTAGATTGTGGAAAGAAGAGTTAGGTGTTGAATTGTAAGGCATTGAAGAACCATAAGGAGTAAACTGCTGCGGATTTGGTTTTCTAAAAGATGAATTGTAGGATAATTTTGTTTCTTAATTGGATCGGTAACAAGAGAAGCATAAGACTCAGATTCTTGCTCTTTTAGAAATTGTCCATGACTAATCAACCTAGGTCTCAACTCTGAGAAAGGAAGATGAGGTTCTCTATTTTGCACATTAACCACAAAATGAATATAGTCTTTTCCCAAACCTTTTAGTGCATACATTATCAGATCTGCATCTGGAACAGGTTCTCCAACCTCAGCAAGAGAATCTGCAATGGACTTGAGCTGATGTAGAAATTCACTTATTGTAGAAGAACCTTTCTTGATGGAGTGAAGTTGAGATCGAAGCATAGATTTTATTGCAAAAAAAATGTTCACTGAATAGTTTTGCTAAATGCAACCACTTTTCCCTTGCTGAAGTTTTACCAAGTAACTCAGAAGACAAAGATTTGTCAACAATATCATTGATGCATGACCCAATAAATTTATCAATCTAACCATTCTAGATAGCGTGGATTTGGAACATGTGTGTTGTTGATTAAGATTGTAGGTAATTCTTGAGGTACAGATCCACCAACAAATCCAAAGAGATTGGTACAAATTATTATATAAGACATCTGATCTTTTCGCACAAGAAAATTGGATGCATCTAGTTTTGCAGAAACAAAATTCGAAATGTTTTGAAAAGGAATTGTAAATCTACTCTGAAAAGCAAAAGGATTATAAAACTGAGATGATTGAGATAGCGGAGGAAAAATAAACGGTGGAAGTTGTTGTTGTTGTTGGTGGTGATGTTGGTGTTGATGTGATTGTTGACGTCGTAATTGTGGTGCTGATGTATGATGAGGATAAAAAATAGGTGTATGTTGTAGATGAGGCTGGGGAGAAGATGAAGATGTTTGTTGTAGTGGTGGTGATGAATGAGTTAATGGCGGTGGTGATGAATGAGTTAACAGTGGTGGTGGTGGTGGTTGAGATGAAGAAGGTTGATGTTGTTGTGAAGAAGAAGATGTTAATGGTGGAAACAGTTGTGAGTTGTTTAGATGTGGATTATGATTGACAGCGGAAGTTGATGAAGATGCAATTAGGGTTTGAGTGGTTCTAACCATTGTTAAAAAGAAGTTGCATGTTTAATGGTGTTTTTAGGTTAGGTAAGATGTAGGATCGGAGAAGGAAGTCGAGATTCCTTTTTGGTATCTGATGCCATGTAAGATATGGGTTTTGATATTAAAGAAGGTTCAAGTACAACTGATACAGGTCATGTCTTTATATAGACCATGACATTACAATAACAGAACGTGAAAGAACAAGTGGTGATAAACAAACTGAAACTGTAATACAGCTGTAAATGATGGCGCAAGTAATGACGTCAATAGACGTTACTGACAAGTAACAGATCCGTACAGGATTTAACTGCTAACAATCGGATGTAATTTACTGCTTGAATATCAAAAACCAATGATATCGCAAATCACTAGAATCAAGATAGAGTCCCAAAGGTGGCATGGTGTAACTATTAGTTAACATTAAGTTGTACAACATACCTCGTACAGCTACATACTAAATATCAAGAAACAATTCTTCTGTAAAACAAATGAGTTTGAAATGACATAAATTAGCTGCTGCCAAATCCAAGAAAACGATCGACATGCTGGGCAACAGATTTAGCCAAGTTATCAGCTTCTTCTTGTGTTGATGCCTCTGCATATACACGTATGACGTCCTCAGTACCTGATGGCCGTACAAATGATCTTCCCATAGTGTACTTAGCTGCAAATAGAAAAGTTAAAGTCATATAGCCGGACATTTAGATGGTCTGTACCAATACCTTCTTCTTTTTTGTCGCTCTGATGCACAGATCCTAAATGTTAAGTATCTCATATACTGTATCTCTTTTTCGAAAATAAGCTAAATAATTTGAAAACTGGAACTCGGGTTGTTAAAAATTACTAAGATCTATGAATTTTAGACTCCTAAAATAAAAAGAGTATGAACAAGGAACCAATCAACCAACTGCAGAAAAAAAAATTAGGGCCAACAAACCAACTGCAAAACATTATGAGGGCCAACTTTATGCATGCTCTTACCAACTTCACAGTTTATTGCTTCTTGAAGACCTGTAGGTTTCACTACCTCAGTTTTTGCATTTTCTGTAGTAACCGCAGTTCTGTCCATGACTTTAACCTGAAATTTAGAGACGGATATAAATTAGATAACGTGGACCGTGAGTTATAATGCATCAGTATACTGGTGAAAGATACAAAGACATTTACACTTCAACATATGTTCAATCATCTTATATCCTTTCATCCAAAAATGAAATTTGTTTTGTTACTACATGTAAAGGTTGGAATGTTGCAGATCAAAACTATAAACAATTTAAAAAAATAAATCCAAATCAGTTTTATGATGAATACTCCCTCTGTTTTTGAGATGTTTTCCATAATGAAAAAAAAAGACACTCCTTCACCTAATTATTGACTTCGACTCCAGGTTGTATCAGGTATTGCAGATCACTAGAGGTGGGATAGACAAAAAGTGAGAAATTAGCAGCATAAAATGTCCTTGAAAAGACTGATTGTGCTACAAATTCCTTTTCTCCAATTGGACTCCATCTCACTTACAATAGCTACTATGCAAATGTGTTCCACAGTAAAGCAGGTTTACTTGTTCTGATTATATTTTGGCAAAACTAGTACGCTACTCGGCCATGGTAAATAACTGAGAGAAGAGTGTAGTTCAGAATTCTTATAAGGAACACCATAACAGAATGTGGCCAACTCACCGTCCACTGTGTTGTTCCCACTTCTTAGACTAAAAGTTGAGGAAAACAAAAAATTACTTTCCTTCTCATTGAGCAAACAAGAAAGCTAAGTAACATCAAGTTAGGGGGATAAAATTACTTTCCTTCTCAATGAGCAAACAAGAAAGCTAAGTAACATCAAGTTAGGGGGATTAATGAATTCACAGACCTTAAGTTGCCTACTGGGTAGGTCCTGATAAAGCTCACTCCACCTCTGGATGGACCATCCCGTGTGCCGTAATATGACCTCCACCAGAAGCACCCCACTCAAAGCATCCCCAACTGCCTGATTGATCAATTCACTAACTGCCAATAGCCTCTTAACAGAAAGTTGCTGTTCCAAACCTGATTAAGGGGAAAACAAAGAATATTAGCATTTACAAATCGCAGTATAGAGATACCCCTCTACATAGCTTGGACGTATATAAGAAGTAAACCTTCAGATGAAGAAGCAAGCTCTTTATTTCTATTTTCCAACCAAGATAAGAAACTTGCAGAGAACAAGATTGTTCCATGACCATTTGCTTCAAAATATATTCCGATATCATACTCGCAAGCCTTCTCATGCAAACATTTCACACCTGTTGGGGTAAGCGCAACTTCTAGACCCAACTTCTTAAGGTAATCTGTGGATGCCCCATTCGCATAGGCTGTCTGAACAATGCCAATGTGTACCTGATGACCATCTTCCTTGTTTAAAATAGCCAATTGCTGCTTGATGAATAAAGCAAAAAGTGATAGTATCTTATCTCCATCAACAAGTTCAATCTTGTTGTTATTCCCAGGTAGCACGTGGAAATAAACAAATCGATCAGCATCTCCATCTAAACTGGCACACCTGAAACACTAGAAAGAAACTAATCAGTTAGCACCTAGGTAATTGGATCAATCTCCACCGTGTACATTTGTTGGTAAGTTGTTGCAGTCCAGGCAGAATAAACTAAGTTTTGACTTTAGAAAGAGAAGTGCTTCAAAGTGATGAAATGAATGGATATTTGGATAGCTAACCTCTTTCCCACATCAATCTGACCAAATCCAGATGGTACAATCTTCTCCTTTTGCACAAAATCAGCACCAACTCCTTGGTTTAGAATACCTTCTCCTTCCCTACCCGAATTACGGACCTGAATCACTAAACTGCTCTAAGTTTTTTTGACCACTTCAACTTTTTCTCCAGCTACTCCATAAGCTCCATCTACAATCAATTCATCCATCTCAGATGTGGTCATTTCCCTGGGTATATAATCCATTAGGCACCTGCATTCAGAATGAAACAATTAAAGCTTGAAAATCTGTAATTTGATGAGAAATTTGGAATCAGAAAAAAGAGAAATGTTTTGTAAAGGCTGTATCACACTAACCTAAAAGCGTTGGAGAGTTGTGTGAAATAATCAGATTCTAACGAACTTTTGCCCTTATTTCTATAGCGAACCATCCAATGGAGTTGTGGTGTAGTAAGTATTCCCATATCAGTTGCTACAGATCCAACTACAGAAATTAATTCCCTGCAGTCAATTAGCATCGGTGAATAGTATCATGTATATGGAAAAATAAAACAAAGTAATATACTGCAAAGTTCAAGATGAACGATATGAAACGGGCCATACATGTCTTGCAGCTTCAAGAAGAGATTCACCACTTGGTCTTGTGTCTCTTCCCAAGAGAACCTCTGCAGAATAAACTCCTCCAAAGGAAATGTTCTCTTTCTTTGCAAACTCTGAGATCAACTGGTTGAGCAATCAAACAGTATTTATTAGTCAGTTAAAGAAGTGACTAGAGTTCTAACATTTCAAAACAAATTGAAATCTCACTGATATACTTGAAACTTAAGGGATGTTGAAAAATAATACCGAAATGTAGGAAAAACATCCATGGTACTATCTCAACTCTAGCAAACAAATGATAATCGCAATCACATAATCCACTGCCTCACACTCAACTCTCAAGCTTTAAAATGGAACTAAAACTTAATATAAAGGTTGAAATGAATCGAACATCGAGTTAGCCCATTTCAATACAATGCCGTAAGCAAAAACAATGAGAAGTACAAAAGATAGCGACGAATCGAGTCACTAACTAACTAAAATATAGCAAACACTATGCACATGGTTAAGTTGGGCTCCCTAGCATGAACATGTAACCCTAGTGGGGACATCAAACCTCAGGTTGCTACGGTTCTTTTTCTAAATCTGCAAGTCCTAATGAAGCAAGTAAAAAAAAAAAGACAAAAAAAAGAGTAGTAGTAGTAGTAGTAGTTGGACATTGAACTATCACACGGGAGAAACTGTTAGCTGCAGAGCTTGTTCGTGATGTTCTTCGCCATTGCCCTATAACATGCTGCATTCAGTTTCTTTTCATGGGTGGGGTCGCAGTCTGATTATAGCCACACTGCAGAGACCTATAACATGGCCATAAATTATCTGGATCTGGAAAAGATTTTAACACATGAGAAACCTCTATTTGGAAATGAGAAGAAAAGGCTCCTTGGTAACTTCAGAAACATGGACTATCATGATAATTCAATAAGCTCGAGCAGGTTTGACTAAGATTGCTATAAAGAAATGAAAAGTGATGTGTGTAAACCAAATGGAAATGCGTTCAAGTATTTGATAATGTTTCTTTGTGGGAAGAAAGGCCGAAAGGTAGATGAAGCCATCAAACTGTTCCATGATATGATCAGGGCTAAATATGTGCCAGACAAAGAACTGGTTGAAATCTATCTTAATTGCCTGTGTGAAGTAGGAAAAGTATCAGACGCTCAAAAATGCAAGGAAGATTTGTGCAAGAGTGGGTTTAGCCAGCCTCTTCGCTGGTCACTAGGGCTCTTTGCCGTGCAGGGAGGCTAGATGAAGCTCTAGCTATGGTAGATGAAGTAGGGAAAGAAAGTCTGAACTTGATAATATGTTTACGGAAGTTTTGTTCATGGTTTACTAGGATCAGGTAAGGTGGATGAAGCCTTAAATGAAAGAGGAAGGTATCAGTCCAACAGTCCATGTATATACACCGTTAATTGTCCACTTCTTCAAGAAGAAACAAATTGAGAAGCTCTGGAATTTTTCAAGAAAATGGGAGAAGATGGTTGTGAGCCAACCATTGTTACATTCTCTGCACTGATCCGTGGTTATATGAACATGGAGATAATTAGTTATGCTTAATATCTTTCCATGTATGAAGCTAAAAGGACCTATACCTGAATTTAAAACATATTCAATGTTCATGACATGCCTCTGTGAGATGGCAGGTCTGAAGAAGCCCTGCAGCTATTATATGACATGTCAAGTAGTGGGATAATCCCTAGTTCCATTAACTTTCGCACTGCTTATAATGGACTAAATAGAGAAGGAAAGAATGATTTAGCTCATAAGTAGGAAATGGAATCTCATGAATAAAAGAAAGCTTTTATCTTAAATTTCTCTATAATAAGGGGGATGCAACGATTAATTTCTGAAAAATACTGAAAATTAATCATCATTCTAGGTTTCCTGTGTATCTAATTTCTACATCTAATTTATTATTTTGTCTATGATAAGACTACTACCACTATCAAGTTAAATCCTTAGCACAAAAGCACAAGTGATAAAATCCACAATATAGGATCATCAGAAGAAACATAGATTAGCAGCTGACCTTAACAAGATTTTGTGGATCAGGAGCATTAGCAAGTAAATCAGCAAAAGGTTCCCATTCTTGTGTCAACATACCACCACTTGGATCAGCAATTTTAACACCGTTATCTGAAATCTGATTATGTGAAGCAGTAATCATCAATCCAATTACAGATTTAGTTTTCAATGATCTCAGAGCTGCTAATATCCCAACTCTAAATACAGTTGACGATAAAATTGATGCATCTGCTCTAAATCCAGCAGTTCCATATGATATCTTCACACCTTCTGGAATTGGATATTTTGATGCACATCCTAATAGCTTTCCTTTTTGATGTTCGTCCATCATACACAGAGAGTGCGAAAGAGAGGTTGAAATTTTGATGATAAAAGTGATAGTTGTTCAGAGTCTTCAGACTTGTCTCTCTAGATTTGGGCATAAGCTCTTGCAGTTTGTTATATTAAGTACCCTCGAAATGTAACTCAGGGGCACCGCAGGATTTGGGCACTTGAACAAAAGACTTGGGGCTGTGGTCCCAATCTAGATTAAAAGCGCGGGAAAATTGATACCGAAAGAAGAGTGAGAGAGTAGAGAGACGATAGGAAGTAAGAGATGGAAGAAGATCCAGGCAAGAGTGGTGGTGGTGGTGGTGGAGCAGAGGGAATCATAAATCTGAAACCTAAATCATCTATGCCTATTTCTTACCACCCTTCATTTGGTCCTCATGAAGATCTTCTCCTTCTGGAAGTCGATGAAAAGCTTCTCCCTCACATTCTACATCATAGGTAAATACATATAATCATTAAAACACCAATCGAGAATTTTAATATTTCTATTGCAATTTCTGGTTGCCCACTTATGTTATGCGTTTATCGATTTTAAACTTTTTTGTGTGGAAGTTTTAGGGTTTTGTGTGTGTGTGTGTGTTCTTTTGTAGAGTAACTGTAAGAGGAGAATGTGATGAAGAAGCAGTATTGTGTACTTCATCTACAACGTACGCGATCAAATTTGTCGGTAACTCTAATTCTATCTTTGTAATTCCTCCATTTGAAAGTTCTGAATTTACTGATGAAAATGGGGAAAAAGGTGACTCGTGTAAGGCAGCTCAAGTCCTCAAATTGGCTTCTGGAAATATGGAGCTAGTTGAGATCGCCCCTAGATTAGGGAAACTTAAGTCACTGTTAATGGAGAATCCTTACAGATCTGAGGAGGATTCTGTGGATCCTATGGAAGAGGAGGAGTATTTGGAGAGAGGGAAAATGGGATTGTATAGATGGGAAGATTTGGTTGCTAAGGTTCAAGCAAGTGACGAAGAATTGAGAGCTGAGTTAAAAGCGCTTTCAGCTGTTGAGATAAATGATTATTGGAGAATTGTTGATGATAAGTACATAGATGTTGTTTTAAGTATGGTTTTGCACAATTCTGTGTTGTTTGGGTGGGATTTGACTTCACTTAATGAAGATGAAATTTTGAGTGTGCTGGAGTCGGATGGGTTTTCGCGTAGAATTTCGCTACATATTTTGGAGGTTTATGGAAGTAAATTGGATACGGATATGGATATGGAAGGCAAATGTGTTTGGAGACTGGATGAGAAGAGGGTCTGTGTCCATTTTGCTAAAGGTGTTTTGAAAGAAGGGAAAATGAAGATGGACAGATTTATGGAGGAATGGGTACAGAAGATTCCAGCTAGGATGTCTGCAGATTTTGAGATGTTGGAAGGGGAAGTTTTGGTAGAAAAACTTGGAGTCGAGACATGGGTCCGTGCGTTTAGTGTCTCTTCTTTACCTCTCACTCCTGCTGACCGATTTGCTGCCCTCTTTCGAGAGAAACAAAAGTGGGAAATGAAAGATCTTCATCCTTACATCAGGTTTGCTTCAATTCTCTCCTGTTCTCTGTCTCATTTTTTCTATCTAAAAATAGATACTACTTTATGTCACTAAGATTAAGACATCATAAATAATTGGAGATTTTTTAGGCTCCTAGTAAATCTATTTTCGGATGGCAATTTCAATTCATATTGCATATCTATTAATTTTCTTCCAGGGATTTACGAGTACCAGGTGTCTCTGCCGAAGGTTTGCTTCTCAAGTACACTCGAAGAACACAACCTACACCGGGGGCTGAACTTATTTTAAGCGCAAGATAATCTCCAATGCATTTCATTTGCTGTCTCGGTTCATCATATATTAAGTGTGAGTGATCTTTGACCAGTTGTTTTCAAATGGGATATTCATACTCCTTGAATATATCATCTTTAGTTTTACCTAAACATTAGAATATTGTTCGTCTTGTATCTTTGACCAGTTGCTTATATTGTATCTGTACTAGGTTTGTCCTCCGAAGTCCGACATTATTTTAGTAACAGTCACATTGTAGTAAACTCAGACGATATAAGCAAAATGGCTGCTGAACTTATTTCTGTACCCATGAAAAGTCAGGTGGATCTCGGTTGTGCTCTAGGTTTATGACGTGATAAATGAATTGGTCCTTAAATAGTCGTATTTAAGTTGGAAATACAGTACTGTGACCTACTTTTATAGTGTAATGCAGAAGGATGTACTTGTTCACCCATGGTTAGCTACCTTAAACGGTTTGACTATCTTTGATCATTGTTCACTGAGTTGAGTTCGTCAATCTGTGCTTGGTGAGACCCGACTGTCTTTGATTAACTTGGTGATACAACCTAGTATTTCAGACTTGCAGTTTGCTGTTTGTCAAGTCTCCAGATGTGCCAAGTGTACAAGTCAAAGGGCACTATCAAGTCCAAATGATGAAAACGCTAAGCCATATTTCCAGGCCTTGTCGAACTACCTTATTAATATTAAATATACAAAGAATTAAGAAACATAAATGATATGATCTCTACGTGTACGGCATTTAACTTTTCAAAATCCAAACCTCAATAAGAACTTAATGCTTACAGACTTAGTTGGCTAATTCTTCCCTATGAGTTATTGCAGTTTCCAATTGGCGTTATTTTCCACAAGATCTAGGTTTTTGCTAGTTAAGATTTACATTTCAACTTCTGCTTTGTTCGTTCACTACCTGATGACTTCTACCTTCTCTGTAGGTTTGCATTTCGTATGCTTCTACCTTCTCTGTAGGTTTGCATTTCGTATGCAGTACCGCATCAGTACTCTAGCTTGAAGGTATACAGGAAGAGGCTTATCATTAAGTCGTCAGTATTCAACAGACCAGTATTTAGAAGTTTTTCGATGTCTTTGTTCTTCTTGTCAGGAAAGAAAGCTTGCATTTACCATTTGTATTATTTATTTTACTAAAATCTGAATCTGTGGTGTTGGTATGTTGGAATCAAGTATGGGGATAGAGGGATTTGAGTACACTCATCTGGTAACCTAGGAACGTCCAAATTGATTCATATCTGACATGAGCTGGTGGAGCAACTGATACCAGTATCAGTTCCTCTATCCATCCCTACGAGTCGGTGTTTTCATGTTTTATAATCATCATCTGAAGAGAAGATTATTCTCTTTTTTTCGAACATACACTAAGAGGGCATCTTAGTCTGGACCAATCATCATATTTACATCTTCTCTTCCTCAAAATTGGGGGTTCAAAACTAAGTAATGAAAATCCAAATCAAACAAGGCAGGAACATACAAAAGTTTGAACAAAATCTATTTAGTCTAACAAATCTTCTCTTCCTCAAAATTGGGGGTTCAAAACTAAGTAATGAAAATCCAAATCAAACAAGGCAGGAACATACAAAAGTTGAACAAAATCTATTTAGTCTAACAAAATCTTTAGTTTGATAAGGAAATATCATATCCAGAAAAAACACAGAGAACAACAATTTAATGTGGACTCAGACGAGGGCACCCACTGAATCCTGCAATTCCTAATAAGCTCTCCTTTTTTTTTACTATTGAACACTGGTGTAAATTGTAGAAACTTTCAGAAGAATTTCAACTCTACTCTTGGTCAAACTCGTATGGAATAATCTCTTCTTTAACATCCAGAATTTCCTCGACCTCAACTTCTTTGGCTTCATATTCTTCTTCATCATCACTAGCCTCACCATCTCTTAACTGCTGCCTCTCTAACTTCTCCTCTTCATGAATTTGTTTCCATTTCATGATCCAAGATTCCCATGATTCTTGCAGCTTCCTTCGCTTTTCTCTATCCTGCTCACTCAATTGGGCACTGACATCTTGGTCCTCAATCTCATACTTCTTGCTGTATTTCTTGAGGTTCTTAGCAATTTCTTCTTCTTTTTCAGCGGTCAAGAAAGATGGTGGCCTTGGTCGCCACAAAAACTGCAAGATGGAAAAGTTTATACACAATTAGGTTTCAGGGGTTCAGCGTTTGAAGAGCATAAACAATAAAGATAAGTATATGTTACCTGATAGAAATGATCCCTTGAGTGCCTGTACAGTAGCTTTCCGTTGAAAGACCAGATGTTGAACCCGTTTTCCATTTCATGAATGGAAGTAACAGCAGTTGCAACATACCTGCACATATGCCACAATCCAAAAGGAAATTATATTTCTCATCCGATATATGTACCAAAAAGAGGAAATGGGATTATGCCCTAACAGTCTAATACCCACTAAAGAGATAATCCGCATACTGTAGAGAAGGTTAAGAATACTATTAAATAATTTTATTAAACTGCTGGTACCTTCCAGTGGGATCCCATTCGATTTCTGTTGCCATAAAATGCTCCCCAGTGGCCATGGTTTCAAGCTCGTCAACATTGTAGAATTCCAACTGCCCATTGAGATGTTTCAACCCAGCAAGAAGTATAAAACGTCCAGAAGGTGACCAATATAGCGCATTTGCATTCTTTCCTTTTAGCGTTGTGAGCTTTGAAACACGCCCAGTATTTGTAGCAGTTCGCATAGAGTAAAAGCTAATATCTGTCCTAGAGGATTCTCCATGGATAACAGCAAATCTGTGTCCTTTAGGCTCCCAAGCAAAAGCCATGATCTTATCATTTTTGTTCTCCAGCTCGAGAACCTCAATAGGAATGTCTCTTTCTTTGATTCGGAAAAGCTCAAAACCAGTATACGTGCTTTTCTTGGTTTTCGTATACCTGTCAACCTTAACTGCAAGGTATTCTCCATTGCTTTGCCAGTACATTTTGCAATCACTGACACTGAAAAGATTCTTCTGCCTGAGTTCCTCTTTACCAGGAATTTGAAAAAGACTCACCTGCGAATAAAAGGCGCAATAGAATAATACAAATAAGAAGCGGAATTATGAAAGGAATATACATGAAGAACTTCGGTACTCACTCTAGCGGGTTGGTTGCCTCCACCTAGCTCAGGAACAAAGAGAGCAATGATGGGATCAGCAGGTGACCAACTGAAGTCGAGCACATTTTCAACCTTCAAAGACTTCTTATCAATAAGAGTGAATGTCTCTGTCTCATATACGGAGATGAAATTCTTTCCAAGTTTGGCAAAATACTTATCGTCTGTTCCACCACCCCATCTGAATAGTAAAAGATGAAGAAAAAAAGTTAATCAGTCATTTGTCAACCTTTTCAATGAGTACTTAAAGTATCACAATATCACAGAAGGATCAACCACCTAAAAACGGGCCATGAGACTCCCGATACACCACCAGTTCCACCAGTAGCAAACTCATCAGCGCTTCCCTTGAAATCACGCATTACTTTACCAGAACGTACGTCAAAAATGTTCAAGATAACCCTCTAGAGCAAAAAAAACACAACACCTTCAGATATGCTTAATATCAAGGAAAATAAAAACATATAGAATAAATGCAAAGTGTGTCTGCTCACATGTGTATCACGAGGGTTGCTAGGTTCATGACTGCTATATGTAACCAAATATTTTTCCCCAGGAGAGAAATCAATGAGCTTAACCTGCAATCGACAATATCAATATTACTAAATGCAGAAAAAAATAGAAGAAAAAAAATGAAAAGATGTATAACTTGGACAAGGATATAACCTGTGGATGGGCATATCGTGAAAGGCGGTCAAAGGTGGCTGCACCACCCCACACTGCAGCACCTTGTCTGTGAACAGTGGCTAAGTATGTCCCAAGTGGAGACCACTGAACAAAACTCTCAGTCCAGTACTGCAAGCCAAAAGAAAAAAAATTACTTAAAAATGAAGTTACAAAACCTCCGAGTTACTGGAATAGCACAATATGTTATCAAACTATGTACAACGAGATATTAAAAGTTTTGTGCAAAAGATTGTTATATTTACTTCACGGCGATAAACTGGAACGGGCATCGATTGCCTGGGATCGTTCCAAAAGACTTCAGTATTGTGATGTGCACGTATAACAAACTGATCACGTGCTTTTTCGTCAGTCAACCATTGTTGTAGATTTTCCTGTAACAAACATGCAGATATTTGAGTAAGGGAAAATAACAACAAAACCGCAACAACATAGAACTAGACCAATAGTATAACACCCAACACACTAAATCATCATTTAGATAAAACAGCTCAAGGAATAATTCACAACTATAAGGAGTAACAGCTGGAAAACTTATTCTGCATAACAGAAAATAACATATGAAAACCATTCTGTTGTACAACTGCTTAAAATAAAAAGCTTCAGGGTGGAAGATGCTGTAAAAGTAGGACTTATTATTCCATAACAACCAGAAAACAAAGAAACTAAAACTGTATACATAATTGGTCTAAATTTATTATAATGTATCCCCAGAAATTTATGGTCTCAGACTCGACTACTATTAAATAAAATATCTGAAATTCAGCAGATCTATATAGACTATAATTCAATCTTCCTCTGATTTAATTTAACATTAAGAAACGGATTAAAAGAGGTACCCCAGGCGCATATGGCTTAATTTCAGGCGGAGCCCATTCATCGGGAACTTTCATGAATTTGTCGAAGTCATCGAACAAGTTGACTGCAAATATATGGGCTTTGTCCAATTTGTAGCCATGAGTCCTTTCCTTGGCAAGCTCAGCTTCCTGTCATAGTGAAAGTAAATAAAATGCGACACTGTATTTACAAATACAAAATAGGTACATTACATGACAACTTGATCTCAACTAAATCAAGTTTCCCCAAGTTTATAATATTGGAGAATCAAGATATACAGTTAATAATTGAACCAATCTAGGTTTCATCAATAAATCAAGATCGAGTAAGAGAAAATACCTGAGGAGTATTATATTCGATGAAACAATAACCTAGAGTTTTCTGTGTTTCAGGATTAACAGGCATCCATAACCCATCTTCCTTAATAACACCAATCTGGCTGTAAATCTTTTTAACAACGCCTTCCAACTTATCATATTTCTCAGGAGGAACTACTGGAAGATTATCAACAACAATTATATTACCAAATCCTGATTCAAACTCTAAACTATCTTCCTGGCGGAGTTTTTCTTCATCGTCACTAAAATATAAACAAAAAACATTCAAATCCGTTTCTAAGCATGAAAAAAGAAAAATCAACAAACAAAATTAGGGGTTAAAAGGGATTTACCTTGGAATACCAAAATCTTCACCAGGTGGTAACTGAATCGAATCTAGATCGATTTGTCTAATATCAATTCCAAGTCTATTTCCAAAAGCTTCATTGTCTGTCATTGACATACCTTCTACCATGTTTGATTTGTTCAAAAGAAAGCTACTGCGGTGAATCTCAAACCCTAAATCAAAACCCTGGAAGGAACAAGTAGAGATAGAGACGACAGTATAGAGGATAGATATTGAAATATGGTGCTAGCTAGGGTTTCTGAGATATTCAGTAACAAATAAATAAGCCCATATAGCGGAGTGCGAGATGTAGACCAGGTATAAGCCCATAGGGCTACCTAGCCGATTCCAAGTGAAAATAATGACATGAGAATGAGTGGCATGGCAAACCAGTCCCAAACGAACGATATTGTCAATAGCGGCAGATTTAAAGACTATATCGCTGGATATAAAGCTAATATCGCTCAATGAAATGTCTAGCTTCAACTGCCAGTTTTCTGTCACATATAAATAGGTATTTTTTTTAATTTAAAACTCACACCAAAAATTTTATTAAATTTTTTTTCTTCTATTTCTTTGTTTCTCAATCTCTTAAATTTTCTCAAATGGCACAATTTTAAACCCATCTTAATTCGGAAACGCATCTTGATTTTTCTGGAGTAGTACTTGAAGGTGATGTTAAGAATATATGTGATTAGTTATTATCATAGTTATAAAAAGGTATGGAACAAAGGCTATCAAACGAACGACGTTTAATTTTGACCCGATCCGAAGGTCAGGAAGCTCCGGATGGAGTAGTCATTAGACGGATAAAAAGGACTCACGGTATTGTTAAGCGGGTCGGTGTGCGGAATCCAAATAGGAGGTGTTTTATTCCCGACATAAAACCAATACTAATAGTAATAACAAGCCAGTTTCATTGAGTTTCCTGCAACTTTTGATCTTCTTCGACGCCCTACTTTTCGATGTTCATTAACAGATAATCAGAATTCAGGGATAGCGTAGTCATCAATATAATTATTTCCCGCGATTTAGCAGATATGTCGCGAAAGCATGATTGTCTCACCCTTAATAGTAAAGGTTCGACATCTCAAGCGATCCGTCAAACGAGAGAGAGGTGAACAACATTGTTGTCCTGATTGTTCAGTTTTTTAAGGATCAGGATACAGTCAAGAAAATCAATGTAAAATCAGTAGTTGATGCTCACCTTTATGGGTTCTAATAAGGTAAATTTGTAATATTATTGCAATTTAGGGTATTAGCTTTAGGCAAAATCAGTGTTTTCTTTATGGCGTTTTCTGGGTTTACCAAATTCTAGAGTTTTAACCTTTTCGTCTTAGTCATCGACTGTTATTGGAGTTGATGTTACTCCTCCTCCACCATTTGCAACTGTATATCCATAATTTCAGATGCTGATAATTAATTCAATGAGGAAACGGTGTTGCTTTTGTATCAACTGAACATATTTTATAGTCTATGCTATAATTGCTGAGGTGAGTAGTACAATATTCATCTTCATCTTAATATTATTCAGTTTATTTATCTATTCACTATAAGGTATAAGCTAAACCCCGACTCATGAAAATCGGGTTTGGATTCAGTTTTGTGGGTATTCAATCATAATGTTAATGGAATTTTTAGTGAAGATCTCTTTTTTGAAACCAAAATAAGGTAAACTTTTGGGTAATTGGTAAGAGATCACTGATCTGGTACGTTGCTATTTTTCATAATCAGTGCAAGTTCTGTAACTATGCTTTCCTTTTCACTTTTCCAGACATAGTTATTGTCTTCTTAACTTCCAAGTGTTGCATATTACGGATAGAGCTATAGTTCTGAGATCCTGGCAATAAAAGCTACAGCGCTCTGCATGCCCAGGGGAGATGAAGTGTATGGTTCCATACTAGACGTTACCGGATAGTCCTTCTTCTGCTAGATTAAAACAATTATTATTTTGTTGTTACCGGATAGTCTTTATATGCACCAGATGATGCCAGATAGTCTCCATATGCTCCAGATGATACCGGATAGTCCTGTTCTGTCGTTCCGAATAGTACCATGTGAACATCGTAACTCAGACTAAAACAATCAGGAAAAAACCGAAATGGTATGTTAATCTTAACTCTTAAGATTTACAATACATGTTAGTTATATTTCTATAAATTTGAATTTTTTGAATGAAACGATGGGATTGTAGCTTCAGATTTGTAAAATGACCCAATTTTAATATGTTTGTTTGTCGGAATGAATGTGAAAGAGGTTGAAGAAGTAAAAGGGATGGAACTGGCCTCTGATACTGATGAAATTCATACGAATTTGAATGAATCTTTGTGATGGAGAAGTGTAGTATGGTGGTTAAAATGTTGATGTCCAAACTTGCGACTAACTATATACAATTCCTCATCCTTTTACAAGGGTATTGTAAGTATAACCAACCACGTTGTCCATTTGTAATGTTTTATTGCTCGAGTTTTACTTGAGTTACAGTATGTGAGCATGACAACATCACGTGGATCCCAAAATTATCTCAAAGCATGTATAGAAAATAAATTTTTCACTGGAACAACGATTACTCTTGGTCTTGATTCGATTGTATATTACTATTAGGGAAAACTGGTGACATTGAATCATTCTCTCAAGTCAAGTTGTTGACATGTTTGCTTAGTCTTGTTGCTTATTTGAGCCACATGCGTACCGCCGTCAGATCTCGGTGTTGTTGCTACTAAATCCATTGTCAGAGAGGTACTCAAAAGTTGAAACTATTGAAATATTTTAAAAAATGTTTACTAAATTGTTATATATGACCCTTATTCATTCTTTCAACGGATAGTTACCATAATTAATTAAACCGATCGAGTAAGAATATATTCAAATTTTCTAAGATCGAATTTCAAATTCTATTTAACTCTACAAAAGTAATATGATGGATTTTTTTTTATGAATTGAAAACAGAAAACCAATCGACAATTTTGTTACATTTAAACCAATGGTCTTTTTGAGTACAAACTGTGCAGCTTTGTCGTAAAAATTCCGGGAATACAAATCATATATTGGTGTTCACTGATAATTTATAGGCAAAAACTATTGTCTCAATTCCTCTACTGTTGATTTCTTCTTGAGAAATGAACCTCAATCAACCTTAACAAAGAAAACGGTACATTTATTTCAAAGTAAGTTTCACCATTAAACATTTGAATGTTGTACCTTACATTCGATAAACGGGATCACGAATAACGAGTTGTTACTCCATTTTGCATCTATTGGAGATTGTTGTTGGTATCGAACAACTCAAGTTTTTGCAAAGTATTTTTAGTAGAATAACCAATGCAATTACTTGAAAACTAGGATGCATGCAAAGCGAGACATTTTTAGAATTATTTTTTTCTGGCTTTCTAACAATTAATTTCTTCTTCTTCATTTTGTCAGGTCACTAAATGTCTAGGATGAACTTCAGTTTTGAATGCACCGAGGTAACATCATCGGTCAGTCAAGCGGGGATGCATATGGCACCATAATCTTTTCTTCACTCTTCTTCTTTCTCAACCAGCTAATGGTTTTTTGTTTTCTTGGTGATGGTAAGTCTGTTTTTTATTAGTAGAAAGATGAAGAGGTGGGTTATAGGATTTACAAC
The DNA here is from genome assembly GCA_023529315.1 of Papaver bracteatum. NCBI lineage: Eukaryota > Viridiplantae > Streptophyta > Magnoliopsida > Ranunculales > Papaveraceae > Papaver > Papaver bracteatum. The sequence goes on from JAJJWX010000603.1 coordinate 3,235,038, forward strand.
AAGAAGATGGTTTGACGGTGTGCACAACTAACGCAGGTAAAATCAGTCTTCCCTTCTCACTTTCTTCAACTTATTTTACTTTCTTCAACTTCTTTTCTCTGTCTTAGTGCATGCCTTCATTATAATGCAAGTTATTATTTTAGATGAACCGTACCTCTCCCTCTACATGTATACTACCACTTCTTTCCATTCTCCCTTTCTCGGTCATGTTCTTTAGTAAAGATAAAAGCATTTTTTTCTTTTTCTTTTTTTATCTTGGTGATGCTAAGTTTGTTTTCATCTCATTTTACTATGAAGTTCAAACTTTCATCTATTAGTGCATTGATTCCATGTATTTCATATTGGAAGCTTTTTTTAATTTTGGTTTCACTTGCTTTTAGGACAATATGCATGGTTTAAAATCAGATGTATTTATGTATGAGATTATATTCCCTCTGATTCATATACTTATGTTGTACATATCAGGAAAAACTATTATGATCCATATGGACACCTTAAAGGGACATGGTAGTGTACATATATAACCGAGTGTAGAACAAGAGGCTCATTAAATTGTTGCAAGTGCCAAAAACGATAAGCATATCATAAGTTAAACTATTATCCTCAATTATTATTTGAATTTCTCTCAAATTAATTAACATGAATTGATCACAGTTAGTAGATAGTAGAAACTTGAAAGGTTTGATTTTGGATTATTATTTTTTTGGCATATGTGTAATGAGTTTGAAATTGTATATAATTAACATTAATCACTCAAATATTGTGTATTGGTAGTAAAAAAAAAATCACGATTGAAGCAAGCAGAAGAAAAATCAAATGGAGAGATTGCATATTATCGGGCTATTCACTGGCTGAGTATCAAAGAACAGTGTCATTTTGCGATCAGAAGAAAATGAGTTAGCATGGGATTCAGATCCCGTTGTTATATACTCAAAGAGTTAATCCAACTTCTTCCTTTCTAACCAGTTCTTTCTATTTGATAGGGAAAAATTGAAACTGTTTCACGAATGAACTCTTCCACAACAGTTTTAGGTGTTTCTGAAGCTATTCAATCTAGGTAAAGGAAAACAAAATAATGATAATAATTGGATATCAATATTGTTAACAATAATGATTTTCAATTTTGTTTCTACTATAATTTTTTGCATCAATTTCTGTTTAGAGGGTTGATTGAATTAATGGTACAATGGATAGATGGTTAGCTCTTATATGTTTAATGGGGAAGGTTCTTTAGAATCAATGCTGGCAAAGAGTGTGGTGGTGAAAGAGGTGGGTGCAGTAGGATTGATGCTAATAGATGAAGAAGATATAATCTAGCCATTTTGAACCACATAGTTAGATATTTCCTTCTTTTGCTTGCAGCTGGATGAAATATTTGGAGCTTCGGTATGTATGCAAGGTATTATTCATCTTAAGTTTTTGTTCTAATTAGAAAAAAGAGTTTTGGAACAATAAAGAACAATGTTCGCAAATTTAAACTCTCACTGTAATCTTTCCACTTTATTTTTTTTTGGGTTTTTTAAAGCGTGAATTTGTTTCCTATTTAATGATTTCCTCATTATATACGTGCATCCTTTTTGTTTGCTTCCCCCGTAAGTACTCATATTGTCATCGGCAGATCTGGCTTCTCTTTTAATTCTTCTAGATAATGTAAAAAAGCTTATCATGATACATTATAGATGGATTTTTTTTGGGAAGGAGGACAACTGCATGCAACACGATATCTATTGACTTGGGATTATACTGTTAGGGAAGTATGTGTTCATGAAGCAGGGGATCAGGTAAACGTTCTTCTTGTTGTGTATTCATTTATGCTTACAAAATCATTTATACTTGTTGTCTTAGCTCAAAAGGAAGAGCACGTGGTTCTCCACCATGTAGTTGCGGGATCGACTCCCACAAATGGCATTGTTATTAATTTGTTTAGGATAAAATATTTTTAAGCCTGTTTGGCATTGTCACACCTTGCAGATTTCCAACCGATAACATTTTTTTTTAAACAATGAACAACTTTTCTCATTTTATTTAATTTGTTGTGGACAGGAGCAGTGGGAGCTTGGCTTGCTGGTTCTTACAAATCAACTGGAATTTAGAAAAGTATTGGTGGATTTATTGGTATATTTTCTTGAAAAGTTGATCTTTATATAATATCTCATTCACCTTCATTACACTATGTTTTTTTTACAGGTCATGGTTTGGGAGGATGAAAAAAACCTGTGGACAAAGAGCTTTCATCTAGATCAAATGTTCGGGCAGTTGGTCTTCGAGGCGACCAGATAATTGTTATTTTAGAGCAGAAGACTTTCATGTACAATTTCAGGTTAGATGAAGCTTTTGCATCAAACTGAAATTTCCCCAAACCCCAAGGGACATAGTGAAGTATCACATGTCTCAGGGTTAGTGGTAGTTGCTTTGCCAGGACTTCTGAAGGGGGAAATAAGGGTCGAGAATTATGACTAAGAAGGCTAACTTCATTATTGCTCATGATTCAAACATTGAATGTTTGTCACTAACACAAAATGGCAGTTGCTTGCTACCGGCAACTCAGAGGGAACCTTGGTTAAAAGTTTTAAACTTTGTCGCAAGAGGTATGTTTAGTTTACAAAGAAACTCTTATTTTTCTCGCACTGAAAACTATTTTATATATAGCATTGTTGCCTATTATGTATGATCCTCCTACGATTTAGTAGTTTTTGTAATAAAGATCCCATGTGCCTATATAACAAAACGAATTTGTTAATTTGCTATAACAGGTTCACCCACATGATTTGAAAGAAAAATAAAGGTGTTGTTGTCAACAAGTTCATGTTCAAGAACTCTTTCACTAGGATAACCCTCTCAGCACCAAGATCACACCCGTTGTTGCTCTAAGAGAAACCCAACATCTAATATTTTTTTGGCAAAATTCTTAGTGTAGGTGCGGCCGTTGTTGTCAACAAGTTTATATATAGGTGCAGGTGCTGCTGTTCCAAATGTTTTTTATGCATCGCGCATACTGATTGTCAGTGATTCAAATTGGACCAACTAAAAGATTCATTATGAGCTTATTGAGCTGATTCAAAGTACGTAAAGGTCATGTAATCATGATCTCCAATCAGCAGTTATTCAGGTAAATATCATGTGCAAAGGGGAATCATATGTAGCCTATACTAGGTGGATGTTCATGTCTTTATAGGTGTGGTTGTTAATGAGTGGAAGTATGAGAGCGATAAATTCACGACTTTTAGACAGTGGCTTGATTCCTGCAGGTATTTGTTTCCAAAATCTATTTTAGTAACCCCTGTTTAGATCTATATTGTCTTAATTTGGATCTTGGTAATCAGTATGACCCGTAATTGTCCATGAAACAATGAACTTTGGTTCCTTCTGAAAAGAAAAGGGTCGGGATCGGTAAACTATGAGTCTACCAAAACAGAGGGAGTAGATGAAAATGTAATTGCAGCTTCATCAATATGATGTTGTTCTGTATTTCTTTCTTTAGAATCCGTCTGATCCTTTTTACAAATTGTGTTATTGCTTACTTTAAATCATTGTATGTTAGCACAACATTACACGGTTCACTCATGTAATCATTGTACTTGTTGTCTTAGCTCAACTGGAAGAGCACATGGTTCTCAACCATGTAGCCGTAGGTTCGACTGCCACATATGGCATTGTTATTTGAGTAGGCTGAAATTTCACAGGCTTCTGTTGACAATATTATCTCATCATTACATAGTGCAACACATGAATTAATAAGGGTGTAATATATCATTATAGTACTTGGGAAACATCTAAATGGAACAAGCTATTTCAAATTCTTTGATATTCATGTGTGCAGGGTAGATAATTCAACAAGTAAAGGATATTTTGGGGCTTGGGAGTATAACAGGTCAAGACTCTTTCCATTCCTCCAATTTTTTTATAAAGTCGGGACTGGGTTCTCTAATTGAGCTGGAAAGGAATCAAGTTGAGGTTATGTTTACAATTCCCATCACATCTCCTGCTTATAGATTATTTGATTGTGTTGATTTTCCTCTGTGAATGCATGTGTTTGGTTGTTATGTTTATTTCGTTGTATTAACCTATAGATTCTATTTGCACTTGGAAGTATATATAGTCAAGGCCATTATTCTATCTTCAACAACTGTCAGCTTTTTATTGTTCCAGTTAATTCACATCAATACTTGAGAATCCAGTGGCATCAGGAAAATCTGTTGAAGTTATGTCGTACTATGATACTTTGCGAAAAAACTACCACAAATACACTGTGCCGAGGAAACCACCTTCAACACTCAACTACATGATATTGGGTTGTAGGTAAAGGAAATTTAATTTACATTTGGAATTTGGTGTATTGTTACTCCACTCGCTTTAGTAGTTTCTTTCATTTGTCTTTGAGAGGGACAGGTAAATCAGCTCTCCCAAAATAACAATTTTCTTGGTCCTACAAGGGGTTGGGAAGAATTTGTAGGTTTAGTATGGTTGCAAATTGTATAAATTTTATTAGACCAAGATCTCAGTAATTTCTTGCTCTATAAATATGCATTTGTGTTTTCCTTCAGGAAGAAAATTCATTTAATTATCAGTCATTTATAAGGCAGAAGCCGTCCCAAAGAAGATACCTGATCTGATGAATGATGAGAGACTAATAAGGTTTGACATTCAAATTTTCAAGAATACAGTTAAGGAATCAAACTCTCAGGTACAAAAGTGGATAAACTATGATGTCTTATAATTCAATTGTACTTCTCAGAATGCTATAATATGTAGTCATTACTTTGAACTACATAATATTGAATGCCTTACAATGAGAGTTAATATAAAAAATTGATCATATGCTCTAAATTGATGTCTAACATTCAATGTCTAGATTCAAATCTAGCGATTCATACCATATTATATTAGACAGCTGAGAATGTAACTTCACTTAGCATGTTGTTTTATCCTATATCTTTTTTTCTTTCTTATCCTATATTAATTGTTTGATTTGATTCCATGGAGACTCCTATTAATTACCATATATTTAGGCTATGTTATCGATTAAGAGACTCTTGAGGTCCCTCTCAATTATCGTTTTGTTTGATTCAATTTCTAATCTGCCATCAAAACAAAACGATATGGTTGTTTTCTTAGCTACGGTTTGATCGTTATAGCTAATATCCAATGTTTTTAAATTTCCAATTGTTAAAATCATTCAAATTTATTTTGATTAATTTTGATTAAGGTTTGTTTGTGTGAATGATATAGATCAATCGGTATGTGCGCTGGGATTATAGATGACCATAATGAATTTATATAGAAGAAGCTAAAAGGAGACAATGTAAATTAGATGATTTATTTTTTCTTCCATTACCATGCTACATATCGCATAATATCATTGTAGTTTCTTCGTGGCATCATATTACCATCTATTTTATTGTGTGGATTTCTAAGATTCGTTTGGATTTGAGAACGATTATGAGTATGCGGTTTTAAACTGTTATCAAAATTTTCATCGTTCGCGGTGATTATTTCAAATTCTCCATAAGGTTCCATATGGTACAATATATATTGTTTCTTTCTTATGAGACCGATTATGATTATGTATTTTTCAGGCTATGGAAGGGCCTATTATTTCATGATGGGGCATCAGTGGGTTGGAAAATTCTAAAAGCTAGCTTTATGAGGTATGTGGTATGCATTTATAGCTTTCTAACTATTTTACAGATTAATAACCGCTTGACGATTGATCATGTCATTTTCGTTATGAAAGTACAAAATATTATGAAAGTTTTGATTTTCGTTAGGTACAGTTGCATCTATATAGAATATCGAGGGTTTATATTTTTTTCTCACAATGATTTTCCCTTGATTGATTTTAAGGCAAACATAAAAAAACATCTGCTGATTATTTAAAATTAATATTTGTTAGGTTTTTTTCCTCACAATTGTTACATTATCCAGGTGTTTAATGAGACAAAGTAGTTGGACATATCTAAGTTTTGGTTAAAATTGTGGAGGGATTAAACACAGGGTTAGGCGCATCCAAGTCAACGATAACGACTGAGTGCAACGTTGTTACGTCTTAGAAATCAGTTGGAATTATAGTTTTCTTGATACACGAATTTAGTATCAAAAATCATTTTAAGTTTTTCATATGCATAGCCATGGATAGAGGCCAGTTGCTTAGAAGTAGAAATACATGATGTGTTCTGATTTAACCAAGATACCTAACAACTAAATTCAATAAAAATAATATCTATTTTGTATTCCGATGGAGGTGCACCTAGATCATAATTACTTATTGTTTTGGTTGACTATAATAGTGCTTCAAATGAACATGTGTAGGCTGGCATCCTTTCCGATTGAGGTTTACCCTTTAAGGGGAGTACTCTTATTAGAATTTAAAGTGGGAGTGCAGTTTTATTAGAATTTAAAGTTGGACACCCATTGGAAGTTCTAAGAAGAAATCTGTCAAACTAATCATCACAATCATTAATGACTTAAAGGTACAAAGCGGGGAAATGAGATACATGTGTCGAAGAGAGGTTGTGGATTTTTCTCCGTAAAGATAAACCTGTTAAATTTTTTTTTTTTTTGGGTGTGCTTTTACATATAATAATTAACATGTTTTTAATGATAAGCAAGGTAAACTGTATCAATTATTTTCCTTTCTTTTTTTCACTTTTCAACAAATGTGAATTTGTACTCTCTGTGAAGGTTTGCAGTTGTCGTACACAGTCAGTCTGAAACAGTTATGTAAAGGCTGACTTACGTATAGTAATATTTCCGAGAGTTATGGTACTCTTGAAAAAATTCGATTAACTAAAATGTGTATTGCTTGAAATTATTGGAGATTCCGTGTCAGATTGGTATATGTAATGTGCTACCAGAGGTTGTGTCAGAGAATTTACTAAAAGTTAATAGAGGTTTTGTGTCGGCGGTTGAGAATATGACGAGTGATCCACCTTAGAGGTTGTTGTTCGAATTTGAACTTTAGAGGTACGTTGGTGTTGTATGGAGAGAGTGATCAATTGTTTTCTTATAGGGGCATGTAATTCCAAGTGAACTATGTGGTTTACTATAGTTGCTTATCAAATAGTAATATTAAGTGATCTTTTTTGTTTTTAATATCCTTCATTATCATATGTATTGGTCTGAGTAAGATATAAAATCCTAATAAAACGTTAGTTTTGGATGTTCGAATCAAACTAAGGTATAAGGAATATATTTGCTTCGATCAAAATTTTAGCAGTCGTGAAGAACTTAACTTCTTATTTCGTTGATTTTTCCTCATTGGTCCTCAATAAATTCTTAGAGACAAAAGGTGAAGTCTATGATATAATGAAGTAACATTTGTCAAGCTCTGGAGCATTACTACTTTTTCTAGAGGGACTTGACATGATGATCTTACTGCTTTTTAGTTGAACATACAAATTTGTGGTGAATATATTACAGTCTTATTTCGTTTGTGTTTTTGAGTTTATTCACCCATTACTGGTGGGTATAACACAAATTAATAAAATTATTAGCCTAAACACTCAGCGTACTTGAAAGATCCATCGAAACTATCACCGGTGCATATGAATACCTCAAACCTGTTGATATTACATGATCTGAAGTCGTGGTTGGGTTAATTGAGTTCTTAAGGGTTTTAAGAAGTAATATCCAATGTCACCACCACCATCACCACCACCAGTCCTGTTATGATCGAATGTTACACCCAATTCGTCTCTTTCTATTTATTCCCTTATGAAGTATCTAAACTACTATTAGTTATCATTTCCATCAGAATTGATGATGCAATCAAAAAGCTTTATCTTCTTATAAGAAACAACGAGTTGCTACTCTTACCCTTCCCATGTATAGGGAATATGATGGAAAGGGACGAGAAAGCTAAGGATGGTGAACATTCACTTCTTTGTAAATATAACTTGCATATATGGAGAAGAAGGATGGTTGTTTGCATATAACTTGCAGGTATGTACCATTTATCTGTTAAAAAATAATAGAGGTGTTGGCCAATGCATACACAATACCAAACTGAGTTAGGCTATCATTTGATACCGATGTTAAATAGTTCGATAGTTATAAATGAGGATGTTGAGTTTTATGAACTTGATTGTTGTGCTAAATTTCTTTAGTGATGTTTGTGCAGGTTAGCATCAGTTTGTTATGTATGAAGAATAAAGAGAAGGGTGCCGTGATAGATACAAATGAGTAAGTAAAATGGCGCTATCGCAATTTAATAATAGTCCTATAGTGCCTATAGAAGCATGTATACCAATCTTTATATTTGAAAACTTACCTATACCAATCTTTTTTTTCTTTTGAATCATGTATGCCAATCTTTGGGTGTGTTTATGGGTGAAAACTATTCCTGTTAATTTGGGTTGTGGATGAGGAATGAATTTAAACCAAAAACAAATGCACTGCGCGGTGAGTACTTGTAGATTCGAGAGATCAATCTGTGCAAGTCCGGCCTAAACCAAAAAAATGGTCGTTCCAGACTTGTGCGCTGCACGTTGTAAACCTCCAGACCAATACCCATGTATGTATCCCCCAGTTTGTGACATGATCGATGTCTTGAGTGTTTTTGGAAAACATGTAGCATGTTTTTGTGGCTTGTCAAGTCAGCCTCGGGAAACTTGCTAGCTTGGTGACCTTCGACGGCCGAGATTTTGCATCTTGAGAGGAGGGGAAACCGTTGATTGTTGCACTAGAAACCCTAATTAGCGCCCCTTACTAGAATCGTTGTAGAATTCTAGTACGGACTCGGATTTTGATGGTCCTCCCCTCCATTCCATACGGAAAAGAATTTCCTATTTCCTAACGCGGGAATATTTAGGTTTTAAGCTCGTTCGGGAGGAGAAAACAGCCCGAAAGAAAAACCCAAGAAGAATTTAGGAAATTGATACTTGTGAAGTATCGTGTGTATACTATGCATGTATTGCATTGAGTATATCCAGCATGGTTTGGAAGTTGCGCATGCAAACCCTTCCTTGACCGACCACATGGTGTGGTAAAGTGGCGAATGGTGATCACCATGACTCCGCACTGACTAATTAACTCCTGACCAGGGCTATATAACCGAGCTGGTGAAGTTGGAAGGATGAGATGATCTTTGATACACTCATCTGCGACACTTGGTGAAATTAGGGTTTCGAAGGAGGTGCGCAAGCACTGCTCTTCACCCTGACCAAAACCAGGCTTAGGGAACTATTCTGGACTGGCCGATCATGCATGTGTGTAGATGGTGTGACGGTGTAGGCGCCTATACCTACCGTCCCATAAAAACGTGATCTGGGTCACTCAATTCGTTTGGAGAAGTTGAGTGGTCGAGATCGAATCAGAAGATTAGTGCCACAAAAGTCGTTTCCCATACCATATTCGGGCGGGCGTTCCAAGGAGACCAGGCTTGGTCGGTCTTGGTCGACTCCTCCAACGTGTAGGTGGTAGGCTGGTGTTCACGCCTATGCCTTACCGTCCCATGAAAACGCGATCTAAGCCACCCAATTCGTCCGGAGAAATCGAGCGGTTGAGATTAGTTTGCAGCTTGGGAGGTGTGACCACGCATGTTGGAGCGAACGATTTGGGATAGCCAGGCATGGTATGCCTTAGCCGATCAGGTGAGGAGATAGATGGGTCCACGATGGTCATGTTGACATGGCCGGACCAGTTTTGATCTAATCTCGGACCCTCCATTCGTGCCGGAGAAGATGGACGCTCGTGATTTAAAACCCTAATTTTTGGGTTTCAAAGTCGTGCGTCATGCTCCATTCAGGCGCACGATTTGGAATGACCAACCATGATTGGTCCTGACCGATTGGTCAGGTATGTAGGCGGGCCTGCAGTGATTGTATTGACATACTCCATGCCCTTTGAATCTACATCTGCACCCTCCATCTATACCTGCGAAGATGGATGGTTGAGGCTATTTTGCGACACATGTAATGTGCCGCAGACCCTAATTTAGGGTTTTCCATCCATACTGCTATGGTTTGGACGTTTTGGAAAGCTAGGCCAAGGGAGGCCGACCATGCAGGGTCCGCGTTGGTTCAGCAGGTATTCCATACCTGCTTGGGGGTTATGGAATCGATATGGGCCATCCAATCAGGCTGGTGGAGTTGGATGGTCGCGATCATATCCATACTGATACGGTCATTCTGGATGCTCAATCGGGCTAGTATAACACACCGAGAAGGGCTCAATCGGGCTAGTATAACACATCGAGAGTTCAGCCTGTACGGGTATTTCGTACATGCTTTCATTATAAATCTTGGAGATTCGTGTTACTCTGCTAAGAGCAACACTCAGTCGTCATGCCGCAATGATAATGAGTACAGGAAATACAAGGCTGTTTGCGCATTAATTAATAATGCTGGAAATTCACAGGGTATATGGGATTGTTGCTACATGCGCCAACCTGGATGAATTTCGTGTATTTTAGAATGGGATTGTTGCCACATGCTCCATCCTAAGTGAATTAATAAAGTGAAGGAGTATCCATCACTCATTAATGGCCTTATCTTTTACAAGATGTTGGCGCACAATTTTTTGGCTTTTACAATTTTAGCCTTTAAATGAAAATCCACCATCAACATTAAGTCCCCTTCCTAGCACATAATGGTTACACTATTTTGGGGTAGGCATGGGATGGTGACAAATTTATACATTGAAATAACCAAGTTAAAGTGAATGCATATTTACCAGATAGGTGAACCTTGTCAGGCGTTGCCAGGGTTGTGAAGGAAGTAGGATCCAGTGAGTCGCTTTGGTTTCCTTCGCACCTGTCTGGGCAGAGCTCGGTCCCTTGGGTCAGGTGCATTCCATCTCATCATACTGCAGCTTTCTTCAGATACGTGCGATAAGCATTTGTGGATTGTTATCCCAAAATAGTAGCCTTCACAGGCGGTAAGCGAAGAATTCTTTTCTCCCGGGATTCTGTTGAGATTATAAAGAATCATCTCACGTAGTTGTTCCTTCTACATCTCAGATATTTCTCCGCACTTATCTGATCTTCTGATTGACTGATTGATTGATTTTTTTTTATAACTTCTTCTTCTTTGTTGTTTATCATGGAGGCGGTGGAGGAACATCCTATCACCTCTCCAGAAAGAAGCTTCGAAGTTGATAAGCCCGAAAACCATGCGCACGAAGAAGTAATGGCTAAGATTGATCTTCCACTTCGCGAAGTTGGCCTTGCCATATAGGGGATGTCTATTTTGCATCTGCGTATTGCCAGAGGACGCATCTGTGCACTTTCAGATGCGATTGACATGGAAGGACGGTGGAGGCGTTGCAAGCATCAGTAAGCGCAAGGGAGGAGAGATTTGCATCGCGGCTGAAGAGGCGGAGAGGTGAGCACAAACGACCTCCAAGTGAAAACAAGTGCGATTACCCAATCCAGAACGGTGTAATAATTCTTGATTCTGACACTGAAAAACCTGAATGTTTGAAAGCAGTCGGCCCGACCCCTGATGTTGACGTGGCCCTTGATGCTCCTACCGATGATGTTGGAATTTAGTGCGTTGTTGCGGAAACATATGATGCAGAGGCTGAGGCAGATCCATAAGGAGGAGCATTATCAGGTGGTGGCGTTGAAGCAAAATCTTATGTCAGCGCAGGCGCAGTTGAATCTCTTGACGGTTGAAACATCTTTACTTCCTTTACTCTTTTCTAGCATATTCCGTAATTTGTGAACATCTTTCTTGTACTCAGTGGCAGCCGAGTTCAAGGGTTTTCTTCCATTATTTGATTATTTGAATAGAGGTTTCTATGTTATAATCTTTCGTTAAAACTACATTCGAACCTTCTCAGGAACAAGGGTGCTTGTGCGCCTCCACATGCATGTAATTCCTTGACATAAAAGAAATAATGCCATAATAGAATATCACGGACATGTGTTCCTGACGCAAAATCTTCTTGTCTCTTGCTGGGGTGAGCAGCTCAAAGCTTCTTCCCTTTCCGCGTAACTCTTTTCAGGATTCTTTTTTTTTTTTGCTTAGGGTTTCTTTCTTGACCTACCCTAATGGGTTGATTTAGGCTGAACTTTGTGTCTTTAGGGTAAAGAGGTCCTTAGACGGAAATAATACTCCAATTAATTTGAAAATTGAAAACTGAATATTGAAACCCTAATCATGAATGCAAGTATTGCAATCATTTTCTAAAGGAATTACAAATACGATGTGAAATTGTAAATGGAAACATTCCGGAGGAAGTAGCACAGCGTCTTAAAGTGTGTAAGATGCTAGAAAGTGATAGCAGAGCGTCTTAAGTGTGGTAGGGTTTGAGCCACCGTGAGTGAATTATTACGCCTTCTATCTTGTCAGCATTGATGAGCTTGCAGTAGCCGCCTAGGATGATATCTGCTACCAGGTACGGTTCATCCTCCTTCTCGGCAGGCGAATTAGGTGAGGTAGCCATTTTCACCGTAATGCTTCCGACCTTGAATGTGGTTGCCTTTGTTACTAGGTCTCCAATTCCGAATTGGGTTTGGACGTGTAAACATCAAGGTCTTGGTTTTGTCGTCTTTAACCGAGATAGCTTCTAGAATCCGGATAAATTGTTTAAAGGGGCCGACCTCCCATTCGCATCTCTTAGACAAGATTGGTTTTTTGGCTAGAGCCAGTCCCCATGACTTATCAAAATGAGGGGCGGTTGATCGTAAAGAGGATTGCGTGACGAGACTTACTTGAGATCGGAACCTTTCCAACATATGCCGACAGGCTTTCTCCGGGAAGTTGTGTTGCACTGGTAAGTTGTTGGTGCGGTAACAAACATTCGTCAGGTCCAGAAGGCGTGTTGGAAATTCTTTCAGGTATCGAAGCCGGTAGAGGCCAGACTCCTAGCATTGCCTTGTTGTCATGCATCCAAGGGCGTCCTAGGATCATGTCATAGCTGTGATGTTCTTTGACTATGTAGAACTTTGCTCGTGTCGAGGCATCACCCGATTTGACTTCAAGATCAATGTATCCGTATGCATTTCTGAGTTCTCCCTCTGAATCTTTAACCATAGTTGGATGACAAGTAGCCTCTCGCTTCGGAATCTTAGCTGCTCTCAAGGTTTTGACGGTAATTATGTTAAATTCAGATGCCGCATTGACCAACACGCTGTCGAACTCGACATCTCTCAATCGACTGACGGTTAGGAGTCCCCAGTTTCCCTCGCTCGCGTCTTTCAGGAAAGATTGGGGTTTCTGGACTGCTTTCGGATACAAACTCCTGCCTGATACAATGCGGTTGAGGGACGTAAACATGTCTTGACGCTGTCCCTTGGAGAAATACAAGATTTCACACAAGTGCTCCATCATAGATTGTACAGTCTTGCGAACATAATCCCCGGAAATCATACAGCTCATAATAGGAAGAGGATCCCTGTGAACACCTTCGTTTCCAAGTTGGAGTTCTCCCGTCTCTATCTTTTCCCTGAAGATTTGTTTCAGCATGTTACAATCTTTGGTTGGATGGTGGAAGAATCTATGGTAGTGGCAGTATTTGGGATCCGCCATGTCTTTCTCAGTTGGAGGACGTCTGATAGGAGGCATCTTGATGGCATCGTCTTGGATCCACGCTTCTAAGAGTTCTATCACTTCATTCATGGGGAAAGGAAAACCCGTATCTTCGGTGTCTTGTGCAGGAGTTTTGTCCACTCCTTTCCGAGACGAAGTCTTGTGTACTAGGGATGCCCGCTTGGTTTGTTTTTCCGTTGCGGGAGCTTTCCTTTTTTCTCCTCCACTCACTACTCTCACAGAAGGACCATTATTTTATTGCTTGTTCGTGAGGCGCCTGCTTCCTCGACTTTCACGTGAATCTTCACTTCGAATAACTCTGGTTCTTTCTAGCAATGCTGGTGCGGTTGTTTCTGAACGTTTGACAGCTTCATGGAGTTCGGAGAATGTTTGAATGCCCAGATTCTCTAATAGAGCGTGGTATATGAGTATCATTCCATTGATGCACAACTCCACCAATTGTCGTTCGGAGAATGTTTGAAAGCCCAGATTCTCTAATAGAGCGTGGTATATGGGTATCATTCCATTGATGCACAACTCCACCAATTGTCGTTCGGTGACATTTGGGTCATGACAATCCAGTGCTTGGGTCCTAAACCTCTTAACGGAGTCGTTGGGGTGCTCGTTGTTCCACTGAAGAATTCTTCCCAGATTTGAAAAGGTGATCTGTTCAAATACAAAGAAATACTTCCTGTAGAAAGCACTGACCATCTCCTTCCAATTGGTTATGCTGTTAGGCGCGATGTTGTTGTACCAGGTATATTCCCTCCCCGTAAGTGACTTTGAGAATCCCTTCAGGCGTAGAACATGATTGTATTCATTCTCCCCCAGGGATTCCAAGAATCGAGAAACGTGTTCACGAGCGTTACCAGTACCGTTGTAGAGGGAGAATTGAGGAGAGGTGTAACCTCTTGGAAGAGGAATTCGTTGCACATCTTGAGGGTATGGCGGATGATGTTTGTGTACATCCGTTCGGTCTCCTTTGCCTCGATTTTGGAGAAGTCTTTCCAGGTCCTCGCGTGTGATGAAGTTGGATGGCTGGTTCCTTTCTCTTAGGCGTTCAGGAGCAATGCGAGTTTCTTCGTCCGTGTGAGTCAGGATGGAAATGTTTCCCCCGGGCTGTCGTGAATCTTGTGGTAAACGTTCAATCAAAGTTTTGAGGAAAATGAGTACCTCTTTTTGAGTTTAGGCCATATCCATTTGAGTCTTATCCAAGACTTCCTGCTTCTCCACCAGGTCTGCAATGGTAATTGGCGGTGGTCCTCCCCTCGTCCCTCCGGATCCTCGTACTGATGAAGGAGTGAAAGTCGTTTCCCTGGTGACCATCGGAGGTGTTACACTTTAGGAGATGCCGGGATTCGCGGCTGCTCTGGCTCTGGTGATGGGAGGCGTTACACCTACTGGAATACTTCCCGCTACGCTGGTGCTGACGGTAGAAGTAACGGCCCCTCGAGATGTATTGACCACGGTAGCTCCACTGACAGATACATCGACACCGGGAGTGTTATCCGCACTAGTTCCATCAGAATTGATTGCTGATCCAGACCTGAGTTCCACCATCTTGAAATGAATTGCCGATTGAATTGATCCTAAGATATACCCTCTTGAAATTGCGGAAATCGAACCGGGTACTGAAAAGATGAAATTGATAATTGGAAATTGATATTGCAACCGAGAGATCAACCTCCCACTGTGGTCGCCAATTGTTTATGGGTGAAAACTATTCCTGCTAATTTTGGTAATTTGGGGTGTGGATGAGGAATGAATTTAAACCTAAAACAAATGCACTGCGTGGTGAGTGCTTGTAGATTCGAGAGATCAATCTGTGCAAGTCCGGCCTAAACCAAAAAAATGGTCGTTCCAGACTTGTTTCGGTCACAAAGTGAAGGAGATGGGGTTGATCTTAGGGAGGGAAGCGAAGAAGGTGTTGAGAATGTGAAGGTGTTGGCTATGAAGGACTTGTATCAGAAAACTGAACTGGCTTGCAGGATGTAAGCTATCAGTTCCGGTGTTTAAATACGATTGTATCAACACTTGCTTCTGTTGTCTGGACTTGTGTTGTTGTTGAAAATAGGGCGGAGAACCTATTTATACAAGCCTTTTAGCCTAACCTTCGTATCTCGTGGGAAGTGGAGAAAATGGAGTGATGGAGTAGTGTGTTGGTGTCACACGACCAGGCTTGCCCACTTCTCCCATCATCACTAACCGTCCATGACTTCCTGACACGTTCTTATGATGGCGCGTTGTGCGCTGCACGTTGTAAACCTCCAGACCAATACCCCTGTATGTATCCCCCAGTTTATGACATGATCGATGTCTTGAATGTTTTTGGAAAACATGTAGCATGTTGTTGTGGATTGGCAAGTCAGGCTCGGGAAACTTGCTAGCTTGGTGACCTTCGACGGCCGAGATTTTGCATCTTGAGAGGAAGGGCAACCGTTGGTTATTGCACTAGAAACCCTAATTAGCGCCCCTTACTAGAACCATTGTAGAATTCTAGTACGGACTCGGATTTTGACGGTCCGACCCTCCATTCCATACGGAAAAGAATTTCCTATCTCCTAACGCAGGCATATTTAGGTTTTAAGCTCGTTCGGGAGGAGAAAACAGCCCGAAAGCAAAACCCAGGAAGAATTTAGGAAATTGATACTTGTGAAGTATCGTGTGTATATTATGCAGGTACTGCATTGAGTATATCCAGCATGGTTTGGAAGTTGCGCATGCAAACCCTTCCTTGATCGACCACATGGTGTGGTAAAGTGGCGAATGGTGATCACCATGACTCCACACTGACTAATTAACTCCTGACCAGGGCTATATAACCGAGCTGGTGAAGTTGGACGGATGAGATGATCTTTGATACACTCATCTGCGACACTTGGTGAAATTAGGATTTCGAAGGAGGTGCGCAAGCACTGCTCTTCACCCTGACCGAAACCAGGCTTAGGGAACTATTCTGGACTGGCCGATCATGCATGTGTGTAGATGGTGTGACGGTGTAGGCGCCTATACCTACCGTCCCATAAAAATGTGATCTGGGTCACTCAATTCGTCTGGAGAAGTTGAGTGGTCGAGATCGAATTGCGACAGAAGATTAGTGCCACAAAAGCCGTTTCCCATACCATCTTCGGGCGGGCGTTCCAAGGCGACCAGGCTTGGTCGGTCTTGGTTAGTACTGGAGTGTATGAAAGAGTGTAGTACGGCTGCCTGTAATGTTTTCATGCCTGTATTTGTTAGCTGTCAGGTGACTGTTTTGTTAGCTGTCATGTTCATCACAGTCACTGCCAGGATGTCTTTGCCAGCCTATCCGTACACATCACATGTACGGTTCCTCTGCAGTATGTTTAAATAGTTATGGTTTGTATCACTATGTGGATAATGTATTTTCATTGTTCTGTTTTCACTTAATTCAATACCATTTCTCCATGGTATCAGAGCCGATGAGGGCCTGATAACCTAATTTCTTTTTCCACCACTTTTCCGCCATTAAAACTCTGCAATTTTCTTCAACTTTCTTTCTTGAATTCAATTTTCTTCATCATGTCTTCAAACATCTCTGAAATTCCTTTAAACACTATTGCAAATATTATTCACTACAAGCTTCAAGATCATAATTACATCACCTGGAAATCTTTACTACTTCCTTTATTAAAAAAATTCAAGGTGTTAGGTTTCATAGATGGATCTAATCCTTGTCTAAATAAATTCATCTATACTAGAGCAGGAGGAAATCCAGACGATGCAATCAACCCTGATTACACTCATTGGAATGATGAAGATCAAACTCTCCTTCTCTAGATTCAGTCTACAATCTTAGATGCAGTTCTTCCTTACGTAGCTGGTCCAACTACATCGTTTGAATTGTGGAAAGCTATTGAAGAATGATTTGCGGCAACATCTGCAACTCACATCATACAATTGCACACCAAGCTTTCAAATCTCAAACAATGTAATACTCCTTCTATTGATTATCTAAGTGAGATCAAGAAATTAACAGACTCTCTTGCTGCTGCTGGTTCTCCTGTTAACGGTAGTGAAATTCTTGTATGTGTGCTTAATGGTCTAAATTCAAGCTTTGATTCTTTCTCTACATCTATTAGAGTTTGTAATCCACCAGTTACCATAGAAGAATTACATAATCTATTGATCAGTGAGGAGATTGTTTTACAAGAAAGAACTAAATCTTTTGTTCATCCTGATGAATCTAAAGCCTTTGCAGCTTTTAGACCAAATAAACCTTTCTTTCAATCTTATCGATCTTTCTCTCCCAATCCTCACTATCATCCCAGATCTCCATCTCCATCTCCATTTCGAGCTTCGTCTCCTATGACAACACCATCAACCTCATATGCTTCTTCTTTTCCTATAAAGAATGCTTCTAATAATCCATTTTAGGCCTCTACTTCCAATTCATCAAGATATTATAAGCCAATTGTTTGTCAAATTTTCTTCAAAGCTGGATATTCAACAATAGAGTGTAATCAAAGAATGAATTTTTCCTATCAAGGCCGTCCAATTACTCAAAATTTACATGCTATGATGGCAACAACTGATATTCTTGGAGAAAATCCATGGTATGTGGATTCTGGTGCAACTAATCACATCACCACATATGCTTCAGATTTGACTGAATATCATTCGTACAATGGAAATGAACAAATTTCAACTGCTTCAGGTGAAGGTATGACAATCTCACACATTGGTAACTCTTCTAAGCTTTTGTTACATAAAAATGTATCTTTGCCTGGTATTCTACATGTCCCTTCAGCATCTCACAAACTTCTATCTGTTCATCAATTTACTACTGACAATCACTGTAGTATAACTTTTGAGGGTAATAATTTTTATGTCAAGGATCTCAACTCTGGGAAGAGAATTTTCCAAGGGCAGAGTAAGAATGGTCTTTATCCACTGCCACTTGTGTCTCACACTACTTCTCCAGCTTCATCCTGTTCTGCTGCTTCAACTATTTTTCCACCCTCACGATTTTCTCATGCTGCTGTTAGAGTTTCTCCAGTTTACTTCATCTGCGCCTTGGCCATCCCTCCTTTCAAACTCTTCAACGACTAAGTCATTCTCTCAATTTAGATGTTGCTAAAAGTCCTATTTTCTGTAGTCATTGTAAGTTAGGCAGGTCTCACAAATTACCTTTTGCAATGTCTACTTCTGTCTCTCACAAACCATTGCAACTTTTGCATATGGACTTGTGGGGACCAAGTCCTGTAACTTCAAATAGTGGTTATAATTACAACTGCAACATTATTGATGACTTTAGCAAACATTGTTGGATTTTTCCATTAATGAGAAAATCATATTTTGTTGCATTATTCACTGATTTCAAATCTCAAGTTGAGAATTCTTTTGATCTTAAAATCAAAGTTATTAGAACAGATGGAGGAGGTGAGTTTATTAATACAAAACTTGGAGTCTTATTAACATCTAGTGGAATAGAGCATCAATTTACTTGTCCATATACTCCAGAACAGAATGGAGTGGCTGAATCTAAGCATAAACATCTAGTAGGTCTTGGCAGAACATTGCTTATTCAATCTAATCTTGAGGATTCTTTTTGGGTAGATGCTTTTCAGACAGCCAATCACTTAATTAACAGATTGCCAACTGCTTCCATTTTATTCTTATCCCCTTATGAGAAGCTATATGGCACTTCTCCTAATTACAATCAACTTAGAGTGTTCGGATGTGCATGTTACCCATGGTTAAAGCCTTACACACACCATAAGCTAGAACCAAGGAGCAAGCTTTGCATCTTTCTTGGGTATTCTACTTCACAGAAAGATTATAGATGTTTCGAACCATATTCAAGGAAAGTTTATATCTCCAGACATGTTGAGTTTGATGAGCAACATTTTCTTGCTCTTGCCTGCAAGCTTTTCAGAACATCAAATACACACACTACTTCTCATCAATTTTATTCTGATGCTGTTTGTGCTTCTCTTGCAATGCCTTCCTCTATACTATTGATACTCCTCCAGCTGCTACACAGATTCATGCTTCTCCAGAGATAGTTCCTTCATCCACTTCATCTACAGATACTGCTATCACATCACCCACTCCAGCTTCTGTTATTGTGCCTCAACCTACTACAAACAACCATCCCATGGTCACCAGAGCCAAAAATGGTATTGTTAAGCCTAAAACTTTTTTTGTTACCAAATATGCTATGTCTTCTGCTCTTCAAGTTCATGTTACTCCATCTAACCCTACTTCTTACACTCAAGCTTGCAAGCATCCTGACTGGCTTACAGCCATGAAAAATGAGAACCAAGCTCTCAAAGATGCAGACACATGTAGCTATGTGTTTCCTTCTCCTGGCCAGAACATCATTGGTTGTAAATGGGTTTTCAAACTAAAGCATAATCCAGATGGTACAATAGACAGATACAAAGCCAGACTTGTTGCCAAGGTCTATAATCAGTAGGAAGGAATTGACTATGCAGAAACCTTCAGTCCAGCCTACCACTATCAGATTGATTTTATCACTTGCTGTTCATAATGATTGGATGGTTAAGCAACTTGATGTCAGTAACGCTTTTCTTCATGGAGACCTCCAAGAAGATGTTTACATGGCTCAGCCTCCAGGGTTTGTGGATCCAACAAAACCTCATCATGTGTGTAAGCTCAACAAATCTATTTATGGGTTGAAACAATCACCTAGGGCATGGTATGAAAAGTTGATGGACTCTCTCCTAGCTCTGGGTTTTCAGCCTTCTCAAGCTGATACTTCTCTTTTTACTCACAAGGTTGGTTCTCAAATCACTGCCATACTCATCTATGTTGATGATATTCTTATCACTGGCTCTTCTTCTACATTCTGCAATGCAGTCATACAAAGGCTCAGTAGGCTATTTCCCATTAAAGATTTAGGGGTTGTTCACTATTTCTTGGGTATTGAGATCAAAAGAAACTCTACATCCATGCATCTCTCTCAGGCCAAATATGTTCTTGATCTCTTAACGAAGTTTAATATGCTCGATGCTAAGCCTTGCAATACTCCTGCTGTAGCTGCCACCAAAATGAGCAAGTTTGATGGCACTCCTCTTACTGAAGCTGAAGCTACTGATTATAGGTCTTTGGTAGGGGCATTACAATATGTCACTTGGACTCGTCCAGAAATATGTTATGCAGTAAATTAGGTTTGCCAACACATGAGCCAACCCACTTCAGTTCACCTTGTTGCTTCTAAGCGAATCTTGAGGTATCTCAAACTTACTGCAGACTATGGCATTATCCTACAAAAAGGTCTCACTGCTTTCTCTTCTTTCTCAGACTCAGATTGGGCTGGTAATCCTGATGATCGCAAGTCCACTTGTGGTTATTGTGTATTTTTTGGCACTAGTCCCATTTCCTGGTCTTCTAAGAAACAACCTACAGTTGCAAGGAGCTCTAGTGAGGCTGAATATCGTTCTTTGGCTCATACTGCAGCAGAGGTGTTATGGGTATGTCAGCTACTGAAGGATCTGTCTATTTTTATACCTTCTTCACCTATACTAGGTTGTGATAACAAGAGCTCCATCTCCCTTGCCTCCGACCCTGTATTAAATATAAAAATGAAGCATGTAGCTCTTGACTTCCACTTTATTCGTGAACTTATCCATTTCAAGACACTGCGCCTCCTTTATATTTCCACTGATGCTCTTGTTGCTGATGTCTTCACCAAGGGTTTGTCTGCTCATCGTTTTACTTTTCTGCGTGACAAGCTGAGTGTTCACTACAAGTACTCCCCTCAGCTTGCGGGGGTGGGGTGGGGGTGGGGGGGATAGTACTGGAGTGTATGAAAGAGTGTAGTACGGCTGCCTGTAATGTTTTCATGCCTGTATTTGTTAGCTGTCAGGTGACCGTGTTTGTTAGCTGTCATGTTCATCACAGTCACTGCCAGGCTGTCTTTGCCAGCCTGTCTGTACACATCACCTGTACGGTTCCTCTGCAGTATGTTTAAATAGTGATGGTCTGTATCACTATGTGGATGATGTATTTTCATTGTTCTGTTTTCATTTAATTCAATACCATTTATCCATTGGTCGACTGCTCCAACGTGTAGGTGGTAGGCTGGTGTTCACGCCTATGCCTTACCGTCCCATGAAAACGCGATCTAAGCCACCCAATTCGTCCGGAGAAATCGAGCGGTTGAGATTAGTTTGCAGCTTGGGAGGTGCGACCACGCATGTTGGAGCGAACAATTTGGGGATAGCCAGGCATGGTATGCCTTGGACGATCAGGTGAGGAGATAGATGGGTCCACGGTGGTCATGTTGACATGGCCGGACCTGGTTTGATCTAATCTCGGACCCTCCATTTGTGCCGGAGAAGATGGACGCTCGTGATTCAAAACCCTAATTTTTGGGTTTCAAAGCCGTGCGTCGTGCTCCATTCAGGCGCACGATTTGGAATGACCAACCATGGTTGGTCCTGACCGATTGGTCAGGTATGTAGGCGGGCCTGCGGTGATTGTATTGACATACTCCGTGCCCTTTGAATCTACATCTGCACCCTCCATCTATACCTGCGAAGATGGATGGTTGAGGCTGTTTTGCGACACATGTAATGTGCCGCAGGCCCTAATTTATGGTTTTCCATCCATACTGCTATGGTTTGGACATTTTGGCAATCTAGGCCAAGGGAGGCCGACCATGCGGGTTCCGCGTTGGTTCGGCATGTATTCCATACCTGCTTGGGGGTTATGGAATCGATATGGGCCATCCAATCAGGCTGGTGGAGTTGGATGGTCGCGATCATATCCAGACTGATACGGTCAATCTGGATGCTCAATCGGGCTAGTATAACACACCGAGAGGGGCTCAATCGGGCTAGTATAACACACCGAGAGTACAGCCTGTACGGGTATTTCGTACATGCTTTCATTATAATGCTTGGAGATTCGTGTTACTCTGCTAAGAGCAACACTCAGTCGTCATGCCGCACTGATAATGAGTACAGGAAATACAAGGCTGTTTGCGCATTAATTAATAATGCTGGAAATTCACAGGGTATATGGGATTGTTGCTACATGCTCCAACCTGGATGAATTTCGTGTATTTTAGAATGGGATTGTTGCCACATGCTCCATCCTAAGTGAATTAATAAAGTGAAAGAGTATCCATCACTCATTAATGGCCTTATCTTTTACAAGATGTTGGCGCACAACTTTTTGGCTTTTACAATTATAGCCTTTAAATGAAAATCCACCATCAACAGGGTGATAAGCAGAAACAATATTGCATTATTTATTTTTCTATCAGCATGTATTTCATGAAATACTTTTTATTCCTTTAATGATGTATTTTAGTTGTTTAATCTATATATATTTTTGAAGCACAAATTTTAGGTGTTTAATGAGACAATATTACATTATTTTTTCCTATCGGCACGTATTTCATAAAATATACCCCATCATAAATGGTCTTATGATATGCTTTTTCATAATTGGGGAGCATCATAAATTCAAAAGAGTAGTGTCTTCAGTAAATTAGCAATAACATGTGAACGTAATTGAGGGTTTAAGTAATTTTTCCTCTTTTAACCAATGGCAGTTGGTTATAAATTGGAATACTGTTAAAGTTTAAAATTGAGCAGGCTGTAATACCAATTTCTTTTAGCTAAACTGGGAGCTTATCCATATTGATACATTAGTGTCACGTTGTTGTAGCCCGTGCACTCTACTACATGTCCTTTTTGTAGTCTCACCTTAGCTTGACCAGATTAGTCTTACAATTACATGTCCACATCTTTTTTGCTAAAATTACTATCATACTATACTTTTGAAGCAAAGCATCTACAATTTAATTTTTTCATGGAGTTGAACCAGTTAGAGAACTTATGCTCTGTATCATTCTCTATGTATATTGAAACATGTTTGGTAGAAAAAAAGGCCACCTTATTTGTTGTTCTCTCATCTCTATCATCATTACATACCAAACTAAACTAATTCCAGTTGCAAACATGGATCCTTCTGTTCTTTTGATTTTTCAATTCCGATCTTCAGTAACGATGATTGGTTTTAAAACTAACAAGGGATAAATATTGATGAAATTAAATCAAGTAATTTATATATATTTTTTAAGATATATTTTTGTTGGAACTGTGTGCCTAAATATGAACTGATTTTATTAGTACTGATGTTATGTAGGTATGGGTATCCTGAAACGGTATAAGTTATCTATTATATAATTAGCTAAGTTGTAGTAATTTTAAATGATACAAAAGAATAAAGTATGAACACTTAAGATTAGAATAGAGGTTGAGCCGGCGTCGTAAGGCCCCGGTGATACCTAGTAAAGAAATAGGTAAAAATCAAAGACGTCTCAAGTTTTGGATATTAACCAACTCAAACCTGCATCTAAGAGAAGGCAAAGAAGAGTTCTAGGCAAGGAAAATCAAGACAAAACAAATTTAAAGGCAAAGAAAAAGATAAACAAAGGAAACTTAGGTCATGAGCGCATTGATTGGAAGTTATGTGAAAGGAAGAAGATAAACAAGATGAAGAACATTGTCCCAGAATTTTATTTTATAAAGGTCATATTTTAAATTATTATTGTCTAGTTTTATATCTTGTAAAATGACTACGACTGATTTATTAGAAGTATGTATAACAAAAAGTACACTTGTTTATGAATTCGAAAATTTAACTCATACTTATATTTTATTCTTAATTCAGTTTTAAAATCTAATTAGACTGTACATTTTAATTTTAACTAATAAAGCAAAAAGAATATATTAAAACTTCTGCTTAGGCTTAAGTTGACAATTAAGGAGTTGAAACATAAATATTCGATTATATTTGGGAAACACTTTTAAAATCTCAAAACAACTTCCATATAGGAAGTCTTTTTCGTTGATGCGGCGCCATTCCGCCCGACATCTTTGTTCAATGTCCATCATGGTTTCACCACCCTTCATGTTTCGACCGGCTTACATTACTAAAGCAACATACTTAATATTTTCCTTATTGATCACATTGAAGCGGTGACTCAACACATTCGCATCGGCATTGTTTGTTCTTGAAATTTCACAAATATGTTTTCCCAAATGTCTTGGATTGGAGTGTAACACCAGTGATAAGACGTTGACTAAAAAAAATAATCATGCAAATACATTCATCTTTGACAATTTTAAAACTTTGGACTTCGTCTTCTTATTTGATTTCGCGCATTAACTCGGTTAGGCCGGTACCTGTGGGGGGTGGCTAACCCACTTATATGCTATGCCAGGTGGCCTGGAAAACTGGTCGCACCACTATGGTGATACTGTTAAGCAATAGAGCCTCTATCAAATGGTATATACTTGGCCGCCCTCCATCGCTGGCGGTTTAGTCTAAACCGTTAGGTGAAGACTCCACCTTTAGTAGGTCTAACGGTTGTTTCCTCCCCATCCCACTCTATATATTCACCCCATTAAATTCAATTCAATCACACCTCGGTCTTTCATCAATTATACACGATCATCTTATTCTTTTTAACCTTATTCCCTGGGTTAATTATTTTCAGTTTCATGATCAATGGATTCTTCTGATGAACAAGTGGGTATTCATATGGATCGATTTGAATCACAACAGCAAATGTTCGATCGGGCGATGCTACATATGGATAATGAGTTAGATGAAGATAGAGAACTAATCAATACTATGATGCAACTGTATTCATCAGGGAAAATACCTAGAGATATAAAGCCAAAACAAGTATTCAAAAGAACATATACATATCGAGGGAGGGAATGGTTCCACCAGAATCTGATGCACGATTAATTTATTCCCAATTGTGTGTTCTTTGATTAAGATTTCTAACATTGATTCTGCACGCCCCACATTTGGTGTTAAAGTTTATTGGTAAGCTTTGTCATGTAGAACCTCAATTTAACTATTAGTATGATGCACTGCATAATAGAGGTCATAGTCATAAACTAAAGGTTACTTCACCCCTAAGGGTTTTAGATAATGGCAAACCTCTGGATGCTAAATATGGGTAACTTTGTATGGGGAAAAGAACTGCATACAAGTATCTTGCATTATTTTGAGAAGTAATGATTAATCATTTTGGTTTAACCATTTACGAAAGCCAACTGATGCAGATGTTAGAGAAATATTAAAGCAAAATCAGAAAATAGGATTTCCAGGAATGTTGGGTAGTCTTGACTACATGCATTGTGTATGGAACAGTTGCCTTACCTATTAGGGCGGTCAGTATAAGGGTCACTACGCAAAAACAGTTGTTATCCTTGAAGCTATTGCTTCTTATGATTTGTTGGATATGGCACCTTTTTTTTTGGTCTTCCGGGGTCTCAAAACGACATAAACGTTTTGCATAAGCCACATTTGTTTGAACATTTAAAGTATTGAATTAATCCTAAAGTAAATTTAACAATCAACGGTCATCGTTAAACTCATGGATATTATCTTGCAGATGAAATCTAACCAAAATGGTCAATGTTATCGTCAGCCCCCTGTCGGCGAATTAGGTCGTTCATCCACGTATTTTAATAGCAGAAAAATAATATTAAGGTAGAATGTGGAACGTGCATTGGAATTATGAAGCATAAGTTTGCCACCATTTGTGGGCCTTATCGTGGTCTTAGTGCTCGTGAAATTCATAAGACAATTCTCACTTGCATAATTATGTATAACATGGTAATTCAAAAAAACCCATCGTATTAGGGATTGGACTAACCATGAAGATGGAGATTTAAGACCTAAGGTTCAACCAAAAAGAGGATTACCTGCAATGAGCTATGCACAAATGATTAGTCACATTGAGAATAGATTTTTGTATGACAAGTTAAGGGAAGACCTAAAGGCGAATATGTGGGATGAGTTTGGAAGAACGGGAGGGCGAATGAAATAATGTTAGATCAATTTATTTTTTAAATTGTTGTAAGTTTATTTGTTTAGTTTTTAGTAGTTAGTTTATTTATTTAATAAACATTGAAACAGATTCATGAGTTATTACATAAAAGGCAAGCGAGCAACAAGCTGCGCCGCAAGCCCTTTTTGAATGGCAAACCCTATCCTCTTAAACACAAACTCTCTAGAATCGGGAGTCATGACATTACTGTGCATGACTCTTTGAACTCTCGCTAGGAGTCCAACTGCCTCCGGAGCTAAATACCCAAAAGTGTCAAAGGCAAAGGGAATAAAAGCATGTCCATTATCAATACAATCCTTTTCATGCTTCGTTATCTTACCCAAGGTAGCTTTCAAAGTTGCTTGTCCAACTGTGAAAGAGCCTTGCCCGATGCCTACAAATGGAGAAACCCCAGTAAGATCAACACACGTATGTTTTCCGTTGGCCCACCCAAAAATAAGAACATCTGCTGGCCTGAGTGTTGATCTGCCTTCAAGAGGATCCATCAAAAAGTTGACCGACGCCTCTTTCTTTGCTGAAATACCAGCCCTCCATAATACATCATATAAGATATCTCTCACATGATCATGTCTATATTTGAAACCAGGATCCACCTTACAGTGAACAACATGTTCCCCATATGCGTCTAGGCAGCCTGTAATACAAGCAGGGCAACGAGAATCATAAGGGTATAGGGGGATCATTAACCTGTATTTAAGGATGCACCGATACTCCAAGGGGGACATCTTCTGTCTAAGGCCGTCAATCGGGATAGCGAGAAGAAAATCATGCGCATGCGCTGCTTGTAGACACTCAAAAACTGCTTTCTGTCTATCCGAAAACCCATAAACCCTACCCATATCTTTAACAACTTTACCAAAAAGAGCACTCGCCAGGTTGCTTTGTGCTTTAAGTGAGGCGGTGTCTTTATTGGTAAAACTACTAAAGTCTTGGTCGGGCAGATTTTCTTTTAAGGTTTTCAATGCCATATAAAAATTATCGTCCATACCTTCTACTCCACTATCCCTGAGTATGTGATCTTGAAATCCCCAAGATTGCACACGTGATGCAAGAAATGCGTATTGTGATGCTTCCTTAGCCGTGTATAACCCAAGGCCTCCATATCTGATAGGAAGTGTAACTAGTCTCCATTGAATCTCCCCGAAAAATGGGCCTCCACACACAACGATTCCCTCTATCGCCTCCCTTAAGCCTCTATCAAAGATATCTACTGCCTCTGTAGTGTATCCCGGGAAACAAATTCGAAGGCCAAATAACAACTTAGAGATGCCCATACATGCACGCAGAAGTAATAACTCGCTCTGAGGATCACGTAGTTTAGACAAAATCTGCATTAACTCCACTGCCTTCTCTGCTCTCCTGATAGCAAGCCTTTTCACAAACTCATCATTAAGGCTGACTGCACCCCCTAAATGTTTGACCCCATTGTCTGGCCTTGAGATTTCAGCAGGAAACATCCCATCCCTTACCTTTCTTCCATCACAAGAGGGCCAAAATATTTCGGTTTTTTAATATTCAATATAAGTCCCAACCGAGGCCCCTCTGTTTGAATGACAATAAGTGCTCGCGCTACTTCGACAGTGTCACCAATAATAGTACCATCATCAAGATACCAAGCCTATAAGGATAGTGTGCACTGCTCATTTATCTTCGTTATAAGCTGATGAAGCACCAAAGCAAACAACAACGGACCCAACGGGTCACCTTGTTGCACCCCTGTTGAGGAATAGATAAGATAATCTCCCACATATAATCTTGCCGGTTGACCATATAAATAATCCACCCATGGGTATATAGATGGACAAAGTCTACGAACCGCAAGAAGCATGGATGTGCGGTCAACTAGGTTGAAAGCGTTGGTGAAGTCTACAGTTAGCATAGTAAGACTAGGGTCTAAATGGTGCTTACTAACATACATATTCACTGCATGTAAAATGGCCTCCGCTCCTCCTGAAACCCCCACCCCAAACTTAAAGTCCTGTAAGTAGGCCACCATGTCCTTGCCAACTCCCTTCATAGCCACCTTGGATACAAGACGACGCCAAATTGTCCTAACAACGATAGGACGAATACTATTATCTGGCTTAAGAAGTGGAGTTAATGGTGCTGACGCAATAAACTCTGCCAGAATAAGTGGACATCTACCACTCAACCACAGATTAATAACCCTTGTTATTGCCGTGACTAGGTCAGCATCCACAAGAGAGCCTTCCCCAAAAAAGGCATCCAATAAGTGTTGTGCCCGGAGGCCATCCTTGCCACATGAAGTCCCCTTAGGAAACGATTTAATGCAGCTTAGGACAGTTCCCTCTTCATCTAGTAAAGGCGTATCAGTTAACGGGATAGAAGGCTTCTGCGGAGGGGGCATGAATGGGTGTTTATCTTCCAGGGATTTCTTGGTATCTTCATTGTACTGCGCCACCCCGGAAGAGCTGATGGCTTTAACTGCAGAAGTAAAATGTCCGTCTGCAACTTTGCGCAAGCAAGCAGAAATATTTGTACGTTTGCTGTCAGGTTCTTCATCATCCTCTAACTTAACACATCCAGTTCGCCGCATCTGTAGAACCTCTTTAATAAGCTTTTGGACTCCCCCAGCTTCACCCCACATCGTCAATGCTTTTAGAATTTGCTTCTGCTGCATAGATTTACGACTCCCAGATCTACGTTCCGTCCGATTCTTGGGTATGAAGACGCGCAACGTACATCGAGGTAGTATCAATAAGCTAACCCAGTTCCGGACTGAATTAGGCTCTACTGCCACTTTCAAGAGGGCTGCTTTCAAAGCCTGGGAAAATGCCATCCTACACATGGGGTATTTCCACGCCGCATGTTGTCGTAGACCATCAGACTAATACTCCATAAAGAATGCCCACATGTGATGTATTTTGATATTCCTTAGGTATTTTTGATGAATCTTAACTCTTAGACCATTTATGGACAATCCCTTGGACAATCTTAACAAGGCCATAATCCTTGCAAATGAGGCACCACTGCCTACGTTCCATGAAGAAAGAATGCCGCATTCTTCTTCAAACTTGGAACTTTTTTTTACAGCCCATGCATAACTGGTTACTTTTGTCTTTCCCCTTCTCCAAAATCAACTTCAGTAGCAACAATTGCTGATTTGTAGTCGACAAGAACATCTGTTTGTGGTTATGATCAAATTATGGTCTTTGGGAACCCTTGTCCAGGCATATTTGTTTATGGGTGAAAACTATTTCTGCTAGTTTTGGTAAATTTGGGTGTGTGTGTGTATGAGAAACGAATCTAAACCCTAAGCAAATGCACTGCACGGGAGTACTTTTGATTCGAGAGATCAATCTGTACAATTCTGGCCTAAACCAAGAAATGGCCGTTCCAGACTTGCTTCGGTCACAAAGTGAAGGAGATGGGGTTGATCTTATGGAGGGAAGAGAAGAAGATGTTGAGATTATGAAGGTGTTGGCTGTTTATGACTTGTATCAGAATTTTGAACTGGCTTGCACAATGAAAGCTATCAGTTTTGGGTGTTTTCTAGATACCGATGACAACACTTAGTTTTTTTTGTCTGTCTGTGTTGTTTGGAAATAGGTGAAAGGCCTATTTATACAAGTCATTGAGCGCAACCCTCATATCATAGGAAGTGGAGGAGGTAAAGTGATGGAGTAGTGGGTTCGTGTAGGAGTGTTGATTGTTACACGATCACACCTTTTCCCACTTCCCTCATCATTGTTAACCGTCCACTCTTCCTGACACGTTATTATAATGGCGCATTGCGCGCTGCACACTGTAAATTGCCAGACCAATACCCCAGTGAGTATCCCCCAGTTTGTGACATGCTTGATGTCTCGAATGAGTGGTTCGAGTCGTGGGACCCACCATGGGAAATAACATACGGTGCTAAGTTAAATAACTAAGTTATTTAAGAAATTGATATTCATGAAATATCGTGTATACTCAATGCATGTAATGCATCGAAAACAATCAATATGTATGAAGCATCGCTGTTTTAAAGCTTAACCAAATGAGTCGCGGATTAAGCATCTTAAAATAGCATTACGTCAAACCATCTTCAAGTGATCGTTTGGAGGTCGTATGGGCGGGCCCTCCCTTGGTCGATCACTCCCTGTAGAAGAGTGGCAGACGGTGATCACCGAGGTGCTTCATTGGTTGTCTAGATTTCAACCTAGGTTGTCCGATCAACCTGGCAAGGTTGGACGGACGAGATGGTTTTCGACATAAATTTGCGACCGTTGATGGAATTTTAGGGTTTTAAGAGGTGCGCAAGCATCACTCTTTGGCTTGACCGAATTCAAGCATGCACGCCAATTTTGGTAGGACCGATTGGTCTCGCATGAAGACGGCCCGTTGTTGTGCACGTCTATACCTCTGTCCCGTGAAGTCTTGATCTACGCCACTCAAGTTGACTGGCAAAGATGAGCGGTCGTGATCAATTTGCGATAGAAATCCTTTGCTGCAAAGGATTTGGGAACAACGTGATATGCCTCATTTGGGCGTGCGTTTCGAGACGCTCGGCCATGGTTGGCCTAGGCCGGTCGGTCACACACATAAGTGTGCCTACGGTGATCACGTTGATACTCTTAGTACCTCTTAAGTCTATATCTACACCCTCCATCCAAGCTGGCGAAGATGGATGGTCGTGATCAAAATGCGACACATTTGCCATGCTGCAAACCCTAATTCGGGTTTTGGGCCGGTCACGTGTGCGTGACTTTAACTAAGTGGTTTGGCAGGATATCCTCCTTCTTTGGGGAGACCGACCGTGTGGGGCCCATGTTGTGCCGACGGTGAACATATGTGTACCTGTCCGATGGCCCTAGGCGCGATCCAAGTCATCCAAACATGCTGGCTAAGTTGGATGGTTGAGATCAATTTAAGACGCTATCGGAATTTCCGGGACCCTTGAAAAGCCTCACGCCCATCATGTTTTGGGCAAACGTTCATGGCTATATATCCATGTCGTGAGCAAGCCGATCAGGTAGAGACAGACTGGGCCCGCCAACGTGTGCATTAGCGCCTCACTAATCATTCGCGGGTTGATCTAAGCCGTCCAACCAGGCTGGTGAAGTTGGACGGTCGTGATGATTTTAAGACTGCCTTGAACAGTCTAAGCTCGTCGAGCTTTTTCCAAAGTAGCGCAACCATACTATTTTAGGGCTAGCGTTTTGACGTGCTGGAAAGTGCAGTGTGGTGTTCGACCGGCTAGGGTATAAGCGGGCCCGCCGGCGGTCATCGCAATGATCGCCTACTCTTCCCAGGGTTCGGCTAGGCTTGTTAAATTACGCGGTCAACTTGTGTGGCCGTGATTATTTTTGAGACTGATATGGACATTCCAGATTTTCCTTAAGGAAATTAAATACGTTCGATCGAGCTGAGAGTGCATCGACTCGAAATTCTCTTTGTCAGAGAGTAGCATGTACAGGTATTTCGTGCATGTATCAAAATTGGCACTTGGAGATTCATGTTACTCTGCTGAGAATGAATACTCAGTCGTCATGTCATGCTAATAATGAGAGCCCGGCTAGGAACATCACAGGAAACACTAGGCTAACCGTGCATTAATTACTAATGCTAAAACTCACAGAATATTTGGGATTGTTGCTACATGCACCATTCTGGGAGAATTTTGTGTATTTATTGAATTGCTTCGAATAAATAAAGCGAAGAAGTATTCATCACTCATCAAACGGCTTTACCCTTTGCAGGATGTCAACACATTAAAATTGTTTTTACAATTTTAGCCCTGAACTAAAATCCACCATCAACATTAAGTCCCCTGCCTAGCACATAATGGTTGCATTATTGTGGGGTAGGCATAAAATGGTGACGATTTAAGATGAAGGAATTTTACCTGAGGATCTTCCACCGACCGGCTATCATTCATGTAAGCATGCCGTGCGTGACCGTGGAGCCTTGGTGGGACCGGCTTCCTCCTTTGAGCGCTTGAGTGTTTGAGCCAGAAAGGGAATCCTTCTTCTATTAGAATACCTTAATTGCTCTATTTTGCTCGGCTTGCCTCTCCCATCCGCAACTTCCGCTGCTGCTGCCGAGTATCGCCGATGCTGCCACCACTGCCGACGCCGCCGGACCTTGCTACGACTACCGTCGTCTGTCTACCAACGAGGTAGGTGCTTCGTCGTTCATTTTTTTTTTTTTTTTTTTTTTTGGTATAAACCCTAATTCTTAGGTAGACCTCTTTGCTCTTACGAGAACCATTCCATTGCAGATGAAACTTCTTTGCAAGCCATACCATGATTAATTCACTAATAAATTTGGTAGCAAAACCGTCGATATTGCTAGCATTGCTTAGTAGAACAAGCCATGAACATACTGTTTTTGCTCCCTTTTCATTGTTGCATGCAAAACCAAGCCTTAGGTTATAATTTGATAAAACCATGGCTCAGGCTTCGTAGTCATGACTCCATGGATAGAACTCGTCTTCTCCTTTGCCCATAGAAAACCGTGCCATGCAAACCTGAATTAATATGGGCCCCACTGTATGCTTCGATCATACGTCGGCCATGATGTGCCTGCTTTTCTCGAACGTGGGCCCGCCACGTGCCGCCAACGTGGACTCTGCTGTGCTCATGCTCTTCCACGGCCGGGGGAATATGCTTCACTGGCCATGGGTACATATCCCATAAGAGAGATTTTTTTTATGTATATACTGGCTCTGACCATCAACACCCATGTTGCGTGATTTCTCCCTACGAAGTAGTGACTCTTTTTTCACTTCGTCTCATTGTAGTTGTTTGAAAATGAACAAATAGGATCCTGCTAAGATGTCACCTGGAGATAGTGCTTCTGCTAAATCGGGAGGTGTTGACAACTCTAAAGACATGCCGAATATCGATGATGAGTTTTTCACCGTGGCCTTTCCTAATGTTAGGAAGCATCTTGGCCATAAGATAACACTATTTTCTGGCTCAGAAAATGAAGAGGTTGCTCCATCATCTTCTCCAGCATACGTGATGAGACTCTGCCTTCATAAGAATGAGTATCCGCCTTCTCCTATCGATTTCAAGGTTTGTCATACTCCATTGAGCTCTTATGAAGGATGGATGAGGCGCATGCTGAGTAATGAGAGTATCAAAGACAACTTAACCAAAGCACAGATCATTGAGGCTGTTATGGCATCCGCAACTCTTCACATTAAGAAAGACACTCCAGGTTTGATCAATTTTATTTCTCGATGGCGTCCCTCCACACATACGACCATTTTTAGATGGGGAGAAATGACCATTACCCCGGAAAGCGTAGCCGTGTTGATGAATCTCCCTATTGCTGGAAGTTTTCACTATAAGCTATCTAACGCAGAAAACGCAATCCTCGATGCTATACTTCAAAAGGCGAGAGAGTATGACCAACAGAAAAATGATGTGAAATGCTTTTATACTTGGTGGGTGTCTGAGTTGTAGCACCCCCTTAGCTAGCAGCTGACTAATCTAAGAGATTAGCTATAAAATGATGCACTAACGATCTAAAACATCTATTTAAAACACTAAGAAAGAAGTTCTAAACAAAGATTAACCCGAATTTAAACCCTCTCTGAAATAAATACAAGAACTCCTCTCAAGTGATACATATTCAGTAATAAGTTGGTTTACAAATAGAATATAAGCACATAATTAACATAGCAGAAGCTAACCAACTCCTCGAAGCTTTCATCGCCAGGTGCACAACTTGAGTGTCTCTGAAACTGAAAGTGGGAATGGGTGAGCAAATCATCCCGAAGGGTTCCCAGTAGAAATAATAACCAAATTTCAAGTAATCATTAAAATGATTTAAAGACAATGCAGGTTTTACTGAAAACCGATAAACCACGGAAAAACTGATAAAACATGTTAAGATAATAATAATACTTAAAATATAAAGTTCTACCAACCAATAAACCGACACACATTCACAACATAAATAGTAGTTGAGCGACGTCTTCCTTCGGAGTAGCAAGGCATGACTGTTGCGGATTCTTCAATGACCATTAAAGCGCCCATGAGGTTTCCGTCCTCAAGTCATAAATGATATGTACCTTACCAGTACCTTATTATACACGCACTCTACATAACAAGTATCCAAAGAGATCTAATGGTAATAACATTATATCTGATCGAAGTCCTTACACAGTGGAGAGCCCAAAATCCGCCTACATGTAAATCCAACAATCTTATATAATATTCTCAACATCATTCTCTTTAAACACCAAAACATAATATAATAGATTTTAAAAGTAATTTAAAATAACAATAAACATCCATGTATGAGACATGCGTTGCCCGTACAGAAATAGGGAAAGTAATATTCGGCAACGCGAGTACATACCTAATACTTTATTAGTTGGCAGCAATTTTCACTCCAGTTAGCGCATAAATGTAGATATAACTTTTGGGCAACCACATCACAAACCAATCAAAAGGAAAAGGTTTCCTTACATGCTAACAACAAATAAAGTTTGTAACCTCTTTCCAGTCAATGGAAAGAATCACATTTTGAAAATAAGTAAATACTCCAAAAACACAGATATCAGTTGTTTCTAAAGATCCAATCTCATCCCAAAATGTAAAAGAAAACTAGTTTGTATTACACACATATAATACATGCTTACACTATCATATACTAGCAAAGATATGCATGCCTTTCGCAATATAAATAGATTTATAAAACAATAATGAATACAAGAGATTTTGTTATCAATTCCCACCTCTTTTGATGACAAGCGTTGCCTACCTCGAGATCCATAATCCACTGGTTCATTCTTTAGATCGATCGTTGTTAATAACAATAACTGTTAATCACACAAGCACTCTAAACATTAGCCAGAAAGGCTCACACAAGGCTCATAACATAATTTCATACAATTCTCTAGTTATAGGCAAAGTGAACTATGTAATGGGTTCTAAGCCCAATTATGGTTCTACACATTTTCATTTTAAATCTTTAACACATCTAAAGGTTTACTAATTCAATTAAGTTGGTTCTATAGTCCATGAGATATATCTTATGAATATCTACAATTTTGTAGAAGGAACCAAATGCTAATTCGGACCATAAAGGGTCCAAAACATCAAGCTAAGAACACATGAAATTAAGCCCAAGCCCAAATAGGTCCGAACTGGCACGACCCATTAATCTAAGGCCTGGTACAACTGGTCAATTAACGGTCACTAACAGTCCATGTCTGGTCAAAAGGGTCTAATAACAGTCAACATCCAAATTCCAGGGTCAAGGTCTAGTCAAACTAGTAAAACTAGTCAAAGTATGGTCAACAGTCAACTGGTCAAGGTCCACTGAGAAAAAAAACAAATTCAGTGAGACAATTCAGTCAACAAGACTGATTCAAATTATACAAATAAGGCCCTTGCACATGCCAAACTTTTATTGCACAATCAAGATGCATCACAAACACATGCCAAGACTAAAAATGCATTTCTAACTCTCTTTACAAAGATACAAACTAAAACATCTCTTCTTACACACCCTATTCCGCATACTATAAGCCTTATCTCTCAAGTTGCCTAAACATAATCAATCTCAACTACTCAGACCACGTCATCTAACACTTTATTATGACACAACGTTCATCTCAGGTAATACTTCATATCCAATCTCAACACCTAATCAACTGCAACTCTAGTACTTTTCAATTACAACTGTTTTCATTATCGGTTCCCTGTCAATCAACACAAATAACACTATCAGTTCAGTTCTTCATTGAATCACAATTCTCCTTTTCAGCATCAACAACAACAACAGCTAAGCCTCTAATGCTTCTCAACCTACAATTCCAACACTAGCTCCACTTATGTACCACATTTTGCATTCGCATCCAAATCAGTTCCATGACCATTTCATCTTCACCACCAATTCAACTCAATTCAATCATCTAACATGACATGCACCACCACTTGTATCTCGGATTCCAGCTGCAACCCATTCATTTACTAACTTCATTGTTTCTCAGAAACCATCACTAATTCAATACTACCACCAACGTCATTATCTGAGACACAACTCAGAATTATAACACCACCACCATTTCCTTCTCGCTGAATTACAATACAAACCTAACTAAACTATAATTCACAGATTTGTTCCATATATCCAATTCCACCTCAAAACCATTCACAAACATAAAGTCAATATAACTACTTCAGAACCTCAATTCCACACAGCTACAAGTTATGTATCATCCAAACCCAATCACTTAGGCAGCAACACAAACTCTTGCAATTCCATTCATCTAACTACATCATCTTCTTTATAACTTCAACAATTCTGGTTACAAACACAACCCCATCAGCTACTACAATTCACAAGTAAATCAAACCCACAATTCTATTATTCTTCTTGCTTCTCAATTCAGAACCTTTTTCATTCAATCCGAATCTCTATATGAAGAAAAACCCAACCTTTAATTTCTCTTTACCCAAAAACTCAAGAATCCAAAGACCCTAATTCCTAATTAGGGAAGAACAGGGAAAACCCCTAATTTCATTAAGAACTCAAGATTAAACCTCATACTACATCTAAACTTAAATTAAGAACAAACCCATAAAATATAACATCAAACCAAACTCAAATTCAAAAGAAAATCAAAACAGAAACCCTAATTAAATATCTGATTTACCTTTTTCCGATCGATTCACCATTAACAACCCATCGATTCTTCATTCCAGAACGTCACTTTATCTTCATCAGTTCCACAAGAACTCTAATTCCAGAAACCCTAACCTAAATTCAACATTTACATCATCTTCTTCTTTTCCTCCCGATCTAATTCAACTACAGAATCAACATCTCCACTTTCAATTCAACTTACTAATAAGCTTCTATGAACATCTCACAAAAAAAAAAAAACTCAATTCTTAGGAACTGAGTTCGAAAGAGAAGGAAAGAAGAGGAACAGGAGATAAGAAGAAAGAATGAAGGAAAGAGAAGAAGAAAAGAGAAATGATTTTTCTCTCGACACGTTGGGTGATGATAAGGCCAAAATAAATTGATAAAGGCACCCAGATACATGATAAGGGCAGCCAGGCGGTTTAGATGCAAAAATGATTATTTTCCCTTCATACTAATCCAGTCTAGTGATATCTTCTTCGCCCGGTGTCTGATTGACACGTTCGAGTAGTCTATCTCGCATAACTTTTCGAGATGTACCTAGTGGTACAAATTTCGATTCTAGATCGTTATTAGGTTAATTTATATTAATTAAGGTTCGTCTCTAATTAATCGAGTCATTAGAGGCTTAGTCGTCTCTTGATAAAGTTCATTACAATATTATTTGATAAGTGCCAATATTATCTTTGTTATGATTATTAGTGGTCCTATTAGCATTCATTATTATTAACACTACTAGTCAAACTATTATCTTAATTACTTTTACAATTTAACTTCATTATTAATTAACAGATTAATTGTTCTAGTTACGCGAAAAGGGTACTATGTTAATTTATAACTAAAATTTGGGATATATTAGTTCACTAATATAAGCAAGTCTTCCTAATATGAACGGTAATCCATGCTTGTAGTTGGCCTGTGCAGGTTAGCAAGACCCGACGATGGTTTCCTACGAGCAAAGATAACACAAACACACCAGAATTTCAAGCCTCACTATTCTCCAGTGCTAGATTATTTAAGTGTTAATATCTGAGATTAACTAATCCCTAGTTCTATAATAAAATTTCTAAACTATATTATAATTGGTTTCAACCTACAATTTTTACTTCATAATTAACTATACAGAAAACTCAAGGAGCAAGCAATCAACATGTTATGCAAATCAATCAGATCACTACATAAATCTTTGATTGTTTTTAGTGAATTAAGATTTATCTCACAAACCCAACCCAGTTCTAAACAAATCTAGTTCACTAACTGGCACTGGCTAATCCAACTATCGCCCATGTAAGATCTAATAGTGAGCTCTGATACCAAGTCTGTAGCGCCCCCTAAGCTAGCAGCTGACTAATCCAAGAGATTAGCTATAAAATGAGGCACAAACGATCTAAAATATCTATTTAAAACACTAAGAAAGAAGTTATAAACAAAGATTAACCCGAATTTAAACCCTCTCTGAAATAAATACAAGAACTCCTCTCAAGTGATACATATTCAGTAATGAGTTGGTTTATAAATAAAATATAAACTTATAATAAACATAGCGGAAGCTAACCAACTAACAAAACCAACTCCTCGAAGCTTTCATCGCCACGTGCACAACTTGATCTGTCTCTGAAACTAAAAGTGGGAATGGGTGAGCACATCATCCCGAAGGGTGCCCAGTAGAAATAATGACTAACTTTCAAGTAATCATTAAATGATTTAAAGACAATGCAGGTTTTACTGAAAACCCATAAACCACGGAAAAACTGATAAAACATGTTAAGATAATAATAATACTGAAAATATAAAGTTCTACCAACCAATAAATCGGCACACATTCACAACATAAATAGTAGTTGAGTGATGTCTTCCTTCGGAGTAGCAAGGCATGACTGTTGAGGATTCTTCAATGATCATTAAAGCGCCCATGAGGTTTCCGTCCTCAAGTCATAAACGATATGTACCTTACCAGTACCTTATTCTAAGCGAACTCTAAATAGCAAGTATCCAAAGAGATCTAATGGTAATAACATTATATCCGATCGAAGTCCTTACACAGTGGAGAGCCCAAAATCCGCCCACGTGTAAATTCAACAATCTTATATAATATTCTCAACATTATTCTCTTTAAACACCAAAACATAATATAATAGCTTTTGAAAGTAATTTAAAAGAACAATAAACATTCATGTATGAGACATGCGTTGACCGTACAGAAATAGGGAAAGTAATATTCGGTAACACGAGTACATACCTAATACTTTATTAGTTGGCAGCAATTTTCACTCCTTTAGCGCATAAATATAGATATTACTTTTGGGCAACCACATCACGCACCAATCAAAAGAAAAAGGTTTCCTTACATGCTAACAACAAGTAAAGTTTGTAACATCTTTCCAGTCAATGAAAAGAATCACATTTTGAAAATAAGTAAATACTCCCAAAACACAGATATTAGTTGTTTCTAAGGATCCAATCCCATCCCAAAATGTAAAAGAAAACTAGTTTGTATTACACACATATAATACATGCATACACTATCATATATTAGCAAAGATATGCATGCCTTTCGCAATATAAATATATTTATAAAACAATAATGAATACAAGAGAGTTCGTTATCAATTCCCACCTCTTTTGATGACAAGCCTTGCCTACCTCGAGATCCATAATCCATTGGTTCATTCTTTAGATCGATCGTTGTTAATAACGATAATTGTTAACCACACAAGCACTCTAAACATTAGCCAAAAAGGCTCGCATAAGGCTCATAACATAATTTCATACAATTCTCTAGTTATAGGCAAAGTGAACTATGTAATGGTTCTAAGCCCAATTATGGTTATACACATTTTCATTTTAAATATTTAACAAATCTAAAGGTTTACTAGTTCAATTAAGTTGGTTATACATTCCATGAGATATATCTTATGAATATCTACAACTTTGTAGAAGGAACCAAAGGTTAATTCAGACCATAAAGGGTCCAAAACATCAAGCTAAGAACACATGGAACTAAGCACAAGCCCAATATGTCTGAACTGGCACGACCCATTAATCTAAGGCATGGTACAACTGGTCAATTAATGGTCACTAACAGTCCATGTATGGCCAAAAGGGTCTAATAACAGTCAACATCCAAAGTCCAGGGTCAAGGTCAAGTAAAACTAGTAAGAGTATGGTCAACAGTCAACTGGTCAAGGTCCACTGAGTTAAACAGGAATTTAGTGAGACAACTCAGTCAACAAGACTGATTCAAATTATACAAATAAGGCCCTTGCACAGGCCAAAATTTTATTGCACAATCAAGATGCATCACAAACACATGCCAAGACTAAAAATGCATTTCTAACTCTGTTTACAATGATATATACAAACTAAAACATCTCTTCTTGCACACCCTATTCCGCATACTATATGCCTTATCTCTCAAGTTGCCTAAACATAATAAAACTCAACTACTCTGACCACATCATCTAACACCTTACTATGACACAACATTCATCTCAGGTAATACTTCATATCTAATCTCAACACAAATTAGGGCTGCACAAGGTATGAGACGGTACGGGTTTTGCCTAGCTCAGTACCTATACCTCCCTTTGGTGGTACCTGTGCCTGAGAAGTACGGGACGGGTCATGTACCTGTTTAACTCGGTACGGGATGGTACGGTACCGGTTCTTTACCTATTTTGGAGTTCGCAGCCTTTTATCCTGTTTTATCTTGTAAGAGCAGGCAGGTGAACCCTGAGAAGTATACCTGAATGATATTAAATGTAAGCTTGACAACGAACTAGGGAAAGTCGATGCTAATTAAACTGCGAAATCAATACATTATTACATGCTAACGGTTTTTGATTTTCAACCAACTAATGAACCATAAGCAAACATTCTCTACTGCTTACGTCAGGCGAAGTATAGATTCTTAAATGATGCCTGATCCTTTTACGTGGAGTTGTAGAACAAGTCTTAAACAACATTGGACATATATTTCAGCTTGAACTAATTTTAAGATTAAGTTATGTGTAGAGTATTTAATCCCACGCAGGACTAAGTGCTGACTGCAATCTGAGGATTTTGTATATGTTGTATTAAGGTTGCACTACTAATCGAAATTCTGTCTCATTGAGAATGAGATGAGAGCTGAAATAGTAGCTATCCAGGTGTATGTATAATATATTAGGCCAAGCCACCAAGTAAACGCACTTCTTGCAGCTGATGAATCTCCTTGGCAGCGAGCTAACAATTTGATTTTCAGTTTCTAATGACTTGATAGCATTGTATGACTCT
This sequence comes from Papaver bracteatum, assembly GCA_023529315.1. Classification (NCBI taxonomy): domain Eukaryota; kingdom Viridiplantae; phylum Streptophyta; class Magnoliopsida; order Ranunculales; family Papaveraceae; genus Papaver; species Papaver bracteatum. Next base: position 3,276,270 of record JAJJWX010000603.1, read on the forward strand.
TATCTTTTGTGATCACAAGCTTTAGGAGAAAATCATGCATCCACGGTTCATAATTCTATCTGGTTTCAGTTACTAATTTTTAGAATATATTGTAAGCCGTAATGATGGTATCTTCTCTTCTATGAGAGGAAAGCCGAAGATGGAGAGAGGGAATACAAATAAGGAACTGAGGAGACACCGAGAAATAAAGGAGAATACAATAGAAAAAGGTATAATCCATACTATCAATGGCCTAGATTTAATCGCTAATATCAACGGATAAATATCTTTGGTACCACAGTACGGGATGGGACGGGAATAGCTTAGGACCATTACTTGTACCTACTCTAGGACCGATACCGGTTTTAGTTACTTATACCTGTCCCATCTTACTACGGTTACGGGACGGTACCGGTATGGTTCCTTCGGTTCCGGTACGGTTCCTGTGCATCCCTAACATAAATAGCACCATCAGTTCAGTTCTTCATTGCATCATAGTTCTCCATTTCAGCATCAACAACAACAACAGCAAAACCTCTAATGCTTCTCAACCTACAATTCCAACACTAGCTCCACTTATGTACCATATTTTTCATTCACATCCAAATCAGTTCCATGACCATTACCAATTCAACTCAATTCAATCATCTAACATGACATGTACCACCACTTGTATCTCGGATTCCAGCTGCAACCCATTCATTTACTAACTTCATCATTTCTCAGAAACCACTACTAATTCAATACTACCACCAATGTTATTAACTGAGACACAACTCAGAATTGTAACACTATCACCATTTCCTTCTCCATGAATTAAAACACAAACCTAACTAAACTATAATTCACAGATTTGTTCCATATATCCAATTCCACCTCAAAACCATTCACAAACATAAGTTCAACATAACTACTTCAGAACCTCAATTCCACACAACTACAAGTTATATATTATCCAAACCCAATCACTTAAGCAGCAACAAAAACTCATGCAATTCCATTTATCTAACTGCATCATCTTCTTTATAACTTCAACAATTCTAGTTACAAACACAACCCCACCAGCTACTATAATTCACCAGTAAATCAAACCCACAATTCTATTATTCTTCTTGCTTCTCAATTCAGAACCTTTTTTATTCAATCCGAATCTCTATATCAAGAAAAACCCAACCTTTAATTTCTCTTTACCCAAAAACTCAAGAATCCAAAGACTCTAATTCCTAATTGGGGAAGAATAGGGAAAAACCCTAATTTCATTAAAAACTCAAGATTAAACCTCATACAACATCTAGACTTCAATTAAGAACAAACCCATAAAATATAACATCAAACCAAACTCAAATTCATAAGGAAATCAAAACAGAAACCCTAATTAAATATCTGATTTACCTTTTTCCGATCGATTCACCATTAACAACCCATCAATTCTTCATCCCAGAACGTCACTTTATCTTCATCAGTTCCATAAGAACCCTAATTACAGAAACCCTAACCTCAATTCAACATCTACATCATCCTCTTCTTTTCCTCCCGATCTAATTCAACTACAGAATCAACATCTCTACTTTACTAACAAGCTTTTATGAACATCTCACACAAAAACAACTCAATTCTTATGAACTGAGTTCGACAGAGAAGGAAAGAAGAGGAACAGAAAATAAGAAGAAAGAAGGAAGGAAAGAGAAGAAGAAAAGAGAAATGATTTTCTCTCTCGACACGTTGGGTGATGATAAGGCCAAAAGAAATTGATAAAGGCACCCAGATACAGGATAAGGGCAGCCATGCAGTTTAGATGCAAAAATGATTATGTTCCCTTCATACTAATCCAGTATAGTGATATCTTATTCGTTCGGTGTCCGATTGACACGTTTGAGTAGTCTATCTCGCATAACTTTTTGAGATCTACCTAGTGGTACAAATTTCGATTCTAGATCGTTGTTAGGTTAATTTCGATTAATTAAAGTTCGTCTCTAATTAATCGAGTCATTAGCGGTTTAGTCATCTCTTGATCATCGCTAGACCAGTCAAATAGCGTTGATGAGCTTGAGGGTCATTACATGAGTGGTCTCATGTAAAGCCAAGGTCGGGTCAAAAACAGGATGATGAACTCAGCATAGTTACGTTTCTGTCCTTGTGGTTATCTAGAGACATCTTTGACGACGGCTTTGGGAAGAAAAACATAAGACATGACCTCGTCATGTTTGCTATAAAATTGGCGAAAGATGTGGTTCTCCCTTTGGGCGTCTTATTCCTTGGATCAATTTATTCTCATCTGGATGCTTTGGCGATGGACATGTATGCTTCCAACGGGTATAAGAAAGTGGAATCGCATATCCACATTGCTTTTCTCCTAGCGTGTTTGTGGGAACATTTCAAAGGTTACTCCCTTATCCCTGTAACTTCGCTCTCCTGTTTGTATAGCGGTTCAAGGATACTCCGTTGGCAGAATAGGCGTCCAAAACCCGAGTCGAGACTTGTTGATTTCCTTGATAAACTGCGTGCTATAGACTTCCGTCCATGGGGACCAGTCCATTATTATGTGATTCAACCGGAAACCTCTATTGTTGCCTCTGAAATTGTGTTGCACACCGAGGGAAAAACTATGAGCCTTGGAGAATTCATTTTCTTACGAAGTTGTATGTCAGGATACATTCCAACCTTCTTTGATTAGCTTCTTTCTGTGGTCCCTTATAATATTGACAGAGCCGCCCACCAAATGGGATTTGACCAGGATGTTCCCTTCCGTTGTCCGCCAATGCCTTCTAAAGGTCTCGTCCCGTCTATTCTCAATGATGACATATTCACACCAGAGCAGAGCCTTCCATTCTTGCCTATCAGAAGAAAGCCAGTGGTAAATAGTAACAAGGATTTTTGGAGGGAGAAACTGTTAACTTTTCAGACGTTCTCGGAAGAAATTGCGATAGCTCCCTATGGCGAGCCATCTCCTGAGATTCTGAAGCAGCACATACGTTTGAAGCTGCTTCCGGGTAAACGAACCAGAGCTAATACTATTGATAACTGCAGTCCCCAGGATGTAGGATCTAGGTACAAGAAGTAGGCGCCCGTGATATTCAGTTCTTCTCATATGCAGGTACTTTAGAATTTTTCCCTCCAATCCTCCAATTTTATTCATCTTGAATGATCTTCGCTAAGGGTGATTCTTAGTCGAAATTAGGGGCTTCCGAAAGAGAATGATTTTACAAGGCTAGCACGTGGTCGTAGTGAAGCTTTGGAGAAATCTTGTAATACTAAGACTCTTGAAGGCGATAACGAGGATGATGGATGTTCGGTTCATAATGAAGGAAGCGTCTCCATGTGTAATGAGGAGTTTGATCGTTCCAGCGAACCGGGAAATGAGTCTATGATAGATGCAAACCTTGAGGTTGAGGGGCATGACAATGCAAGGGCTACTTGAGATGTCACACCCGTGGCGGCTGTATATGTGCTTCCTTCTAAAGAGCTTCCCGTGTCTTCTAAGGCATTAGTCGTGCACTCCGTGGATGTTGGTGTCGTCTTTGACCCTCCTTTTGACGCTCCTTTCGTAGATCATGTGTTGGTTGGAGGGTTCAGCGTGCCAAATAAGTACGAAGAGTTATACACCAAGATATGGAAGAAGCATGGTCACATCGCCACCTCCAAGAAGCTTAAAATACGCTTTGCATTAGTCAAATGTGTTGAAGAAGCTTTATCTTCTATCTATGGCATGAGCATCATTACTAGGCGTACTATTTCTGAAGAGGTAGTTGCAAACTGGGAGTTCCACCGAGATGTGTTCGTGAAGTATGAGTTTAACGCCTCCTGGTTCTGTGAAGGATTCACTGAACTCCATAAGCTGCAAGGCGAAATGGTTGATGTCCCATCTATGGACTTCATTACTCAGCAAGAGGCAGAAGTAAAGCGATTGTCTCATGAGTTAAAGCTGAAGCAGTCCGCTCTCCAGAATATGAAAGATGCTTTTGCCAAAAAGACCAAGTTGTTGTTGGACAACTTCCCTTGAATATTTAATGCCTTTCCTTTATTCTAATGTATCTTTGAGTGACGTGAGGAGTTCTTTTCATGGTTTGGTTTCAGGTTTTGAAATGATAGGTGGTTGAATTTTGAATTGGTTTATTTTGAGATAGTTTTATGTGAATGGTTTTTCTGAAAGAGATTTTTTTTAGAAGGAATTTGCATTATGATTATAAATAACGTGAATATTCTAACGATATCATACATGACATGTAAATTTGCAAATATCGTGTGAAAAGGAACATGTCTGATAAGAAACCAAAACATGATGTTCATGGTGATTTGCATCATTGGATCTCTTTTTTAGTGCGGGACGGCAATTCCCCAGTAGGCTCTAAAACTATCTTTCTCGTAAATTTGTTTAATATGACTTACTTGTTCTTCGAAATTCCATCTGCATAAAATTTGATATTTCCTAGTACTCACTTCAAGAAATTGTACGCGTTAATCTTCAGAGGGAGGATGCAAATATTTTGAATTAAGCTTCTTCCGAACAATGCGCTTTAGGGTGTTGCATTCACCGGTAGGGTGGTGAAGAAAGCGGTGATAGTGACAATATCTCGGATCTATCATCTCCTGATCAGTCGGTTGTCGCCACACATGAGGCAGCTGGACTTCTCCGTCTCGTACCCATACTTCTAATAATTCTAAGACTTTCTTTATCGAGAATGGGAAATATGGGTATCTTGAGCCAGGCTTTTCCTGCATTGACGGATGTTGTGATATCTCCTGTTAATCTTTATATGAAGAACATTTCGGAATCGGAGCGCAATCCTGCGTTAACATATATGCAGCCCACTTGGTTGGTCGTCTTTGCTGGGATACTGATGTTTTTGAGGGCCTGGTATCGGTGATGGTATTACCATTAGGAGGATGAGTCGAGTATTCCCATCCCCTATAGTCATGTGACTCTTGGATGATTTATCCTTCTTCAGGCAGTTCTTCGTTTGGATGAAAAGTCGCCGCAGATTGAACTGCTTTCTGTACTTCAGCAAGGTTTCATAAGCTGGCTCTTTTCCTTTATCCGATAAAGTTTGTGGCATTCCTGACAAATCATTTCCTCCGTGGAATTGACCGAATCATGATGTTCGTCCCTCTTTGGTCCCCTGGTGTGGCCATGCATTCTTTCTGCATTTTTGCTGGTAAAGACACGACTCCCAGACAAAGATTCAAAATTCTTTGTGTCGTCGTTTGTGATACTCCCCGGGTAAACACTTGCCGAGCCTTCTTGTAATCGAATTGCTATATAGTTTAAAAGATGAAATTTCTCAATATGCCTTATGGCGATACCAGCTTGGTTTGATAGGAAATCCTCTAGCATCCTGGCCACACTTTCCATGAGTTTTGGATTATTCATGGCCTCCGGATAATTTGGCTAGTGAGGATACATTATAGAATGAAAGTTGGACTCAGTGATTAAAAGAAACGAATAGGTTAATGTTTGAAACAGATTTAAGACCCACCCCTTCGAAAAAGAAATTGAATCCGATATTGAAGAAATGAAATTGGGAATTTGGAAATTGATATTGCAACCAAGAGATTAATCTCCCACTGTGGTCGCCAATTATTTATGGGTGAAAACTGTTTCTATTGTTTTTGGTAAATTTGGGTGTGTGGATGAAAAACGAATCTAAACCCTAAAAAAAATACACTGCACGAGAGTACTTTTGATTTGAGAGATCAATCTGTACAATTCTGGCCTAAACCAAGAAATGGCCGTTCCAGACTTGCTTCGGTCACAATGTGAAGGAGATGGGGTTGATCTTAGGGAGGGAAGCAAAGAAGGTGTTGAGATTATGAAGGTATTGGATATTTATGACTTGTATCAGAATGTTGAACTGGCTTGCACAATGAAAGCTATCAGTTCTGGGTGTTTTCTGGATACTGATGACAACACTTAGTTTTTTCTGTCTGTCCTTGTTGTTTGGAAATAGATGAAAGGCCTATTTATGCAAGTCATTGAGCGCAACCCTCATGTCATAAGAAGTGGAGGAGGTGAAGTAATAGAGTAGTGGGGTCGTATAGGAGTGTTGATTGTTACACGATCACACCTTTGCCCACTTCCCTCATCACTGTTAACCGTCCACTCTTCCTGACACGTTCTTATAATGGCGCGCTGCACGTTGTAAACCGTCAGAACAATACCCCAGTGAGTATCCCCCAATTTTTGACATGCTTGATGTCTCGAATGAGTGGGTCGAGTCATGGGACCCGCCATGGAAAATATCATACGGTGCTAAGTTAAATAACTAAGTTATTTAAGAAATTGATATTCATGAAATATCGTGTATACTCAATGCATGTAATGCATCGAAAATAATCAATACGTATGAAGCATCACTGTTTTAAAGCTTAACCAAACGAGTCGCGGATTAAGCGTCTTAAAATAGCATCACGTCCAACCATCTTCGAGTGATCGTTTGGAGGCCGTATGGGCGGGACATCCCTTGGTCGATCACTCCCCGTGGAAGAGTAGCGGACGGTGATCACCGAGGTACTTCATTGGTTGTCTAGCTTTTAACTTAGGTTATCCGACCAAGCTAGCAAGGTTGGACGAACGAGATGGTTTACGGCATAAATCTGCGACCGTTTATAGAATTTTAGGGTTTTTAAGAGGTGCGCAAGCATCACTCTTTGGCTTGACCGAATTCAAGCATGGACGCCAATTTTGGTGGGACCGATTGGTCACGCATGAAGACGGCCCATTGTTGTGCACGTCTATACCTCTTTGTCCCTTGAAGGCTTGATCTAGGCCACTCAAGTTGATTGGCAAAGATGAGCGGCCGTGATCTATTTGCGATAGAAATCCTTTGCCGCAAAGGATTTTGGAACCACGTGACATGCCTCCTTTGGGCATGTGTTTCGAGGCGCTCGGCCATGGTTGGCCTAGGCCGGTCGGTCACACGCATAGGTGGGCCCATGGTGATCACGTTGATACTCTTGGTACCTCTTAAGTCTATATCTACACCCTCCATCCAAGCTGGTGAAGATGGATGGTCGTGATCAAAATGCGACACATTCCATGCCGCAAACCCTAATTACGGTTTTGGGCCGGTCACGTGTGCGTGACTTTAACTAATCGGTTTGGCAGGCTATGCTCCTCCTTTGGGGAGACCGACCGTGTGGGTCCCACGTTGGGCCGACGGTGAACATATGTGTACCTGTCCGATGGCTGTAGATATCGTCGAAATCGGTTAGAATCTCTAAATATCTATAATGGGAATCACACGTGGAAAATTATTAATAATGGGAATTATTATAATTGAAGCCGCCACCCAACTTAGGGAGTTGGGACACAAAATAACACTGGTCCAAAACAGAGAAAAGTCCGGGAATCAAGATACGGGCTAGGAAGATGTGAGAAAGGTAGTTGATATCGCGTATCGGTCGGGTCCTATAAACCTATACAAATGATAATATCTGTTTTTACAGGCGATACATCATTTAATATAGAATTTCAAATAATTATAAAACTATATTAAAAAATAATAAGAATCATACACATATCTCAAATTTCCAAAATATAAGGTGGTTTATTAGAGCTTCTCCAATGGTCATTGTGTGTGTTTCCTATGTGGAAACACAAATAAGACATCCTTAATCTATTTTTCCTTAAAATTAGGGAGAGAAAAAAATCCATCTCCAACAGTATTGCATGTAACATCTTCTTTTAATTAGTATAAATTTTATTTTCCATAATTAAGATTTTATTAGAGCCAAAAATAGTTATTTAATATATTAAAGTCAATTCAATTAAGTAAAATCTAACTAGAATGGTAGACAATGTCAAGGGAAATGTCTAAAACTAGACATTCACCTTAACAATGTCTACCCAAAGTCATCTATTCATTGGTTTAAGACATCAGGGTTGGAGAATGATTTTAGAAAAAATGGATGTGTATCCTAGGTGGATTTTTACCTTTATCTCCACACACATGCCATTGAAGAAGCTTTAGCCAACGTTGTGATTGTTGTCCTATTATGCCAGTAAATCTTTTCTGTTATCCTTCATATTTATCTTTTATATTTCTCTGCCTTGCAATCGAAATATGGTTTCCTTCTTATATCCTACCATTAGTCATTGATTTTATATTATAAATATATTATGGCTTTTTACCATTCCCAATTAACACTGTACTTGTCTGTATAGACTAGATGCATGTTGATGAAAAATTTATTCACAAAACCGATATTATCGGTGTACAAGTAAAACCGATATTATCGGTGTACAAGTAAAACCGATATATCGGTCTGTACCGGCCTGCACAACCGATAATATCATTTCGTCTTTGTATCACCGATATTTTCGATATCGTATAGGTATTTTTCGATATCCGATTATAACCTGTAATATCGGCATGTACAACAGATATTGACTACCTTGGGTGTGAGGCACCTAACCCGTCCAATCCGAAAATTGGCCTCTACTTTATAATCGGGATTTTAGGGTTCTAACTTGCATTAACAGATAATGAAATAAATACATTTAATTATGAATGTTAATTGAATTATTAAACAACGCACCAAATCATGTAAAATGGAAATAGAACCCAGTCAAATCAAGAGAATTATTATTATTAACAAGTTAGGCTCCAAAAACATACTACTACATTAATTGAACATGTTGATGTGCTAACCTACCAGCGAGCCTCATGGGTAACCTATCCAAGGGAGCCGAAGCGGATGGGGGGGATGAGATTGTGTCACAAGGGGGGAAAACTAGCACTACCTTCCATGTTAACTCCTGCAATATTACGCCATTAGGGACTCGAACCTGGGACCTCCTGGAAGGCATGAAACTTTGGGGAACATGGATGAACAGCTGAGCTAGGGCTCGTTCTACCAATATTATTATTATTAATAATTATAAAGGAGCCACCCAAGGCTTTTATTAAAAAATAAAAGAGTAATATTTACACAGGAATGGTAGGCAGTCGGGCTAGAATCTGAGCACCGACACCTTTCTGGATAGCTAGCCCTATCCTATGAAAAATTGAATTGCCTATTTTGTTATTAGCATCATAATTGGCTAGGCAATTATTTAACCTCTTCAACAGAACAATAAAGTCATCTGCAAGTTCGCCTAAGGTTGATAAGGCAAAAGCATAAAAGCCATATCATTGGGCCGCACATTTGTCAAAGTATTTGTTGTGTTTACATCTAAGTGTAGCAGAAATGGCATGTCCTGGTACGAAGCTATTAATACCTCCTCCTGCAAAGGGTGATACTCCAGTAACATCAAAACAGATGTCACAGCCGTTTTCCCAGTTGCAAATGAGAATGTCAGCTGGTTTAAGGCCACTATCATTGGCCGAGGGGAACCCCAGTGATGCTTCCTTTCTAGCTGCAATCCCTTCGCGGTAGCAAATGTCCAAAATGATATCTCTAACCAAATCATGTCGGAACTTGAGGCCAACCTCACTCGCACAGTGGAGAGCATGATCGCCGAAGATATCCATTGGCTGGTCACAACATGGGCATATGTACTCGTCAGGGAATAAAGGTATACCTAACCGGTATTGAGAGACATCTCGAAAATGTCTTGGCCCTAGCGTATGATTAAGACCGGGAATGGGAATGGCTTTCAAGTATTCCATTGCATGAGGAAGCTGATTGAACTGCCATAATATTGCGTCTCTGTTCGTCAATGCAAACTGTGATGGTAACTCTCTTTTAACAACGTCAAAAAACTGTGCTGCCAATATTTTCATAGGATGGGGGGCAGTAGAGTTGACATAGAAAGTAGAGAGGCTACAAGCCTGCATATATCTATCAAGAGAAAGTTGATAGTTGGTGCTCGGTGTTGAAGTGTCTATGGAGCTCAGAATAGTAGTCTGTAAATGTTGGGTCTGGAGATGTGAGGCTAAGTAGCAATACTGGATGGTATCAGCCATTGTATAAATACCAAAGGCCCCCGAATTGATGGGCAAAGTGACCAATCATTGTTGAAGGGGGCCAAAGCCTGCCCGTCCCCAGTTACTAAATGTCTGAGATAATAAAGCAAGTGCCGATCGTACCTGTTTGCGGATTCCTGTAAAGCTTGGTGGGATGTAGTACGCAGCGTAAAGTAGAGGCGAGAGACCCCAATGTAATTTCGTAAGAGAAAGAGTTCACTTTGAGGGTATTTCAACTTATTAACTGAGTCCATGAGATGCATTGTTTTGTCGACTCTATGAAGGATCATATCACTCTTGTATTGATTATCTAGGCTGACGGGACCTCCCAGAACTTTTACACCTTTATCCGGTATGCCTATTGTTGAAAGAAAAACTCCATCCATAAGGCTTCTTGGATCTATTGAGGGCCAAAATATCTCCATCTTCTGATTATTTAAGTGCAGACCTCGTGACTTACCCTCTGTATGTATGATAGCAAGGGCTTTAGAAACTTCTAGCGTATCTCCGATGATTGTCCCATCGTCGAGATACCAAGAGTGCATGTCCAGCGAGAACAAGGGGTGTAGCACCAGTGAGAAAAAGAGGGGACCAAGGGGTCACCTTGTTGAACCCCTTGGTCAGATGATAGAACATGCTCATTGTAATATGGTTTTGCTGGTTGAGCATAACAGAACTCTACCCATTTGGAAATTTTAGGACATCTAGCTCTAACTTCAGCAATTAAAGTTGTCCGATCTACCACATTGAATGCATTTGAAAAATCCACCAATAACATGGTGAGATTGGTGTGCATACCTTTCAATTCTAGCATCCTGTTTTCCGCGTGTAATATGCTTTCACCTCCGCATGAGATCCCCACACCAAACTGGTAATTCCCTAAGTAGTTGGCCATTTCTTTGCCTACTGAGGTAGCCGCAATTTTGGAGCATAATATTCTCCAAATTGTTCCAGCCGTAATGGGTCGAAGACCACCATCATGCTTGAGAAGCGTAGTCAGGGGGCGCTAGCAATATATTTCCCGAGAGCAGCAGGACAAGTACCTGACAACCACAAATTCACCACCTCGGCAATGGACTTGAGCAACTCGTCTGAAATTGCTGCAGTCTGTCCACTTATTGCATCAAATAAGTGTTGAGCCCTTAAACCATCACGCCCACATGCTGTGCCTTTAGGGAAACTCCTAATGGCTTCTATAACTTGACTGCTAGTAATGGATAATGGTGTAACTGTGATAGCTTCAGCAGGAATAGTAGGAGCAGGTGCAGACGGGTGTTTTTTTTCTAACAGATACAAAGTATCGGGAGTAGATGGTGCCACCCCATTGGAGGATAGAATTCTAATGGCTGCAGTGTAGTGGCCATTACTGGGCTTCTCCCGGCATGCTTCTACATTGGTTTTCGGCTTGTTTCTTATCCCGTTGAGTATATTTTTGTTGTTGCAGGATTCGGGTAACCAAGGTGCTACATCCATTTGGCTTTTTCCATGTTGTCAGGGCATCATTAATAGATATAGTTTGCAGTCTTTTTCTGTTACCCGATCTCTCCTCATTATATCTCTTTGGGGTATAAAGATTGAGAGTGAAGACAGGCAGAAGAAGAAAATGCAACCATGTTGTTAAATCTTGAGGGTGATCCATAACTTTGTCTAAAGCCAATTTGAGAGTTCTAGAGAAGCTGAGCCGGCATTGAGGAGGAATGCTGAAAGTTGTAGTTATGTGTTTCTGGTAAACCAGATTAAGCAAATCCAGTGACAGGCTTCCAGAGTTATCCCCATACATTACGTCCACTGGCTGAGGCCGTTCATAGTCTGTAATGATTAGATTATGGGGAGCAGTGTCCAGAGAAGGTCTTGCAATCCCATATATTAGAAAGTCTGCACTGCGACCATTATATGGTCCTGGTAAAACACCCCCTGGGTGATCTTTACATGGCCATTTCTAAGAATACCATTGCATGCAGGGGAAACAGAGCCACATTTGTAACTTCCGCAACAATTTTTCCCATGCCCTATAAACACTACTTATGGTGCGAATTCGTTCTTGGCAGACTAATGTACCTTGTGCAATGGATAAATGACGATCTTGTATATGTCTGAAGATGGAACTCTTCACATAACCTCTACCATTCATATTATCCTGACAGTCTTCAAAATATTTATAGGGACAATGACACCTTGTATCATCATCGGAGTCACTACATTCAGATTGTTGAGAAGAGGGCCCTGTAGAGGAAGCCGATGTGTTTGATAGAAATCTGGGAGATGCTGGAGTCCTGCCTGATGATGATTTTATTTTCGGCATCTTCAAAAAATAAAATAACTACCTTAACCGTAGCCTAGCGATTTGAAGAAAACACTAAGGAAACATCGGTTGAAGCATCAAAGGATATTGAAAGATGCAGAAAGAAATGCAGAATCGATGGAGGTATATTATGAAGTGGATCTGTTGAAGGTTGGATGTATAATAATGGAATAAGGTAACACAGGTTTTCTGTCGCCTGTGAAATCGCCAGAGAGTCTCTCTCCAACAGGTTTGCAATTATTATTATTATTATTATTATTATCAATGGCGTAATATTGCAGGAATTAACATGGAAGGTAGTGTTAGTTTGCCCCCCTTGTGACACAATATCAGCCCCCATCCGCTTCGGCTCCCTTGTCTAGGTTACCCATGAGGCTCGCTGGTAGGTTAGCACATCAACATGTTCAATTAATGTAATAGTATGTTGTTGGAGCTTAGATTGATGCAAAATACTATTTTGTCATGCCCTTCAGATTTGGACTCATATGACAACTACCGATATGCATTAGAGTCCTTTACACAGGCTTGTGAAGTATCTCCATCCACATACAACATCAACGATGCCGCCCCCCACTATATGAAGTCATTGGAGGTTAAATACTTTGGTGTTCTCAAGGAAAATATACCAACAACTTACTCACTTTCTGATCAGGACTTATTTATTTGGCACAGTAATAGACTGCCACATGCTATGGACTTCCTCAAAGCTATTCCTATCATCGGGCTTAACCAATCGGTCGGAACTAGACATTTTCGAGCCATCCTCCAGTACCGCCTTGGAATTCCTTTATTCGACAGCAACACGTCATGCTCTAGCTGTAATAAACCCATGGATGTTTTTGGCGACCATGCTCTGCACTGTGCTAAGGGTGTGGGAAGTAAATTTCGACATGATTTTATTAGAGATGTTGTGGTGGACATGTGCTACAAGGCTGGTGTCCCAGTCCATAAAGAAGCCCCTTTGGGTTTATCGTCTAATTCCAACAAAGATTTGAAGCCTGCATATCTCCTCATCCACAATTGGGAGAATGGGAAAGTCGTTTGCTTCGATGTTACAGGGGTTTCGCCTTTCACAAGTGCCATGACGCGTAATTTCACTCCAGGGCATGCCATTTCAGCAGCTATCACTCACAAATGTCACAAATATCTTGACAAGTGCACTACACACTGATATGGATTTGGCGTATTGGCCTTTACCACCTTGGGGGAGCTAGGAGAAGACACCATTACATTTATAAAACGATTGAGGAACTACCTTATTAGCCACGATGCCAATTCCAATATAGGAAGTTCTTTCTTTCATAGACTAGGCATTGCTATCCAAAAAGGTGTTGGCACCCAGCTTGTTGCTCGGTTGCCTACCACCGATGTTGTCATTGATATGTAACTTACACTTTTTATTATTATAATAATAATTTCATCACTAATTAAAATAAAATAAAAATATTATTAATATTTTTTAAATATTATTACATGAAACTAGTTGGAAGCCTAACAAGCTAAGCTCCAACGACATACTACTACATTAATTGAACAGGTTGTTGTGCTAACCTACCAGCGAGCCTCATGGGTAACCTAGCTAAGGGAGCCGAAACGGAGGGAGGGGGGCTGAGATTGTGTCACAAGGGGGGCAAACTAACACTACCTTCCATGTTAATTCCTGCAATATTACGCCATTGGGGACTAGAACCTGGGACCTCCTGGAGCGTATTAAACTTTGGGGAACGGGGATGACCAGCTGATCTAGGGGCTCATTCTTAAACATTATTATTATTATTTTCTTTTTATTACTATCAAAGAAAGCAAACAAAGTCAAAGTTTACAAAGAGTTCGTTGGTAGCCTCGCAGCAAGTTGGGCACCAACACCTTTTTGAATAATAATACCTAATCTATGAAAAAGGAAACTTCCTATCCTGCAATTCGCATCCGACTGGCAAGGAAGTTCTTCAATCGCTTCAAGAATGTGCATGTATCATCACTTAGATCTCCTAGGGTTGTGAATGCTAAAACTCCAAACTCGTAGCCATGATATAAGCACTTGTCAAGGTACTTAGTACGTTTGCGGGTAACAACCATAGCAATAACATGTCCGGGGGTGAAATGCGTTGTACAAGCACTTGTAAATGGTGATACACCGGTGACATCAAAGCAAACATCACGACCATTTATCCAGTTGTAAACAAGTAAATCTGTCGGCTTCATGGTATTTGACATTATTCGACAAAAAACCGGTAGGTGCTTCTTTACAAGCCGCGACACTAGCTTTGTAACAAAAGTCCACGAAGGTATCACGTGCTAAATCATGACTAAATTTAACACCGACATCTTTAGCACAATGTAAGGCATGATCCCCGTAAATATCCATGACATGATTGCAACTAGTACAATGGCTATTAGCAGAAAAAAGAGGAATAGCTAAACGATACTGAAGTACTGACCTAAATTGACAGGGCCCTACTTCTTGGTTGAGTCCTTGTATGGGTATGGATTTTAAAAATTCTAGCGCGTGAGCAATCTTGTTAGCGTTCCAAAGGTAAGATTCCCTGTCAGACAAAGAGTAAGTAGTAGGCAGTTCTTTCGTAACTACACCAAAATATTTGGCCTCTAGTGATTTCGTGTATTGAGGGGCAGCATCATTGATGTTGAAAGTAGAAAGAGACAACCTACAAGCACGAGTATAAACCTGAAAGGCGTGTTGGTACTGGTGGATTGAGTCAAGAGCAATCGTATTCTGTAGTATGGTATTCTATAAATTCCGAGTTTGAGTACAAAACGCGAGATAGCAGTACTTAGAAGTATCAGCCATGGTGTAGACACCCAACCCTCCATCTGTGATAGGTAATGTAGCCATTCTATGCTGAACTAAATCAAATCCTGCACCATCCCCAACAATCAATTGTCTTAGGTATTGCATCGGTTGGTAATCAAATGTCTCAGTAGCTTCTTGTAAAATCTGTGGACATGTCGTGCGTAAGGAGAAATAGAGCCTAGACACCCCGGTGCAGTTGCGTAATAGAAGCAATTCACTATGCGGGTCATGTAACTTCTGTATAGACTGCATCAGTTGAGTTGTTTTCTGAACTCTCTTCATAACCAAGTTGCTACAAAACTGTGAGTTTAAACTCACATGATCGCCTAAGACTTTGACGCCATCTTTTGGTTTGCTTATGGTGGCTGGGAATAGGTCAGCTGTTCGTGGATCAGGAGAGGGCCAAAATACTTCCGTTTTGTTCAAGTTTAGGTGAAAGCCTCTAGCTGGTCCATCACACTGTATAATTCGCAGAGCTTTTTCCACTTCCAAAGAATCACCAGCAATGGTACCGTCATCCAAGTACCATGCATGAAAATCCAAGCTACACTTAGAGGCAATCTTGTTCACTAGGGGGTGCAGAATCAAAGAAAAAAGAAGTGGACCTAACGGATCTCCCTGCTGGACTCCTTTTGCTGAAGTCAAAATTGATTCATTGTAGTAGAGTCTGGCGGGTTTGGAATAGCAAAATTCCACCCAACTGGCGATACTTGGGCACCTCTCTCTAACCTCTCTAACCAACACAGTCTTGTTGATTAAATTAAACACATTTGAGAAGTCCACCAAAAACATTGTCATGGAATTGTCATGGCCCTTCATCTCCAGCAGTTTGTTGGCAGCGTGTAATATACCTTCACCACCACATGGTATGCCTACTCCAAACTGATGATTGCCTAAGTAATCAGCCATATCTTTGCACACAGACATAACAACTAATTTGGAGCATAATCTTCGCCAAATTGTGCCAACTGCGATGGGTCTTAAGCCCCCATTAGGCTTGAGCAAAGGTGTTAGCGGCGCACTTGCAATGAACTCCCCCAGAACTGCAGGACACTTACCAGCTAGCCATAAATTTATAACCCCAGCTATAGATTGTAGAAGTTTATCTGAGACTGCTGTTGCTAATCCACTGAGCGCGTCCAACAAGTTCTAATCCCTTAGCACGTCCCTCCCATAAGAGGTCCCTTTCGGGAAACTCTTCAATGCATTAAGCACAACTTTAGAGTCCACAGTAACTGCCATTGCCGAAACACTGTCTGCAGGAATCATTAGAGGTGGAGCTTGTGGGTGTTTTTGTTGCAACTGATACAAAGTGTCAAGGGTGGAAGGAGCGATACCATTAGAAGACAAAATTATCAATATTATTATAGAAGAAGGATTATTATTATTATTATTATTATAGAAAATAAAAGAAGAAATATGCGGTAGTTTACAAAGATTTGGCAGGGAGACGCGCGACAAGTTGCGCCCCAATGCCTCGTTGGATAATAATTCATAACCTAAGGAAAAGAAAACTGCCTAAGTTATTATTGACATCGTGACTGGGCATGTAGTTCTTCAATCTTTTCAGAAGGATGGTAATGTCATCACTCAATTCTACCAATGTCGTAAAGGCTAGAACACCGAAACCTTATCCATGAGTCGAACACAGGTCAGCATATTTGTGGCGTTTGCGTGTGATAGCAGCAGAGATTGTGTGACCCGGAGTGAAAGCGTGGTTTCCACCTTTGGATAATGGTGATACTCCAGTGACATCGAAGCATACGTCCTTTCCGTTCTCCAAGTTATATATCAGTAAGTCTGCCAGTTTGAGAGGGGTGCTCCTGTCAGATGTAAGACCTAGTGACGCTTCTTTTCTTGCAGCAACTCCCGCTTTATAGCACAACTCAACAAACAAGTCTCTTACCATATCATGGCGATACTTTAAACCCACCTCACTAGCACAATGGATGGCATGGTCACCAAATCGGTCCATAACACGGTTACAACATGAACAAGTGCTATCTTCCGCAAATAAAGGTATACCCAAGCGATACTGAAGAACCGACCTGAATTGACGCGGCCTTAAGGACTGATTAAACCCTTGGATAGGGATTTCCTTTAGATAATCTTGTGCGTGAGGTTTCTTATTGTACTGCCATAAGATAGAATCGCGTTCGGACATAACAAAAGTAGATGGTATATCCTTCATGATAGCATCATAATAACGAGTTTCCAGTAAATGCATGGGTTGTGGGGCGACTTCATTAATGTTGAAAGATGAAGGAGATAAACCATATATGCGAGAGTAATGATCCAACGGTGAGTGAAAGTGAGGGCTAAGGACAGGCGTACCTTGTAGGATTTGGTTCTGCAGATGTTGAGTTTGGAAGCAAGAAGCTATGTATCCATACTGAGTGGTGTCGTGCATCGTGTACACGCCTAATCCACCAGCTCTGATTGGGAGTGTGGCTATGCGCTACTGAATATGGCCAAAACCTGCTCCATCACCCGTTATCAAATACTGCAAGTACTGAATAAGGTGCTCGTCAAACTGTTGTTGTGATGCATGCATGCATTGGGGTCTAGTTGTGCGCATTGAAAAGTACAACTTGGAAACACCAGCACAGTTTCGAAGTAGCAAGAGTTCTGCTTGGGGGTCCCGTAGCTTTTTAACACAATCCATGAGATGCAATGTTTTTTCCACATGGTATTGGATGATATTACTACAGAACTCATCACTCAAGCTTACTGGGCCACCGAGCAAACTAACACCATTCTCTGGCCTGCCTAATTCAGGTGGGAAGACATCTTTGCATCTCGGGTCCTGGTGTGGCCAAAATATTTCTGTCTTCCGTGTGTTCAACATCAAGCCTTGTGCTGGACCTTCTTCACGTAATATTTGGAAGGCTTTCGCAACTTTCGTCGTCTCCCCAACCAAGGTGTCGTCGTCCAAGTACCAAGAGTTGACGTCTAGTTTACACTGTGCTGCTATTTTACAAATCAACGGATGGAGTGCCAGGGAAAACAGTAGAGGTCCTAATGGATCTCCTTGTTGAACTCCTTGCGCTGAGGATAGAGTATGCTCGTTGTAATATAACTTGGCCGGCCGTGCGTAACAGAATTCAACCCATTTAGTAATGTTAGGACATTTCTCACGTACCTCGTTGATCATAACAGTCCGACTAACTACGTTGAAAGCATTAGTAAAATCGATGAGCAACATGGTAATATTATTATTATTTTTATTTTATTTTTTAGTAAAACCCAATTCTTTTTATTATTATAGAAGAGAAGTTACATAGTAGGCAAGCGAGCAACAATCTGTGCCGCTAGCCCTTTTTGAATAGCAAAACCTATCCTATTAAAAATAAAATCTCGTGAACCAGGAGTCATGACATTGCTGTGCATGACTTTCTGGACCCTCTTGAGTAGTCCAACTGCTTATGGAGCCAAATAACCAAAAGTATCAAAAGCGAAGGGGACGAAAGCATGCCCATTGTAAACACACGCTTTCTCATGCTTCGATATCTTACCTGAGGAAGCCTTTAGAAAGCTAAGCTCGCTTGCCTACTAGTTGGAAGCCTAACAAGCTAAGCTCCAACGACATACTACTACATTAATTGAACATGTTGCTGTGTTAGCCTACCAGCGAGCCTCATGGGTAACCTTGCCAAGGGGAGCCGAAGCGGATGGGGGGCGAGATTGTGTCACAAGGGGGGCAAGCCAACTCTACCTTCCATGTTAATTTCTGCAATATTACGTCACTGGAGGCTCGAACCTGGGACCTCCTGGAACGCACCAAACTTTGGGAAACGGGGATGACAAGCTGAGCTAGGGCCCGTTCTTCTTCTTCTTATTATTATTATTATCTACTTTACAATTTATTATTATTTGATTAATTTTAAATATTATTACATGAAACTAGTTGGAAGCCTAACAAGCTAGGCTCCAACGACATACTACTACATTAATTGAACTGGTTGTTGTGCTAGCCTACCAGCGAGCCTCATGGGTAACCTTGCCAAGGGGAGCCGAAGCGGGAGGGGGGGCGAGATTGTGTCACAAGGGGGCAAACTAACACTACCTTCCATGTTAATTCCTGCAATATTACCTTCCATGTTATTATTATTATTATTATTATTATATTAATTCGATATAATGTATTTAATTATTATTATTACATGAAACTAGTTGGAAGCCTAACAAGCTAAGCTCCAACGACATACTACTACATTAATTGAACAGGTTGTTGTGATAACCTACCAGCGAGCCTCATGAGTAACCTAGCCAAGGGAGCCGAAACGGCGGGAGGGGGGGCTGAGATTGTGTCACAAGGGGGGAAAACTAACACTACCTTCCATGTTAATTCCTACAATATTACGCCATTAGGGACTCGAACCTGGGACCTCCTGGAGTGCATTAAACTTTGGGGAACGGGGATGACCAGCTGAGCTAGGGGCTCGTTCTTTCTATCTAATATTATCAAGACATGCATTTCAATATTATTATTATGATTAGACAGCCTATGCACGGAAGGCACAACCACATTGTTACTTGATATGGAATGGACCGAACAGTACCGAGAGCTAATAAATCAATATGCAGAGTCCTACAAAACTTCCATGCATAAGGTGTTTAATCATGGAATATGGATACACTGATGCCTATATGATATTCATATGCAAGATACATACGATGACATGGATGGACAACTATGTAGGACTAAGATGTAAAGCGTGAGACTACACAGACCATGAGGACTTCAACTCTTAATGCTACTAGAAAGGTTACGTATATATGATAAGACAAACTCAATCACACCATGAAACAAATTATGACAAAAACAGAGTTTAACATGTGATCAAAATTCAACAAGATGCAATTATTCACGATTATCCAAGCTTATAATCTCAATACAAAGCAATAGGAAAACTCCAAGTAATTATGATTTGCAAACAAAAGCGAACAAAAGATCTTTTTTTCATTAGCATTTATGCATAGCCATCGTATTACACATAATCACACAACGAGTTTAAAGGTCTCAGTATTACCTTTTTACGCAAGTAGGTGATCACAATGTTACTTAGGCCGAGATTGATCAACATGGGCTAGCACTTCCGCATACTTGATCGTATCTAAGACTATCCAATGCAAACCGTTCTAACACCACCCAAATCTCCTAAGTTCTCTTCTCTAATTTTCTCTTAAAAGTTTCTTTGGTTTTCTCCCTAGGTGCGACTAGAAGTTTCCTCCCTTTTTCCTCTAAAAATACACCCTATTTATAGATTTCTTCCATCAACAATTACCTTAGGATTAAAATGACATAAATCCGACGGCTCTTATGAAAAACCTATATTTTCTAACCAAATAAATCATTATTATTTCCAATTAATAAAAATCCTCCAAAATCATTTTAATCATCTTTACTAAAATAGCCGAATATCATTTAATCTCAAGATCTTTGTAAACATGGAATGTCTTGCGGACAAAACCAAAGAAGGTGTCGACACTTTGCTCATTTTGAAATTGGGGCGGACGTCCAACTTTGGACTTCAAAACTAGTGGATACTTAATTTGTGGTCGGTGGATAATCATCTTAGATCATTTTTGGTGCACGTCCATAGTGGACTTTAGGACTAGTGGCACTAGTTGTTGTATCATTATTTTAGCTCGGGATTAACACCTAGTGAACGCATTCTTACTGTTTGGTAAAAAGGTTTATCCCCAGATCTTAATTATGGGCATACGAACGGTGTTTTCCAAGAACATATTTCGCCGAAGTGCTCTAAACTACTTACGGAATTGGGGTGTGTACAGTTGCCTCTCTTAGACAGAGGTTAGTGTGCAACTGAATGACAAAGTCAGACACCCTATTTCGTACTGCCCCTCAAAAACTGCTGAAATTCCCTTGAGTTGTCCGGTACGACACTATGGAGTTCGCCCAGATTATCTCTAAGTATTTAATTTTACGGATACGTATACATCCTCATGACTATAGTTTAAGTCAAGAAGCCCGTAATATTGCGTGGAGAAAAAGAGGAAATACTTACGTACCCAAAAAAAAACTTTACTTTCTTTGCCGCAAATCTTTATGGTTCGTCAATCCTTTACTTCCTTCGAGCGGGTGGTAATTTCTCCCTTAAAGCATAAAGTTTCCCGCGAGACTTACAGATTGATATGTTGCATGATCAAGTTTCTAAACAGGAGTCCTTACTTGAATCAAAAGATCTGAGAATTAATGAGTTGGAGGCTATGCTTCAAACAAGAAGAGAGTGATTAGTAATACGTGCCTCTATAGAAAATAATTATAGGAAAAAAAAATCCTAAATATAAATACAATAAAATACAACCAATTGCATGGAATTATTGCCTTGGTCTATCTAAATGGTTTAATTTATTATTATTATTATTTTTATGTTTACCTAGATTTTTCCTCATCGGCTTCCACACAACTAGAGGTTTAATTATTTATTTTTTTACACTATAAAATTGAAAACAATAATACCTGATTATGGTACAAATGAGCCCAACTTCCTGATTTACCGTGTAGGGAGGGAGAACACCGGTATTACGCCGGCACCGTCGAATTTTCAAGAGTCAATCTGACCACTTCCAACCATCCCCAAATGTTTGATGTTTTGCCCAAAATTCCCGAGTACATATATGCTGGCTTACCTTCTTCTATCCTTGTTTCATCATGCGGCTTACCACTCTTTTCTAACTCCTTCAATTGTTGACTATTTCTCTTTGATGCTTCTTATTCTTCTTTGATTTCTTCAAATGCCGACCAATTTTATCAAGTGGATGTTTATTAACTACACAATCATTTTTTTTTTCACTTTTTTTTTGATCTACCCGTTTGGACGTCCGTTGCTCATAGAACTTTAGGAGATGACTTACATGACTAAAGATGACATACAAATGGACTAACATATCTCTCTCTAAGTTATTTACTTGACAAATACCGAATGACATGGGCCCAGTATGATGATGGTGGTTCCCCTAGATTTATTTTTTTTGACTTACTACTAAAGGGACCAAACATGATGACGACTCTGCCCCTAGACTTTTAATAACACTATGAGAGAGATATTGGACTTCTAAAAATCTCCTTAAGTTTCATGAGCGTTCGACCCCCTTAGATAGAGTCACTTACCTTATGTGTAGTATTTCTTCAGTTGATCGACATTTGTGAGCTTCGGATCTTCTCGTCCGTCCAAATCAGTTAACCGGACTGCGGATCCTGGGTAGATGCTTTTGATGATGTATGGACCCTCCCAATTAGGCTTGAACTTTCCTCTTGGGTCAGAATGTTTTATAGGTCTGACTTCTTTAAGTACTAGATCTCCTTCCTTTAAGCCTCGCGGATGAACCTTCTTGTTGAAACTTCGAGCTATCCTCTCCTGGTAAGCCCGTGCATGACATGCGACACGTATCCTATTTTCATCAATCAAATTCAGTTGTTGAACCTTCGAATCTATCCATTCATCTTTAGGTTCTGTGCCTTCCTTTATCACTCGAGGTGGGAATTTCAACTTCAACAGGCAAAACTGCTTTTGTGCCATAAACCAAAGAGTACAGAGTCATACCATTGGGTGTGCGGATCAAGGTACGGTAGGCCCATAATGCATAAGGGAACTTCTCACTCTAATCTTTCTATGTTTATGTCATCTTCTTCAAGATTTTTCATAATGTATTATTTGCAGCTTCCGCGGCACCATTGGTTTGCGGCCTGTAAACGGTTGAGTTCCTTAGCTGGATTTTGTACTTTGCACACTACTTTTTTACCTCCTTGCTAACAAAGTTGGACCCATTATCTGATATAATCTCATTTGGCAATCCGTAATGACATATAATGTTGTTTGTAAGGAATTTAACAATCTGATTCCCTGTAGGATTCTTGACGGATATTGCTTCCACCCACTTTGTAAAATAATCAATTGCCACTATGATGTACTCATGTCAATTTGACGCGGAAGGATTCAATTTCCTAATTACATCAATTCCCCAGACATAGAAAGGCCATGGTGATGTAAAAGGATGCAGCTCGGTGGCAAATGTAACAAATTGGCATGTATTTGGAATTTATGGCATCTTTTCACGTACTTGAAGCAATATGATTCCATTGTTGTCCAATAATACCCCATCCACAAAATTTTCCTTGATAACATGTGTCCATTCATATGTGGGACACAGATCCCTTCATGTACCTCATTAAGAAGGTGCCGAGCTTCATCTCCATATACACACCTGTTAATGGTGGATTTTAGTTCAGGGCTAAAGTTGTAAAACCAATATTTTGTACAATCCATCCTGCAGAGGATAGGGCCATTTGATAAGTGATGAATACTTCTTCACTTTATTAATTCACCTAGAATGGATCATGTATCAACAATCCCCCGAATATTCTGTGAATTCTAGCATTATTAATTAATGCATAAAATGCCTTGTATTTCCTGTGTTGTTCCTAGCAGAACTCTTATTGTTGGTGCGGCATGATGACTGATTGTTACTCGCAACAGATTAGCATGAATATCCAAGTACTAACAGTGAGGCATGCATGAAATGCCCGTACAGGCTATAAATCTCGGTATGTTATACTAGCCCGATTGAGCATGTAGCTCTTGGTGTGTTATACTAGCCCGATTGAGCATCTAGACTGCCCATAGCAGTCTAGAAACGATCACGATCATCCAACTTCACCAACATGATTGGATGGTCCAGATCGAATCCAATACCCCCAAACAGGTATTGGAATATTCACTGCCAACCCAACGCGGGACCCGCATGGTCGGCCTCCCCAAAAGGGGTGGCATAGCTTGCCAAACCGTCCAAACCAAGCAGAATGGACAAGAAACCATAAATTAGGGTTTGCGGCACATTACATGTGTCACAAAATGATCTCAACCAGCCATCTTCGCAGGCATAGATGGAGGGTGTAAATGTAGATTCAAAAGGCCTAGAGCATGTCAACACGATCACCGTAGGCCAGTCTACACACATGACCAGTCGGTCAGGACCAACCATGGTTGGTTTTCCCAATTCATGCGCACAAAACCAAGTATGACGCACGGCCAGCCAAAACCCTAATTATGGTTTGTAACGATCACGAGTGTCCGATTTCTCCTGATCAAATGAAGGGATTAGGAGACAACCGAACAGGTCCAGTGAGTATCAACATGATCATCATGGACCTATCTATCTCCTCACCCGACCGACCAAGGCATACCATGCCTGGTTTCTCCAAATCGCACGCCCAAACTAGCGTGGTCACACTTCCCAAATCACAAACTGATCTCGACCACTCAACTTCGCCAGACAAATTGAGTAGCTTAGATCACGTTTCCATGGGACAGTCAGGTATAGGCGTGAATATCATCCTACCACCTACACGCCGGACCAATCGTCCGAGACCGACCAAGCCTGGTCGTCTCGCAACGCGCGCCTTGAAGGTGGCATACCGCGCCCCTTTAGGAATCCTTTGCGGCATAGTATTTCCGTCGCAAATCGATCTTAGCCACTCAACTTCACCGGAAAATTTGAGTGGCCTAGATCAAACCTTCGTGGGACAGTGAAGCATGGACATGGACATCATCATGCCGTCTACACGCATGCCTGATCGGTCCTCCATGAAACGTCTCCCAGGCTTGGATTCGACCAAGCTGAAGGAGTGCACTCGCGCACCTCCTAAACCCTAATCCGATGGTCGCAGTTGTGGGTCGCAAATCATCTTGTCCGTCTAACTTCGCCAGCCTGGACGGACAGCCTAGGATAGGAGTTAGGCGACCATTGAGGTATCACCGGGATCACCGTCTGCCACTCTTCCACACCATGTGGTCGTCCAAGGGAGGATTTGCTAGCACAGCCTCCAAACCCTCACGTGTAGTAGGCAGGGCATAATACTCAACAACGATGCTTCATATATGCCGAATACATTCGATGCATAACATGCATAGAATACACACGATACTTTACAAGTATCGACTTCCTAAATAACTTAGTTATTTAACTAGCATTACATGCTACCTTCTATGGGTCCCACGATCCACATACTCGAGACATCAATCATGTCACAAAGTGGGGGATACAACTGGGGTATTGGTCTGGCGGTTTACAACGTGCAACGTGCCATCACAAGAACGTGTCAGGAAGACATGGACGGTTAGTGATAACAAGAGAAGTGGGAAAGATTGATCGTGTGACACTAACACACAACTCCACTAATCCATCACTCCACTTCCCACGAGAGACGTGAATAAGGCTCAAATGACTTGTTACATTAACAACCACCGTACGAACGAGTATTTCAAAATACGATGAAACGATGAACCTATGCAAAATAGGATGAAAAATAACAAATAAATAAAAATTGACCGAGGCGCTGGGAGCATGGACCCACTGACCGGCCGACCGTGACGTGGTCAATCCCACGCCAGTTTCATATTTTTATCATATTTTTGTTGTTTTCTCTGAGTTTATGAAAACCTTTCATTTGAACGAATATCCTTTGTTTTGAGGAAACTCCTCAATTCCATGGTGCTTCCTTCGCACAGAGGAAATAATATAAAATTAGGGAAAACGTGATGGGGCATGACCATTAGCCAACCGGCCATGCCTTGGGCCCAGCCGGCCCCACACCTCATGGTTCCTCGTTATTTTATTATTATTTCCCTAATTTCATGAAAATTCCTTAATCTCATGGTATTTCCTTGGTCCCATGAAAAATAATAAAAATTAGGGAAACCCGTGTGCACGGGCCATGGCCGGTTAGCCAAACCCTAGATGGCTCACACGTCCCGCTTTTATTAGCATATTTTCATAATCCTATGAAAATTCCTTGATTTCATGATATTTCCTTCAAATCATGAAATACTGCATAAAATAAGGAAAATGCACGGGACCGGGCCCTGACCGGCCAACCCTGCTCCAAGCCGATCCCACACGTCCACACGCCCCTTATTTTTTTATGTTTCCTTCATCTCATGGAAACTCCTTGATTTCAACAAAACTCTTTAATTTTAGCAAAACTCCTTCGTTTTATCATATTTCCCTAAAATCATGAAAAATATTACAAAAATTATGGAAAACGTATGGGACGGCTCCCTTGGCCGGCCAGCCTTTCCCACAGCCATGATCGGTCCCACAATCCATAATATTTTCACTTTTTCATTATTTTCCTTCATCCGATGAAGTTTTGACGGTTTTATCAGAAAACCCTAATTTTGCCATATTTTCTCAAATGGTTGCTCAAACGTACACCGGAAAATATCAAAATTCTCAGGACTGAAACACGGACGTCTCAACGACAAAAGCATGTTACCTTGACCGACCAGGGTTGGCTTTTGGCTCGCAATGAGCCAGTCCCACGTGTTTTCACAATTTGACCTAATTTGCACAATTGCACGTATTGGGTCCTAAACTCTCCGAATAATTTCAGAATTTGACGGAACGATCATCATTTGATCTCGTGACCACCCAGGGCCGGTTTCATGACCCCTTGGTCGGTCCCTCACCTTTTAATAATTAATTAGGTTTTATCACCTAATGCTGAACCCATCAGTAATTCATTAAATGATTAAACCGGCATTTAATCATTTTTTCATCAACTCACCAACTTTTCAAAGAGGTTTTGGTTTTTGCTCACCCGAGCATATGAGAATTTCATGGTTGATCCATGGTCCCATGAAGCCAGTTCTCCTTCATTCCATGGTTAATTTTTAAATAAACCATCAATCAGTCATCAATTGATCAAATTAGGGTTTCTGAATCCAAGGATTACGATTCCAGATTCAAACACTAATAATTTTGCAACGATCTCATGATCAATATTCTTATTAATTATGCTCGGTTCAACTACCAGCGCTTTAATTAATATTTTATTTTGGTCACGCTGCTAATAATTCATCAAACGAGCAATACTTGCTCAGATGAGCAATATTTACTCAAATCAAGGAATATTGGTTCAACTATCAATATTCAAAAAATTATCGAGAAACACTCGCTCATCTTAACGTGAGGATTCCACCACTGTCTCAGCAGACATGTTCGATTCATGAGTTGCAGAACATTTCACAAAATCATGTTTAACTCAGCAAATACGTGGACTCATTGTCCCACGAAGTCATAAAATCAACAACTGACTAAATTAACCATGAGACATCAATCGTGTCACTTGGGGGGATATCAACTAGGGTTTTGGTCTGGCGGTCTACGGCACGTGTGTTCACCCACGATGAGAATGTGAACAAGTCGTGCAATCAGTTGGAAGAATCAGCAAAGTAGTGGGTGGAAAATTAACCAAGTCTTCGCACGATGAGTAATTGGTTTAACACGATTTCCCACTTCCCTACTCTCTGATTCCAGAAAACTGTCACACTTCATGGGATCATGGTGTTTTCATCTCCGAAATTATATAATGTCTCTAAACCCTGATTGAAGGAAGGACATTCGAAGAGTTTTCAAACATTCGAACAACAATCGTCTGAACGGGCAATTTAACACCAAAGTTCATACAGGCGCTCTTTTGTCTACACGAACTCACATAAATTACTCTCAATTAGGCAAGATTCAATCATTCAGAGCATTTCACACTGAATTCATAACACACCTACAATCTCAGATCATCATTGATTTCACACATTTCTCAGCTTTCCTCCTACAGATCAACCCATCATCTCTTGTGACCGAATTTACTCTGGAACGTCCATTGTCTTGGTTTAGGCCGGAGTACTACACATTGGTCTCTCAAACTTAAAGCACCCCCTTCATAGCGGTGCATCTGTGTGAGGTTGAACATTTCGCTCGGTTCAAGGAACCTCCTCCTCACGGTCATCCTCAATTCCGCAAAAACCAGCAAATCTTTTTTCCCCATCTACAGAAAGATACGTTAGGGAAGAAAACAGTTCAAGTCAAATATCACTAAGCTCAAGTGGAAGGATGATGTTGTGGTTGTAGCTTCGTACTTCTTCACTTTTTCAAGTCTTCGCAATACTTGTAATGTCTCACCCTAATACTTTCAAGCTAACCTATACGAAGTTGACTCTAGTACATTTAAATCAAGCGACTATTAAATAAGTTTTGGTTCACTAAAATATGACAACCAAACTTGACATACCAATGCTTGGCAGGTTCAACCGAGCTATGCTCTAACAGTTTGCCTATAAAGCTTGCAATGATAGCAAGACCTTTAGCATGCCACATATGGATGAGAACTTTGAACAAATTAACCCATACAGGAACTATTTTCAGTTCAACAATTTCATTCTCTAATAATGGAGTCCAAGCTCTCACTATGAACAATTGATTGACAATGTACAAGGATCCATGTTTTAGTGTTGAAATTATATCTTCTTCATCTGCAAATTCAAAAACAAACACGGCATCTCCATGAATAGTCATATGAAATTCACCTTTTAATTTCCATGCCTTTTTCACTGCCTGATACACCAACATGAATGACAATATTCTACCGAAAAAATAACAAACTACTAACCCTTTACATTACTTAATATTATCATTCACATCAACATCTTCAACAACCATAACTCGTTCTCCATTAAAGACACTGGAATCGCGAAAATTCATAGGGTCTACATCCATTGATTCAGCATTCTCCTTACCAAAACAAGAGGACCAATTAATTGAACCAAACTTAGGAGGATCCCAGAAACCATCCTCCATACTTGAATCATTAGAGATAACACCAGAAGAACTAGCTCTACCAAAACAAGAGCCATCGATTCACATCAACATCTTCAACAACCATAACCCCGTTCTCCATTAACGACACTGGAATCGCAAAAATTCATAGGGTCTGCAGCCATTGATTCAACATTCTTCTTACCAAAACAAGATGACTAATTAATTGAAACAAACTTAGGAGGATCCCGAAAACCATCCTCCATACTTGAATCGTTCAATCCCCTCATATTCCAGTAAGCTAACTTAATTATTAGCAAGGTTAAGGGGTGAACCTTCTTACTACCATTACTATATTCTTTAGAATCTGTTACCTTCAAAGGATTCTTGACACTAGCATGACTTGGCGGTTTCTGATTGAAGTGAAAACGAACACATCCAATGCCCTCATCATCTAATCTTGTCTCAACATGATTAACAACATTAGCAACGGAAACAAATGTAGCAGTTGAGTCTTTCAAGATATCATTAACCACAGTTTCACCGTTTTTTCCAGAGAGGACATTAAACTTATTCATCATAGTAACTGGAACAATAACTAAAGCGGAAGAGTTACCCGGGCTAGCAAGAGGTCCCTTAGAGAATTGAACAACCTTATTCTTGACAAACCCTGACACAACAATCATTTCTTCATTTATAATAGCTTCCTCCACAGTTGAAGAAACAGTTACAAGTGTGAATACCAATATTCCGTGGAGCATGTGTCGTGATCTTAGTGGTCACATACAAATCCAACTACGTGGCCTTCGCTGGAGAAAGAAACCTAAGTAGCAAAGGATACCTCCGCATATCTACTTTATCTCACCCCTAGAAAGGAGACTTTTATGGTTGAGATAAGAAGAGTAAATAACTAGTCTACTAAGAGGTAGCTGGCGAAGGGACATAGGTAGATGACGCATCTAATCAGCATTAAATGCACAAACCTCCTATCTACACGCATGAATCAAGGAACGTAGAGAGAGGAGGCGTGACAGAACCCGATTGGCAGAAGAAGGCGGTGAACGAAGGTTCAACCTATACTTAGGTTGAGTAGGTCCGAAGGAACGTGGGTCAGCTGAGGTGGCAGAATACTACTGGAAAAGGTACGCGGTGGACTAATGTACCATTGGTATGAAAGGTATATCAGCAGACGATGGACCTAGAGGCAGCGAAGATATACCTGGAGCAGAAGGGGCTATAAATACCAAGCCTCACCAACAAACTAAAGGCATTCAATATCTAGGGAAAGAAGATCTAGTCTTAAGCTTATACCTCTTTAATGTTTAGAACTTAAATTTTCTCTATTACTTTGGGAAGCATTTAAGATATTTGTAACCACCACAACTTAATACAAAATAATCACTCATTACCTCGTGGACGTAGACAAATGTCGAACCACGTAATCTCTTGTATCTCATGATAACTTAGAAGCTTTTATATTATATTTGTGTTCTTCATTATTATTGTGATCTTACTCAAATTTTATTACTTAGCATTGTCGGTTAAACAGAGGTATCGATACTACTTATCATCAGATCCTCAGAACTGTATACATCACGTAGACTACGGGAAAACGAGTAGTCACAGTTTGGCGCCCACCGTGTTTTGCTCACGACCTTGAGTTTAGACATAATTTTACTTTTAACTTCTGAATTTTCGGAAACGAAGGGATCTGTGTTCCAAAACGATGAATCTCACTCTCTAGTGACTCGTTCATTCGTTATTTGTGTATGTTTTTTGAGTTCATAGTCTCTAAAAACATAGTGGTTACAGATCTACACAAAGTTCTTCACAAAAGCGTACCCACAAAACGCCAAAATCTTTGTTTTATACTAAAACAACCTTTTTTAACATAGCATATTTTAGATCTGAGAACCTTTGACTGACAGAGGAATCTCAGCGAGATTTTAAGGAAAAAAGATCTTCTAAAGCATTTAATAACCTTGTTTTTTGCGAGATATGACACCGTTTTTTATTGGTTTTCAACGTTTTAAGGTTGTCTTTTCCAAGGGTTTCATAAACATTTAATACATGTCTATTAAATACATTATTTCAGTCCTTTTTCTGAAAAATCTGCTTACCCGTCTTTTGTGTCAGAGCATTAATTGCTACTTTTGACGAAGGTGCCCAAGTAGCAGATTTCTTCGCTTTTCTGTGACCGCAGGATACCAAAAGCCGAAGGCATGCAGAAATCAAATGATGTACCAACAAGCTCACGACCAGCACTCACAAGAGGAAGATCCCAAAAGCCGTCTCAAGTAAATTAGAGGAATGAAGCGGAGGATGGACAAAGCGAAATAGCAAGAAGAAAATTTGTTAAAACACCTATTCCTACTAAAGGGATGGGGCAGATGTCGGGAGGTCAACCGATCTACGACATGCCGTTACCAGAGCATCCTAACCATAGCCCATATGGGACGAGGGTTGGGAAACCTAACCCCAATTCAGATAGATCTAGACGCGCCAATTGTAGATGAAGCGGGGGAAACTCTGAATATCTAACCGACATCACTCCTCAATGAGGTGGAGCCCACAACGAAGACCAAATGGCGGCACAGGTGGAAGCTTTGCTACTCCGTAACAAGGAGAACGAAGATGCCATGCACGAGATGGACCAAGAAATCCAGAACCTCAAAGGTATGCTAGACACACAG
This sequence comes from Papaver bracteatum, assembly GCA_023529315.1. NCBI lineage: Eukaryota > Viridiplantae > Streptophyta > Magnoliopsida > Ranunculales > Papaveraceae > Papaver > Papaver bracteatum. Next base: position 3,307,578 of record JAJJWX010000603.1, read on the forward strand.
ATGGAAGGTTCCCAAGCTCGCGCCCCGCAAAAGAGGCATGATAACGGAGCTATCTTAGGAAGACGAATGATGGATCTCAACCCACCAAAGACCAATCAACCTAAGGGATTCAGGAAAGTGCACCACGATCCAAACGAAGTGGACTCAACATACAAACCCTCTCAATCATACTACGAAAAAGCACTTTCAAAAGATGCTCACAATGTGAACATGGTCGTGGAGCAAATGGAGAAAATACGGAGGGAGATACAAGGCCTAAAAACTGGCCACGCAGGCGCAAGACTAGAAGAAGCGCTACAAAAGGAAACCACGTCACCGCTATCTTTTCGCATTTTAAGGGAGCCCATCCCTCCGAAATACCCAGTACCTACGTTCCAAGCATACAATGGTACCCCAGATCCCGCAGCCCACCTACGGTATTACACTCGTGTCCTTGCCCATTGGGAAAGAGATGAGGTAGTACTTTGTAGGTACTTTCCTGCCAACATAACGGGGTTAGCACTAGCCTGGTATGAAAATTTACCAGCAAACTCAATTGACTCCTTCGAGCAATTATCTACGGTATTTTTGAAGACATACATGTACAACAAGTCAATAAAGGCAGGGTTTGATAGGCTATTTGCTTTAGCTATCGGACCCCATGAAACATTAATGCAATACACAGACAGGTGGCAAAAGACATGCCAAGCAATTGGGAAAGTTAATCCAGAAATTAGTATTAACTGATATAAGTACGGACTTGATAGAACCTCAGCCATCTTCGTGGAACTTCACAACAGAGCACTCGATTCCGAAGGCGAGCTCAGGGTTGTCCAAGACCGATACATTGGACTCGAAGAAATCCATAAGGACAACCCCAGGGCACAAGCAAATACAACAACAGCTCCGCTACGAACCAACTCTCTAGAACCAATCCCAGAGATACCTAAGAGACAAAATAAAGCCGGAGGCAGAACTAGCTATCAAGACAAACGATCCAAATACGGAGATGGAAAAAGAGGCAAATGAAAAGAAGAATTTATGGACAAAATCTACACAAAGCTGAATACAACTTTCTCTCACATCTTAAGCAAGGAGGGACCAAAGCCAGGCTTTCCTTACCCTAATACTAGGGGAAAGCAGCCAGAAAACACGAAGGAGGCCAATGAGTACTATGCGTACCACCAATACTACAGACATACCACTGATACTTGTTACCACCTATGAAACGTGATCCAAAGATTCATCGACGAAGGCAAATTAATGGAGTACGTACAGCTACAGCCAGCGGAGACTGAGGAGACCCAAAAGAAAAGGGTGGAACTACCTCGGGACGACAAATACATCAACATGATCACCTTCTCCAGCGGAAGCCAAGAGGAAATGATCGAAGACATACTTGAGTTAGCTCGAAACAGAAAGAAGATTGAATCACATGAGGTGTTCAAGCTAAGTGGACCACCTACTAGCACTTGGGAGGAATGGATGGCCACGCCATTAACATTCTCAACAAAGGACGTCAACCAGGAGGTTGAAATGCACAACGACCCACTAGTGATCACTCTTCCAATACATGTATGGAATGTTATTGAGGTCCTCGTGGATGGGGGAAGTTCGTTAAATGTGCTATTCTACGAACCCTACCTACACATGGGTTTGACAGCAGAGCAGATGGATTCTTCCACTTGCACAATATACGGTTTTAATGGAGCAATCTCTAGACCAAAATGAGAAATTATCTTGCAGGTACACGCATGACCCTTAGTAACCAACACACGCTTCTGTGTGGTGGAGGTACCTTCGCCCTACAATGTCATTATGGGCAGGCTATGGGTCCATAGATTGCGAGGAACTGCTTCAATATATCATCAATACCTACGCTTTCCTATACCGATGGGTGAAATGGAAATTATAGGCGACCAGCAAGACGCAAGGCTATGCAACTTAGCGGAAATCAGACTCAACAAAGAAAGAACTGCTTCCCAACAGTACGAAAGAAAAAGACACAAGGGAAACACTAAAAAAGTATGGGACAAAGCCTCCTTAATACCCAAATCCGTCTCAGCACCGGAGACAAGTAACTGCGCCACTCCATGCACAAATGTCTCCGCCAAATGACAATTATATAAAAGCACTCCTCAACGACCTCAGCAACAAATATGCTCACCGTTGGAACCAACGAAGAAAATCAACATCGGGATGGAGGCAGAGCCGAATATGCTCAACATCGGAACTTTACTTAAAGATGAAGAGGAGGTGCAACTACAAATATTACTAAAAGACTATGCGGACGTCTTTGCATGGTCAATGGAGGACAGTCTAGGAATTGATCCGGATTTGGTTTCACACCACCTTCGGCTCAGACCGGATATACCACCGTTCAAGCAGCGCATAAATAAAGTGGCGGAATCTACCACGAATGGGTGAAAAAAGAGTTGCAAAAGCTACTTACAGCTGGATTCATACGAGAGGTCAAATATACCATATGGATATCCAACATGGTCATTGTTCCTAAAAAGAACGGAGGCGTGCGCATTTGCATCAACTTTAGAAATCTCAACAAAGCGTTCCCAAAGATAGCTACCCGCTGCCAAACATTAACCAACTGGTCAACGCAATAGAAGGCCATCAATGACTATCATTCATTGGATGGATATTCAGGCTACAATCAAATATCCCTTGCGGAAGAAGACCAGGAGCATACTGTGTTCTTTACCCTACGAGGCATGTATTGCTATACAAGGATGCTTTTTGGACTAAAAAACGTGGGGGAAACATACCAACGATTAGTAGACAAAATATTTAAACAATGGATAGGCAAAATACTGGAGATCTACGCGGACGACATGCTCGTCAAAAGCAAAGAAGCAAAAAACCATCTCTCATACCTAAGGGAGATATTCGAAGCCATGAGGAACTTTCATATGAAGGTGAACCCGGATAAATTCATGTTCGGAGTTATCTCGGGAAAATTCCTGGGATATCTGGTGACTAAGCGAGGAATCGAAGTAGACCCTGAAAAGGTCAGAGCAATTATGGAGATGCCATCTCCACAAACTCTAAAAGGAGTACAAAAGCTAAATGGAATCTTAGCTTTCATGGGAAGATTCATAGCAAGATCGTCAGGTAAATGCAAAGCGTTTTTTGATATGCTGAGAAAGGGAAATAGGTTCATGTGGACCGCAGAGTGCGAACAAGCCTTTCACAAGATCAAAGAATACTTAGCATCCGTACCTATTCTACAGAATCCGGAGCCAGGTGAGGTACTCACCCTATACCTACCAACAACAAGCTACGCTATGAGTGCAGTATTGGTACGAGGCTAGGGGCATGGAGAAAAGCCCGCATACTATATATATCAGCAAGACACTCAGTTCAGCGGAGCGTAATCACACCAAGGTTGAAAAACTCATATATGTGTTAGTGGTGGCAACACAAAAGCTAAAGATATATTTCGATGCACACACCATCCGAGTTTTCACAAAGGCTCAGATAAGTCAAATCCTCGACAGCACGGAGAAAATTGGAAGAGTGGCAAAATGGAATGACATGATCAAACAGTTTCACATAATCTTCGAAACTAGGAAAGCGGATAAGTCACAAATCTTAGCAGACTTCTTAACGGACCTACCTCTGAATGACGAAGTAGAGATAGACGACATCCCATGAATGGAGGAAGAAAAGACGGAATCAAAAGACCTATTGGAACCGCAAAACTCACGAAGGTGGGAAATATTCGTAGATGGCTCCTCCGATGGAGAAGGTGCGGGTATAGGGATTGTAATAACAACCCCTACCGGAGACAGACTCATCTATGCATTCAGGTTAGAATTCGAAAAATACACTAACAACATCACGGAGTATGAAGCAGTCGTACACGGCCTACGCTTAGCACAAGAGCTGGGCCTATCAGATGTTCGTTTGACTAGTGACTCACAATTATTCATTAGACAAATAGAGCTCAAATACCAAACTCTGGATCCAATACTATCTTCATACCTAAATCTAGCACAAGAGCATGCATCGAAGATCAACAAGGTCACGTTCAGGCATGTTTGCCGGAAAGACAATAGACACGCAGATGCCTTGGCATTTATATCATCAATGCTGAGGGACAGAAACACCACCTCTGTCCAAATTAGGAGAATTTATGAAACTTCGATAGAAGGACTAACCACAGCATAGGAAACCCTGGCCGTCCAGACCAGGGCCATGAGAGAAGCAGAGAAATAGAAAGAGGATGAAGAAAGGGAAGAACCAGATAACGAAGTCGACGAGTCTGACAAAGATCAATACATGTCAGACGGAAGCAACGAAGGTGAAGAAGAAGACGATTGGAGAATCCCAATCCACCGGTACCTTGACAAAGGTACCTTACCCGCAGATGTCAAAGAAGCTCGAAAAATAGAATCAAAGGCAGCAATGTACATCATACGAGATGAAATACTGTATAGAAGGTCATTTCTCGGACCTCTGATGCGGTGCCTTTTACAAACCGAAGGTAGAAAAATACTACATGATATACACAGCGGAAAAGCTGGCAATCACAGCGGAAGAAGGTATCTGGCGATCAAAGCCAAAATGCAAGGATATTATTGGCTAAGCATGCACGAAGATGCAAAGAACGTAGCAAGGCGTTGCGAAAGATGCCAACGCTTTGCCAAGAAGATTAAAGCACCAGTAACATAGCTTAATTCGGTCATCAGCCCATGGCCATTCGCCAAATGGGGAGTTGACATTGTTGGAACCTTGATAGAGGGGACATCAAAAAGAAGATACCTCATAGTAACTACGGATTATTTCACCAAATGGGTGGAAGCAAGGGATTTGTAAAGAATTAGAGACACGAACGTCTTTAAATTCTTGTTTGAGAAAATCATCTGCAGGTTCAGGATACCAGCCGCCATAGTCTCTGACAATGGCAAACAACAAGAAGAAAAGAACATATATATGCTATTTAACGCTTTCAATATTCAGAAAAACAAGTCTACTCCGATATATCCTAACAGCAATGGGAAAGCGGAGGCCAATAACAAGACGATAACAATGTACTTAAAAAATAAGTTGGGGGCATACAAGAAAAGGTGGTGCGAGCATCTACACAGCATCCTTTGGGCCTACCGTACTACAAGAAGGACGTCCACGGGAGAAACTCCATTCATGTTAACCTACGGAGCCAAAGTAGTCATCCCAACTGAGATAATGCTGCCAATTACGAAAACAGAGGCATGGGAAAAGAACCTGATGAAGGATCTTATGCTAGAAAAGATTGATGACCTTGAAGAAAGGAGGGAAGTGGCTTTGCAAAGAATGGTGAACTACTAACGAAGGCTGGCTCGTGAATACAATAAACGGGTAATTCCTAAAAACTTTGTGGTTGAAGAGTACATACTACGTCAAATACCACCATATCAAAGGAAGAAAGAGTGGGGAAAATTAGCTCCGACATGGGACGGACCCTACATCATACACGATATTGCCGGGAAGGGTTCATACTACCTGAGGAACCTCAAAGGAGAAGTATTGCAACACCCTTGGAATGCAATATACCTAAAGAAGTATTACCCGTAAGTGAATGGTTATCACTCAGGAGAAGAAGGGAAGGGGCAATGGCCTACCATGTTCTATCCCTGATCAAAGGTATTATAAACTTAACTAATCAATGAAAGAAACTTTTTCCTAAGAAAAAGTATATGTTGATACAAATTTGGTTAGAATAGAAACCCTCCGTCATAATTGACGATGAGGCAAGGCACGACATAACTGCGCATATGCCAATATCGGATCCTAAGAGAAAATGAATCCCACTAAAAGGCAGATTATAAGCAATATATCCAACAAAGAGAGATACCTTGTCGAAGTAAAGCAGTCATCGCGCTGAACACGTAGGGTTACAGGAAAATTATTGCCCACGCAGGAACCCTCACCACCACGGTACCTTCTAGCCAAAGGATACTTGGGTAGGATGATGAAAGTTCCACCAAAGGTTAAACATACCTTAGCACCTTGTGATGACTCGAATGTGCGAATAATTAGACACGACACGTCTACATACATTCATATATAATGAAGGTACCATAATAGTGTTACCAAAATACGACTAACATGTCTTAAAAGTTACAGATGACAAAGGTTCAAAACATAACAAAGGGTTGTTTCAAGAAAAGGAGATATCAAAGGCCCCTCAGCTGGGGGCATAATACAACAAAGAAACTCAGTTTGAAGAAAAGTGAAAATAACACGATCATGGGTAAGGAATACGGGGAAAGACAACTCCCTCAGCCTGGAGCTCAACCTCCCTAAAAGAATTATTGATGTAATCGATGACAGAACGCTCAAACTCCACCTTCATCCGAGAAGCTTGAGCCTCGAGATCCGAAATCGACTTCTGACGAAGCTCCGTGACCTGAGCACTAAGCTGATCATTAGATTGATGAAGCGCCTCATCTTTAAACTTAGCAGCAGCACCCTCAAGGAGGCTAATCTTGGCATTTGCACCCACCAACTGCTCCTGGAGACCTGCGGATACGAAGGGTATCAGCAGCAAGAAAAAGTGATTGAAGAAACAAAGGATGATACAGAAAAATAACTATCCTAAGCTACCTCCTGCATGGCTAAGGGAATCTTCTAGACTATGCTGAGCTTTAGCAAGATCTACCTCAGCCGCATCAAGATCTTCCACAAGGGTATCCTTTTCCGTCCGAAGTTCATCAACATCTATCCGGAGCGCGGCATTCTCAGAGGATAAATCTTGGTACACACTCTCTAACTATTCAAACCATTTTACTAAGGATGCATGAGACATGGAAGAAGATGCGGAGCTTGCATCGACGAGTTTTTTCTTAAGAGAACATACCTCAGAAGTTAAGACATTACGCTCCGCAGTAACCTTAGCTAAGGAAGCACAAGCATCCTCAAAATCGGCATGATATTTCTTGCGAATAATTTGTTGTGCCGATAGACGTTTCTCGACTAAGGCAATATCCTCCTTTTACTTTAAAATAAGACCCTCTTTACATCTAAGGGATTTGTCACACTCCTTACGAAGCAAAGCCATCTATTTCACTAAGTCCACATTGTGAGCAGACTCAAGGGAAAATTGGGCCTCATTATGGACAATTACCTTCATCAGCCTATCCGACTTCTTTTGATAATACCAAACATCGGAAGTTAACTTGGCCACTCGATCTTGGATATATCTAAGTTCACTAGAGCCACCGGATGGTAGACGAAGGTTGTCTTAGGACTATGCAACCAAAAATAAAGAAAAAGCTAAGGAAAAGAATAAACAAACCTATGATTTTGGAGGACTCAACGACTAAGGCAGTATCAGCAGCTTTGCAACCATCCTCAGAAACCTTGGCAGTATTATTATCTCTCTCGAGAGCCAATAAAAAAACCTCCAAAGACCTATGAGTCTTCCTCAAATCATCCTCCAACGAAGATATCTTAGCAACAGAAGCTGCGTCACTTGACGAAGGTTGTTGTGCAATTACAAGTGCATATTCCCAATGAGCACGTTCCAGCAGGGCACTAAAATGAGTACACTTAGCTCTATAGACCTTGAATAATGTGTAGCCAACATCGATCTGCTTACAAAGATGCAAACAAAGGAGCATAAGAGCAGACGAAGGATAAAATAAAGAAAAAATTCAATCAGGTAAGAATCACTTACTGAGAATGCTGAAAGGCGAGGAACAAAATTGGCGTAGGTACCCATGAAAGCCTCCATCTCTTGGATGCTATCCATGTGGATCTCACCAAAGCTCTGACTAGAGCGTAGACAATCAGGGTCAAAGAACAAGTTTTTGGCTGCGCAATACTGCGCAGATAGCACATCCAGCTGCGAAGCTACCTCGAAATAACTATCAAGATGATGATTAACTCCAACAAAAAAGGGACCCCTGGAATCCCACAGGATGGTTTCAATAATATCATCATCAGATCTACCTAAGCTCAAACTCTCCGGCAGCTTACCTTGGCTTGATTCAGCATGAACATGGGGAACGACTGCTGAACCCTCACCTCGACGAATAGACGGCATGGTGGATGAGCTAGGAACAGAAGGAATATCTCGAGAAGCGCCCAGATCCATGTCACCAGCAGAAGGAAGATTGCCTAGTACGGTCCAGTCTGGTGACAAAGGTGGATCTCCAACAGCTTTACTAGCAGGGGAAGTAGAGACAGACTGAGCACTCCCTAGTGAAGTAGGAACCGCATTGAAGGAGAATCTAGATAGTGAAATCACAACCTTCTTCTTAGGCTGCGAATCTGAATTACCATCCATCACAGTATGGATAACATCCTTGGCAAACAAACCACTTGATTGAAGGTAGGTAGAAGGAGACGAAGGGAGACTCTTAGAAACCACAACAGAAGGCGGAGATAGCAGGAAAATATTTGCTAGGAGCAGAAAAAGAAGGAATCTTCAAAGACAATGTAGGAGCAGGGGCTTGAACGCTAATAGGCTCGACCAACTGAGCACCAGTACCAACAAGAAGGTTCTCACCCTCAACTGAAGCAGCTCGGACGGGGCTAGGGGTGTCTTTGGCAAAATCCTCCTCAATATCATTCAAAGGAGAGATGAGGCCAGTATCCTTGATATCCTTCATGTCCTAATCACATGGTACTCCGCCAGTAGCCTTAGGATCCTCTTCCAAAGCATCAAGATCAATAACAGTCTTCAATTTACCCTTCCTCCGGGAAGATTATAAAGAAACACATGCGCCAACTAAGAATCAGGGGCAAGGCACTAAAGAACTTACAAGAACAAAAGTATGATAATGATCCTTACCTATGTAGGTGTTTCAACCAAAGATTTTCTCTTCCTAGTCCTTGTGGCTACAAATTTACTAGCAGATCCTGAAGCATCCCCAGCAGAAGAAGCAGGGGCAGGCTACAAAACGAAGCCATCAGAAAAGCAGACAAAGATACCAAAGCAGACAAATATATCAAAGTAGACAAAGATATTAAAAGCAAAGGTACCTCATGAGAAAGCAGCAGGATTAAAAATCCAAGGCCGATACCCACCATACTTCTTGGGCAAAGAACGAGCTGAACGAGGGATAAAAGGATCCCCAATGGTGAAACCATAGGCCTAAGGACCAACCACACGAAGAGGTACGAGCCCAGACGGATGCGGTCATTCTTCGGCAAAGGCATCCTAGCAAAATAAGGGATGGTAGTCAAACCAGTCTTATCAATCTCCTCTAACAAGAGAAGGATATTGCCCTCCCTGATTTTCCTAGCAGTAACATGGATACGACGAGGACCAACACTTCAAGGGAGAAGATTACTCTTCTGAATAGCATCAGCATACGTAACATTGAAGTTGGCAGGGGTATAATCCTCCCGCTTAGATCTCCCCTCAGCAAAGGTGTCATAAGACTCCAGAGTTTTTTTTACCTTGCTACAGTACCAACTCTCACGAATGGCACTCTAGAAGTTACCAGTATATTACATAACTCCTCTAACCTGATTCTTGTTTGTCGGATCATCCCTCGAAGATAAAACGTCATAGTAGAAGGGATCATTTCTACTAAACAAAGGGAGAAGCATACTTGCGGCCAATTGGCCAACGCTAATAAGAAGGTTATTCTCATCATAAGGAAAATCACGAATGAGAGACTCAGTGAGAACGTCAGGTCCATTGACGAAGGAAACCTCGAATTTATGAAGATGAAAATACTTGGTAATCTCAGCAATAGACAAATGAGCAAAGTTGTATTTGTCACGCAGTTGGAGCCTTTGAAGCTCATAGTAAGGAGGAGGAGGTAGAAGGTCTTCAACAACAACTTCTTCAACCTTAGGGACCGTAACCTCCTCAGGGACCGTAGCCACCTCAGTCCCAGCAGGCACCTCAGAGTCCTCAGGGGGAGGGGACGGCGTAGCATCTGTATGATCCATTCGCGGAGGAGGATCAGTCGACAAATATGTCTTCGGACCCTTGTGCGTAGGCTTCTTCAGGAGCCTCATAATACCTAACACCAACAGGAAGAACTTCTCCATTAACAATGGAAGAGGAAAATTATAGTTCATTCAAAAGCCAAGTAGGGGCAAAAACCGAAATACTTTGGGCATGGGTTTCACTAAACCAACCAAGGGGAACAGTTTGATCACACCATAAGGCAAAGAAAATACCATACATCACGAAAAGCAAGATTGCAGGCAAGGGATAATCATGGCGAAATCATCATCTAAGATCAAAATAGAACAAAACCCAAGTTCCCATACAGTGCGAGCAAGAAAAAAAGAACAAAAGTTCTCACATGCAAGAATAACATCAACATCATTAAACCCACTAGTCGAAGAAGGAGACACAGGGCCAAGCATGAGGAAAACCGAAACCGAAAAACAATTATCACTTACTTGTACGATCAACTATGGAGCCAAAGCACTCGAAGAATCAAAAGGAGCAGTTAGCAGCAGAAGAAGAATCTCAATGAAAGAGCTGGAGAGTGACAATTCGAAGAAAAAGGAGAAAGGGAATTAATAAAAATTCCTTCTCTATATTCCCCTCTTATAGGCGTCTGGAATATCCAAAAATTTGGATGTCCCGAAATTCAAAGGGAAGTTATTGCATGAAAGGACATGTAGGGACCACCGAATCGGTACGTGCAAAATGACGGCGTAACGGAAATTTTCTTCAACATCTACCAAGCAGTAAAATATGAAAGAAAATGGGCAAATTGTGAATACCAATATTCCGTGGAGCACGTGTCGCGATCTTAGTGGTCACATACAAATCCAAACTATGTGGACTTCGACGGACAAAGAAACCTAAGTAATAGAGTGTTAGAGAATTACTCGGTCGAACTCGCATGCGTTTCTATCTCAAGCATGTTTGTCAATATTAGTGATCAAAACTATAAAGTCTTTGATTTCTAGTCTATTATATCTAAGGTCCCGGACTAGGATATAAAGTGTAGTTGAGCTCAAGAACTCCATGGTGATCATCATACAAGATGAAGAACTTCTCAAGGAACCAGTGGATCTTCATTGATTAAAAGGTATGTGGAGACTTGAACTTATCTATCACTCAAAAGTCTATCTATTCTATCTCCTATCTTGAGACAAAAGTCGTATTACTATATAGACTAAGAATATACACATATGATATTTCGAGCTGAGTATATCTCGCTTATCTATTTCTCGAAATATGTGTTGGTAAAGCTTTCGCTTTAGCCAAGTTTATCTTTACCTAGTGACGAAAGTCATGTTATGTTTCAATCATTTTGGAAATTCCTCTGACGAAAAATAGTTTATGAATAACAATTATATAACGCCCTCTGAGAATATTTTAATGATTGAAATGAGAGTTTAGACAATATAACCATTGGAGGATATAAGCATTGTTGTGGTAACACATATATGTATAAGTCCTTAGTGCTTGAACCAAAGTTTGCGAACTTTGTTGATCAAGTGAAATCGGAGTAATGCGTTAGCTCAGTCCGTGAACTCAGCATACAAACCCAGTCCGCGAACTGGCGTAGTTCTCAAATACGAGAATTTCTACTGGAGTTTGTGAACTCCGTCCGGTAACTTAAGTCCGCGAACCCAGTCTGCGAACTTGAGTAGGTCATGTCAAAAAACGATGTTTGTGAACTTATCTTAATAAACTAAGGAATGTTATTGCAAACCGTGGATTTATAGTTCATGAATCGATTCGAGTGAATCACATCGTTTTTGCTTCAATTGTGTCTTGTGTAGTACATAAATATCTAAGCAATTGAACAACTCTCTAACTAGTTCATTTGATTCATTTGGACTAGTTATGGTGAAGAAAAATATGGTTGATATGAAAGTTATCATTTGGTTAACCATTTGGTTAACTAGTGTTGAACCAACTAATGTACAAGTTTGGGTATGGTTTTCACAAGCCTATAAACGTGCAGTACATGTGTGTATAACAAGCTATGTTTTCCATCTAACGGTTGATAAAAAATTATCTTGTATCTAATCAGGTTTTCATCTAACGGTGAATATTGAATGCTTTGTTACTAAGCTAACATTGATTGCAAGCCCTGATTTGAAAGACTATATAAGGGAGAACTCTGGCAACTGGGAAACCTAATCCCCACATATTCTGTGTGATACTAGTTTGCTAAGCTAGAGTCGATTCTCCTTTAACCTTTGGTTTTCTTCTTCTAAAACCAGGTTAACGAGTTAAAGACTTTATTGGGATTATGAAGCCAGACCGATACTACTTTTATCGTAGTTGTGTGATCTGATCTTGCATCTTCTATCGTACGAGTACAATTGTAATAATTGGCTTGAAATTTTTATCTCCGATATGCAAGATATAAAAGTAATCACAAACACTTCGTCTCATCGTTTGTGATTTTTCAATAATCTTCTTCGCTGCGTTGATTAAGTTTATTGTGAGGTGATTGGTAAAACTGAGCTGTTCTTCATGAATATAAGTCTGGTTTTATCAATTGGTTCATGTTCACCTTGATTTACCAAAAGACGGAAAAAAACTCATAGGTTTATTCGTGGGAGACGAATTTATCTATCTTGTAGACTTTTTTGTGTGATACATATTTGTTTATTAAAGTCTTCGACTTTGGGTCATAGCAACTCTTGGTTGTGGGTGAGATCAACTAAGGGAATCAAGTGCACAATATCCTGTTGGGATCAGAGGCGTAGGAGCATAATTATACCTTGGATCAGTGTAAGATTGGTTGGGGTTCAACTACAGTCCAAATCGAAGTTAATTTGGAGTAGGCTAGTGTCTGTAGCGGCTTAATACAGTGTATGGTAAATCTGGACTAGGTCCTGGGGTTTTCTGCATTTTCGGTTTCCTCCTTAACAAAATTCTGGTATCCGTGTTATTTCTTTTCTGCATTATATTTTGTTATATAATTGAAATAATACAGGTTGTGTGTGTTGTTCAATCAATTAAAATATCCGACCTTATTGTTTGTTGATTTAAATTGATTGACATTTGGATACTAGTCTTTGGTACCATCCAAGTTATCTCTCTTTGATTATGACTCACAGATTGCATTTGCTTGAGTAAATCAAATTGAGAGATAGAGATAATAAACTCTTTGAGATATTTTCTATTGATTGAGTCTGACTGTCTAGTTGATTCTCTAGAAAGTAACTCGGAGTTGTCCATACAGATTACTAATCGAAATATTAGGTGTGGTTATTATACCCCCACTTTTTCAATTGGTATCATAGCAGGCAAACACCATAAACCTGATAAGTTTTTGTTTGTTCATTCCTTAAAAATTGTCCCATGGGAAATTTCTTTGGAAAATTTGCTCTTGGCATCTGTAACGCACACCAAAATTTCTTAAAGATTGATCAAGATCTATTATGGTAAAAACCTCTGGTCTCTCATGATAATCCCATTTCATCTGAGAAGGAAGTTTTAGATTATATGAGTCAATCTAAAGGAAAAAATAAAAAGGAGGAGAGATTGAGGAAACGTTCATGGCGCTCAAGGATATGGAACCTCACTAGGTTAACTACCGATCTATATGAGGAATACTATCATAATAGATCAACTGATAAATATCTATCTTTACCTAGTGACAAAAGTCATGTTAAGTTTCAATCACTTTGAAAATTTCTCTGACGAAAAATGGTTTGTGAATAATAATTATATAACGTCCTTTGAGAATGTTTCAATGATTGAAATTAGAGTTTAGATAATATAACCAATGGAGGATATAAGCATTGTTGTGGAAACACATATGTGTATAAGTCCTTATTACTTGAACCAAAGTTTGCTAACTTTGTTGATCAAGAGAACCAGAGAAGTGCGCGAACCCAGTCCGCGAACTGGCGAAGTTCTTAAACCTGAGAATTTCTGCTGGAGTTTGTGAACTCCATCCTGGAACTTAAGTACGCGAACTCAGTCCGCAAACTTGAGTAGGTTATGTCTAAAAACGATGTTTGTGAACTCATATCTATAAACTAAGGAATCCTATTTCAAACCGTGGCTATATAGTTCATGAACCGATTCGAGTGAATCAAACCATTTTTGCTTCAATTGTGTCTTGTGTAGTACATAAAGATCCAAGCAATTGAACAACTCTCTAACTAGTTCATTTGAGTCATTTGAACTAGTTATGGTGAAGAAGAATATGGTTGATATGGAAGTTATCATATGGCTAACCATTTGGTTGACTATTGTTGAACCAACTAATGTACAAGTTTGGGTATGGTTTTCACAAGCCTACAAACATGCATTTCATGTGTGTATAACTAGCTATGTTTTTGATCTAACGGTTGATAAATATTAGCTTGAATCTAATCAGGTTTTCATCTAACGGTGAATATTAAATTCTTTGTTACTAAGCTAACATTGATTGCAAACCCTGATTTGAAAGAATATATAAGGGAGAACTCTAGCAACTGGGAAACCTAATACCCACACCTTATGTGTGATACTAGTTGCATAGCTAGAGTCGATTCTCCTTTAACCTTTGGTTTGTTCTTCTAAACCAGGTTAACGACTTAAAGACTTCATTGGGATTGTAAAGCCAAACCGATACTACTTCTATCATAGTTGTGTGATCTGATCTTGTTGTTTTTATCGTACGAGTATAATTATAATAATTTGCTTGAGATTTCTATCTCCAATAGGCAATATATAAAATTAGTCACAAACATCTTTGTCTCATCGTTTGTGATTCCACAATATCTTTTTTCGCTGCGTCGATTAAGACTATTGTGAGGTGATTGATAAAGCTGAGTTGTTCTGCAGGAATATAAGCCTGGTTTTATCAATTGGTTCTTGTTCACCTTGATTTATCAAAAGACGAAACAAAACTCGTAGGTATATTCGTGGGAGATGGATTTATCTATTATCGTAGACTTTTCTGTGTGATACAGATTGGTTTATTAAAGTATTCGACATTGGGTCGTAGCAACTCTTAGTTGTGGGTGAGTTCAGCTAAGAGAATCAAGTACGTAGTATCCTGCTGGGATCAGAGGAGTAGGAGCATAATTGTACCTTGGATCAGTGTGAGATTGATTGAGGTTCAACTACATTCCATACCGAAGTTAGATTGGAGTAGGCTTATGTCTGTAGCGGCTTAATACAATGTATGTTTAATCTTGACTAGGTCCCGGTATTTTTCTGCATTTGCGGTTTCCTCAGTAACAAAATCCTGGTATCCGTGTTATTTCATTTTCCGCATTATATTTTTTATCTTTATAATTGAAATAAAATAGGTTGTGCATTGATGATCAATCAATTATAATATCCAACCTTTGGTTGTTGATTTACATTGATTGACACTTGGATATTGATCTTTGGTACCATCCAAATTATTCCTTGTATTTGATTAAAGACTCGCTGATTTCTATTAGCTTGAGTAAATCAAAACAAGAGAGAGATGATAAATCCTTGAGATATTTCTATCTAGATTGAGTCTGACTGTCTAGTTGATTCTCTAGAAAGTATATTGGAGTTTGTCCATACATATTTCTAATTCGAAATATTGGGTGTGGTTGTTAGACCCCAACTTTTTCAATTGGTATCAGAGTAGGCAAACACGTTAAAGACCTTATCAGTCTGGGTTTGTATCTATCTGACTCTATGGACAGAGGTGCTATCTCTATTGATGTATCACCAGTCTTCGATGGTTCAAACTACCCATGGTGGAAAATTTCCATGCGTATTTTTCTTCAAGCTCGTGACTTTCTAATGTAGGTACATGTTGTTAATGGCTATGATCCTCTGGTTAATACAGAAGGCGATGTATCTATACCTATGGATGTTGGTAGCTATAGTTCAGAAGAAATCCTTGCTCTAAAGCAAAATTCTGAAGGCTTAGATGCTATCAGACAGACCATTACCCCAGATCTTCCGCACTATGTGTCTTCTTGCACTAAGTCTAAATATGCCTGGGATATCTTAGAAACTATTTTTGAAGACAACAAACACGTTTCTAAGAAGTATACCATCGATGGAGGAAATAACCTCAATGCTCTTTCCAAAAATACATCTTTTGGAAAGGTAAGAATTCCTGATCAAAATTATGTTCAAACTATTGCATTCAATGGTGCTTCCAATACAAGTGATCCTCTATTTTGTCTTGGGCTGATGAATGCTGTTCAGATGATGTTTGGTTAAAAAAACCATTGATTACAGAAAAGATCAAAGAATTTGTAAAAAGAAGCATTAGATGTGATAATCATCCTCTGTCTATATTCACTAATGATTCTGTGAAAGAAAATATTTTAAGTGTCAACAAGTTGAATACGTTTGATGGAAGTGATGAACTCTTAGCTCTTGCGGCAGAAATATCCGCGTACTCAAGTTCTGATTCAGATGAAACTGACACAGAAATTTTCGTTTTTTTGAATAAAGGAGTTCTTCTAGAAAATCTTCAATTAAAAGCCTTATTGAAGAAACTAGAATCATTAATCCAAGTGAAAGATCTTGAGATAGACCGTCTTAATGATAATCTCACCAGAACCATTACTCTAAAGGAGAAAGAGATCAATACTCTTAAAGATGATCTACAAATATTGTCTGGAAGCTCTGACAAAATCTCAGAAATGCTATTTGGTCAGAAGTCCTTTGGAAACATTAATGGTTTATGATACAAAAGCAAGTGTGCAGATATTGTCAAACCTATTACTTCTTTTGATCAGGGAAAAATAAAAATTGGCAGTTGTGTTAAGCAGAAGGTACCTCAACAAGGCAAAGAACCATTGATTTGCTTGTTTTGTGGAAATGCAAATCATGTTCAAAGTACATGTTGGAGATTCAAGAGGAACAACAAAAGAATTACAAAACTGCAGAAGAACATGCAAAAGATGAATCTGAATAATCTATGTGGTTCTTATAAAAACAATGCTTCCAGAATCAGAAGAGGCAAGAAATCTGTTTAATTACACAACAAACCTTGAAAAATCACTATGTGATAAACAAGGAGAGCGTTTTGCTCACAACTTCTCTATCTAATATTTGAGGCGTTCACATCCTCATCTTTAACTTGAGAAAAATGGGGTTTTGCATCTTTGTGGCTCAAGTATTGTATATATTTTTGTTAAGAAAATATTCTCCTAACAATATAGATAATGGATCATTAAACTACATAAGACTTATTCTTTTAGGGTTTTGATGTTCATAAGTCTATTTAAAGTCATTTGTAGTCGTCCTCATTCCCTTAAAAGATACATTTCATGGCTCCTGAAACTAGAGGCACCACAAGAAGGGATGCAGTTGAAGCAGATAATGTATATCTGTGTAAAGGGATTTCTTCCTCAAGGGTGAAAAAAGTGAAGGCTATAAATAATGAAGAAGGTTCTTCCTCTATTTGGTTCATGTCCTTTTATCAGCTTGATGATAACTTCAGGGACTTGGTGAAAGATTTCATCAACAAAAGAAACAATTTAAAATCTCAAATTGTTTCATATTTAGATAAGTTGATTCACTATGAACGAACGTTGTCTCAAACAACAAACACCGTGCGCGAACTAAGGAGAACTTACTGAGTTGAATAATATCTCTGAAGATTTGGAGGAATTGAACGATCCCATAATCAATGGGTTTTTCAATAATGAGAAGGAATTCTCCGTAGATGCCCTGAGAAAGATCTACAACGACTAGTAAGTCTTCAGATGAGAATTTTGATTTCTTATTTTGTTTAAGAAGAATAACTAGAGTTTGGAATAGTCATTATTGTGATTACACATAGCTATGTCCAACATTTTCATCTTCATGTTTTTAGATTTATTGGTTTAAATTCTAAACTTGTCTGGAAGATGATTTTTTTGCAGTATTAATCTTTATGATTTTATATATTGCAATATTGTTGTGGGATATGTATGTTTACGTCCGTGAACTTGATTTTCCCATAATTTGTCAAAAGTAAAGTCGTTCATGAGTTGATATGCAAGTATTGATGAAAGAATGGATGGACTTTTGACAAATACAAAAGTTAAGCCTATTATGTCAATTTTGATGGAAGATAGGTTAAAATATTTTGTAATTCAAGGATTATGTCTATTGTATGTCATTATGCAAATGGTGATGGAAACATAAAATGAATCCTTATGCATTCCGCAGTAATTGATCTTTCCTGATCCATGTATTATTGTGAGGCTCCGTATTGTGACTTATGTCGAGCACTAGACAACCAAGTTGATTATTTTTGTGATTAGCTTAGTTGTGTTCCGTAAGGTACTTTATGTCGAGCATATTGAACTAAATTAATCATCTTGTGTGGTTATTTAGTTATGACTCCATAAGTTTTTCTTATGTTTGAGCGTTCTTGACTGGGTTGATTATTTTCATGATTAACTTAGTCATTGCTCCATAGATTCTCTTATGTGAGTATAATAAACGATTAAATTGATTACTTTTGTGATTAGTTTAATTGTGTATTCCGATTAGATTAATTATGGGTTCTCTTATGACTAATCTAATTGAGTTTTTAAGTCTCCATAAGTTTACTTGTGTTGAGCATATTCAGTTACTTTTGTAATTGAATATTTTTGGAATTCGAATTCATACTTGTATGTGATTTGTTGTCCAAATAAATCCTTCTTTTCTTTTGAAATTAAGGTCACTCTTGTTGTTCCTTAGGGAATGACATATTATGGGGGAGAATTCTTAATTGAACTTGTGCGTAATTGCCAAATCTTTGTGGGGAGTGCGGCTGTGGAATATTATAGGGGTCATCTTGTATCTTCATAGACTCCTTGATGAATGCATTTAGCTTCAACTTTATGATTGCATCTAAATAAGATGACATATACTTACATTTGGTCATGAAACGTCTCTTACGGAAATTTCATTAGGATCCCGTTCTTGTACCTTTGCCAATTTTATTGACAAAAAGGGGGATAATTAATATGTAGTTCACACTACAATTACATATGGTTTTCAGATCATTATGTAAGGGGGAGTGGTTTCCATGTGAGATGGAGTATTGACTAATGGGGAGTGACATATCACCATAGTATTATTGTTGAAGTTGTGATGCAATTGGACTTTGACGTTGTGTAATGATACTGTATAACAATAATTGAGAACTCTTGTTTTCTCGTTGCTATATCTATGGATTTTCAACAACGATGATGCTAAACTTACAACCTTTGGGATCATTGGAGTACTTGGAAGTGACGAAGATTTTGAGTAATGTTGAAAATTAGACATGTGGAATAGGATCTACAAAGTTTATTTATATATTTTTTGTATTCCATATGTATTGATAGTTTTGTCACTAAAATTGACAAAGGGGGAGATTGTAAGAGCATTGCTCGGTCGAACTCGCATGCGTTTCTATCTCAAGCATGTTTGTCAATGTTAGTGATCAAAACTATAAGTCTTGATTTCTAGTCTACTATAGATAAGGTCTCGGACTAGGATAGAAAGTGTAGTTGAGCTCAAGAACTCCATGGAAATCATCATACAAGATGAAGGACTACTCAAGGAACTAGTGGATCTTCATCGACTAAAAGGTATGTGGAGACTTCAACTTATCTATCACTCAAAAGTATATCTACTCTATCTCCTATCTTGAGACAAAAGTCGCTGTACTATATAAACTAAGATTATACACATGTGGTATTTCGAGCCGAGTATACCTCTCCTATCTATTTCTCAAAATATGTATAGGTAAAGCTTTCGTTTTAGCCAAGTTCATCTTTAATTAGTGACGAAAGTCATGTTAAGTTTCAATCACTTTGAAAATTGCTCTGACGAGAAATGGTTTGTGAATTATAACTATATAACATGCTCTGAGAATGTTTCAATGATTGAAATGAGAGTTTAGATAATTTAACCAATGGAGGATATAAGCATTGTTGTGGAAACACATATGTTTATAAGTCCTTATTCGTTGAACCAAAGTTTGAGAACTTTGTTGATCAAGAGAACTGGAAAAGTGCGTGACTTCAGTCCGCGAACCCAGCCCGTGAACTGGTGAAGTTATCAAACCCGATAATTTCTGCTGGAGTTTGTGAACTCCATCCGGGAACTTAAGTCCGCGAACTTGAGTAGGTTATGTCTAAAAACAATGTTTGTGAACTCATCTCTATAAACTAAGGAATGCTATTGCAAACCGTGGATATATAGTTCATAAATCGATTCGAGTGAATCAAATCATTTTTGCTTCAATTATGTCTTGTGTAGTACATAAAGATATAAGCAATCGAATAACTCTCTAACTAGTTCATTTGAGTCATTTGAACTAGTTATGGTGAAGAAGAATATGGTTGATATGAAAGTTATCATATGGCTAACCATTTGGTTGACTATTGTTGAACCAGCTAATGTACAAGTTTGGGCACGGTCTTCACAAGCCTACAAACGTGCATTTCATGTGTGTATAACAAGCTATGTTTTCGATCTAACGATTGATAAATATTAGCTTGAATATAATTAGGTTTTCATCTAACGGTGAATATTGAACGCTTTGTTACTAAGCTAACATTGATTGCAAACCCTGATTTGAAAGACTATATAAGGGGAACTCTATCAACTGGGAAATCTAATCCCCACACCTTACGTGTGATACTAGTTGTATAGCTAGAGTCGATTCTCCTTTAACCTTTGGTTTCTTCTTCTAAACCAGGTTAAAGACTTAAAGACTTCATTGGGATTGTGAAGCCAGACCGATTCTACTTTTATCGTAGTTGTGTGATCTGATCTTGTTGTTTATATCATACAAGTACAATTTTAATAATTGGCTTGAGATTTCTATATCCGATAGGCAAGATATAAAAGTAGTCACAAACATCTTTGTCTCATCATTTCTGATTCCACAATATTTTTTTTCGCTGCGTCGATTAAAACTATTCTGAGGTGATTGATAAAGCTGAGTTGTTCTTCGGGAATATAAGTCTGGTTTTATCAATTGGTTCCTGTTCACCTTGACTTATCAAAAGACGGAACAAAACTAGTAGGTATATTCGTGGGAGACGTATTACCGAAGACTTTTCTGTGTGATACAGATTGGTTTATTAAAGTATTCGACTTTGGGTCGTAGCAACTCTTAGTTGTGGGAGAGATCAGCTAAGGGAATCAAGTACGTAGTATCCTGCTGAGATCAGAGGCGTATGAGCATAATTGTACCTTGGATCAGTGTGAGATTTATTGGGGTTCAACTACAGTCCAGACCGAAGTTAGCTTGGAGTAGGCTAGTGGCTGTAGTGGCTTAATACAGTGTATGTTTAATCTGGACTAGGTCCCGGTATTTTTCTGCATTTGCGGTTTCCTCGTTAACAAAATTCTGGTGTCTGTGTTATTTCATTTTCCGCATTATATTGTTTATCTTTATAATTGAAATAATACAGGTTGTGCGTTGAAGATCAATGAATTAGAATATCCAACCTTTGGTTGTTGATTTACATTGATTGACACTTGGATATTGGTCTTTGGTACCATCCAAGTTATTCCTTGTATTTGATTAAAGACTCGTTGATTTCTATTTTCTTGAGTAAATCAAAACAAGAGAGAGAGATAATAACTCCTTGAGATATTTCTATCTAGATTGAGTCTGACTGTCTAATTGATTCTCTAGAAAGTATATTGGAGTTTTTCCATACAAATTGCTAATTCGAAATATTGGGTGTGGTTGTTAGAACCCCGCGTTTTCAATTGTGTTAGGGTTCATAGAGAACCGTAAGAATCTGGTTAGTATCCACTGCATCTCAAATTATATTACTTTTTCATCATTAACCTTTTTAGAGAATCCTATATGCATAGTACTATTTGTAGCAATATGGGCATTTTTTTATGGCCTTCGTAACAGTATTTTGTGAATAGGCATTGGTTTTATTGTAGACCACATTGCACCTCTCCTTCCAGATACGTTGTGTTACTATAGTACAAAACTCTACCCAATCCAGATCTTTTTTTTTAACATAAAAAGAGAATTTCTTTAGTAATAGCTGGAATTGTGGTCCTTTGCTAGAATACCACAAATAGCTAGTTCAAAGTTTCCAGAGGAATCAAGTGGCATTGTTGTTTGGCTAACATTCTTAGCAATAGTATCAGCTACTTGATTATCGTCTCGACGAACATAAATAAACTTACAAAATAAAAAACTAGAGATTAGGTGTTTTATCTTTTTTATTAAGTTCTTATTCTCCCATTGAATGATAAAATGTTCCCGTTAATGGACTCAATACCTAACTTTGCATATGATTCAATTTGAATACGTGAGAGCTTCCTTTCCTTTTCCCAAGATAAAGCTTCCCTTACTGTCATGCACACCACTGCCTCTGGGTCCAATGCTCCATCTTCACAGCTCCCTTTAATTCCAAGATATGTACCTATATGATCACGCAACACAATGCACGTACCAAACTGACTAGTATTATGATCAAAAGAACCACAGCATTAAGTTTAATAACACATGCAGTAGGAGGTTTCCAATCAGATTTATTATTGTCGAACTATGTGTCACAGACTGTGCTGGATCAATATAATGCATATGAGAAGCTAAATGATAGTGTATCTTATGCACAACTGTATGAGGGTTTATAGATACTCCCCGAAAGACAACATCACACCTATCCTTCCACAATATCCAAATTCCAATCATAAGGGAGAGTAGCCATCTAGGTACTTGATCAGACTCAACTGAAGAAAACCAGCTCGTTACCCACTCTGATACTGAGTTGCAGTTATCTCTTACAACATATATATTGATGTTTATACCTCTCCAAACTGCTCTGGCATGGCAAAATTCAAAGATAATGTGTTCAATGTATTCAACGCCATGACCACATATATCACAATGAGTATCGAATTTTAAATTATATAGAACTCTCTTACTTTTTATAGTGTTAATGCCTCTTATGCACTTCCAAGTGAATAACTTGATTTTGTGAGCAGCTTGACAACTCCATAAAGCTTTCCAGACCTTTGGGTTGACACTAGATCCATTAACTTGCACTTCTCTGTTGATGTAAGTTAATAACTTGTATGTGCTTTTAACAGAGAATTTACCATCTCTTGAAGGCACCCATAACATTACATCTTCTTTGATGCAGTCTATAAAGAGAGTCTCTATTTTTAATGAAGTATCAACATTAAATAAAATGTTTAGCTGAGAAATGTTCCATTGATTAGAATCAGGTAAAATACAATTTAGCAACTTCTTCATAAAACCTGTAGAGATCATTAATAGGTGAATATGGTTGAGACATACCAGGAATCCATCTATCTCTTCAGATTTTAGTTTAATTTTCATTATTTATTTCCATGAAGTAATTCTGATTCACAATCTCAAGACGATTTTAGTTTTATTTTCATTATTTATCTCCATGAGGCAATTCTGATTCACAATCTCAATACCACTTGAAATTCCATTCCAAGTGTAAGAATAGTTTTTAACTGTGACATGTTGATGTATTAAGTCTCCACCTTTGAAGTATTTGCTACCCAGCACCTGTGACATTAAGCTACTAGAGTCACTGCATATTCTCCAAGCAAGTTTTGTAAGAAGGGCAAAATTAAACTTCTCCAGATCTTTGAAAGCAAGACCACCTAAATCCTTAGGTTTGCAAACATTAATCCATGTTATAGGATTAGATCATTTGTTGTTGTTGTAATCCCATAAAAAAATTCTCTCAATAGTAGTAAGTTGTTGAATAAGATTATTAGATAGCTTGAAGGTACCCATTTGGTAGACATGAACAAAATAAAGAACATGTTTTATTATTGTGCCTCTACCTACTTGTGAGAGTGAAGTACTGGACCATGAAGAGAATCTGTGTTCAAAGTTCTCTTTAATGGATTTAAAAGATTCTTGTTTTGAATGTCCAAGATAGAGATCTTAGATACTTTTATTTAGAGTTCATGATTTTAACATCAAGTATTTGCCTAAGAGTCTCAGGAACTTCAGACTTTGTCTTCTTGCTGAATGAACTGCAGATTTCTCAAAGTTGATTACTTGACCTGATTATGAGCTGAAATTGTGAAGTAATTCCAATAAATTATTAACTGAAGTGAGGTTTGCTTGAGTAAAGATCAAGCAATCATCTGCAAAAAGCAAATGATTAATGGTTGGGGAAAGAGATTCCACTTTAATTCCTTTAATGGACTTATCTTATAGAGCACTTGTGAGATGTCTTGAGAGATATTCCATAGACAAGATAAAAAAAAAAGATAGGGTGAAAGAGGATCACCATGTCTAATGCCTCTTTTGGGACTGAATTCTTCACATGGAGAACCATCAAGCATAACTGATAAGGTAGTAGTGTTAATACACTGATAAATTAACTCACAGAAGTCATTAGAGAAGCCAAAATATTGAAGTACCTTAATCAAGAAAGACAACTCCAATCTGTCAAATGCTTTAGACATATCAAGTTTTAAAGTCATCCAACCAGTTTTTCCTCTTTTCTTCTTCATGGAATGAATGATTTTGTAGTAGCAGGAAATCCCACACTACACCCCTCACAAGAATTCATACAATCAAATCATTTTTAGATCAACAATCATAATTTTTATTGATTAATCTCACAAATTTTACAAGATGAAAAGGAAATAAAGCTAAGAATTAACAACCGCTCTGGACTCTCTCTCTCTCCTAATGACTTGCTCAACACTCGAAAAAGATCTCCCTCATCCTTACGCATGTTCAACTCTTTATATAGGGATTTACATAGTGGATGACAGCTAATATTTCCTTTAATTTCGGATTTGACTTGCGATAATCTCGCAAGAGTTCTATTGTTAATCTTCGCAAACACTCTAAACATCGCAGAATCATCACACTTTTCTCATTTGTTGTTAACCAAACTTCGTAGTGTGTCCTTCTTGCGATATTCAGATCCTACATCTTGCCTCTTCTCATGTATTCTCTGTGAAGGGGAGAACGTCATGAGAAATTATTCTTCAAAATGTTGTAATTATTCACCTTCTCTTTCTTCATCTTTTCCTACCGACAAGGTTCCATGAATTAAGCATAATTTTCTACACGTGTTAAATATTCTCATATTCACCGACACGTTTAACCTTAACCGGTCATCTTCTTTTGCCTATTTAAAGAGGGATCTGGAAGAAAGATAATTTTCTTCTTCATCTTCATATCCTTTGCAAATCTTCATCATCTGCAATTTTCCTTTTTTATTAAATTCATCTTCCTGCTATTGTTCTTTTCTGCTTTCATGGAATCACCAAAGTTAGTTTTTTCTTTTTCTTCTTTTGATTTTGCTGAAATTGATTTTCTTTTACTGAACTCATCTTGTTTGTTCTTTGTGTAATTCCCATACTATTTCAGCAAAAGCACTTCCAATACTAAATTTACAATTCAAAACCCTAATATTCCCAAAAGTTCTCAACTCAAGGTTCATGCGAGAAAAGGAAAGTCTGCGAATGACAAGGTAGTAAGAAACATGGATCTTTTTAATAACAATATTGTTGCCTCTGTTTCTTATCTGAGTTGTGATTCACAGGGTGATGGAGATGCTACTAAACCTACTAAAAAATCTCGCCAACCTAAAACTATTGAAACTTCTGTTTCCTTTCCCAAACTTGGTCTTTCAACTTCTTCTTCGCAAACTGATCCTCTACTTCATGTTTGCGAAAACATCACAATAAGCTCTGATATTTTAACTAATCCTTTTATGGATGAAATTCCCATTGCAAAACCTGTTGCGAATGAAATCTCTTCCTCCCCTGTGACCAATATTTCTCAAATTCATTCCATCATAATCTCAACCATTGATCTGCCTCACACTTTACCCTCAAATGACATCTATTTAACAAATAATGACGATCATCAACTTTCTATTATTGCTACTGTTTCATCTGAGTCTCTCTATTTTTCTAAAGAAACTGCGGACGGAGTGGATATTGCCTTCAAGGTTTTATCTGATATTTTAGTTGATGTCAAGAAATCATCTGTGGACCCTGTCAAATCTGGTGCCTACGAAATCTTAGGTAAATATTTTGGTTCTGATAGGATAGTTTCGCAAACATCCCTAGAGAAAGAAGTTGAAGTTTTGAAGGAAAATCTTCACCTGGAAAGTCAGAAGTTTCAAAATGTTTCTTTGGACTGCGAACTTCTTCGCAAGAAAAATGATGAATTAAAAGGTATGAACTTCTTATCTTCGTTCTTAAATTTCCTATTAACAAATTTGTTCTTTCCATGTTGTTCATTATTAAAGGCTCTTTTCGCTTGTTAAGCTTTAAACCAGAAACGAATAACGGAGAGATATCAGTTTGAATCTGCCGCTGAAGAAATTCGCGTTGATAGAGATATTTGGATGGATCAATATAACCGATTAGATAATATTCATACATATTTTGTTGATCAAATAGATAATCTTACCAAAGAGAACACTCAATTATTTCAGGATCAAAACTCATTAAGTAGCGAAATATCTTGCCTCTCTTATTCTTTGACTAAAGCTAACTTAGAGATGTAAACTTTATCAGATGAAAACAGAACTCTATCTCAGGAGAAGCAAACTCTTTTAAATATGGTGGTGATCTCTTCGCAGAAATTAAGTGTTCTTCAAAAAGTGTGTGATAATCAAGAACAATCTCTTTGCTCGCTGAAAAGTGAACTTAAAGAAGTAACTGAATCATCTATTGCTGAGAAAAATACACTTATTCAAGGTATGATAACTTTAAGTGTAAAAGCAAGTCAACTCAAAGAACAATACTCCAAGTTAGAAGAATCTTATTCCTCTCTTGCGAAGGAAAATACTTTTCTCATTTCTAAAGAAAATAATCTAAAATCTCGCCTGAAGAGTTTAGTTGGAGATAAGTTTGATGATGCGATGAATCATTGGGAAAATATTTGCTTGGCACTAATTCAAAATATAATTTCGCAAAAGGAAGGTAGTCATTTTGACTGCCTCAGCCATATTTTCTTTGTTAATTTTCCTTGCAATATTCTCTTGCGAAGTATTCGCCCAAATAATAAATAATATTTGTTCTTATTTTTCGTAGAATCTGAAAGAAAGCTTCATTCTTCCATTTCTAATTTGGATTCTAAACTTGCCAAGTTTCGCAAAGAAAATGGTTTACTTGCTGCTCACCTTGTTCGTTCTCATGATCGAGCAGAAAGAAAATATGACTATCTTGCTTATTTCAAAGACACGGAGATTAGAAACCGTGATAGAGCTTTCCTTCTCCAAGCTCATCTTAGTGCAGAAGTTCTTGTGAATGAGACTTTGTTATCCAAATCTCTTTCTACTGTACCAATCAAACCTCTGGAAATAGATGAAGATGAAACTCCTCGTGCTGCCGATAGTGACTTTGATTATGAAAGTGGTGAAGATGGTGTTTCTCAAGAAGATTTAGAAGAAGAAGAAGAAATTCATCTTAAAGAAGGAATTATTGGTGATGGAACGACTGCTGGTGATAAGACAAATGAGGAGGAAGCCGGAGTCTACCAGAATAAGGAAAACACTGGCAAAGATGATAAAGCTGGTGGAGATGATAAGGCCGTCGAAGAGGATATTAAAGTCTGAGTTCTAGTTTTATTTTCTTGAATTATTCTTTCTCTTTCTTTTCTTGCGAACGATGTACTTTGGACCACTTTTGGATTCAATTATACTTTTGGTATTTTAAGAGCTTGCGAGAAAGATAATGACATCTTGTTTATTAATTCCCATATTTGACTCTCATTATCTTTCTTGTGATATATGATCTGCATGAAAAATGATTAGTACTTTATATAATTTTTTTTTATCATGTGGTCTTATTTTGCCTTCCTAAGTAAAGGTCTTATTTTGCCATCTTTTTTCTTCGCGACAAAATCGCAGAACGTTTCTACACTTTCATGTAGAAACCCACTGACCTTGCCTTAACTTTATGTTCTTTTGTACTTTTGCTGCGACAATATGACATGCCTAAATTTTCTTGCGAAACTAAAGCCCCATGACATTGCCGTCTTGCGACGAAATCGCAGGACGTCTTTACACTTGCATGCAATGACCCATTGATCTTGTCTTATCCTCTATTTTGTATTATTGCCTCTTCAGGACTGTTGCACAAATATGACAAGCCTTAATACTCCCGTGAGTTAGAAGCCTCACGACATTTGCGTCTTTAGACACTTATCAACTCCATAATGGAGGGTGCCGCCATTATCTTCCCCCTGGTTTCCCTTTCAAGGATACGTACTTCTGACATACAAGACTAGCTCTTCCCATCCAGTCTTGAAAACAACCAGTTGTGTTCGTAGCCTCTTATCCCTTTTACCTGTATGACTTATGGTTACGAGACTGCACCCTAAGTGGGGTTTTCTTCAGGATGAGTGAATCATAGCCAAGACTTGCCAAGAATGGCCAGGGTAGTTTCATATGCCCCGGGCACTCTTGGCTCAACCGTGTACCTCGGCGCCTTGGTCATACTCTGCACCCCTTAGGAGAGCTCTTATTACCTTAGTCGCCTGGTAGGCTCGGAAAGATACCTACTATTGTGTATACTGCAAGTGCACAGTGTCGACAAGCAACACAGGGCAAGCACAGGTCGAACCACAGAGACTTGGAGAGTGTAAAAGTTGATTTTAAATCCTTACTTAGAACTGATTTAGAGAGTAACCAAAAGGGGTTTGCTTTTGTCGATACGACGAGATATTGGCAAAGACTTAAACAAAAAGTAATTTGAATTAAAATATGCAATTAAATCTAGGTGTAAATATTGAGAATATGGATACTAAGGTATTCAAATCCACCACTAACCTATGATATGCATTCAACTTGTAATATTATTCTTATCCTTACAGCAGATTCAAGTCTACCGTATATCTAAGGTGTTTCTCCAATGGATAATTTAATCACAACTAAAGTATTTCTTCAAAGCATTAACTGTCTAATTAAAGCACAACTAATCTGAGGATCAATATTTGGTTAATCATGAGTTGTAGCATAATCAACATAGAGATATTCTAACTACAATGGATACATGGCATACATTGTGAGAGCAAGATGTTGACAAACTTGGATTAAATTATATCTTTAAACAATTCTAAACTTTCAAGAACAAGATACAAGATATGAATACATACCAATGAGTTACGGCTTCATTTAAACCCTAGCAAATGAAACTAGAACATGAAGAACATTACAACAAAACTTAAATTTGATAAAATAACATGAACAAGCTATTCTTGGATGGTTTTTCAACACAACAACCCTCTCTATTTATACACAAAATTCCCTCAAGCACTTGGATTCGAAATTTGGAAAGCATCCACTCAACAAAACATGTTTTCTTAATTGATGGATTGAATGGAATATATTTGGTTGTGGGAAACAAATTGGGAGTGATTGAGTGAGAGAATGGGGATGTTTTTTTTAATTGATGGATGAAATGGAATACAATGGGGATAGGTGGATGTTTTGGAAAGAATCCAATGGGGGTGAGGTGGATGTTTTGGGTCTTGGGTTTTGGATCATGGGTTGTTTAATCCCATGAATTTGTAAACAGGTTGCCACTGATGCGCGAGCGGGTTGCAACGCTTCCAACTTTCTTCTCTTTTGTCTTCTCAATTCTTCCAAGCTTTATTTAGTACTTAAAAACACAAAATTAATTAATACAAATATTTATTCTTGAAAATGGTAAAAATGCAGAATTTGGGATAATATATGACTTTGAAGCGCGAAAGATGAGTTAAGTGCCAATGAAAAGGTGTATGAATATGCAATATTTGGCACTCATCATCGCCCAACTCAATTCATATGCTAAAGTTGAGAATCCAAGGTGCCTCTCCTGGATGGGATTTCATTGACCCCAAAACTCCATGACTCAGGCTCCAGCAGCGGTGTAACCTTATCGCTGAGCCATGCAACAGATACCCCCTTCTATGAAGTACTTTAGGTTTTACATTTGCCTCTTGCGAAATTTTATTCACGAACTAGGGTGTACGCCATAAAGGTTCGTCCCATTCTGGATCTTAAATGATCGTTTCTTGCGAAATTTTCACACATTTTCATTCTGATTTTGATACTCCCTCCGTCTCAAAATAACAGTCCTAATTGACTTTGTCAAAATAATAAGGAAATCCTATAAAAAGTCATGACTAACCCTTGACTAGCCTATTTAATGTTAAGTTATTACCAAAGGTAGATGAAAAGGTAATGTAAGAATATATAGAAGTATTATGAATTTTGTAACTACCCATAAATGTTTTCATTTAAAAAAGGAATGACAATTAATACAAAAAAAATATTTAATGGATTTTTTCCTTATATATGGTGATAATATTTATGATTGGAATTAAGTTTATATTAAAAATAATTTTATAATTACAAAAAATAAAGGGTATACTTGATAGTTTAAGGGAAAAATATGTCTATAAATAGAGCGGAAAAACAAAAGGAGACAGACCAAAGTAGAAATTAGGACAGATAAAAAAAGACAGAGGGAGTATTTTGCAATCTCGCATCTTCCTTTTCATAATTTTTTTTGTATTCATTCATTTCATTTTAATCATACATTATTTCGCAATCCACTCCTTCGCAAAATCTCTTATGGGTAATATCTTTTTAGGTATAATCTGTTCCATGGTCTGCCAAGCCTCTGACCCACATATCTACCTTCAGGATCCATCAATTTATATGCCCCAATTCCAACTACCTCTTTAATGATATAAGGTCCATCCCATTCTCTCGCTAACTTTCCACCATTCTCTCGCTGGTATATTGGTGTTTCTCGCAGCAATAGATCACCTGGTTTAAATTCACGCTTTTTGACACGTTTGTTATACTCTCGTGCTAACCTTCGCTAGTAATTTTCCATATGCTGAAGTGCTCTTTCTCTCCTTTCTTCTAGTTCATCAAGTTTGGTTAAAATCATACACACACTAAGATTTTTCTCCCATGCCTCTCTCTTTGTTGTGGGAATAACAACTTCTGTCGGTAATACAGCTTCAACTCCATATGTTAAACAAAAAGGTGACATTCCAGTAGCTTCTCGCCGAGTTGTGTTGTAAGCCCAGACTGCATTATGTATTTGTTCGCACCAAGCTCTGTTATGTCCTTCTAATTTCTTCTTCAATATATCTGCGATTGTCTTATTTGTTGCTTCTGCTTGACCATTAACATGTGGATATAGAGGAGTATATTTTCCACATTTTATGTTAAATGCATTAAGTAGCATTTCTATGTTCTGCCCTTCAAACCGTTTCCCATTATCAGATATCAATTGTGCGGGAATTCCAAATCTGCAAATGATATTTTCGAATATGAATGTAAAAATATCTTTATCGCGAATGTGTTGAACTGCCTTTACTTCTGCCTATTTTGTGAAATAATATGTAGCGATAATTAGATATCTTCTTTGTCCAGATCCTGGTAAAAACGGTCCCACAATGTCTAGTCCCCACTTTCCAAAGGGCCATACATTTGTTGAAGATGATAGTGGTGTTCCAGGTGCATGTATCTTCTTTCCATGTCGCTGACAATCTTCGCAACGTCTTGATATTTGTTTCGCATCTTCATGCATATATGGCTAATAATAACCTTGCATTTTTGTTCTGTATGCCAGAGATCTTCCTTCACTATGATTACCAACATCCCTACTATGTAACATCTTCATTATCTCTTCTCCTTCTTTTCGTGTAAGACATCTGAGTAATGGTCCACTAAATGATCTTCAATATAATACCCCATCTCTTAGTTCATAATTTTTCGCACGACTTTTTAACTTGTGTGCCTCCAATCTATTTCGTGGAGTTTCTCCTTTAGATAAGTATGCATGAAGATCTGTTCTCCAATCTTCTATATGAAGAATTTGTTCTTCTTTTCTATCTTCTATTATCATTACATCTACTTCTTCTTTATTTACTGATGGTAATTGAAGTGTCTCTATCTTTATGCATCTCGCAGATGGATCTGTCATCATACTTGAAATAAAATCATAAGCATCTGCAAGTCTATTATATTTTCTTGATATATGCCTCCACTTTATTTTTGGGATTTTCGCTAACAACTCTTCGACAAGTTTTTTTGTACTTCTTCAACGATGGTTCGTTTGTAGTATATTCTCCTTTTATCTGGCGAATAACTACATGAGAATCACTGGTGATTCTCCTATTTTTCAACTTCATTTCTATTGCGAATTTTAGGGCATGTACCATGGCTTCAAATTCCGTTTCATTATTTGTTGATGCGAACTCCAATCTGAAAGAGAAAGCTATTTTGGATCCTTCTGGAAAAAAGTAAGACAATTCCAATTCCATTACCTTCCCCATTTGAGGATCCATCCACCAATATCTCCCATCTATTTGGTTCTGTTAACAAGTCTTTTGGATCTCTATGTTTTTCTTCTATATCCATCATCTCCTCAACAACTTCATCATCTTCTAAAGAAAATTCTGCTAAAAATTCTGCGCCAACCTGCGACTTTGGTGAAGATAACACTTCATATTTGATTTCGAAATGTCCTACTTGCACATTCCATATCTCAACTCTGCCTGATCTCTTTGAGTTCTTCATTACTGATTCAGTTGATACCCTTGTCAACACTTTGACTTTATGTGCCTGAAAATATATACGAAGCTTAAAGGTTGCATACACCAATGATAGATTTAACTTTTCAATCTTGGAATAATTTCTTTCTGAGGCATTAATGTTTTACTGATGTAGTAGATCGGTTTTTCAACTCCTGCGTATACTTGCAATAACACTGCACTTAATGCATGCGAAGTTTTCGCAAGGTAGATTAACAGCTCTTCTCCCGGTTCTGCCTTTTGTAAAATAGATGTATTCACCAGGTATTTTTTTTATTCCTTGAAAAGCTTTCTCACACTCATCTGTCCATCTGAATTTTGTCCCCTTTTTGAGGATGCTGAAAAAATGTTTGCATTTGTCTGTGAGATAAATCTTCTTAGCGAAGCCAAAAGACCATTTAACTTCTGCACATCTTTTATTGTTGCTGGTGTTGGCATGTCACGAAATGCTTGCACTTTCTCTGGATCAACTTGTATTCCTTCCTTGGATACAATGTATCCTAAAAAAAATCCTGATGCAACTCCAAAAATGCACTTTTCTGGATTCACCTTTATGTTAAAGTACCGCATCTGCTCAAAAATCTCCTTCAAATCTTGTACGTTGTTTTTAGCTTCTTTACTTTTTATTGACATGTCATCTACAAACACTTCTAATTTTTTATATATCCACTTCGTGAACACCTTCTCTATCATTCTTTGATATGTTTCTCCTGCGTGTCGCAAACCAAATAGCATTTTTGTATAACAATATAACCCTCTTGGGGCAAAAAAAGCAGTATGTTCTTGATCTTCTTCAGCGAGAGGAATCTAGTTGTATCCTTTATACCCATATAAGGAATATATTCTATCATTTCCTACAACTGATTCGACCATTTGAGGTATATCTGGTAATGGAAAACTGTCTTTAGGACAAGCTTTGTTTAGATCAGTAAAGTCTATGCAAATTCTTATCCCATTATTTTTCTTTGGAACCACAACCATGTTCGCTATCCACTCCGGGTATTTTTCTTGTCTTATAATTCCTGCATCAAGCATTTTCTGTAGTTCCTCTTCTATTTTGGGATGGTAAGTTGTTGCAATTTTTATTATCCTCTGCTTAAATGGTCTTGCGTCTTTGTTGATTTCCAATTTATGACATGCAACTGATGGATTATTCCAGGCATTTTATCCATGTTCCATGCGAAAATATCTTTATATTCTTGCAAGAGATTGACGGTTCTTTCTTCCTCGTCTATATCCATCTTAGTTCCAATTTTCAACATTTTAGGTTCTTCTTCAGTTCTAATATTTACTTCTTTTGTTGGTTCTGCTGCAGTGTAACTTGCTTCAGGTTCTCCCATGGGTGTTGGTTCTTTCATCTCCTTCACCAGTTCATTTACTTCTCCTGAAATTTCGCTGGGTATCCCTCTTCCTTCTTCTGCCCTTATCATGTAAGTCCTAAATTCTTCATCCTTCTTTACCTCTTTCGCCATTTTTCTGCGAATTTTTCTCCTATGTGCTTGTCCTTCATGCCACTTTACTTAAATTTGATAACATAGTTTCACACTATCAGTATCTCCTTTAATTTCTCCAATTCCTCCAGGCATAGGAAATTTGATGCATTGATGTAAAGTTGATGCTACAAATTTAATTGTGTGTATCCATGGCCTTCCCAATAACATGTTGTATGGCGATTCCATATCCACCACACACAATGTTACTCTTGTTTCAATTTCTCCTAACAAAATTCGCACCATTATTTCTCCTTTCGGTTTTGTTGTAGATTTGCCAAAGCCATGAATATGATATGTTGAAGGAGACATTTCTTCATCTTTATAACCCATTCCTTTGTATGCATGGTAAAATATTATATCCACTGAACTCCCCATATCCACCAAAATTCTACTTACCTTCCATTCTTCCATAGCTTTTACTAATTTCCCCTTTTCTTTCTGTGCAGTTATTGTGATTACCAAAGGAGATGTGTGGCTCAAATTTTCTTTTGGAATTTCTGCTGCTGAAAATGTAATTTTTTGTCTTTCCCAATCTTTCAAGGGTGATGCCTTCTCCACCGTCATGATTTTCTTTCCTTCAAAATCTCGTTTGTGTATCCTTCCTTTGATGTTTTCATGAAACTCATTAATCATTATTTTTGTGATTACGTTACACTCCAATTTTCTTTTATTCTCATTAATCTTAATTATCTTTTCTCCAACTGATTTGCTATTTTCTTTTATCATTTTCTTGATTTAAACAACTTTCACAATAATCTCCACAATCTTTCATCAACAGATCCCTATTTCTAGCGCCAATATGTAGTAGCAGGAAATCCCACACTACACCCCTCACAAGAATTCATACAATCAAATCATTTTTAGATCAACAATCATAATTTTTATTGATTAATCTCACAAATTTTACAAGATGAAAAGGAAATAAAGCTAAGAATTAACAACGGCTCTGGACTCTCTCTCTCCTAATGACTTGCTCAACACTCGAAAAATATCTCCCTCTTCCTTACGCATGTTCAACTCTTTATATAGGGATTTACATAGTGGATGACAACTAATCTTTCCTTTAATTTTGGACCTGACTTGCGATAATATCGCAAGAGTTCTATTGTTAATCTTTGCAAACACTTTAAACATCACAGAGTCATCACACTTTTCTCATGTTTCTGCCATCGTCATATGTTACGTCATTCTTCAAATCATCCTGCGACGCTCGCAATGTGTTGTTAACCAAACTTCGTAAATGTATCCTTTTTGCGATATTCAGATCCTACATATTTCTTGAATAATAATAGTGTTGTCACTTATTAGCTTACCTGAAACATAGGCTGCTTGAAATGGAGAAATGATCTTCTCCATAATAGTCTTCATCCTGTTGACAATCACTTTAGAAATGATCTTATAAGATATATTGCACAAACCAATTGGCTTGAAGTCACTTGCAGTGACCGACTTCTTCTTCTTAGGAATAAGATAAATATATGTTTTGTTGATTTGTTTAGTTTCAAAGAATCTCTTCACTATCAAGAAAACATCTTCTCCAACAATGTGCCACTGACTTTTGTAGAAACTTTCTTGGAAAACTTCATGGCCAGGAGCACTCCAATTCTCCATGCTTTTAAGAGTGCCATGAATTTCATTATTAGGGGGAATTCTTGTGAGCATAGCATTATCTTCATATGTAATAATGGTAGGAAGAACCATGTATAGACTCTCATCCAGTATTGAATTTATATAAGTAATGATGCTCTTAAAGTGGTGAGTCAAATGAAGAGAAATATCTTCCCTTGTAAGCATCCATTTATTGTCATGGTCTTGAATGGAATCTATATTATTTCTGGTTTTTCTCCCATTGACTTTGGAGTGAAAGTATTTGTTGTTGTTGTCCATATCCTTAATGAGATGATCTCTTGACTTCTGCTGGTAAAACTCACTTTTAATTTTATGTCGTTTGCTTAATTGTTTGTTGATGTTGATAACTTCATCATTTGTGCTAGTGTCTGAAGGTTTATCTTGTATTAAAGTTAAATATTTTTGTAGATTGTCTACCTTCTGAATGATATTACCAAAATGCTCCCTGTTCCATAAAGATAACATCTTCATTGTGGTGTGTAACTTGCTGACTAACTAAAAAGCAGGTGATCCATTGAAACTAGAACTCCATGCATTAGCAATAACAGTAGCACAAGATTCATCATTAATCCAAGCTAAGAAAAACTTAAAAGATTTCCAACAACTAGGAACCTTAGCATCAGATGCTAACATGATTGGTCTATGGTTTAACTTTTGAATTAAAGTTAACTCTATTTGCAGATTGTCTACCTTCTGAATGATATTAACAAAATGCTTCATGTTCCATAAAGATAACATCTTCCTTGTGGTGCGTAACTTGATGACTAACTGAAAAGCAGGTGAGCCATTGAAACTAAAACTACATTCATTAGCAATACTAGTAGCACAAGATTCATCATTAAGCCAAGTTAAGAAAAACTTGAAAGGTTTCCAACAACTAGGAACCTTAGCATCAGATACTAACATGATTGGGCTATGGTCACTTCTTAATTGGTTAAGATGATACAGTTACTATTAGGGAAATTTAAAGTCCAACTAATATTGCCAATATCCATATCAATTCGAGATGTTTTAGTGCATGTGACCAAATTGTTGTTGGTCCAAGTATAGTGTTTTCCTACAAAACCTATGTCTTCTAGGCCACAAGTGGAAATCATGTTATTCAGCCAACCATCTGATGAAGAAGAAGTATCACTTTCATTATCAATTAAATGGAAATTAAGATCTCCTATAACTATCCAGGGATTGTTATTTTCACCACTAATTTGTTGGATGAAGTTCCATTGTTCTTTTTTCCTAGCATAGTTTTAGTAACCATACATGCGTGTTAGCAGGAGTTCTGGTTTACTGAGATCAGTTTGAACTACCACATTAAACATATTATAGGACTTATCAACAATGTCACATGTGAAGCCATTTTTCCAGAGAAGAACTAGACATCCAGAGAGACCTTGAGGTTCTATGAATGCATTTTTAGGGTATTGGAATTGTTTTAATAGTGGGATACATTTATGGATACTGATTTTAGTCTCACACGGGAAGATAATATATGGATTTTGGGTTCTAAGCAAGTCACTCAAATGATTCCTAATGTCAGAGTTTTTGAACCCTTGAACATTCCAAGAGATTACTTTCATGTCTATAACTGAGAGTAAAAAGATAAATATGAAGGTAATTTTATAACTAATAAGGAAATGACTATGGCCACACAGATGAGATTTATGAATGTGAGGAAATTTTTTACGTAGGTTTTTAAAACTGCATGTAAAGGGTAATAAATAGCCAATGATTAAAATATATTCACCTAGGAAATTATAAAAACAACTTTTAGGGTTTGAAATTAAATAGTGAAGTTGAGGAGTTTTGAATTTAGGTTTACCTGTTTTTCCTTTTCTGCTTTATGAGCTTCAGTGTCTCGGATTGTGACCCTTTGAGATGTTTGATTTTTTGTGATGAGTTCAGTATTAGAAGAAGAAGAGGCAGTAACTCCTTTTGCTAGAGTATTACTATTGGTGTTCATCGCTCTATGTCTTTTACCTAGCCTGGTAGCATCTTCACCTTCATCAATAGTAGACTCTTTCAGAAGAAAGTCCATGTTAACAACAACATCATCCTTTGGAGGGACAAATATAGTAGATTTTGTGTAACTTTTCATACTCTTCCTTGAAGCTGGGGCACTTGAGATTGAGCTAGTAATAATGCTTTTCCTAATATTGTTGGCTTTCCCAAAGAAATATGGCTTTTCATGAGCTTTAGCCAGAAAGTTTGCAGCATCCTTACAAGCATCTTTGCAGTGCTTAATAATATAGCATTCTGTGCATATTTCACTAGGATGACGTTCATAGAAAAACTTGATCCAACGACTAACTCCAACATTGGTTATTGCTTTAATTCCTCTTCTTAGAGGGTTTGTAATATCAATATTGACACAAAATTTAACTGGATCACTACCAATAGGAATTGCATCTTTTGGTTCTATACCAACCCCTTCTCCCATAATTTTTCCTATCTTTGTTACAACAACAACATTCATGTGTTCTGGAAGTAAGAACTTCAGCTGGATCCAGAAGTGTTGAAAACCCCAGTACTTCTCTGTATGAACCATCTCAGGAATATAGTCACGGACCACAAGAAGTTGTTTATTAATGCTCCAGGGGCATTCATCTATAATTCTGTTCAATAAATCCCATTGGATAAACTTGAAAATCATGATATTCATATCTACTTCTACAATTCTGAGCTCTTCATAAGATATAAAAAGGTCAAGTAAAGCCTATCCATTTTTCAACAATTTCAGTGCGCATGCGACCTTCAATGATAACCCTGCCTATGGCACTTGCCTCCCATCTATTCTCTTCTTCTTTACCATCGACTGCAGCTTGCTTGCAAATAACAACCTCATTAGTGTCACTTAGATCCAACCAAGCCTGCTTAAATTTGTTTGCTAGATCAGAAACTGGTTCACTTCCTTCAACTTCCATTATTGAATTTTGTTTGACTCTAGGGTTTAGAGGAAAATAATTATTGTAGAACTTCGGGTAGAAAGGATAGTTATATTGGTTGACGTTGAAAGAGTTATTAAACAAAATATGATCATATATTTTAAGATAATTCTCATTAAAACTGATTGAGAGAATATCTGCCTTAATATAGAAACAAAAATAGCTGGTTGTTGACCATCTAATGATAAAAATGAAACAAACCCTAGTTTGGTAACTGTTTTTTTTTTCCAAAAATATTCAAAATGTTTAGAAGACGGGATTTATGGTAATATTGACTCAGCGATTTGAAACATGAGATTTCCTTCTCCAAACTCTTACTACTGATCTCATCACAAACAATCTTCTCAATCAAACGTATGATAACTAGCTCTGCAAACGCCTTGATCACAATATACAAAAAGGCAAATGCCATTAGAGACAATAGAATTTATAAACACATATTGGAAAAAAAAACAGGAAAAGATTAGTGTTTCATATTAAAACATAAACGAAAGAATTGAGCTGAAAATGATGAATACTCGTGAAAAATTACGATTTAACAGACAAAAGTGCAATGTTATAAGATAAACAATAAGAAAAAACATAATAAGAGTTTGCTAATGCAAGATTTGAGATTAAAATTCATGGAAAATTTAGTTTTTATGAAAACCAAGTTAACTCATCTGTGTGGCCGATTCCAGAGAAGAGAGAGAGGAGTTTGATAGTTAAATGTCACATAGTTAAATGGCACGCCGGCTGCAATGTGCTATTCTTCAGAACTCAAATGCCACAAAGTTAAGTCTTATCTCTCAACATGCCTTGCACGATTACGTACATGTATGTGGCTTATCTCATTCAAACCACAACATCAATGACACTGCCCCCCATCCCATGCAAACCTTGGAAGTACCATACTTTGATGTCGTAATGAAGGAGATGCCGGATAAATTTCGGTTCACTAAGAGGGACTCGGTTTTGTGGCAATGTAACAAATCCGAACATGCACAAGACTACTTGATGGCTATCCCCATTGGTGGGCTAAACCAGTCCATGGGACCAAGGCAGATTGCTTCCATATTGTGCTACAGATTAGGTATACCACTCTTTGAGGAAGATAGTACTTGTCCTAGTTGCGGCAAGGGGATGGATACTTTTGGCGATCACACGCTGCACTGTTCTAAAGACGTTGGAATCAAATTTCGGCATGATTTAGTTCGAGATGTGCTTGCGGATATATGTTTTAAATCTGGAGTTCCTACCACGAAAGAAGCTGCATTGGGATTTTTATCAGATAACCACCAAGATCTAAGACCGGCAGACATTCTTGTTCACAACTGGGAGAACGATCAGGATGTGTGCTACGATGTGATGGGTGTCTCACCTTTTACTGGTGGTGGGGTTTGTACTTTTATACCTGGTCAAGCCATCTCCAATGCGGTTACCCGCAAATGCAGGAAGTACTTGGACAAGTGTTTGGCTCATGGTTACGGTTTTTGTACTTTTGCTTTCACTACCTTAGGCGAACTAAATGATGATGCAATTGTCCTTTTAAAGAGGCTTAAAAATTGTTTGTCAAGCCATACCATGAACGGCAAAGTTGGTAGTTTACTTTTTCACAGGATATGTTTTGCTATTCAGAAGGGGGTGGGAGCACAATTTGTTGATAGACTCCCAACCAGTTTCTTGTAATTTTCTCTCCTAACATCATATTATAAGACAATTAAAAGTAAAATATATTCTTGCATTAAAAGTGCAAAGTTCACAAAATAAAAAATAAAAAAAATAGTTAAATAAAATTCAAAAATTCCCCGGATCTCCCTTTTTTTGTTGTTGAAAATAGTATCAAGTAAAAGCCAAGATAGTCATTCTTGAAAATTAGCAAAACTATTATACCCATAATTCACATTTAGTTGGAGCTTTTTCCAGACTTGATCAACAAAAGGGAAAAAATAGGAAGACTAGAATTCGTAAGTCTCTCTTGTAGTTGCAGATTTTGCAAGTATCATCAGTGTGGTTTAAGATTTTTTCCATAACCTTTTCGGTTGGAATGATAACATCAACAACTTTCCAAATGAGCACGCTGACAGAAGGAAAAATTTGGAACCTATATATAAAGTTCATTTTGGTGTTATTGCTAATGTTCATGTTCTTTTTCTCAGTAAGGTCTTTGCATAGTGACTTTACAGTAAATTGACATCTTTAAACGAAGGCCAACATTAGAACTGTTTTTCTTGTTGGATGTTATTGGGTCAAAGTAACGATTTAGTTTAATTTCATCTCAGTTAGTACCGCCAACCCAATTTATTTATTTCTCGGATCCAACCTTCCAAATCCAGTTATACAACTGCATTGATACAAATCATTAATACAAATTTTTACGGTGAGGACTGAACCCTGACTAGGTAATTTTTCTTTCATGACACTGAATCCAAAACTGATTTTGACATTTACCCCAACGCAATTCGGTTGGAATAAATTTGCGAGGATACCACAATTACCCAAATTTGATAATTGATAGTACTAGTGCTCTTTTCCACATGCCTGGTGTGAAATAAGTTTGGCATAGTAGTTTGATATTCGCACCTCATACGTGTAAGATCCGTTAAAACAGGAGAAACAGAATCCAGGTACAACACAGCATTACAAAGGAAATCAATTCAATTCAAACCTCCCAAATTGTAGCTAACAAAAGAAAGAACAACGAATCTCTTGGTAGTTGTGCAAGTGACATCACCGCCTCCACCACGACTCCTTTTCCTTTTCTCTCTCTCCCTGGAAATTCGGTATTCTTTCTCTATAAAAACTCAGCAGATGCCTTCACTTGTTTCGCATCGTCTTCATCAACACCACGCTCCTCTTCCCCTCCTACAAACAAATTGTAAAACTAAAAGGAATCGGAATTTGCAGGTCACATTTGTGTCTACTCCAACCTCTTCAAATATGTCTGCAAATTCCAATTCTTTAGAGAGGTAATTGGTTTTCTCTTCTTTGTTTTCGTTTGATTTCTATATAATTTAAAGATAATATTGAGATTTTGGTTTTCATTGGAAGTACTTTGCATGTTTAATTGTTTAGGTTATTAGGAACAATGCAAATGAGAGGCCAAAGTGGGTTATTATTATTAGGATTAACTTGGATTCTCTTTAATTGAAACCTGAAAGCATAAGAATTCCTTTTATAATTTATTCATCGGATGCAGTCGTTTAATTTGATTGGATTTTGTATCATGGGTTATTGGCGGAATGATCAGATCTGTGTGACTTAATCTCTTTGTTTTAGTGGTATCTGATGGAAATGAAGTTTGTTTTGGTCACTCGATCAGAATTCGTAGTATTTGTCAACAGAAGTTGGTTTGTCCAATGCCAGCAAGAACAGGATGTTGGATGGCACGAGACTGGCCTGACTAGGTTTTGAGTTTGTTTCAGCTCTAAATTATACCCTATTAGCTGATAGCTGATACAGCTTCTCAAGTTTCTGGAAATTAGACCATCAGCAATTCAATCTGTATAGGAAATAGATTAAATAACTAGGGGTGCTAGATTACAAATGGAATGGGCTTTACATTGCCCAGCAACTGTTCGTGTATTTATAGAAAATGTGCCTTTGAGGACCTATATTGGCATGATCTTCAATCTTCATTTAGTTCCGTGAAATTTCAAGTTGCTGAATTCACTAGTGTGTATATTATATAATCCCAATGTCTGAGATTGTTTTTTTTTAACGCAACGCAATCTGAGATTCATTTTCTACTTCCACAAAAGCATGTGATGTAACTTAACAATGTTCATACCTCTATGTTGCATTCTTAATTGCGTTGATTGGACCTTCAACAGACGTTCTATTTCTAGTCTTGCACCACTTGAAGCAATACTATTTGACATCGATGGGACACTATGCGATTCAGATCCACTCCATTTCCTTGCATTCCGTGATATGCTTCAAGAGGTACAGATTTTTGCATGACAACTAGTAACAATTCCTGTGTATTACCTCATAAGACTAAGATTACAGGTGTTTCACAGGTGGGTTTCAATGGTGGGGTCCCTATCGATGAAGAATTCTTCATTGAAAAGATTGCTGGGAAGCATAATGATGATATCGGTGTAGTACTCTTCCCTGATTGGGAACCGGAGAAAAGCCGCAAATTCTTGGTTGAAAAGGAAGCCTACTTCCGCAGGTAATCTCAAAAGGATTCATCTGTTTAATCCTTTGTAATTTTCTTCATCTCCAGTAATGCTAATTGTTCTTACAAATTATTTTATATCGCAGGTTAGCTGCTGAAAAACTATCACCAGTTAAGGGACTATACAAATTGCGTAAATGGGTTGAGGATCGAGGACTTAAGCGGGCTGCAGTAACAAATGCTCCAAAAAAAAATGCTGAGCTTGCATTGTCAAGCCTCAGCATATCTGAGTTCTTTCAGGCTGTCGTGCTTGGTGATGAATGTGAACGAGCAAAACCATTTCCAGATCCTTACCTAAAGGGTCTTAAACTACTAAATGCTTCACCTGATCATACTCTTGTATTTGAGGTTCGTGTAGCTAATTCTTATCGTACACTTTTACAGTTTTTTTTTTACTTTGAAGGGTTTTAAATATATGATGCAAAAGAACCCGAAAATGTTGCTTTTGGTCGGAGTTTTCTGTTGAAAGATCTGGAGAACCGTTGAAAATATGGAAGTAAAACTGAAAACTGTTTTTCTGTGAAAAGTAAAAGAACCTTCCGAATTTTCTGATGGTTTGTCACTTTCACATTGTCAGGATTCTGTATCAGGGACAAAAGCTGGTGTTGCAGCTGGATTACCAGTGGTGGCTTTGACTACTGGGAATCCTGAACATTTACTTTGGGAAGCTGGTGCGTCCTTGGTTATTGAGAATTATGAGGACCCAAAACTGTGGACTGTGCTAGAGGAGCTAGA
Source organism: Papaver bracteatum (assembly GCA_023529315.1). Classification (NCBI taxonomy): domain Eukaryota; kingdom Viridiplantae; phylum Streptophyta; class Magnoliopsida; order Ranunculales; family Papaveraceae; genus Papaver; species Papaver bracteatum. Next base: position 3,350,917 of record JAJJWX010000603.1, read on the forward strand.
TGCACTAGCAGCTAAACTTTAAGTCGCAACTTGAAACGGTATTTTATCATTTTATACCCGCCAAAAAATGATATAGAAATTCCAACAAGATCATTAGGTTGCAGATTTGTGTTTCTTGCATTTCTGTCTCATTTTAATCTAAAGAGGGTCCAAACTTCAAACACATGGTTTAATCAACACTTAGCTGGTTATGTTTGTAAAATATATTGATATTATCTCTCTATATATATCTAAATTGATCGTCAAGTAAACTGAATTCAGCTTTGATATAAGCTGCGAATGCTTATTTTAGTTAACTGATTCTAGTATATGAAGAAGTTTGATCAGAATAAGGAATGATGTGATATTATAACACTGCGAGGAAAAATCTGAAATTTGATCCCTTCCTTTTGTCATAATTTTTTTGAAAGTTGGTTTTGCTGAGGTAGTGACATCCATCCGAGATCCCGGGGTACATTTCTGATGATTTTCACCTTCATAGTTCCTTCTCATTTCTGTTGTGTCTTTATTGAAAGTTGGTTTTGCTGAGGTAGAGACATCCATAGAGAGCCCAGGGTAAATTTCTGATGAATTATTGTTTCCACCTTCATAGTTTCTTCTCATTTTTGTAGTGTCATTTTTTTTAATAGCATATAACAGTGGTTCTTAGACTACTTTCTAAATTCTTCCTTCATTTATCCTAAATTTGTAGGTAATTTTAGGGTTCAAACGGGGAGCATGAGAACCATTAGAACACTTGATAGTCGGATGGTTTAAAACCATTGCCAAAATCAATTTGAAAATATTAATCTTTATTAATTTCGGATGTGGATCACGAAAACTGTTTGTGGATACCAAAATCCTGCGAGCGATTTCCTGTTTAGTCCACTAAACCCGACCCGGTTTAGTGGCTAGTCCAGCCAAAACTTCTTCTTAATCGTTAGTCCAAAAAAGTTTAAATTCAAGTACATTTACCTATATACCCCCGAACATTATAAGTCCGTTTTTTACATTTAAATTCAAGTAGTAACTAGTATACTAGTAGTATGTATACTAGTTAAGTAGTAACTAGTATACTACTAGTAGTATACTAGTAGTAACTAGTATGTAGTAATAACATATGTAGTATGTAGTATACTAGTAGTAATAGTAATATGTTATATATTGATACTACTACATATTGATATGTAGTACGTTATATATTGACACTACATATCAATATGTACTACATATTGATATGTAGTATATGTTTGATATGTAGTATGTTATGTATTGATACTACTACATATTGATATGTAGTACGTTATATATTGACACTACATATTGATATGTACTACATATTGATATGTAGTATGTTATATATTGACACTACATATTGATATGTAGTACGTTATATATTGACACTACATATTGATATGTAGTATATGTTTGATATGTAGTATGTTATATATTGATACTACATATTGATATGTAGTACGTTATATATTGATATGTAGTATGTTTGATATGTAGTACGTTATATATTGATATGTAGTATGTTATGTATTGATACTACATATCAAAAAATTGTTATGTATTGATACTACATATGTTACTGCTAGTACTAGTATACTAGTTACTACTAGTATAATAGTAGTTACTAACTACTAGTATAGTAAAGTAGTTACCTAATTTACTAGTAACAATAGGATATTTTTGTTACATATTGATATGTAGTACGTTATATATTGATACTAGTACTAGTTACTACTAGTATACTAGTTATACTAGTATAACTAGTATAGTATTCTAGTTATACTATACAAGTATAGTATACTAGTTACTACTAGTAGTTACAGCTAGTATAGTACATATTAATATGTAGTATCACCATATTGATATTACTAGTATTTCGTAACATACTACTAGTAACATTTACATGTGTTGATACTAATTAGACCTAGAAGGGTGTTTTAGGCATTTCAAAAATACACTTTATAATCTCCACGAAGTTTTTGGACTAGAGAGTAAATGTTTTTCATGGGTGGACTAGCCATTAACTGGGTCATGAAAAAGTGGACTAGCCAGTAATTCCTACAAATCCTGCACCAAATGCACCTAGTTTCGGGGGGCGTGAATATTCTCCTCACAAAAATATATTCGCGTCATTAAACAGTGAGAAATGGGTTTTTCCTTCCATTCGCTTCGGCCCGGGTTTTGCGTGTATAAATGGGTACTCATTTTTTTCAAAAGAAATTTCAAAAGATAAAATCGTACCTGCCCTATGGTATACTAGATTTTGCGCTCGTGCATTTTGCAGATAAAAAAATGGGATATTTTGATTTTGGGTCCCAGAAAATGGTATACCTTTGAATTTGGAGCCCAACTTTGTCCTGTTTTGAGTTTGGGTCCCGGTCAAACATTGACTATTTTTGACTGTCTTGACCATCCAACAATCTGTTAAATATGTGAAATGACTTATGAAAATAAAATATTTTATTTATTTACTAACTCTACCAAGTTAGACACGTGGGCAAATATGGCAAGTTATGGATAAGTTCTAGACTTATATGGGTATACAATTCTAACCCTTCCTTCAAAAAAAAAATATTTCTAACCCTAAAATTTCAGACACGGTTTATCATCGATGTGTGAAAGTGAAGAGAAGTAATTAGGGATCTTTGAGGTACGATCGTACTTGGGATTTCTGTACTTGTAGTTGTGACAATGAAGATTGAGAGTTAATATCGGAGGTGGATTTATTGTTGATGTCGACTCGACCAAAAGGTATGGAAAGGGAATTTTCAATTTGTTAATAAAATTAGGGATATTCTTAATTAAGTTCTTTATGATGAATACCCATGTTGTCTAGTAGTGATTGATAGTTTAATGGGTTGATTTTGTTTTGTTTTTGCTGTAAATTTTTATTTTGTTTTTATCCTGTTTTTGTCTCTGAATTTGTGGTGTTTGTGTTTCCATGAGTTGTTAATTGTAGTTGCAAATCTTGAAGTTTATGAATGAATTGTTAATCTAGTGGTCCTGCTGTTGGGTTCAATTAGTGTGTTCTGCAACTCTTGAAGTTTATGAATGAAGTGTTAATTTCTAGTGGTCCTGTTGTTGGGTTCAATTAGTGTGTTTTGTGTATACAGTTGTGCTTTTTATGCATATCTTGTTGTTGTAGTCAAGAGTTGTTTAATATTAGTGGTCAATAATCATGTAATTTGAATGTTGTATTATACTAATTTGTGATTGTTGGGTGTATTGAAATGCAGGTATTATGGAGGATGATTTATTGAGATACTTTCCTACTAAAGGTGGTTATGTGGTTGGTAAGAGTAACAGGGCTGAGCATCCTAATATAGAGACCCTGCCAGACTATAACCCTGAAGAAGACCTCGACTTTATCCCCCTTTTGAACCCTAAGAAAGTTAGTTCACAAAGCAGTCAAGGGCAGTCAAGTCAGCTATCCAGTGTTGATGACCTTGTGCGTAGTAATGAAGTTGGTGTTGGTAATGTGGTTCCCATAGATGATGAAGTTTTGTTTTCATATAGGTACCAAGGTGATGAATCCTTAGACTTGGATGAGGTTAACTATAACAGTGATGTTGAAGACCTGTCAGAACCATTTATTGATTGTGATGAAGAAATTAGGGTGACTGTTCAAATACAATCAACACTTGCATCAACAGTTGAGTTCAAAGAATTTGTTGCAGAGACAGAGAGTATAAATGGTGAGTATGCTTTGGCTGAAAATATTGTTGCGGTTGAAAAGTTATTTGTTGGCCAAGAATGGTCAAATTACGAAGAATGCAGGGATTATTTGAAGAACTTGGCCATAGACCTGAATTATGGAATGACTCAACTGAAGAACATTAGGAAGAAGCAACAATACAAATGCATTTTTGATGATTGTCCATGGAAAATTTATTGTGCTGTGCTCCCTGATCGCCAAACTATGCAATGCAAATCTGGTCATTTCATTCATACTTGTGAATCATTTCATGAGTTGAAGCATCCTCTGGAAAATGCAAAATGGGTAGCAAAGGTTATGTTGGAGCCCTTCAAAGCTCATCCTAACTACAAGCCTAGGGATTTCAAAACTGAGGTAAAAAGAAGACATAAAGTTGACATTTCTTATTATTCTGCTTGGCATGGGTATCATGTAACCTTAGAAAAAATAATGGGTAGTTTTGAGGATGGATATAAGAAGATTCCTGCACTATGTAAAGATATTTTAGATGATAATCCTACGAATATTGCTTGCTATAAGACAGATGAAAATGGGAGGTTCAAGTCAGTTTGCATTGCATATAGAATATCACTTGATGGTTTTAGGCTGTTCTGTAGACCTATTCTAGGTTTAGATGGAACTCATTTAAAGGTAAAATATGGTGGTACCTTGTTGGCAGTTGTGGGACTTGATGCCAATAACGGTTTATTCCCCATTGCTATTTACATTTGTCAGTCAGAATGTAAAGAAGCTTGGATGGATTTTCTTAGTATATTGGCATTAGAGTTAAAGAAACATGAAAGGGCACTAACATTCATAAGTGACAGACAAAAGGGATTGGTAGAAGGTGTTGCTAGAAATTTTGAAGATGTGAATCACTTTCATAGGTTCTGTTTTAGACATTTATATAAGAATTTAAAGGCTAAGCACCCTGGAAAGAACATATAATTCATGGCATGGCGGGCATCAAGGTCTTATAGTAAGGTGGGACACAAGATTTGGATGGAAAGACTGAGAGAAGCTAAGGCATCTGCAGCAGAATGGTTTGATGACAAACCAGTTGAGCAGTGGGCAAGGGCTTATTTTGATAAGTCTTCAAAGTGTGATCATATCACATCAAACTTCTGTGAAGCTTTCAATGCTTGGATTCTGGAATTGAGGTTCATGCCCATTGCAAAGTTGGTGCAGAAATATCATCTTCTCATGATGAGAATCTTCTATGATAGAGAATTAGTGGGAAAGAAAATGAATGATGGTGGTGTGGTCCCTAGAGTGACGACAACTATTAACAAGCATCTCTACTTCACCCATGAGTTCACAAAACATCCATCTTCTGAATATGTGTTTACTATATTAGACACAAAGAAAGATATCAGCTGGAATATTTATCTGAAAGAGCATACGTGTACCTGCAATGCATGGCAAGTTAGTGGTATTCCATGTGTACATGCAATTTGTGCAAGCTTGCATTTTAGGACTAGAAACTTTGATCAACAAGTCTTCTTTTTTATTTGAAATATTTTGGTACTTATTTTCCTTACATTTTGTTTTTTTTTATCTTTTTCTATTACTGAAAACTTGTTTCATTTAATTGGTAGGTATGTCCATCCATACATGCAGGTGGCTAACTATAGATACTTGTATGCTCCATCACTTAAGCCAGTCAGGGATAAAGCTTTATGGGCACAGGTAATATGCGTATAACTATAACTTTTTGACTTGTAATATTCTAAATCATTGTGTATGTATGCAGAATTGGTTGGATGATGTGAAGCCTCCTAAAGTTACTAGACCCACAGGGAGGCCTAGAAGTCAAAGAAGAATGGACAATGATGAGATACGTGGCAGGAATTCCAGACAATACATGTGTGGGAAGTGTTATACATATGGTCACAACAGAAAAACTTGCACTGGTGCAACTGCTGCGAATGTGGATCAAGGTAAAAAGTGTTAACTTGTAGATTTGATACTTGACTTTACATTAGTTGGAAAAGGCTTAACCTAATGTGTTCATGTGTGTGTGCAGCTCCAGCTACCTTCACAGGTCCTCATGTGAGACCAAATCCAGCAACAAGGCCACCACCACCACAACCAGCAGCAGCAAGTGCCACAAATGAAGCATCAACCTCAACTGCTACAAGTGCCACGAGAGGCAGAGGTACTAAAAGGAAAAGAGGTGGTGCAGTTGCTACAACTACAACTGCACATGAGCAAGCTTCTGTTGTTTTAACTGCAACAACTAGAGGTGGAAGAGGAAGTAGGGGAGAAAGAGGTAGTATAGGAGGAAGGGGAAGTAGAGGTGGAAGAACAACTACACCTGCAACTACAATTGCAGCTATAGATGAAAATCAAAATGAAGCAACTGCACCTGTCACTACCTCTACTGCCACTACAAGTGTTGTTTTTGGTAGAACAACCTCCACCGAGGTGCCTACAAGTATCAGAGGAAGGCCTTTAAGGGGAAGAGGTGCAAGGGGATATGCAAGGGGGAAAACAGTGCATAGACGTGGAGGTCAGGTTGTGGGAATTGGTATCATGATTCCTGACCAGCCTAGACTAGTTAGAGAGCCAACTAGAAGTGCACAATCTCAGGTAAAAATAATATTATTTAACTGCAAACACTTACATATGAACTCGGTATGTTTGAGATCATGTATTTTAACTGCTCCAGCTTTTGTATCTTCTTGTAGGTACTAAATCCAACTGGGAGAGGTGCTGGTGGTGTTCAGAGAGGAGGTGTTAGTGCTCAGAGAGGTAGAGCTTTCATGAGAGGTGGTGATGTATTTTCAACGAGTGGAAGGGGAAAACATGCATAGATAGATGGATTGGCTAGGCACACCTGAGCAGTGGGAAAATGATGAATGACAATGGATCCTGTGTGTTCTTAATTTGAAATAATCTTTATTTTGTAAACTTTGCAGAAGTTGAACTGCAGAAATCATAGTCCATTAGGTTTTCTTTTAACATCTCTTCGATTTGGATTATTAAGTGAAGTTGGATACATTTTGTTAATTTTTAATGACTCTAGTGAGATTGCATTGCTTTTCATCTTGTTTGTGTGTTCTTAGGATTTTTTTTCAGATTCACGTGCAAGTCGCGTGGCAACGTTTCTGATGGCCGTTAACGGCGTTAATTAATTAATATTTTAATTAAAAATAAAAATTGAATTACAGACGGTCAACTGGTCAATCGTTACGTCAAATGTTTGACCGGGACCCAAACTCAAAGCTGGACAAAGTTGGGCTCCAAATGCAAAGATATACCATTTTTTGGGACCCAAAATCAAAATATCCCTAAAAAAATGGGATTCAAAAATGGAGAAATTTAGGGATTAAAAATTGTAAAATACTATTTTGATTACTCAAATAGTTTTCTATATGACTCAAAATTATGAAGAACTAATATACTTGTTGTAAAACTTGTTCTTCTGGTTACTTTAATTTGTTTTCAGTAATTCGATCATTTTTTGTAGGTTTTTTCTTCTTCTTTTTTGGCTCATATAAAGTTCATTAAGGTAGAGGTAGGTGTGTTTTGCTCTCTCAAACTTCCTCGGTGTTGTTTTTGAAACTCTGTTTGTTCTTCCCACTTTTGTAGTTTTCATAATTCTCCTGGATCCATTAGGTGATCTTCCATATGTAGTAAGTTGTTGTCGCTTTTTTAATGACATGAGTGTATTTCTCTAATTCTAAAATAACCATTGTCTTTAGGTTCAACTACAATTAACATATATCACCTACTTTCTTAGTGATCTTGTCATCAATCCCACCGAGGTAAAAGCAAACATAGAGTTGTATGATATAATATTTTCCTAAATTTCATTGACCATCCACCATTAAAATTTAACAATTCTATAGATAATTCGGACAATGACTAAGAAGCATGGAAGTTTATACTACCTATGGAACAACATATGTTTAATTTGCAATTCACTATTTCTTATTTCTGTTGGTGTGAAACTATCGCGCCAAAATACCTGCATGTATGGGATGGTGCACCAAATTCGGATATCTGGATACCTAATCCTATCCAACGACTAAAAGTGAATAAACCATATGAGCAAAGTTAGCTCAAAGCAATAGTCCAATAAGGAACCTAGCTAATTGATCTTTAATTAGTATTACCTTAGCGGCTGTGCACTCCAACACTTCTTCTTTGCTCGACTATCATTGGAGCCTGGATTCCAGCGGCATCGTTGCAGATCATTTTAAACTCAAGTTGTACCATGCGAAACCTCTTGTTTTTTCTAGCAATAACTTGTCCACTTATCTCTGCTGTTTATAGAAAAAAATAAAATAATCCCTATGATTTCGTTAGGTGATCGACATTAGTAAATCAAAATAAAGAAAAAACTTAATAATATCTATCAACTTTAGCACCTTGATTGTTGGTTAGCACATGTTGTCCAAATGCATCTACTCTCGTTAGAGATGGTACAGGCTTTACAGCTGTATCACGTCTTCCTCATCCACCCTAGCATACCATTTGTTCACGTAGTAGACATAGGAAATTATAGCAATACATCGGTAAATAACCGAAAGTACAGAGCTACCATGCAAAACTATTGTATTATGCACAAAAGTAAATATATTGTCTAAATTAAGAATGTTGCCCTGATCCATGGAAGCAACATTGTGTCTTACCCCTATAAAAAAAACACCATGTAGCTGTCACAATTGAATGTTCTTTAAATCGTGTACTTGGTTAAAAGTAGAAGTTATGTACGCATATGTGGAAATAGAGAAATCACAAACAATTGTACTCTTTCATACTGAGTTCCCAAATGCAGGTCGAACTTAACAAAAGAACTACTTGATACAATAACAATTAGCTACTTACCTATGCCTACTCCATCTGGATCTAGAATGATCAGTAATCCATGTAGCTGTTTTACGATCACATAAAAACAACGACGTTCTTGAGAAAACTTGTATGTCATACAGTCACAAAACATGCAGACTCAAATCTGATTGAAATATTAATTTTAGTTTTTTGGTCACCCGTATGGTCTTCTCTAAGTTATAATATCATCGTATCTACCATTTATAAGAATAACCTCAATTTATTATAATAGGCATAAGATAAGATTGGTGTGAGTAGTCATTTCGTATAAAGAGACTACTGAAATCACACAAAAAAGAAAATTGCTTATCTGGAAATATACTCCAAAGATGGGGGAAATATTAAAGTTTATGATTACCTTGCCTTAAACACCCATCTCTGCTCTGATCCAACCGGTGTTCATCGGCAGAAGAGTTTAGGAAATCAAAGATTTAAGATTTATACGAAACCATATACCAAACGTTCTTACTGCTGCTGTGTTAGGAATGCTGGGGGTACTCAAGCTTGTTGTTGCAGATAATTACTGTTCTTTTGCTGCAAGCCACACTTGATTTCCGGGAATTGTTGTCGCATTCTGCAAAAGATGTTTTGCTTACCTTAGTCAGATTCGTTATGTGAACAAAAGATGCAATCTACTTTGTAAATCATTTGCAAACTTTAAAATTAATAATTTCTAATACCTCTGTAGTCATTTTTAAGGGAAGTACAAAAGGGATGCAAGTTTTTACTACAAACACTTCCACTTTGGCAGACTCTACCTGCATCGTAAAAATATATATATAATACTCCCCATATTTATTAACCGTTTAGCTCTCGTTAGTAAAGATCAAGCACAAAGATGCCAAGGAGAACAAATATGTGTTAACATGCTCTTTTATGCTTCTTCCGGCTCGCCTTTTTTTCTCAGTTTACACGCGAAGGTGGTGTAAAAAATAATGAACTAAAAGAAGCAGAAGAGACCATGGCAAAATCACATTTGATTCAGCTTTGGGTGTATATGACGGAGATGCGCTTTTAACCTGCATCTGAAAATACATTAAAGAAACAACAACTGGACAATTAATATTGCAATCTGAAAAGAAAAACATGGGTCCTCACCACCCATCGATGCACGACGTTCTTCGACAATTAATAATTATGAAAATCACGATTTTACTTGTTGATGATGCAAAACGGCAAAACCCCATATACAACGAAATCCAAAATAACAGAGATAAGGATTTAGTAACACATGATGTAATCGAAAAGGTAATTCAAAAACTAACCATGATCCGTTAGGTTGCAATCGGAATGCCCTGACCTAAAAAAAAAATCAGGTAAAACGGAAAGACAGAAAGGAGAGGGGGGAAAAGCGGTGAAAGGGTTGACGAAAAGGTGAAAAGATATCAAAACCTAATAATATTATGGGTTTATATTCTCATGTGGGACCAAAAATTGGTGGTGTGAAAAACATAATGTTCCTATTGGTCTAAATATGTTATGGTGGGGCTAGAAGTTCTAGAATTCGAGCTTGATAGAGCTTTTAACCACATCACAGTATTTTCACCTGAAACTATATATATAATATGAATCGGGATGGAACGGGTATTAGAAATATGTGTCAGCTTTTTCATTAGTTACCCATAATCATAAAGTACTTAAAAATTAATCATCATAAAAACATAAGCATATAAAGATAAAATCTATAAAATGATATACTTAATTGACAAAATAATCTTAAAATGAACAATAAAAAAATATAATAAAATAAATCCTTATAAAGTTACCGGCCTTTCCGTTTTTTAATTACTCAAATCAACTATATCCTCTGTTATTAAACCTTTTTCTCTGTGTTAAACATTTCATTATGTTCACAAAAAGTTCCATTTTCAATCTTTGATCCACCTAATAAGAAATTGGAAATGTATCTGTTTGTACCCTATTTAAAATAGGTACACGCGTACCACACAAGCTGTTTAAATTAATGGCAGGCCGTGGGTTATCAAGGTAATCCACGGGGCTCAATAGAGTCAGGTCCGGCTTCATCCGGAGGTTTATTAAAACCAGGCCATGGGTTATCAAGGTAATCCACGGGGCTCAATAGAGCCAGGTCCGGGCTCACCCGGAGGTTTATTAAAACCAGGCTGTGGGTTATCAAGGTAATCCACGGGGCTCATCAGAGCTAAGGCCTAGGAATTACCTAAGGAAAACATGATTGGGTTTATGAAAACCAAATGGTTAAGTAAAGAAGCCCAGATTTCTGAAGTTATTTTTAAGATAGACATAAATCTTGGAAGATATAGGTGCAAATCTTGAATAAAGATGATATGGATCATCCAGGATATACTCAAATCATGTGAAGATATACAAAGATCTCTCAAGATAGACATGGATCTTCAAGGATAGACACGAATATTAAAAGATAAGTACAAATCCATGCAGTTATTTTGGGTGACTACAAATCTAGGTTATTATGGAACCAGATTAGGGTTTACGCCTATAAATAGAGGCCAAAATCCAACTCAAAGAGTACACAATTCTACTCTTTTCTTCACAACTACTTGCATTGAATATCCTCTGACTTTAGCATCGGAGTATCTTTGCAGGTACTGTAACGCCCCGGTTTTCAAAACTCGGATCCTGACCGGATCCCATGCCCGAAAACCCGAAGTGCCACTTGGAAACCATAGCCGAGGCCCGGCTACTAAGCCCAAGCTCATTAAATAATTTATTCAGGCTTATTTAGTTTATGTTCATGTTACTATTTCTGTCGCAGCGGAAAACTTAGAAATTCATTTTGGAAGATCTAACTGTTGATTTAACCTTTTTTTTTTTTGACTCTACGTGCTGGACCGCTAAGCGGCTGCCTACGTACCCAAAAGGATCAAGCACGACCGTAGTTCATCAGACAATGCACCAAATACACAATCAACAATTTTAAGATGATCGAATCATTAAGGTTAAACTTACCCAAGACACTTGTTCGACCCATTTAAAAATATTGCTACTCCTTTGGGAGCCCATATCAAACGAAGAAAAGAGAACCAAATTAATCAACACATGGAAACACCACATCCATAAACCATAATTAAATTCAATCAATCCGCTCGCCCAAGGGAGCCCCATATGGAAACACCACATCCATAAACAATAATTAAATTCAATCAATCCGCTCGCCCAAGGGAACCCCATATGGAAACACCACATCCATAAACAATAATTAAATTCAATCAATCCGCTCGCCCAAGGGAGCCTACATATGGAAACACCACATCCATAAACAATAATTAAATTCAATCAATCCGCTCGCCCAAGGGAGCCTACATATGGAAACATCACATCCATAAACAATAATTAAATTCAATCAATCCGCTCGCCCAAGGGAGCCCCACGTGGGTTTAGGAAACAAAACCGTCCCCAAGGATATCTCGTATCCCAACAATAAATTCAATCAATCCGCTCGCCCAAGGGAGCCCCACGTGGGTTTAGGAAACAAAAACCGTTTCCAAGGATATCTCGTATCCCTTCATAAATAATCTTTAAGAATCACATTCTATGGACCGCAGCCCAACCTTCATAATTATGCTCACAACATCGATTATCATTCATATATTAATGAAAACTTGCAAACATAAATTTAATTAAAAGAAACTTAAATAAAAGAAGAGTTTTAGATTGTGTTGCGACTACCTCAATCGCAAGCAAGTAATCATATGGAAGAACAATACCAAACGAACTAGCAATTCCCTTTTTGCTGGAACCAAAATCCAAAGCTGACTAATATTGACGTTTTATGTTCCCTATAAGGTTTCTTTCATCTATTTTAATGTGTACTAATTGTCTCTGCATATCTGTATCTAACCTCAATAACACCACTAATAAGTTATCATTACACAAAACATAATCATTAAAATAAAACATAATCATTACATAAAAACTTTTTCTTTTCTTTTTCTTTTCCTTTTATTTTTTCTTTTTCTTTAACTTTAACTTTAACTTTTCCAAAGTAAAACAAAATAATAAATACATTAAAGTATTAAATTTTAGAGCTGTCATAAGCTCAAAATCAATATGTTCATTCAAACCAAGAGTTTGCACGAAAATACCGTTTTAAACCACTTACTCAAAGATATTACCATGGCTTCGTTTCAAAACAAAATGCGATAAATCTTACCATTTTAGAAACCGGAGAATACCTCCTTTCACACAAAAATCATTAACAAAGCGAAGAAAATCAAATAGTTTAGATAACAAGAGATGTAGGCATATAACAACAGCAGAACATTTCTGAAATTCATATTGTATAGTTTGTGTTAAAAGAAATTGTGTAGACTTCATTATACAATCAAAATGAGTGATTCTTATCTCATTTTAAAGAAGAGAGAATAAGGTATTATATAAAAAATATGGCCAAAAACAATAAATTCCTTAACTGGTCTAATTCAAGAAATTGCATATAGCTTCAGAAAACCTACAGTTTTGAGAGTCCAAACTTAAAAATTCACACAAAATTCATTGCTCAACCAAATACATTGGTTCTTATCTCATTTTAAATACTAAAAGATAAGCTTTCATGTAAAAATGTTAGGTAAAAATCAATGAGTTTTAAATCTGTTTGAAAGTACCTCAGAAATGTGCACATAACTTACGTTTTCAGAAATTGCAGTTTCGACAGTGTACATAAACAAAATTCGTATAAAAATCATTAGACAAATAAATTCAGAAGTTTTGGTACCTTTAGAAATCTAAGAAACCCAACTTTAACATAAAAATGATAAACAAGGTTAATGAGGTACATAAGCATGTTTAAATCTCTCTACAAAACAGGACAGAGATGCTGTCCTACAGAAAATCCAGTTTTTATAGTCTGAAATCAATAATTCGGGTAAAATTCATTTCACAACGGAATTCAGAGATTTCGGTACCATTAGAAAGCTAATAAACCTCACTTTGACATAAAAATGATAAACAAAGGTAAATAAGTTTATAGATATGTTTAAACGTCTCAACCAAACAGGACAGATGTGCAGTTCTTCAGAAAAATAAGTTTTGGTAGTCTGTTAATCAAATATTCGTGCAAAAATCATTACATAATGGAATTTAGCAAACTTGGTCTTGTTGAAAAGATGAAAGATTTTACTTTTAAATAAAAATAATAACCAGAATAAATCAGGTATTAATCTGATCTGAAAAGTCTCAAATAAACAAGACAATGACCAAGTTCTTCAGAAATTACAGTTTTGGAAGCATGTTAATCAAAAATTCACCCAGACTTCATTACTTATCGGAATCAGTTGATTCTTAGCTAGTTTTAAAGATTAAAAGATACTCTTTCATATAAAAATTACAACCAAAAATAAGAGTCAAACGAACTGGGTGAGAAATATGTCCTAAAACAGGACAGAAAAATGTTTCAGAAATCCCGAAATTGCTTCTAAATTGAATTTCAAGAGAAAGTAAAGATCAACTCCAATAAATTGAGAGTACCCATGGATTATTCAAATTAATGAAATTAAATTCAAATCAGTTTTAAAGAAGAGTTTTACCCTTATCTTTTGTGTAGCAAACAAATCCAAAGCTTCCTACTTGAATCAAATGAGCAATTGATATAAAACAAGCTTGAAATTCCAAGTTTTGTGATAGAATATTTTTTTTTGTTTTATGTAGGAGAAAGACAAATCGAGAAGTGAAAATAAAATTCCCCCCTTCTTAGTTCAACCAAAATTCAGTAATTAAAACTTATCAAAGTAAGTAAAAGACCAAAATACCCTTCTTTCAACATAAGCAAGACACATACCCCTTTGCATGTGTCATTTTGTCATAAATTCGAGAATAAATACCTCTATTAGCATTCGTACATGCTACGGGCAGGCTCACGCAAAGAGAATTAAAATTTCTCACGCAAAAATCCAAGTGTTTCTCAACCAAAACACAACCACTAGATTTAATGCTCCACATTACGTTAGTTCTGATCTTCCAATAGAAAAGGATTGGGTTCGCACCCTAATATTTTATAAAAGAACGTGGGTATTACATCATTACCCACTTAAAAAGAATTTCGTTCCGAAATTCAAAACAAAGAAAGAGACTAACGAAAGTTACCTCCAAGTAACTCCATACATTTCTCCCGCAGATCTCGGATAATGAAAAATAGAATTAATTTTATCGAACACAGTTTACATTTATTAACTGTTTTTGTGCAACAACTAGTTCTCGAAGGATCTAATCGCTGCTCCGATACCAAATCAGAACGCCCGGTTTTCAAAACTCGGATCCTGCCCGGATCCCATGCCCGAAAACCCGAAGTGCCACTTGGAAACCATAGCCGAGGCCCGGCTACTAAGCCCAAGCTCATTAAATAATTTATTCAGGCTTATTTAGTTTATGTTCATGTTACTATTTTTCGTCGCAATGGAAAACTTAGAAATTCATTTTGGAAGATCTAACTGTTGATTTAACCTAATTTTTTTTTTGACTCTACGTGCTGGACCGCTAAGCGGCTGCCTACGTACCCAAAAGGATCAAGCACGACCGTAGTTCATCAGACAATGCACCAAATACACAATCAACAATTTTAAGATGATCGAATCATTAAGGTTAAACTTACCCAAGACACTTGTTCGACCCATTTAAAAATATTGCTACTCCTTTGGGAGCCCATATCAAATGAAGAAAAGAGAACCAAATTAATCAACACATGGAAACACCACATCCATAAACCATAATTAAATTCAATCAATCCCTCGCCCAAGGGAGCCCCATATGGAAACACCACATCCATAAACAATAATTAAATTCAATCAATCCATATGGAAACACCACATCCATAAACAATAATTAAATTCAATCAAGGGAACCCCATATGGAAACACCACATCCATAAACAATAATTAAATTCAATCAATCCGCTCGCCTAAGGGAGCCTACATATGGAAACACCACATCCATAAACAATAATTAAATTCAATCAATCCGCTCGCCCAAGGGAGCCTACATATGGAAACACCACATCCATAAACAATAATTAAATTCAATCAATCCGCTCGCCCAAGGGAGCCCCACGTGGGTTTAGGAAACAAAACCGTCCCCAAGGATATCTCGTATCCCAACAATAAATTCAATCAATCCGCTCGCCCAAGGGAGCCCCACGTGGGTTTAGGAAACAAAAACCGTTTCCAAGGATATCTTGTATCCTTTCATAAATAATCTTTAAGAATCACATTCTATGGACCGCAGCCCAACCTTCATAATTATGCTCACAACATCGATTATCATTCATATATTAATGAAAACTTGCAAACATAAATTTAATTAAAAGAAACTTAAATAAAAGAAGAGTTTTAGATTGTGTTGCGACTACCTCAATCGCAAGCAAGTAATCATATGGAAGAACAATACCAAACGAACTAGCAATTCCCTTTTTGCTGGAACCAAAATCCAAAGCTGACTAATATTGACGTTTTATGTTCCCTATAAGGTTTCTTTCATCTATTATAATGTGTACTAATTGTCTCTGCATATCTGTATCTAACCTCAATAACACCACTAATAAGTTATCATTACACAAAACATAATCATTAAAATAAAACATAATCATTACATAAAACATAATCATTACATAAAAACTTTTTCTTTTTTTTTTCTTTTCCTTTTATTTTTCCTTTTTCTTTAACTTTAACTTTAACTTTTCCAAAGTAAAACAAAATAATAAATATATTAAAGTATTAAATTTTAGAGCTGTCATAAGCTCAAAATCAATATGTTCATTCAAACCAAGAGTTTGCACGAAAATACCGTTTTAAACCACTTACTCAAAGATATTACCATGGCTTCGTTTCAAAACAAAATGCGATAAATCTTACCATTTTAGAAACCGGAGAATACCTCATTTCACACAAAAATCATTAACAAAGCGAAGAAAATCAAATAGTTTAGATAACAAGAGATGTAGGCATATAACAACAGCAGAACATTTCTGAAATTCATATTGTATAGTTTGTGTTAAAAGAATTTGTGTAGACTTCATTATACAACCAAAATGAGTGATTCTTATCTCATTTTAAAGAACAGAGAATAAGGTATTATATAAAAAATATGGCCAAAAACAATAAATTCCTTAACTGGTCTAATTCACCTCAGTAAAACCTGTCAGTGCATATAGCTTCAGAAAACCTACAGTTTTGAGAGTCCAAACTTAAAAACTCACACAAAATTCATTGCTCAACCAAATACTTTGGTTCTTATCTCATTTTAAATATTAAAAGATAAGCTTTCATGTAAAAATGTTAGGTAAAAATCAATGAGTTTTAAATCTGTTTGAAAGTACCTCAGAAATGTGCACAGAACTTACGTTTTCAGAAATTGCAGTTTCGACAGTGTACATAAACAAAATTCGTATAAAAATCATTAGACAAATAAATTCAGAAGTTTTGGTACCTTTAGAAATCTAAGAAACCCAACTTTAACATAAAAATGATAAACAAGGTTAATGAGGTACATAAGCATGTTTAAATCTCTCTACAAAACAGGACAGAGATGCTGTCCTACAGAAAATCCAGTTTTTATAGTCTGAAATCAATAATTCGGGTAAAATTCATTTCACAACGGAATTCAGAGATTTCGGTACCATTAGAAAGCTAATAAACCTCACTTTGACATAAAAATGATAAACAAAGGTAAATAAGTTTATAGATATGTTTAAACGTCTCAACCAAACAGGACAGATGTGCAGTTCTTCAGAAAAATAAGTTTTGGTAGTCTGTTAATCAAATATTCGTGCAAAAATCATTACATAATGGAATTTAGCAAACTTGGTCTTGTTGAAAAGATGAAAGATTTTACTTTTAAATAAAAATAATAACCAGAATAAATCAGGTATTAATCTGATCTGAAAAGTCTCAAATAAACAAGACAATGACCAAGTTCTTCAGAAATTGGTTTTGGAAGCATGTTAATCAAAAATTCACCCAGACTTCATTACTTATCGGAATCAGTTGATTCTTAGCTAGTTTTAAAGATTAAAAGATACTCTTTCATATAAAAATTACAACCAAAAATAAGAGTCAAACGAACTGGGTGAGAAATATGTCCTAAAACAGGACAGAAAAATGTTTCCAGAAATCCCAGAAATTGCTTCTAAATTGAATTTCAAGAGAAAGTAAAGATCAACTCCAATAAATTGAGAGTACCCATGGATTATTCAAATTAATGAAATTAAATTCAAATCAGTTTTAAAGAAGAGTTTTACCCTTATCTTTTGTGTAGCAAACAAATCCAAAGCTTCCTACTTGAATCAAATGAGCAATTGATATAAAACAAGCTTGAAATTCCAAGTTTTGTGATAGAATATTTTTTTTTTGTTTTATGTAGGAGAAAGACAAATCAGAAGTGAAAATAAAATTCCCCCCTTCTTAGTTCAACCAAAATTCAGTAATTAAAACTTATCAAAGTAAGTAAAAGACCAAAATACCCTTCTTTCAACATAAGCAAGACACATACCCCTTTGCATGTGTCATTTTGTCATAAATTCGAGAAGAATAAATACCTCTATTAGCATTCGTACATGCTACGGGCAGGCTCACGCAAAGAGAATTAAAATTTCTCACGCAAAAATCCAAGTGTTTCTCAACCAAAACACAACCACTAGATTTAATGCTCCACATTACGTTAGTTCTGATCTTCCAATAGAAAAGGATTGGGTTCGCACCCTAATATTTTATAAAAAGAACGTGGGTATTACATCATTACCCACTTAAAAAGAATTTCGTTCCGAAATTCAAAACAAAGAAAGAGACTAACGAAAGTTACCTCCAAGTAACTCCATACATTTCTCATGAGATCTCGGATAATGAAAAATAGAATTAATTTTATCGAACACGTTTACATTTATTAGCTGTTTGTGCAACAACTAGTTCTCGAAGGATCTAATCGTTTGCTCGATACCAAATCATAACGCCCGGTTTTCAAAACTCGGATCCTGCCCGGATCCCATGCCCGAAAACCCGAAGTGCCACTTGGAAACCATAGCCGAGGCCCGCTACTAAGCCCAAGCTCATTAAATAATTTATTCGAGCTTATTTAGTTTATGTTCATGTTACTATTTCTGTCGCAATGGAAAACTTAGAAATTCATTTTGGAAGATCTAACCGTTGATTTAACCTAATTTTTTTTTGACTCTACGTCTTTGGACCGCTAAGCGGCGCCTACGTACCCAAAAGGATCAAGCACGACCGTAGTTCATCGACAATGCACCAAATACACAATCAACAATTTTAAGATGATCGAATCATTAAGGTTAAACTTACCCAAGACACTTGTTCGACCCATTTAAAAATATTGCTACTCCTTTGGGAGCCCATATCAAATGAAGAAAAGAGAACCAAATTAATCAACACATGGAAACACCACATCCATAAACCATAATTAAATTCAATCAATCCGCTCGCCCAAGGGAGCCCCATATGGAAACACCACATCCATAAACAATAATTAAATTCAATCAATCCGCTCGCCCAAGGGAACCCCATATGGAAACACCACATCCATAAACAATAATTAAATTCAATCAATCCGCTCGCCCAAGGGAGCCTACATATGGAAACACCATATCCATAAACAATAATTAAATTCAATCAATCCGCTCGCCCAAGGGAGCCTACATATGGAAACACCACATCCATAAACAATAATTAAATTCAATCAATCCGCTCGCCCAAGGGAGCCCCACGTGGGTTTAGGAAACAAAACCGTCCCCAAGGATATCTCGTATCCCAACAATAAATTCAATCAATCCGCTCGCCCAAGGGAGCCCCACGTGGGTTTAGGAAACAAAAACCGTTTCCAAGGATATCTTGTATCCTTTCATAAATAATCTTTAAGAATCACATTCTATGGACCGCAGCCCAACCTTCATAATTATGCTCACAACATCGATTATCATTCATATATTAATGAAAACTTGCAAACATAAATTTAATTAAAAGAAACTTAAATAAAAGAAGAGTTTTAGATTGTGTTGCGACTACCTCAATCGCAAGCAAGTAATCATATGGAAGAACAATACCAAACGAACTAGCAATTCCCTTTTTGCTGGAACCAAAATCCAAAGCTGACTAATATTGACGTTTTATGTTCCCTATAAGGTTTCTTTCATCTATTATAATGTGTACTAATTGTCTCTGCATATCTGTATCTAACCTCAATAACACCACTAATAAGTTATCATTACACAAAACATAATCATTAAAATAAAACATAATCATTACATAAAACATAATCATTACATAAAAACTTTTTCTTTTTTTTTTCTTTTCCTTTTATTTTTCCTTTTTCTTTAACTTTAACTTTAACTTTTCCAAAGTAAAACAAAATAATAAATATATTAAAGTATTAAATTTTAGAGCTGTCATAAGCTCAAAATCAATATGTTCATTCAAACCAAGAGTTTGCACGAAAATACCGTTTTAAACCACTTACTCAAAGATATTACCATGGCTTCGTTTCAAAACAAAATGCGATAAATCTTACCATTTTAGAAACCGGAGAATACCTCATTTCACACAAAAATCATTAACAAAGCAAAGAAAATCAAATAGTTTAGATAACAAGAGATGTAGGCATATAACAACAAAAGAGAACATTTTCAAATTCATATTGTATAGTTTGTGTTAAAAGAATTTGTGTAGACTTCATTATACAACCAAAATGAGTGATTCTTATCTCATTTTAAAGAACAGAGAATAAGGTATTATATAAAAAATATGGCCAAAAACAATAAATTCCTTAACTGGTCTAATTGTAAAAATGTGCATATAGGTAAAAACCTCAGTTTTTTGAGAGTCCAAACTTAAAAACTCACACAAAATTCATTGCTCAACCAAATACTTTGGTTCTTATCTCATTTTAAATATTAAAAGATAAGCTTTCATGTAAAAATGTTAGGTAAAAATCAATGAGTTTTAAATCTGTTTGAAAGTACCTCAGAAATGTGCACAGAACTTACGTTTTAAATTGCAGTTCGACAGTGTACATAAACAAAATTCGTATAAAAATCATTAGACAAATAAATTCAGAAGTTTTGGTACCTTTAGAAATCTAAGAAACCCAACTTTAACATAAAAATGATAAACAAGGTTAATGAGGTACATAAGCATGTTTAAATCTCTCTACAAAACAGGACAGAGATGCTGTCCTACAGAAAATCCAGTTTTTATAGTCTGAAATCAATAATTCGGGTAAAATTCATTTCACAACGGAATTCAGAGATTTCAGTACCATTAGAAATCTAATAAACCTCACTTTGACATAAAAATGATAAACAAAGGTAAATAAGTTTATAGATATGTTTAAACGTCTCAACCAAACAGGACAGATGTGCAGTTCTTCAGAAAAATAAGTTTTGGTAGTCTGTTAATCAAATATTCGTGCAAAAATCATTACATAATGGAATTTAGCAAACTTGGTCTTGTTGAAAAGATGAAAGATTTTACTTTTAAATAAAAATAATAACCAGAATAAATCAGGTATTAATCTGATCTGAAAAGTCTCAAATAAACAAGACAATGACCAAGTTCTTCAGAAATTACAGTTTTGGAAGCATGTTAATCAAAAATTCACCCAGACTTCATTACTTATCGGAATCAGTTGATTCTTAGCTAGTTTTAAAGATTAAAAGATACTCTTTCATATAAAAATTACAACCAAAAATAAGAGTCAAACGAACTGGGTGAGAAATATGTCCTAAAACAGGACAGAAAAATGTTTCCAGAAATCCCAGAAATTGCTTCTAAATTGAATTTCAAGAGAAAGTAAAGATCAACTCCAATAAATTGAGAGTACCCATGGATTATTCAAATTAATGAAATTAAATTCAAATCAGTTTTAAAGAAGAGTTTTACCCTTATCTTTTGTGTAGCAAACAAATCCAAAGCTTCCTACTTGAATCAAATGAGCAATTGATATAAAACAAGCTTGAAATTCCAAGTTTTGTGATAGAATATTTTTTTTTTGTTTTATGTAGGAGAAAGACAAATCAGAAGTGAAAATAAAATTCCCCCCTTCTTAGTTCAACCAAAATTCAGTAATTAAAACTTATCAAAGTAAGTAAAAGACCAAAATACCCTTCTTTCAACATAAGCAAGACACATACCCCTTTGCATGTGTCATTTTGTCATAAATTCGAGAATAAATACCTCTATTAGCATTCGTACATGCTACGGGCAGGCTCACGCAAAGAGAATTAAAATTTCTCACGCAAAAATCCAAGTGTTTCTCAACCAAAACACAACCACTAGATTTAATGCTCCACATTACGTTAGTTTGATCTTCCAATAGAAAAGGATTGGGTTCGCACCCTAATATTTTATAAAAAGAACGTGGGTATTACATCATTACCCACTTAAAAAGAATTTCGTTCCGAAATTCAAAACAAAGAAAGAGACTAACGAAAGTTACCTCCAAGTAACTCCATACATTTCTCATGAGATCTCGGATAATGAAAAATAGAATTAATTTTATCGAACACGTTTACATTTATTAACTGTTTGTGCAACAACTAGTTCTCGAAGGATCTAATAATTTGCTCGATACCAAATCACCGTAACGCTTGCCGGTTTTCAAAACTCGGATCTGCCGGATCCCATGCCCGAAAACCCGAAGTGCCACTTGGAAACCATAGCCGAGGCCCGGCTACTAAGCCCAAGCTCATTAAATAATTTATTCAAGCTTATTTAGTTTATGTTCATGTTACTATTTAAGCCGCAACGGAAAACTTAGAAATTCATTTTGGAAGATCTAACCGTTGATTTAACCTAATTTTTTTTGACTCTACGTCTTTGGACCGCTAAGCGGCCGCCTACGTACCCAAAAGGATCAAGCACGACCGTAGTTCATCGGGACAATGCACCAAATACACAATCAACAATTTTAAGATGATCGAATCATTAAGGTTAAACTTACCCAAGACACTTGTTCGACCCATTTAAAAATATTGCTACTCCTTTGGGAGCCCATATCAAATGAAGAAAAGAGAACCAAATTAATCAACACATGGAAACACCACATCCATAAACCATAATTAAATTCAATCAATCCGCTCGCCCAAGGGAGCCCCATATGGAAACACCACATCCATAAACAATAATTAAATTCAATCAATCCGCTCGCCCAAGAGAACCCCATATGGAAACACCACATCCATAAACAATAATTAAATTCAATCAATCCGCTCGCCCAAGGGAGCCTACATATGGAAACATCACATCCATAAACAATAATTAAATTCAATCAATCCGCTCGCCCAAGGGAGCCCCACGTGGGTTTAGGAAACAAAACCGTCCCCAAGGATATCTCGTATCCCAACAATAAATTCAATCAATCCGCTCGCCCAAGGGAGCCCCACGTGGGTTTAGGAAACAAAAACCGTTTCCAAGGATATCTTGTATCCCTTCATAAATAATCTTTAAGAATCACATTCTATGGACCATGACCCAACCTTCATAATTATGCTCACAACATCGATTATCATTCATATATTAATGAAAACTTGCAAACATAAATTTAATTAAAAGAAACTTAAATAAAAGAAGAGTTTTAGATTGTGTTGCGACTACCTCAATCGCAAGCAAGTAATCATATGGAAGAACAATACCAAACGAACTAGCAATTCCCTTTTCTTTGGAACCAAAATCCAAAGTGACTAATATTGACGTTTTATGTTCCCTATAAGGTTTCTTTCATCTATTTTACTGTGTACTAATTGTCTCTGCATATCTGTATCTAACCTCAATAACACCACTAATAAGTTATCATTACACAAAACATAATCATTAAAATAAAACATAATCATTACATAAAAACTTTTTCTTTTCTTTTTCTTTTCCTTTTATTTTTTCTTTTTCTTTAACTTTAACTTTAACTTTTCCAAAGTAAAACAAAATAATAAATATATTAAAGTATTAAATTTTAGAGCTGTCATAAGCTCAAAATCAATACGTTCATTCAAACCAAGAGTTTGCACGAAAATACCGTTTTAAACCACTTACTCAAAGATATTACCATGGCTTCGTTTCAAAACAAAATGCGATAAATCTTACCATTTTAGAAACCGGAGAATACCTCCTTTCACACAAAAATCATTAACAAAGCGAAGAAAATCAAATAGTTTAGATAACAAGAGATGTAGGCATATAACAACAGCAGAACATTTCTGAAATTCATATTGTATAGTTTGTGTTAAAAGAAATTGTGTAGACTTCATTATACAATCAAAATGAGTGATTCTTATCTCATTTTAAAGAAGAGAGAATAAGGTATTATATAAAAAATATGGCCAAAAACAATAAATTCCTTAACTGGTCTAATTCAAGATCGGTGCATATAGCTTCAGAAAACCTACAGTTTTGAGAGTCCAAACTTAAAAACTCACACAAAATTCATTGCTCAACCAAATACATTGGTTCTTATCTCATTTTAAATATTAAAATATAAGCTTTCATGTAAAAATGTTAGGTAAAAATCAATGAGTTTTAAATCTGTTTGAAAGTACCTCAGAAATGTGCACAGAACTTACGTTTTCAGAAATTGCAGTTTCGACAGTGTACATAAACAAAATTCGTATAAAAATCATTAGACAAATAAATTCAGAAGTTTTGGTACCTTTAGAAATCTAAGAAACCCAACTTTAACATAAAAATGATAAACAAGGTTAATGAGGTACATAAGCATGTTTAAATCTCTCTACAAAACAGGACAGAGATGCTGTCCTACAGAAAATCCAGTTTTTATAGTCTGAAATCAATAATTCGGGTAAAATTCATTTCACAACGGAATTCAGAGATTTCGGTACCATTAGAAAGCTAATAAACCTCACTTTGACATAAAAATGATAAACAAAGGTAAATAAGTTTATAGATATGTTTAAACGTCTCAACCAAACAGGACAGATGTGCAGTTCTTCAGAAAAATAAGTTTTGGTAGTTTGTTAATCAAAAATTCGTGCAAAAATCATTACATAATGGAATTTAGCAAACTTGGTCTTGTTGGAAAGATGAAAGATTTTAATTTTAAATAAAAATAATAACCAGAATAAATCAGGTATTAATCTGATCTAAAAAGTCTCAAATAAACAAGACAATGACCAAGTTCTTCAGAAATTACAGTTTTGGAAGCATGTTAATCAAAAATTCACCCAGACTTCATTACTTATCGGAATCAGTTGATTCTTAGCTAGTTTTAAAGATTAAAAGATACTCTTTCGTATAAAAATTACAACCAAAAATAAGAGTCAAACGAACTGGGTGAGAAATATGTCCTAAAACAGGACAGAAAACTGTTTCCAGAAATCCCAGAAATTGCTTCTAAATTGAATTTCAAGAGAAAGTAAAGATCAACTCCAATAAATTGAGAGTACCCATGGATTATTCAAATTAATGAAATTAAATTCAAATCAGTTTTAAAGAAGAGTTTTACCCTTATCTTTTGTGTAGCAAACAAATCCAAAGCTTGCTACTTGAATCAAATGAGCAATTGATATAAAACAAGCTTGAAATTCCAAGTTTTGTGATAGAATATTTTTTTTTGTGTTTTATGTAGGAGAAAGAGAAATCAGAAGTGAAAATAAAATTCCCCCCTTCTTAGTTCAACCAAAATTCAGTAATTAAAACTTATAAAGTAAGTAAAAGACCAAAATACCCTTCTTTCAACATAAGCAAGACATATACCCCTTTGCATGTGTCATTTTGTCATAAATTCGAGAATAAATACCTCTATTAGCATTCGTACATGCTACGAGCAGGCTCACGCAAAGAGAATTAAAATTTCACACGCAAAAATCCCAGTGTTTCTCAACCAAAACACAACCACTAGATTTAATGCTCCACATTACGTTAGTTCTGATCTTCCAATAGAAAAGGATTGGGTTCGCATCCTAATATTTTATAAAAAGAACGTGGGTATTACAGGTACCCCCCCCCCCCCCCCCCCCATTTTTCATCATCAATTCTTGGAGAATCCAATTAAACAGCGGCGATTCAATCAATCTACACACATCTCGAGGAGTGTTGGGGTAAATATTTTTGCACCAACAGTATCATAGAACCATAAACGAGCATTTAAATATATATAAACAAAAATAAAAAATCATAAAAGTGAT
Source organism: Papaver bracteatum (assembly GCA_023529315.1). NCBI lineage: Eukaryota > Viridiplantae > Streptophyta > Magnoliopsida > Ranunculales > Papaveraceae > Papaver > Papaver bracteatum. The sequence goes on from JAJJWX010000603.1 coordinate 3,376,572, forward strand.
ATTCGTTTACCTTTTATCATAACTCATAGTCAATCTTATATGCAATCAAAACTTCCAATGTTTTTGGATGAAGTCTATTACGTCAGGTACTCACAAATCTACTGTCGGTACTAAAAAAAGCTTCAGAAATAATTGTAAACACTGAAATCACTAAAGTGTATCTACTGAAAAACTGGATACTTGATATCATTCGTCTTCCACCATGCTAGCATAGCAAAGTTACTCATCCTAGGTAAAAGACCTTCCTTCAAAACACCGGTTTGTTCTGACTTAACGATACTAGTAGGAGTGTTGTTGGACACGAGCATATAATTTTTTTTTAAAGGATCTGGTTCATCATCAGTTATGTGCATTTCTAGTCGAGAAATGGATGACAAACCATTTCCACAAAGAGAATTTTCAGCTAATTTTACTTTAAGCTCATACTCTCATGCCAAATCATAACATAAATTACGTGCTCGATTAATCTCGACGGTTGAAAAGGCTTGACCATAAATTTGCGGGAAATAAAACTCGATCAATCCCATCTTAATAGGCAAGTTTGGTTTTCACAAAAATTAAGAAACCAATCATTGTAGCCATTTTTTCATGTTTTTTCCTAAACTATCCTTTGGTCCCCACTCATTTGCTATTAGTTAAAGAGGAGAGTGAAGTGGTCCCCTTTTTGTATTAGAGAGAAAAATGAGAGAGAGAGAAGTGGTCCCTTTATGGGTATAGTAGTAAAATCATAACATTTTACTTTCCACATATGGAAACAAGCCTATTTTTTTGACATACCCAAATAAGGAAACCTGCCTATATTTTAGAAATAGAGGGAGTATGTTGCGACTCATGTTGCATCAAGCGAGTGAAAAAAAATAATTGACACGTGATAGCAGTACTAATCATCACATATGCGGTATTCCATCTAGTATGACTGCATGTGAAGGATGACTTTAAAGAAGTCTTAATGAGTTCTATAGTTTCAATTTAAGATTGAAGTGGGGTGTAGCAGTAACACTCTTTATGGAAACTCACCTATCTGAATGAGGAAGTGGGGCCGCTTCCTATGATAATATGAGCTTTGATTCTCTAGAGCATTATGAGAAACATGATATGTCTAGGGCCAAATTGGACAAAAGGGCACGAGCTTGGCAGCAAGCTTGGAGATATCATCCGTGGTTGTTATCGCGAATTACATCAAACACTAGCAGTTCAAGACATAGTTCACTGTCTCTAGAAAGTAATTCCGGTAATATCTCACTAAACAAAGGTTCAACGCCTCATGGACACCTCTGCCTAAAATGGTATTTCCTGCGCTTTTTATGTGATTTTCGTTTTGATGGTTTTGGTATTACTGGAACTTAGGACCTAAGGGTCACTAAGGGTTCACTAGTTCATGTTTTTTCACTTTGGTGAAAGGAACCATTAGTCTCACTTGTGAGGAACTAAAGATGAAAGCTCCATATACTATATGATTTTTGCAATCCATAGTATGACCCTGGGGTCAACACACTGTTATGTGAGGGAGATGACGTTGGAATGGCTAGTATGACTTCAACATGCATGATTTTTCTGTCAGTTCAGTCAGTTCGGGTCGTGAGATTGGGTTGTTGATTTACCAAGATCTATCTGTGTTTTTCGTGTTTTATTGAGTTTTTATTCATGTGGGGGATTGTTGGAAAACAATTACTAAAAAATGATTTTTAAGGTTTTAATAAAATTATAATTTATTGTTTTCTTTTGTGAATGAAAAAAACTTATTAGTCCCACATTGTGGAGTTTCCACTTTTTAGTTGTTTTAAGAGACTATATAAGCTTTTTAGTCCCACATCGGGGACTTCCTCTTCTTAAGTTGTTTTCTTTCATCATATAAAAAAAATCACTACTTTTGTAAAATCTATGGGAAAGGTGTTGCTTTATATTTAGAGGGACCCCCAAGGGAAAAAATATTTTATATTGTTTTCTCAAGCGTTCGCGAATTTCCTTTATGGTTTTTCTGAGTTGTCAAGCTCAAGTTGAGCATCTACTACATATGCTAGTAATAGGTGTAGTAGGGTGTTTTATCCTGGAGATATCCGTCCTGTGAGGTCTATAGCATCACTCTTGAGTGTAGTCGGGCGCTAATGTCTTAAGGGCAACATGTTGAACATGTGGCTCACTCTTTTTTTCAAAGTTTTGCCTTGTTGTTGTTGTGGAGGTATGGGAAGCTCGCTCGTTTCGTCAAATCCATCACTTCCATTACAAAGGAGCTAAGTACCAATAACTTTTGCTTATTTTATTTTTCTTTGTTTTGATTATTTCACCCAAGAATCTTAAGACAATACAATTTGTAATAATCATGGATGTTAATTATGGAGTGAAAAACAAAAAACGAATTTTTGATCAGTTGTAGAGTTTCGAATTTATCTCTCAACCTAGAAGGAATTCCCATGAACCCTTTTATCAAAACATAGTGGACATCCTGATAGTTACCCACGTAAAATTTCAGAATTTTTGGAGTTGTAAAAGTATTTTTTTTTTGATATTTTACAAAACAGAGAAACGTTCCTAAATTCTGACGGGCAGAAATTTGTTGTTAACTAAAGTAGTTTTTATGGGGTAACCATGAGTTTTTGATATGGTGGTTCAAACGAAGTTTGTAAATATAGATATTATCTTAAAAACTCATATTTTATCTTTTGTTTCGGAACTAAGGTTTGTGAGATGTGGTGTATTAGGTGATTGGGAAATTACCGTGTACGTGGTTAGAGTATAAACGAAGATTGTGACATAAAATTGAAAAGGAACATGGCTACCAGGCGCATGTGGATGAACACAAGTCTTCCAAAGCTGACAAAGTCAAGAACATCAAACACAACTCTAAGCGTAGTCTTCATAAGAAAGGTATGCTTCGTAAAACTGAATCCGGCATTACTTTAATTAAGGGTGATTGTTATGTTTGTAAAATTCCTGGACATACGGCAGTAAAGTGTAGACAACATAAAACCTTAATAAGTAGATAGTTAATGCTAATTTAGTTGAAACAAATTAGAACGAGTTCATTGACATGATGTCGGAAGTTATTTTAATAACCAATATGAGAGACTGGTGGGTGGACTCTGGTGCCACTAAGTATGTGTGTTGAAACAGAGACTTGTTCACCTCTTATCAGAGGATAAGGGATGTCGAGAAACTAAGTATGAGTAACTCATCTGCGACAGAGGTTGCATAAAAGGGAAAGGTCGAGCATAAGCTCATATCTGTAATATTCTCACACTGAATGAAGTTTTCATGTTCCGAGCATATGCAAGAATCTTGTTCTCTTAAAGATGGTAAAAGATTGAAGATCTTAATTAAATGTGGAAAACTTGTTATAACTAAGGGCAGTGATTTTTTAGGCAACAGTTATAGGACTTAGGGTTTATATATGCTTAAAGGAAAATCCGATGAATTGAACATAGTTGATTCTTGTGCTTTATTTTGTGTGTTTTTGAATGTTTTGCATGGTAGACTTGGAACCGTCAAATTATAAGTCAATGCATAAACTGCCTAGCATAGGCTGCGTACCCAAATTTAGTTTGGATTTTGAACACAAAAGTGAAATCAATATGCTACATAACCTTTTAGCAAAAATGTTCAGAGTAATTCTAAGCCCTTAAAATTACTTCAGTTAGGCCTATTTGAAATGAGTTCAACCCAAACTAAGGTGGTAAAAGGTGGTTTGTAACTTTCATAGATGATTGTACGAGGTACTCTTTTTTATACTTGCTTAGGGGTAAGGATGATTCCTTAGAATCCTTAAGAGTATAAACTCGAAATTGAAAGCGAAGTATAGGTTACCACTAAATTGGTTAGGTCTAAACATGATGGAGAGTATGAAATTCATATAGGAGAACTTTACTTGTTAAATGGCATTATTCATGAGATCGCACCTCCTTATTCACCATATTCTAATGGTATAATTGAACGTAAGAACAGAACTATTAAGGAGATGATTTATGCCATGTTGTTTAAAGGATAACCGCAAACTTGTGTGTATGGGGGGGGGGGGGGGGGGGTCGTTCTCTAATTTTGTTATATCCTGAATAGAGTAACCTTTAAAAGATCAGATAAAAATCCATATGATTATGGAAAAATAGACAACCTTTTTATGCATACGTCAAAGTGTGGGGGTGTTTAGATAAGGTTTCTTGAGTACCCTACTGCATATAGATTTTTTGTTGTGTGTTCTGATTTTTCAGAATTTAGTGTGATTTTTCTGACATTGGTGTAAATATTTTTATGGAGTCTAGGGATGTTCTTTGAACATGTTTATTTTGAAACTTGTCTCTTCTTAGGGATGTGTTGTTGATCCCCTAGATGTTTTTCAAATAGTCGGAACTTATCTTAAAGGAAGATGAAGTTAAGGTTGAACCTAAGAGAAGTAAAACAATTAGACTTGAGACTTCTTATGAAGCCGACTTCATAACATGCCTAGATTAGTCTGATCACCAGACTTATAAAGAATCATTGACATCTACTGAAGCACCATTCTGGTAAGAAGCTTCATTTAGTGAAATGGACTCAGTCCGTCAGAACCAGACTTGGGAGCTTATTAGTTTACCTCCAGGGAGTAAGACCATGGGATGTAAATGAGTCTTTAAGAGGAAACGTTAGGTAGATGGAAATGTAGAAAAAATGTTAGGCTAAATTGGTAGCTAAAGGCTATAAAATAAAAGAAGGTGTAGATTTCCTTGATTCTTATTCACTTGTGACGAGAATTACTTCTCTTGAGATGCTAATTGATATTACTTCCATTAAAAACTTTGAGATACATCAGATGGATGTTAAGATAGCTTTTCTAAAACTGTGAATTAGATAAAGAAATTTACATAGACCAACCTGAGGACTTTGTAGTGAAAGGTTTTGAAGACAAAGTTTGTAAGTCTAACAAATCTTTGTATGGTTCCAAATAAGCACGTAAATAGTGACATGGAAAATTTGATTATGTAATAACGTGTAGTGGATTTAAGTTAATGAATCTGACAAGTATATTTACAAGTAACTTGTTAAGGATGCATGTGTGATTGTATGCTTGTATGTTGATGATATGCTTATACTTGATACAAACATAGATGCAATTAATTCCACTAAAATATGCACTGAATGAGAACATTGACTTGAAATACTTAGGACCTTTTGATGTAATCTTAGGGATAAGGATTAGAAGATAATCAAACATTTATAGTCTTAGTTATTCTCATTATGTTGAATTGTGCTTAAGAGATACGATCAGTCTGATTGTAAGCCTGCTTGTACTCCGTACGATTATTCTTGTAGACTCAAGAAAAATATGGGTAGTAGAGTATCTTAACTTGAATACTCAAGAGTTATAGGATGTCTGATGAATTTTATAAATTGTAAGAGTCCAGACATTGCCTATATTGTGAGTAAGTTAAGTAGATATAATTGTAGTCCGGAGCAAGAGCATTCAGATGCACTGAGTAGAGTATTATGGTACCTAAAATACTCTATTACCTTTTATTTGTTTTATGAAAGGTATCTTGCTATCCTTGTGGGACTTTGTGATGCAAATTGGATAGTTGACTCAGAGGAGTCTAAGTCTAGGAGTGAATATGTCTTCACTCTAGCATGAGGGTTTATTTTTGGAAGATTTCCAAACAGACATATACTGCTCAATTCATTATGGAATCTGAGAGTATTGCGTTAGATAAAGCACGAGAGGGGGACGAGTGCCTAAGATTCTTTTTAGAAGACATTCCTCTCTGGCATAGGCCTGTGCAAACTATATCTATACATTGTGTTAGCCAAGCTATAATAGCTAAAGCTAAAAATAACTAATCTCAATCGGCGTTATTTCTATTGATTGGATAAAGTCCAAGGAGAATATCGTGCAACGTTTGACGAAAGGTTTATCCAAAGAGATAGTTAGAAATACATCGAGGGGGATGGGGCTTAAGCTCACAAATTAAGCTGGCCATGAAGGATACTCAACCTTAATGACTGGATATCCCAAGATCAAGGTTTCGAATGAGACAACTAATTTGTGGTGGGTAAAGGTAAACACTATCAGAGAATTTCATTCTCTATCCCTTCCCTATGGTGTAGATGTGATAGTGTGACTGCATGTGAAGGATGACTTTAAAGAAGTCTTAATGAGATCTATAGTTTCAATTTAAGATTGAAGTGGGGTGTAGCAGTAACACTCTTTATGGAAACTCACCTATCTGAATGATGAAGTGGGGCCGCTTTCTATGAGAATATGAGCTTTGATTCTCTAGAGTATTCTGGGAAACAGGATATGTCCAGGGCCAAATTGAACAAAACGACACGAGCTTGGCAACAACCTTGGAGATATTATCTGTGGTTGTTATCATGAATTACATCGAACGCTAGCAGTTCAAGACATAGTTCACTGTCTCTAGCAAGTAATTCCGGTAATATCTCACTAAGCAAAGGTTCAAGACCTCATGGACACCCCTGCCTAAAATGGTATTTCCTGCGCTTTTTATGTGATTTTCGTTTTGATGGTTTTGGTATTACTGGAACTTAGGAACTAAGGGTCACTAAAAGGGTTCAGTAGTTCATATTTTTTCACTTTGGTGAAAGGAACCTTTAGTCTCACTTGTGAGGAACTAAAAATGAAAGCTCTCAATACTATATGATTTTTGCAATCCATAGTATGACCCTGGGGTCAACACACTGTTATGTGAGGGAGATGACGTTGGAATGGCTAGTATGACTTCAACATGCACGATTTTTCTGTCTGTTCAGTCAGTTCGGGTTGTGAGATTGGGTTGTTGATTTACCAAGATCTATCTGTGTTTTCGTGTTTTATTGAGTATTTATTCATGTGGGGGATTGTTGGAAAACAATTACTAAAAAATAATTTTTAAGGTTTTAATAAAATTATAATTTATTGTTTTCTTTTGTGAATGAATAAAACCTTATTAGTCCCACATTTTAGTTGTTTTAAGAGACTATATAAGCTTTTTAGTCCCACATTGGGGAGTTTCTCTTCTTAAGTTGTTTTGTTTCATTATATAAACAAATTCACTACTTTTGTAAAATCTATGGGAAAGGGGTTGCTCTATATTTAGAGGGACCCCCAAGGGAAAAAGTATTTTATATTGTTTTCTCAAGCATTCGCGATTTTCCTTTATGGTTTTTCGGAGTTGTCAAGCTCAAGTTGAGCATCTACTACATATGCTAGTAGTAGGTATAGTAGGGTTTTTTTATCCTGGAGATATCCGTCCTGTGAGGGCTATAGCATCACTCTTGAGTATATCCGGGCGCTAATGTCTTAAGGGCCACGTGTTGAACACGTGACTCACTCTGTTTTTCAAAGTTTTGCCTTGTTGTTGTTGTGGAGATATGGGAAGCTCGTTCGTTTCGTCAAATCCATCACTTCCATTACAAATGAGCTAAGTATCAATAAATTTTGCTTATTGATTAGGTTCTTCTGGATAATACATAATCATCCTCAATTAATAAATTACAAAGTTAAAAATTACATACTAGGCAAGCGAGCGACAAGCTGTGCCGCTAGCCCTTTTTGCTTATTTGATTTTTTTTTTTATATTATTGCACCCAACACTTTTTTATACATGCGAGCCATTTTTAACTGCCGACGACTTTTTCGACACTTTAACCTAGTTTTGGTGTTGCTTTCGAATATGCAACAGTGTCATGAATCAACTCAATAGACCCAGTAATCCCATCTAATCCATGCTTCACTAAAATTGCTAGTATGTATGCACAACAATGCACATGAAATAAATATCCACCCGGTAACAATAAGTTACTTGATAATATCCAAGAAGAGATTTATTATAAGATCGTTAGTGTTGCAATTGTATTGTCTACAGTAAGAGTAGTCATCTTACCATCAATATTCCAATTTAGCAAACACTCCATCAACACGTCTACGAGGATTTTGGTTTAGTGTGGACATGGCACATATATAAACCTAACACAAACGTAATCATCTGTTACAGTTGCTTTACTAACCATACTAGATTCAAGGACAGTGTAATCAATTATATGAACCAGGAAAGTTATCTAACTAATTCATCCAAAGCAAATAAGTGTTCTTAAAGATACATGCTATATATGTACATACGTACCTCATAATGCGACTTTGCAAGATCCATGGATCATCAATAAAATAGTTGGTCCACATAGCAGTACCTATGAAATTTTACCTTGATGGTTCTCTAGCATTTCCAGAGTTTTAGCTTTTTCTATGTCATAGATTTTGAGAATGTCACTTTTGATTGCATTTACGTATATCACCCTAAACAATAATTGGAGTGCATTCAAATATCTTGTAAAGCCTTCATGCTCAACGATGAAAAGAGGATGTGGAATTATCATGTAAGCAAGCTCCTTCTTAGCAACAGTTTGGTCAAAATTATACGTGTTACGCTAGCTTCGCCCGTCATTTTCCCTATTTGTAGTGATTATTGTTTGTCTTATGCCGGTCTATTTTAAGCGAGGACATCTTTTAATGTGTTCATGGAGATATTTCATTCCATTAAAGCTTTTTCCTCTTAATGCCTCATTGCACACCGCTTTAGTTTCCCCGTTTATCTTTTGCTTTACAAAATGTTTCCACACTTTAGATCTTGTCTTCCTTAAATTTAAATTGGCAGTTTCACCTCGGGAATTATCGCAATGACCCTTATTTGTGTGCTCGGTAGCCTCAGTTTGACAAGAAGGATTATTAGTAGGTTCAGCACTGACGCTTGGAGATTGACTAAAATCTGCACACGGTCTTGAGACTCTTTACTATCACTTTCTGTTGTTGTGGTTATCATATTGTAATCTATTACATCATTTTTCATCGATTAATTTAATATATGTCTTGCCATCATTAGGGTCAATGCAATAATGATCAAGGTGAACTTCCTATGTAAACTTAGGCAAGACAAGGTCTAAAGTGCCGAAACACTTTGGATAGCAAAAAAAAAAAAAACGAGGACATTGAAGTGGTGTGCAATCAGGGAAGCACGGACACACCAGTATTGGTACCGTGTCCGCGTCAGACACGCGTCGGACGCACGACACGCGTTGGACACCGACACGACGCACTTGTACAAATCTATACCTCATTTTTCTAATTGCGTAATCAAATTGGTTATGAAAATTAGTATAATAGTTAATATTTGTACATATGGGCTAACCTAATGGCATAAAAGTGAGTTTTTTCATGTATATGCATGATTAATGTATTTGATATACCATAATACTATGATATTAGTGTATAAAAATTATTTAATTAATATATATATAAACGTGTCCGTGTCCTGATGATTTTGAATTTTGCCGGTCCCTGTGTCCGTGTCGTGTCGTGTCCGTGTCACGTGTCTGTGTCAGTGCTTCCCAGTGTGCAATGATAGCCGTAAGGCGTTATGAGGAAAAAACTCTAATGGGACTAAGTCTCTCTATGAATACATCAAAATATGTCCTCGCCGAAAATAAACCGACATAAGAAAAGCATTAATCACTACAAATAGAAAAGATGATGGCCGAAGCCAACTTATAACACATATAGTTTTGACCAAATTGTTGCTATGAGGGAGCTTGCTTGCATGATAATTCTACATTAGTATCCGCTTCATCGTTGATCGTTGAGCATTAACGATGAAGAAGATATTCTAATGTACCCCAACCATTATTTAAGGGGGTTTACCAGAATATAATCAAAAATGATATTCTCAAAATCTATGATATAGAAAAAGCTAAAACAATACTCCCTCCGTCCCACTATTAAGTGATTTATTTGATTTTAAATTTTGTCCCACTAATAAGTGACATATATCACTAAACAAGAAGATATTTCTAAAATTATCATTTTAATTAATTATAAAAAATATAAGAAATATGTAAAATTTGATAGGCATATTTATATTCGTTACGTAGGTGTTTTAAAATTCTTTTCAATGGTATGAAGTTTGCAAACATTCGTGGAGTAGTTTGAGAGATAAATCATTTCTAAATTTCACTAGTTATTATCCATAAGAGTATAATTATAAAAAAAATGCTTAAAAGTATTATTTTTCTTTCTTATCTTAAAAATTGTGCAAACTTAAACTAGGTCACTTAATAGTGAGATGGAGGGAGTATAAATTTTGGAGAAATCATCAAGGTAAAATTGCATTAACTATTGATATGTGAACTAGTAAAAAAGAAAAAACATGGTTACTAAAACTCATTTCATCGATGATTTCGTGGATTTACCGGTAAAAAAAAGAAAGGACACATGATTATCACATATCATTTCATTGATGATTCATGGATCTTGGGAAGTCGCATATATATATATACACATCGCACATCGTTAAGAATAATCTTGTTTTCTTTATATTAGTTGTTATTAGTTGGATGGTTTTCCTGGTTCATATACTTGATTACCTTGGCCTTGAATCTAGTCTAGTCATTAAAAGCAATGTTAATACATGGTTATGTTTGTGCTAGGTTTATGTACGTGTCATTCTAACACACAACTGAAGTCCTCGCAGGCGCGCTGACGATGTGTTTGCTAGATTTAAATATTAATGGTAAAATATCTACTTTTATTATAGATAATTACAACACTAATGATTTTGTGTAACACTCATCTTGGATAAATTATCATATGCGTTGTTATGCATAATTGCACTATGTCTTTATGTCTATTATTGTGTCTTTGTCTTTGTTACATGTGTTGTGTGTCTGTGTGAATTGTGGTTCTTATTAGTCCTAAGAGTGTGCTGTTTACAGCTTGTAAACTGTTGACACTTTTCACTCTTCTGGTGGTTATTGTTTTCTCTGTCTGATAAATACAGAGAATAACCATTCTTTGTACTGTGTAATGATTTTCAGCTTTCATTCTTTTCATTAGTGAAACCATGGTATCAGATGAAATAAGCTTCCGCAACCGCCATTAATGGCTTTTCAACATTCAGATCTCATTTTATAATTCAATAATCACAGCTCTTATTGACTTCCAAATCTTATTCACTGTTCAGTTCTTTAATTTTCTGATTCAATCTTCTCTATGGCTGTCTATGAATCAAGAATCTCTCAAGTACCCCTAAACCAAATCTCTCAAATCCTTTCCTACAAACTCAAAGATGACAATTTCCTTACCTGGAAATCTCTTCTTCTTCCTCTTCTCAGAAGATACAAGGTTGATGAATTTCTTGATGGATCTTCAAATTATCCTCCTTATTTGATTGATAGTGATGTAAATCCTGGTTACACAGCCTGGCATGATGATAATACCACCTTAATTCTATGGATTCAGATGTCCATTTCTGAAGCTGTGATTCCTTATGTAGTAGGAGCTGATTCTTCAAAGGATCTATGGGAAACAATTGAATCAAGATATGCAAGAAGTTCTTCTACACATTCGATTCAACCTCGTCTCAAACTTCAATCCACAAAACTTGGATCAGGTACTGTTTCTACTTTTCTGAGTGAAATTAAGAAAGTCACAGATGAATTGTTTGCTGCTGGTTCAAGAATTAATGATGATGAATTAGTTGTTACCATTCCCAATGGATTAGGACCAGATTATAGCTCTTTTTGCACAACTATTAGAATTCGCAATCCTCTGGTAACATCTAAGGAATCACATAATCTACTTCTCAGTGAAGAGATAGTTGTTACTACTAAACACAAGAATTTGCTTACTGAGGCCAACTCCAAGGCTTTTGTTGTCAACTCTAGGCTAAATTTTGCAATGTTTAGAGGCAGTGGTAGAGGTTATACTCAAGCACCAAGATCAACAGTTCCTTTTTTAGGTTATACAAGACCACCGCTGTCTTACTATCCAAGAGGTTTTTCACAGTATCAACTGTTTCCTACTCCATCACCTCCACCACCACCACCACCACCACCACCACCACCAATTAGGCCAACATTTGGTGCTTCATCATCAGCTCCACCACCTCTATCTGACAAGATTTGTCAAATCTGCAATAGAATTGGTCATCTTGCTTTAGAGTCTAGACACAGGTTGAATTTTGCATATCAAAACACCTACACTCCTCATAATCTAAGTGCAATGCTTGCTACTGCTAACATCATATCACTAATGATGAAACTGAATTACCTCTACCATCACCTTTTGAGAGAGTAGATGAAATTCAATCTGCAAATAAGGAAGGTATGCCAATTACTCATGTTGGTAATGTTTCTAAAACTACTTCTTATTATTATTTTGATCTCAACAATGTTCTTCTAGTTCCAAAGGCATCACATAATCTATTATATGTTCACAAATTTACAAGTGACAACAATTGTTCCATTACATTTGATTCTGTTGGTTTTGTTGTTAAGGATTACTCAACTGGGAAGATCATTTTACAAGGTCCACATAAATGAGGATTGTATCCAATTAAATTTCTCAAGAATACTCATCACAAAGTTTACTTCAGCAACTACTTGGCATCAAAGGTTAGCTCATCCTTCTTTTCAAGTGCTTCAAAAAGTATGCAGAGATATGGACTTATCTAGTGTAGTTAAAACACCACTTTCCTGTAATTAATGTCATCTAGGGAAGAGTCACAAATTACATTTTACATTGTCCACACATAGAGTTCAGTCTCCACTAGATTTACTTCATATGGACTTATGGGGTCCTAGTCCTGTAACTTCCTCTAGTGGTTTCAGGTATTATGTCAACATTGTAGATGACTATTCAATGTTTTGTTGGATTTATCCTTTGTATGAAAAATCTGAATTCAAATAAATTATTATTTATTTCAAAGATATGATTGAGAAATTGCTGCATACTTATATAATAAGAATTAGAACTGATGGAGGATGGGAATTCTTAAACAATGAGCTCAAAATTTTCTTAAGTGTACAAGGTATTATACATGAAATTTCATGTCCTCACACCCCTGAACAAAATGGACTAGCTGAGTCCAAACACAGGCATCTTGTAGACACATGGAGAACTTTCTTAATTCAATCAGTCTTGTCAGATAAATTTTGGGTTGATTCATTTCATACAGCAAATTATGTTATCAACAGATTACCTGTTAGGAGCTTGGGTTTTATCTCTCCTTTTGAAAAGCTGTTTTCCCAAAAACCTAACTATTCTTTACTCAGATCATTTGGTTCTTCCTGTTTTCCATGGCTTAAACCTTATACTGATCACAAGCTTTAGCCTAGAAGTGTGCACTGTGTCTTTATTGGCTATAGCTCTATGCACAAAGGATACAGATGTTTGGACATAAACACAGGGAAGGTGTATATCTCAAGACATATGGTTTTCAATGAGAATTTCTTTCCTTTAAAACCTATAGCTACTTTACAGCCTGGTATTTCAGCTCAGTCATCCTCTCCAACACAGTCTGTTCTTGTTCAGTCAATGCCTTCTGCTCCATCCACCATTACTGCTCCAAATGTTATACATGATTATGATCAGTCATCATCAACTATTATTCAGTCAGATAATGTTCAGTCCATAGCTTCTACTTCATCCATTGATTCTGCAACTGCTAGCATATTTTCAGTTTCACTGCCTTCTGCTCCAACTACCAATACTCATTCAATGATGACTAGAGGCAAAAGAGGTATTTTTAAACCCAAAGTCTACAGTACTAAATATGCCTTATCTTCTAGTATTACTTCAGCTATTCCTCCTCCCACTCCTACTCGTTACTCTAAGGCCATTAAAATTCCACACTAGAAATGCTCCATGGAAGATGAGCATACTGCTCATATAAATGCAGGAACTTGGACTCTTGTGGATCCAAATCCCTCTTACAATGTTATAGGTTGCAAGTGGGTATTTAGGATAAAATACAATGTAGGTGGCTCTTTAGATAAGTTCAAGTCTAGACTAGTAGCCAAAGGGTTTTATCAACAAGAAGAAATTGATTACACAGAAACCTTCAGTCTTGTAGAAAAACCAACTACTATTAGACTTATTCTCTCCCTAGCAGTTAACTTTAATTGGGATATGAAACAATTGGATGTAAGTAATGCGTTTTTGCATGGAGATTTAACAGAAGATGTTTATATGCAACAACCACCTGTATTTATTGATTCCTCAAAGCTTCATCATGTTTGTAAGCTTAACAAATCCATTTATGGTCTAAAGCAAACTCCCGAGGCTTGGTATAACAAGCTGCTGCAAGTTCTTCTTTCACATGAGTTTAAACCATTACTGGCAGATCCTTCTTTATTTGTTCAGAAATTTGGCTCTAGAATGACAATACTATTAATTTATGTGGATGACATCATCATTACTGGGAATTCAAATAAATATATTTCTCAATTTATAACTCAACTTCAGTCATACTTTCCTATCAAAGACTTGGGCTCTCTTCATTATTTTCTTGGTCTTCAAGTCAAGAGAAGCTCTGAACATCTTTTTCTCAGTCAAACCAAATATGCCTTGGATTTGCTATAAAGGTTTAATATGATTGGTGCTAAACCTTGCAACACACCAGTATCACTCTCTACTTCTCTTACTGCTTCAGATGGAATACATTTAACTGATCCAAGTGAATATAAGTCTTTGGTAGGTGATTTGCAATATCTTACTTAGACAAGACCTGAAATTGGTTTTGCTGTCAATCAAGTTTGTCTTTATATGCAAGATCCAACTGATCAACATTTAGTTGCAGCTAAGAGAATTATCAGATACATCAAAGCTACTTTAGATTATGGTGTGTTATTTTCAAAAGGCCTTCTAGCTCTTCATGGTTTCAGTGATGCTGACTAGGCTGGTTCTATTGATACAAGAAGATCAACATGAGGTTTCTGCATTTTTTTTGGTCCAAATCCAATTTCATGGTCAAGTAAAAGACAAGGCAGTGTATCCAGAAGTTCAACTGAGGCAGAATACAGATCTTTGGATAATACAACTGCTGAAATTGTTTGGGTTTGTCAGCTTCTAAGAGATCTTCATCTTTTACTACATGCTCCACCTATAATTTCTAGTGATAATCAAAGTGAAGTCGCTCTGTCATCCAATCCTGTGTTTCATAGTAAAATGAAACACTTGGCCATTGATTATCACTTTGTCAGGGAACTTGTTCAAAACAAAAATGTTCAGGTAACCTATATTTCTACTTGGGATCAGATTGCATATATTCTCACAAAAGGGTTAGCAGGACCAAGGTTTTCTACTCTTAGAGACAAGCTGA
The DNA here is from genome assembly GCA_023529315.1 of Papaver bracteatum. Taxonomy (NCBI): domain Eukaryota; kingdom Viridiplantae; phylum Streptophyta; class Magnoliopsida; order Ranunculales; family Papaveraceae; genus Papaver; species Papaver bracteatum. The sequence continues at coordinate 3,391,685 of JAJJWX010000603.1, forward strand.
AGGTTATCTCTAGTAGCAACCTCCAGCCTGAGGGGGGATAATTGCATTGTGTCTTTATGTCTGTTATTGTGTCTTTGTATTTGTCACATGTGATGTGTGTCTGTGTGAGTTGTGGTTCTTATTAGTCCTAAGAGCGTGCTGTTTACAACCTGTCTTTTGTTGACACATGTCACTCTTTTGGTGGTTATTGTTTTCTCTGTCTGATAAATACAGAGAACAACAATTCTTTGTATTGTGTAATGATTTTCAGCTTTCATTCTTTTCATTAGTGAAACCAATGCACACTATTAGCTATCATTGTGAAGCATGCTGGGTTATTGAGTTAATTCGTGATAGTTTTGCTTACTGGAAAGCAACACCAAAATGAGCTGAAAATTTTGGAAAAACCACCCATCAGTTAAATATTGCATGTACAAAAAGTCATTGACTGTGATACTAGATGGAATCTACATATATGATGTTTAATACTGATATTACGGATCAAAAAGTTTCCCTCGCTTGAAGCAATGTGAGTCAAAATATGTTTTCTGGGACAAAAAAATCCTACACCCAATCTTTGTTTTCCTAAGTATTTATGAAATTAGATTATCATTAGATAAGTAGAAAAAAATCTAAAACTGTTGTGATACGGGAAATGGCAAATGATATGGTACAGAAGTTTGAAAAGTATTAGAGCACTTCCTATGGAATGAACAAACTTGGAGTTTGTTCATTTTTCTCCCACTACGGAATGAACAAACATGAAAAATGGATGTTCAAACCAACAAATATGATGCTTTGAACATTGAGTCGGAACATCCAGCGCGCGTCTGTAGTAAGGACGCGCGTTCTTGCCAGAAACGCTGGCATTAGAAGCTCCAACGCGCGACAGTACCAATGACACCCGCGACTATTATATTGACGCAAAGTACAATCCCTGATTATTTTACTACTTTTTAACCTTATTTTATCTCATTTTATCTTATTTTATCTCACTTCATCCTATTTTATCCTGGCTTGATTGGGGTATACCCAGATTAATTGGGGTATACCCAATAAGACAAAATAGGGTCATTTTGAAGTAAAGCTAAGCCACCCCTTAACCTAGATTTTTCTAAATGGCTAAAATGCCCCCGCAATGATTAACTCTAATTTAACTAAAATTATTAGATTAGTTAAATTAATTAGATTAGTTAGTTGATTTAGTTATATGTTGGGTTTTAGAAATCATTTAGAGAGAGAATTAGTATGAAGTAGTAGAGGAGGTTTTGGGGGTGGGGGGAGGAAGTTAGGGTTTTTGTGAAATTTGTGATATGAGTGAAATGAGTGATTCAAATCCTGATTTTGAAGTGGGGGAGCCTTCTAACTTTCCTCCTACAGATTCGTACTTGTATGATGATCTACCAGACCATGATCGAATGGATTATTTGCATGATCCTCACTTTTATTTTCCTCAAACTCAAGATGGGTATGGAAGTGATGAATGTCTCGATCCAAACGTAGAGTCCAATGATCAAGAAGAAGATAATGGAGCTTCAAGTAATCAGGTAGACAACCTAGGTGGTTAGGATTGTGATTTTTCCGTGCAAATGATCGATTTTGGTTTTTTTTTTTTCACTTCTGCTGTACAGGGTCAACAAGGTCGACCATGCCGGCCCTTAAGGCCGGCGTGGTTCTACTTTTCCGAAGGTGCCGACTTTTCATGAGCAGTACCACGCCGGCAGTGTATAAAATTTGAACCTTGCCGACTTCCATTTTCTTGAAACACGGGAGCCATTACTTGAAAATGCTTACGCCGGCATTTTCAAGTTTTAAGACAGTGCCGGATGTTTCTATGTCGGCATTGTTTATATTCTCTTACGTGCCGTCCTTTTTTTGCCGGCAGTGTTTTATATGTCGATCATGCCGACCGTGGTAATACATATTAACTACACTTTTGATGTTTTGTAGATTGTGGCATTGGTACCTATGGCGGATCAGCCTCAAGCTCAGAAAATTAGGGGTCCCGATACTTCCGAACATTATGCTAATGATTTGGAATGGAAGGACAAAAAGTACGCGGTTTGTTGAGAAAGCAAAAGAGAAGATGTGCATTCTAGTGAAAAACACCCAACAAAAATCTACGCGGTTTGAAATGGTATGCGAGTGTTATGGATCGCCGGACGAAAGTCACAATAGAAAGGGTTATGTGTATGATAAGAAGACAACTAGGGTGCACAAGACGAAGTCTAAGAAGTGTGAATGCCCATTCAAGATTATTTTTGGGAGGAAAGAAAAAATCGATAGCATGTGGAAAATGACTAGAGTTGATGTTGGTTGGCATAACCATAAAGATCCGCAAAGTCTTGTTGGGCACTGTCAAGTTGCCAAGTTGAAACCGCACGAGTTCGAACAAGTAAGAACAAGTTGGGGAATTAAACCAAGAAAGCTCCTTCGTAGGTTCAAGAGGGACGACCCGTATAACCTCTCTTCATTGTCTACAATTTATGCGGCCAAGGCAACCATTAAAAGAATTGAATGGGATGGAAGAAAGGTGATGGAAGAATCACAATGGTTGGCACACAAATACAACTACACGGTGAGACACCATGAGTCATCGGATGGGAAGGTGGATCATATTTTTCTTGCGCACCCCGATATGATTCAATTGGCGCGTTGCTTTTACCAAGTTTTGTTCATGGATTTTACTTATAAGACGAATAGGTACAACATGCCTTTGTTGAACATTGTAAGACAAACCTCGGATAAGCAATTGTTCACGGTGGCATGGTATTTTATGGATCGGGAGAAGGATGATAGCTATATTTGGGCATTGGAAACTTTGAAGCTTCTCTACCACGAAGACAAAACTCCGGGGGTTATAGTCACCGACAATGAGCAAGCAATAATGAACGCCGTGAGGATAGTCTTTCCCAATGCACAAAATTTCCTTTGCACTTGGCATATACAATGCAATCTTAGAAAGAATTGTAGGAATCATATCCAAAAGCCAAAGGAAAACAAAGGTACTAAACGTGAAAAGGAGGAAGATGAACGTCTTAGTAAACTAACTAAAGAAGAGAGAGAGGAAGAGAAGAAGAAAGAAGACGAAGAATGGAAAGAAGGTGAGATCAAGTTTGGGTTATTCATGAAAGCGTGGGATAAGTTGGTTTGGTCGATGAGTGTGGCAAGATATGAGATAAACTTGAAGGAGTTAGAGGATGATTGGGGCACTAAATACCCCAAAGTGGTGGAATATTGCAAGAGACAATGGTTGACACCGCACAAAGAGAGGTTTGTGTATGATTTTACCTACGACTATAAACATTTCAAACTTGAGTCCACAAGTATGGTAGAGCAAGCTCATGGGAGACTAAAAAGTCTACTTTTCACGAGTCAAAATGGGATTGTGACGGTACAACATGCTATCCATGAGTACACTAATAATGATATCGACAAGATAAAAAAAACAATTCCAAGAAAGTAGCTTCCGAAAGTTTAAGGAGTTTAAGGAGGATGATTGGTTGCTTGTTGGTATACATAGAAACGTCTCGCATTGGGCAATACGTTTCATGATGAAACATCTCGCATTGTTTAAAAAGTATAATCAGTTTGATGACTCGAACACTCCTTGTAAGTGTAGAATAATGAAGGCTATCGGACTTCCGTGTTGTCATATTCTTGGTAGGTATAAAACTCCCATTCCTCTTGATGATATCGATCCTTATTGGAAGCAATTATCTTTCAAACCGGCTCCAAGAGAATATCCCGGTGAAGAGTTTGGCGACATGGATCTTGGGCGAATAATCCTCGATAAGTACCCCACGTTGAATAGGTTGGACAAACAAACTATGAAGGACAAGTTGATGCCGATTGTTTACCCTTTTATGGAAGAACTTGAAGAACCGGAGAAACAAGATCCTAATGGTAGACCAACTACCAAAAAGACGAGGGCGGAAGAAAGAGAACAAGTCAAAGAGTTTTTGAGTACAAATTGCGATGAAGATCAATCTGAAAGAGAACAAATCAAAGAGTTTTTAAGTACAAATAGTGATCAATCCAAAAATAAAAACATTAAAGTGCATTTGAGTACAAAGTGCGATCCATCCGGACATGTTTATACCGAGGCGCAATACAAGGAGGAGCCCGCAAAAAAGAAAAGAGGTCGTCCAAGGAAGGATTCAACTACACCAACGGTCTCTAACTTGAATACAAATGACACTCTACCTCGTGAGAGTCAAGCAAGTGTGGAATTTGTTGGAAATAAAAGGGGTCGTCCAAGGAAGGATTCAACTACACCAACGGTCTCTAACTTGAATACAAATGGAACTCTACCTCTTGAGAGTCAAGCAATCCAAGGAAATGTTGCGAAGAAAAAAGGTCGTCCAAATAAGGTAGTACAACCGGTGTTTCAAAAGTATCGCAAGCAACTCCCTCCAATAAAGTTTAACAATTTCAAGGATCCTTCTCATTGTTGTTATCTTCCTCCCCATCACTAGCATTTTCACCAGCATCAGCTTTTGCTTTTCCCTTATCTGGACCTATGTAGTCACCGACATCATTGTAATAGGGGTTCACTCCAGAAAAGTCAGATGCCCTGAAAAAGGTCCTTGGATCAACCTCCTCTTCTTCCTCCTCATCTGATGATGTGCATTCAACATAGTTGAGGGGATTGCTAGGACTATTCATAAACCTTAGAAATTCTTCAGGATCTTCCTTACCCATCAAACATAGTTTTCTTACAGGGAAATTCTTTTCAGTTTCATCTTTAGGATCTTATACATTGGGATAAATTGCGTCAATATATTCTAATAGCTCTTCTAGAGTAACCGAACAAGGTAGATCTTCTTCTTTTTTTCCTCTGGGAACCTAAGCAATACACAAATAAGAGATATAAAAACAAACAACACTGTTGAACACAAATAAGAGATCAAAATTGTTACACATTGATATTTGGTTCTGGTCATCCAATAGCCGGCAAGGTATATAATATATAAACTGTCGACCAATAGGTGGCCGGCATGGTAATAATTATTCACCTAGCCGACCAAAACAACGCCGGCAGTGTTGTATTAAATCATAATGCCGGCTATAACTTAAAAAATATCAAGTTTCTGATGCCTATAGTCGGCAAGGTACAAGTACAATACAATGCCGGCTACAAATAAGCCGGCATGATGTTGTTGATATTGCATGTCGGCCCTGGTTATTGTCTAACAATCGACATGGATGATATGAAATGCCGGCAGGTTATTCAGCCTCATACAACACCGGCGCTTAAGAAACAACAGCAGCCGGCATGATGTTAAACTATCGACCATGCCGGCCAAAAACCCTGAAATTCTAATTTTTCAGTTTCTAACCTAATCTAACAATCAAAAAACACCAAACAATATTGGGTTGAGTTTAGAAATCAACTTACAGTCTTCCTTTCACCGGCGGAGGGTTGTTTTCAACATTCTCAGGGATTGAACTTTCGGGTTTACTAGTTCCTTCTTTTCCCTTACATTTTTTCTCTGATTTGGATCTTTTGATACTTCCTGTTGAATCTATGTTATCTCTTGATCGTTTGGAATCAACCATTTTTCAGGATAATCAAACTCTTCAATTTTTAGATGAGATGAAGAAGAAGAAGAAAAAGAGAAGATTAACGGTTTGGTTAAGTTTTTAATTTTATAATTATTAGATTAAGTAATAGGGTTATTAGTTTAAGTAATAAGGTTAATTAGTCAAAGGGTAAAAAGGTAAACTCACCACATTTTGGCCTCCCCTTTGTAAGGGCAAATGTCTATTTAAATTTGGGTATACCCCAATTAATCTGGGTATACCCCAATCTCGCCAGGTATTTTATCTCACTTAAATATTTTATTTTATTTTGAATCTTTATCCTACAAAATATTTTATATTAAAAAGAAATAATAGTGGGCCATAGAAAACCTAATCTGTTCATTTTGCCCTGCTTTACCATCTCCCCTCCTTTAAAAGGCTAAGTCATGTGAGCTCCCACGTCGCACGGTGAGTGTGACACCCCTTTCAAATTAAATTAGATAAAAGCTTTCAACTAGAATAATTCTAGAGAGGACAAGTGGCGGGACTCTATTGGTCGGGGCATTAAAATTTGAATTACACTCTGTTTACACCCTTTATTTAACCGGCCGCCAGTAACACCATTTGCAAAAAGGTGGGTAGACAATACTTCTGTCAGCTTTCGTGCCTAAATAATTAATTACGCTTTGTTTACATCGAATCTTAACAGGACGTTAATTGACGTCGTTGATGTGGACAATACCTACATCAAACATTAGACCTAAAGCTAACAGAGATACCAAACAGGTTCTTTCCAATCGAGATGAAAATACGCCCAGTGGTTCTTCCATACAGCTGATAAAAACAAGAGAATACCGAGCTGGTGGCGTTGGGAATCATCATTACCAATAGTGGATAAGCATACCGAGCTGGTGATGGTTGTTCTCTGTCAATGAGGATCAAAGATAGTGGTTGGTGATTGAGGTTTCTGAGATGAGCTCGAGTTTTGGATCACGATGGTGTTGTTGTACATCAGTATCATGGGTTTTCAAGCTGGCAGTAATGGTGATTCATCAAAGAGTTGGCTGTTGGTCGGAGCTGTTGGTGATTGTTGATGGAAAGGAAGAAAACAGCAGATATGATGGAGTGCATTGATGGAGGAGTTTAGAGAGAATGATCACCGGAGTTTCTCCATGGATGATGGGATGAAGCTTAATAGTAATCATTGGTGATGGAAGAGCAAGAGAAGATGGAGTTACGGGACTGAGCAAATGAGGAAAGTCAGGGAAGTGGATTATGCTGTACGTCATAATTGAGACGGTCATCGTCAGTTTATGATGGCCGGAAAACTAAAAACTCATGGACTTATATTTTTTACGGAGGTATCCGCGGGTAGAATAGCCGGACGACGAAAAACTCAGAAGAAAAAGAAACTCACGGACAGAGGAGTGTCCGTGGAAGTATCAGTGGGTTTTGCAAAATCCCGTAACTTTTATTTTTCTCAGAAGCATGGGCAGGGGCGGAGCCAGAAATCAAGAATTGGGTGGGCACCTTATCAATTTATGCATGTTTGAGGGGTGCAAAAGGGTTAAAATGACCAAAAATTGGATAAACTAGCTTAAATTAGGCTTGGGAGCTCACATTTGAGGGGGGGCAAGTGCACACCTACCTCTCCATGTGGCTCCGCCCCTGAGCATGGGTGTCCGCGGGAATCAGGAGATGAAGATTACACTGTCATTTCGTTGGAACTGACAGCTGAATAAGATAAACGGGATGGATTTCTAGGACTAGATACAAGCCCAGCTGGATTTTTGGGATCGCATTCTGGTCAGACGAGTCGAATTAGAGACTCAAATACCTTCAACTCGGACCAGTCACCCGTGTTATACCTCTAACTCAATAGCTGACTTGACCCCTTTGACCGTTCGTCTGCCGTTATCATGACTGCTGACTATAACGGGCGTGACGGAATATCCTGTCAGATGAGAAGAATCTCAAGTGTCAGCAGTGACTTTTTCGTCAAGATTCCGGTGATCCTATAGATTTTTCCAGACACAAAAATACAAAATTTTGTGTACGTTTTTCTCATGGGTTTGAAGACATAAATTTAAAAATTTGATGAAAATTTGGAATCTTTAGAGATTTGGAGATTGGGGAGCAATTGAAGCTTATAAATAAAGAGGTTCTCTAAAACATACCAAATCAAAAAAACATCATGACGGGCGAAGCGAAGCCGTGCGGCACCAAATCAAAAACGCATGGGGACGAGGCGAGGCGAGACGAAGACGAGCCACATCAAATCAGAAATTCTAAGCATGCATCGGGAAGGTGAGATGAAAATTTGAAATCTTTAGAGATTTGGGGATTGGGGAGCAATTGAAGCCTATAAATAAAGAGGTTCTCTAAAACATACCAAATCAAAAGAACATCATGACGGGCGAAGCAAAGCCGTGTGGCACCAAATCAAAAACTCATGGGGACGAGGCGAGGCGAGACGAAGACGAGCCACATCAAATCAGAAATTCTAAGCATGCATCGGGAAGGGGCGAGGCGAAGCATAACCACACCAAATCAAAAATCCTAAGTGACGGAGCGAGGCGAAGCCGAGCCACACTAAATCAAAAAATGATGGTGGATTGTTAACTTGGGACGGGGCGAGGAGAAGCCACACCAAATTAAAGATCCTAAGCGACGGGGCGGGGCGAAGCCTCGCGACACCAAATCAAAAAATGCACGACCAGGCGAGAAACGGAAAATGATGGTGGATGGTTTGCGGAGCCGCCCGATGCATAGCACGGGCACAAAATCTAGTAGTGGTGAAACCCGTTTGACCATCCACGTGGTTGAACAAAATTTTAAGTTTGTTCATTCCCATAGGAATTGTTGTTAGCTTATGATCAGTGGAATAATGGCAGTAGCAAAATGTTGGACCCAAGAAGGATTGATTGAGTTTTATTTACCGCAAATTTATGAACAAACCTTCCAAGATCAATCGAGTGCGCAATTTATGGATTTGGCATGGGAGTATGATTCTGAAAGTAAAATTATCTGAAAAATCTATTTACGTAAATGATTTGTCGTCCAGTTCTCGACTAAAAATGCATGGCACCGACAATGAAGTAGATCATTTGGAAAATTTTGATATGATGAAACAGATTTGTGAGGTCTTTTACTTAGGATGAGTAACTTATTTAATTTTGGCGTTAGATTTGTGAGGTCTCCATCCAACAACATTGGAAGGTGTGTTCCAACAAGGAAGTCTTGGTTACACTATCTTTTTTCTGCCTGCACCGTACTCTTTCCATCCAATTCACCTTCCCACTTCAGACTCAATTGTATGTCTTAGAAGTTGGAACTAAAATTATCAATGCTCATACTCAAGTAAAACCAGTCTCCGAATACTGATATTGACATGGAAAAACAACCGAGGCATTTTTACAACCTGACATCAGAATTTTTAAAAAAGAATATACAAACACTTGGCCCTCGTCAAAAAGCTGATGACAGAAAGAATAGAGAATACAATCTTGAGCGGTCCAGTAATCCATATCACAAACTAGATAAAATATACCGAGGGCTATACTTGTTCTAAAAATTGTTTGATCTTATCGCGCCCATGCCACCGAATCGATCTCGTCTCTTGCTGACTTGTATAATTCCAGCCTCTTGGCGCACTGCTGCCTCCTTTCCATCCAATTCACCTTCCCACTTCCCACTTCAGACTCAATTGTATGTCTTAGAAGTTGGAACTAAAATTATCAATGCTCATACTAAAGTAAAACCAGTCTCCGAATACTGATATTGACATGGAAAAACAACCGAGGCATTTTTACAACCTGACATCAGAATTTTTAAAAAGAATATACAAACACTTGGCCCTCGTCAAAAAGCTGATGACAGAAAGAATAGAGAATACAATCTTGAGCGGTCCAGTAATCCATATCACAAACTAGATAAAATATACCGAGGGCTATACTTGTTCTAAAAATTGTTTGATCTTATCGCGCCCATGCCACCGAATCGATCTCGTCTCTTGCTGACTTGTATAATTCCAGCCTCTTGGCGCACTGCTGCCTCCTTTCCATCCAATTCACCTTCCCACTTCAGACTCAATTGTATGTCTTAGAAGTTGGAACTAAAATTATCAATGCTCATACTAAAGTAAAACCAGTCTCCGAATACTGATATTGACATGGAAAAACAACCGAGGCATTTTTACAACCTGACATCAGAATTTTTAAAAAAGAATATACAAACACTTGGCCCTCGTCAAAAAGCTGATGACAGAAATAATAGAGAATACAATCTTGAGCGGTCCAGTAATCCATATCACAAACTAGATAAAATATACCGAGGGCTATACTTGTTCTAAAAATTGTTTGATCTTATCGCGCCCATGCCACCGAATCGATCTCGTCTCTTGCTGACTTGTATAATTCCAGCCTCTTGGCGCACTGCTGCCTCCTTTCCATCAAAGCAGGGTCTTCATCCAATAGTTGCGCTAGCTGTTTACCCTGTGAATCAATCAGATAAACCAGTTTAACCAAATTACACGGCATACTGAAAGAATGCAGTAGGAATGCAGTAGCTGAACTGTGGTGACCAGTTCAACATAAAAGCAAACAAGGAAAAGGGAAAGGTCGCCAGCTGGTATAAATACCTCTTTTCTGCCCACTTGTGTATAGAAGTGATTGAGTAAAGACATCTTTGCTTCCCTTACTTGACAATAAACAACTGCTTTAGGGATATTGGTCTTGAGAGTATCAGACACCATACCCACATATGAGGAGACATTTGATCCAATCCTCCTGAAGTGACCCTCTGTGTACCTATCCACAGTTGATGCAGCTGGGTTCCCCCCCTTCTCCACATCCTGAGGGAGTCTCCTGAAGAAATCCACAGTCAGATAGGAGGATTCCATATCCACCAATCGCAAGGTTGTTTTCCTACCCTCCTCCCGGAACCTTTCTAAGGCTTCATATGATGCAGCAGCTATTTCAGATTGAAGTGTTGGGAAACGGCTCAACTCCTGCATCATTTAGAAATTATTAGGGTTTACTGTTGTTCAATACATACATGCATACATTGGAGTTCACTAAATATGTTAATTATCTCACCTGTGTTTCTCCAATTGACTTTCTGACAAGGTCCTTGAGTACGTTATGTACCTACAAAATGTTGAAGGTTAATAAGAGAACCATCATTATTTAATTCTCCATACAGATTTTCATTCCTTGGACCAGGGTTGGGTTAAAATATTCATGCAGCAGCTAAACTATTCTCCCCCACAATGACATCTAATTGAACTCCATCAGAACTAACTCAGTTGGTTTACAATCGAAAATGGGTCCTAAAATTAGTTATGATACTGTTCAAATTTCTGAGATCCCATCAAAAGCAATAACAACCAAGAACTAGGATATAACACAGTATGGGCTGGTTCTAAGCTCGTTTCTTATGGGGCTGGTTCTTAAAACAAAAATATCTTGGAGCACAGATCTAGATGTTACATAAAACAAATGCCTAGGATAATAATACAAACAGAAAGAAAAAAAAAAAGGAATGTGTCAAAAATACTAACAGCATCTACAGAAGCTTCAGCTGGCCCTCTAAAATAATTGAGAGCCCCTTCAATGAGACGCCTGTAACCTTGCTCCGGAGCAATCAGATGGGGTTGATAACCATCTGCCTGCGAAACAACTTTCCTCACATTATCCAAAGATAGATGTCGGTCAAACGGCAGCTTCCTCAATGCAGCAGGAAGCTGATTGTCAAATACTCCATATATACGATCTCCACCAGGTCTCCTGCGGAGTAAAAATTTAAGAAGGAACAAAAATTCTGTGTAAAACTTGGACAATATTTTTTTCGTGCAATACTTTGAAGTCTGTGCTGGCTAATAATTTGTGATGACACAGGAAGCTCAGTGGTGGCAATTGTGTTCCCTCCACAGCCTTGGACACAGAACAAAGTGAAGCGAATGCGATGAAGCTGCAGAATGTTTGTTTTGTAGGTGACTGGGCTTCAGTTAAAATAGTTATTTCTATAGTTTTCCAAATGTAAAGTGGTATACCAATTTTCTTATATGGACATGTAAATCTATATCATCTTAGCGTCCAGCATATGTGTGTCATCCCGTAAATAGGTCGTGTAAGTGGTAGACTGTCTTGCTAACATGGGTTTGAACTTTACTAGTCAAGTCTCTTGGTTACACTCTCCTCAAAGTATATTGGGTCTGTTAAGGAGGCAGAGGATGGTCTTGTAAGGTGCAACCTCTGGTTAAGTTAACGCCATTTCTTCTTTAGCTATCAAGAAGAGAAAAATCATCACTAAATCAGAATACAGAGATATAGCATGCATGAAATCTTTGATCCCATCCTTCAAATAAAAAAATATTGCCGTTTCATAGTTCCTGGTGCTCTTTAAGTTGCAGTTATGGTGAATCTTTTCTCTTAGTGTCTTAGGGCATAGAGAACCAAATGCTGACTCGCCTAGTATGATTTCTTAGTCCTTACCCTCCATCCAGATGCTCCTTGAAGATCCGGTCAAAGGCACGGCAAAGTTCCAAGATGGTGTACAACTGGGCCTGCAATATGCAAAAGCATTATTAACAATAACAAAAGTAACCTCTGGTTGTTCCAACTAACAAACAAAGAGAACTGTATAAGATCCTTACCCCGGCGTCGACAGCAACTGGCCTGCCAAGGTGGTCCATCTCTCCTTCAAGTTCCTCAATAGATTTGTTGATCAATGATGCTATACCTGGTATTCGTGTTCTGATAACAGACTCCAAGTGCTGAAACACATCCATTCATTAGAACTAGAACTCAGGAAAATGTCTCTGCTTTTGTTTTGAGGTGTGGATGAGACAAATATACCTGTGAGAGTAATTTAGCAAGGTATTCGGAACCCATCTTATGCGCTAGGTGTCCATAATCAGGACTAGTTGCAAAATATTCACGCTCTCTACGTCGTGCAACAATCATATCAACATTTTTATTGATATCAGCTTGAGAACGGTTAACAATTCCAACCCAAGGATGCTGCAGCCTATATGATCGTCCTTCGAGAACCTTCATGCAAACAGAAACAGTTTAGCTAGCATGTGAAAATTGAATTGTGGTACTAAGCACATACATTAATTGCTACTTTGTTCCATCAAAATTCTTCACTTAATCCAAATGGTTAAGCTAGCCGATGAAATTAACCCTTCGAAGACACAACCACTAGAGCCAAGTCCCACACACTAACAAGAAGCTCTCATGTAACTCACTCTTGACGCTGCATATAAACAACCAATTCACCAGCTAGCTAGAAGAAGAATGCATCCCAATTGATATAAGCGCATTGTATTTGTATATGAGATCTCTCCTTTCCTTTAATTTTTTATATACAACGCAAGAAGGAAAAATGATTCTACTTGAACAATTGTATAAGCCTAACTGTGTTATACTGTTGGCATCAAGCATGGTCTTCGTTAGATTACAGAAAGAAGACTAAGCATGGAATGATGGTCGAAATAGAGAATTACAAATACCAATAGCCCATGATTAACACACTGAAAACATACAAAACTTACCTCAATTGCATTTGTTCCCTTGTCCATCAAATCTAGCTTGGTCAGCACACCAAATGTTCTTTCACCTAAGCAAGGTACAAACAGTTTCAAAGGTTACAGGAACACAGCATAAGGTTGATTAAGGGTTTGACTCTTCTTTTTTTACTAACTCTTAGAGATGTACCTAGCGGATCAACTTCTTTAGCGAGTTTAATAGCATCAGATGTTGCTATATCTTGATTTGCTGGAGATATTGCTAGTATGATACTGTTTGGCTACAAACAAGCAAAGAATTATGTGCGAACAAGAAAGCAAATATTATTTCCACCCAAAGACAGTAAAAATAAGGCTTAAAAGCCAAAACCGATGAAAAACAAACATAAAAGCTCAGTAAACACCAGACGAAGCAAATGAATACATTAGCTTACTCATTTATCAATATTCACCAATCAATACGGAGTATATAAGAACAGAAGATGTTTTTAAAATTTTCCATACCTTCTCTACATAAGAGCGAACCATGTTTTCAATATCTTCGACAATAGATTGTGGTTGTCCCTCTGCAAAAAACAACCTCATTTCATAAGTTTATAAGTAAATATTCAAAGCTCAGCACCATGGAAGGAACTATAAATATTTACCTATGGCAACCTTAGTGAGACCAGGTAGATCTATCATTGTCAAATTAACAACTGCCAGAAACAACAATGAAATAAACAATTAATATAAGACGGGTGAGGTTTTGACTGTTGTAAAACATAATCTAGAAATCAAAAACCCAAGTTTTTAGCTGGATAAACACTTAGAACTTAAACCAAATATAATAGAAAGTAATAATTTAGTAAGATTAGTGTTACACACACACCATTTGGGGAGTATATACTAAGATGAATAGGAACAGGTGATATCTCTTTGGATTTCCCTGTAATTCTATCAGTTTCATCCTGAATTTCTTTTCGCACCATGGCTGCATAACCAGATAAAACAGTCAAATTACAACTCCTACAAGACCCACAACTTAAACTGCATGCTAAATCTTCTCCTAGACAGAAATTTATCCCTGCAAATCACAAAAACAACTAAAATGCTCATCTAAAACAACAAAACCAGAACAATGTAGTGATACATACCAAAGTCGGTGAACCTCCTCTTAGGTAAATGAAGAAATTCCGCATACTCAGTTCCATCGTCAATTTTGTGTAGCTGCAAAACTAATGGCCTCCTAGTAACAATCCCTTCAACAACAGAAAACAACACATACACAAAAACACTTAAAATTATACTAACAACAAAAATTCAATAAAAATAATAATCAGGAAATAGAAAATCTATAAAAAATCCTAACCAGATCCTCTAGGTAGAAAATCACGTCCAACAATACTCTCCAGAACTGAAGATTTTCCAGAACTCTGTTTTCACATAATCAATACTTAGACAATCAAAATCCACAAAAACAAAAAATTAAATTAAATTACTAAAACTAAGAGATCAAATGAAAGAAACAAAGAGAAGAGAGATCTTACTTGTCCGCCAACAACAGCAACAGAAGGAAGAGCTTCCCAAAGAGTAGGTAAAGCGTTATCACCACCGTAATCACCAAGAACAGTGCAAGCTCTTTGTATTCTGTTTACTAGACCAATTAAACTCTCCATACTTGTTGCCATCTTTTTTTCTTCTTACTAAACCCTAAATTTTCTAAACTGTCAGAAGACTCAGAACTCAGAACTCTATACGTCTAGAGAGAGAGAGAGAGAGAGAGGAGAAATAGGAAGAAACGAAACCCTGGACCGGAGAAGTTTGAAAAATCTTGGAACGGGGATTATTATTCTTCTGAAATTCTTTTGCCTTATAATAGTATATATTTTGACCATAGTCAAATAAATTGATATGATCTTGGTCGTTGAATTTCTTAGAGATCACATGTTCAGCACAAGAGGGACTTGGGATGTATGGATTGGGATACGACCTAGATATATGATACTGCTATTTTTTGTTTTTTTCTTTTAGTAATTAGTATTTCTTTGTTCGAGCTTTGGTAAGAAATGTTTGTCGGCTTAATTATTGCCACGTGTGCTGTGGTCGTTCCAATTGGTTTTCGTGATTTTGACGAATAAAGACGGTGGAGGACTGTTATCCATAGGAGCCGACCGTTATACTAGGGTCCACTTTATTGTTTTTGTTTTGAAATTCAAAGCCGGAAAGCTCCAACTCATTTCACTTCATTTCATTTTAATCAATTATGCTGTTGTTTTTTTTTTTTTTTGAAGCATAATTATGTTGTTGTTGGTTGTGCCTCATTTCTTTTTTCTTTTCTTTTTTTTTTGATGCAAAAGAATGGGATTTATTAATCATGAATTCAAGTTTTTCTGATAATAATTGAACCTCAACATTACTAGGAGGATCATCTAACCAAGTTTTAGAAATTCTAAACCTATTGCTGTACTTTTCAAGTGTATCGGCAATTTTATTACACTTTCTTGGGACAAAACTAACTTCCCAGGCTTGAATTTTTTTTAAAGTTTCTAGTGCATCTAGCAAAATGGCTTCATTCTCCCATGCTATTGTATGAGACACCTTGTTGATATAACTGTGAATTCCTTTAAGATCAGTTTCCAGTATAATTTTTGGCAGCTGCATCTCCGCGCACCATCTAACAGCATGACTGAAAGCTATGCATTCTGCTGCTTCTGAGCTTGCTATTCCTGCATAGCATTTGACGAGCCCTCCCCTCCATGTCTCTGAATGGTCACGTAAAACAAGAGCGATACCGTTTAGGCCATAGTTTAAATCATATGAGGCATCACAGTTTACTTTTCGAAAAGAAATTTTCGGTGGATTCCAATACAAAGTTCTTGTCGGAGGAAACTGCTCTTCTATGCCAGCATTTAAACATTTCCTGTGAAGATTCTCCATGTAGCTTGTAAAGCTCAAGGCTTTCCTTACAACTGTCATGGGATCAGTTTTTATTTTCTGAAATTCCACTTCGCATCTTGTATTCCAAATGGTCCAAGACACTATCATCGCAGCAGGTAGCCAATTTTGTTCTCCTGAATTCTGTGAGTGTTGATGGTACCAATCTTCAAACATGGTTGCAATATTGTCTTGATTTCTTGTAAGAACTCTTGATCCGCCCGGAATCTGAAGCTATACTGCTTTCGAGAAGGGACATAGGAATAATATATGCATCACATCTTCAGTAGAATGATTGCATAAAGGGCATTGCTGATATATATATCTGCATACCCTTGAAGTCCGCTCTTTTGTTGGTAAAATATCAGTGAAACACTTCCAAAAAAAGTGTTTTATTCTTTGCCATAACTGAATTTTCCAAAAATCCTTCCACCTGATGTTAGTTCCTGGGATAAGAGTTGAGGATTGTAAATCGCCTCTGCTGATTTCGAAAAGTCTATTATAAGCAGATTTTAAGGAAAAAATCCCATTTCTTGTCAGATTCCAAATCAGCTTGTCTTCATCATATTCTGGAATTCTCATGCTTAAGATTGAATTAGAAGTTGGGATATCAAAGAGCCTTTGAACCAAAGCAATATTCCATTGTCTGGTGTCATTAAGAATAAGTTCTTTCACCCATATGTAACTCACAGAATCAGTCACTCCATTCTTTGGTTCTGGTGGATTATCCATACCCACAATCCAAACATCCAACCAAATCTTAATGTTGCAACCTTTCCCTAATCTCCACCTGCTATGTTGTTTTATAAAAGTGACTTGTTTTTGTATCCCCTTCCATGCCCAAGAACAATTTGTTTTTGGGTTAACATGCAGTAAGGTAGTTGCTGTGAAGTACTTTGCTTTCATGGCCTGCACCCATTGTGCATCTTCATTTGTGCAGATTCTCCATGCAGCACGAACTAGTAATGCTTGATTTAATCTTTTTAGATCTCTAAAGCTTTGTCCTCCTTCATTCTTGTGCATATTGAAATTTTTCCATGAGGTAAAATGTTCCTCTCTTTTCCTCAAAACCCCACCAAAAATCTATTTGAGCTGAATCAATCTTCTTTATTGTTTCCTTTGGTATTTGAAGACAACTCATGGAATAAACTGGAATTGTGTTTGTGGATGTTCTTATCATTAAAGATTTACCACACTGAGACATATTCTTTCCATTCCAAGATGAGAGTCTTCCCCTGACCCTATCATATAAGTGAGCAAAATATCGTACCTTAGATTTACCAATGATAAAAGGTATGCCAAGGTATCTCTCATTTGAATCCATACGTGGTACCTTTAATCTGCGTGATAGTATTTTACAGAAGCGCTGAGGAACATTTTCACTGAAGTGCACACTTGATTTGCTTAAATTGACTATTTGGCCGAAGCACCGCAAAAATCTTCAATAATCTTAAGAGCATTGTTTACATTATGAAGATCTGCATTTAAGAACAATAAGCAGTCATCGGCGAAAAATAAATGGGAAATTGAGGGAGCACCGTTTGCTATTTTAATACCCTTTATTTGAACCATCTGCTCAGCATGAAAGAGTTGTCTGGACAAAGCCTCCATAACAATGATGAATAGATAGGGTGACCATGGGTCACCCTGTCTAACTCCTCTAGTTGGATGATAAGCTTCACAGGGTGCACCATTTAAAAGAACTGATATTTTCTTAGTACTAATGCACTGCCATATTAGATTTCTGAAATCTGCACAAAATCCCATTTGCTCCATAACATCCAAGAGGAAGGACCATTCAATACGATCAAACGCCTTCGACATATCAAGCTTTAAAGCAAGATATTTTGAGTTTTCTTTCTTGCTCTTCATGGTGTGAACTATTTCTTGTGCCAACTGAATATTGTATGAGATCTTCCGTCCTGGGATATAAGCTGCCTGAAGTGGTGAGATAACTTTGCCCATTAGTTTCTCATTCTGGTATACAAAATTTTGGAAATAATCTTGTAACTTGTATTGCACAAAGCAATTGGACGCATATCGGATGGAAATTGCTTTTTCTTCATTTTTTGAATAAGAGTTATATTTGTAGCATTTAGACATTTTAGCATGTATTCTCTTCGAAAAAATTGTTGCACCATTTCTACTACATCCACGCCTACTATATCCCATTGAGATTTGAAAAAACCCGGTAGGAATCCATCAGGCCCCAGCGATTTCCACGACTTCAAGCCTTTAAGTGCTTTAAAGACCTATTCAGTATCTGGTATCTTCAAAAGTTCATCATTCTCTAGATCAGTAATAACCTGTGGGATACATTGAAGAATTTGTTCATTTTTAATCGGTGAGCTTGTGGTGTGTAGAGAACTATAGTGTTGCGGAAGTAGCTCCTCCAATTCCTTCCTTGTTGTGCACCAATTTCCATTGCAATCTTTGATAGCCACAATATTGTTTCGCGATCTCCTTTTATTTGCATTTGCATGGTGATATTTTGTGTTACGATCCATTTCCAGAAAATATTCATCCCTGGCTTTCTGACCCCAGAAGTCATTCTGAATTTGATGCCAATGTTCCATTTGATTCTCTAGTTGTACTACCTGTACTGTGGTATCATTATTTGGAGTACCACTTCGCAAGGATTCCATATGTTGGTGAAGTAAGAATATATTGCTCTGAATGTTTCCAAATTTGTCTCTGTTCTATTTCGATATATATCTCCTAGCCTCAATAATTCTTCTTGAGAATTGATAAGCAGTAGAACCTTCGAACTGGTGATTCCACGCTGACCTAATCTCAGAATTTAATTACTCGTCCTTCTCATAGCATTGGAAGTACTTCCAATTACGCCTTTTATCTCCAACTGAAGAAATATTATCCATTATTATGGGGCAATAATCAGAACCCAGTTGAGGTAAATGAAAGAGTCTTGCATATGGGAAATGAAGAATAAATTCCTCATTTGTTATAGCTCTATCTAATCTTGATCTGCGGATGCCAGTTCCATGTATATTTGAAGACCAAGTAAAAGATCTTCCTGTATATCCCATGTTTTCTAACCCCGCTTCATGAATTAAATCAATAATATGAGAATCCCTTGAAGAAGTATTAGAGTAAGAAGTATGAGAAGAAATGCTACCAATCTGCTTTCTGCCTTCATGCGGAAAACTCAAATTTAAGTCGCCAATGATAACCCATGGCTGATTGATATCCTGACTCAAATTCTTGATATATGTCCACTGCTTTTCCTTTTGATTAGGGTATGGAGAACCATACATGCAAGTTAAAACCCATTCAGGTTTACTTGGGTCATCCTGCACTAAGCAATTTACAATCCAAGATTCTGAATTAACAATGTTAAAATGAAATCCATCCTTCCAAAGAAGGATTTGGCCTCCAGCTAGACCTCTAGAGGGAATAAATTTATTTTTTGGGAACCTATATGATCTAGTGAATTTCCTCATTTTGTCTTCTCCTAATTTAGCTTCTGATAAAAAAATAATGTCTGGATCATATTTATTCATTAGGTCTCTAAGATGATCTCTAGTCTGTTTTTTTGCAAAACCTTGGAAATTCCAAGCTAGCACCCTCATATTTGTAAATGTAAAATGGGAGAACTCTACGAGGTGGCATTGACTCAAATTTAATTCAGAATTATTCAAGATAACTAAAACAGCAGGAAAGAACAGTAAATTTGCTACAGGAAAGTAAATGGAGAAAGTTGTTACCAAGGAAGCATGGTCCCCTTGTTCATGCATGGGAATCAGATTTGTATTCTCATTGTTGGTCTTGCATATACCACCATCCACAGTATTCATAAGTTCAGCATGAGCAGCAATGTCAGTGTTGTTTCCTCCATGAATAGTCAAGATGGGACCTAAAATGGAAGGGTTTGATCCATTGTTTTGATCAGGTTGGTTCCTAGCCCTTTTGGAAGTCCTATCATCCTTCGCTTTCATATCTTGTCCATTTTCAATATGAACATAATCATTTTCCTGGTCATATACTTCAGCATTATCCATCTCTTCTACATCTTTGTTCTTTGCAGCACAATGCACTTCATATTCTTCTTGAGTCATGGATCTTTCACGTAAAAGTACAACAGAGATGGTATTCAACCATACACATCTTTTTAAAGGTTTTTTTTTGATCAATCTTAATACTAGCAGTGATATAATTGATACCCCTAGGTCTGCAGTTTTTAGGATCAGTGGTGATCTTCTTCCCCAAATCTTCAAATGCTTCATCTACTACAGCTACATGATGATGTACAAGGAGTAATTCTTTGAGTTGCACACTCCAAGCCTAAGTTGCAAAGACGTAATCATTGTAAGCCACATATGTCTAGTATTCTTGAAAAGCCAGTAAATTTTGCCACAGAATATCGAGCTCATCCTTAATTTGTGAAATTTCAATCTCATCTTCATTAGTCATAAGTTTGCTTATTAAGCAGGTTTGACCAATCTTTTGCTGCTTCAGAAAGAGTTTTTGAAGACCCCATAGCACCCTTGTCTCTCCTAATGGTGGCAGCTTTCATACTTGCAGTGATGTTGAGCAGATCATTGTTTGTTTGGTTGGCCTCCATGTGTAAGAAATGAGTAGAAAGTCTTTTATTTTTTATGGTTTTACACAGATCACACATGGATTGAGGGTATAAGTGATTAACACAAATGGTTTGCTTTTTCCTTTTTATTCTGTACTGAAAGATATCAATGACATTTTATTTCCTAAAAGGAAGCCTAGAAAATATCATAGTTGATGAAAATATTATTTTGTGTAGCTGTAATTGCAATTTAATCGCACAGGTTGGCTGACAACAGGATTTCATGAGATTGCTAGGGTGAGAGTTTGAGATTTGAAAATTTTGAATTGGGATCGGAAGAGGAATCGGGTAACTCACCTGGTTACTCATGGAATTCAACACTTTACATGGATAAACACTGTAAATCTCATAATGAGGAAACTGCATAGCTGAAACTTTTACAGATCGCAATACTGATTGAAAGGGATGAACTGTTATCGGTGAAACCACCACAGTTGATAATACTATCAAAATACTGATGCAAGACCATTTCACAAAGATCTAATATAGGATATGATCCATGATTTAAACAAGGGGAACCTGCACAAATTAATGAGTCATTAGTAATTAAGAAGAATCACTCAATACAACATATAATCAATCAACAGAAACTGAAATCAAACTCAATGGAAATTATCTTTTTAGGATCTAAATCAAAAGATCTATTCAAATACTTCTGTAACAGTGAATAAGATCAAAAAAAGCTAGAAACCCTGGTGAAATAATGTTAAAAAATCATTGTAGAAAATCAAGTTACAGCGGGAATTAAAGAATGATGGGGCTGAAAAAATCATAGAAGCAAATTCATCTTTAATCATTTAATTGAGAGGAAAACATGAAATTTTTGAAAAAACGAGGTGACTCGGAATTCGCCCGATTCACGGAGCTCTTGTCACTAAAGTTTTAAGTGATGAGTACTTTTCATCCGAATTTACTTTAACGTGTTTGCTTTAGGCCTCATTTCTTTTTTTTTCTATCAAAAACACTTTATAACAAACTTATACTCCCTCCGTTTCTAAAAAATAGGCAGGTTTGTGTGAAATGTTTTTCACACAAACCTACTTATTTTTTAGAAATGAAGGGAGTAACAATTTTTTTATTAAATATTGTGTTTTGCAAAATAAATAAATAAATAAATAATACTTTTAAAAATCAGCATTTCCGTTTTACGTCCGTTTGTAAAAGCTATTTGGCACTAGCTTTAAAAACTAGAAAAGCAAAAACTATGGACCCACATAATCAACAATTCCAGGTGAACCCGCCTAAAGCAAACACGTTAAAAACCACCCACTCACTCACAAAAACCTGGACCCCATACCAGGGAATTTACATGGGGTTTGGTTTTGTGGGGCCATCACATAAAGGATTTTAGGAGGCGGTTTTTATGGTGTCCATTTTGGCGGTTCACCAAGATTTTTTGTTGATTTAGTTAATTCTCTATTTAAACCTTGTTGTTTTATTCTAAAGACAAAATTTACCCTGGATTAACGTATACTTATCATTATATTTCTAATTTCTATTTTGTTCCTTTATTTTTCATTTTTTCTTTTGAGATTTTTAATATATTATTTATTATTAGATAAAGAGTATTAAATTAACTAGTTGGAAGCCTAACAAGCTAAGCTCCAACAACATACCACTACATTAATTGAACAAGTTGCTGTGCTAGCCTACCAGCGAGTCTCATGGGTAACCTAGCCAAGGGAGCCGAAGCGGAGGGTGGGGCTGAGATTGTGTCACAAGGGGGGAAAGCTAGCTCTACCTTCCATGTTAATTCCTGCAATATTACGTCATTGGGGGCTCGAACCTGGGACCTCCCGGAGCGCATGAAACTTTGGGAAACGGGGATGACCAGCTGAGCTAGGTGCCCGTTTTTTAAGATAATAAATAGCAATTACAATAATAATATAAGCAGTTATAGATTTTTTCATCTTTCTTTCTCTTCCACTTCTGTATTATTATCGAACTACTTATGATCTGAGGATGCTCTTCTGTCATCTTTTTCGTGTAATTTTTTTGTGTCTGGTAGAGCAGTTATAAGCAGTTGCGTTCTCTAGGTTTTTGACATGCCTAGAATACATTCTTATTCATATTTAAATCATCGCAAACCTTCAACACCGGCAGATAACACGTCCATCTTACTTTCATCATCCAGTCTCCCATCAAATCTCACCAATTTGTACCAGTATCTCAAGGGGATAATTTCCATTGTCCTTTCAAATATTTTGATAATTGCCATGGTATTAGAGGCAGAGGATTTGCGCGCAGTTCTTCCTTTAGTCATTTAAATGATGAGCACTTTCCAACTGAAGAAGCCAAAGAAAATTATAGGGAAAGAATTCACAATAATGTGGATGTTTTTTGTGCTTGGGAGAGGGTATTGGCTCACCTGCAAATGTGGTTGAATGCACCTTCATGCATGGAGGAGACCTTGTCGCCTGCATGATGGAGACATTACGGCAGGACCATTCAATGGAAGCGGTGCTGATTTTCTAATCCATGGCATTGAAAAACCACAACCCAGTGGATCAGTGACATAAATTGTAGAAACTGAATATGATATATCCGTAAGTCTCTCCTTGGACTTACTCGATCAAAATTTTCTTCAGCAAATCCCTATTGTTGCCTGCATCCCTCCTGCCTGTAGATTGAACTTCTCACAAACCCTTAAACCCGCACTTGATAAGGTAATACATAACCCTGTTGATTTATCGACATGGATATTACTCCTTCTCTTACCAGTATGCATACTGAATTTGTACAGCCCCAAGTGTACCTTAGAAGAACGTTCTGGTACCAATAGAGATTGCAGGTAGCTTTCATTAACCAAGCCTTACGAAGTGGTGAGAACCCAACGGGTGTCTAGTCATGGCTTAGAAGTTGCTAGAAGTATAAAACCTCACACATTCAGCCAAGCAACGTAATGTAGATAACGTCGAAATCGGTTAGGATCTCTCAAATATCCAAATGGGAATCACGTGGAAAATTATTATTATAAGAGCCGCCACCCAACTTAGGGAGTTGGGACCCAATAAAAGCACTGGTCCAAAACAGATTAAAGTCCGGGAATCAAGATACGGGGTAGGAAGGTGTGAGGCACCTAACCCGTCTAATCCGAAGATCGGCCTCTACTTTATAATCGGGATATTAGGGTTTTGATCTTTAAAACAAATATAAGATAATAATTCATAAAAATATAACACCAAAAATATTAGATGCAGAAATTCACACTTAATCCACCTGGGTAAAACCTGCTCTCAAAAGAAAACACAATTATTATTATTACCAAAACAAATCAAAATTATTATTATTAATCTAAATATTTAAAAAAAATAGGGTCGGTCCAACCACCAGACTATAGGCTTGTTTCCTCACGTTAAAGAGCTAACACTCCTATAATCCATTCATATGTTCTGTCTGATCAAACTAATTAACACCATATCCAATTGTTAACGTAACTTTGCATGTGAGCATTAGATGGAAGAACTAAATGATGACAATTATTTAATGAACAGAAGCTTATGCTAATGTAAATGAAGCACGATTCACGGGAGACTAATTGAACATTTTTATTAGCGAGTGATGATCATATATTTTGCAACCAATAATAATTAAATAATTGAATTGATACTGACCTGTTTTCGCAAGAATCTCCAAATAATATCACTTAGATCAATTATTAGAAAACCAACAATGTTACCACTGCCGTAAAATCGTGTCCTAGCTAGCTAGACGCCCAAACGCACTAATATTATTCTTAACTCAAGAATTTTTCTCCCTTCCTCCTCCTAAACTTTTCTCTAGTTTTTTTTCCAAAAAAAAGCCTCCCCTTTTGACACCAAAACTATCTCCCTATTTATATTGTTTCTCCATTAACCATAACCATAGGATTCAACGATCTAATCCGACGACTCAAACTAAAAACCTAAATATCATTTCCATTTTAACAAATATTATTCCCATATTATTCGATTTTATTTATTAAATTAAAATATTTTCATTTAAGCCTAAAATCTAAGCTAGGGGGCAAGTCTTGGGAACAAAGTAAACAAAGTGTCGACATTTAGACACATTTTCTAATTGGGGTAGACGTCCGACTTCGGACGATAGATTTAGTGGATACGCAGTTGGTGGATTATCACTTTAGTTTAGGCTCATTTTGGTGTACGTCCAAACTTGGACTTCATGACTAGTGGAGCTAGTTTATGGGCTAACACTTAGTGGACCTAGTAACTAGTACACAAGGGCAAACATTTAACTACTGGATTGTATGCCTAACTCATTTTTGTGGACTTATATATGTTACCACTTCGGATACGATTTTGCGGCGAATTTTCGTGACCGTGCAAAATTGGGGTTTCTACACGTTAGAAGAAGAAAAAGGACCCCAATTTGCAAGGATGTAAAAATAAGTTGAGCTACGGACATTACACAACTGCAATTCGTGTCCTCTCTTCTGGCGGCTTAGCCTCATTTAATGATGACACCTTAACTGACTTGCGGCAGAAACACCTAGCTGCTCCGCTGCCACACATACCTTCAGAGCCAGTTGTTGATGCAGCTATTTCAGTTAATACTAGTACGATGTTAGTTGCTGTCAGGAGTTTCCCCAAGGGAACGTAGAGACGGGTTGCGAGTGCAACATCTCAACGATTTTTTCAGTGGGCCTGCTGTTGCCGTTTCAGATGACCTTCTCATCTCAATTACCAGTGTAGTAAATATATGTTGCTTGCTGGCCAATGTCCTTGTAGATGGTGGATTTTCGACAAAGGCTAAAATCGTAAACTCATAATTATACGAACCTCTGATCCAGCAGTCAGACGTGAGTATTGAGACACAGATCTCTCATCGAATCCTCTGACTGAGAATACCTTCTCTCAGAGCAAATGTAGATATCTAGTCTCACGGCCAGACAACAGCATATCTCATGAATACTGAACACTTCAGTAATTATTTCTATATAGTATCACATGATGGATGGCTCCTAGACATCTTGCTCTGCTAGTATAGAGCGATAACGTCTTCAGGATACAAACGACGAGTTTACCCTGACTATATAAAGGATATGAAGCTCCAAAAATCTCATATCGGAATAATTAATGCTCCTAGACAGCTTGCTCTGCTAATATAGAGCCATAAGTTAATTATTCCTAAATTCTTGGATTCATCCACAGAATTTCCGAAAATATTCAAATATTTTCGCAGATATTTCATTACTGCAAACCATGGTTCTTCCCAGCAGAAATCCATGGGTTAGTAATTAAAATTCAACGCAGGGGCATCGGAGCTACCTCTGAGTAAGCCATATCTCAAAAGGTGTAAGTGTATTCAGCAACGATGCATTAACCATCACCACACGAACGAGTATTTCAAAATACGACGAAACGATGAACCTATGCAAAATAGGGAAAAAATAAAAAATAATCAAAATATTGACCAAGGCGCTGGGAGCATGGGACCACTGATTGGCCGACTGTGCCATGGCCAATCCCACGCCAGTTTTATATTTTATTACATATTTTATTATTTTCCTTGATCTGATGAAAATCCTTTCATTTGAACAAATATCCTTCGTTTTGAGGAAACTCCTCCATTCCGTGGTGCTTCCTTCGCACGGAGGAAATGATATAAAATTAGAGAAAATATTATGGGGCCGTGGGCCGTGATCATTGGCCAACCGGCCATGCCTTGATCCCGTCCGGCCCCATGCCTCGTTGTTCCTCATTATTTTATTATTATTTCCCTAGTTTCATGAAAATTCCTTCATCTCATGATATTTTTCAAAAAATACATGAAAAATAATATAAAATTAGGGAAACCCGTGGGACCGGGCCCCAGCTGGCTGGCCATGCCCTAGGCGGTCCCACACGTCCCTTTATTTTATTATTATTATTTTTAGGATTTCCTTCATCCCATGAAACTCCTTGATTTCATGATATTTCTCTCAAATTAGGAAAACTCCTTCAAATCATGGAATAATATATAAAATATAGTAAAAATTAGGGAAACTCGTGGGACCGGGCCCAAGCCTGCCGGCCATGCCCTAGCCGGTCCACACGCCCATGTTTTTATTATTTTAATATTATCTGCTTCCTTGATCCAATGAAAACTCCTTCACTGAAAACTCCTTAATTTCAACAAATTCCCTTATTTCATGATATTTTCATAAATTCATAAAAAATAAGGAAAAAACACCATGGGACCGTGGTCATTGGCCGACCGGCCATGCCTTGGCCTCGGCGGTCCCATGCTTCATCATTCCTTTATTTCATAATCATTTTCCTTCATGCCATGAAGTTTTCCTAGTTTCAGCAAAACCTTAATTTTGTCATATTTTCTCAAATGGTCGCTCAAACGCGCACCAGAAAATATCAAAATTCTCAGGACTGAGACATGGACGTCTCAACGACGAAAGCATGTTACCTTGATCGAACAAAGTTGGCTTTTTGGATTGCAATAAGCCGGTCCCACATATTTTCATGATTTGACCTAATTTGCGCAATTGCACGTATTGGGTCAAAAAACTCTTCGAATAATTTCAGAATTTGACGGAGTGATCGTCATTCGATCCCGTGACCACCCAGGGACGGTTTCATGACCCCTTGGTCGGTCCCTTACCTCTTCAAAATTAATTAGGTTTCATCACCTAAGGTTCAGACGAGCATTTTTCGAATAAATGATTAAACTAGCATTTGATCATTCTTTCATCAACAAATCACCAACTCTTCAAGAGACCTTGGTATTTGCTCACACGAGCATATGGGAGTTTCATGGTCGACTCACGGTCCCATGAAGCTAGTTCTCCTTCATTTTGTGGTTAATTTTCAAATAAACCATCAATTGGTCATCAATTGATCAAATTAGGGTTTCTGAGTCCAAGGATCATAATTCCAGATTTGAACACTAATAACTTTATGACGATCTCATGAACAATATTCTTATTAATTATTCTCGGTTCAACTACCAATATTTTAATTAATATTTTATTTTGGCCACGCTGCCAATAATTCATCAAACGAGCGACACTTTCTCAGACGAGCAATATTTGCTCAAACCAAGGAATATTGATTCAACTATTAATATTCAACATTTCATCTAATGAGCAACACTTGCTCACCTCAACGTAAGAATTACACCACTGTCTCAGAGACACGTTCAATTCATGAGTTTCAGAACATTTTACAAAATCACGTTCAACTCAATACATGGACTCATCGTCCCATTAAATCATGAAGTCAACAACTGACTAATTAACCACAAGACGTCAATCGTGTCATTTGGGGGATATCAACTGGGGTTTTGGTCTGGCGGTCTACATCACGTGTGTTCAAACACAGGATGGAATGTGAGCAAGTCGTGCAATCAGTTGAAGGAATTAACAAAGTAGTGGATGGAAAATAAACCAAGTCTCCGCACGTTGAGCAACTGGTTTCAAACACGATTTGCACTTCCCCACTCTTTGATTTCATCAACTGTCAGACTTCATGGGATCATGGTGTCTATAATTCCAGCAATATAAATAAGTCTCGGAATCATGATTGAAACAATAACAGAAATAAGAATCTCACGTCTCACTGACAATACGAGATCAACAACTCATCAATTGAGCAATCACTCTCAATTGAGCAATTTCAATCATTCAGAACTTATCTTATTCCGAATTCACAACACACCTACAATCTTTGATTACAATTGATTCCACATATTTCTTAGCTTCCCTCCTACAGATCAACCCATCCTCTTTTGTGACCGAATTTACTCTGTAACGGCCGTTGTCTTGGTTCAGCCCGGGGTACTACAGACTGATCTCTCGAATTCAAAGCACCCCCTTTGCAGCGGTGTATCTGTGTGAGGTTGAACATTTCGCTCGGTTCAAGGAGTATCCTCCGCACGGTCATCTCCTCAATTATGTAAAAACCACCAAATCGTTTTCCCCCATATACAGATTGGCGACCACAGTGGGAGATTAATCTCTCGGTTGCAATTCAAATTCACCAAGATGGTCGGTCTTAGGTCAGGATCAGTTACAAATCCTAATGCAAGCATTGCTAGCACCAGCAACAATAAAGACATACCGAAAACTGTTCCGGCCACTAACATCGATGGCGCTGACGATACTATTCCTCAGACTAATGCGGAAATTCATCCCCTGTTTGGCTGACATCCCAAAGAAGTCATAGGAAATCCACCACCTACCATTGCTGATCTCATCAAAGCGCAAGAAACTCTTCCAAAGAATCAGACGGATATGGCCGCAGCATAGCAGAATCTATTTGATCATCTGAAGACTCTTACTGACAAATTATCAGAGAAAACTCAAGAAAAAGGGAAAGAAAAGTAAAAGTCCTCAGACGCTGCTGATCCTGAAGTATTTCCAATTCACATAGTGGATGACGACGAAACCAACAAGGTTGCGGGCAATTCTTCAATGAAGGAATCATCAAACTTCATCACCCGAGAGGACTTGGAGCATCTTCTGGAGAATCGTGGAAAATACAAGACATCACACGTCCATCGTCACAAACCCCCTTATCATGCTGCGACGCAGAGGATTCCCCTTCCTAAAGGTTATGTTTCTCCAACCTTCACTCTGTATGATGGAACCGGCAATGCTCAAGAACACGTCTCTCGCTTCCTTGAAGCCTTAGGAGAACATGAACATAACCATGTTGTTCGTCTCAAGGACTTTTCAAAATCTCTGAAAGGCAGGGCATACACTTGGTACAACAACATTGCACCTGGAACTATCAACAACTGGGGAGAGATGATTAACGCCTTCTATAGGAAGTACTTTTTTGTGTCAGAGCAAGTCACTCTCTCTGATCTTGGAAGGATGTTTCAGAAAGTCAGTGGAAATCCCAATGACTATGTGAAAAGATTCAGAGTTCAAGCCCTGGATAGCCATGATCCAAATGTCACGGAGCAACAATTGGTGGATTTGTGCATCAATAGCATGATCCCGGTCTACAGAGCCCTACTGGAGAATATCCGATTCCAGACTTTCTCAGAGGTCCATGAAGTTTCAAAGAGGTTAGCAACCATTGCACCTGCTCTGTTGGAAAGATCAAAACCCACAAAGACTGAAGAAGCGCGAGACACTCGAGGGAGAAGACGTCTGGTCAACAAGCAGTACAACGGAAAGCTGAGCCACATCATAAGCATACTTCTTCCACCCCTTTAAAAGCGTAAAAGAAGGATAACGTGCAAACTTCTCCTCAGCATACAGAAGACCCATAAGCACCTGACTTTCCTTGCTCCATCGAAGAAGTCATCGAATTGATAGAGGCCTGGATTTAAGATGGTGCAATGAAATTGCCATATGTCAAGAAGCAACCAACCGAAGAGGCCATGAAAAATCCTCGGTACTGTCACTTCCATAGGTTTGTCAGCCACCCCACAAGTGATTGCAAGACTTTGAAATGCATATTCAGAGAAAAGGTTGAGTCAGGAGAACTTAATCTTGGAGCCGACGGAGTGCACAAATATCCTCTCCCTGTCAGGACTTTCTCTATTTATGAAGCACCAGTCAAGGAATCAGTTCAGTCATTGATAGAGCATGTCTGCGAATTTATCTATCTGTCGAAGGCGCAAAGGGGAGACATGTTTACGGCTTTGAATCACATAGTTTCTGGGAAATGCTTGCTGATTCCAGATATACCTCCTGAACCTTCAGCCACTAACAAAGAAAGGTATGACTGGGGACTGCTCACCACAGTGCACATTAAAGGAAATGAATTCAAAATAGCATTTGTTGATATTGGTACTGCTGTCAACATCATCCCTTTGAAAACTCATAGGGCTATCGGTATTACTCGACAAGAGGCTACTCACACTCCCATAGCAATCAGAGATCATGAAGGGATTTCCATAGATGCATATGGCTTCATCAGCCTCAAAGTCAAAGAAAGTTTGGTCTACACTGAGACCAAGTTTTACATAATCCGGGAAGACCCTGGATATGACATGATCCTTGGAAGGACTTGGATCCATGATGGAAAGCTAACCTTAATGCCTTCAACACACTTTATTACCGACAGAGACTCTGAGTCAGAAGGATAAGCAGAGGAGACCCCACCATTTGAACACCTGAAGGAAGTTGAAACCTTGATGGGACTTGCGCAAGAAACCGGAGAGAGTCCACATGCCTTTGTCAAAAGGTTTCGAGCTCAGGCAAGTCTTATTCCTCTTCATGCTCCAGTATTACTAATGTTTAAATGTGCTACTTTGGTCCAGGGAATTCTCCCCATAAACAATTTAGCAATTACAAAATGCTATGAGTGTATCGTCTCGCCACAACAATATTTCACCCAATGGTTGAGTCAAGAATGTCCTCAAGTTGATTATCTAATCCAGCGATTCATTATGGAAGATGTGGCCAAGCATGACAGGCACTACGAGGGATACTCCCTCCTGCGTGAGTGTACATATGTGCCACAACCGTGGATCCGCACCACACAAAAAATTCTGAATCAACAAAAGATATCCAAGGCACGGACTACAAAGACGAACAAATTCAAGGAAGGAGATTTGGTTCTCAAGGCGACTAAACGAGATCTCTATTCTGTAAGGATCTCTAATTGGGAAGGACCATTTATGGTTGCTAAGTCCATAACTGGATCATATTACAAGTTGATCAACACAGATGGACGAACTCTACCAGTAATTCATGAGAATTGGCTTAAGGTGTTTGCATGAAGTTATTTGACATCTGAGGTACTAGGCGTCTAAGCATTCATGACGTTTGGATTTGGCATTTTAGGATTTTCTTTCATTGTATTTCAATTCCTCCAAAATGTTTGCAATACTTGCAATCAGTATTTGAATTCAACAATTTATCAAAATTCAATTCATATTTCTTAAAAGAAAATCTATCAAATCCAAAAGAAAATCCTTAACCGCCTACCAATTCAAAACCATGATATCAAAACCAGAAATAAAACCTCACATCTCTCAGAAGTTTAGAAGTTCAAGAGATTATGGAAAATAAATTAAAGAAAATCAGCGAAGAAATATTTTTACGCCTATGCATCCTTCAAAGCCTGTAAAGCCGCATTCTCCTTGTTCAGATCTTCAGTCAGCCTGGAAATCTTGTCTTCCTTCTCCATCACAGCATCATTGGGAAAGGGTATGTTATTTTCACATGAATCCTTAATAGCATTTATCTTCTTACGAATCCACTTCACGTTGAAGCCAAGTCTCTCAGAATTCTCCAAGTTAAACTCCCAATCAAAGAGTACATCTGGAGTTATGGAATTTCTGGCTCTAGTGCATATATTTCTTACAACACGCAAGAGTACACTTACCTGCATTTTTAAAGCATAAGCACGCCCAGGATTCATGTCGACAATTATATGACCGAATTTCTCCCAGATTTTCTTGTACAAACCCGCACATCCAATGGGAACGCTGAATCCACCAACTAACTCATGGTACAGGAGTGAGGCATCAAATTGAGGATTAAAGGAAACTCATGCACTTGGGTATTCGTGCACAACTATACGGTTTTCAATTACTGGAGCAGCTTCTACAATCAGGGCAACAGTTTCTTCAGTATCTTCCGCTGGTGTCCTGGATTCTTCTATCACTGAAGTAGCGACAATCTGGGTATCCATGACTTCATAAACAACACTTTAATGGCCTTGAGGTGTAGAGATACTTGCCTCCTTATCAATAATCTCAGGGTCGCTCGTTTCATCATTCTGGGTTCCTTCATTCTCAACTTCGGTATTTTGCACCTAATACGAAGATTACATGAGATTAGGATCATCCAAGCATGAAACCAAAATAAATCATGAAATACGGCATACAAGTGGTCTAACATCATCAAAGTCTTTCATTATACATGCTAGATGTCAGCAAATAACGTGAAAGTCACAAAATCACGTTTTACAATAAGCTCGCCTGAGAAGATTTTACACTGCCATGTACAACGTGATTAACTGGGAGAAATTGGTGAAGAATCAAGGGTCAAATTATATACCTTTCTCTTCGTATTGGTTTTACCTATAACATGTCAAAATTTCATGGCAATCGGATGAACGAGCAAAAAGATGTGGTCGAAACTCGGGACTACACGACAGCTGAAAAGTTCCTGAAAGTCTCCTGGATGTTTACTGTTTTGTCTATTTCGGCCCCTGAACGTGCTCAAAACTTAAAAATATTTTTTTTTAAAGCTCAAAAATTTCCTGGGATTGAATATGCATATGTGGATCGTGAAAATCTGACATCATACGAAGATTCTACAACGTTTTTCCTAAAAAACTGAGTTCTGAATTTGCTGGTGACGTATTTTCGGCAAAATTTGTCATATATTCACATACATTCTCATTCATGCACTCATAAATCAGCAGGTTTATACTTCTATGGATGAAATACAAGAGAAATACTTACTTGAGTGGTCTCCGAAGCATTCAAGGGATCGGAATTGCTCGTACCAACGTCGACAACTCCATTACCTTCATTTGGTTTTGAGCTCTGGGAGTTTTCTTCATTGCCATCCTTCGAACGAGAGTCACCAGTATTCTCCATGTCAATGGAATCATCCTCCTGGACATATCCTCAACAATTAGCATTTCATCCATAAGGCTCCATGATTAATATGGGAAGAGATACTTACAGCTTCTTCTTCATCGCTCAAGTCAGAAATTGTTTGCCCGGAAGCGAAGAACCGAAGACCATCAATACTTGACAGAGCGAAATTCTGCAACGGAATAACAATATCAGTTCCATGATACTAATAGTACGGGCGATAAAGGGTCACAATAAGGAAAATACTGGAAACTCACTAAAGCTCCAGCTGGGGGCTTTATATTATTGGGTAACAACCTATAACCCTTATGCCTGCCTTCTCCGCCATGAACAACCGCCTCAGTCTCTGATAAATATACACGGATTCGAGGTCTTACGATACGACCGTCCTGTGATGAATTTCAGTAACATAATCAGAATACAACTATTATGATTTTATGAAGATCATATAAAAAGTGTACCTGAGAGTATCCTGGAGACGATTTCCGCTTATCACCGGAGAGATACTTCAATCTTGGCCGACCAAAAATCATCTCATCAGAGAGACGATTCCTTACTAGAGGCTGACTGACTATCACGAATTCATGCAATCGCTTAAATTGATCGTCCCAGAAGTCTACATAACCTGGAGTCACATATGCGAATCTATCAGAGCAAGGGAACCAGTATTTACTTCCTTCCACATGTGTACGGTCCAAACGAGTCATGAGCTGCTCAACTGATGGTTTCCTCCTTCGACTAGTTGGAACGCACTGATCCATGCCCATTTGTCGAGCCTCTCTATCAATATTATACTCTTCCACTGAAAGTTTTCCGTACAAGACCGATAGCAAATGACCAGGGTGCAACTTAACATGAAAGATCTCTCACCATCGTTCAGATCCGCACCAGATGACAAACTCATGCTCTATCCAGTATTAAAAGTCATCGGCTGAGAAACGTAAGGAGGAAATGACACCCAAGGACAAAAATCGAACTCAGATTCATTATCCAACACATCAATGAGGTGCACCTTAGACCTAGACTGCTTATGACACCCAAGGACGAAAATCGAACTCATATTCGTTATCCAACACATCAATGAGGTGCACCTTATACCTAGACTGCTTTGTTGACCAACGCATGATCCTAGCATTATCTTTCTCAGGGAAAATATGGTGAGCGTCAGTATTCGGTCCTTGCAAAACACTACGCGGAATGGGTGCATAATTCTTGAAGTGCTTCCACATCAGAGCTTGAAGAAACATTGTGTTAGCATAACATTCAATCTTCATAAAGCTATTCGACACACTGGAGTCTATAACCAAAGAGTCTAAGTTGTAATACAAAGAGCCCAAGAACAAGCTACCTATCGGAAGTTGCTCACCTTGAGCCATCTTAATAGAAAAGGGGATCACGAAAGGCTTCAACAAGTTTCCACTGTCTTCAAAAACGTCTCTGGACAACCATAAACATAAGAAAGCAGCAATGGGTAGCATACTGTCGATAGGTTTATCAGAAACCTCATATTTGGGCCACCAGCGTGTCAACCAGAGAGCATAACATCCTTTACTGCCGGACTTATTTGCTACTTCTATTGCAGCTGTCAAGACATCAGAAACGGCGGTCTCCTCATCTGAAAGATCCCCAGGGAGATTGCCTGTGATTGGGAGATGCATCAGAGCTGTAACGTCTTCCAAGGTAATGGTAAACTCTCCCCATCTACATATGAATGTGTGAGTAGGAATACACCAGCGAGCAAGAAGATACACAATACCTCTTGCATCATGATAAATGAACAACTCTCCAGAAGCCTGAATAGCCCTTGTCACCTACGCCTGATCCAGCATGGCCCTCACATGAGGAAAACCCAACATATGCCTCGCCCATCTAGCAAACTTCTCCAAAGTCTCCGAGAAAGCTTAAATTCTATAATCGATGCAAGGAAGATCCCTCGTTCAAGACAAAACCAGATGACTGTATTAGGATTCATGAATTTCTTCTGAGTGACAGTCATAGGATTTATCAGAAGACGATATGCTGGAGATTTCAAATGTTCTTCAACTTCTGGAATATCTTCCTCGAAAAATGCATCATCTATGTTTGGGACGTTCTTAATCCCAGGAGTTTCGTCTTCATCTTAATCGACAGAAGTTTCATCCATACATGTCTCATATCTGGAGATGTCATCATCAACACACTTTCATTTCTTGAAGTGTCGTTATCTTGGGAGTTGGTCATCTTAAAGAAGTAGCTGCAAAAATTCACATTACATTCTACTTTAGTACACCATCCAGAATCAAGGAAATACTAGCGTCTAATGGTAACTCTTAACTCTTACCTTTTATACTTCCACTACCAATAGTGATAGTAATACTAGAGTTAACACCTCAAAATCGTTCGTTTCTTCGAAACCTACAAAAGACGAACAAAACTCAGAGTTTTCATAAAATCATGAAT
Source organism: Papaver bracteatum (assembly GCA_023529315.1). Taxonomy (NCBI): domain Eukaryota; kingdom Viridiplantae; phylum Streptophyta; class Magnoliopsida; order Ranunculales; family Papaveraceae; genus Papaver; species Papaver bracteatum. Next base: position 3,427,183 of record JAJJWX010000603.1, read on the forward strand.
ATTTCTACTGTGTGAACATTCACCATGGAATTACGAAAACTAAAACATTATTTCATCATAAATAATTGTTTACTTCTAATAAATATTGCACAAAACTCAAGTTTTGATTTTTTTTAAGAAAACAATATATATTTGCATATATGTATATCACGTAAATATATATAAAAAAAATATGTATATATTTTTCAACGTGAGCAAGGCTCATGAAAATAGAGATGTGGACACTCCACGGTTTTGAAAAAAAAAATCCATGAATAGACCATGGTTTTATAAAAAAAAAAAAAAAACTCTTCCTTCGTATCGTCATACGTCTTTGAAACGAAGGTTTATTTCAATTTGTGTGAGACCTCACACATTATAAGATAAAGTTTTGATTCACATGAAAGCTCATAAACAAAATTTTATCACTGGACACAAGTTCAGGTATGAAAAAAAAAACTTCTTCTTCGTATCATTATCAATAGTATAAAGCAGAGTTTAGCTAACTTTTCCTATCTGAGTGGTGGTCAGGATTTATCCTTGGCAATGATAAATCAAAGGCTGTGGTTATCCGTGCCACACCCTACAAGTTGCACACGTGATGTTCATTCCAATATTATGAATTAAAAATGAATACTCAAGTCAAGATATGGAATTTCAAAAATTATAACGGGGAGGTTCGAACTCATGACCTATTGTGTCATAAGAGTGGTCTCTAACCATTGTTCCACCTTGGTTGGAATTGATAGAAAAGATAAATCAACAGTGATTGTTTGTTCAACTTAAATATTAATTAGTATAAGTGTTTTATTAATTAGTATAAGTGATTTGTCTAGAGAGAAGATAAATCTATGGTTATGGTTTGTTCAACTTAAATATTAATTAATATAAGTGTTTTATTAATTGATGTCTCATTAATTTCTCATGATAAATGATTTATTAATTTTACATCATAAATATCCCTTAATTAATATTAATACATATCTCCATCAATAAATAATAATTTTGACAAAAATTATTTCAATAGATATTAGTGGTGGTGGTGGTGGTAGTAGAGGAAGAAGTAAGTGGTGGAAGCGGTGGAAGGTGTTACTTAGTGGTGGAGGCGGTAACATTAGTTTTGGTGGAACAAAAATAGTGGCGCTGGATGGTTTTAATGGCGGTGGTATTGGTTTTTTCTTTTTGAATCAAAAATAATAATTTTTTTACATGACGGGTAATATTGTATTGTGAAAAGTATAGTTTGTTGTTTTTGACACGATCAAAAAGGGAGGATAACAAGTACTTTTGGGATGATACCAAATCATATAAGACGAAATGGTTGTTTTTGGTACCACTGCTATCTTTGGTAACCGTTCGTACGCATGATTTTCAGTATTAACAAAAAACATATAGTTGAATAAATTAATTGACGACCTAAGTTTGTTAAATCTAAACTTTATACATGACGTGTGGGATTAAAAGTTATAAGTGTGCCCAATATTCTATGAGGGATGGAAAATGGTGGTGGTGGAGAAAGAAGTGATATCTGGTGGTTTGTGGTACTGGCCGGTTTTGATGAGTAGTAATTGACTATGTGTGCTTCTACAAAAGGATAACACTATAAATTATAAATGTGGTTGATCGTCTTAATGCTAATATAAACTCGGTTAAAATACATGAAAATTAAGAAGAAGAATTTTTTTTTTGGATGTCACGTTATATAATAAACTAGATCTTAACCCGTGCCATAACGGCACGGGATGTTTTGTCTCTAATACGATATTGTTCACATTCATCTTGCTTCATTTTATTCGTGAGTAATTATTTTGATATTCAAATAGGTTTTGGGAAACAAAATGGGTTACCTGATCTTTTTATTTTTTACTTAAGCATGTTATTCCAATTTCTTATCTGGACGGAGTAATAATGCTGTGCCAACATGAAAATAAAATAAAAAATACAGTAAATAAAAATATTCCCCATTTATTGTTCCATCATACCATAATTTCAAACTTCAAAAAGAATATTTCATCTAACAGTACATATACCTAAACTGCCAATCCAACTCCATGATGTTTATGAATACATTTGTTCCGAAATTATTGATAACTAAGGTTCTAAGGAGTGAAGCTAAAACCCATAATATTTTCCCTACTATAGATAAACACTATTTATTTATTTATTGCAAATGTGAGAGTTATAAAAATGAAGAACCCTTGGCTATTGGAAGGCTGAGATATACACATGTGTGTTGAAAAAATAAACTTATAATAGTAAATCAAAACATGTGTAAGATTCTTTCTCAATCATATTGATAACATAAAATTGAAGAAATTCGTGGATAAAAAGTTTTCACACCAACTATGCTAAATAGTGCATGAATGACGTTCTCACATCTAGTGTTAATCAAGTAATTTGGAGTTTTAAAGAGCATAGTCATATTGATATTTGTATATACATAAATTCAACTAACCTTCCGAAGAAAAATTATTAGTTTCAATGTAGAGCCGACACAAACTTCTGTCGCCTTCAATGTATACAACACACATCTGGTTTAATCGGCCTTGAGATTAAATAAATACCCCAACATTAGTCAAATAATGTCTACAAATACGGGATCGAAACAAAGTGCTAATGGGAAAAATGAGAGACTAACATCAATTCTACAAAGAAAATACCCTATATGTATCAAAGTTTGTTAACCAAACATGTATTCAAATTAAAAAGTCATCAACTTAACACAAAAATATAAAAGAACCCAAGTTAAATCAATACTTGCATAAACAAAACTTATAAGAGAATTTTGTAATTATTAAATACCTTTAAAATCACTATTATAGATTTAATTGCATGCCTCGTTAAAAACTACGGTAGGACGAAATCACCAGATTAATCTGTAGAAATTTCACTGGATATGTAGCAATTCAGAGAAGTTTACACTGGTGGTGATGCGTTCCATATAAGTGTTGTTCGATTGATTATTTTTTTAAGAAGGTTTCGGTTTTCATTGGAGAAACCGAGAGGGAGCGTTTCATTATATTCATTATCATTCAGAAATCCAAGACCAACTCACCCTATGCTTACGGGATCTCAATACAACCTTAGATTTATCCATTGGATGGAGAAACCTTGATACTAAATATGTAGTTTTTAATGTTATTTATTATATAACGTAACATCCAAAAAAAAAAATTTTCTTCTTAATTTTCATGTATTTTAACCGAGTTTATATTAGCATTAAGACGATCAATAACATTTCTAATTTATAGTGTTATCCATTTGTAGTAGCACATAATTAACATAGTCAATTACTACTCATCAAAATCGGCCAGTACCACAAACCACCAGATATCACTTCTTTCTCCACCACCACCATTTTCCATCCCTCGTAGAATATTGGGCATACTTATAACTTTTAAACCCACACGTCATGTATAAAGTTTAGATTTAACAAACTTAGGTCGTCAATTAATTTATTCAACTATATATTTTTTGTTAATACTAAAAATCATGCGTACGAACGGTTACCAAAGATAGCAGTGGTACCAAAAACAACCATCTTGTCTTATATGATTTGGTATCATCCCAAAAGTATTTGTTATCCGCCTTTTTTTATCGTGCCAAAAACAACCAACTATACTTTTCACAATACAATGTTACCCTTCATGTAATTTTTTTTTTTTTTTTTGATTCAAAAAGAAAAAACCAATACCACCGCCATTAAAACCATCCAGCACCACTATTTCTTCCACCAAAACTAATGTTACCGCCTCCACCACTTAGTAACACCTTCCACCGCTTCCACCACTTACTTCTTCCTCTACTACCACCACCACCACTAATATCTATTGAAATAATTTTTGTCAAAATTATTATTAATATTAATTAAGGGATATTTATGATGTAAAATTAATAAATCATTTATCATGAGAAATTAATGAGACATCAATTAATAAAACACTTATACTAATTAATATTTAAGTTGAACAAACCATAACCATAGATTTATCTTCTCTCTAGACAAATCACTTATACTAATTAATAAAACACTTATACGAATTAATATTTAAGTTGAACAAACAACCACCGTTGATTTATCTTTTCTATCAATTCCAACCAAGGTGGAACAATGGTTAGAGGCCACTCTTATGACACAATAGGTCATGAGTTCGAACCTCCCCGTTATAATTTTTGAAATTCCATATCTTGACTTGAGTATTCATTTTTAATTCATAATATTGGAATGAACACCACGTGTGCGACTTGTAGGGTGTGGAACGGAGAACCACAGCCTTTGATTTATCATTGCCAAGGATAAATCTTGACCACCACTCATATAGGCAAAGTTAGCTAAACTCTGCTTTATACTATTGATAACACTAAAAACTACATATTTAGTATCAAGGTTTCTCCGTCCAATGGATAAATTTAAGGTTGTATTGAGATCCCGTAAGCAGAGGGCGAGTTGGTCTTGGATTTCTGAATGATAATGAATATAATGAAATGCTCCCTCTCGGTTTCTCCAATGAAAACCGAAACCTTCTGAAAAAAATAATCAATCGAACAACACTTAGATGGAACGCATCACCACCAGTGTAAACTTCTCTGAATTGCTACATATCCAGTGAAATTTCTACAGATGAATCTGGTGATTTCGTCTTACCGTAGTTTTTAACGAGGCATGCAATTAAATCTCTAATAGTGATTTTAAAGGTATTTAATAATTACAAAATTCTCTTATAAGTTTTGTTTATGCAAGTATTGATTTAACTTGGGTTTTTTTATATTTTTGTGTTAAGTTGATGACTTTTTAATTTGAATACATGTTTGGTTAACAAACTTTGATACATATAGGGTATTTTCTTTGTAGAACTGATGTTAGTCTCTCATTTTTTCCGTTAGCACTTTGTTTCGATCCCGTATTTGTAGACATTATTTGATTAATGTTGGGGTATTTGTTTAATCTCAAGGCCGATTAAACCCAATTTGTGTTGTATACATTGAAGGAGACAGAATTTTGTGTCGGCTCTACCTTGAAACTAATAATTTTTCTTCGGAAGGTTAGTTGAACTTATGTAGATACAAATATCAATATGACTATGCTCTTTAAAACTCCAAATTACTTGAGTAACACTAGATGTGAGAACGTCATTCATGTACTACTTAGCATAGTTGGTGTGAAATCTTTTTATCCACAAATTTCTTCAATTTTATGTTATCAATATGATTGAGAAAGAATCTTACACATGTTTTGATTTACTATTATAAGTTTATTTTTTCAACTCACATGTGTATATCTCAGCCTTCCAATAACTAAGGGTTCTTCATTTTTATAACTCTCACATTTGCAAAAAATAAATAAATAGTGTTTATCTATAGTAGGGAAAATATTATAGGTTTTTGCTTCACTCCTTAGAGCCTTAGTTATTAATAATTTCGGAAAAAATGTATTAATAAACATCATGGAGTTGGATTGGCAGTTTAGGTATATGTACTGTTAGATGAAATATTATTTTTGAAGTTTGAAATTATGGTATGATGGAACAATAAATGGGGAAATTTTTTATTTACTGTATTTTTTATTTTATTTTCATGTCGGCACAACATTATTACTCTGTCCAGATAATAAATTGGAATAACATGCTTAAGTAAAAAATAAAAAGATCAGGTAACCCATTATGTTTCCCAAAACCTATTTGAATATCAAAATAATTACTCACGAATAAAATGAAGCAAGAGGAATGTGAACAATATCGTATTAGAGACAAAACATCCCGTGCTGTTACGACACGGGTTAAGATCTAGTCATTCTTTAAAACGAGGGTTTATTTTGGTTTCGTGAAAATTCACCTTTTTCATGATAAAACTTTGGGTCACATGAAAGCTCATAAACATAGTTTTATCACTGGACCTAAATATTCATATATGAAGAAAAATTTCTCCTAAATCAGGGATTATTATTAGTTTTCAAAACTAACAATCGAACGAACATACGTTTTCAAAAACGAAGGTTTCTCAACAAAAACTCATGATAATGTATACACATGTATATATAAACTCAAACATGATCAATTCATAGAACTCATGAACATCAGCAAACATCAAAAAATAAATAAAAATAATAATTGAACGCACCTGGTCGGCGCCGGTCGGACGGTGCTAGCTCCGGTCGGACGGGCAGTGATGTTCCGACGATTTTTCTCCTGCTGCTCCTGATGCTCGGACGTGAAGATGATGATGGTGGTCGGTCGTGTGGGAGGAAATAATAAAAAAGAGGATTTAATTCCTTTTATACCTAATTTTATTTCCAAAACCTAATTCCTTAAGGATTTCCTTTTCGAGGCCGGCCCGTGAATCCTAAACCAACCCAGGTTCCACCATCGAATCAGCGGTTCTATACCAATTTATGTTCACTAAACGACACTCTATCATGCCACTAGGATTTTCATTCAAGACATGGTATGCTCGTACTATCGAAATCCGGTAACGTCTTAACTTACGACTAAGTTCAATTACTGATATTGTTTATGACCGGAAAATCACCATTCAATGCTGACTGAGGAACACAGCCTTCCTCACTAAGCAGGGGACTTAATGTAGATGGTGGATTTTCGACAAATGCTAAAATCGTAAACCCATAATTAGACGAACCTCTGATCCAGCAGTCAGACGTGAGTATTGAGACACAGATCTCTCATCGAATCCTCTTATTGAGAATACATCCTCTCATAGTACATGTAGATATCTAGTCTCACGGCCAGACAACAGTATATCTCATGAATACTGAACACTTCAGTAATAATTTCTATATAGTATCACATGATGGACGGCTCCTTAACAGCTTGCTCTGCTAGTATAGAGCGATAACGTCTTCAGGATAGAAACAATGAGTTTACCCTGACTATATAAAGGATATGAAGCTCCAAAAAGCTCATATCGGAATAATTAATGCTCCTAGACAGCTTGCTCTGCTAGTATAGAGCCATAAGTTAATTATTCCTAAATTCTTGGATTCATCCACAGAATTTCCGAAAATATTCAAATATTTTCGCAGATATTTCATTACTGCAAACCATGGTTCTTCCCAGCAGAAATCCATGGGTTAGTAACAAATATTCAACGCACGGGCATCGGAGCTACCTCTGAGTAAGCCATGTCTCAAAAGGTGTAAGTGTATTCAGCAACGATGCATTAACCATCACCGCACGAACGAGTATTTCAAAATACGACGAAACGATGAACCTATGCAAAATAGGGAAAAAATAATAAATAATCAAAATATTAACCAAGGCACTGGGAGTATGGGACCACTGACTAGACGACCGTGCCATGGCCAATCCCATGCCAGCTTAATATTTTCCTTAATCTGATGAAAATCCTCTCATTTGAACAAATATCCTTCGTTTTGAGGAAACTCCTCAATTCCGTGGTGCTTCCTTCGCACGGAGGAAATAATATAAAATTAGGGAAAATATTGTGGGGACGTGATCATTAGCCAACCGGCCATGCCTTGATCCCGTCCGGCCCCATGCCTCGTTGTTCCTCATTATTTTATTATTATTTCCCTAGTTTCATGAAAATTCCTTCATCTCATGGTATTTTTCAAAAAGTACATGAAAAATAATATAAAATTAGGGAAACCCGTGGGACCGGGCCCCAGGCGGTCCCACAGTCCCTTTATTTTATTATTATTATTTTTAGGATTTCCTTCATCCCATGAAACTCCTTGATTTCATGATATTTCTCTCAAATTAGGAAAACTCCTTCAAATCATGGAAAAATATATAAAATATATAAAAATTAGGGAAACTCATGGGACCGTGCCCAAGCCGGTCCTACACACCCATGTTTTTATTATTTTAATATTATTTTATTCCTTGATCCAATGAAAACTCCTTCACTTCAAGGAAAACTCCTTAATTTCAACAAATTCCTTAATTTCATGATATTTTCATAAATTCATAAAAAATAAGTAAAAAATACCATGGGACCGTGGTCACTGGCCGCCCGGCCATGCATTGGCCTCGGTGGTCCCATGATTCATCATTATTTTATTTCATAATCATTTTCCTTCATTCCATGAAGTTTTCCTAGTTTCAGCAAAACCCTAATTTTGTCATATTTTCCTCAAATGGTCGCTCAAAAGCGCACCAGAAAATATCAAAATTCTCAGGACTGAGACACAGACGTCTCAAAGATGAAAGCATGTTACCTTAACCGACCAGGGTTGGATTTTTGGCTTGAAATGATCCGGTCTCACATATTTTCGTGATTTGACCTAATTTGCGCAATTGCACGTATTGGGTCAAAAAACTCTTCGAATAATTTCAGAATTTGACGGAGTGATCGTCATTCGATCCCGTGACCACCCTGGGACGGTTTCATGACCCCTTAGTCGGTCCCTTACCTCTTCATAATTAATTAGGTTTTATCACCTAAGGCTCAGACGAGCATTTTTCGAATAAATGATTAAACTAGCATTTGATCATTCTTTCATCAAAAAATCACCAACTCTTCAAGAGACCTTGGTATTTGCTCACACGAGCATATGGGAGTTTTATGGTCGACCCACGGTCCCATGAAGTCAGTTCTCCTTCATTCTGTGGTTAATTTTCAAATAAACCATCAATTGATCAAATTATGGTTTCTGAGTCCATGGATCATAATTCCAGATTCAAACACTAATAACTTTACGACAATCTCATGATCAGTATTCTTATTAATTATGCTTGGTTCAACTACCAGTATTTTTATTAATATTTTATTTTGGTCACGCTGCTAATAATTCATCAAACGAGAGACACTTGCTCAGAGGAGCAATATTTGCTCAAACCAAGGAATGTTGATTCAACTATTGATATCCAACAATTTATCTAATGAGCAACACTTGCTCACCTCAACATAAGAATTACACCACTGTCTCAGAGACACGTTCAATTCATGAGTTTCAGAACATTTTACAAAATCTTGTTCAACTCAATACATGGACTCATCGTCCCATTAAATCATGAAGTCAACAACTGACTAATCAACCACGAGACGTCAATCGTGTCATTTGGGGGGATATCAACTAGGGTTTTGGTCTGGCAGTCTACGGCACGTGTGTTCAAACACACGATGGAATATGAGCAAGTCGTGCAATCAGTTGAAGGAATTAACTAAGTAGTGGATGGTAAATCAACCAAGTCTCCGCACTTTGAGTAACTGGTTTCAAACACGATTTCCACTTCCCCACTCTTTGATTCCATCAACCGTCACACTTTATGGGATGCTCCATGATCCATATTTTGTGTAATACTGTGAGACTCCGTATTGTGTCTTATGTCGAGCACTAGACAACCAAGTTGATTATTTTTGTGATTATCATAGTTGTATTCCGTAAGGTACTTTACGTCGAGTATGAACTAAAATAATCATCCTGTGTGGTTATTTAGTTATCGTTCCATAAGTTTTTCTTATGTTTTAGCTTCTCTTTGACTGGGTTGGTTATTTATGATTAACTTAGTCATTGCTCCATATAATTTTCTTATGTCGAGTGTGGCCAATTAAATTGATTACTTTTGTAATTAGTTTGGTTGAGTATAGCAATTAGATTATTTGCGAGTTTTCTTGTGATTAATCTAATTGATTTATTAAGTCTCCATAAGTTTACTTGTGTTGAGCATATTTAGTCAAATTAATCTTGGTTCGCTTGGGTTAATATGATTGAATATTTCTTGTTGGATTCCAAATTCATACTTGTATGTAATTTGTTGAGTCCAAAGAAATCCTTCTTTTCTTTTTGAAATTAAGGTCGCTCTTGTTGTTCCTTTGGGAATGACATTTTATGGGGGTGAGTTCTTTTGAACTTGTGCTTAATTGCCAAATCTTTATGGGGTGTGCGGCTGTGGAATATTAGAGGGGTTATCTTGCATCTTTATAAACTCCTTGATGAATGCATTTAGCTTCGGATTTATGATTGCATCTAAACAAGATGATATACATTTACCTTTGGTCATGAAATGTCTCTTACGGAAATTTCATTAGGATCCCGTTCTTGTACCTTTGCCAATTTTATTGACAAAAAGGGGGAGAATTAATATGTAGTTCACACTACAAATAGATATGGTTTTCGGATCATTATGTAAGGGGGAGTGGTTTCCATGTGAGATGGAGTATTGACTAAGGGGGAGTGAAGTATCACCACCATAGTATTGTTGCTGAAGTTGTGATGCAATTGGACTTTGACACTGTGTAATAATACTATGACACTGTATAACAATGATTGAGAACCGATGCTTTTCTCATTGTTATAGCTACGAATTTTCAACAACGATGATGCTAAACTTACAACCTTTGGGATCATTGGACTACTTGGAAGTGACGAAGATTTCGAGTATTGTTGAATATTAGACATGTGGAATAGTAGCTACAGAGTTTATTTATATATTTTTTGTATTCCATATGTATTAATTGTTTTGTCACTAAAATTGACAAAGGGGGAGATTGTTTGAGCATTGCTTGGCCGAACTCGCATGCATTGCTATCTCAAGCATGTTTGTCAATGTTAGTGATCAAAACTATAAAGTCTTGATTTCTAGTCTACTATAGCTAAGGTCTCGGACTAGGATATAAAGTGTAGTTGAGCTCAACAACTCCATGGCAATTGTTTGTACCCTATTAAAATAGTGTACGTGCGTACCGCACAAGCTATTTGGTATTGATAAAATACGGTTTATTATGGAAACCGGTGGGTTTATGGTAGAAACCCACATGGCTTATTATAGAGGCTTAACCGGTGGGTTTATGGTAGAAACTCACATGGCTTATTATAGAAGCTTAAACAATGGGTTTGTTGTGGAAACCCACATGGCTTATTAAGCCTGGATTTGGTTTAATAGGGAAACCAATGGGTTTATTATGGAAACCCACTAGGCTTATTATTGAAGCCCAAAAGTCTTGAATAATTATTTATTTATAATTATTAATATTATTTAAGATAAATGCAAGATCCTAAATAAAAGAGGATAACTATCTGAAATATTTATAATTATTATTCAAGATAATTCTTATTTAAGATAAATACGAATTATGATAAACATTGAAAAGGATAACAAATTTTATCATGAATCTGGTTGTGATTAGGGATTTATACAGATTGGGGTTGTTATTTGGATAACTATTGGAACACTAAAGCTACATCTATTTTCTGTCTATATATAGAGGCTAGATTTCAACCAAAAAGGTACACATTTTCTATTCATTTTCTCCATAACTTACTTGCATAGAACTCTTGTTGATTTTAGCATCAGAGTGTCTTTGCAGGTACCCCCACCATTTTCAATCAATGATTCTTTGAAGAATCTAATCAACGGTGGCGATTCGATCATCATACACACATCTCGAAGATTGTTGGGGTGATTAATTTTGCACCAACATATTTTGGCGCCGGCTAAGGGGATCACGAGAAAACATCGTGTTCTCCAAGTAAAAGAAGTTATTCCCAAGCGATTTTCGAAACTAGGGTTTCAAAATCATTGTTAACTAAAAAGTTGCAGAAAGATCACAACGTTTCCGAAAATCCCAGAAAGATCACAACGTTTCTGAAAATCCAAAAAGATCACAACTTTTCTAAAAATCCAGAAGGATCGCAACTTTTCTAAAAGTCTCAGAAAAATTACAACTTTTCATAAAGTCTCGGAAAGATCATAACTTTTCTGAAAGTCCCAGAAAGATCGTAACTTTCCAGAAAGTAGCTGAAAAGCCTCACCCAACCAACACAACGATGAATACATCGGGAGTAAATGATAGGTGTTGTAAAACACCTAATTTTATATCTAGTATTTATGCTTTCTTTGCTATTATCCTTGGGAATTGCATCTCTTATGTTTAGTTTTGAGTTATTAGGTGCAATGGAGTCATTGGGAGCAAAAGAAGGAGAAAATGTCTATTTGGAGCGTAAAAGGCAAAGAGGCCAATTCACATGGGAGCTATATTTGGAGCGGGCTGAGTTTCACAAGGAGGAGATGAAGAATGAACCGTCAGTTTGCCATAACTGACAGTTGAGCAAGAAGCAAATGGGTTATCACTTATCTGGAACTGACAGGCCAAATTATTTGAGTTACCCCTTATCTGCCTAACCTGGGTGGCTGTATCCACTCTTCTACACCAACCCTAAAATTTAGAGAAGGATTATTTGTTTTTATCATTACCTTACCTAAAATTCAGAGTAAAAAATCATTCTTCTTCTTCTGTCTGAAAATGGCGTCTGTTGTATGTCTGAGATGCACAAATCATGAATCGGAGAAGAGATTGACTGGGTGTGATTCTCTGTTGTTTGTGTGTGAATTCAGAAGTGAGTGATCATAAAACTGTTGGTGGTGATAAACTCAGGGGGTTTCGTTCAATTTCGAGTTGGTAGAGCAGCTGTTGCTGTAATGGACTCTTAAACAACACAGAGAGAAGAAGATGGTGATGAGAAGTCAATAAAGAACAGATCGATGGGAGTTTTTTTTGCTAATTGAATCTGAGAAGAATGTTAGGGTTTGGTGGATTGCATCTTCTAATGATTGGTATAGGCGGAGATTTGGGAATGGATGAACTGAGATGGGTTTAGCTGGAATTGAAGTTCCAGTATGGTTGAGGCTGCTATATTTCAGAAGATGAATTAGGATTTGAAGCTGTGATATAAAGGATGAACAGATTTGAATGGGAAATGAGCTGCTGGTTAAATTTAGTTGCTGGTTGTAATCGATAGATGTTTATCAAAGGGTTTGGCTATGAAATTCAGGTCAAGAAGGAAATACAAATGGGGGTTATGCTGTGTGTTGTTCTTGAATGTAATTTGAATCTAAGTTGGTTATGGAGGCAGTGAAGAGCTAAACCTGTAGATGTTATAGGAAGGATTAAATGTGGTTTTGGTTGAATCTCGAGATGGGACAGCAGATGGTCTTGATGGTGATGATCTCATGGAATAATGGTAGTGAATTCTGATGTTGTGTGGGAGTTTGAGTTGCAATTAGAGTGAGGCAGGTGGAAGGTAGTGATGCTGATGCTTTAGCCTTAGGTTGATTAGAGAATGGGTTGAAGAATTGATGGTAAGGAATTGATGTTGCGGCTGTCGGTAAATTGTAAAGCAAGTTGAGAAGATAGAATTGCAGCTACTTGTAGTGATTGCTAGGTACTGGTACAATCGCAGGAATTGATGCTTGAGAATTAGATGTATGTCTAGGTTACAAGTAATGGCAGGTGGAGAAAGTGCTGGTGCTTGCAGGTTAACTATAGTGGAGATGCAATAGAAGGTTTTTGATGATTGTCAATGGTTTGGTTGTCTTCTTGTGCAACTGAAGTTGTAGTATGCATGCATTTAAGTGGTGAATGCAGTAGCCGCTGAAGAGTTGAACTGAAGCATTGCAGGTGGTTGTCAAGAACATGAATATGGATTCAATTACAGAAGGACAAGATTTGAGCATAGATATGGGTAGTAAAGCTGTGTTGCATCTGAGTGGTAAGAGAAGATTGAGTTGTTGTGATAGCTTGGTAGTAAAGCAGTGGAGGTATGGCACTCACTGAGGAGACAGGGAGGTTGCGATGAAGCTACAGGCAAGCGTTGGTGATGCAGTTATTGTAGCAGAGCTTATACCAACTCAGCCATTCAGTTGAGCTAAACTCCTGACACACTGAGATTGACCGAGTTGACTGACTATGACCGGTGACCGGGTGGATTTTTCCGGTCACCGGAGATACTTTTCCGGTGCCGAAATCCGGAAAACTTCCGGCCGGTAACACAGTTTTCCGACGAGCAGTTTCTGGGACAGAATCTCACATGGGTATTTCACACACATGAGCTGGGTGGACTTCTTGTTATTGGACTTTGGGCTTTGAAGACCTAATTTTGGAAAGTTGAAAAGCTATAAAAGGAAAAGTTTCTATTCTTTTGGGAGGATACATCATTCTACTGGAGTTTTGGAGGAGAGCAGCAACTAGGGTTTGATTTCATTTATTTTTCATGTTCTTCATTTTATTTTTGATTATGATTATGATGAACTCAAAAGTTATGAGTAGCTAAACAATTAATATTGGTTATGGGATAAAGTGGATTTCACAAATAAGATTTGATTCAATGCATTAGTTTTGTCTCAGTAATTTATTGTTTATGATTCATGGTTTATTTTGTATATGATTTGATTGTTTGTTTGGTTGAGTCCGGAATCAATCCGATTAGCATTCATTTCTAAATCTATATTAGGGTTTTCAATACGAAAAAGTTGTTTATCCCTGATTCTAAGTAGCGTAATTGTGGGTAGTGCTTGTAGTGATATCTCTTACTAGTCACAGATGAATCATCACCTTGATTAAATTGAATTAGTGCTTTTACACATTTTGATTGCCTTGATTAGTCTTATTCCATAGAACTTATTGCTTTTAGGGATTTAAATCTAATTGTGCTTTTACACTGTAGGTTGCTTTCTAGGAAGAATTCACATATGCATCTTTTAATGTGGTTGTGATGAAATCAGGGAATTAGCGGGATATACTTGCAATCAAGGTATCCTAGGACTTTTAGTAAATGAGAGATTAAAATTTCAATTCTAGTCATTGATGAAAATATATGTTTGTGAATGAAACTATCCCGTGACCAATATATTCTCCTTATTGATTATTTTAATACTTTATTGCTTTCAATTTATTTTTATTGCTTTGAAATATCAAAAACCCCCCATTGGTTACTAAGAAATTGAAAATTTGCATAACAACAAAAGCCTCTATGTGGATACGAACTCTTTCTTATCGCATACTACTTTTATTTTAGTTAAGTAAGAAAGTGAAATTATATTTGACCGGCTGACAACCGAACAAAATTTTTCCTCCGTTGATGGGGAGGCATACGGCTTGTTATCAAGTTTTTAGTTTTTTTTTTAAATAATTTCTGCTTTTATCTTTGTTTTTCGTTTCTTGTCTTAATTCTCACTTGTTTGCGAGAATTGTTTTCGGGTACCTAATCCCTGGCTTCTAAAGATTGGAACTATCCAAGGTGTGGGATATCTACTCGAAGAGGCACAATACTCTAACCAATTCAAGACACAACAAAAGAACAAGAATTATAAGTGGAAGAAGAGTTACAACTAGAAGAAAAACAAGAGGTTCCATTCGTAGAAGAACTACTAGTTGAAGAAGAAAAAGCAATGGGTGATGCAAATCATACACTCAAGGACTTGGCTTCTCATAGGCTTGATGCACAACAATGGTGTATCCAAACAAACTCAACTTTCGAGATCAAGCCGGGGTTTCTTAGAGAGTTACCAAAGTTCCATGGCATGGTGAATGAAGACCCAAACAAGCATCTTATGGAGTTCCATACCATTGTCAAGGCCATGCTTCCAGCGGAGACTGATGCTGATGGTGCAATGTTGAAAGTTTTTCCATTTTCTATGGTGGACATCGCTAAGGATTGGTTGTATTGTTTGCCATATGGAAGTGTCACTACATGGAACGGGTTGAAGAAACTCTTTCTAGAGAGGTATTTTCCCGCGTCAAAGGCTACTCAAATTCGCAAAGAGATATGTGGGATAAAGCAAAATATGGGAGAATCATTGTATGAATGTTTGGAAAGATACAAAAGATTGGTGGCAAGTTGTCCACACCACCAATTCAGTGATGCTATGATAATCCAATACTTCTACGAAGGTCTTCAATCAAGTGATAGATATCTTCTTGATACAGCGGGTGGTGATGCATTAGTGAACAAGACGGTGGCCCAAGCTACCGAGTTGATTGAAAGCATGGATGCAAACTCACAACAATTCTACACAAGAAGTGAACCAATGGTTAGGCGAGTGCATGAAGTTAGTGATTCATCATCATCACACCTTGATCAAAGGATGGACAATATGGAGAAAATGATGCAAAAGATGGTTGCGGTTATATTATCTTCATATGGTGAAGACTTGGATCAAGCTAGTGCGGTTTTTCCAAATCATCAAATACGGTATGATCCCTACTCCAACACCTACAATCTGGGATGGAGAGATCATCCAAATTTCAGCTATGCCAACAAGCAGGGTGCGGTTCAACAACCTACTTTCAACCATCCAAGTGGATTTCAACCGTAACAACAACAACAATTTCAGCAACCACAACAACCGATACAAAACTAAGGTTCTGATATCGATGCAGAGTTACAAACAATGATGCAAGGTATTTCTACCATGTTTAAGGAAAGTAAAAAAGAAACTAAGAGTGCTATCAAGGAGTTGCAGACTCAAGTGGGCTCCATGGCGATTTATATCAACAAATTGAAGGCACAAAATAGTGGGAGACTCCCTTCTCAACCCATTAACCCAAAAGATGGTGTTAATGCTATTACGTTGTGAAGTGGTACACAACTTGTGCAACCCAAAGTTGCTGATTTGGGTGAGGAAGAAGCTCCAAAGGAGTCGGTTTTGGAGGAAAAGAGGGATGAAATTCCCCGAACACCCGAGGTACCTACTCCTAACTCTAAAACTCCGGTTTCTACTTATGTTCCTCCTATACCTTTTCCTCGTAGATTTGCAAGTTCTAAAAAGGCGGAATTAGAAAAGGAAATTTTAGATGTTCTTAAGAAGATTCATGTGAACATAACACTCATTGATGCCATCAAGCAAGTTCCCAAGTATGCAAAAGTGTTGAAGGACTTGTGTACCAATAAGCAGAGGCTCAAAGGAAATGAAGTGCTAAGTGTGGGGGAGAATGCTTCGGCAATCTTACAACACAAACTCCCACTGAAATACAAGGATCCCGGTATATTTGACATTCCCGTCACAATTGGTAACACCACTTTTAACAAAGCAATGTTAGACTTAGGTGCATCCGTTAATGTTATGCCGACATCCATGTATAATTCACTTAATCTAGGTCCTTTGAAAAAGGCTGGAATTGTGTTGCAATTAGCTGATCGCTCTAATGTTTACCCAATGGGTATTGTTGAGGATGTTCTTGTGCAGGTTAATCAACTTGTATTTCCAGCTGAATTTTGTGTGTTAGAGATGGATGAAGGTTCACCGGACTCGTCTCTTCCATTGCTACTTGGGCGTCCCTTCATGAAAACGGCTAAAACCATCATTGATGTAGACAAGGGAACGTTGACTATGGAGTTTGATGGAGAAATAATATGTTTCAACATTTTCGAAACGATGAGATATCCTAGCGATGTCCACTCTTGTTTCTCCGTTGATGTTATGGATGCATTAGCACAACAAGTGTTTGAATTGAATGGTGATGATGCTTTGAAAACTGTTTTAACTACATCCATGGATGATGGTGTAGAGTGTGGTAATGAAGTCAAGGAATCCCTTGGTGATCTTAACTCACTACAAGGATGTCCGGAAACTCATAATATCGCTTTTATTTCTTTACCATGCAGTGATGAAAAGCTTTTACCTTCTATTGTTAAATCTCCAAAGTTGGAGAAACCTCTTCCAAGTCACTTAAAGTACTTGTACTTGGGTGACAATGAAGAGTTACCTGTGATTTTTTCTAACGAGCTTAGTGAATTACAAGATCAAAAACTTCTAAGGGTGCTAAGGAAGCACAAGACGGCCATATGATGGACAATTGCTGATATCAGGGTATAAGCCCTGCCGTTTGTATGCATAAGATTCGTTTGGAGGACGATGCAAAGCCTACAGGGGAAGCGCAACGTCGTTTGAACCCTCCTATGATGGAAGTTGTGAAAAAGGAGATACTCAAGATTTTGGAAGTGGGTGTTATCTACCACATATCCGACAACAAGTGGGTCAGCCCGGTACAAGTTGTACCAAAGAAATCAGGTGTAATGGTGGTAGAGAATGATAAGAACAAACTTGTCCCAACTCGTGTGCAAATCGGTTGGAGGGTTTGTATTGATTATAGAAAGTTGAATGCCACTACTAGGAAGGATCACTTTCCTTTACCCTTTATTGATCAAATGCTTGAACGTTTAGCTGGACATTCGTATTATTGTTTTCTTGATGGTTATTCAGGGTACAATCAGATTGTGATAGCACCGGAGGATCAAGAGAAAACCACTTTCACTTGTCCTTTCGGTACTTTTGCGTATAGAAGGATTCCTTTTGGATTATGCAATGCTTCAGCTACCTTTCAAAGGTGTATGGTAAGTATCTTTTCTGAGTATGTTGAAAACATCATTTAAGTGTTTATGGATGACTTTAGTGTCTTTAGTGATTCATTTGACCTTTATTTGAACAACTTGTCATTAATCCTTGAACGATGTGTTGAAACAAACCTTGTGCTGAATTGGGAGAAGTGCCATTTTATGGTAACTCATGGCATAGTTTTAGGCCATATAATATCTTCTAAAGGCTTGGAAGTTGATAAATCTAAGATAAAACTTATTCGTGCTCTAACCACTCCCACTACGGTGAGGGAGATACGCTCTTTTCTCGGACATGCAGGTTTTTATCGTAGATTTATCAAGGATTTTTCCAAGATAGCATCACCATTTTGCAACTTATTGCAAAAAGATGTGGTTTTTAACTTTGATGAAAAGTGTATGGCGGCATTCAATCGTTTGAAAGAACTTTTGATTTCAGCCCCTATCATTAAACCACTGGATTGGAGCAAGCCTTTTGATCTCATGTGTGATGCAAGTGACTATGCGGTTGGTGCGGTGCTTGGGAAACGTGTGGGGAAGATAACTCATGCTATTTATTATACTTCTAGAACGTTAAATGAGTCCCAACAAAACTACACAACCACTACAAAGAAGTTGTTAGCAATTGTATTTGCATTGGAGAAATTTCGCTCTTATCTAATTGGTACAAAAGTTGTTGTCTTTTCTGACCATGCAGCACTTAGGTACTTGCTAATGAAGAAAGAAGTGAAACCGAGGCTCATACGATGGATTCTACTCTTGCAAGAGTTTGATATTGAAATCAAAGACAAGAAAGGAATTGAGAACACCGTTGCGGATCACTTGAGCCATCTTGCTGTGGACAAGGAAGCTAACCCACTGCGTGAAAGTTTCCCGGATGAGCAACTATTCTCAATTGCCTTAAGAGAACCATGGTATGATGATATTGTGAATTACTTGGTAACTAAACAAATCCCAAGGAACTTGTCTCGTGCTGAGAGGGAAAAACTTAAGAGGTTAGGGAACCAATATATATGGGATGATCCATACTTATGGAAACATGGCAGCGACCAAGTAATAAGAAGGTGCGTTCCCGAATATGAGTTTAATTCTATCTTGACATTTTGTCACTCTTATGCTTGCGGAGCACATTTTGGAAGTAAGAGAACCGCTCACAAGGTACTTGAAAGCGGTTTCTATTTGGCCAACCTTGTTTAAAGATGCATACACATTTTGTACAACTTATGATAGGTGCCAAAGAACAGGCAATCTAGGTGCCCGAAATCAAATGCCACAAACTTTTATTCAATTTATTGAAGTTGATGTATGGGGTATTGATTTTATGGGTCCTTTTGTCAACTCTCATGGGAATTTTTACATCTTACTTGCTGTTGATTATGTATCTAAATAGGTGGAAGCTAAGGCCACCCCAACTAATGATTCCAAGGTTGTTTCAGATTTTGTGCAAGCTAATATTTTTGCAAGGTTTGGAATTCCAAGAGCCATAATTAGCGATGGGGGTTCTCACTTCAAAAACAGGATTTTACAAAGCTTGTTGAAGAAGTACAATGTGTCGCACAAGGTTGCAACACCTTATCATCCCCAAACAAACGGACAAGCCGAGGTTTCTAACCGGGAGGTGAAATCCATTCTAGAAAAGGCAGTGAATCCAACAAGGAAATATTGGAGCATGCGACTAAATGATGCTTTGTGGGATTATAGAACCGCATACAAGACGCCTATTGGGATGTCTCCCTTTAGGCTTGTGTATGGTAAACCTGGTCACTTACCCATGGAGATTGAGCATAAAGCGTTTTGGGCTATTAAGCAATGAAATATGGAGATGGATGGGGATGGAAAGCAAAGGAAGTTACAACTCCAAGAGCTAGAGGAGCTTCGCAATGATGCATTTTAAAGCTCTCGCATTTATAAGGAGAAAACGAAGGCTTTTCATGATACTATGATTTCTAGAAAATAATTTTGTGTTGGGCAGAAAGTGATTTTGTTTAATTCTCGCTTGCATTTATTTCCGGGTAAATTAAGGTCACGTTGGATCGGACCTTTCATTATTACTAATATGTTTTCTCATGGTGCAGTAGAAATTCGTAGCATAGCTACAGGCAAGGAACTTAAAGTTAATGGGCACTAGTTGAAACCATATTATGATAATTTCACTTCCGAAGTGGTGGAAGGAGATAATTTTGTGGATGCACTCCCTCTGGAGGAGTCATAGAAAGCAAGGAGATAGTCGGGCTGACGACTTTAAACCAAGCGCTAAATGGGAGGCAACCCATATGATGAGTATCTGTTGTCTTATTTTCATTTTCTTGTCTTGTTTTTAGTTTTTTTTCTTATCTTTTATTTTATTTTTCTAATTTCTTGTCATATTTCATGCATGATTTCCCACCTTAACTTACTTTGGATGATTCAATTTACATTGAGGACAATGTAAAGTTTAAGTGTGGGGGAGTGGTTTAGCATTTGCATTGTAAAATTTTCATGTTTTTTTCAACTTTTGTGTAAAATAGTGAATGAAAACTCCAACTTGTGGTTAGTTTAGAGTCACATAGTATACATGTCGCTAAGATTACATCGGGATTCTCATAAGAGTGACTGAACTTAGAGATAACAGAGAACATGATCGGGTTTCTTACTTGTATGAGAGTTAAAGTTGGATTTAACCATGCCAGTGGCAAATAAGGTGCAGACTGAATACGGTAGTAGAGTAGTGGTCCCCTATAGTGGAGACTACCCATGTTACATCATGAGAGGCACCGACCTTCATTTCTTTGTACCTGTTTAAATTTGTGCTTTTAGAGTGCGTGTCACCGTACGTTAATTCCGGGTAGAATGGTGAGCTACCCAACCTCCCACCAATATAAGCACTATTTTGATCTCTTGAGTGTTATTTTATCAATCATGATGGTGACATCGAATTGCTAACTTACATACCACTTGTAATCTTGTTCGCAGTTAGCACCATCCATTTTATCTCTCTCTACACCAATAGGTCCATATAAACACCATCATCATCAACAAGAGGAGCATCACAAATTCGAAGGAAAGTTGAAGACGTTCAAGGTTTACAAGCAACAGTACAGAAATGAGCAGATTTCAGATTCAAGTAAAGCAACAAGACAAGGAGCAGAATTTTTACAAGTTCAAGACTATTGTACAAGAGTGAAGATTATCAAGATGAGAGTTCAAGAAGTTTATGATATCGAGACATACAAGTTGTGAAGAATCAAGTGGTAAAGTACTTACACCATGGCCTTTGTACTTCTGATTTTATCTTTATTTTTATTTGTATTGTATTCTCTTGTCTCAAAAAAAAAATGAATGAAGAAAAAAAAAAGACAAGAGAAAAGTTCATTAGGTTCATCATTAGTTTTAATTTTTTTGTTTGTTTTCATTTTGTATTTACTTTATTTATTTTGCATTTAAAAAAATAAAAAAAAAATAAAAAATCATTGCATCATTTTTTGGTTTGTTTAGTTCGTTTTTGGTTTTGTATTCATTCAATAAAGCCAATGGAAGAAAAAATATCTATAGTGAAGTTTCAAGCAACAAGGAATAAGAGGAAAGAATCACATTGGCAAGATTCTACGAGGTTCAAGAGTTATCATTGAAAGTTGAAGACCGAAGACGAAGATGAAGATAAGGATTTGAAGACCGAACGGATAACGAGGTAAGTAAGCATATTCCCACCTTCGTTAAGTGGTTGATTTCCTTTCTTAGAGATCGTCAGAAAAAAAGGGTTTTCAAAATGAATAAAAGATGTGGGTTTTCAAAACAATTCGGAGGGTTTGCCTTCCTACTATTCAACGTGTCGCAGGATTCTCTCTTCATTCCTACCTGAACACATGTGTGACCCATAAAAAGCTGTTTATTATTGAGAGCAATTTTATAAAATCCTTTCTTGTGAGGCAGAGTCAGGACTTTTGATCACTCCAAACCCAAATTTCTTTCGATAAGGGATGGTTATTTCTCTCTCAACTTTTAAGAATGAGATTGTGTTCATATTTGTGTCTAACTTCTTATGAATAATGTGCAGAATATCTATGTCTTCTTAGCGCGTTGGATATTATCATTTCAGAGAACTTGTAAGTTGGCAGTATAGGTTTTGTGGTATATCTCTAGTAAGCCCTCACGGGAGTTGTATGTATCCTTTAGAATTTATTTTGTTTGATTTGCTCGAGGACTAGCAAAGTCTAAGTGTGGGGGAATTTGATAGGTGTTCTAAAACACCTAATTTTATATCTAGTATTTATGCTTTCTTTGCTATTATCCTTGGGAATTGCATCTCTTATGTTTATTTTTGAGTTATTAGGTGCAATGGAGTCCTTGGGAGCAAAAGAAGGAGAAAATGTCTATTTGGAGCGTAAAAGGAAAAGAGGCCAATTCACATGGGAGCTATATTTGGAGCGGGCTGAGTTGCACAAGGATGAGATGAAGAATGAACCATCAGTTTTCCATAACTGACAGTTGAGCAAGAAGCAAATGGGTTATCACTTATCTGGAACTGACATGCCAAATTATTTGAGTTACCCCTTATCTGCCTAACCTGGGTGGTTGTATCCACTCTTCTATACCAACCCTAAAATTTAGATAAGGATTATTTGTTTTTATCATTACCTTACCTAAATTTCAGAGTAGAAAATCATTGTTCTTCTTTTGTCTGAAAATGGCGGCTGCTGTATGTCTGAGATGCAGAAATCATGAATTAGAGAAGAGATTAAGTGGGTGTGATTCTCTGTTGTTTGTGTGTGAATTCAGAAGCGAGTGATCATAAAACTATTGGTGGTGATAAACTCAGGGGGTTTCGTTCAATTTCGAGTTGGTAGAGTAGCTGTTGCTGTAATGGACTCTTAAACAACACAGGAAGAAAAAGATGGTGATGAGAAGTCAATAAAGAACAGATCGATGGGAGTCTTTTTTGCTAATTGAATCTGAGAAGAATGTTAGGGTTTGGTGGATTGTATCTGCTACTGATTGGTAGAGGCGAAGATTTGGGAATAGATGAACTGAGATGGGTTTAGCTGGAATTGAAGTTCCAGTATGGTTGAGGCTGCTATAATTGAGAAGATGAATTAGGGTTTGAAGATGTGATATCAAGGATGAATAGAGTTGAATGGGAAATGAGCTGCTGGTTAAATTTAGTTGCTGGTTGTAATCGATAGATGTTTATCAAAGGGTTTGGCTATGCAATTCAGGTTAATAAGGAAATACAGATGGGAGTTATGCTGTGTGTTGTTCTTGAATGGAATTTGAATCTGAGTTGGTTATGAAGGCAGTGAAGAGATGAACATGTAGCTGTTATATGAAGGATTAAATGTAGTTTTGGTTGAATCTCGAGATGGGACAACAGATGGTCTTGATGGTGATGAACTCATGAAAGAATGGTAGTGAATTCTGATGTTGTGTGGGTGTTTGAGTTGTAATTGGAGTGAGGCAGGTGGAAAGTAGTGATGTTTATGCTTTAGCTTTAGGTTGATTGGAGAATGGGTTGAAGAATTGATGGCAAGGAATTGATGTTGCGGTTGTCAGTAAATTGTAAAGCAAGTTAAGAAGATAGAATTGCAGCTACTTGTAGTGATTGCTAGGTACTGGTACAATCGCAGGAATTGATGCTTGAGAATTAGATGTATGTCTAGGTTGCAAGTAATGGCAGGTGGATAAAGTGCTGGTGCTTGCAGGTTAACTATGGTGGATATGCAATAGAAGGTTTTTGATGATTTCCAAGGGTTTGGTTGTCTTCTTGTGCAACTGAAGTTGCAGTATGCATGCATTTCAGGTGGTGAATGCAGTAGCTGCTGAAGAGTTGAACTGAAGCATTGCCGGTGGTTGTTAAGAACATGAATATGGATTCAATTACAGAAGGACAAGATTTGAGCAGATATATGGGTAGTGAAGCTGTGTTGCATCTGAGTAGTAAGAGAAGATTGAGTTATTATGACAACTTGGTAGTGAAGCAGTGGCAGTGTCGAACTCACTGAGGAGACATGGAGGTTGCGATGAAGCTACATGCAAGCGTTGGTGATGCAACTGTTGCAGCATAGCTTATACCAACTCAGCCATTCAGTTAAGCTAGACTCCTGACACACTGAGATTGACCGAGTTGACTGACTATGACCGGTAACCGGGTGGATTTTGCCGGTCACCAGAGATACTTTTCCGGCACCGAATTCCGGCAACCTTCCAGCCGGTGACACAGTTTTCCGGCGAGCAGTTTCTGGGACAGAATTCTCACATGGGTATTTCACACACATGAGCTGGGTGGACTTCTTGTTATTGGACTTTGGGATTTGAAGACCTAATTTTGGAAAGTTGAAAAGCTATAAAAGGAAAAGTTTCTATTCTTTTTGGGAGGATACATCATTCTACTGGAGTTTTGGAGGAGAGCGGCAACTAGGGTTTGGTTTCATTTATTTTTCATGTTCTTCATTTTATTTTTGATTATGATTATGATGAACTCAAAAGTTATGAATAGCTAAACAATTAATATTGGTTATGGGATAAAGTGGATTTAACAAATAAGATTTGATTCAATGCATTAGTTTTGTCTCAGTAATTTATTGTCTATGATTCATGGTTTATTTTGTATATGATTTGATTGTTTGTTTGGTTGAGTCCGGAATCAATCCGATTGGCATTCATTTCTAAAGCTATATTAGGGTTTTCAATACGAAAAAGTTGTTTATCCCTGATTCTAAGTAGCATAACTGTGGGTAGTGCTTGTAGTGATATATCCTACTAGTCACAAATAAATCATCACCTTGGTTAAATTGAATTAGTGCTTTTACACATTTTGATTGCCTTGATTAGTCTTATTCCATAGAACTTATTGCTTTTAGGGAGTTAAATCTAATTGTGCTTTTACACTTTAGGTTGCTTTCTAGGAAGAATTCACATATGCATCTTTTATTGTGGTTGTGATGAAATCAGGGAATTAGCGGGATATACTTGCGATCAAGGTATCCTAGGACTTTTAGTAAATGAGAGATTAAAATTTCAATTCTAGTAATTGATGAAAATATATGCTTGTGAATGAAACTATCCCGTGACCAATATATTATCCTTATTGATTATTTTAATATTTTATTGCTTTCAATTTATTTTTATTGCTTTGAAATATCAAAAACCCCCCATTGGTTACTAAGAAATTTAAAATTTGCATAACAACAAAAGCCTCTCTGTGGATACGAACTCTTTCTTATCGCATACTACTTTTATTTTAGTTAAGTAAGAGAGTGAAATTATATTTGACCGGCTGACAACCGACCAGTAAACCAGTCAGAGATGGATGTAGATGTGCAAACCAGAAACGGGTCGAATCACCAAGCAAATCCTCGAACTCTTAGAAGTGTTGTAGTTCAAGGAGATTATGATGAAAGGGACGGGGGAGAGGCTTCGATGTCGTCATCGGCATCTGATTCTCGATCTCGATCTGAGAGATCTTTTCCAAGGTTTAGAGGAAGCAACGTTCGTAGATCACTACCTCCTGGCACGAGTAGAAGCTTCCATCTTCAAGTAGGCGTACAAATCCAACACCCGAGCATTCGTCAACAACGACAGAATGATATTGTTAACAGAGGAGTACATTCCCGGTTTAACGATCTACCGATTGGGCTTGCAACGGTACAAGCCAATGTTCCACAGGTTAATATCCCGCCAACGGTATAAGCCAATATACCACAGGATAACGTCCCACCAATGATACAAGCCAATATTCCACATGCAACACAAGTTAATGACCCATGTGTTACAAAGATTAACACCCAGCAGGTGACATCTATTGACAACATTACAGGAGCGACTGCAAGAACTTGAAATAGAGAACAAACGACTCAAGGTCGCGCTTTTAAAAAAGGATTAAAGAAGAAGAAGCAGCCATCCCTCATTCGGAAAATGGAAGAGCATACCGTCATCAAGAGCGAGCCATCCCATACAAGTGGAATGAAACACGTGATGATCTTAGACATAGACGAAGTAATGAGAGGAGGAACATGAATGCCAAGGATGATTATCGGAGTCGAGATCACCATGATGACAGCTATTATGATCATTATACCTCTAATAATGATCATCACTATGCAACCGAGAGGGGCAGTCAAGAGGGTACTATCCATGAGAAGTATAGACAGAGAGTCTAACGCAGTAGTGGTCGTCACTCAAAAAGGTCTAGGCATGAAAATGAGCGTTCAAATAGGAGGACGGATCCTATTAGAAATGAACGAATTCGCAGAGAAACTCAAGATGACTCAGAGGAGGATGAAGAGTTCAGCAAGGAAAAGCTTTGTGCCATGATTGGTGAGTTACTTACACAGAAACAGTCAAGAGATGAAGAGCAACAAATTCTATCCATGAAAAAGTCGATGGATTCTCCATTTGTTGCAAATATTAAACAATTCCGTCCACCTTCGAATTTTAATCAACCTCAGTTCAAAGATTTGTTTGATGGCAAAAATGGAGATCCGGTGGAGCATGTCCAACGTTTTCAAGCCTCGATGAGCTTGAGGGGGTACAGTGACGAGCTACTTTGTAGAACATTCCCAACGACTTGACGAGTAAGGATCTAACCTGGTTCTCTCATTTAGAGTCTAATTCGATCAAGAATTTTAGAATGTTGTCGGATGCATTTTTCGAGCAATACAAGATTAACCTCGGAAGCAAAAAAGGAAGCAGTCACTTATTCCTCTTGCATCAAGAGCCTTCTGAAAGTTTAAGTGATTTCAATAGGAGGTTCCGTCAAGAAGTTGGTGAAGTCGGAAAATTTGATGAGAATTTCGTAATATAAGCCTATAAAAATGCATAGGATTACGATGAGTTTGGAATTTTCAACTCACTAACAGTTCAGCCAGTTGGAAGCCTCAGAGAATTGTATGACAGGGCTGATAGGTATGCAAATGTAGAGAAAAAAAAAAGGCAAAGTTGTCATGGACAGCGAAAAGGCCAGCGACTGAGGGACATGCAAAATCAAAGCAACAATTCGAAGGAAATACTAAAAACAATAGTTATGAAGTGAATACCAGGAAAGTGAGAAATGAAGAAGACTCTCATAGACCTCAAGAAAAGAAAAGAATAAAGTTTCCCAAGTTGAATATTGGACTTGGAGAAATTTTTAAGAAGATTAAAGATTCACTACCCATTCCAGATCCGCTACCAGTGGAAACAAAAGACAAGAGGGATAAGAATAAATATTGTGCTCATCACAAATATCATGGGCACAATACGGATACTTGTCGTGCACTTGCAGCAGAGGTCCAAAGGATGATCGAAGAAGGGAAGTTGCAACAATACGTGAAGAAAAATCCAGTGCAGGTAAATGCACTGGCCAATACTCTAGATTTACGGGAGATTAGAGTAAGCCATGCAATAGTTAATTCAACTTCGAGAAAAGCTCAAGAGAATGCTACACGATTGAAGTTGCGTCACATAAACAATTGGCGAATATCGAACAAGGTCGACTATGCCAGTCTGATTAGTACAGAGACTCTGGAAGAAGGGAAGATTGAGATATATTTTTCTAATGCTGATCTTGCTGGAGTATACCAACCACACAATGATGCAATCGTGATTCTAGCTCTCATTGGAATGTATAAGGTACGTCGAGTTCTAGTTGATACTGGAAGTTCAATTAGCGTCATTTTCTCGGGATCATATTCTTCAATGAGCCTGAGCGGGAACCAAGTTGAAGCAGATGATAACCCTATTATTAGATTTAGTGGAGAAACGATGACAGCAATGGGAAGAATTAATCTACCTACGATGGTGGGAGGAAGTACAGTTATGCAATATTTCTCGTTGCTAGATTATCGTGCACCCTACAATGCTATCTTAGGACGCGATTGGATTCACACAATGGAGGCGATAACTTCCACTGTCTATCAATGCTTTAAATTCATTACTCCAGACGGAGTAATAAAAGTCAGAAGCGACCAGGTGGCATCCTATAAATGTCACGAAAGCGCAATGGAGGAGTACAGGAAGTCTGAATTAAAAGGCTCAGAGATACTTCAATTTGAAAATAAATTGTAGCAATCACAGTGCTTCCCGACCTCTTATCAAGGAAGAGGGAAGGAAGGACCACCAACTATCAAAAAGTTGGTGGAAGTACAAATCGGGGATCAAAAGGGGCAAACTACGTTTATCGGAGCGGAATTACCGTTAGGCGAAAGTGAAAGCTTGATCATCCTGTTGAAAAATAATAAAGATGTCTTTTCGTGGAGTCTGAGGGACATGCCGGGTATTGATCCTAGCATTGCATGCCATCGGTTAAATATCAGTGAAGGGTGTAAACCAGGTAGGCAAAAGCCGCGAAATACGGCTCCGGAACGAAAGACAAAGGTAGCTGAGGAGATTGACAGGATGTTAGAAGCAAGAATAATAAAACATGTCAAATATCCAAAGTGGTTGGCAAATATCGTTGCAGTTCCAAAGAAGAACGGGAAAATTCAGGTATGTATTTATTTTACGAATTTAAATAAAGCATGCCCAAGTGATCCTTATCCAATGCCCAGGATTATAGAGTTAGTAGATGATAGTTCGGGTTTTGGAAGATTGTCGTTTATGGACAGGTTCTCCGTCTATAATCAAATTCCGTTGTATGAGGAATATCAAGAACATATTGCATTCATAACAGACAAAGAGATATATTGTTACTGTGTCATGCCATTTGGCTTGAAAAATGCAGGAGAAACTTATCAGCGTCTTGTGGATGAAATGTTCAAGGATATGATCGGGAAGACCATGGATATTTATATCTATGATATGGTTGTCAAATACAAAAAGAAGGAATCTCACCTTATGGATTTGAAAAGAACCTTCGATCGTCTCCGGCAATTTGGGATGAAGTTTAACCCAGCGAAATGTTCCTTTGGACTTACATCTGGAAAATTTCTTGGGTATATGATGACGCAAAGGGGGATTGAAGCCAATCCAGAGCAGATTAGGGAAATATTAGAGATGCCACCTCCAAGAAGCAAAAGGGAAACACAAAGAATCACTGGGAGGTTGGCTGCATTAAGCAGGTTCATTTATACAGCTTCAGATAAATGTAAGCCCTTTATCCTAGCTCTAAAGAAGGCCAAAAAAATTGGTTGGAATGAGGAGTGTGAGCATGCATTTAATGAGATAAAACAATATTTAACTTCACCACCTGTCCTTACAAGTCCAAAGACTGGCCAAACGGCCTACATCTATTTGGATGCAAGTGATTATGTTGTCAGTGCAGTATTGTTTGTGCAAGAACTAGAGGAGAGACCAATTTATTTTGTTAGCAAGTCACTAACAGACGTTGAGACTAGGTACTCCAAAATAGAGAAGATGGCATTAGCTCTTATGCATGCAACAAGGCATCTAAAACCGTACTTCGAGGGTCGACGACTCATCGTATATACCGAATACCCTTTAAAAAGGTATTAGGAAGAACCAATGACTCTAGCAGGTTATCTACATGGGATACTTACCTTGGCGTGTATACCATCGATTACGAACCAAGGATGGCTGAGAAAGGGCATGCGATAGCATCGTTAATGGCAGATTTCCCGGTAGATGATATTGTTGTTTCTGAGTCCATTTGAGAGGAGGAGATCTTGCACGAAACAGAAAACGTATTACCTATTACGTTATCATGGGAGCAGGTGTACGTCAGTAAAAAAACTTTGAAAAAGCCGGACGTGCAAACAGGGAGCAAGATCTTGATGATAGTACTTGAATGTAGTGACGGGATATGGAAGATTTATACGGATGGCTCCGCAAATACCGACGGAGCAGGTGTTGGATGTGTAATGATTTCCCTTGAAGGACTACGGATTGAAAAGGATATTCGTTTGGGGTTTACAGCTTCAAACAACCAAGCTGAATATGAGGCCGTAATTTCAGGATTAAGAACTGCTCTTCACTTGGGGGCGCGGAAGGTTAGGCTGACGACCGATTCATGACTAGTAGCCAACCATTATACAGGCGCGTATAAGGCCAGAAACGAAAGGTTAGCATCGTACTTGGAATATATTTATGAATTAGCAAAGGAATTTGAAGTATTCGATATTGAATAGAATCCAAGACTTGAAAGTAGGCACGCATATGCCTTTGCCTATTTGTCGGCTGCAATTATATCAGACACAACACGGTATATTGTTGTCGATTTCCAAGAATTTCCTAGCATTCACAATACTATCAATACTACAGACAAGATCTATGCTGCTGAGAATAATTCGACCTCGTCTGAAAACCAGAATGATTCTATGGATATAGATAAGGATAACATCGATCAACCTAATGATTGGAGGAAGCCATATGTTCGCTACTTACGAACGAAAGAGCTATCGCATGATAAGAACTTGGCTGGGAAAATAGCAAAGACGGCTTGGAGGTACACTCTTATTGAAGGGGAGCTTTACAAAAGGGCAATATTAGTGGAGCCATTCCTAAGATGTGTAACCCGAGAGATGGGAAAATAATTATTGGCAAAAGCACATGAGGGGTGCTGTGGGAATCACTCTGGAGGAAGAAGTCTGGCGCACCGGTTGTTGTCTCAAGGATATTTTTGGCCTTATATGAAAAATGACGCGAAGGAATACTCTAAGAAATGCATGGCGTGTCATCTACATGGACCCCTAATAAATAGACCTGCAAATGAACTACATCCGGTCATGAGCCCGTGGCCGTTCAGCAAATGGGGATTGGATATTGTAGGTCCATTTCCCGCGGAACCTGGGGGCATCAAATATTTGTTAGTTGCTACTGATTATTTCACAAAATGGGTGGAAACAGTGGCACTAGTGAGAACTGAGGCGGTTCATGTTCGTAAATTCATATCGGAAAATATCATTTGTAGGTGTGGCGTACCATCAATGATAATTTATGATAATGGGAAGCAGTTTGATTTCGAAACGATCAAGTCACTGTGCGAAGGTTTGCATATTAGACATAATTTTTCGACTCCATATTATGCCCAAAGCAATGGACATGCCGAGACAACTAATAGGGTTATCTTAGAGAACTTAAAGAAAACCTTAGATAAAGCAAAGGGAAGGTGGACAGAGTTCTTACCTGGGGTTCTGTGTGTTGGAAAATACAGGGTAACAGAGGATGAAAACAGAGATTGAAAAGAATGTTGTAACACAAGCTTCAAGCCCTTACGATTCTTTTCAGCAATTATTTCGACCCTTCCCAAATAATTGGCGAGTACAATTGGTCAGTGAAATATTGCCTTCAGGATAGAATGAAGCCCAAACAACGTTGTTGAATTCATGAGTTGTACTCCCTTGACCCAACCAAGAACACACAGTATTTTGTTTCTGAAGATGCTTAAAGGAAAATATTGTTTTTTTGATGATTGAGATGGGAGAAATCCTTCACTATTTAAAGAGGGATTCATGTCTTTTCGTGATGTCTTTTCATCACGAACAGACGCTTTCAACGGGCATCCATTAATGGTGTCTTTTCAGAAGAAACCTAATGGGAACGGACAGGTTTTTGTAGAAAATTATGGAAACTGAAATAGGTTTTGAATTTCAAAACCAGAAAAAAATTTCTACGAGACGTTGTCTCGCACTATGCTAGGGGATTTGCGAACTAGACCCCCACGACCTGACCTGTCAGGTCGAACACAGCCGGGAGGGGCTACGCCCCCGGACCCACCCTTTGTAGCGGCAAACATTATTGAAAATATCTAACACTGTGGGCATACAGAACAACACCAAGACGGTCGACTGGATTTTCTCCGTTTTACACTGGCATATGGAACATAAGTTGTATTGCATGTAGAGTTGTTAGTTCCAACCACCAAGACTCTAGCAGAGTGGTGAGGATTGAATGCGGAGATTCTTTCAAGAGATAAGGAGTTGCTGGAAGAGGTTCGTGAAGAAGCTTCAAGGAGGTTGGCAATATATCAGCAATCTATGAAGCAACAGTACAATAAGAAGGTACGTGAAACGAACATTTCTTCCTGGAGAGCAGGTTTTAAGAAGAACAAGACCCAAATCCTTGGGTGAAAGCGGTGGAAAATTGGGAGAGACCTGTTAGCTGGGGTGCATATTGGTTAAGAAACTTGAGTGGGAAAGAAGAGCCGAAGCCATGGAATTCTTTCAATCTTAAGAAATATTTCCATTAATGGAGTTTTGCTTTCATGATAACGTAGATCGTATTCCTTCAATAAATTCATTTTTAACAATTAAAGAAAGTCTTAATTAGTAGACCAG
This sequence comes from Papaver bracteatum, assembly GCA_023529315.1. Taxonomy (NCBI): domain Eukaryota; kingdom Viridiplantae; phylum Streptophyta; class Magnoliopsida; order Ranunculales; family Papaveraceae; genus Papaver; species Papaver bracteatum. Next base: position 3,459,436 of record JAJJWX010000603.1, read on the forward strand.
AATGAGTCTGGCAGCTGACATGGTTGGGTGATCACAAGGTGCGCCTTCTTTCAGTTAAGGAATAATTCTTAAAAAAAAAAAAATGAGTGGAAAATATTTGATAGAGGAATTGCAAGTCCATACCGAAGGGAAAAGAGATTACTAAGAAATGAATGTCTACTGAAGAATATAGAAAAATAATATACGACTATGATATATCCAAGTGGATACCTAGATTCTAAAGCTAGCCTAAGAAGAATGGCAGGAGATTTCTGGAGATGCAAGAATAGCTATCCTCCATGATATTATTCCTCCTCTGGATCGTAAAGCATGTCATCGACGACGCCTTTTTTAGCGTGAGAAGGAGTAGCTGTGTAACCGCTACGTTCAATAGCTTCACATGAAGCACGAACTCGTTGCTTACACATCATGCTCAGCGCAGTGTCAGCTTTACGATTTTTCACTTGGAGATCCTTGATTTGACGCTTCAGCTTGTCATCCTCATGCTGGACGTGATGCAAGGTAAGTTCATGAGATTTATCTTTCTCCCTTAAGGCTTCGTAGTGAAGTTCACCGGCTCGTCAGACAAGGGAAAGGCCCTGCAAGGAAATACATAGAGTATCGATTAAAAGTTAAAGATTAATAAAAGAGTAAGAGGTATAAATTGGGCATTAAACACGTACAACATAATGTAGCATACTGGAAAGCATGATACCGCGCGCGACGGTAGTGTCTTTGATAGCCGAATCACCTATGGTTACCACGGAGCCAGTCGATTTGTACATGACCGGACGAAAGGCATCGTCTTTAAAGGGAAGACGATGTTGAACTGATGGGTTGGATGGAGGCGTGGCAGGAGTATATTCTGCTGACAAACAAAGATTTTTAGTAGGTGCATTGATGCTTCTGTTTTCATCATCGCTTATAGCTATGATAGGCGAGGGTTTATCTCTTGCATTCATGTCTGCGTTAGGGTTGGAAGAGCCAACTTTACCCTTCCCAGCTCGGTGGAAATTGAGAGGGAAATCTCTGATAGCCGACGGAAGTTTACGAGATCTTGTTTTCTGATCATCCCCTCGAACTCTTGATTTCTGGTTAGCATCATCAGCATCTCTCGGTGTAGATTTTTGAGTAACTGACTTGTTGAATGAAGTCATACTTGCAAAGTTGAGCAAGAGTCGATGCTGATTATCGGAAGAATTAAGACGCGACATAAAGTGATCAGTTAGCCATCTCAGATACGAAAAACAATGTAAAAGAGGAACATCAAAAGAGACTAATGATCATTCTTCAATGTCAAAACAATAAAGGAAATAAAAATAATCATACATGGATAGAATACAAGCATGCAGAGATGAAGGAAGAAAAGCTACACTCACCGTACAAGATAGCAAGGCTGGATCGATACCTGCAGATGAGAGTTTACACGGGTAGATGATCGTATTTATATTAGGAAGAAGCTTTGGCCGGAAGGCAATTGTTCGCTGGAATTTGATAAATTTGGAGTTTTAAAAGAGATCAAACTCTAAACTCCCGCAGGATTGGACTTCTGCCAGCGGTGACAACACGGCATAGGAATCTTGGAGATGGAGTAATCATAGTGAAACAAAGTGGAGACCAATGGGAGTTGGTTTCTTAGCTTCCCTGGGATTCAAATCCACAAGTTTTACGCATAATTAAACTCTTACGGGCTATGGAATTTTGGCTGGAAAGGATATAGTGTGAGATTTTCTCGGGAAGATGGATGCACACATTAAGGTCACGAACAAACACGGGCTATATAATTTAGACGGGCTACATAAATTGAATTTATAAATTTAGTACTTGGGCTTATAACACCAAGTGACTGTTCGAATTCCGTTTAAAGCCCCGCGAGGACGAATATGGAGCTGGCGAGCTAAGGGAGAGATTTTCAGGTATGTGCTGCGTTATTTAAGAATGATAAATTAACATGAACATATTTGCTGGGAGAACCACGATGGTTATGTATCAGAATATGCCGCGACTCATTTGAGCGGTTATATACATGTCGCCGTCACGTGCAGCCTTTGTCTTCTTAATTCTTCAACAAGTTGAGAATTAAAAGGGGGCAATGTTTGTACCCTATTAAAATAGTGTACGTGCGTACCGCACAAGCTATTTGGTATTGGTAAAATACGGTTTATTATGGAAACCGGTGGGTTTATGGTAGAAGCCCACATGGCTTATTATAGAGACTTAACCGGTGGGTTTATGGTAGAAACCCACATGGCTTATTATAGAAGCTTAACCAGTGGGTTTGTTGTGGAAACCCATATGGCTTATTATGGAAGCCTGGATTTAGTTTAATAGGGAAACCAATGGGTTTATTATGGAAACCCACTAGGCTTATTATTGAAGCCCAAAAGTCTTGAATAATTATTTATTTATAATTATTAATATTAATATTATTTAAGATAAATGCAAGAACCTAAATAAAAGAGGATAATTATCTGAAATATTTATAATTATTATTCAAGATAATTCTTATTTAAGATAAATAAGAATTATGATAAGCATTGAAAAGGATAACAAATTTTATCATGAATCTGGTTGTGATTAGGAATTTATACAGATGGGGGTTGTTATTTGGATAACTATTGGAACCCTAAAGCTATATCTATTTTCTGCCTATATATAGAGGCTAGATTTCAACTAAAAAGGTACACATTTTCTATTCATTTTCTCCACAACTTACTTGCATAGAACTCTTGTTGATTTTAGCATCGGAGTGTCTTTGCTGGTACCCCCACCATTTTCAATCAACAATTCTTTGAAGAATCTAATCAACGGCGCCGATTCGATCATCATACATACATCTCGAAGATTGTTGGGGTGATTAATTTTGCACCAACAACAATCATCATATAAGACGAAGGACTACTCAAGGAACCATTGGATCTTCATCGACTAAAAGGTATGTGGAGACTTGAACTTATCTATCACTCAAAAGTCTATCTACTCTATCTCCTATCTTGAGACAAAAGTCGTATTACCATATAGACTAAGAATATACACATGTGATATTTCGAGCTGAGTATATCTCGCTTATCTATTTCTAGAAATATGTGTTGGTAAAGCTTTCGCTTTAGCCAAGTTCATCTTTACCTAGTGACGAAAATCATGTTATGTTTGAATTACTTTGGAAATTGCTCTAACGAAAAATAGTTTGTGAATAACAACTAAATGACGTCCTCTGAGAATGTTTCAATGATTGAAATGAGAGTTTAGACAATATAACCACTGGGGGATACAAACATTGTTGTGGTAACACATATATGTATAAGTCCTTAGCACTTGAACCGAAGTTTGCGAACTTTGTTGATCAAGTAAAACCGGAACTTGAGCAGCGAACTCAATCCGCGAACGTGCGTAGTTCTCGAACCCGAAAATTTCTGCTGGAGTTGTAGTTCGGTTTCAGTCCGCGAACTATCGGAAGTTCTCGAACCCGAGAATTTCTGCTGGAGTTTGTGAACTCTAACTGGTTAACTTGAGTCCGCGAACCCATTTCGCGAACTTGAGTGGTTATGTCTAAAAACGATGCTCATGAACTTATCTATATTATCTAAGGAATGCTATTACAAACCGTGGCTTTATAGTTCATGAATCGATTCGAGTGAATCACATCGTTTTTGCTTCAATTGTGTCTTGTGTAGTACATGAGATCTCATAGCAATTGAACAACTCTCTAACTAGTTCATTTTAGTCATTTGGACTAGTTATGGTGAAGAATAATATGGTTGATGTGAAAGTTATCATTTGGCTAACCATTTGGTTGACTAATATTGAACCAACTATTGTACATGTTTGGGTACGGTTACATAAACCCAAAATTGTCAAGTACATGTGTGTATGGCAAGCTAAGTTTTCGATCCAATGGTTGAGATATATTAGCTTATATCTTTTAGTTGCAGGAATTCCCACAATACATCCCTCACAAGAATTCATAATAATCAACACATCTTTAAGATCAACAAGCACACTTTTTATTAATTGAATCTAGAAATTTTACAAGAAGGAAATGAAATCAAGAATACAACCACTGTTCTATAATTTCTCTCTCCTCAAAACTTTCTCACCTCTCTAAAAAGATCCCCCCTCACCCTTAAGTCTGTTTCGCTCCTTATATAGGGTATTACATAGTGGATGACAGCTAATCTAGTCATTTATTTTCGGATCTGGATTGCGAGATTCTCGCAAGCGTACAAAATGTTTACTTCGCGACATTATTCATTTTCGCAAGATCTTCACGTCTTTCTCGTGTTTAGGATGTCATCATCTGTTACGTCATTTCTGTAATCATTCTGCGATATTCGCAAGAGTATCGTTATTGACAATTTCGCGAGAGTATTATTGTTGTGATATTCTGATACTACATCTAGCCTCTTCTCATGTTTTCTCTGTGAAGGGGAGAATGTCATGAGAATTTGTACTTCAAAATGCCGCAGCTGTTCATTTTTCCATATTCTTCTGTACTAACATGATTCTGTATTTTACGCAGAATTTATTACACGTATCTCTTCTTCCATCCATTTCTTGACACGTCCTTTTCAACCACTATTTCTCAACCGTTCACGTCTACTCTTCGCATTAAATGTGTTTATCTTCTCGAAAATTCTTCTCTCTCTATATATTTTTCTCATTCTTCTCTTCTCTTATTTTTTTACTTTTCTTCATATCTTTTCTGCAACTTTACTTCACCGTTCTTTCGTAAATTCCGCTCCTGCTGCTGTAACTTTTCTTGATTCTTATTCTTTCAACCTCAAATTCTTCCTCATTCTTCATTCCCATACTGAAAATGCCTTCAATTGGTCGTAAATATGAAGTTGCTTTCGAGGAAGTCCGAAAGAATTTCTTAACAATGGGTTTCACTTTATCCCCCATTCCTGGTCAGAATTCTAAATCCGATCTTTATGCTAAATTATTTTCTGATCATCTATTACGAATGGTGTGTCTTTCCACTGTTTTTGGAGGGATCTTATATTTTTGGTTCAAATGTGCTTCCTACGAATCTCGCTGCATATCAACCATGGGTATTCAACTGGCCCGAAAAAGAGACAGAGGTATGTTTTCAAGTTCTACTTAACTCATAACCTTTCATATATTATTACTCTCTTGTTTTCTAACTCTTGCGAAAATTTTAGATTAAAAAGCTGAGAGCAAGCTACAACAAGACTGGAAAAAGCTATCACTTTGTCTGGTCTACGCTCAATCACGGATGAAGTAAGAAATACTTTCTTTTATTATTTTTAACAATATTGTTGCCTCCGTTTCTTATCTTCATTCGTGTGCGAAGATTGGTGTTGTAGTTGTTGACAAAGAAGGATCTAAAGTTGCGAAGACCAAATGCAAAGGTAGAGGTGTTCTTCGCAAGGAGAAATCAGCTGCCTTATCTTCCAAGAAAAGAAAAGTTCGTTCTCCCTCTCCTTCTAATTCTTACGCTGTTGAAAGCTCCAAGGATAATTATGTTGATAACTCTTTCGCAAGAGGAGGTCCCCACCTGAATCTTCTATGGCACAATTGTCTAGTATCTTTTCTGATTCCATGCAAGGGATTGGTGATATTCCTTTGACTAATGCCTGCAAGGCCATAGCTACCATCTGTGATGCCCCACTCTTAGAGAATAATGAGTCTCTTCGCAAGGTCTCTAGATCTGTATCTCCAAGTTTCTTACACTCGCTTTATAGCTTGGTAAATTTTCATACTCATATTTTTCTTCTTTTTATTTTTGACTTGATGTTATGGTTTCTTAAAAACCCGTTGCATTTTTTCGCAGGCTGGAAAAGCTTCTTATGCAGTCACTTATGACTTAGTTAGGAGGTGTGAGAACTTTGAAAAGAAGAATCTTCATCTTCGCAAGAAAAATGAAGAATTGGAGGTTGAAGTTGTTGGCCTTCGCGAAAAGAACAAACAATTAGAAACTGAATCTTCTACTCAAAAGAACAAAATATTTACTCTTCAGGATGCCAAAAATTAACTCTATGGTATGAAAATTTTCTTCTTCCCCTTTATTCTTCTATCCCAGTATTTTATCTTATTTGATCAACCATTTTTGCAGACATTTATGGTCTTTCTGATGAGGCTACAACCCTTCGTTTTTTTCCCGACCCTATAGATGATAATACCCTTCTTGAGCGCCTTAATAGTTCTTTAAACAGTTTTTCAAATGACGGAATTAAATCTCTTTCCACAGATGAACTCAAATCCAAACTTAGCCTCTTAGAAATTGACCATAGATCCATCTTAGGTTTAGCCAACAAATTTAAGAGTTTCTATCTTAACTCTAAAGAGGAAATCAATAATTTAAGAGCCAAGAACAGTGATCTCATAGATGATAAAGATCGCATTGCTAACCAAGGTCCTCAGACTTTAGCAAAATTATAAGAAACTATTATTAAGGTTCAAATTGAACGAGATGAAGCTAACCGCAAAAATGCTATGAGCGAAAGAGAGAATCCAATTCGCTCCCGTCTTCTCATAACTAATGATGATGAATTCGCTTGGGCTGCGAAAATTCTAGATGACGCCAGAAATAATCTAGGTGTAAATGTTAGCCTCCAAACTGAGAACACGTCTTTGGTTAGAGATATGATTTCCGAAAGAGAAGGTTGTTAATTGTTCTTCTTTATTAATCGTTTGTTTTTCATAAATTATCACCAAGTTGCAGATTCATTGTTACATGTTTGCAGGAGCTGAAGAGAGATTTCGCAAAAGAATTGAAGAACTTGAGTCTGGAAAGGAGCAGCTCGCAAAGGATCTCTCTTCTCGCAATGATAAATGTTCTAGACTGAAGAGTCAATTAAAGATTACTGTTGCGAAATTTAAGAATGACGCTATTCTTTTTCACAATCAAACTATTAAGAAGGTCTGTGATGACAATAAAATCCTTCATTCCACATATCCTTGCCTCTTAGAAAAAAATACAAAGAATGTACCTCCTCTGGATATCTCTGTACATTCGTTCTTTAATCTTCTATCTTTGTAATCTTTTGCCGCGAATTTCTTCAATCTTCAAATAAAAGTTCTACCTTTTTTGTTTCTTCCTGCACGTATTAGAAAAACAATTCTTTTTTGAAATATGGTTAATAAATATATAATTATTAATCTATCATATGGAGGCAAATAACATGTTCTTATTCTATGCATTCCCATACTTGCCTCTGTTATTTGTATCCAAATGAAAGATTAAGCAAGTTACTTTTGAATAGCAACGTATATTTATGCCTCAATTTCTCAGTTATTTCTGCATAATCTCGCAATCATATATTTTGAGAGATATTTGTTGGTTTTTTCCAAGATTTCATTCTTTCTTGTTCTCTTATGTGGTCTTATTTTTCCTTCATAGTTAAAGGTCTTATTTTGCCACCTCTTGTCATTGCGACAAAATCGCAGGACGTCTTTGCATTTTCATGCAGAAACCCATTGATCTTTCCTTCACTTTTTTCTTTTGTCATTTTTGTTGCGACAATATGACAGGTTTAAATATTCTTGCGAAAATAAAGCCCCATGACATTGCCGTCTTGCGATGAAATCGCAGGACGTCCTTACACTTTTATGTACTGACCCATTAATCTCGTCTTATCTTTCTCTTTTGTATTATTGCCTCTTCAGGATTGTCGCACAAATATGACAAGCCTAAATATTCTTGCGAAAATAAAACCTCATGAAATTTGCGTCTTAAGACACTTATCATCTCCCTAATGGAGGGTGCCACCCTTATCTTCCCCCTGGTTGCCCCTTCAAGGAGACGTACCTCTACCATACAAGGTTGGATCCTCCATCCAGTCTTAACAATAACCAGTTATTTTCGCGGCCTCTTATCCCTTTTGCCTATATGGATTATGGTTACAAGACTGCACCCTAAATGGGGTTTTCTTCAGGCTGAGTGCATCTTAAGCCAAGACTTGCCAAGAATGGCCAGGTACGTTCCAGATGCCCCAGGCACTCTTGGCTCAACCATGTACCTAGGCGCTTTGATCAGATTCTGCACTCCTTAGGAGATACCTTCTCACCTTAGTCGCCCAACCTAAGTCATATGCTTAAGATGAGAATCCAAGGCGCCTCTCCTGGATGGGATTTATTGACCCAAAATCTCCATGACTCAGGTTCCAGGGGCGGTGTAACCTTTTCGTTGTGCCATGCAACATGTACCCCTTTTTATGACGCACTTTAGGTCTTACATTTTCCTCTTGCAAAATTTTGATTTCGCTAACTAGGTTGTACGCCATAATAGGTTCGCTCCTTTCTGATTGTTTTGTTTCTTCTTTTGCATTTAAGCTCTTTTGTAATTTCGCAATCTCATTTTTGTCATTCGATAAGATTTTTTTTTTTTGCAACAATCAATCAAATGAATCAGTCAAACATTTTTCTTTCTTCTATCAATTTTACTCTCGTTTCACATTTTAAGTTTTTTACCTTTGCTGTTTTTTGTCTCTGCATTTTTGGTATTTTCTACTATTTTTTTACCTTCTGCGAAATGTTCACCACCTCTTATTTTCAGCAAGCATTGACTTCGAAACATTCATTCTTCTCTTTGCTCTATTACATCTACCATCAGTTTCTCACTTCTTTGTTTTTCTCTGACGTTACGCTTCCAATTCTCCTTCTTCGCAGCTCGTTCTTCATATGATTCTACATCGATTTCATAACACTTATTTCCTTCAATCGACTCTCCCTTTATGATGCCAACACCACTAGGATGAGGGAATTTGATGCACTGATGGAAAGTCGATGCTACACCTAAGATCCCGTGTAACCAAGGTCGGCAAATCAATGTGTTTGTAGTTGCAGGAAATCCTACACTACACCCTTGATAAGATCTTATAGTAATTAACACATATTTGATGATTAAAACAACATTTTATTATTTGATTTTCAGAAATGTTTACAAGTAATGGAAGAAGATCAAGAATACAACCGCTCTCTTGAACTTTCTCTCTCCTCAAGACTTTCTCAACACAAAAAATACCTCATCCCTTTCTAAATATACTGGATCTATTTTTATAGTGTAATTACATAGTGGATGACAGGTAAGTTGTCCTTTAATTTCGGATTTGGCTCGCGATGTTCTCGCGGTAGTTATAATGTCCATTCTCGCAAGCATTTTATCCATCGCAGAACAATCACGCTCTTCTCGTTTTTCTTCATTCGTCAGCTATTACGTCATTCATTTAATTATTCTGTGACACTCGCAAAGTTTTGTTGAAGAGGTCGCAAAGCTGTTGCTATCAATCTCGCAGGGGTTTTGTTAATACCGCAAGAGTAATACCATAGCGATATTCTGGTCCTACATCTTGCCTCTTCTCATGTCTTCACCGCGAAGTGGAGAGGATATGAGAATTTTCAACTCTTCATAATGCTCGTAGCTTCCTATCTTGCCATATTTTATTCTCGACAAAACTCCGTGAATTTAGCTTAACCGCCTACACATGTCGTAAATTCTTCTTTTTACTGGCACGTCTCTCCTCAACAGGTCATCTCCTTTTGCCTATAAAAGATAGAATTTGGTTACAAAACTAATTTTATTCTTTTACTTTTCTATCTTCTTTGTCTTCCTATTTCTTTATTCTCTGCAAAATTTTCTTTTCGATCTGCAACTTTTTTTTTCTTCTTCATATTCTCCTGCTACTGCTTTAATGGAATCTTCAAGGTATGTGTTTCTCTGATGTTACTAAATTCTACTTCGTTTGTTTGAACTATTTTTTACTCATGTTATCCAATATTTTCTATTTGATTCTTCATAATTCCCACATTATGTTTTCTCTTTAGTGGAATTACTCCTAATGCCCAGTCCGTAATCCAAAACCCTAATCTTCGCAAAATGCTTGTTGAAAAGAAAAGGAGCTCTGCGAGTAATAAGGTAGTAAGAAACACTTATTTCTTCTTAATAACAATATTGTAGATGTAGGACCAGAATATCGCTATGGTATTACTCTTGCGGTATTAACAACACCCCTACAAGATTGATAGCGACAGCTTTGCGAACTCTTCAACAACACTTCGCGAGTGTCACAGAATAATTCAAAGAATGACGTAATAGCTGACGAATGAAGAAAAATGAGAAGAGCGTGATTATTCTGCGATGGATAAAACGCTTGCGAGAATGGACATTATAACTACTGCGAGAACATCACGAGCCAAATCCGAAATTAAAGGAAAACTTAGCTGTCATCCACTATGTAATTACCCTATATAAAGAGATCCAGTAGATTTAGAAAGGGATGAGGTACTTTTTGTGTTGAGAAAGTCTTGAGGAGAGAGAAAATTCTAGAGAGCGGTTGTATTCTTGATCTTCTTCCATTACTTGTAAACATTTCTGAAAATCAAATAATAAAGTGTTGTTTTAATCATCAAATATGTGTTAATTACTATAAGATCTTATCAAGGGTGTAGTGTAGGATTTCCTGCAACTACATTTTGGCGCCCGAAATAGGGATTGAAAGTTGAAAATTATAGGAAAAAGCAAGATAAAAAATCAATATTCGAGTTAAGAAGATGATTGAACAAATTGGTGAAGCAGTTGAAGAAAAAATTGAAGCAAAGGAGGATTACAGGAAGTTGGAGTGCAATACGATAACAAAAACAATGATTAACCAATTCCATGAAAATATTAGAGGAAAGATTCATAAACGAGATTTTGAAGGAAAAAGAATTATGACAATGGAGAAAATATCACCTCTGAAAGATTGGTAAAAGCAAGAAATCACATTCACAGCAGCAGAAATACCTAAAGAAAATTTGGATCATACATTTCCATTGGTAATCACGGTATCTACTATGCGAGTGAAGAAGAAGAAATCAACAAGATCTGCAGAAGAATGGGCTGTGAATAGAACTTTGGTGGACACAGGAAGTTATGTAGATATTATATTCTATCATACATTTAATAAGATGAGATATAAGGATGAAGAGATGTCTTGTTCAAATTATCACATTCATGGTTTTGGAAAATCTATAACAAAACCTAAAGGCGAAATAATGGTACGCATTCCGCTAGGAGAGATTGAAACACAAGTAACATTATGTGTGGTGGATATGGAGGCACTATATAACATGATATTGGGGAGACCATGGATACACGCAATCAAAGCTATAGCATCAACATTACATCAATGCATCAAATTTCCTATGCCTAGTGGAATTGGAGAAATTAGAGGAGATACTGATCTCGCGAAACTGTGTTATCGAATTGAAGTGAGAAACTATGAAGAGCGTCCAAAATTGCGAAAAGCTCGCATAAAATTGGCAAAAGAGGCAAAGAAGGAAGAAGAATTTAAAGTTTACGTGATAAGAGCAAGAGAAGGAAAAGGAATACCCAGCGAGATCTCGCAAGAAGATGATGAGCCCGTGAGAGTCATGGAAACACCAACGCCAATGGGAGAACCTGAGGCCAGCTACACCGCAGTAGAACCAACAAAGGAAGTAAATGTTGGAAGTGAAGAAGAACCTAAAATGCTGAAAATTGGAACTAAGATGGGTGCAGATGAAGAAGAACAAACCATAAATCTCTTGCGAGAATATAAGGATATTTTTGCGTGGAGTATGGATGAAATGCCTGGAATAGATCCATCAGTTGCATGTCATAAGTTAGAGATTAACAAAGATGTGAGACCATTCAAGCAAATGATAAGGAAAATCACGACAACTTATCACTCAAAAATAGAAGAAGAATTACAGAAGATGCTTGATGCGGGAATTATAAGGCAAGCAAAATACCCGGAATGGATTGCAAATATGGTAGTGGTTCCAAAGAAGAATAAAGGGATAAGAATTTGCATAGATTTTACTGACTTAAACAAAGCTTGTCCTAAAGATAGCTTTCCATTACCAGATATTCCTCAAATGGTAGAATTAGCAGCAGGAAATGATAGAAACTCATCATTGGATGGGTATAAAGGATATAATCAGATCTTTCTTGCTGAAGAAGATCAAGAGCACACTGCATTTTTTGCTTCAAGAGGATTATATTGTTACACAAAAATGCCATTTGGGTTACGAAATGCTGGTGCAACGTATCAAAGAATGGTGGAGAAGGTGTTCGCAAAGTGGATACACAAAACATTAGAGGTGTATGTAGATGACATGTTAATAAAGAGTAAAGAAGCTAAGAACCATGTGCAAGATTTGAAGGGATTTTTGATCAAATGTGACTCTTTAACATCAAGGTGAATCTTGAGAAATGCATTTTTGGAGTAGCATCAAGGAAATTTTTAGGTTATATCGTATCAAAAGAAGGAATTCAAGTTGATCCAGATAAAGTACAGGAAATTCGCGATATGCCAACGCCAGCAACAGTGAAAGATGTACAGAAGTTGAATGGGCTCTTAGCATCACTAGGAAGATTTATCTCGCGATCTTCAGATAAATGCAAGCATTTTTTCAATATACTCAGGAAGGGTACAAAATACAAGTGGACAGATGAATGTGAGAAGGCTTTTCAAGGAGTTAAAGAATATCTAATGAACATATCTATTTTACAGAAAGCGGAGCTGGGAGAAGAATTATTGATTTATCTTCGACAACATCGCACGCCTTAAGCGCAATGTTATTGCGAATAGATGCAGGGGTATAAAAACCAATTTACTACATCAGAAAACGTTTAATTCTGCAGAGAAAAATTATTCAAAAATTGAGAAGTTAATTCTGGCATTGGTTTATGCAACCTTTAAACTCCGCATATATTTTCAAGCACATAAAATAAAGGTGTTAACAAAGGTGCCCATTGAATCAGTAATGAAGAACTCAAAAATATCAGGCAGAGTTGATAGATGGAATGCATAAGTAGGGCACTTTGAAATCAAATATGAAGTCCTATCCTCACCAAAATCACAAGTTGTGGCAGATTTTTTAGCAGAATTCCCTCTAGAAGATGATGAAGCTGTGGAAGAAATGATGGACAAAGAAGAAGAACATGGAGATCCAAAAGATCTATTAAAGGAACCCAACATGTGGGAAATATTGGTGGATGGATCATCAAATGGGAAAGGAAATGGAATTGGAGTGGTCTTTATCTCGCCAGAAGGAGAAAAAAATGGCTTTCTCATTTCGTTTGGATTTCACATCCACTAATAATGAGACAGAATATGAAGCTGTGGTGCATGCTCTAAAGTTCGCCGTAGAGATGAAGTTGGAGAACACAAGGATTAACAGTGACTCGCAATTGGTTATTTGCCAGATAAAAGGAGAATACACAACGAATGAACCATCTCTGAAGAAGTACAAGAAACTTGTTGAAGAATTGTCTGCGAGAATTCCAAAAATAAAATGGAGACATATATCAAGAAAAGATAATAGACTCGCAAATGCTTTTGCATTCATATCAAGTATGATGACAAACCCAGCTGCGAGATGCATAAAAATTTAGACACTTGTATCACCTTCAATTAATAAAGAAGAAGAAGAAAATGCGGATGTAATGATAATAGAAAATGACACAGAAGAATCAGCCAGCGAAATTATCGCAGATTGGAGAGCAGAACTTCACGCATACTTGGCGACAGGAGAAACACCAAGAAATAGATTGGAGGCGCACAAATTAAAAAGCCGTGCAACAAATTATGAATTAAGGGATGGGGTATTATATCAAAAATATTTTAATGGGCCATTACTTAGATGTTTGACACGGGAAGAAGGAGAAAAAATGTTACAAATTTTGCATAGCAGTGATGCTGGTAATCATAGCGGAGGAAGATCTTTGGCTTATAGAACAAAAATGCAAGGATATTATTTTCCGTATATGCATGAAGATGCAAAACAATTATCAAAACGTTGTGAAGATTTCCAGCGATATGGAAAGAGGATACATGCACCAGGGGCACCATTATCATCTTCAAAAAGTGTGTGGCCTTTTGGAAAATGGGGCTTAGATATTGTGGGACCCTTTGTTCCAGGTTCAGGGCAGAAGAGATACTTAATTGTCGCGACAGATTACTTCACAAAATGGGCAGAAGTAAAAGCAGTACAACACATTCGCGATAAAGATATATTTACATTCATCTTTGAAAATATCATCTGCAGATTTGGAATTCCAGCACAGTTGGTCTCTGATAATGGAAAACAATTTGAAGGACAAAACATAGAATTTCTGCTCAATGCATTTAAGATAAGATATGGAAAATCTACTCCTTTATACCCACAAGCTAATGGTCAGGCTGAAGCAACTAATAAGACAATCGCAGACATCTTAAATAAGAAACTAAAAGGGTACCATAGAGCATGGTGTGAACAGGTACATAATGCAGTCTGGGCTTACAACACAACCAGGAGAGAGGCAACTGGAATGTCACCTTTTTGTTTAACATATGGTGTTGAAGCAGTACTACCAACATAAGTTGATATTCCTACAAAAAAATGAGAGGTTTGGGAGAAGAATCTTAATGATAACATGATTCTAAGAGAACTTGATGAATTAGAAGAGAAGAGAGAAAAATCATTACAACATATGGAAAATTACTAGCGAAGGTTGGCTCGCGAATATAACAAGCGAGTCAAGAAACGTGAGTTTCAACCAGGCGATTTAGTTTTGCGAGAAACACCAGAGTACCAGCGAGAACGTGGTGAAAATTTGGCGAGCAAATGGGATGGACCGAATATCATTAAGGAGATAGTTGGAACAGGGGCATACAGGCTGGTAGAACCAGAGGGTAGAGATGTTGGTCAAAGACTTGGTAGGCCATGGAACATATTATTTTTAAAAAGATATTATCAGTAACAAATTTTTAATAAAAAATGGGAAAAATAAATTTTTACAGCTGCGAGTTTATTCGCAAGATTATTCAAGATTACATAAAGAATGAAAGATTGTGATATACGCAAAAGAAACAAAGAACGGGATGAACCTTTATGGCGTACACCCTAGTTCGCGAATACAATTTCGCAAGAGGCAAATGTAAGACCTAAAGTATGTCATATTAGGGGGCATCTCTTTGCGTGACTCAGGGATAAGGTTATACCACTGCTGGAACCTGAGTCATGAAGATGTTGTGGGTTAAAGAAAACCTATCCGGGAGAGGTACCTTGGATTTCCAACTATATAAGGTTATACCCTGGTTGGACGACCGAGGGTCTCTTCTAAGGAGTGCAGAGTATGACCAATGCGCCAAGGTACACGGTTGATCCAAGGATTCCTGGGACGGACGAACCTACCCTGGCCATTCTTGGTAAGTCTTGGCTATGATGCACTCGGCCTGAAGAAAACCCCACTTAGGGTGCAGTCTTGTAACTATAAGCCATATAGGCATAAAGGACAAGAGGATGCGAAAACAACTGGTTGTTGGTAAATTCGGATGGGATGAGCTAGTCTTGTATGGCTGATGTGCCATCCTTGAAGGGGCAACCAGGGGGAAGATAAGGGCAGCACCCTCCATTAGGGAGCTGATAAGTGTCTAAAGACGTCAATGTCATGGGGATTTACGCTCGCAAGAGCATTTAGGCCTGTCATATTGTCGCGTTACAAATATTATACAGAGTCAACAAGCCATAAGAGAAAGTTAAGATGAGGTCAATGGGGTTTACATGAAAGTGTAAAGACGTCATGCGATTTTATCGCAAGACGGCAATGTCATATGGCTTCGTTTTTGCAAGAAAACTTAGACTTGTCATATATTCGCAGAGAAATTGACAAAATACAGCTAAGGAAATATCAATGGGTTTTTGCATACAAATGTAAAGACGTCCTGCGATTTTGTCGCAGACAGAAATTTGGCAAAATAAGACGTTTAACTAGGAAGGCAAGATAAGACCAACAGAATAATCCCAAGCATTAACTATTTTCTTTTAAGAATGCATGAAAGATTTCTCAGAATCCTTCAGAATCACACAACAGGATTATTCATCATATTCATCATATCGCAACATCATCCATAATTTCGCAAGAAATATCGCAACACAGTTCGCAAAGGAAGAATGCGGGAAATAATTGACCATTACAAGAAAGATAATGAAGGGCAAGTAGGGGAGTGGATAAATAAAATATCATTATCTTCCTTGAGAATATTCAAAATAACAGAAATAAAAGTTGAATTCCAAAGTTGCATAAAGTTACATTGTTCGCAAAAAAGAGGGAGAAAAAGAAAACAAAATAAAAATCAAGCTTCAGTATTCTCGCCAGATTCATTATCTTTGCTAGTGTTATCAGCTTCATCAGTATTCTTCTCGTTATGGTTAATTCGAGTTTCTTCTTCTTCTAACTCTCCACCAGCAACTACTTCATCATTGGTAGCCACTTTTCTAGGAGGACTTTTTTCTGCTTCTATTGGGACTTCTTGAGAAATGTCTTCTTCGTCACTTGCATAATTTAGACCAGCATCCATAGGAAGAGGAATTTCATCATCATCTACTTCTAGAGGAGGGACAGTTACAGGGGGAAGAGACTAGGATATCAGAATATCATTCACAAGAACTTCCGCACTGAGATGAACTTTGCGAAGGAATCCTCTGTCGCGATTTCTAATCTCCATATTCTTGAAGTATTCAAGTGTTTGTGGGAGAAAACTACTTCTGCAGGTTTAGGTAATTTTGGGTGTGTGTGGATGAGAAGTGAATTTAAAACTTCAATAAATGTGTTGCACGATGAGCACTTTTGATTCGAGAGATAATATGTACAATTCTGGCCTAAACCGAAGACAGGACCGTTCTAGATTTGTTTCGGTCACAGGTGAAGGATGTGAGGTTGATCTTAGGGAGGGAAGCGAAGAAGGTGTTGAGAGTATGAAGGTGAAGGCTATTTGATGACTTGTTAACAGAAGGTTGAGCAGGCTAGCAAATGTTGCAGGAAGGCTCTGGGTGTCGAATATGATGATATTAACACTTGGTTTTTTCTGTGTTGTTGGAAATAGGGAGGAGAACCTATTTATACAAGTCGATAAGCCTTCATCATGTCTCTCGTGGGAAAGTGGAGGAAGTGGAGTGATGGAGGAAGTGGAGTTTTGTGTTAGTGTCACACGGTTTCTTGCCCACTTCTCCTACCATCGCTAACCACCCATGTTTCCCTAACACGATCTTGTGATGACGTGTTGCACGCTGCACGCTGTAAACCGCCAGACCAATACCCCAGTTTGTATCCCCCCAGTTGTGACGTGATTAACGTCTCGAGTGAGTCGTGGGACCCACATAAGGTAGCAAACGGTGCTGGGTAAAATAATCAAGTTGTTTGTAGGCGCATATTGTATGCATGCGATGCATTAAATATGCTTAACATGCTTGAAGCCTACACAACCTTGATGAAAAGATTGCAAGTTGAAGTGACTCAACTAGCTATGTTCAGGCGTTGTTCGGAGGTCGCATGAGCTGGACCCACCTTGGCCGGTTATGCCATCGGGAAGTGTGGAGGATGGTGATCACGGTGATACCTTGTTTTCCACCTAACTCCCTTCCTAGGCTATTCATCCAAGCATGCGAACTTGGACGGACGAGATTGATGGAGGAATAACCGTTGAATTAGGGTTTGGAAGGCTTGCAAGCCTCCCTTTTCACCCTAACAGTTTTCAGCCTTGGGAGGCATGCATGGAGTGGCTGATCGGTCCAGCAGGTAGGCGGGACGCCACTCTTCATGCCCATGCTTGTTGGAAGTCAATCAGAGCAATCTAAGTCGCTCGTTTCAGCCTGCGATGATGGACATCCGAGATTAGAAGGGGGCCGTGCATGCTACCTTTGGGCACGAATTTTGAGATGGTTGGTCTACAACCATTCGCGGTCGATTGGTTGGCCGTGTAGATGGGCCCACAATGGACATGTTGGTGTGGTCGGCCATCTAATCCCGCCTTCCTTTGGCTTCCGTTCGTTTGTCTCAAAGTGGCTGCCTGCGACCACTTGATGCAAACCCTAATTTAGGGTTTACGACTGGTTACCTACATCCGGCATTTTCCGACCTATTTTGGTGAGGTCGATGGTGCGAGGGGAATGTTGGGACGACGGTGAGCATGTGCGTGCGTGCTACTCGGTCCCGCGCGTGATCTAGGCCGTCCAACCATGCCTGCGAAGTTGGACGGATGAGATCTATTTTTGAGTTTGTTTTCAGCAGGTGGGACTAACATGGGTAGTCTTGCATGTATTCAACGAGGCTAATATAACCCGCCGTCAGGTAGCCTACGGGTGTTTGCATGTCGAACACAAGGATTTGAGCAGGGCATTAATTGTAATGCTACAAACCTACAGAAAATCGATATGGTTGCTACATGCTCCACTCTGGGTAGGTTTTAATTTTCAGGGATGGTTGCACATGCTCCAATGAATTAATATGGTGAGAATATTCACCGCATGAAAGCTTTATCCCTTGCAGGACATCTGCTTAGAATTTGGCTTTTACAATTTTAGCCCTGAATAGAATTCCACCATCAACATTAAGTCCTCTGCCTAGCATGCAATGGTTACACTATTGTAGGGTAGGCATGAGATGGTGACAATTTGTATACAAAAATAACTAAAGTCAGAGTAAATACATGTTTACCGCGTGGGAGAAGGTATGTCATGTGTGTTAAATGCCTTGGAGCCGGTTGAGTTGATACTTCCAATGGTAAATCTCGGCTGGGGAAGTACATCTTGGTGGGTCGATCCACCTTGGCCTTCCTCTTTCTGTGTGCATTCTCATATGCCTAGCAAGCATCGTGCATTCGATAAACATTGTTGATCACAATCCCAACTCAACATCCCCAGAAAGCGGAAAAGGTGGACTTGTTTTCTCCTGGGGATCTTGTTGGATCGTGAAGAATATAAAGAAGTTTTCCTGTATTCTTCTCATTAGGCGATCGTCTTCTTCAACATCTCAGGTATTGCTCCACACGTTGATTTCTTAAACGATTGGCGATAGTTGTGATTAGAATACTTTTTATGTGCCGCCGTAACTTATCTTCCTCTCTTTTTTGCAGTACATCATGAAAGGAGTTGGTGATGATCACTCTGCAGCTTCTTCAGAAAAAGCTGGCTCTGTTTTACATGTTTTATTCCTCCCATATTACCAGGCTGGTATGAAGATTTGGTATGAGGATTTAGGGTTTTCTTTCTGGGTAATGGTGGTTTGAAGGTGACTCATAACTTTGTGTAATTTTATGAGAAATTATAAAAGGAATGAAATCTTGATTACTTGAAGAAATATTGAAACCCTAATAAGTATGAAGGCAAGCGGTGCCATCATTTTGAAGGAATTACAAATATTGTGAAAAGGAAAATTGTTGGAGGAATCCCCACGGGGGGATTAGAGAGGTGATGTCGTGTCTTCAAGTGAGGTATGGATTGAGCCATCGTGATTGAACAACCACACCTTCGAGTTTGTCTGCATTGATGATCTTGCAGTAACCGCCCAAGATAACATCTGCCACTAAGAATACTTCCTCTTCCTTTGCAGGCATATCAGGCTGGGCAGTTATTTTTACTGCCATGTTTCCAACTTGGGACGTGGTTACCTTTGCTACCATATCTCCGATTTGAAACGGGTTTGGACTTGGTATAACATCTTGCTTCTGACACGTGTCGTTCTTGACTGCTTCCAAACTTTTGGTGAAGCGCTTAAAGGGGCCAGCACTCCATTCACATCTCTTGGTGGTGGCCCGCCTGTCAGGTGAAACAGTCCCCTGTGGTCCAGCAGGACAATTATCCACTACTTGCAAAGAGGGTTGTTCAATGAGACTTACTTGGCCTCGGAATCTCTTGACATAGGACGAAGGGCTTTCACCAGGGATTTGCGTTATGCTTGTGAGTTGTTGGTATGGAGGCAACAGGCAGTCTTCGAGTCTCCAAGGTTTGTTGAAAATCATCAGAGCTGGCTTGTTGGAGATTCTTCCAGGTACTGAGATTGGTAAGGAATGCGCCTTGTGTACCCACAGGCGCCTTGAGAATCATGTCGTAATCTGGATGTTCCTTAATTATATGGAATCTGGCTTGTGTTGGAGTGTTACCGATCTTGACATCAAGGTAAATGTATCCGTAGACATCCACAAACTCTCCTGCTGGGCTCTTGATCACAGTCGGACCACGGGTAGCCTCCTTCTTTGAGATTTTCGCAGCTTGCAGGGTCTTGATAGTAACGATGTTAAATTCAGAAGCTGCATCGATTAATGTGCTATCGAACTTGTGTATGCGTGTCGTAACCACAACAAATTAATTAATACTTTACTACCTAATTAAAGAGTAATATAGGGTAGTCAAGGTCGATCCCACGAGGAGCAAGAGATTATAGTTGTCTTATAATGTCACAAAAAGGGGGGTATTGGTTGAAAAACTTATAAAGCAAAAGAAATAAACAAAGTAATTAAAAGTGTAAGTTGAAATCAATGAGAGAGAATAGATCAAGGAATCCTTCTTCGCTGCAAAACAATGATTAAAGTTATGTTCTTTTCCTCTTTTTATTAGTCATAGATTATCACCAACCGTAGGATAGCAGGTTATCTTAGATAACCCCAAAATTCCTTATTTCACCGAGTAACAGGTTCGCTTAGTTATCAGATTTTATTCAAAAGAACCACCTTGAGGTTCGCTTACAAGATGTAATTCCCCGAACGCATTAAGATTTATGAACTTAGGTTTAGTACTAGTAGTTAGACTCGGTTCGCTTGGTCCACTTTCTAGCGTTGTTTTCACACACAATTGCTCCACGGAATCCCTCCGCAAGGTCTCGTGTTTTCTACTTGTGTAAAGAGTCAAGAAACTATTACGTATTCCCTAACTTTCATTAGCTTTAGATTAAATTAACAAATTAATTTAGCGTGCACTCCAAACAACCAATCAATCAATCATAAACTTTAATATTAGTAAAAACAAACGATAATCATATGAAAAACTTCAAAGTAGAATTGAAACAAAACTCAAACCATATGTTAAGAACTAGGAATTCATCCTCAATCAATAAGAAAATTAGCTACTCATAATTTGGAGTTCACACAATAATAATAATAATTAAGGAAGAAAGAAAAACTTATTGAAAAGATGATGGTTGCTCCTTCCTCCAATCCTTGTGCACTATAACTCCTTCTCCAAAGTAGATGTGTGTAAAAGTTGTAGAGAACTCCTCTATTTATAGGCTTCAATACTCTCCATATCTTTGTAGGAAAAGAATCCACATTCCATAAGAACACCACTTTCCCAATTTGAGCCATATTTCAATTTCTAGTCCAATTTTCTAAAACTTCCAAGTTTTCATCCAATTCCCAATTCTAAGTCTTCACACACATGAGAGAAGTCCACCCAAAATTCTGCATTTTTGGTCACCGGAAAACTGTGTTTTTGGCCAGAAGTTGCCCGGAATTTGTCGCCGCCGGCCACCTGAAAATTCTCCCCGGTCAAGGTATATTATGTTGGTCAACCGTTAGGACTAACGGTCAAATAGGTCAACCATCAGTCTATCGTTAGTCACCAAGTCAAACCACTGAGTCAGCTCGGGTCAAACTCGCCTGACTGGGCTGAGTTTCCAGGCCAACTCAGTTGCAATCCTCTCCAGCCATAATGGCCCTGCCGCACCATCATTGTGCTTCACAGCCAAGATGGCTGTCTTCTGTATAGCTTCAATCACGGCCAAGATGGCCATACTGTATTTCCTTCCTTCCCTGCAACATCAATGTCATGCCAGCAACCACAACCTGCAATTTCACAGCCTTCTTGGCTGCAACATACTCTCATCATCACTTGTAACTGCTATCAAGCATACACCCACTGCAACTAACTCAAGCTCCCAGCTCAAACCTTGCTCTGCACCTGCAATGCAACACCTTACTGCCAAAAATACTCAACCAAACCTCCATCTCATGTCAACTTCAGTTCCTAATCCATGGCAAATCAATTCCCTGCATATCCAGCTCAAATGCATAATTCGACACACAAACCAAACCCATTGTCAGAACCATTCATTTACATATTCTGTAGCTTCCTTAAATCCTCTGAGATCACCACAGTTCAGCTCCAATAACCAACCAGAATCTGCCTAGCCATTGTTGCAACAACAGCATCACCTCTGCCTCAAGACCATTACCACCACCTGACATCACCTGCATCTGCGTTTTCAATACCAGTTCAAATCCATGTTATGTGTGTTTCTCGTCTTCAGTTCTCAGTAGCAACACTGCAATTCAGTTCCATTCTCAACTTCCCAGCAACACCAGCTTCACTTCATACCTGCAATTCAGTTCATTGCAGTGCCAAAAGACCAACTGCCATTCATCTCATTACCAGGTCTAACCCCATATGTAACTGCACCCTAGCTCAAGCCATCACAACAGCGTTGCCAGCTCACTGCCACCAGACCCTCATACTCCATTTCATCCATCCCAGAACTCATGAATCAACTCAATAGTTGCAACTCTGCTCCAAACTACACACAACATTTCCTTCAGCTCCAAACCACCAACCAAACTGAAACACAACAACACTTTCCAACATCCCATCTCTAATTCATCACCAACACCATCCTATTTTAATTTCTAATCCACAAACCCTAACCCGTAGTTTTACCTCTCAACAACATCATCTCCAAATCTCCACCATACCCATGAAATTCAACAACAATTCTTCTCAGAACTACGAATATACATCTTATTCTTGATCTACTGAATCTCTATTTCTCCCTAAATCTCTCAGAACATCACCAACAGCTTCAATTCCTCCTTCCCGTGAGAATCATCAGTACCCATCTATAGCAACAATTTCATCTCGACATTCAGGAGCTCAAACCCATCGTTCTTCCACCAAGAACCCTAATCTTTTCTGAATTGATTACAAAACCCTAATTGCTTCTCTCCAGTGAATCTTCTTAGTTCCTTCATCAAATTTCTTTGCATTTCGAACGGACTTGATAACAGCAGCTGCTGTTCTTCCTTCTTACTTCCATGGCTGCTGCGCATCTTTTGAGTTTCAGCTGAAGATTGAAAACAATAGACGGGTTCTCTGAAATTTAGGTTTAGGTTTAATCATTGGGGTGGATGGTTACACCCCAAAGATATTTGCACCAGTTATTTACACCCCTTCTTAATGATAAGGGATACCCATATAGCAACCCCTTAACCATAGCTGGCCTTTGTATAGTACTCCTCCAAAGAGCTGCCCCTTAACCAGTACCGGGCTCCAGATAGTGCTCGCCCTATGAAATGACAAATTTGCCCTTTCTTGCCTAATTTTGGATTATTTCTTCTTCTTTTCCTCTGTGCGACTCCAGAGTACCTAATAACTCAAAAACACACATAAAATACATAATTTACAAGAAAAATAGCAAAGAAAGCATAAACTACTAGATAGTAAATTAGGTGTATTCTACACCTATCAAATTACCCCACACTTAGACTTTGCTAGTCCTCGAGCAAATCAAAACTAAAACTTACAACTTAAAAGCGTTCCAGCGTCCCAAGCATCCTAAGAGCTATGAGGACATAGAGTTTATGCATGCTAGTAATAAGAAGTTAGAAATACTAAAGAAAATATTCTCATTCTTAAATGTTGAGTGAGAAATAACCACACCATAATGAGAGAACACGTGTTTGAGAAACGATCAATAAGCATTTCGCCTTGACTTATACCTCGCCAAAAGGGTTTTATGATAATTGCACTCAAAAAGACGGCTTTTTTATGGGTCTCACATGTGTGCAGGTAGGAATGAAGAAAGAATTCCTGCAACACGTTGAATGGTGGGAAGGATAACTTCCGAAATTTTGAAAAACCCACATCTTTTAACATTTTGAAAAACCATTTTTCTAACGATCTCTAAGAAAGGAAATCAACCACTTTTATCGAGGATGAGATTACTTACTTACCTTCACATCCGATTGCCAATTATGATAACACCACTCTCACAGAATCCAAAATAAACGTCTTCCGCTCCTTGTCTTCATCTTCTTGGTCTTCGGCTTCAAATATTGATGATAAACACTCGAAATTCATAGATCCTTAACAATTTGTAATATTTTTCCTTAACTCTTTGTCGCTTGAAACTTCCTTATAGATTTTCCTTCCCCACGGCTTATTCAAAACAAAACAATAATATATATTTCTCTTGTCTCATTTTTTTTTTTCAATTCTTTTCTTCTTTTTTTTTTCATTTTTTAACAAGAAAAACACAATACAAATCAAAGTGAAAAATAAAATAAACCATGGCCGTGAAAAAGTACTTTACCGCTTGATTCTTCACAACTTGTAACGTCTCGAAATCATAAACTTCAATAATTTTCAACTTTTTCTTTTCTTCGCTCTTGTAAATAAGTCTTAATACTTGAATATAGAATTACCTCATTGCATTTTAAGTCTTCAACAGGTATGTAAAATCTGCTCATTGTATATTGCTTTACTTGGATATAAAAATTTGCTCTTTTCTTGTTCCATTGTTGCTTGCAAACCTTGAACCTTTTCAACTTTCCTTGTAGATTTTTATGTCGCTTCCTTGTTGTTGATGATTATGGTGTTTCTATGGACCCGTTGTTGTCGAGAGAGAGAATGGTGCTAACTGCAAATCGAACTACAAGAAGGTGGCTTTCATCTATAGACGTCACCCTCATGATTGACAAAAATTAGCACTCAAGAGATCAAAATAGTGCTGAAATTGGTGTGAAATTGGGTAGCTCACCATTCTACCCGAAATTAATGTATGGTGACACACACTCAAAAGAAGCTCTTTAGTCATGGAAGAATTTCTGGTCGGTGCCTCTCATGATATGAAAATGGGTAGTCTCCACTAATGATTGATCAGCAACTCTAATAACGCACTTCTCCCTGCACCAAATTTGCATCACCGGCATGATTAAATCCATTTTTTAACACTCTAACAAGCAAGAAATCGAACGTAGTTCCCTAACACTTCCAAGTTCAATTATGTCGGTCAGAATTCTCTATGTAATCATACCTAGAAGTATGCTAGTGACTCTAAAATCTCTAAAAGTTGAAAGTGTTATGCAAATTTTTTTTTTCTCTTTTTGTTTTTTTTATGCAAAAATATATGCTTAGCCACTCCCCCACACTTAAACCTTACATTGTCCTCTTTTTTTTTTTTTTTTTTTTTTTTTTTTAAGCAAGTAACCCACTTAATAAAAGAAGAAAAGAGAAGGAGGGTGGCTAGGCCTTACCTCCAAAACAGAAGGAGAGAAAAAAAACAAAAAAAAAAAAAAACAGGGAAACAAGAAAAAGAAAAACAACACCTCTTAAACCAGAAATTACATATTGCGAAAACGATACAAAGGTAGGTCGGAGCTATCGATAATGCAGCTCCTCTTGATGAAGTTAGGAGTATCTGTCCACCACCTAGAATCCCCCATCGCTCCATGTTTAGACAACAAGTCTGCAACAGCATTACCTTCTATATAGACATGCGTAGAAACCAACTGAATTGAATTCGCATAAGCCAAGAAGTTATTCCAATGAGTCCATAAATTCTAAGGCACAATATTTGGGTTCCTGATAGCTTGCAGAACAAACATTGAATCACATTCCAACAAAAGTTTTCGAATACCCCTCGAACAAGCCAGGCGGAGTGCAAAAATCACCCCCCAAAGCTCTGCCACCAAAGAGTTTGTGTTCCCCAGACACTGCGCAAGGCAGCCTTGCGTCAAGCCCTTATCATCTCGAAAGACAACACCACAACCCGAAATCCCTGGATTACCGAGAGAGCACCCATCCGTATTGGCTTTTATCCAACCTTGAGGCGGGAGCTTCCATTTCACCAAAATCGCCTTTGGAATTTTTGGGGCACGTCTTGTTACTCTTAGCGCATCCAGAATTAGCTTATCTCCAGCGGTATAAAAAGAATACCCCCCACTATTTTTCCCAGCTTCCGCGATAATGTTGGATAACTGAGAAATTGCAATTGTGACATTTATTGCTTTCTGCTCAAATCTCAGATTATTCCTGCAAGACCAGATAATCTAAATTGAGCTTATCGCCGCGATCCAGAGAAGATTCTTCGTCTGCGAACAACCCGGGAAGCGACGAATGGAGGCGAAGATAGAGTGCATATTGGAGCAATATAACACATGATTAAACAACTACATAATCCAATTCCAGATAGAAGTCGCAAAGTAGCAGTCGAAGAAAAGGTGTTGTTGGGACTCACAACAGTTTGGCCTTGGACAGAGGTTGCAACAGTTTACCGTATCAGCTCCATAATACTTCATATTTTCATCTGTAGGAATTATGTGGTGTAACAGTTTCCACACCGTGCAAGCTCGCCGAGGGGGAATTTTTATAGCCCATAGGTCCTTGAAGTCCGCCTTCTCTTCCTCCTTATGTCTATGGAAAGAAAAAGCATTCCGCATGTTAATTACGCCTGAGTTAGTTTCCTTCCAGATCTGCCTATCATCCAGATGCCTAGAGAAAGGAGTTTCATTTATAATCTGCTTAATATGCCCTTTCAGTTCCGGCATGTAATTCGGCAACGCCCACTTACCCTCCTCTATAAAATCAGCAACCCAGTTGTGCACATTAGAGACATCTAACTCTAGATGCTCAGCGATTGAGATGTCCATCCCAGTTAACCAGATGTCATTCCAGAAGTCAATCCTATCCCACTTGCCAACCAGCCAAAGCAAATCAGCTTTTATGATGTTCCACTGCTCTTTGAAACTATGCCAGATCGACGACTTTATGTATGTTATCCCCGCGAAACGGGCCTTGACGAAATTACCGAAATCTGACTTCACCATCATGAGGTTCCACGTCATTTTCATTAAGGCAGCGTCATTTAGAGTTTGCATTGGCTTAATTCCCAGACCTCCTTCAGCCTTGAGCAGACAAACCTTATCCCAGGCAACTGGGCTGTGATGCTGGCTGTTAATATCACCTGACCAAACGAAGTTAAGAATCCACTGCCCTAAACTTTGAATGCAAGATCTCGGCCATTTGTAAGTATGAAAGCTGTGCAGTGCAGAGCTAGCTATGACAAACTTAACTAGCTCCACTCTTCCCATCATCGATAGCGATTTTCCTTTCCAAGTTGCAAATTTTATCTTTATACCATCCATAATAGCTCGAAGATGAGACGTTTTAGGCCTGCCTCTGAAAATTGGAACTCCTAGGTAACGGAAAGGCAGAGTACCCATTGGAATATTAAAGGAAGAAGCAATTAGAGAGATTCTATTGTGAGCATAGTTGCTGCAGTAAACTGTGCACTTAGCGACACTGATAACCTGACCCGAGTTTTCACTGTATTGGTCAAATATGTTCATAAGATTCTTTATATCTCTTTTAGTGCCTCTATAGAACACCATAATATCATCTGCATAGAGGGAATGATAAGGAAAGATTGTACCTCGAGGGGAAGAAAGGTGGTGTATCTCCCCCTGCCTGAACGCCTTTGCAATAGCATTGCTCAGCACCTCCTATGCCAAGCAAAAAAGAATCGGGGACAGAGGATCTCCCTGACGCAGACCTCGTTTGCAATTGAAGTAACCCATTGCTTTTCCATTAATCACTACAGACAGATTCGCAGAGTTCAAAATTGAACTTATCCACCCTACCACCTTATCATCGAAACCATAACCTTGCAGGCACTTCAAAAGAAAGTCCCAGTTCAGTGTATCAAAAGCCTTGTGGATATCGAACTTAAGAGAAATGTTGCCTCCAAAACATTTGTGATCTAGCAGGTTTATTGCTTCCGAAGTAATGCCAATGCAATCAAATATACTTCTATCCTTCATAAAGTCACATTGCTGAGGTGAAATAATTTTAGAAGCAATTGGGTTCAACCTAGTAGCTAGGATTTTGCCAATGATTTTGAAGTGGAAATTGCCAAAAGCGATAGGACACAATTTTTCAATTTTGAAGTGGAAATTGTCCTCAATGTAATTGAATCATCCAAGTAAAATCAAGGTGGGAAATCCTAATATGATATGAAACAAGAAAAATAAACAAACAAAACAAAAAAAACAAATAAAAACAAAAGGATAAGAAATACAAAACCGGTGGGTTGCCTCCCACTTAGCGCTTGTTTTAAAGTCGACGGCCCGACATAACTCTTGCTTCACATTACTCCTCTAGAGGGAGAACATCTCGAAATCCAATCACGTCCACATGCTCTGTTGGAAAGTTTTCATAATATGGCTTCAACCTATGGCCGTTGACTTTCAAGGGTTGTCCTGTTTTTTCACTAACAATTTCAACTGCACCATGATCATAAACATTAGTAACAATAAATGGTCCCACCCAACGGGACTTAAGCTTACCCGGAAATAAACGTAAACGAGTATTAAATAAAAGAACTTTTTTCCCCACAACAAAACTTTTCCGAGAAATCATCTTGTCATGAAAAAGCTTGGTATTTTCTTTGTAAATCCGGGCATTCTCGTAAGCATCATTACGTATCTCCTCTAGATCATTTAGTTGCAACTTTCTTTGTTTCCCCGCTACATCATACTCCATGTTGAATTTCTTTATCGCCCAATAAGCCTTATGTTCAAGTTCAACCGGAAGATGACAAGCTTTGCCATAAACCAACCTATATGGAGACATACCAATCGGTGTCTTGTACGCCGTTTTATACGCCCAAAGTGCATCATTAATCTTAAAGCTACAATCTTTCCTTGATGTATTCACCGTTTTCTCAAGGATGGATTTGATTTCACGGTTTGAGATTTCCGCTTGTCCACTAGTTTGTGGATGGTAAGGTGTACCAATCTTGTGTGTTATGTTGTACTTCTTGCAATCTTGTGAGATTTACGCTTTCCGTTTTCTCAACTTCCCAGCAACACCAGCTTCACTTCATACCTGCAATTCAGTTCATTGCAGTGCCAATAGACCAACTGCCATTCATCTCATTACCAGGTCTAACCCCATCTGTAACTGCACCCTAGCTCAAGCCATCACAACAGCGTTGCCAGCTCACTGCCACCAGACCCTCATACTCCATTTCATCCATCCCAGAACTCATGAATCAGCTCAATAGTTGCAACTCTGCTCCAAACTGCACACAACATTGCCTTCAGCTCCAAACCACTAACCAAACTGAAACACAACAACACTTTCCAACATCCCATCTCTAATTCATCACCAACACCATCCTATTTTAATTTCTAATCCACAAACCCTAACCCGTAGTTTTACCTCTCAACAACATCATCTCCAAATCGCCACCATACCCATGAAATTCAACAACAATTCTTCTCAGAACTACGAATATACATCTTCTTCTTGATCTACTGAATCTCTATTTCTCCCTAAATCTCTCAAAACATCACCAGCAGCTTCAATTCCTCCTTCATGTGAGAATCATCAGTACCCATCTACAACAACAATTTTATCTCGACATTCAGGAGATCAAACCCATCGTTCTTCCACCAAGAACCCTAATCTTTTCTGAATTGATTGAAAAACCCTAATTGCTTCTCTCCAGTGAATCTTCTTAGTTCCTTCATCAAATTTCTTTGCATTTCGAACGGACTTGATAACAGCAGCTGTTGTTCTTCCCTCTTACTTCCATGGCTGCTGCGCAGCTTCTGAGTTTCAGCTGAAGATTGAAATCAAGAGACGGGTTCTCTGAAATTTAGGTTTAGGTTTAATCATTGGGGTGGATGGTTACACCCCAAAGATATTTGCACCTGTTATTTACACCCTTCTTCTTAATGATAAGGGATACCCATATAGCAACCCCTTAACCACACTGGCCTTTGTATAGTACTCCTCCAAAGAGTCGCCCCTTAACCAAGACTAGGGCTCCAGATAGTGCTCGCCCTATGAAATGACAAATTTGCCCTTTCTTGCCTAATTTTGGATTATTTCTTCTCCTTTTCCTCCGTGCGACTCCAGAGTACCTAATAACTCAAAAACACACATAAAATACATAATTTACAAGAAAAATAGCAAAGAAAGCATAAACTACTAGATAGTAAATTAGGTGTATTCTACACCTATCAACTTGACATCTTTCAAATGGGCGACGGTCAAAAGTCCCCAGTTTCCTTTGTTGGCGCTATCTTTCAAGGAGGCTTGAGATGCTGGAACGACTTCTTTCTCTGGGTACAAACGCCTGCCTGACACAATACGGTTGAGGGCCATGAATATATCTTGACGTTGTACCTTGGAAAGGTACAAAATTTCACACAGGTGTTCCATCATGGATTGTGCAGTCTTGCGCACAGAGTCTCCAGAGATCATGCAACTTCGGACAGGAAGAGGGTCTCTATGAACTCCTTCATTTCCCAATTGAAGCTCTCCTGCTACTATATTTTCCTTGAAGATTTATTTCAACTTGTTGCAATCCTTAGTTGGGTGGTGAACAAACCTATGATAACGGCAGTACTGAGGGTCTGCCATGTCTTTCTCAGTTGGTGGACATCTGATAGGAGGTAGCTTGATAGCATCATCCTGAATCCATGACTCCAAGAGTTCCATTACTTCATTTATAGGAAACAGGAAGCCTGTGTCTTCGGTGCTCTGCGCATGATCCTTGCATGTTCTCTTCCGGGGCGAAGCTTTATGCATTTAAGCCACACGCTCGGGTTGTTGTTCTGTCGCCGCTGGAGCTTTTCTCTTTCCGCCTTCGCTTACTACACTGAAAGAAGGGCCAGTATTATACTACTTGTTGATGAGGCGCCTGTTTCCCCGATTATCTCGTGAATCGTCGCTCCGAACAATCCTGGTTCTTTCCAATAATGCTGGGGCGGTAGTGGCTAAACGTTTTGCTTCTTCATGGAGCTCTGAGAACGTTTGGAATCCCAAGTTTTCCAGCATGGCGCGATATATGGGTATTATTCCATTGATGCATAATTCCACCAGCTGTCGTTCTGTGACATTTGGTTCATGGCAGTTCAACGCTTGTATTCTGAACCTTTTGACAAAATCATTTGGATGTTCGTTGTTCCGTTGGGAGATTATCCCCAGGTCTTAGAAAGTAACTTGCTAAGATACAAAGAAGTACTTCTTTTAAAATGCGCTGACCATCTCACTCTAATTGGATATGTTGTCGGGTGTGATGTTGTTGTACTACGTATAGGCTCTCCCCGTAAGTGATTTGGAGAATTCCTTCAGGCGGAGAATGTGATTATATTTGTGTTCTCCTAAGGATTCTAAAAATTGAGAGACGTGTTCACGAGCATTACCGGTACCATCGTAAAGGGTGAATTGAGGGGAAGTGTATCCCCTGGGAAGAGGAATATGTTGCACGTCTTGTGGATATGAAGGTTGGTGTCGATGCGCATCCATCGTATTTTCTTTGCCACGATTTTGGAGGAGTCTCTCCAGATCTTCCCGTGTAATAAAGTTGGATGGTCGGTTCCTTTCCCTGAGACGCTTCTGGTCCCTTTCTCTTGCGTGGTCAGCAGCATAAGACTCTTCGTTCAGGTAGGCTTGCATAACTAAGGCACCTGCTCCAGGTGTGCTGAACATATTTCTTGTTGGCCCTTGGGGCTATCTCGACTCTTGTGGTAATCGATCGGTTAATGTTTTAAGGAAGGTGAGTACCTCCTTATGAGTGGTTGCCATGTCTGCCTGATCTTTAACGACGGTTTCTTGTCTCTCAATCAAGTCCACCATGGTGATAGGATGTTGTCCTCCTTTGGGTCCTCCAGATCCTCGTCCTAAAGGGGGAGTAGCAGTCGTTCTGGTGACGGACGAAGGTGTCATGCTTGAGGAAATGACTGGATTTGTAGCCGCTCTAGCTCTTGTAATGGGAGGTGTCACACCTACTGGAATGTCCGCTCCTGCTCCGCTGGTACTGGTGGTACTGATGGTAGAAGACGCAACTCCACGGGACACGTTGGTTGTATTGGCGGGTTGTATAGTGACACCAGTAATTGGGATATCAGCGCTAGAAGTGCTATCGGCGCTACCTCCCTCGGGATTGGGGGAAGAGACTAGGATATCAGAATATCATTCACAAGAACTTCCGCACTGAGATGAACTTTGCGAAGGAAGCCTCTGTCGCGATTTCTAATCTCCATATTCTTGAAGTATTCAAGTGTTTGTGGGAGAAAACTACTTCTGCAGGTTTAGGTAATTTTGGGTGTGTGTGGATGAGAAGTGAATTTAAACCTTCAAAAAATGTGCTGCACGATGAGCACTTTTGATTCGTGAGATAATCTGTACAATTCTGGCCTAAACCGAAGACACGACCGTTCTAGATTTGTTTCGGTCACAGGTGAAGGATGTGAGGTTGATCTTAGGGAGGGAAGCGAATAAGGTGTTGAGAGTATGAAGGTGAAGGCTATTTGATGACTTGTTAACAGAAGGTTGAGCAGGCTAGCGAATGTTGCAGGCAGGCTCTAGGTGTCGAATACTATGGTATTAACACTTGGTTTTTTCTGTGTTGTTGGAAATATGGAGGAGAACCTATTTATACAAGTCGATAAGCCTTCATCATGTCTCTCGTGGGAAAGTGGAGGAAGTAGAGTGATGGAGGAAGTGGAGTTGTGTGTTAGTGTCACACGGTTGCTTGCCCACTTCTCCTACCATCGCTAACCGCCCATGTTTCCCTAACACGATCTTGTGATGGCGTGTTGCACGCTGCACGCTGTAAACCGCCAGACCAATACCCCAGTTTGTATCCCCCAGTTGTGATGTGATTAACGTCTCGAGTGAGTCGTGGGACCCACATAAGGTAGCAAACGGTGCTAGGTAAAATAATCAAGTTGTTTGTAGGCGCATATTGTATGCATGCGGTGTATTAAATATGCTTAACATGCTTGAAGCCTACACAACCTTGATGAAAAGATTGCAAGTTGAAGTGACTCAACTAGCTATGTTCAGGCGTTGTTCGGAGGTCGCATGAGCGGGACCCACCTTGGCCGGTTATGCCATGGGGAAGTGTGGAGGATGGTGATCACGGTGATACCTTGTTTTCCACCTAACTCCCTTCCTAGGATATTCATCCAAGCATGCGAACTTGGACGGACGAGATTGATGGAGGAATAACCGTTGGATTAGGGTTTGGAAGGCTTGCAAGCCTCCCTTTTCACCCTAACGTTTTCAGCCTTGGGAGGCGTGCATGGAGTGGCCGATCGGTCCAGCAGGTATGCGGGACGCCACTCTTCATGCCCATGCTTGTTGGAAGTAAATTAGAGCAATCTAAGTTACTCGTTTCAGCCTGCGATGATGGACAGCCGAGATTAGAAGGGGGCCGTGCATGCTACCTTTGGGCACGAATTTCGAGATGGCTAGTCTGCAACCGTTCGCGGACGATTGGTTGGCCGTGTAGCTGGGCCCACAGTGGACATGCTGGTGTGGTCGGCCAGCTAATCCCGCCTTCCTTTGGCTTCCGTTCGTTTGTCTCAAAGTGGCTGCCTGCGACCACTTGATGCAAACCCTAATTTAGGGTTTCCGACCGGTTACCTACATCCGACCGAATCCGGCATTTGACGACCTCTTTTGGTGAGGTCAATGGTGTGAGGGGAATGTTGGGACTCCGGTGAGCATGTGCGTGCACGCTACTCGGTCCCGCGCGTGATCTAGGCCTTCCAACCATGCCTGTGAAGTTGGACGGATGAGATCTTTTTTTGAGTTTGTTTTCAGCATGTGAGACTAACATGGGTAGTCTTGCATGCGTTCAACGGGGCTAATATAACCCGCCGTCAGGTAGCCTATGGGTGTTTGCATGTCGAACACAAGGCTTTGAGCAGGGCATTAATTGTAATGCTGCAAACCTACAGAAAATCGGGATGGTTGCTACATGCTCCGCTCTGGGTAGGTTTTAATTCTCAGGGATGGTTGCACATGCTCCAATGAATTAATATGGTGAGAATATTCACCGCATGAAGGCTTTATCCCTTGCAGGACGTCAGCTTAGAATTTGGCTTTTACAATTTTAGCCCTGAATAGAATTCCACCATCAACATCAAGATAGTCATATCTTCTCTCTGCTTGATCGCGAGATTTTACAAGGTCAAAAGTGAGAGTCTCGTTTTCTTTGCGAACTTTAGCCAATTTATCAGTCAGATCAGAAATGGTAAGATGGAGGCTTTTCTCAGTTTCTACGAGAGAAATAAAAAGTTAATCAGAAAAAGAAAGTCATGCAAGAAATATAACACAGAAAATTGACAGAGAGATCAACAATTGAGGCAGTCAAATGACTACCTTCTTTCCGCAGTTAAATTTTGAATTAATAAGCAACAATTCTCCCATTGGTTCATGGCATCATCAAATTTGTCCCCAACTATACCCTTCAGGCGAGATTTTATATTTTCTTCTTTGGAGAGGAGATACGAGTTTTCTTTTGATAGTAAAGAATACGATTCTTCTAATTGGGAGAATTGATCTTGAAGTTTACTGGCCTTTAAACTAAGATTTATCCTACCCTTGATAAGTTTATCCTTCTCAGCAGCAGATGATTCAATTACTTCCTTGAGTTCATCCTTAAGAGAACGAAGAGATTGCTCTTGAGTATTGCACACTCTTTAAAGATTACTCAATTATTGCGAGGAAATCGCCATCAAGCTTGAAAAACTATGTTTTTCTTGAGATAAAGTTTTATTTTCATCTGATAAAGATTCCATCGCCAAGTTAGCCTTGATTAACAAATATGAGAGGCGAGTAACCTCGCTACTTAATAAATTTTGGCTTTGCGATAATTGATTATTCTCATTAGTAAGGTTATCTATTTGATCGATCAAATAAGTGTAAAGATTGTCTAATCTATTATATTGGTCCATCCAAGAATCTTTTTCAGCACGAGCTTCTTCGGCAACAGACTCAAATTGAAATCTCTCCATGAGTCGTTTCTGATTTAAAACTAAATATACGAACCAAGAATTTAAGAAGGAAATTTAAATACAGAGAAGATAAAAATTTGTTAGAACAGAAAAACCAGAGACAGAGGCAGGAAAATTATACCTTTTAACTCATTATTCTTGCTGAGAAGATTCTCGCAATCAAGTGAAGAATTGCGAAGCTTTTAACAGAGAATGTCACATTCTGAATTCTTGGCTTGGAGTTTTCTTTTAAGCGATTCAACTTCACTTTCTAAAGCTGCTTGTGAAGCCATTTGGTTAGAACCAAGATACTTACATAAAACCTTGCAGACGTCCTGCTTGACGGGGTCAGTAGAAGACCTCTTAGCCTCATCCAAAACATCAGACAAGACTTTAAAAGCAACATCCACTCCTATCGAAGTTTCCTTAGAAGAAGAAAAAGGTGCAGATGGTGAAATAATGACAGTAGAAAGCTGGAGGTTTTGATTATTCCCAATGATTGCATCATCAGAAGGAGGAGTGTTTGGAAAGTTAACAGTTGAAGGTAATAAAAGGCTGGAAGGAGTTTCATTGACAACAACTTTGGGGATATTAGTGGCGATAGTCTCGCAGATAGAAGAAGGAGGTTCCATTTGCAAGGTTGTGGGAATAACTCTCGCAGATGTCAGCTTGGGAATAGTAATGTTAGCCTCAAGGGTTTTAACCTGGCGAGATCGTTTAGGAGGTCTAGCGATACCCTCGTCATCCTGCGAATAATAATATAGATAAGAAACAGAGGCAACAATATTGTTATTAAGAAGAAATAAGTGTTTCTTACTACCTTATTACTCACAGAGCTCCTTTTCTTTTCAACAAGCTTTTTGCGAAGATTAGGGTTTTGGATTACGGACTGGGCGTTAAGAGTAGTTCCACTAAAGAGAAAACATAATGTGGGAATTATGAAGAATCAAATAGAAAAGATTGGATAACATGAGTAAAAAATAGTTCAAACAAACAAAATGGAATTTAGTAACATCGAAGAAACACATACCTTGAAGATTCCATTAAAGCAGTAGCAGGAGAATATGAAGAAGAAGAAAAAAGTTGCAGATCGAAAAGAAAATTTTGCAGAGAATAAAGAAATAGGAAGACGAAGAAGATAGAAAAGTAAAAGAAGAAAATTAGTTTTGTAACCAAATTCTATCTTTTATAGGCAAAAGGAGATGACCTGTTGAGGAGAGACGTGCCAGTAAAAAGAAGAATTTATGACATGTGTAGGCGGTTAAGCTAAATTCACGGAGTTTTGTCGAGAATAAAATATGGCAAGATAGGAAGATGCGAGCATTATGAAGAGTTTAAAATTCTCATATCCTCTCCACTTCGCGGTGAAGACATGAGAAGAGGCAAGATGTAGGACCAGAATATCGCTATGGTATTACTCTTGCGGTATTAACAACACCCCTGCGAGATTGATAGCGATAACTTTGCGAGCTCTTCAACAACACTTCGCGAGTGTCACAGAATAATTCAAAGAATGACGTAATAGCTGACGAATGAAGAAAAACGAGAAGAGCGTGATTGTTCTGCGATGGATTAAACGCTTGCGCTGCGAGAACATCGCGAGCCAAATCCGAAATTAAATGACAACTTAGCTGTCATCCACTATGTAATTACACTATAAAAAGAGATCCAGTAGATTTAGAAAGGGATGAGGTATTTTTTGTGTTGAGAAAGTCTTGAGGAGAGAGAAAATTCAAGAGAGCGGTTGTATTCTTGATCTTCTTCCATTACTTGTAAACATTTCTTAAAATCAAATAATAAAGTGTTGTTTTAATCATCAAATATGTGTTAATTACTATAAGATCTTATCAAGGGTGTAGCGTAGGATTTCCTGCAACTACAGCATTGTATGGTGATTCTACGTCGACAACATATAACAGAATTTCAGAAGATATTCCTTTCAAAGGAATTCGCATAGTGACCTCCCCTTTAGGCTTATTTGCAGTACCATTAAAACCATAGATTTTGTAGGTTGAAGGTATTCAGTCCTCATCTTTCCCTCCCATAGTTTTATAAGCATGATAGAACATGATATCCACAGAGCTTCCAGTATCAATTAAAACTCTGTTGATTGCCCATGAATCTACAGCTTCATCATCTTCATCATCACTAGGTTTTGGGTTAATCTCCAATCTTACCACTAATGGGTGATCATGCATTTCGCCACCCTCAGGTACCTCTTCTGTGGTGAAGGAAATAATTTTCTTTTGCCATTCTTTTAGTGAAGAGACATTCGCAATGTTCATTATTTCTCTTCCACTAGCATATTTTGTGAAAACTATGCTCAGAATGCTATCGTGAAAGTCTTCAATTATTTTGTACGAATGTACAATAGAGTGACAAAACAAATTCTTTACCTTCGCTCCAACCTCTATTACAAATGTTTCTCCTCCTTTTGTTGTATTTTCTCTGCGAGTTCCTGGTGGTGGTAGTAATGGTTGAGCTTGAGGTTGCCCTATTAGAAAATGATTTAATTTTCCTTGATCTATCATTCTGAGGATGATTCTCTTTATATTTCTACAATCATTTGTTGAATGTCCATGAAAATTGTAGGATCAGAATATCGCAACAGCAACACCCTTGCGAAGTCATCATCATTAATACATTGTGAATCCGTTGCAGACTAACTACAGAAATGACGTAACATATGACGACAGCTTAAACACGAGAAAGATGTGAAGACCTTGCGATATTTAAGAATGTTGCGAACATCAACACTTGAATACTTGCGAGAGTATCGCAAACCAGATCCGAAAATAAAGGACAACTTAGTTGTCTTCCACTATGTAATATCCCATATAAAGATCTGAATAGGCGTAAGGAATTGAGAGATCTTTTTGGAGGGTTGAGAAAGTTTTGAATAGAGAGAAAGTCCAAAACAGTGTTGTATTCTTGATTTCATTTCCTTCTTGTAATATTTCTGGAATCTATTAATAAAAAGTGTAGTCTTTGATCATAAAGATGTATTGATTATTACGAATTCTTGTGAAGGATGTATTGTAGGATTTCCTGCAACTACATAATGGCGCTATAAACAGGGAGGGGGGGGGGGGGGTTGAACCTGTGGTTTTAGCGTGAAGATTGGTATTGTGATTTGAAAAAGTTTAGAGTAGCTGGTGAAGAGTTTCATATAATTTTCAACAATTCATTGAGATTGAAGAGATGGCTAGAAGAAGAAATACTTCAAGACAACCAATAACTGTTAGAAGGAGTAAGAGGCTTGCTGGAGAAAGGAGAAATGAAATTGAGGAATCTTCAAGAATGGACGAAAGAAACAATGGAGAAAATCAAATTCAACAACCAATTCAGCGTATACCATCACAAAATAGAACTATAGATTATGACAGAGTGAGTGTACACACTTGGCGGTCAGATTCGGCAGACGAAGAAGAAGAAGAACATCAATTAAGAAATGATAGATGAGAAGAGAAAAACCGTGAAGCGGTTGGAGGAGTAATTCATAAAAATAGAGAGATTGAAACACTAGAAGCATTGAGGCAAAGGATACATGAAGAAGGGAGATTAGAAGCGGAAGAACGTGCAAATCTGACAAGGCAAAATCATGAATTGAAGATGGAAAACATGAGACTACAGAATAGGAGGTCAAGAATTACTACAAGATCAAGTTCAAGATAAATTAGAGGAGAAAGGAGGCGAAATTCACCTGTAGTAAGTACTAATTGAGATATTCCAGAGGAATTACAAAATCTGGATGAAAAACGTCGTGAAAGAATAGAAATGATTGAAGATCATTACATTCCACATGGAGAAATTCCCCAAAATGAAAAAGATAATGGGAATCAGGGGAATAGACAACGTCAGGAACGAAATAATCAAGATGGTGAAGAAAATCAAGAAGAAGGAAAAAGAATATTACATGGGAGAGAAATTCAAAGAAATCAATAAGTGATTGAAGATGAAATTGAGAGACATTATGATGAACAAGTATGTCTATCTTGCGAAAGGGAAATATTAAGAGCAGAAGTGGAGGAAAGAGAGCTCCAAGAGGCAATACGTCAGAACAATCATGACAATCGAGAAAGAAGAAGCGAACAAAATCGCAATAATGTTAATATCAATGAAGAATATGATAGAGTACAAAGGAGAGCTAAAAGGAAACAAATATAATTGAGGAGGAATGGAAAAAATCGCAGAGGAGAAAATGAGAGGTATAATCATGTGCGAATTCATGAAAGAGGAGATCGCATGGAAAGACAAGAAGAAGATAATGAAGAGGAAAGTCAAAATTTCGCAAGACAAAATAGGCAAGAATGCAGGAGAAGAGAAGCATAATTAAAAAGACCAATGGAATCAGCACCTGGTGTAAATGAACAAATCTTAAGAGAATTAGCGGAGATGAGAGGAATGCTAAATAATAGAAGAGAGGGAGGCAAGAGACAATTGGATGAAGCTATAGAAGAAGCTGCGAAAACTCCATTCACACAAGAAGTACAATCAGGAGGAATACCCCCAAAGTGCAATCTGCCTACATTAACTAGCATTTTTGACGGAACAACATGTGCAATTCAACACATCAAAGCTTACGTGAGATGTATGCTACAGTGGGAAAATCATGATGCTGTGTTATGCAAGTATTTTGCATCCAGTTTAATAAGGGAGGCATTGAAGTGGTTCGAAGGCTTACCAAAGAATACTCTAACATCTTTCAACCATTTACAGATTACGTTCCTAGGGGTGTATATAAGTAACAATTCTTTGCGACCTGGCATTGAAGACGTATTTGGGTTAAAGCAAAGAATTGGTGAAAGTTTGAAGCATCTAACAATGAGGTGGAAGATAATGTGTAGTGAAATGGCTGGCCGTGTGGATGATAGATATCTCATTCTGTCATTTATTAACGCTATGTTCGCAACCAATATACTGTACATTCAAAATTTTAGAATTAAGAACACGATCACAATGACTGAGCTACGAGAATTTCAGGAGGAGTATATTTCTCTTGAGGAAAAACAAAATGAGATGAAATCATACCCAGTTGCGAACAGAAGTTCAAAAGCATCGAATGCAAGCTTATTACCAAAACTGATAAACACAGTGGCGAGCACTTCGCAAGGACAACAAGAGTGGAGGATAATGGAGAATAGTCAGCAGAAAATAGTAGCTATGGGAAGTCGTGATCAAGAAGAATTTGAGAAAGAGAGAAACTTCTATAACCATGGTGGGAATAATAAGATTCAAAGACTTGATCAGCCACAAGAATTTTATGGAGGTCAAAAGCAAAACTATCATAGAGGACAAGGAAGTCATAAGATAATATGGGAAAAAATCAAGATGCCACCTATGAATGCTAGTGTGGAGAAAATATGGGAAGTTATAATCTTGATGGAGAACATACCAGCGCCATGGAATATGGGAAGTGAACCACCTCCAAGCCACAGAAGTCATGAATTTTATTCTTATCATTATTTTCATGGACATTCAACAAATGATTGCAGAAATATTAATAGAATCATCTTGAGAATGATAGATCAAGGAAAATTAAATCATTTTCTAAAAGACCAACCTCAGTCTCAACCATTACCACCACCTCCAGAAACTCGCAGAGTAAATACAACAAAAGGAGTAGAAACATTTGTAATATAAGTTGGTGCGAAGGCAAAGAATATGTTTTGTCACTTTATTGTACATTCGTATAAAATGATTGAAGACTTTCACGATAATATTCTGAGCAGGGTTTTCACAAGAGATGTTGATGATAGAGAAATAATGAACATTGCGAAGGTAACGCCGCTGAAAGAATGGAAAAAGCATACTATTTCCTTCACCGTAGAAGAAGTACCTGAGGGAGGCGAAATGCATGATAACCCATTAGTGGTAAGATTAGAGATCAACCCAAAACCTAGTGATGATGAAGATGATGAAGCTGAAGACTCATGGGCAATCAATAGAGTTTTAATCGATACTGGAAGTTCTGTGGATATCCTTTTCTATCATGCTTATAAAACTATGGGAGGTAAAGATGAAGATCTAATACCTTCAACTTACAAAATTTATGGTTTTAATGGTACTGCCAATAAGCCTAAAGGGGAAGTCAATATGCGAATTCCACTGAAAGGATTATCTTCTGAAATTCTGTTCTGTGTGGTTGATGTGGAATCACCATTGTAGGACCATAATATCGCTACAATACTTCTCTGCGAGATTAACAACACTTCCCAGCGAGCGTCATCGCAAGATCTTCAACTACACTTTGCGAGTGTCACAAAGGCAGTCAAAAGAGCGACGTAATAAATAACTAGTGAAGAAAACTTGAGAAAAGCATATTTGTCCTACGATGGTTACAAAACTTGCGAGAGTGAACATTGTAACTAATCGCAGTACAATCGCAGAATCAACCCGAAATAAGAGGAAAAC
Organism: Papaver bracteatum; assembly: GCA_023529315.1. Lineage (NCBI taxonomy): Eukaryota > Viridiplantae > Streptophyta > Magnoliopsida > Ranunculales > Papaveraceae > Papaver > Papaver bracteatum. Next base: position 3,500,418 of record JAJJWX010000603.1, read on the forward strand.
TTAGCTATCATCCACTATGTAACTACCCTATAAATATAGACCCAATGTATCCAGAAGAGGATGATGTATTTTTGAGAGTTAAGAAAGTCTTGAGGAGAGAGAAACTTCAAGAGAATAGTTGTAATCTTGAATTCTTCCATTTCTGTAAACATTTCTGAGACTAACATAATAAAGTGTCATTTTTCATCTTCAATATTGAGTTAATTATAGCAATATCTTAACAAGGGTGTAGTGTGGGAAATTATGCAATTACATTTTGGCGCCCGAAACAGGGATTGAATTAGCAAAATCATAGAAAAAGGTGAGGAAGAAGATACGAATTGTTCAAGATTAAGAAAATCATAAAACAAATCAGTAAGATATTTGAAGGAAATATGATTAGAATCAAAAAGGATTGTAGGAAATTGGAGTGTGGTATGATAACGAGAACAATGATTGATATATTTCATGAAAATATCAAGGGGAAGATACACAAACGGGATTTTGAAGGAAGGAAAATTATGACGGTGGAAAAAATATCACCATTGAAAGATTGGGAAAAGAAAGAGATCACATTTACAGCAGCAGAAATACCAGAAGAAAATCTAAGTCATACATCTCCATTGGTAGTCACAGTATCCACTATACCAATGAGAAAGGAAAATCAATAAAATCTGTAGAAGAATGGGCTATGAATAGAACTTTGGTGGATGCAGGAAGTTCTGTAGACATAATATTTTATCATACTTTCAAGAAAATGGGATATAAGGATGAAGAAATATCTTATTCAACATATCATGTTCATGGCTTTGGAAAGTATTTAACAAAACCTAAAGGAGAGATAGTGGTACGAATTCCACTAGGGGAGATTGAAACACAAGTAACATTATGTGTGGTAGACGTGGAATCACCGTATAACATGATATTAGGAAGACCATGGATACACGCAATCAAGGCTGTAGCATCAACGTTGCATCAATGCATCAAATTTCCTACACCCAGTGGAATTGGAGAAATTAGAGGAGACACAGAGTTTGCGAAATTGTGTTGCCAAATTGAAGTAAGAAATTGTGAAGAACGTCCAAAGCTGCGAAAGGATCACAGAAAATTGGCGAGAGAAACAAAGAAGGAAGAATAATTTAAAGTTTACATGATAAGAGCAAAAGAAGGAAAAGGAATACCCAGCGAAATCTCGCGAGAAGGAGATGAACTCGCGAGAGTTATGAAAACATCAACACCAATGGGAGAGCCTGAAGCCAGTTACATTGCATCAGAACCAACAAAAGAAATAAATATTGGGAGTGAAGAAGAGCCTAAAATACTGAAAATTGGGACTAGAATGGAGGCATATGAGGAAGAAAGAACTATAAATCTCTTGCGAGAATATAAAAATATCTTCGCGTGGAGCATGGATGAGATGCTAGGGATAGATCCATCAATAACATGTCATAAATTAGAAATCAACAAAAATATAAGACCATTTAAGCAAATAATAAGGAAAATCGCAACAACATATCATTCTCAAATAGAGGAAGAATTACAGAAGATGCTCGATGCAGGAATTATAAGATATCCCACAGATGGTTGAATCAGCAGCGGGAAATGCCAGAATATCATCGTTGGATGGATATAAAGGATATAATTAAATCCCTCTCGCTGAAGAAGATCAAGAACATACCGCGTTTTTTGCTCCAAGAGGATTATATTGTTATACAAAGAATCCCTTTGGCTTACGAAATGCTGGTGCAACATATCAAAGAATGGTGGAGAAGGTGTTTGCAAAGTGGATTCATAAAACATTAGAAGTGTATGTAGATGATATGCTGATCAAAAGCAAAGAAGCTGAGAATCATGTGCAAGATTTGAAAGAGATTTTTGATCAAATGCGGCAATTTAATATTAAAGTGAATCCTGATAAGTGTACTTTTGGAGTAACTTCAGGGAACTTTTTGGGGTATATTGTATCAAAAGAAGGAATACAAGTTGATCCTGAAAAAATACAAGCAATTCGCGATATGCCAACACCTGCGATGGTAAAAGATGTACAAAAATTGAATGGACTCTTAGCCTCGCTAGGAAGATTCATTTCGCGATCTTCAGACAAGTGCAAACATTTTTTCGATATACTCAAGAAGGGAACACAATTCAAGTGGACATATGAATGTGAAAAGGCTTTTCAAGGAATAAAAGAACATTTGATGAACATAACTATATTACAAAAAGATGAACCGGGAGAAGAATTATTGATTTATCTCGCAACAACCACATATGCGCTAAGTGTTGTATTGTTGCGAGTAGATGCAGGGGTAGAAAAACCAATTTATTACATCAGTAAAACATTCAATTCTACAGAAAGAAATTATTCAAGATTGAGAAACTAATTCTAGCATTGGTACATGCAACTTTTAAGCTTCGCATCTACTTTCAAGAACATAAGGTCAAAGTGTTAACAAAAGTGCCAATTGAGTCAGTAATGAAAAATTCAAAAAGATCAGGCAGAGTTGAGAGATGGAATGCACAAGTAGGACACTTTGATATCCAATATGAAGTTTTATCCTCGCCAAAGTCGCAAGTTATCGCAGACTTCTTAGCTGAATTTCCTTTAGAAGATGATGAAGCTGTAGAAGAGATGATGGATGTAAAAGAGGAACATGGAGATCCAAAAGAGCTATTAACAAAACCCGACAGATGGGAGATACTGGTGGATGGATCATCAAATGGGGAAGGAAATGGGATTGGAGTTATTTTTATTTCACCAGAAGGAGAAAATACATCTTTTTAATTTAGATTGGAGTTTGCATCCACTAATAATGAAACAGAATATGAGGCCGTGATTCATGCTTTAAAATTTACGGTAGAAATGAAGTTGGAAAATGCTAGAATCACCAGCGATTCACAGTTGGTTATTCGCCAAATAAAAGGAGAATACACAACAAATGAACCATCTTTAAGAAAGTATAAAAGGTTAGTCGAAGAATTATCCGCGAGAATTCCAAAAATAAAATGGAGATACATATCAAGGAAAGATAATAGGCTCGCAGATGCTTTTGCTTTCATATCCAGTATGATGACCAATCCAGATGCGAGGTGCATAAAAATTCAAACACTTTTATTACCAGCGATAAACAAGGAAGAATAAGAAGAAGAGGAAGATGTGATGATGGTAGAAATTGGTGAAGAAGAATTAAAGAGCAACATTACAGATTGACGAGCAGATCTTCATGCATACTTGGAAAGAGGAGAAATCCCAAGAAATCGACTGGAGGCACATAAATTGAAAAGTAGGGCAACCAATTATGAATTAAGAGATGGAGTATTAAATCACAGATATTTTAGTGGTTCATCGCTAAGATGTTTGACGAGGGAAGAAGGACAAAAAATATTGAAGATGTTACATAGTGGTGACGCTGGTAATCATAGTGGAGGAAGATCTTTGGCATATAGAACAAAAATGCAAGGCTATTACTGGCCATATATGCATGAAGATTCAAAACAACTCTCAAGGCGTTGCGAAGATTTCCAGCGATATGGAAAGAAGATACATGCACCAGGAGCACCATTATCATCTTCAACAAGTGTATGTCCTTTTGGGAAATGGGGGTTAGATATTGTGGGACCATTTGTACCTGGTTCTAGACAAAGAAGATATCTGATTGTCGCAACAGATTATTTCACAAAATGGGGAGAAGTAAAGGCAGTACAACATATTCGCGATAAAGATATTTTTACATTCATATTTGAGAATATAATTTGCAGATTTGGGATTCCAGCACAGTTGGTATCTGATAATGGAAAGCAATTTGAAGGGAAGAATATAGAATTGCTACTCAATGCATTTAAGATAAAGTGTGGAAAATCTACTCCTCTATATCCACAAGCAAATGGTCAAGCTGAAGCAACTAATAAGACAATCGAAGATATCTTAAAAAAGAAACTATAGGGATACCACAGAGCATGGTGTGAACAGGTGCATAATGCAATATGGGCCTACAATACAACTAGATGAGAAGTTACTGGAATGTCACCTTTTTGTTTGACATATGGAGTTGAAGCTGTGTTACCAACAAAAGTAGCAATTCCTACAACAAAAAGAAAGGCTTGGGAAAGAAATCTAAGTGCTGGAATGATTTTAAATAAATTGGATGAATTAGAATAAAAAAGAGAAAAAACTTTGCAACATATGGAAAATTACCAGCGAAGATTAGCTCGCGAATACAACAAACATGTTAAGAAACGTGAATTTCAACCTGGCAATTTAGTGCTGCGAGAAACACCAAGTTATCAGCAAGAGAATGGTGGAAAGTTGGCGAGAAAATGGGATGGACCATACATTATTAAAGAGATAGTTGGAGCCGGGGCAAACAAACTAATGGACCCTGAAGGGAGAGATGTTGGTCAAAGACTTGACAGACCATGGAATAGATTATATCTGAAAAAGTATTATCAATGACAACTTCTGCAAGATAAGAGATACAAGTACGTTGTAAAAAAAAAATTACGATTGCGAGGTTCTCCTAATAATAAAGCAAAGCATGAACTGCGAGCATAATCACAAGAATGGCGGATAAAATTTCGCAGAGATTAATAGAATGGGATGAACCTATATGGCGTGCACCCTAGTTCGCGAATAAAATTTCGCAATAGGAAAATATAAGACCTAATAGTGCGTCATATAAGGGGGTATCTCTTGACATGACTCAATGATAAGGTTATATCGCTGCTGGAACCTGAGTTATGCATATATTGGGGGTTAAAGAAAACCTATCCAGGAGAGGGATCTTGGATTTCCAATTATATAAGGTTATACCCTAATTGGACGACTAAGGACCTCTTCGAAGGAGTTCAAAGTATGACTAAGGCGCCGAGGTACACGGTTGGGTCAAGGGTGCCCGGGGCGTACGAAACTACCCTGGCCATCCTTTGCAAGTCTTGGCTACGATGCACTCGGCCCGAAGAAAACCCCACTTAGGGTGCAGTCTTGTAACTATAAGCCATATAGGCATAAAGGACAAGAGGTTACGAAAAACAACTGGTTGTTGGAAAATCTGGATGGGATGAGCTAGTCTTGTATGGCCGATGTGCCCTCCTTGAAGGGGCAACCAGGGGGAAGATAAGGGCGACACCCTCTATTAGGGAGATGATAAGTGTCTAAAGACGGCAATGTCATGGGGCTTTATGATCGCAAGAACATTTAGGCCTGTCATATTGTCGCGTGACGAAAGTTATACAAAGGAAACAAGCCAAAAGAAAAAAGTTAAGATGAGATCAATGGGTTTTTACATGAAAGTGTAAATACGTCCTGCGATTTCATCGCAAGACGGCAATGTCATAAGGTTTAATTCTTGCAAGAGAGTTTACACTTATCATATTGTCGCAGAGATGTTGAAAAAATATTGATAAGACAAGATCAATGGGTCAATACATGCAAATGTAAAGACGTCCTGCGATTTTGTCGAAGAAAGAAAAACTTTTTTTTGGAAAAATAAGACCTTTAACTAGGAAGGAAAAATAAGACCAACAGAATAATCTTAAAAAATAAACTATTCTATTTTAAGATGCAGGAAAGATTTGTTCATCGCGGGAGAATATAAAAGAAGGCAGATTCATAACATCGTAAACTCTTTCAGAATTTTTCGGAATATCGCAGTTGTACTCATTACATCGCAGAAATATTCATATTTTCACAGTTCACAGAAGGGAGACACAGGAAATAATTCATCATTTCAAGAAAGATAATGAAGGGCAAGTAGGGGAGTGGAGAAATAATATTTCATTATCTTCCTTGAGGATATTCAAAGTAAACAAAATTAAAAGTTGAATTCTCAAAATTTCAAAAGTTACATTAATCGCAAGAAAGAAGAAGAAAAAGAAAGCAAGAATGAAATTCAAGTTTTGACGATTGTCTCGCCAGATTCACTATTCTTGCCAGAATTGTCAGCTTCATCAGTATTCTTCTCACCGCTTGTAGTTACTTCTTTAAGAGGACTTCTTTCTTCTTCATCATCTTCTTGGGTGGTATTTTCTTCATCAGTGAATTCTAATTCCTTATCCATGGGAAGAGGAGTTTCATCATCATTAACTTTTAGAGGAGGAACAGATACAGGAGGGAGAGAATGGGAGAGCAGAATATCGTTCACAAGAACTTCAGCACTGAGGTGAACCTTGCGAAGGAAACCTCTGTCACGATTCCTAATCTCTATATTTTTGAAGTACTCGAGATAATCAAGCCTTCTTTCTGCTTTGTCGCGAGCTTCAATATAATTGAAAGTAAGAGTCTTGTTCTCTTTGCGAACTTTATCCAATTTATTAGTAGATCAACGATGGTGGAATGAAGACTTCTTTCAGATTCTGCGAGTAACAAAAGTGATAAAAGATCATTCAGTCAAAGATTTTGCGAGAAATATAACACAAGATTTGACAGAAAGGTCAACAAGAGAGGCAGTCAATTGACTAACTTCTTTCTGCGAGGTTAATCTTTGAATTAATGTAAATAAATAATTTTCCCATTGATTCATAGCGTCATCAAATTTATCGCCAACCACACCCTTCAGACGAGATTTCATATTTTCTTCTCTGGTGCGTATATACGAGTTTTCCTATGTTAGTAAAGAATGAGACTTCTTCAATTCAGAGTATTGGTCTTTACGATCGCTGGCCTTCAAACTAAGAGTTAACCTACCCTTGATAAGTTTATCCTTATCAGCAGCAGATGATTCAGTTACCTCCTTGAGTTCATCTTTAAGGGAACAAAGAGATTGCTCTTGATTATCACATATTATTTGTAGATTACTCAATTGCTGCAAAGAAATCGCCATCAAGCTTGAAAATCTATGTTTCTCTTGGGATATAGTTTTATTTTCATCTGATAAAGATTCTACCACCAAATTAGACTTGGTTAACGAATATGAGAGACGAGTAATCTCGTTATTTAATAAATTTTGACTTTGCGATAGTTGGTTATTCTCATTAGTAAGATTATCTATTTGATCGATCGAATATGTTTAGAGGTTATCTAATCTATTATACTGGTCCATCCAAGAATCTCTTTTAACACGAGCTTCGTCAGCAATAGATTCAAATTTAAGTCTCTCCATGAAGCGAGTCCGGTTTGAAACTAATATATGAATCAAGAATTTAAGAAGGAGACTTGAGTACAGAGGGTATAAAAACAAAACAGAAAAACAAAAGGGTAGATGCAAGAAAATTGTACCTTTCAACTCGTCATTTTTTCTGTGAAGGTTCTCGCAGTTAAGAGAAGAGTTGCGAAGCATATGGTTCAGAGTATCGCGTTCAGAAACTTTGACTTGAAGGCTTTTTCTTAGAGTTTCAACTTCATTCTCTAAAGATGCTCGTGAAGCAGTGTTATCAGAGCCAAAATATTTAAGTAAGGTCTCGCAAGCTTCATATTGGAGAGAGTCAGTAGAAGATTTTCTAGTATCGTCTAAAATATTAGATAAAATTTTAAAAGCAATATCAACTCCAGCTAAGATTCCATTCGATGGAGGAAGAGATGCAGAGGGTGAAGTGGTAACAAGGGCAAGTTGACAATTTGAGTCATTTGCGATGGTTGTATTATTATAAGGAGGAGTGTGGGAAAAACAACAGTTGAAGGCAGTAAAGGGCTAGAAGGAACTTCAGTCACATCAATTTCATGAGCTTGATTTGTCAATGAATCAAAATAAGTAGATGTGTTGGCAGTGATGTTCTCGCAGGAAAAAGGAAGAGGACCCAGTTGCGAGGGTGTGAGAGTAACTCTTGCAGATGTTAATATGGGGATGGAGAAATCAGCCTCAAGAGCTTTAAATTGACGAGGTCTTTTGGGAGGATTAGTAATGTTCTCGACATTCTGCGAATAATAACTTAGATAAGAAACATAGGCAACAATATTGTTATTAAAAAATAGGATGTGTTTCTTACCACCTTATCATTCGCAGAGCTTCTCTTCTTCTTCTCAGTTGGTCTTTTGCGAGCATTAGGGTTTTGACCTGAGGATTGGGTATTAGGGATAATTCCCCTGAAGAGAAGACATAATACGGGAGTTATGAAGGATCAAATAGAGAAGATCGAAGAATATGAGTAAAAATTGAATCAGATAAAGATTGTAATAAAATAAACATACCTTGATGATTCCATTAGAACAGTAGCAGGAGAATATGAAGAAGAAGAAAAGTTACAGATGGAAGATAAAATAAACAGATGAAGAATATAGAGAAATAGAAGAAGAAAATTAGTTTTGAAGTTTAACTCTACCTTTTTTAGGCAAAAGGGAATAACCTGTTGAGTAAAGACGTGTCAGTAAAAAGATGAATTTACAACACATGTAGGCGGTTAAAGCTAAATTAACGGAGCAATGTTGAGAAGAAAATATGGAAAGAAGAGAGGCTGCGAGCACTTTGAAGAATTGAAGATTCTCATATCCTCTCCACTTTGCGAAGAAGACATGAGAAGAGGCAAGATGTAGGACCATAATATCGCTACAATACTTCTCTGCGAGATTAACAACACTTCCCAGCGAGCGTCATCGCAAGATCTTCAACTACACTTTGCGAGTGTCACAAAGGAAGTCAAAAGAGCGGCGTAATAAATGACGAGTGAAGAAAACTTGAGAAAAGCATATTTGTCCTGCGATGGTTACAAAACTTGCGAGAGTGAACATTGTAACTAATCGCGGTACAATCGCAGAATCAACCCGAAATAATAGGAAAACTTAGCTGTCATCCACTATGTAACTACCCTATAAATATAGACCCAATGTATCCAGAAGAGGATGATATATTTTTGAGAGTTAAGAAAGTCTTGAGGAGAGAGAAACTTCAAGAGAATAGTTGTAATCTTGAATTCTTCCATTTATGTAAACATTTCTGAGACCAAAATAATAAAGTGTCGTTTTTCATCTTCAATATTGAGTTAATTATAGCAAGATCTTAACAAGGGTGTAGTGTGGGAAATCCTGCAACTACAACCATACAACGCAATGATTGGACGACCTTGGTTACATGGGATCCTAGGTATAGCATCGATTTTCCATCAGTGCATCAAGTTCCCTCATCCCAGTGGTGTTGGCATCATAAAATGAGATTGGATTGAAGGAAAGAAGTGTTATGAAATTGATGTAGAATCATGCGAAGAACGAACTGCAAAGAAGGATAATTGGAAGTATAATTTCAAAGAAAGACAAACAAGTGAGAGGTTAATGGTAGATGCAATAGAGTAGGGAGAAAAAGAAATTATGCGAAGCCAATGCTTGCTGAAAATAAAAAGTGGCGAAAATTTCGCAGAAGGCAAGAAAGTTACAAAAAACAACAACAATGCAGAGGCAGAGGCAGAAAGCAAAGGTAAAAAATTTAAACTGTGAAATGAAAGAAGTATTGAAAACAAAAAAAGAGATGTATGATTGATTCGTCGCAAAAATTTCAAAAATATATTTTACTTAATGATAAAGAAGAGATTGAGAAATTATAATAGAGCTGAAATGCAAAAGAAGAAACATAATAATCATCAGAAAGGGGCGAACCTACTATGGCGTACACACTAGTTCGCGGGATTAAAATTTCGCAAGAGGAAAATGTAAGACCTAAAGTACGTCATAGAAGGGGTTACCTGTTGCATGACTCAGGGAAAAGGTTGCACCGTCCCTGGAACCTGAGTCATGGAGATTTGGGGTCAATAAAGCCCATCTAGGAGAGGTACCTTGGATTTTCAACCTAAGCTTATGACTTAGGTTGTACGACTGAGGGTCTATTCTAAGGAGTGCAGAATATGATCAAGGTGCCGAGGTACACGGTTGAGCCAAGAGTGCCTGGGGCATCTGGAACGTACCTGGCCATTCAAGTCTTGACTATGATGCACTCGGCTTGAAGAAAACCCCATTTAGGGTGCAGTCTTGTAACCATAATCCATATAGGCAAAAGGGATAAGAGGCCGCGAAAACAACTGGTTGTTGTTAATACTGGATGGAGGATCCAACCTTGTATGGTATAGGTACGTATCCTTGAAGGGGAAACCAGGGGGAAGATAAGGGCGGCACCCTCCATTAGGGAGCTGATAAGTGTCTTAAGGCACAAATGTCATGAGGCTTTATGTTCGCAAGAATATTTAGGCTTTTCATATTTGTGCGACAATCCTGAAGAGGCAATAATACAAAAGAAAAAGATGAGGTGAGATAAATGGGTCAATACATGAAAGTGTAAATACGTCCTGCGATTTCGTCGCAAGATGGCAATGTCATGGGGCTTTATTTTTCGTAAGGATATTTAGGCCTGTCCTATTGTCGCAACAAAAATGACAAAATAAAAAAGTTAAGGCAAGATCAATGGGTTTCTACATGAAATTGCAAAGACGTCCAACGATTTTGTCGTAATGAAAAGAGGTGGCGAGATAAGACCTTTAACTAGGAAGGAAAAATAAGACCACATAAGAGAATAAGAAAGAATGAAATCTTAGAAAAAATCAAGAAAGATCTCTCAAAATATATGATTGCGAGATTATGCAGAGATATCTGCGAAAATGAGGCATAAATTTACCAAAAGATTACGTAACAATCTTAATATTCAAAAATAATTTGCTTAATCTTTCATTTGAATACAAATAACAGAGGCAAGTATGGGAATGTATAAAATAAGAAAATGTTATTTGTCTACATATCAAAGATTTACATGAGCAGAAAGATGTAAAAGAGATAAAATTTATATTGGAAGATGGCGAAATTCACAGTGATAGATTACAAGAACAGAAGATCAAAGAACAAATATACAGATATTACAAAAAGTTGAAGAAGGAAGCAAAAATTATTTATTGTTTGATTCTTCATCATCTTCACCGGATTCTTCTTCTTCATCATCATTAGATTCTTCTTCTTCATCTTCATCAGATTCTTCTTCGCTAGCATCACTATCAGACATGACCAGATCAGGAACGTTCTTTGGAATTTCTTCCGAGAGGAAGGGATATGTGGAATGAAGAATGTTATTATCATCACAAACCATTTTAATAGTTTGGTTGCGGAAAAGAATAGCATCATTCTTAAAATTCGCAACAGTAATCCTTAACCTTATTCTTCAATCTCGAACACTTATCATTGCGAGAAGAAAGATTCTTTGCGAGCTGCTCTTTTTCATCCTCAAGTTCTTCAATTCTTTTGCAAAATATTTCTTCAGCCTCTGCGAACATATAACAATGAGTCAATAACTTGATGAAAATTTATGAAAAATAGATGATTAAATAAGAAAGAACAGTTAACAACCTTCTCTGTCAGAAATCATATCTCTAACCAAGGTCGTGTGCTCAGTGTGGAGACTAACGTCTACACCTAGACTACTTATGGCGTCATCTAAAATTTTCACATCCCAAGCGAATTCATCATCATTAGTTATGATAAGACGGGAACGAATTTGACTCTTTCTTTCGCTAAGCATAACATTTTTGCGTTTAAGTTCATCTCATTAATTTTTAACTCCAAGAAGAGTTACATGAAATTTCGCTAAGGCTTGAGAACCTTGGTTAGCAATGTGATCTTTATCATCTATGAGATCACTGTTCTTGGTCCTTAAGGTATTGATTTCCTATTTAGAGCTATGGTAAAAACGCTTAAATTTGTTGGCTAAACCCAAACTGGATCTATGGTCAATTTCTAAGAGGCGAAGTTTGGATCTGAGTTCATTTATGGAAAGAGATTTAATCTTATCATTGGAAAAACCATTTAAAGAATTATTAAGACTCTCGAGAAGGGTATTATCATCTATAGGGTCGGGAAAAGAACGAAGGAGCGTAACTTCATCAGAAAGATCATAAATGTCTGCAAAAATGGTTGATCAAATAAGATAAAATAATGGGATAAAGGAATCAAGGGGAAGAAGGAAAAGTTCATACCATAGAGTTGTTTATTTGCATTCTGAAGGATAGAAATTTTATTCTCCTGAGCAGCAGTTTCAGATTCTAATTGTTTATTCTTCTCGCGAAGACTGACAGCCTCAACTTTCAATTCTTTATTCTTTTTGCGAAGCTGAAGATTTTTCTTCTCAAAATTCCCACATCTCCTAACTAAGTCAGAATTGACCGCGTAGGAAGCTTTTCCATCCTACGAAAGAATAAGGCGAATTTTCAAAATAAACTACAATTTCGAATCAAAAAGTAAAAGAAGAAAAATACAAGTATGAAAATTTACCAAGCTATTAAGCGAATGTAAGAAACTTGTGGATACAAATATGGAAACTACGCGAAGAGACTCATTATTCTCTAAGAGGGGGGCATCACAGATATCAACTATGGACTTGTAGGCATTAGTTAGAGGAGTATCACCAATTCCTTGCATAGAATCAGAGAAGATGCTGGATAGTTTTTCCATTGAAGATTCAGAAGAGGCACCTTCTTTTGCGAATACATCATCATCATCTGTACTCTCATTAGAATGGGAACTTGAGGTAGAAGGAGAGCGAATCTTTCTTTTCTTTGAAGATGAGGAAGCAGATTTCTCCTTGCGAAGAGAACCTTTACCTTTGCCTCTGGTCTTCAAAATCTTAGATCCTTCTTCTTCAACAACTACAACACCAATCTTCGCACACGAATGAAGATAAGAAACATAGGCAACAATATTATTAAAAATAATAAAAGAAAATATTTCTTACTTCATCCGTGATTGAGCGTAGAGCAGACAAAGTGCTAGCTTTCTTAGTTAAGTTGTTGCTTGATCTCAGCTTTTTAATCTAAAATTTTCGCAAGAGTTAGAAAACAAGAGAGTAATAATGTATGAAAAATTATGAAGTGAGCAAGACTTGAAAACATACCTCTTTCTCTTTCTCAGGACAATTAAATACCCAAGGTTGATAAGCAGCGAGATTCGCAGGAAGTACATTTGAACCAGAAATATAAGGCCCCTTCAGAACCAGTGGAAAAACACACCATCTGTCATCATTAGATTGGCGAGGAGTAGTATTATTACCCAAATGCCAGTCGATATCATGCATAAGTAGTTTATCATCAGCGATATTATCTTTTCTCTTCAAACGGACCCCCCAGCGAGTGATCTCTTTCTTCATGGGTATTAGCTCATAATTTTCTAAGAAGCTCTCTGCTGTGTATTTTTCAGCGAGTATTTCTAAATCTATAAGTTTAGGATCCCTAACATCTTTCGGATAAAGAGATCCTTTACCAGCACCGCGGTTGGCGAATTCAAGAATTAACCGAATGCAATCACCACTCAATTGATATATTTCTCGCGAGAATTTCGCATGAGCAAGAATTTCATAAAACAAAGGAAGAATGGGATCATAAAGGGGAATAGGAAGGCCAGCGAGAATCTGACCAAGTGAAACTATGACTTCTTTATCGTCACAGTGATGATCAGAGAAAAGTTTAGCAGAAAGAATGGATTTAGCACCTTGATTAGGAATGGTGGACAATGCAAAACCCTTTTCTTTGAGGTCTTTCTGAACTCCCTCAAAAGAAGTTTCATATTTGCGACTAGCTGGAGGCATTTTTTAGTATGGGAATGAAGAGGAAATAAAGATCAAAAGAAGAAGAAATAATAAAATTCACAGTAACAGAAGCGGAATTTACGGAAGAACAGTAAAAAAGAGTTGCAGAGAAGATGAGGGAAAAAGTAAAAAGAAGAGAAGGGAAGAATGAGAAGAATATATATAGAGTGAAGAGATTCTCGAGAAGATAAACACATTTAATGCGAAGAGTTGACATGAACGGTTGAGAAGAAGCGGTTGAAAAAGATGTGTCAAGAAGTGAATGGAAGAAGAGAACGTGCAATAAGTTCGGCGTAAACTACAGAATCGTGTCAGTATAAAAAAATTGAAAGATATAGACAACTACGGCATTGTGAAATGCAAATTCTCATGACATTCTCCCCTTCGCAGAGAAGACATGAGAAGATGCAAGATATATGATCAGAATATCGCAACAGCAACACCCTTGCGAAGTCATCATAATTAATACATTGCGAATCCATCGCAGACTAACTACATAAATGACGTAACAAATGACGACAGCTTAAACACGAGAAAGATGTGAAGACCTTGCGATATTTAAGAATGTTGAGAACATCAACACTTGAATACTTGCGAGAGTATCGCAAACAATATCCGAAAATAAAGGACAACTTAGATGTTATCCACTATGTAATATCCTATATAAAGAGCCGAACAAGCGTAAGGAATGGAGAGATCTTTATGGGAGGGTTGAGAAAGTTTTGAAGAGAGAGAAAGTCCAAAACAGTGTTGTATTCTTGATTTCATTTGCTTCTTGTAACATTTCTGGAATCTTTAATAAAAAGGGTAATCTTTGATCATAAATATATGTTGATTATTATGAATTCTTGTGAGGGATGTATTGTAGGATTTCCTGCAACTACAAAAATGATGGTAAGAACAGAATTTATGACTTTTGTGGTTTGGAGGTGGTTCATTCCCCATATTCCATGGTGTTGGCATATTTTCCATCAAGATTATAGCTTCCCATATTTTTTCCACACTAGCATTCAGGGGTGGCATTTTGATTTCTTCCCATATTATCTTATGACTTCCATGTCCTCTATGATAGTTTTTCCTTTGACCTCCATAAGATTCTTGTGGCTGATCAAGTCTTTGAATCTTATTATTCCCACCACGGTTATAGAAGTTTCTTTCTCTTTCGAATTCTTCTCGATCATGACTTCCCATAGCTACTAGCTTCTGTTGACTAACACCCATCATCTTCTCTTTTTGTACTTGCGAAGTGCTCGCCGCTGTGTTTATCAGTTTGGGTAATAGGCTTGCATTCGCTGCTTTTGAACTTGTGTTCGCAACTGGGTATGATTCCATCTCATTTTGTTTTTCCTCAAGAGCAATATACTCCTCTTGAAACTCTCGCAGATCAGTCATTGTGATTGTATTCTTGATTCTGAAAATTTGAATATACAGTAGATTGGTTGCGAACATTGTGTTTATGAATGATAGAATGAGGTATCTCTCATATTCTCGGCCCGCCATTTCACTACACATTATTTTCCACCTCATGGTTAGATGCTTCAAACTTTCGCCAACTCTTTGCTTTAACCCAAATAGATCTTCAATTCCAGGTCGCGAGGAATTGTTACTTATATACGCCCCTAAGAATGTAGTCTACAAATGGTTAAAAGATGTTATGGTATTCTTTGGTAAACCTTTGAACCATTTCAATGCCTCCCCTGTTAAACTGTATGCAAATTACTTGCACAATACATCATTATGTTTTTTCCATTGCAGCATACATCTCACATACGCTTTGATGTGTTGAATTGCACAAGTTATTCTGTCAAAAATACTAGTTAAAGCATGCAGGTTGCACTTTAGGGGTATTCCTCCTAATTTTACTTCTTGTGGGAATGGCATTTTCGCATCTTTTTCTATGGCTTCATCCAATTGTCTCCTGCCTCCTTCTCTTTTGTTGTTTAGTATTCCTCTCATCTCCGCTAATTCTCTTAAGATTTGGTCATTCACACCAGGAGATAATTCCATTGGTCTTTTTAATTCTGCTTCTCTTATCATGCGTTCATGCCTGTATTGATTTTTTTGTTCATAATTTTCTTCTCGTCTTTCCCTGTGATCGCTTCTTTCATCTCTTTCTTGAATTCGCACATGATTATACCTTTCATCTTCTCCTCTGCGATTTTGTTCATTCCTCCTCAATTCTCTTTGTTTTGTTTCCGCTCTCCTTTGTACTCTATCATATTCTTCATTGATATTACCATTATTGCGGTTTTGTTCACGCCTTATTTCTCTATTATCATGATTATTCTGGCGTATTGCCTCTTAGAACTCTTGTTCCTCCACTTGTGCTCTCAGCCTTTCCCTTTCGCGAGCTAGACGTGCTTGTTCAGCATAATGTCTCTCGATTTCATCTTCTATTATTTGTTGATTTCTTTGAACTTCTCTCCCATGTAATATTCTTCTTCCTTCTTCCTGATTTTCTTCGCCATCTTGATTATCTCGTCCCTGACGTTTCCCATTCCCTTTATTTCTGTCGTTTTTGCCATTTTGGAGAATTTCACCATGTGAAATATAGCGATCTTCAATCATTTCTCTTCTTTCGAAACGTTCTTCATCTGGATTTTGTACTTACTCTCGAGTATATTCATTAGTATTCTCTACAAGCGAATTTCGTCTTATTTCTCCTCTAATTGATCTTGAACTTGATCTTGTAGTGCTTCCTGACCTTCTATTTTGTAATCTCATGTTTACCATCCTTAATTTATGATTTTTCCTTATCAAATTTGCACGTTCTTCTGCTTCTAGTCTCTTTTATTCGTGTATTCTTTACCTCAATGCCTCTAATGCTTCAATCTCTTCATTTCCATGAATTATTCTTCCAACTGCTTCTTGGTCTCTCTCTAACCGTCCATCGTTTCTTAATTGCTTCTCTTCTTCCGCTTTATCTGTTGAATCTGATAACCAAGTGTGTACACTCACTCTGTCGTAATCCGTAATTCTATTTTGTATCGGTGTACGTTGAATTGGTTGTTGAACTTGATTTTCTCCATTTTTTCTTGCGTTCATTCTTGAAGATTCCTCAATCTCATTTCTCCCTCTACCAGCAAGCCTCTCACTCCTCCTGATATTTATTGGTTGTTTTGAAGCATTTTTTCTTCTGGCCATCTTTTTAATCTTAATGAGTAGTAGAAAATTATATAAATTCTTCACCAATCACTTTAAATTCTTTCAAATCACAATATGAATCTTCACACTAAAATAATTTTCAGTGCATGTTTCTAGCGCCATTATGTAGTTGCAGGAATTACCACAATACATCCCTCACAAGAATTCATAATAATCAACACATCTTTAAGATCATCAATCACACTTTTTTATTAATTGAATCTAGAAATTTTACAAGAAGGAAATGAAATCAAGAATACAACCATTGTTCTAGACTTTGTCTCTCCTCAAAACTTTCTCACAATTTTAAAAAGATCCCCCCTCACCCTTAAGCATGTTCCGCTCCTTATATAGGGTACTACATTGTAGTAGCAGGAAATCCCACACTACACCCCTCACCAGAATTCATACAATCAAATCATTTTTAGATCAACAATCATAAATTTTATTGATTAATCACATAATTTTTACAAGATAAAAAGGAAATGAAGACAAAAAATTAACAACCGCTATGGACTTCTCTCTCCTAATGACTTTCTCAACACTCGAAGAAGATCTCTCTTTTCCTTACGCTTGTTCAACTCTTTATATAGGGAATTACATAGTGGATGACAGCTAATCTGTCCTTTATTTTAGGATCTGACTTGCGATATTCTTGCAAGAGTTCTATTTTCAACCTTCGCAAGCACTATAATCGTCACAGAGTCATCACACTTTTCTCATGTTTCTGCAACCGTCATCTGTTACGTCATTCTTCAAATTATTTTGCGACGCTCGCAATGTGTTGTTAATTAAACTTCGTAAATGTGTCCCTATTGCGATATTCAGATCCTACATCTTGCCTCTTCTCATGTCTTCTCTGCGAAGGGGAGAATGTCATGAGAATTTATTTTTCTAAATGCCGCAACTGTTCATTTTTTCATATTCTCTGTACTGACACGACTCTGTACTTTGAGTAAACTTTGTTACACGTACTTCTTCTTCCACCCATATTTTGACACATCTTTTTCAACCGCTGCCTTTTAACCGCTCACGTCCACTCTTCGCATTAAATGCACTTATCTTCTCGCAAATTTTTACTATATATATATATATATTCTTCTTATTCTTCCCTTCTCTTCTTTTTACTTTCTTCTCAGCTTCTATGCAATTTTACTGTTCTTCCGCAAATTCCGCTTCTCCTACTGGAACTTTTCTTGATATTTCTTCTTTTGATTTTTACTTTATTCTTCATTCCCATACTAAAATGCCTCCAGCTGGTCGTAAAAATGAAATTTCTTTTGAAGAAATTCGAAAGAAACTTCAAACCAAAGGTTTTAATTTATCTCCCATTCCTGGTCAAAACCTTAAATCTGAGCTTTCCATTAATATATTTTCTGATCATCCTTGCAATCATGAGGAGGTCATAGTCTCGCTAGGTCATCTTCTCGTTGTCCTTTCCATTCCCATTTATGATCCTGAACTTCCCTTATTTTATGAAATACTTTCTCATGCGAAATTCTCGTGAGCTATATATCAATTAAGTGGGGATTGCATTCATCTTATGCTTGAGTTCGCCAACCGTGGTGCTGGAAAGGGATCTCTTTATCCCGATGAAGCTAAAAATCCTAGATTCACTGACGTATACAATTTTTCCTGCGAACTATACCGTGGAAACTTTCTTTGAGAATTATGAGATAATTCCTATGAAGAAAGACAGTACTTGCTGGGGCGTTCGCTTAAAGAAGAAGGATGATGTTGCTGATGACAAGATACTTATGCAAGACATTGATTGGCATCCTGGCAAAAACATATCCCCACCTTACTCTAGCGATGATAAATGGTGTATCTTCCCTTTAATTCTAAAGGGTCCGTACGTCTCTGGATCTCATGTTTTGCCTGCGAATCTCGCAGCATATAAACCATGGGCATTCAATTTACTTGAGAGAGAAACTAAGGTATATTTCCACACTTTGCTTGAGTTGTTATTCTTTTCACTCTTATATATAATTTTGCTGACCACTCTAATGTTTTCACTTGCGAAATTATCAGATTGAAAGGTTGAAGGCAAGCTATATCAAGACTGGAAAAATTAGTACTTTATCAGCTCTTCAATCATTCACAGATGAAGTAAGAAATATTCTCTTATGATTCTTCACAATATATTGTTGCCTCTATTTATTATCTTTATCTGTGTGTGTAGGTCATCGTTGTAGTGGAAAAACCTGCCAAAGTTGCGAAAGCTAGGGGTAAAGGCAAGAGTATTTCTCGCAAAGATAAATATGCTGCCCCTCCTTCAAAGAAACGAAAAGTCCAATCTAGCGAAAGCTCTAGTGAGCAAGCCTCTCAACATGATAATGATGATGTTTCTTCTGCAGAGGAAACTTCTCAACCTAAGTCTTCTATGGCTCAATTGTCCAGTATTTTTTCTAATACTATGCAAGTAATTGGTGATACTCCTCTGACTAATGTTTGCAAGTCCATGGCTGCTATCTGTGATGCCCCCCTCCTAGAGAATAATGAATCTCTTCGCGGGTTCTTAAGATATATTTCTCCAAATTTCTTGCATTCACTCAATGGCTTGGTAAATTTTCATACTTATACTTTTCTTCTTTTTATTTTTATCTTGAATTCATAATTTATTCTGAAAATTCGCTGGAACATTTCGCAAGATGGGAAAGCTTCTATGCGGTTACTGCAGATTTAGAGAAAAGGCGTGCGGCTTTCGCATAGAAGAATCTTGAACTTCGCAAGAAAAATGAAGAATTGGAAACTGAAGTTGTTGGTCTTCGCGAAAAGAGTAAGCAAAATGAAAAATTGGAGAATGAAGCTACTGATCTTCGCGAGAAAATCAAACAATTGGAATCTGACAATTCTCTTCAGAAGAACAAGATATCTAATCTTCAAAATGCCAATAAGAAACTCTATGGTGCGAGACTTATCCTTTCTCCCCTTATTTTATTTTCTCTAAAATTTCTTCTTATAAAGTTTACCATTTCGCAAACATCTATGGTCTTACTGATGAAGCTCTTCTTCTTCATACATTTCCCAATCTCATGGATGATGATACCCTTCTTGAACATCTAAATACTTCTCTAAATAGTTTTTCAAATGATAAGATTGAGTCTCTTCCCATAAATGAGCTTAGATCCAAACTTCGCCTTTTAGAAATTGATCATAGATCTGTCTTGAGTATGGATAATAAATTTAAACAATTCTTTCACAATTCTAAAGAAGAAGTCGTTAATTTAAGGGCCAAATATAGTGATCTCATATATGAAAAAGATCGTATTTCTCTCCAAGGTGCTCAAACATTAGCGAAATTTCAAGAAACTCTTCTTGAGGTCCAAATCGAAAGAGATGATCTCAAACGTAAAAATGATGTACTCTGCGAAAGAGAAAACCAAATTCGCTCCCATCTTCTCATAAATGATGATGATGAATTTTATTGGGCTGTAAAACTTCTAGATAATGCCAGAAATAACTTAGGTGTAGATGTCAGTCTTCAAGATGAGCAAACGGCCTTGATTAGAGATATGATTTCTAACAGAGAAGGTTGTTAATCGTTATTCTTCCTTTAGTTATTTTCTTTTTCATAAACTACTATCAGATTGTTGACTTATTGTTATATTTTCGCAGAAGCTGAAGAGAAATATCGCAAAAGAATTGAAGAGCTTGAAAATGAAAAAGCGAAGCTCGCAAAAGATTTATCTTCTCACAATGATAAGTGTTCAAGGTTGAAGGCTCAAATGAAGATCACTATTACAAATTTTGGGAATGATGCAAATTGTTTCCGCAATGACACCATCAAAGGGATTTGTGATGATTACAAAATTCCTCACTCCAAGTATCCTTGTCTCCTAGACAAAGTTCCATAGAATGTTCCTAATTTGGTCATCTCTGATAGTGAAGCTGATGAAGAGACAGAGTCTGAAGAAAATGAAGAGGAGAAGTCTGATGAAGAATCTGATGGAGAAGAAATTTCTGGTGAAGATCTTGATGATGATAATGAAGAATCAAGCAAAAGATAGTTATTGCTTCCTTGTGCTTTCTTGTTCAATTTTTTGTAAAACTTGTATATTGGCTCTTGATATTTCATTCTTGCATACTTGTAATCTATCACTGCGAATTTCTCAAGTCTCCAATACAAGTTCTATTTCTTTTGTTCTTTCCTGCATGTGTTAGAAAAAAATTTCTTTCTTGCAACATGATCGACCAAAGTACAATTAATTTTTTACTTTATGCATAAATCTATCATGTGTAAATCTATCATGTGAAGACAAATAACATTTAACTCATTCTATGCATTCCCATACTTGCCTCTGTTATTTGCATTCAGATGAGGGCTTGAGCAAGCTGCCTCTGTTTAATAATTTGCGATAAAATTGCAATTATCTTTGCATAATCTCGCAATTATAAAGTGTTAGAAAATCGCAATTATCTCTACATAATCTCGCAATCATAAATTGTAAAATTGTATTCTTTCTTGTATTCTGATGTGGTCTTATTTTGCCTTCCTAAGTAAAGGTCTTATTTTGGCAATTTTTTTTATATATTGCGACAAAATCGCAGGACGTTTCTACACTTTCATGTAGAAACCCATTGATCTTGCCTTAACTTTATTTTATTTTTGTATTTTTGCTGCGACAATATGACAAGCCTAAATTTTCTTGCGAAACTAAAGCCCCATGATATTGCCGTCTTGCGACAAAATCACAGGACGTATTTACACTTGCATGCAATGACCCATTGATTTCGTCTTATCTTTTCTTTTGTATTATTGCCTCTTCAGGAATGTTGCACAAATATGACAAGTATAAATATTCTTGCGAAAATATAGCCTCATGACATTTGCGTCTTAAGAAACTTATCAACTCCCTAATGGAGGGTGCCTCCCTTATCTTCCCCCTGGTTGCCCTTTCAAGGAGACATACTTCTGCCATAAAAAACTAGCTCCTCCCATCCAGTCTTAACAACAACCAGTTTTGTTCGAAGCCTCTTATCCCTTTTGCCTATATGGCTTATGGTTACGAGACTGCACCCTAAGTGGGGTTTTTTCAGGCCGAGTGCATCATAGCCAAGACTTGCCAAGAATGGCCAGGGTAGTTTCATACGTCCCGGGCATCTTGGCTCAACCGTTTACCTCGGCGCCTTAGTCATACTCTGCACCCCTTAGGAGAACTCTTATTACCTTAGTCACCCAACTCAAGTCATATGCTCAAGTTGAGAATCCAAGGTGTCTCTTCTGGATGGGCTTTCATTGACCCCAAATCTCCATGACTCAGGTTCCAGCAGCGGTGTACCCTTTTTGCTGAGTCATGTAACAGATACCCCCTTCTATGACGTACTTTAGGTCTTACATTTGCCTCTTGCGAAAAAAAATCGCGAACTAGGGTGTAGGCCATAAAGGTTCGTCCCATTCTGGATCTTAAGTGATCATTTCTTGCGAAATTTTCGCATATTTTCAAGATTATTCTTTTGCATTTCATTTTTGTTGTAATTTCTCAATCTCATTTTTATCATTAAGAAAAATATATTTTTTAATTTTTTGCAACAAATCAATTATACACCTTTTTTCTCTCGCAATATTTCTTTCACTTCACAGTTTGAACTTTTTACCTTTACTATTTTCTGCCTCTGTTCTTTTGTTGCTTTTCGCTACAGTCTTTTCGTCTGCGACATTTTCATCAGTTTCTACTTTCAGCTGGCGTTGACTTCACGACATTCTTTCTTCTCTTAGTTCTACTGAATCAACCATCAATCTCTCACTTATTTGTCTTTTTTTGATGTTATAGTGCTGATTCTCCTTCTTGGCAGCTTTTTCTTCGCAAGATTCCACATCAATCTCATAGCATTTCCTTCCTTCAATCCAATCTCCCTTTATTATTCCAACACCATTAGGATATGGAAATTTAATGCACTGGTGGAAAGTCGATGCCACACTTAAAATCCCATGTAGCCAAGGTCGTCCAATTAGAGCGTTGTAGGGCGACTCTACATCGACAATACAGAATAGAATCTTGGAAGATATCCCCTTTAATGGAATTGTCATTGTGATCTCCCCCTTAGGATTATTGGAAGTACCATTAAAACCATAAATTTTGTAGGTTGAAGGTATTAGATCCTCGTCTCTGCCTCCCATAGTCTTATAAGTATGATTGAATAAGATATCCACAGAACTTCCCGTGTCAATTAAGACTCTATTAATTGCCCACGTATCTTCAGCCTCATCATCCTCTTCTTCATCTTCATCTTCTTTTTGTTTTGGGTTTATCTCTAGTCTCACCACCAATGGATTGTCATGCATTTTGCCAGGCTCAGGTACTTCTTGTGCAGTGAAAGAAATTGTATGCTTTTGCCACTCTTCTAATGGCGAAGCTTTCATAATATTCGTTATTTCTCTCCCATCAGTATCTCTTACGAAAACTCTGCTTAAAACATTGTCGTGGAAATCTTCAATTGTCTTGTATGAATGTACAATAGAATTACAAAACAGATTCTTCGCTTTTGCTCCAACTTCTATTACAAATGTTTCTCCTCCTTTTGTTGTGTTTACCCTGCGAATTTCTAGCGGTGGTGGTAAGGGTTGAGATTGAGGGTGCCCTATTATAAAATGATTTAGATTTCCCTGGTCTATCATTCTGAGAATGATTCTCTTTATGTTTCTGCAATTATTTGTAGAACGTCCATGAAAGTGATGATAAGAAAAAAATTCTTGACTTCTGTTATTTGGAAGCGGTTCTTTTCCCATGTTCCAGGGTGTTGGTATATTATCCATTAAAATTATTGCTTCCCAAATTTTTTCCACACTAGTGTTCAAAGGTGGCATCTTGATCTCTTCCCATATCATTTTTTTACTTCTTGATCCTCTCTGATAATTTTGTCTTTGTCCTCCATAATTTTCCTGCGGTTGATCAAGTCTTTGAATTTTGTTATTTCCACCCCGACTATAAAAATTTATTTCTCTTTCGAATTCTTCTTGATCTCTGCTTCCCATAGCTACCAGCTTCTGTTGATAATCATTCTTTTGTTCTTGTTGTACTTGCGAAGTGCTCGCCACTGTGTTTATCAATTTAGGCAATAAGCTTGCATTTGTTGTATTTGAACTTGTATTCGCAAGGGGATACGATTCAATTTCATTCTGTTTTTCTTCAAGGGCAATGTACTCCTCCTGTAGCTCCCGTAATTCAGTTATTGTGATTGTATTCTTGATTCTAAAAATTTGAATGTATAGTAGATTGGTTGCGAACATTGCATTGTTGAATGATAAAATAAAATATCTCTCATCCACACGTCCAACCATCTGACTGCATATTTTCCTCCACCTTATGGTTAGATGCTTCAAACTTTCTCCAATTCTCTGCTTTAATCCAAATACATCTTCTATTCCTGGTCGCGAGGAGTTGTTAGTTATATATGCCCCTAAGAATGTAGTTTGTAAATGGTTGAAAGATGTTATAGTATTCCTGGGTAGACCCTCGAACCATTTTAGTGCCTCTCCTGTTAGACTTTATGCAAAATACTTTCACAACACATCATCATGATTCTCCCACTGTAACATACATCTCATATAAGCTTTAATGTGTTGAATCACACAAGTTGTTCCATCAAAGATTCTAGTTAACACAGGCAACTGCATTTTGGCGGTATTCCTCCTAATTGTACTTCTTGTGAGAACGGAGTTTTCACAGCTTCTTTTATGGCTTCATCCAATTATCTCCTACCTCCTTCCCTCCTATTATTCAGCATTTCTCTCATTCTGCTAGTTCTCTTAAGATTTGTTCATTTACCCCGTACGCTGGCTCCATTGGTCTCTTCAATTCTGCTTATCTTCTCCTGCCTTCTTGCCTGTTTTGTGCTGCGAGATTTTGATTCTCTTCCCCATCATTTTATTCTTTTCTTTCTCTGCGATTTTCTCTTTCATTTCTTTCATGAATTCGCACGCCATTATATCTCTTATTTTCTCTTCTGCGATTTTGTTCATTTCTCATCAATTATCTTTGTTGCCTTTTAGCTCTTCTTTGTACCCTATCATATTCTTCATTGATATTACCATTATTGCGGTTTTGTTCACGTCTCCTTTCTCGATTGTCATGATTGTTCTGGCGAATTGCCTCTTGGAATTCTCTTTCTTCCATTTATGCTCTTAATCACTCTCTCTCGCAGGCTAAACGTGCTTGTTCAGCATAATGTCTCTCGATTTATTCTTCGATTACTTGCTCATTTATGCGATTTTCTCTCCCATGTAATATTCTTATTCCTTCTTCTTGGTTTTATTCATCACCTTGGTTATTTCGTTCTTGACGCTGCCTGTTTTGAGGAATTTTGCCACGTGGAATGTATTGATCTTCAATCATTTCTCTATTTTCGCGACGTTCTTCATCTGGATTTTGCACCTCCTGCCGAATATTTTCATCAATATTTTCTACAAGTGAGTTTTGTCTTTCTTCTCTTCTGATTGATCTTGAACTTGATCTTGTAGTGCTTATTGACCTTCTATTTTGTAATCTCATATTCTCCATTCTCAACTCATGGTTCTGCCTTGTCAAATTAACACGTTCTTCTGCTTTTATTCTCCTTTCTTCATGTATTCTTTGTCCCAATGCCTCTAGTGCTTCAATTCTTTCATCTCCATGAATTATTCCTTCAATTGCTTCTTCAACTCTCTCTTCCTGTCATTCATTTCTTAAATATTGCTCCTCTTCTATTTCTTCCGCTGAATTTGATGGCCAAGTATGTACGCTCACTCTATCATAATCCAAAGTTATATTTTGCGCTGGTGTATGCTGAATTGGTTGTTGAATTTGATTTTCTCCATAATTTCTTGTATTCATTCTTGACGATTCTCCGGTTTCATTTCTTCTTTCTCCAACAAGTCTCTTACTCCTTATAACAGTTGTTGGTTGTCTTGAAGCATTTCTTCTTCTAGCCATCTCTTCAATCTCAGTGAATTGTTGAAAATTATATGAAACTTTTCACCAACTACTCCAAATTCTTTCAAATCACAATTCTAATCTTCACACTAACAACAAGGAATGGTCCCTCTTTTTAGCGTCATTATGTAGTAGCAGGCAATCCCACACTACACCCCTCACCAGAAATCATACAATCAAATCATTTTTAGATCAACAATCATAAATTTTATTGATTAATCTCCCAACTTTTACAAGATAAAAAGGAAATGAAGCTAAAGAATTAACAACCGCTCTGGACTTTCTCTCTCCTAATGACTTGCTCAACACTCGAAGAAGATCTCTCTCTACCTTACGCTTGTTCAACTCTTTATATAGGGAATTACATAGTGGATGACAGCTAATTTGTCCTTTATTTTAGGATCTGACTTGCGATATTCTCGCAAGAGTTCTATTGTCAACCTACGCAAGCACTATAATCGTCGCAGAGTCATCACACTTTTCTCATGTTTCTGCAACCGTCATCTGTTACGTCATTCTTCAAATTATTCTGCGATGCTCTCAATGTGTTGTTAACCAAACTTCGCAAATGTGTCCCTCTTGCGATATTCAGATCCTACATACATAATCGCAAGAGTTCTATTGTCAACCTACGCAAGCACTATAATCGTCGCAGAGTCATCATACTTTTATCATGTTTCTGCAACCGTCATCTGTTACGTCATTCTTCAAATTATTCTGCGACGCTCGCAATGTGTTGTTAACCAAACTTCGCAAATGTGTCCCTCTTGCGATATTCATATCCTACATACATAGTGGATGAAATCTAATCTAGTCCTTTATTTTCGGATCTGGATTGCAAGATTCTCGTAAGCGTACAAAATATTTACTTCACGACATTATTTATTTTTGCAAGATCTTCACGTCTTTCTCGTGTTTAGGCTGTCGTCATCTGTTGCGTCATTTCTGTAATCGTTCTGCGATATTCACAAGAGTATCGTTATTGATAATTTTCGAGAGTATTATTGTTGCGATATTATGATCCTACATATCTAATCAGGTTTTCATCTAACGGTGAATATTGAATGCTTTGTTTCGAAGCTAACATTGATTGCAAACCCTGATTTGAAAGACTATATAAGGGAGAACTCTAGAAACTGGGAAACCTAATCCCCACACATTCTGTGTGATACTAGTTTGCTAAGATAGAGTCGATTCTCCTTTAACCTTTGGTTTTCTTCTTCTAAAATCAGGTAAACGACTTAAAGACTTCATTGGGATTGTGAAGCCAGACCGATACTACTTTTCTTGTAGTTGTGTGATCTGATCTTGCTGTTTATATCATACGAGTATAATTATAATAATTGTCTTGAGATTTCTATCTCTGATAGGCAAGATATAAAATTAATCACAAACATCTTCGTCTCATCGTTTGTGATTCCTCAATAATCTTCTTCGCTGCGTCGATTAAGTTTATTGTGAGGTGATTGATAAAACTGAGCTGTTCTTTGGGAATATAAGTCTGGTTTTATTGATTGGTTCATGTTCACCTTGATTTATCAAAAGACGGAACAAAACTCATAGGTTTATTCTTGGGAGACGAATTTATCTATCTTGTATACTTTTCTGTGTGAGACGGATTTTTTTATTAAAGTCTTTGACTTTGGGTCGTATCAACTCTTGGTTGTGGGTGAGATCATCTAAGGGAATCAAGTGCACAGTATCCTGCTGGTATCATAGGCGTAGGAGCATAAATGTACCTTGGATCAGTGTGAGATTGATTGGGGTTCAACTACAGTCCATACCGAAGTTAATTTTGAGTAGGCTAGTGTCTGTAGCGGCTTAATACAATGTATGTTTAATCTGGACTAGATGCCGGGATTTTTCTGCATTTGCGGTTTCCTCGTTAACAAAATTCTGGTGTCTGTGTTATTTTTTTCCGCATTATATTTTTATATAATTGAAATAATACAGGTTGTGCGTTGTTCAATCAATTAGAATATCCGACCTTATTGGTTGTTGATTTAAATTGATTGACACTTGGATATTGGTCTTTGGTACCATCCAAGTTATCTCTCTTTGATTAAGACTCGCGAATTGTATTTGCTTGAGTATATCAAATTGAGAGATTGAGATAATAACTTCTTGAGTATTTTCTATTGATTGAGTCTAACTGTCTAGTTGATTCTCTAGAAAATAACTCGGAGTTGTCCATACATATTGCTAATCGAAATATTGGGTGTGGTTATTAGACCCCCGCTTTTTCAGGTCAAACACTGATTCGTGAGTATTTTTTTATCGTGTCTAAACTTATCCTTGAAAAGTAAAAGTGTAGTTTCTTTTCTGTGCAGGGCTTTGTGAATACTCATCTTACGGGTACACATATGGTTTCAAGTTACCTTTTAAACCTATCCCGTAAACCTTAAATCTCTCGAGTTTTTCTTATATATACCTATCCTATTGAGTTAATCATATTACTCTAGGTTTCATATTGTCAATGGCTTCTCCTTCTTCCTGCTCATTAGATTTGCCTAAAGATGTCATTGATAAGGCAGTATATTGCAAACTCGATAAAGAGAAGGGAACACTTGTTAAAGTTAAAGGTTCCTTTCCTCAATCCTATGATTCACTTTCGGATATAGAAAAGATTGAATATATTTCATCAGATGTAGTTCTAGACTTCCTAAAGGAATTTGAGAAAGCAAAACAACAACTTGTTGATACAATGAAGTATCTTGATGTGGTAAGAACTGAGTTGAAAAAGGTTAAGTCTAACCTTGTTCTCATGAAAACCCATGTTAGAGAACTTCCCAATAAGGATATCCTCTTCAAAGGTGCATAGCATGCTACCATTCACAAGCTCCAAGACCTTAAGACTCAAGAAGGTCCCGAACTGTCTATTTGACCTTAGTTCGTTGTGGCATGAAAGTGTCTTTCAGTTTAGTCTGTTTGATTTGTTTTGCCTAGTAAATCTTCTATTTTTATCTTTTGTTTAGAAAAATAACTAGTGTTTTGGAATAGCCATTATTGTGATTACACATAGCTATGTCCAAAGTTTTCATCTTCTTGTTTTTAGATTTATTGTGTTAAATTCTAAACTTGTTTGAAAGATGATGGTTGCAATATTAATCTTTATGGTTTTATATATTGCAATATTTTGATGGGATATGTGTGTTTACTTCCGTGAACTTAATTGTCTCATATTTTGTCAAAAGTAAAGTCGTTCGTGAATTGATATGAAAATATTGATAAAAGAATGAATAAACTTTTGGCAAAACACAAAAGTTAATCCTATATTGTCAGTCATTGATGTAAGATAGGTTAAAATATTTTGTGATTTAAGGATTATGTCTATTGTGTGTCATTATAATGGAAACATAGAATGAATCCTTGTGTATTCCGCAGTAATTGATCTTCCCTGATTTATCTTTTGTGTATTACTGCGAGACTCCGTATTATGTCGTTGAGCACTAGACAACCAAGTTGATTATTTTTTTGAATAGCTTAGTTGTGTTCCGTAAGGTAATTTACTTAGAGTATATTGAACTAAATCAATCATCTTGTGTGATTATTTAGTTATGACTCTGTAAGTTTTTCTCATGTTTGAGCATGATTGACTGGGTTGGTTATTTTTATGATTAACTTAGTCATTGCTCCATATATTTTCTTATGTGAGTATAAAGGATTGAATTGATTACTTTTGTGATTAGTTTAATTGTGTATTCTGGTTGGATTAATTATGAGTTCTCTTGTGAATAATATAATTGAGTTATTAAGTCTCCATAAGTTTACTTGTGTTGAGCATATTTAGTCAAATTAATCTTGGTTCGCTTTGGTTAATATGATTGAATATTTCTTGTTGGATTCCAAATTCATACTTGTATGTAATTTGTTGAGTCTAAAGAAATCCTTCTTTTCTTTTGAAATTAAGGTCGCTCTTGTTGTTCCCTTGTGAATGACATTTTATGGGGGAGAGTTCTTTTGAACTTGTGCTTAATTTCCAAATCTTTGTGGGGAGTGCGGTTGTGGAATATTAAAGGGGTTTATCTTGTATATTTATAAACTCCTTGATGAATGCATTTAGCTTCGGCTTTATGATTGCATCTAAACAAGATGATATAAATTTACCTTTGGTCATGAAATGTCTCTTACGGAAATTTCATTAGGATCCCGTTCTTGTACAAAAAGGGGGAGAATTAATATGTAGTTCATACTACAAATACATATGGTTTTCGGATCATTATGTAAGGGGGAGTAGTTTCCATGTGAGATGGAGTATTGACTAAGGGGGAGTGAAGTATCACCATAGTATTGTTGTTAAAGTTGTGATGCAATTGGACTTTGACGTTGTGTAATAATACTATGACACTGTATCACAATGATTGAGAACCACTGCTTTTGTCATTGTTATAGCTATAAATTTTCAACAACGATGATGCTAAACTTGCAACCTTTGGGATCATTGGACTACTTAGAAGTGACGAAGATTTCGAGTAATGTTGAAGATTAGACATATGGAATAGGAGCTACAAAGTTCATTTATATATTTTTTGTACTCCATATGTTTTAATAGTTTTGCCACTAAAATTGACAAAGGGGGAGATTGTTAGAGCATTTCTTGGTCAAAATCACATGCGTTTCTATCTCAAGCATGTTTGCCAATGTTAGTGATCAAAACTATAAAGTCTTGATTTCTAGTCTACTATAGCTAAGGTCTCGGACTAGGATATAAAGTGTAGTTGAGCTCAAGAACTTCATGGAGATCATCATACAAGACGAAGGACTACTCAAGGAACCAGTGGATCTTCATCGACTAAAAGGTATGTGGAGACTTGAACTTATCTATCACTCAAAAGTCTATCTACTCTATCTCCTATCTTGAGACAAAAGTCCTATTACTATATAGACTAAGATTATACACATATGATATTTCGAGTTGAGTATATCTCGCTTATCTATTTCTCAAAATATGTGTTGGTAAAGCTTTCGCTTTAGCCAAGTTCATCTTTACCTAGTGACGAAAGTCATGTTATGATTCAATTATTTTGGAAATCGCTCTGACGAGAAATAGTTTGTGAATAACAATTATATAACGTCCTCTGAGAATGTTTCAATGATTGAAATGAGAGTTTAGACAATATAACCATTGGAGGATATAAGCATTGTTGTGGTAACACATATATATATATAAGTCCTTATTGCTTGAACCGAAGTTTGTGAACTTTGTTGATCAAGTGAAACGGGAGTATTGCGTGAGCTCAGTCCGCGAACTCAGCATATAAGCTCAGTTTACAAACTGGCGTAGTTCTCAAACCCGAGAATTTCTGTCGGAGTTTGTGAACTCCGTCCGAGAACTTAAGTCCGCGAACCTAGTCCGCGAACTTGAGTAGGTTATGTCTAAAAATGTTGTTTGTGAACTTATCATAATAAACTAAGGAATGCTATTGCAAACCGTGGATTTATAGTTCATGGATCGATTCGAGTGAATCACATCATTTTTTCTTCAATTGTGTCTTGTGTAGTACATAAAGATCTAAGCAATTGAACAACTCTCTAACTAGTTCATTTGAGTCATTTGGACTAGTTATGGTGAAGAAGAATATGGTTGATATGAAAGTTATCATTTGGCTAACCATTTGGTTAACTAGTGTTGAACCAACTACTGTACAAGTTTGGGTACGGTTACACGAACCTAAAATTTTCTAGTACATGTGTGTATGACAAGCTAAGTTTTTGATCTAATGGTTGATAAATATTAGCTTGAATCTAATCAGGTTTTCATCTAACGGTGAATATTGAATGCTTTGTTACTAAGCTCACATTGATTGCAAACCCTGATTTTAAAGACTATATAACGGAGAACCCTAGCAACTGGGAAACCTAATCCCCACACATTCTGTGTGATACTAGTTGTGCTAAGATAGAGTCGATTCTCCTTTAACCTTTGGTTTTCTTCTTCTAAAACCAGGTTAACGACTTAAAGACTTCATTGGGATTGTGAAGCCAGACCGATACTACTTTTCTTATAGTTTTGTGATCTGATCTTGCTGTTTCTATCGTATGAGTACAATTGTAATAATTGGCTTGATATTTCTATCTCCGGTATGCAAGATATAAAAGTAATCACAAACATCTTCGTCTCATCGTTTGTGATTCCACAATATATTTTTTCGCTGTGTCGATTAAGACTATTGTGAGGTGATTGATAAAACCGAAATTTGTTCTTCGGGAATATAAGTCTGGTTTTATTGATTGGTTCCTATTCACCTTGATTTATCAAAAGACGGAACAAAACTCATAGGTTTATTCGTGGGAGACGAATTTATCTATCTTGTAGACTTTTCTGTGTGAGACCGATTTGTTTATTAAAGTCTTCGACTTTGGGTCGTAGCAACTCTTGGTTGTGGGTGAGATCAACTATGGGAATCAAGTGCGAAGTATCCTGGTGGGATCAGAGGCATAGGAGCATAAATGTACCTTGGATCAGTGTGAGAATTGTTGGGGTTCAACTACAGTCCCGACCGAAGTTAATTTGGAGTAGGCTAGTGTCTGTAGCGGCTTAATACAGTGTATGTTTAATCTTGACTAAATCCCGGGGTTTTTCTGCATTTGCGGTTTCCTCGTTAAGAAAATTCTGGCGTCTGTGTTATTTCTTTTCCGCATTATATTTTGTTATATAATTGAAATAATACAGGTTGTGCGTTGTTCAATCAATTAGAATATCCGAATTTATTGGTTGTTGATTTAAATTGATTGACACTTGGATATGGGTTTTTGGTACCATGCAAGTTATCTCTCTTTGATTAAGACTCGCATATTGTATTTGCTTGAGTAAATCAAATTGAGAGATTGAGATAATAATGTTATGTACTGAGGTGTACGATAACAAGATTGGATCGAGACTTATGTTGATAAACAGATTTGATATAAGAACCCTAATAATAAATCAAAAACTGCCTCATTCCTGAGAGAACAATCACTGCTTCATTCCTGAGAGAGCATCTCTTTTCTTATCTATTTTCATTCACGCCTTTCTCAATACAGACTCAATGAGATTATAAAACCATCCCTCCATAACCTAGCATCTAACGGTTAATAAAGCTCCAGGTGGTTACATCCCAGCCCACCGTAATAACTAAAGTTAACCTACTAATTACATAATTAAGCTAATTAATTCAATCTACTACTAATAATATTAACCCATACTAAATACCAACAGAGGACACGCTAAGGGACACCCTCATTTTAGCTAGGTAGTACAATACCTTCCCCTCCAAAACATCCTTGTCCTCAAGGATGAAGGTTAAGATGCAAGACTTTGCCAACAACTCCATTTAGAACAGATGCCATCCGCTCTTCAAAAGAACTCAGCTTGTCATGCCTGGTCACCTCTCTTTGCTTCACAATACCTTCCGACCTACTGCAGCAATGTTTGTGAGTTTACTAAACATGTGTGCACAGTTGTAACTTGCCAACACTTCCACCTTCCGCATACAAGAATAACCCTCCCTTGGAACGCCATCTGTGTCGAATTAAGAAACCCAACAACTGACTGCAACAAGGGAAGCTTGTTAGCTGCTCAAAAATAACAGTCACACCAGCTGAATTATGCAAAGCCATAAACGAGTCCTCTGAGAATAATTTCCATTTAGTATCAAATGTAGCTTGGTTGACTTGTTTAGGTGTACTGCAAGGAAAATGACGACAACTAAAATAAGAACTCCTCCCTGATGTCAAGCCACCTGACATTTCCATAAGCCCCTGACTATCCACCAACTTTACCATGACCTCAATACCCAATCCATTATTACTAGAAGTACCTCTGGCATCATTGGTCTCGAGCGTGTACGCAACCACATAATGTAAATTTTCCACTCCTCCTTGAACTTCAAAAAGTTTATTAGGAATTAAACACTTGCATGTAACCCGTAAGGTAGGGAGAATCTTTAAGTCTGCTTGTACTACTTGATGACCACCACCTTTGACTTTTGTTGAAGTGCAAATATGATATGAGACATCCTTTACTAGCCACTCAAGTTTTTGCTGGAGCTTGATTGCCTCCCACTCTGTATACCGCAATTTCAGCACAAGTACCATCCTAGGAACCCACATTTGAATAATAAATAAATCTTTCATAAAAAATCTAACTCTGCCCATTCCACCCTTATTGGGTTTAAGCATTTTCCCTCTATCGAACAACACACGACAACTACTCAAATAGCTAGGTGCTCCAGGTAACTCGACGACAAGCCATACAGTACCACCACTCCTTCCCTTACTCCATAAGATTATTGAGAACAATTGGATTTTATAACCCCGGCTAACATATCCCATAATGCATAACTCAGATGAAACCACTTTGGAATACCCCTCTGCCAACAGAACTGTCTCTTGCATTGAGTAACTCTCGCCTGCTTCAGATGTGGACAAACAAAAGTGCAAGATAAAAACAACTTTTGAGAGATAACAATGACCCTCCCCCACTATAGAAATTGAGAGAAGAAGCATGTGGAGGTACTTGAGATCCTTCAAAGGAATCCGACACACATCACATATATTCAAACTTCCATCTATTTGATCAATCTTTATATTGACAATCTCTTCTACATTTCTACTCCCGTGTTTTGCAAAATGAGTTACTGGTTTATTAAATTTCCAACACCTCACCTGTAAGAATAGGTGGCTTCTCATCTGTAGAATCAAATTAGTACAGATAACAATAATTTGCGGTAGCATTTCATCACACCACCTGCAAGCATCAATTCTCATAATACATTTCTCTAGCATAAACACATTTGAGCCCTCAAACAGAAATTCTAATGAGTCTCCATGCCCAATTATGGAATCACATTTAAGAAAGTATGAATTCTCTAAAATGACTTTGAAATCCTTTCCGCGGTCGAATAATGGCCTACTATGCTCAAAATAAGGATATCTGTAGACATCATCATTCCCTCTCCACAGAAGAATACTATAATACCATTCCTGTTTAGCATACAACAAGGAATTACGATCACTTATGACAAAGTCCAGAAATACCCGTATACCCTTGTCTAGAATAATAAGACTGCTATAGAACACATATGTAGACGCTTTTGTTTTTTCGACTTCAGTCACTTGGGCAGATATCTTCTTTGATAACAAAGGAGACTCTTTAAGCGGAGGATAGAAACAATTAACACCATCACCCCATGGTTTCAATAGGTGATGAACATGGAAGCTAAGATGTACTTGACCGAACCAATGATGGAAGATAGTTAAAGTGTCGAATGGAGGTTGCTGTATACGTTTAGACCTCTCAATGAAAACTTCATAATAGTAAGAACACTCCCATTGATCACTCTTTCCTCTACTCATCATATACAAACCACTCCTGGATTGCAATAATAAGCGATTCCAACTCTAACTAAAACTCCCTCCACTACTTCTACCAGCAACCAAGATATGTAATCCTCCTGCCAATACTATGAAGACCCAAGTATAACCATAAAAATCTCCCATACTCATTAATTCAGTTGAAAACAATCTAAATTTCCACCTCAAGAAGTCCACCAACATTAGCACATCATAATGTCTACCAATTAACAACACCTGATGGAAGAGACCAAAAAAATGCAGTTCCGTGACTTCAGAAACTGGAGTAAACTCATTGCAGGCTTTAAAACTCTCCAACTGAATCCACCAAATCATAACCGAGTTAAGCTGAAGAACGGCATTATCAAACAATTCACACTGCTGCTGGAACCCTTTTGACTCTTCTCCCCAATTACCTAACACTTGGTGAGACTTCTTAATCGTAACCAGCCTCACACACAGTAAAGTAGAAGTACTTATGGTTATATTAACTCCTTGTGATGCTTTCACAAACATCTTTCTACCATTATCCTGGTCACCATCTTCACCTTCATTGGTCAGTAAAATCCCAAACGAGTTTGCAGGAAACAGATCTAACTGGTGACCATCTTTAAGAACAAGCTTATAAAAAGTAACTGTATCTAAATAGAAATCATAAGCAGCATCGAAATAAAAATACCTTTCCATCAGTTCAATATCTCTTCCACGATCAAATACTCCACAAGTAAAGTTGAAACAAGGACCAAGAAATTTCTTACTAGCCATTTGGCGACTGTTAGCACCTTTATTATTGAAACACATAATATCACATTGAAGCATTTTAACAAACAGCTTGCCTTCCCCAGTAGTATCAATATTATTAACCAATACAGATTCAATTGAATTCATAAGCAGCAATTTGAATTGAAACCCACGTTTAAAACCCAATTCATAAATAAATTTCTCTTTGTAATCATCAACCAAATCCGACCCATCGAATCACTTTCCACGATAAAATATGGAACGAGTAAAATCAAGATGGGGATAAAGATAATTCTTACAATTCCGTTTGAGGTGAGTGATGAAATCTTTCGAGCGCTGGTAATACCTCTCATTAGATGTATCAGGATTTAGGTTGTCGGAGCCTTTTACCTTCTTGCTGGCAACCTTGTCAATTTGGGGACCCATATTATAAATCAAATGACTGAAATAAGGGATGGGTTATCCTTCTTCTAAGTCCGCATCTACTGATTCCTCATTTTCATCACAAAAAAATGACAGAATCAACTCTAAGTTAAGAGAATCATCCTCTTCTTATTCCAAATTAGTAGTTTCAATCTGTGACTCATTTATCTTCTTCAAAAGCTTATCCCATCTCCGTGAGGATTCCAAATGAGCTTCAGCTTCACGAGCACGTAGAGCTTCCAACTCCTTCATAATTTGTTCCAACTCCATGGATCGTGGCTGCTCTGATACCAATTGTTATGTACTGAGGTGTACAATAACAAGATTGGATCGAGACTTATGTTGATAAACATATTTGATATAAGAACCCTAACAATAACTCAAAAACTGCCTCATTCCTGAGAGAACAGTCACTGCCTCATTCCTGAGAGAGCATCTCTTTTCTTATCTATTTTCATTCATGCCTTTCTCAATACAGACTCATGAGCTTATAAAGACATCCTTCCCTAACCTAACATCTAACGGTTAATCAAGCTCCAGGTGGTTACATCCCAGCCTACCGTAATAACTAAAGTTAGCCTACTTATTACATAATTAAGCTAATTAATTCAATCTACTACTAATAATATTAACCCATACTAAATACCAACAGAGGACACGCTAAGGGACACCCTAATTTTAGCTAGGTACATGAAAAATAACTCCTTGAGATATTTTCTATTGGTTGAGTCTAGTTGATTCTCTAGAAAGTAACTCGAAGTTGTCCATATAAAGTGCTAATCAAAATATTGGGTGTGGTTGTTAGACCCCCGCTTTTTCAGTCAACAACTAACCCAATACACGTATGCCTTGCAAATTCCACGTTCGTGAGACATCAATCACGTCACATGGGGGATATTACTTAGGGATTTGGTCTGGCGGCCTACGGCACGTGTGTTCATCTATGACGAGAAATGTGAGTAAGTCATGCAAACGATTGAAGGCGTTAGCAAAGTAGTGGGTGCACGATCAGTCAAGTCTCCGCACGACATGGAACTGACTTTACCACGATCTCTCATTTTCCCAATCTTTCACTCAATAAACCATCATACTTACTGGGATCAATGTGTTCACTATTCTGATAATATAATAAGTCTCGGAATTCACAATTGATATATACGAAAAAGACAGAAAAATCCATGAGATATTAAACAGATAATCCATCATCTAACCAAGAATCATCGTGTGAGCAATACTCTCTAAATCATTCGAAACTTATTTACACAAACTTGCAGAAACCTTCAACACATCCACAATCCTTTAATCCCGCAATTCTCAGCTTCCCTCCTACAGATCAACCCATCTCCCTTTTTGTGACCGAATTGACTCTGGAACGGCCATTGACTTGGTTTAGGCCGGAGTCCTATAGATTGATCTCTCGAACTCAAAGCACTCTCGTGTAGTGCATTTGTGTGAGGTTAGGCAGTTTGCTCGGTTGAGTATTCTCGTCCGATCGGTCGTCCCTTCACTTTCCTAAAAAACCAGCAAATCATTTTTCCCCATCTACACAGATTTTTTTATCAAGCCTTAGACTTTGGGTCGTAGCAACTCTTAGTTGTAGGTGAGATCAGCTAAGGGAATCAAGGACGTAGAGTTCTATTGGGATTCAGAGGCGTAAGGAACGCGAATGTACCTTAATCATTG
Organism: Papaver bracteatum; assembly: GCA_023529315.1. NCBI lineage: Eukaryota > Viridiplantae > Streptophyta > Magnoliopsida > Ranunculales > Papaveraceae > Papaver > Papaver bracteatum. The sequence goes on from JAJJWX010000603.1 coordinate 3,538,105, forward strand.
TGAGATTGGTTAGGGCTCAACTACATTCCAGTCCGAAGTTAACTTGTAGTAGGTGTTAGAGCATAGCTCGGTTGAACCCACCAAGCATTGGTATGTCAAGTATGGTTGTCATATTTTAGTGAATCAAAACTCAATTTAAGAGTCGCTTGATTATGTACTAGAGACAACTTCGTATATGTTAGGCTAGAAAGATTAGGATAATGAGACATACAAGTATTACTCGAAGACTTGAAGAATATGAAGAAGTAACAAGATACATCGATGACATCATCCTTCCTCTTGAGGTTAGTAATATTTTAACTTGAACTGTTTTATTCCTTATGTATCTTTCAAGTCGTGCTATAATGAAAACATAACTGCAAAGCTGTGAATGATTATACTCTAGTATATATAGTGTTAAGGAATTATAATACGAAGTATAACGCTTATCTTTTGAACTTTGTATATAAGACATCGACATAATCGTATGAATGCGATTGTGATTATGTGTATGGGTATGGGTGAAGATTTAGTCCTAGGAAACAATGTTTACATTCGTTTTAAAGGAAGTACATTCATGAACTTATTTTATGAATCGAAAGGGAAATCACTAGGCTTATTGGTATTGTCATTCATTGCATATCTTTGGATTACCAATATGTGTGAGTTAGTAGAACCGATCATAACTTGTTATGTATCTTGGTAAAACTAGTCACAATGCCTAAATTATCTATTGGTATGACTTTCATTAGTGTAACCGACCTTAAGTAATAACCTAAGATGGTATGATCGATATTTTTAATTGGTGTAACAGATCCTAGTAATTGGTGTGACCGATCACAAAAGAGTGTGTAATCGATCCTTGTAATTGGTGTAACCGGTCCTGGTAATTGGTGTAACTGATCCTGGTAACTGGTGTGACTGATCACAAGTAATACCATGAGAATATGGTAACCGGTCCTGGTAATTGATGTAATCGACCCTGGTAACTGATGTAACCGGTCCCAGTAACCATATTAAGGTAAAACCGATCCTTGTGTTTGGTAGAACCGTAAACCCATGATTAGTATATTGATATTTGATCAATCAAATAGTTCTTGGAAATCAGATGAACCAGTTCTAAACTTTTTTGGAAGCGTGGTATAATCGGTTCCAAGATTGTAAATATGAATTTTTTTTTACAAATATTTAAGATGTCGACATACTTTGAACATGTTCAGTAACTCTTATATTTTATTGTTCAAAGATATTCCTTAATAACTAAAGGAGATCTAAGACCGAAATAAGTTGAGAATCTTTTAATTAAGGTTGTTAATTTTATATGCTTTTGATTACCAGCAATTAAAATGCATATCTCTGGAAAATAAAAATTGGTAATGTGTATTTAATAATTGGAGATTTTCTAGTAGGATTTAGGTTATTTTTGGGCAGAGCATTTCTAGGATTTATGAAAACCGATTTGAGTATATATTGCATATCTTAAAAATATTTCGATTTTGGAAATTCCTTGGTGTCCAAACTTCCTTGGTATGTAAATACCCAAGTTTTCATTTTGAGCAAACTATCCTAAGAGCCAGCAAAACTACCTTGTTGTGTTGTTACTGGTGGAGCCATCTATTCGTAGAGGAAAGTACCCTAATTAGGAGAAATCTCTTACGACCACTCGTTTAAAGACTTCCGAGGGATCAAGAAGATCTACGAGTATCGTTGGTGGGAAACTAGATATTTGCAGTATTATTAGTTTTATATTTGATTTGATTGACTAACGGTTGTTGAAATTTGATTGCACCTAGTTTGTTTATTCTTGAGAATCTTCTCTTCTGATATAAGATTCACTCAAACTAGATCAAAGCGTCGACATGATCTTTAGAACTATTTGTAGATCTAAACACATCTTATGATAATCCATTGTTAACAGACTCCGTTTTGTGCGTGATTGATCACAAGAGATTCAATCTTTTGTGTGCAGGTGTTTATTGAAGATTTAAGAATATTTAAAGACGAAGAAGGTTTCTTATTGGGTTTCATAATATTTGGTGTGCATAAAACTTAATCGGCTGGGATCCAACTATAATCGGTTTATCTTTGATAGATTTGATTGATTAGTTGCGTAGATCGGCATCAATATTTAGTATCTTTACAGATCCTATTATTGATTGAAAAATTCAATCTCTACTACTTTGGTAGTTATTATTTAGATTGATCTAAAACTGACAAAGGAGTTTATTGGATTAAACAGAAGAGCCCTTGTATAATTCATATCACTAAGATTGAATAGAGTCGTTATCGAACAGTTTTGTTGTTCCTTTACTATTTGAAATACGAACCAAAGGAATTGTTCCAGTGCGTGCACTTATTGAATGTCGGAAGCGCAGTGATACTAAAGAAACTAGGTGAACTATAGGTTTAGTTGATTGGTCTCAACTATACGAAGTAGGTGTGATTTTGTATAGTGGCTTAATTATGAGAGTATTCAATTCTGGACTAGGTCCCGGGGTTTTTCTGCATCTGGGATTTCCTCGTTAACAAAATCTTGCTGTGTCATTTACTTTTGTTTTTCACAATTATAATTGTTGTTATTATAATTTAAAGTAAATTACACAAACGTTGTATTCAAATATGGACTAGGTCCCGTGGTTTTTATGCATTTGCGGTTTCCTCGTTAACAAAATTTCTGGTGTCTGTGTTATTTTTTTCCCTCAAATATCACAGGTTGTGCGCAGTTCAATCTATTAGATTATCCAACCTTTGGTTGTTGATATAAATTGATTGAAACTTGGACATTGATCTTTGGTACCGTTCAAGTTGTTTCTCATATTAATCAGGCTTACGGATTTCTATCTGTTTGATTTGTTGATTACATTGAGAAACTGAGATATAACTCTTGGATGTATTTCCTTGATTACTTGATTCTATCTGACTGTCTAGTTGATTCTCTTGGAAATATATTTGAGTTAGTCCATACAGATTGCCTAAATGAAATATTGGGTGTGGTTGTTAGACCCCCACTTTTTCACATTCGATCACTTGAAATTTCTTTGAAGATAATAGTATGTGTGAGACAGTTATTCCCATCTTTTAAGAATATTTCAATGATTGAAATGAGAGTTAAGAGCTAAAATCCATGCCTGGATACATTATGGTTTGTGTACTTAGTGCACAAACTATTTTCTCGGAATTCATGACTAGAAGTTTGCATACCCATTCGCAAACTTATTCAACTATTTAATTCAGGGTACTTAAGTTTGCATGCCCGTTCGCAAACTGATTTAATTGTTGAAGTATGGGAACCAAGTTTGCGTACCCATTCACAAACGGTTTCAACTGAGTTCGGTCCAGAGCTAAAGTTTGCGTGCCCTTTTGCAAACTGTCGGCTTGTGACCAATGTCCGGAACTTAAGTTCGCGTACCCGTTCGCAAACTTAAGTGGTTCAAGTTCTTAAACCGGTTAAGTATGATTTAATACTCATGAAAAAATATATTTATAAATTAAGTAATGCAATCTTTGCAAACCGTGGATAAATTGTTCATGAACTGATTCTTTTGAATCAATCCGATTTTTCTTCAGTTGTGTCTTGTATACTTCTATGATAATATAAACAATTGTACAACTCTATGAGTAACACAATTAGATTCATTTGATTATCAATTTATCTAGAAGTGTTAAGATGAACAAGGTTAAGAGAAAAGTGTTTATATGGCTAACTTCGATTAACTGTTATTGAGCCAACTCAATATACACGTTTAGGTACGGTTACTCATATTTAAATGAAAGTATGTTTCATTTATGTGTAACAATCTAAGACCATATAACGGTGGAAAGATATTAGCTTGAATCCTAAATCAGGTTTCATCTAACGGTGAATATTGATTGCTTTGTTTCAAAGTTATCAAACCCTGATTTGAAGACTATATAAGGGATAACTCTAGCAACTGGGAAACCTAATTACCACACCTCTTGTGTGATACTTGTTGCGACTAGAGTTGATTCTCCTTTAACCTAGGTTTTTCCTAAAACCATTATAGGTTAAGGATTTAAAGACTTCATTGGGATTCTGAAGCGAAACCCAACTATTTTCTATGTAGTTGCGTGTTCTGATCTTACTTTGTTCTATCATATTGAGTACGATCTTCTCTAAGATTTGCTCGAGATTTATCTCTGATAGGTAAGATAAAAATAATAATCACAAAGCTCTTTGTCTCATTCTTTATGATCCCGCAATAACTTGTTTTACTACTATATAGTTAAGTTATTGTGAGGTGATTGATATTACTAGGCTGTTCTTCTGGAATATAAGTCCGGTGTATCAATTGGTTCCTGTCCACCTTGATTTATCAAAATACTGAACGAAAACTTGTAGGTATTTCTGTGGGAGACAGATTTATCTATTCAATAGACTTTTCTGTGTGAGACAAATTTGTTTATAAAGTCTTCGACTTTGGGTCGTAGAAACTCTTAGTTATGGGTGATATTAGCTAAGAGAATCGAGTGCGTAAAGTCCTGCTGGGATTTTGAGGCGTAAGGAATGCAAATGTACCTTAATCAGTGTGAGATTGGTTAGGGCTTAACTACATTCTAGTACGAAGTTAACTTGTAGTAGGCTAGAGTCTGTAGCGGCTTTATACAGTGTGGTGTTCAAATCTAGACTAGGTCCGGGGTATTTCTGTATTTGCGGTTTCCTCGTTAACAAAACTTTTGGTGTCTGTGTTATTTCTTTTCTGCATTATATTTGTTTACATAATTGAAATACCATAGGTTGTGCGTAGTTCAATCAATCAGATAATCCAACCTTTGGTTGTTGATATAAATTGATTGACATTTGAACATTGGCCTTTGGTACCGTTCAAGTTGTTTCTCATAATAATCAGGCTGGCAGATTTCTATCTGTTTAATTTGTTGATTACATTGAGAAACATAGATATAACTCTTGGATGTATTTTCCTTGATTGAGGATGACTGTCTAGTTGATTCTCTTGGAAATATATTAGAGTTAGTCCATACATATTTCCTAAAACAAAAATTGGGTGTGGTTGTTAGACCCCCGCTTTTTCACACATTCCAAACATGACTTGATTTTACTCTTCCAGGAAATAGCATTGCACCCAACTAATTGTCAGGGAAAGTTGATAATTTCATTTGAACTTCCACTGCAATTGCTTCCTTTCTAATTTGAGAAGTCCCACCAACAAAGCAGTAACTTTTAGTCACACTGTAGATGGAAAAAAAAAGGTTTGCTAGTTTTTATGGAAATGAAGAGACGAGCGTGTCGTTGAGACTCCTCGACCAAGCAAACTGCTGAAACTCATTCAGATGCACTGCAAAGGGAGTGCTTAGATTCGAAAGATCAATCTGTAGGACTCCGGCCTAAACCAAGTCAATGGCCGTTCCAGAGTCAATTCAGTCACAAAGAGGGAGATGGGTTGATCTGTAGGAGGGAAGCTGATAATTGTGTGGGATTAGTGATGATCAAGGATTGTGGATGTGTTGTGGGTTTCTGCAAGATTGATGAACTGCTGAATGTGAGTTCTGTGAATAAGTTTTAATCGAGTTGTTGACAGATGATCATTATGATCTGTTGTCTTCGATTTGGGCTTATTTATATTGCAAGAATGATGAACACATTGATCCCTATAAGTGTGACGGTTTCTTGAGTGAAATAGTGGGAGATCGTGGTAAAGTCAGTTCCATGTCGTGTGGAGACTTGACTGATCGTGCACCCACTACTTTGCTAACTCCTTCAACCGTTTACATGACTTACGCACATTTCTCATCGTGGATGAATCCACATGTCGTAGACCGCCAGACCAAAACCCTAAGTGATATCCCCCATTTGTGACGTGATTGATGTCTCATGAATCGTGGAGTCTGCAAGGAAGACGTGTATTTTATTAGTCAGTTGTTGACTGTTTAGACAATGAGTCTAGGTTTTGTTGAATTGAGCATGAATGACGAATTGCTCAGTAGAACATTCAAGTAACTGAGCACTCGACGAATTACTAGATATTGATGGTTGGATCAATATTCGAGCAATTGAGTAAGTATTGAGAATTACTGAATATTAATAACTAGGCGATTGAGCAACTATTGCTCGACAAATTACTGAATATTGATAGTGAATCAATATTCGGGAAACTGAGCAAGTATTGCTCGACTCAAAAAATTACTGATAAATTACTGAATATTGATAGTGAATCAATATTCGAGCAACTGAGCAAGTATTGCTCAATTCTACAAATTACTGAATATTGATAGTTGGATCAATATTTGAGCAACTGAGCAAGTATTGCTCAATTCGATGAATTATTTATTTATTGGTGATGTGACCTAATAAAATATTAAAAATATTGGTAGATTACCGAATATTATATAATTAATCCGCGTGTTGCTTGATGGATCAACATAAATTTATTTAGAGTTTGAACTTTCTTAGAATAATGATTTGTTGAGCGTTTGTTCGAAAACCCTAATTTTTGATCAACTGCTCATTAGTCGACGAATTGTTGGAAATAGGTCATGAGAGAAGGAGGGACCGACCACATGATACTATGGACGTCCATGTGATGCCCAATTGCTCGAGTGAGCGTGCACCAGGGTTTTGAGTTGGCCAGTTGGTGAAGGAATGACGATTAAATGTCGGTTTTATAATTTACTGATATAGTGCTGGATTGAGCATTAGGTGATAAAACCTAATTTTAGAAAAGTAAGATGTGATGCCCCAAGTACTAAACATGCTTAACTAATAGGATTACAAACTAATTGAAGCATAAAATCTAGACTAACGATCTTAATATTTTCAGTTACAAAAACTAAACCCAAAAGCAAGCCCATACACTCTGATATAGTATAAATGAAGATCTCTCACATGATACGAATATAACCATGTGTTGTTTACATAGAAAGTATACATATATAAATAAAAATAAACATGTTAAATCCGATGAAAACTTTACGCCACGGAAACGAATATCTTCACTACGCCTTTTCTGCTGAATACTGAAACTGAAGTGGGAACGAATGAGCACATCATCCCAAAATGGGGGCTCAATGAAAACATGCAACTCTCAAGTAATCACTAATATGCTTAACAGCTCTAAAGAAGTAGTAATCTAAACATGTCCTCGTGCATAATATGCATAAGAGTAATTTCCCCAAATACCTCGATATAATATTTCCTCATCTGGGTCTTAACGATATAAATTAGGTTATAAAATAAAATGTAATACTATTTCGCTTTACGCACTAGATAGCTATTATATGCACTTCCCGTGCTATGTATTTCCTCATATGGGATAATAAACTTAGTAAGGATCTGTGGGGAGACCACAGTCACTCTTTGCGGGGATTTCACTCAAACACACATCAAATTATTCACTCAGCGATCAGCAAGCATCGTAATATATCATCCATGAAAGAATGTTATTCTAATTCCACTACCTCAGGTATTGCGTACCATAATAACAATATCCGTGAAACACCACCACCGGATGAATCCACAAAAGTGAAACTAGAACAACTAAAATATGTCATCCAGACCTCGCCAAACTCATTGGAGAAAGCGAAAGCGAAAGCAGAATAACTCCAGACTCGAATGATAGCGCCATCCACACGGAGTGCCCATACAAACCATGATTCAAGATATACCATCATAAGTCCCGAAGGTTTTACAATCAAGAATTATATGCAAACGAATGGATTCTCAAAAGAAATTGTAAAAGGTAATATTCCCCTATATAACGATATTGCCTCATATAGGCTATAATAAGCATAAAAATAGATATAACATTTGAAGAATCCTTACAATGCATATTACACAACATACCCAATCATTTACACACAAATATGCTCATAAGAAGTAATGACACATCATGCTCGCATAATAAAAGAAACTTAATGATTACAAGAAGGTTACAGAGTTCCCACCTAAAATGATGACAAGCCACGCCTACCTTACAATCCATAATCCACTGATTCATCCTTTGAATCGACCGTTGTTAATAAAGAGTGACTGTTAATCACACAAGCACTCTAAGAATTTATACAATAAGCTCATACCAAAGTTCATAATATAATATCATACAAGTCTCTAGTCATGGACTAAGTCCAATAACTAATTGTTCTATTTCTATCAATGATTCTGTAACCTTGCATTTAGTGTTCTAGGCATAAACTAATATCTACTTATCCAAATTGGGTCAAAGTAGATGTTATCGGAAAGCTCTCGAAAAATCCTACAACTTTGCAGAAGGAACCGAAAGCTAATTCGGAGTAGAAGCGGTCCAAAAACACAAAATAAGATATCTTGCCCTAAGCCCAAGCCTATGGGCCTAATCCGGCACATCCCACAGAACTAGCCCACTACCCATTTACCGACCCATCAGGTTAACCCATAACCCGACCCATAAACCCGGTCCAAAACCTGAATGGTCTGACTTTTCTGAGTCATATATCTGACTCATCTTGTTCGCTGACTCACCGAGTCGACTCAGACAATTTTTCAAACACTTGACAGGCATTAAAACTACTTGTACATAACACAAGCACCAATCTTTCGGGGTCTATCAATTTCTCAGATTTTATCTAAAAGAAGCTTCTAATGGCTCGTTAGAAAGATCACAGTCTCCTCAACAACTTTGTTGTTATGATTAGAAACTAAATCCAACTCTAACATACACATAATCTTCCATTAACATGCCTACTCACCGCAGTTTCCATATTTCCAGACGAAACGTTGCAAATTTGCAAAATCATAACTAATTCATTACTAACCCAAATCGAGTGATTCAAAGTTCCGTAAAAATATGAAAGACTCATCTACAAGTTTCATTTTATAACGGAAGACTATTTCTCAACATATGCTATGAATAAAAGTGTCGAGGTGTTGGGAAGTAAATAATAATTTCACCTAAAATCATGATTCCAAATTATCTATCTTATTGGTTCCAAGATAATACACAAATCAAACACATACCCAAATCATTAAAAGCATTCTAGAATTATTTAGAAAGATTACCTTAGTCTAATAGTTGATTAAAACAAATTCTCCATCAAGTCCATCATCAAGTTGATAATTAGCATCCTCACCAAACTCATCACCATTGCCAATCCAATATTATCATAAACACTATATACTACCTTTTTTTTATTAACAGAAGATCATCATAATATAAAACCCATTCTCTTGATTAATCACTCTTCTTAAATTTTCTATATGAACCCTTATCTTTATTCTCTCATACTCTCCCTATATTTCTTTCCCTCATTATCTATTAAATATCTATCTCTCAATCCCTCTCACTCAGTAGCTCTCTGTCTTTCTTTCATTTTCTTCCTATCTTAGTAACTAGGTGAAGCAGGAGATATACAGACGAACAGATAACTCTTCTCATAAGATATTCAAATCCTATACAAAGTTTCACTATACAATACCAAGCTAACTACTAAGGGGTAACTAACTACTACACAAGTCAAGTCCAAGTATAAGTCCGGTCAACTGAAATCAACGGTAAGGTTCGCCGGTCAACTATCGAGTCAACACCGGTTGACTTAAATCAAACTTCGGTAACCAAATTTCTGAAGTGCGATATATTCTGCATCCGGTATCCGATTTGTGCATTCCAGTAGTCCATTTCGCGTAGCTTTTCGAGAAATATCTAATGGTAATAGTTTCATTTCCAAATTATATTTGGGTAAATTTCTATTAAGTTATGTTTGTATTTAGTTAATCGAGTGATTAGCGGCTAATTCGTCCATTGACTGGTCTAATAGCGTTGACGAGCCTGAGGGTCCTTACATTCTCCCCACCTTATATGATTTTTGTCCTCGAAAATCAAACCATACTTGTGGTCTTCGAAACTCCACAACTTATAAAGAAAACTCTCTTTTCACAAAATGTAAGTATTGCTCATACTTACAAACGGCGAAATTAACTCATTTCAAATGAGTTCAAAGCAATAAGGAGTGAAGCACAAACCTATATGATTGTTTTTTTTATACATCTAAAATCTATAATATGTAGCTCTAGGTTCGACAGACTAAATCTTATTTCAATATATTACTGGTTCCAAGTACACCAAACAAAATATTCTATAATATATTTTCTATATTTTATATTTTCATAATTATATTCTTAAAACCACAAAACATTGAAACAGATTCATGAGTTATTACATAGAAGGCAAGCGAGCAACAAGCTGCGCCGCAAGCCCTTTTTCTATATGATTCTGTAATCTATCTTTCAAAATTATTATCCTTATCTATGCTAATTAAATCACTAACAGATAAATAAGTCTAAGTTCTTCACACCAATTTTCTATTTCAATAAATTGATGGCTCTACGTATATGCAAATGTACTAAATGTTCTAACTTTCAGAATCTATCAAATATACTAATCTCACTATTTTTCTAGTATTGGTTTGTTGACTTGTTCTTAATTTTTACTTCATTAAATATACACACAACTAAATAAAAAAATCAATCACCTAAATAAATATTTTAGTTATTAATAACTTGTAGTGATTAAGGTTTATCTCACAACCCAATCCAGTTCTATACTAATCTATTACTATAACTGACACTAGCTATTATCTATCATTGCCCATGTAAGATCTAATAGTGAGCTCTGATACCAAGTTGTGACGCCCCAAGTACTAAACCTGCTTAACTAATAGGATTACAAACTAATTGAAGCATAAAATTTAGACTAACGATCTAAATATTTTCAGCTACAAAAACTAAGCCCAAAAATAAGCCCATACACTCTGATATAGTATAAATGAAGACCTCTCATATGATACGAATATAACCATGTGTTGTTTACAGAGAAAGTATACATATATAAAATAAAAATAAACATCTTCAATCCGATAAAAACTTTACTCCTTGGAAACGAATATCTTCACTACGCCTTTTCTGCTGAAAACTGAAACTGAAGTGGGAACGAATGAGCACATCATCCCAAAATGGGGGCTCAATGAAAACATGTAACTCTCAAGTAATCACTAATATGCTTAACAGCTCTAAAGAAGTAGTAATCTAAACATGTCCTCGTGCATAATATGCATAAGAGTAATTTCCCCAAATACCTGGATATAATATTTCCTCATCTGGGTCTTAACGACATAAATTAGGTTATAAAAATAAAATGTAATACTATTTCGCTTTACGCGCTAGATAGATATTATATGCACTTCCCATGCTATGTATTACCTCATCCGGGCTAATAAACTTAGCAAGGATCTGTGGGGAGACCACAGTCACTCTTTGCGGGGAATTCACTCAAACACACATCAAATTATTCACTCAGCAATCAGCAAGCATCGTAATATATCATCCATGAAATAATGTTATTCTAATTCCACTACCTCAGGTATTGCGTACCATAATAACAATATCCGTGAAACACCACCACCGGATGAATCCACAAAAGTGAAACCAGAACAATTAAAATATGTCATCCAGACCTCGCCAAACTCATTGGAGAAAGCGAAAGCAGAATAACTCCAGACTCGAATGATAGCGCCATCCACACGGAGTGCCCATACAAACCATGATTCAAGATATACCATCATAAGTCCCGAAGGTTTTATAATCAAGAATTATATGCAAACGAATGGATTCTCAAAAGAAATTGTAAAAGGTAATATTCCCCTATATAACGATATTGCCTCATATAGGCAATAATAAGCATAAAAATAGATATAACATTTGGAGAATCCTTACAATGCATATTACACAACATACCCAATCATTTACACACAAATATGCTCATAAGAAGTAATGACACATCATGCTCGCATAATAAAAGAAACTTAATGATTACAAGAAGGTTACAGAGTTCCCACCTAAAATGATGACAAGCCACGCCTACCTTACAATCCATAATCCACTGGTTCATCCTTTGAATCGACCGTTGTTAATAAAGAGTGACTGTTAATCACACAAGCACTCTAAGAATTTATACAATAAGCTCATACCAAAGTTCATAATATAATATCATACAAGTCTCTAGTCATGGACTAAGTCCAATAACTAATTGTTCTATTTCTATCAATGATTCTGTAACCTTGCATTTAGTGTTATAGGCATAAACTAATATCTACTTATCCAAATGGGGTCAAAGTAGATGTTATCGGAAATCTCTCGAAAAATCCTACAACTTTGCAGAAGGAACCGAAAGCTAATTCGGAGTAGAAGCGGTCCAAAAACACAAAATAAGATATCTTTCCCTAAGCCCAAGCCTATGGGCCTAATCCGGCACATCCCACAGAACTAGCCCACTACCCATTTACCGACCCATCAGGTTAACCCATAACCCGACCCATAAACCCGGTCCAAAACCTGAATGGTCTGACTTGTCTGAGTCATATATCTGACTCATCTTGTTCGCTGACTCACTGAGTCGACTCAGACAATTTTACAAACACTTGACAGGCATTAAAACTACTTGTACATAACACAAGCACCAATCTTTTGGGGTCTATCAATTTCTCAGATTTTATCTAAACGAATCTTCTAATGGCTCGTTAGAAAGATCACAGTCTCCTCAACAACTTTGTTGTTATGATTAGAAACTAAATCCAACTCTAACATACACATAATCTTCCATTAACATGCCTACTCACCGCAGTTTCCATATTTCCAGTCGAAACGTTGCAAATTTGCAAAATCATAACTAATTCATTACTAACCCAAATCGAGTGATTCAAAGTTCCGTAAAAATATGAAAGACTTATCTACAAGTTTCATTTTATAACGGAAGACTATTTCTCAACATATGCTATGAATAAAAGTGTCGAGGTGTTGGGAAGTAAATAATAATTTCACCTAAAATCATGATTCCAAATTATGTATCTTATTGGTTCCAAGATAATACACAAATCAAACACATACCCAAATCATTAAAAGCATTCTAGAATTATTTAGAAAGATTACCTTATTCTAATAGTTGATTAAAACAAATTCTCCATCAAGTTGATAATTAGCATCCTCACCAAACTCATCACCATTGCCAATCCAATATTATCATAAACACTATATACTACCTTTTTTTTATTAACAGAAGATCATCATAATATAAAACCCCTTCTCTTGATTAATCACTCTTCTTAAATTTTCTATATGAACCCTTATCTTTATTCTCTCATACTCTCCCTATATTTCTTTCCCTCATTATCTATTAAATATCTATCTCTCAATCCCTCTCACTTAGTAGCTCTCTGTATTTCTTTCATTTTCTTCCTATCTTAGTAACTAGGTGAAGCAGGAGATATACAGACGAAGAGATAACTCTTCTCATAAGATATTCAAATCCTATACAAAGTTTCACTATACAATACCAAGGTAACTACTAAGGGGTAACTAACTACTACACAAGTCAAGTCCAAGTATAAGTCCGGTCAACTGAAATCAACGGTAAGGTTCGCCGGTCAACTGTCGAGTCAACACCGGTTGACTTAAATCAAACTTCGGTAACCAAATTTCTGAAGTGCGATATATTCTGCATCCGGTATCCGATTTGTGCATTCCAGTAGTCCATTTCGCGTAGCTTTTCGAGATATATCTAATGGTAATAGTTTCATTTCCAAATTATATTTGGGTAAATTTCTATTAAGTAATGTTTGTATTTAGTTAATCGAGTGATTAGCGGCTAATTCGTCCATTGACTGGTCTAATAGCGTTGACGAGCCTGAGGGTCCTTACATTATACCCACCTTATATGATTTTTGTCCTCGAAAATCAAACCATACTTGTGGTCTTCAAAACTCCACAACTTATAAAGAAAACTCTCTTTTCACAAAATGTAAGTATTGCTCATACTTACAAACGGCGAAATTAACTCATTTCAAATGAGTTCAAAGCAATAAGAAGTGAAGCACAAACTTATATGATTGTTTTTTTTTTATACATCTAAAATCTATAATATGTAGCTCTAGGTTCGACATACTAAATCTTATTTCAATATATTACTGGTTCCAAGTACACCAAACAAAATTTTCTATAATATATTTTCTATATGATTCTGTAATCTATCATTCAAAATTATTATCCTTATCTATGCTAATTAAATCACTAACAGATAAATAAGTCTAAGTTCTTCACACCAATTTTCTATTTCAATAAATTGATGGCTCTACGTATATGCAAATGTACTAAATGTTCTAACTTTCAGAATCTATCAAATATACTAATCTCACTATTTTTCTAGTATTGGTTTGTTGACTTGTTCTTAATTTTTACTTCATTAAATATACACACAACTAAATAAAAAAAATCAATCACCCAAATAAATATTTTAGTTATTAATAACTTTTAGTGATTAAGGTTTATCTCACAACCCAATCCAGTTCTATACTAATCTATTACTATAACTGACACTAGCTATTATCTATCATTGCCTATGTAAGATCTAATAGTGAGCTCTGAAACCAAGTTGTGACGCCCCAAGTACTAAACCTGCTTAACTAATAGGATTACAAACTAATTGAAGCATAAAATCTAGACTAACGATCTAAAGATTTTCAGCTACAAAAACTAAGCCCAAAAATAAGCCCATACACTCTGATATAGTATAAATGAAGACCTCTCAAATGATACGAATATAACCATGTGTTGTTTACAGAGAAAGTATACATATATAAAATAAAAATAAACATCTTCAATCCGATAAAAACTTTACGCCACGGAAACGAATATCTTCACTACGCCTTTTCTGCTGAAAACTGAAACTGAAGTGGGAACGAATGAGCACATCATCCCAAAATGGGGGCTCAATGAAAACATGTAACTCTCAAGTAATCACTAATATGCTTAACAGCTCTAAAGAAGTAGTAATCTAAACATGTCCTCGTGCATAATATGCATAAGAGTAATTTCCCCAAATACCTCGATATAATATTTCCTCAACTGGGTCTTAACGACATAAATTAGGTTATAAAAATAAAATGTAATACTATTTCGCTTTACCGCTAGATAGATATTATATGCACTTCCCGTGCTATGTATTGCCTCATCCGGGCTAATAAACTTAGCAAGGAGCTGTGGGGAGACCACAGTGACCCCTTGCGGGGATTTCACTCAAACACACATCAAATTATTCACTCAGCAATCAGCAAGCATCGTAATATATCATTCATGAAACAATGTTATTCTAATTCCACTTCTTCAGGTATTGCGTACCATAATAACAATATCCGTGAAAGACCACCACCGGATGAATCTACAAAAGTGAAACTAGAACCACTAAAATATGTCATCCAAACCTCGCCAAACTCATTGGAGAAATAAAAAGCAGAATAACTGCATACTCGAATGATTGCTCCATCCACACGGAGTGCCCATACAAACCATAATTCAAGATCTACCATCATAAGTCCCGAAGGTTTTACAATCAAGAATTATATGCAAACGAATGGATTCTCAAAAGAAATTTTAAAAGGTAATATTCCATTATATAACGATATTGCCTCATCTGGGCTATAATAAGCATAAAAATACATATAACATTTGGAGAATCCTTAAAATGCATATTACACAACATACCCAATCATTTACACACAAATATGCTCATAATAAGTAATGACACATCATGCTCGCATAATAAAAGAAACTTAATGATTACAAGAAGGTTACAGAGTTCCCACCTGAAATGATGACAAGCCACGCCTACCTTACAATCCATAATCCACTGGTTCATCCTTTGAATCGACCGTTGTTAATAAAGAGTGACTGTTAATCACACAAGAACTCTAAGAATTTATACAATAAGCTCATACCAAAGTTCATAATATAATATCATACAAGTCTCTAGTCATGGACTAAGTCCAATAACTAATTGTTCTATTTCTATCAATGATTCTGTAACCTTGCATTTAGTGTTCTAGGCATAAACTAATATATACTTATCCAAATGGGGTCAAAGTAGATGTTATCGGAAATCTCTCGAAAAATTCTACAACTTTGCAGAAGGAACCGAAAGCTAATTCGGAGTAGAAGCGGTCCAAAAACACAAAATAAGATATCTTGCCCTAAGCCCAAGCCTATGGGCCTAATCCGGCACATCCCACAGAACTAGCCCACTACCCATTTACCGACCCATCAGGTTAACCTATAACCCGACCCATAAACCCGGTCCGCAACCTGAATGGTCTGACTTGTCTGAGTCATATATCTGACTCATCTTGTTCGCTGACTCACCGAGTCGACTCAGACAATTTTACAAACACTTGACATGCATTAAAACTACTTGTACATAACACAAGCACCAATCTTTAGGGGTCTATCAATTTCTCATATTTTAGCTAAACTAAGCTTCTAATGGCTCGTTAGAAAGATCACAGTCTCCTCAACAACTTTGTTGTTATGATTAGAAACTAAATCCAACTCTAACATACACATAATCTTCCATTAACATGCCTACTCACCGCAATTTACATATTTCCAGAAGAAACGTTGCAAATTTGCAAAATCATAACTAATTCATTACTAAACCAAATCGAGTGATTCAAAGTTCCGTAAAAAGATGAAAGACTCATCTACAAGTTTCATTTTATAACGGAAGACTATTTCTCAACATATGCTATGAATAAAAGTGTCGAGGTGTTGGGAAGTAAATAATAATTTCACCTAAAATCATGATTCCAAATTATCTATCTTATTGGTTCCAAGATAATACACAAATCAAACACATACCCAAATCATTAAAAGCATTCTAGAATTATTTAGAAAGATTACCTTAGTCTAATAGTTGATTAAAACAAATTCTCCATCAAGTCCATCATCAAGTTGATAATTAGCATCCTCACCAAACTCATCACCATTGCCAATCCAATATTATCATAAACACTATATACTACCTTTTTGTTATTAACAGAAGATCATCATAATATAAAACCCATTCTCTTGATTAATCACTCTTCTTAAATTTTCTATATGAACCCTTATCTTTATTCTCTCATACTCTCCCTATATTTCTTTCCCTCATTATCTATTAAATATCTATCTATCAATCCCTCTCACTCAGTACCTCTCTGTCTTTCTTTCATTTTCTTCCTATCTTAGTAACTAGGTGAAGCATGAGATATACAGACGAAGAGATAACTCTTCACATAAGATATTCAAATCTTATACAAAGTTTCACTATACAATACCAAGGTAACTACTAAGGGGTAACTAACTACTACACAAGTCAAGTCCAAGTATAAGTCCGGTCAACTGAAATCAACGGTAAGGTTCGCCGGTCAACTGTCGAGTCAACACCGGTTGACTTAAATCAAACTTCGGTAACCAAATTTCTGAAGTGCGATATATTCTGCATCCGGTATCCGATTTGTGCATTCCAGTAGTCCATTTCGCGTAGCTTTTCGAGATATATCTAATGGTAATAGTTTCATTTCCAAATTATATTTGGGTAAATTTCTATTAAGTTATGTTTGTATTTAGTTAATCGAGTGATTAGCGGCTAATTCGTCAATTGACTGGTCTAATAGCGTTGACGAGCCTGAGGGTCCTTACATTCTCCCCACCTTATATGATTTTTTTCCTCGAAAATCAAACCATACTTGTGGTCTTCAAAACTCCACAACTTATAAAGAAAACTCTCTTTTCACAAAATGTAAGTATTGCTCATACTTACAAACGGCGAAATTAACTCATTTCTAATGAGTTCAAAGCAATAAGAAGTGAAGCACAAACCTATATGATTGTTTTTTTTTTATACATCTAAAATCTATAATATGTAGCTCTAGGTTCGACAGACTAAATCTTATTTCAATAGATTACTGGTTCCAAGTACACCAAACAAAATATTCTATAATATATTTTCTATATGATTCTGTAATCTATCATTCAAAATTATTATCCTTATCTATGCTAATTAAATCACTAACAGATAAATAAGTCTAAGTTCTTCACACCAATTTTCTATTTCAATAAATTGATGGCTCTACGTATACGCAAATGTACTAAATGTTCTAACTTTCAGAATCTATCAAATATACTAATCTCACTATTTTTATAGTATTGGTTTGTTGACTTGTTCTTAATTTTTACTTCATTAAATATACACACAACTAAATAAAAAAATCAATCACCCAAATAAATATTTTAGTTATTAATAACTTTTAGTGATTAAGGTTTATCTCACAACCCAATTCAGTTCTATACTAATCTAATACTATAACTGACACTAGCTATTATCTATCATTGCCCATGTAAGATCTAATAGTGAGCTATGATACCAAGTTGTGACGCCCCAAGTACTAAACCTGCTTAACTAATACGATTACAAACTAATTGAAGCATAAAATCTAGACTAACGATCTTAAGATTTTCAGCTACAAAAACTAAGCCCAAAAATAAGCCCATACACTCTGATATAGTATAAATGAAGATCACTCATATGATACGAATATAACCATGTGTTGTTTATAGAGAAAGTATACATATATAAAATAAAAATAAACATCTTCAATCTGATAAAAACTTTACGCCACGGAAACGAATATCTTCACTACGCCTTTTCTGCTGAAAACTGAAACTGAAGTGGGAACGAATGAGCACATCATCCCAAAATGAGGGCTCAATGAAAACATGTAACTCTCAAGTAATCAATAATATGCTTAACAGCTCTAAAGAAGTAGTAATCTAAACATGTCGTCGTGCATAATATGCATAAGAGTAATTTTCCCAAATACCTCGATATAATATTTCCTCATCTGGGGCTTAACGACATAAATTAGGTTATAAAAATAAAATGTAATACTATTTCGCTTTACGCGCTAGATAGATATTATATGCATTTCCCGTGCTATGTATTTCCTCATCCGGGCTAATAAAATTAGCAAGGAGCTGTGGGGAGACCACAGTCACCCCTTGCGGGGATTTCACTCAAACACACATCAAATTATTCACTCAGCAATCAGCAAGCATCGTAATATATCATCCATGAAAGAATGTTATTCTAATTCCACTTCGTCAGGTATTGCGTACCATAATAAAAATATCCGTGAAAGACCACCACCGGATGAATCTACAAAAGTGAAACTAGAACCACTAAAATATGTCATCCAGACCTCGCCAAACTCATTGGAGAAAGAAAAAGCAGAATAACTGCAGACTCGAATGATTGCGCCATCCACACGGAGTGCCCATACAAACCATGATTCAAGATCTACCATCATAAGTCCCGAAGGTTTTGCAATAAAGCATAATATGCAAACAAATGGATTCTCACAAGAAATTGTAAAAGGTAATATTCCATTATATAACGATATTGCCTCATCTGGGCTATAATAAGCATAAAAATACATATAACATTTGGAGAATCCTTAAAATGCATATTACACAACATACCCAATCATTTACACACAAATATGCTCATAATAAGTAATGACACATAATGCTTGCATAATAAAAGAAACTTAATGATTACAAGAAGGTTACAGAGTTCCCACCTGAAATGATGACAAGCCACGCCTACCTTACAATCCATAATCCACTGGTTCATCCTTTGAATCGACCGTTGTTAATAAAGAGTGACTGTTAATCACACAAGCACTCTAAGAATTTATACAATAAGCTCATACCAAAGTTCATAATATAATATCATACAAGTCTCTAGTCATGGACTAAGTCCAATAACTAATTGTTCTATTTCTATCAATGATTCTGTAACCTTGATATTAGTGTTCTAGGCATAAACTAATATCTACTTATCCAAATGGGGTCACACTAGATGTCATCGGAAATCTCTTAAAAAATCCTACAACTTTGCAGAAGGAACCAAAAGCTGATTCGGAGTAGAAGCCGTCCAAAAACACAAAATAAGATATCTGGCCCTAAGCCCAAGCCTATGGGCCTAATCCGGCACGGCCCACAGAACTAGCCCACTACCCATTTACTGACCCACCAGGTTAACCCATAACCCGACCCATAAACCAGGTCCACAACTCGAATGGTATGACTTGTCTGAGTCATATATATCTGACTCATATTGTTCGCTGACTCACCGAGTCGACTCAGACAATTTTACAAACACTTGACAGGCATTAAAACTACTTGTACACAGCACAAGCACCAATCTTTCGGGGTCTACAAATTTCTCATATTTTATTTAAACGAAGCTAATAATGGCTCGTTAGAAAGATCACAGTCTCGTCAACAACTTTGTTGTTATGATCAGAAACTAAATCCAATTCTAACATAAACATAATCTTTCATTAAAATTCCTACTCACCGAAGTTTCCATATTTCCAGATGAAACGTTGCAACTTTGCAAAATCATAACTAATTCATTGCTAACCCAAATCGAGTGATTCAAAGTTCTGTAAAAAGATGAAAGACTCATCTACAAGTTTCATTTTATAACCCAAGACTATTTCTCAACATTTGCTATGAATAAAAGTGTCGAGGTGTTGGGAAGTAAATAATAATTTCACCTAAAATCATGATTCCAAATTATCTATCTTATTTGTTCTAAGATAATACACAAATCAAACACATACCAAAATCATTAAAAGCATTCTAGAATTATTTAGAAAGATTACCTTAGTCTAATAGTTGATTAAAACAAATTCTCCATCAAGTCCATCATCAAGTTGATAATTAGCATGCTCACCAAACTCATCACCATTGCCAATCCAATATTATCATAAACACTATATACTACCTTTTTGTTATTAACAGAATATCATCATAATCTAAAACCCATTCTCTTGATTTATCACTCTTCTTAAATTTTCTATATGAACCCTTATCTTTATTCTCTCATACTCTCCATATCTTTCTTTCCCTCATTAACTATTAAATATCTATATCTCAATCCCTCTCACTCAGTAGCTTTCTGTCTTTCTTTCCTTTTCTTCCTGTCTTAGTAACTAGGTGGAGCAGGAGATATACAGACGAAGAGATAACTCTTCTCATAAGATATTCAAATCCTATACAAAGTTTCACTATGCAATACCAAGGTAACTACTAAGGGGTAACTAACTACTACACATGTCAAGTCCAAGTATAAGTCCGGTCAACTGAAATCAACGGTAAGGTTCGCCGGTCAACTGTAGAGTCAACACCGGTTGACTTAAATCAAACTTCAGTAACCAAATTTCCGAAGTGCGATATATTCTGCATCCGGTATCCGATTTGTGCATTCAAGTAGTCCATTTCGCGTAGCTTTTCGAGATCTATCTAATGGTAATAGTTTCATTTCCAAATTATATTTGGGTAAATTTCTATTAAGTAATGTTTGTATTTAGTTAATCGAGTAATTAGCGGCTAATTCGTCCATTGACCGGTCTAATAGCGTTGACGAGCCTGAGGGTCCTTTCATTCTCCCCACCTTATATGATTTTCATCCTCGAAAATCAAACCATACTTGTGGTCTTCAAAACTCCACAACTTATAAAGAAAACTATCTCTTCACAAAATGTAAGTATTGCTCATACTTACAAACGGCGAAATTAACTCATTTCAAATGAGTTCAAAGCAATAAGAAGTGAAGCACAAACCTATATGGTTTTTTTTTTATACATCTAAAATCTATAATATGTAGCTCTAGGTTCGACAGACTAAATCTTATTTCAATAGATTACTGGTTCCAAGTACACCAAAAAATATATTCTATAATATATATTCTATAATATATATTCTATATGATTTTGTAATCTATCATTCAAAATTATTATCCTTATCTATGCTAATTAAATCACTAACAGATAAACAAGTCTAAGTTCTTCACACCAATTTTCTATTTCAATAAATTGATGGCTCTACGTATATGCAAATGTACTAATTTTTCTAACTTTCAGAATCTATCAAATATACTAATCTCACTATTTTTCTAGTATTGGTTTGTTGACTTGTTCTTAATTTTTACTTCATTAAATATACACACAACTAAATAAAAAAATCAATCACCCAAATAAATATTTTAGATATTAATAACTTTTAGTGATTAAGATTTATCTCACAACCCAATCCAGTTCTATACTAATCTAATACTATAACTGACACTAGCTATTATCTATCATTGCCCAAGATCTAATAGTGAGCTATGATATCAAGTTGTGACGCCCCAAGTACAAAACCTGCTTAACTAATAGGATTACAAACTAATTGAAGCATAAAATCTAGACTAACGATCTTAAGATTTTCAGCTACAAAAACTAAGCCCAAAAACAAGCCCATACACTCTGATATAGTATAAATGAAAATCTCTCATATGATACGAATATAACCATGTGTTGTTTACAGAGAAAGTATACATATATAAAATAAAAATAAACATCGTCAATCCGATGAAAACTTTACACCACGGAAACGAATATCTTCACTACGCCTTCTCTGCTGAATACTGAAACTGAAGTGGGAACGAATGAGCACATCATCCCAAAATGGGGGCTCAATGAAAACATGTAACTCTCAAGTAATCACTAATATGCTTAATAGCTCTAAAGAAGTAGTAATATAAACATGTCCTTGTGCATAATATGCATAAGAGTAATTTCCCCAAATACCTCGATATAATAATTCCTCATCTGGGTCTTAACGACATAAATTAGGTTATAAAAATAAAATGTAATACTATTTCTCTTTACGCGCTAGATAGTTATTATATGCACTTCTCATGCTATGTATTGCCTCATCTGGGCTAATAAACTTAGAAAGGAGCTGTGGGGAGACCAAAGTCACTCCTTGCGGGGATTTCACTCAAACACACATCAAATTATTCATTCAGCAATCAGCAAGCATCGTAATATATCATCCATGAAAGAATGTTATTCTAATTCCACTTCCTCAGGTATTACGTACCATAATCACAATATCCGTGGAAGACCACCACCGGATGAATCTACAAAATTAAAACTAGAACAACTAAAATATGTCATCCAGACCTCGCCAAAATCATTGAAGAAACCGCAAGCAGAATAACTCCAGACTCGAATGATAGCGCCATCCACACGGAGTGCCCATGCAAACCATGATTCAAGATCTACCATCATAAGTCCCGAAGGTTTTGCAATCAAGCATAATATGCAAAAGAATGGATTCTCACAAGGAATTGTAAAAGGTAATATTCCCATATATAACGATATTGCCTCATCTAGGCTATAATAAGCATAAAAATAGATATAACATTTGGAGAATCCTTACAATGCATATTACACAACATACCCAATCATTTACACATAAATATGCTCATAAGAAATAATGAAACATCATGCTCGCATAATAAAAGAAACTTAATGATTACAAGAAGGTTACAGAATTCCCACCTTAATTGATGACAAACCACACCTACCTTACAATCCATAATCCACTGGTTCATCCTTTGAATCGACCGTTATTAATAAAGAGTGATTGTTAATCACACAATCACTCTAAGAATTTATACAATAAGCTCATACTAAAGTTCATAATATAATATCATACAAGTCTCTAGTCATGGACTAAAACCAATAACTAATTGTTCTATTTCTATCGATGATTCTATAACCTTGCATTTAGTGTTCTAGGCATAAACTAATATCTACTTATCCAAATGGGGTAAAACTAGATGTCATCGAAAAGCCCTTGGAAAATCATACAACTTTTCAGAAGGAACCGAAAGCTAATTCGGAGTAGAAGCGGTCCAAAAACACAAAATACGATATCTGGCCCTAAACCCAAGCCTATGTGCCTAATCCGGCACGGCCCACAGAACAAGCCCACTACCCATTTACCGACCCATAACCCGACCCATAAAACCGGTCCACAACCCGAATGGTCTGACTTGTCTGAGTCATATATCTGACTCATCTTGTTCGCTGACTCACCGAGTCGACTCAGACAATTTTACAAACACTTGATAGGCATTAAAACTACTTGTACACAGCACAAGCACCAATCTTTCAGGGTCTATCAATTTCTAGATTTTATCGAAACGAATCTCCTAATGACGCGTTAGAAAGATCACAGTCTCCTCAACAACTTTGTTGTTATGATCAGAAACTAAATCCAACTCTAACATACACATAATCTTCCATTAACATGCCTACTCACCGCAGTTTCCATATTTCCAGACGAAACATTGCAACTTTGAAAAATCATAACTAATTCATTACTAAACCAAATCGAGTGATTCAAAGTTCTGTAAAAATATGAAAGGCTCATCTACAAGTTTCATTTTATAACCCAATACTATTTCTCAACGTATGTTATGAATAAAAGTGTCGAGATGTTGGGAAGTAAATAATAATTTCACCTAAAATCATGATTCCAAATTATCTATCTTATTGGTTCTAAGATGATACACAAATCAAACACATACCCAAATCATTAAAAGTATTCTAGAATTATTTAGAAAGATTACCTTAGTCTAATAGTTGATTAAAACAAATTCTCCATCAAGTCCATCATCATGTTGATAATTAGCATCCTCACCAAACTCATCACCATTGCCAATCCAATATTATCATAAACACTATATACTACCTTTTTGTTATTAACAGAAGATCGTCATAATCTAAAACCCATTCTCTTGATTAATCACTCTTCTTAAATTTTCTATATGAACCGTTATCTTTATTCTCTCATACTCTCCCTATCTTTCTTTCCCTCATTATCTATTAAATATCTATCTCTCAATCCCTCTCACTTAGTAGCTCTCTGTCTTTCTTTCCTTTTCTTCCTATCTTAGTAACTAGGTGAAGCAGGAGATATACATACGAAGAGATAACTCTTCTCATAAGATATTCAAATCCTATACAAAGTTTCACTATGCAATACCAAGGTAACTACTAAGGGGTAACTAACTACTACACAGGTCAAGTCCAAGTATAAGTCCGGTCAACTGAAATCAACGGTAAGGTTCGCCGGTCAACTGTCGATTCAACATCGGTTGACATAAATCAAACTTTAGTAAACAAATTTCCGAAGTGCGATATATTCTGCATCCGGTATCCGATTTGTGCATTCCAGTAGTCCATTTCGCGTAGATTTTCGAGATATATTTAATGGTAATATTTTCATTTCCAAATTATATTTGGGTAAATTTCTATTAAGTAATGTTCGTATTTAGTTAATCGAGTGATTAGCGCCTAATTCGTCTATTGACCGGTTTAATAGCGTTGACGATCCTGAGGGTCCTTACATAAGAGGCCGACCAAGGTGGAATCAGACTGGCCCTTGGTGGTCGTGGGACCACTTATGGGAATTTGCACAAACTCTGAGTTGGTTGTGAAGAGTTTGGACCCAATATGAGCGATTGGGCAAATTTGGTCAGAAGTGTGAAAACGTGTGGGACCAGCTTTGTGAAATCCCTAGGGATGACCTTGGTCGGTCAAAAAGGAATGCACGTGTTACCATGATGTTCGTGTTTCCGTATAGAGAGTTTCAGTATTTTCTGATGCACCTTTGAGCAACATTGTCAATTTTCAGAAGAGTTTCATCTTGACTGAAATTCTTGATTTTGTTGGAATGAGCATGTATGCTCAATTGATCAATATTTTGTAAATATTAAAGTAAGAGTATTTTAACATCTAAAATTTCCGTGAGAGGCTAGCCGGTCGTATGACCATGTTGGCTTTTGGATTTTCATGATTTGAGCAAAATTTGAGAAATTATGACGAAATCATGATTTTTGCTCAAACCAAGGAGTTTCATGAATTGAGGAAAATAATAATTATAAAAGACTAGGGATTGCAAGGTGTGGGACTGGCCATGGCTAGGGCATGGCTGGACGGCTATGTTTCCCGGTCCCACAACACTTTTCCTAATTTTATATTATTATTATTCATGAAACCGTGATGTTATGGAGAATCCATGAGTTTTTGTTGAAACGGGGGAGTTTCATGAGATGAGAGAAATAAAAATTTATGAAAGATCAGGGATTGCAAGGTGTGGGACCAGCCACGACTAGGGCATGGCCGGCGGCTAAGTTTCCTAGTCCCGCAACACCTTTTCCTATTTTATATTATTATTTCGTGAAACCACGAAAATATGGAAAATCATGAAAATATGGAGAAACCATGAGTTTTGCTCAAACAAGAAAAGTTGTTAGAATGGAGGAGTCTTCATGAGTTCATGAAAATAACAAAATAAGGAAAATAATTGAGGAAGCATGGGACCGGCCACGTCTAAGGCACGACCGGGCCCATGGGCGCTTTTCCATTATTTTCTCTCTCCTATTTTATGCAGGATTCCTCATTTGTCCATATATATTTCCGCATGCTCGTTCGTGCATTTGGGTGCTCGTTTGTGCATCATTGTCGAGTACAGTTGCACTATTTTATGGGGCTTACTTAGTGGTAGTCCATATGCCCGATTGTTGGGTATCTATTATTAATTTATGAAATTCAGTGGAGAATGATTCATGAGATTGAGCAATAAAAGTGAGTAGTTTATTATTATCAATAAATAGGATCAGTCGTGGATTCAACCATGAATTCAGAATAATAGTAAAATAAGTATTACCATTCCATGGGATCATGGATTCGACCACAGAATCAGAGTAATAAGATTATTACCATTCCATGAGATCAGCCGTGGATTCGATCATGAAATCGGAGTAATAAGATTACCCATTACCATTCCATGAGATCAGCCGTGGATTCGATCATGAAATCGTAGTAATGAGATAAAATAAATTATCTTCTAGGAATTCAGTGGTGAATGTCATGGTATAATTAATCTATTACAGAAGGGATATTAGCCACTTAAAGCGACATACCCATTCTGAGGTACATAGTCAGGAAACAACGAGTGTTGCCGAAGTCCTGAAGATGTTATTTCTCTCAATATTACGGATAACCGCCTGGATCTATACACGTCCTCTCTACATAGTCAAGGAACAGTGAGTATCACCGACGTCCTAAAGGCATTATTGCTCTCAATATTACGGAGAACCTCCCAATCATTCTTCTATGTAGAGGTGGGTCTCTCTCCTGCAGTCAGGGAACAGTGAGTGTCACCGACATCCTGAAGGAGTTACGCTCTCAGTCTACGAAGAACCGCCCTATTGATGGTGGATTTTCAACAAAGGTCAAAACCATAAGATCATGATACTGCATGTTTCTGATACGGCTTCAGGAATGCGACGATTCATATTTTACGAAGCCATGATGAATATGTCTTTCGGAAAGCCTCCACTAGCTAAGCGTTCGATCCCCGACATTTTATTGTGCCCTCTATGTATAATAATGAAATTGGGTGGTCCTCCTACATAATTGTTTGTTGAGAGGGCTTAACGCCTTCAGGACGTCGGTGACACTCACTGTTCCCTGACTACAGGAGAGATACCCTCTACATAGAAGAACGATTGGGCGGTTCTCTGTAAGATTGAGAGAAACATCGCCTTCAAGACAGTGAAACACACTAATCCTGACTATGTAGAGAGATCGTATATTGACTCGGGCGTTCTCCGTAAGATTTGATAGCGCCTTCAGGATATTAGCTGTCTCCTGACTATGCACATAGATTAGTTCTACCATGACATTCACCACTGAATTCCTAGAACATAATATATTTTATCTAATTACTCTGATTTCATGATCGAAACCACGGCTGATCTCATGGAATGGTAATAGATAACCTCATTACTCCGATTTCATGATCCAATCCACGGCTGATCTCATGGAATGGTAATACAAGATTTTATTATTCTGATTTTGTGGTCGAATCCACGATCCCACGGAATGGTAATACTCGCTTTATTATTCCGAATCCATGGTCAAATCCACAGCTGATCCTATGGATTGATAACAAATAATTACTCAATTTATTACTCAGTTTCATGAATCATTCTCCACTTAATTTCATAAATTAGTAATAAACACTCAACCATCGGGCATCTGAACTATCACTGAGTAAGCCCCACAAAAATGGTGTAAGTGTACTCGTCAATGATGCACGACTGAGCACCCGGATGCACGAACGAGCATCCAAAAAATATGATCAAATGAGGAATCCTACGCAAAACAAGAGAAAATAACAAAATAATAGGAGGCTCCCAGGGGCCGAGCCCACCGGCCATGCCCTAGCCGTGGCCGGTCCCATGCCTCCTTCATTATTTTGCCTTATTTTTTTTATTTTCATGAACTCATGAAAAACTCCTTCAATTTAGCTATTTTCTTTGTTTGTGCAAAATTCATGAATTCCCTATAACTTCACGGATTCATGAAAAATAATAATATTATAAAGTAAGGAAAGGTAGCCTTTTATAATTACTATTCCCCAAATTCATGAAACTCCTCCATTTCAAAAAAACTCATGGATTCTCCATAACATCACGGATTCATGGAAAAATAATATTATAAATTAGGGAAAGGTGTGCGGGACCGGGCAACATAGCCGTCCGCTCATGTCCTAGCCGTGGCCGGTCCCACATCCTGCAATCCCTAGACTTTTATAATTATTATTTTCCTATATTCATGAAACTCCTTTGTTTGAGCAAA
The DNA here is from genome assembly GCA_023529315.1 of Papaver bracteatum. Classification (NCBI taxonomy): domain Eukaryota; kingdom Viridiplantae; phylum Streptophyta; class Magnoliopsida; order Ranunculales; family Papaveraceae; genus Papaver; species Papaver bracteatum. Next base: position 3,566,509 of record JAJJWX010000603.1, read on the forward strand.
AATCATGATTTTGTCATAACTTCTCAAATTTTGTTCGAATCATGAAAAATCAAAAGCCAACGGGTCACACGACCGGCCTCTCACGGCAATTTTAAATGTTAAAATATCCTTATTTTAATATTTACAACATATTGATCAATTGAGCATACATGCTCATTCCAACAAAAATCAAGAATTTCAGTCAAGATGAAACTCTTCTGAAAATTCACAATATCGCTCAAACGCACATCAGAAAATACTGAAACTCTCGCTAAAATGCACATCAGAGTCATTCCTTGGGCTTGCACAAAGCCGGTCCCATACGTTTTCTTAAATTCTGACCCAATTTGCTTAATTGATCGTATTGGGCTCAAACTCTCTACAACCAACCTGGAGATTGCTCAAACGACCAACAACTGGTCATGTGACCACCATGAGCCGGTCTCATGCTCTCTTGATCAGTCCCACACCTTTCATACTTAGGTTTTTGCCTAATGATGAATCCAACAATAATTCAATAAATGATGAAACCGACACTTAATCATCATTCCTTCACCAACTCTCCAACTGAGAAACTTGGTGCAAGCTCACTTGGGCATCGCATGGATGTTCATAGTATTGTGTGGTCGGTCCCTCCTTTTCTCATGACCTATTTTCAGCGATTCGTCGACTAATGAGCAATTGATCAAAAATTAGGGTTTTCGAACAAACGCTCAACCAATCATTATTCTGAGCAAGTTCAAACACTAAACAAATTTCTATTGATTCAGCAATCAGCATCTGAATTAATCATATAATATTTGTTAATCTACCAGTATTTTAATATTTTATTGTGTCACGTCACCAATAAATATTTCGTCGAATTGAGCAACACTTGCTCAAATATTGATCCATCTATCAATATTTAGAAATTTATCAGTGATTTGTCGAATTGAGCAATGTTTGCTCAATTGCACGTCAAATTATCAATATTCAATATTTTGTCGAATTGAGCAATACTTGCTCGTCAAATTCTTAATATTCAATAATTCGTCGAATCGAGCAATACTTGCTCAATTGCTTGAATAATACACATATATTCAGTAATGCATCAATATTCAACAACTCGTCGAATTTATAATATTTGCTCAGACGAGCAACATTAATATTCATGAATCGTTGAGCATTTGTCGAACATGCTCGATTCAACAAAAACCTAGGCTCATTGCCTAATCAGTCAACAATTGAAAAACTAAAAATACATGTCTGTCATGCAGACTCCACGATTCGTGAGACATTAATCACGTCAAATTAGGGGATAGCAATTAGGGTTTTGGTCTGGCGGCCTACAGCGTGTGGATTCATCCATGACGATAAATGTGCGTAAGTTGTGTAAACGGTTGAAGGAGTTAGCAAAGTAGTGGGTGCATGATCCGTCAAGTCTCTACACGACTTGGAACTGACTTTAACACGATCTTTCACTTTCCCACTCATGAAACTGTCACACTTATAGGGATCAAGATGTTCACAACTCTGACAATATAAATAAGTGTATGAATCCATGATTGACAACAATGAATGATCACTAGCTATCAATTGTCTACACAGAATTTCTCGAGTAACAACTCTCAAGAATTCATCAATCCATCAGAACTTATTCGAACTCAACAGTTCACTAATTATTTCGGAAACCTTCAACACATCCACAACCCTTGATCATCACTGATCCCACACAATTCTCAGCTTCCCTCCTACAGATCAACCCATCTCCCTCTTTGTGACCGAATTGACTTAAGAACGGCCATTGACTTGGTTTAGGCCGGAGTCCTACAGATTGATCTCTCAAATCTAAGCACTCCCTTTGCAGTGCATTTGTGTGAGGTTAAGCAGTTTGCTCGGTCGAGGAGTCTCGACAACACGCTCGACTCTTCACTTTCCTAAAAAACCAACGAACCGTTTTTCACCATATACACGCTAAATTATGTTATTCTGCATAGAGGTCATGATGAAATTCCAGGGATCGAATTGCTCAGCTAGTGGGGCTTTTCGAAAACATCTTCATGATGGATTCGTAAAATATGAATCGTTGCATGCCTAAAACCCGTGTCAAAAACATGCCTCATGATTTTAAGGTTTTGACCTTTGTTGAAAATCCACCACCAACACACACTTACCACCTGACTTGAAGATTGCTGATACTCCACAAGAGTCTTCATCAACCTTCTAACATTCCTCTTATCACCATTGCAAAATAGAAATATGTCATCTGCAAAGAATTTATGTGTTGGGAACACACCATTTCTACTAACCATTGATTGGATTTAGTCTTTTTTCCTCCACTATTTTAGTCAAGGCTCTACTAAGAATATCTTCATCTATAATGGAAATAATAGGAGACAAAGGATCACCTTGTCTTAAACCTCTACTAACAAAAAAATACCCTTCTGGTCCCCCATTCACCATGACAGAAATCCTTGAAGATGAAAATAATACCTTCAACCAACTTAAAAATTTCTCTGAAAATCCTATTCTTATCATCACTTCAAATAAGAACTATTAGAGCACTGCTCGGTCAAACTCGCATGCGTTGCTATATCAAGCATGTTTGTAAATGTTAGTGATCAAAACTATAAAGTTTTGATTTCTAGTTTACTATAGCTAAGGTCTCGGACTAGGATCGAAAGTGTAGTTGATCTCAAGAACTCCGTGGCAATCATCATATAAGACGAAGGACTACTCAAGGAACCGGTGGATCTTTATCAACTAAAAGGTATATGGAGACTTGAACTTATCTATCACTTAAAAGTATATATACTCTATCTCCTATCTTGAGACAAAAGTCGTTTTACTATACATACTAAAGATATACACATGTGACATTTCGAGCTGAGTATATCTCGTTTATCTATTTCTCGAAATGTGTGTTGGTAAAGCTTTCGCTTTATCCAAGTTCATCTTTGCCTAGTGACGAAAGTCATGTTATGTTTCAATCACTTTGGAAATTTCTCTGACGAAAACTAGTTCGTGAATAACAACTATATGACGTCCTCTGAGAATGTTTCAATGATTGAAATGAGAGTTTAGACAATATAACCACTGGGGGATATAAACATTGTTGTGGTAACACATATATGTATAAGTCCTTATGCACTTGAACCGAAGTTTGCGAACTTCGGTTCAAGTGAAAACCGGAACTTGAGCTGTCAACCCAGTCCGTGAACGAGCGTAGTTCTCGAACCAGAGAATTTCTGCTGGAGTTGAAGCTTAGTTTCAGTCCGCGAACTGACGGAAGTTCTCGAACCCGAGAATTTTTGCTGGAGTTTGTGAACTCCAACCGGTTACTTAAGTCCGCGAACCCAGTCTGCGAACTTGAGTGGTTATGTCTAAAAACGATGTTCGTGAACTTATTTAAATTATCTAAGGAATGCTATTTCAAACCGTGGATTTATAGTTCATGAATCGATTCGAGTGAATCACATCATTTTTTCTTCAATTGTGTCTTGTGTAGTACATAAGATCTCATAGAAATTGAACAACTCTCTAACTAGTTCATTTGAGTCATTTGGAGTAGTTATGATGAAGAAGAATATGGTTGATATGAAAGTTATTATTTGGCTAACCATTTGGTTGACTAATCTTGAACCAACTATTGTACATGTTTGGGTACGGTTACACAAACCTAAAATCGTCAAGTACATGTGTGTATGGCAAGCTAAGTTTTCGATCTAACGGTTGAGAGATATTAGCTTGTATCTAATCAGGTTGTCATCTAACGGTGAATATTGAATGCTTTGTTACTAAGATAACATTGATTGCAAACCCTGATTTGAAAGACTATAAAAGGGAGAACTCTAGAAACTGGGAAACCCAATCCCCACACATTCTATGTGATACTAGTTTGCTAAGCTAAAGTCGATGAGAACTTACATCAGTTCGCGGACTCAAGCTAACCGGTTGAAGTTAATAAACTCCAGCAGAATTTCTCGGGATGAGAACTTCCGTCAGTTCGCGGACTTCACCTGAGCTTCAACTTCAGCATATATTCTCGGGTTCAAGAACTTACGCCAGTTCATGGACTGGTTTCGCGGACTGAGTTGCTGCTCACGTTCCGGTACTTTATCAACAAAGTTCACAACCTTCGGTTCAAGTGTTAAGGACTTATACATATATGTGTTTCCACAACAATTTTTATATCCCACAATGGTTATATAGTCTAAACTCTCATTTCAATCATTGAAACATTCTCAGAGGGCGTTATATAGTTGTTATTCAGAAACTATTTTTTGTCAGAGCGATTTTCAAAGTGACTGAAACATAACATGACTTTCGTCACTAGGCAAAGATGAACTTGGCTAAAGCGAAAGCTTTACCAACACCCATTTCGAGAAATAGATAAGCGAGATATACTCAGCTCGAAATGTCACTTGTGCATATTCTTAGTCTATATAGTAAAACGACTTTTGTCTCAAGATAGGAGATAGAGTAGATAGACTTTTGAGTGATAGATAAGTTCAAGTCTCCACATACCTTTTAGTCGATGAAGATCCACTGGTTCCTTGAGTAGTCCTTCGTCTTATATGATGATCGCCATGGATTTCTTGAGCTCAACTACACTTTCTATTCTTGTCCGAGACCTTAGATATAGTAGACTAGAAATCAAGACTTTATAGTTTTGATTACTAAGATTGACAAACAAGCTTGAGATAGCAATGCATGCGAGTTTGACCGAGCGATGCTCTAACAATCTCCCCTTTTGTCAATTTTAGTGGCAAAACTATTAATACATATGGAATACAAAAATGATATAAATAAACTTTGTAGCTCCTATTCCACATGCCTAATCTTCAACAATACTCGAAATCTTCGTCACTTCCAAGTAGTCCAATGATCCCAAAGGGTGTAAGTTTAGCATCATCGTTGTTGAAAATCCGTAGTTATAACAAGGAGAAAAGCATTGGTTCTCAATCATTGTTATATAGTGTCATAGTATTATTACACAGCGTCAAAGTCCAATTGTATCACAACTTCAACAACAATACTATGGTGATACTTCACTCCCCCTTAGTCAATACTCCATCTCACATGGAAACCACTCCCCCTTACATAATGAGCCGAAAACCATATGTATTTGTAGTATGAACTACAATTAATTCTCCCCATTTTTGTCAATAAAATTGGAAAAGGTTACAAGAACGGGATCCTAATGAAATTTCCGTAAGAGACATTTCATGACCAAAGGTAAATGTTCTATCATCTTGTTTAGATGCAATCATAAAGCCGAGGCTAAATTCATTCATCAACGAGTTTATAAAGATACAAGATAACCCCTCAGAATTCCACAACCGCACTCCCCACAAAGATTTGGAAATTAAGCGCAAGTTCAAAAGAACTCTCCCCTATAAGATGTTATTCCCAAGGGAACAACAAGAGCGACCTTAATTTCAAGAGAAAAGAAGGATTTCTTTAGACTCGAAAAATTTCATACAAGTATGAATTTGGAATCCAAAATATTCAATCATATTAACCAAAGCGAACCAAGATTAATTTGACTAAATATGCTCAACACAAGTAAACTTATGGAGACTTAATTTATCTATTAGATTATTTACAAGAGAACCCATAAATACTCTAACCGGATTACACAATTAAACTAATCACAAAGTAATCAATTAAATTGTCCACACTCGACATGAGAAAAATCTATGGAGTTCTAACTAAATAATCACACAAGATGATTGATTTAGTTCATTTGGGCTCAACATAAGAGATTATGGAACCCCAACTAAGATTATCATAGGAAATGACAACCTTAACCGTACATGTACTCAACATGAGAGAACTCATGGAATACAAGCTAAATAATCACACAAGTTGATTACTTTAGTTCTTAATGCTCAACATTTTGCATCTATATGGAACAACCAACCATGCCAATAAGAAATCGACTTAGTCGTATCGTGCTCAACATAAGATACAAGATGGAACCTTCACGGTAATACATAATAAAATGGAACAATTAAGCTATATACCGTGGATTACAAAACAAGGACCTATTCTTTTTTTCCCATCACAAAGTGACATAATAGACTTTATCTTTGAATCACAAAATATTTTAACCTATCTTACATCAACAATTGACAATATAGGCTTAAATTTTGTGTTTTTCCAAAAGTACATTCATTCCTTTATCAATATTTGCATACCAATATGTGAATGACTTTACTTTTGACAAAATATGGGACAATCAAGTTCATAGACATAAACACACATATCCCATCAAAATATTGCAATATATAAAACCATAAAGATCAATACTGCAACCATCATCTTCCAAACAAATTTAGAATTTAAACAAATAAATCTAAAAACAAGAAGATGAAATCATTGGATATAGCTATGTGTAATCACAATCATGGCTATTCCAAAAATCTAGTTATTTTTCTAAATAAAATAGAAAACATAGAATATTTACTAGACATTAAGACCTTTGAAGAATTCATTATCGTCCCCGAACTCCTTGTCGTCAACAGTCATGTGAACATAAGGTTCATTAAGAAAGGAGTTTATATCGATGAACCTTCTTGGTTGCTGTTGTCGAACCAGGGCCTTATGAATCTCATGTATACAAAAAAGCCTTTATTTGTTGAATCTCCTTTCGCAACTCCTTCAACACTTTAAGAACATCAGAAAACTTCTGAGAATTTGAAGGAATAGCTCTTGGCTTCCTCGTATTCCTTCTTTTTGTTTTCAAGGTTGGAGGCAATGGATATTTTTCTTTTTCCTTCATGATTGATGGATTAACAATCACACTGCCTTCTTTTTCATAAGAAGACATCATTCTTGGAGCGTCCATAAGCATATGGATTCGTGAGAGGAATTCACAATTAGCTCAACAAGTAGTCTTAAGATAAAGAGAGGTTTTAGAGAAGGAAAAGAAATGTAGGGTTCGAAACCTAAAACAGGTTCATGGAAGATCAACTGTTATCCCTATAAAGACCAAAATTATCGATAATACCCTTTTCCTTTTGTTTGATAGACAAAAATAAGACAAAACTAAGAAAAGAAGAAACAAAACTTTTCCTAAAGCCGGAAAGGTACAAAATCATTGTCTTTTTTTATCAGGCACATGAGACAAGATTTTATACATAACACAATTAAGTTGTGATGTGGTGAACAACAATTTGTCCACCAATTTCCTCTTGAGAGGAATCCACAGACCTATGTCTATCGAAACGGTTTGACCATATTTTCTTTTCAAATGGTCTTGATTTTTACTTGGAAACTAACTTCTTAGACGAAGATAAAATCTTACATACCTCTGCGGTCTTCTGAGCAAGTTTGAGCTTCCTTGCTAAATGATTTGCTCTTCGTTGAAGTTTGTTGACGTGTCTTTGCTTGTGTTTGAACTTGTAACACCTTGAAAGTTCATGACCTTTTAACGAACAATATGAGCACGTCACACTTGGATGATGATCAGGCTTCTGAATTGTGCAAGCATCTAGGCACATAGTGGATCCTGAGTCATTATAAACAGTGTTTCCAAGAAGGAAGTCAACTTTTTCTTCCAGAACGGTTGGATTATCTTCTGAAAGAATATTAAGATTGATATGTGTATTGCTACAATTATCAAAATCAATATTTTCACCAAGAAGTGCAACACTTGATTTCTTATCTTCATTTGAATCATAGTTGTAAGACATTTCATCAAGAGTTGCAGCAAGACCTTTGTTCCCAGTGTATTTTCTCCGATTTTGATACTCGTTTTCAAAATGACCAAATCCTTTACACTTAAAGCACTGAGGCATATTCTCATCATCAACTTCATCAATATCCCTATTTTTATGAGAAACACGATTATGAGGTTTGACTGATGCCTTAGGCTTATCCCTGGAGAACCGTTTACTTCTCTTCAATAGAAGATCCCTAAACTGTCTTGTGATCATCGTGACCGATTTGTCAAGATCTTCATCTGATGAATCTATCTCAGAGTGATCATCTTCAGAGATATACATTTTTTTACTTTTATCAAGTAATTTAGTGTCCTTTAGTACTTTGAACGCAACATCCTTAGCCTTGGATGAAAGTTCGTGATCAAAGATCTTAAGCTTACCAACCAGCGTGTTTCTGGAGAGAGTATCTAGGGTATTTCCCTCAATGATAGCATGCTTCTTAGCATCGTATCTAGATGGCAGTGATCTGAGAATTTTCATCACAATGTCCTTTTCAGGAATAGTCTTACCCAATGCAAAAGATGCATTAACAATTTCAGACACTTTGTTATTAAACTCATCAAATGTTTCTCCATCTTCCATACGAAGGTTTTCCCAATCGGAATTAAGGTTCTGAAGCCTTGCATCCTTTTTACTGGAGTTTTATTCGAATACGGTTGCTAAGATATCCGAAGCTTCTTGTGACTTAATGCAATTAGAGTTCTTGGATGACAAAATTCCGTCTGTCAAAGGCGGTCATGAGAGAGAAAGTGTGGCGATTTAATTAGAGATTGGATCTGGGATTCACAAACGTCAACATGGCAGAAACTCCATTTCGACCGGAGAAAAAATTGATTCGATCTTACGCTGATAGTCTGAAATCAAAACAAACTCTACAACCTACTTCTGTTGATTTTATCTCATTACCGAACCCATATTTGGTGGATGAGGAACCGTGTTTAATAATTCTTACATAATTCTACCAAGAGGGCTGCAAACCTTTCGAGAGTAGCTTCATTGCACGCTTAAACTACACAGGTATGAAATTTGCTGAAGTTAAGATCAATCTGATTAATCAATGGGAGTTAGGGTCTCACATAGTTAGATTCATGTCTATGAGTAGAGGCTTTTTTGTGATTATGTTACAAGATCCAATTACAAAAGACAGAATCCGTGGCAAAAAGTGGTATGTAAATCAACATGAGATGAGATTAATGGATTGGTACCCTGGATTTGATCCAGAATGCCAAAACACATCTCACTCCGCTGTATGGGTTCATTTCCCAGGCCTCCATGCTGAATTATGGTCTGAACGTTCTTTATTGGCAATAGCTAAATCAACGGGCAGTCTGATTTTTGTAGATCAAAAAACTCTTAACCTAGAATTTGGAAACTTTGCCTCAGTTCTGGTAGATGTTAATTTTGCTAAAACAAACCCGGAAAAGGTTAGATTGACTGCGGGTGGAAGAACTTTCTGGAAAGCTATTGATATACCTAAGAAACCGAAGTTTTGCAACCTATGTGGAATAATTGGTCACTCCAATCAGAAATGTAGGCGGAAAACTTAGATTGCTGATCAAACTAAATATAATCTAACTAGAGGAGATGCAAATCAGGGTTGGCAGGCATCAAAGACAAGAAAAAACAGAAAAAGGATATTGATGGCTCATGCGATGTTCAAAAGAAAGTGCACGAATTATCTACGACTGATGTTGTGGTGATGAATAACCAGGTGGAGGCTGAAAATGTGGGGGAGGAAAACATTGTGGGTGAAGAAGATGAGGCAGAGGAACCGAGAGTGAAAGCTAATGAAGAGCAAGTGGATGCTGTAAATTCTTCAGATAAACCTGTTGAAGCTCGTGATGACATTCGTTCTAATATGAACTATGATAAACCATCTTCTTCGGTAACTGAGTTCAATGCTATTCTTGAAACATAAGTGTTTATATCTCCTAATAAATATAATGCGTTAAGTGATGAATTAGTCTAGTTAGGGGAGGATATTTCGGTAAAGGAAGATATTCATTCGGAGGAAAGTTCGGATGATGAGCTAACACCTGAGAATGCGGCTGCGGGCGTAAAAGGTGCGAAATGGGGAGAAGTGCAGGAGGATGAAGTGAAGGCCATTCCTTTGGCGGGTGTTATCTAGGTTTCGGAGAAAGCTCAAGCAGTTGCGGATAATGGTGATTTAGGAAAAAAAACTAGCAAGGGGAAGTCTAGAATTCTATAAAGAAGAGGAGTGCAAAGTGTTCCTCAGATTCCCAGAGGTAAAAACAAAAAAAAAAACAGTAGTTTCCCAATGCGTGTGATCTTTTGGAATGTCAATGGGGTGGCGAAGGTAGAGGCAGGTATGAAGTTACGTAATCTGGTTAACGAGTTTAAGCCCGTGATTATTTGTATTGCGGAGCCAAAAATTCAGTATTCGGACGTTTTTATTTCTAGGCTAAATTTGGTTGGTTTTAATAAAAAGGCTATTCATAATTCTTCGGAGACTGCTGTGGGAAACCTGTGGATTCTCTGGAAAGATGATATGGATGAGCCGCAGGTGTTTAATAGTTCTAGACAAGCTATTACGGTGAAAGTGAAGGGGTTTTTAATTTCCTTTGTACATGCCAGTTATTTGCAAGTTATCAGAAGGAGGTTGTGGAATCTTGTCTCTGGTGTCGAGGCTAATTATCCTTGGCTTGCTATTGGAGATTTCAACTGCGTTCTTAGAAATGATGAAAAGAAGGGAGGCAGGGAGCCAAACACTTTTTGCATTAATGAGTTCAGTGACTGGATGGAAAACAATGATTTGTTTGAGGCTGACTCATTGGGTACAAAATTCACTTGGACTAACGGGCAATCGGGTTTGGGCAGAATTATTAGCAAACTTGACAGAGCAATTATAAATGAACAGTGGCTAAATAAGTTCTCGAATTGGCGGTGTAAAGCTCCTCCTAGGGAAGCTTCTGACCATTCTTGTCTTACTGGCTATCCTTTTTTCTCTCAGAGGCCGACCAGGGCTCCGTTCATAATTCAGAAGATGTGGTTTCTGCATCAGGAATTTATGCGTATGGTGGAAACTTCTTGGAGTGAACCTGTTTTTGGCAATGCAAATTTTATTTTCCCTTTCAAACTTAAACGCCTCAAGTCAGCAATCAAAATTTGGAATCAGACGGTCTTTGGCAATGTCAATGTGACTCTTAAACATGCGCAACTGAAATTTAAAGCGGCAAGTAGAAACTCAGATGAAGATCCTCAAAATGTTCATAATCTGAATGTAATGAAAAATGCGTGGGTGGCTGTTCAAGATATCCAGATGAAAAAGAGTATAATGCTAAAGAAAAAATCTAGAAACAAGTGGCTTGTGTAAGGTTCGAGCAACTCGGCACACTTTCATAGATCTATTAATTCTCGAAGGAGCGCAAATACTATTTCAGAGTTGGTTAATGAGGAGGGAGTCACTATTTATAACCAAGCTGGAATTACTAATCATGTAGTAAATTACTATGAGAATATGTTTAATGGGGAGGATCTCCCAGTTCTTCAACATCTTTTTGATTATGATCATAACAGAATTTCATTGGATGAAAGCACGATGCTGGATGCTCTTCCAACAATGAGCGATATGAAAGAGGCGGTTTTTGCTTTGGGTGTGGACAGTGCGCCGGGGCCGGATGGTTTCTCGGGGTGCTTCTACAGACATTGCTGGGATTTAATTAAGATTGATCTTTTTAATGCTATTACTTTGTGCTGGAATAAAAAAAGTGTTCCTAATGGTGCAAACTCAAGATTCATTCTTTTGATTGCTAAGGTCAGAGGGGCGGACAACTTAAGAAAATTTAGGCCGATTACTCTAAGAAATTTCTTCTTTAAGATATTTACCAAAATTATAGCTTCTATATTGGGAAAGGTGTTAGATAAGTTGGTTTCGGAAGAGCAGGTTGCTTTCATGAAAGGCAGAAATATTCGTAAGAATATTGCTTTGGCTTCAGAGATGGTTAATGATCTGCACATTAAAAGAAAACATGGTAACCTGGGTATTAAGCTAGATATTTCTCAAGCTTTCGATACGGTGAGCCGACCTTTTGTCATAGAGGTGTTCAAAATATATGGTTTCTCAGACCAGTGGTGTGCCTGGATTCTCAATATTCTTAATTCGACACGTATCTCAATTTTTGTAAATGGAAGTCCAGAAGGGTTCTTCAAAATAAATAGAGGTTTACGGCAGGGTGACCCTCTGTCTCCTCTAATTTTTGTCTTGATTCAAGATGTTCTGAGCAGAAACATAGCTAAGTTGTTTGAAAATAATAAAATGAAGCATTTGGTAAAGCGTAATGGGGTCGCTCCGACTCACTTATTTTTTGCTGACGATATCATGATATTTTGCAAGGGAAATATGGAAAGCTTGAGAAGTCTTCGGAGGTTGTTAGAAGACTATCATCGTTCTGCTGGTCAGGAGGTCTGCAAGGCGAAAAGCAAAATTTACTTCGGAAGGGGCTCTTTAAGTAGGCGTCAGAACATAGATGCTTTCTTGGGTATGAGTATGACCCTCTGATAGGTGTAGAATACACTGTATTTACTATTTAGAGTTTATGCTTTCTTTGCTATTTTTCTAGTAAATTATGTATTTTACGTGTGTTTTTGAGTTATTAGGTACCATGGAGTCGCACGGAGAAAAAGAAGAAGGAAACACCCAATTTTGAGCAAAAATGGCAAATTTGTTATTTCATGGGCGAGCACTATCTGGAGCCCAGTCAATGTTAAGAGGAAACTCTGTTCGGAGGAATGATTAAAGACAACTAGCTGAGGCTAAGGGGTGACTACATGTTATAGGGCACCCACTAGGGTATCTAATGAGCGGGGTGTGAGTATCTAACCCTAACGCTTACACCGAGAGAAATCAACTCTCTTCTATCATTTGAACCTGAAAGAAATTGAGAGAAAAAAATGGTGAGGCTTACTTCACCAGTAATGGAGAAAAACAGAGATTCAGAGACGAAATTGGGGGCAAAAAAGCTGTGTTGGTGTTTGCGGCAAGGTAGGAAGATTTAGGTTCATTTCAAATGGTTTGAGAAGGTTGCAAATCGATAAGAATATCGTGAGATGGGTGATTAAAGCAGGGAGATGGATTCATGAGTAGAAACGAAGGAATCAAGAGGTTTAAATGAATGTTAGGATAGGGGTTATGAAGAAGGAGATATTACGAGCTTAAAATCAACATCAAATTCACATCTCCATTAACATCTCAAAGTTGCACATCAAGTGTTTGTTTAAAGGCTTGAACGACCAGTGCACTGAGTACATGGGTTTATTTGGCATTAGTTAAGGCTTCACAGGCATTGAAGGTTGAGTCAAAATGGTGTAATGTGACTGAGATGGGTTCTGGTGCACTGGAATAATGGTTCAGAGGAGTTACAGCTAATGGTTGGTTTGTTAATACAGTCAAGATTTGAGATGTTGTTGTAGAATGAAACAGAATAAGAGATTCATGGGTATTTTGAGTACTGATAGGATTGATAACTGATATTGCTTTAGATTGCAGTTTTCAGTTGGAGATTCAGATGCAGGCATCTTGAGCTCATAAAGGAGAATGGGAATTGGAGTTACTGCTAGTGGTGGTGGTCCTGAGTATGGCCAGTACTAATGGTGACTTTGGATGGATAAGGAGGAGATTGAACAAAAGGTGGGCTGTGCTTGAAGAGAATGGAGTTGTTATTGAGGTTGAGCTTGAACTGAAATGGAAAGAGGTGGTTGAGTCATGTTGTGCAAGTAATGCAATTGGGGTTGAACTGAGCTGAAATGGTGACTTGAGTCTGGTGGTTTTTATGGAAGTGAAAGTTAAAGCTGCTGTTGCTGTTGGTTCAAGCTGGACTGAAATGACAAAAGTTAGGTGGATATACAGTGGTACTGTGGTTTCTGACAAGAACACAAGGGATTTGATAAGATACTACAATGAAGTTGCAGGGGAGGCACAGCCATCATGGCTGGCTGTGAAGCAGTGAAACGCAACCTTGGCACAATATCACGTCTGGCCTGAAACAGCTCATGGTTCTGGCTTGGTAGCCCAGTTAGCACTGACTCAGCTGAGTCAGATGGCTAACTCAATCTTAATTCATTCTTGGCTCAGCTGACTTGGTATGACCCGGTGTTGACTCAATTGACTTTCCGAGTTGACTTCGAGTTGGATCGTTGACCATTTAACTTTTATGGTGGCTGGCGACGACTTTCTGGCGCCGGATTCCGCCCAAATTCCGTCCAAAAACCTAGTTTTCCGGCGAGCATTTTTGGGACAGAATTTCTACACCGGTTTCTCTCACTTTTGGGCTTGGTGGACTTCTATCTAATGGACTTTGAAGACAAAACCTAATTTTGGAACAAGGAGAGATATAAAAGGAAAATTTCTACATCTTTTATCATATATCTTATATATCTTCTACTTTTGTTTCTAGGGTTTAAAACATGCTGGGGTTTCTCTTTCTTCTTATTATGAACTCCATGAATATGAACTACGTTTTCTTATTGGTTAAAGATGTATTTGGATTTTGAAAACAAGTTATGATCTTTATGAATTAGTTTTCTCTCAAAACCATCGTTCACTTTCTACTGATTATAATAATTGCATGATTGATGTATTGCAATATGATTTAATGCTTGTTTGGTTGAGTCTAGAATTGATTGAACACACATCTTTATCTATAGCTATTTTAGGGTTTTCATCGAGCGATAACCTTGAATACGAGTAGCATGATATGATTATAGTTTATAGTGATACATCCTTGTAATCATATGTAGAAGTTAACCTTTGTTCGAATTGTCATGCGCAATGTATGATAGTTTCATTGATTAGCCTATTTTTGAAACTTAATGCTCCTAGGAATTGAACTTGATTAGCGCAAGGCGTCGAGTTATTCTTTAGGTAGAATTCACATACGCAGCTCTAATGTGTGTGTTGATGACTTAAGAAATTTACGGAGTATTCTTGCAATAAGGTATTCTAGGGATTTTGATGATAGCGAGATTAAATACGAATTCTATTCATATATTCAACACTTGTTTACAATTGAAGATGAAACCTTTATCCAATATTCTCACAACCTTGATTTGCGTGTTTACTTTTCTTTGTCTTGCTTTTATTTTATTTTAGTATATAAAAATCAGAAAAAAACCCCGGTGTTTTATATAGGAAACCGAAACATTTTGACAACCTAGTCCTCTCTGTGGGATCGATCCTTTCTTGCCCTTACTATATTTATATTTTGAGTAGTAAGAAAGTGTAATTTATTTTTGACGCATACGACATCGATCAAATTTTGGCGCCGTTTCCGGGGGGCAACGATTGTCACTTGTTTTTGGTTTCTTATTTTTTTTTTTTTTTTTTTTTAGTTTTTCTTATTTTCTGGTTTTAACGTTGGTTTGAGAATCTTATTTCAGGTACCAATTTCTATGGACGGAGCATATTGGAACAATGGATACGGTTTTCAACAACCTCAACAATATGACAACTACCAATTCCAGGGGTATAATCAAAACCAATTTATTGGTTATGACCAATATTCCATGGAACCTTATGGTTTTCCTCAAAAACCTTATGGCGGGTATGGGTGTGAACAACCATAAGGATGGGAGGATTCTTATGCTCGTGAACAACAAGTCTCTAACATGTTAGAAAACTTTTCCAACTTTGTACGACAAGAGTTTCAAAAAGCTAAAGAGACTAGATACGAGCAACTCCAAGAACTTCGTGAAGGTATTTCTAACTTGCGAAGAGGCATTGATCAATGTAAGGAAGGTATGTATAATTCTAATGTGCATATGGTTTCTGATGAATATTTGATTGATGCTAATGTTGAAAAAGGCCAATCCTTGGGCACTTTCGTTGATAATTGTGTAGCTAACTCAACTCTTGATCTTAATAATGATCATTCGCCTATTCTAAAGGATGAGTTAGAGTTTAGCAACACTAAATTCAGCGATGAAGAACCTTATGTTAACTATGAAAGTGACGGTGATTATGATACATTGCTTGAAACGACTCATGGTGACAACAAAGAGGAGTGTACAATGGAATCTTTTTGGGATCAAGATGAAGACGAAGAGGAATATGATGACACTAGCGCAGCTTGCTCAAGCATTGATCTTAATAATGATCAAGAGCCTATTCAAAGGGTGGAGCTTGAGGATGAAGCATTTTTGAGTGTTCTAAAAAAGTTCCTTATAATGAAATTTGGATCCGCAGTGGATTATGTGCCTTACAACAAAGAGGAGTGTGTTGAGAATGTGACCGTTAAGACCAATCTTGTGGAAGATCCAATTAAGCTTGCAAATGATTTTAATGATGATGTTAATGTCGAGACTTTGGTTAAGGCAGAAATGGACGAAGAATGGTTGCAAGGTTTGATAGAGGACCATGATATACAAGAGGTGAATGATTCACTTGAGTTTTTCAAGGATGAAGAAGATACCTTAATTCAAGAGATTGTGAGAGGTTTGTCTAACCCTTTGCATATTATTTCTTCTCCTTTACCTCTTATTGGTTTGAATGTATGTGCTTTGAAAACATTGTTAGATGACTTTGTTTCTCGATATCCGCCATTAGAAATGCTTGATTCTCATACTATGCAAGTTTTGGAACAAGAAACCGTAGAAGTACCCGACTTTTATATTCTTTATGCACTTCCAAGTGTGGACAAGAATAAGTGTGGGGGAAGCTTTTATCGGTTAATAGCTTCATTTTTGTTTTATATTACTAATATTTGTGCGAAGCTAGTGTTTGCAAAACAGGTGCTATGGGTGGATCCCAAAATTTTCCGATTATTAGTGTATGGGGAATTCAACTTGCATGTCAGGATGACGACTTTAAACCAAGCGCTAATGGGAGGCAACCCACTGGTTTTTTTGTATCTATCTCTATCTTTTTATTTTTTTTAAGTCTTTTATCTTTATTTTCTTATTTTGTATATTTGCATATCAAAACTCCAACTTTTAGAGATTTTTGAACAATTTAGAATAAACACTAACCTTTCTAAGTAGATGGAATTTTTTCTTGGCGGTGAGGTGTCTATTGGCTGAGTTGAGATTAGATGCCAACTAAATAGCTTGTTTAGTCTTTATTCTCTATTGTTCCGAAATAGATACAAGTTGGAGTAATGAGTTTTTATCATGCATTTTATTTTCTTATTGTGTATATATATATATCATGTTATGAATTTCCCATCTTGAACTTTACTTTTAATGACTAAATTTTACACATTGAGGACAATGTGAAGTTTAAGTGTGGGGGAGCATTTATATGTTTGTATAGTTTGTTTTAGTTTGTTTTATGCCTTTAAAAAAAAACAAAAAATCAAAATAATAGAAAAACCAAGAAAAAATTGTGCTTTTTGAACTCCGAAATCTAGAAACTTGTGCCTTTAGGATGACACCATTAGTAGATGGAACCATTTTGAATGCAGGAGTTGAGGAACCCATTAACTAAAAGGACAGAATTATTCAAGTGTTAGAAATAATATGATAGTTTTTACCATATCTCGGAATATCACCATATCACGTTCTATTTTTATTTTTCCATATTTATCTATTGTTATCTAAGTGATTTGGTGGGTCACTAAACATCGAATTGTTATTACTGCTAGGATGAAATAGAGTGATTGAGTTGCTAAAAAAGAGAAAAAAAAAAGACAAGACAAGACCGACCAATTAGACCAATCGGAATAAAAAAAGACACTTGGATAGCAGTATGTGTGAAACGTTGTCCCTGTCTCCGTCGCCTAAACAAGCGTGGAATGCAGGATCCAAGGCGACTATCACATACTTGCTGACAAAGAAGCATGGGCTTGGATCCAAAAGATCTAATCATGTTGTCGAAAAAAATGAAAAAAATAATAATTATTGTGTTGAATAAAGTCAATTCCTGGTTCCCTTGTATATGCTAGTTGAGTTGATGTAGAATTAAGATTGTCGATCATTGGTTCCCTTGTATATGCCAGCTGTGTTGACACTAGAATTCAGACCAGTAGCTCAACCCAATAGGATGCATAGGTTCAATTTGGCGGTGACCTTCAGACAGATATGGGAAACACCGATCACTTGTTAACATTCACAAACATCTACCTCTATATCCATCTTCTTAATATTTTCATTGTGATTGTGGTTATTCAGATTCCGAGTATTGTGGTTTGTTCAGCTTTCTAAGTAGAGCTTAATTTACATATATATTAATTTGGATTCACCTATGGGTACCTCATCCAATAGCCAGGTTGGATTCGTTCATGGATTTGTCACAGGTAGCTGGAGTTGGAAATATAGGTTTTGTAGGTAGACCTCTTGTAAACCTTCACGAGACTAAAACTCGTCCACTAGGGACACCTAGGGGTTTAAAGGCTTGTTATTTATGCTAAAATTAACTGTTTTCTCGACGTCACGGAGTTGTATGTATTTGTTTTAGTTTTGTTTTGTTTGATTTGCTCGAGGACTAGCAAAGTATAACTATGGGGGAATTTGATAGGTGTAGAATACACCGTATTTACTATTTAGAGCTTATGCTTTCTTTGCTATTTTCTAGTAAATTATGTATTTTACGTGTTTTTTTGAGTTATTAAGTACCATGGAGTCGCACGGAGAAAAAGAAGAAGGAAACACCCAATTTTGAGCAAAAAGGGCAAATTTGTTATTTCATGGGTGAGCACTATCTGGAGCCCAGTCAATGTTAAGGGGAAACTCTGTTTGGAGGAATGATTAAAGACAACTAGCTGAGTCTAAGGGGTGACTACATGTTATAGGGCACCCACTTGGGTAGATAATGAGCGGGGTGTGAGTATCTAACCCTAACTCTTACACCAAGATAAATCAACTCTCTTCAATCATTTGAACCTGAAATAAATTGAGAGATAAAAATGGTGAGGCTTACTTCACCAGTAATGGAGAAAAAGAGAGATTCAGAGACGAAATTGGGGGCAAAAAGGTTGTGTTGGTGTTGGCGGAAAGGTAGGAATATTTAGGATCATTTCAAATGGTTTGAGAAGGTTGCAAATCGAGAAGAACAGCGTGAGATGGGTGATTAAAGAAGGGAGATGGATTCATGAGGAGAAACGAAGGAATCAAGAGGTTTAGATGAATGTTAGGACAGGGGTTATGAAGAAGGAGATATTATGATCTTAAAATCAACATCAAATTCACATCTCCTTTAACAGCTCAAAGTTGCACATCAAGTGTTTGTTTAAAGGTTTGAACGACCAGTGCACTGAGTACATGGGTTTATTTGGCATTAGTTAAGGCTTCACAGGCATTGCAGGTTGAGTCATAATGGTGTAATGTGACTGAGATGGGTTCTAGTGCACTGGACTAATGGTTCAAAGGAGTTACAGCTAATGGTTGGTTTGTTATTACAGTCAAGATTTGAGATGTTGTTGTAGAATGAAACAGAAGAAGAGATTCATGGGTATTTTGAGTACTGATAGGATTGATAACTGTTATTGCTTTAGATTGCAGTTTTTAGTTGGAGACTCAGATGCAGGCAGCTTGAGCTCATAAAGGGGAATGGGAATTGGAGTTCCTGCTAGTGGTGGTGGTCCTGAGTATGGCCAGTATTAATGGTGGCTTTGGATGGATAAGGAGGAGATTGAACAAAAGGTGGGCTGTGCTTGAAGAGAATGGAGTTGTTATTGAGGTTGAGCTTGAACTACAATGGAAAGAGGTGGTTAAGTCAGGTTGTGCAAGTAATGCAACTGGGGTTGAACTGAGCTGAAATGGTGACTTGAGTCTGGTGGTTTTTATGGAAGTGAAAGTTAAAGCTGCTGTTGCTGTTGGTTCAAGCTGGACTGAAATGACAAAAGTCAGGTGGATATGCAGTGGTATTGTGGTTGCTGACAAGAACACAAGGGATTTGAGAAGATACTACAATGAAGTTGCATGGAAGGCACAGCCATCATGGCTGGATGTAAAGTAGTGAAGCGCAACCTTGGCACAATATCAAGTCTGGCCTGAAACAGCTCATGGTTCTGGCTTGGTAGCCCAGTTAGCACTGACTCAGCTGAGTCAGATGGCTGACTCAATCTTAATTCAGTCTTGGCTCAGCTGACTTGGTATGACCCGGTGTTGACTCAATTGACTTTCCGAGTTGACTCAGTTGACTCCGAGTTGGATCGTTGACAGTTTAACTTTTATGGTGGCCGGCGACGACTTTGTGGCGCCGGATTCCGCCCAAATTCCGGCCATAAACCAGTTTTCCGGAGAGCTTTTTTGGGACATAATTTATACACGGGTTTCTCTCACTTGTGGGCTTGGTGGACTTCTATCTAATGGACTTTGAAGACAAAACCTAATTTTGGAACAAGAAGAGCTATAAAAGGAAAATTTCTACATCTTTTATCATATATCTTATATATCTTCTACTTTTGTTTCTAGGGTTTACAACATGCTGGGGTTTCTCTTTCTTCTTATTATGAACTCCATGAATATGAACTAAGTTTTCTTATTGGTTAAAGATGTAGTTGGATTTTGAAAACAAGTTATGATCTTTATGAATTAGTTTTCTCTCAAAACCATCGTTCACTTTCTACTGATTATAATAATTGCATGATTGATGTATTGCAATATGATTGAATGTTTGTTTGGTTGAGTCTAGAATTGATTGAACACACATCTTTATCTATAGATATTTTAGGGTTTTCATCGAGCAATAACCTTGAATACGAGTAGCATGATATGATTATAGTTTGTAGTGATACATCCTTGTAATCATATGTAGAAGTTGACCTTTGTTCGAATTGTCATGCGCAATGTATGAAAGTTGCATTGATTAGCCTATTTCTGAAACTTCATGCTCCTAGGAATTGAACTTGATTAGCACAAGGCGTCGAGTTATTCTTTAGGTAGAATTCACATACGCAGCTCTAATGTGTGTGTTGATGACTTAAGAAATTTACGGAGTATTCTTGCAATAAGGTATTCTAGGGATTTTGATGATAGCGAGATTAAATACGAATTCTATTCATATATTCAACACTTGTTTACAATTGAAGATGAAACCTTTATCCAATATTCTCACAACCTTGATTTGCGTGTTTACTTTTCTTTGTGTTTATTTTATTTTAGTATATAAAAATCAGAAAAACCCCCGGTGTTTTATATAGGAAACCGAAACATTTTGACAACCTAGTCCTCTCTGTGGGATCGATCCTTTCTTGCCCTTACTATATTTATATTTTGAGTAGTAAGAAAGTGTAATTTATTTTTGACGCATACGACAACGATCACCTTCTTCCCTGATAAATATCTGGGAGTCCATGTGATGCCTGGGATAGTTAGATATAACCATATTAGCAATGTGTTGGACAAGCTAAAAGCTCAATTGTCGGCTTTCAAAGGTAAAATGCTTTCTTTTCAAGATAGGATAGTTCTTATTAACAATGTTCTTTCCAGTTACTTCATCCACAATATGTTTGTGTATAAGTGGTCGGTTAAGTTCATTAAACAATGCGAGAGAGCTATCCGCAATTTCCTTTGGTCAGGGGATTCCAATCTCACGCGTGCTTTCATGGTGGGATACGATAAATTATGATGTCCGGTGTCTTAAGGAGGTTTAGGGTTATCTGATTTGAGGACCATGAATAGAGCGATTCTTATGAAACTTTGGTGGAATATAAAAGACTCTGATAAGAAGTGGGCTAGGTTCTTGGAGGCAAAATTCACCTTAAGGGATGGCCGAGTGAAGATGAAGGGACTGAAATCTTCTATTCTGCCTGGTATTCGTTCAGTTCATAACGACGTCGACAAAAATACTAAGTGTGTCATTGGAGATGGTAGAACTTCGTCTCTTTTCTATGATATATGGTATGGTTATGTCCCGTTAGCTCAAATTTTGGGTCGTACTGATCTGTGTAGAATGGCGCGGGTGAGTGATATCATCAGTGCAAACAACTAGGATATTCGGGGAAATACAATCAGTGTTCTGAGAGATGCGGGGGTTGAGCTCTCTACTTTGCCTCGTATTCAGGGAGGCCGTGATAAGCGCATTTGGATGCCAGACATCAAAGGAAACTTCTCGGTTAGGTCTTCCAGGGAGTTGATCACAAAAAGATATGCTGTTCTGGAGGTGGCAAAGATTCTTTGGAGAAAAGAAATTCATCCTTCCTTATCGGCTCAAATTTATAAATTTGAAAGAGGAGCCTGTGCAATTATGGACAAGGTCAGAAGTAGATTCAAAATTAATTTGGCTTCGAGATGCCGTGTTTGTAAAGCGGCGGAAGAGACGCTGGAACATCTTTTCTGGAGCTGTAGTTTTGCTGATAAGGCGTGGAGTTGGATGGCAGGTATTTTCAATATAAAGCCTCATTATAACTTGATTCTGTCGAATAAAGCTTTTCAGGGTAGAAGTAAGATGATAAGGGACCTTTGGATGCTTTCTAATATGGTTCTGCGATCTCAAATTTGGTTCACCAGAAATAAAATGGTGTATGAAAACAAGAATCTGAATTTGTCTTTATTCCAAAAACGTGTTTTCCATCTAATTAATGAATTCTCGGTTCGTCTAAAGGGGAAGATGCACAATAACACAGCAGATTTGAGGATTCTGGATTATTTCAGGGTAACTTATAAAAGATCTTATCACTGCACTCCGTTGGAATGCTTTTGGTCGCCTCCAATGACTGGTGAACTGCAGATTTGTTGTGATGGTGCGGTGAGGAACAATCCAGGGGTTGCTGGTGCAGGAGTTTTGGCCAGAGATGCTGGTTCAAAGGTGCTTGGTGCGATGGTGATTGGGCTGGGCTCTACTTCGAACTTTTTGGCTGAACTGTATGCAGTTATTCTGGGTTTAGAATGGGCTTATAGGAAAATTCTAATAAGAACAGATTCCTCTAGTGTTATAACCGCAATCAGCTCGCTCTCTCTCCCTTGGTTTGTTAAGCAAAGATGGAGCGATGTTTCTTCAAATTATGATACTATTAGATTTGAACACACTTACCGTGAAGAAATTTTTTCGGCTGAAAGGCTGGAAAAAAGAGGATGTAATTTAGCTAGAGGAGTGGCCTTTCATTATGAGGGGCGACCGGGTTTTTTTATTTTCGATTGAATTGCCGAATATTTCGTATTTCCGTTTTAATTAAACTTATTTAGTCTGAGGGGACTGTTGCCCTCAGATTGCTGATCTTTCTTTTAATTGGTCCTTTTTTTTAATTAAATTTTTGACTTACCAAAAAAAAAAAAGACTTAGTGCAATTAGACACATGGTGCTGAAGAGTTGGGATAATGGCATGTATAATCGCATTCAAACCGTCGGAGTTTTGCTTTGCGGAAAGAATCTCTACAGGAGTATATTCAGCAATATTATTTGGAACATTTTCTCCTTCTGCAGCAACAGGAGGATCATAGCCATTAACAACATATACCCATGATTTAAAATCACGTGCTTGAAGAAAAGCTCGCATAACAATTTTCCACCATAAGTAATTAGAGACATCAAAGACTGGTGGTACGTTTATTGAGATAGCACCTCTGTCCATAGAGTCAGATCGCTACAAACACAGACTTGTGAGGTCTTTAACGTGTTTTCCTACTCTGATACCAATTGAAAATGTGGGGGTCTAAAAACCTCACCCAATATTTCGATTAACAATCTGTATGGACAACTCCGAGTTGTTTTCTAGAGAATCAACAAGACTCAATCAATAAAAAATATCTCAAGGAGTTATTATCTCAATCTCTCGATTTGATTTACTCAATCAAATATGATTCGTGAGTCTAATCAAAGAGAGATAACTTGGATGGTACCAAAGACCAATATCCAAGTGTCAATCGATTTAAATCAACAACCAATAAGGTCGGATATTCTAATCGATTGAACAACGCATAACCTGTATTATTTCAATTATATAAAAATATAATGCGGAAAAGAAATAACACAGATACCAGAAATTTTGTTAACGAGGAAACCGCAAATGCAGAAAAACCGCGGGACCTAGTCCATATTAAATATATACTATATTATGCCGCTATAGACACTATCATACTCCAAATTAACTTAGGTCTGGACTGTAGTTGAACCCAAACCAATCTCACACTGATCCAAGGTACAGTTATGATCATACGCCTCTGATCCCAGCAGGATATTTCATACTTGATTCCCTTAGCTGATCTCACCCACAACCAAGAGTTGCTACGACCCAAAGTCGAAGACTTTAATAAACAAATCTGTCTCATACGGAACAGTTTACTGGTAATAGATAAATTTGTCTCCCACGAATAAACCTACAAGTTTTGTTCCGTATTTTGATTAATCAAAGTGAACAGGAACCAATCGACAAAACCAGACTTATATTCCCGAAGAACAGCTGAGTTTCATCAATCACCTTACAATAAACTTAATCGACGCAACGAAGAATATTGGTAAGAAATCGCAAACAATGAGAAAAAGAATTTTGTGACTACTTTTATCTTGCCTATCGGAGATAGAAATCTCAAGCCAATTATTACAATTGTACTCATACGATAGAAAAAACAAGATCAAATCACACAACTACAAGAAAAGTAGTATCGGGGTGGCTTCATAATCCCAATGAAGTCTTTAAGTCGTTAACCTGGTTTTAGAAGAAGAAAACCAAAGGTTAAAGGATAATCGACTCTAGCTTTAGCAAACAAGTATCACACATAATGTGTGAGGATTAGGTTTCCCAGTTCATATAGTCTTTCAAATAAGGGTTTGGAATCAATGTTAGCTTGCTAACAAAGCATTTAATATTCACCGTTAGATGAAAACCTGATTAGATACAAGCTAATATCTCTCAACCGTTAGATCGAAAACTTAGCTTTTCATACACACATGTACTTGACGTTTTGGGTTTGTGTAACCGCACCCAAACATGTACAATGGTTGGTTGAATATTATTCAACCAAATGGTTAGCCAAATGATAACTTTCATATCAATCATATTCTTCTTCACCATAACTAGTCCAAATGACTCAAATTAACTAGTTAGAAAGTTGTTCAATTTCTACGAGATCTCAAGTATTACAAGAGACACAATTGAATCAAAAATGATGTGATTCACTCGAATCATTTCATGAACTATAAAGCCACGGTTTGCAAAAGTATTCCTTAGTAATTTAAGATAAGTTCACGAACAACGTTTTCAGACATAACCTCTTGAGTTCGCGGACTCAAGCTAACCGGTTGAAGTTAATAAAATCCAGCAGAATTTCTCGAGATGAGAACTTCCGTCAGTTCGCGGACTGCACCTGAGCTACAACTTCAGCAGATATTCTCGGGTTCGAGAACTTACACCAGTTCGCGGACTGGGTTCGCGGACTGAGTTGCTGCTCAAGTTCCGGATCCACTTGATCAACAAAGTTCGCAAACTTCGGTTCAAGTGTTAAGGACTTATACATATATGTGTTACCACAACAATGTTTATATCCTACAATGGTTATATAGTCTAAACTCTCATTTGAATCATTGAAACATTCCCAGAGGGCGTTATATAGTTGTTATTCACAAACTATTTTTCGTCAGAGCGATTTCCAAAGTGATTGAAACATAACATGACTTTCGTCACTAAGCAAAGATGAACTTGAATAAAGCGAAAGCTTTACCAACACCCATTTAAAGAAATAGGTAAGCGAGATATACTCAGCTCGAAATGTCACTTGTGCATATTCTTAGTCTATATAGTAAAACGACTTTTGTATCAAGATATGAGATGGAGTAGATAGACTTTTGAGTGATAGATAAGTTCAAGTCTCCACATACCTTTTAGTCGATGAAGATCCACTGGTTCCTTGAGTAGTCCTTCGTCTTGTATTATGATCGCCATGGAGTTCTTGATCTCAACTACACTTTCTATCCTAGTTCGAGACCTTAGCTATAGTAGACTAGAAATCAAGACTTTATAGTTTTGATCACTAAGATTGACAAACATGCTTGAGATAGCAATACATGCGAGTTTGACCGAGCAGTGCTCTAACTGATACTACTTTTCTTGTAGTTGTGTGATCTGATCTTGATATTTTTATCGTAGGAGTACAATTGTAATAATTGGCTTGAGATTTATATCTCCGATTGTAGGACCAGAATATCGCCATGATATTACTTTTGCGAGATTAACAACACTTCTGCGAACATCACCGCGAGTTCTTCAACAACACTTCACGAGTGTCACAGAGTGATTTGAAGAATGACGTAATAGCTGATGAATGAAGAAACATGGGAAGAGTGTGATTATCCTACGATGGTCACAACGCTTGCGAGAATGGACATTATAACTAATGCGATAATATCGCAAGTCAGGTCTGAAATTAAAGGACAACTTAGCTGTCATCCACTATGTAACTATCCTATATAAAGAGACCCAATAGATTCAGAAAGAGGAGGATGTGTTTTTTTGAGTGTTAAGGAAGTCTTGAGGAGAGAAAAAATTCAAGAGAGCGGTTGTATTCTTGATTTCTTCCATTTCTTGTAAACATTTATGAGAATCAAATAATAAAGTGTTGTTTTTAATCTTCAAATATGTCTTAATTATAGTAAATTATTATCAAGGGTGTAGTGTAGGATTTCCTGCAACTACATTTTGGCGCTCAAAAAAGGGATGAATTATTGATTTCCTGAAGAAAAAGATAAGAATTGACATTGTGATTGAGAAGAATTTGGAGTAGATAGTGAAGGATTTTTACGCAATTTCCAACAACTCTTGAAGATTAATGGCTAGAAGAAAAAATACATCAGAACCACCAACAACCGTAAGGAGGAGTAAAAGACTTGCAGGAGGTGAGACAAGTGAAACATGAGAATCTTCAAGGTTCAGAACAATAAGAAATAGAACAAGGAAAGAAGGAGAAAATCAAATTCAACAGCCGAATCAACAAACACCAATACAAGATAGAGCCATGGATTATGACAGAGTGAGTGTGCATACTTGGCGATCAGATTCGATGGAAGAAGCAGAAGATCGACAATTAAGAAATAAAAGAAGAGAAGAAAGAAACCGAGAAGTAAATGGAGGATTAATACATGGAGATGATGGAAATGAAACATTAGAGGTTTTAAGACAACGAATACAAGAGGAAAGGAGGTTAAAGGCGGAAGAACGTGCGAATCTAACAAGATAATCATGAGTTAAGAATGAAGAATTTGAGATTACAAAGTAGGAGATCAAGAAGTACTGCTAGATCAAGTTCAAGATCATTTAGAGAAGAACCAAGGTGAAATTCCCCTATGAGAAATGCTGGAGCAAATATCCGAGAGGAAATGCAAAATCCAAATGAAGAACAACATCACGGAGAAGAAGAGATGATTGTTGATCGCTACGTTCCACACGGTAAAACTGTGAATGATAGACATGATAATATAAATCAAGAGCGTGGAAATAAACAAGATGGTGAAGAAAATCGAGAAGAAGGTAGAAGAATATTACATGGGCGATAACTCCAAAGAAATCAAAGAATCATTGAGGAGGAAATTGAGAGGCATTATGCTGAACAAGCACGTCTAGCATGCGAGAGAGAAAGATTAAGAGCAGAAGTTGAAGAATAAGAGTTTCAAGAAGCAATACGGCAGAATAATCATGACAATCGAGAAAGGATACAAACACAAAATCACCAAAGCAATAATATCAATGAGGAGTATGACAGAATACAAAGAAGAATAGAAAGACAGCGAGGAGAAATGATGATGAATGAAGAAACTCGAAGAGAAGAAATTGGAAGGAATAATAAGTTGCGAATTCAAGAAGGAGATGAAGAGGAAAATCGCAGGAGAAGGCAGAATGAAGATGCTGAAGAAGAAACACAAAATCTCGCAGGACAAGAAAGACACGAGCGCAGAAGGAGAGAAGCTGCACTGAAAAGACCAATTAAACAAAACTCAGCTGGGAATGAACAAATTTTAAGAGAGTTAGCAAAATGAGGGGAATGTTGAATAACAGAAAAGAAAGAGGCAGAAGGCAACTTGATAAAGCCATTGAAGAAGCTGCGAGAACTCCATTCACTCCAGAAGTACAATTAGGAGGAATCCCTCCAAAATGCAATTTACCAGCATTAACAGTATCTTCGATGGGACTACCTGTGTTGTTCAACATGTCAAGGCTTATGTTCGGTGTATGCTACAATGGGAAAACCATGATGCTGTATTATGAAAATACTTTGCATCTAGTTTAACTGGAGAGGCGTTAAAATGGTTCGAAGGCTTACCTAAAAATATAATAACTTCTTTCGATTATTTGCAAGCTACATTTCTGGGAGTATATATAAGCAACAATTCTTGACAGCCGGTATTGAAGATGTGTTTGGGTTAAAACAGAGGATTGGCGAGAGTCTAAAACACCTAACCATAAGATGGAAGACAATGTGCAGTGAAATGGCAGGAAGACTGGATGAGAGATACATCATTTTATCTTTCATTAATGTAATGTTCGCAACCAATCTGTTGTACATACAAATTTTCATAATCAAAAATACCATCACAATGACTGAGCTAAGAGAACTACAAGACGAATACATTGCTTTGGATGAGAAACAAAATGAGATGGAATCTTATCCAGTCGCAAACACCAGCTCAACAACGGCAAACGTGAGTTTACTTCCTAAAATGATTAACAATGTGGCGAGCACCTCACAACCACAACAAGAGAAAGTGGTTATTGAAAACCAGCAGAAGTTTGGAGCCATGGGAAGCCGAGATCAAGAGGAGTATGAAAGAGAAAGGAATTATTACAATCGCGGTGGAAATAATAAAATTCAAAGACTTGACCAACCGCAAGAAACTTATGGCAGTCAGAAGCAAAATAATTTTAAAGGAAAAGGGAATCAAAGAGTAATATAGGAAGAAATTAAGATGCCACCCCTGAATGCTTGCATAGAAAAAATTTGGAGGCTATTATTCTGATGGAAAATATACCATCCCCCTGGAATATAGGAAAAGAGCCACGTCAAAATAATCGAAGTCATGAATTTCGTCTTTATCATCATTTTCATGGACATTCAATAAACGACTGCAGAAACGTAAAAAGAATAATTTTAAGGATGATTGATCATGGAAATTTAAATTATTTTCTAATAGGATATCCGCAATCTCAGTAGTTACCACCAGCACTAGATATTCGCAGAGTGAATATTGTAAAATGAGAAGAAACATTTGTGATAGAGGTTGGAGCCAAGGCGAAGAATTTGTTCTGTAATTCCATCGTACATTCATACAAAACTATTGAGGATTTCCACAACAATGTTCTAAGAAGAGTCTTCGCGAGAGACGCAGATGGAAGAGAGATAATGAATATTGCGAGAGCCTCGCCATTAGAGGAGTGGCAAAAGCAAACTATTTCCTTCACTGCGCAAGAAGTACCAGAGCCTGGCGAGATGCATGACAACCCACTGGTGGTAAGGTTAGAAATAAAGAAGAAGAAGATGAAGAAAACGATGATGATGAAACAGAGGACTTGTGGGAAATTAACAGAGTTCTAATAGATACTGGAATTCAGTTGATATCTTATTTTATCATACTTACAGAACCATGGGTGGAAAAGACGAGGATGTGATACCATCAACCTATAAGATCTATGGTTTCAACGGCACTGCCAACAAGCCCAAAGGGGAAATTACAATGCGAATTCCATTAAAGGGGTTATCTTCTAAGATTCTATTCTGCGTTGTGGATATTGAGTCACCTTATAATGCCCTTATTGGCCGACCTTGGCTACATGGGATATTAGGTGTGGCGTCAACCTTTCACTAATGTATTAAATTTCCTCATCCTAATGGTGTTGGAATAATAAAGGGAGACTGGGCTGATGTGAAGAAATGCTATGAAATTGATATGGAATCTTGCGAAGAAATGGCAGCAAAGAACATAAACTGGAAACGAAACATCAAGCAAAAACAAAGACGTGATAAGCTGATGGTTGATACAATAGAGCGGTGAGAGGATGGAATACTACGAAATTAACATGAGTTGCAAACTGTAAATGGCGAGCATCTCGCAGATGGAGAGAAAACAACAAAACGCAACAAAAGGAGAGAAGCAGAAGATAGTAAGTAAAAAGGAAAAATGAAGAAATTTAAGAAGTTCATGAATGATTTGTTGAAGAACTCGCAAGACATTTGTTGAAGAAAATATTTCAAAAAGATATTTTGTTTGAATGAAAGAAATGAAATTGAAAAATTATACAAGAGTTGAAATGCAAATAAGGAGAAGATCAAAGAAAACAAATTTCATCAGAATTGCAATTTTCGCAAGAAACGCGAATAAAATTTCGCAGATACGTAAGAATAGGACGAACCTATATGGCGTACACCCTAGTTCGAAGATACAATTTCGCAAGAGGCAAATGTAAGACCTAAAGTGCATCATATAAGGGGGTATCTCTTTGCGTGGATCAGGGATAAGGTTATACCGCTGCTGGAACCTGAGTCATGGAGACTGGGGTCCATCTCTTTGAGATACCTATCCAGGAGAGATACTTTGGATTTCCAACTATATAAGGTAATACCCTGGTTGGACGACTGAATATCTCTTCTAAGGGGTGCAGAGTATGACCAAGGTTCCGAGGTACACGGTTGAGCCAAGGATGCCCGGGATGGATGAACCTACCCTGGCCATTCTTGGTAAGTCTTGGCTATGATGCACTCGGCCTCAAGAAAACCCCACTTAGGGTACAGTCTCGTAACTATAAGCCATATAGGCATAAAGGATAAGAGGTTGCGAAAACAACTGGTTGTTGTTAATACTGGATGGGAGGAGCTAGTCTTGTATGGCCGATGTGCCCTCCTTGAAGGGGCAACCAGGGGGGATTAAGGGAGGTACCCTCCATTAGGGAGCTGATAATTGTCTTAAGACGGCAATGTCATGGGGCTTTGCATTCGCAAGAAAATTTAGGCATGTCATATTGTCGCGTGACAAATACATAGGCAACAAGCCATAAGAAAAATTTAAGATGAGATCAATGGGTTTTTACATGAAATTGTAAAGACGTCCTGTGATTTCATCGCAAGACGGAAATGTCATGGGGATTTGTTCTCGCAAGGAACTTAGGCCTGTCATATTGTCGCAGACATTTGACAACATATGTATAAGGCAAGATCAATGGGTCTTTACATGCGAATGTAAGGACGTCCTGTGATTTTTTCGCAGAAAAAAACGTGGCGAAATAAGACCTTTAATTAGGAAGGAAAATTAATACCACAAGAGATTAACACATGACTGCAAGATTATGGTTGCGATATTTGCACGATTTTATTAAAAATCTAATATACCCAATATTTTATATTGCAGACGAATAACAGAGGCAAGTATGGGAATGAACAGAGCGATAATATTGTTATTCATCTTTACATAACAGATTTACGTACAGATAGCTAAAAATGCATAATTATATTACTTAACCATATTGCACAAAAGAAATTGTGTTTTAATATATGCATGAAGAGATAAGAAGAAGTTCATACACTAGAGAACATTAGAAGCTGGAGAAATTCGCAGCAAGTATATTACAAATAGAAAAGAATAAATGTACAGATATTACAGGGAAGAATATAAGAAATATAATTAGATCCATCGTTGTCTTCGCCGGATTTCTTTTCTTCATCTCCACCACCTTCATCATGATCTTCATCTTCTTCATAATCTTCAGCTTCGCTATCAGAAATAACAAGATCAGGGACATTTTGTGGAACTTCATGCAGAATGTCAGGAAACTCAGAATGAGGAATTTGATTATCATCGCAGACCAATTTAATGGAGTCATTGCGAACACCAACAAGAGTGTTACTAAAATTCATTCTCATAATTTATAATTGTTCCTTCAATCTTGAATACTTTTCATTGCGAGAAGCTAGAGTTTTTGCGAGCACTCCCTTATCATCTTCAAGTTCTTTAACTCTGACAGAGTATCTCTTTTCAACTCCTGCGAGTACAGAATAGCAAATCAGTAATTTAGTAGCAAACTATAAAAGACGAAAGACCAATGAGAATGAATAATTAGAAACCTTCTGCTTCAGAAATCATGTTTCTAATCAAGGCTGCTTGTTCAGTATGAAGACTAACATCTACACCTAGATTATTTCTGGCATTATCAAGAACTTTCGCAGCCCAAGAAAATTCTTCATCATTGCTAATAAGAAGACAAGATCGAACTTGGTTCTCTCTCGCAAGAATATCTCTACTTTCGCCGATAAGTCTATCCCTCTCAATTTTAACATCAGTGAGAATTTTATGGAAATATGCTAGGGCTAGAGCACCAGTTTTAGCAATAAGATCTTTCTCATCAATGAGATCACTATTCTTACTTCTCAATCTATTAGTTTCTTCTTTCGAATCAAGATAAAGACGCTTAAACTTATTGGCTAAGCCCAAGTTGAATCTGTGCTCAATTTTTAAGAGACGAAGTTTGGATTTAAGTTCATCTATGGAAAGGGATCTAATTTGATCATCTGAGAAACTACTTAAAGAACTATTTAGACAAGCAAGAAGGGTATCCTCATCTACAGGTTCAGGGAAAGATCGAAGGAGTGTAGCCTTATCAGTAAGGTCATAAATATCTGCAAAAATGGTTACTTGAATGAGCCAAAATAAGGCAAAAGAATTAAAAGAAAAGAAGGAAAAGTTTATACCATAGAGTTGATGATTAGCCTTTTCAAGATCAGAAATCTTTTGTTTATCACTTGAAGCATCAATTTCTAATTGATTATTCTTATTGCGAAGCTCAGCAACCTTAGCTTCTAATTCTCCTTTACTCTTGCGAAGATCAATAGATTCAGATTCCAACTGTTCCTTTTGCTTGCGAAGATCTGCATATTTAGACTTTAAATTTTCATTTTTGTTGCGAAGGTCAGCGCGTCTTTTCTCCAAATCTAAGGCAGCGATAAAAGAAGCTCTTCTAGCCTGAGAAGAAATGTAAAAATTGCTAAAACAGATATAGCTTAAAATATAAGATATAAAGAAGAGGCAAAGAAGTGAAAACATACCAAAATGCTAAGTGAATTCAAAAGACTGGGAGTCAGCGATCTCGAGATTCCTTGGAAATAATCATTGTCAACTAATAGGGAAGCATCGCAAACCTTTGAGAGAGCTTGAGATACTTCATTAACAGCTTCATCTCCATAATAATTTGAAATGCCATGCGTGACAATCGCCAAAAATCTTAGATAATTGGGTAATAGGAGATTCAGGAGAAGAGGAATCCTTCATAGGAGAGATGTCATTATTATCTTCATCTTCATCATCATCAGCATCATCGTTACTCGGATTTTATTCGTTAGATTGAGGAGTTGAAGAAGAAGAGAGTTGGGTTTTTCTTCTCTTCAAGGGAGGAGCACCAGATTTCTCTCTGCAAGGAGCAGTAGAATTCTCTTTGAGAGGGGCAGTAGATTTACCCTTGCGACCAACTGTGGATTTCTCTTTAGTTCTCGCAGGTTTCACAGGCTCTCTTTCTTCAATTTCTTGAGAACACAGATAAAGATAAGAAATAGAGGCAATAATATATTGTAAAAAAAGTTATAAAGAAATATTTCTTACTTCATTTATGAGATATTTGAGAGCTAAGTAAGTAGCAGGTTTCCCTAGCTTATCGTAGCTGGCTTTCAACCTTTCAATCTGATAAAAAGGAAATAGTCAGCGAGAATCTAAAGACATGAAGAAATTAATAATGGTAATTTATTATGAAAAGGATTAAGAAAACATACTTCTTTATTTCTCTCAGGCCAGTTGAATACCCACATCTGGTATTCTGTGAGATTCGCAGGTAAAGTATGGGTACCAGAGATATATGAACCTCTAAAATTAGAGGGAAGATCAACCATTTGTCATCATTGGAATGGCGAGGGCCTTGATTAGTACTAGTATGCCAGTCGATATCCAACATAAGAATTTTGTCTTTCTCAATATCATCTTTATTTTGCAAGCGGACACCCCAGCATGTGCTATCCCTCTTCATGGGGATTATGTCATAGTTTATGAAGAAATTATCTACAGTATATATTGCGGGAATAATTGGAAGATCCTTGAATTTAGGATTCTTCGCATTATCAGGGTAGCGAGATCCTTTATCTGCACTGCGAGTAGCATACTCTGATAGGTGTAGAATACACCGTATTTACTATCCATAAAGTTTATGCTTTCTTTGTTATTTTTCTTGTAAATTATGTATTTACGCATGTTTTGAGTTTTATAGCTACTTGGAGTCGCATGAAGGAAAAGAAGGAGAAATCATTCAATTTGAGCCGAAAAGGGCAAAGAGGTCATTTCATAGGTGAACAATATTGGAAGCCCAGCTAACGATAAGGGACAACCTATTTAAGTGTTAAAATCACCTGGTTAAATACTCATGGCACCCATTACTAAAGAGGAAAGAAATGGGGCGTATCCAGCAGTAGGGTGTTTTATCCGGCCTTCACTCTTCACCCTAAAACCGAGAGATATTTCTCATTCTCTCATTCTGTTCCACCCACCTGAAATAAAAGAGGAGAACAGTAGTGGCTACTATTATTGTGAGATTGATATCCAGAAGAATCAAATCGAGAATTAAAGTTTTAAGAAGAAAATAAGATGGTGGAATTTCGTTACTACAAATGTCCGAGAAGAAATTGTTAGGGTTTCGATGGATGAATAATTTGAAGAACGACGCTGTGATATCGAGAAGATGGGTTTATATGAGGATTAAGGCTGGTGATAATCGAAGGGTTTGATGTTGAATAGAGAGAAGAGATGAAGCCGCTCATGTTAAACCAAGAAATTGAGATTGAATATGCGAAACAATAGATTGAAATTGGTAGAAGTTGGAGGTCAAATTGACATTGAAGCGAGAAGAAGGTGATTTTCCATGGGTTCTGTGATTTTGGGAATGAGAAATTGATAAATGAACTGGTGTTGTTGGGTTACAGTCGGATTGGATTTTGGGTTCGTGTATGAGTTTTGGTGGTGGTCACTGCAATTGAAGAGTGAAGTAATGTGTTGGTGGTTGATTCGAGATTCAATTTAAGGAAGATGTTGTTTCTGTGAGATTTCAGAATCAAGAAAAATGGGTTCGAGTATGATGATTTATCAGATGGGTTTGCTGAGCCACGGGACTGTTGTTGCAGCTGATTCAAGAAGACAACGTGGTCTTTGGTGATAAAGAATTGAGCTCGATGAAGAGGTGCAAGTGAAGCAGCTGAAATAATGGTGCATTGAATGAATGGAAGTGTTGAATTAGATGTATGTTAGGATTGTGCAGGAAATGGAGCTAAAATTGGCCTGGGAGATGCCCTAAATATAAACGAAACTCTGCCGGATTTTATTCCCAGCGAGTTAACTCAGTGAGCCCATTAACTGATCCAGCCGTGCAACTCAGTTGAGTAAGCCCAGTTAGCCAAGTAAGATGCTGACTCGACGGCTAACTCAATCTCTCCCTTGACCCATTGACTGACGGTCTGACCAGACTGACCGTTAACTCTAACGGTTGACTGACGGAATATTCCCTTACCGGGGGATAATCTCATATGACCGGTGGTGACGGATTCCGGCCTATTTCCGGACAAAAACCCAGTTTTCCGGCAAACCAAAAGTTGCAGAATTTTGTGTGGATTTCTCTCATGGGATGTGAAGACTTGGACTTTGAATTGGATGAAGAATTTGGTTTGAATATGGAAAGAGAAGATGGGAGATTTGAGAAAGGCTTGGATTTGGAAATTGAAGTGCTAAAGGAAAGGGATTCTATTCCTTGGAAGATATGGAGAGCATTGAATCCTATAAATAGAGAAGTTCTCTACTTTTCTATACACACTTACACACACTTTTGTGCACAGCTTTGCACACTTCTACACACACAATACTTTTCTTTTCTTTATTCTTTGTGTGAACTCTTAGCATGAGTAACTAATTTGATTGAGGATGAATTCCTAGTTCTTAACATGTTTTGAGTTTTGTTTCAAATCTACTTTGAATTTTCACATGATTATCGTTTGTTTTTACTAATAGGAATGTTTATACATTCATGATTGATTGATAGATTGTTTAGGTGCGCAACTAAATTGATTTGTTAATTGATTATAGCTAGTGAAAGTTAGGGGATAAGTAATCGTTTCTTGACTCTTTACATAAGTAGCAAACACGAGACCTTGCGGAGGGATTCCGTGGAGCAATTGTGTGTAAGAACAACGTTAGCAAGCGGACCTTGATCTAAGAGTCTAACTACTAATATCAACCTAATAAATTCATAAATCTTAATGCATTTAACTAAATTACATCTTGAGTGATCTACTACTTGGTGGTTTGGTGAATAGAATCCGGTAGTCGAGAACTTCCGTATCCGGTGATATAAGGGATTTAGGGGTTAGCACTGATCTAGCTGCTATACCTACGGTTGGTGATAATCTGTGACTAATAAAAAGTGAAAAAGAACATAACTTGAATCATTGTTTTGCAACAAAGAAGGATTCCTTGATCTATTCTCTCTTATTGATTTCAATTTACACTTTTAATTGCTTTGTTTATTTTATTTACTTTCTTAAATTCTTAACCAATACCCCCCTTTGTGTGACAATTTTACAACTAGAATCTCGTGCTCCTCGTGGGATCGACCTTGACTACCATATATTACTTGTTAATTAGGTAGTAAAATATTAATTAATTTGTTGTAGTTACGACACCATACCAAAATTGGCGCCGTTGCCGGGGAGTAATTGCTAATTGGTTTGTTATTTATTTTGGCTTAAAGGTTTTGTGGGTATATCTCTCGTAAGACATCACGAGACTATAACTCGTCTACTAGGGACACCTATGGGTTTAAAGGCATGTTATTCATGCTAAGAGTAACCGTATCCTCACGACATGGAGTTGTATTTTATTTTTGTTTTGTTTACTCGAGGACTAGCAAAGTTTAGGTGTGGGGGAATTTGATAGGTGTCTAAAAACACCTCTCTAAGTATCGATTGGTTATGCTTTCTTATCTAGTTTTCTTGCGAAATTGTGTTATTAGCTTTCTTTTATATTTTATGGGAATTTTGGAGCTTTTTCCGAAAAGAACAAAAAATCGTCCAATTTGCCAAAATAAGTGGGCATGAAGAAGTAACCAGCTGATATCCGTTATGAAATACTGGAGGCGGTCAAGGCACAATGGCAAGAATTCGTATGCATTAATGATGTTTGTCACGATCCAAATAAAGTTAGTGCTGAGAGGCACTCATGGGATTAACATCAGCCCGATTTACATGTTGGGCTTGAAGACATGTGACTGATGGACCACAAAGTTTTGAAGTGAATAGTTCATGAACGAAGAGTCTGGAGGTTTCTGTTAGAGATATGATGAGAATGGAGCTACTGACGTTCGTCGACGCTGTTTCTAGTCTGCAGCTGAGAGTAAGACTCTGTGAATGGTGATTATCGGCAAAGAAGATTGAATTGTTACTGGAGATACGGACCGAAGTGAAGCTGTATCCGTGGAAGTTTCCAGTGAAGACATAGAAGGAGCTGAGCTCATGAACTGATGGTAGGTTAAGCCGTGGGTGCGTACACAAGGGGTTTTAAAGAAGGGCTGCAGTAGCTATGGTTTTGCTGCCATGATCGTTAAAGGATATAAGAAGATAACCGGTGATGTTGTTGCCCATATGGTGGAGCTCAAGTCTGCCATGTTTGTAAAGACTAAGATAAGTTACCGTTGTGGTTTGTTGAGACTTTGGCTGGCAGTAAACAAGATGGAGAGAGTCTGATGGCGCGTTGGCGGTGATTGAGCTGTTGGATGCTGATGTTGACAGTCATTGGACGAAATGGCATGCATGTCTGTGGTGACTGATGAGAGAAGCTAGGGACGGTAGCTGTTGTTGGGAAAAGGACTTCACGGATATTGTTGCATTGATGGCATGGAACTTTGGAAAAGAGATGAAGCTGAGCTCGTGAGTACATGAGCAGTGATGCTGCTGACAAGTTGGAAAGATAGCGAGAGAGCAGTTCAGGAAATGGTGTTAACGGGAGAAGCTCGAGTGTACGCAGATTATGGCATGCATGGCGATGAGTAATGGATGGAAGAGATGTTATGTGTGGTGGTTTTGCCGGTAGTTGAAGTCACAGGGAAGTTCGAAGTTGTGATATTACTCGAGATGAAGAAGATCGGGACTACTGCTGTTAGGGGGAGAACGAGTAAGCTGAGGATATGGAGTTACGGACAGGGTTTTGTTGGTTCGACCTGAAGCTCGATGATGCTGGAAGACGTGAGTGATGATTGGATGACGAGATGAAGCTGTGTTGCTTTGGTAAGTTACAAAGTGGGCCGGATCTTGACAGGCTAATGAAGAAATGAGATGGGCTTATACAGCTGCTGCACGAACCCAATAGGCTATTGAGCCAAATTTTACACGAACAGAATTAAGGGTGGTGCGGCTACTTCAAGTATTGGAAGGACTTTGAAAACCTTTTTGCACGTGGTTATGCACGGGACTAAGGAGGTGCACTCTCCTATTTTTGCTAGGTTTTCTAGTTTTTTCAAGAGGAGGTGCACTTTCCTATTTTTGCTAGGTTTTCTAGTTTCTTAAAGAAGAGGTTACAAAACTCTATATATAGAGAAGCCTAGAGACAATTTTAGATATCTTCTTTTCACCATTTTTCTCCCCCTTAGGGGGAGAACTATCTCTTTTCTATATTCATTTTATTGTAAGGATGAATTCAAAGTTCTAATTGTGAAGCTCAATTATTTACAAGTTTGTTTCAAGTTTTAAATTGATTAATTGTGGATTGTTTTTACCATATCGAAGGTTTATGATTGGTTCTTATATTGGTTTGGGTGCGCAACCAGATTAGTTTATTAATCATTATAATGCTAGTAGAGAGTTGAGTCGACCCGTAATTGTCTCTTAACTCCTACATAAGTAGAAATCGCAAGACCTTACGGAGGGATTCTGTGGAGCAATTGCGAGTAAAGACAACACCAGTAAGTGGACCGAGCGTACCGAGTTTAACTGCTGGGATCAAACCTAAATTCATAAATCTTAATGCGTTCTGGGAATTACATCTTGTAGTCGAGCGCTTCCGTGTCAAGGTGGTTCTTTTGAATAGAATCCGGTAGTCGAGCGCTTCCGTAGCCGGTGATATAAGGAGTTTTTGGGATTGCTAAGCGTACCTGCTTTCCTACGGTTGGTGACAATTGATTCTAACAAGAGTAAACGGGTACAATGTTGAGTTAACAGTTAGTAACGGCGAAGGATTTCTTCAATATCTTTTTCTTATTATCCTTTTTATCCTTCTTTTATATTTTCGCCGATTTAAATAACATATCAATTGCATTACTCTTCGTGGGAACGATCCTTACTACCGCTATATTATATTTAATTAGTGGGAAATATCTTTTTATTTTGTTGAGTAAACGACGCTCACCATACTCCACCAGCAGACGGATGTAATCCCTACCCAGTTGATATATGGCTCGCGAGAATTTTGGATGAGAAAGTATCTCATAGAATAAAGGAAGTTCAGGATTGTAAAGAGGAATAGGAAGACCAGCTTCAAGTTGACCTAGCGAGACTATAATCTTCTCGCGAGAACTTGGATGATCAGAAAATAGTTTAACAGAAAGTTCAGCTTTAGGGTTTTGATCAGGGAAGGTGGATAAAGAAAAATCTTGATCCTTAAACTTCTTCTGCATTTCCTCAAAGGAGATCATATATTTACGACCAGCGGGAGCCATTTTTAATACAGTGAGTATGGGAATGATGAAAAGGATAGAATAAGATTGGAGGAAAAGATGCAACAGTAACATATGCGGAATTTACGGAAGAACAACAAAATTGCAGAGAAATTGCAGAGAGATAGAAAGAAGAAAGTAAAAAGAGGGAAAGAAAAGAATGAAAGAAGTATTTATAGAAGAAGAAAGTTCTCGAGAAGATGAATGTAATTAATGCAAAGAAAGGACGTGAACGGTCAGATCACAACGGTTTAAAAAGACGTGTCAAAATTGAATGGAAGAAGAAGTACGTGAAAACATCTGGCAAAGAATACATAAACGTGTCAAAGCAGAAGAGCGCAAAAAGATAAACTGCTACGGCATTATAAAAGATTCAATTCTCATGATCTTTCCTCCTTGGCAGAAAAGACATGAGATATAGGACCAGAATATCACCATGATATTACTCTTGCGAGATTAACAACACTTCTGTGAACATCACTGCGAGTTCTTCAACAACACTTCATGAGTGTCACAGAGTGATTTGAAGAATGACGTAATAGCTGACGAATGAAGAAACATGGGAAGAGTGTGATTATCCTGCGATGGTCACGACGCTTGCGAGAATGGACATTATAACTACTGCGATAATATCGCAAGTCAGGTCTGAAATTAAAGGATAACTTAGCTGTCATCCACTATGTAACTATCTTATATAAAGAAACCCAATAGATTCAGAAAGAAGAGGATGTATTTTTTTGAGTGTTAAGGATTGAGGAGAGAAAAAAATTCAAGAGAGCGGTTGTATTATTTATTTCTTCCATTTCTTGTAAACATTTCTGAGAATCAAATAATAAAGTGTTGTTTTTAATCTTCAAATATGTCTTAATTACAGTAAATTCTTATCAAGGGTGTAGTGTAGGATTTCCTGCAACTACGCCGATAGCCAAGATATAAAAGTAATCACAAACATCTTCGTCTCATCGTTTGTGATTCCACAATATCTTTTTTCGCTGCATCGATTAAGACTATTGTGAGGTAATTGATAAAACTGAGCTGTTCTTTGGGAATATAAGTCTGGTTTTATTGATTGGTTCCTATTCACCTTGATTTATCAAAAGACGGAACAAAACTCATAGGTTTATTCGTGGGAGACGAATTTATCTATCTTGTTTGTGTGAGAAAGATTTGTTTGCTAAAGTCTTCGAGTTTGGGTCATATTAACTCTTGGTTGTGGGTGAGATCATCTAAGGGAATCAAGTATGCAGTATCCAGCTGGGATCAGAGGCGTAGGAGCATAACTGTACCTTGGATCAGTGTGAGATTGATTGGGGTTCAACTATAGTCCAGACCGAAGTTAATTTGGAGTAGGCTAGTGTCTGTAGCAGATTAATACAGTGTATGTTTAATCTGGACTAGGTCCCGGGATTTTTATGCATTTGCGGTTTCTTTGTTAACAAAATTCTGGTGTCTGTGTTATTTCTTTTCCGCATTATATTTTTATATAATTGAAATAATACAGGTTGTGCGTTTTTCAATCGATTAGAATATCCGACCTATTGGTTGTTGATATAATTGATTGACACTTGGATATTGGTCTTTGGTACCATCCAAGTTATCTCTCTTTGATTAGACTCGCGAATCATATTTGGTTGAGTAAATCAAATCGAGAGATTGAGATAATAACTCCTTAAGTATTTTCTATTGATTGAGTCTAGTTGATTCTCTAGAAAAACAACTCGGAGTTATCCATACAGATTCCTAATCGAAATATTGGGTGAGGTTGTTAGACCCCTGCTTTTTCAATTGGTATCAGAGCAGGCAAACACGTTTAAGACCTTACAAGTCTGTGTTGGTGGAAATCTGGGTCTGTGGACAAAATCTCTGTTGCGCATACCAAAATGCCTCCTAAAGCTTTTGATCATGTCAAGTGTCTTGGAAATACCT
Source organism: Papaver bracteatum (assembly GCA_023529315.1). NCBI lineage: Eukaryota > Viridiplantae > Streptophyta > Magnoliopsida > Ranunculales > Papaveraceae > Papaver > Papaver bracteatum. Next base: position 3,607,715 of record JAJJWX010000603.1, read on the forward strand.
CAAAGGATTACTCCTTAGTTGATTCTTTCGAATCCCGAGGTAAAAAGAATGTTCAATGTGATAATGACATTTCTTCCTCTCATGAGGTATGTGACACTCAGAAGGAAAGTTTTAAAAGGAGCTCACCAGAATTTCAAAACATACAGCTGAAGATATTGATTTTATTAATCATGATCAGCTCATTGATGAATTTGAAAAGTCTCTTGATCGAGAACGTGAACTCTATAATATCATAAAGTCCTTCTCTAAGAATATTGAGAAACTCCTTCAAGAAACTACTCTTCAATGTGAAAAGATTAGTGCTCTTGAGGATATTATTAAAGAGGACTCAATTAGATAAAAATGTTTGCTCGAGACTCATTCATCAGATCTCAATAAACTTCATGCTGAAAAATACAAACTATGTGCATCTCTTACTCTAGCCCATGAACAATGCAAATCCTTGGAAAAGGAAAACTCTGTCTTAAGGAGAAAATCCTTTGTACAAACTAACTCTCGTGATGTTCTGAACAAGACAAAGTATTATCCAGAAGAAGATTGTGTCAAGGAAAGTTTACATAATTTGCAATCTTCTCATATGGATATGGAATTTAAACAGGTGCCAGTTATTTCTTCTCCTCCTCGAATCTGTACTTTTTGTGGGAAACAGAATCACTATGCTATCCATTGTTTTGCAAGAAGGGATTTTTTTTCTAAGCTTCGTAATTTACTTATCTTCACTATTAATGGAACAAAGAGTCAGTCGACTAACGCAGTGAATCATATGCCTACAAGAAATCAGAAACCTTATAAGAATGATCTCTACTCTAGAAATTAGTACAGGGCTCAAGTGCATTCTGGCATAAATTCTTGTGTTGCTAACAAAAGCACTTCCTATACTTATAAAGATGTTTATGATAAATCTAAATATAGAACATAGATTCCCATCCACTCTGATCCTCTTAATTCAATTGGAAGAGGTCCTATATTTAGTCCTTCTAATAAGTATGCTAATCAAGCAGTGGCTCATCTTTTTAGAAAGAGCACAAATCAAAGACAGAAGAATAAAAAGGAACAACATTCATTTGATGAGCTAAAGGATGATACTTGTGTAAAGTAATCACAAGGTTGAATATCTCACATACAAAAATCCTAGTTGTGAGAAACTTGAATAGGTATACTCTGTAGTTGTGTGACTCAAATTATCTAGCTAATCTCTTATCGTTTTTAGAAGGATAATTAGTCAAACACTGGTCATGATTTTTTTTTTCTCTTGATGTTCCTTGTCGAATCTTATCTTTGAACAGTATAAGTTTTTTTCTCTTTCCATGCAGAGTTTTGCGAAAAACCATATTACGGGCTCACGTACGGGTTATTCCTTAAAACCTATCCCGTAAACCCAAAATATCTCGAGTTTTTCTTTATATACCTATCATATTGAGTTATTCTTTTTATCAATGGATTCTTCTTCTTCCTACTCATTGAATTTACCTAAAGATGTCATTGATAAGGCGATATATTGCAAACTCGATAAAGAGAAGGAAACTCTTGTTGATAATGAAGGTTTCCTTCCTCAATCCTCTGAGTCACTTTATGATATATAGGAGATTGAAGAGATTTCATCAGATGTAGTTCTCGACTTCCTGAAGAAATTTGAGAAAGCAAAGCAGTAACTTGTTGATACAATGAAGAGTCTTGATGTGGTAAGAACTGAGTTGAAAAAGGTTAAGTCTGACCTTGATCTCATGAAAAACCGTATTAGAGAACTTCCCAATAAGGATATCCTCTTCAAAGGTGCAGAGGATGCTTCGATTCACAAGCTCCAAGACCTTAAGACTCGAGAAGGTCCTGAACTGTCTATTTGACTTTAGTTCTCTGTGGCATGGAGGTTTTGTTTAGCTTGTTTTTGATTCACTTTTGTTTAGAAGAATAACTAGTGTCTTGGAATAGCCATTAATGTGATTACACATAGTTATATCCAATGTTTTCATCTTCTTGTTTTTAGATTTTTTTGTTTAAAAATTCTAAGTTTGTTTGGAAGATGATGGTTGCAGTATTAATCTTTTGATTTTATATATTGCAATATTTTGATGGGATATGTTGTTTACGTCCGTGAACTTGATTGTCCCATATTTTGTCAAAAGTAAAGTCGTTCGTGAATTGATATGCAAATATTGATAAAAGGATGAATAGACTTTTAACAAACACAAAAGTTAAGCATATATTGTCAATTATTGATGTAATATAGGTTAAAATCTTTTGTGATTCAAGGATTATGTCTATTGTGTGTCATTGTGCAAATGGTGATGAAACATAGAATGAATCCTTGTGTTATCCACGGTATAGATCCTTATTGATCCATTTTTTATGTATTACCGTGAAGGCTCCATTATGTATCTCATGTTGAGTACGATACAACTGAGTCGATTTCTTATTGGCATGGTTGGTTGTTCCATGAGATGTTATATGTTGAGCATTAATAACTAAATTAATCAACTTGTGTGGTTGTTTAGTTTGTATTCCATAAGTTTTCTTATGTTGGGTACATGTACGGTTAAGGTTGTCATGTTATGATAATCTTAGTCGGGGTTCCATAATCTCTTATGTTGAGCCCAAATGAACTAAATCAATCATCTAGTATGGTTATTTAGTTAGCACTCCGTAAGTTCTTCTCATGTTGAACATAATTGACTAGGATGGTTATTTTTATGATTAACTTAGTCATTGCTCCATAGATATTCTTATGTCGAGTGTGGCCAATTAAATTGATTACTCTTGAAATTAGTTTGGTTGAGTATGACAATTAGATTATTTGCAAGTTTTCTTGTTATTAATTTAATTAATTTTTAAGTCTCCATAAGTTTACTTGTGTTGAGAATATTTAATCAAATTAATCTTGGTCCGCTTTGGTTAATTTGATTGAATATTTCTTGTTAGATTCCAAATTCATACTTGTATATAATTTGTTGAGTCTAAAGAAATCCTTCTTTTCTTTTGAAATTAGGGTCGCTCTTGTTGTTCCTTAGGGAATGACATATTATGGGGGAGAGTTCTTTTGAACTTGTGCTTAATTGCCAAATCTTTGTGGGGAGTGCGGCTGTGGAATATTGGAGGGGTTATCTTGCGTCTTTATAAACTCCTTGATGAATGCATTTAGCTTCGGATTTCTGATTGCATCTAAACAAGATGATACATATTTAATTTTGGTCATGAAATGTCTCTTACGGAAATTTCATTAGAATCCCGTTCTTGTACCTTTTCCAATTTTATTAACAAAAAGGGGGAGAATTAATTATAGTTCACACTACAAATACATATGGTTTTCGGATCATTATGTAAGGGGGAGTGGTTTCCATGTGAGATGGAGTATTGACTAAGGGGGTGTAGTTGCAGAATAATCTACAACTACACCCTCAATAGAATTAGTAAAAACTCAAGAAGTTCTTGATGGTGAATGATAACTTTCTTATTAATTCTCTTAGTTGATTACATAGAATTATCGAAATGGAACTAGAATAGTTACAACTTTTTCTATTCTCTTTCCTAAGATAATTTCTTACACTCATTAAAAGAACCTCCCGAATTTTACATTTGAACTCCTATTTATAGTAAAACTTATGCAGCTGTATATGAATTGCGAAGTATCGCAATTCATCCTCGCAAAATTATTTCATCCTCGCAAAACTTCATATTTCTCCGCGCTACTTCTATCATCGTATCATTTTATAACTCTTTTCTCCTTTATATATTACGATACTCGTGAACTATTATCTTGCGATATTCAGTACCTACATCTTGCCTCTTCTCATGTCAATTCTACGAAGAAGAAATGATCGTGAAAAAATAACCGTTACTTAGTCTTTTAGAATTTGGACACGTCTTTTGTAACCGTCCTTTTCTAGTTATTCCCTTATATAACTCCTTTATATTCTCTTCCTTTTCTTCTTCTTACTTCTGCAATTTTATCTTCTGTTCATACTCTCCATTGCTGTTTTCTCTGCAACTTTTTCTTCTATTATATCTTCATGAGTTCTCCAAGGTAATTTCCTTCTATCTCCGCGCATTTCATTTGTTCTCCTCTTTAATTTCTGTATAATTTGTTATCTGATTTTGGTTTATTTCAGCAAAATAACTCCTCAGATGAAACCTCAACTAAAAAATTCAAGCCCTAATCCACGAAGAAGAAAATCTGAGAATCAAAAGGTAGTTAAAATACTTTTCCTTCTTTCCTGAACAATATATTGTTGCCTCAGTTTTTAATCTACATTTTGATTCGCAGGTTGGCGAAAAACCAAACCCTGGTAAGAGATCTCGAGTAACTAAACCCACACCATTAATTCCGATTGATGATTTCCTTCCTGAAGTTGATAAGGAATTTTCCTCTCCTCCTCGTGAAAATGCTTCTTCACATTCTCCTGCCTCTACTCCATTACCTACCTTTCAATCTCCCATCAGTGTCAATTTATCAACACTTCTTCAAGATCAACCCTCGCAAAATATTTCTTCAACTTCTTCTCTTGAAAAACGACCCTCGCAAAATATTTCTTCAACTTCTTCTCTTGAAAAACCTATCTTGTCCCTAAATCCTTTGAGTGCTATTTCTCCAAACAATTTGCAGCTTGCTCTTATTCCTTCAAATTCTTCTCCTCTTCCTCAGGAAATTCGAGATGGAATTTATTCAACTTTCCGAATGTTATCTGAGGTTTTGACCAATACTGCGAAGTCTACTAATGTTCGTTCGCAATATGAGTTTTGCGAAGTGCTAAATAATTTCGTCAATCCAGACATTTCTTCTTCACGTAAATCCTTGGAAAAATAAATTGAATTGCTTCGTCAATCTTTGAAATCTTCTCAAGCAGAATGCGAGGATCTCCGTAAAGAAAATTATCATCTTCAAAATGATTCTCTCGACTGCGCGATTCTTCGCAAAAGAAATGATGAATTGAAAGGTATGATTACTATCTTCATATTTTCCTTTTTATTTACTTATATTCTTCATATGCTTGAAATATCCATTAAAACCCATTCCTCTTTATAGAATCCATCTAGAAATGTAGAAGATTGGTACTTCACCATGAATCAGATGCAACATAATATCGAACCAAGCATGAAAGCCTCTAAAACCAATTCTCCCATTTATCTAATCTTTACTCGTGTGCTCTTGACAACTCTGACGCTCTTTTTCAAGAGAATACTCAACTAATATATGATCAAATTTTTTTGAATGATGACATATCTCAACTTTTTTCTTCCTTAACTAAAGCTAATTGGAGAATAGAAACCTTATTAGAAGAGAACAAAACCTTATCAGAAGAGAAATGTCCGTTTTTGAATACAATGATTGTTTCTTCGTAAGAATTAAAAACTCTTCAGAATAAATGTTGCGATCAAGAAAATCTTCTTTCTTTATTGAAAGGTGAACTTGAGGAATTAAATAAGTCTTCAGATGCTGAAAGAAATTCTTTTGTTATTGAGAAGAATTCCCTTATTAATAAGAATATAGTCTTGAGTACTAAGAAGAATCAACTTGAAGAAGATTATTCGTCATTAAAAAGTCTTAATTCCAAACTTGCGAAGGATAAAAATTTTCTTCTTTCTAAAGATCAAAAGCTTCAATCTCGACTTAAAGGATTAGTTGGTGATGGTTTTGATAATGCGATGAATCAGATGAAGAACTGTTGTCTATCTTTAGCTCAATCTCTTACTTCGCAAAGAGAAGGTAGTCATTAAAATTTGACTGCCTCTGGTATATCTTTAAATTTCATTATACTCGCAAATTTTATCCTTTGAATTTTGTTTTATTCGCAGAATCTGAGAACAACCTTCGTAATGCGAAAGCTGGATTAGAAGCCTCCTGTTCCGAGCTTCGTAAGAAAAATGCTTTGCTTTCTACCCGCTTAATCAACTCTCGTGACCGTGCTACTCGGAGATTCAACTATCTTGCTTATTCCAAAGATATCGAAGATATCAACCATCAAAAAGCTATACATCGTGAAAGTCATCTGAAATCTCAAGTATTTACGAATAACATTCTCTTATCAAGAGCCTTGCCTCCTGTGAAAATTACTCCTCTGAAAATATCTGACGATGAAGTTGTTCGTGAGCCTGATAGTGATTTCTATTATGAGAGTGATGATGAAGATCTTGATGACGAGAAAGAATCTATTCCTCAAGGAGATGTTCCTGTTGCATATTCTTCAAAGGATGATATCTCGCAAAAGTCGAAAGCTGCTAATGACCCTACTCATCTTAAAGATCCAAAGACAGAGTGTTGATGAAGCATGATAACATTATTTTTTCAATTTATCATTGACTCTCCTGTCCTCTTTTCTTTTGAATTCCTTCCCTTAGTTACTGTTGGTTTTCTTTTTGCGAAAAATTCTGTTTTTTAAGAAGTACATCTGATATTTTGAGAAGATGATTTAACCTTTCTTAAGAAGTATATCTGATATTTTGCGAAGATAATTTAACCTTTCTTTAATTAAATGTTTTCCTTATTTTGCCTCATTTGATCATATGAAGAGAAATAATATATAACTCACAGATAAAGCTTAGTATCTCCTTTTCCCCCTATTATTTCTCTTTAAATGATTAAACATTGTTGGAAGTATTAGAATATCTGCCTCAATTTATCTTACGAAGTTTCAACTTGTTACGATTGTAAATAAGAAATCCTCCCTTTTAAGTATAAGACATAAAATATATGAAATATCCTTAATAAATATATTACATATACAATACCTTTGAAGAAGTATTAGAAGTACTAAATCCGTCAAATGAAGAGATATAAGAAGTATTAGAAGTATTCGATCCACCAAATGAAGAGATATAAGAAGTATTAGAAGTACTCAATTCACCAAATGAAGATATATAAGAAGTATTCAATCTGTGAATAATTACGTAACATATGACGAAGTATAATGATTACTTAACCTTTACCAAACGAAATATCCGTTGAAGAAGTATAATAAATATGAGATATTCTTGAAGAATTATAAGAAGTATTCAACTTTTGGAGAAATATTCAATATATGTAGAAGTATAAGAAGTATGTAATTATCGTAAACTTTTACGAATATGAACTTATCTGTATTTGATTGCTATCAAAATCGCATCTTTTGTTAAGTCTTCGTTAAAATTCTTCAATGATGTTGTCTTCTTTGATAGGACTTCTTGTAAAAATTATTCAATGATATTGACAGAGCTTTCTTCTCTTCAAAACTTCATGATGTATATTCTTGTAAAATTTCTTCAATGATATCGACGAAGCTGTCTTCTTTTCAGATCTTCATAATGTATATACTTGTATAATTTCTTCAATGATTTTGATGTAATGAATTTCATTAATTTCTGTGGTCTTATCATGCCTTCCTAAGTAAAGGTCTTATTTTGCCACCTCTTTTGTAGTCAATTTTTGTATTTGCGATAATATGACAAGTCTGAACATTCTTGCGAACATACAACCTCGTGACATTATCGTCTTGCGATGAAATCGCAGGACGTTTTTACACTTTCATGTAATAACCCATTGATCTCATCTTAACTTATTTGTTTCATTCTGCGAGTTCTTTTTGTATGTTTTCCTTCCTTCTTTTTTTTTTTTTTTTTTTTTTTTTTTTTTTAATTTTAGAATGCTCGCAGAACTTCATTTGTTGCACAAATATGACAAGCCTTTATGTTTTCGCAAACAAGAAGCCTCGTGACATTTGCGTCTTATAGCATGTATCAGCTCCCTAATGGAGGGTGCTGCCTTTTATCTTCCCCCTGGTTGCCCCTTCAAGGAAGCTTACATCGACCATACAAGGTTAGCTCTTCCCATCCGGTTCTGCCAACAACCATCTTTTGATCGCAACCTCTTATCCTTTTTTCCTATAGGGCTTATAGTTACGAGGTTGCACCCTATGGGGTATCTTTGGGCCAAGTGCATCATTTGCCAAGACTTGTCAAAAATGGCAGATGTGGTTCAACCTCACCCGGAACTCTTGACTCAACCGTGTACCTCGGCGCCTTGATCGTTTTCTGCACTTCTTGGGAAAGACAATATGTCTTAGTCGCCCAACCTAAATCCTCTTACACCGCATTTTATATTGCGTAATGTCGCTAGATTAGGTGAGAATCCAAGGTGTCTAACCCGGATAGGTACCCCATTATTGGGTTGTACCCCTAAAATTTTACCATGTACTAAGGGCCCTTGGTGGTGTTCCGGTTACCCTTAGCCACGTTTATAGGTACCCCCCTTAAATGACGTACTTTAGGACTTTGCCTCTTACGAAATATAGCTTCGCGAACTAGGGTGTACGCCACAAAGGTTTGCCTCAGTATAAAATTTTTTCTGCGGCTCTCTTTCTTTTTTGGAGGCTGATCACAGATTGCGGTCTTTTATTCGCAAATTAATGAAAGTTTAATCGCAATATAAATTTTGAAACTCGTAACTTTTCCCAATTTCCTGCGAGCAAACAATATTCGTAAAAAATTTCATGAGTTTTATGGATAATACCTTTTCGAATATAGTCTGTTCCAAGGTCTACCAAGCCTCAAACCCATGTCTCTCCCTTCTGGATCCATCAGCCGATAAGCTCCGCTTCCTACAACTTCTTTAATAACATATGGTCCATCCCATTTTGGTGCTAATTTTCCTCCATTTTCTTTTTGATATCGAGGTGTTTCTCGCATGACCAAATCACCTGGTTTATATTCACGTTCAATGACTCTCTTGTTGTATTCTCGAGCTAATCGTTCTTGATAAATCTTCATATGGTGCAACACCTTTTCTCTTTTTTCTTCCAAATCATCCAATTCACTTAATATTACTCCCGCACTTAAATTTCTTTCCCAAGCTTCTTTCTTTGTTGTCGGAATTACAACCTTTGTGGGTAATACTGCTTCTACTCCATATGTTAGACAATAAGGAGACATTCAAGTTGCTTCTCTTCTAGTTGTATTGTATGCCCAAACTGCGCTAGGTACTTGCTCGCACCATCCTTTGAGATGTCCTTCTAATTTCTTTTTGATTGTATCTGCGATTGTTTTATTTGTTGCTTCTGCCTGTCCATTAGCTTGTGGATATAACGGGGTTGACTTCCCACATTTTATCCTAAAAGCACTGAGTAACATCTCTATGTTTCGCCCTCAAATTGTTTTCCATTATCGATACTAGTTGTGCTTTGGAACCCCGTACCTGCAAATGAGGTTCTCAAATATGAATGTAAAAACATCTTTATCACGAATATGCTGTACTGCTTTTATTTCTGCGAGCTTCATGAAATAATCTGTTGCAACTATCAAGTATCTCCTTTGTCCAGATCCAGGTATAAATGGTCAAACAATATCCAACCCCCATTTACCAAAAGGCCAGCAGCTTGTTGAAGAAGTTAATGTGGCCCCTGGTGCATGAATTCTTTTACCATGTCGTTGACATTACTTGCATCTTCGTACGAATAATTTTGCGTCTGTATGCATATAAGGCCAGTAATATCCTTGTATCTTTGCCCTATATGCTAGAGATCTTCCCCCACTATGATTGCCAGCTTCTCCTCCATGTAACATCTTCAATATTTTTTCTCCTTCTTCGCGGGTTAAGCACCTGAGAGGTGGTCCATTGAAAGATTTTCTATATAAAATTCCTTCTCGCAACTCATAGTTTGTTGCACGACTCTTTAATTTATGTGCTTCTAGTCTGTTCCTGGATATTTCTCCTGTTGCGAGATATGCATGAATTTCTTTTCTCCAATCTGCGATGTTGTTTGATAACTCTCTTTCTACTTCCATCGCAACAGCTTCCTCAATTTCTTTATCTTTGTCCACTGATGGGTGTTGAATTGTCTGTATTTGGATATTTCTTGTATTTGGATTTGTCATCATGCTTGGAATAAATGCAAAAGCATCTGCGAGATGGTTATATTTTCTAGATATATGTCTCCATTTTAATTTTGGTATCTTCGCAGATAATTCCTCAACGAGTTTCTTGTATTTCTTCAAAGAAGATTCATTTGTGGTATATTCCCCTTTAATTTGACAAATCACTAACTGCGAATCACTTGTTATCCTTATACTTTCAAGCTTGTTTTCTATTGCGATCTTTAATGCATGCACTACAGCTTCAGATCTGTTTCATTGTTCGTGGATGCAAATTCTAGTCTGAATGAGAATCTTGTTCTTTCTCCTTCGGTGAAATCAACACGACTCCAATTCCATTTCCTCACTATTGGATGATCCGTCCACTAGAATTTCCCATCTATCCGGTTCTGTTAACAAGTCTTTTGGATTTCCAAATTCTTCTTCAACATCCATCATTTCCTCTATTGCTTCATCTTCTTCCAAAGGAAATTTGCCAAAAAATCTCATGACGACTTGTGATTTTTGCGATGACAATACTTCGTATTTTATCTTGTAATGGTTTACTTGTGCATTCCACCTTTCTATTCTTCCTGACCTTTTTGTGTTCTTCATGATTGATTCAATTGGGACTTTGGTTACCACTTTTATCACATGTGCTTGAAAGTATATTTGTAACTTGAATGATGCATAAACCAGGGCTAAGATTAACTTCTCCATTTTAGAATAATTCTTCTGTGCTGCATTAAAGGTTTTACTAATGTAGTAAATGGGCCTTTCTACTCCTCGCCTGCATCGCAACAGAACTGCACTTAGAGCATATGGAGTTGTTGCGAGGTATACCAATAATTCTTCGTCTCTCTCTAGTTTCTGTAGTATAGATGTATTTGCGAGGTATTCTTTGATTCCTTGAAAAGATTTTTCACATTCATCAGTCCACTTTAATTTTGCTCCCTTCTTAAGTATGTTGAAAAAATGCTTGCACTTATCTGACATTCGCGAAATAAATCTTCCAAGTGAAGCCAAGAGTCCATTTAGCTTTTGTACTTCTTTTACCGTTGCAGGTGTTGGAATGTCACGAACTGCTTGGACCTTTTCTGGATCAACTTGTATTCCCTCCTTTGATACTATGTATCCCAAGAACTTTCCAGACGAAACCCCAATTATACATTTCTCAGGATTTAATTTGATGTTGAAATTTCTCATTTGCTCAAATATTTCCTTCAAATCTTGCACATGATCTTTAGCTTCCTTGCTTTTTATCAACATATCATCTTCATATACCTCCAAAGTTTTATGTATCCACTTCGCGAACACTTTTTCAACCATACGTTGATATGTAGCACCCGCATTCCGCAAACCAAATGGCATCTTCACATAACAATACAAACCCCTTGGAGAAAAAAAGGTAGTATGTTCTTGATCTTATTCTGCGAGTGATATTTGATTATACCCTTTATATCCATCAAGTGAAGTGACTCTATCATGACCTGAAGCTGATTCCACCATTTGTGGTATATCTGGTAATGGAAAACTGTCTTTGGGACATGCCTTGTTTAGATCAGTGAAATCTATGCAAATTCTTATTCCTTTATTCTTTTTCGGAACAATGACCATATTCGTAATCCATTCTGGATATTTTGCTTCCCTTATGATCCCTGCATCCAACATCTTTTGTAATTCTTCTTCTATCTATACATGATAATTTTGTGATATCTTCCTTATTCTTTGTTTGAATGGTCTTACATTTTTATCTATGTTCAATCTATGACACGCCACTGATGGATCAATTCCTGGTATCTCATCTACACTTCCTGCGAAGATATATTTATATTCTCGCAAAAGATCAATAGTTCTTTTTTCTTCTTCTTCATCCATCTTAGTTCCAATTCGCAAGAATAAAGGCTCCTCTTTACTTCCAATATTTATTTCTTTATTTGGTTCAGCTGCAACATAGCTTGGACTTTGCTCCCCCATAGGTGTTGGTTCTTTGATTATTTTTGCTGGTTCCCCTTATTTTTCTGGAATCTCATTTTGTATACCTCTCCCTTCCTTTGCTCTTATTGTATACACTCGGAATTCTTCTTCCTTTTTTGTTTCCTTCGCAAGTTTCCTACGAAGCTGTTTCTTTCTTGCTCTTCCTCCGCATTGCGTTACTTCAATTTGATAACAAAATTTTTCACTATCAAGATCTCCTTTTATTTCTTGTATTCCATTTGGTGTAGGAAATTTGATTCTCTGATGTAATGTTGAAGCAACAGCTTTGATCGCATGAATCCATGGCCTTCCTATCAGCATGTTATATGGAGATTCCATATCTATCACACGTAAGATTACATGTGTTTCGATTTCTCTTAGTAATATTCGCAGCGCGATTTCCCCTTTAGATTTTGTTGTAGATTTTCCTAATCCATGAATAAGACATTTTGAATTTGTGATTTCTTCATCTTTAATTCCCATCCCCTTAAGTGCATGATAGAATATGATATTAACAGAACTCCCTGTATCAACCAAAATTCGGTTTAATTTCCATTTTTCTACAGCTTTCTTATCTTCTTGCATGATCGGAATTGTGATCACCAATGGTGAAGTGTGGTTCAAGTCTTCATTTGGAATTTCTGCTGCTGAAAATGTGATTTTCCGCTTTTCCCATTCTTCTAAAGTTGTTATCTTTTCTTCCTCCATGATCTTTCTTCCTCTACAATCTCGCTTGTATATTTTTCCCTTCATATTACTATGAAATTCATCAATCATTGTCTTTGTGATCATATTACATTCTTCTCTTTTGCAATCTCCATCTACTGACTTCATTTGATCTTCAAATTTTCCACAATTCCCTCAAATTTAGGCTACCACAATTCTCAAGTCCCTGTTTCTAGCGCCAATTATGTAGTTGCAGAATAATCTACAACTACACCCTCAATAGAATTAGTAAAAACTCAAGAAGTTCTTGATGGTGAATGATAACTTTCTTATTAATTCTCTTAGTTGCTTACATAGAATTATCGAAATGGAACTAGAATAGTTACAACTTTTTCTATTCTCTTTCCTAAGATAATTTCTTACACTCATTAAAAGAACCTCCCGAATTTTACATTTGAACTCCTATTTATAGTAAAACTTATGCAGCTGTATATGAATTGCGAAGTATCGCAATTCATCCTCGCAAAACTTCATATTTCTCCGCGCTACTTCTATCATCGTATCATTTTATAACTCTTTTCTCCTTTATCTATTATGATACTCGTGAACTATTATCTTGCGATATTCAGTACCTACAGGGGGAGTAAAGTATCACCATGATATTGTTGTTAAAGTTGTGATGCAATTGGACTTTGACGTTGTGTAATAATACTATGACAGTGTTGTTTATGGGTGAAAACTATCTTTGCCGGTTTTGGTAATTTGGGGTGTGTGGATGAGAAATGAATCTAAACCCTAAAAAAATGCACTGCACGGGAGTTCTTTTGATTCGAGAGATCAATCTATACAATTCTGGCCTAAACCAAGAAATGGTCGTTCCAGACTTGTTTCGGTCACAAAGTGAAGGAGATGGGGTTGATCTTAGGGAGGGAAGCGAAGAAGGTGTTGAGATTGTGAAGGTGCAGGCTGTTTATGACTTGTAACAGAAAGGTGAGAAGGCTTATGATTAATGAAAGCAGAATCTGGGTGTTTGAATACGTTTTGTATTAACACTTGGTTTCTGTGTTGTCCTTTGGAAATAGGCAGGATAACCTATTTATATAAGTCATTTGAGCCTTATTCACGTCTCTCGTGGAAAGTGGAGGAAGTGGAGTGATGGAGTAATGGAGTTGTGTGTTAGCGTCACACGATCAGTCTTGCCCACTTCTCCCATCATCACTAACCGTCCATGTCTTCCTGACACGTTCTTTTGATGACGCGTTGCACGTTGTAAACCGCCAGACCAATACCCCAGTATGTATCCCCCAGTTTGTGACATGATTGATGTCTCGAGTGTGTGGATCATGGGACCCACATAAAGTAGCATGTAATGCTAGATTAAATAACTAAGTTATTTAGGAAGTCGATACTTGTGAAGTATCGTGTGTATTCTATGCAAGTACTGCATCGAATATACTCAGCATGTATGAAGCATCGCTATTTTAAGGCTTAACGGAGTAATTCACGAATTTGTGCGTCTTAAAATAACATCACGTCCAGCCTTCTTCGAGTGATCGTTTGGAGGCTATACAAGCAACCTTGACTTGGTCGATCACTCTATGTGGAAGAGTGGTGGATGGTGATTGTGATGATGCCTCATTAGTAGCCTGACTTCTGTCTTAGGCTGTCCATCCAAGCTGGAGAAGTTGGACGGATGAGATGACTTACGACCAACATCTGCGACCGTTGGATTAGGTTTTAGGAGGTGCGCAAGTACCTTCTTTCAGCTTGGTCGAATCCAAGCTTGGGAAATATTTTATGGAGAATCGATCAGGCATGCGTGTACACGGCATGCTGGTGTCCATGTCCATGCTTCACTGTCCCACGAATGTGCGATATAGGACACTCAATTTTACCGGTAAAGAATAGTGGCTGAGATTAATTTGCGACAGAAATCCTGTGCCGCAAAGGATTCCTAAAAGGGCGTGGCATGCCACCTTCAGGGCGCGCAAACTGAGGCGTCATGTCATGGTTTGTCTTGGTCAGTCGGACATGGAGATAAATGGGCATACATTGATCATGTAGATACTCTCTGGACCTGCTTAGTCTATTCATGGACCCTTCATCCAAGCTAGCGAAAACGGACGCTCATGATCGATTAGCGACACATGTAATATGCCGCAAACCCTAATTAGGGTTTGGATCGGCCGTGTGTACACAACTTCAACCTAATGATTTGGTAGGCTATGCTCCCCCTTTGGGGAGGCCGACTATGTGGGACCCACATTTGGACCGTGGTGATCATGGTGTCAGTCAGGGGTTTGATCTAGGCCATCTAAACATTCCGGCGAAGTTGGATGGTCATGATCAGTTTGAGACCCTTGGCGACCCTTAAAGCATCACGCCGGCCAGATTATGGGTGAACGTTTGCTCCTCTCTGTCTAGGTCGTAAGATGGTCGGCTATGCAGGTAAATAAGGGGCCCACTGGTGTGCACATCGGTGCTTGCATGACCAGGAATGGGACACTCCGTGCCTTCCAATTATGCCGGCGAAGATGATCGGCCATAAGGGGTTTGAGACTGCCGTAGGAAGTCTTGGCCCGTAAGAGTTCTTCCAAGCCGCTTCGTACCAGCACAGACGTCCAACTCTAGGATGGAGTTTGGTGGATATTTGACGGGCGTGACTTGTACCTGACTGGTCATGGCGTAAATAGGCCCGTTGGTGGTCATTGCAGTGATAGCCTACTCCTGCTAGGGTTCGTCTAGGCTAGTTAAATCGTACGGCCAACTTGCGTAGATGTGATTGTTTCTGAGACTATTATGGAAAGTCCAGATTAAATTATGCTCGATCGGGCTAGTGTAACACACCGAGAAATGATCCTTTTTGTTAGAGAATAGTGTAGCCTGTATGGGTATTTCGTGCATGCATCACTGTTGATACTTGGATATTCATGTTACTCTGCTGAGAGTAACAATCAGTCATCATGCCGCATGTAGGATCAGAATATCGCCACAACAATATTCTTACGAAATTATTAACAACATTTTCGTGAGTTCTTAAACAACACACTGCGAGCGTCGCAGAATAATTCAAAGAATGACGTAATAGACAACGACAGCATAAAACACGAGAAAGATGTGAAGATTTTGTAGTTGGAGAGAACTCTCGCGAGAACTTAGCGGGAGCTTGCTAGCATGTATCGGATCTCGCGAGAATGTAACGGGATCTCGCGAGAACGTAGCGGGAGCTCGCTAGATCTCGCTAGAATGTAGCAGATCCTGAGAGAACATAGCAGAGATTGAGATGTATGTGAGCTGTTATCTACTATGTAAACACCTATATAAAGAGAAGAGCATGAGAGAGAAAGGGGAGAGACAATTTTTATAAGAGAGGGAGAGAGATATTTTGCAGAGAGAAGGTATTTTTCTTTATCATCTTCTTCCCAAAAAACTAGATCTAAAACTTTACCCATTAACGGAGATTATCAATGTAAATCAAATGTAAATTTAAACGATCATAGTGAAGAATCATGGATGTAGATCAAATTGATCGAACCATGTAAAAATACGTGTGTCCATTTACAATTTCAGTATTTTAATCATCATTTTCATATCAAATGGATTTAGATCAAGAAATTATTATCAAGATATTACAAGGGGTGTGTTGTGGGAATTCCTGCAACTACATTTTGGCGCTAGAAACAGGGAATGAGTAGAGGATTTATCCACCTGCAATTTTTTAATTCAAAGAAGAGATACAGAGATTTTGATGAAGTTCGCTCAGAAACGTTCAGTGAAGTACAACTAATATCATTCACTAAAGAAGGTCTTGGGATGCAGAAATAAGATTAAATAAAGCACAATGAAGTTGGAGATGAATAAAAGATACATCTATAATATGTTCTAAGAGGATGAATTTCTCTCTTAATTCCTTGAACTTGCTCTTTAAATTTCCAGATTTGGTGTTTTATGAATAATGATTAGAGAATTTTTTTATTAAAATCTTTAATTGTTCTTCATCAGAAACTAGATTTTCTATCCATATTTTGATTCAAAATGAGTGTCAGTAGCAGATTTATTATCAATGAGTCGACAAAACAGATCTAATTTATTGTTTATTGTACAGCGAAGAATAACCATTCTCATCATTTTGAGCCTTAACGAAGAACTGAGTTGCAATACTGTCACCAACGAATTTACGGAATTCGAACTCGAATGAGAAAGTCATTACACGATGAAGTTAGGAGGGGCAATTACCACCATTAGACGAGTAAAAAATGAGGATGCAATGGTCAAGTTTGCATCGCCAGCATCAGAGCTCTTGATAATAATTCGCCAGTTCACAACAAATGACTTATCATATCAGACACGAGGATGAAGGAAGAAGTAAAGTTCTTGAGTCATAAAGCTCGTAAAACATCAATGATGAAATCACAGGCAAAACAAAGTTTTATCACACCGTAACAACAATCCGCCTGTATAACCAGTGTAAGGAACTGATGAGTAGCAGAATGTGGATCATCAGCGAGTAGTTAAATTCTCAAGGGAGGAATACTTCAGGTACCATCAACAAATGACGACACAAAAATATACCGGCATATGTGGAGAGGATTTCGCAAATTTTGTTCGCAGACCAATACTGGCAGTAGGGAATGGAGTAACAACAAAGAGAAAGAACGAAGAACATCGAAGGACATCATCAATAATCAGCTATAGTCTTTGCCAACAATCATTCAAAGAGTACTTCACCAAACCAGAAGATGATGAGTCAATGATATGAACAGCAAAGAGAAAGTAACACAAATATTTACAGCTAGCTTTGCAGGAACACATTCGAAAATAATGAACCAAAGAATGAAAAAAGAGAAGATGCTAGCAAAACTTGCTTTATCAACAAGTCCAACCAACATGCGAAACACTAATTGGAGGATCTTGAATAGTCTGTACGAAGAGTTTTTCATATCATGATTGTATTTTGCACTAATGATTTTTAACAGGATATGAGAAGAAGTAGAGCTACAGCCAAAGGCGAACAGATTGAGAATAAAGTTTCCGCGAAGAAATAGAGCGAAGGAATAGAATGGAGAAGCAAACTACACAGGCGAAATAATTAAACTTACTTTTCTTTTGCAGGAATAGCCAAAAAATATAGGCATATAGCAAAACAGAAACGCAGGTTTGCAGCGGATGAACATCAGGCGAGGCTAAAGCAATATGCGTCAATCAAATTTGGTTCATCACCAACTCCAGAAAGCAACCAAAGAAGCTGCGACCAACACAATCAAGTTAGGAACCATCGAATACGATATACACATCAGAGAAGCAGTTATCCATCAGCTATGGAAATTAAAATTTTAACACGTAAATCGCCAGCGAGAAGAAGAACACAGATACTTCAGTCCAGGGAAGTTTACACACAACACGTTCCACTTCATTAACCACGAACAATACAATTAAAGGAGAAGTATTCTTATCATCTCTTTTCTGATCACCAAAATTATGACCTAAGAAAATTCGAACATTTACATTGCTATTTATAACTTTGTGATTTCATTGAAGTAGATTAAGATCACTAGCTATATTGCATTTGATCATTCACAACTTGTTGTTATTGAGTATTTTTAGTTGTTTAAATACTTGAGTTATGAGATGCAGATACATTAGCTCAGCTCAGAAATGTTGCCAAGTATCGGGCATTATCAGAACTACGAAGAAAATAGCATCCAAGTAATCCCTTCATAGAATGGAGCAGCAAATGATGGAATGAAGCAATCACCTCAGTTTGCATCAATAATAGTTCCAGTGAAGTCAAACAAACTTAAAAGGGGAAAGTAACATCAAATTTTCATTATGCAAGAATTACTTTGGCAAAGTATTTATGAAGGAGATATAGGAAGAGCATGAAGACAAAGAGACACCAGCAAAGCAAAAGAAAGAAGAAGCGTAGATCAAGGTTGTATCGTCAACAACTCAGACGAACCAAAACTCGTCATCATCATTAAACTTCACGAACAAGATCACTTCTAACTAGTCAGAAACTTCAGAAGACAGCAGGCGAAAGAAATAACGAAGGAGCAAAGGCAAAGAAGAATAGGAGAAATAAATGCAGATGAAAATCTAGGAGCCATTGAGATCTTTTGGTATTGATACCAATTTTTTATCACCAAAGTTCGTAGGGATAGCAAGATTTCGCAGCAACTCATTAGGGAAAATGTTATAACCCCCACTACAGCACCAAATGAACAGCAGCACATCAACTCGAAAACGCAGAGAACTCAAAACAATATTATGAATTCCACTAGCTCTAAAAGAGCAAGCCTCTTCCTTATTTCTCTAATTTTATCTTCAGTTACTTGGGTCTGAGAATTTCTAAATAAAGTTTAAGAAAATTATTCAAAACCAATCTATGGTCTTACAAAAACTTAATTTATTTAACAAAATATTTCTTCAAAACAAATTTTGTTTTACAAATCCATTCTTCAAAAATATGGAACATAAAAAATTTCGATCCCAACCGAATTTGTAATGAGATGTTAAATTCTTGCAATGAGATCTCAAGAGTAGCTGTGAGATTTTTCATATCAAAACAGAATGGAAATGATATACTTGCGAAATTATATATAGAATGTTCTTTAACTTGATCTGTTGTTCGCAGCACTTGCCCTTTCAAGAATGCACATATGACGATTCCAGCGAAGAATCAAGCACTAGCAAACAATTAACAAGGATGATCTCTACAGTAAAAGAAAATAAGGAAAAGAACGTAGAGATATCCTGAGAAATTTTCCTCGCAGCATGCTAAGAAGAAAGAAAAGAGGATAGGACAAAAGGAAGAGTATACAAAGAACATTAAAATGAGAATAATGTATGCGAGTCTCACCATTCCAACACAAACAAAAGCCAGCAGAGATGGTTAGAGCTGGAGAAAACAGACCCGAGGTCATGGGTTCGAATGCGCAGCCGCACAATTTTTTTTCCAATGTTTTTTAACTTTCAAAAGAGAAGATATGGAATACAGTTACGGAATTATGGATTTCCTTCGCAAACAACAAGTAGCCCAGATGGTCATTGAAGGAGTATGCAAACTAGAGAACTTGGGTTCAAATCTCCCTCCTCGCAAAGAATTTTTTGCTTCGCAAAGGTTTATATCATAAGCATTTCTTTCGCAGACACATGCCTTGCAAACGTTCGCAGCTTGAACAAACAAATCACAGATGTTCGTTTACTTTATGGAGATGATTATTTCGCACAAAATAAAGTTAATAATTATTTCGCAAATTAATTTAGCAAAGAAGAAAAGAGTTGATGATTATTTCATGCAGATATCTCGCAGAGAATTGACAGAAATGAAAGAATAAAGAAACGCGAAAATTTTGCAGAAACGCGAATAAAATTTCGCAGAGACATTAGAATGGGACGAACCTTTATGTCGTACACCCTAGTTCGCGAATAAAATTTCGCAAGAGGCAAATATAAGACCTAAAGTGCGTCATATAAGGGGGTATCTGTTTGCATGGCTCAGGGATAAGGTTATACCGCTGATGGAACCTGAGTCATTGAGATATGGGGTCCATCTCCATGAGAGATACCTATCCAGTAGAGGTACCTTGGATTTCCAACTATATAAGGTTATACCCTGGTTGGACGACCGAGGGTCTCTCATAAGGAGGGAAGAGTATGACCAAGGCGCTGAGGTACACGGTTGAGCCAAGGGTGCCCGAGGCGTACGAAACTACCTTGGTCATTCTTGGCAAGTCTTGGATATGATTCACTCGGCCCGAAAAAAACCCCACTTAGGGTGCAGTCTCATAACTATAATCCATATAGGCATAAAGGATAAGAGGCTGCGAAAATAGCTGGTTATTGGTAAAACCGGATGGGAGGAGCTAGTCTTGTATGGCCGATGTAAGCCTCCTTGAAGGGGAAACCAGGGGGAAGATAAGGGCGGCACCCTCCATTAGGGAGCTGAGTATCTAAATACGGCAATGTCATGGGTCTTTACGTTCGCAGGAACATTTAGACCTATCATATTGTCGAGTGACAAATATTATACAGAGGAAAAAAGCCAAGAGAAAAAGATAAGATGAGATCAATGGGTTTTTACATGAAAGTGTAAAGACGTCCTGCGATTTCATCGCAAGACGACAATGTCATGGGGATTTGTTTTCGCAAGAAAACTTAGGCCTGTCATATTTTCGCAGAGAAATTGACAAAATGAGGATAAGACAAGATCAATGGGTCTTCACATGCGAATGCAAGGACGTCCTGCGATTTTGTCGCCAAAACAAAAAATTGGCAAAATAAGACCTTTAACTAGGATGGCAAAATAAGACCAATAAGAATAATCCCAAACATTAACTATTTTCTTTTAAGAATGCAGGAAATATTTTTTCATTGCGAGAAAGATAATGAGAGGCAAGATAAAATATTCAGAATCTCTCAAGAGTAATATTCAGAATCTCTCAAGAGTAATAATCAGAATCTTTCAGAGATACTATTCATAATTTTGCAGCACTATTCGCAACATTATTCGCGGCACTATTCGCAGCACTATTTCAGGAGCACTATTTATAATTTCGCAGGGTTATTCATAAATTCGCAGATTATTCAAAATTTCGCAGAATGTGTCAGAATTTTGCAGAACGTGGTTATTCAGCTCATTTATTTCGCAAAATTTGAAGCAATTTTCTCATTCAACATTTTCTCAAGGATTCTACCTTCATAAATAAAGAACAGAGGCAACTGTGGATTACCAAGAAAACATTTTATGTTCTTTATCTTCTCGGCAAGAATCATTTCCAAAATGGACAAGAATTCTCACCAAAAATGAAATAATAATTTCACAGAGGCAATACTTATGACTTTCATTCAAGGACGGATACTTCTTATATTTTGAGGATTGAGTACTTCATACTTATTATATTTCTTCAAGGATACTTCATACTTCGCATACTTCAAGAGTCAATACTTCTTATTTAGTTCGCGAAGCTTCGGAACTTCACAAAATAATAGAGGCAAGTACATACTTTTCAAGTCCAGTATTCTTTCGCTCGTCCCTTCATCAACAAAGATCAAAGGCTACTACAACAACTGATTTTTCCTTAAAGATCGCTCTTCAAGCAATATTCAAGGAAAAAGAGGCAAGATGTAGGATCAGAATATCGCCACAACAATATTCTTACGAAATTATTAACAACATTTCTGTGAGTTCTTCAACAACACACTGCGAGCGTCGCAGAATAATTCAAAGAATGACGTAATAGACAACGACAGCATAAAACACGAGAAAGATGTGAAGATTTTGTAGTTGGAGAGAACCCTCGCGAGAACGAAGAGGGAGCTCGCTAGAACGTAGCGGGAACTCGCTAGAACGTAGCGGGAACTCGCTAGAATATAGCGGGATCTCACGATAATGTAACGGGATCTCGCGAGAACGTAGCGGGAGTTCGCGAGAATGTAGCGGGAGATCGCTAGAATGTAGCAGATCCTGAGAGAACATAGCAGAGCTTGAGAGTTTATGAGCTGTATGTGAGCTGTCATCCACTATGTAAACACCTATATAAAGAGAATAAAAGGAGAGAGAAAGGGGAGAGACAATTTTTATAAGACAGGGAAGGTATTTTTATTTATCATCTTCTTCCCCAAAAACTAGATCTAAAACTTTACCCATTAATGGAGATTATCAATGTAAATCAAATGTAAATTTAAACGATCATAGTGAAGAATCATGGATGTAGATCAAATTGATCGAACCATGTAAAAATCCGTGTGTCCAAATACAATTTCAGTATTTTAATTATCATTTTCATATCAAATGGATTTAGATCAAGAAATTATTATCAAGATATTATAAGGGGTGTGTTGTGGGAATTCCTGCAACTACACCGCACCAATAATGAGAGTTCTGCTGAGAACAGCACATGAAATACAAGGAGATTTATGCATTAATTGGTAATGCTAAAATTCACATAATACTTGGGGATTGTTGATACATGCTCCATTCTAGGTGAATTAATAAAGTGGAGAAGTATTCATCACTTATCAAATGGTCTTATCCTTTGGAGGACGGTGATACAAAATTTGGTTTTACAACTTTAGCCCTGAACTATGATCCACCATCAACAATTGTATAACAATAATTGAGAACCGATGCTTTTCTTATTGTTATAGCTACGGATTTTCAAAAACGATGATGCTAAACTTACAACCTTTGGGATCATGGACTATTTGGAAGTGACGAAGATTTCGAGTATTGTTGAAGATTAGACATGTGGAATAGGAGCTGCAAAGTTTATTTATGTATTATTTGTATTCCATATGTATTAATAGTTTTGCCACTAAAATTGACAAAGGGGGAGATTGTTAGATCACTGCTCGGTCGAACTCTCATGCGTTTCTATATCAAGCATGTTTGTCAATGTTAGTGATCAAAACTATAAAGTCTTGATTTCTAGTCAACTATAGCTACGGTCTCGGACTAGGATAGAAAGTGTAGTTGAGATGAAGAACTCCGTGACAATCATCATACAAGATGAAGAACTACTCAAGTAACCGGTGGATCTTCATCGACTAAAAGGTATGTGGAGACTTGAACTTATCTATCACTCAAAATTCTACCTACTCTATCTCCTATATTGAGACAAAAGTTATTTTACTACATAGACTAAAGATATACACATGTGACATTTCGAGCTGAGTATATCTCGCTTATCTATTTCTCGAAATGTGTGTTGGTAAAGCTTTCGCTTTAGCCAAGTTCATATTTGCCTAGTGACGAAAGTCATGTTATGTTTCAATCACTTTGGAAATTGCTCTGACGAAAACTTGTTCGTGAATAACAACTATATTACGTCCTCTGAGAATGTTTCAATGATTGAAATGAGAGTTTAGACAATATAACCACTGGGGGATATAAATATTGTTGTGGTAACACATATATGTATAAGTCCTTATGCACTTGAACCGAAGTTTGCGAACTTTGTTGATCAAGTGAAAACCGGAACTTGAGCAGTCAACCCAGTCCGCGAATGAGCGTAGTTCTCGAAATCGAGAATTTCTGCTGGAGTTGAAGCTTGGTTTCAGTCCACGAACTGACGGAAGTTCTCGAACCCGAGAACTTCCGCTGGAGTTTGTGAACTCCAACCAGTTACTTAAGTCCGCGAACCCAGTCCGCGAACTTGAGTGGTTATGTCTAAAAACGATGTTCGTGAACTTATTTAAATTATCTAAGGAATGCTATTGCAAACCGTGAATTTATAGTTCATGAATCGATTCGAGTGAATCATATCATTTTTGCTTCAATTTTGTCTTGTGTAGTACATAAGATCTCATAGCAATTGAACAACTCTTTAACTAGTTCATTTGAGTCATTTGGACTAGTTATGGTGAAGAAGAATATGGTTCATATCAAAGTTATCATTTGGCTAACCATTTGGTTGACTAACCTTGAACCAACTATTGTACACGTTTGGGTACGGTTACACAAACCCAAAATAGTCAAGTACATGTGTGTATGGCAATCTAAGTTTTTGATCTAATGGTTGAGAGATATTAGATGTATCTAATCAGGTTTTCATCTAACGGTGAATATTAAATGCTTTGTTACTAAGCTAACATTGATTGTAAACCTTGATTTGAAAGACTATATAAGGGACAACTCTAGCAACTGGGAAACCCAATCCCCACACATTCTGTGTGATACTAGTTTGCTAATCTAGAGTCGATTCTCCTTTAACCTTTGGATTTCTTCTTCTAAAACCAGGTTAACGACTTAAAGAATTTATTGGGATTGTGAAGCCAGACCGATACTACTTTTCTTGTAGTTGTGTGATCTGATCTTGCTATTTCTATCGTATGAGTACAATTGTAATAATTGGCTTGAGATTTCTATCTCCGATAGGCAAGATATAAAAGTAATCACAAACATCTTCGTCTCATCGTTTGTGATTCCACAATATCTTTTTTTGCTGCGTCGATTAAGACTATTGTGAGGTGATTGATAAAACTGAGTTGTTCTTCGGGAATATAAGTCTGGTTTTATTGATTGGTTTCTGATCACCTTGATTTATCAAAAGACGGAAAAAAACTCATAGGTTTATTCGTGGGAGACAAATTTATCTATCTTGTAGACTTTTTTGTGTGAGACAGATTTGTTTGCTAAAGTCTTCGACTTTGGGTCGTAGCAACTCTTGGTTGTGGGTGAGATCAGCTAAGGGAATCAAGTGCGCAGTATCCTGATGGGATCATAGGCATAGGATCATAATTGTAACTTGGATCAATATGAGATTGATTGGGGTTCAACCACAGTCCATACCGAAGTTAATTTGGAGTAGGCTAGTGTCTGTAGCGGCTTAATACAGTGTATGTTTAACCTGGATTAGGTCCCGGGGTTTTTCTGAATTTGCGGTTTCCTCGTTAACAAAATTATGGTGTCTCTGTTATTTCTGTAGGACCAGAATATCACCACAGAAATATTCTGACGAGATTAACAACATTTCTGCGAGCGTCACAGCGAATTCTCCAACAACACTTTGCGAGTGTCACAAAATAATGACATAACAGTTGACAATTGAAGAAACACAAAAAGAACATGATTGACTAGCGATGGTTACGATGCTTGCGAGAAGGAATAGTATAGCTACTGCGATAATATCGCAAGAGATATCCAAAATTAGAGGACAACTTAGCTGTCACCCATTATGTAATTTCCTATAAATAGAGATCCAATAGATTCAGGAAGGGATGACGTATTTTTTAGAGTTGAGAAAGTCTTGAGGAGAGAGATAATTTTAGGAGAGGGAAATATTTTGCAGAGAGAGATTTTTAGAGAGAAAATGTATTTTTCTTTATCATCTTCTTCCCCAAAACTAGATTTAGAACTCCATTAATGGAGATTATTAATGTAAATCAATTGTAAATTTAAACAATCATAGTGAAGAGTCATGGATGTAGATCAAATTGATCGAACCATGTAAAAATCCGTGTGTCTATTTACAATTTTTAGAATTTTAATCATACTTTTAATATCAAATTAGTTTAGATCAAGAGATTATTATCAAGATATTACAAGGGGTGTGTTGTGGGAAATCCTGCAACTACATTTTGGCGCTAGAAACAGGGAAACTACTTGTCAAATTGAAGAAGATTCAAAGAAATTGGCTATCATTAGAATTGGATTTCACTGGATTTAAAAATTTCAAGATCAAATATGGAAGCTACAACGAAAGATCATGATTATACAGCAAATAAAGAGAAGGAGATATATTAAGGAGCGGATGAAGAAAATATCAGCAAAATTGTGTCCACAAATCATCGAAAAGGACAAATTTCTTCTCACTTTTCTTATTCTTTGTTTCATTTTTCGGATCCGGGAGATTTTGAATTTTTTAACTATCACACTTTGTTTTTCACAAAAATTGTTGTTTAGTTGATATTTTGAATTCAAAAGAGTTTTGATCATAAATTCACATCCATAAACCTTGAATTTAATCATAATTTTGATCGTATAAACAACTAATGAGAACATGATTTTTTTGATTGAAGTCAAAGATGAAGGAATCAAAAGATCCCGTGAAATTTCTCTTTTGCGATAAGATGCATCCACCGACTTATCAACATACAACGTCAGCGAATAAATGGATTAAACCAACACCAACATTTTAACAAGAAATTTTAGATTACAACGGAGGAGAAAGAACAAAGGACAAAGGAAGAAGGCTAATGATTTATTCACCAAGTACTTCATCAACAATCGCGAAGAAATCAAAAGAAGTTACACCAACAAATAATTCTACATGACAAAATCTCTTCTCTTTTCTAATTTCATATTTAAAAAAACAAAAAAAAAATCGTACTTTTTAGGTTATGCGATTTCCAAAATAGAATAAAATTGATGATTATCATTGTTTTCAATTTTTTGAAGTTGATATAAAAATTTGCATTACTCATGCTGATTGCTCGCAGGGAATGAACTCTCGCAAGAAAGAAAGATAAAATAGCATGGCTAGAAAAGAGAATAGAAAGGGCCAAAGAGAAAGCTTATACAAAGGATAACTAAAAAGAATAAATCACGAGAATCTCGCAAATCTTTCACAAGTTGAAGACAATACAGTTGGTCAAACCAGAAGCATACAAGTTTGAGGTCGCAGGGTCAATCCTTCCTAACTGCGATATTTTCATTTTTGATTATTTTATCAAGGACAAATAAAAGAACAAGAAATAAGTGTTATGCGAGGATGTCACAAAGAAATACTAGAACAGATGGTTCAGGGTTCAAAGAACAAACAAGAGTTCACGGGTTCAAATTCGCAGAGACACATATTTTTCATTTTCTTCTCATTTTCATTAGCGAATAAAAGCATAAGGAAAAAAGTTCTGCGATTAACTTCGCAGAGAGGTTCTTGAACAGTTGTCCAGAGAACAGTATGTGAGTTTGTGGTCACAGGTTTGAATTTTCCTGCGAGCATAATTTTCTTCTTTTTACAGAGGGTGAGAAAATGAATAATATCACAGCATTGTTTCATTATTTCGCAAGCAAGAGGCAGCACAGTTGGTGATCTGCGAAGTTAATGAGTTCATGGTCGCGGGATCAATTCTTGCTTCTCGCAAGTTTATTTTTGTTATGTGAAGCTCGCCAGTCAACCTTTGATTATTTCGCAGAGAAATCTCGCAAGTAAGAGAACTAGCACAGTTGGTTGGGAGGCATGAATGCAAGCAACAGATCGCGGGATCGAGTCTCACCGCAACAATATTTTTTCACGATTTTTCTAAAGTTGCCTGATGAGAGGATAATAATAGTAAGATAACGATAGTATAACCTTCTATCGCAAACAGAAGCTAGCACATATGGTCAATAGCGAAGCTAAGAAGTTTAGTATCGCAGGTTCGAGTCCCTCGCTAAGCATACTTTTTCTTTTTACTCATTTTTGAACTTCAAGGAGCGAAGAAATGGAATAATATATCAGAACTAGGCCTTTCTATCACAAGAAACAAGTAGCCCAAACGGTGAGAGAAGGAGTATGCAAACTAGAAGACTTAGGTTCGAATCTCCCTCCTCGCAGAAATTGTTTTGTGAAACAAGGAAAAGAGTTGATGATTATCTCGCCAAGAATGAAGAAAGTTGACGAGAATTTCGCAAGAGAGGGTTAAAAAAATTGGTATGGTGCAAGAGGCAAGTCAAGAGTTCATTTCTCATTTCTTCTCATTTCACAAGCAAATCAAATACTTCGCGAGAAACGACAGCAACAGAAAATCGCAAGAAAGCTAAGTACCACTTCCTTGAATATTTTACTTATAGAAAATGAAATTTTTTGATTTATTTTACAAAAAGCGATACTATCGCAATATTTCAAAGAGCATTCCTAAGATTTTTAATATTTCAAAAGATTTCAAAAAAATTGATTTAATTTACCGAAAGCGATATAATCGCAAGATTTCAAAATTTTCAAAAGATTATAAAAAATGAGATCATCGCAAAAATTTAAAGATCGCAAAATTTTTCAAAGATTTTAATGATTACAGAAAATGAAATTATCGCAAAAATTTCTAAGATTTCAAAAAATTTGATTTAACTTCCAAAATAGCGATACCATCGCAAGATTACAAAGGCTTCAAAATTCCAAAAAACTGAGAACATTCAATTTATATATTTCTCTAAAAAAAATTTCTTTTACAGAAGATTTTTGATTTTAAAACGCAATACAATCGCAAGATTTCAAAGATTTCTCTAAAATATTTCTTTTACAGAAAAAGATTTTTGATTTAACAAATGCGATACAATCGCAAGATTTCAAAAAATATTTCTAAGATTTTAAAAGATTTTAAAGAATATTTCAACTCACAAAAGTGAGCAAAACAAATTTTTATCAGATCTGCGAGTGTAATCGCGAGATTATATAAATAATTGACAGAAATGAAAGAATGAAGAAACGCGAACATCATCGCAAGAAAGGCGAATAAAATTTCGCAGAGACATAAGAATGGGATGAACCTTTATGGCGTGCACCTTAGTTCGCGAATAAAATTTCGTAAGAGGCAAATGTAAGACCTAATAGCGCCTCATAAAGGGGGTATCTCTTGACATGATTCAGCGATAAGGTTATACCGCTGCTGGAACCTGAGTCATGCAGATGTTAGGGTTGAAGAAAACCTATCCGGGAGAGGGATCTTGGATTTCCAACTATATAAGGTTATACCCTGGTTGGACGACTAAGGACCTCTTCTAAGAAGTGCAGAGTATGACCAAGGCGCCGAGGTACACGGTTGAGCCAAGAATTCCCAGAGCGTACGAAACTCTCTTGCCATTCTTGGTAAGTCTTGGCTATGATGCACTTGGCCTGAAGAACACCCCACTTAGGGTGCAGTCTTGTAACTATAAGGCATATAGGCATAAAGGACAAGAGGCTGCGAAAACAACTGGTTGTTGGTAAATCCGAATGTGAGGAGCTAGTATTGTATGGCCGATGTGCCCTCCTTGAAGGGGCAACCAGGGGAAAGATAAGGGCGGCACCCTCCATTAGGGAGCTGATAAGTGTCTTAAGACGGCAATGTCATGGGGCTTTATGATCGCAAGAACATTTAGGCCTGTCATATTGTCGCATGACGTAAATTATACAGAGGCAACAATCCATAAGAGATATGTTTAGATGAGATCAATGGGTTTTTACATGAAAATGTAAAGACGTCCTGCGATTTCATCGCAAGACGACAATGTCATGGGGCTTTATTCTCGCGAGGGGATTTTGATCTGTCATATTATCGCAGAAAATTCAAAGAAAAATGGATAAGGCAAGATCAATGGGTTTTTACATGCAAATGTAGAGACGTCCTGCGATTTTGTCGCAAAAAGAAAAATTGGCAAAATAAGACCTTTAATTAGGAAGGAAAAATAAGACCAATAGAATAATTTCAAACTTAATTATTTTCTTTTAAGAATGCAGGAAAGATTTGCTCATCGCAAGAGAGATAGCAAGTACTAACAGAATCTCTCAGAAGTATTGTTCACAATTTCTCAGAAGTATTATTCAGAGTCTCTCAAGAGGATTTTCTACAATCTCGCAGCAATATTCATCGCGGCACTATTCAGTACTATTCATCGTGGCACTATTCAGTATTATCCTTCATAGATAAAGAACAGAGGCAACTATGGATTACCAAGAAGACATTTTATGTTCTTTATCTTCTCGGCAAGAATCATTTCCAAAATGGACAAGAATTTTCACCAGAAATGAAGTAATAATTTCGCATGAACAGAGGCAATACTTATGATTTTCATTCAAGGACGGATACTTCTTATATTTTGAGGATTGAGTACTTCTTATATTTCTTCAAGGATACTTCATACTTCGAATACTTCAAGAGTTAATACTTCTTATTTACTTAGAAAAGATATGGAACTTCACAAAAGAATAAAGGCAAGTACGTACTTTTCAAGTCTAGTATTCTTTCGCTCGTTCCTTCATCAACAAAAATCAAAGACTACTACAACAACATATTTTTTCTTAAAGATTACTTTTCAAGCAATATTCAAGAAAAAAGAGGCAAGATGTAGGACCAGAATATCTCCACAGCAATATTCTGACGAGATTAACAACATTTCTGCGAGTGTCACAGCGAATTCTCCAACAACACTTTGCGAGTGTCACAAAATAATGACATAACAGTTGACAATTGAAGAAACACAAAAAGAACATGATTGACTAGTGATGGTTACGATGCTTGCGAGAAGGAATAGTATAGCTACTGCGATAATATCGCAAGAGATATCCGAAATTAGAGGACAGCTTAGCTGTCACCCATTATGTAATTTCCTATAAATAGAGATCCAATAGATTCAGGAAGGGATGATGTATTTTTTAGAGTTGAGAAAGTCTTGAGGAGAGAGATAATTTTAGGAGAGAGAAATATTTTGCAGAGAGAGATTTTTAGAGAGAAAATGTATTTTTCTTTATCATCTTCTTCCCCAAAACTAGATTTAGAACTCCATTAATGGAGATTATTAATGTAAATCAATTATAAATTTAAACAATCATAGTGAAGAGTCATGGATGTAGATCAAATTGATCGAACCATGTAAAAATCCGTGTCTATTTACAATTTTTAGAATTTTAATCATACTTTTAATATCAAATTAGTTTAGATCAAGAGATTATTATCAAGATATTACAAGGGGTGTGTTGTGGGAAATCCTGCAACTACAATTTCTTTTCCGCATTATATTTTTGTACAATTGAAATAATACATGTTGTGTGTTGTTCAATGGATTAGAATATACGACCTATTGGTTGTTGATTTAAATCGATTGACACTTGGATATTGGTCTTTGGTACCATCCAAGTTATCTCTCTTTGATTAGACTCGCGAATCATATTTTCTTGAGTAAATCAAATTGAGAGATTGAGATAATAACCCCTTGAGTATTTTCTATTGATTGAGTCTAGTTGATTCTCTATAAAAACAACTCAGAGTTGTCCATACAGATTGCTAATCGAAATATTGGGTGAGGTTGTTAGACCCCCTTCTTTTTCAAGAACTCCCAACTCAGTGAATCATATGCCTGAGTGATACCAATTTTCAATGCCATATTACCACCTATTCTTTTTGTTTCCAATTCATTCACCATCTCAGAAGCTAATATTATCTACTCTTGAATGGTTTTACCCTTGAGAAAGGCACCTTGATGAGAAGTTATAATTTTACTTAACAAGTTGCTTATTCTTATAGTCAATATCTTGGTGAGAATTTTAAAGAAGAAATTGGATAGACCAATTGGTCTAAACTGATTTGGCTTCTTTGCACACTGAACTTTAGGAAGTA
This sequence comes from Papaver bracteatum, assembly GCA_023529315.1. NCBI lineage: Eukaryota > Viridiplantae > Streptophyta > Magnoliopsida > Ranunculales > Papaveraceae > Papaver > Papaver bracteatum. The sequence goes on from JAJJWX010000603.1 coordinate 3,638,963, forward strand.
GTACCAAAAAATTGGAATTTAACCCACTTGGAATGTACCTTCTTCTCCAACAATATTGAATAGCCATAAACATATCATTACCAATTATATATATCCCAGCATCTTCTATAGAACCAACCTCCAAAACCATTAGGACCTGAAGAGCTATCTGGATCCAAGTCATAAACAACAGCCTTAATTTCATTTACACAGGGGACTAAGTCAATCAGCCACGTATCACCATTAATTAGTTTTTCAGGTATGACTCTTAATAAGTCCTCTAAAATTTGCACTTCATTAAACTTGAATTTTGACTCAAAATGCTTCACCGGAACTTTTGCAATTTCTTGTTGAGTAGTCACCATATTACCATTTTCATTCTAAAGTTCAGAAATGGAATTCTGAGGTTGTCTTATCTTCAAGTTAGTATGAAAGAATCTAGTATTTGAAGCTCATTCATTTAACCACTTTACTCTAGATTTTTGATGAATAATTTATTTATGTTGATCTGACATTAGTTCGTGTATCCCTCTTGCAGTAACCAAATCATCCAACAGTTTAACATCCTTTGGATTCCTATCAGATAATAGTGCAACTTTCAACACATTTTTATCATCCAGCAACACTTTTTCATTGACATCACCAAAAACCTCCCAATTTTATTTCTTTAAAATATTTTTAAGTTCTTTAACTTAGTCATATAGATAAAAATTGGTGTACCCAGAACTTGTTTTTCCATTCAGCATCAACCACTTGCATAAAACTGTCATGAGATACCCATGCCTTGAGAGCTATAAAAGGAGTATTTAGAGGTTTGGAAATTGATTTATTAGTACCACATAAAGGACTATAGTCTGACACCCCCTAGTACCCACAGTGTATTCTCAATTTGGATATAAGGCAACCATTTTGAGTTGTAGACTGCTCTATCCAAATTACATAATATTCTCTTCACACTCACTCTATTATTGCACCTAGAAAACTCAATACCTGATTTTGGAGCATTTATCAAACCACATGAATTCAAACATTGATTGAAGTCCATCATAACTTCTCTTAATGGACACCTGCCACCTTTTTTTCATCCATAGATAATACTTATTACTATCAGCATTAAAGTATCCTATCACCAGCCAGGGAAGATCATAAGAACTTATTACTTATAACTCCTGCCACATGGTTATTCTATCCAAAGTAAAATTAGCACCATGAACTCCAGTAACTAGTACACCTCCAATATTAACAGTTATAGCATGCTGAGTAATGGAAATAACTTGTCAATCAGATATTGAAGCATTCCATCATAACCATATGTTACCTTTCCTTTCTTCACTACTATTATGAGTTAAACAATTTTTCATACATACCAACCTTAACATTTTAGCATATTTTGAAGTAACTCTCACTTTTGGTTCCACAATACAAACCAAAGAATGACAAAACTTTTTAAATAAACATTGTAACTTGTCTTTGGCTTTATTTCTCCTTAAGCCTCTGACATTCCAAAACATAACTCTTATTTAGAAAGAGGTTTGTAAATAGGAGGGCTCTTCCTCCCATTATCATTTTTACTTACATTTTTAGCATCCAGTTTTCTTGTAATAACTTTCGGTACCTCAGCCTTTTTAGGAATTTCCATTATGACTTCTTTCACTACTGAAAGAACTTTAATAACATTTCTATTAAAAGACACACCAAGCTCAAGCATTCTATTTATCTCAAGAGGTGGAAAATCCTGAGTAAAATCAAGTACAGACTCCACCTCCTTAAGAACTTCAAATCTTCCAGAAGTTAATTCACCTTCCTCCTTATTTTCCTCATGAGTTACTATCTTTGGAGTTACAACTTCATGATACTGCTTTGCACCAGAAATACTAACATTATTATCATCATTATCTGATTGACGTATATCAATCCAATAAGTAAATTATCCTGTCATTATTAGGGGCGACCCTGAAAGAATTAGGGGCGACTTTTTTTATTCCCAACCCATAGACAAGGTCATGGGATGTCCAAATTTTCAGAGATTACCGAAGTACCCTTACACAATCGGTAGTAAGGAAAGAGGTATTTGTTAGAGCATTACTCGGTCGAACTCGCATGCGTTGCTATCTCAAGCATGTTTGTCAATATTAGTGATCAAAACTATACATCTTGATTTCTAGTTTATTGATGACTAAGTCTCTGTCTAGGATAGTTAAGTATAGTTGAGATCCAGACTCCATGGCGATTATCTTACGAAGACGAAGAACTACTCAAGGAACCAGTGGAACTTCATCCGACCGAAAGGTATGTGGAGACTTGAACTTATCTATCACTCAGAAGTCTATATATCTCTTACTCTTGAGACAATTGTCGTATAAGTATGATAGTTTTCATACATACACATCTTCTATTTCGAGCCGGGTTTACTCGCCTATCTTTTTCTCGAAATATGTATTCGTAAGCTTTCGCTTTAACCACTTTTCATCTTTACCCATGACGAAAGTCATGATGACGTTTCAATCTTGAAAATAGCTTTGATGACGATAGTCAATTCCTATGTCTAACGACTATTATAACATTATAGAAGAATGTTTCGATGATTGAAATGTAGAGTTGATATTACATAACCATATATGGATATAAGCATATATAGTGTGTTCGCACATTAGTGTATAAATCCATGTGCGTGAATATGTGTACATGCGGTATTGGTGAAGGAGACAGGTTAGGTACGCGTACTGGCGGAAGTTTTCGATCCGAAAATTTCTGCTGAGTTTGTAGTTTGCAAACTAGTAAACCAGTCACCTTAATTAGGTACGCGTACCCGTACGTGTACCCACGAAAGTTTTCGAACCGAAAATTTCTGCTGAGTTTGTAAACTCAAATCTGGTAGATAAATTACACGTACCCGTACGCGTACCCAAGCTGGTTATATTTCTCAAATCGGTAGCTCATTAACTTAAACAATAAATCAATAAGGAATTCAATCTTTGCAAACCGTGGCTATATTGTTCATGAATTGATTCGAGTGAATCAAACATATTTTGTTTCAATTGTGTCTATGTATAAAGATTTAAGCAATTGAACAACTCTTCAACTAGTTCTTTTGAGTCATTTGAACTAGTTGTGAAGAAGATGAATATGGTTAATATGAAAGTGCTCATATGGCTAACCATTGGTTAACTATTTCTGAACCAACCAAATGTATACGTTTAGGTACGGTTACTCAAACCTAAATGAAATACATTCCATTTGTGTGTGACAAGCTAAGTTTCGATCTAACGGTTGAAAGATATTAGCTGGGATAAATCAGGTTTTTCATCTAACTGTGAATATTGAATGCTTTGTTACCAAGGTAACATAGATTGCAAACCCTGATTTGAAAACTATATTAAGGAGACGTCTATCAACTAGAAAAACTAATCCCCATACCTCATGTGTGATACTAGTTGGTTTTCCTAGAGTCAATTATCCTTTAACCCTAGGTTTCTTCTCGAGACCCTGTCGGTTAACGACTTAAAGACTTCATTGGGATTGTGAAGCCAGACGAAACTACTTCTCTTGTAGTTGAGCGATCTGATCTTGCCATTTTCTATCGTATGAGTTCAATTGAATAATTGGCTTGAGATTATATCTCCGATAGGGCAAGATTAAAAGAAATCACAAACATCTTCGTCTCATCGTTTGTGATTCCGCAATATCTAGTTTCGCTACCATACGATTTAGATTATTGTGAGGTGATCAATAATTCTAGACTGTTCTTCCGGAATATAAGTCTAGGTTATTGATTAGTTCATGTTCACCTTGATTTTATCAAAAGACGGTGAAAAGGCGAGGGTACCCAAATTATACCTTAAGCTATTACTTTTCCTTCCTATAAGTCCTTTCCCTGAAAGTGATTGTCTATGGACTGAGTCAAGACAATACAACAAATCGGTTCACACTTTGTGTGATCGTATATGGATATGAGATCGAGACAATACAACAACAAAGTGTGTTTACTTGATAAAAAGGTTCGGACTTAACCAAACTCAATAAGATTCATGTATCAAGTAAATAGGAATTAAGGTTTGTGTAATTTACTTTAATTATAATAAAACAATAATAATGCGGAAATATAAAGTAAATGACACAGCAAGATTTTGTTAACGAGGAAACCACAAATGCAGAAAAACCCCGGGACCTAGTCCAGAATTGAATACTCTCAGGATTAAGCCGCTATACAAAGTAAACCAACTTCGTATAATTGAGACCAAGCAACTAAACCTATAGTTCACCTAGTTCCATCTGTATTCCCACGCCTCCAACCTGTAAACAAGTCACGTACTTTGACCAATTCCTTTGGATCATATTCCAAACAGTAAAGGAACAACAAATCTGTTTAGTATCAACTGTCTTCAACCAAGTGATATGAGTTGCGCAAACCCTTGTTTATCTTAACATAAACTCCTTTGCCAGGTTCCAAGATCTATCTTATATTCAATCACCCAAAGGCAATCATTAAGATTAAGCCAGTCAATACCTTTAATCACAAGGAAACGTATTGATGCCGATCTTCCTTAACTATTCTATCAAGATATCCAAAAGGATAAATCAATTATAGTCGGATCCTCTTTTTCCCACACAAGTATTGTGCACACCAAAGATTGTAAAAACCAAGTCAGAAATCTTCAATATCTTCTTTGTTCAAATCTTCTTAGATCTTCAATAAACACCTGCACATAACTACTTGAATCACTTGTGATCAATCACACACAAAACATAGTCTGTTAATAATAGATTATCACAAGATTGTCTTTAGATCTAAACACAGTCTAAATATCCCTGTCGAAACCTTGAACTAGTTTGAGTGAATCTTATATCAGAAGAGAAGATTCTCAATCATAAACAAACTAGGTGCAATCAAAGTTCAACCACCGTTAGTCAATCAAATCAATACGAAAACTAAAGATAAACCGCAATATCTAGTTTCCCACCAACGGGGCACGCTAGAGCTTCTCAATCCCAAAGAAGACTTTAAATTGAGCGTCCGTAAAAGATTTCACCTAATTAGATTACTCTCCTCTCCGATAGGCGTCTTCACCAGTAATAAAGACAAAAGAGTAAGTCTAATATTACGCAGGATTAGTTTGCTAGAAATGCAAACTCAAAGTATTTATATACAAGGAAGTTTGGACACCAAGGAATTTCCAAAACCGAAAATATTCTCAAGATATTTTTCATTACTCCACCAAATTCGGTTTTCATGATTCCTGTGAATGCACTGTCCAAAAATACGATCGAAATCTCCTTGGAAAATATTTAATTAGCAAATGCACATTACTAATTCTTATTTTTCATATATAATTAAAAACCGTTAAAAAGATTCTTAACTTATTTAAATTCGATCTTGGGATTTACTTCCTTCTTAGCCGTTAAGGAATATTTTTGAACAATATAGAATAAGCATTAATGCACCGTATTCAAAGTGTGACGACATCTTACTCTTGCAAGTCTTTTCCATGCTTGCTCACTTGAAACCGATTTACGACACTTCCAAACAAGTTTAGAATTGGTTCATCTGACTTTCAAGAACTATGTGATTGATTAAGTGCCACTCAATCACAACTCATGGGTTTACGGTTCTACCAAAACAAGTTTTGGTTCTACCTCCATGTGAGTATTGTGCATAGTTACACTAGCTTACCAAAGATACGGCTGACTAGGTACTAGGATCGGTTCCCCACATATATTTGGTATCTAACTTGTATGCACTACACATGTCCATAGGATTGGTTCCCCCTTCCCAAAAACGTGTTGCACATGTTCATAGGATCAGTTCCCATTTCTTCCATAAACCTTGTTGCACCTCATACAAGTATGGGTTCCCTTGTGATGCACTGCACCTCTTACTAGGATCGGTTCCCCTTATCCCAGTAATAATTTCAGACACTCACAAACCCGATCATACCCCAAGTGATTACTTAAGATCGGTTTCACTAATAAAAGTCATACCAATACATAAGTCAGGCCTCATTGAATAGTTTTACCAAGAAAATAAACAAGTCATGAGAGGTTATACTTATCACACATATTGGTCGTTCATAAGATATGCAATGAAGAACAACCCCAATAACGCCTGGCGATTTCCTTTTCGGTTCACAACACATATCATGAACTTACTTCCTTAAAACACATGTAAAAACATTGTTTCCTAGGATGAAATCCTCACCTCATACCCATACATAATCACAATAGCATTCATACGATTATGTCGATGTCTTATATACAAAGTTTAATGGTTAAGCAAGAAACTTCATATTGTATTCCTTAATACTATATCTATCTAGAGTGTTCATGCTTCGCAGTTTTATGTTTTCAATATGCACGACTTGAAAGATACGTTAGGGAATGAAATAGTTCAAGTCAAATATCACTAACCTCAAGTGGAAGGATGATGTTGTCGTTTTAGCTCCGCACTTCTTCACTTCTTCAAGTCTTCGCAATACTTGTAATGTCTCACCCTAATACTTTCAATCTAACCTATACGAAGTTGACTCTAGTACATTTAAAGCAAGCGACTCTTAAGTGTGTTTTGGTTTACAAAAATATGATAACCAAACTTGACATACCAACCCTTGGTGGGTTCAACCGAGCAATGCTCTAACAGACGGAATAAAACTCGTAGGTTTATCTGTGGGAGATATATTTATCTATTATCGTAGATTTTTCTGTGTGATACAGGTTTGTTTATTAAAGTTTTCGACTTTGGATCGTATCAACTCTTGGTTGTGGGTGAGATCAGCTAAGGGAATCAAGTGCGTAGTATCCTTCTAGGATCAGAGACATAAGGAGCGCAATTGTACCTTGAATCAGTGTGATATTGATTAGGGTTCAACTACACTCCCAGCCGAAGTTAGTTTGTAGTAGGCTAGTGTCTGTAGCGGCTTAATATAGTGTGGTGTTCAATCTGGACTAGGTCCCATTTTTTTTTGCATTTGCGGTTTCCTCGTTAAAAAAACTTCTGGTGTCAGTGTTATTTCTTTTCCGCATTATATTTTGTTATTTAATTGAAATATCTCATGTTGTGCGTTGTATCGATCAATTGTGAAATCCAACCTTTGGTTGTTGATTGGAAATTGATTGATCCTTAAACATTAGTATTTGATACCATTCAAGTGTTTTCTCTTGTATTCAATTAGACTCGCAGATTTCTATTTGCTTGAGTAAGAATTGAATCGAGAAAGAGATATATAACTCTTTGATATACTTTGTTAAGATTGAGTCTAGTTGATTCTCTTGAAAGTATATTGGAGTTAGTCCATACAGATTGCTAATTGAAATATTGGGTGTGGTTGTTAGAAACCCACTTTTCAATTGGTATCAGAGCAGGCGAACATGTTTAAGACCTTATCAGTATGTGTTTGTAGCTATCTGAATCTATGGACATAAATTCTATCTATATAAACGTACCACCAGTCTTCGATGGCTCAAATTACTTATGGTGGAAAATCGATATGCGTTATTGTCTTTAAGGTCGTGATTTTCAAACATGGGTACGTGTTGTTGATGGCTCTAATCCTCCGATTAATATAGAAGGCGATGTATCTATACCTAAGGATATTGGTAGATATAGTCCAGAAGAAATCCTTGCTGCAAAGCAAAATTCTGACAACTTAAATGCTATCATACATGCCATTAACCCAGATCTTCAGTACCATGTGACTACGTGCACAACGTGCACAATGTCTGAAGAATCCTGGGATATCTTGGAAGTTGTATTTGAAGAAAATACCAGCGAGAAAGAAGCTAGGCTTCAAAACCTAAATTTTGATTGGGAAAACTTTCGTATGGCAGATGAAGAAACGTTTGATGAGTTTAATCACAAAGTTTCTGAAATTGTTAATATATATTTTTCATTGGGTAAGACTATTCCTGAAAAGGACATTGTGATGAAAATTCTCAGATCGCTGCCATCTAGATACAACTCTAAGAAGCATGCCATCGTTGAAGGAAATTACCTTGATACTCTTTCCAAATATACTCTTGTTAGAAATTTTAAAATTTTCGATCTTGAACTTAAACAAATAGATAAACATCATTTGTTAAGCAACCATGTTGTTTCAACTGATAGAAAGTCTCAACATCCTAAATTGATTGATAAAAGAGATGAGAATTTGTTAAGCAACCATCTTGAACTTACACAGTGTCAAAGTCCAATTGCATCACAACTTTAACAACAATACTATGGTGATACTTCACTACCCCTTAGTCAATACTCCATCTCACATGGAAACCACTCCCCCTTACATAGAAAGTCTCAACATCCTAAATTGATTGATAAAAGAGATGAGAATTTGTTAAGCAACCATCTTGAACTTACACAGTGTCAAAGTCCAATTGCATCACAACTTTAACAACAATACTATGGTGATACTTCACTACCCCTTAGTCAATACTCCATCTCACATGGAAACCACTCCCCCTTACATAATGATCCGAAAACCATATGTATTTGTAGTGTGAACTACATATTAATTCTCCCCCTTTTTGTCAATAAAATTAGCAAAGGTACAAGAACGTGATCCTAATGAAATTTCCGTAAGAGATATTTCATGACCATAGGTAAATGTATATCATCTTGTTTAGATGTAATCATAAAGCCGAAGCTAAATGCATTCATCAAGGAGTTCATAAATATACAAGATAACTCCTATAATATTCCACAGCCGCACTCCCCCACAAAGATTTGGCAATTAAGCACAAGTTCAAAAGAACTCTCCCCCATAAAATGTCATTCCCGAAATAACAACAAGAGCGACCTTAATTTCAAAATAAAGAAAGGATTTCTTTGGACTCAACAAATATCATACAAGTATGAATTTGGAATCCAAAAAGAAATATTCAATCAAATTAACCGTAAGCGAACCATGATTAGTTTGACTAAATATGCTCAACACAAGTAAACTTATGGAGACTTAAGAAATCAATTAGATTAATCATAAGAAAACTCGCAAATAATCTAATTGCTATACTCAACCAAACTAATTACTAAAGTAATCAATTTAATTGGTCACACTCGACATAAGAAAAATCTATGGAGCAATGAATAAGTTAATCACGAATAACCAACCCAGTCAAAGAAATGCTCAAACATTAGAAAACTCATGGAGTGCTAACTAAATAACCACACAAGATGATTAATTTAGTTTAACATGTTCAACATAAAGTACCTTACGGAACAACAACTAAGCTAATCACAAAAGTAATCAACTTTTCTTGTTTTAATGCTCAACATAAGACACTTCATGGAACAACACAATATTTACACAAAAATTGTGGATCTGAGATCGACCTTATACCGTGTAATAAGCAAGGATTCATTCTATTTTCCATCACCATTTGCACAATGAAATACAATAGACATAATCCTTAAATCACAAAAGATTTTAACCTATCTCCCATCAAAACTTGACAATATAGGCTTATCTTTGGTGTTTGTCAAAATTCTATTCATCCTTTTATCAATATTTGCATATCAATACACGAACGACTTTACTTTTGACAAAATATGGGACAATCAAGTTCACGGACGTAAACACACATATCCCATAAAAATATTGCAATATATAAAACCATAAAGATTAATACTGCAAAAATCATTTTCCGAACAAGTTTAGAATTTAAACCAATAAATCTAAAAACAAGAAGATGAAAACATTGGATATAGCTATGTGTAATCACAATAATGGCTATTCCAAGCACTAGTTATTCTTAAAAACAACAAAAATAGAAGATTTACTAGGCAATAAGACCTTTGAAGAATTCTTTATCGTCCCCGAACTCCTTGTCATCAACATCCATTGGGGAATAAGGTTCATTAAGGAAGGAGTTTATATCAATAAACCTTCTTGGATGTTGTTGTCGAACCAGGGCCTTCTGAATCTCATGAGTCTTATACCCAAAAGCCTTTATTTGTTTAATCTCCTTTTGCATCTCCTTCAACACTTCAAGAACATCATAATACTTCTGGGAATTTGAAGGAACTGCTCTTGGATTCCTCATATTCCTTCTTTTCCTTTTCAATGTTGGAGGCAATGGAGATTTTTCTTTTTCCTTCATGATTGATGGCTTGAAAATCATATCACCATCTTTTCCTTCAAAAGACATCATACTTGGAGCATCCATGAACGTATGGGTTTGTGAGAGGGAATCACAATTTGCTCAACAAGTAGTCTTGAGATAAAAAGAGGTTTTAAAGAAGGAAAAAAGGAATGTATGGTTCGAAACCTTTAACAGGTTCGTATACGACTAACTCTCAACCCTATCAAGAGTAGAATTTTTCGATAATATCCTTTCTTTTGTTTGATAGACAAAAAAAGACAAATCTAAGAAAAGAAGAAAATGAACTTTTCCTAAAGCCTGAGAGGTACAGAATCATTGTCTCTTTTGATCAAGCACATGAGACAAGATTTTAAAAACAACACAATCAAGTTGCGCTGTGGTGAACAATAATTTGTCCACCAATTTCCTCTTGGGAGGAATCCACAGACCTCTATCTATCAAGATAATTTGACCATAATTTCTTCTCAAATGGTCTTGATTTATCCTTGGAAACTAACTTCTTAGACGAAGATAAAATCTTACATACCTCAGCGGTCTTCTGAGCAAGTTTTAGCTTTCTTGCTAGATGATTTTCTCTTCGTTGAAGTGCCTTTGTTGGTGTTTGAACTTGTAACACTTTGAAAGTTCATGAACCTTTAATGAAAAATATGAGCACGTCAGACTTGGATAAAAATCAGGCTTCTGGGATGTGCAAATAGCCAAGCACATATTGGGACCTGAAGCATTATAAGCAGTGTTTCCAAATATTGGGACAACTTTTTCTTCCAGAATGGTTGGATTTTCTTCTGAAAGAATATAAAGATTGATGTGTGTATTGCTACAATTATCAAAATCAATATTTTCACCAAGAAGTCCAACAATTGATTTCTCGTCTTCATTTGAATCATAACTGTCATACATTTCATCAAGAGTTGCAGCAAGACCTTTGTTCCCAGTGTATTTTCTCCGATTTGGACACTCGTTTGCAAAATGACCAAATCCCTTATACTTAAAGCACTGGGGCATATCCTCATCATCAGTTTCATCAATATCCCTGTTTTTAGGAGGAACACGATTATGAGGTTTGACCGATGCCTTAGACTTATCTCTGGAGAACTGTTTACTTCTCTTGAACAGAAGATCCCTAAACTATCTTGTGATCATCGAGACTGATTTGTCAAGATCTTCATCTGATGAATTTGTCTCAGAGTGATCATCTTCAGAGATATACACTTTTTTAATTTTATCAAGTAATTTAGTGTCTTTTAGTACTTTGAATGCAACATCCTTAGTTTTGGATGAAAGTTCGTGATCAAAGACCTTAAGCTTACCAACCAACGTATTTCTGGAGAGAGTATCAAGGTTATTTCCCTCAACGATGTCATGCTTCTTAGAATCATATCTAGATGGCAGCAATCTGAGAATTTTCATCATAATGTCCTTTTCAGGAATAGTTTTACCCAATGCAAAAGATGCATTAACAATTTCAGACACTTTGTGATTAAACTCATCAAATGTTTCTTCATATGCCATACGAAGGTTTTCCCAATCGGAATTAAAGTTTTGAAGCCTAGCTTCCTTTTCACTGGTATTACCTTCAAATACAGTTGCTAAGATATCCCAAGCTTCTTGCGACTTAGTGCAATTATACACATAGTGCTAAAGATTTGGGGTAATGGCATGTATGATCGCATTCAAACCGTCGGAATTTTTCTTTGCAGCAAGTATTTCGGCAGGGGTGTATTCACCAATATTCTTGGGAATGTTTATATTTCCGATTTCCACAACGAGAGGATCATAGCCATTAACAACATATACCCATGATTGAAAATCACGTGCTTGAAGAAAAGCTCGCATAGAAATTTTCCACCACAAGTAATTAGAGCCATCGAAGACTGGTGGAACATTTATTGAGATAACACCTCTGTCCATAGAGTCAGATCACTACAAACACAGTCTTGTAAGGTCTTGAACGTGTTTTCCGGCTCTGATACCAATTGAAAAAGTGGGGGTCCAACAACTCCACCCAATATTTCGATTAGCAATATGTATGGACAAAATTCGAGTTACTTTACTAGAGAATCAATTAGACAATTGTTGATGGTGGTTTTTAGCTTAGGGTTAAAATCGTAAAACACTAAACCCTAGTAGACAGTGATGTCACAACATTTAAAGTAACAAGCATTTACTAGGCACATTTACTGAAACCTTTAATGTGTCTCTAAATAATTACCGGGGTATCTTTTTCAAATTAGGGTTACGACAAGCCAAACCCTAATTCCCACGTGTGCCAATGGAAAATCATGCCAGCCACACCGATCACGCCAAAGCATGCCAACCAAGCTAGTCGCACCTCTGTGCCAATGGAAAATCATTCTAGCCACAACGACCGCGCCAAAGCATGCCAACCATTCTAGTCGCACCTCTGTTCCAATGACGAATCATGCCAGCCACACCGACCGCGCCAAAGCATGCCAACCATGCTAGCCGCACCTCTATGCCAATATCAAATCATGCCAGCCACACCGACCGCGGCAAAGAATGCCAACCATGCTATCCGCACCTCTGTGCCAATGACAAATCATGCCAGCCATACCGATCGCGCCAAAGCATGCCAGCCATGCTAGCCGCACCTCTGTGCCAATGGCAAACCATGCCAGCCACACCGACCGTGCCAAAGCATGCCAACCATGCTAGTCGCACCTCTGTGCCAATGGAAAATCATGCCAGAAACATCAACCGCGCCAAAGCATGCCATCCATGCTAGCCGCACCTCCGTGCCAATGGAAAATCATGCCAGTCACACCTACGGCGCCATGCCAAACGCACCTCTCCATGGCCCCATGCCGCGCCACCATACTGTCCTTCACTACGCGGCTATCAAAACGAAGGCGTGAAATAATTAACGGTTTCCCTTCAATCCCAGGAGAAAATCCTGGTCGTTTAAGGTTACCAAACGACCTTTGCCCAAAACCCTAGCTTGGTCACGCACCTGGCCCAAGCTAGCCACGTCATGCGCCTATGGCAAGCCCTTGGTCCCACGCGCTAAGCCAAAACCGCACCTAGCCCAAGCTAGTCACGTCATGCGCCTATGGAAAACCCTTGGACCCACATGCCAAGCCAAAACCTCACCTAGCCTAAGCTAGTCACGCCATGCGCCTATGGCAAACCCTTGGCCCTATATGCCAAGCCAAAATCGCACCTAGCCCAACCTAGTCACGCCATGCGCCTATGGAAAAACCTTGGCCCCACATGTCAAGCCAAAACCGCACCTAGCCAAAGCTAGCCATGCCATGCGCCTATGGAAAACCCTTGGCCCCATATGCCAAGCCAAAACCGCACCTAGCCCAAGATAGCCGCGCAATGCCAAACACACTCTGCCTTGGCCCTAGCCGTCCTAGTCACATCATGCCAAGCCAAATGCCCTTGCCTTGGCCCTAGCCACGCCATGTTCCCATGGCAAACCCTTGGCCCCACATGCCAATCCAAACCAAACCTAGCCCAAGCTAGCCGTGTTATGCCAAACGCACTCTACCTTGGCCCTAGCCATGCTAGTCATATCATGCCAAGCCAAACGCCCTTGCATTGGCCCTAGCCACGCCATGTGGCCATGGAAAACCCTTGGCCCTACATGCCAAGACAAACCAAACATATCCAAGCTAGCCACGCCATGCCAAACGCACTCTGCCTTGGCCCTAGCCATTCTAGTCATATCATGCCAAGCCAAACGCCCTTGCCTTGGCCCTAGCCATGCCATGTGCCCATGGAAAACCCTTGGCCCCAAATGCCAAGCCAAACCAAACCTATCCAAGCTAGTCGTACCATGCCAAACTCATTTTTCCTTGGCCCTAGCCATGCTAGTCACATCATGCCAAGCCAAACGCCCTTGTCTTGGCCCTAGCCACGCCATACGCCCGTGGCAAACCCTTGGCCCCACATGCCAAGCCAAAATCGCAGCTATCCACGCCCAAGGCGAACCCTTGGCCACAAATGCCAAGCCTAACCACACCCTAGCCGTGGAACCCTGTTGGCCTTCCCTACGCGGCTACCAAAATGAAGGCGTGCAACAATCAACGGTTTCCCTTCAATCCCAGGAGCAAATCCTAGCCATCCAAGGTTACCAGATGACACATGGTAACCTTTGGCCTGAAAACCTAAGTTTGGCCACGCCAAACCTTTCCATGCCAATGGCATGCCAACCTAGCCGCGCCTCCACGTTGGCCCTCACTACGCGGCTACCAAAACGAAGGCATGCAACGATCAATGGTTGCCCCTCCTCTCAAGATGCAAAATCTCGACCTTCGAAGGTCACCAGGCTAGCAAGTTTCCCGAGCTTGACTTGCCAAGCCACAACAATGTGCTACATGTTTTCCTAAAACATTCGAGACATCAACACAAACTGGGGGATCCTCTTTGGGTATTGGTTTGGTGGTTTACAGTGTACGGCGTACACTACGCCCGTCATAAGGAAGTGTCATAAGGGTGAGGCAGTTAGTAAATACAGAAAGTTATGTGTGAAACGTTCATGGGACATAAAGCACATGCGTTAACAATTTTATGGGACATCAATTCCATAATGTTAGCAGTTTCATGCGTTAACCACTTTATGGAACATCAATTCCATGCATACGGTTACCACCTCCTCTCATTTACTTCCACACTCCTTAATGAGACCAGGGTACATTTTTACTCCGACTTGTATAAATAGGTCTTACCTATTTCCATTGAACAACAAGTTCATATGGGAGATACAACACTCAGAAATACTTACTTCCTAGCTCTCTCACTTTTCTGATAACAAGTCGTAGTAACCCAACTATTCTGGTCTCACCACTTTCCTTGCTTTCCTCCCCAAAACCAACCCATTCTCCTCCACTTTGTGACCGAAGCAAGTCTGGAACGGCCATTTTTGGTTTAGACCGAACTTGTACAGATTGATCTCTCGAATCTAAAGTATTCCCTTGCAGTACATTATTTAGGGTTTAAATTGTTTCTCACCTTCACATCCGAAATTACCGAAATCAGCAGAAACCATTTTCACCTACAAACAATTGGCGACCACAGCGGGAGGTTCGATCTTTCGGTTACAATGTCAATTTTCAACCAGCGATCTCATTCTTCGACCCAGACGTCAAGATGGTAGAGGAAGGCGATCCACTCCGATTTAGTTACTCGATGGCTCGATTATTAGTCATGGCACAACAAGAGATGACTGGGGACTTCTCAGGGGCTATAAGCAAAACGATCCGCCCATGGATTAACGGCGCAGTTATCTGACAACTCAACAACGACTTGGAAGACTGGGGACTTCCCATGACCATGTTTCTCGAAAAAAATAAAAAAACTTGGTCCTACACCCGGAAAGTTTATTCCCATCAGAAGACCTGAGAAACCGAGTAAGTCTTATCTAGACAAAAATATGTGGTTTGCATTTTCAAGTTCTGATAAAACCTATATCCATGTTTCATCCCATGTCATCTACCAAAACACGGTTCCATGGTTTTCCTGGGATGTCTGCGTCACTTTCATTCATAGCCAAAGGAAATTCAATTCTAAACATTTCATTCAAAAAAAAAATATATAATCCAAAACCGTCAAGGTAGCATTTATCAATTAACCCGAGAAACTCAGAAAATCAAAAACCAAAAACCAGGCATCTCATTTGCCTTTCAAAAAAAAAACCTAAAGATAAGAGGTCCAAAAGATAGATATATATTCAAGGGAAGTTTTAAAACATCGGCTTGATCCTTTTGGCAAAGTCCTCCCTCGTGATTTGGAGAGCCGCCCTCTTAAGTTTCAGCTTCCTTCACAACTTCTTGAATTTCGCTTCCTGCTTCTTTATCATGTCTGCGGAAGGACCTTCAACTGCTCCGGCTAATGACCTTTCAACATCAGAGAGACCTTCAACGAACCAAGGAACGTTGAATTCGAAGCCCACGCACATGTCATGATGGAACTTCCAGATCGAGATTATATCCTCAGAAACTGTATGACCAATCACATTGCACATCTCATCAATCGAAGACAAGGCTTCCTCCATACGCTTGACCAACGCATGTCGACTAGTAATCTTCTTGGTCGTGGAAATATGACCGTAGCACTCCCATATCTTGGTGTATAATTCCGCGTGTTTAGATGGCACACTAAATCCCGCAATCAGCACGTGACCCGGGAAAGGGACCAGATACGGAGGATTGAAGGTGGCACCTGCGACTGAATCAGCAACCGGCAAAGGGTCCCTAACCACAATTTCGTTTGCGGACCCCGGAGTTCTCTCTACCGTCTGAGTCGTGACAACACCTTCATGATGATGAACTTCAATGTCCAAGTCACTAGTCGACACGGTTTCCACAATTAGAAGTACGGCTACGTCTTCACTCTGGCGGGTTTCCACTTCAAGGCCATCCTCAGGAACAGTTTCCTCCTAGAATATCAAGGTTTAGTTTTACTTTAAAAAAAAAAACACATGGAGGAGGCTCACTGATTCGGTTTCTGACTGACTAGAGGAAGATTCAGCACTTTTATCGGAAGAACTACTCTTGCCATCGTTGGACTCTGAACTTTCATCCTTTTCGGAATCCCCATCACCATGGATGAGCTCGGCACCGCCACCCTTTGTCTCGAAAGACGATGCTTTCTGACTACTTGCAAGTTTGGCAAAAGCGTTCATGCTGTTGAAACCCTGGACGACATGCAAGGACAAGTTCTCAGAAAAGAAACAAGGATATACGTGATCCATCTGAAGTCAAGAAAGAAATCACACGTACCCCCATGTTGGATGAACTAAAAGTCGGTAGAGCTGTGCCTGCACGATTCTTAGACCTTCGCTCCTTCACTTGGGGACTATCCACGTCCAGACCGCCGAATTTCCTTTTCGTTAAAGAAGTATCCCTCAACAACGGATGTTTTGCTAAAATCTCGGTGGAAGGCCTACCATGAGTGTTCTCCACTACAGCTTTCACAAATTCCTGGATGACGAGGAATTCACTCTGCCAGAATACATTATACTTGGAGGTAGTCGACGGGTTTCGTTCCAAAAGCAAGAAAGGGAGGCTTCTGCCCGTCGTAAGAACACTAGCATCAAGAACGTCCGATAATGGATCCTCTGGAGCTGCCAGCTGATGAACGAGAGGGAACCCTTGGTCGAAACCCATATGCCGAGATGCTCGCTCAATATTATAAGAGACTGCCTGACATGATCCTCGAAAGAAAGACGATATATAGCCAGACGTGCAACTTCGCACGAATACAATCTCACCGATGCCGAGAGTCCCTTCATCAGAAAGCAAAGACATGTTTGTAGCAGAAGCAAAAGTATTAACCTGGGCTATGGATGTACACACTAGGGCCCATGGACGAAAATTAGCGGCGCACAAGTTATCAAGGAAATCATCCAGGTTTGAGCCAGCTCTTGGGCGCCTATTCGACCAGCGAAGTATTCTCGAACTACCCCAAGAAGCGGGAAGTGAAACCAACGGTTTAGGATCATATCTTTCAAAATGTTCCCATAGACACGCTTGGAGAAAAGCAACATGAACATACGAATCCACTTTCATGTAACCGTTTGAAACACACATGTCCATACCCAAATGATCCAAGTGTGTGTACAGAGAACCGAGAAACAAGCCGCCAATGGGGAAAACGACTCCTTTCGCCAATCTTATAGCAAAATTGATGAGTTTCATACTTATCTCCTTCTTACCAGAGCCATCATCGAAAATATCCCGGGATAACCAGAGGGCCAAGAATGCCGCGAAGTAGAGTGTACTATTCTTATGATCCGATGCCAGCTCATCAGGAAACCATTAAGACATCCACCAGGCATAGAAACACTTAGTCTCATTTTCCTTTCGGACAAACCCTTTCGACTTCGCAACCAGGAAGGTACGCATTTTTTCCTCATCATCAAACATCTTGGTGTTAAGGTTTCCTGTCATGGGATGATTCAGCAGGATAGCCACACTTTCTAAGGACATGGTCAGTTCTCCCCACCTACATATGGCCGTGTGAGTGTCTGGACACCACCTGGAGACGAAAGCAACCAAGCTCGGGATTTCTTTCCTAAATTGAAGTGATGCAGAGGATGCGACAACATCAATGATTTGCTCCTTGGTCAAATTAGCTCTTACGCACTCTTGACTTATCATAAAGTGCACCCATTATCAAACGAACACAGTGGACTCACTGAGATTTTGAAATCAATAAGAGAGGCATAATACTCTTTTCTCTGAAGGCAAAACCGTATTACATTTCCGGGAGGAACCGACTGGTCCCCTCCCTCACTCTCTGAACCGGTCAGAAGCAGTAGCGCATGCTTAAGTGGACTTCTCCTGGCAAAGACTATTGTAGTAGCTGGAAATCCCACACTACACCCCTCACAAGAATTCATAATAATCAACACATCCTTTAGAAGATTAATAACACTACTTTTTTTAATTGATTCACATAAATGTTACAAGAAATGGAAGAAAACAAGAATATAATCGCTCTTTTAACTTTGTCTCTCCTAATGACTTGCTCAACACTCGCAAAAGATCTCCCTCCTCCTTACGCCTATTCAACCCTTTATATAGGGAATTACATAGTGGAGGACAGCTAATATGTCCTTTATTTTAGGATATGACTTGCGATATTCTCACAAGAGTTCTATTATCAATCTTCACGAGCACTACAAACATCGTAGATTCATCACACTTTTCTCATGTTTCTGCAATCGTCATATGTTATGTCATTCTTCAAATCATTCTATGACGCTCGCAAAGTGTTGTTAGCTAAACTTCGCAAATGTGTTCTTCTTGCGATATTCTGATCCTACATCTTGCCTCTTCTCATGTATTCTCTGTGAAGGAGAGGATGTCATGAGAAACTATTTTTCAAAATGCTGCAGCTTTTCATTTTTTCTATTTCAACTTCTTTTTCTATCGACAAGGCCCCATGAATTAAGCATAACCGTCAACACGTGTTGAATATTCCTTTAATTACTGGCACGTTTTACCATTAACCGGTCATCTCCTTTTGCCTATTTAAAGAGGCATCCGGAAGAAATAGAATTTTCTTCTTTTGTTTCGTTTTCATCTTCTTTATCTTTATAACCTCAGCAAATCTTCATCATCTTCAAATTCCCTTGTTTACCAAATTCATCTTCTGCTACTGTTATCTTCTATTTCCATGGAGTCACCAAGGTTAGTTCTTCTTATTTTTCTTCTATTAATTTTGCTGAAACTGATTTTGTTTTGCTGAGATCACCTTGTTTGTTCTTTGTGTAATTCCCATACTGTTTCTGTTTCAGCAAAAATACTTCCAGTACTGAATTTTCAGTTCATAACCCTAATGCTCCTAGAAGTTCGTAACTCAAGGTTCTTGCGAAAAAGAGAAAGTATGCTAATGACAAGGTAGTTAGAAACATGGATTTTTTTAATAATAATATTGTTGCCTTTGTTTCTTATCTGAGTTGTGATTCGCAGGGTGATGGGGATGCCACTAAACCTCCCAATAAATCTCGCCAAGATAAAATTGTTGATGTTTCTGTTTCTTTTCCCAAACTTTGTCTTTCAACTTCTTCTTCGCAAACTGAACCTCCTCTTCCTGTTTGTGAAAACATCACAATAAGCTCTGATGTTTTAACTAATCCTTCTATGGATGAAATACCTATTACACAACCTGTTGAGAATGAAATCTCTTCCTCCCCTGAAACCAATACTTCTCAAATTTATTCTACCATAATCTCAACCCTTGATCTGCCTCACACCTTACCCTCAAATGACATCTCTTTACCAAAAGATGATGATCATCAACTTTCTATTATTACTTCTTATTCATCTGAGTCTCTCCCTTTCTCTAAGGAAACTGCAGATAGAATGGCTCTTGCCTTAAAGGTCTTATCTGATCTTTTAGTTGACGCCAAGAAATCATCTATGGACCCTGTCAAATCTGGTGGTTGCGAAATTTTAGGTAAATATCTTGGTTCTGATAGGACAGCTTCGCAAACATCCTTAGAGAAGGAAGTTGAAGTCTTGAAGGAAAGTCTTCGCCTTGAACAACAGAAGTTTCAAAATGCTTCTTTGGACTGCGAACTTCTTCGCAAGAAAAATAATGAATTAAAAGGTATGAATTTATTTTCTTTGTTCTTAACTTTCCTCTTAACAAATTTGTTCTTCTAATGCTGTTCATTCTTAAAGGCTTTTTTCGCTTGTTAAGCTTTAAACCGGAAACGAATGATGGAGAGATTTCAATTTGAATCTGCCGCTGAAGAAATTCGTGTTGATAGAGATAGTTGGATGGACCAATATAACCGATTAGATAATATTCATACATACTCTGTTGATCAAATAGATAATCTTACCAAAGAGAATACTCAATTTTTTCAAGAGCAAAACTCATTAAGCAGCGAAATATCTCGTCTCTCTTATTTTTTGACTAAAGCCAACTTAGAGATGGAAACTTTATCATATGAAAACAGAACTCTTTATCAGGAAAAGCGTACCCTCTTAAATACGGTGGCGATCTCTTCGCAGAAATTAAGTGTTCTTCAAAAAGTGTGTGATAATCAATACAATCTCTTCGTTCGCTGAAAAATGAACTTAAAGAAGTAACTGAATCATCTATTGCTGAGAAAAATACACTCATTCAAGGTAGAATAACTTTAAGTGTAAAGGCCAATCAAATTCAAGAACAATATTCCAAATTAGAAATATCTCACTCTTTACTTGCGAAGGAAAATACTTTTCTCATTTCAAAAGAAGAGAAATTAAAATCTCGCCTGAAAGGTCTAGTTGGAGATAAATTTGATGATGCCATGAATCATTAGGAGAATACTTTCTTGGCATTAATTCAAAATCTAATATCTCAGAAGGAAGGTAGTCATTTTGACTGCCTCAGAGATCTTTCTTTTGTCAGTTTTCTTCGCAATATTTCCCTTGCGAGGTGTTCGCCTGAATAATTTTTGTTTTTACCTTTTGCAGAATCTGAAAGAAAGCTTCAGTCTTCCATTTCTACTTTGGATTCTAAACTTGCTAAGGTTCGCAAATAAAACGGTTTGCTTGCTTCTCATCTTTCCCGTTCTCGCGATCGATCAGAGAGAAAGTATGATTATCTTGAATATTTCAAAAATATGGAGATTAGAAACCGTGACAGAGCTTTCCTTCGCCAAGCTCACCTCAGTGCTGAAGTTCTCGTGAATAAGGTTTTGATATCCAAATCTCTTTCTCTTGTGTCACTCAAACCTCTGGAAGTAGATGAAGATGAAATTCCTCGTGCTGGTGACAGTGACTTTGATTATTTAAGTGGTGAAGAAAGCGCTTCCCAAAAAGTTTTAGAAGAAGAAGAAGAAATCCCTACTAAGTAAGGAGATGCTGGTGATGAGCCAAATGAAGAAGAAACCAGAGTCGACCAAGATAAAGAAAATACTGGCAAAGATGATAAAGTTGGTGGGGATGATAAGGTTGGCGAAGAAGATAAAGATGGTGAAGAAGATCTTGAAGTCTGAGTTCTAGTTTTATTTTCTTGAATTACTCTTTTTCCTCTTGCGAACAATGTATTTTGGACCTCTTTGGGAATCAATTTTGCTTTTGGTATTTTAAGAACTTGCGAGAAAGATAATGACATCTTATTTATTAATTCTCAAACTTGCCTCTCATTATCTTTCTTGTGATATATGATCTGCATGAAAATAATTAGTACTTTGTAAAAAGAATTTAATTTATTTTGTGGTCTTATTTTGCCTTCTTAGGTAAAGGTCTTATTTTGCCATCTTTTGTATTGCGACAAAATCACAGGACGTTTCTACACTTTCATGTGGAAACCCGTTGATCTTGCCTTAACTTTTTATTCTTTTGTATTTTTTTTTTCTATGATAAGTCTAAATTTTCTTGCGAAATCAAAGCCCCATGATATTGCCGTCTTGCGACGAAATCGCAGGACGTCTTTACACTTGCATGTAATGACCCCTTGATCTCGTCTTATCTTCTCTTTTGTATTATTGCCTCTTCAGGAATGTTGCACAAATATGACAAGTCTTAATACTCCCGTGAGTAAAAAGTCTCATGACATTTGCGTCTTAAGACACTTATCAGCTCCCTAATGGAGGGTGCCGCCCTTATCTTCCCCTTGGTTGTCCTTTCAAGGAAACGTACATCGGCCATACAAGACTAGCTCCTCCCATCCAGTCTTAACAAAAACCAGTTGTGTTCGCAGCCTCTTATCCCTTTTTCCTATATGGCTTATGGTTACGAGACTGCACCCTAAGTGGGGTTTTCTTCGGGCCGAGTGCATCATATCCAAGACTTGCCAAGAATGGCCAGGGTAGTTTCATACGCCCCGGACACCCTTGGCTCAACCGTGTACCTCGATGCCTTGGTCATACTCTGCACCCCTTAGGAGAGTCCTTCTTACCTTAGTCGCCCAACTCAAGTCATATGCTTAAGTTGAGAATCCAAGGTGCCTCTCCTGGATGGGATTTCATTGACCCCAAATATCCATGACTCAGGTTCCAGCAGCGGTGTAACCTTATCGCTGAGCCATGCAATAGATACCCCCTTTTATGACGTACTTTAGGTCTTACATTTGCCTCTTGCGAAATTTTATTCGCGAACTAGGGTGTAAGCCATAAAGGTTCGTCCCATTCTGGATTTTAAATGATCATTTCTTGCGAAATTTTTGCACATTCTTATTTTAATTTGATCTTGAATAATCTCGCAGTAATTTTTTCATAAATTATTTTTGTTAATACTTACTTTGTTGCATCATACATCATTTCATCAACTAGGGATTCTCAAAGTTCCTCACGGGTAATACTTCTTTAAATATAATCTATTCCATGGTCTACCAAGTCTTTGACTAACATCTTTACCCTCTGGATCCATCAATTTGTATGCCCCTGTTCCAATTATCTCTTTTATAATGTAAGGTCCATCCCATTTTCTCTCTAATTTTCCACCACCTTCTCGCTGATAATTTGGCATCTGCGAAGAACCAAATCACCTGGCTGAAATTCACGTGGTTTGACACGCTTATTGTATTCTCGTGCTAATCTCCGTTTATAATTCTACATATGCTGTAAAGATTTTTCTCTTTTCTCCTCTAGTTCATCCGGTTTGCTTAGATTTTTCTCCCAGGCCTCTCTTTTTGTCGTGGGTATAGCAACTTCTGTTGGTAACACTTCATCAACCCCATATGTTAGACAGAAAGGTGACATTCCAGTTGCTTCTCGCCTAGTTGTGTTGTAAGCCCATACTGCATTATGTACTTGTTCGCACCATGCTCTATTATATCCTTCCAACTTCTTCTTTAATATATCTGTGATTGTCTAATTTGTTGCCTCTGCTTGCCCATTAGCCTGTGAGTATAAAGGAGTAGATTTTCTACATTTTATCTTAAATGCATTAAGCAACAGTTCTATATTCTGCCCTTCAAATTGCTTCCCGTTATCAGATACCAACTGTGCTGGAATTCCAAATCTACAAATAATATTCTCAAATATGAATGTAAATATGTCTTTGTCGCGTATGTGCTGCACCGCTTTTACTTCTTCCCATTTTGTTAAATAATCTGTTGCGGCAATTAAGTATTTTTTTTTGTCCAGATCCTGGTAAAAATGGTCCCACAATACCTAACACCCACTTTCCAAAAGGCCACACACTGGATGAGGATGATAAGGGTGCTCCAGGTGCTTGTATTCTCTTTCCATGTCGTTGGCAATCTTCGCAGCGCCTTGATACTTGTTTTGCATCTTCATGCATATATGGCCAATAATAACATTGTATTTTTGCTCTATATTCCAAGAATCTTCCTCCGATGTGGTTGCCAGCATCTCCACTATACAGCATTTTTAACACTTTATCTCCTTCTTCTTGTGTCAAACATCTAAGTGATGGTCCATTAAATGATTTTCTATACAATATCCCATCTATTAATTCATAATTTGTTGCACGACTCTTTAATTTGTGTGCCTCCAATCTGTTTCTTGGTATTTCTCCTCTTTTTAAATATGCATGAAGTTCTGCTCTCCAATCTGTGATATTGTCATTTGGCCCTTCTTCACCATCTTCTACTATCATTACATCTACTTCTTCTTCCTCTTTTTTATTTATTGATGGCGATAAAAGTGTATGTATCTTTATGCATCTCGTTGTTGGATCTGTCATCATGCTTGTGTTTATGGGTGAAAACTATTCCTTCCGATTTTGGTGGTTTGGGGTGTGTGGATGAGGAATGAATCTAAACCTTAAACAAATACACTGCACGGTGAGTGCTTGTAGATTCGAGAGATCAATCTGTGCAAGTCTGGCCTAAACCAAGAAATGGCCATTCCAGACTTGTTTCGGTCACAAAGTGAAGAAGATGGGGTTGATCTTAGGGAGGGAAGCGAAGAAGGTGTTGAGATTGTGAAGGTGTTGGCTATGTATGACTTGTATCAGAAAGCTGAAATGGCTTGCAGGATGTAACCTATCAGTTCCGGTGTTTGAATATGATTATATCAACACTTGACTTTGTTATCTCGTCTTGTTTTGTTCTTGTTGAAAAATAGGGCGGAGAACCTATTTATACAAGTCTTTTAGCCTAACCTTCATATCTCGTGGGAAGTGGAGAAAGTGGAGTGATGGAGTAGTAGAGTAGTGTGTTGGTGTCACACGACCAGACTTTCCCACTTCTCACATCATCACTAACCATCCATGTCTTCCTTACACGTTCTTGTGATGGCGCGTTGTGTGATGCACGCTGTAAACCGCCAGACCAATACCCCAGTATGTATCCCCCAGTTTGTGACATGATTGATGTCTTGAACGAGTGGATCGTGGGACCCACATAAAGTAGCATATAATGCTACGTTATTTAGGAAATTGATACTTGTGAAGTATTGTGTGTATACTATGCAGGTACTACATCGAGTATATTCAGCATGTATGAAGCATCGCTGTTTGAGAGTCTCAAAGTAGTCTCATATCCAGACTACTTCATTGATGATCTGGAGTTTCTCAAGAAAGTCCTTCCTTGACCGACCATAAGGTGTGGTAGAGTGGTGGATGATGATCACCATGAATCCGCACTAACCAATTAACTCCTGACCAGGGTTGTATAACCAAGCCGGTGAAGTTGGACGGACGAGATGACCTTTGAGACACTCATCTGCGACCGTTGATGAAATTAGGGTTTTAGGAAAAAGTGTGCAAACACCACTTTCCAGCTTAGTCGAATCCAAGCTTGGGACATGGTTTTGGTATGGCCGGTCGGTCATGTATGCTGACGGCATGCCGGTACACATGTTCATACCTCACTGTCCCATGGAAGGGTAATTTGGGCCACTCAATTTATTCGGCGAAGTTGAGTGGTCGAGATCAATTTGCGACAGTAAACTGGTGCCGCAAAAGCCGCACACTATACCAAATTTGGGCACACGTTCCAAGGCGACCAGGCTTGGTCGGTCTTGGACGATTTCTCCAGCGTGTAGGTGGTAGGCTGGTGTTCACGCCTATGCCTTATCGTCCCATGAAAACATGATCTAAGCCACTCAATTCGTCCGGCGAAATCGAGCGGTTGAGATTAGTTTGCAATTTGGAAGGAGAGACCATGCATGTTGGAGGCGCACGAACCGAGGAGAAAAAAAGAGTTTGGTCTTGGATGATTGGGTGTAGAGATAGGTGGGCCTGCAGTGATCATTTTGATACTTTCCGGACCTACTTAGCCTATTCCTGGACCCTTCATCCGATCAGGATAAAATGGACGCTTATGATCGCAACATAAACCCTAATCAGGGTCTTGCCGGCCGTGTGTTGTACCTAGTTTGGAGCGCACGAACTAAGATGACCAACTATAGTTGGTCCTGACCGATCGGTCAGGTATGTATGTGGGCCTATGGTGATTATGTTGACATACTCCGTGCCCTTTGAATCTACATCTGCACCCTCCATCTATACCTGCGAAGATGGATGGTTGAGACTGTTTTGGGACACATGTAATGTGCCGCAAACCCTAATTTAGGGTTCTCCGTCCATACTGCTATAGTTTGGACATTTTGGCAAGCTAGGCCAATCGTTTGGGGAGGCCGACCATGCGGGGTCCGCATTGGTTCGGCATCGGATATTCCATACCTGCTTGGGGGTTATGGAATCGATCTGGGACATCCAATCATGCTGGTAGAGTTGGATGGTCGTGATCATATCCAGACTGATATGGTCAGTCTGAATGCTCAATCGGGCTAGTATAACACACCGAGAGTGGCTCAATCGGGCTAGTATAACACACCGAGAGTTGCAGCCTGTACGGGTATTTCATACATGCTTTTATTATAATGCTTGGATATTCGTGTTGCTCTGCTGAGAGCAACACTCAGTCGTCATGCCGCACTGATAATGAGTACAAGAAATACAAGGCTGGTTGCGCATTAATTAATAATGCTGTAAATTTACAGGGTATATGGGATTGTTGCTACATGCTCCAACCTGGATGAATTTCGTGTATTTTATTCACAGAATGGGATTGTTGCCACATGCTCCATTCTAGGTGAATTAATAAAGTGAAGGAGTATCCATCACTTATTAATGGCCTTATCTTTTACAAGATGTTAGCGCATAATTTTTAGGTTTTACAATTTTACCCTTAAATGAAAATCCAACATCAACATTAAGTCCCTTGCCTAACACATAATGGTTACACTATTGTGGGGTAGGCATGAGATGGTGACATACATATGTGAGAAATACAGGATAAAGGAAGTTTACCCGGAAGAGTATTGACCGACCGCTAGTTGTCCATGTCGTTTCTCTTGTATGGAATCCTTTGGTGGGACCAATTTCCTTCTTTGCATATTTGAATCAAAAGAGGAATCCAATCAAAATAGGAATCCTTGTTCTATTAGGATTCTTCCAAATTTTGTCTATATAAGGGACCAACCCCTTCTTATCTTCCTCACAACTTTTTTTTTTTTTTGGTTTATCAGCTCCCGGCCGTGATCACTGCTGCTCGTCGCCGAACGTCACTGCCAATTGCCACCGGAGCTCGCCGTTGCCGTCCGTCCTTCCAAGGTAAGTTTCGACTATCTCTTTTTTTTTTTTTTTTTTTTGTTTAGGAAAAACCTAATTTCTTAGGTGAAAACCTTTTGATAGATACATCATGCTTAGCTTTCCCATCAAGATTGATAGTAAAACTGCCCATTTTTTGCTAGAATTGTTTAGTACCGCGAGCCCATGAATATGTCGTTTTTGCTTCTTCTTCTGTTGTTGCATGCAAAACCTAGCTTCTTAGGTTGTAGCTTGGAAAGGAATTCGGCTTGAATTTCGTAAACACGATTCCCATGAATATAAGAAAACCATGTTATAATACGTGCACATGAATGCGGCCCCACAATATACGTTTGATTCGAACGTGGGTCCCACCCACATATGCCTGATTGAAAGTCGACCTTGTACTAATCTTATGCCCTGAACCAATACCGGACTTGAAACCCAGGCAATACCAGACTTGAAACCAATACCGGACTTGAAACCAATACCAGACTTGAAACCAATACCAGACTTGAAACCAATACCGGACTTGAAACTGATACCAGCATTTGGACCCGCTTCTAGCTTTGTGCACTCCAACGTGAATTGTGTCTTGTCGTGTGTGATTCCATATCTCATGCATTTTTTTATACAAGTACTGACTCCTGTCTTTTGTTGTGAAATGAAGGAAAGAATTCCTGTTGAGATGTCTTCTGGAGACATTGCTGGTGCCAGGTCAGGAAGTGTTAAAAGATTCAAAGATATGCCGAGCACTGCTGATGAGTTGTTTACTTCACCTTTTCCGAACACTAAGAAACATCCTTCTCACAAGATAGTCATGCTCTCCGTTTCAGAAAATATGGAGGCTGATCCATCTTCTTCTTCAGCACTTGTGATGAGGTTCTGTCTTCGAAGAAATGAATATCCACCCTCTCCCATCGACTTCAGGATTTGTCATACTCCACTGGGCTCTTATGAAGGGTGGATGAGGCGCATGTTGAATAATAAGGATGTTAAAGATAATTTGACCAAAGCGCAAATCCTCAATGACGTTATGGCGTCTGCTACTCTTGAAATTAAGAAAGATGCCGCAGGTTTGATTACTTTCATTTCTTGTTGGCGCCCTTCTACTCATACAACCATATCTAGATGGGGAGAGATGACTATTACTCTGGAAAGCGTAGATGCATTGATGAACCTTCCTGTTGCTGGAATTTTTTATTACGATCTTTCTGATACAGAACAACGTGATCATGATGCTATACTCCGGAAGGTGGCAGAATTCGACGATCTGGACAAAGAGGAGAAAAAGGATACGAGATGCTTTTACACCTGGTGGGTGTCAGAATGGTCACTTGCAGACCCATAACTGGATTAGGAGTTAGAGAACGAGCTCAGCGTGATTGAATTTCTGTCTTTATGGTTATCCAGAGACATATTTGTTGATGGTTTTGGAAAGAACACCATAAAAGGTAACCTTGTCAAGATTGCCATAAAGTTAGCTAAAGGCGAAGTCCTTCCTCTCGGTGCCCTGTTCCTTGGATCACTGTATTATCATCTGGATGCCTTAGCAATGGACATGCATGTTTCCAATAGGTACAAGAAGGTGGAGTCGTACGTCCACTTCGCTTTTCTCCAGGCATTCTTGTGGGAACATTTTAAAAGTTATGATCATGTTCCTTCAACTTCGCTCAACACTTTGTATAGTGGTTCGAGAATACTCCGCTGGAAGAGGAGGCATCCCAGAGCCAGTGTGAAACTTGTGGACATATTTGACAATGTATCTTCCATAGATTTCCGTCCATGGTGACCAATTAACTCTTCAATTGTTTAGCCAAAGACTTTTTCCATTGCCTCTGACGGTCTTGATGCTGCATTGCGTACTGATGTTAAGACCATGAAATTTGGAGAACTTATTTACCTACACAGCTGGATTCCAGGATATGTTCCATCTCTATTCAACGAAGTATTTACTGTGACTCCTTATAATATCGACAAAACTGCTCGTCAAATGGGATTTGATCAGGGCATTCCATTTATATGTCCGTCGGAGGCTCCAAAAGAACTTTTTCCAGATATATTTAATGCCGACGTGTTCTTGACACTGCAGAGCCTTCCCTTCTGGACCATCGGGAGAAAACTCGTGGTAACTGATAAGTATAAGGAATTTTGGAGGAAACAACTGTTGGCTTTCCATGAGTTCTCGGAGGACATTGTGGCGGATTCTCGTGGTGAGCCATCCTTTGACGTTTTGAAGAAACATTTCCATTTGAAACCACTCCCAGGCAAACGGAACAAAGATGATGATTTCAGTCCCCAAGCAGGAGGGAGGTCCAAAAGGCAGGAAAGAAATTCGGTGATCCTCAATTCCTCCAATATGCAGGTATTTAAATCTCTTTATGTCGACTCCTTTATTTCTCCGGAGTGATCTCTTCTAAGAGTAATTCTTGCTTGAAATTAGGGAATTCCGAAAGAGAATGTTTTCACAAGGTTGGCGCGCATTCATAATGAAAAATCCGGTGACATTAGCCCTCATGTTGAGAAGTCTAGCGATATTGATCCTCATGCTGAGAAGTCTGGTGAAACCGAAACCGCTCATTCATTGGACAATGATAGAGATTACGCAAGCTCGGCTGGACAAGGCGCCTCTGTAAGTGATATTGTTTATGAGGTGGTGATGTAAATCAGTACCCAGAGCAAAGTAGACATCAGGAGAAATGTAGGAGAGGCAACATATGTTATTGTTGAGACGACTCCCCTTGAAGCACGCTCTGAACAGGTTCCGAAAATCAAGATGTGGTGACTTATTCTGAAAGGCCTCCTGACAAGGCTCCTGCAATTGGTGAGGTATTGGTAATGAAGCCTGGGGCTTTGTTCGATTCTCATTTCACAACTCCTCATCCATGTCATGTGTTGATTGGAGGATTCAGTGTGCCGGCTCAGTTCAAAAGGTTGTACATGGTGATATGGGAGAAGCATGGCCATATTGCTACCACTACGAAGCTCAAAAGTCGCCTTGCCTTGGTCAATCGCGTCTAAGAATCTTTATTTTCTAATCCATGGGATGAGCGTCACGACCGGTCGAACAGTTTCTGAGGAGATGATTGAAGACTGGAAGTTCCATCGAGATGTGTTTGTGCAGTATGATTTCAATGCTCCTTGGTTTTTCAAAGGGTTCTCCGAGATTCAGGAGCTTCAGAAATTACAAGATGAAGTCCCTTCTGCAGACTGTGTTAGTCGCCCGGAAGAGAGGATTGAAAGGATGTCTAATGAGTTGAAGATGGAACATGCCGTTCTTCAGAATATAAAAGCCACTTTTGCACAGAAAGACGAGTTGTTGTTGAAGTACTTTCCTTGAAGGATTCACGCAACTTATTTGTCTTTTCTTTTAGATGTTCTTCTTTTTGAGTGATAGTGAGGATAACCTTTCATAATTTGACTTCCGGTTTTGAATTAATAGGTAATTGAATTGGTTTATTTTGAGATAGTTTTGTGAATCGACTTTTCAGAAAAGGGATTATCTTAAATGGATTTTGCATCTTGGTCATGAATGACTGCACATATCATATGAAATTGCAAATGTCGCGTAAAATGGAAGTATAAAAGGAAACAAACATGGTGTTTAATTATTGATCCTCTTTTTTCCATGCCTGGATGCCAGTCCCCAGTGAACTTTAAAACTATCTTTCTTGTAGGATTGTTGGATATAAATTACTTGCTTTCGAGACCTTACTTATGTGAAACCGAAGTAGCCCCTCCAAGGAAGTCGTCCGCATTGATCTCTCAGAGAAGGAAAGTCATCCCTCTGAACCAAGCTTCTCCTGAACAATGCGCTTCAAAGCGTTGAATTCACTGGTGGGGTGGTGAAGGAATCGGTGGAAATGACAATACCTCGGGTCCATTACTTCTTGATCAATGGGCGGAAGCCATACCGGAGGTATCTCCACCTCTCCGTTTTGCACCCATGCCTCCAGCAACTCCAAAATCTTCTTCATTGGGAAGGGAAAGTGTGGGTACTTTGAGTCTAGCTTTTCCTACGTTAGTGGGCGTTGTGATGTCTATACGTGGATTTGATGTGGAGCACGTTTCGGAGATGAAGTTGGAAGATTTGCGAGTGTCATCATATCCGCGGATCACTTGCCTGGGTAAATGGATGTGGAAGGTGTCGTAATATCACTGTTGAGTGATCGAATTGAACGCTCCCATCCTCTATATTCACGTATTTCTTAATTGATCTCTCCTTCCTCAAGCATTTCTTCGCTTGGTTGAAAGGTAGATGCGGATTGTACAGTCTTACGGGCTTCAACAAGAGTATTGGGATATAAATATTCTAGTAGAATCCGTAGGATGCAGGCTCCTTTTCTTTATTTGGTAGACGTTGTAGTATTCTGGAAAAGTCCTTCCCTCTGTGGAGTTGCCTCGAGTCTTCATTGTCGGACGGACCATGTTGTTCATCTTTCCTGAGTCTCCTGTGATTACGCGCTCTTTTTGCTTCTCCACTGGTAAAGGTGTGACCCCTGACTAAGGATCCAGCGTTTTTCGCACTGTCTGAGTGGACATATGTCGACCTTTATTGTAATTATGTTGTTATATCATTCAAGAGGCGGAATGTTTCGCTTTGTCTTCCAGCGATACCATCTTGATTTGCCAATACATCCTCCAGCATTTTAGCTATACTTCCCATGATATCTGAACCACCTGTGGTTTCTTGGTGAGGATACATCGTGAGTTGAAAACCGAAAAATTGAGAATTCAATTTTTTGCAACCGAGAGATCAACCTCCCACTGTGGTCGCCAATTGTTTATGAGTGAAAACTATTCCTGCCAATTTTGGTAATTTGGGGTGTGTGGATGAGGAATGAATCTAAACCTTAAACAAATACACTGCGCGGTGAGTGCTTGTAGATTCGAGAGATCAATTTGTGCAAGTTCGGCCTAAACCAAGAAATGGCCGTTCCAGACTTGTTTCGGTCACAAAGTGAAGGAGATGGGGTTGATCTTAGGGAGGGAAGCGAAAAAGGTGTTGAGATTGTGAAGGTGTTGGATATGTATGACTTGTATCATAAAGCTTAACGGGCTTGCAGGATGTAAGCTATCAATTCCGGTATTTGAATACGATTATATCAACACTTGCCTCTGTTATCTCGTCTTGTTCTGTTCTTGTTGAAAAATAGGGCGGAGAACCTATTTATACAAGTTTTTTAGCCTAACCTTCGTATCTCGTGGGAAGTGGAGTGATGTAGTAGTGGAGTAGTGTGTTGGTGTCACACTACCAGACTTGCCCACTTCTCCCATCATCACTAACTGTCCATGTCTTCTTGACACGTTCTTGTGATGGTGCGTTGTACGCTGCACGCTGTAAACCGCCAGACCAACACCCCAGTATGTATCCCCCAGTTTGTGACATGATTGAAGTCCTGACCATGTGGATCGTGGGACCCACAAAAAGTAGCATGTAATGCTACGCTATTTAGGAAATTGATACTTGTGAAGTATCATGTGTATACTATGCAGGTACTGAATCGAGTATATTCAGCGTGTATGAAGCATCACTGTTTTAGAGTCTCAAAGTAGTCTCATATCCAGACTACTTCATGTGATGATCTGAAGGTTGCACAAGCAAGTCCTTCCTTGACCGAGAACATGGTGTGGTAGAGTGGTGGATGATGATAACCATGACTCTGCACTGACCAATTAACTCCTGACCAGGGTTGTATAACCAAGCCGGTGAAGTTGGATGGACGAGATGACCTTTGAGACACTCATCTGCGACCGTTGATGAAATTAGGGTTTTAGGAAAAAGTGCGCAAACACCACTTTCCATCTTGGTTGAATCCAATCTTGGGACATGGTTTTGGTATGGCCGGTCGGTCATGTATGCTGACGGCATGCCGGTACACATGTTCATACGTCACTGTCCCATGGAAGTGTGATCTGGGCCACTCAATTTATCCGACGAAGTTGAGTGGTCGAGATCAATTTGCGACAGTAAACTGGTGCCGCAAAAGCCGCACACTGTACCAATTTCGGGCGCGCTTTCCAAGGTGACCAGGCTTGGTCGGTCTTGGACGATTGCTCCAGCGTGTATGTGGTAGGCTGGTGTTCACGCCTATGCCTTACCGTCCCATGAAAACATGATCTAAGCCACTCAATTCGTCCGGCGAAATCGAGCGGTTGAGATTAGTTTGCAATTTGGAAGGAGCGACCATGCATGTTGGAGGCGCGCGAACCGAGGATAAAAAAAAGAGTTCTGTCTTGGCCAATTGGGTGTAGAGATAGGTGGGCCCGCAGTGATCATGTTGATACTTACCAGACCTGCTTAGCCTATTCCTGGACCCTTCGTCCGATCAGGATAAAATGAACGCTTATGATCGCGACATAAACCCTAATCAGGGTATTTACGACCGTGTGTTGTACCTAGTTTGGAGAGCACGAACTAGGATGACCAACTATAGTTGGTCCTGACCGATCGGTTAGGTATGTAGGTGGGCCCACAGTGACTGTTTTGACATACTATGTGCCCTTTGAATCTACATCTGCACCCTCCATCTATACCTGCGATAATGGATGGTTGAGACTGTTTTGTGACACATGTAATGTGCCGCAAACCCTAATTTAGGGTTCTCCATCCATACTGCTATGGTTTGGACGTTTTGGAAAGCTTGGACAATCTTTTGGGGAGGCCGACCATGCGGGGTCCGCATTGGTTCGGAAGCGGATATTCCATACCTTCTCGGGGGTTATGGAATCGATCTGGGCCATCCAATCATGCTGGTGGAGTTGGATGGTTGTGATCATATCCAAACTGATACAGTCAGTCCGGATGCTCAATCGGGCTAGTATAACACACCGAGAGTTGCATCCTGTACGGGTATTTCGTACATGCTTTCATTATAATGCTTGGAGATTCGTGTTTCTCTGTTGAGAGCAACACTCATTCGTCATGCCGCACTGATAATGAGTACATGAAATACAAGGCTGGTTGTGCATTAATTAATAATGATGTAAATTAACAGGGTATATGGGATTGTTGGTACATGCTCCAACCTGGATGAATTTCGTGTATTTTATTCACAGAATTGGATTGTTGCCACATGCCCCATTCTAGGTGAATTAATAAAGTGAAGGAGTATCCATCACTTATTAATGGCCTTATATTTTACAAGATGTTAGCGCATAATTTTTAGGTTTTACAATTTTACCCTTAAATGAAAATCCACCATCAACATCTTGAAATGAAAGCATAAGCATCTGTGAGTCTATTATCCTTCCTTGATATATGCCTCCATTTTATTTTTGGGATTTTCACTGACAATTCTTCAACAAGTTTCTTGTATTTCTTCAAGGATGGTTCATTTGTTGTGTATTCTCCTTTTATCTGGCGAATAACTAGCTGTGAATCAATGGTAATTCTATCATTTTCTAATTTCATTTCTATTGCGAATTTTAGGGCATGCACTAAAGCTTCATATTCTGTTTCATTATTAGTGGATGCGAACTCCAACCTAGATGAAAAAGCCATCCTTGCTCCCTCTGGTGAAATTAATATAATTCCAACTCCATTACCTTCCCCATTTAAGGATCCATCCACCAATATCTCCTATCTATTTGGTTCTGTTAACAAGTCTATTGGATCTCCTTGTTCTTCTTCTATGTCCATCATCTCCTCAAAAGCTTCATCATCTTCTAAAGTAAATTCGGCTAAATAGTCTGCGACAACCTGTGACTTTGGTGAAGATAACACTTCATATTTAATTTCGAAATGTCCTACTTGCGCATTCCATATCTCTACTCTGCCTGATATTTTTGAGTTCTTCATTACCGATTCAATTGGTACCTTTGTTAACACTTTAACTTTATGTGCCTGGAAATATATGCGAAGTTTAAAGGTCGCATAAACTAACGCTAGAATTAATTTTTCAATTTTAGAATTATTTCTCTCTGCGGCATTGAACGTCTTGCTGATGTAGTAAATTGGTTTTTCAACTCATGTATCTACTCGCAATAGCACAGCACTTAGTGCATGCAAAGTTGTCGCAAGATAAATTAGCAGCTCTTCTCCCGGTTCTGCCTTTTGTAAAATAGATGTATTCTCCAGGTACTCTTTTATTCCTTGAAAAGCCTTCTCACATTCATTTGTCCATCTGAATTCTGTTCCCTTTTTTAGTATGCTGAAGAAATGTTTATATTTATCAGATGATCGCGAGATGAATCTTCCCAGCAAATCTAAGAGTCCATTTAACTTTTGCACATCTTTTACTGTCGCTGATGTTGGCATATCGCGAACTGCTTGCACCTTTTCTGGATCAACTTGTATTCCTTCCTTGGATACAATGTATCCTAAAAAAAATCCTGACTCAACTCCAAAAATGCATTTTTCTGGATTCACCTTAATGTTAAAATGCCGCATCTGTTCAAAAATCTCCTTCAAATCTTGTACATGGTTTTTAGCTTCTTTAATTTTTATCAACATGTCATCTACATACACCTCTAATGTTTTGTGTATCCACTTTGAGAATACCTTCTCTGTCATCCTTTGATATGTTGCTCCTGCGTTTCGCAAACCAAATAGCATTTTTGTATAACAATATAATCCTATTGGAGCGAAAAAAGCAGTATGTTCTTGATATTCTTCGGCGAGAGGAATCTGGTTATATCCTTTATACCCATCTAGAGAAGATATTCAATCATTTCCTGCTGCTGATTCGACCATTTGAGGTATATCTAGTAATGGAAAGCTGTCCTTAGGACAAGCTTTGTTTAGATCAGTAAAGTCGATGCAAATTCTTATTACATTATTTTTCTTTGGAACCACAACCATGTTTGCTATCCATTCTGGGTATTTTACTTGTCTTATACTTCCTGCATCAAGCATTTTCTGCAGTTCTTCTTCTATTTTGGGATGGTAATTTGTTGCGATTTTTCTTATCCTTTGTTTAAATGGTCTTGCATCTTTGTTGATCTCCAATTTATGACATGCAACTGATGGATCTATTCCAGGCATTTCATCCATGTTCCATGCGAAAATATCTTTATATTCTCGCAAGAGATTGACAGTTCTTTCTTCCTCATCTGCATCCATCTTAGTTCCAATTTTCAACATTTTAGGTTCTTCTTCAGTTCCAATATTTACTTCTTTTGTTGGTTCTGCTGCAGTGTAAGTACTTGCTTTAGGCTCTCCCATTGGTGTCGGTTCTTTTATAATTTTCGCTGGTTTATCTCCTTCTTGCGAAATTTCGCCGGGTATTCCTTTTCCTTCTTTTGCTCTTATCATGTAGATTTTAAAATCCTCTTATTTCTTTGCCTCTTTCGCCATCTTCCTGCGAGCTTTTCGCTTTTTTACTCGTCCTTCATAATTTTTTACTTCAATTTGATAACATAGTTTCGCACCTTCAATATCTCCCCTAATTTCGCCAATCCCGCTTGGCATAGGAAACTTGATGCACTAATATAATGTTGATGCTACATCTTTGATTGCGTGTATCCATGATCTTCCCAACAGCATGTTATATGGTGACTCCATATCCACCACACATAGCGTTATTTGTGTTTTAATTTCTCCCAACAAACTTCTCACTGTTATTTCTCCTTTTGGTTTAGTTGTGGACTTGCCAAAACCATGAACATGATATGTTGGATGAGACATTTCTTCATCTTTGTATCCCATTCCTTTGTATGCATGATAAAATATTATATCCACTGATCTTCCCGTGTCTACCAAAGTTCTATACACCGCCCATTCTTCCATAGATGTAAGTACTGAATATCGCAAGATAATAGTTCACGAGTATCGTAATAAATAAAGGAGAAAAGAGTTATAAAATGATACGATGATAGAAGTAGCGCGGAGAAATATGAAGTTTTGCGAGGATGAAGTAATTTTGCGAGTATGAATTGTGATACTTCGCAATTCATATACAGCTGTATAAGTTTTACTATAAATAGGAGTTCAAATGTAAAATTTGGGAGGTTCTTTTAGTGAGTGTTATAAAATATCTTAGGAAAGAGAATAGAGAAAGTTGTAACTATTCTAGTTCCATTTAGATACTTCTTTGTAATCAATTGAGAACATTAATAAGAAAATTGTTATTCATCATCAAGAACTTCTTTAATTTTTACTAATTCTATTGAGGGTGTAGTTGTAGGTTATTCTGCAACTACATAATTGGCGCTAGAAACAGGGATTTGAAGAATTCTTGTACCAGAAAAATGACAAGAAGAAGAAACACATCAGAACCATTAACTGAAGTAAGAAGATGTGTAAGACTTGCAGGAGGAGAAGCAAATATAACAGGAGAACCTAGTAGGAGAAGGAGTAATCGAAGAAATCAAACTCAACAAATAATAGATCATGATCAAGTGAGTATACACACTTGGAGAACTAATACACCAGAAGAAGGAGATAGATAACCACAAATCAGAGAAAATGGGAGGTTGATGGGAGGAACAATTCTTGAAAGAGAAAGGGAGATGTTAGAAGCATTGAGACAAGGAATCCAAAAAGAACGAATGATCGAAGCTGAAGAACGTGCCAATTTAACAAGACAAAATCAAGAATTGAGGATGGGAAATGAGATACTACAAAGAAGGAAATCTCAAAGTGTTGCAAAATCAAATGTTGGAACAGAAAGAGAAGGACAAAATTCACCGATAATCAATAATGAAAATAATATGCAAGAACAAGCGCAGAATCAAGGTGAAAGAAATCAAGAGAATCGTTTCATTTTAATACCAAACCATGAACAAAGCATGGGGAATTTACGAACAAGACCAAATCCTAGAGAAAACAATCAGAATCGAGAGGAAGAACAACAACTTATGGAAGAAACTGAGAGACAACAAGCAATACATCAAAACAATCACGAGAATGGAGTAAGAAGACATGAAGAGGCTCGTAACAAACAAAATGTTGAGTATGAAATAATTAAGAGAAGAATTGTAAACCAACAAACAGAAGTGGAGAGGAACGAACCAAATTCTCGAATCAGAGTACAAGCAAATCAAGAAGAAATAAATCACAGAAGAAGGAGAAATGAAGAAGAAGAAATTCCTGATATTCGCATGAGAAGAATGAGAAGAATAGAAAGGGAAGAACAAGAATTCCAAGATGCTATGCAACTGAACAATTATGATAATTTAGAAAGAAGATATTTGCAAAATTATGCAAATGAAAACATTAATGAAGAATATGATAGAATGCGAAGAATCGCAAGGGAGGAAGCGCAAGAACGTAGAAGAAGAGAAGCTATGAGTTTTGTTCCGTTTTTTAATAAATCAAGGTGAACAGGAACCAATTGATACACCGTACTTATATTCCCGGAGAACAACTTAGTAATATCAATCACCTAACAATAATCTTAATCGTATGGTAGCGAAACAAGATATTGTGGAATCAGAAACGATGAGACAAAGATGTTTGTGACTACTTTTTATCTTTCCTATAGGAGATTAAATCTCGAGTAAATCTTAGAAAAGATAGTACTCCATCACGATGGAATACAGCAAGATCAGAACACGCAACTACAGAGAAAATAGTTGGGTCTGGATTCACAATCCCAATGAAGTATTTAAGTCATTAACCTATAATGGTTTTGGAAAAACCTAGGTTAAAGGAGAATCAACTCTAGTCGCAACTAGTATCACACAATAGGTGTGGGGATTAGGTTTCCCAGTTGCTAGAATTCTCCCTTATATAATCTTCAAATTAGGGTTTGCAATCAATGTTACCTTGGTAACAAAGCTTAGATGAAAACCTGATTATGCTCAAGCTAATATCTTTCCACCGTTAGATCGAACTTAGCATGTTACACACAAATGACAAGTGACTTCATTTAGATATGAGTAACCGTACCTAAACGTGTACACCTTGTTGGCTCAACAATAGTTAACCGAAGTTACCATACAAACACTTTCATATCAACCTTGTTCATCTTAACACAACTAGTTCAAATGAATCAAATGAAACTAGTTATGGAGTTGTTCAATTGTTTATATTCTTATAGAAGTATACAAGACATAATTGAAGCAAAATCAATTTTGATTCACTCGAATTAATTCATGAACATTATAGGCACGGTTTGCAAAATATTGCATTCCTTATTATGTAAATGTATTAGTTCATGAACAAACGGATTTTAGAACATAACCTACTCAAGTATGCGAATGGGTACACATACCTAAGTGGTAGGACTTAGTTTGGGTTTTCCAGTATGCGAACGGGTATGCATACCTCCAAACTTAGTTAATTTCCCGGACTTGAACTTATGCCAGTATGCATACTTAGTTCCCGGACTTTCAACTAACTAACCAGTACGCATACGGGTATGCATACTTTGGTTCCCAGACTTGGAATAACTTGCAACAGTTAGTATACTAGTACGCATATTGTGTTATATCCAATTATGGTTAATTTTTCTAAACTCTCATTTGAATCATTTAAACATTCTTAGAAGATGACAATACCTGTCTCACACAAACTATTAGCTTCAAAGCAATTTTCAAGTGATCGATAGATCAATACGAAACATTCCGAGTATACATCAAATGACTGTCACACACAAATCATGTAAGATGTTACCAGGTGATTTACATATGATCCTATTTTGACTTTAGTTAAGAATCTAAGATGAACTTGGTTAAATTGAAAGCTTAGCAACACATATTTCAAGAAATATGTAAATGAGTTAAACTCAGCTCAAAATATCAAATGTGTATAATTGAAGTCTATATAGCTATATGACTTTTGTCTGAAATATGAGGTATAGTAGATAGACTTTTGAGTGATAGATGAGTTCAAGTCTCCACATACCTTTTGTTGATGAAGTTCCACAAGCTTCCCTTAGTAGTTCTTCGTCTTCAATTGATGAACGCCATGAAGGTTTTTTTTTATTTTGGAAATGAAGTCTAATGCTCAACTATATTTTCTATCCTAATCCGAGAAGTATAATGCTCAATTATACTTTCTATCCTAATATGAGACTTAGCTATAAGTAGACTAGAAATCAAGACTTATAGTTTTGGCAACTAAACTTGAAAAACAATCTTGAGATAGCAACGCTTGCGAGTTAGACCGAGCAGTGCTTTAATAATCCCCCCCTTTGTCAATTTTAGTGAAAAAACTATTAATACATGTGGATTACAAAATAAATAAACTTTGTAGCTTCTCATCCAAATGTTTGATTTCCTCGGTTCTTCAACCTTACTCGAAATCTTCATCACTTTCAAGTACTCCAGTGATTCTGAACATGTTCAATTCAACATCATAGTTGTTGAAGATCCGGAGCTATAACAATGAACAGTAGCTCTCAATCATTGTTATACATTGTCATAATATATTACACAACATCAAAGTCCAATTGTATCACAACTTTGACAACAATACTATGGTGATATGTATTACTCCCCCTTAGTCAATACTTCATCTCACAATGAAAACCACTCCCCCTTACATAATGATTCGTAAACCATATGTATTTGTAGCGTGAAGTACACAATAATTCTCCACCTTTTTGTCAATATAAATTGGCAAAGGTACAAAAACGAGCAGGATCATAATGAATTCTCATAGAGATACTTCATGACTAAAAGAGAATATATCAACTTTGTTTCGATGATTTCACATAGTCGAAACTTAGTGTATTCATCAAGGAGTTTATAAAGATACAAGAAAACTCCTACAATATTCCACAGCCGCACTCCCCACAAAGATTTGGCAATTAAGCACAAGTCAGTTAAGAACTCTCTCCCATTAAAATGTCATTCCCGAGAGAACAACAAGAGCGACCTTACTTTTGCAAGAATAGAAGGATTTCTTTGGATATTAACAAATTACATAAAACATGAATTTGTATCCTGAAAACTCAATTAAATTAACCACAAGAGAACCCATGATTAATTTAATCGGAAATGCTCAACATAAGAGAACTTACGGAGCCGCACAATACTTTCACATAGAAGTGGATCAGGGAAAGATCAATATTGCGGAATATTCAAAGATTCATTCTATTTTCATTAATATTTGCATAATAATACCATAGACTTAATCTTTGTTATCAAAAGTTCATTCTATTTTCCGTCAATATTTGCATAAAGACATATAATAGACTTAACTTTTGAGATATATGGGATAATCATAGTTCACGGACGCAAACACACATATCCCATAAAAATATTTTTGCAATATATAAAACCAAGAAAGATTAATACTGCAAAATCATCTTCCAAATAAACTTTAGATATTAAATAAATAAATCTAAAAACATTGCAAGATGAAAATTGTTGGCAATAGCTATGTGTACTCACAATAATTGCTATTCCAAATCCTAGTATCCTTTTAAAACATAACAATAAATTCTCATAAGAAGTTTGCTAGACAAAAATAAAATAACCCTAAAACAAAAACCGACCACAAGCTGAATCTAAGTTCACATTCGGAAACATCATCAACCGCTTCTTCGGAGAAGATATCCTCATTGAGAATATATTTCACATGTGTTTTCATGAGAACAAGGTCATACTTAACCTTTTTCAACTCAGTTCGTAACACATCAAGACCTTTCATAGTATCAACGAGCTGCAGTTTTGCCTTCTTAAAGTATTTGAGAAAATCATGAACCACTTCAGCGGAGACCGTCTCAACCTTTTAAACATCTTGATGATGATACATTAGAATTGAGTTCGTCAACATATACAATGGTTCGTTTCTTCTTCCCATATAAACCAAAATATATAGCATTATCAACAAAGTCTTCAGGAAAATCCCAAGAACGAGGAGGAGAAGACATTCTTGATAAGAGAAAACCCTTGAGTGAGATAACATAATCTCAATAGGAAAAGTATATAAACGGTTTTAGGGAAATTTTAGGGTTTCTATAGTTGGTTAGTGAAAAGTAACATGGGTACCCATATGAACACAGTCTTGACCCACAAACGAAAAAAACAAAACACTACTGAAAAGGAAAACCAGAAGAAAAAAAACTGGTTGCACAACAAAATATTTCTAAGTGAATATTTTCACAAATCTTAGCTCAATAAATTTTATATTCTCTCAAGAGGAAAAATTTACAGCATAAGAGTAGCATTTTAACCCATTAAAAGTTTATGGGGAAGGAAATAAAGCTAATAAAAAAAATCACAAGAACAAAAATAAAGATACCTGTGCAAAAATGTCTGCAACCGATAATCCAGCTAAGAACGACAAGAAAATAACTCAACTATACAGAGAAATTTTTCCACAAAGTATTCCTGATCATATATCACTCAACCAGGATTTTTGTGAGTGAGGTTTCAACCTTGTGATTAATTAGCACAAGTATAAGCTTTGCACTCATCAAGTGAATGTTGTTCACAGTTACATCTTTTTTTCCTTATTTTTTTAGGAAAAACTTTTTGATGTGAAAAGTTATCATAAAACATACTACCATCAAAATAAGACGCATAGTATGGATTCTTACCTGAAGGTTTTTTACCATGACAGCCTATTTATGAGTTATTTGTATCCTTCATTTATCAGATTTAGGTTGTCTTTCACATCTCCATTTTTGCTTCCTTCTTCTGATACCTTATTCACATCAAGAACAACAACATCTCCCTTTTTAACCGAAGGAGATCCTCCTTGCAACCTTCTTGGACGATTTGTGTTAAGATTACTGTTACCAGTATGAACATCCGAGGAACAAATTATACTGACTTTCCTGGAAGGATTCACAGGGAAATTGTTAAAACCGATTGGTTTAAACATATGAATGTCAATTACACCTTCAAGAATCGAATTCAAGGTGTGTTGAAGTAGAAAAATATAGTTGTCATTCAACCTAGAATTGATCTTCTGTTCATTATGCTCTTTTGAGTCACAAAAGAGACACATATACTTGACGCCATCATTAGGAGATTTCTTCCTTCCAAGGGATACAGTGGTTCCTTGATTTGAGGAAGATACATGCACACCTTTTCCAATAGGAACAGAATGTGGCGTAACTCCCGGAACTGAATTCACAGTTGAGACATAAGTGATTGGTATAGTGGACTCTTTAGAATGTCATTTACATTGAATAGAGAGTTTACTCAATAGATGTTCAATTTCCAATGCATTCTCCTTGATTCTGGCCTTATGAAGAGCCTTAATTTGAACAACATGATCCCTTGTTATATCAACGAGAACATTGATTTTGTGTTTCAACCGATTATTTTTATCAGCCTGGATTCTAACAAGTTTTATAATCATTTCACTTTCTTTGGCTGATTCTCTTTCTTCAACAGAGTCAGACTCATTTGAAAGGTAATCAGGGTAACACATATCAATACTTGTCTATTTCATAGGAACAGAATGTTCATTTATATGTGAGATCGAAAAGTCTTTCTCTTTAATATATTTCATCGAAACAGAACTTTTATCTCTGGTAATGCGTTTGTCAGAGATGGCACTACTGTCCATAGAATCATATCGCTACAAATACAGACTTATATGGTCTTAAACGTGTTTGCCAGATCTGATACTAATTGAAAAAGCGGAGGTCTAACAACCTCACCAAATATTTCCTTTAGGCAATCTGTATGGACAAACTCTAATATAATTCCAAGAGAATCAACTAGACACTCAGACTCAATCAATGGAAATATATCCAAGAGTTGTATCTCTATTTCACAATGTAATCAGCAAATCAAACAGATAGAAATCCGAGAGCCTGATTATTATGTGAAACAACTTGAACGGTACCAAAAACCAATGTTCAAGTGTCAATCAATTTATATCAACAACCAAAGGTTGGATTATCTAATTGATTGAACTACGCACAACCTGTGATATTTCAATTATATAAACAAAAATAATGCGAAAAATAAATAACATAGACACCAGAAATTTTGTTAACGAGGAAACAACAAATGTAGAAAAACCCTGGATCTAGTCCAGATTTGAACACCACGCTGTATTAAGCCGCTACAGACACTATCCTACTCCAAGTTAACTTCAGACTGGAATGTACTTGAGCCCTAACCAATATCACACTGATTAAGGTACATTTGCATTCCTTACGCCTCT
Organism: Papaver bracteatum; assembly: GCA_023529315.1. NCBI lineage: Eukaryota > Viridiplantae > Streptophyta > Magnoliopsida > Ranunculales > Papaveraceae > Papaver > Papaver bracteatum. The sequence continues at coordinate 3,683,024 of JAJJWX010000603.1, forward strand.
GAATCCCTACAGGACTCTACGCACTTGATTCCCTTAGCTGATCTCACCCACAACTAAGAGTTGCTACGACCCAAAGTCAAAAACTTGATAACCCAATCTGTCTGACACAGAAAAGTCTATTGAATAAATAAATCTGTCTCCCACGGAAATACCTATGAGTTTTGTTCCGTCTTTTGATAAATCAAGGTGAACAAGAACCAATTGATACACCAGACTTATATTCCCAAAGAACAACCTAGTAATATCAATTACCTCACAATAAACTTAATTGTATGGTAGTGAAACAAGATATTGTGGAATCATAAACGATGAGACAAAGATGTTTGTGACTACTTTTTATCTTGCCTATCAGAGATTAAAACTCGAGCAAATCTTAGAGAATATAGTACTCAATCACGATAGAATACAACAAGATCAGAACACGCAACTATAGAGAAAATAGTTGGGCCTAGCTTCACAATCCTAATGAAGTCTTTAAGTCGTTAACCTATAATGGTTTTGGAAAAAACTAGGTTGAAGGAAAATCGACTCTAGTCGCAACTAGTATCACACAGGAGGTGTGGGTATTAGGTTTCCCAGTTTCTAGAGTTCTCCTTTATATAGTCTTCAAATCAGGGTTTGCAATAAATGTTACCTTGGTAACAAAGCATTTAATATTCAATGTTAGATGAAAACCTGATTAGACTCAAGCTAATATCTTTCAACCATTAGATCGAACTTAGATTGTTATACACAAATGAAAAGTGACTTCATTTAGATATTAGTAACCTTACACCTTGTTGGCTCAACAATAGTTAACCGAAGTTATCCATATGAACACTTTCATATCAACCATGTTCATCTTAATATAACTAGTTCAAATGACTTAAATGAAACTAGTTATAGATTTGTTCAATTGTTTATATTCTCTTAGAAGTATACAAGACACAATTGAAGAAAAATATATTTTGATTCACTGGAATAAATTCATGAACATTATAGCCACTATTTGCAAAAGATTGCATTCCTTATTATATAAATGTATTAGTTCATGAACAAACCGATTTTAGAACATAACCTACTCAAGTATGCGAATGGGTACGCATACCTAAGTGGCCGGACTTAGTTTGGGTTCGCCAGTATGTGAACGCGTACGCATACCTCTAAACTCAATTGATTTCCCGGACTTGAACTTACGCCGGTACGCATACGGGTATGCATACTAAGTTCCCGGACTTTCAACTAACCAACCAGTACACATACTATGGTTCATGTACTTGGAATAACTTGCAACAGTTTGCGTACAAATACGCATATTGTTCTATATCCAATCATGGTTAATTGTTCTAAAATCTTATTTCAATCATTGAAACATTCTTAGAAGACGGCAATAGCTGTCTCACACAACCTATTAGCTTCAAAGCAATTTTCAAGTGATCAATAGATCAATATGAAACATTCTGAGTCTATATCAAATGACTGTCTCACACAAATCATGTAAAATATTACCCGAAGATTTTTACATGATCATCTTTTGACTTTCATCAAGAATATAAGATGAACTTGGTTAAAGCGAAAGCTTACCAACACATATTTCGAGAAATATATAAGCGAGTTAAACTCAGCTCGAAATATCAAATGTGTATAATTGAAATCTATATTGCTATAAGACTTTTGTCTCAAATATGAGATAGAGTAGATAGACTTTTGAGTGATAGATGAGTTCAAGTATCCACATACCTTTTGTTGATGAAGTTCCACAAGCTCCCCATAGTAGTTCTTCATCTTCAATCGATGAACGTTGTGAAGTCTAATGCTCAACTACACTTAATTTCTATTTTAATCTGAGACTTAACTATAAGTAGACTAGAAATCAAGACTTATAGTTTTGGCTACTAAACTTGACAAACAAGCTTGAGATGGCAACGCTTGCGAGCTCGACCGAGCAATGCTCTAACATAGTGTACAAACCCGAGGGGCCGAGATAGTATCCTAATTGTCGTCCTTCCATGCACTAGTTTATGTTTAATTTTAACTTTTCTTTAGAATTTAAAAATAAGAAAGCCCAAAGTCCCAAAAAAAAGTCCAAAAAGTATCCAAAAAAAAACAATTACAACAAATAAAACAAACCCTAATACAATTTTCTAAAAATAAAAAACAAATCTAATAAATCTAAAAATAATAATACAATTTCTTCACTCCTTTTGGACTCTTATTTTCTTTCCTTTTATAGCACTTTTCCTTTCCTTTATAGCTTAGCTCCAAATCTGAAAAGATTAATAATAATAAAAAAAAAACCAAAGGCGTAAAAAAGAACAAAAATAATAATAAAAATACAACTAAACCTTAAACTATACAAAAAAAAACTAAACTTAAAAACAAGTCCGCGTCAACGGCGCCAAAAATTGGTGTGATTTTTATGTTATTATAGAAAGTGGTAGTAAAAGTTCATTCAACTTGGACGTGTGAAGATTAAAATTTAGACTTAAATTCTGATTAATATAGCAAATAAACGAAGATGATAACAATATCGTGAGAGATTGGGACTCAGGATTCCACCATAAAATTCATTCATGTTGTTCATATATTTATTCTAGATAATTATATCTCAAATAATAATAAAATATTGACTCTGATTATTTGCCAAGGTAGATTTTTAAAATCAATGACTGTTAATCGAAAGCATGTGAGACATCAAAACACTTAAGCTAATCATGACCCATCAATTGAAATCACAACCATTCAATAAAAATCATAAAATAATTAATAATTAATGAAAAAAGTCATAAAAAATTAAATATAATTACCACACGCATGAAATATGGCTTCCTCCTTCATCCCAGTGTTGGGGTTTAGCTCCACATGGTGAAACCACGCTCAAAAGATTTTTCCATTGCTCAAAAAGTTTTTACAGGGAAGAAAATACTCAAAAGGAATAAAACAGCCAAACTACAACGTTTATAAGCAGATCGAGTGTTACAGAAAAAATAATTGGTAAAGGTAGTTCTCAGTTGCTATAGGTATTTTGCCGGAAAACTGTAATTGTATGAACAAAAACACTTCTCTGCGACTCTCCCCTGTTGTTTGCGAGACTGACCTGGTCAGGTTGTTGTTGTTGTCATTGTTGTTGTTGTTGTCGTTGTCGTTGTTGTTGTCGTTGTTGTTGTTGTTGTTGTCGTTGCTGTCGTTGTTGTTATTGTTGTCGTTGTTGTTGTTGTTGTTGTTGTTGTTGTTGTTGTTGTTGTTGTCGTTGTTGTCGTTGTTGTTGTTGTTGTCTTTGTTGTTGTTTTTGTCGTTGTTGTCGTCGTCGTCGTTGTTGTTGTTGTTGTTGTTGTTGTTGTTGTTGTTGTTGTTGTTGTTGTTGTTCTTCTTCTTCTTCTTCTTCTTCTTCTTCTTCTTCTTCTTCTTCTTCTTCCTCCCATGAAATTGCAGCAGAAACGACTCTGCACTTCCCTGTTTCGTCTCTGCAGCTCTCCAACACCTCTATTCTTCACCTCCAACTCCCGATAGCTCTGTTACTTGACCTGATCTCTATTTATACACACCAAAGGCCAATCATCTCACCGTAAAATCCTCAAAAATCTTTCTTTTCTTCGGGAATAATTCTCAGGATTTTTTTGAATAGTTAATTGGGGGATACATAAACTAATCGGGGGATATTTCACTGTAGCTGCCGGCATGGTTTTTCAATAATGCCGGCATTGAAAACCCATGCCGGCAGCTACAGTAAAAATATCCCCCGACTAGTTTATGTATCCCCCAATTTGGTGTTCATTTTTATTCTCTGCTACTTTTATTTATGCATCTTCTTATCTGCTCCACACTTTCCTAGTTTATCTCAAATATTTCCTTTTATTTGATACGACGAAATCCATCCAGAATATCCCCTAGTACTCACGTAATGACAGAATTAAACCAAAACCAATCCCGATAATATTTCTCCCTGAATTGTTGACAACTCCTATTTTCTCTTAATTCCATCGCGAGTAAAAATCCTTCTTGAGCGTAAGCAACTAATTCTAATCCAAATCCATGAAAAATTCACACAAAATGTCGTGCAAGAATCATCCAAAAGTTATACAGACAAGACTATGACGAGACTGAATATTTCCAGTTGTTAAGTGCATATTTTGCATATATTTAGTGCCTAATCCATGCTAGTAATTGCCTATATTCTTGCAAATTATTATATATTACGTTTGTTTTGTTTTATTTATATTTTGCTAGGTGAATCATCCAAAAGAAGTGAATTAGCACATATTTGTGCAATAAAAGAAGTTAGCTAAAAGCGGAGAAGGGCCAAAAACTAAGTGGAACTCATGCGATTTTAGGAGTTCTTGATATCATCTCGAAGAGGACGAAAAGACGAAGCCAACAGTGAAAGAATGGTGTCGTTCCGACGCCGTATGAAGATTTTATGGGCACATGAAGCGAGTTAATGTTGCGAAAGTTGTTGAAGCACAAAAATTATGAAAGCACAAGCCTAAATTACTCAGGGAAGCCTCTCAGGGGGTATTCAAAAAGTTGAACTGTCAGTCCCGTAAGACTGACAGTTGATCACATACTTGGGGTACTTTTTTTTTATCGGTTATTTGGGGTACTTCATCTTCCCTGAGATATCAGTTCTACCAACTGATGATCATGATGGCAATGCTGCACACGGTTTGAATATGACGATAAGCTTATGGCGAATGAAGCTGAACATGTAAATGGACTGAACAGGGAGATGGCGAGTTTGGTCGACGAAAGAGTAGCTCGATGATCGATTGGAGGTTGAACTATGATGATAAAGTTCGATGATATTAATAAATAATATATAAAGAACTAATCCGAACAACTCTACCGAAATAACTTGACGAAGGTAGAATCACAGGTTCAACAAGTTGTCCTTAACACATTAGTTCGCGGGTATACTCGAGTTGATTAATGCTAAACCCCTCACACCGAAGATGTGTCCAGGATAAGACTGCCTGATATAACTTGAGTTAGCACAACACAAGTTACCCTTTCTTCGAACTTAGCAACAGGGATGAAGTAAAAACATATGGAGAAACCCTAAAACGAAAGAAGAATTTTCGGTGTGTAGAAAACAAAATTTCGAGTTGTATTTAAATGATATGATTATATAGTGGAGCTCCTATTTAGTTTTCCACAATGTGGGACTAAAGGTTCCACTTCATTCATCCAAAAAATAAGTGAGTATCCTTAGACCCTTAGGTCATTAGATCAAACCACACCAAGATCATAAAACCTTTTAATTAAAACTCATTTTCTCCAAAAATTCCCCACATGAATGAAATCTAGGAAAATGAAAAAATCAGAGTAAGGAAAGTACCATTTAGGCAAAGGTGTCCATGAGATCTTGAACCCTTACTTAGTGAGAAGTTACCAGAAGTACTTGCTAGACAGTGTCCATGAGGTCTTGAACTGCTAGCGTTTGGTGCAATTCGCGACAACCACCACGCATGATATCTTCCTGGTGTTTCTAAGTTCATGAAATTTTGTCCAATTTGGCCCTGGACATATCATGTTTCTTAGAATGCTCTAGAGAATTGGCTCAATTCTCAAAGAAAGCGGCCCCACTTTCATATTCAGATAGGTGAGTTCCATCAAGAGTGTTTACTGCTACACCCCACTTCAATCTTAAATTGAAACTATTAAACTCATTAAGACTTATTTAAAAGTCATCCTCCACATGCAGTCACACTATCACATCAACATCATAGGGAAGGGACAGAGAATGAAATTCTCTGATAGTGTTTGCCTTTACCCACCATAAATTAGTTGTCTCATTCGAAACCTTGATCATGGAATCTCCAGTCAGCAAGGTTGAGTATCCTTCATGGAAAGTTTAATTATTGAGCCTAAGCCCCATCCCCATCGATGCTTTACTAACTATCTCCTTGGACAAACCTTTCGTCAAAGGGTTCGCGATATTCTCCTTAGACCTTGTCCAATCTATGGAAATAATGCCTGTTGAGATTAGTAGTTTCAAAGAATCATGTCTTCTACGCATATATATAGACTTTCCATTGTAGAAGCTATTCTTAGCTCTACCTATTGTAGATTTGCTGTCACAATGTATAGATATAGTTGGCACAGGCCTATGCCAGAGAGGAATATCTTCTAAAAAGTTTCATAGCCATTCAGCCTCATCTCCTACTTTATCTAATGCAATAAACTCCGATTCCATAGTGGAACGAGATATACATGTCTGTTTGGAACTCTTCCAAGATACAGACACACCTTTTAGAGTGAATACATATCCACTTATAGACTTGAACTCCTCTGAGTTTGCAATCCAGTTTGCATCGCAAAATCCCTCAAGGACGGAAGGGTACCCTTTGTAATTCAAATAAAAAGTCATTGTGAACTTTAAGTACCTCAACACTCTAATAAGTGCATCCCAATGCATCTTCCCTAGATTAAAAGTATACCTCCTTAACTTACTCACAACATAATCAATGTCTAGTCTCGTACAATTCATCAAATACATCAGACTTCCTATGACTCTCGAGTATTCAAGTTGGTTAACTCCTACACCCTTATTCTTCGTGAGATGACACTTAGAATCATAAGGAGTACACACAGGTTTATAGTTAAGCTGATTAAATTTCTTAAGTATGGATTTAACATAATGAGACTGACTCAGACTATAGCCATTAGAAGTTTTTCTAATCTTCATCCCTAATATGACATCAGCGGCGCCTAAGTATTTCATGTCAAAGTTCTCATTCAACAATTTCTTAGTGGAATTAATAACATCCATGTTTGTACCTAGTATAAGCATATTATCTACATACAAGCATACAATCACACATGCATATTTGACAAGTTTAGTATAAACACACTTATCAGATTTATTAATTCTAAAACCACTTGAAATCATCACATGATCAAATTTCTCATGCCACTGTTTAGGTGCTTGTTTCAATCCATACAAAGATTTAACCAGTTTACAAACTTTATTTTCATAACCTTTAACTACAAAACCCTCAGGTTGTTCCATATAAATTTCTTCATCTAACTCACCATTAAGAAACACTGTCTTTACATCCATTTGATGTATCTTTAGATTATGTACAGAAGCTATAGCAATTAACATCCTAATGGAGCTAATTCTACTCACTAGAGAATAGGTGTCGAAGAAATCTATACCTTCTATTTGTCTGTAGCCTTTTAGATACCAACCTAGCCTTGTATTTTTCAATAGTTCCATCTATCTTACGTTTTCTTTTGAAAATCCATTTACAACCTATGGCCTTACACCCTGGAGGTAAATCTACAAGTTCAAAAGTACCGTTTTCTCGAAGAGAATCCATTTCACTAATTAATGGAAGCTTCTTTCCACCATGGAGCTTCTGTACAAGTCATGGCTTCTCTATAATTCTGAGGATCAGACTCGGCTAGGTATGTAATGCAACCAGGATAGGTTTTCTTAGTTTTATCCCTTTTACCTCTTCTAGGTTCTACTTCTGGTTCATCTTCCTCTAAAGGTAATGGCTGACCAGTTGAAGGCACGTCTAGGGGATCATCAAAACACCTCTTACGAGAGTCACGTTTCAAAGGAAAACATTCTCAAAAAACACAGCATCCCTAGACTCCATGATAGTATTCAACCCTATGTCAGAAATTTCAGAACTCACAACCATAAACCTGTGAGCACTAGAATGCTCAGGATACCCTATAAAAACACAATCAACGGTTTTGGGTCCTATCTTATTTTTCTTTGGAGGAGGGATGCCCACCTTTGCCAAGCACCCCCACACTTTGAAGTATTCATAAGATGGTTGTTTACCTTTCCATAACTCATATGGAGTTTTATCTGATAATTTAAAGGGTACTCTGTTCAGGATATAATTGGCAGAGAGGATAGCCTCCCCCCAAAAATTTGAAGATAATCCTGAACTAATCAACATGGCATTCATCATATCCTTAAGGGTACGGTTCTTACGTTCAACTACACCATTAGATTGAGGTGAATAAGGGGCTATAGTCTCATGTATTATGCCATGTTCTTCACAAAAATCTCCTACGAGAATTTCATACTCACCACCATGGTCAGACCTAATATTTTTAATGGTAGTATTTAATTGGTTTTCGACTTCACTTTTATATATCTTAAAGGCTTTTAAGGCATCATCCTTTCCTCTAAGTAAGTAAACATGGCAATACCTCGTACAATCATCTATAAAAGTAATAAACCATTTCTTACCACCTCTTGTTTGAACTGACTTCATATCAACTAGGTCTGAGTGGATTAAGTCTAAGGGTTTAGAGTTTCTCTGGACATTCTTATTGAACGATTTCTTAGCATGCTTAGATTCTACGCAAATCTCACACTTATGATTTTTATCTAAAGTGAATTTGGGTATGCAGCCCATGATATCCAATTTATGCATTGATTTATAGTTTACATGACCAAGTATACCATGCCAAACATTCAATGACACATACAAGAAAGCAGAAGAATCATTCAATTCCAATTCAGGATAGGTTACATTAAGTTTATATAGACCCCCAGTCTTATAACCCTTACCCACATAATTATTTCCCTTAGTTACTATAAGTTTTCCAGACTCAATTGTAACTTTAAAACCCTTATCATCTAAAACAGAACAAGAAACAAGATTTTTGCAGATGTCTGGAACATGAAGAACTTCATTCAATGTGAGAGTATTTCCAGATATGAGCTTCAGACCGACCTTTCCTTTTCCTACAACCTCTGATGCAGATGAGTTACCCATATAGAGTTTCTCGCCTTCCCCTACCCTCTGGTAGGAGGTGAACAAGTATCTGTTCCCACAAACATGCTTGGTAGCTCCAGAGTTTACCCACCAATCCATCACATTTGTCACCAAATTAACTTCAGACACCACAACAGAAAACTCGTCTTTGCTCTTCTCAACCAAGTTAGCATTATTCTTCTTATCCTTACATTTTCTACAGTGAACTGCCATATGACCACTAACTCCACACACCCAACAAGGACCTTTAATTTTAGTAATGCTAGACTCTGGTTTATGAAACATACCTTTCTTGTTAGGTCCATGCTTCGAGTTGCGGTTGTTGTTGTTATTTTTGTCACCTTTTCCATCTTTGGATGACTTGTGTTCAGTCATATGAGCCTTGTTCGCCATGTCCATTGCATATGACACGTTTTTGTCTTTGGTGCACAACATCTCTTCCACTTGAATCTTCTTTCCCAATTCAACCACGTTGATCTCTCCAGTTTCATGTCTCAGTTTTTTCTTGTACTCCGAACAAGAAGATGGTAACTTCTCAATCACCGCAGATACTTGAAAAGTCTCATCAATGACCATACCTTCAGCAAGAATCTCGTTAATGATTTGTTGAAATTCGAGGAATTGATCAACAACAGACTTATTATTCGTCATCTTGAACTCCATAAACTTTGCCACCAGAAATTTCCTGCTTCCTCATAGTCTCAACGGTACTTTACTTCTAATGCAGTCCATAACTCATAAGCAGTCAAGTTCTCTTTAGCATTGTAAAAATCATACATCACGTCTTCCAAACCATTCATGATATGAGTTTTAGCCAGAAAATTAGACATCGTGTTAATATTGACCTCCTCCTCAGTCAAATTTCCAGCATCGTACAAGTCATCACCTGGAACCAGTACATAGTCCAGTTCATGATGGCTCAGATAAAATAGCATCTTGGATTGCCATCTCTTGAAATCCTTTCCGCTAAACTTTTGTGGTATTTCTACGTCGTTGCTTCCCATTGTTACAAGGAAAGTTAATGTGTTAAGATTGTTAGAATCTTGATACAATGAATAATACTTTAGAAGTATCAAAATAATATGTAAAGAACTAATCCGAACAACTCTACCGAAATAACTTGACGAAGGCAGAATCACAGGTTCAACAAGTTGTCCTTAACACATTAGTTCGCGGGTATACTCGAGTTGAGTAATGCTAAACCCCTCACAACGAATATGTGTCCAGGATAAGACTGCATAATATAACTTTAGTTAGCACAACACAAGTTAACCTTTCTTCTAACTTAGCAACAGGGATGAAGTAAAAACGTATGGAGAAACCCTAAAACGAAAGAAGAATTTTCGGTGTGTAGAAAACAGAATTTCGAGTTGTATTTAAAGGAAAAGATACTTGCAAATCAATTTAGGTTTTGGTTTTCTTCAAAAACTAGTAAAACACGTAAAAGGAATTCACCCATAAATAAAACTCCTAAATTTTTTTTGGAATTAATTTCCTAAAGAAAACTAGCCAAAAATAAATCCGAGTAGAAGAGGAACTTGGTGCATGGTATACGCACATATCGCATGGGTCAAAATATGTATTTTTTCCCACCCGATCCACCCAAGTTTTACAATACATACATAAGAGTATGATTATATAGTGGAGCTCCTCTTTAGTTTTCCACAATGTGGGACTAAAGGTTCCACTTCATTCACCCAAAAAATAAGTGAGTATCCTTAGACCCTTAGGTCATTATATCAAACCACACCAAGATCATAAAACCTTTTAATTAAAACTCATTTTCTCCAACAATTAATGGCAGGGATGATCGGTGATGGTAGGCAATAGTACAGTGGTACTGCCGTTAGTTGGCTGAGTTCTGAGAAGAAAGTTCATAACTATGGATACGAAACATAGAATGATGACGATGATTGACAGAGGCAGTGGAGCCGAACTGTGGTGGAGCTTTGGATAAATATGATCACTGGTGATGACAGGGAAGAACTCGAAGCTATAATGGTGATTTTCTCGGCAATGAAGGTCTCGATCTCAGGTGATGAATGGAGTGATATAGGTGTTGTTTGGCAGCGGCGAGGGTTTGCTGCCAGAGATTAATAATGCTAATGGAACTCAAGCACGAGATGAGCAATGGAGCTATGAGTGTCGAACAGGAAGATGGAACATATGGGAGAAACTCAGTTAGGAGAGTCACAGTTAATAAACCATGGTGAAACTCGAGTCTGGCAGTGATGACGAGATGCAGTTGGATCTGCAGTGTAGTCTTGTCAGCGAAATACGATGGGCAACCCGAGTTTGGTTATGAAGATTGATGAGTACGAGATAATATGGAGTGTGTTGCCAATAATTAATGATGCGAGTCGATGATAAGAAGAGTATCGAGAAGGTTTGATGCCATGGATGTGATGGACAAAGAGCTCGAGTTAGGTGCTGTTATGGATGGAGTCTTGGAGCCGACGATGATTGATTTCTACTGATTCAAGTTAGAGCTATGGTTGAGAGGAGCTGGTTGCAATGGATGTTGTTGGCAGTGAATAATAGCATGGACGAGTATAAGAAGGAAACTGAGAAGAAAAGCAAGCCAGGTTACGGGAGTTTCCTACGGTAGTAATTTCCAAATGTAGGGAATGTCAGTTCAACTTACGATGTGATATTCAAACCGTATACAACTTCAGGGAGACCTAAAGAAATAAATTGAATCTACGGTAGGGAATTCCAACCGTACTCAAACACATGAAATATTACGGAGGGGAAATCAAACCGTAGCCAAAGTCAGGTGGAGTTACGGTGGGGTTTTACCACCATATCCATATAAGAGACTCTTCTAATATTTTTAGAGATATCTTTTAATCTTTAATCAAGCCATTTGAGAGAAGAACACAAGAGAAGAAAAGCTTGGGTTTTGGAGCGATTCATCACCGTAACTATTTCTTATACTTTTATCATATGTATCTCATGGGTTTCACTAAACCCATGAGTAGATAACTTCTTAGTAATTGGGGATGAATTCTAAGTTCTAGACATGATTTGAGTTATTATATAAATCTATTTTGAAGTTCTTAACATGATTATTGATTGTTTATACTAATTAGAATATTTATGATTGATTGACAGATTGTTTAGGTGGCCAACTGAATTAATTTTTTGATTCAATCAAATGCTAGTATTGAGTTAGGAGATAAGTAATAGTTGAATAATTCATACAAAAGTATGGAACAAAAGACCTTGCAGAGGGATTCTGTGTAGTGATTGTGTGTATAAATAACACTAAAAAGTGGACCTTGAGCTAAGAGTCTAACTACTTGGATCAATCTATAATTCACAAAATATAAAGCATTTGACCAAATTACACCTTTAGTGAGATACTACTAGGTGGTTTTGACGAGTAGAATCTGGTATTGGAGAGCTTCCGTACTCAGTGATTTAAGGAATTTAGGGGATAGCACTAAGCTAGCTGTTATTCCACGATTGGTAATAATTTGTGACTAATTGTATTAATGGATAAATATAATAACTTGATGACGGTTTAGTAACGAAGAAGGATTCCCTGATCATATTTCTCTCCATTGCTTGCAACTTTATTATTTTTAATTGTTTTGATTTAGCTTTAAAATCTAAAACAAACCCCCATTGTGACACTTTTTGATAATAAAACTCCCTGCTCTTCGTGGGAACGAACCTTATTTGCTACTATATTATTCATTATTAAAGTTGAATACAAGTGAATTAATTTGTGCACCTACGACACACATCAAATTTTGGCGCCGCTACCGGGGAGCAGTCAGTAGCTTTTTAGTTTTATTTTGTTTTTAGTTTTGATTTAGCTGTTGAGAATTTTATTTCAGGTACTTAATCTATGGCATCGAAGGATTGGAATTACCCGAGGTGTGGAATTCAAAGTCGCAAGGGAACGGTGCTACAAGCACGTCCACAGTTGCAAGAAGAACCTTCTACATCAACAATGGTGAACGCAGATAGGTGTCTAAAACACCTTAATATTTATCTATTGTTTATGCTTTCTCTGCTAGTTTTCTTGTAAATTATGTATCTTATGTTTTGTTTTTGAGTATTTAGGTACTTTGGAGTCATTTGGAACAAAAGAAGAAGAAACAACGCAAAAGTCTCATCTCATGTGCAATTGCGGTTGGAGGCGAATTATTTCTTATTATTTGCTTTTATTTCTTCATCTCTGTCTGAAAAGTATGTCGACATTAGTGATGCATATACATTTGTCTAAAAAGCATGACAGCTTTAGTGATGAATAGAATTGAAGGAAAGAAGTGAATAGGAGAAGTAAAGGACAACTGCTGTTGGTAGAAGAATTCGAAGAAGAACAAAAGCGGCAATTCATTGTAAGCAAGCATTATCGGGAGCACAATGGAGGATATAGGATAGTCGACATCACCAATACAAGTTGCAAAAAGGGCTACCATTTGGTTGGCCTTTATCTTATTTATGGGTGCCTATAGTCATTTCTGGGTAACCCCTTATCTATTTCACCTGAGTGGGTGTAGCCACTCCCATTCCTACACAACCCTATAATTCAGTGGGCATTATTTCCCAATTATTATTCTCAAACTCAGAGAAAGAAGAAAACAGTGCGGCTTCACCATTGATTCAGCTATTTTGGCTGTGAATTGTTATGTGAGAATCAGAGATGAAATTGGTGGAATCTGATATATCTGGTGATGAACTGAGTAGGTTGAATCAATGGGTTGTTGGATGGTGATTTAAGAACTGAGGAGAAATAGAAGTTGGGTTTATGTAACTAGATATGGGATTATGTGTGGCAGCTGTTGCAGAAATCACAGGGGAGATTCGGATGATGAATCTTTATTGTGTACTGCGGATCCAGTGAAGCTGTGGTTGTTGTTTTGATTTTATGAGGGGATATTTGGGTTCACTACAGTTGATACAAAGATGGACAACTGATGGAGATCAAGAAGCTGATGCTGCTATTGATATTGGGCTCTGAGTGAAGTATGTATGTAGAAGAACAATGGGTTTTGTATGAATTTGCAGGGAAGGTGATGTGGAAATGTTTAGGCATCGAAATTGCATCTGTTCATCATTGTTAAAGTCAGGCACATCAAGTATTTGCAGAAATGTCTGAATGAATATAGTTTCACTTCAAGATCAGCCGTAACCAGTCTGCTGCTCAAAGTTTGATGGAGTTCTTGTGCTGAAATATGGGACAGTCTTGGGGGCGTATTTGGCAGCTGTAAAAAGGCAATGAATAACTTGGGAGTTTCATGGTAGATAAGAGGTTCAATGGCAGTACTGGTGGTGTAAGCAATGGTGGTGGAAGGCTGAACTGGAGTGCCAGGAAATGTGGAGTTTTGATTGATTTTGGATGTTGGTTTTAGCCACAAAAGTCAGTGGAAGAAAATTATTGCGAAGCCACGAATTAAGTGAAACATGTAGATGTTTGCCATGGGTTTTGAGAAGTGTTCGAAGCTTGATAGAACATGACAAAGATGGTTTGGTGTTTGGTAGTTTTGGCTTGAGCTTGGATTGAATTCAGAAAGTTCTTGACCTGAGTACTACCCAGGTTTGCTACAGATTTTGTGAACTGAGTTCTGGTGGCCGATTTGATATTGAGTTGAGCTTGTTTTGATGCCGGAAGATCATTAAAATAAAGTGACTTTGTAGTTAGTCTCCATGGACTATGTATGACGTATGTTGTGCCTGAAAGTCAGTAGATAAGGGACGGTGACGGCCTTGCTGTTGTTCTGGTGAAGTGCAGCTGGAACTTAAGATTGCAAGGCAATTTGCAACGGAACTGATGTGTGCGGTGTCGAAGGTATGAGAAGATGGAGGTTGCAGTTCTAATGGTTGTTGCTATTGAGATATTATTAGAAGTGGAGCTGTTGGTGTTTGGCCTGAGAAGGAAGAAGATTGAGTGATTGCAGGTGAATGGGATGGCTGGTGATGAGTTGGTCTTGCTAAGAGAATGGTTGGTGGTGTTGGGTTAATGGCGTTTCAGTAATGAGATGCAATTGTAATTAATCGGGGTTGATAAGAGATTTCTCAAGTACTGAGTAGTTAATGAATTGGAAGTGGTATCTAATAGTGGTTACAAGCATGATTTCCAATGTCTGTGTTGCAAGGGAAGCAGTGCAATAAGAGCTGGTACTGAAGCTATGAAGTGCAAAGATGGCGCATCACTGAATAGGCCTGGCAAATGGCTTAAGCCATAACAACCAAACCAAGTCATCTCAGTTAGCTATGACAACTATCTGACTTGAGTTGACTCAGCTTCTGACTCGTATTGACCCGGCAGTGACTCAGTGGACCTTCCGAGTTGACCCAATTTAGCTCGTTGACCGGTTTGATTTCAGGTGGCCGGTGGCGACTTTTCGGTTCCAGATTCCGGCCAAAAACACAGTTTTCCGATGACTCTTTTTGGGACAGATTTTTACTTGGGTTTTCCTCACCTATGGGCTTGGTGTAATTTTACTATTGGAGCATTTGGACCTTGGGCTTTGAAGACCTAATTTGGGAACAAGAAGAGCTATAAAGGAAGTTTTTTACACAATTTATATCACGTTTTATTCTATTCTTGGGGCTTTTGCAGAGAACTACTTCTAGGGTTTGCTTTCTTTTATGTTTCATCTTGTTTCTTTGAATATTATGATGAAACTCCATTAATATGAGTAACTAAATACAATTATTGGTTATGGGAAAAAGTTGATTTCATCAAGCGTGTTATTTGATTCTATGAATTAGTTTTGTCTCAATTCTATCGTTTATGATTCATTATTTTTATTATCATATGATTTGAATGCTAGTTTGGTTAAGTCCGGAATCAATCGGATTTGTTTTCATATCTATAGCTATATTAGAGTTTTTAATACGTAAAAGTTGTTATCTCTGATTTCTAGTAATATCTTGTGGTTAATACTTGTAGTGATACATCTTTTTAATCGCATATGAATCATAAATTTTGTTAAAACGAATTAGTGCTTTTACACGTTTGTTTACATTGATTAGTCTTATTTCATAGAACTTATTTATCTTGCGGAGTTAAACCTAATTGTTCTTTTACACTTTAGGTTGCTTTTTAAGTAGAATTTACCCTTGCGATCAAGATATCCTAGGACTTTTGATAATTGCGAGATTAAATTACCAATAATCATTGATGAAAATACATGTTTTTGAATGATACTATCCCGTGACCAATATCTTCTCCTTATTGATTATTCCAATTATTTGCTTTGATTTATTTAGTATTATTACTTTGATAAAAACAAAAACATACCCTGGGTTACTTGGTTACTTAAGAATCTGAAAATTGCATAACAACAATCGCCTCTTTGTGGATACGAACTCTTTCTTATTGAATAATATATTTATATTTAGTTGAGTGAGGAAGTGCTAAAGATTGGTTGTATTATTTGCCTCCCGAAAGTGTCACAACATGGAATGGGTTGAAGAAACTCTTTTTAGAGAGATATTTTCCTGCATCAAAGGCTACTCAAATTCGCAAGGAGATTTGTGGGATGAAGCAAAATGTGGGAGAATCTTTATATGAATGTTGGGAACAATACAAGAGATTGGTGGCAAGCTTCCCTCATCACCAATTTAGTGACGCAATGATTATCCAATACTTCTATGAAGGTCTCCAAGCAATTGATAGGAATCTTATTGACGCTGCAAGTGGTGGTGCACTTATGAACAAGACGGTGACACAAGCTAGGGAGTTGATTGAGAGTATGGCAGCAAATTCTCAACAATTTTCAAGTCGTGGATCTGGACCACCTACCAAGGAAATTAATCAAGTTGACGAGATTATTGAATTACGTCAACAAATGAGCAATATGATGGCAATGATTCAACAAATTGCAGCAGTGGTTGTAAAACCATCACGCCCATCTTATGAGAACGTAGAGCATGTCAATGCTATATTCTCAACTCAGACGTATGGTATTTACTCTAACACTTACGAGTAAGTTGCAAGTGTAAGTTCTGTTTACAGCCATCCGAATGAGTTCCAACAGCAAGTGCAACAACCACAACAAGGGCATAATGCAGAATTGGAAAACATGGCTACTTTGGTGGAGGCTCTAATGTCCGTGGTACAGCAAAATCAACAACTAGCGATCTTAAATCAGCAGAAAACGGATAATGCAATTAAGGAGTTGCAATCACAAGTTGGTGAACCGCAACAACAACAATTCCAGCAACAACAACAACCACCTGAAAATCAAGGGTCCAATATGGAAGAGTTGTTGAAATCTTTTATGCAAAGAACGGAGGGTGTGGTCCAGGACTTGCAAACACAAGTAGGTTCAATGGCCGAGGCGATTAATCAGTTGCATGCACAAAATGGTGAGAAACTCCCTTCCCAACCTCTTAACTCAAGAGAGGGTGTCAATGCTATTAAGTTGGGAAGTGGTACACAATTTGTGCAACCCGAAGTTACAAATTCGGGTGAAGAAGAAGCGCCAAAGGAACCAATTTTGGAGGAAAAGAACGCAGATTTTCCCCAAATTCCCGAGGTAACTAAATCAAACTCTAAACCTCTTGTTTCTACTTATGTTCCTCCTCTACCTTTTCCTGGCAAGTTCGCTAAAGCTAATGAGAAGGTGGAACAAGATAGGGATATTTGGGATGTTTTTAAGAAGGTCCAAGTGAATATTCCACTTATTGAAGTAATTAGGCAATCTCCTCGCTATGCAAAGTGTGTATAGGAATTATGCACTATCAAGCACAAGCTAACCGGTAATGAGGTAATGAGTGTGGGGGAAAACGCTTCGGCCTATCTTACAAAGAAACTCCCACCTAAATTGAAAGATCCCGGTAGTTTCACTATTCCATGCACTATTGGTAAAACAAGGTTTGCAAAAGCTATGTTAGATTTAGGAGTGTCTATTAATGTTATGCCTACTCCAATTTATGATGCTTATAATCTTGGTCCTCTCAAGAAAACCGGCATAGTTATTCAACTTGCCGATAGATCTAATGTTTACCCTAAAGGGATTGTTGAGGATGTTTTGGTGCAGGTAAAAGGACTAATATTTCCAGTGGATTTCTACGTTTTAGACATGAGTGATGTGAATTCATCCTCATCTACACCTTTATTGTTGGGTAGACCATTTATGAGTACCGCTAGAATGAAGATTGATGTCCACAATGGCACCTTGACTATGGAGTTCGATGAGGAAGTCATACACTTCAACATCTTTGAGGCGAGGAAACACCCAAGTACCATTCAATCAAATTTCCATAATGTGTTGGAAGCCGGATAAGGCGTAACAAACAAGGAGCAAGTCGGGCTGACGACTTTAAACCAAGCACTAAGTGGGAGGCAACCCACCGGTTTTGTATCTTTACCTTTATCTTTTTATTCTTTAAGCATTTTATCTTTATTTTCTTGTTTTTGCATATCATTTGCGGAATTTCCCACTCTGAGCTTTATTTTGAATGACTCTATTTTACATTGAGGACAATGTAAAGTTTAAGTGTGGGGGAGCATTTATATGTTTGTATAGTTTGTTTTATGTCTTTTTTTATAAAAAAAAAAAACAGAAAAATAGAAAAACCAAGAAAAAATTTGTGCTTTTTGAACTCCGAAAATATAGAAACTTGTGACTTTAGGATGACATCATTAGTGGATGGAACCATTTTGATTGCAGGAGTTGAGGAACCAATTAACTAAAAGGGACGAACATAGCTCAGAAATCACAAATAACATGATAGTTGTTACCTTATCTCGGAATATCACCATGTCACATTCTATTTTTATTTTTTCATATTTATTTATTGTTCTCTAAGTGCTTTGGTGGGTCACTAAACATCGACTTGTTATTACTGATAGGATGAAATAGAGTGATTGAGTTGCTATAAAAAAAAGAACAAAAAAAAGAGACCGACCAATTAGACCAAACGGAATAAAAATGATACTTGGATAGCAATATGTGTGTGTTCTCCCTGTCTCCGTCGCCTAAACAAGCGTGGAATGCAGGATCCAAGGGAACTATCATGTAATCTACTGACAAGAAGCATGCGCTTGTATCCAAAAGATCTAATCATGTTGTCTACAAAAAAAAAGTGAAAAAGAAAAAGAAAAGAAAAATTATTAGTGTTGAATAAAGTCGACTCCTGGTTCCCTTGTATATGCCAGTTGAGTTGATATAGAAATAAGATTGTTGACCACTGGTTCCCTTGTATATGCCAGTGTGTTGACACTAGAATTCAGACCAGTATCTCAATCCAATAGGATGCATAGGTTCATCTTGGCGGTGACCTTCAGACAGATATGGGAAACACCGATCACTTGAAAACATTCGCAACATCTACCTCTATATCCATCTTCTTAGTCTTTTCATTGTGATTGTGGTTTGTTAGTTTCCGAGTATTGTGGCTTGTTCGACTATCTAATTAGAGCTTTATTTACTTAAATAAGAACTGAATTTGCTCAAGGTACCTCCTCCTGTAATCATTTTGGATTCGTTCATTGATTTGTCACAGATAGACAGAGTTAGAAATATAGGTTTTGTAGGCAGACCTCTTGTAAACCTTCACGAGACTAAAACTCATCCACTAGGGACACCTAGGGGTTCAAAGGCTTGTTATTTATGCTAAAAGTGATCGTAGCCTCGACGAGACGGAGTTGTATGTATGTTTTAGAATTATTTTGTTTGATTTGGTCGAGGACTAGTAAAGTCTAAGTGTGGGGGAATTTGATAGGTGTCTAAAACACCTTAATATTTATCTATTGTTTATGCTTTCTCTGCTAGTTTTCTTGTAAATTATGTATCTTATGTTTTTTTTTTTGAGTATTTAGGTACTTTGGAGTCATTTGGAACAAAAAAAGGAGAAACAACGCAAAAGTCTCATCTCATGTGCAATTGCGGTTGGAGGCGAATTATTTCTTATTATTTGCTTTTATTTCTTCATCTCTGTCTGAAAAGTATGTCGACTTTAGTGATGCATATACATTTGTCTGAAAAGCATGACAACTTTAGTGATGAATAGAATTGAAGGAAGGAAGTGAATATGAGAAGTAAATGACGGCTATTGTTGGTGCAAGAATTCGAAGAAGAAAAAAAGCGGCAATTCATTGTAAGCAAGCATTATCGGGAGCACAATGGAGGATATGGGACAATCGACATCACAAATACAAGTTGCAAAAAAGGCTACCATTTGGTTGGCCTTTATATTATTTATGGGTGCCTAAAGTTATATATGGGTAACCCCTTATCTATTTCACCTGAGTGGGTGTATCCACTCTCATTCCTACATAACCCTAGAATTCAGTGGCCATTATTTCCCAATTATTATTCTCAAACTCAGAGAAAGAAGAAAACAGTGAGGCTGCACCATTGATTCAGCTGTTTTGGCCGTGAATTGTTATGTGAGAATCAGAGATGAAATTGGTGGAATCTGATGTATCTGGTGATGAATTGAGTAGATTGAATCAATGGGTTATTGGCTGGTGATTTGAGAACTGAGGAGAAATAGAAGTTGGGTTTCTGTAACTAGAGATGGGATTAGGTGTGGCAGCTTTTGCAGAAATTACAGGGGAGATTCAGATGATGAATCGTTATTGTGTACTGCGGATCCAGTGAAGCTGTGGTTGTTGTTTTGATTTTATGAGGGGAGATTTGGGTTTACTACAGTTGATACAAATATGGAAAATTGATGGAGATCGAGAAGCTGATGCTGCTGTTGATATTGGGCTCTGAGTGAAGTATGTATGTAGAAGAACAATGGGTTTTGTATGAATTTACAGGGAAGGTGATGTGGAAATGTTTAGGCATCGAAATTTCATCTGTTCATCATTATTAAAGTCAGGCACATCAAGTATTTTCAGAAATGTCTGAATGAATATAGTTTCACTTCAAGCTCAGTCGTAACCAGTCTGCTGCTCAAAGTTTGATGGAGTTCTTGTGCTGAAATCTGTGAGAGTCTTGGGGGCGTATTTGGCAGCTATAAGAAGGCAATGAAGAACTTGGGAGTTTCATGGTAGATAAGAGGTTCAATGGCAGTACTGGTGGTGTAAGCAAAGGTGGTGGAAGGATGAACTGGAGGGCCAGGAAATGTGGAGTTTTGATTGATTTTGGATGTTGGTTTTAGCCACAAAAGTCAGTGGAAGAAAATTATTGCGAAGCCACGAATTCAGTGAAACAGGTAGATGTTTGCCATGGGTTTTGAGAAGTGTTCGAAGCTTGATAAAACATGACTGAGATGGTTTGGTGTTTGGTAGTTTTGGCTCGAGCTTGGATTGAATTCAGAAAGTTCTTGACCTGAGTACTACCCAGGTTTTCTACAGATTTTGTGAACTGAGTTCTGGTAGTCGATTTGATATTGAGTTGAGCTTGTTTTGATGCCGGAAGATCAGTAAAAGAAAGTGACTCTGTATTTAGTCGCCATGGACTATGTATGAGGTATGTTGTGCCTGAAAGTCAGTAGAGAAGGGCTGGTGATGGACATGATGTTGTTCTGGTGAAGTGCAGCTGAAACTTAAGATTGCAAGGCAAGTTGCAACGGAACTGATGTGTGCGGTGTCGAAGGTATGAGCAGATGGAGGTTGCAGTTCTAATGGTTGTTGCTATTGAGATATTATTGGCAGTGGAGCTATTGGTGGTTGTCCTGAGAAGGAAAAAAATTGAGTGATTGTAGGTGAATGGGATGGCTGGTGATGAGTTGGTCTTGCTGAGAGAATGGTTGGTGGTGTTGGGTTAATGGCATTGCAGTAATGAGATGCAATTGCAAATAATTGGGGTTGAAAAGAGATTGCTCAAGTACTGAGCAGTTAATGAATTTCCAGTGGTAGCTAATGGTGGTTACAAGCATGATTTCCAATGTCTGTGTTGCAAGGGAAGCAGTGCAATAGGAGCTGGAACTAAAGCTATGAAGTGCAAAGATGGCGCATCACTGGTTAGGCCTGGCAAATGGCTTAAGCCATAGCAACCAAACCAAGTCATCCCAGTTAGCTATGACAACTATCTGACTTGAGTTGACTCAGCTTCTGACTCATCTTGACCCGACAGTGACTCAGTGGACCTTCCGAGTTGACCCAATTTAGATCGTTGACCGGTTTGATTTCAGGTGACCGACGACGACTTTTCGGCGCCGGATTCCGGCCAAAAACACAGTTTTTCGGTGACTCTTTTTGGGACAGATTTTTACTTGGGTTTTCCTCACCTATGGGCTTGGTGGAATTTTACTATTATAGCATTTGGACCTTGAGTTTTGAAGACCTAATTTGGGAACAAGAAGAGCTATAAGAGAAGTTTTCTACACAATTTATATCACATTTTATTCTATTCTTGGAGCTTTTGCAGAGAACTACTTCTAGGGTTTGCTTTCTTTTATGTTTCATCTTCTTTCTTTGAATATTATGATGAAACTCCATTAATATGAGTAACTAAATACAATTATTGGTTATGGGATAAAGTTGATTTCATCAAGCATGTTATTTGATTCTATGAATTAGTTTTGTCTCAATTCTATCGTTTATGATTCATTATTTTTATTATCATATGATTTGAATGCTAGTTTGGTTGAGTCCGGAATCAATCGTATTTGTTTTCATATATATAGCTATATTAGAGTTTTCAATACGTAAAAGTTGTTATCTCTGATTTCTAGTAGCATCTTGTGGTTAATATTTGTAGTGATACATCTTTTTAATCGCATATGAATCATAACCTTTGTTAAAACGAATTAGTGCTTTTACATGTTTGTTTACATTGATTAGTCTTATTTCATAGAACTTATTTCTCTTGGGGAGTTAAACCTAATTGTGCTTTTACACTTTAGGTTGCTTTTTAAGTAGAATTCACAATAGCATCTTTTAATGTTGTTTGTGATAAAATCAGGAAATAAACGGGATACCCTTGCGATCAAGATATCCTAGGACTTTTGATAATTGCGAGATTAAATTACCAATTCTAATCATTGATGAAAATACATGTTTGTGAATGATACTATCCCGTGACCAATATCTTCTCCTTATTGATTATTCCAATTATTTGCTTTGCTTTATTTAGTATTATTACTTTGATAAAAACAAAAACACACCATGGGTTACTTGGTTACTTAAGAATCTGAAAATTGCATAACAACAATCGCCTCTCTGTGGATACGAACTCTTTCTTATCGAATACTATATTTATATTTAGTTGAGTGAGTAAGTGGAATTATTTTTGCTCGACTGACAACCGATAAAACGCCGGTACAAATCTTCGACCACCTCCATATTTGGAGAGGAAGTTAGGATAGTTGATATCTCCATGCTTAGATTCGCAACCACTGTGCATTACAATCGCTAACCTAGTGGAGCTGAAGTCGAATCTACTTCATCATCTACCAAAGTTCAAGGGACATCCAGGTGAAAATCCAAATCGACACCTTCAACAGTTCCATAACACAATGACAAGTCTGAGGCATGCAACCGCAGACAGAGATAATGGCTATGCTACAAGCCTTCCCGTTCTCATTGATAGACTTAACAGAAGAATGGTTGTATTGTCTTCCTCCAGGGAGTGTGACAACATGGACTGAGATGAAAAACCTATTTCTGGAGAAATATTTTCTTGCTTCCAAAGCGGTATCCGTTCGTAAGAAGATTAGTGACATTATACAGATGTATGGGGAGTCTCTATATGAATATTAGGAAAGGTATAAGAGGTTGTTGACAAGCTACCCACACCATAATATATCCTCAATACTTATCATTCAATACTTTAACGAAGGATTACTTCCAGAACAGAGGAATTTGATTGATTCGGCTGCCGGTGGTTCACAAACTGAGAATAAAATTTCGTAGGAAACCAGTTCGATTGAGAGTATGGCTGCCAATGCTCAACAATTTTACACCAGAAACAAGTCTAATGTTAGAAGATTTAGCGAAATGGGAGAGTTTGCACAGTCAGAACGGATGAACAACATAAAGAAGGTAGTACAACGAATGGCAGCAGTGATTATTCCTACTTTTAAAGAAGAGTCTGAATAGGTGAATGTTGTGTTACTTAATCAGAGGCCAAGGTATGATACCTACTCTAATACTTATAATCCAGGTTGGAAAGATCAGCCAAATTTCAGTTATGCAAATCAACAAGCTGCAACTCCTAATCCTTATGGGCGATAAAGTGGTTTTCAAACAACCACAGTTGTAGAAATCGAGGCCTGGCATGGGTAGAGAGCTGGTATTTTCCGTTCCCTAATTGTTATGGAGGTGAAGTTTATATACTCATCCGTTCGTGGATGTTTATCGCACAAGGTCGGACAGAGGTAGCTTCTTACGAGTTTGTTCTATAAGAGAGTTATCTCCGTAAAGAGAGATGTTTTGAAGTCGCCACCTGACTAAAAGGAGTCAGGACCCTTTAACTAGTTCGAATTCTTTTAAGGAAAACAAAACCTAATTATGACTTTCATGTTAATGGTATGCTATCAGAGAGTCTGAGTAAGGAGATTCTAGTACGGGATGGGAAGGTGTTTGGCACCCATCAGCCGCCCAATCATATGATTGGCCTATACTTCATGATTAAATGGGGATAATATTTACATATTTTCTTTAAAATATTTTATACACACTTATGACTCTTGGATTAACGTATATAGATGGAGAGAAAATAACTTATGATTATTCAACGGTATCAGGAACCTAAATCGATTCCTAGCATGTTGAGAATATTAATAAGTCGAATCTAAAGTTGTGATTTATCGATGTGAATGGTTTAAATTTGAACTAGACATCCATGGATGAGGACAGAAATTTGGAAGTTGTCACGGATTACCGATTGAAGGCTTATTGAAATTTTGAAGTAATAACCGATATCCTGCAACTTAACATATAATTAGATAATTTATTTGCATATTATTCATATGTGGTGGCCTTGATATGAGAGAGGAAACCACCCAACGATATGAATTAATTAGATCATACTACGGAATATATCATTACAAATAAATTATGTATAAATTGACATGGACAATCAGAATTTGAGAGGGGGAATCCACTCTATACTCACAATTTTGATTTATCCACGAGAATAAATTTGATCGATATACCTTAAACGGGGTATTTGCTTCAAAGATTCTTATACTCCTTTTCTTTTGTTTTTGGTTAAGTATGCTGAAAGTAGTTAAAGTACTAGCAATTTAATGCTAATCTTTTAAAAACTTAAAGACAATACTTGATTTAATATTTCTATTTTTTTTCATTTTTTTCGAAATGGACTATCAATACATAAGGCAATAATAACTATTATGTAGGAAGGAAATTTGATTTCTCTTTGATTAAATGACAAAATACATGGAGACTAGGAACATGTGAGAAGAAATAAATTGAGAGACAATAATTCTTCTTGGTTTGGGTGGAAACCTAGATTTTTAATGGTGTTTGCATGAGGAGAATAAGAATAGTTTCTTTGGTGTAATTAGTTGTGATTCTTTGTTGTAGAATCAGATTTTTTTGGTGTTGTGTAGCTCTCTTGGTTTTTCTTGTTAGTAACTCCCTTGGGATTTCTTGATGTCTTTCCTTGGTTGTAAGGTATGCCTTATATAGTTGAAGAAAGGTAGGGAGTAGGTGGAAGAAATGATGAAAAGAATAGTGGGGGAACAAAGAAAATTGAGATTTTTCTTTGACTTTTTTTTTTCCGAATTCCTTGAAAGGAATTCAACGGATGAAAAATGGGGATGTGAGGAGATGGTGCATGTGATGTGTTTGAAAAGCTTTTTTTATTTTTCTTTTCCTTTCCTCTTTTTTTTTTTTTTTTAAATTCCTTGAAAGGAATTCAACTGATGAAAAATGGGGATGTGAGGAGATGGTGGATGTGATGTGGGGGAGAATTCTTTTCATTTATTAGTAAGAATTATTGGTAAGAGAAGGATTATTTCACCTAGGAATTACTAGCTAATCCAAAAAACCCGACCCTGTTAACTGGCTAATCCAGTGCCAGAATTCATTTATCCGCTGGTCCAAAAACATGTTTTTGGACCAGAATTTTTATTCTCTAGTCCAGACACGTGAGATTCACACAAATCCGACTTTCTAATATACCTATTATACCCTTATGCAACTGTATATACTGAACCTGCCTTTGTTTCTTTCCTCTTTTTTTTCTTCATCTCAAATCAAGTCGATCACTTCTCTGCTGTTGCATTTGTGTTTCTTCGTTTCAATTTGGTTTTGTCTCAGTTTCAAATTAGGTTTATGTCAACTTCGAATTAGGTTCATCTCAGATTCGAACAAGGTATTTACTTTTAATCATCTTCCTCTGCTGTCGTATATCCCTCTGCTGCTGTTCTTGAAATCATGATCAATTAGTTCTATTCTGATCAATGTATTGTCTGTGATGTACATTGTTATCTTTCTTTGATGATTTTAGTTTTGTGATGATTTACATTGTTTAATTCAGTTTACGTCGTTCGATTTACATTGTGATTTTTGTATATTTCAATTAGGTATCTCAGATTCGAATTAGGTTAATCTCAAATTCGAACAAGGTATGTTATGTAATCACCTTTTTCTCTGCTGCTGTTCTGTTTTAGTTTCTTTGTAATCTGATATAGGTTTGATATCAAATCTGATATAGGTTTCTTTCATTCGACAGATTGTGTAGTAATTTTGTATTCTCTTTTTTGATATAGCTGCAGTTCGTCTGTTTATATTATCATGATTCTCAAAACATATAGAACATAGTTACTCATAGGCACAATACATATTGATATGTTGTTCAATATATGTTATCTATTCTACATGTTACATATCAATACGTACTGCATATAACCCGCTCTCTTAGTATGTATCGTGCAATACAGTAGATGCCAATACATATCAGTATGTATAATTCCTAGATTATTCATAGGCACGATACATTAAGAAGACAAATGTTTCTTCTTACCTTATTACTCGCAGACTTCCTTTTCTTCTTGACGGGTTTTTGTTGAAAATCGTCCTTAAGATTAGTGTTTTGGACTATAACTCTGGTGTTGGGAACGGCTCTGATGAAGCAAAGACACAATATGGGAGATATATAAAATCAGATAAAAAAAGATCAAATAAATAATAATAAACATAATCTAAGTAAGATCAAATTTGACAACATTAGAAGAAGAGATACCTTGATGACTCCATGGAAACAGTAGCAGAAGAATCTTTGAGGAAGAAAGTTGCAGATGGAAAACAAAATGAATAGACGAAGAGATGAAGAAGATAGAAAAGTAAAAGAAGAAAATTAGTTTTGTAACCAGATTCTACCTTTTATAGGCAAAAGGAGATGACTTGTTGAGAAAAGACGTGCCAGTAAAAAGGGGGGAATTCACGACACGTGTAGGCCGTTAAACTAAATTCACGGAATGTTGTCGAATGAAAAACGGGAAAATACAGGGAGTTGCGGTATTATGAAGGGTTGGATATCCTCATATACACTTCACTCCGCGAAGAAGACATGAGGAAAGGAAAGATGTAGGATCAGAATATCGCTACAAAATTTCTGCGAGATTCTAAAACAACACTCTGCGAGCGTCACAGAATATCTCAAAGAATAATCCAAAGAATGACGTAACGAATGACGAAAACAGCAAACACATGAAGAGCGTGATTGTTCTGCGATGGTTGCAACTCCTGCGAGAGTTAACATTACAACTACCGCGAGAGCACCGCGAGCTAGATCTGAAATTAAAGGACAACTTAGATGTCATCCACTATGTAACTACCCTATATAAAGAGATCCAGTAGATTCGGAAAGAAGGATGATGTATTTTTGAGTGTTGAGAAAGTCTTGAGGAGAGAGAAAATTCAAGAGAGAGGTTGTATTCTTGATCTTCTTCCATTACTTGTAAACATTTCTGAGAATCAAATAATAAAGTGTTATTTTTAATCTTCTAAAATGTGTTAATCAGTGTGAATTCTTATCATGGGTGTAGTGTAGGATTTCCTGCAACTACACTGGCGAGGTGCTAAAGTGGTTTGAAGGTTTACCCAAGAATACTATAACTTCTTTCACTCATCTACAAACCACATTTTTGGGGGCATACATAAGTAACAATTCTGCGCGTCCAGGAATTGAAGATGTATTTGGGTTAAAACAAAGGATTGGCGAGAGTCTGAAGCACTTAACATTAAGGTGGAAAATAATGTGCAATGAAATGGATGAGAGATACCTCATTTATCTTTCATTAATGCTATGTTCGCAACCAGTCTACTATATGTTCAAGTTTTCAGAGTCAAAAATACCATTACAATGACTGAGCTGCGAGAACTGCAAGAAGAATACATTGCTTTGGAGGAGAAACAAAATGAGATGGAATCATATCCAATCGCAAACACCAGCTCAATAGTGGCAAACAGAAGTTTACTTCCTAAAATGATTAATAATGTGGCGAGCACCTCGCAGCCACAACAAGAGAAAGTGGTGATTGATAACAAGCAGAAGTTAGTAGCCATGGTAAGTTGAGATCAAGAGGAGTATTAAAGGGAAAGTAATTATTACAATCGCGGTAGAAATAATAAAATTCAAAGACTTGATCAGCAGCAAGATACTTATGGCGATCAGAGGAAAAATAATTTTAGAGGGCAAGGGAATCAGAGAATAATATGGGAAGAAATTAAGATGCCACCTCTGAATGCTAGCATTGCAAAAATTTGGGAGGCTATCATTTTGATGGAAAATATACCATCACCCTGGAATATGGGAAAAGAGTCACATCAAAATAATCGAAATCAAGAATTTTGTCCTTACCATCATTTTCATGGTCACTCAATAAATGATTGCAGGAATGTAAAAAGAATAATTTTGAGGATGACTGAACATGGAAAGTTAAATCATTTCTAATAGGACATCTGTAATCTCAGCAGTTACCACCAGCACCAGATATTCGTAGAGTGAATACTGTAAAAGGAGCAGAAACATTTGTGATAGAGGATGGAGCCAAGGAGAAGACTTTGTTCTGTAATTCCATCATACATTCATACAAGACTATTGAGGATTTCCACGACAACATTCTGAGAAGAGTCTTTGCGAGAGACGCAGATGGAAGAGAGATAATGAATATTGAGAGAGTCTCGCCATTAGAGGAATGACAAAAGAAAACTATTTTTTTCACTGCACAAGAGGTACCAGAGCTTGGCGAGATGCATGACAACCCATTGGTGGTAAGATTAGAAATAAATCCAAAACAAATAGAAGAAGAAGATGAAGAAAATGAGGATGATAGAGTTGAAAATTCTTGGGCAATTAACAGGGTTCTAATTGACACTGGAAGTTAAGTGGATATCTTGTTTTATCATGCCTACAAGACCATGGGAGGGATAGACGAGGATTTGATACCATCAACATATAAGATCTATGGTTTTAACGGTACTACCAACAATCCCAAAGGGGAAATTACAATGCGAATTCCATTAAAGGGGCTATCTTCTAAGATCCTATTCTGTGTTGTGGATATTGAATCACCTTATAATGCCATGATTGGCCTACCTTGGCTACATGGGATATTAGGTGTGGCGCCAACTTTCCACCAATGTATTAAATTTCCTCATCCTAATGGTGTTGGAGTAATAAAGGGAGACTGGGTTGATGGGAATAAATGCTATGAAATTGATATGGAATCTTTCGAGGAAATGGCAGCAAAGAGTAGAAACTGGAAACGAAACATCAAGCAAAAACAATAAGTGATAAGCTTATGGTTGATACAATAGAGCGGCTAGAGAAAGGAACATTGCAAAATCAACATGAGCTGCAAAAAATAGATGGCGAGCGTCTCGCAGATGGAGAGAAAATAACAAAACGCAACAAAAGGGCAGAAGCAGAAAGTGGTAAGTAAAAAGGTAAAATGATGAAATTTAAGAAATTTATGAATGATTTGTTGAAGAAAATGTCTCAAAAGAATATTTCGTTTGAATGAAAAAGATGAAGTTGAAATGCAAATAAAGATAAGAACAAAGAAAAGAAATTTCATCAGAGTTGCAATACTCACAATAGAAATATAAGAACGGGACGAACCTTTATGGCGTACACCCTAGTTCGCGAATAAAATTTCGTAAGAGGCAAATGAAAGACCTAAAGTGCGTCATATAAGGGGGCATCTCTTTGCATGGCTCAGGGATAAGGTTATACCGCTGCTGGAACCTGAGTCATGAATATTGGGGCTATTGAAAACCCATCCAGGAGAAGTACCTTGGATTTCCAACTATATAAGGTTATACCCTGGTCAGACGACTGAGGGTCCACTAGTGGAAAATGCAAAACAAAAAGTCTGCCAAAAAACACTTAAAACCTCTAAAAAAGACTGTTTTTAGGAGCCCTAAGATTGTAGTCTTATTTCTCAAAACGTCTGCTTTTGAGATTCTTAAAGTTTTTTCAAATTACGACTACTATGAATAGCCCATAATTAGCACTGATGGAAGCAGACGTTTCATTAATTTATAATACAAAAAATAAATAAAAATGATTCACCTGAATATTTAGCTGAAATGAAATATGAGATAGGAACAAAACAAAATTTGAAACTGAATTAAACTTATATTCACTAAGTTCATCATACAATCCCAACAAACTACCATTACTCAAGTTCTAAATCTATGAAAAATACACTGAACTGGATTTCAATTTACAATGACAAACTACAATCAATTCCAATCTAAACATAATTTATGGAACATACAAAAATCTAAAAGAAAATCACTATAGAAAATTATCAAGGAAACATGAGTGAAGTTTCAGGTAACCAGAATGCTTCTCCATGGTCCTGGTCCTATTCAGGTGGTTACTTTGAAGAAGAGGAATTTGCAACACTTGAAATAAGAAGTTGCTGCCCTTGGTTTTTAGTCAGAAACTGATTGGTCAATAAGCCTGCTATTACATTTTAAGATCCCTGAAAGCACAAAGCAAGGCATAAGTCCAGTGAAGATTAACAAAGAGATAGATAGATGCAAATAGACAGCTAGATGCGAACTATTATGTAACCAGGATTTGTAGTGACAATTTTAATGATTCCGCTGGAACCTACCCTGTATCAAATAGAGCACACATTAGTAAATTCAACCGGTAACACTTAAGAGCCATGTCGAGTTTCAGAAAGATATTCAACTAAAAACCATACAGTAGGCTCATGTATTATGTAAGCCATACTACGAGTACACAAGTATGAGTAATTGTTGTTACTGGTAATTACTAAAGTACACGATTTCATTCAAAATAGAAGCTGCAGTACTTGCTTGGTTGAGGGCTAAAAATATCATGTATAGGTATACCAAGACCAGAAAGATTTTCCTCGTCCTTGAGGCTTATCGTGAAAAATCTGTTGAACCTCTTATCGTTTCAACAACATAAATATCTAAATAGCTCAATGACAGTTACAACTTAAAGGAAATATCACCGGAAGATTATTGAGCATAAGATAATCAGTGAGGTTGAAGTTGTGCGTCTGTCGTGTATTAATCACATCACACGATAAAAACTAGGAAACAAGTGGAATTTGTAAGCCACTTTCAAGAGATCGAAGAACATGGTCCCCTAGAAGTTGAAGGACTGCATTGTACATAATTGTTGCATTGGACAACGCAATAGGTTCTTCGTTTCCAAGCACTACTTTCAGAAATATTTCAACCATCCTATCACAAATTCTTAATTAGATCTGACATTGTCACAAATTCTTACTTAGATGAGATAACCAATGAAGGAAATCACCAAACTAATCAAAGAACACCAACCTGTTAATGATCTCAACAATTTCTCCTTCTATAAGTTCTTTCTCACCCAACATAAGGGAACATTGAATAGAATCGTACACTACTACAACAGATACTTCATCGGAATTAGCATAAACCAGAACAAATAAGCATTCCTACTATGAAGTTTAAAACGAGAAGCATTAGTCTCAAAATTTTGATAGTTAAAATGAGTTTTATCTCAAGAGACATCTCATGACTTGACAATTACTACAAGTCTCAAAGTCCTTCAAATAAAATGATGGTTCTAGAGTCTAGAACCTTTTAAATTTGGGCCCTGATAATGAGATTGAGTATGTAAAACCACTCATGTCCTAAATATTTTGTCCCAGAAGTCTAGATACATTTAGTATACAATTTTAGCTCACCAAAATCATGAACCATCTCGTCTTCGGACTGAAGCGACACTCATAATAGTCCACCAAAAGCAGATGCAAGTCCTTGTCTAACTTTTCCTGAAGAATGCATACAAAGTTGCAAAAATACAAGGACATGTGTGTGTATCCCAAATTAAGACATTACAATCTACGGAAATGATAAATATATTAGCTAGTAAAAAAGATATAAAAGATTTGGAAAGGATACTAGAAGCTCCAAAGTATTTGACGATGTCCTCTAATCATTTCACTCAGCCCTTGTTAAGTTCACAAGCTGAAGCAGTTAATTTTTTCCTTTCCCAAACAAGGTATTGACCTATGTAGTCAATATCCGTCGTATCGGCCGATATATCGGGGATATTTCGGATATCGGCCTTGGAGTGGTAAGATAAGCATTGTATCGGGGATACGATATTTTGGCGATAATATCGTCTAATATAGTCAAATATCTGCCGTATCGGCCGATATATCGGGGATATTTCAAGATATTCTTGTTGAAGTTACTTTTTTGTTTCTAGTTTGAACTTTGAACTTGTTTAATTACCATTTTAGGCAGTAAATTTTATAGTCGTTGAAGTTACTCTCCTGCTTCTAGTCTGATCTTGTTTATTTATCATTTTAGGTAGTAAACTTTAAAGTTATTGAAGTTAATTTTGTGTTTTTGATAAAATTGATGGTAGCTATAAAATTATAGTCTCTGAATTTGGAACCGATATTATTCCGATATTTGAACGATAATATCCCCGATATAAATTCGTACTAGTGTACCGGTCCTGGCCGAGATGATCCGATATCCGATATTAACTACATTGGTATTGACATGCTGGCCTATTGGAAATGCAAAAGAAAAAAAATAACTTTGTTAAAACAAGCAAAATAACCTTAGGGTATGCAAGTTCTGCCAAACAAAAATAAGATGCAAAGAAATAATGACCTTAAGGTACGCCATGATCATGTGTGTTTGCCTAAATATGCCCAAGACCATGGGACATAATAACATCTATATTTTCAGTCACCATTTCAACAATGTCACTACAACCAAAATCCACAAACAGAATTATGATCAGCAATTGTGCACGACGATATTAAAATAGTATGAATTAGCATAGCCTTCTCTGCTAATCTGCAAGAATGAGACAAAAGTGAATTCAGAGATGCATATATAGTATAGACAATAGAGCATGATACGGCTAATTATAGCTTATACTGAAAAGTGGGTCTCTCATATGGTCATATCAGAAAGGTTTGCGTACTCTCAGATTTCACTAATGAACAGAAAGTAACATAAAAAATGTTCGCATACTCCACCATTTCTGGAAAAAGAATCAGATAAGGTAGAAAAAGCTACAACCGGAGATTGCACTCCAGCAGCATTTAGTGATAATAAATCAAATTATTTAAAATATTCATGATATATATATAAATTGGAATTGAATATAGATAACTTCCTAAATCTTGTTGATAAAATCATGCCTACGTAGCCGACTGGGACAATTGGGAATCAGTGAAGTTTAGGAACAACGCCCTTTAACCTATTACTCCATACTAACTACCGAAGGGCTTTAACTAGTAGACGCAAATACCTTATAAGGAAAGACTTATATAACCATTAATACTTGATGCTTGAACTTTCAATACAGGACATGTGCAAGAAATTAGCAAGAATATGCAAGAAGAAATTTCGGTACGTGCAAATTGATACTAGCAAATTTTTAAGAGAGTTATGTTACCTGCCGAGTAACATCTCCGGGGCTAAACTTGAGAACGAATTCGGAAGGAAGATCATCTCACCTAGGTTGCCTATTTTCCTGCGGTAAGATATAGTTAAACACTACACCTGAAATAACCCAAACGATCGTCATCTACAATGCAAGACGTTGTGCAAAGGAGACTATCCTATGTAGTTAAACACTAAACCGGAGATAACACTGACTTTTATTTTAAACACGTACATTTAGTCAAAACTAAAACTATAACACCCCAATAAAAAAAAGGCAGTAAAAGGTTGTAGAAATCTTCAGAAATATTCCAGAGCTAATCGGAATACTAAGTGGATTAAAAGTGCAGTTTAATAAATCTGACCGACCAATTTATCATAAATACATTTTAATGAACATTTCGTATGCATTCAATTAGTCACTGAAATTAGTCATGAAAAACCATTCAAAAGATCAGATTTCTAAATGTAATGTGTTTACTTTACCTAGATCTAAATGATGCCCATTCACGTCAAACTAGAGTACCATTATCCATTTTCAATTGCTCATTCCTCCATCAAAATCCACTCCCACCCCAGCTCTTCCCCATTTATGTTCTCACTAGTTTATTGGGTGAAATGCTTCTTTGAAAATTGATAAATATTCACCTGAGATACCACAACACAAAATCCCAGAAAAGTTAGGTAACGATTGTACATCAAACATAGACAAATCAACTAGAAAAAACAGAGAAAATACCATGCAACTATTACCAACAATGATGCGGTTAAACGCTTCTTTATGAACTTGTAGACAATTTCACAACCTAAAAGACTCGAAGAAGAAGAAAAAAAAAATATCAGTTAGGATTAAAAATCAAAATCAAAATCATAGTTATGTCCAAAATGAGATTTGGGGTTTTGTTTTTTACATTTAAACTGGGAAAATAGATCTACAACCCTCTTGAGGAGTTCTCTTGTAGAGAAAAATAAAAAGAGGAAACACCTTACTGCAAAATCGAGAGAAATTAAAGAGAAATTAAAATTGTTGATAATACTAAAAGCTATCAAATTTATGAAAGAATAAGAAGATTGAGATTACCTTGATGATTTCAGGAGCAAAGCAAGCACATCTTAGATTAAAGAGTTTGCCTTTGATTTCTGCTGATACATGGTTTTTGATTTTGAGGTAGGGTTTTCGATTTCTGCTGAAAGATTGGTTATTTGGGTTTCTTTTAATCTCGGCTCACGATTCATCCTGCCGAGAACAGAAATTGGATTCATGGATTCAAAGGATGAATTAAATGAAGGAAGATAACTCTGAGTTAGAGAGAGAGACAAAAGATTGGTTAGAGAGAGATGCGGAGATAAAAAAAATGAAGGAAGATAGAATTACTGGAAATGTAAAGGGAGATTTACTTTTTTATTAAAATAACTATTAATATTACGTCTTCCACAGGAGCCCGATTTACTTTTCTTATAGAAATGTCTTTCATCGGAAGCCCAGCCTATTAGGAAAGGTTTCAGAAGTCGTTTTTATGAAGCCCAGGAAGACTTAAAAAATCCATTTTCTACTAGTGGTCTCTCCTAAGGAGTGCTGAGTATGATCAAGGCGCCGAGGTACACGGTTGAGCCAAGAGTACCCGGGGCGTACGAAACTACCCTGTCCATTCTTGGCAAGTCTTGGCTATGATGCACTCGGCCCGAAGAAAACCCTACTTAGGGTGCAGTCTTGTAACTATAAGCCATATAGGCATAAAGGACAAGAGGCTGCGAAAACAACTGGTTGTTGTTAAGACCGGATGGGAGGAGCTAGTCTTGTATGGCCGATGTGCCCTCCTTGAAGGGGCAACCATGGGGAAGATAAGGGCGGCACCCTCCATTAGGGAGCTGATAAGTGTCTAAAGACGGTAATGTCATGGGGCTTTATGATCGCAAGAATATTTAGGCCTGTCATATTGTCGCGTGACAAATATTATACAGAGGCAACAAGGCATAAGAAAAAGTTAAGATGAGATCAATGGGTTTTTACATGAAAGTGTAAAGACGTCCTGCGATTTCATCGTAAGACGACAATGTCATAAGGCTTTGTTCTCGCAAGGGAGCTTAGACTTGTCATATTTTCGCAGAGAAATTGACGAAATGCGGATAAGGCAAGATCAATGGGTCAATACATGCAAGTGTAAAGACGTCCTGCGATTTTGTCGCCAAAAATAAAAAGTGGCTAAATAAGACCTTTAACTAGAAAGGCAAAATAAGACCACAAGAGATCATAAGGTTATACAGACATGACCTGCGATATTTACGCAGAAGTTGAGGCAAAGTTTACAAATAGATTTTATTCAACATTAATTTGCTCAATCTTTCATATTGCAGATGAATAACAGAGGCAAGTATGGGAATGAACAAAATGATAAGATTATTATTCATATTTATATGGAAGATTTACGCAGATGGATAAAAATTAATAATAATCATGTTGATTAACCATATTGTAAAAAAGAATTGTTTTATAATTTATACAGATAGAAGCAAAAGAAATTTATACATCAAGGAACCATGCAGTAATATCACAAGAAGAAGGAGATAAATGTACAAATATTACAAGGAGATTAAAAGGAGGAAACAAAACTAGTTAGATCCATCATCATCCTCGCCATATTTTTCTTCTTCTTTGTCTTTACCATCATCTTCGATGTATCCTTCATCTCCGCCAGATTATTCAGCTTCACTGTCAGAGATAACAAGATTTGGAGTAGTCTCATGGAACTTCTTCCGCGAGGAAAGGATACAAAGAGTGAGGAATGTTGTGATCATCGCAGATATTCTTGGCAGAATCATTGCGAATACCAATAAGGAGATTACTAAAATTTGTAGTGGAAATCTTTAATTGGGTCTTCAATTTTGAATATTTCTCATTGCGAGCAACAAAAGTCTTTGCGAGTTGATTCTTATCAGCTTCATGTTCTCCAATTCTTTCAGTGTATCTCTTCTAAGCTCCTGCGAGTATATAATAACAAGTTGGAAATTTTGCAAAAATCTATAAAACACAAGAAATTAAAAAGGAAGAACAATTAACAACCTTCTATTTCAGAAATCATGTCTTTAATTAAGGCCGCTTGTTCAACATGAAGACTAAAATCTACACCTAAGTTAGCTCTGGCATTATCAAGAATCTTTGCAGCCCAAGCAAATTCATCATCATCATTAATAAGAGAACGGGAACGGATTTGGCTTTCTCTTTCAACAAGAACCTTTTTCTCGCAGATAAGTCTATCTCTTTTAATTTGAACTTCAAGAAGGGTTTTATGAAAATCCGCTAAAGTTTGAGCTCATTGTCTAGATATACGATCTTTATCATCTGAGAGATCACTGTTCTTGGTCCTTAAAGTTCTAATATCTTCCTTAGAATTGTGGTAAAAGCGTTTGAATATGTTAGCCATGTCTAAACAAGATCTATGGTCAGTTTCTAAGAGGCGAAGCTTAGACCTGAGTTCATCTATGGAAAGAGAATTAATTCTATCATTGGAGGGATTATTCAAAGAGTTATTGAGAATCTCTAGAAGAGTATCATCGTCTATTGGATTTGGAAAAGAACAAAGGAATACAGATTCGTTAGAAATTCCATAAACATCTGTGAAGAAGAAAAATAAGAAAAAATACAAATGAATACAAGGTTAAAGAAAATGAGAGATATTTTTTACCATAAAGTTGATTGTTCGCAGCTTGGAGGCTTGCGACCTTATCTTGCGAGAAAGAAAGTTCAGTTTCCAACCGCTTGATATTTTCTTGAAGGTCAGCAGACCCAGATTCCAATTTCCCACGAAGACTAGCGGACTCAAATTCCAACTCCACATTTTTCTTACGAAGAACAGTATTCTTCTTGTAAAAAGATGCTGCACCTCTTCTCCAAGTCTGAGGCAACAACAAAGGAAGCTCTTCCAGTCTGCGAGGGGACAATGTAAATTAAAACTTGGCGAGGAAATGAATACATAAATGTGGTGAAGAAATGAAAACATACCAGAATACCAAGAGAATTTAAGAGACTGGGAGTTATGTATCTTGAGATTCCTTGGATAGAATCATTATCAACCAATATGGGAGCATCGCAGATCTTGGCAAGAGCCTGGGATACCCCATTAAGAGCTTCATTTCCACAATCATTTGCAATACCATGTGTAATATCGCCAAAAATGTTAGATAGCTGGGCCATGGAAGATTCAGATTGGGAGGATTCCATTGCGGAAGGGATATCAGCATCAAAATCATCATCATCATCATTATCAGTATCATCATGAGAATTTTCTTCATTAGACTGGGGCGATGAAGGGGAAGTAGTTTGGGTCTTTCTTTTCTTCAATGAGGACCAGTGGATTTTTCCTTGCGAGGAGCATCCAATTTCTCCTTGTGAGTAGCGTTAGATTTCCCCTTGCGAGAAGAATCTTTGCTTTTCCCTTCGGTCCTCGTAACCATAACAGGTTCTCTTTCTTCAATAACCTGCGAACACAGATAAAGATAAGAAATAGAGGCAACAATATATTGTTAATAATCATAAAGGAATATTTCTTACTTCATCTGTGAGAGATTTAAGGGCTAAAAAGGTACTGGGCTTCCCAAATTTCTGGTAGTTAAGTTTCAGCCTGTTAATCTGGAAAAATTAGAGTAGTCAGCGAGAGTATGAATACATGAGGAAGATAATAATGAAAATTATATAAAAAAATTGAGGGAACATACCTCTTTATTCCTTTCAGGCCAGTTGAAAACCAACGGCTGATATTCTGCGAGATTCGAAGGCAATGCATGAGGACCGGAGATGTAGGGACCTTCTATACATAATAGAAAAATGAACCATTTGTCATCATTGGAATGGCGAGGGCCTTGATTATTACCCGTATGCCAATCGATATCTAACATAAGGACTTTATCTTCAGCGATGTCATCCTTCTTTTGTAAGCGGACACCCCAACAAGTATTGTGCTTCTTCATAGGGATTATATCGTAATTTGTGAAGAAGTTCTCCACAGTATACTTCCCGGGAACAATTGGAACATCTTTGAATTTAAGATTCTTCGTAGTATCAAGGTAGCGAGATTCTTTACCAGCACCGCGAGTAGCATACTCAAGCATTAATCGAATGCAATTCCCACTCAACTGATATACCGCCCGCGAGAACCTCGCGTGAGAAAGTATCTCGTAGAATAAAGGAAGTCCAGGATCATAGAGAATAATGGGAAGACCAACTTCAAGCTAGCCTAGCGAGACTATGATCTTCTCATGGTTAAATGGAAGATCAGAAAATAATAGAACAGAAAGTTCAGACTTAGGGTTTTGATTAGGAATGGTGGATAAAGTAAAACCTTTGTCTTTAAGTTCTTTTTGAATCTTCTCAAAAGCAATCACATATTTGCGACCGGCTGCAACCATTTTTAGTATGGGAATGAAATTTGAAGGAGTAAAAGATCGAAAGAAAAATTATAACAGTAGCAGATCCGTAATTTACGGAAGAACAGTAAATTTGCAGAGAGATTACAGAAAGAAGGAAGAAAGAAGTAAAAAGAAGAAAATAGAAGAATGGAGAAGATATATATAGAAGAAGGTAAAAAATCTCAAGAAGATAAGTGCAATTAATACAAGGAAGAGATGTGAACTATTGGAATACAGCGGTTGAAAGGGACGTGTCAGAAGTTGAATGGATAAAAAGATACATGTAACAAACCTGGCGAGGAAAGGACATGTGTCAAAAGAATGTGAAGAAATAGATAGCTGCGGCATTCCAAAAGATTTCAGTTTCTCATGACCTTTTCCCTTCGCAGAAAAGACATGAGAAGAGGCAAGATATAGGATCAAAATATCACCACAACAATACTCCTGCGAGATTTACAGCGACAGTTCTGCGAGTTCTTCAATAACACACTGCGAGTGTCACAAAACGATTAAAAGAATGACGTAACGGATGACGATAGCTGAAACACGAGAAGAGCATGATTGTCATGCGATGGTTATAACACTTGCGAGAATTGACATTATAACTACTGCGATAATATCGCAAGTCAGATCCAAAATTAAAGGATAGCTTAGCTGTCATCCACTATGTAACTACCCTATATAAAGAGACCCAGTAGATTCAGAGATGATGATGAATTTTTGAACGCTAAGAAAGTTTTGAGGAGAGAGAAAATTCAAGAGAGTGATTGTATTCTTGACCTCTTTTATATCTTGTAAACATTCCTGAGAATCAAATAATAAAGTGTTTTTTTTTATCTTCAAATATGTGTTGATTATTGTAAATTCTTGTGGAGGGTGTAGTGTAGGTTTTCCTGCAACTAAAGATATGGAGATTAGAAATCGTGATAAAGATTCTCTTCGCAAAGCTCATCTTTCTGCACAAGTTCTGGTGAATGATATCTTGCTGTCCCACTCTCTTCCTCCTGTGATAATTAAACCTATAGAAGTGAGTGATGATGAAGTTCCTCGTCCTGCTGACAATGATTTTGATTGTGAAAGTAGCGAAGAAAACCATGATGAAGAAGACCAGGTGGATATGGAAGAAGAAGTTCCTCTAGACGGAGCTACTACCAATGATAGAACAATTACTGGTGATAAGTCTGATGAAGAAGTTAGAATTAATCAGAATGAGGAGAATGCTGGTAAAGACAATGATGCTGGTGAAGTTAACACTGAATGAAAATTTCTTTATTTTCTTGAGTTGTTTCTTCCTTCTCTCGCGAATGATGTACTTTTACTATTTCTTGAATTCGGTTGTGCCTGCGAGAAAGATGATAATGTTCTCGCGAGAAAGATAATGATATTTTGTTTTTATTAATTCCCATACTTGCCTCTCAGTATCTTTCTGGCGATGAACAAGATTTATCTGCATTTGAATAAAATAGCTAATGTTTATGATTATTCTGTTGGTCTTATTTTGCCTTCCTAGTTAAAGGTCTTATTTAGCCAACTTTATGTTTTGGCGACAAAATAACAGGACGTCCTTACACTTACATGTAAAAACCCATTGATCTTGCTTTATCCATGCTTTATCAATTTATCTGCGACAATATGATAGGCCTAAGTTTTCTTGCGAGAACAAAGCCCCATGACATTGCCGTCTTGCGATGAAACCGCAGGACGTCTTTACATTTTCATGTAAAAACCCATTGATCTCATCTTATCTTTTTATCATGGATTTTTTCCTCTGTATTGTTGTATTCTTAAGACACTTATCATCTCCCTAATGGAGGGTGCCGCCCTTATCTTCCCACTGGTTTCCCCTTCAAGGAGGCATACATCGGCCATACAAGACTAGCTCCTCCCATCTGGTCTTAACAACAACCAGTTATTTTCGCAGCCTCTTATCCTTTATGCCTATATGGATTATAGTTACGAGACTGCACCCTAAGTGGGGTTTTCTTCGGGCCGAGTGCATCATAGACAAGACTTTCCAAGAATGGCCAGGGTAGTTTCGTACGCCCCGGTCAACCTTGGCTCAACCGTGTACCTCAGCGCCTTGGTCATACTCTGCACTCCTTAGGAGAGACCCTCGGTCGTCCAACCAGGGTATAACCTTATATAGTTGGAAATCCAAGGTACATCTCCTGGATATGTATCTCTCATGGAGATGGACCACACCTATCCACGACTCAGGTTCCAGCAGCGGTATAACCTTATCCCTGAGCCATGCAAACAGATACCCCCTTATATGACGCACTTTAGGTCTTACATTTGCCTCTTGCGAAATTTTATCCGCGAACTAGGGTGTACGCCATAAAGGTTCATCCCATTCTTATATCTCTTGCGAATATCGCCAGTTCTTAAATATTTGTTATATTCTTCGCGAATAATCTTGCATCTCTGATAAAATTTTCTTTATTCATTTCCTCACTGTTTCATCATATATTGTATTATTATCTAGCTTTTCTCAGAATTTGTTACTGGTAATATCTTTTTAGATAAAATTTGTTTATATGCCCCTGTTCTATTAGTTTATATGCCCCTGTTCCAAATATCTCTTTAATCATGTAAGGTCCATCCCATTTTCTCGCCAATTTACCACCATTTTCTCGCTGATAACCTGGTGTTTCTCACAGCACCAAATCACCTGGTTGGAATTTACATTTTTTGACACGTTTATTATACTCGCGAGCTAATCTTCGCTGATAATTTTCCATATGTTGTAAATCCTTTTCTCTCTTTTCTTCTAATTCATCAAGCTTATTTAGAATCATGCCAGCACTAAGATTCTTCTCCCAAGCCTCTTTTTTTGTTGTTGGAATGGCAATCTCTGTTGGAAATACTGCTTCAACACCATATTTTAGGCAAAAAGGTGACATTCCCGTTGCTTCTTTTCTAGTTGTATTGTAAGCCCAGACTACATTATGGATCTATTCACACCATGCTCTATGGTACCCTTCCAACTTCTTTTTTAAGATATCTGCGATTGTATTATTAGTTGCCTCAGCCTGACC
Source organism: Papaver bracteatum (assembly GCA_023529315.1). Taxonomy (NCBI): domain Eukaryota; kingdom Viridiplantae; phylum Streptophyta; class Magnoliopsida; order Ranunculales; family Papaveraceae; genus Papaver; species Papaver bracteatum. Next base: position 3,724,972 of record JAJJWX010000603.1, read on the forward strand.
ATTAGCTTGTGGGTACAAAGGAGTAGATTTTCCACATCTTATCTTAAATGCATTGAGTAGCAGTCTATGTTCTGCCCTTCAAACTGCTTTCCATTATCAGACACCAACTGTGCTGGGATTCCAAATCTGCAAATAATATTCTCAAATATGAACGTAAATATATCTTTGTCGCAGATATGTTGTACTTCTTTTACTTCTGCCCATTTTGTGAAGTAATATGTTGCGACAATTAAGCATCTCTTTTTCCCTGATCCTGGTACAAATGGTCCCACAATATCTAACCCCCATTTCCCAAAAGGCCATACACTTGTCGAAGATGATAGTGGTGCCCCTGGTGCATGTATCTTCTTTCCGTGTCGCTGGCAATCTTCGCAATGCCTTGATAGTTGTTTCACATCTTCATGCATATATAGCCAATAATATCCTTGTTCTGTATGCCAAAGATCTTCCTCCGCTGTGATTACCGGCATCTCCACTATACAACATTTTTAACACCTTTTCTCCTTCTTCCAGTGTCAAGCATCTAAGTGATGTCCCATTAAAAGATTTACGATATAATACTCCATCTCTTAATTCATAATTTGTTGCACAGCTCTTCAACTTGTGTGCTCATAATCTATTTCTTGGTGTTTCTCCTCTCGCCATATATGCATGGAGCTCCGCTCGCCAATCTGTAATATTGCCTCTCAGTTCTTCTTCACCACTCTCTATTATAATTACATCTGCTTCTTCTTCTTCTTCTTTGTTGATTGAAGGTGCTAGAAGTTTTTGAATTTTTATGCATCTCGCAGCTGGATTTGTCATCATGCTGGATATGAAGGCAAAGGCATCTGCGAGTCTGTTATCTTTTCTTGAAATATGTCTCCATTTTATTTTTGGGATTTTTGCTGACAACTCTTCAACAAGTTTCTTATATTTCTTTAAGGATGGTTCATTTGTTGTGTATTCTCCTTTGATTTGGCAAATAACCAACTGTGAGTCACTAGTAATTCTAGCGTTCTCCAACTTCATTTCTATTGCGAATTTTAGAGCATGTATCACAGCTTCATACTCTGTCTCATTATTAGTGGATGCAAATTTCAATCTAAATGAAAAGGCTATTTTTTCTTCTTCTGGCGAGATAAAGACAACTCCATCTCCATTACCTTCTCCGTTTGATGATCCATCCACTAATATTTCCCATCTATTGGGTTCTGTTAATAGATCTCTTGGATATCCATGTTCTTCTTCTATATCCATCATCTCCTCCACACCTTCATCATCCTCTAAAGGAAATTCAGCTAAGAAATCTGCTATAACTTGGGATTTTGGCGAAGATAAAATATTGTACTTGATAACAAAGTGTCCTACTTGCACATTCCATTTCTCAATTCTACCTGATCTTTTCAAATTCTTCATTACTGACTCAATTGGCACCTTTGTTAATACTTTTACTTTATGTGCTTGAAAATAGATGCGAAGTTTAAAGGTTGCATGAACCAATGCCAGAATCAACTTCTCAATCTTTGAATAATTTCTCTCTGCAGAGTTAAATGTTTTGATGATGTAATAAATTGGCTTTTATACCCCTGCATCTACTCGCAGCATCATTGCACTTAAAGCATGCGAAGTTGTCGCAAGATAGATCAATAATTCTTCTCCTGGCTCTGCTTTCTGCAAGATAGATATGTTCTTTAATTCCTTGAAAGGCTTTTTCACATTCATCCGTTCACTTGAATTTTGTTCCCTTCTTAAGTATATCGAAGAAATGCTTGCATTTGTCTGATGACCGCGAAATGAATCTTCTTAGCGAAGCCAAGAGTCCATTCAACTTCTGCACATCTTTTACTGTTGCGGGCGTTGGCATGTCGCGAATTGCTTGTACTTTTTCTGGATCAACTTGTATTCCTTCTTTTGATACAATATATCCTAAAATTTTCCCTGAAGTCACTCCAAAAATGCATTTTTCGGGGTTCACCTTGATGTTAAATTGTCGCATTTGATCAAAAATCTCCTTCAAGTCTTGCACATGGTTCTTAGCTTCTTTACTTTTGATTAACGTATCATCTACATACACTTCTAATGTTTTGTGGATCCACCTCGCAAACACCTTCTCCACTATTCTTTGATATGTTGCACCAACATTTCTCAAGCCAAAGGGCATATTTGTATAGCAATATAACCCTCTTGGAGCAAAGAATGCGGTATGTTCTTGATCTTCCTCAGTGAGAGGAATCCGATTATATCCTTTATACCCATATAATGAAGATATTCTAGCATTTCCCGCTGCTGATTCAACCATTTGTGGGATATTTGGTAATGGAAAACTATCTTTAGGACAAGCTTTGTTTAAGTCAGTAAAGTCTATGCAAATTCTTATCCCCTTGTTTTTCTTTGGAACTACCACCATATTAGCAATCCACTCTGGGTATTTTGCTTGCTTTATGATTTCTACGTCAAGCATTTTCTGTAATTATTCTTCTATTTGGGAATGGTATGTTGTTGCGATTTTTCTTATCCTTTGCTTAAATGGTCTTACATCTTTATTGATTTCTAATTTATGACACGCTACGGATGGATCTATTCCTGGCACCTCATCCATCCTCCACGCGAAGATGTCTTTATATTCTCGCAAGAGATTTACAGTTCGCTCTTCTTCATCTGCCTCCATTTTAGTTCCAATTTTCAGTATCTTAGGTTCTTCTTCACTCCCAATATTTATTTCCTTTGTTGGTTCTGCTGTGGTGTAGCTGGCCTCAGGTTCTCCCATTTGTGTTGGTGTTTTCATAGATCTCGCAGGTTTTTATCCTTCTTGCGAGATTTCGCTGGGTATTCCCTTTCCTTCTTTTTCTCTTATCATGTAAATTTTAAATTCTTCTTCTTTTTTTGTCTCTTTCGCCATTTTTCTGTGAGCTTTTCGCAGCTTTGGACGCCCTTCATAATTTCTCACTTCAATTTGATAACACAGCTTTGCAAGATCAGTATCTCCTCTAATTTCTCCAATTCCACTGAGCATAGGAAATTTGATGCATTGATGCAATGTTGATGCTACAGCCTTGATTGCATGTATCCATGGTCTTCCCAATATCATGTTATATGGCGATTCCACGTCTACCACACATAGTGTTACTTGTGTTTCAATCTTTCCTAAAGGAATTCGTACCACTATTTCGCCTTTAGGTTTTGTTAAAGATTTTCCAAAGCCATGAATATGATATGTTGAACAAGACATTTATTCATCCTTGTATCCCATTTTCTTAAATGCATGATAAAATATTATATCTACAGAACTTCCAGCATCCACCAAAGGTCTATTTATAGCCCATTCTTCTGCAAATATTGTTGACTTTCCCTTTTTCATTTGTATAACGGATACTGTAATTACCAAAGGAGATGTATCATTCAAATTTTCTGCTGGTATTTCTGCTACTGTAAATGTGATTTTCTTCTTTTCCCAATCCTTCAATGGTGACATTTTCTCCACCGCCATAATTTTCTTTCCTTCAAATCTCGTTTATGTATCCTCCCTTTAATGTTTTCATGGAATTTGTCGACCATTGTTCTTGTTATCATACCACACTCCAATTTCCTACAATTCTATGTGGTCCTAATCATTTTTCCTTCAACTATTTCACCGATTTGTTGAATTATCTTCTTAATCTTGAACAATTCTCATCTTCAACCTCACTTTTTCTATGATTTTCTTTAATTCAATCCCTGTTTTGGGCGCCAAAAATGTAGTTGCAGGAATTCCTACACTACATCCCATACAAGAATTCACCGTGATCAACACATATTTGGAGATTAAGAACAACACTTTTATTGATTAATTCTCAGAAATTTTACAAGAAATGGAAAAAATCAAGAATACAATCGCTCACAAGAATTTTTTTCTCTCCTCTAGACTTTCTCAACACTCTAAAAATTGATCCCCTTCTTCTGAGTCTATTGGCTCTCTTTATATAGGGTAAGTACACAGTGGATGACAGCTAAGTTATCCTTTAATTTTGGATCTGGCTCGCGGTGCTCTAGCAGCAGTTGAAATGCTAATTCTTGCAGATGATGCAATCTTCGCAGGATCGTCATGCTCTTCTCGTGTTTATGCTACTGTCATCCGCTACGTCATTCTTTGAGTTATTCTGCGACACTCGCAGAGTGTTGTTGAGAGGCTCACAGAAATGTTGTTAATAAACTTTCGCATGAATATTTATGTGGCAATATTCTGATCCTACAGTCATAGAAGTTGGGGCGAAGGCAAAAAAATTGTTTTGTAAATCTATTGTACATTCATACAGAACAATCGAAGATTTCCACGACAATGTCCTAAGCAAAGTTTTCGCAAGAGATGTTGATGGGAGAGAAATAATGAATATTGCGAAAGCTTTTCCATTAGAAGAGTGGAAAAAGCAGACTATTTATTTCACTGCACAAGAAGTACCTGAACCTGGCGAAATGCATGACAATCTATTGGTAGTGAGACTAGAGATAAACCCAAAACAAAGAGAAGATGAAGATGATGAGGCAGAAGATTCATGGGAAATTAATAGAGTTCTAATTGATACATGGAGTTCTGTAGATATCCTGTTTTACCATACTTACAAGACAATGGGAGGAAGAGATGAGGATCTAATACCTTCAACCTATAAAATTTATGGTTTTACTGGCACTGCCAATAAACCTAAAGGGGAGATCACAATGCGAATTCCATTAAAGGGATATCTTCCAAGACTCTATTATATATTGTCGATGTGGAGTCGCCCTACAATGCCTTAATTGGTCGACCTTGGCTACATGGGATTTTAGGTATGGCATCAACTTTCCACCAGTGCATTAAGTTTCCACATCCTAGTGGAATTGGATTAATAAAGGGAGATTGGGTTGAAGGAAATAAGTGCTATGAAATTGATGTGGAATCCTGCGAAGAAGGGGAATTGGAACCGTAACATCAAAGAAAGACAAAGAAGTGGGAGATTGATGGTTGATTAAGTAGAACAGAGAAAAGAAGGAATGCTGCGATGTCAAAACTTGTTGAAAAGACCCAATGATGAAAATGTCGCAGAAGTAAAGACTATAGCGAAAAACAACAAAAGAACAGAGGCAGAAAATAACAAAGGTAAAAAAAAAATTAACTGTGAAGTGAAAGAAATATTGAGGAAAAGAAAAAAAAAGTGTGTACTTGGTTTGTTGCGAAAATTTCAAAAAATATATTTTCCTTAATGATTAAAATGAAATGAATGAATACAAAAATTTTATGAAAATAAAGATGTGAAATTGCAAATATCAAAAGCAGAATGAAAATGTGCGAAAATTTCGCAAGAAACGATCATTTAAGATCCAGAATGGGACGAACCTTTATGTCGTACACCCTAGTTCGCGAATAAAATTTCGCAAGAGGCAAATGTAAGACCTAAATAAGTCATAAAAGGGGGTATCTGTTACATGACTCAGCGATAAGGTTACACCGCTGCTGGAACCTTAGTCATGGATATTTGGGGGTGAATGAAAGCCCATCCAAGAGAGGAACTGTAGTTGCAGGAATTCCTACACTACACCCCTCACAAGAATTCATAATAATCAACACATATTTGAAGATTAAGAACAACACATTTATTGATTAATTCTCAGAAATATTACAAAAAATGGAAGAAATCAAGAATACAACCGCTCACAAGAACTTTCTCTCTCCTCAAAACTTTATCAACACTCTCAAATTGATCTCCCCCCTTTTGATTCTATTAGTTCTCATTATATAGGGAAGTTACATAGTGGATGACAGCTATGTTGTCCTTTAATTTTGGATTTGACTTGCGGAAGTCTCGCAGCAGTTATAATGTTAATTCTCGCAGAAGCTATAATCTTCGCAGGATTGTCAAGCTCTCATCGTGTTTCAGTTACCGTCATCTGCTACGTCATTCTTTGAGTCACTCTGCGACACTCGCAGCGTGTTGTTGAAGAGCTCGCAGGAATGTTGTTTATAAATTTCGCAAGAGTGTTACTGTGGCGATATTATGATCCTACATCTTGTCTCTTCTCATGTCTTTTCTGCGAAGGGAAAAGGAACATGAGAATTGAAACTTTTTTAAATGCCGCAGCTGTTCATCTTTTTAGATTCTTCTATTCTGACACGTTTCTGCATTCTTCGCCAGATTTATTACACGTATCTTTTCTTCCATTTAACTTCTGACACGTCCTTTTCAACCGCTGCACTTCAACCGTTCACGTCTTTTCTTCGCATTAAATGCACTTATCTTCTCGAGAATTCTTACCTTCTATATATATCTTCTTTTTACTTTCTCTTTCCCTCTCTCTATAATTTTACTTTTCTTCCGCAACTTCTGCATCTGCTGCTGTTGTAACTTTTCTCTTATTCTTTTGATCTTCTATTATTTTCTTCATTCCCATACTAAGAATGCCTCCAGCGGGTCGTAAAAATCCAATTGCCTTTGAAAAAATGCAAAAGAAACTTCAAGATAAAGGCTTTACTTTATCCACCATTCCCGATCAAAATCCTAGGGCTGAGCTCTCTGTTAAATTATTTTATGATCTTCCGTGTAATCGCGAGATGATCATAGTCTCATTAGGTAAACTTGAAGCTGGCCTTCCCATTCCTCTTTACGACCCTGAACTTCCTTTATTTTATGAAATTACTTTCTCTTGCGAAGTTCTCGTGGGTTGTATATCAGTTGAATGGGGATTGCATTCGTTTGATGCTTGAGTTTGCTACTCGCGGTGCCGGTAAGGAATATCTTTACCCTCCTAAATAGAAGAACCCTAAATTCAAAGGAGTTCCAATTGTCCCTGCGAAGTATACCGTTGAAAATTTCTTCGTGAATTATGAAATAATCCATATGAGGAAAGATAGCACTTGTTGGGGTGTCCGCTTACATAAAAAGGATGACGTTGCTGAAGATAAAGTTCTTATGTTGGACATTAACTGGCATTCGGGCAACAATTCATTTCCTCGCTACTCCAACAAAGATAAATGGTGTATTTTCCCTTTAATTTTAGAGGGCCCATATATCTCTGGTTCTCATGATTTACCTGCGAATCTCGCAGAGTACCAACCTTGGGTGTTCAGCTGGCCTAAAAGAAATACAGAGGTATATTCCCGAAATTTTTGCTTAAATTACTATTATTATTCTCCTCAATATTTTATATATACCCTCGCTGACTACTCCAATTTTAACAGATTAAAAGGCTGAAAGCTAGCTACAAGAAGTTAGGGAAACCCAGTACTTTATTAGCACTCAGATCATTCACAGATGAAGTAAGAAATATTCATTTTTGATTCTTAATGGTATATTGTTGCCTCTATTTCTTATCTTTATCTGTGTTTGAAGGTTATTGAAGAAATTGAACCTATTAAGCCTGCAAAAACTAAGGGGAAAGGCAAAGGCGCTCCTCGCAAGGAGAAATCTGCTGCTCCTCTTTCAAAGAAAAGAAAATTCCAATTCTCTCCCTCTTCAACTCCTCAATCTAATAAAGAAAATTCAAGTGATGATACTGATAATGACGATGATGATGATAATGATGATGATATCTCCTCCCCGAAGGAATCCTCCCAACCTGAGTCTTATATGTCTCAGCTATCTAGCATATTCTCTGATACTATGCATGGTATTGGGAATGATGCTCTTACTGGTATATGTCAAGCTCTCACAAATATCTGCAATGCTCCTATACTAGTTGATAATGAATCTATTCACGAAGTTTCAAGATCTTTAACTCCCAGCCTCTTAAATTCACTTAGAATTTTGGTATGATCTCATTTCTTCACCATATTTTTGTATTCTTACTTCCTTGCAAGGTTATAATTTATGTTTTCCTTGACCATTTTTTATTTTCCTTTGTAGGCTGGAAGAGATTCTTTTGCTGTTACCTCAGACTTGGAGAGGAGGCGCGCCAATTTTGAAAAAAAAGTGCAAATCTTCGCAAGAAGAATGGAGAGCTGGAAGCTAAAGTCCTTGAGCTTCGCAAGAAAAATAAACATCTAGAAGTTGATTCTTCAAGAAGAAAAACCAAGATATCTAATCTTGAAACAGTCAACCAGCAGCTCTATGGTATGAGTCTTTTCCTCTTTCTCTTAATTCTTTTATCCTATTGTTTTAGATTATTCAAGCAATCACTTTTTGCAGATATTTATGGTCTTACTGATGAGGCTACTCTCCTCCGTTCTTTTCCTGAACCTATAGATGAGGACACCCTTCTTGATCGCCTTAACAATTCCTTAAACAATTATTCAAATGACAAACTTGAATCTCTTTCCATAAATGACCTCAGAACCAAACTTCGTCTTTTAGAAATTGACCATAGATCTAGTTTGAGCACAGCTAATAAGTCTAAACGTCGTTATCTTACCTCTAAAGAAGAAATCAATAGTTTAAGAGCCAAGAATAACACTCTTATAGACGAAAAAGATCGCATATCTAGACAAGGTGCGCAAACCTTAGCGAAATTCCATAAAACCCTTCTTGAAGTTCAAATTGAAAGAGATAGACTTATCTGCGATAATAACGCTCTTGTTGAAAGGGAAAATCAAGTTCGCATCTGCCTTCTCATTAGTAGTCATGATGAGTTTGCTTGGGCTACGAAGATTCTTGATAATGCCAGAAATAACTTTGGTGTAGACGTTAGTCTTCAAGTTGAGCATTCTGCCTTAATTAAGGATATGATCTCTGAAAGAGAAGGTGGTTATTCTTGTTTTTCCACTAATCCATTTTTTAACTGAATCTCCACTATTTTATTAACATGCCATCATTTGCTCGCAGCATCTGAAGGAAATCTTCGCCAAAGAGTTGAAGAGTTAGAAGAAGAAAAAGGACAACTCGCAAAACTTCTATCTTATCGCAACGAGAAGTATTCCAAGTTCAAGAAGCAACTACAAATTACCCTGGAGAATTTTAGTAATGTTCTTGTTGGTGTTCGCAATAATTCCATTAAGATGATCTGTGATGATCATAAAATACCTCATTCTGCGTATCCTTATCTCGCGGATGAAATACCAGACAATGTTTTGAATCTTGTCATCTCTGATAGTGAAGCTGAAGAGTCTGAAGAAGATGAAGAATATAATGAAGATGAAGATGAAGTGGGGAAATCTGATGAAGATAACGAAGGATCTAAATAGTTTTATCTCCTTTTTTAATCTCTTTGTAATATTTGTACATTTATCTCTTTCTCCTTGTAACATATTGCTGCGAATTTCTCCAGCTTCTAAAGTTCCTTGGTGTATAGATTTATTTTGTTTCTATCTGCATACATTAGAAAACAAATCCTTTTTGCGATATGGTTAATCAATATGATTATTAATTTTTAACTATCTGCGTAAATTTGTCATATAATGATGAATAACAATTTTATCATCCTGTTCATTCCCATACTTGCCTCTGTTATTCATATGCAATATGAAAGATTGAGCAGATTACTTTCTGAATAAGAATCTGTTTTTAAATTTTGGCCATAATCTCGCAGCCGTTTCTTGCTCTCTTGTGTGGTCTTATTTTGCCTTCCTAGTTAAAGGTATTATTTTTCCACGTTTTGTTTTGGCGAAAAAATCGCAGGACATCCTTATATTCGCATATAAAAACCCATCGATCTCGCCTTATCCTCATTTTCTCAATTTGTTGCGACAATATGACAGGCCTAAGTTTTCTTGCGAAAACAAAGCCCCATGACATTGTCGTCTTGTGATGAAATCGCAGGACGTCTTTACACTTTCATGTAAAAACCCATTGATCTCATCTTATCTTTTTCTCATGGATTTTTGCCTCTGTATAATTGTTGCACAAATATTACAAGCCTAAATATTCTTTCGAACATAAAGCCTCATGACATTTGTGTCTTAAGACACTTATCAGCTCCCTGATGGAGGGTGCCGCCCTTATCTTCCCCCTGGTTGCCCCTTCAAGGAGGCGTACATCGGCCATACAAGACTAGCTCCTCTCATCCGGTCTTAACAACAACCAGTTGTTTTCGCAGCCTCTTATCCTTTTTGCCTATATGGCTTATAGTTACGAGACTGCACCCTAAGTGGGGTTTTCTTCGGGCCGAGTGCATCATAGCCAAGACTTGATAAGAATGGCCAGGGTAGTTTCATATGCCCCGGACACCCTTTGCTCAACCGTGTACCTCGGCGCCTTGATCATACTTTGCACTCCTTAGGAGAGACCCTCGGTCGTCCAACTATTAATATATATATATATATATATATATATATATATATATATATATATATAGTTGGAAATCCAAGGTACCTCTCCTAGATGGGCTTTCATTGACCCCAAATCTCCATGACTCAGGTTCCAGCAGCGGTATAACCTTATCCCCGAGCCATGCAAAGAGATACCCCCTTATATGACGTACTTTAGGTCTTACATTTTCCTCTTGCGAAATTTTATCCGCGAACTAGGGTGTATGCCATAAAGGTTCGTCCCGTTCTAATATGTCATTATTCTTTGATTTTCTCTTTTTGCATTTCAGCTCTTGTATGATTTTTCAATTTCATCTTTTTCATTGAGTCAAAACATACTTTTGTAAAATTTTCTTCAACAAATCATTCATACATCTCTTATATTTTACGGTCTACAGAAATTTTACCTTTTCTACTTACTATTTTCTGCTTCTGCTTTTTTGTTGCGTTTTGCAACATTTTATCCATCTGCGAGACACTCGCCATCTATTGGTTTCAGCACATGTTGACTTCGCAGCATTTCTTCTTCTCGTCGTTCTACTGCATTTACCATCAGCCTTTCACTTTTTTGCTTTTGTTTGATGTTATGTTTCCAGTTTTTGTTCTTCGCAGATCTTTCCTCGCAACATTCCATATCAATTCATAGCACTTTTTTCCATCAATATAATCTCCCTTTATAACTCCAACACCGCTGGGATGAGGAAACTTAGTACACTGGTGGAAAGTTGACACTACACCTAGAATCTTGTGTAGACAAGGTCGTCCAATCAAGGCATTGTAAAGAGATTCAATATCGACAACACATAATATAATTTTAGAAGATATTCCCTTCAATGGAATTTTCATTGTAATTTCCCCTTTGGGCTTGTTGGCAGTACCATTGAAACCATAGATCTTATAAGTCGATGGTATTAGATCCTCGTCTCTTCCTCCCATGGTTTTGTAAGAATAATAGAACATGATATCTACAAAACTCCTCGTAGCAATTAAAACTCTATTAATTTCCCATGAGTCTTCGGCCTCATCATCCTCTCCATCTTCTCTTTATTTTGGATTTATCTCTAGTTTTACCACTAATGGATTTCCATGTATCTCGCAAGGCTCAGGTACTTCTTGTGCAGTGAAATAAATTATTTGCTTTTGTCGTTCTTCTAATGGCGAAGCTTTCGCAATATTCATTATTTCTCTCCCATCAGCATCTCTCGCGAAAACTTTGCTTAAAAAATTGTCGTGGAAATCTTCTATAGTCTTGTATGAATGAATGCATGATGGAGTTACAAAATAGATTCTTTGCTTTTGCTCCAACTTATATCACAAACATTTATCCTCCCTTTGTTGTATTCACTCTGTGAATTTCTGGGGCTAGGGGTAGCTGCTGAGACTGTGGATGACTTATTAGAAAATGGTTTAATTTTCCCTGATCTATCATCCTCAAGATAATTCTTTTTACATTCCTGCATTCATTTGTCGAGTGATCATGAAAATGATGATAATAACAAAATTCTGGATTTCGATTATTTGGGTGTGGCTCTTTTCCCATGTTCCATGGCGCGGGTATGTCCTCCATTATGATAATAGCCTCCCAAATTTTCTCTATGCTAGCATTTAGAGGTGGCATCTTAATTTCTTCCCATACTATCTTCTGACTTCCTTGCCCTCTATAATAATTTTGTATCTGACCACCATAAGTCTCTTGCGGCTGATCAAGCCTCTTAATCTTATTATTTCCACCTCGTTTGAAAAATTTTCTTTCCCTTTCGAATTCTTCTTGATTTCTGCTTCCCATAGCTACTAATTTCTGTTGACCATCATTCATATTCTTTTCTTGCTTCACCTGCGAAGTGATCGCTACTGTATTTATTAACCTGGGAAGTAGACTTGCGTTTGCTGCAATTGAAATGGTATTCGGAATAGGGTATGATTACATCTCATTTTGTTTCTCCTCCAAAGCAATGTATTCTTCTTGCAATTCTCGCAGCTATGTCATTGTGATGGTGTTCTTGATTCTGAAGACTTGGACATACAACAGATTGGTTGCGAACATTGCATTAATGAATGACAAAATGAGATATCTCTCATCCACGCGGCCTGCCATTTCACTGCACATTGTTTTCCACCTTATGGTTAGATGTTATAAGCTTTCACCAACCCTTTGATTTAATACAAATACATCTCCAATGCCAGGTCGCGAAGAATTGTTACTTATATATGCTCCCAAAAATGTAGTCTGCAAATGATTAAAAGAAGTTATAGTGTTCTTAGGTAAAACTTCGAACCATTTTAGCGCCTCTCCTGTTAAGCTAGATGCGAAATATTTGCACAATACAGCATCATGATTTTCCCACTGTAGCATACACCTAACATAAGCTTTGACATGTTGAATAGCACAAGTAGTTCCATCAAAGATGCTGGTTAACGTTGGCAAATTACATTTTGGGGGTATTCCTCCTAATTGTACTTCTTGGGTGAATGGAGTTTTCGCAGCTTCTTCAATGGCTTCATCAAGTTGTCTTCTGCCTCCCTCTCTTCTGTTATTTAACATTCCCCTCATTTCTGCTAACTCTCTCAAGATCTGTTCATTCCCAGCTGAATTTTGCTCCATTAGTCTTTTCAATGAAGCTTCCCTTCTTCTGCGTTCATGTCTTTCTTTCCTTGCGAGATTTTGTGCTTCTTCTTCAACATCTTCATTCTGCCTTCTCTCGCGATTTTCTTCTTCACCTCCTTCTTGAATTCGCAAATGATTATTCCTTTCATTTTTTCTTATGCGATTTTCTTCATTTCTCACCGTTTCTCTTCGCTGTCTTTCTATTCTCCTTTGTATTCTATCATATTCCTCATTAATATTATCATTGTTGCGATTTCTTGCACGTCTCCTTTCTCGATTTTCATGATTATTCTGACGTATTGCTTCTTGAAACTCTTGTTCATCCACTTCTGCTCTCAATCTTTCTCTTTCGCAAGCTAGACGTGCTTGTTCAGCATAATGTCTCTCAATTTCATCCTCAATTATTCTTCGATTTCTTTGAATTTCTCGCTCGTGTAATATTCTCCTACCTTCTTCTCGATTTTCTTCACCATCTTGGTTATTTCCACCCTCTTGATTTCTATTATCACGTCTATCATCCAAAGTTTCACCACGTGGAATGTATCGATCATTAATCATCTCTTCTTCTCCATAATGCTGCTCTTCATTTGGATTTTGCATTTCCTCTCGAATATTTTCACCAGCATTTCTCACAAGGGAATTTTGCCTTGCTTATTCTCTAAATGATCTTGAACTTGATCTTGCAGTACTTCTTGATCTCCTATTTTGTAACCTCAAATTCTCCATTCTTAACTCGTGATTTTGTCTTGTTAAATTCACGTGTTCTTCCGCCTATAACCTCCTTTCCTCTTGTATTTGTTTGTCTTAAAGCCTCTACTGCTTCATTTTCGTCATCTCAATAAATTAATCCTCCATCCGCTTCTTGATCTCTTCCCTCTCGCCTTCCATTTCTCAATTGTCAATTTTCTGCTTCTTCTATTGAATCTGATCGCCAAGTATGCCCGCTCACCCTGTCATAATCCACAGTTCTATCTTGTATCGATGTTTGCTGATTCGGTTATTGAACTTGATTTCCTCCATTATTCCTTGTTCTGTTGCTCCTTGTTCTTAATATTGAAGATTCCCCTATTTCATTTATCTCTTCTCCAACAAGTCTTTTACTCCTCCTTACGGTTGTTGGTTGTTATGATGTATTTTTTCTTCTAGCCATTTATTCAATTTTGATGTATTACTGCAAATCACGTAAAAATCTTCTCCAATTTCTTTAAATTCTTACAAATCACAATTTCAATCGTTGCTCAGAAACATCCCCGTTTCTAGCGCAACTATGTAGTTGCACGAATTCCTACTCTACACCCCTCACAAGAATTCATAATAATCAACACATATTTGAAGATTAAGAACAACACTTTTATTGATTAATTCTCAAAAATATTACAAGAAATGGAAGAAATCAAGAATACTATCGCTCACAAGAACTTTCTCTCTCCTCAAAACTTTCTCAACACTCTCAAATTGATCTCCCCCCTTTTGAGTCTTTTAGTTCTCTTTATATAGGGAAGTTAAATAGTGGATGACAGCTATGCTGTCCTTTAATTTCGGATCTGACTCGCGGTAGTCTCGCAGCTGTTATAATGTTAATTATCGCAGATGCTATAATCTTCGCAGGATTATCGTGCTCTTCTCGTGCTTCAGTTATCGTCATCTGCTACGTCATTCTTTGAGTCACTCTGGGACACTCGCAGCATTTTGTTGAAGAGCTCGCAGGAATTTTGTTTATAAATTTTGCAAGAGTGTTACTGTGGTGATATTCTGATCCTACAGGCACCTTGGATTCTCAACTTAAGCATATGACTTGGGTTGGGCGACTAAGGTAAGAAGGACTCTCCTAAGGGGTGCAGAGTATGACCAAGGCGCCGAGGTACACTCTTGAGCCAAGGGTGCTCGGGGCGTATTAAACTAACCTGGACATTCTTGGAAAGTATTGGCTATGATGCACTCGGCCCGAAGAAAACCCCACTTAGGGTGCAGTCTCGTAACCATAAGCCATATAGGAAAAAGGGATAAGAGGCTACGAACACAACTGGTTGTTGTTAAGATTGGATGGGAGGATCTAGTCTTGTATAGCCAATGTAAGTCTCCTTGAAATGGCAACCAAGGGGAAGATAAGGGCGGAACCCTCCATTAGGGAGCTAATAAGTGTCTTAAGACGCAAACGTCATGAGACTTTTTACTCACGAGAGTATTAAGACTTGTCATATTTGTGCAATATTCTTGAAGAGGCAATAATACAAAAGAGAAGATAAGATGAGATCAAGGGGTCATTACATGCAAGTGTAAAGACATCCTGTGATTTCGTCGCAAGACGGCAATGTCATGGGGCTTTAATTTTGCAAGAAAATTTAGACCTGTCATCTTGTCGCAGAAAAAATACAAAAGAACAAAAAGTTAAGGCAAGATCAATGGGTTTCTACATGAAAGTGTAGAGACGTCCTGCGATTTTGTCACAAAAGAAAAAATATGGCAAAATAAGACCTTTACTTATGAAGGAAAAATAAGACCATGTCAGAATATAATAAAGAAGGCAATTTTACAATTTATAATTGCGAGATTATACAGAGATAATTGTGATTTTCTAACAATTTATGATTGCGAGATTATGCAGAGAAAACTGCGATTTTGTCGCAAATTATTTTATTAAACAGAGGCAGCTTGCTCAATCACTCATCTGAATACAAATAACAGAGGCAAGTATGGGAATGCATAGAATAAGTTAAGTGTTATTTTTTTTCACATGATAGATTTACGCATAAAAAGTTAATTGTATTTGGATAGTCATATCGCAAAAGAGAAAAATTTTCTAACACACGCAGGAAAGAACAAAAGAGATAGAGCCTGTATAGAAGACTGGAGAAATTCGCAGTGATAGATTACAAGTATATAAGAATGAAAGATCAAGAGAAGATATACAAGTTTTACAAAAGGTTTAACAAGAAAGTATAAGGAAGCGAAAACTATTTTTTGCTTGATTCTTCATTATTATCATCAAGATCTTCATCAGAATTTTCTTCTCCATCAGATTCTTCATCAAACTTCTCCTCTTTAATTTCTTCTGACTCCGTCTCTTCATCAGCTTCGCTATCAGAGATGACCAAATTAGGAACATTCCCTGGAATTTTTTCTAAGAGACAAGGATACTTGGAGTGAGGAATCTTATTGTCATCACAGATCTCTTTGATGGTATCATTACGGAAAGAAATTGCATCATTCCCAAAATTCGCAATAGTGATCTTCATTTGGGTCTTTAACCTTGAACACGTAAATATTTTGCGAGCTTCGATTTTTCATTCTTTAGCTCTTCAATTCTTTTGCGATATCTCTCTTTAGCTTCTGCGAAAATATAACAATAAGTCAACAATCTGATAATAGTTTATGAAAAAGTAAATAACTAAAGGAAGAAGAACGATTAACTACCTTCTCTGTTAGAAATCATATCTCTAATCAAGGCCTTTTGCTCAGCTTGAAGACTGACATCTACACCTAAGTTAATTCTGGCATTACCAAAAATCTTCATAGCCCAAGCAAATTCGTCATCATTGCTAATGAGAAGGCGGGAGCGAACTTGGTTTTCCCTCTCAACAAGAGCATTATTCTCGCAAATAAGTCTATCTCTTTCAATTTGAACTTCGAGAAGAGTTTTATGGAATTCCGCTAAGGTTTGAGCACCTTGCCTAGATATACGATCTTTTTCGTCTATGAGATTACTATTCTTGGCTCTTAAACTACTGATCTCTTCGTTGGAGTTAAGATAGCGACGTTTAGACGTATTAGCTACACTCAAACTAGACATCTGGTCAATTTATAAAAGACGAAGTTTGGATTTGAGGTCATTTATGGAAAGAGATTCAATCTTGTCATTTGAATAACGATTTAAGGAATTATTAAGGAGATCAAGAAGGGTATCCTCATCTATAGGTTCAGGAAAATAACGGAGGAGTGTAGCCTCATCAGTAAGACCATAAATATCTGCAAAAATGGTTGCTTAAATAAGCTAAAACAATAGGATAAAAGAATTAAGAGAAAGAGGAAAAAATTTTTACCATAAAGCTACTGGTTGTCTTTCTCAAGATCAGATATCTTGTGTTTGTTGCTTGAAATATCAATTTTTAGCTGTTTATTCTTATTGCGAAGCTCCGCAACTTCAGCTTCCAATTCTCCATTATTCTTGCGAAGTTCAACAGATTCAGATTTTAATTCTTCATTTTTATTGCGAAGATTTGTATTCCTCTTTTCAGAAGCTATACGTCTCTTCTCCAAATATGAGACAACAGCAAAGGAAGCTTTTCCAGCCTGCGAAATAATGCAGCAAACTTTAGGAATTAATTATGAATTCAAGATAATAATAAAGAGAAGAAAAGTATAAGTATGAAAATTTACCAAGTTATTGAGTAAATGCAAGAAATTTGGAGATATAGATCTTGAGACCCCGCGAAGAGATTCATTATTCTCTAGGATGGGGGCATCACAGATTATATCTATGGGATTGCAAGCATTAGTCAGAGGGGTATCACCAATTACTTTCATAGTATTAGCAAAAATGCTGGACAAATGAGCCATAGAAGATTCAGGTTGTGAAGATTCTTTCACAGAAGAGATATCGTCATCATCGTCATTATTATTATTGTCACTGGAACTTTCGCTATCTTGAGGAATTGAAGGAGAAGGAGATTGAACTTTCCGTTTATTTAAAGGAGGAGCGGCAGAATTCTCCCTGCGAGGAGCACCTTTGCCTTTACCTTTACCCTTGCTGTTCGAAACTTTGGAGGGTTCGTCTATATCACCAATAGCCTTCAAACACAGATAAAGATAAGAAATAGAGGCAACAATATATTGTCAAGAATTTTAAAAGAATATTTCTTACTTCATATGTGATTGATTGAAAAGATGATAAAGTACTAGTTTTCCCAAACTTCTTATAGTTTGCTTTCAGCCTCTTAATCTGGTATTTTCGCAGTCATAAAAATATTGGAGTGATTAATAAGAATATATGTAAGAATACAATAAAAATAATAATAAGGATTCAAGCAAAAGGTGGAAATGTACCTCGTCATCCTTTTCGAGCCAGTTGAATACTCAGGGTCGATACTCTGCGATATTCGAAGGTAAGACATGAGAACCAGAAATATACGGACCCTCTAGAATTAATGGGAAAACACACCACTTGTTATCATTAGAATGACGTGGGGTAGAATTATCGCCAGGATGCCAGTCAATGTCTTGCATGAGTAATTCGTCATCAGCAACATTATCTCTCTTATGTAAGCGAATACCCCAGCATTTACTGTCTCTCTTCATAGGAATTACTTCATAATTTGCAAAGAAGTTTTCTACAATATATTTCGCAGGAATAATCACAACCTAAATGAATTTAGGATTCTTAAATTCATTGGGGGTAAAGGGATTCCTTACCATCACCGCGAGTGGAAAACTCGAGCATTAGACAAATGCAATCCCCACTCAATTGGTACACAGCTCGCGAGAACTTCGCATGAGAAAGAATTTCATAAAACAAGGGGAGCTCAGGATCATAGAGGGGAATGGGAAGACCAGCTTCAAGCTGACCTAGAGAGATTATGATCTTTCCCTGATTGCAGGGATGATCAGAGAATAATTTGGCAGTTAGCTCAGATTTAGGGTTCTGGCTGGGAATGCGAGATAGAGTAAAACCGTTGTTTTGAAGTTTCTTTTGAGCCTTTTCAAAGGCAATCTCATTCTTATGACCGGCTAGAGGCATTTTTAATATGGGAATGGAGAAGAAATTTAAAACTTGAAGAGAAGAATAATCAAGAAAAATGACAGTAGCAGGAGCGGAATTTGCGGAAGAACAGTGAAGAAAGTTGCAGAAAAAATAAGAAAGAAAGTAAAAAAGAAGAGGAGAGAAGAATGAAAAGAGTATATATAGAGAGAAGAATACTCGAGAAGATAAACACATTTAATGCGAAGATTAGACATGAACGGTTAAAATACAGCAGTTGAAAAGGACGTGTCAGAAGCTGGATGGAAGTAGGGATACGTGTAGTAAATTTGGCGAGGAATGCAGAATCGTGTCAGAATAGAAGAATATGGAAAGATGGAAGGTTGCGGCATTCTGAAAAAATAAGATTCTCATGATCATCTCCCCTTCGTAGAGAATATATGAGAAGAGGAAAGATGTAGGATCATAATATCACAGGAGCAACAGTCTTGCGAAGTTAACAACAACACTCTTGCGAAATTTTAATAACTCATTACAAATGTCGCAGAATGGTTAGGAAAGTGACGTAATAGATGATGGTGGTATAAACATGAAGAAAGTTTGATAATCTTGCAAACGTTAGAGGTTTGCGAGGAAGTATAACTAACAAGCTTGCGAGAATATTGCAAGTCAGATCCTAAAATAAAGGACAAATTAGCTGTCACCCACTATGTAAATCCCTATATAAAGAGTCGAATAAGCGTAAGGAAGGAGAGATCTTTTTTGAGTGTTGAGCAAGTCATTAGGAGAGAGAAATTTTAAAGAGCGATTGTATTGTTATTTTCTTCCATTTCTTGTAACATTTTTGTGAATTAATTAATAAAAGTGTTGTTCTTAATCTTGAAAAGATGTGTTGATTATAATGAATTCTTGTGAGGGGTGTAGTGTGGGATTTCCTGCTACTACATCTCTCAACCGTTAGATCGAAAACTTAGCTTGCCATACACACACATGTACTTGACGTTTTGGGTTTGTGTAACCGTACCCAAACGTGTACAATGGTTGGTTCAATATTAGTCAACCAAATGGTTAGCCAAATGATAACTTCCATATCAACCATATTCTTCTTCACCATAACTAGTCCAAATGACTCAAATGAACTAGTTAGAGAGTTGTTCAATTGCTATGAGATCTCAAGTACTACAAGAGACAAAATTGAATCAAAAACGATGTGATTCACTCGAATCATTAATCATGAACTATAAATCCACGGTTTGCAAAAGCATTCCTTAGTTTTAAAATAAGTTCATGAATCAACGTTTTGAGACATAACCTCTTGAGTTCGCGGACTCAAGCTAACCGGTTGAAGTTATAAACTCCAGCAGAAATTCCCGAGTTTGAGAGCTTCCATCAGTTCTCGGACTGCACATGAGCTACAACTTCAGCAGAAATTCCAGGGTTCGAGAACTACGCTAATTCGCGGACTGGGTTTGCTGCTCATGTTCCGGTTCCACTTGATCAACAAAGTTCGCAAACTTCGGTTCAAGTGTTAAGGACTTATACATATATGTGTTGCTACATCAATGTTTATATCTCATAATGGTTATATAGTCTAAACTCTCATTTCAATCATTGAAACATTCTCAGAGGACGTCATATAGTTGTTATTCACGAACTAGTTTTCGTCAGAGCAATTTCCAAAGTGATTGAAACATAACATGACTTTCGTCACTAGGCAAAGATAAACTTGGCTAAAGCGAAAGCTTTACCAACACCCATTTCGAGAAATAGATAAGCGAGATATACTCAGATCGAAATGTCACATGTGCATATTCTTAGTCTATATAGTAAAACGACTTTTGTCTCAAGATAGGAGATAGATTAAATAGACTTTTGAGTGATAG
Source organism: Papaver bracteatum (assembly GCA_023529315.1). Classification (NCBI taxonomy): domain Eukaryota; kingdom Viridiplantae; phylum Streptophyta; class Magnoliopsida; order Ranunculales; family Papaveraceae; genus Papaver; species Papaver bracteatum. The sequence continues at coordinate 3,745,323 of JAJJWX010000603.1, forward strand.
ATAAGTTCAAGTCTCCACATACCTTTTAGTCGATGAAGATCCACTAGTTCCTTGAGTAGTCCTTTGTCTTGTATGATGATCGCCATGGATTTCTTGAGCTCCAATACACTTTCTATCCTAGTCCGAGACCTTAGCTATAGTAGACTAGAAATCAAGACTATATAGTTTTGATCACTAAGATTGACAAACATGCTTGAGATAGCAACGCATGCGAGTTTGACCGAGCAGTGCTCTAACACTACCTGCACATTTTAGAGAACACAATTCTTTCTTTTGCAATATGGGTTAATCAATATACAAGTATTACTATTTTATCTTATGCGTAAATCTATCATATGGAGACAAATAAAATTTTCTCGTTCTATGCATTCCCATACTTGCCTCTGTTATTTGTATTCAAATGAAAGATTAAGTAAATTACCTTTGTACAGTAAGCTTGTTGCGAAATATTTCAGTATATGTATTCCCATACTTCGCAATTATTTTTGCATATTCTCGCAATCACATATTTTAGGATTGGAATCTTTCTTGTATTCTGATTTGGTCTTATTTTGCCTTCCTAAGTAAAGGTCTTATTTTTCCACCTCTTGTCATTGCGCTAAAATCACAGGACTTCTTTGCATTTCATGCAGAAACCCCTTGATCTTTCCTTAACCTCTTTTTCTTATGATTTTTGTTGCGATAATATGACAGGCCTAAATATTTTTGCGAAAATAAAGCCCCATGATATTGCCGTTGTAGGATCAGAATATCGCCACAACAACACCCCTGCGATATTCACAGCGACAGTTCTGCGAGTTATTCAATAACACTTTGCGAGCGTTGTAAAATAATTGAAGAAATGATTCAAAGAATGACGTAATAGCTGACGAAAACAGGAAGCACGGGAAGAGTGTGATTGTTCTGCGATGGTTGCAACTCCTGCGAGAGTTAACATTACAACTACCGCGAGAGCATCGCGAGCCAGATCCGAAATTAAAGGACAACTTAGCTGTCATCCACTATGTAGCTACCCTATATAAAGAGATCCAGTAGATTCAGAAAGGATGATGATGTATTTTTGAGTGTTGAGAAAGTCTTGAGGAGAAAGAAAATTCAAGAGAGCGGTTGTATTCTTGATCTTCTTCTATTACTTGTAAACATTTCTGAGAATAAAATAATAAAGTGTCATTTTTAATCTTCCAAATATGTTAATTAGTGTGAATTCTTATCATGGGTGTAGTGTAGGATTTCCTGCAACTACGTTTTGGCGCCCGAAACATGGATGAATTAATGATTGTTTGAAGAAAAAGATAAAAATTGACATTGTGATTGGAAGGAATTTGGAATAATTAGTGAAAGATCTTACGCAACATTCAACAGATTACTAAGATTAATAGCTATAAGAAGAAGAAACACATCAGAACCACCAACAATCGTAAGGAGGAGTAAAAGACTTGCAGGTGGAGAAACAAATGAAATGGGAGAATCTTCAAGGATAAGAACAAGAAGAAATAGAACAAGGAATGAAGGAGAAAATCAAGTTCAACAGCCAAATTAGAAAACACCAATACAAGATAGAGTTGTGGATTATGATGGAGTTAGCATGCATACTTGGCGATCAGATTCGATGGAAGAAGCATAAGATCGACAATTAAGAAATGAGAGAAGAGAAGAAAGAGATCAAGGATTGGTTGAAAGATTAATTCATGGAGAAGGCGAAAATGAAACAACAGATGATTGAAGACAAGGAATACAAGAGGAAAGGAGGTTAGAAGCAGAAGAACGTGCAAATTTAATAAGACAGAATCACGAGTTAATAATGGAGAATTTGAGAGTGCAAAGTAGGAGATCAAGAAGTACTGCTAGATCAAGTTCAAGATCATTTAGATAAGAACCAAGGCAAAATTCCCTTATGAGAAATGCTGGAGCAAATATTCGAGAGGAAATGCAAAATCCAAATGAAGAACAACATCATAGAGAATAAGAGATGATTCGTGATCGCTACATTCCACGCGGAGAAACTGTGAATGGTAGACGTGATAATAGAAATCAAGAGGGCGGAAATAACCAAGATGGTGAAGAAAATCGAGAAGAATGTAGAAGAATATTACATGGGCGAGAAATCCAAAGAAATCAAATAATCATTGAGGAGGAAATTGAGAGGCATTATGTTGAACAAGCACGTCTAGCTTGCGAAAGAGAAAGATTAAGAGCAGAAATTAAAGAACAGAAGTTTCAAGAAGAGATACGGAAGAATAATCATGACAATCGAGAAAGAAGACGCACAAAAAATTGCCATAACCATAATATCAATGAGGAATATGATAGAATACAAATAAGAATAGAAAGACAACGAAGAGAAGCGATGAGAAATGAAGAAACTCGCAGAGAAGAAATTGGGAGGCATAATCAGTTGCGAAATCTAGAAGGAGTTGAAGCAGAAAATCGCAGGAGAAGGCAGAATGAAGATGCTGAAGAAGAAGCACAAAATCTCGCAGAACAAGAAAGACATGAACATAGAAGAAGAGAAGCTGCACTGAAAAGACCGATGGAGAAAAATTCAGTTGGGAATGAACAAATTTTAAGAGAATTAGCAGAAATGAAGAGAATGTTGAATAAAAGAAGAGAAGGCGGCATGAGACAACTTGATGAAGCCATTGAAGAAACTGCGAGAAATCCATTCACTCAAGAAGTACAATTAAGAGGAATCCCTCCAAAATGCAATTTACCAGCATTAATCAGTATCTTCGATGGGACTACCTGTGTTGTTCAACATGTTAAGGCTTATGTTAGGTGTATGCTACAATGGGAAAACCATGATGCTATATTATGCAAATATTTTGCATCTAGCTTAACTGGTGAGGCGTTAAAATGGTTCGAAGGCTTACCTAAAAATACAATAACTTCTTTCGATCATTTGCAAGCTATATTTCTGGGAGCATATATAAGCAACAATTCTTCACGACCCGGTATTGAAGATGTATTTGGATTAAAACAGAGGATTGGCGAGAGTCTAAAACACCTAACCATAAGATGGAAAACAATGTGCAGTGAAATGGCAGGAAGAGTGGATGAGAGATACCACATTTTATCTTTCATTAATGCAATGTTCGCAACCAATCTGTTGTACATATAAATTTTTAGAATAAAAAATACCATCACAATGACTGAGTTACGAGAACTACAAGAAGAATACATTGCTTTGGAGGAAAAACAATATGAGATGGAATCATATCCAGTCGCAAACACCAGCTCAATAGTGGCGAACGGGAGTTTACTTCCTAAAATGATCAACAATGTGGCGAGCACCTCACATCCACAAAAAGATAAAGTGGTGATTGAAAATCAGTAGAAGTTAGTAGCCATGGGAAGCCGAGATCAAGAGGAGTATGAAAGAGAAAAGAATTATTACCATCGCGGTAGAAATAATAAAATTCAAAGACTTGATCATACGCAAGATACTTATGGAGGTCAGAGGCAAAATAATTTCAGAGGACAATGGAATCAAAGAGTAATATGGGAAGAAATTAAGATGCCACCCCTGAATTCCAGCATAGAAAAAATTTGGGAAGCTATCATTTTGATGGAAAATATACCATCACCCTGGAACATGGGGAAAGAGCCACATCAAAATAATCGAAATCAAGAATTTTGTCCTTATCATCATTTCCATGGACATTCAATAAACGATTGCAGAAATGTAAAAAGAATAATTTCGAGGATGATTGATCAGGAAAAGTTAAATCATTTTCTAATAGGATATCTGAAATCTCAGCAGCTACCACCAGCACCAGATATTCGCAGAGTGAATGCTGTAAAAGGATCAAAAATATTTGTGATAGAGGTTGGAGCCAAGGCGAAGAATTTGTTCTGTAATTCCATCGTACATTCATACAAAACTATTGAGGATTTCCATGACAATGTTCTAAGCAGAGTCTTCGCGAGAGACGCAGATGGAAGAGAGATAATGAATATCGCGAGAGTCTCGCCATTAGAGGAGTGGCAAAAACAAACTATTTCCTTCACTGCGCAAGAAGTACCAGAGCCTGGCGAGATGCATGACAACCCACTGGTGGTAAGGTTAGAGATAAATCCAAAACAAATAGAAGATAAAGAAGAAGAAAATGATGATGATGAAACTGAAGACTCATGGGCTATTAATAGAGTTCTAATAGATACTGGAAGTTCAGTTGATATCTTATTTTATCATACTTACAGAACCATGGGTGGAAAAGACGAGGATCTGATACCATCAACCTATAAGATCTATGGTTTCAACGACACTGCCAACAAGCCCGAAGGGGAAATTACAATGTGAATTCCATTAAAGGGGTTATCTTCTAAGATTCTATTATGTGGTGTGGATATTGAATCATCTTATAATGCCCTGATTGGCAAACCTTGGCTACATGGGATATTAGGTGTGGCATCAACTTTCAACCAATGTATTAAACTCCCTCATCCTAATGGTGTTGGAATAATAAAGGGAGACTGGGATAATGGGAAGAAATTCTATAAAATTGATATGGAATCTTGCGAGGAAAGGGCAGCAAAGAACAGAAACTGGAAACGAAGCATCAAGCAAAAACAAAGAGGTGATAAGCTGATGGTTGACACAATAGAGTGGCGAGAGGAGAGAATACTGCGAAATTAACATGAGTGTATGAATAGCGAGCAGATCGCAGATGCAAAACGCAACAAAAGAGCAGAAGCAAAAAGTAGTAAGTAGAAAGGTAAAATGAAGAAATTTAAGAAGTTTATGAATGATTCGTTGAAGAACTCGCAAGATATTTGTTGAAGAAAATATTTCAAAAAGATATTTTGTTTGAATGAAAGAAATGAAATTGAAAAATTAGACAAGAGTTGAAATGCAAATAAGGATAAGATCAAAGAAAATAAATTTCATCAGAATTGCAATATTCGCAAGAAACGAGAATAAAATTTCGCAGAGACATAAGAATGGGACAAACCTATATGGCGTACACCCTAGTTCGCGGATACAATTTCGCAAGAGGAAAATGTAAGACCTAAAGTGAGTCATATAAGAGGGATCTCTTTGCGTGGCTCAGGGATAAGGTTATACCGCTGCTGGAACCTGAGTCACAGAGACTGGGGTCCATCTCTTTGAGATAACTATCCAGGAGAGATACTTTAGATTTCCAACTATATAAGGTTATACCCTGGTTGGACGACTGAAGGTCTCTTCTAAGGGGTGCAAAGTATGACCAAGGTGCCGAGGTACACAATTGAGCCAAGGATTCCCGGGATGGACGAACCTATCATGTCCATTCTTGGTAAGTCTTGGCTATGATTCACTCGGCCCAAAGAAAACCCCACTTAGGGTGCAGTCTTGTAACTATAAGCCATATAGGCATAAAGGACAAGAGGCTGCGAAAACAAATGGTTGTTGGTAAATCCGGATGGGAGGAGATAGTCTTGTATGGCCGATGTTCCCTCCTTGAAGGGGAAACCAGGGGGAAGATAAGGGCGGCACCCTCCATTAGGGATCTGATAAGTGTCTAAAGACGACAATGTCATGGGGCTTTACGATCGCAAGAACATTTAAGCCTGTCATATTGTCACGTGACGAATATTATACAGAGGCAACAATCCATAAGAAAAAGTTAAGATGAGATCAATGGGTTTTTATATGAAAATATAAAGACGTCATGCGATTTCATCGCAAGATGGCAATGTCATGAGGCTTTGTTCTCGCAAGGGAACTTAGACTTGTCATATTGTCGCAGAGAAATTGAAAAAATACAGATAAGGCAAGATCAATGGGTTTTTACATACAAGTGTAAGGACGTCCTGCGATTTTGTCGCAAATACAAAAAGTGGCAAAGTAGACCTTTAACTAGGAAGGCATAATAAGACCACAAGAAATTAAAATTGAATGACTGCGATATTTATGCAGAGATTATGAAATTTGCGATATTTGCGCATAGATCATAAAAATATGCAACTGTTACTTGCGATGATGCTCGCAACTCAATTTTATTTACAACTGATATATAAGCTCTACTCAATTTTTTCATATTGCAGATGAATACCAGAGGCAAGTATGGGAATGCATAGAATGATAAAAAATTTATTCATCATCACGTAGACATTATTATATGACACATTTACACATATAGTTAAAGATTAATAATTATGTTGATTAACTATATTACAGAAAGGAATTGTTTTCTAATTCATACAGATAGAAGCAAAAGAAATTTATACATCAAGGAATCTTGAAGTAATTTCACAAGAAGAAGGAGATGAATGTACAAATATTACAAGGAGATTAAAAAAGAGGAAACAAAACTAGTTGGACCCATCGTCATCCTCGCCAGATTTTTTTCTTTGTTTTCACCATCATCCCTGTCAGATTCTTCAGCTTCACTGTCAGAGATAACAAGATTTGGAGAATTCTTTGGAACTTCTTCAGTGTGGAAAGGATACAAGGAGTGAGGAATATTATGATCATCACAAACTCCCCTGATAGAGTCATTGCAAACACCAATAAGAATATTACTAAAATTCGAAGTAGAGATCTTTAATTGTTCCTTCAATCTTGAATATTTTTCATTACGAGCAGCAAGAGTATTTACGAGTTGATTTTTATCAGATTCAAGTTCTCCAATTCTTTCAGTATATCTCTTATCAACTCCTGCGAATATATAACAACAAATTGAAAATTCTGCAAAGATAAGAAGATTAATGACAGGAAATTAATGAGGAAGAACAATTAGTAACCTTCTCTTTCAGAAATCATGTCCTTAATTAAGGCCGCTTGTTCAACATGAAGACTAACATCTACACCTAATTTAGCTCTGGCAATGTCAAGAATCTTTGCAGCCCAAGAAAATTCATCATCATCGTTAATAAGAAGACGGGAACGGATTTGGTTTTCTCTTTCAACAAGATCATCTCTCTCACGGATAAGTTTATCTCTTTTAATTTGGACTTCAAGAAGGGTTTTATGAAAATCCGCTAAGGTTTGTGCTCCTTGTCTAGAGATACGATCCCTTTCATCTATAAGATCACTTTTTTGGGCTCTTAGAATCTTGATTTCTTCTTTAGAATTAAGATATTGACGCTTAGATGCATTGGCCGCTTTCAAACTAGATCTATGATCAATTGCTAAAAGATGAAATTTGGATCTAAGATCATCTACAGAAAGGGAGTTAATCTATCTATTTGAATAGCTACCTAAGGATTCATTAAGGCGATTGAGAAGAGTATCATCATCTATTGGGTTTGGAAAGAACGAAGGAATACAGCTTCGTCAGAAAGGCCATAAACATCTGCGAAGAAGAATAATAAGAACAAAATGCAAAGGAATACAAGGATAAAAAGAAAGGGAAAGATTTCTTACCATAAAGATGATCACTCGCAGCTTGGAGGCTTGCGACCTTTTCTCGCGAGAAAGTTAGATCAGTTTCCAACTGCTTGATTTTTTCTTGAAGGTCAGTTGACCCAGATTCCAATTGCCCACGAAGATTAGCGGACTCAGATTCCAAATCCACATTCTTCTTGTGAAAAACGGCATTCTTCTTGTGAAAAGATGCACACCTCCTCTCCAAGTATGAGGCAACAACAAAGTAATCTCTTCCAGTCTGCAAGAGAATAATGTAAATTAAAGCTGGCGAGGACATGAATACATAAGTATAGTAAATAAATGAAAACGTACCAGAATACCAAGAGAATTTAAGATACTGTGAGATATTGATATTGAGATTCCTTGGAGGGAATCATTATCAACCAATATCGGAGCATTGCAGACTTTAGCGAGATCCTAGGATACCCCATTAAGAGCTTCATCTCCATAATCATTTGCAATACCATATGTAATATCGCCAAAAATCTTGGACAGTTGAGTCATGGAGGAATCATATTGAGAAGACTTCATCGCAGAAGGGACATCAACATTAAAATCATCATTATTATTGGCATCATCAGAATTGTCACTCGAGTTTTCTGTATTAGGCTGAGGAGTTGAAGAAGAAGAGAATTGGGTTTTTCTTTTCTTCAAAGGAGGAGCACTAGATTTTTCTCTGCGAAGAGCAGCAGACTTCTCTTTGAGAGGAACAATAGATTTCTCCTTGCGAGAAGCGTCTTTGTCTTTTCCTTTAGTTTTCATAATCTTCACAGGTTCTATTTCCTCAATAACCTGCGAACACAGATAAAGGCAATGCATGAGGACCGGAGATGTAGGGACCCTCTAAACATAATGGAAAAATGAACCATTTGTCATCATTGGAATGGCGAGGGCCGTGATTATTACACGTATGCCAATCAATATATGACATAAGAACTTCATCTTCAGCGATGTTATCTTTCTTTTGCAAGCGGACGCCCCAGCGAGTGCTATCCTTTTTACAAGTGACTATATCATAATTTGCGAAAAAGTTCTCCACAGTATGCTTTGCGGGTACAATTGGGACATCTTTATAATTGGGATTCTTTGGAGCATCAGGGTAGCGAGATTCTTTATCAGCACCACGAGCAGCATACTCAAGCATTAGGCGAATAGAATCCCCACTCAATTGATATACCTCTCGCGAGAACTTCGCGTGAGAGAGAATTTCATAGAATAAAGGAAGTTCAGGATCATAGAGAGGAATGGGAAGACCAGCCTCAAGCTGGCCTAGCGAGATTATGATTTTCTCACGGTTACATGGAAAATCAGAAAATAATGGAACAGAGAGTTCAGCCTTAGGGCTTTGTTCAGGAATAGTAGATAGGGTGAAACCTTTATCTTTAAGTTTCTTTTGCATCTTCTCAAAGGCGGGAACATTTTTATGACCAGCTGCAACCATTTTTAGTATGGGAATGAAGATTAAAAGATCGAAAGAAAAATTATAAACAGTAGCAGATCCGAAATTTACGGAAGAACAGTAAAATTGCAGAGAGAAGGAAGAAGAAAGTGAAAAGAGGGAAAGAAAAGAATGAAAGGAGTATTTATAGAAGAAGAAGGTTCTCTAGAAGATGAATGCAATTAATGCAAAGAAAAGACGTGAACGGTCAGACCTCAACAGTTGAAAAAGACGTGTCAAAAATTGAATGGAAGAAAAAGTACATGAAAACAGCTGGCGAAGAATACAGAAACATGTCAAAGCAAAAGAAATAAATAGCTGCGGCATTATAAAAGATTCATTTCTCATGATCTTTCCTTCCTCACAGAAAAGACATGAGAAGAGGAAAGATATAGGATCAGAATATCACCACGACAACACCCCTGCGAGATTCACAGCGACAGTTCTGCGAGTTATTCAATAACACTTTGCGAGCGTTGTAAAATAACTGAAGGAATGATTCAAAGAATGACATAATAGCTGACGAAAATAGGAAGCACAGGAAGAGCGTGATTGTTCTGCGATGGTTGCAACCTGCGAGAGTTAACATTACAACTACCGCGAGAGCACCGCGAGCCAGATACAAAATTAAAGGACAACTTAGCTGTCATCCACTATGTAACTAGCCTATATAAAGAGATCCAGTAGATTCAGAAAGGATGATGATGTATTTTTGAGTGTTGAGAAAGTCTTGAGGAGAGAGAAAATTCAAGAGAGCGGTTGTATTCTTGATCTTCTTCGATTACTTGTAAACATTTATGAGAATCAGATAATAAAGTGTCATTTTTAATCTTCCAAAATGCGTTAATTAATGTGAATTTTTATCATGGGTGTAGTGTAGGATTGCCTGCAACTACAGCCGTCTTGCGACGAAATCGCAGGACGTCCGTACACTTTCATGTATTGACCCATTGATCTCGTCTTATCTTTCTCTTTTGTATTATTGCCTCTTCAGGATTTCCGCACAAATATGACAAGCCTAAATGTTCTTGCGAAAATAAAGCCTCATGACATTTGCCTCTTAAGACACTTATCAGCTCCCTAATGGAGGGTGCCGCTCTTATCTTCCCCATGGTTTCCCCTTCAAGGAGACGTACCTCTACCATACAAGGGTGGCTCCTCCCATCCGGTCTTAACAACAACCAGTTGTTTTCGCAGCCTCTTATTCCTTTTTCTTATATGGCTTATGGTTACGAGACTGCACCCTAAGTGGGGTTTTCTTCAGGCCGAGTGCATCATAGTCAAGACTTTCCAAGAATGGCCAGGTACGCTCCAGACGCCCCGGGAACTCTTGGCTCAACCGTGTACCTCGGCGCCTTGATCATATTCTGCACCCCTTAGAAGAGACCCTCCGTCGTCCAACCTAAATCATAAGTCTAGGTTGAAAATCCAATGTATCTCTCCTGGATGGGTTTTTATTGACCCCACATCTCCATGACTCGGGTTCCAGTGGCTGTGTAACCTTTTCGCTGAGCCATGCAACAGGTACCCCCTTCTATGACGCACCTTAGGTCATACATTTGCCTCTTGTGAAATTTTGATATTGCGAACTAGGGTGCACGCCATAGTAGGTTTTCCCCATTCTGATTGTTCTGATTATTCTGCTTTTTCATTTTAGCTCTTATTGTAATTTCTCAATTCTCGTCTTTGTCATTCCATAAAATATATTTTTTGAATTTTTTGTAACAAATCAGTCATACATTTTTCTTTCTTTTCTCAATTTTATTCTGATATTAAATTCTAAGTTTCTTTCCTTTGCTGCTTTCTTCCTCTACATCATTGATATTTTCCGCGGCTTTCTTGCTTTCTGCGAACGTTTCGCCACTTCCTATTTTCAGCAAACATTTACTTCGCAACATTTTTTATTTCTTTTCTCTACTGCATCAACCATCAATCTCTCACTTCTCTGTTTTTCTTTGATGTTACGTCTCCAATTCTCTTTCTCTGTAGTTCGTTCTTCGCATGACTCAACATCAATTTCATAACATTTCTTTCCCTCAATTCAATCTCCTTTTATAATGCCAACTCCACTCGGATGAGGGAACTTGATGCACTGATGAAATGTCGATGCTACACCTAGAATCCCACGTAGCCAAGGTCTGCCAATTAAGGCGTTGTATGGTGATCCACATCGACAACACATAACAGAATTTCAGAAGATATTATTTTCAATGGAATTTTCATAGTGACTTCACCTTTAGGTTTATTAGCAGTTCCGTTGAAACCATAGATTTTGTAAGTTGAAGGTATCAATTCTTCATCTTTTCCACCCATAGTTTTATAAGCATGATAGAATAGGATATCCACAGAACTTCCAGTATCAATTTAAACTCTGTTGATTGCCCATGAGTCCTTAGCTTCATCATCTTCATCATCACTTGGTTTTGGATTAATCTCTAATCTCACCACCAATGGGTTTTCATGCATTTCTCCACCTTCAGGTACTTCTTCTGTGGTAAAAGAAATAGTCTACTTTTGTCAGTCTTTTAATGACGAGACCTTCGCAATGTTCATTATTTCTCTCCCATCAGCATCTCTTGCGAAAACTCTGCTTAGAACATTATCGTGAAAGTCTTCAATCATTTTGTATGAATGTACAATAGAGTGACAAAATAGATTCTTCTCCTTTTCTCCAATTTCTATTACAAATGTTTCTCCTCCCTTTGTTGTATTAACTCTGCGAACTTCTGGTGGAGGTGGTAACAGTTGAGATTGAGGTTGTCCCATGAGAAAATGATTTAATTTTCCCTGATCTATCATTCTGAGAATGATTCTTTTTATATTTCTGCAGTCATTTGTTGAATGTCCGTGAAAATGATGGTAAGAACAAAATTCTTGACTTCGGTGATTTGGAGGTGTCTCTTTTACCGTATTCCAGGGTGCTGGTATATTCTCCATCAAGATTATATTTTCCCATATTTTTTCTACGCTAGCACTCAGAGGTGACATCTTGATCTCTTCCTATATCATCTTATGATTTCCTTGGCCTCTGTGATAATTTTTCCTTTGACCTCCATATGTTTCTTGCGGCTAATCAAGTCTTGGAATTTTGTTGTTTCCACCTCGAATATAGAAGTTTCTTTGTCTCTCGAATTCTTCTTGGTCACGACTTCCCATAGCTACTATTTTCTGCTGACTATTCTCAATTATCCTCTCTTGTTGTCCTTGCGAAGTGCTTGCCACTGTGTTTATCAACTTGGGTAACAAGCTTGCGTTCGCTGTTTTTGAACTTGTGTTCGCAACTGGGTATGATTCCATCTCATTTTGTTTTTCCTCAAGAGCAATATACTCTTCCTGAAGCTCTCGCAATTCAGTCATTGTGATCGTGTTCTTGACTCTGAAAATTTGAATATACAGCAGGTTGGTTGCGAACATTGCATTAATAAATGATAAAATGAGATATCTCTCGTCCACACGACCATCCATATCACTACACATTGTCTTCCACCTCGTGGTTAAATACTTCAAACTTTTTCCAACCCTTTGTTTTAACCCAAATACATCTTCAATACCAGGTCGCGAGGAATTATTACTTATATACGCCCCTAAGAACGTAGTCTGCAAATGGTTGAAAGATGTTATGGTATTCTTTGATAAACCTTCAAACCACTTTAAGGCCTCTCCCATTAGACTTGAAGCAAAATATTTGCACAGTACAATATCATGATTTTCCCACTGTAGCATACATCTCACATAAGCTTTAATGTGTTGAATTGCACAAGTTGTCCCGTCAAAGATGCTAGTTAACGCAGGCAGGTTGCACTTTGGGGGTATTCCTCCTAATTGTACTTCTTGTGTGAATGGAGTTTTCGCAGCTTCTTCTATAGCTTCATCCAATTGTCTTCTGCCTCCTTCTTTTCTGTTATTTAGAATTCCTCTTATCTCCGTTAGTTCTTTTAAGATTTGATCATTTATTCCAGGATTTTGGTCCACTGGTTTCTTTAATTCTGCTTCTTTTCATCTACGTTCATATCTGTCTTGTCTTGCGAAATTTTGATTTTCTTCGTCATTATTTTCGTCTCGTCTTTCCCTACGATCTCCTCTTTTATCTCCTTCATGAATTCACACATGATTGTACCTCTCATTTTATCCTCTGCAATTTTGGTCATTCCTTATCAATTCTCTTTGTTGTCTTTCAGCTATCCTTTGTATTCTATCATATTCCTCATTGATATTTCCATTATTGCGATTTTGTTCACGTCTTCTTTCTCGATTATCATGATTGTTCTGGCGTATTGCCTCTTGGAGATCTTGTTCCTCCACTTATGCTCCCAACCTTTCCCTTTCACAAGCTAGACGTGCTTGTTCGGCATAATGTCTCTCGATTTCATCTTCAATTACTTATTGATTTCTTTGAATTTTTATCCCATGTAATATTCTCCTTCCTTCTTCCTGATTTTCTTCGCCATCTTGATTATTTCGTTCCTGACGTCGCCCATTCTCCTGATTCCTGTTGTTTTGTCCATTTTGGAGAATTTCGCCTTGTGGGATGTAATGATCTTCAATTATTTCTCTCCTTTCACGACGTTCTTCATTTGGATTTTGTATTTCTTCTCGATTTCTTTCTCTAATATTTACCATAGGCAAATTTCGTCTCACTTCACTTCTAATTGATCTTGAGCTTGATCTTGTAGTACTTCTTGATCTTCTATTCTGTAATCTCATGTTTTCCATCCTCAATTCATGATTTTGCCTTGTCATATTTGCACGTTCTTCCGCTTCTAATCTCCTTTCTTCATGTATCCTTTGCCTTAATGCCTATAATGCTCCAATTTCTTCATTTTCATGGATTACTCTTCCAACTGCTTCTAGGTTTCTTTCTTCTTGTTTACCATTTGATAATTGTTGTTCTTCTTCCACCTCTTCTGTTGAATCTGATCGCCACGTGTGTATACTCACTCTGTCATAATCTATAGTTCTATTTGGCGTTGGTGTACGTTGAATTGATTGTTGAACTTGATTATCTCTATTGTTTCTTATGTTCATTCTTGAAGATTCCCCAATTTCATTTCTTTCTTCTCCAGCAAGCCTCTTGCTCATTCTAACAGTTGTTGGTTGTCTTGAAGCATTTCTTCTTCTAGCCATCTTTTCAATCTTAATGAACTGTTGAAAACTGTGTAAAATTCTTCACCAATTACCCCAAATTCCTTCAAATCACAATTCAATCACCTCCCTGTTTCTAGCGCCATTATGTAGTTGCAGGAAATCCTACAATACACCCCTCACAAGAATTCATAACAATCAACACATTTTTTAAGATCAATAACGACACTTTTTATTAATTGAATCTAGAAATTTTACAAGAAGGAAATGAAATCAACAATACAACACTGTTTTGGACTTTCTCTCTCCTCAAAACTTTCTCAACACTCCAAAAATTATCTCTCTTCCTTACGCCTGATCGGCTCCTTATATAGTGTATTACATAGTGGATGACAGCTAATCTATCCTTTATTTTCGGATCTGATTTGCGGTGTTTCGCAAGCTTACACATGTTAATTTCGCAAACATCCTAAATTTCACTAGATCATCACACTTTTCTCATGTTTACGCTATCGTCATCTATTATGTCATTTCTGAAATCACTCTGCGACGTCTTCGCAATGTTGTTGATGAAGATTTCACAAGTATGTTGTTGTTGCGATATTCTGATCCTACACTACCAACGGGTTGCGCTAGAGCTTCTCAATCCCAAAGAAGACTTTAAATTGAGCGGCCGTAAGAGATTTCACCTAATTAGATTACTCTTCTCTCCGATAGGCAGCTTCACTAGTAACAGTACAACATAGGAAGTTTACTGTCACGAAGGATTAGTTTGCTAGAAATGCAAACTCAAAGTATTTATTAACAATGAAGTTTGGACACCAACGAATTTCCAAAACCGAAAAGATTCTCAAGATATTTTTCCATATTAACCCAAATTCGTCTTTCATAATTCATGTGAATGCACTGTCCAAATATAATGATCGAAATCTCCTTGGAAAATCTTTAACTAGCAAATGCACATTACTAATTCTTATTTTCCATATATAATTAAAAACCTTAATTAAAAGATTCTTAACTTATTTAAATTCGATCTTGGGATTTACTTCCTTCTTAGTTGTTAAGGAATATCTTTGAACAATAAAAGAATACACATTAATGCGCGTGTTCAAAGTGTGTCGGCATCTTACTCTTGCAAGTTCTTTTTCGTACTTACTCACTTGAAAACGATTTACCACACATACAAACAAGTTCAGAATTGGTCCATCTGACTTTCAAGAACTAAATGATTGATCAAGTAACACTCAATCACAAACCATGGGTGTAACGGTTCTACCAAAACAAGTTTCGGTTCTACCTCCATGTGAGTATTGTGCATAGTCACACTAGCTTACCAAATATACGGCTCACTAGTTACTAGGATTGGTTCCCCACATATATTTGGTATCTAACTTGTATGCATTGCACATGTCCATAGGATCGGTTCCCCCTTTCCTAAAAACACGTTGCACATGTTCATAGGATCGGTTCCCCTTTCTTCTATAAACCTTGATGCACCTCATACAAGGATCGGTTCCCCTTTCCCAAATTTGGTCAGATACTCACAAACCCGATCATACCCCAAGTGATTACTTAAGATCGGTTTCACTAATAAAAGTCATACCAATACATAAGTCAGTCCTCATGTGAATAGTTTTACCAAGAACACAAACAAGTCATGAGCGGTTATACTAATCACACATATTGGTCGTTCATAAGATTTGCAATGAAGAACATCCCCAATAACGCCTGGCGATTTCCTTTTCGGTTCACAACACATATCATGAACTTACTTCCTTAAAACACATGTAAAAAAATTATTTCCTAGGATGAAATCCTCACCTCATACCCATACATAATCTCAATAGCATTCATACGATTATGTCGATGTCTCATATACAAAGTTTAATGGTTAAGTAAGAAACTTCATATTGTATTCCTTAATACTATGTCTATCTAGAGTGTTTATGCTTCGTAGTTTTATGTTTTCAATATGCACGACTTGAAAGATACATTAGGGATCGAAACAGTTCAAGTCAAATATAACTAACCTCAAGTGGAAGGATGATGTTGTGGTTGTAGATCCGTACTTCGTCACTTCTTCAAGTCTTCGCAATACTTGTAATGTCTCACCCTAATACTTTCAAGCTAACTTATACGAAGTTGACTCTAGTACATTTAAATCAAGCGACTCTTAAATGAGTTTTGGCTCACTAAAATATGACAACCAAACTTGACATACCAACGCTTGGTGGGTTCAACCGAGCAATGCTCTAACAAGTAGCATATTAATCCAATAATGGCGTCAAATCCTATTCTGAATATGAATAATGCCATGTATATTTCATAAAAGATGGGTATATTTGCGCACATGAAATAAAGAGGTTTCCACTAGGGAAAGCCTCAAAATTTGACTATATATACATACTTAGAATAGCTTTAGGACTACTGGGTCCATCAATTGAATACACTTTATTCATTCTCTTGCGGAAGACAAAATGTATTGATATAAATTCAATAATCCTGCTGTCGGGTTAGGGATTTTTATTACAATCCTACCATTAAGTCAAGGCCAATTTACTACAAATGCTCTTGTCAAAAACTCACCATCAACAAGGTTGGAGTTGGTAAGTTGGATATGGTTTGAAATTGAGAAGGTTAGAGACCTTTGTTAATTTCTTTCCACGAGAAAAGAAGAATTTTAAGTGGACATGATAAGGTCCACATGAATTTGGTGACTGCGAGGGTATTCTGCCGAGGTAGCCCCTTAGGAATTTGTACCCAAAAGAAGTAGTGTATTTTATAAATTTCGAATGCAGATAGATAATCATGTCCTGGAGGTTATCATTGGCGAGGTGAATTTTATGATTTTTTTGGCTGCATGTGGGCGTAGGTTGTTTAGTTTATCATGTATCCAACTATGAGATAGATGCTCAATGATATCTGCCATAATCTGAAATTGGTAACATTATGCAGGATCAAATTTTGGAAAGTCTGGGATCCATTTAGGCTAGATAGGGATTGTTAAACCCAAATGACATTAGTAGTTATTGAGATTGGTGACAAATATAGTAAATTTTCTGCAAATAATCGTTGAGAAAGTATTTATGTTCTACTAAATCCCATTTACATTTAAATCAATCCTTTTAGACAATTAGCAAACTAAAATTTATTAAAACAAAAACTCAGATTGGAAGAAATAATAAAACCTAAAATTACAGAAATATCAACAAGTAATGGGTCTTTTATTACCTCGATGAAAATATTGGTTTTTCTAGGGTGCTTGGGAGAACTATCATATTTAAATACCTCAGTAAATGTTTAAGACACTACTGAGGAGAACTGTCATATTTAAATACTTCAGTAAACCTCTCTTCTCTCCCTCCTCTCTCTCACTCCTTCTTTTTCAACAAAATTATCACCAACAACCATGCTCTGCTCAGACCTGGTCCATTTTGGACCGGATCTGAGCAGATTTCTTTACTATTCCTTACTTTTTATGTTAGTTTGTTGTTTCAGATTTGTAAAATGTATATGGTTAGATCAGGTCATATGTAAGTCCATTCCATCTGTATTAGAGTCCAATACACCTTGTATCCATATAACACATTATAAATGAAATAACGGAGGTCTAAGAACCTTACCTAATATTTCGATTAGCAATTTGTATGGACAACTCCGAGTTGTTTTCTAGAGAATCAACTAGACTCAATCAATATAAAATACTCAAGGAGTTATTATCTCAATCTCTCAATTTGATTTACTCAAGCAAATGTGATTCGCGAGTCTAATCAAAGAGATGTTAACAAAGACCAATATCCAAGTGTCAATAAATTTAAATCAACAAGCAATAAGGTCGGATATTCAAATTGATTGAACAACGCACAACCTGTATTATTTCAATTATATAACAAAATATAATGCGGAATAGAAATAACACAGACACCAGAATTTTGCTAACAAGGAAACCGCAAATTCAAAAAAACCCCGGGACCTAGTCCAGATTAAATATACACTGTATTAAGCCACTACATACACTAGCCTTCTCCAAATTAACTTCGGTCTGGACTGTAGCTGAACCCCAATCAATCTCACACTGATCCAAGGTATAGTTATGCTCTTAAGCCTCTGATCCCAGCAGGATACTGCGCACATGATTCCCTTAGCTAATTTCATAACCAAGAGTTTCTACGACCCAAAGTCGAAGATTTTAGCAAACAAATCTGTCTCACATAGAAAAGTATACAAGATAGATAAATCCGTCACCCACGAATAAACTATGAGTTTTGTTCCGTCTTTTGATAAATCAAGGTGAACAAGAACCAATCAATAAAACTAGACTTATATTCCCGGAGAATAGCTCAGTTTTATCAATCACCTCACAATAGTCTTAATCGACGCAGCGAAAAAAGATATTGTGGAATCACAAACGATGAGACGAAGATGTTTGTGATTACTTTTATATCTTGCCTATCGGAGATAGAAATCTCAAGCCAATTATTACAATTGTACTCGTACGATATAAACAGCAAGATCAGATCAGAAACTACAAGAAAAGTAGTATCGGTCTGGCTTCACAATCCCAATGAATTCTTTAAGTCGTTAACCTGCTTTTAGAAGAAGAAAACCAAAGGTTAAAGGGGAATTGACTCTATCTTAGCAAACTAGTATCACACAGAATGTGTGGGGATTAAGTTTCCCAGTTGCTAGAGTTCTCACTTATATAGTCTTTCAAATCAGGGTTGGCAATCAATGTTAGCTTAGTAACAAAGCATTCAATATTCACCATTAGATGAAAACCTGATTAGATACAAGCTAATATCTCTCAACCGTTAGATCGAAAACTTAGCTTGCCATACACACATGTACTTGAAGATTTTGGGTTTGTGTAACCATACCCAAACGTGTACAATAGTTGGTTCAATATTAGTCAACCAAATGGTTAGCCAAATGATAACTTTCATATCAACCATATTCTTCTTCACCATAACTAGTCCAAATGACTCAAATGAACTAGTTAGAGAGTTTTTCAATTGCTATGAGATCTTATGTACTACACAAGACACAATTTAAGCAAAAACGATGTGATTCACTCGAATCAATTCATAAACTATAAAGCCACGGTTTGCAATAGCATTCCTTAGATAATTTAGATAGTTCACGAACATCGTTTTTAGACATAACCACTCAAGTTCGCGGACTGGTTTCGCGAACTCAATTAACCGGTTGGAGTTCACAAACTCCAGCAGAAATTCTCGGGTTTGAGAACTTCTGTCAGTTCGCGGACTGAAACCGAGATACAACACCAGCAGAAATTCTCGGGTTCGAGAACTATGCACGTTCGCGGACTAAGTTCGTGGACTGGGTTGACTGCTCAAGTTCCGGTTTGAACTTGATCAACAAAGTTCGCAAACTTCGGTTCAAGTGCTAAGGACTTATACATATATGTTTTACCACCACAATATTTATATCTCCCAGTAGTTATATTGCCTAAACTCTCATTTCAATCATTGAAACATTCTCAGAGGACGTCATATAGTTGTTATTCACAAACTAGTTTTCGTCAGAGCAATTTCCAAAGTGATAGAAACATAACATGACTTTCGTCACTAGTCAAAGATGAACTTGGCTAAAGCAAAATATTTACCATCACACATTTCGAGAAATAGATAAGCGAGATATACTCAGCTCGAAATGTCACATGTGTATATTCTTAGTCTATATAGTAAAACGACTTTTGTCTCAAGATAGGAGATAAAGTAGATAGACTTGTGAGTGATAGATAGGTTCAAGTCTCCACATACATTTTAGTCGATGAAGATCCACTGGTTCCTTGAGTAGTCCTTCGTCTTGTATGATGATCACCATGGAGTTCTTGAGCTCAATTACACTTTCTATCCTAGTCCGAGACCTTAGCTATAGTAGACTAGGAATCAATACTTTAAAGTTTTGATCACTAACATTGACAAACATGCTTGAGATAGCAATGCATGCGAGTTCGACCGAGCAATGCTCTAACAATCTCCCCCTTTGTCAATTTTAGCGGCAAAACTATTAATACATATGGAATACAAAAAATATATAAATAAACTTTGTAGCTCCTATTCCACATGTCTAATCTTCAATAATACTCGAAATCTTCGTCACTTCCAAGTAGTCCAATGATCCCAAAGGTTGTAAGTTTAGCATCATCATTGTTGAAAATACGTAGATATAACAATGAGAAAAGCATCGGTTCTTAATCATTGTTATACAATGTCATAGTATTATTACACAGCGTCAAAGTCCAATTGCATCACAACTTCAACAACAATACTATGGTGATACTTCACTCCCCCTTAATAAATACTCCATCTCATGTGGAAACCACTCTCCCTTACATAATGATCCGAAAACCATATGTATTTGTAGTGTGAACTACATATTAATTCTCCCCCTTTTTGTCAATAAAATTATCAAAGGTACAATAACGGGATCCTAATGAAATTTTCGTAAGAGACATTTCATGACCAAGAGTAAATGTATATCATCTTGTTTAGATGCAATCGTAAAGCTGAAGCTAAATGCATTCATCAAGGATTTCATAAAGATACAAGATAACCCCTATAATATTCCACAGCCGCACTCCCCACAAAGATTTGGCAATTAAGCACAAGTTCAAAAGAACTCTCCCCCATAATATGTCATTCCCTAAGGAACAACAAGAGCGACTTAATTTCAAAAAGAAAAGAAGGATTTCTTTTGACTCAACAAATTATATACAAATATGAATTTGGAATCCAACAAGAAATATTCAATCAAATTAACCAAAGCGAACCAAGATTAATTTGACTGAATATGCTCAACAAAAGTAAACTTATGGAGACTTAATAAGTCAATTATATTGATGACAAGAAAACTCGCTAATAATCTAATTGTCATACTCAACCAAACTAATTACAAGAGTAATCAATTTAATTGGCCACACTCGACATAATAAAATCTATGGAGCAATGACTAAATTAATCAAGAAAAACCAACCCAGTCAAAAGAGATGCTCAACATAAGAAATTTATGGAGTGCTAACTAAATAACCATACTAGATGATTGATTTAGTTCAGTTGGTCTCAACATAAGATATTATGGAATCCCGACTAAGATTATCATAAGACATGACAACCTTAACCGTACATGTACTCAACATAACAAAACTTATGGAATATAAACTAAATAACCACACAAGTTGATTAATTTAGTTCTTAATGCTCATCATATAGCATCTCATGGAACAACCAACCATGCTAATAAGGAATCGACTTAGTTGTATCGTGCTCAACATAAGATACACAATGGATCCTTCACAGTAATAATAATATGGATCAATAAAGCTCTATACCGTGGATAATACAAGGATTCATTATATGTTTCCATCACCATTTGCACAATGAAATACAATAGACATAATCCTTGAATCACAAAAGATTTTGACCTACCTTACATCAATAATTGACAATATAGGCTTAACATTTGTGTTTGTCAAAAGTCTATTCATCCTTTTACCAATATTTGCATATCAATTCACGAACGACTTTACTTTTGACAAAATATGGGATAATCAAGTTCATGGACGTAAACACACATATCCCATCAAAATATTGTAATATATAAAACCAAAAAGATTAATACTGCAACCATCATCTTCCAAAAAAATTTAGAATTTAAACCAATAAATCTAGAAACAAGAAGATGAAAAACATTGGATATAGCTATGTGTAATCACAATAATAGCTATTCCAAAACACTAGTTATTCTTCTAAACAAAATAGAAACAATAGAAGATTTACTAGATATTAAGACCTTTGAAGAATTCATTATCGTCCCAGAACTCCTTGTCGTCAACAACCATGGGAACATAAGGTTCATTAAGAAAGGATTTTATATCAATGAACCTTCTTAGTTGTTGTTGTCGAACCAGGGCCTTATGAATCTCATGAGTCTTATACACAAAAGCCTTTATGTGTTGAATCTCCTTTTGCATCTCCTTCAACACTTCAAGAACATCAGAAAACTTCTGAGAATTTAAAGGAACAACTCTTGGCTTCCTCATATTCCTTTTTCTTTTTCTTTTCAAGGTTGGAGGCAATGGAGATTTTTATTTTTCCTTCATGATTGATGGCTTAACAATCATATTACCTTCTTTTTCATCAGTAGACATCATTCTTGGAGCGTCCATAAGCGTATAGGTTTGTGAGAGGATTTCACAATTAGCTCAACAAGTAGTCTTAAGATAAATAGAGGTTTTAGAGAAGGAAAAGGAATGTAGGGTTCGAAACCTAAAACAGGTTTGTGGATGATCAACTCTTATCCCTATAAAGAGTAGAATTGTCGATAGTACCCTTTCTTCTTGTTTGATAGACAAAAGGAATATACTTCTAAGAAAAGAGAGAGAAAATCTTTTCCTAAAGCCTGAGAGGTACACAATCATTGTCTCTTTTGATCAGGCACATGAGACAAGATTTTAAGAATAACACAATCAAGTTGCATTGTGGTGAACTATAATTTGTCCACCAATTTCCTCTTGTGGAAAATCCACAGACTTCTGTCTATCAAAACAGTTTGACAATACTTTCTTCTCAAATGGTCTTGATTTTTCCTTGGAAATTAACTTATTAGACGAAGATAAAATCTTATATACCTCTGCGGTCTTCTGAGCAAGTTTAAGATTTCTTGCTAGATGATTTGCTCTTCGTTGAAGTTTGTTGATGTGTCTTTGCTTGTGTTTGAACTTATAACACTTTGAGAGTTCATGACCTTTTAATGAACAATAATAGCACGTCACACTTGGATAGTAATCAGGCTTCTGAAATGTGCAAGAATCTAGGCACATAGTGGATCCTGAAACATTATAAACAGAGTTTCCAAGAAAAGGGTCAACTTTTTCTTCCAGAATGGTTGGACTATCTTCTGAAAGAATATCAAAATTGATATGTGTATTGCTACAATTATCAAAATTAATATTTTCACCAAGAAGTAAAACACTTGATTTCCCATCTTCATTAGAGTTATAGCTGTCAGACATTTCATCAAGAGTTGATGCAAGACCTTTGTTCCCAGTGAACTTTCTACGATTTGGACACTCGTTTGAAAAATGACTAAATACCTTACACTTAAAGCACTGAGGCATATCCTTATCACCAGTTTCATCAATATCCCCGTTTTTAGGAGGAACACGATTATGAGGTTTGACTGATGCCTTAGGCTTATCTCTGGAGAACCATTTACTTCTCTTCAACAGAAGATCCCTAAACTGTCTTGTGATCATCGAGACTGATTTGTCAAGATCTTCATCGGATGAGTCTGTCCCAGAGTGATCATCTTCAGAGATATACACTTTTTTAATTTTATCAAGTAATTTAGTGTCCTTTAGTGCTTTGAACGCAACATATTAGATTTGGATGAATGTTCATGATCAAAAATCTTAAGCTTTCCAACCAGTGTATTTCTGGAGAGATTATCTAGGTTATTTCCCTCAACGATGGCATGCTTCTTAGCATCGTATCTAGATGGCAGTGATCTGAGAATTTTCATCACAATGTCCTTTTCAGGAATAGTCTTACTCAATGCAAAAGATGCATTAACAATTTCAGACACTTTGTGATTAAACTCATCAAATGTTTCTTCATCTGCCATACAAAGTTTCTCCTAATCGGAACTAAGGTTTTGAAGCCTAGCTTCCTTTTCACCGGTGTTTCCTTCAAATACACTTGCTAAGATATCCCAAGCTTCTTGCGACTTAGTGCAATTAGACACATGACGCTGAAGGTTTGGGGTAATGGCATGTATGATTGCATTCAAACCGTCAGAGTTTTGCTTTGCAGCAAGAATCTATGCAAGACTGTATTCAGCAATATTCTTAGGAACATTTACACCTCCAACTACCTCAACGGGAGCATTATATCCATTAACAACATATACCCATGATTGGAAATCACGTGCTTGAAGAAAAGCGCGCATAAAAATTTTCCACCATAAGTAATTAGAGTCATCGAAGACTGGTGGTACGTTTATTGATATAGCACTTATGTCCATAGAGTCAGATCGCCACAAACACAGACTTATGAGGTCTTGAACGTGTTTTCTTGCTTTGATACCAATTGAAAAAGCGGGGGTCTAACAACCTCACCCAATATTCCGATTAGCAATCTGTATGGACAACTCCGAGTTATTTCTAGAGAATCAACTAGACACAATCAATAAAAAAAACTCAAGGAGTTATTATCTCAATCTCTCAATTTGATTTACTCAAGCAAATGTGATTCGCGAGTCTAATCAAAGAGATATAACTAGGATGGTACCAAAGACCAATATCCAAGTGTCAATCAATTTAAATAAATAACCAATAAGGTCGGATATTCTAATTGATTGAACAACGCACAACCTGTATTATTTCAATTATATAACAAAATATAATGCGGAAAAGAAATAACACAGACACCAGAATTTTATTAACGAGGAAACCAAAAATACAGAAAAACCCTGGGACCTAGTCCAGTTTAAACATACAATTTATTAAGCCGCTACAGACACTAGCCTACTCCAAATTAACTTCGGTCTGGACTATAGTTGAACCCCAATTAATCTCACACTAATCCAAGGTACTGTTATGCTCCTACGCCTATGATCCCAACAAGATACTGCATACTTGATTACCTTAGTTGATCTCACCCACAACCAAGAGTTGCTACAACCCAAAGTCGAAGACTTTAGCAAACAAATCTGTCTCACACAAAAAAGTCTACAAGATAGATAAATCCGTCTCCCATGAATAAACCTATGAGTTTTGTTCTGTATTTTGATAAATCAAGGTGAACAGGAACCAATCAATAAAACCAGACTTATATTCCCGAAGAACAACTCAGTTTTATCAATCACCTCACAATAGTCTTAATCGACGCAGCGAAAAAAGATATTGTGAAATCACAAACGATGAGACGAAGATGTTTGTGATTACTTTTATATCTTGCCTATCGGAGATAGAAATCTCAAGCCAATTATTACAATTGTAATCGTATGATAGAAACAACAAGATCAGACCACACAACTATAAGAAAAGTAGTATCGGTCTGGCTTCACAATCCCAATGAAGTCTTTAAGTCGTTAACCTGGTTTTAGAAGAAGAAAACCAAAGGTTAAAGAAGAATCAACTCTAGCTTAGAAAACTAGTATCACACAGAATGTGTGGGGATTAGGTTTTCTAGTTGCTAGAGTTCTCCCTTATATAGTCTTTCAAATCCGGGTTTGCAATCAATGTTAGCTTAGTAACAAAGTATTCAATATTCACCATTAGATGAAAACCTGACTAGATACAAGCTAATATCTCTCAACCGTTAGATCGAAAACTTAGCTTGACATACACACATGTACTTGACGATTTTTGGTTTGTGTAACCATACCCAAACGTGTACAATAGTTGGTTCAATATTAGTCAACCAAATAGTTAGCCAAATGATAACTTTCATATCAACCATATTCTTCTTCACCATAACTAGTCCAAATGACTCAAATGAACTAGTTAGAGAGTTGTTGAATTGCTATGAGATCTTATGTAATACACAAGACACAATTGAAGCAAAAATGATGTGATTCACTCGAATAAATTCATGAACTATAAAGCCACGGTTTGCAATAGCCTTCCTTAGATAATTTAGATAAGTTCACGAACATCATTTTTAGACATAGCCACTCAAATTCGCGGATTGGGTTCGCGGACTCAATTAACCGGTTGGAGTTCACAAACTCCAGCAGAAATTCTCGGGTTCGAGAACTTCCGTCAGTTCGCGGACAGAAACCGAGCTACAACTCCAGCATAAATTCTCGGGTTGGAGAACTACGCACGTTTGTGGACTGAGTTCGCGGACTGGGTTGACTGCTCAAGTTCCGGTTTTCACTTGTTCAACAAAGTTCGCAAACTTTGGTTCAAGTTCTAAGGACTTGTAGTTTCAGGAAATCCTATACTACACCCTTCACAAGAATTCACAATAATCAACACATATTTGAAGATTAGAAACAACACTTTATTATTTGATTCTCAGAAATGTTTACAATAAATAGAAGAAATCAAGAATACAACCGTTCTCTTGGATTTTCTCTCTCCTCAAAACTTTCTTAACACTCAAAAATTCATCTCTCTTTTCTGAATCTACTGGGTCTCTTTATATAGGGTAGTTACATAATGGATGATAGCTAAGTTGTCCTTTAATTTCGGATTTGACTCGCGGTATTATCGCAACAATTATAATGTCAGTCCTCGCATGTGTTGTAATCCTCGTAGGATCATCATACTCTTCTCATGTTTCAGCTATCGTCATCTGCTACATCACTTTTTCAGTTATTCTGCAACGCTCGCAGTATGTTGTTGAAGAACTCGCAGACGAATTCGCAGAAGTGTTGTAAATCTCGCAAGAATAGTATCATGGCGATATTATGGTCCTACATCTTGCCTCTTCTCATTCCTTTTCTGCGAAGGAGAAAAGATCATGAGAAATAAAATGCTGCAACTATTCATCTTTTCACATTCTTCTGTTCTGACACGTTTCTGCATCCTTTGCCAGATTTTTTACACGTATTTTTCTCCCATTCAATTCCTGACACGTCCTTTTCAACCGCTACATTTCAACCGTTCATGTCTTTTCTTCGCATTGAATACATTTATCTTCTCGAGAATCTTTGCCTTATATAAATACTTCCTCCATTCTTTTCTTTCCTTCTTTTTACTTTCTCTTTCATTTCTCTGTAATTTTACGATTCTTCCGTGAATTACGGATCTGCTACTGTTGTAATTTTTTTCTTTCGATATTTTACTCTTTCAATCTTCATTCCCATACTAATAAAATGCCTCCAGCTGGTCGTAAATATCTGAAATCCTTTGAGAAAATTCAAGAAAAACTGCATAACATAGGTTTTACTTTATCTACCATTGCTGATCAAAACCCTAAGGCTGAGCTTTCTGTAAAATTATTTTCTGATCATCCATGTAATGGCGAGAAAATTATAGTCTCGCTAGGTCAACTTGAAGCTGATATTCCTATTCCTCTCTATGACCCTGAGCTTCCTTTATTCTATGAAATACTCTCTCATGAGAAGTTCTCGCGGGAGGTATATCAGTTGTGTGGGGATTGCATTCTTTTAATGCTTAAGTATGCTACTCGCGATGCTGGTAAAGAATCTCGCTACCCTGATACCGCGAAGAATCCTAAATTCAAAGATGTTCCAATTGTTCCTGCAAAGTACACTGTAGAGAAATTCTTCGCAAAATATGACATAATCCATATGAGAAGGGATACCACTTGTTGGGGTGTCCGCTTACAAAAGAAGGATGATGTTTCTGAAGACAAAGATCTTATGTTGGACATTGATTGGCATACGGGAAACAATACATCCCCTCGCCTTTCCAGTGATGACAAATGGTATATTCTTCCCTTATTGTTAGAAGGTCCATATATTTTGGTTCTCATACTTTACCCGCGAGTCTCGCAAATTACCAACCATGGGTGTTCTGCTGGCCTGAAAAGAATAAGGAGGTATATTCCCGAATTTTTACTTATTTCTATATTCTATTTTCTATATTCCCGAAATACTTTGACTACTCCAATATTTCCAGATTAATAGATTGAAGGCTAATTACAAGAAGTCAGGGAAACCTAGTACTTTATTATAGAGGTGTAAAACGTGCCAGCCCGGCACAGCCCGGCACACGAAGTTGCGTGATTCATGTGCCATGTGCCGTGCTGTGCTGTGCCAACGATTTAAACGTGCTGTACCGTGATGTGCTTTACTAGTCAAAAGCTAGGCACAGCACAGCCCACGGGCACAGCACACGAATAAACGTGCCGTGCTGTGCCGTGCTAGCACACGTGCTATAAACAATTTGAAATCACTTAATGTATACATTAAGTCGGGCATTATCACAAGAATTTAATTAGACAACATACCATTTGATATTATTTCAAGTAAAATTAACAAGTTTATTCAATAAAAATAAATAGTCCATCAAATATAAAATTTGATTATCGTCATGTAAATTAATGTTCTAGTTAAATATAGATGACGATATTATAACAACGATATTGAAATATATTTTCCAAATATTAAGATATTATATGTGTTGTTATAAATAAGTCAGTATAAAATGTTAAAAACTAGCTAGAATAGTGACTCTTTTGTGAAATATACAAAAAATGTGATGTATTATGCCTTGTTATATGGTGTACTTATACATATTATGATGTGCTTTCTTAACGTGCTGTGCTGGGCTGTGCCACGTGCTTATCCGTGCCGCGTGCTGTGCTGTGCTACTGTGCCAATTATTCAAACCCGGCTAAGTCACGTGCTGGGCTGGGCTGTGCTCAAATTTTAGCGTGCTGTGCTGGCCTGTGCTCGTGCTGGCACATCCCACTTTACACCTCTACTTTATTAGCTCTCAAATCACTCATAGATGAGGTAAGAAATATTCCTTTATGATTCTTAACAATATATTGTTGCCTCTATTTCTTACATTTATCTGTGTTTGAAGGTTATTGAAGAAATAAAACCTGTGAAGATCGCGAAGACTAAGGGGAAAAGCAAAGGTTCTTCTCGCAAGGATAAATCTACTGTTCTTCTCAAAGAGAAATCCACTGTTCCTCTTTCAAAGAAAAGAAGAATACAATCTACTTCCCCTTCATCATATCAATCTAATGAAGAAAGTTCTCATGATGATACTGATAATGATGATGATTTTGATGCTGATATCCCTCCCGTGAGGGAATCCTCCCAACTTGAGTCTTCTATGTCTCAGCTATCCAACATATTTTAAGATACTATGCTTGGTATGGGGAATGATGCTCTTAGAGACACATGCCAATCTCTCGCAAAGGTCTATGATGCTTCCATATTAGTAGACAATGAATCTCTTCAAGGAGTTTCAAGATCAGTGACTCCCAGCCACTTAAATTCACTAAGCATTTTGGTATGTTCTCATTTCTTCGCCATATTTGTATAATTTCATTTCTTCGCAGGATTTTAATTTATGATTTTCTTGATAATTTTTTGTTTTCCCTTGCAGGATGGAAGAGCTTCTTTTGTTGTTTCCTCAGACTTGGAGAAAAGGTGTGCATCCTTTCACAAGAAGAACACAGTTCTTCGCAAGAAGAATGAGGAGTTAGAATATGAGTTTGCTAATCTCCGCGAGAAGGACGGACAGATGGAATCTGAACTTGTTAGTCTTCACGAGAAAAATAAATAATTAGAATCTGCCTCTGCTGATCTTGGCAAGAAGAATAAACAACTAGAGAAGGATCTTTCTCATCAACTACTCAAAGTATCCAATCTTGAAAGTTCCAATAAACAACTCTTAGGTATGAGAATTTTCCTCTTTTCTTTCATATTTCTACTTTCCATTACTCCTTCTTATTTGATTTACCATTCTCGCAGACATTTATGGTCTCTCTGATGAGGCTTCAACCCTTCATTCTTTTCCTGAACCAATAGATGATGATGCTCTTCTAGAGCTTCTCAATGACACTTTGAATAATCCCTCCAATGATAGAATTAATTCTCTTTCCATAGATGAACTCAGGTCTAAGCTTCGCCTCTTAGAAATTGACCATAGATCTTGTTTATACATGGCTAACAAATTCAAACGCTTCTACCACAATTCTAAGGAAGAGATTAAAATTTTAAGGGCCAAGAACAGTGATCTCTCAGATGACAAAGATCGTATATCTAGACAAGGAGCTCAAACTTTAGCGGATTTTCATAAAACCCTTCTTGAATTCCAAATTGAAAGAGATAGACTTATCTGCGAGAAAAAGGTTCTTGTTGAAAAGGAAAACCAAATTCGTTCCCATTTTCTTAATAATAATGATGATGAATTTTCCTGGGCTGCGAAGATTCTTGACAACGCCAGAACTAACTTAGGTGTAGATGTTAGTCTTCATGTTGAACAAGCGACCTTAATTAGAGATATGATTTCTGAAAGAGAAGGTTGTTAACTGTTCTTCCTCATTAATTTCTTGTCTTTATAGGTTTTTGCAAAATTTTCAACTTGTTGTTATATACTCGCAGGAGCTAAGAAGAGATATTCTGAAAGAATTGGAGAACTTGAAGCCGACAAGGGTGAACTCGCAAAGACTCTTGCTTCTCGCAATGAAAAATATTCAAGATTGAAAGACCAATTAAAGATCACTGCTGCAAATTTTAGAAATATCCTTGTTGGTGTTCGCAATGACTCCGTCAAGAGGGTATGTGATGATCATAAGATTTCTCAATATTTGTATCCTTGCCTCGTGGAAGAAGTTCCAACGAATACTCCAAACCTTGTTATCTCTGACAGTGAATCCGAAGAATCTGGTGAAGATGAAGGATATAGTGAAGATGATGGTAAAGACGAAGAAGGAGAAAAATCTGGCGAGGATAATGATGGATCTAACTAGTTTTGTTTCTCCTTTTTAATCTCCTTGTAATATTTGTACATTTATCTCCTTCTTCTTGTGATTTTGCTGCGAATTTCTCCAGCTTCTAAGGTTCCTTGATGTATAGATTTCTTTTGCTTCTATCTGTATAAATTAGAGAACAATTTTTTTTTGCAATATGATTAATCAACATGATTATTAATTTTTAACTATCTGCGTAAATCTATCATATAAAGATGAATAATAATTTTATCATTCTGTTCATTCCCATACTTTCCTCTGTTATTCATCTGCAATATGAAAGATTGAGCAGATTAATGTTGAATAAAATATGTTTGTAAATTTTGCCTCAACCTCTGCGTAAATAGCGTAGGTCATGTCTGCATAATCTCATGATCTCTTATGGTCTTATTTTTCCTTCCTAGTTAAAGGTCTTATTTAGCCACTTTTTATTTTTGGCGACAAAATCGCAGGACGTCCTTACATTCGCATGTAAAAACCCATTGATCTTGTCTTATCCTTGTTTTTTAAATTTATTGTGACAATATGATAGGCCTAAGTTCTCTTGCAAGAACAAAGCCCCATGACATTGCCGTCTTGCGATGAAATCGCATGAAGTTTTTACACTTTCATGTAAAAACCCATTGATCTCATCTTAACTTTTTCTCATGGATTGTTGCCTCTGTAAGGTATTTTTCACGCGACAATATGACATGCCTAAATGTTCTTTCGAACGTGAAGCCCCATGACATTGCCGTCTTTAGACACTTATCAGCTCCTTAATGGATGGTGCCGCCCTTATCTTCCCCCTGATTTCCCCTTCAAGGAGGTGACATCAGCCATACAAGACTAGATCCTCCCATCCGGTCTTAACAACAACCAGTTTTTTTCGCAACCTATTATCCCTTTTGCCAATATGGCTTATGGTTACGAGACTGCACCCTAAGTGGGGTTTTCTTCGGGCCGAATGCATTATAGTCAAGACTTGCCGAGAATGGCCAGGGTAGTTTCGTACACCCCGGGCACTCTTGGATCAACCGTGTACCTCGGTGCCTTAATCATATTTTGCACTCCTTAGGAGAGACCCTCAGTCGTCCAACTGTTAATATATATATATATAGTTGGAAATACAAGGTATCTCTCCTGGATGGGTTTTCAATAACCCCAATCTCCATGACTCAGGTTCCAGCAGCGGTATAACCTTATCCATGAGTCATGCAAAGAGATACCCCGTCATATGACGTACTTTAGGTCTTACATTTGCCTCTTGCGAAATTGTATCCGCGAACTAAGGTGTACGCCATAAAGGTTCGTCCCGTTCTTATATGTCATTATTCTTTGATTATCTCTTTTTTGCATTTCAGCTCTTGTATGATTTTTCAATTTCATCTTTTTCATTGAAACGAAATATTCTTTTGAAACACTTTCTTCAACAAATAATTCATACATTTCTTAAGTTTCACAATTTGAGAAATTTTACCTTTCTACTTACTACTTTCTGCTTCTGCCTTTTTGTTGCGCTTTGCTATTTTATTTCCATCTGCGAGGCGCTCGCCGTCAATTGTTTTTAGTGCGTGTTGACTTTGCAGCACTCCATCTTCTCGCCATTCTATTGTATCAACCATTAATTTGTCACTTCTTTGCTTCTGTTTGATGTTATGCTTCCAATTTCTATTCCTTGCAGCTCTTTCTTCGCAAGATTCCATGTCAATTTCATAGCACTTCTTTCCCTCAATCCAATCTCCATTTATAACTCCAACACCACTGGGATGAGGAAACTTAATGCACTGGTGATAAGTTGACGCTACTCCTAGAATCCCATATAACCATGGCCGGCCAATTAAGGTGTTATATGGCGATTCTATGTCAACAACACAAAATTGAACTTTAGAAGATAGCCCCTTTAATATAATCCGCATGGTAATCTCCTCTTTTGGATTGTTGGCGGTACTATTGAAACCATAGATGTTATAGGTTGACGGTATCAGATCCTCATCTATTCCTCTCATTGTTTTTTAAGTATGATAAAACAATATATCCACTGATCTTCCAGTGTCAATTAAAACTCTGTTAATGGCCCAAAAATCTTCAAATTTATCATCCTCATTTTCTTCTTCATCTCCCTCTTCTTTTTGTTTTGGGTTTATTTCTAATCTTACCACTAGCGGATTATCATGCATTTCGCCAGGCTCAGGTACTTCTTGCGCAGTGAAAGAAATAGTTTGCTTTTGCCACTTCTCTAATGGCGAGGCTCTCGCAATATTCATTATCTCTCTTCCATCTGTGTATCTCGCGAAGACTCTGTTTAGAACATTGTCGTGGAAATCCTCAATAGTCTTATATGAATGTATGATGGAATTACAAAATAGATTCTTCGCTTTGGCTCCAACTTCTATCACAAATGTTTCTGCTCCTCTTGCAGTATTCACTCTACGAATATCTAGTGCTGGTGGTAATTACTGAGGTTGCGGATGTCCTATTAGAAAATGATTCAACTTTCCCTGATCGATCATCCTCAAAATTATTCTCTTTACATTCCTGCATTCGCTTATTGAGTGACCATGAAAATGATGGTAAGGATAAAATTCTTGATTTCGATTATTTGGATGTGGATCTTTTCCCATATTCCAGGGTGATGGTATATTTTCCATCAGGATGATAGCCTCCCAAATTTTCTTTATACTAGCATTTAGAGGTGGCATAAGTTTCCTGCGGCTATAATAATTTTGTATTTGACCGCCATAAGTTTCCTGCGGCTGATCAAGTCTTTGAATTTTATTATTCCCACTGCGATTATAATAATACCTTTGTCTTTCAAACTCTTCTTGATCTCAACTTACCATGGCTACTAACTTCTGCTGACTATCAGTTACTACTTTCTCTTATTGCGGTTGCGAGGTGCTCGCCACAGTATTAATCATCTTAGGAAGTAATCTCCCATTCTCTGCTATTAGACTGGTGTTTGCGAATGGATATGATTCCATCTCATTTTGTTTCTCCTCCAAAGCAATGTATTCTTCTTGTAGTTCTCGCATCTCAGTCATTGTAATTGTATTTTTGACTCTGAAAACTTGGATATATAACAAATTGGTTGCGAACATAGCATTGATGAAAGATAAAATGAGGTATCTCTCATCCACCCTACCAGCCATCTCACTGCACATTGTCTTCCACCTTAATATCAAATGTTTCATACTCTCACCAACTCTATGTTTTAACCCAAACACATCTTCAATTCCAGGTCGCGAAGAATTGTTACTTATGTATGCCCCCAAGAATGTAGTCTGTAAATGAATGAAAGAAGTTATAGTATTCTTGGGTAAACCCTCAAACCACTTTAGCGCCTCGCCAGTTAAGCTTGATGCGAAATATTTGCATAATACAACATCATGGTTCTCCCACTGTAGCATACACCTAACATAGGCTTTAATATGTTGAATGTCACATGTAGTTCCATCAAAAATACTGGTTAACGCTGGAAAGTTGCACTTTGGGGGTATTCCTCCTAGTTGTACTGCTTGAGTAAATAGAGTTTTCACAGCTTCTTCAATGGCCTCATCAAGTTTCCTTCTGCCTCCTTCTCTTCTATTGTTCAACATTCCCCTCATTTCTGCTAACTCTCTTAAGATTTGTTCATTCCCGCCTGAATTTTGCTCCATTGGCCTTTTCAGTGCAGCTTCTCTTCTTACGCGTTCATATCTTTCTTGCCCTGCGAGAGTTTGTGCTTCTTCTTCAGTATTTTCATTATGCCTTCTCCCGCGATTTTCTTCTTCACCTCCTTCTTGAATTCACAAATGTTGATGTCTTCCATTGTTTCCTCTGTGACCTTCTTCATCTCTCATCGTTTCTCTCCGCTGTATTTCTATTCTCCTTTGTATTCTATCATATTCCTCATTGATATTATCATTGTTGCGATTTCGTGAGCGTTTTCTTTCTCGATTGTCATGATTATTTTGACGTATTGCTTCTTGAAATTCTTGCTCTTCCACCTCTGCTCTCAACCTTTATCTTTCGCAAGCTAGACGTGCTTGTTCAGCATAATGTCTCTCAATTTCATCCTCTATTATTCTTTTGTTTCTTTGGATTTCTCGCTCATGTAGTATTCTCCTTCCTTCTTCTGGATTTTCTCCACCATTTTGGTTATTTCCACCCTCTTGATTTCAATTATCATGTCAACCATCCAAAGTTTCAATGTGTGGAACGTAGCGATCATTAATCATTTGTTCTCCTCCATAATACTGTTTTCCATTTGGATTCTGCTTTCCCTCTTGATTTTTTCGCTAATATTTCTCATAGGGGAATTTCGTCTTACTTCTTCTCTTAATGACCGTGAACTTGATCTTGCAGTACTTCTTGATCTCCTACTTTGCAACCTCAAATTCTCCATTCTTAACTCGTGATTTTGTCTTGTTAGATTCGCGTGTTCTTTCGCCTCCATCCTTCTTTCCTCCTGTTCTCTTTGTCTTAATGCATCTAATGTTTTATTTGCGCAATCTCCATGTATTAATCCTCCGTTTACTTCTTGATTTCTTCCCTCTCGTATTTCATCTCTTAATTGTCGATCTTCTGGTTCTTCCATTGAATCTGATCGACAAGTATGCACGCTTACTCTATCATAATCCACATCTCTATGTTGCATTGGTATTTGCTGATTTGACTGTCGAACCTGATTTTCTCCATCATTCCTTGTTCTATTTCTTCTTGTTCTTATTCTTGAAGATTCTCTCATTTCATTTGTTTCTCCACCTGCAAGTCTTTTAATCCTCCTTACGGTTGTCGATGGTTCTGATGTATTTCTTATTCTTCTAGCCATTAATCTTAGTGAAATTTTGAAAATTACGTAAACTCCTTCACTAATTATTCCAAATTCCTTCCAATCACAATGTCAATTTTTACCTTTTTATTCAAATAATCATCAACTCATCCCTGTTTCTAGCGCCAAAATGTAGTTGCAGGATATCCTACACTACACCCTTCACAAGAATTCACAATAATCAACACATATTTGAAGATTAAAAACAACACTTTATTATTTGATTCTCAGAAATGTTTACAAGAAATGGAAGAAATCAAGAATATAATCGTTCTCTTGGATTTTCTCTCTCCTCAAAACTTTCTTAACGCTCAAAAATTCATCTCTCTTTTCTGAATCTATTGGGTCTATTTATATAGGGTAGTTACATAATGAATGACAGCTAAGCTGTCCTTTAATTTCGGATCTGACTCGCGGTATTATCGCAGCAATTATAATGTCAGTCCTCGCAGGTGTTGTAATCCTCTTAGGATCATCATACTCTTCTCATGTTTTATCTATCGTCATATGCTACATCACTCTTTGAGTCATTCTGCGACGCTCGCAGTATGTTGTTGAAGAACTCGCAGACGAATTCGCAGAAGTGTTGTAAATCTCGCAAGAATAATATCATGGCGATATTATGGTCCTACGGGACTTATACATATATGTGTTACCACAACAATGTTTATATCCCCAGTGGTTATATTGTCTAAACTCTCATTTCAATCATTGAAAAATTCTCAGAGGACGTCATATAGTTGTTATTCACAAACTAGTTTTCGTCAGAGAAATTTTCAAAGTGATTGAAACATAACATGACTTTCGTCACTAGGCAAAGATGAACTTGGCTAAAGCGAAAGATTTACCAACACACATTTCTAGAAATAGATTAGCGAGATATACTCAGATCGAAATGTCACATGTGTATATTCTTAGTCTATATAGTAAAATGACTTTTGTCTCAAGATAGGAGATAGAGTAGATAGACTTTTGAGTGATAGATAAGTTCAAGTCTCCACATACCTTTTATTCGATGAAGATCCACTGGTTCCTTGAGTAGTCCTTCGTCTTGTATGATGATTGCCATGGAGTTCTTGAGCTCAACTGCACTTTTTATCCTAGTCCGAGACCTTAGCTATAGTAGACTAGAAATCAAGACTTTATAGTTTTGATCACTAACATTGACAAACATGCTTGAGATAGCAACGCATGCGAGTTCGACCAAGCAATGCTCTAACAATAAATATACTTGTCTCATTAACCTACAAGGTTAAAAGAGATTTCACAATCATTCATGGTATCGAGAGCCAGAACGATCTCTCCAAAAACCCTAGCCTCTAAATTTTTTCTTTTCTTCTAAAAACCCTAGCCTAACTTTATTTTTATTTTCTTCTTCTTCCTTAATCATCCTCATCATGTCAACATCAGCAACCGACTCTTCTACTACTGCTCAATCATCTCATATAGGATCTCCAACTATCTCTGCTTCTAAAACCATCATCATCGGTTCACTCATGTCAACCTCTGAGAAAGCACAATTCTTACCTTCTTCTACCAAAATAGTTCTTTTGGATAGAACTAATTATCTTCTCTGGGAATCTCAAATTGTCCCTATTCTCAAATCTTAAAGAATTTTCAAGTATCTTGATGATACGTTTGCAATACCGTCAAAATAGCTCCTCGATGAAGTTACTAAAGAGAAAACCCCTAATCCTGCATATGAAGAATGGGAAGTTATCGATCAAACTATTATTTCTTAGATTAATTGCTCCCTTATCAAGTCTGAATGTGTTCGTCGTGGAAACTCTCGTGAAGTTTGGAAATATCTTTGTAGCACTTATGCAACCATCAACCCCGCTCGTATAATTCAATTGAAATCAAGCCTCTCAACTATTCAAAAGGGTAACTCTACTATCTCCGAATATATCCTGAAGATTAAAGAAATTTCAGACTCTTTAGCTGATGTTCTTCAACCTGTTTCTGATCTTAAGCTCGTATCTACTACTCTCCGTGGCTTGGGTGTTTATTAGAATAATATATACACTGTTGTCATT
This sequence comes from Papaver bracteatum, assembly GCA_023529315.1. NCBI lineage: Eukaryota > Viridiplantae > Streptophyta > Magnoliopsida > Ranunculales > Papaveraceae > Papaver > Papaver bracteatum. The sequence continues at coordinate 3,782,452 of JAJJWX010000603.1, forward strand.
GCTCGAACCACTCTACCAATATTTACTGAACTGCATGCTTTACTTTTACACCATGAGTCTCATCTGCAGTATCTTAAAAATCTCCAACATAATGTTTCTGAACAACAAAATCCAAGTTGTTTCTTTGCTGGTGCTCAATCTGTTAGTCGTGGTCAATCTTCCTATTTTAATAATAGTGGTTCAAACCATGGCCGTGGTTCATTTGGTGGATGTGGTGGTGGTTCTGGTCGTGTAAACTGGAACAATAGTAATCGTAATTACTGGACTAATGGTGGTCGTGGAAATTCGACTTCTGGTGGATGGAATAACACCTTATGTCCTTGGTCCCCCACCCCAAACGACTATTACTTGCCAATTGTGCGGTGTTAATGGCCATACCGCTCAAAGCTGCATTCGCCTAAGCCAAGCTCAAAATATTGATCTGCCTCAGTCATTTTCGGCAATGCATGTTCAATCCATTCCTTATGAAAACCATTGGTTTGGTGACACGACTTTTTCTGCTCATATGACATCTGATGCTTCTCAAATGGTGAATCAGGTCGATTATAATGGTAATGATAAAGTACTTTTTATGCAAAGTGTGAAGATCCTGGTGGCTTCACAGTGCCAATTACTATTGGTAAACGACGATTCGAACGTGCTTTTCTTGATTTGGGAGCATCCATAAGTGTTATGTTAGCCGATGTTTATGATTCTTTAAATCTTGGACCTTTAGGCAAAGATAACTATTCAATTGGAAAACAAGTCCAATATATATCATATAGGAGTTGTGGAGGACGTGTTAGTTAAAGTGAATCAGTTAATCTTTCCGGTTGATTTCTACATTGTGGATATACATAATGGAGATAATTGTTCATCTACTTCATTACTTCTTGGGAGACCGTTTATGAAAACAGCAAAGACGAAGATTGATGTGGACAATGGTACACTTACAATGGAATTTGATAAGGAGATAATTCGGTTCAACATATTTGAGGCCATGCGTTATCCTAGTGATGTGCACTCCGCTTTCTCTGTTGATGTTATTGGTTCGTTGGCACAATAGATATTTGATTTGAACAAATAAGATGAACTAGAATCTGTGCTACAAAATAACATTGATTTGGACGTCCATGGTATGCCTAACTTGGACGTTGATATTCCCAAGGAGGTTGTTGAGACATGTGGTGCTTTAACATCATCACAAGAATTTAAAACATGTAATATTTCATATATCTCTTTACCTGTAACTGATTAAGTTCCTTTACCTTCTGTTATGCAGGCACCTAAATTAGAGCTGAAACCCCTAGATGATCACTTAAAGTATGCTTACTTGGGCGATGGGGAAGAGCTTCCAGTCATTATTTCAAACAATCTCACAGCAATACATGAAGAACACCTTCTTCGGGTTCTGAAAAAGCACAAAACAGCTATTGGCTGGACAATTGCTGATATCAAAGGCATTAGTCCATCCATATGCATGCATAAAATCCTTATGGAAGATGATGTAAAGCCAGTACGTGATGATCAGCGTAGGCTTAACCCCCCAATGATGGAGGTCGTGAAGAAAGAGATCCTCAAATTACTAAGTGTGGGGGTGATTTACCCAATTTTTGACAGCAAATGGGTTAGTCTGGTGCAAGTGGCGCCTAGGAAATCAGGTGTCACTATTGTTAGAAATCAAGATGATGAACTCGTTCCTACAAGAGTTCAAATAGGATGGCGAGTTGCATAGACTACAGAAAGATCAATTCGGCTACCCGCAAGGATCACTTTCCTTTGCCTTTCATTGATCAGATGTTAGAGAGGTTAGCGGGACATTTATATTATTGCTTTTTGGATGGTTATTCGGGCTAAAATCAAATTGTTATTTCACCATAGGATCAAGAGAAGACAACTTTTACTTGTCCTTTCGGTACATTTGCATATAGAAGAATGCCATTTGGTTTTTGCAATGCGCCTGCCACTTTTCAGAGATGTATGGTTAGTATATTTTTTTGATTACGTGGAGAACATCATTGAGGTATTTATGGACGACTTCAGTGTTTATGGCGATTAATTTGATATTTGTTTAAATAATCTTAAACTTGTGCTTAAAAGATGCATATACACTAATTTGGTTTTAAACTGGGAGAAATGTCACTTTATGGTAGACCATGGAATTGTACTTGGCCACATCGTTTCCTCTAAAGGGCTCGAAGTGGACTAGGAAAAGATATACTTGATTAGGAACTTACAATACCCCACTTCGGTGAGGGAAATTCGCTCGTTTCTTGGTCATGTAGGTTTTTATAGGAGGTTTATCAAAGATTTCTCCAAAATCTCAATGTCGATGTTCAAATTGTTGCAAAAGGAGGTTACCTTTAACTTCGACCAGGAGTGCAAGGATGCCTTTAATAAATTAAAGGAATTGTTGACTACTGTACCAATTATTAAATCACCTGACTGGAGTTTGCCGTTCGAGTTAATGTGTGATGCAAGTGATTATACAGTCGGAGCTATTTTGGGTCAAAAAGTAGACAAGAGGTCACATGTGATTTATTATGCATCAAGGACCCTAAATGATGCTCAAATCAACTATCTACTACTGTGAAAGAGTTGTTGGCTATAGTATTTGTTTGGAAAAATTTAGAGCTTATTTGGTGGGTGCCAATGTGATTGTATATTCTGATCATGCAACACTATGGTACATATTGAAAAAGAATGAGGCTAAGCCAAGACTCATACGTTGGATTCTTTTGCTACAAGAATTCAATATAACAATTAGAGATAATAAAGGTGTTGAGAATAACTGTCAGACCGTTTATCGAAACACTGTGCCCTTTTGATACTCTGTAGAAAACACGTATATGAAAAACTTTTGTGAAATGGAGTTTTTCCAAATTCCTTACCAATTTTCACAGTGTTTGCGTTTTATCTGTTGTTACGTCAGAATTCAGAACTTTCGGTTTTACACATTGAGGATAATGTGAAGTTGAAGTGTGGGGGAGTATTTTGCATATAGATTTTTCAGAATTTTGCATAAAAAACCTTCAACTTGTAGAGATTTTAGAGTCACTAGCATACTTCTAGGTATGTTTACATATAGATTCTGACCGACATAACTGAACTTGGAAGTGTTAAAGAACTACGTTCGGAATATTCTTATGCATTGGAGTGTTAAATAATGGATTTAATCATGCCGGTGATGCAAATTAGGAGCAGGGAGAGATGCGTTATTAGAGTTGCTGATCAATCATTAGTGGAGACTATTCATTTTCATATCAACCAAGGCACCAGACCAAATTTTCTTTGTAGCTGACTAAAGAGCTTTATTTTGAGTGTGTGTCACCGTACGTTAATTCTGGGTAGAATGGTGAGCTACCCAACTTCACACCATCTTCGGAACTATTTTTGATCTCTTGAGTGCTAATTTTGTCAATCATGAGGGTGACGTCTATAGATGAAAACCACTTTCTTCTAGTTTGATTTGCAGTTAGCACCATTCTCTCTCTCGCCAACAACAGGTCCAAAGAAACACATCATCATCAACAATGGAGCGACATCAAAATCTACAAGGAAAGTTGAAGACGTTTGAGGTTTACAAGCAACAATACAAGGAAGAGCAAATTTCATATTCAAGTAAAGCAACATAATATGAGCATATTTTTATATACATGTTGAAGACTTATTTACAAGATAGAAAAAAAATCAAAAGATGAGTTATTGAAGTTTATGATACGAAGACAACACAAGTTGTGAAGATCAAAGTGGTAAAGTACTTCTCTTATGGCCATGTTAATTAAAATTTCACTTTTATTGTTTTAGTTGCAACCTCTCTTACTAAAATAAGGAAGAAAAAAAAAATATACAAAATACAAAAAAAAATATATATATATATACAAAGAGATTTGCATTTAGGTTGTTATTTGTTCAATAAGGCCATGTGGAAGAAAAATATATAAAGAAGTTTCAAGCAACAAGGAATTGAGGAAAAGAGTACAAATTGTCGAAGTTCTACAAGTTCAAGAGTTTATCATCAACAGTTGAAGACCGAAAACCAAGATGAAGAAGACGAGCCGAAGGAAGGAAGACGTTTCTATTGGATGTTGTGAGAGTGGTGCTTTCATCATTGCAATTATATGTGAAGGTGGTAAGTACTCCCATCCTTGCTATAGTGGTTGATTTCCTTTCTTAGAGATCATCAGAAAAATATTTTGTTTCACACGATTTTGTGGAGTCTCCAGAAATAATTCGAAAGGTTACCTTCCCACCATTCAACGTGTGTAGGATTTTTTCTACATTCCTACCTGCACACATGTGAGACCTATAAAAAAGCCATCTTATTGAGTGCAATTATCATAAAATCCTTTTAAGTAAGGCAGAAGTCGAGGCGAAATGCTCATTGATCATTCTCAAACACGTGTTTCTCTCATTATGGTGTGGTTATTTCTCACTCAAGATTAAAGAATGAATATGTTCATTGGTATTTATAATTTCTTATTACTAGCATGCAGAAATTATATGTCCTCATAGCTCTTTGGATGCTTGGGAAGATGGAACGCTTTGAAGTTAGAGTAGGTTTTGTGGGTATATCTCTCGTAAGCCCTCACAAGACTCTAACTCGTCCACTAGGGACACCAAGGGGTTTAAAGGCATGTTATTCATGCTAAGAGTAACCGTATCCTCGGCGATATGGAGTTGTTGTATTTAGATAGTTTGCTCGAGGACTAGCAAAAGGCAAGTGTGGGGGAATCAATTAAGTGCATATTTTGCATATATTTAGTATCGAATCCATGCTAGTAATTGCTTAGTTTCTTGCAAATTATTGTATATTACGTTTGTTTTGTTTTATTTATGTTTTCCTAGGTGAATCATTCAAAAGAAGAGAATTGGCACTTAATTGTGCAATAAAAGAAGTTAGCCGCAAGCGGAGAAGGGCGAAAGACCAAGGGAAGATCATTCATATCTAGGAGTACTTGATATCATCGTGAAGAGGACGAAAACACGAAGCCAACGGCGAAAGAATGGAGTCATTCCGACATCATATGAGGAAGCTAGGAGCAAAAGAAGAGGTTAAGCCTGTCAGTTCCACAGAACTGACAGTTAACTAAGAAGGAAATAAGAAATTACGCTGTCAGTCTTGCAAGAATGACAGTTAAAAGTATAAACTATTAAAGGCACCGACCATGCAGATAAGGGGAACCACCTTTCTTCTTCAATACACTTCACAACCAGTTCGTATGGGTCATCGGTGATGGAACTACGAAGTTAGGTTGCTGCCATGGATGTGCTGTGGAGAGATTGAGCTCGAGATTTTCGGGGAAGTAATGCTAATGCGAATGGTTTACAAGGGCTGTAAGAAGAAGGGGCTTGCTGTGAAGAATGGAGATGGAGTTTTCTGTCACGATGTTGGTAGTTTAGCCGAGGAAACAAGAGAAATATGAAGTTCAGAGCTTGTGATGGAGAGATGCGGAGCATGTAGGGAATGAGTTGTCTTTGCTGCTGGCATTGAAAGAGTGATTGATGGAACTATGATTGTCGAAAATATAGGTTGGATCTGATGTCATAGATAGAAGTCGAGCAGAGTATCGAGAAGGTTTAACGGTGACTGACCAAAAGAATGAAGTTGTTGGCTGCTGCTCGAGCCATTCATGGAAGTAGACGATAATTGCTGGTGATTCTAATGGCTGTGATGTTAAGGAGTAATGACATCAATAATAACGAGAAGCTCGAGAAGCATAGGAATGATGATGAGAGTGGTTGGCCGAGTCTAGGAATGAAGCTACTATGGAGGAGATAGCGCAGAGTTGGAGCTGTGGTATAGTGCTGGCTGAGATGAGTTCGATGGAGGAGTTGGGAATAAGATGTGAACAACATGCTTGCTACCATGATCAGTTAAATGGGATTCGAATGGCAGGAGATGAATTTGAGCTATGGTATTCCGGAATGAGAAGATGAATTGGAGGTTGGTTTTCGCAGCGACAACTATTTGCAGCCATTGGAGTTGACTGTGATGATGAAATAAACTTTGGAAGTTGGCAGAAGTGACGATGGGAACAAGAATGAGATTTGATGTTGAGAGTGGACGAGTCTGTAATGGCAGAGAGCTCGAGTTAGGAGCATTGATATAAGAAATAAGTCGAGCTGCTGGTCAGTTAGTGAATCGAGCAATGAAGTTCCGAGTTAAGGGAAAGAAAATCAGAAAATAATTCCCACGGAGGGCCTGGTATACGTGAGGTACAACCAACATAAATAAAACTCAGAAGAATGGAAAACTCTCGGCAGCCAGACTGTCCGTGGAAGTTATTTGTCGGAGTAAAAATCCAACATAAATTATCGCTCACGGTGGCTTAACTATCCGAGAGTCTGACGAAGTAATAAAAATCCAGCAGAAATTATCGCTCACGGTGATGTATCTGTCCGCGGGAATTGAAGATGAAGTTAATACTGTCAGTTCCATGGAACTGACAGGCTAACAAATATTGAGGAAGATTATTTCGGTTGGACTTTTGCCACCTGCATGAGCCCATTAGGTGTGTGTGCGCATTTTTTACACACAAATAGATTTTGGGGCGTGAGATTTGGAATGTTGGCTAGTTTATGGCAACCGTTTTGCACGGTATTCGACGCACGGGCACATCAATATTTGGGACACCTATAAAAGAGATGTTTCTATAACTTCTAAAAAAATCATATAATCTTTAATCAAGTTTTGGAGAGAAACACACAAGGGAGAAAAACTAGGGTTTTGGAGCGTTCTTCATTACCGTAACTATTTCTTTTCCATTTTATAATATGTATCTCATGGGTTTCATTAATCCCATGAGTAGCTAAACTTCTTAATGATTGGGGATGAATTCTAAGTTCTAAACATAATTTGAGTTATTATATAAATCTATTTTGAAGTTCTTCACATGATTATTGATTGTTTATACTAATTAGAATACTCATGATTAATTGATAGATTGTTTAGGTGGCCAAATGAATTAATTTGTTGATTCAATCAAATGCTAGTATTGAGTTAGGAAATAAGTAATAGTCGAATAATTCATACAAAAGTAGAGAACACAAGACCTTGCAGAGGGATTCTGTGTAGCGATTGTGTGTATAAACAACATTAGAAAGTGGACCTTGAGCTAAGAGTATAACTACTAGGATCAATCTATAATTCACAAAAGATAAAGCATTTGGATAAATTACACCTTGAGTGATCTACTACTAGGTGGTTTAGACGAATAGAATCTGGTATTGGATAGCTTCCGTACTCAGTGATATGAGGAATTTAGGGGGTAGCACTGAGCTAGCTGTTATCCCACGGTTGGTAATAATCTGTGATTAATAGTATTAATGGACGAATATAATAATTTGATGATGGTTTAGTAACGAATAAGGATTCCCTGATCATATTTCTCTCCATTGCTTGCAACTTTATCAATTTCAATTGCTTTATTTACTTTGTTTACAATCTAAAACAAAACCCCCCATTGTGACACTTTTGACAACTAAATCTCCATGCTCTTCGTGGGAACGATCCTTACTTCCATTATATTACCAGTTAATTGTGTGGAAATAAGTAATTTAATTTGAGTGCACCTACGACACGCATCAAATTTTGGCGCTGGGGAGCAGTCGGTAGCTTTAGTTGTTATTTCTTTTTGTTTTTAATTTTTGATTTAGCTTTTGATAATTTTATTTCAGGTACTTAATCTCTGGCATTGAAGGATTGGAATTAACAGAGGTGCAAAATTCAAACCCGTAAAGGAACGGTACTACAAGCACGTCCAAAGTTGCAAGAAGAGATTTCTACATCAACAATGGTAGGAGGTAACAATAATCCACCACCACCTCCACCTCCGGAGAGAAAGTTAGGAGAGTTGACATCTCCATGCTTAGATTCGCAACCACTGTGCATTACAATCACTGAACCAGTGGATCTGAAGTCGAATCTACTTCATCATATACCAAAGTTCAAGGGACATCCAGGTGAAAATCCAAATCGACACCTTCAACATTTCCAGAACATAATGACAAGTCTGAGGCATGCAACCGCAGACAGAGATATGGCTATGCTACAAGCCTTTCCGTTCTCATTGACAGACTTAATAGAAGAATGGTTGTATTGTCTTCCTCCAGGGAGTGTTACAACATGGAATGACATGAAAAAGCTATTTCTGGAGAAATATTTTCCTGCTTCCAAAGCGGCATCCGTTCGTAAGGAGATTAGTGGCATTCTACAGATGTCTGGGGAGTCTTTATATGAATATTGGGAGAGGTATAAGAAGTTGTTGGCAAGCTTCCCACACCATAATATATCCTCAACACTTATCATTCAATACTTCTACGAAGGATTACTTCCAGAACAGAGGAATTTGATTGATGCAGCAGCCGGTGGTTCACTCACTGAGAAGACAATCTCGCAAGCAACTAGTCTGATTGAGAGTATGGCCTCAAATGCTCAACAGTTTTATACAAGACATGACTCAAATGTTAGAAGAGTTAGTGAGATGGGGGACTCTCCGAATATAGAGCATCGTTTGAGTACAATTGAGAAGGTGATTCATCGCATAGCTTCTGTAGTAGCTCCATCATATGAAGAAGAGGCCGAGGTTAGTTCTTTATTCCCTAATCCTAGGCCAAGGTATGATCCAAATTCTAATACTTACAATCCAGGTTGGAAAGATCATCCTAATTTCAGTTATGCAAATAAGAAAGCTGCAGCTCCTAATCCTTATGCGAGGCAAGGTGGTTTTCAACAACAATTTCAGCCACAACCTTAAAAACAGAATCAAAGCTCTAGTTTAGAATAGATGATGAAAGCTATGATGCTAAAGCAAGATGAAACGTCTAAAGAGCAAAATGCGATATTTCAACAAAACCTACTACATCAACAAAAGAATAACGCTGACGTTAAAGACTTGCAAGTACAGATTGGGAAATTGGCGACAGATATAAATCAAATGAAAGCACAAGCTTCGAAAAAGTTTCCATCACAACCTTTTGTGAACCCAAGAGAGCACGTTAATGCAGTAACTCTAAGAAGTGGGAAACAAACGAAAGAGCCAAAGCAACAAGAAGTGGTTAATAACGACATAGAAAAGGAAGTAGAGGAGGAAACCGTCCCAAAGAAAAAGCCAACATCAACCGGCCAACCTAAGGACACGGTTCCCACCTTTACCACACCACCTCCTTTCCCTAGTCGTTTTGCCAAATCAAAGAAGCAAGCTTAAGATAAGGAGATCATGGATATTTTTAGCCAGATACAAATCAACATCCCATTTATTGAGGCCATCCGAACCGTACCCAGGTATGCTAAGGTTTTGAAGGATTTGTGTACATGGAAGGATAGGTTGATTGCTAATGAAATTACTCAGGTGGGCGAAAGTGCAACATCTATGCTATTGAAGAAGATGCCTGCAAAGTGTGAAGATCCTGGTGGCTTCACAGTGCTAATTACTATTGGTAAACGACGATTCGAGCGTGATTTGATTGATTTGGGAGCATCCATAAGTGTTATGTCAGCCGATGTTTATGTTTCTTTGAATCTTGGACCTTTAAAAGAGGCAAAGATAACTATTCAATTGGAAAACAAGTCCAATATATATCTTAAAGGAGTCGTGGAGGACATGTTAGTTCAAGTGAATCATTTAATCTTTCCGGTTGATTTCTACATTGTGGATATGCATAATGGAGATAATTGTTCATCTACTTCGTTACTTCTTGGGAGACCGTTTATGAAAACAGCAAAGACGAAGATTGATGTGGACAATGGTACACTTACTATGGAATTTGATAAGGAGATCATTATCTTCAACATATTTGAGGCCATGCGTTATCCTAGTGATGTGCACTCCTCTTTCTATGTTGATGTTATTGGTTCGTTGGCACAACAGATATTTGATTTGAACAAAGAAGATGAACTAGAATATGTGCTATAAAATAACGTTGATTTGGACGTCCATGGCATTCCTAACTTGGACGCTGATATTCCCAAGGAGTTTGTTGAGACATGTGGTGCTTTAACATCATCACAAGAATTTAAAACATGTAATATTTCATATATCTCTTTACCTGTAACTGATGAAGTTCCTTTACCTTATGTTGTGCATGCACCTAAATTAGAGATGAAACCCCTACCTGATCACTTAAAGTATGCTTACTTGGGTGATGGGAAAGATCTTCCAGTCATTATTACAAATAATCTCACAGCAATACAGGAAGAACTCCTTCTTCGAGTTCTGAAAAAGCACAAAACGGCTATTGGCTGTACAATTGCCGATATCAAAGGCATTAGTCCATCCATGTGCATGCATAGAATCCTTATGGAAGATGATGTAAATCCAGTACGTGATGCTCAGCGTAGGCTTAACCCCCCAATGATGGAGGTCGTGAAGAAAGAGATCCTCAAATTACTAAGTATGGGGGTGATTTACCCAATTTCTGACAACAAATGGGTTAGTCCGGTGCAAGTGGTGCCTAAGAAATCAGGTGTCACTGTTGTTAGAAATCAAGATGATGAAATCGTTCCTACAAGAGTTCAAACAGGATGTAGAGTGTGCATAGACTATAGAAAGCTCAATTCGGATACCCTCAAGGATAAATTTCCTTTGCCTTTCATTGATCATATGTTAGAGAGGTTAGCGGGACATTTATATTATTGCTTTTTGGATGGTTATTCGGGATACAATCAAATTTTTATTGCACCGGAGGATCAAGAGAAGACAACTTTTACTTGTCCTTTCGGTACATTTGCATATACAAGAATGCCATTTAGTCTTTGCAATGTGCCTGCCACTTTTCAGAGATGTATGGTTAGTATATTTTATGATTATGTGGAGAATATCATTGAGGTATTTATGGACGACTTTAGTGTTTATGGCGATTCATTTGATATTTGTTTAAATAATCTTAAACTTGTGCTTAAAAGATGCATAGACACTAATTTGGTTTTAAACTGGGAGAAATGTCACTTTATGGTAGACCATGGAATTGTACTTGGCCACATCGTTTCCTCTAAAGGGCTCAAAATAGACAAGGCAAAGATAGACTTGATTAGGAACTTACAATACCCCACTTCGGTGAGGGAAATTCGCTTGTTTCTTGGTCATGCAGGTTTTTATAGGAGGTTTATCAAAGATTTCACCAAAATCTCAATGCCGATGTGCAAATTGCTGCAAAAGGAGGTTTCCTTTAACTTCGACCAGGAGTGCAAGGATTCCTTTAATAAATTGAAGGAATTGTTGACTACTGCACCAATTATTAAATCACCTGACTGGAGTTTGCCATTGGAGTTAATGTGTGATGCAAGTGATTATATAGTCGGAGCTGTTTTGGGTCAAAAATTAGACAAGAGGTCACATGTGATTAATTATGCATCAAGGACCCTAAATGATGCTCAAATAAACTATTCTACTACTGTGAAAGAGTAGTTGGCTATAGTATTTGCTTTGGAAAAATTTAGAGCTTATTCGGTGGGTACCAATGTGATTGTATATTCTGATCATGCAGCACTACGGTACCTATTGAAAAAGAAGGAGGCTAAGCCAAGACTCATACGTTGGATTCTTTTGCTACAAGAATTCAATATAGAAATTAGAGATAAGAAAGGTGTTGAGAATACAGTTGTTGATCATCTTAGTAGATTTGTTGTTTCCTAAGAAGAACTTCCCTTACAAGGTCGTTTTCCAGACGAACAACTTTTCTCGATTGAAGAATCAACACCTTGGTACGCTGATATAGTGAACTATTTGGTTACAAGGCAAGTACCTAGTACTATGTCTAATTTTTAAAAGCTAAAGCTTAATAAAATAGCCAAGCAGTATGTGTGGGATGAGCCCTACTTGTTGAAATATGGTGCTGATCAAATTATCTACAGGTGCGTACCAAACTCTGAATTTCAGTCAATTCTATCTTTTTGTCATTCTTATGCTTGTGGTGGTCATTTTGGATCAAAATGTACCTCTCTCAAAGTCCTTGAGAGTGGCTTTTATTGGCCAACCCTATTTGAGGATGCATATGCTTTTTGCAAATCTTGTGATAGATGTCAATGAACGGGCAATCTAGGTGCTCGAAATCAAATGCCACTCAATCCTATTCTCACTGTCTAGATTTTTGATGTGTGGGGCATTGATTTTATGGATCCTTTTGTTAATTCGAATGGAAAATTTTATATACTTCTTGCTGTGGATTATGTTTCAAAATGGGTGGAAGCTAAAGCCACCCATACTAATGATTCTCAAGTTGTTTGTGAGTTTGTGAAGGAATATATTTTCTCTAGACATGGTACACCAAGAGTGGTTATCAGTGATGGAGGCTCGTACTTCAAGAAATCCTTACACGCTCTTCTCAAGAAGTACAACATTACACACAAGATTGGTACGCCGTATCACCCACAAAATAGTGGGCAAGATGAAATTTCAAATCGTGAGATTAAGTCCATCCTTGAGAAAACCGTTAACACTACACGGAAGGATTGGAGTTATAGACTCAATGATGCACTTTGGGCGTATAGAAAAGCATATAAGACACCGATTGGTATGTCTCCATATCGGTTGGTTTATGGCAAAGCTTGTCATCTCCTAGTTGAACTTGAGCATAAGGATTTTTGGGCAATAAAGATGTGCAACATGGAGTATGATAAAGCGGGGAAACATAGAAAACTACAAATCAATGAGCTAGAGGAGATACGTAATGATGCTTACGAGAGTTCTCGTATACATAAGGAAAAGACTAAGCTTTTCCATGACAAGATGATTTCTCGGAAGAATTTTGTTGTGGGACAAAAAGTTCTTTTATTTTATTCTCGTCTTAAGTTATTTCCTGGTAAGCTAAGGTCCAGATGGATTGGACCATATGTTGTTACTAATGTTTATTCTCATGGTGCAGTTGATATCACTAGTCTTAGAGATGGGACAACTTCTAAGGTCAACGGCCATAGATTGAATCCATACTATGAAAACATCACTTATGTGAATGTGGATGTGATAGATCTTAAAGATTTACTCCCTCTAGAGGAGTAGCATTAGGAGAATGCCAAGTCGGGCTGAGGACGTAAAATTAAGCGCTAAATGGGAGGCAACCCATAGGTTTTGTATTTTAAACTCTTTTATTTATTTATTTATTTGTTTTTATTGTTTTAATATCATATTTGCATCCCCATGTTTAATTTCATTGAGACCGTAATCTATTTTAGAAGAAAATTATGATGAATACCTTTTCGTCAGAAAAATTCAGACTGCGCGTAGTTCAGTCCAGAGACTATAACTGTCAGACCGTTTATCGAAACACTGTGACCTTTTGACACTTGATAGAAAACACGTATATGAACAACATTTGTGAAATGGAGGTTTTCTAAATTCCTTACCAATTTACACAGTTTTTGCGTTTTATCTTCTGTTACGTTAGAATTCAGAACTTTCGGTTTTACACATTGAGGACAATGTGAAGTTTAAGTGTGAGGGAGTATTTTGCATATAGATTTTTCAAAATTTTGCATAAAAAAACTTCAACTTGTAGAGATTTTAGAGTCACTAGCATACTTCTAGGTATGTTTACATAGAGATTCTGACCGGCATAACTGAACTTGGAAGTGTTAAAGAACTACGTTCGGAATATTCTTACAAATTGGAGTGTTAAATAATGGATTTAATCATGCCGGTGATGAAAATTAGGAGCAAAGAGAGATGCGTTATTAGAGTTGCTGATCAATCATTAGTGGAGACTACCCATTTTCATATCAACCAAGGCACCAGACCAAATTTTCTTTGTAGCTGACTAAAGAGCTTTATTTTGAGTGTGTGTCACCGTACGTTAATTGCGGGTAGAATGGTGAGCTACCAAACTTCACACCATCTTCAGCACTATTTTTGATCTCTTGAGTGCTAATTTTGTCAATCATGAGGGTGACGTCTATAGATGAAAACCACTTTCTTCTAGTTTGATTTGCAGTTAGCACCGTTCTCTCTCTCGCCAACAACAGGTCCATAGAAACACATCATCATCAACAATGGAGCAACAACAAAATCTACAAGGAAAGTTGAAGACGTTTGAGGTTTACAAGCAATAATACAAGGAAGAGAAAATTTCATATCCAAGTAAAGCAACATACAATGAGCATATTTTTATATACATGTTGAAGACTTATTTACAAGATAGAAAAAAATCAAAAGATGAGAGTTATTGAAGTTTATGATACGAAGACAATACAAGTTGTGAAGATCAAAGTGGTAAAGTACTTATCTCATGGAAATGTTAATTTTATTTCACTTTTATTGTTTTAGTTGCAATCTTTCTTACTAAAATAAGGAAGAAAAAAAAAATATACAAAATACAAAAAGAAAAAATATATATATATACAAAGAGATTTGCATTTAGGTTGTTATTTGTTCAATAAGGCCATGTGGAAGAAAAATATATAAAGAAGTTTCAAGCAACAAGGAATTGAGGAAAAGAGTACAAATTCTCGTAGTTCTACAAGTTCAAGAGTTTATCATCAACAGTTGAAAACCGAAGACCAAAATGAAGAAGATGAGTCGAAGGAAGGAAGACGTTTCTATTGGATGTTGTGAGAGTTGTGCTTTCATCATTGTAATCATATGTGAAGGTTGTAAGTACTCCCATCCTTGCTATAGTGGTTGATTTCCTTTCTTAGAGATCATCAGAAAAATATTTTTATTTTCCATGATTTTGTGGAGTCTCCAGAAATAATTCGGAAGGTTACCTTCCCACCATTAAACGTGTGTAGGATTCTCTCTTCATTCCTACCTGCACACATGTGAGACCCATAAAAAATCCGTATTATTGAGTGCAGTTATCATAAAATTCTTTTAAGTGAGGCAGAAGTCGAGGAAAAATGCTTATTGATCGTTCTTAAAAACGCGTTTCTCTCATTATAGTGTGGATATTTCTCACTCAAGATTAAAGAATGAATATGTTTTTTGGTATTCTAACTTCTTATTACTAGCATGCAGAAATTTTATGTCCTCATAGCTCTTTGGATGCTTGGGAATCTGGAATGCTTTGAAGTTGGAGTAGGTTTTATGGGTATATCTCTCGTAATCCATCACGAGACTATAACTCGTCCACTAGGGACACCTAGGGGTTTAAAGGCCTGTTATTCATGCTAAGAGTAACTGTATCCTTGGCGACATGAAGTTATTGTATTTAGATAGTTTGCTCGAGGACTAGCAAAATCCAGGTGTGGGGGAATTTGTTAAGTGCATATTTTGCATATATTTAGTATCGAATCCATGCTAGTAATTGCTTAGTTTCTTGCAAATTATTGTATATTACATTTGTTTTGTTTTATTTATGTTTTGCTAGGTGAATCATTCAAAAGAAGCGAATTGGAACTTAATTGTGCAATAAAAGAAGTTAGCCGCAAGCGGAGAAGGGCCAAAGACCAAGGGGATCTCATTCATATCTAGGAGTGCTTGATATCATCGTGAAGAGGACGAAAACACGAAGCCAACGGCGAAAGAATGGAGTCATTCCGATATCATATGAGGAAGCTAGGAGCAAAAGAAGAGGTTAAGCCTGTCAGTTCCACAGAACTGACAGTTAACTAAGAAGGAAATAAGAAATTACACTGTCAATCTTGAAATACTGACAGTTAAAAGTGCAAACTATTAAAGGTATCGTCCATGCAGATAAGGGGAACTACCTTTCTTCTTCAATACACTTCACAACCAATTCGTATGGGTCATCGGTGATGGAACTACGAAGTTAGGTTGCTGCCATGGATGTGTTGTAGAGAGATTGAGCTCGAGAGTTTCGGGGAAGTAATGCTTATGCGAATGGTTTAAAAGGGCTGTAAGAAGAAGGGGCTTGCTGTGAAGAATGGAGATGGAGTTTGATGTCACGATGTTGGTAGTTTATCCGAGGAAACAAGAGAAAGATGAAGTTCAGAGATTGTGATAGAGAGATGCGGAGCATGTAGGGAATGAGTTGTCTTTGCTGGTGGCATTTACAGAGTGATTTATGGAACTATGATTGTCGAAAAGCTAGGTTGGAGTTGATGTCATAGATAGAAGTCGAGAAGAGTATCGAGAAGGTTTAACGGTGACTGATCAAAAGAATGAAGTTGTTGGCTGCTGGTCGAGCCATTCATGGAAGTAGACGATAACTGCTGGTGATTCTAACGGCTGTGATGTTAAGGAGTAATGACAGCAATAATAACGAGAAGCTCGAGAAGAAAAGGAATGATGATGAGAGTAGTTGGCCGAGTCTGGGAATGAAGCTACTATGGAGGAGATAACGCATAGTTGGAGTTGTGGTATAGTGCTGACTGAGACGAGGGAGGAGTTGGAAACAAGATGGGAACAACGTGCTTGCTGCCATGATCAGTTGAATGGGATTCGAATGGCAGGAGATGAACTTGAGCTATGGTATTCCGGAATGAAAAGACGAATTGGAGGTTGGTTTTCGCAGCGATAAATCTTTGCAGCCATTGGAGTTGACTGTGATGATGAAATGAACTTTGGAAGTTGGTAGCAGTGATGACGGGAACATGAAAGAGAATTGTTGTTGAGGGTGGACAAGTCTGTAATGGCAGATATCTCGAGTTCGGAGCATTGATATAAGAAAGAAGTCGAGATGCTGGTCAGTTAGTGAATCGAGAAATGGAGTTCCGAGTTAAGGGAAAGAAAATCAGAAAATAATTCCCACCGAGGGCATGGTATACGTGAGGTACGGCCAACATAATAAAACTCAGAATAATGGAAAACTCTCGCCAACCAGACTGTCCATGGAAGTTATTTTCCTAAGTAAAAATCCAGCAGAAATTATCGCTCACGGTGGCTTTACTATCCGAGAGTCTGACGAAGTAATAAAAATCCAGCAGAAATTATCGCTCACGGTGATGTATCTGTCCGCGAGAATTGAAGATGAAGTTAATACTGTTAGTTTTATGGAACTGACAGGCTAACAAAGATTGAGGAAGATTATTTGGGCTGGACTTTTTCCACCTGCATGAGCCCATTAGGTGTGTGTGCGCAACACAGAAATAGATTTTGGGTCGTGATATTTGGAATGTTGGCTAGTTTATGGCAACCGTTTTGCACGGGATTCGACGTACGGGCACATCAATATTTGGGACACCTATAAAAGAGATGTTTCTATAACTTCTAAAAAAAAATCATATAATCTTTAATCAAGTTTTGGAGAGAAGAACACAAGTGTAGTACCAGAATATCGCCACAGCAATATTCTGGCGATATTAACAACACTTTGCGAGTGCACAAAATAATGACATAACAGTTGACGATTGAAGAAACACAAAAAGAACATGATTGACTGGCGATGGTTACGATGCTTGTGAGAAGATATAATATAGCTGCTACGATAATATCGCGGGAGATATCCGAAATTAGAGGACATCTTAGTTTTAACCCATTATGTAATTTCCCATAAATAGAGATCCAAGAGATTCAAGAAAGGGGGATATTTTTTCTAGAGTTGAGAGAGTCTTGAGGAGAGGGACAATTTTAGGAGAGAGAGATATTTTGCAGAGAGATTTTTAGAGAGAGAAAATGTATATTTCTTTATCATATTCTTCCCCAAAATTAGATTTAGGACTCCATTAATGGAGATTATCAATGTTAATCAAATGTAAAATTAAACAATCATAGTGAAGAATCATGGATGTAGATCAAATTGATCGAACCATGTAAAAATCCGTGTCTATTTTCAATTTTTAGAGTTTTAATCATACTTTTAATATCAAATTAGTTTATATCAAGAGATGTAGTACCAGAATATCGCCACAACAATATTCTGGCGAGATTAACAACACATTGCGAGTGTCACAAAATAATGACATAACAGTTGACGATTGAAGAAACACAAAAAGAACATGATTGACTGGCGATGGTTACGATGCTTGCGAGAAGGAAT
This sequence comes from Papaver bracteatum, assembly GCA_023529315.1. NCBI lineage: Eukaryota > Viridiplantae > Streptophyta > Magnoliopsida > Ranunculales > Papaveraceae > Papaver > Papaver bracteatum. The sequence goes on from JAJJWX010000603.1 coordinate 3,800,302, forward strand.
AATATATCTACTGCGATAATTTTTCGGGAGATATCCGAAATTAGAGGACAGCTTAGTTGTAACCCATTATGTAATTTCCTATAAATAGAGATCCAAGAGATTCAGGAAAGGGGGATATTTTTTATAGAGTTGAGAGAGTCTTGAGGAGAGGGACAATTTTAGGAGAAAGAGAGAGATTTTGCAGAGAGATTTTTAGAGAGAGAAAATATATTTTTCTTTATCATCTTCTTCCCCAAAACTAGATTTAGAACTCCATTAATGGAGATTATCAATGTTAATCAAATGTAAAATTAAACAATCATAGTGAAGAATCATGGATGTAGATCAAATTGATCGAACCATGTAAAAATCCGTGTGTCTATTTACAATTTTTAGAGTTTTAATCATACTTTTAATATCAAATTAGTTTATATCAAGAGATATTTATCAAGATATTATAAGGGGTGTGTTGTGGGAAATCCTGCAACTATATTTTGGCGCTAGAAACAGGGATGAAACTGTGGATTAGATTGAAGAAAATAAAGAGAAGTTGTCAATTGTTAAGGGTGGATAAAAGAGAAAATTCCAAAGGAAAAATTCGATCAACAGACAAAGTGATGTTAGAAGTTTGGTGAAATTAAATGAAAGAGAAATGCAAAGTACAAGATTTGCTCGTGAAAATCAGTGGGGAAGATAGTCAGCAAAGGGAAATTGGTCAAAATATACACCAACAATTGGTTCATGAAGACCAATTCTAACTCAATCTATTTAATTTTTCCCTCAAGAATCCAGATCTTGTGATTTTAAAACATTTTACACAAAAAATTTCATGAATATTCGATTTTTTTATTCATCAAAATTTCATGAATATTTTAAAATTCCAGAAGAATTTGTTTACAAAAATCGATCAACTAATTTTGAAAACGTTAAATGTTGAAATTTGGATTTAATTTGGAGATTCAACTGACAAACAATAATATCTCTTGTAATGGTTTGATGTTACAGCAAAAGATGGTGAGAAATTTCATAAAACAGGTCTAGATATCTCCACGAATGAACTACCGGGTGCGATGACTTCGCTAAAGAAAGTATGATGAGTTAACGATGAGTTAACAAGTCTGGAAACAATGGCCGGGGGAATAAAACACGTCACAATCACGTAGAGGTGGAGTAAAAGCATCACAGCGTGAAAAGTCTAAAGCATAATTTCGCAAAAAACAAACTTATTACTAGCAATACAAGAAGAAACTTCGCAGGAAAACGTTATAGCATTTGTAGAATTTAATATAACATTTAAGAATTTTAAATGTTTACATTTGTAGCAATTTCGCTGGAGCATAAAAACCAATCACAGAAAATGAAATAGTGACACAAATTGCAAAGGATTATTATGGGCAGGTGGAGATTCTAGAGAGAGCCAAGCATCACAGGGATGCATGCAAAAGACTTCATCAGTGTGATAAAAAACAAAGAGTTGAGAATCCACTAGGGGAAGAACAAAGCTCATCAAGCAACATTTTGCATTAATCAATATCTGGGAAGATATTACAAGGAAAGGGTGTAGTGTAGTGTTGAATACTAGACTTGAAAAATATCGAATACATCTACAACCGAGAGAAGATAGATGATTGTGAATTAGCAGTGAGATATGGTGAAGATAGATAGTTGATCGGAGATTGTGGAAAGGAAGAACAAAAATTTTGACGAAGATATGAAGATAGATGATTGCGTCAACAGACGCCAATGAAGGATATCATTTATCAACAATTTTTGACGAAGGTGTATAGCTAATTCCAGAAGCAACCAGCGAAGAAATATCATTCTAGCGAGTAAAAAGATGTAGGATCAACACACTAAAGAATTAGAATAGTAGCAACAAAGACCCAGCGAACTCATGATTACTGCATGTAGCGAGTAGATAGAAAGAAAAGGACGGAATACTTCACCAGATACAAGATGAATATCAATAGCTACTAAGGTTGACGAAGAGATCAAATTCAATTATCATCATCCAAAGACCAACTCGCAGAAATGTCCAGCATAACCTAATCCAGCGAGAATAAGCCCAGCAATGGAAAGAAACAGAAGAAGCTAATCCAGCGAGAGGCAACCGCGAGCAAAGCAAAAGAAAGAAGAAGTATAGATCAAGGATGTATCGTCAACAACTCAGACGAACCAAAACTCAACATCATCATTAAACTTTATGAACAAGATCACTTCTAACTAAGTCAGAAACTTCAGAAGATAGCAGGCGAAAGAAATAACGAAGAAGCACTGATGTTGCGTCCAATTCATGAAGCCGTATTGAAGCAGTATTCATGAACACATTTGCATATGTGGTTTATTGGTTTATGACGCAAGTCATTCTTTCTCTTTCTTAAAAGCTTACCTGGTGATTACTTCCGGTGAGAAAAGAAGTGATATTATACCAAGATCACAAGAGAATGGTATTGTTGTACCCGAGATTTGTGAGGGTCAGAGAGATGGCAAGATTGTTATAGACATGAAGCTAGAGTGAGATAGTGAGATAGTCTGGAAGAAACTAAGAAGCTGGCGTGTGACTAGAGATACAAAAGTTTTGCATGTTGTGGCAACGGATATAACAGAAAGGGAGTTGGTGTTGCGCTTGTTATTATGGTTGTGTATTGGAGCTCTGGAGATGAAGAGACGAAATGATGCCGCAGGTTCTGGACTGAGATGATCTCGATTAAGAACAGATTCGCAGCAAGACGAGCATGAGGTGTTGGTGGAGATATTGAGATGTTATGATCAATTGCAGCAAAAATAAGAGTTAGATAGCGTACTTGCAGGAGTTGTTGTCGCTGGAGATGAAGAAGGAGATGTATGTAGTTGGAGATATTGAGATGTACGGAAAATAGTTTGCGAAGTAAACATTTTCAGAACCATTACTTCACAGCAGAAATAACCTGCGAGCATGATAAGTATAAAATTTACCACAACAGAAACTAATGCAAATGGTTTGAGACGAAGAGTACAAGATTGATATAGCATATTCGAATCTGCACTCACACAAAATTTTATATAATTTTTTAACTAAAGCGAAGAAATGAATATATATATAGCTACAATATTGTCTTAAGAAATGGGTACTGCCGCAAATACGACGTACATATGGTCAAATATCAAGGAAAGAGGTTGACCAGGTTCATGAAGTTCATGGAGAAGGACGCAAGTTTAACTCGCAACTTCCGCAAGTTTTTCACATATGATTTTCCAGGAGATCAAATTTCAACAATATGTGTTTCCTTTGCAAATAGAAGCCATAACCGATGGTCATAGGTGAAGAGAATAATATTGAGTTCGCGGGTTCGAGTCTTCCCCATCGCAAAGAATTTTTTATTTTGCAAATATTTACAATATAGATGTTTACTTAGCATACATTCGCAGCAAGAATAAAAAGTTCGCAGATATTCAATTCCTTCGCAAAGATGTCTACTTCCCAAATACAGGTGTAAAGAAGAAATGAATAGCAGGTCTTCTAGCAAAGAAAAGAGTTGATGATTATCTCGCCAAGAATGAAGAAGGTTGGTGATTACTTCACAGACAAATTTCGCAAGAGAGGGTTAGAACAATTAGTATGGTGCGAGAGTATGCAAGAGGAAGATCAAGAGTTCATTTCTCATTTCTTCTCAATTCACAATCAAATCATATACTTCGCAAGAGACGACAGCAATAGAAAATCGCAAAAAAGCTAAGTACCACTTCCTTGAATATTTTACTTACAGAAAATGAAAATTTTATATTTATTTTATAAAAAATGATACTATCACAATATTTCAAAGAGCATTTCTAAGATTTTAATATTTCAAAAGATTTCAAAATTTTTTATTTAATTTACCAAAAGCAATATAATCGCAAGATTTCTGAAATTTCAAAGATTTAAAAATATTTCAAAGATTTTTTGATTGATTTACAAACAATGATACAATCGCAAGACTTCAAAAATTTCAAAAGATTACAAAAAATGAAATCATCGCAAAAAATTGACAGATCTCCAAAATTCTTAAAGATTTCTAAGGTTACAGAAAACGAATTTATCGCAAAAATTTCTAAAAATTTCAAAATTTAAGATTTACAAAGAGCGATACAATCGCAAGATTTCACAGATTTCTCTAGAATATTTCTTTTACAGAAAAAGATTTTTGATTTAAAAACGCGATACAATCGCAAGATTTCAAAGAATATTCTAAGATTTCAAAATATTTTAAAGAATATTTGCTTCAACTATGATGTTATGAAAATGAAAGAAGAAATGACAGAAATAAAAGAAGAAGTGACAGAAATGAAAGAATAAAGAAACGCGAAGCTATCGCGAGAAACGCGAATACAGTTTCGCAGAGACATAAGAATGGGACGAACCTTTATGGCGTGCACCCTAGTTCGCGAATAAAATTTCGCAAGAGACAAATGTAAGACCTAATAGCGCGTCATATAAGGGGGTATCTCTTGACATGATTCAGCGATAAGGTTATACTGCTGCTGGAACCTGAGTCATGCAGATGTTGGGGTTAAATAAAACCTATCCGGGAGAGATATCTTGGATTTCCAACTGTTGATGGTGGAATTCTATTCAGGGCTAAAATTGTAAAAAACAAATTCTAAGCTGATGTCCTGTAAGGGATAAAGCCTTCATACGGGGAATATTCTCACCATATTAATTCATTGGAGCATGTGCAACCATCCCTGAGAATTAAAACCTACCCAGAGCGGAGCATGTAGCAACCATCCCGATTTTCTGTAGGTTTGCAGCATTACAATTAATGCCCTACTCAAAGCCTTATGTTCGACATGCAAACACCCGTAGGCTACCTGACAGCGGGTTATATTAGCCCCGTTGAACGCATGCAAGACTACCCATGTTAGTCTCACCTGCTGAAAACAAAATCAAAAATAGACCTCATCCGTCCAACTTCACATGCATGGTTGGATGGCCTAGATCACGCGCGGGACCGAGTAACGCGCACGCACATGCTCATCGCCGGTCTACCTTCCTAATGGTGCAAAAGGCTTCACCATAGGATCCATGGGAATTGAGATGCGCTAGCATGAAGATGTGGCTCACAAACCCTAAAATTAGGGTTTGCTTACAGGTTGCGACCAAGCAACTTTGGGCATGCGCACACTAACGATTTTGAAGCACAACTGCTATCCGACGATGCCTGTGTACTCACCATGGGACCGGCTACACGGCTAGCTAATCGGCCACGGTCGGTTGCAGACCAGCCATCTCAAAATTCGTGCCCAAGGCAGCATGCGAGATCCCTTCTAATCTCGGCCATCCGTCATCGCAAGCTAGAACGGGCGACCCAGATTGCTCCGATTGACTTCCAGCTGGCGTGGACGTGTAGAGTGGATATCCCACCTACATGTAGGGACAATCGTCCACTCCATGCACGCATCCTAAGGCATAAAACCGTTAGGGTGAAAGAGGAAGCTCGCAAGCCTTCCAAACCCTAATCCAACGGTTATTCCTCCATCAATCTCGTCCGTCCAAGTTCGCATGCTTGGATGAATAGCCTAGGAAGGGAGTTAGGTGGCAAACAAGGTATCACCGTGATCGCCATCCTTCACACTTCCCCATGGAATAACCGGCCAAGGTGGGTCCTGCTCATGCGACCTCCGAACAACGCCTGAACATAGCTAGTTGAGTCACTTCAACTTGCAATCTTTTCATCAAGGTTGTGTAGGCTTCAAATATGTTAAGCATATTTAATACACCGCATGCATACGATATGCGCCTACAAACAACTTGATTATTTTACCTAGCACCGTTTGCTACCTTATGTGGGTCCCATGACTCACTTGAGACGTTAATCACGTCACAACTGGGGGATACAAACTGGGGTATTGGTCTGGCGGTTTACAGCGTGCAGCGTGCAACACGCCATCACAAGATCTTGTCAGGGAAACATGGGCGGTTAGAGATGATAGGAGAAGTGGGCAAGCAACCGTGTGACACTAACACACAACTCCACTTCCTCCATCACTCCACTTCCTCCACTTTCCCACGAGAGACGTGATGAAGGCTTATCGACTTGTATAAATAGGTTCTCCTCCGTATTTACAACAACACAGAAAAACCGAGTGTTAATACCATCGTATTCAACACCCAGAGCCTGCCTGCAACATTTGCTAGCCTGCTCAACATTCTGTTAACAAGTCATCAAATAGCCTTCACCTTCATACTCTCAACATCTTATTCGCTTCCCTCCCTAAGATCAACCTCACATCCTTCACCTGTGACCGAAACAAATCTGGAACGGCCGTGTCTTCGGTTTAGTCCAGAATTGTACAGATTATCTCTCGAATCAAAAGTGCTCATCGTGCAGCACATTTTTTGAAGGTTTAAATTCACTTCTCATCCACACACACCCAGAATTACCTAAACATGCAGAAGTAGTTTTCTCCCACAAACAATTGGCGACCACAGTGGGAGGTTAATCTATCGGTTGTGAAGTCGATCTCTTCAATACCATTTCAATTTTCAAGAATGGTGGATCTTAGATCTGGATCAGCAACCAATCTTGAGGGAGGTAGCGCCGACATCACTTCTAGTGCTGATATCCCAATTAATGGTGTCACTATACAACCCGCCAGTACAACCAACGTGTCACGTGGAGTTGCGTATTCTACCATCAATACCACCCGTACCAGCGGAGCAGGAGCGGACATTCCAGTAGGTGTGACACCTCCCATTACAAGATCTAGAGCGGCTGCAAATCCAGTCATTTCCTCAAGCATGACACCTCCGTCCGTCACCAGAACGACTGCTACTACCCCTTCATGACGAGGATCTGGAGGACCCAAAGGAGGACAACCTCCTATCACCATGGTGGACTTGATGGAGAGACAAGAAACCCTCGCTAAAGCTCAGGAAGACATGGCAACCACTCAGAAGGAGGTACTCACCTTCCTTAAAACATTAACCGATCGATTACCGCAAGAGTCAAGACAGCCCCAAGGGCCAACAAGAAATACGTTCATCACACCTGGAGTAGGTGCCTCAGTTACGCAAGCCCATCTAAACGAAGAGTCTTATGTTGCTGACCACGCAAGAGAAAGTGACTAGGAGCATCTCAGGGAAAGGAGCCAATCATCCAACTTTATTACACGTGAAGATCTGGAGAGACTCCTCCAAAATCGTGGCAAAGAAAATCCGATGGACGCGCATCGACACCAGCCTCCATATCCACAAGACGTGCAGAGGATTCCTCTTCCCAGGGGATACACCTCCCCTCAATTCACCCTTTACGATGGTACCGGTAATGCTCGTGAACACGTCTCTCGATTTTTAGAATCCTTAGGAGAACACGAATACAATCACGTTCTCCGCCTGAAGGAATTCTCCAAATCACTTACGGGGAGAGCCTATGCGTGGTACAACAACATCGCACCCGACAACATATCCAATTGGAGTGAGATGGTCAGCGCGTTTTACAAGAAGTACTTCTTTGTATCTGAGAAAGTTACTTTCTCAGACCTGGGGAGAATCTCCCAACGGAACAACGAACATCCAAATGATTTTGTCAAAAGGTTCATAACACAAGCGTTGGACTTCCATGAACCAAATTTCACAGAACGACAGCTAGTAGAATTATGCATCAATGGAATGATACCCATATATCGCGCCCTGCTGGAAAACTTGGTATTCCAGACTTTCTCAGAGCTCCATGAAGCATCCAAACGTTCAGCCACTACCGCCCCAGCATTATTGGAAAGAACCAGGATCGTTCGGAGCGATGATTCACGAGATAATCGAGGAAACAGGCGCCTCATTAACAAGCAGTATAATACTGGCCCTTCTGTCAGTGTAGTAAGCGAAGGCAGAAAGAGAAAATCTCCAGCGGCGGCAGAACAACTACCCATGCGTGCGGCTCAAACGCATAAAGCTTCGCCTCGAAAGGGAACATGCAAAGATCCTGCGCAGAGCACCGAATACACAGGCTTCCCATTTCCGATAAATGAAGTAATAGAACTCTTGGAGGCATGGATTCAGGATGATGCTATCAAGCTACCTCCTATCAGACGTCCACCAACTGAGAAAGACATGACAGACCCTAAGTACTTCCGTTATCATAGGTTTGTCCACCACCCAACTAAGGATTGAAACAAGTTGAAAGAAATCTTTAGGGAAAAGATAGAAGCAGGAGAGCTTCAATTGGGAAATGAAGGAGTTCACAGAGACCCTCTTCCTGTCCGAAGTTGCATGATCTCTGGAGACTCTATGCGCAAGACTGCACAATCCATGATGGAACACCTGTGTGAAATCTTGTACCTTTCCAAGGTACAACGTCAAGATATATTCATGGCCCTCAACCGTATTATGTCAGGCAGGCGCTTGTACCCAGAAAAAGAAGTCGTTCCAGCATCTCAGGCCTCCTTGGAAGATAACGCCAACAAAGGAAACTGGGGACTTTTGACCGTCGCCCATTTGAAAGATGTCAAGTTCGATAGAAAATTTTTCGATACAGCTTCTGAATTCAACATCGTTACTATCAAGACCCTGCAAGATGCGAAAATATCAAAGCAGGAGGCTACCCGTGGTCCGACTGTGATCAAGATCCCAGCAGGAGAGTTTGTGGATGTCTATGGATACATTGACCTTGATGTCGAGATTGGTAACACTCAAACACAAGCCAGATTCCATATAATTAAGGAACATCCGGATTACGACATGATTATGGGGCGTCCGTGGGTACACAAGGAGCATTCCTTACCAATCTCAGTACCTAGAAGAATCTCCAACAAGCCATCTCCGATGATTTCCAACAAACCTTTGAGACTCGAAGACTGCATGTTGCCTCCATACCAACAACTCACAAGCATAACGCAACTCCCTGGTGAAAGCCCTTTGTCCTACGTCAAGATATTCCGAGCCCAAGTAAGTCTCATTGAACAACATTCTTTGCAAGTAGTGGATGATTGTCCTGTTGGACCACAGTGGACAGTTTCACCTGACAGGCGGGCCACCACCAAGAGATGTGAATGGAGTGATGGCCCATTTAAGCGCTTCACCAAAAGTTTGGAAGAAGTCAAGAACGACACGTGTCAGAAGCAAACTGTTATACCAAGTCCAAATCCGTTTCAAATCGGAGATATGGTAGCAAAGGTCACCACGTTCCAAGTTGGAAACATGGCAGTAAAAATAACTGCCCAGCCTGATATGCCTGCAAAGGAAGAAGAAGTATTCTTAGTGGCAGATGTAGTACCAGAATATCGCCACAACGATATTCTCGTGATAAGAACGACATTTCCACGAGAAGGTTGAATACTCCCACTACAAGAATGACATCTTTCACGAGAGCGTCGTGAGAATTCTCCAACGAAATTTGGTGAGCAACATGAGAAAGCATCAAGATAGTTGACAATTGAAGAAGCATGATAAAAGAATGTTGTTTCACGAGGATTACGAAAGATGGCGAAAATAAACAATGTAACTGCCACGATGAGATAGCATAATAGATCCGAAAGAAGGGGAAAGCTTAGCTGTCTTCCATTATGTAATTTCCTATATAAGGAGATCAGGTAAGTCCAGAGGAGGATGATGTATTCTTTGGAGTTGATAAAATCTTGAGGAGAGAGAAACTCCAGAAAAGAAAGTTGTAATTCTGAGTTTGAATATTTTCTGTAAACATTTCTGAGATCTAAATAATAAAAGTGTCGTTTAATTCTTTAATCTTCAACTAGTTTCACTTAGATTTTTATAGGATCTTAATAGGGGTGTAGTGTGGGAAATCCTGCTACTACATTTTGGCGCCGACTAAGGGGAACGTTGAATTAGCAAAATCGAAGAAAAGGTAAAAAAGAAGACATGAATTATTCAAGATCAAGGAAACTTTGAAGAAGATTGGTGAAATATTCAGAAGAAAAATGATTATAATTAAAGAAAATTGTAGGAAATTGAAGTATGAATTAGTGTCAAGAGAAATGATCGATAAATTTTATGAAAATATTAAGGGGAGGATACATAAACGTGATTTAGAAGGGAGAAAAATTATGATGGTAGAGAAAATGCCATTATTAAAGAATTGGGAAAAGCAGGAAATTACATTTACAGCAACAGAAGTTTTAGAAGAAAATATAAATCATACATCTCCTTTGGTGATTACGGTACCCATGATACCAATAAGGAAGGAAAAGTCAATAAAATCTGTAGAAAAATGGGCTATAAATAGAACTCTAGTTGACACAGGAAGTTCTGTGGATATAATGTTCTATCATGCTTTTAAGAAAATGGGGTATAAGGATGAAGAAATGTCTATTTCATCATATCATATTCATGGTTTCGGAAAATCTATAACAAAACCAAGAGGAGAAATAATAGTACGATTACCACTTGGAGAAATTGAAACACAAGTAACACTATGCGTGGTGGATATGGAATCACCATACAACATGATATTGGGAAGACCATGGATACACGCAATTAAAGCTGTAGCGTCAACCTTACATCAACGCATCAAATTCCCTATGCCTAGCGGAATTGGGGAAATTAAAGGAGATACAGATCTTGCGAAGACATGCTATCAAATTGAAGTAAAAAATTGTGAAGAACGTCCTAAGCAGCGAAAAGCTCGCAGAAAATTGATGAGAGAAACAAGAAAAGAAGAAGAATTTAAAATTTACATGATAAGAGCAAAAGAGGGAAAAGGGATACCCAATGAATTTTCGCGAGAAGGAGATGAACGTGCAAGAATCATAAAAACACCAGCACCAGAAGCCAGTTACACTGCAAATTTGAACCAACAAAAGAAGTAAATGTTGGGAGTGAAGAAGAACCTAAAATACTGAAAATTGGGACTAGAATGGAGATAGACGAGGAAGAAAGAACTATAAATATTTTGCGAGAATACAAAGACATTTTCGCGTGGAGCATGGATGAAATGCCAGGGATAGATCCATCGGTAGCATGTCATAAATTAGAAATCAACAAAAATGTAAGGCCGTTCAAGCAAAGAATAAGAAAAATCGCAACAACATACCATTCTCAGATAGAAGAAGAATTACAGAAGATGCTTGATGCAGGAATAATAAGGCAAGCAAAGTATCCAGAGTGGATTGCAAATATGGTGGTGGTCCCAAAGAAGAATAAAGGAATAAGAATTTGCATAGATTTTACCGATTTAAATAAAGCTTGTCCTAAAGATAGTTTTCCACTACCAGATATTCCTCAAATGGTTGAGTCAGCTGAAATGGAAATGCAAGGATATCTTCGTTAGATGGATATAAAGGATACAACCAAATCCCTCTCGCTGAAGAAGATCAAGAACATACTGCATTTTTTGCTCCAATAGGGTTATATTGTTATACAAAAATGCCCTTTGGATTACGAAATGCTGGTGCAACATACCAAAGAATGGTGGAGAAGGTATTTGCAAAGTGGATCTACAAAACACTGGAGGTATATGTAGATGATATGTTAATCAAGAGCAAGGAAGATGAAGATCATGTACAAGACTTGAAGGAGATTTTTGAACAAATGCGGCAATTTAATATCAAAGTAAATCCTGACAAGTGTACTTTTGGAGTGACTTCAGGAAAGTTTCTGGGGTATATTGTATTAAAGGAAGGAATACAAGTTGATCCAGAAAAAGTGCAAGCGATTCGCGATATGCCCACACCAGCTACAATAAAAGATGTGCAAAAATTAAATGGGCTGTTAGCCTCGTTAGGAAGATTCATCTCGCGATCCTCTGATAAATGCAAGCATTTTTTCGATATACTCAAAAAGGGAACAAAATTCAGATGGACAGATGAATGTGAGAAGGCCTTTCAGGGAATAAAATATCATTTAATGGATATAACCATTTTACAGAAAGTTGAACCAGGAGAAGAGTTATTAATTTATCTCGCGACAACGGCATATGCGCTAAGTGCGGTATTGCTGCGAGTAGATGCTGGGATAGAGAAACCAATTTACTATATTAGTAAAACATTCAATTCAGCAGAGAAAAATTATTCAAAGATTGAGAAATTAATCCTAGCATTGGTACATGTAACTTTCAAGCTTCGCATTTACTTTCAAGCACATAAGGTCAAGGTGTTAACAAAAGTGCCAATTGAATCGGTAATGAAGAATTCAAAAAGATCAGGAAGAGTAGAAAGATGGAATGCACAAGTGGGAAATTTCGATATCAAATATGAAATTCTATCTTTTCCAAAATCCCAAGTCATCGCAAATTTCTTAGCTGAATTTCATTTGGAAAATGACGAAGCTGTGGAAGAAATGATGGAGGCAGAAGAAGAACATGGAGATCCAAAAGAATTATTGACATAACCCAATAGATGGGAGATATTAGTGGATGGATCATCTAATGGAGAAGGAAATGGTATTGGAGTTGTTTTTATTTCCCCAAAAGGAGAAAAAACAGCTTTCTCATTTAAGTTAGAATTTACATCCACTAATAATGAGACAGAATATGAGGCTGTTATCCACGCTTTGATATTTTCAATAGAAATGAAGTTGGAAAATGCTAGAATCACAAGCGATTCTTAATTGGTTATTCGTCAAATAACTGGAGAATATATAACAAATGAACCTTCTTTAAATAAATACAAGAGACTCGTGGAAGAATTATCTGCGAGAATTCCAAAGATAAAATGGAGGCACATATCAAGGAAAGATAACCGGCTTGCGGACGCTTTTGCCTTCATATCTTTCATGATGACAAATCCACTTGCGAGATGCATAAAAATTCAAACACTCTTATTACCTTCAGTTAATAAAGAAGACGAAGATGTGGATGGGAATTCCGTCGAAATTGACGAAGAAGGAGAGAAAGATGTGATGATTGTAGAAAATGGCGAAATAGAAGCAAAAGACAGAAACAAAGATTGTAGAGCGGAACATCTTGCTTATTTTTCGAAAGGAGAAACTCCAATAAATAGACTGGAGGCACACAAGCAAAGAAGCAGGGAAACTAATTATGAGTTAAGAGACGGAGTGTTATATCGCAGATCTTTTAATGGACCATCGCTAAGATGTTTGACAAGGGAGGAAGGAGAAAAGGTGTTAAAAATGCTGCACAGTGGAGATGCTGGTAATCATAGCGGAGGTAGATCTTTGGCATATAGAACGAAGATGCAAGGGTATTACTGTCCTTACATGCATGAAGATGCGAAACAACATTCAAGGCGTTGTGAAGAATGTCAGCGATTTGGAAAAAAGATACATGCACCAGGAGCACCACTATCATCCTCAACAAGTGTATGGCCCTTCGGAAAATGGGGATTAGATATTGTGGGACCATTTGTGCATGGCTCTGGACAAAGGAGATACCTCATTGTGGCTACAGATTATTTCACAAAATGGGGAGAAGTAAAAGCAGTACAACATATTCGTGATAAAGATATTTTCACATTCATATTCGAGAATATCATCTGCAGATTTGGAATACCAGCACAGTTGATGTCTGATAATGGAAAGAAATTTGAAGGACAGAACATAGAATTACTACTCAATGCATTTAAGATAAAGTGTGGAAAATCTACTCCTTTATACCCACAAGCAAATGGTCAAGCTGAGGCAACTAATAAAACGATCGCAGATATTCTGAAAAATAAATTAGAAGGGTATCAAAAATCATGGTGTGAGCAAGTACATAATGCAATATGGGCCTACAACACCACTAGAAGAGAGGCTACTGGAATGTCACCCTTTTGTTTAACATATGGGGTTGAAGCTGTATTACCAACAAAAGTTGCTATTCCTACAACAAAAAGAGAAGCGTAGGAAAGGAATTTAAGTGCTGGTATGATTTTACATAAACTAGATGAATTGGAAGAAAAAAGGGAGAAGACTCTACAACATATGGAAAACTACCAGCTAAGGTTAGCTCGTGAATACAACAAACGTGTCAAAAAACGAGAATTCCAAATTGGTGATTTAGTTCTGCGAGAGACACCGAGATATCAGAGAGAGAATGGTGGAAAATTGGCGAAAAAATGGGACGGACCTTACTTAATTAAAGAAATAATTGGAAATGGGGCATACAAATTAATGGATCCTGAAGGAAGAGATGTTGGCCAACGACTTGATAGACCATGGAATAGACTATTTTTGAAAAGGTATTATCAGTGACAAATACTGTAAGGTAAGAAATATTGGCATAATTAAAGGTTATTATCAGTGACTATTTTTATTTTAAAGATTACGCGAGCAATATCGCGAGAAACGCGAATGAAATTTCGCAGAGATTAAGAGAATGGGACAAACCTTTATGGCGTGCAACTTAGTTCGCGAGTACAATTTCGTAAGAGGAAAATGTAAGACCTACAAGCACGTTATAAAGGGGGTATCTATTTATATGATTCAGGGATAAGGTTATACCGCTACTGGAACCTGAGTCATACAGATGTAGGGGTTAAAGAAAACCTATCCGGGAGAGAGATCTTGGATTTCCAGCTTTATAATGTTATACCCTGGTTAGACGACTGAGAGTCTCTTCCAAGAAGTGCAGAGTATGATCAAGGCGCCGAGGTACACGGTTTAGCCAAGGATGACCGGGACAGACGAACCTACCCTGGCCATCTTTGGTAAGTCTTGGATACAATGCACTTGGCCTGAAGAAAACCCCACCTAGGGTGCAGTCTTGTAACTATAAGCCATATAGGCATAAAGGACAAGAGGCTGTGAAAACAACTGGTTGTTGGTAAATCTGGATGGGAGGAGCTAGTCTTGTATGGCCAATGTGCCCTCCTTGAAGGGGCAGCCAGGGGGAAGATAAGGGCGGCACCCTCCATTAGGGAGATGATAAGTGTCTTAAGACGGCAATGTCATGGGGCTCTAAGATCGCAAGATCATTTAGGCCTGTCATATTGTCGCGTAAATTATATAGAGGCAAAAAGCCATAAGAGAAAAAAGTTAAGATGAGGTCAAGGGGTTTTTACATGCAAATGTGAAGACGTCCTGCGATTTCATCGCAAGACGGCAATGTCACGAGGCTTTGTTTTTGCGAGAAAACTTAGACTCGTCATATTGTCGCAATATAATAAAGAAATATAGATAAGGCAAGATCAATGGGACAATACATGAAAGTGTAGAGACGTCCTGCGATTTTGTCGCAAAAAGAAAAAATTGGCAAAATAAGACCTTTAATTAGGAAGGCAAAATAAGACCAATAGAATAATCTCAAAAATTAATTCTTCTTTGTTAAGCATGCAGGGAAGATTTCTTTATCACAAGAAACAAGTTGAATTCAACAAGTCTCAAGAAATTTAATGAGGAGGCAAGCAAGGGAATAAATATGTAGGATTTCATTAAGTTTCTTGAGAATATTATAGTTCAAAAAAGGTTATATCATTTGCGAGAAAGAAGAAGAAAAAAGAAATTAAAAATAGAACTCAAGCTTCAAGCGGTAGTCTCGCCAGATGTAGAATTGTCAGGATTGTTATCATCACCAATATTTCTTTCATCGCGAACATCATCGCCAGAGTTCTTTTTGTTACGATCTTCTCCTTCTTTTAGAGGGTTTTCTTCTTTTCCTTGATCATCTTCTTCTTCAGCGTCTTCTTCAACATCTCCTTCAGAAGACGGATATTCTAAATCTTTATCCATAGGAAGAGGGACTTCATCATTGTCAACTTTCAAATGTAGAACGGATACAGGAGAAAGAGAGTTGGAGATCAAAATTTCGTTCACGAGAACTTCGGCACTAAGATGAACTTGGCGAAGGAAACCTTTGTCACGATTTCTGATCTCTATATTCTTGAAATACTCAAGATAATCAAGTCTTCTTTCTGCTTTATCACGAATTTCTAAAAGGTTGAGAAGAAGAGTCTTGTTTTCTTTGCGAACACTGTCTAGCTCCTTAGTAAGATTGGTGATAGTAGAATGAAGGCTTTTTTCAGATTCTGCGAGCAACAAAATAATGAAAGGTTATAGGAATAAATATATCGTGAGAATATCAACAAGTGAAATATAACATAGATTGTGACAAGGGAAATCAACAAGTGAGGCAGTCATAATTGACTACCTTCTTTTTGCGAAGTTAAGTTTTGGATTAATGAAAAGAGGCAGTTCTCCCATTGGTTCATAGCATCATCAAATTTGTCGCCAACTATGCCTTTTACACGAGATTTCATGTTCTCTTCTTTGGTGCGTAAATATGAATTTTCTTTTGACAATGAGGAATGAGACTCCTTTAGTTGGGAATATTCATCTCGAAGCTTGCTGGCATTCAAACTAAGAGTTAGTCTACCCTTGATAAGTTTGTCTATTTCAGCGGCAGATGATTCAGTTACTTCGTCAAGTTTATTTTTAAGAGAGCGGAGAGACTGCTTTTGGTCATCACATATCCCTAGAAGATTGTTTACTTTCTGCGAGGAGATCGCCAACAAGCTTGATAATTTGTGTTTCTCTTGAGATAAAGTTATATTCTTGTCTGACAAAGATTCTATAGACAAATTAGTCTTGGATAACGAATATGAGAGGCGAGTAACCTCGTTGTTTAGAAAACTGTGATTTTGCAATAATTGGTTATTCTCATTTGTGAGATTTCTTATTTGATAAACTGAATACGTATAAAGATTATCTAATCTACTATGCTGGTCCATCCAAGAATCTCTTTCAATGCGAGCTTCATCAGCTATGGTTTCAGATTTAAGTTTTTCGATGAAACGATTTCGGTTGGAAACTAATATATAAACCAAGAATTTAAAGGGAGGATTAAGTACGAAGAATATGGAAATAGAATAAAAAGATAAAAGGACAGAGGCAAAAAGAAGCTTACTTTTTAGCTCATCAATCTTTCTAGCGAGATTCTCGCGATCCAGTACAGAGTTATTGAGCTTGTGGTTTAGAGTTTCACATTCAGAAGTTTTATCTTGAAGACTTTTTCTCAAAGCAGCATTTTCATTCTCTAGAGAAGCTCGTGAAATAGAATTGTCTGAGCCAAAATATTTGAGCAGAGTTTCGCAAACTCCACTTTGGAGAGAATCAGTAGAAGAATCTCTAGCATTATTTAGAATGTTAGATAAAATTTTGAAAGAAACATCAATTCCTGCGATGGTCTCATTTGATGAAGGAAGGGATGTAGAAGGTGAAATAGAGGAAGTGAGGACAAGTTGATGATTTGAGTCATTAGCAATGGTTGTATCATCAGAAGGAGGAGTTTTCGGGAAAGTAACATTTGGAGGAAGTAAAGGGCTAGAGGGAGTTTCAGGTATGATGGGTTCTGCAATTTGAATTGGTGAAGGGCCAGTAGAGGCAGTGGTAGTTAAAGTGAGCTTCTCGCCAGAAGAAGGAGGAAGATCAAATTGCACAGGTGTAGATGAAGCTTTCGCAGATATTAAGGGAGGAATGACGAAATTACTTCCAAAGGTCTTATTTAATTGGCGAGATCTTTTAGGAGGATTAGCATTACCATCGTCATTCTGCAAACAATAATCTAGATAAGAAACAGAGGCAACAATATTGTTATTAAGAAATAGAATGTGTTTCTTACTACCTTATTGCTCGCAGAAGTTTCTTTCCTTTTTCCAGTCGGCCTCTTATGAATAATAGGTTTTTGTGTCGAGGATTGGGAAATAGATGCAGCTCCGCTGAAGAGTACATAATATGGGGTTATAAAGAATTAAGTAAGAGAAGATCGAAGAATATAAATAAAAAGTTTGATCTAAGAAAATACCATGATCAAAAATATACCTCGAGGACTCCATTAATACAAAAAGAGAAGAATGAGAAGGAGAAGAAGTTGCAGAACAAAAAGCAAAGAAACTAAGTAAAGAAGAAAGAGAGTTAAGAGAAGAAAACTAGAAATGAAATTTGACTCTTCCTTTTATAGGCAAAGAAGGGAGTAAATTATGTGAGACGTGTCAATACAAAAGGACAGATTTACAACACGTGTTAACAAGGAAAGCTGAATTAGCGGAATATATTTCGAAGAAAAAAGTTCAGATATTCTTGCGGTAGTTAAGGATTCTCATGATCGTTTCTTCTTCGCAGAAAAGACATGAGAAGAGGCAAGATGTAGTACCAGAATATCGCCACAACGATATTCTCGTGATAAGAACGACATTTCCACGAGAAGGTTGAATACTCCCACTACAAGAATGACATCTTTCACGAGAGCGTCGTGAGAATTCTCCAACGAAATTTGGTGAGCAACATGAGAAAGCATCAAGATAGTTGGCAATTAAAGAAGCATGATAAAAGAATGTTGTTTCATGAGGATTACGAAAAATGGCGAAAATAAACAATGTAACTGCCACGATGAGATCGCAGAATAGATCCGAAAGAAGGGGAAAGCTTAGCTGTCTTCCATTATGTAATTTCCTATATAAGGAGATCAAGTAAGTCCAGAGGAGGATGATGTATTTTTTAGAGTTGAGAAAATCTTGAGGAGAGAGAAACTCCAGAAAAGAAAGTTGTAATTCTGAGTTTGAATATTTTCTGTAAACATTTCTGAGATCTAAATAATAAAAGCGTCGTTTAATTCTTTAATCTTCAACTAGTTTCACTTAGATTTTTATAGGATCTTAATAGGGGTGTAGTGTGGGAAATCCTGCTACTACAGCAGATGTTATCTTGGGCGGTTACTGCAAGATCATCAATGCAGACAAACTCGAAGGTGTGGTTGTTCACTCACGATGGCTCAAGCCATACCTCACTTGAAGACACGACATCACCTCTCTAATCCCCCGGGGGGATTCCTCCAACAATTTTCCTTTTCACAATATTTGTAATTCCTTCAAAATGATGGCACCGCTTGCCTTCATACTTATTAGGGTTTTAATATTTCTTCAAGTAATCAAGATTTCATTCCTTTTATAATTTCTCATAAAATCACACAAAGTTATGAGTCACCTTCAAACCACCATTACCCAGAAAGAAAACCCTAAACCCTCATACCAAATCTTCATACCAGCCTGGTAATATGGGAGGAATAAAACATGTAAAAAGGGGAGGAGGAAGGAATCCTACATGATCTACTTCAACAGAACCAGACTCACGTCAGGGGGACAAGCAGAAAAAATATGCATGTTTCGAAAGCAACATTGAATAAAACTTTGTTCAAGACAAGAAAGCAAAGAAGAAAACTTCAAACTCAGCCGCCACTGAGTATAAAAAAAACTACAAATAAGAATAACAGGGAAACCCAATTGCTGGTTGCGTCTTCATCACTGTTGGGATCCAAATCTTGTGCCGCTTTCTCCAGAGACGCCTCAACCTTTTCTTCGGGCACAACAGCTACCGGCTCAATATCTTCAGCATGCGTATCTTCTGCACCTTCTACAGAATCCATTGCAACCTTGGAAATCGTTCCAATCACTTTCGGACTTTAACTCTCATCAATATCAGGGTCAAGGATTATCACACCACCACGTATTGGGTAATCACACTTCCCATCACCCGCAGGACGTTCGTGTTCAACCCTCCATCTCTTCAACCGAGCCGCAAACTTTTCAGCTCTCGAGCTTACTGGTGCTTGTGACGCCTCGCGTTTCCACTTCGCTCGCAACGTTTCTTCATGTCTTTTTTTCTCCTCCATATCGATTGCAACTGAAAGAGCATGGAGCCGCCCCCTGAAAATGGTTAAATGCGAGACAGACATTCCCTGTACGGCATGGACGACTTCACGAAGTGGCGAATCAATTTTAGCCATCACCTCCTCATGTGCGTTAGCTTCTGGTTTATCAACTTCAAAACTTTTTTCTGAAGAAGCTGCAGAGTGATCATCACCTACTCCTTTCATGATGTACTGCAAAAAAAAGAAAGAGAGGAAGATAAGTTACGGCGGCACATAAAAAGTATTTTAATCACAACTATCGCCAATCGATTAAGAAATCAACGTGTGGAGCAATACCTGAGATGTTGAAGAAGACGATCGCCTAATGAGAAGAATACATGAAAACTTCTTTATATGCTTCACGATTCAACAAGATCCCCAGGAGAAAAGAAGTCCACCTTTGTCGCTTTCTGAGGTTGTTAAGTCGGGATTGTGATCAACAATGTTTATCGAATGCACGATGCTTGCTAGGCATATGAGAAGGCACACAGAAAGAGGAACGCCAAGGTGGATCGACCCACCAAGCTGTACTTCCCCAGCCGAGCTTTACCATTGGAAGGATAAACTAAACCGGATCCAAGGCATTTAACACACATGACATACCTTCTCCCACGCGGTAAACATATATTTACTCTGGATTTAGTTATTTTTGTATGCAAATTGTCACCATCTCATGCCTACCCTACAATAGTGTAACCATTGAATGCTAGGCAGGGGACTTAATGTTGATGGTGGAATTCTATTCAGGGCTAAAATTGTAAAAGACAAATTCTAAGATGACGTCCTGCAAGGGATAAAGCCTTCATACGGTGAATATTCTCACCATATTAATTCATTGGAGCATGTGCAACCATCCCTGAGAATTAAAACCTACCCAGAGCGGAGCATGTAGCAACCATCCCGATTTTCTGTAGGTTTGCAACATTACAATTAATGCCCTACTCAAAGCCTTGTGTTCGACATGCAAACACCCGTAGGCTACCTGACGGCGGGTTATATTAGCCCCGTTGAACGCATGCAAGACTACCCATGTTAGTCTCACCTGCTGAAAACAAACTCAAAAATAGACCTCATCCGTCCAACTTCACAGGCATGGTTGGACGGCCTAGATCACGCGCAGGACCGAATAGCGCGCACGCACATGCTCATCGTCGGTCTACCTTCCTAATGGTGCAAACGGCTTCACCATAGGAGCCATGGGAATTGAGATGCGCTAGCATGAAGATGTGGCTCACAAACCCTAAAATTAGGGTTTGCTTACAGGTTGCGACCAAGCAACTTTGGGCATGCGCGCACTAACGATTTTGAAGCACAACTGCTGGCCGACGATGCCTATGTACTCACCATGGGACCGGCTACACGGCTAGCTAATCGGCCATGGTCGGTTGCAGACCAGCCATCTCGAAAGTCGTGCCCAAAGGCAGCATGCGAGATCCCTTCTAATCTCGGCCATCCGTCATCGCAGGCTAGAACGGGCGACCCAGATTGCTCCGATTGACTTCCAGTTGGCGTGGACGTGTAAAGTGGCATCCCACCTACATGCAGGGACAATTGGCCACTCCATGCACGCATCCCAAGGCATAAAACCTTTAGGGTGAAAGAGGAAGCTCGCAAGCCTTCCAAACCCTAATCCAATGGTTATTCCTCCATCAATCTCGTCCGTCCAAGTTCGCATGCTTGGATGAATAGCCTAGGAAGGGAGTTAGGTGGCAAACAAGGTATCACCGTGATCGCCATCCTCCACACTTCCCCATGGAATAACCGTCCAAGGTGGGTCCCGCTCATGCGACCTCCGAACAACTCCTGAACATAGCTAGTTGAGTCACTTCAACTTGCAATCTTTTCATCAAGGTTGTGTAGGCTTCAAATATGTTAAGCATATTTAATGCACCGCATGCATACGATATGCGCCTAAAAACAACTTGATTATTTTACCTAGCACCGTTTGCTACCTTATGTGGGTCCCACGACTCACTCGAGACGTTAATCACGTCACAACTGGGGGATACAAACTGGGGTATTGGTCTGGCGATTTACAATGTGCAACGTGCAACACGCCATCACAAGATCGTGTCAGGGAAACATGGGCGGTTAGCGATGATAGGAGAAGTGGGCAAGCAACCGTGTGACACTAACACACAACTCCACTTCCTCCATCACTCCACTTCCTCTACTTTCCCACGAGAGACGTGATGAAGGCTTATCGACTTGTATAAATAGGTTCTCCTCCCTATTTCCAACAACACAGAAAAACCGAGTGTTAATACCATTATATTCAACACCCAGAGCCTTCCTGCAACATTTGCTAGCCTGCTCAACCTTCTGTTAACAAGTCATCAAATAGCCTTCACCTTCATACTCTCAACACCTTCTTCGCTTCCCTCCCTAAGATCAACCTCACATCCTTCACCTGTGACCGAAACAAATCTGGAACAGCCGTGTCTTCGGTTTAGGCCTAATTGTACAGATTATCTCTCGAATCAAAAGTGCTCATCGTACAGCACATTTGTTGAAGGTTTAAATTCACTTCTCATCCACACACACCCAAAATTACCTAAACCTGCAGAAGTAGTTTTCTCCCACAAACACCAACTATATAAGGTTATACCCTGGTTGGACGACCGAGAATCTCTTCTAAGAAGTGCAGAGTATGACCAAGGCGCCGAGGTACACGGTTGAGCCAAGAGTGCCTGGGGCGTACGAAACTCCCTTGCCATTCTTGGTAAGTCTTGGCTATGATGCACTTGGCCTGAGGAAAACCCCACTTAGGGTGTAGTCTTGTAACTATAAGCCATATAGGCATAAAGGACAAGAGGCTGCGAAAACGACTGGTTGTTAGTAAATCCGGATGGGGGGAGCTAGTCTTGTATGGCCGATGTGCCTTCCTTGAAGGGGAAACCAGGGGGAAGATAAGGGCGGCACCCTCCATTAGGGAGATGATAAGTGTCTTAAGACGTCAATGTCATGGGGCTTTATGATCGCAAGAACATTTAGGCCTGTCATATTGTCGCGTGACGTAAATTATACAGAGGCAACAAGCCACAAGAGAAAAAGTTAAAATGAAATCAATGGGTTTTAAATGAAAATGTAAAGACGTCCTGCGATTTCATCGCAAGACGGCAATGTCATGGGACTTTATTCTCGCAAGGGGATTTAGACCTGTCATATTGTCGCAGAAAATTCAAAGAAAAATTGATAAGGTAAGATCAATGGGTCAATACATGCAAATGTAAAGACGTCCTGCGATTTTGTCGCAAAAAGAAAAATTGGCAAAATAAGACCTTTAACTAGGAAGGCAAAATAAGACCAATAGAATAATCTCAATTAATTATTTTCTTTTAAGAATGCAGGAAAGATTTGCTCATCGCAAGAGAGATAGCAAGTACTATCTAGCATTTCTCAGAAATACTATTCAGAATTTCTCAGAAGTATTATTTAGAGTCTCTCAAGAGGATTGTCTACAATCTCGCAGTACTATTCATCGCAGCACTAGTCAGCACTATTCATTGCGCCACTATTCACAATTTCGCAGAAACATTCAGAAACTCGCATAAACATTCAGAAATTTGCAAACTCATTCAGTATCTCGCAGACTATTTCAGAATTTCACAGGAGAAGTCGTTATTTCGCAGAATGAGGCATAGGCAATTCGTTCATTTAACATTTTCTCAAGGATTCTTCCTTGATAGATAAAGAACAGAGGCAACTATGGATTACCAAGAAGATATTTTATGTTCTTTATCTTCTCGGCAAGAATCATTTCCAAAATGGACAAGAATTTTCACCAGAAATGAAGTAATAATTTCGCATGAACAGAGGCAATACTTATGATTTTCATTCAAGGACGGATACTTCTTATATTTAAAGGATTGAGTACTTCTTATATTTCTTCAAGGATACTTCATACTTCGAATACTTTAAGAGTTAATACTTCTTATTTACTTAGCAAAAATATGGAACTTCACAAAAGAATAGAGGCAAGTACGTACTTTTCAAGTCTAGTATTCTTTCGCTCGTTCCTTCATCAACAAAAATCAAAGACTACTACAACAACAGGTTTTTTCTTAAAGATTACTTTTCAAGCAATATTCAAGAAAAAAGAGGCAAGATGTAGTACCAGAATATCGCCACAGCAATATTCTGGCGAGATTAACAACACTTTGCGAGTGTCACAAAATAATGACATAACAGTTAACGATTGAAGAAACACAAAAAGAACATGATTGACTGGCGATGGTTACGATGCTTGCGAGAAGGAATAATATAGCTACTGCGATAATATCTCGGGAGATATCCGAAATTAGAGGACAGCTTATTTGTAACCCATTATGTAATTTCCTATAAATAGAGATCCAAGAGATTCAGGAAAGGGGGATATTTTTTCTAGAGTTGAGAGAGTCTTGAGGAAAGGGACAATTTTAGGAGAGAGAGAGATATTTTGCAGAGAAATTTTTAGAGAGAGAAAATGTATTTTTCTTTATCATCTTCTTCCCCAAAACTAGATTTATAACTCCATTAATGGAGATTATCAATGTTAATCAAATGTAAAATTAAACAATCATAGTGAAAAATCATGGATGTAGATCAAATTGATCGAACCATGTAAAAATCCGTGTGTCTATTTACAATTTTTAGAGTTTTAATCATACTTTTAATATCAAATTAGTTTTTATCAAGATATTATAAGGGGTGTGTTATGGGAAATCCTGCAACTACAACAAGGGAGAAAAGCTATGGTTTGGAGCGTTCTTTATTACCGTAACTATTTCTTTTCCATTTTATATGTATCTAATGGGTTTCATTAATCCCATGAGTAGCTAAACTTCTTAATGATTGGGGATGAATTCTAAGTTCTATACATGATTTGAGTTATTATATAAATCTATTTTGAAGTTCTTCACATGATTATTGATTGTTTATACTAATTAGAATATTTATGATTAATTGATAGATTGTTTAGGTGGCCAACTAAATTAATTTGTTGATTTAATCAAATGCTAGTATTGAGATAGGAGATAAGTAGTAGTCGGATAATTCATACAAAAGTAGAAAACACAAGACCTTGCAGAGGGATTATGTGTAGCGATTGTGTGTATAAACAACATTAGAAAGTGGACCTTGAGCTAAGAGTCTAACTACTAGGATCAATCTATAATTCACAAAATATAAAGCATTCTTAGAAATTACACCTTGAGTGAGCTACTACTATGTGGTTTATACGAATAAAATCTGGTATTGGAGAGCTTCCGTACTCAGTGATATAAGGAATTTAGGGGGTAGCACTGAGCTAGCTGTTATTCCACGGTTGGTAATAATATGTGATTAATAGTATTAATGGATGAATATAATAACTTGATGGTGGTTTGGTAACGAAGAAGGATTCCCTGATCATATTTCTCTCCATTGCTTGCAACTTTATAAATTTCAATTGCTTTATTTACTTTGTTTACAATCTAAAACAAAGCCCCCCATTGTGAGACTTTTGACAACTAAATCTCCATGCTCTTCGTGGGAACGATCCTTACTTCCAGTATATTACCTGTTAATTGTGTGGAAATAAGTAATTTAATTCGAGTGCACCTACGACACGCATCAGCACACCATAACATAATGGTCTTGCTGAACAGAAAATACGACACATTATAGAAACGGGTCATGCCTTGATGTTGCAAAGTGGTCTTCCTGAACAATTTTGGGATGAATTCTATGTCACGGCTACTTATTTGATAAACAGACTCCCTACTCCTGTCTTGTTAAATACTTCTCCTTATTTTGATGTGCATCATTGATCTCCTGATTATGAGTTCCTAAAAGGTTTTGGATGTCGTTGTTACCATTTGTTGTCTCACTTTCGACAAAACAAATTACAACCAAAGACTCTTCCATGTGTCTTTGTTGGTTATAATGATCGTTATAAGGGTTACCAGTAATCATATTTATATTTCTCGGCATGTTATTTTTGATGAGTCTCTTTTACATATCCCACTGATATTGGTGTTAATCTTCACATTAAATCCTCATCTCCAGCTACACGTACTCTTCTCAGTTGGCCACATTCAGTTGCAACTACTCACTTCCCATTGTCATCGTCACATCTCAATTCTTCTCCTCCTCCAACATCTATTAGTACCGCTCCATCTTCCTCTCTTACCTCTAATCCAACATTTGTTGCTCCTAAGATCTCTTCTTCTCCTTCATCTTCACTAGATTCTACTGATTCCAACTCTCCACCATCATCACCACCATCATCACCCTCTTCTACTTCTTTGTCTTTTAATATGCAAGAGTCTCCAGCGTCTGTGTCCTCCTCCGTGTTTCCAGTCTTGATTGATGTTCAAGATTTTCCGCAGTCGACTAATAATATGCATCCTATGGTTACAAGGCTAAAATATTATACAATTCAACCAAGAAGTTTTAAGGGTTGTTTCTCTACTCGATATCCAATATTGCAATGCTTTATAACTCAGTATAATTCTCTTCCTGCCGAGCCAACATGTTTTACCATTGCTTCTAAATCTCCGGAATGGTGGGATGCTATTATTGATGAAATTAATGCTTTACTTCGTAATCGAACTTGGTCACTTGTACCTTGTTGTCCTGGTATGAATATCATTAGAAGTAAATGGGTTTATCGTGTTAAATTTTTTTTTGATGGTTCTCTTGATAGAAAGAAAGCTCGTTTAGTTGCTAAGGGCTATTCTCAATAATATTGGATAGATTATGATGAGACGTTTACTCCAGTTGTCAAGCCGGTGACTATTCGGTTGGTTTTGAGTTTAGCAGTTTCTTCTTCTTGGCCTATCAAGCAACTCGACGTTAAAAATTCTTTTCTTCATGGTTCTCTTGATCAAGAGGTTTATATGGCTCAACCTCAAGAATTTGTTGATCCAAGATACCCTAACCATGTGTGTCTATTTCACAAAGATCTATATGGTTTCAAACAGGCACCCCGCTCTTGGTACCATCACTTTGCTTCGTTTCTTCTTCATCTGGGATTCAAGTAGTCTCAATTTGATCATTCTATGTTCATCAAGAAATCTTCCGGTGGTATTATCATTCATTTGGTATATGTTGATGATATCATTGTGACTGGTAGTGATACTGTGGGCATTAAAACTTTACTTCCAACCCTACAAATTGAGTTTGCTATGACTGACTTGGGTGATTTACATTATTTTTTGGGCTTGGAAGCTACTCGAACTTATTCTGGCATTGCTTTAACTCAAAACAAGTATACTTTGGATCTCTTACAAAAAGTTGATCTTGTTGATTCTAAACCGGTTACCTCTCCTGTGTATCCTCGATCTAAACTGTAATCTGATGATGCTCCCTTGTTTCCCGATGCAACTCTTTATCGAAGTTTAGTTAGTAGTTTACAATACCTTAGCATGACACGGCCTGATATTACATATGTTGTCAATCAATTTAGTCAATTTATGCATCGGCCTACTCAAACACATTTCATAGCTGTTAAGCGCATCCTTTGATATCTTAAGGGTACACTGGGTCATGGAATTTGCTTCTGGCGTGACTTTTTTTTGCATCTTACGGCTTATTCTGATGCATACTAAGGTGTGATCCTGATACTTCTCGATCAACTACTAGTCATTGCATTTTCTTGGGAAGAATTCTAGTCTCCTAGGGTTCTAAAAAGAAACCCACCGTCTCCATTAGCAGCACAAAAGCTGAGTATCGATCTTTATCCTCTACTTCATCTGAACTTATTTGTATTAGATACTTACTCCGTGATCTTGGTATTTATCTAAAGCAACCTCCTATATTATACTGTGACAATATCAGTGATATTTATTTGGACATAAATCCAATCCAGCATTATCATTCTAAGCACATACAGATTCATTATCACTTTGTGTAGGATCAGAATATCGCCACAATAATACTCTTAAGAAATTTATAAACAACATTTCTGCGAGCTCTTCAACAACACACTGCGAGTGTTGCAGAGTGACTCAAAGAATGACGTAGCAGATGATGGTAACTGAAACACGATAAGAGCATGATAATCCTGCGAAGATTATAACATCAGCGAGAATTAACATTATAACTATTACGAGACTACCGCGAGTTAGATCCGAAATTAAAGGACATCATAGCTATCATCCACTATGTAACTTCCCTATATAAAGAGAACTAATAAACTCAGAAGAGGGAGATCAATTTGAGAGTGTTGAGAAAGTTTTGAGGAGAGAGAAAGTTTAAGAGAGCGGTTGTATTTTTGATTTCTTCAATTTCTTGTAATATTTCTGAGAATTAATCAACAAAAGTGTTATTCTTAATCTTCAAATATGTGTTGATATTATGAATTCTTGTGAGGGGTGTAGTGTAGGAATTCCTGTGACTACATAATGGCGCTAGAAACAGAGATTTTTCTGAGCAAAGATTGAAATTGTGATTTGTAAGAATTTGAAGAAATTGAAAACTATTTTTATGTGATTTGCAATAATACATCAAAATTGAAGGAATGGCTAGAAGAAAAAATACATCAGAACAACCGACAACCGTAAGGAGGAGTAAAAGACTTGCTGGAGAAGAGGCAAATGAAATAGGAGAATCTTCAAGATTAAGAACAGTGAGAAACAAAACAAGGAATAATGGATAAAATCAAGTTCAACAACCGAATCAGCAAACATCGATACAAGATAGAACCGTGGATTATGACAGGGTGAGCGTGCACACTTGGCGATCAGATTCAATAGAAGAATCAGAAAATCGACAATTAAGAAATGAAAGGCGAGGAGGAAGAGATCAAGAAGCGGTTGGAGGATTAATTCATGGACATGACGAAAATGAAGCAGTAGAGGCTTTAAGATAAAGAATTGTAGTTGCAGGATTTCCCACACTACACCCTTGTTAAGATTTTTCTATAATCAACTCATAATTGAAGATGAAAAATGACACTTTATTATTTTGGTTTCATAAATATTTACAGAAATGGAAGAATTCAAGATTACAACTATTCTCTTGAAATTTCTCTCTCCTCAAGACTTTCTTAACTTTCAAAAATACATCATCCTTTTCTGGACACATTGGGTCTATATTTATAGGGTAGTTACATAGTGGATGATAGTTAAGTTTTCCTCTTATTTCGGGTTGATTCTGCGATTGTACCGTGATAGTTACAATGTTAAATCTCGCAAGTTTTGTAACCATCGCAGAACTAACATGCTTTTCTCAAGTTTTCTTCAGTCGTCAGGTATTACGTCTCTCTTTTGAAGGTTTTTGTGACGCTCGTGAAATGTTGATATAAAATCTTGCGGTGATGCTCTTGAAATTTCTCTCTCCTCAAGACTTTCTTAACTTTCAAAAATATATCATCCTTTTCTGGACACATTGGGTCTATATTTATAGGGTAGTTACATAGTGGATGACAGCTAAGTTTTCCTCTTATTTTGGGTTGATTCTGCGATTGTACCGCGATAGTTACAATGTTAAATCTCGCAAGTTTTGTAACCATCACAGAACTAACATGCTTTTCTCAAGTTTTCTTCAGCCGTCAGGTATTACGTCTCTCTTTTGAAGGTTTTTGTGACACTCGTGAAATGTTGATATAAAATCTTGCGGTGATGCTCGCTGTGAAGTATTGTTAATCTCGCAGAAAATAGATGTAGCGATATTCTGGACCTACATCTTGCCTCTTCTCATGTCTTTTCTGCGAAGAAGAGAAGATCCTGAGAATTTTAAATCTCATCTGCAACTATTTATCTTTTCAGATTTCCCTGTTCTGACACATTTCTGTACCCTTCGCCAGCTGTTTTCACATATTCTCTCTTCTAATGAATTTATGACACGTCCTCTCTAACAGCTGCGATCTAACCATTCATGTCTTTTCTTAGCATTTATTGCGTTCATCTTCTCGAGAAACATCATCTTCTATAAATACTCCCTTCATTCTTTTCTTTTCCTCTTTTTACTTTTTTCTTCTTTCTCTGCGTAACTTTTCTGCAAGTTTATTGTTCTTCCGTAAATTGCGCGTCTGTCATCGCTGTGATTTCTTTCTTGTTTTTCAACCTTTTCTTTCATTCCCATACTCAAAAATGGTTGTTGCTGGTGCTAAAAACTTGACTGCTTTTAATGAGATGCGAGAAAAGCTCAAAAGTAAAGGTTTTACCTTGTCTACAATTCCAGGTCAAAGCCCTAAATCTGAACTTTCTATCAAACTATTTTCTGATCATCAATGCTCTCGCCAGAAAATCATAGTATCGCTAGGTCAACTTGAAGTTGGTCTTCCCCTTCCTCTCTATGACCCAGAACTCCCATTATTCTAACAAATAATATCTGACGAGAGGTTCTCGCGAGCAATATATCAATTAGGTGGAGATTGTATCAGATTGCTTATTGAATATGCTTCTCGCGGTGATGATAAAGGATATCGCTATCCTGAAGCTCCGAAGAATCCTCAATTCAAGGATGTTCCCATTGTCTCTTCAGATTATACTGTGGAGAATTTCTTCAAAAATTAGAAGATAGTTCCTATCAAGAAGGATAGTACTTGCTGGGGTGTCCGCTTAAAGAAAGAAAAGATCGCTGATAATGAGGCTCTTATGTTATACATTGATTGGCATACACCTACCAATCAAGGCCCTCGCCACTCCAGTGATGATAAGTGGTTTATCTTTCCGTTATGTCTTGAAGGTCCTTACATATCTGGTTCTCTCCCATTACCTGCAAATCTCTCAGTGTATGAGCCATGGGTCTTCAACTGTCCTGAAAAATCTAAAGAAGTATATCCTCTCAACTTTTTGCATTATTATTATTTACTGTCTTCTTCCTGTTTTTATATTCTCGCTAACTATTTTGATCTTTCGAAGATTGAAAAAATGAAGCTCAGCTATCAAACTTTTAGGAAACCCAGCACTTTCTTAGCTCTTAAATCTTTCACGAATGAAGTAAGAAATATCTCTTCATAAATTTTAATAATATATTGTTGCCCCTATTTCTTATCTTCATCTGTGCTCACAGGAAATTGAAGAACTAGAGCCAATAAAACCCGTGAGAACTAAGGAGAAACCTTCAAAGGATAAATCTACTGTTCCTCCCAAAGGAAAGTCTTCTGCCCCTCGTGGTGAATAATCTGGCGATCAGGATAAATCTGCTATTCCTCCCAAAGGGAAGCCTTCTGCCCCTCGTGGTGAAGAATCTGGCGATCAGGATAAATCTGTTATTCCTCCCAAAGGGAAGCCTTCTGCCCCTCGTGGTGAAGAATTTGGCAATCCTCCTTTGAAGAAAAGGAAAACCTGACCTTCTTCTTCTTCAACTCCTAAACCCACTCCAGAAAATCCAAGTGTTGATTTTGACAAGGATAATAATAACGAGGATTTTAATGATAACAGCTTCCCTTCTATAAAGAATTCTTCTTCTTCTGATTCTTCGATGGCTCATTTATCCAATTTTTTTGGCAAGAATATGTTTGGTATCCCAAATGAGTATGGAGATGAAGCTACTAATGAAATATCCCAATCCCTCGCTAATGTATGCGATGCTCCCATACTAGATGATAGTGATACCCTTTGCGGGGTTTCAAGATTGCTGACTCCAAGTCTTTTAAATTCACTTAGAAGCCTGGTATGTTTTCATTTGTTCATCCTTTTTGTGTATCTATTGATATTTTTGTCAGAAATTGATTTATATAGTTCTATCGCAGGTTGGAAGAGCCGCTTTTGCTGTTGCTTCTGATTTAGACAATAGGCGTATTATTTATGAAAAGAAAGCTGCTAATCTTCGTCAAGATAAAGAAAAACTAGAAGCTGAAGTTATTGATCTTCGCAGAAAAAATAAGCAGCTAGAGACTGAAGCTTCAGTTGACAAGAAAAAAATCTCTGATCTTGATAAAGCCAATCAACAACTCTATGGTATGATTTATTTCTTTTCTCTTTTAATTCTTCTCACCCTATCGCAGCTTATTCAAGCAACCATTTTTGTAGAATTTATGGTCTTACTGATGAGGCTACACTCTTCCAATCTTTTCCTGACCTTGTAGATGATAATACCCTTCTTGCTCGCCTTAATAATTCTTTAAGTAATTTCTCAGATGATAAGATTGAATCCCTCTCCATAGATGAACTTAAATCCAAATTTAATCTCTTAAAAATTGAACACAGATTCAATTTAGGTTTGACCAACAAGTATAAGCGCTTTTATCTTGATTCGAAGAAAGAAGTAGATATATTAAGAAAAGGAATAGCGATCTTATTGACGAGAAAGATCTTGCCGTTAAAAATGGTTCCAAGACCCTAGCAAACTTCCATAAAACTTTTCTTAATGTTCAAATGGAAAGAGATAAGGTTATCCGCGAGAATGAAGATCTTCTTGCGAGGGAAACTCAAGTTCGATTTCGTCTCCTTATTAATAGCGATGATGAGTTTGCTTGGGCTGTAAATATTCTTGATAACTCCAGAACTAATTTCGGTGTAGATGTTAGTCTTCATGCTGATCAAGCGGCTTTAATTAAAGACATGATTTATGAAAGAGAAGGTTATCACTCTTATGATTTCCCTGAATTATTTCCTAATTGAATCATCCTTATATGTATTAACTTTGTTATCATTTGCTCGCATCATCCGAAAATAACTATCGTAAAAGATTTGATGAGTTAGAAGAAGAGAAAAGGCAACTTGCTGGAAATATATCTTCGCGCAATGAAAAGTATTCTAGATTGAAGGAAAAACTGAAAATCTCATCTTCAAATTTTAGTAATGCCCTTATCCGTGTTCGTAATGACGCTATTAAACTAGCCTGTAATGATCATGGTATCCCTCATTCTATATAACCCGATCTTACAAAGGAAATTCCAGCTGATTCCCCAAATTTAGTTATCTCTGATAGCGAAGCTGAGGAGTCTAGCGAATACGATGAAGAATTATCTGGCGAGGAAGAGAGATCTGACGTGGATAGAGATAATAATGATAATGATGGGGAAGATAAATCCGGTAATGAAGAGAAAGAAAAGATCTCTGATGAAGGTGGTGACGGATCTACTTAGTCTTTTTTCTTCTCTGTTTCTTCATTGTAAATTTTGTACATTTATTTTTTGCTTCTCGTAACATCGTTGCGAGCTTCTCCATCTTGATGTGTAAACTTATTTTGCTTTTATCTGTTATGAATTAGAAAACAATTCTTTTTCTGCAACATAATCAATCAATCATAATCATTATCCTTTAATTATTTGTATAAATGTATTATCTATGCAATTTTATCATATGATGGATGAATAATAATTTCATCATTCTATACATTCCCATACCTGCCTCTATTATTCATCTGCAATATGAAAAAATTAAGTAGAGATTAGATATTAGTTGTGAATCAAATTAAATTTGCCTCATTATCGGCGATGTTATCGCTAGAAATAATTGCACAATTTTATAATTTTTGCGTAGAATCGCAAATCTCATAAATTCTGCGATCATTTTCGCAATAATCTTATGGTCTTATTATGCCTTCCTAATTAAAGGTCTTATTTTTCCACATCTTTTCTTTTTGCGACAAAATCGCAGGACGTCTTTAAATTTGCATGTATTGACCCATTGATCTTGTCTTATCAATATTTTTTCAACATCTCTGCGACAATATGATAAGTATAAATTCTCTTGCAAGAATTAAACCTTATGACATTGCCGTCTTGCGATGAAATCGCAGGACGTCTTTACACTTGTTAAATGTAAAAACCCATTGATCTCATCTTAACTTTTCTCTTTTGGCTTGTTGCCTTTGTATAACTTTCGTCACGCGACAATATGATAGGCCTAAATGTTCTTGCGATCATAAAGCCCCATGACATTGCCGTCTTTAGACACTTATCAGCTCCCTAATGGAGGGTGCTGCCCTTATCTTCTCCCCTGGTTTCCCCTTCAAGGAGGGCACATCGGCCATACAAGACTAGATCCTCCCATCCAGATTTTCCAACAACCAGCTGTTTTCGCAGCCTCTTGTCCTTTATGCCTATATGGCTTATAGTTACAAGACTGCACCCTAAGTGGGGTTTTCTTCAGGCCAAGTGCATCATAGCCAAGACTTACCAAGAATGGCTAGGGTAGTTTCGTACGCCCCGTGCACCCTTGGCTCAACCGTTTACCTCGGCGCCTTTTTCATAATTTGCACTTCTTAGAAGAGGTCCTTAGTCGTCCAATCAGGGTATAACCATATATAATTGGAAATCCAAGATCCCTCCCCTAGATAGGTTTTCTTTAACCCCAACATCTACATAACTCAGGTTCCAGCAGCGGTATAACCTTTTCACTGAGTCATGTCAAGAGATACCCCCTTATATGACGAACTATTAGGTCTTACATTTGCCTCTTGCGAAATTTTATTCGCGAACTAAGGTGCACGCCATAAAGGCTCGTCCCATTCTATTAATCTCTGCGAAATTTTATTCACGTTTCTCACGAGCATTGTAACTCTGATAAAATTTCATTTCTTTGATTTTCTTGTAAAATTTTGCAATTCTTTCAAATAGAGTACTTTTTTTAATTGCATTTTCTTTAAACAAATTCTGCGTAAGTTTCTTTCATCATTTTACCTTTCTACTTACTATCTTTTGGTTCTGCTTTTCTGTAACGTTTTGTTGTTTTATGTGCGAGCTGCTCGCCATTATCTTCCTCTCGCTGCTCTATTGAATAAATCATCAATCTTTCACATCACTGTCGTTGCTTGATGTTGTACTTCCAATTGCTCTTCTTCTCAGCTCTTTCCTCACAAGATTTTATATCAATCTCATAACATTTCTTGCTTTCTCCCCAATCTCCCTTAATAACTCCAACACCATTAGGATGAGGAAATTTAACACACTGGTGGAAATTAGATGCTACACCTAATATCCCATGTAGCCAAGGTCGACCAATCAGGGCATTGTAAGGTGATTCAATATCAACAACACAGAACAAGATCTTGGAAGTTATCCCTTTCAATGGAATCCGCATTTCAATTTCCCCTTTAGGTTTATTGGTAGTACCATTAAAACCATAGATTTTATATGTTGATGGAATTAGATCTTCGTCTCTTCCACCCATGGTCTTATAAGTATGATAAAATAGTATATCAACTGAGCTGCCTGTGTCTATCAGAACTCTATTGATAGCCCAAGAATCTTCATTTTCATCATCATTTCCTCCATCTTCTTCTTCTACTTGCTTTGGATTTATCTCTAATCTTACTACCAATGGATTATCATGCTGCTCGCCAGGTTCTGGTACTTATTGTGCACTGAAAGATATAATTTGTTTCTGCCATTCTTCTAATGGCGAGGCTCTCGCGATATTCATTATCTCTCTTCCATCTGTGTCTCTCGCGAAGACTCTGCTTAGAACATTATCATGGAAATCCTCTATTGTTCTGTATGAATGTACAATGGAATTACAAAACAAATTCTTTGCTTTAGCCCCAACTTCTATTACGAATGATTCTGCTCCTTTTACAGTATTTACCCTGCGAATTTCTGGTGCTGGAGGCAATCGCTGAGATTGTGGTTGTCCTACTAAAAAGTGGTTTAGCTTTCATTGATCAATCATCCTTAAAATTATTCTCTTTACATTTCTGCAATCATTTACTGTGTGACCATGAAA
Source organism: Papaver bracteatum (assembly GCA_023529315.1). NCBI lineage: Eukaryota > Viridiplantae > Streptophyta > Magnoliopsida > Ranunculales > Papaveraceae > Papaver > Papaver bracteatum. The sequence goes on from JAJJWX010000603.1 coordinate 3,835,391, forward strand.
GTGATGGTAAAGACAAAATTCTTGACTACGATTATTAGGATGTGGTTATTTTCCCATGTTCCAGGGTGATGGTATATTTTCCATCAAAATGATAGCTTCCCAAATTTTTTCTATGCTGGCATTCAGGGGTGTCATCTTAATTTCTTCCCATATTATCCTCTGATTTCCTTGGCCTCTGAAATTGTTTTGCCTTTGTCCACCATAGGTTTCTTGCGACTGATCAAGCCTTTGAATCTTATTATTCCCACCGCGATTGTAATAATTCTTCTCCCTTTCATATTCTTCTTGATCACGACTGCCCATTGCTACCAATTTCTGCTGGTTATCAGTCTCCACTTTCTCTTGTTGTGCTTGCGAGCTGCTCGCCACATTGTTAATCATTTTAGGAAGTAAACTCCCATTTGCTGCTATTGAATTGGTGTTCGCGATGGGATAGGATTCCATCTCATTTTGTTTCTCCTCCAAAGCAATGTATTCTTCTTGTAGTTCTCGTAGTTCAGTCATAGTGATTGTATTCTTGACTCTGAAAATTTGTATGTACAGTAGATTGGTCGCGGACATTGCATTGATAGAGGACAAGATAAGATATCTCTCGTCAACTCTTCCTGCCATCTCACTGCACGTTGTCTTCCATCTTATGGTTAAATGTTTCAGACTCTCGCCAACCCTCTGTTTTAACCCAAACACATCTTCGATACCTGGCCGCGATGAATTGTTGCTTATATATGCTCCCATAAATGTAGCTTGTAAATGATCAAAAGAAGTTATAGTATCTTTTGGCAATCCCTCGAGCCATTTTAGCGCCTCGCCAGTTAAGCTGGATGCAAAATATTTATACAATACAGCATCATGATTCTCCCACTGCAGCATACACCTAACATAAGCCTTAACATGTTGTACAACACAGGTAGTTCCATCAAAAATGCTGGTTAATGCTGGTAAGTTGCACTTTGGAGGTATTCCTCTTAACTGTACTTCTTGAGTGAATGGAGTTCTCGCAGCTTCTTCAATAGCTTCATCAAGTTTCCTTGTACCTCCTTCTTTTCTGTTATTTATTATTCCCCTCATCTCTGCTAACTCTCTTAAAATTTGCTCATTCGGCGTTGAATTTGGTTCCATTGGTCTTTTTAATGCAGCTTCCCTTCTCCTGCATTCATGTATCTCATGTCTTGCGAGATTTTATGTGTCTTCATCTACACCCACATTCCTTCTTCTGCAATCTTCTACTTCACCTTTTTATTGCAATCGCAGCTGTACTTCTCTGCGAATTTCTTCATTTCTCTTCGCTGTATTTCTATTCTCCTTTGTATTCTATCATAATCTTCTTGGATATTATTATTATAACGATTTTGTGTACGTGTCCTTTCTCTATTTTCATGATTATCTGTCGTACTGCCTCTTGGAATTCTTGTTCTTCTACGTCTGACCTTAATCTTTCTCTCTCACGAGCTAGTCGTGCTTGTTCATCATACTGTCTCTCAATTTCTTCCTCAATTATTCTTCAATTTCTTTGGATCTCTCGCCCGTGTAATATCCTTCTACCCTCTTCTGTATTATCTTCATCATTTTGGTTGTCTCTTCCCTCTTGATTTCTGTTGTTAAATCTGTTATCCAAATTTTCGCCACGCGGATCATGGCGATCTTCTATTACCTCTTCTTCTCCATGACGTTGTTCTTCATTTGGATTTTGCATTCCCTCCTGGATATTTCCTCCAGCATTTCTTATTGGAGAATTTTTCCTTAATTCTTCTCTTAGTGATCTTGAATTCGATCTAACAGTACTTCTTGATCTCCTATTTTGTAACCTCAAATTCTCCATTCTTAACTCATGATTTTGTCTTGTTAAATTTGCACGTTCTTCCGCCTCTAATCTACTTTCCTCTTGTATTCTTTGTCTTGGATCACCTGCTGCTTCATTTTCTCCTTATTCATGAATTAATCCTTCAACCATTCCTTGATTTCTTTCTTCTCTTCTTCTGTCTCTTAATTGTTGATCTTCTACACCTTTCATCGAATCCGATCTCCAAGTATGCACACTCACTCTATCATAATCCACATTTCTATTTTGTATCGGTGTTTGTTGATCAGGTTGTGGAATTTGATCTTCTCCTTCAATCCTTGTTCTATTTCTTCTTGTTCTTATCCTTGAAGATTCTCCTAATTCATTTGTTCCTTCTCCTGCAAGTCTTTTACTCCTCCTTACAGTTGTTGGTGGTTCTGATGTATTTCTCCTTCTTCTAGCCATTTCTTCAACTCTAACAATTTCTTCAAATCTTCAAATTGTAATTAGAGATTTTTTAGCTTGATTCTCCCTGTTTCGGGTGCCAAAATGTAGTTGCAGGATTTCCCACACTACATCCTTGTTAAGATTTTTCTATAATCAACTCATAATTGAAGATGAAAAACGACACTTTATTATTTTGGTTTCAGAAATGTTTACAGAAATGGAAGAATTCAAGATTATAACTATTCTCTTGAAATTTCTCTCTCCTCAAGACTTTCTTAACTTTCAAAAATACATCATCCTTTTCTGGACACATTGGGTCTATATTTATAGGGTAGTTACATAGTGGATGACAGCTAAGTTTTCCTCTTATTTCGGGTTGATTCTGCGATTGTACCGCGATAGTTATAATGTTAAATCTCGCAAATTTTGTAACCATCGCAGAACTAACATGCTTTTCTCAAGTTTTCTTCAGTCGTCAGGTATTACGTCTCTCTTTTGAAGGTTTTTGTGACACTCGTGAAATGTTGATATAAAATCTTGCGGTGATGCTCGCTGTGAAGTATTGTTAATCTCGCAGAAAATAGATGTAGTGATATTCTGGTCCTACAAGAATACAAGAGGAAAGGAGGTTAGAGGCGGAAGAACGCGCGAATTTAACAAGACAAAATCACGAGTTAAGAATGGAGAATTTGATATTACAAAATAGGAGATCAAGAAGTAGTGCAATATCAAGTTCAAGATCATTTATAGAAGAAGCAAGGAGAAATTCCCCTGTGATAAATGCTGGTGAAAATATTAGAGAGGAAATGCAAAATCCAAATGAAGAGCAGCATTATGGAGAAAAAGAGATGATCAATGATCGCTACATTCCACGTAGTGAAACTTTGGATTATAGGCATGATAATAGAAATCAAGAAGGTGGAAATAACCAAGATGGTGAAGAAAATCGAGAAGAAAGTAGGAGAATATTACATGAGCGAGAAATTCAAAGAAACCGAAGAATAATTGAGGATGAAATTGAGAGACATTATGCTGAACAAGCACGTCTAGATTGCGAAAGAGAAAGATTGAGAGCAGAAGTGGAAGAACAAGAATTTCAAGAAGCAATACGTCAGAATAACCATGACAATCGAAAAAGAAGACGCGCAAGAAATCGCAACAATGATAATATCAATGAGGAATATAATAGAATACAAAGGACAATAGAAAGACAGCGAAGAGAAACGGTGAGAAATGAAGAAAATCGCAGAAGAGAAGATGGAAGGCATAATTATTTGTGAATTCAAGAATGAGGTGAAGAAGAAAATCGCGGGAGAAGGCAGAATGAAGATGCTGAAGAAGAAGCACAAAATCTCGCAAGGAAAGAAATACATGAACGCAGAAGAAGGGAAGTTGCATTGAAAATACCAATGGAGCAAAATTCAGCAGGGAATGAACAGATCTTGAGATAGTTAGCAGAAATGAGGGGAATGTTAAATAAAAGAAGAGAGGGAGGCAGAAGGAAACTTGAAGAGGCCATTCAAGAATCTGCGAAAACTCTATTCACCCAAGAAGTACAATTAGGAGGAATACCCCCAAAATGCAATTTGCCAACGTTAACCAGTATCTTTGATGGAACTACTTGTGCTATTCAACATGTCAAAGCTTATGTTAGGTATATGCTATAATGGGAAAACCATGATGTTGTATTGTGCAAATATTTCGCATCCAGCTTAACAGGCGAGGTGCTAAAATGGTTTGAAGGTTTACCTAAGAACACTATAACTTCTTTCAATCATTTGCAGACTACATTTTTGGGAGCTTATTTAAGTAACAATTCTTCGCGACCTAGCATTGAAGATGTATTTGGATTAAAGCAAAGGGTTGGTGAAAGCTTAAAACATCTAACCATAAGGTGGAAAACAATGTGCAGCGAAATGGCAGGCTGCGTGGATGAGAGATATCTCATATTATCATTCATTAATGCAATGTTCGCAACCAATCTGTTATATGTCTAAATCTTCAGAATCAAGAATACCATCACAATGACAGTGCTGCGAGAAATGCAAGAAGAATACATTGCTTTGGAGGAGAAATAAAATGAGATGGAATCATACCCTATTGCGAATACCAGCTCAATTGCAGGAAACACAAGTCTACTTCCCAGGTTAATAAGTAGAGTAGCGAGCACTTCGCTGGTGAAGCAAAAAAAAAGTATGGATGATGGACAACAGAAATTAGTAGATATGGGTATCAGAGATCAAGAATAGTTCGAAAGGGAAAGAAATTTTTTCAATCGAGGTAGAAATAATAAGATTCAGAGACTTGATCATCCGCAAGAGACTTATGGTGGTCAGAGAAAAAATTATTATAAAGGGAAAGGAAGTCAGAAGATAATGGGAAGAAATTAAGATGCCACCTCTAAATGCTAGCATAAAGAAAATTTGGGAGGCTATAATTTTGATGGAGGACATACCCGTACCCTGGAATATGGGAAAAGAGCCACACCCAAATAATCGAAGTCTATAATTTTGCTCTTATCAGCGTTTTCATGGTCACTCAACAAATGAATGCAGGAATGTAAAAAGAATCATCTTGAGGATGATAGATCTGGGAAAATTAAACCATTTTCTAATAGGACATTCGCAGTCTCAGCAACTACCCCCAGCCCCAGAAATTTGTAGAGTGAATACAACAAAGAGAGGAGAAACGTTTGTGATAGAAGTTAGAGAGAAAGCGAATAATCTATCTTGTAACTCCATCATACATTCGTACAACACTATAGAATATTTCCACGACAATGTTTTAAGTAGAGTTTTCGCGAGAGATGCGGATGGAAGGGAGATAATGAATATTGCGAAAGCTTCGCCATTAGAAGAAGGGCAAAAGCAGACTATTTCTTTCACCGCACAAGAAGTACCTGAGCCTGGCGAAATGCATGACAATCCACTAGTGGTTAGATTAGAAATAAATCCAAAAAAAAAAAAAAAAAGATGAAGAAGAAAATGAGGATAGTGAAGTTGAAGATTCTTGGGCCATTAACAGAGTTTTAATTGACACTGGAAGCTCAGTGGATATCTTATTTTATCATACTTACAAAACCATGGGAGGAAGAGATGAGGATCTAATACCATCGACTTATAAAATCTATGGTTTCAAAGGTACTACCAACAAGCCCAAAGGGGAAATTACAATGCGAATTCCATTAAAGGGAATATCTTCTAAGATTCAATTCTGTGTTGTTGATGTAGAATCGCCATATAATGCCTTATTTGTCCGGCCTTGGCTGCATGGGATTCTAGGTGTAGCGTCAACTTTCCACCAGTGTATTAAGTTTCCTCATCCCAGCGTTGTTGGAGTTATAAAGGGAGATTGGATTGATGGAAAAAAGTGCTATGAAATTGATATGGAATCTTGCGAGGAAAGTGCTATAAAAAGTTCTATGAAATTGATATGGAATCTTGCAAGGAAAGGGCTTCAAACAAAAGCAAAGAATTGAAAGGTTGATGGTGGATACAGTAGAAAGGTGAGAAGAAGGAATGCTGCGAAGTCAACATGTGCTGAAACCAATAGATGGCGAGCATCTCGCAGATGGAGAAAAAGTATCAAAGCGCAACAAAAAAGTAAAAAAGGTAAAATTTCTAAATCGCGAAAAACAAGAGACGTATGAATGATTTGTTGGAGAAAATTTTACAAAAGTATATTTTGACTTAATAAAAAAGATGAAATTGAAAAATCATACAAGAGCTGAAATGCAAAAAGAGAAAATAAAAGAATAATGACATGATAGAATGGGACGAACCTTTATGGCATACACCCTAGTTCGCGAATAAAATTTCGCAAGAGAAAAATGTAAGACCTAGAGTACGTCATATAAGGGGGTATCTCTTTGCATGGCTCAGGGAGAAGGTTATACCGCTGCTAGAACCTGAGTCGTGGAGATTTGGGGTCAATGAAAGCCTATTCAGGAGAGGTACCTTGGATTTCCAACTATATATATATATATATATTAACAGTTGGGCGACCGAGGGTCTCTCCTAAGTAGTGCAAAGTATGATCAAGGCACCGAGGTACAGGGTTGAGCCAAGGGTCCCCGGGGCATATGAAACTACCCTCACCATTCTTGGAAAGTCTTGGCTATGATGCACTCGGCTCGAAGAAAACCCCACTTAGGGTGCAGTCTCGTAACTATAAGACATATAGGCAAAAAGGATAAGAGGCTATGAAAACAACTGGTTTTTGGTAAAACCGGATAGGAGGAGCTAGTCTTGTATGGTCGATGTACGCCTCCTTGAAGGGGCAACCAGGGGGAAGATAAGGGCGGAACCCTCCATTAGGGAGCTGATAAGTGTCTTAAGACGCAAATGTCATGAGGCTTTATGTTCGAAATAATATTTAGGCTTATCATATTTGTGCAACAATTATACAGAGGCAAAAAGCCATGAGAAAAAGATAAGATGAGATCAATGGGTTTTTACATGAAAGTGTAAAGACGTCCTGCGATTTCATCGCAAGACGGCAATGTCATGGGGATTTTTTTTTCGCAAGAAAACTTAGGCCTGTCATATTGTCGCAACAAATTGAGAAAATTAGGATAAGGCAAGATCAATAGGTTTTTATATGCGAATATAAGGACGTCCTGCGATTTTGTCTCCAAAACAAAATGTGGAAAAATAAGACCTTTAACTAAGAAGGCAATATAAGACCACACAAGAGAGCAAGAAATGGCTGCGAGATTATGGCCAAAATTTAAACACAGATCTTAATCAGAAAGTAATCTACTTGATTTTTCATATTGCAGATGTATAACAGAGGCAAGTATGGGAATGAACAAGATGATAAAATTGTTATTCATCATTATATGACAAATTTACGCAGATAGTTAAAAATTAATAATCATATTGATTAACCATATCGCAAAAAGGAATTGTATTCTAATGTATGCATATAGAAACAAAAGAAATCTATACACCAAGGAACTTTAGAAGCTGGAGAAATTCGCAGCAATATGTTACAAGGAGAAAGAGATAAATGTACAAATATTACAAAGAGATTAAAAAAGGAGATAAACCTATTTAGATCCTTCATTATCTTCATCATATTCCCCCCCTTCATCTTCATATTTATTATATTCTTCATCTTCTTCAGACTTTTCAGCTTCACTATCAGAGATGACAAGATTCAGAACGTTCTCTGGTATTTCATCCGCGAGATAAGGATACGCATAATGAGTAATTTTATGATCATCACAGACCATCTTAATGGAATCATTGCGAACACCAAAAAGAACATTACTAAAATTCGCCAGGGTAATCTGTATCTTCTTTTTGAACTTGGAACACTTCTCGTTGCGAGGAAATAGAAGTTTTGCGAGTTGACCTTTTTCTTCTTCCAACTCTTTTACTCTTTGGCGAAGATTTCCTTCAGATGATGCGAACAAATGACAACATATTAATAAAATAGTGGAGATTCAGTTAAAAAAATGGATTAGTGGAAAAACAAGAATAACAACCTTCTCTTTCATAGATCATATCCTTAATTAAGGCAGAATGCTCAGCTTGAAGACTAACGTCTACACCTAAGTTATTTCTGGCATTATCAAGAATCTGCGCAGCCCAAGCAAACTCATCATCACTAATAATGAGAAGGCGGGAGCGAACTTGATTTTCCCTTTCAACAAGAGAGTTATTCTCGAAGATAAGTCTATCTCTTTCAATTTGAACTTTAACCATGTATAGATATGCGATCTTTTTCGTCTATAAGAGTCCTATTCTTGGCTCTAAAACTATTTATTTCTTCTTTAGAGGTGAGATAGCATCGTTTAGACTTATTAGCTGCGCTCAAACTAGGTCTATGGTCAATTTCTAAAAGACGAAGTTTGGATCTGAGGTCATTTATAGAAAGAGATTCAAGTTTGTCATTTGAATAATTGTTTAAGGAATTTTTAAGGTGACCAAGAAGGGTGTCCTCATCTATAGGTTCAGGAAAATAACGGAGGAGTATAGCCTCATCAGTAAGACCATAAATATCTGCAAAAAATGGTTGCTTGAATAAGCTAAAATAATAGGGTAAGAGAATTAAGAGCAAGAGGAAAAGACTCATACCATAGAGCTGCTGGTTGACTGTTTCAAGATTAGATATCTTGGTTTTGTTGCTTGAAGCATCAACTTCTAGATGTTTATTTTTATTGCGAAGCTCAAGGACTTCAACTTCCAACTATCCATTCTTCTCACGAAGATTTGCACTTTTCTTTTCAAAAGTAGCGTGTCTCCTCTCCAAGTCTTAGGAAACAGCAAAAGAATCTCTTCCATCCTGCGAAGGAAAATAAAAAATGTCAAGGCAAACATAAATTAAAACCTTGCGAGGAAGTAAGAATACACAAATGTGGCGAAGAGATGAGAACATAACAGAATGCTGAGTGAAATTAAGAGGCTGGGAGTTACAGATCTTGAAACTCTGTGAAGAGATTTATTATCAACTAGTATAAGAGCATTGCAGACATTTGCAAGAGATTGACATATACTAGTAAGAGCATCATTCCCAATACCATGCATAGTATCAGAGAATATGCTAGATAGATGAGACATATAAGACTCAGGTTGGGAGGATTCCTTCGTGGAGTAGATATCAGCACCATCATCATTATCATCATCGTCATTATCAGTATCATCACTTGAACTTTCTTCATTAGATTGAAGAGTTGAAGAAGGAGATAATTGGACTTTTCTTTTCTTTGAAAGAGGAGCAGCAGATTTCTCCTTGCGGGGAGCACCTTTGCCTTTCCCTTTAGTTTTCGCAGGCTTAACAGGTTCAATTTCTTCAATAACCTTCAAACACAAATAAAGATAAGAAATAGAGGCAATAATATATTGTTAAGAATCAGAAGGGAATATTTCTTACTTCATCTGTTAATGATCTGAGAGCTAATAAAGTACTGGGTTTCCCTAACTTCTTGTAGCTAGCTTTCAGCCTTTTAATCTGATAAAATTGGAGTAGTCAGCGAGGGTATATATAAAAGCATGAGGAAAATAATAATGGTAATTTAAGCAAAAAATTCGGGAAACATACCTCTGTATTCCTTTCAGGCTAGCTGAACACCCATGGTTGGTACTCTACGAGATTCACAAGTAAAGCATGATAACCAGAGATGTATGGACCCTCTAAAAATAATGGAAAAATACATCATTTATCATCATTGGAGTGGCTAGGAGCTGAATTTTTTCCCGAATGCCAGTCAATGTGCAACATAAGAACTTTGTCTTCATCAATGTCATCCTTCTTCTATAAGCGGACACCCCAACAAGTGTTATCCTTCCTCATGGGGATTATTTCATAATTCGTAAAGAAATTTTCTACTGTATACTTCGCAGGAACAATTGGAACTTCAGCGAATTTAGGGTTCTTCGCTTTAGGGGAGTAAAGAGATTCCTTACCAGCACTGCGAATAGCAAACTCAAGCATTAAACGAATGCAATCTCCACTCAACTGATATATTGCCCGCGAGAACTTCGCATGAGAAAGTATTTCATAGAATAAAGGAAGTTCAGGGTCATAAAGAGGAACGGGAAGGCCATCTTCAAGCTGACCTAGTGAGACTATGATCTTCTCGCGATTACATGATAAGAAAATAATTTAACAGAGAGCTCAGCCTTAGGGTTTTGATCGGGAATGGTAGATAGAGTAAAACCTTTATCTTGAAGCTTTTTCTGCATTTTTTTGAAAGGCAATTATATTTTTACGACCCGCTGGAGGCATTCTTAGTATGGGAGTGAAGAAAAGAATAGAAGATCAAAAGAATAAGAGAAAAGTTACAACAATAACAGATGCGGAAGTTGCGGAAGAAAAGTGAAATTGCAGAGAGAAGGAAAGAGAAAGTAAAAAGAAGAAAAGAAAAGAATGAAGAAGATATATATAGAAGGTAAGAATTCTCGAGAAGATAAGTGCATTTAATGCGAAGAGAAGATATGAACGGTTGAAGTGTAGCGGTTGAAAAGGACGTGTCAGAAGTTAAATGGAAGAAAAGATACGTGTAATAAATATGGCGAAGAATGCAGAAACATGTCAGAACAGAAGAATCTGAAAAGATGAACAGCTGTGGCATTTAAAAAAAGAAAAAAAAAGTTTTAATTCTCATGATCCTTTCCCCTTCGCAGAAAAGACATGAGAAGAGGCAAGATGTAGGATCAGAATATCGCCACAATAATACTCTTACGAAATTTATAAACAACATTTCTGCGATCTCTTCAACAACACGTTGCGAGTGTCGCAGAGTGACTCAAAGAATGATGTAGCAGATGACGGTAACTGAAACATAAGAAGAGAATGACAATCCTGCGAAGATTATAGCATCTGCGAGAATTAACATTATAGCTATTGCGAGACTACCGTGAGTTAGATCCAAAATTAAAGGACATCATAGTTGTCATCCACTATGTAACTTCCTTATATAAAGAGAACTAATAAACTCAGAAGAGGGAGATCAATTTGAGAGTGTTGAGAAAGTTTTGAGGAGAGAGAAAATTTAAGAGAGCGGTTGTATTCTTGATTCTTCCATTTCTTGTAATATTTCTGAGAATTAATCAATAAAAGAGTTGTTCTTAATCTTCAAATATGTGTTGATTATTATGAATTCTTGTGAGGGGTGTAGTGTAGGAATTCCTGCAACTACACTTTGTTCGTGAAAGAATAGCTTATGGTCTATTGCAGTTGTGCTATATTTCCACAGAGCATGAACTTGCAGACTTGTTTACTATGGGATTGTCTACTTCCAGGTTTTATTTACTATGTAACAAGCTTTCCCGTTGTTTACTACCGTGTACAGCTTGGGAGGGGGGTGTAGAATGTATATGTTTAGATCAGTCCATATGTAAGTCCAGTCCATCTGTATTAGAGTCCAATACACCTTGTATCCATATAATATATTATAAATATACTTGTGTCGTTAACCTACAAGGTTAAAAGAGCTTTCACAATCGTTCAAGCTTAGTTATTATCATGTTTTCGACTTATCTACATCAATATGGTGGTTTTATCTACTCTTTTGAGGTTTATCTCCGCTTTAATGGCGACTCTTAGTTAGTGGGTTGGATTTTAAGATCAATAGTGATGCTCTCCAATGACGAAATCTTCATCTTTGTTTTCTCCAACGACGAAATCTTCATCATCATTTTATCTGGCGACGGAATCTTCAACGGTGATTTCTTTGACGATGGAAGTTTCGTCACTAGTTACAAGAGATTTGAGCAAATCACTCCTATTTTGGGAGCATATATTTCTAAAGAAGAAAAACAAACTAAATGGTTTGATTTTAATTCTGAGAAAAACCATTCTCCTCCGATTTAATCGAATCTTATTGATACTTGTATTTGTCTTACTCCGGTAGTCCTTCTCCTTCTCTTGTCGAATTTTTCGGTATTTTACTTTTACGATATGTTCTTGTTACTTTGTATTCTCTTATTTTCAATCTTAAACTCACTGTAACCTCGAATTTCCACTAATGAAAAGGTTACTTGTTTATAAGAAGAGAAAAAAAACACATTGTTGGGGGGCATATTAAACACAAAATTTGTATGCTTCAAAAGCAAGAAAAAAAAAGAAAAAAAAAAGATGGATTTGTAGCTTATGAGACTGGCATGGTGAACGTGAATACTGATTGTCTGAAGATTAAACTTAAATATCATTAAATACCTAATTATTAGCATAGCTCCTACCTAATTTCTTTCTTCTTTTATATTATATAGAAAGAAAACAAAATTTTGTAAAAGATGACATATGAAGAAATTACATTGTCTTTGAAGCACCACATGTTCTGTCCATAGTTGTAAACTTGTAAGGGGGGACATTGTAAATGTGGCTAAAGCTCCAAAACCCATACCACACTTGTCGGTAATTATTTTAAATTTAAGTGATGACATTATTGTTCCAGAATATCCTTTTTTTTTTGGAAACGAGGACTAAAGCCTTAGACAATATATTGATTATAAATAGCTCCATTATCTATTAAAATGTTGATTCTGTTTTCAGAAATCTGCATCTCATTTGCAGTTATAAGGTTAATACAGTTTCTTATGTAAAATTAATTAGAATGTCTTCCAGGGCCTCGCCTTTCCAAATATGATTCACATCATTTCGATTACAAAAAGTGGTTATATTCGCAGCATTCTTGACAATGTATCTTGAAGTTAAAATAAAATCATTTACTTTAAAGCTAATAGCTGAGTTTGTTTGAGTTATAAAATCAGTACTAATTTTATATCTATATTCCCTGGCTTCAGCATATCTTCCCATCAGCATCTTCAGAGTTGGTGAGGAATCACTTTGGAAAATGACTTGATATCCACCCCATTCATTTGCCCATTGGAAGGAAGCTTCGGCTCCTTTTTCCTCTAGTTGTTCTCTGGTAGTGCAGTCTACATAGGATCCCCTAGCTTCAATTGTGGTACCTATGTAGTCAAGAAGAGTTAGTCAAATACTCGAAGCAGTAATAGGATTTTGCATTGATTGGGCTATATTTATTCTCAAATTCATGAAAGTGATTTCTTTTTCCGGTTCTCTTTTTGTGATTTCTAGTGTTTCATCCTGCATAGGGTTATAGAAAAGTGTCTGCATAATGTTATAGTTTGGTCTGTTAACAGTCATAAAGTTGTTGATAAAACGTACAAACTGACCAGCTGTTATTGAGTTATTTTGTTATTTTTTTCTGGAATGCGACATTACACCTTGCTTTCCAAACATTCCATGTGATTAAACTACAGAATTCTGGCCAGCCCAATATACATTTATCTTTGTTTTCCTCATTAAACCATGCATTTATCCATTCATGAAAGGTATTACAATTTTGTTTAACATAACTCATATCGTAGTTTAAGTGCATCCAAACCTGTCTTGTGAAGTTACAATCTAGAAATAAATGTGTAGTTTCGTCCTCATTGTTACATAGGCTGCATTTAGTATCTATATTTGGAAGAATGGCTGCCATTCTCATTCCGGTTGGCAGAATTGAATGGGGAGATTTCCAAGTAAAGATCTTGATACTTGGAGTTGTATTGAGATTCCATATTTTCCTCTATTCAGCAGCGCTATTATTACTTCTGTTAATGGAATCATAAAGAGAGTGTACAGTAAAGTTACCTTTCACATTTAGATTCAGATTGCATTATCCTCTTCATCCTGAACTGGTATACTTATTTCTAAAATCCTTTCTACTATCAAATTATCAAAGCATGCATGAAGTATGTCAATGTCCCAAGTTTTATTAACAGTTATTAGTTGACTTACTTTCTTTAAATTTCCAGTACCATTGGCTGGTTTAATGATTGGTATTGGGTTATTAGGGATCCATTGGTCTCCCAAATATCGATTTGACTTCCATTTCCTAATTTCCAGATACATTTAGTTTTTATTTGTTGGACTCCACTATGTATTCCTTTCCCAATCCAGGTGTCTCCTCTGTTTGGTTTTATTTTGGTGTGCAAAATGTCATTTTTTGGATAATATTTGGGTTTCAAGATCTTGGCGCAAAGGGAGTTAGGATTTTCTTTTAGTCTCCATCCCATCTTTGCAACCATAGCCGAATTAAATTTTTCAATGTTTTGCAAACCTAAACCCCCTTCTTCTATCGATTTTCATAGTGATTTCCAAGCATTAAGATAAACTCTTTTATTCTTCCTTTTTCCTTTTTTCCATTTTCATCTTTTCCCCACCAATAATCCCTCTGAAGTTTGGTTAGAGTTTTACATATCTTCTTTGGTATTTCAAAACAGTTCATTTGATAAACAGCTAAAGAAGAGGTTACATTTTTTTATCATTACAGTTCTTCTGGCCGAATTTAGATTGTTCCAATTTTGTAGTCTATTCCCCATTTTTTTCACTAAATGAGCAAAGCTCTGAACTTTGGATCTGTTAGTGAACAACGGAAATCCTAGGTATCTATCATTAAGAGGTATAGAATTAACTACTAACAAATGTTTTACTTCATTCATAATATTTGGATCAATTTTGGGAGTCAAGAACACACCCTATTTATTAAGATTTATTAGTTGGCCTGAAGCAGTTTCAAAAAATTTAAACCTTTCAACAAGATTTCGAGAAGTTTTCGCGTCCGCTTTATAGAAAATTAGACAGTCATCTACAAAAAGCAGATGGCTGACAGGCGGAGCATATATGGAAATTTTGATACCTTTAATCAAGCTTAAGTTTTCAGCATTTGTTATAGTTCTAGACAGATATTCCATACAAAAGAGAAAAAGGTAGGGAGATAATAAATCTCCCTGCCGTAGCCCTCTTGTTGGTTTAAAAAATTCAGTTGGAGCACCATTTAAATGTGTTGACAGAGTTGTGCTCGAGATACATTGAAACACTAGGTTACACAATTTTTCAGAAAATCCTATCTTCCTCATAATTGCTATTAAAAAACTCTATTCGACTCTGTCAAAGGCTTTGACATGTAAATATTTAGGCCGATCAGTCCGTTTTTACTTCTCATATCTCTCATTTTATGTATTACCTCGTAAGCTATTACTATGTTATCCGAGATCTGTCTTCCTGGTACAAAGGTAGATTGATAAGGTTTTATAATTTTGTAAAGCATTCCTTTCATCCTATTAGCCATCAGTTTTGAAATAATTTTGTATGAGGTATTATTCAAAGCTATAGGTATGAATTCATCGGCAATAGTAGGATTTAAAGTCTTAGGTATGAGAGAAATAAAAGAGGTATTGAGTTCCTTAGAGATAAAACCACTTCTGAAGAAATTCTGGATCATTGACACAAGATCATTTTTTATAATCTCCCAATATTGTTGATAAAAGTTAGGAGGAAAGCCATCCAGGCCAGGACTTTTATCGGGTTCCATTGAAAACAAGATATTTTTTGTTTCATCATTAGTAGGAATAGAGCAGAGGAGGGCATTATATATATCATTTATGTATTCTGGGATTAGATCTTTTATTTTACTGTCGATGGTAGGATTAACAGTGGTTGCTATACTGCTGAAGTGTTTTGTTATACATGTTGTTATTTCATTTCTACTATTCAGCCAAGTTCCATCATTATCCATCAACGTTTCTATCTTGTTTCTTCTACATTTTTTTTTTTTGCTTTATATGGAAGTATTTGGTGTTTCCATATCCTATAGAAATATTTTGGTCCCTACTTTTATCCTTCCAAAATTTCTCTTTTATTGCATACCATTTAGTTAGTTCGCTATTCAAATGAGCCAGATCAGCAAGTTTATTTAGATAGTTTTGTCTTGTGTTTGTTTGTTCAAGATCATTTTTAATTTTTTCTATATTAGTCCTGATGTGGCCAAAAAAAAATTTGTTCAATAATATAATCATGTATTTCACACTAGAAAGTTTTTTAGTGAAAGTAAACGTAGGAGAACCTCTAAACTGATGATTCCAACACTCATGGATTAGACCAGCACACTGGTCATGTTTCATCCATTCTCCAAAATACTTAAAAGGTGTAGCCACATCATTCCAAGTATTATGAGTATTCAGAATAACTGGGACATGATCAGAAGACATGGGTCCCAAGTATCGAAGGTTGGAATTTGGAAATTTCAGGTTCCATTTATCATTAACAAGAGCACGGTCAAGTCTATGTTCAGTGAATTCAGTACCTGATCTTCTGTTATTCCAAGTATAGGTATAACCAATGAAACCTAGGTACATCAGACCACACTTGTTAATTAAGATTTTTAAAAACATTGGCTTCTCTACGCTTAAAAGGATGTCTACTCTTTTTTTCTTTTTCGTGGAGAACTACGTTAAAATCTCCTATGATAATCCAAGGGATATCAACAGTGCCAACCATATTTTTTATAATATCCCAATAACTAAGTTTCAAATTAGTGACAGAGTTCCCATAAAAACAAGTAAGAAGCCAAGAAATATTTGAATTTCCAATTTGAATGTTCACATTTATATGATTATACTTATAATCTAAAATTGTTACTTTCATATTATTTTCCAGATTAGACACAGACCTCCTGATGCACCTCTAGGTGGTACAAGCCAATAGTTATAGACACTAACTTTCCTCATTATCTTATGTATTTCCTTATTTTGTTGTTTAGTTTCGGACAAAAATAAAACGTCTGGATTATTTTTAACTAACAGATCTTTGAGACTATTAGTTGTTTCTACATTTCCTAGTCCCTGGAAATTCCAGGCTATGGTGTTAGGGTATTCAATTCAGTTAAATCATATGGTTCACACATAATAATACTTGTTATTATTATAAGGTAATTCCACATTTGTCTCAATGTATTCCTGAATATATATATACTTATTCTATGTTTGTATTTCCTTCACATACACTATTTTCAAAACATATAGCATGGTTCCATTCACTGTACTACCAGTATAGTTATAAGCACGAGTTATCATAGTAGTGTAACATGAGGATCCATAAAGGGAATAGTAGATAGAAGTCTGGACATTTATGAACGTTATATAATCTTGGGAATTACAATTTCAAATTTGTGTCTGAATGCTGAAGAGTTAGCAAATACAATCATAAGAGTGGCAGTCCATACCAAAGTAGGATAAACATATGCATTCATATTTTTGTTAGGCATCAATATACCAATCAGTTGTTATGCAACATTGACAAGAAAAATGATCCATCGTCGCCAAATTTTCAGAGCAATCATTTTTATGCATGTGATCCAACATCTTATTAATAATAGTGTTATTATTCGTCAAGTTATGACTACTGTGGCAAGAGACTAAAGATTCGGGATTAAGGGTTATCTTGATTCATCTTAGCACGCCATCTTCTTTTAGATCAGAATCCACAATTCCAACAACAAAAAGCGTAATTTTATTGCAATTGATTAAATAATTTTGGTCTTCCTTAGTATAGAGTAATACCTTGGCCAGGTTCAGCAGAATCGTTTGTGAATTTCCCTGAATTCCTGGTTTTCTTAGTAGTTTCCTCTTTTTCCAATTGTAGCAAATGGTACCTGGGATCAGACGAGTATGTATTAGACTTGATAAAGATTTTATTTTTCTTTTGCAAAATTTAGTGAACTTCATAGATCTTCTAATGGTTATATAAAGCAAAACAAGAAAATAGCTATGGAATCAAATCAAAATTAGGGTTCAGAATTGGAATTTAATCCAGATTAATAAGAAGAGACAAATAGGAATTGAAAAAAGTGGGGGTCTAACAACCACGCCCAATATTTCGATTAGCAATCTGTATCGACAACTTCGAGTTATTTTCTAGAGAATCAACTAGACTCAATCAAATAGAAAATATCTCAAGGAGTTATTATCTCTATCTCTCGATTTTATTTACTCAAGAAAATACAATCTGCGAGTCTTAATCAAAGAGAGATAACTTGGATGGTACCAAAGACCAATATCCAAGTGTCAATAAATTTAAATCAACAACCAATAAGGTCAAATATTCTAATTGATTGAACAATGCACAACCTGTATTATTTCAATTATATAAAAATATAATGCAGAAAAGAAATAACACAGACACCAGAATTTTATTAACGAGGAAACCAAAAATACAGAAAAACCCTGGGACCTAGTCCAGTTTAAACATACAATTTATTAAGCCGCTACAGACACTAGCCTACTCCAAATTAACTTCGGTCTGGACTATAGTTGAACCCCAATTAATCTCACACTAATCCAAGGTACTGTTATGCTCCTACGCCTATGATCCCAACAAGATACTGCATACTTGATTACCTTAGTTGATCTCACCCACAACCAAGAGTTGCTACAACCCAAAGTCGAAGACTTTAGCAAACAAATCTGTCTCACACAAAAAAGTCTACAAGATAGATAAATCCGTCTCCCATGAATAAACCTATGAGTTTTGTTCCGTCTTTTGATAAATCAAGGTGAAAAGGAACCAATCAATAAAACCAGACTTATATTCCCGAAGAACAGCTCAGTTTTATCAATCACCTCACAATAGTCTTAATCGACGCAGCGAAAAAAGATATTGTGAAATCACAAACGATGAGACGAAGATGTTTGTGATTACTTTTATATCTTTCCTATCAGAGATAGAAATCTCAAGCCAATTATTACAATTGTAATCGTATGATAGAAACAACAAGATCAGACCTCACAACTATAAGATAAGTAGTATCGGTCTGGCTTCACAATCCCAATGAAGTCTTTAAGTCGTTAACCTGGTTTTAGAAGTGTAGTTGCAAGAAATCCCACACTACACCCCTCACAATAATTCATACAATCAAGTCATTTTAGGATGAACAATCACAATATTTCTTGATTAATCTCACAAATTCTACAAGAAAGGAAAGAAATGAAATTAGGAAATTAGCAACTGCTCTGGATTTTCTCTCTCTTAATGACTTGCTCAATATTCGAAAAATATCTCCCTTCTCTTAAGCCTGCTCGAC
This sequence comes from Papaver bracteatum, assembly GCA_023529315.1. NCBI lineage: Eukaryota > Viridiplantae > Streptophyta > Magnoliopsida > Ranunculales > Papaveraceae > Papaver > Papaver bracteatum. The sequence continues at coordinate 3,853,996 of JAJJWX010000603.1, forward strand.
TCTTTATATAGGGAATTACATAGTGGATGACAGCTAATCTGTCCTTTATTTTAGGATCTGGTTTGCGGTATTTCGCAAGCTTACAAATGTACAATTTCGCAAACGTCCTAAATATCGTTAGATCTTCACATCTTTCTCGTGTTTTCGCTGTCGTTTTCTGCTACTTCATTTCTCAAATCATCCCGCGACATTCGCAATGTGTTGTTGGTGAAGATTTCGCAAGTATATCCTTGTTGCGATATTCTTATCCTACATCTTGCCTATTCTCATGTCTTCTCTGTGAAAGAAAGAATGTCATGAGAATTTGTACTTCAAAATGCCGCATCTACTTATCTTTTCCTGTATTTATGTACTGTCATGGTTCCGTACTTTACACAAACTTAATTACACGTATATCTTCTTCTATTCATCTCTTGACACGTTTTTTTTAACCGTTGCTTCTTAACCATTCATGTCTACTCTTCGCATTGAATGCACTTATCTTCTCAAAAATTTCTACCTTCTTATATATATTCTTCTCATTCTTCTATTCTCTTCTTTTTACTTTCTTTTTCATCTTCTCTGCAATTTCTTCTTTTGAGTTTGCTAATCGTGGCACTGGTAAGGGATCTATTTATCCCTCAGAAGTTAAAGATCCTAGATTCGCTGGTGTTACAATTGTTCCTGTGAAGTATACTGTAGAAAATTTCTTTGAAAATTACGAGATAATTCCCATAAAGAGAAATAGTACTTGCTGGGGTGTTCGCTTGAGGAAGAAGGACAATATTGATGATGATAAAATACTTATGCAGGACATCGATTGACATCCTGGAAATAATACAACACCGCGTCATTCTAAAGATGATAGATGGTGTATCTTCCCATTAACTCTAGAGGGTCCGTACATCTCCGGCTCTCATATTTTACCTGCGAGTCTCGCCACGTACCAACCATGGGTATTCAACTAGCCTAAAGAAAACACAGAGGTATATTTGCGAATTTCGTTTTACTTATGGCTCTTCATATTCTTATATGTGATTTCGCTGAACATTCTTACACCATTGTCTTCATATCCTTGCGAATTTGTTAGATTGAGAGGTTGAGGAGAAACTACGACAATACTAAGAAACCAAGTATCTTAGCGGCTTTGCGTTCGATCACAGATGAATTAAAAATTATTCTCTTTATAGATTTTAACAATATATTATTGCCTCTATTTCTTATCTTTATCTGTGTGTGAAGATTGGTGTTGTAAAATAAAAAATTGAATATCCTGCCTCATCTGCGAAAACTAAAGGCAACAAAGTTTTGAAAACTAAAGGCAAGAGAACTATGCCAATTCGCGGATTAAGTTGACGGCTCACGTTCTGGTTTTACTTGATCAACAAAGTTCGCAAACTTCGGTTCAAGCAATAAGGACTTATACATATATGTTTTACCACAACAATGTTTATATCCTCTATTGGTTATATTGTCTAAACTGTCATTTTAATTATTGAAACATTCTCATAGGACGTTATATAGTTGTTATTCACAAACTATTTTTCGTCGGAGCGATTTCCAAACTGATTGAAATGTAACATGACTTTCGTCACTAGGAAAAGATGAACTTGGCTAAAGCGAAATTTTAACTAACACATATTTTGAGAAATTGATAAGCGATATATACTCAGCTTGAAATGTCACATGTGTATATTCTTAGTCTATATAGTAAATCGACTTTTATCTCAAGATAGGAGATAGAGTAAATAGACTTTTGAGTGATAGATAAGTTCAAGTCTCCACATACCTTTTAGTCGATGAATATCCACTAGTTCCTTGAGTGGTCCTTCATCTTGTATGATGATCTCCATGGATTTCTTGAGCTCAACTACACTTTCTATCCTAGTCTGAGACCTTAGTTATAGTAGACTAAAAATCAAGACTTTATAGTTTTGATCACTAACATTGACAAACATGCTTGAGATAGCAACGCATATGAGTTCGGTCGAGCAATGCTCTAACAGGAATGAAAACTGGAAAAAAAACATAAGCAGATAAACAGAAATTTGAAACAAATCTAATAAGGGATGGATGATTCAATCGATTATCCTGTCGATGTTGTAGCGCCGGGAGCTAAGATTGACAAATAGAAGGAGATTGAGGTCGAAAAAAATAGATAAAGGTAAAGAGTTGCTAATGAAGAAAATGCTTCTGACGTCGATCCCAGAGTTATGTAGATTGCAAGTGCCTTAGGGAACCTTGAAGATTCGTTATGTGATTGTGTCTTTGAACTTTGGGTCTCGGATTTTTGGGGTCTCGGTGTCTTTGAGTCTTCGTGTTTTCGAGTCTTTTGTAACTTATGAATCAGCAGAAATTTGCAGTATTAGTAACAAGAGATAGAAGATCTGAAAGTTGTTTGGATTAATGGTGATTATCGATGGTCATCACCATCGAAAACTGTGGATACTGGCTAGAATTAGGTGGTTACTGGTAATATGGTGGTGGTTTTAGGGGCGGTGGGAAAATCGCCCAGAGAGGAGAGAAAGAGAAGTCGTGGTACTTTCCGTCAGTGATAGTGGATCATTTGTGCTGAGCGCATTGAATTCCGTCCGCCGACTTGCCTTGAAGTCATAAATTTAATATCCATTGAATTCCGTCCAGAATATCCATTTGGGTGCTGGTCGTAAATTTGACGCAAATGCTGGCTCTTTTCTAGTCTTATTTCTTTATTTGGCGCAACTTATCTATTTCCTACAAGCATGATATCAAATTGAGTTTCTATTATCTATAGTGAAAAATCCTGTTATAGGGGCGGTGGGTTCATTAGAGGGGCGGGAAGTGTGATAATAATATCCTCTAGCTGGTTAGGGGATGTCATATAAGGGGTGTAAATTGACTAGATTACTCTCCCCATTTTTTAACCTAAATCAAAGCTAAATTGAAAATTTGTTTTCTTTCTTCTTCTCTTCTCCTCCTCCTCCCATCAACCGTAACCTCCATTAAAACTCAAAATTTCATCGTCTTCGATTAACCAAGTGTAGTGTAATAACTTATATGAGGTATGTTTTGAAAAACCCAGTTACGATTTGGTTTATTTTGTTAGATTTAAGTTTAATTTCTATCAAAAATTAGGGTTTTAGATGAAAATTAAAATTGAAATTTCTGGGTTTACGTGAGTTACGGTTGATTTTAACTCAAATACGAACCGTAACTGGAGATTTTGATGTTGTTACGGTTGGTAATTGAACTATTACCAACCGTATGTTCTTATATCTGAGAATTTTCTTCAGTTACGTTTTTTTTTTCAACCGTAAGTTCACTTACGGTTGATGTCAATACCAGAATTACGAACCGTAAGTAACTCTAAAACCCAGAGTTCAGAAAGGTCACCAATTACGATTCATAACTGAAATTCGAGATGAACCGTAAATACTGTTACGGTTGGTAACCATTTTAATTTATGAACCGTAACTAAGTTATGGTTCGTCTCGAGCATTTGGTTACCAACCGAAACTGGTTTTACGATTGGGCTCATCTTTTACGAACCGTAACTAATATTTACGGTTGGTTACGAGCAAAATTCCAACCGTAATTAGCTCCGAAAATATAAAAAAAATGGATTTTTTCTTAAACTCTAAAATCTGATTTTGTTTTGATTTAGAGTTAATTGAAGTGAAACTTAATCATTAAAACTAAACTATGTAAGGGTTAATTAGTCATTTTCAGTAGTTTTTTTGATAAGGGGCACTTCAAATTACCATATAATGACCCTTTTTGTCCTATTACCTGCCGCCCCTCTAATAAAATCTTCCGCCCCTATAAGAAGATTGATAGTCAAAGCCATCTAGGTCGAAATTCCCCCGCTTTAAAAAGACGTCCTCGGTCATATAAATTTTCATAGGGCATACCCAAAATTCCTTCCAAAAATAGTTGGATAATTTTATAATTTTTTTAATGTTGAACCTTTCCATTAATAGAAACTCTAGTTTTCAAATCGAAAATTATAGAATATAAAGTATCAAGAACATACTGTAAACAAAATATAATACCGAAAAATCCAACAATAGAAAAAGAATGATTGCCAGAGTATGATAAATACGAGTATGAAAAAGATCTGATTAAATAGGAGGAAGAATGGTTTTTCTCGGAATAAATTCCAACCATTTAGTTTGTTTTTCTCCTTTAGAAAGATGTGCTTCCAAAATAGGAGTGATTTTCCCAAATCTCTTATAACCAGTGATGAAGCTTCCGTCGTCAAAGAAATCGCCAATGAAGATTCTATCGTCGGATAAGTTGATGACGAAGATTTCGTCGCCGGAGACAACAAAGATGAAGATTTCGTCGTTGAAGAGCATCACTATTGATCTTAAAACCCCAACCTAATAACCAAGAGTCGTCATTAAAGCGAATCTAAACCTCAAAAGAGTAGATAAAACCACCATAATGGTGTACATAAGTTGTAAACATGACGAGTTATATGTGTATGCGTCTATAAATAAAGGTCTTAGTAGGGTGGATTTTTTTTTACTGCTATAAATTTTATCCCTATATATATGTTGCGCAAACTATGGGAATATAGTTATTCTCAAACATTTTTTTTTGGGTGCACTTAAAATAGATCAAATTTTCCGAATAATTTAAAGAAAATAAAATCATAAAAAGATGATTTACAACTTTTGTTCCTTTAATGAAAGTGAAATAACCAAAACTTTGTGTCATTGCGATTTGATCATCTTTACGGTAGTTAATCACGTGCGTGGTTAATTAACCTACGATCAATTTATAAGTTTGGTATCTTTTTCCATTTCACATTGATCATGTGATTCATACATGGTTTTTAATTTTTTTTACAAGATGATTTTCCGTACCGGATGATTAAAGAAACATTTGTTCTTTTTGTCAGTATGATTTTGGAAATTGTACAAACTTTTTTCCATCAATTCTGCGGGTGATTAACACCGTAATCGTATTCAAGGATTGTGCTTCCTTGAACCGACCAAGAACACAATGTTTAAGGTTCTGATAATGCTATTAGAAAAGAAGAAAACTATGATAGTTGATGTGTTTTAAAGAGAAACAATCATCGCTACATATAGGGATTTCATGTCTATTGGAGATATATGTTCATCACCAATCAACACCTTCAAAAGGCATCAATGGTGGATATTGGCAGAGACGCGTCTATTCAAAATTCTAATGAAATTTATTACTCTGTGCAACCTTTTGGAAATATCCAACATTACTTAGTGATATTGCACATGAAAAATCACTGTTGTGTGCTTTTGATGCCCCAACTATTTTTTTTTAGCAATCTATGACTAATGTTTTTAGTAAAGCATGTAGGATCAGAATATCGGAGGAGCAACAATCTTGCGAAGTTAACAACAACACTCTTGCGAAATTCTCAACAACTCATTACAAATGTCGCAGAATAGTTAGAAAAGTGACGTAATAGATGACGATAGTATAAACGTGAAGAAAGTGTGATAATATTGCGAACAAAATAAGTTTGCGAAGAAGTATCATTAACAAGCTTGCGAGATTACCGCAAGTCAGATCCGAAATTAAAGGACAACTTAGCTGTCATCCACTATGTAAATCCCTATATAAAGAGTTGAATAAGCGTAAGGAAGAGAGAGATTTTTTTCGAGTGTTGAGCAAGTCATTAGAAGAGAGAAAGTTTAAAGAGCGATGGTATTCTTGTTTTCTCCCATTTATTGTAACCTTTCTGTAAATCAATTAATAAAGTGTTGTTCTTAATTTTAAAAGATGTGTTGATTATTATGAATTCTTGTGAGGGGTGTAGTGTGGGATTTCCTGCTACTACATATTGGCGCTAGAAACAGGGATTTTTCCCTTGTTTTTAGTGTGAAAAGTAGTATTGTGATTTGAAAGAGTTTGGAGTAGTTTGTGATACATTTCATATAATTTTCAACAATTCATTGAGGTTGAAGAGATGGCTAGAAGAAGAAATGCTTCAAGACAACCAACAACTGTGAGAAGGATTAAGAGACTTGCTGGAGAAAGAAGAAACGAAACTGGAGAACCTTCAAGAATGAACACAAGAAATGATGAAGAAAATCAAATTCAACAACCAATTCAGCATACACCAGCGTAAAATAGAACTATGGATTATGATAGAGTGAGTATACACACATGGTAGTCAGATTCAGCAGGTGAAGCGGAAGAGGAGCAACAATTAAGAAACGATAGGCGAATAGAGGAAGATAAATAAGTAGTTGGAGGAATAATTCATGGAAATGGAGAAGTAGAACCATTAGAGGAATTGAGACAAAGAATACACGAAGAAAGGTGAGTAGAAGCAAAAGAACGTGCTAATTTGACAAGACAGAACCATGAATTGAGAATGGAGAATATGAGACTACAAAATAGAAGGTCAAGAAGCACTACAAGATCAATCAGAAGGGAAGAAAGACGAAACTCATTTGTAGGAAATGTTGATGGAAATATTCGGCAGGAGGTGCAAAATTTAGATGAAGAACGTCGCGAAAATAGAGAAATGATTGAAGATCGATACAATCCACATGGCGAAATTCCAAAAAATAGGCAGCGTCAGGAACCAAATAATCAAGGTGATGAAGAAAACCAACAAGAAGGAAGAAGAATATTACATGGAAGAGAAAATCGCAGAAATGAACAAATAATTGAAGAAGAAATTGAGAGACATTATGCTGAACAAGCACGTTTAGCCTGCGAAAGAGAGAGTTTGAGAACAGAAGTGGAGGAAAGAGAACTCCAAGAAGCAATACGTCAGAACAACCATGATAATCAAGAAAGAAGATGCGAGCAAAACCGCAACAATGGTAATATCAATGAAGAATATGATAGAATACAAAAGAGAATCGAAAGACAACAAAGAGAGTTGATAAGGAGTGAGAAAAATCGCATAGGAGAAAATGAGAGATATAATGGTGTGCGAATTCATGAAAGAAATGAAAGATAAGACCGCAGATAAAGACAAGAAGAAAATGCTTGGGAAGGAAATCAAACTCTCACAGCACAAAACAGGCAAGAACGCATGAAAAGAGAAGCATAATTGAAGAGACCAATGGAACCAGCGTCCGGGGTAAATGAAAAAATCTTAAGAGAACTGTCAGAATTGAGAGGAATGCTGAATAATAGGAGGGAATGAGGTAGGAGACAATTGGATGAAGCCATAGAAGAAGCTGCGAAAACTCTGTTCTCACAAGAAGTACAATTAGGAGGAATACCGCCAAAATGCAGTTTTCCTGCGTTAACTAGCATCTTTGATGGAACAACTTGTGTGATTCAACACATTAAAGCTTATGTGAGATGTATGTTACAGTGGGAGAATCATGATGTTGTGTTGTGCAAGTATTTTGCATCAAGTCTAACAGGAGAGGCGCTAAAATGGTTCGAGGGTCTACCCAGGAATACTATAACATCTTTCAACCATTTACAGACTATATTCTTAGGGGAATATATAACTAACAACTCCTCGCGACCAGGAATAGAAGATGTATTTATATTAAAGCAAAGAATTGGAGAAAGTTTGAAGCATCTAACCATAAGATGGAAGACAATGTGCAGTGAGATGGATGGACGTGTGGATGAGAGATATCTCATTTTATCCTTCATCAATGCAATGTTCGCAACCAATCTGCTATATATTCAAATTTTTAGAATCAAAAATACAATCAAAATGACTGAATTACGGGAGCTGCAGGAGGAGTACATTGCTTGTAGTTCCAGGAATCCCCACACTACACCCAACTCAAGAATTTATGACACAATTTGAAGATTAAGAACCTTTTTTATTGATATGATCTTAAAAGAATTACAGTAATCAAGAATACAATTCACTTAATAAGATTTTCTCTCTCCTAAAAACTTTCCTAGCACTCGAAAATTCATCATCTCTCTCTGGAACTATTCATTTCCTTTATATAGGCATTTACATAATGGATTACAGCTTATTTACAGCTATGATCCCCTTTAGTTTTGGATCTGAGTTCTTGCGATAAATCGCAGTTAGCACCGCCTTAATCATTCGCAGGTTTTATTGATCCATCGCAGAAATGTCACACTTTTCTCATGTTTCTGTCGTTTTCATCTGATATGTCATTCCTTATGTCACTTTGAGATGTGTCGCAGAATATTATTGATGTATCGCAGAACTGTTGTTTATTTCGCAAGAATATTGTTGTGACAATATTCTGATCCTACATCTTGCCTCTTCTCATATCTTTTCTGCGAATAAGATAAAGATCATGAGAATTTAAGTTTCTTGATTTGCCGCAACTCCTTATTTTTTTCCCGACAAAGTTCCCTGTTTTACGCTTTACCGTTGGCACGTGTCAATCCTTAATTTTTTACCGATTAACCCGGTTACCCATCCTTTATCTATAAATAGATGTCCCACTCGAGGAAAGGTTTTCTTTCACCTTCTCTCTTTTCTTCGATTTCTTTCTTTTTTGTCTGCAACTTTTTCTTTCCTAATATCCTTCCTGCTGCTTCTCTAATGGAGACTCAAAGGTATGTTCTTATCTTGAACCTTATTTTGTTCATGTTTCATCATCTCTATCGCCCGATTTTCTTTATAATCCCCATATTTTATATTATCCTTTTCAGTAACACTACTTCTCAGACTAAGATTACTGTAAAAAACCCTAACCCTAAGGGTCCTCAGAAAAAGCGTGTTGGAAAGGCGAAAAGATCTGAGAATGATAAGGTAGTAAGAAACACCTATTTCTTTGAAATAACAATATTGTTGCCTCTATTTCTTATCTACATTATTATTCGCAGGGTGAAGAAAATATTTCTAGACCTCTTAAGCGTTCTCGTCAAGTTAAAGCTCTTTCAGATGAAGTGGATATTCTTGATTTTTTGCCTGCAGACCATGTTCCGCCGCAAGATAAATCTTCTCCTTATCCTCGCGTAAATTTCAATGTTAACACCAATACTACTTCTTCATCAATTCCAAGTGAAGTTATTGATGCTAATATTTCCATCAATATTTTAAAAGTTGCGATGGATGAATCTTTGATGGCTGGAACTAAGGTGAATGAATCAGCAGCAAATAAACTTGCGATTAATGAAACTGTGGTGAATGAAACTACGGTAAATGAAACTGCGGTTAAGGGAGCTGCGATGAATGAAGCCGTGGTGAATGAAATTGTGGTGAATGAATTTGCGATGAATGATGTTGCGGTGAATGAGACTGTAACTGCGACTAATCAAGTTCCTTCTTTCACTCCTACTACCGCGAATGATTCTAATCTTCAAGTTACTGGCGCCAAAACCTCTTCCTCTACTTCTCTTCCTTATTCCCAAGAAATAGCAACAGGGGTTGAAGCTGCTTTTCAAATATTATCTGAAGTTTTGAACGATGCTATGAAATATTCTACAGATCCTGCGAGACAGGATATTTATATGATTCTAAGCAAGCATCTCGGATCCTGCGGTTCTTCATCTAAGCTAACTTCTTTAGAAAGTGAAATTGAAACCTTGAAGAAGAATCTTCAAGCAAAAACTTTAGAATGTGAACTTCTCGATCATAAGCTTCGCAATTCTGAATTGGACTGCGAAAATCTTCGCAGTCAGAAATGATGATCCGAAAGGTATAACTTTATTGCCTCTGTTTTTGCCTCAGTAATTCTTTTTTTTCTATGTACTCAATTTTTCTTTATTTATTTGTTGACGCATATTTAGCTTCAAAACATAACCAATTAATGAAGATACTTGAATGGGAAACAATCACTGATGAGGCCCGCATTGGGAAAGAGTCTTGGAAGAATAAATTTGATAGATTGAATACTCTTCACACATATTCAATTGACGAGATAAATAATCTTAAGAATGAGAATAATCAGCTAATTTGTGAACGAGATCGCCTAAGTAATGAAGCCACTCAACTTTTATATTCGCTAAATCAGACTAATTTGAAGGTGGAATCTTTATTAGATGAAAACAAAACTCTATCTCAAGAGAAACGTAGCTTTGTGAGTAAAATAATGGTTTATTCGCAGCAATTGAGTAATCTTCAAAAGTTGTGTGACAACCAAAAGCAATCTCTTCGTGTATTGAAAGATGAACCTAAAAAGATAACCGAATCATCTGCCGCTGAACAAGAGAAACTTATAAAAGGTAGATTAGCTCTAAGCGTAAAAGTTAACAGTCTCAAAGATGACTATGCTCTACTGAAGAAATCCCATTCCTCCTTAAAAGAAGAAAATGCTTATCTTCTTTCTAAAGAGAAAAGTATAAAATCTCGTTTGAAAGGTAAAGTTGGTGATACTTTCGATGATACCATGAATCAATGGAAGAGTTGCTTCCTTAACATAATTCAAACTTTATCCTCGCAAAAGGAAGGTAGTCATTTTGACTGCCTCGTCTATTAATTGTTTCATTGTATTTTTCCATCTTATTTCTTGCGAGAATTCCATCTAATATGCAATTTTTCTTCTGTAGAATCTGAGAAGCATCTTCAAACTTCAATCTCTGATCTGTCTATGAGGTTGGCCAAACTTCGCAAAAAGAATACCGTGCTTTCTAACTCTCGCAACAGAGCATTAAGAAGATTTGACTATCTTGAATACTTCAAAGATAGAGAGATAAGAAATCGGGAAAAGAATTGCCTCCGTAAGGCTCATTTAGGCGCTGAGGTTCTCATAAACAATGTTCTATTCTCTCATTCTTTACCTCCTATGAAGATCAAACCCTTGGAGATAGATAATAACGAAGTTCCTCGTCTCATAGATGAAGATCTAAATTATTCAAGTAATAAAGAAGATTTTTCTGAGGATGAACAAAACCCACCTAAAGAAATAGAAGAAGAAGAAAACCCTCTCGATGAAGCAGAAGAACAAAATCCTTCTCAAAAGGCCATCGCTAATGATGGAGAAGAGAAATAAAATCCTCATAAATAAACAGAAGAACAGAATCCTCCTCAAAAAACAATCGCTGGTGATGGAGAAACCCAAACTGAAAAAGATGTTGCTGGTGAAGATAATAGTAGCGAACAAGAATGATAAATAAGATTATTATTTTTTTATTCAAGATATTTCTGCGAAATATCTTGTTCTTTTCCTTGTCCTGCGAATGATTGTAATTTCTGAATCTTTCTTTTTCCTGCTTCTTTTGCGAAACATTGCAGTTTTTGTAACTCCATCATCTTCTTCTGATTATATATATTTTTTATTCTGAATCTAATCTTCACAAATTCTTGTAACTTGATTATCTTCTTTTTACTATCTTGATTCTTCTCAAGGAAGATAATGAAATATTGTTTTATAATCCCCATATTTTCCCCTCATAATCTTCCTTGTGAAGTATGTAATATATTACCATTGTAATATATCCCATATGCTTGCCTCTTGTTATTAATCTGCAATATGATAAATGAATTATCGCGAATAATGCTGCGAAAAATTTGTTATATGCTTCGCAGATATAATCTCTCTTGTGGTCTTATTTTTCCTTCCTAGTTAAAGGTCTTATTATGCCACTTTTATGCGACAAGATCGCAGGACATTCTTACTTTTTCATGTAATAATCCATTGATCTTGTCTTATCATTTATTTTGATCTCTGCGATAATACGATAAGTCTAAGCCATCTTGTGAGATTAATCTCTCTTTGCTTTTTAATACTTATGATACTTGCGTCTTTTGCGATGAAATCGCATGACGTTTTTGCGAATTATATCCTCTTATCATTAATTTCATTTATCTCATCTTTTTGATCTTATCGCAAAAACCCATTGATCTCATCTTAACACTTTTCTTTAGGCTTTTTGGCCTGTCGTGTGGCAATATGACGGGCCTAAATATTCTTGCGAATATAAAGTCCCATGACATTGATGTCTTTGTCACGCGACAATACAACGGGCCTAAATATTCTTCCGAATATAAAGTCCCATGACATTTACGTCTTTTTTGATACACAGCTCCCTAATGGAGGGTATCGCCCTTATCTCTCCCCCTGGTTGCCCCTTCAAGGAGACGTACTTCTGCCATACAAGACTAGCTCCTCCCATCCGGTTCTAGAAACAACCAGTTGTTTTCGTAGCCTCTTATCCTTTATGCCTATATGGATTATAGTTACGAGATTACACCCTAGTAGGGTTTTCTTCGGGCCGAACACATCGTAAGTCAAGACTTTCCATGGATGTCCAGGGTAGGTTCATCCGTCCCAGGCACCCACATCTCAATCGTGTACCTCGGCGCCTTGATCATACTTTGCATTCCTTAGGAGAAACTCTCGGGCGCCCAACCAGGGTATAACCTTATATAGTTGGGAATCCAATTTATCTCTCCCGGATGGATTTTCTATAATCCCAAATCTCAATGACTAGGTTCCAACAGCAGTATAGCCTTTCCCATAGTCATGCAGAGAGATACCCCCCTTATGACGTACTTTAAGGATATTTCCTCTTACGGAATAGAATCCGCGAACTAAGGTGTACGCCACAAAGGATCGTCCCATTCTTATATGTTTTTAGGCGATTTGCTCCCATCTTATGCATTTGCATTTAAAATTCTTAATTATCTCGAAAATTATTGCGAAAAATTGCTTTGTATTTTGCCAATTTTGTTCTTGCGAATCATCTCTTTTATTCTCTCGCAATTGCTTGCGTATAATCCGATCATCTTAGTCTTTCAAACCTTTATTGATAATATTTTCTTAGATATTGTCTATTCCATGGTCTGCCAAGTCTTTGGCCCATGTCTCTTCCTTCTGGATCCATTAACTTATATGCTCCAGTTCCAATTATCTATTTGATAATATATGGCCCGTCCCATTTTTTCGCTAGTTTTCCTCCATTTTCTCGCTGATATTCTGGGGTTTCTCGCAGAACTAAATCTCCAACTTGGAATTCACGCTTCTTTACTCGCTTATTATATTCGCGAGCTAATCTGCGATGGTAGTTCTTCATATGTTGTAATGCTTTTTCTCTCCTCTCTTCTACCTTATCAAGTTTGTCTAGAATCATACTAGCACTAAGATTCTTTTCCCAAGCTTCTCTTTTTGTTGTAGGAATAGCAACTTCTGTTGGTAATACCGCCTCAACTCCATATGTTAAACAAAAAGGTGATACCCCATTTGCTTCTCTTCGTGTTGTATTATAAGCCAAAACTGCATTATGAACTTGTTGAAACCATGTTCTATGATGCCCTTCCAACTTATTTTTGAGGATATCTGCGATTGTTTTGTTAGTTGCTTCAGCTTGACCATTAGCCTGTGGGTATAAAGGAGTCGATTTTCCGCACTTTATCTTGAATGCATTAAGTAACATCTCTATATTTTGTCCTTCAAATTGTTTTCCATTATCTGACACCAACTCACAAGCAGAATTCGAATCTGCAAATGATGTTTTCAAATATAAATGTGAAAATGTCCTTATCACGAATATGATGTACTGCTTTAACTTCTGCCCATTTTGTGAAATAATCTGTTGCGACAATTAAATATCTCTTTTTCCCTATTCCTGGTACAAATGGTCCCACAATATCTAAACCCCACTTTCCAAATGGACAAACATTTTTTGAGGATGTTAATGTTTCTCCGGGTGCATGTATTCTTTTTGCAAATCTTTGACATTCCTCGCAACTTCTTGATAATTTTTTTGCATCTTCATGCATATATGGTCAATAATAACCTTGCATTTTAGTTCTGTATGCTAAAGATCTTCCGCCGCTGTGATTACCAGCATCCCCACTATGTAACATTTTTAGTATTTGTTCTCCTTCCTCTTGTGTCAAACATCTGAGGGAAGGCCCATTTAAAGATTTTCGATATAATATCCCATATCTTAACTCATAATTTGTTTCTCTACTTTTCAATTTGTGTGCTTCAAATCTGTTTCTTGGTACCTCTCCCCTTGCTAGATATGTGTGAATTTCTGCACGCCAATCTGCGATAATTCGACTTGATTCTTCGCCATTATTTTCTACTACCATTGCCTCGGCTTCCTCTTCCTCTTCTTTATTAATTGAAGGTGCTATGAGTGTTTGTGTTTTTATATTTCTCGCAGTTGGGTCTACCATCATACTTGATATAAACGCAAAAGCATCTGCGAGCCTATTATCTCTTCTTGAAATATGCCTCCACTTGAGTTTTGGAATTTTTGCAGATAATTCTTCAACAAGTTTCTTATATTTTTTCAAAGTTATATCATTAGTTGCGTATTCTCCTTCGATTTGGCGAATAATCAATTGCGAATCACTGGTAATTCTTGCATTCTCTACCTTCATCTCTATTGCAAATCTTAGAGCATGCACTACAGCCTCATATTCTATTTCATTATTTGTAGATTCAAATTCTAATCGGAATGCAAATGCCATTTTTGCACTTTCTGGTGAAATAAAAATGACTCCCACTCCATTTCCTTCTCCGTTGGATGATCCATCTACTAATATCTCCCACCTATTTGGTTCTGTTAAAAGATCTCTTGGATCCCCGTATTCTTCTTCTATATCCATCATGTCTTCTACAGCTTCATCATCCTCCAAAGGAAATTCTGCGAGAAAATCTGCGACAATTTGAGATTTTGGCGAGGATAAAATTGCGTATTGGATCTCAAAATTCCCCACTTGTGCGTTCCATCTTTTAACTCTGCCTGATCTTTTTAAATTTTTCATTACTGACTCAATTGGTACTTTTGTTAGTACTTTGATTTTATGTGCTTGGAAATATATGCGAAGTTTAGATGCCGCATAAACTAACGCCAGAATTAGCTTTTCAATCTTTGAATAGTTTTTCTCAAATGACATTGAATGTTTTGCTGATGTAGTAAATTGGGTTTTCAACTCCTGCGTTATTTCGCAAAAGTACTGCGCTTAAAGCATGTTGATTTGTCGCAAGGTACATCAACAATTCTTCTCCTGGTTCAGCCTTCTGTAAAATGGATATATTCATCAAATATTCCTTAATTCCTTGAAAAGCTTTCTCACATTCATCTGTCCATTTAAATTTTGTTCCCTTCTTTAGTATGTTGAAGAAATGCTTGCATTTATCTGATGATCGCGAAATGAATCTGCTTAATGAGGCTAAAAGTCCATTCAATTTTTGCACATCTTTTATTGTTGCTGGAGTTGGCATATCTCGAACTGCTTGCACCTTTTCAGGATCAACTTGTATTCCTTCCTTTGATACAATATACCCCAAGAATTTCCCAGATGATACTCCGAAAGTACAGGATTTACCTTGATATTAAAAAGCCGCATCTGATAAAAAATTTCCCTTAAATCCTGCACATGATTTTTAGCTTCTTTGCTTTTTACCAACATATCATCCACATATACCTCTAAAGTTTTATGTATCCATTTTGCGAACACCTTTTCCACGATTTTTTGGTAAGTTGCTCCTGCATTTCGCAACCCAAAAGGCATCTTTGTGTAGCAATATAATACTCTAGGAGCAAAGAATGCAGTATGTTCTTGATCTTCTTCCGCAAGCGGGATTTGATTATAGCCCTTGTATCCATCTAACGAAGATATTTGATCATTTCCTGCGGCAGATTCCACCAGCTGCGGAATATCTGGCAAGGGAAAACTATCTTTGGGACATGCTTTATTTAGATCAGTAAAATCAATGCAAATTCTTATCCCCTTATTTTTATTGGGAACTACTACCATATTGGCGATCCATTCTGGATATTTTGCTTGCCTTATAATTCCCGCATCAAGCATCTTCTGCAATTCTTCTTCTATCTTGGCATGATAAGTGGTCGCAATCTTTATTATTCTTTGTTTGAATGGTCTCAAATTTTTGTTAATCTCCAATCTATGGCATGCAACAGATGGATCTATTCCAGGCATTTCATCCATATTCCACGCAAAAATGTCTCTGTATTCTCGTAGAAGGTTTACAGTTTGTTCTTGTTCCTCCACACCCATCTTAGTTCCAATTTTCAGCATTTTTGGGTCTTCTTTACTTCCAAGATTTACTTCTTTTGTTGGTTCTTCTGCAGTATAACTGGCTTCATGTTCTCCCATTGGTATTGGCGTTTTTATTGCCTCCGCTGGTTCATCACTTTCTTGCAATACATCGCCAAATATTCCCTTTCCTTCTTATGATCTTATCATGTAAATCTTGAATTATTCTTCTTTCCTTTCTTCTCTCCTCATTTTTCTGCGCTGTTTTCTCAATTGAATTTGATTTTCACAATTCTTACTTCATTTTGGAAACATAATGCTGCATAATATGCATCTCCTCTGATCTCGCCAATTTCGCTAGGCATAGAAAACTTTATGCACTGATGTAGAGTTGATGACACAGCCTTGATTGCATGTATCCATGGTCTTCCCAACAGTATATTATATGGTGATTTCACATCCACCACGCACAAAGTTATCTGCGTCTCTATTTCCCCTAACGGAATTCGCACTACAATTTCACCTTTAGGTTTGGTTAGAGATTTTCCAAATCCATGGATATGATATGTTGGACTAATCATTTCTTCATCTTTGTATCCTATTTTCTTGAATGTGTGGTAAAACATTATATCCACAGAACTTCATGCGTCCACCAGAGTCCTATTCACTGCCCACTCTTCTGTAGATCTTACTGATTTCTCTTTTCTTGTTGGTACAACATACACTGTAATCACCAATGGAGATGTATGACTTAAATTCTCTTTCGGAATTTCTGCTGCCGTGAATGTGATCTTCTGTTTTTCCCAATCTTTTAGCGGTGATGTCTCATCAACCGTTATGATTTTCTTTCCTTCAAAATCTCGCTTATGTAACCTTCCTCTGATATCTCCATGGAACTTATCTATCATCATCTTTTTTACTACACCACACTCCAACTTCTTTTGATTATCTTTGATTTCAATCATCTTTTCTTCCACCAATTTTATTGATATTATTCTAATTCTTGAATAACTTCTTTCCTTTATCTAATTTTTGCTATGATTTTCAACTATTCATCCCTGTTTCTGGGAGCCAAAATGTAGTTGCAGGAATCCCCACACTACACCCAACTCAAGAATTTATGACACAATTTGAAGATTAAGAACCTTTTTTATTGATATGATCTTAAAAGAATTACAGTAATCAAGAATACAATTCACTTAAGAAGATTTTCTCTCTCCTAAAAACTTTCCTAGCACTCAAAAATTCATCATCTCTCTCTGGAACTATTCATTTCCTTTATATAGGCATTTACATAATGGATTACAGCTCATTTACAGCTATGATCCCCTTTAGTTTCGGATCTGAGTTCTTGCGATAAATCGCAGTTAGCACCGCCTTAATCATTCACAGGTTTTATTGATCCATCGCATAAATGTCACACTTTTCTCATGTTTCTGTCGTTTTCATCTGATATGTCATTCCTTATGTCACTTTGAGATGTGTCGCAGAATATTATTGATGTATCGCATAACTGTTGTTTATTTCGCAAGAATATTGTTGTGACAATATTCTGATCCTACATTGCTCTTGAAGAAAAACAGAATTAAATGGAATCATATCTTGTTGCGAATACAAGCTCATCAGCAGCAAATGGGAGTTTGCTACCAAAATTGATAAACGCAGTTTCTAGCACTTCGCAGGTCCAACAAGAAAATAAGAATGAAAATCAACAAAAGTTTGTAGCTATGGGAAGCAGGTATCAAGAAGAATTCGAAAGAGAAAGAAACTTTTATAGTCAAGGTGGAAACAATAAAATTCAAAGACTTGATCAGCCTCAAAAAACCTATAGAGGACAAAGACAAAACTATCAGAGAGGATCAGGAAGTCAAAGAATGACATGGGAGGAGATCAAGATGCCGCCTTTGAATACTAGTGTGGAAAAAATTTGGGAAGCAAAATTTTTAATGGAGAATATACCAACACCCTGGAACATGGGAAAAGAACCGCTTTCAAATAACAGGAGCCAATAATTTTGCTCTTATCATCACTTCCATGGACATTCTACAAATAACTGCAGAAGTATAAAGAGAATCATTCTCAGAATGATAGACCATGGAAAGCTAAATCATTTTCTAATGGGGCACCCTCAATCTCAACTCTTACCACCACCACCAGAAATTCATATAGTTAATGCAACAAAAGGAGGAGAAACATTTGTCATAGAAGTTGGGGCGAAGGCAAAAAATTTGTTTTGTAACTCTATTGTACATTCATACAAAACAATCGAAGATTTCCATGACAATATGCTAAGTAGATTTTTCGCAAGGGATGTTGATGGGAAAGAAATAATGAATATTGCGAAATCTTCGCCACTAAAAAAGTGGAAAAACAGACTATTTCTTTCACTGCACAAGAAGTACCTGATCCTGGCGAGATGCATGACAATCCATTAGTGGTAAGACTAGAGATAAACCCAAAACAAAGAGAAGATGAAGAAGAAGATGAGGATGATGAGGCCGAAGATTCATGGGAAATCAATAGAGTTTTAATTGATATGGGGAGTTCTGTGGATATCCTATTCTATCATACGTATAAAACTATGGGTGGTAGAGATGAGGATTTGGTACCTTCAACCTATAAGATTTATGGTTTTAATGGTACTGCTGTAGTTGCAGAAAAACCTACACTACACCCCTTACCAGAATCCACAATTATCAACACATATTTGAAGATTAAGAATAACACTTTATTGATTAATTCTCAGAAATGTTACAAGAAATAGAAGAAATCAAGAATACAACCGCTCACAAGAAACTTCTCTCTCCTCAAAACTCTCTCCTGACTCCAAAATTGATATCTCTCTCTCTGAATCTATTGATTCTCTTTATATAGGGTAGTTACATTGTGGATGACTGTAGGACCAGAATATCACTACAACACTATTTTTGCGATATTAACAATACTTTTACGAGCGTCACAGAAGACTCTTTAACGACACTTCGCGAACGTCACAGAAGAACCCAAAAGAAGCTGACGATAGAAGAAATACAAAGAGAGTATGTTTATCCCACGATGGTTATCAATTTTGCGAGAGAGAATATTATAACAATCGCGATAAGATCGCAAAGTATATCCGAAAAAGGAGGAAAACTTAGCTGTCATCCACTATGTAAAACCCTATATAAAGGGTTCGTTAGGTTCAGAAAAGGATGATGTCTTTTAGAGAGTTGATAAGATTTTGAGGAGAGAGAAACTCTAGAAAGAAATTTGTACTTCTGAGTTCTTATGTCTTTTGTAAAGAATTAAAAAGTTAAAGTAATAAAAAGTGTCGTAATTCATTCTCAAACATAATTCAATTTCTATAGATTGTTATCAGGGGTGTAGTGTAGGAATTCCTGCAACTACATTATGGCGCCCGAAACAGGGATTGAATTAACAAAAATTGAAGAGAAAGTGAAGAAGAAGATAAGAATTATTTAAGATTAAGGAAATCATTAAGTAAATTGGTGAGATAATTGAAGGGAGAATGATCAGAATCAAAGAGGATTGTAGAAAATTGGAGTGTGATATGGTAACAAGAACAATGATTGATAGATTTCATGAAAATATTAAGGGGAAGATACACAAACGGGATTTTGAAGGAAGGAAAATTATGACGGTGGAAAAAATATCACCATTGAAAGATTGGGAAAAGCAAGAAATCACGTTTAAAGCAGCAGAAATACCATAAGAAGATCTGAGTCATACATCTCCATTGGTGGTCACAGTAACCACTATACCAATGAGAAAGGAGAAATCAATAAAATCTGTAGAAGAATGGGCTATGAATAGAACTTTGGTGGACACAGAAGTTTCAGAGACATGATATTTTATCATACTTTCAAGAAAATGGGATATAAGGATGAAGAAATGTCTTATTCAACATATCATGTTCATGGATTTGGAAAGACATTAACAAAACCTAAAGGCGAGATAGTGGTACGAACTCCACTAGGGGAGATTGAAACACAAGTAACGTTATGTGTGGTAGACGTGGAATCACCGTATAACATGATATTAGGAAGACCATGGATACACGCAATTAAGGCTATAGCATCAATGCATCAAGTTTCCTACACCCAGTGGAATTGGAGAAATCAGAGGAGACACAGATTTTACGAAACTGTGTTTCCAAATTGAAGTAAGAAATTATGAAGGACGTCCAAAACTGCGAAAAGCTCGCAGAAAATTGGCGAGAGAAACAAAGAAGGAAGAAGAATTTAAAGTTTACATGATAAGAGCAAAAGAAGGAAAAGGAATACCCAATGAAATTCCACAAGAAGGAGATGAACTCGCGAGAATTATAAAAGCACCAACACCAATGGGAGAACCTGAAGCCAGTTATATCGCAGCAGAACCAACAAAGGAAATAAATATTGGGAGTAAAGAAGAGCCTAAAATGCTGAAAATTGGGACTAGAATGGAGGAAGATGAGGAAGAAAGAACAATAAATATTTTGCGAGAGTATGTAGATATCTTCGCGTGGAGCATGGATGAGATGCCAGGGATAGATCCGTCTATAGAATGTAATAAACTAGAAATCAATAAAAACATAAGACCATTTAAGCAAAGAATAAGGAAGATCGCAACAACATATCATTCTCAAATAGAAGAAGAATTACAGAAGATGCTCGACGTAGGAATTATAAGGCAAGCAAAATATCCAGAGTGGATTGCAAATATGGTAGTGGTCCTAAAGAAGAATAAGGGGATAAGAATTTGTATAGATTTCACTGATTTAAACAAGGCTTGTCCTAAAGATAATTTTCCATTACCAGATATTCCACAGATGGTTGAATCAGCAGCGGGAAATGCTAGAATATCGTCGTTGGATGGATATAAAGGATATAATCAAATCCCTCTCGCTGAAGAAGATCAAGAACATACCGCATTTTTTGCCCCAAGAGGATTATATTGTTATACAAAGATGCCATTTGGATTACGAAATGCTGGGGCAACGTATCAAAGAATGGTGGAGAAGGTGTTTGCAAAGTGGATCCACAAAACATTAGAAGTATATGTAGATGATATACTGATCAAAAGCAAAGAAGCTGAGAATCATGTGCAAGATTTGAAAGAGATCTTCGATCAAATGCGGCAATTCAATATTAAAGTGAATCCTGATAAGTGTACTTTTGGAGTAACTTCAAGGAAATTTTTGGGGTATATTGTATCAAAAGAAGGAATACAAGTTGATCCAGAAAAGGTACAAGCAATTCGCGATATGCCAACACCTGCGACGGTAAAAGATGTGCAAAAATTAAATGGACTTGTAGGATCAGAATATTGTCACATCAATATTCCTGAGAAATAAACGATTGTTCTGCGATATATCGATAATAAACGAACTACTCTGCGATACATCAGTAATATTCTGCGACACATCCAAAGATGACTTAAACAATGACGTAATGACTGAAAATGATAGAAACACGAAGAAAGTGTGACATGTCTGCGATATATCAATAAAACCTGCGAAAGTGAAAGGCGGTGTTAACTGCGATTTATCGCAAGAACTCAGATCCAAAATTGAAGGTAATCTTAGATGTAAATGAGCTGTCATGAGCTGTAATCCACTATGTAAATACCTATATAAAGGAGATGAATAGTTCCAGAGAGAGAGAGGAATTTTTGAGTGTTAGGAAAGTTTTTAGGAGAGAGAAAATCTTTATCAAGTGTTCTGTGTTCTTGATTTCTGTAATTCCTTAAGATCAAATTAATAAAAAGTGTCTTTAATCTTCAAATTATGTCATAGATGTTGGTAAATTCTTGAATAGGGTGTAGTCTGGGAATTCCTGCAACTACATTTTGGCGCCCAGAAACAGGGATTATCAAATTTAAGAAATTTCAAATTACAGTTTGAAGACTTGAAGAAATTATTAGAATTGAATAGAAATGGCTAGAAGGAGAAGAAATACATCAGAACCACCAACAACGGTGAGAAGAAGTAAAAGAATTGCAGGGGAAGGAACAGGTGAATTGGAAGGATCTTTAAGGAACAAGTCAGGAAGAAGTAGAATGAGAAATGGAGCAGAAAATTCAATCCAACCACCAAATCAACAAACACGAGCACAAGATAGAAATATGGATTATGATAGAGTAAGTGTGCATACTTGGAGGACAGATTCGATAGAAGAGGAAAGAAATCAAGAAATGGATGGAGGATTAATTCATGAAGAACATGAAATGGAAGATGATTTAAGACAAAGGATACAGGAGAAAGAAGATTAGAGGCGTAAGAGCGTGCCAATCTTACAAGACAAAATCATGAATTAAGAATGGAAAATTTGAGGTTGCAAAACAGAAGATCGAGAAGCAAAGATGAGATCAAATTCAAGATCATATAGAGAAGAAACAAGGCAAAATCTCCCTATACAAAATATTGGGGAGAATTTGATAAATGATCGTTATATTCCACGCGGGGAAACTTTAGAAATTAGACATAATCAGGATGAGGGAGAAAATCAAGAAGAGAGAAGGAGAATGTTACGTGATGAAGAGATTCGAAGAAATCGCAGGATTATCGAAGATGATATTGAGAGGCATTATATTGAGCAAGTACGCTTAGCAGGAGAAAGAGAGAAATTGCGAGCATAAGTAGAAGAGCAAGAAATTCAAGCAGCGTTGCGTCAGAATAATCATGACAATCGAGAAAGACGACGTGCGCAAAATCATAATAATGATAATCTCAATGAGGAATATGAGAGAATTCTCAGAGACATAGAAAGGCAACGAAGAGAAACAATAAGGGATGAGGAAATTCATGGATAAGAGAATGAAAGACAAATTAACTTGCAAAAAGAAGAAAGTCGCAGAAGAAGGCAAAACCAAGATGTTGGAGAAGAAGCGAGAAACATCGCAAGACAAGAAAGGCATGAACTCAGACGAAGAGAAGCTGCGTTGAAAAGACCAATGGAGCAAAATTCTAATAGGAATGAACAAATATTGCGAGAATTGGCAGAAATGAGAGGAATGATAAATAACAGAAGAGAAGGAGGAAGAAGGCAACTTGATGAGGCAATCGAAGAGGCTGCGAAAACTCCATTTACTCAAGAGGTACAATTAGGAGGGATACCTCCAAAATGCAATTTACCGGTGCTGACCAGTATATTTGATGGAACTACGTGTGCTGTCCAACATATCAAAGCTTATATTCGATGTATGCTACAATGGGAGAACCATGATATCGTTTTGTACAAATATTTTGCGTCAAGTTTAACTGGCGAAGCATTGAAGTGGTTCGAAAGTCTTCCCAAGAATACAATAACTTCATTCATGCACTTGCAAACCACTTTCTTAGGAGCCTACATCAGAAATAATTCTGCGCGACCTGGAATTGAAGATGTGTTTGGATTGAAACAGAGGGTTGGTGAGAGTTTGAAGCACTTAACCATAAGATGGAGGACAATGTGTAGTGAAATGGCAGGAAGAGTAGATGAAAGATATCTCATTTTGTCCTTCATAAATGCTATGTTTCCGACAAATCTATTATACATCCAGGTCATCAAAGTTAAAAACACAATCACTATGACAGAGTTGCGAGAATTGCAAGAGGAATATATCGCTTTGAAGGAAAAACAAAATGAGATGGAGTCTTATCCAATTCTCACAGGCACAGGTTTAGCCTCAGCCAATGGAATCTTGTTACCAAGGATGATTAATACAGTAGCGAGTACTTCCCAAAATCCACGGGAGAAAATAGAGACTGATAATCAACTTAAGATAGTAGCAATGGGGAGTAGAGATCAAGAGGAATTAGAAAAAGAGAGAAATTTTTATAATCGCAATAACAATAATAAGGTCCCAAGGTTTGATCAACCGCAGGAAACTTATGGTGGACAGAGGAAGAATTATTCAAGAGAGCAAAGAGGTCAGAGGAATATGTGGGAAGATATCAAATTGCCGCCCTTAAATACTGGTATAGACAAGATTTGGGAAGCGATTATTTTAATGGAGAATATACCCTCACCCTAGAACATGGGGAAGGAACCACATCCCAACAACCACAATCAAGAATTTTTTCCTTATCATCATTTTCATGGTCATTCTGTGAATAATTGTAGAAATGTGAAAAGAATCATTTTGCGAATGATTGAACAAGGAAAATTAAATCATTTTCTAGCAAGATATTTACAACCGTAGCAATTGCCGCAAGCACCAGAAATTCGCAGAGTCAATGCTACAAAAGAAGCAGAAACATTTGTCATTGAAGTAGGAGCTACAACAAAAAATCTATTTTGCAATTCAATTGTACATTCACAAAAAACGATAGAGTATTTCCATGACAATGTGTTAAGCAGAGTATTTGCAAGAGACATAGAGGGAAGAGAGGTGATGAATATTGCGAAGGTTTTTCCGTTAGAAGAATGGCAGAAACAAGTTATCTCTTTTACTGCAAAAGAGATACCAGAGCCTGGGAAGATGCATGACAACCCATTGGTGGTGAAGTTAGAGATAAATCCAAAATACATAGAAGAAGAAGATAATGATGATGCAGCAAGTGATTCTTGGGCAATAGATAAAGTTTTAATTGACACTGGTAGCTCGGTGGATATTTTGTTTTATCATACTTATCGCACAATGGGTGGAAGCGATGATGAGATAATCCCTTCAACTTACAAGATCTATGGTTTTAATGGCACCGCAAACAAGCCAAAAGGAGAAATTACTATGGAAATTCCATTGAATAAGATATCTTCAAAAATTAAGTTTTGCGTAGTGGATATAGAATATCCTTACAATGTTTTAATTGGAAGGCCATGGCTCCATGGGATCTTGGGAATAGCATCAACATATCATCAATGCATAAAGTTTCCACATCCTCATGGTATTGGGATAATTAAAGGTGATTGGTTTGAAGGAAAAAAGTGTTATGAAGTTGACATTAATACTTGCGAAGAAAGAAGCGCCTGAAATCGTAATTGGCAACATAACAGGAGGCAAAATCAGAGAGCTGAGAAATTGATGGTGGACAATATAGAGTCATGGGAAAGGGTATACTTCAAGAATAGTTTGTCCCAAAAGATTCAATAACGATTAATCATACGAAGATGGGGAAAAGTTGGAATCTTTATTCTTCGCAGGAGCACAAAAAGTATAAGATGTTGCGATGAACCGTTTCTCGCAAGAAAATAAATAAGTAACAAGAAGTTGCGAATAATCATTCGTCACAGAAGAAAAGAAGTGAAACAATATCATATTGCGAACAATCGAAAAACAAGATGATTTCGAATCATATAAGAAAAACTCTGCTCAAAAATGAGAAATTTTTCTATTAAAAAGGAAAATATGGTGATTTCTAATCATATAAGAATTTTTAATGCAAATGCATAATAAGGGTGCAAATCGCCTAAAAATATATAAGAACGGGACGAACTTTTATGGCGTACACCTTAGTTCGCGGATTCTATTCCGTAAGAGGCAATGTCCTTAAAGTGCGTCATAAGGGGGGTATCTCTTTGCATGGCTATGGGAAAGGCTATACCGCTGCTGGAACCTAGTCATGGAGATTTGGGATTATTGAAAATCCATCCGGGAGAGATAACTTGGATTCCCAATTATATAAGGTTATACCCTGATTGGGCGCCCGAGAGTTTCTCCTAAGGAATGCAACGTATGATCAAGGCGCCGAGGTACATGGTTGAGCTGTGGGTGCCCGGGATGGATGAACCTACCCTGGCCATCCATGGAAATTCTTGGCTTACGATGTGTTCGGCCCGAATAAAACCCCACTTAGGGTGCAGTCTTGTAACTATAAGCCATATAAGGCATAAAGGACAAGGCTGCGAAAACAACTGGTTATTGGCAGAACCGGATGGGAAAGTGCTAGTCTTGTATGGCCGATGTATAATCCTTGAAGGGGCAACCGGGGGGAGAGATAAGGGAGATACCCTCTATTAGGGAGCTGTGTATCAAAAAAGACGGCAATGTCATGGGACTTTATATTCGAAAGAATATTTAGGCCCGTCATATTGTCGCGTGACACAAGCAATGTCATGGGACTTTATATTCGCAAGAATATTTAGGCCCGTCATATTGCCGCATGACTGGCCAAAAAGCCTAATAAGAAATGTTAAGATGAGATCAATGGGTTTTTGCGATAAAATCAAATAATGAGATAAATGAAATCAATAATAAGAGGATATAAATAGCAAAGACGGCAATATCATAAGTCTTAAAAAGCAAAGATAGATTAATCTCGCAAGATGGCTTAGATTTATCATATTGTTGCAGAAATTAAAATTAAATGATAAGGCAAGATCAATGGATTATTACGTATAAAGGTAAGAATGTCCTGCGATCTTGTCGCATAAAAGTGGCATAATAAGACCTTTAACTAGGAAGGCAAAATAAGACCACAAGAAAATTATGTCTGCGAAACATATAATAAATTGTTTGCAGAAAAATTTACGATGATTAATTTATCATATTGCAGATTAATAACAAGAGGCAAGTATGGGAATGATGTATAAGAACAATAAATATTGTTATTAATCATTATATGATAAATTCATATAAATAACAGACGGATAGAGGCAAAAAAAAGGAATTTATATATATTGAAGAACATCAGGAATTACAAGTATCTTGCAGAAAGAATGATACAATTTGTCGCAGATAATTATCCCAAGAAAGAAAGGGAAAAATACAGGAGAAGATCAAAAAGAAGAAGCAGAAATATTGGGATTTATATTCACCATTATCTTCATCTTCGTCTTCATTATCTTCATCATCAGTTTCTTCTTCATCTTCGCTTTCATCCTCATTTATATCAGCCTCACTGTCAGAAATAATTGGTACTTCAGAACTGGTTGGCATATTTTCCAAGAGGCAAGGATATAAACTAAGAGGAAGATCATTATCTTTGCAGACTTTCTCAATAGAATTATTGCGAACGGTGAGAAGGTTACTACGCAAATTGGAGTTGGATATCTTTATCTTCTTTCGCAGTCTAGAGATTTTATCATTGCGGGAAGCAAGATTATTTGCAAGACTACTTTTTTTCTTCTTCAAGTTCTACTATCCTTGTAGAATGTTTTTCTTCAGATTCTGCGATGATACAATAACAAGTTAGAAATTTATCAAAAATTTACAAAAAATATAAAGATGTTAGAGGAGAAATAAATAACATTCTCTTTCATGAATCATTTCTTGTATCAAGGTTGCCTGTTCGGTATGAAGACTGACATCTATTGATAAGTTTTTCCTAGCATTATCGAGAATTTTCGCAGCCCATGCGAATTCATCATCATTTTGAATGAGAAGATGGGAACGGATTTGTTTTTCTCTTTTAAGAAGTTTAATGTTTTCATCCTTAAGTCTATCTCTCTCAAGTTCAGTGTCAATAAGGGCATTGCGGAACTTTGATAGAGCTTCAGCGCCTTGAAGAGTAATGCGTTCTTTATCCTTCTCAAGTTCCTTATTTTGGGCTTTCAAGGTTTTGATTCTTTTTCCAAATTCATCTCTACAAGTCTTAAAACTATTGGATATACTCAAAGTAGATCTATAATCCATTCTTATAAGGGAAATGTGATATTTAAGCTCATCGATAGACAGAGCATTAATTTTTTCATCGGAATAATTATTTAAAGCGTCATTAAGATGCTGAAGAAGAATGGATTCATCTATGGGTTCATCAAAAGAATTGAGAATAAGAGCTTCATCAGTAAGATTATAGGCATCTGCAAAATGGTTGTTCAAATAAGCTAAAATAGCAAGAAAGAAGAAAGTAAAAAATAAAATAAAATAAATCATACCAATAATTTGTTTGCAGAACTTCTCCTTGTCAACTAGTTTTTGTTGAAGAACTTCAACGTCTACTTCAAGCGATTTATTCTTGTTAAGAAGCTCAGTATTCCCCGATGCTTCCAATTGCTTACATTTTTCGCGAAGAATGGATATTTCATCTTCATATTGCTTATTCTTTTCGCGAAGTTTCGCAGATTCAGATTGTGAATCAGTAAGCCTTTTCTGTGATAATGATAATCTATTTTCTAATTCCGAAGCAACAGAAAAAGAAGCTCTAGCAGTCTGTGGCATATAAGAGAAAATAAGTAAGGGTAAATAAAAGATCTTCGATATTCATGACAAATGTAAAGTTTACTACAAGAAAAATAAAAGAAAAGGGGCATACCAATGAAGCTAGTGCATGAAGAAAATCTAGGTTGATAAATCTCGATACTCCTTTAAGATCTTTATTATTAGTTAAGATGGAAGCATCGCAGATTTTTGAGAGATAATTGCAAACGTGAGCAATATCGTCATCTCCAATACCTTGCATGGGATTTCTAAAGATATTTGACAATTGATCCATGGGAGTCTCAGGTTGAGAAAGACCCATCGCAGATCTAACTCTTGCGGAGGAAAAACGTATTGAAGAGGTGCCCACAGTAGCATCATTATTAATTCTTCCACTCTCTTCAACCTCATTATCTTTTTCAGAGACAGAAGAAGTTTCTTTAAGTGGCTGAGTTTTTCTTCTCTTTTTTGGAGGACTCTCAGCATTTTGATTCTCATTGCGATGAGGAGAAGTGCCAGAACTCTCATTTGGAGTTATTACTTTTTTGCCTTTATCCTTGGCTTCAACCACCGCGATAAATGGTATTTCCTAGAAAAAAACCACACATGAAGATAAGAAACAGGGGAAACAATATATTGTAAAAAGTTATAAAAGAATGTTTCTTACTTCATCTGTGAAGGTTTTCAAAAAAATTAGGAGATTGGGATTCCCAGTACTGGCGTAGCTAGCCTTCATTTTTCCAATCTGAAAAAAGATATATCGATAACTAGTAAGAACAATATATTTATCTAAGTTTGCGAATAATGATTAACTTTGCGAGATATACCTCAGAACTCTTTTCGGGCCAATTAAAAACCCAAGGATGATAAGCCGCAAGATATGCAGGATTCGCAGGAAGGTTAAGAGCGCCAGAAATATATGGACCTTCAAGGAGGAGAGGAAATCTACAGCATTTATCATCCTTGGAGAAGCGTGGACCATTGTTTCTTTTGGAATGATAGTCTATATCTTGCATAAGAATTTTATCCTTCGCAACTTTTTTATCCCTATTCAAACGAATAGCCCAACATGTGCTTTCTTTCTTCATTGGAATCACTTGATAATTCGCAAAGAAATTCTCCACGGTATATTTCGCTGGAATAATTGGGATTTTTTCATAATCAGGATGTTTCGCAAAGATCGTGGATAAAGGGATCCTTTACCAGCTCCGCGGGAGGCATATTCAAGGATAAGACGTATACAATCCCCACTTAATTGGCAGATTGCTCGCGAAAATTTAACATGAGAAATAATCTCATAAAAAAGAGGGAGATCTGGGTTATAAAGAGGAATAGGAAGGCCAGCTTCTAACTGACCCAGCGAAACAAGGATTTTCTCGTTAGAAGAAGGAAATTTGAAACTAGATCAATGGAAAGTTCAAGATTCGAAGAATGACCATGGATCTCAGAAAGTTTGAGTCCTAATGTTTGAAGTTTCTGTTGGTGTTTTTGAAAAGTGGATTGACCTAACTTTTTAGCAGGAGCCATTTCTTAATATGGGAACGATGATTAAGGCGAACAAGAGTAAAGAAGGAAAATTGAAAGAATAATAGATCCAGAATTTGCGGAAGAAGATGAGCAACCGTGAAGTTGCAGAAAAGAAAAGAGAAAATAAAAAGAAGAAAAGAAATTAGTAAAGAAGGTATTTATAGGAGAACAAAGTTCTCGAGAATATCAATGCATTCAATGAAGAAAGGACGTGAATGTTCAGAATTCAACGGTCGAAAGAATACGTGTCAAGGAATAAATGGAAGGAAAAACACGCGTAGAATATCTAGCGATGGATGCAGAGACGTGTCAGAATAAAGGAAATATGAAAAGACAGGGAGTTGCGGCAAATCAAGAAGTTTAAATTCTCATGATCTTTATCTTCTTCGCAGAAAAGATATGAGAAGAGGCAAGATGTAGGATCAGAATATTGTCACAGTAATATTCCCGAGAAATAAACGATCGTTTCTGCGATATATCGATAATAAACGAACTACTCTGCGATACATCAGTAATATTCTGTGACACATCCAAAGATGACTTAAACAATGACGTAATGACTGAAAACGACAGAAACACGAAGAAAGTGTGACATGTTTGCGATATATAAATAAAACCTGCGAAAGTTAAAGGCGGTGTTAACTGCGATTTATCGCAAGAACTCAGATCCGAAATTGAAGGGAATCTTAGCTGTAAATGAGATGTCATGAGCTGTAATCCACTATGTAAATACCTATATAAAGGAGATGAATAGTTCCAGAGAGAGAGAGAGGAATTTTTGAGTGTTAGGAAAGTTTTTAGGAGAGAGAAAATCTTTATCAAGTGTTCTGTGTTCTTGATTTCTGTAATTCCTTAAGATCAAATTAATAAAAAGTGTCTTTAATCTTCAAATTATGTCATAGATGTTGGTAAATTCTTGAATAGGGTGTAGTGTGGGAATTCCTGCAACTACAGGACTCTTAGCCTCGCTAGGAAGGTTCATTTCGCGATCTTCAGACAAATGCAAACATTTTTTCGATATACTCAAGAAGGGAGGAAAATTCAAGTGGACAGATGAATGTGAAAAAGCTTTTCAAGGAATAAAAGAACATTTAACAAACATAACTATTTTACAGAAAGCTGAACCGGGAGAAGAATTATTGATTTATCTTGCAACAACCACATATGCGCTAAGTGCTGTGTTGCTACGAGTAGATACAGGGGTAGAAAAACAAATTTATTACATCAGTAAAACATTCAATTCTGCAGAGAGAAATTATTCAAAGATTGAGAAACTAATTCTAGCATTGGTACATGAAACTTTCAAACTTCGCATCTATTTTCAAGCACATAAGGTCAAAGTGTTAACGAAAGTGCCAATTGAATCAGTAATGAAAAATTCAAAGAGATCAGGCAGAGTTGAGAGATGGAATGCACAAGTAGGACACTTTGATATACAATATGAAATTTTATCCTCGCCAAAATCACACGTCATCGCAGAGTTCTTAGCTGAATTTCCTTTAGAAGATGATGAAGCTGTGGAAGAGATGATGGATGTAGAAGAGGAATGTGGAGATCCAAAAGAGCTATTAACAGAACCCAACAGATGTGAAATATTAGTGGATGGATCATCCAATGGAGAAGGAAATGTAATTGGAGTTGTTTTCATATCGCCAGAAGGATAAAAAATAGCTTTTTCATTTAGACTTGAATTTGCGTCAACTAATAATGAGACAGAGTATGAGGCCGTTATCCATGCTTTAAAATTTGCGATAGAAATGAATCACCAGCGATTCACAATTGGTTATTCGCCAGATAAAAGGAGAATACACAACAAATGAACCATCGTTGAGAAAATACAAAAGACTTGTTGAAGAATTATCTGCGAGAATTACAAAAATAAAATGGAGACATATATCAAGGAAAGACAATAGACTTGCAGATGCTTTTGCTTTCATATCTAGTATGATGACAAATCCATTGGCAAGGTGCATAAAAATTCAAACACTTTCATTTCCATCGGTAAACAAGGAAGAAGAAGAGACAGATGTAATGATGGTAGAAGCTAGCGAAGGAGAGACAGCGAGCAATATCACAGATTGGCGAGCAGATCTTCATGCATACTTGGCAAGAGGAGAAATCCCAAGAAATCGATTGGAAGCGCATAAATTAAAGAGTCGGGCAACCAATTATGAATTAAGATATGGAGTATTATATCGCAGATCTTTTAATGGACCATCGCTAAGATGTTTGATGAGGGAAGAAGGACAAAATATATTGAAGATGTTGCACAGTGGTGACGCTGGTAATCACAGTGGAGGAAGATCTTTGGCATATAGAACAAAAATGCAAGGCTACTACTGGCCATATATGCATGAAGATGCAAAACAACTCTCAATGCGTTGTGAAGATTGCCAGCGATATGGAAAGAAGATACATGCACCAGGAGTACCATTATCATCGTCAACAAGTGTATGGCCTTTTGGGAAATGGGGGTTAGATATCGTGGGACCATTTGTACCTGGTTATGGACAAAGAAGATATTTGATCGAAGCAACAAATTATTTCACAAAATGGGGAGAAGTAAAGGCAGTACAACATATTCGTGATAAGGATATTTTTACATTCATATTTGAGAATATAATTTGCAGATTCGGGATTCCAGCACAGTTGGTATCTGATAATGGAAAGCAATTTGAAGGGTAGAATATAGAATTGCTACTCAATGCATTTAAGATAAAGTGTGGAAAATCTACTCCTCTATATCCACAAGCAAATGGTCAGGCTGAAGCAACTAATAAGACAATCACAGACATCTTAAAAAAGAAGCTAGAAGGATACCACAGATAATGGTGTGAACAGGTGTATAATGCAATATGGGCCTACAATACAACTAGATGAGAAGCTACTGGAATGTCACCTTTTTGTTTGACATATGGAGTTGAAGCTGTGTTACCAACAGAAGTCGCTATTCCTACCACAAAAACGGAGGCTTGGGAAAGAAATCTAAGTGCTGGAATGATTTTAAATAAATTGGATGAATTAGAAGAAAAAAGAGAAAAAACATTGCAACATATGGAAAATTACCATCGAAGATTAGCTCGTGAGTACAACAAACGTGAATTTCAACGTGGCGATTTAGTGCTGCGAGAAACACCAAGTTATCGGCGAGAGAATGGTGGAAAGCTGGCGAGAAAATGGGATGGACCATACATCATTAAAGAGATATTTGGAACTGGGGAATACAAACTAATGGATCCTTAAGGAAGAGATGTTTGTCAAAGACTCGATAGACCATGGAATAGATTATTTCTGAAAAGGTATTATCAATGACATCTTCTACAAGATAATAGATACTGGTATGTTGTATGATGAAACAGGTAATAAATTCTTCTATCTCTATTTAAAACTGAAAAATTCTTCTGATAATAAAGTACAACAAGAACAGCGAGCATCATCGCAAGAAAAGCGAATACAAATTTCGCAGAGATTAATAGAATGGGACAAACCTTTATGGCGTGCACCCTAGTTCGCGAATAAAATTTCGCAAGAGGCAAATGTAAGACCTAATAGCACGTCATAGGAGGGGTATCTCTTGACATGATTGTGGGTAAGGTTATACCGCTGCTGGATCCTGAGTCATGCAGATGTTGGGGTTAAAGAAAACCTATCCGGGAGAGAGATCTTGGATTTCCAACTATATAAGGTTATACCCTGGTTGGAAGACTGAGAATCTCTTCCAAGAAGTGCAAAGTATGACCAAGGCGCCGCAGTACATGGTTGAGCCAAGAGTGCCTGGGGCGTACAAAACTCCCTTGCCATTCTTGGTAAGTGTTGGCTATGATGCACTTGGCCTGAAGAAAACCCCACTTAGGGTGCAGTCTTGTAACTATAAGCCATATAGGCATAAAGGATAAGAGGCTGCGAAAACAGCTGGTTGTTGGTAAATCTGGATGGGAGGAGATAGTCTTGTATGGCTGATGTGCCTTACTTGAAGGGGCAACCAGGGGGAAGATAAGGGCGGCACCCTCCATTAGGGAGCTGATAAGTGTCTTAAGACGGCAATGTCATGGGTCTTTATGATCGCAGGAACATTTAGGCCTATCATATTGTCGCGTGACGTATATGATACAGAGGCAACAAGCCACGAGAGAAATGTTAAGTTGAGATCAATGGGTTTTTACATGAAAGTGTAAAGACGTCATGCGATTTCATCGCAAGATGGCAATGTCATAAGGTTAAATTCTTGCAAGAGAGTTTATGCTTATCATATTGTCGCAGAGATTTTGAAAGAACATGGATAAGACAAGATCAAAGGGTCTTTACATGCAAATGTTAAGAAATCCTGCGATTTTGTCGCAGAAAGAAAAAGTTTGGCAAAATAAGACCTTTAATTAGGAAGGAAAAATAAGACCAAAAGAATAATCTTACCAATTAACTATTCTATTTTAAGATTGCAGGAAATATTCATTCATCGCAGAGCAATATATAAGAAGACAAATTCTTAACATTGTAGATTCCTTCAGAATTTTTCAGAACATCGCAGCAGTATTCATTGCATCGTAGATACAAAAAATAATTCACCATTTCAAGAAAGATAATAAAGGGCAAATAGGGGAATGAAGAAGTAACATTTCATTATCTTCCTTGAAAATATTCAAAGTTGAAAATTAAATTCTAAAAAGGTTTCAGAAGTTACATCGCTCGCAAGAAAGAAGAAGGAAAAGAAAGCAAAAATAAAATTCAAGCCTAGCCAAATTCATTATTCTTGCTCATCAGATTTATTATTCTTGCCAGAGTTATAAACTTCATCAGCATCCTTTTCACCACGAGTCTCTTCTTCTTTTGATTCTTCATCAGCGATTACTTCGCCACTTGCAGTTACTTCTTTGGGAGGATTTATTTCTTCTTCTTCACCATCTTCTTGGGAGATATTTTCTTCATCATTAGTAAACTCTAAATCTTCATCCATGGGAAGAGGAATTTCATCATCATCAACCTTTAGAGGAGGAACAGATACAGGAGGGAGAGAACGGGAGAGCAGAATCTCGTTCACAAGAACTTCAGCACTGAGGTGAACCTTGCGAAGTAAACCTCTATCACGATTTTTAATCCCTATATTTTTAAAGTACTCGAGATATTAAAGTCTTCTTTCTGCTTTGTCGCGGGCTTCAAGATAATTGGAAAGAAGAGACTTGTTCTCTTTGCGAACTTTATCTAATTTGTTGGTAAGATCAGCAATGGTAGAATGAAGACTCCTTTCAGATTCTGCGAGTGAAAGTGATAAAAGATCATTTAGTCAAAGATTTTGCAAGAAATATAACACAAAATTTAACAGAGAGGTCAATAAGAGAGAGGCAGTCAATTGACTACCTTCCTTCTGCGAGGTTAAGTTTTGAATTAATGAAAAGAAACAGTTTTCCCATTGATTCACAGCGTCATCAAATTTATCGCCAACCACACCCTTCAGACAAGATTTCATGTTTTCTTCTCTAGTGCGTAGATACAAGTTTTCCTTTGCTAGTAATGAATGAGATTCCTTCAATTGAGAGCACTGGTCTTGAAGCTCGCTGGCCTTCAAACTAAGAGTTAACCTACCTTTGATAAGTTTATCCTTCTCAGCAGCAGATGATTCAGTTACTTCCTTAAGCTCATTTTTAAGGGAACGAAGAGATTGCTCCTGATTATCGCATATCCTTTGTAGATTACTCAATTGCTGTAAAGAAATCGCCATCAAGCTTGAAAGTCTTTGTTTTTCTTGGGATAAAGTTCTATTTTCATCTGATAAAGATTCTACCGCCAGGTTAGACTTGGTTAACGAATATGAGAGATGAGAAACCTCATTACTTAATAAACTTTGATTTCGCGATAATTGATTATTCTCATTAGTAAGATTATCTATTTGATCAATCGAATATGTATGAAGATTATCTAATCTATTATACTAGTCCATCCAAGAATCTCCTTCGAAACGACCTTCATCAGCAATAGATTCAAACTTAAGTCTCTCCATGAAACGAGTCCGATTTGAAACTAATATATGAATCAAGAATTTAAGAAAAAGACTTGAGTACAGAAGATATAAAAGTAAAACAGAAAAACAAAAGAGCAGAGGAAAGAAAAATGTAACTTTCAGCTCGTCATTTTTTCTGCGAAGATTATCGCAGTCTAGAGAAGAATTGCGGAGCATATGATTCAAAATATCGCATTCAGCAGTCTTGGCTTGAAGGCTTCTTCTCAGAGATTCAACCTCATTTTCCATAGACGCTCGTGAAGCATTACAATCAGAGCCAAAATACTTGAGTAGAGTCTCGCAAGCTTCATATTGAAGGGGATCAGTAGAGGACTTTCTAGCATTGTCTAAAATATTGGACAATATTTTAAAAGCAACATCAACACCTGCAAAGGTTTCATTTAATGAAGGAAGGGGTGCAGAATATGAAGTAGTAATGAGAGCAAGTTGATGATTTGAATCGTTTGCGATGGTTGAGTTGTCAGGAGGAGGGGTATTTGTAAAAACAACAGTTGAAGGTAGTAAAAGACTATGAGGAGTCTCCGTTACAGCAATTTTAGAAGCTTGATTCGTCAAAGGGTCATAAGAGGTAGAAGTATGAGCAATGATATCCTCATAGACAAAAGAAGAAAGATTTGGTTGCGACAATGTGGGAGTAGCCCTCGCGGATGTTAGTGGGGGAAGAATGAGATTATCTCCAACAGTCTTAAAGTGGCGAGATCTCTTGGGAGGTTTAACAGAGTTTTCATCATTCTGCGAATAATAATTCAGATAAGAAACAGAGGCAACAATATTGTTATTAAAAAATAGAGGGTGTTTCTTACTACCTTATCATTCGCAGAACTCCTCTTCTTTTTCTCAGCTGGCCTTTTGCGAATATTAGGGTTTTGAGTTGTGGATTGTGTGTTAGAGATAGTTCCGCTGAAAAGAAGATATAACATGGAAGTTATGAAGAATAAAATAAGAAAAGTTGGAGAATATAAATAAAAATTGCTTTAAATAAATATCATAAGTCAAGAAATATACCTTGGTGACTCCATTAAAACAATAGCAGGAGAATATGAAGAAGAAAAGTTGCAGACGGAAGACGAAGTAAATGGATGAAGAAGATAAAGAAACGGAAGAGGAAAATTAGTTCTGAAATTTAACTCTACCTTTTATAGGCAAAAAGGAGTTGACCTATTAAGAAAACACGTGTCAATAAAAAGAGGTCTAAACAACACATGTAGGCGGTAAGGCTAGATTAACGGAACCTTGTCGAGAAGAAAATATAAGAGGGAAAGAAGTTGCGAGTATTAGTTCTCATGATCTTATCTTCTTCGTAGAAAAGACATGAGAAGAGGCAAGATGTAGGACCAGAATATCGCTGCAACACTATTTTTGCGATATTAACAACACTTTTGCGAGCGTCACAGAAGACTCTTTAACGACACTTCACGAGCATCACAGAAGAACCCAATAGAAGCTGACGATAGAAGAAATACAAAGAGAGTATGTTTATCCCGCGATGGTTATCAATTTTGCGAGAGAGAATATTATAACAATCGTGATAAGATCGCAAAGTATATCCGAAAAAGGAGGAAAACTTAGCTGTCATCCACTATGTAAAACCCTATATAAAGGGTTCGTTAGGTTTAGAAAAGGATGATGTCTTTTAGAGAGTTGATAAGATTTTGAGGAGAGAGAAACTCTAGAAA
This sequence comes from Papaver bracteatum, assembly GCA_023529315.1. Classification (NCBI taxonomy): domain Eukaryota; kingdom Viridiplantae; phylum Streptophyta; class Magnoliopsida; order Ranunculales; family Papaveraceae; genus Papaver; species Papaver bracteatum. The sequence continues at coordinate 3,891,071 of JAJJWX010000603.1, forward strand.
GAAATTTGTACTTTTGAGTTCTTATGTATTTTGTAAAGAATTAAAAAGTTAAAATAATAAAAAAGTATCGTAATTCATTCTCAAACATAATTCAATTTCTATAGATTCTTATCAGGGGTGTAGTGTAGGAATTCCTGCAACTACAATGACAGCTAAGTTGTCCTTTATTTTCGGATCTGACTCGCGATACTCTCGCAATAGCTTTTAATGTTAATTATCGCAGGTGTTTGTGATCCTCGTGGCATCATCACACTTTTCTCATGTTTCAATTGTCGTCATCCGCTACATCATTCTTTCAATCGTTTTGTGACACTCGCAGTGTGTTATTGAAGAGCTCACAGAAATGTCGTTGTAAATCTCGCAGGAGTATTGTTGTGTCTATTTTCAGATCCTACATCTTGTCTCTTCTCATGTATTTTCTGCGAAGGGAAAAGACCATGAGAAATCAAAACCTTTTGAAATACCGCAGCTGTCTATTTTTCATGTTCATTTGACATATATCTTTTCCTCGCCAGGTTTGTTACACGTATCTTTTTATCCATTCAATTTCTGACACGTCCCTTTCAACCGCTGCGTTCCAACCGTTCACGTCTCTTCCTTGTATTAATTGCACTTATCTTCTCGAGATTTTTTACCTTCTATATATATCTTCTTCACTCTTCTCTTTTCTTGTTTTTACTACTTTCTTCCTTCTCTCCGTAATCTCTCTGCAAATTCACTGTTCTTCCGTAAATTCCGGATCTGCTACTATTATAATTTTTCTTTCGATCTTTTAATCTTCATTCCCATACTAAAAATGGTTGTAGCCGGTCGCAAATATGTGACTTCTTTCTAGAATATTCAAAAATAACTTCAAAACAAAGGTTTTACTTTATCCACCATTCCCAATCAAAACCATAAGTCTGAACTTTCTGTTTCATTATTTTTTGATCTTCCATGTAACCATGAGAAGATCATAGTCTCGCTAGGCCAGCTTGAAGCTAGTCTTCCCATTTATCTCTATGACCCTGAACTTACTTTTTTCAATGAGATACCCTCTCACGCGAAGTTCTCGCGGGCGGTATATCAGTTGAGTGGGGATTGCATTCGCTTAATGCTTGAGTATGCTACTCGCGGTTCTGGTAAAGAATCTCGCTACCCTGATACTGCAAAGAATCCTAAATTCAAAGATGTTCCAATTGTTCCCGCCAAGTATATTGTGGAGAACTTCTTCACAAATTACGATATAATCCCTATGAAGAAGGACACACCACGTGTTGGGGTGTCCGCTTACAAAAGAAGGATGACATTGCTGAAGATAAAGTTCTTATGTTAGATATCGATTGGCATACGGGTAATAATCAAGGCCCTCGCCACTCCAGTGATGACAAATGGTTCATTTTTCCATTATGTCAAGAGGGTCCCTACATCTCCGGTCCCCATGCATTGCCTGCGAATCTCGCAGAATATTAGCCGTGGGCTTTCAACTGGCCTGAAAGGAATAAAGAAGTATGTTCCCTCAAATTTTTGCATAATTATCATTATTATCTTCCTCATGTTTTTATACCCTCGCTGACTACTCCAGTTTTTCCTGATTAACATGCTGAAAATTAACTACCAGAAATTTAGGAAGCCCAACACCTTTTTAGCCCTTAAATCTCTCACAGATGAAGTAAGAAATATTATTTTATGATTCTTAACTATATATTATTGCCTTTATTTCTTATCTTTATCTGTGTTCGCAGGTTATTGAAGAAAGAGAACCTGTTGTGGTTGCGAGAACCAAAGGGTAAAAAAAAAGGTTCTTCTCGCAAAGAAAAATCTAACACTCCTCACAAGGAGAAATCTGGTGCTCCTCGCAAGGAAAAACCCACTGGTCCTCTCTCGAAGAAAAGAAAGATCCAAACTACTTCCCCTTCATCATCCCAATCTAATGAAGAAAATTCTCATGATGATACTGATAATGATGATGATGATTTTGATGTTGATATCCCTTCCGCAATGGAATCCTCCCAATCTGAATCTTCCATGACCCAGCTATCTAACATTTTTGGCGATATTACACATGGTATCACCAATGATTATGGAAATGAGGCTCTTAACGGGGTATCCCAGGCTCTTGCCAAGATCTACAATGCTCCCATATTGGTTGATAATGATTCTCTCCAAAGAATCTCAAGATCAATAACTCCCAGTCTCTTAAACTCTCTTGGTATTCTGGTATGTTTTCATTTCTTCACCACACTTATGTATTCATTCCCTTGCCAAGTTTTAATTTACATTGTTCCCTCGCAGAATGGAAGAGCTTCCTTTGTTATTGCCTCAGACTTGGAGAAGAGGCTCGCATCTTTTCACAAGAAGAATATTGTTCTTCGCAAGAAGAATGTGGAGTTGGAATCTGAGACCGCTAGTCTTCGCGGGAAATTGGAATCTGGGTTTGCTGACCTTCAAAAAAAGATCAAGCGGTTGGAACTGAACTTTCTTCCTCGTGAGATAAGGTCGCAAGCCTCCAATCTGCGTCAACTTTATGGTAAGAAATCTTTCTATTTTTCTTTAACCTTTTATTCCTTTGCATTTTTTCTTATTTTTCTTCTTCGCAGATGTTTACGGCCTTTCTGACGAAGTTGTATTCCTTCGTTCTTTCCCAAATCCAGTAGACGATGATACTCTCCTCAATCGCCTTAATGAATCCTTAAATAACTATTCAAATGAACAGATTAAATCCCTTTCTATAGATGATCTTAGATCCAAATTTCATCTTTTAGTAATTGATCACAGATCTAGTTTGAGAGCGGGTAATACATCCAAGCGTAAATATCTTAATTCTAAAGAAGAAATCAAGATTTTAAGAGCCCAAAAATGTGATCTTATAAATGAAAAAGATCGCATCTCTAGGCAAGGAGCTCAAACTTTAGCGGATTTTCATAAAACCCTTCTTGAAGTCCAAATTGAAAGAGATAAACTTATCCGCGAGAGAGAGGATCTTGTTGAAAGAGAAAACCAAATTCGTTCCCGTTTTCTTATTAATAATGCTGACGAATTTGCCTGGGCTATAAAGATTCTTGATAATGCCAGAGCTAACTTAGGATGTTAGTCTTCATGTTGAACAAGCGGCCTTAATTAAAGACATGATTTCTGAAAAAGAAGGTTGTTAATTGTTCTTCCTTTTTAATTTCTTGTCTTTTAGGGTTTTTTGCAAAATTTCCAACTTGTTGTTATATACTCATAGGAGCTGAGAAGAGATACTTTGAAAGAATTGGAGAACTTGAAGCTGATAAGGATCAACTCGCAAAGACTCTTGCTGCTCGTAATGAGAAATATTCAAAATTGAAGACCCAATTAAAGATTACTGCTACCAATTTTAGTAATCTCCTTGTTGGTGTTCGCAATGATTCTTCCAAGAAGGTCTGCGATGATCATAACATTCCTAACTCTTTATATCCTTTCCTCGCGGAAGAAGTTCTAAAGAATACTCCAAATCTTGTTATCTCGACAAATGAAGTGAAGAATCAAGTGAGACGAAGGATACAACGAAGATGACGGTGAAGACAAAGAAGAAGAAAAATATGGCGAGGATGATGATGGATCTAACTAGTTTTGTTTCCTCTTTTTAATCTCCTTGTAATATTTGTACATTTATCTCCTTCTTCTTGTGATATTACTGCAAGGTTCCTTGATGTATAAATTTCTTTTGCTTCTATCTATATAAATTATAAAACAATTCTTTTTTGCAATATGGTTAATCAACATGATTATTAATTTTTATCCATCTGCGTAAATCTTCCATATAAAGATGAATAATAATCTTATCATTTTGTTCATTCCCATACTTGCCTCTGTTATTCATCTGCAATATGAAAGATTGAGCAGATTAATGTTGAATAAAATCTATTTGTAAACTTTGCCTCAACTTCTGCGTAAATATCGCAGGTCATGTCTGTATAATCTTATGATCTCTTGTGGTCTTATTTTTCTTTCCTAGTTAAAGGTCTTATTTAGCCAGTTATTTTTTTTTGTTTCTGTGACAAAATCGCAAGTTGTCTTTACACTTACATTATTGACTCATTGATCTTGCCTTATCGACATTCTTTCAATGTATTGCGACAATATGACAAGCCTAAGTTCCTTTGCGATAACTAAGCCTCATGACATTGCCGTCTTGCGATGAAATCGCAGGGTCTTTACACTTTCATGTAAAAACCCATTGATCTCATCTTATCTTTTTCTCTTGGCTTTTTGCCTCTGTAGAATATTCGTCACGCGAAAATATGACAGGCCTAAATGTTCCTGTGAACGTGAATCCCCATGACATTGCCGTCTTTATACACTTATAAGATCCCTAATGGAGGGTGCCGCCCTTATCTTCCCCCTGGTTGCCTTTTCAAAGAGGGCACATCGGCCATACAAGACTAGATCCTCCCATCTGGTCTTAACAATAACCAGTTATTTTTGCAACTTCTTATCCTTTATGCCTATATGGCTTATAGTTACGAGACTGCACCCTAAGTGGGGTTTTCTTCTGGCCGAATGCATTGTAGTCAAGACTTGCCAAGAATGTCCAAGGTAGTTTCTTATGCCCCGGGCACTCTTGACTCAAACGTGTACCTCGACGCCTTGATCATACTCTGCACCCCTTAGGAGAGACCCTCGGTCGTCCAACCAGGTTATAACCTTATATAGTTGTAAATCCAACGTACCTCTCCTGGATAGGTTTTTAATAACCCCAATCTCCGTGACTCAGGTTCCAACAGTGGTATAACCTTATCCTTGAGCCATGCAAAGAGATACCCCCATAATATGACGTACTTTAGGTTTTACATTTGCCTCTTGCGAAGTTGTATCCGCGAACTAGGGTGTACGCCATTAAGGTTCGTCACGTTCTTATATTTTTCTATGCGAGTATTGCAACTCCGATAAAATTTCTTTTCTTTGATCTTCTCTTATTTGTATTTCAACTCTTGTATGATTTTTTAATTTCATCTTTTTCATTCAAACGAAATATTCTTTTTAAAACATTTTCTTCAACAAATCATTCATACATTTCTTAATAAATTTCATAATTTGAGAAATTTTACCTTTCTACTTACTACTTTCTGCTTCTGCCTTTTTGTTGCGTTTTGTTTTTTTCTCTCTATCTGCGAGGCGCTCGCCATCAATTGCTTTTAGTGTGTGTTGAAATTGCAGTAATCCATCTTCTCGCCGTTCTATTGTATTAACCATTAATTTGTCACTTCTTTGCCTTTGCTTGATGTTATGCTTCCAATTTATATTCCTCGCAGCTCTTTCTTCGCAAGATTCCATGTCAATTTCATAACATTTCCTTCCCTCAGTCCAATCTCCCTTTATAACTCCAATACCACTAGGATGAGGAAATTTAATGCACTGGTGATAAGTTGACGCTACCCCTAGAATCCCATGTAACCATGGTCGGCCAATTAAGGCGTTATATGGAGATTCTATGTCAACAACACAAAATTGAACTTTAGAAGATAGGCCCTTTAGTGGAATCCGTATGATAATCTCCCCTTTTGGCTTGTTAGAGGTACCATTGAAACCATAAATCTTATAGGTTGACGATATCAGATCCTCATCTCTTCCTCCCATTGTTTTGTAAGTATGATAAAATAAGATATTTACTGAACTTCCCATGTCAATCGAAACTCTGTTGATGGCCCAAGAATCTTCAGTTTCTCCATCCTCATTTTCTTCATCTTCTTCTTTTATTTGTTTTGGATTTATTTCTAATCTGACAACGAGTGGGTTGTCATGCATCTCGCCAGGCTCTGGTACTTCTTGTGCTGTGAAAGAGATAGTTTGCTTTTCCCATTCTTCTAATGGCGAGACTCTCGCAATATTCATTATTTCTCTTCCATCCATTGTAGTTGCAGAATAATCTACAACTACACCCTCAATAGAATTAGTAAAAACTCAAGAAGTTCTTGATGGTGAATGATAACTTTCTTATTAATTCTCTTAGTTGATTACATAGAATTATCAAAATGGAACTAGAATAGTTACAACTTTTTCTATTCTCTTTCCTAAGATAATTTCTTACACTCATTAAAAGAACCTCTCGAATTTTACATTTGAACTCCTATTTATAGTAAAACTTATGAATCTGTATATGAATTGCGAAGTATCGCAATTCATCCTCGCAAAATTATTTCATCTTCGCAAAACTTCATATTTCTCCGCGCTACTTCTATCATCGTATCATTTTATAACTCTTTTCTCCTTTATTTATTACGATATTCGTGAACTATTATCTTGCGATATTCAGTACCTACATCTTGCCTCTTCTCATGTCAATTATACGAATAAGAAATGATCGTGAGAACATAACCGTTACTTAGTCTTTTAAAATTTGGACATGTCTTTTGTAACCGTCCTTTTCTAGTTATTCCCTTATATAACTCCTTTATATTCTCTTTCTTTTCTTCTTCTTACTTCTGCAATTTTATCTTCTGTTCATACTCTCCATTACTGTTTTCTCTGCAATTTTTTCTTCTATTATATCTTCATGAGTTCTCCAAGGTAATTTCCTTCTATCTCCGCACATTTCATTTGTTCTCCTCTTTAATTTCTGTATAATTTGTTATCTGATTTTGGTTTATTTCAGCAAAATAACTCCTCAGATGAAACCTCAACTAAAAAATTCAAGCCCTAATCCACGAAGAAGAAAATCTGAGAATCAAAAGGTAGTTAAAATACTTTGCCTTATTTCCTGAACAATATATTGTTGCCTCAGTTTTTAATCTACATTTTGATTCGCAGATTGGCGAAAAACCAAACCCTGGTAAGAGATCTCGAATAACTAAACCCACACCATTAATTCCGATTGATGATTTCCTTCCTGAGGTTGATAAGGAATTTTCCTCTCCTCCTCGTGAAAATGCTTCTTCACACACTCCTGCCTCTACTCCATTACCTACCTTTCAATCTCCCATCAGTGTGAATTTATCAACACTTCTTCAAGATCAACCCTCGCAAAATATTTCTTCAACTTCTTCTCTTGAAAAACAACCCTCGCAAAATATTTCTTCAACTTCTTCTCTTGAAAAACCTATCTTGTCCCCAAATCCTTTGAGTGCTATTTCTCCAAACAATTTACAGCTTGCTCTTATTCCTTCAAATTCTTCTCCTCTTCCTCAAGAAATTCGAGATGGAATTTATTCAACTTTCCGAATGCTATCTGAGGTTTTGACCAATACTGCGAAGTCTACTAATGTTCGTTCGCAATATGAGTTTTGCAAAGTGCTAAATAATTTCGTCAATCCAGACATTTCTTCTTCACGTCAATCCTTGGAAAAAGAAATTGAATTGCTTCGCCAATATTTGAAATCTTCTCAAGCAGAATGCGAGGATCTCCGTAAAGAAAATTATCATCTTCAAAATGATTCTCTCGACTGCACGATTCTTCGCAAAAGAAATGATGAATTGAAAGGTATGATTACTATCTTCATATTTTCCCTTTTATTTACTTATATTCTTCATATGCTTGAAACATCCATTAAAACCCATTCCCCTTTATAGAATCCATCCAAAAATGTAGAAGATTGGTACTTCACCATGAATCAGATGCAACAGAGTATCGAACCAAGCATGAAAGCCTCTCAAACCAATTCTCCCATTTATCTAATCTTTACTCGTGTGCTCTTGACAACTCTGACGCTCTTTTTCAAGAGAATACTCAACTAATATATGATCGAATTTTTTTGAATGATGACATATCTCAACTTTTTTCTTCCTTAACTAAAGCTAATTTGAGAATAGAAACCTTATTAGAAGAGAACAAAACCTTATCAGAAGAGAAATGTTCGTTTTTGATTACAATGATTGTTTCTTCGAAAGAATTAAAAACTCTTCAGAATAAATGTTGCGATCAAGAAAATCTTCTTTCTTTGTTGAAAGGTGAACTTGAGGAATTAAAGAAGTCTTCAGATGCTGAAATAAATTCTTTTGTTATTGAGAAGAATTCCCTTATTAATAAGAATATAGTCTTGAGTACTAAGAAGAATCAACTTGAAGAAGATTATTCGTCATTAAAAAGTCTTAATGCCAAACTTGCGAAGGATAAAAATTTTCTTCTTTCTAAAGATCAAAAGCTTCAATCTCGACTTAAAGGATTAGTTGGTGATGGTTTTGATAATGTGATGAATCAGATGAAGAACTGTTGTCTATCTTTAGCTCAATCTCTTACTTCGCAAAGAGAAGGTAGTCATTAAAATTTGACTGCCTCTGGTATATCTTTAAATTTCGTTATATTCGCAAATTTTATCCTTTGAATTTTGTTTTATTCGCAGAATCTGAGAACAGCCTTCGTAATGCGAAAGCTGGATTAGAAGCCTCCTGTTCCGAGCTTCGTAAGAAAAATGCTTTGCTTTCTACCCGCTTAATCAACTCTCGTGACCGTGTTACTCGGAGATTCAACTATCTTGCTTATTCCAAAGATATCGAAGATACCAACCATCAAAAATCTATACTTCGTGAAAGTCATCTGAAAGCTCAAGTCTTTACGAATAACATTCTCTTATCAAGAGCCTTGCCTCCTGTGAAAATTACTCCTCTGAAAATATCTGACGATGAAGTTGCTCGTGAGCATGATAGTGATTTCGATTATGAGAGTGATGATGAAGATCTTGATGACGAGAAAGAATCTATTCCTCAAGGAGATGTTCATGTTGCATATTCTTCAAAGGATGATATCTCGCAAAAGTCGAAAGATGCTAATGACCCTACTCATCTTAAAGATCCAACACAGAGTGTTGATGAAGCATGATAACATTCTTTTTTCAATTTATCATTGACTCTCCTGTCCTCCTTTCTTTTGAATTCCTTCCCTTAGTTCTTGTTGGTTTTTTTTGCGAACAATTCTGTTTTTTAAGAAGTACATCTGATATTTTGCGAAGATGATTTAACCTTTCTTAAGAAGTATATCTGATATTTTGCGAAGATAATTTAACCTTTCTTTAATTAAATGTTTTCCTTATTTTGCCCCATTTGATCATATGAAGAGAAATAATATATAACTCACAGATAAAGCTTAGTATCTCCTTTTCCCCCTATTATTTGTATTTAAATGATTAAACATTGTTGGAAGTATTAGAATATCTGCCTCAATTTATCTTACGAAGTTTCAACTTGTTACGATTGTAAATAAGAAATCCTCCCTTTTAAGTGTAAGAAATAAAATATATGAAATATCCTTAATAAGTATACTACATATACAATACCTTTGAAGAAGTATTAGAAGTACTAAATCCGTCAAATGAAGAGATATAAGAAGTATTAGAAGTACTCGATCCACCAAATGAAGAGATATAAGAAGTATTAGAAGTACTCAATTCACCAAATGAAGAGATATAAGAAGTATTCAATCTGTGAATAATTACGTAACATATGACGAAGTATAATGATTACTTAACCTTCACCAAATGAAATATCCGTTGAAGAAGTATAATAAATATGAGATATTCTTGAAGAATTATAAGAAGTATTCAACTTTTGGAGAAATATTCAATATATGGAGAAGTATAAGAAGTATGTAATTCTCGTAAACTTTTACGAATATGAACTTATCTGTATTTGATTGCTATCAAAATCGCATCTTTTGTTAAGTCTTCGTTAAAACTCTTCAATGATGTTGTCTTCTTTGATAGGACTTCTTGTAAAAATTCTTCAATGATATTGACAAAGCTGTCTTCTCTTCAAAACTTCATGATGTATATTATTGTAAAATTTCTTCAATGATATCGACGAAGCTGTCTTCTTTTCAGATCTTCATAATGTATATACTTGTATAATTTCTTCAATTATTTTGATGTAATGAATTTCATTAATTTCTGTGGTCTTATCATGCCTTCCTAAGTAAAGGTCTTATTTTGCCACCTCTTTTGTAGTAAATTTTTGTATTTGCGATAATATGACAAGCCTGAACATTCTTGCGAACATACAACCTCGTGACATTATCGTCTTGCGATGAAATCGCAGGACGTTTTTACACTTTCATGTAATAACCCATTGATCTCATCTTAACTTCTTTGTTTCATTCTCTGCGAGTTCTTTTTGTATGTTTTCCTTCTCTTCTTTTTTTTTTTTTTTTTTTTTTTTTTTTAGAATGCTCGCAGAACTTCATTTGTTGCACAAATATGACAAGCCTTTATGTTTTCGCAAACAAGAAGCCTCGTAACATTTGCGTCCTATAGCACGTATCAGCTCCCTAATGGAGGGTGCTGCCCTTTATCTTCCCCCTGGTTTCCCCTTCAAGGAAGCGTACATCGACCATACAAGGTTAGCTCTTCCCATCCGGTTCTGCCAACAACCATATTTTGATCGCAACCTCTTATCCTTTTTGCCTATAGGGCTTATAGTTACGAGGTTGCACCCTATGGGGTATCTTTGGGCCAAGTGCATCATTTTCCAAGACTTGTCAAAAATGGCAGATGTGGTTCAACCTCACCCGTCACTCTTGACTCAACCGTGTACCTCGACGCCTTGATCGTTTTCTGCACTTCTTGGGAAAGACAGTATGCCTTAGTCGCCCAACCTAAATCCTCTTACACCGCATTTTATATTGCGTAATGTCGCTAGATTAGGTGAGAATCCAAGGTGTCTAACCCGGATAGGTACCCCATTATTAGGTTGTACCCCTAAAATTTTACCATGTACTAAGGGCCCTTGGTGGTGTTCCAGTTACCCTTAGCCACGTTTATAGGTACCCCCTTAAATGACGTACTTTAGGACTTTGCCTCTTACGAAATATAGCTTCGCGAACTAGGGTGTACGCCACAAAGGTTTGCCTGTATAAAATTTTCTGCGGCTCTTTTTTTTTTTTTGGAGGTTGATCACAGATTGCGGTCTTTTATTCGCAAATTAATGAAAGTTTAATCGCAATATAAATTTTGAAACTCGTAACTTTTCCCAATTTCCTGCGAGCAAACAATATTCGTAAAAAATTTCATGAGTTTTATGGATAATACCTTTTCAAATATAGTCTGTTCCAAGGTCTACCAAGCCTCAAACCCATGTCTCTCCCTTCGGATCCATCACAGTCGATAAGCTCCGCTTCCTACAACTTCTTTAATAACATATGGTCCATCCCATTTTGGTGCTAATTTTCCTCCATTTTATTTTTGATATCGAGGTGTTTCTCGCATGACCAAATCACCTGGTTTATATTCACGTTCAATGACTCTCTTGTTGTATTCTTGAGCTAATCATTCCTGATAAATCTTCAAATGGTGCAACACCTTTTCTCTTTTTTCTTCCAAATCATCCAATTCACTTAATATTACTCCCGCACTTAAATTTCTTTCCCAAGCTTCTTTCTTTGCTGTCGGAATTACAACCTCTGTGGGTAATACTGCTTCTACTCCATATGTTAGACAATAAGGAGACATTCCAGTTGCTTCTCTTCTAGTTATATTGTATGCCCAAACTGCACTAGGTACTTGCTCGCACCATCCTTTGAGATGTCCTTCTAATTTCTTTTTGATTGTATCTGCGATTGTTTTATTTGTTGCTTCTGCCTGTCCATTAGCTTGTGGATATAACGGGGTTGACTTCCCACATTTTATCCTAAAAGCACTGAGTAACATCTCTATGTTCGCCCCTCAAATTGTTTTCCATTATCGGATACTAGTTTGTGCTGGAACCCCGTACCTGCAAATGAGGTTCTCAAATATGAATGTAAAAACATCTTTATCACGAATATCTTTGATCGCTTTTACTTCTGCGAGCTTCGTGAAATAATCTGTTGCAACTATCAAGTATCGCCTTTGTCCAGATCCAGGTATAAATAGTCCAACAATATCCAACCCCCATTTACCAAAAGGCCAGCATCTTGTTGAAGAAGTTAATGTGGCCCCTGGTGCATGAATTCTTTTACCATGTCATTGACATTCCTTGCATCTTCGTACGAACAATTTTGCGTCTGTATGCATATAAGGCCAGTAATATCCTTGTATCTTTGCTCTATATGCTAGAGATCTTCCCCACTATGATTGCCAGCTTCTCCTCCATGTAACATCTTCAATATTTTTTCTCCTTCTTTCGAGTTAAGCACCCGAGAGGTGGTCCATTGAAAGATTTTCTATATAAAATTCCTTCTCGCAACTCATAGTTTGTTGCACGACTCTTTAATTTATGTGCTTCTAGTCTTTCTGGATATTTCTCCTGTTACGAGATATGCATGAATTTCTTTTCTCCAATCTGCGATGTTGTTTGATAACTCTCTTTCTACTTCCATCGCAACAGCTTCCTAAATTTATTTCTCTTTGTCCACTGATGGGTATTGAATTGTCTGTATTTGGATATTTCTTGTATTTGGATTTGTCATCATGCTTGGAATAATTGCAAAAGCATCTGCGAGACGGTTATATTTTCTAGATATATGTCTCCATTTTAATTTTGGTATCTTCGCAGATAATTCCTCAACGAGTTTCTTGTATTTCTTCAAAGAAGATTCATTTGTGGTATATTCCCCTTTAATTTGACAAATCACTAACTGCGAATCACTTGTTATTCTTATACTTTCAAGCTTCTTTTCTATTGCGATCTTTAATGCATGCACTACAGCTTCGTACTCTGTTTCATTGTTCGTGGATGCAAATTCTAGTCTGAATGAGAATGCTATTCTTTCTCCTTCTAGTGAAATCAACACGACTCCAATTCCATTTCCCTCACTATTGGATGATCCGTCCACTAGAATTTCCCATCTATCTGGTTCTGTTAACAAGTCTTTTGGATTTCCAAATTCTTCTTCAACATCCATCATTTCCTCTCTTCGCTTCATCTTCTTCCAAAGGAAATTCTGCCAAAAAAAATCATGACGACTTGTGATTTTTGCGATGACAATACTTCGTATTTTATCTTGTAATGGTTTACTTATGCATTCCAACTTTCTATTCTTCCTGACCTTTTTGTGTTCTTCATGATTGATTCAATTGGGACTTTGGTTACCACTTTTATCACATGTGCTTGAAAGTATATTCGTAACTTGAATGATGCATAAACCAGGGCTAAGATTAACTTCTCCATTTTAGAATAATTCTTCTCTACTGCATTAAAGGTTTTACTAATGTAGTAAATGGGCCTTTCTACTCCTGCGTCTGCTCGCAATGTAACCGCACTTAGAGCATATGGAGTTTTTGCGAGGTATACCAATAATTCTTCGTCTCTCTCTGGTTTCTGTAGTATAGATGTATTTGCGAGGTATTCTTTGATTCCTTGAAAAGCTTTTTCACATTCATCAGTCCACTTGAATTTTTCTCCCTTCTTAAGTATGTTGAAAAAATTCTTGCACTTATATGACATTCTCGAAATAAATCTTCCAAGTGAAGCCAAGAGTCCATTTAGCTTTTGTACTTCTTTTACCGTTGCAGGTGTTGGCATGTCACGAACTGCTTGGACCTTTTCTGGATCAACTTGTATTCCCTCCTTTGATACTATGTATCCCAAGAACTTTCCAGACGAAACCCCAATTATACATTTCTCAGGATTTAATTTGATGTTGAACTTTCTCATTTGCTCAAATATTTCCTTCAAATCTTGCACATGATCTTTAGCTTCCTTGCTTTTTATCAACATATCATCTACATATACCTCCAAAGTTTTATGTATCCACTTCGCGAACACTTTTTCAACCATACGTTGATATGTAGCACCCGCATTCCGCAAACCAAATGGCATCTTCACATAAAAATACAAACCCCTTGGAGCAAAAAAGGCAGTATGTTCTTGATCTTCTTCATGAGTGATATTTGATTATACCCTTTATATCCATCAAGTGAAGTGACTCTATCATGACTCGGTGATTCCACCATTTGTGGTATATCCGGTAATGGAAAATTGTCTTTGGGACATGCCTTGTTTAGATCAGTGAAATCTATGCAAATTCTTATTCCTTTATTCTTTTTCGAACAATGACCATATTCGCAATCCATTCTGGATATTTTGCTTCCTTATGATCCCCGCATCCAACATCTTTTGTAATTCTTCTTCTATCTGTACATGATAATTTTGTGATATCTTCCTTATTCTTTGTTTGAATGGTCTTACATTTTAATCTATGTTCAATCTATGACACGCTATCGATGGATCAATTCCCGGTATCTCATCTACACTTCCTGCGAAGATATCTTTATATTCTCGCAAAAGATCAATAGTTCTTTTTTCTTCTTTTTCATCCATCTTAGTTCCAATTCGCAAGAATAAAGGCTCCTCTTTACTTCCAATATTTTTTTCTTTAGTTGGTTCAGCTGCAACATAGCTTGGACTTTGCTCCCCCATAGGTGTTGGTTCTTTGATTATTTTTGCTGGTTCCCCTTCTTTTTCTGGAATTTCATTTAGTATGCCTCTCCCTTCCTTTGCTCTTATTGTATACACTCGAAATTCTTCTTCCTTTTTTGTTTCCTTCGCAAGTTTCCTACAAAGCTGTTTCTTTCTTTCTCTTCCTCCGCATTGCGTTACTTCAACTTGATAACAAAATTTTGCACTATCAAGATCTCCTTTTATTTCTTGTATTCCATTTGGTGTAGGAAATTTGATTTTCTGATGTAATGTTGAAGCAACAGCTTTGATCGCATGAATCCACGGCCTTCCTATCAGCATGTTATATGGAGATTCCATATCTATCACACACAAGATTACATGTGTTTCGATTTCTCCTAGTAATATTCGCAGCGCAATTTCCCCTTTAGATTTTGTTGTAGATTTTCCTAATCTATGAATAAGACATTTTGAATTTGTGATTTCTTCATCTTTAATTCCCATCCCCTTAAGTGCATGATAGAATATGATATTAACAGAACTCCCTGTATCAACCAAAATTCGGTTTAATTTCCATTTTTCTACAGCTTTCTTATCTTCTAGCATGATCGGAATTGTGATCACCAATGGTGAAGTGTGGTTCAAGTCTTCATTTGGAATTTCTGCTGCTGAAAATGTGATTTTCTGCTTTTCCCATTCTTCTAAAGTTGTTATCTTTTCTTCCTCCATGATCTTTCTTTCTCTACAATCTCGCTTGTATATTTTTCCCTTCATATTACTATGAAATTCATCAATCATTGTCTTTGTGATCATATTACATTCTTCTTTTTTTCTACTGACTTCATTTGATCTTCAAATTTTCCACAATTCCCTCAAATTTAGGCTACCACAATTCTCAAGTCCCCGTTTCTAGCGCCAATTATGTAGTTGCAGAATAATCTATAACTACACCCTCAATAGAATTAGTAAAAACTCAAGAAGTTCTTGATGGTGAATGATAACTTTCTTATTAATTCTCTTAGTTGATTACATAGAATTATCAAAATGGAACTAGAATAGTTACAACTTTTTCTATTCTCTTTCCTAAGATAATTTCTTACACTCATTAAAAGAACCTCTCGAATTTTACATTTGAACTCCTATTTATAGTAAAACTTATACAGCTGTATATGAATTGCAAAGTATCGCAATTCATCCTCGCAAAATTATTTCATCTTCGCAAAACTTCATATTTCTCCGCGCTACTTCTATCATCGTATCATTTTATAACTCTTTTCTCCTTTATTTATTACGATATTCGTGAACTATTATCTTGCGATATTCAATACCTACATCTAAGGTACTGAATATCGCAAGATAATAGTTCACGAATATCGTAATAAATAAAGGAGAAAAGAGTTATAAAATGATACGATGATAGAAGTAGCGCGGAGAAATATGAAGTTTTGCGAAGATAAAATAATTTTGCGAGGATGAATTGCGATACTTCGCAATTCATATACAGCTGCATAAGTTTTACTATAAATAGGAGTTCAAATGTAAAATTCGAGAGGTTCTTTTAATGAGTGTAAGAAATTATCTTAGGAAAGAGAATAGAAAAAGTTGTAACTATTCTAGTTCCATTTTGATAATTCTATGTAATCAACTAAGAGAATTAATAAGAAAGTTATCATTCACCATCAAGAACTTCTTGAGTTTTTACTAACTCTATTGAGGGTGTAGTTGTAGATTATTCTGCAACTACATCCATGTCTCTCGCGAAGACTCTACTTAGAACGTTGTCGTGGAAATCCTCAATAGTCTTGTATGAATGTATGATGGAATTACAGAACAAATTCTTCGCCTTGGCTCTAACTTCTATCACAAATGTTTCTGATCCTTTTGTGGTATTTACTCTGCGAACGTCTGGTGCTGGTGGTAATTGCTGAGATTATGGATGTCCTATTAAAAAATGATTTAGCTTTCCCTGATCAATCATCCTCAAAATTATCCTTTTTACATTTCTGGAATCGTTTATTGAGTGGCTGTGAAAATGATGGTAAGGAAAAAAATTCTTGATTTCGATTATTTGGATGTGGCTCTTTTCCCATATTCCAGGGTGATGGTATATTTTCCATCAAAATGATAGCCTCCCAAATTTTTTCTATGATAGTATTTAGAGGTGGCATCTTAATTTCTTCCCATATTATCTTCTGACATCCTTGCCCTCTATAATAATTTTGTCTTTGACCGCCATAAGTTTCCTGCGGCTGATCAAGTATTTTAATTTTATTATTCCCACTGCGATTATAATAATTCCTTTCTCTTTCAAACTCTTCTTGATCTCGACTTCACATAGCTACTAACTTCTGTTGACTATCAATCACTACTTTCTCTTGTTGTGTTTGCGAGGTGCTCGCCACATTGTTAATCATCTTAGGAAGTAAGCTTCAATTTGCTGCTATTAAACTGGTGTTTGCGATTGGATATGATTCCATCTCATTCTGTTTCTCCTCTAAAGCAATGTATTCTTCCTGTAATTATCGCAGCTCGGTCATTGTGATTGTATTTTTGACTCTGAAGACTTGAATATAAAGTAGATTAGTTGTGAACATAGCATTAATGAAAGACAAAATGAGGTATCTCTCATCCACTCTACCTGTAGTTGCAGGAAAACCTACACTACACCCTTCACAAGAATTCACAATAATCAACACATATTTGAAGATTAAAAACAACACTTTATTATTTGATTCTTAGAAATGTTTACAAGAAATGGAAGAGATCAAGAATACAATCACTCTCTTGAATTTTCTCTCACCTCAAAACTTTCTTAGCGTTCAAAAAATCATCCCCCCTTTCTGAACCTACCGGGTCTCTTTATATAGGATAATTACATAATGGATGATAGCTAATCTGTCCTTTAATTTTGGATCTGAATCGCGATGTTATCGTAGCAGTGATAATGCTGACTATCGCAGATGATATAACCCTCGCCGAATGGTCACACTCTTCTCATGTTTCATCTATCGTCATCTGTTACGTCATTACTTTGAGTCATTTTGTGACACTCGCATTGTATTGTTGAAGAGCTCGTAGAACTGTCGCTGTAAATCTCGTAGGAGTATTGTTGTGGCGATATTATGATCCTACATATTGCCTCTTCTTATGTCTTTTCTGCGAAGGGAAAAGACCATGAGAAATCAAAATCTTTTGAAATGCCGCAGCTGTATATTTTTCGTGTTCTTTTGACACATATCTTTTCATCGCCAGGTTTGTTACACGTATATTTTTATCCATTCAATTTCTGCCATGTCCCTTTCAACCGCTGTATTCCAACCATTCACTTATCTTCCTTGTATTAATTGCACTTATCTTCTCGAGATTTTTTACCTTCTATATATATCTTCTTCACTCTTCCCTTTCCTTCTTTTTACCTTTTTCTTCCTTCTCTCCGTAATCTCTCTGCAAATTCACTGTTCTTCTGTAAATTTCGGATCTGCTACTGTTACAATTTTTCTTTCGATTTTTTACTCTTTCAATCTTCATTCCCATACTAAAAATGGTTACAGCCGGTCGCAAATATGTGATTGCTTTTGAGAAGATTCAAAAAGAACTTCAAAACAAAGGTTTTACTTTATCCACCATTCCCAATCAAAACCCTAAGTCTGAACTTTCTATTCCACTATTTTCTGATCTTCCATATAACCATGAGAAGATCATAGTCTCGCTAGGCCAGCTTGAAGCTGGCCTTCCCGTTCCTCTCTATGACCCTGAACTTCCTTTATTCTATGAGATACTCTCTTACGCGAAGTTCTTGCGGGCGGTATATCAGTTTAGTGGGGATTGCATTCTCTTAATGCTTGGGTATGCTACTCGCGGTGCTGGTAAAGAATCTCGTTATCCTGATACTGCAAAGAATCCTAAATTCAAGGATATTCTAATTGTCCCCGCGAAGTATACTGTGGAGAACTTCTTCATAAATTATGATATAATTCCTATGAAGAAAGACAACACTTGATGGGGTGTCTGCTTATAGAAGAAGGATGACATCGCTGAAGATAAATTACTTATGTTAGATATCGATTGGCATACGGGTAATAATCAAGGCCCTCTCCACTCCAGTGATGACAAATGGTTCATTTTTCCATTATGTCTAGAGGGTCCCTACTGTAGTACCAGAATATCGCTACAACGATATTCTCGCAATGGAAACAACACTTCTACGAGAAACACAAACATTTCTACAAGTATTAATAACACTTTGACAAGAACGTCGCAAGATTCTTCAACGACATTTCACGAGCGTCACAGAACAACTAAAAGAAACTGACGATGGAAGAAGTAAAAGAAGAATAAGACTAATCCTGCGATGGTCATTATGCTTGCGGTAGAGAAATATTGTAACTATCGCGATAAGATCGCAGAATAGATCCAAAATAGGAGGAAAACTTAGCTGTCATCCATTATGTAAATCCCTATATAAAGGGAACGATAGATCCAGAAAAGGATGATGCATTTTTGAGAGCTGAGAGAATTCTGAGGAGAGAGAAACTCTAGAAAGAAAGTTGTACTTCTGAGTTTAATATTTCTTGTAAATCTTTCTGAAAGTGAATTAATAAAAGTGTTGTTGTTTCACAATTATGACTTAGTTTTCATTGATTCTTGACAAGGGTGTAGTGTAGGAAATCTTGCAACTACATTTTAGCGCCCGAAACAGGAATGAATTAACGAAAATAGAAGAAAAGGCGAAGAAGAAGATAAAATTTGTTCAAGATTAGGGAAATCATAAAGTAGATCGGTGAGAAAATTGAAGGAAGAATGATCAGAATCAAAAAGGATTGTAGAAAATTGAAAGATGATGTAATAACAAAAGAAATGATTGATAGATTTCATGAAAATATCAAGGGAAGGATACATAAACGGGATTTTGAAGGAAGGAAGATTATGACAGTGGATAAGATATCATCATTGAAAGATTGGGAAAAACAAGAAATCACGTTTACAGCAGCAGAAATACCAGAAGGAGATTCAAGTGATACATCTCCATTGGTGGTCACAGTAACCACTATACCAATGAGAAAAGAGAAATCGATAAAATCTGAAGAAGAATGGGCTATGAATAGAACTTTAGTAGACACAGGAAGTTCTGTAGACATGATATGTTATCATACCTTCAAGAAGATGGGATATAAGGATGAAGAAATGTCTCATTCAACGTATTATGTTCATGGCTTTGGAAAGTCTATAACAAAACCTAAAGGCGAGATAATGGTACGAATTCCTCTAGGAGAAATTGAAACACAAATATCATTATGTGTGGTAGATGTGGAATCGCCATACAATATGATATTGGGAAGACCATGGATACACGCAATCAAGGCTGTGGCGTCAACATTACATCAATGTGTTAAATTTCCTATGCCTAGTGGAATTGGATAGATTAGAGGAGATGTGGATTTCGAGAGATTGTGCTACCAAATTGAAGTAAGAAATTGTGAAGAACGTCCAAAGCTGCGAAAAGATCGCAGAAAATTGAACAAAGAAGCAAAGAAACAAGAAGAATTTAAAATTTACATGATAAGGGCAAAAGAAGGAAAAGGGATACCAAGTGAAGTTTCGCGAGAAGGAGATGAGTTCGCGAGAGTTATGAAAACGCCAACACCAATGGGAGAACCAGAATCCAGCTACACTGCTACTGAACCAACAAAATAAATAAATATTGGAAGTAAAGAAGAACCTAAAATGCTGAAAATTGGGACTAGAATGGAGGCAGATGAGGAAGAAAGAACTATAAACCTTTTGCGAGAATATGAAGATATCTTCGCGTGGAACATGGATGAGATTCCAGGGATAGACCCGTCAATAGCATGTCATAAATTAGAAATCAACAAAAACTTAAGACCATTTAAGCAGAGAATAAGGAAGATCGCAACAACATATCATTCTAAAATAGAAGAATAATTACAGAAGATGCTCGATGCAGGAATTATAAGATAAGCAAAATATCCAGAATGGATTGCAAACATGGTGGTGGTCCCAAAGAAGAACAAAGGGATAAGAATTTGCATAGATTTTACGGATCTAAACAAGGCATGTCCAAAAGATAGTTTTCCGTTGCCAGATATTCCACAAATGGTTGAATCAGCAGCAGGAAATACAAGAATATCATCATTGGATGGGTATAAAGGATATAATCAAATCCCTCTCGCTCAAGAAGATCAAGAACATACTGCATTTTTTGCTCCAAGAGGATTATATTGTTATACAAAGATGCCATTTGGCTTACGAAATGCTGGTGCAACATATCAAAGAATGGTGGAAAAGGTGTTTGCAAAGTGGATCCACAAAACATTAGAAGTGTATGTAGATGACATGATGATCAAAAGCAAAGAAGCTGAGAATCATGTGCAAGATTTGAGAGAGATTTTCGATCAAATGCGGCAATTCAATATTAAAGTGAATCCTGATAAGTGTACCTTTGGAGTAACTTCAGGAAAGTTTTTGGGGTATATTGTGTCAAAAGAGGGAATACAAGTTGATCCAGAAAAGGTACAAGCAATTCGCGATATGCCAACTCCTTCGACGGTAAAATATGTGCAAAAACTAAATGGACTCTTAGCCTCGCTAGGAAGGTTCATTTCGCGATCTTCAGACAAGTGTAAACATTTTTTCGATATACTTAAGAAAAGAACAAAATTCAAGTGGACAGATGAATGCGAAAAATCTTTTCAAGGAATAAAAGAACATTTGGCGAGTATATCTATATTACAGAAAGCTGAACCGGGAGAAGAATTATTGATTTCTCTCGCAACAACTCCATATGCACTAAGTGTTGTGTTATTGCGAGTAGACGCAGGGGTAGAAAAACTAATATTATATCGGCAAAACATTTAATTCAGCAGAGAGAAATTATTCAAAGATTGAGAAACTAATTCTAGCATTGGCACACGCAACTTTTAAGCTTCGAATTTACTTCCAAGCGCATAAGATTAAAGTGTTAACGAGAGTGCCAATCGAATCGGTGATGAAGAATTCAAAAAGATGAGGAAGAGTTGAGAGATGGAATGCGCAAGTAGGGCACTTTAATATTCAGTATGAAATTCTATCCTCGCCAAAATCACAAGTTATCGCAGATTTCTTAGCTGAATTTCCTTTAGAAGATGACGAAGCTGTAGAAGAGATGATGGATATAGAAGAAGAACATGGGGACCCAAAAGAGCTATTAACAGAACCTGACAGGTGGGAAATACTAGTGTATGGATCGTCAAATGGAAAAGGAATTGGGATTGGAGTTGTTTTCATTTTACCAGAAGGAGAAAAAACAGCTTTCTCATTTAGATTGGAATTTGCATCCACTAATAATGAGACAGAATATGAAGCTATAATCCATGCATTGAAGTTTGCGATAGAAATGAAATTGGAAAATGCTAGAATCACCAGTGATTCACAATTGGTTATTCGCCAGATAAAGGGAGAGTATACCACAAATGAACCATCTTTGAAGAAGTACAAAAAACTTGTTGAAGAATTATCTGCGAGAATTCCAAAAATAAAATGGAGACACATATCAAGGAAAGATAATAGGCTTGCAGATGCTTTTTCTTTCATATCAAGTATGATGACGAACCCACTTGCGAGATGCATAAAAATTCAAACACTTTTGCAACCGGCGATAAACAAAGAATAAGAAGAGGTAGATGTAATGATGGTAGAATCTGGCGAGGAAGAAATAGGGAATAATGTTACAGATTGGCGAGAAGATCTTCATGCTTATTTGGCGAGAGGATAAATCCCCAGAAATCGATTAGAAGCACATAAATTAAAAAGTAGAGCAACCAATTATGAACTAAGAGATGGGGTATTATATCGCAGATCATTTAATGGACCATCGCTAAGATGTTTGACGAGGGAAGAAGGACAAAAGGTGTTAAAAATGTTGCATAGTGGTGATGCTGGTAATCACAGCGGGGGTAGATCTTTAGCATATAAAACAAAGATGCAGGGTTATTATTGGCCATATATGCATGAGGATGCAAAACAAATTTCCAGGCGTTGTGAATATTGTCAGCGATTTGGGAAGAAGATACATGCACCAGGAGCACCATTATCATCTTCGTCAAGCGTATGGCCTTTTGGAAAATGGGGATTGGATATTGTGGGACCATTTGTGCCTGGTTCTGGACAAAGAAGATATTTAATCGTTGCTCTGATTATTTCACAAAATGGGGAGAAGTTAAGGCAATCAAAGATATCCGCGATAAGGACATTTTTACGTTCATATTTGAAAATATAATTTGCAGATTTGGGATCCCAGCACAGTTGATGTCTGATAACGGAAAGCAATTTGAAGGGAAGAATATTGAATTGCTTCTTAATGCATTTAAGATAAAATGTGGAAAATCAACTCCTTTATATCCATAAGCAAATGGTCAAGCTGAGGCAGATTATAAGACAATCGCAGACATCTTAAAAAACAAGTTAGAAGGTTATCACAAATTATGGTGTGAGCAAGTGCATAATGCGATATGGGCATATAATACAACTAGACGAGAGGCAACTGGAATGTCACCTTTCTGTTTAACATATGGAGTTGAAGCTGTCCTACCAATAGAGGTTGCTATCCCAACAACAAAAAGAGAGGCATGGGAGAAAAATCTAAGTGCTGGCATGATTTTACATGAGTTAGATGAACTAGAATAAAAGAGAGAAAAAACTCTACAACATATGGAAAATTACCAGTGAAGATTAGCTCGCGAGTACAACAAACGAGTCAAGAAACGTCAATTCCATCCTGGCGATCTAGTTTTGCGAGAAACGCCAAAATATCATCAAGAAAATGGTGGAAAATTGGATGGACCATACATCATTAAAGAGATAATTGGAAATGGAGCATACAAATTAATGGATCCAGAGGGAAGAGATGTTGGGCAAAGACTTGATAAACCATGGAATAGATTGTTTCTGAAAAGGTATTATCAGTAGCAATTTTTGCGAGGTAAGAAATATAATTGTAAGATGAAACAATTAAAAAATTCTTCTTTCTTTATCATAATTTATGCGAACATCATCGCAAGAATAGCGAATAAAATTTCGCAGAGATTAAAAGAATGGGACGAACCTTTATGGCGTGCATCCTAGTTCGCGAATAAAATTTCGTAAGAGAAAAATGTAAGACCTAATAGTGCGTCATATGAGGGGGTATCTCTTGACATTACTCAGCGATAAGGTTATACCGCTGCTGGAACCTGAGTCATGCAGATGATGGGGTTAAAGAAAACCTATCCGGGAGAGAGATCTTGGATTTCCAACTATATAAGGTTATTCCCTGGTTGGACGACCGAGAATCTCTTCCAAGAAGTGCAGAGTATGACCAAGGCACCGAGGTACACGGTTGAGCAAAGGGTGCCCGGAGCGTACGAAACTCTCTTGCCATCCTTGGTAAGTCTTGGCTACAATGCGCTTGGCCTGAAGAAAACCTCACTTAGGGTGCAGTCTTGTAACTATAATCCATATAGGCATAAAGGACAAGAGGCTGCGAACACAACTGGTTGTTAGCAAATCCGGATGGGGGGAGCTAGTCTTGTATGGCCGATGTGCCCTCTTTGAAGGGGCAACCAGGGCGAAGATAAGGGCGGCACCCTCCATTAGGGAGCTGATAAGTGTCTTAAGACGGCAATGTCATGGGGCTCTATGATCGCAAGAACATTTAGGCCTGTCATATTATCGCGTGACGTAAATAATGTAAAGGCAACAAGCCACGAGAAAAATGTTAAGATGAGATCAATGGGTTTTTACATGAAAGTGTAAAAACGTCCAGCGATTTCATCGCAAGACGGCAATGTCATAAGGGTAAATTCTTGCGAGAGAATGTACACTTATCATATTGTCGCAAAGATTTTGAAAGAAACATGGATAAGACAAGATCAAAGGGTCTTTACATGCAAATGTTAAGATATCCTGGGATTTTATCGCAGACAGAAAAAGTTTGGCAAAATAAGACCTTTAACTAGGAAGGCAAAATAAGACCAAAAGAATAATCTTACAAATTAAATATTCTACTTTAAGATGGAAGGAAACATTCATTCATCGCAGAATTATATACAAGGAGGCAAATTTTTAACATCGCGGATTCCTTCAGAATTTTTCAGAAAAGTGCAACAGTATTCCTTATATCGCAGATGTATTCAACACAATTTCACGAGAATGCAGCAACACAATTTCTTAAAGAAGATAATGAATATTCACCATTTCAAGCAAGATAATGAAGGGAAAGA
The DNA here is from genome assembly GCA_023529315.1 of Papaver bracteatum. Lineage (NCBI taxonomy): Eukaryota > Viridiplantae > Streptophyta > Magnoliopsida > Ranunculales > Papaveraceae > Papaver > Papaver bracteatum. Next base: position 3,915,574 of record JAJJWX010000603.1, read on the forward strand.
AGGGGAATAGAGAAGTAAGATTACATTATCTTACTTGAAAATATTCAAAGTAAGCTAAATCGAAAATTAAAATTCTAAAAGTCTTGAAGATTACATCACTCGCAAGAAAGAAGAAGTAAAAGAAAGCATAAAGAAAATTCAAGTCTCAGCGATGGTTTCGCCAGATTTATTCTTCTTGCTCGTTGGATTTATTATTTCTGCCAGATTTATTATCTTCATCAGCATCCTTCTCATCATGAGTATCTTCTTCCTTTGACTCTTCATCAACATTTACTTCACCACCCGCAGCTGTTTCTTTGGGAGGACTTCTTTTATCTTCTTCTTCTTCACCATCTTCTTGAGTAATATTCTCTTCCTCGTTAGTAAACTCTAACTCTTCATCCATGGGAAGAGGAATTTCATCATCATCAACCTCTAGAGGAGGGACAGAAACAGGAGAAAGAGAAAGGGGAAGCAGAATATTGTTCACGAGAACTTCAGCCCTAAGATGGACTTGGCGAAGAAGAGCTTTTTCACGATTTCTATATTCTTAAAGTATTCAAGATAATCAAGTCTTCTTTCTGCTTTGTCGTGAGCACTAAGGCAATTAGAAGCAAGAGATTTATTTTCTTTGCGAACTTTATCCAATGTAGCGGTCAGATCAGTGATAGTAGAATGTAGATTTCTTTCGAATTCTGCGAGCAACAAAATAAAAAATCAATTAGACAAGAATCTCACAAGGAACATAATATAAAATTTTATGAGAAGATCAACAAGAGAGGCAGTCAACTGACTACCTTATTTTTGCGAGGTTAAGTTTTGGATTAAAGCAAATAAATAGTTTTCCCACTGATTCATGGAATCATCGAATTTATCGCCAACCATACCCTTCAGACGAGATTTCATATTTTCTTCTTTGCTGCGAAGATATGAATTTTCCTTTGCTAATGAAGAATGAGATTCCTTTAACTGAGAGTATTGGTCTTGAAGTTCGCTGGCTCTTAAACTAAGAGTTAATCTACCCTTGATAAGCTTATCCTTTTCGGCGGCAGATGATTTAGTTAACTCCTTGAGCCCCTTCTTAAGAGAATGAAGAGATTGCTCTTGACTATTACATGTACTTTGAAGGTTACTTATTTGCTGCGAGAAAATCATCATCAAGCTTGAAAATATATGTTTTTCTTGAGACAGGGTTTTATTCTCATCTGATAAATATTCCATCGCCAAATTAGCCTTAAAAAACAAATATGAGATTCGATCAAGCTCGCCACTCAAAAAATTCTGCCTTTGCAATAATTGATTGTTCTCATTAGTAAGATTATTTATGCGATCAATTGAATAAGTGTACAGATTGTCTAGTCTAGTATATTGATATATCCAAGAATCCCTCTCAACGCGAACTTCTTCAGCAATAGATTCAGATTTGAGTCTTTCTATGAAACGAGCCCGATTTGAAACTAATATATGAATCAAGAATTTAAGAAGGAGGTCTAAGTACAGAAAGTATGTATATGAAACAGAAAAACGAAAAGAGCAGAGGCAAGAAAAATATACCTTTCAGCTCGTCATTTTTTCTGCGAAGATCCTCGCAATCTAGAGAAGAGTTACGGAGCATGTGATTCAAGGTATCACACTCAGCAATTTTAGTTTGAAGAGTTTTCCTCAGAACTTCAATCTCATTCTCTAAAGCCGCTCGTGAATCATTACAATCAGAGCCAAAATACTTAAATAGAGTCTCGCAAGCTTCCTGTTGGAGAGGCTCAGTGGAAGACTTTCTAGCATTATCTAAAACATTAGACAAGACTTTAAAAGCAACATCAACACCTGCGAAAGTTTCGCTCGATGAAGGAAAGGATTTAGAAGGTAAAATAGTAGTGAGAATAAGTTGGCGATCATTTTTGATGGTTGAGTTATCAGGAGGATTATGTGGAAAAACAACAGTTGAAGGCCGTAAAGGACTATAAGGAACCTCAGTTGCAGCAGCTTTAGAAGCTTGGTTTGTCAAAATGTCAGAAGGGGTAGAGGTATGAACAACGATATTCTCGCGAATAGGAGAAGAAAGACTTAGTTGCGATGGTGTGGGAGTAATCTTCACAGATGTTAACGAGGGCATAATGAGATTTTCCCCGAGTGTCTTAAAATGGCGAGACCTTTTGGGAGGTTTCTCAGGATTCACGTCATTCTGCGAATAATAACCCAGATAAGAAACAGAGGCAACAATATTGTTATTAAAAAATAAAGGGTGTTTATTACTACCTTATCATTCGCAGAAATTTTCTTCTTTTTCTCGGTCGGTCTTTTGCGAGGATTAGGGTTGTGAGTAGTAGATTGTGTGTTAGAAATATTTCCTCTAAAAAGAAGACATAACAAGGAAATAAGAAAGATTGGAGAATGAAAGTAAAAACTGGCTTAAAATAAATAACATAAATCAAGAAACAAACCTTGAGGACTCCATTAGAACAGTAGCAGAAGAATATGAAGAAGAGGCAAAGTTGCAGACGGAAGATGAAGAAGATGAAGAAACAGAAAAGTAAAAATAATTTTGAGATTAGTTCAACCTTTTATAGACAAAGGGGAGTGGACCTATGGAGTAGGAACGTGTCAGTAAATGAAGGGATTCACAACACGTGTAAGAAAGGATAAATTAACGGGATCTTGTCGAGGAGGAAGTATAAAAGAGGAAGAAGTTGCGAAGAATAATAAATATTAGTTCTCATGATCTTCTCTTCTTCGAAGAAAAGACATGAGAAGAGGCAAGATGTAGTACCAGAATATCGCCACAACGATATTCTCGCAATGGAAACAACACTTCTACGAGAAACCCAAACATTTCTACAAGTATTAATAACACTTTGACAAGAACGTCGCAAGATTCTTCAACGACATTTCACGAGCGTCACTGAACAACTAAAAGAAACTGACGATGGAAGAAGTAAAAGAAGAATAAGACTAATGCTGCGATGGTCATTATGCTTGCGGTAGAGAAATATTGTAATGATCGCGATAAGATCGCAGAATAGATCCGAAATAGGAGGAAAACTTAGCTGTCATCCATTATGTAAACTCCTATATAAAGGGCACGATAGATCCAGAAAAGGATGATGCATTTTTGAGAGCTGAGAGAATTCTGAGGAGAGAGAAACTCCAGAAAGAAAGTTGTACTTCTGAGTTTAATATTTCTTGTAAATCTTCCTGAAAGTGAATTAATAAAAGTGTTGTTGTTTCTCAATTATGACTTAGTTTTCATTGATTCTTGACAAGGGTGTAGTGTAGGAAATCCTGCTCGCGGTATAGAAATATTGTAACGATCACGATAAAATCGCAGAATAGATCCGAAATAGGAGGAAAACTTAGCTGTCATCCATTATGTAAATCCCTATATAAAGGGCACGATAGATCCAGAAAAGGATGATGCATTTTTGAGAGCTGAGAGAATTCTGAGGAGAGAGAAACTCCAGAAAGAAAGTTGTACTTCTGAGTTTAATATTTCTTGTAAATCTTCCTGAAAGTGAATTAATAAAAGTGTTGTTGTTTCACAATTATGACTTAGTTTTCGTTGATTCTTGACAAGGGTGTAGTGTAGGAAATCCTGCAACTACACCTACATCTCCGGTCCTCATGCATTACCTGCGAATCTCGCAGAATATCAGCCGTGGGTTTTCAACTGGCCTAAAAGGAATAAAGAGGTATGTTCCCTCAAATTTTTTTGCATAATTATCATTATTATATTCCTCATGTTTTCATACTCTCTCTGACTACTCTAATTTGTCATATTAACAGGTTGAAACTTAACTACCAAAAATTAGGGAAGCCCAACACCTTTTTAGCCCTTAAATCTCTCACAGATGAAGTAAGAAATATTCCTTTATGATTCTTAACAATATATTGTTGCCTCTATTTCTTATATTTATCTGTGTTCGCAGGTTATCGAAGAAAGAGAACCTGTTGTGGTTGCGAGGACCAAAGGGAAAAGCAAAGATTCTTCTCGCAAGGGGAAATCTAACGCTCCTCACAAGGAGAAATCTGATGCTCCTCGCAAGGAAAAATCCACTAGTCCTCCCTCGAAGAAAAGAAAGACCCAAACTACTTCCCCATTCATCGCCCTAGTCTAATGAAGAAAATTCTCATGATGATACTGATAATGATGATGATGATGATTTTGATGCTGATATCCGTTCCGCAATGGAATCCTCCCAATCTTAATCTTCCATGGCTCATCTATCTAACATTTTTGGAAATATTACACATGGTACTGCAAATAATTGTGGAAATAAAGCTCTTAACGGGGTATCCCAGGCTCTTGCCAAGATCTGCGATGCTCCCATATTGGTTGATAATGATTCTCTCCAAGGAATCTCAAGATGAATAACTCCCAGTCTCTTAAATTCTCTTGGTATTCTTGTATGTTTTCATTTCTTCACCACATTTATGTATTCATTTCCTCGCCAAGTTTTAATTTACATTATTCCCTCGCAGACTGGAAGAGCTTCCTTTGTTGTTGCCTCGGACTTGGAGAAGTGGTGAGCATCATTTCACAAGAAAAATATTGTTCTTCGCAAAAAGAATGTGGAGTTGGAATCTGAGTCCGCTAGTCTTCGTGGGAAATTGGAATATGGGTTTGCCTACCTTCAAGAAAAGATCAAGAGGTTGGAAACTGAACTTTCTTTTTCGCAAGATAAGGTCGCAAGCCTCCAAGCTGCGAACAATCAACTTTATGGTAATAAATCTCTCTTTTTTTATTTAACCTTGTATTCATTTGCATTTTTTCTTATTTTTCTTCTTCGCAGATGTTTATGGCCTTTCTGATGAAGCTGTATTCCTTCGTTCTTTTCCAAATCCAATAGACGATGATACTCTTCTCAATCACCTTAATGAATCCTTATACAACTATTCAAATGAACAGATTAAATCCCTTTCTATATATGATCTTAGATCTAACTTTCATATTTTAGCAATTGATCACAGATCTAGTTTAAGAGCGGCTAATACATACAAGCATCAATATCTTAATTCTAAAGAAGAAATCAAGATTCTAAGAGCCCAAAAAAGTGATCTTATAGATGAAAAAGATCGTATTTCTAGGCAAGGAGCTCAAACTTTAGCGGATTTTCATAAAACCCTTCTTGAAGTCCAAATTGAAAGGGATAAACTTATCCGCGAGAGAAAGGATCTTGTTGAAAGAGAAAACCAAATTCGTTCCCGTCTTCTTATTAATGATGATGATAAATTTTCCTGGGCTGCTGTAGGACCAGAATATCGCCATGACAGTATTCTTGCGAGATTAACAACACTCCTGCGATCATCACCGTGAGCGTCATAGAAATAACTTAAAGAATGCTTCAAAGAATGACGTAATAGCTGACTATTAAAGAAACACGAGAAGAGCATGATTGATCTACGATGGTTAGAACACTTGCGAGAATTGACATTATAACTACCACGAGAACATCGCAAGCCAAACCCGAAATTAAAGGACAGCTTAGCTGTCATCCATTATGTAACTACCCTATATAAAGAGACCCAGTATGTCCAGAGAGAGGGGAATGTATTTTTGAGTGTTGAGAAATTCTTGAGGAGAGAGAAACAAAAGAGCAATTGTATTTTTAATCTACTTCCATTATTTGTAAACTTTTCTGAGATTCAAATAATAAAGTGTTGTTCTAATCATCAAATATGTGTTAATTACGGTAAGATCTTATCAAGGGTGTAGTGTAGAATTTCCTGCAACTACATTTTTGCGCCCGAAACAGGGAATGAAAGTTGAAAATTATAGGGAAAAAGAAAGATAAAAGATCAATATTCGATTTAAGAAGATGATTGAACAAATTGATGAAGCAGTTGAATAAAAAATTGGAGCAAAGGAGGATTACAGGAAGTTGGAGTGCAATATGATAACAAAAACAATGATTAACCATTTCCATGAAGATATTAGAGGAAAGATTCATAAACGAGATTTTGAAGGAAAAAGAATTATGACGGTGGAAAAAATATCACCTCTAAAAGATTTGGAAAAGCAAGAAATCACATTCACAGCAGCAAAAATACCAAAAGAAAATTTGGATCATACATCTCCATTGGTAATCACGGTATCTACTATGCTAGTGAAGGAGAAGAAATCAACAAGATCTGCAGAAGAATGGACTGTGAATAGAACTTTGGTAGATGCAGGAAGTTCTGTAGATATTATATTCTATCACACATTTAAGAAGATGGGATATAAGGATGAAGAGATGTCTTGTTCAAATTATCACATTCATGGTTTTGGAAAATCTGTGACAAAACCTAAAGGCGAAATAATGGTACGCATTCCGCTAGGAGATATTGAAACACAAGCAACATTATGTGTGGTGGATATGGAAGCACCATATAACATGATATTGGGGAGACCATGGATACACACAATCAAAGCTGTAGCATCAATATTACATCAATGCATTAAATTTCCTATGCCTAGTGGAATTGGAGAAATTAGGGGAGATACTGATCTCACGGAACTGTGTTATCAAATTGAAGTGAGAAACTATGAAGAGCGTCCAAAATTGCGAAAAGCTCGCAGAAAATTGGCAAAAGAGGCAAATAAGGAAGAAGAATTTAAAATTTACATGATAAGAGAAAAAGAAGGAAAAGGAATACCCAGCGAGATCTCGCAAGAAGATGAGCCCGCGAGAATCATGGAAACACCAACGCCAATGGGAGAACCTGAGGCCAGCTACACCGCAGCAGAACCAACAAAGGAAATAAATGTTGGAAGTGAAGAAGAACCTAAAATGTTGAAAATTGGAACTAAGATGGGTGCAGGTGAAGAAGAACAAACCATAAACCTCTTGCGAGAATATAAGGATATTTTCGCGTGGAGTATGGATGAAATGCCTGGAATAGATCCATCAGTTGCATGTCATAAGTTAGAGATTAACAAAGATGTGAGACTATTCAAACAAAGGATAAGGAAAATCGCGATAACTTATCACTCAAAGATAGAAGAAGAATTACAGAAGATGCTCGATGTGGGAATTATAAGGCAAGCAAAATACCCGGAGTGGATTGCAAATATGGTAGTGGTTCCAAAGAAGAATAAAGGGATAAGAATCTGCATAAATTTTATTGACTTAAACAAAGATTGTCTTAAAGATAGCTTTCCATTTCCAGATATTCCTCAAATGGTTGAGTCAGCAATAAGAAATGATAAAATATCTTCATTGGATGGGTATAAAGGATATAATCAAATCCCTCTTGCTGAAGAAGATCAAGAGCACACTGCATTTTTTGCTCCAAGAGGATTATATTGTTACACAAAAATGCCATTTGGTTTACGAAATGTTGGTGCAACGTATCAAAGAATGGTGGAGAAGGTGTTCGCAAAGTGGATACACAAAATATTAGAGGTATACGTAGATGACATGTTAATAAAGAGTAAAGAAGCTAAAAACCATGTACAAGATTTGAAGGAGATTTTTGATCGAATCCTGAGAAATGCATTTTCGGAGTAGCATCAGGGAAATTTTTAGGTTATATTGTATCAACAGAAGGAATTCAAGTTGATCCAGAGAAAGTACAGGAAATTCGCGATATGCCAACGCCAGCAACAGTGAAAGATGTACATAAGTTGAATGGGCTCTTAGCATCGCTAGGAAGATTTATCTCGCGATCTTCAGATAAATGCAAGCATTTTTTAAATATACTCAGGAAGGGTACAAAATTCAAGTGGACAGATGAATGCGATAAGGCTTTTCAAGGAATCAAAGACTATCTAATGAACATATCTATTTTACAGAAAGCGGAGCCGGGAGAAGAATTATTGATTTAACTTGCGACAACATCGCATGCCTTAAGAGCAGTGTTATTGCGAATAGATGCAGGGATGGAAAAACCAATTTACTACATCAGCAAAACGTTTAATTCTGCAGAGAAAAATTATTCAAAAATTGAGAAGCTAATTCTGGCATTGTTTTATGCAACCTTTAAACTTCGCATATATTTTCAAGCACATAAAATAAAGGTGTTAACAAAGGTACCCATTGAATCAGTAACGAAGAACTCAAAAAGATAGGGCAGAGTTGAGAGATGGAATGCACAAGTAAGGCACTATGAAATCAAATATGAAGTCCTATCCTCACCAAAATCACAAGTTGTGGCAGATTTTTTAGCAGAATTCCCTCTAGAAGATGATGAAGCTGTGGAAGAAATGACGGACATAGAAGAAGAACACGGAGATCCAAAAGATCTATTAAAGGAACCGAACATGTGGGAAATATTGGTGGATGGATCATCAAATGGGGAAGGAAATGGAATTGGAGTGGTCTTTATCTCGCCAGAAGGAGAAAAAATGGCTTTCTCATTCCGTTTGGATTTCACATCCACTAATAACGAGACAAAATATGAAGCTGTGGTGCATGATCTAAAGTTCGCCGTACTGATGAAGTTGGAGAACGCAAGGATTACCAGTGACTCGCAATTGGTTATTTTCCAGATAAAAGGAGAATACACAACAAATGAACCATCTATGAAGAAATACAAGAAACCTGTTGAAGAATTGTCTGCGAGAATCCCAAAAATAAAATGGAGACATATATCAAGAAAAGATAATAGACTCGCAGATGCTTTTGCGTTCATATCAAGTATGATGACAAACCCAGCTGCGAGATGCATAAGAATTCAGACACTTGTATCACATTCAATTAATAAAAAAGAAGAAGAAAAGGCGGATGTAATGATAATAGAAAATGGCACAGAAGAGTCAGCCAGCGAAATTATCGTAGATTGGAGAGCAGAACTTCATGCATACTTTGCGACAGGCGAAACACCAAGAAATAGATTGGAGGTGCACAAATTAAAAAGCCATTCAAAAAATTATGAATTATGGGATAAGATATTGTATCGAAAATCTTTTAATGGGCCATTACTTAGATGTTTGACACGGGAAAAAGGAGAAAAAATATTAAAAATATTGCATAGCAGTGATGCTGGTAATCATAGCGAAGGAAGATCTTTGGATTATAGAACAAAAATGCAAGGCTATTATTGGCCATATATGCATGAAGATGCAAAACAATTATCAAAACGTTGTGAAGATTTCCAGAGATATGGAAAGAGGATACATGCACCAGGGGCACCATTATCATCTTCAAAAAGTGTGTGGCCTTTTGGAAAATGGGGCTTAGATATTGTGGGACCCTTTGTGCCAGGTTCAGGGCAGAAGAGATATTTAATTGTCGCAACATATTACTTCACAAAATGGTCATAGGTAAAAGCTATACAACACATTCGCGATAAGGATATATTTACATTCATCTTTGAAAATATCATCTGCAGATTTGGAATCCCAACACAGTTGGTTTCTGATAATGGAAAACAATTTGAAGGACAAAACATAGAATTGCTACTCAATGAATTTATGATAAGATGTGGAAAATCTACTCTTTTATACCCAAAAGCTAATGGTCAGGCTGAAGCAACTAATAAGACAATCGCTGACATCTTGAAAAAGAAATTAGAAGGGTACCATAGAGCATGGTGTGAACAGGTACATAATGCAGTCTGGGCTTATAACACAACAAGAAGAGAGGTAACTGGGATGTCACCATTTTGTTTAACATATGGTGTTGAAGCAGTGCTACCAACAGAAGTTGTTATTCCTACAACAAAAAGAGAGGTTTGGGAGAAGAATCTCAATGCTAGCATGATTCTAGGAGAACTTGATGAATTAGAAGAGAAGAGAGAAAAAGCATTACAACATATGTAAAATTACCAGAGAAGGTTGGCTCGCGAATATAACAAACGAGTTAAGAAACGTGAGTTTCAACCAGGCGATTTAGTTTTGTGAGAAACACCAGAGTACCAGCGAGAACGTGGAGGAAAGCTGGCGAGAAAATGGGATGGACCGTATATCATTAAAGAGATAATTGGAACAGGGGCATATAGGTTGGTAAACCCAGAGGGCAGAGATGTTGGTCAAAGACTTGGTAGGCCATGGAACAGATTATTTTTAAAAAGATATTATCAGTAACAAATTTTTAATAAAATTGGGCAAATTTTTTTTTTACAGTGGCGAGTTTGTTCGCAAGATTATTCAAGATTACATAAAGAATGAAAAATTGCGATATACACAAATGAAACAAAGAACGGGACGAACCTTTATGGCGTACACCGTAGTTCGCGAATACAATTTCGCAAGAGGCAAATGTAAGACCTAAAGTACGTCATATTAGGGGGAATCTCTTTGCGTGACTCAGGGATAAGGTTATACCGCTGCTGGAACCTGAGTCATGAAGATGTTGGGGTTAAAGAAAACCTATTCGGAAGAGGTACCTTGGATTTCCAACTATATAAGGTTATACCCGGGTTGGACGACCGAGGGTCTCTTCTAAGGAGTGCAGAGTATGACCAAGGCGCCGAGGTACACGGTTGAGCCAAGGATGCCCGGGACGGACGAACCTACCCTGGCCATTCTTGGTAAGTCTTGGCTATGATGCACTTGGCTCGAAGAAAACCCCACTTAGGGTGTAGTCTTGTAACTATAAGCCATATAGGCATAAAGGACAAGAGGCTGCGAAAACAGCTGATTGTTGGTAAATCCGGATGGGAGGAGCTAGTATTGTATGGCCGATGTGCCTTCCTTGAAGGGGAAACCAGGGCGAATATAAGGGCGGAACCCTCCATTAAGGAGATGATAAGTGTATAAAGACGGCAATGTCATGGGGCTTTATGCTCGCAAGAGCATTTAGGTCTGTCATATTGTCGCGTGACAAATATTATACAGAGTCAAAAAGCCATAAGATAAAGTTGAGATGATATCAATGGGTTTTTATATGAAAGTATAAAGACGTCCTACGATTTCATCGCAAAACGGCAATGTTATGAGGCTTTGTTCTTGTAAGGGAACTTAGACTTGTCATTTTGTCGCAGAGAAATTGACAAATACAGATAAGGCAATATTAATGGTTTTTTGCATACAAATGTAAAGACGTCCTGCGATTTTGTCGCAGATAGAAAAATTGGCAAAGTAAGACCTTTAACTAGGAAGGCAAGATAAGACCAACAGAATAATCCCAAACATTAACTATTTTCTTTTAAGAATGCAGGAAAGATTTCTCAGAATCCTTCGAAATTTTTCAGAAATGTTATTCAGAATCACGCAACAGGGTTATTCATCATATCGCAAAGTCATCCATAATTTCACGATAAATATCGCAACACAATTCGCAAAGGAAGAATGCAGGAAAAAATTGACCATTACAAGAAAGATATTGAAGGGAAAGTAGGGGAATGGATAAATAAAATCTCATTATCTTCCTTGAAGATATTTAACAGAAGTAAAAGTTGAATTCAAAAGTTGCATAAAATTACATTACTCGCAGGAAAGAGGAAAAAAGAGAAAACAGAGAGAAAACTCAGGCCACAGTATTGAACTCGCTAGATTCATCATTTTTTAGTGTTATTAACTTCACCAACATTCTTCTCATTGTGATTGATTCGAGATTCTTCTTCTTCGCCAGCAATTGCTTCATCACTAGTGGTTACTTCTCTAGGAGGACTTTTTTCTTCTTCTGTTTGGTCTTCTTGAGAGATATTTTCTTCGTCACTTGCATATTCTAGATCCTTATCCATAGGAAGAGGAAATTCATCATCATATACTTCTATAGGAGGGACAGTTACAGGGGGAAGAGATTGGGATATCAGAATATCATTCATAAGAACTTCTGCACTGAGATGAACTTTGCGAAGGAAGCCTCTGTCGCGATTTCTAATCTCCATATTCTTGAAATATTCAAGATAGTCATATCTTCTCTCTGCTCGATCGCGAGATTTTACAAGGTCAGGAGTGAGAGTCCCGTTTTCTATGTGAACTTTAGCCAATTTATCAGTCAGATCAGAAATAATAAGATGGAGGCTTTTCTCGGTTTCTGCGAGAGAAATAAAAAGTTATTCAGAAAAATAAAATCATGCAAGAAATATAACACAGAAAATTAACAGAGATCAACAATTAAGGCATTCAAATGACTACCTTCTTTCTGCGAAGTTAAATTTTGAATTAATAATCAACAATTCTCCCATTGGTTCATAGCATCATCAAATGTTTCCCCAATTATACCCTTCAGGCGAGATTATATATTTTCTTCTTTGGAGAGGAGATACAAGTTTTCCTTTGCTAATAAAAAATAAGATTCTTCTAATTGGGAGTATTGATCTTGAAGCTTGCTGGCCTTTAAACTAAGATTTAACCTACCCTTGATAAGTTTATCCTTCTCAGCGGCAGATAATTCAGTTACTTCCTTGAGCTCATCTTTAAGAGAACGAAGAGATTGCTCTTGATTATCAGATAATCTTTGATGATTACTAAATTGTTGCGAGGAAATCGCCATCAAGCTTGAAAAACTATGTTTTTCTTGAGATAAAGTTCTATTTTCATCTGATAAAGATTTCGTCGCCAAATTAGCCTTGATTAACAAATATGAGAGGCGAGCAACCTCACTACTTAATAAATTATGGCTTTGCGATAATTGATTATTCTCATTAGTAAGATTATCTATTTGATCTATCGAGTATGTGTAGAGATTATGTAATCTATTATACTGGTCCATCCAAGAATCTTTTTCAACACGAGCTTCTTCAGCGATAGACTCAAATTTAAGTCTCTTCATGAATCGATTCTAATTTAAAACTAAATGTACGAACCAAAAATTTAAAAAGGAAATTTGAGTACAGAGAAAATAAAAATTTGTTAGAACATAAAAACCAGAGACAGAGGCAGGAAAATTATACTTTTTAACTCATTATTCTTGCTGCGAAGATTCTCGCAGTCAAGTGAAGAATTGCGAAGCTTTTGATAGAGAATGTCACATTCTTAAGTCCTAGCTTGGAGATTTCTTTTAAGTGATTCAACTTCACTTTCTAAAGCTGATTGTGAAGCCATTTGGTTAGAACCAAGATACTTACATAAAACCTCGCAGACGTCCTGCTTGACGGGGTCAGTAGAATACCTTTTAGCCTCATTCAAGACATCAAACAAGATTTTAAAAGCAACATCCACTCCTATCGAAGTTTCCTTAGAAGAATAAGAAGGTGCAGATGGTGAAATAATGACAGTAGAAAGATGGAGGTTTTGATTGCATCGCCAGAAGGAGGAGTATTTGGAAAGGTAACAGTTGAAGGTAATAAAGGGATGGAAGGAGTTTCATTGATAGTAACTTTGGGAGTATTAGTGGCGATAGTCTCGCAAAAATAAGAAGGAGGTTTCATTTGAAAGGTTGTGGGAATAACTCTCGCAGATGTCAGCTTGGGAATAGTAATGTTAGCCTCAAGAGTTTTAACTTGGAGAGATTTTTTGTGAGGATTAGCAATACTTTCGTCTTCCTGCGAATAATAACTTAGATAAGAAACAGAGGCAACAATATTGTTATTAAGAAAAAGTAAATGTTTCTTACTACCTTATGACTCGCAGGATTCCTTCTCTTGTGAGCTAATTGTTTGAGAAGATTAGGGTTTTGGGTTGCAGACTGGGTGTTAGGGGGAGTTCCGCTGAATAGAAGATATAATGGAGAAGAATCAAATAGAAAAGTTTAATAATATAGTTGCAGGATTTCCCACACTACACCCTTGTTAAGATCTTGCTATAATCAACTCACAATTGAAGATGAAAAACGACACTTTATTATTTTGTTCTCAGAAATGTTTACAGAAATGGAAGAATTCAAGATTACAACTATTTTCTTGAAGTTTCTCTCTCCTCAAGACTTTCTTAACTCTCAAAAATACATCATCCTTTTCTGGACACATTGGGTCTATATTTATAGGGTAGTTACATAGTGGATGACAGCTAAGTTTTATTTTTATTTCGGGTTGATTCTGCGATTGTACCACGATAGTTACAATGTTAAATCTCGCAAGTTTTGTAACCATCGCAGAACAAACATACTTTTCTCAAGTTTTCTTCAATCGTCAGTTATTACATCACTATTTTAAAGGCTTTTGTGACACTCGTGAAGTGTAGTATAAGATCTTGCGTTGATGCTCGCTGGGAAGTTTTGTTAATATCGCAGAGAATAGATGTAGCGATATTCTGGTCATACATCTTGCCTCTTATCATGTCTTTTCTGCGAAGAAGAGAAGATCATGAGAACTTTAAAATGCCGCAACTACTTATCTCTTCATTAATCTTTCTTCTGACGCGTTTTTTTATCCTTCGCCAGCTGTTTTTCACATATTCTCTCTTCTAATGAATTTACGACACGTTCTCTCTAACCACTGCGATCTGAACGTTCATGTCTTTTCTTAACATTTATTGCATTCACCTTCTTCGAGAAATTTCTTCTTCTATAAATACTTCTTTCATTCTTTTCTTTTCCTCTTTTACTTTCTTCTTCTTTCTCTCAGTAATTTCTCTGCAAGTTTACTGTTCTTTCGTAAATTGCGTGTCTGTTATCGCTGTGATTTTTTTTTTATTTTCCAACCTTCTCTTTCATTCCCATACTTAAAAATGGTTGCCGCTGGTGCTAAAAATTTGATTTCTTTTAGTGAGATGCAAGAAAAACTCAAAAACAAAGGTTTCACTTTATCTACAATTCCAAATCAGAGCCCTAAATCCGAACTTTCTCTCAGATTATTCACTGATTATCAATGCTCTCGTGAGAAAATTATAGTATCGCTAGGTCAACTTGAAGCTGGTATTCTCATTCCCCTCTATGATCCAGAACTTCCACTATTTTATGAAATAATTTCTGACGAGAGATTCTCGCGAGCGATATATCAATTGGGTGGAGATTGTATTCGATTACTGCTTGAATATGATTTTCGCGGTGCTGACAAAGGATCTCACTACCCTGAAGCTGCGAAGAATCCTCAATTTAAAGATGTTCCTATTGTCTCTGCAGATTATACTGTTGACAACTTCTTTGAAAATTATAAAATAGTCCCTATGAAGAGGGATAACACTTGCTGGGGTGTTCGCTTGAAGAAAGAAAAGATCACTGATGATAAAGCTCTTATGCTAGATATTGATTGGCATACACCTACTAATCAAGGCCCTCGCCATTCCAGTGATGATAAGTGGTTCATTTTTCCATTATATCTTGAGGGTCCTTATATTTCAGGTTCTCGCGCATTACCCGCGAATCTTTCAAAAATATCAACCTTGGGTTTTCATCTGGCCTGGAAGAACTAAAGAGGTATGTTCTCTCCGATCTTTGGTATAATCATTATTCACTATCTTCCCCACATTTTTGCTAATTACTTCAATCTTTTCCAGATTGACAGAATGAAACTCAGCTACCAGGCTTTGAGGAAACTGATAGGAAACGTCCTCAATGCCTAGGACTAATCCTACGGTAAGGTTGGGCTGTCCAAAGTTTGGGTCATAACCTTTAAGGTCAAGTTAGGAAAGTTGTCTTTCCCCTGTGTTAGTAAGTTAAATTCTGCAATTTCCTTTCTTAAGTTGCGTCTATTTTTAGTACCATGAGTCTGTATAAATATCTGGGGTCTGTTGATCTAAATACATAGAAGAATTTTGATATAGTTTATCCTATAAACTTATTTTTTTACGACTTGCTTCTGCCTATCTCTTGATAAGAATCTTCCAGGTTCTTATCAATTGGTATCAGAGCTGGTTCGTCCTGTTTATGATCAAATACCATTACACACGAAAACAAAAGAAGGAGACGGAGAAACAACTCAAGGATTTAGAAGAGAAATTGAACGCTTTGGAGGTTCAAGTTTCTGAATCAAAAAAGGAATATCGGCCAACTGTTAGGCTTGTGCTGCAACAGTTTGATGGAAAAGATCCAGAAACTTGGTTGAATAAGGCTGAAACCTATTTTGAGTATTATAAAATATGTGATGAAGAAAAGGTAACGTTGGCAAGCTTCCATCTTGACGGAAGAGCAGCACAGTGGTACCAATGGGTACAAGATTACATGGTGGATATGTCGTGGAAACAATTTCATGCAGGATTGTTAAAAAGATTTGGGAGTACCGGCCTAGAATATTATGCAGCTAAACTATCAAAACTTAGGAAAAGCAGTTGCGGTAACTTTGAAGATTTTCGTGAGGAGTTTGAATGATTATCTAATCCGGTAAAGGGATTTCCTGAAAGTTATCTTATAAGCTGTTTTATTAGTGGGCTTAATGAAGAAGTTAGTCTGGAAACACTTTCATTTAATCCAACTACATTACTACAAGCTATTAACACTGTACGATTACAAGATGCAAAAGTTTCCTTGAAACGTCAAATTGCTAGAAATAGTAATCGACCAACGGTACCAGCTAATGTTAATACTCAAACAAAGGTATCACCAAGTTTCCCTCCTTCTAAAAGATTGTCTCAAGCTGAAACAGATGAAAAGAGAAAACTACAATTATGTTATTACTGCAATGACAAGTGGTTTAGAGGACATAGATGTAAACCTAAAACTAGTTTTCTAATTGAGGGAGAAGAAGAACAAGGCGAAGATGGCGTCGATCCAACATCCAGTGGAGAAGAAGAAGAGCAATTCTGAGAAGAAGAGATTGGTGAGATATCTGTTCATGCATTAGTAGGGTCTCGAACACCTCAAACTATGAGAGTAACGGGAGCTATAAAGAAAGAAAAGGTAACAATTTTGATTGATTCTGGCAGCACCCATAGCTTTATTGATCCCATAATTTCAAAGAAATTAGGAATGGAAATATTAAGTGATGAGAGCTTTGAAGTGATGGTTGCAAATGGAACGCGAGTACCATGCTTAGGCAGATGTCCAAGTTTGGGATTCGAATTACATAATTACAAATTTGTGAGTGATTTTCATGTACTATCGTTGGGAGGATGTGATGTTGTTTTGGGTGCACAATGGTTGGAAACTTTGGGTCCAATTAGTTGGGACTTTAAGAAGCTCACAATGGAATTTACTGTGGATGATAGAGTCATTCGATTAATAGGTGAGATAAATCATAAACCACAGATAGCTACAAGTCATGCAATGCAGCGCCTGGTAAGAAGTGGAGCTCCTAGCTATGTCTGTTACATACGACAAGCGCAACAACCACAAACCAAAGGGTCTGAAATTCCACCTGATATTTGCAAAATTATAGAGGACTTCAAGGAAGTATCTTCAACCCCAACTATTTTACCACCTTCAAGAACGCATGATCATAAAATTCTATTACTGCCAAATAGCACACCAGTCAATGTGCGACCATACAGGTATGCTCACTATCACAAAAATGAAATTGAAAATTGTGTCAAGGAATTATTGGATACTGGGTTAATACGCCCAAGTACCAGTCCTTTCTATTCACCTGTATTGTTGGTGAAAAAGAAAGATGGATCATGGTGGATGTGTATAGACTATAGAGCATTAAATCGTGTTACTGTGAAGGATAAATTTCCTATACCGGTAATTGATGAGTTTCTAGATGAACTACATGGAGCTTGTTTCTTCTCGAAGTTGGATTTACGTGCAGGTTATCACCAAATTCGAATTCATGAAGATGACATACCCAAGACGGCATTCAGAACCCGTGATGGGCACTACGAGTTCCTAGTGATGCCGTTCGGACATACGAATGCTCCTTCTACATTCCAACATTTGATGAATGACATATTTCGAAACCAGCTCCGTAAGTCTGTTTTGGTATTCTTTGATGATATATTAATTTATAGAAGGACATGGGATGATCACTTGTTACACCTATGAGTTGTTTTTTAGATATTACAATCCTAGAAGATGGTGGTGAAATTGAGCAAATGTTCTTTTGGAAAAGAAGAAGTTGAATATCTTGGGCATGTAATAAACCGCGAAGGAGTAGCTGCCGATCCATCGAAGATACAATGCATGAAAGAATGGTCAACACCTACTACCGTCAAATCACTAAGAGGTTTTCTGGGTTTGATAGGATATTATAGAAAATTCATAAGAGATTACGGAAAAATTGCTTCGCCACTAACAAAATTACTTAAAAAAGATGGTTTTAAGTGGTCCAATGAAGCCAATGAAGCATTTATCTCCCTCAAGGAAGCCATGACTTCATATCCTGTATTAGCACTACCTAATTTCTCCAAAACTTTTGTAATTGAAAGTGATGCTAGTGTAAGAGGTATTGGAGATGTTTTAATGCAAGAAAAGCGTCCAATTGCGTTCATTAGTAAGGCACTTGGTCCTAAACACTTGGGTCTGTCAACATATGAAAAGGAACTACTTGCAATCATTCATGAAGTTACCAAATGGAGGCCATATTTGGTTGGACGTAGGTTTTTGGTACGAACAGATCAGCAAAGTTTGAGATATTTCTTGGAATCCAAGGCCACTACACCTTCTCAGCAAAAGTGGCTAACCAAATTGCTAGGATATGACTATGAAATTGTTTACAAAAAGGGAATCAAAAATCAAGCCGCTGATGCATTATCTCGAATGTATGATGATACGTGCACATTACAAGCTATATCTTATGTACATTGTTCATGGATGGATGAACTCAAACGGGATCTTAAGATTGATCCTTGGGTAATTGAGAAGATACAAAAGTTGGATCAAAGTAGTTTCAGTACCAAGAATTTTTCTGAAGATAATGGTTTACTGAAATATCGGCAGAACCAATTAGTTGTCAGTCCATCGTCCAAATGGAAGGATATTCTTATGAAAGAATTTCATTCATCACCAGCTGCTGGTCATTCAGGTTACTTAAAGACTATTCAGAGATTAAATAGATTATTTTATTGGCCTGGAATGAGACAAGATGTGAAGGATTTTATTGATGGGTGTGATATATGTCAGAGGAATAAGTATAGCACACTATCACCGTCTGGATTGTTAGAACCCCTTCAAACACCCACTACAGTTTGGTCTGACATATCCATGGACTTCATTGACGGGTTGCCAAATTCTCATGGTAAGACTATCATATTAGTGGTGGTTGACAGATTCACCAAATACGCTCACTTCATAGCCTTAAAGCATCCTTACACAGCTGCTACTGTTGCTCAACAATTTATGAATTTTGTGGTTAAGCTCCATGGTTTTCCAAAAACCATTGTATCGGATAGACATGCTGTTTTCACAAGTCGATTTTGGCAAGAGTTGTTCAAATTGCAAGGCACTCAACTCAAACTCAGTTCTTCGTATCATCCTCAAACCGATGGGCAAACTGAAGTGGTTAATCGGTGTTTAGAGGCATATTTGAGATGTTTCATTAATGATAAACCAAAGACGTGGACTTTATGGTTATCATGGGTAGAATATTGGTATAACACGACTTATCATACTTCGACAAAAGTTACACCATTTGAAGCACTCTATGGGATACCACCTCCTGCTATTAACAACTATGTTCCTGGAGAAGCAAGCAGCACCAATTTGGATGAATCTATTATACAACGAAATCAAATATTAGCTTATTTGAAGGAGAATTTGCAGGTAGCAAGAGAACGAATGAAACAATATGCTGACAGAAAGAGCATTGAAATCGAGTTTCAAGAAGGAGAATTTGTGTATTTAAAACTTCAACCATATCGTCAATCTTCGACTGTCCGCAGGCCTTCTCAAAAGCTGTCATCACGTTTCTTTGGTCCATACAAGATTCTTGAGCGCATTGGAAAAGTGGCTTATAGGTTGGAACTACCGGTAGGATCGAAAATACATCCTGTTTTTTCATGTATCAAACTTAAAGAAGGCTGTATTACCGAACTATGAAGTGTCCAAGGAGCTTCCTGTTGAAGTTGATGAAGAACCATTATCATCTCTGTTAATGTTATCCATAATTCTTGAGGACAAGAATGCTCTTAAGGGGGTAGGATTGATAGGAAACGTCCTCAATGCCTAGGACTAATCCTACGGCAAGGTTGGGCTGTCCAAAGTTTGGGTCATAACCTTTAAGGTCAAGTTAGGAAAGTTGTCTTTCCACTGTTTCAGTAAGTTAAATTCTGAAATTTCCTTTCTTAAGTTACGTCTATTTTTAGTACCATGAGTCTGTATAAATATCTGGGGTCTGTTGATCTAAAGACATAGAAGAATTTTGATATAGTTTATCCTATAAACTTATTTTTTTACGACTTGCTTCTGCCTATCTCTTGATAAGAATCTTCCAGGTTCTTATCAGAAACCCAGCACTTTCTTAGCTCTTAAATCCTTCACAGATGAAGTAAGAAATATCGTTTTATTAGTTTTAACAATATATTGTAGCCCCTATTTCTTATCTTTATCTGTGCTCTCAGGAGATTGAAGAACTAGAACCAATAAAACCCGCGAGAACTAAGGAGAAATCTTTAAAGGATAAATCTACTGTTCCCCCCAAAGGGAAGTCTTCTGCCTCTCGCGGTGAAGAATCTGGCGATCCTCCCTTGAAGAAAAGTAAAACCCGTCCTTCTTCTTCTTCAACTCCTAAACCCATTCCAGAAAATCCAAGTGTTGATTTGGATAAGGAAAATAATGATGAGGATTTCAATGATAATAGCTTCCCTTCTATAAAGAATTCTTCTTCTTCTGATTCTTCGATGGCTCATT
Source organism: Papaver bracteatum (assembly GCA_023529315.1). Lineage (NCBI taxonomy): Eukaryota > Viridiplantae > Streptophyta > Magnoliopsida > Ranunculales > Papaveraceae > Papaver > Papaver bracteatum. The sequence continues at coordinate 3,936,018 of JAJJWX010000603.1, forward strand.
TATCCAAAAAATTTGACAAGAATATGTTTGGTATCCCAAATGAGTATGGAGATGAAGCTATTAATGAAATATCCCAGTCCCTCGCCAAAGTCTGCGATGCTCCCATACTAGCTGACAGTGATTCCCTTCAAGGGGTTTCAAGATCGCTGAATCCAAGTCTCTTAAATTCACTTGGAAGCCTGGTATGTTTCTACTTGTTCATCCTATTTATGTATCTATTGATATTTTTGTCAGACATTGATTTATATAATTCTATCGCAGGTTGGAAGAGCCACTTTTGTTGTTGCTTCTGATTTAGACAATAGGCATATCATTTATGAAAATAAAGCTGCTAATCTTCTCCAAGATAAAGAAAAACTAGAAGTTAAAGTTATTGAGCTTCGCAGGAAAAATAAGCAGATGGAGACTGAAGTTTCAGTTGACAATCAAAAAATCTCTGATCTTGATAAAGCTAATCAACAACTTTATGGTATGATTTATTTCTTTTCTCTTTTAATTCTTCTCACCCTATCACAGCTTATTCAGGCAACCATTTTTGCAGATATTTATGGTCTTACTGACGAGGCTACATTCTTCCAATCCTTTCCTGAACCTGTAGATGATAATACCCTTCTTGCTTTCCTTAATAGTTCTTTAAGTAACTTCTTAGATGATAGGATTAGATCTCTCTCTCTCTCTCTTGATGAACTTAAATCCAAACTTAATCTCTTAAAAATTGATCATAGGTTCAATTTAAATTTAACCAACAAGTTTAAGAACCTTTATCTTAGTTCAAAGGAAGAAGTGAATAGATTAAGAAAAAGGAATAGTGATCTTATTGATGAGAAGGATCTTGTTGTTAAAAACGGCTCCAAGGCTCTAGCAAACTTTCATAAAACTCTTCTTAATTTTCAAACGGAAAGAGATAAACTTATCCGCGAGAATGAAGATCTTCTTGCGAGGGAAACTCAAGTTCGATCTCGTCTCCTTATTAATAGCGATGATGAGTTTGCTTGGGCTGCGAAGATTCTTGATAATGCCAGAAATGATTTAGGTGTAAGTGTTAGTCTGCGTGCTGATCAAGCGGCTTTAATTAAAGACATGATTTCTGAAAGAGAAGGTTATCACTCTTATGATTTCACTGAATTATTTCCTAATTGAATCATATTTATATGTATTAACTTTGTTATCATTTGCTCGTAGCATCCGAAAAGAACTATCGTAAAAGATTTGATGAGTTAGAAGAAGAGAAAAGCCAACTCGCTGGAAATCTATCTTCTCGCAATGAAAAGTATTCTAGATTGAAGGAAAAATTGAAAATCTCATCTTCAAATTTTAGTAATGCCCTTCTCCGTGTTCGTAATGACGCTATTAAACTAGTCTGTGATGATCATGGTATTCCTCATTCTACATACCCCGATCTTGCAAAGGAAGATAAATCTGACGTAGATAGAGATAATAATGATAATGATGAAGAAGAAGAAGAGAAATCTGGTAATGAAGAAAAATCTGAAAAAGAAAAGAGCTCTGATGAAGGTGGTGATGGATCTACTTAGTCTTGTTTCTTCTCTTTTTGTTCATTGTAAATTTTGTACATTTATTTTTTGCTTCTCTAACATCGCTGCGAGCTTCTCCAACTTGATGTGTAAACTTCTTTTGCTTTTATCTGTATGAATTAGAAAACAATTCTTTTTTTTACAACATAATCAATCAATCATAATTATTATCCTTGTATCATCTATGCAATTTTATTATATGATGGATGAATAATAATTTCATCATTCTATGCATTCCCATACTTGCCTCTATTATTCATCTGCAATATGAAAAAATTGAGTAGAGATTAGATATTAGTTGTGAATAAAATTAAATTTTCCTCAATATCGGCGAGCATTATCGCAATAACCTTATGGTCGTATTATGCCTTCCTAATTAAAGGTTTTATTTTGCCATATTTTTTTCTTTCTGCGACAAAATCGCAGGGCGTCTTTACATTTGCATGTATTGACCCATTGATCTTGTCTTATCAATATTTTTTCAACATCTCTGCGACAATATGATAAGTATAAACTCTCTTGGAAGAATTAAACCTTATGACATTTCCGTCTTGCGATGAAATCGCGGGACGTATTTACACTTTCATGTAAAAACCCATTGATCTCATCTTAACTTTTTCTCTTTTGGCTTGTTACCTTTGTATAACTTTCGTCACGCGACAATATGATAGGCCTAAATGTTCTTGCGATCATAAAGCCCCATGACATTGCCGTCTTTAGACACTTATCAGCTCCCTAATGGAGGGTGCCACCCTTATCTTCCCCCTGGTTGCCCCTTCAAGGAGGGCACATCGGCCATACAAGACTAGCTCCTCCCATCCAGATTTACCAACAACCAACTGTTTTTGCAGCCTCTTGTCCTTTATGCCTATATGGATTATAGTTATAAGACTGCACCCTAAGTAGGGTTTTCTCCAGGCCAAGTGCATCATAGCCAAGACTTACCAAGAATGGCCAGGGTAGTTTCATACGCCCCGGGCACCCTTGGCTCAACTGTGTATCTCAGCGCCTTGGTCATACTTTGCACTTCTTAGAAGAGATTCTCAGTCGTCCAACCAGGGTATAACCTTATATAGTTTGAAATCCAAGATCTCTCTCCTGGATAGGTTTTCTTTAACCCCAACATCTTCATGACTCAGGTTCCAGCAGCGGTATAACCTAATCACTAAGTCATGTAAAGAGATACCCCCTTATATGATGCACTATTAGGTCTTACATTTGCCTCTTGCGAAATTGTATCCGCGAACTAAGGTGCACGCCATAAAGGTTCGTCACATTCTATTAATCTCTGCGAAATTTTATTCGCGTTTCTCACGAGTATTGTAACTCTGATAAAATTTCATTTCTTTGATTTTCTTGTAAAATTTTGGAATTCTTTCAAACAAAGTACTCTTTTCAATTGCATTTTTTTCAAACAAATTTTGCGTAAGATTTTTTTTAAATTTCATCATTTTACCTTTCTACTTACTATCTTCTGGTTCTGCTTTTCTGTTACGTTTATCTGCGAGCTGCTCGCCATTATCTTCCTCTCGCTGCTCTATTGAATCAATCATAAATCTTTCACATGTCTGTCGTTGCTTGATGTTGTACTTCCAATTGCTTTTCTTCTCAGCTCTTTCCTCGCAAGATTTTATATCAATCTCATAACATTTCTTGCTTTCTCCCCAATCTCCCTTAATAACTCCAACACCATTAGGATAAGGAAATTTAACACACTGGTGGAAAGTAGATGCTACACCTAATATCCCATGTAGCCAAGGTCGACCAATCAGGGCATTATAAGGTGATTCAATGTCAACAACACAGAACAAGATCTTGGAAGTTATCCCTTTCAATGGAATCCGGATTTCAATTTCCCCTTTGGGTTTATTGGCAGTGCCATTAAAATCATAGATTTTATATGTTGATGGAATTATATCTTTTTCTATTCCACCCATGGTCTTATAGGTATGATGAAATAGTATGTCATCTGAGCTGCATGTGTCTATTAGAACTCTATTGATAGCCCAAGAATATTCATTTTCATCATCATTTTCTTCATCTTCTTTTTCTATTTGCTTTGGATTTATCTCTAATCTTACCACCAATGGATTATCATGCTGCTCGCCAGGTTCTGGTACTTCTTGTACAATGAAAGATATAATTTGTTTCTGCCATTCTTCTAATGGCGAGGCTCTCGCGATATTCATTATCTCTCTTCCATCTGTGTCTCTCGCGAAGACTCTGCTTAGGACATTATCATGGAAATCCTCTATAGTTCTGTGTGAATGTACAATGGAATTACAAAACAAATTCTTTGCTTTAGCCCCAACTTCTATTATGAATGATTCTGCTCCTTTTACAGTATTTACCCTGTGAATTTCTGGTGCTGGAGGCAATCGCTGAGATTGTGGATGTCCTACTAAAAAGTGGTTTAGCTTTCCTTGGTAGATCATCCTTAAAATTATTCTCTTGACATTCCTGCAATCATTTACTGTGTGACCATGAAAGTGATGGTAAGGACAAAATTTTTGACTACGATTATTAGGATGTGGTTCTTTTCCCATATTCCATGGTGATGGTATATTTTCCATCAAAATGATAGCTTCCCAAATTTTTTCTATACTAGCATTTAGAGGCGGCATCTTAATTTCTTCCCATATTATCTTCTGGTTACCTTGGCTTCTGAAATTGTTTTGCCTCTGTCCACCATAAGTTTCTTGCGGCTGATCAAGCCTTTGAATCTTATTATTCCCACCGCGATTGTAATAATTCTTCTCCATTTCATATTCTTCTTGATCTCGACTGCCTATAGCTACCAACTTCTGTTGGTTATCAGTCTCCACTTTCTCTTGTTGTGCGTGCGAGCTGCTCGCCACATTTTTAATCATTTTAGGAAGTAAACTCCCATTTGCTTCTACTGAATTTGTATTCGCGATTGGATATGATTCCATCTCATTTTGTTTCTCCTCTAAAGCAATGTACTCTTCTTGTAGTTCTCGTAGTTCAATCATAGTGATTGTATTCTTGAATCTGAAAATTTGTATGTACAGCAGATTGGTCGCGAACATTGCATTGATATAAGACAAGATAAGATATATCTCGTCTACTCTTCCTGCCATCTCACTGCACATTGTCTTCCATCTTATGGTTAAATGTTTCAGACTCTCGCCAACCCTCTGTTTTAATCCAAACACATCTTCAATACCTGGCCACGATGAATTGTTGCTTATATATGCTCCCAGAAATGTATCTTGTAAATGATCAAAAGAAGTTATAGTATTTTTTGGCAATCCCTCAAACCATTTTAGCGCCTCGCCAGTTAAGCTAGATGCAAAATACTTGCACAATACAGCATCATGATTCTCCCATTGCAGCATACACCTAACATAAGCCTTAACATGTTGTACAACACAGGTAGTTCCATTAAAAATGCTGGTTAATGCTGGTAAGTTGCACTTTGGATGTATTCCTCTTAATTGTACTTCTTGGGTGAACGGAGTTCTTGCAGCTTCTTCAATAGCTTCATCAAGTTTCCTTCTACCTCATTCTCTTCTGTTATTTATTATTCCCCTCATTTCTGCTAATTCTCTTAAAATTTGCTCATTCGCCGTCGAATTTGGTTCCATCGGTCTTTTTAATGCAGCTTCCCTTATCCTGCGTTCATGTACCTCTTGTCTTGCGAGATTTTGTGTTTCTTCATCTACACCCACATTCCTTCTTCTGCGATCTCCTGCTTCACCTTCTTATTGCAATCGCAGCTGTACTTCTCTGCGAATTTCTTCATTTCTCATCATTTATCTTCGCTGTCTTTCTATTCTCCTTTGTATTCTATCATACTCTTCCTGAATATTATTATTATAACGATTTTGTGTACGTCTCCTTTCTCGATTTTCATGGTTATTCTGTCGTACTGCCTCTTGGAATTCTTGTTCTTCTACCTCTGCCCTTAATATTTCTCTCTCGCGAGCTAGTCGTGCTTGTTCAGCATAATGTCTCTTAATTTCTTCCTCAATTATTCTTCAATTTCTTTGGATCTCTCGCCCATGTAATATCCTCCTACCTTCTTCTGGATTATCTTCATCATTTTGGTTGTCTCTTCCCTCTTGATTTTTGTTGTTAAATCTATTATCCAAATTTTCGCCATGCGGATCATGACGATCTTCTATTACCTCTTCTTCTCTATGACGTTGTTCTTCATTTGGATTTTGCATTTCCTCGTGGATATTTCCTCTAGCATTTCTTATTGGAGAATTTTTCCTTAATTCTTCTCTTAATGATCTTGAATTCGATCTAATAGTACTTCTTAATCTTCTATTTTGTAACCTCGAATTCTCCATTCTCAACTCGTGATTTTGTCTTGTTAAATTTGCACGCTCTTCCGCCTCTAATCTTCTTTCCTATTGTATTCTTTGTCTTGGATCATCTGCTATTTCATTTTTGCCTTCTCCATGAATTAATCCTTCAACCACTCCTTGATTTCTTTCTTCTCTTCTTCCGTCTCTTAATTGTTGATCTTCTATATCTTCCATCGAATCCGATCTCCAAGTATGCACACTCACTCTATCATAATCCACATTTCTATTTTGTATTGGTGTTTGTTGATTAGGTTGTGGAATTTGATCTTCTCCTTCAATCCTTATTCTATTTCTTCTTATTCTTATCCTTGAAGATTCTCCTAATTCATTTGTTTCTTCTCCTGTAAGTCTTTTACTCCTCCTTACAGTTGTTGGTGGTTCTGATGTATTTCTTCTTCTTCTAGCCATTTTTTCAACTCTAACAATTTCTTCAAATCTTCAAATTATAATTAGAAATTTTTTTAGCTTGATTCTCCCTGTTTCGGGCGCCAAAATGTAGTTGCAGGATTTCCCACACCACACCCTTGTTAAGATCTTGCTATAATCAACTCACAATTGAAGATGAAAAACGACACTTTATTATTTTGTTCTCAGAAATATTTACAGAAATGGAAGAATTCAAGATTACAACTATTCTCTTGAAGTTTCTCTCTCCTCAAGACTTTTTTAACTCTCAAAAATACATCATCCTTTTCTGGACACATTGGGTCTATATTTATAGGGTAGTTACATAGTGGATGACAGCTAAGTTTTCCTCTTATTTCGGGTTGATTCTGCGATTGTACCGCGATAGTTACAATGTTAAATCTCGCAAGTTTTGTAACCATCGCAGAACAAACATACTTTTCTCAAGTTTTCTTCAATCGTCAATTATTACGTCACTCTTTTGAAGGCTTTTGTGACACTCATGAAGTGTAGTCGAAGATCTTGCGTTAATGCTCGCTGGGAAGTGTTGTTAATATCGCAGAGAATAGATGTAGTGATATTCTGGTCCTACAAATAAAATATGAGTAAACATGATTCAAGTAAGCAAAATGGAATTTAGTAACATCAAAAAAAAAACACATATCTTGAAGATTCCATTAAAGCAGTAGCAGGTAGATATAAAGAAGAGGAAAAATTGCAGATTGGAAAATTTTGTAGAGGATGAAGAAACGAAGAAGATAGAAGAGTAAAAGAAGAAAATTAGTTATGTAACCAAAGTCTACATTTTATAAGCAAAAGGAGATGACCTATTGAGGAGTGACGTGTCGGTGAAAATAGGAATTTACAACACGTGTAGACGGTTAAGCTAAATTCACGGAGTTTTGTCGAGAAGAAAATATGGAAAGATAGGGGGCTGCGACCATTATGAAGAATTGGAGATTCTCATATCCCCTCCACTTCGCGAAGAAGACATGAGAAGAGGAAATATGTAGGACCATAATAACTCCATGACAGTATTCTTGTGAGATTAACAACACTCCTGCGATCATCACCGCGAGTGTCATAGAAATAACTTAAAGAATGCTTCAAAGAATGACGCAATAGCTGACGATTGAAGAAACACGAGAAGAGCATGATTATCTGCGATGGTTAGAATTCTTGCGAGAATTGACATTATAACTACCGCGAGATCATTGCAAGACAAACCCGAAATTAAAGGAAAGCTTAGCTGTCATCCATTATGTAACTACCATATATAAAGAGACCCAGTATGTCCAGAGAGAGGGGAATGTATTTTTGAGGGTTGAGAAATTCTTGAGGAGAGAGAAACAAAAGAGCGGTTGTATTTTTAATCTACTTCCATTATTTGTAAACTTTTCTGAGAATCAAATAATAAAGTGTTGTTCTAATCATCAAATATGTGTTAATTACGGTAAGATCTTATCAAGGGTGTAGTGTAGGATTTCCTGCAACTACAGCTGCAAAGATTCTTGACAATGCCAGAGCTAACTTAGGTGTAGATGTTAGTCTTCATGTTGAACAAGTGGCCTTAATTAAAGACATGATTTCTGAAAGAGAAGGTTGTTAATTATTTTTCCTTTTTAATTTCTTGTCTTTTATAGTTTTTTGCAAAATTTCCAACTTTTTATTATATACTCGCAGGAGATGAGAAGAGATACTCTGAAAGAATTTGAGAACTTGAAGCTGATAAGAATCAACTCGCAAAGACTCTTGTTGCTCGTAGTGAGAAATATTCAAAATTGAAGACCCAATTAAAGATTTTTGCTACCAATTTTAGTAATCTCCTTGTTGGTGTTCGCAATGATTCTGCCAAGAAGGTATGCGATGATCACAACTTTCCTCACTCTTTGTATCCTTTCCTCGCGGAAGAAGTTCCAAAAAACACTCCAAATCTTGTTATCTCTGACAGTGAAGCTAAAGAATCTGGCGGAGATGAAGGATACAACGAAGATGACGGTGAAGACAAAGAAGAAGAAAAATCTGGCGAGGATGATGATGGATCTAACTAGTTTTTGTTTCCTCTTTTTAATCTCCTTGTAATATTTGTACATCTCCTTCTACTTGTGATATTACTGCAAGGTTCCTTGATATATAAATTTCTTTTGCTTCTATGGTTAATAAACAATTCTTTTTTGCAATATGGTTAATCAACATGATTATTAATTTTTATCCATCTGCGTAAATCTTTCATATAAATATGAATAATAATCTTATCATTCCGTTCATTCCCATACTTGCCTCAGTTATTCATCTGCAATATGAAAGATTGAGCAGATTAATGTTGAATAAAATCTATTTGTATACTTTGTCTCAACTTCTGCATAAATATCGCAGGTCATGTCTGTATAATTTTATGATCTCTTGTGGTCTTATTTTTCCTTCATAGTTAAAGGTCTTATTTAGCCACTTTTTTTGTTTCTGCGACAAAATCGCAGGACGTCTTTAAACTTACATGTATTGACTTATTGATCTTGCCTTATCCGCATTTTTGTCAATTTCTCTGCGACAATATGACAAGTCTAAGCTCTCTTGCGAGAACAAAGCCTTATGAAATTGTCGTCTTGCGATGAAATCGCAGGACGTCTTTACACTTTCATGTTAAAACCCATTGATATCATCTTAAATTTTTCTCATGGATTACTGCCTCTATATAATATTTTTCACGCGACAATATGGCAGGCCTAAATGTTCTTGCGATCATAAATCCCCATGACATTGCCATATTTAGACACTTATCATCTCCCTAATGGAGGGTGCCGCCCTTATCTTCCCCCTGGTTTCCCCTTCAAAGAGGGCACATCGGCCATACAATACTAGCTCCTCCCATCCGGTCTTAACAACAACCAGTTGTTTTCGCAGCCTCTTGTCCTTTATACCTATATGGCTTATAGTTACAAGACTGCACCCTAAGTGGGGTTTTCTTCGGGCCGAGTGCATCATATCTAAGACTTGCCAAGAATGTCCAGGGTAGTTTCGTATGCCCCGGGCACTCTTGGCTCAACTGTGTACCTCGGTGCCTTGATCATACTCTGTACTCTTTAGGTGAGACCCTCGGTCATCCAACCAGGGTATAGCCTTATATAGTTGGAAATCTAAGGTACCTCTCCTGGATGGATTTTCAATAACCCCAATCTCCATGACTCAGGTTCCAGCAGCGGTATAACCTTATCCCTGAGCCATGCAAAGAGATACCCCCTTATATGACGCACTTTAGGTCTTACATTTGCCTCTTACGAAATTTTATTCGCGAACTAGGGTGTACGCCATAAAGGTTCGTCCCGTTCTTATATTTCTCTTGCGAGTATTGCAACTCTGATGAAATTTCTTTTCTTTGATCTTCTCTTTATTTGCATTTCAACTCTTGTATAATTTTTCAACTTCATCTTTTTTATTCAAACGAAATATTCTTTTGAGAAATTTTCTTCAACAAATCATTCATAAATTTCTTAAATTTCATCATTTTACCTTTTTACTTACTACTTTATGCTTATTCCCTTTTGTTGCGTTTTGTTATTTTCTCTCCATCTGCGAGACGCTCTCCATCTATTGTTTGCAGATCATGTTGATTTCGCAATGTTCCTTCCTCTCGCCACTCTATTGTATCAACCATCAGCTTATCACCTCTTTGTTTTTGCTTGATGTTATGTTTCCAGTTTCTGCTCTTTGCAGCCCTTTCCTCGCAAGATTCCATATCAATTTCATAGCATTTCTTCCCATCAACCCAGTCTCTCTTTAAAACTCCAACACCATTCGGATGAGGAAATTTAATACATTGGTGGAAAGTTGACGCCACGCCTAATATACCATGTAGCCAAGGTCGGCCAATCAGGGCATTATAAGGTGATTCAATATCCACAACACAGAATAGGATCTTGGAAGATAACCCCTTTAATGGAATTCGTATTGTAATTTCCCCTTTGGTCTTGTTGGAAGTACTGTTAAAACCATAGATCTTATATGTTGATGGTATCAAATCCTCGTCTCTCCTTCCCATGGTCTTGTAGGCATGATAAAACAAGATATCCACTGAACTTCCATTGTCAATTAGAACCCTGTTAATTGCCCAAGAATCTTCAACACCATCATCCTCATTTTCTTCATCTTCTTCTTCTATTTGTTTTGGATTTATTTCTAATCTTACCACCAGTGGGTTGTCATGCATCTCACAAGGATCTGGTACCTCTTGTGCAGTGAAAGAAATAGTTTTCTTTTGCCATTCCTCTAATGGCGAGACTCTCGCAATATTCATTATCTCTCTTCCATCCGCGTCTCTCGCGAAGACTATGCTCAGAACGTGTCGTGGAAATCCTCAATAGTCTTATATGAATGTATGATGGAATTACAGAACAAATTCTTCGCCTTGGCTCCAACCTCTATCACAAATTTTCTGCTCCTTTTACAGTATTCATTTTGCGAATATCTGGTGCTGGTGGTAACTGCTGAGATTGCGGATGTCCTGTTAGAAAATGTTTTAATTTTCCCTGATCAATCATCCTCAAAATTATTCTTTTTACATTCCTGCAATCGTTTATTGAGGGACAAAATTCCTGCAATCGTTTCTTTTTACATTCCTGCAATCGTTTCTTTCCCTGATCAATCTTTTTACATTCCCTGACCATGAAAATGATGGTAAGGACAAAATTCTTGATTTTGATTATTTAGATGTGGTTCTTTTCCCATATTCCGGGGTGACGGTATATTTTCCATCAAAATGATAACCTCCCAAATTTTTTCTATACTAGCATTTAGAGGGGGCATCTTAATTTCTTACCATATTATCTTCTGACTCCCTTGCCCTCTAAAATTATTTTTCCTTCGACCACCATAAGTATCTTGCGGCTGATCAAGTCTTTGAATTTTATTATTTCTACTGTGATTGTAATAATTCCTTTCCCGTTCATACTCCTCTTGATCTCGACTTCCCATGGCTACTAACTTCTGCTGGTTTTCAATCACCACTTTCTCTTGTTGTGACTGCGAGGTTCTCGCCACATTATTAATCATTTTAGGAAGTAAACTTCCATTTTCCTCTATTGAGATGGTGTTTGCGACTGGATATGATTCCATATCATTTTGTTTCTCCTCCAAAGCAATGTATTATTCTTGTAGTTCTCGCAACTCAGTCATTGTGATGGTATTTTTGACTCTGAAAACTTGAACATATAGCAGATTGGTTGCAAACATAGCATTAATGAAAGATAAAATGAGATATCTCTCATCCACTCTACCAGCCATTTCATTGCACATTGTTTTCCACCTTAATGTTAAGTGCTTCAGACTCTCGCCAACCATTTGTTTTAACCCGAACACATCTTCAATTCCTGGACGCGCAGAATTGTTACTTATGTATGCCCCTAAAAATTTGGTTTTTAGATGAGTGAAAGAAGTTATAGTATTCTTGGGTAAACCCTCAAACCATTTTAGTGCTTCGCTAGTTAAGCTTGACACGAAATATTTGCACAACACAACATCATGATTTTCCCACTGTAGCATACATCTCACATAAGCTTTGATGTGTTGAATGGCACATGTAGATCCATCAAAAATACTAGTTAATGCTGGCAAGTTGCATTTTGGGGGTATTCCTCCTAATTGTACTGCTTGAATGAATGGAGTTTTTGCAGCTTCTTCAATCGCCTCATCAAGTTGTCTTCTGCCTCCTTCTCTTCAATTATTTAACATTCCCCTCATTTCTGCTAATTCTCTTAAAACTTGTTCATTCCCAACTGAATTTTGCTCCATTAGTCTTTTCTGTGCAGATTCCATTCTCCTGCGTTCTTGCCTATCTTGTGTTGCGACATTTTGATTTCCATCTCCATTATCTTGTACTTTTCTTTCTCCTCTATTTTCTCTTACATTTATTTCGCGAATACGCACACCATTATATCTCTCATTTTCTCTTCTGCGATTTTCTTCTGCTCTCCTTTGCACCCTATCATATTCTTAGTTAATATTCCTATTATTGCGGTTCTGTTCACATCTTCTTTCTCGATTGTCATGATTATTCTAGCGAGTTGACTCTTGGAATTCTTGCTCTTCTACCTCTACTCTCAATCTTTCCCTCTCGTAGGCTAAGCGTGATTGTTCAGCGTAATGTCTCTCGATTTCTCTTTCAGTTATCTGTTGATTTCTTAGAGTTTTTCTTCCATGCAATATCATCCTTCCTTCCTCTTGATCTTCTTCACCATCTTGGTTATTTCGTGCCTGACGCTGTTTATTTTCCTGCCTTCTGTTGCTTTGTTGAATTTCACCTTGTGGTATGTAACGATATTCCCTTATTTCTCTCCTTTCATGACGTCCTCCATTTGGATCATGATTTTCTTCTTCAATATTTGTTATAGGTGATCTTCTTCTTATCTCACTTCTGATTGTTCTCGAACTTGATCTCGTTGTGCTTCTTGATCTTTTATTTTGTAACCTCATGTTTTCCATTCTCAATTTATGGTTTTGCCTTGCCAAATTTGCACGTTCTTCCGCCTCTAATCTCCTTTCCTCTTGTATTCTTTGTCTTAAAACCTCTACTGCTTCATTTTCATCATTTCCATGTATTAATCCTCCATTTACTTCTTGGTTTTCTTCCCTCTCGTCTTTCATCTCTTAATTGTCGATTTTCTGGTTCTTCTATTGAATCTGATCGCCAAGTATGTACGCTTACTCTATCATAATCCACAACTCTATCTTGCATTGGTGTTTGCTGATTTGGTTGTCGAACCTGATTTTCTCCATCATCCCTTGTTCTATTTCTTCTTGTTCTTACCCTTGAAGATTCTCCTATTTCATTTGTTTCTCCACCTGCAAGTCTTTTACTCCCCCTTACAGTTGTTGGTGGTTCTGATGTATTTCTTCTTCTTCTAGCCACTAATCTTAGTAAACTGTTGGATATTGTGTAAGATCTTTCACTAATAGTTCCAAATTTCTTCCAATCACAATGTCAATTTTTATCTTTTTCTTCAAATAATCATCAATTCATCCCTGTTTCGGACGCCAAAATGTAGTTGCAGGAAAACCTACACTACACCCTTCACAAGAATTCACAATAATCGACACATATTTGAAGATTAAAAATAACACTTTATTATTTGATTCTCAGAAATGTTTACAAGAAATGGAAGATATCAAGAATACAATCACTCTCTTGAATGTTCTCTCTCCTCAAAACTTTCTTAGCGTTCAAAAAAGCATCCCCCCTTTATGAACCTACCGGGCCTCTTTATATAGGATAATTACATAATGGATGACAGCTAATCTGTCCTTTAATTTCAGATCTGACTCGCGATCTTATCGTAGCAGTGATAACGCTAACTATTGCAGATGATATAACCCTCGCAGAATGGTCACACTCTTCTCATGTTTCAGCTATCGTCATCTGTTACGTCATTTCTTTGAGTTATTTTGTGACACTCGCAGTGTGTTATTGAAGAGATCGCAGAACTATCGCTGTAAATCTCGCATGAGTATTGTTGTGGCGATATTCTAATCCTACACTACCAGCCATTTCACTGCACATTATTTTCCACCTTAATGTCAAATGCTTCAAACTCTCACCAACCCTCTGTTTTAATCCAAATACATCTTCAATTCCAGGTCGTGAAGAATTGTTACTTATGTATGCCCCCAGGAATGTAGTTTGTAAATGAATAAAAGATGTTATGGTAATCTTGGGTAAACCTTCAAACCACTTTAGCGCCTCGCCAGTTAAGCTTGATGCAAAATATTTACATAACACAGCATCATGGTTCTCCCATTGTAGCATACACCTACCATAGGCTTTGATATGTTGAATGGCACATGTAGTTCTATCAAAAATACTGGTTAACGCTGGTAAATTGCATTTTGGGGGTATTCCTCCTAATTATACTGCTTGAGTAAATGGAGTTTTTGCTGCTTCTTCAATGGCATCATCAAGTTGTCTCCTGCCTCCTTCTCTTCTACTGTTTAACATTCCCCTCATTTCTGATAATTCTCTTAAAATCTGTTCGTTCCCAGCTAAACTTTGCTCCATTGGTCTCTTTTATGCAGCTTCCCCTCTCCTGCGTTCGTGTATTTCTTGCCTTGTGAGAATTTGTACTTCTTCTTCAGTATTTTCATTCTGCTTTCTCCCGTGATTTTCTTCTTTACCCCCTTCTTGAATTCGCAATTGCTGATGTCTCCTCTGCGATTTTCTTCATCTCTCATCATTTCTCTCCGTTGTTTCTATCATATTCTTTATTAATGTTATTATTGTTGCGATTTCGTGCACGTCTTCTTTCTCGATTGTCATGATTATTTTGACGTACTACTTTTTAAAATTCTTTTTCTTCCACTTCTGCTCTTAATCTTTCCCTCTCGCAAGCTAAACGTGTTTGTTCAGCATAATGTCTCTCAATTTCCTCCTCTATTATTCTTCGGTTTCTTTGAATCTCGCTCTTGTAATATTCTCCTTCCTTATTCTCGATTTTCTTCACCATCTCGATTATTTCCACCCTCTTGATTTCTATTATCACATCTTCCATCCAAAGTTTCACTGCGTGGAACATAGCGATCTTCAATCATTTCCTCCCCTCCACAATGCTGCTCTTCATTTGGATTCTGTATTTCCTCTTGAAAATTTTCGTCAATGTTTCTCACATGAGGATTTCGTCTTGCTTCTTCTCTAAATGATTGTGAATTTAATCTTACTGTACTTCTTGATCTACTATTTTGTAATCTCAAATTCTCCATTCTTAACTCATGATTTTCTCTTGTTATATTTGCGCGTTCTTCCGCATCCAATCTTCTTTCTTCTTGTTCTCTTTGTCTTAACGTCTTTAATGCTTCATGTGCGCCATCTCCATGTATTAATCCTCCATTTATTTCTTTATTTCTCCCCTCTCACCTTTCATCTCTTAATTGTCGATCTCCTGGTTCTTCCATTGAATCTGATCGCCAAGTATGCACGCTTACTCAATCATAATCCACAGCTTTATTCTGCATTAGTATATGCTGATTTGTCTGTCGAACCTGATTTTCTCCATCATCCCTTGTTCTATTTCTTCTTGTTCTTACCCTTGAAGATTCTCATATTTTATCTGTTTCTCCACCTGCAAGTCTTTTACTCCTCCTTACGGTTGTTGGTGGTTCTGATGTATTTATTCTTCTTCTAGCCAATAATCCTGGTGAATCATTGAAAATTGCGTAAAAATCCTTCGTTAAGTATTCCAAATTCCTTCCAATCACAATGTGAATCTTCACTTTTTTCTTCAAATAATCATCAATTCATCCCTATTTCGGGCGCCAAAATTTAGTTGCAGGAAAACCTACACTACACCCCTTACCAGAATCCATAATTATCAACACATATTTGAAGATTAAGAATATGACTTTATTGATTAATTCACAGAAATGTTACAAGAAATGGAAGAAATCAAGAATACAACCGCTCACAAGAACTTTCTCTCTCCTCAAAACTCTCTCCTGACTCCAAAATTGATCTCTCTCTCTCTCTGAATATATTGATTCTCTTTATATAGGGTAGTTACATAGTGGATGACAGCTAAGCTATCCTTTATTTTCGGATCTGACTCGTGATACTCTCGCAGTAGCTTTTAATGTTAATTCTCACAGGTGTTTGTGATCCTCGCGGCATCATCACACTTTTCTCATGTTTCAATTGTCGTTATCAGCTACGTCATTCTTTCAATCGTTTTGTGACACTCGCAGTGTGTTATTAAAGAGCTCGCAGAACTGTCGCTATAAATCTCGCAGGAGTATTATTGTGGCGATATTCTGATCCTACAACTGCCAATAAACCGAGAGGGGAAATCACTATGCGGATTCCCCTAAAGGGGATATCTTCTAAAATTCTATTCTGCGTTGTCGATGTTGAATCTCCATATAATGCCTTGATTGGCAGACCTTGGCTACATGGAATTATAGGCGTGGCATCAACTTTACACTAGTGTATCAAGTTTCCTCATCCCAGTGGAATTGGAATCATAAAGGGAGATTGTATTGAAGGTAAGAAATGTTATGAAATCGATATAGAATCCTGCGAAGAAAGAGCTGCGAAGAAGGGGAATTAGAATCATAACATCAAAGAAAGACAAAGAAGTGAGAGATTGATGGTTGATCAAGTAGAACAGAGAAAAGAAGGAATGCTGCGAAGTCAAAACTTCCTGAAAAGACCCAATGATGAAAATGTCACAGAAGTAAAGACTGTAGCGAAAAGCAACAAAAGATCAGAGGCAGAAAATAACAAAGGTAAAAAAAATTAACTGTGAAGTGAAAGAAATATTGAGGAAAAGAAAAAAGATGTATAATTGGTTTATTGCGAAAATTTCAAAAAATATATTTTCCGTAATGATTAAAATGAAATGAATGAATACAAAAATTTTATGAAAAGAAAGATGCAAAATTGCAAATATCAAAAGCAAAATGAAAATGTGCGAAAATTTCGCAAGAAACGATCATTTAAGATCCAGAATGGGACGAACCTTTATGGCGTACACCCTAGTTCGCGAATAAAATTTCGCAAGAGGCAAATGTAAGACTTAAAGTACGTCATAAAAGGGGGTATTTGTTACATGACTCAGGGATAAGGTTACACCACTGCTGGAACCTGAGTCATGGAGATTTGGGGTCTATGAAAGCCCATCCAGGAGAGACACCTTGGATTCTCAAACTTGAGCATATGATTTGAGTTAAGCGACTAAGGTAATAAGAGCTCTCCCAAGGGGTGCACAGTATGACCAAGGCACCGAGGTACACGGTTGATCCAAGAGTGCCCGAGGCGTATGAAACTATCCTGGACATTCTGGGCAAGTCTTGACTATGATGCACTCGGCCCGAAGAAAACCCCACTTAGGGTGCAGTCTCATAACCATAAGCCATATAGGAAAAAGGGATAAGAGTCTACTAACACAAATGGTTGTTTTTAAGACTGGATGGGAGGAGATTATCTTGTATGGCCGATGTACGTCTCCTTGAAATGGAAACCAGGGGGAATATAAGGGCGGCACCCTCCATTAGGGAGATGATAAGTGTCTTAAGACGCAAATGTCATGAGACTTTTTACTCATGGGGGTATTAAGATTTGTCATATTTGTGCAGCATTCCTGAAGAGGCAATAATACAAAAGAGAAGATAAGACGAGATCAAGGGGTTATTACATGCAAGTGTAAAGACGTCCTGCGATTTCGTCGCAAGACGGCAATGTCATGGGGCTTTAGTTTTGTAAGAAAATTTAGGCCTGTCATATTGTCACATTAAAAATACAAAAGAACAAAATGTTAAGAAAAGATCAATGGGTTTCTACATGAAAGTGTAGAGACGTATCGCGATTTTTTCGCAAAAGAAAAAAGATGGAAAAATAAGACCACATCAGAATATAAGAAAGAATGCAATTTTACAATTTATAATTGCGAGATTATACAGAGATAATTGTGATTTTCTAACAATTTATGATTGCGAGATTAAGCAGAGAAAATTGCGATTTTGTCGCAAATTATTTTATTAAACAAAGGCAGCTTGCTCAATCACTCATCTGAATACAAATAACAGAGGAAAGTATGGGAATGCGTAGGATAAGTTAAGTGTTATTTGTTTTCACATGATAGATTTACGCATAAAAAGTTAATTGTATTTTGGATAGTCATATTGCAAGAGAGAAAATTTTCTAGCACACGCAGGAAAAAACAAAAGAAATAGAGCTTGTATAGAAGACTGGAGAAATTCGCAGTGATAGATTACAAGTATATAAGAATGAAAGATCAAGAGCTGATATATAAGTTTTACAAAAAAAATGAATGAGAAAGCATAAGGAAGCAAAAATTATTTTTTGGTTGATTCTTCATTATCATCATCAAGTTCTTCATCAGAATTTTCTTCTCCATCGGATTCTTCATCAGATTTCTCCTCTTCATTTTATTCATACTCCGTCTCTTCACCAGCTTCACTATCATAGATGACCAAATTAGGAACATTCTATGTAATCTTGTCTAAGAGACATGGATACTTGGAGTGAGGAATCTTGTTGTCATCACAGATCTCTTTGATGGTATCATTACGGAAATAAATTGCATCATTCTTAAAATTCGCAATAGTGATCTTCATTTGAGTCTTCAATCTTGAACACTTATCATTGCGAGAAGATAAATCTTTTGCGAGCTTCGCTTTTTCATTCTCGAGCTCTTCAATTCTTTTGCGATATCTCTCTTCAGCTTCTGCGAAATTATAACAATAAGTCAACAATCTGATAGTGGTTTATGAAAAGGCAAATAACCTTCTCTGTTAGAAATCATATCTCTAATCAAGGCCGTTTGCTCAGCTTAAAGACTGACATCTACACCTAAGTTATTTCTGGCGTTATCTAGAACTTTCGCATCCCAAGAAAATTTATCATCATCATTTATGAGAAGACGGGAGCGAATTTGATTTTCTCTCTCGCAGAATACAACATTTTTTACGTTTGAGATCATCTCTTTCGATTTGGACCTCAAGAAGAGTTTCTTGAAATTTCGCTAATGTTTGAGCACCTTGGAGAGAAATACGATCTTTTTCATCTATGAGATCACTATATTTGGCCCTTAAATTATTGACTTCTTCTTTAGAATTGTGAAAGAATTCTTTAAATTTATTAGCCATACTCAAGACAGATCTATGATCAATTTCTAAAAGGCGAAGTTTGGATCTAAGCTCATTTATGGGAAGAGACTCAATCTTATCATTTGAAAACCTATTTAGAGAAGTATTTAGATGTTCAAGAATGGTATCATCATCCATGAGATTGGGAAATGTATAAAGAAGAATATCTTCATCAGTAAGATCATAGATTTCTGCGAAATGGTAAACTCTATAAGAAGAAATTTTAGAGAAAATAAAATAAGGGGAAAAAGGATAAGTCTCATACCATAGATTTGCGTGTTGGCATTTTGAAGACTAGATATCTTGTTCTTCTGAAGAGAATTGTCAGATTCCAATTGTTTGATTTTCTCGCGAAGATCAATAGCTTCATCATCCAATTTTTCATTTTGCTTACTCTTTTCGCGAATACCAATAACTTCAGTTTCCAACTCTTTATTTTTCTTGCGAAGTTCAAGATTCTTCTTTGCGATAGCGGCACGCCTTTTCTTTAATTCTGCAGTAACATCATAAGAAGCTTTCCCAGCCTGCGAAGTAATGCAATGAATTTTCAGAATAAATTATGAAATTGAGGCAAAGATAGAAGAAGAAAGATAAAAAGCTTTCCTAGCATAAGAAACTATTAAGTGAATGTAAGAAACTGGGAGATATAGATCTTGAGACTCCGCGAAGAGATTCATTATTCTCCAAGAGGGGAGCATCGCAAATAGCAGCTATGGATTGGCAGGCATTAGTGAGAGGAGTATCACCAATTCCCTGCATAGTACTAGAAAAAATACCAGATAGTTGCGCCATAGAAGACTCAGGTTGAGAAGTTTCTTGTGCAGAAGAAGCATCATCATCATTATCGTCATGATCGCTAGAGCTTTCGCTAGGTTGGGATTTTTGTTTCTTTGAAAGAGGGGCATTGGATTTGTCTTTTCAAGAAATACTCTTGCCTTTACTCATATTCTTCGCAACTTTGACAGGTTGCTCTTCTACTTCAGCAATAACCTACACACACAGATAAAGATAAAAAATAGAGGCAACAATATATTGAGAAGAATCATAAAAGAATATTTCTTACTTCATCTATGAATGATCGAAGAGCTGATAAGGTACTGATTTTCCCAGTCTTGCTATAGCTCAGTTTCAACCTTTCAACCTGATAATTTCGCAGATACATGATCAAAAAAATCACATATAAGAATAAAAAGAATAAAAACTCAAATAAAGTTTGGGAATGCACCTCTGATTCCCTTTCCGGCCAGCTGAATACCCAGGGTAAGTACGCTACGAGATTCGAAGGCAAAGCATGAGATCCAGAGATGTATGGACCCTTTAGGATTAAAGGGAAGATACACCACTTATCATCGTTGGAGTAACGCGGAGATATATTTTTGCCAGGATGCCAATAAATATCTTGCATAAGTATCTTGTCATCAGCAACATCATCCTTCTTTTTTAAATGAACGCCCCAACAAGTGCTATCTTTCTTCATTGGAATTATCTCATAATTCACAAAGAAATTTTCCACGGTATAGTTTGCAGGAACAATCGCAATGTCAGTGAACTTAGGGTTTTTAGCTTCATCATGATAAAGAGATCCCTTTCCAGCACCACGATTGGCGAACTCAAACATAAGACGAATGCAATCCCCGCTTAAGTGATATATAGCTCGCGAGAACTTCGCATGAGAA
Source organism: Papaver bracteatum (assembly GCA_023529315.1). Classification (NCBI taxonomy): domain Eukaryota; kingdom Viridiplantae; phylum Streptophyta; class Magnoliopsida; order Ranunculales; family Papaveraceae; genus Papaver; species Papaver bracteatum. The sequence continues at coordinate 3,956,613 of JAJJWX010000603.1, forward strand.
AGTATTTCATAAAATAAAGGACGTTCATGATCATAAAGGGGAATGGGAAGGCCAGCGAGAAGCTGACCTAGTGAGACTATGACCTCCTCATAATTGCAAGGATGATTAAAAAAATAAATTAATGGAAAGCTCATATTTAGGGTTTTGACCAGGAATGGGAGATAAATTAAAACCTCTGGTTTGAAGTTTCTTTCGAATTTCTTTAAAAGCAATTTCATTTTTACGACCAGCTGGAGGAATTTTAGTATGGGAATGAAGAAGAAAATAAAAATCAAAAGAAGAATAATCAAGAAAAATTACAGTAGCAAGAGAGGAATTCACAGAAGAACAATGAAGAAAGTTGCAGAGAAAATAAGAAAGAAAGTAAAAAATAAGAGTAGAGAAGAATGAAAAGAGTATATATAGAGAGAAGAATACTCGAGAATATAAACACATTTAATGCGAAGATTAGACATGAACAGTTAAAATACAGTGGTTGAAAAGGACGTGTCAGATGCTGGATGGAAGAAGGGATACATGTAGTAGATTTGGCGAAGAATACAGAATCGTGTCAGAATAGAAGAATATGGAAAGATGGGAGGTTGCTGCATTCTGAAGAAATAAGATTCTCATGATCTTCTCCCCTTCGCAGAGAAGATATGAGAAGAGTCAAGATGTAGGATCATAATATCACAGGAGCAACAATCTTGCGAATTTAACAACAACACTCTTGCGAAATTCTCAACAACTCATTACAAATATTGCAGAATAGTTAGGAAAGTGACGTAATAGATGACGATAGTATAAACGTGAAGAAAGTGTGATAATCTTGTGAAGAAAGAGGTTTGCGAAGAAGTATCATTAACAAGCTTGCGAGATTACTGCAAGTTAGATCCGAAATTAAAGGACAACTTTGCTGTCATCCACTATGTAAATCCCTATATAAAGAGTTGAATAAGCGTAAGGAATAGAGATATTTTTTTCGAGTGTTGAGCAAGTCATTAGGAGAGAGAAAGTTTAATAAGCGATGGTATTCTTGTTTTCTCCCATTTCTTGTAACATTTTTGTAAATCAAATAATAAAGTGATGTTCTTAATCTTTAAAAGATGTGTTGATTATTATGAATTCTTATGAGGGGTGTAATGTGGGATTTACTGCTACTACAAAGCACCTGTTACTTTCAATTTTGTCATAAATAGTTGGAGAAAGAAACTGGTATTAATGGTGGATTTTCGACGAGTGCTAAAATTGCAAAATGCCAAGTTTTATATATTTCTGACCTGGCTTCAGACAAATATATGAAATTCATGTTTTATAATTTGGACATGAAAGCTCATGTTACAACGATCTTCGAATGATCATGCAACCTCATCAAAACTTAAATATATGATGGCAACATTGGGACCTCCCCGACGGAGCTCTTGATATTCCATATATTTTTATATACTGCCCGACTCAGTATTCACTTGTATATAAAATAAAAAATTATTGGACGGCTACTGGAAAGATTGCCTACTTGTATAGAGAAATAACATCTTTAACATGTCGCGATGTTCCCTGACTATATAAAATTACATATGTATAGAATCTTAATGATTGGACGGATCCTAGACAGATTGCTTGATCATATCGAGCGATAACATTTTCATAATATCGCAATGTTCCCTGACTATATAGAATAAATTTTCAAAACGAGTATGATGCTTCCACCATCTCATATTTCAATTCTAGAATAAATATAATGCTCCTAGATAGACTTCCTACTAGTATATAGCCACCAATTAGTTAATTCTAGTGCAGTATTCATCAATTGAATTCCTAGAAAATATTCTATTTTTACCACAATATTTACTACATCAATTCACGGCTTTCCCCAACATAATTCCATGGATTAGTAAGAAGTATTCATCTTTCGGGTATATGGGCCACCACCGAGTGAGACCCGAGAAAATGGTGCGGTGTACTTAGGAATAATGCACGAACGAGCATCCAAAAATATGGATGAATATGGAAATATGAAGAGCTATGCAAAATAGGAAAATAAAAAATAAAAAAAATAGAAAAAAAGAGGCGCTTGTGAGAACGGTCCCACGCCTCTCAAATGTTTTTATTTTTTTATTATTTGTTTTCACAATTCTCGATCTCCCATATTCATGCAAACTCTTAGTTTTCCATATTTCTCCAAATATTACTCAATTCTCCAAAGTACCTAGTCCCGCGAATAGTAGGTCTTTTTTTACCAATAATATTATTATTTTAATATTCTAAACTATTGGACGTGTGAGCAAAATACCCTAATTGCTCATTCATGCAAAAATCAAGAGTTTCAGTCAAGGCCAAACTCTTCTGAAAATACAAAATATTGCACAAGTGTCCGACAAAATACCTAACACTCTCAGGAATGGAAACAAGTAGGACATGGTGGTCCATGCACCACCATAGACGGATCTGGCCGGCTGGTCCCACACTTCTCCATTATTCTTTGGAGAATTCTCCATAGCTTGGATGTTTCTCCATATTTTAGTAAATCCTTTTCGACAGTCCTTCATACACGTTCAGTCGTCTATCCACCACCAATAGGAAAGGATCTCATGCCCATTAATTGGTCGATATTTCTTCACCCACATTTGATAACTCTCCATCTCTATGATCCATAGTTCTCCAAAATTAGGGTTTCAAATTTATGACAATTCTGATAAACATCAATAAATGTCATATTGATCCAGCCATCAATATTTTAATTAATATTTAATATTCAGTCCTGCTATTAACATTTTTGTTGCTCGACTATCTGAGAGCAACATGATTTGGACGGCCATCCACTTGGCCGATCATCCAATATTTAATTGGACATCCATCGATCATTCAATATTTACTAATACTCTAATTCCTACTTTGTCATTCGATAATTCATGACATATTAGATCGGGAATGAGCACTCTACATAAGCAATATCTGATTTCATATCAAATGCTCGACATATCAGAATAGGTCCAATGGTCCATGATCGAGCAATTTCATTTGACCAATGCTCGTCGATCCAAATTATCATAACATCATTATTGCCTTAACTGGAAAAATGATTAATCACAATTTATCAGACTCGATGTTTGTGCATTATTATTGTCCCATCAGACACCTTATGCTCAATCCATGAGTCTCAGATCATATCACATTTGTCAATTATGCCTGAATCATCAAGGTTAAGACTCATGGTCTAGCTAAGTCAACAATTGACCAATTAAATACATCATGCCTTGCAGAATCTACATTGATGAAACATCAATCATGTTACATGAGGAGGGGGGGGGGGGGGGTATTCACTAGGATTTTGGTCTGGCGGACTACAACACGTGCATACATCCACGATGAGAAATATGAGTAAATCGTGCAAGCAGTTGAAGGAGTTAGCAAAGTAGTGGATGGAAAATCAACCAATTCTCCCACGCATGTGGAACTGGTTAAAACACGATTTTCACTTCCCCATTATTCCACTCCTCTGCAACCATCACACTTACTGGATATCAATGTGTTAACTACTTCTGCAATATAAATAGATTCATCAATATATGATTTGATAGCTTAACTTATCTTATTTGAACATAATTTTCTAAGTCGAATCTTATTTGAACTGAACTCAATCAATCTGCTCTGAATTCGCTGACGTTCATCAAACTTGCAAAAGTATCAAACACATCCATAATCCTTAAATCATCATTGATTTCACACAATTCCCAGCTTTCCTCCTACAGATCGACCCTCATCCCTCTTTGTAACTGAATTGACTCTAGAACTACCAGTTTCTTGGTTTAGGCCAGAGTCTTACAGATTGATCTCTCGAACTCAAAGTACTCCCATGAAGTGCATCTGTTAAAGGTTTAGGAAATTTGCTTAATTGAGGATCTGGTTGTTGCACATCACTCAACTTTTCCTCAAAAACCAGTAAATCGTTTTTACTCATCAAGAACTGGGCAGCAAAATTTTTCCAAAAAAGTTAGCTACGCGAAGCTACTGCTTTATTTGTGTGATTATATGTGTGATCCATAAGTGAGTTTAAATGGATTTGTATTATAAACAAAGATCCACAAACCAGCTACTCTTTCATGATCTTAAGAAAAAATTAGTTATTTTTCTTCCGTGTTCAAAAGGTGAGTCAAATCCCCTTATGTCGGCGTCAAAATATAGTTGCCAACAGAATTAAACCTTTGTTGGGTAATATTATTTCTCAAAACCAATTTTTATTTATTCAAGGAAAGTTAGGGATAAAATAGTTGTAGGGCATGAAATCCTCCATGCCATGAAAATTAGTAAAATGAAGAATGGTTATATGGCTCTCAAATTTGACCACTCTAAAGCCTTTGATAGGCTGGAATGAGATCTCGTTATCTTTGTATTTAAACGGTTTAGTTTTTCGAGTGATTTTAATGACCTCATATATAACAGTATGTCATCAGTTTCATACTCTGTGCTTGTGAATAGTTCCCCAGGGGAAACTTTTTTCCCACTAGAGGGACTAGACAAGATAACCCTATCTCACCCTACATCTTTATTATTTGTATGGAATCCTTATCTAAATATGTTTAATTGGGGGCCCCAAAAAACAATTAGGGGCCTCCCACTAGAAAACAAAAAAGGTCATCAAAACCTAATTTGAGTCACCCCTTAACCAAAATATTTTTAAATGTCTAAACTGTCCCTGAATGATTAGTTTTAAAACTTAATTAAGTTAAGTTAATTAGTGAGGTGAGATTATGTTAGATTAAAATCAGATCTTAGAATCATTTTTTTTTTGTGAGTTGAGAAGAAGAATAAGAGGTTTTAGAGGAAAAATTAGGGTTTTTAAAAATGAGTAATTCAAGTAGGGGAAATGATGTTGAGGAAAGTTCAAGCAACAATGATGATTGTCTTGATGGTAAGATTATCTTAAATTATCATATGGATTGGATATATGTCACAACATAGAGAAAGAGTCATCAATGTCAAGGGATGTATACCCCAACGACTCTATAAAGTCGTCAATGTATTGACACCAAAAATGACGACTCAAACCTGCAACTTTTCCAGGTTATGAAAAATCGTCAGGGTAATATGATATACCCTGGCGACTCTTAGCTTGGGTCAAAAAAAGTCGTTATTTCGTGTGTTTATACCAAGATGACTCTGAAATTTTTTGGGACAAATAGGCTGTTTGTTTTTCACCTGGGGTCGTTGACGTTTAAAAAATGGTTGTTCATAAAGGATCGTCATATATTATGTTAACGACTCTAATCTAGGGTAAAAAATATGAAAACCATAAATATGGTCGTTATATTGATCATCATATACCCTAACAATTTTGTATGGTCACTACATGCATATGAAAAATCGTTAGGGTTTAGGCTTGTCGAAATTGATGACCCTTTTACTGTAACTGAAAATTTTCGGTTGAAGATTTTTTTTCCTTTCTTATTGGAGTCGTTAATGGAGGAGAATAGAAGAGTCAAGAGGGTGAGAGGGGAGGGAGTAATCTTTTTGTTTAGAACTAGAAATGAATTGGGTCTTAGGATTAAGGGTTAATAGGTTTTAAGATTTATTTTCAGTGAAGGGTAAAATAGTACTTTCACAAAATTTTAATACACCCTTGAAAAATTTAGGGTGCAAATAAAAAGGGTGAGGCCCCTAATCATTTTTTGGGGCCCCCAATTAAACGAGGTTATCTAATCTTTTTTATCATGCTGAAATGAATTGTAAAATTTCTAGTATTAAAGCTACGAAAAATTGTCCCTATATTTCTCATATGTTATTTGCTGACGTTTATTTTCTTTTTACCTTTGCTACCATAGTTCAGGCTAGGAACTTACTAGATACTCTTACGATTTTTAGCGATTCTTCTGGGCAGGTTATTAATTATAAAAAATATTGAATATATTTTAGAAAAAAAGTTCAGAACAAGCATTGTAAATTGTTAGCAAGAATTTTTAAAGTTGGAAGGATAACTAAATCTGACACCTACTTAGGGACTCCCTTGTTTTTTTTAATATAACCAAAAGTTTTAACTATCAAAATATGTTAGATAAAGTATATAGTAGGGTTCAAGGGTGGAAATCTAAGTTTCCATCTCAAGCAGGTAGAATTACCCTAATTTGCTCTATCACTAGTGATATGTCCATGTACCAGATGATGTGATTCTTACTCCTTAAGAAAAAACTCAGATAAACTGGATGATCTGCTAAGAGACTTTTGGTGGCATAATAACAAATGTAATTGAGGATTGTACCTTAAAGCTTGGGATTTTTACCTGTTCAACTAAGGCTAGTGGTGGTCTAGGCATAAAAAACTCATATAAATTAAATCCATCTCTTATTACTAGGATCTCTTGGCGTTTGATTGAAATTCTGGATAAACTTTGGTGCATTATTCTTAAGCATAAATATTTCCCAAATACTTAACCTCTTACATATCAGAAGAAATCGAATAAGTTGTGGGTATGGACTAATATATGTAAAGGTATAGATATTATTAAAGATTGTTTATGGGTAAAAATTGTTTCTGCTGATTTTAGTAATTTGGGTGTATGGATGAGAAACAAATTTAAAACTAAAACAAATGCACTGTAGGGGAGTACTTTAGATTCGAGAGATCAATCTGTGCAATCCTAGCCTAAACCAAGAAATGGCCATTACAGTCTTGTTTCGGTCACAAAGTGGAGGAGAAGGGTTGGTCTTAGGGAGGGAAGCGAAGAAGGTGTTGAGACCAGAATGGTTAATTCTGAAGGTGTGGCTATTTTATGACTTGTATCCGAATTTGGAACTGGCTTGCAGAATGTAAGCTATCAGTTCTTGGTATTTTTTCGGGATACCGTGTTGTTGTTCTAACCAAACCGTGGTTTCTGACGGTTACACATCACTCCACTCTTCCATCACTCAATCACTCCCACTTCCTACGAGACCAGGGTGCGTTCAATTATGACTTGTATTTCCTATTTATATAAGTCATAATTGAATGCACCCTGGTCTCGTATGAAGTTGGAGTGATTGAGTGACGGAAGAGTGGAGTAATATGTAACCGTCAGAAACCACATTTCCATGATGAAGGAAACGGGTTTTTTTACACCCATTACTTCTTGCCACCACTAATTACCCTATTTTCTGACACTTTCTTATAATGGGTGTGTTGCATGCCGCACGCTGTAAACTGCTAGACTAATACCCTGATGATTATCCCCCAGTTTGTGACATGTTTGATGTCTCGAGTGTTTTCGTGGAAAACGTGTAGTAGCTTGCTATGTATGGAAAGTCAAAGTCAATAGACTTGCCACAGGAAAATAAAATGTGATGCTATTAGGCTTGTCCTGGCTGGTCGCCAAAAACTTTCCACAAGCCTGTCAATTCCATGGAAAATTTGGACGGCTGAGATTGCAACTCATGAGAAAGAGTGGCCATTTATTATGGTCACTGCTTGTTGGTGCCATAAAATGGCATAGTGGTGCCATTTGTACATGCCAATAGCGTAGTGATGTTTTTAGCGCATGCCAATGGCATGGCAGTATAGTTGGCATGGTCAGCGCATGCCAGTGGCACGATGGTGCAAGTGGCGCCTGACGTAGCCATGGCCGCCAGATTTTGGCACATTGGTGTTGGACTCAAATGTGGTATGGCAACATCAGTTCCAGTAGACACATCAATCCCAATGTTCCGTGGAATATTATTTAGCTTGGTTGGCGTAGAACGCTTTGCCTAAATTAGGGTTTGGCATGCTCAAACCCTAATTTGCGTATACGGCATGCGTCATGTGGCATGTGACCGTGGTACAACGGCGTTTTGTGCAAACGATGCCAGAGCCATGCCAAAGGAACCATAGCCAATCCATTATGTGGAAATGGCCACATGAACAAGTGTTGCCATGAGTGACTATGGTATGGTGCCTTTATTAGGGTTTCCTAAGTCCGCACGGCTCGTGGAATTTTGTGGGGCCCGAAGTGGCATAGTTTGTGCTACGGATAGAAATTAGGGTTTCATCTATCGCCACTAAATCAAGGTCATGCTTCTGGATAGGATAACCATGTTGATGTCCGTTATGGCATTGGCCACGAACAAAAAGCGGGTTGGCACGTAGGTGTGCTATTCATGGCGCATTGGCGCGTTTGGCGTGCTACTGCGGCAAAGTGGCACATTTGGCATGTTCGCTTGGCATGCTCGTTTGTCATGCGTGTTTGGTATGTTTGGCATGTTGGCGCGGTCTTTGTGAAGCCAGTTTGGCATGGTGGCCACTTGACACAATTCCACCTTTTTTAATGTTGTAGCAGGTTTAGAGCAACCTGATTGGTCAACAAAAAAATAGGGTCGGCCAACCATGGGCGTGGCCACACTTCTGGTGCATGTAGAAGATTTAACGTGACCTGATTGGTTGATGGGGAATAGGGCCGGCAAGTATAGGCCCAGCCATAACTCATGGGAGTGTGGTAGGTTTAAAGCGACCTGATTGGTCGACATGAGATTTGGGCAACATGGGGTGTGGCCAATTACAAGTGGCGTTGGCTGGCCTATGGCATGGACACCTTTCCTTTGTTGTTGCTCCTATTCCGCGGATTCTTTTATTCCTTGTTTTCTGATTTTGGGTAGGATTTTGCACCTACTAATCCATAGCGGATTAATTACCTAGCTCGCCTAGGCTTAATTTCGACAGGCAAGGTCTAATATACTGCGCAGGGTGCAAAACCTTAATTTTGCAAATCAGGTTAATATTCGAATCTTGTGAATTATCACACAATTGATTGAATTATGTGTGTTGATACACAGTTCTTTAAGTTTATTTCCAGAGAGCCGTATGCTTTCCGATTGAGTATTTTATGCAAGCACCTTAACCTTGATACTTGGAAATTCATGCTACTCTGCTGTGAGTGAACACAAATTGTCATGCCATATCAATATTAAGGGTTCTGCCGGGAAACATATCATAGGAAATATACTCGGAAGGTTCCGGCATTAGTGAGTAAAGCATCTAGGAACTTATATACTCATTAGGCTCTATACTAGTGAACAATTCATCTAGGAGCTTGAGTTTTAATATATGAAGAGAGACATAGGCACTCATCAGATTTTGATATATTCTTCAAATTCCCTACGGAATATAAACATATTAATGTCTACTACATCTGATGCTGGGTCAGGTAGATATACTTTTATATTTTTCGAAGAGAGACATATGCACTCATCATATTTTGATATATTCTCCAAATTCCTTGCGGAATATAAACATATCAATGTCTACTACATATGATGCCGGGTCAGGTGGATAGACTTTTACAGTTTTTGCCCTATACTAAAAACCACCATCAAAATTAAGTCCCCTGCTTAGTACGTAACAGTGACATTGTTGCGGGGTAAGCATGAGATGGTGACAAACAAGGGTAAAATCGAAAGGGCAAGACATGAAGGGATTGCCGGGAAATTCGACTAACCTTTCTCAGGAGGCATGAGTAGTCTATGATCCTTGTGCTGGCGGCTTGGCATATTTCCGTCTCAACCACTGGATGCTGGCGTTGGTGCTTCAACTTTGGTCACAGAGTGCTGATACTGACGCTGCAACTTGGGCCATGGACCATTGGTGTTGGCTCTGCGACTTTGACCGTGGAGCGGTGATGATGGCTGTAGAACCAGAATATCGCTACAATTATATTCACGAGAGATTAACAACACTTCTGCGAGTGTCACCGCAAACTCTTCAACAACATTTTGCGGGCGTCAAAGAGTAATTAAAAGAATGACCTAATGGATGACGATGGAAGAAACACGATAAAAGCATGTTCGTTCTGCGATGGTTACAACATCTGCGAGAATGAACATTATAGCGGTTGCGATGAGATCGCAGAGAAGATCCGAAATAAAAGGAAAACTTAGTTGTCATCCACTGTATAATTTCCTATATAAAGGGTTCCTATAGATTCAGGGAGGGATGATATATTTTTGGAGAGTTGAAAGAGTCCAGAGGATAGAGAAACTTCAAGAGAATAGTTGTATTCTTGATTTCTTACATTTCTTGTAAACATTTCTGAAAATCAAATAAATAATTGTCGTTTTTAATCTTCAAGTTTATGTTGAATATTATAAATTCTTAACAAGGGTGTAGTGTATGGTTTCCTGCAACTACAATGGCGCTGCTGGCTTGGGCCACGAGATGCTGGTGTTGTGGAGCGGTGATCTTAGCGCGCTGCTTGTTCGGCTATGGAGCATGAGAGTGGTGCGCCCAGCCATCTATTCCCTTTCATGGAGCAAGAAGGAATCCTTCTTCTGTTCAAACTCTAGAAACTCTGTTCGTATGAAAAGGGGTATCGACCCTCTTCTATTTTTGTTGCTCGTCCGGCTCCGTGCTTTCGTATGCTCGTCATTTCTTAGCGGTGGTAAAGCGATCATTAATGGAAACAAAGCCATCTTCAATAGTTATAATCAACAGCAAGGCGATCCAGGAGAACTCAAGGTAGGTGCTCTCTCCTATTTTGCGCATGTAGCCACCCAACAATACCATCAATCTTCTCCAGAATGTGTAATAAGGTTCTGACTCCATAAAAATGAGCATCTAACCTCTCTAGTGGATTTCAAAATTTACTAAACTCCATTACTCTCTTGGGATGGATGGATGAAATATATTCTAGGCAATGATCATGTCAGGGCTAATCATGGAGATTGTGGTTGTGTCGTTGGTCCATCTTTGACTTTAGGTTATTTAGTGCCTGGACTTTGTGATGATATGTTGTGGATGCTTGTATGGTCGAAACCTTTCAGAGCCATTGGGTGAAATAGATGAGTTGATATGCGTTCGGTTGCCGATGTGCTGATATCAAGTCTTCAAGGACTTCATTCCAAGCGATATCCTTTGAATCATCTTCTGAATCTTGACTATTATATGGAATGGGATGCGATGAGTAGTCCCCAGTTATACTTTTGTTATATCCGATGGCATGTCCGGATATGTGAATGTATCTTTGTGGTGTGCTTTTGGAGTCTTTAATGCACGTGTATGGCTTTATATTGAGAAATTCCTGCGGCTCGAAAAGCTTCGACAGTGATGATGTTGAAATCAGAAATAACCTGGTTGAGGGAAGTAAAGGCATCCCATGCTGGTAGTCCCCATATGTAATTATCTTGAGCCTATTTTCGCGTGGAAGATGTGCTTCTATTGCATTCACTGGTAAGGTGGTGACTGCGTTGAAACTTCTAAACCTGAAGGAGGCTTCAGTCCCCAAGTATATCCTACTTTAATTGTATCGCCTTGAATCCATGCCTATGGGATTTGATACAAGATTATTATACTCTCCTGGATGTGATACTGGGATGCTTGGAACATCACATTGGCGAAAAATTCTGGATAATAAAGAGGTAGAAGTGAGAGAGTTACGTCGTTAATCGTGTCTCCCTCTGTTTTTTCAAGAAAAATATTTCAGCCATGTCTCTGGAGTTATCTTATGAATGCTTTATTGTTGTTGGGGATGGACCGCGATGAGAAATCCCCAGTCGCACTTCTCTTTGGTTACTGAAGTTATTTTTTATGAGTAGGCTTGGGATCTGTCGTGGGCCTCGTAAAGTGTTGCAAGCGCCTTCTAGGCGGATAGGTGATGATATCCCTACGTTACACCTTTGAAGAGTAGATGACCTTGTTATGGCTATGACTTTTAGGTTGACCGTGTCTCCTGAGCTTTAACAGTGAAGGGATTCCGTGTAGAGCCTCAGTCCCCAAGTTTGGTTTATATGTTTCTATCTTGGATGGTCGGTGAGCTTACCATAATAAAGATATCATCTTGTATCCGTACTGGTGACTCTATTACTTCTTCCATGTGAAACTAAAATATGGAGAAGTATGGATTACCTTTGTAGTGGTTGTTGCTATGGTAAAGCTCTGGCTGGTATCAACAAACGAACAGTAACAGTTCCTACCAGATATGATCAAGCATGTTTGTCAATGTTAGTGATCAAAACTATAAAGTCTTGATTTCTAGTCTACTATAGCTAAGGTCTCGGACTAGGATAGAAAGTGTAGTTGAGATCAAGAACTCCATGGAAATCATAATACAAGACGAAGGACTACTCAAAGAACCAATGGATCTTCATCAACTAAAAGGTATATGGAGACTTGAACTTATCTATCGCTCAAAAGTCTATCTACTATATCTCCAATCTTGAGACAAAAGTCGTTTTACTATATAGACTAAGAATATACACATGTGGCATTTCGAGTTGAGTATATCTCGCTTATCTATTTCTCGAAATGTGTGTTGGTTAAGCTTTCACTTTATCCAAGTTGATCTTTTCCTAGTAACGAAAGTCATGTTATATTTCAATCACTTCGTAAATTACTCTGACAAAAACTAGTTTGTGAATAAAAAATATATGACGTCCTCTGAGAATGCTTCAATGATTGAAATGAGAGTTCAGAAAATATAACCACTGGGGGATATAAACATTGTTGTGGTAACACATATATGTATAAGTCCTTAGCACTTGAACTGAAGTTTGCGAACTTTTTTGAACAAGTGAAAACCGGAACTTGAGCAGTCAATCCAGTCCACGAACGTGCATAGTTCTCGAACTCGAGAATTTATGCTGGAGTTGTAGCTCGGTTTTAGTCCGCAAACTCAGTCCGCAAACTGACGGAAGTTCTCGAACCAGAGAATTTCTACTGGAGTTTGTGAACTCCAACTGGTTACTTGAGTCCGCGAACCTAGTCTGCGAACTTGAGTGGTTATATCTAAAAACGATGTTTTTGAACTTATCTAAATTATCTAAGGAATGTTATTGCAAACCGTGGCTTTATAGTTCACGAATTGATTCGAGTGAATCACATAGTTTTTGCTTCAATTGTGCCTTGTGTAGTACATAAGATCTCATAGCAATTGAACAACTCTCTAACTAGTTCATTTGAGTCATTTGGACTAGTTATGGTGAAGAAGAATATGGTTGATATGAAAGTTATCATTTGGATAACCATTTGGTTGACTAATATCGAACCAACTATTGTACACGTTTGGGTACGGTTACACAAACCCAAAATCTTCAAGTACATGTGTGTATCACAATCTAAGTTTTCGATCTAACGGTTGAGAGATATTAGCTTGTATCTAATCATATTTTCATCTAACGGTGAATATTGAATGCTTTGTTACTAAGCTAACATTGATTGCAAACCCTGATTTTAAAGACTATATAAGGGAGAACTCTAGCAACTGGGAAACCCAATCCCCACACATTCTATGTGATACTAGTTTGCTAAGCTAGAGTCAATTCTCCTTTAACCTTTTGTAGGATCTGAATATCGCAACAAGAACATTCTTGCAAAGTTTCCACTAAAGACACTGGAGAGCGTTGCAGAAAAGATTAAAAGAATGACGCAACGAATAACGATGATAAAAACATGAAGAAAACTTAAAGACTCTGCGAAGATTAGAGTATTTACGAGATTAACATTATTGCACTCGCGAAGGTATCGCAAGTTAAATCTGAAATTAAGGGATAGCTTAATTGTCTATGAGTTGTCATCCATTATGTAATACGCTATATATAGGGGATGAGTAATCTTGAGAGGGAGAGATAATTTTTAGAGTGTTGAAAAAGTCTTGAGGAGAGAGAAAGTTCTTGTGAGCGATTGTATTCTTGATTTCTTCCATTTCTTGTAACATTTCTGAGAATTAACCAATAAAAGTGTTGTTCTTAATATGCAAATATATGTTGATAATTGTGGAATCTTGTGTGGGGTGTAGGAATTCCTGCAACTACATTTTTGGCACCCGAAACAGGGATTTGAAAGGGAAATTTTGTGAAACTTATGGTGAAGATTGTTTAAATCAAGAAAATGATAGAACAAAAACAGCAAATTGGATGAAGGAAGAAGAGTAAACAAGATCAATGGAAATAAAAGGAAGTTGGAATGTAATGTAATCACAAAAACAATTTCATGAAAATAGGAGAGGAAGATTACATAAACGAGATTTTGAAGGAAAGAAGATTATGACGGTGGAGAAACAATCACCTCTTAAGGATTGGGAGAAGCAGAAAATTATGTTCACAACATCAGAAGTATCAGAACAAAATTTGAATCACACATCTCCTTTGGTAATCACAGTAACGGTTGCACGGAAGGAGAACGGAAAATTAACTAAATCCACGGAAGAATGGGCAATGACCAGGACTTTTGTGGATGTTGGAAGTTCGGTTGATATAATGTTTTATCATACATTTAAGAGAATGGGATATAAAGATGAAGAAATGTCTTGTTCAACTTATCACATTCATGGCTTTAGAAAATCTATAACCAAACCTAAAGGAGAAATAGTGGTGCGAATTACATTAGGGGAAATTGAAACACAAGTAACACTTTGTGTGGTGGATATGGAATCACCATATAACATCTATTGGGAAGACCATGGATACATGCAATAAAGGCTGTAGCGTTAGCATTACATCAATGCATTAAATTTCCTATGCCAAGTGGAATGGGAGAAATCATAGGAGATGTTGATATTGCGATATTATGCAATCAAATTGAAGTGAAAAATTATGAAGGACGCACAAAACAGCGAAAGATTCGTAGAAAAATAACAAAAGAGGCAAAGAAAGAAGAAGAATTTAGAATTTATATGATCAGAGCAGAATAAGGAAAGGGAATACTTAGCGAAACCTCGCAATAGGAAGATAAACCTGCGATAATTATAAAATAGCCAACACCAATGGGAGAACCTGAAGCAATGTATACTGTAGCGGAACCAATAAAAGAAATAAATATTGGGACTGAAGAAGAACCTAAAATGTTAAAAATTGGAACTAATATGGGCGCGGATGAAGAAGCGAGAACCGTAAATCTTTTGCGAGAGTATAAATATATCTTTGCGTGGAATCTGGATGAGGTACCTGGAATAGATCCATCAGTTGCATGTCATAAATTGGAAATTAACAAAAATGCAAGACCATTTAAACAGAGGATAAGAAAAATTGGGACAACTTATCATCCTAAAATAGAAGAAGAATTACAGAAGATGCTTGATGCAGGAATCATAAGGCAAGCAAAATATATGGAATGGATAGAAAATATGGTGGTGGTCCCAAAGAAAAACAAAGGGATAAGAATTTGTATAGACTTTACTGATTTAAACAAAGCTTGTCCAAAAGATAGTTTTCCATTACCAGATATTCCTCAAATGGTTGAATCGGCAGCGGGAAATGAAAGAATGTCTTCATTAGATGGGTATAAAGGCTATAATCAAATTCCATTGGCTGAAGAAGATCAAGAGCATACTGCATTTTTTGATCCAAGAGGATTGTATTGTTATATAAAAATGCCATTTGGGTTGCGAAATGCAGGAGCAACATACCAACGAATGGTGGAGAAGGTATTTGCGAAGTGGATACATAAAAAATTAGAGGTGTATGTGGATGACATGTTAATAAAAAGAAAGGAAGCTAAGAACCATACGCAAGATTTGAAGGATATTTTTGATCAAATGCGGAAATTTAACATTAAGGTGAATTATGAGAAGTGTGTCTTCGGAGTTGCGTCGGGAATTTTTTTAGGTTATATTGTATCAAAAGAAGGAATACAAGTTGATCCAGAGAAAGTACAAGCAGTTCGCAATATGCCAACTCCTGCGACAGTGAAAGATGTGCAGAAATTAAATGGACTCTTAGCCTCGCTAGGAAGGTTTATTTCGCGAAGATCAGACAAGTGCAAACATTTCTTCAACATTCTTAAAAAGGGGACAAAGTTCAAATGGACTGATGAGTGTGAAAAAGCTTTTCAAGGGATAAAAGAATATCTGATAAATACATCTATTATGCAAAAAGCAGAACCAGAAGAAGAGTTATTAATTTATCTTGCAACAACTTCGCATGCATTGAGCGCAGTATTGTTGCGAGTAAATGCAGGAGTGGAAAAACCAATATATTACATTAGTAAAACGTTTAATGCTGCAGAAAGAAATTACTCAAAGATTGAAAAATTGATTATATCATTGGCTTATGCAACATTTAAACTTCGTATATATTTTCAAGCACATAAAATCAAAGTGTTAACAAAAGTACCAATTGAGTCAGTAATGAAAAACTCAAAGAGGTCAGGGCCGTTACCAGACGGAATGGATCTAGGAACAAGAGGACCTTCTAGGAGAGGCCTTCCCTTCTATCTTTCTCCAAGCATCCAAATTTGGAGATGCAGCAAAAGATGGACAGGGCCCGAACTCAGGGTTGAAAGGTGGAATGCGCAAGTTGGTCATTTTGAAATCAAATATGAAGTTTTATCTTCAACAAAATCGCAAGTTGTAGCAGACTTTTTGGCAGAATTTCCTTTAGGAGATGATAAAGCAGTAGAGGATATGATGGATATACAAAAAGAGCATGGAGATCCAAAATACTTATTAACAGAACCAAATAGATGGGAAATACTGGTAGATGGATCCTCAAATGGAGAAGGTAATGGAATTGGGATTGTCTTAATCTCACCAGAAGGAGCAAAAATGGATTTCTCATTTAGATTGGAATTCGCATCCACTAATAATAAAACAGAATATGAAGTAGTAATACATGCCTTAAAATTCGTAATAGAAATGAAATTGGAGAATGCCAGAATTACGAGTGACTCGCAGCTAGTTATTTGCCAGATAACAAGAGAATACACTACAAATGAACCATCTTTGAAGAAATACAAAAAAACTTGTTGAAGATTTATCTGCGAAAATTCCTCAAATAAGATGGAGACACATATCAAGGAAGGACAATAGAATCGCAGACGCTTATGCTTTCATTTCAAGTATGATAACAGATCCAACTGCGAGATGCATGAAAATTCAGACACTTATATCACCTTCAATTAATAAAGAAGAAGAAGAAGAAGAAGCAGATGTAATGATGATAGAAAGTGGCGAAGAAGAACCAATAGGCAATGTTGCAGATTGGCGAGTAGAGCTCCATGCATATTTGGCGAGAGGAGAAATACCAAGAAACAAATTAGAAGCACACAAGTTGAAAAGGCGTGCAACAAATTATGAATTAAGAGATGGAGTATTATATCGCAAATCTTTCAATGGGTCTTCACTTAGATGCTTGACAAGGGAAGAAGGAGAAAAGGTGCTAAAAATGTTGCATAGTGGGGATGCTGGTAATCATAGAGGAGGGATATCTTTAGCATACTAAACAAAAATGCAAGGCTATTACTAGCCGTATATGCATGAAGATGCGAAAAAACTGTCAAGACGTTGCGAAGATTTCCAGCGACATGGAAGAAAGATACATGCACCAGGGGCACCATTATCATCTTCAATAAGTGTGTGGCCTTTTGGAAAATGGGGCTTAGATATTATGGGGCCATTTGTACCAGGATCAGGGCAAAAGAGATACTTGATTGTCGCAACAGATTACTTAACAAAATGGGCAGAAGTAAAAGCAGTACAACATATCCGCGACAAAGATATATTTACATTCATATTTGAAAATATTATTTGCATATTTGGAATTCCAGCACAGTTGGTGTCTGATAATGGAAAGCAATTTGAGGGGCAGAACATAGATCTACTACTCAATACATTTAAGATAAGATGTGGAAAATCTACTCCTTTATATCCACAAGCTAATGGTCAGGCTGAAGCAACTAATAAGATAATCGCAGACATCTTAAAAAAGAAGCTAGAAGGATATCATAGAGCATGGTGTGAACATATCCATAATACAGTCTGGGCTTACAACACAACTAGAAGAGAAACAACGGGGATGACACCTTTTTGTTTAACATATGTTGTTGAAGCAGTATTACCAACAGAGGTTACTATTCCTACAACAAAAAGAGAGGCTTGGGAGAAGAATCTTAGTGCTGGAATGATTCTAAATAAACTTGATGAATTGGAAGAGAAGAGAGAAAAGGCTTTACAACATATGGAAAATTATCAGCGAAGATTAGCTCGCGAGTACAACAAAGGTGTCAAAAAACGTGAATTCCAACCAGGTGATTTAGTGCTGCGAGAAACACCAGGTTACCAGCGATAAAATGGTGGTAAATTGGCGAGAAAATGGGATGGACCATATATCATTAAAGAGATAGCTGGAACATGGGCATATAAATTGATGGATCCAGAGGGAAAAGACGTCGGTCAAAGACTCAGTAGACCATGGAATAGATTATATATAAAGAAGTATTACCAGTAAGGATTTTTGAGAATGGGATTGTAATGATAGTGAAGGTGAACAAAACTTTGCTGAATAAATTGTTGCGAGAACATTCAAAATCAAAACAGAATAAGAATATGCGAAAATATCGCAAGAAACGAGAATAAAATTTCGCATAATGGGATGAACCTTTATGGCGTACACCCTAGTTCGCGAATAAAATTTCGCAAGAGGCAAATGTAAGACCTAAAGTACGTTATTTAAGGGGGTATCTGGTTGCATGGCTCAAGGATAAGGTTATACCACTACTGGAACTTGGGTCATGGAGATGTAGGGCTCAAGAAAGCCTATCCGGGAGAGGTACTTTGTATTTCCAACTATATATATATATATATATAAGGTTATACCCTGGTTGGACGACCATAGATCTCTTCTAAGGAGTGCAAAATATGATCAAGGCGTCGCGGTACACGGTTGAGCCAAGAGTGCCTGGGGCGGATGAACCTACCCTGGCCATTCTTGGAAAGTCTTGACTATGATGCACTCGGCCTGAAGAAAACCCCACTTAGGGTGCAGACTCGTAACTATAAGCCATATAGGCAAAAAGGATAAGAGGATGCGAAAAACAACTGGTTGTTGGTAAATCCGGATGGGAGGAGCTAGTCTTGTATGGCCGATGTACGCCTCCTTGAAGGGGCAACCAGGTGGAAGATTAGGGCGGCACCCTCCATTAGGGAGCTGATAAGTGTCTTAAGATGCAAATATCGTGAGGCTTTATTTTCGCAAGAAAATTTAGGATTGTCGTATTTGTGCAACAAATATCAAAAGAGGCAAAAATCCAAGAGAAAAAGATAAGATGAGATCAATGGGTCATTGCATGAAAATGTAAAGACGTCCTGAGATTTCATCGCAAGACGACAATGTCATGGGGCTTTATTTTTGCAAGAAAATTTAGGCCTATCATATTGTCGCAGCAATAAAATACAAAAAGATAAGGCAAGATCAATTGGTTTTTGCATGAAAATGCAAAAACGTCCTGCGATTTTGTCGCAAAACAAAAATTGGCAAAATAAGACCTTTAATTAGGAAGGCAAAATAAGACCAATAGAATAATTGCAAACATTAACTGTTTTTGCAGGTAAATTTTGTTCATTGCGAGAAAGATAATGAGAATACTATTCGCAATACTATTCATAATAATATTCGCAGATTATTCAAAATGTCGCAGAGTAATTCAGAAATTTGTAGAAATTGGAGCGACATTTATTGCTTCTTATACTTCGTATAGTCTGCTCAAGGATGGATACTTTATACTTCTTATCACAGAATATTTTATACTTCAAGAATCCATACTTCATACTTCTTGTATTTCTTGATACTTCTTCAGACATCACATGGATTCATTCCGAGAAAGATAATGAGAGGCAAGTATGGGAATTAATAAACAAAATATCATTATCTTCCTTGTAAATACTTAAAATGTTAGAAGAATAATTAACTCCCAAGGAGAATAAAATACATTGTTCACAAAAAGAGGAGGAGAAGATGTAGTTCAAAAGAGTGATATTAAAGCTTAAGTTTCAATATTAACTTCGCCAGCTCTATCACCCTCGCAAGCTTTCTCACTTTCACTAGTATTCCCTTTGTCCTGGTTGACTCTAGCATCTTCTTCATTTGATTGATCATTAGCAGTTGTTTTCTCACTAGTAGCTGCTTCTTTAAGAGGATTTTATACTTCTTCCTCTTTTTCTTCTTCGCAAGTCTCATAGCCAAAGTCATTGTCAACAGGACGAGGAATTTCATCAACATATACTTCCAAAGGTTTAACTGTCACTGGAGGAAGAGAGTTAAATAGTAGAATATCATTCACAAGAACTTGAGCTTGTAGATGAAGTTGGCAATGGAAAGCTTTATCCCGGTTTCTAATCTCCATATCCTTGAAATAAGCAAGGTAATTATATTCTCTTTCTATTCGATCACGAAAATGGGCAAAATGAGTAGCGAGAGAAGCATTTTCCTTCTGCAGCACAACAAGTTTAGAATCCAGAGTATTAATAGAAGACTGAAGCTTTCTCTCAGATTCTGCGTGGACAAAGAAATAAAAAAAAGGGTTATAAAATGAGGAATTCGCAACAAGAAAATCACAAGAAAAATTAAGCGGAGGAAGAAATGACTACCTTCCTTTTGTGAAATTAGATTTTGAATTAAGGCAAAGCAGTTATTCTTACATTGGTTCATTGCATCATCAAATTTATCTCCAACTAAACCCCTCAGGCGAGATATCTTAGATTCTTTTCTTTAGAATGGAGAAAAGAATTTCTTTTGCGAGAGAAGAATTTGCTTCTTCTAATTTGGTGTATTCTTCTTGGAGCTGATTTTCTTTTGTACTTAAAATGAAACCTTGCATAAGTGCATTTTTCTCAGCAATGGATGATTCAGTTAACTCTTTAAGTTCATTTTTCAGTGAATGAAGAGATTGTTCTTGATTATCGCACACTCTTTGAAGGGTAATTAATTTCTGCGAGTATATCGTTGTTTTACTTGACAAATCTCGGTTCCCTTGAGATAAGGTTTTGTTTTCATCTGATAAATTTTCCATCGCCAAGTTATCTTTGGTTAGAGAATAAGAGATTTGAGATATTTCACTACTTAATAAATTGAGCTCCTGCACTAATTGAGCATTTTCTGCAGTGAGATTATTTATATGATCAATGGAGTACGTGTGAAGATTGTCTAATTGATTATATTGATCCATCCAAGCGTCTCTATCAGCGCAGGCTTCTTCAGCAGCAGATTCAAATTAAAATCGTTCCAAGAATCGTTTCTGGTTTAAGTCTTAATGTGCGAACAAAATATTTTAAGAGATTTGAAAAATGAATTGACAAAATTATTTATAAGAAAATAAAAAAGATTAAAAAGCTTATACCTTTTAATTCATCGTTCTTTCTGCGAAGAAGCTCGCAGTCAAGTGAGAGATTTTCTATCTTTTGATTTTAAATAGGAAGAGTATCGCATTCTAGAGTCTTGGCTTGGAGAGATTCTTTCAAGACTTCAATTTCTTTCTCCCTGGATGCTTGTGAATCCATCTTACTAGAACCAAAGTATCCACTTAAGATCCTGCAGATGCTAGACTTAATAGGATCAGCAGAAGATCTCTTAACATCATCCAAGATATCAACCAGAGCCTTAAAAGCAATATCTATCCCATTCGCAGCTTCTTGCGAAAAAAGGAAAAGATTCAGGTGGAGTGGTAGATATAACAGAAAGTTGATTATCATCCTTCGCAAGAGAGATATCAGCGAGAGGAGAAGTTTGAGGCTAACTAATAGTAGGGCTTGAAATGACATTAATCTGAGGAGAATTGGCTATAGGAGAAGAGGGAATTTTGCTCGAAGCAGAAGGTAAGACAGTAGAGTTTATTGTGATATTCTCGCAGCTAGAAGGAAGAGGTACATTTTGTGAGAGGAGAGGATTACTTTTCGAATATGATGAAGAAAAGGGTACGTAACCAAGAGTAGGGAAAGGAATAACAGTTTCAACAATCTTTGGTTGATTCTTTTGTTGACAAGGTTTCTCAGGAGGCCTATTGGAATTTCCACCATCTTGCGAATGACAATCAAGATAAGAAACAGAGGCAACAATATTGTTATTTGAAGAATAGTGTTTCTTACTACCTTGTTATTCGCAGACTTTCTCCTTCTCGCACCTTCTTTGGGTGGTGAATTCTGGGAACTATTAGGGTTTTGGATTGTAATTCTCAAACCAGAAGTGTTTTTGCTGAAATAACAAGCAATATGGGAATTATATGAAGAACAAATAAATAAGGTGATTCCAGGAAAATAAAATCAGTTTCAGCAAAAACTAACAGTAGCATAAAAAAAATTAACCTTGTAGACTCCATGAAGATAAGGAAGAACAACAACAAGAAGATGAACTTGATAAAAAATAAAATCACAGACGATGAAGATTTGCAGAACATAGAAGGTAAAGACGAAGAAGAAGTGAAAAAAGATAATTATCTTTCCCAAATCTCCCTTAAATAGAGAAAATAAGATAACCGGTTATACGTGTCGGTGGAAGAAGGAATATTCAACACGTGTACATAATTAAGCGTGATTCATGGAATCCTGTCGGAAGAAGAATATGGAAAGATAAACAGTTGTGATACCTTAAAGAGTAACTTCTCATGATATTCTCTACTTCGCAGAAAATACATGAGAAGAGTAAAGATATAGGATCAGAATATCGCAGCAAGAAAATTCTTGCGAAGTTTTCACTAAAGACACTGGCGAGCGTCGCAGAAAAGATTAAAAGAATGACGCAACAAATAACGATGATAGAAACATGAAGAAAACTTAAAGATTCTGCGAAGATTAGAGTATTTGCGAGATTAACATTATTGCACTCACGAAGATATCGCAAGTTAAATCCGAAATTAAGGGATAACTTAACTGTCTATGAGTTGTCATCCATTATGTAATACCCTATATATAGGGGATGAGTAATCTTGAGAGGGAGAGATAATTTTTAGAGTGTTGAGAAAGTCTTGAGGAAAGAGAAAGTTCTTGTGAGCGATTGTATTCTTGATTTCTTCCATTTCTTGTAACATTTCTGAGAATTAATCAATAAAAGTGTTGTTCTTAATATGCAAATATGTGTTGATAATTGTGGAATCTTGTGTGGGGTGTAGTGTAGGAATTCCTGCAACTACACTTTTGGTTTTCTTCTTCTAAACCAGGTTAATGACTTAAATACTTCATTGGGATTGTGAAGCCAGACCGATACTACTTTTTTTGTAGTTGTGTGATCTGATCTTGTTGTTTCTATCGTACGAGTACAATTATAATAATTGGCTTGAGATTTCTATCTCCTATAGGCAAGATATAAAAGTAATCACAAACATCTTCGTCTCATCGTTTGTGATTCCACAATATTTTTTTTATCTGCGTCGATTAAGACTATTGTGAGGTAATTGATAAAACTGAGTTGTTCTTCGGGAATATAAGTCTGGTTTTATTGATTGGTTCCTGTTCACCTTGATTTATCAAAATACGGAACAAAACTCATAGGTTTATTCGTGGAAGACGGATTTATCTATCTTGTAGACTTTTCTGTGTGAGACATATTTATTTGCTAAAGTCTTCTACTTTGGGTCATAGCAACTCTTGGTTGTGGGTGAGATCATCTAAGGGAATCAAGTGCGCAGTATCCTGCTGGGATCATAGGCATAAGAGCATAACTGTACCTTGGATCAGTGTGAGATTGATTGGGGTTCAACTACAGTCCAGACTGAAGTTAATTTGGAGTAGGCTAGCGTCTGTAGCGGCTTAATACAATGTATGTTTAATCTGGACTAGGTCCCGGTTTTTTTTTGCATTTTCAGTTTCCTCGTTAACAAAATCTGGTGTCTGTGTTATTTCTTTTCCACATTATATTCTGATATATAATTGAAATAATACATGTTGTGCATTGTTTAATCTATTAGAATATCCGACCTTATTGGTTGTTGATTTAAATTGATTGACACATGGATATTAGTCTTTGGTACCATCCAAGTTATCTCTCTTTGATTAGACTCGTGAATCATATTTTCTTGAGTAAATCTGTAGGATCAAAATATCGCAGCAAGGATACATTTGCGAAGTTTCCACAAACAACACATAGCGAATGTCGCAGGATGATTTGAGAAGTGACGTAGCAAAAAACGACAGCGCAAACATGAGAAAGGTGTGAAGACTTAGCGAGATATAGGACATTAGCGAAATTGTACATTTGTAAACTTGCGAAATACCGCAAGCCATATCCTAAAATAAAGGACAAATTAGCTGTCATCCACTATGTAATTCCCTATATAAAAAGCCGAACAGGCTTAAGGGAGGGGGATCTTTTTCGAGTATTGAGTAAGTCTTTAGGAGAGAAAAAGTCCATAGCAGTTGTTAATTTCTTAGTTTCATTTATTTCCTTTCTTGTAGAATTTGTGAGATTAATCAATAAAGATTGTGATTGTTCATCCTAAAATGATTTGATTGTATGAATTCTTGTGAGGGGTGTAGTGTGGGATTTCCTGCAACTACATATTGGCGCAAGAAACAGGGAGGTGTTGTTCTTAGTGTGAAGATTAGTATTGTGATTTGAAAGAATTTGGTGAAAATTCCATATAATTTTCAACAGTTCATTGAGATTGAAGAGATAGATAGAAGAAGAAATGCTTCAAGACAACCAACAACTGTTAGAAGGGGTAAGAGACTTGCTGGAGAAGGAAGAAATAAAACCGGAGATCCATCAAGAATGAATACAAGAAATGATGGATAAAATCAAATTCAACAACCAATTCAGCGTATACCGGCACAAAATAGGACTTTAGATTATGACAGAGTGAGTGTACACACTTGGAGGTCAGATTCAGTAAATGAAGCGGAGGAAGAACGACAATTAAGAAACGATAGACGAGTAGAGGGAGATCATGAAGCAGTTGGAGGAATAATTCATGGAAATGAAGAGATTTATGCATTAGAGGCATTGAGACAAAGAATACACGAATAAAGGAGAATAGAAGCAGAAGAGCATGCAAATTTGACAAGGCAAAATCATGAGTTGAGGATGGAAAATATGAGACTACATAATAGAAGGTCAAGAAGCACTACAAGATCAAGTTCAAGATCAATTATAGGGGAAGTAAGAAGAAATTCGCCTGAAGAAAATTTTAATGGAAATATTCAACAGGAGGTACAAAATCCAGATGAAGAACGCCGCGAAAATAGAGAAATGACTGAAGATCGTTACATTCCACATGGAGAAATTCACCAAAATATGCAACGTCAAGAACGAAATGACCAAAATAATGAAGAAGATCAGGAAGAAGGAATTAGAATATTACATGGGAGAGAAAATCGCAGGAATCAACAAGAAATTGAGAGATATTACGCTGAACAAACACATCTAGCTTGCGAAAGAGAAAGATTGAGAGCAAAATTGGAGGAAAGAGAGCTCCAAGAATCAATATGCTAGAATAATCATGACAATCGAGAAACAAAACGCGAAAAAAATTGCAATAATGTTAACATCAATGAAGAGTATGATAGGGAACAAAGGAGAGCTGAAAGACAACAAAGAGAATTTGCCAGAAACGAACAAAATCGCAGAGGAGAAATTGAGAGGCATAATCATGTGCGAATTCATGAAAGATAAGATCGTAGGGAAAGTCAAAACGAGGGTGATGAAGGAGAAAATCAAGATTTCGCAAGACAAAATAGGCAAGAACGTAGGAGAAGATAAGCTGAACTAAAAAGACCAATGGGATCAGCGCCTGGGGTAAATGAACAAATCTTAAGAGAATTGGCAGAGATGAGAGGAATGTTAAATAACAGAAGAGAATGAGGCAAAAGGCAGTTAGATGAGGCCATATAAGTAGCTGCGAAAACTTCATTCACACAAGAAGTACAACTAGGAGGGATACCCCCAAAGTGCAATCTACCTGCGTTAACTAGCATTTTTGACGGAACAACTTGTGTAATTCAACACATCAAGGAATATGTAAAATGTATGCTACAGTGGGAAAACCAGTTTAACAGGGGAGGCGCTGAAATGATTTGAAGTTTTACCCAAGAATACGATAACATCTTTCAACCATTTTCAGACTACATTCTTAGGGGCATACATAAGTAACAACTCTTCGCGACCTAGCATTGAAGATGTATTTGGGTTAAAGCAGAGAATTGGTGAAAGTTTGAAGCATCTAACCATAAGATGAAAGACAATATGTAGTGAAATGGCTGGACATGTGGATGAGAGATATCTCATTTTATCATTCATTAACGCAATGTTCGTAACCAATCTACTGTACATTCAAATTTTTAGAATTAAGAATACAATCACAATAACTGAGCTGCGAGAATTGCAGGAGGAGTATATTGCTCTTGAAGAAACACAGAATGAGATGGAGTCATACCCAATTGCAAATATGAGTTCAGCAGCAGTAAATGAAAGCTTACTACCCAAATTAATAAACACAGTGGCGAGCACTTAGCAGACACACCAAGGGAAGATAATGGAGAATAGTCAGCAGAAAATAGTAGCTATTGGAAGTCGTGACCAAGAAGAATTCGAGAGAGAAAGAAACTTCTATAACCTAGGTGGAAACAACAAAATTTAAAGACTTGATCATCCACAAGAAACCTATGGAGGACAAAGACAAAATTATCATAGAGGATCAGGAAGTCAAAAGATAATATGGGAAGTGATCAAGATGCCACCTATGAATGCTAGTGTGGAAAAAATTTGGGAAGCTATAATCTTGATGGAGAACATACCAACACCCTCGAACATGGGAAAAGAACCACTTCCAAATCACCGAAGTTTAAGAATTTTTCTCTTACCATCATTTTCATGGACATTCAACAAATGACTGCAGGAATATAAAAATGATCATTCTCAAGACGATAGATCAAGGAAAATTAAATCATTTTCTAATAAGGCACCCGCAATCTCAACTCTTACCACCAACACCAGAAATTCACAGAGTAAATACAACAAAAGGAGGAGAAACATTTGTCATGGAAGTTGGAGCGAAGGCGAAGAATTTGTTTTGTAACTCTATTGTACATTCATACAAAACAATTGAATACTTTCACGACAATGTTCTAAGCAGAGTTTTAGCAAGAGATGATGATGGAAGAGAAATTATGAACATTGCGAAGATTTCGCTACTAAAAGAATGGCAAAAGCAAATTATTTCTTTCACTGTAGAAGAAGTACACGAGGGAGGATAAATGCACGATAATCCATTAGTGGTGAGACTGGAGATTAACCTAAACCCTAAAGATGGTGAAGATGATGAAGCAGAAGATTCATGGGCAATCAACAGAGTTTTAATTGATACTGGTAGTTCTGTGGATATCCTATTCTATCATGCTTATAAAACTATGGGAGGGAAAGATGAAGATCTAATACCTTTAACCTACAAAATCTATGGTTTTAATAGTACTGCCAATAAGCCTAAATGAGAGATCAATATGTGAATTCCATTGAAAGGATTATCTTCTGAGATTCTATTCTGCGTTGTTGATATGGAGTCACCTTATAATTCCTTGATTGGGCGACCTTGGTTGCATGGGATTCTAGGCGTAGCATTGACATTTCATCAATGCATCAAGTTCCCTCATCCTAATGGAGTTGGCGTCATAAAAGGAGATTGGGTTGAAGGAAAGAAATGTTATGAAATCGATGTAGAGTCATATGAAGAACGATCTACGAAGAAGGAGAATTGGAAAGGTAACATCAGAGAGCAACAAAGAAGTGAAAGTGAAAGACTCATGGTAGATACAATAGAGAATAGAGAAGAAGAAATCTTGCTGAAAAGAAGAATCAGCGAAGCTCTCGCAGAAGGTAAGAAAATAACAAAAACTGTCAAAGATACTGAGGCAGAGAATAACAAAGGTAAGAAACTTAAATGTGAATGTATTCGCTGATGTTATGACTGCAAAAGTATAACTGTGAAGAAAAAGTAAGATGTGTGACTGATTTTTCGCAAAAATTTCAAAAAATATATTTTACTTAATGACAAAAATAAGATTGAGAAATTACAACAGAGCTGAAATGTAAAAGAAAAAATAGAATAATCCTTAGAATGGGACGAACCTTTATGGCGTACACCCTAGTTCGCGAATAAAATTTCGCAAGAGGAAAATGTAAGACCTAGAGTGCGTCATAGAAGGGGGTATCTGTTTCATGGCTCAGGGATAAGGTTATACCGCTGCTGGAACCTGAATCATGGAGATTTGGGTTCAATGAAAGCCCATCTAGGATAGGCACCTTGGATTCTCAACTTGAGCATTTGACTTAAGTTGGGAGACTAAGGAAATAAGGTCTCTCTTAAGGAATGCAGAGTATGATCAAGGCGCCGAGGTACACGGTTGAGCCAAGAGTGCTCGGGGTGTATGAAATAACCCTGGCCATTCTTGGCAAGTCTTGACTATGATGCACTCGGCCCGAAGAAAACCCCACTTAGGGTGCATTATTGTAACCATAAGCCATATAGGAAAAATAGATAAGAGGCTGCGAAAATAACTGGTTGTTGTCAAGACTGGATGGGAGGATCTAGTATTGTATGGTAGAAGTATGTCTCCTTGAATGGGCAACCAGGGGGAAGATAAGGGCGGCACCCTCCATTAGGGAGCTGATAAGTGTCTTAAGATGCAAATGTCATGAGTCTTTATTTTCACAAGAAAATTTAGCCTTGTCATATTTGTGCAACAATCTTGAAGAGGCAATAATACAAAAGAAAAAGATAAGACGAGATCAATGGGTCACTACATGAAAGTGTAAGAACGTCCTGCGATTTCGTCGCAAGACGGCAATGTCATGGGGCTTTATTTTCGCCAGAATATTTAGGCATGTCATATTATCGCAGCAAAGATGACAAAAGAACAAAAAGTTAAGGCAAGATCAATGGGTTTCTGCATGAAAATGCAGAGACGTCCTGTGATTTTGTCGCAATGACAAAAGGTGGAAAAATAATACCTTTACTTAGGAAGGAAAAATAAGACCACATCAGAATGCAAGGAAGAATGCAATTTTAAAATATGTGATTGCGAAATTACGCAGAAATAATTGCGAGGTTATCGCAATAATCTTACTGAACAAAGGTAACTTGCTTAATCTCTCATTTGAACACAAATAACAAAGGCAAGTATGGGAATGCATAAAATGAGAATATGTTATGTGTCTCCATATGATAGATTTACGCACAAAAAGAAAAATAAATTATATACTGATTAATCATATTGCGAGAAGGGATTTTTTTTCTAACACATGCAGGAAGAAACAAAAGAAATAGAACTTGTATTGAAGATTGGAGAAATTCGCAGTGATAGACTACAAATGTACAAGAATAGAAAATCAAAGACCAAATGTACAAGTTTTACAAAAAGTCGAATAAGGAAGCAAAAGCTACTTCTTGCTTGATTCTTCATTATCCTCATCAGGTTCTTCACCAGAGCTTTCTCCTTCATCATCATCAGATTCTTCATCAGACTTTTCTTCTTCATCTTCTTCAGACTCTTTTTCTTCATCTGCATCACTATCAGAGATAACCGAGTCAGGAAAATTCTCTGGAACTTTGTCTGAGAGGCAAGGATATGTAGAATGAGGAATGCCATTATCATCACAAATTGCTTTAATAGTTTCGTTGCAGAAAAGAATAGAATCATTCTTGAAGTTCGCAACAGTGATCTTTAGTTGGTTCTTCAGACTAGAACATTTCTCATTGCGAGAAGAAAGATCCTTTGCGAGCTTCGCTTTCTCATTCTCAAACTCTTCAATTCTCTTGCGATATCTATCTTCAGCTTCTGCGAAAATATAATGATAAATTAATAATCTGATGGTAGTTTATGAAAAACAAACAGTTAAATAAGGAAGAACAGTTAACAACCTTATTTGTTAGAAATCATATCTCTAATCAAGGCTGTTTGCTCAGCTTGAAGACTAACATTTACACCTAAGTTATTTCTGGTGTTATTTAGAAATTTCGCAGCCCAAGCGAATTCATCGTCATTTTGTATTATAAGGCATGAGAGAACTTGACTCTCTCTTTCGCTAAGTATAGCGTTTTGACGAATAACTTCATATCCTTCAATTTGAACCTCAAGAAGAGTTTCATGAAATTTCACAAAAGTTTGAGCACTTTGGAGAGCAATACGATCTTTTTCATCTATGAGATCACTATACTTGGCCCTTAAACTATTGATTTCCTCTTTGGAACTATGAAAGGAACGTTTAAATTTATTATCTAAACCCAAGATGGATCTATGTTCAATTTCTAAGAGGCGAAGTTTGGATATGAGTTCATCTACAGGAAGGGATTTAATTTTATCATTTGAAAAACTATTCAAAGAGTTATTAAGATGATCAAGAAGGGCGTCATCATCCATATGATGGGGAAATGAGTGAAAAAGAATATCTTCATCAGAAAGACCATAAACGTCTGCAAAATGGTAAATTGTATAAGAAAAGATAATGAGAAAACGAAATGAAGAAAAGAAAGAAAAAGTTATATACCATAAAGTTGCTTATTGGCATTTTGAAGACTATAGATTTTATTCTTTTGAACGGCAGTCTCAGATTCCAATTGTTTGCTCTTTTCGCGAAGGCCAAAAGCTTCAGCCTCCAGTTTTTCATTCTTCTTGCGAAGATCAAGATTTTTATTTTCAAGAACCGTACGCCTTCTTTCCAAATATGAAGTAACAGCGAAAGAAGCTTTCCCAGCCTGCGAAATAATGCAGCGAATTTTAAGAATAAATTATGAATTCAAGGCAAAAATAAAAAGAAGAAAAATATAAGTATTAAAATTTACCAAGCTATTAAGCGAATGTAAGAAACTTGGAGATACTGATCTTGAAACCCCGCGAAGAGACTCATTATTCTCTAAGAGGGGAGCATCACAGATATCATCTATGGACTTGCAGGCATTAGTAAGATGATCATCTCCAATCCCTTGCATAGAGTCAGAAAAGATACTAGACAATTGTGCCAAAGAATATTCAGCTGAAGAATTTACTTTTGCGGCAGAATTGTCAGCATTATCATCACCGGAACTTTCGCCAGAATGAGAGCTTGAAGGAGAGGGAGATTGAATTTTCCGTTTCTTTGAAGGAGTAGAAGCATATTTCTCCTTGCGTTTATTTTTCGTAAATTTTTTGCCTTTAGTTTTCGCAGCTGGGGCAGGATCTTCAATTTCTTCTTCTACAACACCAATCTTCACACACAGATAAAGATAAGAAATAGAGGCAACAATATATTGTTAAAATCTATAAAGAGAATATTTTTTAATTCATCTGTGATCGAACGCAAAGCCGCTAAGATACTTGGTTTCTTAGTATTGTTGTAGTTTCTCCTCAACCTCTCAATCTAAAAAATTCGCAAGGATATGAAGACAATGGTGTAAGAATGTTCAGCGAAATCACATATAAGAATATGAAGGATCATAAGTAAAGCGAAATTCGCAAATATACCTCTGCGTTTTCTTCAGGCCAGTTGAATACCCATTGTTGGTACGTGGCGAGACTCGCAGGTAAAATATGAGAGTCGGAGATGTACGGACCCTCTAGAG
Organism: Papaver bracteatum; assembly: GCA_023529315.1. Classification (NCBI taxonomy): domain Eukaryota; kingdom Viridiplantae; phylum Streptophyta; class Magnoliopsida; order Ranunculales; family Papaveraceae; genus Papaver; species Papaver bracteatum. The sequence continues at coordinate 3,987,813 of JAJJWX010000603.1, forward strand.
TTAATGGGAAGATACACCACCTATCATCTTTAAAATTCCATGGGGATGTATTATTGCCAGAGTGCCAATCGATATCTTGCATAAGTATTTTATCATCATCAATATTGTCATTCTTCCTCAAGCGAACGCCCCAGCAAGTAGTGTTTCTCTTCATGGGAATTATCTAGTAATTTTCAAAGAAATTTTCTACAGTATACTTCGCAGGAACGATTTCAACGCCAGCGAATCTAGGATCTTTAACTTCTGAAGGATAAAGAGATCCCTTACCAGCGCCACGATTAGCAAACTCAAGCATTGGGCGAATTCAGTCTCCACTCAATTGATAAACTTCCCGCAAGAATTTCGCATGAGAGAGTATTTCGTAAAACAAAGGAAGTTCAGGATCATGGAGAGAAATGGGAAGACCAGCTTGAAGCTGACCTAGCGAAACTATGATCTTTTCATGATTACAAAGATTATTAGAAAATAGTTTGGCAGAAAGATCAGATTTAGGGTTTTGACCAGGAATGGGAGATAAAATAAAACCTCTGGTTAGAAATTCCTTTCGAGTTTCTTCAAAGTAATCTTCATTTTTACGACCAACTAGAGGCATTTTCAGTATGGGAATGAAAAAGAAGTGAAGGTTAAAAGAAGAAGAAGCAAGAAGATTCACAGTAGCAGAAGCGGAATTTACGGAAGAACAGTAAAAGAAGAAATTGCAGAGAAGATGAAAAAGAAAGTAAAAAGAAGAGAAGAGAAGAATAAGAAGAATATATATAAGAAGGTAGAAATTTTCGAGAAGATAAGAGCATTCAATGCGAAGAGTAGACATGAACGGTTAAGAAGCAGCGGTTGAAAAAGACGTGTCAAGAGATGAATAGAATAAGAGATACGTGTAATAGAGTACGGAACCGTGACAGTACAGAAATTCAGGGAAAGATAAGTAGCTCCGTCATTTTGAAGTACAAATTCTCATGACATTCTCCCCTTCACAGAGAAGACATGAGAAGAGGCAAGATATAGGATCAGAATATAGCAGCAAGGATACATTTGTGAAGTTTCCACAAACAACATATTGCGAATGTCGCAGGATGATTTGAGAAGTGACGTAGCAAACAACGACAGCGCAAACATGAGAAAGGTGTGAAAACTTAGCGAGATATAAGACATTTGAGAAATCGTACATTTTTAAACTTGCGAAATACCTCAAGCCAGATCCTAAAATAAAGGACAGATTAGCTGTCATCCACTATGTAATTCCCTATATAAAGAGTCGAACAGGCTTAAGGTAGGGGGATATTTTTCGAGTATTGAGTAAGTCGTTAGGAGAGAGAAAGTCCAGAGCAGTTGTTAATTTCTTAGTTTTATTTCTTTCCTTTCTTGTAGAATTTGTGAGATTAATCAATAAAGATTGTGATTGTTCATCCTAAAATGATTTGATTGTATGAATTCTTGTGAGGGGTGTAGTGTGGGATTTCCTGCAACTACAAAATCAAATTGAGAGATTGAGATAGTAACTCCTTGAGTATTTTCTATTGATTGAGTCTAGTTGATTCTCTAGAAAACAACTCGGAGTTGTCCATACAGATTGCTAATCGAAATATTGGGTAAGGTTGTTAGACCCCCGCTTTTTCAATTAGTATCAGAGCAGGCAAACACGTTCAAGACCTCATAAGTCTGTGTTTGTATCAATCTGACTCTATGGGCGGTAATGTTATCTCAATTAACGTACCACCAGTCTTCGATGGTTCAAATTACCCATGGTGCTATGAACACGTATCTTCAAGCTCGTGATTTTTAAATATGGGTACATGTTTGTAATGGCTATGATCCCCCGGTAAATACAAAAGACTATGTATATATACCAAAGGATGATGATAGTTATAGTCCAGAAGAAATTCTTGTTGCAAAGCATAATTCTAAAGGTCTATATGCTATCAGATAGGCCATTACCCCAGACTTTCAGCACCATGTGTCTTCTTGCACTAAGTTTAAATATGCCTGGGATATCTTAGAAAATACTTTTGAAGTCAACAAACATGTTTCTAAGATATGCACCATCGATGGAGGAAATAACCTCACCACTCCTTCTGAAAATTTATCTTTCAGAAAGGTAAGATTCTTTGATCAAGACATTGTTCAAACCGTTGCATTCAATGGTGTATCAACCACAAGAAAAACCTCTATCTTGTCTTGGGGTGATGAATGTTGTACGGATGACGTCTGGTTTAAAAAACCATTGATGACAGAAAAGATCAAAGAACTCATAAAAAGGAGCATTAGGCGTGAAAAACGTCCGTTGTTTGTTCTCTCTACCAATGATTCTGTGAAAGAAAAACCTTTAAGTGTCAACTGATTGGATACGTTCAATAGATGCAATGAAGTCTCAGCTATTACAACAGAAACATATACATACTCAAGTTCTAATTCAAAATATGAGACAGACACAGAGGTTTTCAATTTCTTGAATAAGGAAGTCCTTCAAGAAAATCTTCAATTAAAGGCTTCATTGAAGAAACTAGAATCATTAATCCAGGTGATAAATCTTGAGATAGACTGTCTTAATGATAAACTCACCAGAACCACTGTCCTAAAGGAAAAAGAGATTACTACTCTTAAGGATGATCTAAAAAGATTATTTGGAAGTTCTGATAAAATTTCAGCTATGTTATTTGGTCAGAAGCCCTTTGGAAATACTAGTGGTTTAGGCTACAAAAGCAAGTGTGCAGACGTTGTGAATCCTGTTACTTCTATTGATTAGGGGAAAAATAAAAGTGGCAGCCACGATAAGCAGGAGATACCTCAACAAAACCAGGAATATTTGGGTTGTTCGTTTTGTGGAAATGTAAGGCATGTTCAGAGTACGTGTTGGAGATTCAAGAATAAAATGGAAAGAATTGCCAAACTACAGAAGAACATGCAAAAGATGAATCTGGATAATCTGCGCATTCCTCCTAAAAACAATGCTTCAAGAATCAGAAGAGGTAGTAAACTTGCTTACACAAAAAACCTTGAAAAATTACTATGTGATAAACAGGGAGAGCGTTTGGCTCATAACTTTCCCATCTAACACTAGGAGCGTTCACATCCTCATTTTAACTTGATAAAGTGAGGCTCGGCGTATTTGTGTGGCTCAAGTTTGCATCTATTTCTGTTAAGAAAATATTCTCCTAACAATGTAGATAATGGACCATTAAACTTCAGAAGACTTTTTCTTCTAGGTTTTTGATGGTCATAAGTCTATTTAAGTTTTTGATAGACTTCCTTCTTCCATGTAAAGATACAATCTTATGGCTCCTGTAACCAAAAGCATCACAAGCAAGGATGCAGTTGAAGCAGCTAATGTGTATCTGTGTAAAGGTATTTTTTCCTCAAGGGTGAAGAAAGTGAAGACTACAATTAATGGAGAAGGTTCTTCCTCTAACTGCCTCTTTTCTATTTTTCCTTCTAATGTTAATTTTAGAGGAATGGTAAAAGAGTTTATCAATAAGAGAAATTGTAGTTGCAGAATATCCTACAACTACACCCTCAGTAGAATTTGTAAAACTTAAGAAGTTCTTGATGATGAATGACAATTTTCTTATTAATGCCCTCAATTGATTACAAAGAAGTATCTAAATGGAACTAGAATAGTTACAACTTTCTCTATTCTCTTTCCTAAGATATTTTCTAACACTCACTAAAAGAACCTGTCAAATTTTACATTTGAACTACTATTTATAGGGAAATCTAAACAACTGTATGTAAGCTGCGAAATATCGCAACTTATATTCGTAAATCTATTTCATCTTCGCAAATCCTTCACACTTCTTCCGTGTTTCTTTTATTATCGCATTATCTTGTGACATCTTCCCCTTATACTTGTTACGACATTCGTGAACCAATACCTTGCGATATTCGGTACCTACATCTTGCCTCTTCTCATGTCATTTCTGCGAAGAAATAATGATCGTGAGAACATAACCGTTACTTATTCTTTTTATTAGGATTTGGACACGTCTTTTGTAACCGTCCTTTTCTTAACCATTCCCTTATATAAACTCCTTTTATTCCCTTCCTTATCTTTTTCTTACCTTCTCTTTTTACTTCTGCAACTTCATCTTCTTATCACATTTTCGGTTATCACTTTCTCTTCCTGTTAATCCCATCATGAGTTCTCCAAGGTAATTTTCTTTTACTTCTCGCATCTTTCATTTGTTTATCCCTTTGATTTCTGTCCAGTTTATTGTTTGATTTTGATTTGTTTCAGCAAAGCTACCCCTCAAGTGAAACCTTCAACTAGAAACTCAAGTCCTAATCTTCGAAGAAGAAAATCCGAGAATCAAAAGGTAGTTAAAATACTTTGTCTTCTTTTTTAAACAATATATTGTTGCCTCAGTTTTTAATCTTCCTTTTGATTCGTAGGTCGGTGAAAAACCCAACCCCAACAAGAGAACTCGTATGATTAAACCCACACCATCAATTTCAATCGATTACTTCCTTCCTGAGGTTGATGAAGAATTTCCCTGTCCCTCTCGTGAAAATACTTCTTCGCAAACTCCTGCCTCTACTCCATTACCCAGTTTTCAGTCTCCTACCAATGTCAATTTATCAACACTTCTTCAAGATCAACCTTTGCAAGATACTTTCTCAACTCCGTCTCCCAAAAATCCTATTTTTACCCCTAGTCCTTTGAGTGTTGTTGCTCCAAGTAATTTACAACTTGCTCTGATTCCTTCAAATTCTTCTCCTCTATCTCAAGAAGCTCGAGATGGAATTTATTCAACTTTCTAAATGTTATCTGAGGTCTTAAGTAGTATTGCGAAGTCTTCAAACGTTCATTCGCAATCTGAATTTTGCGAAGTGCTCAATAATTTCATCAATCCAGATATTTCTATTTCACGTCAATCCTTGGAAAAATAAGTTGAATTGCTTCGCCAATCTCAGGAATCTTTGAAAGCGGAATGTGAGAATCTTCATAAAGAGAATCATCAGCTCCATAATGATTCTCTAGATTGTGCGATCCTTCTCAAGAGGAATGATGCATTAAAAGGTATTATTATTATCTCTATATTTTCTTTCTTTTGTTTACTTCTATTCCTCACATGCTTGAAACACCCACTTAAACCCATTCCCCTTTATAGAATCTATCCAGAAATGTAGAATATTGGTACTTCATCATGAATCAGACGCAAAAGAATCTCAATCCAAGCATGCAAGTCTTTTGAACCAATTATCCCACTTATCTAATCTTCATTCATGTGCTCTTGATAATTTTGATGCCCTTTTCCAAGAGAATACCCAATTAATTTACGATCAAAAGTTTTTGAATGATGAAATATCTCAGCTCACCTTTTCTTTGACTAAAGCCGATGTAAGAATAGAAACCCTATTAGAAGAGAATGAAACCTTATCAAAAGAAAGATGTTCGTATTTGAATACAATGACCGTTTCTTCGCAACAATTGAATGTTCTTCAGAGTAAATGTTGCGATCAAGAAAATCTCCTTTATTTGTTAAAAGGTGAACTTGAGGAATTAAAAAAGTCTTCAGATGCTGAGGGAAGTTCTTTTGCTGCCGAGAAGAAATCCCTTCTTAATAAGAATATAATCCTGAACACTAAGAGGAATAAACTTAAAGAAGAACATTCCCAAGTAAGAAACCTTAATACAAAACTTGCGAAGGATAACGAATTTCTTCATTCTAAAGATCCAAAGCTTCAATCCAGACTTGAAGGATTAGTTGGTGATGGTTTTAATAAAGCTATGGATCAAATGAAGAATTGTTGTCTATCTTTAGCTCAATTTATTACTTCACAAAGAGAAGGTAGTCATTAAAATTTGACTGCCTTTGACATATTTTTGAACTTTGTTATACTCGCATGATTGACTCCTTTGAATTCTATTTTACTCGCAGAATCCGAAAACAACCTTCGCAATGCTAAAGCTGCGTTAGAAACTACCTGTTCTAAGCTTCAGTCCTCCTGTTCTAAGCTTCGCAAGAGGAATACTTTGCTTTCTACTCGTTTAACTGATTCACGTGATCGTATTAATCGGAGATTCAACTACCTTGATTATGCCAAAGACATTGAGGATACTAACCACCAAAAGGCTTTAGCTCGTGAAAGTCATTTAAAAGCTCAAGTCTTCGCAAACAATATTCTCTTATCAAAATCCTTGCCTCCAGTGAAAGTTAAGCCTCTAGAAATATATGATGATGAAGTTGTTCGTGATCCTGATAGTGACTTTGATTATGAGAGTGATGATGAAGGACTTGATGTTGAGGAATATTCTCCTGTTGCTGCTGATGAAGATGGTGGTGAGAAAGAATCTGATCTCCGAAACGAAGTTCCTGTTGATGGTCCTACCCCTCCTAAAGATCCAGCACAAAACATTGACGAGGAGCATTAAGCATGATGGATTATTCTACTATTATTCCTATTTTTTACGAACAACTTTGTTTTCCTTTCTTTTAAACCCTTTCTCTTGGTTAATGTTGATTCTCTTTCTACAGACGATCCTGCTTACTGTTTGTTTTCCTTAAGAAGTATACTTTGTATTTTGCGATACTACTTTGATCTTTCTCTAGATTTGCATGACTTAATCATATGAAGAGAAATTGCATGACTTGATCATATGAAGAGAAATACTATATATTGAAGACTTAGCTTAGTATTCCCTTTCCCCTTATTATTGCTCTTCAGATGATCAATTACTGTTGTAAATATTAGAATATCTGCCTCTATTTAAGTTGCGAAGTTTCAATTTGTTGCGAAGTAAATGATAAATCTCCCCTTTGAAGTATAAGAAGTATGAAATCTCCGTGAAGAATTATAAAACATCCTTGAAGAAGTATAAGAAGTATGAAATACCCTTGAAGAAGTATAAGAATTATGAAATACCCTTGGAGAAGTATAAGAATTATGAAATATCTTTTGAAGAAGTATTCAATCTTTGAAGAATTATAAGAAGTATTCAATCTTTGAAGAAGTATAAGAAGTATTCAATCTTTGAAGAAGTATAAGAAGTATTCAATCCTCGTAAAACTTAATGAATATGAAATATTCGTCTTTAATTGTAAATAAAATTGCCTCTTGTAAAAATTCTTCGACGATATTGATGGAATTGATTTCATTAATTGATGTGGTCTTATCATGCCTTCCTAAGTAAAGGTCTTATTTTGCCACCTATTTTGTGATAATATATTTGTGTTTGCGATAATATGACAATTCTGAATAATCTTGCGAATATACAGTCTCGTGATATTATCGTCTTGCGATGAAATCGCAGGACGTTATCACATTTTCATGTAATAACCCATTGATCTCATCTTAACCTTCGTACTTAACTCTGCGAGTATGTATATATATATACATGTATATTATTATTATTATTTTTTTTACTCGCAGAAATATTATTGTTGCACAAATATGACAAGCCTTTATGTTCTTGCGAACAAGAAGCCTCATGACATTTGCGTCTTATAGCACGTATCAGCTCCCTAATGTAGGGTGCTGCCCTTTATATTCCCCTTGGTTGCCCCTTCAAGGAAGCGTACATCGACCATACAAGGTTAGCTCTTCCCGTACGGTTTTGCAAACAACCAGCTTTTGTTCGCAACCTCTTATCCTTTTTGCCTATAGGGCTTATAGTTACGAGGTTGCACCCTATGGGGTATCTTTGGGCCAAGTGCATCATTTGCCAAGACTTGTAAAGAATGGCAGATGTGCTTCAAGCCCATTCGGTACTCTTGACTCAACCGTGTACCTCGGCGCCTTGATCGTTTTCTGCACTTCTTGAGAAAGACAGTATGCCTTAGTCGCCCAACCTAAATCATGTTACATCGCAAGATTAAGTTGAGAATCCAAGGTGTCTAACCCGGATAGGTACCCCGCTTTTGGGTTGTACCCCGTAATGTTCATGTACTCAGTTTCCTTGGTGGTGTTCCGGTTTCCCTGAGCCATGCTTATAGGTACCCCCTTAAATGATGTACTTTAGGACTTTGCCTCTTATGAAATGTTGCTTCGCGAAATAGGGTGTATGCCATAAAGGTTTGCATGTGTAAAATTTCTGTGGCTTTCTTTCTTTTTTGAAAGCTAATCACAGTTTGCGGTCTTTTGTTCGCAAATATCTTTTGCGTCTTTCTTTAATGAAAGCTGATCGCAATAAGAATTTTAAAAATTCGTAATTTTGTTAAGTTTCGTGCGAGCAAACCATATTCGCAAAAAATTTCATGAGGTTTATGGATAATACCTTTTTAAATACAATCTATTCCAGGGTCGACCAAGTCTTAAACCCATGTCTCTCCCCTCTGGATCCATCAGCCCATAAGCTCCACTTCCCACAACCTCTTTGATGACATATGGTCCATCCCATTTAGGTGCTAATTTTCCTCCGTTTTCTTTCTGGTATGGAGGTGTTTCTCGCATGACCAAATCACCTGGTTGATACTCACGTTCAATAACTCTCTTGTTATAATCTCGAGCTAATATTTCCTGATAAACTTTCATATATCACAACACCTTTTCTCTTTTTTCTTCCAAATCATCCAATTCACTTAATATCACCCCTGCACTTAAATTTCTTTCCCAGGATTCTTTCTTTGTAGTCGGAATTATAACCTCTGTTGGAAATACAGCTTCTACTCCATATGTTAAGCAATAAGGAGACATTCCAGTTGCCTCTCTTCCAGTTGTATTGTATGCCCAAATTGCGCTAGGTACTTGTTCGCACCACCCTTTGAGATGTCCTTATAATTTCTTTTTGATTGTGTCTGCGATTGTTTTATTTGTTGCCTCTGCCTGTCCATTAGCTTGTGGATATAATGGAGTTGATTTCCCACATTTTATCATAAAATCACTGAGTAACATCTCTATATTATTCCCTTCAAATTATTTCCCATTGTCAGATACTAATTGTGTTGGAACTCCATACCTACAAATGATATTCTCGAATATGAATGTAAAAACATCCTTATCACGAATATGTTGTACTGCTTTTACTTCTGTGAGCTTCGTGAAATAATTTGTTGCGACTATTAAAAATATTCTCTGCCCAGATCCAGGTAAGAATGGGCCAACAATGTCCAATCCCCATTTACCAAAAGGCCAACAGCTTGTTGAAGAGGTTAATGTTGCTCCTGGTGCATGAGTTCTTTTCCCATGTCATTGGAATTCTTTGCATCGTCTTACCAATAATTTTTCGTCTGTATGCATATAAGGCCAGTAATATCCTTGTATTTTTGCTCTATACGCCAGAGATCTTCCCCCACTATGATTTCCAGCTTCTCCTCCATGTAACATCTTCAATATTTTTTCTCATTATTCACGAGTTAAACATCTTAGAGGTGGTCCACTGAAAGATTTTCTGTATAAAATTCCTTCTCGTAGTTCATAATTTTTTGCACGACTCTTTAATTTATGTGCTTCTAGTCTGTTCCTGGATATTTCTCCTGTTGCGAGATATGCATGAATTTCCTTTCTCCAATCTGCGATATCTTCTATGATGTTATCTGATAGTGCCCTTTCTACTTCCATCGCAATTGCTTCTTCAATTTCTTCTTCCTCCTTATTTACTGATGGATTTTGAATTTTCTGGATTTTGATATTTCTTGCATTAGGATTTGTCATCATACTTGGAATGAATGCGAAAGCATCTGCGAGTCGATTGTATTTCCTTGTGATATGCCTCCATTTTAGCTTTGGTATCTTCGTAGATAATTCATCAACGAGTTTCTTGTGTTTCTTCAAAGAAAACTCATTCGTGGTATATTCCCCTTTAATTTGACAAATTACCAACTGAGAATCACTCGTTATTCTTATACTTTCAAGATTCTTTTCTATTGTGATCTTCAATGCATGCACTACAGCTTCGTATTCTGTTTCATTGTTCGTGGATGCAAATTCCAGTCTGAATGAAAATTCTGTTTTTTCTCCTTCTGGTGAAATCAACACAATTCCCACTCCATTCCCCTCACTGTTGGATGATCCATCTACTAAAATTTCCCATCTATTTGGTTCTGTTAACAAGTCTTTTGGATTCCCAAATTCTTCTTCAACATCCATCATCTCTTCTACTGCCTCATCTTCTTCCAAAGGAAATTCTGCCAAAAAAATCTGCGACAACTTGTGATTTTTGCGATGATAATACTTCATACTTTATTTTGTAATGATTTATTTGCGCATTCCACCTTTCTATTCTTCCTGATCTTTTTGTGTTCTTCATGACTGACTCAATTGGGACCTTGGTTACCACTTTTATCACATGCGCTTGAAAGTATATTCGCAACTTAAATGATGCATAAACCAGGGCTAAGATTAACTTCTCCATTTTAGAATAATTTCTCTTTGTTGTGTTAAAAGTTTTACTGATGTAGTAAATGGGCCTTTCTACTCCTGCGTCCTTTCGCAACAAAACTGCACTTAAGGCGTATTGAGTTGTTGCGAGGTATACCAATAATTCTTCATCTTTCTCTGGTTTCTGTAATATGGATGTATTCATGAGATACTCCTTGATCCCTTGAAAAGCTTTTTCACATTCATCAGTCCACTTGAATTTAGCTCCCTTCTTGAGTATGTTGAAGAAATGTTTGCACTTATCTGATATTCGCGAAATAAACCTTCCAAGTGAAGCTAAGAGTCCATTCAGCTTTTGCACTTCTTTTACTGTTGCAGGTGTTGGCATGTCACGAACTGCTTGTACTTTTTCTGGATCGACTTGTATTCCCTTCTTTGATACTATGTATCCCAAGAATTTTCCTGACGCAACTCCAAATTATACATTTTTCAGGATTCAATTTGATGTTGAATTTTCTCATTTGCTCAAATATTTCCTTCAAGTCTCGCACATGATCTTTGGCTTCTTTACTTTTTATCAACATATCATTTACATACACCTCTAAGGTTTTATGTATCCACCTTGCGAAAACCTTTTCAAACATTCGTTGATAATTAGCACCCACATTTCGTAGACCAAATGGCATCTTCACATAGCAATATAAACCTCTTGGAGCAAAAAATGCAGTATGTTCTTGGTCTTCTTCTGCGAGTGATATTTGATTGTACCCTTTATACCCATCAAGTGAAGTGACTCTGTCATCTCCTGCAGCTGACTCCACCATTTGTGGTATATCTGGCAATGGAAAACTATCTTTTGGACAGGCTATGTTTAGATTAGTGAAATCTATACAAATCCTTATCCCTTTATTCTTCTTTGGAACAATGACCATATTCGCAATCCATTCTGGATATTTTGCTTCTCTTATGATTCCCGCATCCAACATCTTTTGCAATTCTTCTTCTATTTGTGTATGCTAATTTTGCGAAATCTTTCTTATTCTTTGTTTGAATGGTCTCACACTTTTATCTATGTTCAATCTATGACACGCCACTGATGGATCAATTCCTAGTATTTCATCTACACCTCCTGCGAATATATCTTTGTATTCTCGTAAGAGATCAATAGTTCTTTTTTCTTCTTCGTCGTCCATCTTAGTTCTAATTCGCAAGATTAAAGGCTCCTCTTTACTTCCAATATTTATTTCTTTGGTTGGTTCTGCTGCGACATAACTAGGACTTTGCTCTCCCATAGGTGTTGGCTCTTTGATTACTTTTATTGGTTCTCCTTCTTTTTCTGGGATCTCACTTGGTATTCCTCTTCCTTCTTTTGCTCTTATTGTGTACACCATGAATTCCTCTTCCTTTTTTGCTTCTTTCGCAAGTTTTCTGCGAAACTGTTTCTTTCTGGATCTTCCTCCATACTGTTTTACTTCAGTATGATAACAAAATTTTGCACTATCAAGATCTCCTTTTATCTCTTGTATTCTTCTTGGTGTAGGAAACTTAATTGATTGATGTAATGTCGAAACAAAAGCTTTAATCGCATGAATCCATGGTCTTCCTATCAGCATATTATATGGAGATTCCATATCTACCACGCATAAAACTATGTGTGTTTTAATTTCTTCCAGCGATACTCGTAACATTATTTCCCCTTTGGATTTTGTTGTAGATTTCCCCAATCCATGGATAAGATATTCTGAATTTGTAATTTCTTCATCTTTTATCCCCATCCCCTTAAGTGCATGATAGAATATAATATCAACAGAACTCCCTGTATCAATCAAAACTCGGTTTAATTTTCATTTTTCTATAGATTTTGTAGCTTTCCTCTCTTCTCGCATGATCGGAATTGTGACTACTAATGGTGAAGTGTGATTCAAGTCTTCATTTGGAATTTCTGCTACTGAAATCGTGATTTTCTGCTTTTCCCATTCTTTTAAGGTTGTTATTTTCTCCACCTCCATAATCTTTCTTCCTCTACAGTCTGGTTTGTGTATTTTTCCCTTTATGTTGTTATGAAATTCATCAATCATTGCCTTTGTGATCATATTACATTCTTTTCTTTTAAAATCTTCATCTGTTGATTCCATTTGATCTTCAAATTTCCAAAATTCCTTCAAATTTTTGCTATGATGATCTTCAGGTCCCTGTTTCTAGCGCCAATTATGTAGTTGCAGAATATCCTACAACTACACCCTCAGTAGAATTTGTAAAACTTAAGAAGTTCTTGATGATGAATGACAATTTTCTTATTAATGCCCTCAATTGATTACAAAGAAGTATCTAAATGGAACTATAATAGTTACAACTTTCTATATTCTCTTTCCTAAGATATTTTCTAACACTCGCTAAAAGAACCTGTCAAATTTTACATTTGAACTACTATTTATAGGTAAATCTATACAACTGTATGTAAGCTGCGAAATATCGAAACTTATATTCATAAATCTATTTCATCTTCGCAAATCCTTCACGCTTCTTCCATGTTTCTTTTATTATCGCATTATCTTGTGACATCTTCCCCTTATACTTGTTACGACATTCGTGAACCAATACCTTGCGATATTCGGTACCTACAAAAATGGTTTAAAATCTCAAATCATTTCCTCTTTGGAAAGGATAACTCAGTATGAACAAATGTTGTCTCTATCCAAGAATACTCTACGTGACTTGAGAAGAGAACTCAGTGAGTTAACTGATATTTCTGAAGATTTGGAGGAATTGAACGATCCCATAATCAATGGGTTTTTCAATAATGAGAAGGAATTCTCAGTAGATGCTCTGAGAAATATCTACGACAACTAGTAAGTCTTCTGATGAGAATTCTATTTTTCTTGTTTTGTTTTAGAAGAATAACTAGTGATTTGGAATAGCCATTATTGTGATTACACATAGCTATATCCAATGTTTTCATCTTCTTGTTTTTAGATTTTTTGGTTTAAAAATTCTAAATTTGTTTGGAAGATGATGGTTGCAGTATTAATCTTTATGGTTTTATATATTGCAATATTTTGATGGGATATGTGTGTTTACGTCCGTGAACTTTATTGTCCCATATTTTGTCAAAAGTAAAGTCGATCGTGAATTGATATGCAAATATTGATAAAAGGATGAATAGACTTTTGACAAACACAAAAGTTAAGCCTATATTGTCAATTATTGATGTAAGATAGGTTAAATTCTTTTGTGATTCAAGGATTATGTCTATTGTATGTCATTGTGCAAATGGTGATGGAAACATAGAATGAATCCTTGTGTTATTCACAGTATAGAGCTTTATTGATCCATATTATTATTACTGTGAAGGCTTCATTGTGTATCTTATGTTGAGCACGATACGACTGAATCGATTCCTTATTGGCATGGTTGGTTGTTCCATGAGATGCTATATGTTGAGCATTAAGAACTAAATTAATCAACTTGTGTGGTTATTTAGTTTGTATTCCATAAGTTTTCTTATGTTGAGTACATGTACGGTTAAGGTTGTCATGGATTATGATAATCTTAGTCGGGGTTCCATAATCTCTTATGTTGAGCCCAGATAAACTAAATAAATCATCTAGTATGGTTATTTAGATAGCACTCCATAAATTTCTTATGTTGAACATGATTGACTAGGTTGGTTTTTCATGATTAACTAAGTCATTGCTCCATAGAATGCTCTTATGTCGAGTGTGGCCAATTAAATTGATTACTCTTGTAATTAGTTTGGTTGAGTATGACAATTAGATTCTTTTCGAGTTTTCTTGTGATTAATATAATTGATTTATTAAGTCTCCATAAGTTTACTTGTGTTGAGCATATTTAGTCCAATTAATCTGGGTTCGCTTTGGTTAATTTGATTGAATATTTCTTGTTGGATTCCAAATTCATACTTGTATGTAATTTGTTGAGTCTAAAGAAATCCTTCTTTTCTTTTTGAAATTAAGGTCACTCTTGTTATTCCTTAGGGAATGACATATTAAGGGGGAGAGTTCTTCATTGAACTTGTGCTTAATTGCCAAATCTTTGTGGGGAGTACGGACGTGGAATATTAGAGGGGTTATCTTGCGTCTTTATAAACTCCTTGATGAATGTATTTAGCTTCGGCTTTATGATTGCATCTAAACAAGATGATACACATTTACCTTTGGTCATGAAATGTCTCTTACGGAAATTTCATTAGGATCCCGTTCTTGTACTTTTTCCAATTTTATTGACAAAAAGGGGGAGAATTAATATGTAGTTCATACTACAAATACATATGGTTTTCGGATCATTATGTAAGGAGGAGTGGTCTCCATGTGAGATGGAGTATTGACTAAGGGGTAGTGAAGTATCACCATAGTATTTTTGTTGAAGTTGTGATGCAATCGGACTTTGACGTTGTGTAATAATACTATGACACTGTATAACAATGATTGAAACCGATGCTTTTCTCATTGTTATATCTACGGATTTTCAACAACGATGATGCTAAACTTACAACCTTTGGTATCATTGGACTACTTGGAAGTGACGAAGATTTCAAGTATTGTTGAAGATTATACATGTGGAATAGGAGCTACAAAGTTTATTTATATATTTTTTGTATTTTATATGTATTAATAGTTTTGCCACTAAAATTGACAAAGGGGGAGATTTTTAGAGCATTGCTCGGCCGAACTCGCATGCATTGTTATCTCAAGCATGTTTGTCAATGTTAGTGATCAAAACTTTAAATTCTTGATTTCTAGTCTACTATAACTAAAGTCTCGGACTAGGATAGAAAGTGTAGTTGAGCTCAAGAACTCCATGGCGATCATCATACAAGATGAAGGACTGCTCAAGGAACCACTAGGTCTTCATAGACTAAACCGTATGTGGAGACTTGAACTTATCTATCACTCAAAAATATATCTACTCTATCTCCTATCTTGAGACAAAAGTCGTATTACTATATAGACTAAGATTATACACATGTGGAATTTCGATCTGAGTATATCTCGCTTATCTATTTCTCGAAATATGTGTTGGTAAAGCTTTTTCTTTAGCCAAGTTCATCTTTACCTAGTGACGAAAGTCATATTATGTTTCAATCACTTTGGAAATTGCTCTGACGAAAAATAGTTTGTGAATAACAACTATATAACGCCCTCTGAGAATGTTTCGATAATTGAAATGAGAGTTTATACAATATAACCATTGGAGGATATAAGCATTATTGTGGAAACACATATATGTATAAGTCCTTATTGATTGAACCAAAGTTTGTGAACTATGTTGATCAAGTGAAACTGGTGTAGTGCATTAGCTCAGTCCACGAACTGACGAAGTTCTCGAACCCGAGAATTTCTGCTGGAGTTTGTGAACTCCATCCGGGAACTTGAGTCCGCGAACTTGAGTAGGTTATGTCTAAAAACGATGTTTGTGAACTTATCTTAATAAACTAAGGAATGTTATTGCAAACCATGGATTTATAGTTCATGAATCGATTCGAGTGAATCTCATCATTTTTGGTTCGATTGTATCTTGTGTAGTACATAAAGATCTAAGCAATTGAAAAACTCTCTAACTTGTTTATTTGAGTCATTTGAACTAGTTATGGTGAAGAAGAATATGGTTGATATGAAAGTTATCATATGTCTAACCATTTGGTTAACTATTGTTGAACCAACTAATGTACAAGTTTGGGGACGGTTACACAAGCCTAGAAACGTGCATTACATCTGTGTGTAACAAGTTATGTTTTTGATCTAATGGTTGATAAATATTAGCTTGAATCTAATCAGGTTTTCATCTAACATTGAATATTGAATGCTTTGTTTGTAAGCTAACATTGATTGCAAACCCTGATTTGAAGACTATATAAGGGAGAACTCTAGCAACTGGGAAACCTAATCCCTACACATTCTGGGTGATACTAGTTGTGCTAAGCTAGAGTCGATTCTCCTTTAACCTTTGGTTTTCTTCTTCTAAAACCAAGTTAACGACTTAGACTTTATTGGGATTGTGAAGGCAGAACGATACTACTTTTATCGTAGTTGTGTGATATGATATTGTTGTTTCTATCGTACGAGTACAATTGTAATAATTGGCTTGAGATTTCTATCTCCGATAGGAAAGATATAAAAGTAGTCCCAAACATTTCGTCTCATCGTTTGTGATTCCACAATATCTTTTTTCGCTGTGTCGATTAAGACTATTGTGAGGTGATTGATAAAACTGAGTTGTTCTTCGGGAATATAAGTCTGGTTTTATTAATTGGTTCTTTTTCACCTTGATTTATCAAAAGACGGAACAAAAAATTGTAGGTATATTCGTGGGAGACTGATTTATCTATTACTGTATACTTTTCTGTGTGATACAAATTTATTTATTAAAGTCTTCGACTTTGGGTCGTAGCAACTCTTGGTTGTGGGTGAGCTCAATTAAGGGAATCAAGTACGTAGTATAGTGCTGGGATCAGGGACGTAGGAGCATAACTATACCTTGGATCAGTGTGAGATTGGTTGGGGTTCAACTACAGTCCAGATCGAAGTTAGATTGGAGTAGGCTAGTGTCTGTACTGGCTTAATACAGTGTATGTTTAATTTGGACTAGGTCCCGGGGTTTTTCTGCATTTGTCGTTTCCTCGTTAACAAAATTTTGGTGTCTGTGTTATTTCTTTTCCGTATTTTTTTTATATAACTAAAATAATACAGGTTGTGCGTTGTTCAATTAATTAGAATATTCGACCTTTTTGGTTGTTGGTTTAAATTGATTGACACTTGGATATTGGTCTTTGGTACCATCCAAGTTATCTCTCTTTGATAAAGACTCGTAGATTTCTATTTTCTTGAGTAAAGATCAAATTGAGAGATTGAGATAATAACTCTTTGATATATTTTCTATTGATTGAGTCTGACTATCTAGTTGATTCTCTAGAAAGTATATTGGAGTTTGTCCATACAGATTGCTAATCGAAATATTGGGTGTGGTTGTTAGACCCTCGTTTTTTCAATTGGTATCAGAGCAGGAAAATACTTTCAAGACCTTACAAATCTGTGTTTGTAGCGATCTGACTTTATGGACCAGAGTAGTATCTCAGATAAACGCATCACCAGAAATAAAAGCTATGTCTCGTCTATTTCTATTAAAGAGAAAGATTCTTCAATTTCGAACAAAGATGAACCTTGTGTTCAAACTAGACTGATAGATTCTGACATTGTAGGACCAGAATATCGCTACAACGTTATTTCTGCGATATTAACAACGTTTCTGCGAGCGTCACTGCCAATTCTTTAACAACGTTTCACGAGCGTCACAGAATATCCAAAAGAAACTGACGATGGAAGAAATAAAAGAAGAATATGTTGATCCTGCGATGATCATCATTCTTGCGATAGAGAATATTATAGTGATCGCGATGAGATCGCAGAATAGATCCGAAATAGGAGGAAAACTTAGCTGTCATCCATTATGTAAATTCCTATATAAAGGGCTCGATAGATCCAAAAAAGGATGATGTATTTTTTAGAGTTGAAAGAGTCTTGTGGAGAGAGAAACTTCAAGAGAATATTTGTAATCTTGATTCCTTCCAATTCTGTAAACATTTCTGAAATTTGAATAGTAAAGTGTCGTTTAAATCTTTGAAGTTTAATTGATTTCCAATAGATTTCTATAGAATCTTAACAAGGGTGTAGTGTGGGAATTCCTGCAACTACATTTTGGCGCCTAGAAACAGGGAGAATCAAGCTAAGAAATCTTTAATTACAACTTGAAAATTTAAAGAAATTGTTAGGGTTGAAGAAATGGCTAGAAGAAGAAGAAATACATCAAAACCACCGACAACTGTGAGGAGAAGTAAAAGACTTGCAGGTGAGGGAACAAGTGAATTGGAAGAATCTTTAAGGATAAGATCAGGAAGAAATAGAATAAGAAATGAAGCAGAAAGTTCAATTCAACAGCCGAATCAACAAACACAAACACGAGATATGAATGTGGATTATGATAGAGTGAGTGTGCATACTTGGAGGTCGGATTCGATTAAAGAAGCAGAAAATCGACAATTAAGAAATGAAGAAGAAGGAGAAAGAAATCAAGAAATGGTTGGAGGATTAATTCATAAAGGACGTGAAAATGAAATGGTAGATGATTTGAGACAAAGAACACAGGAAGAAAGGATATTAGAGGCAGAAGAGCGTGCGAATTTAACAAGACAAAATCATGAGCTAAGAATGGAGAATTTGAGGTTACAAAGAAGGAGGTCAAGAAGTACTGTTAGATCAAATTCAAGATCATTCAGAGAAGAACCAAGGCAAAATTCCCCAATGAGAAATGTTAGAGAAGAAGTGCAAAATTTAAATGGAGAACAACGTCATAGAGAAGAAGAAATAATTAGAGATCGCTATAATCCGCATGGTGAAGCATTGGATAATAGACGTAACAATAGAAATCAAGGAGGAAGAAACAACCAAAATGAAGAAGAATATCCATAAGAAGGTAGGAGGATATTACATGGGCGACAAAATCAAAGGAATCAAAGAATAATTGAAGAAGAAATTGAGAGACATTACACCGAACAAGCACGCCTGGCTTGCGAGAGGGAAAGATTAAGGGAAGAAGTAGAAGAACAAGAATTCCGAGAGGCAGTACGACAAAATAACCATGAAAATCGAGAAAGAAGACATACACAAAATCGCTACAATGATAATATTCAGGAGGAGTATGATAGAATACAGAGGAGATTAGATAGGCAACGGAGAAAAATGAGGAGGAATGAAGAAATCCGCAGAGAATAAAGTAGACAGCTGCGATTTCAAAAGGAGGGTGAAAGAGAAAATCGCAGAGAAAGACGGGATGACAATGAAGAAGAAGACACACAAAATGTCGCAAGATAAGAAAGGAAAGAGCACAGAAGAAGGGAAGCTGCATTAAAAAGGCCAATGGAGAAAAACTCAACTGAGAATGAGCAAATATTAAGAGAATTAGCAGAAATGCGAGGAATGATAAGCAATAGAAGAGAAGGAGGAAGAAGGCAGCTCGATGAAGCTATTGAAGAAGCTGCGAGAACTCCATTTACTCAAGAAGTACAATTATGAGGAATACCTCCAAAATGCAACTTATCAGCATTAACCAGCATCTTTGATGGAACTACTTGTGATGTTAAACACGTCAAGGATTATGTTAGATGTATGCTACAATGGGAAAACCATGATGCTGTATTATGCAAATATTTTGCGTGTAGCTTAACTGGCGAGGCATTAAAATGGTTCGAGGGATTTCCAAAAAACACCATAACTTCTTTTGATCATTTACAAGCTACATTGATAGGAGCTTACATTAGCAACAATTCATCGCGACCAGGTATTGAAGATGTGTTTGGGTTAAAACAGAGGGTTGGAGAGAGTCTGAAACATTTAACCATAATATGGAAGACAATGTGCAGTGAGATGGCATGAAGAGTTGACGAGAGATATCTTATCTTATGTTTTATCAATGCAATGTTCGCGACCAATCTACTGTACATACAAATTTTCAGAGTCAAGAATACAATCACTATGACTGAACTACGAGAACTACAAGAAGAATACATTGCTTTGGAGGAAAAACAAAATGAGATGGAATCATACCCCATCGCGAACACCAATTCCGGAGCAACAAATGGGAGTTTACTTCCTAAAATGATAAACAATGTGGCGAGCAGCTCGCAAGTGCAATAAGAGAAAGTAGAAACTAATAACCAGCAGAAATTGGTAGCTATGGGCAGTAGAGATCAAGAAGAGTATGAAAGGGATAAGAATTACTACAATCGCGGTGGAAATAATAAGATTCAAAGGCTTGATCAGCCGCAAGAAACTTATGGTGGACAGAGGCAAAACAAATTCAGAAGTCAGGGGAACCAGAAGATCATATGGGAAGAAATTAAGATGCCTCCTCTCAATGCTAGTATAGAAAAAATTTGGGAAGCTATCATTTTAATGGAAAATATACCATCTCCATGGAACATGGGAAAAGAATCACATCCTAATAATCGCAGTCAAGAATTTTGTCCTTACCATCATTTTCATGGCCACACAGTAAATGACTGCAGGAATGTAAAGAGAATAATTTTAAGGATGATTGAACAAGGAAATCTAAATCACTTTTTAGTAGGACATCCACAATCTCAGCGATTGCCTCCAGCACCAGAAATTCGCAGAGTAAATACTGTAAAGGGAGCCGAATCATTCGTAATAGAAGTTGGGGCTAAAGCAAAGAATTTGTTTTGTAATTCCATTGTACATTCACATAGAACAATAGAGGATTTCCATGATAATATTCTAAGCAGAGTCTTCACGAGAGACACAGATGGAAGAGAGATAATTAATATCGCGATAGTCTCGCCATTAGAAGAATGGCAGAAACAAACTATATCTTTCAGTGCACAAGAGGTACCAGAACCAGGCGAGCAGCATGATAACCCATTAGTGGTAAGACTAGAGATAAACCCAAAGCAAATAGAGGAAGAAGATGAAGAAAATGGTGATGAAAATGAAGATTCTTGGGCTATCAATAGAGTTCTAATAGACACAGGAAGCTCTGTTGACATAATATTTTATCATACCTATAAATCAATGTGTGAAAGAGACGAAGATCTAATTCCCTCAACATATAAAATCTATGGTTTTAATGGTACTGCCAATAAACTAAAAGTGGAAATTGAGATGCGAATTCCCTTTAAAGGGATAACTTCAAAGATCTTGTTCTGTGTTGTTGACATTGAATCACCTTACAATGCTCTGATTGGTCGACCTTGGCTACATAGAATATTAGGTGTAGCATCTACTTTCCACCAGTGTGTTAAATTTCCTCATCCTAATGGTGTTGGAGTAATTAAAGGAGATTGGGGAGAAAGCAAGAAGTGTTATGAAATTGATATAAAGTCTTGCGAGGAAAAATAGCAATTGGAAATACAAAAAAAAACAACGACAGAGATCTGAAAAGTTAATGATTGATGCGATAGAGAGATAGGAGGGAATTGATGGCGAGCGTCTCGCGGATGAAGAAACAACAAAACGTAGCAGAAAAGCAGAACCAAAGAATAGTAAGTAGAGAGGTAAAGTGATGAACTTTAAAGAACTCTATGAATGATTTATTTGAAGAGTATGTAATTGAACAGAGTATTCTTCTTGAAATAATTGCAAGATTTTACAAAAATAAAGAAGATCAAATTTATGAAATTTTATCAGAGTTACAACACTCGCAAGAAGCGCGAATAAAATTTCGCAGAGACATAAGAATGGGACGAACCTTTATGGCGTGCACCCTAGTTCGTGAATAAAATTTCGCAAGAGGCAAATGTAAGACCTAATAGCGCGTCATATGAGGGGGTATCTCTTGACATGACTCATCGATAAGGTTATACCGCTGCTGGAACCTGAGTCATGCAGATGTTGGGGTTAAAGAAAACCTATCCGGGAGAGAGATCTTGGATTTCCAACTATATAAGGTTATACCCTAGTTGGATGACCGAGAATCTCTTCCAAGAAGTGCAGAGTATGACCAAGGCGCTGAGGTACACGGTTGAGCCAAGAGTGTCTGGAGCGTACGAAACTGTCTTGCCATTCTTGGTAAGTCTTGGCTATGATGCACTTGGCCTGAAGAAAACCCCACTTAGGGTGCAGTCTTGTAACTATAAGCCATATAGGCATAAAGGACAAGAGGCTGCGAAAACAACTGGTTGTTGGTAAATCCGGATGGGGGGAGCTAGTCTTGTATGACCGATGTGCCCTCCTTGAAGGGGCAACCAGGGGGAGATAAGGGCTGCACCCTCCATTAGGGAGCTGATAAGTGTCTTAAGACGGTAATGTCATGGGGCTTTATGATCGCAAGAACATTTAGGCCTGTCATATTTTCGCGTGACCTAAATTATACAGAGGCAACAAGCTAAAAGAGAAAAGTTAAGATGAAATCAATGGGTTTTTACATGAAAGTGTAAAGACGTCCTGCGATTTCATCGCAAGACGGCAATGTCATGAGGCTTTGATCCCGCGAGGGAGCTTAGACTTATCATATTGTCGCAATAAAATCAAAAAAATACAGATAAGGCAAGATTAATGGGTCAATACATGCAAATGTAAAGACGTCCTGTGATTTTGTCGCAGAAATAAAGAGCGTGGCAAAATAATACCTTTAATTAGGGAGGCATAATAAGACCACAAGATTACTGCGATAATACTCGCAGATGTTATGATAATTGCGATTTCACGCAGTTATTGCTGGCGATAAGATCGCCAATATTAAGGAAAATTTTATTTACTACTAATGTCTAATCTTTAATCAATTTTTTCATATTGCAGATGAATAATAGAGGCAAGTATGGGAATGCATGAGAACGATGAAATTATTATTCATCTATCATATAAAAAATTGCATAGATAAGTGCAAGCAGATAATTAAAGGATAATAATTATATTGATTGATTGACTTGCAGAAAAAAGAACTGTTTTCTAATTCGTACAGGTAGAAGCAAAAGAAATTCACTAAATTGGAGAAACTCACAGCAATGTTACAAAAAGAAGAAAATAAAAGGAAAAAGAAGAACTAGCTAGATCCATCGCCATCCTCTTTATCATACTTCTCTTCATCGCCAGATTTCTCCCTTTCATCATTATCATCACTATCTTCATTCTTATCAGATTCTTCTCTTCCACCAGATTTTTCTCCTTCGTCATTATCATTATTATTTTCATCCTCGTCAGAATCCTCAGCTTCGCTATCAGAGATGTTAAGATTTGAGATTATTGCGGGGATTTCCTTTGCAAGATCAAGATATATAGAAGGAAAAATTCCATGATCATTGCAGACCAACTTAATGGAATCATTACGTACAACAATGAGAGATCTATTGAAATTTGCGGTGGTAATGTCAAATTTCTCTTTTAATCGTGAATATTTATTATTGCGAGCAGTAAGAGTATTCGCGACCTGATTCCTCTCATTGTCAAGTTCCCCAATTCTTTCAAGATATCTTTTTTCAGCTTCTGCGAGAATATATGACAACAAGTTAGAAATTTTGTAAAGAAGAGTAATAAAAACAGGAAACTAGCGAGAAGAAGAACAACAAACAACCTTCTCTTTCAGAAATCATATCCCTAATTAAATCCGCTTGTTCAACTTGAAGACTAACATTTACACCTAAGTCATTCCTGGCATTATCAAGAACCTTCGCAGCCCAAGCAAACTCATCATCGCTATTTATAAGGAGACGAGATCGAACTTGAGTCTCCCTCTCAAGAAGATCTTCATTCTCGCGGATAAGTTTATCTTTGTCCATTTGAACATCAAGGAGAGTTTTATGAAAGTCTGCTAGGGTCTTGGATCCCTTTTTGATGGCAAGATCTTTCTCGTCAATAAGATCGCTATTCTTCTGTCTTAATTTATCTATTTATTTCTTTGAATCAAGATAAAAGCGCTTATATTTATCAGTCAAACCTAAATTGAATCTGTGTTCAATTTTTAAGAGATTAAGCTTGGATCTAAGTTCATCAATGGAGAAGGATTTAATCTTATCATCTGAGAAATTACTTAAAGAATTATTAAGACATGCAAGAAGAGTATTATCATCTACAGGTTCAGGGAAAGATTGAAAGAGTATAGCCTCGTCAGTAAGACCATAAATATCTGCAAGTTAAAAGTGGTTGCTTGAATAAGCCGCGATAGAGTAAAAAGAATTAATAGAGAAGGGAAATCAGTCATACCATAGAGTTGTTGGTTAGCTCTATCAAGATCAGAGATATTTTGTTTATCAACTGAAGCTTCAGTCTTTAGTTGTTTATTCTTCTTGCGAATCTCAATAACTTCAGATTCTAATTTTTCTTTATCCTGGCGAAGTTTAGCATCCTTCTCTTCAGAGTTGGCACGTCTTTTATCTAAATCAGAAGCAACAGCAAAATAAGCTCTTCCAACCTGCGAAAGAAAAATATAAATTAAGATCTAGCGATGGAGAAAATATATAAACAAATTGAAGAAATGAAAACATACCAAGGCACCAAGAGAATTTAAGAGACTAGGAGTCAGCGATCGTGAGACTCCTTGGAGAGAATCATTGTCCACCAGTATGGGAGCATCGCAGATACTAGCAAGAGCTTGGGATGTCTTGTTAATAACTTCATCCTCGTCATTACAAGTTATACTGTGGGAAATATCGCTAAAAATTCTGGATAAATGGGCCATTGAAGAATCAGATGAAGAAGAGTTCTTTATAGAAGGGAATCTGCTATCATTATTATTAAAATCTTCCTCATATTTATCCTTATCAAATTCAACATTTGGGGTTTCTAGAATAGGTTGAGGAGTTGAAGAAGAAGAGGTCGGGTTTTCCTTTTCTTCAAAGGAGGATCGCCAGAGTCATTATCACAAGGGGCAGAAGGTTTCCCTTTGGGAGGAACAATATTTTTATCCTGATCACCAGATTCTCCACCGCGAGGGGCAGAAGATTTTCCTTTAGGAGGAACAACAAATTTATCCTTTGAAGGCTTCTCCTTAGTTCTCACGAGTTTTATTGGCGGTAGTTCTTCAATTTCTTGTGATTACAGATGAAGATAAGAAATAGGGGCAACAATATATTGTTAAAATTTATGAGGAGATATTTTTTACTTCATCCATGAAAGATTTAAGAGCTAATAAAGTGCTGGGTTTCCTAAGAGTTTGATAGATGAGTTTCATTCTATCAATCTGAGAAAAGATCAAAATAGTTAGCGAGAATATGAAGAAGACAGTAAATGATAATAATATAAAAAAAAAAGTTAAGAGAATATACTTCTTTAGATGTTTCAGGCCAATTGAAGACCCATGGCTCATACTCTGAGAGATTCGCAGGTAATGGGAGAGAACCAGATATATAAGGACCTTCAAGACATAATGGAAAGATGAACCACTTGTCATCGATAGAATGGAGAGGACCTTGGTTGGTAGATGTATGAAAATCAATATCCAGCATAAGAGATTTGTCACCAGCGACCTTCTCTTTTTTCAAACGAACACCCCAGCAGGTGCTATCCCTCTTCATAGGGACTATATTATAATTTACAAAGAAGTTGTCCACAGTATAATCCTCAGAAACAATGGGGACATCTTTAAATGGAGGATTCTTTGGAGATTCAGGGTAGCGAGTTCCTTTATTAGCACCGCGAGAAGCATATTCAAGCAGCAATCTGATACAATCTCCACCTAGTTGATATATCGCTCGCGAGAACCTCATATCAGATATTATTTGATAAAATAAGGGAAGTTCTGGATCATAGAGAGGAATGGGAAGACCAGCTTCAAGTTGGCCTAGCGATACTATGATTTTTTCGCGAGAACATTGATCATCAGTAAATAATTTAAGAGAAAGTTCAGATCTAGAATCCTGATATGGAATTAAAGACAAGTTAAAACCTTTAATTTTGAGTTTCTCGCATCTCATTAAAGGCCTTCAAGTTTTTAGTACCAAAGAAAGCAACCATTTTTGAGTATGGGAATGAAAGAAAAGGTTGAAGAGAAAAAGAAATCACAAGAAGAATAACAGAAGCGCAATTATTTGAAGAACAAGAAATTTGCGCAGAGAGGGTATGGAGAGAAAGAAGAAGAAAGTAAAAGAGAAAAAGGAAAGGAATGAGAAGAATATTTATAGAAGAAGAAATTTCTCGAATAAGATGAAGGCAATTAATGCAAAGAAAAGACGTGGGTGGTCAGATCGCAGCGGTTAGAGGAGACGTGTCAAAAATTTATTGGAAGAAAGAATTCGTGAAAACAGCTGGCGAAGGATGTAGAAACGTGTCAGAACGGAGAAGTCTGAAAAGATAAGCAGTTATGACATTTTAAAATTTTCTCATGATCTTCTCTTCTTCGAAGAAAAGACATGAGAAGAGGCAAGATGTAGGACCAGAATATCGCTACAACGTTATTTCTGCGATATTAACAACGTTTCTGCGAGCGTCACTACCAATTCTTTAACAATGTTTCACGAGCGTCACCGAATATCCAAAAGAAACTGACGATGGAAGAAATAAAAGAAGAATATGTTGATCCTGCGATGATCATCATTCTTGCGATAGAGAATATTATAGTGATCGCGATGAGATTGCAGAATAGATCCGAAATAGGAGGAAAACTTAGCTGTCATCCATTATGTAAATTCCTATATAAAGGGCTCGATAGATCCAAAAAAGGATGATGTATTTTTTAGAGTTGAAAGAGTCTTGTGGAGAGAGAAACTTCAAGAGAATATTTGTAATCTTGATTCCTTCCAATTCTGTAAACATTTCTGAAATTTGAATAGTAAAGTGTCGTTTAAATCTTTGAAGTTTAATTGATTTCCAATAGATTTCTATAAAATCTTAACAAGGGTGTAGTGTGGGAATTCCTGCAACTACAGACATGTGTTGTCCCGATTACTTTTCAAAAGAGTCTATTTCTCAAAATAAATTGGAAACAACTGAAGAGAGTGAGCTGATTCTAAATCTTGTTAGAATCCAAGCTGATAGACTCAATCGGATGAAACAACATGTCAGTGTTCTTCTTGGTATGATAAGAGACTGCAAATCCAAAGAAAATATTGAAGATCATTCTTCGTGTATGACTCTTGAGGCAAACCTTGAAAACGATGCATTAGAAATAGAACATCACTTGAGTAAGCTCTCTATTCAAGGATGCTCTAAGCAGTCCAATATACCAATTACTTATGCTACAACTGAAAATGCTCCAGCACCAGAAGTAAAAATGGAGTCCCTTCCAACTAAGAAAGATGTGTCAGTTTCCTCTGATCAAGGAAATTCCACACCATATGGAAGGAAGAAATCTTCTGACGAGAATGTTAAGACTAAACTTCCTAATCACTCGTGTGATCAGAAAGTATGTCTCTTTTGTGAAGCAAAAGGTTCTGTTAGACAAAAGATAAACTTTAAGTTGAATAAAAATTCTCTTGTTCAATTTCAACACACCTTAGAATTAATCCTCAAAGGTGTAACTGGCATTCGTATGTCGAAATCCATTGGTTTTCATATGTACCATGTGTATGTTACCAGGAAGGTCAGTTCAATGAGTTCCTCAAATGTTCGTAAACAGAGCATAAGTCTTAATAAGAATCTTCTAAGGAAAGACCAAGCTGTTGTTTCTGAAAATAACGTGTCCCTTAATTTGAAAAAAATCCAGGAGAAAGAAGGAAAAATGATGATATGAGAAATAACCTGATAAAGATAATTCAATGGTACAAAGAAATTGTCAACAGGTTGTCATCCTCCTCAAGTCAAAACTCTTCTGGTAGGTACTCAAACTATGTCTCATATTTTGATGACAGTAAGTTTTATGATAATTTCTCAAATCAAAAGGGACCCTCTCACAATTCAGGAGGAAAAAGAGACTTGATCATAAACACAATTCCTTGAATGAGCTCAGAGCTCAGACTTTTGCAAATTAATCACAAGGGTAAGGAACTTGCTCATAAAAAATCATGTTTATCAACATGTGTAAAAGTCAGGTGTACTTTGGCAATTTTCGTTTTGCCTAGTTGAGCTATTCTCTTATCGTTTATAGCTAAACTAGTGCCAGCAGACAATATTGCCTAAAAGTATTTGCAATGTCTTTTATTATTTTCCTGTTTAATTGTCTTGTGGGGTGCACTGTGTTCGAATGTGTACACGGGTTTTCATATCGAGTCTACATCTTGAAAAACCTTAAAAGTCTTCCTTCCTGAAAACTTTTAAATAACTGGCCTATTGAGTTACATAGTCATGTACGTTTACTCTAGGTTATCTTCTGGATTATCAAGAATGTCCTCTTCTTCATCTCTCCATGGTGTTTTTGCTAAGGGATTTCTTGAGAAAGGTTTTGGTTTTGAATCAAAAGGAATGAAGAAAATAACTGTTGTAGAAGATGGTGCACCTAATGCCTCATGCTACTAAGCCTACTCACATCAAGATGTTGAGAATGAGGATATGGTTTCTGCTGAAGTGGTTCAGGACTTTCTTAAATACTTTGAGAAAGCAAAAATGCAACTTATTGATACAATGAAGGATCTTGATGTAGTTGGAAGTGAGTTGAAAAAGGTTACTTCTGACCTTGGTCTCATGAAGTCACATGTTAAAGAATTAGGGAATCACCCGTGCCGTATCGGCATGGGCTATTTCATACCGTTATATTCTGGGGTGCTTTGCTGTCGCACCACATATGGCTTCTTCTTTCTGTTATCATCTGGTTTGTATCGCCCAAGTCACACAGTTTTGTGTTTTTTAGAAGACACATCTCCCAATCTCAATTTATGTGTTCAATTGAGTGATTTAAAATTTTTGTTTTCAATTGATTTCATTTTAATTTGATTGTATAAAACTTCAAGCGGTCAATCAAATTTTTATCTGCAATTGATCGAATCCATTTTCGCATAGTGGAATTTATGGATAGTATTTTTTTTTTTTTATGGAGATAATGAAACAGAGGGTAGAAAACGGTCAAGTTCTAATTGAAAATGCATTTGATGGTGCTACTAACAAAGTTTTTGATGTGTGTGTTATTGAGATTATGATTATTGCTAGCATGGACTGAAATGGCACGGGCAATTTCACACCGTTATTAACTTGGTAAGGAGATTTTAGGAATAATGTTTGAAATAATTCACAAATTACAACCACCAATATCTATTTGGTTATATATAAAAAAGCACTTGCGATTAAACTACTTTTAGATTTTAGATGTTTATACACATTTATGTTGTACACATTTTGAGCATTCCACTTATCATAATTTGACAATCAAATTTTGTCACGAATAAAACCACTTTAATAAACAACAACCTCCAAGTAACAATGATAAAACCATAACAAAATACATTGTAGAAATAAACCGAATTGCTGCCCTAATTGACCAATATTAATCATACCTACATTTAACAGCCAAAGTCGATCATCAATGAGATCGAGTAAACTGTAAATATGATATTTTTGGTACGACTTATATGAATGTCCAGGTGACACAACTTGATATTTTCCTGCCAAGGGGAGATAAAATATATAGATAAAATACTGTTGAAGTTATCCTGGACCAATATTGAAGTATAGTCCCAACAGTGTTATATCCTAGATCAAAGAATATCAACCCTGGTAAAGGGGAGGGAGGAATTGGTAGAGGGGCGGCAAGAGTTATAAAAATGTCCCTATTATTTGTTAGGGGGTGTCCTATGGGGTTGTTAATTGACAAGATTACCCTTTCTTTTCTGGTTGAAAAGACTGAATTGTTCTTCCCCATTATTAACCCAATTGAAACTGAAAATCAAAACAGTTTATTTTTTTCAACTTTACTTCATCTTCTCTTCTCCTCCTCTCCTCCACCATTAAAACTGATTTTTCATCATCCTCTTCGATTAACGGCTAGTTAAAAAATTGATAATCGTTGATTTGAAACTATTGTGTTTGATTTAAGTTAGTATTGCATCAAAAATTAGGGTTTTGGATCGAAATTGAAAACGAATTTTTTGTGTTGCATGTGAGGTTCGGTTGCAAATAACCCAAATACCAACCATACCTGCAAATTTTGAAGAACATACGGTTGCTAACAACCCAAATACGAACCGTACCTTAAAAAAATTGAGAATTAGGTTTAGGTGCGGTTGGTACCGGAACAATAGTTAGCAACCGTACCATATTTACGGTTGGTTACGAAAACATTGTATGAACCGTACCCAGGTCCGGTTGGTAATTCAGAACTTCTAACCAGCCGTACACACATACAGAACAATATACGGTTGGTATCGAAAATTCTCAACCAACCATAACTGGTACAACGTTTGGGTTTTCCCCAAAATTGAAGAACATACGGTTAGTAACTGATACTTTTGCAACCGTATTCACTAGGTACGGTTCGTAATGAGATCAATTCCAACCGTAAGTCTTTTTTCTCTCTCCTCTAAATTTTTTTTTTCTTCTTTTCATAACTCTAAAAATCTAATTTTAGAGATAAGTGAAAATTAGTTATCAAACTAATCTTGATTATCAAACACTAATCTTGATTATCATCATTAATCTTGATTATTAATAATAAGGGTTAATTTTGTCATTTCCATATTTTTATTAATAAGGGGCACTTGAATTACCACCTAATGACGCTTTTTGGATTATTAGATTTGCCGCCCCTCTACCAATTCCTCCTGCCCCTTTACCAGGCTTGAAGAATATACCAAATTGTCGTTGGTGGTATTATATCTTCCTCGCTCTCCTGTGTAACATAGAATTCAATTACGGAATGACCAAAGACAAATAAAAGAGAAAGGGACCAAGGGTTTTTTTATCCAATACATACAAATATATCGACAGGTTTCACTAATATAATGATTTCACAATATTCCATTATGAGGTTTCAAAATCGGTTTCACTAATATACTGATTTCGCAATATTCCATTATGAGGTTTCCAAATCCGTGTGAACTATACCAAGTTCTCTATTCAAGTGATCTAGACCCATCAGATTTGATTGCATTACTCCCGAACTTTATTCAATGGAGGACAAGCGCGCACGTTAGGACCCATACTAAAAGCGATGACTCTACCTAATAACACATTCTCAATTCGAGGATATTTGAATAGAGACAACAGGTAAAACTTGGATCTCATGAAGTGCAGCGACTCCAGATTCCTATGTGTTCATTTGGATTTTTGGGCGTATGCATGATGCTCAAGTAACCATGTGTCTAGGAAATTCATAAGTACTGTCCACCCCAATGTTACGTAATGCATATACCTCGTGAATTTTCTCACTGTATACTCAATTTTAATAGAACAATGTTATACTCATAAGCCGCTTCATCTTCTTTTAAATGCATAAAGGGTTTAAATAATGCGAAGGAATGGTGGATTGTACCCTTGTTCATCAAGATACACCAAGGATCACTATCATAAACCTAGCAAACATTTGAATACATAATGACAACGAAAAGAACGGGTACAACCAGCTGATGGATTTCTACTCTGCCATCCCATTTTCCAAAAAAACCTTTGATATCAGAACCATGAAGATTACCTGGATACATTGAACACCAAAAAGCTTTTAATATTCCCTGCAATATGTTAGACAAATTTACCATAACCAAAAGGTATGCAGAAAAATAAGTTTGTCCAAATGTGTCTTGTTTCCTAAAATTTAACAATAATAATGCACCTTGATGCATCGAAATAAGCTGCCACATGACCTAACCCACCTATTTTTCTTGGCGAAATAGAGAAATCAACAATTATATACTTTTGGTCCTAGTACTCCAACTTATAAGATAACTATCAGCACTTAAAAAACACGCTGAGTTAATTTATGTTGACTTTGATGAATGAAAAGACCTTGCGGCAAACTGTTGTCCATCAAGTTGAGTTTCTAAAAGAAAAAATCTTCCACAGTTCGTCCTTTAATCAAAAAGTCGGGTAATTAGTTTTGATGTAAGTTCAGGTGAACTTGTGTTGAAAGGTTTGCTTGCAGGCCTATCGTTATACTTCCAAGTCACAACATAATTTTCCTTAGAGAAATCTGAAGAGTGAGGAACATGATCAAGCTACGCATCAGCGCATCATAGTTTCATCTCAAGGTCAGATTATCCCAATTTTTCAATTGCTTCAGCTACATCATCACCAGGTGTCTGCTCCAAAAGAGTTCTATAAGAGTGTCCATACCCACTTGTATTGATTTCAGGATTGGCAACTTCATTCTTTTAGATCCTTCAAAAAAATTCAACTATTTGCATACTTAAATGGGCATGCCTTGCTTGAGCTCAGAGTGGACTAAAGGTACACCACCACTCTCAATCCCTATATTTATCTCAGACAAACTGCATTGATATAGACGACGAAGAGCAATACGGAGTAGTAGGTATCATGATCAATAATTAACACATATGGCTCACCTGATAAACAGGCATGGAGATGTTGGCGGTTCTTTCAGCGTAAGTTGATGACACCGACCGGCTTGGTGAAAGCCAAACCTATGTTACTTTTTCATGGTTGTCCATACAATGCGAATGTAACCCCTCTCATGAAATTTATAGAAAGAATACTGAAAGCCTGTTTAGCCTGAAAATGTATTAGCAGTCCGAGTACGATAACCAAAACCACAACATATATACGAAGAGGGGCATTCTAATAAAATTAGTACCTTATTCCCTAACTTCAGTACACCATATATACGAAGAGGGGCATTACAATAAAATTCGTACCTTATTCCTTTAGTTCAGTACGTGTCAAACTATCGTTGAAATCTAACATCAAAATCAAATTGTAGCAGTAAAGTTAAAATTGAAATCACCAGTACAATCAAACAACATAAAAATATACCCGTTTCATAATACATTTAACAAAAAAGGAAATAAAGGACAAAAAAAAAAGTAAATGAACCTTCCTACTGCCAGGATTTGCAATCATTGGCCGAGATGTTATTGACAACCTTTAAATGTTCATAGCCTGAGAAGTGCAAACAAAATTTTTAACTTCCAGCAAGTTTTTTTGTTCATAGAATATGTGTACTAACACTTTTAACTTTTGGCAAGATTTCAATGTTCTAAGACTTAGAAGTAATCATACTCTCTAACTGAACCTCAAAAATGCAAATGCTAATAATGATTACTGCAAACGCTTGGCTGATGATTCAAGGACCCCGGCGAACCTCACCCTTCATCTATTATGACTACTGTGTTTTTATAATAACCAAAAAAATAGCGACCCATGTTAATTGAGAAGACAATTGAACTTAAAAAGAAATTTTAGATATTCACTTCTCTCTTGCTCTGTTTGCTAATGATAGAGAATGGAGATAATACTCTGGAGATTATCAATGGTGGTTTCCCCAATGCAAAAGTGACTTTGTAATACTTTTGTTCCTAGATGTTTAAGATAATACTCAACCTAGCTATTTATATAGCATTTTTGTTTATGAATACTTAACTCATGTATATTCAGATATTCTCTAGCTATTAGCAATGTCAATATCAAAAAGTTATATATGTTCATGGACATCTTAAATTTCAATTCAAACTAAGATATACCTCAAATGGTACACTCAAATTCGTCTATCCAATTGAAACCAAAAATAAGTTGTGTGACCTCCACTATTTCCTTCTTGGTTTTTTACTCTTTCGGTAACTCGTCCCATGGTAACCTGTGATAATGTATTATAAGTTTGACAAATTTTGCAATCACAAACATATTTAATATGTAGCATGGGTCACTTATGTATCCCTGTATTAGCCAAAACTTTATTACAAAGATACCCACCAAGTCGCTAGGGCCATCTGGGGATGCACCACGACATTAGATTGTATCCTTCTTCGAAGCACGCATTCACTTCTTTCCTTGAACTGCAGCCCCGACAATATATGCACCTTGGTCATCTAAATACATATCTTGCTTGATAATACGATCCTATAAACTGACTCGATCCTCTTTGTTGCACCTGCCTTGACTTGACGGTTGCCTCGGTCCTTCTTTGCACGGTAACCTCGGCTACATGTGTACAGTGGTTGATATACTCTAACATCTCTCTTCAACAAAATAGGATTTTCTAGGGCTGCATATGGTTCGGTTTTCTACCCGAACCAAACTGGTCCAAACCGACAAAAAATTGCTTAAAATTAAAAAAATAGGCAGAAGTAACTGTTAAAGGAAAACAATATTGGTAAAAACAGAGATTTTTTTTGAGTTTTTTTTTCTTTTTTAAATAACCAAAGCAAAAGTGAAAGAAGAAGTCAAACTCTTAAACACCGTTTAATGCCCCAGCCTAAAAAATCGTTAAATAGCCCGTGGCGTTGCGGCACGGGTAATTCCCTAGTTATATATAAAGGGGGATATATCGACTAACAAGTGTTGTTTTATAATTTTATTAATTGAACATGAATATCTAAGTAAATAGTAAATGAAGGATTAACAAAGCATACGGACTCTTATGACTCCCGGAATAATAGATTACATATCATTTCTATCTCGACCATCTAAAGATCCGCTATTATTAAATTTTCGCAATTTCTTTAAACAAAGGAATTTACAAAAGTCGAATACTGGTTGTTATTTTGCAAGAAGTGCAAGGAACTCCTCGGCAGAAAACATATAATTACATAGTTTGCATCGTAGAACCTACACCAGAGACCTAAGGTTATCTGGGGATGCACCACGGCATTAGATTGTATCCTTCTTTGAAGCACGCATTCACTTCTTTCCTTGAACTGCAGCCCCGACAATATATGCACCTTGGTCATTTATTCTTGTTACCTAGCAACATTAGTTTTTTTACTCATCAGGTGCCTCAAAGAGTATTCTCAAAACAGTAAACTGTGAACACTGCTATCATTTCTATAAAAAAGATTTTATTACTCATCAGGTGCCTAAAAGTGTATTCTCGGAACAGTAAAACCGTGAACACTGCTATCATTTATATAAAAAATAATTAATTGTTGACACCAATAATTGCTTCAGAATCAAAATCCCAACCAGTCAAAACTAAATCACATTATGAATTTAAGATGAAGGGTGATATATTGACCTGTTCCACTCTTCCGGCAACATGCATCGTCCGAACCCTAATCGGATGATTACTACTAAGATCTACATTTCCTCTTTATAGTCTTATGTGTAGACTCACAACATTTTTACCTGGGAGCTACATGAAGTTAAAACAAAAATAAAAAACTCAGAGAATTATTGCTGCAACATCAAATGGAACACGAAAACGAAATATGCCATTTACAATCAGATAAATTCATTACCTAAGAGAGGACTTCATTTCGAAGCAGGTTTTAGTTGATCATAGCCATCAGAACTCGAATTCCTTCCTCTTGACTTTTGAGGGACTTATTTATCCTCTGCAAAGAAGAAACTTTCATAAAATCTACGCCATTTGTAAAACCGAAAGAATTATCTTTACTCATCAACCCAGAAATGACGTAGGAACAACCATAGAAGCCATTTATGATAAAAAAAAAAAACCATTTTACTCTAGGCAATCCAAAACCAATAACCTCTAAAATAGTTCCAAAAAATTCAAGCCCAGATAAAGCAAAGATTTAATCTACTTGGGATAAGAAAATCCTATAAAAAAAACACCAATAGAGATAAATAGTTCCCATATATTTTCATCAAAATCCCTACGGAACTAAAACTACCCAAACCCAATTGAAGTCCTCAAAGTAAAATAATTAGTACCCATCAGAGGATAACCATACAGGCAACAGGGGTAGATTTCTGCAATTCAACGAGCCATTGCATAGCTAAATCTTGTACATCCATCCAATTTCAGGAAACCTAACTGTTTAATATCATTTATAAGCTTCCATATCCACTGAACTAAAACTACCAAAACCCTTAAAAGTATCAAAACTGATGCCTAAACTTTCGATGAAGTTGAAGCAATCAAAAGAATCAAGTCATCCACCATTTCAAATTAAACGTATGTTGATGGTGGAATTCTGTTCAGGGGTAAAATTGTAAAAGCCAAATTTTAAGCTGACGCCCTGCAAAGGGTAAAGCCTTCAGGTGATGAATATTTCTTGCCATGATAATTCATTGGAGCATGTGCAACCATCCCTGAGAATTAAAACTTACCCAGAGCGGAGCATGTATCAACCATCCCGATTTTATGTAGGTTTGCAGCATTACTATTAATGCTTTAATTAAAGCCTTGTGTTCGACATGCAAACACCCGTAGGCTACTTAACGGCAGGTTATATTAGCCCCGTTGAACGCATGCAAGACTACCCATGTTAGTCTCACTTGCTGAAAACAAACTCAAAAATAGGTCTCATCCGTCCAACTTCGCATGCATAGATGGAGGGTGTAGATATAGATTCAAGGGGTCCTGAGCATGTTACCATGATCACCTCGGACTCACCTTCATGCATGACCGAACGGTCAAGACCAACTACAGTTGGTCCTTTCAGAATGTGCGCTCAAAGTGAGCATGACGCACGGCTAGGGTTCCTTTTAATCGTGAACGTCCAACTTCGCAGGCATAGTTGGACGGCTTAGATTATACCCTAAAACAAGTAGTGAAGTGATGGTACACCGTTGATGGGCCCACTTCCTAACTACATGACCGACTCCCTCATAGGCAAGCCGTGGTGCAAGAAACAATTGCCCAAACAAGGCTAGGCTAACGCCTTATGCAGGTTGAGAAGATCCAAAACGATCACGACCATCCAACTTCGCAGGCATAGTTGGATGGCTTAGATTGCGCCCATAGTAATAGAGCAAGCATGTACATGCTCACTGTCGGTCCAAGACGTTGCATACATGGTCGGTCTCCCCAAAGGAGGCACACGCAACCCAAAACCGATCGCCCAAAGTGGTCGGTCCGAAATCCTAATTAGGGTTTGCGGCGCATATGTCGCAGAAACATCTCGAGCGTCCATCTTCACAGTCTTGGATGGAAGGCAAAGATGGATACTTAGAGGGAACCGAGCATGCTAGCATGACCACCGTGGGCCCAACTTCACGCCTAGCTGATCGGCCAAGACCGGCAGTGGTCAAATTCCTCTGTACGCGTGCCCAAATATGGAATGCCACGGCCCCTCCATAAGTTCTAATCTCGACAACTCTTCTTTGCCACCTGAAGTGGGTGACTTAGATCAAATCTTTGCAAGTCAAGCAGGCATGGACGTGAACATCATTGTACCACCTCCATGCAGGGCCAATCGGTTTCTCCATAGAAACTCCCTTAGCATGCAAACATTTGGGTTGAAAGAGGCAGCATGCGCGCCTCCCATCCAACGATCGCAAGTAGGGTTGCAAGCCATCTCGTCCGTTCAACTTTGCAAGCTTGGACGAATGACTTAGGGTACGAATCAACCATCAAACAAGGTATCACCATGATCACCATCAGTCACTCTTCTTCACAGGGTGACCGACCAAGGCATGGCCTGTCTAAACAGCCTCCAAACGGTCACCTGAAGATGGCTCCATGCGATGTTATACCAAGTTCATGATTCATCCTGCACTATTTTCTGTGGGTCCCACGATCCACACACTCGAGACATTAATCACGTCACAACTGGGGGATACAAACTGGGGTATTGGTCTGGCGGTTTACAGCGTGCAGCGTGCAACACGCCATCACAAGATCATGTCAGGGAAACATGGGCGGTTAGCGATGATAGGAGAAGTTGGCAAGCAACCGTGTGACACTAACACACAACTATACTTCCTCCATCACTGCACTTCCTCCACTTTCCCACGAGAGACGTGATGAAGGCTTATCGACTTGTATAAATAGGTTCTCCTCCCTATTTCCAACGAAACACAGAAAACCAAGTGTTAATACCATCGTATTCAACACCCAGAGCATGTCTGCAACGTTTGCTAGCCTGCTCAACCTTCTGTTAACAAGTCATTAAATAGCCTTCACCTTCATACTCTCAGCACCTTCTTCGCTTCCCTCCCTAAGATCAACCTCACATCCTTCACCTGTGACCGAAACAAATCTGGAACGTCCGTGTCTTCGGTTTAGTCCAGAATTGTACAGATTATCTCTCGAATCAAAGTGCTCATCGTGCATCACATTTGTTAAAGGTTTAAATTCACTTCTCATCCACACACACCCAAAATTACCTAAACCGGCAGAAGTAGTTTTCTCCCACAAACAATTGGCGACCACAGTGGGAGGTTAATCTCTCGGTTGTGAAGTCGATTTCTTCAATACCAATTCAATTTCTCTGATTTCAAGAATGGTGGATCTTAGGTCTGGATCAGCAACCAACGATGGAGTTAGCGCCGACAACACTTCTGGTGGCGCTGATATCCCAATTACTGGTGTTACAGTGCAACCCGCCAGTTCAACCAATGTGTCTCGTGGAATCGCGTCTTCTACCATCAGTACCAGTGGAGCATGAGCATACATTCCAGCAGCGTGACACCTCCCATTACAAGATCCAGAGCGGCTGCAAATCCAGGCATTTCCTCAAGCATGACACTTTCGTCCGTCACCAGAACGACTGTTACTCCCCCTTCAGGACGAGGATCTGGAGGACCCAGAGGACAGCCTCTTATCACCATGGTGGACTTGATGGAGAGACAATAAACCCTCGCTAAAGCTCAGGCAGACATGGCAACCACTCAGAAGGAGGTACTCACCTTCCTTAAAACATTAACCGATCGATTGCCGCAAGAGTCGAGACAGCCACAAGGGCCAACAAGAAATACGTTCGGTACACCTGGATCAGGTACCTCAGTTATGCAAGCCTACCTGAAAGAAGA
The DNA here is from genome assembly GCA_023529315.1 of Papaver bracteatum. Taxonomy (NCBI): domain Eukaryota; kingdom Viridiplantae; phylum Streptophyta; class Magnoliopsida; order Ranunculales; family Papaveraceae; genus Papaver; species Papaver bracteatum. The sequence continues at coordinate 4,026,275 of JAJJWX010000603.1, forward strand.
GTCTTGTGATGCTGACCACGCAAGAGAAAGGGACCAGGAGCGTCTCAGGGAAATGAGCCGACCATCCAAATTTATTACACGTGAAGATCTGGTGAGACTCCTCCAAAATCATGGAAAATAAAATCCGATGGACGCGCATCGACACCAACCTCCATATCCACAAGACGTGCAGAGGATTCCTCTTCCCAGGGGATACACCTCCCCTCAATTCATCCTTTACGATGGTACCGGTAATGCTCGTGAACACGTCTCTCGATTTTTAGAATCCTTAGGAGAACACGAATACAATCACGTTCTTCGCCTGAAGGAATTCTCCAAATCACTTACGGGGAGAGCCTATACGTGGTACAACAACATCGCACCCGACAGCATATCCAATTGGAGTGAGATGGTCAGAACGTTTTACAAGAAGTACTTCTTTGTATCTGAGCAAGTTACTTTCTCATACCTGGGAAGAATCTCCCAACGGAACAACGAACATCCAAACGATTTTGTCAAAAGGTTCAGCACACAAGAGTTGGACTGCCATGAACCAAATGTCACAAAACGACAGCTGGTGGAATTATGCATCAACGGAATGATACCCATATATCGCCCCCTGATGGAAAACTTGGGATTCCAGACATTCTCAGAGCTCCATGAAGCATCCAAACGTTCAGCCACTACCGCCCCAGCATTATTGGAAAGAACCAGGATCGTTCGGAGCGACGATTCACGAGATAATTGGGGAAACAGGCGCCTCATCAACAAGCAGTATAATACTGGCCCTTCAGTCAGTGTAGTAAGCGAAGGCGGAAATAGAAAAGCTCCAGCGGCTGCAGAATAACTACCCAAGCGTGCAGCTCAAACGCATAAAGCTTCGCCTCGAAAGGGAACATGCAAAGATCCTACGCAGAGCACCGAAGACACAAGCTTCCCGTTTCCGATAAATAAAGTAATGGAACTCTTTGAGGCATGGATTCAGGATGATGCTATCAAGCTACCTCCTATCAGACGTCCACCAACTGAGAAAGACATGGCAGACCCTAAGTACTGCCGTTATCATAGGTTTGTCCACCACCCAACTAAGGATTGCAACAAGCTGAAAGAAATCTTCAGGGAAAATATAGCAGCAGGAGAGCTTCAATTGGTAAATGAAGGAGTTCACAGAGACCCCCTTCCTGTCCGAAGTTGCATGATCTTTGGAGACTCTGTGCGCAAGACTGCACAATCCATGATGGAACACCTGTGTGAAATCTTGTACCTTTCCAAGGTACAACGTCAAGATATATTCATGGACCTCAACCGTATTATGTCAGGCAGGCGCTTGTACCCAGAAAAAGAAGTCGTTCCAGCATCTCAAGCCTCCTTGGAAGACAGCGCCAACAAAGGAAACTGGGGACTTTTGACCATCGCACATCTGAAAGATGTCAAGTTCGATAGCACATTAATCGATGCAGCTTCTGAATTCAACATCATTACTATCAAGACCCTGCAAGCTGCGAAAATCTCGAAGCAGGAGGCTACCCGTGGTCCGACTGTGATCAAGAGCCCAGCAGGAGAATTTGTGGATGTCTACGGATACATTGACCTTGATGTCAAGATTGGTAACGCTCCAACACAAGATAGATTCCATATAATTAAGGAACATCCGGATTACGATATGATTCTGGGGCACCAATGGGTACACAAGGCGCATTCCTTACCAATCTCAGTACCTGAAAAAATCTCCAACAAGCCAGCTCCGATGATTTCCATCAAACCTTGGAGAATCGAAGACTGCCTGTTGCCTCCATACCAACAACTCACAGGCATAACGCAACTCCCTGGTGAAAGCCCTTCGTCCTATGTCAAGAGATTTCGATCCCAAGTAAGTATCATTGACTGACCCTCTTTGCAAGTAGTGGATGATTGTCCTACTAGACCACCGGGGACTGTTTCACCTGACAGGCGGGCCACCACCAAGAGATGTGAGTGGAGTGCTGGAACCTTTAAGCGCTTCACCAAAAGTTTGGAAGCAGTCAAGAACGACACGTGTCAGAAGCAAGCTGTTATACCAAGTCCAAATCCGTTTCAAATCGGAGATATGGTAGCAAAGGTAACCACGTTCCAAGTTGGAAACATGGCAGTAAAAATAACTGCCCATCCTGATATACCTGCAAAGGAAGAGGAAATATTCTTAGTGGCGAGATGTTATCTTGGGCGGTTACTGCAAGATCATCAATGCAGACAAACTCGAAGGTGTGGTTGTTCACTCACGATGGCTCAAGACCTACCTCACTTGAAGACACGACATCACCTCTCTAATCCCCCCGGGGGGATTCCTCCAATAATTTTCCTTTTCACAATATTTGTAATTCCTTCAAAATGATGGCACCGCTTGCCTTCATGCTTATTAGGGTTTCAATATTTCTTCAAGTAATCAAGATTTCATTCCTTTTATAATTTCTCATAAAATCACACAAAGTTATGAGTCACCTTCAAACCACCATTACCCAGAAATAAAACCCTAAATCCTCATACCAAATCTTCATACTGGCCTGGTAATATGGGAGGAATAAAACATGTAAAAAGGGGAGGAGGAAGGTATCTTACATGATCTACTTCAACGGAGCCAGAATCACGTCAGGGGGCACAAGCAGAAAAAATATGCATGTTTTGAAAGCATCATTAAATAAAACTTTTTTCAAGACAAGCAAGTAAAGAGGAAAACTTCAAACTCAGCCGCCACTGAGTATAAAAAAAATATACAAAGAAGAATAACAGGGAAACTCAATTGCTGGTTGGGTCTTCATCACTGTTGGGATCCACATATTGTGCCGCTTTCTCCAGAGATGCCTCAACTTCTTCTTCGGGCACAGCAGCTACCGCCTCAACATCTTCAACATGCGTATCTTCTGCACCTTCTACAGAATCCATTGCAACTTTGGAGATCGTGCCAATCACTTTCGGACGTTCAGTCTTATCAGTATCAGGGTCAAGGATTATCACACCACCAAGTATTGGGTAATCACACTTCCCATCACCCGCAGGACGTTCGTTTTCAACCCTCAGTCTCTTCAACCGAGCTGCCAACCCTTTAGCTCTCGAGCTTACTGGTGCTTGTGACACCTCGTGTTTCCACTTCGCCCGCAATGCTTCTTCATGTCTTTGTTTCTCCTCCATATCGATTGCAACTGAAAGAGCACGGAGCCGCCCCCTGAAAATGGTTAAATGCAAGACAGACATTCCCTGTACGGCATGGCCGACTTCACGAAGTGGCAAATCAATTTTAGCCATCACCACTTCATGTGCGTTAGCTTCTGGTTTATCAACTTCAAAACTTTTTTCTGAAGAAGCTGCAGAGTGATCATCACCAACTCCTTTCATGATGTACTGCAAAAAAGAGAGGAAGATGAGTTACGGCGGCACATAAAAAATATTCTAATTACAACTATCACCAATCGATTAAAAAATCAACATGTGAAGCAATACCTGAGATGTTGAAGAAGACAATCGCCTAATGAGAAGAATACAGAAAACTTCTTTATATACTTCACGATCCAACAAGATCCCCAGGAGAAAAGAAGTCCGCCTTACCGCTTTCCTAGGATATTGAGTCGGTATTGTGATCAACAATGCTTATCGGATGCATGATGCTTGCAAGGCATATGAGATGGCACACAGAAAGAGGAAGGCCAAGGTGGATCGACCCATCAGGCTGTACTTCCCCAGACGAGCTTTACCATTGGAAGGATCAACTCAACCGGCTCCAAGGCATTTAACACACGTGACATACCTTCTCCCACGTGGTAAACATGTATTTACTCTGGCTTTAATTATTTTTGTATGCAAATTGTCACCATCTCATGCCTACCCTACAATAGTGTAACCATTGCATGCTAGGAAAGGGACTTAATGTTGAAAGTGGAATTCTGTTCAGGGGTAAAATTGTAAAAGCCAAATTTTAAGCTGACGCCCTGCAAAGGGTAAAGCCTTCAGGTGATGAATATTTCTCGCCATGATAATTCATTGGAGCATGTGCAACCATCCCTGAGAATTAAAACTTACCCAGAGCAGAGCATGTAGCAACCATCCCGATTTTATGTAGGTTTGCAGCATTACTATTAATGCTTTAATTAAAGCCTTGTGTTCGACATGCAAACACCCGTAGGCTACTTGACGGCAGGTTATATTAGCCCCGTTGAACGCATGTAAGACTACCCATGTTAGTCTCACTTGCTGAAAACAAACTCAAAAATAGGTCTCATCCGTCCAACTTCGCAGGAATAGATGGAGGGTGTAGATATAGATTCAAGGGGTCCTGAGCATGTTACCATGATCACCTCGGACTCACCTTCATGCATGACCGAACGGTCAAGACCAACTACAGTTGGTCCTTACAAAACGTGCGCTCAAAGTGAGCATGACGCACTGCTAGGGTTCCTTTTAATCGTGAACGTCCAACTTCGCAGGCATAGTTGGACGGCTTAGATTATACCCTAAAACAAGTAGTGAAGTGATGGTACACCGTTGACGTGCCCACTTTCTACCTACATGACTGACTCCCTTATAGGCAAGCCGTGGTGCAAGAAATGATTGCCCAAACAAGGCTAGGCTAACGCCTTATGCAGGTTGAGAAGATCCAAAATGATCACGACCATCCAACTTCGCAGGCATAGTTGGATGGCTTAGATTGCGCCCAGGGTCATAGAGCAAGCATGTACATGCTCACTGTCGTCCCAAGATGTTGCATACATGGTAGGTCTCTCCAAATAAGGCGCACGCAACCCAAAACTGATCGCCCAAAGTGGCCGGTCCGAAATCCTAATTAGGGTTTGTGGCGCTTATGTCGGAGAAACATCTCGAGCGTCCATCTTCGCAGGCTTGGATGGAAGGCAAAGATGGATACTTAGAGGGAACTGAGCATGCTAGCATTACCACCATGGGCCCAACTTCATGCCTAGCTGATCGTCCATGACCGGCAGTGGTAAAATTCCTCGGTACGCGTGCCCAAAGGTGGAATGCCATGGACCCTCCATAAGTTCTAATCTCGACTACTCGTCTTTGCCACCTGAAGTGGGTGGCTTAGATCAAATCTTTGCAAGTCAAGCAGGCATGGGCGTGAACACCATTGTACCACCTCCATGCAGGGCCAATCGGTTCCTCCATAGAAACTCCCTTAGCATGCAAACGTTTGGGTTGAAAGAGGCAGCATGCGCGCCTCCCATCCAACGATCGCAAGTATGGTTGCAAGCCATCTCGTCCGTTCAACTTTGCAAGCTTGGACGAATGACTTAGGGTGCGAATCAACCAGTAAACAAGGTATCACCATGATCACCATCAGTCACTCTTCTTCACAGGGTGACCGACTAAGGCATGGCCTGTCTATACATCCTCTAAACGGTCACATGAAGATGGCTGCATGCGATGTTATACCAAGTTCACGATTCATCCTACACTATTTTCCGTGGGTCCCATGATCCACACACTCGAGACATTAATCACGTCACAACTGGGGTATTGGTCTGGCGGTTTACAGCGTGCAGCGTGCAACATGTCATCACAAGATCGTGTCATGGAAACATGGGCGGTTAGCGATGATAGGAGAAGTGGGCAAGCAACCGTGTGACACTAACACACAACTCTACTTCCTTCATCACTCCACTTCCTCCACTTTCCCACGAGAGACGTGATGAATGCTTATCGACTTGTATAAATAGGTTCTCCTCCCTATTTCCAACGAAACACAGAAAACCAAGTGTTAATACCATCGGATTCAACACCCATAGCCTGTCTGCAACGTTTGCTAGCCTGCTAAACCTTCTGTTAACAAGTCATCAAATAGCCTTCACCTTCATACTCTCAACACCTTCTTCGCTTCCCTCCCTAAGATCAACCTCACATCCTTCACCTGTGACCGAAACAAATCTGGAACGGCCGTGTCTTCGGTTTAGGCCAGAATTGTACAGATTATCTCTCGAATCAAAGTGCTCATCGTGCAGCACATTTGTTGAAGGTTTAAATTCACTTCTCATCCACACACACCCAAAATTACCTAAACCGGCAGAAGTAGTTTTCTCCCACAAACAACGTACCAACAATTATGATTGTTCCCCTTAAAATTCTAGGTACATAGTTCCAAAATTTATAATATACCGCCTTTTAAATCGCATTGAAATAGCCCATGCGGCTTGGGAAATCCAAACCTGAACACAGCTCCAGAAGCAGAGAAGTTTAAAAGAATGAGTACCTGATGCTTCGTAATTTCGCAGAGCGGACTGATGATGAGCAATGGTGGGTGAGAATGGGCATATCATATATATTTCTTTGCATGGGCATTAATTAGGGTATTGATTGATATAAAACTATTGCACGATGGAGTAGATTAGAATTCACTTATAATACGAAAGGAGTTTTCGAAGATCAAGAGTCAAATACTTACAGCGAAATCCAACTTTCATTTGAATTCAATAGCTAGAGTAAATACCAAATTGATTACGGACAACAGAATAAACATAATGGTGCCAGTAGAAACGAATCACCATTGGATTTATAGATATTGGATGAAGCTGGGAGGGGGAGTGAATATCATGGCCGGCAGTTAGAAAATTGCATATATATCAGCCATCCCATGACATAGAAAACCCTCCTGTTATATAAGCATTGACTTCTCAATAATTAAATAAAAAAAAAAAAAAAAAACGAAAAAGCTTGGGTTTGGCCGGTTGAGCTCCGGTTTTTTCTATTATCTTTTTTCTTTGCATTCTTTGTTTTTCTTAGGATTTGGCTTCAATTCATGCATTAATCATCAACAACAACAACATGAACGTGAACAAATCAATAGGAATAATAGAAATCGTTCACGTTCTAGGGTTAGACAAATTTATGTTCCAAAATCAGGAAACCAGACAGAATTGGGAAACAATAATGGTGTAGGCACAAACAATGAAGGCCGTTCTTATGCCAATGCTGTTAAGAAAAGAAATCATGTAATGTCTAACATTGATGCAGATTCTTTATATCTTCCACCAGTTCGTTCTTCAACAGGTGAGATTATTATTAAAATTCCGAAGGAAGCTATTTCACGATCAAAGGAGATATGGAGATACAGCATAGGCGTGAAGTTTTGATTTTAAAACCCTAGGCGTGAAGTTTGAAGATTTTAAGCATAATTTGTGCAATCAATGGAAGCTAACGGGACATATCCAGTTTATTCCATGGATTAAAGGTTATTTTGTTATCAAGTTATTCAATGAAGTTGATCGAAAGCGTGTGAGCTATGAAGATCCGTGGAAAGTTAGGGAACATAACTTGAAGGTTATGCCATGGACGCCTATGTTTGATCCGGAATCGGAGAAGATGACTAGGGCTGCTGTTAGGGAAACCTGTGGGATGAATAAATTATTTTTAGAATAGCTCGAGGATTAGGGAAACCTGTGGCAGTAGATCCGAGAACTTTAAACCATGAATATGGCTATTTCGCGGCAGTTTTGATTGATATATATTTTTCAAAGCCACTTGATAATATTGTTATTGATGATGAAGATCAGCCTGATGGTTTTTATCTTGATTATGAAATTTTGAATGAACCGGCCTTTTGTGATCATTGTAAATCTATTGGTCACATAGAAGATGATTGTAGAGCTCAAAAGTATATTGATTTGAAGAAGAAACATGATGTTGAAACTATTGAGGAGAAGCGTGATGTTATTCTAGCAGAGTTGGAGGAATTAAAGAATGTTTGGAGCATGAGAAGATACAAAAAGAATGATTCAAAAAATACGGAAAAGCCAACTAAACAACCAAAGGATGGTGAAGATGCAAATAATGTGCCTCCGGAAAATCCTACTCCACCAATTGGTGGCGTGACTTTTGATGGTACTCACACGTTAATTCCAAGTCCTTCAAGCAGCCTGGTGGGTGGTGGTACGCGACTTGATGATGCATCTCAAAACACGCCAGTTTCAAATGGCGCAAGTACGGCAGATGCAGATTTGCAGAATGTGCATGACACAGAGGATGACGCTTCAACAAATAATGGAGATATTTTGGAAAAGGAGGAGATGGAATGTTATGCCCATTATGAAGAGAAAAAATGGATTGCGAATGAATTAGCCAAGTCTGCTGATATGGCTAAATTAGAACAAGATATGGCGTTGCAAAAATTACAAAAGGCGAGAGATTTAATCATGGAGCGTAAAAGAATTGTGGAGGAGAACTGTATGAGGTTAGAATCCAGTGATGCACTGGCTGCCTCTATACCAAATGTTGAGGTTGTTGCATAAGGTGAGTTGCCCGCTACTTATGTTTTGGAGCAAATAAACGATGATGGTTTTAGTTCTCCAACTAGAACAACAAGAAGGAATATGCCAGACGACACAGTGGAGCCCCTTGTGACTTCAAATATGTTTTCTACTGGCACCGAGGATGATACTGAAACTGAGAACATTGATATAGAGGACCCGCCTATTGATAGTACCTTGATTTCATCAAGTACTACTAACACCGTCGAAGATGAATCAAGAACTTTGGACTGGAATGCTATCAAGGACCAAGAAGACCGTGAGAGGAAAGAACAGGCTAAAAATAAGAAGACTAAAACAAAACCAAAACCAAAGGCTAAACCTGCTACTGTAGCTAATGTTGGTGTGTCTACTCGAGGTGGAAAAAATTCAAGACAGTATTCGGCAAGCCCTACAAAAAACCGGGGTAATTAAGGCGTGTCTTCTATTAGAATGCTCAAGGCTTGGCTAAGGATGGTACAAGAGCCAAGCTGCAAGAGTTATATCACTTGCATAATCCTGACATAATTTGTAATGCAGAACCGCAAGTTCTTTGCAAAACATGTTTTGTTAGGAAGCTGAATTTGGTTGACTTTTCTGAAGATGTGATTACTAATGAGGAGAATGGAGAGAAGGGTAATATTTGGGTCTTATGGAGAAATACTTTAGCAAGGCCGGATATTTTGTCTTCCTCAAAGCAATCTATCACTTTGAATTTTTCTGGTGATTTTATCACGGAAGTTCATGCTTCTTATGATCCGGTTGCAAGGAAAAGAATTTGGCGTCAATTGGGGTTAGGTTTCATATCTATTCCGTGGTTGGTGCTAGGGGATTTTAATTTTGTTTTGCGCTTGGATGAGAAGAAGGGTGGTAAGACAATAAAAGAAGTTTACATGAATGAGTTTAGGAGTTGGATTTCTGACAATGGCTTGGTGGAAGCTGATGTTATTGGGAAGAAATATACTTGGTCGAATTGTCGGAGTGGGATTCATATAATTGTTTCTAAACATGATAGAACGGTTGTTAATGAGGCGTGGTATGATAAGTACCAAAATTGGAGATGTAAGACCTTGCCTAGGATTTGTTCAGATCATTCCCCTCTATTTGGGTTGCATTTGAGAATCCAAGGCTCCGAAGAACTCCTTTTTGAATTCAAAAGATGTGGCTTTCTCATCCTACCTTTTCAAAGTTAGTTGAGGATATTTGGAAGATAAATATTATGGGAACGCCTCCATTTGTTTTTATGACAAAACTAAAGAGATTGAAGGAGGCGTTGAAGACTTGGAATAGAATAGTTTTTGGTGATGTTCAATTCCGTTTGAATCAAGCTGAGCTAAAGTTGGAAACTGAAACTGATCTTCTTGATTACGATCGTAGAAATGAGTTTCAATTTGTCAAGGTTACGGATGCTAAGCAGGCTATTGAGAGCGTGAGAACTTAGCTGGAAGTTATGCTCAAGATGAAATCGAGAGTTACTTGGTTGGAGGATGGGGATCAAAACACTCGTTTTTTCCATAATACCATTCGCATGAGGAGGAGTCAAAACAATTTCAGAGCTAAAAATTTCTTCTAACTCTACTTTGTTTTTGCAGGATGAGATAACTGATTATATTGTCAATCACTATCAAGCCAAATTCAATGGTGGTGAGGTTAATATTGATCCAAAGCTGCTTGACATTGAACATGAACACATAACAGCGGCGGAAAGTGATTTTATGGATGATGTTCCTTGTTTGGAAGGGGTGAAGGGAGCTATTTTTGACCTAGGTGTGGATTCTGCGCCTGGACCTGATAGCTTTACAGGTTCTTTCTATAGACATTATTGGAACATTATTTCTGGAGATCTTTTTAAGGCCATTAATAATTGTTGGGTGATGCGTAAAATTCCTAATGGCGTTAACTCAAGTTTTATTGTTCTAATTCCAAAAAATAACAAATATGATGCTATCAAAGATTATAGGCCAATTGATCTAAACAACTTTTTTTTCAAAATTATTACAAAGATTATGGCTACTAGATTGGGTAATGTGCTTAATAAGTTGATTTATGAAGAGCAAGTGGCGTTTATGAAGGGAGGGAATATCCATGAGATTATAGCTTTGGCGTCGAAGTTGATCAATGAGATAAGCATTGATAGGAAGCATGGAAATATTGGCCTCAAATTTGACATTGCTCAAGCTTTTGATACGGTCAGTTGGGATTTTATTGCTGAGGTTTTCCGTCAATATGGTTTAGTGCGTGAGTTATGCCAAAAGTAAATTTTACTATGGAGGAGATAGAGGCTCTCGTGCGATTTCTATTTCAAATTTTATGGGCATGGAAAGAGCGTTATTCCCTGATAAGTACTTGGGAATTCAATTGAAGCCTGGTGTTGTTCGCTACATTCATGTTCGTCAAGTGGTGGAGAAAATTATGGACAAGCTGGCTGGTTAGAAGGGTAAGCTCTTATGTTTTCAAGCCAGGCTTGTTTTGATTAAATCAGTGATATCTAGCTATGTTATTCATTCCATGGATGTGTACAAGTGGTCGTGCACTATGATTAAGCAGGTTGAGAGGGCCATTCGAAATTTTCTTTGGTCGGGTGATGTTGAGAAGCGTAAGTATTTTACTGTGCGTTATGATGACCTGTGTTGTTCCAAGCGTGAAGGTGGCTTGGGTTTGAAGAAGTTAAATGATGTTAACAGGGCGATGCTTATGAAGTTATGGATTTCTATTGGAGATTCTAACAAGATCTGGGCAAGATTTTTAAAGGCGAAGTACTTCAAAGTAAATGGCAACTTGATTGATTATAAATTGGGTTCTTCGGTTTTTCTAGGGATTCGTTTGGTTTACAATTTTGTGCAAAAACATACACGCTCGATTATAGGTAATGGTGCTAATACTTCCTTATTCTTTGATAATTGGCGTGGTGATTTTTTGATTGCAAGGCGGCTTGGAATTTCTTCCAAAGGCCCAAATGACTACAAGGAGAAGGTTGGTGATATTATTGTTGATGGCGCTTGGACCATTCCTCAGGTAACTAGAGATTTGATGTTACGCTGCAATATTGATGTTGATAATTTACCTATTATTGCTGGTTCCGAAGATTACAAGATTTGGGACTTGGACAAGAAGGGCGTTTTCTCGGTTAAATCTGCGAAGGCTGCTATTAAGGTGCCTACGGAGATTGTTCCATCTGTTGTTTTATTTACTAGGAATGTTGTGCATCCTACTTTGAGTATGCAATATTGGAAGATATGGGCGAATCAGTGTTGTGCAACTGAAGATAATATTATCAAAAAAACTGGTAGGTCTATGCCTACTATGTGCCGCCTGTGTAGGAAGAATTGTGAGACTATGAGCCATATCACTTGGCATTGCAGGATTGCTAAGCGTATTTGGGCTTGGGCGGCTGGTATTTTTAATATGCAACCAATGGAGGATCTTGTGGCTTCTTATAAGGCTGCAAAAGGTCGAAGTAGGATGGTTAAGGACATGTGTCTTGTTGCAAATCTTGCAATTGCCACTGAATTATGGAAGTTGCGTAACAAGGCCTATTTTGATGATGTTGCAGTGCAGTGGCTTGGTTTCAAAGGGCGAGTTTATTAACTGATTAATGATAACTCAATTCGTATGAAGGGCCATATGCATAATAGTTTGGATAACTTGCGCATTTTGAATTATTTTAAGGTGCGGCATCGGTCTTGCAAAATTTCAATTCCAATTGAGGTTAGTTGGTCTCCTCCCAATTCAGGTGAAATTATGATTTGTTGTGATGGTGCGTCATTTGGAAATCCAGGCCAGGCTGGTTGTGGTGTTTCTTTCCGTGATTCCAACTCGGAAGTGCTTGGCGTTCTTAGCGTTGGCCTTGGCTGGCAAACCAATTACTATGCGGAGGTTTGTGCAATTATTTATGGTGCAGTGCTTGCTAAAAGGTGGAATGTCAAGAACCTTTGTGTTCGGTCGGATTTGATGAGATGCATCCAAGCTTTTCAAACTGGTGACTTGCCTTGGCAACTAAAACAGAAGTGGAGAATATCGAAGTCTTTTTATGATAATATTTGTTATGTGCATAGCTATAGGGAATTTAATTTTTCAGCTGATGCTTTGGCCAAACAAGCTTGTTTGTTAGACGAATATATTTATGAGTTTTTTGAGGGTAGGCCAGGCTTCATTCCTTCTTTTGAATGGCATGGGGAGGTTTATTTTCATTTCAATTAGATTTTCTATTAGTGATGGCCTCACGGCTGTGCACTAGTAAGGCCTAGCCCCTGTACAGTTTTTCGCTTTTTTAATATTATTGACCGAGTAAAAAAAAAGACTTCTCAATAAGGATATCATATCTAAAGACACGATTGTTAATATGAATCACAAACTCAAAGGTCTTGAAACTCGTGAAGTTGTTGAACATGAACATTAGCTTGTGATCGGTTTCTAGTAGACTTGTCTGAGTTTATTTGCCTAGTAAATCTTATATTTTTCTTGTTTTGTTTAGAAGAATAACTAGTGTTTGGAATAGTCATTATTGTGAGTACACATAGCTATGTCCAAAGTTTTCATCTTCTTGTTTTTAGATTTATTGGTCTTAATTTTAAACTTGTTTGGAAGATGATTTTTGCAGTATTAATCTTTATGGTTTTATATATTGCAATATTGTTATGGGATATATGTATTTACGTCCGTGAACTTGATTGTCTCATACTTTGTCAAAAGTAAAGTCATTCGTGAATTGATATGCAAGTATTAATAAAAGAATGAATAGACTTTTGACAAACACAAAAGTTAAGCCTATATTGTCAATTTTTGATGTAAGATAAATTAAAATCTTTTGTGATTCAAGGATTATATCTATTTTATGTCATTGTGTAAATGGTGATGGAAACATAGAATGAATCCTTGTGTATTTCGCAGTAATTGGTCATCCATGATCCATATTTTGTGTATTACTGTGACGCTTCGTATTGTGTCTTATGTCGAGCGCTAGATAACCAAGTTGATTATTTTTGTGATTAGCTTAGTTATGTTCCGTAAGGTACTTTATGTCGAGCATATTGAACTAAATTAATCATCTTGTGTAATTATTTAGTTATGACTCCGTAATTTTTTCTTATGTTTGAGCGTTTTTGACTGGGTTGGTTGTTTTTATGATTAACTTAGTCATCTCTCCATAGATTTTCTTATGTGAGTATAAAAGATTAAATTGATTACTTTTTTGATTAGTTTAATTGTGTATTCCGGTTAGATTAATTGTAGTTGCTGTAATTCCTACACTACACCCCTCACAAGAATTCACAATTATCAACACATATTTGAAGATTAAAAACAACACTTTATTGATTAATTCTCAGAAATGTAACAAGAAATGGAAGAAATCAATAATACAACCGCTCAGAAGAACTTTCTCTCTCCTCAAAACTTTCTCCAACCTCCAAAATTGATCTCTCCCTTTCTGAGTCTATTAATTCTCTTTATATAGGATAGTTACATAGTGGATGATAGCTAAGTTATCCCTTATTTTCGGATCTGACTCACGATACTCTCGCAGTAGTTGTAATGCTTATTCTCGCATATGATGTAATCTTCGCAGGATCGTCATGCTCTTCCCGTGTTTCTGCCACCGTCATCTGTTACATCATTATTTGAATCATTCTTTGAGTCAGTTTGCGACGCTCGCAAAGTGTTGTTGAAGAACTCGCAGAAACGTTGTTTATAAATTTCGCAAGAGCACTGCTGTGGCGATATTCGGATCCTACATTAATTATGGGTTCTCTTATGATTAATCTAATTGAGTTTTTAAGTCTTCATAAGTTTACTTGTGTTGAGCATATTTAGTCAAATTAATCATGGTTCGCTTACGGTTAATTTCATTGAATATTCTTTTTGGATTTCAAATTCATACTTGTATGATATTTGTTGAGTTCAAAGAAATCCTTCTTTTCTTTTGAAATTAAGGTCGCTCTTGTTGTTATTTCGGGAATGACATATTATGGGGGAGAGTTCTTTTGAACTTGTGATTTATTGCCAAATCTTTGTGGGGAGTGCGGCTGTGGAATATTATAGGGTTTATATTGTATCTTTATGAACTCCTTGATGAATGCATTTAGCTTAGGCTTTATGATTGCATCTAAACAAGATGATATACATTTACTCTTGGTCATGAAATATCTCTTACGGAAATTTTATTAGGATCCCGTTCTTGTACCTTTGCCAATTTTATTGACAAAAATGGGGAGAATTAACATGTAGTTCATACTACAAATACATATGGTTTTCGCATCATTATGTAAGGGGGAGTGGTTTCCATGTGAGATGGAGTATTGACTAAGGGGGAGTGACGTATCACCATAGTATTGTTGTTCAAGTTGTGATGCAATTGGACTTTGACTTTGTGTAATGATACTATGACACTGTATAACAATGATTGAGAACTCTTGTTTTCTCGTTGTTATAGCTATGGATTTTCAACAACGATGATGCTAAACTTACAACCTTTGGGATCATTGGACTACTTGGAAGTGATGAAGATTTCGAGTAATGTTAAAGATTATACATGTGGAATAGGAGTTACAAAGTTTATTTATATATTTTTTGTATTCCATATGTATTAATAGTTTTGTCACTAAAATTGACAAAGGGGGAGATTGTTAGAGCATTGCTCAGTCGAACTCGCATGTGTTGCTATCTCAAGCATGTTTGTCAATGTTAATGATCAAAACTATAAAGTCTTGATTTCTAGTCTACTGTAGCTAAAGTCTCGGACTAGGATATAAAGTGTAGTTGAGCTCAAGAACTCCATGGCGATCATCATACAAGACGAATGACTACTCAAGGAACCAGTGGATCTTCATCGACTAAAAGGTATATGGAGACTTGAACTTATCTATCACTCAAAAATCTATCTACTATATCTCCTATCTTGAGACAAAAGTCGTATTACTATATAGACTAACATTATACACATGTGGTATTTCGAGCTGAGTATATCTCGCTTATCTATTTCTCGAAATATGTGTTGGTAAAGCTTTTGATTTATCCAATTTCATCTTTACTGTAGGACCAGAATATCGCTACAATAATGTTATTGCGATATTAACAACGCTTCTGCGAGCGTCACCAAAAGTTCTTTAACAACGTTTCACGAACGTCACAGAAGAATCCAAAAGAAGCTGACGATGGAAGAAATGTAAAGAGAGTATGTTTATCCCGCGATGGTTATCAATTTTGCGAGAGAGAATATTGTAGCAATCGTGATGAGAGAGTAGATCCGAAAAAGGAGGAAAACTTAGCTGTCATCATCTATGTAAACCCCTATATAAAGGGTTCGTTAGGTTCAGAAAATAATGACGTCTTTTGGAGAGTTGATAAGGTTTTGAGGAGAGAGAAACTCTAGAAAGAAATTTGTACTTTTGAGTTCTTATATCTTTTGTAAAGAATTCTAAAATTAGAATAATAAAAAGTGTTGTTATTCATCTTCAAATGTAATTCAATTTCTATAGATTCTTATCAAGGGTGTAGTGTAGGAATACCTGCAACTACATTTTGGCGCCCGAAACAGGGATTGAATTAACGAAAATTGAAGAAAAAGTGAAGAAGAAGGTAAGAATTGTTCAAGATTAAGGAAATCATTAAGTAAATCAGTGAGATACTTGAAGGAAGAATGATCAGAATCAAAGAGGATTGTAGAGAATTGGAGTGTGATATGGTAACAAGAGCAATGGTTGATAGATTTCATGACAACATTAAGGGGAAGATACAATAATTATGCAAGTTTATTTATTGGTTTTAAAACCGATTTTCAACCTTTCTCTGGTAAAGGCTGGTTGTTGTTATTCTTTTGTTTTTGACATGAGAATGACAACATAATGGTATTTCGATATCAATTCTCCCGGAAGAAGAAAGCGATGGAATCATATTTGGAGAAGTTGGATGTGAAATTTAGGTAACAATCTTGTTAGTTAATTGTTTTCCTGTTTTAAGAAAAGCCTATTTTTATTTGATATATATATTGCTTTTGCTTAAAAGAAATTGTTGGTACAGTTGATGTGTTTAGTCCATTATATATGTATGGATGTGTGTGTGATTCAATTGTTTCCGGTTAAGTAAAACTTTTGTTATCTTACTTTGTTGTGTGATATCATTAGTTTAGGCTTACAAAAGTTGGTGCAATTGCGGTGCTTTAATGTCTATGTTAATTCAATTGCTTCCAATTAAGTAAAAAAATTGTTATTTGTGCTTTATTGTGTAGTATCAATTATTTAATCTTACAAAATTTCGGTGCAATAGTGAAACTTTGGTTTATGTATGTTATTTCTATTGTATCCGGTTGAGGTGAATAATTATGCAAGTTGGTTTATTGGTTTGTATGAATTATTTATGGCTTAACGAATGACTATGTTGATAGGACGAGTTGTTTAGTCCAATTCGATTCCGGATAAGATAAACTAAGTTAATTCTGATCTTAGTTAGACTTATCAAAGTGGAGGTTTCGGTTATTCAAGTCTAGCCGAAAGCCTAAACAAGGAAATGCTAGTTAACTAACCTAGTATTTAGCTTGTTTGAAATCTAAAGGTCTAATTTATATAGATAATTAGAACCTGATGAGAAAAATGAAGTTTATCTTTGTTTTGGTCTTATCAAATGGAGCGGCTGTATTTATACAATCGATTTAGAAAAGGAACTAATTGCTTAGTTGATTTTTGGTTTTCTAAACTAGTTGGGAAAATTGCTTCGAGCAATTATTTCCATGATAACATATCAAAACGTAATTACTTGTAGTTTCGGTTTTGATATTGGTTATCAAAAATGGTATGTGGAACCCTCGTGCTTGACTCAACAGGTTGCAAGTCTATTTTGAGATTTGTAAGATCCTTTTCGTGTTGTCTTTTATTTGTTCGCTTCTTTGTCATTTTTGTGACAAAAAGGGAAAAAAATATATGGAGTAAACAAGTGATGCTGGTATCAATTTATGGTTGATTGGTGTCACTAGGGAAAAGGACAATTGTATCTCCCCCAAAGCTAGCAGCTGACTAAACCAAGAGATTAACTAAATAAAGAGGCACTAAGGATCTAAATCATTTACTTAAACATTCATTTAAGAATTCACTGCAAAACTTAACCCAAAATTAACCCCTCTCTGAAATATATATATACACAAGAACTTCTCTCAAATGATACATATAAAATAGTCATTTGGTTTGCGAATAAATTATAAACACAAATAAATATAGCAGAAGTTATCCAACTAACGGACTCAACACCATGGAGCTTCCGCAGCGCAACACTGATCTGTCTCTAAAACTGAAAGTTGGAATGGGTGAGCACATCGTCCCTAAAAGGGGTGCCCAGTAGAAATGACAGCTAGCTTTCAAGTAATCATTAATATGAATTGAAGACAATGCAGGTTTTATCGAAAGTCGGTAATACAAGGAAAGACAATAAAACATAATGTAGAAACTTCTTCATAGACATTCATAAATAACAGTAAACATCCATGTATGAGATGTGTGTTGCCGCACATAAGGAAAGAATAATATTGCGATGGATCGCCCTAGCCATAATAATATTGCGGTGTATTGCCCTAGCCATAGAATACTGAATATATATAAAGGAAGAATAATATTGCAGTGTATCGCCCTAGCCGTGTAATATTGCGGTGTATCGCCCTAGCCGTGTAATATTGCGGTGTATCGCCCTAGCCATATAATACTGATATTGTGTCGGAACACATCTCATACCACACAGAGCACACAAAGATATGCATAAATTTCACAACACAAAGATTGATTTGTAAAACAATAATGAATACAAGAGAGTTCGTTATCGATTCCCACCTCTTTTGATGACAAGCCTCGCCTACCTCGAGATCCATGATCCACTGGTTTATCCTCGAATTGATCATTGTTAATATAGACTAACTGTTAATCACACAAGAAGTCTAAGAAACTAGCCAAAATGGCTCACACAAGAATCATATAAGTTTATCTAATGGTTTTAAGTCCATTTAAGGTTCTACATCTTTTATTTATCTATCTTTAGCAAATTTAAGGTTTACTAATTCAATTAGATTGGTTTCATAGTCCAATAACTAAGTCTTGCGAACATCTACAACTTTGTAGAAGAAAACAAAAGCTAAACCAGACCATAAGGGTTTAACTCATCAAACTAGTAAAACTAATCTTAAGCCCAAGTCTACTGAACAAGCCCATTACACAAAGTCTAGGACAACATGGTCAAATAACGGTCACTGACGGTCAAAGGGTTCAACTAACAGTAAACGTCCAGTCAAGGTCAAGTCCTGGTCAATGGTCAAACTCGGACAACTGGTCAAGGTCCACTGAGTCAAATAGGAAAACAATGAGTCAACTCAGTCAACAAAACTGATTCAGGTCAAAGGGTTAACTCAGTCAGACATCTGACTGGAATGACTAACAGACCAAAGCTTCTACACAGACCAAAGCCATTGCTCAGGTCAAAGAACTCTTAACTCTACAATCCTAAAACAAGCTCAACTTCAATCTATTTATTTCAACAATACATTCATTCAAATTATAACTTATAAATGATTTACAAACAAAACTATGCCTACCTGCACTTGCAGTTCCAAGCTATCACATCAACTATCAACTACAACTCTGTAATTACCAATCTCCAGTCGAACAACTCAATTACAAACTCTCACAACCTTACTCAAACTCATTTCATATCATCACCACCAGCATGACACAATCATTCCTGTAATTCGAATCTCAAACTGCCATGTCTTTACCAGATTCAACATCAACATCACTACACAACCTGCAACACCAGTTCAATTTACAGACTCATTCATTTTACCTACGCTTCTACCCAGACAATATATTCATAAACACCAATACCACTTCAGCTTATTCATACTTCACCAAATGCAATCCAGTATCCCACTTTTACCGACACCGCAACAACATTCATCTAACAGAACTTCAACCATTCCTTGCAGTTGTTGTTCTCAAATTCAACAAACTACCACCACCTGCAATTCCATTGCTCAATCAAATAACACTTCATCTTAGGTAACATTCATTCAGTGGTATCATCACCATTCATGTAACTACAACACCAGAACCATCACCATTCTCAGTTAACACCCTTCAACTCTACTATCGTCATTCATACCTCCTGTAACTTCACATTCATGCCTAATTCAATACATAATTAAACCTCAACCACAACTCTATTTCACATTCATGTCAAGTCTTAGCTTCATCAACAATCATATATAACTTAACAAACAGAAACCAATAACTCTAAAAGTTAACTTGAGAAATGCTATTACCTCTGAATGGATTCCAATAAGCAATTGAAATTGAATTCCTCTTTACTTAACTCAATTCAGCACAAACTAACATATATCTCCATCATCTCTAAGTCATTGAGCTAACCCTCGGTAACTGCTCCATGAATCTCCAACCGTTCTGCAGACTCCAGCTCTAAACAACAACATCTTCATCACCATCTCAATTAGACCCTAAATCAAAACCCGAATATAATTCCAATTCATTTAGCAGAAACCCTAGCTATCGATTTCAAACCATTTTTCATCGGCATGTTCTAATTCGAATCAAACCCATCTCACATCACCTTTCTTAAACATCAGTTTCATCTTCTAAAACTTCTACAAATTTCTTACAAACCCTAACAAATGTGATTCTTCATCAAAAAAAACTTCAGAACTTCAATTACACAACAACCCCTTCGTTCTTACGCTATTAAGAACTCAATTTCATCCTCATTATTTCATAAATCTTCAATCGATTTAATCTCAGGAACCCTAACTTTAATTCTCATCAATTCGTCATTTCTTCTTCATCCAACGATAAACCAATCTTAACACCATCGCCAGTAATTAACCTCCAACATCTCCCCTGAGTTTATCTTTAATATCACGTCCTCATAATCAACTCTCAAAATCGCCAGAGGCGAAGAACAAAAACGGAAGAAGAAGAAGAAGAAAGAGGGGAAAGAAAAGAGAATAAGAAAGAATGAGAAAGAAGAAGACTTATCCTCTAGACCGGTGAAGATAAGACCAAGGGAAAACTAAGGAACATCTGCTGAAATGTTAAGGGAAGCCCCAATCGGTCTAATGTCAAAATGACTATTTTACCCTTATCACTAATCTTTTGATTACTTCTTCATTTGGTATCCGATTGACACGTTCGAATAGTCCATTGAGCATAACTTCTCAAGATCTATCCAGCGGTACTAGTTTCACAACTAAATTGTTATTAGATTAATTTCTATTAATTAACATCCTTGTTAAACTAATCGAGTCATCAGCGACTAAGACGTATCTTGATCATCGCCAGACCAGTCAAATAACGTTGACGAGCTTGAGGGTCCTTACATTCTCCCCACGTTGTATCATTTTCGTCCTCGAAAATCAAAACACCCTTCTGATCTCAAAACTCCCCACCTTAGAGAATAAACTTATCTCTTGTCTAAGCGCAAACAACATAAAACAAAGCGCAAACCTAAATGGCTTTCTACAACTAAAATTTGTGGCTCTAGTTTCAAAATACTAATTTCCATTTCAATAAGTTACTGGTTCTAATTACGAGAGAAAATACTCTATAATAAAGTTTCTAAGTAAAATTTCGGATCTATCGGTCCACTAATAGAAGTAAGTCTCCCTTCAATGCCTAGTGATACAAGAATGCAGTTGCCCTGTCTAGGTTCATGACGCTTGACAATGCCTACTACGTAACAAGTATCACCTGAACACACAAGAATTACCAACCCCACTATTCCCCAGCGCTAAATTAACTAAGTATTAATTTATTAAGATTAGTTAGTCTCTAAACTTTTATCGTAATTGGTGTAAGTCTTGTAAATTTACTTTATTTTATTTTTGATTTATTATTGTTATTATTTATTTATTTATTTATTTTACCAATATAAGTAATCCAAATTCGATTTCACGTCAATTTATAACATTTGATATTTTTAACTTTTCCGTAATACCATATATATATATATATATATAGATTCTTTTACTATATATTTGCTACTAGTCTAATTACTCGAATATTATTATCAATTGTGTTATTATTATCATTATTCTTAAGTTGATAGTCCAGTTGGTACACTAAGTCTTAATCTTTACATATGATTCTACATTCACGTAAATATTGATATAGTAGATTTTATTTATTCATACGGAATCCGTTATATCTTGTTAAATATTGGCGTTGATAAATTAATGTTGTTCAAATTTTAAGTCTGCACTAAATTATAACATCTCCTAATAGTCTTTATATTTTTCTATTAATGTGAAGTATCTTATATATAAATAAACGAATTTATTTTATTTCAATTCTGATATCACATTAAACATCTGAATATTATTCTTATTACTACTTCATGTGTATTTGTTCAATTTTATAAATTTACTGGATCATTTGTTAGATTAAAGATAATTTGTAATTAGTTTAATTTTCAAAACTTAATCGTAGATAACCATAAATAATTTCCCATAATTATTATTTCTATCGTTATATTTCTTTAATGAAATTTTAGTTTTAGTTAAGTTTAACATGATACTAATTGAAAAATGCTAACATTAGTTTATTAAAAATTATTATTACTATTATTTTCATCTATAATTACTATTATAATATGAAAAGGGGCCTCGAAGGCTTTTATTCAAATACGATATCAAAGTCAGCATTACATGGAATAGAGGGAAACCTAGCAACAAGTTGGGCCCCTACACCTTTTTGAATGACGATCCCTAGCCTATGAAAAAGGGAATTTCCCATTTTGAAATTGGCATCATGGCGAGCCATGCAATTCCTCAATCGCTTCAGAAAAATTATAATATTATTATTAACGATGGTTTTTAACTATTCTTACAAATATTATTGAGTCCCAAAAATACTATTAACATTGATGTAATTATAAATTGTTGATTCTACGGATAAGTCAAGGTATTAAATAAGTTTCTATGTGGCTTTCAAGATTTATCAATAATACCAATTTCATTATTTTTATAATATTAGATTGTCTACGTGTTCACACTTTTTAGATTAATTACTATCAAATCCTTATTATCTAAAGTTATTGGTGTACCCTACAATTTTTACTTTATTACATAAACAAAAAAATCAATCAATCAAATAAATCTTTTAATTATTGATAGCTTTTAGTGATTAAAATTTATCTCACAACCCAACCCAGTTTTAAACTAATCTAGTTCACTTACTAGCACTGGCTATTTCTATCTTTTCCCATATAAGATCTAATAGTGAGCTCTGATACCAACATTGTAGCGCCCCCTAAGCTAGCATCTGACTAATACAAGAGATTAACTAAATAAAGAGGCACTAAGGATCTAAATCATTTATTCATTTAATAATTCACTGCAAAACTTAAACCAAAATTAACCCCTCTCTGAAATATATATATATATATACAAGAACTTCTCTCAAATGATACATATAAAATAGTCATTTGGTTTGCGAATAAATTATAAACACAAATAAATATAGCAGAAGTTATCCAACTAATGGACTCAACGCCACGGAGCTTTCGCTGCGCAACTCTGATCTGTCTCTGAAACTGAAAGTGGGAATGGGTGAGCACATCGTCCCTATAAGGGGTGCCCAGTAGAAATAACAACTAGCTTTCAAGTAATCATTAATATGAATTGAAGACAATGCAGGTTTTATCGAAATTTGGTAATACAAGGAAAGACAATAAAACATAATGTAGAAACTTCTTCATATAAATTCATAAATAACAGTAAACATCCATGTATGAGATGTGTGTTTCCACACATAAGGGAAGAATAATATTGCAGTGGATCTCCCTAGCCATAATAATATTGGGGTGAATCGCCCTAGCCATAGAATACTGAATATATATAAAGGAAGAACAATATTGCGGTGTATCACCCTAGCCGTGTAATATTGCGGTGTATCGCCCTAGCCGTGTAATATTTCAGTGTATCGGCCTAGCCATAGAATACTGATATTGTGTCGGCACACATCTCATACCACACAGAGCACACAAAGATATGCAAGAATTTCACAACATAAAGATTGATTTGTAAAACAATAATGAATATAAGAGAGATCGTTATCGATTCCCACCTCTTTTGATGACAAGCCTCGCCTACCACGAGATCCATGATCCAATGGTTCATCCTTGAATCGATGGTTGTTAATACATACTAACTGTTAATCACATAAGAGGTCTAAGAAACTATCCAAAATGGCTCACACAAGAATCATATAAGTTTATCTAATGGTTTTAAGTTCATTTAAGGTTCTACATCTTTTATTTATCTATCTTTAGCAAATTTAAGGTTTACTAATTCAATTAGATTGGTTTCATAGTCCAGTAACTAAGCCTTACGAACATCTACAACTTTGTAGAAGAAAACAAAAGCTAAATCAGACCATAAGGGTTTAACTCATCAAACTAGTAAAACTAATCTTAAGCCCAAGTCTACTGAACAAGCCAATTACACAAAGTCTAGGCCAACAGGGTCAAATAACGGTCACTGACTGTCAAAGGGTTCAACTAACAGTAAACGTCAAGTCAAGGTCAAGTCATGGTCAATGGTCAAACTCGGTCAACAGGTCAAGGTCCACTGAGTCAAATAGGAAAACAATGAGTCAACTCAGTCAACAAAACTGATTCAGGTCAAAGGGTTAACTCATTCAGACATCTGACTGGGATGACTAACAGACCAAAGCTTCTACACAGACCAAATCCATTGCTCAGTTCAAAGAACGCTTAACTCTACAATCCTAACACAAGCTCAACTTCAATCTATTTATTTCAACAATACATTCATTCAAATTAAAACTCATAAATGATTTAGATTTACAAACAAAACTATGCCTACCTGCACTTGAAGTTCCAAGCTATCACAACAACTATCAACTACAACTCTGTAATTACCAATCTCCAGTCGAACAACTCAATTACAAACTCTCATAGCCTTACTCAAACTCATTTCATATCATCACCACCAACATGACACAATCATTCCTGTAATTCGAATCTCAACACAACCACCTACATAACCACAACTTCTAAACCATTACCAACTGCCATGTCTTTACCAGATTCAAAAACAACATCACTACACAAACTGCAATACCAGTTCAATTTACAGACTCATTCATCTTACCTACGCTTCTATCTAGACAATACATTCATAAAACCCAATACCACTTCATCTTATTCATACTTTACCAAATGCAATCCAGTATCCCACCTTCACCGACACTGCAACAACATTCATCTAACAGAACTTAAACCATTCCTTGCAGTTGTTTTTCTCAAATTCAACAAACCACCACCACCTGCAATTCCCTTGCTCAATCACATAACACTTCATCTCAGGTAACATTCATTCAATGGTATCATCACCATTCATGTAACTACTACACCAAAACCATCACCATTCTCAGTTAACACCCTTCAACTCTACTATCATCATCCATACCTCCTGTAACTTCACATTTATGCCTAATTCAATACATACTTAAACCCAAACCACAACTCCATTTCACATTCATGTCAAGTTTTAGGTTCATCAACAATCATATATAACTCAACAAACAGAAACCAATAACTCTAAAAGTTAACTTGAGAAATTCTATTACCTCTTAATGGATTCCAATAAGAAATTGAAATTGAATTCCTCTTTACTTAACTCAATTCAGCACAAACTAACATATATCTCCATCATCTCTAAGTCATTGAGCTAACCCTCGGTAACTGCTCCATGAATCTCCAACCGTTCTGCAGACTCCAGCTCTAAAAAACAACATCTTCATCACCATATCAATTATACCCTAAATCAAAACCCGAATATAATTCCAATTCATTTAGCAGAAACCCTATCTATCGATTTCAAACCATTTTTCATCTGCATGTTCTAATTCGAATCAAACCCATCTCATATCACCTTTCTTAAACATCAGTTTCATCTTCTAAAACTTCTACAAATTTCTTACAAACCCTAACATATGTGATTCTTCATCAAAAAAAACTTCAGAACTTCAATCACACAACAACCCCTTCGTTCTTTTGCTATTAAGAACTCAATTTCATCCTCATTATTTCATAAATCTTCAATCGATTTCATCTCAGGAACCCTAACTTTAATTCTCATGAATTCGTCATTTCTTCTTCATCCAACGATAAACCAATCTTAAAACCATCGCCAGTAATTAACCTCCAACATCTCCCCTGAGTTTCTCTTTAATATCACGGCCTCATAATCAACTCTCAAAATCGCCAGAGGCGAAGAACAGAAACGGAAGAAGAATAAGAAGAAAAAATAGGGGAAAGAAAAGAGAATAAGAAAGAAGAAGACTTATCCTCTAGACCGGTGAAGATAAGACCAAGGGAAAACTAAGGAACATATGCTGAAATGTTAAGGGAAGCCCCAGTCGGTCTAATGTCAAAAAGACTATTTTGCCCTTATCACTAATTTGTTGATTACTTCTTCATTTGGTATCCGATTGACACATTCGAATAGTCCATTGCACATAACTTCTCAAGATCTATCCAGCGGTACTAGTTTCACAACTAAATTGTTGTTAGATTAATTTCTATTAATTAGCATCCTTGTTAAAATAATCGAGTCATCAGCGACTAAGACGTATCTTGATCATCGCTAGACCAGTCAAATAGCGTTGAAGAGCTTGAGGCTCCTTACAACAATGATGTTTAAACGTTTATTTAACGAATGAGGAAAATCATAGACTAAGGGGGAGTAACATATCATATGTTTGGGATAACAAAGACGTGCGGATTGAAAATCTACCTAGCTCACCTTTAGGGGGAGGGGAGTATAAGCTTTGTTATTATAATTTCCACAACGGCATTTTAAGGATTGAATTAATGCAGGTTATGTACTGTTGAATTCGGGAATCAAGCGTATGTTTAATAAATTATTGTCATTTGTTTATCTATATGATTGTAAGAATTTTGTCACTAAATTTTACAAATGGAGAGATTGTTAGAGCATTGCTCGGTTGAACCCACCAAGCGTTGGTATGTCAAGTTTGGTTATCATATTTTAGTGAAGCAAAACTCATTTAAATGTACTAGAGTCAACTTCGTATAGGTTAGCTTTAAAGTATTAGGGTGAGACATTATAAGTATTGCGAAGACTTGAAGAAGTGAAGAAATGCGGAGCTACATCGATAACATCATCCTTCCACTTGAGGTTAGTGATATTTGACTTGAACTATTTCATTCCCTAGCGTATCTTTCAAGTCGTGCATATTGAAAACATAAAACTGTGAAGCATGAACACTCTAGATAGATATAGTATTAAGGAATACAGTATAAAGTTTCTTGCTTAACCATTAAACTTTGTATATAAGACATCGACATAATCGTATGAATGCTATTGTGATTATGTATGGGTATGAGGTGGGGATTTCATCCTAGGAAACAATGTTTACATGTGTTCTAAGGAAGTAAGTTCATGATATGTGTTGTGAACCGAAAAGGAACTCGCCAGGCGTTATTGGGGCTGTTCAACATTACATATCTTATGAACGACCAATATGTGTGATTAGTATAACCGCTCATGACTTGTTTGTGTTCTTGGTAAAACTATTCACATGGGGCCTAACTTATGTATTGGTAAGACTTTTATTAGTGAAACCAACCTTAAGTAATCACCTGGGGTATGATCGGGCTGTGAGTGTCTGAACTTATTACTGGGAAGAGGGGAACCGATCCTAGTAAGAGGTGCAGTGCATCACAAGGGGAACCGATCCTTGTATGAGGTGCAACAAGGTTTATGGAAGAAAGGGGAACCGATCCTATGAACATGTGCAACACACTTTTGGGAAGGGGGAACCGATCTATGGACATGTGCAGTGCATACAAGTTAGATACCAAATATATGTGGGGAACCGATCCTAGTACCTAGTCAGCCATATCTTTGGTAATCTAGTGTAACTATGCATAGTACTTACATGGAGGTAGAACCGAAACTTGTTTTTGTAGAACGTAAACCCATGAGTTATGATCGAGTGGAACTTGATAAATCACATAGTTCTTAAAAGTCAGATGAACTAATTCTAAACTTGTTTGGAAGTGTGGTAAATCGGTTTCAAGTGAGAAAGCATGGAAAAGACTTGCAAGAGTAAGATGTCGTCACACTTTGAACACGGTGCATTAATGCTTATTCTATATTGTTCAAAGATATTCCTTACGGCTAAGAAGGAAGTAAATCCCAAGATCGAATTTAAATAAGTTAAGAATCTTTTTAATTAAGGGTTTTTAATTATATATGGAAAATAAGAATTAGTAATGTGCATTTGCTAATTAAAGATTTTCCAAGGAGATTTTGATCGTATTTTTGGACAATGCATTCACAGGAATTATGAAAACCGAATTTGGGTTAATATGGAAAAATATCTTGAGTATATTTTCGGTTTTGGAAATTTCTAGGTGTCCAAACTTCATTGTCTATAAATACTTTGAGTTTGCATTTATAGCAAACTAATTCTGCGTAACATTAGTCTTACTCTTTTGTCTTTATTACTGGTGAAGCCGCATATCAGAGGGAAGAGTAATCTAATTAGGTGAAATTTCTTAATGCCGCTCAATTTAAAGTCTTCTTTGGGATTGAGAAGCTGTAGCGCGACCCGTTTGTGGGAAACTAGATATTTCAGGTTATCTTTAGTTTTCATATTGATATGATTGACTAACGGTGGTTGAAATTTGATTGCACCTAGTTTGTTTATGCTTGAGAATCTTCTCTTCTGATATAAGATTCACTTAAACTAGTTCAAGGTTTCGACAGGGATATTTATACTGTTATTAGATCTAAAGACGATCTTGTGATAATCCATTGTTAACATACTCCGTTCTGTGTGTGATTGATTACAAGAGATTTAAGTAGTTGTGTGCAGGTGTTTATTGAAGATCTAAGAAGATTTGAAGACAAAGAAGATATTAAAAAATTTTGACTAGGTTTTTACAATCTTTGGTGTGCACAATACTTGTTTGGGAAAAGGAGGATCCGACTATAATTGATTTATCCTTTTGGGTATTTTGATAGAATAGTTGAGGAAGATTGGCATTAACACATATCACTTGATTGAAGAGTGTTGTTGGCTTAATCTTAACGATTACCTTTGGGTGATTGAACATAAGATAGATCTTGGAACCTGGCAAAGGAGTTTATGTTAATATAAACAAGGGAACCTTTGCGCAACTCATATCACTTGGTTGAAGAGAGTTGATACCAAACAGATTTTTTGTTCCTTTACTGTTTGGAATACGAACCAAAGGAATTGGTCCAAGTATGTGACTTGTTTACAGGTTGGAGGTGTGGGAATACAGACGGAACTAGGTGAACTATAGGTTTAGTTGCTTGGTCTCAACTATACGAAGTTTTCTTACTTTGTATAACGGATTAATCCCGAGAGTATTCAATTATGGACTAGATCCCGGGGTTTTTTTTTTTGCATTTGCGATTTCCTCGTTAACAAAATCTTGTTGTGTCATTTACTTTATAATTCCGCATTATAAATATTATATTATAATTAAAGTAAATTGCACAAACGTTAATTCCTATTTACTTGATACGTGAATCCTATTGAGTTTGGTTAAGTCTGAACCTTTGTATCAAGTAAACACACTTTGTTGTTGTATTGTCTTGATCTCGTATCCATAGACGATCACACAAAGTGTGAATCGATTTTTTGTATTGTCTCGACTCAGTCCATAGAAAATCACTTTCGAGAAAAGGACTTATATGAAGGAAAAGTAATAGATTAAGGTATATTTGGGGTACCCTCGCCTTTTCAATAAATAAAACTGAGTTGTTCTTCAGAAATATAAGTCTGGTTTTATTAATTGGTTCCTGTTCACCTTGATTTATTAAAAGACGAAACAAAAACTTGTAGGTATATTCGTGGGAGACGGATTTATCTATTACTGTAGACTTTTCTATGTGATACAGATTTGTTTATTAAAGTATTCGACTTTGGGTCGTAGCAACTCTTGGTTGTGGGTGAGATCAGCTAAGGGAATCAAGTACGTAGTATCCTACTAGGATCAGAGACGTAGGAGCATAATTGTACCTTGGATCAGTATGAGATTGGTTGGGGTTCAACTACAGTCCAGACCTAAGTTAGCTTGGAGTAGGTTAATGTCTATAGCGGCTTAATACAATGTTTGTTTAATCTGGACTAGGTCCCGGGGTTTTTCTGCATTTGCGGTTTCCTCGTTAACAAAATTCCGGTCTCTGTGTTATTTTTTTTCCATATTATATTTTGTTATATAATTGAAATAATACAGGTTGTGCGTTGTTCAATCAATTAGAATATCCGACCTTTTTGGTTGTTGATTTAAATTGATTGATACTTGGATATTGGTCTTTGGTACCGTCCAAGTTATCTCTCTTTGATAAAGACTCGTAGATTTCTATTTGCTTGAGTAAAGATCAAATTGAGAGATCGAGATAATAACTCTTTGATATATTTTCTATTGATTGAGTATGATAGTCTATTTGATTATCTAGAAAGTATATTGGAGTTTGTCCATGCATATTGCTAATCGAAATATTGGGTGTGGTTATTATACCCCCGTTTTTTCACTGGTAGTCCCCATGTGTAATTATCCTGAGCCTATTTTCTCGTAGAAGATGTGCTTCTACTGCATTCACTGGTAAGGTGGTGAATGCGTTTAAAATTCCAAACCTAAAGGAGGCTTCAGTCCCGCAAGTGTAGCCTACTTTAATTTCATCGCCTTGAATCCATGCCTATGGGATTTTATACAAGCTTATTGTACTCTCCTGGATGTGATACAGGGATGCTTGGAACATCACATGGACGAAAAATTTTGTATAACGAAGAGGTAGAAGTGAGAGAGTTATGTCGTTAATCGTGGCTCCCCCTGTCTCTTCAAGAAAAATGTTTCAGCCGCATCTCTGGAGTTATCTCATGAATGCTTCATTGTTGTTGGGGATGGACCGCGATGAGAAGTACCCGATCGCACTTCTATTTGGTTACTGGAGTTATTTTCTCTGAGTAGGCTTGGTATCCGTCGTGGGCCTCGTAAAGTGTTGCAGGCGCCTTCTAGACGGAGAGGTGATGATATCCTTACGTTACACCTTTGAAGAGTAGATGACCTTATCGTGGGTATGACTTTTGGGTTGACCATGTCTCCTGAGCTTTGACAGTGAAGGGATTCCGTGTAGAGCCTCAATCCTCAAGTTTGGTTTACATGTTTCTATCTTGTATGGTCGGTGAGTTTACCATAATGAAGATATCATCTTGTATTCGTACTGGTGACTCTATTACTTCTTCTATGTGAAACTAAAATATGGATATGTATGGATTACCTTTGTAGTGGTTGTTGCTATGGTAAAGCTTTGGCTGGTATCAACAAATGAACTTTAACAGTTCTTGGCAGCAAATGTGATCAGAAGAGACTACATTGTCGTAGGAACCAAAATAGGTTGGCTGGAATTGCATGGGAATCCATGGAAGCAAAGAGATTGGCTGGATGTGTATGCGAGTAAACTGTCCACGGCCACGAGCTTTGGCGAGATGGATCAAAAGGTGGCCACGACTATGAACCTTGGCTGGCTATGATCACGATCCTTGACATGGAGGAGTGGCGACTTCTGGAGAGAACATTGAAGCGGCTTCTGGAACGAAATGTTGAAGCGAAGCGGCTCTTGGAGAGAAACCTTGAAGCGGAGCGGCTCCTAGAGCGAAAAGATATATGGTTGGGATAAATCTAGAAAATATTCTTGGTTAAATATTCTATGTAATCAAAACAATGTAATGTCTTTTCCTTAGTTCTATAAAAATTTGTTTCATAACAGAAAATAAAATAAAAAAGATTCACGATCTTTAGCTTAGAAGATAAAAATCCTTATATAAAGATATCATCCATGATTCTGTGCAACCTAGTGGCTAAACAAACTAAGTTACCTAAAATTTTAGATTATTCTATTGCATGGATTTGGGGCTAGCGCCTTACATTTTTCCTTTTTACCTTTAATTACCAACGTAGATGATGTTATCCATATATTGAGTTGAGCAAAATCATTGTTATAAAAAGGTATGAGGTTTGTGTCTATGATATCCAGGGATATCAGACGGACGACGTTGAATGGGGGCCATCATCCGAAGGTCGGGAATTTCCGGATTGAGTTTTTCAATAGACGGATACGAAATACTCATGGCTACGAGAAACTCGCGGTGTTTACCATAAAAGGACTCCTGCCACTTTTTTATAATCTGCAGAAAACATATGTTGTATCAAACCCTAATTTTTCAATTTCTTATATGATATCTAGGGTTTTTTAATTCAGTTATTTTGATTTATGGAGTTCCTCCTGTTCGTGGCGTTTGGTTTAGGCAAGATCAGTGTTTCTACTCCTCATGTTCTCCATAACAAACTATTTTGTTTGTATTATTGCAGAGATTAATGTTGTATATGAACCAATATTTATGAACCAAATTAGTTTTATAAGTTCTTTTAATTGATTTGTAGAATTATATACTTATGTTTTTTTTTCTGCTTCTGATTGTTTGGACCAAGTTTATACGATTCTTCAATATTTGGATTGTTGGTTTGATTTTTATCAGGAGTTTGTTACTTTCTTAGTTGGTGTTTACAGGTTTTTTTAATAGCCTATTAGTGCAAGGATCGGACTGTAAATAATATCGAACTCCAAGTCTTTCATATTGTAATGCTTTCCTGAATTCAGATCCAAGATGGAGGGGTATTTCAAAATTGGGTGTTACAGCAATCAAAGGAGGAGTTCAGTGATTTATCAACTGAAGACACTACTCAAAGTCTAAAGTTAGATGTTGGTATTCCAACTGGAACACAACCAATAATTCAACCGTAGATAATTATTTTGGTTTTAATTATTTTGGTTTTGGTTTTAATTATCGATTTGATTAATTTAATTTTGCAGGTGCAATTTACATTGATAAGGTATGGATAAACAAGCTAAAGAAATCGCACGTTAAAAAATGCATTCCATCCTCTTTCATTATTTTCTGTTTCGATTTATGCTACGGATCTTGCCCCATGTCTATTGGTCAAGTTCCAAGTCTCAACTCCGATTACAGTGTTAGAATTAGAAGATATAGAGTTCAAAGAAAAAACAGTTATTGGTAGGGCAAATATACAAGATAGAGTGAATGATACATGATACCAGCCGGTGCCTAAAATACAGTCATTATGGATTGTAACATTTTTATTTTCATTCGTATTAGGTGTTCATTATATAGTTTCCTTTTGTATCGGAAGGAATTCGTTGCAAACGTGGAAGATATATATTCAAAGTAACACCAATGACCTTGATGTGATTTGAAATTCTTACGAATTTTTATACTTCAGGGATATTTGCCATGCTAAGCACCGGATAAAATTTAGATCACAGAGTTGGTAGTGTGGTTTCACAATGGGTGTAGGAGATATAGGAGTATGTGTGGGTTACTTAAACTAACAGGTGTAGGAGATACATGAGTATAGGATGTGGCTTATAAACGCCAATGACTTGGTTTGGGAATGGGAAAACAGGAGTGTTTGTGGCTTAATGGGAATTGGAGGAAGAGAAGTATACTATAGTGCGGTGAATGAGAGGTACGGGGAGTACATGTTGGTGACTTGGCCAAGGGAGTAGGACGAGTAGGAGTGTATGATGGTGGTTCCCACGTGAATGGGAGATATTAGAGTATATATTAGTTCCTAGCTTGGCTACGGGAGTTAAATCCTGATAATAAGCTTTCCATGGGTTTGAAGGAGCTAGAATTTTATGCTAGCGGCATGTTTTTAATTACAAATCTATTAATTTAGTGTGTAATAATAAATCAACAATACTCTCTTAATTTCCTCTTAATTTCCATTTCTACAATTTTAGATTTCAGATGTGTTCAATAGGGGAGAGGGCATGAGTTGTAAGATCATGGAACAGTTTCGGGAGAATGTTCAACTTTGAATTTATTATTATGGATTGGATGGTAAGGAAAATTCTAACTTACGCATTATTAAATAAACAAAAGTAGATACGGTTTTGTTGCTCCTTCATATACTCCTTTACTTCCTACACAATATTTAAATGTATACACCACCGAGTAACAAATTTGGAGCAGAAAAATCTACACATTACTGATATATGTAATGTATTTGTGTCTGAGTTTCGAACTTATTAAATCTGCGGTAGGTGGTATTAAATCTGCAGCTTGCTTTACACCACCTTCGTGGGATTTTACTTCTGTGAATTTTGGCTTCAAGTATGACTACTGAATTGGCAAAGTGAATCCTAAAAGTTGGGTGTTTTTTTACTTCTTTGATTCAGGGTTCCCCAGTACTTGCAACTCTGCCTTGGCAGGGGTCTGTAAATTTATGAGCATTTTGTCTAGGTCGTGAGCTATGGGAACACAAAATCATCGACGACAACAACAAATTAAGAAGATATTGAAAATAGGGTCGTTGAAGGTGCTTGGATGGCATCAGTTTGTGATTCTTTTGATATATGCCTAATTCTGAACTATAAATAATGTGTGATCGGGAGACAAGACAAGAAGATGTGTTCTAATATAGTTCTGTTTCTTTATTAAGAAACACATGATAAAATTCCTTCCTCCTGACCCAGTATTCGTCTCTTGCGCAAAATTCCTCAAGTTTTTGCTTTCTTTTCTTCTTTTTTGCGGTTCTTCCTTGGTACTCTGTTGTAATTCCTGACGAAAGCTTACTAATTTTTTGTAGTGTTTTAGTTTGTGCTTTTGGAGGCAAAGAAGAAGAAGAAGGTATACACATAAATAAAAACCCTAGCTACAACTGTATTCTTAGTTTTTTTTTTCTTTTTTTTTTTGTAATTATTCTTTCTGATTAAACTATATCGGGAGTGTATCTCAAAACCGTTCTATCTTTATATAGAGGTGTTTGTATTTCCTACAACTAATTTGTGGGCAATGGTTAATCCCAATCCGTTTAGAATGTTGGATTGACAGTTTAGAATCTTCAGACTATCGTGCATCCGATTCAATCAAGACATGCTCCTCTTTGTATCCCAAGCTTTCTTAAAGTTTCTCTAATGATAGGATATATATTGGCTTCTTTAGATCCAAAACAAGGTAGGTATTGATTTCTAGAACAATTCCTCCCTGATTTTAGATTAAGATTCAATGCTCCAGCAATATTGTTTAGTTAATTTCTTCGTCTTCTTTTCACAGGAGATATAAGGTTTGATAATTAACATTTCAATTACACACTGTTTTGATAATTATATTTTAGTTACATGTGGTTTTGAGTGTTTTGAGAACTATAGTTCTCTTAATTATGGATATTTTACTTATTGTTATGCTTATGTTTCACAGGCATACGAATTTAATGAAGCAACTTTTTTGGATGTTTCTGATTTCATCTGTGAGCAAGTTCAAAAAACAAAAGGTAATAATTAATACTACGATTTGGTTGAGTAGAAGCATATGCACAACAAGAAGAAATCGCATGGTTGGTGAATCCAGATGAGTCTGGATGAGTCTTTCTGTATGATACGACAGGTGTTAAAGATTTCTCTTAATTATTCTTACTGCATTGTGATTATTGAATAGTACACCACCAGTTTGATAACGAAACTCACGACAGTAGTGCTAAGTTTATCATATTGGAAACCAACTACATGTACAATTTATCTGCAATACCGGATGACATTCAATTTCATTGGAGGAGCAGTTATCGGGGCTTTCTTTTATAACCATTTCTTTCTTTAATATCAAATCAACTTGGATTGCATGAAGCCATCGACTATCTTGATCTCTAAATTTGTTTGGTGATATAATTTGAGAAATTGGTAAGGATTCTGAATTTTCTAGTTTAAAATCCTCAAATTGAAAAGGTATCGATCACGAAATCCATTGCAGCAAACCCTTTAGATTTCTGCAATTTATGATATTAGGTTTGGGAAAAGTTATTGTTTTATAGGTTTATCAATTTCTAGGTTTTAAGCTCAAACTTATTGGTTTAAACACTGATTTATCAATTACTAGCCCTTAACCCGTGACGTAATGGCACGGGCCATGATGTTGGTTCAGTTTTATTATATCGTATAATTTGTGTCTCGAATACTTATCAACTCCTTATTATTTAATATGGGTTTGTCACAAAAATAGTCAGGATTTTTCTCTCTTTTTTTCTTGTTTTTTTACTTTAATATTTTACCACCAAAGATTTGCTCAAACGAAAGAAATATAAGCTTAACTTCCAGACAATTTTTTATTTAGGTTCATTGCTTATAATGAGATAATGCTCTACATGAACATGGAAGTTTAAATATTTTTTGGAAATATGTCGTCAGCAACGCTCATCTCAGTGAAATCAACTAATCAATATCGTCCA
The DNA here is from genome assembly GCA_023529315.1 of Papaver bracteatum. Lineage (NCBI taxonomy): Eukaryota > Viridiplantae > Streptophyta > Magnoliopsida > Ranunculales > Papaveraceae > Papaver > Papaver bracteatum. The sequence continues at coordinate 4,061,890 of JAJJWX010000603.1, forward strand.
TAAAAGTCTCCCCATGCTTCTATTTTGCTCCAGCTGACTCATTTATCATGGTCATGTTGTCGATCCTCCAAATAGGCAGAGAATAATATTTTTTTGCATCGAACGGATGATACAAACTCTCCAATATGACATGATATTCCTGTAATTTTTCAACACCCATCAGATGACAATTTTTAAAATGTGTACCAATTACCTTTTCAAATGGATTGTATATTTTCAATCCTCTGTCATTAAATCTTCAACAAATTATTGTGCCCAACAGTTCGTCTTAACGAAGGCTTTGGTAACTTCAAAAGTCTTGGACATTTTGTCACTTCCATATGTTCCTACCTTCACTTGGAATACAATATGGCGACACATTACCTCATAAAGAACCTTGAACACATATTGTACTCCCTGATCCTATTTCAAATTTATAGGTTGTCAATAGATCCTTTACCAAAAGTTGACATCTTCTACATTGAATATTTATTGGAAAAAAATATGGTATTGTGGATCGTTGCTTTCTAATATTGTAGTTTTCAAAATTGGTCTCTTCAAGGCCCACGTCTTTCTAAGTTTATATATCCTGTTTGTTTTTAACATTTTAGTTATCCATATTATGTTTGTTACTGACTATAAAATTGATGTCATCTTCTACTGTGAACTTTATGTGATTTCAGAATCGAAATAGTTATACCTCTTTCATTCGTATCAAGTAATCCATCGTATATCCCAACAATTCTTCTACAGCAATTCCTTTCTTTTGCCGTTTTCGGACCATCGGTAGCCATTATTATCAAACACAATCTGTCTAATTTGTTGATGTTATGTATTTGTAATGTTCATTTTTCTTAAATAAATAGATTATGGAAAAACTAAAAAAAAAAAAAAAAGTATTTCATCGGGTCTAAGTTACTATATCCAAAATCCTCCGGACACTGCTTCTGGTGCCTTGTTTCCTCAAATTCATCGTTGCATTCTAGACAGTACATGCAACACCAATCATTTATGAAGTGAGTTATTTGCGCAAGTGTGGTCAATGTATCCCTTACCTGTAATAATAATAACAACACGTTATTTTTTTTCAAGGTGTGCAGTTGTAAATGGTATGAATCTAATGGATTTGAATTGTACCTCAATCTTAGATATCACCCTCTTCTCACATAACATAGCAATTGAGGAAGGAAAAATATTGACCACTCTTTACATAGGCAGAGTTAGCCAAACTATGTTTTGAAATTGTCTTACGTGGAAATTATTATTAATCCATATTTTAGTCGGCTCCTATCGAAGCCGATCTAATTAGTCCTATAGAAAGTTAAACTTAAATTTTTTACCTTATTTCTTGACCAAATTATTGAAGTATTCACATTCATGTTCTGATTTGTGTGATCTACCCATCTGTATCTACTCTACCTTCTAACCCAGTGAATGAAACCTATACATATTGATCCGTAATTTGATATTGTTAATTTGTAATCAAGAGGTCGCATGATTTGAGAATGTAAAATATAAAAAATATTCTATAAACATCGGAGGCGAAATTTAGATTTATGATTTAGAGTTTTTTATGATGATTTTGATGAACAAACAAATATTTTCAAACAGTTGTTGTCTTTGTAGGTAGTTGTCGCGAAACAACTCGACATTGATGGTTTTTCAGGAAAAAAAAGTAATAGTACTTGAGAGAGCGATAATGTTCTCTTACGCGGGCATACTAATTGCCTTTATATAATACGGATATCGTTTTGGTGATCCAACAGTCATGATCATATTGTCTTATACGTTCCGGTATAATCCTCGAAATATTCGATTTTTGTCCTTATCAATGGTGCTAAAAACAACCAATTACATCTTTCACAATATAATGTTGCATATTTTGTGAAGATTGTTTTTTTACTCGGTCAATAAAACTCACTAAAAAGCAAAAACTATTATTATCCACTACTATTACTAACACCCACCACCATAAAAACCATCCATTGCCACTATTTCTTCCACCAATAGTAATGTTACCGCCTTTACCATTCACAAACACCCACCACCGTTTATAGTAACCCTACTTCCACTACCACCATTAGAATTAATATAGATTTTAGTACAATTATTTATTAATAAAATTATGTATTTATGTTAGATTATTAAAGGGACATTTATAATAGAAATTTAATTAATCATTATGAACAATCAATGAGACAATAATTAATAAAGTATTTAAAAATAGTTAAGTTAAACAAACCCCAGCGATAAATTTATCTTTGCAAATGAAAAATCCTGACCACTCTTTACATAGACAAATCGATAATAAATAATTTCATATGTTCTGATCTTGATTCGTGTCGTTCGTTTAGTTATTACATAACATGGCAATTGATTGCACCAATTTTTTGAAATGGACATGTGTTTTATAGAGTTTATTTTAACATTAGAATGATCAACCACGTTTTATACTTTATAATATAACGTTACATATTTTGTGGCATTACAAAATTAGCATAATATGTTTTTGTTCACCAATACCCGCCACCACCATAAAACCATATGAATCCATTTTTTTTATCCACCACCACCTAGTGGCAGAGCCAAGGGTTGACTAACCTGGCTCTAACCCCTTAAATTTTTAATAACTACATGAATTTTTTAGTTTATTTTATAAATAGTACTTTGTCCATATATATTTATGGTTTAGTCCACCAAAGTTTACATGTTTTTTTTTTTAAGTAGGCCTCCTCAATGTCAATTTTTGACTCCACCAGTGCCACCATCACTGCCGCCCACCCCATGTAGGTTGTTGGACACAATTCTATATTTCAATCACAAATGCCATGTATGAGGTTTAGATTGAACAAAATGTCATCAATTGATTGGTTTCATTATTTATTTTCTATGTATATATTCTTTTTTGTATTGCAATCAGTTTTATTTTAACATTAAAAAATCATGATTTATACGATATAGTACCAAAGATAATAGGGGTACCATTTGGGTGATCCAACTACGCTCATGAAAATATTATCTTGTATGATATCATCCCGGAAATATATGGTACCTTCCTTTATCAAAAGTGTTAAAAACAACCAACCACATCTTCCACACTACGATGTTATCGATGTTGTAACACCAAGATAAAATTAATATTGTCCATCACTACTCACCAGCACTTACCGTCACTATTTTTTCCACCATAAACCAGGGGCAAAGCCAGGATTTTGAGGAAAGAGGGAGAAAAAAATCTTGGCAAGTTGGACACAAGTGAAAAATGGATTTCGTATCCCATTTTATGATAAAAGAACAAAAATAAATATAATTGTGTTTTGCGCCGCCCTTAACCACCACTAATCTTTCGGCCTCCACCTCTTATACTACTCATTGTCGCCAAAAATGTCTATTGATATTATTTATCAAAATTACTTATTAATAGAAATACATATTATAATTATAATTAGTTAAAAAACATTTATAATTAAAAAATGATTAGTCATTTATTATGAGAAATTAGTGAAACACATATTAATAAAACACTTTATAATGAATAGATTATTTATTATGTGCAATTAGTGAAACACTAATTAATAAAGCAATTATGATATTTAAGTTGAACAAACCACCACCGTTGACTTATCTTTTCTATTAATTCCAACCAAGGTGGAACACTGGTTAGAGGCCACTCTTATGACACAATAGGTCATGAGGTCGAACCTCCCCGTTATATTTTTTGAAAATCCATATCTTGACTTGAGTATTCATTTTTCATTCATAATATTGGAATTAATGCCACGCGTGCGAGTTGTAGGGGGTGGTCAGGAGAACCACAACCCTTGATTTATCTTTGTCTGGACAAATCCTGACCACCACTAACACAGGCTAACTTATCCTAGCTTTGTTTTGTACTAATGATTGAGTTACTCCCAACTTATTAGTTTTATGATATTGATTTCCAATTAATATTGATTTCAATAGTATTTTCTCTCTTATTAGTTTTCGGTGCTTATTGCTAATATTGTTTTTATTGCTCCTAAAAATCTTTATGATTTATTAGCTTTGTTTTACAGGCATCAGAAGTTGCTCCTATTGGATGTGCCTGTGATGAAGGGTGGGTAACCTTCAGGAACATACTATGAGAAATCAATAAAGCCTGGATGTTTTTTTTACAGTACCCAATCGGGTGGTTCAATTATGTTCAATTAGTATACATTACCAAATTGCAATTTGTTTCATAAGAAATTCCCTTATTGTTGTGTTCCAAGCCAGCATATATAAGATATGTAAGATTGTTGCAATTTAGGATTTTAGGTTTTGGCAGAGTTAGGGTTTTCTGGATTTATCAATTTCTAAGGATTTTTTGTCGTACTTCTCAGCCACTAACGGTTCTTATAAGAATCTCTTCAAATTTTAGGATGATGATCACTATTATGTAATAAGAGATCAAATTTACGCATAATTTGGTATTTTAATTAGATTTGGGTTTGTGGGTTAGGTTTAATTTGAGTGTGTGGTTTATCTTTTTCATATGTGTTTCATGTAATTGGTAGGTTTGAGTACATATAGTGCAAATAACCTTGGTTCTGGACCCTATGCAAATCCTTCATTTAGTTGGTGTTGTATTCACAAAAATTGTATTGATTTTAACCTAAAACGTAGACATATGCATTTGGAGGTTGCATTATTTATTCATTAACATAAAAGCTCATACCCATTGCCAGACTGAACCTCCTAATTCCAAACCACATGTTAAATTCAAAAAAAAAAAAAAACTTGCTCTGTGCAGATTGTTCCAACAGTTGGTGTTATAGCAGACGACATGGCAGATTATAAACCTAGAATGTAAACAAATGCACTCATAAATGAGGTAAAAACATTGCTTTCAGTTGAAAATTCTACATTATCAGCTTGGAAATGGATGAATGATGAAAACTATTATTTAGAGAAAATAGGACTCTAGAAGTTAAAGGTATACTCATTTGATGTACACACGCAACAACTGAACTTGATTTAACCTTTGATGATGGTCCATTGTAGGAGGAAAGACAAGGGGCTTTGATGCAATTGACGCTGCTCTATAAAGGGACGGTGATTGCATCGCCTGATTAATTTCCTAGAGACGTTCTTGCATTTGTCCACGGGGACAGGGTCAATTGACGAGCATTACTGGGTACTGGAGGTCCAAGTTCCCATTCACACTAATACCTGTAAGTTTCAAGGGGGGAGAAAATGGATAATTACTGCCCATCAATATACAATGTCGGTGCAAGCATATCACTCTTTCATCATGAATAATGAATCTATGTAGGCTTTCGTCTTCAATTATATTAACTTATAGGTTAATGTGCATGTATATGATTGTGCGCACGGTACCGGATCGATAATATAATTGCTCAATTTCAAAATTTACAGAATTGCATGGAATCATTACCAGATGTAGCTTTCTAGGATTTTTTTTTTTTGTTTTTGTTTCAGTTATCCCTTATTTTGATTTTTATTGTTAATGAAACTATATAATGACAACTATAGGTTCCGCGATGACTGAACTGGGACTAAAAAAGTCACTCCTGAGTGAAAAAACTCCATTTTTGCATACTCTGAGTTAGGTCAGCAAAATCCATCTCTGAACTGGGTTTTATTAGTAATATAACCAAAATAGGAATAGACAGTTCGTCACAATATTTTATTTTTTTCTAATTCAGTTTGTCAAGTCACAAGTATGCACATCTTGGATGATCATTCCTCCATACTGAAGGTATTCGACGATCTTAATTTTTTAGTGTTTATGTTGGTTTAGTACTAAGAGATTGTTGTGGTAATTATTTGCAGGAAAAACTGCCAATGGTAAAATTACTGGACTAAAGTTTCTGATAACAGTGTAACATATCTCCAGCATTCCCCGAAAGTAAGCATAATATTTATTTCTCATGTATTTACTTAATCACATAGTTAAGTCTCTCTCTTTGTGCCCCACTCTGACTTACGCAAGATTGTGGATTTGGTTGAGGTGCAGAGTTTCATATGGTTAGCATTGTCCAATTACAAAATACCCTCTCTCTCCTGTCAAAGCAAATATTTACCCTTCTATTTAGATTTATGTACTCAGGAAGTCCTTGATATATTTGTTATTATTCAGTAGATCGATCATTTATAAAGTTGAGCGGAATATACAATCTCACTAACAAGATGAGCAATGGTGAATATGATCAACAAAATAATAATGTCATAGCCTTGATATAGTCATTATAGGATTTTATGGCAGTTGATGGAAACATTTTGTTTCATCAAAGGGCTTTTGGCCGTTATTGAATCAACAGTTGTGGGAATTATGGATTTTTTTTTATGAGTTGTTACTCCTTGGATTATGACTTGGTCTTCATGTTGATTTCGGTAATTCGTTTTTGCAGATGTGAGGTGTGGACTACATCGTCTAAGTTCATTTGGTGGAAATTTTCTACCGATTGTCATAATACTAATTGAACACCCTCATCTACCTATAGAAAGGCAACCATCCATTTCATGTTTATGTAGTTATATTAAATTGGTCAATGAGTCAATGTTAAATGGATGTTCCTATTTGGGAGATAGAACCAATGCGTTAATCAAGGACCAGTAGTTGAACAAGGATCAATACGAATCCCTACGCGAAGTGGTGAAGGGTGGGTTTTACTAATCCTGATTTTTCACAGGTTTATACCAGGCGGTTCATATAATTCATTGTTTTTGTTTTGCAGGATTTTTGTTGTTTAAGTATAATAATCAGTATCATGTTTGCGATTTCAGATTTTACTCCCCTCTGGATGGTGACAGTCTGGCCTGAGTTGATGATAGGTTTGCCGACAGGTTAATGTAAACATGGAAAATCAGTCAAGATCATGAACATCTGTCAGGGGTAAGTATATATACCTCGGTTTCGAGTTATATTCTTTGTCGCAGTTCCTTTGGGCAGCAACAAAAAAACAAAATAAAAGTTGTATAAACGCAATATTAAATATCTCGGTGTTCCATTACTGAAGCAGTCTTGCAGTACCGAGTCCATATACATCTGCATACAACCACGCACGAATATTTGTTTACAATATCATATTTGATTGTTTTCAACTTTCAATGTATTTGTTAATGATTAAATTTCTTGTAGATTTTGTAGGTGAAGAGGCTAATTTGGACAATGGATGTCTCATCAGATTTGATTCATTTTCGAGGTAATATCTTCTCTCTTTGATTTATGTAATCTGCATTGCTATAAAGAGATACAAATTGGTTGCCAGTTAAAAATGGTATGAATCTAAATCTCAAGCTCTGTAGTGAAGACTTAAGGTTAACATGTTTTGACTATTATGTTTCATGGTGTAATACTACTTATTTGTGAGCAATGTAATTTGGGTTTCATTGGTTTTCTATGTTACTTTACTCTAAAAATTGAACTTAGGACTTTTAGGATTATAATAGCATAACCTGGAAATTTTGGTACAAATTTATTCTTCGTTTGTTCATTGTAATCCATGTGTCTAAGATTTCATTTTGTTTGCTAGATTGCCTTAAATTTTTTTTATTTTGGCATGTTTAATTTCTTTTAGAACAAAGTTTCGTGGTTCAAAATGGGGCATCAATGAATATGGATCTGTGGCACAATGGTAGTGCATCTGACATCAATTTAGAAGGTTGTGTGTTCAATTCACACCAGATTCAGTCCTCTATAGTAATAATTTTGTTATTACATCCTTTACCCTAACTTAAAAGTGGTAAAAAAGTACCAAATTTGCACACATAATTGACATTGATGATTGAATTATGTTACACCGGATGAAAAACGCACTATGCATTCATGCCACCACCAGTATTAACAAGTACATTACATCTTTTATAGACGAGGGAAACCTTCTTTTAGCTTTGTGAATGGGTCACTAATCACAAGAGATCACAAATTCTCTGATATTAGCTACTTCTATACACCTAATTTTCTCATTACATGATTTTGCATTTGATTCACTAACCTGTGTACTTTTAGCACTCAAGCTTTAAACGAATTAAGTGTGGGGACTCTACTTTCTACATTGTTTGGAATCGGATCTTTGAGATGCAGAGCGGGAAGAAAAAGGAGAAATGATAAAATCTCCGCAAATTATGGAGCTTAGTTCCCTACTTAAGTGAATACCTCTAGAACCCATTTCCCTATTTTGTACATTGTGGCAAGTCAGCAAAGTAAAGTACAAGTCAGACAATTTTATTAAAATTTTGTTTTCTTATTTGTAAGTTACCTTAATGCGCATGTATATCCAAGCTACTGAAATTTCCAAGTGATCAACTGTTTTCGAGGGGAATAAGGCTCCTATCAGTATGTATGACAATGAGGAGTTTACTTAGATATTCAGGTACAGAAATGAGGAGGTTATCATGGACATAACACATACTATAAAGGAAATATATTTCTTTGATCAGCTATCTATTTGTTGCTCTGCAAATAAGTTAGGCGTTACCTTTTCCTAGATTTTTTTTTCATGCGTCGTCTTTTAATGACTACGGTTAAAACCTATTTTGGATATTTTTGGCAGGAGTTCACCCTTTCACTTGGTCCTTACTGTGTAGCACTAGAAGTCTGGATCTCAAAAAGGTGGAGATTATAGGAAAGCACATGACTACGTTCAACAACCTCAAACCTTGCGTTTTAGTGAACTTTTCCATTTCATGTTTAATTGTTGTGCTAACTCTGCAATAGCCAATATCAATAGTTTCATACTATAATAATAAATTACAAAATTTATTATAAAGGTGATGTTCGAAAAATGAAAAAAAAAAAAAAAAACTGATGAAGAGGTAAACATTACACAACCTAACATGCATTCGCATTAGTAATTTCATTATCCCATTGGTGATGTTATCACATCATTAGTTCTGTTGACATTGCTTTCAAGAATCCATAATATGTCTCGAAAACCAGGACAAGCTTATGGATACCAAAATTGGGTTTTGGTTACTTAACTTTCAAATATATAAAAAGATAAGTTTGCGAATGTTCATACGCTTTTTCTTTGTATATGAAAATTTATGTGATTTGGAGCTCAACATTATACACTTTTTTAATTAATAAATTCTTAGGTTAAATATACCTAACTAGCTTGCTCATGTCTATGAGATGCGATCCATAAATATTTAAAGCATAGTAGTTACTGTAGATATGGTCATGTAGTGGTGCTTGCTTGGTTATCTTGAAATTTTAAAAGAATAAAAATTCACTTCCATACGAGGGGTTGATTTATGAAACAAATTCTTTCTTTTTATTCTTTTTGTTGGACAAGTGTAGTTAGTACCTACCCCTTAATTAGATATAGAATTCATTTTAGGTGGTTGTTAGCTCTTCGAACAAGTTTGACCAAGGATACTCTCATTCACCCCAATTAGCATACTATTTTTCTGACACATTTGTTGAATTTTTATGTAAGATGAGGAAGGACCTCCAGTTAGCCAGCTTGCAAGCTACAACTTAAAAGTGTGTGTATACATAGGATTAGTTGCTACCAGAAGTGACATAAATAGGAAATGCCATTACGGTGCAGAGGAGGCCCTTATATGCACACAACGTTGCTGATGTTCTTGGTAATTCCTTAAATCAAATAATTTAGATATAAAACAACTTTCTTGGTGTTGCAATACTATTTAATTGTCATTTCTCTTTACAGTACAGAAGAGGAGGTCCTCCACCTATTTTTGACTCTGATATTTAGCCTCTATTTTCCATTTTTGACCCTAATTGTGTTTTTCATGCTAGCGATGGCCTACATTCATTGCAAATATCATATTTTTTGGAAACAGTTAAATTTAATTTTTTTAATTGGTCAGTAACCTGTGCGAAATGTCTTCTCTTTGATGAATATAAGAGTTTTTTTTAAATAGAAGTGATGGTGGTTCTATAAGTTACCATCCAGTTGCATCAACTGAGGAGATGCTAAAAACAACAAGGAGTAGCTCCTGCGTAATTAATCGTAATATGTTTCAGTTTATGAAATGGGTTAGTAACTTATATGAACTCTCTTCTTTTTGATGTAAATAAGATTTATTATAGGAGAGGTGAAGATGTTTCTTATAAGGTGCTATCCAATTGCATCGTTGTGATACGTGGTAAATTGGTAATCAGCTCAGTTGTTTTCTCTCATTCACTTGGGGGTAATTTTTTGCGTATTTGTAAACGTTGTAGGCCACTTTTTGCTAACTCACGCCTTGGTGTTGGATCTCAAGTTGGGTATTGACAAGTCTTTGCAATTATTATTTTGTGTAGGCAGTTGATATGTAGAATGTTGGTCAACACTTCAATTAGTCAGAAATTTATATAAAATGGCACCGAAATTAGCAGGCCTAGGGTGATTTTGGGCTTGCTGGCGAATCTATATTAGAATTAAGAAGGAAAAATATATTAAGATCATGAGCCAACGTTAGATTCATGCCAATCGGTATGTCTTCAAGCCCATCACTGGATGATTAATACAGTGCAAAATTACACTCTGATTACAGGTTATGTGTCCGTGAAATTGTTGAGGTTTTTGTCTCAAAATTGCATACTCACTTGATGGTAAATCTCATTTTTATGGGATTGCTTCCGAGAGATTATAGAAAGCACTGGAGATAGCAATGGTGATTCATTATTTTATAATAATTTGTTATGATGATCAGTTCTTAAGTTATTGGGAGCCTTGCGTGTTACGTACTTTAGTAGTATCCCCAATGCCTTCTTGGAATATCTCATCCAAATGTAGTTAGTCGGTTAGGATTTTTATGAACTTGGGATAAGGTAATAAGTGTTCTGAATGAAATAAAATCTTAGTTTCCTGTGATTTTATTTTTAAATTTAGACCTTCTAATATCGAAGAGTAGTTTAAAAATCCATGAGAATGCTTAAAGATGTTTTAGTGATTTTCGATAGAATTACGCATGCGTTAACAAATAATGGAAACTCAAAAAATAGAGGTTTTGCTGATTTAGTTTATTGTATAAAATTATGTTAGTGAGGTACTAACCCAGCCCATTTATCAACATAAGAACAATTATTCTTCAAATTTAGGTTACATAAATAAAAATAAGTATTATCACGCACAATACTAAAATTACGTAAACTCGATATATTTCTACATTGTCTCTTTCTCCAAAGACATGAAAATTTCTAAAGCCAATTAGAATTCGTTTAGGGATACCTACTGTACATGAAAAACAAACAACTTATGTTTGAATTTTATTCGTACATACAATTGTCCGAATGATTGCAGTTAGTAATCCTAATTGGGTTGAATAAAATTACCATCATAAAAAATCTATAAAATAAATATATCGCGTTTCACGATCTAGGTCCATAATACAAGATATGCATGGAAAAATACCGAATATTCTAACCTGTCAACCTGATCAAAACATGGAGAATTTTTTAACATGATTATTTCATACTCATAATAATGGCGCAAACTCTTTTCTTTAAAACCCAAGAAACAATGTATTTTAAGCTAATATATATTTATTTTTTTCACAAAGCTCTACGTTCTACCAAAAATTAGCACAACCTGAAATGTAATGCATATTGCCGCCATTTACCTTTTTGAAAGTCAGTTTCCGAAACCTAATGATTGAAATTAAAAACAATAGATGGTGAGATTTGGTATCCCCAAACTATTAAGCTTTGTATGGGAAACATATCTCTAAAGATGAAACTTCAAATTCATATAGCCATGTAGTTATAAGAAAAATGACATCGAAATTATAAGATTGTGGTAGAATAACCATGTTAACGGATCCCCCCTCTAAACAAATGCACAACTTATGAGGAAGGATTCGGTGCTACAACATAGGAACGACAAGAATTTTATACTACAATATAAAAGGTTAACATATAGGTGCATCCGAGTACGTGTGTTATTCCTTCGTCCATGTCTTCCAAGCCTTTGTGATGCTTTGCTCTGAGTTTCAGTAATGAAAATTTCATCAAAGAATTTTTTTCTCAGTCACACTATAAAAGGATGTTAAGGCAGCGGAGACGTCGTGCATGAGAAGGTCAATAACAACATATGGAAACTGATGAACAACAAGGAAAATAGTCCAACACCTTTTGTAGCGGAGAATAATCCAGATTTACATATCTAATCTGTTTGAATTAGCATAGGATGTAGTTGCTAGCAATTTTTTATTGAGGACTATTATGCATGTAACAAATATATACAAGTAGCGTAGTTATTTACGGACTATGTAATTTGATTACGTAATAGTTTTGTTGATATATCACAAACATTTTCCCATAACACACGCCGTTAGAAGGAATCATGGACACATAAGGAAGAGGCAGGGTAATGTCGGAACAACAACCATTCGATAACCAAGAAAAAATATCTAATGTATGTTTCTACATTCTATATTGAATTTTTTTTAGGAACACAGGTAGATTATTTCTCCATCTCATCATCAAAATATTTAATATTCTGCCAGAATTAACGAACAATCAACCCGACTTAACGAATAATCAAGTCTACAAGCACATTAAATATATATAGAGCCATGACATTAGTATTCTATGTTTTTATCACTGTCTTGCATCACCTTTTTGATAAATAACTTTAAAATACCATGTTTATTATTATACTAATTGCTCCGCAAGCACGCCGTACGAAAGAAGCCTTTTAGAAAAGAATGCTTCTTCCAAGAGGTACAAAACATCAACTGATTCGTAGTGTCAAATTTGAATGTTCATATTCTTATTTTTTTTTTATGATGACCTTAAAATACTTTGTTTATTACTATTATATTAATGATGGAGAATTTCCAAGCAAGTACGCCGTGCGGAAAAACCTTAGGAAAAGAAGTACATATTCCTAATAAATACAAAACATCTACTGATTTTTAATGTTACGTATGAAGTTTATATTCTTATGGTCCGCATTAAATTTTTTTTTTTAATATCGTTGACAAATGTTTATAAGACATTCAAAAAATTCATGCAATAATGTCGTCCTAATAATTGCGTTAAGAATCTAAACACTTTACGTGTGTAAACTTTGTTATATTCAAATACCCTGGATCCAAAAATATTTGTTTGGTAGAAATTAATATACCTAGAAATAGATACAATCTAGATAACGATGTGATTGCTGACACTATCATTGATCACATGTAGGTCTAATTGTAGGCACTTTGAGTTTAACCTACATTCAGACGTAGTTTCTCTAGCGAATGGTTGGTTAGTTTTATAGTTTTAGACGTGTGTCTAAATGGATTCGAGATTAGTTGCATGCATCTTTATTCGTCGTACTGATTAATTGGTTCTCAAGATTTTACATCAGATGATTTAAATGATTCTGGTGTTCCATCGGATAAAGAAAGTGACAGAAATACACAAAGTGATGCGAATCAGAATATTGTTCAAGACTTATCTGTTTGTCATTATCTCGGAAGAATCGAATTTAAATGCTCCATAAGTGGATCCTTGAACTGGATCGATAAAAGACTATTGTATATCTAAAAGAAACCACTCTTCGAGAATCTGCTTTCATGGAAAATTGAAGCTCCTTTTATTAATTCCTTGAATCCCTGTAGGCTTTGAAAGATTTATATATATACAAGTCCTCTGTCAAGATTATTTCTAATGGTTCAAATGCATTTATCATTCTTGGTTTTAATTTGGATAAAAGATCTCAAAAGAGCAGGTATCTGGAGTGCTTCTCAATATATAAGGAACTTTAACATATGAGTGAGGAGCATTCGTACCTGATGAAGGAAGGAAAAGATATGATAAACAATCACTATATAATAAATTTTACTCAAAGCTACTTCAGCACATAAGATTCTAAGAAGGTTACTTCTTCCTAAGAGGATGCGAAAGTTATCATGCGTTATAAAAAATTTATAGAAAGGTGTTATAAGTTGCCAATGACCGAAGAAGTTTTGGTAATTCTATTAAAATAAATTTCTCAGGTACCTAGACTAAGGGATATTATTTTCCAATTGATAAGTTAGTACGGTTGCAACAAACTATGATTAAGTCAACATTGATGGTGTACTCAGAATATTAACCCTACTAATTCCAAAGCTTACACTTATCAAGAGCTTCCGCAACACATTGTGCCGGGAAAAAAAAGATGAATAATAAGACAACATGGTTTACGATTGCAAGAATGTACTTTTCCATCCATAATTTGTGTTGGTTGTACTACTTACGCCTATTATTGATTATTCTGGCAAGTGCAAATTCATATGGCTATCCAAAGACAGTTAAGGATGGGTCCATAGTGATACTTCACGCTACTTTCAAAAAAGTGTTCATTGCATTTGAAATTCTAGATAGTGAATTGTATCTAGATTATCCAAGCAGAAATGATGATGAAAAATAGACTTCAATTGAGAAACGGTGGTTAAGGTTTGGATTAAACATATGTGATGACTACTTACATTTTAAACTACGTATGAGTACAACATCCAAAACCAACTAATGAACATGTACTTGATTATGAATTATATTGGATAAACAACTACATGAATCAGGAAAGTCTCTTGATGATTTCAAAGATATTACAAAACCAATCCAAAATAGGAATGGTGTCGATGGTGATAGGTACATGTAGGATCATCGGTTGCTCCAACTTGCAGTACAAGATTCTGAAGTCAATGGGGATATTAAGATATAGAGCTTTGCTTAGTTGTTGGCATCACATGTTTTTACAATATACATCGTTATAGTATGTTTTCTTATACAGAATTACGGATCATGCATTGTTACAGTTATAACCAACAAAATATTTTACATAGATAATTTCTGGTTCAACGTGCACCGTTAGCATAGAAAAATTAGATACTCGCTGTATTTTTTTATTTTAATTAAAAGTATGTTATCTTTTATTGATATATATATATATATATATATCCACACCATGAACAAAATATATACGTCATTTCTGTATGACGTATTCACCTTCATAGATCCATGACGTATTCTTCTTCTGAAAGAATGAATACAATCATGTCTCTCAAAAATTTATACCTTTCGGAATAGTTTATAACAACAATAAGACACTCGAGTGGTACACTTTTTTTTTTTTTTTATTTCTTGAAAGTCGGATAGCATTCAATAGTCAAGAAAGGTTCGTGCATATATAAGGAGCGGTGGGGTAGAGCTGTATATAGCAAGTGAAATCCTTAGTTTAAGTATTTGAGACCTTATCAAGGTACAAATGTGGATATTTAACTTAGTGAATCATTCTGTATAATACGAACTCTAAGACTCCACTCTTTGTTTTTCCGGTCAACTCTGGCATAAATTGAACAATGTCGTTATAAATTCAATAAGAAAACGACATTCAGTAAGAAAAAATTTATAGGTCTAATCAAATGATACCATCCACTAAGTCGCATACATAGCGGCTTAAACATCTCTACATTAAAGCTTCAGGGACAATAGTCATCGTCGAAAGATCCATGATTTTTTCTAACATAAATATTCGAATTAAAAATACTATCTAACCCAGAGTAGTTTAACAAGGTCTCTAAGGCCTATTTCCAAGTGATTAACTGCTACTCGCTAAATAGCCTTGGTGATTTCTGATTCCCAGCTGAATCCGAGTTTGAGCGATTAAATAAGTCTCCAAGGGCGATTTTTGGCGATTCTTTAGCCTATTCCAAGCCAAGTTTTGCTTTAATGTTAAACATATGTTATGTTGAACTTATATATAGTTTTAATTGTATTGATGCTGCTAAATCAATACACGATAATGTTAAAATTTTGATTTGAATTAGTCATAAGTTATATTAGTAGTAATATATGATCAGTGGGACTCTAAGTCTCTATAAAATTCATCCGAGTATTAAGGTCGAGTTTAGGCGAGCTCCAAGCCCGAACTCATTGCTCCAAGCTCCCCAACCGAGTAGCACCTTGGAGAGAGTTAAACTACTTTGATCTAACCACAATATTAATGAATGGATGATTATTCTTACTTTTGTTGTGAGAGGAGATTTAATATGAAGGTGAAGAAAATTGGTACCCGATGAAGGATAATATTTGATAAACAATCACTGACTACTCGGGTGACACGGAATCGAAAAAGATATTTTTAAGGTAGTTCATTATACTATACCACTAAATAATGTAATTTAATCCAAGCATACTTCAATGCATATATATAATAAGATTCTAAGAAGGCTAGTCCTTCCTTGAAGTATGTGAAAGTTATCATGTGTCATAAAAAAATACACATATGAAATTAATGTGTTATAACCTGCCAACGATTGAAGAAATTTGGTACATCATTATATTATGAGAAGGTCCTTGAATACCTAGCCTAATGGATACCAAATGAAGGTAGAAAAGGGTTTTTGCCAAAAAAAAATAAATAGTGGCATCCTACATACTTGACCTTACACTACGTCATGTTCTTTCCATACTGTGAGCTGAGTTTAAAACATAACATGAAAAACCTGGATAAAACTACATGAGAGCATACTAAATCTCGATTGATTCTCAAATAGTCTTATAATTTGATTCTCAAATAGTCTTATAATTTGATTCTCAAATAGTCTTATAATTTTTGTGTGTAGATAATCACACAAATGTACAAGTAATTATTTTAATTATTGGAACATTATTAGCGTGTTCCGTGATTTGCGATTTTCTTTTAACCAACCATGGCACGTGATAATAGAAATATTTTCCAGTTTCGATATTTAGTATACATATATATGTCTTAAATAATATATATTTTTTCAACAATTAGATTGTCTAAGACCACAACAACTAGAGTACCGATCGATATACCGTAGGATTATGAGTTTTTTTTTAAAAGGATGGAGAATGAAAAATAGACTGTATAATTATCGATATTCCTAAATTCTAGCTACCAGTAAAAGGTTGATACCAGTTGTAAAAATGTTAAAGTAAGAGTAAGAGTTATAGACTGTATCATTTAAGGGAGCTCTATGGCCAGTGGTAAACATGTTAGAGTAAGAGTTATTTTGGAATGTATCAATTGTATGCAAAACCGTCTTAATAAAGAATCATCGGGCGTTTCTAGATATATTACTCAAAAGAATCGACACAATACAAACTTTATGGTTGTTTTCATATATATCATTTTTTAATCAACACATATAGCTTTCTTATTTTGGTTGAACATGATACATGTACCAATGCAGACCAGGTATGGATATGTACCGATTTATGGATTTTGATTCTATTTTTGTTTGGGATTATTGATTTAATATTGTATAAGGATTAAAAAAATTCTTCTGCAATTTTGTTAATGAGTATCTGCAAATTTTTATGTAGAATCATATTTTTTGAAGAGTTTTTTTGTTGATTATTTGTTGTCATTTGTTTTTTGTTAATATCGTAGAGTACCTTATCTGAGATCCACAAAAACACACAAACAAAATATATCATCGATTGGAGTCTGAACATCGATTGGAGTCTCAAATATATCATCGATTGGAGTCTCAAATATGATTATCATATATCATCGATTGGAGTCTCAAACACACAAATTATATGTAGATAATCGAAATTCAAGATATTGCAAGATGAAAAACTATAATGCCATGGGTTTATAAACACATCCATAATGCACAAAGTATGGATTGGAGTCTCAAATAATGTCATTGATGAATCGATCGTGAGATCATGCTATTGTGTTATCATATATTCGTGTTCAAGGGAGCACAAAGAGCATGTAGATGAACCCAATGACTTATAAAACTTACCTGCATGAATGATTATCTACATATACCATGAATCGTAAATGAAGAATTAAACAAAATCAACATAGAACAAATATATACCAATCAAAGCAACAATATATAGTTGAAGATGCCATATAAAACCCAATGACTAAATATTCAAAGCAACAATATTTAGTTCACCTACTTGGTTAATGACTTATAGAACCTAAATACTAATCTTTCTTAAAGGAATATGTTTTTGTAACTTCAATATTTGGTCAGTTTTTGCTTTCAATTTAAAAAAATTAATTACAATTTGATTATGTTGATTTTATTTGGATAATTATCTCTTCATAAGGCCAACGAGTTTGGTTTTGGCCAAGTATTCGACGGTGTTACGCGTTAGCATCTTATGCTATATATTGGATGTTTGTGTAATCCTTATTCAGTGTGCTCCTTCACATAAAGGTTGCAGAGAAAAAGGCGGCCAAAAAATATCATAGTGTGAGTTGCAATGGCTATTGGATTCACTACTATGCCTAATTACCTATGAATATACACCGCCCTGTAATAAAATACTATTGTTATAGAAACTAGGAACGTGCAATGATTATCATAGTTGTATTGAACTTCAATCTTAATTGCACTACATATTTAATTTGCAGATATCAGAGTTGTTTTTACCATTTTACTAATGAGTCATGTTTAAATAACGACTATGGATCATATCACTCACAATTATTCAAATATATACCCTTAAATCTCTGATGCAATTACCAACTATTCACTAATGCATTTTTGCATACAGAAAGTAATCTACATAAAACAAATATAGAGTTAGTACAATTCAATGAAAGCTTTCAATGGATAATACCGCCTAAGACGATCATCTAGAATATTTGTTATCTTTATGGAAAATAAGAACACAAGATGACTTGCGCTTAGTTAAAGATTACAGAACTTTCTAACCAGAGATAACTTTTACATGCATCAGAAAACTACCATACTCGATCAGTCAAAATCCTAATTTATAGTTATGATTTTGGAATCTCTTGCTTACCTTTACAATAGAAATATACCATACAAATCGGTTAGTCTATTTTAAAAAAAGTTACATCCTCTATCCAGATAAAAAATTTAGAGAACGATATGTACTTGAATAAAGTCGAATGGTGGAAGAATGATAACCAAGCAACATTTCTACTCTGATGCAACACTTCCCAAGCTTTTAACGCCCATTGAGACAGAGATCCGTTACTTGCTGATATATAATTTTATCCACTAATATTATTAATGGCCAAAAACCATATTGCCATATGGAATATATATATTTACCAATAAACATTTAGGTAGATTTCATCTTGATGCAATGTAGATCTAGGGAAGAAGATTAATATTTTAAAGTTCCTAGATTTTTTAAGTCAACATTTTTTAAGGATTTTATCTATTTTTCGTTTGGTTTTTTGATATCTTAGATTAGGCTCACAATCACATCTGTTTTGCTAAAAAAGACTACCACAACGTACTTTCAAAGTAAAGCGCCAGGAAATTATTTTTTCATATAGTTGATCCAACTTGAGAAGTTCTATTATGTCCTCCCTTTTCTCTTAGTAACAAAGGTATCGCTCTTTCATCGTCATCACTATTACGTGCTAAGCTAAGCTAAACTAATTTGTAATTTGTATTTGTCAACAAGGATCCGTATTTTGTTTTTTGTATTTCGATATTGAGTAATGATGATTGGTTTTAAAACTAATTGGAAATAATATTGATGAAATTAAATCAAGTGATTGATATTTTTTTCCAAAATATATTTTTGATGGAACTGTGCCCCTAAATATTGACGGATTCTATTAGTATTGATGTTATAGAAATATCAGTACCCTGAAATGATATAATCTATTTATATCCTGCGAAAAAATACAATATATGGTATATAATTGACCAAGTTGTATAATTTTTAAAATATTTGAATACAATAACTAAAAGGAGAGGTTGAGACGGGGCCGTAAGGCCCCGGTAATACCTAGTAAAATAAAAAGAGATATCAGAAATATTTTCGAACAAAAAAGGTTGAAAATTGAAGAAAAAAATAAAGATACCCTAGCGGCATGTCTTGGCCGCTCAACCTTCTCTTCACCTGTATCCGTATTCTCTAATATTATAACTCTGCATTTTCTTATCCACATGTTACATCCATTCTTTTTTTGTTGCTTCTAATTGGAGACACCATTAGGAACAAGCAACCGAAAGAGCAAGAGTTCTCAATAATGATGTTCAGACAAACATGAGAAATTAAGGACTAGCGCTTTGTAGCTTTTCATATTATGGATATTATAGCTCAATGATTGTTCTGTAGTTTTTTTTTTCCTTTTGATTACTAAACTGGAATGCAATTTTATTACAATTCGGTGAGCAACTAGACTAGAGACTTCAACAATGAAATATTGTAATGTTCCTATGAATAAATATTTTGTTTATGAAAGTATCGCATAATATGTCTATGTGTACAATTATAACTTCCATTTCTAATAATTGGTTTTTGTACATATTAATAAAGACTGATACTGGGTTTTCTTCGTCAATTTAAAAAACTAAACCTAAAATCGGTCTACGAGTGCACGAACATCAACCGATTCTGGATTGAGCTTTGTCAAAAAAAAAATCAAAACATTTTACGTGTTTTGACGATGATTTAATATTAGTTAATTTCTAAATTAACAAGATTAAACATCAATTAATCACCTGAATTAATACCAATCAATCAGGGATAATTTACCTGGCCAAATTGGGGTATACCCAGATTAATTGGGGTATACCTGATATGACAAAACCGAGTCATTATGAAGTAAAACAAAACACCCCTTAACCAGTTATTTTCAAAATGCCTAACATATCCTTGCTTAGTTAACACTAATAATGTGTTTAGGTTAATTAATTTAGTTAATTAGTTGAATTAAAATTCTCAAATTAGGTATTGTTTGGATTGAACTCATGGATTATGTGTTATGATTTTTGAGGATTTTTCTTTTTTTTGTAACGGAAATGAAACCACACTAGTCAAACACTTCTACAAAGGGGATTGCAAAGATGCTGAGTGATTTCATATTCAAAATTACAGAAGGAATCAACACTTTCGATTCTGAAAGTATGAAAAGTCGGCAAGGTCGGCAAAAAAATACTCTGCCGACTATAGGATTTTTGACACACATAGAAAGGTGTTACAAATGCATGATTTGTCAGCAAGGTATTAATTTCATAACCTTCCGACTAAACTATAGTCGTCAAGGTATAAGGATGAATACCGTGATGACCCTGTAAAAGCTAATTTTAGGGATGAAAAGTCACCCCGATATTCAACCTAGGAAAATAATGACTAATACTAATCGGCAAGGTCGACAAAAAGATAACTTGCCGACTTTTGATAAAAATGTGGAATCATAAGGGAATTGAGATTGGATATGATTTTGTACCCAATCTCAAAACCCGTATGTCTTTTTTTTGTTTCGCGTTGATTATTATTATTTTTATTTTATTTTATTTCATCATGTATATTTAGAGTTTTAAAGAGATTTTGAAAATTGTTTTGATAAGTTTTAGTTTTAAGGTTGAATTCATGAGTTAATAATAAGGGCAATTTGGTCTTTTAACGTTTTTTAGACACCCTTTAGCACATCATCTTGGATGGGTTTAAAATTGGTATATACCCCAATTAATCTGGGTATACCCCGATTTGGCCAGGATAATTTAGTCATTCAGTAAAGTAATTGGATAACTGGTTTTCCTATTCTTTGAGTTTTATGCAACACCAATAACATGCTTATGCTTACTGTGGACCGAATAGACTAAACTTCAAATGTGCAGTGATAAAATAAAATCACGGGAAGACGAAGAGAGAGAGGGAGCGTGAATCGGCGATAACTCAGGAGAAAACTGGTTGCAACTTAGTTACATTTTCGTTGTCTTTCTGATGATTAACAAACAACAGACTATTGTTGGAGTTTCGATTGAACCGGGGGGGAATCAATCAGGGATAAACACGGCTTTAATTAAAAATTCGTGTGTTGAAGATGCCCATACGATTGATCCGCAGTTGGAATTGGGGAATAACGATTTTCAAGTGGATAAGAATACAAAGACGAGTACCCATTCTGGGAGCGTATCTGATTATCAAAATTCGAAGATGGGAAGTCAATCTGATGATATGATTATCGAAGAATCTATTCAAGAGCAGAGTGAGGTTCATATTCGTAACCCAAGGTCAGTCCATATTCAGTCACCAAAGACAACATCGTATAGGGATGCTTTTTTGAATTCAGATTCAAGGTGGAGAAATTGCTTCCAAGAGTGGGGTTTGAAAGAGGTAGATGTAGATCTGGTTGGGGAAACTACAGCTAATCCTGCTGATGTTGAAGTGGATGATGGAATTCCTTCAATCAAGTTGGATATTGATACACAAAAATGAATTATCCAGCCATGGAAATACTGCTTAATCGGTAAAGTTGTAGGGAAAACGGTAGGTTATAAGTATTTGTCATTCAAAATTAATGAATTGTGGAAGCTGTCAGGTAAGTTCACTATTCTTGATCTTGGGTGTGATTTTTTCTTATTCAAGTTTGAAAATCCAGATAATTATAGATTTGCTCTTCTTGAAGGACCTTGGTTTATTAATGGTCACCACCTTTCTATGAGAAGATGGTCCCCAAATTTTAAACCTTCTGAGGCATCAGTTAACACAACTGTTGTTTGGGCTAGATTACCTGAACTACCTCTTGAATACTTCGATAAGATTGTTCTTGAGAAAGTAGGTGAAAAAATTGGGAGATTGATTAAAGTTGATAATACTACCGAGCTTGTCTTACGTGGTAAATTTGCAAGGGTGTGTGTGGAGGTCTCTACAGATCAACCATTGGTGCCTTTTGTTAGAATATGATCTGTGAAACAAAAAATTGAGTATGAGGGAGTTAACTTGATTTGTTTCCATTGTGGAAAAATGTCCCATAGGAAAGAAAATTTCCCTTTGAATGTTAAGGATCCCAATAATGATGTTAAATCTAAACATGTTATTAACACTGTTAAGATGCCCAACAATGGTCCTAAATCTGATCATTTTTCAGGTACAGGTACCTCTGCTATTGCACAAGAGACTTTTGGTCCTTGGATGCTGGTGGACAAGAAAAAGAACAAATCAAAAGGGGCAGGTGCTCGTGTGAATAGCCAGAAGGGACAAGATAATAGCGGGAGGGTGTCAAACAGATTTTCTTCTCTTGCTGGACAAAATCCTATTGATCAGACTGAACATAGAGTTGGTCATGAGGACATATTTAATGTTCAAATTGGTAACAGTTCTAATGCTAATGATGGCATGCAAGATGGGAAAGATGATGAGGTTGATAAGCAGTTACAAACAAAGAGAGTAAATGCAAATAGTGGATCTGTTAGTAATGGGGAAGTGCATGCATCAGCCGGAAGGAATTCTAATCGTTTGAGTTTTAAATCTACTAATAAAATAAGTGGGAAGGGTATTAATGACAGGAAAATCAATGATCAGATGGCTATAAGTAAGGGTAAAGGCATAATGGAAACTTCAGCGAGTGATAGCTACAATCAGGAAAATGGAGCCCAACAATCAGCTGTTCTAAAAGTTTTCGCAAGCATGTCGAAGGCCATTGGAGGTGCTATGGAGGGTAGAAGATTTACTAGTGAGGAGGGCGCAAGAAGAGCTTCAGAAAATGCAGAATCATCTGACAGAAATAGTAATAGAACAAATATCCAGAGTGGATCTCAATCTCCAAATGATGGAAGACATTGCTCTCATGAGAAGCCAGTTGAACCAAGTATTACCAGCAGTAGTACATACACAAAAACATCTGGAATGGATTATATTTTTGGACAGAATCCAGGAAACTCTGATTCACTTAAGAATCTCACCTTCAAATTGGACACACATGGACCCGTGGGAGTTTCTAAATCAGGAAAGGGAAGAACTAGAGTGCGTGTCAAGGATGTGGCAAGAAGCAACAACTCTAGAGGTGGAAATGGCTCCAATGGTGGAAACCCCAGCTCTAGTAAGAAGCCCAAATTATCTGTTGAAGTTCGAGATGCTCTTCACTACACGTTTGGATCCGGAAGTGTTCTACCAAAGACAATTCAAGACCAGGCTCACTCCGCTAATGGAGTTGAACAAAGCGGCAATTTCAAGAAGGATGGAGATGAAGCATACTAATGGTCCTTCTCGGTCCATCTCAGTTCCTAAAATCTTTGATAATTTTTCGATGAAGATCTTAATGTGGAATTGTAGGGGTGCTGCTAGACCCTCTTTTGTTCGTGTGATGAAGAAATTGATTAAGAGACATAAGCCTAACATTGTGTCGCTGCTAGAGACCAGAGTTCTTGATCCTCATGCAGTAAGCATTGTTAGGCAGTTGGGTTTTGAAGAGTTTGTTGTGGTTGATCTTGAGGGTTTCTCTGTGGGTATGTGTTTATTGTGGAATCCGGATGAGGTGGATATTCAGGCCACAAAGAGGACTAGGTGGGCTCTTCATGCTGTTGTCACGGAAAAATCTAAGAGCCCGTGGATTCTGTCTACAGTTGATGGAAGCACTAATAAGGGTAACAGAAAAAGGGTGTGGAGTGAGCTCCAAGCTGTTTCTGAAATTCCTAATTCTGACTGGATGGTGATGGGGGATCTAAATGTCATTGGTGGCAGTCAAGAGAAGAGTGGTGGAAGAAATCCCTCTTCTAGCCAGATTTCTGAGCTGAGAGATGTTATGGATAATTGCGGGCTTATTGATTTGGGTTTCAGTGGCCCAAAGTTCACTTAGAACAACAAAAGAACGGGAGCTGCTAACATTAAGGAGCATCTGGATAGAGCTGTGGCCAATTCAAGTTGGATTAACAGATTCAACAAGGTTCAGGTAACTCATATGGCTTATTTTAATTCTGATCATAGGGCTGTTCTTATTGATCTAGAACCTAAATCCAGATTTAAACCTAGACCATTTAGGTTTGAGGATATGTGGGCATAGGATCCTAGATTTAGTGATGTTGTTGAAAAACATTGGAATACTAATACTGAAGGAAATGTTAGTGGCAATTTCTTTAACAACATTAATAAGATTCAGGTGGAATCTAAAAAGTGGAATAAACAAGTCATTGGAAATATTCATGCTCAAGTTGTTGATGCCCAGGACAAGCTTAAAGAGGCCCAAAATGAATTTGATTCTTGGCCATCTGATAGTACCAAAATCAAAATGACTGATTGCCTTATTGAATACCTAAGACTTCTAAAACTAGAAGAGACCTTTTGGAAACAAAAATCTAGGATTTCTTGGCTTAGGGAAGGGGACCTGAACACTAGATTTTTTCATACTTCTACGCTTGTTAGGAGGAAAAGAAATTCTATTGTTATGATAAAAAATGATAAAGATGAGTGGGTTAATGATGACAAAGAAATTGAAAATGTCATAGTTAATCATTTTGAGAGTCTGTTTACTTCTACTAACTCTATTGTGTGTGATAGTGAACTAAAGTCTCTCTTTCCTGCCGTAGTTACTGCTGATGACAATGATTTTCTTAGTAATGAGGTGACTATTGATGAGATTAAGACGGCTGTGAAGCAGCTTGGTCCCCTGAAGGCTCCCGGGCCTGATGGCCTACAAGGTATCTTCTATACAAAGTATTGGAAATATGTGGGCTCTAGTGTCATTGCTATTGTTAAAAACTTTTTTCAGAATGGCATGCTTGATGCTATACTGAATAAAACCTACATTGTTTTGATTCCCAAGGTAAGTAATCCTACCACTGTTAAAGAGTATAGACCTATCAGTTTGTATAATTTTAGTATGAAAATTATCACTAAGATTATCACAAACAGGTTGAGGCCCATCTTAGGAAAAATTGTTTCACAAAATCAACATGCTTTTATACCAGGTAGATCCTTGTTTGACTCTGCTATAATTTGTAATGAAATAATCCATTCTTTCAAACCCAAAAAAGGAGCTAAAGGGTGGATGTCTCTAAATCTTGACTTTGATAAAGCCTATGATAGGATAAGTTGGGAGTTTATTCATAAAATCTTGCATCTCACAGGGTTTAATCACCAATTTGTTAATTGGATTATGAAATGTATAACCTCAGTGTCCTTTCAAGTTCTTATCCACGGTTCTCACTTGAACCTATCTCACCAACTTTCTTAAGGAAAATATGCTCTATTAATGTTAATCTAGGAGGTATGCAATGGAAGGATGTATGTCCTTTTGTCCTCTGGAGTATATGGATACACAAGAATAAGTTTGTGTTTGAAAATGTGAAATTTCATGCTCCTTTAGTCCTTGCTAAAGCTATTCAAAATGCTAGAGAGTTTCGTTTAGCAAACAAGGGAATTGAATAGCCAATCAAGAACAAGCAGGAGATCCACATTGCCTGGAGGGCCCCAAGTGTTGGTTTTCATAAACTTAATACTGATGGATCTGCTAATGATAATGGTTTTGCAGGTATTGGAGGCATCATTAGGAGTGAAGGAGGAGATTTTGTTGCTTGCTTCAATAAACATATTTTCAAGAACACAAATAATGTTGCAGAAGTTTGGGCCATTAGAGATGGGATTCATTTGGCTATGGAGCTGGGGATTGCTGATTTGGAGGTGGAAAGTGATTCAGAATTCCCAATTCACCTCTGCAAAGGGACGACCAAACCTCAGTGGGAAACTAGGAGGATCATCAAGGATATCAACAATATGAAAGGCTACTTCAACCAACTGTTTTCAACCACCGCTTTAGAGAAGCTAATAATGTTGCGGACAAACTCGCTAAAGATGGAACTGCCAAGGAAAATGAAGGAACTTGGATAGGAAATTTACCAAGCTTTATTGTTCATTTATTTCAAAATGATGTTAGAGGAGTTTCTACTCCAAGACTGGTTAGTTACAACTCTAGCTAGTCTGAGCTAGAGGCCTGCTTATCAAAAAAAAAAAAAAAGATAACTGGTTTTCCTTTTTATTTCAAAATATCTTTTTTTGGTCTCGTGGTGATAAGCCTAGACCTCAAACTAGGGAAAAATGATTGTTATGTAGTTTTTTTCCTTTTTGATTGATCATTTTTATAGGGAAAGCTAAAACGGTTTGGGGAAAGCTGACTATGGTCAAGCAGTATTAATTTTTGGGTCAATATGGGCGGAAATAAGAATCTCTGGCATTGTGTTAATTTCATCTAAAGTTCTTCACAGATTTCTGCTCTACCTTCGAAGATTCAATAAATTCAAGGTTTAATTCCATTTCCATCATGATTTTAAAAAATCAATTAGCACAGTACATGGGCTGATCATGAAATTGGTTTATTGGTCGATAGTATTACTGATTTTGGATTAACAAACAACGATGGTTCTTTCAATCCTCCGATGATAATCAAAATGAAAGAAATGGAGATTTTACCCCAGTATGTGTTATTATATCAACTCTGCGTAAGTGAAAATACAGTTGTTGATCAGAAGGTGAAATACTTTAATAGAAAATAGTTAATCACTTTGTTTGTTTAAGAATAATATCTTATTGAACCAAGAATATTTTTTTTTACAGCGAATGGATAGTTTATAGTTTGATGTTTGGAAGAAAGATGTCACTGACTTACTGCTTGTGTCCTTGATGGTTCGTCTAAGTTTAGGCGTCGTAGGAACAACTCCGGATTATTTTCTTTTTCCACCACCCTAAGTGACACTAGGTCATGTCATGTTGACTAAAAGTCAGCTTTCCCCTAATTGTTCAAGCCAAGATTTCCCATGTTTGGCAAAGAAAATCTTTTTGATTGCTTTACGTGGAACAAACAAATCCGGATTATTTTCTTTTTCCACCATTGACACTAGGTCTCATTACAATCTAATTTTTTAGATTTCCCAGACCATCAACAAAAATCTTTTTGATTCCTATTACAATCTATTTTTTTTCTTTTTGATTGCTATACTGGAAAGCATCACAGTCCAGTGAGCAACTAGACTAGAGACCCAACAACGAAATGCTGTTCACAGAGTCTACTTGGAAAGGTGAGAAAAATAAGTGCGGGATAACTTTCAAACAGTCTGAAGGGGGAGTCCTGCCTATTCCTACAATGTTTTTAATTATCTCTTCAAGCCAACTCACCGTATCTTCCTGTGACGTACAGAATGTTTCGATTCCCGGACAAACAGCATTAGGTCCGTCCCACCTCATCCCTCAACATCTCAACCATGAAAGCGACAAAACTGAAATTCTAGATCGAATAAGTGGGCCCCTACGACCATTTATTAAGAACCACAAGTTTCAAATCTGGCAGAAAAAGCATATACATGGCTCATCCTCAACGGTAGATAGTCTACTGTACTCTAATCTTGTCTACACGCGATGGATAGGATCACGATAAAATTTCACGTGCGTGTCGTATCACTGCCACGTCGTGTTAGGGTTTTGAGGAGGAATGATGGAAATGCCCCGTCTTTGTAGCTCGAAAAGAACACTGTCTGTTGATGGAGGTTTCAGACCTAATGGCAAAGGTAGCCATGGCATATCTACTGCTTCTTTCACAGCTTTGTCAATTACTTCCTCCGCCTGTGTAAAATACAATATAACAATTATTAAGTTGTTTAGAGTCGCATGTGCATGCACATGTAAGTTTACTTGGGCCAAAGCAAAATTAATTAATCTTTTTCATTCTAAGCAAAATTATTATTGTACAACGCAAATAAGATGGTTTAGCTCGAAAGAAGATATTTAATCTTTTTCCCTCTACAAGCAAAATTATTGTACTACGCAAATAAAATGGTTTAGCACGAAAGAAGAAAAAGTACGTACCAACTAGATTGACAGAAAACCTAAAGGACTTGATTTTAGAATGAAAATATAAAAGCAACCATCTATGTTTGTGTGGGCCTATATGGTGTCAGCGTGCAATGTTAATAAAGCCGAACACTAGGTACAAATTTGAAGATGTGATTTACCAGTTGATTAGATTCAATCATAGCCATTCTGCTGCTATCTTCAAATATAGTGTCTAGTAAACTTTGATAACCTGCCGAGGCATTGTTCTGCATCTGGTCATCCAACAAGTTCGTTAAATGATATACTGTATATACTATCATCAAACTACATGCATTCATACATGGACATGCATACTTACTTGAGGAATGGTAAAATTAGGATTTTGAGATGATGGCATCACAGGACAACCCCATGCATCCACATGCATCTGAAACATGAAATATTCATATCATGCTCGTACATTATACCTGCTTCAAAAATATATATAGAGAGAGAGAGACAGGTCATGCGCAAGAAGTTTACCCCAGGAAATGTTTTCCATTGCCAATTTTCGGGAGTCTGCCACGTGGGAAAGCTAGGATGACCCCACGTTTGAGCTGTAGGAGGAGGTAAGTGACTACTAGGATGGCCCCACACATGACAGATTGGGTGACTTGAAGGAGGATAAGAAGGGTATGCCATGATGGGTTTGTGTTGCTGATAATTGCCCCTCGGTGTGGAATGTCTGTTGTCTTTTGGATGGTGCCATCTCCTATCTTCTTCCTTGGGCAAAATGTGTCTTCTGTTCAATCTATACTTCTACATAAACACATTATATCACATTGAATTGATCAGTTTCGACTGAAAACTTTTATAGTTGTATTTATATGAAGAATGACAGTGACAAAACAACAGACCGAAACCAGAGATTTCACAGTTCCCTCCAGAATTCAAACATAAAAGGAAATATCTTACTAACTTGAAGGTGACTTGCTACATTGTGCCTTGTCAATCCTTCAACTTTCATCAACTCAAGAATACGAGAAGGAATTGCTTGGTGGACGCCTAGCTGCTCAACTGCCTTCACAAACCGCTTATGCAAATCTTGTGCCCAGTCCACCTAAACACGAAATAATCATATAGTGCACAGAGAAGTTTGAAAATTACAATTTTTTGATCAATTACAAATCTAACTAAAACAATTATAAGGCAATGAGATCATATATATGAACTAGGGGATAAGTACGTACCTTCATCTTCTTTCTACTAGTAGCTCGGGTAACATATGAATTTTGATGTGAAGTAGAAGCCTTCTTTGGATTTCCTACCTCTACCTTGGAGTTTATTATGCTGTCTTTACTTTTTTGTCCAGGACGTAAGTGGTTTGGGGACTTGGAACCCCTAGTTGAACCTTCTTCTTTGATCGAATCATTAACGAGCATTGATGAACTATCTACCTTAGCTGTAATATTTTCTATTGCAATATTGCATGAATTTTCGACAGATTTTGCATCCCCATCATGGTCCATTGGATCTTTCTCTACGGGGCAATTTGGTTGTTCTTGGCACTCGCTCTCTCCTAATAATCTTCCAGATTGCTTCAACTGTGGAGTTGATGGTGCAGGAAATTTATCGCTGGCGGTTAACTGGTCATGATGGAGCTCATGGCTTCTGGTTAAATCCTCTATTTCTACCAACGATGTCTGAACCTTGCTTTCGTCTTTCTCTACCGCAAGTTGAAGAACGGGAGGTACGGTTTCTTTTGTGGGATTCAACATTTTTGAGGGAGAATGTTCCCCTGCATTGAAGGCCTGTTCAGCAGTTACCAGCTCAAAATATAATTAGAAATCTTGGCATATTTGCTTCATGTAGATATAATATTATAGCATATCAGAGTAAGAGAATCAAATTAATCCGATTCAATGTGTACTTAAGAAAACATAATTGGGACTGCTGAAACGAACCTTATGAACAACATGCTGCCATATGTTTCTTAGTTTTTCTTCTGATAGTGGCTTTTGAAGAAACTCAGCTGCACCAAGCTGAAAATTTGAAACACTGTGAACTATTAGAATTCGGAGAGCTTAATTAGTTTCTAAAATTATGTTGTGCTAGATCCCGAGTAATTAAAGAAACTCACCGCAATGCATTTCATAGTTGTACTTACACAATGAATGCTTGAAATCACTGCACCAACAGTTTTTTAAGTCTATATCAATACATATATCTCACCTTCAATTTGTAGATCAAATTAAAAATTGAAGTAAAGGGAGGAATGGTTTAAACTGCAGTATACTTTACGAAGGTCCATAACCGAGAGGCGTTAACACTTACTAATGGTGGGCAAGTCCTTCACATTCTCTAAAAACTTGAAACTCCCGAGGTTATTACCTGTGCTCACCTATACAAAAAATCCTGCTTAAATACCACTGTATGGGACTTTTGTTAAAATATGATGTATCTATGTATTTTGCTTGTGTAAATTACCTCGACAATCGCAACATGATAGCTCTCACATTTGTTTGAAAGTGCTTCCATGGCCTCATTTTCGTCGCAGAATGCAGACACTGTGAACACAAAAGATTTAATAATGATAGTATGTATGAGATAATGAGAAACAAAATGGTCAAGAATTTCAAGCTTTAATATTGAACTAATTGCTTGAGATAATATGACAAGTAGATCCGTCTAGACAGGGGCGGAGCTAGCTTAGTGCAAAGGTGTGCACTTGCACCCCCTGCCCAGCTAGCTCCAAAGCCTAATTTAGGCCCAATTTTTTTTAAAACTATAATCACAAGCCTAATTTTGCTTGTTTGCACCCCTAAAATAATTTGTATACCCCAAAGAAAATTTTTGCACCCCCTAACTAGAAATCTTGGCTCCGTCCCTGCGTCTAGACTAATCCTATTTGCACTAATGCATTAATTGATTCTAATAAGTTGTTTACCAATGATCAACAAAGCCGGAAGTCATAAATTCATTCATAATGCTATACACGGAAGGCATATGAACCGTACTCATGCATCACGTTTTCATCTCAGTTACAGCTAGTTCACCTCGTTAACTTGTAATGTTATCCTTAAAGAAACTTTAAAACAAAAACAACGAACTAATATAGGAATCAGAGGTGTGATTCTTACCGATATAATCCATTTGTTCAAGCTTTAGTTTTATCTCGGCAGTGGAGTAGATATCTTCATCCAGGAGAAGAATCCTAAGGCCTTTAGGGAAATCTTTCCATTCTAGTAGATCTTCAGTTGTACAAACCATATCAGCAGCTGGTTTGGCTTTATCATTCTTTCTCAACACATCGATGATGAACGTAGGAAATCAGCTCTTGCATGCATCCAACTCGACTGATTACGTAAGATCCAAAAATAGAATTATAAATCTTCACCTAAACCAAAAACGAAGACCATTACGATCTAAGATGGTGATAGTACAGGAGTTCGAATGCAAGACACTAGAGACATATCTACTTTCGATATATAATATATCACAGAACTTGATCTTATATTCTCTGAAGTTGCTAGGAACAAGACCGGGCGATAATAAAATATTAGGTCTTGATTTGAAAATAACTCATGGGAGTTACAGAAAACCAATCCAAGCTTGACGATTGGAACAAAAAACACTGAGATAAAAACGGATTGAATCACTAGAAGAATAAATCATCGAAAAAGACAAATAAAAGACTGAGCACTTGATTTTGTATAATCTGGGGAGACAAGTCAAAACCATGTGAAGCAAATATCAACAAACTCTACCATAAGTTAACTGAAATGGAGCTGCTAAGAACCATATCCAAACAAGATAGTATTAAACAGACAAAGAAACGAAGACAGAAGAAGATTACAAAACCAAGAGATGAAAATACCTCTAAATGGAATATATCTTTTGAGTAACCCAAGATTGAAGCACTAGAATAGATGGAAGAGAGGTTAACTTATGAAGAGCTATTAATATACCGCAAGAAAGATAGCTTTTTTCTGCTTTTTATCAATCAATGCAAAATGTAATCATGAAGAAATAGTAAGAAATGGAACACTGATATGGACTTTGTTACTACCTTTTGTGCATGAAGACGATCTCCCTTTTCTCTTTAGATCTTCAATTTAAAATGAAATCATCCAGAGAGAGAGAGAAATTCTAACTTGTAATACAACCATGCACAGTTTACTGTCATTAACTCTGCACCACATAATCTGGAAAGCTTCTCTCTGAATCTAAAAGGTCAACAAAAACTTTTACACATTTTTCAACGAAGTCTTGATGGAGTGCAAATGAAAACCATTCTCCTCAGTCCTTAGACTCCTCACCCATAGATTATGGATTCTGGTACATGATTTTTTGAGTTACCCTTCTCTAAGAATTGTACTAATATTTGTACTAACATTATAGGGGTGATGCTTCTGTTTTTACACCTTATCATATATTTATTTATTTATTATTTTGGTGAGTGTCGGCGTATTTAAGCGCAAGCACTCTTTGGTGTCTAAAATATTCTCCATTTTATTAAATGCATAGACTTTATTTTCATCGATAAAGAATTTTATGCTGACAAAAAAAAAAATTGTGTTGGATAAAAAGATTATATTAAAAATTTGCAACATCTAGCAAAAAATCATTAAGCCCCCCAAAAATATACAAACACCAAGAAAGACTCTCAAGACGCAATATGATTGGAAAAATATAAACCATCCAAAAAATCAAAATGACAAAATCATGGAAGCTCAAAAAAGAGCTCCTTCCATCTAACTATTACATCATCCAAATACATACCAGAGAAAGGCCTAGACGTACTCGTCTAGTGAAAAGCCCTGATTTTAACTTCATTCACGATTTCATCCACTAGCTTTAACTTGGAATAGAAAGTTCTTGAGTTCCTCCTGATCCAAATGGGCCAAAAAATAGTCGCGTGGAATCTGTTTTCAGACTCCAGAACCCCTTTATGTAAATGAGAAAGTATCATAGTATTTTAAGACTTCAAGGACCGAAGTGCCTTTGTGATGAAATATTAGCAGGATTAAGAAAGAAGCTACGTTCGGCATCTTCTGATCTCGTACTAAAGAGTTTAAGACTCAGATAAAGTGGTATGGTAACAACAAGAGTTACAGTACCCAAAATTTCCCAATTCCTCTTAAATATAGAGATTGCAAGTGATATGATAGAGAAGTTATAGGAAACTTTAACAGGAGGGAAGGTTTCTCTATCAAACGCCGGAAATCTAGATGAGTTGATAGGAAAAACTGCTAGAAAAAACAATGTTTTGTTTTAATCAAAAAATGCATGGACCATGTTTTGATCCCAAGACCTATTGCTCCCTAGATGTTTTTTCATGTGAATGAATAAAACATTAGTCCCATATAGACTAAAACACTAAGAGTTTTAGACTTAAATAGCATTGGTTTAGCCTTAAGGGCATGGCCCTTTGGGTCTTTAGACCTTTGTGTATGGGGAAAGCCCTAGACTATGGCAAGGTTGCCTAAACCTTATTGCATTTCTTATTGCCTTTCCCGTTCGCGCGGTGCTTCGCACAGAAGCACGCACGCTCGGGTGGGGGTGGGGGTGGGGGTGGGAGTGGGGGCACATGTGCACCTCGAGAAGAATCTCGAAAATTTTGAATTCCGACAAAAGCGTTTTACTGTATTTTTAACGCTGCTTTTACCTTAAACTTTTGTAACGTTCGAGACGCGTGTTTTACGGATCTTGTCTTTGCTTTGGATTCTCTTTAAACGTTCGAACTAATTTTTGCTATAAATACCTCAGAACTTAAGTTCTCTTTCTTTTCTTCTCTTATGCTTGCTTTCAGAAACTTAAGTTCTCTTTCTTTTCTTCTCTTATGCTTGCTTTCAGAAACTTAAGTTCTCATTTACGTTTCATTTAAAACCCAGAATAAATTCAGTTCTTGTCTGAAACAAGTTGTAGTTTACAGAAACATAATTTTGTATAACTACTTCTTTGTTTACAGAATATTTGTTTTATGAAACTTTATTTGAGTAAATTGTTTTACGTAAACATAAATTAGTTTTTACATTTCTCGAAACTATTTAAGTTTCGATTTGTAATTTTGTTTTATTTCTCACGCTAAGTTCTAAGGGTTCTCTCTGTGTATGCTACAGATAGAGGAGAACTAACAGTAGTTGTATCCTAGAGGTAATTTGTTAATTGTTATAGCATCTCAGAGGAGTAGCAGGCAATATTATCTTTAGCTCAGCGTATCTCATACGTGCCTCTACTAAGTTTATTGAGTTATTTGTTACTACTATCAGTGTAATCTAAGTATTATTTCCCATTTGCATTCGATTATTGTAATTAATTCCAACAAAAACTTCTATTATGCCCACTTAAATGCCGAGAATTGCAAGTGCTATGGTAAAAGCACCGCACAATCCAAGTCCGCTTAAATGTCAAGAATTGCTAGTGTCATGGTAGAGAATTTATAGGAAATTGTGAGGATAAGGAAGGTCTCTTTATCAGACCAATTTCATAAAAGTGATAAGGAAAATTTTCCTCGCGCAAACTGAGGATATGGCCAAAGAGGATGCTCTTTTCGGATACCGAATATATATCCATACAAGAAGTATTTGTTTGTCATTGTTTGTGTCTCATTGTTTGTCTTTGCCTCCAATAATCTTTGCTCGAATCAAATTCCCTAAATAACGATTTACAACTTCAGTTTGGCCATCTATTTGAGGATGAGCAGTTGTACTATACTGCAACTAGCAATGGTTTTATCACATCCGAAATGTCCACCAAGACCACTGCCATGCAATTCTTGAATCAAGTGAAGTTGTAAAGAACACTGTGGTATACATAATTGATTTCCTTGAAAAAGAAAACCATCCTGAATGAGATAATCATCAACATTGCATGTAGAAGAACCACACTTTTCCCAAAGTGATTGAAAATCTTTGTCTTCACTATACAGATCCTTCAAGAAATCAAAAGCTAAACTCCCATGTTTAAAAGTGACGAGAAGATGAGCTCGTCTACTCAAATCATTACCTACTTGATTGAGTTTTCCACACTTATGTCTAATAGAGAATGTATACTGATTGATAGTAGATAACCACCTATCATGCATTTCTATTAACTTTAGCTGAAGTTTTCAAAAACTTAAGACCCGGATTATCAGTGTTCACTGTGAATGAGATAAGGATGCCATTGTTTCAATGCTTGAACAAGTGCTATCAGCTCTAGTTCATAAGTAGACCATTTCTTCCTTGTATCAGAATTTTTCTCACTGTAATAAGCAACTGGATGACCTTCTTGGGATGATACAACTCCTACACCGACAATAAAAGCATCACCGTGAATTTCAAATGGTTTTTCAAATTTTGGCATAGCAACATAATTTTTCTTTGAGCAAATTAAAGTTCTTATCTGCTTCTTCTGTCCATTCAAACAATCTGTAAGACCAACTGTTGGAAATATGTGCGGTTTCGGTTTCTCAGAAATCATGATCATGCAACAAACAAAATACTAACAAAAAGAGAGTTAGAAAGACTTATCGGATTGGTTGATCGAGGCGAGGTAATCCTCTTTCCTTAAAGACAATTCATCCCCGCATACGGTGCTTACGGTTCTATGGATGTCGCCTTCCAAGATACAACGATCACGCCTTGTACTAAGTAGCACTATAATACTACTAAGCCGACAAATGTTGACAATTACTGTGCTATTAAATGACCCTGACTCTTGACTTCAAAACTTGTTTTTGTTCTCTTCTAACTTATGTAAAAACAAAACTAGGAGATGGGTTTATATAGAGTCAATGGTGACTTTACAAGGTGTCTTTTCATCCGTAGGTTCGTGACAATACATTCAAGTTCGTGGAGCCCGGTTCAAGATCGTTACACCGTTTTCAGGATCGTTGGATCATTTACCCTCCCCACTAAGGAGAAGTAGTTCGGGGGTAATATGACTTTTAATTGGAAAAATAACTGCCACCTAATACTTAACTGGATGGAATTTTTCTTTTGAATAAAACGGGGTACTGTAACAAATTTCTAAAAAACGGGGGCACTTTTTTAGTGTAATGTGAAAAGTAAGGGTACTTTATCAAAAATCCCGAAATTCCAACACCAGCAGCAATAATATTGCTAATCTATGTCCCAGGGGCGTCACCTCTTGTCCCGTATATGTCCGAGCCCTATTATCCCGGTTGTAGCAGCACCCGTTAGCTAGCCTCGTGTAGGACTGCCGGTATCAAATTTGTGGCAATGAAGAACCAAGTTGCTAAAGATGAACCAACGTGACTGTACGGATTCTGAAACGTTCATCTTTTATCAGTTTATCCATTATTGAATGTAGGAAATACCATTAGGTCCTATGAATAATATATTAGGATGAGTCTAGTCCATTTGACCCAGTCAAATATCTGTTTGGTCCTATTTGGTAATATAAATTATAATTTGGTCCTAAAAATTATAATTTGGTCCTATGCTAATGTCATGAATGATGTAAATGTCACCATGTAGTAGCAGAAATACCCTTTTGGATAAGGACCATATATATAGTCAAAAAGTATGAGAGAATAAATCTTTCTCAGATTTACTTTCTCTCTCTATTTTTCAGATCTAGAAAATTCTCTCTCCTTTTTTTTTTCTTCTTCTTTCCTCCTGTTAATGGCGGTTCCTTTTTTTCTTTTCTTTTTTTGATCCTGCTGCTGTAAACGACGGCGATGAAGGTGAAGATTCATTTATATATTTTAGATCGGTAGTTGTAGACGATGAATATGATGATTTTGGTACTGTTGAATACGATTTTTTAGGGTTTTTTTCTCTTTTTTCTGCTGCTGTTGACGATGAAGATATGTCGTTGTTGCTGCTGTTAACGATGAAGATGATGGTGTTAATCTTGATTTTGATGATGATGATGAAGAAGATAAAGATGGTGGAGACGATGAAAACGAGTTTTTTTCCTTGTTTTTTTTTTCAACTGATGCTGCTGTTTTGAAGATGAAGACGCAGATAAAGTCAATTTTTTAGGTTTTTGTATGGAGTTCATTCCTGGAATGAAGTCTATTTTTTTAGCTTTTTGTATGAAGTTCATTCCTGGAATGAAGTCTGTTTTTTAGGTTTTTATATGGACTTCATTCCTGGAATGAAGTCTGTTTTTTTTAGGTTTTTATATGGATTTCATTCCCGGAATGAAGTCTATTTTTTAGGTTTTTATATGGACTTCATTCCTGGAATGAAGTCTGTTTTTTTAGGTTTTTATATGGACTTCATTCCTGGAATGAAGTCTATTTTTTTAGGTTTTTATATGGACTTCATTCCTGGGAATGAAGTCTGTTTTTTTATCTTTTTGTATGGACTTCATTCCTGGGAATGAAGTCTGTTTTTTTTAGCTTTTTGTATGGACTTCATTCCTGGGAATGAAGTATATTTTTTTAGCATGGAAGAACTGTTACAAAAAAAAAAAATTAACACGGAAGGGTATTTTTGTCTATTTAAATATTTTAAAATAATTATGGACCAAACAGTAAAGGCGTTTGACCAACGGACTAAACAGACATAGGCCCACCTAAAAAAGGACCAAACGATATTTTTCCCTTATTGAATTACATGAGAATCAGCTACCATTCTCTCTCCTTCCTCGCTCTTTTATCTGAGATAAAGCTCAAACCTTCTTTCTTTATCGGATTAAGTGAATGCTGACCTGAAGTTGAGTGATTCTATCCGTTATTTGCCCGTTATTTATCCGTTATTGTACCGTTAGAAGATATTCCACCGGAATTAAATCGAGAAGCTACCGGAACTGAAAAGTTAATTGATAAAATGAAGAACAACTAGCCTTTATTAGTTCAGAAAATCACAAATTGGAAGTTCTTAATATAAAGGTTGGTAGTATTGTTAATTCCGATCAAGGAAACTGAGACATAGTGAACCTAAGACACAAAGATACTGAGTTCCTAAGACACAACAACACATAATCACAACCAGTTTCTAAGACACCAAAACACAGAGTTCAAAAGATACTAAGACATAAATTCACAAGGTTCTAAGCCACTGAGACATTGTGTTACTATGATCAGGTACTTCTATCAAAGTTCTTAAGCCTCTTTTGCAAGGCTCTCATCTGATTCACCCTTCGTTTTGTTTTGCCGGTGATCAGGTACTTCTCTTTGATCTTTTTCTCTGGTTGTTAACTCGTCTATATTTTCTTCCCGTGTTTAGTTGTTCTGGCTTTTTTGTTATTATAATTCGTTGGAACCTTCTATTTTGTTTATTGGCCTACTTGATTTTGTAGTCTAATTGTAGGAGCTGCTTAAATCTTCATTTAGTCTCGCTTCGTTTTTTTCCTTATGAGTATTTTATCTTGGAACTGTAATGGATTTGGAAAAAAACAGACAGTTCGTGAACTGCGTGAAATTATCAAATTAAAATCTCCTGACATAATCTTTGTCTCTGAGACTATGAGTAGTGCTGATACCACCAGAAAAAAATTTGGTTCACTGGGTTATCATAATTCATTTACTTTACCTTCTATTGGAAAGAAAGGAGGCTTAGGAATAGCCTGGAAGGATGGATTTGATTTGTCAATAATCAAATCTAGTCAAAGGGGTTTTTTCTGTTCCTCTCAGTCAATTAAAGCTAACACCAAATGCAATCTTTATTTTGTATATGGTGAACCAAATTCAAATTTGAGAGCTAACTGTTGGGCAGAGTTTTTAACACAACCTTATGATCAATCTATCCCTACCATTGTGGTAGGGGATTTTAACTGCTTGCTCTTACCACAAGACAAGTGGGGAGGAAGACCTTTCTCTGACAACGACACAAAATTGCTAGAAAGTTTAATGTTAGCATGGGATCTCAGAGACATGCCTTTCTCTGGACCTGACTTTACATGGACTAACAAGCAAGAAGGAAAAAATCTGATTCTGGAAAGAATTGATCGAGCCATAGTAAATAGTGTGTGGGAAGCTGATTTTACGCATACGCACACTCTTCATCTACCGCGTATCAGCTCTGATCACTCACCAATCTTGGTTTCTCTTAGTCCTGATGTGAATAGACTTCATAAATCCTACCATTTCATGTCCATGTGGACAAAAGACCCAACCTATAAAACTGTTATTGAACAAGCCTGGTCAATTAAAGTGAGAGGCTCAAAAGCTTTTCAGCTGAAACAAAAACTAAATCATGCTAAGGAAAAACTTAACCACTGGAATAAAGTTTCGTTTGGTAATATAAACTACTCAATTCATGAAACAAAAGAGAATTTAAAGGAAGTGCAAACCAATTCTCCTGGAAATACTAGTGAGATATCTGTTTTATCTGATAAGTTACCATACTTATATTCTCTAGAAGAAATCTTGTGGAAAGATAAATCTAGAGAAATTTGGCTACAAGAAGGTGATAAAAATAAGCCATATTTTCACAAATCTACACTATTTAGAAGAAAGAGGAATAACATTTCTTGGCTTAAGGACAGAAATGGAACTTGGTTAACAACTAGAGAGGCTATTGGTGAAGAATTTATCTCATATTTTCGTCAAATGTATAGCACTTCTGGCAATACAGAACAAGACAGCATCGTTGAGAAAATTAAGCCTAAAGTTACACACATACAAAATGAGGCTCTAGTAGCCCCGTTGTTGGATGAGGAAATAAAGAAAGCGGCTTTCCAATTGGGAGCAAAAAAAGCACCAGGACCGGATGGGTTCACTGGTCTTTTCTTTCAAAACTACTGGGACATAGTAGGAGAAAATGTCACTATGATGGTTAAACAATTCTTTGAGTGTGAACACATTCTAACTCAGTTTAATCATACAAATATAGCTTTGATACCTAAAAACCCTATGGCTGACTCTATCGACCAATTCAGGCCGATCGGATTGTGCAACTTTGCTTACAAAGTAATTTCTAAAACCATTGCAAACAGGATGAAGCCGTTAATGGAAAAAAATAATCTCACCAAATCAAAGTGCTTTTGTCTCAAAAATACAAATTGCTGACAATGTTGTTTTGGCACATAAACTCATCCATTCAATAAAACACAAACAAGGAAGGGTGGGTTTTGCCGCCATAAAATTGGATATGTCAAAAGCATACGATAGGCTGGAGTGGTCTTTTTTGGAAAAAGTCTTGACTAACTTGGGATTTCATCCCAGATGGATAAGGCTTATTATGAATTGCCTTGAAACGGTATCGTACTCTATCATTCTTAATGGGTCCCCTTTAGGAAATTTTAAACCAGAAAGGGGATTGAGGCAGGGGGATCCTTTTTCCCCCTACCTGTATATCATTTGTGCTGAGGCATTATCGTGCTACATCAAACATTTAGAAGAATCTAACCTAATTCATGGAATTAAATGTGTTAATTCGGCACCTCCTGTGAGCCATCTTCTTTTTGTTGACGACAGTCTCCTTTTTGCCAAGGCCACAATTCCTGAATTTCATGCTATTAAAGATTACCTGAAAAAATATTGTAAAGTGAGTGGGCAAGAGATTAATTTCGACAAATCGGGAATCTTCTTTAGTAAAAAAGTGCATCCAAGGCATATAAGGATTTTGGCGAAAATCCTTAATATAACTAAGCTCAATCTTGGAGAAAAATATCTAGGGGCTCCTATAACAGTTCTAAGATCTAAGACGCAAACACATCTTTCACTGCTAGCAGCTGTTGAAAAAAGAGTTAATTGTTGGCTAACACAGTTCTTATCGCAAGCAGGGAAAACTACTTTGGTAAAACATGTAGGTCAAGCTATGTCACTATACCAAATGGCAATATTCCTAATCCCTAAAAGCATGTGTCATAAGATTGATAGCCACTTAAACAGATATTGGTGTGGGGAAGACCCCAATTCAAAAGAGAGAAAACTACATTTGATAGCTTGGGAAAATATATGCAAATCAAAACAGGAAGGAGGGTTGGGATTCAGAATTACTGAAATTAACAACATGGCAATGATGGCAAGGAGTGTCTGGAGACTGATAGAGAAACCAGATTCACTCCTAGCAAAAGTTTTGAAATCTAAATACTTTCCTAAGACGGATATCCTAAATTCTAAATTCTCGGATCAATCATCATGGGTCTGGAAATGCATACACCGTACTATGTGTAAAATTAAACCATTTATTTCATGGGTGGTGGGGGAAGGAAATTTTATAGACCCATGGTGTGATAATTGGATACCTGGAAAAGGGATAGCCACACCAAAGAGTAACTCTACCCCTGATATAAATTTGAAAGTTAAAGACCTTATAATTCAAGAAACAAGAACCTGGGATACGGCAAAATTAAGTGTTGTTTTTGATCAATCAACAAAAGAGTTGATTGAACAAATCCCTCTTAGTGTTGAGCCCTCTAGTGATAGAAGGGTTTGGGTTCCATCAAAAGATGGTATCTTCAACACAAAATCTGCTTATTCTGCACTGAGAATAAGTGCGGACAATACAAACTCTGATCTATGGTTAACTTTGTGGAAACAAAATCTACCAAAAAGAATTAAGCTATTTGTATGAAAAGCTTTAAAATGGGCTTTACCAGTAAAACAAATTTTACATGGACGTATACATATTTCAGATTATATTTGCCCTAGATGCAAATTGAAATCTGAGACCATTATGCACTCTCTGGTATCTTGTGCTAGACTGAATAAAGTTTGGATAATCCTAAATATTCAAAATGCACAATTTCAGAACTTTACCTTTGAGAAGTGGATTAGATATTGGCTCCGGTTGAAACCTTATAAGGATTCTTGTGGATGAGATGATTTGTTCCCAAAGATTGCGGGCATGATGTGGTCAATTTGGACAAGCAGAAATGAGATCGACCACAATGATTTAGTAGAAGAACCATCTACAATCTGGGCAAGAGAAAAATCGATGTTGTTAGACAACCACAGAGCTCCAATCATGAACAAGATATCTGCAATAACACGACAACAAATGATATCTCCTTGGGAAGATCCTCCAACAAATTGGGTTAAAATAAACACGGATGGTGCTTGAAATTTAAATTCTAATAAGGGAGGAATAGGATTTATCATCAGAAACTCAAATGTGGAATTCATACTCGCCCAAGCGACTGACCTGGTTTGTTTTTAAGCAGAAGAAGCGGAGATTGAAGCGATTAGAGACGCCCTAAAAGCTGCGTTGAAGATAAAACTGGATCGGATTATTGTCGAAAGCGATGTTGCGAACACTTTAGAGCAAATTCAACAGAATACGTTTATGGGAGATTTGAGAACTCATGTTCTCTTCCAGGACGTAAAAAACCTAATTTCTAAATTTGATTCAATCGGTTTTGTTTATGTCAACCGAACAGCTAATAAAGCTGCGCACAATCTGGCCCAATGGGCTAAGAAAAATGTAAGTCATATGGTATGGTCTACTCCACCGGTCTGGTTAATCCAAACTCTTTGCGATGACCATCGAGTGTTAAGGGGTAATTTGTAGGTTCTTTTGGTTTGCCTATAAAAAAAAAAAAAATTTTTTTACAATAAATGGGAAAAACGAGTCAAAACTCAAGAGACTGAAAAAGAAACTCACGGGCGACGCGAGTGGGAGGATAGTAGGAGCTGGAGCTAAGTCTCACGGGAATATTTAGGTCAAGACATTGGCCCCCTCCCGTGTCAGACATACTTCTTTTCAGTTCAGATATAATTGATATCACACCCTCTCCCTTTTCTC
The DNA here is from genome assembly GCA_023529315.1 of Papaver bracteatum. Taxonomy (NCBI): domain Eukaryota; kingdom Viridiplantae; phylum Streptophyta; class Magnoliopsida; order Ranunculales; family Papaveraceae; genus Papaver; species Papaver bracteatum. The sequence goes on from JAJJWX010000603.1 coordinate 4,104,937, forward strand.
TCTATGCATAGTTAAGAGATTTGAATAATGATGTTCTTTTTTGGAAGTACTTTGGTTGTCATTGGAATTTCTTTTTCCCTCCATTTCATGTCTTTTAGCTTGGATTTCAAAAGGACAAAGGTTTCACAAAATGATTTTTATTCATGGTGTGGGCCTAGTTAGCAAGTCGGGATTCGTCATACGTACGGAACGGCATACGTACGGGTATTATTCGGATTTGTAAAAATTAAATTCGGTCAACTATCCGGTCTTCGGTTCGTGGTTCGGCAGTAGTACGGAACGGTATACGTACGTGTATAATTCGTTTTCCAGATATCAGTTCGGCCTCCAAAATTCGACAGACATATATAATACATTAATACTCCCTCCGTTCCATTTTAGTTGATGTTTTAGGAGTTTACACGTAGATTAAGAAATATAGAGATATAAAAGTTTTCTATGTATACCCTCGAGAAAAATCTCCAAACATTAATTGCTATTAGTGTAATTGAAAATAAATTTATGGTTTCAAGACAAAATGTTAGGGTAATGTTGGTAGTTTTGTGGGAAAAATATGAAAACTATCAAGTAATGTGGAACAAAAAAATAACCCTAATCACTCGTCTAAAGTGGAACGGAGGGAGTAAATATTTATAGTTATAAATGACTAATTTATGGTTTATATAGTGGTAAATACATTTTAATATGAAGTAAAAATTCATTATATAAAAAATATATGAAATAAATAACAAAAACTAGTGTTTGGTACAATGGTTTGGGCTACACTTAGGGAACCTTTGGGACTTAGGTTCGATTCCCTTCAAGCTCAACATTTTTTGTGAAGCATGTAAATGCTCACCTCACCACCGAATCAAACGGCCGAATTATTCGGATCCGCGAATAGGGGTGTGGGAAGAAAATCATATTTGGCGAGAACCAGAACCGTTACCATCATGTTTTCCGGTTCTTCCCTCGAAAAATAACTTGATGATGTGATGGAATTCACTGTAACATCCTAATGTTGTAGGCACGGCACTAGGGAGCAATTGGAAGACTTGAGTCACTTGACCCGATCGAGTCTTCGAGCTGATGATGCTTTCCCTGAGGATACAAATCCCCATATCGTGAGCTGTTAAGCAGCGTCGGAAAAGGTAAAAAATTTCATAGACATGTGGGTAAGGTCGTGACACGAACCAAAACCAAAGAACATGGAACTTGTGTACTTAACAAGTTAATTCATTAACCAAAAATGTAGCAGAGGTTAATGTGTCTTGTGGTAAATTGGAAGAACGGGATAAGAATATCATACCGTTTCAAGTTTCAACAGGCGCATGAAGATTGTATAATAACGCCACCGTTTTTTTCAGAGTTTATTAAATGCCACACTCTTAACTTTTTCCATCCAAAAAACTGTTGACATCAGTTAGTGCATAGGTGGCAGTTATCCAGCTTAGTAAAAGACATCTTCGCCCTCAAATCGTCTCACTAAAACAACAGAGTTAAATCAAGTTCGTTCAGGCAATTACTTGGACATCTTGTGTGCTTAATCTGGTAATCTTTGTCATCACCAAGAAAGCATCTTCTACACTCTCCATTTTCGCAAATTCAAATCCGAAACAAACCAAACATTTATATCATTCACATAAGTCATAAACATTAACCATTAGTCCTCTTTGAACATCATCTTCTCTGGTTCAATTGGTCTTGAAACTCCATCAACTGCTCAGTATTTTGAACTCAATTATGCCTACAAAATCATCCAACTTCAAATACGTGACAAATATCAAGTAACAGTAACATTCGTTCACTGATTTTTTGCAACAAGTTAAGCTCAGGCCCACATCAACTGATTTACCCAAATACTTAAAAAAAAACATGTATTCAATAGATCAATTTATTTCCTGTTTTTGCTCCAAAGCTCCTCTTTGTGGAGTTGTGTCGAGCATATGGTGTGCAATTAAAGACTTCCCCTTTGTGTGTATGATTATCTCCTTTTATAGATCAATTTGTTCAAGAAAACTACCTGCAAATCCAAATCAAACTCAGACCCATCGATTTTTGTCTAACACGAACTCTAAAAAGTTACTTAATCTCAGCCATTCATCACTCCAAATACCCACGGCAGCATCACCATCTCAACTGGTTTCTTGGAGAAACTTCATTAAAACAGCCAATGCCAAATCGAGATGGAGACTTCATGGATCCGTATTGGAGGGTTATTCGCAATACCAGTTGGGTCATCTTCAATATAAGGTAATTGGATTGAAGAATTCTTCCAACGCAACAACAACAACTGATTTTGGGGGTTTTCAAGGCCTTACGAGATTGGGTTCAATGAGATTGGGAAACAGAAGCAAATGAGTAAGATTGCTGAACTGGTAGATCGAATTGGTGAATATTTTGAGCAGAATTTTATGCCTACAGTACACATACTAATGGATCGAAAGTTCAAAGATTTAAGGTTTTTAAAACAAAACGAAATTACTCCAATAATTTCAGTTCAAAGATTTGAGGTTTTAGGGATCACAAGGACAATTATGTAATTGTACCGTCAAAAATTGACCAAGTCAATTATAAATGACCAGTTGTGTGGGCCTTAACGGAATTAATAACGTGAGTGGCATTTTATATATGTTGAAAAAAACAGTGGCATTTTCTTGAACACCTAATTGGAAGTGTGGCACAAAATTAAAATCCCCTTAATATTTTTCCCTCCTAAACATGTAAATTAACAAATGTTGGGGTGTTTGGCGGAACGAGGTTTTGAAAATAGGGGGGGCTAAAAGATTTTTTTTTGCCGCTAGTCAAATTGAGAGGGAAACTCAACTTCTCCAGGAAAGCACTAATGAAATAAAACCATAATCCTTGAGCAAAACAACTGTGTACAAATATGTGCTCAATAAACTCCACTTCCAGGAAGTATACATGCATTGATTTTTTGTTTTTTGTGTTGTTACATACATTGTTAGGGTCTAGCATGCAGCATTGTAAGAGCCGGCAAAGATGTCTTGAATGCTGCTGCCTATGCAAACTGTTGACGCATTGAATCTTCCAACAGATATGAACAACATGACTTTAACGTTAAATTAGTTACTATATATTACTATGAAAACATGTACCAAGGGAAGGACAGATACCAAGCTGTTGTAAAAAATCCTTCCATCGCGTCTTCCTCCCTGATCATGGTAGTTGTGAACTGCAGGGACCAGTTGCCATCCAGTGACATAATGTCCTTCGCTGTATCGACATACTAGCAGTATCACTAATAACCATTTACTCTCTCCCTATCGGTCTATTTATTCCCGGTTATGATCGGTATGCTGTTTATTTTTAGCTCGACATTTCAAACCCAATGGAATTATAGATCTTTATAGGATGGTTGTTGGCTTGGTTCTTTCTAATGGTGTGCATGATGGTAGCAGCAGTAGTTGAGAGGAAAAGACTCCATGCTACTTTTGTTTCCAAACGCCTCTTTAATAAATGCAATCAACGTAGAATTTCCGCGATACTGGTAAACAAGTAGTTACAGCTAGTTGCATATGGCAGCACATATGACGAGCTCACTTTTGGAGAACTCATGAATACACTGTATCGATTGCGTTTCATTATCTTCACTTATTTTCTGTTTAAATTGTACAATAATAATTGGTTACTAATAAGTAGTTAATACTTCCACAATTTTCTTTCTCTTTTCTTTTCTTAGCCCTGGCTCTGCTAACAAGAAGCTCGGTGGACTAAACTACCGAGCTTGGTGGACTAAAATGCGGCGCATGGTGGACTAAATCAATAATTTTGATTTTGGATAAGGGTAAAACACTAACTAAGTGAGATTTTACAGGAAAAAGGGGGGCTACAGCCAGGTTTAGTCAACCTGTGCTTCCGCCCCCGTGTTTATGTTGTCAAAACTTTTGCTGGTATACATATAGGACATTTCAGAATTTTTCCCTAGGTTTGTCAATGGGCATTCGGAACCGGTTTTTTTGTTAAGTCTAAAATGCATTCGGAATCGGTTGATTCGTGTTTAGTTGTGTCCTATAATTAGACTCATTAGCAATTTTAATTTGAAAATACCTTTACTATTCAAACCATAATCGGTTCTATTCGGTATATATATCTTAATTCAGATATGTTTAGCCAAAAATGTTCTTTTAGTTTTAGAACTTTCATTCTCATTTTTGAAATTTAATCCCAAATTACAAATTACAACATCATTAATAAAAATGAATGACTGAAAATAAATTAGATAAATTAGAAGACAAGAGAATTAGATAACCAAAAAGAGGAGATCCACTCACACTTTCAATCTCATACTATCTCACATTTCGGGCATCATTCTTTTTCATAAAAATTAAATGACAACAAAAGTTAATATTTTGAGATATGTTTCTTTTGTTGAGAAAACGTTAGGAAGGGATATCGATTCTTATAACAGGATTTAATTCCAGTACCATTAGTAACGACATAGAATCGAACCAGTTGACATACAACCCTACTTTCCCTCGCCGGATTACAATTCAAACGCATCATTCCAACAGGCATCTCTTAGACAACATTATTTTTAGTGTATGTGTTGGAATTATTTAATAGAAATATGAATAAGTGTGTCAACTCATTCAAGTCTTTTCAACATATAGTGTCTTATCCCAAGGGATGCAAGTCTCCGTGAAAGGATGTGACTCTTGGCGAAAGGATATCTCCAAGAATCTCCCTGAACCTATATAAACCCCACACATTCTCCATTGTATAGTGTGTTTTTTAGAGTAATAAACTAGTATTAGAAATTCATTTTGCATGTGTCTTCAAGAGTTAAAGAAGAGTTTGTGCTACATCTATTCGCGTTCGTTGTTCGGTGTTATCGAAGTGCTGTGAAAAACATCAAGGTATTGTTGAATGTTGGAGACATATGCCGCTAAACCTGTAACAACATTATATACAGGGGATCAAATGTCTTAAGCAAAGAGATTACCCGCCTCAATACACCCAAGTAAGTTTGTTCAAGTTTTGTGATTGATCATCTTTTTATATCCTTATTTTCTTGTTTTGTTGTTGGTATTACAAAACATAATACATAGATGAAAACCTTGTTAAAAAGAATTGTAACGGATCGGTGGATAATACACGAGTTGTATTATTGGAGAATCGGTAACGAAGATATATATCCAACAGTATCCCCATTGTAAATTGTTTTACATTTTTACTCCAAACTTTCTGGAGTGAGTAAGGAAGTGGGATACATGATTTTATGTAAACTTGGCACTGAATAAGCAAAGCCCTAAAGATATCTTTTTTATCGGTGTAATTATTCGACCAAACTAAATGGAGATCTATACTAATACAACCTTCTTTTGTTCAAAATAAAGCTAAATGGAGATTTGTTTTTATATGTAATTGCAGAAGCCATAGTTTTTAGGCAGTACCCTGTTTTCCAGTCTTCATTTGTTGTTTTCATGATTCAAACTCGAAATAATTCGAGTGATCTATCACTTTCAGTGGAATAAGGGGATTCTTATCTTATTCACAACTTCCAAAATATGTCCCCTCAGATCTAGGTCTACCTATCTGCCTCTTGTCTATTTCCGTATATGCCTTGAATTTAAAAAAAAAACTGGTATTTTTGTTTTCTTTTAACCATTAAGAAATTTTACATTAGTAATATTAAGCTACCTTGGTAAAACCATTAAGCTGTCCCAATAACAGTATATGCATCATTTTTGTCTACGAATGTATACTAATCCACCCTAGGATATCGTTGCACTTGATTTTACTCATGATCTTAAACTGTGGAGATTAGGGCAATTCCTATGAGATGAAAAAACTCTAAGTTTGTTCATTTTGATCTCACTATGGGATGAACAAACTAAAAATATGGATGATCAAATGAACAAATTTGTTCATTTGAACATCGAGTCGAACCATCAGACGCGCGTCAAGGGTAAGGACGCGCGCTCATGCCTAAATCGCTGGCGTTCGAGGAGAAGTCGCTGGAGATGGAAGAGAAAACTCCGGCGTTAAAAGGAAAAGCGCCCGTTGTTTTTCTCTCTCCAAGACCTGGTTATTATATTTAGGGTTTATATTTTATTATTTGTTTTATTATTAAATAATAATCAAGTGGGACCCAACGCTTATTAATTTATACTCCATAAAAGTATTAGTGGGACCCAACTCTTATTAATTTATATCAATAAAATCACCCGCGGGTCCCTAAAATATCAGATTTGTTCATTTTGCCTTGTTTCCCATAGTGGAGAATGCAGTTTGTTCATCCACGTGGATGAACAAATTTTTATTTTTGTTCATTGCCATAGGAACTGCTCTTAGGTATAGTTTAGGTTTAGAGAAGAGACAAGTAGAGTTTTAGAGAAGTATAACTTCCTATTGATTTTCAATGTCTTTACATCATACTACGAGAACATATTTATACAAACACTTAAAAAACTTGCAACATAAGTATTGCCTAACACAAGATTTCTTATAATACAAACATCTAGAATATAAAACAAAGCTTGGCTAAGTTAGGCTAGATAAAGAGCGGCCAAGATTTGTCTTGGAGGGATAAATCTACGGCCGTGGTTTTTTCAACTAACCATTATAAATACTTTATTAATTAGTGTCCTATTAATTGTTCATGATGAATGATTAATTAATTTTTCATGATGTTCATTTAATGAATCTAATAAATACACATTTTTATTAATAAATAAATTTATTAAAAACTATATATATATTGATTGGTAAAGAATTTGGTGCCGGCGAGTTTCGAACTCAGGTAACTGGTATCATCACCCAATGAATTTATCAATGTACTACAGTGACCTCAATTAAAAATTATATTAGTAATTTTTAATTGTGGTAATGAAAGAAGCAGTGGATGGTGGAAACAGTGGAGGTGATAACATTACTTGTGGTGGAAAAAATAGTGGGCGTGGATAGTTTTTACGTACGGGTGGATGTTAAGTGAATAGTAGTGGACAATAATAGTTTTGTGTCTTTACAAAATAGGCAACATTTTATTGTGATAGATGTAATTGGATATTTTTAGCATAACTGGTAAGGACAAAACACAAATATTTTGAGGAGGATACTAAATCATATAAGACCATATGATCATGGACGCTGGATCCCCCATGTAGGAGCAGAATCTCGCAACAACAATGCTCTTGCGAAAACTTCTACCACACATGGAAAATGTTGCAAATTAATTACAGAAATGACGTAATAGACAACGACAATATAAAACACAAGAAAGATGTGAAGATTTTATGGTTGTTAAAGAGAAAGATCGCGATAATAAGGCAGGAGCTCGCGAGAATATAGCGGAGCTCGCGAGAATGAAGCAGATCCTGAGAGCACCTAGCAGAGCCTGGGAAATTATGGAGAGAGTTATGTAGAGAATTATGGAGAGAGTTATGGAGAGAATTATGGAGAGAGTTATGGAGAGAGTTAGCGAGAATATAGTAAGGGATCCTAAAATAGGGGGAATATGAATTGTATATGAGTTGTCATCCACTATGTAAACACATATATAAAGAAGAGAGCAGGAGAGAAAAAGGGGGACAATTTTTGTAATAGAGAGAGGTATTTGACAGAGAGATATTTTCAGAGAGAGAATGTATTTTTTTCTTTATCATCTTCTTCCCCAAAAACTAGATCTAGAACTCCATTAATGGAGATTATTAATGTAAATCAAATGTAAATTTAAATGATTATAGTGAAGAACCATGGATGTAGATCAAATTGATCGAACCATGTAAAAATCTATGTGTCTATTTATAATTTTAGTATTTTAATCATCATTTTCATATCAAATGAGTTTACATCAAGAAATTATTATCAAGATATTACAAGGGGTGTAGGATCAGAATATCGCCACAACAGTACTCCTGCGATATTTACAGCGAAAGCGTTGCGAGTTAATCAACAACACATTGCGAGCGTTGCAGATGGCAAAAATAATGACGCAATGGGTGACGATAGCCAAAACACGGAAAAATCATGATGATACTGCGAGTTTCACAAATACCTGTGAGGGTGGGTATTATAACTACTGCGATAATATCACAAGGCAGATCCGAAATTAAAGGACAGCTTAGCTGTCATCCACTATGTAACTACCCTATATAAAGAGACCCGGTAGATTCAGAGAGAGGATGATGTATTTTTGAGTGTTGAGAAAGTCTTGAGGAGAGAGAAAATTAAAGAGTGCAGTTGTATTCTTGATTCCTTCCATTTCTTGTAAACATTTCTGAGAATCAAATAATAAAGTGTTGTTTTTAATCTTCAAATATGTCTTAATTACAGTAAATTCTTATCAAGGGTGTAGTGTAGGATTTCCTGCAACTATATTTTGGCGCCCGAAACAGGGATGAATTGATAATTGTTTGAATAAAAGGTGAAAATTGACATTGTGATTAGAAGGAATTTGGAACAATTAGTGAAGGATTTTACGCAAGTTTCAACAGTTCATTAAAATCAATGGCTATGAGAAGAAGAAATACTTCAGAACCACCAACAACCGTAAGGAGGAGTAAAAGACTTGTAGGTGGAGAAATACTTACACCTACAAGTTCATTAAAATCAATGGCTATGAGAAGAAGAAATACTTCAGAACCACCAACAACCGTAAGGAGGAGTAAAAGACTTGTAGGTGGAGAAACAGATGAAATGGGAGAATCTTCAAGGGTAAGAACAAGAAGAAATAGAATAAGGAATGATGGAGAAAATCAGATTCAACAATCAAATCAGCAAACACCAATACAAGATAGAGCTGTGGATCATGATAGAGTAAGCATGCATACTTGGCGATCAGATTCAATATAAGAACCAGAAGATCGACAATTAAGAGATGAAAGACAAGAGGGAAGAAACCAAGAAGTAAATGGAGGATTAATACATGGAAATGATGAAAATGAAACTAGAGGTTTTAAGACAAATAATACAAGAGGAAAGGAGATTGGAGGCGGAAGAACATACAAACCTGGCAAGGCAAAACAATGAATTGAGAATGGAAAACATAAGGTTACAAAATAGAATATCAAGAAGCACAACGAGATCAAATTCGAGAACAATTAGAAGTGAGATAAGAAGAAGATCACCTATAACAAATATTGAAGAAGAAAATCATGATCCAAATGGAGGACGTCGCGAAAGGAGAGAAATAAGGGAAGATCATTACATACCACAAGATGAAATTCAACCAAATAACAGAAGGAAAGAAAATGAGCAGCGTCAGGCACGAAATAACCAAGATGGTGAAGAATATCAAGAGGAAGGAAGGAGGATATTGCACGGAAGGGAAATTCTAAGAAATCAGCAGATAATTGAAAGAGAAATCGAGAGACATTATGCTGAACAAGCACGCTTAGATTGCGAGAGGGAAAGATTGAGAGAAGAAGTAGAAGAGAAATAATTTCAATAGGCAATTCGCTAGAATAATCATGACAATTGAGAAAGAAGACGTGAACAGAACCGAAATAATGATAATATTAATGAAGAATACGATAGGGTGCAAAGGAGAGCAGAAGAAAATCGCAAAAGAGAAAATGAGAGATATAACGGTGTGCGTATTCGCGAAAAAAAATGTAAGAGAAGATAGCGGATAAATACAAGTAGAAAATAATGGAGACGGAAATCAAAATCTCGCAACACAAGATAGGCAAGAGCGCAGGAGAAGAGAATCTACACTGAAAAGACCAATGGAGCAAAATTCAGTTGGGAATGAAAAAAATTTAAGAGAATTAGCAGAAATGAGGGGAATGTTAAATGATAGAAGAGAAGGAGGCAGAAGAAAGCTTGATGAGGCGATTGAAGAAGCAGCAAAAACTCCATTCACTCAAGCAGTGCAACTAGGAGGAATACCCCCAAAATGCAACTTTCCAGCATTAACTAGTATTTTTGATGGATCTACATGTGCCATTCAACACATCAAAGCCTATGTTAGGTGTGTGCTATAATGGGAGAACCATGATGCTGTGTTATGAAAATATTTTGCATCAAGCTTAACTGGCGAGGCGCTAAAATGGTTTGAGGGTTTACCCAAGAATACTATAACTTCTTTTACTCATCTACAAACCACATTTTTGGGGGCATACATAAGTAACAATTCTGCGCGTCCAGGAATTGAAGATGCGTTCGGTTTAAAACAGAGGGTTGGCGAGAGTCTGAAGCACTTAACATTAAGATGGAAAACAATGTGCAGCGAAATGGCTGGTAGAGTAGATGAGAGATATCTCATTTTATCTTTCATTAACGCTATGTTCGCAACCAATCTCCTATATGTTCAAGTTTTCAGAGTCAAAAATACTATCACAATGACTGAGTTGCGAGATATACAAGAAGAATACATTGCTTTAGAGGTGAAACAAAATGAGATGGAATTATATCCAGTCGCAAACACTAGCTCAATAGCGGCAAATGGAAGTTTACTTCCTAAAATAATTAATAATGTGGCGAGAACTTCGCAATCACAACAAGTGAAAGTGGTAATTGAAAACCAGCAGAAGTTAGTAGACATGGGAAGTCGAGATCAAGAGGAGTATGAAAGAGAAAGGAATTATTACAATCGCAGTGGAAATAATAAAATTCAAAGACTTGATCAGCCGCAAGAGATTTATGGTAGTCAGAGGCAAAATAATTTCAGAGGGAAAGGGAGTCAGAGAATAATATGGGAAGAAATTAAGATGCCACCTTTGAATGCTAGCATAGAAAAAATCTGGGAGGCTATCATTTTGATGGAAAATATACCATCACCCTGGAATATGGGAAAAGAGCCACATCAAAACAATCGAAATCAAGAATTTTGTCCTTACCATCATTTTCATGGCCACTCAATAAACGATTGCAGGAATGTAAAAAAGAATAATTTTGAGGATGATTGATCAGGGAAAGTTAAATCATTTTCTAATAGGATATCCACAATCTCAGCAGTTACCACCAACACTAGATATTCGCAGAGTGAATGCTGTAAAAGGAGCAGAAACATTTTTGATAGAGGTTGGAGCTGAGGCGAAGAATTTATTATGTAATTATATCATACATTCATACAAGACTATTGAGGATTTCCACGATAATGTTCTAAGCAGAGTCTTCGCGAGAGACGCAAATGGAAGATAGATAATGAATATCGCGAGAGCCTCGCCATTAGAGGAGTGGAAAAAGAAAATTATTTCTTTCACTGCACAAGAAATGCCAGACCCACTGGTGGTAAGATTGGAAATAAATCCAAAACAAGTAGAAGAAGAAGATGAAGAAAATGATGATGATGAAACTGAGGATTCATGGGCCATTAATAGAGTTCTAATAGATACTGGAAGTTCAGTTGATATCTTATTTTACCATACTTACGGAACCATGGGTGGAAGAGACGAAGATCTGATACCATCAACCTATAAGATCTATGGTTTCAACGGTACTGCCAATAACCCCAAAGGGGAAATTACAATGCGAATTCCATTAAAGGGGCTATCTTCTAAGATCATATTATGCGTTGTGGATATTGAATCACCTTATAATTACCTGATTGGCCGACCTTTGCTACATGGGATATTAGGTGTGGCGTCAACCTTCCACCAATGTATTAAATTTCCTTATCCTAATGGTGTTGGAGTAAAAAAGGGATACTAGGTTGATGGGAAGAAATGTTGTGAAATTTATATGGAATCTTGCGAGGAAAGGGCAGCAAAGAGTAGAAACTGGAAACGAAACATCAAGCAAAAACAAAGAGGTGATAAGTTGATAGTTAATACAATAGAGCGGCGAGAGGAAGGAACATTGCAAAATCAACATGAGCTGAAAACAACAGATGGAGAGCGTCTCACAGATAGAGAGAAAATAACAAAACGTAACCAAAAAGGAGAAGCAGAAAGTAGTAAGTAAAAAGGTAAAATGATGAAATTTAAGAAAAGGTCTCAAAAGAATATTTCGTTTGAATGAAAAAGATGAAGTTGAAAAATTGTACAAGAACTGAAATGCAAATAAAGAGAAGATCAAAGAAAAGAAATTTCATCAGAGTTGCGATACTCGCAAGAGAAATATAAGAACGGGACGAACCTTTATGGCGTACACCCTAGTTCGCGAATAAAATTTCGTAAGAGGCAAATGTAAGACCTAAAGTGCGTCATATAAGGGGGTATCTCTTTGCATGACTCAGGGATAAGGTTATACCGCTGCTGGAACCTAAGTCATGGAGATGTTGGGGTTAAAGAAAACCTATCCGGGGGAGGTACCTTGGATTTCCAATTATATAAGGTTATACCCTGGTTGGACGACCGAGGATCTCTTCTAAGGAGTGCAGAGTATGACTAAGGCGCCGAGGTACACGGTTGAGCCAAGGGTGCCCGGGGTGTACGAAACTACCCTGGCCATTCTTGGAAAGTCTTGGATATGATGCACTCGGCCTGAAGAAAACCCCACTTAGGGTGCAGTCTTGTAACTATAAGCCATATAGGCATAAAGGACAAGAGGCTGCGAAAACAGCTGGTTGTTGTTAAGACCAGATAAGAGGAGCTAATCTTGTATGGCCGATGTGCCCTCCTTGAAGGGGAAACCAGGGGGAAGATAAGGGCGGCACCCTCCATTAGGGAGCTGATAAGTGTCTAAAGACGGCAATGTCATGGGGATTTATGATCGCAAGAACATTTAGGCCTATCATATTGTCGCGTGACAAATATTATACAGAGGAAACAAGCCATGAGAAAAATTTAAGATGATATCAATGGGTTTTTACATGAAAATGTAAAGACGTCCTGAGTTTTCATCGCAAGACGGCAATGTCATGAGACTTTGTTCTCGCAAGGGAACTTAGGCTTGTCATATTGTCGCATAGAAAGTGACAAAACGCAGATAAGGCAAGATTAATGGGTTTTTACATGCAAGTGTAAAGACGTCCTGCGATTTTGTCGCCAATAAAAAATGTGGCAAGATAAGACCTTTAACTAGGAAGGCATAGTAAGACCACAAGAAATCAAGATTGAATGACTGTGATATTTACGCAGAGATCATAAAAATATGCAACTGTTACTCGCGATATTATCGCAAAGAATGAGGCAAAAATAATTAAATAGATTTTATTCACAACTAATGTCTAAACTCTACTCAATTTATTTCATATTACAGATGAATAACAGAGGCAAGTATGGGAATGAACAGAATGATAGAATTGTTATTCATCATTATATGATAAATTTGCGTAGACATTATCATATGATACATTTACACAGATAGTTAAAGATTAATAATTATGTTGATTAACTATATTGTAGAAAAGAATTGTTTTCTGATTTATACAGATAGAAGCAAAAGAAATTTATACACTAAAGAATGTTAGAAGCTGGAGAAACTCGCAACAGTATATTACAAGGAGGAAGAGATAGATGAAAAAATATTACAGGGGGATTAAAAGGGAAAGACAAGACTAATTAGACCCATCATCATCCACGCCAGATTTTTCTCCTTCTTTACCATCATATTCACTATGTCCTTCATCTTCGCCAGATTCTTCCGCCTCACTGTCAGAGATAACAAGGTTTGGAGTATTCGTTGGAAATTCCTCAGTGAGGCAAGGATACAAAGAGTGAGAGATGTTATGATCATCACAAACCCTCTTGACAGAGTCATTGCGAACACCAACAAGGATATTACTAAAATTTGAAGTAGAGATCTTTAATTGGTCCTTCAATCTTGAATATTTTTCATTGCGAGCAGCAAGAGTCTTTGTGAGTTGATTCTTATCAGCTTCAAGTTCTCCAATTCTTTCAGTATATCTCTTCTCAGCTCCTGCGAGTATATAACAACAAATTGAAAATTTTGCAAAGATAAGAAGATTAATAACTAACAAGAAATTAATGAGGAAGAACAATTAGCAACCTTCTCTTTCAGAAATCATATCTTTAATTAAGGCCGCTTGTTCAACATGAAGACTAACATCTACACCTAAGTTAGCTCTGGCGTTGTCAAGAATCTTTGCAACCCAAGCAAATTCATCATCATCATTAATAAGAAGAAGGGAACGGATTTGGCTTTCTCTTTCAACAAGAATGTCTTTATCGCAGATAAGTCTATCTCTTTCAATTTGAACTTCAAGAAGGGTTTTATGAAAATCGGCTAAAGTTTGAGCTCCTTGTCTAGATATACGATCTTTATCGTCTGAGAGATCACTGTTCTTGGCCCTTAACATTCTAATTTCTTCCTTAGAATTATGGTAAAAACGTTTGAATTTGTTAGCCATGTCTAAACAAGATCTATGGTCAGTTTCTAAGAGGCGTAGCTTAGACCTGAGTTCATCTATGGAAAGAGAATTAATCCTATCATTGTAAGGATTATTCAAAGAGATATTTAGAAGCTCTAAAAGAGTATCATCATCTATTGGATTTGGAAAAGAATGAAGGAATACAGCTTCGTCAGAAAGGCCGTAAACATCTGCGTAGAAGAAAAATAAGAAAAAATGCAAAGGAATACAAGATTAAAGAAAAAGAGAGAGGTTTATTACCATAAAGTTGATTGTTCGCAGCTTGGATGTTTGCGACCTTATTTTGCGAAAAAGAAAGTTCAGTTTCCAACCGCTTGATCTTTTCTTGAAGGTCAGCAGACCCAGATTCCAATTGCCCACGAAGACTAGCAGACTCAGATTCTAATTCCACATTCTTCTTGCAAAAAGATGCACACCTCTTCTCCAAGTCTGAGACAACAGCAAAGGAAGCTCTTCCAGTCTGCGAGGGAACAATGTAATTAAAACTTAGAGAGGAAATGAATGCATAAATGTAGTGAAGAAGTGAAAACATACCAGAATACCAAGAGAATTTAAGAGACTGGGAGTTATTGATCTCGAGATTCCTTGGAGAGAATCATTATCAACCAATATGGGAGCATGGCAGATCTTGGCAAGAGCCTAAGATACCCCATTAAGAGCTTTATTTCCATAATCAGTTGTGATGCCATGTGTAAGATCGCCAAAAAATTTAGATAGCTGGGCCATGGAAGATTCATATTGGAAGGATTCCACTGCGGAAGGGATATCAGCATCATCATCATCGTTGTCATTATCAAAATCATCCCTTGAATTTTCTTCGTTAGATTGAGGAGTTGAAGAAGAAGAGAATTAGGTTTTTCTTTTCTTTAAGGGAGGAGCACCAGATTTCTCTCTGCGAGGAGCAGTAGACTTCTCTTTGTGAGGAATAATAGATTCCTCCTTGCGAAAAGTATCTTTGTCTTTCCCCTTAGTTTTCACAATCTTCACAGGTTCTATTTCTTCAATAACCTGCGAACACAGATAAAGATAAGAAATAGAGGCAACAATATATTGTTAAGAACCATAAAGGAATATTTCTTACTTTATCTGTGAGAGATTTAAGGGCTAAAAAGGTGCTGGGTTTCCCAGATTTCTGGTACTTAAGTTTCATCCTATTAATCTGGAAAAATTGGAGTAGTCAGCGAGAGTATGAAAGTATGAGGAGGATAATAATGATAATTATACAAAAAATTTGAGGGAGCATACCTCTTTATTCCTTTCAGGCCAGTTGAAAACCCACGGTTGATATTCTGCGATATTCGCAGGAAATGCATGAGGACCGGAGATGTAGGGACCTTCTAAGCATAATGGAAAAATGAACCATTTGTCATCACTGTAGTGGCGAGGGTCTTGATTATTACCCGTATGCCAATCGATATATAACATAAGAACTTTATCTTCGGCGATGTCATCCTTCTTTTGTAAGCGGACACCCCAACAAGTGTTGTCCTTCTTCATAGGGATTATATCATAATTTGCGAAGAAGTTCTCTACAGTATACTTCGCATGAACAAGTAGAGAGACTCTTTACCAGCACCGCAAGTATCAAACTTAAGCAACAGACGAATGCAATCTCCACTCAATTGATATATGGCCCGCGAGAACTTTGTGTGGGAAAGAATTTGGTAAAATAAAGGAAGTTCAGGGTTGGAAAGAGGAATAGGAAGGCCAGCTTCAAGTTGACGTAATGAGATTATGACTTTCTCGCCATTACATGGATAATCAGAAAATAATTTAATGGAGAGTTCAGCCTTAGGGCTTTGATCAGGAATAGTGGATAAGGTAAAACCTTTATCTTTAAGTATCTTTTGCATCTTCTCAAAAGCAAGAACATTTTTATGACCAGGAGGAGGCATCTTAGTATGGGAATGAAGATGAGATCGAAATAAAAAGGAAAGAAATTATGGCAGTAGCAGATGCGGAATTTACGGAAGAACAATAAATTTGCAGAGAAATTGCAGAGAGAAAGAAGAAGAAAGTAAAAGGAAGAAAAGTGAAGAGTGAAGAAGGTATATATATATAAAGTAAAAATTCTCGAGAAGATAAGTGCAGTTAATGCAAAGAAAAGACATGAACGGTTAGATCACAGTGGTTGAAAAGGACGTGTCAAAAATTGAATGGAAGAAAAAATACGTGAAAACAGTTGGCGAAGAATACAGAAACGTGTCAGAGTAGAAGAATGCAAAAAGATAAACAACTGCGGCATTACAGAAGATTCAATTCTCATGATCTTTCTTCCTTCGCAGAAAAGACATGAGAAGAGGCAAGATGTAGGATCATAATATCGCCACAACAGTACTCCTGCGATATTTAAAGCGACAGCGTTGCGAGTTAATCAACAACACATTGCGAGCGTTGCAGATGACAGAAAGAATGACGCAATGGGTGACGATAGCCAAAACACGGAAAAATCATGATAATACTGCGAGTTTCACAAATACCTGTGAGGGTGGGTATTATAACTACTGCGATAATATCGCAAGGCAGATCCGAAATTAAAGGACAGCTTAGCTGTCATCCACTATGTAACTACCCTATATAAAAAGACCCAGTAGATTCAGAGAGAGGATGGTGTATTTTTGAGTGTTGAGAAAGTCTTGAGGAGACAGAAAATTCAAGAGTGCGGTTGTATTCTTGATTCCTTCCATTTCTTGTAAACATTTCTGGGAATCAAATAATAAAGTGTTGTTTTTAATATTTCAATATGTCTTAATTACAGTAAATTCTTATCAAGGGTGTAGTGTAGGATTTTCTGCAACTACAAGGGGTGTGTTGTGGGAATTCCTGCAACTACACCCCAAATGGGATCCCAACTATTTATAGTACCCAGTCGAATAAATCACGGTTTTAGTATTAAAATAAAATTGATTACATTTCTAAAATACAAAACAAAGTCTGGACAAGTTAGACTAGATAAAGAGCGATCAAATTTATACTTGCAGAACATAAATCTACCGCTATAAATGATCACGTTTAATTAAAATTTAATAATAAATGTTCAATTGATATTTATTTCATAATAAATGTTTCTTTAATTAATCAAATGAATATATTTTTGTTGATACATAATAAATTTATTTGATATTAACCATATCAGTAAGCATTAATGGTGGTTGTGATGGGGATAATGGTGAGACTGGTGGAGCGGTGACGATAATGTGGTGGTGGAAGAAGTAGACTTTAGTAAGGTGATAAAATGGGTCCTAAGATATGTAAATTAATCACTAATGGTGGTTGTGATGGTGAGTGGTGGTGGTGGATCGGTGGTGGGGATAATGGTGGTGGGTATTGGTGAGACTGGTGGAGTGGTGACGATAATGTGATGGTGGAAGAAGTAATGGTAGTAGGGTGAGAAAAGGTGTCTTAAGATAGGTAAATTACTTAGTCACCCTTGGTTAATTTTTCTTTGTTTTGTTTTAATTTGATTTTAGTTTTCAAATTACTTTTTTTAATTATATTTTAAAATTAAAACAATTTTTAAAGGCCAGATTTTTCCAAAAAAGAAGATGTTGTGATTTTAAGATTTGGGGGCAGGAAGAAAATGAAACCTATAAAAAAAATTGACCAAACACAAGGCTACACGCGAATTAATTGTAATGGGTTCAGTTTCTTACATCTCTTTTTATTCCCCTGTTTTGTCATGGTTTCTGTTTCTGTCATTATTTCTCCCCTACTTCATAGGATTAAGCAAGGCCATGCGTGAATTAATTGTAATCGATTCCGTTTCTCACATCTCTCTCTTTATTCCCCTTATTTGTCATGATTTCTGTTTTTGTCATTTCTCCCCAACTTCGTGTAATTATGCATGCTTGAGAAATAGTTCATGATAATAGGTAAAGAGAAAAGAAAAGAAATGGATCAATAATTAAATATTATTATAAATTTTATTAAAATGAATAAACACAAATCTATGTGAATTGGGAACCCAACAATTTATATCAAAGAGAAAAAATAGATTATAATGCTAACAGATTTTGCAAGATTAATCTAATTTATTTTAAAGTAATTTTAGGTGTTTTTAGTTTTGTTACAAGTTTGGTGAATGACCTTTGATGATATTTTTTTGAAGTAGTGAACGAAGTAATGTTATACTGCCCATAGGATTTGCTCTAACGATTAACTATGTTTGTCCCAAGGGTTGTATAACCTACATACACAATATTAAAGAGATTTGAGGATAAGGACATGTTTATTAACCAACTCCTCAAAACACTTAGACCTGGATCGATCAGTTTGATTCTTTTCAGACAATTACGACATGTATGAATCGATGGATATATTTGAAACACATATCCTTGCCCGTGCCGTTACAGAATGTGTTGAGACCTAGTGTAGAAATCGAGGGCTATAGCACGGGTCAAGAGACGGTCTATTATGATTCCTAATTTGTCAAAAGGGGGAAAGTCTATGTGCGAATCCGTTCGTAGATGTTTACCGCACAAGGTCGAACAGAGGTAGCTTCTCACTAGTTCGTTAGTAAGGGCGCTAGATCTGCAAGGGAAAGAGAGAGATGTTTTGAAGTCGCCACCTAACTAAGGGGAGTCAGGACCCTTTAACTAGTTTGAATTCTTTTGAGGAAAACAAAACTAGTTATGACTTTCATGTTTATGGTCTGCTATCAGAGCGTCTGGGTAAGGAGATTCTAGTACGGAATGGGAAGGTGTTAGGCACCCATCAGCCTCCCAATCGTAAGATTGGCCTCTACTTCATGATTAAAGGGGAAAATGTTTATAATTTATTGAGAATAGATTTTTCATGCATGATCTATTTAGAAAAGAGACATAGTCAGAAGTTGGGTGGAACTTCAACTATGGAGATGTGGTTTCTTTCTTTTATGGTGGTTTTTCTTTTGTGGTGGTTTGGGTGGAAACCTTGTTGTTGTGTGGTTTGGGTGGAAACCTTGTTTTGTGTGGTTTGGGTGGAAACCTTGTGTTGTTGTGTGGTTTGGGTGGAAACCTTGTTGTTATGTGGTTTGGGTGGAAACCTTGTTTTGTGTGGTTTGGGTGGAAACCTTGGTTTTATTGAGAAGAAATTTGAATGAAATTTCAAAATTAAACAATTAACCTGCAGATTAGATCAATAAAAATATGATTAATGCAAACCTTATTGTTTTGACAATGGGTCTAATGTGGGAGGGAATTCCGCTTTATACCCACACTTTGATTTATCCCACTGGGAAAATTAATAATAAAACATAATTTTTTATGTAATGCAAAGAGTAGTCGCGGTGTTACTACGAAATGGAAAACCATTCTGTTCCCGTATGACTACATAATTTACCGAAGAGATAGGTAATTAATATACTTGAAATATGATATAGAAACTTGAAAGGATTCTTATGACGATTCCTTGCTTCCGTTAAGTATGTTGAAAGTAATTAAAGTACCAGCAATTTAATTCTAATCTTTTAAAAACTTAAAGACAATTAACCTGAAATATGATATAGAAACTTGAAAGGAATTATTATAACGATTTCTTGCTTCCGTTAAATATGTTGGAAAGTAATTAAAGTACTAGCAATTTAATGCTAATCTCTTAAGAACTTAAAGACAATACTTGATTTGATATTTCTATCAAGAATAAGCGAAAGAAAAGTAAAGGAAGAAGTGTTTAATATGAGAAGTTGTTATTGAGTCTCGGTTTCGAAGTGTTTTTGAATGAGAAGTTCGATCTCTATTTATAGTCAAAAATTTCACCAACTCTCCGCCAAATCCGGGCTGATTGTGTTGAAATGAAAAAAACTTCGTCGTCCTTTTTTTCGTCTTTTTCTTCTTCTGCTTTTTTTCTTCGTTTTTTTTCAATTTTATGCGGCCGTTAACAAAACATGATTCTGACATGTGGGCCCCACCATACTGTTTACAACACCGTTATTGTTCATGTCGATGTTACTGTTCACCGCATCAAAAAACATGATTGATTTGAAATCAGGCTCATACCCAAGCTCCCTAACGTCCCTAGGGACCTAGTGATGTATTCGAAATCGAAAATCATTATTGATCAAAATCCATCACTATCGTGATCATCATGATGACCACCATTAAAAACACTCATGTTCTTCATGAGGAAGAAGAAGAAGTGCCCTTAGTGATAAATCAGATGCCTTTAGTAATAAATCGGGTGCCTTTAGTAATGAATCAGGTGCCTTTAGTACTGTTGTATTTTGGCACCCCCTATTGTAAAAGACCAGACTCCCTCTAGTGGTTGCTTTAAACTTGACTTCCCCTTAACTTCTTCTGAGTTTTGTTTTGCTCATAACTTCTTCATACGAACTCAGAATGATTCTGTTCTTTCGCCATTGACTTCGTATTTTCCTCCTCTTCAATTTGATAGCAAGAACTCATGGGTTTGAATGGGTAGGAGTAGTGTTTGTGGGCTGATTTAAAGGATATGGAAATCCTTAATTGTTCTATAAAGAATTTCCCTTGTATTCGGCTTCGAAGCATAAAACTGATATTTTTCATGGAAGGTGCGAAATTGGGGTGTCAACACCTTGTTCTATACATAAGACATTCTAGAACATTCTTGATAACTTGAGTATTACGTAACAGACGTTTCCCTAACATAAACATCAGTCAAGCTGTTTTGGTAAGATGCCATAGTTTGCTGCAAGGATCTCTAGTAAACTCTGTAATGTAAGGGACCAGAGAGCATCCACAACCATGAGCAGGACTAAAGACCAAAATCCTGACTAAAAGCTAAAAAAAAACTGGCATTCTGCTTGTTCAACCACAATGGGAGAAGACAAAAATTTAGTCAAGTTCTAGTATAAACCACGTCTTAGTGTGAGTATTGATTCAAGTTCCGCCCGACGCTTGGACGCACATATAGTTAACTCATGATTTGGATGTGCACAAAATGTTCGCCTGGTGTGAGACGCATATTACATCACCGTTTGGTGTTAGGTGTTCACTATAACAACGCTTGGTACTTGGGTTTGGTGTTGGGCGTTCACCGTAACAACGTCTAGTACTTGGTGTTTGGTGTTGGGCGTTCACTATAATAACACCCCATCCAAGCGGACACTATATCAACGTCTTATTGGACGTACTTTATACTAACGTTCCATTGGAACGCTATTTATATTAACTCTCTACAATCAAATGCTCACTATACTCACGCATAAACCTAGATGCTCACTATACTTACGCCTAACCTCACACGCTCATTATACCTGCGCCCCATTATATTTGGGTTTGGTCTGGGTTGACGACTATATTTAGTCTTAAATCCTAGTTTTCCAGACTATATATAGCTTTAGTCCCTTCCACCGTGGCTCACTCTGGGACCAAATTTGGGTATAGGCCCCAAATTTGGTCGTGACTGTGGTTGCTCTAAGGGTGCGTTGAAAAATTGCCGTTAACGGAAATATCCAGGCCTAGGTTCTCGGGATTATGAGAATACATATTAATGGTGTTGATTGAGAATGCTTGGAGATTCAATTAAGGTTTGTTTTGTCTGGAAAAATGATTTAGAATTGTGGGGTTTTATTGCCTAATACATAGCCATTATGTTCAGTAGCTAACCGGGTGCGGGGCAGGAGTCGACCAACAATTCGATCCTATTAAATTTTTGGCGGTATCATTTATTTACCGTTTCATTTGCAATTTTGTGGACTATTTAGAGGGAGCACAAATTTAGGAATTTTAGCAACAAGAAAGATTTTTTGATCAATTAATCATTGTTGTTAAATGCACTATCTTCAAATTGGTCTTTGGACACAAAAATATTTGAAGGTCACTCTCTGAGTACCTTAATCTGTAATTGGAAAGCGGTAACTAGTCACGGCTTTTATTCTTTTCGTAACTCTTTTTCACTCATTACTTTGATGAGTGTTAAATTTTAATAAAATTTGCCTTTTTTTCTCTTTAAAAAAATAAATTAGTTACTGTTATAAGCGCTCCTGAAAGATTTTGTTATACATCATTGTTTTTTGGTTTTGTCTTACACCACGATGTTTCAATTTTGTTTTATTTTGAGGCAATTTAAGACGAAATTGGTCGAATTCGTACGATTTGAGGAAGCTTAAATATAATCGGGGACCCCCAGTCTTTACTTATCAAGCAAATTTTGGAAAATAATGATCAATTTCGGTTCAATTTGTTCGCATTAAATAAATTGTAAAAACTAGATTATACCATGTTTTTCCAAGTTTTTGTTTTCGAAGTAATTGAGAATCAATTCAAGTTTTAATCGAACTAACAGCATTTAACAACAGCTGGGTTATCTGATTATCAAATCAATTTCAAAAAAGTGCAATCAATTCCAATTTAATTGAATCGATTTTTATTTTGTTTTTAACAGGAGTATGACATGACAGACCAAAATGCATTTTCTCATCGCATATAAGGTTGACCTGAGACTTGGGCGTAGCAGAAACCCATCATTAATAATATTGTTTATATAAGATTTTGGTTTTATGGCTCTTCTCAAGCTATTCTGATATCCCTTTCCACATCGACTTGGGAAGTCCCCGCGGCAGCAACAATTTACTATTTTCATTTCGGACGGACGATGGTTGTCCATCTTCAAAGGAAAAAAAGGACAATGGTTATCCATTTTGAAAATACGAGGGTACTTAAATACACTACAATATTTTATTCATCAACCTATAAGTTCTTTACCAAGTGTGATCGTCTATGGACTGAATCGAGACAATACAACAACTTCAGTACACACTTCGTATGATCGTTTATGGATACCAGATCGAGACAATACAATAACAAGATCACTTGTGTAATTGACTATGGATCCAATATCGAGACGATACATGATTACTTGATAATAGGTTCGGTAATAACCGAAACTCTATATGATCAATATCAAGTGTTACGGATTAACGTACAAGTGCAATTTACTTTAATTATAATAAATAATTATAATGCGGAAAAATAAAGTAAATGGCACAACAAGATTTTGTTAACGAGGAAACCGCAAATGCTGAAAAAGCCCAGGACCTAGTCCAATTTTTAATATCCTCAAAATTAAGCCGATATACCAAATCTAATACCAACTTTGTATAGTTGAGACCAAGCATACTACCCCTAGCTACTTATTTTTCTCAGTATCCCTATGCCATTGACTTCTAGAGTCACGCACGTGAATCACCAATCCTTTTGATCGTATTCCAAACAGTAAATGATAAATATGTTTGGTATCTACTCTATTCAATCTTGGTAACAATATATTAATGTGTCGTTGAAAGAGGCTCTTCTGTTTAATCTAATAAACTCCTTTATCTTGTTATATCAATCCAAACTTTGACTACCGAAATAATCAAACTCTATATTTTCAATCAATCAATATAAATCTCAAAGAGAAACTATACGGTGGTGCCGATCTCATGCAACTAATAAATCAAGTCTATCAAAGATGAACACGAATCAATTTGGATCCCAGACGATCAAGGTTTTTGCACACAGTTCACAAGATACGAAAACTAATAAGAAAAACTTTATTAGTCTTCAATAATAGCATGCACTACACCACTTGAAATCTCTTGTGATCGATCACGCACAGAACGAAGTTTGTTAACAATGGATTATCACAAGATATCTTTAGAAACGAAAATGGTTCTAAAGATCCCGTCAATACTTTGATCTAGTTTGAGTGAATCTTATATCAGAAGAGAAGATTCTCAAGAATAAACAAACTAGGTGCAATCAAAGTTTCAACACCCGTTAGTCAATCAAATCAATAATCGAAAACTACAATAACAATGCAATTTTCTAGTTTCCCACCAACGTTACTCGTAGAGCTTCTTGATCCCACGGAAGTTTTTAAACGAGCGGTCGTAAGAGATTTCACCTAATTAGGATACTTTCATCTCCAGATAGACGGCTCCACCAGAAACAACAAGAATGAAGTTTTCCTGGCTCTTAGGATAGTTTTCAAGAAATACAAACTCAAGTATTTATACACCAAGGTTGTTTGGACAACAAGGAAATTCCAAAACCGAAAATATTCTCAAGATATTCTCATTAAAGTACCCTTTTTAGGTTTTCATATTTCCACTTAAATGCCAAACCAATATTTCCGAAAGATCTCATAGAAAACTTCTATTATTAGTCTAGCATATTAACTAATAATATTTTCCAGAGGATATGCTTTAATTGATGGTAACTAAAACATATATGATGAAAATCATAATTAAATGCTTTTCACTTTTTTGGACAAAGGATCACCTTGAGTATCAAGGAATATCTTTGCATAATAAATGATAAGAGTTATGTACATGTTCGAATAATGTCGACACCTAGAAGTTTCTCAACAAGCCATAATTCCAAGCTTCACACAAAACACAAAGAGATATGTGAATATTGGAAACTCGGTTTTGTTCTTTGGGATCGGTTGTACCAACCTCACAAAGTGAGTTGTGATCGGTTATACCATGTTTCCTAAACCTGGTTGTGACCGGTTATACCTTTCTTCCCAGAGGTATCTTGTGATCGGATACACCTTACTTCCTGAGTTAACTTGTGATCAGTTACACCTTGCTTCCCAAAGGTAGCTTGTGATTGGTTACAACTAACTTCCAAATTCATCTTGTGACCGGTTATACCTTGGAACCCAAAGTAACTTGTGACCGGTTACAACTTGAATTCCAATATAGCTTTTGATCGGTTACACCATGATTTCCAATTTAGCTCGTGACCGACTACAACTAGTTAAGATAGGTTCTGCCTTGTCATCTTATATTGGTCATTCAAAATATATTCGATAAAGAACCTGGCCAATCATGATTTCCTTTCGATTATGAAACAAGTTCATATATGTACTTCCTTCAAACAAATGTTATAAAAAAAAAATTCCTATGGTGGAATCATTCATATATAATGCATACATAATCAAACAATTATATACATAAAATTATGTCGATGTCGTATTTACGAAGTTTAAAAGATAAGCGTTACACTTCGTAATTCAATAAATTCCTAGACACTTTGATCATAATGTCATGACCAATTCTAACCACTAGAGTATTATATATACATCTTTGCATGTTATGTATTTCAATATAATCCGACTTGAAAGATACGTTAGGAATGGAAACAAGATCAAGTCAATATTACTAACCTCAAGAGGAAGGATGATGTCTTCGTTGTAGTCGTGACTTCTTCACATTCTTCGGGTTTTCGGAGTAATACTTGTATGTCTTAACATTCCTAGTCTAACCTAAATGAAGATGACTCTATTATTTAATCAACCGACTCTGGATGAGTTTTGATACTAAAATATGACAACCAAACTTGACATTACCAACGCTTGGTGGGTTCAACCGAGCTATGCTCTAAAAATCTCCCCCTTTGTAAATTTTAGTGACAAAACTCTTATTACATATGGAGCTAAATATATTACAAGATAACTCATTCTTCATACGTTTGATTCCAAGTTTCAAAATAGATAATATATTGCAAGATAACGTATTATAGGTCTAGTTTTATTCAAAATAGACCTTATACAAGATATCGAAATAAATCAACAAATTGGTGTCTATTTTTCTGGATCAAGTATCTCAGTATATGACTTAATCCTTAGTTGTACTCTGATTGTTCACTAAGCTTTGTTCAGTGTTAAATATCATGAAGCACGTCTCGAGATACTTTTTAGCAACCACTTATTCTTTTTCAAGTTTTTCAACTTGTTCCTTCATGTCTGCAAGTTCAACTTTTGTTTCTTCAATTCCTTCCTTTAGCCAATCTTGATTTCGAACCATTGTTATGAGATTGGTTCTTAGTTCTTTAAAACCATTGATAAAGTTTACCATACTGTCAGTAGGTATCCACTTGGTTTCTTTCGGATCTTGAAAGTTGAAAGCCAAAAGAGATGACTCATCTTGTGATCCAGTAGAACTATCTGATTTGTAACCATACATGTTTTTTGATATGATATTTTTCTTCATTTCTGTATCGATTCCCAGATAGTTCTTAACCTTAAAAGCTTAGTTCTTATTAACCTTTGTAATACTTCGAGTTATTGGAGTCATGCTCAGGGATTTAAATAAAAATTAATTAGGGTTTCTCAATACAAGCAAGAGAGAATTTTTTTCTAAGAAGAAACAATTTTTGGACCGGAAATACCCAGAGACTTCTGTAAATATACAAAGAATATATTTTGTATCCTTTGTCTGAAACTCTCATGCTGTAAGTTTTATTAAAATTATTATTTTTTAAATAAACCCTAATTATGGAATAATTAATTAGACAATCCTACCCTCTTTTAGGTTGTAGCTCTCATCCAAGAGAGAAGATAAGAACCAACCAGAGGATCATTGCATGGAGTAATACCTCCCAACAGGTGGGGGTTGGGGGTTAATGTTCAAGATTATAGAAATTATTAAGAAATTTTTTATTGTTAAGATGCCTTTCCCTATTAACCAAAGAATTTAGATAATAGTTAGAATTCTTATATGAGGACTTTGGTGGTTTCTTCATGTTTTGTAAGTTGTTCCTCAAGATATGGATAGTACCATGAAGATCAAATATGATTTTGTTTATCTTTCTTAATTTATCTGTTTCTTTTGATCTGAACATTCATATTTTTCCTTACATGTTTCTGATTCGATTTAGATATAGGTTTGGGAGGAGAGTTCTTTCTCAAAAGCTGGACAATATCGATCAGAATAGAACCTTAGAGGTCTAATTCTTCTTTTACGGTGTTTATCAGTATGAACTCATTTTTACATAGAGAGCACTGAGGCATCAATCTTGTGTGCTAATTTTTCACAATCGAATTGGAGGAAATAGACGACGAACTATGCATAGAATAATTTTTGGAATTATATTGATTCTTCTCATTACATGACTTAAGATCATGAATAATAATATTAGTTCTAATTTGTTTTTTTTTCAGGATACCCAACTGACATTCCACATTATCAATCTTTTTAGTAAGTTGTTCTTTTTCCATAAAAAAGTTTGATGTTTTTTTTTAATGAAGGCATCTTTCATTGAGCGAATTTTATCTAACAAGATATCAATTTACTTTTCTGGAGTAAACTGATTACTTTGTGGAGAGATGTCAATGTTGTTAAGATCGCAAACATGATCATAATCAATGAAAGTAATATGTACAACCTTAAGAGCATGATCATCCTCTGGAAAGTAGTCTAGAGTAACCATAAAGGCTTGGGATTTCTCACGGAAATCCTCGTTAATACATATAGAGATAAGATGTACAAAACCAAGACATTTGGAGCATTGAAGAGTATCTTTATTGATTTGAACCTTACTGTCATTTTGTTTGCTAGAGTAGGAAGGCGTTTTAAGAGATCTTATTACCCGATGTCGGAGTGTTTTTTTAAACCGTTCTCAAAATAGTGACAAAATGAAATTTAAGATATTCTCATCTTCCTTTCCAAGTATTTTGGGATAAAGTGAGACCTACACATCATCAGAAGCAATAACAGAGTTACCTATTCTTAGAGTGTTTTGTCTATTTAGTAGTTCGTACGTGATCAAAGATCTTTAACTTTCCAACAAGGTTTCTTCTGGAAAGTATTGAAAGATCGTTTCTTTTACTTAATAATAGGTTCGGTAATAACCAAACTCTATATGATCACTATCAAGTAATGAGGAGTTAATGTATATGTGTATTTTACTTTATTATAATACGGAAATCAAAGTAAAAGTCATAACAAGACTTTGTTAACGAGGAAAACGCAAATGCAGAAAAACCTCGGGACCTAGTCCAGTTTTGAATACTCTCATAATTAAGCCGCTATACAAAATCTAATACCAACTTCGTATAGTTGAGACCAAGAAGACTACCCCTAGCTACTTAGTTCCCTTAGTATCCATGCGCCTTCGACTTCTAGAGTCACACACATGAATAACAAGTCATTTGGATCGTATTCCAAACAGCAAAGGAAGATTCTATTTTGTAACCACTTTGATCAATCTTGCTACAAGATTTAGATGATTCGTTGACAAAGGCTGTTATGTTTAATCTAATAAAATACTTTGCCTGGTTAGATCAATCTAACTATAACCACAGAAATAGTCAAGTATAGATTCGCAGTCAATCAATATAAATATCAAAGAGAAATATATAGAATGTCGATCTCGCACACCTAATCAGTTAGATCTATCAAAGATAAGTTGATTCTAGTTGGATCCCAGACGATCAACGTTTGTGCACACAATTCACAAGATATGAAAACTAATAAAAAATCTTATTCGTCTTCTTTTATCTTCAAAACCTGCACAACACCACTTGAATCTCTTGTGATCAATCACGCACAGAACTGAGTCTGTTAACAATGGATTATCAAAAGATGTCTTTAGATCTAATAACAGTTCTAAAGATCCCGTCGATAATCTGATCTAGTTTGAGTGAATCTAATATCAAAAGAGAAGATTCTCAAGTATTAACAAACTAGGTGCAATAAAATTTTCAACAACCGTTAGTCAATCAGATCAATCGAAAACTAACAACACTGCAATAATCTAGTTTCCCACCAACGGTACTCGTCGAGCTTCTTGATCCCACAAAAGTCTTTAAACGAGCGGTCATAAGAGATTTCACCTAATTAGGATACTTTCCTCTACGAATAGACGACTCCACCAGAAACAACAAGAAATGAAGTTTGCCTGGCTCTTAGGATAGTTTGCTAGAAATGAAAAATTAGGTATTTATAGACCAAGGATGTTTGGACACCAAGGAATTTCCAAAACCGAAAATATTCTCAAGATATGCAATGAATGGAAAAATTCGGTTTTCCTAATTCCAATTACAAGGATCAGTCACATAACACTCATGATCGGTCACACCAATTACTAGGGTCGGTCACACCAATTACAAGGATCAATCATACCATCACATGGTGATTACTTAGGATCGGTTACACCAATTATCAATACCGGTCATACAAAATCATAAGTCTCGGCATTGTGATTAGTTATACCAAGATACATAACCTGAATTAAGATTGATTCTACTAACTCACACATATTGGTCATCCAAAAATTTGCAATGAATAGCCAGACCAATATTCCTATTGATTTTGTAGTTGCAGAATAACCTACAACTACACCCTCAATAGAATTAGTAAAAACTTAAGAAGTTCTTGATGATGAATAACAATTTTCTTATTAATGTTCTCAATTGATTACAAAGAAGTATCTAAATGGAACTAGAATAGTTACAACTTTCTCTATTCTCTTTCCTAAGATATTCTCTAACACTCACTAAAAGAACCTCTCGAATTTTACATTTGAACTCCTATTTATAGTAAAATTTATACAGCTGTATATGAGTTGCGAAGTATCGCAACTCATACTCGCAAAATTACTCCATCCTCGCAAAACTTCATATTCCTCCGCGCTACTTCTATCATCGTATCATTTTTTAACTCTTTTCTCCTTTATTTATTACGATACTCGTGAACTATTATCTTGCGATATTCAGTACCTACATCTTGCCTCTTCTCATGTCAATTCTACGAAGAAGAAATGATCGTGAGAACATAACCGTTACTTTGTCTTTTAAAATTTGGACACGTCTTTTGTAACCGTTCTTTTCTAGTTATTCCCTTATATAACTCCTTTATATTCTCTTCCTTTTCTTCTTCTTATTTCCGCAACTCTATCTTCTACTCATACTCTCTATTATTGTTTTCTCTGCAATTTTTTCTTCTACTATATCTTCATGAGTTCTCCAAGGTAATTTCCTTCTATATCTGCGTATTTCATTTGTTCTCCTCTTTAATTTCTGTATAATTTGTTATCTGATTTTGGTTTATTTCAGCAAAATAACTCCTCAGATGAAATCTCAGCTAAAAAATCCAAGCCCTAATCCACGAAGAAGGAAATCTGAGAATCAAAAGGTATTTAAAATACTTTGCCTTCTTTCCTGAACAATATATTGTTGCCTCAGTTTTTAATCTACATTTTGATTCGCAGGTTGGCGAAAAACCAAACCCTGGTAAGAGATCTCGAATAACTAAACCCACACCATTAATTTTGATTGATGATTTCCTTCCTGAAGTTGATAAGGAATTTTCTTCTCCTCCTCGTGAAAATGCTTCTTCACACACTCCTGCCTCTACTCCATTACCTACCTTTCAATCTCCCATCAATGTCAATTTATCAACACTTCTTCAAGATCAACCCTCACAAAATATTTCTTCAACTTCTTCTCTTGAAAAACAACCCTCGCAAAATATTTCTTCAACTTCTTCTCTTGAAAAACCTATCTTGTCCCCAAATCCTTTGAGTGCTATTTCTCCAGACAACTTGCAGCTTGCTCTTATTCCTTCAAATTCTTCTCCTCTTCCTCAGGAAATTCGAGATGGAATTTATTCAAATTTCCGAATGTTATCTGAGGTTTTGACCAATGCTGCGAAGTATACTAATGTTCGTTCGCAATATGAGTTTTGCGAAGTTCTAAATAATTTCGTCAATCCAGACATTTCTTCTTCACGTCAATCCTTGGAAAGAGAAATTGAATTGCTTCGCCAATCTTTGAAATCTTCTCAAGCAGAATGCGAGGATCTCCGTAAAGAAAATCATCATCTTCAGAATAATTCTCTCGACTGTGCGATACTTCGCAAAAGAAATGATGAATTGAAAGGTATGATTACTATCTTCATATTTTCCCTTTTATTTACTTATATTCTTCATATGTTTGAAATATCCATTAAAACCCATTCCCCTTTATAGAATCCATCCAGAAATGTAGAAGATTGGTACTTCACCATGAGTCAGATGCAACAGAATATCGAACCAAGCATGAAAGCCTCTCAAACCAATTCTCCCATTTATCTAATCTTTACTCGTGTGCCCTTGACAACTCTGATGCTCTTTTCCAAGAGAATACTCAACTAATATATGATCGAAATTTTTTTAATGATGACATATCTCAACTTTTTTATTCCTTAAGTAAAGCTAATTTGAGAATAGAAACCTTATTAGAAGAGAACAAAACCCTATCAGAAGAGAAATGTTCATTTTTGAATACAATGATTGTTTCTTCGCAAGAATTAAAGACTCTTCAGAATAAATGTTGCGATCAAGAAAATCTTCTTTATTTGTTGAAAGGTGAACTTGAGGAATTAAAGAAGTCTTCAGATGCTGAAAGAAATTCTTTTGTTATTGAGAAGAATTCCCTTATTAATAAGAATATAGTCTTGAGTGCTAAGAAGAATCAAATTGAAGAAGGTTATTCGTCATTAAAAAGTCTTAATGCCAAACTTGCGAAGGATAAAAACTTTCTTATTTCTAAGGATCAAAAGCTTCGTTCTCGACTTAAAGGATTAGTTGGTGATGGTTTTGATAATGCGATGAATCAGATGAAGAACTGTTGTCTATCTTTAGCTCAATCTCTTGCTTCGCAAAGAGAAGGTAGTCATTAAAATTTGACTGCCTCGATATATCTTTAAATTTTGTTATACTCGCAAACTTTATCCTTTGAATTTTGTTTTATTTGCAGAATCTGAGAACAATCTTCGTAATGCGAAAGCTGAATTAGAAGCCTCTTGTTCCGAGCTTCGTAAGAAAAATGCTTTGCTTTCTACCCGCTTAATCAACTCTCGTGACCGTGCTACTCGGAGATTCAACTATCTTGCTTATTCCAAAGATATCGAAGATACCAATCATCAAAAATCTATACTTTGTGAAAGTCATTTGAAAGCTCAAGTCTTTACGAATAACATTCTCTTATCAATAGCCTTGCCTCCTGTGAAAATTACTCCTCTGAAGATATCTGACGATGAAGTTGCTCGTGAGCCTGATAGTGATTTCGATTATGAGAGTGATGATGAAGATCTTGATGATGAGAAAGAATCTATTCCTCAAGGAGATGTTCCTGTTGCATATTCTTCCAAGAATGATATCTCGCAAAAGTCGAAGGCTGCTAATGATCCTACTGATCTTAAATATCCAGCACAGAGTGTTGATGAAGCATGATAACATTCTTTTTTCAATTTATCATTGACTCTCCTGTCCTCCTTTCTTTTGAATTCCTTCCCTTAGTTACTGTTGGTTTTCTTTTTGCGAACAATTCTATTTTTTAAGAAGTACATCTGATATTTTGCGAATATGATTTATCCTTTCTTTCTGATATTTTGCGAAGATAATTTAACCTTTCTTTAATTAAATTTTCCCCATTTGATCATATGAAGAGAAATAATATATAACTCACATATAAAGCTTAGTATCTCCTTTCCCCCCTATTATTTCTCTTTAAATGATTAAACATTGTTTGAAGTATTAGAATATCTGCCTCAATTTATCTTACGAAGTTTCAACTTGTTACGATTGTAAATAAGAAATCCTCCCTTTTAAGTATAAAAATAAAATATATGAAATTTCCTTAATAAGTATACTACATATACAATACTTTTGAAGAAGTATTAGAAGTACCAAATCCGTCAAATGAAGAGATATAAGAAGTATTAGAAGTACTCAATCCACCAAATGAAGAGATATAAGAAATATTAGAAGTACTCAATTCACCAAATGAAGAAATATAAGAAGTATTAGAAGTACTCAATTCACCAACTGAAGAAATATAAGAGGTATTCAATCTGTGAATAATTACGTAACATATGATGAAGTATAATGATTATTTAACCTTCACCAAATGAAATATCCGTTAAAGAAGTATAATGAATATGAGATATTCTTGAAGAATTATAAGAAATATTCAATCTTTTGGAGAAATATTCAATATATGGAGAAGTATAAGAAGTATGTAATTCTCGTAAATTTTTACGAATATGAACTTATCTGTATTTGATTGCTATCAAAATCGCATCTTTTGTTAAGTCTTCATTAAAATTCTTCAATGATGTTGTATTCTTTGATAGGACTTCTTGTAAAAATTCTTCAATGATATTGGCATAGATGTCTTCTCTTCAAAATTTCTTGATGTATATTCTTGTAAATTTTCTTCAATGATATTGATGCAATGAATTTCATTAATTTCTGTGGTCTTATCATTCCTTCCTAAGTAAAGGTCTTATTTTGCCACCTCTTTTGTAGTAAATTTTTGTATTTGCGATAATATGACAAGTCTGAACATTCTTGCGAACATACAAATTCGTGACATTATCGTCTTGCGATGAAATCGCCGGACGTTCTTACACTTTCATGCAAAAACCCATTGATCTCATCTTAACTTCTTTGTATAGTATTTTAGCCTCTTCAGGAATTGTTGCGATAATATGACAGGCCTAAATATTCTTGCGAACGTAAAGCCCCATGACATTGCCGTCTTGCGATGAAATCGCAGGACGTCTCTACACTTTCATGTAGTGACCCATTGATCTCATCTTAACTTCTTTGTTATGTTCTGCGAGAGTTCTTTATTCTTTTTCTTTCTTTCTTTCTTTTTTTTTTTTTTTTTTTTAGAAGGCTCGCAGAACTTCATTTGTTGCACAAATATGACAAGCCTTTATGTTTTCGCAAACAAGAAGCCTCGTGACATTTGCGTCTTATAGAACGTATCATCTCCCTAATGGAGGGTGCTGCCCTTTATCTTCCCCCTGATTTCCCCTTCAAGGAAGCGTACATCGACCATACAAGGTTAGCTCTTCCCATCCGGTTCTGCCAACAACCAGCTTTTGATCGCAACCTCTTATCCTTTTTGCCTATAGGGCTTAAAGTTACGAGGTTGCACCCTATGGGGTATCTTTGGGCCAAGTGCATCATTTGCCAAGACTTGTCAAAAATGGCAGATGTGGTTCAACCTCACCCGGCACTCTTGACTCAACCGTGTACCTCGGCGCCTTGATCGTTTTCTGCACTTCTTGGGAAAGACAGTATGCCTTAGTCGCCCAACCTAAATATTCTTACACCGCATTTTATATTGCGTAATGTCGCTAGATTAGGTGAGAATCCAAGGTGTCTAACCCGGATAGGTACCCCATTATTGGGTTGTACCCCAAAATTTTTACCATGTACTAAGGGCCCTTGGTGGTATTCCGGTTACCCTTAGCCACATTATAGGTACCCCCTTAAATGACGTACTTTAGGACTTTGCCTCTTACGAAATATAGCTTCGCGAACTAGGGTGTACGCCACAAAGGTCTGCATGTATAAAATTTTCTGCGGCTCTCTTTCTTTTTTGGAGGCTGATCACAGATTGCGGTCTTTTATTCGCAAATTAATGAAAGTTTAATCGCAATATAAATTTTGAAACTCGTAACTTTTCCCAATTTCCTGCGAGCAAACAATATTCGTAAAAAATTTCATGAGTTTTATGGATAATACCTTTTCAAATATAGTCTATTCCAGGGTTTACCAAGCCTCAAACCCATGTCTCTCCCTTATGGATCCATCAGCCGATAAGCTCCGCTTCCTACAACTTCTTTAATAACATATGGTCCATCCCATTTTGGTGCTAATTTTCCCCCATTTTCTTTTTGATATGGAGGTGTTTCTCGCATGACCAAATCACCTGGTTTATACTCACGTTCAATGACTCTCTTGTTGTACTCTCGAGCTAATCGTTCCTGATAAATCTTCATATGGTGCAACACCTTTTCTATTTTTTATTCCAAATCATCCAATTCACTTAATATTACTCCCGCACTTAAATTTCTTTCCCAAGCTTCTTTCTTCGTTGTCGGAATTACAACCTCTGTGGGTAATACTGCTTCTACTCCATATGTTAGACAATAAAGAGACATTCTAGTTGCTTCTCTTCTAGTTGTATTGTATGCCCAAACTGCGCTAGGTACTTGCTCGCACCACCCTTTGAGATATCCTTCTAATTTCTTTTTGATTGTATCTGCGATTGTTTTATTTGTTGCTTCTGCTTGTCCATTAGCTTGTGGATATAACGGGGTTGACTTCCCACATTTTATCCTAAAAGCACTGAGTAACATCTCTATGTTATGCCCTTCAAATTGTTTTCCATTATCAGATACTAGTTGTGCTGGAATCCCATACCTGCAAATGAGGTTCTCAAATATGAATGTAAAAACATCTTTATCACGAATATTCTGTACTGCTTTTACTTCTGCGAGCTTCGTGAAATAATCTGTTGCAACTATCAAGTATCGCCTTTGTCCAGATTCAGGTATAAATGGTCCAATAATATCCAACCCCCATTTACCAAAAGGCCAGCAGCTTGTTGAAGAAGTTAATGTGGCCCCTGGTGCATGAATTCTTTTACCATGTCGTTGAAATTCCTTGCATCTTCGTACGAACAATTTTGCGTCTGTATGCATATAAGGCCAGTAATATCCTTGTATCTTTGTTCTATATGCTAGAGATTTTCCCCCACTATGATTGCCAGCTTCTCCTCCATGTAACATCTTCAATATCTTTTCTCCTTCTTCGCAAGTTAAGCACCTGAGAGGGGGTCCATTGAAAGACTTTCTATATAAAATTCCTTCTCGCAATTCATAATTTGTTGCACGACTCTTTAATTTATGTGCTTCTAGTCTGTTCCTGGATATTTCTCCTGTTGCGAGATATGCATGAATTTCTTTTCTGCAATCTGCGATGTTGTTTGATAACTCTCTTTCTACTTCCATCGCAACAGCTTCCTCAATTTCTTTCTCTTTGTCCACTGATGGGTGTTGAATTGTCTGTATTTGGATATTTCTTGTATTTTGATTTGTCATCATGCTTGGAATAAATGCAAAAGCATCTGCGAGAAGGTTATATTTTCTTGATATATGTCTCCATTTTAATTTTGGTATCTTCGCAGATAATTCCTCAACGAGTTTCTTGTATTTCTTCAAAGAAGATTCATTTGTGGTATATTCCCCTTTAATTTGACAAATCACTAATTGCGAATCACTTGTTATCCTTATACTTTCAAGCTTCTTTTCCATTGCGATCTTTAATGCATGCACTACAGCTTCGTACTCTGTTTCATTGTTCGTGGATGCAAATTCTAGTCTGAATGAGAATGTTGTTCTTTCTCCTTCTGGTGAAATCAACACGACTCCAATTCCATTTCCCTCACTATTGGATGATCCGTCCACTAGAATTTCCCATCTATCCGGTTCTGTTAACAAGTCTTTTGGATTTCCAAATTCTTCTTCAACATCCATCATTTCCTCTACTGCCTCATCTTCTTCCAAAGGAAATTCTGCCAAAAAATCTGCGACGACTTGTGATTTTTGTGATGATAATACTTCGTATTTTATCTTGTAATGGTTTACTTGTGCATTCCACCTTTCTATTCTTCCTGACCTTTTTGTGTTTTTCATGGTTGATTCAATTGGGACTTTGGTTACCACTTTTATCACATGTGCTTGAAAGTATATTCGTAACTTGAATGATGCATAAACCAGGGCTAAGATTAACTTCTCCATTTTAGAATAATTCTTCTATGCTGCATTAAAGGTTTTACTAATGTAGTAAATGGGCATTTCTACTCCTGCGTCTGCTCGCAACAGAACTGCACTTAGAGCATATGGAGTTGTTGCGAGGTATACCAATAATTCTTCGTTTTTCTCTGGTTTCTGTAGTATAGATGTATTTGCGAGGTATTCTTTGATTCCTTGAAAAGATTTTTCACATTCATCAGTCCACTTGAATTTTGCCCCCTTTTTAAGTATGTTAAAAAAAATGCTTGCACTTATCTGACATTCGCGAAATAAATCTTCCAAGTGAAGCCAAGAGTCCATTTAGATTTTGTACTTCTTTTACCGTTGTAGGTGTTGGCATGTCACGAACTGCTTGGACCTTTTATGGATCAACTTGTATTCCCTCCTTTGATACTATGTATCCCAAGAACTTTCCAGATGAAACCCCAATTATACATTTCTCAGGATTTAATTTGATGTTGAACTTTCTCATTTGCTCAAATATTTCCTTCAAATCTTGCACATGGTCTTTAGCTTCCTTGATTTTTATCAACATATCATCTACATATACCTCCAAAGTTTTATGTATCCACTTCGCGAACACTTTTTCAACCATACGTTGATATGTAGCACCCGCATTCCGCAAACCAAATGGCATCTTCACATAACAATACAAACCCCTTGGAGCAAAAAAGGCAGTATGTTCTTGATCTTCTTCTACGAGTGATATTTGATTATACCCTTTATATCCATCAAGTGAAGTGACTCTATCGTGACCTGCAGCTGATTCCACCATTTGTGGTATATCTGGTAATGGAAAACTGTCTTTGGGACATGCCTTGTTTAGATCAGTGAAATCTATGCAAATTCTTATTCCTTTATTCTTTTTCGGAACAATGACCATATTCGCAATCCATTCTGGATATTTTGCTTCCCTTATGATCCTTGCATCCAACATATTTTGTAATTCTTCTTCTATCTGTACATGATAATTTTGTGATATCTTCCTTATTCTTTGTTTGAATGGTCTTACATTTTTATCTATGTTCAATCTATGACACGCCACTGATGGATCAATTCCTGGTATCTCATCTACACTTCCTGCGAAGATATCTTTATATTCTAGCAAAAGATCAATAGTTCTTTTTTCTTCTTCTTCATCCATCTTAGTTCCAATTCGCAAGAATAAAGGCTCCTCTTTACTTCCAATATTTATTTCTTTAGTTGGTTCAGATGCAACATAGCTTGGACTTTGCTCCCCCATAGGTGTTGGTTCTTTGATTATTTTTGCTGGTTCCCCTTCTTTTTCTGGAATTTCATTTGGTATACCTCTCCCTTCCTTTGCTCTTATTGTATACACTTGAAATTCTTCTTCCTTTTTTGTTTCCTTCGCAAGTTTCCTACGAAGCTGTTTCTTTCTTGCTCTTCCTCCGCATTGCGTTACTTCAACTTGATAACAAAATTTTGCACTATCAAGATCTCCTTTTATTTCTTGTATTCCATTTGGTGTAGGAAATTTGATTTTCTGATGTAATGTTGAAGCAACAGCTTTGATCGCATGAATCCACGGCCTTCCTATCAGCATGTTATATGGAGATTCCATATCTATCACACACAAGATTACATGTGTTTCAATTTTTCCTAATAATATTCGTAACGCGATTTCTCCTTTAGATTTTGTTGTAGATTTTCCTAAACCATGAATAAGACATTTTGAATTTGTGATTTCTTCATCTTTAATTCCCATCCCCTTAAGTGCATGATAGAATATGATATTAACAGAACTCCCTGTATCAACCAAAATTCGGTTTAATTTCTATTTTTCTACAGCTTTCTTATCTTCTAGCATGATTGGCAATGTGATCACCAATGGTGAAGTGTGGTTCAAGTTTTCATTTGGAATTTCTGCTACTGAAAATGTGATTTTCTGCTTTTCCCATTCTTCTAAAGTTGTTATCTTTTCTTCCTCCATGATCTTTCTTCCTCTACAATCTCGCTTGTATATTTTTCCCTTCATATTACTATGAAATTCATCAATCATTGTCTTTGTGATCATATTACATTCTTCTTTTTTGCAATCTCCATCTACTGACTTCATCTGAACTTCAAATTTTCCACAATTCCCTCAAATTTAGGCTACCACAATTCTCAAGTCCCTGTTTTTAGCGCCAATTATGTAGTTGCAGAATAACCTACAACTACACCCTCAATAGAATTAGTAAAAACTCAAGAAGTTCTTGATGATGAATAACAATTTTCTTATTATTGTTCTTAATTGATTACAAAGAAGTATCTAAATGGAACTAGAATAGTTACAACTTTCTCTATTCTCTTTCCTAAGATATTCTCTAACACTCACTAAAAGAACCTCTCGAATTTTACATTTGAACTCCTATTTATAGTAAAATTTATACAGCTGTATATGAGTTGCGAAGTATCGCAACTCATACTCGCAAAATTACTCCATCCTCGCAAAACTTCATATTCCTCCGCGCTACTTCTATCATCGTATCATTTTTTAACTCTTTTCTCCTTTATTTATTACGATACTCGTGAACTATTATCTTGCGATATTCAGTACCTACAGAGTTCCCTTTCCATTCACGAAATAAGTTCATGAATGTACTTCCTTTAAGCAAATGTAAAACATTGTTTCCAAGGATGAAATCTTCACCACAACCCATTCACATAATCATAACACTATATACAAGATTATGTCGATATCATATCTACGAAGTTCAAAAGATAAGAGTTATACTTCATAGTCTAATTCCTTAATATTATGATCATACTATTATGATCCTATAACATCACTTGAGTATTATGCAATATATATAGAATATGCAGCTTCGCAATTATGTTTTTCAATATAGCACGACTTGAAAGGTACGTTAGGAATGAAACATTTCAAGTCAATATTACTAACCTCAAGAGGAAGGATGATGTCGTCGTTGTAGTTCGTTACTTCTTCACATTCTTCGGAGTAATACTTGTATGTCTCATCATTCCTAGACTTTATAGTCTAACCTAAATGAAATTGACTATAGTATTTTAATCAAGCGACTCTAGATGAGTTTTGATACTAAAATATGACAACCAAACTTGACATACCAGCGCTTGGTGAGTTCAACAGAGCTATGCTCTAACAATCTCTCCATTTGTCAATTTTAGTGACAAAACTCTTATTACATATGGAGCTAAAAGAGTTACAAAATAACTCATTCTTCATATGCTTGATTCCAAGTTTCAACATCACCTGCATATATCTAATCAATAAATGTCATCGTTGACATTTGAATAACAAAAGTTTTTACTCCTCCTAAAGGTAAGCTAGGTAAATATTAAATCCGAACATCTCTGTTATTCCCCCTTTGTAGTAAGAATTACTACACAACAATATGATATGTTTCTCCCCCTTAGTCAATGCTTTACTCTTTCGTTAGATATAATGTTTAAGCACAATTGTCCTTTCCCAATGATTCAAAATCACTTGTTTACTCCATGTATGACAATGGTTGGGGAAAATAAAGGACAAACCGAAAGGATCTTACTAAATCACTTGTAGTTTTTTTAAGCACAATTTTCCTTTCCATTTTTGTCACAAAATGACAAAGGTTTGAGGAAATAAAGGACAAACCGAAAGGATCTTACAAATTTAAAAGACTTGTAAACAACCTATAAGAGTTAAGAACGAAGGTTTCACATACTACTTTACATAACCAATATTAAAATCGAAACTACAAAGTAATTTAGTTTCAATATGTTATCAAGTAAACAATGGCCTGAAGCAATTTTACCTATAATCCAACAATTTGACTAAGATACTCAATTCCCTCGTTGGACCGATTGCATATGCACAATCGCTTATTTCTTATTTCGATAAGACCAAAATAAAGATCAGAGTTAACTTTATTTCTCTCATCAGGCTCTAATTATTCATACAATAACTTAGACCTTTCCCTATAGACAATACAAACACTAGGTTAGTTAACTAATTTTTCTTGTCAAGGCATTCGATTATACTTGAATAACCGAATCCTTCAATTTGATAAGTATAACTACGATCATAATTAACTTAGTTTCTCTTATCTGAAATCAGTTGGACTAAACAAATGATCCCATATTTTGTTAAGCCTTAAACAATACATACAAACCAAAATAAATTGACTTGCACAATTATTTTCTTAACCGGAAGCAATTGAAACAAACATATATATTATAGCACCGCAATTGCACTGAATTTCGTTAAGCAAAAACACTTGATACCCAACAATAAAGAAGATACCAAACAATAAGCCAAATAAATTGACACAATTTTTCTTAACTGGAAACAATTGAATCATAAGCACATTCATACAAAATATAATGGAACATATCAATTGTACCGAAATTTTGTTAAGAAAAATAAAAATATATGCAACATAAACATGCTTTTCTTAAATAGAAAAACGATTAACTAACAAATTTTTTACCTCGATTTTCGCAGCCTCTTCTCCTCAGAAAGATATATCATTAAGCGCAAGTTCAAATAAGAACTCTCCCCTAGTGTGTTGTCATCATGTTGCAAGAACAACAACAAAAGAAACCTTTACCAGAGAAAGGTTGAATCAGTTTTAACTAGTACGTGCCAATAGAAAAATTTGAAAACTCGAAACACATATGTTATGCTAAACACAACTCATGAAAACACAAATTGGTTCAACATATTCTGAATTTTTACATATGAGTTTTAATCGGAACACCTTATGATCCTTTGATAAATCCTACCAACATGGGCTAGAACTTAATCCCGCTAAATCAAAAAGCTACACAAATCATAAGGGTTACTCATATGAGATCGAATATTAAGGTTAATAAAAGCCGAAAGAAAACATCTCATAAACCGAACACACATATCAAAATAATAATTTTATTCATAAATAATTGATAGTTTTATTCAAAATAGACCTTATACAATAATTTAAGTAAATCAAAACATTGATGTCTATTTTCTTCAATCGTGAGTCATGTGGACGTCACTTTCGCATTCTGATTCAAATTCTTCCGAGCACTTTCCTTTCTAATAGAGAGTTTGTTCACCTTGAACAATTGTGATTGAAGATCAGCAAGTACTTCTTTTGAAATCTTTAACATTAGTTCATGATATGCCTAATACAACTTATAACAGTAAGAATCTGTTTTCTTAGAGAATCTTGAAGATTACCAGGTTGTAGTGCATCTTGATTTTCAGTCATGACCGATGTACATAGTGCCAAATCATCAAGAGATAAAAATTATTTCATCGGTTTATCCATTGATGTTAAGATAGTCTTCTTTCGGACAAGAAGAACATATAATAAAAGACAGGAGAAAATCAAGGAGCGATATATTTTGGTTTATGGAAACCGAATATATTTATCCCAAAAACAGTAAAAAATATCGATCATAAGATTATTGGTACCTACTAAAAGAACAAACTTATAAATTCTGCCCAAGTTTATGCCTCCTCACAAATAAGATTTCGGGCAACAAGTGAGGATGCAATTTTAAACACAATCAGTATGTGTTGAGGTGAGGGTTAATCTCACCATAAGTAACAAAAACATATTTAAGATGAGTTATGAACACAATAGGTTGTGCTCTTTCATGTTATTTCTTTATCTTGTAATTACAAGAGTCTGCAACTTCTTTTCCAGATCTAATAAACTCGTAAGCCTTCAATAAATTTATTTTCTTACAAAGTGCCTTAATGAATTTATTATTTTTTTGGAGATTCCAAGAGAAGTTTACAGAGTGGTTGTCTCCACACAAAGAACTTATCATATTATCAGAATATGTTGAAAAAGAATTTCCATTTCCTTTGTTAACTTCTGATAAGGTTGGTTGATTAGGAACATTTTTGTCAACCAGTTTTTTTGTTTTTCAGACTTTGCCTCTTGAGTTTTATCTAACAAGGATTTTATAAGGTTATGAAGTTCCCTTCTTAACCTTAGATTTTCCTTAGTTTTCAACTCAAGTTTTTCTGAACAGTTCTTTAGGAGTTGATTAGACTCACTAGACAGATCATTGTTAGTTTTGGCAAAAAGTGCATTGCAACTTGATTTTTCTTCATAGGGATTCTCCTCAGGAATATCATACAGGGTAGTGAAATAAGCTTTGTTGCACTTCTGAGCCTTTTTGCTAGATTTGTTTTTGGCCATATATCCAAATCTATGGTACTTGAAACATTGGATTTCTCCATCATCTTTTTCATGACAAAAAGATAATGCATCACGAGTTTCTTTATCTTTCAATAAAACATCCTTAACCCGTTGTGTTAGGAGTACAATTGTTGAGTCAAGCTCTTTTTCAACAAGTGTTTTATCCTCTTGACAACGTACCTCATCCCAATTTATACTTATTTCTTTAGAAGATTAATTGGTATCAATTGCTGTATTAAATCCAACATTTATGTTCTTC
This sequence comes from Papaver bracteatum, assembly GCA_023529315.1. Taxonomy (NCBI): domain Eukaryota; kingdom Viridiplantae; phylum Streptophyta; class Magnoliopsida; order Ranunculales; family Papaveraceae; genus Papaver; species Papaver bracteatum. Next base: position 4,147,899 of record JAJJWX010000603.1, read on the forward strand.
AGCAGAATTTCTTTATCAAATATCTTTAACTTTCCTACAAGAGAGTTTTGAGAAAGTATAGAATGATCATTGGCTTCTATTATGGCATGTTTATTAGACTCGTATCTGGATGGTAACTATCTAATAATCTTGCATACTATTTATTTTTCAAGTATATTCCTTCCAAGCGAGAAAGAAACATTGAAAATCTCAGAAAGTTTAGAGTTAAACTCCTCTAAGGTATCGTTATCATCCATTCTAATGAATTCCCATTCAGAAGAAAGAGATTGAAGATGATCTTCTCTTTCTGAATCATTACCTTCAAATACAACCTCAAGAATATCCCATGATTCCTTAGAAGTTTCACATGACAAGACATGATGTAAAACATCATGACTCACTACATGTATTATTGTAGGATCATAATATTGCCACAGCAATATTCTTGCGAAAGTTTATTAACAACATTTCTGCGAGCCTCTCAACAACACTCTGCTAGTGTCGCAGAATAAATCAAAGAATGACGTAGTGGATGACGGTAGTAAAAACACGAGAAGAGCATGACGATCCTGCGAAGATTACATCATCTGCGAGAATTAGCCTTACAACTGCCGCGAGAGCACCGTGAGCCAGATATGAAATTAAAGGAAAACTTAGCTGTCATCCACTATGTGCTTACCCTATATAAAGAGAACCAATAGATTCAGAAAGGGGGAGATCATTTTTTGAGTGTTGAGAAAGTCTTGAGGAGAGAGAAAGTTCTTGTGAGAGGTTGTATTCTTGATTTCTTCCATTTCTTGTAACATTTCTAAGAATTAATCAATAAAAGTGTTGTTCTTAATCTTCAAATATGTGTTGATTGTGGTGAATTCTTGTATGGGGTGTAGTGTGGGTATTCCTGCAACTACATTTTTGGCGCCCGAAACAGGGATGAATTGATGATTATTTGAAGAAAAAGGTAAAAAATTGACTTTGTGATTGGGAGGAATTTGGAATAATTAGTGAAGGATTTTACGCAATTTTCAACAGTTTACTGAGATTAATGGCTAGAAGAAGAAGAAACACATCAGAACAACCAACAACTATAAGAAGGAGTAGGAGAATTGCTGGAGAAGAGACAAATGAAATAGGAGAATCTTCAAGATTGAGAACAAGGAGCAACAGAAAAAGGAATAATGGAGAAAATCAAATTCAACAACCAAATCAGCAAACATCAATACAAGATAGAACTGTGGATTATGACAGAGTGAGCGTGCATACTTGGCGATCGGATTCAATGGAAGAAGCAGAAAATCGACAATTAAGAAATAAAAGACGAGAAGAAAGAGATCGAGAAGTGGTTGAAGGATTAATTCAAGGAGATGGAGAAAATAAAGTAGTATAGGATTTAAGACAAAGAATACAGGAGGAAAGGAGATTAAAAGCGGAAGAACGTGCGAATTTAACAAGACAAAATCACGAGTTAAGAATGGAGAATTTGAGATTGCAAAATAGGAGATCAAGAAGTACCGTAAGATCAAGTTCAAGATCATTCAGAGAAGAACCAAGGAGAAATTCCCCTATGAGACATGTTGGAGAAAATATCCGAGAGGAAATGCAAAATCCAAATGAAGAGCAGCATCATGGAGAAGAAGAGATAATTAATGATCGCTACATTCCGCGTGGAGAAACTTTGAATGGTAGACGTGATAATATGAATCAAGAGGGTGGAAATAACCAAGATGGTGAAGAAAATCGTGAAGAAAGGAGAAGAATATTACATTAGCGAGAAATTCAAAGAAACCGAAGAATAATTGAGGAAGAAATTGAGAGACATTATGCTGAACAAGCACGTCTAGCCTGCGAAAGAGAAAGATTGAGAGCGGAAGTGGAGGAACAAGAGTTTTATGAAGCAATACGGCCGAATAATTATGACAATCGAGAAAGGAGACGCACACAAAATTTCCACAATGGTAATATCAATAAGGAATATGATAGAATACAAAGGAGAATATAAAGACAGCGAAGAGAAACGATGAGAAATGAAGAAGATCGTAGAGAAGAAAATAGAAGGCGTAATCAACTGCGAATTCAAGAAGGAGGTGGATAGGAAAATTGAAGAAGAAGACAGAATGAAGATGCAGAAGAAGATGCACAAAATCTCGCTAGGCGAGAAAGACATGAACGCAGGAGAAGGGAAGCTGCACTGAAAAGACCAATCGATCAAAATTCAGCTGAGAATGAAAAAATCTTAAGAGAGCTAGAAAAAATGAGGGGAATGTTAAATAACAGAAGAGAAGGAGGTAGAAGGCAACTTAATGAATCCATTAAAGAAGCTACGAGAACTCCATTCATTCAAGAAGTACAATTAGGAGGAATACCCCCAAAATGCAATTTACCAACATTAACCAGTATCTTCGATGGGACTACTTGTGTTGTTCAACATGTCAAGGATTATGTTAGGTGTATGCTACAGTGGGAAAACCGTGATGTTGTATTGTGCAAATATTTTGCATCTAGCTTAACTGGCGAGGCGTTAAAATGGTTCGAAGGTTTACCTAAAAACACTATAACTTCTTTCGACCATCTGCAAGCTACATTTTTGGGAGCATATATAAGAAACAATTCTTCGCGGCCTGGTATTGAAGACGTATTTGGGTTAAAACATAGGATTGGCGAGAGTTTTAAATATCTAACCATAAGATGGAAGATAATGTACAGTGAGATGGCAGGAAGGGTGGATGAGAGATACCTTATTTTATCTTTCATTAATGCAATGTTCGCAACCAATCTGTTGTACATACAAATTTTCAGAATCAAAAATACAATAACCATGACGGAGCTGCGAGAATTACAAGAAGAATACATTGCATTGGAGGAGAAACAAAATGATTTGGAATCATATCCCATCGCAAACACCAGTTTAGTTGCAGCAAACGCAAGTCTGCTTCCCAGGTTAATAAATACAGTAGCGAGCACTTCGCAGGTGAAGCAAGAAAAAAATATGAGTGATAATCTACAGAAATTAGTAGCTATGGGAAGCAGAGACCAAGAAGAGTTCAAATGAGAAAGAAATTTTTTCAGTAGATGTGGAAATAATAAGATTCAAAGACTCGATCGGCCACAAGAGACTTATGGTGGTCAGAAGAAAAATCATTATAGAGGGAAAGGAAGTCAGAAGATAATATGGTAAGAAATTAAGATGCCACCTCTAAATGCTAGCTTAGAGAAAATTTGGGAGGCTGTAATTCTAATGGAAGACATACCCGTACCATGGAATATGGTAAAAGAGCCACACCCAAATAATCGAAGTTCAGAATTTTGCACTTATAGTTTCATGGTCACTCGATAAATGAATGCAGTAATGTAAAAAGAATCATTTTGAAAATGATAGATCAAGGAAAATTAAATCATTTTTTGATAAGACATCCACAACATCAGCAATTGCCTCCATCTCCTGAAATTCGCAGAGTAAATACAACTAAGGAGGCAGAAACGTTTGTAATAGAAGTTGGAGCAAAGGCAAAGAATCTGTTCTGTAACTCTATCATACATTCGTACAAAACTATAGAGGATTTCCACGACAATGTTCTAAGCAGAGTTTTCGCGAGAGATGCAGATGGAAGAGAGATAATGAACATTGTGAAAGCTTCGCCATTATAATAATGGCAAAAGCAGACTATTTCTTTCACTGCGCAAGAAGTACCTGAACCTTGCGAGATGCATGACAACCCACTGGTGGTAAGATTAGAAATAAATCCAAAACAAATGGAAGAAGAAGATGAAGAAAATGATGATGATGATGTTGAAGATTCTTGGGCTATTAACAGAGTTCTAATTGACACTGGAAGCTCAGTGGATATCTTATTTTATCATACTTACAAGACCATGGGAGGAAGAGACGAAGATCTGATACCATCAACCTATAAGATCTATGGTTTTAACGGTACTTCCAACAAGACCAAAGGGGAAATTACAATGCGAATTCCATTGAAGGGGATATCTTCTAAGATTCTATTATGCGTTATTGATGTTGAATCACCTTACAATGCCTTGATTGTCCGACCTTGCCTACATGGTATATTAGGTGTAGCGTTAAATTTCCACCAGTGTATTAAGTTTCCTCATCCTAATGGTGTTGGAATTATAAAGGGAGACTGGGTTGATGGAAAAAAGTGCTACGAAATTGATATGGAATCTTGCGAGGAAAGGTATGCGAAGAAAATAAACTGGAAACATAACATCAGACATAAGCAAAGAGGTGATAAGTTGATGGTTGATACAATAGAGCGGCGAGAAGAAGGAATATTGCTAAATCAGTATGAGATGCAACCAATAGATGGCGAGCGTCTCGCAGATGGAGAAAATGTAGCAATGCGCAACAAAAAAGCATAAGCAGAAGATATTAAGTAGAAAAGGTAAAATTTCTAAAGTAAGAAATACAAGAGATGTATGAATGATTTGTTGAAGAAAAAATCTACAAAAAATATTTGCTTTTATTCAATGAAGAAGATGAAATTGAAAAATTATACAAGAGCTGGCAATATTCACAAGAGATATAAGAGTGGGACGAACCTTTATGGCGTACACCCTATTTCGCGGATAAAATTTCATAAGAGGCAAATGTAAGACCTAAAGTACGTCATATAAGGGGGTATCTATTTGCATGGCTCAGGGATAAGGTTATATCGCTGCTGGAACCTGAGTCATGGAGAAGTGGGGTCCATCTCTATGAGAGATACCTATCCAGGAGAGGTACCTTGAATTTCCAACTATATAAGGTTATACCCTGGTTGGATGACCCAGGGTCTCTCCTAAGGAGTGCAGAGTATGACCAAGGCGCCGAGGTACACGGTTGATCCAAGGGTGCCCGGGGCGTACGAAACTACCCTGGCCATTCTTGGAAATTCTTGTCTACGATGCACTCGGCCCGAAGAAAACCCCACTTATGGTAACTATAAGCCATATAGGCATAAAGGATAAGAGGCTACGAAAACAACTGGTTGTTGTTAAGACCGAATGGGAGGAACTAGTCTTGTATGGCCGATGTACGCCTACTTGAAGGGGAAACCAGGGGGAAGATAAGGGAGGCACCCTCCATTAGGGAGCTGATAAGTGTCTTAAGAATACAACTATACAGAGGCAAAAAGCCATAAGAAAAAAGATAAGATGAAACCAATGGGTTTTTACATGAAAATGTAAAGACGTCCTGCGGTTTCATCGCAAGACGGTAATGTCACGGGGCTTTGTTTTCGCAAGAAAACTTAGGTCTATCATATTGTCGCAGAGAAATTGACAAAGCATGGATAAGGCAAGATCAATGGGTTTTTACATGCAAGTGTAAGGACGTCCTGCGATTTTGTCGCCATAGACATAATGTGGCTAAATAAGACCTTTAACTAGGAAGGCAAAGTAAGACTACAAGAGATCATGAGATTATACAGATATGGCCTGCGACATTTACCCAGATATCATAAAATTATAAAGATATGATCTGCGAAATTTACGCAGAAACTGAGGCAACAAATTACAAACAGATCTTATTCAAAATTGATCTGCTCAATTTTTCATATTGCAGATGAATAACAGAGGCAAGTATGAGAATGAACAGAATGATAGAATTATTACTCATCTTTATATGACAGATTTACGCAGATAGTTAAAAATTAATAAGCATATTGATTAACCATATTGGAAAAAGGAATTGTTTTCTAATGTATGCATATAGAAAAAAAAAAATCTATATATCGAGAAACTTGAGAAGTTGGAGAAATTCGCAGAGCAATATGTTACAAGGAGATCAAGATAAATGTACAAATATTCCAAAGAGATTTCAAGAAAAGATAAAGCTATTTAGGTTCTTCATCATCTTCGCCAGAGTTCCTCCCTTCATCTTCATCTTCATTATGCTCTTTATTTTCTTCAGATTCTTCAGCTTCGCTATCAGAGATGATGAGGTTAGGGACGTTCTTTGTGGCTTGTTTCGAGAGATAAGGATATGTAGAATGGGGAATTTTATGATCATCACATACCATTTTAATAGAATCATTGCGAACACTAACAAGAGTATTGCTAATATTCTCCAGCATAATCTGATGTTGCTTTTTGAATTTAGAGCATTTCTCGTTGCGAGAAGACAGAAGTTCTGCGAGTTGACCTTTTTATTCTTCCAGTTCTCCAATCCTTTGGCGAAGATTCTTTTCAGATGATGCGAACAGATGATAACAAATTAATAAAATAGTGGAGATTTAGTTAGAAAATGTATTAGTGGAAAAACAAGAGTAACAACCTTCTCTTTCAGCGATCATATCTTTAATTAAGGCAGAATGATCAGCTTGAAGGCTAATATCTACACCTAAGTTATTTCAGGCGTTATCAAGAACCTTTGCATCCCAAGGAATCTCATCATCGTTACTAATAAGAAGGAGGGAGCGAACTTGGTTTTCTCTTTCAACAATATCTCTATTCTCGCAGATAAGTCTATCTCTTTCAACTTGAACTTCAAGAAGAGTTTTATGGAAATACGTTAAAGATTGAGCTCCTTGCCTAGAGATGCGATCTCTTTCATCCATGAGATCACTTTTTTGGGCTCTTAGAATCTTGATTTCATCTTTAGAGTTAAGATAGTGACGCTTGGATGTATTAGCCGCTTTCAAACTAGATCTGTGGTCAATTACTAAGATATGGAATTTGGATCTAAGTTCATCTATGAAAAGGGATTTAATCTTGTCATTTGAATAATTTTTTACCATTCCTGATCAAAACCCTAAAGCCGAACTTTCCATTAAATTATTTTCTGATCATCCTTGTTCTCGCGAGAAGATTATAGTTTCACTAGGTCATCTTGAAGCTGGCCTTCCCATTCCTCTTTATGACCCTAAACTTCCTTTATTCTTCGAAATTCTTTCTCACGCAAATTTCTCGCGGGCTATGTATCAGTTGATGCTTGAGTTTGCTACTCGCGGTGCTGGTAAAGAATCTCTTTACCTTCCTTCTGCGAAGAATCCTAAATTTAAAGATGTTCCAATTATTCCTGCGAAGTATACTGTAGAGAATTCCTTTGCGAATTATGATATAATCTCCATGAGGAAAGATAGCACTTGTTGGGGTGACCGCTTACAAAAGAAGGATGACATTGTTGAGGATAAAGTTCTTATGTTAGATATTGAATGGAATCCGGGTAATAACCAAGGTCCGCGCCATTCTAGTGATAATAAATGGTGTATTTTCCCACTATTTCTAGAGGGTCCCTATATTTGTGGTTCTTATGCTTTTTCTACGAATCTCGCAGAATACCAGCCATGGGTGTTTAATTGGCCTGAAAGGAATAAATAATTTCTTTTGTAGTTACTCGAAGGCGATGAGATTTTTATGGCCAGGAGGAGGCATCCTTAGTATGGGAATGAATAAAAGATCGAAAGAAAAGGAAAGAAATTACAACAGTAGCGGATGCGGAAATTGCGGAAGAACAGTAAAATTGCAGAGAGAAAGAAGAAGAAAGTAAAAAGAAGAGAAGAGAGGACTAAAGAAGATATATATAGGGGATAAGAAATTTTGAGAAGGTAAATGCATTAAATGCGAAGAGACGTGAACGGTTGAAGCGCAGCGGTTAAAAAAGACGTGTCAAAAATTGAATGGAAGAAAAGATACGTGTAATAAAGCTGGCGAAGAATACAGAAACGTGTCAGAACAGAAGAATGCAAAAAGACAAACAACTGTGGCATTTTAAAAGGATTCAATTCTCATGATCTTTTCTCCTTCGCAGAAAATACATGAGAAGAGGAAAGATGTAGGATCATAATATTGCCACAGCAATATTCTTGCGAAATTTTATTAACAACATTTCTGCGAGCCTCTCAACAACACTCTGCGAGTGTCGCAGAATAACTCAAAGAATGACGTAGCGGATGACGGTAGTAAAAACACGAGAAGAGCATGACGATCCTGCGAAGATTACATCATCTGCGAGAATTAGCCTTACAACTTCCGCGAGAGCACCGCGAGCCAGATCCGAAATTAAAGGACAACTTAGCTGTCATCCACTATGTGCTTACCTTATATAAAGAGAACCAATAGATTCAGAATGGGAGAGATCATTTTTTGAGTGTTGAGAAAGTCTTGAGGAGATAGAAAGTTCTTGTGAGAGGTTGTATTCTTGATTTTTTCCATTTCTTGTAACATTTCTAAGAATTAATCAATAAAAGTGTTGTTCTTAATCTTCAAATATGTGTTGATTGTGGTGAATTCTTGTATGGGGTGTAGTGTGGGAATTCCTGCAACTACAATTATGGCATTTAAACCATCAAAATTCTGATTGGAAAGAGCTCTTTCTTCATAAGTATAGAACACCAAGCGTTTAAACTCAGTTTCCAAATATTCCACTTTTGGTCGTTCATATCCTTCTTCGATTAATATCCAAGTATTAAAATATCGGGATTGAAGAAAATATCTCATAGAAGATTGCCACAATGGGTAATTGATCCCATTAAATCTTGATGGTACGTTAACTAAATCAACCATTATATTCAATTCTTATAGGTTGGATCGCACCAAACACAGACTGTTATATATTTTCGTGTTTTCCTGCTCTGATACAAATTAAAAAGACGAGGGTACCCAAATTGTAGGACCAGAATATCGCTACAACACTATTTCTGCGATATTAACAACACTTTTGCGAGCGTCACAGAAGATCCTTTAACGACATTTCGCGAGCGTCACAGAAGAATCCAAAAGAAGCTGACGATAGAAGAAATACAAAGAGAGTATGTTTATCCCGCGATGGTTATCGATTTTGCGAGAGAGAATATTATAGCAATCGCGATAAGATCGCAAAGTATATTCAAAAAAGGAGGAAAACTTAGCTGTCATCCACTATGTAAAACCCTATATAAAGGGTTCGTTAGGTTCAGAAAAGGGGGATGTCTTTTAGAGAGTTGATAAGATTTTGAGGAGAGAGAAACTCTAGAAAGAAATTTGTACTTCTGAGTTCTTATGTCTTTTATAAAGAATTAAAAAGTTAAAATAATAAAAAAGTGTCGTAATTCATTCTCAAACATAATTCAATTTCTGTAGATTCTTATCAGGGGTGTAGTGTAGGAATTCCTGCAACTACATTTTGGTGCCCAGAAACAGAGAGAATCAAGCTAAGAAATCTCTAATTACAACTTGAAGATTTAAAAAAATTGTTAGAGTTGAAGAAATGGCTAGAAGAAGAAGAAATACATCAGAACCACCGACAACTGTGAGGAGAAGTAAAAGACTTGCAGGTGAGGGAACAAGTGAATTGGAAGAATCTTTAAGGATAAGATCAGGAAGAAATAGAATAAGAAATGAAGCGGAAAGTTCAATTCAACAGCCGAATCAACAAACAAAAACACGAGATAGGAATGTGGATTATGATAGAATGAGTGTGTATACTTAGAAGTCGGATTCGATGGAAGAAGCAGAAAATCGACAATTAAGAAATGAAGAAGAAGGAGAAAGAAATCAAGAAATGGTTGGAGGATTAAATCATGAAGGTCGTAAAAATGAAATAGTAGATGATTTGAGACAAAGAATACAGGAAGAAAGGAGATTAGAGGCAGAAGAGCGTGCGAATTTAACAAGACAAAATTATGAGCTAAGAATGGAGAATTTGAGGTTACAAAGAAGGAGGTCAAGAAGTACTGTTAGATCAAATTCAAGATCATTCTGAGAAGAACCAAGGCAAAATTCCCCAATGAGAAATGTTAGAGAAGAAGTACAAAATTTAAATGGAGAACAACGTCATAGAGAAGAAGAAATAATTGGAGATCGCTATAATCCGCATGGAGAAGCATTGGATAATAGACGTAACAATAGAAATCAAGGAGGAAGAAACAACCAAAATGAAGAAGAATATCCAGAAGAAGGTAGGAGGATATTACATGGGCAAGAGAATCAGAGGAATCAAAGAATAATTGAAGAAGAAATTGAGAGACATTACACCGAACAAGCACACCTGGATTGCGAGAGGGAAAAATTAAGGGCAGAAGTAGAAGAACAAGAATTCTGAGAGGCAGTACGACAAAATAACCATGAAAATCGAGAAAGGAGACATGCACAAAATTGCTACAATGATAATATTCAGGAGGAATATGATAGAATACAGAGGAGATTAGATAGGCAACGAAGAGAAATGAGGAGGAATGAAGAAATCCGCAGAGAAGAAAGTAGACAGCTGCGATTTCAAGAGGAGGGTGAAAGAGAAAATCGCAGAGAAAGACAGGACGACAATGAAGAATAAGACACACAAAATCTCGCAAGACAAGAAAGGCAAGAACACAGAAGAAGGGAAGCTGCATTAAAAAGGCAAATGGAGCAAAATTCAACTGAGAATGGGCAAATATTGAGAGAATTAGCAGAAATGCGAGGAATGATAAGCAATAGAAGAGAAGGAGGAAGAAGGCAGCTCGATGAAGCTATTGAAGAAGCTTCGAGAACTCCATTTACTCAAGAAATACAATTAAGAGGAATACCTCCAAAACGCAACTTACCAGCATTAACCAGCATCTTTGATGGGACTACTTGTGTTGTTCAACACGTCAAGGCTTATGTTAGATGTATGCTACAATGGTAAAACCATGATGTTGTACTATGTAAATATTTTGCGTCTAGCTTAACTGGCGAGGCATTAAAATGGTTCGAGGGATTGCCAAAAAACACCATAACTTCTTTTGATCATTTACAAGCTACATTTCTAGGAGCTTACATTAGAAACAATTCATCGCGACCAAGTATTGAAGATGTGTTTGGGTTAAAACAGAGGGTTGGCGAGAGTTTGAAACATTTAACCATAAGATGGAAGACAATGTGCAGTGAGATGGCAGGAAGAGTTGACGAGAGATATCTTATCTTGTCTTTTATCAATGCAATGTTCGCGACCAATCTACTGTACATACAAATTTTCAGAATCAAGAATACAATCACTATGACTGAACTACGAGAACTACAAGAAGAATACATTGCTTTGGAGGAGAAACAAAATGAGATGGAATCATATCCCATCGCGAACACCAATTCCGTAGAAGCAAATGGGAGTTTACTTCCTAAAATGATAAACAATGTGGCGAGCAGCTCGCAAGTGCAACAAGAGAAAGTAGAAACTGACAACCAGCAGAAATTGGTAGCTATGGGCAGTAGAGATCAAGAAGAGTATGAAAGGGATAAGAATTACTACAATCGCGGTGGAAATAATAAGTTTAAAAGTCTTGATCAGCCGCAAGAAACTTATGGTGGACAGTGGCAAAATAATTTCAGAAGTCAAGGGAATCAGAAGATCATATGGGAAGAAATTAAGATGCCTCCTCTCAATGCTAGTATAGAAAAAAATTTGGGAAGCTATCATTTTAATGGAAAATATACCATCTCCATGGAACATGGGAAAAGAACCACATCCTAATAATCGCAGTCAAGAATTTTGTCCTTACCATCATTTTCATGGCCACACAGTAAATGACTGCAGGAATGTAAAGAGAATAATTTTAAGGATGATTGAACAAGGAAAGCTAAATCACTTTTTAGTAGGACATCCACAATCTCAGCGATTGCCTCCTGCACTAGAAATTCGCAGGGTAAATACTGTAAAAGGAGCTGAATCATTCGTAATAGAAGTTGGGGCTAAAGCAAAGAATTTGTTTTGTAATTCCATTGTACATTCACACAGAACCATAGAAGATTTACATGACAATGTTCTAAGCAAAGTATTCGTGAGAGACACAGATGGAAGAGAGATAATGAATATCGCGAGAGTCTCGCCATTAGAAGAATGGCAGAAACAAACTATATCTTTCAGTGCACAAGAGGTACCAGAACCAGGCGAGCAATATGATAACCCATTGGTGGTAAGACTAGAGATAAACCAAAAGCAAATAGAGGAAGAAGATGAAGAAAATGGTAATGAAAATGAAGATTCTTGGGCTATAAATAGAGTTCTAATAGACACGGGCAGCTCCGTTGACATACTATTTTATCATACCTATAAAATAATGGGTGGAAGAGACGAAGATCTAATTCCTTCAACATATAAAATCTATTATTTTAATGGTACTGCCAATAAACCAAAAGGGGAAATTGAGATGCGGATTCCCTTGAAAGGGATAACTTCCAAGATCATGTTATGTGTTGTTGATATTGAATCACCTTTCAATGCTCTGATTGGTCGACCTTGGCTACACGGAATATTAGGTGTAGCATCTACTTTCCACCAGTGTGTTAAGTTTCCTCATCCTAATGGTGTGGGAGTAATTAAAGGAGATTGGGGAGAAAGCAAGAAGTGTTATGAAATTGATATGAAGTCTTGCGAAGAAAGAGCTGAGAAGAATAGCAATTGGAAGAAAAAAATCAAACAACGACCGAGAAGTGAAAGGTTAATGATTAATACGATAGAGCGGCAGGAGGGAATTGATGGCGAGAGTCTCGCGGATGAAGAAACAACAAAACGTAGCAGAAAAGTATAACCAAAGAATAGTAAGTAGAGAGGTAAAGTGATGAACTTTAAAGAACTCTATGAATGATTTGTTTGAAGAGTATGTAATTGAACAGAGTATTCTGCTTGAAAGAATTGCAAGATTTTACAAAAATAAAGAAGATCAAAGTTATGAAATTTTATCAGAGTTACAACACTCGTGAGAAGCGCGAATAAAATTTCGCAAAGATTAATAGAATGGGATGAACCTTTATGGCGTGCACCTTAGTTCGCGAATAAAATTTCGCAAGAGGCAAATATAAGACATAATAGCGCGTCATATGAGGGGGTATCTCTTGACATGACTCAAGGGTAAGGTTATACCGCTGCTGGATCCTGAGTCATGCAGATGTTGGGGTTAAAGAAAACCTATCCGGGAGAGAGATCTTGGATTTCCAACTATATAAGGTTATACCCTGGTTGGAAGACTGAGAATCTCTTCCAAGAAATGCAAAGTATGACTAAGGCGCCGAGGTACATGGTTGAGCCAAGAGTGCCTAGGGCGTACGAAACTCCCTTTCCATTCTTGGTAAGTCTTGGCTATGATATACTTGGCCTGAAGAAAACCCCACTTAGGGTGCAGTCTTGTAACTATAAGCCATATAGGCATAAAGGACAAGAGGCTGCGAAAACAACTGGTTGTTAGTAAATTTGGATGGGAGGAGCTAGTCTTGTATGGCCGATGTTCCCTCCTTGAAGGGGCAACCAGGGGGAAGATAAGGGCGGCACCCTCTATTAGGGAGCTGATAAGTGTCTTAAGACGGCAATGTCATGGGGCTTTATGATCGCAAGAAAATTTAGGCCTGTCATATTGTCGCGTGACATAAATTATACTGAGGCAACAAGCCAAAAGAGAAAAGTTAAGATGAAATCAATGGGTTTTTACATGAAAGTGTAAAGACGTACTGCGATTTCATTGCAAGACGGAAATGTCATGAGGCTTTGATCCTGCGAGGGAGCTTAGACTTGTCATATTGTCGCAATACAATCAAAAGAATACAGATATGGCAAGATCAATGGGTCAATACATGCAAATGTAAAGACGTCCTGCGATTTTGTCGCAGAAAGAAAGAGCGTGGCAAAATAAGACCTTTAATTAGGGAGGCGTAATAAGACCACAAGATTAATGCGATAATACTCGCAGATGTTATGAGAATTGAGATTTCACGCAGTTATTGCTGGCGATAAGATCGCCAATATTAAGGAAAATTTTATTTACCACTAATATCTAATCTTTAATCAATTTTTTCATATTGCAGATAAATAATAGAGGCAAGTATGGGAATGCATGAGAACGATGAAATTATTATTCATCTATCATATAAAAAATTGCATAGATAAGTGCACGCAGATAATTAAAGGATAATAATTATATTGATTGATTGACTTGCAGAAAAAGAACTGTTTTCTAATTCGTACAGGTAGAAGCAAAAGAAATTCACAAAATTGGAGAAACTTACAGAAATGTTACAGAAAGAAGAAAATAAATATACAAAGAAGATAGAAGGTAAAATAAGAACTAGCTAGATCCATCGCCATCCCCTTTATCATACTTCTCTTCATCGCCAGATTTCTCCCTTTCATCATTATCATCACTATCTTCATTCTTATCAGATTCTTCTCCTCCACCATATTTTTCTCCTTCATCATTATCATTATTATTTTTGTAGTTGCAGGAATTCCCACACTACACCCTATTCAAGAATTTATCAATATTTATGACATAATTTGAATATTAAAGATACTTTTTCATTAATATGATCTTAAGGAATTTTACAAAAATCAAGAACACAGAACACTTGATAAAGATTTTCTCTCTCCTAAAAACCTTCCTAGCCCTCAAAAATTCATCCCCTTCTCTGGAACTATTCATTTCCTTTATATAGGTATTTACATAATGGATTACAGCTCATGACAACTCATTTACAGTTAAGATTCCCTTTAATTTCGGATCTGAGTTCTTGCGATAAATCGCAGTTAGCACCGCCTTAATCATTTGCAGGTTTTATTGGTTCGTCGCAGAAATGTCACACTTTACTCATGTTTCTGTCGTTTTCATCTGATATGTCATTCCTTACGTCACTTTGAGATGTGTCGCAGAACTTTTGTTTATTTCGCAAGAATATTTTTGTGACAATATTCTGATCCTACATCTTGCCTCTTCTCATATCTTTTCTGCGAAGAAGATAAAGATCATGATAATTTAAGTTTCTTAATTTGCCGCAACTCCTTACTTTTTACCCAACAAAGTTCCCTATTTTACGTTTTACCGTTGGCACGTGTCAATATTTACCTTTTTACCGATCAACCCGGTTACCCATCTTTCATCTATAAATAGATGTCCCACTCGAGGAAAGATTTTCTTTCACCTTCTCTCTTTTCTTCAACTTCTTTCTTTTTCGTCTGCAACTTTTTCTTTCCTAATATCCTTCCTGCTGCTGCTCTAATGGAGACTCAAAGGTATGTTCTTATCTTGAAATTTATTTTGTTCATGTTTCATCATTTCTATCGCTTGATTTTCTTTATAATCCCCATATTCTATATTATCCTTTTCAGTAACACTACTTCTCAGATTAAGATTACTGTCAAAAATCCTAACCCTAAAGTTCCTCAAAAAAGTCGTGTTGGAAAGGCGAAAAGATCTGAGAATGATAAGGTAAGAAGAAACACTTATTTCTTTGAAATAACAATATTGTTGCCTCTGTTTCTTACCTACATTATTATTCGCATGGTGAAGAAAATATTTCTAGACCTCTTAAGCGTTCTCGTCAAATTAAAGCTCTTCCAGATGAAGTTGATATTCTTGATTTCTTTCCTGCAGACCCTGTTCCGCCGCAAGATAAATCTTCTCCTTCTCCTCGTGTAAATTCTAATATTAACACCAATACCACTTCTTCATCAATTCCAAATGAAACTATTGATGCTAATATTTCCATCAATATTTCAAAAGTTGCGATGGATGAATCTTTAATAGCTGGAACTAAAGTGAATGAATCAGCAGCCAATGATCCTGCGATTAATGAAACTGTGGTGAATGAAACCACGGTAAATGAAACTGCGGTGAATGAAACTACGGTAAATGAAACTGCAGTGAATGAAGTCGTGGTGAGTGAAGTTGCGATGAAGGATGTTGCGGCGAATGAGACTATAACTGCGACTAACCAAGTTCCTTCTTCCACTCCTACTACCGCGAATGATTCTAATCTTCAAGTTATTGTCGCCAAAACCTCTTCCTCTACTTCACTTCCTTCTTCTCAAGAAATAGCAACAGGGGTTGAATCTGCTTTTCAAATATTATCTGAAGTTTTAAATGATGCTATGAAATCTTCTACAGACCCTACGAGACAAGATATTTGTATGATTCTAAGCAAGCATCTTCGATCCTGAGGTTCTTCATCTAAGCTAACTGCTTTAGAAAGTTAAATTGAAACCTTGAAGAAGAATCTTCAAGCAAAAACTTTAGAATGTGAACTTCTCGATCATAAGCTTCGCAATTCTAAATTAGACTGCGAAAATCTTCGCATCAGAAATGATGATCTGAAAGGTATAATTTTCTTGCCTCTGTTTTTGCCTCAGTAATTCTTTGTTTTCTATGTACTCAATTTTTCTTTATTTATTTGTTGACGCATATTTAGTTTCAAAACATAACCAATTATTGAAGATACTTGAATGGGAAACAATCGCTGATGAGACCTGCATTGGGAAAGAGTCTTGGAAGAATCAATTTGATAGATTGAGTACTCTTCACACATATTCAATTGACGAGATAAATAATCTTAAGAATGAGAATAATCATCTAATTTGTGAACGAGATCGCCTAAGTAATGAAGCCGCTCAACTTTTATATTCGCTAAATCAGACTAATTTTAGGGTGGAATCTTTATCAGATGAAAACAAAACCCTATCTCAAGAGAAATGTAGCTTTGTGAGTAAAACAATGGTTTATTCGCAGCAATTGAGTAATCTTCAAAAGCTATGTGACAACCAAAAGCAATCTCTTCGTGTATTGAAAGATGAGTTTAAAAAGAGTACCGAATCATCTGCCGCTGAACAAGAGAAACTTATAAAAGGTAGATTAGCTCTGAGCGTAAAAGTCAACAATCTCAAAGATGACTATGCTCTACTGAAGAACTCCCATTCCTCCTTAAAAGAAGAAAATACTCATCTTCTTTCTAAAGAAAAAAGTTTAAAATCTCGTTTGAAAGGAAAAGTCGGTGATACTTTCGATGATACCATGAATCAATGGGAGAATTGCTTCCTTAACATAATTCAAACTTTATCCTCGCAAAAGGAAGGTAGTCATTTTGAATGCCTCGTCTATTAATTATTTCATTGTATTTTCCCATCTTATTTCTTGCGAGAATTCCATCTAATATGCGATTTTTATTCTGCAGAATCTGAGAAGCACCTTCAAGCTTCAATCTCTGATCTGTCTATGAGGTTGGCCAAACTTCGCAAAAAGAACACCGCTCTTTCTAACTCTCGCGACAGAGCATTAATAAGATTTGACTACCTTGAATATTTCAAAGATATAGAGATCAGAAATCGGGAAAAGAATTGCCTCCGTAAGGCGCATTTAGGCGCTGAAGTTCTCGTAAACAATGTTCTATTCTCTCATTCTTTGCCTCCTATGAAGATCAAACCCTTGGAGATAGATAATAACGAAGTTCCTCGTCTCATAGATGAAGATTTAAATTATTCAAGTAATGAAGAAGAAGATTTTTCTGAAGATGAACAAAACCCACCTAAAGAAATAGAAGAAGAAGAGAACCCTCTCAATGATGGAGAATATCAAGAAGATCCTCATAAAGGAGCAGAATAACATAATTCTCCTCACAAAACAATCACTGGTGATGGAGAAACCCAAACTGAAAAAGGTGTCGCTGATGAAGATAATAGTAGCGAACAAGAATGATAAAATTAAGGAAGAATATTCTCTGAAGTTTTATATTCTTGCGAAATATCTTGTTCTTTTCCTTGTCCTGCGAATGATTGTAATTTCTAAATCTCTTTTGCGAAACATTGCAGTTTTTGTAACTCCATCATCTTCTTCTGATTATATATTTTTATTAATCTGAATCCAATCTTCATAAATTCTTGTAACTTGATTATCTTCTTTTTTATTATTTTGATTCTTCTCAGGGAAGATAATGAAATATTGTTTTATAATCCCCATATTTACCCCTTATAATCTTCCTTGTGAAGTATTTAATTTGTTACCCTTGTAAGAAATCCCATACTTGTCTCTTGTTATCAATCTGCAATATGAAAAATGAATTATCGCAATCAACACTGCGAAAAATCTTTTATATGCTTTGCAGATATAACCTCTCTTTTGGTCTTATTTCACCTTCCTAGTTAAAGGTCTTATTATGCCACTTTTATGCGACAAGATCGCATGACATTCTTACTTTTACATGTAATAATCCATTGATCTTGCCTTATCATTTAATTTTAATCTCTGCGAAAATATGATAAATCTAAGCCTTCTTGTGAGATTAATCTCTCTTTGCTTTTTAAGACTTATGACATTGTCGTCTTTTCGATGAAATCGCAGGACGTCTTTGCGATTTATATCCTCTTTTTATTGATTTCATTTATCTCATTTTTTGATCTTATCGCAAAAACCCATTGATCTCATCTTAACATTTCTCTTTAGGCTTTTTGTCCAGTCACGCGGCAATATGACGGGTCTAAATACTCTTGCGAATATAAAGTCCCATGACATTGCTGTCTGTGTCACGCGACAATATGACGGGCCTAAATATTCTTGCGATTATAAAGTCCCATGACATTGCCGTCTTTTTTGATACACAACTCCCTAATGGAGGGTATCGCCCTTATCTCTCCCCCCGGTTGCCCCTTCAAGGATTATACATCGGCCATACAAGACTAGCACTTTCCCATCCGGTTCTGCCAACAGCCAGTTGTTTTCGCAGTCTTGTCCTTTATGCCTTATAGTTACAAGACTGCACCCTAAGTAGGGTTTTCTTTGGTCCGAACACATCGTAATCCAAGACTTGCCGTGGATGGCCAGGGTAGGTTCATCCATCCCGGGCACCCACAGCTCAACCGTGTACCTCGGCGCCTTGATCATACTTTTCATTCCTTAGGAAAAACTCTCAGGCGCCCAACCAGGGTATAACCTTATATAGTTGGGAATCCAAGTTATCTCTCCCGGATGGATTTTCTATAATCCCAAATCTCCATAACTAGGTTCCAGCAGCGGTATAGACTTTTCCATAGCCATGCAAAGAGATACCCCCCTTATGACGCACTTTAAGGACATTGCTTCTTACGGAATAGAATCCGAGAACTAAGGTGTACGCCATAAAAGTTCGTCCCATTCTTATATGTTTTTAGGCGATTTTCGCCCGTTTCATGCATTTGCATTAAAATTCTTAATTATTTCACAAATTATTGCGGAAAATAGCTTTTATATTTAGCCAACTTTGTTCTTGCAAAACATCTCTTTTATTCTCTCGCAATTTCTTGCGTAGCCATGAGCTGTAATCCATTCATTCTACTCTTTCAAACCTTTATTGATAATATTTTCTTAGATATTGTCTATTCCATGGTCTGCCAAGTCTTTGACCCATGTCTCTTCCTTCTGGATCCATTAATTTATATGCTCCAGTTCCAACTATTTCTTTGATAATATATGGTCCATCCCATTTTTTCGCTAATTTTTTTCCATTTTCTCGCTGATATTCTGGTGTTTCTCGCAGAACTAGATCTCCAACTTGGAATTCACACTTCTTTACTCGTTTATTATATTCACGAGCTAATCTGCGATGGTAGTTTTCCATATGTTGTAATGCCTTTTCTCTCTTCTCTTCTACCTCATCAAGTTTGTCTAGAATCATACTAGCACTAAGATTCTTTTCCCAAGCTTCTCTTTTTGTTGTAGGAATAACAACTTCCGTTGGTAATACTGCCTCAACCCCATATGTTAAACAAAAAGGTGATTCCCCAGTTTCTTCTCTTCGTGTTGTATTATAAGCCCAAACTGCATTATGAACTTGTTGACACCATGTTCTATGATGCCCTTCTAACTTCTTTTTGAGAATATATGCGATTGTTTTGTTAGTTGCTTCAGCTTGACCATTTGCCTGTGGGTATAAAGGAGTCGATTTTCCGCACTTTATCTTGAATGCATTAAGTAACATCTCTATATTTTGTCCTTAAAATTGTTTTCCATTATCTGACACCAATTGCGCTGGAATTCCGAATCTGCAAATGATATTTTCAAATATAAATGTGAAAATGTCCTTATCACGAATATGATGTACTGCTTTAACTTCTGCCCACTTTGCGAAGTAATCTGTTGCGACAATTAAGTATCTCTTTTTCCCTGTTCCTAGTACAAATGGTCCCACAATATCTAAACCCCACTTTCCAAATGGCCAAACATTTTTTGAAGATGTTAATGTTTCACCTGGTGCATGTATTCTTTTTGCAAATATCTGACATTCATCGCAACTTCTTGATAAACTCTTTGCATCTTCATGCATATATGGCCAATAATAACCTTGTATTTTAGTTCTGTATGCTAAAGATCTTCCGCTGCTGTGATTGCCAGCATCCCCACTATGTAACATTTTTAATATTTGCTTTCCTTCTTCTTGTGTCAAACATCTGAGGGAAGGCCCATTTAAAGATTTTCGATAAAATATCCCATCTCTTAACTCATAATTTGTTGCTCTACTTTTTAATTTATGTGCTTCTAATCTGTTCCTTGGTATCTTCCCCCTTTATAGATATGCATGAATTTCCGCACGCCAATCTGTGATAATTCGACTTGATTCTTCGCCATTATTTTCTACTACCATTGTCTCAGCTTCCTCTTCTTCTTATTTATTAATTGATGGTGCTATGAGTGTTTGTATTTTTATATTTCTCGCAGTCGGATCTACCATCATACTTGATATAAACGCAAAAGCATCTGCAAGCCTATTATCTCTTCTTGAAATATGCCTCCATTTGAGTTTTGGGATTTTCGCAGATAATTATTTAACAAGTTTCTTATATTTTTTCAAAGATATATCGTTAGTTGCATATTCCCCTTCAATTTGCCGAATAATCAATTGTGAATCACTGGTAACTCTTGCATTCTCCACCTTTATTTCTATCGCAAATCTTAGAGCATGTACTACAGCCTCATATTCTGTCTCATTATTGGTAGATTCAAATTCCATTCGAAATGCAAACGTCATTTTTGCGCCTTCTGGCGAAATAAAAACGACTCCCACTTCATTTCCTTCTCCATTGGATGATCCATCTACTAATATCTCCCACCTATTTGGTTATGTTAAAAGATCTCTAGGATCCCCATATTCCTCTTCTATATCCATCATGTCTTCTACAGCTCCATCATCCTCCAAAGGAAATTCTGCGACAATTTGAGATTTTGGCGAAGATAAAATTGCATATTGGATTTCAAAATGCCCCACTTGTGCGTTCCATCTTTCAACTCTGCCTGATCTTTTTGAATTTTTCATTACTGACTCGATTGGTACTTTTGTTAGTACTTTGATTTTATGCGCTTGGAAATTTATGCGAAGCTTAGAATCCGCATAAACTAATGCCAAAATTAGCTTTTCAATCTTCAAATAATTTTCTCATGAGCATTAAATGTTTCTTTGATGTAGTAAATAGGTTTTTCAACTCTGCGTCATTTCGCAAAAGTACTGCGCTTAAAGCATGTGGAGTTGTCGCAAGATATATCAGCAATTCTTCTCCTGGTTCAGCCTTCTGTAAAATGGCTATATTCATCAAATATTCCTTAATTCCTTGAAAAGCTTTCTCACATTCATCTTTCCATTTAAATTTTGTTCCCTTCTTTAGTATGTTGAAGAAATGCTTGCATTTATCTGATGACCGCAAAATAAATCTTCCTAGTGAAGCTAAAAGTCCATTCAATTTTTGCACATCTTTTATTGTTGCTGGAGTTGGCATATCTCGAACTGCTTGCACCTTTTCAGGATAAACTTGTATTCCTTCTTTTGATACAATATATCCCAAGAATTTCCCAGATGATACTCCGAAAGTACATTTCTCAGGATTTACTTTGATATTAAAAAGCCGCATCTGATCAAAAATTTCCCTTAAGTCCTGCACATGATTTTTAGCTTCTTTTCTTTTTACCAACATATCATCCACATATACCTCTAAAGTTTTATGTATCCATTTCGAGAACACCTTTTCCACCATCCTTTGATAAGTTGCTCCTGCATTTCGTAACCCAAAAGGCATCTTTATATAACAATATAATCCTCCGGGACCAAAGAATGCAGTATGTTGTTGATCTTCTTCCGCAAGCGGGATTTGATTATAGCCCTTGTATCCATCTAACGAACATATTCGATCATTTCCTGCGGCAGATTCCACCAGCTGCGGAATATCTGGCAAGGGAAAACTATCTTTGGAACATGCTTTATTTAGATCAGTAAAATCGATGCAAATTCTTATCCCCTTATTTTTCTTGGGAACTACTACCATGTTGGCGATCCATTCTGGATATTTTGCTTGTCTTATAATTCCTGCGTCTAGCATATTCTGCAATTCTTCTTCTATCTTGGCATGATAAGTGGTCGCAATCTTTCTTATTCTTTGTTTGAATGGTCTGACATTTTTGTTAATCTCCAATCTATGGCACGCAACAGATGGATCTATTCCGGGCATCTCGTCCATATTCCACGCAAAAATGTCTCTGTATTCTCGCAGAAGGTTTACAGTTTGCTCTTCTTCCTCCACATCCATCTTAGTTCCAATTTTCAACATTTTTGGGTCTTCTTCACTGCCAACATTTACTTCTTTTGTGGGTTCTGCTGCAATATAACTGGCTTCATGTTCTCCCATTGGTGTTGGTGTTTTTATTATCTCCGCTGATTCATCACTTTCTTGCGATACATCGTTAAATATTCCTTTTCCTTCTTCTGATCTTATCATGTAAATATTGAATTCTTCTTCTTTCTTTTCTTCTTTCCTCATTTTTCTATATTTGTTTTCTTACTGAATTTGATTTTCACAATTTTTTACTTCATTCTGGAAACACAACGCTGCATAATATGTATCTCCTCTAATCTCGCCAATTCCGCTAGGCATAGGAAATTTTATGCACTGATGTAGAGTTGATAATACAGCCTTGATTGCATGTATCCATGGTTTTCCCAACAGCATATTATATGGTGATTTCATGTCCACTACACACAAAGTTATCTGCGTCTCTATTTTCCCCAGCGGAATTTGCACTATAATTTCACCTTTAGGTTTTGTTAGAGATTTTCTAAATCCATGAATATGATATGTTGGACTAAGCATTTCTTCATCTTTGTATCCCATTTTCTTGAATGTGTGGTAAAACATTATATCCACAGAACTTCCTGCGTCCACCAGAGTCCTATTCATAGCCCACTCCTCTGTAGATCTTATTGATTTATCTTTTCTTGTTGGTACAACAGACACTGTGATCACCAATGGAGATGTATGACTTAAATTTTCTTTCGGAATTTCTGCTGCTGTAAATGTGATCTTCTGTTTTTCCCAATCTTTTAGCGGTGATACCTCCTCTTCCAACATGATTTTATTTCCTTCAAAATCGCGTTTGTGTATCCTTCCTCTAATATCTTCATGGAACTTATCTATCATCATCTTTGTTATTACATCACACTCCAATTTATTTTGATTATCTTTGACTTTAACCATCTTTTCTTCCATCAATTTTCTTGATATTCTTCTAACTCTTGAATAATTTCTTTCTTTTACCTAAATTTTGCTATAATTTTCAACTATTCATCCCTGTTTCTGGGCGCCAAAATGTAGTTGCAGGAATTCCCACACTACACCCTATTCAAGAATTTATCAATATTTATGACATAATTTGAAGATTAAAGATACTTTTTCATTAATATGATCTTAAGGAATTTTACAAAAATCAAGAACACAGAACACTTGATAAAGATTTTCTCTCTCCTAAAAACCTTCCTAGCCCTCAAAAATTCATCCCCTTCTCTGTAACTATTCATTTCCTTTATATAGGTATTTACATAATGGATTCTGACTCATGATGACTCATTTACGATTAAGATTCCCTTTAATTTCGGATCTGAGTTCTTGCGATAAATCATGATTAGCACCGCCTTAATCATTCGCAGGTTTTATTGGTTCGTCGCAGAAATGTCACACTTTACTCATGTTTCTGTCGTTTTCATCTGATATGTCATTCCTTACGTCACTTTGAGATGTGTCGCAGAACTGTTGTTTATTTCGCAAGAATATTGTTGTGACAATATTCTGATCCTACAATTTTCATCCTCGTCAGAATCCTCAACTTCGCTATCAGAGATGTTAAGATTTGGGATTATTGCGGGGATTTCCTTTACAAGACCAGGATATATAGAAGGAGAAATTCCATGATCATTGCATACCAACTTAACGGAATCATTACGAACAACAATGAGAGATTTATTAAAATTCGCGGTGGTAATGTCAATCTTCTCTTTCAATCGTGAATATTTATTATTGCGAGCAGAAAGAGTATTTGCGAGCTGATTCTTCTCATTTTCAAGTTCCCCTATTCTTTCAAGATATCTTTTTTCAGCTCCTGCGAGAATATGACAACAAGTTAGAAATTTTGTAAAGAAGAGTAATAAAAACAAGAAACTAGCGAGAAGAAGAACAGCTAACAAACTTCTCTTTCAAAAATCATATCTCTAATTAAGGCCGCTTGTTCAACTTGAAGGATAACATTTACACCTAAGTCATTCCTGGAATTATCAAGAACCTTCGCAGCCCAAGAAAACTCATCATCGCTATTAATAAGGAGACGAGATCGAACTTGAGTCTCCCTCGCAAGAAGATCTTCATTCTCGTGGATAAGTTTATCTCTGTCCATTTGAACATCAAGGAGAGTGTTATGAAAGTCTTCTAGGATCTTGGATCCCTTTTTGATGGCAAGATCTTTCTCGTCAATAAGATCGCTATTCTTCTGTCTTAATCTATCTATTTCTTTCTTTGAATCAAGATAAAAGCGCTTATATTTGTCAGTCAAACCTAAATTGAATCTGTGTTCAATTTTTAAGAGATTAAGCTTGGATCTAAGTTCATCTATGGAGAGGGACATCTGAGAAATTACTTAAAGAATTATTAAGACAAGCAAGAAGAGTATTATCATCTACAGGTTCAAGGAAAGATTGAAAGAGTGTAGCCTCGTCAGTAAGACCATAAATATCTGCAAGTTAAAAGTGGTTGCTTGAATAAGCCGCGATAGAATAAAAAGGATTAAGAGATAAGGGAAATAAGTCATACCATAGAGTTGTTGGTTAGCTCTATCAAGATCAGAGATATTTTTCTTATCAACTGAAGCTTCAGTCTCCAGCTGTTTATTCTTCTTGCGAAGCTCAATAACTTCAGATTCTAATTTTTCTTTATCCTGGCGAAGTTTAGCAGCCTTCTTTTCAGAGTTGGCACGTCTTTTATCTAAATCAGAAGCAGCAGCAAAAGAAGCTCTTCCAACCTGCGAAAGAATAATATAAATTAAGATCTAGCGATGGAGAAAATATATAAACAAATTGAAGAAATGAAAACATACCAAGGTACCAAGAGAATTTAAGAGACTAGGAGTCAACGATCGTGAGACTCCTTGGAGAGAATCATTGTCCACCAGTATGGGAGCATCGCAGACACTGGCAAGAGCTTGGGATGTCTTGTTAATAACTTCATCCTCGTCATTACAAGTTATGCTGTGGGAAACATCGCTAAAAATTCTGGATAAATGGGCCATTAAAGAATCAGATGAAGAAGAGTTCTTTATAGAAGGGAATCTGCTATCATTATTATTAAAATCTTCATCATATTTATCCTTATCAAATTCAACATTTGGGGTTTCTGGAATAGGTTGAGGATTTGAAGAAGAAGAAGAGGGTCGGGTTTTCCTTTTCTTCAAAGGAGGATCGCCAGAATCTTCACCACAAGGGGCAGAGGATTTTCCTTTAGGAGGAATAACATATTTATCCTTTGAAGGCTTCTCCTTAGTTCTCACGGGTTTTATTGGCGGTAGTTCTTCAATTTCCTGCGAGCACAGATGAAGATAAGAAATAGGGGCAACAATATATTGTTAAAATTTATGAGGAAATATTTCTTACTTCATCCGAGAAAGATTTAAGAGCTAAGAAGGTGCTGGGTTTCCTAAAAGTTTGATAGCTGAGTTTCATTCTATCAATCTGAGAAAGATCAAAATAGTTAGCGAGAATATAAAGAAGACAGTAAATGATAATAATGTAAAAAGTTAAGAGAATATACTTCTTTAGATCTTTCAGGCCAGTTGAAGACCCATGGCTCCTACTCTGAGAGATTCGCAGGTAATGGGAAAGAACCAGATATATAAGGACCTTAAAGACATAATGGAAATATGAACCACTTGTCATCGCTAGAATGGCGAGGACCTTGGTTGGTAGATGTATGAAAATCAATATCCAGCATAAGAGCTTTGTCACCATCGACCTTCTCTTTTTTCAAATGAACACCCCAGCAGGTGCTATCCCTCTTCATAGGGACTATTCTATAATTTACAAAGAAGTGGTCCACAGTATAATCCGCAGAAACAATGGGGACATCTTCAAATTGAGGATTCTTCGCATCTTCAGGGTAGCGAGACCCTTTTCCATCTCCGTGAGAGGCATATTCAAGCAGCAATCGGATAAAATCTCGACCCAATTGATATATCGCTCGCGAAAACCT
The DNA here is from genome assembly GCA_023529315.1 of Papaver bracteatum. Lineage (NCBI taxonomy): Eukaryota > Viridiplantae > Streptophyta > Magnoliopsida > Ranunculales > Papaveraceae > Papaver > Papaver bracteatum. The sequence continues at coordinate 4,174,084 of JAJJWX010000603.1, forward strand.
TTTGTCAGAAATTATTTGATAAAATAGCGGAAGTTCTGGGTCATAGAGAGGAATGGGAAGACCAGATTCAAGTTGTCCCAGCGATACTATAACTTTCTCGCGAGAACATTGATCATCAGTAAATAATTTAAGAGTAAGTTCAGATCTAGAATCCTGATTTGGAATTTTAGATAGAGTAAAACATTTGCTTTTGAGTTTTCCTTGCATCTCACCAAAAGCAATCAAGTTTTTAGCACCAGCAATAACCATTTTTTAAGTATGGGAATGAAGAAGAGGGATTGAAAGATAAGAAAGAAATCACAGCGATAACAGAAGCGCAATTCACGGAAGAACAGTAAATTTGCAGAGAGTTTATGGAGAGAGAGAGAAGAAGAAAGTAAAAGAGAAAAAGAAAGGAATGAGAGAAGTATTTATAGAAAAAGAAATTTCTCTAAAAAGATGAAGGCAATTAATGCAAAGAAAATACGTGGGTGGTCAGATCGCAGCGGTTAAAAGGGACGTGTCAAAAATTTATTAGAGGAAAGAATACGTGAAAACAGCTGGCGAAGGACACAGAAACGTGTCAGAACAGAGATGTCTGAAAAGATAGGCAGTTACGGCATTCTAAAAGGTTCTCATGATCTTCTCTTCTTCGCAGAAAAGATAAGAGAAAAGGCAAGATGTAGGACCAGAATATCGCTACAACACTATTTCTGCGATATTAACAACACTTTTGCGAGCGTCACAGAAGATCCTTTAACGACATTTCGCAAGCGTCACAGAAGAATCCAAAAGAAGCTGACGATAGAAAAAATACAAAGAGAGTATGTTTATCCCGCGATGGTTATCGATTTTGCGAGAGAGAATATTATAGCAATCGCGATAAGATTGCAAAGTATATTCAAAAATGGAGGAAAACTTAGCTGTCATCCACTATGTAAAACCCTATATAAAGGGTTCGTTATGTTCAGAAAAGGGGGATGTCTTTTAGAGAGTTGATAAGATTTTGAGGATAGAGAAACTCTAGAAAGAAATTTGTACTTCTGAGTTCTTATGTCTTTTGTAAACAATTAAAAAGTTAAAATAATAAAAATGTGTCGTAATTCATTCTCAAACATAATTCAATTTCTGTAGATTCTTATCAGGGGTGTAGTGTAGGAATTCCTGAAACTACACAAATATACCACAATCTTTTCGTGTCAACCTATAAGTCCTCTACCGAATGTGATCATCTATGGACAGAGTCGATACAATACGATAATTTGGTTCACACTTCGTGTGATTATCTATGGATACGAGATCGAGAATATACAAAAACAAGATAACTTGTGTGATTGACTATAGATACAAGATTGAGACAATACAACAATAAAGTGTGTTACTTGATAATAGGTTTGGAAATAACCAAACTCTATAGGATCATTCTCAAGTAATGCGGAAATCAAAGTAAAAGACACAACAAGATTTTGTTAATGAGGAAACCGCGAATGCAGAAAACCCATGGACCTAGTCCAGTTTTGAATACTCTCAGAATTAAGCCGTTATACAAAATCTAATACCGAATTTTAGAGACCAAGCAGACTACCCCTAGCAACTTAGTTCCCTTAGTATCCATGTGCCTTCGACACTTCTAGAGTCACGCACGTGAATAACAAGTCCTTTGGATCGTATTCCAAACATCAAAGGAAGAATCTGTTTGGTAACCATTGTAATCAATCTTGCTACAAGATTTAGATAAGTCGTTGACAAAGGCTTTTATGTTCAATCTTGCTACAAGATTGAGAATTCAACTTTTGATTTTGTTTACTTTGAATATCCTCAAGGAAGATAATGAAATCTTATTTCTCCACTCCCCTACTTGCCCTTCATTATCTTTCTTGAAATGGCGAATTATTTCCTGTGTCTCCTTTCTATGAACTGTGTGAAATTATGAATATTTCTGCGATGTAATGAGTACAGCTGCGATATTCCAAAAATATACGATGTTATGAATCTGCTTTCTTATATATTCTCCTGCGATGAACAAATCTTTCCTGCATCTTAAAATAGAATAGTTAATTTTTTAAGATTATTCTGTTGGTCTTATTTTGCCTTCCTAGTTAAAGGTCTTATTTTGCCAAAAAAGTTTTTCTTTCTGCGACAAAATCGCAGGACGTCTTTACATTTGCAGGTATTGACACATTGATCTTGTCTTATCAATATTTTTTCAATATCTTTGCGACAATATGATAAGTATAAACTCTCTTGCAAGAATTAAACCTTATGACATTGCAGTCTTGCGATGAAATCGCAGGACGTCTTTACACTTTCATGTAAATCCCCATTGATCTCATCTTAACTTTTCTCTTTTGGCTTGTTACCTTTGTATAACTTTCGTCACGCAACAATATGACAGGCCTAAATGTTCTTACGATCATAAAGCCCCATGACATTGCTGTCTTTAGACACTTATCAGCTCCCTAATGGAGGGTGCCGCCCTTATCTTCCCCCTGGTTTCCCCTTCAAGGAGGGCACATCGGCCATACAAGACTAGCTCCTCCCATCCATATTTGCCAACAACCAGTTGTTTTTCGCAGCCTCTTATCCTTTATGCCTATATGGATTATAGTTACAAGACTGCACCCTAAGTGGGGTTTTCTTCGGGCCGAGTGCATCATAGCCAAGACTTTCCAAGGATGGCCAGGGTAGTTTCGTATGCCCCGGGCACCCTTGAATCAATCGTGTACCTTGGCATCTTGGTCATACTTTGCACTCCTTAGAAGAGGTCCTTAGTAGTCCAACCAGGGTATAACATTATATAATTGGAAATCCAAGATCCCTCTCCTGGATAGGTTTTCTTTAACCCCAACATATGAATAACTCAGGTTCCAGCAGCGGTATAACCTTATCACTGAGTCATGTCAAGAGATACTCCCTTTATGACGCACTATTAGGTCTTACATTTTCCTATTGCGAAATTTTATTCGCGAACTAGGGTGCAAGCCATAAAGGTTCATCCCATTCTATTAATCTCTGCGATATTTTATCCGCCATTCTTGCGATTATGCTCGCAATTTTTGTTTTGCTTTGTTATTAGGTGAACCTCGCAATCGTAATATTTTTTTTTACAACGTACCTGTATCTCTTATATTGAAGAAGTTGTCATTGATAATATTTTTTTAGAAATAGTCTATTCCATGGTCTGTCAAGTCTTTGACCAACATCTCTTCCTTCAGGGTCCATTAGTTTGTATGCCCCGGTTCCAACTATCTCTTTAATGATGTATGGTCCATCCCATTTTCTCGCCAATTTTCCACCATTCTCTCGCTGATAACTTGGTGTTTATCGCAACACTAAATCGCCAGGTTGAAATTTACGTTTCTTAACACGTTTGTTGTACTCGCGGGCTAATCATCGCTGGTAATTTTCCATATGTTGCAAAGTTTTTTCTCTTTCTTCTTCTAATTCATCCAATTTATTTAAAATCATTCCAGCACTTCGATTTCTTTCCCAAGCCTCTCTTTTTGTTGTAGGAATAGCTACTTCTGTTGGTAACACAGCTTCAACTCCATACGTCAAACAAAAAGGTGACATTCCAGTAGCTTCTCGTCTAGTTGTATCGTAGGCCCATATTGCATTATGCACCTGTTCGCACCATGATCTGTGGTATCCCTCTAGCTTCTTTTTTAAGATATGTGCGATTGTCTTATTAGTTGCTTCAGCTTGACCATTTGCTTGTGGATATAGAGGAGTAGATTTTCCACACTTTATCTTAAATGCATTGAGTAGCAATTCTATATTCTGCCCTTCAAATTTCTTTCCATTATCAGACACCAACTGTGCTAAAATCCCAAATATGCAAATTATATTCTCGAATATGAATGTAAAAATATCTTTATCGCGAATATGTTGTACTGCCTTTACTTCTCCTCATTCTGTGAAATAATCTGTTGCGACAATCAGATATCTTCTTTATCCAGAACCAGGTACAAATGGTCCCACAATATCTAACCCCCACTTCCCAAAAGGCCATACACTTGTTGAAGATGATAATGGTGCTCCTGGTGTATATATCTTCTTTCCATATCGCTGGCAATCTTCGCAACGCCTTGAGAGTTGTTTTGCATCTTCATGCATATATGGCCAGTAATAGCCTTGCATTTTTGTTCTATATGCCAAAGATCTTTCTCCACTATGATTTCCAGCGTCACCACTATGTAACATCTTTAATATTTTTTGTCCTTCCTCCCTTGTCAAACATCTTAGTGATGGTCCACTAAAAGATCTGCGATATAGTATTCCTTCTCTTAGCTCATAATTGGTTGCCCTACTTTTTAATTTATGTGCTTCCAATCAATTTCTTGGGATTTCTCCTCTTGCCAAATATGCATGAATATATGCTCGCCAATCTGTAATGTTGTTCTTTAATTCCGCTTCGCCAACTTCAACCATCATCACATCTTTTTCTTCCTTTTCTTCCTTGTCTATCGCTGGTATAAAAAGTGTTTGAATTTTTATGCACCTCGCAGCTGGATTTGTCATCATACTGGATATGAAAGAAAATGCATCTGCGAGCCTATTATCTTTCCTTGATATGTGTCTCCATTTTATTTTTGGAATTCTCGCAGATAATTCTTCGACTAACCTTTTATACTTTCTTAAAGATGGTTCATTTGTTGTGTATTCTCCTTTTATCTGGCGAATAACCAACTGTGAATCGCTGGTGATTCTAATATTTTCCAACTTCATTTCTACCGCAAATTTTAAAGCATGAATCACGGCCTCATATTCTGTTTCATTATTAGTGGAAGTAAATTCCAATCTAAATGAAAAAGCTGATTTTTCTCCTTCTGGTGAAATAAAAACAATTCCAATCCCATTTCCTTCCCTATTTGATGATCCATCCACCAATATCTCCCATCTGTCGGGTTCTGTTAATAGTTCTTTTGGATCTCCATGTTCCTCTTCTACATCCATCATCTCTTCTACAGCTTCATCATCTTCTAAGGGAAATTCAGCTAAGAAGGATAAAACTTCATATTGAATATCAAAGTGTCCTACTTGTGCATTCCATCTCTCAACTCTGCTTGATCTTTTTAAATTTTTCATTACTGACTCAATTGGAATTTTTGTTAATACTTTGACCTTATGTTCTTGAAAGTAGATGCTAAGCTTAAAAGTTGCATGCAACAATGCTAGAATTAGTTTCTCAACCTTTGAATAATTTCTCTCTGCAGAATTGAATGTTTTGCTGATGTAATAAATTGGTTTTTCTACCCATGCATCTACTCGCAGCAACACAACACTTAGCGCATATGTGGTTGTTGCGAGATAAATCAATAGTTCTTCTCCCGGTTCAGCTTTCTGTAAGATATTTATGTTCATCAAATGTTCTTTTATTCCTTGAAAAGCCTTTTCACATTCATCTGTCCACTTGAATTTTGTTTCCTTCTTGAGTATATCGAAAAAATGTTTGTACTTGTATGAAGATCGCGAGATGAATCTTCCTAGTAAGGCTAAGAGTCCATTAAATTTTTGCACATCTTTTACCGTCGCAGGCTTTGGCATATCGCGAATTGCTTGTACTTTTTCTGGATCAACTTGTATTCCTTCTTTTGATACAATATTCCCCAAAAATTTCCCTGAAGTTACTCCAAAAGTACACTTATCGGGATTCACTTTAATATTAAATTGCCGCATTTGATCGAAAATCTCTTTCAAATCTTGCACATGATTCTCAGCTTCTTTGCTTTTGATCAGCATATCATCTACATACACTTCTAATGTTTTATGAATCCACTTTGCAAACACCTTCTCCACCATTCTTTGATATGTACACCAGCATTCCGTAAGCCAAAGGGCATCTTTGTATAACAATATAATCCTCTTGGAGCAAAAAATGCGGTATGTTCTTGATCTTCTTCAGCGAGAGGGATTTGATTATATCCTTTATATCCATCCAACGATGATATTCTGGCATGTCCCTCTACTGATTCAACCATCTGTGGGATATCTGGTAATGGAAAACTATGTTTAGGACAAGCCTTGTTTAAATCAGTGAAATCTATACAAATTCTTATCCCCTTGTTCTTCTTTGGGACCACTACCATATTTGCAATCCACTCTGGATATTTTTCTTGCCTTATAATTCATGCGTCGAGCATCTTCTGTAATTCTTCTTCTATTTGAGAATGATATGTTATTGCGATTTTCCTTATTCTTTGCTTAAATGGTCTTATATTTTTGTTGATTTCTAATTTATGACATGCTATTGATGGATCTATCCCTGGCATCTCATCCATGTTCCATGCTCCACGCGAAGATATCTTTATACTCTCGCAAGAGATTTATAGTTCTTTCTTCCTCATCTGCCTCCATTTTAGTCCCAATTTTCAGCATTTTAGGCTCTTCTTCACTCCCAATATTTACTTCTTTTGTTAGTTCTGCTGTAATATAACTGGCTTCAGGTTCTCCCATGGGTGTTGGTGTTTTCATGACTTTCACGAGTTCATCTCCTTCTCGCGAGATTTCACTGGGTATTCCTTTTCCTTCTTTTGCTGTTATCATGAAAACTTTAAATTCTTCTTTCTTTTTTGCTTCTCTCGCCAGTTTTCTGCGAGCCTTTCGCAGCTTTGGACGTTCTTCATAATTTATTACTTCAATTTGGTAACACAATTTCGCAAAATCTGTGTGTCCTCTAATTTCTCCAATTCCACTGGGTATAGGAAATTTGATGCATTGATGAAACGTTGATGCTACAGCCTTGATTGCGTGTATCCATGGTCTTCCTAATATCATGTTATACGGTGATTCCACGTCTACCACACATAACGTTACTTGTGTTTCAATCTCCCCTAGTGGAATTCGTACCACTATCTCGCCTTTAGGTTTTGTTGAAGACTTTCCAAAGCCATGAACATGATATGTTGAATAAGACATTTCTTCATCCTTATATCCCATTTTCTTGAAAGTATGATAAAATATTATATCTACAGAACTTCCTGCATCCACCAAAGTTCTATACATAGCCCATTCTTCTACAGATTTTATTGATTCCTCCTTTCTCATTGGTATAGTGGATACTGTGATTACCTATGGAGATGTATGACTTAGATTTTCCTCTGGTATTTCTGCTGTTGTAAATGTTATTTCCTACTTTTCCCAATCTTTCAATGGTAATATTTTTTCCACCGTCATAATTTTACTTCCTTCAAAATCCCGTTTGTATATCTTTCCCTTAATATTTTCATGAAATCTATCAATCATTGTTTTTGTTACCATACCACACTCCTATTTTCTACAATCCTCTTTGATTCTAATCATCCTTCCTTCAAATATCTCACTAATTTGTTTTATGATTTTCTTAATCTTGAATAATTCTTATCTTCTTTTTCACCTTTTTCTTTGATTTTGCTAATTCATTCCCTATTTCGGGCGCCAAAATGTAGTTGCAGGATTTCCCACACTACACCCTTGTTAAGATTTTGCTATAATCAACTCATAATTGAAGATGAAAAACGACACTTTATTATTTTGGTTTCAGAAATGTTTACAGAAATGGAAGAATTCAAGATTACAACTATTCTCTTGAAGTTTCTCTCTCCTCAAGACTTTCTTAACTCTCAAAAATACATCATTTTTTGCTGGACACATTGGGTCTATATTTATAGGGTAGTTACATAGTGGATGACAGCTAAGTTTTCCTCTTATTTCGGGTTGATTCTACGATTGTACTGCGATTAGTTACAATGTTCACTCTCGCAAGTTTTGTAACCATCGCATGACAAATATGCTTTTCTCAAGTTTCCTTTACTCATCATTTATTACGTCGCTCTTTTGAATGCTTTTGTGGCACTCGTGAAGTGTAGTTGAAGATCTTGCGGTGATGCTCACGGGGAAGTGTTGTTAATCTCACAGAGAAGTATTGTAGCGATATTCTGGTCCTACACCTATTGATTTCCCTTTCGATTCACGAAACAATTTCATGAATGTACTTCCTATAAACAAATGTAAAACATTGTTTCCTAGGATGAAATATTAACCATAACCCATTCACATAATCATAACACTATATGCAAGATTATTTCGATGGAATATCTACGCAGTTCAAAAGATAAGTGTTATACTTCGTAGTCTAATTCCTTAATACTATGATCATACTATTATGATCATGTCACATCACTAGAGTATTATATAATATATACAGTATATACAGCTTCGCAGTTATGTTTTCAATATAACACGACTTGAAAGATACGTTAGGAATGAAACAAGTTCAAGTCAATATTACTAACCTCGAGAGGAAAGATGATGTCGTCGTTGTAGTTCGTTACGTATTAACATTCTTCAGGTCTTCAGAGTAATACTTGTATGTCTCAACATTCCTATACTTTATAGTCTAACCTAAATGAAGTTGACTCTAGTATTTAATCAAGCGACTCTAGATGAATTTTGATACTAAAATATGACAACCAAACTTGACATACCAACGCTTGGTGAGTTCAACCGAGTTATGCTCTAACATAACGCATAAGAGACATTCATTATTTCGGACAAGTTTTGAGTAAACTACTCAAACGAATCTTCATCAGCCATATAAAGAATTTCCCATCCAGAAGTTAGGCTTTGATGCTTTGCTCCCTATTCACTTAAATTACGGTTTCTAAGGTATCCCAAGCACTCCTTAGATGTTTGTTGATGGTGGTTTTTAGCTTAGGGTCAAAATCGTAATACCTTGCATCTGATGTGACGTCACTATACAAGGAAACAGAGCCACGTGTGCTAACCTATCCACTGGAAAATTTATTGAGACGCTCAATATACTTACATGAAATTTATCCAGACTGGCGAATCCCAGATGTTCTGTAAATTTCGGCGCCTTGCGTATATTCACTTAATATAAGTTCTTCTGAATGCCTTCTATTCTATATTCTCCATCTGAAATCTTAATGTTGATATGGCATGATGATTTGTGTTCACTCCCAGTAGAGTAGCACGAATCTCCAAGTATCAATAATAAGATATTTGCATAAGGTATTCAATTAGAAAAACATGTTGCTCTCTGGCAACGAACTTAAAAGAACTCTGTGTCGACACATAGAATTCTGTCAATCGTCCGGATTAAACTTGCAGAAGTTAGGGTTTCGCACCTCGCGTAATGCACCAGACATCGCTTGTCAAAAATTAATTAAATCCGTCGCAGCGCACTGGAAGTGCGTCCACGCCCTAACTTGCCGACCCCACTTCCCATTAACCAATCAGGTCGCCCTTAAGGCGCCACACCCTCACCAGAAGTGTGGTCGCGCCTTATGTTTGGCCGTCCCCCTCTTTGTGGATAATCAGGTTATTCTAAACTTGCCACCATACATTAAAGGCCAAACACATCCTACCGCGAAAACTTTGCAACATGCCAACTTCGTGGGAACCAGCCATAAATAGCCACCACACGGCAATTCCTACTCCTGTGGACGTTTTCACACTATGGCCTTGCCATGGTTCCTTTGGCATACCCATGGCGCCATTTGCACAAAAGTAGCACCATGCCGCAGCCGCACGCCACATGCACTAATTAGGGTATTCGACAAACCCTTATTTGAGCAAATTGCCACCATAGTCAAATAACATGCCCAGAACAACGGGAATGGCGTGGCAACAGGGCCAATGTTGCCACGCCACATGTGGGTCCGACTCCACGACACCTTGGCCACGCCAAGCTCTAATTCTTCCACGGCATCTTGGCCACGCCAAGCCCTAATTATTCTACGGTGCCTTGGCCGCGCCAAGCCCTAATTCTTCCACGACGCCTTGGCCATGCCAAGCCCTAATTATTCCACGGCGCTTTGGCCACGCCAAGCCTTAATTATTCCACGACATCAACCTTTGGCCACGCTAAATCCTTCCAACGGTGCCAAGACTTTGCCACGCCCAAATCCTTCCATGACTCCAACTTTGGTTGCGGAGCCAATTTTTAGCTTTGGCCATGCCACAACATCACTGGCATACCACTATGTCGCGGCTACTAGCATGCCGCCATGCCATGTTTATGCCACTAGCATTCCATTAGCATCTGGCTGACGCCACTTCGCTATACAACATGATGTGGCCATAATCAATGGCCATCCTTTTTCATGAGGTGCAATCTCAGCCATCCAAGTTCGCCACCGAACTGATGAGCTCGCGACAAGTTTTAGGCGACTAGCCAAGACGAGCCTAGCATTACATGCTATTTACCTGAGGCAAGCCTCCCAATTTTAACTTTCCACACGTAGCAAAGTGCTACATGTTTTCCACGAAAATACTCGAGACATCAAATTATGTCACAAACTGGGAGATGCTCATCAAGGTATTGGTATGGCGGTTTACCTCGTGCGGCGTGCAATACTACCATTATAAGAAAGTGTCATGAAGTAGTATAATTAGTGGTGGTGAAAAGTAACGGTGTAAATAATTCATTTTCTTCATCATGGAAGAGTAATGACCGACAGTTATACATATTCACTTTCTTCATCATGGAAACATAATGTCTGGCAGTTACACATTACTCTTTTCTTCCACCACTCAATCGTTTCCACTTCCTATAAGACCAGGGTACGTTTCACTATGACTTGTATAAATAGGTCTTACATATTTCCACCAAAGACAAGTTTTTGTCAGCAACAATACAGTATCTATAAATCACCTGGTAGCTTTCCATTCGGCTAACCAGTTCTACTTACGATAAAAATCATAAAACAAACCACACCTTCATAATCTACTATTCCAGTCTCAACACTCTCTTCGCTTCCCTCCCTAAGACCAACCCTTCTCCTTGACTTTGTGACCGAAGCAAGCCTGGAATGGCCATTTCTTGGTTTAGGCCAGGATTGTACAGACTGATCTCTCGAATCAAAAGTACTCTCGTGCAGTACATTGTTTAGGGTTTAGATTCGTTTCTCACCTACAAACCCGAAATTACCAAAATCGGCAGAAACAGTTTTCACCCTCAAATAATTGGCGACCACAGTGGGAGATTAATTTTTTGGTTACAAATCTGACTCTCGTTTACATCATCCTACCGGCGAATGCCATGCTTTGAAGCGCATCATCCAAGAAAAGAGGGGTTTCAGGAGAATTGCGTCTGGGGACTAGAGATTCTTCATCTTACTACGGATCAACATAAAGATGTTCCACCGACAATAAATAACGACCAGGGACTTCCCATGGAAAGAAGGGAATTATGTAAAGACTCGGATTTACTACCTGAAGACTCAGTTCTGATGAAAGACCCTAAAGCGATTAAGTTTGCCAAATGATGTTTACACGACCTATTGTTTGGATTTTCACATTTATCATGGAAGCCGATGACCAATCATCCCAAGATTTCATGTCTCTTCCTTTCTCATGCAACATTCATGGTCCTGAATAATTTTGCTACTTATATTCGTAATTCAGATTTTGACATACCAATTGATCAAGAAGCCATTACTCCAAAAATAATCCAAAAACTCTTATAAAAACTAATCACCTATCAATCCAAAAACCGGAAAACCATACCATAAACTAGGCGTTTCTTCTGCCTTTCAAAAAAAAAAAAACCTAAGAAAAGAAGTTAAAAAAATAAAAGTATTCAAGGAAAGTTGCCTAACAACGACTCGTTCTTCTTGGAGAAAATATCATTCATACTTTGAAGAGTCGCCTGCTTTAGCTTCAATTCCCGGGACAACTTCTCAAATTCTACTTCATGTTGATTAATTAAATCCGCGGAAGGACCATCAGCCGCTTCAGCCTGCAGCCTTTGGATCTCGGAAAATCCCTCACAGAACCAGGAAGAGTTAAAATCAAAGTTTACACACATATCCAGGTGGAACTCCCAGTTTGAGATTACATCTCCAGAAACTGTGTGACCAGTCACCTTGCGCATATCACGAATTGAAGATAATATTTCTTCCACTCGCTTAACCAATGCGAACCGGCTAGTGATATTCTTGGCTGTTACGATGTGTCCATATCTCTCCCATATTCTGATATACAACTCCTCATTATTAGCCGGTACACTGAAGACTCCAATCAACACATGATCTTCACGAGGAATCAAGAATGGAGAGTCGAAAGTGGCACATGCAATCGATTCCGCGACCAACAATGATTGTTTGGCTACAATCACGCCCGCAGCCGTGGGAGCATTTTCCATCATCTGAAGCATAGCAACGTCTTCACGACGATCAGTTTCCATCTGAATTCTCGCAGCTTCTTCAATAGCTTTATCAAGTTGCCTTCTACTTCCTTCTCTTATATTGTTTATCATTCCTCGCATTTCTGCTAATTCTCTCAATATTTGCTCATTCTCAGTTGAGTTTTGCTCCATTGGCCTCTTTAATGCAGCTTCCCTTCTCCTGCGTTCTTGCCTTTCTTGTCTTGCGAGATTTTGTGTGTCTTTTTCTTCATTGTCATCCCGTCTTTCTATGCGATTTTCTCTTTCACTCTCCTCTTGAGATCGCAGCTGTCTACTTTCTTCTCCGCGGATTTCTTCATTTCTCCTCATTTCTCTTCGATGTCTCTCTAATCTCCTCTGTATCCTATCATACTCCTCCTGAATATTATCATTGTAGCGATTTTGCGTACGCCTCCTTTCTCGATTTTCATGGTTATTTTGTCGTATTGCCTCTCGAAATTCTTGTTCTTCTACTTCTGCCCTTAATCTTTCTCCCTTACAAGCGAGGCATGCTTGTTCGGCGTAATGTCTCTCAATTTCTTCTTCAATTATTCTTTGATTCCTTTGATTCTCTCGCCCATGTAATATCCTCCTTCCTTCTTCTGGATTTTCTTCTTCATTTTGGTTGTTTCTTACCTCTTTATTTCTATTGTTACGTCTGTTAATCAATGCTTCGCCATGCGGATTATAGCGATCTCCAATTATCTCTTCTTCTCTATGACGTTGTTCTCCATTTATATTTTGCACTTCTTCTCTAACACTTCTCATAGGGGAATTTTGCCTTGGTTCTTCTCTGAATGATCTTGAAGTTGATCTAACGGTACTTCTTGATCTCCTTCTTTGTAACCTCAAATTCTCCATTCTTAGCTCATGATTTTGTATTGTTAAGTTCGCACGCTCTTCTGCCTCTAATCTTCTTTCTTTCTGTATTCTTTGTCTCAAATCATCTACTATTTCATTTTCACGTCCTTCATGAATTAATCCTCCAACTATTTCTTGATTTCTTTCTCTTTCTTCTTCATTTCTTAATTGTCGATTTTCTGCTTCTTCTATCGAATCCGACCTCCAAGTATGCACACTCACTCTATCATAATCCACATTCCTATCTTGTGTTTGTGCTTGTTGATTCGGCTGTTGAATTGAACTTTCTGCTTCATTTCTTATTCTATTTCTTCCTGATCTTATCCTTAAGGATTCTTCTAATTCACATGTTCCCTCACCTGCAAGTCTTTTACTTCTCCTCACAGTTGTCGGTGGTTCTGATGTATTTCTTCTTCTTCTTCTAGCCATTTCTTCAACTCTAACAATTTCTTCAAATTTTAAAGTTGTAATTAGAGATTTCTTAGCTTGATTCTCCCTGTTTCTGGGCGCAAAATATAGTTGCAGGAAATCCTACACTACACCCTTGATAAGAATCTATATAAATTAAGTCATATTTGAAGATGAACAATGACACTTTTATTATTCTAATTTCAGAAATTTTTACAAAAGATGTAAGAACTCAGATGTACAACTTTCTTTCTAGAGTTTCTCTCTCCTCAAGACTTTCTCAACTCTAAAAAAATACATCATCCTTTTCTGAACCTAACGAACCCTTTATATAGGGATTTACATAGTGGATGACAGCTAAGTTTTCCTCCTTTTTCGGATCTACTCTGCGATCTCATCGGGATTGCTTCAATATTCTCTCTCGCAAAATTGATAGCCGTCGCGGGATAAACATACTCTCTTTGTATTTCTTCCATCGTCAGCTTCTTTTGGATTCTTCTGTGACGCTTGCAAAAGTGTTGTTAATATCGCATGAATAGTGTTGTAGCGATATTCTGGTCCTACAGTCACAAACATCTTCATCTCATCGCTTGTGATTCCACAATATCTTTTTTCGCTACCATATGATTAAGATTATTGTGAAGTGATTGATATTTCTAGGCTGTTCTTCGGGAATATAAGTCTGATATATTAATTAGTTCTTGTTCACCTTGATTTATCAAAAGACGGAACAAAACTCGTAGGTATTTCTGTGGGAGACAGATTTATCTATTCCAATAAACTTCTCTGTTTGAGACAGATTTGTTTATCAAGTCTTCGACTTTGGGTCATAACAACTCTTGGTTGTTGGTGAGATCAGCTAAGGGAATCAAGTGCGCAGTATCCTGCTGGGATCATAGAAGTAAGGAGAGAAACTATACCTTGAACCAGTGTGATATTGATTAGGGTCCAACTACAGTCCAGTACGAAGTTCATTGGTAGTAGGCTAGTGTTTGTAGCGGCTTAATACAGTATGGTGTTCAAATCTGGACTAGGTCCCGGGGTTTTTCTACATTTGTGGTTTCCTCGTTAACAAAACTTCTGTTGTCTGTGTTATTTCTTTTCCGAAATATATTTTGTTATATAATTGAAATATGACCAATCAATTAGATAATCCAACCTTTGGTTGTTGATTTAAATTGATTGACACTTGAACATTGGTCTTTGGTACCATTCAAATTATTTCTCTTATATTCAACCGGGCTCGCAAATTCCTATTTGCTGATTGCAGATTGAATTGAGAGATAGAGATATAAAACTCTTTGATATACTTTTCTCTAGATTGAGTCTAACTGTTTTGTTGATTCTCTTGAAAGTATATGGAGTTTGTATATTCAGATTTCTAAATGAAATATTGGGTGTGGTTGTTAGGCCCCCGCTTTTTCAGAATATAGCCCTTGACTACCTGCACCCGTGTCTGAAACTCACGGGCTTGAAAGAAGGAGCACATATTTATTTTCCACATTAAGTAATTTGTGTGTATCGAAGGCTTGTAGTAAGTTAATAAAGATTGAACTCTTGTAAACATATCTAGATCGCCACAAACACAAACTTATTTGGTCTAACGGTAATTGCCTGCTTTGATACCAACTGAAAAGGAGCGGGTACCAAGTACACCACCAACTTTTTATTTCGGCAACCTGTATGAATAAAATCTAATACAATCACAAGAGGATCAAAGCAAATATCCTTGAAGAATATTGTATATAGAGTTTCTCTTATTGTCTTCCACAATCAATATGTATATACCAAAGTTACGTGTACTTGATTGTTGAAAAGAAGAGGGTACCCAAATACGCCACAATCTTTTATTTATCAACATATAAGTCCTCAACCGAATGTGATCGTCTATGGACAGAGTCGAGATAATACAAAAATTTGGTTCACACTTCGTGTGATCGTCTATGGATACGAGATCGAGACAATAAAACAACAAGATTACTTGTGTGATTCACTATGGATACAAGATCGAGATAATACAACGACAAAGTGTATACTTGATAATAGGTTCAAAAATAACCGAAACTCTATAGGATCAATATCAAGTATTACGTAGTTAACGTACTTAAGTATTTTACTTAATTATAATAACAATTATAATGCGGAAATCAAAGTAAAAGACACATCAAGATTTTGTTAATGAGCAAACTGCAAATGCATAGAAACCCCAGGACCTAGTCCGATTTTAAATACTCTCACAATTAAACTGATATACAAAATCTAATACCTACTTCGTATAGTTGAGACCAAGCAGACTACCCCTAGATACTTAGTTCCCTCAGTATCCATGCTCCTTCGACTTCTAGAGTCATAAACGTGAATATCAAGTCCTTTGGATCGTATTCCAAACAACAAAGGAAGAATCTGTTTGGTAACCACTCTAATCAATCTTGCTACAAGATAAGATGAGCTGTTGGCAAAGTCTCTTATGTTAATCTAATAAACTCCTTTGTCTGTTTAGATCAATCTAAACAATAACTACCGAAATAGTCAAGTGTATATTCACACTCAATCAATATAGATCTCGAAGAGAAATATAGAGAATGTCGATCTCACACAACTAATCAATCAGATCTATCAAAGATAAACTGAATCTAGTTGGATCCCAGCCGATCAAGGTTTGTGCACTAAATCCACAAGATACAAAAACTAATAAGAATTTTTCTTCGTCTTCAAATCTTCTATTTCCTTAAAATAACTGCACAACACCACTTGAATCTCTTGTGATCAATCACGTACAGAATGGAGTCTGTTAACAATGGATTATCACAAGATTTCTTTAGATCTAACAACAGTTCTAAAGATCTCGTCGATACTTTGATCTAGTCTAAGTAAATCTTATATCAGAAGAGAAGATTCTCAAGAATAAACAAAACTAGGTGCAATCAAAGTTTCAACAACCATTAGTCAATCAAATCAAATTGAAAACCAATAACACTGCAATTATCTAGTTTCCCACCAACGGTACTCGTAAAGCTTCTTGATCCCACAAAGTTTTAAACGAGCAGTCATAAGAGATTTCACATGATTAGGATATTTTTCTCTCCTAATAGACGGCTCCACCATAAACAATAAGAAATGAAGTTTGCCTGGATCTTAAGATGGTTTGCTAGAAATGCAAACTTAGGTTATAGACCAAGGATGTTGGGACACCAAGGAATTTCCAAAACCGAAAATATACTCAAGATATGCAATGAATGCCCAAATTTGGTTTTCCTTATTCCAATAAATTCATGTCCAATATTTCTGAAATCTCTCATAAAAAATCTTCAATTAGTAAATGCATATTACTAATCTTTATTCTCCGGAGCTATGCATTAATTGCTGGTAATTAAAGAATATAAAACCAAATATCTTAATTAAAATATTCTTAATTTATTTCGGCACAAGATCACCTTGGGTACCAAGGAATATCTTTGAAAAATAAATGATAAGAGTTATTTCTCGTGTTCAAAGTATGTTGACATCTTTTCACTGCAAATCCTTATTCCATATTTACATGGATTTGCTTATTGGAATCGGTTTTACCATACTTTCAAACAAGTTCAGAATTAGTTCTACTAGTTTTCCAAGGCTACTATGTGATCGGTCCTACCAGGTCATAATGGTTAGTTATGATCGGTCATACCAAGTCACATACATGAGTTCGGATCGGTTATGTAGTTGCATGAAATCCCACAACACCCCTTATCATATCTTGATAACAATTTCTAAATCTAAATATAAAAATGGTAATAAAAGTGCTAAAATTATAAATGGACACAAAGATTTTTACATGGTTCGATCAATTTGATGTACATCCATGATTCTTCACTATGATTGTTTAAATTTACATTTGATTTACATTGATAATCTCCATTAATGGGTAGACTTCTAGATCTAGTTTTTGGGGAAGAAGATGATAAAGAAAATACATTCTCTCTCTAAAAATATCTCTAACTTTTACCAAAATTGTCTCTCTCCTTTCTCTCTCATGCTCTTCTCTTTATATAGGTGTTTACATAGTAGATGACAGCTCACATATAGTGGAGTACAGCTCATAAACTCTCAAGCTCAGCTATGTTCTCTCAGGATCTGCTATATTCTCTCGAGCTCCCACTACATTCTCGCGAGCTTTCTCTATAACAACCACAAAATCTTCACATCTTTCTCGTGTTTTATGCTGTCATTGTCTATTACGTCACTTCTATAATTAATTTGCGATATTTTCCATGTGTGGTAGAAGTTTTCGCAAGAGCGTTGTTGTTGCGAGATTCAGATCCTAAATCTTGCCTCTTTTTTCTTGAATATTGCTTGAAGAGCAATCTTTAAGAAAAAATCTGTTGTTGAAGTAGTCTTTGATCTTTATTGATGAAGGAACGAGCGAAACAATATTGGACTTGAAAAGAATGTACTTGCCTCTATTCTTTTGTGAAGTTCCGGATCTTTGCGAAGTAAATAAGAAGTATCAACTCTTGAAGTATGCGAAGTATGAAGTATCCTTGAAGAAATATAAGAAGTACTCAATCATCAAAATATAAGAAGTATCCTCCTTGAATGAAAGTCATGAGTATTGCCTCTATTCATGCGAAATTATTACTTCATTTTTGGTGAGAATTCTTGTTCATTTTGGAAATGATTCTTTCCGAGAAGATGAAGAATATAAAATGTTTTCTTGGTAATCCATAGTTGCCTCTGTTCTTTATCTATGAAGGTAGAATCCTTGACAAAATGTTGAATGAGCGAATTGTTTCTTTATTCTTATCTTGCCTTTGTCTCTTGTTCTGTTTTCTGACACATTCTGCGAAATTATGAATAACCCTGCGAAATTATGAATAATCTGCGAATTTATGAATAACCCTGCGAAATTATGAATAACCCTGCGAAATTATGAATAACCCGGCGAAATTATGAATAATCTGCGAATTTATGAATAAACCCTGCGAAATTATGAATAATCTGCGAAATTATGAATAGTGCTGCGAAATTATGAATAGTGCTCCTGAGATATTCTGAATAGTATTCCTGAGAGATTTTGAATATTTTATCTTACCTCTCATTATCTTTCTCGCAATGAACAAAATTTACCTGTATTTCACGGAAATAGTTAATGTTCACAATTATTCTATTGGTCTTATTTTGCCTTCCTAGTTAAAGGTATTATTTTGCCAATTTTTGTTTTTGCGACAAAATCGCAGGACGTCCTTACATTCACATGTAAAGACCCATTGATCTTGCCTTATCCTTATTTTGTCAATTTGTTGCGACAATATGACAGGCCTAAGTTTTCTTGCGAGAACAAAGCCCCATGACATTGTCGTCTTGCGATGAAATCGCAGGACGTCTTCACACTTTCATGTAAAAACCCATTGATCTCATATTATCTTTTTTTCATGGATCTATGCCTCTGTATGATTGTTGCACAAATATGACAAGCCTAAATATTCTTGCGAATATAAAGCCTCATGACATTTGCGTCTTAAGACACTTATCAGTTCCCTAATGGAAGGTGCCGCCCTTATCTTCCCCCTGGTTGCCCCTTCAAGGAGGCGTACATCGGCCAAACAAGACTAGCTCCTCCCATCCGATTTTACCAACAACCAATTGTTTTCGCAGCCTCTTATTCTTTTTGCCTATATGGCTTATAGTTACGAGACTGCACCCTAAGTGGGGTTTTCTTCGGGCCGAGTGCATCATAGCCAAGACTTGCCAAGAATGGCCAGGGTAGTTTTATACGCCCCGGGCACCCTTGGCTCAACTGTGTACCTCAGTGCCTTGATCATACTTTTCACTCCTTAGGAGAGACCCTCGGTCGTCCAACTGTTAATATATATATATATTTGGAAATCCAAGGTACCTCTCCTGGATGGGCTTTCATGGGCCCCAAATCTCCATGACTCAGGTTCCAGTAGCGGTATAACCTTATCCCTGAGCCATGCAAAGAGATACCCCCTTATATGACGCACTTTAGGTCTTACATTTGCCTCTTGCAAAATTTTGTTCGCGAACTAGGGTGTACGCCATAAAGGTGCGTCCTATTCTAATGTCTCTGCGAAATTTTATTCGCTTTTCTACGAAATTTTCGTTTTTCTTTATTCTTTCATTTATATCATTTATTTCAACTCTTTTTTTTGCGAAATAATCATCAACTCTTTTCTTTGCGAAATAATCAAAGATCTTGTGAAGTAATGAAATACCAAATTCATGCCTCTGACCAACTCATTGTACTAGAAATTCGCAACTGTTCTGTGCAAACTTAAGCCTTGATATTTTGTTTACTGTTGGGTGAACTTTAATGGGCTTGGACGAACTGGGCTTTGCCTTCTATTCATTTCTTCTTTACGTTGGTATTTGGGAAGTAAACATCTTTGCGAAGTGTTCATTCTTGCTGCAAATGTTCGCAATGCAAACATCTGTGAAGGTAATTCTATGCGAAGAGGGAGACTTGAACCCATGTTACTGAACTCGTCACCTTCACTTGTGATTATCTATCCAATTCCATATTTTATTAGGTATAGTAAAATTCGCCAAAGTTATTCTGATGTTATCATCCCACGTATAATTTTTCCCATCGTCCTTTCTTCTTCCTCCCGCTTCTTAACATGTTATGAAGTTACGCATGCTTTGTAAAGTCATCCCTTGCCTGAACTTCTATTGATCATTCTATCTTCTTTCTTCTTTTGGAAAAACTACTCTTATGTTTTTTATTTTCTTCTTTACGGATTTTTCATGCTATTACCTACTGTGTTCTCGTTCCTGCTGATCTTAATTTCATTCTTTGTATGTTAATCTGAATCATGGATTTTTGGTTGTTAGGGCTTCATTCCTTATTCTTTGGTTGTTTTTGCTCCTTTAATTCTTTGATTTTCACTCCATTGATTATGGAATGGTTATTCTTCGCAGTATAGCTATTGTTTTACTTCTCGTCCTTGAGATTTTCTTGTTGCCATTAGCAGCCCCTGTTTAGTGATTTTTTCTGCTTCACTTTCCAACATCTTCGCAAAAATTGCTAACTTCACATGTACTGATGGATTCAAACTGGGATTGATTCGAACTTAATTATTGCGAACTGGACTGAGTGTCGCGAACTTATCTGTTTTCACACAAACTACTTTGGTACTGTGTATTATTCCTTTGCTTTTGCAGATATCCCTTTCTTTATTCATTAATCAATTCTTTCCTGGAATATTTCATTGCTTTGAAAGTTGATATAGGTTCCTTTGATTTTCTGCTTCTGCGTATTTATCTAAATCTGGCTACTAATGTTGCTCTAATATCTCCTTGTCTCTACTTTCCTTTGATATCTCTGAGTTGCTTGTATATATTTTCTCTTGCGAAGCTGTTCGCTTGATTCTGTTGTATCATCCTTTTCTTCGCAAATCTAATATTTTCTTCGCAAGTCTAATACTTTTCTTTGCATCTGGTCAATTGTGTTAGCTTCTTGTTTGGTTGATAACTTTATTAATTTACTTTTCCAAACTTTATTTGTATTGCTCGCAACTTTGTGATAATCTAATATATCTACGCAGAAGTTTGATGATGTAGTAATTTTATAGGGTGATTATTTCGCAAGTTTATTTCTTCAAAATAATCCTCTTCTCGCCAGTTAATCTTTACTGAG
Source organism: Papaver bracteatum (assembly GCA_023529315.1). Lineage (NCBI taxonomy): Eukaryota > Viridiplantae > Streptophyta > Magnoliopsida > Ranunculales > Papaveraceae > Papaver > Papaver bracteatum. Next base: position 4,195,140 of record JAJJWX010000603.1, read on the forward strand.
CTTATGGTGAGCTTCGTCTGCTGCTTGAACAAGTTGTATTTCTCTTAATGTTTCGCTGGTGATACGGTTGTTTTGGTGTGAGTTAATCAATTTCTTTGCTACTTAACTTCGCTGTAACAAAAGATAATCAAATGAAAATTAGGTCAATTAATGTGTTCTATTTTGTCAACGAAATAAAGCTTGCAGGATCAATCAAAAATCTCAATATATAATCGTTCCAAAAATTCGCTAAATGGGTTTGTTAAGAAGGAGCAACTGGTCCTGTATATGAAATCTGTAAATGATGATATTGAAGTTTAAACACAGAAAGAGAGAAAATGGAAGAACTTGTTCCCTTTTAATTATGTTCCTTGTAGCTCTTGAAATGGATCTGGTTTGTCGAAAGAGACATGAGCTTCGCGAGTGCTGAGAATGAAGGTTTTGAATGAAGTGATTCGTTTGGTCTGAGCTGGTTGATTTGTTTGCTCCGAAATGATCACTTGATGAAATAGAGATTGCTGACGAATACAGTTTGGCATTAAGTGATGCTTCCATTGTTATCTGATCATTAAATTTCTTGATCATTCCTTCTTTGCTGCTTCATTCGAAAGGGAGTTTCTATGCAAATTCATTCATTTGCTACTTTTGGTGAGCTTTGTTATTCTCTTTGTCGTCCATCACTTGGCTATGCGTCTCTTTGAATTCATCTCTTTACTGATAGTTCAAGTTTGCTATCCTCCCTTTTGGGTTGTGTTGTTCTTGACTTTTTAGTTGGTTGATTAAAGATATCGATGTTCCGAGCTCCATTTGTTCTATTAATTAAGATCATGGTTTGGACCGGATCGAGTTGATTGAGTTGGTTTGTCCTTTTTACCGTGATTCTTTCGCATGCTGCTAACGGTCTTGAGCTGTATAAATTCTCATTGGTTTCCCTATTTGCTTGTTATTGTTAAGAGACAATTTCAATTTCGTTTGCAATTTCGCCCTTAGGTATACTCTATCTTTCCTCATGTTTCTCTTATGTGTTTCTAACTTCTTTGCTCCTAATAATTTTCCGCATGAGGCTTGTCCTCAACTTTTGACTGGCTGAGCATACGAATTTTGCCTTCATAATTTATTTATTCGCCGTCAGCTCGGGTGTGTGAATCCTTGTTTCTATTGACTTCTTCCGTGGTTTGTTGATCCTTCATCTTTTCGCTCGCTTCTGCGAAGTACTCCACCAGCTGCGAATGAAGATATTAGTTTACTTCTGCGAATTAAGATATTAGCTTGGCAGTGAACAAGAAAACTGCAAAGGAGAAGTTTATTCTCATGAAGTTCACCACCAGTTGCATGGATATATTACAAGATTATTTCTGTCCTTTTTGATTTAAAAATATATCTTATGCGAAAATTGTTGATGAGGTTAATAGAATCTCACAAAGAAAAATTTGTGAAAAGAAGAATTTTGAGTAATAAATTTTTTAAATCCATATTTTTCTAAATCAAAATTTTTGAATGGAAAATCAGGCTTTTGCTGCAAAGAAGAATTTGTCAAATCCATTGCATGGTTTTGTAAAACAAGTTTTATATGTTGCAAATCTATAAACCAAACTCACGTTTAACTAAATTTTCAAGACAAAATCAAAATTTCATTGAAGGAAGGATTGTAGTTTTCTGTGAGAATTTTTGAAACATTTTGCTATAAATAATCAGATCTAAATGTTAAGAAAGAAAGAAATAAGGTTAGAAGAAGGAATTTGTCTTTTTTTAAGATTCATAGCTGATGTAGAGATTCGTCCTTTTGACGTAGCTTTGCATCTTCATCTTTTTCTTTAACTTTTTTTAACCGTGTTGTCGATGTTTTCTTGAAGACTATTGATACCGTCGAAATCAGTTAAGATCTCTCTAATATCCAAAATGGGAATCACGTGGAAATTATTAATCAGGGTACCCAAAAGAAAACACTAGTCCAAAACATAGAAAAAGTCCGGGAATCAAGGTACAAACTAGGAAGGTGTGAGGCACCTAGTCTGTCCAATCCGAAGATTGGCCTCTACTTTATAATTGGGAAACTAGGGTTTAGATTGTAAAAATAAAAATTATATAACTTAATAAAAGTATACACCTGCAAAAAATAGCAAAGTATTAGATATCCGAAAAAGATTGAAATCCGATTCTAAAGTAAAATAATTATTTTCCTAAAATAAAATTATCATTAAATTATTAAAATCTAAACACTTTATGAATATAAAATCAAATTATTATTATTATTGTTATCAAGTTTTAAATCTCATGAATCACCGATCAAAACTAATGCTAAAACAAGATATGCATAAACCAAAGATGATATGATACTAACTTTTTCAACTAAATAAACCCAACCTAAAGACTATTTTCATCAAATGCAAGTGTCGTGTTCTATAGACTTCCAAACATAGTAGATGACATGCGATCGAACTCCATATCAGGACCCATGGTATTGGACTTGAATCTATTGCACTGTATGTATGTGCGTATCTAAACAACGTAAGCAACACACAATGATGAGATTAAACAATATAATATCCAAACCAAGTAAGCAACGCAATGATGTGATTAAGCAGAGGTAAACAAAAGAAAATGAATAGATTAACCCTTGAGAATTCAGACACAAAAAAATAGAGTTGAACAGTAAAGGAATTTTGTTACCAATAGCACGTATCGCCACTCACGAAACGGACCCAATGCAATATTTGTGATCCCGTCACGAACTTGTTTTTGATGAAAATATATAATTTTACTTAGATTAATGAAGATTCCAACAAGTCTGCAAATCGTATCCGAAAGTACTCGACTAAAATATTCTTTTAAAATTATTTCACCAAACCTCCTAACTTCCTCTCTAAAATTTCTCGTAGGTTTCTCCTAAAATTCGTCCTATTTTTTTTTTTTTTTTTTGACACCAAAACTAGCTCCCTATTTATATTGTTTCTCCAAAAACCATAACCATAGGATTAAATGATATTGATCGTACGACTCACATTAAAACCCTAAATATTATTACTAACTTAATCAAAATCATTTCCATTCATAATATTATTTGATATCATTTTCCATTTATATAAATTATACCATTTAATTTCTAAGGTTTTGCTTAAAAGGAAATACTTGGGAACAAAGCTAAAAATTATGTCGACATTTTCAACTCATTTTATTTGGTGGACGACCAACTTAATTTTGGTGCACAGGAAGATGGACGGGACTTAAGGGAATGGACGGCTAACTTGATTATTAGTGTATAGTAGGTACGTATGGTGTTATGAAATGGACCTGTTGTCCCCTTGCGGCCAAATTCATTAGCTGAAGTTTGTGGACTTGTACCTATGGCATTTAGTTTGGACCTTTACCATTTGGTGTCGAACTCTTAACTACCCATTTTAGGTTTGTCGAATTATTAGGCCTCTGACCATCACGGATACGATTTAGCGACATATTTTTGTAACCGTGCAAAATTGGGGTGCCTACAGTTGCCCCTCTTTGGCGGAGGTTTGCGTGCAACTGAATGCCAAAGACATACACACCTATTTTGCACAATTATTTTGTTGGATTCCTCACTTATAATTATCCGGAATGACACTAGAAAGTTCACCCGGATTATTTCTAAGTATTTTAATTTTGCACATGTATACATCCTCATGATATGAATCACGACGAAGCGGTACTCGTGCCATATCAATTGCGAAAACATGTTGCACTTTATTACCACATGTTACGTCATCACATCGATTGCATCGTTTGAGTAGCGGCTCTTCAATCTTTACGATTTTGCTCAAATATTTTTATCATAATTTTCCTCGAGCATTCTTGATTGACACAATCCTTATGTTGAAAATAAGCCTCACTTTACCTTTGAGTTTTGCGTCCAAATTATGGAGAAACCATGTAATTGATGACCTTGCAAAAGAGCTATTAGTAGCACATGTTCCTAATAAATACTAATTTTTTTTTTATTTTTTTTTTAATTATTTAGAAAACAAAATCCTAAAAAAATAATTTTCAAAAACAAAGGGCGAAAAACAAAATACTCAACATATACAAAGGTTCAGGAATCCCGACCTGCCACGTGTCTGATAGATGCCACCAAAAATATTACCGTCCCCATCCAAATTTTCAGATCTGTCAATCCTCCCAGCTATCTGCCAGCTATAATTAACTTCATCAATTGGCTTCAAACTATAAAACGATTCAGGATTTTGCTGCTTTCCAGGAATGACGTCCGATGCTTCAAATCATCAATTTTCTCCACACGACTCTTCTTTTCATCTATCTCTTTTATGAAGTGCTACTCAATTTTCTCAAGTGGCTGTTTAATAACCATTTTTTTCTTTTTTTTTTTCAATATTTTTTTTTTCATTTCATTTTTTTTTTCATTTTTTTTTAAACCTACCCGTTTGGACGTCCGTTGCTCATAAAACTTTAGGAGATGACTTACAAGACTCAAGATGACATACAAATGGACTTAACATATCTCTCTCTAAATTATTTTCTTGACTAAGACCGAACATTATGACATGGGCCCAATGTAATGATGGTGGTGCCCCTAAATTATGACACTATGAGAGAGATATTATTGGACTGAATGATTAAAGGGGCCAAACATGATGACGACTCTGCCCCTAAATTATGACACTATGAGAGAGATATTATTGGACTTCTAAAATAAACCTCCTTAAGTTTTATGAGCGTTCGCCGCCCTTAGATAGATTTGAGCACTTACCTAGGTATGGTATTTCTTGGGCCCAATGTAATGATGGTGGTGCCCTTAGATAAATTGTTGAACAATTCTTCTATTTTGTATGATTCTTGGATCTTCTCGAAATTCTGCTTGCTCCATCTTCTTGAACTTTATCTCTGAAAAATCATTCACTACCTTCTGATTAATTGTATTCTTGAACCTTGTGCTGGGAAAATCACTCATTGCCTTCTTGAATCTTTTGTTGGGAAAATCATTTGTTATATTCTGATTAATACCTTTCTTGAACTCTGTGCTGGGAAAATTATTAATTGTTTCCTTGAACCTTATGCTCTGATTATTATTCATTGTCTTCTGATTATTTTCTTTCTTGAACCATCTGCTGGGAAAATCATTCACTTCCTTTTGATTAATTGTTTTCTTAAACTTTATGCTGGGAAAATCATTCTTTGTCTTTTCATCAATTGCTCCATTACTTTTCAAATTTAATAACACGTCCTTGTAAGATACCATTTCCTCAAGTAGTGGATTCGTCGTCTTGCCTTTATTTGGTGGAAAAATCTCATCTTCATGTGATTTGAATCTCTCCTGATTATTATCATTGGCCTTCCACATCCATTCTGGTCTTAACTGCAATGGTTTCTTTTCAATTAAATTCACTACTTTTGTCTTCTGTTTTGGCACATTCTTGCATTGTATCCACATTTTGGTTGTATCCATCTTCTTTCTCTGAGGTGCCCTTAAATGTTGATTTTCCTTGTTTTGATTGACAAACTTTACTTCTTTAGCCGGTTCAGGTTTTTCTTTTTGGTGGTTCCACAGTCCCCACGGTTTGCCAGTATTCTCACTGCCTTTATTTATGCCGAGTATATTGTTCTTCAAAACATTTTTCCTGCAAACAAAATCTTTTTGTTTTTTTAGTTTTTTAATTGTTTTTTGGATTTTTTGAAATTTTTTGAAAATTGGAAATAAAAGAAGACTTATTTACAAATTCAGGTGATTCAAGACCCTTAATCGGTTGGATTAACTCAACCGAATGAGTTAGAGACTTACCTGACTCATCCTCTATTGTTCTTACCACTTTTTCTTTATCCTTCTCTCTTGTAGAGTTAAACTTGTTTGATGGTTGTGTATAAGGCATAATTACATTTTTATCCCTGAGATGAGGTGGCTTGTAAATAGGTCTGCTTCTTGCGACATTTTGAACTTCATCACCACCCTCACTTTTGAACGGATCCACCCACCTAGAAGAAGATTTATTCATTGGATGTACTGGATCAAGCAAGATATCTGAGAGGTGGAATGGCCCCCTTGGTGGTTCAACAGGATAAGGCAAGATCTCTGAAATATGCACAGGCCTAACAGGTGCGGTCTGCTTTGGTAGAAGGTCAGAGATATGCACAGGCTCTACTAGGAATCGGTTGGAATTTGGCTCGTTCCTCGGTTTCTCAACTCCATAATAATCTGCCATTAATTCAGACAAAATAACATGACGATTAGTTGCCGAATTAAATGAGTTCACAGTTTGTACCTGATCCGTGAAGAGTTCACTGATGTGGACGGGCCGATTCATCGCAGTTTCTTGCTTATAGATTGAGTCGGCTAAATTGGTTTCATTTTCCGGAAAGACAAAATTGACCATGGGTTCCCTTTGACGATTTTGCAATGGGTTTGTATTCAACTGCTTTCTCTCCCCATAATTCCTTTGTGGACGTCCATATCTTCCCTGATTCCAGTTCTGGATCTGCCCCTGGTATGGTCCTGTAGGTGATGCAACTGTCACAATATTCACTTGATTTTCATCTGTAATTGTGGCCCTTCCGCAATTATTCCCATTAGAGTCCTCTGGGTTGGTCAACCTTGTCATTCTGCCCGTGTCCAATGCATTTTCAATATGTGAGCCCGCTTTCCATAAAGAGTGCAATGTTGGATGGTAAGATGATATCAGCCGGTTCCAATATTCATGGTTCAAACAATTCATTATAATATCTAAAATCTCTTCTTCGGTTAAATTCTCATCGAGCTCTAAAGACTTAGTCCTCCAACGTGGAAAGAATTTTGTAAATGCCTCATTGGGTTCTTGTTTGACCGCCTCTAAGTGTTTTTGAGTAAACTGAATTTCAGGGACCAACATAAATCGACTCACAAACATATCGACCATATCCTGCAAATTTGAAACTAGACTTGGGTCTGTCTTCATCAGCCATTTTAGGGTCGTTCCTTTCAAACTCCTTTGGAACAATTGAACTAGAAACCCATCATTAATTCCCAGCGGCTTCAAGTACCCAACATACATGCGAATATGAGTTTTTAGGCACCCAGTTCCATCATATTTATCCATATCCGGAAATTGAAAGCCATGAGGTAAACGAGTATCTGGATAAGGGTATAACCCATCCATGTCTAATGTACCTTTACCCATTTTCTGTAAGGTCCTTTCAGCCTCTTAAAGCCTCTGGGCTAATTTTCTTTCTTGTGCCGTTGTCCCATCCGTTTCATCAAAATTTTCATTTTTAACCTCTTCAAAAATGTCCTCTTCAAAATTAATCTTTTTCACCTCTTCATAATTATGATTATTTTTTTCATTTTTCATATAAGCCCCAACATGTTTTCCTGCAGACTTAGCAATGGCCTCGAGAGTAAACTTCTTGGTCTCGGCTTCCATTTCTGTGAACTTGGTATCCAACATATTCTGGAGTTGTTCGCACAAACATGCCATTGCCCCAGTGGCGCTAATCATTTCAGGTTCTTTGGTCATGTTCATGTTTTCAAGGAAACAAAAAGAATATATGGTAACACAAGGGTGCTTATGTCTCGGATTTTGTGCAACAATGAATGCAATTTATAATTAATGCACGTGCATGTAGGTTTTACTAACTTTTGGGTAGGCTTGGGCTACTGATAGGTGTTTTAAACACCTTATTATTTATCTATTATTTATGCTTTCTTTGCTTAGTTTTCTTGTAAAATATGTATCTTATGTTTGCTTTTGAGTATTTAGGTACTTTGGAGTCACTTGGAACAAAAGAAGAAGAAACGGTGCAAAAATCTCATCTCATGTGCAAATGTTGTTGGAGGCGGATTATTTCTCACAATTTGCTTTTATTTCTTCATCTATGTCTGAAAAGTATGTCGGCTTTAGTGATGCAAATTTTCTGTCTGAAAAGCACGACAACTTTAGTGATGACTCTCACTGAAGAGAAGAAGTGAATATGAGAAGTTAAATATGGTTGAGGATGGTGGAAAAGTATTCATTTGGAGCGAAAAGGAGCAAAAAGACCAATTCACAGGCGAGCGAAGCTAGCTACGGATAAGCAAGGAAGTAAATAGGCAGTCGGTTCCACGAAACTGATAGCCACTTGAGAGCTGGTTGTCCCTTATCCAGTACTACATGGGTGGCTATATCACCCTCATCACTTTCCTACACAAGACCTGAAAATCATAGAAATCATTTCTCTTATCATTAGTTGTATTTCTTACACCACCTGAAACCAAGAGATGGCGGTTGTTGTAATTTCAGTGATGAAATCGATCAATTCAGGGAAATTGAAGAACCATGAGAATCAGAGATGGCATTCTGTTACTGAATTTCTGGTCAAGTTATAGAATATAAATCCGGTGGTTGAATGAATAGATATTTAGCGAATTTGCAGAGTCCTTTGCTGCTGTAATCGATCTGAGAAGGATTGAGGTGGAAGACAAGATGGAATTAAGGTGTGGGTATGGATTGGTAAGAGATGTGAAGTTCGATTTCATATCGAAACTTAGCAGAAAACTGAAGCTAGGGTTCTGAATCTGTTTCTGAGATTCAGATGGGGATGGTGATGAATTTGAGTTCAAAGCTGCGATTTGAGAAATAGATGAGTAATAGAAAGATGGTGGTATATGCAAATGCTATTTAGGTTGGAGTTTGGTTGCAGTCGTAGGATCAACTGGCAGGGTATGAAATGAATGTATAGTTGGTGTTGCATGTGAACTAGACAAGAGAATTGGTGAGCTGGGATGGCATTGGTACATGTGAATATGGAATTAGTGATTGAACTGAGTACCAGATGGATGGTGCTGCCGAGTCACTGCGAATAAAGAAAATAGAGTTTTGGATTCAGGTTTAAATGGATGTTTAGGTGCAATAGTTGAAGATACAATTTGTGCTGATGTGAAATTACAGGGACAATTGCAGCTGTAATAAGGCACTGGTGATGGTTATGAAGTACAATCAAGGGTTGTGAGAAACTGATGGAATTTTAAGCTGCAAATGAACTGAATCAAAGAGATGGTGTCCTGAGCTACATGAAGTGGTATAATGAGTTGTGTCCTGTGTGTTGAAGTGCTGTTGGTGACAGAAGTTTGAGAACCTGGTTGTAGTTGCAGGAGATTGATCTAGTGGTGGTGACAATTATTCTGGGAAGCACATGTGAGCAATGAAGCTAAGAAAGAACTGGGACTTTGAATGAGCCGTTGTTATTGGGGTTTATGGATGAGTTGCAGCTGGACTCGCAGGGTAAATGAGCATTGCAACTACAAATGAATTAGATGGGGAACTGAGAAATGCAGCAGGTAGCTACAAGGGTTTGAAGCTGGTAGTTCTGGGACTATTTTGGTTTGTATTTTGATCAGAAACTCAGTTGCAGTTATTTGACACTACTGAGATGAACAAGGATTAAGAACACAACAGAGAGCCTGAGATGTTATATGAAGTTGCAGGTGGTGCTGCAATTGGTTGAATTGCAAGGCATTGTAGCTGTTGGCAGGAATACAAAGAGATGGCCTAAGCCTGGTGGGTGTTGCTTCTATGGCAGAGAGATGGGAGCTAATAAGATGCAGATGCAGCTGAAGTAGTGCCATGATGGGTACATTGAAGTCATGGGAGATTGTAGAGATGAAATGGAGTTTGTTTTGCAGCTGATCAGGGAAGCAGTGAAGCTATAAAGGGATGCAATGGCGCATCATTGGCATGGCAAAGCAGCAAGATAGTACAAGGCCAAAACAAATGAGTTTGTCCTGACTGAGTGGACTATATTACCTTCACCGGTTTGACATTTCCGGTCACCTGAAGTTGATTTCTAGTGCCGGATTCCGGCGAATTCCCAGCGTGCCACCAGTTTTCCGGTGACTAGTTTTTGGCAATATTTTTACACGGGTTTTCTCACACTTGGGCTTATGGTGGACTTCTATGTTTTGGACTTTTGAGACTTGGCCTAATATTGGAAAGGATAAAAAGCTACAAAAAGGGAGGATTTCTACACTTTTAAACCACGTATTCTACTTGGAGTTTTGCAGAGAGCCGCACTAGGGTTTGCTTTAATTTTATATTTTCATCTTCTTTACTTTATTTCCATTATTATTTGATGATGAACTCCATACTTATGAGTAACTCAAACTCTTCTTGATTAAGGGAGATTTCGAAGCCCGAAATATGAACCTATGATTGATATGAAATAACTTGTTCTCTTGCATTTATTTATGTTATTGATTGATTTCTACCATGATAATATTGTTTATGGATTATTTGTTAAGGGTTTAAGTTCGAAATTGAATCATTAATTCTTAATCTTATTGCTAGTTTAGATTTTCTTCGACCAGTAATTGTCTAGAAATATAAACACAAGTAGCAATATATGGGTACTGATGATGGGACTTTGTTAAGTACCTATATGTAGAAATTGACACTAGTAGATGATTCATGCTTTTGAGTTCATCACTAGGATCAAAATTATCTCACAAAACTTAGAGCACTTGTTTAAGTCATACCTAGTAAGCGTACCTCTAGGAAACTTGGCAAGTCGAAACCGGTAGTCGAGCGCTTCCATATCCGGTGAGCTTAGGAGATAATAACAGAATAGTTGAGCGTACTAATTATTCTAGGGTTGTTAGTAACGAGATAATGCGAAGAATTTGGCTATATATCAATTTGGTTTGTATTTCGTGGTCTATAATGAACCTTTAATCAATTACATCTCATATTTGAATACAATTTACAATTTTCAGAATTTCTACAACAAAATCATATTTGCTAATATTATCTGCATAACAACTTAAACCTCATACCTCCCTTGGAACGATCCTACTTACATTATACTACTTGCTAGTTAAAGAGAAGTAGAGAAATTTATTTTTGCGAGTTCGACACCTCGTCAAAATTGGCGCCGTTGCCGGGGAGGCAGTGGCGAGTTTAGTTGTTATTTTTATTCTTAGTTGTTACTTTTGCTTTTATTTTCAATTTCAGTTTACTTATTCAATCTATTAGAATCTGATTTTTAGGTACTGTTTCTTTGGTGAATGCATGGAGAGGGAAGACCAAGTCCAATTGGTATACGTATTCGTTCAGGCACTTTACTAAAAGATTTCATTTGAGAAGTCAACAATCCACTTCCTCCTAGTTCTACACCAAGTGAATTCTCGGACTCGGACGAAGAGGAAGACAACACAATGGGAGGTCGACCACCGGCTCCGAGAACACTCAAGGATCTCACTTCTCCAAACCTTGACCAGCAGCCTTTATGTATTCAGCTGAATGGAACCATTGAGTTGAAGCCGCAATTGATTAACTTGCTGCCCAAATTCATAGGTTTAGCGGGAGAAGATCCTAATCGTCACTTGCAACAATTCCATCATGTTGTGACTAGTATGAAACAAGCAACTGCAGACGCCGATATGGCTATGATGACAGCTTTTCCTTTCTCTCTTATAGATGCTGCAGGAGAATGGTTCTTTTGCTTACCCGCTGGAAGCATTACCACATGTAATGGAATGAATAAATTGTTCCTTGAGAAGTATTTTCCAGCATCAAAAGCAGATGTGATTCGCAAGGAGATTTGTGGTATTAGGAAAATATCGGGAGAGACTCTCTATGAGTATTGAGAGCGCTACAAGAAGCTTTTAGCTAGCTGTCCACACCACCAAATCAACGATCAACTTGTGATTCAATATTTCTTTGAGGGGTTGCTTTCCAATGAGAGACATTTGATCGATAACGCAAGTGGTGGTGCACTTACCAACAAGACCATTGCTGAAGCTACAAGTTTGTTGGAGAATATAGCTGGAAACACGCAACAATTCTTCACTAGAGATGAATCAATGGCAAGGAAGGTGTGTAGTTGCAGGAATTCCTACACTACACCCCTGATAAGAATCTACAGAAATTGAATTATGTTTGAGAATGAATTACGACACTTTTTTATTATTTTAACTTTTTAATTCTTTACAAAAGACATAAGAACTCAGAAGTACAAATTTCTTTCTAGAGTTTCTCTCTCCTCAAAATCTTATCAACTCTCCAAAAGACATCATCCTTTTCTGAACCTAACAAACCCTTTATATAGGATTTTACATAGTGGATGACAGCTAAGTTTTCCTCCTTTTTTGGATATACTTTGCGATCTTATCGCGATTGTTATAATATTCTCTCTCGCAAAATTGATAACCATCGCGGGATAAACATACTCTCTTTGTATTTCTTTTATCGTCAGCTTCTTTTGGATTCTTCTGTGACGCTCGCGATATGTCGTTAAAGAATCTTCTGTGACGCTCGCAAAAGTGTTGTTAATATCGCAGAAATAGTGTTGTAGCGATATTCTGGTCCTACATCTTGCCTCTTCTCATGTCTTTTCTGCGAAGAAGAGAATATCATGAGAACTAATACTCGCAACTTCTTTTCCTCTTATATTTTCTTCTCGACAAGGTTCCGTTAATCTAGCCTTTACCGCCTACATGTGTTGTTTAGCCATCTATTTACTAACACGTCTTTTCTTAATAGGTCAACTCCTTTTTGCCTATAAAAGTTAAAGTTAAATTTCAGAACTAATTTTCCTCTTCCGTTTCTTTATCCTCTTCATCCATTTACTTCGTCTTCCGTCTGCAAATTTTCTTCTTCATATTCTCCTGCTACTGTTTTAATGGAGTCGCCAAGGTATATTTCTTGACTTATGATATTTATTTAAACCAATTTTTATTTATATTCTCCAACCTTTCTTATTTGATTCTTCATAACTTCCATGTTATATCTTCTTTTCAGCGGAACTATCTCTAACACACAATCTACAACTCAAAACCATAATATTCACAAAAGGCCTGCTGAGAAGAAGAAAAGGAGTTCTGCGAATGATAAGGTAGTAAGAAACACCCTCTATTTTTTAATAACAATATTGTTGCCTCTATTTTTTATCTGAATTATTATTCGCAGAATGATGAGAACTCTGTTAAACCTCCCAAGAGATCTCGCCACTTTAAGACTCTTGGAGATAATCTCGTTATTCCCCCACTAACATCCGCGAGGGCTACTCCCACATTGTCGCAACTAGATCCTTCTTCTTTTGTCTGCGAGGATATCACTGCTCATATTTCTACCTCTTCTGACCCTTTGACGAATCAAGCTTCTAAAATTGCTGTGACTGAGACTCCTCATACTCCTCTACTGCCTTCAACTGTTGTTTTTCCAAATACCCCTCCTCCTGACAACTCAACCATCGCAAACGATTCAAATCGTCAACTTGCTCTCATTACTACTTCATCTTCTACACCCCTTCCTTCATTAAATGAAACCTTTGCAGGTGTTGATGTTGCTTTTAAAATCTTGTCCAATATTTTAGACAATGCTAGAAAGTCCCCTACTGATCCCCTTCAATATGAAGCTTGCGAGACTCTACTCAAATATTTTGGCTCTGATTGTAATGCTTCACGAGCGTCTATGGAAAATGAGGTTGAAGATCTGAGAAGAAGCCTTCAATCCAAGACTGCTGAATGCGATACTTTGAATTATATGCTCCGCAATTCTTCTCTAGACTGCGAGAATATTCGCAGAAAAAATGACGAGCTGAAAGGTACATTTTTCTTACCTCTGCTCTTTTGTTTTTCTGTTTTACTTTTATATCTTCTGTACTCAAGTCTTTTTCTTAAATTCTTGATTCATATATTAGTTTCAAATCAGACTCGTTTCATGGAGAGACTTAAGTTTGAATCTATTGCTGATGAAGCTCGTTTCGAAAGGGATTCTTGGATGGACAAGTATAATAGATTAGATAATCTTCATACATATTCGATTGATCAAATATATAATCTTACTAATGAGAATAATCAATTATCGCGAAATCAAAGTTTATTAAGTAATGAGGTTTCTCGTCTCTCATATTCGTTAACTAAGTTTAACCTGGCGGTAGAATCTTTATCAGATGAAAATAGAACTTTATCCCAAGAGAAACATATATTTTCAAGCTTGATGGCGATTTTTTCACAGCAATTGAGTAATCTACAAAGGATATGCGATAATCAGGAGTAATCTCTTCGTTCCCTTAAAAATGAGCTTAAGGAAGTAACTGAATCATCCGCTGCTGATAAGGATAAACTTATCAAAGGTAGGTTAACTCTTAGTTTGAAGGCCAGCGAGCTTCAAGACCAGTGCTCTCAATTGAAGTAATCTCATTCTTTACTAGCAAAGGAAAACTTGTATCTACGCACTTGAGAAGAAAACATGAAATCTCGTCTGAAGGGTGTGGTTGGCGATAAATTCGATGACGCTATGAATCAATGGGAAAACTGTTTCTTTTCATTAATTCAAAACTTAACCCCGCAGAAGGAAGGTAGTCAATTGACTGCCTCTCTCTTATTGACCTTTCTGTTAAATTTTGTGTTATATTTCTTGCAAAATCTTTGACTAAATGATCTTTTATCACTTTCACTCGCAGAATCTGAAAGAAGTCTTCATTCTACCATTGCTGATCTTACCAACAAATTGGATAAAGTTCGCAAAGAGAACAAGTCTCTTCTTTCCAATTATCTTGAAGCCCGCGACAAAGCAGAAAGAAGACTTGATTATCTCGAGTACTTTAAAAATATAGAGATTAGGAATCGTGATAGAGGTTTCCTTCGCAAGGTCCACCTCAGTGCTGAAGTTATTGTGAATGAGATTCTGCTCTCCCATTCTCTCCCTCCTGTATCTGTTCCTCCTCTAAAGGTTGATGATGATGAAATTCCTCTTCCCATGGATGAAGATTTAGAGTTTACTAATGATGAAGAAAATATCTCCCAAGAAGATGGTGAAGAAGCAGAAAGAAGTCCTCCCAAAGAAGTAACTGCAAGTGGTGAAGTAATCGCTGATGAAGAATCAAAAGAAGAAAAGAATCGTGGTGAAAAGGATGCTGATGAAGTTGATAACTCTGGCAAGAATAATAAATCTGACGAGCAAGAATAATGAATTTGGCGAGGCTTGAACTTTATTTTTGCTTTCTTTCCTTCTTCTTTCTTGCAAGCGATGTAACTTTTGAAACCTTTTTAGAATTTAACTTTCAACTTAGTTTACTTTGAATATTTTCAAGGAAGATAATGAAATTTTACTTCTCCATTCCCCTATTTGCCCTTTATTATCTTTCTTGAAATGGTGAATTTGCCCTTTATTTGTATCTGCGATGCAATGAATACTACTACGATGTTCTGAAAAATTCTGAAGGAATCTACAATGTTAAGAATTTTCCTTCTTATATATTTCTCTGCGATGAATAAATATTTCCTGCAATCTTAAAATAGAATAGTTAATTGGTAAGATTATTCTTTTGGTCTTATTTTGCCTTCCTAATTAAAGGTCTTATTTTGCCAAACTTTTTCTTTCTGCGACAAAATCGCAGGATTTCTTAACATTTGCATGTAAAGACCCTTTGATCTTGTCTTATCCATGTTCTTTCAAAATCTCTGCGACAATATGATAAGCATAAACTCTCTTGTAAGAATTTAACCTTATGACATTGTCGTCTTGCGATGAAATCGTAGGACGTCTTTACACTTTCATGTAAAAACCCATTGATCTCATCTTAACATTTCTCTCGTGGCTTGTTGCCTCTGTATCATTTACATCACGCGAAAATATGACAGGCCTAAATGTTCTTGCGATAATAAAGATCCATGACATTGCCGTCTTAAGACACTTATCATCTCCCTAATGGAGGGTGCCGCCCTTATCCCCCCTGGTTTCCCCTTCAAGGAGGGCACATCGACCATACAAGACTAGCTCCTCCCATCCAGATTTACCAACAACCAGCTATTTTCGCAGCCTCTTGTCCTTTATGCCTATATGGCTTATAGTTACAAGACTGCACCCTAAGTGGGGTTTTCTTCAGGCCAAGTGCATCATAGCCAAGACTTACCAAGAATGGCAAGGAGTTTCGACGCCCGGGCACTCTTGGCTCAACCGTGTACCTCGGCGCCTTGGTCATACTTTGCACTTCTTGGAAGAGATTCTCGGTCTTCCAACCAGGGGTATAACCTTATATAGTTGGAAATCCAAGATCTCTCTCCTGGATAGGTTTTCTTTAACCCCAACATCTGCATGACTCAGGATCCAGCAGCGGTATAACCTTACCCCTGAGTCATGTCAAGAGATACCCCCTCCTATGACGCACTATTAGGTCTTACATTTGCCTCTTGCGAAATTTTATTCCCGAACTAGGGTGCACGCCATAAAAGTTCGTCCCATTCTATTAATCTCTGCGAAACTTGTATTCGCTTTTCTTGCGATGATGCTTGCTGTTCTTGCTGTTCTTTGTTATCAGGAGAATTTTTCAGTTATAAATAGAGATAGAAGAATTTATTACATGTTTCATCATATAACATACCAGTATCTCTTATCTTGTAGAATATGTCATTGATTATACCTTTTCAGAAATAATCTATTCCATGGTCTATCGAGTCTTTGACCGACATCTCTTCCTTCGAGATCCATTAGTTTGTATGCCCCAGTTCCAACTATCTCTTTAATGATGTATGGTCCATCCCATTTTCTCGCCAACTTTCCACCATTCTCTCGCTGATAACTTGGTGTTTCTCGCAGCACTAAATCGCCAGGTTGAAATTCACGTTTCTTAACACGTTTGTTGTACTCACGATCTAATCTTCGATGGTAATTTTCCATATGTTGCAATGTTTTTTCTCTTTTTTCTTCTAATTCATCCAATTTATTTAAAATCATTCCAGCACTTAGATTTTTTTCCCAAGCCTCCCTTTTTGTTGTAGGAATAGCGACTTCTGTTGGTAACACAGCTTCAACTCCATATGTCAAACAAAAAGGTGACATTCCAGTAGATTCTCGTCTAGTTGTATTGTAGGCCCATATTGCATTATGCACCTGTTCACACCATGCTCTATGGTATCTTTCTAGCTTCTTTTTTAAGATGTTTGCGATTGTCTTATTGGTTGCTTCAACTTGACCATTTGCTTGTGGATATAGAGGAGTAGATTTTCCACACTTTATCTTGAATGCATTGAGTAGCAATTCTATATTCTTCCCTTCAAATTGCTTTTCATTATCAGATACCAACTGTGCTGGAATCCCGAATCTGCAAATTATATTCTCAAATATGAATGTAAAAATATCTTTATCGCGAATATGTTTTACTGCCTTTACTTCTCCCCATTTTGTGAAATAATCTGTTGCGACAATCAAATATCTTCTTTGTCCAGAATCAATTACAAATGGTCCCACAATATCTAATCCCCATTTCCCAAAAGGCCACACACTTGTTGAGGATGATAATGGTGCTCCTAGTCATGTATCTTCTTTCCATATCGCTGGAAATCTTCACAACGCCTTGAGAGTTGTTTTGCATCTTCATGCATATATGGCCAGTAGTAGCCTTGCATTTTTGTTCTATATGCCAAAGATCTTCCTCCACTGTGATTACCAGCGTCACCACTATGCAACATCTTCAATATATTTTGTCCTTCTTCCCTCGTCAAACATCTTAGCGATGGTCCATTAAAAGATCTGCGGTATAATACTCCATCTCTTAATTCATAATGGATTGCCCTACTCTTTAATTTATGCGCTTCCAATCGATTTCTTTGGATTTCTCCTCTTGCCAAGTATGCATGAAGATCTTCTCTCCAATTTGTGATATTTCTCGCTGGCTCTCCTTCGCTAGCTTCTACCATCATTACATCCGTCTCTTCTTCTTCCTTGTTTACCTACGGAAATGAAAGTGTTTGAATTTTTATGCACCTTGCCAATGGATTTGTCATCATACTAAATATGAAAGCAAAAGCATCTGCAAGTCTATTATCTTTCCTTGATATATGTATCCATTTTATTTTTGGAATTCTCGCAGATAATTCTTCAACAAGTTTTTTGTATTTTATCAAGGATGGTTCATTTGTTGTGTATTCTTCTTTTATCTGGCCAATAACCAATTGTGAATCGCTGGTGATTCTCGCATTTTCCAAATTCATTTCTATTGCAAATCTTAAAGCATGGATCACGGCCTCATACTCTGTCTCATTATTAGTTGACGCAAATTCAAGTCTAAATGAAAAAGTTGTTTTTTCTCCTTCTGGCGATATGAAAACAACTCCAATTCCATTTCCTTCTCCATTGGATGATCCATCCACTAATACTTCCCATCTGTTGGGTTCTATTAATAGCTCTTTTGGATCTCCACATTCCTCTTCTACATCCATCATCTCTTCCACAGCTTCATCATCTTCTAAAGGAAATTCATCTAAGAACTCTGCGATGATGTGTGATTTTGGCGAGGATAAAATTTCATATTGAATATCAAAGTGTCCTACTTGTGCATTCCATCTCTCAACTCTGCCTGATCTCTTTGAATTTTTCATTACTGACTCAATTGGCACTTTCGTTAACACTTTGACCTTATGTGCTTGAAAGTAGATGCGAAGCTTAAAAGTTGCATGCACCAATGATATAATTAGTTTCTCAATCTTTGAATAATTTCTCTCTGCAGAATTGAATGTTTTACTAATATAATAAATTGGTTTTTCTACCCCTGCATCTACTCGCAGAAACACAGCACTTAGCGCATATGTGGTTGTTGCAAGATAAATCAATAATTCTTCTCCCGGTTCTGCTTTCTGTAAAAATAGTTATGTTCGTTAAATGTTCTTTTATTCCTTGAAAAGCTTTTTCGCATTCATCTGTCCACTTGAATTTTGCTCCCTTCTTGAGTATATCGAAAAAATATTTGCACTTGTCTGAAGATCGCGAAATGAACCTTCCTAGCGAGGCTAAGAGTCCATTTAATTTTTTCACATATTTTACCGTCGCAGGTATTGGCATATCGTGAATTGCTTGTACCTTTTCTGGATCAATTTGTATTCCTTCTTTTGATACAATATACCCCAAAAATTTCCCTGAAGTTACTCCAAAAGTACACTTATCAGGATTCACTTTAATATTGAATTGCCGCATTTGATCGAAAATCTCTTTCAAATCTTGCACATGATTCTCAGATTTTTTGCTTTTGATCAGCATATCATCTACATACACTTCTAATGTTTTGTGGATCCACTTTGCAAACACCTTCTCCACCATTCTTTGATACGTTGCACCAGCATTTCGTAAGCCAAATGGCATCTTTGTATAACAATATAATCCTCTTGGGGAAAAAAATGCAGTATGTTCTTGATCTTCTTCAGCGAGAGGGATTTGATTATATCCTTTATACTCATCCAACGATGATATTCTAGCATTTCCTGCTGCTGATTCAACCATATGTGGAATATCTGGTAATGGAAAACTATGTTTAGGACAAGCCTTGTTTAAATCAGTGAAATCTATACAGATTCTTATCCCCTTATTCTTCTTTGGGACCACTACCATATTTGCAATCCACTCTGGATATTTTGCTTGCCTTATAATTCCTGCGTCGAGCATCTTCTGTAATTCTTCTTCTATTTGAGAATGATATGTTGTTGCGATCTTCCTTATTCTTTGCTTAAATGGTCTTATGTTTTTGTTGATTTCTAATTTATGACATGCTATTGACGGGTCTATCCCTGGCATCTCATCCATGCTCCACGCGAAGATATCTGCATACTCTCGCAAAAGATTTATAGTTCTTTCTTCCTCACCTGCCTCCATTCTAGTCCCAATTTTTAGCATTTTAGGCTCTTCTTTACTCCCAATATTTATTTCCTTTGTTGGTTCTGCTGCGATATAACTGGCTTCAGGTTCTCCCATTGGTGTTGGTGCTTTCATAATTCTCGCGAGTTCATCTCCTTCTTATGGGATTTCACTAGGTATTCCTTTTCCTTCTTTTTCTCTTATCATGTAAACTTTAAATTCTTCTTCCTTCTTTGTTTCTCTCTCCAATTTTTTGGAGCTTTTCGCAGTTTTGGACGTCCTTCATAATTTCTTACTTCAATTTGGCAACACAGTTTCGCAAAATCTGTGTCTCATCTGAATTCTCCAATTCCACTGGATGTAGGAAACTTGATGCATTGATGCAACGTTGATGCTACAGCCTTAATTGCGTGTATCCATGGTCTTCCTAATATCATGTTATATGGTGATTCCACGTCTACCACACATAACGTTACTTGTGTTTCAATCTCCCCTAGTGGAATTCGTACCATTATCTCGTCTTTAGGTTTTGTTAATGTCTTTCCAAAGCCATGAACATGATATGTTGAATAAGACATTTCTTCATCCTTATATCCCATTTTCTTGAAAGTATGATAAAATATCATGTCTACAGAACTTCTTGTGTCCACCAAAGTTCTATTCATAACCCATTCTTCTACAGATTTTATTGATTTCTCCTTTCTCATTGGTATAGTGGTTACTGTGACCACCAATGGAGATGTATGACTTAGATCTTGTTCTGGTATTTCTGCTGCTGTAAATGTGATTTCTTGCTTTTCCCAATCTTTCAATGGTGATATTTTTTCCAAACGTCATAATTTTCCTTCCTTCAAAATCCCGTTTGTGTATCTTCCCCTTAATATTTTCATGAAATCTATCAATCATTGTTCTTGTTACCATATCACACTCCAATTTTCTACAATCCTCTTTGATTCTGATCATTCTCCCTTCAATTATCTCACCAATTTACTTAATGATTTCCTTAATCTTGAACAATTCTTATCTTCTTCTTCACTTTCTCTTCAATTTTTGTTAATTCAATCCCTGTTTAGGGCACCAAAATGTAGTTGCAGAAATTCCTACACTACACCCCTGATAAGAATCTACAGAAATTGAATTATGTTTGAGAATGAATTACGACACTTTTTTATTATTTTAACTTTTTAATTCTTTACAAAATACATAAGAACTCAGAAGTACAAATTTCTTTCTAGAGTTTATCTCTCCTCAAAATCTTATCAACTCTCCAAAAGACATCATCCTTTTCTGAACCTAACGAACCCTTTATATAGGATTTTACATAGTGGATGACAGCTAAGTTTTCCTCCTTTTTCGGATATACTTTGCGATCTTATCGCGATTGTTATAATATTCTCTCTCGCAAAATTGATAACCATCGCGGGATAAACATACTCTCTTTGTATTTCTTCTGTCGTCAGCTTTTTTTTGGATTCTTCTGTGACGCTCGTGATATGTCGTTAAAGAATCTTCTGTGACGCTCGCAAAATTGTTGTTAATATCGCAAAAATAGTGTTGTAGCGATATTCTGGTCCTACAAGGTGAATAAAGTTGACAATTCTCCACACATGGAATAGAGGATGGGTAACATAGAGAGGATGGTGCAACAGATAGCAGCTTCCGTCATACCATCATCACACACCGAAGATGTTGATCAAGCAAGTGACATGTACCAAAATCATCAAAGGCCGAGGTATGATACATACTCTAGCATATACAATCCGGGTTGGCGTGATCATCCTAATTTCAGCCACACCAACAAGCAAGCTGCAGCAAATCCTACTTTCAATCAACAAGGAGGATACCAATTCATGCCAAGACCATAACAACAAATTCAAGGTACAAGTGTGGATGACAAGTTTACTCTTATGATGCAAAGTATGCAAAAGATTACAAAGACAATGCAAGGGTTCAATCAATTCCAGCAGAAATACGAGATGGCTATGAGAGATGTGCAAAACCAAGTTAGTCAATTGGCTAATGATATGAACCAACTCAAGGCACAAGGATCTGGAAAACTCCCTTTGCAATCACCGAATCATAAAGAGAATGCCAATGCTATTGAGATTCGCAGTGGGAAGCAAGTAGAGAAACCGGAAACATCACCGGTGTCACATGAAGCTGATTTAGAGAAAGAAGAGGGTGAAACAGCCCCTAAAAAGGTTGATCCGGTAACAAATTCTAACTCTAAAACTCGTGTTTCTACTTATGTTTCTCGTCCTCTTTTTCCTAGCAGGTTTGCAAAGTCGAACAAGGAGACATTGTACCAAGATCTTTTGGAAATCTTTAAGAAGATTGAAATAAACATTCCACTCATTGAGGCAATAAGGCAGGTTCCACGCTGGGAAAAGTTCTTGAAGGAATTGTGCACTAACATGCACAAATTGACCGGTAATGAGGTAATGAGTGTGGGGGGAAATTCTTCGGCATATCTTCAAAAGAAACTCCCACCTAAGTTGAAAGATCCCGGTAGTTTCACTATACCATGTACTATTGGTAAAATCAGGTTTGAGCGTGCTTTGTTAGATTTAGGAGCATCCATTAATGTTATGCCTACCTCCGTTTATGAATCATTGAAACTTGGTCCTCTTAAATATACCGGTATTGTTATACAACTTGCTGATAGGTCTAATACTTACCCGAAAGGGGTTATTGAAGATGTTTTGGTGCAAGTTAATCAACTCATATTTCCGGTAGATTTCTATGTTCTTGACATGATGGATGGAGATTCACCATCGACTACCTCCTTGCTGTTGGGTAGACCATTCATGAGAACCTCTAGAACGAAGATTGATGTCTTCAAGGGCGCTTTAACTATGGAATTTGATGATAAGATCATAAGTTTCAATATCTTTGAGGCTATGAGATATCCTAGTGATGTGCATTCATGTTTTTCTATTGATATTATTGATTCTCTAGCTCAAAAGATGTTTGAATTAAATGGTGATGATGCTTTAGAAAACACCATAGTGGAAGGTTTAGGTTATGGAAAATACAAAGACCTTGAAAGTGAATTGTCTATTTGTGATGAGCTTAAAGAGGCTGTTTTATCTCTTAACTCATTACAAGAAGTTCCACAAAAGTATAATGCGTCTTATGTTTCTTTGCCGCCTAATAATGAGAAACTTTTACCGTCGATTGTGCAGGAACCTATTCTTGAGTTGAAACCTCTTCTGGATTACCTTAAATACGTATATTTAGGTGACAAAGAAGAGTTACTGGTGATCATTGCCAACAACCTCACTAAGGTGCAAGAGGGGAAGCTTGTTAGAGTGCTAAGAGAGTACAAATATGCTATTGGGTGGACTATTGCCGATATCAAAGGAATCAGTCCTTCCACATGTATGCATCGAATACTTCTTGAGGAGGGGGCAAAACCAACAAGAGAATCTCAACGTAGATTGAAACCTCCAATGATGGAAGTAGTCAAGAAAGAAATCCTGAAGTTGTTGGATGCCAGGATTATCTATCCCATATCCGATAGCAAATGGGTGATCCCGATTCAAGTCGTTCCAAAGAAGTCCGGAATCACCGTGGTCAAAAACGAAGATAATGACTTGGTTCCAACTAGAATCCAGACCGGTTGGAGAGTTTGCATTGATTACCGAAAGCTCAACTCTACCACCAGAAAGGACCATTTTCCTTTACCATTCATTGATCAAATGCTTGAAAGGTTGGCTAGACATGCTTACTATTGCTTCCTTGATGGTTTTTCAGGTTATAACCAGCTTGTAATAGCTCCGGAAGATCAAGAAAAGACGACGTTTACTTGTCCTTTTGGCACTTTTGCGTATAGACGTATGCCATTTGGCTTGTCCAATGCTCCAGCCACTTTCCAATTTTTCCTTATGGTAAGCATATTTTCAGATTATGTAGAAAGCATCATAGAAGTGTTTATGGATGATTTTAGCGTGTATGGTGATTCTTTTGAAAAGTGCTTAGATAACCTTCCACTTATTCTTAAATGATGCGTCGAAACTAATCTTGTGCTTAATTGGGAAAAGTGTCACTTTATGGTGAATCATGGGATTGTTCTAGGACATGTTGTATCCTCTAAGGGGTTAGAAGTTGACAGTGCTAAGATAGATTTGATTCGAAACTTACAATACCCCACAACTGTGAGGGAGGTTCGCTCTTTTCTTGGTCATGTGTATGCGTACCGTAACCACAACAAATTAATTAATATTTTACTACCTAATTAACAAGTAATATAGGGTAGTCAAGGTCGATCCCACGAGGAGCACGAGATTCTAGTTGTATAATTGTCACACAAAAGGGGGGTATTGGTTAAGAATTTAAGAAAGTAAATAAAATAAACAAAGCAATTAAAAAGATAAGAGAAATCAATAAGAGAGAATAGATCAAGGAATCCTTCTTCGCTGCAAAACAATGATTAAAGTTATGTTCTTTTCCACTTCTTATTAGTCACAGATTATCACCAACCGTAGGATAGCAGGTTCGCTTAGCTAACCCCAAAATTCCTTATTTCACTGAGTAACAGGTTCGCTTAGTTATCAGATACTATTCAAAAGAACCACCTTGAGGTTCGCTTACAAGATGTAATTCCCCAAACGCATTAAGATTTATGAACTTAGGTTTAGTACTAGTAGTTAGACTCGGTTCGCTTGGTCCACTTTCTAGCGTTATTTTCACACACAATTGCTCCACGGAATCCCTCCGCAAGGTCTCGTGTTTTCTACTTGTGTAAAGAGTCAAGAAACGATTACTTATCCCCTAACTTTCACAATCTTTAGATTAATTAACAAATCAATTTAGTATGCATCCTAAACGACATATCAATCAAGCATAAACATTCTTATTAGCAAAAACAAACGATAATCATATGAAAAACTTCAAAGTAGATTTAAAACTAAACTCAAACCATGTTAAGAACTAGGAATTCATCCTCAATCAATAAAATTAGTTACTCATATTAAGGAGTTCACACAAAGAAAGAAAAGTATTGTGTGTGTAAAAGTTTGCAAAAAATATGTAAAAGATGTGTGTATCTAAGTGCATCTAAGTGTATGGAAGTGTGGAAGTGTGTATAGAAAAGTAGAGAACTTCTCTATTTATAGGTTTCAATGTTCTCCATATCTTCCAAGGAATAGAATCCCTTTCCTATTGTAGCTCAATTTCCAAATCCAAGCCTTTCCCATCTCCTCTTTCCAAATCCAATCCAAATTCTTCATTCAATTCCAAGTCCAACTCTTCACATCCCATGAGAGAAATCCACACAAAATTCTGCAACTTTTGCTCGCCGGAAAACTGGGTTTTTGGCCGGAATCCGTCACCGCTTGACCACACGAGATTCTCCTCCGGCAATGGTATATTCCGTTCAGTCAACAGTTAAAGTTAACGGTCAGTCTGGTCAGGCCGTTAGTCAAAGTCAAGGGATAATGTCAAGTCAGATTTGAGTCAGTTGTCTTAGTCGGCTGTATTGGCTTACTCGCTGAGCTGGATCGGATCGGTCATCAGGATCGCTGAGTCAACTCGCCGGAATAGAAATCCGGCGGAGTTCCGTTTATTTACAGGACTTCCCGGCCAAATTTCAGGCCTCAATTCTTTGGTCTTCTCCTGTGACAAACCTACACATACATCTAACAATTCAATACAGCAGCACCATCTTCAATTCCTTTCTTCCATTCAAACCCGTGGAGATCAACACCATTATCATATTCTTCCTCACTGATTTCTCAGACTTCTCAGCATCACAAATATCTTCCATCATCTTAATAATCAAACCCATTTCAATCTTGCTGCCGTCTCTTCCAGATTCAACCCAAAATCCCATCTGTATTTTTTATTCAACCAACAGCGCCATTAAAACTCAAACACGAACCCAAAATCCAATCCAACTGTAACCCAACAACACCAGTTCATCTATTAATTTCTCATTCCCAAAATCACAGAACCCATGGAAAATCACCTTCTCTATGACAGCAACTTCGTCTTTTTCTCGCTATTCAAAATCAAGCCCTGAACAGTTCTATCTCTGATTCATCCACAGAAACTTTCCGAAACCCTAGCTTCTATAGCTTTCTTTGTTCTTGATTTCCCCTCTCAATCTCTCGGATTTAATTACTTCTTTACTAATCCAGAGAAGCAACCCCCAATTTCTATCGAACTCACCAGCAGATCAAACCCATCTCTCTACTCTTTCGAACTGCAAGTACAACCGGTGCTCTTTCTTTCTTCTTTCTCAATTTCTGGTGAGACTTCGATTTTAGGGTTGGATCAAACTTGGATAGCTATTTGAACCCAATATAAAACCACCCAGTGATAATTACACCTTCTAATAAATGATAAGGGGTAACCCAAATGACAACCCCTTAACCGTTAACTGGCTGTCTTTAACACTTCTCCAAAACAGAGTTGCCCCTTAACCTCGGCTCGACTCCGGATAGTGCTCGCCCTATGAAATGACAATTTTCCCTTTTTGCCCAATTTGGGTGATTCCTTCTTATTTTCCTCCGTTCGTCTCCAGAGTACCTAATAGCTCAAAAACACACGTAAAACACATAATTTACTAGAAAAAATAGCAAAGAAAGCATAAACTCTTAGATAGTAAATTAGGTGTATTCTACACCTATCAAATTCCCCCACACTTAGACTTTGCTAGTCCTCGAGCAAATCAAACCAAAACTTACAACTTCAAAGCGTTCTAGCGTCCCAAGCATCCTAAGAGTTATGAAGACATAGAGTTTCTGCATGCTAGTAATAAGAAGTTAGAAATACTAAAGAACATATTCTCATTCTTAAATGTTGAGTGAGAAATAACCACACCATAATGAGAGAACACGTATTTGAGAAACGATCAATAAGCATTTCGCCTCGACTTCTGCCTCACCAAAAAGGTTTTATGATAATTGCACTCAAAAAGACGGCTTTTTTATGGGTCTCACATGTGCGCAGGTAGGAATGAATAGAGAATTCCTGCAACACGTTGAATGGTAGGAAGGATAACTTCCGAAATTTTGAAAAACCCACATCTTTTAACATTTTGAAAAACCATTTTTCTAACGATCTCTAAGAAAGGAAATCAACCACTTATATCGAGGATGGGATTACTTACTTACCTTCACATCCGATTGCCAATTATGATAACACCACTCTCACGGAATCCAATAGAAACCTCTTCCGCTCCTTGTCTTCATCTTCTTGGTCTTCGGCTTCAACTATTAATGATAAACACTTGAACTTCATAAATCCTTAACAATTTGTAACCTTTTTCCTCAAAATCCTTGTCGCTTGAAACTTCATTATAGATTTTCCTTCCCCACGGCTTATTCAAAACAAAACAATAATAGATATTTCTCTTGTCTCATTTTTTTTTTTTTTTAGACAAGATAAACAAAATACAAAATAAAGTGAAAAATAAAATAAACCATGGACGTGGAAAAATACTTTACCGCTTGATTCTTCACAATTTGTATCGTCTCGAAATCATAAATTTCAATAATTCTCACCTTTTACTTTCTTCGCTCTTGTAAATTAGTCTTCATACTTGAATATAGAATTACCTCATTGTATTGTAAGTCTTCAACTTGTATGTAAAATCCGCTCATTGTATGTTGTTTTACTTGGATATAAAAAATTTGCTCTTTTTCTTGTTTCATTGTTGCTTTCAAACCTTGAACCTTTTCAACTTTCCTTGTAGATTTTGATGTCGCTCCTTGTTGTTGATGTGGTGTTTCTATGGACCCGTTGTTGTCGAGCGAGAGAATGGTGCTAACTACAAATCGAACTACAAGAAGGTATCTTTCATCTATAAACGTCACCCTCATGATTGACAAAGATTAGCACTCAAGAGATCAAAATAGTGCTGAAATTGGTGTGAAATTGGGTAGCTCACCATTCTACCCGGAATTAACGTACGGTGACACACACTCAAAAGAAGCTCTTTAGTAAAGGAAGAATTTTTGGTCGGTTCCTTGGTTGATATAAAAATGGGTAGTGTCCACTAATGATTGATCAGAAACTCTAATAATGCACTTCTCCCTGCACCAAATTTGCATCACCGGCATGATTAAATCCATTATTTAACACTCTAACAAGCAAGAAATCGAACGTAGTTCCCTAACACTTCCAAGTTCAATTATGCCGGTCAGAATTCTCTATGTAACCATACCTAGAAGTATGCTAGTGACTCTAAAATCTCTAAAAGTTGAAGTTTTATGCAATTTATTTTTTTTTATGCAAAAATATATGCTTAGCCACTCCCCCACACTTAAACCTTACATTGTCCTCAATGTAATTGAATCCTCCTAGCAAAGTCAAGGTGGGAAATTCTAATATGATATTGAACAAGAAAAATAAAAAACGAAACAAAAAGCAAATAAAAAGCAAAAGCAAAAGGATAAGAGATACAAAACCGGTGGGTTGCCTCCCACTTAGCGCTTGTTTTAAAGTCGACGGCCCAACATGGCTCCTTGTAAGATTCATTCCCCATATACTAACAATCGAAAAATTTGGGGATCCTCCCATGGTACCTGTTTTGCACATAATAACTCCATACAAATATTAGCACAAGAAAACAATAGTGAAATTATCGCTCGATAGAAATTTCCCCCACACTTATTCTTGTCCACACCCGGAAGTGTATAAAGAACATAGAAATTGGGAATTTCTATGTATTCCTCTTGGCAAACCTGCATAGTGTTAGCATCAAGTGTTTCCAATGGTGGATATCGAGAAACAAAGTCATTCAAAAATACTTTCGAAGCACATACATTCAAACCAATAAGAGGTAAAGGAGAAGAATTAACATGCAAAGGTTTAGACAAACCTTTCACAATATCTTGTATTACGGTATCCTCCTCATTTTTAAAAAATTCAAGTGAATTACTTACCTCTTGCATATCATGGTCGTCTATCAAACCTTGCAACCATTCATCATCACTTTCTACCTTAACCAAAGTCTCGGCATCATCATAATCATCGGCAAGTTCAACTGGGTCTTCCATAATATCATTCAATTCGGTTTCATTATCGAGCATTATCTCTTCAACATCTTCATCATCGGAATTGGGCCATTCTTCTCTCATAAAATCTTCTTCGGTGTAAATTGTAAGATCTACTTGTGAGGGTGTTACACCGTTTACAACAATAGGAAAGTCACACACAATCTCCTCCTTTTGAATAGGTGAAGGATCGTTATTATGATCCGAAGTTTGAATAACTTCCTCATGGTTGCAACTTTCATACACTTCTGCGGACTCATAATTGTCCCTAAGGAATTTTTTCCAAGCACTAAACGCATCTTCCTCAAGCTCTACCTTTTGAATTGATGATTGATCATTACTAAGATCAAGGCTCGAGTAAACTACACTAGCGTCATCAAAAGTTTCCAAAGGTTGGTCCTTTTCAACACAATCATCTTCATTATCGGAATCACCATAATAGGAATCTTCATTGGTTTCATTACCTTTATCCCGACGGCGTTTAAGTTCCATATGAATGGTCTTACTAATTTCTGCTACAAGCTCTTCCGAGTCTCCATCATCTTCCAATTTGTATAACTTTTGTGCAAGTTTACGGATATTAACACGCTTACCACCGTGTATAGAATTTCTAGATTGTATATCCTTAAAAAGTGAAGGAAAAACACGATGAAGAGGAGTATATTCCCAATTCTCTATCTGCACATTACCGTCATAAGGTTGTTGATATGCATGAGAATATCCATAAGGTTCTATAGGATTTTGATCATAGCCAAAAGATTGGTTTTGATTGTATCCTAAGGATGGTTGGAAGTTGCCATGATGTTGAAGTTGAAAACCGTATTGATTGTTGTAATATGCTTGCTCTTGTCCACCATACATGGAAAACCGGTACCTGAAAAACAATTCTCAAAACACTAAGTTAAATACGATAAAGAATCCAACAAAGAAAGCAAAAAGTAAAAAGAAAACAACTAAAATCATCTGATGCTCCCCGGAAACGGCGCCAAAATTTGTATGCGTGCCGTAACCACAACAAATTAATTAATATTTTACTACCTAATTAACAAGTAATATAGGGTAGTCAAGGTCGATCCCACGAGGAACACGAGATTCTAGTTGTAGAATTGTCACACAAAATGGGGGTATTGGTTAAGAATTTAAGAAAGTAAATAAAATAAACAAAGAAATTAAAAAGATAAGAGAAATCAATAAGAGAGAATAGATCAAGGAATCCTTCTTCGCTGCAAAACAATGATTAAAGTTATGTTCTTTTCCACTTCTTATTAGTCACAGATTATCACCAACCGTAGGATATCAGGTTCGCTTAGCTAACCCCAAAATTACTTATTTCACTGAGTAACAGGTTCTCTTAGTTATCAGATTCTATTCAAAAGAACCACCTTGAGGTTCGCTTACAATATGTAATTCCCCAAACACATTAAGATTTATGAACTAAGGTTTAGTACTAGTAGTTAGACTCGGTTCGCTTGGTCCACTTTCTAGCATTGTTTTCACACACAATTGCTCCACGGAATCCCTCCGCAAGGTCTCGTGTTTTCTACTTGTGTAAAGAGTCAAGAAACGATTACTTATCCCCTAACTTTCACTAGCTTTAGATTAATTAACAAATCAATTTAGTATGCATCCTAAACGACATATCAATCAAGCATAAACATTCTTATTAGCAAAAACAAACGATAATCATATGAAAAAATTCAAATTAGATTTAAAACAAAACTCAAAACATGTTAAGAACTAGGAATTCATCCTCAATCAATAAAATTAGTTACTCATATTAAGGAGTTCACACAAAGAAAGAAAAGTATTGTGTGTGTAAAAGTGTGCAAAAGATATGTAAAAGATGTGTGTATCTAAGTGCATCTAAGTGTATGGAAGTGTGGAAGTGTGTATAGAAAAGTAGAGAACTTCTCTATTTATAGGCTTCAATGTTCTCCATATCTTCCAAGGAATAGAATCCCTTTCCTATTGTAGCTCAATTTCCAAATCCAAGCCTTTCCCATCTCCTCTTTCCAAATCCAAGCCAAATTCTTCATTCAATTCCAAGTCCAACTCTTCACATCCCATGAGAGAAATCCACACAAAATTCTGCAACTTTTGCTCGCCGGAAAACTGGATTTTTGGCCGGAATCCGTCACCGCCGGCCACCTAAGATTCTCCTCCGGCAATGGTATATTCCGTTCAGTCAACAGTTAAAGTTAACGGTCAGTCTGGTCAGACCGTTAGTCAAAGTCAACGGATAAATTCAAGTCCGCTTTGAGTCAGTTGTCTTAGTCGGCTGTATTGGCTTACTCGCTGAGCTGGATCGGATCGGTCATCGGATCATTTGAGTCAACTCGCCGGAATAGAAATCCGGCGGAGTTCCGTTTATTTACAGGACTTCCCGGCCAAATTTCAGGCCTCAATTCTTTGGTCTTCTCCTGTGACAAACCTACACATACATCTAACAATTCAATACAACAGCACCATCTTCAATTCCTTTCTTCCATTCAAACCCGTGGAGATCAACACCATTATCATGTTCTTCCTCACTGATTTCTCAGACTTCTCAGATCACAAATATCTTCCATCATCTGAACAATCAAACCCATTTCAATCTTGCTGCCGTCTCTTCCAGATTTAACCCAAAATCCCATCTGTATTTTGTATTCAACCAACAACGCCATTAAAACTCAAACACGAACCCAAAATACAATCCGACTGTAACCCAACAACACCAATTCATCTATTAATTTCTCATTCCCAAAATCACAGAACCCATGGAAAATCACCTTCTCTATGACAGCAACTTCGTCTTCTTCTTCTTCTCGCTATTCAAAATCAAACCCTGAACAGTTCTATCTCTGATTCATCCACAGAAACTTTCTGAAACCATAGCTTCTATAGCTTTCTTTGTTCTTGATTTCCCCTCTCAATCTCTCGGATTTAATTACTTCTTTACTAATCCAGAGCAGCAACCCACAATTTCTATCGAACTCACCAGCAGATCAAACCCATCTCTCTACTCTTTCGAACTGCAAGAACAACCGCTGCTCTTTCTTTCTTCTTTCTCAATTTCTGGTGAGACTTCGATTTTAGGGTTGGATCAAACTTGGATAGCTATTTGAACCCAATATAAAACCACCCAGTGATAATTACACCTTCTAATAAATGATAAGGGGTAACCCAAATGACAACCCCTTAACCGTTAACTGGCTGTCTTTAACACTTCTCCAAAACAGAGTTGCCCCTTAACCTCGGCTCGACTCCGGATAGTGCTCGCCCTATGAAATGACAATTTTGCCCTTTTTGCCCAATTTGGATGATTCCTTCTTATTTTCATCCGTTCGACTCCAGAGTACCTAATAGCTCAAAAACACACGTAAAACACATAATTTACTAGAAAAAATAGCAAAGAAAGCATAAACTATTAGATAGTAAATTAGGTGTATTCTACACCTATCATCATGCAGGTTTCTATATGAGATTCATCAAGGATTTCTCCAGGATTGCAATGCCCCTGTGTAGAATTTTGCAAAAAGATGTGGCATTTGATTGTGACAAGGAATGCAAGGAAGCTTTTGACACCTTGAAAGAGTTGTTAACTACCGCACCAATTATCAAACCACCCGAATGGAGCAAGCCATTTGAGTTGATGTGCGATGCAAGTGATTATGTCGTTGGAGCCATGTTGGGACAGCGAGATGGTAAAGTTCCATATGCCATTTATTATGCTTCTAGAACTCTAAACGGAGCACAAATCAACTACTCAACTACTGAAAAGGAGCTTTTGTCCATAGTGTTTGCACTAGAGAAGTTTAGATCTTATTTAGTGGGTACAAAGGTGGTTGTTTTCTCTGACCATGCTGCACTTCGATACTTGCTAACAAAGAAGGATGCTAAGCCAAGTCTCATAAGGTGGATACTCCTTCTTCAAGAGTTCAACATGAAAATCAAGGACAAGAAGGGTAGTGAGAATACTGTAGCGGATCATCTAAGCAGATTGGTTGTGTCCGAATAAGCGATTCCTTTACATGATAGCTTCCCGGATGAGCAACTCTTTGCGGTTGGTGGCACAACTCCATGGTACGCTGATATTGTTAACTTCTTGGTGACGGGACAAATACCTAGTTCCATGTCTACATTCCAAAAACACAAGCTCAGGAAGATTGCCAAGAAATATATATGGGATGAACCTTATTTGTGGAACCATTGCTCCGATCAAATGAACCGCAGGTTCGTACTCGAATCCGAGTTCCAATAAATTCTGAATTTTTGTCACTCATATGCTTGTGGTGGCCATTTCGGAGCCAAGAGGACAGCCCTCAAGGTTCTCGAAAGTGGTTTTTATTGGCCTACATTGTTTAAGGATGCATATTTATTTTGCAAGGATTGTGATAGGTGTCAAAGGACAGGCAACCTTGGTGCTAGAAACCAAATGCCGCAAACACCAATTCTCGCTGTTGAGATTTTTGATGTTTGGGGTATAGACTTTATGGGGCCTTTTGTGAATTCCAATGGGAAATTTTATATACTTCTTGTTGTAGATTATGTTTCTAAGTGGGTGGAGGCTAAAGCCACTCCTATCAATGATTCTCATGTTGTTTGTGAGTTTGTAAAGGAGCATATCTTTTCTAGGTTTGGAACACCTCGAGTGGTGATTAGTGATGGAGGTTCTCACTTCAAGAGATCCTTTCCCGCTCTTCTAAAGAAGTATAACATTTCTCATAAAGTTGGAACACCGTATCATCCACAAACGAGCGGTCAAGCTGAAATTTCCAACCAGGAGATTAAGTCCATCCTAGAGATGACGGTGAATGTTACAAGGAAGGATTGGAGTTATAGACTCAATGACACTTTGTGGGCATATAGGACAGCTTATAAGACACCCATCGGTATGTCTCCTTTTAGTCTTGTCTATGGCAAACCTTGCCATCTTCCCGTTGAACTTGAACACAAAGCTTATTGGGCTATCAAGGTATGTAATATGGAATTAGATGCAGCTGGTGAACATAGGAAACTTCAGCTCAATGAGTTAGAAGAGATACATAATGATGCATATGAAATTTCACGCATTTACAAATAAAATACCAAGTTTTTCCATGATAAAATGATTTCCCGAAAGAGTTTTGAAGTAGGGCAGAAAGTACTTTTATTCCATTCTCGTCTTAAATTGTTTCCGGGTAAACTTAGGTCCAGATGGGTTGGACCATTTGTTGTTACTAATGTGTTTGCGCATGGTGCAGTTGAAATTACTAGTCCCAAAACAGGGCTGGTTTCCAAGGTCAACGGCCATCGTTTGAAACCATACTATGAGCAGTTTGTGACAGAGAATCAGGATATGATCACATTGAGTGATCCACTCCCTCTGGAGGAGTAATTGGAGCTGAAAGTCGGGCTGACGATGTTAAACCAAGCACTAAGTGGGAGGAAACCCACCGGTTTTGTATCTTTATCCTTATCTTTTTATTGTTAAGCATTTTATCTTTATTTTCTTGTTTTTGCATATCATTTGCTGAATTTCCCACCTTGAGCTTTATTTTGAATGACTAAATTTTACATTGAGGACAATATAAAGTTTAAGTGTGGGGAAGCATTTATATGTTTGTATAGTTTGTTTTAGTTTATTTTATGCCTTTAGTAAAAAAAAAATAAAAAAAATAGAAAAACCAAGAAAAAAATTGTGCTTTTTGAACTCCGAAATCTAGAAACTTGTGCTTTTAGGATGACACTATAAGTGGATGGAACCATTTTAATTGCAGGAGTTGAGGAACCAATTAACTAAAAGGGGCGAACATAGCTCAGAAATCACAAATAACATGATAGTTGTTACCATATCTCGGAATATGACCATATCACATTCTATTTTTATTTTTTCCATATTTATCTATTGTTTTCTAAGTGCTTTGGTGGGTCACTAAACATCGACTTGTTATTACTGCTAGGATGAAATAGAGTGATTGAGTTACTATAAAAAAATAAAAAAAGAAAAAAAATAAGAAAAGAAAACAAAAAAAGAGACCGACCAATTAGACCAAACGGAATAAAAAAGACACTTGGATAGCAGTATGTGTGAAACGTTGTCACTGGCTCCGTCGCCTAAACAAGCGTGGAATGCAGGATCCAAGGCAACTATCATATACTTGCTTACAAGAAGCATGCGCTTGGATCCAAAAGATCTAATCATGATGTTTATGAAAAAAAAAAGGTGAAAAAGAAAAGAACGTATTATATTGGTTGAATAAAGTCACTCCTGGTTCCCTTGTATATGCCGGTGAGTTAATGTAGAATTCAGACCAGTAGCTCAATCTAATAGGATGCATAGGTTCATCTTGGTAGTGACCTTCAGATAGATATGGGAAACATCGATCACTTGTGAACATTCTCCAACATCTACATATATATCCATCTTCTTAATCTTTTCATTGTGATTGTGGTTTGTTAGTTTCCGAGTATTGTGGCTTGTTCGACTATCTAATTAAAGCTTTATTTACTAATATATGAATTGAATTTGTGCAAGGTACCTCCTCATGTAGTCATTTTGGATTTGTTCACTGATTTGTCACAAATAGACGGAGTTGGAAATATAGGTTTTGTAGGCAGACCTCTTGTAAACCTTCACGAGACTAAAACTCGTCCACTAGGGACACCTACTTGTTCAAAGGCTTGTTATTTATGCTAAAATTAACCGTAGACTCGACGAGACGGAGTTGTATGTATCTTTTAGAATTATTTTGTTTGATTTGCTCGAGGACTAGCAAAGTCTAAGTGTGGGGGAATTTGATAGGTGTCTTAAACACCTTATTATTTATCTATTGTTTATGCTTTCTTTGCTTAGTTTTCTTGTAAAATATGTATCTTATGTTTTCTTTTGAGTATTTAGGTACTTTGGAGTCACTTGGAACAAAAGAAAGAAACAGCGCAAAAATCTCATCTCATGTGCAAATGCTGTTGGAGGCGGATTATTTCTCACAATTTTCTTTTATTTCTTCATCTATGTCTGAAAAGTATGTCGGCTTTAGTGATGCAAATTTTCTGTCTGAAAAGCACGACAACTTTAGTGATGACTCTCACTGAAGAGAAGAAGTGAATATGAGAAGTTAAAGATGGCTGTGGATGGTGGAAAAGCATTCATTTGGAGCGAAAAGGAGCAAAAAGACCAATTCACAGGCGAGCTAAGCTAGCTACGGATAAGCAAGGAAGTAAATAGGCAGTCGGTTCCGCGAAACTGATAGCCACTTGAGAGCTGGTTGGCCCTTATCCAGTACTACAGGGGTGGCTATATCCCCCTCATCACTTTCCTACACAAGAACTAAAAATCAGAGAAATCATTTCTCTTATCATTAGCTGTATTTCTTACACCACCTGAAACCAAGAGATGGTGGATGTTGTAATTTCAGTGATGAAATCGATTAATTCAGGGAAATTAAAGAACCATGAGAATCAGAGATCGCATTCTATTACTGACTTTCTGGTCGAGTTGTAGAATATGAATCCGGTGGTTGAATGAATAAATTTTTGGCGAATTTGCAGAGTCCGTTGCTGCTGTAATCGATCTGAGAAGGATTGAGGTGGAAGACGAGATGGAATTAAGGTGTGGGTATGGATTGGTAAGAGATGTGAAGTTCGATTTCATATCGAAACTTAGCAGAAAATTGAAGCTAGGGTTCTGAATCTGTTTCTGAGATTCAGATGGGGATGGTGATGAATTTGAGTTCAAAGCTGCGATTTGAGAAACAGATGAGTAATAGAAAGATGGTGGTATATGCAAATGCTATTTAGGTTGGAGTTTGGTTGCAGCCGCAGGATCAACTGGCAGGGTGTGAAATGAATGTATAGTTGGTGTTGCCGGTGAACTAAACAATAGAATTGGTGAGATGGGATGTCATTGGTACATGTGAATATGGAATTAGTGATTGAACTGAGTACCAGATGGCTGGTACTGCCGAGTCACTGCGAATAAAGAAAATGGAATTTTGGATTCAGGTTTGAATGGATGTTTAGGTGCAAGAGTTGAAGCTACAATTTGTGCTGATGTGAAATTACAGGGACAATTGCAGCTGTAATAAGGCACTGATGGTGGTTATGAAGTACAGTTAAGGGTTGTGAGAAACAGATGGAATTTGAAGCTGCAAATGAACTGAATCAAAGAGATGGTGGCCTGAGCTACATGAAGTGGTAGAATGAGTTGTGTGCTGTGTGTTGAAGTGATGTTGGTGAAAGAAGTTTGAGAACCTGGTTGTAGTTGCAGGAGATTGATCTAGTGGTGGTGATAATTATTCTGGGAAGCACATGTGCTCAATGAAGCTAAGAAAGAACTGGGACTTTGAATGAGCCGATGTTATTGGGGTTCATGGATGAGTTGCAGCTGGACTCGCAGGGTAAATGAGCATTGCAACTACAAATGAATTAGATGGGGAACTGAGGAATGCAACACGTAGCTACAAGGGTTTGAAGCTGGTAGTTCTGGGACTGTTTTGGTTTGTATTTTGATCAAAAACTCAGTTGCATTTAGTTGACACTACTGAGATGAACAAGGATTAAGAACATAGCAGAGAGCCTGAGATGTTATATGAAGTTGCAGGTGGTGCTGCAATTGGTTGAATTGCAAGGCATTGTAGCTGTTGGCAGGAATACAAAGAGATGGCCTAAGACTGGTGGGTGTTGCTTCTATGGCAGAGATATGGGAGCTAAGAAGATGCATATGTAGCTGAAGTAGTGCCATGATGGGTACATTGAAGTCATGGGAGATTGTAGAGATGAAATGGAGTTTGTTTTGCAGCTGATCAGGGAAGCAGTGAAGCTATAAAGGGACGCAATGGCGCATCATTGGCATGGAAAAGTAGCAAGATAGTACAAGGACAAAACAGCTGAGTTGGTCCTGACTGAGTGGACTATATGACCTTCACCGGTTTGACATTTCCGGTCACCTGAAGTTGATTTCTAGTGCCGGATTCCGGCATGCCACCAGTTTTCCGGTGCCTAGTTTTTTGCAATATTTTTACACGGGTTTTCTCACACTTGGGCTTATGGTGGACTTCTATGTTTTGGACTTTTGATACTTGACCTAATATTGAAAAGGAGAAAAAGCTACAAAAAGGGAGGATTTCTACACTTTTAAACCACGTATTCTACTTGGAGTTTTGCAGAGAGCTGCACTAGGGTTTGCTTTCATTTTATATTTTCATCTTCTTTACTTTATTTCCATTATTATTTGATGATGAACTCCATACTTATGAGTAACTAAAACTCTTCTTGATTAAGGGCGATTTCGAAGCCCGAAATATGAACCTATGATTGATATGAAATAACTTGTTCTCTTGCATTTATTTATGTTATTGATTGATTTCTACCATGCTAATATTGTTTATGGATTATTTGTTAAGGGTTTAAGTTCGAAATTGAATCATTAATTCTTAATCTTATTGCTAGTTTAGATTTTCTTCGACCCGTAATTGTCTATAAATATAAACACAAGTAGCAATATATGGGTACTGATGATGGGACTTTGTTAAGTACCTATATGTAGAAATTGACACTAGTAGGTGATTCATGCTTTTGAGTTCATCACTAGGAGCAACCTTATCTCACAAAACTTAGAGCACTTGTTTAAGTCACACCTAGTAAGCGTACCTCTAGGAAACTTGGCAAGTCAAAACCGGTAGTCGAGCGCTCCCATATCCGGTGAGCTTAGGAGATAATAACAGAATAGTTGAGCGTACTAATTATTCTAGGGTTGTTAGTAACGAGATAATGCGAAGAATTTGGCTATATATCAATTTGGTTTGTATTCCGTGGTCTAGAATGAACCTTTAATCAATTACATCTCATATTTGAATACAATTTACAATTTTCAGAATTTCTACAACAAAATCATCTTTGCTAAGAGTATCTGCATAACAACTTAAACTTCATACCTCCCTTGGGACGATCCTACTTACATTATACTACTTGCTAGTTAAAGAGAAGTAGAGAAATTTATTTCTGCGAGTTCGACACCTCGTCCCCTACCTTAGCGGAATATACCTCAGACGTAGTCGAAACTAGTCTTCTTTGGTACTGGGCTAAGGCTTGTGGTGGTTCGGCTGATAACGCCCAGTGGGTTCAGCTTACTAGCCACGGATTTTCCTAAAATTGGACTCGGACGATGCAAAATGAAAATGCAAGGTGCAGATGGGTGCATGCACGTGTGTGTGTGCAAATATCGAGTAGTGTCAAATCAAAACCCTAAAATCCCAAATATATTTTTCGAGTTAGATTCCAATCCCCAGCAGAGTCGCCACTGTAGATACCGTCAAAATCGGTTAGGATCTCTAAATATCTATAATGGGAAACACACGTGGAAATTATTATTATAAGAGCCGCCACCCAACTTAGGGAGTTGGGACCCAAATAAAGCACTGGTCCAAAACAAAGAAAAAATCCGGGAATCAAGGTACAAACTAGGAATGTGTGAGGCACCTAGTCTGTCCAATCCGAAGATTGGCCTCTACTTTATAATTGGGAAACTAGGGTTAGATTGTAAAAATAAAAATTATATAACTTAATAAAAGTATACACCTGCAAAAAATAACAAAGTATTAGATATCCGAAAAAGATTGAAATCCGATTCTAAAATAAAATAATTATTTTCCTAAAATAAAATTATCATTAAATTATTAAAATCTAAACACTTTATGAATATCAAATCAAATTATTATTATTATCAATTATTATTATTATTGTTTAATTATTGTTATCAAGTTTTAAATCTCATGAATCACCGATCAAAACTAATGCTAAAACAAGATATGCATAAACCAAAGATGAAATGATACTAACTTTTTCAACTAAATAAACCCAACCTAAAGACTATTTTCATCAAATGCAAGTGCCGTGTTCTATAGACTTCCGAACATAGTAGATGACATGCGACTGAAATCCATATCAGGACCCATGGTATTGGACTTGAATCTATTACACTGTATGTATGTGTGTATCTAAAAAACGTAAGCAGCACACAATGATGAGATTAAATAATATAATATCCAAACCAAGTAAGCAACACAATGATGTGATTAAGCAGAGGTAAACAAAATAAATGAATGGATTAACCCTTGAGAATTCAGACACAAAAAAAAGAGTTGAACAGTAAAGGAATTTTGTTACCAATAGCACGTATCGCCACTCACGAAACGGACCCAATGCAATATTTGTGATCCCGTCACGAACTTGTTTTTGATGCAAATATATAATTTTACTTAGATTAATGAAGATTCCAACAAGTCTGCAAATCGTATCCGAAAGTACTCGACTAAAATATTCTTTTAAAATTATTTCACCAAACCTCCTAACTTCCTCTCTAAAATTTCTCGTAGGTTTCTCCTAAAATTCTTCCTATTTTTATTTATTTTTTGACACCAAAACTAGCTCCCTATTTATATTGTTTCTCCAAAAACCATAATCATAGGATTAAATGATATCGATCGTACGACTCACATTAAAACCCTAAATATTATTACTAACTTAATCAAAATCATTTCCATTCATAATATTAATTGATATCATTTTCCATTTATTCAAATTATACCATTTAATTTCTAAGATTTTTGTTAAAAGGAAATACTTGGGAACAAAGCTAAAAATTATGTCAACATTTTCAACTCATTTTATTTGGTGGACGACCAAATTAATTTTGGTGCATAGGAAGATGGACGGGACTTAAGGGAATGGACGGCTAACTTGATTATTAGTGTATAGTAGGTACGTATGGTGTTATGAAATGGACCTGTTGTCCCCTTGCGGCCAAATTCATTAGCTAAAGTTTGTGGACTTGTACCTATGGCATTTAATTTGGACCTTTACCATTTGGTGTCGAACTCTTAACTATCCATTTTAGGTTTGTCGAATTATTAGGCCTCTGACCATCACGGATACGATTTAGCGACATATTTTTGTGACCATGCAAAATTGGGGTGTCTACAAAGACACAATTTCTCCATTGAAATTTCCACTTTTCCTCTTAATTTTTTTAGATCCAACAAGATCTAACTCTCCCAATAATTAATCTCTTTGAATCTTCTTCAATCTAACAAGTAGCCCTCCCTGTTTCTAGCGCCAAAATGTAGTTGCAGGAAACCCCACAACACACCCCTTATCATATCTTGATAATAATTTCTAAATCTAAATATAAAAATGGTAATAAAAGTGCTAAAATTATAAATGGACACAAATATTTTTACATGGTTCGATTAATTTGATCTACATCCATGATTCTTCACTATGATTGTTTAAATTGTACATTTGATTTACGTTGATAATCTCCATTAATGGGTAGACTTCTAGATCTAGTTTTTGGGGAAGAAGATGATAAAGAAAATACATTCTCTCTCTAAAAATATCTCTAACTTTTACCAAAATTGTCTCTCTCCTTTCTCTCTCCTTCTCTTCTCTTTATATAGGTGTTTACATAGTGGATGACAGCTCACATATAGTAGAGTACAGCTCATAAACTCTCAATATCAGCTATGTTCTCTCAGGATCTGCTACATTCTCTCGAGCTCCCGCTACATTTTCGCGAGCTTTCTCTATAACAACCACAAAATCTTCACATCTTTCTCGTGTTTTATGTTGTCCTTGTCTATTACGTCACTTCTGTAATTAATTTGTGACATTTGCCATGTGTGGTAGAAGTTTTTGCAAGAGAATTGTTGTTGAGAGATTCGGATCCTACAGGTTATACCAATCACTAAGATCAGTTCTACCTCAACTAGGTACCTACTTGTGATCGGTTACACAGGTCACTAGGATTGGTCATACCAATTACAAGGATCGTTAACACAACCACTTATGATCGGTAACACCAATTACCAAAATTGGTCACACCAATTACAAGGATCTATCATACTATCTCATCGTGATTACTTAAGATCGTTTACACCAATTACCAGGAACGGTCATACCAAGTCATAAGTCTAGGTATTGTGATCGGTTATACCAAGATACATAACCTGAGTTAAAATCGGTTATACCAACACACACATATTGGTCATCCAAAGAATATGCAATGAATAGAAGGACCAATAAACCTATTGATTTCTCTTTCGATTCATGAAACAAGTTCATGAATGTACTTCCTTTAAACAAATATTATTTCCTAGGATGAAATCTTTACCATACCCATACACGTAATCACAAAACTATATACAAGATTATGTTGAAGTCATATTGTAGATGGGGAAAAACGAGTTGCTGGTTTTTACGGAATTGAGGATACGACCGTACGGAGGGAACTCCTTGAACCGAGCGAACTGTTAAACCTCGCACAGATGCAATGCAATAAGGGAGTGATTTGAATTCAAGATATCAATTTGTAGTACTCCGGCATAAACCAAGATAATGTCCGTTCCAGAGTAAATTCGGTCACAAGAGAGGATGGGTCGATCTGTATGAGGGAAGCTGAGAAATGTGTAAGATCAATGGTGATCGAAGATTGTAGGTGTGTTGTGTATTATGAAAATAAGATAAGTTCTGAATGATTGAATTTGCTCTGTTGAGAGTAATTTCTTAGACGTTGAGTTGTTAATCTCGTGTTTTCTGTTTGACGTGAGATTGTCCTTTTTTTCAATCATGATTCAGATACTTATTTATATTGCTAGAAATGTAAACACCATGATCCCATGAAGTGTGACAGTCGATGAAATCAAAGAGTGGGGAAGCGGAAATCTTATTAAAACCAGTTGCTCATCGTGCGGAGACTGGTTGATTTGCCATCCACTACTTTGTTAACTCCTTCAACTGATTGCACGAATTGCTCAAATTCTCATCGTGTGTATGAACACACGTGTCATAGACCGCCAGACCAGAACCCTAATTAATATGCCCCCATGTGACACGATTGACATCTCGTGTGATTGTGGAGTCTGCAAGGCGGACGTGTATTTAGTTAGTCAGTTTATGACTTCATGACTTCATGGGACGATGAGTCCTTGTATTATTGAGTCGAACATGATTTTAAAATGTTCTGAGACTCACGAATTTGAGACATAGGTATAATGTATGAATAAACATAGTTAACGTGAGCAAATATTGCTCGTTCGATGATTTGTTGAATATTGATAGTTGAACCAATATTCCTTGGTTTGAGAAAATGTTGCTCGTTTGATGAATTATTGGTAGCATGACCAAATAAAATATTAATTTGAAATACTGGCAACTGAACCGAGTATAATAGATAAGATGTTGATAATGAGATCATCGTAAAATTATTAGTATTTGAATCTGGAATTATGAACCTTGAACTCAAAACCCTAATTAAATCAATTGATGGTTTATTGAAAATTAACCATGGACTGAAGGAGGACCGGCTACAAAGGATTATGGGTCAACCATGTAGCGCCCACATGCTCATGTGAACAAAATATACCAAAATCTCTTGAAGACCAGTTGGTGAAAGGATGATTAAATGCTGGTTTAATCATTTATTAAAATAATGCTCGTCCGAACCTTAGGTGATAAAACCTAATTGATTATGAATAAATGAGGGACCGACCAAGGGGTCATGAAACCGACCCTGGGTGGTCACGGGATCGAATAATGACCGTCTTATGAAGTTCCAAGTTGTTTGGAAGAGTTTTGGACCTAATACGTGCAATTGCGCAAATTAGGTCAAATTGTGAAAATGCGTGGGCCGACTCCTTGCGAGCCAAAGAGCCAACCTTGTCCGGTCAAGGTAACATGCTCACATCACCAAAGTTTTCGTATCTCGGTTCTGAGAATTTCGATATTTTCTGATGTGCGTTTGAGCAATTATTTGGGAAAATATGAAGAATTAGGGATTTTTGCTGAAACCGTGAAAACTTCATGAGATGAAGAAAAATAATAATAAAAAATAAAAGAATCATGAAGTGTGGGACCATTTATGGCCAAGCCATTTCCGGCCAACCAAAGATCCTGGTCCCACGATATTTTTCCTAATTTTATAATATTTTTCATGATTTTAGGGAAATATCATAAAACCAAGGAGTTTTGTTGAAACCAAGGAGTTTTGTTGAAATCAAGGAGTTTCCATAAATAATAATAATAATAATAATAAAATAAGGGGTGTGTGGGACCGGCTTGGGCATGGTCGGCCGGATAGGGCCCGGTCCCGTGAGTTTTCCCTAATTTTATGTATTATTTCATGATTTGAAGGAATTTTCATAATTTGAAGAAAACATCATGAAATCAAGGAATTTCATGGGATCAAGGAAATATAAAAAAACAATAAGGGGCGTGTGGGACCGGATAGGGCATGACCGGCCGGCTAGGGCCCGGTCCCATGAGTTTCCCTAAATTTTTTATTAATTTTCATGATTTGAAGGAAATATCATGAGATTAAAGGGTTTTCATGAGATTAGGGAAATAATAATAGAATATTGAGGAATCGTGAGGTGTGGGACCGGCCATGACTAGGACATAGCCGGCCGGCTAGTAGACACGGTCCCATGACACCTTTCCCAATTTTATATTATTTCCTTGATGCGAAGGAAACACCATGAAACGGAGGAGTTTCCTTAAAACGAAGGATATTTGTTCAAATGAAAGGATTTTCATAAGATAAAGGAAAATAATGAAAGGTTTTACCATACTTTCAAACAAGTTCAGAATTAGTTCTACCAGTTTTCCAAGTTCAGAAAATAATGGTAATAAAAGTGCTAAAATTATAAATGGACACAAAGATTTTTACATGGTTCGATCAATTTGATGTACATCCATGATTCTTCACTATGATTGTTTAAATTTACATTTGATTTACATTGATAATCTCTATTAACGGGTAGACTTCTAGATCTAGTTTTTGGGGAAGAAGATGATAAAGAAAATACATTCTCTCTCTAAAAATATCTCTAATTTTTACCAAAATTGTCTCTTTCCTGCGAAATTCTGAATAATCTGCGAATTTATGAATAACCCTGCGAAATTCTGAATAATCTGCGAAATTCTGAATAGTGCTCCTAAAATATTGCTGCGAAATTCTGAATAGTGCTCCTGAGAGATTCTGAATAATATTCCTGAGAGATTTTTAATATTTTATCTTGCCTCTCATTATCTTTCTCGCAATGAACAAAATTTACTTGTATTTCACGGAAATAGTTAATGTTCACAATTATTCTGTTGGTCTTATTTTTCCTTCCAAGTTAAAGGTATTATTTTGCTAATTTTTGTTTTTGCGACAAAATCGCAGGACGTCCTTACATTCGTATGTAAAGACCCACTGATCTTTCCTTATCCTCATTTTGTCAATTTGTTGTGACAATATGTCATGCCTAAGTTTTCTTGCGAGAACAAAGCCCCATGACATTGTCGTCTTACGATGAAATCGCAGGACGTCTTTACACTTTCATGTAAAAACACATTGATCTCATCTTATCTTTTTTTCATGGATTTATGCCTCTGTATGATTGTTGCACAAATATGACAAGCCTAAATATTCTTGCGAATATAAAG
This sequence comes from Papaver bracteatum, assembly GCA_023529315.1. Classification (NCBI taxonomy): domain Eukaryota; kingdom Viridiplantae; phylum Streptophyta; class Magnoliopsida; order Ranunculales; family Papaveraceae; genus Papaver; species Papaver bracteatum. Next base: position 4,240,123 of record JAJJWX010000603.1, read on the forward strand.
CCTCATGACATTTGCGTCTTAAGACACTTATCAGCTCCCTAATGGAAGGTGCCGCCCTTATCTTCCCCCTGGTTGCCCATTCAAGGAGGCGTACATCGGTCATACAAGACTAGCTCCTCCCATCCGGTTTTACCAGTAACCAGTTATTTTCATAGCTTCTTATCATTTTTGCCTATATGGCTTATAGTTACGAGACTGCACCATAAGTGGGGTTTTCTTCGGGCCGAGTGCATCATAGCCAAGACTTGCCAAGAATGGCCAGGGTAGTTTCATACGCCCCGGTCACCCTTGGCTCAACCGTGTACCTCGGAACCTTGATCATACTTTGCACTCCTTAGGAGATACCCTCGGTCATCCAAATGTTAATATATATATATATATATATATATATAGTTGGAAATCCAAGGTACCTCTCCTAGATGGGCTTTCAGGGGCCCCAAATCTCCATGACCCAGGTTCCAGTAGCGGTATAACCTTATCCCTGAGATATGCAAAGAGATACCCCCTTATATGGCGCACTTTAGGTCTTACATTTGCCTCTTGAGAAATTTTATTCGAGAACTAGGGTGTACGCCATAAAGGTTCGTCCCATTCTAATGTCTCTGCGAAATTTTATTCGCTTTTCTGCGAAATTTTCGCCTTTATTTATTCTTTCATCTCTATCATTTATTTCAATTCTTTGCGAGATATCTGCGCGAAATAATCATCAACTCTTTTCTTTGCGAAATAATCAAAGATCTTGTGAAGTAATGAAATACCAAATTCATGCCTCTGACCAACTAATTGTACTAGAAATTCGCAACTGTACAACTTCTGTGCAAACTTAAGCCTTGATATTTTGTTTACTGTTAGGTGAACTTTAATAGGCTTGGACGAACTGGGCTTGCCTGCTATTCATTTCTTCTTTACGCTGGTATTTGGGAAGTAAACATCTTTGCGAAGTGTTCGTTCTTGCTGCAAATGTTCGCAATGTAAACATCTGCGAAGGAAATTCTGTGCGAAGAGGGAGACTTGAACCCATGTTACTGAACTCATCACCTTCACTTGTGACCATCTGTCCAAGTCCCTATTTTAGTAGGTATAGTAAAATTCGCAAAAGTTATTCTGATGTTATCATCCCACGTATAATTTTTCCCATCGTCCTTTCTTCTTCCTTCCCGCTTCTTAACATGTTGTGAAGTTACGCAGGCTTTGTAAAGTCATCCCTTTCCTGAACTTCTCTTGATCATTCTATCCTCTCTCTTCTTTCTTCTTTTGGCAAAACTACTCCTATGTTCTTTATTTTCTTCTTTACGGATTTTTCATGCTATTACCTACTGTGTTCTCGTTCCTGCTGATCATAATTTCATTCTTTATATGTTAATCTGAATCACGGATTTTTGGTTGTTAGGGCTTCGTTCCTTATTCTTTTTTTGCTTTTTGCTCCTTTGATTCTTTGCTTTTCACTCCATTGATTATGGAATGGTTATTCTTCGCAGTATAGCTTTTGTTTTACTTCTCGTCCTTGAGCTTTTCCTGTTGCCATTAGCAGCCCCTGTTTAGTGATTTTTTCTGCTTCACTTTCCAACATCTTCGCACAAATTTCTAACTTCACATGTACTGATGGATTCAAACTGGGATTGATTCGAACTTAATTGTTGCGAACTGGACTGAGTGTCGCGAACTGATCTGTGTTCACACAAACTACTTTGGTACTGTGTATTATTCCTTTGATTTTGCAGATATCCATTTCTTTCTTCATTAATCAATTCGTTCCTGGAATATTTCATTGCTTTGAAAGTTGATATAGGTTCCTTTGATTTTCTTCTTCTGCATCTTTATCTGAATTTGGCTTCTAATGTTTCTCTAATATCTCCTTGTCTCTGCTTTCCTTTGATATCTCTGAGTTGCTTGTATATATTTTCTCTTGCGAAGCTGTTCGCTTGATTCTGTTGTATCATCCTTTTCTTCGCAAATCTAATATTTTCTTCGCAAGTCTAATACTTTTCTTTGCATCTGGTCAATTGTGTTAGCTTCTTGTTTGGTTGATAACTTTATTAATTTACTTTTCCAAACTTTATTTGTATTGCTCGCAACTTTGTGATAATCTAATATATCTTCGCAGAAGTTTGATACCGTAGTAATTTTATAGGGTGCTTATTTCGCAAGTTTATTTCTTAAAAATAATCCTGTTCTCGCCAGTAAATCTTTACTGAGCTGATGGTGAGCTTCGTCTGCTGCTTGAACAAGTTGTATTTCTCTTAATTTTTCGCTGGTGATACGGTTGTTTTGGTGTGAGTTAATCTATTTCTTTGCTACTTATCTTCGCTGTAACAAAAGATAATCAAATAAAAATTAGGTCAATTAATGTGTTCTATTTTGTCAACGAAATAAAGCTTGCAGGATTAATCAAAAATCTCAATATATAATCATTCCTAAAATTCGCTAAATGGGTTTGTTAAGAAGGAGCAACTGGTCCTGTATATGAAATCTGTAGATGATGATATTGAAGTTTAAACACATAAAGAGAGAAAATGGAAGAACTTGTTCCCTTTTAATTATGTTCCTTGTAGCTCTTGAACTGGATCTGGTTTGTCGAAAGATACATGAGCTTCGCGAGTGCTGAGAATGAAGGTTTTGAATGAAGTGATTCGTTTAGTCTGAGCTGGTTGATTTGTTTGCTATGAAACGATCACTTGATGAAATAGAGATTGCTGACGAATACAGTTTGGTATTAAGTGATGCTTCCATTGTTATCTGATCATTAAATTTCTTGACCATTCCTTCTTTGCTGCTTGATTCGAAAGGGCGTTTCTATGCAAATTCATTCATTTGCTACTTTTGGTGAGCTTTGTTATTCTCTTTGTCGTCCATCACTTGGCTATGCATCTATTTGAATTCATCTCTTTACTGACAGTTTAAGTTTTCTATCCTCCCTTTTGGGTTGTGATGTTCTTGACTTTTTAGTTAGTTGATTGAAGATATCGATGTTCCGAGCTCCATTTGTTCTATTAATCAAGATCATGGTTTGGTACGGCTCGAGTTGATTGAGTTGGTTTGTCCTTTTTACTGTGATTCTTTCGCATGCTGCTAATGGTCTTGAGCTGTATAAAATCTCCTTGGGTTTCCTATTTGCTTGTTATTGTTAAGAGACAATTTCAATTTCGTTTGCAATTTCGCCCTTAGGTATACTCCATCTTTCCTCTTGTTTCTCTTATGTATTTCCAACTTCTTTGCTCCTGATAATTTTCCGCATGAGGCTTGTCCTCAACTTTTGACTGGCTGAGCATACGAAGTTGGCCTTCATAATTTATTTATTCGCCGTCAGCTCGGGTTTGTGAATCCTTATTTCTATTGACTTCTTCCGTGGTTTGTTGATCCTTCATCTTTTCGCTCGCTTCTGCGAAGTACTCCACCAGTTGCGAATGAAAATATTAGTTTACTTCTGCGAATTAAGATATTAGCTTGGCAGTGAACAAGAAAATTGCAAAGGAGAAGTTTATTCTCATGAATTTCACCACCAGTTGCATGGATATTTTACAAGATCATTTCTGTCCTTTTTGATTTAAAAATATATCTTATGCGAAAATTGTTGACGAGGTTAATAGAATCTCACAAAGAAAATTTTGTGAAAAGAAGAATTTTGAGTAATAAAATTTTTAAATCCATATTTTTCTAAATCAAAAATTTTGAATGGAAAATCAGGTTTTTGCTGCAAAGAAGAAATTGTGAAATCCATTGCATGGGTTTGTAAAACAAGTTTTATATGTTGCAAATCTATAAACCAAACTCATGTTTAACTAAATTTTCAAGAGAAAATCAAAATTTCATTGAAGGACGGATTGTAGTTTTCTGTGAGAATTTTTGAAAACTTTTGCTATAAATAATCAGATCGGAAAGATTCCATTGTAGAAGGGACATCAGCATTAGAACCATCATCATCATTATCGTCATCATCAGAATTACCACTAGAGTTTTCTGCATTAACTTGAGGAGTTGAAGAAGAAGAGAATTTGGTTTTTCTTTTCTTTAATGGAGGAACACCAGATTTCCCTCTGCGAGGGGCAGTAGACTTCTCTTTAAGAGGAATAATAGATTTCTCCTGGCAAGAAACATCTTTGTCTTTCCCTTTATTTATCACAATCTTCACAGGTTCTATTTCCTCAATAACCTGCGAGCACATATAAAGGTAAGAAATAGAGGCAACAATATATTGTTAAGAATCATAAAGGAGTATTTCTTACTTCATTTGTGAGAGATTTTAGGGCTAAAAAGGTGTTGGGCTTCCCAAATTTCTGGTAATGAAGTTTCAGCTTGTCAATCTGGAAAAAATTGGAGTAGTCATCGAGAGTATGAAGACATGAGGAAGATAATAATGATAATTAGGCAGTGTAAAAATAATGGAAAAAAAAGGTACCTCTTTATTTCTTTCAGACCAGTTGAAGACCCGCGGTTGATATTCAGAGAAATTCGCAGGAAATGCATGAGGACCAGAGATGTAGGTACCTTCTAAACATAATGGAGAAATGAACCATTTGTCATCTTTGGAATGGCGAGGGCCTTTATTATTACCCGTATCCCAATAAATATATGACATAAGAATTTCATCTTCAGCGATGTTATCCTTCTTTTACAAGCGGACGCCCCAGCGAGTGCTATCCTTTTTACAAGTGACTATATCGTAATTTGCGAAGAAATTCTCCACAATATATTTTTCGGGAACTATTGGGACATCTTTAAATTTGGGATTCCTTGGAGCGTCAGGGTAGCGACATTCTTTATCAGCACCGCGAATAGCATACTCAAGCATTAAGCGAATACAATCCCCACTCAATTAATATACCGCCCGCGAGAACTTCTCGTGAGAGAGAATTTCATAGAATAAAGGAAGTTCAGGATCATAGAGAGGAATGGGAAGACCAGCCTCAAGTTGACCTAGCGAGATTATGATTTTCTCACGGTTACATGAAAAATTAGAAAATAATGGAACAGAGAGTTCAGCCTTAGGGATTTGATCAGAAATAGCAGATAAGGTGAAACCCTTATCTTTAAGTTTCTTTTGCATCTTCTCAAAGGCAAGAACATTTTTATTACCAGCTGCAACCATTTTTAGTATGGGAATGAAGATTGAAAGAGTAAAAAATCAAAAGAAAAATTATAACAGTAGCAGATCCGGAATTTACGGAAGAACAGTAAAATTGCAGAGAAATTGCAAAGAGAAAGAAATAAGAAAGTAAAAAAAGGGGAAGAAAAGAATGAAAGAAGTATTTATAGAAGAAGAAAATTCTCGAGAAGACGAATGCAGTTAATGCAAAGAAAGGTCGTGAACGGTCAGATCGCAGCGGTTGTTAAGGACGTGTCAAAAATTAAATGGAACAAAAAGTACGTGAAAACAGCTGGCGAAGAATACAGAAACGTGTCAAAATGGAAGAATGCAAAAAGATAAACAGCTGCGGCATTATAAAAAATTCAATTCTCATGATCTTCCCTCCTTCGCAGAAAAGACATGAGAAGAGGCAAGACGTAGGACCAGAATATCGTCATGACTGTATTCTTGCGAGAATTAACAACACTCCTGCGATCATCATTGTGAGCTCTTCAACAACACTTTCCGAGCGTCACAGAATAACTTAAAGAATGATTAAAAGAATGACGTAATAGCTGACGATTGAATAAACACGAGAAGAGCATGATTGATCTGCGATGGTTAGAACGCTTGTGAGAATTGACATTATAACTACCGCGAGAACATCGCAAGCCAAACCCGAAATTAAAGGATAGTTTAGCTGTCATCCATTATGTAACTACCCTATATAAAGAGACCCAGTATGTCCAGAGAGGGGAGGATGTATTTTTTTGAGTGTTGAGAAATTATTGAGGAGAGAGAAACAAAAGAGCGGTTGTATTTTTAATCTACTTTCATTACTTGGAAACATTTCTGAGAATCAAATAATAAAGTGTCATTTTAATCACACAAATATGTGTTAATCATTGTAAGATCTTATCAAGGGTTTAGTGTAGGATTTCCAGCAACTACAATAATCAATTAGGTTTTATCACCTAAGGTTCAGACGAGCATTATTTTAATAAATGATTAAACCAGCATTTAATCATCCTTTCACCAACTGGTCTTCAAGAGATTTTGGTATATTTTGTTCACATGAGCATGTAGGCGCTACATGGTCGACCCATAATCCTATGTAGCCGGTCCTCCTTCACTCCATGGTTAATTTTCAATAAACCACCAATTGGTCATCAATTGATCGAATTAGGGTTTTGAGTTCAAGGTTCATAATTCCAGATTAAAATATTAATAATTTTATGATGATCTCATGATCAACATCTTATCTAATATAATCAGTTCAGTTGCCAGTATTTCAAATTAATATTTTATTTGGTCATGCTACCAATAATTCATCAAACGAGCAACATTTGCAGATGAACAATATTTGCTCAAACCAAGGAATATTGGTTCAACTATCAATATTCAACAAATCATCGAACGAGAAATATTTGCTCACGTTAACTATGTTTATTCATACATTATACCTATGTCTCAAATTCGTGAGTCTCAGAACATTTTCAAATCATGTTTGACTCAACAATACAACTCATCTCCCCATGAAGTCATGAAGTCAGCAACTGACTAACTAAATACATGTCTGCCTTACAGACTGCACAATCACACGAGACGCCAATCGTGTTACATGAGGGGATATTAACTAGGGTTTTGGTCTGGCGGTCTACGACACATGTGTTCATACATACGATGAGAATGTGAGCAAGTCGTGCAATCAGTTGAAGGATTTAACAAAGTAGTGGATGGAAAATCAACCAAGTCTCTGCACGATGAGCAACTAGTTTTAACACGATTTCCACTTCCCCACTCTTTGATTTCATCGACTGTCACACTTTATAGATCATGGTATTTATGGTTCTAGCAATATAAATAAGTCTCTGAATCATGATTGAAAAAAAGGACAATCTCACATCAAACAGAAAACACGAGATTAAAAACTCAACGTCTAAGAAATTACTCTCAACAGAGAAAATTCAATCATTCAGAACTTATCTTATTTTCAGAATACACAACATACCTACAATCTTCGATCACCATTGATCTCATACATTTCTCAGCTACTCTCATACAGATCGACCCATACTCTCTTGTGACCGAATTTACTCTGGAACGGCCATTATCTTGGTTTAGGACGGAGTACTACAAATTGATATCTTGAATTCAAATCACTCCCTTCTTGTAGTGCATCTGTGCGAGGTTTAACATTTCGCTCGGTTCAAGGAGTTCCCTCCGTACAGTTGTATCCTCAATTTCGTAAAAACCAGCAACTCGTTTTTCCCCATCTACAATATGACTTCAACATAATCTTGCATATAGTTTTTTGATTACGTGTATGGGTATGGTGAAGATTTCATCCTAGGAAATAATATTTTATATTTTTTTAAAGGAAGTACATTCATGAACTTGTTTCATGAATCGAAAGAGAAATCAATAGGTTTATTGGTCCTTCTATTCATTGCATATTATTTGGACGACCAATATGTGTGTGTTGGTATAACCGATCTTAACTTAGGTTATGTATCTTGGTATAACCGATCACAATACCTAGAATTATGACTTGGTATGACCGTTCCTGGTAGTTGGTGTAAACGATCCTAAGTAATCACGATGAGTTAGTATGATAGATCCTTGTAATTGGTATGAACGATTTTGGTAATTGGTGTTACCGATCATAAGTGGTTGTGTTACCGATCCTTGTAATTGGTATGACCAATCCTAGTGACTGGTGTGACCGATCACAAGTAGGTACCTAGTTGAGGTAGAACTGATCCTTGTGATTGTTATAACCTGTAGGATCCGAATCTCGCAACAACAACGCTCTTGCGAAAACTTTTACCACACATGGAAAATATCGCAAATTAATTACAGAAGTGACGTAATTGAAAATGATAGCATAAAACACGAGAAAGATGTGAAGATTTTGTGGTTGTTATATAGAAAGCTCGCGAGAATATAGCGGGAGCTCGAGAGAATGTAGCAGATCCTGAGAGAACATAGCAGAACTTGAGAATTTATGAGCTGTACTCCACTATATGTGAGCTGTCATCCACTATGTAAACACCTATATAAAGAGAAGAGCAGGAGAGAGAAAGGAGAGAGACAATTTTGGTAAAAGTTAGAGATATTTTTAGAGAGAGAATGTATTTTCTTTATCATCTTCTTCCCCAAAAACTAGAACTAGAAGTCTACCCATTAATGGAGATTATCAATGTAAATCAAATGTAAATTTAAACAATCATAGTGAATAATCATGGATGTAGATCAAATTGATCGAACCATGTAAACATATTTCTGTCCATTTATAATTTTAGCACTTTTATTACCATTTTTATATTTAGATTTTGAAATTGTTATCAAGATATGATAAGGGGTGTGTTGTGGGATTTCCTGCAACTACATTTTGGTGCTAGAAACAGGGAGGGCTACTTGTTAGATTGAAGAACATTCAAAGAGATTAATTATTAGGAGAGCTATATCTTGTTGGATCTAAAAAATTTAAGAGGAAAAGTGGAAATTTCAATGGAGAAATTGTGTCTTCAAGAAAACATCGACAACACGGTTAAAGAAAGTTAAAGAAAAATAGGAAGATGCAAAGCTGCGTCAAAAGGACGAATCTCTACATCAGCTATGAATCTTAAAAAAGACAAATTCCTTCTTCTAATGTCCCAGATCTTTGGCGATATTACTCATGGTATCGCAAATGACTATGGAGATGAATCTCTTAATGGGATATCCCAGGCTCTCGCTAAAGTCTGCGATGCTCCCATATTGGTTGATAATGATTCTCTTCAAGGAATCTCAAGATCAGTGACTCCCAGTATCTTAAATTCTCTTGGTATTCTGGAATTTTTCCACTTCTTCATCTTATTTATGCATTTATTTCTTCATCAAATCTTAATTTATATTGTTCCATCGCAGGTTAGAAGAGCTTCCTTCGATGTTGCCTCTGATTTGGATAGAAGACGTGTTATTTGTGAAAAGAAAGCTGCTAATTTTCGCAAGAAAAAAGAGGAATTATCATCTAAATCTGCTGAGCTTCGCCAGGATAAGGAAAAATTAGAAGCTGAAGTTGCTGAGCTTCGCAAGAAGAACAAGTAATTAGAAATTGATGCTTCAAATGATAGACAAAAGATCTCCGATCTTGATAAGGCTAACCAGCAACTCTATGGTATGAATTGATTCCTTTTTATTTTAGTTCCTTTTACCCTACCGCAGCTTATTCAAGCAACCATTTTTGCAGATGTTTATGGCCTTACTGATAAGGCTACATTTTTCCAATCTTTTCCTAAACCTGTAGATGAGGAAACCCTTCTTGCTCGCCTTAATAGTTCTTTAAGTAGTTTCTCAGACGATCAGATTAGATCCCATTCCATAGATAAACTTAAATCCAAATTTCATCTCTTAAAAATTGAGCACAGATTCAATTTGAGTTTAACCAATAAGTTTAAATGTCTTTATCTTGACTCAAAAGAAGAAATTAATAGACTAAGAAGCAAGAATACCGATCTTATTGATGAAAAAGATCTTGCTGTTAAAAATGGTACTAAAGCCTTAGCGAATTTCCATAAAACTCTTCTCGATATTCAAGTTGAAAGAGATAGAGTTATCTGCGAGAATAGAGATCTTCTTGCGATGGAGAATCAAGTTCGCTCTCGTCTTCTTATTAATAACGATGATGAGTTTGCTTGGGCTGCGAAGGTTCTTGATAATGCCAGAATTAATTTAGGTGTAGATGTTAGTCTTCAAGTTGATCATTCTGCCTTAATTAGAGATATGATTGCCGAAAGAGAAGGTTATTACTCTTGTTTTTTCACTAATTCATCTTCTGATTAAATAACCATTATTTGTATTAACTTGTACTCTTGCTCTTGTTCGCAGCGTCTGAAAAGAATCTTCGCGATAGAATTGGAGAACTGGAAGAAGATAAAATCCAACTCGCAAGAGATCTATCTTCTCACAATGAAAAATATTCAAGGCTGAAGGACTAAATAAGGATTACTTCTACGAATTTTAGCAATGCCCTTATTGTTATTCGTAACGATTCTATTAAAATGGTCTGCAATGATCATAACATTCCTCATTCTACATATCCTGATCTAGCAGAAAAAATTCCAGTAGATACTCCAAACCTTATTATCTCAGATAGTGAAGCTGAGGAGTCTGGCGAGGATGAAGATGATGATAAAGATGAAGAAGTAGATAAATCTGGCGATGGATCTAATTAGTTCTATTTCTTCTTTTTATCTTCCCTGTAATTTTTGTACACTTATTTCCTTCCTTTTGTGATATTGCTGCGAGTTTCTCCATCTTGCAGATTTCCTTGATATATAAATTTCTTTTGCTTCTACCTGTATGAATTAGAAAACAATTCTTTTCTGCTACATAGTTAATTAACATAATTATTACCCTTTAACTATCTGCGTAAACGAGTCATATAATAAGATCTACGTAATTTTATCGTATGATGATGAATAATAATTTCATCGCTCTGTGCATTCCCATACTTGCCTCTATTATTCCTCTGTAATATGAAAAAATTGAGTAGAGCTTAGATATCAGTTGTAAATAAAATCTCTTTTAAATATTTTTTCCTTAATATTTGAGATGATATCGCTAGTAATAACTTTATGATCTCTGCGTAAATATCGCAAGTCTCATAATTTCTGCGCCGATATCGCAATCATTCAATCTAGTGGTCTTATCATGCCTTCCTAGTTAAAGGTCTTATTTTGTCACATTTTGTATTGGCGACAAAATCGCAGGACGTCCTTACATTTGCTTGTTATTGCAATATTGTTGAGTACATCTGCACCATTTTGGTCGGGGCTTACTCGAAGGTACCTCAGATGCCCGTGTATTGAATATTTATTACTAACCCATGGATTTTTGCCGGGAAAAATCATAAATTGAAGTAACGAAATATTATGAAAAATATTGAATATTTTCCAAGGATTCAGTTAATGAATCTAATGATGTTAAGAATAATTAATTGATGTCTCTATACTAGTACGATCGTCTAGGAGCATTAATTATTTAGGAATTGAGTGATATGAGCTTGTTGAAGTGTCATATTTCTTTTATATAGTCAGGGAAAACTTTGTTACATCCTGAAGACGTTATTGCTCTCTAGCAGGAAAGTTGTCTAGGAGCCATCCAATCTTTCGATTTTATATAGAAGTAATTACTGAAATTGCTCAGTATTCATGAGATATGTCGTTGCCTCAGCTGAGAGACTACACATCCACATATACTTTGAGAGACAGTATTCTCAGTCAAAGATTCTCGTGGCATTAGCTTTCATGCTTTAATGGGAGACATGAGCCTCAATACTCATCTGATTACTGGATCAGGATCATGTATAATTATGGTTTTACGATTTTAGCCCTTGTCGAAAATCCACCATCTACACATATCTACGAAGTTCAAAAGATAAGCGTTATACTTCGTAATATCATTCCTTAATACTATGACCATACTATATGATCATGTCTATTCACTAGAGTATAATATACAATATATACAACTTCGCAGGTTATGTTTTCAATATAGCACGACTTGAAAGATACGTTAGGAATGAAACAAGATCAAATAAATATTACTAACCTCAAGTGAAAGGATGATGTCGTCGTTGTAGTTCGTTACTTCTTCTCATTCTTCAGGTTTTCGGAGTAATACTTGTATGTCTCAACATTCCTAGACTTTTTAGTCTAACCTAAACAAAGTTGACTCTAGTATTTAATCAATCGACTCTATAATGAGTTGTGATACTAAAATATGACAACAAAACTTGACATACCAACGCTTGGTGAATTCAACCAACCTATGCTCTAACAATATCCCCATTTGTCAATTTTAATGACAAAACTATATTTACATATGGAGCTAAATGAATTACAAAATAACTCATTCTCCATACACATGATTCCAAGTTTCAACAACACAATAACCTGCATATATTCAATCAATAGATGTCGTTGTTGACATTTTAATAACAAATTCTTTTACTCCCCCTAAAGGTAAGCTAGGTAAATATTCAATCTGAATATCTTTGTTATCCCTATTTTGTAGTATGAAGTACTACACAACAATATGATATGTTTCTCCCCCTTAATCAATGCTTTACTCTTTCGTTAGATATAACGTTTAAGCACTATTGTCCTTTCCTAGTGATTAAAAATCACTTGTTTACTCCATACATTTCTCCCCCTTTTTATCACAAAATGACAAAGGTTCGATCAAATAAAGGACAAACCCCAAAGGATCTTACAAATCTATAAGACTTGTGTACAACCTATAAGACTTATGCATGAAGGTTTTACATACCATTTTAGATAACCAATATTAAAACCGAAACTACAAAAGAAATTTAGTTTCAATATGTTAACAAGAAAACAATTGCCCGAAGCAATTTTTCCTAATAGTCCAACAAATCGACTAAGATAATTAGTTCCCTTTTTGAACCGATTGTGTATGTACAATTACTTGTTTCGATAAGACCAAGATAAAGATCAGAATTAACTTTATTTTTCTCATCAGGATCTAATTGTTCAGAAAATAACTTAGACCTTTTTTCTTTAGACAAGAAAAACACTAGGTTAGTTAACTAGCTTTCTTGTCAAGGCATTCGATTAGACTTGAACAACCAAATACTCCAATTGATAAGTTTAACTAAGATCAGAATTAACTTAGTTTCTCTTATACGGAATCAATTGGACTAAACGAATGATCCCGTATTTTGTTAAGCCTTAAACAATACATACAAACCAAAATAAATTGACTTGCACAATTAGTTTCTTAACCGGAATCAATTGAAACAAACATACATATTATAGCACCGCAATTGCACTGGATTTCGTTAAGCGAAAACACTTGATACCCAACAATAAAGAAGATACCAAACCATAAGCCAAATAAATTGACACGGTTTTTATTAACCGGAAACAGTTGAATCACATAAATAATCCATACACAATAATGAAACATATCAATTTTACCGACATTTTGTTAAGCAAAAGCAAAATATATGCATATAAACGGGATTTTCTTAAACAGGAAAAATGATTAACTAACAAATAAAATTGTTACGTCAATTTCTGCAGCCACTACTCCCCAGGAAGATATATCATTAAGCGTAAGTTCAAATAAGAACTCTCCCCCATTGTGTTGTTATCCTCTTGCAAGAACAACAAAAGAAACCTTTACCAGAGAAAGGTTGAATTAGTTTTAACTAATGCATGCCAATAGCAAAAGTTAAAAACCCTAAACACATATGTTATGCTAAGCACAACTCATGTATACATAAATTGATTCAATATATTGTGACTTTTCACATATGAGTTTCAATCGGAACACCTTATGATCCTTTGATAAAGTCTACCAACATGGGCTAGAACTTAATCCCGCTAAATCAAAAAGGCATACAAATCATAAGGGTCGCATCATATGAGATCGAATATTTAGGTTAATAAAAACCAAAATCAGACATCTCATAAACCGAATTCACATAGCTAATTTATAGACATTCATTCACAGGCTATGTAATCGCAAACTATCACACGAAATATAAAATAATATTTTATTCATAAATAATAATATTGTTAGTTTTATTCAAAATAGAACTTATACAAAAATATCGAAATAAATAATTACATTGATGTCTATTTTCTCTAAATAAGAATCTAATCCTATTTTTATTCCATGAGCAACTTAATCCTTCATATTAGTAAGGCACGTTATTACTTTGAATCTTGATCTTGTGAATTTCTTCAAGAAGATAACCTTGTTGCTTGGGCCAGAATTTCTTGCAGTTGTGAAGTTTTAGTGAGGAATTATGCAAGAACGTGTAATTATGTCTTTGTTGAACACAAAATTATGTCAATATCTCAATACACTGATCCTTCTTCATTATATTCTCTTTTTCCTTCTTGCTAACCCAATCTCTCTTTTTGGTCTTTGTCTTTGGTTTCTTAGCATCAAGAGATGGTGCAGACTTAATCTTAAGGAACTCTTTTAGATCAAGCACCTTTGCAATAGAAGACATCGGATCCTGACTCATAGTTCGGAAAAGGAATGACCAGAGAATGGGAGAGATCCTTTATATTTTTCATACTACTGAAAATATAATATTCCTATAAATACGAATATCTTAAAATATATTTTCAACTACTAGATTTTATTCCCATAATCTGCACATAAGTTCCTTGATTTTTTGCTTCCTCACACACATAATCGGCACACAAGGTGAGGATGCAATCTAACACCACCGATTAGGTGGTATTAGTATGAGATTTTATCTCATCATGGGATTTAGAACAAACAAGATGTTCTTGATCTAGTGATGTCTGATTCAAATAGCTTCTCTTGCTACCTTGATTTAACGAAGTTTCCGAAGATTGGCTGGAATTGCATATGCACTTCGTAGAAATCCTTGTTTTTGAGACATTTTTGCACTTTATCTTATTTTTCCTCGCACCATTAGATGATTTTTCAACATCGGAATACATGCCCATTTTTAAAATGGTTAAATCACTAATAAAATACAAGAGAGTTAAATTAACAACTAGTGTAATATTAGTTGTTTCCTCTTCCTCAGATTTATATGAATCAGAGGTCTCATTTGGAGTTAAAGCTAATGTTTTGCTTCCAGTGTATTTCCTTTGATTAGGACAGATCACCAAAACCTTTACATTTGAAGCACTGAGGCTGATATTCATCATCTTCTTCTTAATCCATTTTTTTCTTGATTGGAACTCGATTATGATGGCGAGAAGAATGATGAATATATTTTACAAATCTCTTAGTCCTTTTATTTAAGAGATCCCAAAACTGTCTTTTAATCAATGATAATGTTTGTTCTACATCATCATCAGAATTATCTAACAATCTATTTTTTTCCACATGAGCTTTTGGAAAATTTTCAGCTTTAAAATCGATTCCTTTAGCTTGAATAGATTGTGATTCATGATCAAAGATCTTTAACTTCCCAAGAACTGTAATTCGAGAGAGAGTTGAAAGATCATTTGCCTCTATGATTGCATGCTTCTTAGATTCGTATCTAGATGACAACGATCTGAGAATTTTGCACATTATATCCTTTTCAGAAATAGCCTTTCCAAAAGAGAAAAAATCATTAACTATCTCAAAGAGTTTAATATGAAACTCTCCAAAAGTATCGTTGTCATCCATTTGAAGGTTTTCCCAAATAAAAGTGAGAGTTTGAATTCTAGCTTCCTTTTCTGATGTGTTACCTTCAAATATGATCTAAATATTATTCCATGTGGATACATGATGTTGTAGATCGCGGCTTACAGTATTTATAATAGCATTCAAACCATCTGAATTCTGCTTTGAAAATGCCTTTTCTTTGTCTGTATAATCCACTAAGCGTTTAAACTAAGTTTTCGAACCTTCCATTTTGGGGGATTATAATCATCAACAACTAATAGCCAAGTATTAAAGTCGCGTGATTGGAGAAAAGATCTCATAGAATATTTCCACGACATATAGTTTGTTCCGTCAAATATTGGCGGTACGTTAACAGAAATCGATTCATGAGAACTCGAATTTATTTCTTTCAGGTTGGATCACAACAAACACATATTGTTAGATCTTTTCATGTTTACCTTCTCTGATACCAATTAAAAATATGAGGGTACCCAAATACACCACAATATTTTATTTATCAACCTATAAGTCCACTACCAAATATGATTGTCTATGGACATAGTCGAGACAATACGGCAATTTGGTTCACACTTCGTGTGATCGTTTATGGATACGGGATCGAGATAATACAGCAACAAGATTACTTGTGTGATTGACCAGGATACAAGATCGAGACAATACAACAACAAAGTGTGTACTTGATAATAGGTTCGAAAATAATCAAAACTTTATAGGATCAATATCAAGTATTACGGAGTTAACTTACTTGTGTATTTTACTTAATTATAATAACAATTATAAGGCGGAAATCAAAGTAAAAGACACAACAAGATTCTGTTAATGAGAAAACCGCAAATGCAAAAAAAAAAAAACGGGACCTAGTCCAGTTTTGAATACTCTCAGAATTAAGCCGTTATACAAAATCTAATACCAACTTCGTATAGTTGAGACCAAGCATACTACCCCTAGCTACTTAGTTCCTTCAATATCTATGCGCCTTCGACTTCTATAGTCACGTTGATAGGTGTCTAAAACACCTTTATATTTATCTATTGTTTATGCTTTCTTTGCTAGTTTTCTTGTAAATTATGTATCTTATGTTTGTTTTTGAGTATTTAGGTACTTTGGAGTCATTTGGAACAAGAGAAGAAGAAACAGCGCAAAAGTCTCATCTTATGTGCAATTGTTGTTGGAGGCGAAATTATTTCTCATTATTTTCTTTTATTTCTTCATCTCTGTCTGAAAAGTATGTCGACTTTAGTGATGCGAATTTTGTCTGAAAAGCATGACAACTTTAGTGATGAAGAGACATTTAAGAGAAGAAGTGAATCTAAGAATTAAGAGACGGATGATGCTGGTGGAAGAACTCGAAAGAAGGAAGGAAAGCATTCATTTGGAGTGTCAAGGGCAGAAATGTCAATTCACATGTGAGCTGTACTTGGAGCGGGCGAAAGTTATGCAGTAAATGCAACTAACAATTGAGTTGAAAAAGGAATTAGATTGTCAGTTTGGCATTACCGACAAGCCGTATATGAATTTGGTGCCCATATTTATCTGTTGGGTGCCTGAAGTATTTCTTATCATTACCTACATCTGAAATTAAGAGAAAGGGATTTCTTTCAATCATTCATTCACTAACTCAGAGGAGAAGACATTGCGGCTGCTGTAAGAGAGAAATTGATGAAATATGAGAAAAAGTTGATGCTGCTGAGATACTTCAAGAGACGGTTCCAAAGAAGATAACAGTAAAGAGAAGTTGAAATTCAGATGGAAGAATTAGGTTTGCTGGTGAATCAGTGAGAGAAATTCAGAGAAAAGGAAAGGTTTGAGACTGATTTGTGATTCTAGCAAAGAATTGCAGAGATGGGGTTTGTTCATCATCTGGTACAATGATTCAGTGGATTTGAATATGTTGATGGCTGTGGAGATTAATATGGGTCGATTCACTCAAGAGATGGGGATCTGAGTTTGATTGTTGTGCTTCCAAGAATTAAATCTTAGTATATGTTTTGATGGGTATGACTAAATTGATTGAAGTCATGGACAAATGCAGGAGAAAATGGGTTGAATTGATTTGTACAAATGAAGGTTGAAGATGGCTTGCTTCCAGTGAATAATTAATGGGTTTTGATGGTTCATTTTAGTTGTGGTAGAAATGGGTTTCTGCTGTTGTTAATGGTTGAAGTGCAGGGAAGAAATTACAGGTGAACATAAGTTTCAGGTGTTGATAGTGGTTGTTGAGATGGGATTTGAATCTAAATGGAAGATTGAGCTGAAGTGATGGAGGATGCAGAGATGTAGGAGCTCAGTTGTGTTGATATCGTGCTTGCTGCTATGAATTATATGTATGTATTAGGTGCACTTGGAGAGCTCATTAATGGATGGAGTTTGTAGCTGCCAAAAGATGGTTTGTTGTGGTTGTGTTGTTGTAGTGAAAGCAAGATTTGCAGTTGAGAAGTTGCAGGTGCATCTATTAAGATTGTGTTGCTATAGGTGGTGGAAACTGATTAAAGTTGTAGGTGCAGTTCAAGGAGGAGGTTGAACAAATGTTGAACTGGTGACTTGGAATGAAGTTGTTCTTGAACTGAGATGAATGAAATAGGAAGTAAATGATGGCTGCAGTTTTGATGTGCTGGTCAGAATTGAGCTTCTGGGTACTTGTGTTACAGGTGATAGAGCTAAAATGACAAAAGTTCAAGTTACAAGTCAAGTAGATGTATGCATAGGTTATTTGTTTTGAACTACATGGATATGATGCTGCTATGAAGTGTAGCTGGAATTCTAGCATAAGTGCAAATTGGCTGTGATCTGAGAGGGATTTAGATGGAGTTGGATCTACTGATAAGTGAACTGGTACAGCTACAGATGATGCAAGACTATGGATCTGTGTGAGTTATTGCCAGAATATTGCAGTCACAGGAGAAGGGGCTTACCAAGAATGAGGTGAAGATGTTGCTGTTGTGGGTTTGGTGCTAATGGGTTCTGTAGATCTTTTTTGAGTCTCAGGAAGAAGAAAATGGTGGTATTGAATATGAATGATACTGCAATAGGAATTTGGTGGTTTAAATGGGGTTTGTAGTTTACAAGAAATGAATTGCAGGTGATGGCATGTGTGTGTGCTGGGATGGATAAATAGCAGGAACTGAATTGAAGGCACTGGGGTTGTTGTGAGATGCTGCAATGGAGTTGCATATGTTGGGGAAACTACAGATGGAAATGAAATTGCTATGCTGTGAAGTATTAAGCACTAATAGTTTTGTGATTAAAGAATATGGAGGTAATGAGTACTAAGCTGAGCAAGGGTTGTAGGTGCAAGTGCAGTGGATGATGCAGGTGGAATGGATGGGTATTGCAAGTTATGGAGCTATGATGCATCAAGATGGCGCATGACTGAAGTCTGGTATGTGCAAGCTGCAATTGTCCTAGGACAAGTCACTCAGATGAGTCAATTAGCTGACTGTCACCTGACTTAGATGACTCGGTCTGAGTTTGACCGAGCTAACTCAACTGACTTGGTTGACCAGACCGACTTGACTCGTTGACCGGTAACCAGGCGGACTTTGCCGTCCACCTAAGATACTCATCAGTACCGGATTCCGGCCAACTTTCGGCAAAAAACCCAGTTTTCCGGCGACCCCTTTTGGGGCAGATTTTCTACACGGGTTTTCTCACACATGGGCTTGAGGACTTCTATCTATTGGACTTTTGAAGACTAGACCTAATTTTGGAATAAAAAAAGATATAAAAAGAAAGTTTTCTACAACTTTTGGGATATCACGTATTATTATTGGAGCTAAGGAGAGCAGCAACTAGGGTTTGCTTTCGTATTTATTTTTCATCTTCTTTATTTGATTATTGATGATGATGAATTCCATAGCTATGAGTAGCTAAATCTTATATTATTAGTTAAGGATGTTGTCATATTTCTAAAACTTGTGCTTGAGTTATGTATTAGTTTTCTTTCTTTGTTTTCGTTCAAATCTCTACTGCTTTTAATAATCACATGATTGATGTATTGTGATAGGATTTAGATGTTTGGTTAGTTAATTGGCCAATTAATTGAACTTGCATCTTGTCCATAGCTATTTTAGGGTTTTTCATCAAGCGATAACCCAAATACAAGTAGCATGATATGATTATAGTTTGTAGTGATACACTCTTATAATCATATGTAGAGTTTGACCATTGTCCGAATTGTCATGCGCAATGTATGACAATTGCATTGATTAGCCTATTTCCCAAACTTAATGCTCCTAAGAATTGAACTTAATTAGCGCAAGGCGTTAGGTTATTCTTTAGGTAGAATTCGCATATGCAGCTCTAATGTGTGTGTTGGTGAACTTAGGAAATTATTAGATTATCTTGCTCTCTTGATATTCTAGGCTTTTGATAATAAAAGAGATTAAATTGTAATTCTAATCATATACGCAAGCACATGTTTAAGATTGAAGATGAATTCCTTGACCAATATCTTTCTCTCATTGATTAATTCCAGTTATTTACTTTGCTTTTAGTTTATTTTACTTTATTAAAAATCAGAAATCCCCCCAACTTGGTTACTTAGGAAATTGAAAACTTAATAACAACAATTGCCTCTCTGTGGATACGAACTCTTTCTTACCACGTACTTCATTCATATTTAGTAGAGTGAGAAAGTGAATTATTTTTGACGCATACGACAGCGATCAAATTTTGGCGCCGTTGTCGGGGAGGCATTCGGCTAGTTATTAAGTTTTTAGTTTCTTTTTATTATTTCTGCTTGCATATTTGCTTTTCGTTTCTTGTTTTGTTTCTCACTTGTTTGTGATAATTGTTTTCAGGTACCTAATCCCTGGCTTCTAAAGATTGGAATTATCCAAGGTGCGGGATAGCTACTCGAAAAGGCACAATACTCCAACCAAGGCAAGGCACAACGAAAGAAGAAAACTTGGAAATAGAACACGATACTTTCCAGCAAGTAGAAGAAGAAGTTGTAGAGCAAGAGGTTCCGGTTGAACAAGAACCACCTTTTGAAGAAGAATAAGAAACAATGGGTGATGCAAATTATACACTCAAGGACTTGGCTTCGCACAAGCTGGATACACAGCGAGGTTATATTCAAACCGACTCTACTTTTGAGATAAAGCCGGGATTGCTTAGAGAATTACCAAAGTTCCATGGCATGGTGAATGAAGATCCAAACAAGCATCTTATGGACTTCCACACCATTGTCACGGCTATGATTCCAGCGAATATGGAGGCCGATGGTGCTATGTTGAAAGTTTTTCGATTCTCTTTGGGGGATAGTGCTAAGGATTGGTTATATTATTTGCCTCCCGGAAGTGTCACAACTTGGAATGGGTTGAATAAACTCTTTTTAAAGAGATATTTTCCTGCATCTAAGGCTACTCAAATTCGCAAGGAGATTTGCGGAATGAAGCAAAATGTGGGAGAATCTTTATATGACTGTTGGGAACGATACAAGAGAATTGTGGTAAGCTTCCCTCATCACCAATTTAGTGATGCTATGATTATCCAATACTTCTATGAAGGACTTCAATCAAGTGATAGGAATCTTATTGATGATGCGGGTGGTGGTGCACTAGTGAGAAATACGGTGGCACAATCTAGAGAGTTGATTGAGAACATGGCAGCAAACTCCCAACAATTTTTGAGTCGTGGTTCGGATGTGCTTCTTAGGAGAGTCAATGAAGTGAGCGAGGTCGAGGAACTTCGTCAAAAAATGGGTAACATAATAGCTATGATGTAACAAGTTACAGCCGCGGTGATACCGAATTCTCATCAAGGATATGAAGAAGCCAATGAACAAGCTAATGTGATCTTTCCAAATCAGGAAAGACGGTATGATCCTTATTCCAACACTTACAATCCGGGATGGAGAGATCACCCCAATTTTTGCTATGCGAACAAGCAAGGAGCGGTTCAACAATCTAATTTCAACAATTCAAATGGATTTCAACCTCAACAACAACAATTCCAGCCGCGACAACAATTTCAACAACAACAACCACAACCTCACAATCAGGGGTCAAGTATGGAATAGTTGATGAAATCTTTTATGCAAAGAACGGAGAGCACGGTTAAAGAGTTGCTAACCCAAGTGGGTTCCATGGATACTGATTTGAGCCAAGTGAAGGCACAAATTGGTGGGAAACTCCCTTCTCAATCTATAAACCCCAAGGAGGGTGTCAATGCTATTACGTTGAGAAGTGGTACACAACTTGTGCAACCCGAAGTTACTGATTCGGGCAAGGTGGAAACACCAAAGGAACCTGTTTTGGAGTAGAAGAATGAGGATTCTCCCCAAACTTCTGAGGTACCTATTCCTAACTCTAAAACTCCGATTTCTACTTATGTTCCTCCTTTACCTTTCCCTCACAGATTTGTAAATTCCAAGAAGGAGGCACTAGAAAAGGAGATTTTAGACGTTCTCAAGAAGATCCATGTGAACATACCACTCATAGATGCTATAAATCAAGTTCCAAAGTATGCAAAGGTGTTGAAGGATTTGTGTACCAATAAGCAAAGGATCAAAGGTAATGAAGTTCTAAGTGTGGGGGAGAATGTTTCGACAATCTTGCAACACAAACTCCCACTGAAATGCAAGGACCCGGGTAGCTTTGACATTCCCGTCACAATTGGTAATACTACATTTAATAAAGCTATGTTGGATTTAGGTGCATCCGTAAATGTTATGCATGCATCTATGTATAACCCACTTGATCTTGGTCCTCTTAAAAAGGCTAGAATTGTGTTGCAATTAGACGATCGCTCTAATGTCTACCCAATGGGTATTGTTGAGGATGTTCTTGTGCAGGTTAATCAACTTGTATTTCCAGCATATTTTTGTGTCTTAGAGATGGATGAAGGTTCACCGGACTCGTATCTTCCATTGCTACTTGGGCGTCCCTTCATGAAAACGGCGAAAACAATTATTGATGTTGACAAGGGAACGCTGACTATAGAGTTTGATAGAGAAATAATACGTTTTAATATTTTCGAGACGATGAGATATCCTAGTGATGTCCACTCTTGTTTTTCCGTTTATGTGATGGACACATTGGCGCAACAAATGTTTAAGTTGAATGGCGCTGATTCTTTGGAAACCATGCTCACTACACATATTGATAACGGTTTGGAGTACGGTGATGAGATTAAGGAAACCATTGGTTCTCTTGACTCATTACCAAAAAATCTGCACTTAAGAATATTTCCTATGTTTCTTTTACCTTGCAATGATGAAAAACTTTTGCCTTCCATTGTTGAATCTCTAAAGTTAGAATTGAAACCTCTTCCAAGTCACTTAAAATACTTGTACTTGGGTGACAATGAAGAGTTACCTGTGATTGTTTCTAACAAGCTTAGTGAATTACAAGAGCAAAAACTTCTAAGGGTGCTAAGGAAGTACAAGACGGCCATAGGATGGACAATTGCCGATATCAAGGGTATAATCCCTGCCATTTGTATGCACAAGATCCGTTTGGAAGATGATGCAAAGCCTATAAGGGAAGCGCAGCGTCGTTTGAACCCCCCAATGATGGAAGTTGTGAAAAAGGAGATACTCAATCTTTTGGAAGTGGGTATTATCTACCCCATATTCGATAGCAAGTGGGTAAGCCCGGTACAAGTTGTACCAAAGAAATCAGGTGTGACCGTGGTGAAGAATGATAAGAATGAACTTGTCCCAACTCGTGTGCAAACCGGTTGGAGGGTTTGTATAGATTATAGAAAATTGAATGCCACTACTAGAAAATATCACTTTCCATTACCTTTTATTGATCAAATTCTTGAACGTTTAGCTGGACATTCTTATTATTGCTTCCTTGATGGCTATTCAGGTTACAATCATATTTTGATAGCGCCGGAGGATCAAGATAAAACCACTTTCACTTGTCCTTTCGGTACTTTTGCTTATAGAAGGATGCCTTTTGGCTTATGCAATGCTCCATCTACCTTTCAAAGGTGTATAGTAAGTATCTTTTCAGAATATGTTAAAAACATAATCGAAGTGTTCATGGACGACTTTAGTGTCTTTGGTGATTCATTTGACCTTTGCTTGAATAACTTGTCTTTAATCCTTGAACAATGTGTTGAAACAAACCTTATGCTGAATTGGGAGAAGTGTCATTTTATGGTAACTCATAGCATAGTTTTAGGCCATATAATATCTTCTAAAGTCTTGGAAATTGATAAATATAAAATAGACCTTATTCGTGCTCTAACCCCTCCCACTACGGTGAGGGAGATACGTTATTTCCTTGGTCATGCAGGTTTTTATCGTATATTCATCAAGGATTTTTCCAAGATAGCATTACCACTTTGCAACTTATTGCAAAAAGATGTGGTTTTTAACTTTGATGAAAAGTGTATGGCGGCATTCAATTGTTTGAAAGAACTTTTGATTTTAGCCCCTATCATTAAACCAACGGATTGGAGCAAGCCTTTTTAGCTCATGTGTGATGCAAGTGACTATGTGATTGGTGCGGTGCTTGGGAAGCGTGTGGGGAAGATACCTCATGCTATTTATTATGCTTCTAGAACGTTAAATGAGGCCCAACAAAACTACACAACCACTAAAAAAGAGTTGTTAGCTATTGTTTTTGCTTTGGAAAAGTTTCTCTCTTATCTAATTGGTAAAAAGTTGTTATCTTTTCTGACCATGCAGCTCTTAGGTACTTGCTAATGAAGAAATAAGCGAAACCAAGGCTCATACGATGGATTTTACTCTTGCAAGAGTTAGATATTGAAATCAAAGACAAGAAAGGAATCGAGAACACCATTGCGTATCACTTGAGCCGTCTTGTTGTGGACAAGGAAACTATCCCATTGCGTGAAAGTTTCTCGGATGAGCAACTATTCTCAATTGCTTTTGGAGGACCATGGTACGCTGATATTGTTAATTACTTAGCGTCTAAACAAATCCCAAAGAACTTGTCTCGTGCTGAGAGGGACAAACTTAAGAAATTAGGAAACCAATACATATGGGATGATCCATACTTATGGAAAAATTGTAGTGACCAAGTAATACTAAGGCGTGTTCCCGAATCTGAATTTAACTCCATCTTGTCTTTTTTCCACTCATATGCTTGTGAAGGACACTTTTGGAGCAAGAGAACCGCTCTCAAGGTACTAGAATGTGGTTTCTATTGGACAACTTTGTTTAAGGATGCGCATACATTTTGTATTACATGTGATAGGTGCCAAAGAACAAGCAATCTAGGTGCCCGAAATTAAATGCCACAAACTATTATTCAATTTGTTGAGGTTTTTCATGTTTGGGGAATTGATTTTATGGTCCCTTTTGTCAATTCTAGTGGAAATTATAATATCTTGCTTGCTGTTGATTATGTCTCGAAATGGGTGGAAGCTACGACCACCCCGACTAATGATTCTAAAGTTGTTTCAGATTTTGTGCAAGCAAATATATTTGCAAGGTTTGGAATTCCAAAGGCTATAATTAGTGATGGAGGTTCACACTTCAAAAACAGGTTCTTGCAAACCTTGTTAAGGAAGTACAATGTGTCGCATAGGATTGCAACACCTTACCATCCACAAACAAATGGACAAGCCGAGGTTTCCAACCGAGAGGTGAAATCCATTCTAGAAAAGACGGTGAATCCAACAAGGAAAGATTGGAGTTTGAGACTCAATGATGCTTTGTGGGCGTATATAACCGCATATAAGACACTTATTGGGATATCTCCCTTTAGGCTTGATTACGGTAAACCTTGTCACTTACCCGTTGAAATTGAGCATAAGGCATTTTGGGCTATTAAGCAATGCAATATGGAGTTGGATGGTGCTGGAAAGCAAAGGAAGTTGCAACTCCAAGAGTTAGAAGAGATTCGCAATGATGCATTTGAAAGCTCACGAATTTACAAGGAAAAGACGAAGGCATTTCATGATAGTATGATTACAAAGAAACAATTTTGCATTGGGCAGAAAGTGCTTTTGTTTAATTCTCTCTTGCAATTATTTCCGGGTAAATTAAGGTCACGTTGGATTGGACCTTTTGTTGTGACTAATGTGTTTTCTCATGGTGCAGTTGAAATTCGTAGTTTAGCTACAGGTAATGAACTTAAAATGAATGGGCACCGGTTGGAACCATATTATGATAACTTCTCTTCGGAAGTTGTGAAAGGAGTTAACCTTATGGAAGTTCTCCCTCTGGAGGAGTCTTAGCAAACAAGGAACAAGTCGGGCTGACGACTTTAAACCAAGCGCTTAGTGGGAGGCAACCCACCGGTTTTGTATCTTTATCTTTATCTTTTTATTTTTAAGCATTTGCTTTTATCTTTATTTTCTTTGTTTTTGCATATCATTTGCGGAATTTCCCACCTTGAACTTTCTTTGGACGATTCAATTTTACATTGAGGACAATGTAAAGTTTAAGTGTGGGGGAGAATTTATATGTTTGTATAGTTTGTTTTATGCCTTTTTTAAAAAAAAACATCAGAAAACTAGAAAACTAAGAAAAAAAAATATTTGTGCTTTATTAACTCCAAAATCTAGAAACTTGTTCCTTTAGGATGATACTACCATTATTGGATGGAACCATTTTGATTGCAGGAGTTGAGGAACCAATTAACTAAAAGACGGACATAGCTCAGAAATTATAAATAACATGATAGTTGTTACCATATCTCGGAATATCACCATATCACATTCTATTTTTATTTTTCCATATTTATCTATTGTTCTCTAAGTGCTTTGGTGGGTCACTAAACATCGAATTATTATTACTGCTAGGATGAAATAGAGTGATTGAGTTTCTAAAAAAAAAAAAGACCTACCAATTAGACCAAACGGAATAAAAATGACACTTGGATAGCAATATGTGTGTGTTCTCCCTGTCTCCGTCGCCTAAACAAGCGTGGAATGCAGGATCCAAGGGAACTATCATGTAATCTGCTGACAAGAAACATGCGCTATCCAAAAGATCTAATCATGTTGTCTAAAAAAAAAGTGAAAAGTGAAAAGTGAAAAGGAAAAGAAAAGAAAGAAAATATTATTATTGTTGAATAAAGTCGACTACTGGTTCCCTTGTATTTGTCGGTTGAGTTGATGTAGAATTAAGATTGTTGACCACTGGTTCCCTTGTATATGCCAGTGTGTTGACACTAGAATTCAGACCAGTAGCTCAATCCAATAGGATGCATAGGTTCATCTTGGCGGTGACCTTCAGACATATATGGGAAACACCAACCACTTGTGAACATACGCAAACATCTACCTCTATATCCATCTTCTTAATCTTTTCATTGTGATTGTGGTTAGTCAGATTCCGAGTATTGTGGTTTGTTCGACTATCTAATTAGAGCTTTATTTACTTATATATGAATTGAATTTGCATCAAGGTACCTCCTCCAGTAATCATTTTTGGATTCGTTCATTGATTTGTCACAAATAGACGGAGTTGGAAATATAGGTTTTGTAGGTAGACCTCTTGTAAACCTTCACGAGACTAAAACTCGTCCACTAGGGACACCTAGGGGTTCAAAGGCTTGTTATTTATGCTAAGAGTAATCGTAGCCTCGACGAGACGAAGTTGTATATATGTTTTATAATTATTTTGTTTGATTTGCTCGAGGACTAGCAAAGTCTAAGTGTGGGGGAATTTGATAGATGTATAAAACACCTTTATATTTATCTATTGTTTATGCTTTCTCTGCTAGTTTTCTTGTAAATTATGTATCTTATGTTTGTTTTTGAGTATTTAGGTACTTTGGAGTCATTAGGAACAAGAGAAGAAGAAACAGCGCAAAAGTCTCATCTCATGTGCAATTGTTGTTGGAGGCGAAATTAGTTCTCATTATTTTCTTTTATTTCTTCATCTCTGTCAGAAAATTATGTCGGCTTTAGTGGTGTGAATTTTGTCTGAAAAGCATGACAACTTTAGTGATGAAGAGACATTGAAGAGAAGAAGTGAATCTGAGAATTAAGAGACGGATGATGTTGGTGGAAGAACTCGAAAGAAGGAAGGAAAGCATTCATTTGGAGTATCAAGGGCAGAAAGTTCAATTCACATGTGAGTTGTACTTGGATCGGGCGAAAGTTATGCAGAAAAGGAGGTGAAGGATGAACTATTAGTTCCCTGCAACTGACAGTTGAGTTAAAAAAAGAATTAGCTTGTCAGTTTGGCATTACCGACAAGCCGTATATGAATTTGGTGCACAAATTTATCTGTTGGGTGCCTGAAGTATTTCTTACCATTACCTACATCTGAAATTGAGAGAAAAGGATTTCTTTCAATCATTCACTCACTAACTCAGTGGAGAAGCCATTGCGGCTGCCGTAAGATAGAAATTGATGAAAGATGAGAAAAAGTTGATGCTGCTGAGATACTTCAAGAGACAGTTCTAAAGAAGAGCACAGTAAAGAGAAGTTGAAATTCAGATGGAAGAATTAGGTTTGATGGTGAATCAGTGAGAAAAATTCAGACAAAAGGAAGGGTTTGAGACTGATTTGTGATTCTAGCAAAGAATTACAGAGATGGGGTTTGTTCATCATCTGGTACAATGATTCTGTGGATTAGAATCTGTTGATGGATGTGGAGATTAATATGGGTCGATTCACTCAAGAGATGGAGATCTGAGTTTGATTGTTGTGCTTCCAAGAATTAAATCTCAGTATATGTTTTGATGGGTATGAATAAATTGATTGAAGTCATGGACAGATGCAGGAGAAAATGGGTTGAATTGATTTGTACAAATGAAGGTTGAAGATGGCTTGCTTCCAGTGAAGAATTAATAGGTTTTGATGGTTCATTTCAGTTGTGGTAGAAATGGGTTTCTGATGTTGTTAATGGTTGAAGTGCATGGAAGAAATTGCAGGTGAACATAAGCTTCAGGTGTTGATAGTGGTTGTTGAGATGGGATTTGAATCTAAATGGAAGATTAAGCTGAAGTGATGGAGGATGCAGAGATGTAGGAGCTCAGTTGTGTTGATATCGTGCTTGCTGCTATGAATTAGATGTATTTATTAGGTGCACTCGGAGAGCTCATTAATGGATGGAGTTTGTATCTGCCAAAAGATGGTTTGATGTTGTTGTGCTATTGTAGTGAAAGCAAGAGTTGCAGTTGAGAAGTTGCAGGTGCAGCTGTTAAGATTGTGTTGCTCCAAGTGGTGGCAACTGATTGGATTTGCAGGTGCAGTTCAAGGAGGAGGTTGAACAAATGTTAAACTGATAATTTGGAATGAAGTTGTTCTTGAACTGAGATGAATGAAACAGGAAACAAATGATGGCTATAGTTTTGATGTGATGGTCAGAATTGAGCTTCTAGGTACTTGTGTTGCAGGTGATAGAGCTAAAATGACAGAAGTTCAAGTTACAAGTTAAGTAGATGTATGCATAGGTTGTTTGTTGTGAACTACAGGGATATGATGCTGCTATGAAGTGCAGCTGGAATTCTGGTATAGGTGCAAATTGGCTGTGATCTGAGAGGGATTGAGATGGAGTTGGATCTACTGAGAAGTGAACTGGTACAACTACAGATGATGCAAGACTATGGATCTATGTGAGTTATTTCCAGAATATTGCAGTCACAGGAGAATGGGCTTACCAAGAATGAGGTGAAGATGCTGCTGTTGTGGGTTTGGTGCTAATGGGTTCTGTAGATCTGTTTTGAGTCTTAGGAAGAAGAAGAAACTGGTGGTATTGAATATGAATGATACTGCAATAGGAATTTGGTGGTTTAAATGGGGTTTGTAGTTTACAAGAAATGAATTGCAGGTGATGGCATGTGTGTGTGCTGAGATGGATGAACTACAGGAACTGAATTGAAGGCACTAGGGTTGTTGTGAGATGCTGCAATGGAGTTGCTGGTGTTGGCGCAACTACATATGGCAATGAAATTTCTATGCTGTGAAGTATTAAGCACTGATGGTTTTGTTATTACAGAATATGGAGGTAATGAGTACTAAGCTGAGCAAGGGTTGTAGGTGCAAGTGCAGTGGATGATGCAGGTGGAATGGATGGGTATTGGAAGTTATGGAGTTGTGATGCATCAAGATGGCGCATGACTGAAGTCTGGTATGTGCAAGCTGCAATTGGCCTAGGCCAAGTCACTCAGATGAGTCATTTAGAATACTGTCACCTGACTTAGATGACTCGGTCTGAGTTTGACCGAGCTAACTCAATTGACTCGGTTGACCAGACCGACTTGACTCGGTGACCGGACGGACTTTGCCGGTCACCTAAGATACTCACCAGTGCCGGATTCCGGCCAACTTCCGGGAAAAAAAACAGTTTTCCGACGACCACTTTTGGGGCAGATTTTCTACACGGGTTTTCTCACACATGGGCTTGAGGACTTCTATCTATTGGACTTTTGAAGACTAGACCTAATTTTGGAATAAGAAGAGCTATAAAAAGGAAGTTTTCTACAACTTTTGGGATATCACGTATTATTCTTGGAGCTAAGGAGAGCAGCAACTAGGGTTTGCTTTCGTATTTATTTTTCTTCTTCTTTATTTGATTATTGATGATGATGAACTCCATAGCTATGAGTAGATATATCTTATATTATTGGTTAAGGATGTAGTCCTATTTCTAAAACTTGTGCTTGAGTTATGTATTAGTTTTCTCTCTTTGTTTTCGTTCAAATCTCTATTGCTTTTAATAATCATATGATTGATATATTGTGATAGGATTTAGATGTCTGGTTAGTTAAGTGGCCAATTAATTGAACTTGCATCTTGTCCATATCTATTTTATGGTTTTTCATCAAGCGATAACCCAAATACAAGTAGCATGATATGATTATAGTTTGTAGTGATACACTCTTATAATCATATGTAGAGTTTGACCATTGTCCGAATTGTCACGCGTACATGATTAGCAAGTCTTTTGGATCGTATTGCAAACAGCAAAGGAATAATCTGTTTTGGTGACCACTCTAATCAATCTTGTTACAAGATAAGATAAGTTGTTGACAAATTAAGGCTTTTATGTTTGATCTTGTTGACAGTGGTTTTTAGCTTAGGGTTAAAATCATAAAACCTTACATCTGATGTGACGTCACTCTGTAAGGAAACGGTGTCATGAGTGCTAACCTCTCCACTGGCATATTTATTGAGCCGTTCAATATACTTACATGAAATTTATCCAGACTGGCGGATGTAGCAACCATCCTAGACGTTCTTTAAATTTCGGGGCCTTTCCTATATTCGCTTAATATAAGCTTCTTTGAATGCTTTCTATGCTATGTTCCCTGCCTGAACCTTTAATGTTGATATGGAATGAAGATTTGTGTTCACTCGTAGCAGAGTAGCACGAATTTCCAAGTATCAAGGATAAGGTCTTTGCAATAAGTATTCGATCAGAAAGCATGCTTCTCTCTGGAAATGAACTTAAAGAATTCTGTGTCAACCCATAGGATTCAATCAATTACTTTTGCGCCTTGCGCAATATACCAAACCTTGCTTGTCGAAAATAAGCCTAGGCAAACTAGGTAATTAATCCTCCATGGATTAAGGGAGCCACAACAGCAAAGGGAGGCGTGGCCATGCCTTGGCGCCACTTTCCATTGGCCACGCCCCATCCTAAAATCGACCATATTTCCCTCGACCAATCAGGTCGCTTTAAACTCACCACATGCACATAAGTTGTGGCTGGGCCCAGACTTGCCGTCCCCATCTCCCATCGACCAATCAGGTTGCTCTAAAGTCACCACGTCGCCCCAGAAGTGTATATCGCTCCCATGCTTGGCCGGACCCTCTCCTTCCTACCAACTAATCGGGTCACTTTAAATGCACCACGAGCACTAGAGGTGTGGTCGCGCCTTATGTTTGGCAGGCCCCCTTTCTTGGCCAATAAAGTCGCTCTGAACTTTCCACCATACGTTAAAGGACAAATGCACCCTGCCATGCCACCATACTAACTGGCAAGCCAAACGCTCCCTACCACAACAACATATTGATCGACATGCCAACATGCCACTATGCCGTGTAGCATGCCACATTTTCCTTGGCCATGCCGCCAAGCCATAATTATTACCACGGCGCAAAATCCTAGCCTTGGCCATGCTTTCAAGACCTAATTTTACTACGGTACCAAATCCTAGCCTTGGCCACGCTTCCAAGCCCTAATTATTACCACGTCGCCAAGTCCTTGCCTTGGCCACGCCGCCAAGCCCTATATTTACCACGTCGCCAAAACCTTGCCTTGGCCACTCCGCCAAGCCCTAATTTGTCCACAACGCCAAATCCTAGCCTTGTCCATGCCGCCAAGCCCTAACTTTGGCCATATAACCAAATCCTAAGTCCTGGCCATGCTACAACGCCAAAGGGCCACGCCACAACGCCACGGCTACGCCACTGGCATGCTGCTATGCCATGGCTACGCCAGGCGCCACTAAGCTAATGGTGACACTTTGCTACACAACAAATATGTGGCCATAATCAATGGCTAACCTTCCTCATGATATGTAATCTCAGCCATTCAAGTTCTCCACCAAACTGACGGACTTGTGGCAAGTTTTACGGCCGACCAAGGCAAGCCTAATAGCATCACATGCTATTTTCCTATGGCAAAGTCTCTTGACTTTGACTTGCCACACATAGCAACCTGCTACACATTTTCCACGAAAACACTCGAGACATCAAACATGTCACATACTGGGGGATACTCATTGGGGTATTGTTCTGGCAGTTTACAGCGTGCGGCGTGCAATGCACCCATTACAAGAATGTGTCATGAAGTAGGAAAATTAGTGGTGGTGAAAAGTAACGGTGTAAACAATTCATTACCTTCATCATGGAAGAGTAATGACTGACGGTTACACGAATTCACTTCCCTCATCATGGAAGCATAACGTCTAACGTTTACACATTACTCTATTCCTCCACCACGCAATCGTTTCCACTTCCTACGAGACCAGGGTACGTTTCAAAATGACTTGTATAAATAGGCTTCACCTATTTTCACCAAACAACAAGTTTTGGTTAATAACAATACAGTATCCAGAAATCACCTGGTAGCTTTGAAAAAGCGGGGGTCTAACAAACTCACCCAATATTTTGATTAGCAATCTATATGGACAACTCCGAGTTGTTTTCTAGAGAATCAACTAGACTCAATCAATAAAAAATACTCAAGGAGTTATTATCTCAATCTCTCAATTTGATTTACTCAAGCAAATGTGATTCGCAAGTCTAATCAAAGAGAGATAACTTGGATGGTACCAAAGACCAATATCCAAGTGTCAATCAATTTAAATCAACAACCAATAAGGTCGGATATTCTAATTGACTGAACAACGCACAACCTGTATTATTTCAATTATATAACAAAATATAATGCGGAAAAAAGAAAACACAGATACCAGAATTTTTTTAACAAGGAAACCGCAAATGTAGAAAAACCCTGGGACCTAGTCCAGATTAAACATACATTGTATTAAGCTGCTACAGACACTAGCCTACTCTAAATTAACTTCGGTCTGGACTATAGTTGAACCCCAATCAATCTCACACTGATCCAAGGTATAGTTATTCTCCTATGCCTCTGATCCCAGCAGGATACTACACACTTGATTCCCTTAGCTGATCTCATCCACAACCAAGAGTTGCTACGACACAAAGTCGAAGACTTTAGCAAACAAATTTGTCTCACACAGAAAAGTATACAAGATAGATAAATCCATCTCCCACGAATAAACCTATGAGTTGTTTTTATATCTTTTGATAAATCAAGGTGAACAGGAACCAATCAATAAAACCAGACTTATATTCCCGAAGAACAGCTCAGTTTTATCAATCACATCACAATAGTCTTAATCGACGCAGCGAAAAAAGAAATTATGGAATCACAAACGATGAGACGGAGATGTTTGTGATTACTTTTATATCTTGCCTATCGGAGATAGAAATCTCAAGCCAATTATTACATTTGTACTCGTATGATAGAAACAACAAGATCATATCACACAACTACAAGAAAAGTATTATCAGTCTGGCTTCACAATCCCAATGAAGTCTTTAAGTCGTTAACCTGGTTTTAGAAGAATAAAACCAAATGTTAAAGGATAATCGACTCTAGCTTAGCAAACTAGTATCACACAGAATATGTGGGGATTAGGTTTCCTAGTTGTTAGAGTTCTCCCTTATATAGTCTTTCAAATCAGGATTTGCAATCAATGTTAGCTTAGTAACAAAGCATTAAATATTAGCCACGGTTTGCAAAAGCATTCCTCAGATAATTTAGATAAGTTCACGAACATCGTTTTTAGACATAACCACTCAAGTTCGGGGACTGGGTTCGCATACTCAATTAACCGGTTGGAGTTCACAAACTCCAGCAGAAATTCTCGGGTTCGAGAACTTCCGTCAGTTCGCGGACTAATTTCGCGAACTGAAACCGAGCTACAACTCCAACAAAAATTCTCAGGTTCGAGAACTACGCACGTTCGCTGTCTGAGTTTGTGGACTGGGTTGATTGCTCAAGTTCCGGTTTTCGCTTGATCAACAAAGTTCGCAAACTTCGGTTCAAGTGCTAAGGACTTATACATATATGTGCTACCACAATAATGTTTATATCCCCCAGTGGTTATATTATCTAAAAACTCATTTCAATCATTGAAACATTCTCAGAGGACGTCATATATTTGTTATTCACAAACTAGTTTTCTCCAGAGCAATTTCCAAAGTGATTGAAACATAACATGACTTTTGTCACTAGACAAAGATGAACTTGGATAAAGTGAAAGCTTTACCAACACACATTTCGAGAAATAGATAAGCGATATATACTCAGATCGAAATGTCACATGTGTATATTCTTAGTCTATATAGTAATACGACTTTTATCTCAAGATAGGAGATAGAGTAGATAGACTTTTGAGTGATAGATAAGTTCAAGTCTCCACATACCTTTTAGTCGATGAAGATCCACTGGTTCCTTGAGTTTTCCTTCATCTTGTATGATGATTTCCATGGAGTTCTTGAGCTCAACTACACTTTCTATCCTAGTCCGAGACCTTAGCTATAGTAGACTAGAAATCAAGACTTTATAGTTTTAATCACTAACATTGACAAACATGCTTGAGATAGCAACGCATGCGAGTTCGAACGATCAATGCTCTAACAATCTCCCTCTTTGTCAATTTTAGTGGAAAAACTATTAATACATATGGAATACAAAAAATATATAAATAAACTTTGTAGCTCCTATTCCATATGTCTAATGTTCAACAATACTCGAAATCTTCGTCACTTCCAAGTAGTCCAATGATACCCAAGGTTGTAAGTTTAGCATCATCGTTGTTGAAAATCCGTAGCTATAACAATGAGAAAATCATCGGTTCTCAATCATTGTTATATAGTGTCTTAGTATTATTACACAATGTCAAAGTCCAATTGCATCACAACTTCAACAACAATACTATGGTGATACTTCACTCCCCCTTAGTAAATACTCCATCTCACATGGAAACCACTCCCCCTTACATAATTAATGCAGAATGGAAGCGTGAATAAAGAATTTGATAGTAAAAGAAGAAGAATAGTTGAGAAAACTCAATATTAATTGATAATAATAATGTGATAATACATAGGACTTGTCTCCTATTTATAGAGAAGACAATAAACTCATATTCCTAAAATAATACTAAGACTCAAACTTGGAAAATAAGAAATCCCTAAAATAAATAATGTTCTAGAATTTAATAGATTCTAAAAATAAGTAATCCTAATAATAAAATACTTCCAAAAATAATGAAAGCCTAAACATAGAATATTCCACATCAGGCCTGCCATCTTGAAAAGAATTCGCCTCGAATTAACAAAGTACTGAAGAACATGTGCTACATCAATAATGATCCGAAAACCATATGTATTTATAGTGTGAACTACATATTAATTCTCCCCCTTTTTGTCAATAAAATTGGCACAGGAACAAGAACGGGATCTTAATGAAATTTCCGTAAGAGACATTTCATGACCAAAGGTAAATGTGTATCATCTTGTTTAGATGCCATCATAAATCCGAAGCTAAATGCATTCATCAAGGAGTTTATAAAGACGCAAGATAACCCATCTAATATTCCACAGCCGCATTCCCCACAAAGATTTGGCAATTAAGCACAAGTTAAAAAGAACTCCCCCCCATAATATGTCATTCCCTAAGGAACAACAAGAGCGACCTTAATTTCAAAAAGAAAAGAAGGATTTCTTTAGACTTAACAAATTACATACAAGTATGAATTTGGAATCCAACAAGAAATATGCAATCAAATTAACCAAAGCAAACCAAGATTAATTTGACTAAATATGCTCAACACAAGTAAACTTATGGAGACTTAATAAGTCAATTAGATTAATCACAAGAAAACTCGCAAATAATCTAATTGTCATACTCAACCAAACTAATTACAAGAGTAATCAATTTAATTGGCCACACTCGATATAAGAAAATCTATGGAGCAATATATAAAACCAAAAAGATTAATACTGCAACCATCATCTTCCAAATAAGTTTAGAATTTAAACCAATAAATCTAAAAACAAGAAGATGAAAAACATTGGATATAGCTATGTGTAATCACAATAATGGCTATTCCAAAACACTAGTTATTCTTCTAAACAAAAGAGAGAAAAATAGAAGATTTACTAGACAATAAGAAATCAGAGTTCATTAAGAACCTCGTATCTTTCAATGAAACCATCAAAGAATGTATCGCTGATTTCCTTTATTCTCTTGACCGTAGACACACCATGTTTGTGAGTTAGAACACTAACTTTGTGATCAACCACCCGAGCAAGCTGTCTGGCTTTGGCACGGTCCATGATAAGCTTATTTTGATTTCGTATCAGAATGTTATGATTAGCAAGAATTCTGGCCTGACCATCTAACAGTTGGTTTATTTGCAATTGAATATTTTCAAACTCGACCCTTGAATCGTTCTGAAAATGAGTTATATCCTTGATAGAATCATCAATCCAGGAGTTGTGATCCTTTATTTCGAGCATCTATTTTAGAAACAGCTCCTAAATTGACTTAAGTTCCTGATTGTCTTCCTCCATATCAAGACACACAATCTCTTGAGAACTTGCAGAGTTCTCCAAAGATTTTTAGGGAAGGAAGAACACAATATAAAACAAGTATATATGTGTTCGTCAACGAGAGTAGAAAACTCTGGTTTTGAAAAACCCTAGATACTCACAAGAGTAGGACGCGGACGTTCGTAGACTTCCAACAAAAGGACTCAAACAGAATTAATATACAACATACTTGAGTATTCCCCAATTAATTTCCTTGCACCTCTCAAGTTAGAAACATGGAAAGAAATACCTGGAATCAGGTAGTTGAGTGGAAGTTAATTCCACTATGATCATCGAGAAAGAAGTTGTATATATCATCTGACCGTTTGACCTTTGTTTTCCTTTCCTTTCTTTGGTTGTCTCTCATACCTGGAGAAAAAAAACATGACGTGTTTAACAACTTCATCAGATGGCTTTCTCTGAGGACTAAGTCTGGGACCTCTTACAATTGGTTCAAGAGAATTTGAATGGATAGGAACCCATTTTCTAGACTTAGGATTATCATAAACATCCTTATAAGTACAGGGAATGCTTTTGTTAGCAACACAAGAATTTATGCCAGAATGCACTTGAGCTCTGTGATGATTTCTAGAGTTGAGATCATTCTTATAAGGTTTCTGATTTCTTGTGGGCATACGATTCATTGCGTTAGTCGACTGACTATTTGTTCCATTGACAGTGAAGAGAAGCAAATTATGAAGCTTAGAAATTTGTTTCCTTCTTGCAAAATAATGGATAGCATGGTGATTCTGCTTCCCACAAAAGGTACAGGTTCGCAGAGGAGAAGAAATAACTGGCACCTGGTTAAGCTCCTTAGCCATATGAGAAGATTGCAAGTTATGTAAACTTTTCTTGACACAATCTTCTTTTGGAGAATACTTTGTCTTGTATGGAACATCACGAAATTTAGTTTGTACAGAGGATTTTCTCCTTAAGACAGAGTTTTACTTTTACAAGGATTCACACTGTTCATGGGCCAGAGTAAGAGATTGACATAGTTTCTCTTTTTTAGTACGAAGTCTGTTGAGATCTAATGAGTAAGTCTCGAGCAAACTTTTTTCTCTAATTGAGTTCTCTTTAATAATATCCTCAAGAACACTAATCCTTTCACGCCGGTAGGTAGTTTCTTGAAGAAGTTTCTCAATATTCTTAGAGAAGGACTTAATAATGTTATAGAGATCACGTTCTCGATCAAGAGACTTTTCAAATTCATCAATAAGCTGATCATGATTATTAAAATCAATATCTTCAGCTGTATGTTTTGAAATTCTGGTGAGCTCCTTTTCAGCTTCCGCCAAAATGTCACATGCCTCATGAGGGGAAGAAATGTCATTATCACATTGAGCATTCTTTCTACCTCGGGATTCGGAAGAATCAACTAAGGAATAATCCTTTGAGGTGTTTCCAAGACACTTGACATGGTCAAAATCTTTAGGAGATATTTTGCTATGCGCAATAGAGATTTAGTCCACAGACTCATATTTCCACAAACACAGACTTGTAAGGTCTTAAACGTGTTTGCCTGCTCTGATACCAATTGAAAAAGCGAGGGTCTAACAACCTCACCCATTATTTCGATTAGCAATCTGTATGGACAACTCCGAGTTATTTTCTAGAGAATCAACTAGACTCAATCAATAGAAAATACTCAAGGAGTTATTATCTCAATCTCTCAATTTGATTTACTCAAGCAAATGTGATTCGCAAGTCTAATCAAAGAGAGATAACTTGGATGGTACCAAAGACCAATATCCAAGTGTCAATCAATTTAAATTAATAACCAATAAGGTCGGATATTCTAATTGATTGAACAATGCATAACCTGTATTATTGCAATTATATAACAAAATATAATGCGGAAAAGATATAACACATACACCAGAATTTTGTTAACTAGGAAACCGCAAATGCATAAAAACCATGGGATCTAGTCCAGATTAAATATACATTGTATTAAGCCGCTACAGACACTAGCCTACTCCAAATTAACTTCGGTCTGGGATGTAATTGAAACCTAATCAATCTCACACTGAGCCAAGGTACAGTTATGATCCTACGCCTATGATCCCAGTAGGATACTGCGCACTTGATTCCCTTAGCTGATCTCACCCACAACCAAGAGTTGCTACGACCCAAAGTCGAAGACTTTAATAAACAAATTTCTCTCACACAGAAAAGTCTACAAGATAGATAAATTCGTCTCCCACGAATAAACCTATGATTTTTGTTCCGTCTTTTGATAAATCAAGGTGAACAGGAACCCATCAATAAAACCAGACTTATATTCCCGAAGAACAGCTCAGTTTTATTAATCACCTCACAATAGTCTTAATCGACGCAGCGAAAAAATATATTGTGGAATCACAAATGATGATACGAAGATGTTTGTGATTACTTTTATATCTTGGCTATCGGATATATAAATCTCAAGCCAATTATTACAATTGTACTCGTATGATAAAAACAACAAGATCAGATCACATAACTACAAGAAAAGTAATATCGGTATGGCTTTACAATCCCACTGAAGTATTTAAGTCGTTAACCTGGTTTTAGAAGAAGAAAACCAAAGGTTAAAGGAGAATCGACTCTAGCTTAGCAAACTAGTATCACACAGAATGTGTGGGGATTAGGTTTCCTAGTTTCTAGAGTTCTCCCTTATATAGTCTTTCAAATCAGGATTTGCAATCAATGTTAGCTTAGTAACAAAGCATTCAATATTTACCGTTAGATGAAAACCTGATTAGATACAAGCTAATATCTCTCAACCGTTAGATCGAAAACTTAGCTTTCCATACACACATGTACTTGAAGATTTTGGGTTTGTGTAACCGTACCCAAACGTGTAAAATAGTTGGTTCAATATTAGTCGACCAAATGGTTAGCCAAATGATAACTTTCGTATCAACCATATTCTTCTTCACCATAACTAGTCCAAATGAACTAGTTAGAGAGTTGTTCAATTTCTATGAGATCTTATGTACTACACAAGACACAATCGAAGCAAAAACGATGTGATTTACTCGAATCAATTCATGAACTATAAAGCCACGGTTTGCAATAGCATTCCTTAGATAATTTAGATAAGTTCACGAACATCGTTTTTAGACATAACCACTCAAGTTCGCGGACTGGTTTCGACTCAATTAATCGGTTGGAGTTCACAAACTCCAGCATAAATTTTTGGGTTCGAGAACTTCCGTCAGTTCGCAGACTGAGTTCGCGGACTGAAACCGAGCTACAACTCCAGCAGAAATTCTCGGGTTCGAGAACCACGCACGTTCGCGGACTTGGTTGACTGCTCAAGTTCCGGTTTTCACTTGATCAACAAAGTTCGTAAACTTCGGTTTAAGTGCTAAGGACTTATACATATATGTGTTACCAAAATAATGTTTATATCCCTCAGTGGTTATATTGTCTAAACTCCCATTTCAATCATTATTGAAACATTCTTAGAGGACGTCATATAGTTGTTATTCACAAACTAGTTTTCGTCAGAGCAATTTCCAAAGTGATTGAAACATAACATGACTTTCGGCACTAGGCTAAGATGAACTTGGCTAAAGCGAAATCTTTACCAACACACATTTCGAGAAATAGATAAGCGATATATACTCATCTCGAAATGTCACATGTGTATATTCTTAGTTTATATAGTAATACGACTTTTGTCTCAAGATAGGAGATATAGTAAATAGACTTTTGAGTGATAGATAAGTTCAAGTCTCCACATACCTTTTAGTCGATGAAGATCCACTGGTTCCTTGAGTAGTCCTTCGTCTTGTATGATGATTTCCATGGAGTTCTTGAGCTCAACTACACTTTCTATCCTAGTCCGAGACATTTGCTATAGTAGACTAGAAATCAAGACTTTATAGTTTTGATCACTAACATTGACAAACATGCTTGGGATAGAAAAGCATGCGAGTTAGACCGAGCAATGCTCTAACAATATTTCCATCCTGCTATCCAGTTCTACTTTCTGATACAAGTCGTAAACAACAACACCTTCAGAATCAACAATTCTTGTCTCAACACTCTCTTCGCTTGCCTCCCTAAGACCAACCCTTATCCTTCACTTTGTGACTGAAGCAAGCCTGGAACGGCCATTTCTTGGTTTAGGCCAGGATTGTATAGATTCATCTCTCGAATAAAAATTACTCCCGTGCAATGCATTATTTAGGGTTTAGACTCATTTCTCTCCCACACACCCAAAATTACCAAAATCAGCAGAAAAGGTTTTCACCCACAAACACATCTAATAAACTCCTTTGTCTGGTTAGATCAATCCAAACAATAACTACCAAAATAGTCAAGAATAGATTCACACTTTATCAATATAGATCTCAAAGAGAAATATAGAGAATGTCGATCTCATGCAACTAATCAATCAGATCTATTAAACATAAACTGATTCTAATTGGATCCCATACGATCAAGGTTTGTGTACTAAATCCACAAGATACAAAAACTAATAAGAATTCTTCTTCGTCTTCAAATCTTCTATTGCCTTCAAATACCTGCACAACACCACTTGAATCTCTTGTGATCAATCACGCACAGAACAGATTATGTTAACAATGGATTATCACTAGATATCTTTAGATCTAACAACAGTTCTAAAGATCCCGTCGATACTTTGATCTAGTGTGAGTGAATCTTATATCAAAAGAGAAGATTCTTAGGAATAAACAAACTAGGTGCAATCAAAGTTTCAACAACCGTCAGTTAATCAAATCAAATCGAAAACTAATAAAACTGCAATTATTTAGTTTCCCACCAACGGTACTCATAGAGCTTCTTGATCCCATATAAGTCTTCAAATGAGCGGTCGTAAGAGATTTCACCTAATTATGATACTTTCCTCTCCAAATAGACGGCTCCACCAGAAAAAACAAGAAGTGAAATTTTTCTGGATCTTATGATGGTTTGTTAGAAATGTAAACTTAGGTATTTATAGAACAAGGATGTTTAGACACCAAGGAATTTCCAACCGAAAATATACTCAAGATATGCAATGAATGCTCAAATTCGGTTTTCCTAATTCCAATAAATGCTTGTCCAATATTTCCAAAATTCAACCACCGTCTTTATATCTAACAACAGTCGAAAGCTCCCTGGTTGATCTTTAGATTACTCTCCTCTCTGATAGACGGCTTCACCAGTAATAGTACAACAGAGGAAGTTTACTGTCACGAAGGATTAGTTTGCTAGAAATGCAAACTCAAAGTATATATAGACAAGGAAGTTTGGACACCAAGGAATTTCCAAAACCGAAAATATTCTCAAGATATTTTTCCATATTTACCCAAATTCGATTTCCATAATTCCTGTTAACGCACTGTCCAAATATAATGATCGAAATCTCCTTAGAAAATCTTTAACTAGCAAATGCATATTACTAATTCTTATTTTCCATACATAATTAAAAACCTTAATTAAAAAATTCTTAACTTATTTAAATTTGATCTTGGGATTTACTTCCTTCTTAGCTTTTAAGGAATATCTTTGAACAATAAAACAATACACATTAATGCGCGTGTTCAAAGTGTGTCGACATCTTTCTCTTGCAAGTCCTTTTTCATACTTACTCACTTGAAACCGATTTACCACACTTCCAAACAAGTTTAGAATTGATTCATCTAAATTTCAAGAACTATGTGATTGATCAAGTACCACTCAATCACAAACCATGGGTGTAACGGTTCTACCAAAATAACTTTCGGTTCTACCTCCATGTGAGTATTGTGCATAGTTACACTAGCTTACCATAATTCGGATGACTAGGTACTAGTATCGGTTCCCCACATATATTTGGTATCTAACTTGTATGCACTGCACATGTCCACGAGATCAGTTCCCCCTTTCCTAAAAACGTGTTGCACATGTTCATAAGATTGGTTCCCCTTTCTTCTATAAACCTTGTTGCACCTCATACAAGGATCGGTTCCCTCTTGTGATGTATTGCACCTCTTCATTGGATCGGTTCCCCTTTCCAAAATTTTGTCAGACACTCACAAACCCGATCATACCCTAGGTGATTACTTAAGATCGGTTTCACTTATGAAAGTCATACCAATACATGAGTCAGGCCTCATGTGGATAATTTTACCACGAAAACAAACAAGTCATGAGCGGTTATACTAATCACACATATTGGTCGTTCATAAGATTTGGAATGAAGAACAGCCCCAATAACGCCTGGCAATTTCCTTTTCGGTTCACAACACATATCATGAACTTACTTCCTTAGAACACATGTAAACATTGTTCCTTAGGATGAAATCCTCACCTCATACCCATACATAATCACAATAGCATTCATACGATTATGTCAATGTCTTATATACAAAGTTTAATGGTTAAGCAAGAAACTTCATATTGTATTCCTTAATACTATGTCTATCTAAAGTATTCATGCTTCGCAGTTTTATGTCTTTAATATGCACGACTTGAAAGATACGTTAGGGAATGAAACAGTTTCAAGTCAAATATCACTAACCTCAAGTGGAAGGATAATGTTGTGGATGTAGCTTCATACTTCTTCACTTCTTTAAGTCTTCGCCATACTTGTAATGTCTCATCCTAATACTTTCAAGCTAACCTATACGAAGTTGACTCTAGTACATTTAAATCAAGCGACTCTTAAATGAGTTTTGGTTCACTAAAATATGACAACCAAAATTGACATACCAATGCTTGGTGGTCTAAACCGAGCAATGCTCTAACAATCTCCCCCTTTGTCAATTTTAGTGACAAAACTCTTACAATCATATGGATAAACAAATTACAATAATTCATTACACATACGCTTGATTCTCGAATTCAACAACACAAAACCTGCATTAATTCAATCCTTAAAATGCCGTTGTTGACATTATAATAACA
The DNA here is from genome assembly GCA_023529315.1 of Papaver bracteatum. NCBI lineage: Eukaryota > Viridiplantae > Streptophyta > Magnoliopsida > Ranunculales > Papaveraceae > Papaver > Papaver bracteatum. Next base: position 4,283,273 of record JAJJWX010000603.1, read on the forward strand.
GTGCTCATACTCCCCCTAAAGGTGAGATAGGTAGATTATCAATCCGCTTGTCTTTGTTATCCCAATCATATGATATGTTACTTCCCCTTAGTCTGTGTTTTTCCTCATTCGTTAGATAAACGTTTCAAGCACCATTGTCCTCTTCCCTAGTGACACCAATCAACATAAAATTGATACCAGCATCACCTGTTTACTCTATATATTTCTACACCTTTTTGTCACAAAAATGACAAAGAAACGAAAAAATAAAGGACAACACGAAAATGATCTTACAAATCTCAAAATAGACTTGCAACCTGTTGAATCAAGCACGAGGGTTCCACATACCATTTTTGATAACCAATATCAAAACCGAAACTACAAAGTAATTATGTTTTGATATGTTATCATGGAAATAATTGCCCGAAGCAATTTTCCAAACTAGTTTAGCAAACCAAAAATCAACTAAGCAACTTAGTTCCTTTGCTAAACCGATTGTATAAATAAAACCTCTTCATTCGATAAGACCAAAAAAAAGATAAACTCCATTTTTCTCATCAGGTTCTAATTATTCATATAACTTAGACCTTTAGATTTTAAACAAGCCAAATACTAGGTTAGTTAACTAGCATTTCCTTGCTTAGGCTTTCGACTAGACTTGAATAACCAAAACCTCCGCTTTGATAAGTTTAACTAAGATCAGAATTAACTTAGTTTATCTTATCTGGAATATAATTGGACTAAAAAACTCATCCCGTCAATATATTCATTCGTTAAGCCATAAATAATTCATGAAAACAAATAAATCAGCTTGCATAATTATTCACCTCATCCGGAAGCAATTGAAACACCATATATCATTAAAGTTCCACTATTACACAGAAATTTTGTAAGCCTAAACAATTGATACCAAACAATAAAGCAAAATAACAATTGTTTTACTTAACTGGAAGCAATTGAAATAACATAAACATTAAAGCACCGCAATTTCACCAAACTTTTATAATCCTAAACGATTCATATCACTCAACAAAGCAAGATAACAATAGTTTTACTTAACCGGAACCAATTGAATCACACAAACATCCTCACATACATAATGGAATAAACACATCAATTGTACTGACAATTTAGTTTAAGCAAAAGCAATATATATATATCAAATAAAAATAGGCTTTTCTTAAAACAGGGAAAAAATTAACTAACAAGATTGTTACCTCAATTTCGCATCCAACTTCTCTAATATAATCACATCTTCTTCTTCCAGGGAGAATTGATATCGAAATATCATTATGTTGACATCCCTATGCCAAAAACAAAATAATAACAACAACCAACCTTTTCCAGAGAAAGGTTAAAAATCAGTTTTAACAATTGCAAGCAAAAGTTGAAAGCTGTCGAAACACATATGCTTTTATGCTAAACCAAAACCGATTCAACATATTGTGAATTTTTAACATATTGTTTCTACAGGAACCCCTCATGATCCTTTGATAAATCCTACCAACATGGGCTAGAACTTAATCCTGCTAAATCAAAAAGATACCCGAACCATAAGGGTTAACAACATATTATGAGATCTAATATCAAGGTAATAAAACCAAAATCAAACATCCCATAATAATACATAGCAAATAAATAAAGCATTAAAGCATCGGCTATGTAAATCAAAAACTATCACAAGAAAAAATATAAATCAAATAACTTTATTCATCTAAATAAGATAGTTTTATTCATAATAGACACTTAAGTAAAACTTGAAATAAATCAACAACTAATGTCTACTCTTATTCTTCCTTGAAGATAAATGAAAACTCAAACTTCATTTGTTTGCCCATTGAGAGTTTTTTGACGTTTTTCTTCAATTTTCGATTCAATATTCCAGAACTCTTTTTCAATGCTTAGAATTCCTTTGTGAGTTTCTGGATTCTTTCTGGCAGCAAATGCCATCTGTTTTTGAAAAAAGTCAAGTTGTTTACCAATCTTTTCAAGATGAATACCGAGCGACTTCTTGAAAGACTTAGGTGGGATTATTTCAAGCACATTCTTGGAGGCTTGTCCTTCTATAATTTGGCTCATAACCTTATCAGTTACAGTACTAATGCTTTTCATATCAGTAAAGTTATCTTCCCAAGTATTTTCATAAATCCTGGTGATTATACATGGAAACCCGAGATGCCTCTTGATTCCAGAAGACAAAATAGAATCAGATATCTTTATCATTTGACTGACAATTATCCCACAGAGATCTATCTGGGAATCTTCCTTTAACAGGAAATAAACAAATTCAGCAAATGTCTTGTCCCAAACTGACTTATCTCTTGTACTCGCAAAGATAGTTGCTAGTGCAAGTTTACCAAAAACCCTGAGATGAAAGGGTATATCCTTTGTTGGTAATCTATCATTTTCCCAAAAAGCTTTTTTTCCAATGATGCATGTTGAAACGTTATCATGTTCAATTTCAACTCCAATAATTAGGTGATTACATTCCACATTGTACTTAATAGCCTTAGAAATTATTGAACGATTAATGTAATAGATTCCTCGACCAACAAGATCCACAAAATTGAGTTTTTTGTGATCAATATTGTGCATAGAAAACTCTTGCCATATCAGGTGAATATTCTTCAAAATAAAAAAGATTTCCCCAGTTCCGATTTTGAACAAACTTCACATAGTCCTTATTATGACTTTAGGATCAAAACTTTTCTCAGCAGGAAATTCTATTCCCTTGAAAATTTCATATTTCTTAAAGCATGAGCAGTCAACGAAACGAGAAAATTCATGCTTGTTATCTATACTGTTAGGAAATATGATCCTTTCAACATTATCAATTTTGACCCGATTATCAGCGGACTTAGTCCTTGATTTCCTTTTTCCCATATTTGCGAAAATATGAAAAACCCTAGTTTTGGTTTTTACTAGTCTTCCCCAATATGTTCGAACACATAGCAAGAGATTATCTTTTATAGGAAGACTTGAGATCAAAAACCGGAAATAACTAGTTTAAGGAAATACTAGCAAAATCGGAAACCAAGACTTGTGAGGAGACAATTCCGATTTTGTTTCTAGATCTTTCTTTTGGAAAACCGGTTCTTCATGGACTGCTTTATTTCGGATTGATTCCATGTTTTTGTCCAATAGTCTGTTTACTCTTTTATTACCAGAGATTGATAATTTCACTTGAAACATGCTCAAGAATTTTAGAGAGTATACAGATATATGATTGAACAAAATATGATATTTGTTAAAAAATACCATTTGAATCATAATCCCTGTAGAATTTTAAAAGATAACTTGCTTTATTAAAACAGTTGTGAGGTGTATGAAGCAATCCATAGTTAATATAATTATTAACTGAAAACTCAACCCTTGAAGGATTACATATTTTCCAAAAACGCATCCAAGATAGCGAAACATTAACAGTCTTTGATCTGAAAATGTATACGAATATACTTTGATACTCTATCCAAAATATATTTAAGATTCTAGAACAAGAACACAATAGCCGAGGTTCATAAAAAATTTAAGTGGAATATTATGTATCTTCAAGATACGATTTGTCTCATTGACCATTAAATCATTATTTACTATAATGGTATACAATCCTATGACAATCAAAGGATTATGTAAGTCATTCATGACATAAATATGCATAATTCATTACAGGTTTAAGAATAAAAGTATTATATACTTCAAAAGTGTTATCCACCATGAATTCCTGAAGTAGTCAAATCCTGCCATTACGTTAATTGAATCATTAACCAGACTCAATTCCTATAGGATGGATCGCACCAAACACAGATTGTTAGATCTTTTCGTGTTTGCCTACTCAGATACCAATTGAAAAGGCGAGGGTACCCAAATATACCTCAAGCTAAAACTTTTCCTTCCTATAAGTCCTTTATCCGAAAGTGATTGTCTATAGACTGAGTCGAGACAATGCAACTAATCGGTTCACACTTCGTGTGATCGTCTATGGATACAAGATCGAGACAATACAACAACGAAATATGTTTACTTGATACAAAGGTTTAGACTTAACCAAACACAATAGGATTCACGTATCAAGTAAATATGAATTAACGTTTGTGCAATTTACTTTAATTATAATATAACAATTATAATGAGGAAATATAAAGTAAATGACACAACAAGATTTTGTTAACGAGGAAATCGCAAATGCAGAAAAACCACGGGACCTTGTCCATAATTGAATACTCTCATGATTAAGCCGCTATACAAAATAAACCAACTTCGTATAGTTGATACCAAGCAACTAAACCTATAGTTCACCTAGTTCCGTATGTATTCCCACGCCTCCAACCTGTAAACAAGTCACGTACTTGGACCAATTCCTTTGGTTCGTATTCCAAACAGTAAAGGAACAACAAAACTGTTTGGTATCAACTCTCTTCAACCAAGTGATATGAGTTGCACAAAGGCTCTTATGTTTATCTTAACATAAAATCCTTTGCCAGGTTCCAAGATTTATCTTATGTTCAATCACCAAAAGGTAATCGTTAATATTAAGCCAATCAACACTCTTAATCCAAAGAACTGTGTTGATGCCGATCTTCTCAATTAATCAATCCAATCAACCATAAGGATAAACAGATTATTAATTAGATCATCTTTTACCAAAACAAGTATTGTACACACCAAAGATTATAAACACCAAGTCATAAATCTTTTATCTCTTCTTTGTCTTCAAATCTTCATAGATCTTCAATAAACACCTACACACAACTACTTGAATCTCTTGTGATCAATAACACACGGAACGGAGTCTGTTAACAATGGATTATCACAAGATCGTCTTTATATATAACAACAGTCTAAAGATCCATGTCGAAACCTTGAACTAGTTTGAGTGAATCTTATATAAGAAGAGAAGATTCTCAAGCATAAGCAAACTAGGTGCAATCAAAGTTCAACCACCGTTAGTCAATCAAATGAATATGAAAACTAAAGATAAAAAGCAATATCTAGTTTCCCACCAATGGGTCGCGCTAGAGATTCTCAATCCCAAAGAAGACTTTAAATTGAGCGGCCGTAAGAGATTTCACCTAATTAGATTACTTTCCTCTCCGATAGGCGGCTTCACCAGTAACAGTATAACAGATAAAGTTTACTGTCACGAAGGATTAGGTTGCTAGAAATGCAAACTCAAAGTATTTATAGACAAGGAAGTTTGGACACTAAGGAATTTCCAAAACCGAAAATATTCTCAAGATATTTTTCCATATTTACCCAAATTCGGTTTTCATAATTCCTGTGAATGCACTATCCAAATATAATGATCGAAATCTTCTTGGAAAATCTTTAACTAGCAAATGCACATTACTAATTATTATTTTCCATATATAATTAAAAACCTTAATTAAAAGATTCTTAACTTATTTAAATTCGATCTTGGGATTTACTTCCTTCTTAGCTGTTAAGGAATATCTTTGAACAATAAAAGAATACACATTAATGCGCGTGTTCAAAGTGTGTCGACATATTTTTCTTGCAAGTCCTTTTTCATACTTACTCACTTGAAACCGATTTACCACACTTCCAAACAAGTTTAGAATTGGTTCATCTAACTTTCAAGAACTATGTGATTGATCAAGTACCACTCAATCACAAACCATGGGTGTAACAGTTCTAACAAAACAAGTTTCGGTTCTACCTCCATGTGAGTACTGTGCATGTTACACTAGCTTACCATAATTCGGCTGACTAGGTACTAGGATCGGTTCCCCACATATATTTGGTATCTAACTTGTATTCACTGCGCATGACCATAGGATCGGTTCCCCATTTCCTAAAAACGTGTTGCACATGTTCATAAGATCGGTTCCCCTTTCTTCTAAAAACCTTGTAGCACCTCATAAAAGGATCACTTCCCCCTTGTGATGTACTGTACCTTTTTATAGGATCGGTTCCCCTATCCCAAATTTGGTCAGACACTCACAAACCCGATCATACCCTAGGTGATTACTTAAGATCGGTTTCACTAATAAAAGTCATACCAATACATAAGTCAGGCCTCATGTGAATAGTTTTACCAAGAACACAAACAAGTCATGAGCGGTTATACTAATCACACATATTGGTCGTTCATAAGATTCGCAATGAAGAACAGCCCCAACAACGCCTGGTGATATCCTTTTCGGTTCACAACACATATCATGGACTTACTTCCTTAGAACACATGTAAACATTATTCCATATGATGAAATCCTCACCTCATACCCATACATAATCACAATAGCATTCATACGATTATGTTGATGTCTTATATACAAAGTTTAATGGTTAAGCAAGAAACTTCATATTATATTCCTTAATACTATATATATCTAGAGTGTTAATGCTTCGCATTTTTATGTTTTCAATATGCACGACTTGAAAAATACGTTAGGGAATGAAATAGTTTCAAGTCAAATATCACTAACCTCAAGTGGAAGGATGATGTTGTGGTTGTAGCTCCGTACTTCTTCACTTCTTCAAGTCTTCGCAATACTTGTAATGTCTCATCCTAATACTTTCAAGCTAGCCTATACGAAGTTGACTCTAGTACATTTAAATCAAATGACTCTTAAATGAGTTTTGGTTCACTAAAATATGACAACCAAACTTGACATAACAACGCTTGGTGGGTTCAACCGAGCAATGCTCTAACATTGATTATTTTAATATCTTGAAAATTGTTTTGATAAAAAAATAGTGTGTAAATAACCTATATTTAACATCCTCTAAGAATGTTTCAATGATTGAAATAAAGAGTTTAGAACATGTAACCATCTTTGGATATAAGCATATAATGTATTTGTGCATTAGTGTATAAGTCCAAAATCGGGAACCAAATGTATACATACTTGTGTGTGTACTAAATAGTTGATGGGGACTGGGTAAGTATGCGTAACCGTATGCATACTGGTGGAAGTTCACATCCGTGAATTTCTACTAAGTTTGGAAAGCAAAACCAACTCAATTCGGTTACCTAAGTATGCGTACCCATACGCCTACTGGCGAAAAGTTCACATCAGTGAATTTCTGTTGAGTTTGGAAACCAAAACAAACTCAAATCCGGTTACATAAGTACGCATACTTAAGTGTGTTAGTTTCTAAAATTGGTTTATTCGTGAACTTAAATTTATATAAACTAAGGAATGCATATTTGCAAACCGTGGCTATAAAGTTCATGAATCGATTCGAGTAAATCAAAACCGATTTTGCTTCGATTGTGTATTGTATACTTCTATGAGATCTAAGCAATTGAAAAACTCTTGAACTAGTTCATTTGAGTCAATTGAACTAGTTATGGTGGAGATGAATATGGTTGATATGAAAGTGCTCATATGGCTAACCATTTGGTTAACTACTATTGAACCATCGACTCGTACACGTTTAGGTACGGTTACAAAAACCTAAATGACGTATATTTCATTTATCTATAACAAGCTAAGTTCGATCTAACGGTTCAAAGATATTAGCTTGAATCTAATCAGGTTTTCATCTAACGATGAATATTGAATGCTTTGTTACCAAGGTAACATAGATTGCAAACCCTGATTTGGAGACTATATTTATAAAGGAGAACTCTAGCAACTGGAAAAGTTAATCCCCACACCTCCTATGTGATACTGGTTGTATAAGTTAGAGTCGATTCTCTTTTAACCTTAAGTTTCTATCGATACCCTGTAGGTTAACGACTTGAAGACATCATTGGGATTGTGAAGCCAGACCCAACTATTTTCTCTATAGTTGCATGATCTGATCTTGTTGTTTCTATCGTATTGAGTACAATTGTAAAATTGGATCGAGATTAATTTCTCCGATAGGCAAGATATAAAAGTAATCACAAACATCTTTGTCTCATCGTTTGTGATTCCACGATATCTTGTTTCGCTAGTCGATTAAGATTATTGTGAGATGACTGATAATTCTAGGATGTTCTTCGGAAATATAAGTCTGGGTTATCGATTGTATGTGTTTCTGTGGGAGCCAGATTTATCTATCCTTGTAGACTTTTCTGTGTGATACATATTTGTTTATTAAAGTCTTCGACTTTGGGTCGTAGCAACTCTTAGTTGTGGGGGAATTAAGTGCATAGTATCATGCTGGGATCAGAGACATAAGGAGCACAGCTTTACCTTGGATCAGTGTGAGATTGATTAGGGTTCAACTACAGTCCTGACCAAAGTTAGTTTGTAGTAGGCTAGTGTCTGTAGCGGCTTAATATAGTGTGTGTTCAATCTAGACTAGGTCCCGGGGGTTTTCTGCATTTGCGGTTTCCTCGTTAACAAAACTTCTTGTGTCTGTGTTTTTTTTCTTCCTCATTATATTTTGTTATATAATTGAAATATCACAGGTTTTACGTTGAATCGATCAATTGGTAAATCCAACCTTTGGTTGTTGATTGAAATTGATTGATCCTTGAACATTGGTCTTTGGAACCATTCCAGTTATTTTTCTTGTATTTAATCAGTCTCGCAGATTTTTATTTGTTTGAGTAATGATTGAATTGAGAGATAGAGATATAAAAACTCTATGATATACTTTTCTCTAGATTGAGTCTGACCGTATAGTTGATTCTCTTTAAAGTATATTGGAGTTTGTCTATTCAGATTGCCAAACGAAATATTGGGTGAGGTTGTTAGACCCCTGCTTTGTAAATTGGTATCAGAGCAGGCAAACACGTTTAAGACTTTATAAGTCTGTGTTTGTAGCGATCTGATTATGGACGAGTCTATCTCTAATAGTGTACCAGTTCAGAAATTACCAGATGTTTTTCAAAGCTTAAATTCACCTGTGAGAACTATCACATCTATGTCAATATCAAAACATCCTCGTGATGTAGATATTGTTGATATCTGGGAAACACACCTAGAAGAACGTTGGATGAACTTTCTGACGAAGGCGACTCAGATATTGATAAGGATATTGATGAGAAAATATCAGAGTATGCTAAGCTGTTAAAACCTGTGGGAAAGTTGGCGACTTCTTCTGTCACTCCTTTTCTAACCCAACTTTGTCGAGAAAATAACAAATTGAGAAGATGTTACGTATGTGTTTATGTTTCGAATCGTTCTAAAAAATTGATCCTCAAGGATTCTGAGGAAAACCTACGTATAAATTCACTTGAATGTGGTAATCTTTATCAAAAGTATTTTTTGTTAAAAGAGAAACTTGCAGAATCTGAAACAAGGATTAACTCCTAGCAAACAAGTTCTTATGACAGCGAAAGTGCTTGTCTCGTTCGATAAAAATACCTTGAGGTATATTTAGTTGCTTCTCTTGATAAAATAAAGATGTTGGGAGATGAATTGAAAAAGTTCAATACTAGTTCAAGCAAATTAACCACTATGCTAGGAGCAAGTAAAAATCATCGTGATATATGAGGATTGGGCTATAAGGGAATAGATGCTCCAAGTATTAGCAAAGAGGTAAAATTTGTCAAGGCTAGTGATTCTTCTCAACAAAAGGTTTCCACTGATGAAAAAAGTGAAATACCTTCACCGACAGTTAAAGTTCGAAAGAACAATGTATATCAACCTCCAAAGTCAGCACATACAGATCGAGGTAATAACATTCCTTATGTTTTCCACTATTGCGGAAATAAAGGTCACTTGGAAAGGAGATGTCGTTTTCGTACAAGGAATGAGAAACTTCATGATGTTCTTGTTTGGGCATCACAAGAAGTTATGAAACCAAGATCATATGCTAAGGCTAATCCCCTTAACATTACAGGTTATAATTTTCCAACCTTTAGGCAAAGAAATCATTGCTGTGATAAACCTAGATTTTCCTATAATCGTCATACAAAGTCTTTTCACAATCGTAATGGTTATCAAAAGGATAACTTCGTAAATACGAAGACAAGATCCGATGCTCCCAATTGGAGAAATACTAACTTGCAAAAGAATAGTCAATCCAATTCTCCTTAGAGAAATCTAGAAGAGAGTAATGAGAACAAGGTTTATATTATTCCTAAATGCACTCAGAAGTGGGTACCAAAGAAAGCCTTACAAAGTTCATGATATTCATGATATTATAACTTACAAAGTTCTTTGGAAAGATGGGTTTGGATGTGAAAGTATCTAAAAGCGATCTCTTTCATGATAATCCAAAAATGAAATAGAATAAGCCAAAAATTATAGATGGTGAAAATTCCATAGTTATGGAAAAGTCTGTTTCAGTTAATTGTGGTGAGCAAGATATTGTTCACCTTAACACAACTTGATTGTGTTGTAAGTGTATCCTCACCAAGGAATACCATGTTATGTATATGGTGAGGGAAGCACGAGAATTGGGGCGCACAAATTATGTTTGGTAAGGCAGTAGAATTCAATTGGATTCATCTAAAAAGGTATGTCTATAAACTTGAACAAGATTTGTGCTTTTATTTATTTGCTTAGAGTGCTTATAATGATCCACGTACCTTTTTTATCGTTCATTTCTACCTAACTTGATCTGTGTTTAAGGTTCTTAAATGTTTAGGTTTGAAAATAGTAGTTCGGGATGTTTGGACTTCATGGTACACATACCAGGTATGCATACCATCATTTAAAATCAAAATCCAGGGATTTTAGTATGCATACCCGTTTGCATACTTCTCCAGGTCACGAAAGTTGGTTTGCAAACCGGTATGCATACTGACATGTAGACGTCAATATTCGGTAAACTTGTTTTGGCCGTAACTTCTTCGTCCAAACTCAGAATGACCTCATTTATTTTAAATTCTCTTCCTATTTGAATTCTATTCAAAATGAAGATGAGAAATCCTGAATTTGGATGAGTTAAGGTCGGTCTTTGTCCTGTCTCTTGTTTTTGAGTATTTTGTTCCGTTTCGTCACACTTGTTTCACTTCTCTTGGACTTGGGCACTTGGATTCTCGGAGTACTACTCATCTAAGCTCATTTGTAGCTTTTACAAGAATGTTGTTGGTGAATCACAAAGAAGGAAGTTCAAGAATGGATAGTAGTACGTACGCATTGCTATGGGATTCTTGAATGTTCACAATCATTTTATGTGAACTATGGTGCATGTTCGTTAATGAATTTGTATGATCTTCTTTGTTAAGAAAATCTTTTTATACGCCTTTGGTAGCTATTCTTGGTGTAAATCCATGCGAAAAAAAAATTGATTCTACCTTCTAAGGGCAAAGATTATTTTTGCAATATTAATCTTTATGGTTTTATATATTGCAACTTGTTATGGGATATATGTGTTTGCGTCCGTGAACTATGATTTTCCCATACATGGTCAAAAGTTAAGTCTTTCATATGTCAGTATGCAAGTATTGATAAAAGATTGAATGAACTTTTAACAAACAAAAGTTAAGCCATTTTATGTCATTATGCAAATATTGATGAAAGAAATGATGAACTTTTGTTTACAAAGAATATAGTCTATTATGTCATTGTGCAAATAGTGATGGAAAATATAATGAATCTTTGTTTATTCCGCAGTATTAATCTTCCCTGATCCATTTTTTTTTATATATATTGTGCGGCTCCATAAGTTTTCTTATGTGAGAATTTCTGATTAAATTAATCATGGGTTCTCTTGTGGTTTATTTAATTGAGATTTTTGGATACCAATTCATATTTTCATGTGATTTGATTTTGTCCAAAGAAATCCTTCTTTCCTTGTGAAAGTAAGGTTGCTCTTGTTGTTCTTTCGGGAATGACATTTTATGGGGGAGAGTTCTTAATTGAACTTGTGCTTAATTTCCAAATCTTTGTGGGGAGTGCGGCTGTGGAATATTATAGGGATTTCCTTGTATATATATAAACTCCTTGATGAATGCATTTAGTTTCGGCTATATGATTGCATCTAAAAAGTTGATATGTACTTTATTTTGGTCATGAAGTGTCTCTATGGAAATTTCATTAGGATCCCACTAGTTTTCGTACCTTTGCCAATTTTATTGACAAAAGGGGGGGAGTAATGTGTAGTTCACACTACAAATACATATGGTTTTCGGATCATTATGTAAGGGGAGTGGTTTTCATGTGAGATGAAGTATTGACTAAGGGGGAGTGATACATATCACCATAGTATTGTTGTTGAAGTTGTGATATAATTGAATTTTGATGCCGTGTAATAATACTATGACACTATGTAACAACGATGGAGAGCTATTGTTTTCTTATTGTTATGGCTACGGATTTTCAACAACGATGATGCTGATTTGAATATCTTTGGAATCATTGGAGTACTTGGAAGTGATGAAGATTTCGAGTAATGTTGAAGAACCAATGAGATCAAGCATGTGGAAGAGAAGCTGCAAAGTTTTTTATTTATTTATTTGTAATCCATATGTATTGATAGTTTTGTCACTAAAAGTGACAAAGGGGGAGATTGTTAGAGCACTGCTCGGTCGAACTCGCAAGCGTTGTTATCTCAAGCTTGTTTTCAAGTTTAGTTGCCAAAACTATAAGTTTTGATTTCTAGTCTATTTATAGCTAAGTCTCGGACTAGGATAAAAAAGTGTAGTTGAGCTCTAGACTCCACGACGTTCATCATACAAAGACAAAGAACTACTCAAGGAACTGGTGGAACTTCATCGACAAAAAGGTATATGGAGACTTGAACTTATCTATCACTTAAAAAGTCTATCTACTCTATCTCCTATCTTGAGACAAAAGTCGTATTGCTCTATAGACTATGATTATACACATTTGCTATTTCGAGCCGAGTTTATCTCGCTTATCTTTTTCTCGAAATATGTGTTGGTAATCTTTCGCTTTGGCCAAGTTCATCTTTACAAGTGACGAAAGTCATGTTGATTATTTCAATATCTTGAAAATTGCTTTGATGAAAAATAGTGTGTGAATAACCTCTATTTAACATCCTCTAAGAATATTTCAATGATTTAAATAAAGAGTTTAGAACATGTAACCATCTTTGGATATAAGCATATAATGTGTTCGCGCATTATTTTATAAGTCCAAAACCGGGAACCAAATGTATACATACTTGTGTGTGTACTAAATGGTTGATGGAGATTGAGTAAGTATGCGTACCCGTACGCATACTGGCGGAAGTTCACGTCCGTGAATTTCTACTGAGTTTGGAAATCAAAACCAACTCAATCCGGTTACCTAGTATGCATACACATACGCATACTGGCAGAAAGTTCACGTCTGTGAATTTCTGCTGAGTTTGGAAACCAAAACAAACTCAAATCCGGTTACTTAAGTACGCATACCCGTACGCATACTTAAGTGTGTTAATTTCTAAAATTGGTTTATTCGTGAACTTAAATTTATATAAACTAAGGAATGCATATTTGTTAACCTTTGCTATAAAGTTCATGAATCAATTCGTGTGAATCAAAATCGATTTTTCTTCGATTGTGTCTTGTATACTTCTATGAGATCTAAGCAATTGAACAACTCTTGAACTAGTTCATTTGAGTCATTTGAACTAGTTATGGTGAAGATGAATATGGTTGATATGGAAGTGCTCATATGGCTAACCATTTTGTTAAATACTATTGAACCAACGACTTGTACACGTTTAGGTACGGTTACACAAACCTAAATGACGTATATTTTATTTGTGTATAACAAGCTAAGTTCTATCTAACGCTTGAAATATATTAGCTTGAATATAATCAAGTTTTCATCTAACGGTGAATATTGAATGCTTTGTTACCAAGGTAACTTAGATTACAAACCCTGATTTGGAGACTATATAAAGGAGAACTCTAGCAACTGGGAAATTTAATCCCCACACCTCATGTGTGATACTAGTTGTATAAGCTAGAGTCGATCCTCATTTAACCTTAGGTTTCTACCGAGACCTTGTAGGTTAACGACTTGAAGACTTCATTGGGATTGTGAAGCCAAACCCAACTATTTTCTTTATAGTTGTGTGATCTGATCTTGCTGTTTCTATTGTATTGAGTACAATTGTAAAATTGGCTCGAGATTAATTTCTCCGATAGGTAAGATAGAAAAGTAATCACAAACATCTTCGTCTCATCGTTTGTGATTCCTCAATATCTTGTTTCGCTAGTCGATTAAGATTATTGTGAGGTGATTGATAATTCTAGGCTGTTCTTCAGGTATATAAGTCCGGGTTATAGATTGGTTCTAAGTAACCTTGATTTATCAAAAGATGGAACAAAAAATTGTAGGTATTTCTGTGGGAGACAGATTTATCTATCCTTGTAGACTTTTCTGTGTGATATAGATTTGTTTATTAAAGTCTTCGACTTTGGGTCGTAGCAACTCTTAGTTGTGGGTGAGATCAGCTAAGGGAATCAAGTGTTTAGTATCTTGCTGGGATCAGAGACGTAAGGAGTGCAACTGTACCTTGAATCAGTATAAGATTGATTTGGGTTCAACTACAGTCCAGACCGAAGTTAGTTTGTAGTAGGTTAGTGTCTGTAGAAGCTTAATACATTGTGTGTTCAATTTGGACTTTGTCCTGGGGTTTTTCTGCATTTACGGCTTCCTCGTTAACAAAACTTCTGGTGTCTGTGTTATTTCTTTTCCGCATTATATTTTGTTATATAATTGAAATATCACAGGTTGTGCGTTGAATCGATCAATTGGTAAATCCAACCTTTGGTTGTTGATTGAAATTGATTGATCCTTGAACATTGGTCTTTGGTACCATTCAGGTTATTTCTATTGTATTCAATCAGGCTTGCAGATTTATATTTGTTTGAGTAAGGATTGAATTGAGAAATATAGATATAAAAACTCTTTGATATACTTTTCTCTAGATTGAGTCTGACTGTCTAGTTGATTCTCTTGAAAGTATATTGGAGTTTGTCTATTCAGATTGCCAAACTAAATATTGGATGAGGTTGTTAGACCCCTACTTTGTCACAAAGAATATGCAATGAATATCCGGACAAATAAACCTATTGATTTCCCTTTCGATGCATGAAACAAGTTAATGAATGTACTTCATTTAAACAAATGTAAAACATTGTTTCATAGGATAAAATCTTCACAATACCCATACACATTATCACAAAACTATATACAAGATTATTTTGAAGTCATATATATGAAGTTCAAAAGATAAGTGTTATACTTCGTAATATTATTCCTTAATATTGTGACCATACTATTATGATCATGTTTGTTCACTAGAATATAATATACAATATATACAGCTTTGCATGTTATGTTTTCAATATATCACGACTTGAAAGATACGTTAGCAATGAAACAAGTTCAAGTCAATATTACTAACCTCAAGTGGAAGGATGATGTCGTCATTGTAGTTCGTTACTTCTTCTCAATCTTCAGGTCTTCGGAGTAATACTTATATGTCTCAACATTCCTAGACTTTCTAGTCTAACCTAGACGAAGTTGACTCTAGTATTTAATCAAGCTACTTTAGATGAGTTTTGATACTAAAATATGACAAACAAACTTGACATACCAACGCTTTGTGAGTTCCACCGATCTATGCTCTAACGATTGTGTATGAGAGTTTTTTGACGATTTCAAAAATCAATATCCAAGATCAATCTAGTTATATATGAATTAAGAGAATTCGAATTCTAACAAGTACGAATTCAACAAGAACGAATCTTGTTTTTTATCTCAAATAATAAGGACTTGATCAATTACGTACTACTTGTGTTATTCCTATTATAAATATAAATAATATAACCCGGAAAAAAAAAACACAAGACACCGGAAATTTTGTTAACGAGAAAAACTGCACCTACAAAAAAACCAGGGACCTCTTCCAACTTTAAAAACCAAACTGTATTAAATCGCTACAGACACTAGCCTACTATTAGACTTCGAACTGGAATATAGTTGGAACCAAATTAACCTTCAAGCAATTCATCTTTGCTCGTGTTCCTTACATATCTTGAACCTCGCAAGATTCTATGCACTTTATTCCCTTAGTTGACGTCCTTTACATCCTAAGAGTTTCTTCAACCTCAGTGAAGGATTTTGATACCAATTTGCATCTAACAGACAAGACTATTTGATTTTCCTTTTTGTATGTTTAAATCTAGGTTTGGAAGTCTGTTTGATGTGGACAAAGTTCAGCAAACCATTCGAATCTGGAACACTTGCATTCAGATAACTGAGAATCCTGGATTACTAACCACCTCTGAATAACAATTCACACAAATAAAATAAGACTTTAGATATCTATCTTCAGGAATCATAAAGTCTGAGACGAAGACAAATTTGTGATTTATATCTATCTCGTTCCTGATCCAAGATTATGAAAACCTCAAAGATCAATAAGAACAAGATCATGATTTAAGAACTATCGGGTAAAAGATAGTCTGACCAAGCTTCACGAATCCCTAAGTAAAGTCTTTAAAGTCGTAACCTAGAATACAGTTCTATAAAGAACCTAGGTTATAAATGACGTCTCTAGCTGAGCAACTAGGACACTGGAGTGCTAGTGATTAAGAAATTATGTTGCAAGGTAGTTTTGAATTCAATCTAAGATAACTTGAGATCCGATGACTTTCTTAGTTTAGATGAAATTCTTATAAGGAATTCATGTAAGCATGAGAAAAGTCCGCCTTGAAATTACATAGAATAATATGCACTATTGTACATGGTTCTCCATAGAATCTAAGTGTCCAATAACACTCAAGACTAACCAATGATGGACAAGAACAAAGTGATTTTTTGAATATAGTTGTCTTCGAAGTGTTTATGATAGTTGTAGCAAAACCGAATATAGTAATATAGAATAGTTCGTAGACTTTGCAAACCTTCCCCCATTTCGCAACTCAGATGTACATGGTTCGCAAACTAGGGTAGGACTTGGGTTGGGTCAACCCACCCAACCCATGCCCAGACCGAACGTTAGGCGGACAAACATTGGTAACTTATATTCAAAACTTTGGGCAAGCTTGGGCGTAAATTTTATAAATTAAATTTGGGTAAGTATGTACACAAATATCTCTATTCCAAGCAACCCACCCAACCCGAAGAACTATAATATAATTATATAAAACTATTTTGTAATTGGCATTATTATTCTATTTAGAGTAATTTTAGTTATTATCTTCAAATCTAATAATGGAAATATAATTATATGTATCTTATTATTATCTATTTTATAATTATATTTATTTCATAAACATAATTTTTTTTATATTACTGTAGACAATCTTCAGTTATTTGGAAATTTAAGACAAACTAGCAATTAAATCTTGTTATTACTAAAATTCGTCATTTCTGTTATGTCTAGTTAAATTTGGGTCAACCTGAGAAAACCGAGGAATATAACTTGGGCAGGCTTTATCAACACCTTCATGGGGTCCACATGTTCAATGGGCAATCTGGGCAAAGGATTCCAAGCTCGGGTCTGCCTCAGCCAAGCCTTCTAACCCAACCCAAGTCCCACCTCTATGACAAACAAGGTTTTCATACCTCTATAGTCTGTGAAATTTAAACTGACTTAGGTTATACATACAAGTATGTTTACCTTGAGCCAAGAAGTTCGATATCTCTCACAATTAAAACTTTGAAACATTCTCAATAGCCATACATAATATTCAATGTCGCTTGGACAATTTCCAAATGATCAACTTGAAACAAAAAACAGTTTGTGGATAATAAATTGTTCTAACTAAGATTGCTAAGGATCTACGAATATTCATTGCTTGAATCATATTACAACAGTTTAACCAAGACGAGATTGAACTCGAAATTTATTCTTTGCAATTTTAAATCTACTAAAATCTCTCATAAGATGGAATAGTAAATATTGTAAGTAAATAGGATAAGTAAGTCTTCACAAGAATTTCTCGCAAATTATGCATATGTAAACTAACCTGGCTTCATTGGGGTATACCTAATAAGACAAAATAGGGTCATTTTGAAGTAAAATAGGTCACCCCTTAACCATATATTTTCAAAATGGCTAAATTGCCCCCACAATGATTAACACTAATTTAATTTAAATGATTAGATAAGTTAAATAAGTTAGATTAGTTAGTTGATTTATATGAGAGGATTTGGAAATAAAGGGAGTAAGAAAGAGTATGAAGTAGTAGAGGAAGTTTTGGGGGGGGAAAGTTAGGGTTTTTGAGAAATTTGTGATATGAGTGAGATGAGTGATTGTAATCCTGATTTTGAAGTGAGCGAGTCTTCTAATTTTTCTCCTACAGATGAGTACTTGTATGATGATCTATAAAATCATGATCGAATGGATTATATGCATGTTCCTCACTTTTATTTTCCTCAAACTTAAGATGGGTATGGAAGTGATGAATGTCTTGAGCCAAACGTAGAATCCAATTAACCAGAAGAATAGAATGGAGCTGCAAGTAATCAGGTAGACAACTTGCATGGTGAAGATTGTGATTTTTTCAAATAATCGATTTCGCTTCTTCTTTTTTTCATTTTTGTTGCCCAGTATCGGCAAGGTCGACGATTGTCGATCATGACGACTATAAAAGTCGACGTGGTATATAATACCAAATGCTCCGACTTTTCATGAGCAGTATTAAGTCGTCATGGTCCAAAATATGAACCATCCCAACTACCGAAATTTTTGCAACACATGATATGTGATTTGAAAATGTTTAAGAAGATATTGTAATGAATATGTCGACCCTTCTGACTTTATTTTGGTCGGCACTCTTGTATTTCTATACCATTCCGGTTGTGGTTTAGTCGGTGTGGTTTTATATATCGACCCTCCCGACTATTGTAGTACATATCAACTAACTTGTGATGTTTTTTAGATTGCATTGGTACCGATGACGGATCAGCCTCAAGCTCACAATGTTAGGGGTCCTGATACTTTCGCACATTATGCTAATGATTTATAATGGAAGTAAAAAGACAACGCGGTCAAGTGGGTTATTGAGAAAGCAAAAGAGAAGATGTGCGTTCTAGTGTAAAACACCCAACATAAATATTCGCGGTTTGAAATGATATGCGAGTGTAGTGGGTCGCCGGACGCAAGTCACAAGAGAAAGGGTTATGTGTATGATAAGAAGACGACTAGGGTGTACAAGACGAAGTCAAAGAAGTGTGGATGCTCATTCAAGATTATTTTTAAGAGGAACAAATAAACCGATATCATGTAGAGGTAGAGTTGATGTTGGTTGGAATAACCATAGATATCCAGAAAGTCTTGTTGGGCACTGCAAAGTTTCCAAGTTGAAACTGCACGAGTTCGAACAAGTAAGAACAAGTTGCGGAATTAAACCAAGCAAGCTCCTTAGTAAGTTCAAGAGGGACGACCCGCGTAACCTTTCTTCATTGTCTACAATTTATGCGTCTAGGGCAACTATCAAAAGAATTAAATGGGATAGAAGAAAGGTAATGGAAGAATCACAATAGTTGGCACACAAATACAACTACACGGTGAGACACCATGAGTCATCGGAGGGGAAGGTGGATCTTATTTTTCTTGCTCATCTCGATATGATTCAATTGGCGTGGTGCTTTTACCAAGTTTTGTTTATGGATTGTACTTATAAGATGAATAGGTACAACATGCCTTTGTTGAACATTATAAGACAAACCTCGGATAAGCAATCATTCATGGTGGCATGGTGTTTTATGGATCGGGAGAAGGATGAGAGCTATATTTGGGCATTGAAAACTTTGAAGCTTCTCTACCACGAAGACGAGACTCCCGGGGTTGTAGTGACCGATAATGAGCAAGCAATAATGAACATCGTGAGGATATTTTTTCCCAACGCATAAAATTTTCTTTGCACATGGCACATACAATGCAATCTTAGAAAGAATTGTAGGAGTCATATCCAAAAGCCAAAGGCAAAGAAAGGTACTAAACGTGAAAAAGAGGAAGATGAACGTCATAGCAAACTAACTAAAGAGGAGCGAGAGAAGGAGAAAGATAAAGAATACGAAGAATGAAAACAAGGTGAGATCAAGTTTGGGTTATTCATGAAAGCGTGGGATAAGTTGGTTTGGGAGAAGGTTGATTTTAGCAACTTCATCTTCATACGGAGCTAGGCGCTCATCTATCCAATAAAAAAACCCATAAAAGGTGCATTTTGAAGCATACGGCTGATATACATCTCCTATTGCAGCTTTCATGAGAAATAAGAATCCCTTACAACCATCAATAGTGCATTTGCTTCCTTCAAAGGGACAATCATTTGCAAAATGACCACTTAATGTACAAAGGCTACAAATATTTTGTTGACTTGCACTTGAAACTTCCATTCTTTATGCAAGGTTGAAGATGAAGTTGATAATGTTTTTGTAATAACAACACACTTAATGTCTTGATTTTGAAAATTTGAAATTTCTAGCCGTTGAACATTCAATGGGTTGTACTTTGTACCTAAAAGGTAATATTTTTTTACTACTAACATTTAAGTCGGCAAGGTCGAGAGTTCAAACCATGCCGACCACATATCCCTGACAGCACTATAACATATAGCCTGGTATGATCGGCAAGGTCGAATTTACAAACCATGCCGACTTAATAAAACTCTAATATTGTCTAAAACTGCATAAAAAAATTAAGTTCTAAAGCAACTGAAACTGAAAATTAACAAGTCTAAAACTACAAACTAATAGTTCAAAACATAATCTAATAGTTCAAACCACAATCTAAGTTTCTAAAGCAAGTGAAACATAATAAAGTTTAAGAATTTCATGGATCCTTCTCATTGTTGTTATCTTCCTCCACATCACTAGCTTTTTCACAAGCATCAGCTTCTGCTTTTCCCTTATCTGGACCTATGTAGTCACCAGCCTCATTGTAATAGGGGTTCACTCCAGAAAAGTCAAATGCCTTGAAAAAAGTTCTTGGATCAAGCTCCTCTTCTTCCTCCCTTGATGATGTGTATTCAACATAGTTGAGGGGATTGCTAGGACTGTTCATAAACCTTAAGAATTCTTCAGGATCATTCTTACCCATCAGAAGTAACTTTCTTACAGGGCAATTCTCTTCAGTTTCATCTTTAGGATCTTCTAAACTGGGATAAATCTTGTCAATAAATTCCAATAGCTCTTCTACATTGTTAACAAGACAAGGTATATCTTCTATTTTTTCCTCGGGGAAACTAAACATTGCACAAATAAAAGATATGAGCATTCTATACATTGAAACATGGTTCTAGTCACCAAGTCGGCAAGGTCGAGAATGTAAACATTGTCGACTAATACTTAGCCGGCAAGGTTGTAACCATATACCAAGCCGACTAACACACAGTCGGTAGGGTCCTATTCAAGAAATATGACGACTGTTAACTCAGGAAATTAAGGTTTTTGTGACATAAAGTCGGAAAGGTACAAGTCTAAGAAAATGACGACTATAATAAAGTCGGCAAGGTTGGTTATTCAATAACATGTCGGCCCTGGTAAATGTTTCACAGTCGCCATGGTTGTTATGAAGAGCTGGCATAATCTTCATGTTACGACCCTGCTGACTAATACTTACATCCTAAGGCCGGCATCCTATTTTTGAAAAAACCATGCCAACCAAAATCCCTGAAAATCATCGTTTTAGATTTCTAATCTAATATAATAATCAAAAACACAAAACAATAATGGGTTTGAGTTTAGAAATCACTTACAACCTTCTTTTCACCGGTGGAGGGTTCTTTTTAACATTATCAAGGATTGGACTTTCGGTTTTACTAGTTCCAACTTTTTCCTTGCCTTTTCCCTATGATTTGGATCTTTTGATATGTTCTGTTGAATTTGTTTTGCTACTTGATCGTTTGGAATCAACCATTTTTCAGGAAAATCAAATTGGATGGTTTACAGAGATTTGTTTCTATGATTTTGATGGAAGATATAGATGAAGAAGAAGAAGAGAAGATTAAAAGAATATTAACAGTTTTTTTAGGTTTTTTATTTTAGGGTTATCTGATTAAGTAATATGGTTAATTAGTGCAGGGGTAATAAAGTAACTTCACTCATTTTTGACCTCTCCTTGGTAAGGGCACTATGTCCATATAAAATTGGGTATACCCCAATCAATCCACGTAAACTAATGAAGTTTATTTTAATATTTGTAATTAAGTTGATATTAAGTATATTTATTTAAACTGTTACATTTAATTATAATCAATCTATTTAGAAATACAATTAATTAAAATTTACAATAACATCTAATTATAATCAATATATTTATAAATACAATTAATTAAAATTTACAACAACATCTTGCCCGAGTAGTATGTGTACTTTTTAACATCCCATACGAGTTATTAAAAACTCGTTAAGAAATGCGTAATGAGCTTTGTAAGCAAAATTTGTTCCTTTCCATATTTACCATTGTTCGCGAGCTCGTAATACAACTTTAGCATCGATTTATATCTTGGTCGATATCGATTTTCAACCTAAACTAAAGGTATGAAATCTACAACTTGTTTTCTTATAGTTCCAAATTGACAGAGAAACTCAACTACATTACGGCTATTCGGATGACCTGTATCAGTGCAATTTTTTTTATAAATCCTTCTATAATAACTCACCCTTACTAAACCATTTTGACCTTGTTTTGCACCCTTAGACGTACAACATTCTACAAAGTTTTTACAAATAGATAAATCCTTATCAACGGTAAACTCTACAGGACTAATACGCGGTGGATCCATTGCCTGGAAATTATGGGTGTAAAAAGTGGAGAAGGTGTGATTTTAAAAGGATAATATTTGAATTTATAGATGATGAGATTATAGTCATTGGAAGAACTAGTTGTTATCGGCTCAGGATAGGCCGATCGTCTCGGATAGAGACGATCATCGTCCCAACCTGAGCTGAGTATCATTCTAGACTTAGCCGGCCGGCTAAGGTAGAGCCACTCGTTTCAAGTTGAACTTAACTTAAGATGGGATGGGAAAATGCTCATATTTGAGCCTTTGCCCATTCCACTGTATTTGCTCTAACTAATAGTAACTGCTAAAGTATTTTGTAACCTTGACTTTGCCTTTAGCAACTTATTGCATTTGTGCTTATTTTTAGCTACATCAATTTTCTCGATATAGGTGGTTGGTTTACACACACTCTCTCAAACCATTCTAATGCTCTTACACAAAGTGCATAAGGATGGTAGCTTTCCATACATAATAAGGCTGATGGAAGCATATCCCTCACACTCAGATCAATATATCATCACCAAGATTTTCTGACATATCAACTTCAACCAAAACTATTGCAAAGAGACCATGGTGACGACTCCCCAATCGCACTAGCAATTTCAATTAACATTTTAGTGGGCCACTATACCAAACAAATCATAGATACGAACCCGTACCTGAGAAACGAACACAAGAGTTCTCTAATTGTTGAAAATTTGAAGAGGAAAAAATCATTTTCCAGATGAGTCTTACTCCGTTGGGTATCATCCAACTTCCTTCGACTTCGCATGGATACTGTCATACTGATGGTATTCAATGAAAATAAAACTTTTGGGTAGTGCAAACCTATCAATTAAACAATATTTGCACTCATTGTAGGATCATAATATCGCAACAGCAACACCCTTGTGAAGCCATCATCAAAAGTACATTGCGAAGCCGTCGCAAATTAACTAAAGAAATGACATAACATATGACGACAGCTTAAACACGAGAAAGATGTGAAGACCTAGCGATATTTAAGAATGTTGCAAACTTAACACTTGATTGCTCGCGAGAATATCGCAATCCAGATCCTAAAATAAAGGACAAATTAGCTTTCATCCACTATGTAATACCCTATAGAAAGAGTTGAATAGGCATAAGGAAGAGGGAGATCAATTTTGGAGTGTAGAGAAAGTTTTGAAGAGAGAGAAAGTCCAAAACAGTGTTGTATTCTTGATTTCATTTCCTTCTTATAATATTTCTGGAATCTATTAATAAAAAGTGTAGTTTTTTATCATAAAGATGTGTTGATTATCATTTGTTCCTTCACTGTAACACAGCCACTTGTATTTGGTCTTACTTTCTTGGCAGTTTTGGCGTAAATTGGAGTTTTTCTGGTAATGTGAAGACAAATCTCTGGGAATGGGGAGTTAAGAAAACAACTACCAGATGGAAGAAAATTTGGAGCTTATTACCTTTTGCTATCTGGTGGACTATTTTGAAGGAGAGAAATAACAGACTTTACAACAATCATGTTAGAACTTCTTCTCAGTTAATAACAACAGTGAAATGTTTGTTGTATTCTTGGGCTGTAAATTCTAATATTTTCTTAGGCATTTCTCTTTCAACAATCATTTGTAATTGGGATGCAGTGATTCACTGATCTCGCTTTTGAGTTTCTTCACAGTTTTTGTGATAGAACTCATCTTTTTAATCTATCTTGCCCTTTTCAGTCAAAAAAGATGTGTTGATTATTATGAATTATTTTGAGGGATATATTGTAGGATTTCCTGCAACTATATATTGGCGCTAGAAACAGGGAGGAATTGAAAGTTAAAAATTGCTGAAAAACAAAATTAAACATTGTTATTGAGACTGTTCAAACAAAGAAGATGATGGAACAAATCAATAAACCAGTTAAGGAAAAGATGAGTAAAATCAATAAACATAACAGAAGGATGGAGTGTAATCTAATCACAAAAACAATGATTAATAAGTTTCATGAAAACATCAAAGGAAGAATACATAAACGAGATTTTGAAGGAAAAAAATTATGACGGTGGAAAAGGTATCACCCTTGAAAGATTGGGAAAAGAAAAAAATTACATTCACAGCAGCATAGGTACCAAGAGAAAACTTGATCCACACATCTCCTTTGGTAATCACAGTAACCACATGGAAAGAAAAGAGAAAATCCACAAAAAAATGGAAGAGTGGGCGGTGAATAGAACTTTGGTGGATACAGGAAGTTCAGTGGATATAATATTTTATCATGCATATAAAGGAATGGGATACAGAGATGAAAAATGACTCATTCAACGAATCATATTCATGGCTTTGGAAAATCTACAAAAAAACCTAAAGGAGAAATAATGATGTGAATTTCTCTAGGAGAAATTGAAACACAAATAACATTGTGTGTGGTGGATATGAAATCGCCATATAACATGCTGCTAGGAAGGACATGGATACACACAATTAAATCTATAGCATCAACATTACATCAATGGATCAAATTTCCTATGCCAAGCGGAATTGTTGAAGTTAGAGGAGATACTGATAGCGCGAAATTATGTTATCAAATTGAAGTAAAGTGTTATGAAGGACGTGCAAAGAAGAGAAAAACCCGCAGAAAAATGGTGAAAGAGGCAAAGAAAGAAGAAGAATTTAAAATTTACATGATCAAAACAGAGGAAGGGAAAGGAATACCTAGCGAAATTTCAGAAGAAGGAAACGAACTTGCGAAGGCAATAAAAGAACCAACACCCATGGGAGAACCTAAAGCCAGTTACACCACGGCAGAACCAACAAAGGAAGTGAATGTTGGAACTAAAGAAGAACCAAAAATGCTAAGAATTGGGACCAAAATGGAGGCAGATGAATAAGAAAAAACTATTAGTCTTTTGTGAGGATATAAAGATATTTTCGCATGGAACATGGATGAGATGCCTGGAATAGATCCGTCTGTGGCATGTCATAAGTTGGATATTAACAAAAGTGAAATACCATTCAAACAAAGAATAAGAAAAATCGCAACAACATATCATCCCCAAATAGAAGATAAATTACAGAAGATGCTTGATGCAGGAATTATAAGGCAAGCTAAATATCCGGAGTGGATATCCAACATGGTTGTAGTCCCAAAGAAAAATAAGGGGATACAAATTTCTATAGACTTTACTGATCTAAATAAAGCATGTCTGAAAGACAGCTTTCCATTACCAGATATTCCACAAATGGTTGAGTCAGCGGCGAGAAATGATAGAATATATTCTCTATATGGATATAAAGGTTATAATCAAATTCCTCTCGCTGAAGAAGATCAAGAGCATACTGTTTTTTTTCGCTCCAAGAGGGTTATACTGTTATACAAAAATGCCATTTGGTCTGCGAATTTCTGGAGCAACATATCAAAGGATGGTGGAGAAGGTGTTCGCAAAGTGGATACACAAAACATTAGAGGTTTTTGTAGATGACATGTTAATAAAAAGTAAAGAAGCTAAAGACCATGTACAAGATCTGAAGAAAATTTTGAACAGATGCGGCACTTTAACATTAAGATAAATCCAGAGAAGTGTATTTTTGGGGTTGCGTCTGGAAAATTTCTAGGCTACATTGTGTCAAAATAAGGAATACAAGTTGATCCAGAGAAAGTGCAAGCAATTCGTGATATGCCAACACCAGCGACGGTAAAGGATATACAGAAGTTAAATGGACTCTTGGCTTCGCTGGGAAGGCTTATTTCGCGATCTTCAGACAAATGTAAACATTTCTTCAACATACTAAAAAAAGGTACAAAATTCAGATGGACAGATGAAT
Source organism: Papaver bracteatum (assembly GCA_023529315.1). Taxonomy (NCBI): domain Eukaryota; kingdom Viridiplantae; phylum Streptophyta; class Magnoliopsida; order Ranunculales; family Papaveraceae; genus Papaver; species Papaver bracteatum. Next base: position 4,309,590 of record JAJJWX010000603.1, read on the forward strand.
GTGAGAAAGGTTTTCAAGGAATAAAAGAACATCTGATGAATATATCTATTTTGAAAAAGGCAGAACCAAGAGAAGAATTATTAATCTATCTTGCGACAACTTTGCATGCATTAAGTGTTGTGCTATTGCGAATTGACGCAGGAGTCGAAAAACCGATTTACTACATCAGCAAAACATTCAATTCCGCAGAGAAAAATTATTCAAAAATTGAAAAACTAATTCTGGCATTAGTTTATGCAGCGTTTAAGCTTCGCATATATTTTCAAGCACACAAAATAAAGGTTATGACAAAGATACCAATTGAATCAGTGATGAAGAATTCAAAAAGGTTAGGCAGGGTGGAGATATGGAATGCACAAGTAGGACATTTCGAAATTAAGTATGAAATATTGTCTTCAGCAAAATCACAAGTTGTCACAGACTTCTTAGCAGAATTTCCTCAAGAAGATGATGAAGCTGTGGAGAAAATGATGGATGTGGAAGAAGAACATGAAAACCCAAGAGATCTGTTGACAGAGACCGATAGATGGGAAATATTGGTAGATGGATCGTCAAATGGGGAAGCTAATGGAGTTGGAATTGTCCTAATTTCGCCAGAAGGAACCAAAATGGCTTTTTCCTTCAGATTGGAATTCGCATCCACTAATAACGAAACAGAATATGAAGCTATGGTACATGCCTTAAAATTCGCAATAGAAATGAAGTTGGAGAATATGAGAATCACCAGTGATTCGCAGTTAGTTATTCGCCAAATAAAAAGAGAGTACACTACAAATGAACCATCCTTGAAGAAATACAGAAAACTTGTTGAAGAATTGTCAGCGAAAATCCCAAAAATAAAGTGAAGGCACATATCAAGGAAAGACAATAGACTTGCAGATGCCTGTTCTTTCATTTCAAGCATGATGACAGATCCAGCTGAGAGATGCATAAAGATACATACACTTCAATTACCATCAGTAAACAAAGAAGAAGAGGAAGAAGTAGACGTAATGATAATAGAAGGTGTAGAAGAAGAACATATGCCTAATATCGAAGATTGGAGAGTAGAACTTCATGCATACTTGGCAAAAGGAGAAACCCCAAGGAATAGATTGGAGGCGCACAAGTTAAAAAGCCGTGCGAAAAATTATAAACTAAGAGATGGCGTATTGTATCGAAGATCCTTTAATGGACCATCACTCAGATGTCTAACACGAAAAGAAGGAGAAGAGATATTGAAGATGTTACATAGTGGGGATGCTGGAAATCATAGTGGAGGAAGATCGTTGGCATACAAAACAAAAATGCAAGGTTATTATTGGCCATATATTCATGAAGACGCGAAGCAAATATCAAGGCGTTACGAAGATTGTCAGCAACACGGAAAGAAAATACATGCACCTGGAGCACCATTATCATCTTCAACAAGTGTATGGCCCTTTGGAAAGTGGGATTTAGACATTGTGGGACCGTTTTTACCAGGATCTGGACAAAGAATATATTCAATTGTCGCTACAGATTATTTCACAAAATGTGCAGAAGTAAAGGCAGTACAACATATTCGCGACAAAGACATTTTTACATTCATATTTTAAAATATCATTTGCATATTTGGAGTTCCTGCACAATTGGTATCTGACAATGGGAAACAAATTGAAGGGAAGAACATAGAAATGTTACTCAATGCATTCAAGATAAAGTGTGGAAAATCCACCCCTCTATATCCACAGGCCAATGGTGAAGCTGAAGTAACAAATAAGATAATCGCATACATATTGAAGAAGAAATTAGAAGGACATAATAGAGCATGGTGCGAACAGGTACATAATGCAGTGACAGTATGGGCTTACAACACAACTAGGCGAGAAGCTACTGGAATGTCACCTTTTTGTTTAACATATGGAGTTAAACTGTGCTACCAACAGAAGTTATTATTCCCACAACAAAGAGAGAGGCATGGGAGAAAAATCTTAGTACGGGTATGATTTTAACCAAGCTTGATGAATTAGAAGAAAAGAGAGAAAGAGAATTACAGCATATGGAAAATTACCAGCGAAGATTAGCCCGGGAGTATAATAAACGTGTCAAAAGCGTGAATTTCAACCAGGTGATTTAGTGCTGTGAGAAACACCAATATATCATCGAGAAAATGTGATGGGCCTTATATTATTAAAGAGATAGTTGGAACAGGGGCATATAAGTTGATGGACCATGAGGGTAGAGATGTGGGTCAGAGACTTGGTAGACCATGGAACAGATTATACCTAAAGAGATATTACCCATAAGAAATTTTGGGAGAGATTAGATTGTGAAATAATGTATGACTGAAAGAGAAGATGCGAGATTACAAATATTAAAAAGCAGAATGAAAATATGCGAAAACTTCGCAAAGATCATTGACATAATAGAAAGGGGCGAACTTACTATGGCGTACACCCTAGTTCGCGAAATCAAAATTTCGCAATGTAAGACCTAAAGTACGTCATAAAAGGGGTACCTGTTGCATGGCTCAGCGAAAAGGTTACACCGCCCCTAGAACCTGAGTCATGGAGATTTGGGGTCAATAAAGCCCATCCAGGAGAAGTACCTTGGATTTTCAACCTAAGCTTGTGACTTAGGTTGGACGAATGAGGGTCTATTCTAAGGAGTGCAGAATATGATCAAGGCGCCGAGGTACACTGTTGAGCTAAGAGTGTCTGAGGCGTCTGGAACGTACCTGGCCATTCTTGGAAAGTCTTGACTATGATGCACTCGGCCTGAAGAAAACCCCACTTAGGGTGCAGTCTCGTAACCATAAGCCATATAGGCAAAAGGGATAATAATCTATGAAAACAACTGGTTGTTGTTAAGAACGGATGGGAGGAGCCAGCCTTGTATGGTAGAGGTACGTCTCCTTGAAGGGGCAATCAGGGGGAAGATAAGGGCGGCACCCTCCATTAGGGAGCTGATAAGTGTCTTAAGACGCAAATGTCATGAGGCTTTTTACTCACGGGAGTATCAAGGCTTGTCATATTTTTGCGACAATACTGAAGAGGCAATAATACAAGAGATAAAGATAAGACGAGGTCAATGGGTCATTACATGAAAGTGTAAGGATGACCTGCGATTTCTTCGTAAGATGGCAATGTCGCGGGGCTTTATTTTCGCAATAATATTTAGGGCTATCATATTGTCGCAACAAAAATGACAAAAGAGAAAAGTTAAGACAAGATCAATGGGTTTCTGCATGAAAGTGCAAAAATGTCCTGCGATCTTGTCCCAATGACAAGAGGTGGAAGAATAAGACCTTTAACTAGGAAGGCAAAATAAGACCACATGACAAAACAGAAAAAATTTAGACATTAACTATTCTTTACGCAGGAAAAATGTGTTCACCACAAGAAAGATAATGATAGGCAAGTATGGGAATTAATAAACAAGATGTCATTATCTTTCTCGCGAGCATGCGAAATACTAAAAGAGTAAATGAACCTCAAAGTTGGCTGAAGTACATCATTCGCAAGAAGAGACGAAGAAGAAATAATTCAAGAAAATAAAACTAAATCTCAGACTTCAGTGTTAGCTTCGCCAGAAGGGGATGATGGACGTTCTTCGCCAGCTTTATCATTCTACTCTAGCTTCTTCTTTATTTGGGATATTACCAACAGTTGGCTCATTTATTCTAGATTCTTCTTCATTTGGGTCATCAACAACAGTTGTTTCCTTGAGTGGGATTTCTTCCTCATTCGCAAATTCTTCTTGATAAATAGACACCTCACCACTTTCATAATCAAAGTCGCTATCAGAAGCACGAGGAACTTCATCTTCACCTACTTATATAGGCTTGATTGATACAGGAGGAAGAGATTTAGACAGCAAGATATCATTCACAAGAACTTCAGCTTGGAGATGATCTTGGCGAAGGAGTAATTTTTCACGGTTTTTACTTTCCATATTTTTGAAGTAAATAAGATAATCAAATCTTCTTTCTGCCCGGTCGCGAGAACGAGCAAGATGAGAAGCTAATAATGCATTTTCCTTGCGAATTTTGGCAAGCTTAGACTCCAAAACAGAAATGGAGGAGTGAAGATTTTTCCCAGATTCTGCGAAAAGGAATAACACAAAAAAAAATATATATATATATATATTCAAGCGAAAATTTCGCAAGGAAGATATCACAAAAAGACTTAACAGATATAAAAGATGGTTGAGGCAGTTAAATTTTTATGACTACCTTCCTTTTGCAAAACAAGATATTGAGTTAGAGCCAAACAACTATCTTCCCAGCGGTCCATTGCATCGTCAAATTTATCTCAAACTAAACCTTTCAATCGAGATTGAAAATTATTTTCTTTAGAAATAAGTGAGGCGTTTTCCTTTGCAGGAGAAGTATATGATTCTTCTAGTTTGGAGTATTGGTATTTGAGTTGACTTGCCTTTACACTTAAGGCTATTCTACCCCGGATAAGTTCATCCCTCTCAGCAGCAGATGGTTCTGTTATTTCTTTAAGTTTACTTCTCAAAGAGCAAAGATACAGTTCTTGATCATTACATACTTTTTGACAAATGTTATGTTGCTGCGAAGAGATCTCCACCTTATTTAAAAGAACTCGTTTCTCTTGAGATGAGGTCTTATTCTCATCTGATAAAGTTTTCATCTCCAAGTTAGCTTTAGTTAAATAATAATAGAGGCGAAATATTTCACTACTTAATAAGTTTTGCTTCTGAACTAATTGAGTATTCTCTTTGGTAAGATTATTTATTTGATCGACAGAATATGTATGAAGGTTATCTAATTGGTTATATTGATCCATCCAAATATATCTGTCCACACGGGCTTCTTCAGCGATGGATTCAAATTGATATCTCTCCATTATTTGTTTCTGGTTTAAAACTTAAAGGCGAATAAAGGATTTTAAGAAAATTGAATACGGAAAGAATAAATTTATTGAAAAAGATAAGTTAAGGGCAAAGATAAGAAGGTTGTACCCTTTTAATTCCTCATTCTTCCTGCGAAGATTTTCACGGCCTAGCGAAATTTTTTGAAGCTTTTGATTTTCAAGACGAAGAGTGTTACATTCTAAGGTCTTGGCCTGAAGACTTTCCTTCAAGGCTACAATCTCTAAAGACGTTTGCGAAACCATCCTATCAGAACCAAAATATTTACTCAAAATTTCGCAGACGCCAAACTTGACAGGATCAACGGAGGATTTCTTGACATCATCCAAAATATCTGATAAAACCTTGAAGGAAATATATATTCCATCCATAGTTTCTTTTGTAAAGGGGAGAGACTCAGACGAGGAAGTGGTGATAACAGAAAGTTGGTGATCATCATTATTAGCTAAAAAGGTGTCATTTGATGGTGAAGTTTGAGGAAGATTAATGATTAGGGTTGAGATGGAATTAGGTCGAGAGGTATTGGCCACATGAGAAGAAAAAATTTCATTCGCGTCAGGTTTAGTAAAAGGAATTTCATCCACAGAAAGATCAGTTGAAGGGGTGGAATTTGTTGCGATATTTTCGCAGATAGGAAGTAGAGATTCAGTTTGCAAAGGTATTAAAGGAGAAGTTAAAGGAGTAAATGTGGGAAATGGAGCAGAAGTTTCAACAGTCTTAAAATGGCGAGAATTCTTTGGGGGTTTATTAGCATCTCCATCACCCTGCGAATCACAATCCAGATAAGAAACAGAGGAAACAATATCGTTATTAAAAGAATAGTGTTTCTTACTACCTTGCGATTCTCAGACTTTCTTTTGCTTACAGCGATTTTGGGATGCGAATCTTTGGGAACATTAGGATTTTGAATTGAGAATCTGGTATTAGAGGTGCTTTTGCTGAAACAGAAACAGTATGGGAATTAAATAAAGACGAACAAAATCAAATAAGATAATTTCAGTAGGAGAAATCGGCTTCAACAAACCATAAGAAGAGAAAGAAAATTAACCTTGATGATCCCATGAAGACAGTAACAGAAAGATGAATCTGTGAAAAAGCTAAGGAGAAAGAGTTGCAGACGATGAAGATTTACAGAGAACGTGGAGATGAACAAGACGAAGTAAAAGAAAGAAAATCATCTCTCTAACTAGATCTCTCCTTAAATAGATAAAAAAAATAATGACCGGATACATCAAACGTGCCGGTGAACAAAGGACTATTTAACACGTGTAGGCGGTTATACTTAATTCATGGAGTCTTGTCGGTAGAATAATATGAAGGGATAAACAGCTGCGGCATTACGAAGTACAATTTCTCATGACATTCTCCCATTCGTAGAGATGACATGAGAAGAGGCAAGATGTAGGATCAGAATATCGCAACAGCAACACCCTTGCGAAGCCATCATCAAAAGTACATTGCGAAGCCGTCGCAAATTAACTACAGAAATGACATAACAGATGACGACATCTTAAACACGAGAAAGATGTGAAGACCTAGCGATATTTAAGAATGTTGCGAACTTAACACTTGATTGCTCACGAGAATATCGCAAGCCAGATCCTAAAATAAAGGACAGATTAGCTGTCATCCACTATGTAATACCCTATATAAAGAGTTGAATGGGCATAAGGAAGAGGGAGATCAATTTTGGAGTGTAGAGAAAGTTTTGAAGAGAGAGAAAGTCCAAAACATTGTTGTATTCTTGATTTCATTTCCTTCTTGTAACATTTCTGGAATCTGTTAATAAAAATTGTAGTTTTTGATCATAAAGATGTGTTGATTATTATGAATTCTTGTGAGGGATGTATTGTAGGATTTCCTGCAACTACACTCATCACTATGTTCTTGGTATTCATCTTCAGATACTCTAATGGAGATATGATCTCCTTTAATACAGGGTTTCAACATTTGAGGGAGACAAAAAAATTGATTTTGTCGCAACCACATGGCCATTGTTGGCTTTATTTGGTTAACAACGACTTCATGTTGAGACAAAGAAGGCACCCACGAGAACCTAAAGCCTAGGGGCTCCAAAATTGCCCCAGAAAATCTCCTGACCTCTTTTTCTCGATGCCCTCATTATGTACAAGAACAAGATGGCCTTTGGCAATGCAATATAGATGAGTATTTTTTTCAACCTTAGGCATATTCATATGCACATGCCAAAAAAAAAAATTTGCTTGGAATACCAGGTGGCATGGCAAACGAGTTGCGCCACTATGGAAAGCCACTGAGCGACAGAGTTTCTAGCGAACGTTATTGACAATATCTCCAGTGACAAAGTCTTTATCGCCAGCGCTGCCATGAATATCACTTGATATCAACTGTAGCGCTAGCGTTATAATCAATATCGCCAGCGTTTGACTTTTTAACGCCTATAAATATCGCACTCTGTATACCCAAATTCCCCCCGCCTCAAACTCATCAGCATTTCAACCATTTTAGCAAACTCCACCAGCATATCAACAACACGCATTTCAAGATTTGTATCCTGTTCCTCTGCACCCTGGACCCATTGATTATCAAGGTTATGGTGATTCTGATGAGACTCAACCATCAAGTGAGTCTCAAACCGGCTCGCTAACTGATATGTTGAACAACACTCTTGATCCAGAAAATGCAGGCAATTGGGTTTTTAGTTAGGAAAGAAATGAGTAATTTATTTATGGACGTAATTTAGTTTAAATATTTCAAATGTAATCTTTTTATTTTAATTAATGGAAACTCTTTTATATTAATATTCAAACAAAAACTAGTTTTACGTTTCATTAAAAATTAACCTTAATTGCATAACACAATATTTAAAAACTGAACCCATGCACGTGAACCTTATAGAGTTCATAACATTCGTCGTGACTAAACCATTTTCTAACATTCGTCGTGACTAAACCATCTTCTGTTGTCTTCAAAAAATTTGGTATGAGCTCTAATGTTTAGTTCTTCAGTTGAGCTCTAATTTTATCATCCACATAATTTCCTGATACTTTCTCACATCGTTATTGATGAAACAATAACGATTTTGAAGATACTCATTTGTTCTGCTTGAATTTACGTAATTTAACGTCATAAACCTTTGAAACACAGTGTCTCATAAGTTAAAAGTCTCTAAACTGAAATCTCTATCACTTGCAACTGAAATCCAACATCGAAATAGAGAAATATCTTCTTCTCGAGTGAAATCCACTTCGATTATGCAAGCACTATGCATACTGAAATGAATTTGAAGTTAGGATAGTGTGAGTTGAAATGGGTATTTATAGGGAGAATAGTAGTCGTTGGATGAGGATTGATGAGCGATGATTAGAACAGCGAGCGACATACTGACTAGCGATGGCGCTGGAATGACCAGCGAGAGATATTTAGATCATCTAGCGACTGAAACTCTATCGCTCGTTGGAAAGCATGTCGTGTATGCCTTTATAATTGACATATAGACATATAAGTTTGGCACTTTGGCATACCCATAGTGGGTGCATATACGGCAAAATTTGATGTTTGCCATATGCATAGGAATAAGCGTTATGCTTCAATTTTGAACTTAAATCTAAATACATGATGGATGAAGTTGGTAGACCTGTGGAATATCTATAAACCTGAGAGTTTACTACTCCCTCCGTTCCTAAATAATATGCTGGTTTCTATAAATAGATTTTTTAAAAAAATAGGTTGGTTTCGTAATTGGGAAAGACAAATGTTATTATAATTTTCTGGGACCAATTTTCTCTTAACTTCTTTTGATGACAAGTGTTATGTGGACCATTTCATTTTACTTCTTTTGCTAACAAGTGTCTTGGGGACCATTTCACTTCACTTCTTTTATTGACAAGTGTCACGAGGACCACTTTCAATGATCAATTCTCTTAATTTTCTTAATTTTCTCTAAAAATAAAACCAGCATATTAATTAGAAATGGAGTACATATTATATCACGATCAACAACCCAAATTAAAATAACTACTCATTGTTTCTATATGCAAAATAAGAAACGAAATCTGCTGCTTGTAGAAAGAAGTCTGCCGACTCATGTAATACCAATTCAGTTTTTGTTGTTTAATCCTCATTAGTTTTATCAATAAAATGACTCAGTTTTGTTGTTTAATTTCTCATTAGTTTTATCAACAAACCGCAAGTCAACAAATCAACAGGAATCTTTGTTTCAGTACACTTCTAATTCTCCCCCATCAGGCATCCTGTATTACATAAAATATACTACCTCTTTAGTGTGCAAAACAATGACCTATGCAGATTCACTTGCACATCTTTATACGCTGTGCTTATATATTAATATTACAATTTGGAGTACAAAATTCGTACAGAATCCTGATACGACTAAAGCTACAATAAGAATATCAAAAATAAATACTAACTTACAACAAATGGCTAAGGAGCACAATTACCTGGTCCTTGAAGCAAGTTGATTCCCATTTCTAGACAAATGAAGTCTGCATCAATCCATTTAGGTCACAAATAGCTTTAGGTGATCTACTCGTCACTGGATGTGCTGTTACTGCTAGCAACCCAATACTGTTTCACGGCAACAAGAATCTTCTCGGGGACAAGTGGTCCATCCTCATGATCTACCATTTTGGTGTTCCATCTCATGCCCCTGACTATTCTCCTCACCTTGTTTAGAACTTCGACTTCATCTCGGATAATTACTACCCCTTCAGGACGCAAAATTCGGTCCATCTCTAAGAGAATGTCTCCGGCTTTGCACCTGTATATAGCCAGCTTATATGGTCAGGACACATAAAAGAATCCCACAGTATATTACAGTCACAATGCTGAATTTCTGTAGGCTACCATGTATCTGCATCAAGGCATGATAACATGGGGCTCTTAGTATCACAAGATTATATATGCATTCCCCCAATTGCATAGAGTAGAAGCTTACCTATTCAGGTACAAGCTGAACACACCATTAGCATGAATAAGGTCGTATGTTCGTGGGTAAGTTGAGAAAGCTTCGCACCTGAAACAGTATTAAACATATTACTTCCAAGATGCCAATAAACGGAGAATCTCAATTATCAAAATAACCATAACCTTTGAGAGAGAAAAGGAAGAAAAAAAAACTAGTTTCGTATGACCTAATTTTACAAAAGAAAAACATGCTCTTTTGATAGATTCCTTGAACATGCATATGTTGGCAATCATGGAAGATCGTGTTAGCACTACAAATAAAGGCCTCAAATAACATATGCAAACTGATTCTCGTATTGTAATCTAGAGTATTTCTCACGAAAGGCATAACGAATAAATCGCTAGGAAATTTATGCCTGCTATATAAGATTCACAAAGGACGTACCAGTCATGATATATCCCGATTAAACCTCTCTCATAAACAACACCTAGTGTGTTCTCTTCAGCAACGGTGGGCACAACATTCATCACCCATGACTTTGGTGATTCAAGTGCTGCTGCAAAACCTCCAAGGCCAGCATTCATATCCATAATGTTTCGGTATCTTTCGGAGCCAATTAACTTATTAATCCTTTTGTAGGTATTAACATGCTTTTTCCAAAGTCTGTTGTCCTCTTGATAAGATTCCTCTGTGACCCCTGGAACAGATCCTTGGGATATTCTGGGAGGAACTGCCAAAAGCCTAGCAGGAAACTTCTTCAATTTTCCCCCAGCTACTTCATTTGGACTTGAAATCTCCGGGTATGGAGTTACGCAAGTCTTCATACTCTTGTACCTGTAATATAAGTTGCAGTCAAGTATAAGACAGCAAACATCAAGGAGAAATCGAGACGGTATACAATATTTTGAATAATTAAACATCAAACAAATGGGCAGTAAGATTACACCCATGAACGAGTTGCCGTAACTTTGTGCATGATACTTACACTAAACCTACCAATTCGATGAATATGCGATACAAAGTCAATCAAAATCTTCCAAACTTAAATGTAAAACAACTCACCAGACGTCATCAAAATCAGTAGCATCACAGAAATCAGCAGACCTCTTGCTACAAGCAGCAGAGTTCGTTTTCTTCCTCCAGATGGCAATATCACCTTTTTCATACTTCTTCTCCCAGCAGAGACTTTCAGCCAACTCTTCAAGGTTTCTTTGTTCTTCTGCAAGTTCTTCCTTTGACCTCTTCCAGGTTTGGTAGTAAGTTCTCCAATTTATGGGAGGGCCGGACAGGATCCAGAACCCACCAGGTCTGAGAACACGATCGACTTCCATTAGATATTTTCCATCTGTATAAAAAAAAAGATTGAACAAATAACTTAATCCCATCAGTTACTTCTAAGGTTTTACTCTGAGTAGAATACCAATAAAAACACATACTCTAGTAATTATTTTCATCTGTTCTACTCCGAATATTTTCTTCGTATAAGACAAGAAGAGAAGAGATATAATTCCTAAGATCTTAGTTTCTACCTACATCTATAGATCTAGCAAGCAAATATTAACCACTCCTACTCATACCATCCAGTATCAACCAAAAATTATGAAAAATCAGAAGTTGCTACAGTTCCATCTTCCAAGTGAACCGAATCTTATTCTTACCATTCAATGTCCATGGAATTAAACATCGAGAGCACTGAGCCATGTCGAAAGCTCTTGATGGGTATGGAAGATTTTTAGATCCAAGCACACCAATAACAGCAGGCACTCCTCGTTCCAATGCAAATTGTACCTGTGCTTCATGATTATCTCTTGGTGCAAATGACATTGCCAACACATTTCTCTTCAAAAGGTAAGCACCCCAACTCGCAACCTGTGTCACGCTTGGTGTGGTTAGTTTAGAAAAAACATTGAGACGTTTGGAGTGAGAGTCCTACAAAATTTCTATGCTTTAAGCTGTCACATGAAACAAAATCTACTTGATCTCCATTTAGTAAATCACAGAAAAAAAGTATGAAATAAGAGTCATTGACATACTCCACAACCAGTGTCCAGAGCAGTTCTGACTGTGCCATCTGCAATTGGAATAACTGATGCAAGTTCGTCAATATATGCATCGGCTCCTTGAGGAAACATTGTACCTCCACCTGGAAATTTGAACACATCGCCCTTATACTCGACCCAGTGCTGGACAGCCTTCTCAACTGCAAGATGCTTGTACGGAACATTCGCATAGTGAGCATAGTCACGACTCTTTGGCCAAGCAAACGGGGTTGTGTACCCTTTAGGTGCTGGAATAAGACATTTCATTTTTTCGTCATCTCGGGGGCAATGTCTCTCTCTGTATATCATATCTTCTCTTGGGAACTTCATAGCACGTTCTTGTTCCTGGCAAGGTGTATAATCCTTGAACTCAACACCACATGGTTTATAGACTTTAATTTTTGGTTCTGAAGGTTTAATTGGCTCAGTATCCACGTCATTGTGATGGGTTTCAAAATTCAAGTTTGATAAGATACTGCAATCTGTTTGCTTGGTGATGTCCAACGCTATGCTATCCCCCTTTCCAAAACCACTCTTTTGCCAAGCCCCGAGTATGTAGAAGAAACAACAGAGACCAATCACAATAAAAATCGATAATGAGCTCCGAGTTCTATTCCCAGGAGGGTTCGATTTAGACCCCATAATATCCTTTGGTTACTTCACGGCTGTGAGCTGTAAAAAAAAGGATCAAAATGAGAAGGAAATTATTTTCACAGTTAGACATATATGCATACACATAATGTACACATAGACACAAACAAATAACAAATGAGAGGCAATAAATGCAAAAGCAGGTGACGATAACAAAATTCCATTCTTTATGTACAAGATAATTTGAAATAATTTGGATATGGAAGAGATTGGAGTCGGGCCAAGGAACCAAACCCCAACTCACATCACTAGAGTTCTCTAGTGTTGAAGATCCAATTAGACATAGATCAAGTTTTCACATATAGATTGACGTAATTCAAAACTTATAAAATATCGCATATTTGGTCACATAAAAGTTGAGGGTTATGAAACACTATTTTCCTCTAATTCGCATCTAAAACTAAAGGTGCTTAATCTAAGTAAAGCTAAAGTAGTACTTTAGTAATTCTACAATATTGGAAACTCAACTTAGAATAAGCTTAAAGCTTAGCCATATGGCATCAGTAATAAAGTTAAGCAGATCCATCAATTACAGAATCTGAACTAAAACTAGCTTCTAGATCAACTTTTTCTTGAATCAACCAAAAAAACCCATAATTTTGTTACTAGGCTCAACACATTAGAGCTTCGAGTTTCCAGTACAACCACAGTTTACTTGAAAAATCACAAGTGGATCATTTACTTGGCTCAGTAAACTAGCAACAAACAAAATATTTTCTGAGATCCTAAGAAAATACACACAATTTATGGAGATCTACAAGAAGAAAGTTTGAAGTATGAATCTAAGAAAAAATAGTAAAGCTACAAATATCGATCTACTCAGATTTCAGCTCACCTGATTGTGTACGAGTTGAACAAGTCCTCTTCTTTTTTGCTTTGAACTGGAATTGAAGAGGTCTTCACTATTTCTTGAATTCAAGATCAGTAAAGAATCAAGATCTCGATCTTGCCAATTGGGAGACAAAGACTGAGTATGTGACTGTGAGCTTAAAAGGAAGAAGAGGAGGAGGAGGGTTGAACTTTTTATATAGTTTATATCCTTCCATGGTAAAAAAGAGGAAAAGTTAAGGAAAGAAAAGATGAAGTGAGAAAAGAAAAAAAGGGAGGGAGGAGAGAACGGAGATTTAGGTAAAATCAGATTCCAGAAACAGTTCGCTGTCGTTCAAGAGGAGGGAAGCTTTCTTACACGCCGTAAATAGTAGAATTTGACGGGAATCGCCGCCACCTGTTCTTTTTATTCTGGCGGTATTAAATTCACAAGTAGAGAGCACTAAATTCACAAGTAGAGAGCACGTGAGTTGTACGTCCGTAAACTCTAATTTTTCAGACACTTGCCTTTCATTTTTGCATAAATAGGACGCTACAACATAATGCATCATAGCACCCGTAAAACAAACATATTTTTTTCTTTCTCATTCAGAAGTTAATAATCCAGCAATAAGATCACGTAAGTTGAGACATCAGGATAAACGACGTTTATGGTACTCGTTCCAGCACCGACCCATTATAGTTGAACCACAGCTGCATCGACTCAACTGATTTCCAGGCCCCTAACATCTGATGAACATTCGACAAACCCATTCCTTACTAATAATACTTTGTCGATTAACCCTACACCAAACATACAATTAAATCCAAGAACCATACACAGTAATTAACCAAGTATACACAACACATTCCAAAATCTATACATAGACACACAAATCTAAAGACAGCGCAGAGTGAGAATGAAACTAAAATTTGTTGTAAACTTAAACTGGGAGTGGAACTGTGGAAGGCATCTATATCAATCTACTATTCACTTTATGAGTAATCTCTTTATGAGGCGAACTGTTTCAGCAAGCATTTGATTAACCTTTCATTATTAGATTTTACATGTTCTAGGGTACTTAACCATAGACACATAGGTAGTAATACTGTTGTTTGCCTGCTTACGATGTTACCTATTGAGGGACCTAAAAAAACCCACTTCTATTTCCCCATACAATGAACAAAATTCGTCAAAACAATGGAAACCCTATATTGATTCGTTCAAGAACATCAGCAATTGAAGCTAAAGGTCGTCGTTACAAATGGGAAGCGGACTATCAATCTCAATGACCTAAATTTTGTATACATAATTAACAAATTAAACTAAACTGAACTATGCCCGTTACAATGTACAAAAAATAAAAAACGAAGCAATGCAAATTTTTCCACATCGAACACTAATCTGATGAATTAATGAGATGAAATTGTATCTCGATTTGGGTGGTGTTCAAAATATTCAATTGATTTGCGGCTGCCCTGGAATAACGTTGGGGAGAAAATAAAATCAATTGAAATTCGATTTGGGGGAGAAGATGAAATCAAATTCAAGTTGAACTAATGAGTAACACTGTTGAGATGTGCTTTTGTTGATTTGGGGGAGAAGATGGATGAAATCGAAAGAGGAGATGACGATGGAAGAGAAAGAACATAAACAATTTGTTTCTGTGTGTAGATCAGATGCGCTTTTGCATAGTTTTGTTTCGACGGTTGAGGGTCGAGATGAAGATAATCCAACGGTAGATGTTAAAACTACATTGGTTGAAAACGTTTGGTGTACGAAACATTCGGCGGTACACGAAAAAATCGTGTGGGAGGCGAAAAAACCTTAGCGTTTTTCAGTTTGGTTGTTAGCATTAAAAGAGGGGGAGATTTTACATATCTTCTTTTTCTTTTTTCCCCTACAGGAAGGCGTCATCTACTAAGTTTTGAAAAATGTCAATCCGGCAAAGTTACTCGGTCAAGTTTGTATGGTTGGACCAATCATTAGTGAATCATATGTCCAAGCATATTCGGGTGTTCCATATTTAGATACCAAAAGTAGAAACGTTTTTTGCCTTTTTTCCGGAAACAAAAGTTAATCTCAAAAGCAGAAATAAAAGTATTTTGCTTCACAAAAAGTTAACTTATTTTACTTCTAGAAGTTATTTGAAATTTTGGAACACGAATGACAATGACACGTTCTGTGATTAGTTTAAACTTAAAAATTCTGGACTCAATGACACGTTCTGTGATTAGTTCATCTCACCTCTTAGTTAATTTGTCTTGCTGAATAGGTCATCTGGACCAACATTGGCTAGTTGTGGCACATCTGTATCACTCACTATCCAAAGCTTGGCTTTTCGCTACATCTGCCATAGTACTTGGTTTTGGCTATGACAAATGCTATAATGTAGCATTGCTCGCTATAATGTGGCCAAAGCCAAGAAAACTGGCACACCATAATGCTTGCTAATTAGAAAATAAAGTTACTATGTACTTCTCCGTCAATGGCATAAAGGTTTGCCATGGAAGTCATACAGATAAATTTTAAATGTGACCACCACTATGGGTATTACCAATTATAAGGGTATTTCTGTGCGGGGCTAAGGTTTGTTGCCGGAGATAATGTATATAAATTATGTTTCATTTTTGTGCGGTTTTAAGGTTTGTCGTCAGAAAAAATGTATGTAAATTCTAATTTATCTCCTTTGAAAATGAATTTTAACTCATCTCCGGACGGTGTTAAGGTTCGTTGTCAAGATTTGTTGCCAGAAGAAATGTGAATATATTCAAATTCATATCTATGCAACTAAATTTCAATTCATCTTTGTACGTTATTAAGCAGAATGTTTAGCAACTGTGGACATCTTCTCACCACCCGAGTGCATTTTTCCTTGATAATTGTTATAGGGAAAGCCAAAAACTCTATGGGGAAAGCTGACTTTTGGTCTTTGATGATTGACTTTTGACTATGTGGGCGTAAAGATATAAGCTTACAACCATTCGTATCGATTAGCCACTGTCTTCGACCTTTTTCTTCTCATCACGTCACGTTCTACCAAGAACATTTACATCATCACATATTTATCTCTCGATCTCATAGAAAATACAATATCTAAATCTTCCATATACTGATATGCAATTCATAGTTTTTGGCATTCCATCCAAATCAATTAATAATAATTCATTCTTCCCCTCTGCAAACTAAAACTCGTTTAGGAGATTAAACATCAACATAAACAGGATTTAAGCATAAACATAAACAGGATGATGATCAATACTAATAGTAGTAAAAATATCCAACATGTTATCAACGAATAGGTTTGTCAAATTATTGACTTTGTTTGAATAGGTTTTAAAAATAACAACGAAATTCTACCTTGATATATCATGTACATGTGGGGTGGGTCAAGTGTTCGAAGAAACTCCTAATGAAGAAAATGGGAATCTTTTTAGAGATTTTTTTTTTAAATATTTGGTTTACTAATCCTAAGCCATTAACTATTCAGGGACCAAGGAAAGAAGGGAACAACTACCGGATATTTCATTGTAGATCAAATGATTTGTGGGTCGGCGATCAAATCAAGATTTACTAGGAAATATTTATTCTATCATGCAATTGTGGTTTGATATCCTACTAAGTACTTGTATCCACTCACTGTTGGTTGGTCATGGGAAAATAATGAACTATTAATTGGGGGATATGAATTACTTCCCCCAACCATTTGTGGCTGATAAGGGGTGTCTTTTGGGTGCGAAAATACCAGAATATCCCTTCATTAATTAAAAAACATTATGAAATTATTGTAATGCCCTTTCCCTAAAACAATAAAATCTAAATACCAAATTCATATATCCCCCAATTGATTTTGTACCGGCATAGGGTTAGGTTTAGAAAAAAAAAAAACATCGTCTTCCTCATCGTTCATTCTTCATCGACGATTAATCGTTGAATCAAAAATTTCTTCGTTGACTAACCTACCATAACAATGCCTCCACGAAAGAAATCAAAAGAAAAACGGAACACTAAATCGATTGCTCAACAAACACATGAGCAACGAATCGAGAACATTGCTCAAGAACTAGAAGAGGAAGAAGCATCCAACTCGGATGATCAACCAATCATGGCTTCTCTGAGAAGGTAAGTGTTTTTTTAGCTCATTTATGATTGTTTTAATCGATTTTTAGCCATGGGTTTAGGTTAGAATCGCCAAAATTGGTGAAACCGTGGAGTTGCAGAGAAAATAGGCATTCAATCTTAGTTTGAACACCATGCGGTTTAACTTCCCGAACTCTGAAATATCAATACCGGCATACGATAGTAGTTGAACACCAAACCGGCTTGAGTTCTGAAAATTAGATTTTAGGACCGGCATTCGAATTGGGTTGAAGGCTATTCCGGTAGTCAACTTAAAACACACGGGAATTTTTTATTTTTTTTACCGGCATTATTTCTAGGTTTCGTCATTGCCGGTTTTGAAATACCGGCATCAGGTAGTTCAATTCGTGTATGCCGGTTTACAAACTGTGATGACTTTTCTTATGTTTGTTTCGTTTGTTTATGTTATAGGTCAAAAGCCAAAGTATCGAGGAAAAATAAAGGTCATATTCTCACTAAAAAAGGAGAAAGGACGGTCTTGATACTCCCCAGTCCCTGCCTCCCCGGGGGATAGATGCGGGTCGCAAGAAGCGTTTGGGGTTTCAAACAAGATGGTTAGATTGGGAGAGTGGTGGTGAACGTAATGCAGTTAGAATCCGTGAAGGTACATTTGTGAACGATGAGAATGATGAAGGGGACAGTGAGGATAAAGATGATGAGGTTCCCCCAAGTCAATTAGAAATCCAAACCGAAGTTGGTGAGACTAGTCAACAACCAACACAAGGCAAGGGCAAGGGCAAACACAAAGTTAAAGGTTGTCACCTTCCTCACATTGATGACATGATACCCGACCGCGATGATGGTAAAATTTGGGGTCAAGCTCCGAACCGAAAGTACTCTTTGGATACAAGAACTCTTGGGCTCGTACAATCTTTCAAACTTATGTAAGTATTTTTATTTTGTGCATGTGCATTGTTTTATTTTTTACATTATCTCTTAATCGTATTATGTCTTATTTGTAGGATCATACTAAGGTCGTGCGTGTTTTGAAACCAAGCCGCGGTGAGTGGAAATTGTCGTTGGAACATGAAGATGTCCAAACATTAGTAAGGAACTCGGGTTTGTATTCTTTGGTTGAAAATTACTTGAATCCGAATCTGTCACCGTCAATTGCTTTGTCGAAAGGTATCATGGTGAAACCGATACAATGCACTTCCCGTTCGGGAGATGACCTTGATTCTGAAGATGCTTATGCCATTCTAGGCTTGAATGTTATCGGAAAATCAATTTCAGAAGGAGTTGAGTCTCGGGACCTAGATTGGCTGAAGTTGCACAATTTGACTGAAAAGTTGTTTGGTTGGGACTTCAAAACTTCTTCGGATAGCTTTTATGTAGCATCGAACGGAAGTAAGACGAATACATTCAAGCTGACGATGCTTAAGAAGATGTTTGAAAATACAAAGGCTAGAAGCTTGGAGGCTGGATGGGACCCTGCATAGATTCGCTATACCGCCGCCGCGTACCTGTTATACCTCTTGGGCACTAGGGAATTCCCTTTAGTAATGGCAACCGGGTAAGTGCAAACTTTCTCCAGTACCTTGACCCGTTGGAAGGTGTGTGTGGCTATTCTTGGGGCACCGCGGTCATGGCACATTTGATGGCGGAGATGAGAAGGGCTTCATTGGCTAAAACAAACCAATTTTTCGGGAATTTCACTATACTCAGGTACAATTTTTTTTAATCTATGTTCACATGTATTTATTTAACTTTTGTTCACATGTATATTGTTCACATTGGATTAGGTGTGGTGTTATGAACACTTCCCAACCTTGTTCAAGGACTGCCCATTCTTGAAGATCAAAGACCTTCCTGAACCCGATATCCCTAGAGCTCAGAGGTTCTATTCCTCACTAAGACACACATGTTCTTAAGAGCCGTCTCTTTTGCCCAAGCAATTACTTCCTTTTCATCTTTTATTCCCTACATAATAATGAGAGATTACAAGCAAATCCCAACATTAAATTGTAAAAACTAGGTGGAAGACTTGTTTGGTAACATACCCGAGGTATTTTATAGTGTTCCGACGTATCCCGATGGAGCGGTTTGGAGTTTGGTTGATCGTTGTACAGAATTATCTAAATGAAAATAAAATTGGATTAGTCAAAACCGGCAGTGTCGATACGTAAATTAAAGTGCCGGTTTTCAAAAACGGCATACAAGGTAATTGTCATTCTATGCCAGTATTAAAACCGGCATTTTTACAAATTCAGTTACTATGCCGGGATATCGTATCGGCATACATATATCAAAAAAAGGAATGCCAGTTTTTAAGTTCAAAATATAATTTGTTTCTGTATGTTTTTCCTATTAAACCGGCACCATAGACATGCAAGGATCTATGCCGGTATCACAAACCGGCATGGTGTGTCATGTACGGTCAGTCCGGTTTGAGTATTCCATACAATATTCGGTGGTTGGTAAAAAGTAAAAATTCAAACCGGCATACAATCTTGGTTTGAATGGTACGCCGAGTATGTTCTTGAACTTGGGGATATTTTAAACCGGCATTCAAATTTGTATGAATACAATGCCGGTTATAGAGGTTCCGGCATGGTATTCATATAACGAGCATCCGGTTTTACGCTTTTCGGACAGAAATGGCGGTTTCGAAAAAAAAAACAAATTTTCGACCTCTTTGAAGCATTACTGTGTGTTGGGGATGCTTGTATGTTGAACATGTTTACTTTCTTGAGTTGGTTCTTCACATAACTCCTCATGGTCACGAAAATCGTGATCCAAGGGTGTTGGTTCATCATATAACTCCAATTGGGAGGTGTTATCATTAACTGAAGATTGAAGATATGATTGTTGTTGTAGTTGAGCCAAGGATTCAAGAATTTGCAAGTCTCTCTTCAAATTCATCTTCCATTTTCAAAAAAAAAAAAAATTCTACTCTAAATTTTTCCCCTCCTTCTACCCACAAAAAAATTCAAATAAACTCAAAAACACTAAATATATCCCCCAAATCATTAAGATTTTACTAATCTTAATTAGTAACTAATCCTAATTAGTGAGGGTTAGATTAGGAATTAATAATTTAATTACATAAGGGGTAACCCAGCTAGGATATTCGGATCCCTATTTTGTCCTCTAGTGATATCCCCCAATTAATTGTTCGAAAAAAGCAGTGCTAGGGTAAAAACCGAAACAGTAGTCTTGAGAATTGACGAAGGAAAAAAACGTTTTTATTTCCACCCATTTTAGTACTTGGTCACCTTCATTTGCCCAAAAATCAGCTTTCCCCAATAAATTTTAGCTTTCCCTGTAACAAAAATCTTTTCCTTCAAATGCATTTTAGCTGCTACTTCTACTATTTGCTCTTTCCTTCTCTGTCCTTTCTTTTGTTATTTCTCCTTTGCTGTTTTCAGCAGCTCATTAAAAAAATTTAAGGGAACATTATCTATATACCCCTAGTATGAGGTCCATTGAAAAATACCTTTCAAACTTAAAATACTTCCATAAGCCCAAACCCGGATTGGTGATTTACCAAAATATCCATAGCTAAATAGATATAATTGTTTTCGACATGAATTCATTCGCCCGTAATTTTTCATTTCATTTTTTCGGTTCTCTCTCTTACTTTCTTTCTCTCTCTCCCTCTTTCTCCAAAACTTCCGAAACCGTAGAAAAAATTTGAAACAAAATGTAGAAATCAAACCAAAAACTAGTTGTTGATAGGATTAAAGAGATCGAGGAGATTAATTGAAATAGAGAATATCAAAAGAGGAAAAAAAAAAAAAAAAAAAAAAACAACAACAACAACAAAAAACTAGGGTTTGTAATCAATGTTTGAAAATTGATTACTGTAATCTTCAAATTAAGGTGCAAATCAAAAGTAAACATCGATTAACTTATTTCAATTAGTTTACAGTTCAATTTATTTTGATTCTGTTTTAACTGCTATGCTTGATTCCGCCGATTTTTTTTTTTTTTTTTTTTTTTTTTTGTATTTTGATTTTGATTCAATTCATTTTGATTTTGATTCAAATCTTCCTTAATTATTAACTGTTAATGGTTTCGATCTGTGTTAAAATTTTATTGATTTAATTTGTATAATGGTGTTACGTTCATTTACTAATTAGTTGAATGATTTCGTTGCATAAAGTGGATGGGTCAAATTTTATGCTTCATTCCATACAGATCTTAACAATAGAAGGCGGTCAAAGCAACATACAATCCAAGCAGAGAAATAAATTATTCTCTCTGTTGTTTTTGCAGCTTGTTCTGACGTTTTCTATCAAACTTCAACAAGACATTCTTTTGATATGAAAGTGGCTGCATTTTTTCAGCAAAGGTATGTAAGTTCACATTATATTAATTTGAAATGTGGTATGTTGACTCAGTTAGTACTTTCTACTGCAATGGTATGATACCTTTTTTTATTCAGGTTCTCTTAAGCGTTTGTTTGGAAGATTACTGGGAAGCATACTATAAATCTGCGTATTGGTACACTTTTTATATATAGATGAATTATCTTTGTGTTTGTATGTAGGCAAGCATGCCAAAGCAGTATATTATATTCCACTCCTAGGTCAACCCATCACGCTATATATGTAATGAATGCATAATTTTTAATACATTTGTATACAAATCTTTACAAGTCTTCCATGTTTTTTAATCTACTGCTTTATTTATGAAGACGTTTTATTCGTGGACTAGATGGTGGCATGTGAGTTTGAAAGTATAACTGTACTTGTATCTAGAAACTAATTTGCAATTGAACTCTATATTATAAAGCATGTGAGAAATTAGCCTAATGTCACCACTGTATTCCGTCTTAGAGTTGGTTGCTTGACACTTGAATAGATTATGTAGATAGTTGGTTGCTTGACACTTGAGGTATCATAAAGTGGATTAAGTAGATAGTTTCTGAACTTATAACTATTTCATATATATCGTACCTGTAAGTCATGTACTTGCCAGGAATTAACTTATAACAAGATTTCACAACCATTTGAATAACTATTGCTCTATAGTATGTCATGTTTAGAACTGGATTGTGACTCCGTGAGCCCGAAAGCATTACATGAAAACCAAGTTGTTGGTAGAGCGTTATAGATTTTGAAATAGGTACACTGTTTTGTGTATTTGTCTCTGCTTATATTCTTCAGAGCTTGAGTTCTAATGGAGATGCAACTCTTGTGATTTGGAAAAAGTAATTTGACACTAACTATTTCTACTGTTAACAAATAATTAGGAAAAGATTAGGAAATCACCGAAAGCAAAGGGCAAAGCAACCAAATATGTCGATAATGTTCCCTCGAAAAAAGGTATGAAAAAATAGCATACTGACCAATCTTTTGTTTGCATAGCGATGCCGTGAATTAGGTTGCTTTGTCTGCTTTGACATGTTTTTGATAATTGTCATCAACAAAAGATGTGAAAAATATTTGCAATTCCATTCTTTCTAAGAGTACGTGACTGTGTTATTTTTATTCAAAGCACTGCTAGTTGTCATTGCATTCTGGCTTAAGATGTGGAGACAACTTGTGCCAGTTGCTTCCAGATTTGGAAGCAACTAGAGTTAGTTAGCTTCATTTTTAGGGGAAACTTGTGCTAGTTGCTCCCATTTTTGGAGACAACTTATAAAGTTGGTTTCGGATGTGGAAACAACTTCTGCTAGTTTTTCCCATAATTGGAAGCAGCTTGAGCTAGTTTATATCAATGTCCTAAGATAAATTTTGCTAGATTTCATTACCTAAGAAAAATGATTGAATATTAATTTTTTTTTTTTTTATAACATAACAGTTGTAGCTGTCATGAAGATGTGTGTGTTTGTATATGAAAATGCGGAGCTATAACCGTCTAATGGAAGTGAGCCACGAAGAAGTTGCTGCTAAAGTAAACAAGAAAATGCTGAGCTATAGCCGTCTAATGGAAGTGAGCCACAAAGAAGTTGATGCTCAAGATGGTGTTCCACATCTTGAATACAATGGATGAATGAAAGCTTCGGAAAGAAGGAAATATGAGTTTGGATGAAATCTAGATTGTAAATTTACAGATATAGTGTTGTTAGTGTTAGTTATAATATTACCGAATAGGTTTTAACATGAATGACTAAATATTTTGATGTAAACATAAATTTTAGCATGAATGAATGAATGGTTTGATTAGATAAAATATTATTTTAATGTGATTCCAGATGCAATACTGTTATATGATTGCAGGTACAAAAAGCTAAAAATGAGATAGATAAAATACAAATAGACCCTGGCAAAATAAAAAATTGAAGCAACTAGTAAAAGTTCTCCAAAGTTGAAAGCAACTAGCATAAGTTGTCTTCAAAATGGAGGCAACTTGATTTGAGTTGGTTCCAATATGGATGCACCTGTACAAGTTTTCCCAAAAAAATATGGAGTCAAACCGGTATAACTTGCCTGTAACAGAAATAAATCAGTATTCTTACTTGGTGTAAACAGTAATTTGTATTGCATAGCATTACAGAAACGAAAAAACAAAAAGAACATCCATAAAAACATAGCGCCAAACTGAATAAAAATGTTTAGAATAACTGCAACATAACAAGTTTAACAAAAAAAACTGACAAGCACAACAAGTTCACAAAAGTAACAACTAGAAAATAAAACACATAAGAAATTTGTGGCTGCCTTTGGAATGATGGTGCAAGAGGAGCCAACCGAGGTCTCCAGCATGCCTTTGGAATGATGGTGCCGCTATTTCGGCACGTTCGAATCCTTTTGAAAATATGAGTGCGAAGCATTTGGGAAGATATCAGGTATTTAATTTTTTCAAAAGAACGATTCTACGAACCGATGATGGTCAATGGATGATTCTAGAGTAAACTTGATTCAAGCGGTCTCCAGAGAAGGAAACTTGGTGAAGTTGTTCCCAAAATCTGGAACACATGAACCTGTGATATCTCATTCTGGAAGCAACTAGCCGAAGTTATATCCGGTAATGGAAACAACTAGCATATGTTGTCTCCGGTAGTGGAAGCAACTAGACAAAAGTTGTTCCCAAATTCGGAAACCAGGAACCTGTAATATTTCATTTCAGAAGCAACCTTTACAAGTTAGCTCCAAATTTGGGATCAACTAGCATAAGTTGTTTCAGGAAATCCTTTTCCTTTGAAAAAGCACTCAGCAGTATAGCATTTCCAATCACTCTTCAAAGGCGCTTGTGCTAACATAATCTCTGCAATAACCATTTTAACCCAACCAACAAAACCTCAATAATTACAAACGAAAACAGAAAAAGTAGGAAAAGCAAAAGCTACAAAACTTGAGGCAGCTAATCAGCTACACAACTCGAGATCAAAAAAACTATTAAGCAAGTTGACTCTAGTTAAATTTTGACAGTGACACAATTGGTTTGAAGCATAATCGAAACATAACCGAAGCAACTAGCCAAAGTTGTCTCCAAATATGGAGGCAACTAGCATAGGCTGTCTCCAAGTATGAAGTCAACTAGCACAAGTTGTCTCCAAAAATAATAAAAACATACACAAACGAGTGAACCTGGTGTGAGTCGAACACACATCTTCTGACACCATGTCAGTCGTGCTACCATTGCACCACAGATTCATTGTGCAAGTTGTAACTACTATTAAGATAATTTGACATGCATGAATGACCAAATAATATAACCAAAGGTCAGGGTCACATTTACCTGGTTGTGATCCAGGTTTATCTAACATAGTTTGAAAGAAGATGCAAGGAATAGTGGCATCACTATTGCCTTGAATTAGGTCAAAACTTATAGCAGAACCCACAACCATTAATAGTTATACACATACTCACATGTATAGACTGAGAAATCTGTGTAGTAAATGCTGGAGAGATCATGATGATACACCAAAATTAATTAGGACAAAAGATGGTCACTACAACACGGTTTTCATCATATTTGATTCCAAACCAGCCATTAATATCTAACAGCAAACAAGTAAGAACCCATAAACACATTGTCTAAAAACAATGAGTTCGACTGTATACCTTAATGTCAACAACCCCACGAGGACTACTAGCAATCTTTGGCTGGAATGCATTCTGGTTACGCTCTAAAGCAGCTTCCACCTATTTCCTAGAGGTCTCGTTATCAACATTATTAAAACAATTTGCAAAGTTGCAGCCATCACAATAAACTCCTGAAGCAAAGCACTCTCAATACCTGTCGAATAGAATCAGATTTCCCATATTACTAAGATTGGTAATAGTTGCAAACCCTAGAAAATGCATACAGATCAACATGCTAAAATATGAAAATCTGCTAGGATAGGAACCCATGCTTCATTTATCCCCACCGAAATGTGTGATTCCCTAGGCTTGATAAATAATACTTTCCAGGAATTTAATTATATAAGACACGAGAAAGAGAGATTCAATATCATAAACACGAAAGAAAATACATTTCAGCAGAATCATCATAGAAACTACTATAACTACTAGTGTAGTCTGAACTAAATTCGACAACAGCCACTACAACATCATCCACCACCACCACTACCACAACAACAGCCACCAAAATCACTGTTCCAACATCTGGAAAAAAACAGTTCACGTTATATACACAGTTTGAGGTGATTTTGATAAAAAAAAAATAGCCAAAAACACTAAATTCGATCAACCAAACCTTAATAACTATCAAATATGAGCTTGAATTAATGAATTAAGACCCAAATTTGTAGATCTAATCTAAAAATAAATAAATAAATTACCAGAAATCGAATCCTAAGATGAGATCTCTCGGGAATCTTGATGATAAATTGCTGATAATGATGACTTTCTCTGGATCTCAATTGATTCTTCAACTAATCTCCAGCAAAAAGAAATTCCTGTCGCTTATTCCACGAAATTCTCTCAAACGAAAATAGGTTACTACTAATATGTTCGAATTGAAGATGGTGGAGGAGGTGGTGGTGCTAGTTGTGATGGAGGAGATCGGGACGGTGGT
This sequence comes from Papaver bracteatum, assembly GCA_023529315.1. NCBI lineage: Eukaryota > Viridiplantae > Streptophyta > Magnoliopsida > Ranunculales > Papaveraceae > Papaver > Papaver bracteatum. The sequence goes on from JAJJWX010000603.1 coordinate 4,335,907, forward strand.
GATTGGAGTGACGGAGATGATTGTTGTTGAGCGATATGGATTTTTTTTTTTTGGTTATAAGAAGTCAGGAAGAAGGAAAGTTAGTTTGGAAGGTTAAATGAGGAATTATGGGAATTAATTAGAATTATAAATTTCAATTATACCCTCGGGGGTATTTGTAAAGTTGGTAAAGGGTAACTGTGAAAGACCCATGAATAGTAGAGGTGTTTATAACATTCCCACAAAAATTAAAAGAAGAAAGAGAAAACAATCTGTGGCCTCGAGGGCATTAAAGAAATTGATGACAATGAGTATGGTCTGTATGGACGCTTTACCTGCAAAAAAATAAGCCCCATTTGTACCAATGACTGATGAGCTTGCATTTGACCCTCTACTAGCGTGGGTTAGAGGACGTACTACGAGTCTCAAACTCAGATCACTGTATGACAGCAGCATTATACGATCATTCTTTGCTAAATCAAATACTAGTAAGAATGGAAAAAGTATAATAGGTTTCACTAAAAAATACTCCTTCCGTTTCTGAAAAAGTGAAAGTAACACTTTTCTAGAAACGGAGATTGAAGGTAGTATTATAAATATACAGCCCTTTTCAAATTGAGCTCCAAGCACTGTTTTTGTTTCAAATTTCTACAGTTTTTTTAATCTTCCAACCAAGATAATAGCTTATGACATTTCTCAAATTCAAAAGATATCATTGTCGATCAGCCAAAAAGCCAAAAGATATGGTTACAAAAACACAATACAACAATACCCCCAAACACACCCTTGTAACGTGACTAAACTTTAGTAAAATATAAACATTACAAGTGGTTATTGCTGTGGGAGCACAAAAAAGGAACAATTAATTGGGGGATATGGATTTTAATTGGGGGATATCACTAGAGGACAAAATAGGGATCCGAATATCCTAGCTGGGTTACCCCTTATGTAATTAAATTATTAATTCCTAATCTAACCCTCACTAATTAGGATTAGTTACTAATTAAGATTAGTAAAATCTTAATGATTTGGGGGATATATTTAGTGTTTTTGAGTTTATTTGAATTTTTTGTGGGTAGAAGGAGGGGAAAAATTTTAGAGTAGAATTTTTTTTTTTTTGAAAATGGAAGATGAATTTGAAGAGAGACTTGCATTTCTTGAATCCTTGGCTCAACTACAACAACAATCATATCTTCAATCTTGATTAATGATAACACCTCCCAATTGGAGTTATATGATGAACCAACACCCTTGGATCACGATTTTCGTGACCATGAGGAGTTATGTGAAGAACCAACTCAAGAAAGTAAACATGTTCAACATACAAGCATCCCCAACACACAGGTAATGCTTCAAAGAGGTCGAAAATTTGTTTTTTTTTTTCGAAACCGCCATTTCTGTCCGAAAAAAGCAGAAAACCGGCATGCTCTTTATATGAATACCATGCCGGAACCTCTATAACCGGCATTGTATTCATACAAATTTGAATGCCGGTTTAAAATATCCCCAAGTTCAAGAACATACCGGCGTACCATTCAAACCAAGATTGTATGCCGGTTTGAATTTTTACTTTTTACCAACCACCGAATATTGTATGGAATACTCAAACCTAAGATTGACCGTACATGACACACCATGCCGGTTTGTGATACCGGCATAGATCCTTGCATGTCGATGGTGCCGGTTTAATAGGAAAAACATACGAGAAAACAAATTATATTTTGAACTTAAAAACCTAAGCATTCCTTTTTTTGATATATGTATCTTCATACGATATCCCAAGCATAGTAATCTGAATTTGTAAAAATGCCGGTTTTAATACTTGGCATAGAATGACAATTACCTTGTATGCCGTTTTTGAAAACCGGCACTTTAATTTACGTATCGACACTGCGGTTTTGACTAATCCAATTTTATTTTCATTTAGATAATTCTGTATAACGATCAACCAAACTCCAAACCGCTCCATCGGGATACGTCTAACACTATAAAATACCTCGGGTATGTTACCAAACAAGTCTTCCACCTAGTTTTTACAATTTAATGTTGGGATTTGCTTGTAATCTCTCATTATTATGTAGGGAATAAAAGATGAAAAGGAAGTAATTGCTTGGGCAAAAGAGACGGCTCTTAAGAACATGTGTGTCTTAGTGAGGAATAGAACCTCTGAGCTCTAGGGATATCGGGTTCAGGAAGGTCTTTGATCTTCAAGAATGGGCGAGTCCTTGAACAAGGTTGGGAAGTGTTCATAACACCACACCTAATCCAATGTGAACAATATACATGTGAACAAAAGTTAAATAAATACATGTGAACATAGATTAAAAAAAATTGTACGGAGTATAGTGAAATTCCGACAAATTGGTTTGTTTTAGCCAATGAAGCCCTTCTCATCTCCGCCATCAAATGTGCCATGACCGCGGTGCCCCAAGAATAGCCACACACACCTTCCAACGGGTCAAGGTCTTGGAGAAAGTTTGCACTTACCCGGTTTCCATTCTTGTCGGGGAATGCCCTAGTGCCCAAGAGGTATAACAGTACGCGGCGGCGGTATAGCGAATCTGTGCGGGGTCCCATCCAGCCTCCAAGCTTCTAGCCTTTGTATTTTCAAACATCTTCTTAAGCATCGTCAGCTTGAATGTCTTCGTCTTACTTCCGTTCGATGCTACATAAAAGCTATCCGAAGAAGTTTTGAAGTCCCAACCAAACAACTTTTCAGTCAAATTGTGCAATTTCAGCCAATCTAGGTCCCGAGATTCAACTCCTTCTGAAATTGATTTTCCGATAACATTCAAGCCTAGAATGGCATAAGCATCTTCAGGAATCAAGGTCATCTCCCCGAACGGGAAGTGCATTGTATCGGTTTCACCATGATACCTTTCGACAAAGCAATTGACGGTGTGATGATCTGGATTCAAGTAATTTTCAACCAAAGAATACAAACTCGAGTTCCTTACTAATGTTTGGACATCTTCATGTTCCAACGACAATTTCCACTCTTGCGGCTTGGTTTCGCAAACACGCACAGCCTTAGTATGATCCTACAAATAAGACATAATACGATTAAGAGATAATGTAAAAAATAAAACAATGCACATGCACAAAATAAAAAATACTTACATAAGTTTGAAAGATTGTACGAGCCCAAGAGTTCTTGTATCCAAAGAGTACTTTCGGTTCCGGAGCTTGACCCCAAATTTTACCATCATCACGGTCGGGTATCATGTCATCAATGTGAGGAAGGTGACAACCTTTAACTTTGTGTTTGCCCTTGCCCTTGCCTTGTGTTGGTTGTTGACTAGTCTCACCAACTTCGGTTTGGATTGCTAATTGACTTGGGGGAACCTCATCATCTTTATCCTCACTGTCCCCTTCATCATTCTCATCGTTCACAAATGTACCTTCATGGATTCTAACTGCATTACGTTCACCACAACTCTCCCAATCTAACCCTCTTGTTTGAAACCCCAAACGCTTCTTGCGACCCGCATCTATCCCAGGGGAGGGTGGACTGGGAGTATCAAGACCGTCCTTTCTCCTTTTTTTAGTGAGAATAGGACCTTTATTTTTCCTCGATACTTTGGCTTTTGACCTATAACATAAACAAACGAAACAAACATAAGAAAAGTCATCACAGTTTGTAAACCGGCATTGAAATTCTTAAAACAACTAATGCCGGTAACATGTACCTAAGCATATTTGTACAAATATCGAGCATGCCGGTTTTTGAGTTTTTCTTCTTGAATGTTTCAAGTGTCAAACCTAAGATACACGAATTGAACTACACGATGCCGGTATTTCAAAACCGGCAATGACGAAACCTAGAAATAATGCCGGTAAAAAAAAAAAATTCTGTGTGTTTTAAGTTGACTAGGAATAGCCTTCAACCCAATTCGAATGCTAGGTCCTAAAATCTAATTTTTCGGGAACTCAAGCCGGTTTGGTGTTCAACTACTATCGTATGCCGGTATTGATATTTGAGTTCGGGAAGTTAAACCGGCATGGTGTTCAAACTAAGATTGAATGGTTTTCTCTGCAACTCCACAGTTTCACCAATTTTGGCGATTCTAACCTAAACCCATGGCTAAAAATCGATTAAAACAATCATAAATGAGCTAAAAAAACACTTACCTTCTCAGAGAAGCCATGATTGGTTGATCATCCGAGTTGGATGCTTCTTCCTCTTCTAGTTCTTGAGCAATGTTCTCGATTCGTTGCTCATGTGTTTGTTGAGCAATCGATTTAGTGTTCCGTTTTGCTTTTGATTTCTTTCGTGGAGGCATTGTTATGGTAGGTTAGTCAACGAAGAAATTTTTGATTCAACGATTAATCGTCAATGAAGAATGAACGATGAGGAAGACGATGAAGAAATTTTTTTTTTTTTTCTAAACCTAACCCTATGACGGTACAAAATCAATTGGGGGATATATGAATTTGGTATTTAGATTTTATTGTTTTAGGGAAAGGGCATTACAGTAATTTCATAATGTTTTTTAATTAATGAAGGGATATTCTGGTATTTTCGCACCCAAAAGACACCCCTTATCAGCCACAAATGGTTGGGGGAAGTAATTCATATCCCCCGACTTCTTTTGCAGCTCCCAATGGATATCGTTAAAATTACATTTTCTTTTTCTTTCTTTGGAAATGAAACAACAAGACTATGAATATACAGAGAAATGGATGAATTACAATTGCAATTAATATACACTCTCTTAAATGGTCTTGGAGGAGCATCTTTTGAGCTCACTGAAGTGATGAATATCCTTCTTGGAGACATTCATAATCCCTGATTGCTCGTCCACTTTCTCAATCAGAAGCCTAAGCAGTGGTACCTTTGAGAGTGTTTTACAGGATCCCACCATGATTAGCTTCTTCTACAAAAACCAGTATCAAAATTGAAGTTTCAGATGCCATACGTTAAATAGCCATCTCAGCCAGTACATGACCCAGTAACATAGTCACTCCGTCCCACTATTAATTGACCTATTTATTTATAGATTGTCTTATTAATAGTTAATTTTATATCATTTGATACTCATGTTTATATTTGCTACGTAGATGTCTTAAAATACTTTTCAATAATATAAAAATTATTACGAATATCCGTGGTATAATTTAAGAGATAAATCATTTCTAAATTATACTATTAGGTCAACTAATAGTGAAACAGAAGTAGTATTATACCCGGTTTGTGCATATTGAAACCAGACAAGTGGGTAATCGGTGTATCTAATAGTCAAGAACCAAACCGTACTTGACCTTTTGATATCACTAATTAAGAAAAAAAATTGTGATTTTTAGATCTGCTGCCGTATTGTTATATATCAAATTGCTTTATCTGGCAAGTGATGCAAGGAAGGGTTGAGATTCAGTGTAGATAGGTGGAGAACAATCAGGAAAGCTGGACGATGCTTCTATATGGTGCTTATGCATACCTTGGCACGTGTGAGAGCTACATTAATCCTATGCCAATCTCCAAGAAGCGAAGAACTGCAGCCCTTCGGACTTTCTGTAGACCTTACAAATGATACAATTATGCAGTCTTTATCCCTGCCCTGCAAAGGTGAACACAAGTGAAAGTTAGATAAAATAAAGAAATCATATACTCCCTCCGTCCCTATTATGAAGGCAGAGTATTGCATTTTCCTTGTACCACTAGATAGGCGGAATGGTGATAGAAGAAATGACTGGGTAAATTTTGTGAATGTATCTGGTACATTTCCCTAAAAAGCACCATTTAGAAAATGTGGGTGAGAATACTACCTGGTATTTATCAATGGTATGTATCTCCACGGACAACGTTCCAACAACACATCTGATGAGACTCACTTGTGAGTTATAAGGGGTAATGATGCCAATATCTTCCCCAATAATACCTCTGTTCACCAATTCTTCTGTGATCTGTATAATAATTTCTAAACATATGAAAATGCTCCACTGGAACAAAGAATTCAGGTAGGAGACTGAATTTACAAATCGAAAACTCAAATGCTATGATCAACGAAAATGTTAAGCAAATTGGTCAAAAGAAACAACAACCCTATTAGAAATAACTGAAATGTAATTCATTAGGATCATACCTCAGCTACAATATAAGCCTCTGTTGGGTTATTGACTGTCTTGTTGTCTTTTGCCTCCAATGCAGGCAGCATATCTAAGTAGTGATAGGCAATTCACAATTGATTTAGAAGGACCATCAAATCTAAGCGACACAACGAAGAAAGAGAGAGATTACGTGCCTGTATTTATTAATACTACGGATCTTTTTGTGTCCAACACCTGTGTAAATGAAGAAAAAAAAAGAACATGAGCAATAGACCGATAGTCAATCATAGAAGAGGGGAAATGAAGGAAATTATTTAGTCTAACCTCTTTCAGCCATGATGTACTAGAATTCAAACTCGAAAATCTAAGTTTCGCATTTGCTACTTGGGAGGAACCACAACACAATCTATTACCATATATTAATGCATTTGATAGTTCCATCACACCAGAACACATTCGGTACTGCATATAAGAACATTTATTAATTAGTCTTATAGGAGTAAAATATATTTAAATAACTAAGACTTTGAGCCTCAATATATAATCAATTCATTCTACCTGGCTTTGTAAAGCTGAAATTGCTTGTGGATGTGCTTCTGAAAGTCTGCAAAACAAGCTGACTCCCAAACCAGTTTCTCGAGCCTCTGTGCTCTAAAAATAAGACAGAGTAGAATAAGAACATCTAGTATGAAGCCTTTAGTAAAGCATGATAGCTGAAAGATTCAAGTTCCCAGATAGAGAAGACTTGGATAATAAACCTCAACGAGTGGCGGTAACTGGTAATGGTCTCCAACAAGAACAAATTTTGAAGCAAACATCAACGGCCCCAAAGATACCTATAAATAAAATTACCAAAAAAATTAACTTGGATCTCAGTGACGAGAGGTGTTTTCGAAAGAGTACAATCACCAGTGTTAAATCGGAAGATCAAAATTCGAGGCAACTGTTGGATATAATCGTATAGATGATAGAAAATATCATTGTTAAAGCTATATATATCAATGATTTGATGGTTCCAACAAATAGAATACTACACAAAACAATAAAATTAGATAAGAATTTTTAAATGGTTACTATGTAGACCTAGGGGTGTGGCTAAATTGAAATTGTTTCGAAACAGGTTACCGCTTCTCAAATAGGTGCATCCACTATCTGTTAGATACCGTTTTGTAAAGTATTGGTAATAAACTAATAGTAATACCTCGATAGTATTAGGAAAAGTAAAAAGAAGAAGCATGTGACTTAGAAGCATCATACATACAGGAAGGGTAGTTTGTCCAGCTTCATCCATTATGCACAAATCAAACCGTTTCTTGGCAAGCAAGGGATTGGTTATCCCTATACAAGTTACTGCAACAACTTTCACTTGCTCCATTCTTAACCTAATACCCTCCACGCTGCATGTATTCGTTGCTGTATAAAAGAATAACAGTTAGTTCATACTAAGACGAAAAAGAAAGATTAAAGGTGAAGTATACAAATACGAAAGAATCATTTCAACCTGAAAAACAATGGTCGCGAATTTCCGAGTGCACTGCTTCAGATCTTCCAAGTCGTACAAAATCGATTCCCTACAACGATAAGTATGAATTTTAGAGAGATTTTACGAGGGACAAAAGGAAGGATGATGGCATGCAAAGGATAGTCCAGTATATTTGACTATTTGGATTTGCAAGACGAATAAGATTTGAACAAAACACTCTGTAGGTATATAAGGAAAGTGAAGAACATTACAAGACGAGCAATACGTGACATATTTGAGATCTGGAATAGAGATAACCTGAGCTTTCAGTTTGATGAGTAGATTATCAATAGCGGCATTTGTGTAGGATGTAAGCAAAATAGATGCACCTCTCATCAACAAAGCCTTCACCGCGTGCACCATGGTGGATGTTTTCCCTGTCCCTGGCATTCCTAGAATAAGGGCATAATCCTTCACTGTGAGTATCTGAAAATGAAATTTGGTTCTATTAGCAAAAGGGTAGTTTTAGATATAGTCTTGTTTGTTGTTGGTGGGGGGTGGGGGGCGCGTACGGAGGGAGCATTTGCCAACAGGGAGAATAAACAAGACAGAAAGGGCAGGCATGTTCTGTGAAGAATAACCTTGTGAATAGCTCTGCGTTGATCGTCATTCAAATTCTTCTCCGACCGTATATAAGCTACTGCTGGATCTTGACTAAGTATAACTCCACTGTCAAATCTCGGTGCCTGCAAGGAACCGATTAAAAATTAATCAGCATTATCATTTATCACCCTTTTTGGGTGCATGATTTGAATTTAAGCAAGGGATCCCGTTTTCTTGAGATTAAGCAACATCTATTACCTCAAGATCAACAATCATCTTCCGAAGGCGAGTACTTTCTGTATTTTGTAGAAACAGTTGCGTGAGGTTGAATCTTTCAAACATGAAATGTCTGTTAGTTTGTGATTTTCTTTCTTACTCAATATGGTAAGATATCGACTACAAAATCTATGCTAGATGCATCTTTCCTGGGATAATAAATTACTGACAAGTGACGAGATAAAATTAAGTTAAACACCTCATAATTGCGAATGATGCAGTATATTCGTCCTTGTCAATCCGCCAAACTTCCTGAAGGAGATCTTCGGTCTCTGAAGAAGGTTTGCTCCAGGGAAGCCTCAAACGTTTGGAAAAGGATATCTAAATTTCATATATAAACAATAAATTTACAACACCTCAGAGAAGCTAGTTAATATGTCAATATACACAAAAAGTCCTCATTTCGTCCCATGCATCCATTTAGAGAGGAATACAACTATAGACTATAAAGGATGACTCACAAACATAACAAAGCAATAGGTATCATTGAACAAGTAAACATATTCAAGACAAAACAATGATCTAGTTCTTACCGAAACATGAGAACGAATAATGTCGGTGATAACTCCTTTCGTCAACGCCACACGTCTAGATTCCGTGCCAAGTATCTGTAGTGGACGGTATGACAATTAGAGAAGACTTTTGAAAGAAATAGACTTCCAGATTTCAGTTTAATCCTGATATAACTAATATGACACCGTGACGACTGCATATTAGTGAGCAAATATGAACCTGCATCCCCTTACATAGAACATGAGATTACGAAGACTGGTTTTAAGGTTTCTCTAAAATTTTCTGCTTTTTGAATTAGTTTTGGCCCTGTGAGAATCTATTTACGACTGATCGTTAATGTTTGCTGTGTCCCAATCAGTTTATTGTGTTTTACAAGGAGTATACAACTTAGCTGGTCAATAATCAGCAGCACATGCACAACTACTCAAGTTTTTTATATATTAACACAAATGTGTTAGCAAATGATCACGCACTAAATTACTTCACTGAACAAAAAAGAGAAAGCATTTCAATTCATTGGATGATTTGCAGGTCAAAATTTTGTAGAATTGTTTTGCCTTGGTGAATATATCAAAGATTACCCTCAAAATCGAGAAAAGTGAAGAGTGAAATATATTAAGCATGAGTAAATAAAACATACAATGTAGTCCCCGGTTTTGAGTGTGCATTCCAAGTTTCCCATCAAAGAAGGGCAACTTTCAACAGTATCCTCAGTCATTTCTAGATCTGGCGAATTACGTTGCACAAAGCGATAGACAAACTGGCTGTCATTCGAAGACTTGTGACATAAGAATTCATTTGAATCATCAAGAATTAGAGAAGAAAGGCCATTAGTTGAGCGCCCACTTCTTAAAGACTGAGAATGCCAGATTTCTTTCTTTGCTAGCTGTAATGATGTAAAAGGCTTAACTGTCAGGAGTTACCATAGTATCTTCATTGTTTTAAATAGCAAATAAGCTTATCCAGAAATTACCAGTTTATCATTAGCTTCCAGATCAATCAACCGATCCCAGTGTCGCAAGAAATCACTATGTGCCCTGGTTAAATGTTCGACATGTGCATCAAAAAGATCAGGCAGTCCACTGCTTTCTTTGTTACCACCATGCGACTGAGATAGTAAAACATAGAGTAAGAAGACGCTATCTTTTATACTGATTACCACCAACTGCACTCATATGATAGAGCATAAGTGTCACATTCAACTCTTGGAGATATAATCTTTTTTACCTTGTGATAGGTGAGGCAAGCATTTAGGTGGCGACAACTTTTACATACATTTGGATTCTGCAATTGTACATGTATGAGAAAATATAAAAGTTAATCGAGGGACCATCATCTTGACATTAGAAGGTTGAATCAGGACGGGCGAACCTGTAACATTGGAGGCAACTGTTGTACAGTTGATGCCTTTAGGATATCATTTGCTAATTCATTGCGACGAATGATTAGCCCAATTATGTCAGATCTTTGAGGCACAATTCCCTTGAGGCAAACAAGGTATCCATTGTCAATAAAGTCGTTTTAATAATTTCATCGTCTAAGTTAATTAAGAACACAGTTAACCGAACCTGTGTTTGATCTGTGTGGAGATAGTAAAGAAGACCAGAACCGATATGCTGCAGGTACCTGCTTTAAATATAGAAATAAATAGCAGGGACTGCGGACATAAGGGCATCAATGTGTTATGCGTTACTAAGAAGAAGAAAGTCAGATCAAACAAGCATACCTCTCGGACATAAGAAGGGTGTACAAGACCACTTGAGCACTATGTTCCATAAAAGACTGCAAAAAGGAGATTGTACAGTAGAACACCAAAAGAAAAAGAGAAACATATTAGACTTAGGCTTCAACCGTTTAGATATACTGTAGCATGCTTGTCTAGATAGAACCCCAGAAACTTGCCTGGCCAGTGGTTGCTTTTCCAGATTTAAATTCTAACGGCATAATTTTCTCAGAGGATCCATTTTGAGCTGTATGCACTTTTACTCTGAGAGATGCATCAAATTTTCCTTTCAGGCCATATTTTGGTGCCCACACCATCTCCTCAATATCCATAACCTGCATGTATGTTCAAAGAACTCAGTTAAAAGCAACGGCATATGCTTCATATGCAAGGCTATGACACCATAATGTGCTCTATTTGATAATTATATATCCCAGCACCTGTATATATTAGTATATGCTACGAGCAGCATTAACATAATTGATATACATAAATCAATAGTGGTTCGTGAACCAACGTGTAATTGTATCTTTACATGAGTAGTATTCACATGCGTAATGCTTGCTTATTACATTGCTTCTTTGGACTGAACTCATAGATCTTATTCTGTGATGAAAATAGAGACGCACAGGTCTGTAGCCAGATGATGTGTGTTTCTACATAAATGCATGAGTTCAGAATATCTGAAGCCCAGCAATCCAGATAAAAGCAAGAAAGTGCAGTACCTCAACCACATTTACATTCTTGTACTCATTTTTCGATCCAAAATCAACAGTGGGACCTTTAGGTTCCTGAAAATATTTTAGGAAACCAAGTAATTCATTATGCATCACTTGACATGTTAGTGTTGAAGACAAGTAATTCTTTTGACATTATTCACCAGATTTTTGCTTCTAAAAACTATCAACATGCATGTTTCGCTGATAACAGAAAAAGAAAAAAAAAACAGCAAATAGTAAAGATTGCTGAATTTTCAAACAAACTCATAATTGACATGATACCTGCAAATTTTTAAAGCTCCTAAACCAAGTTAGCAATTTCGGGATTGCACCAATCAATTTTCTGTGAATTTCATTCTCATTTACTGCAGAAATCACAAAAGAATGGGAGAGCTTAGATCTTCAAAACCCAGGGAAGTTTTTATTGTAACCAAGTGCACCCCAGCAAAGGAGCAGTCAAGTAGTTCGACCTAAAGACGATTATAAAAGATATATCAGTATTCGAGACAGAAAATGAAATGTAATGGTAAAGGATGTCCACCTCCACAGGCATACATGCTCTCTAAGTTTTTGTGAAGCACTACTCTTGTGTATTCCTCCAAAAATTCTTTCGTTGGGTGCTCCTTAACCAGTCCAGCCTACAAAAAGAACGATTATACATGGCACTAAGAATTACCAATAAAGTCTGTACGAGAAAACCGAAAAAATAAATCTGGGAGCTGAAAAAGGAATAAGCAATACTGATGACAGAAAACCTGAAAAATCTCATGAAGCAAGACACCAACTAATGGTGCAACTGAATACTCATTTCTCTTTAACCTCTCATCCAGCACAGCTCGCCTTGCACAGTTGAAACTAGTAGAAACCTAAAGATATTTCTACTCGTCAAAATTCATTATGGCAGAGAGGTTAATAGGGAAAACATCAAATTCCTCAAAATACATTTAAATTTCAAATTTTATAAGTGAATCTAATAACCGATGTGTGTAAATTATCTGCGGCACTTTTAGATTAGGATAGGATTTCCACAGAGTCTAACGAATACAAGCAACACAGAGAATATGAAACGGTTACCTGTGATCCAGAAAGCAGTATCTCAGGGTGAACTATCAGCAGATTGTTGCTGTGGTCTACAACACATTTTCCTTGGTTGTCAAATTCTCCCACCACATGTACTGTATCTCCAGGCCCAATCACGCTATTAAACCTATGAATTGAGTGCAGTGGATATGAATTAAATCTCTTGGCTTGCATTTAACAGAATAACACGAAGGCACGAGGGACAGAGAGCAGAGAAAACAGATTTCACTTTACTATTGTACAAACAATTTTTAACACTGAGATTCAATCGTGAAGAGAAAGAACCTCAAATTAACCTTTACCAGGCCAACAACTGAAAATACAGATCATAGGGCATGCTTCTTCTTGCCTATCATGTGTACATATATTACACATAGGAGATAGCATCAATTATTTAAACTGTAATAAGTCATGCAACATAAATTCATATTACAGACTCAGTAAAAACTAAAAGATGCAAAGCAATACAAAAGGTGTAGAACACTAGAAGAACCCAATAAAGTTACCATTCATCATGCAAATGCAAAGTCCGCTCTTCCCCGTTTTTCTCATTCAGTAAGCGGAGAACCTACAAAATGGCAGGAAAATCTTTACTACTTCACCAACAATATCCAAAACCAAGACCATTAAATGGGTCATTACAATAGTAAGAGAAAAACCTTAACAGGACTCGAGGATGATGAATTTACAGTCTTATGCTTCTCAGACACCTGCAGACACAAAATGATAAAATCTAATCAATCATCATGAGGTCTCGCGAGTATTACTCACTGAAACAAGAGAAAATGAGAAACAAACCTCTAGTACAAGAAAGAATAAATTAGAATATACAGAATCAACTATTTGAGGTATATTGGTTCGAGGATTAGAGCTGATAGATAATTGTCCACCCTTTAAATCGTGATTTTTAGTAGGCTTCACTAGCTTATGAGGCACTGAATCTTCCACGGCAATTACGTCTTCCACTTGATCCAAAAGTTCAAGCAATGCCTACAAAAACATAAGGGACGCCGTGTGATCATTGATAATGCCAATAAAACACGTTTAGCCATTGATTCATTACACAGTATAATAACAGTTAATTTAGATCACAATTAAAGAGTATATATCCAAATAAAAAATCACAAGCCCCTCCTAAACTCTGTACAACAAGGAAATGCACAGCATAGTGATAAATCAGGTACCCTTCTATGCTGCCGCGAACCCAGCTGATCAGAAGCTCCTTTGCACACGCTACCATTGACAGGCTGCACTCCAAAAATATCAATAAGAATTAGAACCAAACCGAAGAAAATAAAAGAAATAAAAGGATAGGTACCAAAAAAAAGTCAAACATATAAGGTCTCATATCCTGATTTAATTTGTTTTTGATATCAGACATTTTAATTAATAGTGCGTTTACCACGTCTGAGGAATATGATACAGAAGGTGGAGTGTGGAACGGGCTCTGCTGACTGACTGCCGTAACATTCTTTTTATCCTTTGTGCTTCCACGGCTGATATGAACCTCCATATCCTGATTCTGATCAACCTCTCTCAAAGGTGGCTCATTTGAAAACATCAAAGACCTTTCTATGGGCTTTAGTGTTGGAGAAGATAACCATGTCTCAAGCTTTGCACCAGTGGTACTACAACTCTATACAACCCATCCCACAAATATGTCAATGTAACAACACTGGTACAACGATTTTAACTGTTTAAAGAAATAACTTACCTCTTTATTTGAACATTGACGAAAATGTGAAGCATTCAGCTTCGAAGCATTTGCTAGGACTCTAATTGTATCTGGAAAATGCTTATTCACTGCCTGAAGTCGGTCATTAACTGGAGAAACCCTCCATGTCACTTCCTCAACTCCATCATCCTGACTTTGTTTAATTAACTATCCCAAACAACAACCCACAAGAAAGAAATGAGAATTTGGTGCAAAATAGCAATGGGTTTTCCCAAATTAGGTCAAAAAAGATGAACATCACTAACCATTCCAGGTGAGAACTTGAAGCGCTTAAAGCTAACACATTTGGAAGTTTCAGGTGAGATCTCACAAATTTCTTCATCCGCAACAACATTAACACATGAGATAGCATCAGAAATAGGTGGGAGATCTGGAGGAGTTGAGATTTTTGGTGGATTATTAATCGCAGTATTTGAAGTCTGCGAATTTTGGACATTTTTAGGTTTTTGAGAGTTTTGAGTGTGACGCTTAAAGAGATGTTCGATCGAAGGTTGTGATTGTTGTGGAGTTTGATTAGATTTCTTGATTGAAGATGATGTAATTGATTTTTTCCTCGGAGCCATTGCAGATCAGAATTTAATAATCTAGGGTTTTCCTAGAGACTTTATTTGCTCAGCACAGTAAGTAAATGCTGGTTTTCCCGCTCTTACATTTGGGTATTTGGACTTTGGAGGGAGATTGAGGGAGAGATATGTCAATCCACTTGAAGTAAATGCTGTTAGGTCCGCTGCAAAATGACAGGATAGTGGCTGATTTTATTTTATTTTAATAATAGGAAAGGAAAATTTTGATACATCTGATTTTTTTTTTGTTATGAGATTTTTTATTTATTTTTTTGGTGGGTGAAAAAAAAAAAAAAAAACTTCAAAGAAAGAAAATGAGATGCTTCAAGAGCTAGAATGGAAGAGATGCAAGAAGGTGGTTGGGAAGATGTCCACCGGTTCTGGACATGATTTGAGACAGCAAATTTGGCGAGTTTGTGAGCAGCGTCATTAGCTTCTCGCGGCGCGGAATGATATGTGACCTTACCCAAGGTTGATGCAGACGATTTAACTTCTTCAATGAACCTTGAGATTCTCCAAGGAATTCAAGATGATTCACCATTTAAGATTCTCACAATGGATTGGGAATCACTTTCAATCACAATATTGTTATAATTCATCCTTGAAGCTCAAGAGAAAGCCAACAGAAACCCACCTGCTTCGGCAACAAGAGGGTTACGGACTGCACTGAGAGATGTGCCTGCACTTAAAAATCTCCCTTGAGAATCCCTTGCAACAACAGCACCGGAGGAATTGTTCTTACCAATGGCAGCATCGATGTTTATTTTAACTGCATCTGTTGTAGGAGGTATCCAAGTATTGCATCGGTGTGTCGTTGAGATGTGACGAGTACTGGTGGTAGTAGTAAGCTCCGGGTCCTCATTATCATTGTAGTATAAATTAAACCAGAACAATCCATGATAGATTACCGAGTTAATATTAACTTTTTCTTTCTCGAAGACCAATTTATTCCTGGCATGCCATATCGCCCAAAGTAAGCTTGCTCCTAAACAAAAATATTGACCATTATCACTTTTTTCTAACCAGCTGGATACAAGACTTCGCGGCGAAGTTTGTCCGTCGTTTATAATTCTCAAGCTTAAAGGAGAGGCGAAGAGAATTGCTTGGGAAAGATTACAATGAAGAAATAAGTGGTCAGCAGTCTCGACTTCACTATAACAAAGCTGACAGATATTTGGTACACCCTCTAAATGCTTGTTAATCTTGGAGAAAACACCCACTCCATCATGTAAAATTCTCCACAGAAACATGTGTAATTTAGGGGCTAATCTCTTCACTGCCCGGAATTTTTTCCATGGAAAGGAAGAATCATTAAGAGTCGAGGACTCACCTTTGTTGGCAGCTAAAAGTTTTTGACACGATTGAGCAGATAAGTCACCATGGGTAGTGTGAATCCATATAAGCTTGTCTGCAGAGTTCTTATTAATGTAGATTTCTTGAATATGGGAAGCCACCAAAGGATCGAATGTTTGCTGGATGAGCTGAGAGTTCCATGTGCCACTATCTTGGTGGATAAGGTCACTGACCAAGTTTAAATTCCGCGACACGGCACTATTGCAAGGAGGCTTATATCCCGGCAAAGTCGGAATCCATGGGTCTGACCATAACTTGATATTATTTCCGTTTCCCACAAGCCAAACACATCCTTCAGCTAGTAGAGACCTGCAATCGAGCATTCCAGCCCACGTGGAGGAGCATTTTTTAGGTTTCTTGGCACTCCAAAATGACCCTTCTCTGAGATACTTGGATCTAAGAATCTGACACCATAAGGAGGTTAGGTTATTTAAGAATCTCCAAGCTAACTTAGTTACAAGAGTTTTATTGAGATGTTCTGACGATCTTAATCCAAGACCACCCTTTTCTTTACAATTAATGAACCAATTAAAACTTTAAGAAGTGCATTTTCTTTTTATCTCTCGAGTGCCCCCACCAAAAATTCCTTATAATCTGGTCTAGTTTCTTCAAGATTTTCTTAGGTACCAGAGTTGTGGCCATGTAGTAGAGGGGAATTAGAGCAAAGCACCCGTCTGGATTAGAGTTGTCCGACCGGCATGACATAAGAAGTGTTTTTTCCATCCTCGGAGCTTACTGTCGAATTTCTCCACCAGAAAATTATACGCAGAACACTTATTACCTTGCTTCATTATATTCACTCTTAGGTATTTATCATCATCTCTCATGCTAGAGACACCAAGCTAAGATATGACAGCTACTTGCTTCTGAGGAGATAGGGTTTTACTTAAATGTATTAAAAACTTATTGTAGTTCACCTGTTGACCTGAGAGAGAGTAGTAGAGATGCAAAGACATTGACATGGAATTGATAGTAGTATCGTCCATTAAGCCAAAGAGCATAACATCATCGGAGAACATAATATGTGAAACCGAATGAGCCCACCTATTAAGTCTGTAGTCGGCATACAACCCATCTCTCTCCAATCTATTGAAAATACTTGACAAGTTATGCGAGCATAAAATGAACAAATATGGTGACAGAGGACACCCCTGTCTAATCCCTCTTTCACCCTTAAAAAAGCCTTCTAGTTGCCCATTGAGAAGAACTGAGAATGAGGTGGACTTGACACAACTCATAATCAAGTCGTGAGTTATATTGGCGATGCCGAAACTATGAAGCACTAAACTCAAGAAATCCCAATCCACTCGGTCGTAGGCTTTGCTCATGTCAAGTTTAAGAGCGAAAGAACCTAAGATGGATTTAGAGTTATTCATAGAGTGAAATAACTCTTTGGCCACAACAATATTATCAATAATCTACCTTCCCGGAATAAAAGAAGATTGTGTTCTTTCGATGAGGCTGTCCAGGATAGGCTCAGTCTACAAGAAAGAATATTGGTGATTACTTTATAAAGCACATTACAAAGAGCGATGGGACGGTAATCAGCTAGACAAGAAGGTTTTTTAATTTTCGGTACTAGAATGAGGAAAGTATGATTCAAACATGCCGGCAAAAAAACAAATCTGAATGAGTCCTGAATTTGTTCAGTAACATCACTACCAATAATTGGCCAACATTTCTTATAGAAGAGTGCTGGGTATCCGTCCGGACCAGGGATTTGAGCGAGCCTATTTTCTTAATGACACTAAATATCTCATCTGCAGTGGGAACCATAGCTAGCTTCCTGCAATCATCTTAGGAAAGAGCATTACAATTGTCGAGAGTAAAGTTGTTAGGACATACAAAGGAATCCTTGGAAAATATATTATGAAAGTGATTAACTAGGAGTTCTCTAATTGAGCTAGTATCAGAGACCCAGTTACCATTACTATTTTTAAGTGCAAGAATCCTATTTTTCCTCCTCCTATGCAATACAGACAAATGGAATAAACGAGCATTTTTGTCACTTGTTGGAACCCATCGAGATATTTTTGTCTGTTCCCAGAATATTCTATCCCTCTTTGTAAGGATATCTATTTTATGCAAGATAGTTCTTTCTTCCTCCCTTGTATCAGTTAAGTGTGTTCTAGCTTGAACATCCAACAGATTCTGTTTTTCGTTCTCAAGCTCTCTTGTAATGTGAATGAATGTGGATTTACTCCATTTTATCAACTCTCCTACCAAGCCTTCTAATATGTTAACTAAGCTACCATCAGAGGCATCCCAACTTCTTTCAATTTCTTCAAGGAACTGAGGGTGGTCCGTCCTGAAAAACTCAAGTTTGAAATGCATCTTACGTTTTGGTGGTCTTCTAACCGTATTTAACAGAATAGGGGCTTGATCACTGTAGATTTTTAGCAAGTGTAGGATCGCTGCATCCATGAATAGAAGTCTCCAGGAAGTGCTTGTCAGTGCTCTGTCTAGCCTCTCGAGAACTAGAGGAGAATTAATAGCAATATTCATCCATGTGAATGCCGGTCTTGCGAACCCCAAGTCTACAATATCTCTGTCACGGATAAAATCTCTAAATTCGCTATAGCTAATATCAGTATTAGCTGCACCACCGTGCTTCTCATACGAGTTCATGAGAACATTCAAGTCTCATATAATGCACCAGGGGGCTGAGATAGAAGCCACCAAACTAGATATTCCAGCCCAAAAGACATCTCTGTTTTGGTGTGCCGGAGGGCCATAAATACATAGCAAATCCCATTTTGGACAGTTGAATTTGGCTTCTATAGTGCAGTGGATCAGGTTTGGGGAACAAGAGACGACAACAAGATCGATGCTATCTTCCCAGAATAGTGCCAACTGCCAAACTCCCACTTTTTCCACGAGCAGCAACAAAGTGACTATGACGAAATTTTAGTGAGTTTGAAATCTTGATACTCTTATTAACAATGATTCTAGTTTCTGACAAAAAGAGAATTAATTGGTGACAAGCTCTCATGAAAGAGTTTAATGTTGAAACTACTGTCTCGTTCCCTAGACCACGGCAGTTCCCAGATTTTATTAACATCTTTCCTGCGACTTTTTGGGAGATGTCACCAGAATCCTATCAAAATCATCAAAATGTTGAAGTTTAGTGGGAGGATCACAGTCCATTGGTATAGGAGCTCTCTTACAGCCAGAGTGGGGAAATATTTCATGGGAATTGGAAGATGAAAAAATTCTAGCAGCCCTCTTCCAACTGCAAGAGTAGTGATGATGATTAAAACCAGCCGATAGCGATGGAGATGGGGGTAGAATTTTGAAAGTTTCGTTACCGAGGGATGGGGAAGAGAGTTGTTGGGAGGTGGCAGGTTCAATGGCAATTGCAGAAGTAGCTTTTGGGGTGGGAATATCAGTAGGGGGAGTGGGACTAATATCAGTTATGTTTTTAGGGGCCGGTGGTATGGTAAATTTTTAGGACTTTTGGACTTCTGATTTAGATTGAAGGCTATTATTGGGGCGTCACCTTTTATTAGAGGGGCTTCACTTGGATATTTAATGACCAAAAATCTAGTTATGGGGTACTTTTGATTCAATATCAATTGTCCAAATTACCCTTCAATTAAAACTAAAAGAATAAAAACCTAATTTCACACACTTTCAACCATTTTGACTCCTGCTCTTCTTCTTCTCTTTCTCTTCTTCTTCATCACAGTAAATTTTTCATTTCAATCCGAAAAATTGAACCGCTTAGGATTGAAATCTCTATGAAATATGAGGAAGAAGAAAAATTGCAGTGATGGTAATCAACATCTCAATCAACCCCCTGACCAACAACTTCATCCTCAACAACCATCGATTGAAACAAGCGATTTTTCGAATTTGGAACTCCTAAAGAACAACCCATGGTGTATGGAAGGTATTAATCGACAAACCTATCTTTTCTTATTCGTTTTTGTGCTTAAAATAGGTTAGATTGAATGAAATTGAAATAAAATTAGGGTTTCTATTCTGTTTCTGCTAGTGTTACGGCTAGGTTAGGGACTTACTTACCAACCGTAACTATAGTTTTTAAGAACTTACGGTTAGATTTAGTTGAATGCAAACCGTAAATCTGGTTTTGCATGTTGGATTACGGCTAGGTATACTAATTTCCCAACCGTAATTGGTTACGGTTTGTTTCCATATATGATAAATCTAGCCGTAAATATTTCTGGATGTTTTAAGATGTTTAGTTACGTCTAGGAAAAGTTACTTTTTTTTCCAACCGTAATATTTATTACGGCTTGGTTTAGTTTCATATCCATACGTAATTTGTATTACGGCTAGGTTCGATTTTAGATAACCCAGACGTATATTATCCTGAAACCTTAAAGTTTTTCAACAAATTTTATAAGTTCTATTTCTTGTAATTTGTAGGAGAGTTGTTAAAAAGAAGAGAGGAAATGATTTAACGCCAAAAGATACTCCTCCTCCTCGCCATGAAGTTCATTGTGGGGTAAATTATAGAGGTATCCGCAAGGATGCTAAGAAGAATAAGGATATGATTCAAGGAAGTAGCTCAAGATGTCTTGAACCACCTCAAGAGGAAGATAATGTTTTCCAAGACATAGAAATTGAAGGGGATCAATTTGAACTACCGGTGATATCGGAAGGTACACTTGTGATTAGGGATACACCAAATCAAGTTGTTGAAGGCAAAAGGAAAGAAGTTGAAGGCAAAGGGAAACAAGTTGTTGTTGCTTCACCTGAAGCCACACCTAAACCTCAAGCGCAGGAAAAGAAGCCGAAGAAGAAACCTTCACCTAAAGGCAAGCATATTCCTAGTGGAAAAGACATGTTGTTGCCTACGAAGAAGAATGGTAGACTTTGGGGTGAAGCACCCGATAAATCTGCGATCTTATTTAGTTATCCATATTCATGGGCTGCTAAGGTTTGCGAAAGCAGGGTAATAATCTCAAACTTTCTCTTATTTTGCATGATTTTGTTCAACTTTATATATTGTTTATTTGGTATAATTTAGAAATTTAAAAAATTTGTTGTTTATACATTCTTTGTAGGATCATGAGATTGCGGTGAAGAAATTGAAACATCAGAAGGCTGCTCATTGGCCGTTAGGTGAAGAAATGAAGTCACATTCGTGCTATTGTATTGGATTCGGGGTTAGGTCGTGGAATTATATACCATCAGCATGAGTTTGATTCTATTATTGCAAGTGCCTTTAGAGAGCGCTATTGGCCAGAAACCGATACATTTCATCTCCCATTCGGTGAGATGACAATGACGCCAGATGATGTGAAACAAATCTTGGACTTAAACATTGAAGGAATATCTCTTTCCGAAGGTTTTGACAACAACATGAGTTGGACAGATCTTTATGCTCTTGTCAAAGACACACTTGGATGGGAGCCAGCTGAGACGGAGAAACAGTTTAAGTGGGCTAGTGGAGATAAACCAAACCAACCAAGAGAAGGTCCATCTATACCTGTCAAAAAGATATTATTGAAGAATCTGAAAGATATGTTTGGAGGAACACATGAAGCTGTAGTAGTACGTAAGGAGGTGATAGATGAAACAAGAGCTCGTCGTACAACCAACGCGTACCTATTGCATGCCCTTGGTACTATCTACAATGGTTAAAAGATAACTCGGGGAATCGAGTTAATGCTCATTATCTACAATGGTTAAAAGATAAAGATATCAAGAAGACCAAAAAATATGCTTGGGGCACCGCCACCCTTGCTTATTTACTTGATAGTTTTCGAAGAGCTTCGAGGGTTGGAGCCACTGAACTTGCTGGGAATGTTGATCTTTTTCAGGTAATTTGTCTTTTCTTTTTTTATTATATATATCTTTTCTTTTTTTGTTTTGTTTTATATATATTCATTTTTTATGTTTATATATAATTTGTTAGGCATGGGTATATGACCACTTCCCGAGCATGAGACCTCCTACATCTTGGGAAGACGGAGATACTGGTCCTACGGGAAGAAAGTTCATATTCACTGGTACCCAAGTAAAGCACAAAGAAGAGAAGATAGCTGCTTTAAGGTTGAAAATGGATGCTCTCACTGTTGAAGATGTGATATTTGATCCTTACATAGATCTAAAGAAAGATAAGTTTGGAGAAGAGATTGATCATCGTGTTTTTTTAAGTTTGGAATCCTACAACGGGCCTTTGTTTCATCCTCATGGGTACGTAATGGCCAATCCACGTCGAGTTCTCCGCCAATATGGTTATGTGCAAGAAAAAGTCGCTCAAGAATCGTTCAAATTGTTGCCTAATGCTTCTTCAGTAAAAGGTGCTAATGTCGTGCTCAACTACAACCCAGAGCCAAGTATTGATGTTTGGAAAGACAAGAATAATGAAAAATACCAAGTTCATATGAAGGAGCTCATTCCTGTTCTAGGCACAAAGGAAGCCGAAGAAGGTTATCTGGAATGGTATTACCATTTTGGTCATCCTCATGTGATCAATAATGATGACATGAGGATGACCGTAACAGGAATGAAATACCGAGATCACGGAGGAAATAGGTATTACCATTTTTTTCCATTTTGTGTGTATACTAGATCGGTTTTTTTCAAAATGCTCCCTAACTCTATCGAGATCACGGAGGAAATAGGTGTGCATGGCTTGAAATACCGTAACAAATCCACCATCACCACTATGAAGCTTCTTCTTCAACCGGTTGTGAGACGATTCCACCGTACTTGTAGCTTGGTTGCCGAAGTGTTTATATTGGTTAGTGAATGCGGCTACGAACTTCTCTTTGTGCGGATCCAACCAATTGTCCACCAAATATTGCACTATAATTGGATAACTTCTCAAACTAGCCAATAACATACGAGATCGTTCTTCATAATCTTCCACGGTGAGAAAATATGACATGGCTTCCCAATCCTTTTGGAAACTAGCCCATCTTAGCTCCGCCAAATCGTCATCCTTCTTAAATTTCTCTTTGGCTTCCTTTTGTTGATCAACCGGTAGTTTCTTTATTCTATCCATTTCACTTTTCTTTGTTGGACGAATGATGGTCTTACATTTAGTCTCAATGTTATTCCATAAGTGGAACGTGCAAAGAAGGTGATGAGCATCCGGGAAAACCCTCTCTATTGCATTCAACAATGCTTGTTCCTTGTCGGTGACAATCACCTTTGGGGTATATCCCTCCACGTAGAATAACTTCACTTGTTGTAGTGCCCACACATAACTCTCTTCAAGCTCATTTTCCAAGAAGCAAAACGCGACACTAAACGGAGAGTTGGTGGAAGTTTGTCCAACAATGTTCAACACCGGCATCTCATACTTGTTGGTCTTGTACGTGCAATCCATTAAAAGTACTTGATTGGAGCACCGCGCCAATTGTATAAACTCGGGATGAGCTAATATGAGATTCTTTATTTGTTCATCCTCATCTTCATTATGGAAAACCGAGTAATTATGCTTCTCCCCCAAATGCCTTAATTGTTGCATTTGATTTCTATTTTCCCATTGATGATTTTTCAATTTTGTTTTGGCGTTGTAGATGGTTGGCAAAGTAGAAACATTCTTTGGGTTGAGGATCTTTATATGACCAAGTATGTCAAGGGGTTTCATACGGTTTTCCGTCATGGAACTTACAATGAGTTTTTCTTCATCATTAAGCCGCGCCGCATAAGGATGGGATAGCAAAGTTTCCGGTATGTGATGGTTATGATGACCGCATACAACTTTCTCCAAATACCAATACCACTCCTCACTTTTCTCACTTTTCTTGTTGTGCTTGAATTGAAGCTTGAACGGGCATTTAGTCTTCTTAGTGAAAGTAGTATTTTTCCTATTCGTCTTTGGTTTATATTCGGTACCCTTTTTCACATGACTTTTACTTTCTCCACTACACTCGCAAACCATTTGAAAGTGGCGGTCATTTGTTGATCCATTACAAACTATAACACACATAATTAACTTGCCACGTTCTCTTGTCCATTCATGTGCTTCTTTCTTCGTTTTCCATTTCTACATGGTCCAAAAACTCAAAGTTAGTCAATAAAACATAGTGATATGGTCAAATGAATGAGCAACATATCTTTCCATTAGTTTCAAAAGAAAAAAAACACCTACCAAGTCGGTAAAATAGTGATGGGAAGAATCTTCAGTTATAATTTCGTTTGCATTGGGTTGGGAAGACATTGGGCTAGGTGGAATCACGATCTATCAACCAAAATATCACAACATTAGTCCAAAAGAAGAAGGAAACTAAAACTTACGGTTAGGTCCAAAGAGCGTCGAACCCAACCGTTTGTTGAATTCCTAGCCGTAAGATTTTTGTTTCCAACCGTAAGAACAAGACTTAAAACAAAGGCACAATTACGGTTGGTAATTAAAAATCTAACCCAACCGTAATTATAGTTACGGTTAGAAATTCTGTAACAATTCCAATCGTAAAGAGAATTAAATGCCCATGCAAAAATTATTTACGGTTTGGTTTAGATAGAAATTTTCCCAACCGTAATACATCTTTTGTCCTATTCATCACCAGCTACGGTTTGGAATTCATCAAAACCAAACCGTAAATAATGATTACGGTTGGTTTCGTAACTTAAACCCAACCGTAAGTAACAAAGCGTGATAGACTTGAAAAATCTTAAATTTTTAACGTACTTTTGCTAATTTTGAGCAAAATTGAGCTCATGGGAGATAGTTTAGAGGCATACCTGTTGATTTTCAACCATTGGTTCTTCACTTTGTCGATTTATTTCTTCAATTGGTTGAGATTCATCATCACTTTGTGTTAAACCCTCTCTACCATCTACCAAATCATCCATCTCTTGATCTCCAACATGAGGGATGTAAAACTTGTTTTCCCTATCATACAAAGATTCACCCACCTCGAATTGGTAACTTGTTTCATTCATCTTGATTGAGTGAATCAAAATCTAGGGTTTGAAAGAAATCTTTGGTTGTTTTTCTTCTCTCTAGTTTTTCTTCCCACAAAAACTTTGACCCAGAATTTACCAAGTATATAACAAAATTCATTAATTTGATTATTATTTAATTAAATTAAACAAGGGTTGTTTGGTCATTACAAAATTATTTAAGATAAGGGGTTTTTGAAATTACTAATATGGGTAACCTGTTTTTGTCCTATTAGGTGACGCCCCTCTAATGTAATGTGTCGCCCCAATAATAGCCTTCTTTAGATTGTTGTTTAGGTATAGGGATTTGTGGAATACTTTGGTTGGAATTTTCCAAAATCATGGTCTGTTGTAACGGCTGTAATTGAGATTTTGGATTAATATCAGCGTTATGAATGATAATGGGTAATGGGAAGAATTGGTGGAGGCTGATTTATCGGTTGAATTAGGTGTAATGGCTTGAGAAATTGAATTGTGGGATTGAGACAAGGAATGATTCAGATGGCTACACGTGGCAGGAATGGTGTTAGGGATTGATCTCGCGGCTGTGGAGTTGTTTTCCCCAACTTCGAATCTGATCTCTTGCTTAGAATTCAATTCAGAGGGACTGATGAATTTAGATTTGAATTCAGCTCTGATTTCATCAGTATAGCGCGCAAACTTCGAATCTTGCATCCTTTGTGCGAATTTATCAGTTGACACGTAATCCAAATCTTCAATTTCTTTTGAAAGAGATGAGCATTGTCTCATCAGATGACCAAAAAAGCCACAGTAGAAACAAACTCTAAGTAACTTTTCATATCTAAGATGAACTTTGACATCCTTTCTCTAGGGTAAATTGGCATTGATGACTTGCTTGATTGGTTGAGTTACATCCAGTTGAACTCTGATTCTTGCATACTTCTCCCATTTACTTGCCTTACCATGTGGAATTGGATATGCTTTACAGAATCTCCCAGCTACGAAGAATACTATTTTTTCAGTCAAGGCTCTCATTGGTAGACCATGGAGCTGAACTACGAAATCAACATATTAAAAAATATAGTCTTTAGGAGACTTTTCAAGATCACAAACCATGATAACAAGATCATCTTTGATATTCCATGGGGAACCCCTTAAGGCAGCTACCAAATCACAGTGGAATTCGAATTTATCCATATAAATCGAAGGCGCAAACACAAAAAACTCAATTCGACCAGTTGGTCTCCATGCATTCGTAAGTACATTGTTTAACATGGTTAGGCTATATTCCTTATTATTGACTGTTTTTAGAATAAGACAGTGCTTGAGATCAGGAATTTCATCTACAAAATCGTCAAGAACATCAACAGTAAGGAGATCCTCCTTGAAGAGGGAATCCATTCTGTTAGTAAGATCTTCACAATCAACGACATCTGCTTGATTCGATGATGAAGCCATGGTGAGAGAAAGAGAAATGGTTGAATAGGAAAGAAAAGAAGAAGAAGAAATAGGACCTTAGCACCAACCGAGAAATTAGATGGAATCAAGATGAGCAAAACTCAAATCGCATAACACTATTTTTGAGTGGCGGACACAACAATCGTCCCTACGACGAAGATCGAATCATCCTAGTGATGAAGAAGAAAACCGTCCATATGACGACGCAGAGAAAAAATCCCAACTACGTTTGGACACCGATTCCTAGATCTAAAATTATATGATAGCCATAATAATATACCCTCATAACAAAAAACAAAGTTTTCCAAGGACTTTGCATCATTTGCCAGAAGATGCGCAATTTCATTGGTTTTTTCTGGGATATAACAACATTTCCACTTATTAAAGCATTAAGTAAATTTTAAGAATCATTAATAATAATACTATACTATTTGTAGTCCAATAATTCACTGATCCTATTTTACCATTAATCGATTTCACCACAGTGAGACAATCCCCTTCAAGCTTAAAAGAGGACCTGGTGCTCTACTGCCCACTTAATACCCTCCAATGCAGCAAATGCTTTTACTTTTTCAGCATCTTGAGTTACTCATGATATGCATCTTGCCGCTCTTCAATTGCCTTTATCATCAACAACTATTAGACCTGCACTCATACGTTTAGTTTCTTTTACAAAAGATGCATCAAAATTAATATTTCTAAATAAAATCAGTGGTTTCTTCCAAACAACTTGGGCTCTAGATATAGGGCCTGAATTTCTAGCAACCAATTGGTTACTGCAACTAGATGTTCATTCTGCCCTGTGAATGTTGATCTGAGTGTATAAGCTATATTAATTTGTGCACTATCAAAAAATACAGCCCATCTCAGCTTCCAAATATTACAAAGGGTAAATCCATCAATATTAATCATTTCAGGTTGATCCCTAATACTATGACCACCTGCAGAGAACCAGCTAGGCATCAAATCATTAAAACAGACTCCATTAAACATACCTGCAAGATTAACGTTAACAACCAACCAAATTTCCTTAGCAACATCACAATCTATTAGCATATGTTGGATTGATTCTACTTCCTTATCACAAAGAGGGAAAATGGGGCTAACATCAGCCATATATCTTGTTAATATGTCCCTAATTGACAAGCACCCATGCACACACTTCCAAAAGAAGTGCAAAATCTTAGGCGGTAGACTAGTTTTCCATAACTTAGTCCACGGAAAATTTCTATCTGATGTATTGTTATTACCAGAAGCGTCAACAACTCTATATGCAGTCTTAACAGTAAACAGGCCATCAGGAGCCAACACCCACCGCAACGGGTACTTACTATGACTAAAAATTCCAATACATACAATATCATGAACAGTCCTATCATCAAACAGACTACACGACACATCCATTTTGCATGATTTAGTATTGTTGTCAATCAAGTGATCAACAGTTTTCATAGAAGATAAAACAAATTGAGAAGATGGTGGTTTCTTCCAACCAGGAATCCAAACATCTTTCCAAATTTGATATGCTTCTGTCGTCTCCTACCTCCCAATAGTAATTCTCCCTAATAGTCTCCAAACCCAAGAACCGCATTTGTCATCAACATAGTGAAGAGGATTATGAGTTGGAAAATACTTACTTTTCATAATAGTAGAAAATGGGGAATCTTCCTATGTAATGATTCTCCAGGCAAGCTTACTAAGAAGAGCAGTATTCATAACTTCAGATTTTTTAATGTTCAAACCACCTAGAACCTTAGGTTTAGCAACAATGTCCCATTTAATCAATTGCATGCTTCTATTATGTTTCTTTTCTGTAGCACCACTGTACATATGGTAGGGGGACGCTCCATAAGTGTCAGCCTAAACACATGCACTACGGAAGAAAAATAGTTCTCTACCAAGTACCAAGGTTAACTCTTTCAAAAAAAAAAAAATACAATTCATACAACTCGTAGTAATATTTGAACATAAATATAGTAAAACCCTATACTTATTAATTGTTTTGTGAGTAATTGTTAATTAAATAATTGAAGTGTGATGTTATTGTATACCTTTATTTTGAAATAAGATAATTTGATGATGTATCTATTTGAATGTGATGTTAGAGTTTTGATTTATTTATGTGATGTAGGATTGTCAATGGGTGGCATAAATTGGTTACATAATTAGCTAACTATTGGTGGTGGATTTTTAACAAAGGCGGAAATCGTAAAATCGACTCTGCTCGGCTGTAAAAAATATCAGAATTTTGTATGTCACTGACCCATCATCTGAAATATGAAGCGCATATTTTACATCCCGTAAGAGAATAAAAATAAAACCCCGTTACAGGTATCTCCGACTGATTATGTAACCTCTTCAAAGCATTTTCATGTACTATGATATTAGAGCCTCGTCCCGTTGAGTTTCAAATCTTATAGGCTTCTCTTAAATATAGCACACACTTTTATTAACCATAATCCATATTAACAATGATCCACTATATTTTTCTATTTATTAACCATAACCCAAATCATAGCCCATATCTTGTTTACCGAGTTATCAGAAATCGGTAGCTAGTTTGAGGCGAGTTGAGTTGTCATAACCGATCCAACTGAGTTGATTTAGTTATTAAAACTAAATTCTAAAAAAGATATTATTCAGGAACTTTCTTCTTCTAAATAGGCTAACCAAACCTGTAATTGTTAGAGGATTGCTCGGTCGAACTCAAAAGTATTGTTATCTCCAGCTTGTCGTCAAATTTAGTTGTCAAAATAATATTTTGATTTCTAGTCTACAATTAGTTAAGTCACGGATTAAGATAGAAGTATGTAGTCGAGAATCAGACATCACTGCGTTCTACCGTTTGAAGTTGAAGATCAACCGAAGCTTTTGGAGAACTTCTTCAACAAAAGGTAAGTGAAGACTGAACCACCTATTTCTCAAGTTATATTCATCCTTTTATTTATGAGACATTGTCGCATAACTAATTAGACTACTTATTACCAAGATTGAATATAGTGGTTACCGAAAAAAATTATTCTTAATTGTTTGGAATGCGATCAAAAGGATTGGTGATTCACGTGCGTGACTCTAGAAGTTGAAGGTGCATGATTACTGAGGAAACTAAGTAGCTAGACGTAGTCTACTTGGTCTCAACTATACAAAGTTGGTATTAGATTTTGTATAACGACTTAATTCTGAGAGTATTCAAAACTGGACTAGGTCCCGGGGTTTTTCTGCATTTGCGATTTCCTCGTTAACAAAATCTTACTGTGTCATTACTTTGTTTTCCGCATTTAATTATTATTATAATTAAGTAAATTACACATGTATGTTAATCCTAATCACCTAATATTGATCATGTAGTGTTTTGGTTTAATATCGTACCTATTATCAATTGAACGTTGTGTTGTTGTATTGTCTCAATCTTGATTCCATAGTCAATCATGCAAGTGATCTTGTTGTTGTATTGTCTCGATCTTGTATCCATATACGATCACACAAAGTATGTACCGAGGTTGTTGTATTATCTCGACTCTATCTGTAGTTGCATGAATTCCCACACTACACCCTTGTTAAGATTCTATAGAAATCTATTGGAAATCAATTAAACTTCAAAGATTTAAACGACACTTTACTATCCAAATCTCAGAAATGTTTACAGAATTGGGAGAAATCAAGATTACAAATATTCTCTTGGAGTTTCTCTCTCCTCAAGACTCTTTCAACTCTCAAAAATACATCATCATTTTCTGGATCTATCGAGCCCTTTATATATGGATTTACATAATGGATGACAGCTATGTTTTCCTCCTATTTTGGATCTATTCTGCGATCTTATCGCGACTGCCACAATATTCTATATCGCAAGAATGATGACCATCACAGGATCAACATATTCTTTTTTTATTTCTTCTATTGTCAGTTTCTCTTTGGGTATTCTGTGTCGCTCGTGAAACGTTGTTAAAGAATTGGCAGTGACGCTCGCAGAAACGTTGTTAATATCGCAGGAATAACATTATAGCGATATTCTGGTCCTACATCTTGCCTCTTCTCATGTCTTTTCTGCGAAGAAGAGAATATCATGAGAATTTAAAATGCCATAACTGCTTATCTTTTCAGACTTCCCCGTTCTGACACGTTTCTATGTCCTTCGCCAGCTGTTTTCACGAATTCTTTCTTCCAATAAATTTTTGACACGTCTCCTCTAACCGCTGCGATCTGACCACCCACGTCTTTTCTTTGCATTAATTGCCCTCATCTTCTTCGAGAAATTTCTTCTTCTATAAATACTCTTCTCATTCCTTTCCTTTTTCTCTTTTACTTTCTTCTTCTTTCTCTCCGTTCCCTCTCTGCAAATTTTAATGTTCTTCCGCGAATTGCGCTTAACTGCTGTAATTTCTTTCTTCTTTTCAACCTTTTCTTTCATTCCCATACTTAAAAATGGTTGCTAATGGTACTAAAAACTTTAAGGCCTTTAATGAAATGCGCGAGAAACTCAAAATCAAAGGTTTTAACTTGTCTTTGATTCCAGATCAGGATTCTAGATCTGAACTTTCTCTTAAATTATTTACTGATGATCAATGTTCTCGCGAAAAAATCATAGTATCGCTAGGACAACTTGAAGCTGGTCTTCCCCTTCCTCTCTATGACCCAGAACTCTCATTATTCTACCAAATAATATCTGACGAGAGATTCTCGCGAGCAATATCTCAACTAGGTGGAGATTGCATTAGGTTGCTACTTGAATATGCTTCTCGTGGTGCTGGCAAAGGATCGCGCTATTCTGAAGATGCTCAAAATCCTCTTTACAAACATATTCCAATTAACTCTGCAGATTATACTGTAAAAAACTTTTTTAAAAATTACAAGATACTCCCTATGAAGAGGGATAACACCTGCTGGGGTGTTCGTCTGAAGAAACTCGTTGTCGATGAATCTCTCATGCTAGATATTGATTTTCACACGAAAACTAATCATGGCCCTCGCCATTCTAGCGATGACAAGTGGTTTATCTTTCCGTTGTGTCTCGAAGGTCCTTATATTTCTGGTTCTCGCGAACTTCCCGCGAGTCTTGCAGAATATCAACCTTGGGTCTTTAATTGGCCTGAGAGATCTAAAGAGGTACTGATTCTTTTCGAATTTTCATATTATTATTATTCATTATCTTCCTTGCGTTTTTATATTCTCGCTAATTATTTTTATCTTTCTCAGATTGATAGAATGAAACTCAGCTATCAATCTCTTAGGAAACCTAGCACTTTCTTGGCTCTGAAATCTTTCACGGATGAAGTAAGAAATATCTATTCATAAATTTACAATATATTGTTGCCCCTATTTCTTATCTTCATTTGTGCTCGCAGGAAATCGAAGAGTTAGAACCATTAATACCCGCAAAATCCAAGGAGAAATCTTTAAAAGAGAAGAAATCTGGGAAATCTTCAAAGGAGAAATCTACTGCTCCTCCCAGGGGAAAGCCTTCTGTTCCTCACAATGAAGAATATACCGATCCTCCATTAAATAAAAGGAAAACTCAATCTTCTTCTTCTTCAGTTCCTCAACTAATTCCAGAAAATCCAAGTGTTGATCTTAATAAGGATAATAATGACGAGGATTTTAATATTAGCGGTTTTCCTTCAATAAAAAATTCTTCTGATTCTGATTCTTCAATGACTCATTTATCCAGAATTTTTAGCGATATTTCCCACAATATAACTTGTAATGACGAGGATGAAGTTATTGACAAAACATCCCAAGCTCTCGCTAAATTTTGCGATGCCCCTATTCTGGTGGATAATGATTCTCTCCAAGGAATATCAAGGTCGCTGACTCCCAGTCTCTTGAATTCTCTTAGTGCCTTGGTATGTTTTCATTTCTTTCAGTTTGTTTATATATTTTCTCCATCGGTAGATCTTAATTTATATTTTTCTTTTGCAGGTTGGAAGAGCTTCTTTTGCCGTTGCTTCTGATTTAGATAAAAGATGTGTCAATGCTGAAGAGAAAGCTGCTAAACTTCGCCAAGATAAAGATAAATTAGAATCTGAAGTTATTGAGTTTCGCAAGAAGAATAAACAGCTGGAGACTGAAGCTTCAGTTGATAAGAAAAAGATTTCTGATCTGGATAGAGCTAACCAACAACTATATGGTATGACTGATTTCCTTTCTCTATTAATTCTTTTTACTCTATCGCAGCTTATTCAAGCGACCACTTTTAACTTGCATATATTTATGGTCTTACTGACGAGGCTATACTCTTTCAATCTTTCCCTGAACCTCGTAGATGATCATACTCTTCTTTCTGTCTTAATAATTCTTTAAGTAATTTCTCAGATGATAAGATTAAATCCCTTTCCATAGATGAACTTAGATCCAAGCTTAATCTCTTAAAAATTGAACACAGATTCAATTTAGGTTTGACTGACAAATATAAGCGCTTTTATCTTGATTCAAAGAAAGAAATAGATAGATTAAGACAGAAAAATAGGGATTTCATTGACGAGAAAGATCTTGCTATCAAGAAGGGATCCAAGACCCTAGAAGACTTTCATAAAACTCTCCTTGACGTTCAAATGGACAGATATAAACTTATCCGCGAGAATGAAGATCTTCTTGCGAGGGAGACTCAAGTTCGATCTCGTCTCCTTATTAATAGCGATGATGAGTTTGCTTGGGCTGCGAAGGTTCTTGACAATGCCAGGAATGACTTAGGTGTAAATTTTAGCCTTCAAGTTGAACAAGCGGCCTTAATTAGAGATATGATTTATGAAAGAGAAGGTTGTTTGTTGTTCTTCTTCTCGCTATTTTCTTGTTTTTATTACTCTTCTTTATAGAATTTATAAATTTTTGTCATATATTCTCGCAGGAGCTGAAAAAAGATATCTTGAAAGAATTGGGGAACTTGAAAACGAGAAGAATCATCTCGCGAATACTCTTGCTACTCGCAATAATAAATATTCACGATTGAAAGAGCAATTTGACATTACCACCGCGAATTTCAATAGATCTCTCATTGTTGTTCGTAATGATTCCGTTGAGTTGGTCTGCAATGATCATGGAATTTCTCCATCTATATATCATGATCTTGCAAAGGAAATCCCCGCAATAATCCCAAATCTTAACATCTCTGATAGAGAAGCTGAAGATTCTGACGAGGATGAAAATGATAATGATGAAGGAGAGAAATCTGGTGGAGGAGAAGAATATGATAAGAGTGAAGATAATGATGATAATGATGAAAGGGAGAAATCTGGCGATGAAGAGAAGTCTGATCAAGAGGATGGCGATGGATCCATCTAGTTCCTCTTTTTACTTCTATCTTTTTTGTACACTTATTTTCCTCTTTCTGTAACATTGCTATGAGTTTCTCCAATTTTGTGAATTTATTTTGCTTCTACCTGTACGAATTAGAAAACAGTTCTTTTTTCTGCAAGTCAATCAATCAATATAATTATTATCCTTTAATTATCTATGTGCACTTATCTATGCAATTTTTTATATGATAGATGAATAATAATTTCATCATTCTCATGCATTCCCATACTTGCCTCTATTATTCATCTGCAATATGAAAAATTGATTAAAGATTAGACATTAGTGGTAAATAAAATTTTCCTTAATATTTGCGATCTTATCGCCAGCAATAACTGCGTGAAATCGCAATTCTCATAATATCTGCGAGTATTATCGCAGTAATCTTGTGGTCTTATTATGCCTTCCTAATTAAAGGTCTTATTTTGCCATGCCCTTTCTTTCTGCGACAAAATCGCAGGGCGTCTTTACATTTGCATGTATTGACCCATTGATATTGCCTTATCTGTATTCTTTTGATTGTATTGCGATAATATGACAAGTCTAATCTCCCTCGCGGGATCAAATCCTCATGACATTGCCGTCTTGCGATGAAATCGCAGGACGTCTTTACACTTTCATGTAAAAACTCATTGATCCCATCTTAACTTTTCTCTTTAGGCTTGTTTCCTCTGTATCATTTACGTCACGCGATAATATTACAGGCCTAAATATTCTTGCGATCATAAAGCCCCATGACATTGCCGTCTTAAGACACTTATCATCTCCCTAATGGAGGGTTCCGCCCTTATCTTCCCCCTAGTTGCCCCTTCAAGGAGGGCACATCGGCCATACAAGACTAGATCCTCCCATACAGATTTACCAACAACCAGATATTTTCGCAGCCTCTTGTCTTTTATGCCTATATGGCTTATAGTTGCAAGACTGCACCCTAAGTGGGGTTTTCTTCAGGACAAGTGCATCATAGCCAAGACTTACCAAGAATGGCAAGGGAGTTTCGTACGCCTTTGGCACCCTTGGCTCAACCGTGTACCTCGGCGCCTTGGTCATACTTTGCACTTCTTGGAAGATATTCTCGGTCGTCCAACCAGGGTATAACCATATATAGTTGGAAATCCAAGATCTCTCTCCCGGATAGGTTTTATTTAACCTCAACATCTGCATGGCTCAGGATCCAGCAGCAGTATAACCTTACCCCTGAATCATGTCAAGAGATACCCCCTCCTATGACGTGCTATTAGGTCTTACATTTTCCTCTTACGAAATTTTATTCGCGAACTAGGGTGCACGCCATAAAGGTTTGTCCCATTCGTTAATCTCTGCGAAATTTTATTCGCGCTTCTCGCGAGTATTGTAACTCTGATAGAATTTCATAACTTTGATCTTCTTTCTTTTTGTAAAATCTTGCGATTCTTTTAAGCAGAATATTCTGTTCAATTACATATTCTTCAAACAAATCATTCATAGAGTTCTCTAAAGTTCATCATTTTACCTCTCTACTTACTATTTTCTGATTCTGTTTTTCTGCTACGTTTTGTTGTTGTTCCTTTTTCTGCGAGACACTCTCTATTAGCTTTCACATCCTCTTTCCGCTCTATTGTATCAATCATTAACCTTTCACATCTCTGTTGTTGTTTGATTTTGTACTTCCAACTGCTATTCTTCTCAGCTCTTTCTTCCCAAGACTTCATATCAATTTCATAACATTTCTTGCTTTCTCCCCAATCTCCTTTAATAATTCCAACACCTTTAGGATGATGAAATTTGATACACTGGTGATAAGTAGACACTACACCCAATATCCCGTGTAACCAAGGTCGTCCTATCAAAGCATTATAAGGTGATTCGATGTCCACAACACAGAATAAGATTTTCGAAGATATTCCTTTTAACCAGGCATGTACCTAATGCTTAGGCAGAGTAGGCAGCCGCCTAGGGCCCCCGAATTTAAGAGGACAAAAAAAAAAAACCTGGTATATGCCACTGCATTGTGTATTGCCAGTCAGAGTATAAAAGGAAAAAAAACAAAAAAATTACGGACAGACTACATGTTTGTATTGAAGCCCAACAAATAAAAGACCCTATCTTTCCCACGTTTAGTATCCACATTTCAATAATTAAAAACTTCTAATCGTCTAGATCCTAGTTAGCAATTCGGAATTCGGAAAACGTACGGAACGGCAAACGTACGAGTATTACACGGTTTTGTAAAATTCAGATTCGGTCCAAGATTCGGTTAATGGGACGTGATTCATCAGTAATTCTGAACGGAATACGTACGTGTATAATTCGATTTATAAATGTGAGTTCGGCTCTGAAAATTCGGTATCTATATATACTAAATAATTTATATTTATATTTATAAGGTCATAGACCAATTTTTATGCATATGTGTGAGTTATTTAAAGAAAAAATAAAATTAATATGATGATATTAATAATATATACAACATTAGTCATCCAAGAGGACGTGGTATAGTGGTTTAGATGCTTGGTCAGTGAGTTTCAGTCATTTTTATTTCATAAAAATTACAACAACGTCTAATATTGGGTCGTGTATGCCCGGGAGGCAGTAAACCCCAAAAAGTGGGGCCTTTAAAAACGTAAAAGCTAAAGAATTTATGACGAATTAAGCGGGCATATCATTCGGGATTCAGGATATGTAAAATTCGTGAACGATTCGCGAATAATCCGGGAATGCCACATAATACGCGACTTTGGGTTTGGAGTAGCAAACGTACGCAAATAAAACGGTAGAATTCGTGTTACGCAAAAATTCGCGAATGATTCGCGAACTTACTAACTAGGGTCTAGATCCCATTTAGACCACGAAACTGTTCCGTCTCTGCCTCTCTCAACTCTCAATCTCATATTCTCTCTGGCAGTGGTAAGTTCATCATCAATTAGTAGCTCAGTACCTCATTCTCTTTTTCTAATTTATGTTTGAAATCTGCATGACGTCGTTGTTCTTTGATCTTTCTGCGGTGATAACGAAAAGATTGGCCAATCAAATAACGACAATTTTTTGAGCTTTATTGAAATGATTGCGGAGTTTTATGCAGATTAGCTATTTTTATGTAGTTGTTTTCATTTACAAATTTTACAGTATTATAATTTTATTTTAAACGATCGGCGAAAAAAAATATTTAGGCCCCCATTTTTGGTTTTGCCTAAGGCCCCTAAATAGTTTGGTACGGCCCTGCTTTTAACGATATCTGCATTTCAAATTCCCCATTTGGTTTGTTAGTTGTACCGTTAAATCCATAGATTTTATACGTTGATGGTATCAAATCTTCATCTCTTCCGCCCATGGTTCTATAAGTATGATAGAATAAGATATCAACTGAACTCCCAGTGTCTATTAAGACTCTGTTGATGGCCCAAGAGTCTTCAATTTTACCATCATTTTCTTCATCTTCTTCTTGTATTTGCTTTGGGTTTATCTCTATCCTTACTACCAACGGGTTATCATGCTGCTCGCCAAGACCTGGTACATCTTGCGCACTGAAATATATAGTTTGTTTTTGCCATTCTTCTAATGGCGAGGCTCTCGCAATATTCATTATCTTTCTTCCATCTGTATTTTTCGCGAAGACTCTGCTTAAAACATTATCATGGAAATCTTCTACAGTTCTGTATGAATGTACAATGGAATTACAAAACAAATTCTTTGCTTTAGCCCCAACTTCTATCACGAATGTTTCTGCTCCTTTTACAGCATTCACTCTGCGAGCTTCTGGTGCTGGAGGCAATCGCTGAGATTGTGGATGTCCTACTAAAAAGTGATTTAGATTTCCTTGTTCGATCATCTTTAAAATTATTCTCTTTACATTCCTGCAGTCATTTACTGTATGGCCATGAAAATGATGGTAAGGACAAAATTCTTGACTGCGATTGTTAGGATGTGGTTCTTTTCCCATGTTCCATGGGGATGGTATATTTTCCACTAAAATGATAGCTTCCCAAATTTTTTCTATACTAGCATTAAGAGGTGGCATCTTAATTTCTTCCCATATTATCTTTTGATTTGCTTGCCCTCTAAAGTTATTCTGCTTTTGTCCGCCATAAGTTTCTTGCGGCTAGTCAAGTCTTTGAATCTTATTATTTCCACCGCGATTGTAGTAATTCTTCTCCCTAACATATTCTTCTTGATCTCGACTGCCCATCGCTACCAATTTTTGTTGGTTATCAATTACTACTTTCTCTTGTTGTGCCTACGAGGTGCTTGCCACATTATTTATCATTTTAGGGAGCAAAATTCCACTTGCCGCTAGCGAGCTGGTGTTCGCGATTGGGTATGATTCCATCTCATTTTGTTTCTCCTCCAAAGCAATGTATTCTTCCTGTAGTTCTCGCAGTTCAGTCATAGTGATTGTTTTCTTGACTCTGAAAATTTGTATGTACAGTAGATTGGTCGCGAACATTGCATTGATAAAAGACAAGATAAGATATCTCTCGTCAACTCTTACTGCCATCTCACTGCACATTGTCTTCCATCTTATGGTTAAATGTTTCAGACTCTCGCCAACTCTCTGTTTTAACCCAAACACATCTTCAATACCCGGCCGCGATGAATTGTTGCTAATATACGCTCCTAAAAATGTAGCTTGTAAATGATCAAAAGAAGTTATGGTATTTTTGGTAATCCTTGAACCATTTCAACGCCTCTTGATTAAGTCTGGATGCAAAATATTTGCATAGCACATCATCATGATTCTCCCACTGTAGCATACATCTAACATAAGCTTTGGCGTGTTGAATAACACAAGTAGTTCCATCAAAAATGCTGGTTAATGCTGGTAAATTGCATTTTGGAGGTATCCCTCTTAACTGTACTTCTTGAGTAAATGGATTTCTCGCAGCTTCTTCAATAACTTCATCAAGTTTCCTTCTACCTCCTTCTCTTCTATTGTTTATCATTCCTCGCCTTTCTGCTAATTCTCTCAATATTTGCTCATTATCAGCTGAGTTTTGTTCCATTGGCCTCTTTAATGTTGTTTCCCTTCTTCTGCGTTCTTGCCTTTCTTGTCTTGCGAGATTTTGTGTATCTTCTTCTTCATCATCATTTCGTCTTTCTCTGCGATTTTCTCTTTCATCTTCCTCTTGATATTGTAACTGCCTATCTTCTTCTCTGCGAATTTATTCATTTCTCCTTATTTCTCTTCGTTGTATCTCTATTTTCCTATGTATCCTATCATATTCCTCCTGAATATTGCCATTGTAGCGATTTTGCGTACGTCTCATTTCTCGATTTTCATGATTATTTTGTCGCACTGCTTCTCGAAATTCATGTTCTTCTACTTCTGCTCTTAATCTTTCTCTCTCGCGGGCTAGACGTGCTTGTTCATCGTAATGATTCTCAATTTCTTCTTCAATCATTCTTTGATTCTCTCGCCCATGTAATATCCTCCTACCTTCTTCGGGATTTTCTTCTTCAATTTGATTGTTTCTTCCCTCTTGATTTCTGTTGTCGCGCGGATTATAGCGATCACCAATTATATTTTCTTCTCTATTTTGCACTTCTCCTCGAGTATTTTCTCTAACATTTCTTATAGGGGGATTTTTCCTTGGTTCTTCTCTGAATGATCTTGAATTTGATCTAACAGTACTTCTTGATCTCCTTCTTTGTAACCTCAAATTCTCCATTCTTAGCTCATGATTTTTCCTTATTAAATTCGCACTCTCTTCTGCCTCTAATCTTCTTTCTTCCTGTATTATTTGTCTCAAATCATCTACTATTTCACGTTCTTCATGAATTAATCCTCCAACCATTTCTTGATTTCTTTCTCCTTCTTCTTCATTTCTCAATTGTCGATTTTCTGCTTCTTCTATCGAATCCGACCTCCAAGTATGCACACTCACTCTATCATAATCCACGTTCCTATCTTGTGTTTGTGTTTGTTGATTCGGTTGTTGAATTGAACTTCCTGCTTCATTTATAATTCTATTTCTTCCTGATCTTATCCTTAAAGATTCTTCCAATTCACATGTTCCCTCACCTGCAAGTCTTTTACTTCTCCTCACAGTTGTCGGTGGTTCTGATGTATTTCTTCTTCTTCTAGCCATTTCTTCAACCCTAACAATTTCTTCAAATTTTTCAAGTTGTAATTAGAGATTTCTTAGCTTGATTCTCCCTATTTCTGGGCGCCAAAATGTAGTTGCAAGAATTCCCACACTACACCCTTGTTAAGATTCTATAGAAATCTATTGGAAACCAATTAAACTTCAAAGATTTAAACGACACTTTACTATTCAAATCTCAGAAATGTTTACAGAATTGGGAGAAGTCAAGATTACAAATATTCTCTTGGAGTTTCTCTCTCCTCAAGACTCTTTCAACTCTCAAAAATACATCATCCTTTTCTGGATCTATCGAGCCCTTTATATAGGGATTTACATAATGGATGACAGCTAAGTTTTCCTTCTATTTTGGATCTATTCTGCGATCTTATCGCGACTGCCACAATATTCTCTATCGCAAGAATGATGACCATCGCAGGATCAACATATTCATCTTTTATTTCTTCCATCGTCAGTTTCTCTTTGGGTATTCTGTGTCGCTCGTGAAACGTTGTTAAAGAATTGGAAGTGACACTCGCAGAAACGTTGTTAATATTACAGGAATAACGTTGTAGCGATATTGTGGTCCTACACTATCCATAGACGATCACACTTGGTAAAGGACTTATAGGTTGATATTTAAAAATTGTGGTGTATTTGAGTACCCTCGTCTTTTCAGAGGGCTACATCTTAATGTCAACAAGAGGGAACTCTTGTGGCCTACACCGGATCCTAGGAATTTCACAAACGGTATTTTCCCCAATAACATCAGCAGACCTATATTAGGTGTTAAGCTTCTGGGAGGTTCGGTTAGCTTAGATGTGCAGTTATGTATGACTTAATCATGGGTAGGGATTAGAAAACCATCAACTTAATGGATTTTGTGAGGAAGCTACAGGACCCTCAAAGTGAGTTGTTGTTGTTACGTAATTGCACTGGCGTGTCCGGACCATACTTTATGATGCATATAACAGACCCACATCCCATGCAGTAAGCTAAACATCACTTTGATACTCACCTGCTTCAGTACCTACGACAACTCATAACTGATGATGGTCCCGGGTTTGGACCGCTACAAAAGCGACTTACTACTCTGGCAATTAAATGTGGGGTCCTCGATATTTACACTATGGCGGATATGATCCAATATTTCTTTGTGGCATTATATATTCAAACAGGTCCTCTACAACGAGTTATTCTCAATAACTCGAATATGTCTGACACAAGACATACCTTTCAACAAGATTTACATGCCTACTTGCAAGTCTGTAGACATCCTTCTTCAGATCACAGCTTCAACGCAACCGTGTCTTATCCTACGAAGACATTGGCGGTACCATACTTTGACGTTGTTTTGAAGGAGATGCCAAT
Organism: Papaver bracteatum; assembly: GCA_023529315.1. NCBI lineage: Eukaryota > Viridiplantae > Streptophyta > Magnoliopsida > Ranunculales > Papaveraceae > Papaver > Papaver bracteatum. The sequence goes on from JAJJWX010000603.1 coordinate 4,376,971, forward strand.
AAAGTTCAATATGTCAGACAGAGACTCGATTTTTATGGCAATGTAGTTCAAGACTACTTAATGGACATACCCATCAGTGGGCTCAACCAATGCTTAGGATCTCGACAGTTTGGGTCCATATTATGTTACAAGCTAGGTATACCACTTTTTGATGCAGACAACACTTGCCCCAGCTGCAACAAGATGATGGATATTTTTGGAGACCATGCATTGCATTGTGCCAGTAATATAGATATGAATTTCCTACATGACTTAGTTCGCGACGTACTTGCTGACATATGATTCAAGGTCGGTGTAGCGGCATGGAAAAAAGCTGCCTTAGGTTTTATGTCATTCAATGACACAGCCTAAAGGCCAACAAACATTCTTGTCTAAAACAGGAAAAATGGACAAGACACATGTTTCGACGTCACATGAGTTTCTCCATTCACAGGTGGTGGCGAAGAGAATAGCTCGTTCATCCAATTGATTTGGATATTTGATATGTTATTGAAGACATCTATACGAACCAAGTTAATATTCCTTGCAATATGCGCTGATTCATGAGGTTCCCCCGCTTCTCTGAATTTCAGTTTAACTATAGGCAAGGCTCCGCCACCAATCTCAAACTCTTATTCTGCTTCATCTTTGCCGCACCCAAGAAAGTCTTTCTCCAAGACATAAAGCTCTGAAAAAGGAATATAATTGTTGAAACCCTAAAATCCAGCTTTTCCATTCAAAACAAGACATGTAATTTGGTGAGCATCATCCGGACTGATAGTCATGTCGCCAAACGGGAGTATAAAAGTCATGGTTTCTGCCAGAATATTTCTCTAAACCTACAAACAGTTACAACATCACAGGTCTTTTGCAAAGCCTCGATTCCACGCCATAACCCCGAAGATTTTACTAAGGCTACCACATATAGATGCTCTTTGTCCAATGGCTAAAACTTTCCTTGTTGATGCTATAGTTGAGGGGCCGCTTTGTCGGGAAACTACACAAAAATAAAATAAATTTGGGTTGTTACAATTAACAATCTATAATAAAATTAAAATAACATGTATAAAATTTGATATATTACCTTTGCGGCACAAACCCTAGCAGCCCATGAAGACTGGTGACCAACCAAGACGGATAGATCTCTTGGCTCACCCCAAGGTCTCCCATTCTTCTTCGGAGGTAAAAACTCCATAGCATCAATGATTTTTCTTATTGTATATTTTGGTGGATACTTTTTTTTCTCCTTCTTCTTCTCCTCTTCTACTACAGCTTTTCCCTTATCAATAATAACAGAACTTGTTTCGACCAATTTTTCTTGCTGAATCTCTAGATTTGGTTGTTCAATAACCACAATTTCATGTTCAACCGTCTCTTCTTCAGTTACGCTACCAATGACAGGTCCTCTCGCGTTCCTTTGATCTGCACCCGATGGTTTTCCGTGACGAGGGGCCTGAGTTGGGTCATTAGAAGGTGTTACCTCTTGTGTTCTCTTCTTCTTCTTTTCATCTGTTTTGTTTAATAGATGCATTTAATAAAGTTCAATACAAATCATATAGAAAATAGTGTTCAAATATTTACAACCAAGAGGACAGTGGGAAAAAATTATCATTACGGCTAGGAAATTGTTACTCGACCAAACCGTAACAAGACCCATGACTGGGAATTTTAACACAATCCAGCCGTATCAGGTCTTACCGTTAGGGAATATGTACGTCTTGGTTATTTACTATCACAGTTAAGAATACCAAGACATAAACCTGACTGCTTATTTTTTTTTTTTTAAACACAAGACGAAGTACGGTTGAGAAAACCTAGACGTGTAAAATCAATTACGGCCTGGAAATTAAAATTTCCAAACCGTTTGTAACATATTACAGATGGGTTTTATTACTTTCCCAACCAATATTTGTTACTTGCGCTGGGAAATTAAGAACTCCCAGTTGTTAACAATTTAAGAAAACATTTTTCAGACCTAAAATTTTCAAATCGAACTAAATACTCAACCAAAGGCATAAATAAAGAATTATTTTTTCAATTCATACCTTGTAGTAGTCATATCAGGAATATTAGCGTCTTCTTCAACATCTTCATTCACTGATTGTGGATTTTCAGGTTCATCTTCATTTTAAGATGACGATGATGGTGAATTCGCTGCTTCTTCATCAATGGGTTTAGTTCGATTCTTCTTGTTCTCTTTAGTCTTCTTCCTCACTATCATTTATAAGAAGATTTTAATTGGCGATGATTATTTTTAGAAACGACGATGAATCGTCATTGTAACGAATAAGAAGAACATACGCGGAAGAAATAATGAGTGATTTTGATATTTTATTTTTTGGGGTTTTTTAATTAGATCAGGTAGTTAGGAAAGGGAAATAAGGTAATAAGAAAAATTTATTAGGGGTATGTTTTGAGCTTTTACAAGGATTTAGTCCCTCCATATCCCCATTTTGGTCACCATAATCCTGTGCTCCCCAAAACCATTTGGTTTACATCCCTAATAATAAAGTTTATTTTTCTCTCTGGAGATTTTCTTTGACGACTATGGAGGAGATAGAGGGAACTACCGTGGAGGCTACTAAAATAGAAGAATAAGATCTATTATCAGGTGACGACGATGATAATGGTTTAATTTTTCTTTCTCTTATAATTTATTTTAGTGGGTTTTGGAGAAGTCCATAGCTATGTCTCCTTAAGTTTGTATCTAAGGCTTTAGGTAGAAACCAATTTTAATTGTTTACTATTTTAATTCTCCATAATAATATTTCCAATAATCATTCGAATGTTTAGTAATTTTTCTTCATATTTGCTTGATTAATTATTAAATGAATAGTGGAATTGATCATTATTTCTTTTCATTTGATGCATCGTGCTTGGATTAGGTTCTTTGTCAGTGCATGCTTATAAATTGATATGTGATTCTTGAACACTATATTTTGGTTAGAAGCTTCATTGATTGTTTATGCTTTTAAATTGATATGTATAATACTTGATGGAATATGTTTTTCGATTAATAAATAATTCTCTGGAGTTGTAGATTTTTTAGGTGAAACAATATTAATATATTATCTTCCCAGACATTCCAATAAACGTACGTCTTGAGTTATATTGGAAATCCCTAGGCACAGACTCCATTATCGTATAATTTTTGTATAATTTTAATTTTTGTTATTTTAATTTTTTTCCCGAATACTCCAAAAATATTGCTCTTGATTAGTTTATTAAGAATATTAGTTACAGTACTTTCCACCGCTCCTTGTGGGTTCGACCTATACTTGTCATTGTCTACATTGTAGACGTCGTGTGATTGCGGTTATTTTACATATAAGTTGCAATCCTATCAGTAGTCGCAATCCATTCAGTGGATGCTCATACTTCTTACCAAGCTACACGAGGTACCCATGCACTAATTGTGAATTGGGCATGACTAGGAAAAAAGCTAACTAGTATGCAAGTTAGGGGAGCTTGCATAAGCCATTTGCATCACAAGGATGATACAAAGTAATAATGACATGAGCCTGACCGATACAACCTTGGCACGAGCAAAATCAGTGCATACTTTCAGATGAATGCCGAAGCGAAGTAAGAAAGCTGGGGAAAAGATTGCAATGGTCTAATTGTGCAAAACCAAGGCATGTCATATGCCTGGATAGGACCCCAGATCAGTGATGCATGCAAAATGCATAAACATTAGCCTTTATGGCCTTGTACCCTTCGCAGAACAAGGGTAAGTTGGAATGGTGTGGAAGTTACGTTTAAGGAATCATGCTTGGTAAGGCAACTCAAGTGGATTTGCCTGATAAGCTTTGAAGCTTTACATCCCGATCACTGCGTGCATCGAGAAGTTTCAGCATGTACGTCTTGGTGATAGGGGCGGAGTTTTCAGGTCTATCACAACTATGATTCCCAAAATGGTTGTCATAATTGTCTTATAAGCACCTATAAAGGATTAAAATTCAAAATAGAAACATTCGACTCAAAGTGCTCCCACACCGCTAATAGTGAGTCCAAAATTCAACGACTCGATGTGGGTGTCAACACTTCTGATGCTATGTACAGAGTTCTCCATGCATATCTCTCCTAAGCAATAGACGAAAACAAGATCCGTGCGAATGGCAGCACAAATTAAAAGCTACGAATATCATGCGGTAGGATAAACTTATCTTACCATGAGGTTAATATTTAAACTTAGGTTACTCCACGAAAGATCACTTTTCTTCAAGTTAACAAATAACAATCCCATGCGCTTTATCGAACAAATTCTTACTTGCTACCCTACTTGTTATCGCTGGGAGTTATAAAATATTTTGATTGGTTTGACACTCACCATGCTCGAACGTGGAATTCTTCACAAGGGTTAGACCCTTCACAATGCTGACGTGACAATGGGGTGCGAAGATGTTACAGCTATGATACACACCGAGGTGTGTGTACCGCGATGGGTATTGAGGGAATCGAACGGCTACTAGGGGCGCCCTGTGGGGGAGCTAACAGGGGTGTGCCATTATGTGGGGTCCACAATTATTTTTTTGTCTCACACTCTCTCTCCGCGGGACAGTTTACGATGCACAGTCTCGGTGCATTAATCATTTTTGAAGATGTTATCACCCTCCACAAGATTCTAGGCTAATGCCTATTATAAGTAGAGTTTTATTTATTTATCTATACTTATACCATATCAATTACCAACAACAATGCTTTGAATTCAAATGCACAATTTTTTTTTGAAAGATTTTCCCAATAAAGTTAAGATATACTGAAATATTAAATGTTAAATATTCCTTATACGAAATGTTGATATGTTGTTAATTATAGATACCTAATATTATTTTGCATCGTATTTACGATTTTTTCAATAATGAAATGTAATATGTGGGAATTTCTGAGGAACCCAAGTTTGATTTCTCTCTTTTCCATTAGCCCGTCATGAAGATAATATATATCTGTAGCCTAAAATATAAGATGTATGGCTGAGATCAACAATTTTGGATTAGATTCATATTTTCACATTTCCAATAAGACTAAATTAACCTTAATTAATTAGGTATTATTAACAAAAATGTTTTGGAGGAAAATTCTGTTGATAACAATAATCGGCGTCTATAGTGGGCGTTATTTATGGCCCTATTTGTGGTCCAAAACATCTACCATCAACTTGTTTCCCTTAATTCCAGCTGTCGTGGGAGAATATTCTTACTTTCTTTCCATTTTGTTCACGACCAGTTCTTCCCTATAATTTAACACGGTAACGACATCACTGTGAAGGGATTCAAATATTTCACCGATTTCTATCGCGAACAAGATTTTGAATTTACGTGAAAAATTCAACTATCACGCAGTATTTTTGCGTGAAAGATCCAATTATCCAATCTGACTCGTAATGAAGTAATAACAATGAAATATTAGGTATATGTTCTAAACATTTTGGGCCGATAAAGTGCTAAGGCTGTGTTTGTGTTTTGAAGATGCAGTACAATTTTTGGAATTCTACCGGAAGGAATACTACGGTATATGCACAAATACTCAACCATTGTTTTATTAAAAAAAAAAAAAAAGCCTATGGTTTCATGGCTTGTCTTGAACCAAATGCATTATACACCAACTCTTCTGCCAGTAAATTTCCCTGTTACATTAGTTCCCTGTTACATTGGCGATTAGTTAAGTTGAGCAACTGTGGTGGATGGTCGCGAACAATTTAGTTTGGCCTTCCCAATATGTGTTTTCCACGTATTTCTGCCGAAAATGTATGATATACCAATGACTATGTATGAATTAAGTTAGTGCAGCACCCTGAACTGAATAACCCGTTTTCTAGTGTAGCGCAGATGGGTGATACTATCTTTGTGCATATGGTGACTATCTTGATTTTCTTCTTTCTCATCGTCTCTGACGATCTTCATTTTTGGTTTGCACATGAACCTGTTTTCAAAAAAGAATCATCAAAGAGATGTAACTGGTGATAATTACATTAGCAGTGGAAACAAGAAAAGAAGCTTTGGAGGTAAGTTTTTTCTTTCTATGGGTCCATTTTTCCAACAACAAGGTTGTAAATCATGGGCATCGGTAGCATCAGGTTCAAGCAGAAACATCAATGGCAATAATGAGAGATCTGGTATATCACCAACGGTAGATCAAGCAACAATTAATGGGAACACACCAGTAGTTATTGCTCATGGTACGAAACAGTGTGTTTCAATCAGCGATAGGTCTTTCGAACTGTCCAAGGTAAAAGTAGATGGAAAAATTATGGCTTCTTTAATGGAAATCAATAAAGGATTCAAGGAATTCGTCATGTCACTTGAAGCATTTGAATGGATTAGTACTATCCTCGAACAAGAATCTTCAAGACTGAGAGAGAAGATAACCCATTGGAGTTTTAACAAACCAAATGAAAAATATACACTAGTAAGAAATTTTTTTGGCAAAAGTGAATTGTTGAAATTATCAAGTTTTAGTTCCAAGCGAGATCCGGCTCAGGTGTGCTTCTTTCCTGCTTGTGGTGACGGTAAGGGATGGAGTAACTTAGCCGAAGCCATTAAATTCTGTCTTAGCTTGGCTACTCCTTTCCAACCAATTTCTACAAGAATTTCGAACCATCTGCAACCTCCTAGATCTAATCAATCAATTTCTAAGCAACCAGCCTCTTTTTATAACAGGTGGAAAGGGGCTTTAATTTGTGAAGTTCAAGACTCTAATATACCTTGGCTTAGAACAGCCAATGCTATCAAAGGTCTGTTTAATCTGGAAGGATCAATTGCACTCTCTCCTATTTCAACGGTGAAATCTATGGCTCTTCTGTTCGTCGATTCTCCGAGTAAGAAATCCGAGATCCTATCAAGGCAAGAATGGATTAAGGATGAAGTGAAAATGAGGTTCCAAGAATGGTGTCCGGAAGCTAATAGTTTGGAGAGGATGGGTGCTGTTTTTCCCAAACCTATTTGGTTGGCAGTTCATGGGATTCCTCTCCACATTTGGAATCTAAGAACATTCAGAAAAATAGGAAAGTTATGGGGTGGGTTAATTGCTCCGCATGCTAATTCTCTCAACGGAAATGACTACTGTACAGCATTTCTCCAAGTTGCAGGTCCATTTCCTTCTAAAGTGGAATTTAAGATGATGCACTTGGATGGTCATTCGTTCTCTATTGTCGGGGAGATTCTTGAAGATGAAGACGTCATTGGTCAGTCTATATTCCGCACTGTTGAATCGAGTGATCAGCTAACAAGAGCTCACGAACCAATTCAGGCGACTAAGACTCCTGTAGTTTCTCCTCCTCCGGCGGATGGCACATCTAGTAATTTTGAAAGAGCTATAGGGGTAGAAGAACAAATGGTTTTGTTTTCTTCAAGGATGGTCAATAGTTATGATGAGTGCAGGGATTACAGCTGTGTTCAGGCAATTGATGAAGTACTTTTTGCAGGTAATGCTCTGCAACCTCAACCAACCACATTATTAAATTCAAATTCAAATGTTGAATTTGATTTTTTTTCCACTGACACGGCGTCGAATGGATGGATCAACCCAAGATGTAACAAAGGCCCGGAAACCCATTTAGCCCAAGATCCAAACCGTTTAGATCAGATCCATATCCAGCAAAGAACTGAACCATTAAGTGAGTCCACCTCGGTCGACTCTCTTTTCCAAACTGATGCAATTCAGGCACCCGATACATCGGTGGAAATTGGTGTATTGCCTATGCAATGCGAGTCATCAGTTCAAACAAATCAAAGCATCAATGATGATGATTTGCGAGATCTTGGGGTATTAGTTAAAAATTTCAAGGAAGCAGGACCTTTCATTGGAGTCTCTTTCAAACAAATAGAAGATCAAATCCAGGCCTTACTGAATAAATCAACAACCAACAACCAGTTTGCTCTTTTGGACATTCATACTCAATCGAGTATAGATAAGGATAATGAAAATAATGAAGTTGCAGCATCCGTTCACCTCGTTGATCCATGAAGACAAAGATAATTTCCTGGAATGTGAACGACCTTCGAGATAGTAATAAAAGGGAGGAGCTCAAGGTGCTTGTTAGTTTGTGGAAACCAGATATTTTGTGCATTCAAGAAACTCATGTAGCTGATTGGCAACGTTTTCAGGTCAAGCAATTTTGGGGTAACAATAACTTCGATTGGATAGCTCTTGATTCTAATGGTCTCTCTGGGGGTATCATTATTGTTTGGAATCGCAATAAAGTGGCAGTGTCTGAGTCTCTCCTAGGTGCTTTCTCTATCTCTTTAAAGTGTCAATTTATCTCCTAGGTGCTTTCTCTATCTCTTTAAAGTGTCAATTTCTTAATGATAATTTGTGCTGGCTCCTAACCACCGTATATGGTCCTGTTCGACATTATGAAAAATATCAGTTTTGGGAAGAATTAAGAGATATCAGAAATCTTTGGAATGAACCATGGGTTCTATGTGGGGATTTTAATACAGTTAGATTTTCAAATGAAAGGTCCGGAAGAGTATATTCTACTATTTCGATGAAGAAATTTGAATCCCTCGTGCAAAAGCAGCAGCTTATGGACCTTCCCCTTATTGGTTCTCATTATACTTGGAGTAGAAATGCTTCTTGGAGCAAGTTAGATAGATTTGTGATCTCTTCTGACTGGGAAGATAATTTCAGACGCATTGAACAAGCTGTGCTTCCTAAGCCTTTCTCGGATCATTTCCCTATAGTTTTAACAACTCAAAATGATGGCTGGGGTCCGACTCCTTGTAGATTCGAAAAAATGTGGTTGGAGGACAATTCCATTTTGGCACTTATGAAGGTGTGGTGGTTATCTTTTAACTTTGATGGTTCTCCAGGTTACATTCTCGCCAAAAAAATGCAGGCTCTTAAAGAGAAGTTAAAAGTTTGGAACCGTGAAGTTTTCGGAAGGATTGACTGCCTAATTCAGGTAAACTTAGTTGCAAACCAAACGCTTGATTCCAATTTAATTTTGGACCCTGACAATGTCCAGCTGTTGGAAGAAAAGATTGTTGCAAAAGCTGAGTTCAAAAGACTCGCAAAAATGCACAGTGAGTTCTGGAAACAACGTGCGAATATTAATTGGGTTGAAGACTTTGAGAACAACACCCACTTTTTTCATAAGTATGCCTCTTCAAAACAGAGAAGCAAAAGCTTTTCTCAACTGAAGATTGATGGTGTTCTTACTAGTGACAAAAATGTCATCAAGAAAGAAATTGTCTCGTATTACCAAGGATTATTCGAAGAAGAGTTTTTCTCGAGGCCTCAGCTAGACGGGCTCATCTTTCCTTCTATTACTTCTGAAGACTCTCATTCTCTTGAAGAGCCTTTTTCTGAGGAAGAAGTGTATCAAGCCATCTCTGATCTTGGTCAGGATAAAGCGCCAGGCCCCGACGGTATGCCCATTTTTGTTATTTCTAAGTCTTGGGATTTTATGAAACATGATATTTTGAAAGTCTTGGATCAGTTGTACACTCGTCAAACCATCGATTGGAGACTCAAATCCACCTTTCTAGTGCTGATTCCTAAGGTTCAAGATCTTGAGAACATTTCTGATTTCAGACCTATTAGTCTTATGAGTAGTATAAACAAGATTATTTCTAAAGTGATTGCTACTAGGCTTAAGAAAGTGCTTCCCAAGCTCATTAGCCATCAACAGTCCGCTTATGTTGAAGGTAGGCAAATAATGGATAGCGCCGTCATCGCAAATGAATGTGTTAATTCAGCTCATATGTCTAACCAAGCTGGCATCTTATGCAAAATCGACTTTCAAAAAGCATATGACAATGTGGCTTGGTCTTTTCTTGATTATGTGCTACAAAGAATGGGTTTCGGAATGTTGTGGAGAAAATGGATTGAGGCTGCAATTTCTCATGTGAATTTTTCAGTCCTTATTAATGGTTCTCCGAATGGTCGCTTCAAAAGTTCGAAAGGGCTGAGACAGGGGGATCCTCTCTCCCCATTTCTCTTCCTTCTTATTGCGGAATCTCTGAACCTTATCTTTGTCAAAGCTGAACAGATTGGTTGGTTAACTGGATTTGAGATAATCCCCGGTGGCACCAAAATTACTCATCTTCAGTTCGCGGACGATACTCTTGTATTTCTCAAGAATGATCAACGCAGTATTGGTCACTTGCGCAACATTCTTATTTGGTTTGAAATTATTTCTGGACTTAAAGTTAATTTCCACAAAACTTCATTAATTCCTGTTGGTGATATTACTAATCTGGATTCTCTTGCTGTTTCTATGGGGTGCACTACTCAGTACCTGCCAACAACATATTTGGGTCTTCCTCTTGGTGAGTTATATAGGTCTAATATCAAGTGGAACAAGCTGATTGAAAGATTTGAAGCTCACCTTCCTCTTTGGATGGCCAAGTGTCTCTCGCGCGGAGGTAAACTTACTTTGATTATTTCTGTTCTCTCGGCCCTGCCCATTTATCTCTTTTCTATTTTTGCGGCTCCCATTCACATTATAAAAAAGATGGAAAGAATTATGCGAAACTTCCTTTGGGACAATGGTCCGGATGATAAAAAATATCACTTGGTCGATTGGGACAACGTTATGATTCCTAAGGAGTTAGGTGGCCTAGGTATTAAAAACTTACATCTGATGAATCTGGCATTAATAATGAAGTGGCTTTGGAAATTGGGTGATGGAAATACCTCTCTGTGGAAACAATTGATTGAAGAAAAGTATGGTCTAGCTCTTTTGGGGTGGAATTCTAATACTCCTAAGCAACCTTACGGATGCAGCATTTGGAGAGGTATTCATAATTTATCTGTTCAGTTTCAATCGAACTGTAAATTTCTGTTAGGGGATGGAACTAGGATAAGCTTCTGGAAGGATAACTGGATTGGGGAGGCACCTCTGGCTCAGCTTTTTCCGGCAGCTTTCAATGCGTCTGAATCCAAATCATCTACGGTGGCTCAAGTGTTTGATAACTCTTCTCGGGGTTGGATCTTGGGAATTACCCGAAGAGTTCATGATAATGTCATCAATGATCTAGCTGCTTTGTTTCACCTTCTCGAAACCAGCAATTTGGTTCCCAACAACAACACAGATATTAGAGTTTGGAAAGACTCGCATCAAGAAGGAGATTTCTCGGTTAAAAAGTGTTACGGGTGGTTGGTCAGGAGTAACTATCCTGAGGCTGTTTTGGATTGTGTGCACCCTTCAAGACTTTGGTCGAAGTGTTGGCCCTCCAAGGTTGGTTTCTTTCTGTGGACTGTTTCAAAGGAGAAGGTTCTCACTCAAGACAAGCTTTGTAAAAGAAAATGGAAAGACTGGGTTAACCATTGTTATCTTTGCGTTATGGATGAAGAAACAGCATCCCACTTGTTGCTGCACTGTCAGACTGCTACACAAATCTGGAGCAGTTTTAAAGTGGAGTTTAAACTCCTCTGGGTGATTCCTCATTCGGTTCCGACGGCTCTTCACACTTGGCCAAATCCCAAAAGTAAGTCTCGAAAATCCCTGGTGATTAAAGTCTTACCTGCTGCTATCCTCTGGAACCTCTGGAAAGAGAGGAATAATCGTGCCTTCAAGAATAAGTCTTTGTCTTTAGCGAAGATAACTCAAAAAATCAGGAACACTGTAGCTTATTGGCTTTATCGTCGTCCGGAATTCCATAATGTCACCTTGAAAGACTTCATGTGCAAGTGGATGATAACAGTCTTTGAACCACCATGAATTTGGTGTATTTCCTTCTTTGTTGAGTGGCTGTCTGGTGGTGTTTTTGTTGATACCTGTAACTTAGTTTTGTACGTTTTTTTTTGGGTTCTTTTTTGGGTTCTTTTGTACTTCTTTTGGGGTGTTTTTTGTACGTTTTTTGATGCCTGTATCATGATTTGTATTTGGGGTTCATTCTTGATGAACCTTGTCCTTCTTTTTTAATACTTAATTTACCGATCCAAAAAAAAAAAAAAAAAAACTGGTGATAATTACATTAATCACACCTAAAGCAAACAATTTCTGGGTATAGCTAGCGATAATTACAATTATCACAATGGAATTAGGTGATATTTGCATATTTCTCTGACTGAAATTTCTAGCATATATAGGGATAATTACAGTTATCATAGCTGAAACAAGTGATAGTTGCATATTTCAATTTTTAATTTTTAATCATCTCAAATAAATATCAAGTAACCAGAGGAAAAACATAATGATCACCTATGTTTGTCTTTTATGGCATAGTTAAGAGGATAAAAAATGGTTACTGAAAACAAAATTGTCACCCATGTTTGTGCAATTTGGTTAATGAGAAACAAAAAGTTCATTGAATCACTATGTCAAGCACATGTATAAAGCATCCAACAAAGATTAAGATAGACTAACGAAAGCATACATAAATAATCAACATAATTTGATGTATAATGCGTAACCCCAAGAACAGCAAGATCAGTACTCAATGGTGCTAATTTCATGTAGCACCATTACATCTGTAAACAAAAAAACAAAGAAAAACACAAAAGGCACCACATACTGACCTTAAGAGTCTAAGACCATGTGATAATAGATATTTTGTTGATCACAGATCACCGTATCTGATTATCAAAAATATTAGATAATTAGGTGAAATTAAGTTGTTGTTTTTTTGATGGATTATTGAAACAAGCTCTAAAAGATGAAGGTACTACTTGAGGATCAAAATTGAATTTGGGTCTTTTATGATCGGCACAGTTCCGAAATTAGTAAATGAAAATACCATTTATCACATCATAATCCAGGATAAGTACATTTATCACAATTTCATGCGATTATCACGTTTTTTCTACATCAAAAACATTAATTATCACAACAGAAATCAAGGATAAGTAAATATATCACAATCTGTTATTTACATGTTTTGCCATCTCCTACTTATGATTAATTTGATTATCACGGACTATCCAAAAAAAAAAAGAAAAAAAACCCAAACATGGTCCCAAATAAAAAAACGATAACAAACATAAAACACAATCACTAAATCTTTGAACTTACCCAACCATAGAAAACCCACTAAATCAAAAATTATCACACAATCAAAGCATGCATGGATTAAGCAATCGATTACTATTTTTGAACCACATCGTATTGGTGACAAATTCACTTTCACTAAAAGTAGATAAGTAAGAAGAATTTTTACCGTAATAGGGTTCTGTTTTTGTAGTATGTTTACCGTGAAAACCAGCAGCTCTGTTTACTTTTTGCTTTTTTTAGTTTAGCTTGAAGAAAGAAGAATGAAAGAAAAAAGAAGAAGCAACAAGAAGAAGAAACCGATGGAGAGAATATGACGCGCATCTGGAGAATATTGCGGGACGATAAAAACTAGGTGAGCTTGACTTTTGGGATTTTCCTAAATTCTTACCAACGACCAAAACTGGATAATTCCTAAAATAAAAATAAAATAATTACTATAGTAAGAGGTCAATATAGTAAAACTAGTAGTTGTAAAACTAATTTTGGATTTCTAATATAGTGTATTTTAATGGTGGGTTCCTAATATAAAAAATTTCAAAATTGGCCTAGCCATATTTTTCCCAATGTAATATTGATCCAAAACTGCGAAAAACGCTTTGTGTCAATTTCTCTACTCAACATGCCAAAAAGCCAAAATGTAAAGGTTTTCGATAGATCGTCGAGTTTAACCTTACGAAAAATCTAGGTATATCATCCTGTTGATGATCACCATCTTCTTTATCTTCGTCACATGAAAAATAGCCTTCATCGCCACTTTAAGAAAGTTTTCTTGGTCCCTCCCTGGATGTGCACTTATGTGCATAAACAAGATGTTCTTGTGCAGTTGGTGATATCTTCCCAAATTTCTCAAAAAACAAATGTAAGCTAGTTTGCAAATCAACAACCTAAAAACTCAATACCATCCCTCACTCCAGACAGGGCCGGCCCTCTCATTAAAGCAAGGAAAGCCTTGCTTGAGACCACACATGGGAGAGGGTCACAAATTACCAAAATGTCAACATAGAACTTAGGTAGCTGCTCGAAAAAGAGAAGGTCAAAAACAGTTTTAAACGAGGATATTTATGGTTTTGTTACTTTCGTATATAGTAGATTTTAGTTTAACGAATTAAATGGTAGATTGGTGTGGCTTGTTTATTCCTTAACGGGGTGGTCTTTAACTCAGGTACCAGTTAGTTAATGGCAGATACTCCACGTCAGGTCATCTATCCCCACACAAATGCATAGATGTGCCATACATATTACGTTGTTGTGTATACTTGGGTACCAGCTAGTTAATTTAACTCCCACCACTTCTAGTTATCTGTGGATATGTAGTATAGATGCACATAGATGGGTATCAGAAATTATCTCTGCCAACATAAATTGTGTGTTACAAATATATTAATTTGATTATCTAAGAACAAAAAGTGCGTAGAAACTTAGCCCGTGCATCAATTATTGATGAGTTTGCTGTTAAAAATGCACAAAGACAACTTTTTTTTTATCAGAACACAAAGACAACTAACTGTTGCGCGATCATTGTTGGAATACTTTTGTAACAAGCAAAGGTCCGTAACTTCTTTTTGTAGAGCTTCATTTTTTCCAGGGCCACAAATTTTATTTTGCTTTAGGCCACCAAAATCCTAGGACCGAGCCTGACTCCAGAATAAAAATAGCATTGGTGGAGCTTACCCTCTCTCCTATTGGTTGGTGAGCGTAACCTTGCGCTCTTATTGGCTAATTGAGAAACCATTCGTATTTGTCGGATGAAATTTCGTTACATATGGTGTGTTGATTTGACAATGTATGGTGTAGATTGGGTGGATTGTTGGGACACACGCGACGGACGACCCTTATTATTTAGAAAAATTGTTAAATTAATTTCGTGCATTTAGTGTGAAAATCCAGAAAATGAAGAAAACTATTATATTAATTTCGGACATTCATGATTAAAATAAAAAAAAATCAATTCAACATATTTGTGGAACAAAATAAAATAATTTATATTTTTTGAATCTTTTATAATTTCATGTATTTATTATAGAAAATCCAAAAGAAAAAAAAAATATTATATTAATTATTATATTTATGAATAAAAAAAATCAATTCAACGTATTTATGGATAAATTAATGATATTTGTATTTTTAAAATCTTTTGTAAGGAAAAAAAAAGAAAAAATATATAAAAATGACAAAAAGATTATTATATTAATCTTTTATAATTTCATGTAGTTATTATAAAAAAATCAGAAAATAATAAAAAATACTATGTTAATTTCATACATTTATGACTGAAATAAAAAAATTAACTCAACATATTTATGGAATAAAATAATAAGTTTTAAATTTGTAAAATATTTTCTAAGGAAAAAAAGAACGCGCAATTGGGGGATATGAATTGCTTCCCCCAACCAAAGGTGGATGCTAAGGGGTGTCTTTTGGGTGAGAAAATACCACAACACCCTTAGATTAATTAAAAACATTATGAAAAGACTGTTATGCCCTTTTCCCTAAAACAATAAAATCAAAAACCAAATCAATTTATCCCCCATTCCAATTCACTGCAGGCATAGTTAGGGTTCTGAAAAAAAAAATCCTCCATCGTTCTTCATCGACGATTAATCGTTAAATCAAAAATTTCTTTGTCGATTAACCTACCTGAATCATAACCATGCCTCCACGAAGGAAAACAAAAGCCAAACCAAAGACCAAATCGATTGGTCAACAAAAACACGAACAACGAATTGCTTCGATTGCTGAAGAACAAGGAGAGGACGAGGCGGCAAACTCAGAAGATTAACCACTCACAGCAAAAATGGCTTATGTGAGAAGGTTAGTGATTTTGAACTCATTTATGATTGTTTTAATCGATTTATAGCAATGGGTTTAAGTTAGAATCGCCAACCATAGCTGAAACAGTCGAGTTACACAGAAAATCCAGATTCGATATGGGATGAATACCACGCCGGTTTTAAGTACCGGCATTCGATCTGGGATGAATACCATGCCGGTTTCAATTCCTGAAAGTGAATTTCCAGTACCGGCATACAACTTGGGTTGAATACCATACCGGTTTTAGGTTACCGACATACCTTAATAGTAATTCGTGTATGCCGGTAGTATACTTAAAACACACAGAAACATTATTAACTTTGTCACCAGTACCGGCATTGAATCTAGGTTTCATGTATGCCGATATAGGAGAAACGGCATAGATTTGATTTAACTCGTGTACGCCGGTAGTAAACTTTAAACATACATGAACATATATGATTTGTTTATTAGTACCAGCACACTATTTCTCTTCCATTGTATGCCGATACATTGTTACCGGCACGGAATTGATTTACTTTCAGAGTGTCGGTAGTTGTCTTTTGGTATCCAGAAGAAACCCATTTAACTATCGGCATTCTCGATAGCTAAGTTTCAATGCCGGTAGTACTGAACCGGTATGGTCTGTTTAAGAGTCTCAATGCCCGTACTTAAACTTCCAATATGACTTGTCTTATTTTTGTTTCGTGTGCTTATGTTATAGGTCAAAATCCAAGGAAGCTAACAAAAGAAAAAATAAAGATGCTTTCAATAAGAGAAAGATGAAGGACGGTCTTGATACTCCTCAATATCTGCCTCCACGAGGGAAAGATGAAGGTCGCAAGAAGCGTTTGGGGTTTGAAACAAGAGGGGAAATTTGGGAGAGTGGTGGTGACCGTACTGCACTTGTAATCCGTGAAGGTACTGGAACAATTGAGGACGATGAGCATGATGAAGGTGAAAGTGAGGAGGAAGATGATGAGGTTCACCCAAGTCAATTAGCAAGCCAAATCGAAGTTGGTGGGCCGAGTGAACAACTAACACAAGTTAAGGGCAAGGGCAAGGGGAAACCCAAAGTTAAAGGTTGTCACCTTCCTCACATTGATGACATGATACCCGACCTTGAACGTGGTAAAATTTGGGGTGAAGCTCCGGAACCGAAAGTACTATTTGGATACAAGCACTCTTGGGCTCGTACTATCTATCTAACCTATGTAAGCATTTTTTATTTTGTGCATATGTATTTTTTTGGATTTATGCAAAATCTCTTAATCATATTATCAACTAATTGTAGGATCATACTAAGGTTGTTCGTGTTTGTCGAAACCAAGCCGCGGTTCATTGGGATTTGTCTTTGGAGCATGATGATGTCCAAAAAATAGTAAAGGATTCCGGTCTATTTGCTTTGGTTGAAAATTATGTGAAGCCAGATATTGTGACAGTCAATTGTTTCGTCGAAAGGTATCATGGTGAAATTGATACAATGCACTTCCCGTTTGGAGAGATGACCTTGATCCTTGATGATGCTCAGAACATTCTAGGCTTGAACGTTATCGGGAAATTCATTGCAGAAGGAGTTGAGTGTCTGGACCTTGGATGGTCGAAGTTGCACGCTTTGACTAACAAGCTGTTTGGTTGGGACTTCAAAACTTCTACGGAGAGATTTTATGAATCCCAGTCTAGTAAGACGAAGACATTCAAGCTGACGATGCTTAAGAAGAGGTTTCAAAATACAAAGCAAAGAAGTTTGGAGGATGGATGGGACCCTGCACAGATTCTTTATACAGCCGCTGCGTACATGTTATACATCTTGGGCACCAGGGCATTCCCTGAAACTAATGGCAATAAGGTAAGTGCGAACTTTCTTCAGTACTTGGATCCGTTGGAAGATGTTTATATCTATTATTGGGCACCGTGGTAATGGCATATTTGATGGCGGAGATGAGAAGGGCCTCTTTGGCTAAAACAAACCAATTTGTTGGGAATTTCTCTCTACTCCAGGTAAATTTGTTTTCTTATGTATATTGTTCACATGTATATATTCATCATGAACTTAGAATAAAAATTTACTTCTTCACATTGGAATAGGTGTGGTGTTATGAAAACTTCCCAACCTTGTTCAAGAAGTTCCCTTTCTTGAAGACCATTGACCTTCCCGGACCCGATACTCCTAGAGCTAAGAAGTTCGAGTATAACAACATTCCAAAGCCCGGTAACAAAGGTCGACTGATCGAGATGAGATTGGCTCTCGAAGAAATGAGTATAGAAGACGTTGTGTTTGACCCATATAAGGAGGCTAGAGAAAACCGTCAACTTGTGAGGTTTGGTAATGTTGCATTTTACAATGGGCCGTTGTTCCACCCAAAAGGATATATCATGGCTGATCAATGTCGTGTGATGCACCAACATGGATATAAGCAATTATCAAGTTTTGAGTCGGCCTCTGATGATAATTATCTTCTTCACTTTTCTCTGTGCAATTCAACTCCCAACAAGTTGCATGTAGTGTATGATCCGGATCCGGAACCAACACACTGGAGGGATAGAGAGCCACGTCATTTGGTAGATATTAGTAAGTGGGAGATTGCGGAAAATGGTGATGAAGTTGATAACGACTACATGGAAGATTATTTGGAATGGTCACATCCTTATGTCATGCGCCCTCCCTCCGTCGAAGTTCCAACCAAAAAAAAACCTCTTGTTAAAACTCCTACACCTCCACCACCTATGATGGCCCAACTTCATAAGACCGTTGGATTGCTAGTAAGTTTTATTAGTTGCTTAGTTGTTTAATGTAAACATAATGTTATATATTAGTATATACTAATTATGTGTTTCATGTATTAAACTAGCGTCGTCGGCTTGGCAACTTGAAGAAGATGTTTGATTTCAAGTACGATGAAGGAGTGGTGCTATCTCTTCAAGAAATCAAGGAAGTCGAGCAAAAGCTTGATAGAATTGAAGAAACCGACCCTAATGCAAAAGCTTTGTTTGGAGAAACGGGGAAGGTGCCCGCCAAAAAGAAACTAAAGAACAAGTGAACAATTGGTCGTTATTTTAATTGTGTTGAACATGTCTAGATTAAACTTGTTTTCGTCTCATCCTTTTCCTTGAAGCCTCTGAGAATCACTCTTGGTTTGATACATACTTTGGTCATTATATTTACATCCTCGAATTGATGAGGTTTTAGCTTCGCAACTATGGAGTGACCAACAAAATCTTTCGGATCCCGATGGTTATGACGCCCAAACTACACCTTACAATCCCATTCTTCTTCTTCTTCTTCTTCTTCTTTTCCTTTGTCTCTTAGATATAATACTAGCTTAAAGGGGCAGTCATCCTTCCTCGTACGATTCTTGTATACCATATTAGTCTTCTTTTCATATACATAACCTTTTCTCTTATGGATATTCTCCTTGTATTTTCCGCTTCTCTCACAAACCATCTCAAAACGAACATCTGAACGCTGGCTATTCCTCACTAAGACACACATTTTCTTAAGAGCCGTCTCTTTTTCCCAAGCAATTGCTTCCTCTGGAGATTTTATTCCCTACATAAGGACAACAATGGGAGATTATAAGGACAATTTAAATCAATCCCAACATAAAATTGTAAAAACTAGGTGAAAGTATTGTTTGGTAACATACTCGAGGCATTTTATAGTATTCGAACGTATCCCGAAAGAGAGGTTTGGAATTTGGATCGATGTATGTCACAACCTAAGGAATGAATGAAAAAAAAATTGAATTAGTTCCACATAATAATATTTCGGCATTGTATGTTATTGAACTGCAATGCCGGGATTGCTTATACAGGCATTGTCTAAAAGGTAAAATCCGCGCCGGTATTGAGTGCCGGCGTACACGATAATTTACATTAGACGCCGGTACTGAAGTTAAAAATATCATTTACTCCTGTATGACTTTATTGTAAAACCGGCATGTTATATATGTAAGGTTCCAAGCCGGTACTGACTGCCGGCTTGTACCATAATATACAAACTACGCCGGTACTAAGTGTCGGCGTTCACGAAAAATTAAATTGGAAGCCGGTATTTAAGTTCGAAAATCAAAAACTCATGTATGTTTTTCTTGTGGTACCGGCATAGTTAGTTTAGAGTAAACCATGCCGGTATGAATATTCCATGGAATATTCGGTGGTAGGTAAAAAGTGTAAATGTATACCGGCATATATTTTTGGTTTGAATACCACGCCGGCACAATTTTTAAAATGGGGGATATCTTGTACCGGCATAGCAAGGAGTATGAATACCACGCCGATGGAATTAGTTCTGGCGTAGTATTCATACAACGAGCATGACGGTACGTACTAAGCTTTTTCAGACAAAAAAATGCGGTTTGAAGAAGAAAAATCAAATTTTCGACCTCTTTGAAGCATTACTTGTTTGTTGGGGTTGCTTGTATGCTGAACATGTTTACTTTCTTGGGTTGGTTCTTCACAAAACACTTCATACTCACGAAAATCATGATCCAAGGGTGTTGATTCATCATATAACTCCAATTGTGAGTTGTTATCATTAACCGAAGATTGAAGATACGATTGTTGTTGTAGTTGAGCTAAAGATTTTGCAGCTGCAAGTCTCTCATCACAATCATCTTCCATTTTCAAAAAAAAAATTCCACTCAATTTTTTTTCCCTCCTTCACTCTCAACTAACCCACACAAATTCAAATAAAAATAAATACACACTAATTTATCCCCCAAATACTTAACATTTTACTAATTATAATTAATCACTAATCCTGATTAGTGGGGGCTAGATTAGGAATTAAAAAAATAATTACATAGGGGGTCACCCAGAATTGCTATTGGGACACCGTTTTTGTCTTGTAGCTATATCCCCAAATTAATTCCCATATCCCCAATTGCGCGTTCAAATTTTTTTTCTGGAAATGGTAAAGAAAACTACTATATTAATTTTGGCATTTATGATTAAAATAAAAAAAATTAATTCAACATATTTATGGAATAAAATAATAAAATTTGTATTTGTTGAATCTTTTTTAAGGACAAAAAATCTAAAAATAACTATATTAATTTTTAATATTAATAATAAACATCTAAAAAAATTACTAACAACATCTAAAAATTACTATATTAGTTGATATTGGCGACACCAAAGAAGTGGCAAAAGCACACCGAAGAAGTGGCAAAAGCACTCACTATTATCAAAACAGAAGGGCCTGCGCTGGGGCTTATACTGAATATTAAGAAAACTGAAATATTTTGGCCCTCTTGTGATGGACGAAGGATAAGTGATGGGATGTTTCCTGTCGAAATCTCAAGACCAGATAAGGGAGTCAAACTATTAGGTGGTGCAGTTAGCCTCGACGATGGTTTTGTGAAGGGCCTTGCCATTAAGAGGGCTGAAAAAGCAGTGGATTTGATGCAGATTTTATCCAAGCTCCATGATCCTCAAAGTGAATTGCTGCTTTTACGAACGTGTATGGGTATCTTCAAGCTTCTTTTTGGCCTTCGTATTTGTCACCCATACTATATTATGGAGGCGGTAGATATATTTGATAGAGGCTTGCGAGAAGTGGTGGAAGGCATCGTGGTGTGTGGGGGACCGTTCTTTGGAGAGCTACAGTGGAGACTATCTACTCTACCTATCAGATATGGAGGTCTTGGACTTTACACTGCTATGGAGGCGTCTGAGTATGTTTTTGTGGCTTCACGTGTGCAATCTTGGGGATTACAGGATCACATATTGAGGAGTAGTGGTGTGGACGGTATGGATGATAATTTTAATAAGGCTTTGGAAACGTTACAAGTGACTCTTCCTGATTTTGATCTTAACAACTTCACCAATAAAGACAACGCCCCCCCTAAAGCACAAAGCATCTGGCGAGTGCTCTTTTTGGTAAAGTGGTTAAGGACATTGATAGAGTTTACATGCTAACGGAGAGACAAAAAGCGGTTTTTGGTTGTTTGCAAGCAAAGACATGCCCAAGATTTTCTTCCGGCTATTCCGATTGAGGGGTCATGCGAAGATGTCTCCTTTGGAGTCTTAGGTCTATCCTCAAATACAGGTTAATGATCCCGATTTATCCCTCTGACTCTCGCTTCCCTGCTTGCATCACAGGTTGCTTGGATTCATATGGTGAACATGCAGTTCATTGTAAAGTAGACCCTGGTTATAAATATAGACATGATAATGTGAGGGATATCTTGTATGATGTACTGTGGAGGTCTGGCATTTCGGCAAAGAAAGAAGCACATGTGCATTTCCTGACAGACCCACTTGAAGGGAGATCGACACTAAGACCAGCTGATGTTCTTATTTTTGGATGGGCTAATAGGAAACACACATGTGTTGACCTCACCGGGGTATCTCCTTTGGTAGGCATTGGACATGGCACCTTTACAGTCGGGCGAGCAGCGCTAAAGGCTGCCTCAGGTAAGATATCGAAGCATGAGAAAGCATGTGTTGACAATGGGCATGCTTTCGTCCCCTTTTCTTTTGATACTTTTGGCTATTTGGCTCCAGAAGCAGTTGGACTACTCAAGAGGGTCCGGAAAGTCATGCGCAGCAATGTAATGACCCCTGGCTCACGAGATTTTATTTTTAATAGGATAGGTTTTGCTATTCAAAAAGGGCTAGAGGCACAGCTTGTCGCTCGCTTGCCTAGTATGTAATTTTTAACTTTGTAAGATTTTGTTTTAGTTCAATTTAGGAAGTAGATTTATTTTATAACAAAATTATAAGTTGGGTAACAAAACGTCGTTGATATTTAAATTAATATTTATGTTTAAAGTGTTTATTTTTTAAAATTATTTACCTGAACACAATCTTACGGGTTCCATTAATACAGTTAATTTACTAATATGAACAAAGCCAATGGTTTGATATTTATGTTTAAAGTATCTGAAAAAATCTACCTGAACACAATCTTATGGGTTCCATTAATACAACTAATTTATTAATATAAACAAAGTCAATGGTTAATATGGTAAAGTTTATAACGAACGCGCAATTGGGGGATATGAATTACTTCCCCCAACCCATGGTATGTGTTAAGAGGTTATTTTTGGTTATGGAAATACTAAAATACCCTTCCCAAAAAATAAAAATAAAAAACTTAAAAACAAAAAACAAAATCATATCCCCCATTTCCATCTCCACTTCTTATTAATCTTATTTAGGGGTAGAGCTTTGAAACCCAAATATTCCCCATTCCCTTTCAAATTCTAAACTCTCCCCACTCTATATCAAATTCTCTTCTCCTCACTTTGGAAATGAATTTTTTTTTATTCGGAAGTGATGAAGATCATGCTGAAAGTGATGATGACCATGCCGGAATTCATGAAGACCATGCCGGTACCATGTTCCGTCATATGGTCTTCATCAATTCTGGCATGGTCTTCATCACTTCCGTTTTGAATTTTTCTGGTTTTAATCGTCACTTTGCCGGCATGGTCAGTTGATATGAAGACCATGCCGGTATTGTTTTTCGGCATAGAAAATAAAGCAACATGCTATGCCGGAAAACAATACCGGCATGGTCATCATATCAACTGACCATGCCGGCAGTGGACTGATTAATACCAGAAAAAATTCAAAACGGAAGTGATGATGACCATGCCGGAATTGATGAAGACCATATGCCGGAACATGATACCGGCATGCTCGAGAATTTCCTATCAATGCCGGTAGTCAAGTGAAAAAAAAATCAACATTCTGGATACTTTTCATCCTGTTCCGACATAGAAATTTAAGCAAAATACTATGCCGGAACAGGTATCGGCATGCTCAAAAACTAGATTACCATGCCGGTACCTGTTCAAAACCAGAAAAAAAATCAACATTCTGAAGATCAATTTATGAACATTTCCAACAATTGCCGGCATGGGTTTTTGGTTGAATACCATGCCGACACCAAGCTTTTTCAGCTGCAACAATGGTGGATTCAAAGAAAAAAAATCAATTTTTCAACCTCTTATTAGCAATAATTCTCTCATCACAATCATCTTCCAGTTTCAAAAAAAGAAATTCCTCTCAAATATTTTTTTCCCTCCTTCTACTCTCACCCAAACACAAATAAAAATACACACTAATCTATCCCCCAAATACTTAAGATTTTTACTAATTATTATTAACCACTAAACCTAATTAGTGAGGGGTAGATTAGGAATTAAAAAAATAATTACATAAGGGGTGACCCAGAATTGCTATTGGGACTCCTATTTTGTTTTGTAACTATATCCCCCAATTAGTTTTCATATCCCCCTATTGCGCGTTCTTTATAACCATTGTTCAAGTCACATTAATTAAAACCATATTTATGTGTTATATTTATTTATATTGCCATATAACATGAATTAATTCCATAACAGTTGTAAAGGTTTTCTTTAGAGCCAAAAGGTATGAAAAAAATAATCATATTTAAAATATACGAAAAAAATTCCAATTATATAATACTTCTATATTTATTGAAGAAATTACTTTTTATGTTGCAAATATTTAACTAATTTTGGAAGTCCCGTATATCTTTTCTTTTTTAATTGTCTTCTATAATCAAATAATCTCAAATTATATTAAACTATATACATTTTAAGATATCGATTGATATTAATACCAAAACCAAATATTTACTAAAGGTTAATGACTCTTTATATAAGAAACTATAGCAAAACCACATTTGTTTACGTACCGTTTTTTTTTCATAGCAGTTTGTTTTCTTTCGTTGTTTTTTTTTTCTATTGTTTCTTGAAATTGAGATTTTTGATGGCTAATCTATTTTCGTTATTTGATTTGTAGGTACAATCAATACTTCCAAAAGAAGTTTCGGCAAAGGGAGTGCTCATGAATACTGATATTAGAGGTGAATAAATTGATTTAATACGGCTTCTATTGGTTTTAAGATTTTATTTTCGGATTTCGTTTGAATTTTTTGTTGATGTTTAATTGGTGTTTATATTTTCCGTCTAGACTACATACGAGGAGAAGTATATGAGGTGCCAAGATTAATAGTAACTCTATTTTCTTGATCAAATGCTTATATATGAGAGACGAGTTTTAGAAAAACCTACTTTTTTTTTTAATAAAACATCAGCGTTATTGGTTGTTCCATCAAATTTTTTTTGTGAATGGTGCTAGTTCATCATTTTCTGGATTAATATTTTTTTGACGGCCTCCGTAATAACGTGATCATGCAAGTATAACTCACGTTTTCATACTCATGCATTATTGAATTACTTATTCCATCCATTTGTTTCATACTTACTTATTCCATTAATTTGCATGTCCATATTTGGAATGGGATCCTATATTTCAACCAGATGGCTATGATCTGATGGGACCTAATGTAACCTATATTTATTCCATGTTATATTAAAGGTGACAAAATTATGTATATATATATATCCAAATTTAAAATATCCACGTTTATGTGTGCTTTTATATTAATCCTAAGAATCTACATTTATTCCATGTAATTAAGAAAATTTAAACTATTTTTAGGCGACAAAAATGTGACATTTATAGAATTATTATCTATATATATATATTGTGTGTGTGTGTGTGTGTGTCTGAATATACTAAATGCAGGTATCTATCTTAAAAAGTAAAAGAATAGATTATTTTGGATATTTATTCCAAAACTTTTTTCTTTTTGTAGTTTTTTTAATTCTTACATTTATATATATATATATATGGTTGGGGCTAAGGCAAATAGATTTTCTGCACGCGTGGCTTCTTTTGCAGACTGATTTGCGTTTGTTAGTTGTTTAGCATGTGTGCTCGAAGGTTTTCTGTTTTATTTTGAACATATTGCCGCAAGGAAAGATATTTTGATAGCATGTAGCGTTCGGTAAATCTCTTTGTATCTTTTAAACCTTTTAAGTCTTTACATATGCATATGTGCAAGAATAAAATATTTAGGTATATTGTATCGCGTTAATAATCGGATTTGTAGCAATGAAATCCTTTTTTTCTTTGTGCTCCTAAGATTCTTCTTTACTTTGTACTTTTGTTCTGCAGTGCTGGTATTATGAACAAAAAATATAAACGTGGTTACGTGGCAATAAAATCATTTCTTTTTCTTTATTTTTTCAAGGGTTCCTCTTTGATTTTAGTTAACCCAAGATGATTGTCCTACCAGCTGAAATAGCAATCGTCTTTCTTGGCCAAGCCAAATCTGCTGGACAAGGTTTATATTTAAACTATGCTTATTATGTTCCAAATGTGGATATACAAATCTGCCAAAGTTATCACATACTCGGGCATATCATTAGCATTGTCTCCGTAAAATATAATTTAGTTGATAGTAAATTTTGTTTAACATCAATAGCTGTAGTTTTGTTATTTTTTTCACCGCAAAAACGATTAGCATTTACGATATTCTTCCGAAAATATCCTAACAAAGGTATTATTTCATGTACCTTTTCCTAACTTTTCCATTTCATATATGCAGAAGACATATGGATGTGGAACATACAACACAGTTTAGCATAAGTGTTTGCTTTGTCTAAATGAGTGGATGGGGATTGTAAAATTCTGTTTATGCTGGTAGTAAGCCCGTTAATTTGTTATGGATCAAAAAATAAAAATGAAATTGCATGTCCTTTTTGTTAGTTTTTACTTTTAATAGTCATATAAGATGTAGCTTTCTACTTTTTTTTGAACATACGTGACTTTGTACTTCACAAATGCAATGATGTTCCAGAAGTGGTGGTAGTGGCAGTTGTCATCCCCATAATAAATAAAAATGTTCCAGAAGTGGTGGTACTAGCAGTTGTCGTCACCATAATAAATAAAGCACTCTTGCAAACTATAAGTTTTAGCAGATTCGAGATCGAGATCGAACTGCACAAAGAAAAAAGTGGCTAGATGTTTTTTGGCATTTGGTAAGTTACAGAATTGCCCTACATAAGTAATGCAACACACCACCGGTAGAAATGTACCTACCAAGAAACCAAATATAGAGTCTATGACTTTTAAAACAAAGAGATCAAGAATATTAAACTCTCTATAGTTGTTTTTCTTTCAAACTCTTTATTCAAGTGAATGTCCTCTTGGGGATTTTATGACTCTTATTGTTGATCCTAATCACTCCAATTATCATATCATAAAAGTCAAATAATAAAATTAACCAGTTTCCTGCTATTTAACTTTATAAGAGATCCCTGATGTGTAATTATACCAGGTTCCCCCAGTGCCTAAATTTATAATCCCATGATTCCATAAATCAAGATGTCAGCTCAAAGTTGAGCTCATATACATGTCTTAATTTTTCCCGTATAATGCTATGAAAGAAATTATAAAACAACCATATTTGGTATTCCGATCAAGTTCTGAGTTCAAGATAGAACTCATTTATGTCCTAATCTCCCGTATATAGGGATCTGAAAGAAATTGAAAAATAAATAAAAAATCTTTTTATCTTTGGAAAACTTTGTTATTTCTTTTGCATTAGCGGTACTCTTTCATTTCAGGATTCAATGTATGTTTACGTCAAAGGATATTGTAGGAGGCACACATGCGGATAGAAACTTGATATGGTTGGAATATAGACAATTAGAAGAATTGATATCGATAAATATGAGTTAGAATATTGGCGTCGATCAGTTGTAGAAAGGGAAGCTCTCCTTAGAGATACCAGTCGGTAACCCATCTCCTTTTTCCTTTTTACCAGCATCTATAAATATACATTTTGTTTTGTTGTTATCGATGAATTCCTCTAAATTGCACAGTTTTATTTGACCATTGTAGTTATTGACATTTACGTTCTTTTGTAACACCCGATGATTATAATTAATCATTCCTTATGTTTCCAATTGATAATTTTCGTGAAATCAACATGGTTATTCCCTTTATTTCAACAAATAATATTATCACTTTATTTTCACAATCAATAATTTCTATTTTACACAAACTTGGGAAGTGCATATGGTCTTAGAGACATTGTTGGTTGTTTTTCCACTGCTCCATTGAAAATTAATTATACTTTCGGTGAAATGTCTTTTAAGTTCATTGTCTACTTAGAGCATTCACTCATTTAGGCTCTATTTTTGAGCTTTTTTTTACCTACACAATCAAGTAAAAGAAGAAAGAGTAAGCTAGAAATCAAAAAGTTCCTCAGTTTTTTACTGATTTTTTTTTTTTTTTGTGGATAGTGGTTCTCAATTTAGACAAAACATAGATTTGGGTTTGAGTTCTCATCACATTATGAGTAAGTCAGTTCGACGGTTGTCAGTTCGATCCCGATGGGAATTAGGGTATGACTTCTTCTTCTATTTATTTTGATCAGCTTTTGCATTTTTTTTGTTTTTGTTTTTTGTCTATTTCACTACATTACTCGCATTAGTTTAGTTTGTCCCTTACAGTGAGGAACTCAATAAAGGCCTCACACTAGCAGTTAATATGCTCGATTTCTGAAGAATTAGTGCATTTATTTGACGGGAAGCACTTCATATGCTTAGCACTATTTATAGCATGGCAACCTATTTTATATTTGTATCGTGTATTTTTTTAGTGTCTCTAATATCATATATTGATACAGCTATATAGTGAGTGTGTTTTTTCATTTAAATAAAGGTTATTGGAACCTGGATGAGCAGTTGAGTTGGTCGTTTGATACAAGTATATAATTTCTAAATAAAGATATATCGGTGCATCTCATTGATCACATCTTCTTTGACGGAAAAAACTTCATATGCTTAGCACTATTTAGACATGGCAATCTATTTTATATTTACATCGTATGTTTTTTAGTGTCTATAATATCAAATATTGGTATAACTATATAGTGAGTGTGATTTTTCATTTAAGTACAAGTTGTTGGAGCCTGGGAGAGCAGATGAGTTGGCCGCTTGATTTTCAACGCAAGTATGTAAATATATATTGGTGCATCTCATTGATTACATCTTCTTTGACGGGGAGCACTTCATATGCTTCGCACTTGTAGGACCAGAATATCCCCATGGCAGTATTCTTGCGAGATTAACAACACTCCTGCGATCACCACCGCGATCTCTTCAACAACACTTTGCGAGCGTCATAAAAATAACTTAAAGGGTGATCCAAAGAATGGGGTAATAGCTAACGATTGAAGAAACATGAGAAGAGCATGATCGTTCTGCGACGATTAGAACGCTTGCGAGAATTGACATTATAACTACCACGAGAACATCGCAAGTCAGATCCGAAATTAAAGGACAGCTTAGCTGTCATCCATTATGTAATTACCCTATATAAAGAGACCCAATATGTCCAGGGAGAGGATGATGTATTTTTGAGTGTTGAGAAAGTCTTTAGGAGAGAGAAAATTCAAGAGAGCGGTTGTATTCTTGATCTTCTTCCTTTACTTGTAAACATTTCTAAAAATCAAATAATAAAGTGTTGTTTTAATCATTCAAATATGTGTTAATCACTGTAAGATCCTATCAAGGGTGTAGTGTAGGATTTCCTGCAACTACGACACTATTTAGAGTTAGCAATCTATTTTATATATCGTGTGATTTTTTAGTGTCTCTAATGTTAGATATCGATACAACTATATAGTGAGCGTGATTTTTTATTTAAATACAGTTTGTTGGAGCCTGGAAGAGCAGTTGAGTTGGCCGCTCGATTTTTAACCCAAGTATATAATCTCTGAAGATATTTATAAGTGCATCTCATTGATTACATCTTCTTTGACGGTAAGCACTTCCAATGCGTCACATTATTTGGAGATGGCAATCTATTTTATATATATCGTTTGTGTTTTTAGTGTCTCTAATATCCGATATAGATACAATTATATAATAAGTGTGATTTTTCATTTAAATACAGGTTGTTGGAGCCTGGAAGAGAAGTTATTTTGGCCACTTGATTTTTAACACAAGTATATAATTTCTGAAGAAAGATATGTCAGCACATCTCACTAATTACATGTTCTTCGACGGGAAGAAATTCAAACGCTTTACACTATTTACAGTTGACACTTTATTTTATATTCATATGGTTTTTGTTTTTTGTTTTTTGGGTCTCTAATGTCATATATCAATACAACTATATAGTGTTTGCGATTTTTCATTAGTCTACAAGAAAATGTAGTCTAGAAGAGCGGTTGAGTTAGCCGCTTGATTTTTAATGCAAGTATATGATTTCTGAAGAAAGATATATTTGTGTATTTCCTTGATAACAGCTTATTTGACGGGAAGCACTTCATATGCTCTGCACTATTTAGAATTGACGACTATTTTAGATTAATATAGTGATTTTTTTTAGTGTCTCTAGCTATTATCATATATCCCTATTTAGTAAATGTAATTTTTCATTTAACTTCAATAAGTTGGATTCTGGAAGAGCAGTTAAGTTAGTCACTTGATTCTTATTACAAATATATATTTTTTAAAGAAAGATATATTAGTGCATTTCCTAAATTACATCTTCTTTGACGGGAAGCACAACATATGTTTTGCACCATTTAGAGTTGCAATTTATTTTATATTAATATTGTGTTTCTTTTAGTGTTTCTAATTTCATAAATATACACAACTATAAAGCGAGTGTGATTTTTCATCATATAACTACCGATTTTTTTTATTTTATATACATGAACTACTTACTGATTTCAAAGGTTGATATTTCAAATATTATTTCTTAAAGACGACTTCTTAATCTCCAACAATTTATACAATGCGTAATAGGTGAATTTGGTTTCATAAGTTAATCTACTATATATATAATAATGGGTATTCTCATTATACACTACAATTGTTAGTTAGGACCCTTCTAGGACGGGCCCGTCTCACCAAATGAGGATCAATTCCCCTGGTATCCGATATGTAGCACATGTTCAATACTAAAAAAAATAATCTTATTACACTTTTGTATTTATAGTTTAAACTATTTTACTTTTCAGATTATTTTACCTATTTATTTTAGTTTATTTATAAATTTTTTAAATTGATTATTGTTTCATTAGATTGTTTGAAATTAGTTTTCAAAACCATGTGAGATCCTTAGATAATAATAATAATATTACATATTTGATAATTATAAAATTTAAGTTACATAGTTTTAATTATCAGTTGTTGATCTGTTGGATAGTAATTCTATCGTAGCTTATTAGGGTTTATATTGGGACGGGTGCGGGGCGAAGCCCCCCCTCAGTGGACATGGACCAAAAGGGTAAAATATTCCAGCAATCCCGGTGCGTATCACGGGTTTCAAGCTAGTTATAATATAACCACCTATGAGATTTAGATTCAAGTCATTTTACATATATAAGGTTGAATTCAAGGATGAGTTCTTGAACGTGAAATGTTACGTTGATGTCCCCGACTCTTCACTTATGAACTTCTTGACTTCAACTTTGAACATAATACTTAAGTTAACTTTGCATGAGAGAGACTTCTTGTCACGATATTGACATACTAGAGTATATGAATATGCAAATTTACCATTTTTGTAGGGCGACTTCTTGTTGCTTTTTTTATTTTATCTTTTACCTTTTTCTGACGGGGAGAAAAAAATTTATGTATTGCAGTGCATATTCATCCCATTTTATTTCATTGTAATCTTGCAAAGGCATCTCACTTCTACAGTTAATGTTTATACCTGTTAGTTGCGTAAAATTTTGTAGAGTCAAAGTGAAATGAAATGTATATATGGTTAGTATTCCACCACATCTTGACTATATATACCCTTGATAGTTCTTGATCAATCCAGATGTAATGACCCTTCTCTATACCGATATTGTTCCCACTTAGCCATTGCGGTCATCCGACAGTGTAGGATTTTCAGCGGGCACCACTGCGGTAATCCAGAGCTTCCCTGGTGGTCACCCATTCTTGGATTACTCCCGTCCGAGCACGCTTAAATGCAGAGCTTTCTTTGTTACCATCTGTAATGACTCGTCCATCAACTGATATTGTCCCCACTTAGCCAATGCGGTCCTTAGTTATGATACCATTTGTGTAGGATCAGGATATCGCAAAAAGGACATATTTGCGAAGTTTGGTTAACAACACATAGCAAACGTCGCAGAATGATTTGAAAAATGACGTAACAGGTGACGATGGCAGAAACATGAGAAATGTGTGATGATTCTGCGATAATTACAGTGTTTGCGAAGATTTGATAATATAACTCTTGCGAAAGTATCGCAAGTCAGATCCTAAAATAAAGGACAGATTAGCTGTCATCCACTATGTAATTTCCTATATAAAGATCTGAATAAGCGTAAGGAGAGAGAGATCTTTTTCGAGTGTTGAGCAAGACATTTAGGAGAGAGAAAGTTTAAAGAGCAATTGTATTCTTGTTTTCTTCCATTACTTGTAACATTTCTGTGAATCAATTAATAAAAGTGTTGTTCTTAATCTTTAAAAGATGTGTTGATTATTACGAATTCTTGTGAGGGGTGTAGTGTAGGATTTCCTGCTACTAAATATTGGCGCTAGAAACAGGGAACCTTCCCTTGTTTTTAGTTTGAAAATTAATATTGTGATTTGAAAGAATTTGTAATAGTTGGTGAGAAGTTTCAGATAATTTTCAACAGTTCATCGAAATTGAAGAGATGGCTAGAAGAAGAAATGCTTCAAGACAACCAACAACTGTTAGAAGGAGTAAGAAACTTGCTGGAGAAAGAAGAAACGAAGCTGGAGAATCATCAAGAATGAATACAAGAAATGATGGAGAAAATCAAATCCAACAACTAACTCAACGTACACCAGCGCATAACATAACTTTGGATTATGATAGAGTGAGCGTACATACTTGGCGATCAGATTCAGTGGAAGAAATGGAAGAGGAGCAACTATTAATAAATGAAAGATAGGAGGAGAGAGCTGAGGAAGCAGTTGGAGGAACAATTCATGGAAATGAAAGAATTGGAGTATTAGAGGCAACACAGGCGTTAAGACAAAGAATACACGAAGAGAGGAGGTTAGAAGTAGAAGAACGCGCAAATTTGACAAGGCAAAACCATAAATTGAGAATGGAAAACATGAGGTTAAAAAATAGGAGATCAAGAAGTACAACAAGATCAAGTTCAATATCAATTAGAAGTGGGGCAATAAGAAGTTCACCTATGACAAATATTGAAGAAGAAAATTAAGATCCAAATGAAGGGCGTTGTGAAATGAGAGAAGTAATGGAAGATCATTACATACCACAAGGCCAAATTCACCAAAACGAACAAAATAACAGAGGTCAGGAGAATGAGCAGCGTCAGGAACGAAATAATCGAGATGGCTAAGAAAATCAGGAAGAAGGGAGGAAAATATTACGTGGAAGAGAGATTCAAAGAAATCAGTAGATAATTGAAGGAGAAATTGAGAGACATTATGCTGAACAAGAACGTTTAGCTTGCAAAAGGGAAAGGTTGAGAGCAGAGGTGGAAGAACAAGAATTCCAAGAGGCAATTCGCCAGAACAATCATGACAATCGAGAAAGGAGACACTAACAAAATCGTAACAATGGTAATATCAATGACGAATATGATAGGGTACAAAGAAGAGTTGAAAGGCAGCAAAGAGAATTGATAAGAAATAAACAGAATCGCAAAAGAGAAAATGAGAGATATAATGGTGTGCGAATTCATGAAATAAATGAAAGAGAAAATCGCATAGAAAGAAAAGAAGAAAATAATGGAGAAGGAAATCAAAATCTCGCAGCACAAGAGAGGCAAGAACGCAAGAGAAGAGAAGCAGAATTAAATGGACCAGTGGGATCAACACCTGGGGTAAATGAACAAATCTTAAGAGAGTTGGCAGAAATGAGAGGAATGCTAAATAACTGAAGAGAAGGAGGTAGGAGACAATTGTATGAATCCATAGAAGAAGCTGCGAAAACTCCGTTCTCGCAAGAAGTACAATTTGGAGGAATTCCACCAAAGTGCAGTTTGCCTGCGTTAACCAACATCTTTGATGGAATAACCTGCGCAATTCAACACATTAAAGCTTATGTGAGATGTATGCTACAGTGGGAGAATCATGATGATGTGTTGTGCAAGTATTTCACATCAAGTTTAACAGGAGAGGCACTAAAGTGGTTCGAAGGTTTACCCAGGAATACTATAACATCTTTCAACCATTTGCAGACTACATTCTTAGGGGCGTACATAACTAAAAATTCCTCGCGGCCAAGCATAAAAGATGTATTTGGATTAAAACAGAGAATTGATGAAAGTTTGAAACATTTAACCATAAGATGGAAGACAATGTGTAGTTAAATGGCTGGACAGGTGGATGAGAGATATCTCATCTTATCATTCATTAACGCAATGTTCGCAACCAATCTATTGTATATTCAAATTTTCAGAATCAAGAATATAATTACAATGACAGAGCTGCGATAATTACAGGAGGAGTACATTTCTCTTGAAGAAAAGCAGAATGAGTAGAATCTTATCCAGTTGCGAATACAAGTTTAAATACAGCGAGTGCAAGCTTATTGCCTAAATTGATAAACACAGTGGCGATAACTTCGCATGTACAACAAGAAAATAAGAATGATAATCAACAGAAATTGGTAGCTATGGGGAGTAGAGATCAAAAAGAATTCGAAAGGGAAAGAAATTTTTATAGTCGAGGTGAAAGCAACAAAATTCAAAGGCTCGATCAGGCGCAAGAAACTTATGGAGGACAAAGACAAAATTATCATAGAGGATCAGGAAGTCAAAAGATAATATGGGAAGAGATCAAGATGCCACCATTGAATGCTAGTGTGTAAAAAGTTTGGGAAGCTATAATTTTAATGGAGAACATTCCGACGCCCTGGAACATGGGAAAAGAACCACTTTCAAGCAGCCGAAGTCAAGAATTTTGCTCTTACCATCATTTTCATGGACATTCAACAAATAACTGCAGAAATATTAAAAGGATCATTCTCAAGATGATAAATCAAGAAAAATTAAATCATTTTTTAATAGGGCATCCTCAATCTCGACCCTTACCACCACCACCAGAAATTCGCAGATTAAATGCAACAAAAGGAGGAGAAACATTTATCATAGAAGTTGGAGCAAATGAGAAGAATCTATTTTGTAATTCAATCACGCATTCGTACAAAACAATCGAAGACTTTCATGACAATATTCTATATAGAATTTTCGCAAGAGATGCTGATGGAAGAGAGATAATGAACATTGCGAAGGTCTCGCCGCTAAAAGAGTGGCAAAAGCAGACTATCTCTTTCACTGTAGAAGAAGTACCAGAGTATGACGAAATGCATGATAACCCATTAGTAGTAAGGCTGGAAATAAACCCAAAACAAAAAGAAGATGAAGAAGAGGATGATGAGGCTGAAGATACATGGGAAATTAATAGGGTCTTAATTGACACAGGAAGTTCTATGGATATCTTATTCTATCATACCTATAAGACTATGGGAGGCAGAGACGAGGATTTAATACTTTCAACCTACAAAATTTATGGTTTTAATGGTACTGCCAATAAGCCTAATGGGGAGATCACAATGACAATTCCATTAAAGGGGATATCTTCCAAGATTCTATTCTATATTTTCGATGTAGAGTCGCCCTACAACGCTCTAATTGTCCGACCTTGGCTACATGGGATTTTAGGTGTGGCATCGACTTTCCACCAGTGCATTAAATTTCCACATCCTAATGGTGTTGGAGTAATAAAGGGAGATTGGATTGAAGGAAGGAAATGCTATGAGATTGATGTGGAATCTTGCGAAGAAAGAGCTGCCAAGAAGGGGAATTGGAAGTATAACATCAAAGAAAGACAAAGAAGTGAGAGATTGATGGTTAATTCAGTAGAACTGAGAGAAGAGATAATGCTGTGAAGTCTACGCTAGCTGAAAATAACAAATAATGAAAATGTCGCAGAAGAAAATACTGTAATGAAAAGCAACCAAAGAACAGAGGCAGAAAACAACAAAGGTAAAAATTTAAAACTATGAAGTGTAAGAAATATTGAGAAAAAGAAAATGCAAAAAAAGTGTATAATTGATTCGTTGCAAAAATTTCAAAAATTTCAAAAAATATATTTTGTTTAATATGCGAAAGTTTCGCAAAAAATGATCATTTAAGATCCAGAATGGGACGAATCTTTACGGCGTACACCCTAGTTCGCGAATAAAATTTCGCAAGAGGCAAATGTAAGACCTAAAGTACGTAATAGAAGGGGGTATCTGTTGCATGAATCAGCGATAAGGTTACACCGCTGCTGGAACCTGAGTCATGAAGATTTGGGTCAATGAAAGCCCATCCAGGAGAGGCACCTTGGATTCTCGACTTAAGCATATGACTTGAGTTGGGAGACTAAGGTAAGAAGGACTCTCCTAATGGGTGAAGAGTATGACCAAGGAGCTGGGGTACACGGTTGAGCCAAGGGTGCCCGAGGCGTATGAAACTACCCTGTCCATTCTTGGCAAGTCTTGGCTATGATGCACTCGGCCCGAAGAAAACCCCACTTAGGGTGCAGTCTCGTAACCATAAGCTGTATAGGCAAAAGGGATAAGAGGCTGCGAACACAACTGGTTGTTGTTAAGACTGGATGAGAGGAGCTATTCTTGTATGGCCGATGTACGTCTCCTTGAAAGGGCAACCAGGGGGAAGATAAGGGCGGCACCCTCCATTAGGGAGCTGATAAGTGTCTTAAGACGCAAATGTCATGAGACTTTTTACTCAAGGGAGTATTAAGACTTGTCATATTTGTGCAACATTCCTGAAGAGGCAATAATACAAAATAGAAGATAAGACGAAATAAAGGGGTCATTACATGCAAGTGTAAAGACGTCCTACGATTTCGTCGCAAGACGGCAATGTCATGGGGCTTTAATTTCGCAAGAAAATTTAGGCCAGTCATATTATCGCACCAAAAATACAAAAGAACAAAAGGTTAAGGCAAGATCAATGGGTTTCTACATGAAAGTGTAGATACGTCCTGCGATTTTGTCGCAAAAGAAAAAAGATGGCAAAATAAGACCACATCAGAATATAAGAAAGAATGCAATTTTATAATTTATAATTGCGAGATTATACAAAGATAATGGTGATTTTCTAACAATTTATGATTGCGAGATTATGCAGAGAAAATTGCAATTTTGTCGCAAATTATTTTATTAAATAGAGGCAGCTTGTTCAATCACTCATCTGAATACAAATAACAGAGGCAAGTATGGGAATGCATAAAATAAGTTAAGTGTTATTTGTTTTCACATGATAGATTTACGCATAAAAAGTTAACTGTATTTTGGACAATCATATTGCGAAAGGGAAAAATTTTCTAACACATGCAAGGTGAAACAAAAAAGAACTTATATTAAAGATTGGAGAAATTCACAATGATAGTTTACAAGAATAGGAGACCAAAGAATGAATGTACAAGTTTACAAGGGAGCAAGCAAGGAAGCAAAATCTATTTCAAGCTTGATTCATCATTATCCCCGCCAGATTCTTCACTAAAGCTTTTTTCCTTATCTTCATCAGATTCATCATTTCCATTTTCTTCAGATTCTTCTTCTTCATCAGCTTCACTATCAGAGATGACCAAGTTAGGCACATTCTTCGGGACATTATCTAAAATACAAGGATATTTGGAGTGAGGAATCTGGTTGTCATCACAGATCGCTTTGATAGTATCATTACGATAAGAAATTGCGTCATTCCCAAAATTCGCAATAGTGATCTTCATTTGAGCCTTTAGTTTTGAAAACTTCTCATTGCGAGAAGAAAGATCCTTTGCGAGTTTCGCCTTGTCATTTTCTAGCTCTTCAAGTCTATTGCGATATCTCTCTTCAGCTTCTGCGAAAATACAATAATAAATCAATAATTGGATGATGAAAGTCTATGAAAAACAAATAATTAAATAAGGAATAACAGTTAACAACCTTCTCTGTTAGAAATCATATCTCTAATCAGGGCCGTTTGCTCAGTTTGAAGACTAACATCTACACCTAAATTATTCATGGCATTATCTAGAACTTTCGCATCCCAAGCGAATTCATCATGGCGGGAGCGAGTTTGATTCTCTCTTTCGTAGATTACATCAATTCTATGTTTGAGATCATCTCTTTCAATTTGAATCTCAAGAAGAGTTTCTTGAAATTTTGCTAATGTCTGAGCACCTTGGAGAGAAATACGATCTTTTTCATCTATCAGATCACTATATTTGGCCTTTAATTTACGGATTTTTTTCCTTAGAGTTGTGAAAAAAATTGTCTAAATTTATTAGCCATATCCAAGACAGATCTAGGTTCAATTTCTAAAAGACGAAGCTTGGATCTAAGCTCATTTATGGGAAGAGACTCAATCTTATTGTTTGAAAAACTATTTAGAGAAGTATTTAGATGTTCAAGAAGGGTATCATCATCCATGTGATTGGAAAAGGAATGAAGAAGAATAGCTTCATCAGTAAGACCATAGACGTCTGCGAAATGGTAAACTCTATAAGAAGAATTTTTTTGAGAAAATAAAATATAGGGGAAAGGAAAAGAATCCCATACCATAGAGTTTCTTATTGGCATCTTGAAGGCTAGATACTTTGCCCCTCTGAAGAGAATTCTCTGATTCCAATTGTTTGATTTTTTCGTGAAGATTAGCAGCTTCGATCTCCAATCCTTCATTTTGCTTATTCTTCTCGAGAAGACCAACAACTTCAGTCTCTAATTCTTCATTTTTCTTGAGAAGTCTAAAATTCTTCGTTGCGAGAGCCGCACGCCTTTTTTATAAATCTGAGACAACAACATATGAAACTTTCCCTGCCTGCGAAATAATTCAGCGAATTTTAGGAATTATTTTTGAATTCAAGGCGAAGTAAAGAAAAGAAAAATACAAATATGAAAATTTACCAGGCTATTCAGCGAGTGTAAGAAACTAGGAGATATAGATCTTGAAACCCCGCGAAGAGATTCATTATTCTCTAAGAGAGAGGCATCACAGATAGTTGCAATGGAGTTGCAAGCATTGGTAAGAGGAGTATCACCAATTCCCTGTATAGTATTGGAGAAGATGTTGGATAATTTTTCCATAAGAGATTTAGCTGGAGAATTCTCTTGGGCAAAAGAAACATCAAAATCTTCATCATCATCACCAGTGGAACTTTCTTCAGGGTGAGAGTTTGAGGGAGAAGGAGATTGGACTTTTCGTTTCTTTGAAGAAGGAGCAGTGGATTTATCTTTACGAGAAGTATTCTTGCCTTTACTCCCATTCTTCGCAACATTGACAGGTTTCTCTTCCACTTCAGCAATAACCTACACACACGGATGAAGGTAAGAAATAGAGGCAACAATATATTGCAAAAAATCTTAAAAGAGTATTTCTTAATTCATCTGTGAATGATCGAAGAGCAGATAAAGTACTGATTTTTCCAGTATTGCTATAGCTCAGTTTCAACCTTTTGACCTGATAAGTTCGCATATATATGAAAATATTGGAATGATCAGCAAAATTATACATGAGAATAAAAAGAATAACAACTCAAATAAAGTTTGGAAATATACCTCCTCTTCCCCCTCTGGCCAGTTGAACACCCATGGTAGATACACTGCGAGATTCACAGGTAAAGCATGAGATCCAGAGATGTATGTACCTTTTAAGATTAAAGGATAAATACACCACTTATCATCATTGGAGTAACGCGGGGATATATTATTGCCAGGATGCCAATCAATATCATGCATGAGTATCTTGTCATCACCAACATCATCCTTTTTCCTTAAATGAACACCCCAGCAAGTGCTGTCTTTCTTCATAGGAATTATCTCATAATTCGCAAAGAAGTTTTCGACAGTATAGTTCGCAAAAACAATCGCAATGTCTTTGAACTTAGGATTTTTAGCTTTATCAGGATAAAGAAATCCCTTGCCAGCACCATGATTGGCGAACTCAAGCAGGAGACGAATGCAATCTCCACTTAATTGATATATAGCTCGCGAGAATTTCGCATGAGAATGGATTTCATAAAATAAGGGAAGTTCAGGATCATAAAGGGGAATGAGAAGGCCAGCGAGACTATGACCTCCTGGTGATTGCAGGGATAATCAGAAAAAAGATTGATAGAAAGCTCTGATTTAGGGCTTTGACCAGGAATAGGAGATAAATCAAAACCTCTGGTTTGAAGTTTCTTTTGAATTTATTTGAAAGCAATTTCATTCTTTCGACCGGCTGGAGGCATTTTTAGTATGGGAATGGACAAAAAATTTAAAACTCGAAGAGAAGAATAATCAAGAAAAATTACAGTAGCAGGAGCGGAATTCGCGGAAGAATAGTGAAGAAAGTTGCAGAGAAAATAAGAAAGAAAGTAAAAAAGAAGAGTAGAGGAGAATGAAAAGAGTATATATAGATAGAAGAATACTCGAAAAGATAAACACATTTAATGCGAAGATTAGACGTGAACAGTTGAAATACAGCGGTTGAAAATGATGTGTCAGAAGCTGGATGGAAGAAGGGATACGTGTAGTAAATTTGGCGAAGAATGCAGAATCGTGTCAGTACGGAGAATATGAAAAGATGAACAGTTGCGGCATTTAGAAAAATAATTTCTCATGAAATTCTCCCCTTC
The DNA here is from genome assembly GCA_023529315.1 of Papaver bracteatum. Lineage (NCBI taxonomy): Eukaryota > Viridiplantae > Streptophyta > Magnoliopsida > Ranunculales > Papaveraceae > Papaver > Papaver bracteatum. The sequence goes on from JAJJWX010000603.1 coordinate 4,417,162, forward strand.
GCAGAGAAGACATGAGAAGAGGCAAGATGTAGGATCAGGATATCGCAAAAAGGACATATTTGCGAAGTTTTGTTAACAACACATAGCGAGCGTCGCAGAATGATTTGAAAAATGACGTAACAGGTGACGATGGCAGAAACATGAGAAATGTGTGATGATTCTGCGATAATTACATTGTTTGCGAAGATTTTATAATATAACTCTTGCGAAAGTATCGCAAGTCAGATCCTAAAATAAAGGAAAGATTAGCTGTCATCCACTATGTAATTTCCTATATAAAGAGCTGAATAAGTGTAAGGAGAGAGATCTTTTTCGAGTGTTGAGCAAGACATTTAGGAGAGAGAAAGTTTAAAGAGTGATTGTATTCTTGTTTTCTTCCATTACTTGTAACATTTTTGTGAATCAATTAATAAAAGTGTTGTTCTTAATCTTTAAAAGATGTGTTGATTATTACGAATTCGTGTGAGGGGTGTAGTGTAGGATTCCTGCTACTACAATTTGTAGTGACCCGTCCATCCACCAATACTTTCCTTTCATGAGACAAGCACATGGACCAACACCGTCCATCATACCTTCCCACCCTCGGCAGGTGAACCGTTATTGGCTTAGATACCATTTGTAATGACCCGTCCATCCACCGATAATGTCCTAACTTAGCCATTGCGGTCCTTAGTTATGATACCATTTTTAATGACCCATCCATCCACCAATATTGTCCCCACTTAGCCACTGCATTCATCCGGAAGTGTAGGATTTCCAATTGGCACCACTGCGATAATTCAAAAATAACTTACCGGGTGGTCACCCATCCCTGGATTACTCACGTCCTAGCATGCTTAACTGCAGAGATTTCTTCCAACTCTGGAGCCAATAGTGCTGAAAAGGCCTCGGTGTTAGGAAAGTATAAACCATTACTTATTTTACATTCAGCCAACCACTGCCGAAAATCAGGATACTACTCCAGAATTCTCGACCACTCGTCGGACATCAGTATTTAAAGAAATAATGTTATATTTTATGAAAGTTACCATGATTGTGCTGCCTTGATGCTTCAATGGTTCGACGATACTGGGGTCGCGATCTAGATATTTTTTTTTCACATGAGTGAAATTAATTATCCATGATTTTGAAGATTAGTTAATATTTGTGGGTAAAGATATTCTGAGTCGTTGACAAAGGCTCTTCTTTTTAAGCTAATAAAATCCTTTGTCTAGTTAGATCATCCTAAACTATGATTACCGAAATAACCAAACTCTAGATCTCAAAGAGAAACTATAAGGTGATGTCGATCTCACGCAACTAGCCAATCAAGACTATCAAAGAAAAACAGAATTCTAATTGGATCTCGGCCGATCAATGTTTGTGCACACAATTCACAAGATACGAAAAATAATAAGAAAAACTTCGTCGTCTTCAGATCTTCGTTTGTCTTCAATAATAACCTACACAATGCCACTTGAATGTTCTTGTGATCAATCACACACAGAACATAGTCAGTTAACAATGGATTATCACAAGATGTATTTAGATTCAAAAATGGTTCTAAAGATCCCGTCAATACTTTGATCTAGTTTAAGCGAGCCTTATATCAGAAGAGAAGGTTCTCTAGAATAAACAAACTAGGTGGCAATCAAAGTTTCAACAACCGTTAGTCAATTAAATCAATAATCGAAAACTACAATAACAATTATCTAATTTTTCAGCAACGGTACTCATAGAGCTTCTTGATCCCATAGAAGTCTTTAAACGAGCGGTCATAAGAGATTTCACATAATTAGATTACTTTTCTCTCCAAATAGACGGCTCCACCAAAAACGACAAAAATGAAGTTTGTCCGGCTCTTAGGATAGTTTGCAGGAAATGCAAACTCAAGTATTTATGGACCAAGGTTGTTTGGACAACAAGGAGATTCCAAAACCGAAAATATTCTCAAGATATTCACATTAAAGTACCTAATTTTGGTTTTCCTATTACCAATTAATTACCAAACCATATTTTCGAAAACTCCCTTAGAAAACTTCTATTATTAGTCTAGCACATTAATTAATAATATTTTCCAGAGGATATGCTTTAATTGCTGGTAATTAAACATATATAATGAAAATCATAATCAAATTATTTTCAATTTTTCGGACCTGGGATCACTTTGAGTATCAAGGAATATATTTGAACAATTAATGATAAGAGTTATGTACATATTCAAATAATGTCGACATCTAGAAGTTTCTCAGTAAACCCTAATTCCAAGCTTCACACAATACATATAGCGATATGTGAATATTGGAAACTCGTTTTTGCTTCTTGGGATCGGTTGTACCAAGCTCACAACTTATGTAAGTTGTGATCGGTGATACCATGCTTCCCAAACCAGGTTGTGACCGGTTACACCTTGCTTCCCAAGTTAGCTTGTGATTGGTTACACCTGGGTTCGCAGAGAAACTTGTGACCGATTACAACTAACTTCACAAATTATCTTGTGACTGGTTACACCTTACTTCCAAAAGGTAGCTTGTGACCTATTGTAACTAACTTCCCAATGTATCTTGTGACCAGTTACATCATGTTTCACAAAGTAGCTTGTGACTGATTACAACATGCTACACATAATAGGTTGTGACTGGTTGTACCTTAAATCTCAATAAGTTAAGATAGGTTCTACATTGTCATCTTATAAATGTCATTCAAAATATATTCAATAAAGAACCTGACGCATAATGATTTCCTTTCGATTATGAAACAAGTTCGTATATGTACTTCCGTTAAAAAAATCTTACAAAATATTGTTTCATAGGGTGAAATCATACCAATATCTTACACATAATAAAGAGACTATATACAAAGATTATGTTGATGTCTTATCCAAGCCAAATCTGCTGGACAAGGTTTATATTTAAACTATGCTTATTATGTTCCAAATGTGGATATACAAATCTGCCAAAGTTATCACATACTCGGCATATCATTAGCATTGTCCCCGTAAAATATAATTTAGTTGATTGTAAATTTTTTTAACATCAATAGCTGTAGTTTTGTTATTTTTTTCACCGCAAAAACGATTAGCATTTACGACATTCTTTCGAAAATATCCTAACAAAGGTATTATTTCGTGTACTTTTTCCTAACTTTTTCATTTCATATATGCAGAAGAAATATGGATGTGGAACATACAACACAGTTTAGCATAAGTGTTTGTTTTGTCTAAATGAGTGGATGGGGATTGTAAAATTCTGTTTATGCTGGTAGTAAGCCTGTTAATTTGTGATGGATCAAATAATAAAAATGAAATTGCATGTCCTTTTTGTTAGTTTTTACTGTTAATAGTCATATAAGATGTAGATTTCTACTTTTTTTTTGAACATACGTAACGTTGTACTTCACAAATGCAATAATGTTCCAGAAGTGGTGGTAGTGGCAGTTGTCGTCCCCATAATAAATAAAAAATGCTCCAGAAGTGGTGGTACTGGCAGTTGTCGTCACCACAATAAACAAAGCACTCTTGCAAACTATAAGTTTTAGCAGATTCGAGATCGAGATCGAACTGCACAAATAAAAAAGTGGCTAGATGTTTTTTGGCATTTGGTAAGTTACAGAATTACCCTACATAAGTAATGCAACACACCACCGGTATAAATGTACCTACCAAGAAACCAAATATTGAGTCTATGACTTTTAGAACAAAGAAATCAAGAATATTAAACTCTCTATAATTGTTTTTCTTTCAAACTCTTTATTCAAGTGAATGTCCTCTTGGGGATTTTATGGCTCTTATTGTTGATCCTAATCACTCCAATTATCATATCATAAAAGTCAAATAATAAAATTAACCAGTTTCCTGCTATTTAACTTTATAAGCGGTCCCTGATGTGTAATTATACCAGGTTCCCCCAGTGCCTAAATTTATAATCCCATGATTCCATAAATCAAGATGTCAGCTCAAAGTTGAGCTCATTTACATGTCTTAATATTTCCTGTATAATGCTATGAAAGAAATTATAAAACAACCATATTTGTTATTCCGATTGGTATTCTGATCAAGTTATGAGTTCAAGATCGAACTCATTTACATGTCCTAACCTCCCGTATATAAGAATCTGAAAGAAATTGAAAAAAAAAAACTTTTTATCTGTGGAAAACTTTGTTATTTCTTTTGCATTAGTAGTACTCTTTCATTTCAGGATGCAATGTATTTTTACATTAAAGGATATTGCAGGAGGTAAAACATGCGGATGGAAACTTGATATGGTTGGAATATAGACAATTAGAAGAATTGATATCGATAAATATGACTTAGAATATTGGCGTCGATCAGTTGTAGAAAGGGAAGATCTCCTTAGAGATACCAGTCGGTAACCCATCTCCTTTTTTGTTTCTACCAACATCTATAAATATACATTTTCTTTTGTTGTTATCGATGAATTCCTCTAAATTGCACAGTTTCATTTGACCATTGCAGTTACTGACATTTACGTTCTTTTGTAACACCCGATGATTATAATTAATCATTCCTTATGTTTCCAATTGATAATTTTTAAATCAACATGGTTATTCCCTTTATTTCAACAAACAATAATATTATCACTTTATTTTCACAATCAATAATTTCCATCTTACACAAAGTTGGGCAGTGCATATGGTCTCGGAGACATTGTTGGTTGTTTTTCCACTGCTCCATTGAAAATTAATTATACATTCAGTGAAATATCTTTTAATTTTATTGTCTACTTAGAGCATTCACTCATTTAGGCTTTATTTTTGACCTTTTTACCTACACAATCAAGCAAAAGAAGAAAGAGTAGGCTAGAAAATCAAAAAGTTCCTCAATTTTTTAATGACTTCCTTTTTTTTTTTTTGATTTTGTGGATAGTGGTTCCCAATTTAAACAAAACAGAGATTGGGGTTTGAGTTCTCATCATAGTATGAGTAAGTCAGTTCGACAGTTGTCACTTCGATCCCGATGGGAATTAGAGTATGACTTCTTCTTCTATTTATTTTGATCGGCTTTTGCATTTTATTTTATTTTGTCTATTTCACTACATTACTCGCATTAGTTTAGGTTGTCCCTTACAGTGAGGAACTCAATAAAGGCCTCACACTAGCATTTAATATGCTCGGTTTCTGAAGAATTAGTGCATTTATTTGACGGGAAGCACTTCGTATGCTTAGAACTATTTATAGCATGGCAACCTATTTTATATTTGTATCGTTTCTTTTTTTAGTGTCTCTAATATCAGATATTGATACAACTATATAGTGAGTGTGATTTTTCATTTAAATAAAGGTTATTGGAACCTGGATGAGCAGTTGAGTTGGCCGTTTGATACAAGTATATAATTTCTGAATAAAGATATATCGGTGCATTTCATTGATGACATCTTCTTTGACGGAAAACACTTCATATGCTTAGCACTATTTAGACATGGCAATCTATTTTATATTTACATCGTATGTTTTTTAGTGTCTTTAATATCAAATATTGGTATAACTATATAGTGAGTGTGATTTTTCATTTAAATACAAGTTGTTGGAGCCTGGGAGAGCAGATGAGTTGGCCGCTTGATTTTTAACGCAAGTATGTAAAGATATATTGGTGCATCTTATTGATTACATCTTCTTTGACGGGGAGCACTTCATATGCTTCGCACTATTTAGATTTGGCAATCTATTTTATATATCGTGTGATTTTTTAGTGTCTCTAATATTAGATATCGATACAACTATATCAAAGAGTGATTTTTCATTTAAATACAGTTTGTTGGAGCCTGGAAGAGCAGTTGAGTTGGTCGCTCGATTTTTAACCCAAGTATATAATCTCTGAAGATATTTATAAGTGCATCTCATTGATTACATCTTCTTTGACAGGAAGCACTTCCTATGCGTCATATCATTTGGAGATGGCAATCTATTTTATATATATCGTTTGTGTTTTTAGTGTCTCTAATATTAGATATAGAAACAATTATATAATAAGTGTGATTTTTCATTTAAATACAGGTTGTTGGAGCCTGGAAGAGAAGTTATTTTGGCCACTTGATTTTTAACACAAGTATATAATTTCTAAAGAAAGATATGTCAGCACATCTCACTAATTACATGTTCTTCGACGGGAAGAAATTCAAACGCTTTACACTATTTACAGTTGACACTTTATTTTATATTCATATGTTTTTTTTTTTTTTTTTGGGTCTCTAATGTCATATATAAATACAACTATATAGTGTTTGCGATTTTTCATTAATCTACATGAAAATGTAGTCTGGAAGAGCGGTTGAGTTGGCCGCTTGATTTTTAATGCAAGTATATGATTTCTGAAGAAAGATATATTTGTGTATTTCCTTGATAACAGCTTCTTTGACGGGAAGCACTTCATATGCTCTGCACTATTTAGAATTGACGACTATTTTAGATTAATATAGTGATTTTTTTTTAGTGTCTCTAGCTATTATCATATATCTATACCTATATAGTAAATGTGATATTTCATTTAACTGCAAGAAGTTGGATTCTGGAAGAGCAGATAAGTTAGTCGCTTGTTTCTTATTACAAATATATATTTTTTAAAGAAAGATATATCAATGCATTTCCTTAATTACATGTTCTTTGACGGGGAAGCACTGCATATGTTTTGCACCATTTAGGGTTGCAATTTATTTTATATTAATATTGTGTTTCTTTTAGTGTTTCTAATTTCATAAATCTACACAACTATAAAGCGAGTGTGAATTTTCATCATATAACTACCGATTTTTTTTGTTTTATATACATGAACTACTTACTGATTTCAAAGGTTGATATTTCAAATGTAATTTCTTAAAGACGACTTCTTAATCTCCAACAATTTATACAATACGTAATAGGTGAATTTGGTTTCATAAGTTAGTCTACTATATATATAATAATGAGTGTTCTCATTATACACTGCAATTGTTAATTAAAACCCTTCTGGGACAGGCCCGTCTCACCGGTTGAGAATCAATTCCCCTGGTACCCGATATGTAGCACATGTTCAATACTAAAAAAAAAAATATTCTTATTACACTTTTGAAGTTATAGTTTAAACTATTTTACTTTTGATATTATTTTACCTATTTATTTTAGTATATTTATAAAAATTTAAAATTGATTATTGTTTCATTAGATTGCTTGAAATTAGTTTTCAAAACCATGCAAGATCTTTAGATAATAATAATAGTATTACATATTTGATAATTAGAAAATTTTAATTACATAGTTTTAATTATTAGTTGTTGATATGTTGGATAGTAATTCTATCGTAGCTTATTAGGGTTTTCATTGGGACAGGTGCGTGGCGAATCCTGCCTCAGTGGACATGGACCAAAAGGGTAAAATATTCGAGCAATCCATGTGCGTAGCACGGGTTTCAAGCTAGTTATAATATAACCACCTATGAGATTTATATTCAAGTCATTTTACATATATAAGGTTGAATTCAAGGATGAGTTCTTGAACGTGAAATGTTACGTTGATGTCCCCGACTCTTCACTGATGAACTTCTTGACTTCAACTTTGAACATAATACTTAAGTTAACTTTGCATGAGAGAGACTTCTTGTCACGATATTCACATACTAGAGTATATGAATATGCAAATTTACCATTTTTGTAGGGCGACTTCTTGTTGCTTTTTTTATTTTATCTTTTACCTTTTTCTGACAGGGAGAAAAAAATTTATGTATTGCAGTGCATATTCATCCCATTTTATTTCATTGAAATCTTGCAAAGGCATCTCACTTCTACAGTTAATGGTTATACCTGTTAGTTGCGTAAAGTTTTGTAGAGTCAAAGTGAAATGAAATGTATATATGGTTAGTATTCCACCACATCTTAACTATATATACCCTTGATAGTTCTTGATCAATCCAGATGTAATGACCATTCCCTATACCGATATTGTTCCCACTTAGCCATTGCGTTCATCCAAAGGTGTATGATTTTTAGCGGGCACCACTGCGGTAATCCATAGCTTCCATGGTGGTCACCCATTCCTGGATTACTCCCGTCCGAGCACGCTTAAATGCTGAGCTTTCTTTGATACCATTTGTAATGACTCGTCCATCTACCGATATTTTCCCCACTTAGCCAATGCGGTCCTTAGTTCTGATACCATTTGTAATGACCCGTCCATCCACCGATATTATCCCCTCATGAGACAATCCATCATACCTTCCCACCCTCGGCAGGTGAACCGTTATTGGCTATGATACTATTTGTAATGACCCGTCCATCCACCGATAATTTCCCCACTTAACCATTGAGGTCCTTAGTTCTGATACCATTTTTAATGACCCCTCCATCCACCATTATGGTCCCCACTTAGCCACTGTAGTCATCCGGAAGTGTAGGATTTCCAATTGGCACCACTGCGATAATCCAACAATAACTTACCGGGTGGTCACCCATCCCTGTATTACTCTCGTCCTAGCACGCTTAACTGCAGAGCTTTCTTCCAACTCTGGAGCCAATAGTGCTAAAAAGGCCTCGGTGTTAGGAAAGGATAAACCATTACTTATATTACATTCAGCCAACCACTGTCGAAAATCAGGATACCACTCCAGAATTCTCGACCACTCGTCGGACATCAGTATCAAAAGAAATAATGTTATATTTTATGAAAGTTACCATGATTGTGCTGCCTCGATGCTTCAATGGTTCGACGATGCTGGGGTTGCGATCTAGATATTTTTGTTCACATGAGTGAAATTAATTTTCCATGGTTTTGAAGATTAGTTAATATTTGTGGGTAAAGATATTATAAGTCGTTGACAAAGTCTCTTCTATTTAATCTAATAAAATCCCTTGTCTAGTTAGATCAACCTAAACTTTGATTACCGAAATAACCAAACTCTAGATCTCAAAGAGGAACTATAAGGTGATGTCGATCTCACGCAACTAGCCAATCAAGACTATCAAATAAAAACACGATTCTAATTGGATCTCGTCCGATCAAGGTTTGTGCACACAATTCACAAGATACGAAAATTATTAAGAAAAACTTTTTCGTCTTCAGATCTTCGTTTGTCTTCAATAATAACCTATACAACACCACTTGAATGTTCTTGTGATCAATCACACACAGAACAAAGTCAGTTAACAATGGGTTATCACAAAATGTTTTTAGATTCGAAAATGATTCTAAAGATCCCGTTAATACTTTGATCTAGTTTAAGCGAGCTTTATATCAGAAGAGAAGGTTCTCAAGAATAAACAAACTAGGTGCAATCAAAGTTTCAACAACCGTTAGTCAATCAAATCAATAATCAAAAACTACAATAACAATTATCTAATTTCCCAGCAACGGTACTCGTAGAGATTCTTAATCCCATAGAAGTATTTAAACGAGCGGTCATAAGAGATTTCGCATAATTAGAGTACTTTCCTCTCCAAATAGACGGCTCCACCAAAAACGACAAAAATGAAGTTTGTCTGGCTCTTGGGATAGTTTTACGGAAATGCAAACTCAAGTTTGTAAAGACCAAGGTTGTTTGGACAACAAGGAGATTCCAAAACCGAAAATATTCTCAAGATATTCACATTAAACTACCTAATTTTGGTTTTCCTATTACCAATTAATTACCAAACCATATTTTCGAAAAATCCCTTAGAGAACTTCTATTATTAGTCTAGCATATTAACTAATAATATTTTCCAGAGGATATGCTTTAATTGCTGGTAATTAAACATATATTATGAAAATCATAATTAAATGCTTTTCAATTTTTCGGACCTGGGATCACTTTGAGTATCAAGGAATATATTTGAACAATTAATGATAAGAGTTATGTACATATTCAAATAATGTCTACATCTAGAAGTTTCTCAGTAAACCCTAATTCCAAGCTTCACACAAAACATATAGAGATATGTGAATATTGGAAACTCGATTTTTCTCCTTGGGATCGGTTGTACCAAGCTCACAATGTAAGTTGTGATCGGTTATACCATGCTTCCCAAACCAGGTTGTGACTGGTTACACCTTGCTTCCCAAGTTAGCTTGTAATTGGTTACACCTTGGTTTGCAGAGAAACTTGTGACCGATTACAACTAACTTCACAAATTAGCTTGTGACCGGTTACACCATGCTTCACAAAGTAGCTTGTGACTGATTACAACATGCTACACATAATAGGTTGTGACTGGTTATACCTAAAATCTCAATAAGTTAAGATAGGTTCTACATTGTCATCTTATATATGTCATTCAAAATATATTCAGTAAAGAACCTGACCCATAATGATTTCCTTTCGATTATGAAACAAGTTCGTGTATGTACTTCCTTTAAAAAAATGTTACAAAACATTGTTTCCTAGGGTGAAATCATACCTACATCTTACATATAATAAAGAGACTACATAAAAATATTATGTTGATGTCCTATTTAAGAAGTTCCAAAAGATAAGCGTTTATACTTCGTAATTCAATAAGTTCCCTGACACTTTGATCATAATGATATAACCAAGTCTAACCACTAGAGTATTATTTATATACAACTTCGCATGTTATGTTTTCAATGTAATCTGAGTTGAAAGATATGTTAGGAATGGAAACAAGATCAAGTCAATATTACTGACCTCAAGTGAAAGGATAATGTCCTCGATGTAGTCATTACTTATTCAAATTCTTCAGGTCTTCAGAGTAATACTTGTACATTTCAACATTACTAGACTTTCTTGTCTAACCTAAACGAATTTGACTCTTGTATTTAATCAAGCGACTCTAGATAAGTTTTGATACTAAAATATGACAACCAAACTTGATATACCAACGCTTATTTTTTGCTCTTATCATGTAAACTTTAAATTCTTCTTCTTTCATTGTTTCTTTCGCCATTTTTCTGCGAGCTTTTCGCAGCTTTGGACGCTCTTCATAATTTCTCACTTCAGTTTGATAACACAGCTTCGCAAGATCAGTATCTCCTTTAATTTATCCAATTCCATTGGGCATAAGAAATTTGATACATTGATGTAATGTTGATACTACAGCCTTGATTGCATGTATCCATGGTCTTCCCAATATCATGTTATACGGCGATTCCACATCTACCACACATAATGTTACTTATGTTTCAATCTTTCCTAGCGGAATTCGTACCACTATTTCGCCTTTAGGTGTTGTTAAAGATTTTCCAAAGCCATGAATATGATATGTTGAACAAGACATTTCTTCATCTCTGTATCACATTTTATTAAATGCATGATAAAATATTATATCTACAGAACTTCCTGCATCCACCAAAGTTCTATTTACAGCCCACTCTTCTGCAGATCTTGTTGATTTTTCCTTCTTTATTTGTATAACAGATACTGTAATTACCAAAGGAGATGTATGATTCAAATTTTCTGTTGGTATTTCTGCTGCTGTAAATGTGATTTTCTGCTTTTCCCATTCCTTCAATGATGATATTTTCTCCACATAATTTTCTTTTCTTCAAAATATCGTTTATGTATCTCCCCTTTAATGTTTTCATGGAATTTGTCGATCATTGTTCTTGTTACCATACCACACTCCAATTTCCTACAATTCTCTTTGGATCTAATCATTTTTACTTTAACTATTTCACCGATTTGTTCAATTATCTTCTTAATCTTGAATAACTCTCATCTTCTACCTCGTTTTTTCTATGATTTTCGTTAATTCAATCCCTGTTTCGGGCACCAAAATGTAGTTGCAAGAAAACCTACACTACACCCTTGATAAGAATTTATAGTAATTAACACATATTTGAAGATTAAAAACAACACTTTATTATTTGATTCTCAGAAATGTTTACAAGAAATGGAAAAAATCAAGTATACAACCGCTCTCTTGAGTTTTCTCTCTCTTCAAGACTTTCTCAACACTCAAAAATACATCATCCTCTCTCTGAATCTACTGGGTCTCTTTATATAGGGTAGTTACATAGTGAATGATAGCTAAGCTGTCTTTTAATTTCGGATCTAACTCGCGATATTATCGCAGTAGTTATAATGTCAATTCTCGCAAGCGTTGTAACCATTGCAGGACAATCATGCTCTTCTCGTGTTTCTTCATTCGTCAGCTATTACGTCACTCTTTAAATTATTATGTGACACTCGCAGTGTGTTATTGAACAGCTCGAAGAACTGTCGCTGTAAATCTCGCAGGAGTATTGTTGTGGAGATATTCTGATCCTACACCCACTGTGGTCGCCAATTATTTATGGGTGAAAACTATTTCTACCGTTTTTGGTAATTTGGGGTGTGTGGATGAGAAATGAATCTAAACCCTAAACAAATGCACTTCACGGGAGTGATTTTGATTCTAGAGATCAATCTATACAATTCTGGCCTAAACCAAGAAATGGCCATTCCACACTTGTTTCGGTCACAAAGTGAAGGAGATGGGGTTGATCTTAGGGAGGGAAGCGAAGAAGGTGTTGAGATTGTGAAGGTGTAGGCTATTTATGACTTGTATCAGAATACCAGACTGGATTGCAATAATGTAAGCAATCAGTTTTGGGTGTTTGAATACGTTGTATAAACACTTGGTTTCTGTCTGTCTTGTCCTGTTGGAAATATGGAGGAGAACCTATTTATACGAGTCATTAAGCCTAACCCTCGTATATCGTGGGAAATGGAGTGATAGAGTGGTGGAGTCATGTGTTAGTGCCACACGATCAGCCTTGCCCACTTATCCCGTCATCACTAACCGTTCATGACTTCCTGATATGTTCTTGTGATGGCGCGTTGCGCGCTGCACACTGTAAACCTCCAGACCAATACCCCATTATGTATCCCCCAGTTTGTGACATGATTGATGTCTCGAGTGTGTGGATCGTGGGACCCACATAAAGTAGCATGTAATGCTAGATTAAATAACTAAGTTATTTAGGAAGTCTACATTTATGAAATATCGTGTGTATTCTATGCAGGTAATGCATCAAATATATTCAACATGTATGAAGCATCATGTCCAGCCTACTTCATGTGATGGTTTGGAGGCTGTGCAAGCAAGTCTTCCCTTGGACGACCACATGGTGTGGTAGAGTGGCGTATGGTAATCACCACGACGGCTCATTCACCAGTTAACTCCTGACTATGGTTGTATAACCAAGCAGGTGAAGTTTGACGGACGAGATAATCTTTGAAACACTCATCTGTGACCGTTAGTAGAATTAGGGTTTTTGAAGAGGTGCACAAGGATCACTCTTCAGCTTGGTCGAAACCAAGCTTGGGAACACTTTTTGTCAGGGACGATTGGGCATGCATGTAACATGCCGGTGTACATGCCCATACCTCGTTGTCTCGTGAAAGTGTGATCTAGGCCACTTAATTTTTACGGTGAAGATGAGTGGTTAAGATCAAATTGTGACAGAAATCCAGTATCGCAAAGGTCGCGCGTCATGCCAACTTTGGGCACGCATTTTGAGATGACCAAGCCTGGTCGGTCTTGGACAATCAGTCCGGCGTGCAGACGGCGGGCTGGTGTACACGCCTGTACTTCATTATCCCATAGAATTGTGATCTAAGCCACTCAATTTGTCCGGCACAGTCTAGTGGTCGAGATCAGTTTGTGGTTGGGAAGTGTGACCACGCCTAGTTTGGGCGTGCGAATCGAGGCAACCAGCCATGGAATGCCTTGGCCGATCGGGTGTGGAGATAGGTAGTCCCATAGTGATTATGTTGATACTCACCGGACCTGCTTAGTCTATTCCTAGACCCTTCATTTGAGCAGGAGAAGATGGACGCTCGTGATTGCAACACAAACCCTAATTAGGGTTTTGCCGGCAGTGCGTCACGCCTTGTTTGGGCGCACGAATTGGGACGACCAACCATAGTTGGTCTTGACCGATCGGTCATGTATGTAGGCGGGCCCACGGTGTTTGTGTTGACATGATCTGGGCCCTTTGAATCTACATCTACACCCTCCATCTATGCCTGCGAAGATGGATGGTTGAGACTGATTTGCGGCACATGTAATGTGTTGTAAACCCTTATTTAGGGTTTCACGTCCGCGCTGCGTTGACTGGAAGAATTGGAAAACCATTGCTACCATTTTGGGGAGTCTGACCATGCGGGGTCCGCATTTGGCCGGTGGTGAATACTCCAATACCTGCCTGAGGGTTATGGATCCGATCTAAGCCATACAATCATGCTGGTGAAGTTGGATGGTCGTGATCGTTTCTGAGACTGATGTGGACAGTCCAAATTCAAATATGCTCGATCGGGTTAGTATAACACTCCGATAGATGATTCTCTTTGTTAGAGAATGTTGTAGCATGTACGGGTATTTCGTGTGTGCCTCACTGTTGATACTTGGATATTCATGTTACTCTGCTGAGAGTAACAATCAGTCATCATGCCTCACCAATAATGATAGTTCTGCTGAGAACAACACAGGAAATACGAGGCGATTTATGCATTAATCAATAATACTAAAATTCACAGAATACTTGGGGATTGTTGCTACATGCTCCATTCTAAGTGAGTTAATAAGCGGAGAAGTATTCATCACTTATCAAATAGCCTTATCCTCTGCAGAATGTTAGCGTATAAAATTTGGCTTTTATAATTTTAGCCCTGAACTAAAATCCACCATCAACAAGTTGGATTCCTAGCCGATCAAGTTTTATGCACACCAAAGATTATGAACCCAAATCAGAAATCTTCTTCGTCTTCAAATCTTCTTAGATCTTCAATAAACACCTGCACACAATCAACTTGAATCTCCTGTGATCAATCACACATAGAACAAAGTCTGTTAATAATGGATTATCACAAGATGTCTTTAGATCTACAAACAGTCTAAAAATCCTCGTCGAATCTTCAATCTAGTTTGAGTGAATCTTATATCAGAAGAGAAGATTCTCAAGCATAAAAAAACTAGGTGCAATCAAAGTTCAACAACCGTTAGTCAATCAAATCAATCGAAAACTAATAATAAACTACAATTATCTAGTTTCCCACCAACGGTACTCGTAGATCTTCCCAATCCCAAAGAAGTCTTTAAAACGAGCGGTCGTAAGAGATTTCTCCTAATTAGGGTACTTTCCTCTCCGAATATACGGCTCCACTAGTAACAACACAACTAGGTAGGTTTGTTGAATTTGAGGATTAGGTTGCTTGAAATGCAAACTTCAATATGTATAGACCAAGGAAGTTTGGACACCAAGGAATTTTCAAAACCGAATATTCTCAAAGATATGCAATAAAGTCCAAATCGGTTTTCATAATTCCTGGAAATGCTCTGTCCAAATATTGACCGAAATCTTAGTAGAAAATATCCAATTAATAAAAGCTCATTACTAATTTTTATTTTCTAAAGATATGCATTTAATTGCTGGAAATTAAAAGCATATAGAAACTAAAAACCTTAATTAAAAGATTCTCAATTTATTTCGATCCTGGATTCTCCTTTAGATATCAAGGAATATCTTTGAACAATAAAACATAAGAGTTACTGCACATGTTCAAAGTATGTCGACATCTTTACTTTGTAAATTCTTTTTCTTATTAACAATCTTGGAACCGATTTGCGGCACTTCCAAATAAGTTTGGTATTGGTTCATCTGACTTCCAAGAACTATGTGATGCTTCACGGTTCTACCAAAAAAAGTTTCAGTTCTACCTTCATATGGGTACTAATATTAGTCACGCTATTTACCAAAAGTTGGTTGACTAGGTACTAGGATCGGTTACCACATATTTATGGTATAAACTTGTATTCGGTTGCACAAGTCATAGGATTGGTTCCCCAATTACTAAAAATTTGTTGTACCTCTTACAAGGATCGATTCCCTCTTGTGATCGGTTGCACCTCTTACTAGGATCGGTTCCCCAATGTCTAGAGTTGGTCATACCAATTACAATAAATCGATCATACCATCTCAGGTGATTACTTAACATCGGTTTTACTAATAAAAGTCATATCAATACAAAAGTCAGGCATTGTGGATAGTTTTACCAAGATAAATAAAAAAGTTATGAGCGGTTATACAAACACACATATTGGTAATCCAAAGATTTGCAATGAATAGTAATACCAATAAGCTTAGCGTTATCCCTTTCGATTCACAAAACAAGTTTATGAATGTACTTCCTTTAAACGAATATAAAATATTGTTTCCTAGGATGAAATCTTCACCCATACCCATACATAATCACAATAGCATTCATACGATTATATTGATGTCTTATATAAGAAGTTCAAAAGATAGACGTTATACTTCGTATTGTAATTCCTTAATACTATGTCTAACTAGAGTATAATCATTCACAGCTTCGCAGTTATGTTTTCAATATGCACGACTTGAAATATATGTTTGGAATGAAACAGTTCAAGTCAAATATCACTAACCTCGAGTGGAAGGATGATGTCGTCGTTGTAGATTTTTACTTCTTCACATTCTTCAAGTCTTCACGTAATACTTGTAAATCTCATATCCTAGTAACTTTCTATCTAACCTATACGAAGTCGACTCTAGTAAATAATCAAGCGACTCTTTAAATGAGTTTTGATTCACTAAAATATGACAACCAAACTTAACATAACAACGCTTTGTGGGTTCAACCGAGCTATGCTCTAACAAACACGTTCGAAATCACTGGAGTACTTGGAGTAATGAAGAATTCAAGGAATGTTGAAGAACCAAGGAAATCAAGCATTTGGATGAGAAGCTACAAAGTTTATTTATTTTGTAATCCATATGTATCGATAGTTTTGTCACTAAAATTTACAAAGGGGGAGATTGTTAGAGTACTGCTCGGTCGACCTCGCAAACATTGCTATCTCAAGCTTGTTTGTCAAGTTTAGTTGTCAAAATTATAAGTCTTGATTTTTAGTCTGCCTATAGCTATGTCTCGGATTAGGATAAAATATGTAGTTGAGCTTTAGACTTCACGGCGTTCATCGATTGAAGACGAAGAACTACTAATGGGAGCTTGTGGAACTTCATCAATAAAAGGTAGGTGGAGACTTGCACTCATCTATCACTCAGAAGTCTATTTGTATTCTATCTCCTATTGAGACAAAAGTCGTATAACTATATAGACTTTACTTTATATACATTTGATGATATTTCGAGCTGATTTTAACTCGCTTATATCTTTCTTGAAATATGTGTTGGAAAGCTTTTTGCTTTAACCACGTTCATCATTATTCTTAACGAAAGTCAAAAGACGATCATGCGAAAATCACCTGGTAACATCTTTCATGATTTGTGTGAGACATTCATTTGATGTAGACTCGGAATGTTTCTTATTGATCATTCTGTTAGAGCACTGCTCGGTCGAACTCGGAAACGTTTTTATCTCAAGCTTGTTTGTCAAATTTAGTTGTCAAAACTATAAGTCTTGATTTCTAGTCTACTTATAGCTGTGTCTCGGATTAGGATAAAATGTTTAGTTGAGTTTTAAACTTCACGACGTTCATCGATTAAGACGGAGAACTACTAAGGGGAGCTTGTGGAACTTTATCAACAAAAGGTACGTGGAGACTTGAACTCATCTATCACTCAGAAGTCTATTTATATTCTATCTCCTATTGAGACAAAAGTATTATAGCTATATAGACTTTACTTTATACACATTTGATATTTCGAGTTGAGTTTAACTCGCTTACATATTTCTCGAAATATGTTTTAGTAAGCTTTCGGTTTAACCAAGTTCATCTTTTATTCTTGATGAAAGTCAAAAGATTATCATGTGAAAATCGCCTGGTAACATCTTACATGATTTGTCTGAGACATTCATTTGATGTAGACTCAGCATATTTCGTATTGATCATTTGACCACTTAAAAAATTCTTTGAAGCTAATAGTTTGTGTGAGACAGCTATTCCCATCTTCTAAGAATGTTTCAATGATCAAAATGGGAGTTTAAAACAACTAACCATTGATTGGGTATAGCACAATATGTGTACTTGTATGCTAACTATTGTAGATATATTCTAAGTCCAAGAACTTAGTATGAATACCCATATGTGTACAGATTCAACAATTAAAGTCCAGGAACCATAGTATGCATAACCATATGCATACTGATTTCAACCGATGTTGGTCGTGAACGATAGTGTGCGTACCCATTTGCATACTGGCGAACAGACCAGGTCCGGGAACTCAAGGTATGCGTACCCATTTGCATACATGAGTGGGTTAAGTTCTAAAATCGGTTTCTTTATGAACAAATACATTTATATAACAAGAAATGCAATATTTGCAAACTGTGGCTATAATATTCATGAATTGATTCGAGTGAATCAAAATTGATTTTGCTTGAATTGTATCTTGCATATTTCTATGAGAATATAAACAATTGAACAACTATATAACTAGTTTCATTTTAGTCATTTGAACTAGCTGTGATTAAGATAAACAAGGTTGGTATGAAAGTGTTTATATGGCTAACTTCGGTTAACTATTGTTGAGCCAACTTAGTGTACACGTTTAGGTATGATTACCCATATATAAATGAAGGTACATTTATTTGTGTGTAACAAGCTAAGACAATCTAACGGTTAAAAGATACTAGTTTGAATCTAATCAGGTTTGAATCTAAGGCGAATATTGAATGCTATGTTACCAAGGTAACATTGATCGCAAACCCTGATTTGAAGACTATATAAGGGAGAACTATAGCAACTAGGAAACCTAATTCCCACACCTCCTATGTGATACTAGTTGCGACTAGAGTCGATTCTCCTTTAGCCTAGGTTTTTCTAAAATGATTATAGGTTAACGACTTAAAGACTTCATTGGGATTCTGAAGCCAGACCCAACTATTTTTTCTATAGCTGCGTGTTCTGATCTTACTTTTTTCTATCGTATTGAGTACTATCTTCTCTAAATTTTGCTCGAGATTCAATCTCCGATAGGTAAGATAAAAAGTTGTCAAAAACATCTTCGTCTCATCGTTTGTGATTCCACAATATCTTATTTCCCCGCGTTGATTAAAGATTATTGTGAGGTGATTGAAATTACTAGGCTATTCTTCGGGAATATAAGTCTGGTGTATCAATTAGTTCTTGTTCACCTTGATTTATCAAAATATGGAACAAAAACCTCGTAAGTATTTATGTGGGAGTCAGATTTATCTATTCAATAGACTTTTATGTGTGAGACAGATTGTTGATGGTGGATTTTCAACAAAGGTCAACATCGTAAAATCATGATACTTCATGTTTCTAACCTGTCTTCAGGAACGCATGTGACGATTCATATTTTACGATCCGTGAACCGTTACACGATCTCTGAACGAGTTCCTCTCAGACCCATGATGATATAATTCTCAAAAGGCCTCCCACTAGCTTAGCATTCGATGCTGCGCATTTCATCACGACCTCCATGTGGAATCACATAATTGGGAGGTCCTCCTACATAATTGTTTTTTGGGAGGGATTAACGCCTTCAGGACGTCAGAGATACTCGCTGTTCCCTGACTACATGGAGTGACCTGCCTTTACATAGAAGAATTATTAGGCGATCCTCCTACATAATTGTTTATTGATAGGGTTTAACGCATTCAGGACGTCGGAGACACTCGTTGTTCCCTGACTATGTAGAGATACCGTCTATAGATTTAGGCGGATCTCCTACGTAATTATTTGTAAACTCCTTCAGGACGTTAATAACGCTGCACGTTGTTCCCTGACTATGCACCTTTCAGAACGAGTACGATGCTTCAACTATCTCATATCTCGATTCTACAATAGATTAATTGTACCGTGACATTCTCCACTGAATTCCTAGAAAATAATCTATTATCTCTCATTAATCCATTCCATGAATTCCCGACTGATTTGATGGATTAATCAATTCATCTCATTACTCTGTTTCCTGAATTCTCCGGCCGGATTCACGGATTAGTAATAGATGCACAATTCATGATTATTACTTAGTTTCTTGAATAATTCTCCACTGAATTTCATGAATTAGTAATAATTACTCAACAATCGAGCATATGACTATCACGGAGTAAGCTCCAATAAAATGGTGCAAGTGTACTCAACAATGATGCACGAACGATCACCAAAATGCACGAACGAGCATTCGAAAATATGGACAAATGAGGAATCCTACACAGAACAAGTGAGAGAAAATAATAATAAAAAATAGAAAAGAGGCTATGCCTATGCCTCTTCCTTTTACTTTTACTTTTCTTATTTTATTTATTTTCATGAACTCATGAAACTCCTTCATTTAAGCAACTTTCCTTGTTTGAGCAAAACTCACGGTTTCTCCATATTTTCACGGGTTCATGAAAAATAATAAAAATAGGGAAAGGTGTCGTGAGACCAGGCTACCTAGCCGGCCGGACGGCCATGCCCTAGCCTTTGCCAGTCCCACACCTTGCAATCCCTTATTTTCCATTATTATTATTTCCCTCATCTCATGAAACTCCTCCGTTTGAGCAAAAATCATGGTTTCTTCATATTTTCTCAAATATTGCTCAAACCATGAAAAAGCCAAAAAAGTCAAATGGTCACGCGATCGACTAGGCTACTCACGCCAAATAATAAAATATTATTATTTTAATATTTTCCAAATTTTGATCAAACGAGCAAAGTTCTACTTGCACATTCGAGCAAAATCAAGAATTTTAGTCAAAGATCGAACTCTTCTGAAAATCCAAGATATTGCTCAAACGCACATCAGAAAGTGCCAAAACTCTTAGGATTGAGACACTGACGTAATGGTGACACGAGCATGCTTCCTTGACCGACCAAGGCTGGACTTAAGGCTTGCAAAGAGCCAGTCCCACACATTCTTATGATTTTGACCTAATTTGCTCAATTGCTCATATTGGGTCCAAACTCTATCCAACCAACTTGGAATTTGCTCAATCGACCATCATCTGGTCCCACGACCACCAAGGGCCGGTTTCATACCCTCTTGGTCGGTCCCTCACTTTTCCATAAATTAGGTTTTATTACCTAATGTTCAGACGGGCACTATTTTAATAAATGATGAAACCGGCATTTTATCGTCATTCTTTCATCAACAAGTCAACTAAGGACCTTAGTGCACGCTCACTCGAGCAATTGGGCACCATATGGTCGTCCATCATCCCATGTGGTCGGTCCCTCCCTCACTCATGATCTATTTTCAGTAATTCATCAATTGACGAACAATTGACCAAAATTAGGGTCTCGAACAAACGCTTCACAAATCATCATTCTGAGCAAGTTCAAACACTAATAAATTTATGTTGATCCAGCAATCAACATCTGGATTAATTATATAATATTTGGTAGTTTACCAATATTTTAATTAATATTTTATTAGGTCACATCTCCAATAAATAATTCGTCGAATCGAGCAATACTTGCTCAGTTGCTCAAATATTGATCCAACTATCAATATTCAGTAATTTATCAGTAATTCGTCGAATTTAGAAATACTTCCTCAGTTGCTCGAATATTGATCCAACTATCAATATTCAGTAATTTATCAGTAATTCGTCGAATCAAGTAATACTTGCTCAGTTGTTCGAATATTGATCCAACTACCAATATTCAGTAATTCGTCGAATTGAGCAATACTTACTCAGTTGCCCGAATATTGATCCAACTTTCAATATTCAGTAACTTATCAATATTCAGTAACTCGCTGAATTGGGCAACTCGAATATTGATCGTAACTCAATATTCAACAACTCATTGAATTTACAATATTTGCTCAGACGAGCAATATTAACATAAGAACTCTACGTCTGATATGTTCAATCCATGAATCACTGAGCATTCTTCACTCATGGTCAATTTAACAAAATTTAGACTCACCGTCTAAAAGTCAATGTTAGAGCATTTCTCGGTCGAACTCGCATGCGTTGCTATCTCAGGCATTTTTGTCAATGTTAGTGATCAAAACTATAAAGTCTTGATTTCTAGTCTACTATAGCTAATGTCTCGGACTAGGATATAAAGTGTAGTTGAGCTCAAGAACTCCATGGCGATCATCATACAAGACGAAGGACTACTCAAGGAACCAGTGGATCTTCATCGACTAAAAGGTATGTGGAGACTCGAACTTATCTATCACTCAAAAGTCTATCTACTCTATCTCCTATCTTGAGATAAAAGTCGCATTACTATATAGACTAAGATTATACACATATGATATTTTGAGCTGAGTATATCTCGCTTATTTATTTCTCGAAATATGTGTTGGTAAAGCTTTCGCTTTAGCCAGGTTCATCTTTACCTAGTGATGAAAGTCATGTTATGTTTTAATTATTTTGGAAATCGCTCTTACGAGAAATAGTTTGTGAATAACAACTATGTAACGTTATCTGAGAATGTTTCAATGATTGAAATGAGAGTTTAGACAATATAACTATTGGAGGATATAAGCATTGTTGTGGTAACACATATATGTATAAGTCCTTATTGCTTGAACCGAAGTTTGCGAACTTTGTTGATCAAGTGAAACCGGAGTAGTGCGTGAGCTCCGTCCGCAAACCCAGTCCGCGAACTGGCGTAGTTCTCGAACCCGAAAATTTCTGCTGGAGTTTATGAACTCCTTCTGGGAACTTAAGTCCGCGAACTTGAGTAGGTTATGTCTAAAAACGATGTTTGTGAACTTATCATAATAAACTAAGGAATGCTATTGCAAACCGTGGCTTTATAGTTCATGAATCAATTCGAGTGAATCACATCATTTTTGCTTCAATTGTGTCTTATATAGTGCATAAAGATTTAAGCAATTGAACAACTCTCTAACTAGTTCATTTGAGTCATTTGGACTAGTTATGGTGAAGAAGAATATGGTTTATATGAAAGTTATCATTTGGCTAACCATTTGGTTAACCAGTGTTGAACCAACTAATGTACAAGTTTGGGTACGGTTACACGAACCTAAAATTGTCTAGTGCATATGTGTATGACAAGCTAAGTTTTTGATCTAACGGTTGATAAATATTAGCTTGAATCTAATCAAGTTTTCATGTAACGGTGAATATTGAATGCTTTGTTACTAAGCTAACATTGATTGCAAACCCTGATTTGAAGACTATATAAGGAAGAACTCTAGCAACTGGGAAACCTAATCCCCATATATTATGTGTCATACTAGTTGTGCTAAGCTAGAGTCGATTTTCCTTTAACCTTTGGTTTTCTTCTTCTAAAACCAGGTTAACGACTTAAAGATTTCATTGGGATTGTGAAGCCAGACCGATACTACTTTTCTCGTAGTTGTGTGATCTGATCTTGCTATTTCTATCATACGAGTACAATTGTAATAATTTACTTGAGATTTCTATCTCCGATATGCAAGATATAAAAGTAATCACAAACATCTTCGTCTCATCGTTTGTGATTCCACAATATCATTTTTCGCTGCGTCGATTAAGACTATTGTGAGGTGATTGATAAAACTGATATGTTCTTCGGAAATATAAGTTTGGTTTTATTGATTGGTTCATGTTCACCTTGATTTACCAAAAGACGGAACAAAACTCATAGGTTTATTCGTGGGAGACGAATTTATCTATCTTGTAGACTTTTTTGTGTGAGACAGATTTGTTTATTAAAGTCTTCGACTTTGGGTCATAGCAACTCTTGGTTGTGGGTGAGATCAACTAAGGGAATCAAGTGCGCAGTATCCTGCTGGGATCATAGGCGTAAGAGCATAACTGTACCTTGGATAAGTGTGAGATTGGTTGGGGTTCAACTACAGTCCAGATCGAAGTTAATTTAGAGTAGGCTAGTGTATGTAGCGGATTAATACATTATATGTTAAATCTGGACTAGGTCCTGGGGTTTTCTGCATTTTCGGTTTCCTCGTTAACAAAATTCTGTTATCCGTGTTATTTCTTTTCCGCATTATATTTTGTTATATAATTGAAATAATACAGGTTGTGTGTTGTTCAATCAATTAAAATATCCGACCTTATTGTTTGTTGATTTAAATTGATTGACATTTGGATACTGGTCTTTGGTACCATCCTAGTTATCTCTCTTTGATTATGAGTCTCAGATTGTATTTGCTTGAGTAAATCAAATTGAGAGATTGAGATAATAACTCCTTGAGATATTTTCTATTGATTGAGTCTAGTTGATTCTGTAGGATCAGAATATCGCAACAACAGCGTTCTTGTGAAACCTTCATCTACAACGTTGCGAAACCGTCGCATACAAATAACAAAGATGACGTAACAAGTGACATCAGCTCAAACATGATAAAAGTGTGATGATCTTGCGAAATTTAGAGAGTTTGCGAAGACTAACATCAAAAGCTTACGAGAACATCGCAAGTTAGATCTGAAGTTAAAGGGCAAATTAGCTGTCATCCACTATGTAATTCCCTATATAAAGAGTTGAACAGGCGTAAAGAGGGAGATCTTTTTCGAGTATTGAGTAAGTCATTAGGAGAGAGAAAGTCCAGAGAAATTGTGAATTTCTTAGTTTCATTTCTTTCCTTTCTTGTAAAATTTGTGAGATTAATCAATAAAGATTGTGATTGTTCATCTCAAAATGATTTGATTGTATGAATTATTGTGATGGGTGTAGTGTGAGATTTCCTGCAACTACAAATTGGCACTAGAAACTGGGACTTTCCTTGTTTTTAGTGTGAAAATTAGTATTGTGATTTGAAAGAATTTGGAATAGTTGGTGAGAAGTTTCAGATAATTTTCAACAATTCTTTGAGATTGAAGAGATGGCTAGAAGAAGAAATGCTTCAAGACAACCAACAAATGTTATAAGGAGTAAGAGACTTGCTGGAGAAAGAAGAAATGAAACCAGAGAACCATCAAGAATGAATACAAGAAATGATGAAGAAAATCAAATTCAACAACCAATTCAGCATACACCAGTGGAAAATAGAACTATGGATTATGATAAAGTGAGTGTACACATCAGGCGATCAGATTCAGCGAAAAAAATGGAAGAGGAGCAACAATTAAGAAATGGAAGACAAGAAGAGAGAGATCAGGAAGCAATTGGATGAATAATTCATGGAAATGAAAGAGTTGAAGCATTAGAGGCACTAAGACAAAGGATACACGAAGAAAGGAGATTAGAAGCATAAGAACGCGCAAATTTGACAAGGAAAAATCATGAGTTGAGAATGGAAAAAATGAGATTACAGAATAGGAGGTCAAGAAGTACTACAAGATCAAGTTCAAGACCAATTAGAAGTGAAGTAAGACGAAATTCATCTACGGAAAATATTGGAGAAAGAGATCGAGAAGAAATACAAAATCCAAATTAAGAGCGTTGCGAAAGGAGAAAAATAATTGAAGATCGTTACATCCCACCAGCCGAAATTCTCTAAAATGGACAAAATAACAGGAATCAGGAGAATGGGCGACGTTAGGAGCGAAATAATCAAGACGGCGAATAAAACCAGGAAGAAGGAAGGGGAATATTACATGGGAGAGAGATTCAAAGAAATCAACAGGTAATTGAAGGTAAAATCGAGAGAAATTATGCCGAACAAGCACGTCTAGCTTGCGAAAGGGAAAGATTGAGAGTAGAGGTGGAAGAACAAGAGTTCCAAGAGGAAATTCTCCAGAACAATCATGACAATCGAGAAAGAAGGCGAGGACAAAACCATAATAATAGTAATATCAATGAAGAATATGATAGGGTACAAAGAAGAGATGAAAGGCGACAAAGAGAATTGATAAGGAATGAACAAAATCGCAGAAGAGAAAATGAGAGATATAATGGTGTGCGAATTCATGAAAGAAATGAAAGAGAAGATCGCAGAGAAAGACAAGAAGAAAATGATGAAGAAGAAAATCAAAATTTCGCAACACAAAACATGCAAGAACGCATGAGAAGAGAAGCAAAATTAAAAAGACCAATGGGATCAGCGCCCGGGGTAAATGAACAAATCTTAAGAGAACTAGTAGAAATGAGAGGAATGTTAAATAACAAGAGAGAAGGAGGTAGGAGACAATTTGATGAAGCCATAGAAGAAGCTGCGAAAACTCCGTTCTCATAAGAAGTACAATTAGGAGGAATACCACCAAAGTACAGTTTTCCTGCGTTAACCAGCATCTTTGATGGAACAACTTGTGCAATTCAACACATTAAAGCTTATGTGAGATGTATGTTACAGTGGGAGAATCATGATGCTGTGTTGTGAAAGAATTTCACATCAAGTCTAACAAGAGAGGCGCTAAAGTGGTTCGAAGGTCTACCCTGGAATACTATAACATCTTTCAACCATTTGCAGACTACATTCTTAGGGGCGTATATAACTAACAACTCCTCGCGACCAGGCATCGAAGATGTATTTGGGTTAAAGCAGAGAATTGGCGAAAGTTTGAAGCATCTAACCATAATATGGAAGACAATGTGTAGTGAAATGGCTGGACGTGTGGATGAGAGATATCTCATTTTATCATTCATTAACGCAATGTTCGCAACCAATCTATTGTATATTCAAATTTTCAGAATCAAGAATACAATCACAATGACTGAGCTGCGAGAATTGTAGGAGGAGTATATTTCTCTTGAAGAAAAACAGAATGAGATGGATTCATACCAAATTTCAAATACGAGTTCAACATCAACGAATGCAAGCTTTGCTACCCAAATTGATAAACACAGTGGTGAGCACTTCACAAACACACCAAGAGAAGATAATGGAGAATAGTCAGCAGAAAATAGTAGCTATGGGAAGTCGTGACCAAGAAGAATTTGAGAGAGAAAGAAATTTCTATAGCCGAGGTGGAAACAACAAAATTCAAAGACTTGATCAGCCATAAGAAACCTATGGAGGATAAAGACAAAACTATCATAGAGGATCAGGAAGTCAAAAGATAATATGGGAAGAGATCATGATGCCACATTTGAATGCTAGCGTGGAAAAAAATTGGGAAGCTATAATCTTAATGGAGAACATTCGAACACCTTGGAACATGGGAAAAGAACCACTTCCAAACCATCGAAGTCAAGAATTTTGCTCTTACCATCATTTTCATGGACATTCAACAAATGACCGCAGGAATATAAAAAGGATCATTCTCAAGATGATAGATCAAGGAAAATTAAATCATTTTCTAATAGGGCACCCTCAATCTCAACTCTTGCCACCACCACCAGAAATTCACAGAGTAAATACAACAAAAGGAGGAGAAACATTTGTCATAGAAGTTGGAGCGAAAGCAAAGAATCTATTTTGTAACTCTATTATACATTCGTACAAAACAATCGAAGATTTCCATGACAATGTCCTAAGCAGAGTTTTTGCAAGAGATGCTGATGAGAAATAAATAATGAATATTGCGAAAGCTTCACCATTAGAAGAGTGGAAAAAGTAGACTATTTCTTTCACTGCACAAGAAGTACCTGAGCCTGGAGAAATGCATGACAATCCATTAGTGGTGAGACTAGAGATAAACCCAAAACAAAGAGAAGATGAAGAAGAAGATGAGGATGATAAGGCCGAAGATTAATGAGCAATCAATAGAGTTTTAATTGATACTGGGAGCTCTGTTGATATCCTGTTCTATCATACTTACAAGACAATGGGAGGCAGAGATGAGGATCTAGTACCTTCAACCTATAAAATCTATGGTTTTAACGGTACTGCCAATAAATCTAGAGGGGAAATCACTATGCGAATTCCACTGAAGGGGATATCTTCTAAAATTCTATTATGTGTTGTCGATGTTGAATCTCCATATAATGCCTTAATTGGCCGACCTTGGTTACATGGTATTTTAGGTGTGACATCAACTTTCCACCAGTGCATTAAGTTTCTTCATCCCAGTGGTATTGGAATCATAAAAGGAGATTGGGTAGAGGGAAAGAAGTGTTATGAGATTGATGTGGAGTCTTGCGAGGAAAAAGCTGCCAAGAAGGAGAATTGGAAGTATAACATTAAACAAAAACAAAGAAGTGAGAGATTGATGGTTGATGCAATAGAACAGAAAGAAGACGGAAAGCTGCGAAATCAACACTTGCTAAAAATGACAAATGGTGAACACGTCGCAGAAGGAAAGACTATAACGAAAAGCAATAAAAACACAGAGGCAGAAAGCAGTAGAGGTAAGAAAATTAAATTCTGAAATGAAAGAAATTTAGAGAAAAGAAAAAGAGATATATGATTGATTTGATGCAAAAAATTTCAAAAAATATATTTCATTTTATGACAAAAATGAGATTGAAAAATTACAACAGAGCTGAAATGCAAAAGAGAAAAGAGAATAATCCTTAGAATGGGACGAACCTTTATGGCGTACACCTTAGTTCGCGAATAAAATTTTGCAAGAGGCAAATATAAGACCTAAAGTACGCCATAGAAGGGGGCATCTGTTGCATGGCTCAGGGATAAGGTCATATCGCTGCTGGAACCTGAGTCATAGAGATTTGGGGTCAATGGAAGACCATCCAGGAGAGGAACCTTAGATTCTCAACTTGAGCATATGATTTAGGTTGGGTGACTAAGGTGATAAGGACTCTCCTAAGGAGTGCATAGTGTGATCAAGGATCTGAGGTACACGGTTGAGCCAAGAGTGCCCGGGGCATATGAAACTACCCTGGCCATTCTTGGCAAGTCTTGACTATGATGCACTCGGCCAGAAGACAACCCCACTTAGGGTGCAGTCTTATAACCATAAGCCATATAGGGAAAAGGGATAAGAGGCTGCGAAAACAACTGGTTGTTGTCAAGACCGGATGGGAGGAGATAGTCTTGTATGGCAGAAGTACGTCTCCTTGAAGGGGCAACCAGGGGGAAGAAAAGGAGGCACCCTCCATTAGGGAGCTGATAAGTGTCTTAAGACGCAAATGTCATGAGGATTTTTACTCAGGGAGTATCAAGGCTTGTCATATTTGTGCAACAATCCTGAAGAGGAAATAATACAAAAGAAAAGATAAGACGAGATCAATGGGTTTCTGCATGAAAAATGCAGAGATGTCCTGCGATTTCGTCGCGAGACGACAATATCACGGGGCTTTAGTTTCGCAAGAAAATTTAGGCATGTCATATTTTCGCAGCAAAAATGACAAAAGAACAAAAAGTTAAGGCAAGATCAGTGGGTTTCTTCATGAAAGTGCAGAGATGTCCTGCGATTTTGTCGCAAGGACAAAAGGTAGAAAAATAAGACCTTTACTTAGGAAGGAAAAATAAGACCACATCAAAATACAAGGAAGAATGCAATTTTAAAGTATGTGATTGCGAAATTACGCAGAAATAATTGCGAGATTATCGCAATAATCTTACTGAACAACAGTAACTTGCTTAATCTCTCATTTGAACACAAATAACAACGACAAGTATGGGAATGGATAAAATGAGAATATGTTATTTGTCTCCATATGATAGATTTACGCACAAAATGAAAAGTAAATTATATACTGATTAGTCATAATGCGAGAAAGGATTGTTTTTCTAACACATGCAGGAAGGAACAAAAGAAATAGAACTTGTATTAAAGATTGGAGAAATTCGCAGTGATAGATTACAAATGTACAAGAATAGAAAATCGAAGAACAAATGTACAAGTTTTACAAAAAGTTGAACAAGAAAGCAAAATCTACTTCTTGCTTGATTCTTCATTATCATTATCAGATTCTTCACCAAAGTTTTCTCTTTTATCCTTATCAGATTCTTTTTCAGGCTCCTCTTCTTCATCTTCTTCAGACTCTGTTTCTTCATCAGCATCACTATCAGAAATATCTAGGTTAGGAATGTTTTCTGGAACTTTATCTGAGAGACAAGGATATGTAGAATGAGTAATGTCATTTTCATCACAAATTGTTCTAATAGTTTTGTTGCGGAAAAGAATAACATCATTCTTGAAGTTCGCAACAGTGATTTTTAGTTGGTTCTTCAGCCTAGAGCATTTCTCATTGCGAGAAGAAAGATCCTTTGCGAGCTTTTCTTTCTCATTCTCAAGCTCTTCGATTCTCTTGTGATATATATCTTCAGCTTCTGCGAAAATATAACAATAAATTAACAACTTGATGGTAGTTTATGAAAAACAAACAATTAAATAAGGAAGAACAGTTAACAACCTTCTCTACTAGAGATCATATCTCTAATCAAGGCCGTGTGCGCAACTTGGAGACTGACAGTTACACCTAAATTATTTCTGGCATTATCTAGAAATCTCGTATCCCAAGAAAATTCATCATCATCATTTATGAGAAGGCGGGAGCGATTTTGGTTCTCTTTTTCATAGAGCACAATATTTCTACGTTTGAGATCATCTCTTTCAATTTGTACCTCAAGAAGAGTCTCTTGGAATTTCGCTAAAGTTTGAGCACCTTGGAGAGAAATACAATCTTTTTCATTTATGAGATCACTATACTTGGCCCTTAAACTATTGATTTCTTCTTTGGAATTATGAAAGAAACGTTTGAATTTATTTGCCATACTCAAGACAGATCTATGGTCAATTTCTAAGAGGCGAAATTTGGATCTAAGTTCATTTATGGGAAGAGATTCAATCTTCTCATTTGAGAAACTATTTAGAGAAGTATTTAGGTGTTCAAGAAGAGTATCATCATCCATAAGATTGGAAAATGTATGAAGAAAAATAGCTTCATTAGAAAGACCATAAACATCTGCGAAATGGTAAATTGTATAAAAAAATTACGAGAAAATAAAATAAAGAGAAAGAAGAAGAGTCCCATACCGTAGAGTTGCTTATTGGCATCTTTAAGACTAGATATTTTGTTCTTCTGAATGGAATTTTTAGATTCCAATTGCTTGATTTTTTTCACAAAGACCAGCAGCTTCAGTCTCCAACTATTCATTTTTCCTGCGAAGATCAAGATTTTTCTTTTCAAGAATCGCACGCCTTCTTTCCAAATCTGAAGTAACAGCAAAAGAAGTTTTTCCAGCTTGCGAAATAATACAGTGAGCTTTAAGAATAAATTATGAATTCAAAGCAAAAATCAAAAGAACAAAAATATAAGTATGAAAATTTACCAAGCTATTAAGCGAATGTAAGAAACTTGGAGATATAGATCTTGAAACCTCACGAAGAGACTCATTATTCTCCAAGAGACGGGCATCACAGATAGTAGCTACGGATTGGCAGGCATTAGTAAGAGGAGTACCACCCATTCCCTACAGGGTATTAGAGAAGATGCTAGACAATTGTGCCATAGAAGATTCAGGTTGAGAAGCTTCCTTCGTAGAAGAAATATCATCATCATCATCATCATTATGATCACTAAAAATTTCGCTAGGTTGAAGAAATGAAGGTGAGGGAGATTAGACTTTTCATTTCTTTAGAGGAGGGACAGTAGACTTCTCCTTGCGAAGATCACCTTTGCCTTTACCTTTATTCCTGGTTTTCACAACTTTGACAGGTTCTTCCACTTCAGCGATAACCTACACACACAGATAAATAAAGATAAGAAATAAAGGCAACAATATATTGTGAAGAATCATAAAAGAATATTTCTTACTTCATCTGTGAATGATCGAAGAGCTGATAAAGTACTGACTTTCCCAGTCTTGTTATAGCTTACTTTCAACCTTTCAATCTGATAGTTTCGCAAATACACGAAAACATTAGAATGGTCAGCAAAATTATATATGAGAATGAAAAGAATAATAACTCAAATGAAGTTTGGAAATACACCTCTTGTAGGACCAGAATATCGCTACAATGCTATACTTGCGATATTAACAACGTTTCTGCGAGTGTCACTGCCAATTTTTTAAAAACATTTCACGAGCGTCACAGAACATTCAAAAGAAACTGACGATGGAAGAAATAAAAGAAGAATGTGTTGATCCTGCGATGGAATCATTCTTGCGATAGATAATATTGTAGCGATCACGATGAGATCGCAGAATATATCCGAAATAGGAGGAAAACTTAGCTGTCATCCATTATATAAATCCTTATATAAAGGACTCGATAGATCCATAAGATGATGATGTATTTTTGAGAGTTGAAAGAGTCTTGAAGAGAGAGAAACTCCATGAGAATATTTGTAATCTTGATTTCTCTCAATTCTGTAAATATTTCTGAGATTTGAATAGTAAAGTGTCGTTTAAATCTTTGAAGTTTAATTGATTTCCAATAGATTTCTATAGAATCTTAACAAGGGTGTAGTGTGGGAATTCCTACAACAACATTTTGGCGATAGAAACAGGGAGAATCAAGCTAATAAATCTCTAATTACAACTTGAAAATTTGAAGAAATTGTTAGAATTAAAGAAATGGCTAGAAGAAGAAGAAACACAACAGAACCACCAACAACTGTGAGGAGAAGTAAAAGACTTGCAGGTTAAGGAACAGGTGAATTAGAAGAATCTTTAAGGATAAGATCAGGAAGAAATAGAACAATAAATGAAGCAGAAAGTTCAATTCAACAGCCGAATCAACAAGCACAAACGCAAGATAGGGATGTGGATTATGATAGAGTGAGTGTGCATACTTGGAGGTCAGATTCGATAGAGGAAGCAGAAAATCGAAAATTGAGAAATGAAGAAGAAGGAGAAAGGAATCAAGAAATGGTTGGAGGATTAATTCATGAAGAACGTGAAATAGTAGATGATTTGAGACAAAGAATACAAGAATAAAGAAGATTAGAGGTAGAAGAGCGTGCGAATTTAACAAGACAAAATCATGAACTAAGAATGGAGAATTTGAGGTTACAAAGAAGGAGATCAAGAAGTACTGTTAGATCAAATTCAAGATCATTCAGAGAAGAACCAAGGCAAAATTCCCCTATAAGAAATGTTAGAGAAAATACTCGAGGAGAAGTGCAAAATAGAGAAGAAGAGATAATTGGTGATCGCTATAATCCGCGCGGCAATAGAAATCAAGAGGGAAGAAACAATCAAATTGAAGAAGAAAATCCCGAAGAAGGTAGGAGGATATTACATGGGCGAGAGAATCAAAGAATGATTGAAGAAGAAATTGAAAATCATTACACTGAACAAGCACGTCTAGCTTGCGAGAGAGAAAGAGTAAGAGCAGAAGTAGAAGAACATGAATTTCGAGAAGAAGTGCAACAAAATAATCAAGAAAATCAAGAAAGGAGACGTATGCAAAATCGCTACAATGGTAATATTCAGGAGGAATATGATAGGATACAGAGGAGAATAGAGAGACAACGAAGAGAAATAAGGAGAAATGAAGAAATTCGTAGGGAAGAAGATAGGCAGTTACGATATCAAGAGGAAGATGAAAGAGAAAATCGCAGAGAAAGACGAAATGATGATGACGAAGAAGATACACAAAATCTCGCAAGACAAGAAAGGCAAGAACACAGAAGAAGGGAAACATCATTAAAAAGGACAATGGAACAAAACTTAATTGAGAATGAGAAAATATTGAGAGAATTAGCAGAAATGCGAGGAATGATAAACAATAGAAGAAAATGAGGTAGAAGGCAACTTGATGAAGCTATTGAAGAAGCTGCGAGAACTCCATTTACCCAAGAAGTACAGTTAAGAGGGATACCTCCAAAATGCAATTTACCAGCATTAACCAGCATTTTTGATGGAACTACTTGTGCTGTTCAACACGTCAAAGCTTATGTTAGATGTATGCTACAGTGGGAGAATCATGATGCTGTGCTATGCAAATATTTTGCATCCAGCTTAACTGGCGAGGCGTTGAAATGGTTCGAAGGATTACCAAAAAATACCATAACTTCTTTTGATCATTTAAAAGCTACATTTTTAGGAGCGTATATTAGCAACAATTCATCGCGGCCGGGTATTGAAGATGTGTTTGGGTTAAAACAGATAGTTGGAGAGAGTCTAAAACATTTAACTATAAGATGGAAGACAATGTGCAGTGAGATGGCAGGAAGAGTTGACGAGAGATATCTTGTATTTTATCAATGCAATGTTCGCGACCAATCTACTGTGCATACACATTTTCAGAGTCAAGAATACAATCACTATGACTGAACTGCGAGAACTACATGAAGAATACATTGCTTTGGAGGAGAAACAAAATGAGATGGAATCATACCCAATCGCGAACACCAGCTCGCTAACGGCAAGTGGAAATTTGCTTCCTAAAATGATAAATAATGTGGCGAGCACCTCGCAGCCACAACAAGAGAAGGTGGTAAGTGAAAACCAACAAAAATTGGTAGAAATGGGCAGTCAAGATCAAGAAGAATATGAAAGGTAGAAGAATTACTACAATCGCGGTGGAAATAATAAGATTCAAAGACTTGATCAGCCGCAAGAAACTTATGGCGGACAAAGGCAGAATAACTTTAGAGGGCAAGGAAATCAAAAGATAGTATGGGAAGAAATTAAGATGCCACCTCTTAATGCTAGTATAGAAAAAATCTGGGAAGCTATCATTTTAATGGAAAATATACCATCCCCATGGAACATGGGAAAAGAACCACATCCTAACAATCGCAGTCAAGAATTTTGTCCTTACCATCATTTTCATGGCCACACAGTAAATGACTGCGGGAATGTAAAGAGAATAATTTTAAGGATGATCGAACAAGGAAATCTAAATCACTTTTTAGTAGGACATCCACAATCTCAGCGATTGCCTCCAGCACCAGAAAATCGCAGAGTGAATGCTGTAAAAGGAGCAGAAACATTCGTGATAGAAGTTGGGCATAAAGAAAAGAATTTGTTTTGTAATTCCATAGTACATTCATACAAAACTATAGAAGATTTCCATGATAATGTTTAAGCAGAGTCTTCGCGAAAAATACAGATGGAAGAGAGATAATGAATATTGCGAGAGGCTCGCCATTAGAAGAATGGAAAAAACAAACTATATCTTTCAGTGCACAAGATGTACCAGGGCTTGGCGATCAGCATGATAACCCGTTGGTAGTAAGGCTAGAGATAAACCCAAAGCCAATACAAGAAGAAGATGAAGAAAATAATGGTAAAATTGAAGACTCTTGGGCCATCAACAGAGTCTTAATAGACACTGGGAGTTCAGTTGATATCTTATTCTATCATACCTATAGAACCATGGGTGTAAGAGATGAAGATTTGATACCATCAACGTATAAAATCTATGGATTTAACGGTACATCTAACAAACCAAAGGGGGAAATTGAAATGCAGATACCGTTGAAAGGAATATCTTCGAAAATCTTATTCTGTGTTGTGGATATTGAATCACCTTATAATGCTTTGATAGGACGACCTTGGTTACACGGGATATTGGGTGTAGCGTCTACTTATCACCAGTGTATCAAGTTTCCTCATACTAAAGGTGTTGGAATTATTAAAGGAGATTGGGGAGAAAGCAAGAAATGTTATGAAATTGATATGAAGTCTTGCGAAGAGAGAGCTGAGAAGAATAGCAGTCGGAAGTACAAAATCAAACAACAATAGAGATATGAAAGGTTAATGATTGATACAATAGAGCGGAAAGAGGATGTGAAAGCTGATAGCGAGAGTCTCGCAGAAAAAGGAACAACGGCAAAACGTAGCAGAAAAATAGAATCGGAAAATAGTAAGTAGAGAGGTAAAATGATGAACTTTAGAGAACTCTATGAATGATTTGTTTGAATAATATGTAATTGAACAGAATATTCTGCTTGAAAGAATCGCAAGATTTTACAAAAAGAAAGAAGATCAAAGTTGTGAAATTCTATCAGAGTCACAATACTCGCGAGAAGCGCGAATAAAATTTCGCAGAGATTAAATAATGGGACGAACCTTTATGGCGTGCACCCTAGTTCACGAATAAAATTTCGCAAGAGGCAAATGTAAGACCTAATAGCACGTCATAGGAGGGGGTATCTCTTGACATGATTCATGGGTAAGGTTATACCGCTGCTGGATCCTGAGTCATGCAGATGTTGGGGTTAAAGAAAACCTATCCGAGAGAGAGATCTTGGATTTCCAACTATATATGGTTATACCCTGGTTGGACGACCGATAATCTCTTCCAATAAGTGCAAAGTATGACCAAGGCGCCGAGGTACACGGTTGAGCCAAGGGTGCCAAGGGCGTACGAAACTCCCTTGCCATTCTTGGTAAGTCTTGGCTATGATGCACTTGGCCTGAAGAAAACCCCACTTAGGGTGCAGTCTTGTAACTATAAGCCATATAGGCATAAAGGACAAGAGGCTGTGAAAACAGCTGGTTGTTGGTAAATCTAGATGGGAGGAGCTAGTCTTGTATGGCCGATGTGCCCTCCTTGAAGGGGCAACCAGGGGGAAGATAAGGGCGGCACCATCCATTAGGGAGCTGATAAGTGTCTTAAGACGGCAATGTCATGGGGCTTTATGATTGCAAGAAAATTGAGGCATGTCATATTGTCGCGTGACGTAAATGATACAGGGGCAAAAAGCCTAAAGATAAAAGTTAAGATGGGATCAATGGGTTTTTACATGAAAATGTAAAGACGTCCTGCGATTTCATCGCAAGACGGCAATGTCACGAGGCTTTGATATCGCGAGAGAGCTTAGACTTGTCATATTGTCGTAATACAATCAAAAGAATATAGATAAGGCAAGATAAATGGGTTAATACATGCAAATGTAAAGACATCCTGCGATTTTGTCGCAGAAAGAAAGGGTGTGGCAAAATAAGACCTTTAATTAGGAAGGCATAATAAGACCACAAGATTACTGCGATAATACTCGCAGATATTATGAGATTTGCGATTTCACGCAGTTATCGCTGACGATAGGATCGCCAATATTAAGACAAATTTTATTTACCACTAATATATAATCTTTAATCAATTTTTATATTGCAGAAATAATAGAGGCAAGTATGGGAATGCATGAGAAATATGAAATTATTATTCATCTATCATATCAAAATTGCATAGATAAATGCACGCAGATAATTAAATAATAATAATTATATTGATTGATTGACTTGCAGAAAAAGAACTGTTTTCTAATTCATACAGGTAGAAGCAAAAGAAATTCACAAAATTGGAGAAACTTACAACAATGTTATAGAAAGGAGAAAATAAATATACAAGGAAGATAGAATAAAAAAAGAAGAACTAGCTAGATTCATCGCCATCCTCTTTATCAGACTTCTCTTTATCGCCAGATTTCTCTCTTTCATCATTATCATCACTATCTCCATTCTTATCAGATTCTTCTCCTCCACCAGATTTTTCTCCTTCGTCATCATCATTATCATTTTCATCCTCGTCAGAATCCTCAGCTTCGCTATCAGAGATGTTAAGATTTGGGATTATTGCGGGGATTTCCTTTGCAAGGTCAGGATATATAGAAGGAGAAATTCCATGATCATTGCAGACTAACTTAACGAAATCATTACGAACAACAATGAGAGATCTATTGAAATTCGCGGTAGTAATGTCAAATTTCTCCTTCAATCGTGAATATTTTTTCAAGCTGATTTCTCTCATTTTCAAGTTCCCCAATTCTTTCAAGATATTTTTTTTCAGATCTTGCGAGAATATATGACAACAAGTTAAAAATTTTGTAAAGAAGAATAATAAAAACAGGAAAATAGCGAGAAGAAGAACAACAAACAACCTTCTCTTTCAGAAATCATATCTCTAATTAAAGCCGCTTGTTCAACTTGAAGGCTAACATTTACACCTAAGTCATTCCTGGCATTATCAATAACCTTCGCAGCCCAAGCAAACTCATCATCGCTATTAATGAGGAGACGAGATCGAACTTGAGTCTCCCTCGCAAGAAGATCTTCATTCTCGCGGATAAGTTTATCTCTGTCCGTTTGAACGTTAAGGAGAGTTTTATGAAAGTATGATAGGGTCTTGGATCCCCTTTTGATGGCAAGATCTTTCTCATCAATAAGATCACTATTCTTCTGTCTTAATCTATCTATTTCTTTCTTTGAATCAAGATAAAAGCGCTTATATTTGTCAGTCAAACCTAAATTAAATCTGTGTTCAATTCTTAAGAGATTAAGCTTGGATTCAAGTTCATCTATGGAGAGGGATTTAATCTTATCATCTGAGAAATTACTTAAAGAATTATTAAGACAGGCAAGAAGAGTATGATCATCTACAGGATCAGGGAAAGATTGAAAGAGTATAGCCTCGTCAGTAAGACCATAAACATCTGCAAGTTAAAAGTGGTCGCTTGAATAAGATGCGATAGACAAAAAATAATTAAAAGAGAAAGGAAATCAATCATACCATAGAGTTGTTGGTTAGCACTATCAAGATCAGAGATCTTTTGCTTATCAACTGAAGCTTCTGTCTTAAGCTGTTTATTCTTCTTGCGAAGCTCAATAACTTCAGATTCTAATTTTTCTTTATCTTGGAGAAGTTTAGCAGCTTTCTCTTCAGAGTAGGCACATCTTTTATTTAAATCGGAAGCAACAGCAAAAGAAGCTCTTCCAACCTGCGAAAGAAAAATATAAATTAAGATCTAGCGATGGAGAAAATATATAAACAAACTGAAGAAATAAAAACTTACCAAAGTACAAAGATAATTCAAGAGACTGGTGATGTATTGTAGAAAGTGATAGTGAAAGGTTCTTTTGAAACTTGTGAAGGCAAAGGAATTTAGATTTATTTAAACTTAAAAGTAAAGGAAACTTAGATCAAAATTTGATTTCAAGATAAGAGAGAATAACCAAGACACTGATTCCACTATTACACATGAATAAATTATGGTTAACAACCCAAAACTCTATTTATCTTTTAAATCCCTTGTTTCTTAATTCACAAATAATCAGGCAAATTCTCAACAATTAATTGTATCCCTTAAGCATAGATTATCTTAATACAAAGCATAACCTATCTAATTGAATCACAACTAATGACAAAAATTATGCAAACAATTAAAAACTCCGCAAAAGCAGTGATTGAGTGAATTATAAAATATAAATTAGAGAAAATAAATTAATTACCAATCATTCATGCGTAAATAGCTTCCTCATTGCCTTGGTTGTGGGAGAATTAGCCGCTCATCATGTTGGAAACACACTCAAAATTCATTATTATTGCTCAAAAATGGTTTACAAATGATGAAATGGTGAAAATGGTGAAAACCGGGTGTTTGCAACGCTTATAAATGTTGCAAACACTGTTACAAAGAACGAAAACTGTTTCTGTTATTGTGCGACCCACGCTCGACCACTGTCGTTGTCTCTGTTGAATGTAACGACTGCCTTGGCAAGTCTGTTCTTCACGATTTGAGAAGTGCAGCAGTTATAAACTGTTTTTCTGGTGATTGATTTTCTCGACTTTCTAATGCTCTATTCTTCCTCCCCCCACTCTCTCTCCATATCTGAGTCCCCAACGCACTATATATACTCAGTAGGATCAAAATATCTCGTAGTAAATGCGAATAATACTCCCAAATCTTCTCACATCAATGTATTAACTCGAGAATATTTTCTTTCTTCTTTTTCTGTTTCCACGCGTTTTGCAGCTGCTAAACATTCCTTGTATAACTCCTACACGCTCCTGGTTGTTTGCTGGAGTCATCATACACGTACAAATCACGTTCAAATCTCATATAATCTCGTGAATAACTCTCCCATGCACGGACTGCCCTATTTTGAACTCATGGATTATCTGGCCAAATCTAACCGAAACCAACGACCATACCTTTCCTGTTACACTCATCCAAGTTATCCCTCTCAAAATCAGCCATTTAATCTCACTAGAACACCTTCAAAATTCGAACCCTAAATCAGCCAGTTTCAAACATTTTTTTCCCGCCAAATTATGTAATTCAAATGAAAGAGATGAGGTTGCCCCTTATCCACTGCTTGGGTGCGAATATCCTGTGGGTGCCCCTTAGTAATTGGGTTACCCCTTATCCAAAGTGGGAGTCCGAATAGTAAATGTTCTCCGGGGGTTTTCCGAGCAACTTTTCGAGCCGAATTTTCCAACAATCTTTATTTCCAAAAAATACCTACAAACACACAAAACACTATAATAAGGACAAAAACGAGTACTAACAATATGAAACATTGAGGACAAATTAGACACATAAATGCGTCTATCAACTGGGAGTCAGCGATCTTGAGATTCCTTGGAGAGAATCATTATCCACCAGAATAGGGGCATCACAAACTTTAGCGAGCGCTTGAGATGTCTTGTCAATAACTTCATCCTCGTCATTAGAAGTTATGCTGTGGGAAATATCGCTAAAAATTCTGGAAAAAATGATTCATTGAAGAATCAGAATCAGAAGAATTTTGTATCGAAGGAAAACCACTAACATTAAAACTCTCGTCATTATTATCTTTATCAAGATCAGCACTTGGATCTTCTGGAATTGGTTGAGGAGTTGAATAAGAAGTAGGTTGAGTTTTCCTTCTCTTTGGTGGAGGATCGCTATATTATTCATTGCGAGGGGCAGAAGGATTTCCCTTGGGAGGAGCAGTAGATTTATCCTTTGAAGATTTCCCAGATTTCTTCTCTTTTGAAGATTTCTCCTTGGTTTTATTAATGGTTTTAACTCTTCGATCACCTGCGAGCACAGATGAAGATAAGAAATAGGGGCAACAATATATTGTTAAAATTTATGAATAGATATTTCTTACTTCATCTGTGAAAGATTTCAGAGCCAAGAAAGTGCTGGGTTTCCTAAGAGCTTGATAGCTGAGTTTCATTCTATCAATCTGGGAAAAAATCAAAATAGTTAGCGAGAATATAAAGAAGACAGTAAATGATAATAATATAAAAAGTTGAGAGAATATACTTCTTTAGATCTCTGAGGCCAATTAAAGACCCAAGGTTGATATTCTGCAAGACTCGCAGGAAGTTCACGAGAACCAGAAATATAAGGACCTTCGAGACACAATGGAAAGATAAACTACTTATCATCGCTAGAATGGCGAGTGCCATGGTTAGTTTTCGTGTGAAAATCAATATCTAGCATGAGAGCTTCATCAACAGTAAGTTTATTCTGGCGAACACCCCAGCAGGTGCTATCCCTCTTCATATGGAGTATCTTGTAATTTTTGAAAACGTTTTCTACAGTATAATCAGCAGAGTTGATTGGAATATGTTTGTAAAGAGGATTTTGAGAATCTTCAGAATAGCGCGATCCTTTGCCAGCACCGCGAGAAGCATATTCAAGTAACAACCTAATGCAATCTCCACCTAGTTGATATATTTCTCGCGAGAACCTCTCGTCAGATATTATTTGGTAGAATAATGGAAGTTCTGGGTCATAAAGAGGAAGGGGAAGACCAGCTTCAAGTTGTCCTAGCGATACTATGATTTTTTCGCTAGAACATTGATTATCAGTAAATAATTTAAGAGAAAGTTCAGATCTAGAATCCTGATCTGGAATTAAAGACAAATTAAAACCTTTGATTTTGAGTTTCTCGCGCATTTCATTAAAGGCCTTCAAATTTTTAGTACCAGCAACAACCATTTTTAAGTATGGGAATGAAAGAAAAGGTTGAAAAGAAGAAAGAAATTACAGCAGTAACAGAAGCGCAATTCGCGGAAGAACAATAAAATTTGCAGAGAGGGAACAGAGAGAAAGAAGAAGAAAGTAAAAGAGAAAAAGAAAAGGAATGAGAAGAGTATTTATAGAAGAAGAAATTTCTCGAAGAAGATGAGGGCAATTAATGAAAATAAAAGACGTGGGTGGTCAGATCGCAGCGGTTAGAGGAGACGTGTCAAAAATTTATTGGAAGAAAGAATTCATGAAAACAGCTGGCGAAGGACATAAAAATGTGTCAGAACGGGGAAATTTGAAAAGATAAGCAGTCATGGAATTTTAAATTCTCATGATATTCTCTTCTTCGCAAAAAAGACATGAGAAGAGGCAAGATGTAGGACCAGAATATCGCTACAACGCTATACTTGCGATATTAACAACGTTTCTGCGAGTGTCACTGCCAATTCTTTAACAACATTTCACGAGCGGCACAGAACATTCAAAAGAAACTGACGATGGAAGAAATAAAAGAAGAATGTGTTGATCCTGTGATGGAATCATTCTTGCGATAGAGAATATTGTAGCGATCGCGATGAGATCGCAGAATAGATCCGAAATATGAGGAAAACTTAGCTGTCATCCATTATGTAAATCCCTATATAAAGGACTCGATAGATCCGGAAGATGATGATGTATTTTTGAGAGTTGAAAGAGTCTTGAAGAGAGAGAAACTCCAGGAGAATATTTGTAATCTTGATTTCTCTCAATTCTGTAAACATTTCTGAGATTTGAATAGTAAAGTGTCGTTTAAATCTTTGAAGTTTAATTGATTTCCAATAGATTTCTATAGAATCTTAACAAGGGTGTAGTGTGGTAATTCCTGCAACTACACCTCTGCTTCCCTTTCCGGCCAGCTGAATACCCAGGGTTGATACGCTACGAGATTCGCAGGTAAAACATGAGATCCGAAGATGTACGGACCCTTTAGGATTAAAGGGAAAATACACCACTTATCATCGTTGGAATAACGTGGGGTTGTATTATTGCTAGGATGCCAATCAATGTCTTGCATAAGTATCTTGTCATCAGCAACATCATCCTTCTTCTTTAAACGAATGCCCCAGCAAGTATTATCTCTCTTCATGGGAATTATCTCATAATTCGCAAAGAAATTTTCTACAGTATACTTCGCAGAAACTATTTCAACTCCAGCGAATTTAGAGTTTTTAACTTTGGAGGGATAAATAAATCCCTTACCAGCACCACGATTGGCGAACTCGAGTATTAGACGAATGCAATCCCCGCTCAATTGATATACTGCTCGCAAAAACTTCGCATGGGAAAGTATTTCATAAAATAAGGGAAGTTCAGGATCATAAAGGGGAATGAGAAGTCCAGCGAGAAGCTGACCTAGCGAGACTATGATCTTCTCATGATTCCAAGGATGATCAGAAAATAAATTAATAGAAAGCTCAGATTTAGGGTTTTGACTAGGAATGAGAGATAAAGTAAAACCTTTGGTTTGAAGTTTCTTTAGAGCTACTTCAAAAGCAATCTCATTTTTACGACCAGTTGGAGGCATCTTCAGTATGGGAATGAAGGAATGAGGAACGAAAGATGAAGAATAAAAATTTGCAGTAGTAGAAGCGAAACTTGCGGAGGAACAGTGAAATTGCAGAGAAAATAAGACAGAAGGTAAAAAGAAGAGAAGAAAAGAATAAGAAGAGTATGCGAAGAGTATACATGAGCGGTTAAGAAGCAACGGTTAAAAAAGACGTGTCAAGAGATGAATAGAAGAGGGGATACGTGTAATAAAGTTTGCGTAAAGTACAGAATTGTGACAGTACAGAAATACTTGAAAAGATAAGCAGTTGCGGCATTTTGAAATACAAATTCTCATGACGTTCTCTCCTTCGCAGAGAAGGAATGAGAAGAGGCAAGATGTAGGATCAGAATATCGCAACAACAACGTTCATGTGAAACCTTCATCTACAACGTTGTGAAATCATCGCAGACAAATAACAAAGATGACAAAACAAGTGACATCAGATCAAACATGATAAAAGTGTGATGATCTTGCGAAATTTAGAGAGTTTGCGAAGACTAACATCAAAATCTTGCGAGAACATCGCAAGTCAGATCCGAAGTTAAAGGGAAGATTAGCTGTCATCCACTATGTAATTCCCTATATAAAGAGTTGAACATGCGTAAAGAGGGAGATCTTTTTCAAGTATTGAGTAAGTCATTATGAGAGAGAAAGTCCAAAGCAATTGTGAATTTCTTAGTTTCATTTCTTTCCTTTCTTGTAAAATTTGTGAGATTTATCAATAAATATTGTGATTGTTCATCTCAAAATGATTTGATTGTATGAATTCTTGTAAGGGGTGTAGTATGGGATTTCCTGCAACTACAGATTCTCTAGAAAGTAACTCAGAGTTGTCCATATAGATTGCTAATCAAAATATTGGGTGTGGTTGTTAGACCCCCGATTTTCAATTGGTATCAGAGCAGGCAAACACATTCAAGACCTTACAAGTATGTGTTTGTGGCAATCTGAGTCTGAGGACAAGATCTCCTTTGCACATACCAAAATGTCTCCTAAAGATATTGATTATGTCAAGTGTCTTAGAAACACCTCAAAGGATTATTCCTTAGTAGATTCTTCCGAATCTCGAGGTGGAAAGAATGTTCAATTTGATAATGACATTTCTTCCTCTCATGAGGCATGTGACACTCTGGCAAAATCTGAAATGGAGCTCACCAGAATTTCAAAAAATACAGCTGAGATTGTTGACTTCAATGATCATGATCCGCTCATTGATGAATTTGAAAAGTCTATTGATCGAGAACGTGATCTCTATAACATCATTAAGTCATTCTCTAAGAATATTGAGAAACTTCTCTTCAACGTGAAAAGATTAGTACTCTTGAGGATATTGTTAAGGATGACTCAATTACAGATAAAAGTTTGCTCGAGACTTATTTATCAGATCTCAAAAGAATTCGTGTTGAAAAAGAGAAACTAAGTGCATCTCTTACTCTATCCCATGAACAGTGTAAATCCTTGGAAAATGAAAACTCTGTTTGAGGGAAAAATTCTTCTATGACTAATTCTCATGAATTACCTCATACGAAGAAGTGTCTCCAGTAGAAGATTATGTCAAGAAAAGTTTACATAACTTATAATCCTCTCATATGGCTATGAAATTAGGACATGTGCCAATTGTTGATTCTCCTCCACGAACCTGTACTTTTTGTGGGAAAAAGAATCACTATGCTATCCATTGTTTTTCTAGAAGGAAACAAATTTCTAAGCTTCATAATTTGCTTCTCTTCACTGTCAATAGAAAAAACAGTCGGACGACTACTGCAGTGATTCGCATGCCCAAAGAAAACCAGAAACCTTATAAAAATGATCTCTACTCTAGAAATCATTACAGGGATCAAGCGCATTCTGGCATAAGTTCTTGTGTTGCTTAGGAAAGTATTCCCTGTACTTATAAGAATATTTCTGGTAAATCTAAGCCTAGAAAATGGATTCTTATCT
Organism: Papaver bracteatum; assembly: GCA_023529315.1. Lineage (NCBI taxonomy): Eukaryota > Viridiplantae > Streptophyta > Magnoliopsida > Ranunculales > Papaveraceae > Papaver > Papaver bracteatum. Next base: position 4,461,922 of record JAJJWX010000603.1, read on the forward strand.
ATTCTGATCCTCTTAAACCAATTGTAAGAGGTCCTAGATTTAGTCCTTCTGATAAGTATACTAATCAAGCAGTGTTTTACCTCTCTAGAAAGAGCACATGTCAAAGACAGATCAAGGATAGAAATGAAAAATGTTCATTTAATGAGCTAAAGGCTCATACTTGTGTGAAGTAATCACAAGGTTGAATGTCTCACATACAAAAAACCTAGTTATGAGAGAATTGAATAGGTATACTCCACAACAAAGTGACTCTAATTATCCATATAATCTCTTATCATTTTTAAAAGGATAATTGGTCATGTTAGAGCATTGTTTTGTCAATGTTAGTGATCAAAATTATAAAGTCTTGATTTCTAGTCTACTATAGCTAAGGTCAGACTAGGATATAAAGTGTAGTTGAGCTCAAGAACTCCATGGAAATCATCATACAAGACGAAGGACTACTCAAGGAACCATTAGATCTTCAACGACTAAAAGGTATGTGGATACTTGAACTTATCTATCACTCAAAAGTATATCTACTCTATCTCCTATCTTGAGACAAAAGTCGTATTACTATATAGACTAAGAATATACACATGTAATATTTCGAGCTGAGTATATCTCGCTTCTCTATTTTTAGAAATATGTGTTAGTAAAGCTTTCACTTTATCCAAGTTCATCTTTACCTAGTGAATAAAGTCATGTTATGTTTCAATCACTTTGGAAATTTCTCTGACGAAAAATAGTTTGTGAATAACAACTAAATGACGTCCTCTGAGAGTGTTTCAATGATTGAAATGAGAGTTTAGACAATATAATCACTGGGGGATATAAACATTATTGTGGTAACACATATATGTATAAGTCCTTAGCACTTGAACCGAAGTTTGTGAACTTTGTTGATCAAGTGAAACTGTAACTTGAGCAGCAAACTCAGTCCGCGAACGTGCATAGTTCTCGAACCCGAGAATTTCAGCTGGAGTTGTAGCTCAATTTCAGTCCGCAAACTCAGTCCGTGAACTGTCAGAAGTTCTCGAACCCGAGAATTTCTGCTGGAGTTTGTGAACTCCAACCAGTTAACTTGAGTCCGCGAACTTGAGTGGTTATGTCTAAAAACGATGCTCGCGAACTTATCTATATTATCTAAGGAATGTTATTGCAAACCGTAGCTTTATAGTTCATGAATCGATTCGAATGAATCATATAGTTTTTGCTTCAATTGTGTCTTGTGTAGTACATGAGATCTCATAGAAATTGAACAACTCTCTAACTAGTTCATTTGAGTCATTTGGACTAGTTATGGTGAAGAAGAATATGGTTGATATAAAATTTATCATTTGGCTAACCATTTGGTTGACTAATATTGAACAAACTATTGTACATGTTTGGGTACGGTTACACAAACCCAAAATCGTCAAGTACATGTGTGTATGGCAAGCTAAGTTTTAAATCTAAAAGTTGAGAGATATTAGCTTGTATCTAATCAGGTTTTCATCTAACGGTGAATATTGAATGCTTTGTTACTAAGCTAACATTGATTGCAAACCCTGATTTGAAAGACTATATAAAGGAGAACTCTAGTAACTGGGAAACCTAATCCCCACACATTCTGTGTGATACTATTTTGCTAAGCTAGAGTTGATTCTCCTTTAACCTTTGGTTTTCTTCTTCGAAAACCAGGTTAACGACTTAAAGACTTCATTGGGATTGTGAAGCCAAACCGATACTACTTTTCTTGTAGTTGTGTGATCTGATCTTGATGTTTCTATCGTACGAGTACAATTGTAATAATTGGCTTGAGATTTATATCTTCGATAGGCAAGATATAAAAGTAATCACAAACATCTTCGTCTCATCGTTTGTGATTCCTCAATAATCTTCTTCGCTGCGTCGATTAAGTTTATTGTGAGGTGATTGATAAAACTGAGTTGTTCTTCAGGAAAATAAGTATGGTTTTATTGATTGGTTCATGTTCACCTTGATTTATCAAAATACGGAACAAAACTCATAGGTTTATTCTCGAGAGACGGATTTATCTATCTTGTAGACTTTTCTGTGTGAGACAGATTTGTTTATTAAAGTCTTCGACTTTGGATCATAGCAACTCTTGGTTGTGGGAGAGATCAACTAAGGGAATAAAATGCGCAATATCCTGCTGGTATCAAAGGCGTTGGAGCAAAACTGTACCTTGGATCAATATGAGATTGATTGGGGTTCAACTACAGTCCAGATCGAAGTTAATTTGGAGTAGGCTAGTGTCTGTAGCGGCTTAATACAATGTATGTTTAATCTGGACTAGGTTCTGGGGTTTTTCTGCATTTGCGGTTCCTCATTAACAAAATTCTGGTGTCTGTGTTATTTCTTTTTCGCATTATATTTTTATATAATTGAAATAATACAGGTTGTGCGTTGTTCAATCAATTAGAATATCCGACCTTATTGGTTGTTGATTTAAATTGATTGACACTTGGATATTGGTTTTTTGTACCATCCAAGTTATCTCTCTTTAATTAAGACTCGTGAATTGTATTTTCTTGAGTAAATCAAATTGAGAGATTGAGATAATAACTCCTTGAGTATATTCTATTAATTGAGTCTAACTGTCTAGTTGATTCTCTAGAAAACAACTCGGAGTTATCCATACATATTGCTAATCGAAATACTGGGTGTGGTTGTTAGACCCCCACTTTTTCAATTGGTATCAGAGCAGGGAAACACGTTCAAGACCTCAAAAGTCTGTGTTTGTAGCGATCTGAATTTATGGACGAGTATGTCTCTAATACGTACCAGTTCATAAATCACCAGATAATTTTCAAAGCTTGGATTCACCTGAGAGAACTGTCACATCTAAGTCAATATATAAACATTTTCTTAATGTAGAACCTGTTGAAGTCTGGGAAATACGCCTAGAAGAACAGTTGGATGAAATTTCTGATGAAAGTGATTCAGATATTGATAGAGATGTTGATGAGGAAGTCTCAGAGTATGTTAAGGTTTTGAATTCATTGGAAAAGAAGAAGATGACAACTTCTCATGTCACACCTCTTCTGACTCCTCTCTGTCGAGAAAACAAAAAATTGAGAAGATGTTACGCAGGTGTTTATGTTTCAAATCGTCCTAACGAATTGATCCTCAAGGATTCTGAGGAAAACCTGCGTATAAAGTCACTTGAATGTGATAATCTTTATCAAAAGTATTTTTTTTGTTGGAGGAAAAACTTGCAGAATCTGAAGCAAGGTTTAACTCTCAACAAATTAGTTTTGATGACAAAGAAATTGCTTGTCTCGCTAGAGCAAAATGCCTTGAGGATGATTTAGCTGCTGCTCTTGATAAAATCAAGATGTTGGAAGATGACTTGAAAAAGTTCAATACTAGTTCAAGCAAATTAACCACTATGCTAGGAGCAAATAAAAATCATCGTGATACACGAGGATTGGGCTATAGGGGAATAGATGCTCCAAGTATTAGCAAAGAGGTAAAGTTTGTCAAGGATAGTGATTCTTCTCAACAAAAGGTTTCCACTGATGTAAAAAGTAAAATAACTTCACCGGCAGTTAAGGTTCAAAAGATAAAAGTATATCAACCTCCAAAGACAACACACACAGATCGAGGTAAGAACATTCCTTATGTTTTCCACTATTGCGGAAATAAAGGTCACCTGGAAAGGAGATGTTGTTTCCGTATAAGGAATGAGAAACTTCATGATGTTCTTGTTTGGGCATCACAAGAAGTTGTAAAACCAAGATCATATGTTAAGACTGATCCCCTTAACATTATAGGTTGTAACTGTCCAACCTTTAGGCAAAGGAATCAGTGTTGTGATAAACCTATATTTGCCTATAAACGTCATACGAATCCTTTTTACAATCGTAATGGTTATCAAAAGGATAACTTCGTAAAGACGAAGACAAGATCCGATGCTCCAAATTGGAAAAAGACTAACTTTCAAAAGAATAGTCAATCCAATTCTCTTCCGAGAAATCTTGAAGAGAGTAATGGTAAGAAGGTTCCGGCCATTCCTAAACGCACTGAAAAGTGGGTACCAAAGAAATCCAATGATGCTTTGAGTGGGAAGAGGAATGATATTCCAAAAAATTCCATGACTATGGAGAAGGCAGTATCCATGATGTTGGAACTTAACAAGTTTTTTGGAAAAATGGAATTGGATGTGGAAGGTTCTAAAAGCGATCATTTCATGATAATCCAAAGGTCACTTGTGGTGATCAAGACATTGTTCACCCCAACACAACTTAGTTGTGTTGTAAGTGCATCCTCACCAAGGAATGCCCTTCTATGTATACGGTGAGGGAAGCACGAGAATTGGGGCACACAAATTATGTTCGGTAAGATGATTGGATTCTTCTAAAAAGGTATGTCTATAAGCTTGAGAAATATTTGTGTTTTTATTTGCTTAGAGTACTTATAATGTTTCATGTACCTTGCTTATCGTTGAATTCTACCTAATTTGATCTGTGTTTAAGGTTCTTAAATGTTTAGGTTTAAAAATAATGGTTTGGGATGTCTGGACTTCATGGTACACATACAAAGTATGCATACCATCTTTTAAAACTAAAATCCAGGAGTTTAAGTTCGCGGACTTGAAAATTCGTGTGCAAACCCGTAAGTTCGCGGACTTGCATGTAGACGACGATATTCGGACGACCTGTTTTGGCCGTAACTTCTTCGTACGAACTCGGAATGAACTCAATCTTTTTGAATTCTCTTCCTCTTTGAATTCTCCTCAAAATGGAGATGAGAAACCTTGAATTTGGATGAGTTAAGATTGGTATTTGTTCTGTCTCTTGTTTTTGAGTATTTTGCTCCATTTCATTGCACATGTTCCACTTCTCTAGAACTTGGGCACTTGGATTCTTGGAGCACAACTCTTCTAAGATAATTTGTAGCTTTTACAAGAATGTTGTTGGAAAATCTTTTTATACGCCTTTGGTATCTATTATTGGTATAAATTCGGGCGAAAAAAATTTATTCTACCCTCTAAGGACAAATCATCTTATATGTGCATTACGAGTTTGTCTTGATGCCTAGGAAACTTCTTATGAGAATTTATTCTTGTTTTTGAGAAGGATTACTAAAGTTTGGAATAGCCATTATTGTGATTACACATAGCTATGTCCAACGTTTTCATCTTCATGTTTTTAGATTTATTGGTTTAAATTCTAAACTTGTTTGAAAGATGATTTTTGCAGTATTAATCTTTATAATTTTATTTATTGCAATATTGTTATAGGATATGTGTGTTTACGTCCGTGAACTTGATTGTCCCATACTTTGTCAAAAGTAAAGTCCTTCGTGAGTTGATATGCAAATATTTATAAAAGAATGAATAGACTTTTGACAAACACAAAAGTTAAGCCTATATTGTCAATTATTGATAGAAGATAGGTTAAAATCTTTTGTGATTCAAGGTTTATGTCTATTGTGTGTCATTGCGCAAATGATGATGGAAACATAGAATGAATCCTTATGTATTCCGAAGTAATTGATCCTCATGGTGTCTATAATTCCAGCAATATAAATAAGTCTCGGAATCATGATTGAAACAACAACAGAAATAAGAATCTCATGTCTCGATGACAATACGAGATCAATAACTCATCAATTGAGCAATCACTCTCAACTGAGCAATTTCAATCATTCAGAACTTATCTTATTCAAAATTCACAACACACCTACAATCTTTGATTACCATTGATTCCACACATTTCTTAGCTTCCCTCCTACAGATCAACCCATCCTCTCTTGTGACCGAATTTACTCTGGAACGACCATTGTCTTGGTTTAGGCCGGGGTACTGCGGATTGATCTCTCGAATTCAAAGCACCCCCTTTGCATCGGTGTATCTGTGTGAGGTTGAACATTTCACTCGGTTCAAGGAGTATCCTCCGCACGGTCGTCTCCTAAATTCCGTAAAAAACAGCAAATCGTTTTCCCCATCTACAGTCCTACAACTCTAAGTGAATTCATTGTAAGTGCACCCCTAATTAAAACTTGATGGTGGCATTCAACCAATTGTCATAGGCATAATATGGAGAAGGCTGGTCTCTAACCTAGCTGCAGCTTTCGTAGGCAAAGATATGACATGCTATTTGGGTGGGTGTTGGCATCCCCTGTGGCGGTGAGGCCATATTGCATTTTGTTAACAGACTTTGAAATCCAAATGCGATCAAGACAACATTTTTATGCTACTGATAGACTTCCCCAACGCATTTATTCTTGTCGACAGATCAATCATCATACAGGAAGTGAAAAATAGGTGCGCCTTCATATCTAAGTGGGTAAAGTTGTGCTATACTAACCTAGCATGACTATACTACAGTAACACCACACTATCCTCTGCTTAGGGAATATGACAGGGAGATCAGCTCGAAGCTATTACTCTTTGCTATTGCACTGCACCCATTAGTTCAAAAAATAACTTCTTTCTGTATGCTTGATATCCATGCCTGGTATTTGGACGATTAAACAATAGTGGGCAACACATTAGAGGTTTCTAATCCCTTACGAATTATTCAAAGTAATGGCAAGCGTAGAGGGTGTTAAAGCATAGCTCGGTTGAACCCACCAAGCGTTGGTATGTCAAGTTTGGTTGTCATATTTTAGTATCAAAACACATCTAGAGTCGCTTGATTAAATGCTAGAGTCAACTTCGTTTAGGTTAGACTAGAAATTTTAGGAATGTTGAGACATACAAATATTACTCTGAAGACCTGAAGAATGTGAAGAAGTGTTGACTACAGCATGGACATCATCCTTCCACTTGAGGTTAATAATAGTGACTTGATCCTGTTTCCATTCTTAACATATCTTTCGAGTCAGATTATATTGAAAATATAACATGCGAAGCTGTATATAAATAATACTCTAGTGGTTAGACTTGGTCATATCATAATGATCAAAGTGTCAAGGAACTTATTGAATTACGAAGTATAAACGCTTATCTTTTGGAACTTTGTAAATACGACATCAACATAATCTTGTGTATATAGTTTCTTGATTATGTGTAAGATATATGTATGATTCACCCTAGGAAACAATGTATTTATAACATTTGTTTAAAGGAAGTACATATATGAACTTGTTTCATAATCGAAAGGAAATCATGATTGGTTAGGTTCTTTATTGAATACCTTTTGAATGACCAATATAAGATGACAAGGTAGAACATGTAGTTGCAGGTTTTCCTACAACACACCCCTTATTATATCTTGATATTAATTTCTAGATCTATATGTAAAATTGGTAGTAAAATTGCTAAAATTATAAAAGGACACCAAGATTTTTTTACATGGTTCGATCAATTTGATCTACATCCATGATTCTTCACTATGATTGTTAAAATTTACAGTTGATTTTACCTAGGTAATCTCCATTAATGGAGTTCTAAATCTAGTTTTGGGGATAAAGATGATAAAGAAAAATACATTTTCTCTCTCTAAAAATCTCTCTCTCTCTCCTAAAATTGTGTCCCCTTCAAGACTCTCTCAACTCTAAAAAATACATCCTCCCTTTCTGAATCTATTGGAGCGCTACTTATAGGAAATTACATAATGGGTGACAGCTAAGCTGTCCTCTAATTCTGGATATTTCTCGCGATATTATCGCAGTAGCTATATTATTCCTTCTCGCAAGCATCGTAACCATCGCCAGTCAATCATGTTCTTTTTGTGTTTCTTCAATCGTCAATTGTTTTGTGACACTCGCAAAGTGTTGTTGGAGAATTCGCTGTGACGCTCGCAAAAATATTGTTAATCTCGCCAGAATATTGCTGTGGCGATATTCTGGTACTACATCTTGCCTCTTTTTTCTTGAATATTGCTTGAAAAGTAATCTTTAAGAAAAAATCTGTTGTTGTAGTAGTCTTTGATTTTTGTTGATGAAGGAACGAGCGAAAGAATACTAGACTTGAAAAGTACGTACTTGCCTCTATTCTTTTGTGAAGTTCCATATCTTTGCTAAGTAAATAAGAAGTATTAACTCTTGAAGTATGCGAAGTATGAAGTATCCTTGAAGAAATATAAGAAGTACTCAATCCTCAAAATATAAAGAAGTATCCGTCCTTCAATGAAAATCATAAGTATTGCCTCTGTTCGCGCGAAATTATTACTTCATTTCTGGTGAAAATTCTTGTCCATTTTGGAAATGATTCTTGTCAAGAAGATAAAGAACATAAAATGTCTTCTTGGTAATCCATAGTTGCCTCTATTCTTTATCTATGAAGGAAGAATCCTTAAGAAAATGTTAAATGAACGAATTGCCTCTGCCTCATTCTGCGAAATAATGACTTCTCCTGTGAAATTCTGAAATAGTCTGCGAGATGCTGAATGAGTTTGCAAATTTCTAAATGTTTCTGCGAGTTTCTGAATGTTTTTGTGAAATTATGAATAGTGCTGAATGATCACGCGATGAATAGTACCGAATAGTGCCGCGATGAATAGCACTGAATAGTTCCGCGATGAATAGTGTTGCGAGATTGTAGAAAATACTCTTGAGAGTCTCTGAATAATACTTCTGAGAAATTCTGAACAATACTTCTGAGAGATTCTGATAGTACTTGCTATCTCTCTTGCGATGAGCAAATCTTTCCTGCATTCTTAAAAGAAAATAATTAAGTTTGAAATTATTCTATTGGTCTTATTTTGCCTTCCTAATTAAAGGTCTTATTTTGCCAATTTTTTTTTTGCTTCAAAATCGCAGGACGTCTCTACATTTACATGTAAAAACCCATTGATTTTGCTTTATCCATTTTTCTTTGAATTTTCTGCGATAATATGACAGATCTAAATCCCCTCGCGAGAATAAAGTCCCATGACATTATCGCCTTGCGATGAAATCGCAGGACGTCTTTACACTTTCATGTAAAAACCCATTGATCTCATCTTAAGATTTCTCTTTTGGCTTGTTGCCTCTGTATAATTTACGTCACGCGACAATATGACATGCCTAAATGTTTTTGCGATCATAAAGCCCCATGACATTGCCGTCTTTAGACACTTATCAGCTCCCTAACGGAGGGTGCCGCCCTTATCTCCCCCCTGGTTGCCCCTTCAAGGAGGGCACATCGGCCATACAAGACTAGCTCCTCTCATCCAGATTTGCCAACAACTAGTTGTTTTCGCAGCCTCTTGTCCTTTATGCCTATATGGCTTATAGTTACAAGACTGCACCCTAAATGGGGTTTTCTTCAGGCCAAGTGCATCATATCCAAGGCTTACCAAGAATGGCCAGGGTAGGTTCGTCCGTCCCGGGAACTCTTGGCTCAACCGTGTACCTCGGCGCCTTGGTCATACTATGCACTTCTTATAAGAGACCCTCGGTCGTCCAACCAGGGTATAACCTTATAAAGTCGGAAATCCAAGGTACCTCTCCTGGATAGGTTTTCTTTAACCCCAACATCTGCATGACTCAGGATCCAGCAGCGGTATAACCTTACCCATGAATCATATAAAGAGATACCCCCTTATATGACGCACTATTAGGTCTGACATTTGCCTCTTGCGAAATTGTATTCGCGAACTAGGGTGCACGCCATAAAGGTTCGTCCCATTCTTATGTCTCTGCGAAATTTTATTCGCCTTTCTTGCGATGTTGCTCGCGTTTCTTCATTCTTTCATTTCTATCAATTCTTCTTTCAGTCTCATAACATCAAAAATCTTTAAAATCTTTTGAAATCTTAGAAATCTTCTTTGAAATTTTGCGATTGTATCGCGTTGTTAAATCAAAAATCTTTTTCTGTAAAAGAAATATTCTAGAGAAATCTGTGAAATCTTGCGATTGTATCGCTCTCTGTAAATCTTAAATTTTGAAATTTTTAGAAATTTTTGCGATAATTTCGTTTTCTGTAATCTTGGAAATCTTTGAAAATTTTGGAGATCTGTAAATTTTTTGCGATGATTTCATTTTTTGTAATATTTTGAAGTCTTCCGATTGTATCGCTGTTTGTCAATCAAATCAAAAAATCTTTGAAATATTTTGAAATCTTTGAAATTTTAGAAATCTTGCGATTATATCGCTTTTGGTAAATGAAATCAAATTTTTTGAAATCTTTTGAAATATTAAAAATCTCAGAAATGCTCTTTGAAATATTGCGATAATATCGCTTTTTATAAAATAAATCAAAAATATTCATTTTCTGTAAGTAAAATATTCATGGAAGTGGTACTTAGCGTTCTTGTGATTTTCTGTTGCTGCCGTCTCTCGCGAAGCATTTGATTTGCTTGTGAAATGAGAAGAAATGAGAAATGAACTTGATCTGCCTCTTGCACCATACCAATTGTTTTAACCCTCTCTTGCAAAATTAATTTGCGAAATTCTCGTCAACTTTCTTCATTCTTATCGAGATAATCATCAACTTTTTTCTTTTTCTCGCAAAAAATTTTCTGCGAGGAGGGAGATTCGAACCCAAGTCTTCTAGTTTGCATACTCCTTCTCTGACCGTTTGTGCTAATTGTTGTTTGTAATGGAAAGGCCTAGTTCTGATATATTACTCCATTTCTTCGCTCCTTGAAGTTCAAAAATGAGCAAAAAGAAAAAATATGCTTGGCGAGGGACTCGAACCTGCGATGCTGAACTTGTTATCTTCGCTACTGACCATCTGTACTAGCTTTTGCTTGTGATTGAGAAGTATATTTCTAATTACTTAACCCTTTTTAATTGCTCTTTGTATATATTTTGTCTTTATCTTTGCTTTTTCTTTTCCTTTGTTGGAGTTTTTAATTTAACTTTAACTCTGATTTCTCTTCTTCATGTCTGTTTCTTTGGTCCACCATCTAGCGAGTTGAGCTTGAGATGTATGCATCTCATCCTTTATCTTTCCTAGGAATATATAGTTCTTTGTCTTGCTGCGAGCATCTCGCTGTAATCAATGGCTTGAATTATTCCCTGCGAGATTTCAATTAAAGATTAGTTTCTTAAAGAAGTTAGAGAGTATATAACAACAATATTAACACTAAATCCACTATCAATCAATCACCAAAAGAAACTTCAAATCATATATATTCACATCAAAATATATATACTATTATAATATATTATTATTATTATTATATGAGAGTATAATCTTATTTTGCTGTGGTGACGTTTCCTTTTGTTTCCTGCCAATTGGTGCTTCGTCAAACCCACTATGACATTGTTGTTTTGTTGCGATGATTATCCTACAAATTTTTCATTTTTGCGAGTTTAATTCATTGCTGGTACATTGCTTCTTCTCTTTGTTCATTCACATTGAGGCAAAATTAACATTCCTCTAATTACACATCTTATGTAATTTCTCTTCCAACTCCAACCCCTTTCATTACTTCTTTGATCATTTGTTCCAACTTCCGTACTGCTGCAAAGTCTTCGCTAGAAATAAAAATATTAACACTTTATCATTCCTTTGTTTCTGGATTGGCTGGCTTCTTTTATAAGTTGTCCTTCTTCACTCTTTGGCGTTGTTGCTCGCGGCAATCCAAAAGATTTTCCACTCTATCTCTTCGCAACATTGGCGATAATCGCTGGTGCCCCTTTCATTCATTGATGACGCCGCCTGCTTGGACATTAGTTTCTTCGTTTATTGTTTTTCCACGAGTTGGTATCATCTAGGTAATCCATAAACTCCTCTAATCAATGTTGTTGACGTTTCTGGCTTTTCCAAATGTGTTGATATGACAAATGTGTTTCTGGCAAATGTTAATTAATAAATGATTTGTTGTAAAAATCATTGCTGATGTTGTTTTGCGAGCTGCTGGGAATTCAATCATTATCTGCGAAGTGTTCATTTCCCCTTTAACTGGACAATTTTATCGCTTGCTCGTGGTGGAGATTCACATTGCTCCTGCGAGTTTAACTCATTAATTAATAATTTCTCAATTTAGTAAAAATAATGGTGTTATCTGCGAACAACTATCACCAAAACGTAAACTTTTATGGTGTAAAAAGAACAATGTAGTAAATGAGCTATTAACTATCGCAAGTCACTCATCGCGTGCTACTTCTACTATCCTGCTAGAGGATTAATTAATTCCTTTTGTGTTTCTTCGCAAGTGTTTTGTGTTGCGAGCATGTAAACTAATTGTTAGCGAGCATCGCAAAAGTGATGTACTTCAAAAGGATTAATTAATTATTCTAAGAGTTTATATTATTATAATCGATGTGACAACACTTATTATTAACAAATAATATAACTCGCAATTAATATCACAAAATAAGCTGTTACCAGCACACCCCTATATCACTTTTTAATATCATATTATTAATGAGTTATATTAAAAGATATTTTGTAAGGGTCTTATTTGCGATCTTCAATTGTAGTGTAGATTTTCCATGGAAAGTGATGTTAATTTGTCATCTTCTATGTATTGGCGATGACAATCGCTGGGGATATTATTCTCTGCGAATTTCACTTAGTTAGTACTTCCATTTTGTTTGTCCTGCGGGAATGTATTTCTCTTCGCAGTAACTCTTATGCTATTGCTCTTAATTGAACAATGAATTTATTTTCTCCTTTGCGATGATATCGCAAATTCATTGCTAGTGTTGAGAAGCGTTTCAGTGGCTTTGTGATTTCTTTTGGATTTCCTTTGTCAGCAACCAATCACCCACCAACTATTCTCGTTGCTCGCTGTTTATCTTGTAAGTTCATTATTCTCTTCTTGCTTTGCTGATGATGCGGCTGTTGTTATGATCAATGAATTTGTCTCCACTTGCCAAAATATTTTCCCATTTATCATTGGCGAGACTGAAATTTCTTTCTATCTTCGATGTAACATCAAACAATAAGGATGTGGTCAATGTTCTCACTGATGGATACGGGAAAATCCAAAATCAATTTTAAGTTCAAAATTTAGAATTTTCGAAATCGATTCAATAAGTTTGTGAAACAAGTTTTATGGATAATAAATATGTACTCAAACCTTGTTTTAAATCGATGTTTTTAAAAGGAAGTTAAATTTTTGTTAAAGATCATAAAGATTTTTCAAAATCTCTTAAAATCAGATCTAAATTTTTTTCAAAAGAAAATAAATGAGTTAGAAAGAAAGATTTTTCTTCTTGATCTATTGTTGATGACGATCCTTTCAATTTTGAGAGAGTATATTGTATCTTTCTTCTCTTTGCCTTCCTTTATTTCCTTCAACCATTTGCCTCTCTCTTTTTCTCCTAATCATGGAAATCTTTCCATTGATACACTAGTTTTCTTCCACAAATTTCACCACAGTAGCTAATAATTTCTCTTCTTCTTTTCATGTCTTTGAATTGTTGATGATGTTTACTCCCTGAAAGTGTAACTTCTTCCACGAATTTTCCATTTTTGCTCCTGAAACTTTTAGATCTAGAAATATGCATGAACAATAGCTAATCTTCATGGAAACTTCTTGAATCAACAAATTACAGGAAGGATAAATCCTTTACTCGTTTCCTGTTTCTAGTGCCAAAATGTAGTTGCAGGTTTTCCTACAACACACCCCTTATTATATCTTGATATTAATTTCTATATCTACATGTAAAATTGGTAGTAAAATTGCTAAAATTATAAAAGGACACCAAGATTTTTTTACATGGTTCGATCAATTTGATCTACATCCATGATTCTTCACTATGATTGTTAAAATTTACAGTTGATTTTACATAGGTAATCTCCATTAATGGAGTTCTAAATCTAGTTTTGGGGATGAAGATGATAAAGAAAAATATATTTTCTCTCTCTAAAAATCTCTCTGCAAAATATCTCTCTCTCTCCTAAAATTGTGTCCCCTTCAAGACTCTCTCAACTCTAAAAAATACATCCTTCCTTTCTGAATCTATTGGATCTCTATTTATAGGAAATTACATAATGGGTGACAGCTAAGCTGTCCTCTAATTTCGGATATTTCTTGCGATATTATCGCAGTAGCTATATTATTCCTTCTCGCAAGCATCGTAACCATCGCCAGTCAATCATGTTCTTTTTGTGTTTCTTCAATCGTCAATTATTTTGTCATTATTTTGTGACACTCGCAAAGTGTTGTTGGAGAATTCGCTGTGACGCTCGCAGAAATATTGTTAATCTCGCCAGAATATTGCTGTGGCGATATTCTGGTACTACAGAACCTATCTTAACTTGTTGAGATTTGAGGTATAACTGGTCATATCCTATACTATGTAGCATGTTGTAATCTGTCACAAGCTATTTTGTGAATCTTGGTGTAACCGGTCACAAGATACATTGGGAAGTTAGTTGTAATCGGTCACAAGTGTCTCTGTGAACCAAGGTGTGACCATCACAAGCTAACTCGGTAAGTAAGGTGTAACCGATCACAATCTACCTCTGGGAAACAAGGTGTAATCGGTCAAAACCTAGTTTGGGAAGCATGGTATAACCGATCACAACTTACATTGTGAGGTTAGTATAAACGATTTCAAGGAACAAAACCGAGTTTCCAATATTCACATATGTCTTTATGTTTTGTGTAAAGCTTGGAATTAGGGTTTGCTGAGAAACTTTTAGATGTTGATATTATTTGAAGTACATAACTCTTATCATTAATTGTTCAAAGATATTCCTTGATACTCAAGGCGATCCTAGGTCTAAAAAATTGAAAAGCATTTATTATGATTTTCATAATATATGTTTTAATTACCAGCAATTAAAGCATATCATTTGGAAAATATTATTAGTTAATGTGCTAGACTAATAATATAAGTTTTTTAAGGGAGTTTTCGGAAATATGGTTTGGTAATTAATTGGAAATAGGAAAACCGAAATTAGGTGCTTTAATGGGAATATCTTGAGAATATTTTCGGTTTTGAAATTTCCTTGTTGTCCAAACAACCTTGGTCTATAAATACTTGAATATGCATTTCTTGCAAACTATCCTAAGAGCCTGGCAAACTTCATTCTTGTCATTTCAGGTGGAGCCGTCTATTTAGAGAGGAAGGTACCCTAATTAGGCGAAATCTATTACGACCGCTCGTTTAAAAACTTATGTGGAATCAAGAATCTCTACGAGTACCATTGGTAGGAAACTAGATACTTGTATTGTCGTTGTAGCTTTCGATTGTTGATTTGATTGACTAACGGTTATTGAAACTTTGATTGCACCTAGTCTGTTTATTATTGAGAACCTTCTCTTTTGATATAAGGCTCACTCAAACTAGATTAAAGTATTGACGGGATCTTTAAAACCATTTTCGGATCTAAAGACATCATGTGATAATCCATTATTAACAAACTCTGTTATGTGTGTGATTGGTCACAAGAGGATTCAAGTGGTGTTGTGTTGGTTATTATTGAAGATAAACGAATATCTGGAGAGATAAAGTTTTTATTATTAGTTTTTGTATCTTGTGAATTGTGTGCACAAACCTTGATCGGATGGGATCCAACTAGAATCGTGTTTATCTTTGATATACTTGATTGTCTAGTTGCGTGAAATCGGCATCACCTTATAGTTTCCCTTTAAGATCAATATTGATTGATTGCAAATCTAGAGTTTGGTTATTTCGGTAATCAAAGTTTTGGTTGATCTAACCAAACAAAGGAGTTTATTAGATTAAACAGAAGAGCATTTGCCAACAACTCATAATATCTTATTACCAAGATTGAATAGAGTGGTTACCAAACATATTTATCCTTTCTTGTTTGGAATACGATCAAAGGGATTGGCGATTCAAGTGTGTGAATCTAGAAGTCGAAGACACGGGGATACTGAGGAAACTAAGTATCTATGGGTAGTATACTTGGTCTCACCCGCACGAAGTTGGTATTAGATTTTGTATAATGGCTTAATTATGGGAGTATTCAAAATTGGACTCGGTCCCGGGGTTTTTATGCATTTGCGGTTTCCTCGTTAACAAAATCTTGATGTGTCATTTACTTTGTTTTCCGTATTATAATTGTTATTATGATTAATTAAATTACACCCGTACGTTAATCCTAGTCACTTTATATTGATCCTTTAGTGTTTTGGTTTAATACCGTACCCATTATCAAGTGAACACTTTGTTATCGCATTGTCTCGATCTTGATTCCATAGTCAATCACACAAGTGTTATTGTTGTATTGTCTCGATCTCGTATCCATAGACGGGTAACGAAGTTGTTATATTGTCTCGAATCTATTCATAGATGATCACACTTGGTAAAGGACTTATAGGTTGATATTTAAAAGATTGTGGTGTATTTGGGTACCCTCGTCATTTCAATTGGTATCAGAGTAGGCAAAGATGGAAAGATCTAACAATCTGTGTTTGGTACGATCCAACCTATTTGTTTTGAAACAATGATTAATTCCATTAACATCTTGCAAGATTGCAAATACTCAACAGCTAAGAATGTTACTACATCGTTAACTCATGACCCAGGAGTTAAATCGATAAATAATACATTTGATCCCAACTCTGATGTCAAAGAATAAGATGCTGAAAAAGAGTTGGTAAAACTCCTAAAGCCTATCAGATCTCTGTCTACTAGAATACTACTATTAAAGACAAAATATAATCTTCTTAGATAAGAGATCATAGAAAAAGACATACAAATAAATATTCTATCCAAAGAGAATATGGATCTCACTGTCAAAGTATAAGATCTTGATAAAACTTTTACTCAAGAACAAAGGGTTTAGTCAAAGACTCTGACTAATGATTATGTGATGAAGAAACCAAAAGTCTCTCCTCGGCTTTTACAGATCGTGATGACAATACTTATTTGATCACATCTAAAACAAATCATGATGATAAAGGTAGTATACCTAACTACATCAAGTTAGAAGAGACTGAAAAACCTCTTTCTGCATCTACTAATGATCAAACGAAATATGGTTCAATGGGAACTTTAAATTGGTTCCATGAAAAGGATCATAAGGAATTTAGCTTTTAGTCACTTGATAAGAAACTTGTTCTTCTACAAAATACGATTATAAAAGTGTTAAAAGAAGTATCTTGTCTTAAAGACTGAAATATCATTCCTCAATAGAAAGACAAAATATACCCCAAACTGATGAAATCAACTCAAAAGGTGATATAAGAGTTGATAATCACTTTTGGAAAAAGATTCCACCTCAGTCATGTTGGAACATTCTCCGTTCACATGAAGGTAGTTTGCCTATTGAACATTACCAGAAGAAAGGAAAGAAAATATTTTATGCTAAGAAAAACAATCAGAAACGGATTCGGAAAAATCCCTCAATTATTTCTGATGATCAAACTGATGTGAATTATAAGGAAATCCTTAAAATGAGAAGATCGTATGGAAATCTCATTAACATAATTAAAGAGATTTGTTTATCTCTGAAGATTCTCATATCAGTCCATTTTCTCCATATGATCACAAGGAATGATCAAATTTCTGGGAGAAAATTTTGGGCAGAAATCTCCAAAGAGAAACATGAACGATGGTTATCATACTCGTTGTAAGCATGACAAGGCTTACTCTGATACAACTTAGTTGTACGGAGTCTGTGCACCCTCATCCAGATTTGTGCTCATAATTTCGGAATGAGGAAGCACATAAACGAGAGCACAATTTTCTTATCTGTTTGTAAATATCAGAAAAAATTTGTGACAAAATTTGTGTAAATGTGAATCCATTTTGTCTAAAAAATGTTCATTTTTATCACTAGTCTTACAAAATTAGGGTTTCGAATCTTGATTTTCATATTGTAAACTTCTAGCATGAGGGTTTAAGACAATAAGGAAATAAAATATATGCTATGTATATTTACGGAAGTCTCTGGGTATTTCCGGTCCGAAAGTTTTTTCTTCCAAGAAAAACTCTCTATTGCTTGTATTAAGAAACCCTGATTAATTCTTATTTAAATCTTTGAGTATGCCTCCAATAACTCGCAGTATTACAAATTCTAATAAGGAGGAAGCTCTTAAAGTTAAGAATTGTCTGGGAATCAATACAGAAAGGAAGAAGAATATCATATCAAAAATCATGCATGATTACGAATCTGATAGTTCAACTGGATCCCAAGATGAATCATGTCTTTTGGCTTTCAACTTTCAAGATCCAAAAGAAACCAAGTGGATACCTACTGACGGTATGATAAACTTTATCAATGGTTTTTAAGAACTAAGAACCAATCTAATAACAATGGTTCGAAATTAAGATTGGCTAAAGGAAAGAATTGAAGAGACAAAAGTTGATCTTGCAGACATGAAGGAACAAGTTGAAAAGCTTGAAAAAGAAGAAATGGTTGCTGACAAGCCTCTCGAGACGTTCTTCAAGAGACTGAACACTGAAGAAACCTCAGTGAACAATCAGAGCACCACTAAGGATTAAGTCATGCTGAAATACTTGATCCAGGGAAATAAACATCATATTTTTTTTTGATTTATGAATTGTATAAGGTTTATTTGAATAAAACTATCTATTATTTATGAATGAATAAAATTTTATTTTTATAATCTTTGTTTCATTATTTGATAGTTTCTGATTGTATAGCCTGTATAAATATATTTGCTTTCGGTTATGAGGATCGGGAAATCAACTCAGTTGGAGAAAATAATTTATGTTGTTGATTTCAGTGTTAATCAATAAATCTCATGTGAATTCTTGACGTTTGAAAAGACGAGTGTACTCAAATACACCATAATATTTAAATTATCCACCTATAAGTCCTCTTACCGAAAGTGATTGTCTTTGGAAAAAGTTGAGACAATACAACAAACCGGTTTTCACACTTTATATGATCGTCTATGGATATGAGATCGAGACAATACAACAATCAAGTGTGATTACTTGATAATAGGTTCGGACTTAACCAAACTCTATCAGATCACTATCAAGTAATTAGGAGTTAACGTTTGTGTATTTTACTTTTAATTATAATAAACAATTATAATTGCGGAAATAGAAAAGTAATATACACATCAAGATTTTGTTAGTGAGAAAACCGCAAATGCAGAAAAACCCCGGGACCTAGTCCAGAATTGAATACTCTCGGAATTAAGTCGTTATACAAAATCTAACAAACTTCGTATAGTTGAGACCAAGCAACTAAACCTATAGTCACCTAGTTTCTTCAGTATCCCTGTGCTTCTGACGTTCAATAAGTGCACGCACTGGAACAATTCCTTTGGATCGTATTCCAAACAGTAAGGGAACAAAAAATCTGTTTGGTAAAAACTCGCTTGATTCTTTCAGATGAAGATATCTCAAGTCATATGCAAAGGCTCTTATGTTTAACAAATAAACTCCTTTGCCTGGTCAGATCAATCTATCCAACAACTACCGAAGTAGCAAAGTTTATATTTGCAATCAATCAATATAGAATCAAACAAGAAACTATAAGGTGATGCCGATCTTACACAACTAACCAATCGAATAAATCCAATCCTAGTTGGATCCCAGCCGATCAAGGCTTATACACACCCAAAGATATAGAAACCAAATCAGAATCCTTCTTTGTCTTCAAATCTTCTTTAATCTTCAATAAACACCTGCACAACACCACTTGAATCTTTTGTAATCAATCACGCACAAAACAAAGTCTGTTAACAATGGATTATCATCAGACGTCTTAGATCTACAAACAGTTCTAAAGATCCCGTCGACACTTCGATATAGTTTGAGTGAATCTTATATCATAAGAGAAGATTCTCAAGAATAAACAAACTAGGTGCAATCAAAGTTCAACAACCATTAGTCAATAAAATCAATCGAAAACTAAAATAAACGGCAATTATCTAGTTTATCACCAACGGTACTCGTAGAGCTTCTTGATCCCACAGAAGTATTTAAACGAGCGGTCATAAGAGATTTCTCCTAATTAGGGTATTTTCTTCTACGGATAGACGACTCCACCAGAAACAACAAAAAGATGAAGTTTGCCTGGCTCTTAAGATAGTTTGCTTGAATTGAAAACTTGGGTATTTATAGACCAGGGATGTTTGGACACCAAGGATTTTCCAAAACCGAATATTCTTAAGATATGCAATAAATGCCCAAATCGTTTTTCATATCCTGGAAATGCTTTGTCCAATATTTCCGAAATCTCACTAGAAAATCTCAAATTAGTAAATGCACATTACCAATTTTTATTTTCTAGAGATATGCATTCAATTGCTGGTAATTAAAGCATATAAAACTAACAACCTTAATTAAAAGATTCTTAATTTATTTAGGTCCGGGATCTCCTTAAGTTATTAAGGACTATCTTTGAACAATAACAGATAAGAGTTATTGATCATGTTCAAAGTATATCGACATCTTTTATTTGAAAATCCTCTTTCATATTTGCAATCTTATACCACACTTCCAAGAAAGTTTAGAATTGGTTCATTTGTATTCCAAGACAACTATGTGATTGATCAAATATAAAATCACTAATAATGGGTTTACAGTTTTACCAAACACAAGGATCAGTTCTACCTCAATATGGTTATTGGGACCGGTTACATCAGTTACCAGGATCAGTTACATCAATTACCAGGACCGGTTACTATATACTCATGGTATTACTTGTGATCAGTTACACAAGTCACTAGGATAGGTTACACCAATTACTAGGACCAGTTATGCCAATTACAAGGATTGATTACATAACTTTTTTGTGATCGGTCACACCAATTAAAAATATCGATCATACCATCTTAGGTGATTACTTAGGATCAGTTACACTAATAAAAGTCAGACCAAATCATAAGTCAAGCACTGTGACTAGTTTTACCAAGATACATAAAAAGTTATGATTGGTTCTACTAACTCACACATATTGGTAATTCAAAGACATGCAATGAATAACATTACCAATAATCCTAGTGATTTCCCTTTTGATTCATAAACAAGTTCATGAATGAACTTCCTTTAAATAAATGTAAATATTATTTCCTAGGACGAAATCTTCACCTTTACCCATACACATAATCATAATAGCATTCATACGATTATGTCGATGTCATGTATACGAAGTTCAAAAGATACGCGTTATACTTCGTATCCTAATTCCTTAACACTATGATCATGTATCGCTATTAGAGTATAATCATTCACAGCTTCGCAGTTATGTTTTCAATATAACACGACTTGAAAGATACGTTAGGAATGAAACAGTTCAAGTCAAATATTACTCACCTCAAGAGGAAGGATGATGTCGTCATTGTAGCTTGTTACTTCTTCACATTCTTTAAGTCTTTGAGTAATACTTGTATTTCTCATAATCCTAGACTTTCTAGTATAACCTATACGAAGTGGTCTCTAGTAAATAATCAAGCGACTCTTTAAATGAGTTTTGATTCACTAAAATATGACAACCAAACTTGACATACCAACGTTTGGCGGGTTCAACCGAGCTATGCTCTAACAACGTTCATTAATGATAGGTGTTCGGTTTCTTACTGATTTTTCTAGTTTTTGTTTTAAATTGGTCTGAATCTAGTTATTTGTTTGAAAAACCATCAAATTAAGTTTCGATGGAAAATAGTTTTGGATCTAGAATTTTTGATTCTCCTTTTGGTTCTGTGAAAAATAATGAAGATGTACGAAGTGTAAATGAACCTGAAATCTATATTTTAAATGATGATATTGATATTTGTATTGATGAATGAAGATTCAGTTTAATAGGTAGATTGGACTTCGTGATTTTTTTTTTAAGAAGTTGATGAAAAATCTATTCGATCTCAATGGATACTTAAGGGTAATTGTCAATTAATACCTTTTGAGAAAGGTTTTTTTGTGATCAAGATTGAAAACGATGAAGATAAACACCATGTATGGTCTGGTTATTGGGAGGTAGAGAAGCAGAGCGTGAAAATTCTTAATTGAGAACCAAATTTTAAACCAGCAAATCAAAAATCTTATACTGCCTTTGTTTGGTGTCAATTTCCAGGATTGTATATTGAATACTGGAAAGAAAAGATTATGTTAGATATTGACAGAGCTATTGGTAAACCTATGAAGGTGGATGAGCTAATTTTAAAAAGGAAAATAGGGTATTATGCGTGTGTGTTAGTTGAAATTGATCTTACTAAATCGATTACTGATAAAGTATGGGGGGTTTTCTCAGAGGATTCATATTCCTACGTTACCTAAATTTTGCAATCACTATCAGGTAGTTGGGCAATTTGTTTCTGAATGTAGAGTTAAAATGAAGGAATCTGCTCAAAAGGAAGATGGTAAAGTAACTACTTTTAATGAAACTAGAAATTATAGAAGAAGAAACAAGAATAAAGAGGATAATAATTTACCTAGCGTCATTAGGGGCGACCCTGAAAGAATTAGGGGCGACTAATAAGAAAAAATAGGGTCACCCAATCCTAAAATGAACCTATCCCTTATCTCCGAATTTTTGAAATGGCAAATATACCCTCCACAATCGGTAGTTTATTTACGTAATCGGTAGATGTTAGGATAATCAGAGGTTATTGTGTACATATGTAGTTTGAAAGTTTTGTTATTTTGAATAAAAAACTACAATCAGAAGGTATTTAGTTACCATGTCTCCCGATTATGAAGTTGCCCCAAAATTGATATTTGAAAAAATCTCAAGTTTTTCGAATTTGGGAACTACCATAATCGGTAGACATGGAGTTAACATGTCTCCCGATTATGGAGTTGCCCCAAAATTGATATTTGAAAAAATCTCAAGTTTTTCGAAATTGGGAACTACCATAATCGGTAGACTTGGAGTTAGCATGTCTCCCGATTATGGAGTTGCCCCAAAATTCATATTTGAAAAAATCTCAAGTTTTTCGAATTTGAGAACTATCAAAATCGGTACATTATGAAGTTCACCTCATCTACCGATTTTAAACCCCACATTAATCGGTAGACAATGATATAATGTTGTGTCCGATTATAAGGCTATTTAGGTTCAGAAGAACAATAAAAATGAAGCCACTATAATCGGTAAAAATGGTTAATATTTGTACTTCCGATTATGGACCTGTCTGACTTTTTTTCGAAAAGTTACCAGAATCGGTAGTTAAGGTTGATAACATTACTACTGATTCTGCACATATCTCACAATTTTTTGAAAATTTACCAGAATCGATAGGTAAGATTGATATGTATCCTTCGATTATGGTGAAAAACTCAGCAGTTTCAGACAATCAAGTAATAAACATGAAAAAGCGGGGGTCTAACAACCACACCCAATATTTCGATTAGCAATTTGTATGGACTAACTCCAATATACTTTCAAGAGAATCAACTAGACTCAATCTTAACAAAGTATATCAAAAAGTTACATATCTATTTCTCGATTCAATTCTTACTCAAGCAAATATAAATCTACGAGTCTAATTGAATACAAGAGAAAACACTTGAACGGTACCAAAGACCAATGTTCAAGGATCAATCAATTTTCCAATCAACAACCAAAGGTTGGATTTCACAATTGATCGATACAACGTACAACCTGTGATATTTCAGTTATATAATAAAATATAACGCGAAAAAGAAATAATACAGACACCGGAAGTTTTGTTAATGAGTAAACCGCAAATGCAGAAAAATCCCGGGACCTAGTCCATATTGAACACAAATTGTATTAAGCCGCTACAGACACTAGCCTACTACAAACTAACTTCGGTCTGGACTGTAGTTGAACCCCAATCAATCTCACACTGATCCAAGGTATAGTTGCACTCCTTACATCTCCGATCCCAGAAGGATACTACGTACTTGATTCCCTTAGCTGATCTCACCCACAACTAAGAGTTGCTACGACCCAAAGTTGAAGACTTTAATAAACAAATATGCATCACACATAAAAGTCTACGGTAACAGATAAATTTGTATCTCACATAGATACCTACAAGTTTGTTCTGTCTTTTGATAGAAATCAAGGTGAACATGAAGCAATTGATAACCTGGACTTATATTCCCGAAGAACAGCCTAGTATTATCAATCACCTCACAATAATCTTAATTGATGCGGCAAAAGAAGATATTGTGGAATCACAAACGATGAGACAAAGATGTTTGTGATTAATCTTACATCTTTCCTATCAGAGATATCAATCTTAAGCCAATTATTATGATTGTACTCAATACGATAGAAACAACAAGATCATATCACACAACTACAAGAAAGTAGTATTAGCCTGGCTTCACAATCCCAATGAAGTCTTCTAGTCATTAACCTACAGGGTCTCGGTAGTAACCTAAGGTTAAAGGAGAATCGACTTTAGATAATACAACTAGTATCACACATGAGGTGTGGGGATTAGGTTTCCCAGTTGCTAGAGTTCTCCCTTATATAATCTTTCAAATTAGGGTTTGCAATCAATATTATCTTAGTAACAACGCATTCAATATTCACCGTTAGATGAAAACCTGATTAGATTCAAGCTAATATCTTTCAACAGTTAGATCGAAAACTTAGGTTGTTACATACAAATGAAATGCACGTTTTAAGTTTGTGTAACCCTACCTAAACATGTACATTCGTTGGTTCAACAGTAGTTAACCAAATGGTTAGCCATATGATCACTTTCATATTAACCATATTCTTCTTCACCATAACTAGTTCAAATGACTCAAATGAACTAGTTAGAGAGTTGTTCAATTGCTTAGATCTTATAGAAGTATATAAGATGTTAAAGCATTTCTCGGTCGAACTCGCATCCGTTGCTATCTCAAGCATGTTTGTCAATATTAGTGATCAAAACTATAAAGTCTTTGATCTCTAGTCTACTATAGCTAAGGTCTCAGACTATGATAGAAAGTGTAGTTGAGCTCAAGAACTCCATGTAGATCATCATACAAGATGAAGGACTACTCAAGGAACCAGTGGATATTCATCAACTAAAAGGTATGTGGAGACTTGAACTTATCTATCACTCAAAAGTCTATCTACTCTATCTCCTATCTCGAGACAAAAGTCGTTTTGCTATATAAATTTATATTATACACATGTGGATATTTCGAGCTGAGTATATCTCGCTTATCTATTTCTCGAAATATGTGTTGGTAAAGCTTTCGCTTTAACCAAGTTCATCTTTACCTAGGGACGAAAGTCATATTATGTTTCAATCATTTTGGAAATTGCTCTGAAGAAAAATAGTTTGTGAATAACAACTATATAATGCCCTCTGAGAATGTTTCAATGATTGAAACGAGGATATAAGCATTATTGTGGTAGCACATATATGTATAAGTCCTTATTGCTTGAACCGAAGTTTGCGAACTTTGTTGATCAAGTGAAACCGGAGTAGTGTGTGAGCTCAGTCCGCGAATTCAGCATACAAACTCAGTCCGCGAACCCAATCCACGAACTGACGAAGTTAGCGAACCCGAGAATTTCTGCTGGAGTTTGTGAACTCCGTCCGAGAACTTAATTCCGCGAACCCAGTCCGCGAACTTGAGTAGGTTATGTCTAAAAACGATTGTGAACTTATCTTAATAAACTAAGGAATGTTATTGCAAACCGTGGCTTTATAGTTCTTGAATCGATTCGAGTGAATCACATCATTTTTTCTTTAATTGTGTCTTGTGTAGTATATGAGATTTCGTTGCAATTGAACAACTCTCTAACTAGTTCATTTGAGTCATTTGGACTAGTTATGGTGAAGAAGAATATGGTTGATATGAAAGTTATCATATGGCTAACCATTTGGTTAACTATTGTTGAACCAACTAATGTACAAGTTTGGGTACGGTTACACAAACCTAAAAACGTCAAGTACATGTGTGTATAACAAGTTATGTTTTTCTATCTAACGGTTGATAAATATTAGCTTGAATCTAATCAAGTTTTCATCTAACGGTGAATATTGAATGCTTTGTTACTAAGCTAACATTGATTGCAAACCCTGATTTGAAGACTATATAAGGGAAAACTCTGGAAACTGGGAAACCTAATCCCCACACATTCTGTGTGATACTAGTTGTTCTAAGATAGAGTCGATTCTCGTTTAACCTTTGGTTTTCTTCTTCTAAAACCAGGTTAACGACTTAAAGACTTCATTGGGATTGTGATGCCTGACCGATACTACTTTTCTTGTAGTTGTGTGATCTGATCTTTCTTCTTATATCATACGAGTACAATTGGAATAATTGGCTTGATATTTCTATCTCCGATAGGCAAGATATAAAAGTAGTCACAAACACTTCGTCTCATCATTTGTGATTCCTCAATAATCTTCTTCGCTGCGTCGATTAAGTTTATTGTGAGGTGATTGATAAAGCTGAGTTGTTCTTCGGGAATATAAGTGTAGGATCAGAATATCGCAAGAAAGACACATCTGCGAAGTTTTATCAACAACACTTTGCGAGCGTCGCAGAATGATTTAAAGAATGACATAACAGATGACGATGGAGGAAAAATGAGAAAAGTGTGATGATTCTGCGATAATTAGAGTCTTTGCGAAGATCAAAAATAGAACTCTTGCGAGAATGTCGCAAGTCAGATCCGAAATAAAAGGACAGATTAGCTGTCATCCACTATGTAATCCCCCTATATAAAAAGTTGAACAGGCATAAGAAAGGAGAGATCTTTTTCGAGTGTTGAGCAAGTCATTAGGAGAGACAAAGTCCAGAGCGGTTGTTAATTCTTTAGATTAATTTCCTTTTCATCTTGTAAAATTTATGAGATTAATCAATAAAATTTATGATTGTTGATCTAAAAATGATTTGTTTGTATGAATTCTTGTGAGGGGTGTAGTGTGGGATTTCCTGCTACTACATATTGGCGCTAGAAACAGGGATTCCTTGTTGATAGTGCGAAGATTAATATTGTGATTTGAAAGAATTTGGAGTAGTTGGTGAAAAGTTTCATATAATTTTCAATAATTTATTAAGATTAAAGAGATGGTTAGAAGAAGAAATGCTTCAAGACAACCAACAACTATGTGAAGGAGTAAGAGACTTGTTGTAGAAAGAAGAAACGAAACTGGAGAACCATCAAGAATGAATACAAGAAATGATGGAGAAAATCAAATTCAACAACTGATTCAGCATACACCAGCGCAAAATAGAGCTATGGATTATGATAGAGTGCATGTACACACCTGGCAGTCAAATTCAGCAGCTGAAACGGAGGAAGAACGACAATTGAGAAACGATAGACGAGTAGAGGAGGATCAAGAAGTAGTTGGAGGTATAATTCATGGAAATGAAGAGATTGAAGCATTATAAGCATTGAGACAAAGAATACACGAAGAAAGGAGAATAGAAGCAGAAGAACGTGCTAATTTGACAAGGCAGAAGAATCATGAGTTGAGAATAGAGAATATGAGATTACAAAATAGAAGGTCAAGAAGCACTACAAGATCAAGTTCAAGATCAATCAGAAGGGAAGAAAGACGAAACTCACTTGTAGAAAATGTTGATGGAAATATTCGGCAGGAGGTGAAAAATCCAGATGAAGAACGTCGCGAAAATAGAGAAATGATTGAAGATCGATATATTCCAAATGGCGAAATTCCTCAAAACAGGCAGCGTCAAGAACGAAATAACCAAGGTGATGAAGAAAATCAAGAATAAGGAAAAAGAATATTACATGGGAGATAAAATCGCAGAAATGAGCAAGTAATTGAAGAAAAAATCGAGAGACATTATGTTGAAACGCACGTTTAGCCTGCGAGAGAGAGAGAGAGATATTGAGAGCAGAAATGGAGGAAAGAGAACTCCAAGAAGCAATACGTCAGAACAATCATGACAATCGAGAAAGAAGACGTGAGCAAAACCGCAACAATGGTAATATCAATGAATAATATGATAGAATACAAAGGAGAATCAAAAGACAACAAAGAGAGTTGATACAGAATGAGAAAAATCGCAGAAGAGAAAATGAAAGATATAATGATGTGCGAATTCATGAAAGAAATGAAAGAGAAGATCGCATAGAAAGACAAGAAGAAAATGATGGGGAAGAAAATCAAAATTTCGCAACACAAAATAGGCAAGAACACATGAGAAGAGAAGAAGAGTTAAAGAGACCAATGGGATCAGCATCCGGGGTAAATGAACAAATCTTAAGCGAACTGGCAGAAATGAGAGGAATGTTGAATAATAGAAGAGAGGGAGGCAGAAGGTAATTAAATAAGGCCATTGAAGAAGCTACGAAAACTCCATTCACACAAGAAGTACAATTAGGAGGAATACCGCCAAAGTGCAGTTTGCCTGCGTTCACTAGCATCTTTGATGGAACTGTAGTTGCAGGAATTCCTACAACACACCCCTTATCAAATCTTGATAACAATTCCTAGATCTAAATATAAAAATGGTGATAAAAATACTAAAATTATAAATATACACCAAGATTTTTTACGTGGTTCGATCAATGTGATCTACATCCACGGATCTTCACTATAATAATTTGTAACTACATTAATTTATATTTACAATCCCCATTAATGGAGTTCTTGGAAGAATTCTAGATCTAGTTTTGGGGAAGAAGATGATAAGGAAATTAAATTTTCTCTCTCTAAAAATCTCTCTCTGCAAAAAGAACTTTCTCTCTCTTCCTAAAATTATCCCCCCCTTTCTCTCTCTTGCTCTCTTCTTTATATAGGCAGTTACATAGTGGATGACAGCTCATGACAGCTCATTTTTGACTAAGCTTTCCCTTAATTTCGGATCTAAGTTCTGCGGTAGTATCTTTCGCAAGCTTACTTCATTTCTCTCGAACTCCGCTTCATTTCTCTCAAGTTTTTCCATGTCTCGCAGGATTTTTCCTTCTTGCTAAATTTCTTGCGAACTATCACTTTATTCTTGCGAGTAATGATAAAATCTTCACATATTTCGTCATTTCTTATAATTATTTGCGACACTTGCCATGTGTGGCAGAAATCCTTGCAAGAGCGTTGTTGTTGCGAGATTCTGCTCCTACATTTTGCCTCTTTTTTCTTGAATATTGCTTGAAGAGCAATCTTTAAGAAAAATTCGTTGTTGTAGTAGTCTCTGATCTTTGTTGAAGAAGGAACTAGCGAAAGAATACCAAACTTAAAAAAGTATATACTTGCCTCTATTCTTTTGCGAAGTTCTGAAGCTTTGAGAAATAATTAGAAGTATCATCTTTTGAAGTACACGAAGTATAAAGAATGAAGTATGCGAAGTATCCTTGAAGAAGTATAAGAAGTACTCAATCCTCGAAATATAAGAAGTATCCGCTCTTGAATGAAAAATATTGCCTCTATTCATGCGAAATTATTTCTTCATTTTTGGTGAGAATTCTTGCCCATTTTGGAAATGATTCTTGCCGAGAAGATAAAGAACATAAAATATTTTCTTGGTAATCCCTAACTGCCTCTGTTCTTTATCTATGAAGGAGAATCCTTGAGAAAATGTTGAATGATTAAATTGTTTCTTTATTCTTATCTTGCTTCTGCCTCAAGTGGTAACCACTTTTAAGAAAATAATCACATTCTGCGAAATAATCACAATTCCTGCGAAATTCTGGATATATATCTTCGAGTTTATGAATTAGTCTGCATGATTATGAATAACCCTGCCAATTTCTAAATATTTCTGTGAATTTCTGAACATTTATGCGAATTATGAATAGTGCTCAAATAGTACTGCGAATAGTGTCGCAAATAGTGCTATGAATAGTGCTACACATTATGAATAGTAATTTCCATTCTATGCATTCCCATACTTGCCTCTTGTTATTGATCTGCAATATGATAAATGAAATAAGACTAATATAAAGTCGTTAGCAATTTGTTATACGCTTGTAGGTATAACCTCTCTTGTGGTCTTATTTTGACTTCCTAGTTAAAGGTCTTATTATGCCACTTTTATGCGACAAGATCGCAGAACATTCTTACTTTTATATGTAATAATCCATTGATCTTGTCTTATCATTTAATTTTAATCTCTGCGACAATATGATAAATCTAAGCCTTCTTGTGAGATTAATCTCTCTTTCCTTTTTAAGACTTATGACATTGCCGTCTTTTCGATGAAATCGCAGGACGTCTTTGCGATTTATATCCTCTTATTATTGATTTCATTTATCTCATCTTTTGATCTTATCGCAAAAACCCATTGATCTCATCTTAACATTTCTCTTTAGGCTTTTTGGCCAGTCATGCGGCAATATGACGGGCCTAAATATTCTTGCGAATATAAAGTCCCATGACATTGTTGTCTGTGTCACGCGACAATATGACGGGCCTAAATATTCTTGCGAATATAAAGTCCCATGACATTGCCGTCTTTTTTGATACACAGCTCCCTAATGGATGGTATCTCCCTTATATATCCCCCGGTTGCCCCTTCAAGGATTATACATCGGCCATACAAGACTAGCACTTTCCCATCCGGTTCTGCCAACAACCAGTTGTTTTCGCAGCCTTGTCCTTTATGACTTATATGGATTATGGTTACAAGACTGCACCCTAAGTGGGGTTTTCTTCGGGCCGAACACATCGTAAGCCAAGACTTGCCGTGGATGGCCAGGGTAGGTTCATCCATCCCGGGCACCCACAAATCAACCGTGTACCTCGGCGCCTTGATCATACGTTGCATTCCTTAGGAGAAACTCTCGGGCGCCCAACCAGGGTATAACCTTATATAATTGGGAATCCAAGTTATCTCTCCCGGATGGATTTTCTATAATCCCAAATCTCCATGACTAGGTTCCAGCAGCGGTATAGCCTTTCCCATATCCATGCAAAGAGATACCCCCCTTATGACGTACTTTAAGGACATTGCCTCTTACGGAATAGAATCCGCGAACTAGGGTGTACGCCACAAAGGTTCGTCCCATTCTTATATGTTTTTAGGCGATTTGCGCCCGTCTTATGCATTTGCATTTCTCTCTTGCGAAATTTTATTCGCGTCTTTTGCGATAATTTCGCATTTCTTTATTCTTTCATTTCTTGCGATAATTCCGCCATCTTATGCAATTGCATTTCTCTCTTGCAAAATTTCATTCGCGTTTCTTGCGATAATTTCGCATTTCTTTATTCATTCTTTCTTTCATTCTCATAATATCATTTTTGAAGTAAATTCTTTGTAAAATATTTTGAAATTTTAGAAATCCTCTTTGAAACCTTGCGATTATATCGCGTCTTTAAATCAAAAATGTTCTATAGAAATATACAAATTTAATTTTCTATGTTTTTTGTAACGTTGAAATCTTTGAAATTTTTTGAGATATTTAAATTTTTGCGATGAATTCTTTATTGTAATATTTTGAAAATTTTTGAATCTTGCGATTGTATCGCTTTTTTCCAATTTAATAAAAAATCTCTGGAATGTTTTGAAATCTTAAAGATCTTAGAAATCTTGCGATTGTATCGCTTTTGTTAAATATAATCAAAAACCTTTCTCGCAAAAGTCATAGATAAAATATTCAAGGAAATGGTACTTAACTCTTGATCTGCCTCTTGTATAATGTTGCGCCATATCAACTGTTCTAACTATTTTTTGCGAAATATGTCTGCGAAATAATCTCCCGTTTCTTTATTCACGTTTCTTTATGCTTTCATTTCTGTTTTCATTCTAATAATATCATATCATCTGAAGTAAATATTCAAGAAAAATTATAACATATTGTAATTCTGAAATTTTTGTAATTGTAAAATCTTTGTAATTCTGCGATTGTATCACTCTTTGTAAATCAAATCAAAATATTTGAAATCTTAGAAATCTTTGCGATAATTTAACTTTTTGTAGTCTTTGAAATCTGTAACTTTTTGCGATAATTCGCAGACATTTTTATGATCTTTTGAAATCAAAATCTTTGAAATGTTTTGAAATCTTAAGAATTTTAGAAATCTTGCGATTATATCGCATTTTGGAAATTAAATAAAAAATCTTTTGTTTGTTGTAAGTAAAATATTCTAAGAAAAGGTACTTAGCTCTTATGTGAGTTGTCTGAACATCTCGCAGCAAAAATAATTGTGAAGAGTGAGACTTGAAACCTTGATCTACTTCCTGCATTTTCTCACACCATACGAACTGTGCTAACCTTCTCTTGCGAAATAATGAAAGATCTTGCGAAGTAATCAAAGTCTAACTGTTCTAGAGACAATTCTCGCAAAACAAAAATAAACATGCGTGAGATGAGAATTGATCCTGCGACCTATTGCTTGCATTCATGCCTCTCAACCAACTGTGCTAGCTCTCTTGCTTGTGAAATTTATCTGCGAAATAATCAAAGGCTAACTTGAGAAATAACCAAAATAAACTTGCGTGAAGTAAGAATTGATCCCGCGACCTATTGCTTGCAACATATCACGCTGAACCATCTGTGCTAACCCTTCTCTGCGAAATTTCTCTGCGAGATTATCATTAACTATCTTCTGCGCGAAATACACTTGCGAAATTATCAAATATTGCGTGAAAAAATATGTATGTGTTGGGACTTGAACTTGCGACCATAAACTCATTAACTTCGCAGATTACCAACTGTACTAGCTCTTGTTTGCGAGATAATGAAACAATGCTGCGAAATTATCTATTTTTCACCCTTTGTAAAAAGAAGAAAATTATGCTCGCAGGAAAATTCGAACCTGTGACCACAAACTCACATACTGTTCTCTGGACCAACTGTTTAAGAATTTCTTTGCGACATTTAACGCAGAGCTTTTTTACTTATTCTTTTATTCTTCGCTGAAGATGAGAAGAAAATGAAAAATATGTGTTTTTGCGAGATTTGAACCCTTGACTTCTTTGTTATTCTCGCAGACTTGAACCATCTTTGCAAACTTGTTCTTGTGATTAAAATTGCAGCGTCTACCTCTTATCTTCTCTTCGTCCTCCCATAATTTCTTTCACAATTTGCCTCTTGTTTTCTCTCCTGATCATTAAATTTTCCACTGAAACCTTGGTTTTCTTTCTTAAATTCACCACAACAACTAATTTTTTTCTCTTAGTCTTCTCATGTCTTTAAATTGTTGATGATGATTACTCTCTGAAAATGTAATTTCTTCCATGAAATTTCCATTTTAACCCTAATAATTTTTTTTTTTTTTTTTAGATCTAAAAATATACATGAACAGCTAATCTTTCTTGGAATTTTCTTGAAAAATCATCCTTTTTACATAGTTTTGCATCTTTGTCATTTTCTTTTATGCTCTTTCACTGTGTTGTCGGTGTTTGCTTGAAGACACAATCTTTCCGTTAGATAATTTCCTCTCAAATTTTTTAGATCTCACGAATTCTAACTCCTCATAGACAATTTCTTTGAATCTTCTTCAATCTATCAAATAGTAGTCCCTGTTTCTAGCGCCAAAATGTAGTTGCAGGAATTCCTACAACACACCCCTTATCAAATCTTGATAATAATTCCTAGATCTAAATATAAAAATGGTGATAAAAATACTAAAATTATAAATATACACCAAGATTTTTTACGTGGTTCGATCAATGTGATCTACATCCACGGATCTTCACTATAATAATTTGTAACTACATTAATTTATATTTACAATCCCCATTAATGGAGTTCTTGGAAGAATTCTAGATCTAGTTTTGGGGAAGAAGATGATAAGGAAATTACATTTTCTCTCTCTAAAAATATCTCTATGCAAAAAGAACTTTCTCTCTCTTCCTAAAATTATCCCTCCTTTCTCTCTCCTGCTCTCTTCTTTATATAGGCAGTTACATAGTGGATGAAAGCTCATGACAGCTCATTTACAGCTAAGCTTTTCCTTAATTTCGGATCTAAGTTCTGCGGTAGTATCTTTCGCAAGCTTACTTCATTTCTCTCGAACTCCGCTTCATTTCTCTCAAGTTTCTCCATGTCTCGCAGGATTTTTCCTTCTTGCTAAATTTCTTGTGAACTATCACTTTATTCTTGCGAGTAATGATAAAATCTTCACATATTTCGTCATTTCTTATAATTATTTGCGACACTTGCCATGTGTGGCAGAAATCCTTGCAAGAGCGTTGTTGTTGCGAGATTCTGCTCCTACAGGAACAACTTGTGCAATTCAACACATTAAAGCTTATGTGAGATGCATGTTACAGTGGGAGAATCATGATGATGTGTTGTGCAAGTACTTCACATCAAGTCTAACAGGAGAGGCGCTAAAGTGGTTCGAAGGTCTACCCAGGAATACTATAACATCTTTCAACCATTTGCAGACTACGTTCTTAGGGGCGTATATAACTAACAACTCCTCGCGACCAGGAATGGAAGATGTGTTTGGATTAAAGCAGAGAATTGGAAAAAGTTTGAAGCATCTTACCATAAGGTGGAAGACAATGTGCAGTGAGATGGCTGGACGTGTGGATGAGAGATATCTCATTTTATCATTCATCAATGCAATGTTCGCAACCAATCTGCTATACATTCAAATTTTTAGAAGCAAGAATACAATCACAATGACTGAATTACGGGAGCTACAGGAAGAGTACATTGCCCTTGAAAAAAACAGAATGAAATGGAATCGTATCCCGTTGCGAATACAAGTTCAAATACAGCGAATGCAAGCTTATTGCCTAAATTGATAAACACAGTGGCGAGCACTTCGCAGGTATAACAAGAAGAAAAGAATGATAATCAACAGAAGATGGTAGCTATGGGAAGCAGAGATCAAGAAGAATTCGAAAGAGAAAGAAATTTTTATAGTCGAGGTGGAAACAACAAAATTCAAAGACTTGATCAGCCGCAGGAAAATTATGGAGGACAAAGACAAAATTATCAAAGAGGATCAGGAAGTCAAAAAATGATATGGGAAGAGATTAAGAAGCCGCCTTTGAACACTAGTGTGGAAAAAATTTGGGAAGCAATAATTTTAATGGAAAATATACCAACACCCTGGAACATGGGAAAAGAACCGCTTCCAAATAACATAAGTCAAGAATTTTGCTCTTATCATCACTTTCATGGACATTCTACAAATGAATGCTGAAACATAAAGATAACCATTCCCAGAATGATAGACTAGGGAAAGCTGAATCATTTTCTAATGGGGCACCCACAATCTCAGCTCTTACCACCACCACCAGAAATTCGCAGAGTTAATGCTACAAAAGGAGGAGAAACATTTGTCATAGAAATTGAAGCAAAGGCGAAGAATCTGTTTTGTAATTCTATTGTACATTCATACAAAACAATTGAAGACTTTCATGACAATATTCTAAGCAGAGTTTTTGCAAGAGATGTTGATGAAAGAGAGATAATGAACAATGCGAAAATCTCGCCACTAAAAGAATGGCAAAAGCAGACTATCTCTTTCACTGCAGAAGAAGTTCCTGCAGGAGGAGAAACACATGACAACCCATTAGTGGTAAGATTAGAGATAAACCGAAAACCAAAATAAGATGGAGAGGGGGATGAAGATGATGATGAGGATGAAGCTGAAGCTGAAGATACATGGGCAATTAATAGAGTCTTAATTAACACGGGAAGTTCTTTGGATATCTTATTCTATCATACTTATAAGACTATGGGAGGTAGAGAGAGGATTTAATACCTTCAACTTATAAAATCTATGATTTTAATGGTACTGCCAATAAGCCTAAAGGGGAAATCACTAGGGGAATTCCATTAAAGGGGATTTCCTCTAAGATCCTATTTTGTGTAGTTGATGTAGAATCGCCTTACAATGCTTTGATTGGCCGACCTTGGATACATGGGATTCTAGGTGTAGCATCAACTTTCCACCAATGCATCAAATTTCCTCATCCCAGTGGCATTGGAATCATAAAGGGAGATTGGAATGAAGGAAAGAAGTGCTATGAAATCGATGAAGAAAGAGCTGCTAAGAAGGAGAATTGGAAGAATAACATCAAACAAAAACAAAGAAGTGAGAGATTAATGGTTGATGAAATAACAAGCAGCGAAAATGTCACAGAAGGAATGACTGTAGCGAAAATCAACAAAAGAACAGAGGCAGAAAACAGTAAAGGTAAAATATTTAAATTGTGAAATGAAAGAAATATTGAGAAAAGAAAAAGAGATGTATGATTGATTTGTTGCGAAAATTTCAAAAACATATTTTACTTAATGATAAAAATGAGATTGAGAAATTACAACAGAGCTGAAATGCAAAAGAATAATCCTTAGAATGGGACGAACCTTTATGGCGTACACCCTAGTTCGCGAATAAAATTTCGCAAGAGGCAAATGTAAGACATAAAGTACGTCATAGAAGGGGGTATCTGTTGCATGGCTCATCGATAAGGTTACACCACTGTTGGAACCCGAGTCATGGAGATTTGGGGTAAATGAAAGCCCATCCGGGAGAGACACCTTTGATTCTCAACTTGAGCATATGACTTGAGTTTGGCGACTAAGATAAAAAGAGATCTCCTAAGGGGTGCAGAGTATGACCAAGGCTTCGAGGTACACGGTTGATCCAAGAGTGCCCAGGGCGTATGAAACTACCCTGGCCATTCTTGGAAAGTCTTGGCTATGATGCACTCGTCCTGAAGAAAACCCCACTTAGGGTGCAGTCTCATAACCATAAGCCACATAGGAAAATGGGATAAGAGGCTGCGAACACAACTGGTTGTTGTTAAGACTGGATGGGAGGAGCTATTCTTGTATGGCAGAAGTACGTCTCCTTGAAAGGGAAACCAGGGGGAAGATAAGGGCGGCACCCTCCATTAGGGAGCTGATAAGTGTCTTAAGATGCAAATGTCATGAGGCTTTTTTTACTCACGGGAGTATTAAGACTTGTCATATTTGTGCAATAGTCCTAAAGAGGAAATAATACAAAGGAGAAGTTAAGACGAGATCAATGGGTTTCTACATGAAATTGTAGAAAGGTCCTGCGATTTCGTCGCAAGACGGCAATGTCATGGGGTTTAATTTCGCAAGAAAATTTAGGCATGTCATATTGTCGCAGCAAAAATTACAAAAGAACAAAAAGTTAAGGCAAAATCAGTGGGTTTCTACATGAAAGTATGGAGACGTCCTGCGATCTTGTCGCAATAAAAAAAAGATGGCAAAGTAAGACCTTTACTTAGGAGGGAAAAATAAGACCACATCAGAATACAAGAAAGAATGCAATCTTACAATTTATGATTGCGAGATTATGCAGAGGAAATTGCGATTTTATCGCAAATTATCTTACTAAACAAAGGTAACATGATCAATCACTCATCTGAATACAAATAACAGAGGCAAGTATGGGAATGCATAGAATAAATTAAATGTTATTTGTTTTCACATGATAGATTTATGCATAAAAAGTGAATTGTATTTTGGGTAGTCATATTGCAAGAGAGGAAATTTTTATAACACATGCAGGAAAGAACAAAACAGATAGAGTTTGTATTGAAGACTAGAGAAATTCGCAGTGATAGATTACAAGTATACAAGAATGAAAGATCAAGAGCAAATATACAAGTTTTGCAAGAAATTGAACAAGAAAGCACAAGGAAGTGAAAACTATTTTTTGCTTGATTCTTCATTATCATCATCAAGCTCTTTACCAGAATTTTCTTTTCCATCAGATTCTTCATCATACTTCTCCTCTTCATTTTCTTCAGACTCCGTCTCTTCATCAGCTTCACTATCAGAGATAACCAAATTAAGAACATTCTCTGGAACTTTGTCTAAGAGACAAGGATACTTGGAGTGAGGAATCTTGTTGTCATCACAGATCTCCTTGATGGTGTCATTACGGAAAGAAATTGTATCATTCCCAAAATTCTCAATATTGATCTTCATTTGAGTCTTCAATCTTGAACATTTCTCATTGCGAGAAGATAAATCTTTCGCAAGCTTCGCTTTCTCATTCTCAAGTTATTCAATCCTCTTGCGATATCTATCTTCAGCTTCTGCAAAAATATAACAGTAAATCAACAATTTGAAGGAAGTTTATGAAAAACAAACAATTAAATAAGGAAGAACAGATACCAACCTTCTCTGTTGGAAATCATATCTCTAATCAAAACTGTTTGCTCAGCTTGAAGACTATCATCTACACCTAAATTATTCCTGGCGTTATCTAGAACTCTCGCAGCCCAAGCAAACTCATCATCATGATTTATAAGAAGGCGGGAGCTGTAGTACCAAAATATCGCCACAACAATATTCTCGTAGTAAGAACAACGCTTTACCAGAATATCGCCACAACTATATTCTCGTAGTAAGAACAACGCTTTCACGAGAAGGTCAAATATTCCTATAAGTATAAATAACATTGTTCACGAGAGTGTCGTAAGGATTCTTCAGCAACATTTGGCGAGCATCACGGGGAAGCATCATAATAGCTGACGATTGAAGAGACATGTTATGAGAGTATTGTTTCACGAGGATTACAAAAGTTGGCGAAGATTAATATTGCAAATACCACGATGAAATCGCAGAATATATCCGAAAGAAGGGGAAAACTTAGCTGTCACCCACTATGTAATTTCCTATATAAAGGGTTCAAGTAAGTCCAGATGAGGAGGATGTATTTTTTAGAGTTGAGAAAACCTTTAGGAGAGAGAAACTCCAGAATGGAAAGTTGTAATTCTGAGTTTGAATATTTTCTGTAAACATTTCTGAGATCTAAATAATAAAAGTGTCGTTTAATTCTTTAATCTTCAACTAGTTTCACTTAGATTTTTATAGGATCTTAATAGGGGTGTAGTGTGGGAAATCCTGCTACTACATTTTGGCGCCGACTAAGGGGAGTAATTGCAGCAGCGACCTTCCTTTTATGCAAACGAACACCCCAACAGGTACTATCCCTTACCATGGGGAGTAATTGGTAATTTCGGAAGAAATTATCTACAGTATACTTTGCAGGGATAATCGGAATATGTTTATATTTAAGACTTTTATGTTCTTTGGAATATTGGGATCCTTTGCCAGCACCACGAGAGGCATATTCTAGTAATAATATAATACAATCCCCGCCAAGTTGATACACCGCTCGTGAAAATCTCTTATCAGAAATTATTTGGTAAAAGAGTGGAAGTTCAGGGTTGTAGAGAGGAAGTGGAAGACCAGCTTCAAGTTGACCTAATGAAACTATAATTTTTTCACGAGAACACTGGAAGTTAGAAAATAATTCAAGAGAAAAAACAGATTTGGGTCTTTGATCTGGGATTAAAGATAAGTCAAATCCTTGATTTTTAAGTTTTTCTTGCATCAAATTGAAAGCAATAAGATTTTTAGCACCAGCAGCAACCATTTTGAGAGAACGGGAATGAAAGGAGATTGAAAAAATGGCGAAAGATATTAGATGCGCGATTTGCGGGAAAGCAATGAAATTTGCAGAGAAGAAGAAGGAAAGAGAATGAGAAGAAAGAAAAAGAGAAGAATGAGAGAAGGTATTTATAGCAGAAGAAGTTTCTCGAGAAAATAAAATAGTTAATACAATGAAAGGACGTGAATGGTCAAATAGCAGCGGTTTAAGATGACGTGTCGAAAAATATATGGGTGATAAAATTATATGAAGACAGCTGGTGAAAGGTTTAGAGACGTGTCAGAATAAAGGTGGAGGTGAAAAGATAGGAGATTACAGCAATTTATTCTCACGATCTTCTCTTCTTCGCAGAAAAGACATGAGAAGAGGCAAGATGTAGTACCAGAATATCGCCACAAAGATATTCTCGTAGTAAGAAGAACGCTTTACCAGAATATCGCCACAATGATATTCTCGTAGTAAGAACAACGCTTTCACGAGAAGGTCAAATATTCCTATAAGTATAAATAACATTGTTCACGAGAGTGTCGTAAGGATTCTTCAGCAACATTTGGCGAGCGTCACGGGGAAGCATCATAATAGCTGACGATTGAAGATACATGTTATGAGAGTATTGTTTCACGAGGATTACAAAAGTTGGAGAAGATTAATATTGCAAATACCACGATGAGATCGCAGAATATATCCGAAAGAAGGGGAAAACTTAGCTATCACCCACTATGTAATTTCCTATATAAAGGGTTCAAGTAAGTCCAAATGAGGAGGATGTATTTTTTAGAGTTGAGAAAACCTTGAGGAGAGAGAAACTCCAGAATGGAAAGTTGTAATTCTGAGTTTGAATATTTTCTGTAAACATTTCTGAGATCTCAATAATAATAGTGTCGTTTAATTCTTTAATCTTCAACTAGTTTCACTTAGATTTTTATAGGATCTTAATAGGGGTGTAGTGTGGGAAATCCTGCTACTACAGGAGCGAACTTGATTTTCCCTCTCAATAAGAGTAGCATTTTTGCGGATAAGTCTATCTCTTTCAACTTGAACTTCAAGAAGAGTCTTGTGGAAATCCGCCAAAGATTGAGCACCTTGCTTAGTGATACAGTCTTTATCATCAATAAGACTACTGATCTTAGTTCTTAATTTGTTAATTTCTTCTTTTGAGTCAACATAAAAATGTTTAAACTTATTAGCTAATCCCAAACTGGATCTATGTTCAATTTTTAAGAGATGAATTTTGGATCTAAGTTCATATATGGAAAGAGAGTTGATTTCATCATTTAGAAAGTCATTTAAAGAATCGTTAAGGTGTTTAAGAAGGGTGTCATCATTCATAAGATTGGGAAATGTATGAAGAAGAATAGCCTCATCAGAAAGACCATAAACGTCTGCGAAATGGTGAACCATATAAGAAAGAGTAATGAGAAAACGAAATAAAGAAAAAGAAGGAAAAAGTTCTATACCATAGAGTTGCTTATTGGCATCTTGAAGACCAGAGATTTTATTCTTTTGGACAGCAGTCTCAGATTCCAGCTGGTTGTTCTTTTTGCGAAGATAAGCAGTCTCAGATTCTAATTGGTTGTTTTCTCGCGAATACTAACAGTTTTAGCTTCCAATTTCTCATTCTTCTTGCGAAATTCAAGGTACTTATTTTCAAAGGCCACACGCCTTTTTTCCAAATCTGCGGTAACATCATAAGAAGCTTTCCCATCTTGCGAAATAATGCAGCGAATTTTCAGAATAAATTAAGAACTCAAGACAAAAATAGAAAGAAGAAAAATATAAGTATGAAAATTTACCAAACTATTGAATGAATGTAAGAAACTGGGAGTTATAAATCTTGAAACCCCGTGAAGAGATTCATTATCCTCTAAGAGAGGAGCATCGCAAATAGCAGCTATGGATTTCCAGGCATTAGTGAGAGGACTATCACCAATTCCTTGCCAAAAATTAGAAAAAATACTGGATAATTGGGCCATAGAAGACTCAGGTTGTGAAGCTTCCTTCGCAGAAGAAACATCATCATCATCATCACTATGATCACTAGAATTTTTGCTAGATTGGACTTTTCGTTTATTTGAAGGAGGGGCATCGGATTTATCTTTCCGAGATTTTTTTTTGCCTTTACCCCTAGTCTTCGCAACTTTGACAGGTTTTCCCACTTCAACGATAACCTACATACACAGATAAAGATAAGACATTTATATGCACCAATATATTATGGAGAATCATAAAAGAATATTTCTTACTTCATCTGTGAATGATCGAAGAGCTGATAAAGTGCTGACTTTCCCAGTCTTGCTATAACTTACTTTCAACCTTTCAATCTGATAATTTCGCAAGTGAAAACATTGGAGTGGTCAGTGAAATTATATATAAGAATAAAAAGAACAATAATTCAAGCAAGCAAAGTGTGGAAATATACCTCTGCTTCCCTCTCAGGCCATTTAAATACCCATGGTTGGTATGCTGCGAGATTCGCAGGTAAAGCATGAGAATTGGTGATGTACGGACCCTCTAAGATTAGGGGAAAGATACACCATTTATCATCACTAGAATGACGTAGAGTTATATTAGTGCCAGGATGCCAATCAATGTCTTTCATGAGAATCTTGTCATCAGCAACATCATCTTTTTTCCTCAAACGAACGCCCCATCAAGTGCTATCTTTTTTCATAAGAATTATCTCATAATTCGCAAAGAAATTTTCTACTGTATACTTCGCAGGAATAATCGTAACATCAACAAACTTAGGATTCTTAACTTCTGAAGGGTAAAGAGATCCCTTACCGGCATCACGATTTGCAAACTCGAGCATTAGGTGAATGCAATCCCCACTTAATTGGTATACAACTCGCGATAATTTCGCATGAGAAAGTATTTCATAAAATAAGGGAAGTTCATGATCATAAAGGGGAATGGGAAGGCCAGCGAGAAGCTGACCTAGCGATATTATGACCTTCTCATGATTGCAAGGATGATCAGAAAATAGATCAATAGAAAGCTCAGATTTAGGATTTTTACCAGGAATGAGAGATAAAGTAAGACCTTTGGTTTGAAGTTTCTTTCGAGCTTCTTCAAAAGAAATCTCGTTTTTACGACCAGCTGGAGGCATCTTCAGTATGGGAATGAAGGAATGAAAGATGAAGAATGAAAGTTTGCAGTAGCAGAAGCGAAATTTGCGGAAGAACAGTAAAATTGCAGAGAAGCTGAGAAGAAAGTAAAAAGAAGAAAAGGGGATAAGGAGAATATATATAGAGAGTATAAATTCTCGAGAAGATAAGTACATTTAATGTGAAGGGTGGGCATGAGCGGTTAAAAAGCAGCGGTTGAAAAAGACGTGTCAAGATATGAATGGAATAAAAGATACATGTACCAAAATTCACGTGAAATACAGAATTGTGTCAGTACAGAAGAATATGAAAAGATTAATAGTTACGGCATTTTGAAGAATAATTTCTCATGGCATTCTCTCATTCGCAGATAAGACATGAGAAGAGGCAAGATGTTCAGAATATCGCAAGAAAGACACATCTGCGAAGTTTTATCAACAACACTTTGCGAGCGTCGCAGAATGATTTGAAGAATGACGTAACATATGATGATGGCGGAAAAATGAGAAAAGTGTGATAATTCTGCGATAATTAGAGTATTTGCGAAGATCAATAATAGAACTCTTGCGAGAATGTCGCAAGTCAGATCCGAAATTAAAGGACATATTAGTTTTCATCCACTATGTAATCCCCTATATAAAGAGTTGAACAGGCGTAAGGAAGGAAAGATCTTTTTCAAGTGTTGAGCAAGTAATTAGGAGAGAGAAAGTCCAGAGTGGTTGTTAATTCTTTAGATTCATTTCCTTTTTATCTTGTAAAATTTGTGAGATTAATCAATAAAATTTATGATTGTTGATCTAAAAATGATTTGATTGTATGAATTTTTGTGAGGGGTGTAGTGTAGGATTTCCTGCTACTACAATAAGTCTGGTTTTATCAATTGGTTCCTGTTCACCTTGGTTTATCAAAATACGGAACAAAACTCATAAGTATATTCGTGGGAGACGAATTTATCTATTACTGTAGACTTTTCTGTGTGATACATATTTGTTTATTAAATTCTTCGACGTTGGGTCGTAGGAACTCTTGGTTGTGGGTGAGATCAACTAAGGGAATCATGTACGTAGCATCCTGCTGGGATCAGAGACGTAGGAGCATAATTTTTCCTTGGATCAGTATGAGATTGGTTTGGGTTCAACTATAGTCTAGACAGAAGTTAGCTTGGAGTAGGCTAGTGTCTGTAGCGGCTTAATACAGTGTATGTTTAATCTAGACTAGGTCCCGGGGTTTTTATGCATTTGCGGTTTCCTCGTTAACAAAATTCTGGTGTCTGTGTTATTTCTTATCCGCATTATATTTTGTTATATAATTGAAATAATACAGGTTGTGCGTTGTTCAATCAATTAGAATATCCGACCTTTTGGTTGTCGATTTAAATTGATTGATACTTGGATGTTGGCCTTTGGTACCATCCAAGTTATCTCTCTTTGATAAAGGCTCACAGA
The DNA here is from genome assembly GCA_023529315.1 of Papaver bracteatum. Taxonomy (NCBI): domain Eukaryota; kingdom Viridiplantae; phylum Streptophyta; class Magnoliopsida; order Ranunculales; family Papaveraceae; genus Papaver; species Papaver bracteatum. Next base: position 4,505,428 of record JAJJWX010000603.1, read on the forward strand.
TTCTATTTGCTTGAGTATAGATCAAATTGAGAGATTGAGATAATAACTCCTTGAAATATTTTTATCTTGATTGAGTTTGATTGTTGTTTGTAGGTGAAAATGGTGTCTGCTGATTTCGGTAATTTCGGGTGTGAAGGTGAGAAACAATTTAAACCCTAAACAATGTACTGCAAGGGAGTACTTTAGATTCGAGAGATCAATCTGTACAAGTCCGGCCTAAACAAAGAAATGGCCATTCCAGACTTGAGGATAATAGGTTGGTTTTGGGAAGGGAAGCAAGGAAAGTGGTGAGACCAGAATAGTTGATTCTGGAAGAGTAGTTGGGTTACTACGACTTGTTATCAGAAAAGTGAGAGAGCTAACAAGGTGAGCTAGCAAGTAAGTATTTCTGAGTGTTTTATCTCCCGTATGAACTTGTTGTTCAATGGAAATAAGTAAGACCTATTTATACAAGTCGGAGTAAAAACGTACCCTGGTCTGATTAAGGAGTGGGGAAGTAAATGGAAGGAGGTGGTAACCGTATGCATGTAATTGATGTTCCATAAAGTTGTTAACGCATGAAACTGGTTTTCACGAAACTGCTAACGTTATGGAATTGATGTCCCATAAAATTGTTAACGCATGTGCTTTATGTCCCATGAACGTTTCACACATAACTTCCCGTATTTACTAACCCCTCACCCTTATGACACTTCCTTATGACGGGTGTAGTGTACATCGCACGCTGTAAACCGCCAAACCAATACCCAAAGAGGATCCCCCAGTTTGTGTTGATGTCTCGAATGTTTTTGGAAAACATGTAGCACGTTGTTGTGGCTTGGAAAGTCAAGTTCGTGAAACTTGCTAGTGTAGGACCAGAATATCGCTACATCTATTCTCTGCGAGATTAACAACGCTTCCCAGCGATCATCACCACAAGATCTTCAACTACACTTCACGAGTGTCACAAAAGCCTTCAAAGGAATGACGTAATACCTGACGACTGAAGAAAATTTGAGAGAGGCCTATTAGTTCTACGACGGTTATAAAACTTGCGAGATTTAACATTGTAACTATCGCGGTACAATCGCAGAATCAACCCGAAATAAGAGGAAAACTTAGATGTCATCCACTATGTAACTACCCTATAAATATAGATCCAATGTGTCCAGAAAAGGATGATGTATTTTTGAGAGTTACGAAAGTCTTGAGGAGAGAGAAACTTCAAGAGAATAGTTGTAATCTTGAATTCTCTCATTTCTGTAAACATTTATGAAACCCAAATAATAAAGTGTCATTTTTTATCTTCAATTATGAGTTGAATATAGCATAATCTTAACAAGGGTGTAGTGTGGGAAATCCTGCAACTAAATTTTGGCGCTAGAAACAGGGAGAATCAAGTTAAGAAACCTCTAATTACAATTTGAAGATTTGAAGAAATCATTAGAGTTGAAGAAATGGCTAGAAGAAGAAGAAATACGTCAGAACCACCAACAACTGTGAGGAGAAGTAAAAGACTTGCATGAGAAGAAACAAATGAATTAGGAGATTCTTCAAGGATAAGAACAAGAAGAAATAGAACAAGGATTGAAGGAGAAGATCAAATCCCATAACCTAATCAACAAACACCGACCCAAAATAGAAATGTGGATTATGATAGAGTGAGTGTGCATACTTGGAGATCGGACTCGATGGAAGATGTAGAAGATCAACAATTAAGAGACGGAAGAAGAGAATAAAGAAATCAAGGAATAGTTGAAGGATTAATTCACGGAGGAGATGAAAATGAAACAACAAATGATTCAAGACAAAGAATACAAGAGGAAAGAAAATTAGAGGCGGAAGAGCGTGCAAATTTAACAAGACAAAATCACGAGTTGAGAATGGAGAATTTGAGATTACAAAATAAAAGATCAAGAAGTACTGTAAGATCGAATTCAAGATCAGTAAGGGAAGAATTAAGGCCAAATTCCCAAGTAAGAAATTCTAGAGGAAATATCCAAGAAGAAATGCAAAATCTAAATGAAGAGCAACATCATAGAAAAGAAGAGGTAGTAGAAAATCGCCATGATCCGCGTGGTGAAAATTTGGATAATAGACTTAACAACAGAAATCAAGAGGGAAGAGACAACCAAAATGATGAAGATAATCTAGAAGAAGGTAGGAGGATATTACATGGATGAGAGATTCATAGAAATCGAAGAATAATTGAAGAAGAAATTGAGAGACATTATGCTGAACAAGCACGACTAGCTCGCGAGAGAGAAATATTGAGGGCAGAAGTAGAGGAACAAGAATTTCAAGAGGCATTACGACAAAATAACCATGAAAATTGAGAAAGGAGACGGACACAAAATCGCCATAATAATAATATTCAGGAAGAGTATGATAGAATACAAAGGAGAATAGAAAGACAACGAAGAAAAATGATGAGAAATGAAGAAATTCGCAGAGAATAAAATAGACAATATAATCAATTGCGATGGCAAGAAAAAGCTGAAGCAGAAGATCACAGAAGAAGAAATATGGATGTAAATGAAGATATACAAAATCTCGCAAGACAAGAAGTACATGAACACAGGAGAAGGAAAGCAGCATTGAAAAGACCAATGGAACCAAATTCAGCTGCGAATGAGAAAATTTTAAGAGAGTTAGCAGAGATGAGGGGAATAATAAATAATAGAAAAAAAGGAGGTAGAAGGCAACTCGATGAAGCTATTGAAGAAGCTGCGAGAACTCCATTTACTCAAGAAGTACAGTTAAGAGGAATACCTCCTAAGTGCAACTTACCATCATTAACCAGCATTTTTGATGGAACTACTTGTGCTGTACAACATGTTAAGGCATATGTTAGGTGTATGCTGCAATGGGAGAATCATGATGTTGTATTATGTAAATATTTTGCATCTAGCTTAACTGGCGAGGCGCTAAAATGGTTTGAGGGATTACCAAAAAATACTATAACTTCTTTTTATCATTTACAAGCTACATTTCTGGGAGCATATATAAGCAACAATTCATCGCGGCCAGGTATTGAAGATGTGTTTGGGTTAAAACAGAGGGTTGGAGAGAGTCTGAAACATTTAACCATAAGATGGAAGATAATGTGCAGTGATATAACGGGAAGAGTTGACGAGAGATATCTTATCTTGTCTTTTATCAATGCAATGTTCGCGGCCAATCTGTTGTACATACAAATTTTCAGAGTCAAGAATACAATCACTATGACTGAATTGCGAGAACTACAAGAAGAATACATTGCTTTGGAGGAGAAACAAAATGAGATGGAATCATATCCCATGGCGAACACCAATTCAGTAGCAGCAAATGAGAGTTTACTTCCTAAAATGATTAACAATGTGGCGAACATCTCGCAAGCACAACAAGAGAAAATGGAGACCAATAACCAGCAGAAGTTGGTAGCTATGGGCAGTCGAGATCAAGAAGAATATGAAAGGGAGAAGAATTATTACAACCGCGGAGGGAATAATAAGATTCAAAGGCTTGATCAGCCGCAAGAAACTTATGGTGGACAGAGGAAAAACAATTTCAAAAGCCAAGGAAATCAGAGGATAATATGGGAAGAAATTAAGATGCCTCCTCTAAATGCTAGTATAGAAAAAATCTGGGAAGCTTTCATTTTGATGGAAAATATACCCTCTCCATGGAATATGGGAAAAGAACCACATCCTAATAATCGCAGTCAAGAGTTTTTTCCTTACCATCACTTTCATGGTCACACAGTAAATGACTGCAGAAATGTAAAGAGAATAATTTTAAGGATGATTGACTAAGGAAAGCTAAATCACTTTTTAGTAGGACATCCACAATCTCAGCGATTGCCTCCAGCACCAGAAATTCGCAGGTAAATCTTTGTAAAAGGAGCTGAATCATTCGTAATAGAAGTTGGGGCTAAAGCAAAGAATTTGTTTTGTAATTCCATTGTACATTCACACAGAACAATAGAGGATTTCCATGATAATGTTATAAACAGAGTCTTCGCGAGAGACACGGATGGAAGAGAGATGATGAATATCGCGAGAGCCTCGCCATTAGAAGAATGGCAGAAACAAATTATATCTTTCACTGCACAAGAAGTACCAACTCATGAGCAAAGATGATAATCCATTGGTAGTAAGGTTAGAGATAAATCCAAAGCAAATAGAAGAAGATGATGGAGGAAATTATGATGAAAATGAAGACTCTTGGGCTATCAATAGAGTTCTGATAGACACAGGCAGCTCAGTTGATATACTATTTTATCATACCTATAAGACCATGGGTGGGAAAGACGAAGATCTAATTCCATCAACATATAAAATCTATGGTTTTAACCAAAAGGGGAAATTGAAATACGGATTCCATTGAAAGGGATAGCTTCCAAGAACTTGTTATGTGTTGTTGACATTGAATCACCTTACAATGCCCTGATTGGTCGAACATGGATGCATGGGATATTAGGTGTAGCATCTACTTTCCACAAGTGTGTTAAATTTCCTCATCCAAATGGTGTTGGAGTAATTAAGGGAGATTGGGGAGAAAGCAAGAAATGTTATGAGATTGATATAAAATCTTGCGAAGAAAGATCTGAGAAGAAGAGAAATTAGAAGTACAATATCAAGCAACGACAGAGAGCTGAAAGACTGATGATTGATTCAATAGAGCAGCGAGAGGAAGAAAATGGTGAGCAGATCACAGATAAAGAAGAAAGAGCAAAACGTAACAGAAAAGCAGAACCAAAAGATAGTAAGTAGAAATGCAAAATGATAAAAGCTTATGCAGAATTTGTTTGAATAAAATGCAAATGAAAAGAGTACTCTGTTTGAAAAAATTGCAAAATTTTACAAGAAAATCAAAGAAATGAAATTTTATCAGAGTTACAATGCTCGTGAGAAACGCGAATACAATTTCGCAGAGATTAATAGAATGGGACGAACCTTTATGACGTGCACCTTAGTTCGCGAATACAATTTCGCAATAGGAAAATGTAAGACCTAATAGTGCATCATATAAGGAGGTATCTCTTGACATGACTCAGCGATAAGGTTATACCGCTGCTGGAACCTGAGTTATGCAGATATTGGGGTTAAAGAAAACCTATCTAGAAGAGGGATCTTGGATTTCCAATTATATAAGGTTATACCCTGATTGGACGACTAAGGACCTCTTCTAAGAAGTGAAAAGTATGACCAAGGTGCCGAGGTACACGGTTGAGCCAAGGGTGCCCGGGGCGTACGAAACTACCCTGGCCATTCTTGGTAAATCTTATCTATGATGCACTTGGCCTGAAGAAAACCCCACTTAGGGTGCAGTCTTGTAACTATAAGCCATATAGGCATAAAGGACAAGATGCTGCGAACACAACTGGTTGTTGTTAAGACTGGATGGGAGGAGCTAGTCTTGTATGGCAGAAGTACGTCTCCTTGAAAGGGCAACCAGGGGGAAGATAAGGGCGGCACCCTCCATTAGGGAGCTGATAAGTGTCTAAAGACGGCAATGTCATGGGGCTTTATGATCGTAAAAACATTTAGGCATGTCATATTATCGCGTGATGAAAGTTATACAAAGGCAACTAGCCAAAAGAGAAAAAGTTAAGATGAGATCAATGGGTTTTTGCATTTAACAAGTGTAAAGACGTCCTGCGATTTCATCGCAAGACGACAATGTCATAAGGATTAATTCTTGCAAGAGAGTTTATACTTATCATATTGTCGCAGAGATATTGATTTTTTTTTTGATAAGACAATATCAATGGGTAAATGCATGCAAATGTAAAGACGTCCTGCGATTTTGTCGCAAAAAGAAAAGATGTGGCAAAATAAGACCTTTAATTAGGAAGGCATAATAAGACCATAAGATTATTGCGATAATGATCGCCGATAATCAGGCAAATTATTTCTAGCGATAGCATCGCCGATAATCAGGATAATTTAATTTGATTCATAACTAATATCTAATCTCTACTCAATTTTTTCATATTGCAGATGAATAATAGAGGCAAGTATGGGAATGCATAGAATGATGAAATTATTATTCATCCATCATATGATAAAATTGCATAGATAATACATTTATACAAATGATTAAAGGATAATAATTCTGATTGATTGATTATGTTGCAAAAAAAAGAATTGTTTTCTAATTCATACAGATAAAAGCAAAAGAAGTTTACACATCAAGTCGGAGAAACTCGCAACGATGTTACGAGAAGCAAAAAGTAAATGTACAAAATTTACAAAGAAGAAAAAGAGAAGAAACAAGAATAAGTAGATCCATCAACACCTCCATCAGAGCTCTTTTCTTCTTCAAATTTTTTTTCATTACCAGATTTTTCTTTTTCTTCATCATCTCCATCTACGTTAGATTCTTCTTCCTCGCCAGATAATTCTTCATCATATTCGCTAGACTCCTCAGCTTCGCTATCAGAGATAACTAAATTTGGGGAATCAGCTGGAATTTCCTTTGCGAGATCGGGGTATATAGAATGAGGGATACCATGATCATTACAGACTAGTTTAACAGCATCATTACGAACACGGAGAAGGGCATTGCTAAAATTTGAAGATGAGATTTTCAATTTATTCTTCAATCTAGAATACTTTTCATTGCGAGAAGATAGACTTCTGGCGAATTGGATTTTCTCTTCTCCTAACTCATCAAATCTTTTACGATAATTATTTTCGGATGATGCGAGCAAATGACAACAAAGTTAGTACATATAAGGATGATTCAATTAGGAAATAATTCAGGGAAATCATAAGAGTGATAACCTTCTCTTTCAGAAATCATGTCTTTAATTAAAGCCGCTTGATCAGCATGAAGACTAACATCTACACCTAAATTAGTTCTGGCGTTATCAAGAATCTTCGCAGCCCAAGAAAACTCATCATCACTATTAATAAGGAGACGAGATCGAACTTGGGTTTCCCTCGCAAAAAGATCTTCATTCTCGCGAATAAGCTTATCTCTTTCCATTTGAACGTTAAGAAGAGTTTTATGGAAGTTTGCTAGGGTCTTGGAGCCATTTTTAACGGCAAGATATTTCTCGTCAATAAGATCACTATTCATTTTTCTTAATCTATCTATTTCTTTCTTTGAATCAAGATAAAACATTTATACTTGTTGGTCAAACCTAAATTGAATCTGTGTTCAATTTTTAAGATATTAAATTTGGATTTAAGTTCATCTATGGAGAGGTATTCAATCTTATCATCTGAGAAATTACTTAAAGAATTATTAAGGTTAGCAAGAAGGGTATCATCATCTACAGGGTCAGGAAAAGATTGGAAGAGTGTAGCCTCGTCAGTAAGACCATAAATATCTGCAAAAATGGTTGCTTGAATAAGCTGCGATAGGGTGAGAAGAATTAAAAGAGAAAAGAAATAAATCATACCATAGAGTTGTTGATTGGCTTTATCAAGATCAGAGATTTTTTTATTATCAACTAAAGCTTCAGTCTCCAGCTGCTTATTTTTTCTGCGAAGTTCAATAACTCCAGCTTCTAGTTTTTATTTATCTTGACGAAGATTAGCAGCTTTCTTTTCATAAATAATACGCCTATTGTCTAAATCAGAAGCAACATCAAAAGCGGGTCTTCCAACCTGCGATAGAACTATATAAATCAATATTTTATAAAGATATCAGTAGATACACAAAAAGGATGAGCAAGTAAAAACTTACCAGGATGCCAAGTGAATTCAAAAGACTTGGAGTTAGCGATCTTGAAACCTCGCGAAAGGTATCGCTGTCAGCTAGTATGGGAGCATCGCAGACATTGGCGAGGGACTTGGATATTTCATTGACAGCTTCATCTCCATACTCATTTGGTATACCAAACATATTCTTGCCAATTTTTTTGGATAAATGAGCCATTGAAGAATCAGAAGAAGACGAATTATTTATAGAAGGGAAACTATTATTGAAATCCTCGTCATTATTATTCTTATCCAAATCAACACTTGGATTTTCTGGAATGGGTTGAGGAGTTGAAGAAGAAGAAGATCGGGTTTTCCTTTTCTTCAAAGGAGGATCGCCAGATTCTTCACCACGAGGGGCATAAGGCTTCCCTTTGGGAGGAACATCAAATTTATCTTTATCGCCAGATTCTTCACCGCGAGGGGCAGAAGACTTTCCTTTGGGAGGAACAATAGATTTATCCTTTGAAGGTTTCTCCTTAGTTCTCACGGGTTTTATTGTTTCTAGTTCTTCAATTTCCTGCGAGCACAGACGAAGATAAGAAATAGGGGCAACAATATATTGTTAAAATTTATGAAGAGATATTTCTTACTTCATCCGTGAAAGATTTAAGAGCTAAGAAAGTGTTGGGTTTTCTTAAAGTTTGATAGCTGAGCTTCATTCTTTCAATCTGTGAGAGATAAAGGTAGTTAGCGAGAATATAAAAATAGGAAGAAGACAGTAAAAAATAATAATGCAAAAAGTTGAGAGGATATACCTCTTTAGTTCTTCCAGGACAATTGAAGACCCAAGGTTGGTATTCTGAAAGATTCGCTGGTAATTCGCGAGAACCGGAAATATAAGGACCCTCAAGATATATTGGAAAAATGAACCACTTGTCATCGCTAGAATGGTGAGGACCTTGGTTGGTATATGTATGCCAATCAATATCCAGCATAAGAGCTTTATCGTCAGCGACCTTTTCTTTTTTCAAACGAACACCCCAGCAAGTGCTATCCCTCTTCATAGGGACTATTTTATAATTTACAAATAAGTTGTCCACAGTATAATATGTAGAAATGATGGGGACATCTTTAAATTGAGGATTCTTTGCATCTTCAAGGTAGCGAGATCCTTTGCCAGCTCCGCGAGAGGCATATTCAAGCAGCAATCTGATACAATCTCCACCTAATTGATATATTGCTCACGAGAACCTCTCATCAGATATTATTTGATAGAATAATGGGAGTTCCGGGTCATAGAGAGGAATGGGAAGACCAGCCTCAAGTTGACCTAGCGACACTATAACTTTTTCGCGAGAGTATTGATGATCAGTGAATAATTTGAGAGAAAGTTCGGATATAGAATTCTGATTTGGAATTGTAGACAGAGTAAAACCTTTGATCTTGAGTTTTTCTTGCATCTCACCAAAAGCAATCAAATTTTTAGCACCAGCGATAACCATCTTTCAAGTATGGGAATGAAGAAAAAGGTTGAAAAATAAAAAAGGAATCACAACGATAACAAACGAGCAATTTATGGAAGAACAGTAAACTTGCAGAGAAGTTACGCAGAGAAAGAAGAAGAAAGTAAAAAGGGGAAAAGAAAAGAATGAAAGGAGTATTTATAGAAGAAGAGGTTTCTCGAGAAGATAAACGCAATAAATGCTAAGAAAAGACATGAACGGTCAGATCGCAGCGGTTAGAGAGGACGTGTCATAAATTTATTAGAAGAGAGAATATGTGAAAACAGCTGGCGAAGGGTACAAAAACGTGTCAGAACAGAGATTAATGAAGAAATAAGTAGTTGTGGCATTTTAAAATTTCTCATGAGAAGAGGCAAGATGTAGGACCAGAATATCGCTACATCTATTCTCTGCGAGATTAACAACGCTTCCCAGCGAGCATCACCGCAAGATCTTCAACTACACTTCACGAGTGTCACAAAAGCCTTCAAAGGAATGACGTAATACCTGACGACTGAAGAAAATTTAAGAGAGGCCTGTTAGTTCTGCGACGGTTATAAAACTTGCGAGATTTGACATTATAACTATCGCGGTACAATCGCAGAATCAACCCGAAATAAGAGGAAAACTTAGATGTCATCCACTATGTAACTACCCTATAAATATAGATCCAATGTGTCCAGAAAAGGATGATGTATTTTTGAGAGTTAATAAAGTCTTGATGAGAGAGAAACTTCAAGAGAATAGTTGTAATCTTGAATTCTCTCATTTCTGTAAACATTTCTGAAACCAAAATAATAAAGTGTCATTTTTCATCTTCAATTATGAGTTGAATATAACAGAATCTTAACAAGGGTGTAGTGTGGGAAATCCTACAACTACAGCTAGCCAGGTGACCTTCGACGGTCGAGATTTTGCATCTTGAGAGGAGGGGAAACCATTGATCATTGCAAGCCTATGTTTTAGTAGCCGCGTAGTGCGGGCCAACGTGGTGGCGTGGCTAGGTTGGCATGGCAGGGTTTGGCGTGGCCAAACTTAGGTTTTCGGGCCAAAGGTTACCATGTGTCATCTGATAACCTTAGATGTCTAGGATTTTCTCCTGGGATTGAAGGGAAACCGTTAATTATTGCACGCCGTCGTTTTGGTGGCCGTGTAGGGAAGGACAACAGGGTGGCACAGCTAGGGTGTGGTTAGGCTTGGCATGTGGGGCCAAGGTTCGCCTTGGGCGTGGATAGCTTTGGTTAGGTGCGATTTTGGCTTGGCATATGGGGCCAAGGGTTTTCCACAGGCGTATAGCGTATCTAGGGCCAATGCAAGGGCGTTTGGCTTGGCATGATGTGACTAGCATGGCTAGGGCCAAGGCAGAGTGTGTTTGTCATGGCGCGGATATCTTGGCTAAGTTTGGTTTGGTTTGGCATGTGGGGCCAAGGGTTTGCCATGAGCACATGGCGTGGCTAGGACCAAGGCAATGGCATTTGTCTTGGCATGATGTGACTAGCATGGCTAGGGCCAAGGCATAGTGCGTTTGGCATGGCGCGGCTAGCTTGGGCTAGGTGCGGTTTTGGCTTGGCATGTGGGGCCAAGGGTTTGCCATAGGTGCATGGCGTGATTAGCTTGGGCTAGGTGCAGTTTTGGCTTGGCGTGTGGGGCCAATGGCTTGCCATAGGCGCATGGCGTGGTTATCTTGGGCCAGGTGCGTGACCAAGCTAGGGTTTTGGGGAAAAGGTCGTTTGGTAACCTTAAACGGCCAGGATTTTCTCTTGGGATTGAAGGGAAACCGTTGATTGTTGCATGCCTTTGTTTTGATAGCCGCGTAGTGAAGGCCAGTATGGTGGCACAGCATGGGGCCATGACGAGGTGCGTTTGGCATGGTGCATTAGGTGTAGCTGGAATGATTTGGCATTGGCACAGAGGTGCGGCTAGCATGCTTTGGCGCGATTGATGTGGCTGGCATGATTTGCCATTGGCACAGAGGTGCGACTAGCATGGTTGGCATGCTTTGGCGCGGTCGGTGTGGCTGGCATGATTTTCTATTGGCACAGAGGTACGGCTAGCATGGTTGGCATGCTTTGGCGCGGTTGGTGTGGCTGGCATGATTCGCCATTGGCACAGAGGTGCGGCGAGCTTGGTTGTCATGCTTTGGCGCGGTCGGTGTGGTTGGCATGATTTTCCATTAGCACAGAGGTGCGGCTAGCATGGTTGGCATGCTTTGGCGTGCTCAATATGGCTGGCATGATTTTCTATTGGTACAGAGGTGAGGCTAGCACGGTTGGCATGCTTTGGCGCGGTCGGTGTGGCTAGTATGATTTGCCATTGGCACAGAGGTGCGGCCAGCATGGTTGGCATGCTTTGGCGCGGTCGGTGTGGCTGGCATGATTTTCCATTGACACATGTGAGAATTAGGGTTTGTCTTGTCGTAACCCTAAGTTGAAAAAGATACCCCGGTAATTATTTAGAGACACATTAAAGGTTTCAGTAAATATGCCTAGTAAATGCTTGTTACTTTAAATGTTGTGAGATCACTGTCTGGTAGGGTGTAGTGTTTTACGATTTTAACCCTAAGCTAAAAACCACCATCAACATTAAGTCCCCTGCTTAGCTCGGAAAAAGTGCCTTATTGCGAGGTAAGCATATGATGGTGACAGACAAGGACGGAATCAAAGTGTAAATCATTGAAAAGATGGTCAGGATAATCCGACTAACCTTTTTGAGTGGTAAAAAGAGTTTTGGCTTCCCGTGTTGGTGGCCCTGCATAAGTTGTACTGGGAATGCATACCATGGAGTGGTGAGATAAAAATTACCGGCTTGGTCTGGTCTTACATCTACAATGCAAAGGGGACGCGGTCTTGGAAGGCGACGCAAGTGGACAACTTGGCTCGAGAGGCCAAAAGGTAGCATGGTCTTGGTAAGGCAAACACGCGTGAATGATAGGGTCGCGACAATGGAGAATGAGGCTTGGCATAGTGTGGCCTTGGAAAGACGAGACGTACACGGACGGCTAGGCGCGGTGGGGCTGCGAAAATAGAGCAAATGGATTGGCAGGGGAGGTCACGGCAATGGAGCGAGGGATTGGATGGGGCCGTGGAAAGGTATGGCATACATGGGTGGTGGGGATGCGGTATGGCGTGAGTGGTATTGGACATGGAAATTGGTCTTTGTGGGACCGGTTTCCTCTTTTCCTTCCTTGGCTCAAAATTGGAGATCCTCTCCTTGTTCAAACTCCCAAGTATCACACCAATAAAAGGATTGTCGGACTCTCCCTTTGATTCACGTCTTCATTGTTCTTTTTTTTTTGGTTCTCTTGGTAGCGGTGAAGCGAACGAGCGGATTAGGTACGTCGTCCAATACTTCTTTTTTGTCTTGCTCCCCTTTTGTTTTCTTGTGTTGGTAAAAACCCTAGTTATAGGCGTACCTTTTTATGACCTTGTAGAACATGTTGGTGTGAATCCTAGCCACAAGTATGTCTTGCACGCGATCATAGTAGTACTTAGGCATGAATACCATAATAATGTTGACCGCCTCAACTCGTTGTGTAAGGTAAGCACACGATAGTAATTTTCCATCCATTTCCCACGAAAACCTAGTTTTTAAGGTTTACTCCTTGTTTTGGTGTGGCCGTGGCCATGGTTCCCCTGGTGGGTCACTCCTCCTCGGTTGGACAAGAATTCTATGCCGCATGGTACGGCCTTGAAACAACTGGCTTGTGTCTTGGGTGAAAATAATTTTTGTTCGCTTTCCGTAATAATCTATCTTCGTATTGTTCCGTTGTAGTTGCTTAGAAAGCGGAAGTACTATGAGAGAATCTTTATTATGACGTCACTTGAGAAAAATTCTGCCATACCAAAGGATATTGGTAACTCCAAGCCAAACGTGGCTGATGAATTCTTCACAATAGTTGTAGGATTAGAATATCGCAAGAAGAACACATTTGCGAAGTTTAGCTAACAACACTTTGCGAGCGTCGCAGAATGATTTAAAGAATGACATAACAGATGACGATTGCAGAAACATGAGAAAAGTGTGATGACTCTATGATGTTTGTAGTGCTCGCGAAGATTGATAATAGAACTCTTGTGAGAATATCGCAAATCAGATCCTAAAATAAAGGACAGATTAGCTGTTATCCACTATGTAATTCCCTATATAAAGGGTTGAATAGGCGTAAGGAGGAGGGAGATTGTGACGGACCGGAAAATTACGCATTCGGCGCGTCTTCCCGCAGGCCGCAACTCCCTCGGTGCACCTCTGATGAAGCTATTGTCCGGGCCTCATTCCCTGGCAAGTGCACGCTCACTTTCCCTTGCGAGCATGCTCGTGGAGCATGATTCAGCTATTTAATCTTCCACACCTTTCCAACTTACCCTTGTTCTGCAAAAGGGTTCAAGTCCATAAGGCCAATGCCAACGCACTTCACATGCATCTCTGGCTTCGCCTCAAGGTAGGAAATCCATCACTGAATTTCCTATCTAGCTGAGCAACCGTCGTATTGCCATGTCTTGTCCATACTTAAGGCATAAGCCGTGGACTTAGGTATAGGCCGCACCAAGCCCTTGCCATTTCCTACGTTACTTCGCTTACCAACTCTCTTTATAACTTGATAGGAAGTATGAGCATCCACTTACTGGCATGCAACTTAGCCTCATCAAGTCTAGCCACAATCATCTCTTGCTTCGAGCTACCGAGCTTAAATGATATGAGGGGCCAACGTGCTGGACCGGCAATACTGCAACTCATTGCGGCTGCCTACGTATCCTTCCCTACTCTTAAGGAATCAAGCACAGACCGTAGTTCATCCTTGAAGGGACAAGCAACTTATTCCAACTCGTTTGCCAGGCCATAGCCTAGCAAAAATAGTAATGGCATGGTCCATAGGCCATTCCGTCAAAGATGCACAATGATTATGCATCATCGGGTCCGCGCCGTGGCATAGTGATGCCTAAGCATAAAATTCCCTCTTTCAAGGCTACACAACTATAAATGAGCCTTAGGCATCATTTATACACTTCCGGCTAAGCAATGAAGCTTACTTGGTGCATAGTTTGCATATGCACCTTCAACCAACTACCCTTCCCTATATATGTAAAAATGACATTTTTACAAGTATGGAAAGAAGACCAAAAATCATTCATCAACTCCCCGCAATCTTTGCGTTTCACTATTCATCGAAATCTTTGCGTTCCACCGTCCATTGCAATCTTTGTGTTTCACTGTTCATCGCAATCTATGCGCTGCAAGCTCAAGGCCACTACCCATCTGGCCTAATGCATCATGATGATGCAACATTGGAGTTTTGCTAATATGCCCTCACGATATGCCTTACTTTGCACCAAATATTGGCCCTTTGCCAAACGCATCTCACTATGCAAAGAAGCTTTGGATGAAGCTCCATCTCAGCCCATGGCGCATCTTTCAGCATGCGCCATGATAAAAATACGGGGTGTTACATTCTTCACCCCTTAAAAGAATTTCGTCCTCGAAATTCCAAATAAAAACTATTGTGGACAATCTCTTCGGTTTGGATTTCCTGAGCAAAAGTCCCATACCAGATGCTCAGAAATCACGGGTTTCTTCAAGTTGTCATGAACAACAATTTTGACCTTATGAGCACATGTCCCATACCACCTGCCCAGGAATCCAAAAAGTTCCCACAACGATACCAAGAATCGCAATTGGCCAACGCCAAGAGGATAACTCGACAAGGTATCCTGAATAGTATCCCATACTACCACCCAGGAATCCCTAAGGTTCACAAGTTGAAAGATGTCATCTGAATGACAAGATTTCAGTACTGTACTGTGTGGAATAGTTTTCCAATTGCCCACCGTCCCTGACGGTCATCCAGGTTGCCACTCGTAAGTGGGATGATAGCCGGGCCTGACAACGCACACCCTTGGACAGTTTCCAACGTGGGAGGATGATCAGTCCCATTGTCTACCCACCGTATCATACGGTCTTCCGGATACTCATAAGCGGGTGCCACATAGGCCTGGAAAACTCACAGTATTTTACAAGCTCAACTCGATTTGCAAAGTAACTGGCTCAGCAGTTACAAACTCTTTCCCACGCAGAAGTTGGCCTACTCTCCAACTTTAAGTTTTCCATTAAGTTAAATACTCGTGGACAAGTCCACTCCGCACAAGTCCCTAGTGTTTCCTCGGAACTTGCTCTGATACCATCTGTGATGGACCGGAAAATTATGCCTTCGGCGCGTCTTCCCGCAGGCCGCAACTCCCCCGATGTGCCACTGATGAAGCTACGGTCCGGGCCTCATCCTATGGCAAGTGCACGCTCATTTTCCCTTGCGAGCATGCACGTGGAGCATGATTCACCTATTTAAGCTTCCACACCTTTCCAACTTACCCTTGTTCTGCAAAAGGGTTCAAGGCCATAAGGACAATGCCAACGCACTTCACATGCATCTATGGCTTCGCCTCAAGGTAGGAAATCCATCACTGAATTTCCTATCTAGCTGAGCAACCGTCGTATTGCCATGTCTTGTCCAGACTTAAGGCATAAGCCGTGGACTTAGGCATAGGCCGCACCAAGCCCTTGCCATTTCCTATGTTACTTCGCTTACCAACTCTCTTTATAACTTGATAGGAAGTATGAGCATCCACTTACTGGCATGCAACTTAGCCTCATCAAGTCTGGTCACAATCATATCTTGCTTCGAGCTACCGAGCTTAGATGATATGAGGGGCCAACGTGCTGGACCGGCAATGCTACAACTGTTGTGCTGCCTACGTATTCTTCCCTACTCTAAAGGAATCAAGCACAAACCGTAGTTCATCCTTGAAGGGACAAGCAACTTATTCCAACTCGTTTGCTAGGCCATAGCCTAGCAAAAATAGTAATGGCATGGTCCGTAGGCCATTCCGTCAAAGATGCACAATGATTATGCATCATCGGGTCCGCGCCGTGGAATAGTGATGCCTAAGCATCAAATTCCCTCTTTCAAGGCTACACAACTATAAATGAGCCTTAGGCATCATTTATACACTTCCGGCTAAGCTATGAAGCTTACTTGGTGCATAGTCCGCATATGCACCTTCAACCAACTACCCTTCCCTATATATGTAAAGATGACATTTTTACAAGTATGGAAAGAAGACAAAATATCATTCATCAACTCCCCGCAATCTTTGCATTTCACCGTCCATCGTAACCTTTGCGTTCCACCGTGCATCACAATCTTTGCGTTTCGCCGTTCATCGCAATCTTTGTGTTTCAATGTTCATCACAATCTTTGCGTGCAATGATTGTGCTGCAAGCTAAAGGCCACTACCCATCTGGCCTAATGCATCATGATGATGCAACATTGGAGTTTTGCCAATATTCCCTCGCGATATGCCTTACTTGGCACCAAACATTGGCCCTTTGCCAAACGCAGCTCACTATGCAAAGAAGCTTTGGATGAATCTTCATCTCTGCCCATGGCGCATACATGGCACATATTTCATCATGCGCCATGCTAAAAATACGGGGTGTTACATTCTTTACCCCTTAAAAGAATTTCGTCCTCGAAATTCCAAATAAAACCTATTGTGGACAATCTCTTCGGTTTGGATTTCCTGAGCAAAAGTCCCATACCAGATGCTCAGAAATCATGGGTTTCTTCAAGTTGTCATGAACAACAATTTAGACCTTCTGAGCACATGTCCCATACCACCTGCCCAGGAATCCAAAAAGTGCCCACAACGATACCAAGAATCACAATTGGCCAACGCCAAGAGGATAACTCGACAAGGTATCCTGAATAGTATCCCATACTACCACCCAGGAATCCCTAAGGTTCACAAGTTGAAATATGTCATCTGAATGACAAGATTTCAGCACTGTACTGTGTGGAACAGTTTTCCAATTGCCCACCGTCCCTGACGGTCATCCAGGTTGCCACTCGTAAGTGGGATGATAGCCGGGCCTGACAACGCACACCCTTGGACAGTTTCCAACGTGGGAGGATGATCAGTCCCATTGTCTACCCACCGTATCATACGGTCTTCCGGATACTCATAAGCGGGTGCCACATAGGCCTGGAAAACTCACAGTATTTTACAAGCTCAACTCGATTTGCAAAGTAACTGGCTCAGCAGTTACAAACTCTTTCCCACGCAGAAGTTGGCCTACTCTCCAACTTTAAGTTTTCCATTAAGTTAAATACTCGTGGACAAGTCCACTCCGCACAAGTCCCTAGTGTTTCCTCGGAACTTGCTCTGATACCATCTGTGATGGACCGGAAAATTATGCCTTCGGCGCGTCTTCCCGCAGGCCGCAACTCCCCCGATGTGCCACTGATGAAGCTACGGTCCGGGCCTCATCCTATGGCAAGTGCACGCTCATTTTCCCTTGCGAGCATGCACGTGGAGCATGATTCACCTATTTAAGCTTCCACACCTTTCCAACTTACCCTTGTTCTGCAAAAGGGTTCAAGGCCATAAGGACAATGCCAACGCACTTCACATGCATCTATGGCTTCGCCTCAAGGTAGGAAATCCATCACTGAATTTCCTATCTAGCTGAGCAACCGTCGTATTGCCATGTCTTGTCCAGACTTAAGGCATAAGCCGTGGACTTAGGCATAGGCCGCACCAAGCCCTTGCCATTTCCTATGTTACTTCGCTTACCAACTCTCTTTATAACTTGATAGGAAGTATGAGCATCCACTTACTGGCATGCAACTTAGCCTCATCAAGTCTGGTCACAATCATATCTTGCTTCGAGCTACCGAGCTTAGATGATATGAGGGGCCAACGTGCTGGACCGGCAATGCTACAACTCGTTGCGGCTGCCTACGTATTCTTCCCTACTCTAAAGGAATCAAGCACAAACCGTAGTTCATCCTTGAAGGGACAAGCAACTTATTCCAACTCGTTTGCTAGGCCATAGCCTAGCAAAATAGTAATGGCATGGTCCGTAGGCCATTCCGTCAAAGATGCACAATGATTATGCATCATCGGGTCCGCGCCGTGGCATAGTGATGCCTAAGCATCAAATTCCCTCTTTCAAGGCTACACAACTATAAATGAGCCTTAGGCATCATTTATACACTTCCGGCTAAGCTATGAAGCTTACTTGGTGCATAGTCCGCATATGCACCTTCAACCAACTACCCTTCCCTATATATGTAAAGATGACATTTTTACAAGTATGGAAAGAAGACAAAATATCATTCATCAACTCCCCGCAATCTTTGCATTTCACCGTCCATCGTAACCTTTGCGTTCCACCGTGCATCACAATCTTTGCGTTTCGCCGTTCATCGCAATCTTTGTGTTTCAATGTTCATCACAATCTTTGCGTGCAATGATTGTGCTGCAAGCTAAAGGCCACTACCCATCTGGCCTAATGCATCATGATGATGCAACATTGGAGTTTTGCCAATATTCCCTCGCGATATGCCTTACTTGGCACCAAACATTGGCCCTTTGCCAAACGCAGCTCACTATGCAAAGAAGCTTTGGATGAATCTTCATCTCTGCCCATGGCGCATACATGGCACATATTTCATCATGCGCCATGCTAAAAATACGGGGTGTTACATTCTTTACCCCTTAAAAGAATTTCGTCCTCGAAATTCCAAATAAAACCTATTGTGGACAATCTCTTCGGTTTGGATTTCCTGAGCAAAAGTCCCATACCAGATGCTCAGAAATCATGGGTTTCTTCAAGTTGTCATGAACAACAATTTATACCTTTTGAGCACATGTCCCATACCACCTGCCCAGGAATCCAAAAAGTGCCCACAACGATACCAAGAATCACAATTGGCCAACGCCAAGAGGATAACTCGACAAGGTATCCTGAATAGTATCCCATACTACCACCCAGGAATCCCTAAGGTTCACAAGTTGAAATATGTCATCTGAATGACAAGATTTCAGCACTGTACTGTGTGGAACAGTTTTCCAATTGCCCACCGTCCCTGACGGTCATCCAGGTTGCCACTCGTAAGTGGGAAGCTAGTCGGGACTGACAACGCACACCCTTGGACAGTTTCCAATGTGTGGGGATGATCAGTCCCATTGTATACACACCGTATCAGACGGTCTTCCGGATACTTGTAAGCGGGTGCCACAGAGGCCTGGAAAACTCACAGTACTTTACAAGCTCAACTCGATTTGCAAATTAACTGGCTCAGCAGTTACAAACTCTTTCCCACACAGAAGTTGGCCTACTCTCCAACTTTAAGTTTTCCATTAAGGAAAATACTCGTGGACAAGTCCACTCCTCACAATTCCCTAGTGTTTTCTCGGAACTTGCTCTGATACCATCTGTGACGGACTGGAAAATTACGCCATAGGCGCGTCTTCCCGCAGGCCGAAACTCCCCCGGTGCGCCACTGATGAATCTACGGTCCTGGCCTCATCCCCTGGAAAGTACATGCTCACTTTCTCTTGCAAGCATGCTCGTGGAGCATGATTCAGCTATTTAAGCTTCCACACCTTTCCAACTTACCCTTGTTATGCAAAAAGGTTCAAGGCCATAAGGACAATGACAACGCACTTCACATGCATCTATGGCTTCGCCTCAAGGTAGGAAATCCATCACTGAATTTCTTATCTAGCTGAGCAACCGTCGTATTTCCATGTATTGTCCAGACTTAAGGCATAAACCATGGACTTAGGCATAGGCCGCACCAAGCCCTTGCCATTTCCTACGTTAATTCACTTACCAACTCTCTTTATAACTTGATAGGAAGTATGAGCATCCACTTACTGGCATGCAACTTAGCCTCATCAAGTCTAGCCACAATCATCTCTTGCTTCGAGCTACCGAGCTTAGATGATATGAGGGGCCAACGTGCTGGACCGGCAATGCTGCAAATCATTGCGGCTGCCTACGTATCCTTCCATACTCTAAAGGAATCAAGCACAGACCGTAGTTCATCCTTGAAGGGACAAGAAACTTATTCCAACTCGTTTGCTAGGCCATAGCCTAGCCAAAATAGTAATGGCAGGGTCCGTAGGCCATTCCGTCAAAGATGCACAATGATTAAGCATTATCGGGTCCGCGCCGTGGCATAGTGATGCCTAAGCATCAAATTCCCTCTTTCAAGGCTACACAACTATAAATGAGCCTTAGGCATCATTTATACACTTCTGGCTAATCTATGAAGCTTACTTGGTGCATAGTCCGCATATGCACCTTCAACCAACTACCATTCCCTATATATGTAAAAATGACATTTTTACAAGTATGGAAAGAAGACCAAAAATAATTCATCAACTCCCCGCAATTTTTGCGTTTCACTGTTCATCGCAATCTTTGCGTTCCACCGTCCATCGCAATCTTTGCGTTTCACTGTTCATCGCAATCTTTGCGTTCCACTGTCCATCGCAATCTTTGCGTTTAACCGTTCATCGCAATCTTTGCGTTTCACTGTTCATCACAATCTTTGTGTGCAATGATTGCGCTGCAAGCTCAAGGCCACTACCTATCTGTCCTAATGCATCATGATGATGCAACATTGGACTTTTTCCAATATTCCCTCGCGATATGCCTTACTTGGCACCAAACATTGGCCCTTTGCCAAACGCATCTCACTATGCAAAGAACTTTTTCGAGTGTTGAGCAAGTCATTAGGAGAGAGAAAGTTAAAATAGCGATTGTATTCTTGTTTTCTTCCATTTCTTGTAACATTTCTGTGAATCAATTAATAAAAGTATTGTTCTTAAAAGATGTGTTGATTATTATGAATTCTTGTGATGGGTGTAGTGTGGGATTTCCTGCTATTACATATTGGCGCTAGAAACAGGGATTAAAGATTATCAAATCAAGAAAATTTGACTAAAGGTTGTGGAGATTATTGTGAAAATTGTTTAAATCGAGAAAATGATAAAAGAAAGCAACAAATTAGTTGGAGAAAAGATGGTTAAGATCAATGAGAATAAAAAAAGATTGGAGTGTAATGTAATCACAAAAACGATGGTTAATGAATTCCATGAAAACATTAGAGGGAGGATACATAAACGATATTTTGAAGGAAAGAAGATTATGACGTAGAAAGAATATCTCCGTTGAATGATTGGGAAAAGAAGAAAATTACTTTCACATTGGCAGATATACCAGAAGAAAATTTGAACCACACATCTCCTTTGGTAATCACAGTAACATCTATGCGAAAATAAAAGGAGAAATCAGCAAAATCTATGGAAGAATAGGCGGTGAATAGAACTTTGGTAGACACGGGAAGCTCAGTGGATGTAATGTTTTATCATGCATATAAAGGAATTGGATACAAAGATGAAGAAATCTCTCATCTAACATATCATGTTCATGGTTTTGGAAAGTCCACAACTAAACCAAAAGGAGAAATAACAGTGAGAATTTTGTTGGGAGAAATTAAAACACAAATAACGCTATGTGTGGTGGATATGGAGTCACCATATAACATGATGTTGGGAAGATCATGGATACATGCAATCAAAGCTGTAGAATCAACATTACATCAGTGCATCAAGTTTCCTATGCCAAGCGGGATTGGCGAAATTAGGGGAGATATTGAAGGTGCGAAACTATGTTATCAAATTGAAGTAAAAAATTATGAAGGATGAGTAAAGAAGCGAAAATCTCGCAGGAAGATGGCGAAAGAAGCAAAGAAAGAAAGGATTTTAAAATCTACATGAAAAGAGCAGAAGAAGGAAAAGGAATACCCAGCGAAATTTCGCAAGAAGGAGATAAATCAGTGAAAATTATAAAAGAACCAACACCAATGGGAGAGCCTGAAGCAAGTATTTACACTGCAGCAGAACCAACAAAAGAAGTAAATATTGGAACTCAAGAATAACCTAAAATTTTGAAAATTAGAACTAAGATGGATGCACATGAGGAAGAAATAACCGTCAATCTCTTGCGAGAATATAAAGATATTTTCGCATGGAACATGGATGAAATGCCTGGAATAAATCCATCAGTTGCATGTAAAAAATTGGAGATCAACAAAGACGCAAGACCATTTAAACAAAGGATAAGAAAAATCGCAACAACTTACCATCCCAAAATAGAAGAAGAAATGCAGAAAATGCTTGATGCAGGAATTATAAGACAAGCAAAATACCCGTAATGGATAGCAAACATGGTTGTGGTTCCAAAGAAAAATAATAGAATAAGAATTTGCATAGACTTTACCGATCAAAACAAAGCTTGTCCTAAGGACAACCTTCCATTACTAGATATACCTCAAATGGTCGAATCAGCGGCAGGAAATGATAGAATATTTTTTCTAGATGGGTATAAAGGATACAACCAGATTCTTCTCGTAGAAGAAGATCAAGAACATACTGCTTTTTTTTCTCCAAGAGGATTATATTGTTATACAAAAATCCCATTTGGTTTGCTAAACGCAGGAGTAATATATCAAAGGATGGTAGAGAAGGTATTCACAAAGTGGATACACAAAGCATTAGAGGTGTACGTATATGACATGTTGATAAAAAGTAAAGAAGATAAAAACCATGTACAAGATTTGAAGGAGATTTTTGAACAGATGCGGCATTTTAACATTAAGGTGAATCCAGGAAAATTCATTTTTGGAGTTGCGTCAGGAAATTTTTTAGGATACATTGCATCCAAGGAAGGAATACAAGTTGATCCTGAAAGGTGCAAGCAGTTCGCGATATGCCAACATCAGCGACAGTAAAAGATGTGCAAAAGTTAAATGGACTCTTAGCTTCGCTGGGAAGATTCATCTCTCGATCATCTGATAAATGTAAATATTTCTTCAGCATACTAAAAAAGGGAACAAAATTCAGATGGACAGATAAATGTGAGATGGCTTTTCAAGGAATAAAAGAGTACCTGGCGAATACATCTATTTTACAAAAGGCAGAACCGGGAAAAGAGTTGCTAATCTATCTTGCGACAACTTCGCATACACTAAGTGCTGTGCTATTGCGAGTAGATACATGAGTTGAAAAAATAATTTAATACCTCAGCAAGACGTTCAATGCCGCAGAGAGAAATTATTCTAAAATTGAAAAATTGATTCTAGCGTTAGTTTATGCGACCTTTAAACTTCGCATATATTTCCAGGAACATAAAGTTAAAGTGTTAACAAAGGTACCAATTGAATCGGTAATGAAGAACTCAAAAAGATCAGGCAGAGTAGAGAGATGGAATGCGCAAGTAGGACATTTCGAAATTAAATATGAAGTGTTATCTTCACCAAAGGCTCAGGTTGTCGCAGACTTTTTAGCAGAATTTCCTTTAGAAGATGATGAAGCTGTTGAGGAGATGATGGACATAGAAGAAGAACAAGGAGATCCAAAATACTTGTTAACATAACCAAATAGATGGGAGATATTGGTGGATGGATCCTTAAATGGGGAAGGTAATAGAGTTGGAATTATCTTATATTCACCAGAGGGAGCAAAAATGGCTTTTTCATTTAGCTTGGAGTTCGCATCCACTAATAATGAAACAGAATATGAAGCTGTGGTGCATGCCCTAAAATTCGCAATAGAAATGAAATTAGAAAATGCTAGAATTACCAGTGATTCGCAGCTAGTCATTCGCCATATAAAAGGAGAATACACAACAAATGAACCATCCTTGAATAAATACAAGAAACTTGTTGAAGAATTGTCAGCGAAAATCCCAAAAATAAAATGGAGGCATATATCAAGGAAGGATAATAGACTCGCAGATGCTTATGATTTCATTTGAAGCATGATGACATATCCAACAACGAGATGCATAAAGATACAAACACTTTTATCGCCATCAATCAATAAAGAATAGGAATAAGAAGTAGATGTAATGATAGTAGAAGGTGGTGAAGAAGGGCCAAATGTCAATATCGCAGATTGGAGAGCAGAACTTCATGCATATTTAGCAAGAGGGGAAATACCAAGAAACAGATTGGAGGCACACAAATTAAAGAGTCGTGCAACAAATTATGAATTAAGAGATAGGATATTGTATAGAAAATCATTTAATGGACCATCACTTAGATGTTTGACACGAGAAGAAGGAGATAAAGTGTTAAAAATGCTGCATAGTGGAGATGCTAGCAACAACAACGGAGGAATATCCTTGGCATATAGAGCAAAAATACAAGGTTATTATTAGCCATATATGCATGAAGATTCAAAACAAGTATCAAGGCGTTGCGAAGATTTCCAGCGACATGGAAAGAGAATACATGCACCTGGAGCACCCTTATCATCCTTATCTAGTGTGTGGACTTTTGGAAAGTGGGTGTTAGATATTGTGGGACCATTTATACCAGGATCTGGACAAAAAAGATACTTAATTGTCGCAACAGATTATTTCACAAAATGGTCAGAAGTAAAAGCGGTGCAAACAAGTACATAATGCAGTATGGGATTGCAACACAACTAGGCGAGAAGCAACTGGAATGTCACCTTTCTGTCTAACATATGGGGTTGAGGAAGTGTTACCAACAGAAGTTGCTATACCCACGACAAAAAGAGAGGCCTGGGATAAAAATCTTAGTCCTGGAATGATCCTAAGAAAACTGGATGAATTAGAGGAGAAGAGAGAAAAATCTTTACAACATATGGAGAATTATAAACGGAGATTAGCACGAGAATACAATAAGCGTGTCAAACCATGTGAATATCATCCAGGTGATTTGGTTCTTCGCAGACGCCAAATTATCAGCGAGAAGGTGGTGGAAAATTAGCGAGAAAATAGGATGGACATTACATTATAAAAGAGATAATTGGAACAGGGGCATACAAATTGATGGATCTAGAGGGTAAATATGTTGGTCAAAGACTTGGTAGACCATGTAATAGATTATATTTAAAGAAGTATTACCTGTGAGAAACTTTGAGAATCCCTAGTTTATGAAATGATGTATGATGCAACAAAGTAAGTATTAACAAAAAAAAAATTATGAAAAAATTACTGCGAGATTATTCAAGATCAAATTAAAATAAGAATGTGCAAAAATTTCGCAAGAAATGATCATTTAAGATCCAGAATGGGACGAACCTTTATGGCGTACACCCTAGTTCGCGAATAAAATTTCGCAAGAGGAAAATGTAAGACCTAAAGTACATCATAAAAGGGGGTATTTTTTGCATGGCTCAGCGATAAGGTTACACCGCTGCTGGAACCTGAGTCATGGAGATTTGGGGTCAATGAAAGCCCATCCATGAGAGGCACCTTGGATTCTCAAATTAAGCATATGACTTGAGTTGGGCGACTAAGGTAAGAAGGACTCTCCTAAGGGGTGCAAAGTATGACCAAGGATCTGAGGTACACGGTTAAGCCAAGACTGCCCGGGGCATATGAAACTACCCTGGCCATTCTTGGCAAGTCTTGGATATGATACACTCGGCCCGAAGAAAACCCCACTTAGGGTGCAGTCTCGTAAACATAAGCCATATAGGAAAAAGGGATAAGAGGCTGCGAACACAACTGGTTATTGTTAAGACTGGATGGGAGGAGCTAGTCTTGTATGGCCGATGTACGTCTCCTTGAAAGTGCAACCAGGGGGAAGCTAAGGGAGGCACCCTCCATTAGGGAGCTGATAAGTGTCTTAAGACACAAATGTCATGAGACTTTTTACTCACGAGAGTATTAAGACTTGTCATATTTGTACAACATTCCTGAAGAGGCAATAATACAAAAGAGAAGATAAGACGAGATCAAGGGGTCATTACATGCAAGTGTAAAGACGTTCTGCGATTTCGTCGCAAGACGGCAATGTCATGGGGCTTTGATTTCGCAAGAAAATTTAGACTTATCATATTATCGCAGAAAAAAAATACAAAAGAATAAAAAGTTAAGGCAAGATCAATGGGTTTCCACAAGTGTAGAAATGTCCTGCGATTTTGTCGCAATACAAAAGATGGCAAAATAAGACCTTTACCTAGGAAAGCAAAATAAGACCACAAAATAAATTAAATTCTTTTTACAAAGTACTAATTATTTTTCATGCAGATTATATATCACAAGAAATATAATGAGAGGAAAGTATGGGAATTAATAAATAAGATGTCATTATCTTTCTCGCAAGTTCTTAAAATACCAAAAGCAAAATTGATTCCAAAAGAGGTCCAAAATAGATTGTTCGCAATAGGAGAAAGAGTAATTCAAGAAAATAAAACTAGAACTCAGACTTCAAGATCTTCTTCACCAACTTTATCTTCTTCGCCAACCTTATCATCTCCACTAACTTTATCATCTTTGCCAGTGTTTTCCTTATCTTGGTCGACTCTAGTTTCTTCTTCATTTGGCTCATCACCAGCGATTGCTTCATCACCAACATTTCCTTCCTTAGTAGGGATTTCTTCTTCTTCTTCTAAAACTTCTTGGGAAGCGCTTTCTTCACCACTTACAAAATAAAAGTCACTGTCACCAGCACGAGGAATTTCATCTTCATCTACTTCCAGAGGTTTGACTGACACGGGAGAAAGAGATTTGGACAGAAGAACCTCATTCACAAGAACTTCAACACTGAGGTGAGCTTGGCGAAGGAAAGCTCTGTTCTCCATATTTTTGAAATATTCAAGATAATCATACTTTCTCTCTGCTCGATCATGAGAACGGGCAAGTTGAGAAGCAAGCAAACCATTTTATTTACGAACCTTGGCAAGTTTAGAATCCAAAGTAGAAATGGAAGACCAGAGCTTTTTTTCAGATTATGCGAAAGATAAAAACAAAAATTATTCAAGCGAACACCTCGCAAGGGAAATATTGCGAAGAAAACTGACAAAAGAAAGATGTCTGAGGCAGTCAAAATGACTACCTTCCTTCTGAGATATTAGATTTTGAATTAATGCCAAACAAGTATTCTCCCAATGATTCATGGCATCATCAAATTTATCTCCAACTAGACCTTTCAGACGAGATTTTAATTTCTCTTCTTTAGAAATGAGAAAAGTATTTTCCTTCGCAAGTAAAGAGTGAGATTCTTCTAATTTGGAATATTGTTCTTGAAGCTGATTGGCCTTTACACTTAAAGTTATTCTACATTGAATGAGTGTATTTTTCTCAGCAATAGATGATTCAGTTACTTCTTTAAGTTCATTTTTCAGCGAAGGAAGATATTGTTCTTGATTATCGCACACTATTTGAAGAACACTTAATTTCTGCGAAGCGATCGCCACCGTATTTAAGAGGGTTCGCTTTTCCTGAGAAAGAGTTCTATTTTCATCTGGTAAAGTTTCCATCTCTAAGTTAGCATTAGTCAAAATATAAGAGAGACGAGATATTTCGCTGCTTAATGAGTTTTGCTCTTGAACAAATTGAGTATTCTCTTTGGTAAGATTATCTATTTGATCAACAGAGTATGTATGAAGATTATCTAACCGGTTATATTGGTCCATCAAACTATCTCTATCAACGCGAATTTATTCAGCGGCAGATTCAAACTGAACTCTCTCCATCATTCGTTTCTGGTTAAAAGCTTAACAAGCGAAAACAACCTTTAAGAATGAACATCATGAAAATAACAAATTTGTTAAGAGGAAAGTTAAGAACAAAGAAAATAAATTCATACCTTTTAATTCATTGTTTTTCTTGCGAAGAAGTTCGCAGTCCAAAGAAGTATTTTGAAACTTCTGATATTCAAGGCAAAGACTTTCCTTCAAGACTTGAACTTCCTTCTCTAAGCATGTTTGCGAAGCTGTCCTATCAGAACCAAGATATTTACCTAAAATTTCGCAAATACCAGATTTGACAGGGTCCATAGATGATTCTTGGCGTCAACTAAAAGATCAGATAATACCTTTAAGGCAAGAGCCACTCCATATGCATTTTCTTTAGAGAAAGGGAGAGACTCAGATGAAGAAGAAGTAACAATAGAAAGTTGATGATCGTCATATTTTGGTAAAGAGAAGTCCTTTGAGGGTAAGGTATGAGGCATATCAAGGTTTGAGATTATGGTAGAATGAATTTGAGAAGTATTAGTTGCAGGGGAGGAAGAGATTTCATTCTCAACAGGTTGTGTAATGGGTATTTCATCCGTAGAAGGATTATTTAAAACATCAGAGCTTATTGCGATGTTTTCGCAAACAGGAAGAGGAGGTTTAGTTTGCGAAAAAAAAGTTGAAAGACCAAGTTTGGGAAAGAAACAAAAACATCAACAGTTTTATCTTGGCGAGATTTCTTGGGAGGTTTAGTGGCATCCCCATTACCCTGCGAATCACGACTCAGATAATAAACAGAGGAAACAAAATTGTTATTAAAAAAATCCATGTTTCTTACTACCTTGTCATTCGCAGACTTTCTCTTTTTCGCAAGAACCTTGAGTTGCGAACTTCTGGGAGCATTAGGGTTTTGAACTGCAAATTTGGTACTGGAAGTGTTTTTGCTGAAACAGAAATAGTATGGGAATTACACAAAGAACAAACAAGGTGATCTCAGCAAAACAAAATCAGTTTCAAAATCAATAGAAGAAAAAGAAGAAGAACTAACCTTGGTGACTCCATGGAAATAGAAGATAACAGTAGCAGAAGATGAATTTGGTAAACAAGGGAATTTGAAGATGATGAAGATTTGCAGAGGATATGAAGATGAAGAAGATGAAAACGAAACAAAATAAGAAAATTCTCTTTCTTCCGGATCCCTCTTTAAATAGGCAAAAGGAGATGACCGGTTAATGGTAAAATGTGCCAGTAATTAAAGGAATATTCAACACGTGTTGACGGTTATGCTTAATTCACAGGGCCTTGTCGATAGAAAAAGAAGTTGAAAGAAAAAATGAACAACTGCGGTATTTTGAAAAATAGTTTCTCATGACATCCTCTCCTTCGCAGAGAAGACATGAGAAGAGGCAAGATGTAGGATCAGAATATCACAAGAAGAACACATTTGCGAAGTTTAGCTAACAACACTTTACGAGCGTCGCATAATAATTTGAAGAATGACATAACAGATGACGATTGCAGAAACATGAGAAAAGTGTGATAACTCTACGATGTTTGTAGTGCTCGTGAATATTGACAATAGAACTCTTGTGAGAATATCGCAAGTCAGATCCTAAAATAAAGGACAGATTAGCTGTCATCCACTATGTAATTCCCTATATAAAGAGTTGAATAGGCATAAGAAGGAGGGAGATATTTTTCGAGTGTTGAGCAAGTCATTAGGAGAGAGAAAGTTAAAAGAGTGATTGTATTCTTGTTTTCTTCCATTTCTTGTGACATTTCTATGAATCAATTAATAAAAGTATTGTTCTTAATCTTCTAAAAGATGTGTTGATTATTATGAATTCTTGTGAGGGGTATAGTGTGGGATTTCTTGCTACTACAATAGTCTCTGCCAGGAGAAGTCCACTTAAGCATGCGCCACTACTTCTGACCGGTTCGGAGAGTGAGTGGGGGAGGGGACCGGTCGGTTCCTCCCAGAAATGTAATATGGTTTTTCCTTCAGAGAAAAGAGTATTCCGCCTCTCTTATTTATTTCAAAATCCCAGTGAGTCCACTGCGTTCGCTTGATAAATGGGTGCACTTTATGATAAGTCAAGAGTGCGTAAGAGCTAATTTGACCAAGGTGCAAATCATTGATGCCGTCGCAGCCTCTGCATCACTTAAAATTAGGAAAGACATCCCGAGCTTGGTTGCTTTCGTCTCCAAGTGGTGTCCAGATACTCACACGGCCATATGTAGGTAGGGAGAACTGACCATGTCTTTAGAAAGTGTGGCTATCCTGCTGAATTTTCCAATGACAGGAAACCTTAACACCAAGATGTCTGATGATGAGGAAAAAATGCGTACCGCGCTGGTTGCGAAGTCGACTCTGAGAAGTCCCAGTCATCCCTTATCGTGTCATGACTGATAATCGAGCCGTCGAGTAGCTGAGTCAGAGTGGATCGCCTTCTTCTACCATATTGACGTCTGGGTTGAAGAATGAGATCGCTGGTTGAAAATTGACATTGTAACCGAAATATCGAACCTCCCGCCGTGGTCGCCAATTGTTTGTAGGTGAAAATGGTTTCTGCTGATTTCGGAAGCAAGGAAAGTGGTGAGACCAGAATAGTTGATTCTGGAAGAGTAGTTGGGTTACTACGACTTGTTATCAGAAAAGTGAGAGAGATAACAATATGATCTAGCAAGTAAGTAATTCTGAGTGTTGTATCTCCCATATGAACTATTTATATGGGAAATAGGTAAGAACTTGTTGTTCAATGGAAATAGGTAAGAACTATTTATACAAGTCGGAGTAAAAACGTACCCTGGTCTAATTAAGGAGTGAGGAAGTAAATGATAGGAGGTTGTAACCATATACATGGAATTGATGTTCCATAAAGTGGTTAACGCATGAAACTAGTTTTCATGAAACTGCTAACGTTATGGAATTGAAGTCCCGTAAAATTGTTAACGCATGTGCTTTATGTTCTATGAACTTTTCACACATAACTTCCCGTATTTCTTAACCGCCTCACCCTTATGACACTTCCTTATGACGGGCGTAGTGTCCGCCGCACACTGTAAACCACCAAACCATTACCCAAAGAGGATCCCCCAGTTTGTGTTGATGTCTCGAATATTTTTGGAAAACACGTAGCACGTTGTTGTGGCTTGGAAAGTCAAGCTCGGGAAACTTGCTAGCCTGGTGACCTTCAACGGTCGAGATTTTGCATCTTGAGAGGAGGGTCAACCATTGATCGTTGCACGCCTTCGTTTTGGTAGCCGCGTAGTGAGGGCCAACGTGGTGGCGCGGCTAGGTTGGCATGGCCAAACTTAGGTTTTCGGGCCAAAAGTTACCATGTGTCATCTGGTAACCTTGGATGGCTAGGATTTGCTCCTGGGATTGAAGGGCAACCGTTGATTATTGCACGCTTCGTTTTCGTGGCCGCGTAGGGAATGCCAACAGGGTGGCGCGGCTAGGGTGTGGTTAGGCTTGGAATGTGGGGCCAAGAGTTCGCCTTGTGCGTGGCTAGCTTTGGCTTGGCATCTGGGGACAAGAGTTTGCCACGGGCGTATGGCTTTGATAGGGACAAGTAAAGGGAGTTTGGCTTGGCATGATGTGACTAGCATGGCTAGGGCCAAGGAAAAGTGCGTTTGGCATGGCGTGGCTAGCTTGGCTAGGTTTGGTTTGGCATGGCATGTGGGGCCAAGGGTTTTCCATGGGCACATGGCGTAGCTAGGGCCAAGGCAAGGGCGTTTGGCTTGGCATGATGCGGCTAGCATGGGTAGGGCCAAGACAGAGT
Organism: Papaver bracteatum; assembly: GCA_023529315.1. NCBI lineage: Eukaryota > Viridiplantae > Streptophyta > Magnoliopsida > Ranunculales > Papaveraceae > Papaver > Papaver bracteatum. The sequence goes on from JAJJWX010000603.1 coordinate 4,536,675, forward strand.
GTGTTTGGCATGGCGCGACTAGCTTGGCTAGGTTTGATTTGGCATGTGGGGCCAAGGGTTTTCCATGGGCACATGGCGTGGCTAGGGCCAAGGCAATGACGTTTGGCTTGGCATGATGTGACTAGCATGGCTAGGGCCAAGGCAAAGTGCGTTTGGCATGGCGCGGATAACTTGGGCTAGGTGCGGTTTTGGCTTGGCATGTGGGGCCAAGGGTTTTCCATAGGCGTATGGCGTGACTAGCTTGGTCTAGGTGCGATTTTGGCTTGGCATGTGGGGCCAAGGGTTTTTCATAGGCGCATGGCCTGACTAGCTTGGGCTAGGTGCAGTTTTGGCTTGGCATGTGGGGCCAAGGGTTTGGCATAGGCGTATGGCGTGACTAGCTTGGGCTAAATGCGGTTTTGACTTGGCGTGTGGGGCCAAGGGATTTCCATAGGCGCATGCATTGCTAGCTTGGGCCAGGTGCGTGACCAAGCTAGGGTTTTGGGGAAAGGTCGTTTGGTAACCTTGGACGGCCAGGATTTACTCCTGGGATTGAAGGACAACCGTTGATTGTTGCACGCCTTCGTTTTGATAGTCGCGTAGTGAAGGCCAGTATGGTGGAACGACATGGGGCCATGGCGAGGTGCGTTTGGCATGGTGTAGCAGGTGTGGATGGCATGATTTTCCATTGGCACGTAGGTGCGTCTAGCATGGCTGGCATGATTTGGCGCGGTTGATATGGCTGGCATGATTTGCCATTGGCACAGAGGTGCGGCTAGCATGGTTGGCATGCTTTGGCGCGGTCGGTGTGGCTGTCATGATTTTATATTGGCATAGAGGTGCATCTAGCATGGTTGGCATGCTTTGGCGCGGTTGGTGTGGCTGACATGATTTTCCATTGGCACATAGGTGCGGCTAGCATGGCTGGCATGCTTTGGCGTTATCGGTGTGGCTGACATGATTTTCCATTGGCACAGAGGTGCGGCTAGCATGGTTGGAATGCTTTGGCGCGGTTGGTGTGGCTGACATGATTTGCTATTGGCACAGAGGTGCAGCTAGCTTGGTTGGCATGCTTTGGCGCGGTCGGTGTGGCTGGCATGATTCGTCATTGGCACAGAGGTGCGGCTAGCATGGTTGGCATAATTTGGCGCGGTCGGTGTGGCTGGCATGATTTTCTATTGGCACATAGGTGCGGATAGCATGGTTAGCATGCTTTGGCGCGCTCGATATGGCTGGCATGATTTTCCATTAGCACAGAGGTGCGGATAGCATGGTAGGCATGCTTTGGCACGGTCGGTGTGGCTGGCATGATTTTCCATTGGAACACGTGGGAATTAGGGTTTGGCTTGTCGTAACCCTAATTTGAAAAAGATACCCAGGTAATTATTTAGAGAAACATTAAAGGTTTCAGTTAATGTTCCTAGTAAATGCTTGTTACTATAAATGTTGTGACATCACTGTCTGCTAGGGTTTAGTGTTTTACGATTTTAACCCTAAGTTAAAAACCACCATCAATATTAAGTCCCATGATTAGCTCGGAGCAAATGCCTTGTTGCGAGGTAAGCATATGATGGTGATAGACAAGGACGGAATCGAGGTGTAAATCATTGAAAAGATGGTCAGGAGAATCCAACTAACCTTTTTGAGTGGTAAAGAGAGTTTTGGCTTCCCGTGTTGGCGGCCCTGCGTAAGTTGTACTAGGAATACAGATCATGGAGTGGTGAGAGGAAAATTACCGTCTTGGTCTGGTCGTACATCTCCAAGGAAAAGGGGGCGCGGTCTTGGAAGGCGACGCAAGTGGACGGCTTGGCTCGAGGGGCCAAGAGGTGGTGTGGTCTTGGTAATGCAAACACGCGTGGATGATAGGGTCGCGACAGTAGAGCAGGAGGCTTGGCATAGTGTGGCCTTGGAAATACGTGACGTAATAGACGGCTAGGCGTGGTGGGGCTGCGGAAATGAAGCGAATGGATTTGCAGGGGGGCCGAGGAAATGGAGCGAGGGATTGGCTGGGGCCGTGGCAAGGTATGGCATACATGAGTGGTGGGGCCGCGGTATGGCGTGAGTGGTCTTGGACGTGGAAATTGGTCTTTGCGGGACCGGTTTCCTCTTTTCCTTCCTTGGCTAAAAATTGGAGATCCTCTCCTTGTTCAAACTCCCAAGTATCACACCTATAAAAGGATTCCCGGCCTCTCCCTTTGATTCACGTCTTCATTGTTCTTTTTTTTGGTTTGCTTGGTAACGGTTAAGCGGACGAGCGGATTAGGTACGTCTTCCAGTACTTCTTCTTTGTCCTGCTCCCCTTTTGTTTTCTTGTGTTGGTGAAAACCCTAGTTGTAGGCGTACCTTTTTATGACCTTGTAGAACATGTAGGTGTGAATCCTAGCCACAGGTATGTCTTGCACGTACTCATAGTAGTACTTAGGCATGAATACCATAGTAATGTTGACCGCCTCAACTTATTGTGTAAGGTAAGCACGCGATAGTAATTATCCATCCCTTTCCCACGAAAACCTAATTTTTAGGGTTTACTCCTTGTTTTGGTGTGGCCGTGGGCATGGTTTCCATGGTGGGTCACTCATCCTCGGTTGGAAAAGAATTCTATGCCGCAGGGTACGGCCTTGAAGCAAACTGGCTTGCGTCTTGGGTGAAAATAATTTTCGTGCGCTTTCCGTAATCATCTCTCTTCATATTATTCCGTAGTAGTTGCTTGGAAAGCGGAAGTACTGTGAGAGAATCTTTATTATGACGTCGCTTGAGAAAAATTATGCCATACCAAAGGATGTTGGTAACTCCAAGCCAAACGTGGCTGATGAATTATTCACGATAGTTGTAGGATCAGAATATCGCAAGAAAAACACATTTGCGAAGTTTAGCTAACAATACTTTGGAGCGTCGCAGAATGATTTAAAGAATGACATAACAGATGACGATTGCAGAAACATAAGAAAAGTGTGATGACTCTGCGATGTTTGTAGTGCTCGTGAAGATTGATAATAGAACTCTTTCGAGAATATTGTAAGTCAGATCCTAAAATAAAGGACAAATTAGCTGTCATCCACTATGTAATTCCCTATATAAAGGGTTGAATAGGCGTAAGGAGGAGGGAGATATTTTTCGAGTGTTGAGCAAGTCATTAGGAGAGAGAAAGTTAAAAGAGCGATTGTATTCTTATTTTCTTCCATTTCTTGTAACATTTCTGTGAATCAATTAATAAAAGTATTGTTCTTAATCTTCTAAAAGATGTGTTGATTATTATGAATTCTTGTGATGGGTGTAGTGTGGGATTTCCTGCTACTACATATTGGCGTTAGAAACAGGGATTGAAGATTATCATATCAAGAAAATTTGACTAAAGATTGTGGAGATTATTGTGAAAATTGTTTAAATAGAGAAAATGATAAAAGAAAACAACAAATCAGTTGGAGAAAAGATGGTTAAGATCAATGAGAATAAAAGAAGATTGGAGTGTAATGTAATCACAAAATGATGGTTAATGAATTCCATGAAAACATTAGAGGTAGGATACATAAACGATATTTTGAAGGAAAGAAGATTATGACGGTATAAAAATATCTCCGTTGAAAGATTGGGAAAAGCAGAAAATTACATTCACAGCGGCAGAGATACCAGAAGAAAATTTTAACCACACATCTCCTTTGGTAATCACAGTAACAACTATGCGAAAAGAAAAGGAGAAATCAGCAAAATCTATTGTAGTTGCAGAATAACCTACAACTACACCCTCAATAGAATTAGTAAAAATTAAAGAAGTTCTTGATGATGAATAACAATTTTCTTATTAATGTTCTCAATTGATTACAAAGAAGTATCTAAATGGAACTAGAATAGTTACAACTTTGTCTATTCTCTTTCCTAAGATATTTTCTAACACTCACTAAAAGAACCTCCCAAATTTTACATTTGAACTCCTATTTATAGTAAAACTTATAATTTGTATATGAATTGCGAAGTATCGCAATTCATACTCGCAAAATTACTTCATCCTCGCAAAACTTCATATTTCTCCGCGCTACTTCTATCATCGTATCATTTTATAACTCTTTTCTCCTTTATTTATTACGATACTAGTGAACTATTATCTTGCGATATTCAGTACTTACATCTTGCCTCTTCTCATGTCAATTCTACGAAGAAGAAATGTCATGAGAATCCCTATTCTCGTAAATTTAATGTAGTTATTACCACCCATCAAGTTCGCAACACGTCCTTTTACTTTTCCCTTATCTTTCTGACACGTTTCTTCGTAACCGTTCTTTTCAACCGTTCACGCTTACTCGTATTAATGAGTTTTTATCTTCATCAAACTCTCTTATAAATATTATCCTTTGTTTTTTCTTTTTATTCTCTTATTCATCTTCTTCACCACTTCTGCCTCTGTAATCTTTTTTCCTTTCTATTTTCCCTCTTATATTCAATGGCACCAAAGAAGAAAACTATTGAACAAATTAATGCAGAACTTGCTGATAGAGACCTTATTCTTTCTGAGATTGAAGGTTATGATAATAAATATTCTCTCTGTGTGAAGCTCTTTACCAAATATGTTTGGGATGATCAGAAAATTTTAATCTCACGAGGTCAAATCCTCGCAGCTCTTCTTCTTCCTCTTTATGATGTTAACTTTCCTTTATTCTATGAAATTATTTCCCACCCCAATTTTTCTTGTGCCATTTACCAATTGACTGGTGATTGTATTCGCCTCTTAGTTGAATTCGCAAATCGTGCCGCTTTTGGGGAATCTTTGTATTCAATTGATCTTAGGAAACCTTGATTTGAAAATATAGAAATTGTTGCTGCGAATTATACAGTTGAGGGTTTCTTCAAAAATTACACACTAATTCCTGCGAGAAAAGAAGATAATCGTTGGGGTGTTCGTCTTCATCGTAAATCTAATATCGCAGCAGATGATCTTCTCATGCACGATATTGATTATGCTTCAGGAAATAATAAGAAACCTCGTCGTTCTAATGATGAAGATTGGTATAAGTACCCTTTAATATTATCGGGTTCTTATATTTCTGGGATAGTAGAACTTCATGTGAACCTTCGTAACCGCTATTATCAACCTTGGGTTTTTAGAAATGTATGTACTTCCATCTCCTTATCTTTTTGTTACCCTTTAATTTCAAATGAGGTAAGAAACACTCTTGTATTTTTCTGAACAATATATTGTTGCCTCTGTTTCTTATCCTTATTTGAATTTACAGGTTCCACTTCTTCCTGAGATTGTTGTGAGTGAAAATAAGAGTTCTACTTCTTCTAAAAGGCTTACTGCAAGACAACAAACTCTTCGTTCTGCGAAGGTTACCCAAGCTTCTGGTAGTCAAGATGATGCTCTTCGCAAAGGAAAAAGAAAACTTCAAGATGTTGTTTACGAGAGGAGGAAAAAGAAGATACTCTCAACCAAATTTCATTCAAATGTAATTTCTTCTAATGAGAACATTGAGGAATATCTTGGTGATGAAGATGATAAATTTCCTGAGAAGGACTTTAGTTCTAATTCCGATACCCTTTCTGACAAAGGAGATGATGATAATGATGTTGATGAAGGTGGAAATGAAGATTATAGTATCCCAGAAACTTTTGCCTCAACAATGGTTAGCATCTCTGAGGCTTTTCTCCATTCTTCTCGTGGATTAGAAAATTCTCCTACAGCGAATGATCGCAAACTTATTGCGAAGGCTTGTAAAGTTCCTACTGTAATTGATAATAACTCTCTTAAAGGAATTTCAAGATTCGTTTCTCCTGCTTCATTATATGCTTTAGGTAGCATGGTAAGTTTCTTCTCTATTCCTTGTTTATTTCCCTTATTTTGTTGATTTCTAACCCCTTTTTTCTTGTTTAGGTTGGAAGAGTTAGTTGTGCAAACCGCTTCGATTGGGAAAGACGCCATTCTATTGCTGAGAAGAAAACTTTGAATCGTTGTAGGAAGTTAGAGGTTGAAAATTCAAATCTCCGTCAGAGAGTAGAAGATTTAAATATTGATAACGCAGAATTAATATCCCATCACGAAGATAATTCATAATCTGCGAGCATCGCAATTAATAATTCTTCTCTTCCTGAGGAGAATAATCAATTAAAGCTTGAAAATTCTTCTCTTCGTAATGATAAAAAGAAACTAGAAGGTAAATTCTTTGCGATGGTAATTATTTTGGTTACTTTTCCTTCGTAATTTGCTAACCAATTCCTTAATTTCTCTCCTTGCTGCAGAAAATTATGCGAAGATGAATAATGATATGGAAACTATGCTTGCTAATCGTAATAAGAAAATTTCTGACTTGAGATCTCAGCTTCTAATTTCCCAGCATAACCATAGTTTATATGTCAAGCATTTTCGAGCTAAGATGACTCGCAAAATTTGCGAAGATAATGAAATTCCTCTCAAGAAGTACCATACGCTCCTTTCTGAAGAAATTCCTGAAGATACTCCATATCTGGAAATCTCTGAAAGTGAAGTTGAAAATGATAGTGAAGTTGAAGAAGAAGATCATTTTGATGGGAATAGATCGCCTGAAAAATAACTTCACTCTTTTTTTGTATATCTGTTTTGTAACTTCACTCTTCTTTGTATGTCTGTTCTGTTTCTTTTCAATATAACACTTTCTTCTTGATTGCACTTTGAATCAATCCAACAATTTCTTTTTCAAAGCTTAATTTGAATTAATCTTTCTTTGATGTTTGTTTCCCTTATTCGCATAACTTGATCATGTGGAGAGAAATAATATATCTTAAAGACTTAGCTTAGTATTCGTTTTCCCCTTATTATTGCTCTTCAGATGATCAACTCTTGCTGGAAGTATTAGAATATCCTTCTCAATTTATCTTATGAAGTTTTGTCTGATTGTGATTATGAATAAAAAGTCCTCCCTTTGAAGTATAAGAAATATGAGCCTTTTGCCTTTTGCGGAATGTTGCGAGGTAAATAATAAATCTCCCCTTGAAGTATAAGAAGTATGAAGTATACGAAATATGAAATATCCTTAAGAAGTATAAGAAGTATAAAATATCTTTGAAGAAGTATTAGCAAAGATATCAATTCATGAAGAATTGCCCAATATATGAAGAAGTATAAGAATTGTATGAAGAAGTATAATAAGTACTTAACCTTCGCAAAATTAAATATCCGTTGAAGAAGTATAATAAATATGATATACTCTTGAAGAAGTATAAATATTATTGAATTTGTAGAAAAATATTCAATATATGGAGAAGTATAAGAAGTATTTAATTCTCGTAATATTTTACGAGTATGAACTTATCTGTATTTGATTGCTATCAAAATCGCATCTTTTGTTAAGTCTTCGTGACAATTCTTTAATGATGTTATCTTCTTTGATAGGACTTTTTGTAAAAATTCTTCAATGGTATTGACGAAGCTGTCTTCTCTTCAAATCTTCATAATGTATATTCTTGTATAATTTCTTCAATGGTATTGACGAAGTTGCCTTCTTTTCAGATCTTTATAATGTATATCCTTGTATAATTTCTTCAATGATATTGATGCAATGAATTTCATTAATTTCTGTGGTCTTATCATGCCTTCCTAAGTAAAGGTCTTATTTTGCCACCTCTTTTGTAGTAAATTTTTGTATTTACGATAATATGACAAGTCTGAACATTCTTGCGAATATACAACCTCGTGACATTATCGTCTTGCGATGAAATCGCAGGACGTTCTTACACTTTCATGCAAAAACCCATTGATCTCATCTTAACTTCTTTGTATAGTATTTTAGCCTCTTCAGGAAGTGTTGTGACAATATGACAGGCCTAAATATTCTTGCGAACATAAAGCCCCATGACATTGCCGTCTTTCGATGAAATCGCAGGACGTCTCAACACTTTCATGTAGTGACCCATTGATCTCATCTTAACTTCTTTATTATGTTCTGCGAGTTCTTTATTCTTTTTTTTTTTTTTTTTTTTTTAGAAGGCTCGCAGAACTTCATTTGTTGCACAAATATGACAAGCCTTTATGTTTTCACAAACAAGAAGCCTCGTGACATTTGCGTCTTATAGCACGTATCAGCTCCCTAATGGAGGGTTCTGCCCTTTATCTTCCCCCTGATTGCCCCTTCAAGGAAGCGTCCATCGACCATACAAGGTTAGATCTTCCCATCTGGTTCTGCCAACAACCAGCTTTTGATCGCAACCTCTTATCCTTTTTTCCTATAGGGCTTATAGTTACGAGGTTGCACCCTATGGGGTATCTTTGGGCCAAGTGCATCATTTGCCAAGACTTGTCAAAAATGGCATATGTGGTTCAACCTCACCTGGCACTCTTGACTCAACCGTGTACCTCGGCGCCTTGATCGTTTTATGCACTTCTTGGGAAAGACAGTATGCCTTAGTCTCCCAACCTAAATCCTCTTACACCGCATTTTATATTGCGTAATGTCGCTAGATTAGGTGAGAATCCAAGGTGTCTAACCCGGATAGGTACCCCATTATTGGGTTGTACCCCAAAAATTTTACCATGTACTAAGGGCCCTTGGTGGTGTTCCGGTTACCCTTAGCCACGTTATAGGTACCCCCTTAAATGACGTACTTTAGGACTTTGCCTCTTACGAAATATAGCTTCGCGAACTAGGGTGTACGCCACAAAGGTTTGCCTGTATAAAATTTTCTGCGGCTCTCTTTATTTTTTGGAGGCTGATCACAGATTGCGATCTTTTATTCGCAAATTAATGAAATTTTAATCGGAATATAAATTCTGAAATTCGTAACTTTTCCCAATTTCCTGCGAGCAAACAATATTCGTAAAATTTATCACGAAATAAAAATTTTGTTTTGCCACATACCTTATTCCCACGAGCAAACATACTGATTACCTTCTTGTTTTATTATTTTCCTTCTTCTTTCTTCGCAAATCACAATCCCTTATTGTCATCGTAAATTTCTTGTATGATTATCATCGTAACTTTATTCTCTTTTTCCTTAATCCTCTGCCATTAAATTTTCACTTCTTTTCACAGCCTTTGCTCTTTTTCTCCAATTTTCCTTCACAACAGTTTTTCCTTCGCAAACTTCTACTTCTGTATCGTAACATTTCTTTCCCTCAGCCCAATCACCCTTGATAATTCCAATACCCTTCATATGAGGAAACTTTATGCACTGATGTATAGTGGAAGCTACGCCTATAATTCCATGAAGCCATGGTCTTCCTATCAAAGCATTATATGGTGATTCGACATCAACAACGCAGAATAGAATTTCAGTTTGCATTCCACTTAATGGAATCCACATGCTCACTTCTCCTTTGGGCTTGTTGGCAGTTCCATTAAAACCATAAATTCTGTAAGTAGAAGGTATTAAATCTGCATCTTTTCCCCCCATAGTTTTGTAAGCAGAATAGAAGAGGATATTGACAGAACTTCCCGTATCAATTAGAATCCTATTAAGACCAATCGATTCTTCCTCCATATCATCTTCGTTTTCTTCCATATTCATGTAGATTGCTAATCTTACTACCAATGGATTATCATGTGCTTCACAACCTTCTGGAATTTCAGTGGCTTCAAAAGAAATTTCACGTTTCTGCCAATCTTCAAGTCGTGAAATTTTTGCGATGTTCATTACTTCCTTTCCTTCACCATCCCTCGCATATACCCTGCTTAACACATTATCATGAAAATCCTCTATGGTTTTATATGAATGAACAATGGAATTACAGAAAACATTCCTTGCTTTTGATCTCACTTCTATATGTAGGATTTCTTCTCCCTTTTCTTTTGTTGTGTTCTCCCTGCGAGTTATGGCTGGAGCCTGTGGTAATTGTTGCGACTGTGTCTGCTTAAGTAAAAATTGATTTAGTTTTCCTTGATCAATCATTCGCAAGATTATCCTCTTGATATTATGGCAATTATTTGTAGAATGTCCATGAAAATGGTGATATGAACAAAATTCATGACTTCTTGGACCCATTGGTGGTTCCTTTCCCATGTTCCATGGAGTTGGTATATTCTCTACCAGGATAATTGCTTGCCATATCTTTTCTACACTTGTATTCAAAGGTGGCAACTTTATCTCTTCCCTTACCATTCTTTGACCTCCTTGACCGTTGTTATAATTTTGTCTCTGGTTCCCTTGTCCAAAATAATTTTGCCTTTGTCCCCCATAATTTTCTTGTTGTTGATCTAGTCTTGGAATTTGGTTATTTCCTATTCGATTATAGAAATTCTTCTCTCTATCATACTCTTCTTGATCTCTACTGCCCATTGCTACCATTTTTGGCTGGCTATCATTGATTTTCTTCTCTTCTGAAATTTGCGAAGAAGTTTGTGAGGATGTTTGCGAAGTACCAGCTACTACATTGATTATTTTGGGAAGTAAATTTGCTCCTCCCTCTTGATTGCTACTGTTTGCTACTGGATATGACTCCATACTGTTTTGCTTTTCCTCTAATGTAATGTATTCTTCCTGCAATTCTCGTAACTCTGTCATCATTATGGAATTCTTTCTTCTGAAGATTTGAACATATAATTGTTCAGTTGCGAACATCGCATTTATGAAGGACAGAATCAAGTATCTCTCATCCACGCGCCCTGCCATATAACTGCACATAGTCTTCCATCGTCTTACCAAATGCTTCAAACTTTTACCCACTCTTTGTTTTAAACCAAATACATCTTCAATACCAAGCCGTGAAGAGTGATTTGTGATATATGCTCCAAGGAAAGTTGCTTGCAAATGACTGAATGACGTAATAGTGTTCTTAGGGAGTCCTTCGAACCACTTTAAAGCTTCCCCTGTTAAACTCGATGCGAAGTACTTGCATAACACAGCATCATGATTTTCCCATTGTAACATGCATCTTATGTATGCTTTAATTTGCTGAATAGCACATGAAGTCCCATCAAAGATACTAGTAAGTGTGGGAAAGTTGCATTTTGGTGGAATTCCTACCAATTGTACTTCTCTAGCAAATGGAGTCCTCGCAGCTTCTTCTATTGCTTCATCTAATTGCCTTCTATCTCCTCCTCTTCTATTGTTTATCATCCCTCTCATTTTTGCTAATTCTCGAAAGATTCGTGCATTTGCCTCAGAATTCTCATCCATTGGTATTTTTAATGCACATTTATGTGGGAGATAGATTTATCTATTCACTAGACTTATCTGAGTGAGACAGATTGGTTTATCAAGTCTTCGACTTTGGGTTGTAGTAACTCTTAGTTATGGGTGATATCAGCTAAAGAAATAAAGTGCGTAGAGTCCTGGTGGGATTCAGAGGATTAAGGAACGATACTGTACCTTAATCAGTGTGAGATTGGTTAGGGCTAAACTACATTCCAGTCTGAAGTTAACTTGGATTAGGCTAGTGTCTGTAGCGGCTTAATGCAGTGTGGTGTTCAAATTTGGACTATGTCTTGAGGTTTTTCTGCATTTGCAGTTTCCTCGTTAACAAATTTTTTTGTGTCTGTGTTATTTCTTTTCAGCATTATATTTGTTTATATAATTGAAATATCACAGGTTGTGCATAGTTTAATCAATTAGATAATCCAACCTTTGGTTGTTGATATAAATTGATTGACACTTGAACATTGGTCTTTGGAACTGTTCAAGTTGTTTCACATAATAATCAGGCTCGCGGATTTCTATCTGTTTGATTTGCTGATTATATTGTGAAACAGAGATACTGTAGTTGCAGGATTTCCCACACTACACCCTTGTTAAGATTTTGATATAATCAACTCATAATTGAAGATTAAAACGACACTTTATTATTTTGTTCTCAGAAATGTTTATAGAAATGGAAGAATTCAAGATTACAACTATTCTCTTGAAGTTTCTCTCTCCTCAAGACTTTCTTTACTCTCAAAAAATACATCATCCTTTTCTGGACACATTGGGTTTATATTTATAGGGTAGTTACATAGTGGATGACAGCTAAGTTTTCCTCTTATTTCGGGTTGATTCTGCGATTGTACCGTGATATTTACAATGTTAAATCTCGCAAATTTTGTAACCATCGCAGAACAAACATGCTTTTCTCAAGTTTTCTTCAATCGTCAATTATTACGTCACTCTTTTGAAGGCTTTTGTGACACTCGTGAAGTGTAGTCGAAGATCTTGCGGTGATGCTCGCTGGGAAGTGTTGTTAATCTCGCAGAGAATAGATGTAGCGATATTCTGGTCCTACATCTTGCCTCTTCTCATGTCTTTTTTGCGAAGAGGAGAAGATCATGAGAACTTTTAAAATGCCACAACTACTTATCTCTTCATTAATCTCTGTTCTGACACGTTGTTGTATCCTTCGCCAGCTGTTTTCACGCATTCTCTCTTCTAATGAATTTGTGACACGTCCTCTCTAACCGCTGCGATCTGACCGTTCATGTCTTTCCTTAGCATTTATTACATTCAGCTTCTTCGAGAAATTTCTTCTTCTATAAATACTCCTTTCATTCTTTTGTCTTCCTCTTTTACTTTCTTCTTCTTTCTCTCCGTAACTTCTCTGCAAGTTTATTGTTCTTCCGTAAATTACGTGTCTGTTATCGCTGTGATTCCTTTCTTATTTTTCAACCTTTTTCTTCATTCCCATACTTAAAAAAATGGTTGTTGCTGGTGCTAAAAATTTGGCTGCTTTTGGTGAGATGCAAGGAAAACTCCAAAGCAAAGGTTTTACTTTGTCTACAATCCCAAATCAGAGCCTTAAATCCGAACTTTCTCTCAGATTATTCATTGATTATCAATGCTCTCGCGAGAAAATTATAATATCGCTAGGTCAACTTGAAGATGGTCTTCCCATTCCTCTCTATGATCCAGAACTTCCACTATTCTATGAAATAATTTCTGACGAGAGATTCTCGCGAGCGATATATCAATTGGGTGGAGATTTCGATTGCTGCTTGAATATGCTTCTCGCGGTGCTGATAAAAGATCTCGCTACCCTGAAGCTGCGAAGAATCCTCAATTTAAAGATGTTCCCATTGTTTCTGCAGATTATACTGTGGATAATTTCTTTGAAAATTACAAAATAGTCCCTATGAAGAGGGATAGAACTTGCTGGGGTGTTCGCTTGAAAAAAGAAAAGATCGCTGATGATAAATCTCTTATGCTGGACATTGATTTGCATACATCTACCAACCAAGGCCCTCGCCATTCTAGCGATGACAAGTGGTTCATTTTTCTATTATGTCTTGAGGGTCCTTATATTTCTGTTTCTCGCGCGTTACCTGCGAATCTTTCAGAATATCAACCTTGGGTTTTCAACTGGCCTGAAAGAACTAAAGAGGTATGTTCTCTCCGATATTTGGTATAATCATTATTTACTATCTTCCCCACATTTTTATACTTTCGCTAATTACTTCAATCTTTTCTAGATTGACAGAATGAAACTCAGCTACCAGGCTTTGAGGAAACCTAGCACTTTCTTATCTCTTAAATCCTTCACAGATGAAGTAAGAAATATCGTTTTATTAGTTTTAACAATATATTGTAGCCCCTATTTCTTATCTTTATCTGTGTTCACAGGATATTATAGAACTAGAACCAATAAAACCCGCGAGAACTAAGGAGAAATCTTTAAAGGATAAATCTATTATTCCTCCCAAAGGGAAGTCTTCTGCCCCTCGCGGTGAAGAATATGGCGATCCTCCCTTGAAGAAAAGAAAAACTCGGCCTTCTTCTTCTTCAACTCCTCAACCCATTCCAGAAAATCCAAGTGTTGATTTCGACAAGGATAATAATGATGAAGATTTTAACAATAATGATAACTGCTTCCCTTCTATTAAGGATTCTTCTTCTTCTGATTCTTCAATGGCTCATTTATCTAAATTTTTTGGCAAGAATATATTTGGTATCCCAAATGACTACGGAGATGAATATATTAATGAAATATCCCGGTCCCTCGCAAAAGTATGCGATGCTCCCATATTAGCTGACAGTGATTCCCTTCGCGGGGTTTCAAGATCGCTGACTCCAAGTCTCTTAAATTCACTTGGCAGTCTGGTATTATTCTATTTGTTCATCCTTTTTATGTATCTATTGATATTTTTGCCACATTTTGACTTATATAATTCTATCTTAGGCTGGAAGAGCTGCTTTTGCTGTTGATTCTGATTTAGATAATAGGCGTGAATTTTCTCAACAGAAGAATGTTATTCTTTGCCAAAAGAATGAAGAACTGAAATCTGAATCTTCTACTCTTCGCGAGAAGAATGAACAAATGGAAGTTGAACTTGCTAGTCTTCGCGTGAAGAATAAAGAACTTGAGAACAATCTTTCTCATCAATCATCCAGTATCCAATCTTGATATTGTTAACAAACAACTCTTAGGTATGATAATCTTCTTCTTTTTCCTCGTAAATTTACATTTAACTATTCTTTCTTACTTGATTTATCATTCTCACATACATTTATGGTCTCACTGATGAGGCTTTAACCATTCGCTATTTCCCTGAACCAATAGACAACGATACTCTTCTAGAACTTCTTAATAATTCTTTAAATAACCCTTCCAATGTTAAATCCCTTTCCATAGATGAACTAGGATCTAAGTTTCGCCTCTTAGAAATTGACTACAGATCTTGCTTAGATATAACTCACAGACTCAAACAACTTTATCATAATTCCAAAGTTGAGATTAAAACTTTAAAGGCCAAAAACAAAGATCTCTCAAAAGACAAAGACCGTATATCTAGGCAAGGAGCTGAAACGTTAGAGAATTTCCATAAGACCATTCTTGAAGTTCAAATTGAAAGGGATGGGCTTATTCGCGAGAAGGAAGGTTTTATTGAAAGAGAAAACCAAATTCGTTCCCGTCTTCTTATAAATAATGACGTGGGATTTGCTTGGGCTGCGAAAGTTCTTAACAACGCCATAACTAATTTAGGTGTAGATGTTAGTCTTCATGCTGATCAAGCGGCTTTAATTAAAGACATGATTTCTGAAAGAGAAGGTTATCACTCTTATGATTTCACTGAATTATTTCTTAATTGAATCATCCTTATATGTATTAACTTTGTTATCATTTGCTCGCAGCATCCGAAAAGAACTATCGCAAAAGATTTGATGATTTAGAAGAAGAGAAAATCCAACTCACTGGAAATCTATCTTCTCGTAATGAAAAGTATTCTAGATTGAAGGAAAAATTAAAAATCTCATCTTCAAATTTTAGTAACGCCCTTATCCGTGTTCGTAATAATGCTGTTAAACTAGCCTGTGAGGATCATGGTATTCCTCATTCTACATATCCCGATCTCGCAAAGGAAATTCCAGCTGATACCCTAAATCTAGTTATCTCTAATAGCGAAGCTGAGGAATCTAGCGAAGACAAAGACGACAATAATAGTGGTAATGAAGAAAAGTCTGGCGATGAAAAGAAATCTGATGAAGATGAAGTTAATAATGATAACGATGAAGAAGAGGAATCTGGCGATGACAAGTAACTTGATGAAGAAAGTGAAGGATCCAAATAATTATTTTCCTTGTAAATTTTGTACATTTATTTTCTACTTCTCGTAACATTGCCGCGAGCTTCTCCAAATTGATGTGTAAACTTCTTTTGCTTTTATCTGTATGAATTAGAAAACAATTCTTTTTCTGCAGCATAATCAATCAATCATAATTATTATCCTTTAATTATTTGTATGAATGTATCATCTATGCAATTTTATCATATGATGGATGAATAATAATTTCATCATTCTATGCATTCCCATACCTGCCTCTATTATTCATCTGCAATATGAAAAAAATTGAGTAGAGGTTAGATATTAGTTGTGAATCAAATTAAATTTGCATCAATATCGGCGATGTTATCGCTAGCAATAATTGCATAACTTTATGATTTATGCGTAGAATCGCAAATCTCATAAATTCTACGAGCATTGTCGCAATAATCTTATGGTCTTATTATGCCTTCCTAATTAAAGGTCTTATTTTGCCACATTTTTTCTTTCTGCGACAAAATCGCAGGATGTCATTACATTTGCATGTATTGACCCATTGATCTTGTCTTATCAATATTTTTTCAACATCTCTGCGACAATATGATAAGTATAAATTCTCTTGCAAGAATTAAACCTTATGACATTGCCGTCTTGCGATGAAATCGCAGGACGTCTTTACACTTTCATGTAAAAACCCATTGATCTCATCTTAACTTTTCTCTTTTGGCTTGTTGCCTTTGTATAACTTTCGTCACGCGACAATATGATAGGCCTAAATATTCTTTCGATCATAAATCCCCATGACATTGTCGTCTTTAGACACTTATCAGCTCCCTAATGGAGGGTGCCGCCCTTATCTTCCCCCTGATTTCCCCTTCAAGGAGGGCACATCGGTGATAGGTGTCTAAAACACCTTATTATTTATCTATTGTTTATGCTTTCTCTGTTAGTTTTCTTGTAAATCATGTATCTTATGCTTTGTTTTTGAGTATTTAGGTGCTTTGGAGTCATTTGGAACAAAAGGAGAATAAACAGTGCAAAAGTCTCATCTTATGTGCAACTGTTGTGGAGACTAACTATTTCTCATTATTTGCTTTTATTTCTTCATCTCTGTCTTAAAAGTATGTCGGCTTTAGTGATGCAAATTTTCTGTCTGAAAAGCACGACAACTTTAGTGATGACTCTCACTGAAGAGTAGAAGTGAATATGAGAAGTAAGAGGCGGCGGCTTCTGGTGGAAGAACTCGAACAAGTAGAGCAGAATCGTCGTTGCACAGACAAGGGCTATCGGGAGCACAATGGAGGATACGAGACAGTCTATATTACCAATGCAAATTCATAAATAAGGGCATCACAGCTCGGTGGCCTTTATCCATTAATATGCTGGGTGCTTATAACAATTCCTATCATTATCCAACCCTGAAAACAAGAGAGAAATGTTTTCTCATTACATTCAACCTATATTTCAGAGATGAGAAAGAGAAAAATGGCTGCCACTACTTTTGGAAATTGAGAGAGGGTTTGGTTCTGCGTGATCAATCGAATTTAACTACCAGGATTAGATGGAGAATATTGAGAAGCTACAGAATTTGTGACAAATTAAAGAGGGGTTTGATGTTTTCTGCTTAGAGTGAAGGAGATCTGAAGTTGATTTAGGGTTTTACTAAAATCTGGTGATTGATATGAGATTAAAATGGGTTTGATATTTGATTTATTAAGAAATACAAGCTGGGTTTATATTAATTCTGTCAAATTGAAGGAGGAGATGGATTTCTGTTGCTGCCAAAGAAGTTAGGGTTTTGTTGTGTTTGAATTCTCTATCAAGAACTGAGTTGAAAATAAAAGAGAAGGGTGAGTGGATCTGTAAATTAACGGGATAGAGAAGATGAAGGTTATCTGCTGCTACCATTGTTATCGAAGTGAAGAATCAATGGATATTGAAACAGAGTTGTCGCTGTTGTTGTTGATTGATCAAATGGGTTTATGAATCTGAGGTGAATTCTCTAGATGAATGCAAGGTTTTAAATCAATTGGAAATATGGGTTTTGAGTAAAAAGAGAAGAAATTGAATCTGTGAAGAACTGGTGGAGCTGTTGTTTAGCTGGAACTATTGTGTGCAGTGGTGTGGTTTTCTGGGTTTGATTCATTGTCGAGAAGGATATGGAATGAAGCAATTGATGTTGCAGAGAAATGAGTCTGAATTATTTGGGTTTGAAGCTACATCTGGTGGTTGTGAAGGTATGGAATTCATGGTGCTACAGCTGGGAATGATGCAGCTAGAATTCTGGCATATGTAGCTTTGCTGAGATGAAGAATGAAGTGTAGGTGGCTATGAGGCTGTGGGTTGAGCTGAAATTGGAGTGATTAGATGCAATGCAGGTTTACATGGCAAGGAGTGGCGCAGATGCTATGGGTGTTTATTTCTTCCATGGTATGGGAGAACAGAGTGCAGTGGTTGCAAGATGCTCTCATTGCAGGTGACAGAAGAATGGGTTTGCTGGAACTGGTTCAATGAGGTGCTTGCAGGATGGTTAGATGTATGTTTAGGTGCAGGTATTGGTACTCTGTGAGGTGGTTTGCAAGAGAAGCAGTCTGTGGTGGTGATGTTACTAGGTGATTATGAGCTGGAAGTGCAGGTGCATTGAGATAATGGAGATGTGGTTTTGGCCTGAGCTTGTGTAGGATGCAGCTGTTGTATGGAACTGAATTGTGATGCACTGAAGTGGAAATAATAGAGCTTACAGCTCAGGTGGTGTTGAGAGTTGGTGAACTGATGCTGTTGAGGGTTCTGTTGGTTGATGGTGGTCATGGAAGTTCAGAGAAAGAGGAGCTGGTGATGGTGATGGTTTCAGTGTGGACAAGAACAACGGAACTGAAGGTTCAACTGGAGCTGTGATGTGTACTAATTGGTGAATGCCTGAGAATGTGCAGTTTTAGTGAAATTACAGTTGTGATCGAGGTATTGCAGTTACAGATTATGCAAGTAATGGAAGCTGCAGAGGGTTCTGGTATTGAGATTGGAGTAGCTAGTAATTGTGTATGCTGCTGGTTCAGGTGAAAATGTAGTAGGTGTTCTCAGGCAAAGCTGGTAATGAAGCTAGTACTGATGCTGTTGCATCTCAGTTGGCACTGGTGTTGCAGGGAAGGCATGGCCATCTTGGCCGTGAACTATTCTGGCGTGCAAGTGGTTTGGTCAGAACTAGTCAGCTGAGTTAGCCAGCTGACTCGGTTCTGATTCGCTCTGACTCAGCTCCTCTGACCAAGTTGACTAACAGAAGACCGTTAAGTCAACAGTTATCTCTAACGGTGGACTGGCGGAATATTCCGTCGAATATACCAGTGACGGCGAAGAATTCAGATGATCGGCGATGACTTTTCGGTGCCGGATTCCGGCCAAAAACCCAGTTTTCCGGCGAGCATTTTTGGTACAAATTTTCTACACGGGTTTCTCTCACTCGTGGGCCGGGTGAATTTCCAACTAATGGACTTTGAAGACTTGGAGCTAATTTTGGAAGGAAGAAAAGCTACAAAAAGAAAAAGTTCTACTAACTTTTGGATATCACGTTTTATTCTATTCTTGGAGCTTTTGCAGAGAACTACTTCAAGGGTTTGCTTTCTTTTGTGTTTCATCTATTTTCTTTAAATTTTATGATGATGAACTCCATGAATATGAGTAGCTAAATACAACTATTGGTTATGGGATAAAAGTTGATTTCTTCAAGCATGTTATTTGATTTTATGAATTAGTTTTGTATCAATTTTATCGTTTGTGATTCATTATTTTTATTACCATATGATTTGAATGCTAGTTTGGTTGTGTCCGGAATCAATTGGATTTTCTTTCATCTCTATAGCTATATTAGGGTTTTCAATACGTAAAAGTTGTTTATCCCTGATTTCTAGTAGCATCTTGTGGTTAATACTTGTAGTGATACATCTTTTTAATCACATATGAATCATAACCTTTGTTAAAACGAATTAGTGCTTTTACACGTTTGTTTGCATTGATTAGTCTTATTTCATAGAACTTATTTCTCTTAGGGAGTTAAATCTAATTGTGCTTTTACACTTTAGGTTGCTTTTTAAGTAAATTTCACAATAGCATCTTTTAATGTTGTTTGTGATAAAATCAGGAAATAAACGGGATACTCTTGCGATCAAGATATCCTAGGACTTTTGATAATTGAGAGATTAAATACCAATTATATTCATAGATGAAAAATACATGCTTGTGAATGATACTACCCCTTGACCAATATCTTCTCCTTATTGATTATTCCTATTATTTACTTTGCTTTATTTAGTTTTATTACTTTGATAAAAACAAAACACACTCTTGGGTTATTTGGTTACTTGGTTACTTAAGAATCTAAAAATTGCATAACAACAATCGCCTCTCTGTGGATACGAACTCTTTCTTATCACGTACTTCATTCATATTTAGTAGAGTGAGAAAGTGAAATTATATTTGTGTCGGCTGACAACTGATCAAATTTTGGCGCCGTTACCGGGGAGGCATTCGGCTTGTTATCTAGTTTTTAGTTTCTTTTTATTATTTTTCTGCTTGCATACTTGTGTTTTGTTTCTTGTCTTGTTTCTCACTTGTTTGCGAGAATTGTTTTTCATGTACCTAATCTCTAGCTTCTAAAGATTGGAATTATCCAAGGTGCGGGATAGCTACTCGAAAAGGCACAATACTCCAACCAAGGCAAGGCACAATGGAAGAACACAACTTGGAAGTAGAACACGAATCTCTTCAGCAAGAAGGAGAAGGAGTAGAACACGAGATTCCTTTTGAAGAAGAAGTTGAAGAAGAAGAAGCAATGGGTGACGCTGCAAATCGTACACTCAAGGACTTGGCTTCGCACAAGTTGGATACACAGCGAGGTTGTATTCAAACCGACTCTACTTTTGATATAAAGCCGGGATTGCTTAGAGAATTACCAAAGTTCCATGGCATGGTGAATGAAGATCCAAACAAACATCTTATGGACTTCCACACCATTGTCACAGCTATGCTTTCAGCGAATATGGAGCCCGATGGTGCTATGTTGAAGGTTTTACGATTCTCTTTGGCAGATAGTGCCAAGGATTGGTTATATTATTTGCCTCCCGGAAGTGTCACAACTTGGAATGGGTTGAAGAAACTCTTCTTAGAGAGATATTTTCCTGCATCTAAGGCTACTCAAATTCGCAAGGAGATTTGCGGGATGAAGCAAAATGTGGGAGAACCGTTATATAATTGTTGGGAACAATACAAGAGGTTGGTGGCAAGCTGTCCTCATCACCAATTTAGTGATGCTATGATCATCCAATACTTCTATGAAGGACTCAAATCAAGTGATAGGAATCTTATTGATGCTGCGGGTGGTGGTGCACTAGTGAGCAAGACGGTGGCACAAGCTATAGAGTTGATTGAGAACATGGCAGCAAACTCCCAACAATTATTGAGTCGTGGTTCGGATGTGCTTCTTAGGTGAGTGAATGAAGTAAGCGAGGTCGAGGAACTTCGTCAACAAATGGGTAACATCACAGCAATGCTATAACAAGTTTCAGCCATAGTGATACCAAGTTTTCATGGGTATGAAGACGTCAATGAGCAAGCTAATGCGGTCTTTCCAAATCAACAAAGACGGTATGATCCTTATTCCAACACTTACAATCCGGGATGGAGAGATCACCCCAACTTTAGTTATGCGAACAAGCAGGGAGCGGTTCAACAACCTACTTTCAACAATTCGGGTGGATTTCAACCTCAACAACAACAATTCCAACCGCGTCAACAATTTCAACAACAACAATCTCAAAATCAGGGGTCAAGTATGGAAGAGTTGATGAAATCTTTTATGCAAAGAACGGAGGGCACGATGAAAGAGTTGCAAACCCAAGTTGGTTCTATGGATCTTGAGTTGAACCAAATGAAGGCACAATATAATGGGAAACTCCCTTCTCAACCTATCAACCCAAAAGGAGATGTGAATACAATTACATTGAGAAGTGGTACACAACTTGTGCCACCCGAAGTTAATTCAGGCAAGGTGGAAACACCAAAGGAACCTGTTTTGGAGGAGAAGAACGAGGATTCTCCCCAAACTTCTGAGGTACCTATTCCTAACTCTAAAAATCCTATTCCTACTTATGTTCCTCCTTTACCTTGTCCTCGCAGATTTGCAAATTCTAAGAAGGAGGCACTAGAAAAGGAGATTTTAGATGTTCTTAAGAAGATTCATGTGAACATACCACTCATTGATGCTATTAAGAAAGTTCCAAAGTATGAAAAAGTGTTGAAGGACTTGTGTACAAATAATCAAAGTCTCAAAGGTAATGAAGTGCTTAGTGTGGGGGAGAATGCTTCGGCAATCTTACAACACAAACTCCCACTGAAATGCAAAGACCCGGGTAGCTTTGATATCCCCGTAAAAATTGGTAACACTACATTTGACAAAGCTATGTTGGATTTAGGTGCATCCGTTAATGTTATGCCTGCATCTATGTATAATTCACTTGATTTAGGTCCTCTCAAAAAGGCTGAAATTGTGTTGCAATTAGCCGATCGCTCTAATGTCTACCCAATGGGTATTGTTGAGGATGTTCTTGTGCAGGTTAATCAACTAGTATTTCCAGCAGATTTTTGTGTCTTAGAGATGGATGAAGGTTCACCGGACTCGTCTCTTCCATTGCTACTTGGGCGTCCCTTCATGAAAACGGCGAAGACCATTATTAATGTGGATAAGGGAACGCTAACTATGAAGTTTGATGGAGAAGTAATACGTTTCAACATTTTCGAGACGATGAGATATCCTAGTGATGTTCACTCTTGCTTTTCCGTTGATGTTATGGATACATTGGCACAACAAATGTTTGAATTGAATGGTGATGATGCTTTGGAAACCGTTCTAACTACATCCATTAATAATGGTGTAAAGTGTGGTAATGAGGTCAAAGAAGCCCTTGGTGATCTCAACTCACTTCAAGGATGCCCGGAAACTCATAATATCTCTTTTATTTCTTTACCATGCAATGATGAAAAACTTTTACCCTCTATTGTTAAATCTCCAAAATTAGAATTGAAACCTCTTCCTAGTCACTTAAAGTACTTGTACTTGGGTGAAAATGAAGAGTTACCTGTGATTGTTTCTAACGAGCTTAGTGAATTACATGAGCAAAAACTTCTAAGTGTGCTAAGGAAGCACAAGACGGCCATAGGATGGACAATCGCCGATATCAAGGGCATAAGCCCTGCCATTTGTATGCACAAAATACGTTTGGAGGACGATGCAAAGCCTAAGAGGGAAGCGCAACGTCGTTTGAACCCCCCAATGATGGAAGTTGTGAAAAAGTAGATACTCAAGCTTTTGGAAGTGGGTGTTATCTACCCCATATCCGATAGTAAGTGGGTAAGCCCGGTACAAGTTATACCAAAGAAATTAGGAGTGACCGTGGTGGAGAATGATGAGAATGAACTTGTCCCAACTCGTGTGCAAACCGGTTGGAGGGTTTGCATTGATTATAGGAAATTGAATGCCACTACTAGAAAAGATCACTTTCCATTGCCTTTTATTGATCAAATGCTTGAACGTTTATCTAGACACTCTTATTATTGCTTTCTTGATGGATATTCAGGTTATAATCAGATTGTGATAGCGCCGGAGGATCAAGAGAAAACCACTTTCACTTGTCCTTTTGGTACTTTTGCTTATAGAAGGATGCCTTTTGGCTTGTGCAATGCTCCAGCTACTTTTCAAAGGTGTATGGTAAGTATATATTCAGAATATGTTGAGAACATAATCGAAGTGTTCATGGATGACTTTAGTGTCTTTGGTGATTCATTTGACCTTTGTTTGAACAATTTGTCACTAATCCTTGAATGATGTGTTGAAACAAATATTGTGCTAAATTGGGAGAAGTGCCATTTCATGGTAACTCATGGCATAGTTTTAGGCCATATAGTATCTTCTAAAGGCTTGGAAGTTGATAAATCTAAGATAGGCCTTAATCGTGCTCTAACCCCTCCCACTACGGTGAGGGAGATACGCTATTTTCTTGGTCATGCATGTTTTTATCGTAGATTCATCAAGGATTTTTCCAAGATAGCATCACCACTTTGTACCTTATTGCAAAAAGATATGGTTTTTAACTTTGATGAAAAGTGTGTGGAGGCATTCAATCGTTTGAAAGAACTTTTGATTTCAGCCCCTATCATTAAACCACCGGATTGGAGCAAGCCTTTTGAGCTCATGTTTGATGCAAGTGACTATGCGGTTGGTGCGGTGCTTGGGAAGCGTGTGGGAAGATACCTCATGCTATTTATTATGCTTCTAGAACGTTAAATGAAGCCCAACAAAACTACACTACCACTGAAAAAGAGTTATTAGCTATTGTTTTTGCTTTGGAAAAGTTTCGCTCTTATATAATTGGTACAAAAGTTGTTGTCTTTTCAGATCATGCAGCACTTAGGTACTTGCTTACAAAGAAATAGGCGAAACCGAGGCTCATACAATGGATTTTACTCTTGCAAGAATTTGATATTGAAATCAAAGAAAAGAAAGGAATTGAGAACACTGTTGCGGATCATTTGATCCGTCTTGCTGTAGACAAGGAAGTTATCCCATTGCGTGAAAGTTTCCCGGATGAGCAACTATTCTCAATTACATTTGGAGAACCATGGTATGCGGATATTGTGAATTACTTGATGTCTAAACAAATCCCAAAAAACTTGTCTCGTGCTGATAGGGACAAACTTAAGAGGTTAGGGAACCAATATATATGGGATGATCCATACTTATGGAAACATGGCAGCGACCAAGTCATACGAAGGTGCGTTCCCGAATCTGAATTTAACTCTATCTTGTATTTTTGTCACTCCTATGCTTGCGGAGGACATTTTGGGAGTAAAAGAACAGCTCACAAGGTACTTGAAAGCGGTTTTTATTGGACAACTTTGTTTAAGGATACACATATATTTTGCATAACTTGTGATAGGTTCCAAAGAACAAGCAATCTAGGTGCTCGAAATCAAATGCCACAAACTTTTATTCAATTTATTGAATTTTTTGATGTATGGGGTATTGATTTTATGGGTCCTTTTGTCAACTCCCATGGGAATTTTTATATCTTACTTGTTGTTGATTATGTCTCGAAATGGGTGGAAGCTAAGGCCACCCCAACTAATGATTCTAAAGTGGTTTTAGATTTTGTGCAAGCTCACATTTTTGCAAGGTTTGGAATTCCAAGAGCCATAATTAGCGATGGGGGTTCTCACTTCAAAAACAAGTTCTTACAAGGATTGTTGAAGAAGTACAATGTGTCATACAAGATTGCAACACCTTATCATCCCCAAACCAATGGACAAGCCGAGGTGTCGAACCGAGAGGTGAAATCCATACTAGAAAAGACGGTGAATCCAACAAGGAAAGATTGGAGCATGTGACTTAATGATGCTTTGTGGGCTTATAGAACCACATACAAAACACCTATTGGGATGTCTCCTTTTAGGATTGTGTACGGTAAACCTTGTCACTTACCCGTTGAGATTGAACATAAAGCGTTTTGGGCTATTAAGAAATGCAATATGGAGCTAGATGGTGCTGGAAAACAAAGGAAGTTGCAACTCCAAGAGCTAGAAGAGTTACGCAACGATGCATTTGAAAGCTCGCGCATCTACAAGGAGAAAACTAAGGCATTTCATGATTCTATGATTTCTAGAAAACAATTTTTTGTTGGGCAGAAAGTGCTTTTGTTTAATTCTCGCTTGCAATTATTTCCGGGTAAACTAAGGTCACGTTGGATCGGACCTTTTGTTGTTACTAATGTGTTTTCTCATGATGCAGTAGAAATTCGTAGCATAGCTACAGGAAAGTAGTTTAAAGTGAATGGACACCGGTTGAAACCATATTATGAGAACTTTACTTCCGAAGTTGTGGAAGGTGTGAACTTTGTGGAGGCATTCTCGCTGGAGGAGTCTTAGCAAACAAGGAGAAAGTCGGGCTGATGACTTTAAACCAAGTGCTAAGTGGGGGGAAACCCACCGGTTTTGTATCTTTACCCTTATCTTTTTATTCTTTATGCATTTTATCGTTATTTTCTTGTTTTTGCATATCATTTGCGGAATTTCCCACCTTGAACTTTCTTTGGACGATTCAATTTTACATTGAGGACAATGTAAAGTTGAAGTGTGGGGGAGCATTTATATGTTTGTATAGTTTGTTTTATGCCTTTAGTAAAAAAAAAAAAAAAATCAGAAAAATAGAAAAATAGAAAAACCAAGAAAAAAAAAATTGTGCTTTTTGAACTCCGAAATCTAGAAACTTGTGCCTTTAGGATGACACCATTAGTGGATGGAACCATTTTGATTGCAGGAGTTGAGGAACCGATTAACTAAAAGGGACGAACATAGCTCAGAAATCACAATTAACATGATAGTTGTTACCATATCTCGGAATATCACCATATCACATTCTATTTTTATTTTTCCATATTTATCTATTGTTCTCTAAGTGCTTTGGTGGGTCACTAAACATCGACATGTTATTACTGCTAGGATGAAATAGAGTGATTGAGTTACTAGAAAAAGAAAAAATGAAAAAAAAAATGAAAAAAAAAGAAGAAAAGAAAAAGAGACCAACCAATTAGACCAAACGAAATAAGAATGACACTTGGGAATAGCAGTATGTGTGAAACGTAGTCCCTGTCTCCATCGCCTAAACAAGCGTGGAATGCAGGATTCAAGGCAACTATCACGTACTTGCTGACAAGAAGCATGCGCTTGGATCCAAAAGATTTAATCATGTTGTCTAAAAAAGAAAAAAAAAAGTGTGAAAAATAAAAAAAAGAAAAGAAAAGTATTATATTGGTTGAATAAAGTCACTTCTGGTTCCCTTGTATATGCCAGTGAGTTGATGTAGAATTCAAACCAGTAGCTCAATCCAATAGGTTGCATAGGTTCATCTTGGCAGTGACCTTCAGACATATATGGGAAACATAGATCACTTGTGAACATTCGCCAACATCTACATCTATATTCATCTTCTTTATCTTTTCATTGTGATTGTGGTTTGTTAGTTTCCGAGTATTGTGGCTTGTTCGACTATCTAATTAGAGTTTATTTACTAATATATGAATTGAATTTGCACAAGGTACCTCCTCCTGTAGTCACTTCGGATTCATTCATTGATTTGTCACAAATAGACGGAGTTGGAAATATAGGTTTTGTAGGCAGACCTCTTGTAAACCTTCACGAGACTATAACTCATCCACTAGGGACACCTAGGGGTTAAAAGGCTTGTTATTTATGCTTAATGTGATCGTAGCCTCGACGAGACGGAGTTGTATGTATCTTTTATAAATATTTTGTTTGATTTGCTCGAGGACTAGCAAAGTCTAAGTGTGGGGGAATCTGATAGGTGTCTAAAACACATTATTATTTATCTATTGTTTATGCTTTCTCTGTTAGTTTTCTTGTAAATCATGTATCTTATGCTTTGTTTTTGAGTATTTAGGTGCTTTGGAGTCATTTGGAACAAAAGGAGAATAAACAGTGCAAAAGTCTCATCTTATGTGCAACTGCTGTGGAGACTAACTATCTCTCATTATTTGCTTTTATTTCTTCATCTCTGTCTGAAAAGTATGTCGGCTTTAGTGATGCAAATTTTCTGTCTGAAAAGCACGACAACTTTAGTGATAACTCTCACTGAAGAATAGAAGTGAATATGAGAAGTAAAAGGCGGCGGCTTCTGGTGGAAGAACTCGAACAAGTAGAGCATAATCGTCGTTTCACATACAAGCGCTATCGGGAGCACAATGTAGGATACGAGACAATCTACATTACCAATGCAAATTCAGAAATAGGGGCATCACAGCTCGGCGGCCTTTATCCATTAATCTGCTAGGTGTCTATAACAATTCCTATCATTATCCAACCCTGAAAACAAGAGAGAAATGTTTTCTCATTACATTCAACCTATATTTCAGAGCTGAGAAAGAAAAAAATGGCTGCCGCTACTTTTGGAAATTGAGAGAGGGTTTGGTTCTGCGTGATCAATCAAATTCAACTACCAGGATTAGATGGAGAATATTGAGAAGCTACAGAATTTGTGACAAATTAAAGAGGGGTTTGATATTTTCTGCTTAGAGTGAAGGAGATCTGAAGTTGATTTAGGGTTTTACTAAAATCTGGTGATTGATATGAGATTAAAATGGGCTTGATGTTTGATTTATTAAGAAATACAATCTGGGTTTATATTAATTCTGTCAAATTGAAGGAGGAGATGGATTTCTGTTGCTGCCAAAGAAGTTAGGGTTTTGTTGTGTTTGAATTATCTATCAAGAACTGAGTTGAAAATGAAAGAGAAGGGTGAATGGATCTGTGAATTAACGGGATAGAGAAGATGAAGGTTATCTGCTTCTGCCATTGTTATCGAAGTGAAGAATCAATGGAGATTGAAACAGAGTTGTCGCTATTGTTATTGATTGAGCAAATGGGTTTATGAATCTGAGGTGAATTCTCTAGATGAATGCTAGGTTCGCAATCAATTGGAAAGATGGGTTTTGAGTAAAAAGAGAAGAAATTGAATCTGTGAAGAACTGGTGAAGCTGTTGTTTAGCTGGAACTGTTGTGTGCAGTGGTGAGGTTTTCTGGGTTTGATTCATTGTCGAGAAGGAGATGGAATGAGGTAATTGATGTTGCATAGAAATGGGTCTGAATTATTTGGGTTTGAAGCTACATCTGCTGGTTGTGAAGGTATGAAATTCATGGAGCTACAGCTGGGAATGATGCAGCTGGAATTCTGGCATATGTAGCTTTGCTGAGATGAAAAATGAAGTGTAGGTGGCTATAAGGCTGTGGGTTGAGATGAAATTGGAGTGATTAGATGCACTGCAGGTTTACAGGGCAAGGAGTGGCGCAGATGCTATGGGTGTTGATTGCTTCCAGGGTATGGGATAAGAGAGTGCAGTGGTTGCAAGATGCTCTCATTGCAGGTGACAGAAGAATGGGTTTGCTGGAACTGGTTCAATGAGGTGCTTGCAGGATGGTTAGATGTATGTTTAGGTGCAGGTATTGGTGCTCTGTGAGGTGGTTTGCAAGAGAAGCAGTCTGTGGTGGTGATGTTACTAGGTGATTATGAGCTGGAAGAGCATGTGCATTGAGATAATGGAGATGTGGTTTTGGCCTGAGCTTGTATAGGATGCAGCTGCTGTATGGAACTGAATTGTGATGCACTGAAGTGGAAATAATAGAGCTTACAGCTCAGGTGGTGTTGAGAGTTGGTGCACTGATGCTGTTGAGGGTTCTGTTGGTTGATGGTGGTCATGGAAGTTCAGAGAAAGAGGAGCTAGTGATGGTTTCAGGGTGGACAAGAACAAGGGAACTGAAGGTTCAGCTGGAGCTGTAATGTGTACTAATTGGTGAATGCCTGAGAATGTACTATTTTAGTGAAATTGCAGTTGTGATTGAGGTATTGCAGTTACATATTATGCAAGTAATGGAAGCTGCAGAGGGTTCTGGTATTGAGATTGGAGTAGCTAGTAATTGTGTATGCTGCTGGTTCAGGTGAAAATGTAGTAGGTGTTCTCAGGAAGAGATGGTAATGAAGCTAGTACTGATGCTGTTGCAGCTCAGTTGGCACTGGTATTGCAGGGAAGGCATGGCCATCTTGGTCGTGAACTATTCTGGCGTGCAAGTGGCTTGGTCAGAACTAGTCAGCAGATTTAGCCAGCTGACTTGGTTCTGATTCGCTCTAACTCAGCTCCTCTGACCAAGTTGACTAACAGAAGATCGTTAAGTCAACAATTATCTCTAACGGTGGACTGACGGAATATTACGTCGAATATACCAGTGACGGCGAAGAATTCAGATGATCGGCGACGACTTTCCGGTGCCGGATTCCTGCCAATAACCCAGTTTTCCGGCGAGCATTTTTGGGACAGATTTTATACACGGGTTTCTCTCACTCGTGGGCCGGGTGAATTTCTAATTAATGGACTTTGAAGACTTGGACCTAATTTTGGAAGGAAGAAAAGCTACAAAAAGAAAAAGTTCTACTAACTTTTGGATATCACGTTTTATTCTATTCTTGGAGCTTTTGCAAAGAACTACTTCTAGGGTTTGCTTTCTTTTATGTTTCATCTATTTTCTTTGAATTTTATGATGATGAACTCCATGAATATGAGTAGATAAATACAACTATTGGTTATGGGATAAAAGTTGATTTCTTCAAGCATGTTATTTGATTCTATGAATTAGTTTTGTCTCAATTTTATCGTTTGTGATTCATTATTTTTATTACCATATGATTTGAATGCTAGTTTGGTTGAGTCCGGAATCAATTGGATTTGTTTTTATCTCTATATCTATATTAGGGTTTTAAATACGTAAAAGTTGTTTATCCCTGATTTCTAGTAGCATCTTGTGGTTAATACTTGTAGTGATACATATTTTTAATCACATATGAATCATAACCTTTGTTAAAACGAATTAGTGCTTTTACACGTTTGTTTGCATTGATTAGTCTTATTTTATAGAATGTATTGCTCTTAGGGAGTGAAATCTAATTGTGCTTTTACACTTTAGGTTGCTTTTTAAGTAGATTTCACAATAGCATCTTTTAATGTTGTTTGTGATAAAATCAGGAAATAAACGGGATACTCTTGCGATCAAGATATCCTAGGACTTTTGATAATTGAGAGATTAAATACCAATTCTAATCATAGATGAAAAATACATGCTTGTGAATGATACCACCCCTTGACCAATATCTTCTCCTTATTGATTATTCCTATTATTTACTTTGCTTTATTTAGTTTTATTACTTTGATAAAAACAAAACACACTCTTGGGTTATATGGTTACTTGGTTACTTAAGAATCTAAAAATTGTATAACAACAATCGCCTCTCTGTGGATACGAACTCTTTCTTATCACGTACTTCATTCATATTTAGTAGAGTGAGAAAGTGAAATTATATTTGTGTCGGCTGACAACCGATAAATCGGCCATACAAGACTAGCTCCTCCCATCCAGATTTTCCAACAACCAGTTATTTTCGCAGCCTCTTGTCATTTATGCCTATATGACTTATAGTTACAAGACTGCACCCTAAGTGGGGTTTTCTTCGGGCTGAGTGCATCATAGCCAAGACTTGCCAAGGATATCCAGGGTAGTTTCGTATACCCCGGGCACCCCTGACTCAACCGTGTACCTCGGCGCCTTGGTCATACTCTACAATCCTTAGAAGAGGTTCTTAGTCGTCTAACCAGGGTATAACCTTATATAGTTAGAAATCCAAGATCCCTCTCCTGGATAGGTTTTATTTAACCCCAACATCTTCATGACTCAGATTCCAGCAGCGGTATAACCTTATCCCTGAGTCATGTAAAGACATACCCCCTTATATGACGCACTATTAGGTCTTACATTTGCCTCTTGTGAAATTGTATCCGCGAACTAAGGTGCACGCCATAAAGGTTCGTCCCATTCTATTAATCTCTGCGAAATTTTATTCGCGCTTCTCGCGAGTATTGTAACTCTGATAAAATTTAATTTCTTTGATCTTCTTGTAAAATTTTGCAATTCTTTCATACAAAGTACTTTTTTCAATTGTTTTTTCTTCAAACAAATTCTGCATAAGCTTCTTTAAATTTCATCATTTTACCTTTCTCGCTGCTCTATTGAATCAATCATCAATCTTTCACATATCTGTCATTGTTTGATATTGTACTTCCAATTGCTCTTCTTCTCAGCTCTTTCCTCGCAAGATTTTATATCAATCTCATAACATTTCTTGCTTTCTCCCCAATCTCCCTTAATAACTCCAACATCATTAGGATGAGGAAATTTAACACACTGGTGGAAAGTAGATGCTACACCTAATATCCCATGTAGCCAAGGTCGACCAATCAGGGCATTGTAAGGTGATTCAATATCAACAACACAGAACAAGATCTTGGAAGTTATCCCCTTTAATGGAATCCGCATTTCAATTTCCCCTTTGGTTTTTTGGCAGTACCATTAAAACCATAGATTTTATATGTTGATGGTATTAGATCTTCGTCTCTTCCACCCATGGTCTTGTAGGTATGATAAAATAATATGTCAACTGAGCTTCCTGTATCTATTAGAAATCTATTAATGGCCCAAGAATCTTCATTGTCGTTATCATTTTCTTCATCTTCTTCTTCTACTTTCTTGGGGTTTATCTCTAACCTTACTACCAATGTGTTATCATGCTGCTCTCCTGGCTCTGGTACTTCTTGTGCAGTAAAAGATATAGTTTGTTTTTTCCATTCTTCTAATGGCGAGGCTCTCGCAATATTCATTATCTCTTTTCTATCTGTGTCTCTCGCGAAGACTCTGCTTAGAACATTATCATGGAAATCCTCAACTGTTCTGGATGAATGTACGATGGAATTGCAAAACATATTCTTTGCTTTATCCCCAACTTCTATTACGAATGATTCTGCTCCTTTTATAGTATTTACCCTGCGAATTTCTGGTGCTTGAGGCAATCGCTGTGATTGTGGATGTCCTACTAAAAAGTGGTTTAGCTTTCCTTGGTCGATCATCCTTAAAATTATTCTCTTACATTCCTGCAATCATTTACTGTGTGACCATGAAAGTGATGGTAAGGACAAAATTCTTGACTACGATTATTAGGATGTGGTTCTTTTCCCATATTCCATGGTGATGGTATATTTTCCATCAAAATGATAGCTTCCCAGATTTTTTCTATACTAACATTTAAAGGTGGCATCTTAATTTCTTCCCATATTATCTTCTGGTTACCTTGTCTTTTGAAATTGTTTTGCATCTGTCCACCATAAGTTTCTTGCGGCTGATCAAGCCTTTGAATCTTATTATTCCCACCGCGATTGTAATAATTCTTCTCCCTTTCATATTCTTCTTGATCTCGACTGCCCATAGCTACCAACTTCTGCTGGTTATCAACTTCCACTTTCTCTTGTTGTGTTTGCGAGCTGCTCGCTACATTGTTAATCATTTTAGGAAGTAAACTCCCATTTTCTGCTACTGAATTGGTATTTGGGATTGGATATGATTCCATCTCATTTTGTTTCTCCTCCAAAGCAATGTATTTTTCTTGTAGTTCTCATAGTTCAGTCATAGTGATTGTATTCTTGACTCTGAAAATTTGTATGTACAGTAGATTGGTCGCGAACATTGCATTGATAAAAGACAAGATAAGATATCTCTCGTCTACTCTTCCTGCCATCTCACTACACATTGTCTTCCATCTTATGGTTAAATGTTTCAGACTCTCGCCAACCCTCTGTTTTAACCCAAACACATCTTCAATACCTGGCCGCGATGAATTATTGCTTATATATGCTCCCAGAAATGTAGCTTGTAAATGATCAAAAGAAGTTATAGTATTTTTTTGGAAATCCCTCAAACCATTTTAGCGCCTCGCCAGTTAAGCTAGATGCAAAATACTTGCATAATACAACATCATGATTCTCCCATTGCAGCATACACCTAACATAAGCCTTAACATGTTGTACATCACAGGTAGTTCCATCAAAAATGCTGGTTAATGCTGGTAAGTTTCACTTTGGAGGTATTCCTCTTAATTGTACTTCTTGAGTAAATGGAGTTCTCGCAGCTTCTTCAATAGCTTTATCAAGTTTCCTTCTTCCTTCTTATTTTCTGTTATTTATTATTCCCCTCATCTCTGCTAACTCTCTTAAAATTTGCTCATTCGCAGCTGAATTTGGTTCCATCGGTCTTTTCAATGTTGCTTCCTTTCTCCTGCGTTCATGTACTTCTTGTCTTGCGAGATTTTGTGTATATTCATCTACATCCATATTCCTTCTTCTGCGATCTTATGCTTCACCTTCTTCTTGCCATCGCAGCTGATTATACTGTCTATTTTCTTCTCTGCGAATTTCTTTATTTCTCATCATTTCTCTTCGCTGTATTTCTCATCATTTCTTCCTGAATATTATTATTATGGCGATTTTGCGTCCGTCTCCTTTCTCAATTTTCATGGTTATTTTGTCGTAATGCCTCTT
Organism: Papaver bracteatum; assembly: GCA_023529315.1. Classification (NCBI taxonomy): domain Eukaryota; kingdom Viridiplantae; phylum Streptophyta; class Magnoliopsida; order Ranunculales; family Papaveraceae; genus Papaver; species Papaver bracteatum. The sequence continues at coordinate 4,570,084 of JAJJWX010000603.1, forward strand.
GAAATTCTTGTTCTTCTACTTTTGCCCTTAATCTTTCTCTCTCGCAAGCTAGTCGTGCTTGTTCAGCATAATGTCTCTCGATTTCTTCCTCAATTATTCTTCGATTTCTCTGGATCTATCGCCCATGTAATATCCTCCTACCTTCTTATGGATTATCTTCATCATTTTGGTTGTCTCTTCCCTCTTTATTTCTGTTGTTAAGTCTATTATCCAAATTTTCGCCACGCGGATCATAGCGATCTTCTATTACCTCTTCTTCTCTATGAAGTTGCTCTTCATTTAGATTTTGCATTTCCTCTTGGATATTTCCTCTAGCATTTCTTATTGGAGAGTTTTGCATTAATTCTTCTCTTAATGATCTTGTATTCGATCTAACAGTACTTCTTGATCTTCTATTTTGTAATCTCAAATTCTCCATTCTCAACTCGTGATTTTGTCTTGTTAAATTTGCACGCTCTTCCGCCTCTAATCTTCATGAATTAATCCTTCAACCACTCCTTGATTTCTTTCTTCTCTTGTTCCGTCTATTAATTGTTGATCTTCTACATATTCCATTGAATCCGATCTCCAAGTATGCACACTCACTCTATCATAATCCACATTTCTATTTTGTATCGATGTTTGTTGATTCGGTTGTGGAATTTGATCTTATCCTTCAATCCTTTTTCTATTTCTTCTTGTTCTTATCCTTGAAGATTCTCCTAATTCATTCGTTTCTTCTCCTGCAAGTCTTTTACTCCTCCTTACAGTTGTTGGTGGTTCTAATGTATTTCTTTTTCTTCTAGCCATTTCTTCAACTCTAACAATTTCTTCAAATCTTCAAATTGTAATTAGAGATTTCTTAACTTGATTCTCCCTATTTTGGGCGCCAAAATGTAGTTGCAGGATTTCCCACACTACACCCTTGTTAAGATTTTGCTATAATCAACTCATAATTGAAGATTAAAAACGACACTTTATTATTTTGTTCTCAGAATTGTTTACAGAAATGGAAGAATTCAAGATTACAACTATTCTCTTGAAGTTTCTCTCTCCTCAAGACTTTCTTTACTCTCAAAAAATACATCATCCTTTTCTGGACACATTGGGTCTATATTTATAGCGTAGTTACATAGTGGATGACATCTAAGTTTTCCTCTTATTTCGGGTTGATTCTGCGATTGTACCGCGATAGTTACAATGTTAAATCTCGCAAGTTTTGTAACCATCGCAGAAAAAACATGCTTTTCTCAAGTTTTCTTCAATCGTCAGTTATTACGTCACTCTTTTGAAGGCTTTTGTGACAATCGTGAAGTGTAGTCGAAGATCTTGCGGTGATGCTCGCCGGGAAGTGTTGTTAATCTCGCAGAGAATAGATGTAGGGATATTCTGGTCCTACAGATACAACTCTTGGATATATTTCCATTGATTGAGTCTGACTGTCTAGTTGATTCTCTTGGAATTATATTGGAGTTTTTCCATACAGATTTCCTAAATGAAATATTGGGTGAGGTTGATAGACCCCCCCCCCCCCACCCACCCGCTTTTTCACACTGACATAGGAGTCGGTACGGTTCATCGCCCGTCTGGTACGGGAGGTAATCTATCCGTCCATGAATCCCCTGTCAGTGGGTTTTCTTTTGTTGAGGCTATAAAAACACATGTGCACACACCAACTACATCGTCAGACACCAATATTTAGGAAAACAAGTAGAGTAGTATTGTGAACCTTCTGGGAGTTATCATCCGAAACACCACAAAACTTAGCCTTGTATCTTTGACCAGTATTTGAATGTAGGTATATTTTTCTAAAAGAAATATGAGCTTACCCATTATAGTCAACACTGCATTTGCACGTGCACAAAAGAATGTCAAACTGGTATTATAATAGCCAATACAAAAAATATCCAACTGATTTTCAAAATAGACTTTACTACTTTGACCATAGTATGCATAGTGGTTGGGAACACCAACCTTTTGAGGATTATGGATCATACCATGGTGAGCCCAATTATTATCCTCAAACGCACATGCCATACGAGTAATATTATAGTACTAGTACCCTATCTTTGGAGGATTCAATTAAACAGCTGCAACCTAGTACTGACTCTCAAGGAGTTGATTGAGATGACAAATAGGTTTGTGTTAGAAACAAATGAAAGAACAACAACAATGAGTAAACCTTATTTAGGAGATACATTTTAGCAGTTAACTTAGATGCAACCTATAACTTCTTATGAACCAATACTTTCTTTAGAAGAGTCGCTTAAGCGGTTAACTGAATCGGCACATAGGTTTGAGTTACGGGCGAAGGAGACAATTTCTCAAAATAATCTTAATTTCCAATATAGTTTTTCCAATAGTGCCCTTAAAAATGAGGATGGTTATTTGCATGACGAGGTTAGAACTGGTAACACTAGTTTAAATGAGGTTTGACCATTTTCATATTATTATAATGATGATTATGATGAGGATAGTGCTAATGAAGAATTTGAAATATGCAGGCATAGTGATCATGAATTTTTTACTCCAATTGAGCTTTATAATGATATTTCTAGTTCAAATCCAAATAATTTTAATGATTATTCACTTATTCAAAAGGATGAGGATTTTACTAGAGATACCCCTGTTTTAGACGATGTAGTATTTCCTTTTTACGAAACTGATGATGGTTTAGAGGAACAGGTTTATCTTGAGAATACTGTTTCAGAGTCGTACAATTTAGAAAAAATAGTCTTATACAAAGAAGATGAACTAGTGCAGCTTGTAAATATGAGTGAGGATGCGTCACCTGTGTATAACCTACAAGAAATAATTGACCGTTTTCAAGATTCTGTTGATCAAGAAATTAGGGAAACTATAGATAGTCTATCTAGAGACACCCAAAACTCTAAGTTCGGGGGTGATTATCATTGTCCATGTGCTTCACCATTGACTATTATAAAGATTCCTCACTTGGGACTTGATATATGTGCCTCAACCATTGTACCAGATTACCTTCATACTAGCTTTCCCAAACCTAATGATGTCGAGGAAGAATTCCAGTTGTTTGAACCCATCCTCTGGTTAATGTGGTTTACCCATGAAATGATACCCAAATTGACTTTGTTTTACCACCAAATATTGATGTTCCAAATGTGGGAACGTATGAGTTTTAAATGTTCCAGCTATTTAAGTTTTAAGACTAAGCCTAAGTACTTTAGGATATTAGATGCAATACATTTGCTTAAAAATGACCACTTGTTAGAGCATAGCTCGGTTGAACCCACCAAGCTTTGGTATGTCAAGTTTGGTTGTCATATTTTAGTAAACCAAAACTCATTTAAGAGTCGTTTGATTTAAATATACTAGAGTCAACTTCGTATAAGTTAGCTTGAAAGTATTAGGATGAGATATTACAAGTATTACGAAGACTTGAAGAAGTGAAGAATCACAGAGATACAACCACAACATCATCCTTCCACTTGAGGTTAGTGATATTTGACTTGAACTGTTTCATTCCATAGCGTATCTTTCAATTCATGCATATTGAAAACATAAAACTGCGAAGCATGAATACTCTAGATAGACATAGTATTAAGGAATACAATATCAAGTTTCTTGCTTAACCATTAAACTTTGTATATAATACATCGACATAATCGTATGAATGTTATTGTGATTATGTATGGGTATGAGGTAAGGATTTCATCCTAGGAAACAATGTTTACATGTGTTCTACTGAAGTAAGTTCATGACATGTATTGTGAACCGAAAAAGAAATCGCCAGGCGTTATTGGGATTGTTCTTCATTGCAAATCTTATGAATGACCAGTATGTTTGATTAATATAACCGCTCATGACTTGTTTGTGTTCTTGGTAAAACAATTCACATGAGGCCTGACTTATGTATTGGTAAGACTTTTATTAGTGAAATCGATCTTAAGTAATCACCTGGGGTATGATCGGGTTTGTGAGTGTCTGACCAAATTTGGGAAAGGTCACCGATACTATGAAGAGGTGCAGTACATCATAAGGGGGAACCAGTCCTTGTACGAGGTGCAGCAAGGTTTATAGAAGAAAGGGGAATCGATCCTATGAACATGTGCAACACGTTTTTAGGCAAGGGGGGACCGATCCAATGGACATGTGCAGTGCATACAAGTTAGATACCAAATATATGTGGGGAACCGATTCTAGTACCTAGTCAGTTGAGTTATGGTAAGCTAGTGTGACTATGCATAGTACTCACATGGAGGTAGAACCGAAACTTGTTTTGGTACAACCGTTGCACCCATGGTTTGTGATTGAGTGTTACTTGATCAATCACATAGTTCTTGAAAGTCAGATGAACTAATTCTAAACTTGTTTGGAAGTGTGGTAAATCGGTTTCGAGTGAGTAAGTATGAAAAAGGACTTGCAAAAGAAAGATGTCGACACACTTTGAACACACGCATTATTGTGTATTCTGTTATTGTTCAAAGATATTCCTTAACATCTAAGAAGGAAGTAAATCCCAAGATCGAATTTAAATAAGTTAATAATCTCTTAATTAAGTATTTTAATTATATATGGAAAATAAGAATTAGTAATGTGCATTTGCTAGTAAAATATTTTCCAAGGAGATTTCGATCATTATATTTGGACAGTGCATTCACAGGAATTATGAAAACCGAATTTGGGTAAATATGGAGAAATATCTTGAGAATATTTTCGGTTTTGGAAATTCCTTGGTGTCCAAACTTCCTTGTCTATAAATACTTTGAGTTTTCATTTCTAGCAAACTAATCCTTCGTGACAGTAAACTTCCTATGTTGTACTGTTACTGGTGAAGCCACCTATCAGAGTGGAGAGTAATCTAATTAGGTGAAATATCTTACGGCCGCTCAATTTAAAGTCTTCTTTGGGATTGAGAAGCTCTAGCGCGACCCGTTGGTGGGAAACTAGATATTTCGGTTTATCTTTAGTTTTCATATTGATTTGATTGACTAACGGTGGTTGAAATTTGATTGCACCTAGTTTGTTTATGCTTGAGAATCTTTTCTTCTGATATAAGATTCACTCAAACTAGTTCAAGGTTTCGACAGGGATCTTTAGACTGTTGTTAGATCTAAAGACGATCTTGTGATAATCCATTGTTAACAGACTCTGTTCCATGTGTGATTGATCACAAGAGATTCAAGTAGTTGTGTACAGGTGTTTATTAAATATCTAAGAATATTTGAAGACAAAGAAGAGATAGAATATTTTTGACTTGGTTTTATGATCTTTGGTGTGCATAATACTAGTTTTGGTAAAATAAGATCCAATTAATAATCAGTTTGTGGTAGATTGGATTGATTAATTGAGAATATCGTCATCAACACAATTCTTTGGATTAAGAGTGTTGATTTGATTAATCTTAACGATTACCTTTTGGTGATTGAACATAAGATAGATCTTGGAACCTGGCAAAGGAGTTTATGTTAAGATAAATAGAAGAGCCTTTGTGCAACTCATATCACTTGGTTGAAGAGAGTTGATACCAAATAGATTTCTTGTTCCTTTACTATTTGGAATACGAACCAAAGGAATTGGTCCAAGTACGTGAATTGTTTACAGGTTGGGGGCGTGGGAATACAGACGGAACTAGGTGAACTATAGGTTTAGTTGCTTGGTCTCAACTATATGAAGTTGGTTTATTTTGTATAGCGGCTTAATCCTGAGAGTATTTAATTCTGGACAAGGTCCCAAGGTTTTTCTGCATTTGCGGTTTCCTCGTTAACAAAATCTTGTTGTGTCATTTACTTTATATTTCTGCATTATAATTGTTTTATTATAATTAAAGTAAATTGCACAAACGTTGATTCCTATTTACTTGATACGTGAATCCTATTGTGTTTGGTTAAGTCTGAACCTTTGTATTAAGTAAACATACTTTGTTGTTGTATTGTCTCGATCTCTTATCCAAAGACGATCACACGAAGTGTGAACCGATTAGTTGCATTGTCTCGACTCAGTCTATAGACAATCACTTTCGAAGAAAGGACTTATATGAATGAAAAGTTTTAGCTTGAGGTATATTTGGGTACCATTTCCTTTTCACCACTACTCTCATTGTGGTCGACCATGTGAATCAAATATGATTGACTTTGAGGATCCGCAATTATTCAGGTTATTATTATGTGCTTCTAAGTTTTTAGTTGAGTTTTACTAGACTCTAGAACTTAAACATTCGGATCTTACGCATGAGGAAGTGCATTCCATGAAAATATTTAATCTAGACCTAATTATAGAACCTGAACCACATCTAGATGTAGTGTATTAAACAAGAAACTAGACAAGGGTGTGATTTATTTGTTCATTTTCTTGGCATGTTGCGCAGGGTTGGCCCTGATGTTTTGCTGACACAAAGCTTAGTTTGCCCCATGTTTAGCGAGACTCCATGAACCAGCCAGTACTATTAGAAATTAAAAGTGTCATTCCTAAAAAGGTATAGGATTAATTTGTGCATATCCAACCTTCCATATTTTGCTAAATAGATCAAGCATGTTGATTCAAGAGAAATAATAACAAGAACAAGACTATCCATTAGCTATTCAAAGTTGATTCTTCTCATATTATTAAATGCAAAATCATTGATTACAGTTTGAGATTAATTTGTATAACCATAAATCCTTCGGTTGCGAACATACAATCTAGTTAGTATGTCATGTAAATCAAAAAACACGATCGCATAGTAAACTATAAGTGATAAAACATCGATAAACAAACAAAATCAGTAAGCAACAAATAATAAATTTCAAAATTTTGATAAAATTTTGGATTCAAATCAGCTTTTCAACAGACTCAAAATCAATAAATGGCAAACTAAAATTTTGATTAAATTGGAGATTTGAAATTTTGACCTACTGAAACATTGGAGAAATTAGTATGTCATGGTTGGAGATTTGTGAAACTCAAAAAAATGACCAATAAACCAAAAAAAAAATAAAAAATCATGACTTACTAAATTCGAGAAAGAACGTTGCATCATTAATCTCCTGTTCAGGAAGGTTAGAGAACGAATCCGTTAGAAAACCAAAAAAGAAGTAAACAGGAATGAGAGAAGAAAAGAGTTAGGGGAAGAGAATACCTTTGGAATTTAATATATTTCATTTAGGACCACACAACTCAAGAAATATTACATGTTGCCCCTATGCATTTTATTATAGACTGGCCTTTTACTTATTATGTTATTTCAAATTAGACTATTTTTTCTCTTTTTTTCACTCAGGCCCCCTTGTGAGAATCAGTTATTTGCTGCCCCGAAGATGGACTTTGCCTACTTTGCCTCAGGGCCGACCCTGATGTTGCTAATTCCTTGTGATAACTCTATTTGGTTTTGATGACCCATAATCGTTCTGCTATTAATTTATGATTCTATGAGGTGACTAATCATTTATTAGTCTGGATGAGGACTTTAAACTTAGCACTTCTTGAGAGGTAACCCATGCTCATGCGACACGGTAATATCCTTCCTTTTTTTCAAGTGGTAATAGTTTCTCCTTGTTCATGCATGCTTTTAATTTCATCTTTAGAACAGGACAATGTTACATTTAAATTTGGGGGTATGGAAAAAAAATAGATGCATTATTAAACTCCGGAGGCTAGAAATTTGTGCCAATTAAGGATAGCACATGTGAAAACTGGAAAATTCCTAGAAGTTTTTGGTTCATCAATTTGATCCCCTAAACGAGGTCAAAACTCAAAACCTTCTTCGTTGCGGATAGACAATCTCTGGATATCAAAATATATGAATAGATCATCAAAAACGGATATCGTATGAAGACTCTACAACATTTTTAATATAGTCTTTATTTTGAATTTTCCGACGACGAAGTTATAACAAAATTTCTATTCTTTCACATAACTTTTCATTCATTCCACCACCAAAATGACAAATTTATGCTACTATAAGGATAATGCAAGATGATAACTTACTTGAGTGGTGTTTAAACAATTTGGAGAGGTGTAATTTCTATCGTTACCATTGGAATCGTCATTCTCTTCATTCGACATAAAATCGCGTCGACCTCCTTCCTTGTTCTCCAAAGATGCTTGGGCGTCATTGTTTCCTTGGTTATCAATTGAAATCACCTTCTAAAAGAAGCAACAATAGTGAATATTATATTCCTTTCAATTTCATCATAAGCAACCATACAAGCGGGGTACTTACATCGACACTCTCGTTATCAGAAGATTCGGTAATAGGAATTGGTTGCACATATGAGGTGAATGGAAGACCGTCAATGCTTGAAGGAGAAAAATATTGGAAACTAAGATGACAAAATTATTTACTTAGCATCCTTACACATATAGAAAAATATATTTCCATAGGACAAGCATCTACAACTAACCGAAGGAGTAAAAAGATGAATCACAATATACGTGAACATCCTGTCTTCTCAGTTTTTTCTTCTTATCTCTCTAAGCTGGTGTTTTGGGGTAAAAACTAATTCTGCTGAAAATGGTAAATTTGGGTGTGTTGCCGAGAAACGAATCTAAACCCTTAACAAATGCACTTCGCACGGGAGTACTTTAGATTGAAAGATCAATCATTACAATTCTGTCCTAAACCAAGAAATGGTCGTTCCATCCTTGCTTCGGTCATAAAACGAAAGAGAAGGGTTAATCTTAGGGAGGGAAGTGAAGAAGGTGTCGAGATCAGAATGGCTAACTCGAAGGTGTGGTTGTTTTATGACTTGTATCATAATGTAAAACTTGCTTGCAGAATGTGAGCTATAAGTTCTTGGTATTTTCTCGGATACTTATGTTGTTGACCGTTGTCGGTTGAAATAGGTTGAAACCTATTTATATAAGTCATATTTGGACGCACCCTGATCTCATAGGAAGTGGAAGTAGTTGAGTGATGGAGAAGTGTGATCACATGAAAATGTTGAAAACCATGTCTTTCAATGAGGGAAGACAGGTTGGTGTACACCCACTACTTCTTTGATGCGGACTTTAAACTTAGCACTTCTTGAGAGGTAACCCATGCTCATGCGACACGGTAATATCCTTCCTTTTTTTCAAGTGGTAATAGTTTCTCCTTGTTCATGCATGCTTTTAATTTCATCTTTAGAACAGGACAATGTTACATTTAAATTTGGGGGTATGGAAAAAAAATAGATGCATTATTAAACTCCGGAGGCTAGAAATTTGTGCCAATTAAGGATAGCACATGTGAAAACTGGAAAATTCCTAGAAGTTTACTGGTTCATCAATTTGATCCCCTAAACGAGGTCAAAACTCAAAACCTTCTTCGTTGCGGATAGACAATCTCTGGATATCAAAATATATGAATAGATCATCAAAAACGGATATCGTATGAAGACTCTACAACATTTTTAATATAGTCTTTATTTTGAATTTTAAAACGACGAAGTTATAACAAAATTTCTATTCTTTCACATAACTTTTCATTCATTCCACCACCAAAATGACAAATTTATGCTACTATAAGGATAATGCAAGATGATAACTTACTTGAGTGGTGTTTAAACAATTTGGAGAGGTGTAATTTCTATCGTTACCATTGGAATCGTCATTCTCTTCATTCGACATAAAATCGCGTCGACCTCCTTCCTTGTTCTCCAAAGATGCTTGGGCGTCATTGTTTCCTTGGTTATCAATTGAAATCACCTTCTAAAAGAAGCAACAATAGTGAATATTATATTCCTTTCAATTTCATCATAAGCAACCATACAAGCGGGGTACTTACATCGACACTCTCGTTATCAGAAGATTCGGTAATAGGAATTGGTTGCACATATGAGGTGAATGGAAGACCGTCAATGCTTGAAGGAGAAAAATATTGGAAACTAAGATGACAAAATTATTTACTTCGCATCCTTACACATATAGAAAAATATATTTCCATAGGACAAGCATCTACAACTAACCGAAGGAGTAAAAAGATGAATCACAATATACGTGAACATCCTGTCTTCTCAGTTTTTTCTTCTTATCTCTCTAAGCTGGTGTTTTGGGGTAAAAACTAATTCTGCTGAAAATGGTAAATTTGGGTGTGCTGCCGAGAAACGAATCTAAACCCTTAACAAATGCACTGCACGGGAGTACTTTAGATTCGAAAGATCAATCTGTACAATTCTGTCCTAAACCAAGAAATGGTCGTTCCATCCTTGCTTCGGTCATAAAACGAAAGAGAAGGGTTAATCTTAGGGAGGGAAGTGAAGAAGGTGTCGAGATCAGAATGGCTAACTCTGAAGGTGTGGTTGTTTTATGACTTGTATCATAATGTAAAACTTGCTTGCAGAATGTGAGCTATAAGTTCTTGGTATTTTCTGGATACTTATGTTGTTGACCGTTGTCAGTTGAAATAGGTTGAAACCTATTTATATAAGTCATATTTGGACGCACCCTGATCTCATAGGAAGTGGAAGTAGTTGAGTGATGGAGAAGTGTGATCACATGAAAATGTTGAAAACCATGTCTTTCAATGAGGGAAGACAGGTTGGTGTACACCCACTACTTCTTTGATGCGGACTTTAAACTTAGCACTTCTTGAGAGGTAACCCATGCTCATGCGACACGGTAATATCCTTCCTTTTTTTCAAGTGGTAATAGTTTCTCCTTGTTCATGCATGCTTTTAATTTCATCTTTAGAACAGGACAATGTTACATTTAAATTTGGGGGTATGGAAAAAAAATAGATGCATTATTAAACTCCGGAGGCTAGAAATTTGTGCCAATTAAGGATAGCACATGTGAAAACTGGAAAATTCCTAGAAGTTTACTGGTTCATCAATTTGATCCCCTAAACGAGGTCAAAACTCAAAACCTTCTTCGTTGCGGATAGACAATCTCTGGATATCAAAATATATGAATAGATCATCAAAAACGGATATCGTATGAAGACTCTACAACATTTTTAATATAGTCTTTATTTTGAATTTTCCGACGACGAAGTTATAACAAAATTTCTATTCTTTCACATAACTTTTCATTCATTCCACCACCAAAATGACAAATTTATGCTACTATAAGGATAATGCAAGATGATAACTTACTTGAGTGGTGTTTAAACAATTTGGAGAGGTGTAATTTCTATCGTTACCATTGGAATCGTCATTCTCTTCATTCGACATAAAATCGCGTCGACCTCCTTCCTTGTTCTCCAAAGATGCTTGGGCGTCATTGTTTCCTTGGTTATCAATTGAAATCACCTTCTAAAAGAAGCAACAATAGTGAATATTATATTCCTTTCAATTTCATCATAAGCAACCATACAAGCGGGGTACTTACATCGACACTCTCGTTATCGAAGATTCGGTAATAGGAATTGGTTGCACATATGAGGTGAATGGAAGACCGTCAATGCTTGAAGGAGAAAAATATTGGAAACTAAGATGACAAAATTATTTACTTCGCATCCTTACACATATAGAAAAATATATTTCCATAGGACAAGCATCTACAACTAACCGAAGGAGTAAAAAGATGAATCACAATATACGTGAACATCCTGTCTTCTCAGTTTTTTCTTCTTATCTCTCTAAGCTGGTGTTTTGGGGTAAAAACTAATTCTGCTGAAAATGGTAAATTTGGGTGTGCTGCCGAGAAACGAATCTAAACCCTTAACAAATGCACTGCACGGGAGTACTTTAGATTCGAAAGATCAATCTGTACAATTCTGTCCTAAACCAAGAAATGGTCGTTCCATCCTTGCTTCGGTCATAAAACGAAAAGAAGAAGGGTTAATCTTAGGGAGGAAGTGAAGAAGGTGTCGAGATCAGAATGGCTAACTCTGAAGGTGTGGTTGTTTTATGACTTGTATCATAATGTAAAACTTGCTTGCAGAATGTGAGCTATAAGTTCTTGGTATTTTCTGGATACTTATGTTGTTGACCGTTGTCAGTTGAAATAGGTTGAAACCTATTTATATAAGTCATATTTGGACGCACCCTGATCTCATAGGAAGTGGAAGTAGTTGAGTGATGGAGAAGTGTGATCACATGAAAATGTTGAAAACCATGTCTTTCAATGAGGGAAGACAGGTTGGTGTACACCCACTACTTCTTTGATGCAACTAACTGTCCATCTTTCCTGACACTTTCTCACAATGAGCGTGTTGCACGCCGCACGCTGTAAATTTCCAGTTGAATACACTGATGAACATCCCCCAGTTTGTGACATGTTTGATGTCTCGAGTATTTTCATGAAAATATGCAGTAGGTTGCTGAGTGGGTCTTGTTTTCAAGACCTAATGATTTTTACCAATCACGCGCAAGCTAGACAACAGGTGTTCATGTATTACAAGTCAATCCATGAGGCTTTCCGCAAGAAATAGCACGTAACGCTTCATAGGTCAAATAATTAAATTATTTGTGAAATCGATATTTATAAAACATCGTTTGTAATCGATGCATATAATGCATCGCTTTTAGGCAAGCAACTCAAACTAATCGATGCTCGTAAAGCATTGTTGTATAAAGATGTTTTAAATTAGTCGTGGAGCCTAATATCTTAAAAGGAGCATGACCGGCCAATTTTGAGAAGTTGCTCGGAGCCATTCATGCTCGCCAAAGTTAGGCCGATCAGTCCTTATAAGAGAGTGATGGATAGCGACCACGGCAACATCTTATTAGTATCCTAAGATTTGATTTAGACCGGTCAATTCGTCTTGCGAAGTTGGACGGCCGAGATGATTTGTGGCATTTAACGGCTGCTGCTGAATTTATTAAAATTCTTATTGGCAGCGTGACTAGCCATTTTTGGGCGATCGTTTAGGAGCCATACAGGCTGGCTGTGGCTTGGAAGATTGTTCCTTATGGAATAGGGGTGGCCGGTGATCACGACGATGTCTCATTGGTTCCCTAAAATTAGATCTAGGCCGATTGATTCGGCGAACGAAGTTGTACGGCCAAGATGATTTACGGCAGTTACATACTGCCGTTAATTCAATTTAGGGTTTAATATCCGTGTGGCCAACCTACTTTGGGCTAACAGTTTTTGGTGTTAGCCATGTGCTGGGAGCTGTTCGATCGGCCAACACAATAGCCGGGCCGCTGGTGAGTGTATTCGCACCTTGCCTGTTGATTAAGATTGAAGCTACGTCGATCAATATGGTTGGCGAAGTTGGGCGGCCAAGATTGTTTTGTAGCAGCAATATACTGCTAACATAAATTAGGGTTTTATAACTCACACGACCAACCCACTTTGGGTAATCATTTAATGGCTCCGCTTGCGAGTTAGAAGGATTCCGATTGGCCTAAGCACTAGTGGGCTCGCCGGTGTGCATGATAGTGTTTGTCCGACCATGTTAGGAGGTGGCTAGCCTTGTTAAATTGACTGGCCAAAATGTACGATCGTGATCGTTTTGATACTGACATGGGCAGCATATGTCCAATTCCTTAAGGAATTAAGTACGTCGACCAACCAACTTCCACTTTTAATTGAAAGCGGATGTTGCGCATTTAAAGCAATCTGATTGGTCAATGGGAAATGGGTGACGCAAGCGGCAATATGGAGTGTGGCCGATCGGCCATGGGTGGCGCCCGCTGGAGGAGATCGGTCGTCCAAGTGGTGTGGCGTGGCCACGCCTCCCTTTGCTGCTGTTTTTACTTGCTGCAGTGCCTCTTCATTTATTGTTTTCTACTTTTGGTAGGATTTTGCTCCTACTATTCCATGGAGGATTAATTTCCTAGCTTACCTAGGTTTGGTCTCGACTAATAAGGTTCGAGATATTGCGCAGGCTGCAAAAAAGACCTAATTTTTGTAAATTAGTAAAATTAGGTTAGAAAGATTGAATTTTGTGGTCTGAAAATCAATCAATTTCTGGTGAATTTTGTGCGTTCATACAGAATCACTAATTATATTTTAGAGGAAAACATAACTTTGTGTGTCTCTAATTGAGTACTTCCATGCATATCTTAATCCCGACACTTCGGGAAATTCATGGTACTCTGCTGTGAGCGAACATTAATTATCATTTCATGTCAACATCAAGAGTTTGGTTGGGGAACATGGCATATAATAGATACTCAGCAGGCTCCAGCATTAGTGAGTAATGCAGCTAGGATCTTAAACACTCATTAGGCTTTATACTAGTGAACAATTCATCTAGGAGGTTGAGTTTCAATATAATGTGGAGAGAGACATATGCACTCATCAAATTTTGATATATTCTTCAAATTCCTTGCAGGATATAGATATATCAAGGTCTACTACTTCTGATGCCGGGTCAGCTAGACAGACTATTACAATTTTCTCCCCATACTAAAAACCACCATCAACATTAAGTCCCCTGCTTAGCACGTAATAGACACATTGTTGCGGGGTAAGCACTAGATGGTGACAGATGAAAAAAAAATTGATAAGATGAAGTAGATAGATGTTACCAGGAAAATTCTATTCGGCCTTCAACAGCGGGACCGTGCGACCAGTGGCCTTCATAGTAGCATGTTGCTAGCTCGGCTATAGGGTGTGAGTACGGTGGGACCAACCATCTATTCCCGTTTATGGAGCAAGAAGGAATCCTTCTTCCGTTCGAACTCTGAAAACTCCATTCGTATAAAAAGGGGTATCAACCCTCTTCTATTTTTGTTGCACGTCTGGCTCCGTGCTTTCGTCTGCAGCAGATGGCTCCTCTTTGTCACTGTTAGCATCTCCATCACGAGCGTTCCAATCGTCAGTGGCAAGGTAAGTACATATTGTTCTTTATTTTTCTCTTTGCAAGTATGAACTTTAGTTATACGTGTAACTCCCACCGCTTTGAAATTTTATCAAATCCTAAGTGAACTCCTGGAGATATTTCCGCTGCCTAATCGAGTGATGATTCTTCAATCTGGACCAGAGGGTGTAGAATTTATACCATCGATCCACTATGGAATGTATAATAAGGTCATGTCTCCAGAAAAATGAGTATCTATCCTCTCCAGTGGATTTTAAAATTTTCCAAACTCCATTGTGCTTAATTGCAAGAGTCCTTGACTTTAAGTTGTTTGGTGTCTGGACTGTTGAGTCGTAATAAAAATGTTCCTTAAACTCCTGAAGATTGACTGGAACAAAATTGTATTTATTCTGACTCTTTAGCTCATAATCATATTCTTGCCCTTCTGATTGCGACGATGATATGTTTGGAATGCTTGTATGATATGGGATGCGATTGGGCGGTTCCCAGTTACACTTCTGTTTGATCACTAGAGCTTTATTTTTGAGTCGGCTTGGGAATACGATGCGGCCTTGTAAGGAGTTGTAGATGCGTACTAGATTCGATGGCGTGGCCGGACATGTGAAAATATCTCTGCGGCGTACTTTTGGAGTCTTTGATGCATATGTATGGCTTCATGTTGAGAAATTCATGTAACTCGTAAAGTTTTGACAGTGATGATGCTGATATCAGAAATAACCTAGTTGAGGGACGTAAAGGAATCCAGTGATGGCAGTCCCCAGGTGTAATAATACTGAGTCTATTTTCTCCTGAAAGATATACTTCTATTGCATTCGCTAGTAAGGTGGTTGATAAATTGATGAAGGCGGCAATCTTTTGGATTCATCATTTGTTGATCAACGGGCGGGAGTCACACTTGATAGATCTGTATTGTATCCAAACTTCTTGGCATCCCATGCGCACCTTCCATACGAAATTGGAAATCTAGAAACACCGAATCTGACTTTGTCGGCGATGTTGTTGTTGATGCGCGCTTCTTACATGCCTTGGTTAGGTGGTGATGAGTTCTGAGTAGGTAATGTGGCATACATGATGCAATTGGTCTGTGTGGCTTGCTGAGATATGAATCTCTTCTTCGATTTTTTACTGACAACAACGCTTATGAATGACTGATGTCAGAGCATAGCTCGGTTGAACCCACCAAACGTTGGTAGGTCAAGTTTGGTTGTCATATTTTAGTGAACCAAAACTCATTTAAGAGTCACTTGATTTAAATGTACTAGAGTCAACTTCGTATAGGTTAGCTTGAAAGTATTAAGGTGAGACTTTACAAGTATTGCGAAGACTTGAAGAAGTGAAGAAGTACGGAGCTATAACCATAACATCATCCTTGAGGTTACTGATATTTGACTTGAAATGTTTCATTCCCTAACGTATCTTTCAAGTCGTGCATATTGAAAACATAACACTGCGAAGCATGAACACTCTAGATAGACATAGTATTAAGGAATACAATATGAAGTTTCTTGCTTAACCATTAAACTTTGTATATGAGACATCGACATAATTGTATGAATGTTATTGTGATTATGTATGGGTATGAGGTGAGGATTTCATCCAAGGAAATAATGTTTTTACATGTGTTTTAAGGAAGTAAGTTCATGATATGTGTTGTGAACCGAAAAGGAAATCGCCAGGCGTTATTAGGGTTGTTCTTCTTTGCAAATCTTATGATCGACCAATATGTGTGATTAGTATAACCGCTCATGACTTATTTGTGTTCTTGATAAAACTATTCACATGAGGCTTGACTTATGTATTGGTATGACTTTTATTAGTGAAACCGATCTTAAGTAATCACTTGGGGTATGATCGGGTTTGTGAGTGTCTGACCAAATTTTGGGAGAGAGGAATTGATCCTAGTAAGAGGTGTAGTACATCACAAGGGGGAACCGATCCTTGTATGAGGTGCAGCAAGGTTTATAGAAGAAAGGTGGACCGATCCTATGAACATGTGCAACATATTTTTAGGCAAGGGGGAATCGATCATATGGACATGTGCAGTGCATACAAGTTAGATACCAAATATATATAGGGAACCGATCCTAGTACATAGTCAGCCGAATTTTGGTAAGCTAGTATAACTATGCATAGTACTCACATGGAGGTAGAACCAAAACTTGTTTTGGCAGAATCGTTACACCCATGGTTTGTGATTTAGTGTTACTTGATCAATCACATAGTTCTTGAAAGTCAGATGAACCAATTCTAAACTTGTTTGGAAGTGTGGTAAATCGGTTTCAAGTGAGTAAGTATGAAAAAGGACTTGCAAGAGTAAGATGTCGACATACTTTGAACATGCGCATTAATGTGTATTCTTTATTGTTCAAAGATATTCCCTAACATCTAAGAAGGAAGTAAATCCCAATATCGAATTTAAATAAGTTAAGAATCTTTTAATTAAGTGTTGATGGTGGATTTTAGTTCAGGGCTAAAATTGTAAAACCAATATTAATTTGCTGACATCCTGTAAAGGATAAAGCCATTTGATAAGCGGTGAGCACAAAAAATATCTCGCTTTATTTATTTGAAGCAAATCGATAAATATACAAATTCACCCAGAATGGTGCATGTAGCAACAATCCCAATATTCTGTGAATTTATAACATTATTAATTAATGCATTGCCTTGTATTTCCTGTGTTGTTCTCAGCAGGACTTTCATTATTAGTGCGGCATGATGACTGATTGTTACTCTCAACAGAGTAACATGAATATCCAAGTGTCAATAGTGAGGCATGCACGAAATACCCGTACAGGCTATACCATTCTCTTGCAAAATAAAACTCGTATCGGCATGCTTATACTAGCCCGATCGAGCATATTTAATTCCCTAAGGGAAATCTGGACTGTTCGCGTCAATCTCAGAAATGATCACGGCCACACAAGTTGGCCTCGTGATTTAACCAACCTAGACGAAACCTACCAGGAGCAGGCGATCACCCCGTTTTTCCCTAGCCGGCCGAACGTTACACTTCACTTCCCAGCGTGCCAAAACATCAGCCCTAAAGTGGGATGGATGCGCTTCTTTTGGAAGAGGCTCGAACGAGCAAGACTGCTTAAAATAGTCTCAAAAACATCGCGATCGTCCAACTTCACCAGCTTAGTTGGACGGCTTGGATCGTCCTGCGATTGATCAATGAAGCGCCAATGCACACATTGGCTGGCCCACTTTCCTCTTACCTGATCATTTTTCCCACGGCAAGCCATAGAGCAATAAAAATATTTGCTCGAAACATGGTTGGTGTGGTGCTTCAAGGGTCGCGAAATTCCAAAAGTGTCTTAAATTGATCACGACCATCCAACTTCTCCAGCATGTTTGGATGGCTTAGATCACACCTAACACCGTCAGGAATGTGCACAATATTCACCATTAGCCCAATGTGGGCCCCACACAATCGGCCTTCTCAAAGGAGAAGCTTAGCTTGCCAATTCGTTTGGCCCATGTTGCCTGTACTGAACGTTTCAAAACCCTAAATTAGGGTTTGCGTCATGGCATATGTGTCGCAAAACGATCACGACCACTCATCTTTGCCAGACAAATTGAGTGGCCTGGATTGCATCTCTGCGAGACAGAATGGTATGGACATGTACACTGAAAATCTGTCTACACGCATGCCCGGTCGGTTCTACAAAAAATATCGTCCATGCTTGATTTAGGTCAAGAAGAAGAGTGATGCTTGCGCACCACTTTAAATCCCTAAAAATCATCAACCGCAAATATGTGACGTAGATCATCTCGTTCGTCCAACTTTGCTAGCTTGGTCAGGCAGCCTAGGCTAAGAGTTAAACGGCCAACGAGTTACCTTGGTGATCACCGCCCGTCACTCTACCACAAGGAGTGATCGGCCAAGGGATGGCCCGCCCATGCAGCCTCCAAATAATCACTCGAAGATGGTTGGGCATGCAGCTATTTTAAGACGCTTAATTTGTGACTTACTCCGTTAAGCTCTAAAACAGCGATGCTTCATACATATTAATTGTATTCGATGTAGTACATGTATAAAGTATACACGATATTTCATGAATATCGATTTCCTGAATAACTTAGTTATTCAACCTAATAACATCATGTTATTTTTCATGCGGGTCCCTCAATTCGACCCACTCACTCGAGATATCAAACATGTCACAAACTGGGGGATACTTATTGGGGTATTGATCTAGCGGTTTACAACATGCGGTGTGCAACACGCCCATATATAAGAACGTTTCAGGAGGCATGGACGGTTAAGATGATGAGGGGAGTGGGCTAAGACGTGATCGCGCAATCACCCACACGACCCCACTACTCCATCACTCAACATCCTCCACTTCCTACGAGATGAGGGCCTGCGCTCAATGACTTGTATAAATAGGTCTTTTGCCTATTTCCAAACAACACGAGAACACAAACGAACAAGGCATAGAAAAAGCCAAGTGTTGTTATCAGTATCCAGAAATCATCATTCTGATACAAGTCATAAATAGCCAACACATTCATAATCTCAACACCTTCTTCGCTTCCCTCCCTAAGATCAACCCCATATCCTTCACTCCCCTATACTGCATTTGTTTAGGGTTTAGATTTATTTCTTATCCACACCCAAAATTACCAAAACCAGCAGAAATAGTTTTTACCCATAAACATTAAGGTTCTTAATCATATATGGAAAATAAGAATTAGTAATGTGCATTTGCTAGTTAAAGATTTTCCAAGGAGATTTCGATCATTATTTTGGAAAGTGCATTCACAGGAATTATGAAAACCAAATTTGGGTTAATATGGAAAAATATCTTGAGAATATTTTCGGTTTTGGAAATTCCTTGGTGTCCAAACTTCCTTGTCTATAAATACTTTTAGTTTGCATTTCTAGCAAACTAATCCTTCGTGACAGTAAACTTCCTATGTTGTACTGTTACTGGTGAAGCCGCCTATTCGAAGAGGAGAGTAACCTAATTAGGCGAAATATCTTACGGCCGCTCAGTTTAAAGTCTTCTTTGGGATTGAGAAGCTCTAGTGTGTACCGTTGATGGGAAACTAGATAATTGCGGTTTATCTTTAGTTTTAATATTGATTTGATTGACTAACGGTGGTTGAAATTTGATTGCACCTAGTTTGTTTATGCTTGAGAATCTTCTATTTTGATATAAGATTCACTCAAACTAGTTCAAGGTTTCGACAGGGATCTTTAGACTGTTGTTAGATCTAAAGACGATCTTGTGATAATCCAATCCGTTCTGTGCGTGATTGATCACAAGAGATTCAAGTAGTTGTGTGCAGGTGTTTATTGAAGATCTAAGAATATTTGAAGACAAAGAAGAGATAGAAGGTTTCAGACTTGGTTTTATAATATTTGGTGAGCACAATACTTGTTTTGGTAAAATAGGATCCAATTAATAATCGGTTTGTGGTAGATTGGATTGATTAAATGAGAAGATCAGCATCAACACAATTCTTTGGATTAAGAGTGTTGTTGGCTTAATCATAACGATTGCCTTTTGGTGATTGAACATAAGATAGATCTTGGAACCTGACAAAGGAGTTTATGTTAAGATAAACAGAAGATCCTTTGTGCAACTCATATCACTTAGTTAAAGAGAGTTGATACCAAACAGATTTGTTGTTCCTTTACTGTTTGGAATAGGAACCAAAGGAATTGGTCCAAGTACGTGACTTATTTACAGGTTGGAGGCGTGGGAATACAGACAAAACTAGGTGAACTATAGGTTTAGTTGCTTGGTCTCAACTATACGAAGTTGGTTTATTTTGTATAGCGGCTTAATCCTGAGAGTATTCAATTCTGGACTAGGTCCCAGGGTTTTTCTGTATTTGCAGTTTCCTTGTTCTTGCTATGTCATTTACTTTATATTTCTGCATTATAATTGTTTTGTTATAATTAAAGTAAATTGGACAAATGTTAATTCCTATTTAGTTGATACGTGAATCCTATTGAGTTTGGTTAAGTCCGAACCATTGTATCAAGTAAACATACTTCGTTGTTGTATTGTCTGGATCTTGTATCCATAGACAATCACATGAAGTGTGAACCTATTAGTTACATTGCCTCGACTCAGTCCATAGACAATCACTTTCGGAGAAATGACGAAGGAAAAGTTTTAGATTGAGGTATATTTGGATACCCTCGCCTTTTCAGTTGAACCATATACTGCTTGTTGGTCAGGCGCCTTCCAGACAGGGAGGTGATAATATCCTTATGATACATCTTTGAAGAGTGGTGACCTTGTCACGGTTTCTTGGTTGACCGTCTCTTTTGAGTTGAAGAGGTCCTTGACGGTGAAGGGATTCTGTGTCGAGCCTCAATCCCCAAGTGTGGTTTACGTGTTTCTATCTTATATGGTCGATGGGTTTACCATAATAAATATATTATCATCTTTCCTCCGTACTGGTGACTCTCTTACTTACTCCATGGGAAAATAGAATATGCATAAGTTCGGATTACCTTTGTCTGTAGTTGTAGTTGTTACGGTGAAGCTTTGGCTGGTATCAACAAATGAGAGGCAACGGTTCTTGGCAGAAGATGTGATCAGAAGAGATAGCTTTTCGGTGGAAACAAAACAGATTGGCTGGAGATTGGATATCTACGGTCACGATCCTTGACAGGGAGGAATGGTGGCTACGGACACGGCAGGGAGAACCGTGGTGATGGTGGTCATGGGATTTGGTAACCACAACCATGAATCTTGGATGAGAGGAGAGGCATAAGTAGTGGTAGCTACGTCTACGAGTTTTAGGCGAGCATAAGCGGTGATGCTGGCCACGACCACGAAAATTAAAAGTCTTTGATCGTCCGTTATGGCCCAAAGGATGAGTTTCTTCCTTTCATATAACTCGCATACGTGAGTTTATTTCCCCTTCTATTATTTCCCATATTTTATTTTAGGTGAAGCGGCTCCTCCCTGATTCCATGCGTACGGAAGCTCGCCTATTGTTGCTTGCCTGATACAACACGGTTGAGGGCTGCAAATATGTCTTGACGCTGCACCTTGGAGAAATACAGAATCTCACATAAATGTTCCATCATGGACTATACGGTTTTGTAGACGAAGTCTCCAGAAATAATGCAGCTCATGAGGGGAAGAGGATCTCTATGAACTCCTTCAGTGTATAATTGAAGTTCTTATGCATTTGCCTTCTCCTTGAAAATGTGCTTCGATTTGTTGCAGTCACTAGTTGGGTGATTGACGAACCTATGGTAACGGCAATATTTGGGATTTGCCATTTTTTCTTCAGTTGGAGGACGTCTGATAGGAGGTATCTTGATGACACCATCTTGTATCCAGACCTCCAAGAGTTCAATTACTTCTTCCACTGGAAAAGGGAAATACGGGAATGATGGGTTCTCATTTGACATGTGTGAAATGGGAGTCGAATGCTTAGATTGTTGATAGTCGTTCCCCAGATGCCTTTTCTTTTCGCCTTCACTAGTGATTGACTGGAGGTTTATTGGATGGACGCCTTATTTCCTGAACATTTTTACGAGCTTTTTCATTCTGGGACGGTTCAGATCGACTGAATAAAGCAGCATCGGATCTCTTAGTAGCATCTGATGTAATATGGGAATTGATATTTTCCAAAAATGATGCATATAATGAAATCACATTTTCATTGCAAGGACTCTGATGCGAACTTGATAAATCCCACGAGTCTTCTTTCTGGGTTTGAGGAAACATCTCTTGATCTTCATGAACAGATAAGTTAGGTCGGTGGCTACCTTTCCGTTCAGCGTGACCATAGGCTTCATCTTCCTCACCGGGAATATAAATCTTGGAAGAAGGACTTCTACCATCAGTACTAATCCAAAATAAATTGTTGATAGCGTTTCCTCCAGAATAAATACGTGTTGGTTCCTTTGATAGTTTATCCGTGAGGACTTTCAAAAGCGTAAATACTTCATCCTACGTCTTTACAATAATAGCTTGATCCCTGACAATATCATTCAGGATTTTCATCAAATCATGAATAGTTATTAAATATTGAGACTCCGTAGCCTCGACAAGGGTTTTGAATGAAAGAGCGGATTTAGGAACAACATGTGAAGTATTGTCGGTGCTAAGAGAAGTAAAATTGGGATTGAGGGTTTATTAACCATTCCTAAGATCAACTATCTTGAGAAATTTAGGAAACTGAAAATGGAATTGGGAAAACGATTTTTGCAACTGATATTTTAATCTCCCACTGTGGTCGCCAGTTATTTTGGGGTAAAAATGTATTCTGCTAGAAATGGTAAACTTGGGTGTGCCGCCGAGAAACGAAACTAAACCCTAAACAAATGCACTGCACGGGAGTACTTTAGATTCGAGAGATTAATCTGTACAATTCTGGCCTAAACCAAGAAACGGTTGTTCCAGTCTTACTTCGGTCATAAAATGTAGGAGAATGGTTTATCTTAGGGATGGAAGCGAAGAAGGTGTCGAGATCAGAATGGCTAACTCTGAAGGTGTGGTTGTTTCATGACTTGTATCATAATGTAGAACTTGCTTGCGGAATGTAAGCTATAAGTTCTTGGTGTTTTCTAGATACTTGTGTTGATAACCGTTGTCAGTTGAAATAAGTTGAAAACCTATTTATATAAGTCATAATTGAACGCACCCTGATCTCAGAGGAAGTGGGAGTAGTTGAGTGATGGAGAAGTGGGATCACATGGCAATGTTGAAAACCACGTCTTTCAATGAGGGAATAAGGGTTGGTGTACACCCACTACTTCTTTGCTGCAACTAACTGTCCTCCTTTCCTGACACTTTCTCATAATGAGCGTGTTGCATGTCGCACGATGTAAACCACCAGACCAATATCCTGATGAACATCCCCCCGTTTGTGACATGTTTGATGTCTCGAGTATTTTCATGAAAATATGCAGCAGGTTGTTAAGTAGGTCTTGTTTGCAAGACCTAATTATTTTTACCAATCACGCGCAAGTTAGGCGACGGGTGGTCATGTATTACAAGTCAAGCCATGAGTCTTGCCACAAGAAATATCACGTAACGCTTCTTAGATCAAATAAAAAAATTATTTGTGAAATCGATATTTATAAAACATCGTTTGTAATCGATGCATATAATTCATCGCTTTTAAGCAAGCAGCTCAAACAAATCGATGCTCATAAAGCATCATTGTATAAAGATGCTTTACATTAGTCTCACAGCCTAATGTCCTAAAAGGAGAATGACCAGCCATTTTTGAGAAGCTGCTGAGAGCCATTCAGGCGCGCCAAAGGTAGGCCGATCGGCCCTTATAGGAGAGTGACGGCTGGCAACTACGACGACATCTCATCGGTATCCTAAGATTTGATCTAGTCTGGTCAATTCGACTAGCGAAGTTGGATGGCCGAGATTATTTACGGAATTTAACGGCTGTTGCTGAATTTATTAAAATTCTTATTGGTAGCGCGCCTAGCCATTTTTGGTGATCGTTTAGGAGCCATACATAAAGGCCGTGGCTTGGCTGATTGTTCCTTATGGAAGAGGGGTGGCCAGTGTTCACGGTGATGTCTCATTGGTCCCTTAAAATTAGATCTAGGCTGATTGATTCGGCTAGCGAAGTTGGGCGGCCGAGATGATTTGTGGAAGTTACATACTGACGTTAATTCAATTTAGGGTTTAATAGCCGTATGGCCAACCTACTTTGGGCTAACTGTTTTTGGTGTTATCCGCGTGTTGGGAGTTGTTCGATCGGCCAGCATAATATCCGGGCCGCTAGTGAGTGTATCTGCACCTTTCTTGTTGATTAAGATTGAACCTAGGCCGGTCAATCCTGCTGGCGATGTTGGGTGGCCAAGATAGTTTTTCAGTAGCAATATACTGCTGCTAACATAAATTAGGGTTTTGTAACTCACGCGGCCAACCCACTTTGGGTAATCATTTAATAGCTTCGCTTGCGAGTTGGAAGGATTCCGATTGGCCTAAGCGATTCTGATTAGCCTAAGAACTAGTGGGCTCACCGGTGTGCATGATAATGCTTGTCCGACCATGTTAGGAGGTGGCTAGACTTGATAAATCGACTGGCCAAAATGTACGGTCGTGGTCGTTTTGAGACTGATATGGACAGCCTATGTCTAATTCCTTAAGGAATTAAGTACGTCGACCAATCAACTTCCACTTTTAGTTGAAAGTGCGTGTTGTGCATTTAAAGCGATCTGGTTGGTCGATGGGAAAGGGGGTTCAACAAGCGGAAATATGGAGCGTGGCCGATCGGATTACAAATAATGCAAGCAGGCTCTGGGTGTTTCGAATACAATTGTATTAACACTTGATTTCTGTGTTATCTTGTTGGAATATAGGGAGGAGAACCTATTTATACAAGTCATTAAGCCTAACCCTCATATTTCGTGGGAAGTGGAGTGATGGAGTAGTGGAGTCATGTATTAGTGCCACACGATCAGTCTTGCCCACTTCTCCCGTCATCAGTAACCGTCCATGACTTCCTGACACGTTATTGTGATGGCGTGTTGCGTGCTGTATGATGTAAACCTCCAGACCAATACCCCAGTATGTATCCCCCAGTTTGTGGCATGATTGATGTCTCGAGTGTGTGGATCGTGGGACCCATATAAAGTAGCATGTAATGCTAGATTAAATAACTAAGTTATTTAGGAAGTCGACATTTATGAAATATCGTGTGTATTCTATGCAGGTAATGCATCGAATATATTCAGCATGTATGAAGCATCGTTGTTGAGCATCATGTCCAGCCTACTTCATGTGATGGTTTGTAGGATATGCAAGCAAGTCCTCCCTTGGCTGACTACATGGTGTGGTAGAGTGGCGGATGGTAATCACCACGACACCTCATTCGCCAGTTAACTCCTGAGTAGGGCTGTATAACCAAGCAGGTGAAGTTGAACGGACGAGATGATCTTTGAAACACTCATCTGCGACCATTAGTGGAATTAGGGTTTTTGAAAAGGTGCGCAAACATCACTCTTCAGCTTGGTCGAAACCAAGCATGGGAAGTGTTTTACATAGGACCGACCAGGCATGCGTGTATACGGCATGCTGGTGTCCATGTACATACTTCACTATCCCACGAAGGTGCGATCTAGGCCACTCAAGTTTACCGGTAAAGAGGAGTGGCTGAGATTGATTTGCGACAAGAATCCTGTGCCGCAAAGGAGTCGGGGACCGTACATCCATGCTTAGTTTGGGCGCACAAATCAAGGCGCCTAGCTATGGTCGATCTTGGCCGATTGGTCAGGAGTGTAGACGGGCCCGCAGTGATTGTGTTGACATGCTCAGGACCTGCTAAGTTCACATCTACACCTTCCATCTATGTTTGCGAAGATGGACACTCGTGATCGATTAGCGACACATGTAATATGCTGCAAACCCTAATTAGGGTTTTGGATCGGTCGTGTGTACACGAATTCAACCTAACGGTTTGGCAGGCTATGCTCCTCCTTTGGGGAGGCCGACCATATGGGACCTACATTGGGTCGGTGGTGAACATGGTGATACCTGACTGACGTACCTAGGCCTGATCTAAGTCATAGATGGTCGAGATGATTCACATAAATTTGTGTTAACTCATCAAATTTCGTAATCAGAAAATTCAGATGTGGGACGCTCACTAAAATTGTTGTAGAATTCTCGTACGAACTCATATTTTGACGGTCCACTCCTCCATTCAGATCAGAAAAGAATTTTCTATCTCCTTACACAAAAATATTTAGGTTTTGAGCTCGTTTAAGAGGTAAAAACATCCCGACATTAAAACTCAGGAAGAATTCAGGATGGATTCTGTCAGTTTTCAGCCATGACCTAGCTCGTCTTTTATGTTGTATCTCTTATCTCGTTACTCCGATTGATTTGAATTTTTTGTATGTTATGCTAGACATCCATACGGAACTTTTGGAATGTAGCTCATACTAATTTTTTTTACTAAACATTCCCAGTGGTATGGACAATCTTTGGGAAGCCAATTTGGCATGGTGACCACTTGACGTAATTCCACCTCTTTTAATATTGTGGCAGGTTTAGAGCAACCTGATTGGTCAATAAAAAGAGGGTGCCGGCCAAGTACGTGTGTGGCCACACTTCTGGTGCGCGTGGTAGGTTTAATGTGACCTGATTGGTCGATGGGGAATAGGGCCGGCAAGTATGGGCCCAGCCACAACTCATGGGAGTGTGGCAAGTTTAAAGCGACCTGATTGGTCGACAAAGGAGTAAGGGACGGTTGGGTAGCATGGGGCGCGGCCAAGTGGCACCGTATGGCCTATGGCATGGCCATGCTTCCTCTCATTATTGCTCCTACTCCGTGGCTCCTTTATTCTTTGCAGAGTGACGACACATTAAGTGTGAGGTTTTACAATTTTAACCCTAAACTAAAAAATCACCATCAACAGTGGAGAAAATCCGGGACAGAATTCTTGGATTCACAACCTTCTACAGAACAAGACACGGAACTTGACCCCTTTTTATTTCTCATATTCCTTCTTCTCCTTTCAGGGTTGTCAGTTACCCATTTGTTGTTCTTCCTTCTACCTTGATATACATTTTTTATTCCAAAGTCATGAATAAGAAATGACTTGTCAAGGTAGTTTTCTTGATTGTTGAAACAGGTTTAACCACTTCCTTAGACACCCATACAAGAATGTTGTGAAGTTTTTTATTTCTCAAACGAAAACGACATTTTCACTCAGGATGTCCTTTATTTCCACAGTAATAGCAGTTAAAGGGATTATTCTTAACTCTTCTCATGTGAATAAATTTGGGAGGAGTAAAACCCTCATCCTTGGGCACATTACAGGCTGCGAATGTTTTTCACATGAAGAATTATCAATAACTTTAATGAAATTGATCTTACTAGTTTTTGGAGCATCTATAACTTTAGAGCCCAGCCCACGTGTATCACGTTGTTCTTTACATGCTTCAATCATAGAAGTCAATTTTGTAGAGCTATAATTGAATCTACTCAGACTCTCTTCTAGTGATTTTACTTTATCAAGAGAAGCTGCAAGGTCAGTTTCCAATGACTTTTCTTTAGTAAGAAGTCTGAGTTCTTTGTCATTAAAACGTTTTTGTTGAGAGTCATATCTTGCTTCAGTATCTACAAGTATTTCTTTCAACACACAGAGATTTCAGAGAAGATTATCAAATTCAGACCTTTTTGTGCGAACATCTTCTTCACGATCATTAACGATAGACTTTAGGAGTTTATACCCACCATCATATCCTTTAAAGAGTTATCTCAATTTTATGTTTTATTGACAAAGAGGAGCCATGTACTTACTCAGGCAAGTTGTTGACCATTTTTATTTCAATGTACGGTCGAACAACTTGATATATTGAGAGACTTCCTCATCAATACTCGGTCCTTCTTCTGAATCACTATCATATGAAAGGTCATCCAATTTCTCATCAAGAGATTTTTCCCAGTCAATTGCAGATTCAGTCAAGAGATGGATGATAGAGTCTTTCTCAGAAGCTTCAAGACTTTGAGCCTCACCTGAGTAACTTTGAATTGGTGTTGCGTTATCAGAGATACTCTTCTTGTCCATAGATTTAGATCGCTACAAACACAGACTGATAAGGTCTTTAAATGTGTTTGCCTGCTCTGATACCAATTGAAAAAGCGGGTGTCTAACAACCACACCCAATATTTCTATTAGTAATCCGTACGGACAACTCTGAGTTACATTCTAGAGTATCAACTACACGCAATCAATAGAAAATATCTCAAGGAATTATTATCTCAATCTCTCGATTTGATCTATACTCAAGCAAATATAAATCTACGAGTCTTTATCAAAGAGTGATAACTTGGATGGTACCAAAGACCAATATCCAAGTGTCAATCAATTTAAATCAAAAACCAAAGAGGTCGGATATTCTAATTGATTGAACAATGCACAACCTGTATTATTTCAATCATATAACGAAATATAATGCAGGAAAAAAATAACACAGACACCAGAATTTTGTTAACGAGGAAACCGCAAATACAGAAAAACCCCGGGACCTAGTCTAGATTAAACATGCATTATATTAAACCGTTACAGACACTAGCCTACTCCAAGCTAACTTCGGTCTAGACTGTAGTTGAACCAAAATCAATCTCACACTGATCCAAGGTACAGTTATGCTCCTCAGCCTATGATCCCAGCAGGATACTGCGCACTTGATTCCCTTAGCTGATCTCACCCACAACCAAGAGTTGTTATGACCCAAAGTCAAAGACTTTAATAAACAAATCTGTATCACACATAAAAGTCATCAAGGATAGATAAATTCGTCTCCCACGAATAAACCTATGAGTTTTGTTCTCTCTTTTGATAAATCAATGTGAATAGGAACCAATTGATAAAACTAGACTTATATTCCCGAAGAACAGCTCAGATTTATTAATCCCCTCATAATAAACTTAATCGACGCAGCGAAGAGGATTATTGAGGAATAACAAACGATGAGACGAAGTATTTGTGGATACTTTTATATCTTTCCTATCGGAGATAGAAAAATCAAGCCAATTATTACAATTGTACTCATACGATAGAAGATGCAAGATCAGATCACAAAATTTCAAGAAAATTAGTATTGGTCTGGCTTCACAATCCCAATGAAGTCTTTAAGTCGTTAACTTGGTTTTAGAAGAAGAAAACCAAAGGTTAAAGGAGAATTGATTCTAGATTAGCAAACTAGTATTACAAAGAATGTGTGGGGATTAATTTCCCTGTTGCTAGAGTTCTCCCTTATATAGTCTTTCAAATCAAGGTTTGCAATCAATGTTAGCTTAGTAACAAAGTATTAAATATTCACCATTAGTTAACACACATGAAATGCACGTTTGTAGGCTTGTGAAAACCGTACTTAAACTTGTACATTAGTTGGTTCAACATTAGTTAACCAAATGGTTAGCCATATGATAAATTTCATATCAACCATATTCTTCTTCACCATAACTAGTCCAAATGACTCAAATGAACTAGTTAAAGAGTTGTTCAATTGCTTAGATATTTATGTACTACACAAGACACAATTGAAGCAAAAACGATGTGATTCACTCGAATCGATTCATGAACTATAAAGCCACAGTTAGCAATAGAATTCCTTAGTTTATTAAGATAAGTTCAAAAATATCGTTTTTAGACATAACCTACTCAAGTTCGCAGACTGGGTTCGCGGACTTAAGTTCTCAGACAGAGTTCACCAACTCCAGCAGAAATTCTCTGGTTCAAGAACTACGCCAGTTCGCGGACTGAGTTTGTATGTTGAGTTCGCGGACTGAGCTCACGCACTACTCCGGTTTCACTTGATCAACAAAGTTCGCAAACTTCGGTTCAAGCAATAAGGACTTATACATATATGTGTTACCACAACAATGCTTATATCCTCCAATGGTTATATTGTCTAAACTCTCATTTCAATTATTGAAACATTCTCAGAGGGTGTTATATAGTTGTTATTCACAAATTATTTTTCGTCAGAGTGATTTCCAAAATGATTGAAATATAACATGACTTTCGTCACTAGGTAAAGATGAACTTGGCTAAAGAGAAAGCTTTACCAACACATATTTCGAGAAATAGATGAGCGAGATATACTCAGCTCGAAATATCACATGTGTATAATCTTAGTCTATATAGTAATACGACTTTGTCTCAAGATATGAGATAGAGTAGATAGACTTTTGAGTGATAGATAAATTCAAGTCTCCACATACCTTTTAGTCGATGAAGATCCACTGGTTCCTTGAGTATTCCTTCATCTTGTGTGATGATTTCCATGGAGTTCTTGAGCTCAACTACACTTTCTATCCTAGTCCAAGACCTTAGCTATAGTAGACTAGAAATCAAGACTTTATAGTTTTGATCACTAACATTGACAAACATGCTTGATATAGCAACGCATGCGAGTTTGACCGAGCAGTGATCTAACATTTAGTATTTTCTTCAAGATTTATGTGATGCATGTAAATTGTGGGACTTATACCTTTAAAGTCTGAGATGGTCCAACCTAAGGCCTCTTTATGTTCTTTAAGCACTTCTAAAAGTTGACTTTCCTATTCTGTGTCTAAACATGATGCGATAATCACAGTTAAATTATCAGAAGAACCTAAGAAAACATATTCCACAGTATTAGGTAATGGTTTCAAATCAAGCTTAGGTTGTTCGACAGGAATCGGGGCAGATTCGGAATCAGAGTGTGAAAGTGGTTCCACTGCAGTCTTCCATTTAGCAATGTACTCAAAGAATGCACTTTACTAATGTACAGATTCAAAGAATGCACTTTACTAATCATGGGTGGCACAGATTCAAGCAAAGAATGCACTTTACTAATGTACTCAGAATTAAAGAGATCTAGGTTAAAGTTATCTAAGCATGCTTGCAAAGGGTCCAAAGATAAAAAATCAGACAATGAGTCTTGGATCAAACTCTCAATCATGTTAATCTCATGCAATTTAGTATCATCACAATCAATAGGTTGTTGACTAATGTTAAATACATTGAGTTCTACGGTCATGTTACTGAAAGATAAATTCAATACTCTATTACGACAGTTTATGATATCATTGGGCGTTGCTAGGAAAGGACATCCCAAAATAACAGAAATGTGACAATCTGGGTTTTGCTCAGGTTGAGTATCTAACACAATGAAATCCACGGAGAAATAAAATATTTCAACCTTGATCAACACATGTTCAACAATACCACGAGGGGTTTTCACAGATCTGTCCGCTAACTATAGCGTAACATGAGTGGGTTTCAGCTAGGGGTGTAAATAATACCCGAAAATACTCAGGCTGCCTCTACCCTCCTGAGCCTGCCTGTACCCGAAGTAGCCCAAAACCTGTTATGGCATGTCGCGGGCCGCTGATAGACACATTTTTGTGTCTGAATTGTCCTCAGTGTCTCTATTGTTAGTCTCGATTTTTGTACTTATTATGGTGTTTTTATGTTTGTGTAGGTGTTTTCGGAGGAATACACTTGTGTGGAAAAAGTTTCTCAAAAAGTGCTATTTGGAGCCTCCGGAGAAAAGTACTAAAGGCACCCTCATTTTGGATAAGGGGCACCTCAACTGCTAAGGGCACCCCAGTTTTGGTTATGGGCAACCATCTTCTTCTTCATGGGAATATGTTTTTGGCGGGAAAGTCACATTCAAATATTTGTCACTGCATAACTTTCTGTATCGGATTGGGAGGAAGTGTAGCGAGATTCAATGGCTAGTTTTGGTTGGGATAGTCTTGATTCGATTAAACAAGGTCGGTATACGTGAAGAATTCAACTAAGTTGGGCTGGATGATCGGGAACTCGATAAAACAGGGAGCGTATATTGGTTAGATACATTCACGGGATTTCATGGGATTTTGTGTGTCTGGATGAGTAGTTAGTGTGTTTGAATCGATCTGAAATAGGTTGGCAACGTGTTTGGAGGTTGGTTGAATGATGCAGACGCGTGAAGGGAAGATATTCTTTCTTTCTCTAAACAAGGGAAGGAAATATTCTCGCATCTGCATGGAATTGAAGAGGGGATTATATGGAATTAATGCAGAAGATTTGATGCTGGTGAAGTATAAAAAGGGCCCTGGGGTTTCTTAAAAATGTTATGTAGAGTTTGGGGACGCGGCAGAGCTGAGAAAAAAAACTGCAGAAAATTCTTTTCTGCTACTGCATGAGGAGGAGAACGAAGAACATTGACCCCCAAAAGCAGTCGTTCATGCTATAGTAGAAACGACAGAGAGTTTAGGGTCGTAGTGGTACAACAACAGATTTTATCTATCGTTCCTTGTAATAGCCGAGTTTGTAACAAATATAACTGTTGCAAACCCGGTTTTCATCATTTTCTCTTCATTGCATCATTTTTACACCTCCTTTGAGCAATAATAATGATTTTTGAGTGTGTTTTCAACATGAGGAGCTAAACCCCATCCTCTGGGGCGATGGAGGAAGCCAATTCTCAACACTATGGTAATTTTATTAAATTCTTTTCACGACTTTTGCATTAATATAATTCGATTTATGATTTTAAATTAATTAGTTGTGATTTAGTTTGATGGGTTATGCTTAGCTTAGGTGTTTTGATAACCCATGCTTACCATTTACAATTAATGTTTTATAAAATCTATCTTGGCAAAGATTTAGAGTCAATAGTTATTATTTTCGGAGCTATAATTGTCAAAGAATTAATAATTGAACCATAAGAACATGAGTTTGGTGGAATCCTGAGTCCTAGTAACTCTCAATCTTGTTACCTTCGTTTGAATATTTTTGCTAGTTTTAATATTTTCCTTTATAAAGTCTAAAAAAATCTTCCTTCACAAGTCTCAACGAACTTTTTACTACAACATCATTGATAAATACCATCAATTTTTGGCGCCGTCGACACAGAGTTGTCTTTAGGCTAGAGTTTTTAGATTATTTTTTTTTTTTTAGGTTTTTATTTGTTTTTGTTTTATTTGTTCTTCTTTACGTTTTTGTTTGTCTTTTTACTACAGATTTTGGAATTTGGAGCGAAAGAAAAATTTGCCAAAGCTTTTGGTGAATACTTAAAGTTTGGAGTTAAAGACAAAGAGAAAGGAGCGAAAGGAGAAGATTATTATTTTATTTTATTTATTTAAAAAAAAAAGAGAGTTTTTTTTTTTTTTAGATTGTATTAGGATTTCTCTATTCTTGTAATTTTCTTTTTCTTTTGCACTTTACTTTATTTATTTATTTTTTTGGACTTTGGACTTGGACATTTGGACATTCTTTTATTTTTTTTAAACCCTACAGAAGGGTAGTATTAAATATTAAACTGTTTGCAGAGAAGGACGGTGATTACGATATCACCTCGGCCCCTCGGGTTCGTACATGACATAGGAGTCGTGGCCAGAGTCGACTACAAAGGTTCATCCCCCGTCTGGAATGGGAGGTAAGTTTGTCGAAACACTCGCGAATCCCCTGCCAGCGAGTTACTGTCTTCCTTCGTGTGAATTTATGTTGAGGAACTGAAAACGACTATTTTTAAATTCCTAGTAAAGGGCAAGGACTGGCCATACAAGATAAGGGTTCGGATTTCATCACCGTTCTCTTCTTGCCCGCCTTAGGAAAACGAAACTTAACGCGAACCTAAGCCTTAAAATTTGGAATAGAACGAGACCGATAGGGTAACGAGCTTCATAGGAAACTCATTCGAAAAATATTGGTTACTCTTTTGAGCATTCTTCGAAGTTCATGATGGTTTCTGTGAGTTGAATGCGTGACTGCGCCGCCTTGTAATGCGGTGAGGCCTTGGGTATCAAAGCTACAACAGCTTCCCTCGCCTCTATTCAACTTACTTAAACGCGGATTGATTCCAGAGGGGTTTTCTCAGATTGTAACGAATTCCCTTTCGAAGGATTAGAAGCTAGCCTAGAAAACAATCTAAGTGGAGCCATCATGCTTTTTGTTTGCTAGAAATCAGTAGATTTGTGTGGTTGAGTCAGCCTTGTTTGTGTTTACATAGAACTTCCCTTCCTTTTAGGATTTTTCTTTTTAATTTTGTTTTTCTAGTGTATGCCTGAGGTCATTAGAGAACGGGCTTGGAAAAGAGACACTCTAGGTCATTTGATTAGTGAAAAACCTAGTAGTTCTTCTTGTGAAGGCGAGGAGCTCGAAGAATCTTCTTTTGAGAGCCCCATTTTCGGAAACTTTAGTTTTGAGAATCTGTCTCTTCGTGAGGATAGTACTTTAGTTGTGCCAGCAATGGCTACTTTGAAAGACTACATGTACCCAACTAGGACCAACCGAGCATCGTGCATTAAATTTCCAGCCTCTACGGCTACTTATGAGTTGAATCCTGGTATTCTTCAGATGATCCCTATATTTTTAGGAAAAGATGATGAAAACCCTTACTTTCACATTAGGTACTTTGAATAAATTTGTGGAACAATTAAGATTAAGGACCTTACTGATGAAGTCTTGAAACTTAGGATGTTCCCCTTTTCCTTAAGAGATAAAGCCAAGTCTTTATTTGAATAATCTACCATCTGGGTCTATAGAAACATGGGACCAACTTACTGCTGCTTTCTACTTAAAGTGGTTCCCTAAGCATAGAATCGCATCTTATAGGCATAAAATTAGTGCCAGTATGCAACAAGAAGGAGAATCCCTTTACAGGTTTTTAGTGAGATTTAATGATCTTTTGTCGCAATGTCCTCACCATGGGTTCGAAAAAATAAAACTAGTTGAAATTTTGTATGAAGGTTTGGACTATTCGACCAAATCCATGGTCGAGTCTATGTGCGTTGGTTTATTCACGAGTAAAAGTGCTAATGATGCACTTTCATTCTTAGAAGATGTAGCTGAAAAATCCTAACAGTGGGAATCTTGTGTTGAACCCCCTAAAAGACTCTTAGTCAATAAAAGTAGCACCAATGTGGTAGATACAAGCTTTGGGTCAGATGCTAAGTTTGCTGCTTTGTCCAGAAGGTTAGAAGCTTTGGAAATGGGTCAGTCTAAAAATAGGTCCTTTGTTGAACCTAATGATAGAATTATAGCCTCTCAAGTTTCTAGTTGTGGAGTAGAACCCAATAACTCATTTTGGGAAGGCCATGTTAGTGAAGAGCAATCCCAAGATGTCTATAACAATACTAGGTTTGAGAACCGTCAGAAGTTTGACCCATACTCAGATACCTACAATTCTGGCTGGAGAAACCATCCTAATTTTTCTTGGTTTAAGGTCCAGAATCAAGATCAGTCTAGTAATTCTCAGCCAGGTTTTGATTATGCTAAGAACTCTTCAGGTCAAGCCCAGTTCCAGAACCCTTCTGAGAATAGAATGACTAGCTTAGAGGAATCTCTTAGTATATTAAAAAATATCCAGTATATGCTATCACAAAGCCAGGAAATGTTAATAAAGAGCCAGGTTAATTTTCAAGAGGAAACCAAACAAAATTTTAAGAATAATTCCCAGTCTCTTGCTAAATTAGAACTTCAAGTCGGCCAGATAGCTAAGTATATAAGTGAAAGAGAAGATGGAAGGTTCCCTAGTCATACTGATCACAACCCCAAAGGAGAGAAATCATACAATCATGTGAATTCTATTATAACCCTTAGGAGTGGTAAAACGGTAGGCAATAAGGTAGCCCTGCCTAGTGGACATACTGTAGTTTCACCTTCTACTTCCCAAGAGGAGGAGCCCATAGCTGAGGAAACTGAAACAATTTCTAAGGAGTCCCAAGAAATTCCTGATAGGACTATCTTTGTTCCTAGAGCCCCATATCCAAAGTTGTTAGCCCCAACAAAAAAGGAGTCGACTTTCAACGAGATAATGGAGATATTTAAGCAGGTGAACATTAACATTCCATTGTTAGAAGCAATTAGACAGATGCCTGCTTATGCCAAGTTCCTTAAAGATCTTTGTACACGAAAGCGTAAGCTTAATGTCCAAAAGAAAGACTTTTTAGCTGGTCAAGTAAGTTTCATTCTTCAGAACCAAACACCCCTTAAGTATAAGGACCCTGGATGCCCCACCATATCTTGTGCAATTGGTAAGCACATGGTCGATAAGG
Organism: Papaver bracteatum; assembly: GCA_023529315.1. Lineage (NCBI taxonomy): Eukaryota > Viridiplantae > Streptophyta > Magnoliopsida > Ranunculales > Papaveraceae > Papaver > Papaver bracteatum. The sequence continues at coordinate 4,606,220 of JAJJWX010000603.1, forward strand.
CATTACTTGACTTAGGAGCTAGTGTTAACTTACTTCCATATCATGTTTACACCCATCTAGGTCTTGGTAAGTTGAAACCGACTAAAATGACATTACAATTAGCTGATAGGTCTGTCAAAGTCCCTAGTGGTATCATAGAGGATTTTCTGATTGAGGTTGATAAGTTTATTTATCCAGTGGATTTTGTTGTTCTAGACACCCAACCTGTTCAGGACCCAAGTGCTCAAATCCCGGTGATTTTAGGTCGCCCATTCTTAGCCACAGCTAACGCTGTCATAAATTGTAGGACCGGGCTTATGAACATATCCTTTGGTAATATGACCACCGAACTAAATATATTTAATGTTACTAGGAAACCTTCTGAGAATGATGATTTAGAAGAAGTGAATATGATTAGCACTTTAGTTCAGGATTTAGTTAAAGATGATTGGCATGACACTTTACTAGGAGACTCTTTAGATGAATTTGAGGAAACCATTCTCTTAGACCAGACGTGTGATCTATCTGTAGAAGAAGCCCTTGAGTATTTTAAAGACTCTACGGACCCAGAAATCCAAGAAATAGTGTTAGGTATTTCTGAGAATAATAATGACCTTAAGTTTGGGGGTAGAGAACTAGAAGAATCTCTTGAATACTTTAGAGACTATGAAGATCCAGAAATTCAAGCAATCGTTAGAGGTTTGTCTGTGAGTAGTGAAAACCCTAAGTTTGGGGGTAGTGATGGTTTTTGTGATCGTCACGTGTCCCTAATTGAAGTCCCTAACTTGGGAATTAAGCCTTGTGTGTCTGAGATATTACTTGAGTCTATTCAGACTCCGCAACCTGATCCTCCTGATACTGTCCAGGAAGTGACCCAGGTTTTAGAGGCCAGTATTTTGGATGAATCTCTTTATCAAGGCACACAAATGAAGCTTCGTTATTTTTCCCAGATAAACCCAGTTGTCTTGACAGAAACCTTAGATGAGGATGTGCTCCTTCTATTCATTTTTCTGAACCAGTGCAGTTGTCTCATATTGGTGTTAACTCTATTTGGTCTTATGGATCCACAACTATTTCGGCTATTGGTGTATGACTTTCGAAGGTGAAGATCCTTTTTGAGGTATTTGATGTCTGGCTGAAGACTTTAAACTTATTACTCCTTGGGAGGTACCCCTTGCTCATGCAACATGGTAATATTTTTCCTCATCTCCTTCTAGTGGTAACGGTTTCTCCTTGTTCATGTTTTTAATTTTATCTTTAGAACATTAAGAAAAAGATATTGAGATCCTTGAAATTCAGGAGAGAACTTGTCCCTTTTAGAGGGTAACCGTGATGGACCTAACCATCCATGATGGAAAGGCAAGTAGGTCAGGAAATGCCAGAAAGACAAAGCAACCTCACAATGTAGTCTTAGTTACTGGATTACGACACTCTCTCAGTAGAAACTTATCATCATCAACAAACGGAGCGACAACAAAATCTATGAAGAAAGTTGAAGACGTTTAAGGTTTAGAAGCAACAATAGAAAAGAATAATTCAAAAAATCAAAGTTGAAGACTTAGTTACAAGAAGTAATAAGAGCAAAATATATAAGTTGTTAGAATTCATGATACCAAGACATCACGAGTTGCGAAGATCCAAGTTTTTAAAATCCTTCTCTCATGGCCATGTAAATTTTTGTCCTGTAATTTTTGTGTTTAAAAAAAAAATGAAAAAAAAAATGTTTAAATTTTGTTCAATAAGGCCATAGGGAAGTAGAAATTTTTATGTCAAGCAAGAAATCGAAGAGAAAAGTTAATTGTCAAGGTTCTATGAGGTTCGATAGTTTATCATCCACAATTGAAGACCGAAGAAGACGTTGTTTCTACTGAGCACTATGAGAGATTCGAAGAAAGATACATTTGGTTGCTTTGTTAGTCTGCTTTCAATCTGGCTCAAGATCTTTCTAGCACTAGTTTAACTCATCACACGTAATTAGTCCAGCTGTGTAGCAGATGTCCCTCTCATATTTTTCTCTCTCCTAATCTTATCCAGTTGTAAATCAGCGGACGCATCTTACAATGTTTATCTAGTTGTGTAGCGGATATCTCTTTATCTAGCAGTGTTGCGGATGTGTCTCCCCTTTTCTTCAGTCAGCTTTAGAGCTGGCACCTTTAATTTCTCTGACATTCTATTCACTTGGAGATAGTTTGAGAATTTGTCTGTCCCCATAGCTTTTTGGATACTTGTGATCAATTAGAAGTCATGGTTTTGTGGGTACACCTCTGGTAAACCCTCCGGAGACAACACTCCGCCACTAGGGCCACCTAGCGGTTTAACGGCTTGCTGCACATGCTAAGTGTAGTCATTTTATTTTCTAGATTAGATTTGCTCGGGACTAGCAAATAATAAATTTGGGGGTATTTGATAGACACATTTTTGTGTCTGAATTATCCTCAGTGCCTCTATTGTTAGTCTCGATTTTTGTACTTATTATGGTGTTTTTATGTTTGTGTATGTGTTTTCGGAGGAATACACTTGTGTGGAAAAAGTTGCTCAAAAAGTGCTATTTGGAGCCTCTGGAGAAAAGTACTAAAGGCACCCTCATTTTGGATAAGGGCACCTCAACTGCTAAGGGCACCCCAGTTTTGGTTATGGGCAACCATCTTCTTCTTCATGGGAATATGTTTTTGGCGGGAAAGTCACATTCAAATATTTGTCACTGCATAACTTTCTGTATCGGATTGGGAGGAAGTGTAGCGAGATTCAATGGCTAGTTTTGGTTGGGATAGTCTTGATTCGATTAAACAGGGTCAGTATACGTGAAGAATTCAACTAAGTTGGGCTGGATGATCGGGAACTCGATAAAACAGGAAGCGTATATTGGTTAGAGACATTCACGGGATTTCATGGGATTTTGTGTGTCTGGATGAGTAGTTAGTGTGTTTGAATCGATCTGAAATAGGTTGGCAACGTGTTTGGAGGTTGGTTGAATGATGAAGACGCGTGAAGGGAAGATATTCTTTCTTTCACTAAACAAGGGAAGGAAATATTCTCGCATCTGCATGGAATTGAAGAGGGGATTATATGGAATTAATGCAGAAGATTTGATGCTGGTGAAGTATAAAAAGGGCCCTGGGGTTTCTTAAAAATGTTATGTGGAGTTTGGGGACGCGGCAGAGCTGAGAAAAAAAGCTGCAGGAAATTCTTTTCTGCTGCTGCATGAGGAGGAGAACGAAGAACATTGACCCCCAAAAGCAGTCGTTCATGCTATAGTAGAAACGACAGAGAGTTTAGGGTCGTAGTGGTACAACAACAGATTTTATCTATCGTTCCTTGTAACAGCCGAGTTTGTAACAAATATAACTGTTACAAACCCGGTTTTCATCATTTTCTCTTCATTGCATCATTTGTACACCTCCTTTGAGCAATAATAATGATTTTTGAGTGTGTTTTCAACATTAGGAGCTAAACCCCATCCTCCGGGGCGATGGAGGAAGCCAATTCTCAACACTATGGTAATTTTATTAAATTCTTTTCACGACTTTTGCATTAATATAATTCGATTTATGATTTTAAATTAATTAGTTGTGATTTAGTTTGACGGGTTATGCTTAGCTTAGGTGTTTTGATAACCCATGCTTACCATTTACAATTAATGTTTTATAAAATCTATCTTGGCAAAGATTTAGAGTCAATAGTTATTATTTTCGGAGCTATAATTGTCAAAGAATTAATAATTGAACCATAAGAACATGAGTTTGGTAGAATCCTGAGCCATAGTAACTCTCAATCTTGTTACCTTCGTTTGAATATTTTTGCTAGTTTTAATATTTTCCTTTATAAAGTCTAAAAATCTTCCTTCACAAGTCTCAACGAACTTTTTACTACAACATCATTGATAAATACCATCAGCCATCTGGCCTGGCCTGGATTAATTTATTGGGCGGGCTCGGGCTTTACAATTAATTATGATGCCCGTCCTGATACCCGGCCTGGTGCCCGGCCTGAAAACCTTCTTTATGCCATCAATCATTTAGTATCCTCTTAAAAAGACTTAAACGTTATCATTTTATAATTGTCAATTGTGTATTTAGAAAAATAAAATATATAGTTATTTTTACTTATAATTAACCTTTTTAAAACATTAATGGTAATATATTTTCTTATTTACAAAGTTTAATGTACTCTAATTAATTATCTATTATAGGCAATAAGAAATTTGTCATTGTAATTTAAATATAAACTAATACTATCACTTATGATATGCAATGTTAGAAAGAAAAGGATATTGTATTAAAAATAAATAAATTTAATACCATCCATTTGAAAATTTAAACTTTTTTAACACAAAAATATTTTCAAAATAGTGGCATGTCCGGCCCGATCTCGCCTGCCCGTATAAAAAGCGGGCTATGGGCGGACTTTGGGTAGCAAATTATCTACTTTTACCCGGCCTGTCCGTCCTGATATTTTTTTACGGGCTTGCAAATATTAAGCATGGCCTGCCTGGCCTGTATTAATTTTTGGGTTGGGAGGCCTAGCCTGCCCGAATTTACACCCCTAGTTCAGCTCCCCAAGACCTAATTGCTTATACACAGAATATGGAAAAAGGTTCACACTTGCACCTAAGTCTAGAAAAGCTCGGTCGATTGTATGGTCACCTATAGTACATGTGATAGTTGGACTACTTAGGTGGGGTCTTGTTTTGAATAATTGAATTTACCTGCTCAGTGAGAAAGGCACGCTTGTGTACATGAAGCTTTCACTTGTGTGTGCATAGATCTTTCAAGAATTTAGCATAACAAGGTATATATTTGATTGCTTCAAGAAAAGGAATGTTTATATTGACTCGTTTAAACATTTCTAACATCTCATTATATTGGGTACCTTTCTTCTGTTGTACCAATCGTTGAGGAAATGGAGCAACATTAGATGGTGCAGGAATATTAACATCAGTGGAATTCTTAGAGTCACTATCATGCTCAGATTCTTTTTTCACAACGGGTGTTTTCTATGGAGTTGTATGCACTGGTGAGTCTGATTTAGACTCGACTGATTGTGGTACACCTACATTATTTTCAACTACTTTACCACTACAGATAGTAGTGACAGCATTTACTTGATTATGTGAGGACTGATTGCAAGTTGAAGTACTTGCCTGAAATGTACTTTTCTGAATTTGTTAAGGTTGACTAGGAAGTTTACCCTTTTCTTTCTCGTTTAGTGCATCGCAGATTTGACCCAATTTGAGTTCTAAACTCGCAAGCCTTTGGTCATTAATCTTCTGATATTGCAAAGGTTTTGATTCACCTGGTTCATACCATCATCAAAGCTATGCCTTTTCTCTACAGGGTACTGTGTGTGTGACTGTACTTGTGGGTTTCTAGGATATGAATATCCTTTGTTATTACTCATTGTACCCCCTTGTACGGGCCCTTTAGACCATGAGAAATTCGGGTGATTCCTCCACCCTGGGTTCTAGGCCTGAGAATAAGGATTGTTCTCTTGCTTATGATACAAAGCATTGGCCTGTTTTAGTCTAGAGTCCTGAAATGCTTGTAGGTCTGGACAATTTTCCACTAGGTGGTCTGAACCGTGACATGTTGCATAATTGGCCATTTCAATTTGGTCACGGAGAGTAGGGGCAGTAGTTTTCACATTCTTCTGCAGCTCTAGCGCTTCTACTCTCCTATCCAAGGATGCAACATTTGTTTTTTCTTCAAAATAGGACTCGATCCTACGGACATTAGCTACAGGGGCGGTCTTTTTGGGTTCACGGATGGACTCCCACTGCTGAGTCTTATCAGCGACTTCGATTAAGAAATTCCAAGCATCTTTAGCACTTTTGTCAATAAATAAACCGTTGTACATTGAATCGACTGTGGTTAGGGTACTGACATCTAAACCTTCATACAAAATTTGCACAAGTCTCCATTTTTCAAAACCATGGTGAGGACATTGGAGCAGTAAGTCATTAAATTTCTCCAAATATTTGTCCAGTGTCTCACTTTATAATTGCACAAAACCATCCAGACTTTGACGGATTGTCAAAGTCTTATGATTTGGGAAAAACTTTTTAAAAAATTCTTCTGTTAGCTCTTCCCATGTTCTAATGGACTATGGTTGTAGAGCATGCATCCAGGACTTGGCCTTTTCTTTCAAAGAGAAAGGAAACAATCTCAGTTTGAGGGATTCTTCTGGTATTTTGTTAAAACGCATAGTCCTATAGATATCTTCAAAATCTCTTACATGGTGGTAAGGGTTTTCAGCGTCAACCACTCCAAACACAGGAAACATATGAATTGTGCTTGCTTTCAGTTCAAACTGGCCAGCATCAGCTGGTAGAATGATACAAGAGGGCTGGCTTTCCCTAGTTGGGTACATGTGCTCCTTCATACTACACACCTCATTCAATTCGTCACCCATTGATTCAGATTGGCCAGGGCTATCTATTTCAGAACTGGGTATGTCGACTATGTCCTCTCGATGGATTCTAACTAGACGATTAGTTTGATCTCTAAAGGATACAATCATAGCCTAGATAGCACATTAATCATGTTAAAACACTCATTCAGCCAAGATATCACAATTCAAGAAACAAAAACTAAGAGAATCGAAAGCTAATACTCGGAATTATGCACACAGATTCAAGATGTTATGCTGCTTAGACAAGTAGCAGATGCCTAACTCAGAAGATTAATTCTTATAGGATGGATAAACGGATTAAGTAATGCATACACACAGAGTGTTTCAGAAATTATACAGAATCAGAATGTTTCCAATATTAGATAGCATACATTACTCAACAAATTCAGCAAGTCAACATGCTACTCAAATATCACATATCAATGCTTATGAAATTGACAGTCAGTTTCTGGAACAAATGCACAGGTTCTGACGAGATTTTAAGAGATCAACAGCAAATAACAAAGTTTATAGGTAAATATGTTGTTTAAAATTCACAAAATCATGCTCACAGGAACCATAAACCACATGGGTTGGATAATGCTCAGCATGGTAGCTAGTTTATCAGGCCAGCATACTTTATCATTCACACAGTATAGTAAATAGAGGTTTGAGAATGATACCGCTGGTATAAACCAGGTTTAGGCACTTCCACAGATTTATCATGCTCTGTTTTCTCCTTTCCTTGGCTTGTGTATTTCGGCTTCACAAGTACCTAGTAACTCATAGGAGAACTTCAGTACATAGAAGTATGCAAATAAATCCAATGAGCATTGAAAGTAAGCTTTATGTCACTGACAGTTCATGATCTAGAGTGTTGCAGCAATACTCCTACTGCAAATAGCACTAATGATTTAACTGAAAACTTAGCTATTGATGACCTGAACATGACAGAATGGGACAACAAGATGTAAAAAAAAACACACTGCAGCTGGAAAATAAACACAAAAGCAACACAAGAATGCTTACTGGTATATTACAGGTGATGAGGTCTTTAACTAGTGTTGAACTAACAAAGGTCTTTAACTGGTATACATATGCTTAACTACATATGTGACTTTTATAAAAACTACAAAATGAAAATTATGCTATCAATGGCAGTAAATTTCAGTGAAACTACAAGACTTTATTCTTACTGATGGATATTTACAGATTAGAATATACTATATACTGAGAGAGCTAAAAACAACATAAGCTAACAATTTTTACAACTAGAGCTACAAGTATAACTAGCTACAGATGAAGACAACTCAGACTAGGTATGAAATAAGACAATGATGCAGATATCTAATAGAAGTTTATAAGGGAAGATCAACAACTACAGAATATTACTACCTACAGATTTATAACCTAAACTACATGACTATATCAAACTAACAGTTACAAGATGAGATGCGAGATTAACAGATGGAGTGCACATCTAAGCTACAAATTATAATAACCAATGAACAAAGGAAAAATTAACAAATACACTAAGCAGACTTACAGGGTTATGATGCAGGAATGGAATTATACTAATTATAGCCAACACAAGTATTGAGATGCAAGAAACAGATGAACCATACTACTAAGATAATATTAGCAAAAGATAAAAGAAAGAAACTTCAAAGTATTCACGGGATCCTAGATGATGAGTATCAACAGATGGTGATATGTTTAAACTACAAAACAAAGGAAATTTAACAAAAGTAAAACTAAGTTATAGGATACCACTTATGAAAAGATGCTGAAATAGTAGGATTGAATTTAAAGGTTATAGCAAAAGGATTTTACCGGATGCAATTACAGACAACTTTAAAGTAAAAGAGAAGTTACAAAACATGCTTATATGCTTCTGATAAAAACTAAGAGGATACCATCTTATAGAACACAAAAAGATAACAACAAACAGGGAAACAAGTTTCAACCTACAGCAACCAGAGAGATACATAATGAAAATCTAACACATATTCTCAACAGTAACTAAAACCAGTAACGTGAAGATAGAAACCTCAGATACACTACTACCGAGTCCCCGACAGCGGCGCCAAAAACTTGGTAGGCTTGTAAACAGTACCTACAATGATTGCAAGTGCATAGTACCTTATTGTGTAAGGTGCAAATACAGGTCGATCCCACAGAGACAAGGTGGGTGTATAGTTGATTCCCATGTCTTACTAAAACTGATTTAGAGAGAAGAGTAACACAAAAAGATTATTTGTTTGGTGTCGATACGACAAAGATAATTGATAGGGAACACAACAATATAACAGAATGTAAAACAAGATGTAAGTAGAACAAATGATGAGGAGGGTACTAGGGCCTTTGAGTCCACCACTAACTTACACTAGTTATTCTTCAATGATCCTAACCTTGTCCCTATAACTTATACCAAGAGGGATGTCAATCCTTGGTATATCTAAGTTTACTTTGATATGAATGATCCAATCACAACTAAGGTATTTCTCCTTAGCATTAACTGTCTTTTTAGGGTACAGCTAATCAAAAGATCAATATATGAGATAAAGCATGAGTTGCAGTTCTTCAACACAGGATTGTTCTAACTACAGTGGACGCCTGACATATACTGTGAAAGTAAAGTATTGAAGCTCTTAGACTGAATTTTAATATGAACATTTAAGCACAACAAGGTTACTGCCATTAACATGGATAGCAAGTAGCAAACTAGGGCTTCATCTAAACCGTAGTAGGTGAATTTAGAACATGATGAAGATGATTAAAACACAAATTTTATTAAGTTAGCAATTGATCCAACTCAACTCAGATGATTATACAAATTGCAGTGAACCCTATTTATACCCCAAATTTCTTCTCAATCCCCGGAATTCGAAAATTAGAGAATACCCACTCACTTAAATTGTGATTTTTGATAGACCCCTACTCTGATCATTTTTGCAAGTCCTTGATTTTATGTGTAGAAGAAGCTATGATGGAGATAGACAAAATCTAGGAAGTTGATTGATTGCAGGGTGGATGTGCTTCAGAGGTAGTCGGGAATGGAAGTGAATGTGAGATGATGGAGAACTGATATTTTGCAGGAGATGGAGAAGATGAGAAAGTCGTATAAGGGAGTGTTTGGATTTTGTTCAATTGAGAGAAGAAGTAGTATGTTTTAGGGTGTTAGGCAGGTGCTTCAATTGTTGATATCTCGGGTGGAGATTCATTTGGATGCTCAGCAGCTCAGATGAATCTGATGGCTCGGGTAGGAGATGGATTTGGGTCTTAGATTTTAATTTTTCTAAGCCCATGTCTTCTTCAAAGATAATATCTCAAGCCCACACCTAGTTTTGGGTCGTGAAACGACATTCTTCACTTGCGGGTAAGGTGCAAATAATATTCTTCACTACTTTTTAGCAGGAGCTTTGTTGTTTATCTTCCATCCACTAATTCTCCGCTTCTTTTGGCTTCTCAATTCATCCAATGAAAATACAGAATTTGGGATAATATATGATTTTAAAGCGCAAAAGATGAGTTTAATGCCAATAAAAAGTTGTAGAAATATGCAATATTTGCCACTCATTAGTGGCGCTTGCTGGAGCAGATCGGTCGGCCAAGTGGCGTATGTTAGTGCATTGCTCAGTCTAACTCGCATGTGTTGTTATCTCAAGCATGTTTGTCAATATTAGTGATCAAAACTATAAGTCTTGATTTCTAGTCTACTATAGCTAAGGTCTCGGACTAGGATAGAAAGTGTAGTTGAGCTCAAGAACTCCATGGCAATCATCATACAAGATGAAGGACTACTCAAGGAACTTGTGGATCTTCATCGACTAAAAGGTATGTGGAGACTTGAACTTATCTATCACTCAAAAGTCTATTTATATCCTATCTTGAGACAAAAGTCATTTTTCTATATAGACTAAGATTATACACATTTGGTATTTCGATCTGAGTTTACCTCGCGTATCTATTTCTCGAAATATGTGTTGGTAAAGCTTTCTCTTTAGCCATGTTCATTTTTACTTAGTGAAGAAAGTCATGTTAAGTTTCAATCACTTTGAAAATTGTTCTGACGAAAAATGGTTTGTGAATAACAACTATATAACATCCGCTGAGAATGTTTCAATGATTGAAATGAGAGTCTAGACAAATTAACCATTGGAGGATATAAGCATTGTTGTGGAAACACATATATGTATAAGTCCTTATTCCTTGAACCGAAGTTTGCGAACTTTGTTGATCAAGAGAACCGAAGAAGTCTGCGAACTAAGTCCACGAACTGGCGGAAGTTCTCGACCTGAGAATTTCTGCTGGAGTTTGTGAACTCCATCCGGGAACTTAAGTCCGTGAACCCAGTCCGCAAACTTGAGTAGGTTATGTCTAAAAACGATATTTGTGAAATTATCTTTATAAACTAAGGAATGTTATTACAAACCGTGGCTATATAGTCATGAACCGATTCGAGTGAATCAAATCATTTTTGCTTCAATTGTGTCTTGTGTAGTACATGAGATTTCCTTGCAATTGAACAACTCTCTAACTAGTTCATTTGAGTCATTTGAACTAGTTATGGTGAAGAATAATATGGTTGATATGAAAGTTATCATACGGTTGACCATTTGGTTAACTATTGTTGAACCAACGAATGTACAAGTTTGGGTATGGTTACACAAACCTATAAACGTGCATTTCATGTGTGCATAACAAGCCATGTTTTTGATCTCACGGTTGATAAATATTAGCTTGAATTTAATCAGGTTTTCATCTAACGGTGAATATTGAATGCCTTGTTACTAAGATAACATTGATTGCAAACCCTGATTTGAAAGACTATATAAGGGAGAACTCTATCAATTGGGAAACCTAATCCCCACATATTCTGTGTGATACTAGTTATGCTAATCTAGAGTCGATTCTCCTTTAACCTTTGGTTTCTTCTTCTAAACCAGGTTAACGACTTAAAGACTTTATTGGAATTGTGAAGCCAAATCGATACTACCTTGGATCAGTGTGAGATTGATTGGGGTTCAACTACAGTCCAGGACGAAGTTAGTTTGTAGTAGGCTCGTGTCTGAAGAGGCTTAATACAATGTATGTTCAATCTGGACTTATGCATTTGTGGTTTCCTCGTTAACAAAATTCTGGTGTATGTGTTATTTCTTTTCCGCATTATATTTGTTATATAATTGAAATAATATAGATTGTGCGTTGTTAAATTAATTAGAATATTCGACCTTTTGGTTGTTGATTTAAATTAATTGACACTTGGATATTGGTCTTTGGTACCATCCAAGTTATCTCCTTGTATTTGATAAAGACACGCAGATTTCTATTTGCTTGAGTAAGGATCAAATCAAGTGAGAGAGATATAAACTCTTTGATAGACTTTTATATAGATTGAGTCTGATTGTCTATTTGATTCTCTAGAAAGTATATTGGAGTTTGTCTATACAGATTGCTAATTCGAAATATTAGGTGTGGTTGTTAGACCCCCGCTTTTTCAATTGGTATATGTTAGAGCATAGCTCGGTTGAACCTACCAAGCGTTGGTATTTCAAGTTTGGTTGTCATATTTTAGTGAACCAAAACTCATTTAAGAGTCGCTTGATTTAAATGTACTAGAGTCAACTTCGTATAGGTTAGCTTGAAAGTATTAGGATGAGACATTACAAGTATTGCGAAGACTTGAAGAGGTGAAGAAGTACGGATCTACAACCACAACATCATACTTCCACTTGAGGTTAGTGATATTTGACTTGAACCGTTTCATTCCCTAACGTATCTTTCAAGTCGTGCATATTGAAAACATAAAACTGTGAAGCATGAACACTCTAGATAGACATAGTATTAAGGAATACAATATGAGGTTCATTGCTTAACCATTAAACTTTGTATATAAGACATCAACATAATCGTATAAATTCTATTATGATTATGTATGGGTATGAGGTGAGGATTTCATCCTAAGAAACAATGTTTTTGCATGTGTTTTAAGGAATAAGTTCATGAAACGTGTTGTGATCCGAAAAGGAAATCGCCATGCATTATTAGGGTTGTTCTTTATTGCATATCTTATAAACGACCAATATATGTGATTAGTATAACCGCTCATGACTTGTTTGTGTTCTTGGTATAACTATTCACATGAGGCCTGACTTATGTATTGGTACGAATTTTATTAGTGAACCGATCTTAAGTAATCACCTGGGGTATGATCGGGTTTGTGTGTCTGACCAAATTTGGGAGAGGGGAACCGATCCTAGTAAGAGGTGCAATACATCACAAGGGGAACCGATCCTTGTATGAGGTGCACCAAGGTTTATAGTAAAAATGGGAACCGACCCTATGAACATGTGCAACACGTTTTTAGGAAAATAGGAACCGATCCTATGGACATGTGCAACGCATATAAGTTAGATACCAAATATATGTGGGGAACCGATCCTAGTACCTAGTCAACCTAAAATTTGGTAAGCTAGTGTGACTATGCACAATACTCACATGGAGGTAGAACCGAAGCTTGTTTTGGTAGAACCGTTACACCCATGACTTGTGATTGAGTGTTACTTGATCAATCACATAGTTCTTAAAAGTCAAATGAACCAATTTTAAACTTGTTTGGAAGTGTGGTAAATCGGTTTCAAGTGAGTAAGTATGAAAAAGGACTTACAAGAGGAAAGATGTCGGCACACTTTGAACATGCGCATTAGTGTGTATCTTTTATTGTTCAAAGATATTCCTTAACAGCTAAGAAAGAAGTAAATCCCAAGATCGAATTTAAATAAGTTAAGAATCTTTTAATTAAGGTTTTTAATTATATATGAAAAATAAGAATTAGTAATGTGCATTTACTAGTTAAAGATTTTCCAAGGAGATTTCGATCATAAATTTGGACAGTGCATTCTCAGGAATTATGAAAACTTAATATGGAATAATATTGAATATCTTGAGAATATTTTCGGCTTCGGAAATTCCTTAGTGTCCAAACTTCCTTGTCTATAAATACTTTGAGTTTGCATTTCTAGCAAACTAATCCTTCGTGACAGTAAACTTCATCTGTTGTACTGTTACTGGTGATGCCGCCTATTTGGAGAGGAGAGTAACCTAATTACGCAAAATCTCTTACTACCGCTCAATTTAAAGTCTTCTTTGGGATTGAGAAGCTCTAGTGTGTACCGTTGGTGGGAAACTAGATAATTGCGGTTTATCTTTAGTTTTCATATTGATTTGATTGACTAACGGTGGTTGAACTTTGATTGCACCTAGTTTGTTTATGCTAGAGAATCTTCTCTTATGATATAAGATTCACTCAAACTAGTTCAAGGTTTCGACCAGGATCTTTATACTGTTGTTAGATCTAAATACAATCTTGTGATAATCTATTGTTAACATACTTCATTCTGTGTGTGATTGATCACAAGAGATTCGAGTAGTTGTGTGTAGGTGTTTATTGAAGATCTGAGAATATTTGAAGACAAAGAAGAGATAGGAGATTTATAACTTGGTTATATAATCTTTGGTGTGTACAATACCTATTTCAGTAATAGAGGATCTAACTATAATTGATTTATCCTTGTGGTATTTTGATAGAATAGTTGAGAAGATTGGCATCAATATATTTTCGTGGGATTAAAGGTATTGATTGCAAAATCTTAACAATTACCTTTTGGTGATTGAACATAAGATAGATCTTGGAACCTGGAAAAGGAGTTTATGTTAAGATAAACAGAAGAGCCTTTGCGCAACTCATATCACTTGGTTGAAGAGAGTTGATACCAAACAGATTTGTTGTTCCTTTACTGTTTGGAATACGAACCAAAGGAATTGGTCCAAGTACGTGATTTGTTTATAGGTTGGAGGCATGGGAATACAAATGAAACTTGGTGAACTATAGGTTTAGTTGCTTGGTCTCAACTATACGAAGTTGGTTTATTTTGTATAATGGCTTAATCCTGAGAGTATTCAATTCTGGACTAGGTCCCGGGGTTTTTCTATATTTGCGGTTTCTTCGTTAACAAAATCTTGTTGTGTCATTTACCTTATATTTCCGCATTATAATTGTCTTATTATAATTAAAGTAAATTGCACAAACGTTAATTCCTATTTACTTGATACGCAATCCTATTGAGTTTGGTTAATTCTGAACCTTTGTATCAAGTAAACATACTTCGTTATTGTATTATCTCGATCTCGTATCCATAGACGATCACACGAAGTGTGAACCGATTTGTTGTATTATCTCGACTCGGTCTATAGATAATCACTTTAGAGGAAGGACTTATAGGAAGGAAAATTTATAGCTTGAGGTATATTTCGGTACCCTCGCCTTTCCAATTGGTGTCAGAGCAGGAAAACACGAAAAGATCGAACAATCTATGTTTGGTGCGATCCATCCTATAAGAAAATGAATCTTATGAGTGATTCAATTAACGTCTTAAAGATTTTAAATGATCTGAAAGAATACTCCGAGGAATCTCCCTCTACTTTTTTTAAAATGTTTGATGAAAGGATTGAACAGAACCGGTTATGTACTGATGATATCACAAATATCATGATTGATAGAAAACTGGTAAAAAATACTTATGAATCTTAATCAAGAGATTCTCATGAATGCTCAATTCTCTTATCCAGACAAGTTAAACAATCTAGTAAGAATCAGTCCAGGAACTGCTTTAAAAGAGGGTGGAATTGTTTAAATCAGAAAATTTGTTTTATAAAACATCTGATTAATCGTGTTAAGAAACCTTTCAAGAACTTAACAAACCATCCTAATTCTGGTGAACATTGTCTTGGAGGTTTTGCACTTAAAACAACCTCGAAATTTTAATGGTTTCTGGATAGTGGGTGTAGTAGACATATGACAGGTGACCTCTCTTGGTTCACAAAAACAGAAGACTACAAAGGAGGATCAGTGACATTCGGAGATGGAAGCAGCTGTCTTATTAGCAAAAAGGGCACCATTAAACTTCAATATATACCCGAAATTCATGATGTTGTTTATGTCAAAGGTATGAAAGCTAATCTTCTGTCTGTCATCCAAATTTGTGATAAAGGTCACAAGGTTATCTTCAACATGAAAGGTTGTGATATTGAAGATAAGTCTGGAAAAATAATTTTCCGAGGACGAGGAAGTATGAATAATTGTTATCTTCTGGATATACAATCCAATTTATACTGTAACTTAACTAAGGTTGAGTCTACTCATTTATGGCATGAACGGTTTGGTCATATCAATTACCGAATGCTAGGTAAGCTCATTAATTGTGAACTTGTCAAAGGAGTTCCAAAAATCAACACTAAAGTAGAAAGTGTTTGTGGTGCATGCCAAAAGGGTAAGCAAGCAAAAATTCCACACAAACTTTCTCGAGATATAGCCACTCGTGCTCCTCTCGATCTTATTCATATGGATCTTTTTGGTCCAATCCAACAAGCTTCGGTTGGAGGAAATAAGTATGCTTTAGTGATGGTAGATGATTATACTCGGTTCACTTGGGTTGCTTTCCTAAAGCACAAAAATGACACTCTTGAAGAGTTCAAAATCATTGTGAATAGAATTCAAAATGAATAAGGTCGCAGACTTAAGAAGATTAGGAACGATCGTGGTACATAATTCAAGGATACTAAAGTATATGAATATTGTAATAGTCTTGGAATAAGTCATCATTTTCTGCTCCTATTACACCTCAGACAAATGGAGTAGCAGAAATAAAGAATAGAAATATTCAAGAAATGGCAAGTGTCATGATTCATAACAAAAATTTACCATTAACCTTTTGGGGGTGTAGGATCAGAATATCGCCACAATAATACTCTTATGAAATTTATAAACAATATTTATGCAAGATCTTCAACAACACGCTGTGAGTGTCGCAGAGTGACTCAAAGAATGACGTAGCAGATGACGGTAACGGAAACACGAAAAGAGCATGACAATCCTGTGAAGATTATAGCATCTGCGAGAATTAACATTATAACTGCTGTGAGACTACCGCGAGATAGATCCAAAATTAAAGGACAGCATAGCTGTCATCCACTATGTAACTTCCCTATATAAAGAGAACTAGTAGACTCGGAAAAGAGAGAGATCAATTTGAGAGTATTGAGAAAGTTTTAAGGAGAGAGAAAGTTTAAGAGAGCGGTTGTATTCTTGATTTCTTCCATTTCTTGTAATATTTCTGAGAATTAATCAATAAAAGTGTTGTTCTTAATATTCAAATATGTGTTGATTATTATGAATTCTTGTGAGGGGTGTAGTGTAGGAATTCCTGTAACTACATAATGGCGCTAGAAACAGGGATATTTCTAAGCAAATATTGAAAGTGTGATTTGTAAGAATTTGAAGAAATTGGAGAATATTTTTACGTGATTTACAGTAATATGTCAAAATTGAAGGAATGACTAGAAGAAGAAATACATCAGAACAACGAACAACCGTAAGGAGGAGTAGAAGACTTGCTGGAGAAGAGACGAATGAAATAGGAGAATCTTCAAGATTAAGAACAAGGAGCAACATAACAAGGAATAATGAAGAAAATCAAGTTCAACAACCAAATCAGCAAACACATATACAAGATAAAATTGTGGATTATGACAGAGTGAGCGTGCATACTTGGTGATCGGATTCAATAGAAGAAGCAGAAAATCGACAGTTAAGAAATGGAAGGCGAGAGGGAAGAGATCAAGAAGCGGTTGGAGGATTAATTCATGGAGATGATGAAAATGAAGTAGTAGAGGCTTTAACACAAAGAATACAAGAGGAAAGGATATTAGAGGCGGAAGAACGTACGAATTTAATAAGACAAAATCACGAGTTAAGAATGGAGAATTTGAGATTAAAAAATAGGAGATCAAGAATTACTGCAAGATCAAGTTCAAGATCATTTAGAGAAGAAGTAAGGTGAAATTCCCATGTGAGAAATGCTGGTGAAAATATTCGAGAGGAAATGCAAAATCCAAATGAAGAGCAATATTATGGAGAAGAAGAGATGATTAATGATCGCTACATTCCACGTGGTGAAACTCTGGATGATAGACGTGATAATAGAAATCAAGAGGGTGGAAATAACCAAGATGGTGAAGAGAATCGAGAAGAAGGTAGGAGAATATTACATGAGCGAGAAATTCAAAGAAACCGAAGAATAATAGAGGATGAAACTGAGATACATTATGTTGAACAAGCACGTCTATCTTGCGAAAGAGAAATATTGAGAGCAGAAGTGGAAGAGCAAGAGCTTCAAGAAGCAATACGTCAGAATAATCATGAAAATAGAGAAAGGATACGTGCAAGAAATCACAATAATGGTAATATCAATGAAGAATATGATAGAATACAAAGGAGAATAGAAAGACAGCGAAGAGAAATGGTGAGAAATGAAGAAAATAGCAGAAGAGAAAATGGAAGGCATAATCATTTGCGAATTCAGGAAGGAGGTGAAGAATAAAATCGCGGGAGAAGGAAGAATGAAGATGCTGAAGAAGAAGCACAAAATCCTGCAAGGTAAGAAAGACATGAACGCAAAAGAAGGGAAGCTGCATTGAAAGGACCAATGGAGAAAAATTCAGCTGGGAATGAACAGATCTTGAGAGAGTTAGCAGAAATGAGGGGAATGTTAAATAACATAAGAGAGGGAGGCAGAAGGCAACTTGATGAGGCCATTGAAGAAGCTGCGAAAACTCTATTCACCTAAGAAGTACGATTAGGAGAGATACCCCCAAAATGCAATTTTCCAACGTTAACCAGTATCTTTGATGGAACTACTTATGCTATTCAACATGTCAAAGCTTATGTTAGGTGTATGCTACAGTGGGAAAACCATGATGCTGTATTGTGCGAATATTTCACATCTAGCTTAACAGGCGAGGCGCTAAAATGGTTCGAAGGTTTACCTAAGAACACTATAACTTCTTTCAATCATTTGCAGACTACATTTTTGGGAGCATATATAAGTAACATTTCTTCGCGACCTGGCATTGAATATGTATTTGGATTAAAACAAAGGGTTGGTGAAAGCTTAAAACATCTAACCATAAGATGGAAAACAATGTGCGGCGAAATGGCAGGCCACGTGGATGAGAGATATCTCATTTTGTCATTCATTAATGCAATGTTCGCAACCAATTTTTTATATGTCCAAATCTTCAGAATCAAGAACACCATCACAATGACAGAACTGTGAGAATTTCAAGAAGAATACATTGCTTTGGAGGAGAAACAAAATGAGATGGAATCATACC
Organism: Papaver bracteatum; assembly: GCA_023529315.1. Lineage (NCBI taxonomy): Eukaryota > Viridiplantae > Streptophyta > Magnoliopsida > Ranunculales > Papaveraceae > Papaver > Papaver bracteatum. The sequence continues at coordinate 4,624,820 of JAJJWX010000603.1, forward strand.
CTGTTGCGAATACCAACTCAATTGCAGCAAACACAAGTCTACTTCCCAGGTTAATAAATACAGTAGCGAGCACTTCGCAGGTAAAGCAAGAAAAGAGTATGAATGGTGGTCAACAAAAATTAGTAGCTATGGGAAGCAGAGATCAAAAAGAATTCGAAAGGGAAAGAAATTTTTTCAGTAGAAGTGGAAATAATAAGATTCAGAGGCTTGATCAGCCGCAAGAGACTTATGGTGGTCAGAGACAAAATTATTATAGAGGGCAAGGAAGTCAGAAGACAATATGGGAAGAAATTAAGATGCCACCTCTAAATACTAGCATAGAAAAAATTTGGGAGGCTATAATTTTGATGGAGGACATACCCATACCCTGGAATATGGGAAAAGAGCCACACCCAAATAATTGAATTCAAGAATTTTGTTTTTATCATCATTTTCATGGTCACTCAACAAATGAATGTAGGAATATAAAGAGAATCATCCTAAGGATGATATACCAGGGAAAATTAAACCATTTTCTAAAAGGGCATCCACAGTCTCAGCAATTACCACCAGCGCCAGAAATTCGCAGAGTGAATACAACAAAGGAAGGAGAAACATTTGTGATAGAAGTTGGAGCAAAAGCGAAGAATCTATTCTGTAACTCCATCATACATTCATACAAAACTATAGAAGATTTCCACGATAATGTTCTAAGCAGAGTTTTCGCGAGAGATACTGATGGGAGAGAAATAATGAATATTGCGAAAGCTTCTCCATTAGAAGAATGGCAAAAGCAAACAATTTCTTTCACTACACAAGAAGTACCAGAGTCTGGCGAGATGCATGACAATCGATTAGTGGTAAAACTAGAGATAAATCCAAAACAAAGAGAAAACTGAGAGGAAGATGAGGATGATGAGGCCGAAGACTCGTGGGCGATTAATAGAGTTTTAATTGATACGAGGAGTTATGTAGATATCTTGTTCTATCATACTTACAAAACCATGGGAGGAAGAGACGAGGATCTAATAACGTCGACTTATAAGATCTATGGTTTCAGTGGTACTGCCAACAAGCCCAAAGGGGAAATTGCAATGTGAATTCCATTGAAGGGAATATCTTCTAAAATTCTATTATGTGTTGTTGATGTTGAATCTCCTTACAATGCCTTGATTGGCCGACCTTGGCTGCATGGGATTCTAGGTATAGCGTCAACTTTCTACCCGTGTATTAAGTTTCCTCATCCCATCGGTGTTGGAGTTATAAAGGGAGATTGGATTGAAGGAAAAAAGTGCTATGAAATTGATATGGAATCTTGCGAGGAAAGGGTTGCGAAGAACAGAAACTGGAAATATAACATCAAACAAAAGCAAAGAAGTGAAAGGATGATGGCGGATACAGTAGAACGGCGAGAAGAAAGAATGCTGCGAAGTCAACATGTGCTGAAACCAATAGATGGCGAGCATCTCGCAGATGGAGAAAATGTAGCAAAGCGCAACAAAAAAATCAGAAGCAGGAAATAGTAAGTAGAAAAGGTAAAATTTCTAGATCGTAAATATAAGAGATGTATTAATGATTTGTTGAAGAAAATTTTACAAAAGTATTTTTGACTCAATAAAAAGGATGATATTGAAAAATAATACAAAAGTTGAAATGCAAAATTTCGCAGAGACATTAGAATGGGACGAACCTTTATGACGTACACCCTAGTTCGCGAATAAAATTTCTCAAGAGGCAAATATAAGACCTAAAGTGCGTCATATAAGGGGGTATCTCTTTGCATGGCTCAGGGATAAGGTTATACCGCTGCTGGAACCTGAGTCATGGAGATTTTGGGTCAATGAAAGCCCATCCAGGAGAGGTACCTTGGATTTCCAACTATATATATACACTAACAGTTGGACGAATGAGGGTCCCTCCTAAGGAGTGCAGAGTATGATCAAGGCGCCGAGGTACACGGTTGATCCAAGGGTGCCCGGGGTGTATGAAACTACCCTGGCCATTCTTGGAAAGTCTTGACTATGATGCACTCGGCCCGAAGAAAACCCCACTTAGGGTGCAGTCTCGTAACTATAAGCCATATAGGCAAAAAGGATAAGAGGCTGCGAAAGCAACTGGTTATTGTTAAGACTGGATGGGAGGATCTAGTCTTGTATGGTCGATGTACGCCTCCTTAAAGGGGCAACCAGGGGGAAGATAAGGGCCGCACCCTCCATTAGGGAGCTGATAAATGTCTTAAGACGCAAATGTCACGAGGCTTTATGTTCGAAAGAATATTTGGGCTTGTCATATTTGTGAATCAATTATACATAGGAAAGAAGCCATGAGAAAAAGATAAGATGAGATCAATGGGTTTTTACATGAAAGAGTAAAGACGTCCTGCGATTTCATCGCAAGACGGCAATGTCATGGGGATTTGTCTTCGCGAGAAACCTTAGGCCTATCATATTGTCGCAGAGAAATTGACAAAGCGAGGATAAGGCAAGATCAATGGGTTTTTACATGCAAACGTAAGGACGTCCTGCGATTTTGTTGCCAAAACAAAACGTGGCAAAATAAGACCTTTAACTAGGAAGGCAAAATAAGACCACAAAAGATCAAGATTGAATGACTGCGAAATTTACGCAGAGATCATGAGATTATGAAGATATGACCTGCGATATTTACGCAGAGATTGAGGCAAAAATTTACAAATAGATCTTATTCAAAATTAATCTGCTCAATCTTTCATATTGCAGATGAATAACAGAGGCAAGTATGGGAATGAACAAAATGATAAAATTATTATTCATCTTTATATGACAGATTTACGCAGATAGTTAAAAATTAATAAGCATATTGATTAACCATATTGCAAAAAGGAATTGTTTTCTAATGTATGCAGATAGAAACAAAAGTAATCTATTCATCAAGGAGCCTTAGAAGTTGGATAAATTCACATCAATATATTACAAGGAGAAAGAGATAAATGTACAAATATTACAAAGAGATATAATAAAGCTATTTAGATCCTTCATTATCTTCATCAGAGTCCCCCTCTTCATCTTCATCTTCATTATATTCTTCATCTTCTTCAAACTCTTCAGCTTCACTGTCGGAGATGACAAGATTAGGAACGTTCTCTAGAATTTCATCCGCGAGATAAGGATATGTAAAATGAGGAATTTTATGATCATCGCAGACCATTTTCATAGAATCATTGCGAACACCAACAAGAGTATTACTAAAATTTTCCAGGGTAATCTGTAGTTGCTTCTTGAACTTGGAGCGTTTGTCATTGCGAGAAGACAGAAGTTTTGTGAGTTGTCCTTTTTCTTCTTCCAACTCTCCAATTCTTTGGCGGAAATTTCCCTCAGATGCTGCGAACAAATGACAACATATTAATAAAATAGCGAAGTTTCAGTTAAAAAGTGGATTAGTGGAAAACCCATAATAACCACCTTCTATTTCAAAGATCATATCCTTAATCAAGGTAGACTGCTCAGCTTGAAGGCTAATATCTACACCTAAATTATTTCTGGCGTTATCAAGGATCTTCGCAGCCCAAGCAAACTCATCATCATTACTAATGAGAAGACGGGAACGAACTTGGTTTTCCCTTTCAACAAGAGCTTCATTCTCATAGATAAGTCTATCTCTTTCAATTTGAACTTCAAGAAGAGTTTTGTGTCCGCTAAAGCTTGAGCACCTTGTCTAGATATGCGATCTATTTCATCTATGAGATCACTTTTTTGGGCTCTTAGAATATTGATTTCTTCTTTAGAGTTAAGATAGCGACGCTTAGACGTATTAGCCGCTCTCAAACTAGATATGTGGTCAATTGATAAAAGACGAAATGTGGATCTAAGGTCATCTATGGAAAGAGATTCAATCTTGTCATTTGAATAACTGTTTAAGGAATTATTCAGGCGATCAATAAGGGTATCCTCATCTACAGGCTCAGGAGAAGAATAGAAGAATGTAGCCTCATCAGTAAGACCATAAATATCTGCAAAAATGGTTTCTTGAATAAGCTAAAACAATATGGTAAAAGAATTAAGAAAAAAGGGGAAAAATTCATACCATAGAGCTGCTGGTTAGATTTTTCAAGATCAGATATGTTGCGCTTATCTCTCGAAGCATCAATTTCCATTTATTTAACCTTCTCGCGAAGACTAGCAACTTTAGATTCCCGTTGTTCATCCTTCTTACAAAGACTAGCAGACTCATATTCTAATTTTCATTCTTATTATGAAGAATAATGCTATTCTTTTCAAAGTATGCATGTCTCCTCTCCAAGTCTGAGGCAACAACGAAAGAACCTCTTCCAGCCTGCGAAGGAAAGCAAAAAATTGTGAAGACATATATAAATTAAAATCTTGCGAGGAAATAAAAATACACAAATGTGGCGAAGAAATGAGAACATACTAGAACGCTGAGTGAATGTAAGAAACTTGGAGATATAGATCTTGAAACCCCGTGAAGAGATTCATTATTCTCCAAGAGAGGGGCATCACAGATAGCTTCCATAGATTTGCAGGCTTCAGCAAGAGGAGTATCGCCAATCCCTAGCATAGTAGTATTAGAGAATATACTGGAAAGCTGAAACATAGAAGACTCGGATTGGGAGGATTCCTTCGCAGAAGTGATATCAGCATGACCATCATCGCCATTATTTTCATTATCAGTATCATCACTTGAACTTTCAATAAATTGAGGAGTTGAAGGAGATGGAGATTGCACTTTTCTTTTCTTTGAAAGAGGAGCAGCAGATTTCTCCCTGCGATGAGCACCTTTGCCTTTTCCCTTAGTTTTTGCATGCTTAACATGTTCAATTTCTTCAAGAACCTTCAAACACAGATAAAGATAAGAAATAGAGGCAATAATATATTGTTAAGAATCAGAAAGGAATATTTCTTACTTCATCTGTGAATGATCTGAGAGCTAATAGAGTAATGGGTTTCCCTAACTTATTGTAGCTAGCTTTCAGCCTTTTAATCTGGTAAAATTGGAGCAGTCAGCAAGAGTATATATAAAAGCATGAGGAAAATAATAATGATAGTTCAAACAAAAAATTCGGGAAAATACCTTTGTATTTCTTTCAGGCCAGCTGAACACCCATGGTTGGTACTCTGCGAGATTCGCAGGTAAAGCATGAGAACTAGAGATGTATGGACCCTCTAAAAATAATGGGAAAATACACCATTTATCATCATCGGAGTGGCGAGGAGATGAATTGTTTCACGGATGCTAGTCAATGTCCAACATAAGAACTTTGTCTTCAGCAATGTCATCCTTCTTCTGTAAGCGGACACCCCAACAAGTGCTATCCTTCGCGAAAAAAAATTCTACTGTATACTTCGCAGGAACAATTGGAACTTTGGCGAATTTAGGGTTCTTCGTTGTAGAAGGGTAAAGAGATTCCTTACCAGCACCGCGAGTAGAAAACTCAAGCATTAAACGAATGCAATCCCCACTCAACTGATATATTGCCCGAGAGAACTTCGCATGAGAAAGTATTTCATAGAATAAAGGAAGTTCGGGGTCATAAAGAGGAATGGGAAGGCCGGCTTCAAGCTGACATAATGAGACTATGATCTTCTCGCGATTACACGGAAGATCAGAAAATAATTTAACAGAGAGCTCAGCCCTAGGGTTTTGATCAGGAATGGTAGATAAAGTAAAGCCTCTATCTTGAAGCTTCTTTTGCATTTTTTCAAAGGAAATTAGATTTTTACGGCCCGCTAGAGGCATTCTTAGTATGGAAATGAAGAAAAGAATAGAAGATCAAAAGAATAAGAGAAAAATTACAACAGTAGCAGATGCGGAAGTTACGGAAGAAAATTGAAATTGCAGAGAGAAGGAAAGAGAAAGTAAAAAGAATAAAAGAGAAGAATGAAGAAGATATATATAGAAGGTAAGAATTCTCGAGAAGATAAGTGTATTTAATGCGAAGAGAAGACGTGAATGGTTGAAGTGCAGCGGTTGAAAAGGACGTGTCGGAAGTTAAATGGAAGAAAAGATACGTGTAATAAATCTGGCGAAGAATGCAGAAACGTGTCAGAACAGAAGAACATGAAAAGACGAACAGCTGCGGCATTTTAAAAAGTTTCAATTCTCATGATCCTTTTCCCTTCGAAGAAAAGACACGAGAAGAGGCAAGATGTAGGATCAGAATATCGCCCCAATAATACTCTTACAAAAATTATAAACAATATTTCTGCGAGCTCTTCAACAACACGCTGCGAGTGTCGCAGAGTGACTCAAAGAATGACGTAGCAGATGACGGAAACTAAAACACGAAAATAGCATGACAATCCTGCGAAGATTATAGCATCTGCGAGAATTAACATTATAACTACTGCGAGACTACCGCGAGTCAGATCCGAAATTAAAGGACAGCATAGCTGTCATCCACTATGTAACTTCCCTATATAAAGAGAACTAGTAGACTCAGAAAAGAGAGAGGTCAATTTGAGAGTATTGAGAAAGTTTTAAGGAGAGAGAAAGTTTAAGAGAGCGGTTGTATTCTTGATTTCTTCCATTTCTTGTAATATTTTTGAGAATTAATCAATAAAAGTGTTGTTCTTAATCTTCAAATATTTGTTGATTATTATGAATTCTTGTGAGGGGTGTAATGTAGGAATTCCTGTAACTACATGGGGGAAGCTATTTTTACAGCCTGTTATCTTATAAACAGAGTTTATTTAATATCAAAAACTCTAAACACCCCATATGAATTATGGTATGGAAGAAAACCTAATCTAGGCTACTTAAGAATTTTTGGTAGTAAATGCTATATTCTCAAAGATAGAGAACGTAGAGGAAAATTTGATTCCAAAAGTGATGAAGGAATTTTTCTTGGGTATGCTTCGGATAGTCCTGCTTTAAGGGTATACAATCTCCGAACCAAGGTCATGATGGAATCAACTAATGTGGTCATTGATGACATTAGTTATTTTTGTCAAGATAATCATACTACAACAGAGCTTCCTCCGTCGGAGACTGTTATTAAAGAAAAATAGATTGAAGTTGAAACATCTGTTGTTCCTTTAATTAGTGACACCGATGAAAAGGATGATAATGAAAGTATTATTGAACAACCCAATGATACTGAAAATATTGTTCAAAAACCTATTAAATGGGTACATCAAAGGCATTCGTCTGAAGACATCATTGGAGATGCCAGTGCTAGAGTTATGACTCGAAGAGAGCTTCAGAATATCTACCACTATTCATGTTTTATTTCTTCAATAGAGCCGAAGAATGTTGAGGAAGCACTAAACAAACCCGCTTGGATAAACTCAATGCATGAAGAACTCAATCAGTTTGAAAGACAAGAAGTATGGATACTTGTTCCTAAGCCACCAGGAGTAAACATTGTTGGAACAAAGTGAATCTACAAGAACAAATCAGATGAATTCGGGACAATTGTCAGGAATAAAGCTAGACTCGTTGCTCAAGGATATTCGCAAATAGAAGGTATTGATTTCGATGAAACTTTTTTTCATGTTGCTCGTTTAGAATCAATAAGACTATTACTCGCCTATGCGTGTTATCCTAAGATAAAAAAAAATCAAATGGATATTAAATCTGCCATTTTGAATGGGGATCTAAAAGTAGAAGTCTTTGTGGCTCAACCTAAAGGATTTGAAGATCCATTATTTCCTGATTCTATTTTTAAACTTAAGAAGGCCTAGTATGGCTTAAAACAAGCTCTTAGAGCTTAGTATGATAAACTAACATCCTTTTTACTCCAAAAGGGATTCTCTAGAGGAGGTGCTGATAAAACTCTTTTTACCAAGTGGTGTGGAAAAAATGTGCTTGTACCACAAATATATGTAGATGACATCATCTATGGTTCCACCTCAAAGGCTCTAACAGACGAATTTCTGAACCTTATGAGTGGAGAATTCGAAATGAGTAATATTGGATAATTATCATATTTTCTCCATTTGCAAATACAGTAACAAAAGGATAGTATTCTTCTTTCTCAAGAAAAATATGCAAGGAATTTAGTCAAATAAATTGAACTAAAAGATGCACAACCTATGGAAACTCCAATGCCAACTACTGGAAAACTTTAGTCAAATGCAGGAGAAAAATCAGTTGATCAGAAACTTTATAGATCCATGATAGGGAGTTTGTTGTATCTAACTACAACAAGGCCAGACATTGCCTTTAGTGTGGGATATTGTGCTAGATTCCAAGCAGACCCTAGAGAATCACATCTCAAAGAGTTAAAACGAATCATTAGATACGTTAAAGGTAGAATAGATTATGGTTTATCATACTCTATGGATACAAGCAACAATCTTGTTGCCTATTCTGATGCTGATTGGGCAGGATGCATAGAAGATCAAAAAACCACCTCTGGTGGTTGCTTCTATGTTGGTCAGAATCTTGTAGCTTGGCATAGCAAGAAACATAATTCACAGTCCTTGTCAACTTGTGAAGCAGAATACATTATTGCTGGTACATGTTGTACTCAACTTTTGTGGATGAAGCAAAATCTCATCGATTATGGAATAAATATTCCCACCATAAATATCCTGTGTGATAATTCAAGTACTATTCGATTGACCGAAAACCATGTTGAACATTCTCGAACCAAATACGTAGATATCAAATATCACTTTATTAGAAAATTATATGAGAATGGGATTATCAAATTAGAATATGTTCCATCCGAGCGTCAGTTAGCTGACATTCTCACAAAACCCTTAGATAGAGCAACATTCGAAAATCTAAGGAAATCCATAGGGATTGTCAAGGTACATTAAGTACCTTGTGAAGACAGTTTTCAACTTTTGCTTGCAATTGTTAAAAATGATTTTCAACCTTTCTCTGGTAAAGGTTGGTTGTTGTTATTCTTTTGTTTTTGCATAAGGATGACAACATAATGGTATTTCGATATCACTTCTCCCTGGAAGAACAAGATGCAATCATATTGGAGAAGTTGGATGCAAAATTGAGGTAACAATCTTGTTAGTTAATTGTTTTCCTGTTTAAGAAAAGCCTGTTTTTATTTGATATATTTATTGCTTTTGCTTAAACGAAATTGTCGTTACAATTGATGTGTTTATTCCATTTTGAATGTGTGGATGTATGTGTGATTCAATTGGTTCCGGTTAAGTAAAACTATTGTTATCTTGCTTTGTTGTTTGATATCAATCGTTTAGGCTTACAAAATTTTGGTGCAATTGGGGTGCTTTAATATCTATGTTATTTCAATTGCTTCCAGTTAAGTAAAACAATTGTTATTTTGCTTTATTATGTAGTATCAATTATTTAGGCTTACAAAATTTCGGTGCAATAGTGAAACTTTATATATATTGTTTCAATTGCTTCCGGTTGAGGTGAATAATTCTGCAAGTTGATTTATTGGTTTGTATGAATTATTTATGGCTTAACGAATGATTATATTAACGGGATGAGTTTTTTAGTCCAATTCGATTCCGGATAAGATAAACTAAGTTAATTCTGATCTTATTTGGACTTATCAAAGTGGAGGTTTCGGTTATTCAAGTATAGCCGGATGCCTAAACAAGGAAATGCTAGTTAACTAACCTAGTATTTGGCTTGTTTAATATCTAAATGTCTAAGGCTTAGTTTGGTATTGCTGCGGCTTTTATATAAGCCCTTTTCTTTTGTGCTGTGCTGTGAGGAAAAAACAGTTAGATGTTTGGTAAAATATTAATTAAAGTTAAAGCTGATTAGAAAGACAATCAAAGTGTGTTTGGTAAAATATTATATTCAACTATTGTTGCTGTGGCAAATGACAAAAACAGGCATATCTCTAAAAATAGTTTTATTTAATTTTATTGAGTTTAAAATAATTAAATTTTTTACTATTAGATATAAATATATTAAATTTACTAATTGTTACTGCTATTATGATTCTTAAAAAAATATTTTAGTTAACCACTTTTTAATATATATAATTTTCAAACAAAAAATCAAAGTAAAATTAAGTAATTATTTAATTTTAATTTATTTTTTTACAAATTAAATTAAATGGTATCATAAAATAGTTTGAAAATAAAATATAATAGTATTTAAAGAATAAAATATAGTAAATAAGAAATTGATTGTATATATATATTTAAGGGTAATTTTTGTCATTTACAAAATAAAATAAGGACAAAAAGGATAAATTAAGCATTACATTTTGGTGGGACCAAAGCTTATGTTTTTGTAACTTTTAAAAGCTCCTCCTCCCCAAATTTTAGAAATTGAGGAATTTGGGAAGTGCTTTGGGTAAAAAGCACTTTGATTTTTTTTTACCAAGCACCAATTTCAAAAATTATTAACATATATAGATTTTGAAAGTGCTTTGGGAAAAATAAAAGCATTACCAAACGCAGCCTAAGTTATATGGATAATTAGAACCTGATGAGAAAAATGGAGTTTATCTTTGTTTTGGTCTTATCAAATGAAGCGGTTGTATTTATACAATCGGTTTAGCATAGGAACTAAGTTGCTTAGTTGATTTTTGGTTTGATAAACTAGTTGGGAAAATTGCTTCGGGCAATTATTTCCATGATAACATATCAAAACAGAATTACTTTGTAGTTTCGGTTTTGATATTAGTATCAAAAATGGTATGTGGAACCTTCGTGCTTGACTCAACAGGTTGCAAGTCTATTTTGAGATTTGTAAGATCCTTTTCGTATTGTCCTTTATTTTTTCGTTTCTTTGTCATTTTTGTGACAAAATGGGGTAGAAATATATGGAGTAAATAGGTGATGATGGTATCAATTTTATAATGATTGGTGTAACTTGGGAAGAGGACAATGGTGCTTGAACGTTTATCTAACAAAATAGGAAAAGCACAGACTAAGGGGGAGTAACATATCATATGATTGGTATAACAAAGACGCGCAGATTGAAAATCTACCTATCTCACCTTTAAGGGGAGTATGAGCTTTGTTATTATTTTGTCAATAGCAGCATTTTAAGGATTGAATTAATGCAGGTTATATGTTGTTGAATTCGGGAATCAAGCGTATGTGTAATGAATTATTGTAATTTGTTTATCCATATGATTGTAAGAGTTTTGTCACTAAAATTGACAAAGGGGGAGATTGTTAGAACATAGCTCTGTTGAACCCACCAAGCGTTGGTATGTCAAGTTTGGTAGTCATGTTTTAGTGAACCAAAACTCATTTAAGAGTCGCTTGATTTAAATGTACTAGAGTCAACTTCGTATAGGTTAGCTTGAAAGTATTAGGATGAGACATTACAAGTATTTCGAAGACTTGAAGAAGTGCGGATCTACAACCACAACATCATCCTTCCACTTGAGGTTAGTGATATTTGACTTTAACCGTTTCATTCCCTAATGTATCTTTCAAGTCGTGCATATTGAAAACATAAAACTGCGAAGCATGAACACTCTAGGTAGACATAGTATTAAGGAATACAATATGAGGTTTATTGCTTAACCATTAAACTTTGTATATAAGACATCAACATAATCGTATGAATGTTATTGTGATTATGTATGGGTATGAGGTGAGGATTTCATCCTAGGAAAAAAAAAATTACATGTGTTTTAAGGAAGTAAGTTCATGATACGTGTTGTGAACCGAAAAGGAAATCGCCAGGCGTTATTGGGGTTGTTCTTTATTGCATATCATATGAACGACCAATATGTGTGATTAGTATAACTGCTTGTGACTTGTTTGTGTTCTTGGTAAAACTATTCACATGAGGCCTGACTTATGTATTGGTATGACTTTTATTAGTGAACCGATCTTAAGTAATCACCTGGGGTATGATCGGGTTTGTGTGTCTGACCAAATTTGGGAGAGGGGAACTGATTATTGTAAGAGGTGCAGTACATCACAAGGGGAACCGATCCTTGTATGATGTGCATCAATGTCTATAGTATAAATCGGAACCGATCCTATGAACATGTGCAACACGTTTTTAGGCAAAGGGTATGGACATGTTCAACACATATAAGTTAGATACCAAATATATGTGGGGAACCGATCCTAGTACCTAGTCAACCTAAAATTTGGTAAGCTAGTGTGACTATGCATAGTATTCATATGGAGGTAGAACCGAAACTTGTTTTGGTAGAACCGTTACACCCATGACTTGTGATTGAATGTTACTTGATCAAACACATAGTTCTTGAAAGTCAGATGAATCAATTCTAAACTTGTTTGGAAGTATGGTAAATCGATTTCAAGTGAGTAAGTATGAAAAAGGACTTACAAGAGGAAAGATATCGACACACTTTGAACATGCGCATTAATGTGTATCTTTTATTGTTCAAAGATATTCCTTAACAGCTAAGAAGGAAGTAAATCCCAAGATCGAATTTAAATAAGATAAGTATCTTTTATTTAAGGTTTTTAATTATATATGGAAAATAAGAATTAGTAATGTGCATTTACTAGTTAAAGATTTTCCAAGGAGATTTCGATCATAAATTTGGACAGTGCATTCTCAGGAATTATGAAAACCGAATTTGGAATAATATTGAATATCTTGAGAATATTTTCGGTTTTGGAAATTCCTTGGCGTCCAAACTTCCTTGTCAATAAATACTTTTAGTTTGAATTTCTAGCAAACTAATCCTTCGTGACAGTAAACTTCCTATGTTGTACTGTTACTGGTGAAGACGCCTATTCGGAGAGGAGAGTAACCTAATTAGGAAAAATATCTTACGACCGCTCAGTTTAAAGTCTTCTTTGGGATTGAGGAGCTATAGTGCGTACCGTTTGTGGGAAACAAGATATTGCGGTTTATCTTTAGTTTTCATATTGATTTGATTGACTAACGGTGGTTGAACTTTGATTGCACCTAGTTTGTTTATGCCTGGGAATTTTCTCTTCTGATATAAGATTCACTCAAACTAGTTCAAGGTTTCGACATGGATCTTTAGACTGTTGTTGGATTTAAAGATGATCTTGTGATAATCCATTGTTAACAGACTCCGTTCTGTGTGTGATTGATCACAAGAGATTCAAGTAGTTGTGTGCAGGTGTTTATTGAAGATCTAATAAGATTTGAAGACAAAGAAGAGATAAAAGATTTCTGACTTGATTATATAATCTTTGGTGTGCACAATACTTGTTTCGGTAATAGAGGATCCAACTATAATTGATTTAACCTTGTGGTATTTTGATAGAATAGTTGAGAAGAGTGACATCAATACATTTCCTTGGGATTAAAGGTATTGATTGCAAAATCTTAACGATTACCTTTTGGTGATTGAACATAAGATAGATCTTGGAACCTGGCAAATGAGTTTATGTTAAGATAAACAGAAGATCCTTTGCGCAACTCATATCACTTGGTTGAAGAGAGTTGATACCAAAAAGATTTGTTGTTCATTTACTGTTTGCAATACGAACCAAAGGAATTGGTCCAAGTACGTGACTTGTTTACAGGTTGGAGGCGTGGGAATATAGACGGAACTAGGTTAACTATAGATTTAGTTGCTTGGTCTCAACTATACGAAGTTGGTTTATTTTGTATAGCGGCTTAATCCTGAGAGTATTCAATTCTGGAATAGGTCCCGGGGGTTTTCTGCATTTGCGGTTTCCTCGTTAACAAAATCTTGCTGTGTCATTTACTTTATATTTCCGCATTATAATTGTCTTATTATAAATTAAAGTAAATTTCACAAACGTTAATTCCTATTTACTTGATACGCAATCCTATTGAGTTTGGTTAAGTTCGAACCTTTGTATCAAATAAACATTCTTTGTTGTTGTATTGTCTCGATCTCATATCCATAGACGATCACACGAAGTGTGAACTGATTTGTTATATTTTCTCGACTCAGTCTATAAACAATCACTTTCGAGGAAGGACTTATATGAAATAAAAGTTATAGCTTGAGGTATATGTGGGCACCCTCTCCTTTTCAGTATCAGAGCAGGCAAACAAGTTCAAGACCTTATAAGTCTGTGTTTGTAGCGATCTGACTCTATGGACAGAGGTGATATCTCAATAAACGTACCACCAGTCTACGATGGATCTAATTACTTTTAGTGAAAAATTGTTATGCGAGCTTTTCTTCAAGCGCGTGATTTTCAATCATGGGTATATGTTGTTAGTGGCTATGATCCTCCCGTTGTGGCAGTTGGCGATGTAAACGTTCCCAAGAATATTGGTGAATACACCCCTGCCGAGATACTTGCTGCAAAGCAAAATTTTGACGGTTTGAATGCCATCATACATGTCATTACCCCAGATCTTCAGTACCATGTGTCTAATTGCACTAAGTCGCAAGAAGCTTGGGATATCTTAGAAACCGTATTCGAAGGTAATACCAGTGAAAAGGAAGCCATGCTTCAAAACCTTAATTCCGACTGGGAAAACCTTCATATGGCAGATGAATAAACATTTGATGAGTTTAATCACAAAGTGTCTAAAATTGTTAATGCATATTTTGCATTGGGTAAGACTATTCCTGAAAAGGACATTGTGATGAAAATTCTCAGATCGCTGCCATCTAAATACGATTCTTAGAAGCATGCCATCGTTGAGGGAAATAACCTTGATAATCTCTTGAGATATACGCTGGTTAGAAAGCTTAAGATATTTTATCATGAACATTCATCCAAATCTAAGGATATTGCGTTCAAAGCACTAAAGAACACTAAATTACTTGATAAAAGTAAAAAAGTATTTATCTCTGAAGATGATCACTCTGAGACATATTCATCAGATGAAGATCTTGACAAATCAGTCTCGATGATCACAAGACAATTTAGGGATCTTCTATTGAAGAGAAGTAAACGGTTCTCCAGATATATGCCTAAGGCATCGGTCAAACCTCATAATCGTGTTCCTCCTAAAAATAGGGATATTGATGAAACTGATGATGAGGATATGCCTCGGTGCTTTAAATATAAGGGATTTGGTCATTTTGCAAACGAGTGTCCAAGTCGCAGAAAATACAATGGGAACAAAGGTCTTGCAGCAACTCTTGATGAAATGTATGACAACTATGATTCTAATGAAGACGAGAAATCAAGTATTGCACTTCTTGGTGAAAATATTGATTTTGATAATTGTAGCAATACATACATCAATCTTGATATTCTTTCAGAAGATAATCCAACTATTCTGGAAAATAAAGTTGACCCATCCTTTGGAAACTCTGTTTGTAGTGTTTCAGGTTCCACCATGTGCCTAGCTGCTTGCACATCTCAAAAGCCTGATTTTTATCCTAGTTTGATGTGTTCATAATTTTTCGCTAAAGGGCCATGAACTTTCAAGGTGTTACAAGTATAAACACAAACAAAGGCACGTCAACAAACTTCAACGAAGAGCAAATCATTTAGCAAGGAAGCTTAAACTTTCTTAGAAGACCACTAAGGTATGTAGGATTCTATCTTCGTCTAAGAAGTTAGTTTCCAAGGATATGACTGGACCAGTTGAGAAGAAAGTATGGTCAAGTCGTTTTGATAGACAAAAGTCCATGGATTCCTCTCAAGATGAAAATGGTGGACAAATTGGTGTTCACCACAACGCAACTTGATTGTGTTATATTTGAAATCTTGTCTCATGTGTCTGATCAAAAGAGACAATGATTTTGTATCCTTCAGGCTTTAAGAAAAGTTTTTTTTAGATTTTCTTCCTTTTTGTCTATCTATCAAAAAGAAAAGGTACTTTATATAATTCTACTCTTCATAGGGTTGAGATTTGGTCGTGTGCGAACCTGTTTAAAGGTTTTGAAACCCTACATTCATTTTTCCTTCTCTGTAACCTCCTTATATCTCAAGACTACTTGTTGAGCAAATTTTGATTTCCTCTCACAAACCCATACGTTTATGGATACTCCAAGCATGATGTCTTCTAATGGAAAGGATGTTAATTTGATTGTTAAGCCATCAATCATGAAGGAAAAAAAAAATCTCCGTTATCTCCAACATTGAAAAGAAAATGAAGGAATGTGAGGAAGCCAAGAGCCGTTCCTTCAAATTCTCAGAAGTTTTCTGATGTTCTTGAAGTGTTGAAGAAGATGTGAAAGGAGATTCAACAAATAAATTCTTTTGTGTATAAGACTCATGAGATTCAGAAGGCCCTGGTTCGACAACATCAAGCAAGAAGGTTTATTGATATAAACTCCTACATTAATGAACCTTATGTTCCAATGGATGTTGACGACAAGGAGTTCAGTAACGATAAAGAATTCTTTAAAGGTCTTATTTCCTAGTAAATCTTTTATTTTCCTGTCTTTATTTAGAAGAATAACTAGAGTTTGGAATAGCCATTATTGTGAGTACACATAGCTATGTGCAATAATTTCATCTTCATGTTTTTAGACTTATTGGTTTAAATTCTAAAATTGTTTGGAAGATGATTATTGCAGCATTAATCTTTATGGTTTCATATATTGCAATATTGTTATGGGAAATGTGTGTTTGCGTCCGTGAACTTGATTGTCCCATACCTTGTCAAAAGTAAAGTCGTTCATGAGTTAATATGCATATATTGATAAAAGAATGAATTGACTTTTAACAAATACAAAAGTTAAGCCGATTATGTCAAATGTTGATGGAAGATAGGTTAAAATCTTTTGTTTTCAAGGATTATATCTATTATATGTCATTGTGCAAATAGTGATGGAAAATAGAATGAATCCTTGTGTATTTCGTAATAATTGATCTTCCCTGATCCACATTTTGTGTATTACGGTGAGGATCCGTAATGTGTCTTATGTTGAGCACTAAACAACCAAAGTTGATTATTTTTATGATTAGCTTAGTTGTTGTTCCGTAAGGTACTTTATGTCGAGCATATTGAACTAAATTAATCATCTTGTTTGGTTATTTAGTTTTGACTCCGTAAGTTTTCTTATGTTTGAGCGTTTTTGACTGGGTTGATTGTTTTGATGATTAACTTAGTCATTGCTCCATAGATTTTCTTATGTTGAGTATGAAAAATTAAATTGATTACTTTTGTGATTAGTCTAGTTGTGTATTCCAGTTAGATTAATTATGGGTTCTCTTGTGATTAATCTAATTGAATTTTTTAAGTCTCCATAAGTTTACTTGTGTTGAGCATATTCGGTTAAATTAATTATGAGTTCGCTTATTGTTAATTTAATATTTTTGGATTCAAATTTATACTTGTACGTAATTTTTTATGTCCAAAGGAATCCTTATTTTCTTTTGAAATGAAGGTCACTCTTGTTGTTCTTTCGGGAATGACATATTATGGGGGAGAGTTCTTAATTGAACTTGTGCTTAATTGCCAAATCTTTGTGGGGAGTGCGGCTGTGGAATATTATAGGGGTTATCTTGAATCTTAATAGACTCCTTGATGAATGCATTTAGCTTCGGATTTGTGATTGCATCTAAATAAGATGATATATACTTACTTTTGTTCATGAAACGTCTCTTACGGAAATTTCATTAGGATCCCGTTCTTCTACCTTTGATAATTTTATTGACAAAAAGGGGGAGAATTAATATGTAGTTCACACTACAAATATATATGTTTTTTGGATCATTATGTAAGGGGGAGTGGCATCCATGTGAGATGGAGTATTGACTAAAGGGGAGTGTTATATCACCATAATATTGTTGTTAAAGTTGTGATGCAATTGGACTTTGACGTTGTATAATGATACTATGACACTGTATAACAATGATTGAGAACTCATGTTTTCTCGTTCTTATAGCTATGGATTTTCAACAACGATGATGCTAAACTTACAACCTTTGGGATCATTGGAGTACTTAGAAGTGACGAGTATTTCAAGTAATGTTGAAGATTAGAATGTGGAATAGGAGCTACAAAGTTTATTTATATATTTTTTGTATTCCATATGTATTGATAGTTTTGTCACTAAAATTGACAAAGGGGGAGATTGTTAGAGCATTGCTCGGTCGAACTCATATGCGTTGCTATCTCAAGCATGTTTGTTGATGTTAGTGATCAAAACTACAAGTCTTGATTTCTAGTCTACTATAGCTAAGGTCTCGGACCAGGATAGAAAGTATAGTTGAGCTCAATAACTCCATGGCAATCATCATACAAGATGAAGGACTACTCAAGGAACTGGTGGATCTTTATCGACTAAAAGGTATGTGGAGACTTGAACTTATCTATCACTCAAAAGTCTATTTATCTCCTATCTTGAGACAAAAGTCGTTTTGCTATATAGACTAAGATTATACACATTTGGTATTTCGAGCTGGGTTTACCTCGTGTATCTATTTCTCGAAATATGTGTTGGTAAAGCTTTCGCTTTAGCCAAGTTCATCTTTACCTAGTGACAAAAGTCATGTTAAGTTTCAATTTCTTTGAAAATTGCTCTGACGCAAAATGGTTTGTGAATAACAACTATATAACATCCTCTGAGAATGTTTCAATGATTGAAATTAGATTTAGACAATATAACCATTGGAGGATATAAGCATTGTTTTGGAAACACATATATGTATAAGTCCTTATTCCTTGAACCGAAGTTTGCGAACTTTGTTGATCAAGAGAAACGGAGAAGTGTGTAAGCTAAGTCCGCGAACTGGCGGAAGTTTTCGACCCGAGAATTTCTGCTGGAGTTTATGAACTTTATCCGGGAACTTAAGTCCGCGAACCCAGTCCGCAAACTTGAGTAGGTTATGTCTAAAAACGATGTTTGTGAACTTATCATTATAAACTAAGGAATGCTACTGCAAACTGTGGCTATATAGTTCATGAACTGATTCGAGTGAATCAAATCGTTTTTTCTTCAATTGTTCCTTGTGTAGTATATGAGATTTCCTTGCAATTGAACAAATCTCTAACTAGTTCATTTGAGTTATATGAACTAGTTATGGTGAAAAAGAATATGGTTGATATGACTAACCATTTGGTTAACTATTGTTGAACCAACGAATGTACAAGTTTGGGTATGGTTACATAAACCTAGAAACGTGCATTTCATGTGTGTATAACAAGCTATGTTTTCGATCTAATGGTTGACAAATATTAGCTTGAATCTAATTAGTTTTTCATCTAACGGTGAATATTGAATGCTTTGTTACTAAGCTAATATTGATTGCAAACCCTGATTTGAAAGACTATATAAGGGAGAACTCTAGCAACTGGGAAATCTAATCCCCAAACATTATGTGTGATACTAGTTGCACTAAGCTAGAGTCGATTCTCCTTTAACCTTTGGTTTCTTCTTCTAAACCAGGTTAACGACTTAAAGACTTCATTGGGATTGTGAAGACAGACCGATACTAGTTTTATTGTAGTTGTGTGATCTGATCTTGTTGTTTCTATCGTACTAGTGCAATTATAATAATTGGATTGAGATTTATATCTCCGATAGGCAAGATAAAAAGTAGCCAAAAACATCTTCGCCTCATCGTTTGTGATTCCACAATATCTTTTTTCGCTGCGTTGATTAAGACTATTGTGAGGTGATTGATAATACTGAGCTGTTCTTCGAGAATATAAGTCTGGTTTATCAATTTGTACCTATTCACCTTGATTTATCAAAAGACTGAACAAAACTCGTAGGCATATTCATGGGAGACGGATTCATCTATTACTGTAGACTTTTCTGTGTGATACAGATTTTTTTATTAAAGTCATCAACTTTGGGTCGTAGCAACTCTTAATTGTGGGTGAGCTCAGATAAGGGAATCAAGTACGTAGTATCCTACTGGGATCAGAGATGTAGGAGCATAACTGTACCTTGGATCAGTATGAGATTGATTGGGGTTCAACTACAGTCCAGGCTGAAGTTAGTTTGGAGTATGCTAGTGTCTGTAGCGGCTTAATATAGTGTATATTTAATCTGGACTAGGTCCCGGGGTTTTTCTGCATTTTCGGTTTCTTCGTTAACAAAATTCTGGTGTCTGTGTTATTTTTTTTCCGCATTATATTTGTTATATAATTGAAATAATACAGGTTGTGCGTTGTTCAATCAATTAGAATATCCGACCTTTTGGTTGTTGATTTAAATTGATTGACACTTGGATATTGGTCTTTGGTACCATATAAGTTATCTCCTTGTATTTGATAAAGACTCGCATATTTCTATTTGATTGAGTAAAGATCAAATCAAGTGAGAGAGATATAAACTCTTTGATATCCTTTTATATAGATTGAGTCTGACTGTCTAGTT
Source organism: Papaver bracteatum (assembly GCA_023529315.1). Lineage (NCBI taxonomy): Eukaryota > Viridiplantae > Streptophyta > Magnoliopsida > Ranunculales > Papaveraceae > Papaver > Papaver bracteatum. The sequence continues at coordinate 4,644,879 of JAJJWX010000603.1, forward strand.
GATTCTCTAGAAAGTATATTGGAGTTTGTCCATACAGATTGTTAATTCGAAATATTGGGTGTGGTTGTTAGACCCACGCTTTTTCAGCGTGGCCACGCCTCCCTTTGATGCTACTTTACTTGCTGTAGTTCCTCTTTATTTCTTGTTTTCTACTTTTGGTAGGATTTTTCTCCTACTAGTCCATTGCGGATTAATTTCCTAGATTACCTAGGTTTGGTCTCTACCAATAGGGTCCGAGATATTGCGCAGGCCGCAAAAAAGACATAATTTTTGTAAATTAGTAAAATTAGGTTAGAAAGATTGAATTTTGTGGGATGACACAAAATCAATTAATTTCTGGTGAATTTTGTGCGTTCATACAGAATCACTAATTATATGTCAGAGGACTGAATAACTTTGCGTGTCTCTAATTGATTACTTCAATGCATATCTTAATCCTGACACTTCGGGAAATTCATGATACTCTGCTGCGAGCGAACATTAATTATCATGTCATGTCAACATCAAGAGTTCGGCTGGGGAACACGGCATATAATAGATACTCAGTAGCCTCCGGAATTAGTGAGTAATGCATCTAGGAGCTTAAATACTCATGAGGCTCTATACTAGTGAACAATTCATCTAAGAGCTTGAGTTTCAATATAATATGAAGAGAGACATAGGCACTCAACAGATTTTGATATATTCTTAAAATTCCTTGTGGAATATAGACATATCAAGGTCTACTACTACTGATGCCGAGTCAGGTAGACAGACTTTTACAGTTTTCGCCCTTTATTAAAAACCGCCATCAACAGCTGGAACTGTCTTTAACATCAATGAATTCTCCGCTATTTCGATACCTCACAAATGTTCATCATGTCTTCTCGGTTTTTTCTTCTTATCTCTCTAAGCTGGAACTGTATTTAACATCTGTTAGAGCATTGCTCGGTCGAACTCGCAAGCGTTGCTATCTCAAGCTTGTTGTCAAGTTTAGTTTCCAAAACTATAAGTCTTGATTTCTAGTCTACTTATAGCTAAGTCTCGGACTAGGATAAAAAGTGTAGTTGAGCTCTAGAATCCACGGCATTCATCATGCAAAGGCGAAAAATTACTCAAAGAACTGGTGGAACTTCATCGACTAAAAGGTATGTGGAGACTTGAACTTATCTATCACTCAAAAAGTCTATCTACTATATCCCCTATCTTGAGACAAAAGTCGTATTGCTATATAGACTTCGATTATACGCATTTACTATTTCGAGCCGAGTTTAACTCACTTATCTTTTTCTCGAAATATATGTTGGTAAGCTTTCGTTTTGGCCAAGTTCATCTTTACAAGTGATGAAAGTCATGTTGATTATTTCAATATCTTGAAAATTGCTTTGATGAAAAATAGTGTGTGAATAAACTATATTTAACATCCTCTAAGAATGTTCCAATGATTGAAATAAGAGTTTAGAACATGAAACCATCCTTGGATATAAGCATATAATGTGTTTGCGCATTAGTGTATAAGTCTGTTGTAGTAATACAACAGTTAGACAAACAGATGGATAAAATTGGTGATAAACACCTCCTAAATCAATAGATTCAGGCCAAATCTGAGTTCAGAGAACACAGCCATGAAGAACAAAGTTCTTATTTGATAAATGATAATAGACTGATTTATAAAACAGACCGACTCAGACCTTATAAGGCCAAGTTACTCAGCTAATATCCTACGGCCACTAACAATCCATGTGGGCTCATCTAAACCAGTCATTACACTGAACTAAAGACAGACACTAATACTATATGGGCACTCCTAAATAACTACTAATGGCACACATCCTGGTAGGCCCTACATTTTATACTACGACATTCCATTCCCTTTGAAAACATCCTTGTCCTCAAGGATGAGAATAAAAGAACCAGCAAGAGGAGAGTTGTCGCTTGATACATCTTCAGAAGCATGATAGGGTTAACGCAATCCCAGTCATAGTGTTTTAGTGTCTTCTAACTCCAACAGTGACCAAGGTGAATCCCTTCAAAGCTTCAAAATCATGTCTGAAATTCACCTGTCCAGTTCCCTTATCTTCACAACTCTCGGCTTGGGAAGCACCAACACATACACCACTTGAAGTGCTAGTCATGGTTGCTGATGAAGTAGACTCCATTGGAAGGCCCTTGACATTGCTATTATTCCATAAACCAGTAGAAAGAAATCTGAACTTCCACCTCAAGTAATCCACCCATATCCACACATAGAAAACTTGAATTACCTTGAGTAGGATTTGAAGTGCTATTCTAGTGCGCCATTCCCCCGAGTTAACAGGTGATTTATCATCAGTACTATCATCTTGATAGATAAGTAACAGTGGGAAAACAACTCTATCTATCATGGGCCCTGGTGTCGAAGCACTGGACATTGCAATCTGTCTGTGGCTCTCCACAAATAACTGCTTCAGCTAGGAAGCCGGTTGTTCGAAGGGTGATGCTGATGCGTGTCGTATGCGTCAAAAATAATTTCACTTCCTCACTTTACTAATTATGAATATAGTATTCGATAAGAAAGAGTTCGTATCCACAGAGAGGCGATTGTTGTTATGCAATTTTCAGATTCTTATGTAACCAAATAACCCAAGGTGTGTTTTTGTGTTTATCAAAGTAATAAAACTAAATAAAGCGAAGTAAATAATTGGAATAATCAATAAGGAGAAGATATTGGTTAAGGGATAGTATCATTCAAAAACATGTATTTTCCATCTATGATTAGAATTGGTATTTAATCTCTCAATTATCAAAAGTCCTAAGATATCTTGATCGCAAGAGTATCTCGTTTATTTCTTGATTTTATCACAAACAACATTAAAAGATGCTAATGTGAAATCTTCTTAAAAAGCAACCTAAAGTGTAAAAGCACAATTAGATTTAACTCCCTAAGAGCAATAAGTTCTATGAAATAAGACTAATCGATGCAAACAAACGTGTAAAAGCACTAATTCGTTTTAACAAAGGTTATGATTCATATGCGATTAAAAAGATGTATCACTACAAGTATTAACCACAAGATGCTACTAGAAATCAGGGACAAACAACTTTTACGTATTGAAAACCCTAATATAGCTATAGAGATGAAAACACATCCAATTGATTCCGGACTCAACCAAACTAGCATTCAAATCATATGATAATAAAACGATGAATCATAAACGATAAAATTGAGACAAAACTAAATCATAGAATCAAATAACATGCTTTAAGAAATCAACTTTTATCCCATAACCAATTGTTGTATTTAGCTACTCATATTCATGGAGTTCATCATCAAAATATTCAAAAGAAGACTATGAAACATAAAAGAGAGCAAACCCTAGAAGTAGTTCTCTGCAAAAGATCCAAGAATAGAATAAAACGTTATCCCAAATTGTGTAGAAAACTTCCTTTTTATAGCCTTTTGCTTTCCAAAAATAGGTCAAAGTCTTCAAAATCTTCAATTCCACGTCCATCTACTAATCCACCAAGCCCATGTGTGAAAAATATATCCCTGGAATTTTCTGGTTCAAAATGGGTCGGTGGAATGATGACGCCATCACCGGAATCCGGTCGCCGGCGCCGGATTCCGGTCACCGGAAAATTTCTCCGATCACTTTTGCCATCTGAAACTATCACCAAGTGATTCTGCACTTCCAGTAGCTCAACTTTGCTTTCCTGTATTTCAAACATTTGCATAACCCATCTAAATCCAATTTTTATTCTTGCGGAAACGTACCCAAAAGCGCGACGCGTAGCTCCTACTTCCAGCCATCAATTCTTGGATCCGACTCATACCCCCCTCGCGATTCACTGAAATATTGTGATTCACACTTTAACCTCTGAAATCCGACTACCGGAACTATGCTCACCGGCGTGCCATTTTCACCCCGTTTTCGCACAATTTCTGCAGTCTTGGTTTCTTGCCATTCTGTCCCTGTATTTCACATCCATGGCAGCAAGCCACATCCATCCCGGTTCACTACAGCATTGCCATGGTTTGCAACAACGGCAACTCATTCAATATCCTTCTTGTCCTCACCACTGCCATCAGTCGCAGCGTCTCAGACTCGAGCAACACAGAACCACAATCTCCCTCTGTAATTCCATTGATTCCGCCGGCAACAGCTTAGCTTCTTGCGAACTCAAAACATGACCTGCTAATCAGCTCCTCCTTGACCCTTTCATCCATCGCAGCACACGCCACACTTCACTGTTGCTGCATGTCCAATTCCAAATCTTGAATCGAATCACCTGCAATACGAGCTCTCATTTTGCTCGCCCAGGCCACCTGCAGTTCAATATCTTCTATAGCTCCATCTCTCCCTGACTCGCTGAACTGAACAACCACCATCCACAGTATTTCCACCACCTTGCGCATTGCAACAACATCACAACTTGGGCATAATGAGTTCTTGTTCTTCAATAAAACCCAGAATTCATCACAGCCAGCTGCAACACTCTCACTGCAACACAGCCTAACTCCTCTATGCTTCTCGACATTCCCAGCCTTCCATCATCACCAATACAAGCCACGTAGCTGACTTCTCGCCCTGCAACACTTGCAACTCGATAGCACCAGCTCTATTCTTTATCACTGCCCGTAGAAATACCAGCAGCAACTGACATGTACCTTTGAAATCTTCCTAGCTTCGCAGTTTGGCCAACTCTATTTCCTGCCATTCACTGGTTCACTGCAAACTCAAGTCCCAGGCCTCTGTCTCTCTGTGTTGTTCTCAGATTCAACAGTCTTCCAATACCACCTGCAAATCTTAACAAAACACAGCCAACACTGACTCATTCCACCTTCTTGACCTTATAGACAATAACACAATCATCTCTGTAGCTGTAGCTCCTCTTGCTGGATGTATCTAAACTCTCCACTATCTCATTGCCACCAGATTCATTCCACCATTACATTGCAACATCAACAGTGCACCATCTACCTTGCAGTTTCTCATCTGAAATCACCACCATGAGATGCCATCAGTTCATTTTCTGCTCAACACCTGCAACTCAAGCTACAATAGCAGCTCTCAGCTTTCACAACCCTTGAATTTCCTCATGTGTCTCATTTGCAATTCCATTAACCACTTCAGCTTCACCAGACCTTGTTAGTTCAGCCATTTCATCAAGTCCATTGCAGCTTCAATTATTCATCTGTAACATTACCCATATTTCTAATCCATCAGCTTGTCCTAACACAGCCACCAGCAACAATTTCAGATCCAGGGACTCAAGCCATTCTTTACAGTTCATACCAGAAGCATCAATTCCTAGACTCCTTAGCTCCTCAAATTGAACCAACACACATCCCTCTAATTCTTCTCAGAACTATGAACCATTGCACAGAATCTAATATTCAAACCTAGGTATTCATCTCAACAGCATTTCTCAATCAATTCATTTACATCAAACCCTAACAATTTATTCTCTTGGATGTTCTCAACTGAGTTCTTAATTTAGAAATCAAACACCACAAAACCCTAGCTTCTTTGGCAACAACAAATTCTGCTCTGAATTTCTGTGTTCATCAGCTGCCATGGCTTTCTCTCAGTTCTCTGAAATTGAGGTGATTTCATGGCTGCGCCTCTGTCAAATGGGTGGAACAGAATGAGAGGAAATATCTCTTGGTTTTAGGGTGAACAATGATTGGGGTGGTTATTGACACCCCACTGCATATGATAAGGGATACCCCAGTGGATACCCTATAACATGTAGTCACCCCTTAACATCAGCCGGCTGTTTTTAATACTCCTCTGAGAGAGTTTCCCCTTAACCTTGGCTCGTCTCCCGATATTGCTCGCAGTGAAATGACCTTTTTGCCCTTTTCGCTTCAAATGGCTATTTTCTCCTTCTTTTGCTCCGAATGACTCCAAAGTACCTAAATACTCAAAAACAAAGCATAAGATACATAATTTACAAGAAAACTAGCAGAGAAAGCATAAATAATAGATAAATAATTAGGTGTTTTAGACACCTATCAAATTCCCCCACACTTAGACTTTGCTAGTCCTCGAGCAAATCAAACAAAAAATAATTATAAAGAATACATACAACTCCGTCTCGTCGAGGCTACGGTCACTTTAAGCATAAATAACAAGCCTTTAAACCCCTAGGTGTCCCTAGTGGACGAGTTTTAGTCTCGTGAAGGTTTACAAGAGGTCTGCCTACAAAACCTATATTTCAAACTCCGTCTATTTGTGACAAATCAATGAACGAATCCAAAATGACTACAGGAGGAGGTACCTTGCATAAATTCAATTCATATATTAGTAAAGCTTTAATTAGATAGTTGAAAAAGCCACAATACTCGGAAACTAACAACCCACAATCACAATGAAAAGATTAAGAAGATGGATATAGATGTAGATGTTGGCGAATATTCATAAGTGTTCGATGTTTACCATATCTGTCTGAAGGTCACTGCCAAGATGAACCTACTCCTATTGGATTGAGCTACTTGGTATGAATTCTACATCAACTCACTAGCATATACAAGGGAACCAGGAGTGACTTTATTCAACCAAAATAATATTTTTTTTTCTTTTTTTTTCTTTTTTTTTCACTTTTTTTTTTTTTTTTTTAGACAACATGATTGGATCAAACTGGACCCAAGCGCATGATTCTTGTCAGCAAGTACATGATAGTTGCCTTGGATCCTGCATTCCACGCTTGTTTAGGCGACGGAAACAGGGACTACGTTTCACACATACTGTTATTCCCAAGTGTCATTTTATTCCGTTTTGGTCTAATTGATCGGTCTTTTTTTTTTTTTTTTTTTTTTTCTTTTTTTCATTTTTTTGTTCTTTTTCTAGTAACTCAATCACTCTATTCCATCCTAGCAGCAATAACACGTCGATGTTTAGTGACCCACCAAAACACTTAGAGAACAATAGATAAATATGGAAAAATAAAAAGAATGTGAAATGGTGAAATTCCGAGATATGGTAACAACTATCATGGTATTTATGATTATGAGCTATGTTCGTCCCATTTAGTTAATTGGTTCCTCAACTCCTCCATTCAAAATGGTTCCATCCACTAATGGTGTCATCCTAAAGGCACAAGTTTCTAGATTTCGGAGCTCAAAAAGCACAAATATTTTTCTTGGTTTTTCTAATTTTCTGATTTTTTTTTTTTTTTTTTTAAAACACACTAAAACAAACTATACAAACATATAAATGCTCCCCCACACTTAAACTTTACATTGTCCTCAATGTAAAATTGAATCATCCAAAGAAAGTTCAAGGTGGGAAATTCCGCAAATGATATGCAAAAACAAAGAAAATAAAAATAAAAGCAAATGCATAAAAATAAAAAGATAAGCGTAAAGATACAAAACCGGTGGGTTGCCTCCCACTTAGCGCTTGGTTTAAAGTCATCAGCCCGACGTGCTCCTCGTTTGTTATGCCTTAGCCGGCGTCCAACACATTATGGAAATCTGCTTGAATGTTACTTGGGTGTTTCCTCGTCTCAAAGATGTTGAAGTGAATGATTTCTTCATCGAACTCCATAGTCAAGGTGCCATTGTAAACATCAATCTTCGTTCTAGCGGTACTCAAAAATGGTCTACCCAATAGTAACGGTGTAGACGAGGATGAATTCACATTACCCATGTCTAGAACATAGAAATCCACTGGAAATATTAGTCCTTTTACCTGCACCAAAACATCCTCAACAATCCCTTTTGGGTAAACGTTAGATCTATCGGAAAGTTGAATAACTATGCCGGTTTCCTTAAGAGGAACAAGATTTAAAGCATCATAAATGGAAGTAGGCATAACATTAATGGAAGCTCCTAAATCTAGCATAGCTTTTGTAAACCGTGTTTCTCCCAACTTAATAGCATTGACACCCTCACTTGAGGTAAGAGGTTGGGAAGGGAGTTTCTCACCATTTTGTGCATGCAACTGATTAATCTCCTCGGCCATTGAACCTACTTGTGTTTGCAAGTCCTGGACCACACCCTCCGTTCTTTGCATAAAAGATTTCAGCAACTCTTCCATATTGGACCCTTGATTTTCAGGTGGTTGTTATTGTTGGAATTGTTGTTGTTGCGGTAGACCAACTTGTGATTGCAACTCCTTAATTGCATTATCCATTTTCTGCTGATTTAAGATCGCTAGTTGTTGATTTTGCTGTACCACGGACATTAGAGCCTCCACCAAAGTAACCATCTTCTCCAATTCTGGATTATGCCCTTGTTGTGGTTGTTGCACTTTTTGTTGGAACTCACTCGGATGGTTGTAAACAGAACTTGCACTTGCAACTTGCTCGTAAGTGTTGGAGTAAATACCATTCGACTGGGTTGAGAATATAGCATTGACATGCTCTACGTTCTCATAAGTTGGGCGTGATGGTTTTACAACCACTGCTGCAATTTGTTGCATCATTGCCATCATATTGTTCATTTGTTGACGTAATTCAATAATCTCGCCAACTTGATTAACTTCCTTGATAGATGGTTCTGACCCACGAATTGAAAATTGTTGAGAATTTGCTGCCATACTCTCAATCAACTCTCGAGCTTGTGTCACCGTCTTGTTCATAAGTGCACCACCACTTGCAGCGTCAATAAGATTCCTATCACTCGATTGTAGTCCTTCATAGAAGTATTGAATAATCAGCGCGTCACTGAATTGGTGATGAGGACAGCTTGCCACCAATCTCTTGTATCGTTCCCAACAGTCATATAAAGATTCTCCCATATGTTGCTTCATTCCGCAAATATCCTTGCGAATTTGAGTAGCCTTTGATGTTGGAAAATATCTCTCTAGAAAGAGTTTCTTCATCCCATTCCATGTTGTGACACTTTCGGGAGGCAAATAATATAACCAATCCTTAGCGCTATCCACCAAAGAGAATCGAAAAACTTTCAACATTGCACCATCCGCATTAGTATCCGCTGGAAGCACGGCCATGACAATGGTGTGGAAATCCATAAGATGCTTGTTTGGATCTTCATTCACCATGCCATGGAACTTTGGTAATTCTCTAAGCAATCCCGGCTTTATCTCAAAAGTAGAGTTGGTTTGAATGCAACCCTGTTGTGTATCCAACTTGTGAGAAGCCAACTCCTTGAGTGTACGGTTTGCATCACCCATTGCTTCTTCTTGTTTGTATTTCGGTAAGGTACCTGAAACACACTTCTCACAAACAAGTAAGAAACAAGATAAGAGACAAAAAACAGTATGCGAACAGAACAGTATGCGAACAGAACTATTAAAAAGAAACTAAAAATTAGATAACAAGCCGAATGCCTCCCCGGCAACGGCGCCAAAATTTGATGCGTGTCGTATGCGTAAAAAATAATTTCACTTCCTCACTTTACTAATTATGAATATAGTATTCGATAAGAAAGAGTTCGTATCCACAGAGAGGCGATTGTTGTTATGCAATTTTCAGATTCTTATGTAACCAAATAACCCAAGGTGTGTTTTTGTGTTTATCAAAGTAATAAAACTAAATAAAGCGAAGTAAATAATTGGAATAATCAATAAGGAGAATATATTGGTTAAGGGATAGTATCATTCACAAACATGTATTTTCCATCTATGATTAGAATTGGTATTTAATCTCTCAATTATCAAAAGTCCTAAGATATCTTGATCGCAAGAGTATCTCGTTTATTTCTTGATTTTATCACAAACAACATTAAAAGATGCTAATGTGAAATCTTCTTAAAAAGCAACCTAAAGTGTAAAAGCACAATTAGATTTAACTCCCTAAGAGCAATAAGTTCTATGAAATAAGACTAATCGATACAAACAAACGTGTAAAAGCACTAATTCGTTTTAACAAAGGTTATGATTCATATGCGATTAAAAAGATGTATCACTACAAGTATTAACCACAAGATGCTACTAGAAATCAGGGACAAACAACTTTTACGTATTGAAAACCCTAATATATCTATAAAGATGAAAACACATCCAATTGATTCCGGACTCAACCAAACTAGCATTCAAATCATATGATAATAAAACGATGAATCATAAACGATAAAATTGAGACAAAACTAAATCATAGAATCAAATAACATGATTTAAGAAATCAACTTTTATCCCATAACCAATTGTTGTATTTAGCTACTCATATTCATGGAGTTCATCATCAAAATATTCAAAAGAAGACTATGAAACATAAATGAGAGCAAACCCTAGAAGTAGTTCTCTGCAAAAGCTCCAAGAATAGAATAAAACGTTATCCCAAATTGTGTAGAAAACTTCCTTTTTATAGCCTTTTGCTTTCCAAAAATAGGTCAAAGTCTTCAAAATCTTCAAGTCCACGTCCATCTACTAATCCACCAAGCCCATGTGTGAAAAATATATCCCTGGAATTTTCGGGTTCAAAACGGGTCGGTGGAATGATGACGCCATCACCGGAATCCGGTCGCCGGCGCCGGAATCCGGTCACCGGAAAATTTCTCCGATCGCTTTTTCCATCTGAAACTATCACCAAGTAATTCTGCACTTCCAGTAGCTCAACTTTACTTTCCTGTATTTCAAACATTTGCATAACCCATCTAAATCCAATTTTTATTCTTGCGGAAACGTACTCAAAAGCGCGACGCGTAGCTCCTACTTCCAGCCATCAATTCTTGGATCCGACTCATACCCCCCTTGCGATTCACTGAAATATTGTGATTCACACTTTAACCTCTGAAATCCGACTACCGGAACTATGCTCACCGGCGTGCCATTTTCACCCCGTTTTCGCACAATTTCTCAGGTCTTGGTTTCTTGCCATTCGTCCCTGTATTTCACATCCATGGCAGCAAGCCACATTCATCCCGGTTCACTGCAGCATTTCCATGGTTGGAAACAGCGGCAACTCATTCAATATCCTTCTTGTCCTCACCACTGCCATCAGTCGCAGCGTCTCAGACTCGAGCAACACAGAACCACAATCTCCCTATGTAATTTCATTGATTCCGCCGGCAACAGCTTAGCTTCTTGCGAACTCAAAACATGACCTGTTAATCAGCTCCTCCTTGACCCTTTCATCCATCGCAAAGACACGCCACACTTCACTGTTCTTTGTCTGTCCAATTCCAAATCTTAAATCGAATCACCTGCAATACGAGCTCTCAGCTGCTCGCCAAAGCCACTGCAGTTCAATATCTTCTATAGCTCCATCTCTCCCTGACTCGCTGCACTGAACAACCACCATCCACAGTATTGCCACCACCTTGCGCATTGCAACAACATCACAACTTGGGCATAATGAGTTCTTGTTCTTCAATAAAACCCAGAATTCATCACAGCCAGCTGCAACACTCTCACTGCAACACAGCCTAACTCCTCTATTCTTCTCGACATTCCCAGCCTTCCATCAGCACTAATACAAGCCACGTAGCTGACTTCTCGCCCTGCAACACTTGCAACTCGATATCACCAGCTTTATTCTTTATCACTTCCCGTAGAAATACCAACAGCAACTGACCTGTACCTTTGCAATCTTCCCAACTTCGCAGTTTCGCCAACTCTATTTCCTGCCATTCACCGGTTCACTGCAAACTCAAGTCCCAGGCCTCTGTCTCTCTGTGTTGTTCTCAGATTCAACAGTCTTCCAATACCACCTGCAAATCTTAACAAAACACAGCCAACACTGACTCATTCCACCTTCTTGACCTTATAGACAATAGCACAATCATCTCTGTAGATGTAGCTCCTCTTCTTTGGTCGTATCTCAACTCTCCAATATCTCATTGCCACCAGATTCATTCCACCATTACATTGCAACATCAACGATTGCACCATCTACCTTGCAGTTTCTCATCTGAAATCACCACCATGAGCTGCCATCAGTTCCTTTTCTGCTCAACACCTGCAACTCAAGCTACAATAGCAGCTCTCAGCTTTCACAACCCTTGAATCTCCTCATGTGTCTCATTTGCAATTCCATTAACCACTTCAGCTGCACTAGACCTTGTTAGTTCATCCATTTCATCAAGTCCATTGCAGCTTCAATTATTCATCTGTAACATTACCCATATTTCTAATCCATCAGCTTATCCTAACACAGCCACCAGCAACAATTTCAGATCCAGGGACTCAAGCCATTCTTTACAGTTCATACCAGAAGCATCAATTCCTAGACTCCTTAGCTCCTCAAATTGAACCAACACACATCCCTCTAATTCTTCTCAGAACTATGAACCATTGCACAGAATCTAATACTCAAACCTACGTATTCATCTCAACAGCATTTCTCAATCAATTCATTTACATCAAACCCTAACAATTTATTCTCTTGGCTGTTCTCAACTGAGTTCTTAATTTAGAAATCAAACACCACAAAACCCTAGCTTCTTTGGCAACAACAAATTCTGCTCTGAATTTCTGTGTTCATCAGCTGCCATGGCTTTCTCTCAGTTCTCTGAAATTGAGGTGATTTCATGGATGCGCCTCTGTCAAATGGGTGGAACAGAATGAGAGGAAATATCTCTTGGTTTTAGGGTGAACAATGATTGGGGTGGTTATTGACACCCCACTGCATATGATAAGGGATACCCCAGTGGATACCCTATAACATGTAGTCACCCCTTAACATCAGCTGGCTGTTTTTAATACTCCTCTGAGAGAGTTGCCCCTTAACCGTGGCTCGTCTCCCGATATTGCTCGCAGTGAAATGACCTTTTTGCCCTTTTCGCTTCAAATGGCTATTTTCTCCTTCTTTTGCTCCGAATGACTCCAAAGTACCTAAATACTCAAAAACAAAGCATAAGATACATAATTTACAAGAAAACTAGCAGAGAAAGCATAAACAATAGATAAATAATTAGGTGTTTTAGACACCTATCAGATGCAAGTATTATTGTAAATATAGCGGCTGATGGGCAGAAATTTGCAATTGACCCAAGATTAGTATGCTGGCACACTTTGCTGTGTTGCACAATTACCCCTCTGATAACCAGGTTGGCTGCTTGTAAGTATCCGTTAGTTGAAGCTTCTCCTTCTTTGTCATTATCGCCGAAGTCAAACTTATGATGCTCTAACACTGTAGTGTTAACTTGATTAGCCATTACCCCTTTATCAAACTCCAACTGGATATAATCCCTCACTGGTGGAAACTCCAGATACCACAGTTGGTAGCAGAAGAAACACTCGAGTTCAGCATGACACAAAAAAAAGATAAACAATCACAACATAGTTTGGATATACTATGTGAACTATTGTGAGCTCCATAGATAACAGATGCACGGAATAGATAGTGCAGAAAGAAACCCTTGTTTAAGAACTTGAAACAACTCCTAAGGAACGATAAAAGCATCATAAGTTGGTAATGGAATCTGAATTTAAATCTTAAGTACTCTACCCTTACCAATTCGTGTAGAACCTTAATTGCCATTAGCAAGGACTGAATGCCAAGTATTTGTTCCATTTTCGACCCATGTGAAATCACAATGATCCATAATGGGATTTCGATCATCTTTATAGGAGATTCTGTCGTGTCATGAATCTGCCATGGTGAGTACACAAAAGCATTCACCTGGCTATAACCTGAAGGAAAATTCCAAACACCACAAGATGTATACATATAACTCCAACCTGCGTGCCAAACTGTCAACAGAACTGTCACTAGAAGATGTGTAAATTCCTTCGAAATAATCAGCAATCCAATATCATTAGCCTGACCAATATTCGTACTCCTTTCCGAGTATGTTGACTCTGTAAAAACCCCCAACAAGCGAAGGTAGCATGCTAGAGAACATATAAAAATGGAAAAAATAGTCCGAGGAGGATACTGAAGTGCATTAGGACCTTGTTGTCTAACAACAACTTGAATAGTGGTATAGAAGTCTTGTGAAGTATTATGTAAAGCAATTTGCAGCTGCAAGACAATATCACATCACCACAATTCCGTCTCCACCTTACACTCCCAGCTAATTTATCAAAGAAGAAAATTTCAAACTGTTCAAGATTTCCCGACGATGCACAAATGAGCTTGGCGACACAATTTGCAACTATTTGATTACGAATCCCAGCTTCACAGAACCTGTTACACCACCAATCGGTTGAGAAAAACTTGTATTTCCAGCTCAAGTACTCTATCCACAACAACATAATTAGACTCTGAGTTTCGTTTGTTTGAGATATGAGACTCTGAAATCTATGACAGTAAAAAAGTTTATGTTGAAGAGCCCGTAAAGAAAAAGGAACAACCATGCTAGTAACTGTGAGAATCTTTCTGTGGGCATAGTAATGAAGTCTAACACAATCACCGACTGAACTTGAAACTCGAATCACTCGGGTAGATAATACAGTTGCTTGCACATAGGCTTCGTTATAGAGTAGCTCAAAACCAACCCCCACTAACAAAAATTGAAGAATCAAAATCACAACTAGAAACCCACTGCCCAACTGAAAGATGAAAGAACCACAAAAAATCCACCTACGACTGTAATGTAGTTGATCAATTAATGCCCTTGCAGTACCAGCTTCACCATTACTTGTCACTTGAAGTATCAATCTCGACCAGTGACGCGTACCTTGCTGCAACAATTTATCAGACTCAAGCAACTCACATTTGAGATGTAAGAAAAAATTTACTACTCGTTGCAAGCAAGGCAGTTGTGCATACAATTTATGTGCCATGTCAAAGTTCACCACTATAGCCAATAGAAATGTACTCCTCTCTGAGAATTCAGCAACTAATATCCAATCACCACCAAATTCAACCACATATATAATTCGAAGACGCAACAAATTCAGAAAACAGAATTCATAATCTGTCACAGAATGAGTAGACCCCTGAATAAACTCAATGCCTTTTCCACGATCAAATACAGGACAAGGGTACAAAAAACAAAGATAGTAATACACACCACCATCAGTAAAACTCCACAAAACACTATCAGGCAGTTTACCCAAGAATTCCTGTACCATTTCAAGTTCATATACCCTAATCCAGATGAGTATCAAAATTCTGTTTCTCTTAGCAATAAGAACAAACAACTTTCTCTCATCATAAACTTTGGAATCATTAACACATAAAAATTGAAATGATTGCACAAATGAAAAATCTGATTTATACCCAAAGCTAAGAAGCAATCGAAGAATCAATCTACCAGCACGTTTACCTCGATCGAATAACAACCGAGAATCATCAAGTTTGAAGTGAAAACAAGGCATACCTTGAATTTTGTTGTGGGGAAATAAAAAATCGTGCCAACATTCAACATTCGCAATGGTTTGTAAAAAAAATTGACGCAATTCGCTCTGTTATAATCATTTATCACCGATTTTGAAATATCTTCAAGTTGTAAACTCACATCATTAAGTGAATCTACATCTTCTTCAAAGCAGAACGGCGGAAGCAACTTGCAATCAAGAGATTCATCTGCGGATTCATCTTATTCTTCATCGACATCAGAATCAACTACTTCAGCAATAGCAAGAGAGCTTGACTTGGATAATCCTGATTTTGTATAAATTTATTGAGCACCAACAGTCGAAACCAATTCAGTGCAAACCCCTTGATTCACACTCGATCCTGGAGTTGCTCTTGAACTTTCCTGGTGATTTCTTACATCAGCTATAATTTGACTAAGCTCAAGAAATTGTTCACTCAACTGATTACGAAGATCCATAATAAGTGAATCCAACTTAGATGATAAAGATGTTGAGAACACAGCGATTTCAGATCTGAGAAGATTGATTTCAGCTATGGTTCGGGCAACACTTTCTTGAATGTCTTTGAGACCCATTAGAAAAAAATTGAACGACTCTGATGCCAATTGTTGTAGTAATACAACAGTTAGATAAACAAATGGATAGAATTGGTGATAAACACCTCCTAAATCAATAGATTCAGGCCAAATCTGAGTTCAGAAAACACATCCATGAAGAACAAAGTTCTTATTTGATAAATGATAATAGACTGATTTACAAAACAGACCGACTCAGACCTTATAAGGCCAAGTTACTCAGCTAATATCCTACGGCCACTAACAATCCATGTGGGCTCATCTAAACCAATCATTACACTGAACTAAAGACAGACACTAATACTATATGGGCACTCCTAAATAACTACTAATGGCACACATCCTGGTAGCCCCTACATTCTATACTATGACAAAGTCCAAAACCGGGAACCAAATGTATGCATACTTGTGTGTGTACTAAATGGTTGATGGAGACTGGGTAAGTATGCGTACATGTACGCATACTGGCGGAAGTTCACGTCCTTGAATTTCTGCTGAGTTTGGAAATCAAAACCAACTCAATCCGGTTACCTAAGTATGTGTAACCGTACGCATACTGGCGAAAAGATCACGTCCGTGAATTTCTGCGGAGTTTGGAAACCAAAACAAACTCAAATCCGGTTACTTAAGTATGCATACCCCTACGTATACTTAAGTGTGTTACATTCTAAAATTGGTTTATTCGTGAACTTAAATATATATAAACTAAGGAATGCATATTTTCAAATTGTGGCTATAAAGTTAATGAATCGATTCGAGTGAATCAAAACCGATTTTGCTTTAATTGTGTCTTGTATACCTCTATGAGATCTAAGCAATTGAACAACTCTCTAACTAGTTCTTTTGAGTCATTTGAACTAGTTAAGTTGAAGATAAATATGGTCTCATATAGCTAACCATTTGGTTAACTACTGTTGAACCAATTAAGTGTATACGTTTAGGTACGGTTACACAAACCTAAATGACGTATATTTCATTTGTGTATAACAAGCTAAGTTCAATCTAATGGTTGAAAGATATTAGCTTGACTCTAATCAGGTTTTCATCTATTAAATGTTGTGTTACCAAGGTAACTTAGATTGCAAACCCTGATTTGGAGACTATATAAAGGAGAACTCTAGCAACTGGGGAAGTTAATCCCACACCTCATGTGTGATACTAGTTGTATAAGGTAGAGTCGATTCTCCTTTAACCTTAGGTTTCTACCGAGACCCTGTAGGTTAACGACTTGAAGACTTCATTGGGATTGTGAATCCAGGCCCAACTATTTTCTCAGTAGTTGCGTGATTTGATCTTGTTGTTTCTATCATGATTGAGTGCAATCATAAGATTGGCTTGAGATTAATTTCTCCGATTGGCAAGATATAAAAGTAATCACAAACATCTTCGTCTCATCTTTTGTGATTCCACAATATATTATTTCGCTAGTCGATTAAGATTATTGTGAGGTGATTGATAATTCTAGGCTGTTCTTCGGGAATGTAAGTCTGGGTTATCGATTGGTTTCTGTTCACCTTGATTTATCAAAATACGGAACAAAACTTGTAGGTATTTCTGTGGGAGACAAATTTATCTATTCCTATAGACTTTTCTGTGTGATACAGATTTGTTTATTAAAGTCTTCGACTTTGGGTCGTAGCAACTTTTAGTTGTGAGTGAGATCAGCTAAGGGAATAAAGTGCGTAGTATCCTATTGGGATCAGAGACGTAAGGAGCGCAACTGTACCTTGGATCAGTGTGAGATTGATTTGGGTTCAACTACAGTCCAGACTGAAGTTAGTTTGTAGTAGGCTAGTGTCTGTAGCGTCTTAATACAGTGTGTGTTCAATCTGGACTAGGTCCCGGGGTTTTTCTGCATTTACGATTTCCTCATTAACAAAACTTTTGGTGTCTGTGTTATTTCTTTTCCGCATTATATTTTGTTATATAATTGAAATATCACAGGTTGTGCATTGAATTAATCAATTGGTAAATCCGACCTTTGGTTGTTGATTGAAATTGATTGATACTTGAACATTGGTCTTTGGTACCGTTCAAGTTAATTTATCTTGTATTCAATTAGACTCACAGATTTATATTTGCTTGTGTAAGGATTGAATTGAGAAATTTAGATATAACTCTTTGATATATTTTTTTATTAAGATTGAGTCTGACTGTCTAGTTGATTTTATTAAAAGTATATTGGAGTTAGTCCATACAGATTGCTAAGCGAATTATTGGGTGAGGTTGTTGTACCCCCCACTTTTTCAATTGGTATCAGAGTAGGCAAACACGTTTAAGACCTCATAAGTGTGTGTTTGTAGAAATCTGACTCTATGGACATAAGTGTTATCTCTATAAATGCACATCCAGATCCAGGGATTTCTGAATTGTCTTCCATGATTGATTTAATAAAATCTGTAAAAGAAAATCTATTTAAACCTCCAACTGGTTTAAAATCCCTTGAAGTGTTTTCAGGGCTTGAAAATAAATTGGAAAGCTTATCTCTTGATGTTGAGTTATAATTCCAGAAAGAACAAGAATCTCTTGATAAGCTAAATCTAGTTTTGATGAATAATATTCATGTTGAGGTTGAAATTTATTTACTAATTAGTGAAAGCAATGCTCATCCTCTGTGTAATCCAATTGGTTATAGAAAACTAATTAATTTACATGAAGAGTTTATGTCTGAGTCTCTTGACTACATCACCTCTAAGCATGAATCAATTCATTGGTCAATTCATGATACTTCATACCAAGATAATAGTATTGTTTCTCCTTATGAAAAAGTGAGGACGTCTATTCGTATCAAAAGAGTTTCCATGTGCAATACTGAATATTATCTACAAAGACTGTTGGTTATAAGTTGTAAACGAATAAATCAGGAACACAAATTGTCTTGTGCTCTTTTTAAGTTCTTTGAGAAAGTTGTAAAAAAAAAGTCCTTTGGATTTCTCTCAATACTGTAAGATGTAAGAGTTGTTGGAAAGAAAATATTCCTTGGTGCCATAGTGAGCAAGAAATTATTCACCTCAACACAACTTGATTGTGTTGGAAGTGAATTCTCACCAAGAAATGTCCTGCTATGTATACGGTGAGGGAAGCACGAGAATTGGGGCATACATGTTGCGTTAGGTACGATTTGGAATCTTTGGTAAGGCTGTAGAATTCAATTGGATTCTTCTAAAAGGTATGACCATAAAGAAAGATTCGTGTTTTTATCATTTGCTTAGAGTATTTATAATGATCCATGTACGTTGCTTGTCGTTCATTTCTACCTAACTTGATATGTGTTTAAGGTTCTTAAATGTTTAGGTTTGAAAATAGTAGTTCGAGATGTTTGGACTTCATGGTACACATACCAGGTATGCATATCATCATTTAAAATCAAAATCCAGATGTTTTACTATGCATACCCGTTTGCATACTGCTCCAGGTCACGAAAATTCGTTTGCAAACCCGTATGCATACTAGCATGTAGATGTCGATTTTCGGTAAACTTATTTTGGCCGTAACTTCTTCGTCCGAACTCGGAATGACCTCATTCTTTTTGAATTCTCTTCCTCTTTGAAGTATCTTGAAAAAAGAGATGAGAATTATTGAATTTGGAATAGTTAAGATTGGTCTTTGTCCTGACTCTTGTTTTTGAGTGTTTTGCTTCGTTTCGTCGCTCTTGTTCCACTTGGCCACTTGGATTCTTGGAGTAATTCTATTATAAGCTCATTTGTATCTTTTACAAGAATGTTTTTGGTATGGGCAGTAGTACGTATTGCTATGGGATTCTTGAATGTTCACAATCATCTTTTTTGAAATATGGTGCATGGTCGATAATGACTTTGTATGTTCTTCTTTGTTAAGAAAATATTTTTATACGCCTTTGGTAGCTATTCTTGGTGTAAATCCGTGCGAAAAAGATTGATTCTACCCTCTAAGGACAAATCATCTTGTATGTGCATTACGAGTTTGTCTTGATGTCTAGGAAATTTCTTATAAGAATTTATTTTTGTGTTTTAAGAAGGATAACTAGAGTTTGGAATAGCCATTATTGCGATTACTCATAACTATGTCCAACGATTTTCATCTTCAAATTTCTTTTATATTTATTTATTTAAATTCTAAAATTTGTTTGGAAGATGATTTTGCAGTATTAATCTTTATGGTTTTATATTGCAATTTGTTATGGGATATGTGTATTTGCGTCCATGAACTATGATTGTCCCATACATGGTCAAAATTTAAGTCTTTCGTACGTCGATATGCAAGTATTGATAAAAGAATGAATGAACTTTTGACAAAAACAAAAGATAAGCCTTTTATGTCATTATGCAAATATTGATGAAGAAAGGATGAGCTTTTGTTTACAAAGATTAAGTCTATTGTATGTCAGTGTGCAAATAGTGATGTAAGATAGAATGAATCGTTGTCTATTCCGCAGTATTGATCTTTCCTGATCCATATATTTTATATATATACTATGTGGGTAAGTTCTCTTATGTTGAGCATTTCTAATTGGATTAATCATGGGTTCTTTTGTGGTTAATTTAGTTGAATATTCCGGTTGAATTAATCATAGGTTCACATATGGTTAATTCAATTGAGTATTTTGGATAAAAATTCATATTATTATATGATTTGTTGTTGTCCAAAGAAATCCTTATTTTCTTGTGAAAGTAAGGTCGCTCTTGTTGTTCTTTTGAGGATGACATTTTACCGGGGAGAGTTCTTATTTGAACTTGTGCTTTATTTCCAAATCTTTATGGGGAGTGCGGTTGTGGAATATTATAGGGGTTATCTTGTATCTTTATAAACTCCTTGATGAATACATTTACCTTCGTCTATATGATTGCATCTAAAAAGTTGATATGTGCCTTCTTTTGGTCATGAAGTGTCTCTATGGAAATTTCATTAGGATCCCACTAGTTTTCGTACATTTGCCAATTTTATTGATAAAATGGGGGAGAATTAATGTATAGTTCACACTACAAATACATATGGTTTTCAGATCATTATGTAAGGGGGAGTGGTTTCCATGTGAGATAGAGTATTGACTAAGGGGGACTGATACATATCACCATAGTATTATTGTTGAAGTTGTGATACAATTGAACTTTGATGTTGTGTAATAATATTATGACACTGTGTAACAATGATCGAGAGCTTTTGTTTTTTCATTGTTATGGCTATGGATTTTCAACAACGATGATGCTGAACTTACAACCTTTGGAATCATTGGAGTACTTGGAAGTGACGAAGATTTCGAGTAATGTTAAAGAACCAAAGAGATCATGTATGTGGAAGAGAAGCTGCAAAGTTTATTTTTTGTATTTCATATGTATTGATAGTTTTGTCACTAAAATTGACAAAGGGGGAGATTGTTGGAGCACTGCTCGGTCGAACTCGCAAGCGTTTCTATCTCAAGCTTGTTGTCAAGTTTAGTTTCAAAACTATAAGTATTGATTTCTAGTCTACTTATAGATAAGTCTCGGACTAGGATAGAAAGTGTAGTTGAGCTCTAGACTCCACGACGTTCATCATACAAAGACGAAGAACTACTCAAGGAACTGGTGGAACTTCATACTAAAAGGTATGTGTAGACTTGAACTTATCTATCACTCAAAAATTTTATCTACTTTATCTCATATCTTGAGACAAAAGTCGTATTGCTATATAGAATTCGATTATACACATTTTCTATTTCGAGCCGAGTTCATCTCGCTTATCTTTTTTCTCGAAATATGTGTTGGTAAGCTTTCGCTTTGGCCAAGTTCATCTTTACAAGTGAAAAAAAATTGCGATGATTATTTCAATATCTTGAAAATTGCTTTGATGAAAAATAGTGTGTGAATAACCTCTATTTAACATACTTTAAGAATGTTTCAATGATTGAAATGATAGTTTAGAACATGTAACCATCCATGGATATAAGCATATAATGTGTTCGCGCATTAGTGTATAAATCCAAAACCGGGAACCAAATGTATGCATACTTGTGTGTGTACTAAATGGTTGATGGAGACTGGGTAAGTATGCGTACCCATATGCATACTAGCGGAAGTTCACGTCCGTGAATTTCTGCTGAGTTTGGAAATCAAAACCAACTCAATCCAGTTACCTAAGTATGCATACCCGTACGCATACTGGCGGAAAGTTCACATCCGTGAATATTTGTTGAGTTTGGAAACCAAAACAAACTCAAATACGGTTACTTAAGTACGCATACTTAAGTGTGTTACTTTCTAAAATTGGTTTATTCGTGAACTTAAATATATATAAACTAAGGAATGCATATTTGAAAACCATGGCTATAAAGTTCATGAATCGATTCGAGTGAATCAAAATCGATTTTGCTTTGATTGTGTCTTGTATACTTCTATGAGATCTAAGCAATTGAACAACTCTCTAACTAGTTCTTTGGAGTCATTTGAACTAGTTAAGGTGAAGCTGGATATGGTTGATATGAAAGTGCTCATATGGCTAACCATTTGGTTAACTACTATTGAACCAACTAAGTGTACACGTTTAGGTACGGTTACACAAACCTAAATGACATATATTTCATTTATGTATAACAAGATAAGTTCGATCTAACAGTTGAAATATATTAGCTTGAATCTAATCAGGTTTTCATCTAACGGTGAATATTGAATGCTTTGTTACCAAGGTAACTTAGATTGCAAACCCTGATTTGTAGACTATATAAAGGAGAACTCTAGCAACTGGGAAAGTTAATCCCTACACCTCATGTGTGATACTAGTTGTATTAGCTAGAGTTGATTCTCTATTAACCTTAGGTTTCTACCGAGACCCTGTAGGTTAACAACTTGAAGTCTTCATTGGGATTGTGAAGCCAGACCCAACTATTTTCTCTGTAGTTGCATGATCTGATCTTGTTGTTTATATCATGATTTAGTACAATCGTAAGATTAGCTTGACATTAATTTCTCCGATAGGCAAGATAGAAAAGTAATCACAAACATCTTCGTCTCATCGTTTGTGATTCCATAATATCTTGTTTCGCTAGTTGATTAAGATTATTGTGAGGTGATTGATAATTCTAGGCTGTTCTTCGGGAATATAAGTCCGGGTTATCGATTGGTTCATGTTCACCTTGATTTATCAAAAGACGTAATAGGTATTTATGTGGGAGACAAATTTATCTATTCTTGTAGGCTTTTATGTGTGATACAAATTTGTTTATTAAAGTCTTCGACTTTGGGTCATAGCAACTCTTAGTTGTGGGTGAGATCAGTTAAGGGAATTAAGTGCGTAGTATCCTGCTAGGATCAGAGACGTAAGGAGTGCAACTGTACCTTGGATCAGCGTGAGATTGATTGGGGTTCAACTACAGTCCATATTGAAGTTATTTTGTAGTATACTAGTGTCTGTAGTGGCTTAATACAGTGTGTGTTCAATCTGGACTAGGTCCCGGGGTTTTTCTGCATTTGCGATTTCCTCATTAACAAAACTTCTGGTGTCTGTGTTATTTCTTTTCCGCATTATATTTTGTTATATAATTGAAATATCATAGTTTGTGCGTTGAATCAATCAATTGGGAAATCCGACCTTTGGTTGTTGATTGAAATTGATTGATACTTGAACATTGGTATTTGGTACCGTTCAAGTTAATTTCTCTTGTATTCAATTAGACTCGCACATTTCTATTTGCTTGAGTAAGGGTTGAATTGAGAAATTGTAACACTCAGTGTCTTCTTGTTTGGTTTAACCAAAATCCATTAACCGAATTCTGCATTTTGAATGCCTAAAACTCTTCTTTTGAAATTTTGGGCTGCCTTAAGAATAAATGTCAATGCCTAATAGAAGAGTCTGCCTCATGTTAAACTCTTGGGTGCTATAATAGAGACCCATGCATCTAGGCACGTGTCAAGTTTTCTCTAAGACATAAAAAGTGAAACCGGAGAGAACGAGGGGGATATTTTTTGGGGAGTTGAAGATACAGGGAGGATGGGAGGTTTTGGTTCTTTCTCTTTTCCTTTTCTTTGTCTTTTCTTTCCCTAGATATGAATACTAAGAAGAACAAATCGGTGGGGTGATTAGTATATAGAGGAGGATAAATTAATTAGTGAAAATTCTTTCTTTGTTCTTCCTAACAGCAGCAAAAAAAATTAGGGTTCAATACCGAATAAAATTGGGATGTAATTGGTACTAGTTCCATGAGTTTTACAAGATAATTAGAGAATGAATTTAGAGGTACAGGGGAGGGAGATTGTTAGATGAAATTCGTGAATTCACCCAACACGAATTCGGTTTCTTTTCCCCTCATGTACGAATGTTTGCGGATCCATTGCATGTTTAGATTTTGATATGGGTGTGGTTAATTTTGAATTAAAGGATTGGGTTTTTGGTTTGATTCTTAACTTGCTGAAGAATGAGAGACGAAGATGACAAATCTCTGCTTTAGGTTTAATTTGGTTGTTTGACTAGGAGTTTTGGTCGAATGGTTAACAGCACAAACAAAATTCAAGTTTAACTCCATTCTCAGCAAGTAAGCTCTATTTCTTCCATTCACTAGATTTTGTTTTGATGTATGCTTTATATTTCTATGGAAGTGGAAGTGGAAGATTAAGAATTGAATATAATACATTGATTTTCAGCCGATTTGAATCTATAAATCTTTTAATTGAGATTTTAAAATCATAGCTCGTTTAGTAATGTGTTTGCAGGATACAACCACCTTATGTGCAGTAGTGGCGATAATTGACCGTTTCATTTTATTTGTACCAATGTCTTTTTCTTATTTTTGAAAAATAATTTGCAATTACCAATTGTTGGCTTAATGAGGAATCTCTTCAATTGCTTTGTATGAATATTGAGGTTAACCTATTAGGGCTCACATTGTGCTTGTATAAATGTCTAAATTATGATTTGGCAACAATTATGGTCTTTTGATGTGCTGATGCTACTACCATTTCAGGCATATGGACTTGTGTGATAGGATACGGTTGACACTACTTAAATTCTAGATCACCGTTGTTACTGGATGATATTAATTGAATGATCAGATTCTGGCTATTGGTAGACAATCGGTTTACAAGTCATTTCTAGAAATTGGGTAAATACTGGCTTTGTCCATCTGTTCGGCTGCGGCATCTTAGCCTTGTGCTAGCCTATGAATCTTAACGATTAGGCTTACTTATAGGCTTACTTATATTATCTGTTTCGGGCACTTAACTAGAAACATCTATCAATTTTTACGCACTAGTGGCAACTACCTCTGTAGTTTATAGTTTGACAAGCTCTATGCATGTGCTCTTGTGCTGATGGAATTTTGGATCTATTTTGTATCTATATAATGAAATATTAGTTTGTTGGGTTTCAGTATTGATTTTTGGTAAGAAATATAATGAAATCAGCCCTACAAGGCACACAGGACATAGCTTGCTGGACTTCAACAAATTCAATGGGAAGAACTAATGTTGATAATAATTTGGGTTGTTACTTTAAATCATTCTAGCATTGGTATAATCATGGGATTATATCACAAGAGTCAGCAATGTGTTTATCTATGTTGAATCTCGTAGTGGATATATACTGTGAGCATATTTGTCTCTGCATCAGTCTTACTAAGCTTTAGCTCACTAATGGATTTGTTTCTTTTCATCAGTGTATGCTTGTAATGGAAACATAAGGTCGTCAGAAAGGTTAGTCCTGACAGTTGTTAGGGAAATGATCTATATCTATTATTTTACTATCTTTGTTTAGTATCTTTTTGTGTGTCTGGACGCCCTAGGTATTAGAAAATAAACTTAACAGTTCCTATAGCTTCAGAAATGAAACTTAAGGGTGAGTTGTGTTTAGACTCCGACGTCTCTTATGATGAGTGTTATTATTTACTACCGAAATGAAAAACACAAATTTTAAGTGCATGTGGTCATGGCACTAAAATTTTATCTACTAATCCTTCCACCATTTTTGCGACTTTTATATATGTGTTGCATGATGCAAGTGGCAACTATAAACTAATGCCGTATATATTTGTGCCTTCGGCCTTATGTCGTTCCTATTTTTGAACTTGGCTGTAAGTTTAGGGATTTGTGAATGGGAATTGTGTAGCTCATGTGATCACGTGAGACGTATGTCATAGGAATTATTTTTCACACTGTACTTGAAGTTGTATTAGTACAAATGATAATGGTGATGAAACTGGTGGAGTCAGTGACAATCTCCATGGACCAAGGTAAACAATTACTTGCCCTTTATCGAAATTTATGTCTCTAAATTAAGTTCATGGCTTAGTAAGAATGATAAATTATTAAAACTAAGTAGGTCATCTTTTGACAAATTAGTTTTTATAATTTAGAATATGATTTGACTTCACTATGGATGATGGTGATATTAATCACTATATTCTTAATAGTACGGAATACAGTAATGGGAATATTCAAACTAAATGTATATATATAGTTGCATAGTTCAGATGACAATAATGGATGCTTTTTTAAAAATTAACTAGGAAATGATTACTCTGGTGTGGATGCCAGTGATTTTAGGACACTGGTACGTGAATCCCATCTTATAAAACATTGTAACTGAGGTAAATAAGAGGGAAAGTCGACTAGCTGCTTCTGTTTTTGTGGTGCATGACAATGACGAACATCCCTTCGAGCAACGCAGAGGGTACGTAGGCAACCGCTATGCGGTTCAACACAGATCTACAGGGTTGTTCATATCATCTGAAAGTCTTGGTTATTGCCTTGCAGTTCATACCATCAATTCAGAGATGATTGCAACCTTGGCAAGTATATATCATGGGCAACTGTCGGTCTTTATTTTTGGGCAACTGGCCCGTGATAATTTGGGCAAATGGCCCGTGTTAATTTTGGGCAACTAGCCCGTGTTAATTTGGGCAACTGGTCCGTGTTAATTTTGGCAATTGGCCATATGTTATTTCGACAACTGGCCGACTCTTGTTTCTTGTTTTTTTTTTTTTTTGAAATTGGAACCCTTGTTTTTTTTTTTTTTTGAAATTGGAACCCTTGTCGAATTTTATGAGTATTATGGTATGGGACATATGCTCATAGAATTCTGGGTTTGAGACTAATGAGATTTTTACAGTGTGCAGATTATTAGTGAATAAAAAATTTACTTGAGTGGCGTATCCGAGAGTTGGAGCTCTCCAAGCGGTTCCTAACCCGACCTACAGGAAGCAAAAATTCTCTGATCCGTCACAGAAATTGAGATGTAACTCTTTGATATATTTTTTTATTAAGATTGAGTCTGATTATCTAGTTGATTCTCTTAAAAGTATATTGGAGTTAGTCCATACAGATTACTAAGTGAATTATTGGGTGAGGTTATTGTACCCGGTTTTTTCATTATCAACGAATTCTCCGTTATTTCGAGACCTTACAAAGGCTCATCCTGTGATAAAGGTTAATTAGATTGATTAGAATACAGTTATCATGTTTCTACGAAAAGCAAGGAACACTTACCTGTGAAGGTTCTAGGAATATTTTACTCTTATCACCAGGGAGGGGTTTCAATCTTGGATGCTTAGAAATTGTCTATACAGCAGTAGGTCCACGTTGATTGTACAAAATTCGGAAGATGTTCATGTTGTTGATTCCAGAAAGCCTTATAACTAGAAGTCGCATATGTATTCGATCTGAACGTGAGAAAAAAATAATTGTTTCCCTCTACATGGGCACGAACTAAACAACCCATAAGCTGCTGAGCAAGTGGTCTGTCGAGTCGACAAGAAGGAGCACACTGATCAATGCCCATTTGACGGGACGTCCTGTCAATATTATATTCCCCAACTCTGCATGTCTATTGCATCACGGATGCCAGATGTCCTGGTGTACTACTCTGCATGTCTATTGCATCACGGATACCAGATGTCCTGGTTGGTGTACTACTCAGCATAAAAGTAATCTCACCATGAATAAGGTATGTACCAGACTATAATATAATACCAGATTCAGCAGTAAAAGTTCTCAACTGAGCAATACCTGGAGGAATTGGCGTCCATGGACGAAAGTCGATTTCACATTCGTTATCTAATTGGGGGGCAAGTCGCACTTTAGACCGTGGAAGCTTTTTGGACCACCATAATATCCTAGGTGCATAACTACCAAAGTTCCCCCATACTCATGCTTGGAGAAAAAACATGTTAACATATGATTCGACTTTTAATTCACCGTTAAACGTTTATGTCAGCAACCAAATAGTCCAAGTGGAAGCTTCTCACCTTTAGCAATTTTCACAGTGAAAGGAGCAACAAATGGCTTCAACAGAGAATCATCTAGATAACCATAATGATAAAAAAAAAAAAAAAAACTATTGTCAATTTACCATCATCATTGTCTACTGGGATTCTTCTTCGTCAACCATCAGTACATCATCCACTGAGTATAGCAATTATTCGGGCTGCCTGATGCACCATTGAATTCAACTAAATACTCAATACATTTCATTCTCCTCCGTCGTAAACTCATCTGGAAAATTTCTTGTGATTGGAAGATGCAATAAAACTTCCACGTCTTCCAAAGTGAAGGTAAATTCTCCTTATCTACATCTGAATGTATGAGTCATCACACACCATCACAGAGCTGCCCGACCTTGCATATCATGATAAATATATACTTCACCAGATGCCCTAATAATATCAGTAACTTGTGCTCTATCTAACATGGTTTGTGTTAGAGCACTGCTCGGTCGAACTCGCAAGCGTTGCTATGTCAAGCTGGTTTGTCAAGTTTAGTTGATCAAAACTATATACTTGATTTTTAGTCTACTTATAACTATGTCTCGGATTAGGATCGAATGTGTAGTTGAGCTTTAAACTTCATGGCGTTCACCAATTGAAGACGAAGATCTACCGAGGAGAGCTTGGAGGAACTTCATCAACAAAAGGTATGTGGAGACTAAAACTTATTTATCACTCAGAAGTCAATTGTATTCTATCTTCTAATAAGACTAAGTCGTATAGCTATATAGACTTTTACATTATACACATTTGATATTTTGAGCTGAGTTTATCTCGCTTATCTATTTCTCGAAATATGTGTTGGAAGATTTTTGCTTTAAATATGTTCATCGTATTCTTGAAGAGTTAAGTTGGAAACAATATATTTGTTGGAAACTAAATGTAAAGTCAAAATATGATCATGTGGAAATTTCCTTGAAACATCTTACATGATTTGTGTGAGACAATCATTTGTTGTCGACTTGGGAAGTTTCGTATTGATCATTCAATTACTTGAAGCTAATGGTTTGTGTGAGACAACCATTGTCGTCTTCTAAGGATGTTTCAATGATTGAAATGGGAGTTTAAAACAATTAACCATGTCCAGATACAAAATGGTATGCATACCTAGTATGCAAACTGTATTGGTATAATTCAGGTCCGGATGCTTGTTTGCGTACCTAGTATGCGAACAGTTTTACCTATGAAGGTGCGGGAACCTTGTTTCCGTACCTGTATGCGAACGGTTCAACCTGAGTTAGGTCCGGGACGAATGTTTGAGAACCGGGTTTGCGAACGGCTTGACAGTCCAAGGTCCGGAGCTGCTAATCGCGTACCTGGTTTGCGAACACAGTGGTTAAGTTCTAAAATCGATAATGTATGATTCTCATACTCACGAACTAAAACATTTATGAATTAAGGAATGCAATCTTTGCAAATCGTGGCTTAATGTTCATGAATTGATTCTTCTATAAGTACTTTGTACGATTACGAATCAATCCGATTTTTTTTCAATTTGTTCATATATATTTCTATGAGATATTGAACAATTGAACAACTCTATTTGAAACACAATTAGATTCATTTGATTATCTTTCATAATTGATTGATCATCTTATTTGATCTAGAAGTGTTAGATGAATAAGATTAAGACAAAAGTGTCCATATGGCTAACTTCGGTTAATTGTTATCGAGCTAACTCAATATACACGTTTAGGTACGGTTACCCATATCTAAATGAAGATATATTTCATTTGTGTGTAACAAGCTAAGACCATATAAGAGTGGAGATTAATTGCTTTATTATTAAGCGGACTTAGCTTGAATCTTAAATCAGGTTTTCATCTAATGGTGAATATTGAATGCTTTGTTACTAAGCTATTTTAGCTTTGATTGTAAGCAACCATGATTGGAAAGACTATATAAGGGACAACTCTAGCAACTGGAAAACCTAATCCCAACACTTTCATGTGTCCTAGTTGCAAACTAGAGTCGATTCTCCTTTAACTAAGTTTTTCCAAAACCATATTAGGTTAACGACTTGAAGACTTCATTTGGGATTCGTGAAGCCAAATCCAACTATTTTCTCTGTAGTTGTGTATTTTGATCTTACTTGTTATATCGTGTTGAGTACTATCTTCTCTAAGATTTTCTCGAGATTTATCTACGATAGGTAAGATATAAAAAATAATCACAACAGTTCTTCGTCTCTGACTCTTATGATTCCGCAATAAATTTTTCTGTTAATCAGTTGGGTTATTGTGAGGTGATTGATATTTCTAGGTTCCTCTTCGGGCGTATAAGACCGGATTATCATTTGGTTCCTGTTCACCTTGATTTCTATCAAAGAATGGCACAAAAACCGAATAAAGAATAGACATATATGTGGGAGACAGATTTGTTTATAAGTCTTCGACTTTGGGTCGTAGAAACTCTTAGTTGTGGGTGAGATCATCTAAGAGCACTTCCCATGGAATGAACAAACTTGGAGTTTGTTCATTTTGCTCCCACTATGGAATGAACAAACATGAAAAATGGATGTTCAAATCAATAAATCTGTTGATTTGAACATCGAGATGGAATAACCAGCGCGCATCTGTGGTAAGGACGGGCGACCTTGCCAAAAACGCGAGCGTAGGAAGCACCAACGCGCGACCATGCCAAATACGCCATCGACTTTCTCATTGACGCCCGTGACTCTTGGATTGACGCCAAGTACAATCCCTGATTATTTTACTAATTTTTAACCTTATTTTATCTCACTTTATCCTATTTTACCTCACTTCATCTTATTTTATCTCACCTAAATATTTTATTTTATTTTTCATCTTTATCCTACAAAATATTTTATATTAAAAAGAAATACTAGTGGGGCCTTAGAAAACCAAATATGTTCATTTTGCCCTGCTTTACCATAGTGGAGAAACCCGTTTGGCCATCCACGTGGCTTAAAAAAAATTTGAGTTTCAACATTAACATAGGAATTTCTCTAAGGGAATCAAGTGCGCAGAATCCGACGTGGTTCTAGAGGCGTAAGGAACGCGACTGTACCTTAATCGGTTTGAGACTTGGTTAGGCCTCAACTATATCCCAGTCCGAAGTTAACTTGTAGTAGGCTAGTGTCTGTAGCGACTTTATACTTCATTGATCAAAATGCTTGACACATCAAACCTATCAAAATATATACATGCATATCGACTTATGCTTATCAATCCATCATCTAAGTATAATTGCTACCTTATGCCACAAATCCTATATTATTGCTGTCCAAGATAGTACTTTAATATGCTAGTACCATCAATACAGAAATCCATGAGATTATCTACGTATATGGTATATGAAGCATCATTGCTTGTCTCAGCAAACACTTTATACTCCATTGATCAAAATGACGAGTCTCAGTGAATCATGCCAGATTCTTCATCAAGAAACATGATAAACTCATCAATATGTTAAGACTATCATCTAAGTCAACAATTGAACAAATAAATACACGTCTGTAAAATATACTTTCTCATGCTCGAGACACCAAAAATGTCACATGAGGGATATTTACTGATATTTGGTCTGGCAGCCTACAACACATGCGGTGTAACAATACATCCACGATGAAAAAGTGAGTAAGTCTTGCTGACGGTTGTAGAAGTGAATGGTATAGTGCTTGTACAAGCATCAAGTCTTCCTAATGAAGCGGAACTGATTTCACTATAATTTTCACTTCTCTACTCTTCCGCTTCTCTGCAACTGTCACCACTTACACGAAATTAATGTGTTAACTACCTCTACTATAAATAGGTTCCTCAACCTATCATCATGATATGACGGTCAAATCCCAGAACCACCATACATAAGCTTTTTCTCACACAGATAAATCATCTTTGAAAGAGTAAAACGCATCATATTATTGGTATTCAATTGATCTCCGCACCTTCTCAACTTCCCTCCCAGAAGACCAACCTTTTTTCTTCATTGTGATCGAGTCGAGACTGGAATGACCATTTCTTGGTTTAGGCCAGGATCGTACGGAGTGGTCTCTCGAACTCAAAACACTCCTGTGCAGTGCATTTGTTTAAGGGTTTAGACGATTTGCCGTTAGTAGTATTTGCCTACTCCACCATTTAACCTTCTACCTAGTAAAACATTTTTACACACCAACATTTTTGTTCCTCAGACAGATACTTAATTAATATTACAAATAATAAATATTGGCAGAAATAATAGAAGATCGTGGAGAAATTGGGGATACCTCCACAAACTAGGGGATCTGTAACAAAAAGTATCCGTCAATCTGTAGAGGTATCCCCAAATGTAGGTTCTAAAAGATATTCCTTAAAAATATAACTTCAGATGAAAATTAAGTAAGTTTGGCTAGAAATTCTAGCAATATCAAAACGTCTCAAAGTCAAAATTTGAGCCGAACCTTATAATTTTCAAAAGTTCGGCTTTTGTTTTTAAAAAAAAAAAAATTTAACATCTGAACTTCATGACTTGTGTGATTTTTGAGTGATTTTGAATAATGCCATCAAGTTTAGATATCATTTTGATGTTTAATTATCATCCAAACTGCTTCAAAAAAAAAAATCCAAATTGTTCATCAACACCTTCAGAATGAAGAACAAAGTGCAGTCCAACTGATAATTCATTTCAATTCTTGGCTGAACTTCAATCTTTAACTGCCTTAAACTCCTAAATTTTCAACTTCAACTTAATTTATCAATCAAAAACAACAAAATAAGTGATGGATTGTGGGAAATATTTTTTACTGTATATCTCTTTGCAATGAGAATTTGTTTCTCGCTCTCTAACTTCACCCAATTCAATTTTTGCTGCAACTCTTTCTTCTTGTTCTTCAACTTGCGAATCATAAGAAGAATTAGAACTCTAACAAGATTCTTCTTGCAAGTCATATTATAGTTGTGTCTAATCGACAATCAAAATTGTACTAATCAACAATTAATAGACAACGATGAAAAATTGAAATCCGCGCTTTTGGGTGAATAGTTCATCAGGAGGGGAAAAAAATAAAACTTTATTTGTAGTTTAGATTAATTTTAGGTTGCTTATTAGTGAAATGACGCTTTTGTAATTTAAATGAAGCAACGGTATCTAAATAATTTAATTTCTAATTTGACACCCCTGATCATCCATACCAGTTAGAATAATAAATCTGTACGCCACAAAATTATTTTTGCATGCCTCACCACATGGTACTAATGAAATTGGAAAAGTAGGTTTGGTGGTAATCAAAACTGCCTCACCATCGAAAGGTAACGGCCCATCACAGTTAAGACGTGAGACCAAGCTGGGATGTATAAATAATGTCCAGCTGTTCGAATAGGCGGAAAGCTAATTCAAGTTTTTTTTTTTTGAAGCATGCATATATCAGAAAAATAACTAAATTGTTATTACACGTGGGAAGGTGACTCCCCTGGAATCGCTTAATATAATTTGTTTAATAAAAGTCGGGTTCGCCTGGTCCCATATTGTTGTTGAGTAGTTTCTAGATTGGCTACCATTTGGAACATAGTTTGCTAGACCGTCTGCTTCTTGGTTTCCTTCTCGGGAAGGTGACTCATTTTGTGTTTAATTTCTGCGATCATTTCTGAAATATACCAAGGGGCTTCCGTTGGAGTTTTGATGAAGTGCATGAGATTCTTTGAGTCCGTCTCAAATAAAACTTTAGTCCATCTTCTTGCAGTCGCGGTTCTGGTTGCTAGCACAGCTGCATATGTCTCTGCTGTGAGCGCAGTGGTTACTCCAAGAAGTTGTGCAAGTGCCATTATCGTTTGCGCGTTCGAATCATTGCAAGTGAATCCTGCTCCCGCCATACCCAGGTAGCCTCTAGCTGCCCCATCTGTGTTCAATTTAATCAAGTTTGTTACTGGATGGGACCAACCTACCTGAATGGTTGTAGTTGTCTTGGTTATGTTTGTTGTAGTTCTGGAAGGCAGTTCCCCCGGGAGAACTGGTGGGGAAATATTCTTTGCCCATTCAAATTCTTGTTGTTGTATTAATGATCTTGCCAGGATGTCTGTATGAGTGGATTGATCTTGATTGAACACGAAATCATTTTTTGATGTCCATAATGACCATAGTAGAAAACAACATGAAGTGACAGAATATGTATTGCCTTGTGTTTGTAGTATTTGTGAAATTGTTGTTTGAGGGTTTAAGATAATTGGTTGGTTGTTACCTTGGGATTGGTTTGTTGATATGCAGTTAGAAAGGTTGGTCCAAGCGGACATAGCCTTTAGTCAATGAATAAGCATGTGTTGAGCTATTTCTGTCTCTGAGTTGTATCGGGGGCAAAGGTTGGAAGTGGAGAGATTGATGTGATGTAGCATAGACAAGGTTGGCAAACCTTTATTTATAGCTTTCCACAAGAAAATCTGAATTTTGGGAGGACATGGCAAGGTCCATAAAAATTTGATTGTTGGTAGGGGGCTTGGGTGTCCAGTATTGAGAAGAGGGGTCAATTAAATCAGCTACATATTGTATAGGGTAACATTGGGTAGGATCAAGGTTTTGAAAGTAGGGTATCCAATTAGCTTGGATAGGTGTATTTGAACCATTTCCTATTTGATGAAATAAATGTTGTTTTAAAAAAGGAATAAGAGAAGCCATTTGTTTCCATTGGGAGCTGGCGTTAGAAGGAATTGTAACTGTACCTTGGAATATTGATTGATGTTGAAGGTATTTCTCATTGAACAAGCTGGTGCAAATGGACTGCGACTGGTCGTAAATGTTCCAGATCCTTTTCATGAACAAAGCTTTATTATGATGGCTACTCTTTCGGATTCCGAGTCCTCCTTCCGCTATCGGTTTGTTTAGCTTGTTTCACCCTATTGGGTGAAGCTTTTTAACATATGAATCATGTCCCCAGAAAATATTTCTATCTAAATATTTCTAGCTTTTTAACTGAAACAACGCTAACAAAACTTCCTGTAATTCAAGATCCCAAGAAAATATGGCCTGCCAAAAAAGAATTGTTATTTACAAGCAAAGCGACACTCTGACCAAAGATCTTAAAATTATTTTAAGTTATGTTAAATCCTTTTCAATCTTGAGATTCTTTTCAGTTCAGTTATGGAACTCTCCACAGAAAATTTCAGGACTCTCCAGCTTTACGGAATGGGAAAATACACGTTTACCGGATGAATATTTTTTTTTTATGACACCAATAGACAAAATCCCATTAAGACAAATTAAACCGAACATTACTTCTCTGGGAATTTTTCACAAAGATGAAAACAGTTACTTCTTATTAGAATTAGGTATCACCCCTTTCTATGGCCGGGGTTCAACCTCTTGGATAGGTTTGTTTGTGTTGTATGGTTTATTTTTACACTTAGAAACAATTCATAAGGTTCATACTGGTCTAGTTGCGACATGAAAAACGATTTTCTTGTTGCATTTGGGGTTTTCTATTGACACATAACAGGTTTGTATTGGTATTTGTTTGAATACTTTAATCATTCAATTGAAGTTGAGTAATCTAAAATGAATAAATGCACAATTCTCATACCTGATTTTTGTTCCAAAAAAAAAAAAAAAAAAAAACTCGGGAACCTGAAAATTATAAGCTTAAATCTAAGAAAACTAATGAAAGACAATCCAATCCAAATAGATACTAAATATTGTTGTCTGCCGAAATTATGATTATGTTAAAAACTCCGGATTTTGCTTCATGTGATACACTCTTTTAGTGAGAATGTGTCAAATGGATCCGATTTCTGGCACCCGTCTCCCTTTAATATGGTAGACTCAAGGGTAACCTAATGAACAAAAAATCAAGCAAGATTAATAAACACCTTAAATCCTTTTAAAATGACTATATTTGAACATCTTTACCTCTAAAACTGAATGTGTTTGACCCGTCGATGACTTTCGATTGTCGCCGGACAAACGACTGTTTTTATATCTTTGAATCGTACATGGAGTTCAAAGTCGATTTTTAATTATGACTTTATATTTCTTATATAGCTTGTGTTCCTTTCTTAGTTCCACTTCTTTTACATTTTGAAACATTGATGATATAAGGAATAGATAGCTCACTCTCCACATATCGTCTCTACAGTATGTTTACCTAATATGCTATCATTTCCATGTTAATTTCCCCCTTTAAGCGTCATTCTTTCACTCTGAACATGAGCATGGTTCTTATAGAATTTCCCATTTTCCAAGTAAGCATTTAGCATGTAGTTGTCATGTTGACAATGATGATCCTCAACGATAGTCTCAACCTGATTAGAAACTGACTAAACGTAATGTCACTGTTTAAATCTATGTAGCTCGTACGCATGTTTTTTTCTCCTTCGTATTCCTTCATATGGGTTCTCTCCTTAAATTCATGTCATAACCATTATCTCTTACACTCAACCGATTAATAAGATTTAAATGATTTTTTGTTTTTAAATTATGCAGGAAGGTTTCTAATTATTTACTGGAATATTTTGGTTCTCTGTCAAGGACCCGTGAGATTCAGATATTCATGGGCTTTATTTTGCTAAGATGATCAGAGTATATATCTTGCTGTATTCTGTATCCAATAAATTGAGCTCATTTAAAAAATTAAAAAATGATTCAAAAAAGTATTATATTAAAACACAAATTAAAGGTTCAAATTCTAAGGTAAATAATGAAAGCTAACAGCAAAAAGATGAGATTAGTACGCATTTCTAATCACATATATAAAAATTAGGTTGCAAACACTAATGATGCATGTGGATTTGATTTTTAGCTTCTTATGTTCACAATAGAGCAATAGAGTTCACAATGGGGAAGATAGTTGAGATGATAGCGGCAATGAGACAGCTCTGTCAGGGTTTGCAGTTCTATAAAGTAAACCAACTTACATTGTGTAAAAAACTACGTTGAATAAAAAATCTTGTTCATCCAAACGGACAATATGAACATATGGCTTCAGATGATGAATTTGGTAGTTCTACAAATTTGAACATTATCACTTTCATAATTGCTAACCAAAATTGAGAAATGAAGTGGACAAATTCGTTACACTCCAAAAATCCAACTGCGTCATGAATCAATACAAATATTTAAGTTTTACGCCACGATGGACATCTCCGAGATCCAAGTTCTAATTATACTCAAAATGTTCTCATAAATAACGCTCACTACACCAAATTTCCGGTTTAGTAACATACCTGAGCCGTTACTAAAAACGGTTGTAACGGATCCTGGACGTTACAAAACGGGGCGTTATATATTTTTTCGTAACGGCAATGAAGCCTTTACGAATTTGGTTGTAACGGCCCTTCGTAACGGCTCTAGCCTGTTACTACCCTGCCACGTGGTAACATCTTTTGGCCGTTACTAATTTTTTCGTAACAGGGACGTCGTAACATCTTGAAGCCGTTACTACGTGGCAGTTTAGTAACATGCCAGAGCCATTACTACGTGGCAAATTGAAACGGTTTATATCCGTTTCGAATTTTTTCGTAACAGCAAAAAATTACTACCAGGTCAAGCCTGACTGGCAGTTCATTTTCTGCCAGAAATTAGCCGGAATTTTAAATTCAATACATGCATACATTCATCATCCACACTCAAAAACAATTTCTTCAATCTATTCATAATACATTCATTCATTCAACTCATATCATATTTATATTACAAAAGAACTGAAGTTTCTCCAAGTACCAAACTTTTTGAAATTTCTCTAAGTACCAATTTTTTTTTTTGTTAAGTGTCAAATTTCTAAGGGAATACATGGAAGGTTTCAAATTTCTAAGGGAACACATAGAAACTTACTAACTGCCTACACAACTTATAAAACTTGAATACATGGAACTTACAAAACTTGAAGCTACTTTGTTCTCCACCCTTGTGATGCACATGGGTCCTTACAAAGATGAGTCAGTGCATAAAATCTTTAGCTGAAACCTCACATGACCAGCCCGCAGAGTCCATGCCCTTTCCATGCCTAACCCGCTTTCCTTGAATTGAAGTGTGAGCCTCTCTTTGATCACAGAAGTTGATCTGCGGTAGAGAAATATATTTGGATCAGAAATCAACAAGGATCAAACTGAAAAAAATATAAATAAATAAAAGACAGTTGGAATAACAAATAATTGTGTTAAGGAGGTTTCTCCATGATCACTTATGTGGGTAAGTTTGCATCTCAAATCCCACTAAGCAAATGATCTGTCTCTTGAATCAGATACTACAATATCTCACAAAAGTTGTATGTTCATTGAGTGATTAAGAAAATACTAATCCAACATAATCTCACTCTAACTCAACCATGGTACTGAGTAAATTTTACCATGGTACTACCATGCAATCATTTAAGTTATTAGTTTAATAAGCAAATTCACAATTAGCAGAGGATATTCTCCGCATTGAAATCATCCAGATCAAGTTAAAAGAGTAAGATTCACTAACTAGATTAAGCAATTGATATACTTAGAAATATCACTTGCTTAGCAGCAACATTATCACTACAGCTTATTTCAGAAGCAACCCATTCATTTTAAGCATCCTAACACTAGACGCCAAGCTGGAGCATCAAGCTCACTCGATGGCTTTGAAGGACCACTGACCTGGAGCATCAAATTCAACATGTGTGGGCTTGCAGTTTTCATGCTCCCCTGTGTGTTTGAGTTTCGACCGTATCAACAAAGCAATTACCTGATCAAAATATCAAACAATGAATGATTTCGTTGAAAAAAAAATCACTTGAATGGGAGGGCACAATAAGATAATGCATGAACTCTAGTATTCGATGGTTGATGACTTGAACTACCGAGATTCCACTCTCAAGTCTAACTAATGACATCCAATGACATCTACCTTCCACTACAATGTACAGGTTTACATGGATTTAACTCGTGAAAAAGGAATAATAGGTTGTTATCCCATCCATGAGATGAACTTTGGGCCCCTTTAGAACGGTCAATTGCATTGCAGTCAGATGGTAGCTAATGAACAGTAAAACTATCACATGTTAGCCAATAATGACTTCAGACCGATATAGAAGGATCCATGCATGAATAAACTTACAAAGACATTAGCATTTGGTTTACCTGCCCAACAGAAGAAACACCTTTGTCTGTTCTCCCACACCTAGAGTATTGTGACAAAACTAAAAGCCTTGTCGTCACGAGAGCTTCAAACAATTCAGACTGGATGATGACAAAACTAAAATAAGTAAAAGTAAATGTCTTAATCTAATATGTGCTGGACACCAACGCACTAGCCATTAATTAATATAGTACACCATAGGAACATGGTTAGGCACCTCATAGCTGGATGTCCTGGAAGTGCCACTTGCCAGCATGCATATGCAAGGACAATAAAATAATGCCTAATAATATTGTAACTGTTTCAATTTATTGATATAATAATAGCAAATCAATCTATGACTGACAAAATGATGATGGCTCTAGCATGAAGCAACCTAGCTAGTGCATGAAGAGGACTTCCTCGTTTATTTCCTTTAGGATACGAACTATAAGTTAGACACGAAATCACAGAAACAAGTAGGCGCACCTTAACAGTTGGATTTTCTCCCTCACAAGAAAATCCATTTAACCTGCAAATAACATAAAACATGACTAGTAAAAACACAAATTGAGATAGCAAAGTTGACAAAAATTTGATAGAGTAGCGATATAAATACATTGTATATCTGTAACTAAAACATACCGTTTACCAAAGCACATCATTTTAAGAGCAACATAT
Organism: Papaver bracteatum; assembly: GCA_023529315.1. Taxonomy (NCBI): domain Eukaryota; kingdom Viridiplantae; phylum Streptophyta; class Magnoliopsida; order Ranunculales; family Papaveraceae; genus Papaver; species Papaver bracteatum. The sequence continues at coordinate 4,684,475 of JAJJWX010000603.1, forward strand.
CGCTGGGGATAATTATGTAACGACTTCAAGTAACCCTCTGCACACAAACAAAATCATGATTTATACACTTCCAAAAATAAGCATATGTGGTTTTACTACAACTATAATCGATGGCTTAGAACTTGAAGTTTCAGGGTGGGAAGGAGGTTAAAAAATACAAAACAAATCCAGTAGATGAGTTTCAAATTCTCGGCTATCGGTGGAGTTTAAATACAAAATTCATTGAATCATTTTAGCAAACAGAAACAGGTCAAATTTAAAAATTCAGTACAAGGCTCGACTTATAAATAAACTAGTACTTGCAAGGCTACAAATCATTTCTTATATCTCATAGAAAGCATCATCTAAACCATTCAAACTGTACACAATTCAGTAAGGCAAGGGTTATCATGGAAAAGGGTGGGATTTCAAAGCAATAAAGTTTAGTCATTTTACAAGAGAAATGAATTCAAAAACTACAAAATTTGTAGCCTGAAAATCAAACAAAAGAATCTAGAGAAAGGGACGCAAAAGTAAATAAGTTAGTTATGATGATGAACACTTACGGTTCCAAATCTGAAAAATTCTTCAAAGTTAATTTTGATGAGCAACACAAAGCCTAAAATCATAAAACAAACCTAAAATCAGTTCATATTTCCAAACCTTAAAATAAAAATTAACATAAAACCCTAATATCAGTTCATATGTTGAAACTTAAACCTTCTAAGTTGGGAGAAATTCTTCAATGTTCTTCAGTTCTTCAAACCCTAATCAGAAAAAACAAATTGAATTAGATTTGATTAAAGAAGTTTAACCAATCGAAACTAAGATGAAACATATTTTATTAGATTCACGGATTTACAAAATCGTATTAGAAACAAATCGAAACCCTAAAACCAGACGATTGAAAACTTAGAAACCCTAAAAATCGAAAAACTTATTTAAAAGATCGATGAACACTTACACAGATCGATGATTGAAGAGATTTCTATGAAAATTCTATGAGATTTCTGTGATGATTTCATCGACTCATCTGTTGATAGGAAAAAAAGAAAGATAGGAGCAGAAAGAGGAAAAAAAAATGAGAAACGAAAATGAAGATTCGATCTGGTTTCACTAGCGTATATCCTCAAAAGTATGCATGTGAATCGCACACGCATGGGAGGAAATATTCTCTGGTATAACTCATCGTGGGTGGAAACATAATACCACGCATGTGAATGACACACACATTCTAATTGTGTTACCACCCAGGTGCGACCAAGCGTGTGACTGGCACGCCTAAAAAAAATTCGTAACTTCTCAGCCCTGTTACAATTTTTTTAAAATTTAGTAACGGCTTCAGCCTGTTACGATTTTTTTGTAACGGCTATTTGTAACGGGAAATTCGTAACGGCCAATAAGCCGTTACGAATTGCTGTTACGAATCCGGGAATTTGGTGTAGTGGCTGATTCATACAATCCTCGTGTACCGATAAAAAAAAAAGAAATATTTATCCTCGTGTACAACTCCATGTTATTCTAGCTTTCATATTATTTGTGTGTTCTTCTTGCTATTGACCCGTAGTTAATGGTTGAATTTGTTGCAGACTCCAAGTGATTTAAACCTCGATTGCAGACTCATGATGTCATCTCTATACATTAGAGAGAATGACTTAGGGTTAGGGTTTCTATACTGGGAATCATATCCATAAGAAGAAACGAAATTGGTTTGGTTAGTATTGAATCTGCGAATAAAAAATAAAATCAACCAAGGCAGTATATTAGATTAGTTCGAAGAAAAATCATGGCGAAAGCTTGTTTCCTATGAATTTTGTTTGACGGAAGAGATGTTCAGAAGGACTCGTGAGGTTCTTTTATTTTTGAGATATAGATGTATCACCTGGAATAATAATGCAATTTATTTCTTTTATTTTTAGTGGTTCCATGTACTTATTCTTCTTCTTATGTAACCTGATTTTGAATGTGGTATATGGTTAATGACCTGGAGCACTCTGATAATGAAACGTGTGCCCTAATGATATGAAAACATTTCTACTCATAAAGAAGTGTAAAACATGAGCCTTATATGGTAAAGATCGACTCATGCACGAGGACTTGGTCATGACCAAATAATATTTCCAGTTCATATAGAATCCGTTTTGCGAGAAATTTAATTTAATGTTTTCAATATGTGTTTAGATCTTTTTCCTAAGATACTACCATTGCAGTTATGAAGCCGGGAACCATGGATAAAAAGTTCAAATAGATTGCACAATTTTAGTTAAGACGTGAAGAAAACAAAAAAGGATAACATCCACTCAACTGATACTCTTTCAAACCAATGTAGTGCAACATAAAACAACATTACGAAAAACCAACCAAATATGACACTTTTAACATAAACAGTTGTTATCCTAAACTTGGCGCAAACAGACTCTTAAATGCAGTCTGTATCTCAATTTCCACAGAGCACCTCTTATGCACCCTAATAAGCGTTTTTCCGTAACGATGTTTCAAGTAATATCCCCTTTCATCAGTCCAATACAAAAGTGCTAAGCATTTCCAAGAAAACTATAGTCTATAACCACATGGATAAAATTATAAGAACCCCATATTTAATTTCAACGGTAAGAATATATTCATCAAACCATGTCGAATGTGTTTCATTCTCCAATAAACCAATTTAACAACTCCATAATCAACTGAGAAATTTAGAAGGAAACAAGGTATATATATATGCTCAAAACCCCATGCAGAGTCTACATTAACATAGTTCTTCTAAGGCACACATGAGGATCACCATTACTGGTGTATCTGTTAGGAGACCGGGGCTCAAATCCTAGCAGCCACAATTCATGTCTAACGAAACATCAACTAATATATGTAATATGTAATGGATGACTAGTCCAAACTCCTACTCCTTTTATCTTGATATCTTTGAAGAATAAATTTTGAAAAGTTCTATTAGGAATTGCATATAAGACTAAAGAAAGATCTAAAGATAGGAACCGATGACAAAATTAAGCAAGCAGAGTAACAACGTACTGCAAAAGTAAATAAATATACAAATATCAAATACAATATATACCTTGATGTAACAAAATAGTTGACAAAAATTTGCAGAGAAACTTCCCTAAAAGCAGCAAATTGATAAGCAAAAAGATCAAAATATCATCTTGATATCCTTGGATTCGAGAGGAAGTCTAGTGCGTCTAAGGAATAGAATGCATCATTAAGTTCAATATTAAAAATAGGTAAAAAGAGACAATGAGTTCCTCAGTAAAACTTACACTGTCTTCATTCCTTTTCCTATTCAAATTCCAAATGCAAAGATCAGTTTAAGAGTCTATCCAAGAGGGCAGTGGAAGTACTGTTGGCATTAGCTTTAGCACAAACGGCGAGAACATCCTACCTGCATGATATACATGTATGTTATCCAAGGAGAGCTCTTCAGGGCTTTCAGTTTGGATATTGAACCCCTCAACCCAGTGCTTGCAACCAAACAAAACAACATTACGGTCTACAGGACTGAAACCTAAAACTTGGATTTTTGCAGCTTCACAACAATCTATTAAGATACCGTCTACTGAAATATCTTTGTGCAATATTTTCCAGTTGACCCCATCGAGCACCCAAACAGATACAAACATATCCGTATCTACCATTCCCTTCATTATAGCTTCAGCGTAACAGACCCAACCTTATGACTCCCCAAGAATACCATCAGAGTGAGCATAAAATTCAACATCATTATCAAACCCATCATCTGGCAAGTCAATCATACTACACTGATGTCCATCACTTGCGTTGTTCTGATTGAGATTGTAAACTAACATTCTTTTCCGTTGTTCAATCCAAAACTAAACGCCATTAAGTATAACAACACTTGTACAACCATCTTCCCCCATCCAACATTTTCATCACAAGAAACTTCAAAACTTTCCCATACACCCAAATCAGAAGAAAAAATCTCAACACTAAATTTCTTCGAACGCCGGACACATTCTTGGAGACGTAACCTTATGGCAACTGGAGAATGATGATGAGGAGTCATAGGATACACCATGAATACCAAATTCATTAGCCTCCGAACCCGGAGGTGAAGGAAGTGAAACCATTTCTGAGTGAGTGGGTTACAAACATGATACCTACTGTCATCATCTGAATCAAGTGAATAACAAAGTACCAAACCATTACTAGTATCCAAGGGTAATAATTCAGCTACTTCAAATGATTTATGATTCATAAGAAACCCAAAAAAGAACAAATGTCTATTTCTAGACATAAACTCTGAATATAAATCAGGATACACATTTCTAGATCTTGGAGGGTTCTCATAATAAAATGAGTAATCATCATCAAATGCGTCCTCTTCACCAACCCACATAATCGTATGATATAGTATCCATGGAAGAGAATTGTTATTGAATTGAAACCATTTGATAATGAAATCGGGGTTTGAGAGGATAGATAACCATAAATTTGAGACTGATTTAAATTTGTAAATCGATGTTAGAGGAAGATATGTAAAGATTTCAATCAAGATATCATCCGCTAACGATGAACATTTGCGAGAAGTTGAAGAACGTAAAACCATTTCTTACTGTCAAGAATGAAGATCGCGAAAAACCCTAGAAAAATCCCCAAATATCTTTGGGGAGATGGATAAGGATAATAAATAGTATGGGGCATCAATGATAACTTATGAAATTGTGGAGAGAAAATACATTTTGCGAGTATAGAATATTTTGCGAAGATAAAGAAATCACGAAGAACGTTTTACGAGTAAAGGAAGTTCGTGAAGTAAATTTGCGAAGGTTCGTATGATGATTCTTTGATCCGAAATTAAGGGAAAGATTAGTTGTTATCCAATGTGTAAAATCATATAAATAGCCATTTAGGCATGAGAGGAAAGGGAGAGACACATTTTGAGAGAGGGGATGATTTTAGGAGGAGAGAGAAAATTTTAGAGAGGGATTTATTTTCTTTATCATCTTCTTCCCCAAAATTCTAGAGCTCCAAATATTCATTAATGGAGTCTCAATTGTAAAATCATGTAATCACATACAATCACTAGTGAAGCACCGTGGATGTAGATCACATTGATCGAACCACGTAAAAATCTTTGCGTCTCTTTATAATTTTAGTACCTTAATTCTTAGTTTCATATCAAATTAATTAGGTTTAGGAATCATTTTAATGGATTCTAATGAGGGTGTAGTTGTGAGATAATCCGCAACTACATAATTCTTCACGAACTTCCTTTACTCGTAAAACGTTCTTCGTGATTTCTTTATCTTCGCAAAATATTCTATACTCGCAAAATGTATTTTCTCTCCACAATTTCGTAAGTTATCATTTGCTGTGATATTCCGCTCCTACATCTTGCCTCTTTTTTCTTGAATATTGCTTGAAGAGTGATCTTTAAGAAAAAATCTGTTGTAGTAGTCTTTGATCTTTGTTGGTGAAGGAACAAGCGAAAGAATATCAAACTCAAAAAGTATATACTTGCCTCTATTCTTTTGCGAAGTTCTGAAGCTTTTAAGAAGTAATTAGAAGTATCATCTTGCGAAGTATGAAGTGTGTGAAGTATTTTGAAGAAGTATGAAGCATAAGAAATATAAAATATCCTTGAAGAAGTATAAGAAGTACTTAATCCTCGAAATATATAAGAAGTATGAAGTATCCTTAAGAAGTATAAGATGTATTTAATCCTCGAAATATATAAGAAGTATGAAGTATCTTTAAGAAGTATAAGATGTATTTAATCCTCAAAATATATAAGAAGTATGAAATATCCTTGATGAGAGTGATAAATATTGCCTCTGTGTTCATGTGAAATTATTATTCCATTTTTGGTGAGGATTCTTGCTGAGAAGATAAAGAACATAAAATACTTTCTTGGATATCCATAGTTGCCTCTGTTCTTTATCTTCGAAAGAGAATTCTTGAGAAAATGTTGAATAATTAAATTGTATCTCTATTGTTATGTTGCCTCTGCCTCAAGTGGTAACCCTGTTATCTTCTGAATATTTCTACGAATTCCTGAGTTTTTCTGCGCATTTCTGAACTTCTGAATAGTGCTGCGAATATATTGTTGCGAATGTACTGTTGCGAACATAGTGTTGCGAATATAGTGTTACGAATATAGTGTTACGAACTATGAATAGTCCTGCGAATTATGAACTTTTCTGCGAAGTTTCGTGGTATTTTCCTGTAAAATTTTGTACAATACTTGTGCGAATATAATATTTATGTAATGATTATGTTATGAAATATGTATGCGATGCTTATGTCATGAAATGTTTATGCAATGCATTTATGATGCAAATATAATGCTTGAATGATGCGAGTATGATGCTTGTATGATGCAAATATGATGCTTATATGATGCAAATATGATGCTTGTATGATGTGAATACTTATCTATTATAATGCATATTTCAAGTTTATGTTACTTAGCTCATTTTTCCGTAGTAAAATTGATATAACTTTGAGTTGCTTCCATTCATATAACTATCTTCGCAAGTTTATTTGTGTATTTTCTTATATATATTCGTCTTTGATCGCGAATGAAATCGCTTCTTCTTCGTGAAAATTCTTCAATGGGATTGTCTTCTTTGTTTCTTCAATGGGATTGTCTTCTTTGTTTCTTCAATGGGATTGTCTTCATGATATATATTCTCTTCAAAATTCTTCAATGATCTTGATGGAATTGTCTTCTTTGTTAGGACTTCACGATATATATTCTCTTCAAGATTCTTCAATGATACTGATGGAATTAATTTCATTAATTGTTGTGGTCTTATCATGCCTTCCTAAGTAAAGGTCTTATTTTGCCACCTCTTTTGTGATAACATATTTGTGTTTGCGATAATATGACAAGTTTGAACATTCTTGCGAATATACAACCTCGTGACATTATCGTCTTGCGATGAAATCGCAGGACGTTTTTACACTTTCATGTAATAACCCATTGATCTCATCTTAACTTCTTTGTTTCATTCTGCGAGTTCTTTTTGTATGTTTTCCTTCTCTCTTTTTTTTTTTTTTTTTTTTTTTTTTTTTTTTTTTTTTTTGAATGCTCGCAGAACTTCATTTGTTGCACAAATATGACAAGCCTTTATGTTTTCGCAAACAAGAAGCCTCGTGACATTTGCGTCTTATAGCACGTATCAGCTCCCTAATGGAGGGTGCTTCCCTTTATCTTCCCCCTGGTTGCCCCTTCAAGGAAGCGTACATCGACCATACAAGGTTAGCTCTTCCCATCCAGTTCTGCCAACAACCTTGCTTTTGATCGCAACCTCTTATCCTTTTTGCCTATATGGCTTATAGTTACGAGGTTGCACCCTATGGGGTATCTTTGGGCCAAGTGCATCATTTGCCAAGACTTGTCAAAAATGGCAGATGTGGTTCAACCTCACCCGGCACTCTTGACTCAACCGTGTACCTCGGCGCCTTGATCGTTTTCTGCACTTCTTGGGAAAGACAATATGCCTTAGTCGCCCAACCTAAATCCTCTTACACCGCATTTTATATTGCGTAATGTCGCTAGATTAGGTGAGAATCCAAGGTGTCTAACCCGGATAGGTACCCCATTATTGGGTTGTACCCCTAAATTTTTACCATGTACTAAGGGCCCTTGGTGGTGTTCCGGTTACCCTTAGCCACGTTTATAGGTACCCCCTTAAATGACGTACTTTAGGACTTTGCCTCTTACGAAATATAGCTTCGCGAACTAGGGTGTACGCCACACAGGTTTGCCTGTATAAAATTTTCTGCGGCTCTCTTTCTTTTTTGGAGGCTGATCACAGATTGCGGTCTTTTCTTCGCAATTAATTTTTGGCGGTATTTTTTCGCCTTTTAAAAAGTCATCGTAAATTTTTCATGTACATAAAATGTTGAATGTTTTCATAAAATGTTTAGTATAAGAAGTATGAGAAGTATTCATATCATATCTTTAAATCAAAATTATTCTATAGAAATATAGGAATTTAATTTTCTCTTTTTTTTGTAATTTTGAAGTCTTTGAAAAAATTTGAGATCTTTAAATTTTTGCGATAAACTCATTTTTGAATCTTGCGATTGTATCACTTTTCACCAATCTAAAAAATCTTTGAAATGTTTTGAAATCTTAGAAATTGTAGAAATTTTGCGAGTATATCAATTTTAGTAAATAAAATGAAAATTCTTTTGTCTTCAGTAAATAAAGTATTCAAGGAAATGGTACTTACCTTTTTACGGCTTGTTGTTGTCTCTTAATCTGCTTCTTGTATAATGTTGTGTCATACCAACTGTTCTAGCCATTTTTTGCGAAATATGTCTGTGAAATAATCTCTCATTTTCTTCTTGCGAAATATCCAATAATCTTGCGAAATAATAATGTGCACGAAGTAAACGAACATCTGCGAAGTAAACATTTGTACGAAGTTAACATCTGCAAAGTAAATATTTACGATATAAATTCATGCTGCGAAGGTTCGCAAGGTAAATATTTGCGAAGTGCAAAGAGTAGAAGTGTTGCGAATATTCGCATGGCAAACATTTGCGAAGTGCAAAAACCAAACGAACATCTGCGAAGTAAAAATTTGTACGAAGTTAACATCTGCAAAGTAAATATTTACGATATAAATTCATGCTGCGAAGGTTCGCAAGGTAAATATTTGCGAAGTGCAAAGAGTAGAAGTGTTGGTGTTGCGAATATTCGCATGGCAAACATTTGCGAAGTGCAAAAAGGTTTTTGCGAATGTGGAGATTCGATCATGAGTCCTCTAACTCATAGCCTTCCTTGCTAACCATCAATGCTGGCTTCTTTTTTGCGAATGAATGTGATCACGCTATTCATTTAATGTGATCTTCTGCTCTAGTCTTTAACATGCAAAAAATCTGCGATGGTTGGGATTCGATCGTGCGACCTCAAGCTTGTTGACTTCATGACAACCATCTCTCATTTGGATCTTGTTTTGTGAAAGTAAGATAAGCTTTTTGTAACTTATTCTCTTGTAATCGTTCATTTATCCATCACATAATTTAATAGTGATACAGTAAACTTGTTTACTGTATCTCTTCTTCATTGGTGCGCTATTTCTTCACAACTTCTTATGTGTATGCTCAGGACAGGGTTTCTGTTTGTTGCCTCAGAATTTGGGAACCATGGGTTGTATCAGTTCAAGGACATTGGAGATGATGCTGATATACGTTGATGTAAACTAACGAAGATTGATGTAAACTAACTAAGTGAGGCATTCTTAGTTAAGTTTGCAGCTGCTTCACTATTCTCGTGTTTCTTACGAATTAAGTTTTCTTTAACTTCGTGTTTACTCATTGCTCGTAACACTAAGCTGCGAACAACACCATTTTTGCGCCTACGAACTGATGGTTGAGCTGATGTTGACCTTTGTATGCCGCTTGATGATGAACTAAAATTTTATTACTGAAGCTTTTTTTTTTTTTTTTTTTTTGCCACGTTCTACTTTATTTCAGGCCATTGACCTCTTGGTTGACTGCACCTTCGCAAAACTGATGCATGAGTTTTCTTCGTGCTTACTTTTGTTTGGTTTTTATTCGCAAGTTGTCTCTTCTCCTCCTTTTGCATAAATTACTAACTTTGCATGAATTATTTTCTTTTTTGCACTTCGCAAGATTAATTGACAACTTGTGGTATTCATTTTTTCCCAAGTTGCTAATAATCCTAGTTTTTTGTAATTTACCAAACGGATTTCCCTCTTAGTGTCCATCACTTGAGCTTCTCACGAGTTAAACTTCATCTATGTCCCTTCTGCTCTAGTTTGAACTTCGCTGGAATTGTCGATGAAGTGAGTTCGATGCTGAATGGTTGGTTCTTTGGTTTCACTATGGTGACCTTCCCAACTGACGGCTAAGATGATGTACCTTTCGATTTTTGTTTCTTGTGACTGTTAATTTTGTTGACTGGTAAAGTGAGTGGTCTTCTTGAAGCTAACTGAACTCCTTTTCTTTTCATGTTTTGCGAGATATTTCATCATAAACGTCTCTGTAATTTCCTGAGTTGGTTACTCCTCTTGAGTTTTTACTCACAAGAACATTCGTCATTATAACTACACTAGCAATAACATTCATCAATTTTTGCGAACATTCGTTAATTTTTGCGAAGTTGTAGGACTGTTTTCAGTATGCTCTTCTTTTATACTATACTCTTCTTCACTGTCAATGCTATACTCTTTTATACTCTTCTTCTTTTTAGCTCAATTAACGGCAGTTCAGAAAGTGAAAATTCCCTAGCAATAACTTTGATGTCCGTATGCTGTCAAATTCATCTTAGCTGAGTTTCGTTGCTTGAAATTTTTTTGATGAAACAAAGACGTCCTGACGAATAGTGATAACGTCCTGACGAAATAATTATCTCCTAGTACTTTCTTTTGCTGAAGTTGTTGACCAAGTTCTGGCTCATGTATGTTGTTCTTTTGCGTAATAATGATGTTCTCCTCTACCTATCAATTTCTTTTCTAATTTTGCCTTAATGTGTGTCTCCTCCTTTCGCTCATCAAGCTTGAAATTTCATGTATTTCATTTTCTGCCAACTGTTTCCTTCCTTCTCCTTTGGTGATCTTGCCCATAATTTTGGCCCTGAGATGTATCTGTGTTGATCTCTCTTATACATTTCTTTAATTATGAATGTTTTCTTTACACACCATCTTTTCTTCTTATTTCTCTCCTTTTGCGCGAAGTTACGGCATCACCTCTGGTTGTCTTGTCTTTTTGATTTTGTTCGCATGAAGCTATATCGTCTAAGTCCTTGTTTTCTTCCTGTGAAGCTAAAGTGATCCACGAACTATATACGTAAGCTCTTACTTCTTTTTGTTTTATGGAAGTAAGCTCTTCCTTCCTCTTTGCAGGACCTATTGACTTCACATGAACTATAGACTTCGCAGGTATTGATGCAAACTAATTATTGATTCGAATTAAGCTGGGATGCAGATTGAGCTGATTTCTCGAATTGAATTGTCACGGACTGAGTTGAGTGATTTGAACTGATCTATTGTTACGAAGTGGATTGATTGGTGCGAACTTCGTACGCTGGTTAAGTACTCCAATTGCTGGAATGTTCTTCTAAGGAGAATCCATGCTTAACCTCGTATTGTCATCACCAGATTTTGGTCCTTTGGTCCTTCTCCTGATGTCTTCTCATTAATCTCCATGAGCAACTTTATGCCTGTGCGTTTTCTTCGCATGCTTTCTTTTTTCTCACTTTCTTCTTGCGGAACTGTGTGTAACAAATAGACTACAAAATAATATCGTATAAGGGTAATAATGATGTTTCAACACCCGTGCTTTACTTTCACTCATGAATGACTTAGCAGGTTAGAATTATGGTTGCGTCTTCTCATTCATTCCTAGTAAATTCTTTCGCTTTTTGCCATGCTGTGAAGATAGTTCTTCGCTTTTGGTAATCCTAATTCGTTACTTTCGCCTAGCAATCTTTGAAGTCTTTCTTCGATAATTATTGGTGGAATGATTTAACCTCTTCACCAGCAGGTCTTATTTGTTGTGAAAATGTAGTCTTGGCTTGTGAAGATGTAGTCTTGGCTTGTGTTTCTTCTTCATCCACCTAACGGATTAAACTTATTTCTTCGCCTGCAGCTTGACGATGATCCCCTCCCTGTTTCTAGCGCCAATTATGTAGTTGCGGATTATCTCACAACTACACCCTCATTATAATCCATTAAAATGATTCCTAAACCTAATTAATTTGATATGAAACTAAGAATTAAGGTACTAAAATTATAAAGAGACGCAAAGATTTTTACCTGGTTCGATCAATGTGATCTACATCCACGGTGCTTCACTAGTGATTGTATGTGATTACATGATTTTACAATTGAGACTCCATTAATGAATATTTGGAGCTCTAGAATTTTGGGGAAGAAGATGATAAAGAAAATAAATCCCTCTCTAAAATTTTCTCTCTCCTCCTAAAATCATCCCCTCTCTCAAAATGTGTCTCTCCCTTTCCTCTCATGCCTAAATGGCTATTTATATGATTTTACACATTGGATAACAACTAATCTTTCCCTTAATTTCGGATCAAAGAATCATCATACGAACCTTCGCAAATTTACTTCACGAACTTCCTTTACTCGTAAAACGTTCTTCGTAATTTCTTATATCCGCCCAACCTGGTTAGACTGGTGCATATGCAGACATTGCAAAGCGGTGGAAGTTTATCACCCTAAAATAATACTGTAAGATATTGCGTCTATATGTGCTTGTGGTGTATTTAGAATTTACAAATTACTTTCAAATGTGACATGAGGGATAAAAAATTCTCTTAGATTTGACTGGCCTCAAATCTTATTTTCAATAAAAAAAATTAAAAAAAATCATGCCTTACTGCAGCTGACCAATTTCAACTCAAATCTATTCATCTTCCGGTGGATTTGAACTTTTAGAGCAGTCCATAAAGAAAAGACTGGTTCTGCCAACGGTTCGAAAATAAAGACACATTCTGCGAAAGGTCCATAATCTACAATTTTACTTTTGAGCGGGTTTGACAAACCATTGACCCACAATGCAGATCATTAGATTATAAGCAATGTGTAATCTTTGGTTTATTAGAGGTTTCAGTTCACTCCACCATCCCATGTACAACTTTACTTGGACTCTTGGAGACATGAGTATAATTTTTTGATAACGGAAATGGAAAAATTAGCATTTGACAATGTTGTTCTTTCTTTCTATAAATAGTGTAATGTTATCCTAGCTGGTACAGTGATTTTGGGAGGAAAGCATGTCTTGGTCCTACCATTAACTAACATTTATAAATCCGAATGGCGTGAACATTAACACGGGTAAAACTAATAGGGAAACAAAAGAAAGATATAGTACAAAGTACTTGTGGTATGACTTAAAATGCTGCATGAAATACAAATACAGTTATGTCCAAAGAGTGAGTGTAGTAGTATACATAATGGGTAAAGTAACCCAAAGAGTGTTCAAGACCTATGATGTGTTAGTCGCTAGGTGAGTCCATGCGCCAAGACCTTCGCGCCTAGCTCCTAGGCGCCCAAAAAAAAAGTCAAAAAAGAAAATGCTCATAGCTTTTCGCCTTGTGGAGTTTTATTAATTGCTAGGCGCACCTTGGGAGACTCATGCGCCAAGGGCGTCTAGGAGAGTGCCTAGCGCCTTTGATAACGTAGTTCGAGACTCGGAAAAACACTCGTCTTATGGTTGAGGATTGTTTCATAGACATCCTAGGTATATAATTTTTCATAGTTTTTTGTTTAGATTTAACTCGTAAATCGATAATCCATCTACTTTAGGCGAATCTTGGACGGATTCACATGGGTAAGTAGATTTTGATAACATTAGCAGATTGTAGCAATTTGCAAATTTATATGTTTGAGGGAGGATCCCTTTACATGACTATTGTTACATTATCTCACATTTTGCATGTCCTTTTTGTGAATAAAAACCAAACGATACCGTATTTGAAGCTAAGATTTTGGGGATATGTTCTTCTTATAAAGGTCTACATACCCACCAAAAATGAGCACATTCCGAAACGTATAACTTTACCATCTACTACTTCGAAACCCAACAGTCTAAAGTCGACAAATTCTCAACCGTTTAAATTAAGATTGATAGATGATGAGGTTTGGTATTTCAGAATGTGCTCATTTTTGGTGGGTATGTATATCTTTATAAGAAAAACATATCCCCAAAATCTTAGCTTCAAATACGGTATCGTTTGGTTTTTATTCACAAAAAGGACATGCAAAATGTGAGATAATGTAACAATAGTCATGTAAATGGATCATTCCTCTGTATGTTTTGGGTTAAAATGCCATGAGTTATATGATTGCCAGGTAATTTTAAGTCACAAGATAATTTTGAGTTTTGTGCTTTTGTGTTTACATGTAAACAATAAGGTTTTATGTTTTTATGCAGGATTTACAATACAGACTTCTTGAGCATGAAATAGTTCCAAGCTAACATTGCGGACAAACAAATTTCGTTGAGGGATAAATCTGAATGCGCAGTCCCTAATATGGAGGTGATCTTCTCTCTTTGATTTTTCTGTTGTGCTTCCTTTCTTTTTCTAGGGTGTTAATTTCTAATTTAGTTTTTGTTGATTTAATGAGTCGATTTTCTTAGTAGTTGTTTACTGATGGGAGTGATCTAAAGGTGCTTCATGAATGTGCAGGTTGTTTCGGGTATATCTGTTGTTCCAGAGAGTAATGTTGCTTCACGGAGTAATCTTTATCCCACGAAACCTGAGGCAGCTCCTGTTAAGGAGGAATAATTTGGTAGTGATGTGGTCTGCGTGGACGCATTGGAGCTACAGATCACGACACCCAAAGAGGTTACTGGAAACTTCAAAATTCGCATTATGTGGGCGATCTTTAGAAAACTATAGATAGGTTTAACAGCAAAATCAGTAGGATGTGGTTTGATTGTTCATGTTTGTCTAGGCTCTAGATGATGACAAGATCGACATGAGGAACTTATTGCCTATATCGATAAGAAAAGGAAGAGAAACAAATGGGGACTTTATCAAGTGTCTTGTGATAGAAAGAAAGATGTTCAAATCCGTTTATTGGATATCATCTGAAGTAATTTATTTTGTATTTCTCTTACAAGTATATCGTGTGATTGCAGAGTATATTATGCTGGTGGTGAGGAGAACCAACTTGAGCAATGGAAAGTAATGAAGGAGTGAGTGCTATTTTGTAGTGACATTCCCTTTACATCAAGAAGAGTGTTATTTGCGTTTACATTGCTTTAAACAGCTCAAACCTTCAAGAGACTTTTAGTTTGACACTGCTAGGCTTTGTTATTCATTTAGTCATGCTTTTTAGTCGCTTAGGTAGTTGTTACCACTTTGTTTATGTTAGACGCTGTGCTTCTAATTTAATTAGCTGAAATTCAATTTACAGGAATAGGGCAGGCGAGCTCAAAAGATTTGTTCGCCTGAAGCTGGAGGACCTTGAGCTATTTAAAGTGAAGGTTTTATTATTTAAATTGCTGGAGGATTTGGATGTCCAGAGAGAGAGGAAGAATGGGTCCGGTAAGAACAAAAATTCTATTGTCAGCTAATTGCAATTTGGGATTGAGAAGTATTTGTAGAGATTTTAAATACCTGAGACATCACAGTTACTCTACGACTTTGAATTGTGCTAACATAATTGAGTAAGAGAAACTTACACTTAGGTAGCTTAAAGTTGGTAATTTAAGATAACTATGCTTGAAACCTTTAATTTGGGGCTATGTATTGAACTAAAGGACTTGCAAATGACACTGTCATTTGAAGTGACAACCTGAAAAATGTGATCAATTAGTTTTATGCTGATTTTTACTTTGGTTGTTCGAAACTAATGTGGTTCATCTGGAATTACTCGGTCCCGTTATCTGTTCATTCTGTAAACATTAAGTATTAGACACCTCTAAGAACCAAAGAATGAGGCTGTAACTGACATAGCAATAATGATGACAGTGCTTGCTGTCTCTAGCTTCTTTGTTGGAATTCAATGTATTCTTTTATTTTTTTTGTTTTTTTCCTAATTTTGTTTGAGATATAGGTATTAATCCCTATTGTCTAAAATAATAATGCAACGTCGATCCTGGCCGCAAGATGCTAAAAATCAATGGTTATCTTTTGACTCAAAATCAAACCACCAATAACCAATAGAGACCGTAGGATGACCGAAATCAGGGGCCATAATCAACTCATAGACAGACAGCCTTCTTCCTTGTAATATAGATATCAGTTTGCATACAAAATATTCAATTTTACATGTGGGAACCTGTTACTTAGAAGATAAAAACTACCACGACCACAACTATATTATCTACTAACATGCACCCAAAATCTACAATTGATGAATTAATAATAAAAGAATAAGAGAATAATTAACAATAGTTAATAACAAAAGAATAATTAACAAAAACAAAAAACATGGTGGTGATGATCTGAAGATGTAAGAAAAGAATAAGATTTTTATTTCTTCTTTTTTAACAAAAGAATAATATAAAGTCTACTGCAGGTCTTCTCTTCATCCCCAATGAGTCATAACCTAACCAAGCAAAGGTGGACTGCCACCTTTAACTGCAACTGAAAAACTACACATGGTAAACGTCCCACTAAAGTCGAACTGAGTAAACCTTTTGGGGATCTAGCTGAAGTCTTGAAGGAGGACTCCTTACCATGATCATTGTTAAAGTCAATTCAAACTCTGCTGCAGTTTTAACTCAAAATGTAGTAACAGAAGATGCATCATTAAGGAACAAAACGACAACTAAGATAGTGTTCTCTATTCCCCTATAATAAGGTCAATTGCCAATTTGCCAAACAACGCTCTAAAAAGCCTACACCCTAATTCTCTCAATCATCTTCCCTAAACAGGCAAAAGAAAAAGAATCATTGAAAAAACCCTAGTTGCATCTAACAGACAGCTAAACTGCGTAGAGTTAAAAGCAGTACAACAAACACTAAGCTAGCACTAAATTAACTGTTTTAACTTTTAACACATCTCAGTATCAAAAATCAGTTAAGCTTTTGCCCCATCCAATCCAAACAGGAATACTTCCAACTTAATACAGCCTTGTAGAATCTAGCATGCCAAAAACCCCATGCTTTCTTCTCTCACAAAAATGGTTCCTACCTCAACTTTAAATTACCCACAAAGAAGAGGCCAAAATCCCAATGAACAATTAAAATTTCTAGATAATGAAATATGTTCGGGGTTATGCTTGGTTTCTCCAAAGAAGCCATGATTAAACTGTAGTATTACTTTCTTCCCTCCCAAAAATCTTTTTGCGTGTACTTACTTTAAAAATTGCTCTTTGCAATAAATGCTGAAGGGCAGAAGGAAGAAAAATGAACCAGTAGATGCTACCTAAGTTCTGACCATTAACTTACCATATCATTAAGACTATAAACTGGGTACAAAGATTCCTGCTACATTATCGTCTAATGAGTCTCCAATCAAACCTTGGCAATGACCATATGTTTTGTTTATATGGTACTCTTGCTCAGTTTTATTTTAGTTCACTGCCAAACCCTGGTAAATGCTTCTTTCTAAAGCATAAGAGCAGTTCAACTCAAAACTGCCTTCCAAATCAGCGAAGTAGAGGTATAAAGGAAAACTTCCATTCCAGCAAAAACTAATAACATGCTCCATTATACAACTTAAACCAGGGAATTTCAGCAACAAAAAATTAATAGTACTTATGTATTCACACTCCAACCACCTCATTCTTTCACGATTAGATCACATGTTTTGCCCTTTCATATAACTGATAATGCAGCATACAACCTCTTTGTCCATCAAATGACAGGTACCTTTTGAGGTGAGAAATAAATATTTATGTCAAACATACCACAGAAACTAGGCTTTCTAGTAGTTTGATCCTCCAAATTGAAGAAGTTCCATTGTAGCATGCACACAAGGAAAAATGTGGTTCTCTCATCTTTAGCTTGGCCAAGAGATTTGTGCTTCAGTGTACTTAAGAACACAAATCTTTTCTCCCTCCAGAACTTAAACTGGTCATATGCACTTAGGCTATACACAATTCTCTCTTTCCAACAATGTAGGCATCTCATACGCACAAGCTTCAAATAACTCAACAGCCTACGCCCTACAACGTCCTCTTGTGAAAATCTGTTGTCATACACAAATTCACGTGACTAAATAACTCTTCTATACTGCATGTGATCAGTCGGACTGGTACAAAGGAGCACCGTCTTATACCACCAAACATAATCATCACGAAATATATAAGACAAGGAAAAATCTTGAGCTCTTAGGTTTCTTTCCAATGTTACTAAATTGACTAAGGTTTAGGCACCAATCCACAAAACAAACTACTGATAATGCGAAATAGATCGACTTACCTTAATAATATGATCCAGAACCACTAATACCACCACCTCCAAGGTAACTGCTACCACCCAAGCTGCGACTGGAATATAGTGATGACGAGTAAGAGCTACTGCCAACCTGCCACCAAAACACAAGTAAATATAAGCTATCAAGAGAAAAGCTTAAAAGTATAAAACTGGTAGGAGGTTTAATGCTTACATCAGGTCCACGAGAGATGTAATCACCAGCGTAGCTGGAGTACATTCCACTGACATCATTGCCGCCATAAGAACCTGACACCATATCATTCATGTAAATAGGAATCATACACACAATTGGCGAACACTCATACCACCCAGAAAAGACTCGAACTCGAAACAACACCAAAAAAAAAAAAAAAAAAAAAAAATGTACATATTATATATATACACTCCCTACCTCCACTATAACCCACACACTGACGACTTCCATAAATCCCATGCGAGTCCTGAGCAGAGAGAGAACTTCTGCTGCTAGCACCATACCCCAGGTGAGATCTCCCAAGCCTAAATCATAGCGGGGTATTATAAATAGGTGCTTAAAAGAAACCAACTTCAACTATTAGCAGTAAGATGGAACCCACAAACCTGTCATTGTAAGCTTCCCCGTAATGAGAAGCACTGCCACCTTCCCCATAATCTAGCCGAGCCCTTTGACGCGGACCAGCATCAGCATAACGTGGAGGAACATCCTCCTAAGGTAACATACACACAGAAAATAATCAGACTACTAAAAAAACAAAACTATTGCAATAACTATACTCAAGACTAAACCCCTGAACTACCAGCCAATGGAAAGTGAAAACTAACCAATGCAGAATATTGCCGTTTAGACCCTGAAACGGATTCACAGTCACGAGACCGAGAATCACGGTAACTTGGAGGAGGTCTTTCAAATCTCCGCTCATAACTTTCATCTATATAACCTCTCCTAGCAGAAGTACGAGCAGCAATTCGTGGTGGGATTTCATCGGCATAGCCAGATCCTCGTGGAGGAGGATAATCATCTCTATAAGACGATCGCCTCTCCACAGGGGCTCTAGGACTGTAATCTATGATTCTGCTTCTCGGAGGAAGCTCATCCCTTCGACCATAGTCTCTCTTTGAACTGCTCTTGGTGTATGAAGGGGCTGCAAAAGTTAAACATCAGAATAAGGCAGCATCAAAGTCAACTAATCAAACAAGGACCAAGGCTATTAGATGTGCATACCTGGTCTCCTTGTGTAGGACCTCACTGGGGGCGGCAAAGGCCTGACTCTTTCTGGCATATCCATATCAGGGCGTCTACCTCTGATGGGCGACTTGAATCCACGACTATGAGGTGGTGGCATTCTGCCGCCAATACCACCTTGCAAACTACGTCCAGGATGTATCCAAGAACCACCCCTACCAGGATAAGATATCCCTCTTCCAGGCCGAAAATCTCCATGAGGATGCTTCCCTCTACCTCTCTGATGGGGACGAGATAATCTTGCCCTAACCATTACCTGAAATATAGTAACGATTATCCCAAGATACTATACACAGAGAACCAGACTACGAAGTATATGCAAGCAACATGGGCTGAAGAACCCTCAACCACTAAGACAAACCTTGTTTTCTCCCTCTCCCAATTCTGAATTGTTAATGCCTTCAGCACATGCTACTGCCTCATCATGGGCACAAAAAGATATAAAACCGAAATCCTTCCTTTTGGCTGATGGCATATTTCTAGCAAGTTGTATCTTTTCTATCTCCCCAAATTTCTTGAGATGCTCTTTGACACGGTCCTCATCCCATGAGGCAGGCAGACCGTCCACAAACACCGTTTTAACCTGAACCATATACCATTATTACCCAGAAAAATGTATAAACAAGACATAAAGCAGACAAATAAAAAAAAATGTGGACTCGCTACACTGTCTTAATATTCTATGACTTATAATGCTGAAGACCATATTGCCATAACAATACAAGACATGGAACATGGGTGAAAATTAAAGCAACTCAAAACAATAGAAATAAAATCTAGAATAAACTGTTGTGTCTTCAAGTTTCAACCATAGACCTATCCAAGTCAAACATAAGCATTCAAGCTGGAGCAGCAATATCATAAGATTCAATTACTCATGCTGCAACTAATACTTATAAAACAATTGATGAATCCATGATCAATAACAACTATACACACTACAATAGTGAGATACGGAATTAAGATACGGAAACAAAACTAACACTTAGGAACACTCCGACAACTCTTAAGCCAAAGCAAATGACAACTTGGTGCCAACACATACCTGTGTCATGATTTCATCATCAGGCTCAATGAAAGAGTCTGCGAAAGCAACCTTTGCAATTCTATCAACTCCAAACACAGCTTTTTTCTTCAGCAAACGCTTATAGGCATCCACTGCCTCCGAATGGGATATAAAGTCCAGAAAAGCAAACCCCCGATTCCTTCCCTCTCTTTTATCTTCAACCAGCGTCAAGTCGTCAATACTGTCAATCCCATAATATTTCAACTTCTCTTTTAACTGCACATATGCATCAGAAGTCAAAAAAACACACAATTACATTGGGGGTTAACCAGTAGGTTGTTAATCTGAAGACCTATGTGTGAGCCTACTTACAGCTTCTTTTGTCCAAGTCTTGCATACGTTGCCCAGAAAAAGAGTGTCACTGTCTTGACACGGAGTAACACCACATTGTTTTCCATTAACCTGAAGCAGACTTTCTACTCAGAAGAGATACATAGCGCATATCTGTACCTTATTCAAATTAAGCAAGATGTAAACATTACTTACCACTGGGCTCTTCATCTCTGTTACAGCTCGTTTTGCTTGTTCTACAGTGGCAAAACGTAGGAAAGCAAAACCTTTATTTTTCTTAGTCTGGGGATTCATCATTAACCTTACTTCAATAACCTCACCTACTGCACTGAAGACTTTTTTTAAATCCTCATCAGTTGCATCCTTGTCCAAGCCTCCAACAAATATTTCAAACTCCTTGCGCTTGCGCCTCTCCTTGGCAACTTCATGGTGCTCCTCATTTTCACCTTCAGCCATGTGATGATGCCCCTCCTCAATATTCTCTTCACCCTCTTCCCCTTCAACCTCCTCAGCAACTTCTTCCATTTCATCCACAACCATATCACCTTCTTCATGTTCGCCTAAATCCCCCTCCCCGGGCTCTTCCTCAACCCCATCTCCTTCCTCTGGATCATCTTCATGTTCGATTTCCTTCTCATCATAATCCAGAGGAACATCTTCTCCGGGCTCATACTCTGGATCATTATCCTCCAGCTCTAAACGTTCACCTCTATCTTCCTCGTAAAATGTCTCTTCGACATCATCTTCCTCTGTCATGATAACATGAGATTGCTCAAGAGGCGACTAGTCACGGCATATATACATTTTCATATGATTTTACGAAGAAAAAAACAATAATAATAACTAAACTGGATACTAGCATAAGTGAGACATAAAATGATAAAAGTAGCATTAAACCCAATTGTAAACCTACATTGACTTCCATCCTGGATGATAACAATCAGGTTTGCATTTCCTGCCATAGCATCACCAATTTTTTTCTACTCTATTTTACTTTTTTTACTACAAAAAAATGAATTGCAAATTTGCTCACCGAAAGCAATAACTAAGAAACAAGCAACCAAATAAAACAACCTGAACTAGTCAACATATAACTAAATCTCAACATTACTAAAGAAAAACAAGAAACGAGCACAAAGCCCCAATCGAGAACAATAAGTGTGCCTCAAACTGGACTTAATTTTGTTAACCACTGATATGGAAATCCAAACACCTAATTTTGCTTTCCAACCCTAATTTCCTAGACAATTATCAAAACACAATTATTTAAACCCAATTTCTAAGTATCAAACACATTAAGCAGATCAAACAAAATAAAGAACTTACCTTTAACATCAGCAGATCCATTAGCTTCCCGTTTCAATTCAGGTTCGGGTTCAGGCTCAGGTACAGGTTCATCAAATTGTACGGTTTCAATAGTCTTCATCTCTTCCTCCTTCACTTCTTCAACTTTCACACTTTCTTCTTTATTAACCTTCTGTTTTGCTGCAGCTCCTCTAGCTGGCCTACCGGCTGTTTTCTTCGGCCCGGCTGTTTTCTTCATCGCCCGCGGAGGCATTCTAGATTAATTACAACCCCCTTGTAATTTTGTAGAAACAACTTAAGATTTTATTTGAGAGCAAATAATTTGGCGAAAGGAGATACAAGATTAAACCCTAAAAATAATTGAAGATCCGAAAACCCTAACAATAGACTCGTTTGGATTTAGAATAGAAAGCGAGAAGTGTCTAGGTGATGTAAATTCAGAACTTTGTTTCGCTATTAGTACAGAGGATATTGACACGTGCTAGAATTACATGCGGATCTACGTGTCTGTCTCCGTTCCGGTTCTTTTCTTCTTTTTTTGTTATGAAAAATCAGAATTTAGATGGGAAAAATATGGTTTGGTCCTTTATTTCTGGCTTGATGGGGTATACCCAAATTTAAATGGACATGTGCCCTTACTAAAGGGAGGTCAAAAATGAGTGAATTTTCTTTAATCTCCCTGCACTAATTAACCTAAAATTAAACCCTAAACTTAAAAACTAAAAACGTTTAATCTTTCTCATAATCCATCTTCTCTAATCCCTCTCCTCTTCTCCTTCCTTCATCTTATTCCATCAACCAAAAATTTCAATTTTGGTTTTGTACAAAAAATGGTAGATTCTAAACGATCCGGTAGCAAGAGAGATTCAACAGGTAACATGAGAAGATCCAAATCGGAAGCAAAAGGTAAGGAAAAAGTTGGAAGTAGCAAACCCGAAAATCCAATCCGTGAGAATGTTTGAAAAAACCTCCTTTGTGAAAAGAAGACTGTAAGTGATTTCTAAACTCAACCCATTATCCTGATGTGTTATATGATTGTTATGTTGGGTTAGAAATCCAAAAATATGATTTTCAGGGTTTCTGGTCTGCAAGATCGATAATTAAAAACCATGCCGACTGTTGTTGTTTTGTAATGGCCGACATGGTATTAGGATGAATAACATGCCGACCTTTCATAGCAGTCATGGCGTTGTTAGACAATAACCAGGGCCGGCAGGGTATATTAACTAATCATGCCGACTTAGATTCAGTCGACATTGTCTTAGCCTTGTACCATCCCGACTTTAGGTCACAGAAACTTCAGTTCACCGAAACTTAATTGTCGGCATCTTTATTGAATAAGACCATGCCAACTTTTATTTGTCGGCTGGTTATATGATTACAACCACTCTGACCATTGTTTGGTCGGCAGTGTTAAAATTCAATACCATGCCGGCTTTATTACCAGAACCATGTTTCAATGTTTAGAATTTTCATATCTCTTATTTGTGTATTGTTTAGGTTCCCAGAGGAAAAAAAAAAGATCTACCTTGTCTTGTTAACAATGCAAAAGAGTTATTCCAATTTGTTGACGCAATTTATCCCAATTTAGAAGATCCTAAAGATGAAACTGAAAAGAATTGCCATGTAAGAAAGTTACTTCTCATGGGTAAGGAAGATCCTGAAGATTTCCTAAGGTTTATGAACAGTCCTAGCAATCCCCTCAACTATGAAGAATGCACATCATCAGAGGAGGAAGAAGAGGAGGTTGATCCAAGGACTTTTTTCAGGGCATGTGACTTTTCTGGAGTGAACCCATATTACAATGAGGCCGGTGACTACATAGGTCCAGATAAGGGAAAATCAAAAGATGATGATGCTGAAAAAGGTAGTGATGGTGAAACAGTTAGTGATGTGGAGGAAGATAACAACAAAAAGAAGGATCCATGAAATGCTTAAATTTTATTATGTTTCACTTGGTTTAGAAACTTATATTATGGTTTGAACTCTTTCATTATGTTGTGAATTGTTAGATTGTGGTTTTAGACTTGTTAAACTTATGTTAATTTTCAGTTTCAGTTGCTTTAGAAGTTATTCTTGTTTGTGCATTTTTAGACAATATTAGAGTTGCAGTAAGTCGGCATGGTCTATAAACTTGACCATGCCGACCATCCCTGGCTATATGCTATAGTGCTGTCAGGGATAGGTAGTCGGCGTGGTTTTAAATTTGGACCTTGCTGACGTATATATTAGTAGCATAAAATTATTACTTTTTAAGTACAAGTTATTGAATGTTCAACGGCTTTAAATTTCAAAATCAAGATATTAAGCGTGTTGTTATTATAAAAGCATTCTCAACTTCATCTTCAACCTTACATAAAGAACGGAAGTTTCAAGTGCAACACAACCAAATATTTGTAGTCTTTGTACACTAAGTGGTCATTTGGCAAACGATTGTCCCTTTGAAGGAAGCAAATGCACTATTAAAGGTTGTAAGGGATTCTTATTTCTCATGAAAGCTGCAGGAGGAAATGTATATCAGCCGTATGCTTCAAAATGCACTTGTTGTGGGTTTTTCTATTGGATAGATGAGCGCCTAGCTCCGTATAAAGATGAAGTTGCTAAAATCAACCTTCTACCATGCACAGATCCATATTGCGACGGTAAGATGAAGCTAAGTACCTCTCTTAAGAAATTGTGTACCGAAAAAAGATATTATCTATGTCCCAAATGTGTTAAGGTTAAGTTTTTAATGTTTGTATGCTTTAATTAAGGTTTGTATGCTCTAATTAAGTTTTTAAGGTTTGTATTCGATGTGTAGTCAGCATTGTACTAAATTAAAAGCGTTCCGACCCCTTAACAGTCGGCATTTGACATTTTAAAAATCATACCGACGAATATTTAGTCGGTAGCGTTCTCCTAATACACCATGCTGACTATTATGTATGAGAACATCCAGGAACGACTTTTTCTTGCATTTTCTGATCGGCATTGTTATCCTCATAAACCATGACGACCGCAAAAAATCCGGCAACCTGTGGAAACCAAAACCATGCCGACCGTCCCAGGCTTTTTTTTTTGTGTTGTCATGTAGTGCCTCCGGCAGTCCGACGAATTTATAACATGCCGACCCTGGTGGAGTCGGCATGGTCGTGTAACGAATACAATGCCGACCAAATGAGTATACACTAAAAAATACACATCCATTTCATTCATTTGTAGTACTCCAAAGTACACTACAAAAAACACGAATGCGATTACAAAAATACTCCAAAAATACTCCTTATTCCCTAATCATAATCACTCATCACTCAAATCTTTCGGAGGGAGTTCATTCAAATCCCTAGACTCGTCTAAAGCATTCCAAAGGTGCATGTTGTCCTCATAAAGTTTCATCCATTCACTGCTCTTGTTGACTATGAACTTTTCCCAAAAACTAAACCTACAAAGAGGAGGTAATGGACATTCCTTGTTGAGTTGTAGACCAATAAAATGATTATCATCAACCAAAGCCATAATAATCCGTCTATGCTTGAGTTGCTCCACCGCATGCTTTGGTGCAAATGCTACACTTAGTCCTTTACTAAAAAAATTACCACGCATGACCACGTATCCGCGAATAGATGGCCACACTCTGGCATTCTCAACCAATGATCCCATTTTATCGGTGCATTTACCTCCGAGCCTTTAATACTAGTAAGCAATTCTTTAAAAGTCGCTTCTTTGTCCTCCATGGAACCTTCTAGCATCATTGAGATATGAAACTCCTTGTCTATTTCTAGTCGGGCTGCCATCTTTTTTCTTGTGTATTGACATTGGGTGAGATTCTCCTCAACCGCTCCACCTAGGTGTCCCAATTGTTGGGATGCAACGTGAAACCCACAATTTCCATCCTTTGGGACGTCAACGGTACCAATAACTAACTCTTGAATAATTTGAGGGAGTTGTACGCGATACTCTTCCAATAACAGTTTTACTACCTTCCTCGGACGACCTCTTTTCTTCACAACATCTCCTTGACTTGCTTGACTCTCAATAAGTGGAGGTTCATTCAAGTTTGAAACGGTTGGATTAGATTCTTCTTTGCTCGGCCGACCCCTTTTCTTTACAAAACTTGCTTGACTATCAAGAAGTGGAGTTTCATTTGGATTCAAGTTTGAAATCGTTGGTGTAGTTGTTAGTTTCCTCGGAAGACCCCTTCTATTTACAACACTTGCTTGACTCTCAAGAGGTGGAGTGCTAGTTGGATTCAAGTTTGAAACAGTTGGTGTAGTTGTTACTTTCCTCGGACGATCCCTTTTCTTTACAACACTTGCTTGACTCAAATGAGGTGGAGTGCTAGTTGGATTCAAGTTTGAAACCGTTGGTGTAGTTGTTTCTTTCCTCGGCCGACCTCTTTTCTTTTTAGCCGGCTCCTCTTCGTATTCCACCTCGGTATACATATGTCCGGATGGATCGCATTTTGTATTCAAATACACTTTAATTTCTTCCCTTTCTTCCACCTTCGTCTTTGTGGTAGGTGGTCTACCCGTTGGATCTTGTTTCCCCGGTTCTTCAAGTTCTTCCATAAAAGGGTAAACAATCGGCATCAACTTGTGCTTCATAATTTGTTTGTCCAACCTATTCAACTTGGGGTACTTGTCGATGATTATTCTTCCAAGTTCCATGTCGCCAAACTCTTCATCGGGATCTTCTCTTGGAGCCGGTTTGAAAGTGTAGATGGTGTATTTTCGACAAAGAGTTTAATTTCAAAACTATACTCCAGATTCGGCAACCGGATGAGTATTGAGGCTCATGTCTCTCGTTAAAGCATGAAAGCTTATTCCCTAAAATCTCTGACTGAGAAGGCTATCTCTCAGAGTACATGTGAATGTGTAGTCTCTCAGATGAGGCCACGACACATCTCATGAATACTGAGCAATTTCAATAATTACTTCGGATCCGGCAAACAGATGAATATCGAGACCCATGTCTCCATGCATGAAATCTCATGCCACCTCTGATGGAGAAAGTCTCTCAGAGAAGATGTAGATGTGTAGATTTCCAGCTGAGGCCACGGCACATCTCATACTGTATAGAATCGAAAGATTAGGCGGCTCCTAGACAGCATGCCTGCTAGTATAGAGCGACGACGTCTTCGGGATGCAAACAGGCTTTCCCCTACTATGCAAGAGGAATATGACACTCCATCAAGTTCATATTGCTCAACCCTCAGATGATTAATGCTCCTAGACAGGAAGCCCTTCTGGTATAGAGCCATCAATTAATTTTCTGAAATCGTCTGAATATCCAGCAATATTCTACGAACCATCGTCTGAATATCCAACAATATTCTACGAGACATCTTTAATCGTTTGAATATCCAGCAATATTCTACGATTCTTCATTATATTTCGTCACTTCAATTCGTGGTTCTTCCTAGCAGAATGCCACGGGTTAGAGATAAATATCCAACGAAACAAGCATTTGAGCATCGAATAAGCCCTGACACAAAAATGGTACAAGTGTAATTAGCAGATAATGCACAGACCATCATTTTGAATGCACGAACGAGCATTTCAAAAAATACGAACGAACGAGGAACCTATGCAAAATAGGAAGGAAAAATAATAAAAAAAAAATATTAGCAATAGCGCCAGGGGACTGGGCTCACCAGCCAGCCAGTCATGCCGTGACCAGTCCCGCGCCCAATTTTATATTTTATCATACTTTTACTATTTTCCTGATCTCATGAAAATCCTCTCGTTCGAGCAAATTTTATTTATTTCAAAGAAATTATCTAAATCACATGATTTTATCAAAAATAATAAAATTAGGGAAAGGTGTCATGGGACCGCCAGCCGTCCGGTCATGCCTTGGCCATGGCCGGTCCCACACCTCATGTCTCCACTATTTTATTATTTCTCTCAAATTATGAAAATTCCTTGATTTTCCCTAAAATCGTGAAAATTACCTAATTTCATGTATTTTTATCTAAATCACATGATTTTATCTAAAATAATAAAATTAGGGAAAGGTGTCATGGGACCGCCGGCCGGCCGGTCATGCCTTGGTCGTGGCCGGTCCCACACCTCACGTCTCCATTATTTTATTATTTCTTCTCAAATTATGAAAATTCCTTGATTTAATGAATTTTCCCCAAAATTACCTAATTTCATGTATTTTCTCTAAAACCAAAGAAAATATCAAAAAATTAGGGAAAACTTGTGGGACCGGGCTTTATCCGGCCGGCCATGCCCTAGACGGTCCCATATGCCTATTATTTCATTATTATTTGGTGTTTTGTTTCCTGATTTCAACAAAATATCTTGGTTTTCAACAAATCCCTTTGATTTTATGAAAATTCTCTAAAATCATCAAAATTTGGTAAAATTGGGAAGAGTGGCTTGGGACCCGCACATTGGCCGGCTGGCCATTGCTTGTCCCACACTCCCATTTCCTATTTTATTATTAATTATTAATTTATTTCTCTCATCTTACGGAAGTTTCCTAATTTCATCAAACTCTCCTGTTTCATGGAATTTCCCTCAAATCAGAGAAAATACATAAAATTACATAAAACTGGGAAATCATGTAGGACCGTGTTTGTCAACCGGCCGGTCCCACACCTTTTCATTCCCTGTTTTGTTTATTATTTTCATCATCTCATGTATTTTTCCCAGTTTCAGCAAAACCATGGATTTTGCATATTTTCTCAGAATGTTGCTCAAACGTGCACCAAAAAATATCAAAATTCTCAGGACTAAAGCGCGGACACCATGGTAACACGGGCACATCCCCTTGACTGACCAAGGGTGACCCTGAGGCTTGCAAACAGCTGGTCCCGCATGTTTTAACGATTTTAACCTAATTTGCTCAATTGCTCGTATTAGGTTCAAACTCTTTCCAAACAATTGGAAGTTTGCTCAAATTACCATCCAATGGTCCCACGCCCACCAAGAGCCGGTCTCATGACCTCTTGGTCGGTCCTTCATATTTCCATAATACCAGGTTTTATTATTTGTCGCTCACATGAGCATTATTTCGGTAAGTGATTAAACCAGCATTTAATCATTCTTCCACCAACTGGTCCCGGGAGATTTTGGTATTTTTGCTCATTCGAGCATTTGGGCGATATATGGTGAACCCGTCATCCCATGTGTCCGGTTTGTGTAACTCTGTATTGATTTGCAATAAATCACCATTTCGGGAAAATTAGGGTTTTGAATCCAGAGCTCTGCAGAAACGTGATTCTGAGCAGATTCAAACACTCTGATAATTTTATGTTGATTCCATAATCAGCACTTTATTTATTTTGCTTGACCCAGCAGTTAGTAACTTAAATTAATATTTTATTTGGTTTTGCTACCAACGATTCATTAAAAAGAAATATTTTCTCAAATTAACAATATTCGCTCAAACCGGCAATATTTATTCAAATTAGCAATATTCGTTCAGACTAGCAATATTTGCTCAGATCAAAGAATATTGGTTCAACTATCAATGTTCAACAGTTCGGAAACACATTTTGCTCATCTTAGGTTATAATGATACCTCGTCTCAGCAGAAACGTTAAATTCATGAGTTTCAGAACATTTGCTAATCATGTTCAACTCAGCACTACATGGACTCATCGTCCCATAAAGTCAGCAACTGACTCCATAATCACGAGATTTCAATCGTGTAACATGGGGGGGATATTAACTAGAGTTTTGGTCTGACGATCTACGGCATATGTGTTTACCCACGATGAGAATGTGAGCTAGTCGTGCAATCAGTTGGAAGAGTCAGCAAAGTAGTGGGTAGAAAATTAACCAAGTCTCCGCACGATGAGTAATTGGTTTAACATGATTTCTCACTTCCCCACTCTCTGATTCCAGTAACTGTCAAACTTCATGGGATCATGGTGTTTTCAACTCCGGCATTATAAAATTTCTCTAAATCCTGATTGAAAGGAAAAGATTCGAACACTCGATCATTCGTCTAGCAATTTCTCATCAAAGTTCATACAGACAATCTTTCGTCTACACGAACTCAGAGAAATCACTCTCAATTGAGAAAATTTCAATTATTTAGAGCATTTTCACACTGAATTCACAACACACCTACAATCTCAGATCACCATTGATCTCACGCATTTCTCGGCTTCCCTCCTACAAATCAACCCATCCTCTCTTGTGACCGAATTGACTCTGGAACGACCATTGTTCTTGGTTTAGGCCAGAGTCTTACAGATTGATCTCTCGAACTTAAATCACTCCTTTCTTGAAGTGCATCTGTGTGAGGTTCCACATTTCGCTCGGTTCAAGGAGTCTCCACATGGTCGACTCTTCAATTCCGTAAAAACCAGCAAATCGATTTTCCCCATCTACAGATTGGCGACCACAGTGGGAGCTTAATCTCTCGGTTACAATATCACAATTCACAAGATGACTGGTCTTAGGTATGGGTTAGTCACAGGTTCCAATACCAACGGTGCTAGCACTAGAAACAACGACAACAAAAACAACAACAACGGCAATGAGGACATTCCGGAAACAATTCCGACCACAAATACTGATGGTGGTGATATTACTCCTCCTCACACAGAGGGTCATCCTTTGTTCGGCCGACACCCTGAGGAAATCAGAGGAAACCAACCACCTACCATTGCTGATCTCATCAAAGCGCAAGAAATCTTTGCACATAATCAGACAGATATGGCTGCAGCCCAGAAAAATCTATTTGATCAGTTGAAAAATATCACTGACAAGATGTCAGAGAAAATTCAAGGAAACAGAAAAGAGAAGGATAAATCCTCAGATAACGATCCTGGGGTAATTCTAATTCATACAGTGGATGATGATGAAGCCGGCAAAGTTACGGGCGATCCATCATCAAAGGAGTCATCAAATTTCATTACTCGTGAAGACTTGGAGCGTCTTCTGGAGAACCTTAGAAAGGGCAATACATCACATATCCATCGTCACCAACCTCCTTATCCTGCCTCTACGCAGAGGATTCCTCTTCCTAAAGGTTACATATCTCCAACTTTTACTCTGTATGATGGAACTGGCAACGCTTGAGAACATGTCTCTCGTTTCCTCGAAGCCTTAGGAGATCATGAACATAACCATGTTGTTCGGCTCAAGGAGTTTTCAAAATCCTTGAAAGGAAAAGCATACACCTGGTATAACAACATTGCACCGAGCACTATCAACAATTGGGGGGAAATGATCAACACCTTCTACATGAAATACTTCTTCGTGTCAGAGCAAGTCACTCTCTCTGACCTTGGAATGATGTTTCAGAGGTCAGAGAGAGTGCCACAAGCATGGAATCAGCGCAAGATATTCAAGGCGCGAACTGTAAAGCCAAACAAATTCGAGGAGGGAGATTTGGTTTTAAAGGCAACTAAACGAGATCTCCATTCTGCAAGGAGCTCCAATTGGGAATGACCATTTATGGTTGGTAAGTCCATAACTGGAGGATACTACAAATTAATCAACACAGATAGTAGAACCCTACCAGTAATTCACGGGAATTGGCTTAAGGCATTTGTCTGAAATTATTGGGCATTTAAGGTACTGGGAGTTTAAGCACTCATGACGTCTGGATTTTGCATTTAGGATTTTCTTTCATTGTATTTCAATTCCTCCAAAACGTTTTCAATACTTGCAACCAGTATTTGAATTCAGCAATTTATCAAAAATTCAGTTCACCTTACTTAAAGAAAAATCTTTATCAAATCCAAAATCAAAAGAAAATCCCCAGTCATAGACTCAACACCTACCAAAAATCCAAAACCCAAATAAAATCTCACATCTCTCACAGAGTTCATGTTCATGAGATTACGGAAAGGAAACTAAAAAAAGCCATCAAAGAAAGATTTTTTCTCCTATGCCTCCTCCAAAACTTTCAAGGCTGCCTTTTCTACCTCCAGCTTCCTGGTCAGTTCAGCGACCTCATTCATCTTCTTCAACACGACATCAATAGTATGGAAAGGAGCATCACCCTTTAATGCTTTCTTGATAGCTTCAAGTCTTTGACGGAGCCACCTCAGGTTGAAGCCAAGATCTTCAGCATTCTTCAAGTTGTACTCACAATCAAAGAGTACATCTTGAGAAACAACATTTCTGGATGTAGTCTGAATATCATCTATAATACGCAAGATGGCCTCTACTTGTTTCGTCAAGAAATAATTACGTCCTAGATCCCGAGTAATAACAATGTGTCCATACATTTCCCACAGTTCCTTGTACATAGTAGCATATCCGATGGGAACGCTAAATCCTCCAATAAGCTGGTGATATGGGAGTAACTCACCAAATTGAGGGTGAAAGGAAATCCCTGTAGTGGGATATTCGTGCACTATCATCTGGTTCTCAGTTACTGGAGCATTGTTGACAACCATAGAGACGACTTTAGAGGAAGTAACTTCTGCTATTTCGGGTTCGGGTTCCACCGTCTTAGGCACAATTGGAGTTTCCACCACCTCCACGGCATCAACGACCAGCACTTCATAATTTTGAGGCGCAGATGTGGAAGTCTTGTCACCAACATCTCCTGGATTTCCCAAACCATCATTATTGGATCCATGATTCCCAGCTTCGTTGTTCGGTACCTAATGCGAATATTACATAGATTAGAATGATTCAAGAGTGGAAGGCCAATACAATAATAAAGTAAGTGAACTAACATCATCTAAGTTCCTTATTATGCATTTAATATATGTGCAAGTAGCATCAAAGTCATGAAACACGTTTTCGAAGAAACTCAGCTGAAGAAAAATTTGCACTGCCATGTGTTCAACGATGAACTGGGAGTAACTGGTATGGAGTATGGAGTTGGGTTGTACACCATTCTCTCCGTATGGAAGTCATATACAACATATCAAAATTTCATGATGATTAGATAAATGAGTAAGGATATGTGGCCAAAACATTAAGC
Source organism: Papaver bracteatum (assembly GCA_023529315.1). Classification (NCBI taxonomy): domain Eukaryota; kingdom Viridiplantae; phylum Streptophyta; class Magnoliopsida; order Ranunculales; family Papaveraceae; genus Papaver; species Papaver bracteatum. The sequence continues at coordinate 4,717,094 of JAJJWX010000603.1, forward strand.
AACCCGCAATCTGGAAAAGTTCTGAAAGTCTCCTGGAAGTTTACTATTTCGCCTTTTTTAGGCTTTGAACGTGCTCAGAACTTAAAAATCTTCTTCACTAAAGCTTGGAAATTTCCTGGGCATGATAATGCATATGAATACATTGAAAATCCGATTCTGGACGAAGGTTTTATGGGGTTTTCATTAAAAAACTGAAGCCTGAAATTTTCTGACGACGTATTTCACCGAAATTATGTGATATTCACATGGGTTTTCATTCATTCATGCACAAATCAGAAATTTAATACTTCTATGAAGAAACTATAGTAGAATATACTTACTAAGGGAATCTCCAAACCATTTGAAGACTCAGCAATGTTGGAATCTCCATTAGCAACTTCGTTATCTTCATTCGACTCTGGATTTTGAGAACTCTCCATATTTTCATTCGATTCAGGATTTCAGGAGATTTCCACATTCTTATCACTCAATGAGGAGTGAAATGCATTAACATCCTCCTCATCCATGACAAAATCCTCCTGAATACATCAACAATGGTCATCATCAAATCATCAAGAGGCATGTTACACTAGTTAAACATGAAAATAGAATGCTTACATCGACTTCCTCGTCAGTATTGTATCCCTGAGTCGTTAGGCCAGGAGTGAAATGAATACCAGACAGAGCAAAATTCTATAAACAAATAACAAATATTTATTTTGTGATCCTGGTAAAGCAGATAGAAGAAGTCAGAGCAGAAAAATGTCAACAACTCACCAAAAAGGCGACTGGGGACTTTATGGTGTTGGGAAACAACTTGCAATTCTTGCTCCTGCCTTCTCCACCGTGAACAATTGCCTCTGCTTCTGAGAAATTCACTTCAATTCGAGGTCTCACAGCATGACTATCCTGTAAGAGGAAATTGATGTGATAGTTAAAGATAATTATATAAGTTATATGAGGAATACACAAGTGAATACATACCGGTGAACTTCCTGGAGATATCTTTCGCTTATCACCACCAGAGATACACCTTAATCTTGGACGAGAGGCACTCATATCAGAATAAGGAGGTTTTTTTACTAAGGGTTGGGCGGTCGTCACGGAATCATTGAGACGCTCAAGCTGCTGATCCCAGAATTCTATGTAACCTGGAGTCACATACGTAGTTCGATCAGCACAAGGGAACCAATAAGAGCTTCCTTCAGCATATGTATGATCTAAACAAGCTTTAATTTGTTCTACTGATAGTTTTCTCCTTCAAAAAGTCGGGACAAATTGGTCCATACCCATCTGACGGGCGGTTCTATCCATATTATACTCCTCTACCGAAAAATCTTCATACGTTGCTGATAATAGATAACCGGGAGTGCAACTCAGCATGAAAGATCTTTCGCCATCGCTCAAATCAGCACTGGATCTCAAATAGTTACTTTATCCAGTATTGAAAGTCATCAATTGAGAAACGTGAGGAGGAACCATCACCCAAGGGCGGAAGTTGAACTCAGACTCATCATCCAAAACATCAACGAAGCGCGTCTTGGATTGAATTTGCTTTGTAAACCAGCGCATAATCCTAGCGTTGCCTTTCTCATGGAAAATACGTCGAGAATCAGCAGAGTTTAGACTTTGCAAGATACTACGGGGAATGGGTGCACAGTTTCCTAAACGTTCCCATATCAAATCATGGAGGAACATCGTATTGGCGTAGCATTCAATCTCCATGAAGCCGTTCGAAATGCTGAAGTCTACGACTAAAAAGTCCATGTTAGAATATAAAGAGCCTAAGAATAAGCTACCCAGCGGAAGTTGTTCACCTTGAGCCAGCTTAATAGCGAAAGGGATTACAAATGGCTTCAACAAGGTACCAGTATCTTCAAACACGTCCCTGGATATCCACAAGCACAATAAAGCAGCAATAGACAACATACCGTCGGGTTCATCAAGAGGGATGTCTCGTGGCCACCAATGTGTCAACCAATGAGCATAACAGCCTTTACCAAAACCAATGTTGATTCTCTCCATCTCAGTTGTTAAAGTTTTGGAAACTGTTTATTCCTCCGCCGTCCAGAGTTCTTCAGGAAAGTTACCTGTAATTGGAAGATGCAATAAAGCAACTACATCTTCCAAGGTAATAGTGAACTCTCCCCAGTTGCATATAAATGTGTGAGTTGGGATGCACCAGCGAGCAAGAAGAGCTATAATACCTCGTGCTCCATGAAAGATATACAAATCTCCAGATGTTTGAACGGCCCTGATAATTTGTGCTCTATCCAGCATGGCTCTAACACGGGGAAATCCTAGCATGTGTCTAGACCACCCAGAAAACTTCTCTAAGGGACGCCGAGAGAGCTTGAACTCAATCATTGAAGCCTGGAATAGTACTCGTTCAAGACAGAACCGAATAGAAGCACGAGGAGTCACCAATTTATTTTGAGTGACCGTCCTGGGATTAATCAGAAGGCGATATACCGGGGACTTGAGACGATTTTCGGTATCCTGAACCTCAGAGAATGCGTCATCTATGTTCGAGACGTTCTTGACTCCAAGTGTTTCGTCTTCTTCACCAACGGAAGCCTCATCCATACATGCTTCCTCTATGGAGATGTCATCATCTACACACATTTCATCTCTGGAAGCACCACTAGCTGGGAGATCAGAAATCTTTGCAAAGCAGCTGTAAAAATCACACGATATTTATTTTCAGTCATCTAAATGCAAATTCGACGAGATGATGGATTCATGCAAACGGGAATTCTAGCATCTAAAAATGGTAATTCTAAACTCTTACCTCTTTTAATTTCACTAACAGTAGTAATTATGCCACAAGAGTTAGCACGTAAAATTAGTTCGTTCCTTAAAACCTGCAGTAATGAACGAGACTTCATTAGTTCATAAAATCATGGATATAATTTTCATAATGTGAATATTCACACAACTGACCTATGAAATTTACAACAAGACATTATTTCATCATAAATAAATTGTCTAGTTTCGAAGGTTACTCAAAACCCGCGTCTTGATTTTACAAAGCAATAGCTAGTATAATTTGTTCACGTAAATTTTCAAAAATTTATTTTAATGAGAACAAATCCATTTGAATGAAATATGTCATCATATCCCACATAATATGTCATGGCTACATATATATAAAAAAAATCTATTTTTCCTCGAATGAACACTATTTTCTAAAAAGAGGTTTACTTCGGTTTTGTGAAAGCTCACAACTCTTAACATAAAGTTTTATTTCCCATGAAAGTTCATAAACAAAATTTTACCACTAGACACAGGTCTATTTTCAAAGAAAAATATCTCAAGTTAGGGATTTTTGCTAGTTTCCTAAACTAACGATTGAACGAACATACAGATTTTTCTGCGAAATTCACGTTAATATATATGCATATATAAAATTTTGACATGATGGAAGCATGAACAACTCATGGAATCATTAAATTTCTGAAAAAAAAATATAAAAAAATTATGCACCTTGGTCGGCGCCGGCCGGAGGTTGGCCGGACGGTGCTATCTGCGGTCGACGGCTGGTGATGCTCTGGCGAAAATCCTCCAATTCTCTGCTGATGCTACGACGTGAGGGGAGGGAGGAGATGATTATGGTGGTCGGTCGTGGAAAAAAACAAAGGGATTAATTCCTTCTATACCTAATTTTATTTCCAAAACCTAATTCCTTAAGGATTTCCTTTTTGGACCCGGCCCGTGAATCCTAAACCAACCAAGGTTCCACCATCGGATCAGCGGTTCTACATAAATTCATGTTCACTGGATGATTCTCTATTATGCCACTGGGGTTTCCTCTCAAACCATGGTTTGCTCATTCAGTTGAAATCCGACAATATCTTATCTTATGACTAAGTTCAATTACTTATTTATGTTTATACCTGGAAAATCACCATTCAATGCTAACTGAGGAACATGACTGTTCCTCACTAAGCAGGGGACTTAATGTAGATGGTGGATTTTCGACAAAGTGTAGAATTGTAAAACTATACTCCAGATTCGACAACCGGATGAGTACTGAGGCTCATGTCTCTTGTTAAAGCATGAAATATTATGCCATAAAATCTCTGACTGAGAAGGCTATCTCTCAGAGTACATGTGAATGTGTAGTCTCTCAGATGAGGTCACGACACATCTCATGAATACTGAGCAATTTCAGTAATTACTTCGGATCCGACAAATGGATGAATATCGAGACCCATGTCTCCATGCATGAAAGCTCATGCCACCTCTGATGGAGAAAGTCTCTCAGAGAAGATGTAGATGTGTATCTTTCCAGCTGAGGCCACGGCACATCTCATACTGTATAGAATCGAAAGATTGGGCGGCTTCTAGACAGCATGCCTGCTAGTATAGAGCGACAACATCTTCGAGATGCAACCAGGTTTTCCCCGACTATGCAAGAGGAATATGACACTCCAGCAAGTCCAAATTGATCAACCCTCAGATGATTAATGCTACTAGACAGGAAGCCCTTCTGGTATATAGCCATCAATTAATTGTCTGAAATCGTCTGAATATCCAGCAATATTCTATGAAACATCGTCTGAATATCCAACAATATTCTACGAGCCATCTTTAATCGTCTGAATATCCAGCAATATTCTACAATTCTTCGTTATATTTCGTCACTTCAATTCGTGGTTCTTCCCAGCAGAACGCCACGGGTTAGTGATAAATATCCAACGAAACAGGCATCTGAGCATCGAATAAGCCCTGACACAAAAATGGTACAAGTGTAATTAGAAGATAATGCACAGACCAGCATTTTGAATGCACGAACGATCAATTCAAAAAAAATATGAACGAACGAGGAACCTATGCAAAATAGGAAGGAAAAATAATAATAATAAATTATTAGCAAAAGCGTCAAGGGATTGGGCTCACCAGCCAGCCAGTCATGCCGTGACCAGTCCCTCACCCAATTATATATTTTATCATACTTTTACTATTTTCCTGATCTCATGAAAATCCTCTCATTCGAGCAAATTTTCTTTATTAAAGAAATTATCTAAATCACATGATTTTATCAAAAAATAATAAAATTAGGGAAAGGTGTCATGGGACCACCGGCCGGTCATGCCTTGGCCGGTCCCACACCTCACGTCTCTATTATTTTATTATTTCTCTCAAATTATGAAAATTCCTTGATTTTATGAATTTTCCCTAAAATGATGAAAATTACCTAATTTCATGTATTTTTATCTAAATCACATGATTTTATCAAAAAATAATAAAATTAGGGAAAGGTGTTATGGGACCGCCGGCCGGCCGGTCATCCCTTGGCCATGGCCGGTCCCACACCTCATGTCTCCATTATTTTATTATTTCTTCTCAAATTATGAAAATTCCTTGATTTTATGAATTTTCCCCAAAATTACCTAATTTCATGTATTTTCTCTAAAACCATAGAAAATATCAAAAAATTAGGGAAAACTTATGGGACCGGGCTCTAGCTGGCCGGACATGCCCTAGCCGGTCCCATACACCTATTATTTTATTATTATTTGGTGTTTTGCTTCCTGATTCCATGAAAACTCCCTGATTTTAACAAAATATCTTGGTTTTCCCTTTGATTTTATGAAAATTCTCTAAAATCATCAAAATTTGGTAAAATTGGGAAGAGTGGCTTGGGACCCGCACCCATTGGCCGGTCCCACACTCCCATTCTCTATTTTATTATTAATTATTAATTTATTTCTCTCATCTTACGAAAGTTCTCTAATTTCATCAAATTCTCTCGTTTCATGGAATTTCCCTCAAATCAGAGAAAATACATAAAATTACATAAAACTGGGAAAGCATGTGGTACCGTGTTTGTCAACTGGACGGTCATGCCTTAGCCATGGCCGATCCCATACCTTGTAATTCCCTGTTTTGGTTATTATTTTCATCATCTCATGTATTTTTCCCAGTTTCAGCAAAACCATGGATTTTGCATATTTTCTCAGAATGTTGCTCAAACGTGCTCCAGAAAATATCAAAATTTTCAGGACTGAAGCGCGGACACCATGGTGACACGGGAACATCCCCTTAACCAACCAAGGTTGAATTTGAGGCTTGCAAACAGCTGGTCCCGCATGTTTTAACGATTTTAACATAATTTGCTCAATTGCTCGTATCAGGTTCAAACTCTTTCCAAACAATTGGAAGTTTGCTCAAACGACCATCCACTGGTCCCACGCCTAACAAGAGCTAGTCTCATGACCTCTTGGTTGGTCCTTCATATTTCCATAATACCAGGTTTTATTATTTGTCGCTCACATGAGCATTATTTCGGTAAGTGATTAAACCAGCATTTAATCATTCTTTCACCAACTGGTCCCGGGAGACTTTGGTGTTTTTTTTTCATTCGAGCATATGGGAGATATATGGTGAACCCGTCATCCCATGTATCTGGTCCTGTGTAACTCTGTATTGATTTGCAATAAATCACCATTTCGGTAAAATTTGGGTTTCGAATCCAGAGCTCTGCAGAAACGTGATTATTAGCATATTCAAACACTCTGATAATTTTATGTTGATTCCATAATCATCACTTTATTTATTTTGCTAGACCCAGCAGTCAGTAACTTAAATTAATATTTTATTTTGTTTTGCTACCAACGATTCATTAAAAAGCAATATTTTCTCAATGGTAGGCTTGGAAAAGTACCTACTACTATGTATAAACTGCAAGTGCACAGTGTCGACAAGCAACACAGGGCTAGCACATGTCGAACCACAGAGACTTGGTGGGTGTACAAGTGATTCCAAAATATTACTAAACTGATTCAAATAAGAGTAACACAATATTTTTGGTGTCGATACGACATGATAATTTTCAAGTGACTAAAATAATAAAAGTAAATAGAAGTAAAAGATGCAAATAACACAAGATATAAACACTGAGAATATGGATATTAGAGCTTTCAAATCCACTACTATCCTACAATATGTACTTAACTTATGATGTTATTCTTGTCCTTATAGCAGATTCAAGTTTACCTTGTATCTAAGGTGTTTCTCCAATGGATAACTTAATCACAACTAAAATATTTCTCCAAAGCATTAACTGTCTAATTAAAGCACAACTAATCTAAGGATCAATAATATTTTTAAGCATGAGTTGCAGCATAATCAACATAGTGATATTCTAGCTGCAATGGATACATTGGCATACATTGTGAGAGCAAAATGTTGACAAACTTGGATTAAATTATATCTTAAACAATTTTCAACATTCAAGAACAACACACAAAATATGCATAACATATCAGTAGGCTAGAGATTCATCTAAACTCTAGCAGAGAGTTTTAGAACATGATAAAAATGGAAGATGGAAATGAACTGATAGAAAATATGGTGTCTGCGAACCCCTAGCCGGGTCTCGACCAGTCGGGTCACGTTCTAGGAGAAGAGTTCGAGCATATTTATAGGATGAAATACCCGACCATTTCTTCATGGCAGCATCACGCCCATGTGCATCATTTTCTCGAGCTAAGTCATCACACGTTTTGTTGCATTCTTCTCCCACGCCTCCACGTGCTGTCTCCTCCCACGCCTGCTCTTTTCTTCCCACGCTTGATCTTTTCTTCCCATGCGCATCAACAGTTCGAATCATCACCACTAAGTCTTACTTCTCCTTTGTTTCTTCACAGCATCATTGTCACGGTCACTGAGTTCTTCTTCCGACAACCCGTACATCATCTCATCACTCATGGCAGCAATTAACAGCTCCCGACAACCCGTGTCGTCTCCTTCTTTCATCACGTTCTCCTTATTTTCTTCTTACTTAATTTGTACTGCCATCGAACTCCACAAACAACACGTGCTCCTCGCTGTCTCCTCGATCATCAGCTTGTCGTGAACAACACCCAGCAGATCCGATCACCGGCCATGCATGTTCATTCTCTGTTAACAGCAAAGCCCGAGAACCATCTCAGCCAACAGTTACTCTATCGAGCTCGTCCTTAGCTTGCTCTCATAACTCTAGCAGCTCATCGTCCCTTGGCAGCATTCCCGTCGAGCTCCAATCCGTCACTGCCATTAACTGCCAACCAGTTGAAAGAAGTTCTTCCCGCCAAAATTGTTGGTTTGATATGTTGAAGACGGTGTCCCCCTAACCAAACCGGGAGTGCAAATATAAGGTGCCTAACTGAGGGTGCCCCTTAGTAAATGACTGCCCCTTAACGAACTATAGAGTGTCAATATCACTTGACCATTGTAAAATGACCATTTTTCCCTTTTTCTTGTTTTGCCCATAACTTCTTCATACGAACTCCGAATGACTCCGTTCTTTCGCCATTGTCTCTGCCTTCTCGTACGCAATTCATCCAAGCTTTATTTGGTACCTAAAAACACAAAGTTAATTAATACAAATATTTAAAACAGAGAAAATATAAAATTTGGGATAATATCTGATTTTAAAGCGCAAAAGATGAGTTAAATGCCAATAAAAAGGTGTAGAAATATGCACTATTTGGCACTCATCAAATACCCCCAAACCTGAATTTTACTTGTCCTCAAGTGAAACAGAAATTAATAATTCTAACTATACCACTGTCGCTGGTCTCTCGAATGCATTTATAGTATGCACTAAGCCTTTAAACCCCTAGGTGTCCCTAGTGGACGAGTTGTAGTCTCGTGAGGGCCTATCAGAGATGTACCCACAAAACCATCTCCAACTTCAGAGCGTAAAAGAGTCCCAAGCATCCAAGGAGCTATGAGGACATAAAGTTTCTGCATGCTAGTAACATGAAGTTAGAACTACCAAAGAACGCATTCTTATCCTTAAGAGTTGAGCGAGAAATAACCATACCATATGAAAGAATTCGGGTTCGAGAATAATCACAAGCCTCGACTTCTGCCTCACCAATAGGGTTTTATGATAATTGCACTCAAAAAGACCGCTTTTTTTTAGTCTCTCATGTGTGCAGGCAGGAATAAAGAGAGAAATCCTGCACATGTTGATGGTGGGAAGGGGAACCTTCCGAAATAATTTCTGGAGACTCCACAGAATTGTGGACAAAAAGAATCTTTTTCTGATGATCTCTAAGAAAGGAAATCAACCATTAGCAAGGATGGGAGTACTCACTTACCTTCACATCCGATCGGCAATCAACACCACTCTCACAACATCCATAGAAATGTCTTCAATCTTCGGTCTTCGGTCTTCAACTGTTGATGGTGAACTTCTTGAGCTACAAAAACTTGACAATTTGTAACTTTTCTCCTCAATTTCCTTATTGCTTGGAATTTTCTTCTTGAATTCTTCTTGTTTACCATGGTGGTATCAAAACTAAACTAAGAAAATAAACTTCAATATTATTTTTGATTTTTTTTGTTTTTTGTTTTTTGTTTTTTTTTTTAATTAAACATGAAATGAAAATAACAACAAAAACAATGAAACTACTAACTCCATGGATGAAGTACTTTATCACTCAATTCTTCACAACTTGTATTGTCTTGATTTCATAAACTTCACTAATTCTCATCTTATTTTCTTTTCTTTTCTCTTGTAAAATACCTCTTCAAATGTGTATAGTATTCTGCTCTTTGTACTGTACTGTTGCATGTAAACCTTGGACTAATTTTTTTGATGTTGCTCTGCTCGTTGATGATGTGTTTCTATGGATCTGTTGATGTTGTTGAGAGATAGAGTGATGCTAATTTCTCATCGAACTACAAGAAGGAGTTTTCATCTTTAGACGTCACCCTTATGATTGACAAAATTAGCACTCAAGAGATCAAAAATAGTGCTGAAAGTGGTGCGAAGTTGGGTAGCTCACCATTCTACCCGGAATTGACGTACGGTGACACACACTCTAAAAGATTTTTTAGAAAGTCACAAATTGAAGGTCGGTGCCTCGTTTGATGTAAAAATGGGTAGTCTCCACTATGGGTGATCACAATTCTACTACCGAATATCTTTTTGCACCTAATTCGTCCTCCGGCATGGCTAAATCCAACTTTAACGCTTTAATAACCTAAGAAACCCGATTGTGTTCTCCGGTACTTCCAAGTTCAGCTATTTCGGTCAGACTCTCTATGTAAACATAGCTAGAAACATGCTAGTGACTCTAAGATCTCTAAAAATTGGAGGTTTTATGCAAATATTTACAAAGATTTTTTGAAATTTTTTTGAAATTTTTTTTTTTTTTTTTGATTTTTTTAATAAAAGACTAAAAACTCTATATGCAAGACACACACACCCAAACCTAAATATAACATTGTCCTCAATGTTTCAAAAGATGATAAGAACACATATCAAGAGAACAAGGCAGAGCAGATTTAAAGGAAAGAGATTACTAGATGCAAAAAGGATGGTGCTAACCATAATTGGATGAATGCTTTGAAAGCAAACAATATGAGCGCAAGACAAAAAGTTTGGTTAGCACAATATATACAAAATACAACTTAACCGGTTCATGAAACAAGATTTAACAATATCTACTGGATTATATACAAAAATTCACCATACACTAGCAATCTAAAGAGTTGAGGATCAACCCAAAAGACGAAGTGCAGAAATTTTAACAATCTCACATAATTATGATATGATAGAAATGCAAGTGAGAAAGTAAAACAAAAATAGATACCCCCAAACCTAGATTTTTCAATAGGAATACTTTTGGGCACGAAATCTAACAATTTTAGGGGTTCATCACGCAGAAGGTCTAGCTCAAAATGGGCTTCGTTCGGGATGGGAAGAGAAACATCAATGCATTCCAACTGTGGCTCTTCAAATGTATTATACTTAGCAGAAAAGTAATCCAAAAGGATTTGAGAGGCATACAGTTCCAATCCTAGATTAGGTAATCTTAGAAAATTTGGTTTTACAATTTTGTTACAAACCATATCTAGGTTGGGTGCAAGAGTTTGAGGATGTGACTTAGGTAGGAGAGTAGGTACTTCTAAGTTGCTCATATGGATGAGGTCAAGAGTACCATTATCATTAATTACATCAACATCTCCTAAATCATCTACAAGTGTTACAACATGCTCACATTCATAAAACAATTGTACAAGACCTAGTTCATAATCATCATCATCCAAAGTTTTATTCTCATGCATAGACAAATCCAAAGAGGCATCACAATGTGACCCAGGCAGAGAATCAGACACGTCAATTATGTTTTCATGCATAAGATCATTAGTGTCGACATGAGATTCAACATTACCTATGTAAGATATAAGTACAACATCATGCTCATGCTCATGAAACAAATCAATAAGCCTCAATTCACAATCATCACCTACAACTTCAGTTTCATGCATAGGAATATCACAATAAACATCACATTGTGACTTAGGCAGAGAATCAGACACGTCAAAGTTATTTTCATGCATAGTATCATTGGTGTCTACAGAAGATTCAATATTTTCTAAGTCACTATCAAGTTGTGTAACATGCTCACTTTCACAGAACAATTGAACAAATCCCAAATCATTACCAAAATCATCTGAATTGCAATGAGTATGAATATTAGAAGAAACATTTTCAGTGTATGTCTCTATACGGTGGTCTGGAATTTCAGAGTCACATGACTCCGAACTTGACTCTTCAAAAAGAACTAGCTCTTCTAACATCATATCATCATCCGAGTAATATGCATACTCGTCCCTATTTATAGTTGTGGTGTTCTCAGTCAACTCATGTTCCACTAGATGAGGTGCATATTCAATATTAGTATGCACCTCATTTGAGTTATTATTAGTATCATTGTAACAGGGATTTATATTGCAAGTCTGCGGGTAGGGATGGCCAGCAACATGATGTGTTCTAGACTGCCTAAAGTCATGCAAAACAGGGCAGTTCTCTATAAGATGGCCTAAGCTACCACACAAGATACAAATATGTATTTCAGTCTGGGTACATGAGTTAAGGACAAAAGAATATTCATTTGTACCAATTTCTAGATGGTGATTACCCATATCAAAAGACATTGTCCTAGCTTCCCTAATGGATTCCCATTGATGGTTTTTCTCTGCAAGTTCAGCTAACAATGACCATGCATCATTCACATTCTTATCAATAAATTCACCATTACACAACGAATCAACCATGTATCGATAATTAGAGTCTTGTCCCTCATAGAGGATGATGACCAGTCTCCACTTCTCAAAGCCATGGTGAGGGCATTCACTTAACAAATCATGAAACCGTTCAAAATAATGAAAAAGAGTCTCCCCATCTAACTGGACAAAACAATTAATATTTTGACGAATAGAAATTGTTCTATGATGTGGAAAAAATTCTCTGGAAAATTGACTTGTAAGTTGGTTCCAGGTGGTGATTGACTGTGATCTCAAACCGTAAAACCATGTTTTGGCCCTTTCCATTAAAGAAAATGTAAACAAACGCAATTTTAGAGAGTCTGCGGACATATGGTCAGGTTGCATAGTCCGGCAAATTTTTTCAAACTCTTTTACATGATTATAGGGGTTCTCAGAATCGAACCCTCGAAATATATGAAGTATTTGTATCATGCTTGCATTTATTTCAAAAAGGTTATTGGTCTGAGGTAAGACAATACATGATGACAAACTCAATCTGTTGGGATACATGTACTCTTGGAGAGTACGGGTACAATTTATGATATCACTCATGGTCTCAATTAGGACAGGATGTCAACAACTGGAGATGGGAATCCAGATGGGCAGTCTTGATGAAAACTATCTAGACAAACAGTTTTTTATTTTTATTTTTTTATTTTTTATATATATAAAATTAATGAAAAAAGATAAAAAGTAAAAAATAGAATACCACAAACAAGGAAGGGAAGTTCTATTCAATCGCAAACAAGGCTGACTCCACCACAGTAAACCTACTGATTTCTAGCAAACAAAAAGCATGATGGCTCCACTTAGATTGTTTTCTAGACCAACTTCTAATCCTTCGAAAGGGAATTCGTTGCAATCTGAGCAAACCCCTCTGGAATCAATCTGAGTTTAAGTGAATTGAATAGAGGCGAGGGAAGCTGCTGGAGCTTTGATACCCAAGGCCTCACCGTATTACAAGGCAGCGCAGTCACGCATTCAATTCACAGAAACCATCATGAACTTCGGAGTATGCTTAAAGAGTAACCAATATTTTTCGATTGACTTTCCTACTAAGCTCGTTACCTTATAGGTCTCGTTCTATTCAAAATTTTAAAGCTTAGGTTCGCTGGTATTGTTTTCCTAAGGCGGGAAAGAAGAGAACGGTGATGAAATCCGAACCATTATCTTGTATGGCTAGTCCTTGCCCTTTACTAGGAAATTAAAGCAGCCGTATTCAAGTCCTCAACATATATGCAAACGAAGGAATACAGTAACTCGCTAACAGTGGATTCACGAGTGTTTCGACAAACTTACCTCCCGCACCATACGGGGGATGAACCGTTGTTGTCGACTCGGGCCACGATTCCTATGTCATGAACGAACCCGAGGGGCCGAAGTGATATTGTAATCACCGTCCTTCTCTGCAAACAGTTTGATATTTAATATTACCCTTCCTTAGGGTTTAAAATAATAATAAAAGAATGTCCAAGTCCAAAGTCCAAAAAGATAAAATGCAAAAGAAATAGAAAATTACAAGAATAGATAAATCCTAATACAATCTAAAAAATAAATAACTCTTTTTTTTTATATATAAATAAAATAAAATCTTCTTCTTTCGCTCCTTTCGCTTCGCATTTTTCTCCAAGTCTTTTAAATATTCACCAAAAGCTTTGGAAAATTTTCTTTCGCTCCTAATTCCAAATTCTGTAAGGAGAAGACAAAAATAACAAAAACGTAAAGAAGAACAAATAATTATTAAAAAATAATATTTATTTATTTATTTATTTATTTTTATATATATATATATTTATTTATTTATTTTGATCAATAAAGATAGAAACCTCAGCTACACCGTAACCTAGTCCCCGGCAACGGCGCAAAAAACTTGGTAGGCTTGGAAAAGTACCTACTACTATGTATAAACTGCAAGTGCACAGTGTCGATAAGCAACACAGGGCAAGCACAGGTCGAACAACAGAGACTTGGTGGGTGTAGAAGTGATTCCAAAATATTACTAAACTGATTCAAATAAGTGTTGAATTCCACTTACAACTACACTCAAGTTCCACTCAAGTTCCACTCAATCTCCACTCAAGTTCCACTCAAGCTCCACTCAAGTTCCACTATAGCTCCACTCAAGCTCCACTCAAATTCCACTTGAGTTGTTCCCAATTAATTAGAATCCTTTTATTTTTTGGTTTGCTATATATATATCTCCGATGTTGGAGATGAAATTAAGAAACAAAAAAACTAAGAACATTAAGTTGTTTACTATTATCAAAAATCAATCAATGAAATTCTATCTTTGATTCAATTATAATATGGTATCAGAGCAAGGATAAGGATCCACAATACCTTCCGACAAAATTATTTTCCAATCCGATGGGTCATCGTTCAAGGCAGGAATTACTTTGGATGAATCAAATTATGATATGTGGTCTCAAATCATTGAGATGCATATTGCTGAGAAGGATAAGATCTCCTTTATTCGCGGTACGTCTCCAGTTCCATCTAAAAATGATGATAAGTATGATAAATGGTACACAGAGAATCAAAAGGTCAAGAGATGGCTATTAATGTCTATGTCACCAGAAATAATGAAACGATATATTCGTTTACCTACTGCTCGTGAGATCTGGGATGCTGTTTCTAAGGCTTTCTATGATGGAGAAGATGAACTACAAATTTATATCTTAAATCAAAGGGCTTTCTCTGTCAGGCAAAATGGGAGAGCACTCCCGGTCTATTATGGGGAATTAGTAGAAATCTTCAGTGAGCTAGATCACCGTGATAAGGTGCTTATGGAAAATAAAAAAGATGTTGAACTATATCGACAATCAGTTCAACGTATCAGGGTGCATATTTTTCTTGCTGGGTTAGACAGTGAATTTGAACAAATACGTGGGGAAATTCTAAGGAAGGATCCCATACCTGAATTAGAATCTTGTTATTCTTTGGTTCGACGTGAATCCGTCAGTCATACTACAATGAACAAAGGAACTGAAGTTGAAACTTCTGCAATGGAAACCCGTCGTCAATACAACATTAAAGATAACTCTGCCACCTGCACTCATTTTAATAAATGTGGTCATACCAAAGACAACTGCTTTGATATTGTCGGGTATCCAGATTGGTGGGATAAACGCGATCCCAAGAAAAAGAATTTCGCTGCAGCAGCACATGTGGTTAGAAATCTAACCTCCGCTATGGAAACAACCAATGGTAAGGTTTTTAATGTTTCGCAAGTTGTTCCTAATAGCTCATGGATAATTGATTCGGGTTGCACAGACTATATGACTTTTGATTCCAGACAGATTTCTCCTCTTAAAACATCCATACACAACTCCGTTTGCACATCGGATGGATCTTTGGCTCCAGTAATTGGAGAACAATCATTAAATCTTACTGATACATTGAGTCTAGATTCCGTTTTAGTTGTTCCCTCTCTAAATTATAATCTATTATCAGTTTCCCAAATTACTAAAGTCTTACATTGTGTTGTTATTTTTTGGCCTAATTCTTGTGTGTTTAAGGACATTCGGACACGGCGGACGATTGGATTTGGGGTTAGAAGAGGAAAGCTATACTATCTAGATTTGGCGTCAAAAAGTTCATAAAGATTATCTAATGCTTTAGTTGTGAATGATACTCAGGGGGAGAAGAAGAAATCACAAATTTGGTTATGGCATAGGCGATTAGGAAATGCTTCTTTTGGCTACTTAAAAAGGCTATTTCCTAGTTTATTTTCAAAGATTGATGTTTCTAGTTTTCAATGTGAAGAATGTGAACTAGCTAAAATCCATCGTACTTCGTTTCCATCAAGTTTAAATAAAAGTCCTATTCCATTCATGATTATTCATTCTGATGTTTGGGGGCCGTCTAAAGTTAACACTCTTGGTAGCGCACGATGGTTCGTCACCTTTATTGATGATTGCACTAGGATGACATGGGTTTGCTTGATGAAATCAAAAGATGAAGTGAATAATTTATTTCAGAGGTTTCATAAAGTAGTCAAAACACAATACAATACAATACAAAGATTCAAGTTCTTCGAAGTGACAACGGAGGCGAATATTTAAGTACTGATTTTCAACATTATTTAAGAGAATGTGGTATTGTTCATCAGACAACTTGTCCTAATAATCCTCAACAGAATGGGATAGATGAAATAAAAAACCGTCACTTGCTTGAAGTTGTGCGCGCTTCATTAATATCAGCTTATATGCCATTAACTTATTGGGGTGAAGCTCTTGCCTTTGCAGCATATGTGATTAACCGTACACCTTCAAGCACTATAATTTTTCATACACCATTTCAAGCTCTCAGTGAGGCAATAGTTTCACCAACAGTTCCAAACTTGCCTCCACACATATTTGGCTGTGTAGTATTTTTGCACTTACAAATGAACCAACGGAGCAAGTTATCTCCTCGAGCTTTAAGATGTGTCTTCGTAGGATATGCTGCAAGTCATAAAGGATATAGGTGCTACCATCCTCCAACTAAACGAATGTACATCACATTGGATGTTAAGTTTCACGAACACATGATGTATTACTCGAAGTCTGAACTTTAGGGGGAGTATGAAAAATAAATTCAGACTCTTGACTATGAAGAATACATAATCGAAGATGTTGTGATAGAAATTCCAAAAGAGCAGAAAGTTAGTGAGGAAGAAATTAACGGGGATGGTGAAATTGAAGATACAAGTGAAGATGAAGAAGATAATGCAGATAGATCAGAAACTAACGATGGATCACCAACCCCAATCCAACCGATCGCTGAAGATGTTCTTGAACCCGCAAAGAAATAATTGCCAGAACATCGCAATATAGGTATTCCTAGAACCATGTATGAACCTGATATTTCATCAAAAACTAAATATCCCATGAGTAATTATGTCTCTAATCACCGTCTGACCGAATCAAATAAGTCATTTGTGAATCAATTATCTACTATAGTTATTCCTAACAACGTGCAGGAAGCATTATCTGATCCAAAATGGATGGAAGCTATGATCGAGGAGATGAAATCCTTACAAGAAAATAATACTTGGGAAATGGTTGAATGTCCAGAAGGAAAGCAAGTCGTGGGATGTCGCTGGGTTTTTACAGTTAAATACAAGGCAAATGGTCAAATTGAACGCTTTAAGGAAAGATTGGTTGCTAAAGGGTATAGCCAGACTTATGGTGTATATTATAATGAGACATTCGCACCTGTAGCTAAAATGAATACAGTGCGAGTCTTGTTGTCTCTTCCTGCAAATTTGGGTTGGCCATTGCAACAGTTTGATGTCAAGAACGCCTTTTTACATGGAGATTTGTCCGAAGAAGTTTATATGCAGCTTCCACCAGGAATGATGGAGTCGGAGTTGCATAACGGAAAAGTTTGCAGGTTAAAGAAGGCATTGTACGGTCTGAAACAATCTCCGAGAGCGTGGTTTGGAAGATTTACCAAGTCTATGAGAGCATTTGGTTATCGCCAGGCAAATTCAGATCATACTTTATTCTTAAAGAGAAACCGAGGTAAGATTATAGCTCTAATCATATATGTAGATGACATGATAGTTACAAGAGATGATCCAGAAGAAACAAAGGCTCTCCAAAATTATCTATCAAGTGAATTTCAGATGAAAGATCTTGCTTCTTTAAAATACTTCCTTGGAATTGAAGTATCTCGATCAACAGAAGGAATCTTCTTATCACAAAGAAAATATGCCCTTGATTTGTTGGAGGAAACAAGTATGACAGCGTGTCAACCTGTAGATACACCAGTAGAGCCAGGTTTGAAATTATGTTCGAATGTCAACCAAGTACATGTTGATAAAGGAAGATACCAAAGGATCGTGGGTCGACTAATGTACTTGGCACATACAAGACCTGATCTTGCATATGCTTTGAGTAATGTTAGTCAATTCATGCATAATCCCGGAGAAACACATATGAATGCGGTAATGCGAATCCTAAGATACCTGAAGTCTGCTCCGGGAAAAGGGATCTTGTTTAAAAGAGGTCAAGACTTCAAAAGTATGGACGCATATACTGATTCTGATTATGGTGGGTCATACGATGATATGAGGTCTACTTCAGGATATTTTACCTTCGTTGGGGGTAATCTTGTTACATGGAGAAGCAAAAAACAAGGAGTTGTTTCACGATCAAGTGCAGAGGTTGAATGGCGAGGTATGGTGCTGGGTATCTGCGAAGTGATGTGGTTAAAATGTCTGCTAACTGAATTGGGTTATCCTCTTAGGAAACCAATTCGTGTGTATTGTGATAACAAAGCGGCGTGTGATATTGCACACAATCTAGTTCATCATGATCGCACAAAACATGTGGATATAGATAGGTTCTTCATTAAAGAGAAGTTGGATAATGAGATCGTGGAGTTACCTAGAATTAGATCGGAAGATCAGGTAGCTGATATTTTAACTAAAGCAATTCCAAGTAAGGTATTTCTGAAGTTTGTTGGCAAGCTGGGCATGAGCGACATATATGCACCAGCTTGAGGGGGAGTGTTGAATTCCACTTACAACTACACTCAAGTTCCACTCAATCTCCACTCAAGCTCCACTCAAGTTCCACCCAAGCTCCACTCAAGCTCCACTCAAGTTCCACTATAGCTCCACTCAAGCTCCACTCAAATTCCACTTGAGTTGTTCCCAATTAATTAGAATCCTTTTATTTTTTGGTTTGCTATATATATATATCTCCGATGTTGGAGATGAAATTAAGAAACAAAAAAACTAAGAACATTAAGTTGTTTGTAAGTTGTTTACTATTATCAAAAATCAATCAATGAAATTCTATCTTTGATTCAATTATAATAATAAGAGTAACACAATATTTTTGGTGTCGATACGACATGATAATTTTCAAGTGACTAAAATAATAGAAGTAAAAGATGCAAATAACACAAGAAATAAACACTGAGAATATGGATATTAGAGCTTTAAAATCCACTACTATCCTACAATATGTACTTAACTTATGATGTTATTCTTGTCCTTATAGCAGATTCAAGTTTACCTTGTATCTAAGGTGTTTCTCCAATGGGTAACTTAATCACAACTAAAATATTTCTCCAAAGCATTAACTGTCTAGTTAAAGCACAACTAATCTAAGGATCAATAATATTTTTAAGCATGAGTTGCAGCATAATCAACATAGTGATATTCTAACTACAATGGATACATTGGCATAATTTGTGAGAGCAAAATGTTGACAAACTTGGATTAAATTATATCTTAAACAATTTTAAACATTCAAGAACAACAACCAAAATATGCATAACATATCAGTAGGCTAGAGCTTCATCTAAACTATAGCAGAGAGTTTTAGAACATGATAAAAATGGAAGATGGAAATGAACTGATAGAAAATATGGTGTCGAGAACCCCTAGCCGGGTCTCGACCAGTCGGGTCTCGTTCTGGGAGAAGAGTTCGAGCATATTTATAGGATGAAATACCCGACCATTTCTTCATGGCAGCATCACACCCATGTGCATCAATTTCTCGAGCTAAGTCATCACACATTTTGTTGCCTTCTTCTCCCACGCCTCCACGTGCTGTCTTCTCCCACGCCTGCTCTTTTCTTCCCACGCTTGCTCTTTTCTTCCCATGCGCATCAACAGTTCGAATCATCACCACGAACTCTCACTTATCCTTTGTTTCTTCACAACATCATTGTCACGGTCACTGAGTTCTTCTTCCGACAACCCGTGCATCATCTCATCACTCATGGCGTGATTAACGACTCAGATAACCCGTGTTGTCTCCTTCTTTCATCACGTTCTCCTTCTTTTCTTCTTACTTTCTTTGTCCTGCCATCGAACTCCACAAACAACACGTGCTCCTCGCTGTCTCCTCGATCATCAGCTTGTCGTGAACAGCACCCATCAGTCCGATCACCGGCCATGCATGTTCATTCTCTGTTAACAGCAAAGCCCGAGAACCATCTCAGCCAACAGTTACTCTATCGAGCTCGTCCTTAGCTTGCTCTCACAACTCCAGCAGCTCATCGTCCCTTGGCAGCATTCCCATCGAGCTCCAATCCGTCACTGCCATTAACTGCCAACCAGTTGAAAGAAGTTCTTCCCGCCAAAATTGTTGGTTTGAAATGTTGAAGACGGTGTCCCCCTAACCAAACCGGGAGTGCAAATAGCAGGTGCCTAACTGAGGGTGCCCCTTAGTAAATGACTGCCCCTTAACGCACTGTAGAGTGTTAATATCACTTGACCATTTTAAAATGACCATTTTGCCCTTTTTCTTGTTTTGCCCATAACTTCTTCATACGAACTCCGAATGACTCCGTTCTTTCGCCATTGTCTCTGCCTTCTCGTCCGAAATTCATCCAAGCTTTATTTGGTACCTAAAAACACAAAGTTAATTAATACAAATATTTAAAACAGAGAAAATACAGAATTTGGGATAATATCTGATTTTAAAGCGCAAAAGATGAGTTAAATGCCAATAAAAAGGTGTAGAAATATGCACTATTTGGCACTCATCACTCAAATGTTCAACAGTTCGGCAACACAGTTTTCTCATCTTATGTTATAATGATACCTCGTCTCAGCAGACACGTTAAATTCATGAGTTTCAGAACATTTTCTAATCATGTTCAACTCAGCACTACATGGACTCATCGTCCCATAAAGTCAGCAACTGACTTCACAATCACGAGATTTCAATCGTGTAACATGGGGGGATATTAACTAGGGTTTTGGTCTGGCGATCTACGGCACATGTGTTCACCCACGAAGAGAATGTGAGCTAGTCGTGAAATCAGTTGGAAGAGTCAGCAAAGTAGTGGGTGGAAAATTAACCAAGTCTCCGCACCATGAGTAATTGGTTTAACACGATTTCCCACTTCCCCACTCTCTGATTCCAGCAACTGTCACACTTCATGGGATCATGGTGTTTTCAACTCCGGAATTATAAAATGTCTCTAAATGCTGATTGAAATGACAAGATTCAAACACTCGAACATTCGTCTAGCAATTTCTCATCAAAGTTCATACAAACAATCTTTCGTCTACACGAACTCAGATAAATCACTCTCAATTGAGCAAATTTCAATCATTCAGAGCATTTTCACACTGAATTCACAACACACCTACAATCTCAGATCACCATTGATCTCACGCATTTCTCAGCTTCCCTCCTACAGATCAACCCATCCTCTCTTGTGACCGAATTGACTCTGAAACGACCATTGTTCTTGGTTTAGGCCGGAGTCTTACATATTGATCTCTCGAACTTAAAGCACTCCCTTTTTGTAGTGCATCTGTGTGAGGTTCAACATTTTTCTCGGTTCAAGGAGTCTCCACACGGTCGACTATTCAATTCCGTAAAAACCAGCAAATCGTTTTCCCCCATCTACAGAAAGATAGTTGCTTCCAATAAGGATTGATATCTTCAATCGGAATGGGAGTTTTATACCTACCAAGCATATGGCGACATGGAAGTCCGACAACCTTCATTATCCTACACTAATAAGGAGTGTCCGGCTTGTCATACGTTTTATACAATGCGAGATGTTTCATCATGAAACACATTTCCTAATGTGAGATGTTTCTATGTATACCAAGAAGCAACCAATCATCCTCCTTAAACTCCTTCAACTTTCGGAAGCTACTTTCTTCGAATTGCTTTTTTATCTTGTTGATATCATTATTAGTGTACTCGTGGATATCATGTTGCACCATTACAATCCTATTTTGACTCGTGAAAAGTAGACCTTTTAGTCTCCCGAATCAAGTTTGAAATGTTTATAGTCATAGGTAAAAGCATACACAAACCTCTCTTTGTGTGGCGTCAACCATTGTCTCTTGCAATATTCCACTACTTTGGGGTAATTAGTGCCCCAATCATCCTCTAACTCCTTCAAGTTTATCTCATATCTTGCCACACTCATCGACCAAACCAACTTATCCCACGCTTTCATGAATAACCCAAACTTGATCTCACCTTCTTTCCATTCTTCATCTTCTTTCTTCTTCTCTTCCTCTCTCTCCTCTTTAGTTAGTTTACTAAGACGTTCATCTTCCTCCTTTTCACGTTTAGTACCTTTCTTTGCCTTTGGCTTTTGTATATGATTCCTACAATTCTTTCTAAGATTGCATTGTATATGCCAAGTGCAAAGAAAATTTTGTGCATTGGGAAAGACAATCCTCATGGCGTTCATTATTGCTTGCTCATTGTAGGTCACCCCAACCCCGGGAGTCTCGTCTTCGTGGTAGAGAAGCTTTAGAGTTTCCAATGCCCAAATATAGCTATCATCCTTCTCACGATCCATAAAACACCATGCCACCGTGAGAAATTGCTTATACGAGGTTTGTCCTACAATGTTCAACAAAGGAATGTTGTACCTATTCGTCTTATAAGTTCAATCCATGAACAAAACTTGGTAAAAGCACCGCGCCAATTGAATCATATCGGGATGAGCAAGAAAAATACGATCTACCTTCCCCTCCGATGACTCATGATGTCTCACCGTGTAGTTGTATTTGTGTGCCAACCATTGTGATTCTTCCATTACCTTTCTTCCATCCCATTCAATTCTTTTGATAGTTGACCTGGCCGCATAAATTGTAGACAATGAAGAGAGGTTATGCAGGTCGTCCCTCTTGAACTTACTAAGGAGCTTGCTTGGTTTAATTCCCCAACTTGTTCTTACTTGTTCGAACTCGTGCGGTATCAACTTGGCAACTTGGAAATTCCCAACAAGACTTTGCGGATCTTTATGGTTATGCCAACCAACATCAACTCTACTCATTCTCCACATGTTATCGGTTTCTTTGTTCCTCCCAAAAATAATCTTGAATGGGCATCCACACTTTTTTTACTTCGTCTTGTACACCCTCGTCGTCTTCTTATCATACGCATAACCCTTTTTCTTGTGACTTGCGTCCGGCGACCCACTACACTCGCATACCATTTCAAACCGTGAATCTTTTTGTTGGGTGTTTTTCACTAGAATGCACATATTCTCTTTTGCTTTCTCAATAACCCACTTGACCGCATCGTTTTTATCCACCCATTCCAAATCATTAGCATAATGTGCAGAAGTATCATTAGCATAATGTGCGGAAGTATCATTAGCATAATGTGCGGAAGTATCAGGACCCGTAACATTGTGAGCTTCAGGCTGATCCGTCGTCGGTACCAATGCAATCTACAAAGAAACACAAGTTAGTTGATATGTATTACACACGTTGGCAGTATATATATATAAAACATTTTCGGCTAAACAACCGTCGTCCTTGTCTAACAGAACAACATCGCCGACCAAAACAAAGTCGGCATGGTATACGATCCAGAACAATGCTGACTTAACCATGTTTCAAAATCATCTCATGTGCTGCAAAAAATCTTATAGTCGGCATGGTCTATTTATACAACCACGCCGGCAAATATACAGCCGGCTTGGTTGTCAAATAAAAGAGTGCCGACTAGACTATAGTCGGCAGGGTCTACGTACCACTACAATGTCAGCTTTAACATGTTTCAAATCACGTCTCCTGTGTTGCAAAAAAAATGTAGTCGGCATGGTTCATATTTTTCGACCTTGCCGACCATAATACTGCTCATGAAAAGTCGGCGCATTGGGTGATATATACCACGCCGGCTATTAAGGTCGGCATGATCGACATTCGTCGACCTTGCCGACCCTGTACAATAGAAGTGGAAAAAAAAGAGGCAAAATCGATCATTTGCATGGAAAAATCACAATCTTCACCAGGTAAGTTGTCTACCTGATTACTTGCAGCTCCATTATTTTCTTCTTGGTCATTGGATTCTACGTTTGGCTCAAGACATTCATCACTCCCATACCCATCTTGAGTATGATGAAAATAAAAGTGAGGATCATGCAAATAATCCATTTGATCATGGTCTGGTAGATCATCACACAAGTACTCATCTGTAGGAGGAAAGTTAGAAGACTCCCCCACTTCAAAATCAGGATTAGAATCACTCATCTCACTCATATCACAAATTTCACAAAAACCCTAACTTTTTCCTCCCAAAACTTCCTCTACTACTTCATTCTACTTCTCTTTCTCAATTATTTCTAAAACCCAACTTATAAATCAACTAACTAATGTAACTAATTAAACTAATCTAATTATTTCAATTAAATTAGTGTTAATTATTGTGAGGGCATTTATGCCATTTTGAAAAATATTTGGCTAAGGGGTGACCTCTTTTACTTCAAAATGACCATTTTTTTGTCAATTTGGTATACCTTAATTAATCTGGGTATACCCAATCAAGCCAGGTTTTTTAGGTGGTCACATGTTTGTTTAAAGTTGAATTATACCTAACTAATTTGACATTACTTCTACCAACATGTACCCAACTAATTTAACATTACCCAATACAATATTTACCTAACTAATTTATTAGCTTTAAAAAATATTAAGACTGGTGTACTATAAAGACAGCAACAAATATGAATTGTAGTGTAGATGTAGATCAAACGCAGTTGTTTTATTAATCCTATAGAGTGTGTCACCGGCTTACATCGAAGTTTGTAGAAAGGAGGACATTGATGATTCATGTGCAGTGTATGCGCAACTGGTTATACATTTACAAGATGTGTACTACGCAGCCCTGTCCCGACCAAATCTTCGATAACCAGGTTTGGCTTCATCCTGGACATGACTGTCGTAAAGTAAGAAGGTGGGAAGTTTAACTGCATGGAAATGAAACATATGTTAGCTACTGTTGGAGAAATGAGATATCCCAAAATTCTTAGATAACTAGTATGAATCATTTTTATGTAATCAAGACACCATCCTCACATTGAATGCTTGGTGGTCTATGGTTTCAGGGAAACGAAAAAATTTGAAGTTAATAAAATATGACTCATTTTAGTAGACTGGAAACTGTTTCCAAGTCGCATAAGCATAGTATCGAACATGTCAGCTACATACTTATCAATTAACAAAATACAATATTCATATAACTATATATATAAACTACATAAACCATAATCGTTCATGGTTTTATTTTATTTTTAGGATACAATACATTCGTATACTACAGCTTAATCAAGTATGAAAACAAATGATTTTTTTTACATTATGTAAACCATAAAATGAAAATTCCAGATTCAATTTAAAAAAAATTTAAAATTTTTAAAAAATTCGTATACTACAACCTCCACAGTGATAACCCAACTGGTTCATAACTGGAATAGGGAAACTGAAACAGAAAGAGTAATGGAAGGGAAGATACGGGATATAATCTTGAGCTATAACCTTTACCCATTTCCTGTCCGGGTATCCATCCAAACCAATATAAGATAAACCTAACCAGGGTAGTTAAGGGAGGGTAGATTAGGTATGTACCAGTTCTGGTAACTGGGTGAGTTGAACTGAGTTACACTCGCACATGGTTTTTACCTTGTTGCAGAGTCTAACTACAACTGTACCTTTACGTGGAATACATAATATTGCTGAGCTTTGCTCTAAAAAAAATTCCATTTGGTCCTTAATTATTTAAAAATGTTAGAATATCTAAAATACCCTCTTTACTCTTTTCTCTCTTCTCACGTGTTTATTTTATAGGTTTTATCTCTTCTTTATTTGGAAAATTTTTCGCTCTCGCACTAGATCATATTTGATCTAGCAGCACTGTAGGACCAGAATATCGCTACAACGTTATTCTTGCGATATTAACAACGTTTCTGCGAGCGTCACTGCCAATTCTTTAACAACGTTTCACGAGCGATACAGAATACCCAAAGAGAAACCGACGATGGAAGAAATAAAAGAAGAATATGTTGATCCTGCGATGGTCATTATTCTTGCGATAGAGAATATTGTAATAGTTGCGATGCGATCGCAGAATAGATCCGAAATAGGAGGAAAACTTAGTTGTGATCCATTATGTAAATCCCTATATAAATGGCTCAATAGATCCAGAAAAGGATGATGTATTTTTGAGAGTTGAAAGAGTCTTGAGGATAGATAAACTCCAAGAGAATATTTTTAGTCTTGATTTCTCCCAATTCTGTAAACATTTTTGAGATTTGAATAGTAAAGTGTCGTTTAAATCTTTGAAGTTTAATTGATTTCCAATAGATTTCTATAGAATCTTAACAAGGGTGTAGTGTGGGAATTCCTGCAACTACATTTTGGCGCCCAGAAACAGGGAGAATCAAGCTAAGAAATCTCTAATTACAACTTGAAAAATTTGAAGAAATTGTTAGGGTTGAAGAAATGGCTAGAAGAAGAAGAAATACATCATAACCACCGACAACTGTGAGGAGAAGTAAAAGACTTGCAGGTGAGGGAACATGTGAATTGGAAGAATCTTTAAGGATAAGATCAGGAAGAAATATAATTAGAAATGAAGCAAAAAGTTCAATTCAACAACCGAATCAACAAACACAAACACAAGATAGGAACGTGGATTATGATAGAGTGAGTGTGCATACTTGGAGGTCGGATTCGATAGAAGAAGCAGAAAATCGACAATTGATAAATGAAGAAGAAGGAGAAAGAAATCAAGAAATGGTTGGAGGATTAATTCATGAAGAACGTGAAATAGTAGATGATTTGAGACAAAGAATACAGGAAGAAAGAAGATTAGAGGCATAAGAGCGTGCGAATTTAACAAGGCAAAATTATGAGCAAAGAATGGAGAATTTGAGGTTACAAAGAAGGAGATCAAGAAGTACTGTTAGATCAAATTAAAGATCATTCAGAGAAGAACCAAGGCAAAATTCCCCTATAAGAAATGTTAGAGAAAATACTCGAGGAGAAGTGCAAAATAGAGAAGAAGAGATAATTGGTGATCGCTATAATCCGCGCGACAACAGAAATCAAGAGGGAAGAAACAATCAAATTGAAGAAGAAAATCCCGAAGAAGGTAGGAGGATATTACATGGGCGAGAGAATCAAAGAATGATTGAAGAAGAAATTGAGAATCATTACGCTGAACAAGCACGTCTAGCCCGCGAGAGAGAAAGATCAAGAGAAGAAGTAGAAGAACATGAATTTCGAGAAGCAGTACGACAAAATAATCATGAAAATCGAGAAAGGAGACGTACGCAAAATCGCTACAATGGTAATATTCAGGAGGAATATGATAGGATACATAGGAGAATAGAGAGACAGTGAAGAGAAATAAGGAGAAATGAAGAAATTCGCAGAGAAGAAGATAGGCAGTTACGATATCAAGAGGAAGATGAAAGAGAAAATCGCAGAAAAAGACGAAATGATGATGAAGAAGAAGATACACAAAATCTCACAAGACAAGAAAGGCAAGAACGCAGAAGAAGAGAAACAACATTAAAGAGGCCAATGGAACAAAATTCAGCTGAGAATGAGCAAATATTGAGAGAATTAGCAGAAATGCGAGGAATGATAAATAATAGAAGAGAAGGAGGTAGAAGGCAACTTGATGAAGCTATTGAAGAAGCTATGAGAACTCCATTTACTCAAGAAGTACAGTTAAGAGGGATACCTCCAAAATGCAAGTTACCAGCATTAACCATCATTTTTGATGGAACTACTTGTGTTGTTCAACACATCAAAGCTTATGTTAGATGTATGCTACAGTGGGAGAATCATGATGATGTGCTATGCAAATATTTTGCATCCAGCTTAACTGGCGAGGCGTTGAAATGGTTCGAAGGATTACCAAAAAATACCATAACTTCTTTTGATCATTTACAAGCTACATTTTTAGGAGCGTATATTAGCAAAAATTCATCGCGGCCGGGTATTGAAGATGTGTTTGGGTTAAAACAGAGAGTTGGCGAGAGTATAAAACATTTAACCATAAGATGGAAGACAATGTGCAGTGAGATGGAAGGAAGAGTTGACGAGAGATATCTTATCTTGTCTTTTATCAATGCAATGTTCGCGACCAATCTACTGTACATACAAATTTTCAGAGTCAAGAATACAATCACTATGACTGAACTGCGAGAACTACAGGAAGAATACATTGCTTTGGAGGATAAACAAAATGAGATGGAATCATACCCAATCGCGAACACCAGCTCGCTAGAAGCAAGTGGAAGTTTGCTCCCTAAAATGATAAATAATGTGGCAAGCACCTCGCAGACACAACAAGAGAAAGTAGTAATTGATAACCAACAAAAATTGGTAGCGATGGGAAGTCGAGATCAAGAAGAATATGAAAGGGAGAAGAATTACTACAATCGCGGTGGAAATAATAAGATTCAAAGACTTGACCAGCCGCAAGAAACTTATGGCGGACAAAAGCAGAATAACTTTAGAGGGCAAGGAAATCAAAAGATAATATGGGAAGAAATTAAGATGCCACCTCTTAATGCTAGTATATAAAAAATTTGGGAAGCTATCATTTTAATGGAAAATATACCATCCCCATGGAACATGGGAAAAGAACCACATCCTAACAATCGCATTCAAAAATTTTGTCCTTACCATCATTTTCATGGCCACATAGTAAATGACTGCAGGAATGTAAAGAGAATAATTTTAAGGATGATCGAACAAGGAAAGCTAAATCACTTTTTAGTAGGACATCCACAATCTCAGCGATTGCCTCCAGCACTAGAAACTCGCAGAGTGAATGCTTTAAAAGGAGCAGAAACATTCGTGATAGAAGTTGGGGCTAAAGAAAAGAATTTGTTTTGTAATTCCATTGTACATTCATACAGAACTGTAGAAGATTTCCATGATAATGTTTTAAGCAGAGTCTTCGCGAAAAATACAGATGGAAGAGAGATAATGAATATTGCGAGAGCCTCGCCATTAGAAGAATGGCAAAAACAAACTATATCTTTCAGTGCACAAGATGTACCAGGGCTTGGCGAGAAGCATGATAACCCGTTGGTAGTAAGGATAGAGATAAACCCAAAGCAAATACAAGAAGAAGATGAAGAAAATGATGGTAAAATTGAAGACTCTTGGGCCATCAACAGAGTCTTAATAGACACTGGGAGTTCAGTTGATATCTTATTCTATCATACCTATAGAACCATGGGTGGAAGAGATGAAGATTTGATACCATCAACGTATAAAATCTATGGATTTAATGGTACAACTAACAAACCAAAGGGGGAAATTGAAATGCAGATACCGTTGAAAGGAATATCTTCGAAAATCTTATTATGTGTTGTGGACATCGAATCACCTTATAATTATTTGATAGGACGACCTTGGTTACACGGGATATTGGGTGTAGTGTCTACTTATCACCAGTGTATCAAGTTTCCTCATCCTAAAGGTGTTGGAATTATTAAAGGAGATTGGGGAGAAAGCAAGAAATGTTATGAAATTGATATGAAGTCTTGCGAAGAAAGAGCTAAGAAGAATAGCAGTTGGAAGTACAAAATCAAACAACAACAGAGATGTGAAAGGTTAATGATTGATACAATAGAGCGGAAAGAGGATGTGAAAGCTGATAGCGAGCGTCTCTCATAAAAAGGAACAACAACAAAACATAGCAGAAAAACAGAATCAGAAAATAGTAAGTAGAGAGGTAAAATGATGAACTTTAGAGAACTCTATGAATGATTTGTTTGAAGAATATGTAATTGAACAGAATATTCTGCTTGAAAGAATCGCAAGATTTTACAAAAAGAAAGAAGATCAAAGTTATGAAATTCTATCAGAGTTACAATACTCGCGAGAAGCGCGAATAAAATTTCGCAGAGATTAAAGAATGGGATGAACCTTTATGGCGTGCACCCTAGTTCGCGAATAAAATTTCGCAAGAGTCAAATGTAAGACCTAATAGCACGTCATAGGAGGGGGTATCTCTTGACATGATTCAGGGGTAAGGTTATACCGCTGCTGGATCCTGAGTCATGCAGATGTTGGGGTTAAAGAAAACCTATCCGGGAGAGAGATCTTGGATTTCCAACTATATTTGGTTATACCCTGGTTGGACGACCGAGAATCTCTTCCAAGAAGTGCAAAGTATGACCAAGGCGCCGAGGTACACGGTTGAGCCAAAGGTGCCAAGGG
Organism: Papaver bracteatum; assembly: GCA_023529315.1. Classification (NCBI taxonomy): domain Eukaryota; kingdom Viridiplantae; phylum Streptophyta; class Magnoliopsida; order Ranunculales; family Papaveraceae; genus Papaver; species Papaver bracteatum. The sequence goes on from JAJJWX010000603.1 coordinate 4,747,086, forward strand.
CGTACGAAACTCCCTTGCCATTCTTGGTAAGTCTTGGATATGATGCACTTGGCCTGAAGAAAACCCCACTTAGGGTGTTGTCTTGTAACTATAAGCCATATAGGCATAAAGGACAAGAGGCTGCGAAAATAGATGGTTGTTGGTAAATCTGGATGGGAGGAGCTAGTCTTGTATGGCCGATGTGCCCTCCTTGAAGGGGCAACTAGGGGGAAGATAAGGGCGGCACCCTCCATTAAGGAGCTGATAAGTGTCTTAAGACGGAAATGTCATGGGGCTTTATGATCGCAAGAACATTTAGGCCTGTCATATTGTCGCGTGACGTAAATGATACAGAGGCAACAATCCTAAAGAGAAAAGTTAAGATGGGATCAATGGGTTTTTACATGAAAGTGTAAAGACGTCCTGCGATTTCATCGCAAGACGGCAATGTCATGAGGCTTTGATCCCGCGAGGGAGAATAGACTTGTCATATTGTCGCAATACAATCAAAAGAATACATATAAGGCAAGATCAATGGGTCAATACATGCAAATGTAAAGACATCCTGCGATTTTGTCGCAGAAAGAAAGGGCGTGGCAAAATAAGACCTTTAATTAAAAAGGCATAATAAGACCACAAAATTACTGCGATAATACTCGCAGATATTATGAGAATTGCGATTTCACGCAGTTATTGCTGGCGATAAGATCGCAAATATTAAGGCAAATTTTATTTACCACTAATGTCTAATCTTTAATCAATTTTTCATATTGCAGATGAATAATAGAGGCAAGTATGGGAATGCATGAGAATGATGAAATTATTATTCATCTATCATATAAAAAATTGCATAGATAAGTGCACATAGATAATTAAAGGATAATAATTATATTGATTGATTGACTTACAGAAAAAAGAACTGTTTTCTAATTCGTACAGGTAGAAGCAAAAGAAATTCACAAAATTGGAGAAACTCATAGCAATCTTACAGAAAGAGGAAAATAAGTGTACAAAAAAGATAGAAGGAAAAAGAGGAACTAGCTGGATCCATCGCCATCCTCTTGATCAGACTTCTCTTCATCGCCAGATTTCTCCCTTTCATCATTATCATCATTATCTTCACTCTTATCAGATTCTTCTCCTCCACTGGATTTCTCTCCTTCATCATTATCATTATCATTATCATTTTCATCCTCGTCAGAATCTTCAGCTTCGCTATCAGAGATGTTAAGATTTGGGATTATTGCGGGGATTTCCTTTGCAAGATCAAGATATATAGAAGGATAAATTCCATGATCATTGCATACCAACTCAACGGAATCATTACGAACAACAATGAGAGATCTATTGAAATTCGCGGTGGTAATGTCAAATTGCTCTTTCAATCGTGAATATTTATTATTGCGAGCAGCAAGAGTATTCGCGAGCTGATTCTTCTCGTTTTCAAGTTCCCCAATTCTTTCAAGATATCTTTTTTCAGCTCCTGTGAGAATATATGACAACAAGTTAGAAATTCTATAAGGAAGAGTAATAAAAACAAGAAAATAGTGAGAAGAAGAACAGCAAACAACCTTCTCTTTCAGAAATCATATCTATAATTAAGGCCGCTTATTCAACTTGAAGGCTAACATTTACACCTAAGTCATTCCTGGCATTGTCAAGAACCTTCACATCCCAAGCAAACTCATCATCGCTATTAATAAGGAGACGAGATCGAACTTGAGTCTCCCTCGCAAGAAGATCTTCATTCTCGCGGATAAGTTTATCTCTGTCCATTTGAACGTCAAGGAGAGTTTTATGAAAGTCTGTTAGGGTCTTGGATCCCTTCTTGATAGCAAGATATTTCTCGTCAATGAGATCGCTATTTTTCTGTCTTAATCTATCTATTTCTTTCTTTGAATCAAGATAAAAGCGCTTATATTTGTCAGTCAAACCTAAATTGAATCTGTGTTCAATTTTTAAGAGATTAAGCTTGGATCTAAGTTCATCTATGGAAAGGGATTTAATCTTATCATCTGAGAAATTACTTAAAGAATTATTAAGACATGCAAGAAGAGTATGATCATCTACAGGTTCAGGGAAATATTGAAAGAGTATAGCCTCGTCAGTAAGACCATAAATATCTATAAGTTAAAAGTGGTCGCTTGAATAAGCTGCGATAGAGTAAAAAGAATTAAGAGAGAAAGGAAATCAGTCATACCATATAGTTGTTGGTTAGCTCTATCCAGATCAGAAATCTTTTGCTTATCAACTGAAGCTTCAGTCTCCAGCTGTTTATTCTTCTTGTGAAGCTCAATAACTTCAGATTCTAATTTCTCTTTATCTTGGCGAAGTTTAGCAGCTTTCTCTTTAGCATTGACACATCTTTTATCTAAATCAGAAGCAACATCAAAAGAAGCTCTTCCAACCTGCGAAAGAAAAGTATAAATTAAGATCTACCGATGGAGAAAATATATAAACAAACTAAAAGAAATGAATACATACCAAGGCACCAAGAAAATTCAAGAGACTGGGAGTCACCGACCTTGAGATTCCTTGGAGAGAATCATTATCCACCAGAATAGGGGCATCACAAACTTTATCGAGTGCTTGGGATGTTTTGTCAATAACTTCATCCTCGTCATTACAAGTTATACTTTGGGAAATATCGCAAAAAATTCTGGATAAATGAGTCATTGAAGAATCAGAATCAGAAGAATTTTTTATTGAAGGAAAACCGTTAACATTAGAATCCTCGTCATTATTATCCTTATTAAGATCAACACTTGGATTTTCTGGAATTAGTTGAGGAACTGAAGAAGAAGAAGATTGAGTTTTCCTTTTCTTTAATGGAGGATCTCTAGATTCTTCATTGCGAGGGGCAGAAGGCTTTCCCCTGGGAGGAGCAGTAGGTTTCTCCTTTGAAGATTTCCCAGATTTATTCTCTTTTAAAGATTTCTCCTTGGTTTTTGCGGGTATTAATGGTTCTAACTCTTCGATTTCCTGCGAGCACAGATGAATATAAGAAATAGGGGCAACAATATATTGTTAAAATTTATGAATAGATATTTCTTACTTCATCCGTGAAAGATTTCAGATCCAAGAAAGTGCTAGGTTTCCTAAGAGATTGATAGCTGAGTTTCATTCTATCAATTTGAGAAAGATCAAAATAATTAGCGAGAATATAAAAACACAAGGAAGATAATGAATAATAATAATATGAAAATTTGAAAAGAATCAGTACCTCTTTAGATCTCTTAGGCCAATTAAAGACCCAAGGTTGATATTCTGCAAGACTCGCGGGAAGTTCGCGAGAACCAGAAATATAAGGACCTTCGAGACACAATGGAAATATAAACCACTTATCATCGCTAGAATGGCGAGGGCCATGATTAGTTTTCGTGTGAAAATCAATATCTAGCATGAGAGCTTCATCGACAGCGAGTTTCTTCAGGCGAACACCCCAACAGGTGCTATCCCTCTTCATAGGGAGTATCTTGTAATTTTTGAAAAAGTTTTCTACAGTATAATCTGCAGAGTTAATTGGAATATGTTTGTAAAGAGGATTTTGAGCATCTTCAGAATAGCGCGATCCTTTGCCAGCACCACGAGAAGCATATTCAAGTAGCAACCTAATGCAATCTCCACCTAGTTGTTATATTGCTCGCGAGAACCTCTCATCAGATATTATTTGGTAGAATAATGGGAGTTCTGGGTCATAGAGAGGAAGGGGAAGACCAGATTCAAGTTGTCCTAGCGATACTATGATTTTTTCGCGAGAACATTGATCATCAGTAAATAATTTAAGAGAAAGTTTAGATCTAGAATCCTGATCTGGAATTAAAGACAAGTTAAAACCTTTGATTTTGAGTTTCTCGCGCATTTCATTAAAGGCCTTCAAATTTTTAGTACCATCAACAACCATTTTTAAGTATGGGAATGAAAGAAAAGGTTGAAAAGAAGAAAGAAATTACAGCAGTAACAGAAGCGCAATTCGCGGAAGAACAATAAAATTTGCAGAGAAGAAACAGAGAGAAAGAAGAAGAAAGTAAAAGAGAAAAAGGAAAGGAATGAGAAGAGTATTTATAGAAGAAGAAATTTCTCGAAGAAGATGAGGGCAATTAATGCAAAGAAAATACGTGGGTGGTCAGATCGCAGTGGTTAGAGGAGACGTGTCAAAAATTTATTGGAAGAAAGAATTCGTGAAAACAGCTGGCAAAGGACATAAAAACGTGTCAGAACGGGGAAGTCTGAAAAGATAAGCAGTTATGGCATTTTAAATTCTCATGATCTTCTCTTCTTCGCAGAAAAAATATGAGAAGAGGCAAGATGTAGGACCAGAATATCGCTACAACGTTATTCTTGCAATATTAACAACATTTCTGCGAGCGTCACTGCCAATTCTTTAACAACGTTTCACGAGCGACACAGAATACCCAAAGAGAAACTGACGATGGAATAAATAAAAGAAGAATATGTTGATCCTGCGATGGTCATCATTCTTGCGATAGAGAATATTGTGGCAGTCGCGATAAGATCGCATAATAGATCCGAAATAGGAGGAAAACTTAGCTGTCATCCATTATGTAAATCCCTATATAAATGGCTCAATAAATCCAGAAAAGGATGATGTATTTTTGAGAGTTGAAAGAGTCTTGAGGAGAGAGAAACTCCAAGAGAATATTTGTAGTCTTGATTTCTCCCAATTCTGTAAACATTTCTGAGATTTGAATAGTAAAGTGTCATTTAAATCTTTGAAGTTTAATTGATTTCCAATAGATTTCTATAAAATCTTAACAAGGGTGTAGTGTGGGAATTCCTGCAACTACAAGCACCATGGCCGAGCATTTGGCGCATTGTGATGTCATCTAATCCAAATTTAACCCCACTTTTAACCTACCGGATTTTTAACATATAAGAATATTCAGCCGTATTTTTTCTAAGAAAAATCCTCGGAGATTTAAGCCACCGTATATACTGTCAAACTGTTTTTATCTATGGACAAATCAACTTAAAAGGGAGTAAGAAACCCGTCCGCAACATAATGAAAGATAAAGTTCCATCTTCTTATCATATTTTTCTTTCTTTTTATGAATCAAAGTTTATCTTTCAAAGTTTCCCTTGCCTGCACTAGCAAGGCAGTAATAAGCTTCTTTATCACGGTGCAAAATGAAAAAGCTTCTTTAAAAACTTGTTTTGAACATTGATTCCACCGTGTACATAGTGTCGGAAACTACTGGGCTGCAATGGAGATGAAAAACAGAAACAGATTGTGGTTGTACTCTAAAACTTTCAAGGCTCTGGATGATTTCTTTTAGACAAATATTTCTACCCTCCCAACGAATTGGTGATTGCAACAGGTATGTGAAATATTGCCTTCAGGATACAATGAAATCCCTACAACCGGAAATTGGATTCAAGGTTTGCACCCCTTGACCCAATCAAGAACACATGTAAAACAGATTCTGATGATGCTTTGTTTAAGAAAGAAAAACAGAAGAGATTTTCGATTGATATGAAAACGACTCTGGGAGATGCTACTTATAGAGGTTTTCACGTCTGTTGGAAACAGACAAGTTTGTCTTCACGAAACGTCAGGTCCCTTCATCAACATACATTAATGGCATCTGTTGGATTTAGAATTTTATGGAAACGTTTTCTAACTGTCCAAACAGTTATGTATCAAAAAAATAATTCTTCCAACACATAGTCCGTTAAATAAGCACTAGTGAATCATTAATGCTAATATGACAGAAATCTATAGTATATGAAAGAAAAATACTAAACTATTATAATTTTGAAAGTTCTAAAACATTAACACTACACAATCCTTTTTCTTCTACAAGTTAGTCTTCTTATTATAAAATCGTGAGCACATGAAGATGGGTATAGACGGATTCCCTAGAGTAAGCAAACGCGAAATACTGGTGGAAACATGATTGCAGTTGTTCCAAGTATGGAAAGGGAACATGAAAAGGAATATGAATGGCACTCTATTCGGACTTGCGAATGAATGGTAACTATTGTACACAGTATGATCAAACCATAACCATAAAAATGAAAGATAACATATAATCGACAATTATTGTTGATCCATACATCTTGTTGCATCCTAAAAAGAGAACAACACTATAGGTTCTTGTTCAGATAAAAAACACTGTAAAGAGTACCAAGTCATGGAGAATTGATAATAAAATCTTAATCAAACAAAATCAAAAGCTTTAACAACCAAACTGTTTGCCTGATTTATGTCTGTGGATAATCTTATAGATTATTTTCTACTTTGACTTTCAACTAGGTTTGATATTACTTTTAGTCTTCAATTTTCACAAATAAAAAGAAAGAAAGGTTTTCGTTCTGGATCGAAGTATATATTTTGATGCAATACTCAATTGATCGGTATTAATAGGTTTTAGGTTTCCTGCGAATTTAGAAAATATTCACCTATTGCAGCCAAAGTTTCCCGGGACCTTTCTTCAAAAGATACGGCTGAATATTTTTTAAGCTAAAAATACGGTAGGTTTTAACTGGGGTTAAACTTGGATTAAATGACATCACAATACTTGGTTGTGGAGCTGCTAGATCAGTGCGAGAGCGGAAAATTTTCCTCTTTATTTTAGGTTTTACCTATTCACCACCCACATTTTTCCTATCCACCACCCATCTTAATTACCACCCTTAATTATCCTATTTACCACCCATTGAAATCTTAAAATATCCTAATAACCACTCATTGACATTTTATTTATACCCACAATTTAAACCACCCAAACTAAGTATCTAAGTTCCCAAATCATTCGTCTTCTTATACTCCATCCGCCGGAGCAGCAACTCCTCCACTCCATCTCCACAAATCCGCCACCACCTTCAATGATTTTTCTTTTTTCTTTCTATTTATTGATCTCGTTTAATATGGCACCAAAAAAACAAGGTAATTTTCAAGAAAAATCAAAGACAATAAAGAGGTACAAACTAAACCTAGAATTTTTGGATTTTTGCATGTGTGATTGTTGTGTTTATATTCAGTTTGATTGTTTTTATTGTGATCAAGAACTAGTAATCAACAGTGGGTCGACTTCTTTTACATTGATTTATTGGACTAACGACTACGTTAATTTTGGTAGCGGCTCCGATTGTTAATCAACACTGTAGTTACTTAATTCGTCATATTTTGGTACAAGATGTTAACGAAGCTTTGGTACGAGATGTTATTGAAGCTAGAGATTGTAGTTAGATATATTATGTTAATATGAATTGGGCATGTACTATTTACATATCGGTTGTTATTAGTAAATAGATTTTTGCATGTACTTTGTGTTATTGGTGAAGCAGAGTGGCAACCATGTCATGAACTATTCAAGTTGGTGGGATTAATTTTTTTCTCTCTGTAATGTGTGCGCGGCATTTGTTTCGAAACCCAGTTTTAGAGTTCAGGTATGTTGAGCCCGTGAGTGAAAAACTAATCACAATCTGCCATAAAAACATTTTTGTCGTCGTCCCAATTTAATGAATTGGTGGTAACTATTACGAATATATAGTCAAATTTAATTTGACTTTTGTAGGTGGTAATTAGGAAAAATTAGAATTCAAAACTGTTTTTACTTTAGAAATTGTGAGGTAGGTGGTAAATAGGAAAAGTATGGGTGGTGAATAGGTGAAACCTTATTTTATCTCCACAAATTTCTCTCTCTTTTTAACTTTAATAAATAAAAACTTAAAAATGAAATATCTCTTAAGATATAAGTCGAAAATTAATAAATTTTATATATTCGGAAAGGTCTCGACGATATCTACAAAATGAGGGTATATTAATTATATGTCCGTACTTTTATCTTCCTACAAATATATCCTTATGCAACAATAAATATGTCCCTCCTTTTTTAATAACCTTATCCATTAAATATTAGATTACCTTAAAACCCTCACCCATATAATATTTTTTCTTTATTTCAAAATGGAACAAATTTCTTCCACTACCAATTCACCACCACCACCACCACCAAAATTCAACTACCATTCCACCACCACCGTTCAACAACCACCACCTACCAAACCGCCACCACCACTAATATTCCACCACCACTCCTTCACCACCACCATTACACCACTATTAGTCCTCCACCACCACTAGTCTGTTGCCGCCACCACCACAAGTTCGTCGCCGCCGCCGCCACCACTGGTTCAGATATTTTTGTATCAACAACAATAGTTGATCCAAATAAAAATAGAACCAACAATAGAAGTTTATCTAGTTTAGGGGATCAACAACGATAGCTGATCCAAGAAAAAATGATCAACAATAGAAGTTTATCCAATTGAGTGGATCAACTTTCATTGTTGATCCACTAAAATTGGATCAATAATGAAAGTTGATCCATGTAAAATAGAGTAAACTTGGCGTGAGTCGAACATGCATCATCTGACATGGAGTCAGTCATGCTACCATTGCACCACAAGTTCAACATTGGAAGAAATTTACATGATTTAAACTACAAAGCATGAGTTCAAAGGATCAACACCAGTAGTTGATCCCATATAGATGGATCAACAACCATAGTTGATCCAAAATATATGGATCAACAACCATAGTTGATCCAATATGACTGACTGCTTCAACCCATATAACCACCATATTTCATTACATGATCATTACATGTAGCTTCATAAACACCAACAACTCCAAGACCAGCTTCAAAACCAATCTCGACAACTACAAACAACCAGAATCACCATTCTACTACTATTTCCATGACTAATTTCTCATTCGTACCTCTCCACCATTACCTCCACCAACAAATCACATCTCCTCCAGCAAAGACCACCACCAAAACAACCAGAACCAAAATCCAACACCAATTTCATCATTCCAACCAAAACCACCATAGTTGATCCAATAAAAAAATGGGTCAACAACCATAGTTGATCCAATATCACTGCCTGCTTCAACCCAGATAACCACCATATTTTATTCGGCAACATGCTTCAATCTCTGTAACAACAACTCATACCAACACTGCCACCAACAGAATCACACATCTCCAGCACCACCACCACCACCACCACCACCACCAAAACAACCAGAACCAAAGTCCAACATCAATTTTATCATTCCAACCAAAACCAACAGGATTTGATCCATATAGATGGATCAACAACCATAGTTGATCCCATAAAAACATATAAACAACATCAATTGATCATCACATGTAGCTTCATAAACAACAGCAGCTTCATCTCCTTCATTGTAGTAACCACCAACATCATCTTCTGCTTTCTATATTTCAGCCACAACAAACACCACAACAACACATAGATTTACAATACCATTCAAAGCAATATTTGTCACTTACCTAAAATATTGTGAATCTGCATCTGCTCAACAGACCCATTCTTCCACCATCTATTACAGCCTCAACTTAAAATTCACACTTCACTGATTAATTTCCTTGATATTGACAGTACTGCTGCAAAAGTCTCTAAATGAAGTCAAGGAACACAATCCATAACCGAAGAAAGAGGAGTAATTGAGCATATAGATAGAAAGAGGAGTTGCAAAACCTAAACCTAAAAATAAATTCGAACCTTACCAGTTTCAGAATCAACAAATTTGGAGCTCTAATCACTGAGTTCAAATCTCTAACTCAAAATCCACTTGCAATTGAATCCAAAATCGAAATTACCAAAAATTTAAAACCAAAAACTCAAATCGATCTCTGAATTTGTATGAAATCAAAAGCAAATCGATCTTTGAATCTGTATGAAATCAGTTGAAATCAAAAAAGCAAATCGTGACAAATCAGTTGATACTAGTGGTCGTGCTAGTGATCAAATCCTATTTTCTGCTTCAAATGACTGCAACTTTCTCATCTTTAATCTCAGTTCATAAATAGCTTCATCTTCTCGATCTCTTCACAGTTCATCACACAAAAAAACCAAATAAACCAGATCTCTCGATCGCCATGAATCTGATGGTAGTGGTGATGGGAATGATGAAGATGGTGGTGGTGAGAGAGACAGGGTCGACTAATGTACTTGGCACATACAAGACCTGATCTTGCATATGCTTTGAGTAATGTTAGTCAATTCATGCATAATCCCGGAGAAACACATATGAATGCGGTAATGCGAATCCTAAGATACCTGAAGTCTGCTCCTGGAAAAGGGATCTTGTTTAAAAGAGGTCAAGACTTCAAAAGTATGGACGCATATACTGATTCTGATTATGGTGGGTCATACGATGATATGAGGTCTACTTCAGGATATTTTACCTTCGTTGGGGGTAATCTTGTTACATGGAGAAGCAAAAAACAAGGAGTTGTTTCACGATCAAGTGCAGAGGCTGAATGGAGAGGTATGGTGCTGGGTATCTGCGAAGTGATGTGGTTAAAACGTCTGCTAACTGAATTGGGTTATCCTCCTAGGAAACCAATTCGTGTGTATTGTGATAACAAAGCGGCGTGTGATATTTCACACAATCCAGTTCATCATGATCGCACAAAACATGTGGATATTGATAGGTTCTTCATTAAAGAGAAGTTGGATAATGATATCGTGGAGTTACCTAGAATTAGATCGGAAGATCAGGTAGCTGATATTTTAACTAAAGCAATTCCAAGTAAGGTATTTCTGAAGTTTGTTGGCAAGCTGGGCATGAGCGACATATATGCACCATCTTGAGGGGGAGTGTTGAATTCCACTTACAACTACACTCAAGTTCCACTCAAGCTCCACTCAAGCTCCACTCAAGTTCCACCCAAGCTCCACTCAAGCTCCACTCAAGTTCCACTCAAGCTCCACTCAAATTCCACTTGAGTTGTTCCCAATTAATTAGAATCCTTTTATTTTTTGGTTTGCTATATATATATCTCCGATGTTGGAGATGAAATTAAGAAACAAAAAAACTAAGAACATTAAGTTGTTTGTAATTTGTTTACTATTATCAAAAATCAATCAATGAAATTCTATCTTTGATTCAATTATAATAATAAGAGTAACACAATATTTTTGGTGTCGATACGACATGATAATTTTCAAGTGACTAAAATAATAAAAGTAAATAGAAGTAAAAGATGCAAATAACACAAGAAATAAACACTGAGAATATGGATATTAAAGCTTTAAAATCCACTACTATCCTACAATATGTACTTAACTTATGATGTTATTCTTGTCCTTATAGCAGATTCAAGTTTACCTTGTATCTAAGGTGTTTCTCCAATGGATAACTTAATCACAACTAAAATATTTCTCCAAAGCATTAACTGTCTAGTTAAAGCACAACTAATCTAAGGATCAATAATATTTTTAAGCATGAGTTGCAGCATAATCAACATAGTGATATTCTAACTACAATGGATACATTGGCATACATTGTGAGAGCAAAATGTTGACAAACTTGGATTAAATTATATCTTAAACAATTTTAAACATTCAAGAACAACAGACAAAATATGCATAACATATCAGTAGGCTAGAACTTCATCTAAACTCTAGCAGAGAGTTTTAGAACATGATAAAAATGGAAGATGGAAATGAACTGAGAGAAAATATGGTGTCTGAGAACCCCTAGCCGGGTCTCGACCAGTCGGGTCTCGTTCTGGGAGAAGAGTTTGAGCATATTTATAGGATGAAATACCCGACCATTTCTTCATGACAGCATCACGCCCATGTGTATCATTTTCTCGAGCTAAGTCATCACACGTTTTGTTGCCTTCCTCTCCCACGCCTCCACGTGCTGTCTCCTCCCACGCCTGCTCTTTTCTTCCCACACTTGCTCTTTTCTTCCCATGCGCATCAACAGTTCGAATCATCACCACGAACTCTCACTTATCCTTTGTTTCTTCACAACATCATTGTCACGGTCACTGAGTTCTTCTTCCGACAACCCGTGCATCATCTCATCACTCATGGCAGCAGTTAACAGCTCCCGATAACTCGTGTTGTCTCCTTCTTTCATCACGTTCTCCTTCTTTTCTTCTTACTTTCTTTGTCCTGCCATCGAACTCCACAAACAACACGTGCTCCTCGCTGTCTCCTCGATCATCATCTTGTCGTGAACAGCACCCAGCAGCTCCGATCACCGGCCATGCATGTTCATTCTCTGTTAACAGCAAAGCCCGAGAACCATCTCAGCCAACAGTTACTCTATCGAGCTCGTCCTTAGCTTGCTCTCACAACTCCAGCAGCTCATCGTCCCTTGGCAGCATTCCCATCGAGCTCCAATCCGTCACTGCCATTAACTGCCAACCATTTGAAAGAAGTTCTTCCCGCCAAAATTGTTGGTTTGAAATGTTGAAGACGGTGTCCCCCTAACCAAACCGGGAGTGCAAATAGCAGGTGCCTAACTGAGGGTGCCCCTTAGTAAATGACTGCCCCTTAACGCACTGTAGAGTGTCAATATCACTTGACCATTTTAAAATGACCATTTTGCCCTTTTTCTTGTTTTGCCCATAACTTCTTCATACGAACTCCGAATGACTCCGTTCTTTCGCCATTGTCTCTGCCTTCTCGTCCGAAATTCATCCAAGCTTTATTTGGTACCTAAAAACACAAAGTTAATTAATACAAATATTTAAAACAGAGAAAATACAGAATTTGGGATAATATCTGATTTTAAAGCGCAAAAGATGAGTTAAATGCCAATAAAAAGGTGTAGAAATATGCACTATTTGGCACTCATCACTCAAATGTTCAACAGTTCGGCAACACAGTTTGCTCATCTTAGGTTATAATGATACCTCGTCTCAGCAGACACGTTAAATTCATGAGTTTCAGAACATTTTCTAATCATGTTTAACTCAGCACTACATGGACTCATCGTCCCATAAAGTCAGCAACTGACTTCACAATCACGAGATTTCAATCGTGTAACATGGGGGGATATTAACTAGGGTTTTGGTATGGCGATCTACGGCACATGTGTTCACCCACGAAGAGAATGTGAGCTAGTCGTGAAATCAGTTGGAAGAGTCAGCAAAGTAGTGGGTGGAAAATTAACCAAGTCTCCGCACCATGAGTAATTGGTTTAACACGATTTCCCACTTCCCCACTCTCTGATTCCAGCAACTGTCACACTTCATGGGATCATGGTGTTTTCAACTCCGGAATTATAAAATGTCTCTAAATCCTGATTGAAATGACAAGATTCAAACACTCGAACATTCGTCTAGCAATTTCTCATCAAAGTTCATACAAACAATATTTCGTCTACACGAACTCAGATAAATCACTCTCAATTGAGCAAATTTCAATCATTCAGAGCATTTTCACACTGAATTCACAACACACCTACAATCTCAGATCACCATTGATCTCACGCATTTCTCAGCTTCCCTCCTACAGATCAACCCATCCTCTCTTGTGACCGAATTGACTCTGAAACGACCATTGTTCTTGGTTTAGGCCGGAGTCTTACATATTGATCTCTCGAACTTAAAGCACTCCCTTTTTGTAGTGCATCTGTGTGAGGTTCAACATTTTTCTCGGTTCAAGGAGTCTCCACACGGTCGACTATTCAATTCCTTAAAAACCAGCAAATCGTTTTCCCCCTTATACAAAAAGATAGTTGCTTCCAATAAGGATTGTTATCTTCAATCGGAATGGGAGTTTTATATCTACCAAGCATATGGCGACATGGAATTCCGACAACCTTCATTATCCTACACTAATAAGGAGTGTCCGGCTTGTCATACGTTTTATACAATGCGAGATGTTTCATCATGAAACGCATTTCCCAATGCGAGATGTTTCTATGTATACCAAGAAGCAACCAATCATCCTCCTTAAACTCCTTCAACTTTCGGAAGCTACTTTCTTCGAATTGCTTTTTTATCTTGTTGATATCATTATTAGTGTACTCGTGGATAACATGTTGCACCGTTATAATCCTATTTTGACTCGTGAAAAGTAGACCTTTTAGTCTCCCATGAGATTGCTCTACCATACTTGTGGACTCAAGTTTGAAATGTTTATAGTCATAGGTAAAATCATACACAAACCTCTCTTTGTGTGGCATCAACCATTGTCTCTTGCAATATTCCACTACTTTGGGGTAATTAGTGCCCCAATCATCCTCTAACTCCTTCAAGTTTATCTCATATCTTGCCACACTCATCGACCAAACCAACTTATCCCACGCTTTCATGAATAACCCAAACTTGATCTCACCTTCTTTCCATTCTTCATCTTCTTTCTTATTCTCTTCCTCTCTCTCCTCTTTAGTTAGTTTACTAAGACGTTCATCTTCCTCCTTTTCACGTTTAGTACCTTTCTTTGCCTTTGGCTTTTGGATATGATTCCTACAATTCTTTCTAAGATTGCATTGTATATGCCAAGTGCAAAGAAAATTTTGTGCATTGGGAAAGACAATCCTCATGGCGTTCATTATTGCTTGCTCATTGTAGGTCACCACAACCCCGGGAGTCTCGTCTTCGTGGTAGAGAAGCTTTAGAGTTTCCAATGCCCAAATATAGCTATCATCCTTCTCACGATCCATAAAACACCATGCCACCGTGAGCAATTGCTTATACGAGGTTTGTCCTACAATGTTCAACAAAGGAATGTTGTACTTATTCGTCTTATAAGTACAATCCATGAACAAAACTTGGTAAAAGCACCGCGCCAATTGAATCATATCGGGATGAGCAAGAAAAATACGATCCACCTTCCCCTCCGATGACTCATGATGTCTCACCGTGTAGTTGTATTTGTGTGCCAACCATTGTGATTCTTCCATTACCTTTCTTCCATCCCATTCAATTCTTTTGATATTTGACCTGGCCGCATAAATTGTAGACAATGAAGAGAGATTATGCAGGTCGTCCCTCTTGAACTTACTAAGGAGCTTGCTTGGTTTAATTCCCCAACTTGTTCTTACTTGTACGAACTCGTGCGGTATCAACTTGGCAACTTGGAAATTCCCAACAAGACTTTGCGGATCTTTATGGTTATGCCAACCAACATCAACTCTACTCATTCTCCATATGTTATCGGTTTCTTTGTTCCTCCCAAAAATAATCTTGAATGGGCATCCACACTTTTTTTACTTCTTCTTGTACACCCTCGTCGTCTTCTTATCATACACATAACCCTTTTTCTTGTGACTTGCGTCCGGCGACCCACTACACTCGCATACCATTTCAAACCGTGAATCTTTTTGTTGGGTGTTTTTCACTAGAATGCACATATTCTCTTTTGCTTTCTCAATAACCCACTTGACCGCATCGTTTTTATCCACCCATTCCAAATCATTAGCATAATGTACAGAAGTATCATTAGCATAATGTGCGGAAGTATCATTAGCATAATGTGCGGAAGTATCAGGACCCGTAACATTGTGAGCTTCAGGCTGATCCGTCGTCGGTACCAATGCAATCTACAAAGAAACACAAGTTAGTTGATATGTATTACACACATTGGCAGTATATATATATATATATATAAAACATTGTCGGCTAAACAACCGTCGTCCTTGTCTAACAGAACAACATCGCCAACCAAAACAAAGTCGGCATGGTATACGATCCAGAACAATGCTGACTTAACCATGTTTCAAAATCATCTCCTGTGCTGCAAAAAATCTTATAGTCGGCATGGTCTATATATACAACCACGCCGGCAAATATACAGCCGGCTTGGTTGTCAAATAAAAGAGTGCCGACTAGACTATAGTCGGCAGGGTCTACGTACCACTACAATATCAGCTTTAACATGTTTCAAATCACGTCTCCTGTGTTGCAAAAAAAATGTAGTCGGCATAGTTCATATTTTTCGACCTTGCCGACCATAATACTGCTCATGAAAAGTCGGCGCATTGGGTGATATATACCACGCCGGCTATTAAGGTCGACATGATCGACATTCGTCGACCTTGCCGACCCTGTACAATAGAAGTGGAAAAAAAAGAGGCAAAATCGATCATTTGCATGGAAAAATCACAATCTTCACCAGGTAAGTTTTCTACCTGATTACTTGCAGCTCCATTATTTTCTTCTTGGTCATTGGATTCTACGTTTGGCTCAAGACATTCATCACTCCCATACCCATCTTGAGTATGATGAAAATAAAAGTGAGGATCATGCAAATAATCCATTTGATCATGGTCTGGTAGATCATCACACAAGTACTCATCTGTAGGAGGAAAGTTAGAAGACTCCCCCACTTCAAAATCAGGATTAGAATCACTCATCTCACTCATATCACAAATTTCACAAAAACCCTAACTTTTTCCTCCCAAAACTTCCTCTACTACTTCATTCTACTTCTCTTTCTCAATTATTTCTAAAACCCAACTTATAAATCAACTAACTAATCTAACTAATTAAACTAATCTAATTATTTCAATTAAATTAGTGTTAATTATTGTGGGGGCATTTATGCCATTTTGAAAAATATTTGGCTAAGTGGTGACCTCTTTTACTTCTAAATGACCATTTTTTTGTCAATTTGGTATACCTTAATTAATCTGGGTATACCCCAATCAAGCCAGGTTTTTTAGGTGGTCACATGTTTATTTGGTCCACCAATAAAAAAAGAGAGCTAAGCCCTAGGATATTAACTATTCTGTGAAAAGGTCCAACAATTGTTGAACTCTTCATAAACTCTCCAACAATGTGCCTGTTGGAGAATCAAGTGAACCGGCCGAGTGAGTTATTTATAATTTACCAATTTATCCTCCTGGCCGAGTTAATGAAGTACTGTGGGTTAGGTTAGAGTATAAATCTGGCAGAAAGACAAATTGTGGTCAAATGTAACGAAGATAAAAAGCATGTTTTCTTATCACGATTGCGAAAAATGATTTTTTCCATACCCATCATCACGAAGCCTTTGAGAATTTGTTACCAGTAGGACTCGTTTCCTTTAACATCAACACCCTCCTCAGTATTTTGGTTATCGCACTCTGCAACGGTAGGAATGTTGAGTTCCTCTGTATCATTAGTTGCGAGTTTCTGGTATCTCATCGTAGACATGATCGCAACTGTTATTGACAGGTTCTTGAGTATTTTTCTATACCCTTGGAGTTGTTTCTACCATTTTATGTTCCATGGGATTTGTAGAAATCCCTATGCATAGAGGTTGTAAGTAATAAGTATTAGTTGTATCAAAAGAAAATTCATGCACAAGAAAAATTAATACACAAACTATGATGATAAGGAGACGGAAGACACTTCAAACGGTACCTTGCAAAGATCATTGTAGTAATCTCATCCATCACTCCGACCATTAAAATCTGCCATTAACCTCTGCTAACATATAAATATACCTTAATACCAACTGGTGGATCTCGAAAACAAAGCCTTCAACTAACTTGTTAACAACAACATCCAAGAGATGGTGAAATACATGTTATCCTTAATTAGTAAGCAGTTGTAAAGTTGAATTATACCTAACTAATTTGACATTACTTCTACCAACATGTACCCAACTAATTTAACATTACCCAATACAATATTTACCTAACTAATTTATTAGCTTTAAAAAATATTAAGACTGGTGTACTATAAAGACAACAACAAATATGAATTGTAGTGTAGATTATTAATCCTATAGAGTGTGTCACCGGCTTACATCGAAGTTTGTAGAAAGGAGGACATTGATGATTCATGTGCAGTGTATGCGCAACTGGTTATACATTTACAAGATGTGTACTACGCAGCCCTGTCCCGACCAAATATTCGATAACCAGGTTTGGCTTCATCCTGGACATGACTGTCGTAAAGTAAGAAGGTGGGAAGTTTAACTGCATGGAAATGAAACATATGTTAGCTACTGTTGGAGAAATGAGATATCCCAAAATTCTTAGATAACTAGTATGAATCATTTTTATGTAATCAAGACACCATCCTCACATTGAATGCTTGGTGGTCTATGGTTTCAGGGAAACGAAAAAATTTGAAGTTAATAAAATATGACTCATTTTAGTAGACTGGAAACTGTTTCCAAGTCGCATAAGCATAGTATCGAACATGTCAGCTACATACTTATCAATTAACAAAATACAATATTCATATAACTATATATATAAACTACATAAACCATAATCGTTCATGGTTTTATTTATTTTTAGGATACAATACATTCGTATACTATTACTACAGCTTAATCAAGTATGAAAACAAATGAATTTTTTTACATTATGTAAACCATAAAATGAAAATTCCAGATTCAATTTATTTTTTTTTAAAAAATTCGTATACTACAACCTCCACAGCGATAACCCAACTGGTTCATAACTGGAACAGGGAAACTGAAACAGAAAGAGTAATGGAAGGGAAGATACGTGATATAATCTTGAGCTATAACCTTTACCCATTTCCTGTCCGGGTATCCAGCCAAACCAATATAAGATAAACCTAACCAGGGTAGTTAAGGGAGGGTAGATTAGGTATGTACCATTTCTGGTAACTGGGTGAGTTGAACTGAGTTAGACTCGCACATGGTTGTTACCTTGTTGCAGAATCTAACTACAACTGTACCTTTACGTGGAATACATAATATTGCTGAGCTTTGCTCTAAAAAAAATTTCCATTTGGTCCTTAATTATTTAAAAATGTTAGAATATCTAAAATATCCTCTTTACTCTTTTCTCTCTTCTCACGTGTTTATTTTATAGGTTTTATCTCTTCTTTATTTGGAAAAATTTTCGCTCTCGCACTAGATCATATTTGATCTAGCAGCACTGTAGGACCAGAATATCGCTACAACGTTATTCTTGCGATATTAACAGCGTTTCTGCGAGCGTCACTGCCAATTCTTTAACAACGTTTCACGAGCGACACAGAATACCCAAAGACAAACTGACGATGGAAGAAATAAAAGAAGAATATGTTGATCCTGCGATGGTCATCATTCTTGCGATAGAGAATATTGTGGCAGTCGCGATAAGATCGCAGAATAGATCCGAAATAGGAGGAAAACTTAGCTGTGATCCATTATGTAAATCCCTATATAAATGGCTCAATATATCCAGAAAAGGATGATGTATTTTTGAGAGTTGAAAGAGTCTTGAGGATAGAGAAACTCCAAGAGAATATTTTTAGTCTTGATTTCTCCCAATTCTGTAAACATTTCTGAGATTTGAATAGTAAAGTGTCGTTTAAATCTTTGAAGTTTAATTGATTTCCAATAGATTTCTATAGAATCTTAACAAGGGTGTAGTGTGGGAATTCCTGCAACTACATTTTGGCGCCCAGAAACAGGGAGAATCAAGCTAAGAAATCTCTAATTACAACTTGAAAAATTTGAAGAAATTGTTAGGGTTGAAGAAATGGCTAGAAGAAGAAGAAATACATCAGAACCACCGACAACTGTGAGGAGAAGTAAAAGACTTGCAGGTGAGGGAACAGGTGAATTGGAAGAATCTTTAAGGATAAGATCAGGAAGAAATAGAATTAGAAATGAAGCAAAAAGTTCAATTCAACAACCGAATCAACAAACACAAACACAAGATAGGAACGTGGATTATGATAGAGTGAGTGTGCATACTTGGAGGTCGGATTCGATAGAAGAAGCAGAAAATCGACAATTGAGAAATGGAGAAGAAGGAGAAAGAAATCAAGAAATGGTTGGAGGATTAATTCATGAAGAACGTGAAATAGTAGATGATTTGAGACAAAGAATACAGGAAGAAAGAAGATTAGAGGCAGAAGAGCGTGCGAATTTAACAAGGCAAAATTATGAGCAAAGAATGGAGAATTTGAGGTTACAAAGAAGGAGATCAAGAAGTAATGTTAGATCAAATTCAATATCATTCAGAGAAGAACCAAGGAAAAATTCCCCTATAAGAAATGTTAGAGAAAATACTCGAGGAGAAGTGCAAAATAGAGAAGAAGAGATAATTGGTGATCGCTATAATCCGCGCGACAACAGAAATCAAGAGGGAAGAAACAATCAAATTGAAGAAGAAAATCCCGAAGAAGGTAGGAGGATATTACATGGGCGAGAGAATCAAAGAATGATTGAAGAAGAAATTGAGAATCATTACGCTGAACAAGCACGTCTAGCCCGCGAGAGAGAAAGATTAAGAGAAGAAGTAGAAGAACATGAATTTCGAGAAGCAGTACGACAAAATAATCATGAAAATCTAGAAAGGAGACGTACACAAAATCGCTACAATGGTAATATTCAGGAGGAATATGATAGGATACAGAGGAGAATAGAGAGACAGTGAAGAGAAATAAGGAGAAATGAAGAAATTCGCAGAGAAGAAGAAGATAGGCGATTCACGATATCAAGAGGAAGATGAAAGAGAAAATCGCAGAGAAAGACGAAATGATGATGAAGAAGAAGATACACAAAATCTCGCAAGACAAGAAAGGCAAGAACGCAGAAGAAGGGAAACAACATTAAAGAGGCCAATGGAACAAAACTCAGCTGATAATGAGCAAATATTGAGAGAATTAGCAGAAATGCGAGGAATGATAAATAATAGAAGAGAAGGAGGTAGAAGGAAACTTGATGAAGCTATTGAAGAAGCTGCGATAACTCCATTTACTCAAGAAGTACAGTTAAGAGGGATACCTCCAAAATGCAATTTACCAGCATTAACCAGCATTTTTGATGGAACTACTTGTGCTGTTCAACACATCAAAGCTTATGTTAGATGTATGATACAGTGGGAGAATCATGATGCTGTGCTATGAAAATATTTTGCATCCAGCTTAACTGGCGAGGCGTTGAAATGGTTCGAAGGATTACCAAAAAATACCATAACTTCTTTTGATCATTTACAAGCTACATTTTTAGGAGCGTATATTAGCAAAAATTCATCGCGGCCGGGTATTGAAGATGTGTTTGGGTTAAAACAGAGAGTTGGCGAGAGTCTAAAACATTTAACCATAAGATGGAAGACAATGTGCAGTGAGATGGAAGGAAGAGTTGACGAGAGATATCTTATCTTGTCTTTTATCAATGCAATGTTCGCGACCAATCTACTGTACATACAAATTTTCAGAGTCAAGAATACAATCACTATGACTGAACTGCGAGAACTACAGGAAGAATACATTGCTTTGGAGGATAAACAAAATGAGATGGAATCATACCCAATCGCGAACACCAGCTCGCTATCGGCAAGTGGAAGTTTGATCCCTAAAATGATAAATAATGTGGCAAGCACCTCGCAGACACAACAAGAGAAAGTAGTAATTGATAACCAACAAAAATTGGTAGCGATGGGCAGTCGAGATCAAGAAGAATATGAAAGGGAGAAAAATTACTACAATCGCGGTGGAAATAATAAGATTCAAAGACTTGACCAGCCGCAAGAAACTTATGGCGGACAAAAGCAGAATAACTTTAGAGGGCAAGGAAATCAAAAGATAATATGGGAAGAAATTAAGATGCCACCTCTTAATGCTAGTATAGAAAAAATTTGGGAAGCTATCATTTTAATGGAAAATATACCATCCCCATGGAACATGGGAAAAGAACCACATCCTAACAATCGCAGTCAAGAATTTTGTCCTTACCATCATTTTCATGTCCACACAGTAAATGACTGCAGGAATGTAAAGAGAATAATTTTAAGGATGATCGAACAAGGAAAGCTAAATAACTTTTTAGTAGGACATCCACAATCTCAGCGATTGCCTCCAGCACTAGAAACTCGCAGAGTGAATGCTGTAAAAGGAGCAGAAACATTCGTGATAGAAGTTGGGGCTAAAGCAAAGAATTTGTTTTGTAATTCCATTATACATTCATACAGAACTGTAGAAGATTTCCATGATAATGTTTTAAGCAGAGTCTTCGCGAAAAATACAGATGGAAGAGAGATAATGAATATTGCGAGAGCCTCGCCATTAGAAGAATGGCAAAAACAAACTATATCTTTCAGTGCACAAGATGTACCAGGGCTTGGCGAGCAGCATGATAACCCGTTGGTAGTAAGGATAGAGATAAACCCAAAGCAAATACAAGAAGAAGATGAAGAAAATGATGGTAAAATTGAAGACTCTTGGGCCATCAACAGAGTCTTAATAGACACTGGGAGTTCAGTTGATATCTTATTCTATCATACCTATAGAACCATGGGCGAAAGAGATGAAGATTTGATACCATCAACGTATAAAATCTATGGATTTAACGGTACAACTAACCAACCAAAGGGGGAAATTGAAATGCAGATACCGTTGAAAGGAGTATCTTCGAAAATCTTATTATGTGTTGTGGACATCGAATCACATTATAATGCTTTGATAGGATGACCTTGGTTACACGGGATATTGGGTGTAGTGTCTACTTATCACCAGTGTATCAAGTTTCCTCATCCTAAAGGTGTTGTAATTATTAAAGGAGATTGGGGAGAAAGCAAGAAATGTTATGAAGTCTTGCGAAGAAAGAGCTGAGAAGAATAGCAGTTGGAAGTACAAAATCAAACAACAACAGAGATGTGAAAGGTTAATGATCGATACAATAGAGCGGAAAGAGGATGTGAAAGCTGATAGCGAGCGTCTCGCATAAAAAGTAACAACAACAAAACGTAGCAGAAAAACAGAATCAGAAAATAGTAAGTAGAGAGGTAAAATGACGACCTTTAGAGAACTCTATGAATGATTTGTTTGAAGAATATGTAATTGAACAGAATATTCTGCTTGAATGAATCGCAAGATTTTACAAAAAGAAAGAAGATCAAAGTTATGAAATTCTATTAGAGTTACAATACTCGCGAGAAGCGCGATAAAATTTCGCAGAGATTAAAGAATGGGACGAACCTTTATGGCGTGCACCCTAGTTCGCGAATAAAATTTCGCAAGAGTCAAATGTAAGACCTAATAGCACGTCATAGGAGGGGGTATCTCTTGACATGATTCAGGGGTAAGGTTATACCGCTGCTGGATCCTGAGTCATGCAGATGTTGGGGTTAAAGAAAACCTATCCGGGAGAGAGATCTTGGATTTCCAACTATATTTGGTTATACCCTGGTTGGACGACCGAGAATCTCTTCCAAGAAGTGCAAAGTATGACCAAGGCGCCGAGGTACACGGTTGATCCAAAGGTGCCAAGGGAGTACGAAACTCCCTTTCCATTCTTGGTAAGTCTTGGATATGATGCACTTGGCCTGAAGAAAACCCCACTTAGGGTGCAGTCTTGTAACTATAAGCCATATAGGCATAAAGGACAAGAGGCTGCGAAAACAGCTGGTTGTTGGTAAATCCGGATGGGAGGAGCTAGTCTTGTATGGTCGATGTGCCCTCCTTGAAGGGGCAACCAGGGGGAAGATAAGGGCGGCACCCTCCATTAAGGAGATGATAAGTGTCTTAAGACGGAAATGTCATGGGGCTTTATGATCGCAAGAACATTTAGGCCTGTCATATTGTCGCGTGACGTAAATGATACAGAGGCAACAAGCCTAAAGAGAAAAGTTAAGATGGGATCAATGGGTTTTTACATGAAAGTGTAAAGACGTCCTGCGATTTCATCGCAAGACGGTAATTCCATGAGGCTTTGATCCCGCGAGGGAGAATAGACTTGTCATATTGTCGCAATACAATCAAAAGAATATAGATAAGGCAAGATCAATGGGTCAATACATCCAAATGTAAAGACATCCTGCGATTTTGTCGCAGAAAGAAAGGGCGTGGCAAAATAAGACCTTTAATTAAAAAGGCATAATAAGACCACAAAATTACTGCGATAATACTCGCAGATATTATGAGAATTGCGATTTCACGCAGTTATTGCTGGCGATAAGATCGCAAATATTAAGGCAAATTTTATTTACCACTAATGTCTAATCTTTAATCAATTTTTCATATTGCAGATGAATAATAGAGGCAAGTATGGGAATGCATGAGAATGATGAAATTATTATTCATCTATCATATAAAAAATTGCATAGATAAGTGCACATAGATAATTAAAGGATAATAATTATATTGATTGATTGACTTACAGAAAAAAGAACTGTTTTTTTCTAATTTAAACAGGTAGAAGCAAAAGAAATTCACAAAATTGGAGAAACTCATAGCAATCTTACAGAAAGAGGAAAATAAGTGTACAAAAAAGATAGAAGGAAAAAGAGGAACTAGCTGGATCCATCGCCATCCTCTTGATCAGACTTCTCTTCATCGCCAGATTTCTCCCTTTCATCATTATCATCATTATCTTCACTCTTATCAGATTCTTCTCCTCCACTGGATTTCTCTCCTTCATCATTATCATTATCATTATCATTATCATTATCATTTTCATCCTCGTTAGAATCTTCAGCTTCGCTATTAGAGATGTTAATATTTGGGATTATTGCGGGGATTTCCTTTGAAAGATCAGAATATATAGAAGGGGAAATTCCATGACCATTGCATACCAACTCAACGGAATCATTATGAACAACAATGAGAGATCTATTGAAATTCGCGGTGGTAATGTCAAATTGCTCTTTCAATCGTGAATATTTATTATTGCGAGCAGCAAGAGTATTCGCGAGCTGATTCTTCTCGTTTTCAAGTTCCCCAATACTTTCAAGATATCTTTTTTCAGCTCCTGCAAGAATATATGACAACAAGTTAGAAATTCTATAAGGAAGAGTAATAAAAACAAGAAAATAGCGAGAAGAAGAACAGCAAACAACCTTCTCTTTAAGAAATCATATCTATAATTAAGGCCGCTTGTTCAACTTGAAGGATAACATTTACACCTAAGTCATTCCTGGCATTGTCAAGAACCTTCACATCCCAAGAAAACTCATCATCGCTATTAATAAGGAGACGAGATCGAACTTGAGTCTCCCTCGCAAGAAGATCTTCATTCTCGCGGATAAGTTTATCTCTGTCCATTTGAACGTCAAGGAGAGTTTTATGAAAGTCTGTTAGGGTCTTGGATCCCTTCTTGATAGCAAGATATTTCTCGTCAATGAGATCGCTATTTTTTCTGTCTTAATCTATCTATTTCTTTCTTTGAATCAAGATAAAAGCGCTTATATTTGTCAGTCAAACCTAAATTGAATCTGTGTTCAATTTTTAAGAGATTAAGCTTGGATCTAAGTTCATCTATGGAAAGGGATTTAATCTTATCATCTGAGAAATTACTTAAAGAATTATTAAGACAGGCAAGAAGAGTATGATCATCTACAGGTTCAGGGAAAGATTGAATGAGTATAGCCTCGTCAGTAAGACCATAAATATCTACAAGTTAAAAGTGGTCGCTTGAATAAGCTGCGATAGAGTAAAAAGAATTAATAGAGAAAGGAAATCACTCATACCATATAGTTGTTGGTTAGCTCTATCCAGATCAGAAATCTTTTGCTTATCAACTGAAGCTTCAGTCTCCAGCTGTTTATTCTTCTTGCGAAGCTCAATAACTTCAGATTCTAATTTCTCTTTATCTTGGCGAAGTTTAGCAGCTTTCTCTTTAGCATTGACACATCTTTTATCTAAATCAGAAGCAACATCAAAATAAGCTCTTCCAACCTGCGAAATAAAAGTATAAATTAAGATCTACCGATGGAGAAAATATATAAACAAACTGAAAGAAATGAAAACATACCAAGGCACCAAGAAAATTCAAGAGACTGGGAGTCACCGACCTTGAGATTCCTTGGAGAGAATCATTATCCACCAGAATAGGGGCATCGCAAACTTTAGCGAGTGCTTGGGATGTTTTGTCAATAACTTCATCCTCGTCATTATAAGTTATACTGTGGGAAATATCGCAAAAAATTCTGGAAAAATGAGTCATTGAAGAATCAGAATCAGAAGAATTTTTTATTGAAGGAAAACCGTTAACATTAGAATCCTCGTCATTATTATCCTTATTAAGATCAACACTTGGATTTTCTGGAATTAGTTGAGGAACTGAAGAAGAAGAAGATTGAGTTTTCCTTTTCTTTAATGGAGGATCTCTAGATTCTTCATTGCGAGAGGGCGAAGGCTTTCCACGGGAGGAGCAGTAGATTTCTCCTTTGAAGATTTCCCAGATTTATTCCCTTTTAAAGATTTCTCCTTGGTTTTTGCGGGTATTAATGGTTCTAACTCTTCGATTTCCTGCGAGCACAGATAAATATAAGAAATAGGGGCAACAATATATTGTTAAAATTTATGAATAGATATTTCTTACTTCATCCGTGAAAGATTTCAGAGCCAAGAAAGTGCTAGGTTTCCTAAGAGATTGATAGCTGAGTTTCATTCTATCAATCTGAGAAAGATCAAAATAATTAGCGAGAATATAAAAACACAAGGAAGATAATGAATAATAATAATATGAAAATTCGAAAAGAATCAGTACCTCTTTAGATCTCTCAGGCCAATTAAAGACCCAAGGTTGATATTCTGCAAGACTCGCGGGAAGTTCGCGAGAACCAGAAATATAAGGACCTTCGAGACACAACGGAAATATAAACCACTTATCATCGCTAGAATGGTGAGGTCCATGATTAGTTTTCGTGTGAAAATCAATATCTAGCATGAGAGCTTCATCGACAGCGAGTTTCTTCAGGCGAACACCCCAGCAGGTGCTATCCCTCTTCATAGGGAGTATCTTGTAATTTTTGAAAAAGTTTTCTACAGTATAATCTGCAGAGTTAATTGGAATATGTTTGTAAATAGGATTTTTAACATCTTCAGAATAGCGCGATCCTTTGCCAGCACCACGAGAAGCATATTCAAGTAGCAACCTAATGCAATCTCCACCTAGTTGTTATATTGCTCGCGAGAACCTCTCGTCAGATATTATTTGGTAGAATAATGGGAGTTCTGGGTCATAGAGAGGAAGGGGAAGACCAGCTTCAATTTGTCCTAGCGATACTATGATTTTTTCGTGAGAACATTGATCATCAGTAAATAATTTAAGAGAAAGTTCAGATCTAGAATCCTGATCTGGAATTAAAGACAAGTTAAAACCTTTGATTTTGAGTTTCTCGCGCATTTCATTAAATGCATTCAAGTTTTTAGTACCAGAAGCAACAATTTTTAAGTATGGGAATGAAAGAAAAGGTTGAAAAGAAGAAAGAAATTACAGCAGTAACAGAAGCGCAATTCGCGGAAGAACAGTAAAATTTGCAGAGAGGGAACAGAGAGAAAGAAGAAGAAAGTAAAAGACAAAAAGGAAAGGAATGAGAAGAGTATTTATAGAAGAAGAAATTTCTCGAAGAATATGAGGGCAATTAATGCAAAGAAAAGACGTGGGTGGTCAGATCGCAGCGGTTAGAGGAGATGTGTCAAAAATTTATTGGAAGAAAGAATTCGTGAAAACAGCTGGCAAAGGACATAGAAACGTGTCAGAACGGGGAAGTCTGAAAATATTAGCAGTTATGGCATTTTAAATTCTCATGATCTTCTCTTCTTCGCAGAAAAAACATGAGAAGAGGCAAGATGTAGGACCAGAATATCGCTACAACGTTATTCTTGCAATATTAACAACGTTTCTGCGAGCGTCACTGCCAATTCTTTAACAACATTTCACGAGCGACACAGAATACCCAAAGAGAAACTGACGATGGAATAAATAAAAGAAGAATATGTTGATCCTGCGATGGTCATCATTCTTGCGATAGAGAATATTGTGGCAGTCGCGATAAGATCGCATAATAGATCCGAAATAGGAGGAAAACTTCGCTGTCATCCATTATGTAAATCCCTATATAAATGGCTCAATAAATCCAGAAAAGGATGATGTATTTTTGAGAGTTGAAAGAGTCTTGAGGAGAGAGAAAATCCAAGAGAATATTTGTAGTCTTGATTTCTCCCAATTCTGTAAACATTTCTGAGATTTGAATAGTAAAGTGTCATTTAAATCTTTGAAGTTTAATTGATTTCCAATAGATTTCTATAAAATCTTAACAAGGGTGTAGTGTGGGAATTCCTGCAACTACAAGCACCATGGCCAAGCATTTGGCGCATTGTGATGTCATCTAATCCAAATTTAACCCCACTTTTAACCTACCGGATTTTTAACATATAAGAATATTCAGCCGTATTTTTTCTAAGAAAAATCCTCGGAGATTTAAGCCACCGTATATACTGTCAAACTGTTTTTATCTACGGACAAATCAACTTAAAAGGGAGTAAAAAACCCGTCCGCAACACAATGAAAGATAAAGCTCCATCTTCTTATTATATTTTTCTTTCTTTTTATGAATCAAAGTTTATCTTTCAAAGTTTCCCTTGCCTGCACTAGCAAGGCAGTAATAAGCTTCTTTATCACGGTGCAAAATGAAAAAGCTTCTTTAAAAACTTGTTTTGAACATTGATTCCACCGTGTACATAGTGTCAGAAACTACTTGGCTGCAATGGAGATGAAAAACAGAAACAG
Organism: Papaver bracteatum; assembly: GCA_023529315.1. Classification (NCBI taxonomy): domain Eukaryota; kingdom Viridiplantae; phylum Streptophyta; class Magnoliopsida; order Ranunculales; family Papaveraceae; genus Papaver; species Papaver bracteatum. The sequence goes on from JAJJWX010000603.1 coordinate 4,775,289, forward strand.
ATTGTGGTTGTACTCTAAAACTTTCAAGGCTCTGGATGATTTCTTTTAGACAAATATTTCTACCCTCCCAACGAATTGGCGATTGCAACAGGTACGTGAAATATTGCCTTCAGGATACAATGAAAGCCCTACAACCGGAAATTGGATTCAAGGTTTGCACCCCTTGACCCAATCAAGAACACATGTAAAACAGATTCTGATGATGCTTTGTTTAAGAAATAAAAACAGAAGAGATTTTCGATTGATATGAAAACGACTCTGGGAGATGCTACTTATAGAGGTTTTCACGTCTGTTGGAAACAGACAAGTTTGTCTTCACGAAACGTCAGGTCCCTTCATCAACAGACATTAATGGCGTCTGTTGGATTTAGAATTTTATGGAAACGTTTTCTGACTGTCCAAACAGTTATGTATCAAAAAAAAAAATTCTTCCAACACATAGTCCGTTAAATAAGCACTAGTGAATCATTAATGCTAATATGACAGAAATCTATAGTATATGAAAGAAAAATACTGAACTTTTATAATTTTGAAAGTTCTAAAACATTAACACTACACAATCCTTTTTCTTCTACAAGTTAGTCTTCTTATTATAAAATCACGAGCACATGAAGATGGGTATAGACGGATTCCCTAGAGTAAGCAAACGCGAAATACTGGTGGAAACATGATTGCAGTTGTTCCAAGTATGGAAAGGGAACATGAAAAGGAATATGAATGGCACTCTATTCGGACTTGCGAATGAATGGTAACTATTGTACACAGTATGATCAAACCATAACCATAAAAATGAAAGATAACATATAATCGACAATTATTGTTGATCCATACATCTTATTGCATCCTAAAAAGAGAACAACACTATAGGTTCTTGTTTAGATAAAAAACACTGTAAAGAGTACCAAGTCATGGAGAATTGATAATAAAATCTTAATCAAACAAAATCAAAAGCTTTAACAACCAAACTGTTTGCCTGATTTATGTCTGTGGATAATCTTATAGATTATTTTCTACTTTGACTTTCAACTAGGTTTGATATTACTTTTAGTCTTCAATTTTCACAAATAAAAATAAAGAAAGGTTTTCGTTCTGGATCGAAGTATATATTTTGATGCAATACTCAATTGATCGGTATTAATAGGTTTTAGGTTTCCTGCGAATTTAGAAAATATTCACCTATTGAAGCCAAAGTTTCCCGGGACCTTTCTTCAAAAGATACAGCTGAATATTTTTTAAGCTAAAAATACGGTAGGTTTTAACTGGGGTTAAACTTGGATTAAATGACATCACAATACTTGGCTGTGGAGCTGCTAGATCAGTGCGAGAGCGAAAAAATTTCCTCTTTATTTTAGGTTTTACCTATTCACCACCCACATTTTTCCTATCCACCACCCATCTTAATTACCACCCTTAATTATCCTATTTACCACCCATTGAAATCTTAAAATATCCTAATAACCACTCATTGACATTTTATTTATACCCACAATTTAAACCACCCAAACTAAGTATCTAAGTTCCCAAATCATTCGTCTTCTTCTACTCCATCCGCCGGAGCAGCAACTCCTCCACTCCATCTCAACAAATCCGCCACCACCTTCAATGATTTTTCTTTTTTCTTTCTATTTATTGATCTTGTTTAATATGGCACCAAAAAAACAAGGTAATTTTCAAGAAAAATCAAAGACAATAAAGAGGTACAAACTAAACCTAGAATTTTTGGATTTTTGCATGTGTGATTGTTGTGTTTATATTCAGTTTGATTGTTCTTATTGTGATCAAGAACTAGTAATCAACAGTGGGTCGACTTCTTTTACATTGATTTATTGGACTAACGACTACGTTAATTTTGGTAGCGGATCCGATTGTTAATCAACACTGTAGTTACTTAATTCGTCATATTTTGGTACAAGATGTTAACGAAGCTTTGGTACGAGATGTTATTGAAGCTAGAGATTGTAGTTAGATATATTATGTTAATATGAATTGGGCATGTACTATTTACATATCGGTTGTTATTAGTAAATAGATTTTTGCATGTACTTTGTGTTATTGGTGAAGCAGAGTGGCAACCATGTCATGAACTATTCAGGTTGGTGGGATTAATTTTGTTCTCTCTGTAATGTGTGCGCGACATTTGTTTCGAAACCCAGTTTTAGAGTTCAGGTATGTTGAGCCCGTGAGTGAAAAACTAATCACAATCTGCCATAAAAACACGGTTGTTGTCGTCCCAATTTAATGAATTGGTGGTAACTATTACGAATATATAGTCAAATTTAATTTGACTTTTGTAGGTGGTAATTAGGAAAAATTAGAATTCAAAACTGTTTTTACTTTAGAAATTGTGAGGTGGGTGGTAAATAGGAAAAGTATGGGTGGTGAATAGGTGAAACCTTATTTTATCTCCACAAATTTCTCTCTCTTCTTAACTTTAATAAATAAAAACTTAAAAATGAAATATCTCTTAAGATATAAGTCGAAAATTAATAAATTTTATATATTCGGAAAGGTCTCGACGATATCTACAAAACGAGGGGTATATTAATTATATGTCCGTACTTTTAACTTCCTACAAATATATCCTTATGCAACAATAAATATGTCCCTCCTTTTTTAATAACCTTATCCATTAAATATTAGATTACCTTAAAACCCTCACCCATATAATATTTTTTCTTTATTTCAAAATGGAACAAATTTCTTCCACTACCACTTCACCACCACCACCACCACCAAAATTCAACTACCATTCCACCACCACCGTTCAACAACCACCACCTACCAAACCGCCACCACCACTAATATTCCACCACCACTCCTTCACCACCACCATTACACCACTATTAGTCCTCCACCACCACTAGTCTGTTGCCGCCACCACCACAAGTTCGTCGCCGCCGCCGCCACCACTGGTTCAGATATTTTTGTATCAACAACAATAGTTGATCCAAATAAAAATAGAACCAACAATAGAAGTTTATCTAGTTTAGGGGATCAACAACGATAGCTGATCCAAGAAAAAATGATCAACAATAGAAGTTTATCCAATTGAGTGGATCAACTTTCATTGTTGATCCACTAAAATTGGATCAATAATGAAAGTTGATCCATGTAAAATAGAGTAAACTTGGCGTGAGTCGAACATGCATCATCTGACATGGAGTCAGTCATGCTACCATTTCACCACAAGTTCAACATTGGAAGAAATTTACATGATTTAAACTACAAAGCATGAGTTCAAAGGATCAACACCAGTAGTTGATCCCATATAGATGGATCAACAACCATAGTTGATCCAATATGACTGCCTGCTTAAACCCATATAACCACCATATTTCATTACATGATCATTACATGTAGCTTCATAAACACCAACAACTCCAAGACCAGCTTCAAAACCAATCTCGACAACTACAAACAACCAGAACCACCATTCTACTACTATTTCCATGACTAATTTCTCATTCGTACCTCTCCACCATTACCTCCACCAACAAATCACACATCTCCAGCAGAAGCACCACCACCAAAACAACCAGAACCAAAATCCAACACCAATTTCATCATTCCAACCAAAACCACCATAGTTGTTTCAATAAAAAAATGGGTCAACAACAGTAGTTGATCCAAAATATATGGATCAACAACCATAGTTGATCCAATATCACTGCCTGCTTCAACCCAGATAACCGCCATATTTTATTCAGCAACATGCTTCAATCTCTGTAACAACAACTCATACCAACACTGCCACCAACAGAATCACACATCTCCAGCACCACCACCATCACCACCACCAAAACAACCAGAACCAAAGTCCAACATCAATTTTATCATTCCAACCAAAACCAACAGGAGTTGATCCATATAGATGGATCAACAACCATAGTTGATCCCATAAAAACATATAAACAATAGAAATTGATCATCACATGTAGCTTCATAAACAACAGCAACTTCATCTCCTTCATTGTATTAACCACCAACATCATCTTCTGCTTGCTATATTTCAGCCACAACAAACACCACAACAACACATAGATTTACAATACCATTCAAAGCAATATTTGTCACTTACCTAACATATTGTGAATCTGCATCTGCACAACATACCCATTCTTCCACCATCTATTACAGCCTCAACTTAAAATTCACACTTCACTGATTAATTTCCTTGATATTGACAATACTGCTGCAAAAGTCTCTAAATGAAGTCAAGGAACACAATCCATAACCGAAGAAAGAGGAGTAATTGAGCATATAGATAGAAAGAGGAGTTGCAAAACCTAAACCTAAAAATAAATTCGAACCTTACCAGTTTCAGAATCAACAAATTTGGAGCTCTAATCACTGAGTTCAAATCTCTAACTCAAAATCCACTTGCAATTGAATCCAAAATCGAAATTACCAAAAATTTAAAACCAAAAACTCAAATCGATCTCTGAATTTGTATGAAATCAAAAGCAAATCGATCTTTGAATCTGTATGAAATCAGTTGAAATCAAAAAAGCAAATCATGACAGATCAGTTGATACTAGTGGTCGTGCTAGTTGTGGTAGCGATCAAATCCTATTTTCTGCTTCAAATGACTGCAGCTTTCTCATCTTTAATCTCAGTTCATAAATAGCTTTATCTTATCGATCTCTTCACAGTTCATCACACAAAAAAACCAAATAAACCAGATCTCTCGATCGCCATGAATCTGATGGTGGTGGTGATGGGAATGATGAAGATGGTGGTGGTGAGAGAGACAGAGGCGATGGAGACGGAGAAGAGATGAGAAGGAGAAGTAAGTTTCGATCTGTAAAGATGGAGATGTAGATGGTGATTAAGGAGGTGGTTGTGGTTATGGTGATGGTACTGGTGGTGTTGGTGTGCTGACGATGGAAATGGTAATGATGTCGATTTTTTTTTGATGGTTCTGTTCTTCTTAGAATTGAAGAAGAAGATGATGTATAAACACATCCGGGTTAAAAATGGAAATCATCAAAATAAAAATTTTAAATAAAATTTCAATTATGCCATCATGGACATTTGTAAGTCTGTCAAGGATATTTGTGAAGACCCATCAAAAGGAGGGACAAAAGTTCAATTACTACCAAAACGAGTACCCATTATGCTATGTATTGGAATTTTAATTTTTTCGGTGTAATAGTAGTTCATTTCCGAGAATGAACACTTTTTTGAACATGATAGTTCATTCTATTTCTAGCAGTTCATTTCGTAAAATGAAATCGTATATACAAGCAATTTATTTTGTACAATAAACTCATAATAGTAGTAGTTCATTTCGTAAAATGAACTCGTATATACTAGCAATTTTTTTATAGAATAAACTCATAATAGTAGTTCAATTTGAAGAATGAAGTCATAATGATAGTTCATTATTATAGTTCATATTGTAAAATGAAATCGTGATAGATGTTCTTATTTTCGAATGAACTCATAATGGTTGTTCATATTGTAGGATTGATAATTCATGTTGTAAAATGAACTTGTAATGATAATTAAGAATGATAGGTCATATTGTAGAATGAACTCGTAATAGTTATTTATTATGGTAGTTCATATTATAAAATGAACTCATAAATGGTAGCTCATATTGTAGAATGAACCCGTGATAGGTGTTCATTTAGTAGAATGAACTCGTAATAATATTTGATTACACCAGTTCATTTCGTAGAATGAAGTCGTATAATAGTTCATTTTATAAAATGAATTCGTATGTTATTTAATCCTAAGAGTTTACTTTTTATAATGTAATAACTAGCATAATAGTTTATTACAGTAGTTCATTTTATAGAATGAACTTGTATAATAGTTCATTTTATAGCTAAAAAATAAGGTAAAAATTAAAAGCTCCGAAATATACCGGCAATGGTACTTGTTGGAAATATATCGTCGAGGGCTTTCCAAAGGTATAAAATTTATCATTTTTGGACATATGGATATTTAAGTTTTAAATATTTATTTTTCTATTTTTATTAAGAGAGAAAAAAAGTGAAAAAGTGTATTTCTGCCACTATTAAAGGATTGTGACATCATTGATGACATCATCCCGCGTGGGTATTGTCCACCCTAGGACCAAACAATAATTTTTAGGACCAAACAACATTATATATTTTTAGAAGATATAAATTTTTAAATAATTATTAAACAAAAGTTAGGACTTAACCAAGTCAATTCGGGTCAACGTCCAGTCCAGGTACCAAGCCCTAACGTTGGACAAATGTTAGACCAAACCCTAGTGTTGGTCAAAACCTAAGTACTAAACTCCAATTATCCCTTTTGCATTTCAACGTTTGTATTATTTTTCAATATCATCCTTTTCATTGAGTCAAAAATACTTTTGTAAAATTTTCTTCAACAAATCATTCATACATCTCTTATATTTTACGATCTAGAAATTTTACCTTTTCTACTTACTATTTTATGCTTCTGTTTTTTTATTGCGCTTTTCTACATTTTCTCCATTTGCAAGATGCTCGCCATCTATTGGTTTCAGTACATGTTGACTTCGCAACATTCCTTCTTCTCACCGTTCTACTGTATTCACCATCAACCTTTCACTTCTTTGCTTTTGTTTGATGTTATGTTTCCAGTTTATGTTCTTCGCAGCTCTTTCCTCGTAAGATTCCATATCAATTTCATAGAACTTTTTTCCTTCAATCCAATCTCCCTTTATAACTCCAACACCGCTGAGATGAGGAAACTTAATACACTGGTGGAAAGTTGACGCTATACCTAGAATCCCATGCAGCCAAGGTCGGCCAATCAAGGCATTGTAAGGAGATTCAACATCAACAACACAAAATAGAATTTTAGAAGATATTCCCTTCAATGGAATTCGCATTGTAATTTCCCCTTTGGGCTTGTTGGCAGTACCATTGAAACCATAGATATTATAAGTCGACGGTATTAGATCCTCGTCTCTTCCTCCCATGGTTTTGTAAGTATGATAGAACAGGATATTTACAGAACTCCCCGTATCAATTAAAACTCTATTAATTGCCCATGAGTCTTCGGCCTCATCATCCTCATCTTCCTCTCCATCTTCTCTTTGTTTTAGATTTATCTCTAGTTTTACCACTAATGGATTGTCATGCATCTCGCCAGGCTCTGGTACTTCTTGTGCAGTGAAAGAAATTGTTTGCTTTTGCCATTCTTCTAATGGCTAAGCTTTTGCAATATTCATTATTTCTCTCCCATCAGTATATCTCGCGAAAACTCTGCTTAGAACATTGTCGTGGAAATCTTCTATAGTTTTGTATGAATATATGATGGAGTTACATAATAGATTTTTCACTTTTGCTCCAACTTCTATCACAAATGTTTCTCATCCCTTTGTTGTATTCACTCTGCGAATTTCTGGCGCTGGTGGTAATTGCTGAAACTGTGGATGCCCTTTTAGAAAATGGTTTAATTTTCCCTGGCCTATCATCCTTAGGATGATTCTCTTTATATTCCTGCATTCATTTGTTGAGTGACCATGAAAATGATGATAAAAACAAAATTCTTGACTTCGATTATTTGGGCGTGGCTCTTTTCCCATATTCCAGGGTACGGGTATGTCCTCCATCAAAATTATAGCCTCCCAAATTTTTTCTATGATAGTATTTAGAGGTGGCATCTTAATTTCTTCCCATATTGTCTTCTGACTTCCTTGCCCTCTATAATAATTTTGTCTCTGACCACCATAAGTCTCTTGCGGCTGATCAAGCCTCTGAATCTTATTATTTCCACTTCTACTGAAAAAATTTCTTTCCCTTTCGAATTCTTCTTGATCTCTGCTTCCCATAGCTACTAATTTTTGTTGACCACCATCCATACTCTTTTCTTGCTTCACCTGCGAAGTGCTCGCTATTGTATTTATTAACCTGGGAAGTAGACTTGTGTTTGCTGCAATTGAGTTGGTATTCGCAACAGGGTATGATTCCATCTCATTTTGTTTCTCCTCCAAAGCAATGTATTCTTCTTGCAATTCTCACAGTTCTGTCATTGTGATGGTGTTCTTGATTCTGAAGATTTGGACATATAACAAATTGGTTGCGAACATTGCATTAATGAATGACAAAATGAGATATCTCTCATCCACGTGGCCTGCCATTTCGCTGCACATTGTTTTCCATCTTATGGTTAGATGTTTTAAGCTTTCACCAACCCTTTGTTTTAATCCAAATACATATTCAATGCCAGGTCGCGAAGAAATGTTACTTATATATGCTCCCAAAAATGTAGTCTGCAAATGATTGAAAGAAGTTATAGTGTTCTTAGGTAAACCTTCGAACCATTTTAGCGCCTCGCCTGTTAAGCTGGATGCAAAATATTTGCACAATACAGCATCATGGTTTTCCCACTGTAGCATACACCTAACATAAGCTTCAACATGTTGAATAACACAAGTAGTTCCATCAAAGATACTGGTTAACGTTGGAAAATTGCATTTTTGGGGTATCCCTCCTAATTGTACTTCTTGGGTGAATGGAGTTTTCGCAGCTTCTTCAATGGCTTCATCAAGTTGCCTTCTGCCTCTCTCTCTTCTGTTATTTAACATTCCCCTAATTTCTGCTACCTCTCTCAAGATCTGTTCATTCCCAGCTGAATTTTGCTCAATTGGTCTTTTCAATGCAGCTTCCCTTCTTATGCGTTCATGTATTTCTTGCCTTGCGAGATTTTGTGCTTCCTCTTCAGAATCTTCATTCTGCCTTCTCCCGCGATTTTCTTCTTCACCTCCTTCCTGAATTCACAAATGATTATGCCTTCCATTTTCTATTCTGCGATTTTCTTCATTTCTCACCATTTTTCTCCGCTGCCTTTATATTCTCCTTTGTATTCTATCATATTCTTCATTGATATTACCATTATTGCGATTTCTTGTGCGTCTTCTTTCTCGATTGTTATGATTATTTTGACGTATTGCTTCTTGAAGCTCTTTCTCTTCCACTTCTGCTCTCAATCTTTTTCTTTCGCAGGCTAGACGTGCTTGTTCAACATAATGTCTCTCAATTTCATCCTCCATTATTCTTCGGTTTCTTTGAATTTCTCGCTCATGTAATATTCTCCTACCTTCTTCTCGATTATCTTCACCATCTTGGTTATTTCCACCCTCTTGATTTCTATTATCACGTCTATCATCCAGAGTTTAACCACATGGAATGTTGCGATTATTAATCATCTCTTCTTCTCCATAATGTTGCTCTTCATTTGGATTTTTCATTTCCTCTCGAATATTTTCACCAGTATTTCTCACAGGGGAATTTCGCCTTGCTTCTTCTCTAAATGATCTTGAACTTGATCTTGCAGTACTTCTTGATCTCCTATTTTGTAATCTCAAATTCTCCATTCTTAATTTGTGATTTTGTCTTGTTAAATTCGTGCGTTCTTCCGCCTCTAATCTCCTTTCCTCTTGTAGTCTTTGTCTTAAAGCCTCTACTACTTCATTTTCGTCATCTCCATGAATTAATCCTCCAACCGCTTCTTGATCTCTTCCCTCTCGCCTTCCATTTATTAACTGTCGATTTTATGCTTATTCTATTGAATCTGATCTCCAAGTATGCACGCTCACTCTGTCATAATCCACAGTTCTATCTTGTATCAGTGTTTGCTGATTTGGTTGTTGAACTTGATTTTCTCCATTATTCCTTGTTCTGTTGCTCATTGTTCTTAATCTTGAAGATTCTCCTATTTCATTCATCTATTCTCCAGCAAGTCTTCTACTCCTAATTACTGTTGTTGGTTGTTATGATGTATTTCTTCTTCTAGCCATTCCTTCAATTTTGATGTATTACTGTAAATCACGTAAAAATCTTCTCCAATTTCTTCAAATTCTTACAAATCACAATTTCAATCTTTACTTAGAAACATCCTTGTTTCTAGCGCCATTATGTAGTTGCAGGAATTCCTACACTATACCCCTCGCAAGAATTCATAATAATCAACACATATTTGAAGATTAAGAACAACACTTTTATTGATTAATTCTCAAAAATATTACAAGAAATGGAAGAAATCAAGGATACAACCGCTCTCTTAAACTTTTCTCTCCTCAAAACTTTCTCAACACTCTCAAATTTATCTCTCCCTTTTCTGGGTCTACTAGTTCTCTTTATATAGGGAAGTTACATAGTGGATGACAGCTATGCTGTCCTTTAATTTCGGATCTGACTCGTGGTAGTCTCGCAGAAGTTATAATGTTAATTCTGGAAGATGATATAATCTTCGCATGATTGTCATGCTCTTTTTATGTTTCAGTTACCGTCATCTGCTACGTCATTCTTTGAGTCACTCTGCGACACTCGTAGCGTGTTGTTGAAGAGCTCGCAGAAATATTGTTTATAAATTTCGTAAGAGTATTATTGTGGCGATATTCTGATCCTACACACATTGTCATACAGTGGAAAGGTCTAGGCATACAAATATCCTTATAATTAAAACCTATATGCATTGGGCAGTGATCAGAAGAGTCCATAGGGAGGTTGTTGACATAAAGTTTATGACAAAGATCTTTAGTTGTTTGGTTAATGAGACATCTATCTAATATTTCAATAATTAAATCAGGACCTTGTTGCATGTTGGACCAAATAAACCTAGGTCCAGAGAAACCAGGATCATGCAAATTGAAAACGGAACAAAAATTTCTAAGATTTTCAAAGTCAGGATCATCTACTTCTAGGCCACCATTTTTATCTTCAGTTCCTAAAAAAGCATTAAAATCTCCTATAAAGAAGACAGGTTCATCTAAAGGGACATTAGTTTGTTGACAATGTTGTTCCCAAAAAGCTTGTCTTAAGCTACTGTTGGGTTCACCATACATGAAATGAATATAACAGGTCTTAGAATGGATGATGTCAGTGGAATTAACATAGATGCCCCTCATACTAGATGAAGCAATGTTGAGATGAACTTCCTTCTTCAAAGCAAGAGCAAGACCACCAGTTCTACCAACATAAGGGATGTTAAAAGTAAAATGAAACCCCATGTTTCTTAATTTTCTAGCTGCCATATCTTTATTCATTTTAGTTTTAGAGAGGAAAATGATATCAGGGTTGGCATTCCTACAAAGTAAGTTAATCTCCTTATTAGCTGATTTTTTCCTAAAACCTCGAATGTTCTAAGCAATGAGATTGATATTATTTACAGTTGAATGATTTATGGTATTGTGTGCAGTATCAATTAAAGGGGTTGGGTGAGGATGATTTACCTGAGTGGTAGAGTCAGATCCACCGCCAAGAGAGGCACTGGTACAGTCACCACTTTGAGAAGCATTTTGGGAATAATCGAGACCAGAACTAGCAGCATTGAGATGAGAATTATTGCGGACACCATTGTTGCTTGGGGTATTTTCAGCAGGTACATTATATCTCCCAAAAGAGTTAAACATAGGTTGGGTATTGAGAGAACATGTAGAGAGGTCAATGGCTGATAAATCCCCCAATTCGGTAATTGGAGGACACAGTTGAGCATAGTCAAGTTCAGTAGATATTTGATCTTTAGGGATAACCACTATACTAGCCAATCTAGAATTAGCTCTGGTACGTTTTCTTAAATCATCCCTAGGGTTAATTTTCCTTTTGAAATTTGCTAGAGCATCTTGTTCAGCTGAGTTAACTTCTCCTGTAGTGATGATTGGACTGGTATTTGGGATAACAGTAGTTTTGAATCTTCTTGATGAGTTTGTAAAACGAATCGGACCACTAGGGGTTGACTCGGAACCAGAAATGGAATCAGACACATTAACATTTTGAGTAGTAACTTGCTTGAGAACAATTGGTATACCATTCTCCAACTGAGTCAAATGTTGTTGAACAGGACCAACATCGGAGATCTTGAGGGCAGTGGATCTGTTTATAAAAGGTCCCATTTGAAAAATATTTGATAAACTCTTCTGAATAATATTTTCCAGTTTTTGATCAATAGCTTCAGTTTTTCCTTTGTTGCACACTTCAATAGCAGGTGATTCAATTTGTGTTTCTGGTATTATCTCAGATTGTTGTATCATAGTATCAATGATAGAAGTAGAGGAAGAGTCTGCTTGCCTGATTGTAGAAGGCATCATTAGCTTTGAGACAGCTGAGAGAGTATACTTACTGCCAGGAGCCTCAAATTCTTTGATATTTTTCTACTTCAACTTCCAAGCAGGGCAGTTTTGATCTTTATGATCAAGGATACGAAGGGAGGTACAAATATACCTTGGGACTATGATATGTCTACATTCAATCGGGAAAGGTTCATTTCTACCACTTGTGAAAAGAGGAATGCATGTTGGTAAGGCTTTTTGCACTGGGATTCTAATGCATACTTTGACATTCTTCTTAAGAGGATGTTTACCCAGAAGGATTTTGAGCTTCAATTAGTCCCCCATACTGAGAGTGAGTTTATGTAGATCCTCAAATTTTGTGCATTCATTTGGGATGTTGCATAAAATGAACCACATGATTTCTTCGTCAAACATAAGTTGATGATTTAAGGACCATCCTTCAGCCAGAACCACTTTTAACACCACTAGATAACCACAGACAAACCAAGGTTTTTTGAGAATTGATTCTGTTAAAATCCTCTTCAGATAAGTAGCGGATAAGAACTTTATTTCTATGACCATTAAAGGTGGTAATGGTAGGATGTTGAGCTAAATGCCAGTTATTGCAGACATGGAACCTGATTGAGGAGGTTAGGATCAAAGTTTCATAGCAAACGTATCCCACCATACACCATTTCCAATTACTATCAGCTTCAGCTAGAACTACATTTTTGTCGATGAAAACTGGTTTGGCAAGTGTATATGGTAGAGTTAATTTTTCAGCCATTTGAGCAGAAAGTGTTTGAATCTCTAGGTTTAAAATTGTATTATTCTCAGAAGAGTTTGGGGTTTCCATAATATAAGAGAATTGGTTATATATATATATATATATATATATATGAATATGGATTGATGAAGATCAGTATTCCAGGTAACTAATATAAAATACAGTTATAGAGAAAAGAATCTCCTGTTGGTATTGTGTTGATATTGATTACAGACAATATGAATGAATGAGAGATAGGGGGTTTGTTTTTTTATGGATATGAACCTTAAAATAGGAATGAGAGAATTGTTGACTATGAACTGGAAATATTTCAGGGAAAATTTGATGTAATGTAGTTGTTGTTGTACTACAACACTTGCTTTGTGGGATAGAGTTAACATATGGAATGTCTCTTTCATATTTTTGATTTGTGGGCACTATCAAATTTGAGATATTCACATGAGTATTATGGAAAGAAATCCATGTATGGACAAACCCAATAATACATTGTTGGGTTTTCTGAGGTAGGTTATGTTGGTAATGTATGATGTAGTTTGAGGTTGTTGGATATTTATTGGTTTTATCTTTTCTCTGGTAGACTTTATAGTAGTAGTACAAACTTCCAAACGTGGTAATGGTAGTAGAAATAAAAGAATTGAGGGAAAAAGTTTGGTGTTGATGATGGTTTAGCGGATAGTGTTGTGGTTCAATTGGTAACATAGGTTTGGTTTTGTTGCTAGTAACCCAACTGGCCGACATTCCCTAAGCCGCAATGGTGCCTCTCAGCTGGTGTTGCATTCTTCTAGTCTACATAAAACACAATATTTTAATTAGACCCCAAAACATTTTGAAAAGGTTAGATGGCTTACCAATACACCACTTGAAGGAAGTTACGTGGAACCTTATGGGTAATGAAGAGGTTAGGTGTTGAAAATAGGGGTTAATAGGGTAATTATGAATAGGAAGTTGGATGGGATACGCATGTCTTTGAAGGGGCGTGAGAAACTAGGAGACGAGACTGATAACCAAAAGCCATACATGGAAGTTAATGAAGGCTTTTTTTCTTTTAAAATGATGGTTTTGTGTGGGATTAGCATTACCATTAAGAAGAGTGATAAATTAGATAAATTAGTTCTAAAAATGTAAAACTCCAACAACCCCATTCTGATTTTTGTTGCTCCTTCTGATCAATACCAATTAGCCAAAACTCATGCTTTCTCGCTTTCAATGGATGAATTACAGCGATTGAGAGATGAAGTTCAGGGTGAGATAAACAGACGAGTAAATGAGGAAAATCAGAGGCGGAGAGAAGTTGAGCAGAAGAGAAAGCGAGAAGAGGAGGAAACAGAATCACTATTTTCTGCATGGGTACCCAAGTATTATGAGAGGACTGATCGTAAGGAGGCCGAGATAGAGAAGCACCCCAAGTATGGCAGTTCAATAGAAAGTGATTCCAATGATGGTTCTGATGCAACATATGAGTATCCGTTGGAGGAGATAAACACAAGCGACGAAGGTTCTGATGTTGTTGAGGAGAGGAGGAAGATGCAAAAGTATCTTGATTGGAAGCTGCGAACGCAATTTGATTTTGAGAGAGCCAATCCCAAGATATTTGGCAGAACCATGCAGGAAGGGGAAACCAGAGATGAAGAGCAAACCCTTGTGAGGGTTGATCCCAGACCCGCTCCTGGAGAAGCCACCAGCGAATCTGATGAAGATTTTCCTGAGGTTTCCGGAGATGGAAGTGAAGAAGAAGATAGCGATGATAAAGAGACTTCAACCAGTGATGGTGATACTTCCCCTGCATCGACAAGCAGCACTCTCAGTGAACACGATGATGAAGATGAAGATTGGAGTTACGATAAGGAGGACTTTTAAAGTTCTCTTTTGGGGTATGGAGAGCAGCCAAATTGTCAGACTTAGAAAAAAGTTTGATAATGATCAAAAAGTTTTTTCCAAAATGGCTTACTCTATGCTTACTCATGATCTTCTGAATTCTGTTGTTGCTGATGGTAAAATGGTTCTTGCTTTTTCTCTCTTTTCGTCCGGTCTTGGTAAGTGAAGTTTGTGTTGCTTTTTGTTGATAACATGTAGTGTTGTTGTTATTTGTGAAGTTGAAGATGGATAATTTTTGTTTGTGAAACTCAGTATTGTCTTTATGATGGAGTTTTTTTGTTGTAAGTTTGATGATGGGTATCAATGTTTTGGTCTGTAAGAAGTGTAGGCGGGGTGGCGATATGTTTGAAGCTCTTTTTGGTACTTTGAGTGCTAGTATTGATAATATTAGTTCTATGAATATATTTAGTAGCGAATCTTGTAACGGATAACCATAAATAGGTAAGAAAGACAATAAAAAATCTTAGTAAATTACTGATGATTGAGTAAGAATTCCAAAAGTTGCTATGAAAATTATGAAGTTGCATCAGAGAATTTTACCGAGAAAGATAAAGACCGTTTTTTGTAAGGTCTTGAGATTCTAGGGAAAGATGCCACCACAATTTCATATTCCCTTGAGTCGGTGACTACTCCTGATGGTGTGCACTGTAGATTTCCAACTTTGAGTTGTACCTTAATATTTAATTGTTTTTTCGGAAGTCCACATCCCCGAGGAAAGGACAATCTCCTCTGTAGTATGTCTTAGATTAATTTGTAAATCATCCGATAAAAATTTCTTTCAAGGCTACATTTCATAGAAAGCAGCTGAAGCTCCTTAGTTGATTAGTGGGTTCTCAGGGCAATGTCGTACTGATATAACATCATAGACTTTATGCATCTGTTGATCACTCCATAAAAATGAGGCAATATACAAAAACAAACGGATTGAAATATCTAAACATAATTTGTGTGAATAGGCAATACACCAAAAGAATAGGTTTTCCCTATTTGTGGTCGTCATGTACTAAACGACTAGGACAGTCTAGCCGGCAAAGTAATGTATACTACAGTAAAGCATTAGCTTAAAACGACGAAGAAGGATTGTAACATTACAACAAACTTAATGATTAACTTAAAATAACAAATAAGGTGAGGAGATTTCTAACGATTTTTTTTATGAAAAAAGAAAATTAGTGAAGAAGAAGATAAATAAGAGTGGTAATAGTCAAATTTAAATTGACTTTTGACTTTTATAGGTGGTTAATAGGAAAAAGTAGAATTGAAAGTAGAATTATTTTAGAAATTGTGAGGGAGGTGGCAAATAGGAAGTGTGAGGGTGACAAATAGGTGAAACCCAATAAAAAACCTAGTTAGCAATTCGTGAGTCAGCATGAGTACGAAACGGCAAACATACCGGTATTATTCGGATTTGTGAAAATCATATTCGGTCAAAGACGCAGTCTACAATTTGTGGTTCGGGAATAGTTCAGATAGCATATGTACGTGTATAATTTGTTTTTTAAGATAAATGGGAAAAAGTTTGTGGTCTGGTATCTTCAAGAGCAGTGCTGATGTTCAATCCAATTTTGTAATTCAAGTAAATTGTGGGGATAGATGTTTTTTTTGGAAAGATAATTGGGTTAATGGACAGTCTCTGAAATCATTATTTCCTGCTCTTTATAAGATTTCTAGGAAAAAAGATGCAACAATTCAAGACTTGCTAGTTCTTGCAAGTTCAAATAGTTGGAATTTGGCTTTTTGCAGGAATTTGAAAGAGTCTGAGGTGGAGGATGTGGCTACTCTACTAAATTTGTTGCCAACAATCAACATAAATGGGGGTCAAGATCAAAGAGTTTGGCTGGCAGGTAATAATGGCTTTTCTGTGGCTAACTGCTACAAAGCTCTAGAGGAGGAGGGTCTTATTATGTTTCCTTACAAGTCTGTGTGGAATCCAAAAATCCCACAGAAGGTAATCTTCTTCGTATGGACTTTATGTTATAATGCTGCTCCTACTTTGGATTCTTACAGGAATTCTTATGTAGTCAATGGTTGTTTCCTTTGCAAAAAAGTAGCTGAGACAAACCAACACATTTTTCTTCATTGTGATACTACTAGAGCAGTGTGGCACTACTTCCTCAAATTCTACAACCTGAATTGGGTTTTTCAAGATTGTGTGAGGAACACTATTTTGGAGTGGAGAAAGAAAAAGGGTAATCCTACAAGTATAAGGAAAAGGATTTGGGATATGTATCCTTTTGCAATTTGGTGGGCAATCTGGATTGAAAGGAATGACAGGTGTTTCAATGGAAAGCACGGGCTTTTGGATTCAATCATTGATAGTGTCAAGGTGTTCTTATTCAATTGGTGTGTAGGAACTGATATTTTTCAGGGTCTCTCACTCACTTCTGTTTTGCTAAACTGGGAAGCAATTGTGTCTTAATTAGGGGTGGTTTTTTTCTGCTTTTTTCTGTCTAGCTCAACTACATGAGTCTCAGTTTGTATTTCTTTCCTCTCTTGCCACTCTCTTGGTGGTAGGATGATTTTCTATGAATTTTACCCTTTTGAAGTAAAAAAAAAAAAAAAATGAGTTCGGCACATAAAATACGGTGCATGTAAATATAAGAAAACACATTTTAATACAAGCTTAGGCGGATGGAAACATGATTTTGCGTTATTATTGAAGTATATATTTTATAGTTTCATTAACAAACACCAACAAATGCGTGGAACACTGATTTGGTATGATGTCTAATAATAAGCTCGAAGTATATGCTTCGAATCTCCTAGAAGCAGTTTCTATGAAATCCTTAATAAACAAGGGAAAGGAACGAAAAGTTCCTGCTTAATATGGAAAGTTCAAAAAATGCACGAATGGGGTTGGGAAATTTATTCGGATGGAAGTATGATTCGGTCCTGACCGGTACCGAAAAATTCGGGTACTATTCGCGAATGGTACGACGATTGCTAACTAGGATCAGAACCTAAATGGAATATCTCGATTACACCAATATTTTATTTGGTTGGAATAATTGGAACCCTAATGTAGTTACCTAAAATCTGAGAGAGGTTAGAAGTGGGATTCTAGGGTTTCTGAAAGTGAGTTACAGGAGGTTGAGCACGAACAGTCTTCTCCTAAACTACGCACAGTGGTCGTTCAAAAGCTGCTTCAGTCACAGGGAAGAAGGATTAGGGCTTGTCTTAGGGAGGGAAGAAGATGAAGAGAGAGAGAGAGAGAGAGAGAGAGAGAGAGAGAGAGAGAGAGAGAGAGAGAGATAAGAGAACAAGTTATTGCTCTGAGAGGTTATGAGAAAGTTGATCGTAGCTTGGAAAATAGATGACTTATTTATAGCTGAATTCTCTAATCTCAAGTTGGTGAAGATAAGGATTGCTTTACGTGCTGTGCGGAACAATTCTCTCGTCTCTTCAGGGATATGGATAAACTAGATTGAGTTTATCTCATTATTTCACCACCTTTACTCTCTTCTGCAGTGAGAAATAAGCCGGGTATTTCTCACACGCGTCGTAGACCGCCATACCAAAACCCCAATTGTTATCCCCCCATTTGTGTGAAGCTGAGTCAGCCTTTGTGATGATGTGTGTTAAGAGAGAAATATTCTCTTTAGCCGAGTTGGCCAAGATAGAGATACATTCTATGATTTGTGAGAATGACTAGGATGAGTCACGTGAAAAGATATGGAATTCCTAAGAAATCGTGTGCAGAGTGTGAGAGGAGCTGAGGCTGATCTCCCTATCTCCATGGCCGGTCACATATGTCATATGAAGACCATATTATATTTATGGGTCCCTTTGTTGAGCATGCGGAGCTCAAGAGAGCTTATCCACGTTTTTGGATAGACATGTACAGTTCAGGCTCAATTTACTAGTCGTGAGTGTGTTTGAGAGGCTGAGAAATATGCCTGAGCCCTAGGTAAGGCATCTCCCGAGATTTTGAGGAGAGATTTGAATCTCTTTGAGATTTTGCGAAGAGATTTGAATCTCTCCGAGATTTTGCGAAGAGATTTGAATCCCTCCGATATTTTACAGAGAGATTTGCGGACGGATCAAAATCTCTCCGTGATTTTGCAGAGAGATTTGAATCTCTCCGAGATTTTGCAGACGAATCAAAATCTCTCGGTGATTTTGCAGAGAGATTTGAATCTCTCCGAGATTTTGCAGACGGTTCAAAATCTCTCCGTGATTTTGCAGAGAGATTGAATCTCTCTGAGATTTTGTAGACGGGTCAAAATCTCTCTGAGATTTTGCAGTCAGATCTCTCTGTGATTTTGCAGAAAGATTTGAATATCTCCGAGATTTTATAGACGGATCAAAATCTCTCCAAAGATTTTCTTAACAGATCTGAATCTCTTTATGGTCAGCTGGGACTCGTCCTGGAGAGAGAAAAGGCTTTGTACGCCCAATTAATGCCTCTGCGAGACTTTGGCTCACTTGTCTTTGATCAACGTATCTTGAAAAGATGTGCTAGGAATCAACTGTATATCCATATGATGGGCCAACAAGACCAGTGTATCCAGAAAGGATGTTCTAGGAGTCTGTCGTTAGGTCCCGGAGGAAGAATGACCAGCGTATATCGCGGGGATGTCCTAGGACTAGGAGTTATTCGGAAACCTCAGTAAGTCGAGTCATAGCCAAGCGTAGACATAACCAGTGTATCTTGCGATGATGTACTAGGAATCAGTCCTTGATCTCAAATAGGGTGAGTCGTGCTTACAGGAGATATGCAAATCTCCGCTCTGGGTCATAAGTCTACCAGGACATATTTACGCGTCTACAGAGCTTACATGACCAGTAATATCTAATTGAGGATATATAATAGGAATCATGGCATCACAATCAGCTGCGCATAGCAAAGACATGCTGGAATTGTGGCCGTTCTGGTTCATAAGTCTGTAAGGGATGTTTTACGCTCAACAGAACCTACCCGACCAGCAGTATCTCGTTGAGGATGTGCGTTAGGAATCACGACATCACGACCGGAAGTGTCTCGTGGGGACGTATATTAGAAATCGTGGATAAGGATGCCTTGAGGGCTAAGGGCTTAATCTCTTTCGTGAGAGTTGAATTCTGCCTATAGGGTTGAAATAACACTTTTGCCCCTTATCCAAATTTCACCATCTACACCTAAGAATTGAGTTCAATCCAAAAGATTAGAATTTGGTGGAAGTAATTCAATTAGGCAATGAAAATTTATTATTTTCGAGGGAATTGGATTCCCAGGAATCAAAAATATTAATTTTATAGAGTTGATTTGTCGTGTTTGGTTTAAGGAATTAGGCTCATTCCCCCAGAATTGAATTACCTAGAATTCAATTCCTTGAACTAGACATGTTATAAGGAATGATTAGTTCTTATTGTTGGTGGGATAATAATAAGAGCAACTCCCGTGAGGTGGGAAAATAAGTTTTCCCATCCCGTAGGCCATAGTGGAGTAGGAAAATGGTTAAAATGGATGGAAAAAGGCTCAAATCTAAATTTGTCCATCCTGTCTCAAGTTGGGTCGATCAGACGATCGAATAAACGATCGTCCTTTCCCAACACACAGTGGAGTAGGCAAATGGTCAAAATAGATAGATAAAGGCTCAAATCTAAAGTTTTCCTTTACGTCTCAACTTGGGTCGATCAGACGACCGAATAAATGATCAGCCAAGGGAAGACATGTCGTCGTCTCTAATACCACCTATAATGACTCGACCCTTCATCGATATTGTCCCCACTTAGATACTTCTGTCATCCAACAATATGGGGTAGTTGATAAATAGGGATAATATTGGTGGAGGGTCGGGTCATAAATAAATAGAATCAGAACCTACGACGTGTCACCTGCCAAGGATGGGAAAGTATGTTGGACAAGGTTGGGCCAGTTGCTTGTCTAATGAAGGGTAGTGAACATAGAACATATGGGCTTGTATATATTTTGAAATCGAGGAAAAATACAATTTAAGGTGGTTGTATTATAATACTCCAATTCGGTAGGTTGGGTTCGCCAAAAGAAATATGGGTAATGGTTTGTCGTTTCCTAACACTGAAGCCTTTTCAGCATAGTTGGTTCCAGAGTTGGTAAAAATCTATGCAATTAAGCGTGAAAATGAGAGAGTACCAAGTACACTACTAACTTTATCGTTTGATAGGAGTATGAATCCGTGCAGTACATTTAACAATCAAAAGATGCAGAAAAGTAAAAAACACACAATAATTTTGTTAACGGGGAAAAACACACCTGCAGAAAAAAAAACATGGGACCACGTCCAGCTTTGAGAAACATTCTGTATTAAACCGCTATAGACACTAACCTAACATCAGACTTCGGATTGGAATGTAGTTAAGACCGAATTAACCTCCAAGCAATTCAGTTGCAGCCGCGTTCCTTATGTATCTTGAACATCGCAAGGTTTTAATGCACTCGATTCCATTAGCAGGCGTTCTTTACAGCCTACAAGTTATTTAAACCTCGGTGAAGAGTCTTCACACCAATCTGCATCTAACATATAAGCCTATATAATGTCCCTTTTGTTTTTTAATCTAGGATTAATAATCTATTTGCAGTAGACAAAGTCCATCAAACCTCACGAATTCGGGACACTTACACTAAGTTAGACAAGCCTATTTGATTTCCTTTTTATTTTTTAATTTAGGCTTCATAATCTATTTGCAGTAGACAAAGTCTAGCAAACCTCACGAATCCGGAACACTTACACTCAGTTAGCTGAGAATCCTGGATTACTAACCACCTCTCAAGAACAATCCAAGCAAATCAAAAGACGATTTTAAATATCTGTCTTGAGAAATCACAAATTCTGAGATGAAGAGAAATTTGTTATTTATATCTATATCGTTCCTGATCTAAGATTACTAAAACCTCCAAGATCAATAAGAACAAGATTCAAATACATGAACTATCAGTTAAAAGATAGTCTCACCAAGATTCACTATTTCATAAGTAAAGTCTTCAAAGTTGTAGTAGCTTAGCAACTAGGACATAAAGTGTCAGGGGTTAAGAAATATAGTTGCAAGAGTCTCTCTATTGATAGAATTCTAAGGCTTTAGGTAGCTTGAGATCCAAACAAACACTTTCACAGTTTAGATGCAATTATTATTAGGAATTCGTGTAAACATGTGAGAAGTACGCCTTGAAATTATACAAAAGAATATGTGTTATGGTTCAGGGTTCTGGAACCGTGCACAATGATGATTCATAGTATCTCAGTTACCTTTGAATCTATAAGCACATATGGTGTTCAATAACACTTAAGACTAATCCATGATCCACAACCACGAAGTGATTTAATGAATAAATTTATCTTAGATATTTTTGTAAACATCGTAGCAAAGTCGAACATAATCGTATAAAATAGTTCTTTTAATTTTTTTAATATATATTGGAACTTGGCAGGTTTGCAAACCTCTGACAGTTCGCAAAGGAGCTAAGCATCACCTTCACTTTTCGACTCAATCCAAGAACCTTGAATATTCTCCATATCATCCTTAATCTCGGGAAACTTTGTAGCAAGCAACCTTATTTTTTGTTGCACATATTTTACCTTGTTGTTTATCCTTCTTACATTCTTGAGAATTTCGTGAAAAAGTCCCCAGGAGGTAAGATCATAAGAATCAATCGAAGAAGGAAATGAACTTCTTTTCCTCTTACAATCATTCATTCTCATACATTTGAAGTTAATTGTGAGAATGGGATATGGATTACCAATAGAAGTACCAACTGGAATAATGTAGAAGGCTCAGAAAATTCTCTCAATAAGACAAGGAAACCCCAATTTCTTTTCATAAAAAATAATGGTGGCCATTTGTTGGATGATCCAACCACAAACATCAAGACCTTGAGTTTCCAAGTAAAGAAAGTAAACTAATTTTTCAAATTATTGACTCCAACGAGCATTTTGAATGGTGGAAGGACAAATATTTAAAATTCCAAACTGATCAAGATAGCTAACTCAAGCTGAATGGAATTAACCTTGACTCCCTGGACTAATAGAAGACCGTTAGGTCAACAGGTAACTATAACGGAATCTGACGGAATATTCTGTCGAATGCGACAGAACTCATGTGACCGGCAGTAACGTTTCAGGCAGGATTCCGACGATGTAACCAGTTTTCAGGCGACTAAAAATTACAGAATTTTGGATGACTTCTTCTTATGGGTTTGAAGACTTAGATTTAGGAATTGGATGAAAACTTGGAAGCTTTGGAGAATTGGACTTGAAATTGGAATTAGGCTCAAATTGGGAAAGTGGTGTTATTTTGAGAAAGGGATTCTTTTCCTATAAGGATTGGAGAGCATTAAAGCCTATAAATAAAGGAGTTTTCCACAACTCTTCACACACATCTACTTTGGTGAAGGAGTTAAAGTGCACAAGGATTGGAGGAAGGAGCAACCAACATCTTTTTAATAAGTTTTTCTTTCTTCTTTAATTATTATATTATTGTGTGAACTCCAAACTATGAGTAGATAATTTTCTTATTGATTGGGGATGAATTCCTGGTTCTTAACATATGATTTGAGTTTTTGTTTCAATTCTATCTTTACGTTTTTCATATGATTATCGTTTGTTTTTAATAATATTAATGTTTATGATTAATTGATAGGTTGTTTAGATTGGACGCTAAATTGATTTGTTAATTTTATCTAAAGCTAGTGAAAGTTAGGGAATACGTAATAGTTTCTTGACTCTTTACACAAGTAGAAAACACGAGACCTTGCGGAGGGATTCCGTGGAGCAATTGTGTGTGAAAACAACGCTAGAAAGTGGACCAAGCGAACCGAGTCTAATTACTAGTACTAAACCTAAATTCATAAATCTTAATGCGTTCGGGGAATTACATCTTGTAAGCGAACGTCAAGGTGGTTCTTTTGAATAGAATCTGATAACTAATCGGACTTGTTACTCAGTGAAACAAGGAATTTTGGGGTTAGCTAAGCGAACCTGCTATCCCACGGTTGGTGATAATCTGTGACTAATAAAAAGTGGAAAAGAACATAACTTGAATCATTGTTTTGCAACGAAGAAGGATTCCTTGATCTAATATCTCTTATTGATTTCAACTTTATCTTTTTAATTGCTTTGTTTATTTATTTTGCTTTAAAATCTAAAACCAACCCCCCCCCTTTTGTGACAATTAAACAACTAAAAATCTCTTGCTCCTCGTGGGAACAAACTTGAGTACCCTATATTACTTGTTAATTAGGTAGTAAAATAATAATTAATTTGTTGTGGTTACGACACGCATCACTTGTTCCTTCACTTGTGGTTGGAATTGTTGTCGAGGTTGGAAGCGTTGTTGTTGGAAACCACCTTGTTGCACATATGGATTAGGAGCCGCTTGCTTGTTGGCATAACTAAAGTTAGGATGATCCTTCCAACCGGGATTGTAAGTATTTGAGTATGGATCGTACCTTGGCCTTTGATTTGGAAACAAAGCATTTACTTGTTCGTCTCCTCTTCGTATGAAGGAACATCTACGGAAGTTATACGTTGTACCATCTTTTCCATATTACCCATCTGATGTTCTATATGTGAGAAATCTCCCGTCTCATTAACTCTTCGAATATTTGAATCATGTCTTGTATAAAATTGTTGTGCATTTGCGGCCATTGTCTCAAACAAAGTAGTTTCTTGGGAAAACGTCTTCTCAGTAAGTGGACCACCCGCAGCTGCATCAATCAAGCTTCGTTGTTCCGGAAGTAATCCTTCATAAAAATATTGAATGACGAGAGTTGGTGATATGTTGTGGTGTGGGAATCTTGCTAATAATTTCTTGTACCGCTCCCAATACTCATGGAGTGATTCCCCCGAAATTTGTAAGACTCCACTAAATTATTTATTATTTTACTACCTAATTAACAACTAATATAGTGTAGTCAAGTTCGTTCCCACAAGGAGCAAGAGGTTTTAGTTGTCTTATAACGTCACAAAAGGGGGTTATGGTTTTAGGTTTTAAAAGTGAAAGAAAGTAAATAGAGCGATTAAAAGTTTAAGTTGAAAACAATAAGAGAGATTAGATCAAGGAATCCTTCTTCGTTGCAAAACAATGAATCAAGTTATGTTCTTTTCCATTTTTTATTAGTCACAGATTATCACCAACCGTAGGATAGCAGGTTCGCTTAGCTAACCCCAAAATTCATTGTTTCACTGAGTAAC
Organism: Papaver bracteatum; assembly: GCA_023529315.1. Lineage (NCBI taxonomy): Eukaryota > Viridiplantae > Streptophyta > Magnoliopsida > Ranunculales > Papaveraceae > Papaver > Papaver bracteatum. The sequence goes on from JAJJWX010000603.1 coordinate 4,800,115, forward strand.
AGGTCCGCTTAGTTATCAGATTTTATTCAAAAGAACCACCTTGAGGTTCGCTTACAAGATGTAATTCCCCGAACGCATTAAGATTTATGAATTTAGGTTTAGCACTAGTAGTTAGACTCGGTTCACTTGGTGCACTTTCTAGTGTTGTTTTCACACACAATTACTTCATGGAATCCCTCCGCAAGGTCTCGTACTTTCTACTTATGTAAAAAGTCAAGAAACGATTACGTATTCCCTAACATCTACTAGCTATAGCTTGAATAACAAATCAATTCAGTTGGCCACCTAAAAGATCTATCATGCAAGCATAAACATTCTTATTAGTAAAAACAAACGATAATCATATGAAAAAAGTCAAGATGGAATTGAAACAAAAACTCAAATCATATGTTAAGAACTAGGTATTCATCCTCAATCAATATGAAAATTAGCTACTCATAGTTTGAAGTTCACACAATAATAATTAAAGAAGAAAGAAAAACTTATTGAAAAGATGTTGGTTGCTCCTTCCTCCAATCCTTGTGCACTTTAACTCCTTCTCCAAAGTAGATGTGTGTCAAAAGTTGTAGAGAACTCCTTTATTTATAGGTTTGAATGCTTCCCAATCCTTGTAGGAAAATAATCCCTTTCTCATAATAACACTGCTTTCCCAATTTGAGCCTTATTCCAATTTCAAGTCCAATTCTCCAAAGCTTCCAAGTTTTCATCCAATTTCAAAATCTAAGTCTTCACACCCATGAGTCTAGAATACTCTTCACAAAATTCTACACAAATTGGTTCGCCGGAGAAATCCTGGTGCAACCGGAATCCGTCAAGAAATGCCACTATCGGCCACCTGAGTATCACTTCCAGTCACTGGACGAATATACCGTCTGATACCGTTAAAGTAATGGTCAAACTAACAGTCTCATGTAGTCAAGGGAAGAGAGAGTCAGCCACTGAGTCAGCAACGAGTCAGATGACTTTACTTGGCTGAATGGTCTTACTGGCTTGGGTTGAATCGGCTCATCGGACGGTATTGAGTTGACTCGCCTGAGCAGAAAAATGGACATAGTCTATTTTTATGACAATTCTCATGCCAATTTCAGGCCGTTCTCAGCTCCATTCCTGCACATTTCCTAGCATACATCTATACAAACATTCTTGCATCAAATTGCTGCTATTGCACTCTTGAAATGAACTGCAACATCAGGAGCATCATTCTCTGTAGCTTCTTCTTGTCCTGCTCTTCTTACTACCAACAACATCAAACCCTTCTTCTACTGCCTTCTACTCAGTTTAATTTATTCCTCTTTGGACCAGCTTCTGCAAATCTCAGTACTACAACCACCACCTTGTCTTGACCTCTGATTCTTTCATTCTATACTCCGGCAGCATCACCAGAGACGAAAACTCTTTCATCTCCATCGGAATATCGATCAAATTCCTCAAACCCGTGTTTTTCTAGATTTAACAGCACAAACCCATCTCATTTCCACCACTGATTTCCTCTTCGTGTTCTTCGGTTGCAGATTCAATCGAAGCCCTAATTTCATTCTCTCTGTGTATCAATCAACACCACCAGTAGTCGAATCAATTTATTCATTAATTGGTCTACTAAAATCCCTATTCTGCTCTCAATACTTCATGGCCATCTCTCGATTTCACGGTAGCCATCAACACCACCTCCAATTCTTTCGAACTCAAAAGCCACAACCCATCTGTTCTTCATCAATTTGTGATTCAAATCCATTTTAATCTCTCGCCCATTCTGTAGTTTGACCAGTAATTCATGTCTGCTTCAATTTCCATTCTTAATTTCTCGGAATGTTTCGATCCGGAATTAACAGCGCAACCACTGCTTTTATTTCCTTCTTCTCAATTTCAGATGTAATGATTGAATAAGAGAACTGGTTTCTCGATTTAGGTTTAGGTAATGATTTGGCCAGGATTCAGACACCCCAGCACTTAAACAAGGTGCACTCAGATGGGATCCCCCTTAACCTTGGCTCGACTCTCAATAGTTTTGTTTGTGAAATGACAGTTTTAACCTTGTTGCTCAATTTTGGATGATTTCTTCTTCTTTTCTTCCGTATGACTCCAGAGTACTTAATAACTCAAAAGCAAACATAAAGTACATAATTTACAAGAGAAATAGCAAAGAAAGCATAAAAAATAGATAGTAAATAGGGTGTATTCTACACCCATCACCAACCAACATATTTTTGGAGAGAGTATCAAGGTTATTTCCCTCAACGATGGCATGCTTCTTAGAATCGTATCTAGATAGCAGCGATCTGAGAATTTTCATCACAATGTCCTTTTCAGGAATAGTCTTACCCAACGCAAAAGATGCATTAACAATTTCAGACGCTATGTGATTAAACTCATCAAATGTTTCTTCATCTTCCATACGAAGGTTTTCCCAATCGGAATTAAGGTTTTGAAGCCTAGCTTCCTTTTTACTGGTATTACCTTCAAGTATGGTTGCTAAGATATCCTAATATTCTTGCGACTTAGTGTAATTAGACACATGGTGCTGAAGATTTGGGGTAATGGCATGTATGATCGCATTCAAACCGTCGGAATTTTGCGTTGCAGCAAGTATTTCGGCAGGGGTTTATTCACCAATATTCTTGGGAACGTTTACATTTCCGACTGCCATAACGGGAGGATCATAGCCATTAACAACATATACCCATGATTGAAAATCACGTGCTAGAAGAAAAGCTCGTATAACAATTTTCCACCACAAGTAATTAGAGCCATCGAAGACTGGTGGTACGTTTATTGAGATAGCACCCCTGTCCATAGAGTCAGATCGCTACAAAAACAGACTTGTATGGTCTTGAACGTGTTTGCTTGATCTGATACCAATTAAAAAAATGGGGGTCTAACAACCACACCTAATATTTCGATTAGCAATATGTATGGACAAACTCCGAATTACTTTACTAGAGAGTCAACTAGATAGTCAGACTCAATCTAGATAAAAATATCTCAAGGAGTTATTATCTCAATCTCTCAATTTGATTTATACTCAAGCAAATAGAATCTGTGAGTATTTATCAAAGAGAGATAACTTGGATGGTTCCAAAGACCAATATCCAAGTGTCAATCAATTTAAATCAACAACCAAAAGGTCGGATATTCTAATTGATTGAACAACACACAACCTGTATTATTTTAATTATATAACAAAATATAATGTGGAAAAGAAATAACACAGACACCAAAATATTGTTAACGAGAAAACCGCAAATGCTGAAAAACTCCGGGACCTAGTCCAAATTAAACGTGCATTGTATTAAGCCTCTACAGACACTAGCCTACTCCAAGATAACTTCGTTCTGGACTGTACTTGAACCCCAACCAATCTCACACTGATCCAAGGTACATTTATGCTCCTACATCTCTGATCCCAACAGGATGCTACATACTTGATTCCCTTAGTTGATCTCACCCACAACAAAGAGTTGCTACGACCTAAAGTAGAAGACTTTAATAAACAAATCTGTATCACACAGAAAAGTCTACAGTAATAGATAAATCCGTCTCCCACGAATATACCTATGAGTTTTGTTCCGTCTTTTGATAAATCGAGGTGAACATGAACTAATTGATAAAACCAGACTTATATTCCCGAAGAACAACTCAGCATTATCAATCACCTCACAATAAACTTAATCGATGCAGCGAAGAAGATTATCGAGGAATCACAAATGATAAAACGAAGTGTTTGTGACTACTTTTATATCTTGCCTATCGGAGATAGAAATCTCAAGCCAATTATTCCAATTGTGCTCGTACGATAGAAGAAGCAAGATCAGATCACACAACTACAAGAAAAGTAGTATCGGCCTGGCTTCATAATCCCAATGAAGTCTTTAAGTCGTTAACCTGGTTTTAGAAGAAGAAAACCAAAGGTTAAAGGAGAATCGAATATAGCTTAGAACAACTAGTATCACACCAAATGTGTGGGGATTAGGTTTCCCAGTTGCTATAGTTTTCCCTTATATAGTCTTCAAATCAGGGTTTGCAATCAATGTTAGCTTAGTAACAAAGCGTTCAATATTCACCGTTAGATGAAAACCTGATTAGATTCAAGCTAATATTTATCAACCGTTAGATCTAGCTTGTTATACACACATGTACTTGACGTTTTTAGGTTTGTGTAACCGTACCCAAACTAGTACATTAGTTGGTTCAACAATAGTTAACCAAATGGTTAGTCATATGATAACTTTCATATCAACCATATTCTTCTTCACCATAACTAGTCAAAATGACTCAAATGAACTAGTTAGAGAGTTGTTCAATTGCAAGGAAATCTCATGTACTACACGAGACATAATTGATCCAAAAATGATATGATTCACTCGAATCGATTCATGAACTATAAAGCCATGGTTTACAATAGCATTCCTTAGTTTATTAAGATAAGTTCACAAATATCATTTTTAGACATAACCTACTCAAGTTCGCGGACTTAAGTTCCCGGACGGAGTTCACAAACTCCAGCAGAAATTATCGGGTTCGAGAACTTCATCAGTTCACGGACTAGGTTTGCGGGTTGAGTTTGTATGCTGAGTTCGCGGACTTAGCTCTCACACTACTCCGGTTTTACTTGATCAACAAAGTTCGCAAACTTCGGTTCAAGAAGTAAGAAATTATACATATATGTGTTACCACAATAATGCTTATATCCTCTAATGGTTATATTGTCTAAACTCTCATTCCAATCATTGAAACATTCTCACAGGGTGTTATATAGTTGTTATTCACAAACTATTTTTCGTCAGAGCAATTTCCAAATGATTGAAACATAACATGACTTTTGTCACTAGGTAAAGATGAACTTGGTTTAATCGAAAACTTTACCAACACATATTTCGAGAAATAGATAAGCGAGATATACTCAGCTGGAAATATCCACATGTGTATAATATAAGTCTTTATAGCAAAACGACTTTTGTCTCAAGATATGAGATAGAGTAGATAGACTTTTGAGTGATAGATAAGTTCAAGTCTCTACATATATTTTAGTCGATGAAGATCCAATGGTTCCTTGAGTAGTCCTTCATCTTGTATGATGATCGTCATGGAGTTCTTGAGCTCAACTACACTTTATATCCTAGTCCGAGACCTTAGCTATAGTAGACTAGAAATCAAAGACTTTATAGTTTTGATCACTAATATTGATAAACATGCTTGAGATAGCAACGCATGCGAGTTCGACGGAGGAATGCTCTAACAGATGGGGATATTTGCATGACATTCATTGGATGCTCAACTGCCTATCAAGCTACGCGGAGTTGGCATATGCATCAATTGCGAATTGGGCATAGCCAAGAAAGTAAACTACATCAATATGCAAGTTAGCGGAGCTTGCATAAGCCTATGGAAAGTATGTCATGAGCATGGTTGATGCACCCTTGGCAGGAGCAATATAAGTGCATGCTCTCAGTAATTCCTAAGTTAAGTAAATAATTAGGATTAGGCCTACAATGGCCTATGCGTAAGTTCAAGACATGTCTTATGCCTGGACAATACTCGGTATCCAGCGATGCATATAAGTTGTATCAGCCATAGGATTCAAGGATTTATATCCTTAGCAGAACAAGGGTAAGTTGGAACAGTGTAAAAGCCAAGTTAGTTGCATCATGCTCCATGAGAATGCTTGCAAGGGAAAATGAACGTGAATTTTCCTTGTTTTAAGGTCCAATAAGCAGCATTAGAGTGCCTCATATGGGAAGTTATGGCATGCGCACCCATGCGTGCTAGGCGTAAATTTCCGGTCCGTCACCGTTGGTATCAGAGAAAGTTCCTTGATAACTCTAGGGAATGTGTGGAGTGGACTCATTAGCGAGTATTTTCCTTATATGAAAAACTTAATGTTGGAGAGCAGGCCAACTTTTGCATGGGAAAGAGTTTTTTTAACTCCTATGCTAGTTACCTTGCGAATCGAGTTGAGCTTGTGTGAGTACTATCATTTTTTGTGGCCTAAGTGGCACCCCACTTACGAGTGGATGTCTAGAAGACCGTTCGGAACGGTAGGAAGATAATGAGACTGATCATCCCCATACGTTAGAAACTGGCCAACGGTATGCATTGTCAGGCCGGCTAGCATCTCACTTACGAGTGGAAAATTAGATGACCGTTAGGTATTGTGACAACTGGATCATGTTCCACACTGTACTACAAAAAGAAGTTTCCTGTTGCGTTATACTAGTGTCAAACCTTTGGCACCAACCTTGTGAACCTTAGGGACTCCTGAGTGTATAGTATGTGATTCGCACTTAGGATACCTTGTTGAGATATCCTCTGGAAACTGGCCAAATTGATATTCTTGGTAATGTTGTGGACTCTTTTTGGATTCCTAAGTATGCGGTATGGGATGTTTTCTCAGAAGGTCTGAATTGATGTTCTATAACGAATTGAAAAAAACATTAAGTGATTTCTGAGCATCTGGTACGAGACTTTTGCTTAGGAATCCAAAACTAAAAGCTTGTACACAATAGTTTTGTTTTGAATTTCGGGGAAAAAATTCTTTAAAGGGGTGAATAATGTAACACCCCGTGTTTTTTGAGCATGCTCCATGACATGAGATGAAGCTTCATATCAAGTGGGACGTATAACCATCACGATCCTTCACTGGACCTGGCTTTGGAAATGTTCAGCCAGTATGGCCGGACAATGGAATTTTCCTGTGAGCCAGAACTGAATGTAAAGGCATCTTGGTCGGTTATTCAGAAATACATGGCAATGGCCATAAATAGTGAAAAAATGGACTTGGTAAAGTCATTTTCCTCCCTAATTTAAGTTGTAAAAATGTATTTAAAACATATATAGGGAGGGGTAGTTGGTTGAAGGTGCATATTGATGTTGTTTTTATAGTGGTAGTAAAGATTCGTTCAACTCGGTGTTTATGGGTGAAAACTATCTTTGCCGGTTTTGGTAATTTTGGGGTGTGTGGACGAGAAATAAGTTTAAACCTTAAACAAATGCACTGCACAGGAGTGATTTTGATTCGAGATATCAATCTATACAATTCTGGCCTAAACCAAGAAATGGCCGTTCCAGGCTTGTTTCGGTCACAAAGTGAAGGAGATAGGGTTGATATTAGGGAGGGAAGCGAAGAAGGTGTTGAGATTGTGAAGGTGTAGGATGTTTTATGACTTGTAACAGAAAGGTGACCAGGCTTACAAATAATGCAAGCAGGCTCTGGGTGTTTGAATACGTTTCGTATTAATACTTGGTTTCTGTCTGTCCTTTGGAAATAGGGAGGAGAACCTATTTATACAAGTCATTTGAGCCTTATTCACGTCTCTCGTGGGAAATGGAGTAAGTGGAGTGATGGAGTAGTGGATTTGTATGTTAACGTCACACGATCAGTCTTGCCCACTTCTCCCATCATCACTAACCGTCCATGTCTTCCTGACACGTTCTTGTGATGGCGCATTGCACGCTGCACGCTGTAAACCGCCAGACCAATACCCCAGGTATCCCCCAGTTTGTGACATGATTGATGTATCGAGTGTGTGGATTGTGGGACCCACATAAGGTAGCATGTGATGCTAGGTTAAATAACCAAGTCATTTAGAAAGTCGATACTTGTGAAGTATCAAGTGTAATCTATGCAGGTTATGCATCAAATGTATTCAGCATGTATGAAGCATCGCTTTGGAGTATCCACTGAGCCTTCGACTTGATAGATGTTGTCACGCTGGTTTCATGAGTCCGTCTTTACTACGTTGCGTTTCATATACATCCAGGAATATCACCGATCTTTGACAATACGTCTGTTCTCTTGAGTGTATACTCGTATTTGAACATCTTGGAATCATAATGACAGTGTGCTTGCGTCCATGTTTAAGATAGACAACGCGCTAAGAAGTCCCCAGTCACTTGGGTAACGCAACTACTTATTCTGTGGGAGATGAAATTCTGAAAGCGTCTCTGTAGGACCAGAATATCACTACAACGATATTCCTGCGAAGATTAACAACACTTCTGCGAGGACATCGCGAGTACCTTAACAACATTTGACGAGTGTCGCAGAATTACTCAAGGAATGACGTAACGAATGACGAATGAAGAAACATGAAATGAGCATGTGCTGACCTGCGATGGTTATAAGGTCGATGAGAAGGAGAAACATGGTTGTCGCGATATGATTGCAGTATAGATCCGAGATAAAAGGAAGACTTAGCTGTCATCTATTATGTAACTACTCTATAAATAGAGACCCAATATGTCCAGAAAAGGATGATGTATTTTTGAGAGTTGAAAAAGTCTTGAGGAGAGAGAAACTTCAAGAGAATAGTTGTAATCTTGATTTCTTCCATTTTTGAGAAAAAAATAGTAAAGTGTCATTTTTAATCTCCCATGATGAGTTGATTATTATAGAATCTGTACATGGGTGTAGTGTAGGATTTCCTGCAACTACAGTCTCTTAATATTTCTGCTGTCGATACAAATATGGAATATCTTGGACGTTGTTTCATCATTGTGGTAGTCGTGTATGCGGTACTGAAGTTGGAGTTGGCGCGCAAGATGTTGTATCTCGGTGGTTTTCCTCTTACTTCTTCGGCGAAACTGGTTCTTTCTAGTAGGGCAGATGTTGTTGTAGATGAGCATTCAACAGATCCAGAGGAGGGCCAAAAATGCATATTCTCCAACATAGCACGATTGACATGCACCATTGTCTGATAGAGTGACATGGTGCGTGGACATCGTTATCTTCTTGAGGCTGCTCCCTTGAGGTATCGTCTATAGTGGAAGATTGTTGCCATAGAGCGTTGATACGTTGCACCGGCATTCTTTAAACTAAATGGCAGTACAATATAATAAAAATTTCCAAGAGGAGTTTAAAAAGCTATCTTACTTGCGTCATGCTCGTACATCCTTATCTGGTTGCAGTCGCTATATCTATCCATGGAGGAGAACACGCCGTGTCCGCTGGTTTCATCTATTAACATGTCGATATTAGGTAGAGGAGGATCGTTTTTTGGGCATCATCTGTTCAAGTCTCTAAAATCCATGCAGCACCTGATCTGTTCATTTTCCTCATGTCTGAACTGCAACTGTTTAACCGTCTTGGATCCAGGTATGACATGTAGATGATGGGTGTCCAATTTTCATCCAAATCCGGAATTTCTTCATACCTCCAAGAGAATATGTTCTGGTACTCTTTGAGAAGTTCCAAAAGCTTCGTGCGTTCATCCGTACACAAGGTTGAGCTGATGGAGATAGGCCTAAGAGTTTCCTCAACGATTTCGATCTCATCAGTTGTGGATTTGGTGCCATCTTGCAGCTGTTGTGGAGCATATAACACTTTTTCTTGTGGTTCATTGATGTTGTAGAATTTCAGACTGGGTAACAGTCTCCCCTGCTAATTGATAATGGCAGCGTCGGTATACCGTTTCCCCTTATGGTCACGACTCGCCACAAAAGTTCATTTCCTCTTGGTATGAACATGGGCTTCGGCTTCACCAGATAAAGAAAAATGTTTCGTCAGCAAAGATGCGTCGTGAGGCTTAGCCCTCAATGATGCGAGTCGCTCCTCCTCCTGGATTGACGCCCATGTGGGGGAGTGGGATGCAATGGATTTTGTCTGAATCTTCCTGCGGATCTTCCCTCGGTTCGAACAGTTCCTCCCCGCATATTGGTGCGTATGGAGACAATGATGCAGGAATACAAATGACTTCCTCATTCAGCATAATCTTCAGGAACTGGTGATATGTTTAAGGGACGATCTTGTATGTACTAGTCTAGTTTCCTTCAAAGTCTGTCATTATGGTAGGCTGCCATACGATCATGCATGGGCGGACCTTGGTTGTCCTGAGAGTCTTGAGGGTAATCACATTCGAGGACGCTCCTGTGCCGATAAGAGCTCTCTTGAACTCTGAATCCTTGATGCGTGCAATAACATATAGGGCCTGGTTGTGACCTTCTTCCGCAATCATGTCGTCCTCTGTAAATGTAACATTATTCACAGATATTTCTGGTACGTTTGAGACTTTTGGACGCGAAGGAGTTAGGTACACGTCCAAGGCTATCTGGTTGATTGCAGCAAATGTCTCTGCCCTTCGAGAGGTGTAAAAGTTCACACAAACATTCTACTAAAGAAAACGCTTCCTGATACACCAGCCTCTGGTTTATAGTGAAACTATTAACTTGGGGAGGATCGTTGTGACGATCAGTTCCCAGTGTAGGAGTCTCCATGACAGGACCGCTAATATCTTATGTCGCTTCTTTGATCAGGTCCATGTAGGCCCGCGCCGCTTAAGTACTTTCTCCGGGTGCGTTGATTGCGTTCCTTGTTGGCTCCAGGGGCTTTCGCGGCTCTTATGGAAATCGATCATTTAATGTATTAAGAAAAGTGAGTACCTCTTTCTGAGTTATAGCCATGTACGATTGTGCCCTTGCGAGAACTTCTTGTCTCTCCATCAAATCCACCATGGTAATAGGGGGTTGTCCTCCTCTGGCTCCTCCAGCTCCTCATTTCGATGGAGGAGTGGAAGTTTATCTGGTGATGGCTGGAGGCGTTACACTTGAAGAGATGCTAGGGTTTGCGGCTGCTCTGGCTCTGGAGATAGGAGGTGTCACGCCCAATGGAATATCTCCTCCTGCTCCACTGGTGCTGGTAGTAGAGGAAGTAATTCTATGAGATACATTGATGGTATTGACTGGCTGCACGGTGACACCTAGGATATTAACACCGAGAGTGTTTTCAACGCTAGTCCCGTCAGGATTGGTTGCTAATCCAGACCTAAGATCCACTATTTTCGAAATCAGTAAATTGAATTGGTATTGAAATATTGAGTTTTGCAACCGAGAGATTAATCTACCACTGTGGTCGCCAATTTTTTATGGGTGAAAACTATCTCTGTCGGTTTTGGTAATTTTTGGGGTGTGTGGATGAGAAATGAGCTTAAACCTTAAACAAATGCACTGCACGAGAGTGCTTTTGATTCGAGAGATCAATCTATACAATTCTGTCCTAAACCAAGAAATGGTCGTTCCAGGCTTGTTTCGGTCACAAAGTGAAGGATATGGGGTTGATATTAGGGAGGGAAGCGAAGAAGGTGTTGAGATTGTGAAGGTGTAAGCTTTTTTATGACTTGTAACTGAAAGGTGAGCAGGCTTACGAATAATTCAAGCAGGCTTTGGGTGTTTGAATACGTTTCGTATTAACACTTGGTTTCTGTCTTTCCTTTGGAAATAAGGAGGAGAACCTATTTATACAAGTCATTTGAGCCTTATTCACATCTCTCGTGGGAAGTGGAGGAAGTGGAGTGATGGAGTAGTGGAGTTGTGTGTTAACGTCACATGATCAGTCTTGCCCACTTCTCCCATCATCACTAACCGTCCATGTCTTCCTGACACGTTCTTGTGATGGCGCATTGCACGCTGTAAACCGCCATACCAATACCCCACTATGTATCCCCCAGTTTGTGACATGATTGATGTCTCGAGTGTGTGGATCGTAGGACCCACAGAAGGTAGCATGTGATGCTAGGTTAAATAACTAAGTTATTTAGAAAGTCGATACTTGTGAAGTATCGAGTGTAATCTATGCAGGTTATGCATCGAATGTATTCAGCATGTATAAAGCATAGTTGTTGAGCATCATGCCCTGCCTACTTCATTTGATGGTTTGGAGGCTGCGCTAGCAAGCCCTCCCTTGGCCGACCACATGGTGTGGTAGAGTGGATGATGGTAATCATCATGACGCCTCATTGACCAATTAACTCATGACTAGGGTTGTATAACCAAGCAGGTGAAGTTGGACGGACGAGATGATCTTTGAGACTCTCATCTACGACCGTTAGCGGAATTAGGGTTTATGAAGAGGTGCGCAAGCATCACTCTTCATCTTGGTCGAATCCAAGCATGGGACACGATTTTGGCCAGGCCGATCTTTCATGCGTGTAGACAGCATGACGGTGTAGGCGCCCATACCTCATTGTCTCATGAAAGTGTAATCTGGCCACTCAATTCGTCTGGCGAAGTTGAGTGGTCGAGATCAATTTGCGACAAAAAACTGATGCCGCAAAATCCGCGCATCGTGCCAACTTCTGGCGCACGTTAGTTTGGTGTGTAGGTGGTAGGCTAGCGTTCACGCTTATACCTTAATGTCGCATGGAAACGTGATCTAAGCCACTCAATTTGTCCGGCGAAGTTGAGTGGTCGAAATCAGTTTGTGATCGGGAAGTGTGACCACACTAGTTTAGGAGTGCGATTTGGAATAACCAGGCATGGTGTGCCTTGGTCGATCAGGTGAAGAGATAGATGGGCCCACGGTGGTCATGTTGATGTGCACCGGAGATGCTTAGTCTAATCCTGGACCCTTCATTCGTGCAGGAGAAGATGGACGCTCGTGATCGATACAAACCCTAACTAGGGTTTCACCGGCCGTGCGTCATGCCTTTTTTGGGCGCACGAATTGGGACGACCAACCATAGTTGGTCCTGACCGATTGGTCATGTATGTAGGCAGGCCCACGGTGTTTGTGTTGACATGCTCTGGGCCCTCTGAATCTACATCTATACCCTCCATCTATGCACATTACATGTGTTGAAAAACAGTCTCAACCATCCATCTTCGCAGGTATAGATAGAGGGTGTAGATGTAGATTCAAAGGGCTCAAAGAATGTCAACACAATCACCGTGGGCCCGCCTACATACCTGACCGATTCGTACGCCCGAATAGAGCATGCCGCACAGCCGTGAAACCCAAAATTAGGGTTTTTGAGCATCACGAGCGTCCATCTTCTCCGGCACGAATGGAGGGTCCAAGATTAGACTAAGCAGGTTCGGTCATACCAACATGACCACCGTGGACCCATATATCCCCTCACCTGATCGGCCAAGGTATACATTGCCTGGTTATCCCAAATCGTCCGCCCAAACTAGCGTGGTCACACTTCCCGAATTGCAAACTAATCTCGACCACTCAACTTTGCCAGATAATTTGAGTGGATTAGATCACGTTTTCATGGGACAGCCAGGTATAGGCGTGAACACCAGCCTACCACCTACACGCCAGGCCAATCGGCCAAGACCGACCAAGATTGGTTATCTTGGAACGCACGCCTGAAGTTGGCATGACGTGCAGCTTTTGCGGCACCAGATTTCTGTCGCAAATTGATCTCGACCACTCAACTTCGCCGGACGAATTAAGTGGCCCAGATCACACTTTCATGAGGTATGGGAGCCTACACCATCATGCCGTCTCTACATGCATGCATGATCAGCCTAGCCAAAATTGTGTCCCAAGTTTGGATTCGACCAAGCTGAAGAGTAATGCTTGCGCACCTCTTCATAAACCCTAATTTCATCAACGGTCGCAGATGCGTGTCTCAAAGATCATCTAGTCCGTCCAACTTCACCGGCTTAGTTATACAACCCTGGTCAGGATTTAATTGGTCAGTACGTCATCATGGTGATCACCATCCGTCACTCTACCACACCATGTGGTCGGTCAAAGAAGGATTTGCTTAAGAAGCCTCCAAACCATCACATGAAGTAGGTTGGACATGAAGTTATTTTGAGATGCTCAAACAGCGATGCTTCATACATGCTGAATATACTCAATGTAGTACCTGCATAGTATACACACGATACTTCACAAGTATCGACTTCCTGAATAACATAGTTATTCAATCTAACATTACATGCTATTTTCTGTGGGTCCCACGATCCACACACTCGAGACATCAATCATGTCACAAACTGGGGTATTGGTATGGCGGTTTACAACGTGCAGCGCACAACGCGCCATCACAGGAACGTGTCAGGAAGTCATGGACGGTTAGTGATGATGGGAGAAGTGAGCAAGACTAGTAGTGTGACACTAATACATTACTCCACTACTCCATCACTCCACTTTCTCCACTTCCCACGAGATACGAGGGTTAGGATAAAAGACTTATATAAATAGGTTCTCTATCCTATTTTTCAAGACAAGACAAGACAACAGAGGCAAGTGTTGATACAACCGTATTCAAACACCGGAACTGATAGCTTACATCCTGCAATCCAGTTCAGCTTTCTGATACAAGTCATACATAGCCAACACCTTCACAATATCAACACCTTCTTCACTTCCCTCCCTAAAATCAACCCCATCTCCTTCACTTTGTGACCAAAACAAATCTGGAACGACCATTTCTTGGTTTAGGCCGGAATTGGACAGATTGATCTCCTGAATATACAAGCACTCACCGCGCAGTGCATTTGTTGAGGGTTTAGATTCATTCTTCATCCACACACCCCAAATTAATAAAACCGGCAGGAATAGTTTTCACCCATAAACAATTGGCGACCACAGTGGGAGATTAATCTCTCGGTTGTAAAGTCAATTTATTCAATACCATTCAATCAATTTGGAGATGGTTGGTCTTAGGACCGCCTCGACAGTCTCGAATCCTGATGGTTCCTCCAATAGAGATACCCCTCCTCCTAACAACTTACCTGACGGCATGATCAGGAGATTCCCAACATTAAGAGAACTAGCTCGGGTACAGGAGATTCATACGAAGAACATGGAGATGATCAAAGAAATGATAAACGGCATACTTGATCTCCTCATCAAGATGATGTCAGAGGTGAGCATTCCGGAGACCTCTACACCGGAGACTAGTTCTCCCCAGATCAACAGCTTTACTACGAAGCAGAGACCAGGAGATCAGGAAGCGGCATCTCTAATGGAAATTTTGTGTGAACGCTTACACCTCTAGAAGAATCAACGGGCGGAGACGTTTGCTGCAATTAATAAAATAGCTCTGGACATACACCTGACTCCTTCACGTCTGGAGGTCCTAACCACATCGGAAACATCCGTAAATAATGTTACATTTACAGAATATGATGGCAGAGAAAGGTCACAATCGGGCCCTACATGTTACCGCGCGCATCAAGGGTTCAGAGTTCAGGATGGCCCTCATCGACACAAGAGATTCTTCGAATGTGATTACACTCAAGACTCTCAGGACGGCCTAGGTTAATCCATGCAAAATTGTACGGCAGCTCAACACAATGACGGACTTCGAAGGAAACCATATTAGCACGTACGGGTATGTTAATCTGAATTTATCAGTAGGACCAGTTCAGTCGAATGTAAAATTTGAAGCCATAGAAAAGGATCCAGACTACCATATGATACTAGGGAGACCATGGCTTCATGACAATAAGATCATCCCTTCAACGTATCACCAGTGTTTGAAGACCATGCTAAATGAGGAAGTCATATGTATTCCTGTATCATTGTCTCCGTACGCGCCAATATGCAGAGTGGAACTGTTCGAGCCAAAAGAAACTCCGCAGGGTAGGTCGGATGAAGTCCTGTGCACCCCACTACCCACGTGGGCCTTAATCCAGGAATAAGACCGACTTGCATCACTGGGGACTAAGCGCCATGACACACCTTTTCTGACGAGGCGCCCACCTTTACCCGGTGAAGTTTCAACCCATGCTCATGCCAAAAGGGAACGCACTTTCGAGGCAAGCCATGATCAGAAGGGGAATACAATATATCGGCGCCGCTGTTAGCAATTAGGAGGAAAGACTGGTACCCAGTCTCTCCGCACAATTAAATGCTGCAATAATGACTAAACACAAGAAGAGGTGTTAGATGCTCCGCGACAGCTACAATATGGCACCAACTCCACAACTGACGAACTAGAGATTGTTAACATCGGGAATGAAGAATCTCACAGGCCTGTCTCTATTAGCTTGACTTTGTCCATGGCTGAACGTGCGAGTCTTGTCCAACTACTCAAGGAGTACCAAGATGTGTTTGCCTGGACATACGAGGAAATGCCAGGTCTAGATGAGAAATTGGTCACTCATCACCTTCATGTCATACCTGGATCCAAACCGGTCAAGCAATCTCCGAGGCAATTCAGACACGAAGTGGAAGAGCAAATCAAGGACGAAATTAAGAAGTTGTTAGATGCTGGCTTCATCAGACCTATCCATCATCCAACCTGGTTATCTAATATGGTCTCAGTAAAAAAGGAAAATGGACAGATTCGGTGCTGTGTGGATTTCAGAGACTTGAACAAGTGCTGCCCCAAGGACGACTTTCCTCTACCTAGCATCGACATGTTAGTAGACGCTACAAGCGGACACGGCATGTTCTCCTTCATGGATGGTTATAGCGGCTACAATAAGATAAGGATGTACGAGCACAATGCAAGTAAGACAGCCTTCCGAACCCCTCTTGGCAATTTTTACTATACTGTTATGCCATTCAGATTAAAGAACGCCGACGCAACGTATCAACGTGCTATGACGGCAATCTTCCACGACATGATGCATAAACAAGTAGAAGACTACGTAGATGATATTGTGGTCAAGTCCAGGGCTCGAGCAGATCACGCCAACATCTTACGGCAAGTGTTTGAGAGGTGTCGAGAATACAAGTTGAAGATTAATCCTTTGAAATGCGCTTTCGGTGTCTCTTCAGGAAAATTTCTGAGATTCCAAGTAATTGCGGAAGGGATCAAGGTAGACCCGTCCAAGACTCAGGATATCCTCACAATGCCGCCTCCCCGAACTGTGAAGGAACTCCAAAGTTTCATGGGCAAGGTAAACTACATCCGACGTTTTATACCTGGTCTAGCCCAACTTTCCGCCTCATTCACTCCCTTACTGAAGAAAGGAGCTAGATTTTTTTGGACCGAAATCCAGCAGGAATCTTTTCAAAAGATTCAATGAATACTGTCATCTCCAGCCATCATGAAGTCTCCTGTCCAAGGAAAGCCGTTGCATCTCTACATCGCCTTCAGTGACACCGCCGTAGGGGCTCTACTCGCTCAGGATGATGATGCGGGAGTCGAACATCCTATATACTAATTCAGCCAAATATTAAGAGACTCCGAACTCAGATACCCTAGGGCAGAAAAAGCATGTTTGGCCTTGATCCATTCCATTCAGAAGTTTAGGCATTACCTACTGTCTAATAGGGTGATACTCGTGTCTAAATCTGATCCTGCAAAGTTTTTACTTTCAAAGCCGGTCCTGACGGGAAGGACAGGCAAATGGATTCTCCAAATATCAAAGCTGGGCATAACATGTGCTTCACCTAGAGCTATCAAGGGTCAATCAGTTATAGACTTACTGGCAGCATTTCCTAGAGAAGGCACTACAGGACTACACGAAGACCTTCCTGGAGAATTTCCAGACGTCTCCGTTTTGGAAGAAAAAGTGTGGATCCTGTATTTTGATGGCTCTGCTACCCCTAGCAGTAATACTGGAGGAGCAGGCGTGGTATTAGTCTCTCTAACTGGGGAAGTATTCTCACATTCCTTCAAGTTGGACTTCGAATGCACCAACAACTCAGCAGAGTATGAAGCTTTCCTCAAAGGGCTGTCAATAGCTAAGCAAGCAGGAGTCACGCGTCTGGAGATAAGAGGTGACTCCAAGTTACTGGTAAATCATATGAATCGAGTATACGCATTGAAGGAAGTAACACTAGCTCCATACCGATCATAAGCGCAAAGGTTACTAAACTATTTTTCCGACGCAACCATAATCCATGTTGGTCGCAGCAACAACAAACACGCCGATTGTCTGGCAACACTGGCTTCTAAATTGAAGTTCGAAGGTTTGGAAGAAACCCTGACAGTAAAGAGGAAAACCATAGAATAAACATGGCTATCACAATACAGAGACACCAAGACTGATGATTGGTGAACTCCGATCACTCAAGAGCTCAACAGCTCGCTCTCCCAAGGAAATGTCAGTCTCAAAACCCTACAGAACTTCTTCATGCTTCATGGTATGTTATATTATCGAAATCCAGACGGTTCTCTGTCAAGATTCCTTGGAGATGACGAAGCACAACTACAACTGAATCGTGTTCACAATGAAATTTGAGGACAATCACTGGTGGTAACGCTTTACCGACGACTCTAACGTCTGGGCTATTACTGTCCGGAGATGGAGACTCAATCCAGACTACTTCATAATTCCTGCTCAAATTTCCAAGCACCTCCACACCAATTGGAAGTTTTTTGTGTGAACAACACTGGGGACTGGAGAGAGCCATACATCAACTATCTTCGTGACGGAACAACTTCTGTCAATCAAAAGGATGCCATCAATATAAAGCAAAAGGCCAAGCGGTTCGTAATACACGAAGGGATCCTGTACCGCAAGAGTTTCGGAGGTAATCTATTAAGATACCTGGCTGGGGTGGAAATTCCAGTCATTCTGAAAGAAACACATAAAGGGGAAAATAAAGGGAAGAGGAAACTGTTTCTCCAGATACACGATAAATACTATTGGCCGACCATGGAGGATGACGCGGCCGCTTTTTTTCAAAGCTGTCACAAATGCTAGATTCATGGGAACCTTGTTCACGCGCCTTCTACCCCTTTACACTCAATAAGCAGTCTGTGGCCATTCTACAGCTGGGGACCGGACATTATCGGGAAAATCAAGCCGCACTCATCGAAGCAGCACGAGTACATCATAACCGCGACAGAATACTTCACTAAATGGGTAGAAGCCACTCCCCTGCGAGGAACTACAGGAGCAACAATTGAGGCTTTCATTAATGAACACATCATTTGTCGTTTTGGTGTACCTAAGCATATTATCACTGATAACGGCACTCCCTTCGCCAATAAACAGGTATGAGAGTTACTTGAAGGATATGGCATTAAACATGTTTTCTCCACTATCTATTATCCTCAAGGGAACGGAAAAGTTGAAAGTACCAACAAGACGCTGATCCGGATCATCAGCCTAACAGTACATGAAAATCCTAGGAAATGGAATGACCAGTTACCAATGGCACTGTGGGCATACAGGACGTCACCTAGAAGATCCATTGGAGTTTTCCCATATTCACTTGTTTATGGAACGGACGCAATTCTCCCGGCAGAGATCAAAATCCCATCAGCCAGGATTGCGACAGCGACCGGGATCCACTGGGACGAGGATGAAGCTTCTAACTCTAGAATAACGGAGTTAGACACTCTGGATTTTAGAAGAAACAAAGCGGAAAACGTACTCAGGTGTACAAGAACCGAATTTCCAGGGCATATAACAAAACTGTGAAATCACGTGTTTTCAAAGTGGGAGATTTGGTCTTGAAAATGGCCAAGCACATCCAGCAAGACATGTCCGCACCAAAATTCTCACCAAAATGGGAAGGTCCCTACAGAGTGACCAAGGCTTACAATCCTGGCTACTACAAGATCATCAAGGTGGACGGAGGTAGGCTGGAAGCGGTCATCAATGGAAAATGTCTCAAAGCATATCATGCTTGACCATTGTCCACTCTGTCTCGTGATTCTACGATGCATGCATTTATTTTCATTACATGTTTGAATCCTCAATTATATTCATAGATACATTAATGAAAACCTGTTTCACCAATCAAAAACCAGTGTAATTTATTTCGCAAAGATGTTCAAAAGAAAACTTTGACACAAACGTCATTAACAATGAGGGAATACAGCTGCATGCGACTTAGAGGAGGCCATCTAGCAGATTATAATTCCTTGAGAGCATCATCTCCAGTCTAGATTGATACCTCTCTGTCATTTTCTTCAAGTCATGTACTGCCTGTTCTACCTTCTTTGATTCCGCATCCAGAGCCTTCTCCTCTTCCAAGATAGCTTTCGCAGCAGGAACAACATTTATGAGGATACCAGCTCGATCAACCTTGATAATATCAAGACGCTATCGAAACCAACCCACGTTAAACTCCATGGATTCGCAGGTAGATACCATATCCTCCCAATTTTCGAGGCTTGATTCGGCAACATTGCAGATAGAAATATTCTCCATCTCAGCAACCATGGGAAGAAGGAAGTTTACCATGGTGACCAAAGCAGATGGACAGTGTCGGACCACATTCCTGGTTGCGATATGGCCGTACTTTCTCCATAATTTTGTGTACAAAGGTATAAACTCCTTCCACACTAAGAATTCACCGACGTCTCGGTAGCTGGATGATAAAAACTTTATGCGAACATCGAATGGAAGACCTGCATTGGGGTATTCATAAGATGAGATACCCAGATCGACATCTTCAAGGTCCGCAGGAGTAGGCGTGTTAAAGGAAGAGGACTGTTTAAGTCGTCATCATCGATAACTGTCACGCATGTTCCAGTGGGGTATATCTGCAAGAAGGAAAGGATTATTCACCTGATCATTATGAGAAACAAGCAATTTAATCAGAAAAGAAAAAGAAGACGAACCGGTATGATCTTCTTGACTCAGAGAACACGAGTCGGGGATTCATCATGAAACTCAGACGAAGGTCACACACGCTTGACAGAAGATCCTGGGTGATACGAAGAAGACAATCTACTGTTGCTCGACATGTTAGAAAGATAGAGTTTTCTGCAGAAAAATCTATCGGAAGTTTTAAACCCCGCATGCATACTGAAGGAAACCCTAAGGGAGACCGGATCAACTACAATGGAACTCGTCCGATGAATGAGGTCTCAACGTCGATCAGGTCATACTTCTCCTCCAAACCCTAATCAGGACTCCCCGGGAGACGCCTGACGATGTCGACCTATCCGGTAAATATGCATTCACTTTAGCTTGGTCATTTCAGTGTATAAATTTGTCACCATCTCATGCCTACCCCACAAAATTGTAACCATTATGTGCTAGGCAGGGGACTTAATGTTGATGGTGGATTTTCATTTAAGGCTAAGATTATAAAAGCCAAAAATTATGCGCTAACATCTTATAAAAGATAAAGCCATTAATAAGTGTTGAATACTTCTTCACTTTACTAATTCACCTTGAATGGGGCATGTGGAAACAATCCCATTCTGTGAATTAAATACACGAAATTCATCCAGGTTGGACCATGTAGCAACAATCCCATATACCCTGTGAATTTACAGCATTATTAATTAATGCATAACTAGCCTTGTATTTCCTTTACTCATTATCAGTGTGGCATGACGACTGAGTGTTGCTCTCAGCAGAGCAACACGAATCTCCAAGCATTATAATGAAAGCATGTACGAAATACCCGTACAGGCTGCAACTCTCGGTGTGTTATACTATCCCGATTGAGCCATTCTCGGTGTGTTATAGTAGCCCGATTGAGCATCCGGACTGTCCGTATTAGTCTGTAAATGATCACGACCATCCAACTCTACCAGCATGATTGGATGGCCCAGATCGATTCCATAACCCCCGAGCAGGTATGAAATATCCGCTGCCGAACCAATACGGTCCATGCATGGTCGGCCTCCCCGAAAGATTGGCCTAGCTTGCCAAAATGTCCAAACCAAAGCAGTATGGACGAAAACCCTAATTTAGGGTTTGCGGCACATTACACGTGTCGAAAAACAGTCTCAACCATCCATCTTCACAGGTATAGATGGAGGGTGTAGATGTAGATTCAAAGGGCCCAGAGCATGTCAACACAATCACCGTGGGCCCGCCTACATACCTGACCGACCGTTCAGGACCAACCATGGTTGGTCATCCCGATTCGTACGCCCGAATAGAGCATGACGCACAGCCGTGAAACCCAACATTAGGGTTTTTGAGCATCACGAGCGTCCATCTTCTCCGACACGAATGGAGGGTCCAAGATTAGATTAAGCAGGTCCGGTCATACTAACATGACCACCGTGGACCCATCTATCCCCTCACCTGATCGTCCAAGGCATACCATGCCTGGTTATCCCAAATCGTTTGCCCAAACTAGCGTGGTCACACTTCCCGAATTGCAAACTAATCTCGACCACTCAAATTCGCCAGACAATTTGAGTGGATTAGATCACGTTTTCATGGGACAGTCAGGTATAAGCGTGAACACCAGCCTACCACCTACATGCCAGGCCAATCGGCCAAGACCGACCAAGATTGGTCGTCTTGGAACGCGCGCCTGAAGTTGGCACGACGTGCAGCTTTTGCGGCACCAGATTTCTGTCGCAAATTGATCTCGACCACTCAACTTCACCGGACGAATTGAGTGGCCCAGATCACACTTTCATGAGACAATGAGGTATGGGCGCCTACACCATCATGCCGTCGACACGCATGCATGATCGGCCTAGCCAAAATTTTGTCCCAAGCTTGGATTCGACCAAGCTGAAGAGTGATGCTTGCGCACCTCTTCATAAACCCTAATTTCATCAACGGTCGTAGATGAGTGTCTGAATGATCATCTCGTCCATCCAACTTCACCGGCTTAGTTATACAACATTGGTCAGGAGTTAATTGGTCAGTGCGGCATCATGGTGATCACCATCCGTCACTCTACCACACCATGTGGTCGGTCAAAGAAGGATTTGCTTGCGAAGCCTCCAAACCATCACATGAAGTAGGCTGGACATGAAGTTATTTTGAGACGCTCAAACAGCGATGCTTCATACATGCTGAATATACTCGATGCAGTACCTGCATAGTATACATACGATACTTCATAAGTTTCGACTTCCTGAATAACGCAGTTATTCAATCTAACATTATATGCTCTTTTATGTGGGTCCCACGATCCACACACTCGAGACATCAATCATGTCACAAACTGGGGGATACATACTGGGGTATTGGTCTGGCGGTTTACAGCGTGCAACGCACAATGCGCCATCACAAGAACGTGTCAGGAAGTCATGGACGGTTAGTGATGATGTGAGAAGTGGGCAAGACTGGTCGTGTGACACTAACACATTACTCTACTACTCCATCACTCCATTTTCTCCACTTCCCACGAAATACGAGGGTTAGGCTAAAAGACTTGTATAAATAGGTTCTCCATCCTATTTTTCAAGACAACAGAGGCAAGTATTGATACAACCGTATTCAAACACCGGAACTGATAGCTTACATCCTGCAAGCCAGTTAAGATTTCTGATACAAGTCATACATAGCCAACACCTTCACAATATCAACACCTTCTTCGCTTCCCTCCCTAAGATAAACCCCATCTCCTTCACTTTGTGACCGAAACAAGTCTGGAATGACCATTTCTTGGTTTAGGCCGGACTTGCACATATTGATCTCTTGAATCTACAAGCACTCACCGCGCAGTGCATTTGTTGAGGGTTTAGATTTATTCCTCATCCACACACCCCAAATTACCAAAACCGGCAGGAATAGTTTTCACCCATAAACATAAACATACCGCTTGCAAAGTACTTGAAAGTACCCTATTTGAGGATGCATATATGTTTTACAAATCTTGTGATAGATGTTAAAGAACGGGAAATCTAGGTGCTCGAAATCAAATGCCACTCACACCAATTCTTGTTGTTGAAGTATTTGATGTGTGGGGAATTGATTTTATATACTTCTTGTTGTGGATTATGTTTCGAAATGGGTGGAAGCCAAAGCCACCCCTACTAATGATTCTCAAGTTATTTGTGAGTTTGTGAAGGAATATATTTTTTCTAGACATGGTATACCAAGAGTGGTTATCAGTGACGGAGGCTCGCCTTTTCAGAAATCCTTCCATGCTTTACTCAATAAGTACAACATAACACACAAGGTTGGTACACCATATCTCCGACAAACTAGTGGGCAAGCCGAAATCTCGAGCCGTGAGATTAAATCCATTCTTGAGAAAACCGTGAACACTACACGGAAAAATTAGAGTTATAGGCTTCATGATGCACTTTGGGCATATAAAATGGCGTACAAAACACCGATTGGTATGTCTCTTTATCGGTCGGTTTATGGCAAAGCTTGTCATCTTCCAGTTGAGCCTGAAAACAAGGCCTATTGGGGGATAAAGATGTGCAACATGGATTATGACAATGCGGGGAGACAAAGGAAGTTACAACTAAATGAGATAGAGGAGATACATAATGATGCTTATGAGAGTTCTCGTATATACAAGGAGACAAAACTTTTCCATGACAAAATGATTTCTCGAAAGAATTTTGTTGTGGGACAAAAAGTTCTTTTATTTAATACTCATCTTCGATTATTTCCTGGGAAGCTAAGGTCCAGATAGATATGACCGTATGTTGTTACTAATGTTTTTCCTTATGGTATAGTTGAGATTACTAGTACGAAAACTGGAACAACTTTTAAAGTCAACGGTCATAGGTTGAAGCCTTATTATGAAAACTTCTCTAAGGATAATGTAGAAGTAATGAGACTTAAAGATTTGCTCCCTCTGGAGGAGTAGCATCATTGGAATGCCAAGTCGGGATGAGGACATTAAACCAAGTGCTAAATGGGAGGAAACCAATAGGTTTTGTATCTCTATCCCTTTTGTATTTAATTTTCTTTGTTTTGCATATCATATCTTGCATTCCCATCTTAGATTTTACAAGTCCTATATTTATAATAAAAGTTTTGACGAATTCTCGTCAGGAAATTCTGACTGCGCACTTGTCACGAAAATAGCTCTCGAGACTACATACAAAGTCTGATTTGAGTGGTTCACCCCAACTTTTAAAGAGAACAGACATACCTTTCTTTTCCAAAAATAAAATCTGAATTCGGAGTCTGTTAAGTTGGAGCGATGGGCCTGGACATTTGAGTTTCAGAATTTTTCCAGAACTTTCACTACACCAAATTGACGGTTTTGAGACATATATAGATGTTGCCTTCATTTTTTGAGACACATATAAGCGTCTCAATTTTGGAGTAGGGAATGTTTTGAGACGGATTTAAAGACGCTTATAAATGTCTCTTAATTTTTGAGACGTTTGTATGTGTCGCATAAATGTTTACCGACGGTTTAATAAGTGAACCAAATTTATTTTTCTGGTCATTTAAAGCGACGCAAAATTTAATTGAGAGACACTTATATCCGTCTCATATAAAAATCAAATTAAAAAAAATTATATATATTCAAAATATCCTGAATCTGCACATTTGACTTCCTGCACTAGTGGTATCTAGCCACTCCATTCCCAATCAAATATGAAACCATTGTTTAATTAATTCTATTATTATCACACATGTATCCATATATACAATCAATCAATAGTGTGGACATAATTCATTTCCCCTATCTTGACCTTTTTGGTAGTGACACTCACCCCAGTTGCATTGTTAAATAGGAATACTCTTGATGCTCTCTTCAACTATTGAATGATCCACCTGTTTAATAAATCGTAACATTGATTAGATGTTATATCGTCCAGGTTCAGATGCAATTTACATTTTGATTAACTTACCAATAGCCTCACTGAAAGTTTTTCGCCTTTTAGTACGTGAACTATGCTACCATAAATCTGTTTATTGACATCACTCTTTCCTTTAAAGATCTGCAAAGGAAAAATCCCATATTTCACTTAGTCTTTAATTTCGAGAACAAAACAAAAAAAGATCAATGGTTTTCGGCAAAAAAATTAAATAAGACGATACCTAGATTGATCAGTGCAGAAGAAAGTGTTGAGATTTCCATCTATACCCTTGGAAATGTAAAAATAGATAATTGTTTGCTCTATTCGACCGCCGTTCGCAAGAACCAACAATCTAAATGGTCCCAATGCACCGTTTCCTGCAGCACCTCCACTGGTTGTACAATTCTAACCACATATGCTTCCATTACTCCCTCCAAAGCCTTCTCATCAATTTCAAATTCTACAGTACTATCTACCAGTAGTTTTGTAAATCACAATTACCATTCATTAGTATTAGTCGGTCCATACCACTAACTTGAATGTAAATACTTGACATGTTTAATTGCTAACATGTGTAGCTGTATCAATATCAAGGTGAACGACAGATCCAATTTCAACCTTAATATCCTCGAATTTCTTACTGGATAATCTCAAATCCTCAAGTTATTTACATGGCTGATAGAAGAAATGGTACCATCCTTTGTAATACAATGGACCTGCATCAATCAAGTTATTTATATAGCTGATTAGTTTTTAATTAGATTCAGCGCATTACTCATACAACATCGCGCACATGATTCATCATATACAGTTGGTCAAAAAATGGATAAATGACGGTCTGGGCATATGTTTTTTCACATGGAAATGGAATATAATGAATTGACAACTAATGTGTTATATCTATCCGCTACCGATGAGATGCTCCTTTAATACTTGAAATGGAAATTTAGGATCTATCTTGACAGTTGAACTTTAAAGAATAAAATAGCAAACAAAGTTCTATGAATTTATAAAAAGATCTATCATAAAAATAATATATCATTTAACCCTGTCAAAAACTGCATAGTAATCATGTAAATAGACAAATAAAAAATCTTGTCATTTTTGTCACTAGACAACATAATGAGTCACTATTATGTGGGAGAACTATATGATGCTATGAGTTTAATCAGGTGGAGGAAATGCAATCACAAGCTTTAGAGATATTTTCCTACAGTCCCACCAACCTAAACTGTTGCTTCAAAATATCAATTAAACTAGCATTACTTATGTAACCCCAATATTTTTCCTAAGAAATTGGGGAAACTTATAATTATACTGTAAAATATATGATGACAACAAGGGAGATCTTTTATGTAACCAAAGGAAGAGTAAAAATTAAATCCATACTCACACTTTCAACTCTAACAACAAATCTTGTTCCTCAACATGGATGCTGAGTTCCAGATGAACTCGCTGCAAATATCGCATATACTGAATCTTGAGGATGACAGGTTACCCGATACGTCATGGTTTTCCTTGATGCTCTATCCCCTCCTGTAGTTTCTGTAAATCCCACACTACACCCCTCGCAATAATTCATACAATCAAATCATTTTTTAGATCGATAATCACAATTTTTATTGATTAATCTCACAAATTTTACAAGATAGAAAGGAAATAAAGCTAAGCAATTAACAACCTCTCTGGACTTTCTCTCTTTTAATTACTTGCTCAACACTCTAAAAAGATCTCTCTCTTCCTTGCGCCTGTTCGGCTCTTTATATAGGGAATTACATAGTGGATGACAACTAATATGTCCTTTATTTTAGGATCTAACTTGCGATATTCTCGCAAGAGTTCTATTGATAATCTACGCAAACACTCTAATCATTGAAGAGTCATCACACTTTTTTCATGTTTCTGCCATCGTCATCTGTTACGTCATTCTTCAAATCATTCTGCGACGCTCGCAAAGTGTTGTTGATCAAACTTCACAAATGTGCCCTTCTTGTGATATTCTGATCCTACATCTTTCCTCTTCTCATGTCTTCTCTGCGAAGAAGAGAATGTCATGAGAAATTATTCTTCAAAATGCCGCAACTGTTCATCTTGTCATGTTTTTCTGTACTGACACGATTCTATATTTTATGTGAATTTTGTTACACGTATCTTTTCTTCCATCCATCTCTTGACACGTCTTTTTCAACCGCTGCTTTTTAACTGCTCACGTCTACTCCTCGCATTAAATGTACTTATCTTCTCAAAAATTTCTACCATCTATATATATTCTTCTTATCCCTCTCTTTTTTCTTTTTACTTTCTCTGCAACTTCACTTCATTATTCTTCCGTAATTTCCGCTTCTGCTACTGTAATTTTTCTTGATTCTTCTTCTTCTTCTTTTAATTTTTATTTTCTTCTTCATTCCCAAACTAAAAATGCCTCCAGTTGGTCGTAAGAATGAAGTTGCTCTTGAAGAAATTCGAAAGGAATTTCTAACCAAAGGTTTTACTTTATCTCCCATTTCTGGTCAAAACCCTAAATCTGAACTTTCTATTAGTTTATTTTCTGATCATCCTTGCAATCATGAAAAGATCATAGTCTCTCTAGGTGAGCTTCTCGCTGGTCTTCCGATTCCCCTTTATGATCCTGAACTTCCCTTATTCTATGAAATTCTTTCTCATGCAAAATTCTCGCGAGCAGTATATCAATTGAGTGGAGACTGCATTCGCTTAATGCTCGAGTTTGCGAATCGTGGTGCTGATAAGGGATCTCTTTACCCCTCAAAAGTTAAGAATCCCAAGTTTGCTGATGTTGTGATTATTCCTGCGAAGTATACCGTAGAAAATTTCTTTGCAAATTATAAGATAATTCTCATGAAAAGAGACAGCACTTGCTGGGGAATTCGTTTGAGGAAGAAGGATGATGTTGACAATGATAATGTACTTATGAAAGATATTAATTGGCATCCTGGTACCAATACAACCCCACGTCATTTTAGCGATGATAAATGGTGTATCTTTCCCCAAATCTTAGAGGGTCTATACATCTCCGGTTCTCATGTTTTACCTGCGAATCTCGCAGCATACCAACCGTGGGTATTTACATGGCCTAAGAGGGAAACAGAGGTATATATACATGCTTTGCTTGAGTTGTTATTCTTCTCACTCTTATATATAATTTTGCTGACCACTCCAATGTTTTCACTAGCGAAATTATCAGATTGAAAGGTTGAAAGAGGTTATAGCAAGACTGGGAAAGTTAGCACTTTATCAGCTCTTCGATCATTCACATATGAAGTAAGAAATATTCTTTTATGATTCTTCACAATATATTGTTGTCTCTATTTCTTATCTTTATCTGTGTATGTAGGTTATCGCTGAAGTGGAAAAACCTGTCAAAGTTGCGAAGACTAGGGGTAAAGTCAAGAACATTTCTCGCAAAGATAAATCCACTGCCCCTCCTTCAAAGAAACGAAAAGTCCAATCTAGCGAAAATTCTAGTGATCATAGCGATGGTGATGAGATGTTTCTTCTGCGAAGGAAGCTTCACAACCTAAGTCTTCTATGAACCAATTGTCCAGTATTTTTTCTAACTCTTGGCAAGGAATTGGTGATACTTCTCTTACCAATGCCTGCCAATCCATAGCTACTATTTGCGATGCTCCCCTCTTAGAGAATTATGAATCTTTCGTGGGGTTTCAAGATCTATATCTCCAAGTTTCTTACATTCACTTAATAGTTTGGTAAATTTTCATACTTACACCTTTCTTATTTTTTTATTTTTGTCTTGAATTATTAATTTATTCTGAAAATTCGATGCATTATTTCGCAGGCTGGGAAAGCTTCTTATGCTGTTACCGCAGATTTAGAAAAAAGGCGTGCGGCCTTTGAAAAGAAATATTTTGAACTTCGTAAGAAGAATGAGAAATTGGAGGCTGAAACTGCTGGTCTTCGCGAGAAGAACAACCAATTGGAATCTGAGACTGCTAATCTTCATGAAAAGAACAACTAGCTGGAATCTGAGACTGCTGTCCAAAAGGATAAAATCTATGTTCTTAAAGATGTCAATAAGCAACTCTATGGTATAAAACTTTTTCTTCTTTTTCTTCATTTCGCTTTCTCATTACTCTTTCTTATATCGTTCACCATTTCGCAGACGTTTATGGTCTTTCTGATGAAGCTATTATTCTTCATACATTTCCCAATCTTATGGATGATGATGCTCTTCTTGAACACCTAAATACTTCTCTAAATAGCATTACAAATAATAAGATTGAATCTCTTCCCATAGATGAACTCAGATCCAAACTTCGCTTCTTAGAAGTTGACTATAGATCTGTCTTGACTATGGATAATAAATTTAAACGTTTCTTTTATAGTTCCGAAGAAGAAATCAGTAGTTTAAGAACCAAGAATAGTGACCTCATAGATGAAAAAGATCGTATTTCTCTCCAAGGTGCTCAAACTTTAGCGAAATTCCAAGAAACTCTTCTTGAGGTCCAAATTAAAAGAGATGATCTCAAATATATAACTGATGTGCTCTGCGAGAGAGAGAACCAAACTCTCTCCTGTCTTTTCATAAATGATGATGATGAATTTGCTTGGGCTGCAAAAGTTCTTGATAACGCCAGAAATAACTTAGGTGTAGATGTTATTCTTTAAGCTGAGTAAACGGCCTTCATTAGAGATATGATTTCTAACAGAGAAGGTTGTTAACTTTTCTTCCTTACTTAATTGTTTGTTTTTCATAAATTTTCATCAAATTATTGATTTATTGTTGTATTTTCGCAGAAGCCAAAGAGAGATATCGCAATAGAATTGAAGAGCTTGAGAATGAGAAAGCGAATCTCGCAAAGGATTTATCTTCTCGCAATGATAAGTGTTCAAGATTGAAGGCTCAAATGAACATCACTATTGCGAATTTTGGGAATGACGCAATTTCTTTCCGTAATGACACCATCAAGGAGATCTGTGATGACAATAAGATTCCCCACTCCAAATATCCTTGTGTCTTAGATAAAATCCCAGAAAATACTCCTTCTCTAGTAATCTTTAATAGTGAAGTTGATGAAGAAGATGAGTTTGATGAAGAATCTGATGAAGATAAGGGATAAAACCCTAGTGAAGAATCTGATGGAGACAAGGAAGAATCAAGCAAGAAATAGATTTCGTTTCTTTGTCCGATTTTTTGTAAAACTTGTACATTCGTTCTCTGATCTTCTATTCTTGTAATCTATCATTGCGAATTTCTCTTCAATATAAGCTCTACTTTTCTTGTTTCATCCTGCATGTGTTAGAAGAACTTTTCTTTCTTGCAACATGATTGACCAAAATACAATTAATTTTTTACCTTATGCGTAAATCTATCATGTGAAGACAAATAACATTTAACTCATTCTATGCATTCCCATACTTGCCTCTGTTATTTGTATTCAAATGAGTGATTGAGCAAGGCATCTTTGTTTAGTAAAATAATTTGCGATAAAATCGCAATTATCTCTGCATAATCTCACAATCATAAATTGTAAGATTGCATTCTTTCTTGTATTCTGATCTGGTCTTATTTTGCCTTCCTAAGTAAAGGTCTTATTTTGCCATTTTTTTTCTTTTGTGACAAAATCGCAGGACGTCTCTACACTTTCATGTAGAAACCAATTGATCTTGCCTTAACTTTTTGTTCTTTTTGTATTTTTGTTGCGACAATATGACAGGCCTAAATTTTCTTGTGAAATTAAAGCCCCATGACATTTCCGTCTTGCGACGAAATCGCATGACGTTTCTACACTTTCATGTTGAAACCCATTGATCTCGTCTTAACTTCTCTTTTGTATTATTGCCTCTTCAGGACTGTTGCACAAATATGACAAGTCTTAATACTCCTGTGAGTAAAAATCCTCATGATATTTGCGTCTTAAGACACTTATCAGCTCCCTAATGGAGGGTGTCGCCCTTATCTTCCCCCTAGTTTCCCTTTCAAGGAGACATACTTCTGCCATACAAGACTAGCTCCTCCCATCCAGTCTTAACAACAATCAGTTGTGTTCGCATCCTCTTATCCCTTTTGCATATATGGATTATGGTTACGAGACTGAACCCTAATCGGGGTTTTCTTCGGGCCGAGTGCATCATAACCAAGACTTGCCAAGAATGTCCAGGGTAGTTTTATACGCCCCGGGCACTCTTGGCTCAACTGCGTACCTCGGCGCCTTGGTCATATTCTGCACCCCTTATAAGAGACCCTCGGTCGTCCAACCTAAATCATAAGTTTAGGTTGAAAATCCAAGGTACCTCTCCTGGATGGGTTTTCATTGACCCCAAATATCCATGACTCAGGTTCCAGCAGCGGTGTAACCTTATTGTTGAGTCATGTAACAGATACCCCATTCTATAACATACTTTAGGTCTTACATTAGCCTCTTGCGAAATTTTATTCGCGAACTAGGGTGTACGTCATAAAGGTTCGTCCCATTCTAAGGATTGTTCTTTTGCATATCAGCTCTGTTGTAATTTCTCAATCTCATTTTATCATTAAGTAAAATATTTTTTTTTTTTGAAATTCTCGCAACAAATCAATCATACATCTCTTTTTCTTTTCTTTTTTAACATTTCTTTCACTTCACAATTTAATTTTTTTTACCTCTGTTCTTTTCTGCCTCTGTTCTTTTGTTGCTTTTCGCTACAGTCTTTCCTTCTGCGACATTTTCGCTGCTTATTATTGCATCAACCATTAATCTCTCACTTCTTTGTTTTTGCTTGATGTTATACTTCCAATTCTCCTTCTTCGCAAGATTCTACATCAATTTCATAGCACTTCTTACCTTCAATCCAATCTCCCATTATGATTCCAATACCACTGGGATGAGGAAATTTAATGCACTGGTGGAAAGTTGATGCTACACCTAGAATCCCATGTATCCAAGGTCGGCCAATTAAGGCATTATAGGGCGATTTTACATCAACTACACATAATAGAATCTTTGAAGAGATACCCTTTAATGGAATTTGCATAGTGATTTCCCCTTTAGGCTTATTGGCAGTGCCATTAAAACCATAGATTTTATAGGTTGAGGGTACTAGATCTTCATCTCTGCCTCCCATTGTTTTGTAAGTATGATAGAATATGATATCTACAGAACTTCCAGTATCAATTAAAACTCTATTGATTGCCCATGAATCTTCGGCCTCATCATCCTCATCTTCTTCTTCCTCTTTTCTTTGTTTTGGATTTATCTCTAGTCTCACCACCAATGGATTGTCATGCATTTCTCCTCTTGCAGGAACTTCTTCTGTGGTGAAAGAGATCGTCTGCTTTTGCCATTCTTTTAGTGGCGAGATTTTCGCAATGTTCATTATCTCTCTTTCATCAGCATCTCTGGCGAAAACTCTGCTTAGAACATTATCATGAAAGTCTTCAATTGTTTTGTACCAATGTACAATAGAATTTCAAAAAAAATTCTTCGTTTTCGCTCCAACTCTTATGAAAAATGTTTCTCCTCTTTTGGTTGCGTTTACCCTGCGAATTTCTGGTGGTGGTGGTATGGGTTGAGATTGATGGTACTCTATTAGGAAATGATTTAGCTTTCCCTGGTCTATCATTCTGAGAATGATTCTCTTTATGTTCCTGCAGTCATTTGTAAAATGTCCATGAAAGTGATGATAAGAGAAAAATTCTTGACTTCTGTGATTTGGAAGCGGTTCTTTTCCCATGTTCCAGGGTGTTGGTATGTTCTCCATTAAAATTATTGCTTCCCAAATTTTTCCCACACTAGTATTCAAAGGTGGCATCTTGATCACTTCCCATATCATTTTTTGACTCCCTGATCCTCTATAATAATTTTGCCTTTGTCCTCCATAATTTTTTAGCGGCTGATCAAGTCTTTGGATTTTGTTGTTTCCACCTCGGATATATAAGTTTCCTTCTCTCTCAAATTCTTCATGGTCACGACTTCCCATAGCTACTATTTTCTGCTGATTATCCCCCATACTCTTTTTTTGTTGGACCTGCGAAGTGCTCGCAACTGTGTTTATCAATTTTGGTAGCAAACTCGCATTCGCTGCTGTTGAACTTGTATTCGCAACGGGATACGATTCCATTTCATTCTGTTTTTCTTCAAGGGCAATGTACTTCTCCTGCAGCTCCCGTAATTCAGTCATTGTGATTGTATTCTTGATTCTAAAAATTTGAATGTATAGCAGAATGGTTGCGAACATTGCATTGATGAATGATAAAATGAGATATCTCTCATCCAAACGTCCAACCATCTCACTGCACATTGTCTTCCACCTTATGGTTATATGCTTCAAACTTTCTCCAATTCTCTGATTTAATCCAAACACATCTTTAATCCCTGGTCGTGAAGAGTTGTTACTTATATATGCCCCTAAGAACGTAGTTTGCAAATGGTTAAAAGACGTTATCGTGTTCTTGGGCAAACCCTCGAACCATTTCAGTGCCTCTCCTGTTAAACTAAATACGAAATACTTGCACAATACAGCATCATAATTTTCCCATTGTAGCATACACCTCACATACGCCTTGATGTGTTGAATTGCACAAGTCATTTCGTCAAAAATGCTAGTTAACGCAGACAGATTGCATTTTGGGGGTATTCCTCCTAATTGTACTTCTTGTGTGAATGGAGTTTTCGCAGCTTCTTCAATGGCCTCATCTAATTGCCTTCTACCTCCTTCTTTTCAGTTATTTAGCATTCATCTCATCTCTGCCAATTCTCTTAGGATTTTCTCATTTACACCTGGATTTTGGTTCATTGGTCTTTTAAGCTCTGCCTCCCTTCTTCTGCGTGCATGCCTATCTTGTCTTGCAAGATTCTGTGTTTCTTCATCATCTTCATCTTGTCTCCTTCTGCGATTTTCTCCTTCACCTCTTTCTTGAATTCGTATATGATTATGCCTTTCATTTTCTCCTCTGCGATTCCGTCCATTCCTCATTTCTTCTCTTCTCAACTCCTCAGCTCTTCTTCGTATTCTATCATACTCTTCGTTAATATTACCATTTTTGCGGGTTTTTTCGCGTCTTCTTTCTCGATTGTCATGATTGTTCTGATGTATTGCTTCTTGGAGTTCTCTTTCCTCAATTTCTGCTCTCAATCTCTCTCTCTCGCAAGCTAAACGTGCTTGTTCAGCATAATGTCTCTCAATTTCTTCTTTAATTACTTGCTATTTCTGCGATTTTCTCTCCCGTTTAATATTCTCATTCCTTCCTCTTGATTTTCTTCACCATCTTGGTTATTTCGTTCTTGACGCTGCCTATTTTGAGGAATTTCGCCATGTGGAATGTATCGATCTTCAATAATTTCTCTATTTTCGCGACATTCTTCATCTGGATTTTGCACCTCCTGCCGAATATTTCCATCAACATTTTCTACAGGTGAATTTCGTCTTTCTTCCCTTCTGATCAATCTTGAACTTGATCTTGTTGTGCTTCTTGACCTTTTATTCTGTAGTCTTATATTTTCCATTCTTAACTCATGATTCTGTCTTGTCAAATTAGCACGTTTTTCTGCCTCTATTCTCCTTTCTTCGTGTATTCTTTTTTTCAATTCCTCTAACGCTTAAATCTCTTCATTTCCATGAATTATACCTCCAACTGCTTCTTGATCTTCCTCTACTCGTATATCATTTCCTAATTGTCATTCTTCTTCCGCTTCATATGCTGAATCTGACTGCCATGTGTGTACACTCACTCTATCTTAATCTATAGTTCTGTTTTTCGTTGGAGTACGCTGAATTAGCTGTTGAACTTGATTTTCTCCATTATTTCTTGCATGCATTCTTGAAGATTCCCCAATTTCGTTCCTTCTTTCTCTAACAAGTCTCTTACTCCTTCTAACAGTTGTTGGTTGACTTAGAGCATTTCTTCTTCTAGCCATCTCTTCAATCTCAATGAATTGTTTAAAATTATATGAAAATTTTCACCAAGTACTCCAAATTCTTTCAAATCACAATACTAATCTTCACACTAAAACAAGGAGCTTCCCTGTTTCTAGCGCCAAAATGTAGTTGTAGGAAATCCCACACTACACCCCTCGCAAGAATTCATATAATCAAATCATTTTTTAGATCCATAATCACAATTTTTATTGATTAATCTCACAAATTTTACAAGATAGAAAGGAAATAAAGCTAAGGAATTAACAACCGATATGGACTTTCTCTCTCCTAATGACATGCTCAACACTCGAAAAAGATCTCTCTCTTCCTTGCGCCTGTTCGGCTCTTTATATAGGGAATTACATAGTGGATGACATCCAATCTGTCCTCTATTTTAGGATCTGACTTACGATATTCTCGCAAGAGTTATATTGTTAATCTTTGCAAACACTCTAATTATCGCAGAGTCATCATACTTTTCTCATGTTTCTGCCATCGTCATCAGTTACATCATTCTTCAAATCATTCTGCGACACTCGCAAAGTGTTGTTGATCAAACTTCGCAAATGTGCCCTTCGCAAATGATGTGAGGATTTCATCCTAGGAAATAATGTTTTTACATGTGTTTTAAGGAAGTAAGTTCATGATATGTGTTGTGAACCGAAAAGGAAATTGCCAGGCGTTATTGGGGATGTTCTTCATTGCATATATTATGAACGACCAATATGTGTGATTAGTATAACCGCTCATGACTTGTTTGTGCTCTTGGTAAAACTATTCACATGAGGCATGACTTATGTATTGATATGAATTTTATTAGTGAAACCGATATTAAGTAATCACCTGGGGTATGATCGGGTTGTGAGTGTGTGAACTTATTACTGGGAGAAGGGGAACCGATCCTAGTAAGAGGTGCAGTGCATCACAAGGGGAACCGATCCTTGTATGAGGTGCAGCAAGGTTTATGGAAGAAAGGGGAACCGATCTTATGAACATGTGAAACACGTTTTTGGGAAGGGGGGACCGATCCTATGGACATGTGCAGTGCATACAAGTTAGATACCAAATATATGTGGGGAACCGATCCTAGTACCTAGTCAGCCATATCTTTGGTAAGCTAGTGTAACTATGCACAATACTCACATGTAGGTAGAACCGAAACTTGTTTTGGTAGAACCGTAAACCCATGAGTTGTGATTGAGTGGAACTTGATCAATCACATAGTTCTTGAAAGTCAGATGAACCAATTCTAAACTTGTTTGAAAGTGTGGTAAATCGGTTTCAAGTGAGCAAGCATGGAAATGACTTGCAAGAGTAAGATGT
Organism: Papaver bracteatum; assembly: GCA_023529315.1. Taxonomy (NCBI): domain Eukaryota; kingdom Viridiplantae; phylum Streptophyta; class Magnoliopsida; order Ranunculales; family Papaveraceae; genus Papaver; species Papaver bracteatum. Next base: position 4,836,375 of record JAJJWX010000603.1, read on the forward strand.
CGACACACTTTGAACACGGTGCATTAATACTTATTCTATATTGTTCAAAGATATTCCTTAACAACTAAGAAGGAAGCAAATACCAAGATCGAATTTAAATAAGTTAAGAATCTTTTTAATTAAGGGTTTTTAATTATATATGGAAAATAAGAATTAATAATGTGCATTTACTAGTTAAAGATTTTCCAAGGAGATTTCGATCATTATTTTTGGACAGTGCATTCACAGGAATTATGAAAACCAAATTTGGTGGAGTAATGAAAAATATCTTGAGAATATTTTCGGTTTTTGAAATTCCTTGGTGTCCAAACTTCCTTGTATATAAATACTTTGAGTTTGCATTTTTAGCAAACTAATCTTGCGTAACATTAGACTTACTCTTTTGTCTTTGTTACTGGTAAAGCCGCCTATCGGAGAGGAGAGTAATCCAATTAGGTGAAATCTCTTACGACCGCTCAATTTAAAGTCTTCTTTGGGATTGAGAAGCTCTAGCGTGACCCGTTGGTGGGAAACTAGATATTGCGGTTTATCTTTAGTTTTTGTATTGATTTGATTGACTAACGGTGGTTGAACTTTGATTGCACCTAGTTTGTTTATGCTTGAGAATCTTCTCTTCTGATATAAGATTCACTCAAACTAGTTCAAGGTTTCGACAGAGATATTTAGACTGTTGTTAGATCTAAAGACGATCTTGTGATAATCCATTGTTAACATACTCCGTTCTGTGTGTGATTGATCACAAGAGATTCAATTAGTTGTGTACAGGTGTTTATTGAAGATCTAATAATATTTGAAGACAAAGAAGATGTTGAAGATTTCTGACTTGGTTTTTACAATCTTTGGTGTGCACAATACTTGTTTGGGAAAAAGAGGATCCGACTATAATTGATTTATCCTTTTAGGTATTTTGATAGAATAGTTGAGGAAGATCGGCATTAATACGTTTCCTTGTGATTAAAGGTATTGATTGGCTTAATCTTAACGATTGCCTTTGGGTGATTGAATATAAGATAGATCTTGGAACCTGCCAAAGGAGTTTATGTTAAGATAAACAAGGGGACCTTTGCGCAACTCATATCACTTGGTTGAAGAGAGTTGATACCAAATAGATTTGTTGTTCCTTTACTATTTGGAATACAAACCAAAGGAATTGGTCCAAGTACGTGACTTGTTTACAGGTTGGAGGCGTGGGAATATAGACGGAACTAGGTGAACTATAGGTTTAGTTGCTTGGTCTCAACTATACGAAGTTGGTTTATTTTGTATATCGGCTTAACCCCGAGAGTATTCAATTCTGGACTAGGTCCCGGGGTTTTTCTGCATTTGCGGTTTCCTCGTTAACAAAATCTTGTTGTGTCATTTACTTTATATTTCCGCATTATAATTGTTTTATTATAATTAAAGTAAATTGCACAAACGTTAATTCTTATTTACTTGATACGTGAATCCTATTGAGTTTGGTTAAGTCCGAATCTTTGTATCAAGTAAACACACTTTGTTGTTGTATTGTCTCGATCTCGTATCCATAGACGATCACACAAAGTGTGAACTGATTTGTTGCATTGTCTCGACTCAGTCCATAGATAATCACTTTCGGGGAAAGGACTTATAGGAAGGAAAAGTAATAGCTTGAGGTATATTTGGGGTACCCTCGCCTTTTCAATTGGTATCAGAGCAGGCAAACACAAAAAGATCTAACAATTTGTGTTTGGTGCGATCCATCCTATAAGAATGAACTCGAGTTCCAGAAATAAGCATATCTTAGTGACTATATTACTCACAGATTAAGATTAAATCGAACTCAAAATAATTAATAAGGTTAGGATTTTACACTTGAATCTTGTAGGTGTGTACCTCAATCTTCTTCTGCAATTTCAAAATTAATTTCTAGGGTTTAGAAAATCAATACATATGAATCTGTAAAATGGATCTCATACTTGATATTAGGTTATTCAAACTCAGTAAAAATGAGTATTCATTTCTCGTAACACGCTTAAAACAAGTTTTGGTAAATTCAGGGTTTGGAGCAATGAACGATTGCTCAAAACATGGTGGGCGTGATGCTTTCGAAGGTCGTGGAATTCCACTAGCATCTTAAATCGATCATGACCATCCAACTTAGCCATCCTATTTGGATGGCTTAGATCGCATTTGGGACCATCATGAAGATACACATGTGTTCATCACCGGGCCAACATGGGCCCCATGTGATCAGTCTCTCCATAGGAGGATCACGATGTGCCAAATCGTTTTTCCAAAGTCACGTACGCGTGACCGACTCAAAACTCTAATTAGGGTTTGCGGCAATGCACATCCGTTGTAGTTCGATCGTGACCGTTCATCTTCACCAACGTAAACGGAGGTGTAGATATAGACCCAAGAGGTCCCAAGGATGTCAACATGATCACCGTGGGCCCACCTTTGCTTGTGACCGGCCGGCCTATGCATACTAGGGACCGACTCCTCGAAACGCACGACCAGAGGTGGCATGCCACACAGCTTTCAAATCCTTTGCGGCAATGTATTTCTGACGCAAATCGATCATGACTACTCATCTTTGCCGGTCAAATTGAGTGGCCTAGATCGAATCTTTATGGGACCGAGAGATGTACGCATGCACGCCGGCAGACCATCTCCACTCACGCCTGGTCGGTCCCACCAAAATTAGTGTCCATGCTTGGATTCGATCAAGCCAAAGATAGGATGCTTGCGCACCTCTAAAAACCCTAAAATTCCATCAATGGCAGTAAACATGCGCAGTAAATCATCCGTCCGTCCAACTTTGCCAGCTTGGACGGACGGCTTGGATTAGGAGTTAAGCGATTAATGAAATGCCTCAATGATCACCGTCCGCCACTCTGTCACAGGGAGTGATCGACCAGATGGTGTCCCGCCTACGCAGCCTCCAAACGTTCACTCGAAGATGGTTGGACGTGCTGTCATGTTAAGACGCTTAATCCGCGACTTGCTCGATCAAGCTTTAAAACAGCGATGATTTATGCCTATGTTGCACAGACACGGACACGGGACAAGGTTACGACACGACACGTTTACGGAGACACGTCAAATCTCAAAAAAGCTGGTTACGGCGACACGTTATACATATTACACATATCATTAAATTGAGATTTTACACTAATCTGCTCAACATAATAATTATTTTTATTTTCAGAATACTTATTTACTAATAAAATAAAATTACTAATGATGAAATTGTGATCACATTTTTCATAAATAATGTTTATATTTTACAAAAAGACGAATAAATTAGCTTCACACTTAGTTTATTTTGATTTTTCAAACCAAAATTAACCATTTATGGTGTGTCCGGAAGTGTCCAAATAGTATCCGCAAAGTGTCAAATATCGATTTCTATGGGACACATGATGTGGCGTGTCCATCACGTGTCGGGAAGTGTCATAACCGTGTCGTGTCCGATTATGTGTCCGACACGGTTACATCATACTTCTAGGCGTGTCCGTGCAACAGCTTTATGCATATCGATTGTTTTGAGCTACTTGCTTTAAAACGATGCATTACATGCATCAAGCATACACGATATTTCACAAATATCAACTCCTTAAATAACTTAGTTATTTAACCTAATAGCACTATATGTTATTTCCTGTGGCGGGTCCCACGACTTGACCAACTCATTCGAGACATCAAACATGTCACAAACTGGGGGATACTTACTGGGGTATTGGTCTGGTAGTTTACATCGTGCGGCGTGCAATGCGCCCATTACGAGAACATGTAAGGAATCATGGACGGTTAACGATGATGAGGAAAGTGGGCAAATGCATGATCGTGTGACAATCACCTACACGAACCCACTACTCCATCACTCAACTTTCTCCACTTCCTACGAGATAAGGATTGCGCTCAAATGACTTGTATAAATAGGTTCTTCGACCTATCTTCAAACAACACAAAAAAAACCAAGTGTTGTCGCGTATCCAGAAAACACCTAAAACTGATAGCTTACATTGTGCAAGCCATTTCAACATTTTGATACAAGTCATAAACAACCAACACCTTCATAATCTCAACACCTTCTTCGCTTCCCTCCCTAAGATCAACCCATCTCCTTCAATTTGTGACCAAAGCAAGTCTGGAACGACCATTTCTTGGTTTAGGCCAGTATTGTATATATTGATTTCTCGAATCAAAAGCACTCCCGTGCAGTGCATTTGTTTAAGGTTTAGATTCGTTTCTCATCCACACACACCCAAATTTACCAAAAACCGCAGAAACAGTTTTCACCCATAAACATTTTTATGAATAAACTTTATTTAGATGCTTTCATCTACTTGATAGGTTTCGGGAAGATACATATATATGATAACTGCAATCGCACAGTGTCTAACTATTAGACAGAGGCAAGTACGGGTTGTTCCCACAGGGAGCGGTGGAAATACTGTAATCAATATCTCTAATAAAAATTAACCTAAAATGATGTTTTTGGATTTTTATAATTCAAAACGAAATAATAATATTAAACTAATGAAAAATAAAATCAATGAGAAAGAGTCGGTAACCAGGGTTTACAGTATCCACCATTATTTCTATTCAATTACTGAAATGAAACATAATTCATGAATATTTCATTTGAATTCGTTCTATCAACATCACCTATTATATATATTAGAGTCAAAAATATCACTGGGACACCCTAAGCATGACACATCAAAAGACTAAATCCAAGTATGCACCATCAAATTGTATTAGTGAGAGAATTATACGAAACTAAATATAGGTTCACAAATAATACCTGGCTATTCTAAGCATACCCCATCAGAGGAATCAACCCACGCATGAAATATCAGACAATGAGACAAATATATTTGTTATCCTAACAATTATGCACAAAGGTTCTTCAAAACCGGTGAAGCGACAACTCAAATTTTGATAAATAGATAAACAATATTAAGAATTAATCATATTCAATTCATAATGGTCTTTCGCTCAATTAATCAATTCAAATAGCCTAATACCCCAAGTGGTTTCATAATAAACCCTAGTTACAAAAAATCTAGCAAGACATGGCTTTCTCAAAAGCCGTAAAAATATAACAAGGATTCACTTGATAAATCAGAACAAAGGAAAACACAAAGATTTCAAACCAGAAACCAAGGTATCGCAAATGCTTTTCCTTCCCGTTACTGTTTAGGCTCTGCAGCGGCCGCCTCCAGTCGGCCTCCTCCTCCTCCGTCTATGTTCCCCTCTATGTTGTCGTTGCGAGAAAACAAGACCTAGAAAATAATTTCCTGGCCCAGTCTAAACTCCACCGCGAACATCCCAACACCATTTCTGTTTTCTATCCGTCAGTCGCACTTAATTCTTTCCTCGCCCTTAATTCTCTCCTTGCCATACTGACCACTAAACCATTTATGAACATTCAACCTCGATACCAGACAGGCCACCAGTAGCACTCATCCATTCTCGGACCATCTAACTTCATACTACAGCAAACCAGCACCAAACGTCTTCATCTTCTTTACTCCATCGACTGCACAACAACTCTATTCTTCTGTCCATCCTAGACACTACCGATTGAACCAGTTCGTATATATACTCACTGCCAATCGATACTATATCTAGTAGTCTATCACATTCATCCAACTGCAACGGATCCACTCTCTAACCTTCGCAGAACTAAGCACCCAAATATGTAGTTGCAGAATAACCTACAACTACACCCTCAGTAGAATTAGTAAAAACTTAAGAAGTTCTTGATGATGAATAACAATTTTCTTATTAATGTTCTCAATTGATTACAAAGAAGTATCTAACTGGAACTAGAATAGTTACAACTTTCTCTATTCTCTTTCCTTAGATATTTTCTAACACTCCCTCAAATAACCCCTCGAATTTTACATTTAAACTCCTATTTATAGTAAAATTTATACAGCTGTATATGAGTTGCGAAGTATCGCAACTCATACTCGCAAAATTACTCCATCCTCGCAAAACTTCATATTTCTCTGCGCTACTTCTATCATCGTATCATTTTATAACTCTTTTCTCCTTTATTTATTACGATACTCGTGAACTATTATCTTGCGATATTCAGTACCTACATCTTGCCTCTTCTCATGTCAATTCTACGAAGAAGAAATGATCGTGAGAACATAACCGTTACTTAGTCTTTTAAAATTTGGACACGTCTTTTGTAACCGTTCTTTTCTAGTTATTCCCTTATATAACTCCTTTATATTCTCTTCCTTTTCTTCTTCTTATTTCCGCAATTCTATCTTCTACTCATACTCTCTATTATTGTTTTCTATGCAATTTTTTCTTCTACTATATCTTCATGAGTTCTCCAAGGTAATTTCCTTCTATCTCTGCGTATTTCATTTGTTCTCCTCTTTAATTTCTGTATAATTTGTTATCTGATTTTGGTTTATTTCAGCAAAATAACTCCTCAGATGAAATCTCAGCTAAAAAATCCAAGCCCTAATCCACGAAGAAGAAAATCTGAGAATCAAAAGGTAGTTAAAATACTTTGCCTTCTTTCCTGAACAATATATTGTTGCCTCAGTTTTTAATCTACATTTTGATTCGCAGGTTGGCGAAAAACCAAACCCTGGTAAGAGATCTCGAATAACTAAACCCACACCATTAATTCCGATTGATGATTTCCTTCCTGAAGTTGATAAGGAATTTTCTTCTCCTCCTCGTGAAAATGCTTCTTCACACACTCCTGCCTCTACTCTATTACCTACCTTTCAATCTCCCATCAATGTCAATTTATCAACACTTCTTCAAGATCAACCCTCACAAAATATTTCTTCAATTTCTTCTCTTGAAAAACAACCCTCGCAAAATATTTCTTCAACTTCTTCTCTTGAAAAACCTATCTTGTCCCCAAATCCTTTGAGTGCTATTTCTCCAGACAACTTGCAGCTTGCTCTTATTCCTTCAAATTCTTCTCCTCTTCCTCAGGAAATCCGAGATGGAATTTATTCAACTTTCCGAATGTTATCTGAGGTTTTGACCAATACTGCGAAGTCTACTAATGTTCGTTCGCAATATGAGTTTTGCGAAGTTCTAAATAATTTCGTCAATCCAGACATTTCTTCTTCACGTCAATCCTTGGAAAGAGAAATTGAATTGCTTCGCCAATCTTTGAAATCTTCTCAAGCAGAATGCGAGGATCTCCGTAAAGAAAATCATCATCTTCAGAATAATTCTCTTGACTATGCGATACTTCGCAAAAGAAATGATGAATTGAAAGGTATGATTACTATCTTCATATTTTCCCTTTTATTTACTTATATTCTTCATATGTTTGAAACATCCATTAAAACCCATTCCCCTTTATAGAATCCATCCAGAAATGTAGAAGATTGGTACTTCACCATGAATCAGATGCAACATAATATCGAACCAAGCATGAAAGCCTCTCAAACCAATTCTCCCATTTATCTAATCTTTACTCGTGTGCTCTTGACAACTCTGATGCTCTTTTTCAAGAGAATACTCAACTAATATATGATCGAAATTTTTTGAATGATGACATATCTCAACTTTTTTCTTCCTTAACTAAAGCTAATTTGAGAATAGAAACCTTATTAGAAGAGAACAAAACCTTATCAGATGAGAAATGTTCGTTTTTTGAATACAATGATTGTTTCTTCGCAAGAATTAAAGACTCTTCAGAATAAATGTTGCGATCAAGAAAATCTTCTTTCTTTGTTGAAAGGTGAACTTGAGGAATTAAAGAAGTCTTCAGATGCTGAAAGAAATTCTTTTGTTATTGAGAAGAATTCCCTCATTAATAAGAATATAGTCTTGAGTGCTAAGAAGAATCAACTTGAAGAAGATTATTCGTCATTAAAAAGTCTTAATGCCAAACTTGCGAAGGATAAAAATTTTCTCCTTCAAAAGATCAAAAGCTTCAATATCGACTTAAAGGATTAGTTGGTGATGGTTTTGATAATGCGATGAATCAGATGAAGAACTGTTGTCTATCTTTAACTCAATCTCTTACTTCGCAAAGAGAAGGTAGTCATTAAAATTTGACTGCCTCTGGTATATCTTTAAATTTCGTTATACTCGCAAATTTTATTCTTTGAATTTTGTTTTATTTGTAGAATCTGAGAACAATCTTCGTAATGCGAAAGATGGATTAGAAGCCTCCTGTTCCGAGCTTCGTAAGAAAAATGCTTTGCTTTCTACCCGCTTAATCAACTCTCGTGACCGTGCTACTCGGAGATTCAACTATCTTGCTTATTCCAAAGATATTGAAGATACCAATCATCAAAAATCTATACTTCGTGAAAGTCATCTAAAAGCTAAAGTATTTACGAATAACATTCTCTTATCAAGAGCCTTGCCTCCTGTGAAAATTACTCCTCTGAAAATATCTGACGATGAAGTTTCTCATGAGCCTGATAGTGATTTCGATTATGAGAGTGATGATGAAGATATTGATGAAGAGAAAGAATCTATTCCTCAAGGAGATGTTCCTGTTGCATGTTCTTATAAGAATGATATCTCGCAAAAGTCGAAGGCTGCTAATGACCCTACTGATCTTAAAGATCCAGCACAGAGTGTTGATGAAGCATGATAACATTCTTTTTTTCAATTTATCATTGACTCTCCTGTCCTCCTTTCTTTTGAATTCCTTCCCTTAGTTACTGTTGGTTTTCTTTTTGCGAACAATTTTATTTTTTAAGAAGTACATCTGATATTTTGCGAAGATGATTTATCCTTTCTTTCTGATATTTTGCGAAGATAATTTAACCTTTCTTTAATTAAATTTGCCCCATTTGATCATATGAAGAGAAATAATATATAATTCACAGATAAAGCTTAGTATCTCCTTTTCCCCTTATTATTTCTCTTTAAATGATTAAACATTGTTTGAAGTATTAGAATATCTGCCTCAATTTATCTTACGAAGTTTCAACTTGTTACGATTGTAAATAAGAAATCCTCCCTTTTAAGTATAAAAAATAAAATTAACAAGTATACTATATATACAATACCTTTGAAGAAGTATTAGAAGTACTAAATCCGTCAAATGAAGAGATATAAGAAGTATTAGAAGTACTCGATCCACCAAATGAAGAGATATAAGAAGTATTGGAAGTACTCAACTCACCAAATGAAGAAATATAAGAAGTATCCAATCTGTGAATAATTACGTAACATATGACGAAGTATAATGATTATTTAACCTTCACCAAATGAAATATCCGTTGAAGAAGTATAATAAATATGAGATATTCTTGAAGAATTATAAGAAGTATTCAACTTTTGGAGAAATATTCAATATATGGAGAAGTATAAGAACTATTTAATTCTCGTAACATTTTACGAGTATGAACTTATCTATATTTGATTCGTAACATATTACGAGTATGAACTTATCTGTATTTGATTATTATCAAAATCGCATCTTTTGTTAAGTCTTCGTGAAAATTCTTCAATGACGTTATCTTCTTTTATAGGACTTCTTCAATGGTATTGACGAAGCTGTCTTCTCTTCAGATCTTCATAATGTATATTCTTGTATAATTTCTTCAATGGTTTTGATGTAATGAATTTCATAAATTGATGTGGTCTTATCATGCCTTCCTAAGTAAAGGTCTTATTTTGCCACCTCTTTTGTAGCGACAAAATCGCAGGACGTTCTTACACTTTCATGCAAAAACCCATTGATCTTGCCTTATCTTTTTTGTATAGTATTTTAGCCTCTTCAGGAATTGTTGCAACAATATGACAGGCCTAAATATTCTTGCGAACGTAAATCCCCATGACATTGCCGTCTTGCGATGAAATCGCAGGACGTTTCTACACTTTCATATAGTGACCCATTGATCTCATCTTAACTTCTTTTTTATGTTCTGCGAGTTCTTTATTATTTTTTTTTTTTTTTTTTTTTTTTTTTTAGAAGGCTCGCAGAACTTCATTTGTTGCACAAATATGACAAGCCTTTATGTTTTCGCAAACAAGAAGCCTCGTGACATTTGCGTCTTATAGCACGTATCAGCTCCCTAATGGAGGGTGCTGCCCTTTATCTTCCCCCTGATTGACCCTTCAAGGAAGCGTACATCGACCATACAAGGTTAGCTCTTCCCATCCGGTTCTGCCAACAACCAGCTTTTGATCGCAACCTCTTATCCTTTTTGCCTATAGGGCTTATAGTTACGAGGTTGCACCCTATGGGGTATCTTTGGGCCAAGTGCATCATTTGCCAAGACTTGTCAAAAATGGCAGATGTGGTTCAACATCACCCGGCACTCTTGACTCAACCGTGTACCTCGGTGCCTTGATCGTTTTCTGCACTTCTTGGGAAAGACAGTATGCCTTAGTCTCCCAACCTAAATCCTCTTACACCGCATTTTATATTACGTAATGTCGCTAGATTAGGTGAGAATCCAAGGTGTCTAACCCGGATAGGTATCCCATTATTGGGTTGTACCCCTAAATTTTTACCATGTACTAAGGGTCCTTGGTGGTGTTCCGGTTACCCTTAGCCACGTTTATAGGTACCCCCTTAAATGACGTACTTTAGGACTTTGCCTCTTACGAAATATAGCTTCGCGAACTAGGGTGTACGCCACAAAGGTTTGCCTGTATAGAATTTTCTGCGGCTCTCTTTCTTTTTTGGAGGCTGATCACAGATTGCGGTCTTTTATTCGCAAATTAATGAAATTTTAATCGCAATATAAATTTTGAAATTCGTAACTTTTCCCAATTTCCTGCGAGCAAACAATATTCGTAAAAAATTTCATGAGTTTTATGGATAATACCTTTTCAAATATAGTATGTTCCAAGGTCTACCAAGCCTCAAACCCATGTCTCTCCCTTCTGGATCCATCAGCCGATAAGCTCCACTTCCCATAACCTCTTTGATGACATATGGTCCATCCCATTTAGGTGCTAATTTTCCTCCATTTTCTTTTTGATATCGAGGTGTTTCTCGCATGACCAAATCACCTGGTTTATATTCACGTTCAATGACTCTCTTGTTGTATTCTCGAGCTAATCGTTCCTGATAAATCCTCATATGGTGCAACACCTTTTCTCTTTTTTCTTCCAAATCATCCAATTCACTTAATATTACTCCCGCACTTAAATTTCTTTCCCAAGCTTCTTTCTTTGTTGTCGGAATTACAACCCTCTGGGGTATCGCTTTACTCCATATGTTAGACAATAAGGAGACATTCCAGTTGCTTCTCTTCTATTTGTATTGTATGCCCAAACTGCGCTAGGTACTTGCTCGCACCACCCTTTGAGATGTCCTTCTAATTTCTTTTTGATTGTATCTGCGATTATTTTATTTGTTGCTTCTGCTTGTCCATTAGCTTGTGGATATAACGGGGTTGACTTCCCACATTTTATCCTAAAAGCACTGAGTAACATCTCTATATTCTTCCCCTCAAATTGTTTTCCATTATCAGATACTAGTTGTGCTGGAACCCCGTACCTGCAAATGAGGTTCTCAAATATGAATGTAAAAACATCTTTATCACGAATATGTTGTACTGCTTTTACTTCTGCGAGCTTCGTGAAATAATCTGTTGCAACTATCAAGTATCGCCTTTGTCCAGATCCAGGTATAAATGGTCCAACAATATCCAACCCCCATTTACCAAAAGGCCAGCAGCTTGTTGAAGAAGTTAATGTGGCCCCTGGTGCATGAATTCTTTTACCATGTCGTTGACATTCCTTGCATCTTCGTACGAACAATTTTGCGTCTGTATGCATATAAGGCCAGTAATATCCTTGTATCTTTGCTCTATATGCTAGAGATCTTCCTCCACTATGATTGCCAGCTTCTCCTCCATGTAACATCTTCAATATCTTTTCTCCTTCTTCGCGAGTTAAGCACTTGAGAGGTGGTCCATTGAAAGATTTTCTATATAAAATTCCTCCTCGCAACTCATAGTTTGTTGCACGACTCTTTAATTTATGTGCTTCTAGTCTGTTCCTGGATATTTCTCCTGTTGCGAGATATGCATGAATTTATTTTCTCCAATCTGCGATGTTGTTTGATAACTCTCTTTCTACTTCCATCGCAACAGCTTCCTCAATTTATTTCTCTTTGTCCACTGATGGTTGTTGAATTGTCTGTATTTGGATATTTCTTGTATTTATATTTGTCATCATGCTTGGAATAAATGCAAAAGCATCTGCGAAAACATTATATTTTCTAGATATATGTCTCCATTTTAATTTTGGTATCTTCGCAGATAATTCTTCAACGAGTTTCTTGTATTTCTTCAAAGAAGATTCATTTTTGGTATATTCCCCTTTAATTTGACAAATCACTAACTGCGAATCACTTGTTATCCTTATACTTTCAAGCTTCTTTTCTATTGCGATCTTTAATGCATGCACTACAGCTTCGTACTCTGTTTCATTGTTCGTGGATGCAAATTCTAGTCTGAATGAGAATCTTTGTTCTTTCTCCTTCGGTGAAATCAACACGACTCCAATTCCATTTCCCTCACTATTGGATGATCCGTCCACTAGAATTTCCCATCTATCCGGTTCTGTTAACAAGTCTTTTGGATTTCCAAATTCTTCTTCAACATCCATCATTTCCTCTCTTTTGCTTCATCTTCTTCCAAAGGAAATTTCGCAAAAAATCTGCGACGACTTGTGATTTTTGAGATGATAATACTTCGTATTTTATCTTGTAATGGTTTACTTGTGCATTCCACCTTTCTATTCTTCCTGACCTTTTTGTGTTCTTCATGATTGATTCAATTGGGACTTTGGTTACCACTTTTATCACATGTGCTTGAAAGTATATTCGTAACTTGAATGATGCAAAAACCAAAGCTAAGATTAACTTCTCCATTTTAGAATAGTTCTTCTCTGCTGCATTAATGTAGTAAATGGGCCTTTCTACTCAGATTCCGCTGCAATGAATCGCACTTAGAGCATATGGAGTTGTTGCGAGGTATACCAATAATTCTTCGTCTCTCTCTGGTTTCTGTAGTATAGATGTATTTGCGAGGTATTCTTTGATTCCTTGAAAAGATTTTTCATATTCATCAGTCCACTTGAATTTTGCTCCCTTCTTAAGTATGTTGAAAAAATGCTTGCACTTATCTGACATTCGCGAAATAAATCTTCCAAGTGAAGCCAAGAGTCCATTTAGCTTTTGTACTTCTTTTACCGTTGCAGGTGTTGGCATGTCACGAACTGCTTGGACCTTTTCTGGATCAACTTGTATTCCCTCCTTTGATACTATGTATCCCAAGAACTTTCCAGATGAAACCCCAATTATACATTTCTCGGGATTTAATTTGATGTTGAATTTTCTCATTTGCTCAAATATTTCCTTCAAATCTTGCACATGATCTTTATCTTCCTTGCTTTTTAACAACATATCATCTACATATACCTCCAAAGTTTTATGTATCCACTTCGCGAACACTTTTTCGACCATACGTTGATATGTAGCACCCGCATTCCGCAAACCAAATGGCATCTTCACATAACAATACAAACCCCTTGGAGCAAAAAGGCAAAGTATGTTCTTGATCTTCTTCTCATGAGTGATATTTGATTATACCCTTTATATCCATCAAGTGAAGTGACTCTATCATGACCTGCAGCTGATTCCACCATTTGTGGTATATCTGGTAATGGAAAACTGTCTTTGGTACATGCCTTGTTTAGATCAGTGAAATCTATGCAAATTCTTATTCCTTTATTCTTTTTCGGAACAATGACCATATTCGCAATCCATTTTGGATATTTTGCTTCCCTTATGATCCCTGCATCCAACATCTTTTGTAATTCTTCTTCTATCTGTACATGATAATTTTGTGATATCTTCCTTATTATTTGTTTGAATGGTCTTACATTTTTATCTATGTTCAATCTATGACACGCCACCTTGATGGATCAATTCCTGGTATCTCATCTACACTTCCTGCGAAGATATCTTTATATTCTCGCAAAAGATCAATAATTCTTTTTTCTTCTTCTTCATCCATCTTAGTTCCAATTCGCAAGAATAAAGGCTCCTCTTTGCTTCCAATATTTATTTCTTTAGTTGGTTCAGCTGCAACATAGCTTGGACTTTGCTCCCCCATAGGTGTTGGTTCTTTGATTATTTTTGCTGGTTCCCCTTCTTTTTCTGGAATTTCATTTGGTATACCTCTCCCTTCCTTTGCTCTTATTGTATACACTCGGAATTATTCTTCTTTTATTGTTTCCTTCGCAAGTTTCCTACGAAACTGTTTCTTTCTTGCTCTTCCTCCGCATTGCGTTACTTCAATTTGATAACAAAATTTTGCACTATCAAGATATCCTTTTATTTCTTGTATTTCATTTGGTGTAGGAAATTTGATTTTTTGATGTAATGTTGAAGAAACAGCTTTGATCGCATGAATCCACGGCCTTCCTATCAGCATGTTATATGGATATTCCATATCAATCACACACAAGATTACATGTGTTTCGATTTCTCCTAGTAATATTCGCAGCGCGATTTCCCCCTTAGATTTTGTTGTAGATTTTCCTAATCCATGAATAAGACATTTTGAATTTGTGATTTCTTCATCTTTAATTCCCATCCCCTTAAGTGCATGATAGAATATGATATTAACAGAACTCCCTGTATCAACCAGAGTTCGGTTTAATTTCCATTTTTCTACAGCTTTCTTATCTTCTAGCATGATCGGCATTGTGATTACCAATGGTGAAGTGTGGTTCAAGTCTTCATTTGGAATTTCTGCTGCTGAAAATGTGATTTTCTGCTTTTCCCATTCTTCTAAAGTTGTTACCTTTTCTTCCTCCATGATCTTTCTTCCTCTACAATCTCGCTTGTATATTTTTCCCTTCATATTACTATGAAATTCATCAATCATTATCTTTGTGATCATATTACATTCTTGTTTTTTGCAATCTCCATCTACTGACTTCATTTGATCTTTAAATTTTCCACAATTCCCTCAAATTTAGGCTACCACAATTCTCAAGTCCCTGTTTCTAGCGCCAATTATGTAGTTGCAGAATAACCTACAACTACACCCTCAGTAGAATTAGTAAAAACTTAAGAAGTTCTTGATGATGAATAACAATTTTATTATTAATGTTCTCAATTGATTACAAAGAAGTATCTAACTGGAACTAGAATGGTTACAACTTTCTCTATTCTCTTTCCTTAGATATTTTCTAACACTCCCTCAAAGAACCCCTCGAATTTTACATTTGAACTCCTATTTATAGTAAAATTTATACAGCTGTATATGAGTTGCGAAGTATCGCAACTCATACTCGCAAAATTACTCCATCCTCGCAAAACTTCATATTTCTCTGCGCTACTTCTATCATCGTATCATTTTATAACTCTTTTCTCCTTTATTTATTACGATACTCGTGAACTATTATCTTGCGATATTCAGTACCTACAAAATACTCGTTCAAATCCATTAATGTTGTTGTCACCAGTACTACCACCAACTCGAGACAATACTGCCATTTCTTCTCTTCCTGGTCATCTAACTTCCTTCAGGCCACATCACCTTTAACTTTCCTCCTCCAGTTCAACAGCCATCATGCAGTCCATCTCAATTCCGGTGAGATGAAACCATCGGTTCAAACACCCATAACCATTCTCCATCTCGGATTCATCACCTCCTTCTTATCTACCTGGTTTTATCAGTTCACATAAGCCACAAACTTATTAATCACCACTGAACTTCCTGCAACCATGTCAATAGATTCATCTCCCAACTTCGGACTTCATCTGCATCAATTCTTTCTCTCCCTTGTCCAATGACCAACTCCACCAGTTGAGAAGCCATCTCAGCCAACATCGTTCTGCTCAGCTTTGATTGCTACCAAACTTGCTCAACTGTCACACAGACTCGAGCTCTTATTGATCCTCCATTATCGATTACAACAGCCAACTCCGTTCGATAACAACCAGCATCAATAACCTTAACTCCATCGAACTCCAACTTTATGTAGTTCCGACCATCTTCATTACATTCTGCATTCGCAATTCAAGTCAGACCACCAGCTTCCAGTTCAGACCAGCTCAACCTCCATTCGAATTCCATTAATTCCAACTACCAAAAACATACATGCAAATCGACCACCATTCAGTCACAAACCCTAGTTGATTGAACCACCGTTCATGCCTCGACTCTCTCAAAACAACGAATTTCAGTTCGCACCAGAAACCCCATTGATTTCCTTCTTCTCCCTTATGGTTTTGATGTTGTTATATCGCCTTGAACTTTACCTCGGATTGGTAGCAGTTGCTCCGAGAGATTTAAAGATGCTTCTCTTTTTACATGTTAACCCAACAGTAGCATGTCCTTCTTTCATGAATTCTTCACTGTTTGGCAAGTGGGCAAACAAAAGAAACCTCATTCTACTGAACTGACAGGATGCTGCAGCGAAAAACTCCAAAGAAAAATTTGGTTAAGCTGCGTATTATTCTGGTCCAATGAGACATTTTGGTGAATTTGGCGCAAACTCCATTAAGATCTTATATTTAGCAATTTATCTTCGGAATTATCAAATTCGCTTGTACTTTCTACAAAAGCACTAAAATATTATTGTTTGTCAAAATATCGAGACCTAGCTAATATAAATATGGGTATAAAATATAGCACTTACGTGCTTATGACTACTCAGATTGGTTCCTCAAATCCTATAACCAAGATGCTTCCATCCACTTAGATTGGTTAGTCCATCCTTAATAGGCATAAATTTCTAGGCTCTGGAGTTTAATAATGCAACTAAAAAGTTTCTCTCATACCCCCAAATTTAAATCTAACATTGTCCTCAATGTTCAAAAGATGAAATTAAAAGCATGAACAAGGAGAAACTGTTACCATTTGAAGCAAAAGAGTTAAAGAAAGATATTACCGTGTTACATGAGCATGGGTTACCTCCCAAGAAATGTTAAGTTTAAAGTCTTCATCCAGACTAAGAAAGGATTAGTCACCTCATAAAATCATAAAGCAATAGCTGAAATATATGTGGGTCATCAAAACCAAATAAAGCTACCACAAATAAAAGGAATATGCTATATGCCAAGAAAATGAACAAATGAAGCATACCCTTGTCTAGTTTCCTGTTTAAGATAACTACATATAGCCGTGGTTCAGGTTCAGGCTCTATGAATGGATCTAAATAAATTTCTTTGGGCTTGTGTTCCTCGTAGGTAAGATCCGGATTATCATGTTGTAGAGTCTGTAAAAACTCAAATAGGAATGTAGAGGTACATAACAATAACCTGAATAATTGAGGATCAATCAAGTTTGACTCACATAGTTGACCACAATGAGAGTGGTGGTCATTCTTAAGCAAAAGTGTTGATTCTAATCTCTCAAAGTAATTAGGCTTAGTATCAAACTAAATAAATGACACGTTTGAAACTCATACATTCCCACAATTGGAAAAAACGTTTTTGGTGGGAAAACAAAGTCAATATGGGTATCATAGCCTAGATAAACCACATCAACCAGAGGATGGGTTTCTAACAACTGAACTTCTTTATAGACATCACTAGGTTCATGAAAATGTGTATGAAGATAATCTTTTAAAATGGTTGAGGCACGTATGTCAATTCCAAAGTGTGGGACCTTTCTAAGATTTAAAACACGTGGAGAATGATAATCACCCCCAAACTTAGAGTATTCAATGTCTCTAGAAAGACTAGTCACAACTTCCCTAATTTTTAGGTCATTAGATTCCTGAAAATGGTCAATTGATTCTTCTAAGTTAGGTACATCCTCACTCATCTCAACGAGTTCATCTTCTTTGTCTAAGACTATTATTTATACATCACTAGACTCAAAATAAACCCGTTCCTCTATATTATTGGATTCGTAATCAAAAGGAAATACTACATCGTCTTAGGAAGTGTTATCTTTAGTCAAATCCTCGTCCTTTTGAATAGGTGAATAATCATTAAAATTATGGATTTGAACTAGAAATAACATTACCATTATGAAGCTCAGTTGGAGTAGCAAATTCCTAATTACTATTGCCTACTTATTTCAAATTCTTCATCAACACTATCATCATCATAATCATCATAATAACATGAAAATGGTTGAACCTCATCTGAACAAGTAGTGTTACCAATTGTAACCTTGTCATCTTGATTATGCGAATAACTATCCTCATTTTCAACGGTATTGGAAACATTATATTGGAAATTAATATTATTTCGAACAGTTCCTTTCTGGGCCTCTAACAAAAGCTTCTGAGCCGATTCACATGACTTCCTTATGATATCGTGTATAGAAGGTTCACTCATGGGTGCAGTTTGTTTATTCATTTCTAAAACAAACCTTTTTGTATTCTCGTTTAATTGTTTGAGAGACTCTTCTAGAGGAAGAATAGGAACAGAAGGATCATAATAAGGACTAGTTTTCAACAGTTTGATTGTATTGTCCAAAGACGAGGAACTAGCACTATAATATTCAATACTTTCTTGCTCGTATGACCCGTGCGCATGTGGATAGTAATTGGTCTCACCATGGTATGAGCCATAACCTTGAAAAGATTGATGCTCCCAACCACTATTTACACTATGGTCAAAGTAGGAATGTCCATTTTGAAACTCAGTCAGATAGTCATTGTATTGGCTATTGTAATACCAGTTCGACATTTTATGTGCACTTGCAAATATTGAGGTTGACTATTTCGGGTAGGCTTGGGTTACCTTTAGTAAAATATACCTACAGTCAGATACTGGTCAACGGTACGAGGCTAAGGCTTATGGTGTTTCAGATGATAACGCCCAGAGGGTTCACTGTACTAAACCACGTGTTTTCCTTATAGTCGGTGCCAGACGATGCAATATGATGTGCACATGTGTGTTTTTGTTCGTGCTTTCAGAGATTTAACACTAAAGAAAACCCACTGACATGGGATTCGTGGGTGGAAAGAATTTTACCTCCCGTACCAAACGGGCGACGAATCGGTTGTAGTCGACTCAGCCCACCAACTCCTATGTCAGTGTACGAACCCGAGGGGCCGAGACAGTATCGTAACTGTTGTCCTTCCCTGCAACAGTTTATATTTTATTTTAACCCTTCCTTAGGGTTTTTAATAATAATAATAATGTCGAAGTCCAAAAAAGAAAGTGTCCAAAAATAAAAAGAAAAATTACAAAAAAATACAACAAACGTTAACCCTAATACAATTTTCTAAAAATAAAAAGCTAAAAAATAAAAATAAAATCCTCTTCACTCGTTTTGGACTCCTCTTTTCTTTCCTTCTTTGGCGATGCTTTTATTTTATAGCACTTTTTATTTCCTTGTAGCTTCGCTTCAAATATGAAAAGAATCAAAAAATACCAACGGCGTAAAAGAGAACAAAAAATCTGAAGAAAAATAAATAAAATAAAAATGGAAATGGAAATAATTCTAAAACCTAAACCCTAATACAAGTCCGCGTCGGCCAAAAATTGATGTTAAGATTCGTTCAACTCGGATGTGTAAAGATTGATTTTAGACTTAAATTCTTATTAAGATAGTAAATAAACGAAGATGATATCAATAATTCAAGAGACCGGGACTCAGGATTCCACCATTAATCACATTCGATTGGTTCATATAATGATTCTAGATAATTCAAGCTCTTTTTTTGACTTTATTTCTTTGCCAAAAGTAGATTTTGTAAAACATTAATTTTAGATCATAAGCATGACACATCAAAAGCTCTATTTCTTAGCATACATCATAAAACGAAGTCACAACTAATTAATAAAAATCATAAATCAATTAAAACAAGTGCAAATAATAAAAAAAATCAATTATAGTTACCAATCAATTGTGAAACATGGCTTCCTCCATTGTCCCAGTGTTGGGGTTTAGCTCCTCATATCAAAAACACGCTCAAAATAATAACTCATGGATGAATAGGTGTTTAATTGAAGAAAATTCGAACTTGGAACAGATATAATTATTGCAGAACCCATTGTTACAGAGCACACTGTTACGGAAAAATCCTAACAAAAATAATTGTTGGAAAATTGTTACAGATTTGAAAGCAAAGGTGACGGTTTTCTAGTCGTCTTCTTCCTCTCGCTGCAGCTTCTTCTCCGTGATTTTTCTTTCTCCTATGTTCGGCTTATAAGCTCTCAGTAACCCTTTAAACTCTCCCACCCCCCAATTATCGACCTCCCAGATTCCTATATATACATAATAGGCTAATAAAATGTCGGTGAAAACTTCGCTGCCAAGGTACGATGATAACTCCCTGCAATTCTGTTAATACATATTTGGGTTGTTATAAACTTCCCAAACTTGGAAAATACGAATCCATGAAGAATATATTTCTCCCACCTGCACATAACTACCAAATATAAGATCAAAATAATGCCGAGAATATCTTTATTTAACCCTTGTATGTCTCGGCAATTTAGCGATTTCTTTATCAAATTCTAACTTCCTAACCTTGTCAGATCTTAGAAAATATTGTCTTGACTAAACTCTACGCACTTCCCAATATAACTCACAAAATTCCCGATACAATGTAGCTTCCCCGTTTAAAATAGTTCTTTTAATTTTGTTAATATATATTGGAACTTGGCAGGTTTGCAAACCTCTGACAGTTCGCAAAGGAGCTAAGCATCATATTCACTTTCTGACTCAATCCAAGAAGCTTGAATACTCTCCTTATCATCATTAATCTAGGGAAACTTTGTAGAAAGCAACCTTATTTGTTGTTGAACATATTATACCTTGTTGTCTACCCTTCTTACATTCTTGAGAATTTTATGAAGAAGTTCCAAGGATCTAGGACATAAGAACCAATCGAAGAGGGAGATGAACTTATTTTCTTCTTGCAATCATTTATTCTCAAACGTTTGAAGGTAATCTTTGAAAAAGCGGGCGTCTAACAACCACACCCAATATTTCGTTTGGAAATCTGAATAGAAAAACTCCAATATACGTTCAAGAGAATTAACCAAACAGTCAGACTCAATCTAGAGAAAAGTATATCAAAGAGTTTTATATCTCTGTTTCACAATGTAATCAGTAAATTAAATATATATAAATCCTCGAGCCTGATTATTATGTGAAATAACTTGAACGGTACCAAAGACCAATGTTCAAGTGTCAATCAATTTAAATCAACAACCAAAGGTTGGACTATATAATTAATCGATCTTAACGCACAACCTGTGATATTTTTATTATATAACAAAATATAATGTGAAAAAGAAATAACACAGACACCAGAAGTTTTGTTAACGAGGAAACCGCAAATGCAGAAATACCCTGGGACCTATTCCATATTTGAACACCATACTGTATTAAGCCGCTACAGATACTAACCTACTACCATTGAACTTCAGACCAAATTGTATTTGAACCCTAATCAATCTCGCACTGATTTAAGGTACAATTGCGCTTCTTACGTCTCTGATCCCAGCAGTATACTACGCACTTAATTCCCTTAGCTGATCTCACCCACAACCAAGAGTTGTTACTACCCAAAGTCGAAGACCTGATAAACAAATCTGTCTCACACATAAAAGTCTATAGGAATAGATAAATCTGTCTCCCACAGAAATACCTACGAGTTTTGTTCCGTCTTTTGATAAGTAAATATGAACATGAACCAATTGATATACCGGACTTATATTCCCGAAGAACATCCTACAAATATCAATCACCTCATAATAATATTAATTATATGGTAGCGAAACAAGATATTGTGGAATCACAAACGATGAGACGAAGATGTTTGCGACTACTTTTTATCTTTCCCATCAGAGATTAAATCTCAAGACAATATTAAAGAAGATAGTACTCAAACACGATAGAAACAAAAAGATTAGATCACGCAACTACAAAGAAAATATTTGGGTCTGGCTTCACAATCGTAATGAATTCTTTAAGTCGTTAACCTATAGGGTTTCGTGAAAAACCTAAGGTTAAAGGAGAATCAACTCTAGCTTATACAACTAGTATCACACAGGAGGTGTGGGGTTTAGGTTTCCCAGATGCTAGAGTTCTCCTTTATATAGTTTTCAAATCAGGGTTTGCAATCTTAGTTACCTTGGTAACAAACCATTCAATATTCACTGTTAGATGAAAACCTGATTAGATTCAAGCTAATATCTTTCAACTGTTAGATCGAACTTAGCTTGTTATACACAAATGAAATGTACCCTCATTTAGGTTTAGTAATTGTACCTAAACGTGTACACCATGTTGGCTCAACCGTAGTTAACGGAGGTTAGCTATATGAACACTCTCATATCAACCTTATTCATCTTAACCATAACTAGTTCAAATGAATCAAATGAAACTAGTGAAAGAGTTGTTCAATTGCTATATTCTTATAGAAGTATACAAGAACACAATCGAAGCAAAATTGGTTTGATTCACTCGAATCAATTCATGAACATTATAGCCACTATTTTCAAAGAATGCATTCCTTAATATATAAATGTATTAGTTCACAAACAAACCAATTCTAGAAATTTAACCACTTAAGTTTGCAAACGGGTACGCATACTCAAGTAGCCGGTTTGAGTTTGGGTTCGCTAGTATGCGAACGGGTACGCATAACTAAGTACACTTCCAAAACCCAGCAGAAATTCCCAGACCTATACCTTACGCAAGTATTCATACCGGTATGTGTACATGGTACACGTAATTTCACAACTACAAGTACGCATACGGGTATGCATATTTTAGTTCCGGTCATGGATCACATACATGCAGGAATGCACACTATGTTTATAATCCAATGATAGTTAAGTATTCTAAAATCTTATTTCAATCATTGAAACTTTCTTAGAGGATGACAATAGCCGTTTTCACACACTATTGGCATCAAAGCAATTTTCAAGTTATTGAAATAATCATAACGAAACATTCCAAGTCTACACCAAATGATTGTATCATACAAACCATGTAAGATGTTACTCGACGATTTTCACATGATCATCTTTTGACTTTTGTCAAGAATATAAGATGAACTTGGTTGAAGCAAAAGCTTACCAACACATATTCCGAGAAATATGTAAGCGAGTTAAACTCAGCTAGAAATCTCAAATGTGTATAATCGACAACTATATAACAATACAACTTTTGTCTCAATATATATATGAGATAGAGTAGAAATAGACTTTCCAAGTGATAGACAAGTTTTAGTCTCCACATACCTTTTGTTGATGAAGTTCCACAAGCTCGCCTTAGTAGTTCTTCGTCTTCAATTGATGAACGTCGTGAAGTCTAATGCTCAACTACACAATATATTCTAGTCCGAGACATTACTATAAGTAGACTAGAAATAAAGACTTATAGTTTTGATCACTAACATTGACAAACAAGCTTGAGATAGCAACGCTTGCGAGTTAGACCGAGCAGTGCTCTAACAATCTTGAGAATGTGAGATGATGTACTAATAAAAGTACCAATTGGAGCAATGTTGAAAGCTCGACAAATCCTCTAAATAAGACAAGGAAATCCAAATTTCTTGTCATAAATAGTCATGGTGGCCATATGTTGGATGATCCAACTACAAACATCAATAACTTGAGTTTCCAATAAAAGAAAGTAAACTAATTCGGCAAATTCTCGACTTTAACGAGCATTTTCTAAACAAATTTCTATCAACTTCAATAACCATTCTTCTAAACATGATTCTAAAGAACAATTTCTCAAGAACATCATGAATGTCACCAAGTTTATATTTTTCAAAACAAGATAAATCACCAACATGAACGAAATCCTTGACCAACTTGTTTTCTAAGATGAAACCTCTCGAAATAATTTTGTCATAGGTTTTGGAGTATTTTTTATTAATGAAGACAATCCTACAAGATGTTTGATTGCTTGATTCTCCTATTTATTTTAGGGAAGATGTCCTTTTTGATGCGACATTAGCCATTTTATTAGATTTCGCATCATCCGCTTTGAATCTATCCATGCTTACTAGAATTAGTAAATTAAGAAGGAAAAGAATATAAAACTTACCTGGTGTTGATGGTGGTTTTTTGACAAGGGAAAAACTTGTAAATTCGCTTCTGAACCTGTATCATAGATATGTCAATAAGTATATATATGTGAGGGCTTCACCTAGCTAGACACTCAATATTTTATGTATATTTACAAAGTATTTCAGTACTTACAATGTACTACTTTTGTATTGTATCTACACTGATTTCACATCTCCTAGATGGATTTTCCACTAGTATAAAGCAATATGGTCATCAGAATATCACTGGTGCTGGTTGAAATTCCTCTCTAGATGTTCCCTGACTATACAGAACATACATCTAGAACATATTTTTATTCCTAAACGGATTTCAGAGCTCCTGGATGAGTGACCACCGGTATAGAGCAACACCGAACCTGTTTAAGTTATAATAATTCCACAACTAAATTCTTTAAACTTATCTCATTTATTAATATTTAGAATCTCGTTAAATAATAGTAATATTTAGCATCGTCTCAAATCGAAAACTTCCCCAGCTGAATTCGTTAAACATGTTATGTATGCACCTTATACTCAGATTATTATCTGAACAACATCGACGTTTTACTATATTCGCAGTGAAAGTAACATCCAAGTACCATCACTAGCCAAACATGGTTCCAACCCAGTACCAGCGCCAAGTCTCATGCAATATTGAGAGGCTTTAGGCATGTCGCGGCATAAAAATAACCCTAGGGGAAAGCCCATGACCCCATGCCTACGCTAAACATGGCCACGACCAACACTTTTGCCAGTGCTGCTGCAAGCACTTAGGCCAGTTCCGTTTCCAGCACCAGCACTTGGCCATAGCCATTTATGCCAGCGCCATCATTAGTATTATCACTAACGCTTAGCCAACCTTGGCCATGGTCACTACACCAAATATGGGGATTAGCAACAGCTTATGAACTGTTGTGAATTTTCAGTTACAAAAAATTCGCAACGATTCTGAAAAACTCAGAACTGGTGGTTTAGGATTTGCAATTGAATCATTGGTTTTGACTTTATTCAGATACTAGAGATAGCTGACTCGGCTCTCTATCTCTTTTATCATCGAACAACATCTTCTCTATCCTATTTTCTTTTCTCCTCTCTCTCGTTCTCCCTGTAAATTTTCCCCTTTTCTACCACCATCACCATCTTTATCATCAACATCATAACCAAAACCTTATTTTCGGCATCGAGGAAGAAAGGTATCGTCACTACCAACACATGAACTATTTCTTCTCTTCTTTTATTTCACATCTATGAAGTAAACCCTAGATTCAGATTTTTTTCCTTCTCTTTTTGATTCTTCCACTCAAAATCTTTAACCTGATCTCTAATATTAGTTCAGAATCATGTTCAACATGTTATTATCTGGGTTAATCTGATTATAAATCGTTTACAAATTAAAAAAATTTGACATAATGTGGGAAAAACGAGTAAATCCGATTGCAAACTTTCTATTTTCTATGAGTGTTGTTGGCGCGAGATTTTTCCTCAAATTCTTTCTCTTTTTGCAGAGGTTTCTTTGTAAACACACTTGGAGATTCATTTACTTTTTCCTTAGATTCAAGTAATTTGGGGGTTTTTCTTCAAATGGAAGATTTAGAACAAAGGTATAACCTAAACCCTAGTTTTGATTTATTATTTTTTCCTTTTTAATTAGATTAAATGCAAGATATGATTTGTTTGATTTTAGAGAAATAATGTCAATTTGATGATAGAGATGTCTTAATTTTGTATTCACCACCTGTCTAAATTTTGGTGTTTGGTTTTTTGTTGGTTTGTTGACTGATTTTGTTTCCTTACTTTTTTGGTCAGGGGGTGCCTTCTTGTTTGGCAATTCGTTTTCCACAATTATCCAATTTTATTTTATTTTTTCAGATTTGGGAAGAGGTGTCCTTGGATGCAGGGGATTGCATTTCAGTTTCAGAGCTATACAAGGTGGACTGAACTTTGGTAAGTTCTTCCACTTATTACTCATGAGTAAATTTCTGTAACAATTATAAGTGCTCTCGAAAGTCTTTTTAACTATTGTGTTCTTGTTGTCACCTTATGGTTATTATCTCAATTGCAGATGTGGTAGGATATATTTCTGAAACATCATGATGTATTAGAATTGTAGATAGGTAATTATTTCCTTGAATCTCATAGTTCATAGTCAATTATTTCCTGGAATTTCCTGTACTGTTGGACCTGATTTACTTTCTTGGGATTTGATATCAATTTTGAGATAGGTCCTTCTGATCTGAGATTTATATTATTCCAGGCAAAGACAAGAACCGGTTCTGCAATGTGGGTGATGATTCTTGTCTCATTGTTTGCGATGCTCGTACTGGTATAGGTTCGACTGTCAAGAAAAAGCTATATTCATTTTTATTAGTTGCTTATGTTAATATTTCTTCATGTTTGTTTGCTTATGTGAATATTTTTTCATGTTTGTTGCTGATTTCATCATTTGTTTTATGGTGATTCAGCTTTTTCTTGAAAATTTTCTAACCAGTAGAGACTTTGATTCTTACTTTTATACTGGTGTACACTCTGTAGGAAGAGATGTATTTGATGATTAATCCAGAGTTAATTGTTGCTTTTCTTGCCTTGTATGAATGACAATAAAGCTATTGAAAATGTTGGCGTATAAAGGTTTTCAGTTTATACTAGGTGAGTTGATCCTTCTAAATGTTGTTTGTTTTGTACAAAATGTGCCATGTGAAACGTTTTAAATTGGGTACAGAGTGATCCATCGGTTGACGTTATGCTCATTAAAATACTCTGTTTGAGAGTTGGTGTGAATTTAATACAGTGTTTGCATTCCATATGGAATGTTGCAGGGTTGGGTGGTTGGTTATCTTTACCAGTTCCCGATTTTTCTCGCTTCTATGCTTAATATATGATCTCATATTGTTGTTGTCTATTGATCGCTGTCGTAAGCGTCAAAAATAAATTACACTTTCTTACTACTCAAAATATATATATATATATATATATATATATATATATATATAGCAAGGGCAAGGGCAAGGGCAAGAAAGGATCGTTCCCACAAAGAGGACTAGGTTGTCGTTTTTTCTGGTTTCCTATAAGTAACTCCCCCTGGTTTTTCTGATTTTTATGCAAGTAATAAAAGTAAAAGCAAAACAAAGAAATAAACAAACACGCAAATCAAGGATATGAAATATTGGGTAAAGATATCATCTTCAATTGTAAACAAGTATTTGAATGTATGAATAGAATTCGTATTTAATCTCGCTATCATCAAAAGCAAGAATACTCCATAAATTTCCTAAGTTTATCAACACACATTAAAGTTGCGTATGTGAACTCTACCTAAAGAATAACCTAACGCCTTGCGCCAATTAAGTTCAATTCCTAGGAGCATTAAGTTTCAGAAATAGGCTAATCAATGCAATTGTAATACATTGCGCAAACAATTCGAACAAAGGTCAATTTCTACATATGATTACAAGGATGTATCACTACAAACCATATTCATATCATGCTACTCGTATTCAAGGTTATCGCTCGATGATGAACCCTAAAATAGCTATAGATATGGATGTATGTTCAATCAATTCTAGACTCAACTAAACAAACATTCAATCATATTGCAATACATCAATCATGTAATTGTTATAATCAGTAGAAAGTGAACGATGGTTTTGAGAGAAAACTAACTCATAAAGATCAAAACTTGTTTTCAAAATCCAACTACATCTTTAACCAATAAGAAAACTTAGTTCATATTCATCCATATCTATAGCTAGATATGGAGTTCATAACAAAACACATAGAAGAAAGCATCATGTTCTAAACCCTAGAAAACAAAAGTAGCAGCAGCTCTCTCTAATGGAGATATATCAGTTTTGAGAAAGATTTTCTATTTATATGCTTCTCCCAAAAGGATACTTTCCAAAAATTAGGTTCAATCTTCATAATCTTCAAGTCCACGTCCATCGACTAGTCCACCAAGCCCATGTGTGAGAAATATGTCTCTGGAATTTTTGGGTCCAAAACTGGTCACCGGATTTGATGACGTCATCACCGGAATTTTGTCACCGGTTGCCGGAATTTGTCACCGTAAAATTATCTCCGGCCACTGAGCCATTAGAAACTGTCACCGGGCTAATATGTACTTCCAGCAACTCATCTTTCCTTCTCTGCAATTCAAACATTCACAAAAACCATCTAACTCAACTTCTCATTTCTTGCGAAAACGTCCCCAAAAGCGTGACTCGTAGCTCATATATGCCGCGGCCAAATCATGCATCCAACACATACCCCCTTCGCGATTCAATGAAACTTTATAATCCACACTCTCACCCCTGAACTCTGGCATTCTGGGCTAGGCCCACCGGCTCGCCATTCTTGCTGCGTTTTGCACATTTTTTGTATTTTTGTTCAGGCACTGTCCACAGCTCAACTAGCTCCTGCACCACCATCTCGCAGACTTTAACAAAGCACCAAAACCCATGGCTAACACCTCTCTTCCCTAAGCTCAAATTCCGCCAACTCAACCATTGTGCATCACAGACCCAAGCCAACGCAAGTTACAGCTCTTCAAACTCAGCCACTAACCCAGCAAACTGCATCATCAGTGTATGTGCACTGACACACTTCAACAGCTCCACAATCTCAACTGCAATGTCCTACAAGCATCAGTGATTGTACAACCACAATTCTGTCCAAAATTCCAGCCTTTCTGAGCCAACTCCCACTGCAACACAATCTGCAGCACAACCTCATCGACACAACACCATCAGAAATGCCACTTCCTTGTGATCACTAATCCTCCTACAGCTCCAGCTCTGTATACCTGCAACATAACCTAGGCATACATCTAAAGCATTGCAACAGCAGATCCATTCATTCATTTGACTCATGTACAGCCTCGCCTCACTTCCCTTTTCTTTTCTTAACATGCATCTCATCTCATCATCACTGCCCTTCCTTGTGCATCTGTAGCTGCAAAAAATTCTTCCATATCCTTTCTTGGCAGCTTAATACATTACCATAAGCTTCAGAATTCTTGCACAACTCACAAAACCCTACTCATAAATCACCTGCAACATCACCAGATGACTGCTTGTACTCAGATCTTCACAATCAACTATGGATACTACCAACAACACTTGAACTCAACCGCCCGCTATTCCATTCAAACCTAGACCAGCATTCTTGTGCCACCAGTTCCCTGCAACACCCATGTTACCGTACCTAGTCGATTACTCATTCCTCCTTCACCAGTCACTCACTGCACCACCTCAGATAGCATCACTACCATCTGTAGCTCCCTTGCAAACTCCTTCAACTGCAGTTGCTCCTTGGTTCAGTTCCTGCATTTCCAACCACCACCTGCAATGCCATTACTAGTACCAGCTCCTGCTACAACTCTGGCTCTAACCTCAGTCTCTCCCATTCTGATTAGCTATATCATTACCAGCAAACTTGAACCCTTTTCTTCCTCACTACGATCAACACAACCACTAGCTTCATAATATCATTACCAGCCACAACTCACATTCCCTGGAAAGACATTCATATCACCAATCTTCAATTCCTACGACTTCTTCTTACCTTCTCTCGGCTTGGAACTGAACTTCAAAACCAAACAGATTGGACCCAAACTCTGAGTCCATTTAAACTTCAATTCCATGTCCTAACTCTCAGTAAATTCCCACCAGAACCTTTATCTAACTGTTGGCAATGCTAGTTCAGGCATTTTCACAAGCATCTTATGTGTCAGTCTCGAACTGATGAAGGTTGTATACTTCTTGTATAATGGGGATTTCACAACTCCTTCCCTGCAAATTTATGTTCAAATACATACATACAATCACACACATACATTCTCAATCTTCGGCAATTTATTTCCAAAAATCAATGGCAGTCAGCAACCTCGTCTTCTGAGGTTAGAAACTCGACCCAAATCTCTCTCAAATTCGCTGTAACATTAATGTATCACAGACCCAGGTTTCCTTTTCGATACTAGCTTCTAAACTGGGTCTTTATCTCTTCTAACACAACCAAAAATCATGGCATAAAGATCAATGGTTCTTCCCTGCCTCAGATTCACTTTCTCAGCTCAAATTCATCAGCAACCGCTTCATCAGTGACCACTTCATGAACATCAGCATCAGATCCCCTTTTCCATTTAAGACCCATCTGATTTCTCCATCCAAACTCTGCCATTTAAACTCAAGAGAACCATCATCCTCTTCTTCCTAATTCTCTCGATTTTACTGCTTCATGAATTCCAAACTAAATCAGTGGCGCAACCGTTATTCTTTTCTCTCTTGATTTCAGGTCGACTGTAATAACGAGACAACTAATTCTCGATTTAGGGTGTAATTTAGGGATGGATTTAAATGCCCCACTATTAGACACCCCAGTATGGATAAGGGCAATCCGGAAATATTAGGCTTGTCGGTTCCAAATAACCGACAACTTAAATCTTTGTTCAACTCAACTGTCATTTCTGGGAAATGACAATACATTCTTCACCTCATTCTTGCGCAATCTAACCCTCTCCAAGTATCTCTTGCCTGTGAATTATCTTTTCTGCGCTTTTCGCTCTAAATGAGTGTTTTCTTCTTCTTTTGCTCCATATGACTCCAAAGCACCTAATAACTCAAAAGTAAAACATAAGATACATATTTTACAAGAAATCTCGCAAAGAAAGCATAAATACTCGATATAAAATTAGGTGTTTATCACACCTATCATCTATCTAGGTTTTGACACCTGGCCTACTAGAGGAGAAAAATTGTGAATCTCTTGAAGTGGACTTTACCAACAAATATATTGGTGGTGGTGCTATTGTAGAGGCTGCGTACTCTTAAAGATCGAACAAGAGAGAGGAGAACATAAACGCGGAAGCGTAAAAGACTACATTGATATTAATCTTGGTGGAATACAATCTATTTGATATTTTTGATTGTTTGATTCTTTCTTTCTTACTTACTTACAAATGAATACAACATGCCTATTTATAGGCTACAAAAGAAGAAGAGAACTATGCCTATGGAGGCTAACAACTATGCCTTTGGAGGCTAACAACTATGCCTATGGAGGCTTACCAAACCAACTACTAGACAATCTAGTATTCTTGTTTGATTTGTCTAACCCTAGAACACTCATTTTACACATGTTAATTGTCTAATATTGACTCTAGACATCCTAGATATTTCTAGGTTAGTCTAGATAGGTGTGAACTCTTGACTAAGTTGGTGTTGAATATTCAACACTCCCCCTCAACACCTACTTTCCAACTTCTCTTTATCTTAGACGTTTCGGTCCCCTTCATAGTTTAAGGATGTTTCGGTCCTCTTCATAGTTTAAGGACGTTTCGGTCCTCTTCGGAAGTTTAAGGACATTATGGTCCTCTTCGGAAGTTTAAGGACATTACGGTCCTCTTCGTAGTTTTAGAACATACGGGTTCCATCGTAGTTTAGGGACATTGCGGTCCTCTTCGTAGTTTTAGAACATACGGGTTCCATCGTAGTTTAGGGACATTGCGGTCCTCTTCGTTTCAGTAAAATACTTCTTGTACTCTTTGGACAACTCATAGGATTTTCACCCACTTTTGTTGTTCTCTATCTCATCACCACTTGGTGATTGCTTCCATTTCTTCACAATCTTTTTGTTGTTTCTTCTTCTCTTCTTCTTTTGTTCCGGTCATGCTTTTGTTGCGAAAACCTTCACACTTCTTTGATTTTTTTTTTAAGATTCTCTCACAATCTTTCATTTCGTCAAGCTTCTGCCACAAGCTCTAACTATTCTTCTTCTTGCTATATTGCTGTTACAATTTTGCCACGCTATCCAGATGTGCCACATTTTGAATTAATGTAACAGATTTGCAACGCTGTGAAATTATTGTCACACTTATGTTTCCCTGATCATCCTTGCATTTAAACAAACATCTTGTCTGCATCTTCTCTATTTTGTTTGAGGCTTTCAGCCCATCTTCAAATCAGCTTCAACTTGCTCTCCTGTCATGACCATCATCACCGTGAACATCATCCTTGCTTCTTTTTTTTTTTTCTTCTAGAGCTCTTCCATCACATGCGAAGAAAGTTCCCATGGGCATCATGCTTTTTTTGTTTTTTTTTTCTTGATTTCTTGAGCAAAGCTGACTGTCTCCACTGCCACCTTCACGTTCTTTAGCAAACATCAATCATGGCAGCAACTCATCATCATTTCCTTCATTTCAGAGTTCTCACGAGTTCTAGCATGCCATCACGTTCTCTACCCGAGCTCTCATCAGTCTCCATTATCGTCATCAACAGCAAGCCAAAAAAAACCGAGCAGAAGTTCACCATTCATCTCAGCCAACAGTCCCGAACAGCAACACCATCACCGAGCCATGATTTATCCAAAGCTCAGCCACAGTTCGGCTCCACTGTCTCTCATAACAGCCAGTCGAGCATCATGACCATCATCTTTATCCGAAGCTCCGCCACATTAATTGCAATATGAACCGCAGCATCATTTCCACCGATGATGATCATCATCCACAACTTAGTGATTTGTTTTCTCGAGCAGCAACCACTCGATATTCATTGTATCTTCTCGGCCTTCTCATCTACTCGAGTTGCAAGTAATGGTGGAGATCATGGAGCCAGAGAAAGTGATACTTTACCCCCAACTTTTCTGGGGTTGTGTTGCGATCTTTGCACACGGATTTTGTCCATGTTTCCTGCCAGGTCATTGAGCTATTTGGGCGTGTTATAGACAGGTTATCTTTCAGAGACAGTACCAAAGAGAACGTCCTGATTTCAAGCATGCCCCGGGATGAGCTCGACACCTGCCATACGGGCGAACATCAAAGGACGAAGTCGAGAGTTGGAGGCGAGCCTCCAACTTTAAGTGGGAAGGTGCCGGCTTTTGAGGGAGTACAACCTCTTGTGTTCAAAGGACTGATGTGAAATTTCAGTCATGGGTATTCCATTGAGGTATACTGTCACGAATCACAGTGCACTCATGCGATTCCATATTTGGGGACGGCGAGACACGGCTCCTCATGCACATTACTGGGTTGCTTCCATGGCTCTTTTCACAGCTCAGCAACTCGTCACTTCCAAGCCACACATCTTCCTACTTTCTTCGTTGTTAACCTTTTTTTTTTTTTTTTTTTTTTCACGGCAACTTTCATACCGTCCTCATATCATGTTTTTTTTTTTTTTTTTTTTTTTTTTGGACAATCAACATGTTTTTTTTGATACCACGTTTTTGTGTATCTAAAAAACCTAGTTCCACACGTACACTTACTTGGGTGGTGAAATCCAACACACATAGCCGCAACACACATAGCCGCAACCCCATAGCCAGCACCATCATAACGAGAACTTAAACCTAGTTCCACACGTGTATCTAAGGTTTTTGTTAAACCTTCTATACTCAACACCATAATGAGAACTTAAACAATTTTTTTTTTTTTTTTTTTTTTTTTTTTTTTTGAGTTTCTCTAGCTCTCTTCCTCTCCTCTCTCTTCCTCTCACCTTGCTCTGATACCATCTTAAAGATCGAACAAGAGAGAGGAGAACATAAACGCGGAAGCGTAAAAGACTACATTGATATTAATCTTGGTGGAATACAATCTATTTGATATTTTTGATTGTTTGATTCTTTCTTTCTTACTTACAAATGAATACAACATGCCTATTTATAGGCTACAAAAGAAGAAGAGAACTATGCCTATGGAGGCTAACAACTATGCCTTTGGAGGCTAACAACTATGCCTATGGAGGCTTACCAAACCAACTACTAGACAATCTAGTATTCTTGTTTGATTTGTCTAACCCTAGAACACTCATTTTACACATGTTAATTGTCTAATATTGACTCTAGACATCCTAGATATTTCTAGGTTAGTCTAGATAGGTGTGAACTCTTGACTAAGTTGGTGTTGAATATTCAACACGTACATGCTTATTGAATTTTTCTTTATGATACGTGGATATGTCGTTCGTGAATAATCCAAGCCAAGGCAATCATCACTGAACTCCACTTTGGCATTTCTTAGATCAACCATGATAAGTTGAATGTTATTAAGCTTGGGGTATCTTTTGTTATATTACTGCAATGAGAAGTTTACAAGCCATGACCTCAATTGAGCTCAAGCTTGGGTTTACTTCTTTCATACTTAAGGGAAGAAGCATTGTAAGAACTTCTGAATGATTTTATGAATTAGCATGGTCCACTTTGCAATGTAGTGTACCAAAAAAAAAAAAAAAACTTCGCAAAGTAACCCCACTTGCTCCCGTTGAAGGTTGGTAAAAAGAAAAAACGTGTTGGAACTAGAATGCCTAATTCTCATTCGAGCTTATTCTTCTAGCACGTTGGTCGCAGGTATATAAAGACCTAACTTTTATGAATGAAAATTTTGCTTTCCAGTGGAATACATCTAACTCATGGACAATTGTTAGTGTCTCTGATGATTACGAAAGCAACTGTGGTGGTGGGAGATTGCAGGTAAACCGTTTGTGTTCTGAATCCCGAATCTTTACGTTTACATACTCCCAAGTGTTGAATAGAACTTGAGGTTTCTCTACTGAGAATAATGTCATTTTCTTACTGAATTGTGTGCGGCACAGATTTGGCGCATGAGCTATCTTATTTACAGGCCAGAGGAGGAGGTTCTGGAAGAACTTGAAAAGTTCAAGTCATACATACTAGGTACAAGCACTTGGCCATGGTCGTTGCTTCTAGTGTTTGGACATTTTTGTTAACATTTTTGTCAGATCTTGTCCATGGAATTGATGCCAACCTTGGTTATGGTCATTGATGCAGCGCTGGGTCATGGTTGTTACCGTTGCTGCCATCACTTGGCCATGGCCATGGCCGTTGCTGTGGCTGCAAACCTTGGCCACGGCCGTTACTGCTAGCCTAACCTTAGCGATGGTCGTTGATGCCAGCACTTGTCCATGGCCATTGATACCAACGCAACCTTTTCCATGGCAATTGATACTAAACCTTAGTCATGACCGTTTTTTCCAACACTGGCACTTGACCATGGCACCCTACCAGCACATTTGTCCATGTGTAGCACCTTCTAACATGAACTGTTCATGCATGCATTTCCATGCTAAGACATGTTACTACTATGCTAATGCATGTTGCTACCATGCTCATGTTTATTGAGTCGCACAAGAAAACTTAGTCAGGTTGTTGAGAGTTAAACACATCATGACAATAACTTACTCAAGATAACATGTAGTCTATGATTTCACTAATTCATAAGAGAAATTAAGACGTGTTACATGGGGGATTCTTCATGGGGTATTGGTCTGGTGGTTTACAACAACATACGGCGTGGAAACATCCCATGATGAGAAAGTAACGAGTGGTGGTGATAGTTTAGAGCAGTTAAAGAGATGATGGAGTGATGGTTTAGAAGCTTCGCGACTCTACCCTTACATCCTCGATCTCCATCCCTTCACTACCTCCGATACTTACGAGGAAACAATTTGTGTCCCTTACAACTATAAATACACTCTTTCGTCTATCTAATATAAGAACATAACAAGCTTACCATTCTCAAGCTCTAATCTTTCATAGTTCAACAACCTTACATACAAAAATCCAATCACCACTGATTTCCTCAACTTTCTTTACTTTCTTTCTCCTAAGATCAACCCATCTTCTCTCCTTGTAACCGAAGAAAAGTGTGAACGACCATCTTCTTGGTTAAGGCTTGTTTTGTATGATTTTGATCCCCAAACCTAAAGAAAGTACTTCGACAGTACATTTTTTACCATAGAGCCAAATTTTAGGTACAAATAATTGGCGATCACAGTGGGATATCAACCTCTCGGGTACAAATCAATTCATCAATTTTATTAAGATGATTGATTATAGGAGTGGGTCAGAAATACTCAATTTTAATTCCATGCATTACAATACCGACGAAGTCCCTCTTGTTATTCCAGAATTCGTCCTACCCATTCAAGCTCCTTTGGAACCTATGGATACTCAAAGCCCAACCTATATAGATGATCTCATGAGAATTCTAAATGATATCATCACAAATCAAGTTGATATTATCAAGATCCAAAATGAGATATTTTCTCTTTTGAGAATTCTTATAGATCGGTTATCAAAGTAGTCAACAAACATTATCCCTAGGGGGAATACTACCTATTTTTAGGTTGACACCGATGGTATTGATTCCTCTTCTAGGATCCATGTCTATTGCGGTAACGACGAACATGAACTATGTACGCGTGCTGAACGAGAATGAAAAAGGAGCAATCAACATAGATTTGTTGTTGATGAAGACTTGGAACAACCTTCTCAAGTTAAAGAAAAAAAAGGCACGTCGGATTTATCACATTGTAATCATCATCCTTACAACAAGAGCAGAATACCAGCCTACAAAGCCTTGTATGTATCTCAGAGACACATAAAACTTTCAAAAGAAATACTACTTAGAAAAATCCTTAAAAGACTGGTTCAGCATCATCAACATATGCTTTTTACACCTGTTCAAGGGCTTCGGTTGCAAGCCTCAATTACTAGAATAGTCTTTCGACGTTATTTCTAGCTTTGATAACCGCTTCCAAGTCAAAAAAAAAATGCTTCCACTCCTTTTGAGTTCTCCTGAATGGGACTCAGATGACGACAAAGCCATTTGACATTAAGCCTAGCCTTCTCAACTTTTTCAAAGCATTCCCTAAATCTCGTACTACTACTTCAGAAATTTCTATATGAGGAAGAAATATCATCTCCTGAGTCCTGTGGGGTTGGCAATATAATACACACCTTCCTCTTCAGAGTCGGATTCTGTCATACTCAAAGTCAAAGTCAACTCCAACGTTTAGATACTCAATTTTTGCAGTTTTTATCGCATTGGTATCATATGCAATGACACTACTTGGAGTATTATCTTAAACCAAATAATCACATAACCATACTTGGGGACTGATGATGATTGAAGAAACGCAATTAATCAGAATAAACACCCGTCTAAACAATCATTTTATCTTAATCTTTAGAAAAAAAATTCTTCTACTTTGAGCCAAAATTATCTTCACCTCCATATTCAAGAAATCCTTTATCATTAAAGCAGAAAAAAAATTAGAACCATATATCATGTCTGAAGGTGAGAAGAAGTTTGTAGAAGATAAGCAGACATCGCTGGAAGTGGATACAAAGCCACGCATCCATTGGTACCCCTTTGAGCATGTTATTTAGAGATTGCTATCAAGAATTGCTTTCTCACATGGTTGTGAATCTCCCGACTATCAGAACAAATTCAATTGGTATTTGGAAGAACTTCAACATAATATGACAATGAAGGTTGAAGATATTCAGAGACAAGGTGGACCACCAGGATGTGTTTGTTCCCCTTAGAATAATTCTCCAGTTGAAGCGCTTTCTAGTGTGATTAACCAATATGTTCCTCATAACCAGGATACCAGTAATCCTTTCGAGATACCGGTCCAGAATTCTGAGGTTGGAAGTGAAAGTAGAGGTAGTGGTGAAACTCTTAATGCTGGTAATTCTACAAAAGTTCAGGACCCAATGGATGTAGATGGTTCTGTAGAAGGTAAATGAAAGACTCATATGAATGAAAGTGAAGATGTAATTCCGTCGAAGGATACCAAGCCTCCAAGACAAGGGTTTGATGATGAAAATTAGAAACTGTATGCATATCATCCCAAATTATGTCCATTTGAAGTACACGAGGGTGTTGCAGTAGTTGCAGGTCGATATTTGGTTGCTAGAGTTAGCATAATTAGATACATGTCTATTACAATGCCACCAGCGGCGATACAAGCAATTCGAGTGTTGGCAATGCAACCCTGGCATGATGATGAGCCAATGTATTTCCCTTTTCTTGATGCCTCGTGCCCATCTCTATCCTAGTTTGGTCGTGAGATCTTTGCAACTAAGAATCCTCCATCTAATGTTCCAGGCAATAACCCAGTCGAGCCATTCAACAATCCCTCTAATCACGCTGATCCCAAGGATCCAATGACTCTAATGTAGCTAACAACAAATCATCCCTGAGTTTCAGTAGTACGCAATCACATGATATTAGCTCGGATGACTAGGAACCAGACTCGAAGTGTAAGTCAGGGGACTTGGAGCAAAACTCAGCAACAAACACAGTAGGAGGTTAGGAAATCGGTTGTTGACTCTTTTTTTCTTCTTTAAATTAGAACAAATATTTGTTGACTCTCTTTTTCTTCTTTAAATTAGAACAAATCGGCTCATGAGATGGGTCTATGATGGGGTTATGGATCCTGATTCCAATCCTGGGATATTCATGGTGGTTTATTTTGAAAAAGTTTTGGTTTATAATCCCGGTGTTAAAACTGTTGAAATGTTTGTTTTGGTTTGAATTGGAATATAAACTAATTTCCAGGATGTTTATGTTTAATTTGTAATGGTGATGGTTGATTGCTATCTTCTCAAAAAAATTAGCAATATTTTGATTTTGTTGATATGATTCTCGATGTCATGATTGTTGTTATTGGTGTTAAGAATGATTGAATGGGTTCTCATGATTTGATTTGTGGGGCTTAAAGGGGATTTGAGGGATAGATTGTTGAAGAGGGTTATGTTATGAAATTTAACTTTTCTAATAAAATGGTAGGATATCAACTCAAGGTAACATAGGACATCAGAGTAATATAGCTTCCTAGTGTAGTGAGGATTCCTTAGATGATTAGACCAAAGAGAATTTGGGTAGATTTGAACAGGATAAATCAGAAGGTTATTTGTAGAGATATAGTTGTAGCTTGGACTGTAATCGACCTAATTGAAATCTAGGTTATTGATAACATGATGCAAATCTAAGTTGAAAGTATACAAGGTGATTTTGAAGCCTTGGTTGTTGCCATCACAATAAAACTTCGACTTGAGGGGGTCAAGGGTGTGTTATTGAGATGTATATAATTAGGTATTTTTGGAACCATATTGATGGCAATAGTGATGGCACCTGATGTTCTGTTGCTGCTTCCTTGAGTGATTTTAGTGATTCCTGTGATACTAGTAATGTTGCAGCTTTGATTTACTGATTGAGAGCTATTAATCATGGTTGAGAGAACGGATGATGAAGATGCATAAAAATCACGAGATGTACCTGTTTGCCCTAACTTAGAGAGACTGGCACATGGATCAATATATTTTCATGAACTAATTCGTGCCCGAATTGTACGAGAAAATTGTTCCCATGTTAATGCCCCTAAGGAGCCAGAAATCCAACGATACCAAGATATAAAATCCCCCTCGAGATGGACATCATCCATGCTTACCTTTTTAGTCTCGTGTACACCAACCAACGAAGATATTGTTCTGATTTAAAAATCCATCATTTCGGATCAGTTCCGTTGGATACCAGAAATTTCAAATTAATATGGCTTCCACGAATGATATGATCAATACCAGCGTCACCATTGCGACCATTATTCCATTCGAATGTTGAGTGTCATCCTTCTCGACATTCTTCTTTGTATTACTTTGTTAATTTTCGAAGTAGGTTGCTATAGATTCTAAAGCTTTAGTGGCCCTTTTGCGGTCTTCGAGAGCTCTTTGTCGATCTTCTTTCATCTCAGCGAGCACATAATCTAAATTCTTAGTAAGGGTAGCAATATGGTCTTCCAAACTTTTAATCAAAGCAACTCCTGTAGCAAAGAATAAATAAGACATGAATGGCTTATATGAAGTGTGGGTACGCGATTGGTTAATGGTTTAATGGGACGTGGTGATGTTGGAAATCAGTTTAGATACCATGGATGTAAAACTAAATAACCAATAATTATTTACCCCAATGTAACCTCTTGTATTGTTGTCATTAGGTCATAGATGTTTGCTACGTGATTGCACTTCGGTGATTGGATGATTTCCTCTCTTTTTTTTTCTTCTTCTCCTGTAAGATTGATTAATGGAGTAGCGGAAGATGGTATATGGAAAAAATAAATTAGGTGGAAGAGTGGTTTCATATCGTTGGCTCTGATCCAAATGTTAGGATCTGAAACCAAAACGATAGAAATCCTTTGAATTGGGATCATCCACCAAGTTAAGCTTAACACTTGATAACATTGATTGTATTGAATTGATCAAACCTTATAACAAACTATTAATTTATGGATAAAACCTAGCTTGAATCCTAAGCAAATAACAAATAAGGAAACACAAAGTCATTTCTAAAATAACTGATATTCCTAATCAGTGTCGGTATCCCCACATTTTTTTTAGGTTTTGAGAAGGAGCTAGAGAGGAGAGAGAAATTTAGAGAGAAACTTTTCTTTCAGCGCGCGGGTTATAACCCCAAAGGTGTCACTATCCATGTACAAAAACCCCAACAAAATAAATTATTCACAAAAACCTCATTTAACACAAATGGTCTATATTACCCTTTTAATTTAAATCACCCCAACAAAAATAAAAATCAACCCCACCTTTAATTTTTATTATATTCACACCACCAACAGAAACACATCACAGCAGCACCACCGCCACTGCAACACCACCGCCGCCACTGCACCACCACCGCCACAAGCATAAAGACCACTCATTGCCAGCATAAAGACTGCCGCCATCGCCACCATCGCATCGCCAGGTCGCCACCACGTAGTGCCGCCACCACCACCACTACCATCATAGCGACCACTGGCCACATCGACTTTTTCGTCACCGACCACGACCACCACCACCACTGCCAACCGCCGTCGTCACCAACCACCACTGCCAACCGCCGTCGTCACCAACCACCACCGCCACCACCACCACTGCCAACCGCCGCCGTCACCAACCACCACCACCACCACCGCAGCCAACGACCACAACCATAGACGACCACCACCGTCACCGAGAAACACCATCATTATCACCGACCACCACCACCAACCAGCCGCCGCCACCACAAACAATTAATTTGATTGACCAATGTTCAACAAAATGAGAAAAAATGATGCAACCAAACTGAAAATGAGAAAAAATGATGAAACCAAACTGAAAAAATGATGGAACCAAAATTTCTCGTGCAAATAATTTCTCGT
This sequence comes from Papaver bracteatum, assembly GCA_023529315.1. Classification (NCBI taxonomy): domain Eukaryota; kingdom Viridiplantae; phylum Streptophyta; class Magnoliopsida; order Ranunculales; family Papaveraceae; genus Papaver; species Papaver bracteatum. Next base: position 4,877,312 of record JAJJWX010000603.1, read on the forward strand.
GAAAAATGATGTAACCAAACTGAAAAATGATGGAACCAAAATTGGTTTCACCAAAAAATAGATGAAACCAAAATTGGTTTCATCATTTTTCCACATATTGTCATTTCAAAATGACTTCAATGATGAAACCAAACCCAAAAAAAAAAGGCAAAATAAGAACAAAATGATGAAACCAAATAGAAAAAAATGATGAAACCAAAATTGGTTTCACCAAAACTAGATGAAACCTAATTAGGTTTCATCATTTTTCTACTTATTGTAGCTCAGCTCAAACAAATCCGCAAACACATTGCAGCTTCTCTTGTAATTCCAACAACATCTCTCAGCACCTCAAGCACAGAACCAACATAAATTTGATAGATAAGTAGTTGAATGGATCCAAAATCTTACATTCCAAGCTACAATATTGAATGGATCCAAAATCTTACATTCCAAGGGACCACCTAGCAAGAAGGAAAAAGCTACTACATATACACGTCAAGAAAATAGCAACTAGGAAGCAAACAGTTTAATATTGAATGGATCCAAAATCTTACATTCCAAGCAAAGCCGTAAGAACTAAGAAGTATAAAGTATTTTAACGCGTCATCTTATTTTGTCTACAGAAGTTGATAGTGATTATGTAAGACTGCATGATTTGAACTAGATATTTCAAACAGAATTTTCAAATGGGAGAAGTAGAGTGCAACCTAATTAACTCCATTCTTTGAGGAAATAAACTACTGATAATTAGACCGCTAATTCAGCACATAACTCCACTTCTACAGGGAAAAACAAACAAATATGTCCCATAATAAATTTTTTCTTTTATGGGTTTACACGTAGAAGAAAATGAATAATGTTCCACTCCAGTCCTCGACGTTGACACATGTCCAATTAAATTGAGTTACCTGCATATGGTCCTAGAGTTGGTCATGCACTGTAATGGAGTTACCTGCATCATCCACCAATTCAGAAATTGCGTTGCTGCTGCGCCTTATGCGAATTGTGCTATTGAAGTACTTTGTCCAGAATAGGAGGAATATCATTGATTCTCTTTCTCCTGCGCCTTATGCACTGTAATGGAGTTACCTTCAAAGCTGGTGTTGTTTGCTTATCAGTCGGGTTTAATAGGAGAAAGTGAAGCTCTTGAATGCCATCCCGCGCATTTCAATGAATTTGATCAAGTTAAACACGATAATACTAAAAATACTGAAAGAGTAACTATTTGTCCAGAATATAAGAAAAAACACTGCATAGTCCAGCATAAAAAAACATACCTTCAAATGTCATACAAGGATATAAAAAAGGGTAACACTGACATCTTCTCTCTCATTACGAATATTGCCCATTCAAGGTTTCTCTTCCATGCCAACTGTTCCAATAGCATCCACATAATCTTCTAATATTCCCAAAGTATCATTCTCCAATCAATCCACTGCCAGTCAAATTTAATTCCAACCACCAGTAAGCTTTCCCATATTGTAACTCTCTTTCATTTCCTTGTGCGATGGCCTTATTTCATTACGAATTAACTTCACATATTAGGTCACATTATGTGCTGCACACGGAGTTGAAAGGAATTTTTATCAATTCGTAACCATTTTCCAGCACATTTGTATGCTATTTCATTCCTGAGAAACATACAGAAAATACATGAATAGAAAGTTCTTAAATAACAACTATTCATTTTCGTAAATTTCATAAACTATGGTACTGAATGAAATCCGTTACCAGTATATCATTTCCCACCCTAACTTCTTTGATTATATTTATAAGCATTTCAAGAATAATCTCAGCTGTCTTGAGAACAATCAACTAATTTCCATAAGTTGTTCCTTTTAAGACAAAATTCACATCATTCTTCTCTTAACTCTCCGTCGGTCCACCATTAGGAGTTGAACTTCCTACTCGATCATCCCAGAGTAGCTGGAGCCGCTGAAATTGAGATTGAACCCTACAATCAGAAAACGAGAAATCTCTATCAGAAAGAGAATTAGAAAGAATCAAGCGCTCCCATTTAGAAACACCAGGGAGTCAGTTGAATTACAGACATAGGATAGAAAGATGGTAAAGAAAGAGAGGGGGATTCCAACAAAGCAAACAATATGATGGAAAATGAGGGGATTTTTGAAATCTTAAGAAACCAAGTAAAATATATGAGATAAAGATTAGATTCAAGGAAAGATAAACTTCAATAGAACGCAACAAGGTCAAATATACTTTTCTAATTTACACAAACATCAACAGCTTACAGAATTGTTCTTCTCACTCTGGGTTCTAACAGCAAAACCCAATCACAAATTTGACTCATACCCATCTTCAACAGCAATCACAGCTTCTACCCTAGTGAGCTTTCACAAATTTCTTCATTGAACTTCAACTTCTTCATCTCAGCTCAATAATAAGCCTAATTTCTCTTAAATTCTCTTAAATTTCTCTTAATTTTTTGATTTGTTATTATTTTACTGACATCCAATTCCTCTATTTCTTCTTCTATTTCAAGTGATTTGGAACCCTGAGTTCTACAGTGAGATGGTGTTGACGGAAGAATAAATAAACCCTAAAGAAGTTAAGGAGGAGGTGATGATGGTCTTGGTTTGAGGGGAGGGAGGATAAGGTGTTGACGATTGACCAGAAAATGGTCGTCGATTTGTTGGTGGTGCGGAACGAAGAGGAGGCAATAGATCTGAACATAAAAATAGAAGAAAAAGAGACGGAGTTATTTGTAGAGGAGACTGAAGAGACAAAGGTGTTGCTGATGGTGGTAACTGAGGTGTTGCTGCTGGTTTTCGTGGGAGCTATTTGTTGCTGCTGGTGGTGATGGTGGTGGAGGCGGAACAAAGAATAAAAAAGAAAAGAGAGAAGAGAGAAGAAGAAGAAGTGAAGATAAAAAGGGTATATTTGGCTTTTTTTTTAAATAATAAAAATTAAATTTACTCTTTATTATTTGATTTGGGGTTTTTGTCCCAGTTTTATTTGAAACGGTTTTTATTTATTAAAAATAATATAACCGGTTTTTTCTTATCACTAGTTTGTTCACCTAGGGGTTTTGTCACTAGTTTTGCTTTTCTTTTGATTAAATTTCATAGTGAGCAAACACATATTGGTTCTAGCGTAAATATGTCATAATTAACTCACACATATAGATAAATATTGGTAGATAGCGACGACCAATAAGGAAACCCAAACTTATTTGTAAAATAACTAATATTCCTAATCGGTGTTGGTATCCAGTAGTTTTTTTAAGTTTTGAGAAGAAGCTAGAGAGGAGAGAGAAACTTTTCTTTTGATTGGCTTTTAAATTTGAGGAAGGATTCGTGGACACTCTTAGATGGACACTATCACACATGATTTGCGACAATTTCTCTGCAAAATCCAAACGACAATGAATTTAAACCTAATATTTTGATGACATGTACCTCCTATAAGACTCTACATTTATACCAAAATTGAGCGCAATTCGAGATACCAAACCTCATCATCTACTGATTTTAATTTCAACAGTTAATTTTTAACGTCTGATATTCAAAGGGGTAGATGGTGGTGTTATACATCTCGAATTGTGCTCATTTTTGGTAAAAATGTAGAGTTTTATAGGAGATACATGTCATCAAAATATTATATTTAAATTCATTGTCGTTTGAGTTTTGCAGAAAAAATAGTATAAATCATGTGTGATAATGTCCATTTAAGAATATCCACGGATCCTCCTCTTTAAATTTGGGAGCAAACACATATTAGTTCTAATATGTTATAAATAACTCACACATATAGACAAATATTGCTAGATAGACGGCAAGAAAAAACAAACAAACAAAAGGGAAGTAGTACGTTGCCTTCAAAAAAAAAAAATCAAGAAATGGCTATAATTCTTTACATAATGCTGCAAAGTCTCATCTGTTTTCTCTTTTTCTTTGTTTTCGGTGGATGAAGAACTAGTTTTATTGCAATGTCAAACACTGTCTTCACATTCTGCATTTCAAGACCAAAATCAAATTACATTAACGCCCAAAGAAAACTGATGTACGGACTTGATATTCGTTCTTTTGTCGATCACAGAAAAATATACAGAAATTACTTGAATTTTTCATGCCACGGTCGAACAATAGGAAAAAAGTAGTAATATATTTATAGGGTACCTGTTGGTTCTTAGAACTGCATTCTACATATGCTAATGCACCAATCTGTTTCTTCAGTTCCTCACCCTGAAATTATATTTGTGGACCAATCAGTCAACATTGAATTTTCGATGCATTCTTGACTAACCCGGAAATCAACGGAAGGATAATAAATACTCTACATCTAGAATGTTAGATACAGAGATATTACTGCAGAAAATGAAGGCTGGAGCTATTCATATTTCATTTTATTTTTTCTGAGCCTCATTGGATATGGACTTTCTTCTTGATAGGACATCTTATAGTAAGTAGAGAACACTTATAATGTGAGCTGTACCTGTGCCGTAGATATAGTATATGCTCCAGGGTAATCAATGTGGAACTGATTGTCTTCTCTCAAGTCTGTTTGTAAAATCATACCAGAATCGGGCAAAAAAAGTTTATAAATCAAACCAGAACACTTGAGTTTTTTCCTGAATGAAGAGTGAACATCCGAGAAAAGAAAGAGTACCTAGTTTGGTGCCCACGAGAACAATAGGAACCGATGGTGCATAATGTCGTAGCTCGGGAATCCACTTCTCTCATCGACAAAGGAAAATAAAGAATTAGACTAGTGAATTTCTAGTGTCTTTAGTCTTTACCATATCACATTTGAAGGAAAAGATAGTGGAAAAGAGGGAACCTAAGGCATACTTTCTTGGTAATGTTCTCAAAGCTGGGTCTACTGATCAGTGAGAAAGCAAGCAGGAAAACATCAGCTCCTCTGTAACTTAGAGGTCTAAGTCTGTTGTAATCTTCTTGACCTGCAAAAAGTTTTCCGAAATTCAAAACTTCAACCACAAAGTCTCCTGCTTTTCTAGTTTCATCTCCTTTTTTTATCCAAATACAGAAAATTTACATTGGCATAAAGACTTGCCAAGAAATAGGATCAAAACAGTTTTAAGAGTTTAGGATTTTGGCATTTCATTCGAAATCTTGGATACATCCGTTGGGTTAATGGTATGTTTCAAACATGATCCTGCAAACTGCTGTAAAAACATTGCAGTAAGTCGTTTGGAAATACGTAACCACGGGTGCTTAATAAGTGAAAAGGAACGCCAGAGCTTCCAAATTATAAACTTTGTTCTTGTCAACACAAAAAGGAACTGCAAAACAAAATAATTAGAAGAGCTATTGCATTCCAGTATCTGTACCGGATACTAGCACCAAATTAGGCAATACTGCTGTACTAAACCAAGAATTATTCCAAGGAGTAAATTTGGAATTGAATTTTCCCTTTGCAAGATCTTTTAGAAGATTAAACAAATTCCAACTGGAAGTCACTAATCAAATTCAGATCAGCACAATAGAGTCTAGCGAGAGAGAGAGAGAGAGAGAGAGAGAGAGAGAGAGAGAGAGAGAGGGGGGGGGGAGTACCAGCAGTATCCCAAAGACCAAGACTAACAATTTGGGCATCAACAAGAACACTTGCGCTGAAGTTATCGAAAACAGTCGGAACATAATCCTGTATTAAGAAAGGTTATCAAGAACAACAACAATAAGACCAAAGTTTTATGAGTAAACAAGAAGAAGAAAAGCAAATTACAGTTGGGAAAGTGTTGCTAGTGTAGGAAATGAGAAGACATGTTTTCCCAACAGCTCCATCTCCAACTGTAACACATTTTATAAACTTTGAATTTGAAGTACTCATTCAGTAACCCAAACAGCGAATCACTTGTAATTAAAAACTTTTCTCAGTATACAAATCCCTCTCTTTCAATCACTCAAAACCCATGTCTATTTCTTGGCAGAATTCTTTCATTTGAACTTCAACAACTGCAGAGATGTACACAAGATGCACTACGTACACTTTGTTTTAGAGAGAGATATCAGAATCCCCTCTATCTTTATTTTGGTTACTAAATTGCAGAACAGTGAGAGAGAGAGAGGGAGAGTTAAAGTGAAGACCTTTACTTGAGCTGTTGTTTTCTTTCAAGGAGTAAAGATTATGTCATGCTTTAAGCTTTTAGCTTTTTGATGTTGAATAGGCCATGTGAGAATAACCACTGGATGTTTTAGAGATTAGAAAATAAGATAGATCATTTCAATTTCCTCCCTATCTCAATTCAAATTATTTACATTGATTGATTAATTAGTTACATTAAAATTCAAATATCCATTTATTTTACTTTAGTGTGCGTACGTAACCAGACGAAAAGAAACCTAAAGATGTTATTGTCAATATTCACATTTTTCTTTTGATAGCCCGGCTAAATCAGGGCTTATCCCAATTAATTTGGGGAAAAAAGCTAGGCATCAACAAAAAAAAATCCCTTTCTCATCTCTCTCACTCTTTCTTCTCAAATAACATCATCAAAAATAACCTCTTTCTGCTCAAATCTAGTCCATTTTTGGACTAAATCTGAGCAGATTTCATCATTTTTCCTTGCTTTCTAGGTTAGTTAGTAGATTAGTTTGGTTTTTATTATGTTTTCTACTTATCTACACAATTTTGGTGGTTTTATCTACTCTCTTGAGGTTTATCTTCGTTTTAATGGCGATTCTTGGTTATTTGGTTGGGTTTTAAGATCAATAGTGCTCCCATGCTCTCCAAAGACGAAATCTTCATCATCAACTTATCCGGCGACGGAATCTCCATAGGTGACCTTTTTGACGACGGAAGCTTCATCACTAGTTATAAGAGATTTGAGCAAATCACTCCTACTTTGGGAACATTTCTTTCTAAAGAAGAAAAACAAACTAAATGGTTGGAATTTAATTCCGAGAAAAACCATCCTTCTTCTGATTTAATCGGATCTTATTCATACTTGTATTTGTCTTACTCCGGTAATCCTTCTCTTTCTCTTGTCGGATTTCTCGATATTGTACTCTTACGATATGTTCTTGTTACTTTGTATTCTCTTATTTTCGATCTTAAACTCATTGTAACCTTGAAATCCCATTAATGAATAAGTTCCTTGTTTATCAAAAAAAAAATTAAAAAAAATTGGGCCTACACTACAGGATAATTTTTTTTTATTAAGAGATGAAACTACCAACTTACCCTTCATCAAATACTAATACTATAAGTGTGTCCCCATTAAATCCTAATAATAAAACTAAAAACTAAAATCAAAATCATAAAACTAAAATCATAAAATTAAAAACTAAAATCAAAATCATAAAATTAAAAACTAAAATCAAAATCAAATTCATTTCCATCTCCATCTCCACTTCAACTAATTCTTCTTCTTTTCTTATCAACCCAATCCTCTAAACTAGGTTTTAGTAACATGCAATCGATCAAAAATTGAAAATTGTGAAATCAAATTTTTCCGGGTTACCGGAATCGGTTAACGTAAATGCATATGTGATACGATTGCAAATATAAACGGTTTAAGTTCATGACCACAAAGACCGATTGTTCTTGATATGTTTTCTGGTTAGAGAAATTTGAAACAGAATCGGTCAATGTTAATGTCCACATAGCCCGATTCAGTTATGGTAGGGATAACCATTTTTCTGTAACTATTTTTTGTTGGAATCGGATTATATGTGCGTCCACAAAAACCGATTGTGTACCATTTGAATTCATAACTGCTTAGCCCATAATCGGATTACATTAGCACTTATAAAAACCGATTGTTGATGTATAATGCTAGAATCGGATTTTATATGTGTGTCGAGTAAACCGATTGTTGTAAGAATTTTTTTTCAATTTTTCTGTAACTTTTTTTTGTTAGAATCGGATTACATGAGCACTTTTATAAACTGATTCCTGTTGTGCAATGTCAATAATCGGTTTTTATGTGTGCATCGTGTAAACCGATTCTGGTTATACCCAAATTAAAAATGAGTATCAGTATGGTTTTACACAATTTCAAAACGAGTATGATTTCATACTCGATCTCAAAATGAGTATGAAGTTTATACGCGAACTGAAATCGGGTATGAAATCATACTCATTTTCAGATCGAGTATGAGATTTTTTTGTTTAGATGTGTAAAAACAGATTCTGGGTTTTTTTTTTGTGAATTGAAAAAATCCACCCAAAATAGGTTTATGGGAGAATGAACATATACCGATTCTGGTTTGATTTTTCTCAAAATAAAAATAAAATAATAATAATAATAATCATGTTATGATAAAAGCCTTTGTGGCCCCTTTTCATAATAATCATGTTTTGATGATGAATCAATATTAGTTGATTTCTAGCTTATTTTCACTAAACATGAATTAATCATCCGATTAACACTAATTAATTAGGGGTAAATTAATCATTATGAAAAATAGTTGGATAAGGGGTTACCGTTTTTACTTTTTAATGACCATATTTTGTCCTATGACTATAGTCCCCAATTAAGTGGCATAGACCCCAATTTAGCCAGGTTTGATAGATGATCTATTTTTTTCATTTTAAGTTACTATTAGTTAGCAAGAAAAAAAATAACGAAACAGTGGCATTGGGGGACCTGATGCCATTTAAGTACTTACCAACCCTAGTTATAAGGCAAGGTGGAGGATTGGGTGTACATAGTAGAGACTAGAGACATCATGAATCGGGAAGAGAGTATTTAATCACCGATAGAGTGTATGAACCCTACCCACCTTGCATCAGTATCCCAACATTATTATTGCGGTTCACTTGTGTTTTTAGCGATATTTAGTGTTTGGTACCTAACAAATATCCAATACCTAGCTTCGATATCCGATATTCAAAATATTAAGGGTTGATATTTTGATTAGATGTGTTAGAAATAGTCCCACATAGCCCGAATGCCCCCAAGTTCTCCAATCACCATTCCAACAAATAAGTCAGCACAACCACCCCAAGTTGTTCATGGCATCGTACCATCTATATCTCCAAGTCGTTCAATTGTTGTGTCGTCACATAAAGTAGCACCTAAGCAGCAACTCCCGAAAGGAATTGTACCATCCATGCCACCAAGTGTTCCTTCTCATGGAAAACCACCAGAGAGCGAGATACCTACCAAAATACCACTCGCTCCAGCACCCGTTGGATCTCCACCGATAGGGGTGGCAACGGATAGATATCCGACGGATATTGGCAAATCCGATAAGGTTAAGGTTAAGGATTATCGGATATCCGGTATCCGATAATATCCGGCGGATACCAAAAATTCCAATCCGATAAGGTTAAGGTTAAGCTATCGGATATCGGATTTTTATCCGTTAATATATGACCTTATCATTATGGACGTTTCTTCAGTTTTTTGACCATAAACGTAACACCATTTTAACTTGAACCTTGCTACTACTCTAATGCTAAAGACAATGTGACGACTAAACATTGTTTATTGCCCGATAACCTTCCATTGCAACATTGTTTCAATTGTCACTACTAGTAAACCGTTAATGTATGACCTTATCCTATAGGATTTTTATCCGTTAACCCCTACCTTATCGGATATCGGATATTAACCAATCGGATAGAGCCCAATCCGATCCGATAGGTTAAGAGGAAATATCCGATAAGTTATCGGATCCGGATATCCGGTATCCGATATAACGGATAAAATCCTATAGGATTTCGAATAATCGGAAATGGATACCGGATATCGGTTATCCATTGCCAGCCCTATCCACCGAACATAATTCCTAGAAAACCACCAGCTATGCACCCCACCATGCCAAGAGTAGCTCCGTCAGCGGCACCACCTATCGAATCGCCACCAAGAGAACATACACGAAATCCACCAGCTGCACACCCAACCTTGCCGAAAATAGCTCCGTCAGCGTATCGAACACCGCTTCATCACCATTATCAACTCCTCAGTCAAAGACATCAACATTATTGCTTAGTTATTATCACGCGTAAGTCCTCTTTTAAAGATCGTTCAAGTTGTACACTACATTTCTCTCCGTGTTCAACTTGAGGGGGGGTGTTAGAATATATCCTTCATATACAAGGCAACCATGAAGATATAGTCAAAGATATTCTAGATAATTGTTGGAATTACCTAATTTGTAATGTCTAATATGAACTAATGTAAACAAGGATTAAAGAAGTCTAGAGTTAGGTATAGTTCAAAGTATCTAGAATGATCAAGAGAGGTTGCTCAAATACCATATTATAAATTGAGATGAAACTTCGGATCTCTGATACCATATTAGATTTATGATAAGAGTAAGGATCAGATGTAAATAAAGAAGACACAAGAGATTAAAGTGGTTCGGCACTAACGGCTACGTCCACTGACAAAACCCCGTAGGCTGAATGATATTGATCATCAGTAATCACTGAGATGATTTACAAACTCCACACACATAAACTCACGTAAGGAGAGTTCTCAACACTCACTTACTAAGGACCCAATCTCACTAATTTGAGTGACTACAAATGATACTACAAATGCCTATTTATAGGCTTACAAAACCAACTACTACCTTCTTTAGTTTTCTCTAGAGAATACTAATTGCCTTATATTTTTGACTCACTTTAGACCACTAACATATTTTCACATGTTTTACATTATGTTACTTGACAAACTTCTTTTGATCATTCTAGATACTTTGAACTCTACCTAACTCTAGACTTCTTTAAACCTTGTTCACATTAGTTCATATTAGACATTACAAATTAGAATATTCCAACAATTATCTAGAATATCTTTGACTATATCTTCATGGTTGCCTTGTATATGGATGATATATTCTAACAAGATGTTGACCGTTTAACATTTTAAATTAAAAGAAAAATCAAACTTGGCAACCATGAAGATATAGTCAAAGATAACTAAGCAATATCTTTAACATTTTATGTAATTTAATTTTAATTAAAAAGTGATACTTACATATTTACTCCCAATAAAAAATATTGTCTTCTTCCCTCTTTTTTCCTTTCTATGCTCTTGAACTGCTTTCAGAGAAAAACTTTTTATTTCAGAATTAATCTGATGTCCTACTACCTTGAAAAACCAAGCAAGCCATCAGAATTCGATTTGTGGTAAAATTAATGAACAAGTAGACATCATCATTTTCTAATCAAGATCTCACATAATGATCTTTGATTTGAAATTATCGTCGCTTATCCAAACTGACGGTGGTCAGTGGTCCTATTCTTTTTACATGATAATGAATTAAAAAAAATCTGAATCATTTAAACCATTTTAGTGCGCTTTAAATATGCTTCAAAAAAAAGTGCGCTTTAAAAGAAACCAAGCAAGCCATCAAAATGACTTTGCATTAACGTAATATCTTCAATATATTCAAGACACTCGTCAAAGTTCATGTACTCGGTAAAATCTAAATTCAATACATATACACAATGAATAAACGACCTGGATAAGAAACAACAAATTAAGATTAAAGTTAGAGAAAGAAAAAAGAGGTTTTAGATTAAAGTTAGAGAAAAAAAAGGAGGACTTGATCATATTGAAACTATTCATAATAAGAAAGATCCAATAACCTCATGGAAAAGGAGCATCGACAAAAACAATACCCTGGTAAATATGAAACCACTTGCTTCTTTAATCACCAAATGATCTTTAATTGAAGTAATTATCGTCATCAATTACTAATTTTACCTAAATTAATAACACCGGAGTTTAGCCCAGAAAACAAATGTACCTCCAGTTCATCTTCTTCCCAAAAGTGCGATTTTAAATACAACCTTTTATATGAAGTTTAGTTAAGCCCAACTGACCTTGTTATCATTATTAATCGTAATTTAAACCCTCAAAACCACCCCCAATTAATCTCATTGTGAACCCCAGTTGAATATTATCGTAACTAACTGAACTCTGTTGAATTTTGATGAACATCCCTGCCCCAAATTAAAAATTCTACACAAATCAAGTTTGCATGCAAACTCAAATCTCATATATTTCGCTGATTCTTTGACTCCTATTAATTTACTTTCTTCATCTTCAAAAATCAACGACAACAACTCAAATCCTTCCCCTGATTTCTTAAACCCTAGATTTTTCAATTTTTAAGAGAATTCCTTCACCTGAAAACCTTTTAAATTTATTGTTGCTTATGTTTCAAAAACGCTAATCAAGTCTGGTAACCAGAAGGAATCAACCTCCTGAATCTACAGTTGTTTTTTTTTGTTCCCGGTTGATTTCAAATGTTCAAGATTTGTTTTAGATGGGTTTCTAAAAGTATAGGGATAAATATGTAAAAAAACTTGATTATTATTAATATTAAAGGAATTCAAAAATAAAAAATAAAAAACAATTGGGTCAAACTTGGACTTTGACGGTGAACGTCTAGTCAAGGTACCAACCCTTAATATTTCAAATGTTGGGGACCAAAGCTAGGTGTTGGACATTTGCTGGGTACTAAACGTTAAACCCATGTTTTTACTCCCGTAGTCCCTAAATAGATGACCTACTTTGTTTTAAATTTTGTCCCTAAATAGATGACTTATGTTATATCATCAAATAATGTGATAATCAACAGTTTTGCACCAACCATTAGTCATTTAATGTTTGCGGACCGATTATTTTTCTTTGGGAAGAATTCTAAACAAAATGTTGATCAACTGAAGTGTACACTGGATACTTACTCTGCTTTCTCAGGGCAAATTATAAATTATTCAAAGTCTTCCATTCATTTCAGCAAGGGATGTTCTCCTTACAACAGATGGTTAACTATCCAAAAACTAGGAGTTAAGGAGATGGAAGTAGATGAAAAATATTTGGGTACCTATCCTATGAAACCTGATTGTGACATCGATACTCATGAACCTCTGATGTCTAAGTTTGATACAAACCTAGCAGGGTGGATATCTTTCATTGTTAATACGGTTGGCAGAACTGTATTATCAAAGAGTGTTTTATCAACAATACTTAATTATAGTATGGGTACTGGTCTTCTTCCTAAGGGTGTTCTGAATAACATTTCTAAATCTCAAATGTTTTTTTGGTGGGGACACAATATTAGCACCATGAAATGTCATTTTATCAAATGGGAAAAAGTTGAAAGAGCAAAAGAAGGTGGTGGTTTAGGGATCAGAAATATGGAGTTTGTTAATATATCTTTAGTCATCAAACTGGCTTGGAGATTCTTAACTAACTCAGATGCAGTATGGGTGCAACTATATAATGCAAAATACTTACATGGAGCATCGTTTTGGGACGTTCAGGTCAAACCGGGAGATTCAAATTATTGGAAAGATATTCTCTCGGTTAGAATCTATCTTCAAAATAATTGTTGCTGGTTTCTGGGATCTGGTAATCGTATTCATATTTGGAAGGATCCTTGGGTTCTTAACATTCCAGGTTTTAGACCTTCCAAATTGCAGAACTCACAAATGCAGGTTAATCTTGTCTCGGAACTTTTTGTTCAAGGTGAAAAAAGATGGGATATGGAGTTTCCGAGTCTTATATTTCCACCGGAACAGGTTGTAGCTATTAGTGGTATTTATATCCCACATGATGATGATATTGAAGATGTTTTTATCTGGCTTAAAACCCTCCGGGTAATTTAAACACCAAATCAAGTTATAAATTATTGTCAGATAATGTTGCAACTTCTTCTTCTACTGCTGCTTTTCCCTGAAATTTTTGAAATCTTTGTGTGGAAAGTTCTACATGATGGTTTAGCAGTGCTAAGTAATATAAGCATATATAACTCCCAGGTTCACAATGTCTGTCCTATTTGCAATCAAAAAGAGGAAACTGTGCTACATCTTCTCTTTAACTGCAATTTCGCAAGATCAGTTCTTCAAGCCATCCCAATTATTATAGAGATGAACGATGGTATGTATCCTATGAGTATTATTCAAAGTTGGTTATCTCATCCGGATCAAGGAATTATGTTAAACTTGGGTGATTTCTTCATATGGAATACATGGAAAGCTCGTGATATCATTTTCAATAATGTCCAGTCTTCATTGCAATGATGTGTAAGTAACTCTTTACAAGACTTTAAGATTTTTGATTTACACCATGCCTTAAACTTTTGTTCAGGATTAAATGTCAGTCAATCCAATGTACCAATTTGGGAACGTCCTCCGCCTCTATTCGTAAAAATAAATGTTGACGCGGCATTTCATAATGGGAGAAGTGCAGTGGCAGCAGTGGATATGGACTCTTTTGGGTCGTTCTTAGGAAGTGGTGTTATTTGTTTTGATTCATTTTCATCCACTACGGCAGAAGGAAAAGCTTACAGATTTGGTCTCCAATTGGCTAGCAGACTTCGAGTTTCCAGAATTATAGTGGAGGGCGATGCTTCTGACATACCTAAAGTTATTATGGGAAACTCAAATGAAATACCGTGGTGTATTAGATATATAGTTCTGTCAATTAGAGACTGTGTGAAGGACTTTAGTGAAGTTCGATTCACGGCGATTCCCAAAGACGCCAATTCTATTGCACATGATTTAGCTCAAAGTGAAAATTCTAATAAAGTAAACAGATTGTGGGCTTATAATGAGCCACCAAATTATATTATTAACTCCCTCAGGTCTTCTGAGAGTTGATCTTAATATATATCCTGTTTCCTCCAAAAAAAAAAAAGTGATATTTCTAAAATTACCCTTTTAATTGTTTATTTGTTGGTATAAGAAATATGTATAATTTGATAGCCATGTTTATATGCGTTACGTAAGTGTTTTAAAATATTTTTTTAATGGTATAAAGTTTACGAATATACGTTGTATAGTTTGAGAGATAAACCATCGCTAAATTTTACTAGTTATTATCCATAATGGTATAATTATAAAAAAAAAATACTAAAAAATTCTCCTCTCTCCTTCATGCCTTAAGAATTGTGCAAACTTGAACTAGGTCATCTATTTAGGGACATGGGACGTGTTATTTATATAAATAAAATAGATATATAACGATATAAAAACGTTGGGTATCACATACCCTCGTTAATAGCCGTTTAGTAGTTTAATAAATTTCATGTTTAAAAAAAGAAGATAAAACGGATAATAATCTTCTGATTGAGTCTCAGTTGAGACAATAACCATGGAGTTGTTTCTCATGATGGCTAAATCTGTAGGATTAACTTCTGATATGATTACATCATAGTTCTGTCTATCTACATTGTTAGCTTTTACATAATCAAACATTATTCTATGAATTAAAAATGATGGAACTGAGTCACCCAAAAGCCATGGTATTAGATTTTATTCCTTCCATAGCCAGTAATCCTGGTGCTCCATTTGCATTTATGTCTGCAAATTAAAAGCCCGTAAAAGAAACTAGTTGATTTACATCGCCACCTGATTGAGTTGTTTTTCCCTTGCAGATAGTCAATAACAGATAACCAGTCTCTGACGCGTGTCGTAAGTGCAACAAATTATTCAAGATATTTCCCACTAATTAACTAGTAATACAACGGCAGTAAGGATCGTTCCCACGAAGATATGTGTAATTGATAGATTATTGTATTAACAAAATAAAATAAATAACAAAAGGGGAGGATTGGTTGTAAGATAAATAAAAAGACAATAAGAAGGAAAACAAATGATCAAGGAATCCTTCGCCATTACCAAGTGATAGATGGATTAGTATACTTATATATCATTCGTAAGAACCATTCATCACCAATTATAGAATAGCATCTAGCTCAGTGCTATCCCCAAAACTCCTTTTACCACGGATACAGAAGCTCTACAATATCAGATTCTATCCAACCGAACCACCAAGTAGTAGCTCACTCAAGGTGTAATCCAATTGAACGCTTTAGGCTTTGTGAATTAGTTTGATCCCAGTAGTTAAAACAAACGATATAGTGAAAACAAACCAATCAATCTAAGAGTCAATCATAAACCCTAGATATAGTGAAAACAAACGATGATGATTAAAACTTCAAAATATATATTTGTATTACTAATAAAGCTTCACGTGTAGAACATTGAATTCATCCTCAATCAACAATGGATTTATCTACTCATATTACAAAGAAAATGAAGAAGATGAATAATGGTGGTTTCCCCCTAAAGGGGTAGACCCTAGGTTTAAGATGTAGAAATAAACCCTAGCTTGTAATCAATTAATTCTCGATATTATTTGAAAGGCCTAATACCTATTTATATAGATTTACAATGCTTGGCCTTCAAGTATCCTAGTCGGTTCCGGAAACCGACCTAAAAACTAGTAAACAAATACCTAAAAAGAGTTTGTGAACTTTGGCATTCATAGTACAGTACCAGGTACGTGTACCCTCCTTTAAAAAAGTGTCTAGGAACTTTTTAGTATTTGTACCAGGTATGCATACCCCTCTGGTTCACGAAATTCAGATTTTCGATGGTACGCGTACTCTTATGTCTTCGGTAACTTCTTCGTCTGAACTCGGAATGACCTTATTCTTTTTGCATTGTTTTTTTAATTGAATTATATTCAATATGATGATAATAAATACTGAATATGAATTAGTTAAGCTTGGTCTTTGGCCCGTCTCTTGATTTTGAGCACTTTTGTTCCGTTTCGTCGCACTTCTTCCACTTCTCTTTAGCTTGGGCACTTGTATACTTGGAGTACTTTTCTTCTTGGCTCTTTTTAGCACCTTTTAGTTCCTTTTGATATGATTCACCTGAAAAAAATAAAAGAAAACAAGAGTAATAATATGAAAATATGCAAGAATAATAGCTTAAACAAGTATGGAATAAACACTAAAATCATATGAATTATGCACTTATCAGTTTCCTTCAATAATAAGATTCTTGATATTCTTCTTTATGTCCAAAATCACTGCCATGAGTACAGCTACTACTTCTGCCTCTTTTATTGATGTAGTTCTGCAGATCCCAAAGCCCGCTCGTTTAAAAGTTCATGTGCATCTTCGTAAAAGAAAACCAAAAGCTACATCAATTATTTCTGAAATCCCAGAATCATCACAGTTGATTTTGAAGTTATTCATAGGAGGATATATCCAATTTGTTTTTCTTTGCATTGGAGGTTTGAAGAACTCATTCATTGATAAGTGCTTAATTTACATGTTTATAATGTCAATTCCGTAGTTGTTCTAGTTATAATTATTGCATATTACTTGTTATTATTATTATTTTCTAGTTTATGTGTCATATCAGGTGAATCATCCAAAAATGATCTACGAAGTGGAGACTATCACTGAAGGAATGCCAAATACCAAATTCAACTCATTCAAATCTAAAAGTTCTTAATCTCATCTTGAAGAGAACGATAATACGAAGTGAATGCAAAGATAATGAGGTCATTCCGAGTTCGGATGAAGAAATTATAGGCGAAACAAATTGAAAGACTTGAAGTTACAAAGAGAGGTTCGGCTGATAACTTCATCAGCTCGAGTCAGCTGAACCTGTATGTTAGAGCATAACTCGGTTGAACCCACCAAGAATTGGTATGTCAAGTTTGGTTGTCATATTTTAGTGAATCAAAACTCAATTAAAGAGTCGCTTGATTATGTACTAGAGACAACCTCGTATATGTTAGGCTAGAAATATTAGGATTATGAGACATACAAGTATTACTCGAAGACTTGAAAAATGTGAAGAAGTAACAAGCTATATCGACGACATCATCCTTCCTCTTGAGGTTTGTAATATTGTGGCTTGAACTATTTCATTCCTAACATATCTTTCAAGTCGTGTCATATTGAAAACATAACTACGAAGCTATCAATGATTATACTCTAGTAGACATAGTGTTAAGGAATCAGAATACGAAGTATAATGCTTATCTTTTGAACTTCGTATGTAAGACATAGACATAATCATATGAATGCTATTGTGATTATGTGTATGGGTGAAGATTTCGTCCTAGGAAATAATGTTCACATTCGTTTAAACGAAGTACATTCATGAACTTGTTTTATGAATCGAAAGGGAAATCGCTAGGCCTATTGGTAATGTTATTCATTGCATATCTTTGGATTACCAATATGTTTGAGTTAGTAGAACCGATCATAACTTGTTATGTATCTTGGTAAAACTAGTCACAATTCCTGACTTATGTATTGGTATGACTTTTATTAGTGCAACCGATCCTAAGTAATCACCTAATATGGTATGATCGATATTTGTAATTGGTGTGACCAATCCTAGTAATTGGTGTGACCGATCACAAAAGAATGTTTAATCGATCCTTGTAATTGGTGTAACCGATCCTAGTAACTGGTGTGACCGATCACAAGTAATACCATGAGAATATGGTAGCCGGTCCTGGTAATTGATGTAACCGATCCTAGTAACTGATGTAACCGGTCCCAGTAACCATATTAAGGTAGAACCGATCCTTGTGTTTGGTAAAACTGTAAACCCATGATTAGTGTTTGATATTTGATCAATCACATAGTTCTTATAAATCAGATGAACCAGTTCTAAACTTGTTTTGAAGTGTGGTATAATCGGTTCCAAGATGGTAAATATGAAAAAGGATTTACAAATAAATAAGATGTCGACATACTTTGAACATATTCAGTAACTCTTATCTTTTATTGTTCAAAGATATTCCTTAATAACTCAAGGAGATCCCGGACCGAAATAAGTTCAGAATCTTTTAATTAAGGTTGTTAATTTTATATGCTTTTAATTACCAGCAATTAAAATGCATATCTTTGGAAAATAAAAATTGGTAATGTGCATTTACTAATTGGAGATTTTATAGTAGGATTTCGGTTAAATTTGGACAGAGCATTTTCAGGAATTATGAAAACCGATTTTGAAAATATTGCTTATCTTAAGAATATTTCGGTTTTGGAAATTCCTTGGTGTCCAAACTTCCTTGGTCTATAAATTCCCAAGTTTGCATTTCAAGCAAATAATCCTAAGAGCCAGCAAAACTATCTTGTTGTGTTGTTACTGGTGGAGCCGTCTATTCGGAGAGGAAAGTACCCTATTTAGGCGAAATATCTTACGACCGCTCGTTTAAAGACTTCTATGGGATCAAGAAGATCTACGAGTACCATTGGTGGGAAACTAGATAATTACAGTATTATTAGTTTTCGATTTGATTTGATTGACTGACGGTTGTTGAACTTTGATTGCACCTAGTTTGTTTATTCTTGAGAATCTTCTCTTCTGATATAAGATTCACTCAAACTATATCGAAGTGTCGATGGGATCTTTAGAACTGTTTGTAGATCTAAAGATGTCTTGTGATAATCCATTGTTAACAGACTCTGTTCTGTGCGTGATTGATCACAAGAGATTCAAGTTGTGGTGTGCATGTGTTTATTGAAGATTTAAGAAGATTTGAAGACGAAGAAGATTTCTGATTTGGGTTCATAATCTTTGGTGTGAACAAAACTTGATCGGCTAGGATCCAACTATAATAGGTTTATCTTGATAGACTTGATTGATTAGTGGCGTAAATCAGCATCAGTATTTAGTATCTTGGTAGATCCTATTATTGATTGCAAAATCTAAACTATGTTACTTTGGTAGTTGTTGGATAGATAGATCTAAACCCGAAAAAGGAGTTTATTGGATTAAACAGAAGAGCCTTTGTCTAACTCATATCACCGAGATTAAAGAGTATTACCGAACAGATTTGTTGTTCCTTTACTGTTTGGAATATGAACTAAAGAAATTGTTCCAGTGTGTGTGCACTTATTGAATGTAGGAAGCGTGATCCGTGCCTAATAATTCATATTTATAGATCATTTTGTTGTCTTTTATCACATCCCAAGTGTTATAATATCTCATTTTATATCAAATATTGTATTTTGCGCATTTGTTCATTAGCGGGTAATTTTGTGGAATAATCTCATTTTGTATTGTGATGTAGGTGGTCGAATGAATGGTGAATAAGATATCAGGATTGGTGGTTTGGAGAGGTGAAAGAAGAAGAAAATTCGTGGTCAACAACAACAGAAGTAAGGCAACCAATTATTATGTTTCAAAGTTAGGAGAAGTTCCAAAAGAGTGTAACAAAGAAGCTACCGTGATTGATAGTCAATGGGCTGAAGTGATCGAAGAGAGTGTGCATTGAAATATCGTATACCTAAGATGGGTATTACTTCTGAACACCCAAACATGTCATTTATCACTCCTCCCATTTCACTTCCAAAATCATAGAAAACTTGTCTTCTTCTTCTTCTAAAATCAACACCGACAGTAGTCTCATTCATCTTTATCTTATGCCAAACCACCAGCACCGCCTATCTCTCTCTCAAGCTATCAAACCCATATCTTATCTTTCCCTAATCAAATCAGATGTTGAATTCGTACTCATATTATTTCACCCATTTCAAGCTTGCCCTAGATATCAATAGCTACTACTTAAGGAACAATAGGTCGACTAATTGGTTTCCAAGGCAACATAATTGACAAGTGAATGGCATGATTTTCATCTCTTCACAACTCTAACAAAGTCAGGCGGCGTCGCAGGGTGGATGTGTATAGTGAAGATTACACATCATTGGAGAGTTTCAAGAACATCAAATCCCTAATTTTGTGGTTGTACTTTGTTGAAAAATGGGATTTGTATTTTGGGAACTTTTTGTATAAATAGGGAAGAGGATTGTGATGAAAAAATAAGACCGGACTAGCCGGTGCAAGCAAGTAGTAATTTAGGTTTATTTTTCAGTTCTTATGATGTTCTAATTTTCTAATTAGGGCTGCGATGAAGTCTATGTTTAATTAGATATATCTTGTTTGTTGATTGTTCTTGCAAATGGGTTTAATTGCTATACATGATTTCTGAATTTCTCTATGGATTATAGTATACTACTTTCACCATGTATGTCATACATCCATGGTAGTTAGATTCATCTTATACTTTGTTCAAGCATGTTTTCTAATGATTTAGTTTAATCTGTGATTAGTTGTGCCTCAAAATGGACAATTAATACTAGGGGTTGACACTAGTTTGATGCTGAAATTCGAATCATACATCTATATCCTTGTACTATCACGATCAAATCATCAAGGGAAGTTAGGGATAACTGTCTCTAGCTTTGCTTTAGGAAAGAAAAAAAAGAATTTGCTTAACTAGGATATTCTAATAAACAATATGGTGGATTCAAAGCCCTAGTTTATCTTTCATTGCCTTTTATTCTTATTGCTCTAGTATAATCATCAATTTCTTTGTCGTATCGACGCAAACCCCATCTTCGTGTTGCTCTTGTTTGGAATCATTTATAGTAATACCTTAGAATCAACTCTACATCGCCTTAGTCTCTGTGGGATCGACTTGTATTTTCCCTATCTACTATAGACATTGTGCACTTGCAGTAATTGTTGGTATCTTTTCTTAGCCTACCAAAGCGCAGAGATACTGAAGAAACTGGGTGAACTATAGGTTTAGTTGCTTGGTCTCAATTATACGAAGTTGGTGTGATATTGTATAACGTCTTAATTATGAGAGTATTCAATTCTGGACTAGGTCCCGGGGGTTTTCTACATTTACGGTTTTCTGGTTAAAAAAATCTTTCTGTGTCATTTAATTTTGTTTTCCGCAATTATAATTGTTGTTATTATAATTTAAAGTAAATTATATAAACGTTAACTCTGTATTACTTGATAGTGATCCTATAGAGTTTGGTTAAGTCCAAACCTATTATCAAGTAATCACACTTTAGTTATTGTATTGTTTCGATCTTGTATCCATAGACGATCACACAAAGTGTGAATACCGATTCGTTGTATTATCTCGACTCAGTCCATAGATAATCACTTTCGGTAATAGGACTTATAGGTGGAAAAGTTTAAGATTGTGGTATATTTGGGTACCCTCGTCTTTTTAATTGGTATCAGAGCAGGCAAACATGAAAAAGATCTAACAATCCGTGTTTGGTGCGATTCAACCTATAAGAATTAAATCTTATTAGAGATTCAGTTAACGGGGATCAATTTAAAATACCGGCACCTAAAAATGATATCTTCTGTGAATCTACTGAACAATCTGATCCATATAATGTAGATTCTGATGATTGGCAAACTTGCCTTGAGAAACAACTCGATGAAATTTCTGAAGATGGTGACTCAGAAATCGATCAAGATGTTGAAGAAGATATGTCTGAATTTTCCTCATTACTAGGTGTTGTCTATACAAAAAGACTATCTACCTCAGATGTGATTGGCCTTCTTGCTCCTCTTTGCAGAGAAAATAGGAAACTAAGAAAGATATTATATGGATTCTTTTATGGATATGAGAATACCAGATATCTTCTTAAGGACTACAAAGAAAGGCTAAACTCAAAAATCTTAGAGTTTGAGAATCTCAGCAGGAAACATTACTTGTTGAATAAGAAACTTGTTGAAAATGAAACAAGGATTAATTCTCAACATCTAAAGAGTAAGGAACAAAATAAGTCTGTTTTTTTCAAAGAAAATCCTCTTGAGGACAAACTAGGAAACACACTTGAAAATATTAAGATCTTGGAAGAAGAAGTTGCAAGGCTAAGAAGACTCAATGATAGCACAATCAATTTGTCTTCCATATTGGATGTAGGAATAAATCATAGCGAAAAGAGTGGATTAGGATGTGATGGAATTGATACTTCTTCAATTAACAAAGAAGTACAAATTTTAAAGGTTATTTGCTCTACGGTTCCAGAAGATCTACCGAAACAAATTAATGTACATGATCCATCTAAGAGATCAAGTGAGAATCTGAAGGAAAACATCTCTGAAAGCAATGTAAGTCTCAAACTAAAGACCATCATATTGACCGAACATCTCACAAAGGTAAAACTAAAGTCTCTAATCCTTTCAATAAGCATTGTTATTATTGTAGAGATAAAGGTCATATGCAAAGAAATTGTAAAATTCGAAAGATGCAAGAT
Source organism: Papaver bracteatum (assembly GCA_023529315.1). Taxonomy (NCBI): domain Eukaryota; kingdom Viridiplantae; phylum Streptophyta; class Magnoliopsida; order Ranunculales; family Papaveraceae; genus Papaver; species Papaver bracteatum. The sequence goes on from JAJJWX010000603.1 coordinate 4,900,078, forward strand.
GCTCTATCTTTTGTTTCAAAAGAACTGAGTAAATTTCTCCCCAAAAGGTCTTCAGATCACCAGTGTCCTACTTTGAGACAAAAGAATTATTCATGTAATTTGAATTCTTATACTAAAAGAAACAATGATATAAAGGCTAATACCTTTGTCAACAGGAATATAAGATCTGATGCTTCTACTTGGAAAAATACAATGTTGCAAGAGATGAAGAATCTTCATTCAAAATCTACTTACTGGTGGATGCCCAAGTCAGAAGTGAAAGAAAAAAGGGTTTCATCTTAAATAAGGTCTAAGAAAAACAATCATGTTGTAATCTTAGATAAAAATGGCTATGAAAGTATAATTTTTAAACTCAAGAATGATTTAAGAACATCCAGTAATATTGATACATTGGTATCCTTCAATAATCTACTACAAAGCCGAAAAAGGAAAAAGATTTTTCAAAAACATCAAGATAGATCTTGCTCCCAAAAACAGTAGTGAGCCATAAAGTGTTCATTTCAACAACTAAGTGTGTTGATCGGAATTTCCCAAACTTGTGTCCCATCTGAATAAATGGGAAGTTCTTAAAAGAACACTTAAATATATGGAAAGTATAAAACTGTACTTGATCTATATGCACCATGAATAACCTATTTTTAAAGTTTGAAATTATATTCTAAATTAAGATAACTCTTGTATTATGAATATTCATGATAAAATTGTTAAAAAAATTCAAATTTCTTGACAATAATATTTTCGAAAAAATTATTTTGAGTCGGTTTCCGAATGTGTATAGTATTATACAAAGAATACCTGTTTAGGTATTCCAAGAAAAGGAAAACTTGGAAATCAAGTTTTGTCTAGTATATAAAAATCATCTATATAACCGATACTCCCTCACAAAAGTTTTCGGTTCAGAATGAATAAGAACACTATTGACATTGAATCTCAATTACGAAAACTTGAAACCTTTCAAGTTGAGCTCAAATGCTATTTCTCAAAGGAACACAAGAAGAATCATATTTCTTTTGAGCTTATGATTATGATGATGAAATTGCTCGTGAACTTCTAAAAACTTATGTTTCGAATGAGAAACTGCTAGATTCAACTCGCTTAAAACTAATTGTGGAAGTGAATCTCTTAACACGGAGACTCAACCTCCTAAAAGACTCAAAAATCGGTGCTCTGAAGAATCTTGGTGAATAATAAGAGCACTTTTAGTGACTAAGTTATATGTTGTTATACTTAATCCAAGAAGAATAGACATAAGTTTTTTATTTCTTTCAATTATTGTGTAAGGTCTATTACTGAATAAAACTATCTATTATTTATGAATAAAATTATTATTTTATAATTTTTCTTGTGATAGTTTTTCGATTTCATAGCATGTGCTTGAATGCTTTATATTATTTTTATGTGTTTATGGGATGTTTGCTTTCGGTTTTCTTAACCTTAATATTCGATCTCATATGATGTGTGAACCCTTATGGTTTGTGTGGCTCTTTGATTTAGAGGGATTAAGTTCTAGCCCATGTTGGTAGGCTTTATCAAAGGATCATAAGGTGTTTCGATTGAAACTCATATGTGAAAAGTCAAAATATGTTGAATCATTGTGTTTGACATAAAAGCATATGTGTTTCGGGGTTTTCAACTTTTGTTATTGGCACGCATTAGTTAAAACCGATTCAATCTTTCTCTGGTAAATGTTGCTTTTGTTGTTGTTCTTTTGTTTTGCGAGAGGATGACAACACAATGTGTGTGTGTGTGTGTGGGGGGGGGGGAGTTCTAACTTAAACTTGCACTTAATGATATATCTTTCTGGGGAGAAGAGGATGTGGAATTTGAGGTAACGAATTTGTTAGTTAATCATTTTCCTGTTTAAGAAAAGATTAAGTTTATTGCATATAATTTGCTTTTGCTTAAAAAAATCTGGTACAATTGATGTGTATTCCATTATGAATGTATGGATGTATGTGTGTGTGTCACTCAATTATTTCCGGTTAAGAAAAACTGGTTTGATATCCTTCTTTATTGTTTGGTATCGATTTTTTTAGACATAACGAAATTTCGGTGCAATTCGTGCTTTAATGTCTATGTTTGTTTCAATTGCTTCCGGTTAAGAGAAATAATTGTGAAAGTCAATTTATTTGGTTTATATGTATTGTTTATGGCTTAACGAAATACGGGATCATTTGTTTAGTCCAATTCGATTCCGGATAAGAGAAACTAAGTTAATTCTGATCTTAGTTAGACTTACCAAAAGTAATGGATTCGGTTATTCAAGTCTAATCGATTGCCTTGACAAGAACTATTAGTTAACTAACCTAGTATTTGTCTTGTCTAAAGTGTAAGGTCTAAGTTATTATCTGAATAATTAGAGCCTGATGAGAAAAATAAAGTTAATTCTGATATTTATTTTAGTCTTATCAAAATAAGCAATTGTATTTGTGCAATCGATTTAGCAAGGGAACTAATTTTCTTAGTTTATTTTTTTAACTATTAGGGAAAATCGCTTCGGGAAATTGTTTTCTTGATAACATATTAAAACCAAATTACTTGTAGTTTCGGTTTTGATATTGGTTGTCTAAAGTGGTATGTCAAACCTTTGTGTTTAACTCTTATAGGTTGTACAATTCTTTTGGATTGTAAGATCCTTTCAGTTTTGGTATTTGCTCGGACCTTTGTCATTTGTGACAAAAAGGGGGAGAAATATATGGAGTAAACAAGTGATATGTAATCACTAAGGAAATGATAAATGTGCTTAAACCTTATATCAAACGAAAGAGTAAAGCATTGCCTAAGGGGGAGAAATATATCATATGTTGATCGTAGTTATTTGGACTACAAATGGGAAATAACAAAGATGTGCGGATTGAAAATCTACATATCTTACATTTAGGGGGAGTATTAGCTTTGTTATTTAAATGTCAACAACGGCATTTATGGATTGAATATATGCAGGGTATTGTGTTGTTGAAACTTGGAATCAAGCGTATGTATTAATGAATTTTTGTAATTTGTTTATCCATATGATTGTAAGAGTTTTGTCACAAAAATTGACAAAGGGGGAGATTGTTAGAGCATAGCTCGATTGAACCCACCAAGCGTTGGTATGTCAAGTTTGGTTGTCATATTTTAGTGAATCAAAACTCAATTAAAGAGTCGCTTGATTATGTACTAGAGACAACTTCGTATAGGTTAGGCTAGAAATATTAGGATTATGAGACATACAAGTATTAATCGAAGACTTGAAGAATGTGAAGAAGTAACAAGATACATCGACGACGTCATCCTTCCTCTCGAGGTTAGTAATATTGTGACTTGAACTATTTCATTCCTACCGTATCTTTCAAGTCGTGCTATATTGAAAACATAATTGTGAAGCTGTGAATGATTATACTCTAGTAGACATAGTGTCAAGGAATTAGAATACGAAGTATAATTCTTATCTTTTGAACTTCGTATATGAGACATCAACATAATCGTATGAATGCTATTGTGATTATGTGTATGGGTATGGGTGAAGATTTCGTCCTAGGAAACAATGTTCACATTCGTTTAAAGGAAGTACATTCATGAACTTGTTTTATGAATAGAAAGGGAAATCGCTAGGCTTATTGGTATTGTTATTCATTGCATATCTTTGGATTACCAATATATGTGAGTTAGTAGAACCGATCATAACTTGTTATGTATCTTGGTGAAACTAGTCATAATGCTTGACTTATGTGTTGGTATGACTTTCATTAGTGCAACCAATCCTAAGTAATCACCTAAGATGGTATGATCGATATTTGTAATTGGTGTGACCGATCCTAGTAATTGGTGTAACCGATCACAAAAGAGTGTGTAATCAATCCTTGTAATTGGTGTAACCAGTCCTGGTAATTGGTGTAACCGGTCCTGGTAGCTGGTGTGACTGATCACAAGTAATACCATGATAATATCGTAACCGGTCCTGGTAATTGATTTAACCGATCCTGGTAACTGATGTAACTGGTCCCATATTAAGGTAGAACCGATCCTTATGTTTGGTAGAACCGTAAACCCATGATTAGGGTTTGATATTTGATCAATCACATAGTTCTTGGAAATCAGATGAACCAGTTCTAAACTTGTTTGGAAGTGTGGTATAATCGGTTCTAAGATTGTAAATATGAAAAAGGATTTACAAAGAAATAATATGCCGACATACTTTAAACATGTTCAGTAACTCTTATCATTTATTGTTCAAATACATTTCTTAATAACTCAAGGAGATCTCAGACCGAAATAAGTTGAGAATATTTTAATTAAGGTTTTTAATTTTATATGCTTTTAATTACCAGCAATTAAAATGCATATCTCTGGAAAATAAAAATTGGTAATGTGCATTTACTAATTGGAGATTTTCTAGTAGGATTTTGGTTAAATTTAGACATAGCATTTCCAGGAATTATGAAAACCGATTTTTGAAATTCCTTGGTGTCCAAACTTCATTGGTCTATAAATACCCAAGTATGCATTTCGAGCAAACAATCCTAAGAGCCGGAAAAACTACCTTATTGTGTTGTTACTGGTGGAGCCGTCTATTCAGAGAGGAAAGTACCCTAATTAAGCGAAATATCTTACGACCGCTCGTTTAAATACTTATGTGGGATCAAGAATCTCTACGAGTACCGTTGGTGGGAAACTAGATAATTGCAGTATTATTAGTTTTCGATTTGATTTGATAGACTAACGGTTGTTGAACTTTGATTACACCTAGTTTGTTTATTCTTGAAAATCTTCTCTTCTGATATAAGATTCACTCAAACTAGATCTAAGTGTCGATGGGATATTTAGAACTGTTTGTAGATCTAAAGACGTCTTGTGATAATCCATTGTTAACAGACTCTGTTATGTGCATGATTGATCACAAGAGATTCAAGTTGTGGTATGCATGTGTTTATTGAAGATTTAAGAATATTTGAAGACAAAGAAGATTTCTTATTGGTTTCATAATCTTTGGTGTGCACAAAACTTGATCGGCTGGGATCCAACTATAATTGGTTTATCTTGATAGAATTTATTAATTAATTGCGTAGATCGGCATCAGTATTTAGTATCTTGGTAGATCCTATTATTGATTGCAAAATCTAAACTCTGCTACTTTGGTAGTTGTTAGATAGATAGATCTTAACCCGAAAAATGAGTTTATTGGATTAAACAGAAGAGCCTTTGTCTAACTCATATCACTAAGATTGAAGAGAGTTATTACCGAACAGATTTGTTATTCCTTTACTTTTTGGAATACGAACCAAAGGAATTATTCCAGTGCGTGCACTTATTGAATGTCATAAGCGCAGGGATACTGAAGAAACCAGGTGAACTATAGGTTTAGTTGCTTGGTCTCAACTATACAAAGTTGGTGAGATTTTGTATAGCGGCTTAATTCTAAGAGTATTCAATTCTGGACTAGGTTCCGGGGTTTTCTGCATTTGCGGTTTCCTCGTTAACAAAATCTTTTTGTGTCATTTACTTTTGTTTTCCGCAATTATAATTGTTGTTATTATAATTTAAAGTAAATTACACAAATGTTAACTCTGTATTACTTGATAGTGATCCTATAGAGTTTGGTTAAGTCTGAACCCATTATCAAGTAATCACACTTAGATTGTTGTATTGTCTCTATCTCGTATCCATAGACGATCACACAAAGTTTGAATACCGATTCGTTGTATTGTCTTGACTCAGTCCATAGATAATCACTTTCGGTAAGAGGAGTTATAGGTGGAAAATTTTAAGATTGTGGTATATTTGGGTACCCTCGTCTTTTCACTGGAGCTTAAAAATCAATATTTTTGAAGAGTATAAAGGAGGATGTTCGGCTCAATCAAGTGAGCCTAACCTAACACTCGCCTGGAGTGAATTTCACTTGTAAGGTTCGTCTGGGAAAGGTAAGCAAGTTATGAGCCGAACCTGACAACTTCCTTGACATATTTGGACGCGAAATTGACTTCTAACTCAAGGAAACACGGTCCCGGGAGGATTCTAAAGCCTAACTTTGAGAGTTCTATATAAGAAGACATCCAGATCCTTAAGAAAATATCTCATCTCATATTATACTTTTGTTCTTCATAAAATATTTTAGGGTTTACCCCTTTAAGGGGAAACCGGGAAATTGTGTAATCATGAGAATCTAAACCTTTATTGATTAAGGATGAATTCAATGTTTTAGACGTGAAGTCTGATTTGTTAATACGAGTTTGTTTGAAGTTTTAATCATCATTGATTGTCTTTTCTATAATTAGGGTTTATGATTGATTTCTAGATTGTTCAAGTGTACAATTGGATTATTCTATTGCTAGTAGAGATTTGGAGCGATCCATAATTGTCGTGCAACTCCTACAAAAGTAGAGAACGTGAGACCTTGCAGAGGGATTCTGTGGTGCAATCGTGTGTGAAGACAACACTAGTAAGTGGACTTTGCGCTAAGAGTCTAACTGCTAGGATCAACCTAAGTTTATATAACTTAAAGCTTCCGTTTGGGTTACACCTTGAGTGCGCTACTACTTGGTGGTTCGGTTAGATAGAACTTGATATGCGAGCACTTCGGTATTCGGTTACATAAGGAACTTTGGGGATAGCACTGCTCTAGATGCTTTCCTACGGTTGGTGATGAATGGTTCTAACAAAGATAGATAAGTATACTAATCCGGCTATCGCTTGGTAACGACGAAGGATTCCTTGATCATCTTTCTTTTATTTGTTATTCTCTTATTTACTTTAATCGAATCCCCCTTTGTCTTGGTTTTGCTTATAAATAACCTATCAATTATATAGCTCTATGTGGGAACGATCCTTACTACCGCTATATTACCAGTTAATTAGTGGGAAATATCTTAATTAATTTGTTGAACTTACGACACGTATCAATCATATTTTGATATGAATTTGGATGTTAATACTGAAAATGTCTAATAATTTGTTAAGCCACTTGTTCTGGAATTAAACATTTATTTTCAAAAAACTCATAGGCATTTCTGTTTCTAAATGTGTAGGCATTTGGTAAATGCTAATGCCATAGAATACTAGTTACATTTCCTTCTCTCTATTCATTGTCATGAGCTAGAAAAGAGTTATCAAGATTTGGGTTAGAAGATACTCCTTGTACTGGCATGGGAGGTGAGTTCCAGATAGACCTTGAAAAAACACAATTAAAAAACCAGGTGTTGTTGGATACTACTACACTTTCACAGAAGACACATTGAGTTTCAATGTTAAGACTAGATCCTAGCTTTTCTCTGGTTGGTAATGCATCTTGTAAGCATTTCCAAATAAACAGACTGATCTTGTGAGATGTGACGATACTCCATAAGTCTTTCCAAAATTTCTTAGACAAAAGTTGATGGATTTTGAAGCTTAGAATAAAGAGATTTTACTGTAAGATCTCCATTCTAGTTAAGGTCCATCCCAACCTTTTTTTTTGGCAGTTTCCTTATGTTGTGTACAATTTTATATTTAAATTTCTACAACCACAGAATTCTTAAGCATAAACTACTTTACTCCACTTCTTTGTGTTTGAGTCTATTAACTCTGACATAAGTATTATATCTTTATTGTATGGAGAAGAGGTTTCTACCAAAACTCTTTCTCTACTAGGAATCCATTTATCATCCCAGATATGAATTGATTTACAATCTCCAACCTCCCATATAATATATTGTTTTATGTGTTGCACTCCTTGCAGTATACGTTTCTATATCCAAGAGGTTTTAGCCTTTCTTAGAGTGTAGAAGCCTATTTTTTAGAAATACTTTTCTTTTAAATTTTTTGTACACAAATTGTCTGGATTACTAACCAGCCTCCAAGTTATTATACTAATCATAGCTTGATTTACTATATTATATTCTTTAAATTCTAGGCCTCCCATTTCAATGGGTTTGCACAAGAAATCAAAAGATTTTAAGTAAACTCCTTCAAAATTAGTGTGCTTACACCCACCAGAAATATCGTTGTATAGAATTTATTCTAGTTGTATTGTTTTTGGTAGAACAAAACAACCCATGATAACTATGGGCATAATGGATAGAACAGATTTGTTCAGTACCATTTTGCTAGGTTGGGAAATAATCTTTCCCACCTACCTTTTTACCATGTTCTTCATTTTTGTTATGATTGAATCAAAATATTTTAATTTTGACCTATCAAAATAAAGGGAACCGCCTAAATAAGTGTCTTTGATGTCTATTTTTTTTAAATTTTTGGGATTCATCTTCTTATGTTTACTTTGAGTTTTCTTACTAAACAATAACCCATGTTTTGTGAAATTTATGACTGATAGACACATTTTCGTGTCTAAGTTGTCCTCAATTTTCTATATTGTTGGTACTCGGTTTTGTACTTATTATGGTGTTTTATGTGTTTGTAGGTATTTTTGGGAAATAAATATTTTTGCAAAAATCGGCTCAAAAAATTACTCTGGGCACCCCCGGAGGATATTCGCTAAACAGACCCTACTTTGGATAAGGGGCACCCACCTGATATTCCCACCCAAGCAGCTGGTTAAGGGGCACCTTCATCCTATTCGTTTGAATATCCAGTTTTGGCGGGAAATTGTGTTTATCACTAGCACATATTAGGGTTCGTGTTTTCAAGGAGATTTAAGCAGACTCAATGGCTGAAATTGCATGAGACGACTTGATTAAGCTTAACAGGCGTGGTATGATCAACATTTTGGATTTGAATTGGCTGGAAATTCAGATTGAATAAATCAGGTAGTTATTCTTTTTAAAACCCGATATTGCTGTTTTGGTTTTGGACGACTTCTAACGAGATTAAAACACTACAATCAGTTGAATTGGGCATGTTACAGCTAAACTGGACCGGTAATTTTATCAAATTCGAAGAAATTGGCATGGATAATCATATTTGAGCAAAACAGGGAGGATATATCTTCTCGAGTTTTTTTACGGGTAGTATGTGCTGTAATTGGAGGTTTGCGTGTGGAAGATGGGGTTTTGTTGACTTATGGAACGTGTTTAATCATGTTTGGAGCATGAAAGCTAAGGATTAACGCGTGGGGAGATAAATTAGGGAAGAAAACCCGTGACCGGCAGTGAAGAATATTATCGAGTAATTGAAGAATATATGGAGTTATGACGCGTGATTTTGGTGTATGGAGGAGTAATAAGGTGTGGAGGACTAATAGAAGGGACATATAGAGTTTGGGAAAGGTTTAGAGAATTAACAGAGCCGGACAATTAAGTTGCAGAGGAAGAATAGTTTACTGTTGGTGAAGAAGATACGAAGAACATTAGACGCTTGGAGACAGTCGTTGTGCTACATTAACAGCGACACATTGTCGTTATCGTTTTCTGTAACAGTTAGTTTGTAACAAATTTAAGTGTTACATACCCGGTTTTAAACAATCTTTCTCCCATTTCATTATTTGTGAACACCTTTTGAGCAATGAATTCATATTTTGAGTGTGTTTCCATTATGATGAGCTAATTCTTGCACAACCAAGCAATAGAGGAAGCTATTTACGTATGAATACTTGGTAACTAATTATAATTCACTCAATCATTTCTTTTGCAGAGTTTAAAATTGTTTGCATAATTTTCTTAATTACTTGTGATTCAATTTGGTAGGTTATACTTTGTTTAATTAATTAATAGTTTTGTTGATTATTTGTGAATTAAGAAATAAAGGACTTAAAATATATTTAGGGTGTGGAATATTTACCATCATTCATTCATGTGGAATAGTGGAATCTAGTGTCTTGATTATTTTTAATACCTTGAAATTAATTTTGAATTAAGTTTTCTTTATTTTTTAGTAAAATGAAGTCTAAGATCTGCTTTCACAAGTCTTGAACGAACCATCTTTCTACAACACTATTGAAATCACATCAATGACTTGTCATGATGCCGCACTAAAATTTATGGCTTCAAGCAAATTCTTGCAACTTTCTAAGTCATCTCTAGTGAATAAGATGAGATCATCTGCAAAAAAAAAGGTGTAAAATAAAGACTGCATTATTTGTTAGTTTAATTCGTCGGATTTTTTTCTTAATTTCTGAATCAATGAGAAAGCATGAAGAAAAAACCCATTCACATGATGAAAAAATAAGTGTATAATGGATCCCCTTATCATGTTCCCCTCAAAGGCATGAATTCCTCTCAATGAGTACTTAAGAAGAAAAACATTATAAGAGGTTGAAAGGCACTGAGACATCAGCTCACACCATTCATTGTTGTATCCAAAAGATTTAAAAGTTTGTATTAGAAACTTGTAATTTACCCTGTCGAAGGATTTCGACATGCCAATTTTCACTCCAAAGTTACCAGTTTTCTTTTTGTATTTTTCATGGAATGCACCATCTCACGAGCAACAATAATATTATCTGATATTTGTTGTCTGAGATTTACCTAGATGAAAGAGGCTGATTGAAGTGGATATATGATTTTTTTCCAGCGCTTTTTCTAAGTCTAATCGTTGTTATCTTAGCTATTACTTTGTAAGTGTGTTACACAAACCTATGGGCCTGAAATCAAATGGGGTTTTAGGGGTGTTATATTTTGGAATTAAAAACATGAGGGTCTTATTTAGATATGTTTAGGGTTTTTTTTTTAAAAAAATCGTGCACTACATTCACTATTTGTGTTCCCACAATTTTCCAATTATGTTTAAAGAAGCTCATTGAGAAACCAATCGGTCCCGAAAACTTATTAGCCTTTAGATTTTTTACCACTTCCCAAATTTTATTTGAATTTGAGATTGCAGATAAATTTAATTTTTTTTCTTCTGTGGTATATGGTGAAATGGTAGAAAAATTTCCTCACTCATTACTGGTGAGGTCTCAGTAAATAAGTCAGAGGAATAAGAAGTGAGAACTTATTCTATTTCATTTATTTGGTTTACAATTTGGTCATTTTTATCCTGTATGCATTCTATATGGTTTATTTTTCTTCTTTTCAGAGTTGCAACATGGAAAAATCTAAAATATGCTTTCACAAGTCTTGAACGAACCATCTTTCTACAACACTATTGAAATCACATCAATGACTTGTCATGATGCCGCACTAAAATTTATGGTTTCAAGCAAATTCTTGCAACCTCCTAAGTCAGCTCTAGTGAATAAGATGAGATCATCTGCAAAAAAAAAAAAGGTGTAGAATAAGGACTGCATTATTTGTTAGTTTAATTCATGGGGCTTTTTTCTTAATTTCTAAATCAATGAGAAGGCGTGAAAAAAAAACCATTCACATGATGAACAAATAAGTGTATAATGATCCCCTTGTCGGGTTCCCCTTAAAGGCCTGAATTCCTCTCAATGAGTACTTAAGAAGAAAACAATATAAGAGGTTGAAAGGCACTAAGAAATCAGCTCACACCATTCATTGTTGTATCCAAAAGATTTAAAAGTTTGTATTAGAAACTTGTAATTGACCCTGTCGAAGGCTTTCGACATGCCAATTTTCACTCCAATGTTACCGGTTTTCTTTTTATATTTTTCATGGAATGCACCATCTCATGAGCAACAATAATATTGTCTGAGATTTACCTAGATGAAAGAGGCTGATTGAAGTGGATATATGATTTTTTTCTGGGCTTTTTCTAAGTCTACTCTTTGTTATCTTAGCTATTACTTTGTAGGTGTGTTACACAAACCTATGGGCCTGAAATCAAATGGGGTTTTAGGGGTGTTATATTTTGGAATGAAAAATAGGAGGGTCTTATTTAGATATGTTTAGGGTTTTTGTTTTGAAAAAATCGTGCACTACATTCACTATTTGTGTTCCCACAATTTTCCAATTATGTTTAAAGAAGCTCATTGAGAACCCAACCGGTCCCGAAAACTTATTAGGCTTTAGATGTTTTACCACTTCCCAAATTTTATTTGAATTTGAGATTGCAGATAAATTTATTTTTTCTTCTTCTGTTGTATATGGTGAAATGGTAGAAAAATTTCCTCACTCATTACTGGTGAGGTCTCAGTAAATAAGTCAGAGAAATAAGAAGTGAGAACTTCTTCTATTTCATTTATTTGGTTTATTGTTTGGTCATTTTTATCCTGTATGCATTCTATATGGTTTATTTTTCTTCTTTTCAGAGTTGTAACATGGAAAAATCTAATCCCCCTCCCCCCCCCCCCCCCCAAAGCAATCTCTTGATTTAAATGTTACTCAAGCAAACTGCGAGTCTCGATTAAATACAAGAGAGATAAACTTGGATGGTATCAAAAACCAATATCCAGGGATCAATAAATTTCCAATCAATAACCAAAGGTTGGATTTCATTATTGATCGATACAACGCACAACCTGTGATATTTCAATTATATAACAAAATATAATGCAATGCGGAATAGAAATAACACAGACACCAGGAAATTTGTTAACGAGGAAACCGCAAATGCAGAAAAACCCCGGGACCTAGTCCATATTGAACACCACACTATATTAAGCCGCCACAGACACTAGCCTACTATAAACTAACTTCGTTATGGACTGTAGTTGAACCCTAATCAATATCACACTGATTCAAGGTACAATTGCGATCCTTATGTCTCTGATCCCAGCAGTATACTACGCACTTGATTCCCTTAGCTGATCTCACCCACAACTAAGAGTTGCTACGACCCAAAGTCAGAGACTTGAATAAACAAATTTGTATCACACAGAAAAGTGTACGATAATAGATAAATCTGTCTCCCACAGATAAACCTACGAGTTTTGTTCCGTCTTTTGATAAAATCAAGGTGAACATGAACCAATTGATAAACCAGACTTATATTCCCTAAGAACAACTTAGTATTATCAATCACCTCACAATAATCTAAATCGTATGGTAGCGAAACTAGATATTGCATAATCACAAACGATGAGACGAAGATGTTTGTGATTTCTTTTTATCTTGCCCAATCGGAGATATAATCTCAAGCCAATTATTTAATTGAAATCTTATGATAGAAAATGGAAATATCAGATCGCACAACTACAAGAGAAGTATTTTCGTCTGGCTTCACAATACTAATGAAGTCTTTAAGTCGTTAATATATAGGGTCTCGAGAACAAACCTATGATTAAAAGAGAATCAACTCTAGCAAACCAACTAGTATCACACAAGAGGTATGGGGATTAGTTTTTCCAGTTGCTAAACATCTCCTTATATAGTTTTCAAATCAGGGTTTGCAATCCAAGTTACCTTGGTAACAAAGCATTCAATATTCACCATTAGATGAAAAACCTGATTTATCCAAGCTAATATCTTTCAACCGCTAGATCGAAGCTTAGCTTGTCACACACAAAAATTAAATGTATTTCATTAAGGTTTGAGTAACCATACCTAAACGTTTAAATTAGTTGGTTGACCAATGGTTAGCCATATGAGTACTTTGATATCAACCATATTCATCTTCTCATAACTAGTTCAAATGACTCATAAGAACTAGTTCAAGAGTTGTTCAATTGCAAGGAAATCTTATGTACTACACAAGACATAATTGAAGCAAAATCGGGTTGATTCACTTGAATCAATTCATGAACAATATAGCCATGGTTTGCAAAGATTTCATTCCTTATTGTTTTATTGTTTAAGTTCATGTACAACCTGTAAATGCGGGGGTCTAACAACCTCACCCAATATTTCGATTAGCAATTTGTATGGACAACTCCGAGTTGTTTTCTAGAGAATCAACAAGACTCAATCAATAGAAAATATCTCAAGGAGTTATTATCTCAATCTCTCAATTTTATTTACTCAAGCAAATAAGATTCGCGAGTCTAATCAAAGAGAGATAACTTGGATGGTACCAAAGACCAATATCCAAGTGTCAATCGAATTAAATCAACAACCAATAAGGTCGGATATTCTAATCGATTGAACAACGCACAACCTGTATTATTTCAATTATATAAAAATATAATGCGGAAAAGAAATAACACAAATACCAGAATTTTGTTAACGAGGAAACCGCAAATGCAGAAAAACCCCGGGACCAAGTCCAGATTAAACATACACTGTATTAAGCCGCTACAGACACTAGCCTACTCCAAATTAACTTCGATCTGGACTGTAGTTGAACCCCAAACAATCTAACACTGATCCAAGGTACAGTTATACTCCTACGCCTCTGATCCCAGCAGGATACTGCGCACTTGATTCCCTTAGTTGATCTCACCCACAACCAAGAGTTGCTACGACCCAAAGTTGAAGACTTTAGCAAACAAATCTATCTCACACAGAAAAGTCTACAGGTAATAGAATAATTCGTCTCCCACGAATAAACCTATGAGTTTTGTTCCGTATTTTGATAAATCATGGTGAACAGGAACCAATCGATAAAACCAGACTTATATAACCGAAGAACAACTTAGTTTCATTAATCACCTCACAATTAACTTAATCGACGCAGCGAAGAAGATTATTGAGGAATCACAAACAATGAGACGAAGATGTTTGTGACTACATTTATCTTGTCTATCGGAGATAGAAATCTCAATCCAATTATTACAATTGTACTCGTATGATAGAAGTAGCAAGATCAAATCACACAACTACAAGAAAAGTAGTATCGGTCTGGCTTCACAATCCCAATGAAGTCTTTAAGTCGTTAACCCGAATTTAGAGTGAAAACTCAAGGGTTAATGGAGATCGACTCTAGCTTAGAGAAAACTAGTATCACACAAGAAAAGTGTATGGGGATTAGTTTTTCAATGGCTAGAGTTCTCCCTTATATAGTCTTTCAAATCAGGGTTTGCAATCAATGTTAGCTTGCTAACAAAGCATTCAATATTCACCGTTAGATAAAAACAAGCTAATATCTCTCAATCGTTAGATCAAAAACTTAGCTTGTCATACACACATGTACTTGACGTTTTAGGTTTGTGTAACCGTACCCAAACATGTACAATGGTAGTTCAATATTTGTCAACCTAATGGTTATCCAAATGATAACTTCCATATCAACCATATTCTTCTTCACCATAACTAGTCTAAATGACTCAAATGAACTAGTTAGAGAGTTATTCAATTGCTATGAGATCTCAAGTACTACAAGAGACACAATTGAATCAAAAACGATGTGATTCACTCGAATCATTAATCATGAACTATAAAGCCACGGTTTTCAAAAGCATTCCTTAGTAATTTAGAATAAGTTCACGAACAACGTTTTCAGACATAACCTCTTGAGTTCACAGACTCAAGCTAACTGGTTGAAGTTAATAAACTCCAGCAGAATTTCTCGGGATGAGAAATTCCGTCAGTTCGCGGACTGCTCTTTAGCTTCAACTTCAATAGATATTCTCGGGTTCGAGAACTTACGCCAGTTTGCGGACTGAGTTCGCGTACTGAGTTGCTGCTTACGTTCTGGTTCCACTTGATCAACAAAGTTCGCAAACTTCGGTTAAAGTGTTAAGGACTTATACATATATGTGTTGCCACAACAATGTTTATATCCCATAATGGCCATATAGTCTAAACTCTCATTTCAATTATTGAAACATTCTCAGAGGACGTCATATAGTTGTTATTCACGAACTAGTTTTTGTCAGAGCAATTTCCAAAGTGATTGAAACACAACATGACTTTCATCACTAGGAAAAGATGAACTTGGCTAAAGCGAAAGCTTTACCAACACCCATTTCGAGAAATAGATAAGAGAGATATACTCAGCTCGAAATGTCATATGTGCATATTCTTAGTCTATATAGTAAACCGACTTTTGTCTCAAGATAGGAGATAGAGTAGATAGACTTTTGAGTGATAAATAAGTTCAAGTCTCCACATACCTTTTAGTCAATGAAGATCCACTGGTTCCTTGAGTAGTCCTTCGTCTTGTATGATGATCGCCATGGAGTTCTTGAGCTCAAACACACTTTTTATCCTAGTCTGAGACCTTAGCTATAGTAGACTAGAAATCAAGACTATATAGTTTTGATCACTAAGATTGAAAAACATGCTTAAGATAGCAACGCATGCGAGTTTGACCGAGCAGTGCTCTAACAGTCTCCCTCTTTGTCAATTTTAGTGGAAAAACTATTAATACATATGGAATACAAAAATTATATAAACAAACTTTGTAGCTCCTATTCCACATGCCTAATCTTCAACAATACTCGAAATCTTCATCACTTCCAAGTAGTCCAATGATCCCAAAGGTTGTAAGTTTAGTATCATCGTTGTTGAAAATCCATAGCTATAACAATGAGAAAAGCACTGGTTCTCAATCATTGTTATACAATGTCATAGTATTATTACACAGCGTCAAAGTCCAATTGCATCACAACTTCAACAACAATACTATGGTGATACTTCACTCCCCCTTAGTCAATACTCCATCTCACATGGAAACCACTCCCCCTTACATAATGATCCGAAAACCATATGTATTTGTAGAGTGAACTACAATTAATTCTCCCCCTTTTTGTCAATAAAATTGGCAAAGGTACAAGAACGGGATCCTAATGAAATTTCTGTAAGAGACATTTCATGACCAAAGGTAAATGTTCTATCATATTGTTTAGATGCAATCATAAAGCCGAGGCTAAATGCATTCATCAAGGAGTTCATAAAGATACAAGATAACCCCTAAAAATTCCACAGCCGCACTCCCCACAAAGATTTGGAAATTAAGCTCAAGTTCAAAAGAACTCTCCCCCATAAGATGGCATTCCCTAAGGAACAACAAGAGCGACCTTAATTTCAAGAGAAAAGAAGGATTTCTTTAGACTCAACAAATTACATACAAGTATGAATTTGGAATCCAAAATATTCAATCTTATTAACCAAAGCGAACCAAGATTAATTTGACTAAATATGCTCAACACAAGTAAACTTATGGAGACTTAATTCATCGATTAGATTATTTACAAGAGAACCCATAAATATTCTAACCGGATTACACAATTAAACTAATCACAAAGTAATCAATTCAATTGTCAACACTCGATATGAGAAAAATCTATGTAGTGCTAACTAAACAATCACACAAGATGATTGATTTAGTTTATTTGGGATCAACATAAGAGATTATGGAACCCCGACTAAGATTATCATAGGAAATGACAACCTTAACCGTACATGTACTCAACATGAGAGAACTCATGGAATACAAACTAAATAACCACACAAGTTGATTAATTTATTTCTTAATGCTCAACATATAGCATCTCATGGAACGACCAACCATGCCAATAAGAAATCGACTTAGTTGTATCGTGCTCAACATGAGATACGCAATGGAACCTTCATGGTAATACATAATAATATGGAACAATTAAGCTCTATACCGTGGATAACAAACAAGGACCTATTCTATATTTCCATCACAAAGTGACATAATAGACTTTATCCTTGAATCCCAAAAGATTTTAACATATCTTACATCAACAATTGACAATATAGGCTTAACTTTTGTGTTTTTCCAAAAGTCCATTCATTCCTTTATCAATATTTGCATACCAATACGTGAATGACTTTACTTGTGACAAAATATAGGATAATAAATTTCATGGTCGTAAACACACATATCCCATCAAAATATTGCAATATATAAAACCATAAAGACTAATACTGCAACCATCATCTTCCAAACAAACTTAGAATTTTTAAACCAAAAAATATAAAAACAAGAAGATGAAATCATTGGATATAGCTATGTGTAATCACAATCATTGCTATTCCAAAACACTAGTTATTCTTCTAAATAAAATAGGAAACATTGAAGATTTACTATACATTAAGACCTTTGAAGAATTCATTATCATCCCCGAACCCCTTGTTGTCAACAACCATTGGAACATAGGGTTCATTAAGAAAGGAGTTTATATCAATGAACCTTATTGGTTGCTTTTGTCGAACCAGGGCCTTCTGAATCTCATGAGTGTTATACACAAAAGCCTTTGTTTGTTGAATCTCTTTTTGCAGCTCCTTCAACAATTCAAGAACATCAGAACACTTCTGAGAATTTGAAGGAACAACTCTTGGCTTCCTCGTATTCCTTTTTTTTTTTCAAGGTTGGAGGCAATGGAGATTTTCCTTTTTCCTTCATGATTGATAGTTCAACAATCACATTACCTTCTTTTCCATCGCATGACATCATTCTTGGAGCGTCCATTAATGAATGGGTTTGTGAGAGGAGTTCACAATTGGCTCAACAAGTAGTCTAGAGATAAAAAGAGGTTTTAGAGAAAGAAAAGGAGTATAGGGTTCGAAACCTAAAATAGGTTCGTAAACGACCAACTCTTATCCCTATCAAGAGTAAAGTTGTCGATAATACCCTTTTTATTTTGTTTGATAGACAAAAATAACAAAACTTAAGAAAAGAAGAAACAAAACTTTTCCTAAAGCCTGAGAGGTACAAAATCATTATCTCTTTTGATCAGGCACTTGAGATAAGATTTTAGAAACATCACAATTAAGTTGTGCTGTGGTGAACAAAAATTTGTCCACCAATTTTCTCTTGAGAGGAATCCACGTACCTTTGTCTATCAAAACGATTTGACCGTATTTTCTTTTCAAATGGTCTTGATTTTTCCTTGGAAACTAACTTCTTAGATGAAGATAAAATCCTACATATCTCTGCGGTCTTCTGAGCAAATTTAAGCTTTCTTGCTAGATGATTTGCTCTTCGTTGAAGTTTGTTGACATGCCTTTGCTTGTGTTTGAACTTGTAATACCTTGAGAGTTTATGACCTTTTAATGAACAATATGAGCACGTCACACTTGGATAATAATCAGGCTTCTGAATTGTGAAGGAGGCTAGGCACATAGTGGATCCTGAGATATTATAAATAGTGTTTCCAAGAAAATGGTCAACTTTTTCTTCCAGAACGGTTGGATTATCTTCTGAAAGAATATCAAAATTGATATGTGTATTGCTACAATTATCAAAATCAATATTTTCTCCAAGAAGCAACACTTGTTTTCTCATCTTCATTTGAATCATAGTCGTCAGACATTTCATCAAGAGTTGTAGTAAGACCTTTGTTCCCAGTGTATTTTCTCCGATTTGTAAAATAACCAAATCCTTTACACTTAAAGCACTGAGGAATATTCTCATCATCAGTTTCATCAATATCCCTGTTTTTAGGAGGAACACGATTATGAGGTTTGACTGATGCCTTAGGCTTATCTCTGGAGAACCGTTTACTTCTCTTCAACAGAAGATCCCTAAACTGTCTTGTGATCACCGAGACTGACTTGTCAAGATCTTCATCTGATGAATCTATCTCAGAGTGATCATCTTCAAAGATATACACTTTTTTACTTTTATCAAGTAATTTAGTGTCCTTTAGTGCTTTGAACGCAACATCCTTAGTCTTGGACGAAAGTTCGTGATCAAAGATCTTAAGCTTACCAACCAGCGTATTTCTGGAGAGAGTATTTAGGTTATTTCCCTCAACGATGGCATGCTTCTTAGAATCGTATGTAGATGGCAGTGATCTGAGAATTTTCATCACAATGTCCTTTTCAGGAATAGTCTTACCCAATGCAAAAGATGCATTAACAATTTCAGACACTTTATGATTAAACTCATCAAATGTTTCTTCATCTGCCATACGAAGGTTTTCCCAATCGGAGTTAAGGTTTTGAAGCCTTGCTTCCTTTTCACTGGAGTTTCCTTCGAATACGGTTGCTAAGATATCCCAAGCTTCTTGCGAATTAGTGCAATTAGACACATGTGCTGAAGATTTGGGGTAATGGCATGTATGATCACATTCAAACTGTCTGAGTTTTGCTTTGCAGCAAGAACTTCTGTAGGAGTATATTCAGCAATATTCTTTGGAACATTTTCTCCTTCTGCAGCAACGGGAGGATCATAGCCATTAACAACATATACCCATGATTAAAAATCACGTGCTTGAAGAAAAGCTCGCATAGAAATTTTCCACCATAAGTAATTAGAGCCATCAAAGACTGGTGGTATGTTTATTAAGATAACACCTCTGTCCATAGAGTCAGATCGCTACAAACTCAGACTTGTAAGGTCTTTAACGCACTACACCATTTTAAGGTATTAGAAACATACCATAGTTGTTGCTAAATGGGTTCGCAACAGGCTTTTGCCGTTGCTAAACACGGTGTCGCAATTTTTAGCAACGGCATAAGCTCTGTTGCTAATCTCGGTCAGCAACGACAATTCGCAACGGCGCTTTCCGTTGCTAAATTTTTTATTAGCAACAACCGGCTGTTGTTGCTTATCTGTTGCTAATTATAGGAATACCCCGTACCCGAAACTAGATATTGTTGGTCTAGGTTCTAATTTATTAGTTCTGGTTCTAATTTAGCAACAGAGCTCCAGCGTTGCTAATTTTTTGCAAAAAAAAAGAGAGGTAAGTCTCGGTTCATTGACCTAGTAAATATTCATTCCCCCACCCCACCCTGCAATTACCCAGTTCCCCATATTCAACATCCATACAGATATACAAATTACAATGGAGATACAAAGATGTATTATTGAGTTGTTGAGAATCACCACTAGATAATATTACAAAAGAAAGGATTATTCGATTGATACAAATGTACACAAGTAAACTTGAACCCAAAAATTTGTGACAGACATATAATATTCGATCTATGTTGATGTTTGTAAATGGATGGCTAACCTAGTTTGTGTCAACTGACAGAGGCATTGAAAAATAGGGGAAAAAAGAGTAAAAAATCACCAGAAGTATCACGAGACTCCGCTTACGTAGACTCAGCTGCTGCTAAAATATCACCAGAGTACTACTTTTTGACTTAAGCCCAAATACCTGCATAATAAGCAATTTGATGTTTCAGTACTGAGGTCACAAACAAAAGACTAAACCTTAGATTTTGTATAATATGCATAGACAAGTCAAAGCCATGTAAAGAAAATATCAACGAACTCTGCTATAAGTGAACTAAATAGAGATGTATGTATAAGCAAATCCAAACAAAATATGTAAGAGAACATCATGTGAGAGGGCAAAGAGAACTCTTTCTTCAACTACTCTACTATAAGTGAACTGAAATTGAGTTGTATGCTCGTAGAAGGCTTATAACAAACTTTAAAGTTCCAGTTCACACTACACCATCTTTAAGAATTAGGAAAATCATTATTGTATATACATATATATATTCCAATACATAAATTGGACAATTCATTTGCTTGGAGATAACAGTTCCAATAAAAAAACATTACCAGTAATTTGTGATTGCTTCCAAACACATTTGTCACTGTTGCAATTCCTTGAACGTCGGAAATGAACCTAAAAGCATAACCAAAATAGGGACAAAAGAGAAATAAATTACCATCAAAACTTGGTTTCTTAAGCAAGACTTCAAAAGCTCAGAAAAATAACAAACCTTTCAACAACTTTCGGAGGCAATGCTAACCTTGAAAGCACTGCAATGGTAATACATATGTAATGAGCCGCATTAACTTGTAGAAACACAAATTAAAACCAAATACAAATTTAGAGGAAGATGAATAAGTAACTGAGATGATGAAGACCCAAAATGTTGTAACTGACATACAAAAGTATACAATTATCAAACATAAGTAACTGAGATGATGAAGACCCAAAATGTTGTAACAGATATACAAATGTATACAAGTATCAATCCTAAGTTACTGAGATGATGAAGACCCAAAATATTGCAACTGACATACAATGTTCTATGTTGAACTGACCAGAAGTATCATGAGACTCCGCTTGCTCAACCCATTTCCTCTGCAAGTCATGGGTAGATTCAGTTGCTGCCACAATATCACTGGAGTATTGTTTTGCACCAAAACCCTAAATACCTGCATATGAACCAATTCGAAGTTTCAGTACTGGGTCTCAAAAGACAAATAACACTATATTCATACACAAGCTACCCTTTGAAAATTCAGTAATACTTCAACCTCAATACTCCAAAGACCAAGATAACTAACACCAACCCAATCCAAGATTGACGACTGGAACACAAAACACTGATATAAAAATTGACTGAATAACTTAAAAAACAAATCATCGAAAAAGACAAACAAAGGACTAAACCCTAGATTTTCTATAATATGCAGAGACGGGTTAAGGAAACTATGAAGTAGGATGGAAAATCAGTACCAAGTGGTAGGGAAGTTAAAAGACTGTCCTGAACCATAATGTTGTGGGATCCATGTCAATAGAAAATAACGATCAGATGTTAACCAAAGTGTATTGGATGACGTCAGTCCTATGTTTTCACTGATATTGCTAGTCAAAAATTACAAAAGATGAAGACTTTTCAAATAAATTAAGTACCTAAAACAGAGTGAAATGGATGAGATAAAGTATCAACTGCGGTATGGAAAACTATAAATGTTTATCACTGACTTGCACAAGAGGAATTCCTTGAACCACTTCATGCCTATCATTGATTTCAAAAGCCATTTTCGTAATTATAGCTTGAAGATTCGTTCCAACTTCTAATATTACCTGCACATAGAGATCACTGTCATATTGTTTTTTCTTACTCGAAAAAGATAAATAGACAAAATAAGAAGAAGATTGAACTGATAAATTTGACATATTTCTACCATGAAGTATTACTTACCGTTAAAGGATTGATGGATGCCCAAAACAATGCCTGCCATCAGGGATAATATTATACAAAGGCGCCTAGAATTAGAGTTGTGGCTAGTTTTTTTTTCTTCCTTATTTCTTACTGAAAGGTACTTATAATCGTTATAAAATAAAACTTACCATTGACGTTGAGAAGCAAGAAGACAACAAGTGTGCCCCATAAAATAGGACTGCAAAACATCATGAAGAAATTAGGCTAAAAGGGTATAGTAATATGGGGAGGCATAGAACCACTTGGCTACCACCAGCTTTATAAGAAATTTATTTTATTGAGTTACAGATACACACCTAATTCCCACAACCACCTTGAAAGCATCTTCCAATGACCTTGGAAAAAGAAGGTATATCAATCCAAAATGCCTACATATGGTTTCCCTTTAAGGCTTGGGAATGCAATCAGTATTTGAAAGCATTTGCAGTCACCGACTAATTAGTTACTAGGATTGATTATAACATTAAGTAAACAATAATGGAGAAGGTAGCAGTTGTAAATCATAATGTAAACTTACGGGCACTGGGTTTTTTTTTTATTAAAGTAATACATGATATGAAATAATCTAGTGCAAGATGATAAATTATAAATACTTACATGAGATCGCAGCACATCTCCCTTATCATGCGATTATGCACCCTACTATTCACTTTGGGATGTTAAAAATTCAGAACGTTGTAGGTTTATGAGTAGGTAAACTTTTTTGAAATGACAAATACTAAAAGAGTTGTACCTGTTTCGGAGAACTCATACTTTCGATCAAACTCTTATGACCTACAATTTAAAATAGTTGCATATGTCATATTCAATTCTAAAAGCTAGATCAAGACAAAGATGTTGTTTAATCTCTCTATAAATATCCTATGTTATTGCATATATCGATCATGCTAGGAGGTTCCCTAGACAAACATCAAGTACATATTCCACTTTCACTTTCCTTCGCCATTGTTTATAGGTGAAAATAGCTTCTGCTGATTTTGGTAATTGCAGGTGTGAAGGTGAGAAACTGTTTAAACCCTAAACAAATGTACTGCAAGGGAGTACTTTTAAGTTCGAGAAATCAATCTGTACAAGTCTGTCCTAAACCAAGAAATGGCCGTTCCAGACTTGCTTCGGTCACAAAGAGGAGGAGAATGGGTTGGTTTTGGGGAGGGAAGCAAGGAGAGTGTGAGACCAGAATAGTTGATTCTGGGAGAGCAGTTGGGTTTCTACAACTTGTTTTCAGAAAAGTAGGAGATCTCACGAGGAGAGCTAGCCAGTAAGTATTCTGAGTATTTTCTTGTCCGAATGACCTTGTTGTCAAATAAAAATAGGTAAAACCTATTTATACAAGTTGTAGTAGAAATGTATCCTGGTCTCATTAAGGAGTGAGGAGTAAATGGGAGGAGGTGGTAACCGTATGCATGGACTTGATTATTCCATAAAGTGGTTAACACATGAAATTGATTTTCATGAAACTTCTAACGTTACGGAATTGATGTTCCATAAGGTAGTTAACTCACAGCTTTATGTCTCATGAACGTTTTCCCACATAACTTCCGTATTTACAAGGCACCTCACTCTTATGATACTTCCTTATGAGGGGCGTAGTGTACGCCGCACGCTGTAGACCACCAAACCAATACCCAAAAAGATCCCCCAGTTTGTGTTGATGTCTCGAATGTTCTTGGAGAACATGTAATACGTTGTTGTGGCTTGGAAAGTCGAGTTCGGGGAACTTGCTATCCTGGTGACTTTAGACGGCCAGGATTTTCTCCTGGGATTGAAGAGTAGCCATTGATGCGCGCCTTTGTTATAGAAACCCTAATTAGCGCCCTTCACTAGAATCGTTGTAGAATTCTAGTACAGACTCGAATTTTAACCGTCCGCCCCTCAAATAAACCGGAAAAGAATTTCCGTTCTCCTCACGTGGATATATTTAGGTTTTGAACTCTCTCGGGAGGATAAAACAGCCTGAGAGCAAAATTCAGGAAGAATTCAGGAGGGATGGCGGCATGGCCAGGCTATCATGGCGCAACTAGGTTGGCATGACATGCCTTGGCGTGGTTTGACACATGGGGCCAAGGGTTTGCCATGGTCGCATGGTATACCTAGCTTTGGTTAAGCGTGTGACTAAGCTAGGGTTTTTGGGCCAAAGTTATGAGGTGACTTTGGGCGGCCAGGATTTGCTCCTGGGATTGAAGGGAAACCTTTGATTGGTGCATGCCTTCTCTTTAGTAGCCGTGGGAAAAAAGCCAGCAGGGTGGCGCGACATGAGGGCCATGGCGAGGCATGGCGCGACTGTCTTGGTTAGGTGCATGACCAAGCCATGGTTTCGGGGCCAAAGTCATGAGGTGACTTTGGGCGGCCAGGATTTGCTCCTGGGATTGAAGGGCAACCGTCGATTGTTGCACGTCTTCACTTTAGTGGTCATGAGGAGAAGGCCAATAGGATGGCGCAGTTAGCATAGCTAGGGCCAAGACAGAGTGTGATTGGCATGGCGTGGCTAGCTTGGACTAGATGTGGATGGCATAATTTGTCATTGGCACAAGGGTGCGGCTAGCATGGCTGGCATGCTTTGGCACGGTTGGGTGTGGCTGGCATGGTTCGATATTGGCACACGAGATGTGGCTAGCATATCTAGGTCCATGGCACGGCTAACTTGGGCTAGGTGTGGCTGGCATGATTTTCCATTGGCACAAGGGTGCGGCTTGCATGGTTGGCATGCTTTGCCGCGGTTGGGTGTGGCTGGCATGGTTTTCCATTGGCACACGAGATGTGGCTAGCATAGCTAGGGCCATGGCACGGTGCGATTGGCATGGCGCAGCTAGCTTGGGCTAGATGTGGGTGGCATGATTTGCCATTGGCACAAGGGTGCAGCTAGCATGGTTGGGTGTGGCTAGAATGGTTTGCCATTGGCACACGAGATGTGGATAGTGATGAGTGCCAAATAGTGCATATTTCTACACCTTTTTATTGGCATTTAACTCATCTTTTGCGCTTTAAAATCATATATTATCCCAGATTCTGTGCTTTCTTTGTTTTCAAGAATAAATTCATATACTAATTAATTTTGTGTTTTTAGGTACCAAATAAATCTTGGATGAATTGAGGGCGAGAAGACAGAGACAATGGCGAAAGAACGGAGTCATTCGGAGTTCGTATGAAGAAGTTATGGGCAAAACAAGAAAAAGGAAAAAATGGTCATTTTACAATGGTCAAGTGATGTTGACACCCTACAGTGCGTTAAGGGGCAGTCATTTACTAAGGGGCACCCTCAGTTAGGAACCTTCTATTTGCACTCCCGGTTTGGTTAGGGGGACACCATCTTCAACATTTCAAACCAACAATTTTGGCGGGAAGAATTTCTCTCAACTGGTTGGCAGTTAATGGCAGTAAAGGATTGGAGCTCGACGGGAATGCTGCCAAGGGACGACGTTGGCTTGCTGCTCGGGTTTGTTGGTTGCTTTGTTGGAGCTCGGGAAGAGACTGATGATGACGGAGCTGTTGGATGCTGAAGTCTGCTCGAGCATGGCACCTGCATGGTTCACTGCTGACGAAGCAAAGGAAAAGATGGACAGCATAGAGTCGTCGTCAGCTGAGGAGTGACGTGGGAAGAGAGTCTCGAGATAGAGCACGTGAAGAGATGGGTTAAAGCGAACAGCTTGTGAAGGAAAGCACGTGAGTAAGAATGGAGATCGAGCTTGGTAATGATGCATGACAGAGGTGAAGCTCGAGCATTGCAACGGGGAATGGAGTTGACTGCTGTAAAGAAACGAAGAATGGCAGAGAAGTCCATTGCATGGTCGGAGCACGAGAAGTGAAACCCGAGCAGTGTTAGCAGTGAAGAACGTGAGGAAAACGTGCATGGTCGGAACACGAGAACATGAAGGCATGACAGACAACAAACTCGATATGGAAAATGTGAGTCAGGTGATGATGGATGGCTAATGACGGTGTTCGAGAAGAATATGAACATGGGAGTATGGGCAGCTTACTTTCGTTGGAATACATGCTGTCTGTGAAGATCGAGCATTGCAATGACGAAGAAAGGGAGTTAATGGACATGGAGGAGAACTGAGAACGTGAAAAATAGCACGGGTTGTTGATCTGTTGATGCACGAGTTGTCGAGACAGCATGAGCTGGTGAAGAACGTGATGAAGAGCATGGGATATGGCATGCTATTGAAGAGGAAAAGCAGTCTCGAGCAATGATGGTGAGCACGTGAAGGAGTGCGTTGGCTGTTTATGTTTGTTTGAAGCTCGAGGTGGAGACAGAATAAAGAAAGAAAACAGCAGAGCATGACAACATCTAACGGGAAGCTGACAACAATCACGTGGACAAAGGAGCGTGATGGGCAGAGGCGTGGGACAATTAAAGAATACTAATTTTCGGCTGAAATTAGTGTTGAGAAGAGGGGAGAATTTTGTATAAAAGGAGGGTAGCTAGGGGTTCTCTGAGGACGAGAGGACACACCATATTTTCTATCAGTACAATTCCATTTCCATTTTCAGTATGTTCTAAAACTCTTTGCTAGAGTTTAGATGAAGCTCTAGCCTACTGATATGTCATTCATACTTTGTGAGTTGTTCTTGAATGTTTGAAGTTGTTTAAGATATAATTTAATCCAAGTTTGTCAATATTTTGCTCTCACAATGTATGCCATGTATCCATTGTAGTTAGAATATCACTATGTTGATTATCTTTGCAACTCATGCTTAAAAATATTATTGATCCTTAGATTAGTTGTGCTGTAACTAGACAGTTAATGCTTTGGAGAAATATTTTAGTTGTGATTAATTTATCCATTGGAGAAACACCTTAGATACAAGGTAAACTTGAATCTGCTATAAGGACAAGAATAACATCATAAATTAAATGCATATTGTAGGTTAGTAGTGGATTTGAAAGCTCTAGTATCCTCATTCTCAGTGTTTACACCCTGTGTTATTTTCTTCTATTTACTTTTATTATTTCAGTCACTTGAAAGTCATTTCGTCGTATCGACAAAACAAACTCTTTTGGTTATTTATATTTAAATCAGTTTAGAAAGAACAAAACTTCAACTTACACTCACCAAGTCTCTGTGGTTCGACCTGTATTTGCCCTGCCTGCAATAGACACTGTGCACTTGTAGTATACATAGTAGTAGGTATCTTTCCGAGCCTACCAAGTTTTTGGCGCCGCAACTAGGTTGGAATGACATGCCTTGGCGTGGTTTGGAACATGGGGCCAAGGGTTTGCCATGGTCGCATGGTATACCTAGCTTTGGTTAGGCGTGTGACTAAGCTAGGGTTTTTGGGCCAAAGTTATGAGGTGACTTTGGGCGGCCAGGATTTGCTCCTGGGATTGAAGGGAAACCTTTGATTGGTGCATGCATTCTCTTTAGTAGCCGTGGGAAAAAAGCCAGCAGGGTGGCGCGACTGGCTTGGTTAGGTGCATGACCAAGCCATGGTTTCGGGGCCAAAGTCATGAGGTGACTTTGGGCGGCCAGGATTTGCTCCTGGGATTGAAGGGCAACCGTTGATTGTTGCACGTCTTCACTTTAGTGGTCATGAGGAGAAGGCCAATAGGATGGCGCAGTTAGCATAGCTAGGGCCAAGACAGAGTGTGATTGGCATGGCGTGGCTAGCTTGGACTAGATGTGGATGGCATAATTTGTCATTGGCACAAGGGTGCGGCTAGCATGGTTGGCATTCTTTGGCATGGTTGGGTGTGGCTGGCATGGTTTGCTATTGGCACACGAGATGTGGCTAGCATATCTAGGGCCATGGCACGGCTAACTTGGGCTAGGTGTGGCTGGCATGATTTTCCATTGGCACAAGGGTGCGGCTTGCATGGTTGGCATGCTTTGCCGCGGTTGGGTGTGGCTAGCATGGTTTTCCATTGGCACACGATATGTGGCTAGCATAGCTAGGGCCATGGCACGGTGCGATTGGCATGGCGCAGCTAGCTTGGGCTAGATGTGGCTGGCATGATTTGCCATTGGCACAAGGGTGCAGCTAGCATGGTTGGGTGTGGCTGGAATGGTTTGCCATTGTCACACGAGATGTGGATAGCATAGCTAGGGCCATGGTACGGTGCGATTGGCATGGCGCAGGCTAGCTTTGGCTAGATGTGGCTGGCATGATTTTCCATTGGCACAAGGGTGCGGCTAGCATGGTTGGCATGCTTTGGCGCGGTTGGGTGTAGCTGGCATGGTTTTCCATTGGAACACGAGATGTGGCTAGCATAGCTAGGGCCATGGCACGGTGCGATTGGCATGGCGCGACTAGCTTGGGCTAGATGTGGCTGGAATGATTTGCCATTGGCACAAGGGTGCGGCTAGCATGGTTGGCATTCTTTGGCGCGGTTTGTTGTGGCTTGCATGGTTTTCCATTGGCACACGAGATGTGGCTAGCATATCTAGGGCCATGGCACGGTGCGATTGGCATGGCGCGGCTAGCTTGGGCTAGATGTGGCTGGCATGATTTGCCATTGGCACACGTGAAAATTAGGGCTTGGTTCGTCTAACCCTAATTTGAAAAATATACCCTGGTAATTATTTAGAGACACATTAAAATCTTTTATTTAATGCGCCTAGTAAATGCTTATTTTAAATGTCTACTAGGGTTTAGTGTTTTACGATTTTAACCCTATACTAAAAACCACCATCAAAATTAAGTCCCCTGCTTAGCTCGGAACAGGTGTCTTATTTCGGGGTAAGCATATGATGGTGACAGATAACGTAAATTATTGCAAAGACGGTTAAGAGAATCCGACTAACCTTTTAAGTGGTAGAGAGGACTCCGGCCTTCCATGTTGGTAGTCCTTTCCGCGGCAAAGGGGGCACGGCCCTGGAGGGAGGAGCAGGTGGATGGATTGGATCGGAAGGGCCGAGAGGTGGCATGGCCTTGGCCACGACAATGGTATGGTGGAGCATGCAGGGGCGGATAGGCGTGATGGGGTCGCTGCAGTGGAGTGATGTCTTGGCCTGACGTGACTTCAGGGGCTTGGTTGCCTCTTTCTTCATTTGATTAGACCAGAAAACTATTTCTCCTTTCTCTGCTTTGTGATGCTACCGGCTTTGTTTCCGAAGTTTAGTGTTGGTGGTGGGAGGGGAAAACACACTCCAGTGTGCCTCGAGCACGTTATTCCACTTTTTCTCGCCAACCATAATTATTCCCCATAGGAAGGCATGGGGTTTAATTGGGATCTGATATCATGCCTTAACTTACGGCCGGTACAAAAACTTTCCCTTTTGAGGTTGCGTCATCTTGTCGTGCATAAAATACAATCTTGCGCTCTTCATTAGGGTAGTTTGTCCTCGTCCATCCTCTTTACAGTTATCGCCTCATTTTTTTTATACTATTTCTTATACATGCATAGATAGGATAGAACTTGATCATTCTCCCAGTTCTTTGTAGTGTATGATGGGATCCTCTAGGGACATCCCTGTCTTCAACTCTTCGGAGAAGGTTTTTCAGAATTGGGTCCTCTTCTCATGAGGAGGCACTGGATAGAATTGAATCCCTGTTACGTAAAGTTGGTGAGGTCATCCATGACCTTCCTTCTATCTACCTCCATGAAGTGCAGGTGCGTGTTCGGACTTTCTTGGGTTCGGTGAGCATGGAGGAGGGACGGGAAAGCAAGGAGGAACCTTGGCGTGCTAAGAAGTCCCGGTGCGGCAAAGCCTTTCCTTGGTCCAGTTGTAGGGCGAGTCGAACTGTTTCTAGGTCGAAGAAACGGAAGATCGAGCGTGTGAAGCTTTTGGAGGAGAGCACCATGGTTCTTGGTCTTGATGCGGATGAATCGAAAAATCTTCTTCGGGGGGTCAATGAGAAAACTTTCGAAAGAGCATCTATCAAAAACGAAGTAGCCTTTTAAGTTGGTGTCGGAGGTATCGTTGGTGATGCTGGAGGGGTCATGGTGGCGTGTGCTGGACCGGTCGTCGAAGAGGACACTGTTACTGCTGTGGTTTCTTCGGGATGGGACGCTGAGGTTTCTGTTGCTAATGCCGTTGAATGGGATCTTTTTTTCCCGAGAGATTATTGGGGAAAGTGTTTGAAGATGACCTTGACCAAGGGGACCCGTGTTCCCTCCTTAGAGGACTAGTTCCTCCCCTTCGTTATTCCTGTTGCTTAGTCGTCATGATGTCCTTGTAGACTCCTCTTTACCTTTTTCTTCACCAGTTAACGTTCCGCTTGTCTATTTTTTTTTTCTTCGAATGATTGAATGAGGTATTTTGGTTACAATATGATGGGTAATGGTTCTCTGGGTTAGTTTGATGTATTTCTCTGATATCCGGAAAACTTATTCGGAAAGGGATTTTTTTTTTTTTGACGAGCAAGAAATTCTGAGGAAGAATACAAACAGTGTATTCATCTTGGGGAAATACAAATATCAAGAGAAATTGTTGAAGGAAATGCTAAAGGGAGCGTGACTGGGAAGTACAACATTTTAAGGAGCGGAGGCCCTGAGCCATCGCGAGTGAATTATCACGCCTTCGGGTGCATCTGCGTTGATGAGATTGCAATATCCTCCTAAAAGGATTTCTGCCACCAGATATAGATCGTCTTCTCTCCCATTGGGCGAATCGATCCGAATAGACATTTTTACCGTCATCTTCCCAACCTGGAATGAGTTTGCCTTGACCACCACATCCCCGATTGAGAACGGGTTCATACGTCGTGCAACCGCTTGAGTCTTGGCTTAGTTGGTCTCAATAGAAGTTTCTAGGCTCTTTACAAAGTGCTTAAATAGCCCAGCACCCCATTCACATTTCTTGATAGTTTTCATGCCGATAGTCGCGTCGAGTCCCTATGATGGGATGGGGGAGGAATGACTGAGTGCAGAGGGGGTCGCTCGATCAGACTTACTTGTGTTTGAAATCCATGATCTAGCGTCAGCAGGTCCCCTCCGGACATCTGGGTCCCTTTGGTAGTTCGTTTATGTGATGACCGATGGGATGAGCCGTTGGATACTCCTTCAGGCATGGACTTCGGTAGAGGATGTACATCGAGTTTCTCCTTATTGTCGAGTACCCACAAACGCCCCAATATTATGTCATGACCCAGTTCTCTGACAATGTGGAATTTTCTATGCGTTACAGCGTCTCCTACCTTGATCTCGAGGTTAATGTAGCCATGCGCGTTCAAAGCTTCTTCTCTCGGGTTCTTAATCACAGATGGGGAATGGGTAGCATCTTGTTTTGTAAATCCCGCTGCTTTTAGCGTCTTTAAAGTAATGATGTTGAGGTCAGAGGCCATGTCAATGAGCGTGTCGTCAAGTTCGATACCTCTTAAATGAGACATGGTCAACAGTCCCCAATTCCCCCCTTTGGCTCCGCTTGTTTGGAAATCTTGGGTCCCTGGCATGGTTTCTGGGGAGAGAAAAAGTCGTTTGCCGGATACGACGCGATTGAGAGCCGCAAAAATATCTTGGCGCTGCACCTTGGAAAGATAAAGAATTTC
The DNA here is from genome assembly GCA_023529315.1 of Papaver bracteatum. Classification (NCBI taxonomy): domain Eukaryota; kingdom Viridiplantae; phylum Streptophyta; class Magnoliopsida; order Ranunculales; family Papaveraceae; genus Papaver; species Papaver bracteatum. Next base: position 4,932,030 of record JAJJWX010000603.1, read on the forward strand.
GCATACATGCTGCATCATGGATTGTACAGTCACGTGCACGGAGTCCCCAGAGGACCCGCAGTTTCTTATTGGGAGTGGGTCTCGATGTACTCCCTCGTTTCCTAGATGGAGCTCTCCCGCTTCTATCTTTTCTTTGAAAATATACTTTAGTTTGTTGCAATCACTGGTCGGGTGGTGAACGAACCTGCGGTAATGGCAGTACTTAGGGTTTGCCATCTCGGCCTCAGTTGGTGGACGTCTGGGAAACGGAAGTCTGATAACATCATCTTGAACCCATGCCTCCAGGAGGTCGATCACCTCCTCCATGGGGAACGGGACATCGAGATCATTCCCTTCAGTTTCATGATGATGCATGTGGGTTTTAGTGGCAGTCTTCCGTGGCAGGGGCCTCCCGTTGCGTCGGTGCTTCACGTTTTGGCTGGTGACCTGTAGCTGGGGCCTTCTATTTTCCCTTTTTGTTCATTATGTTCACGGAGGGCGATCCAACATTGAACTGCTTGCTGGTTAGGTGTCTATTCCCAAGAGTCTCACGGGTGTCTTCAACTCGGGTTGACCTAGTTCTCTCCAGTAATGCCGGTGCTGTCGTTGTGGATCGTCTAGCGGCTTCGTGGAGTTCAGAGAATGTTTGGAAGCATAAGTTTTCTAGCAATGAACAATAAATAGAAACCATATCATTGATACATGTGTTCACCAGTTGTTGTTCAGTCATGTTTGGGTCGTGACAGTCGAGTGCTTGAACCCTGAACCTTTTGACAAAGTCGTTCGGGTGTTCGTTGTCCCACTGGTTGATAGGTGCTTAAAAACACCTTTATAAGTATCGAATGGTTATGCTTTCTTAGCTAGTTTTCGTGTAAAATTGTATTATTAGCTTCGTTTTATATTTTATGGGAATTTTGGAGCTTATTCCCAAAAAGAACAAGAAATTATTCAATTTGCCAAAAGAGAGACGGAGTTATCTTTGCATGGGAAACCACATCGTAGCTGCACCAAAGTTCAGGGCTGTACAACCACAAGCTAGGTGATTTTTGAGCTTTACTATATGGGATTTAGTTATGGACTTAGGGGCTGGTGGTTTGTGGTGGTTATCAACAGAAGTAGCTGGTGGGCTTCACCTCAAGGCTGAGCCCATGTACTGTTTGGGAGGCCCACCTAGTTTACTTGCATGTATTGTATGATATGGAGAATAACATGAACTGAAGCTGGTTGCGGCTCGATGGATGTAGATGGAGCTCGAGGACAGAGTTGAGCTCGAGGATTGAGAGGTAGAGATGAGCATGAAATAATGAGAAAGAAGGTGATGTTATGGGCTTGAACACCAACACCAACACTGGAGCCGTGAGCAGGGAGGTTTGAAAGTTAAGACTGCATGAGAATTCCACAGTAATGTTGAACGTTGCTGGCAATGACAAGAGTAAGAACATGCATGTTTGTTACGGTGGTTAATGAAGGGTTACTGAGCTTAGAATCGAATGACAATAGACTTGATTCGTTGCGGTGGTTGGAATGGGTTTCACGGACAGCAAACGAATGATGCTGCATTATTGGCAGTTGATCCATGGCAGTTGGTGATCGATGAAGTGAAATTGAGTGGTGGTGCTGTGGCTCAGGGAGAATATGCTGGCAGTGGTAACGAGTTAAGGAGATGAGTAACCAGCGATGAAGAATGAAGTTGCTTCCATTGGCAGTCTATGATGAAGTTCAGCATGGAGCTTGGCGCTAGTGAGAAGCTATACAGGCAATGTAGTCAAGTGAAGCCAAGAAGAATACGAACCAGGGGATGTGGTTTTTGAGTTTGAGTTACAGAAATGGAGATTTAATGGGTTGGGCTTCCTCGCAAGCCCACTTGGCTGTTAGCCATTCTATGAGCGTCCAGTTAAATTGGGCTGGAATTAAACGTGAGCCCAATTGCTGGTTCAGTCTATTCACGACTTCAGGATTTGGCCGTGAGTTTTTTTGGTCAGGTTTTGGAAATCCTTTGCACAGGGTTTGATGCACGTGATATAATTTTAAGGAGGTGCACTTCCCTATTTTTACTAGGTTTCCTAGTTTTCTTTAGGAGGAGGTTACAAAACCCTATATATAGAGAACCCTATGCATAATTTTAATATCTTCTTGACACATATCTTTTTCACCATTTTTCTCCCCCTTAGGGGGAGAACTATCTCTTTTCTATTTTTATTGTAAGGATGAATTCAAAGTTCTAATGTGAAGCTCAAATATTTTGCAAGTTTGTTTCAAGTTTTAAATTGATTCATTGTGGATTGTTTTTACCATATCGAAGGTTTATGATTGGTTCTTAGATTGGTTTGGGTGCGCGACCAGATTAGTTTATTAATCATTCTAATGCTAGTAGAGAGGTGAGTCGACCCGTAATTGTCTCTTATCTCCTACACAAGTAGAAATCGCAAGACCTTACGGAGGGAGTCTGTGGAGAAATTGCGAGTAAAGACAACACCATTAAGTGGACCGAGTGTACCGAGTTTTACTGCTGGGATCAAACCTAAATTCACAAATCTTAATGCGTTCTGGGAATTACATCTTGTAGTCGAGCGCTTCCGTGTCAAGGTGGTTCTTTTGAATAGAATTCGGTAGTCGAGCTCTTCCGTATCCGGTGATATAAGGATTCTTTGGGGATTGCTAAGCGTACCTGCTTTCCTACGGTTGGTGACAATTGAGTATAACAAGAGATAAACGGGTACAATGTTGAGTTAACGGTTAGTAACTGCGAAGGATTTCTTCAATATCTTTTCCTTATTATCCTTATTTTATATTTTCGCCGATTTAGATAACATAACAATTGCATTACTCTTCGTGGGAACGATCTCTTACTACCGCTATATTATATTTAATTAGTGGGAAATATCTTTTTATTTTGTTGAGTAAACGACGCTCACCAAAATTGGCGCCGTTGCCGGGGAGTAATTGTTAATTGGTATGTTATGCTTTTTGGCGTAAAGGTTTTGTGGGTATATCTCTCGTAAGCCCTCACGAGACTATAACTTGTCCACTAGGGACACCTAGGGGTTTAAAGGCCTGTTATTCATGCTAAGAGTAACCGTATCCTCATGACATGGAGTTGTATTATATTTTTCTTTCGTTTTGTTTGCTCGAGGACTAGCAAAGTTTGGGTGTGGGGGAATTTGATAGGTGCTTAAAAACACCTTTCTAAGTATCGAATGGTTATGCTTTCTTAGCTAGTTTTCGTGTAAAATTGTATTATTAGATTCGTTTTATATTTTATGGGAATTTTGGAGCTTATTCCCAAAAAGAACAAGAAATCATTCAATTTGCCAAAAGAGAGACGGAGTTATCTTTGCATGGGAAACCACATCGTAGCTGCACCGAAGTTCAGGACTGTACAACCACAAGCTAGGTGGTTTTTGAACTTTATTGTATGGGATTTAGTTATGGACTTAGGGGCTGGTAGTTTGTGGTGGTTATCAACAGAAGTAGCTGGTGGGCTTCACCTCAAGGATGAGCCCATGTACTGTTTGGGAGGCCCACCTAGTTTACTTGCATGTATTGTATGATATGGAGAATAACATGAAATGAAGCTGGTTGCGGCTTGATGGATGTAGATGGATCTCGAGGACAGATTTGATCTCGAGGATTGAGAGGTAGAGCTGAGCATGAAATAACGAGAAAGAAGGTGTTGTTATTGGCTTGAACACCAACACTGGAGCCGTGAGCAGGGAGGTTTGAAAGTTAAGACTGCATGAGAATGCCACAGTAATGTTGAACGTTGCTGGTAATGACGAGAGGAAGAACATGCATGGTTGTTACGGTGGTTAATGAAGGGTTACTGAGCTTAGAATCGAATGGCAGTAGACTTGAGTCGTTGCTGTGGTTGAAATGGGTTTCGCGGACAGCAAACGAATGATGATGCATTATTGGCAGTTGATGCATGGCAGTTGGTGATCGATGAAGTGAAATAGAGTGGTGTTGTTGTGGCTCAAGGAGAATATGCTGGCAGTGGTAACGAGTTAAGGAGATGAGTAACCAGCGATGAAGAATGAAGCTGCTTCCATTGGCAGTCTATGATGAAGTTCAGCATGGAGCTTGGCGCTAGTGAGAAGCTATACAGGGAATGTAGTCAAGTGAAGCCAAGAATAATACGAACCAGGGGATGTGATTTTTGAGTTTGAATTACAGAAATGGAGATTTAATGGGATGGGCTTCCTCGCAAGCCCACTTGGTTGTTAGCCATTCTAAGAGCGGCCAGTGAAATTGGGCTGGAATTAAACGTGAGCCCAATTGCTGGTTCAGTCTATTCACGACTTCAGGATTTGGCCGTGAGTTTTTTTGGTCAGATTTTGGAAATCCTTTGCACAGGGTTTGATGCACGGGATATAATTTTAAGGAGGTGCACTTCCCTATTTTTACTAGGTTTCCTAGTTTTCTTTAGGAGGAGGTTACAAAACCCTATATATAGAGAACCATAGGCATAATTTTAATATCTTCTTGACACATATCTTTTTCACCGTTTTTCTCCCCCTTAGGGGGAGAACTATCTCTTTTCTATTTTTATTGTAAGGTTGAATTCAAAGTTTTAATGTGAAGCTCAAATATTTTACAAGTTTGTTTCAAGTTTTAAATTGATTCATTGTGGATTGTTTTTACCATATCGAAGGTTTATGATTGGTTCTTAGATTGGTTTGGGTGCGCAACCAGATTAGTTTATTAATCATTCTAATGCTAGTAGAGAGGTGAGTCGACCCGTAATTGTCTCTTATCTCCTACACAAGTAGAAATCGCAAGACCTTACGGAGGGAGTCTGTGGAGCAATTACGAGTAAAGACAACACCAGTAAGTGGACCGAGCGTACCGAGTTTTGCTGCTGGGATCAAACCTAAATTCACAAATCTTAATGCGTTCTGGGAATTACATCTTGTAGTCGAGCGCTTCCGTGTCAAGGTGGTTCTTTTGAATAGAATCCGGTAGTCGAGCGCTTCCGTATCCGGTGATATAAGGAGTTTTTGGGGATTGCTAAGCATACCTGCTTTCCTACGGTTGGTGACAATTGAGTCTAACAAGAGATAAACGGGTACAATGTTGAGTTAACGGTTAGTAACTGCGAAGGATTAATTCAATACTTTTTCCTTATTATCCTTCTTTTATATTTTCGCCGATTTAGATAACATAACAATTTCATTACTCTTCGTGGGAACGATCTCTTACTACCGCTATATTATATTTAATTAGTGGGAAATATCTTTTTATTTTGTTGAGTAAACGACGCTCACCAAAATTGGCGCCGTTGACGGGGAGTAATTGTTAATTGGTATGTTATTCTTTTTGGCGTAAAGGTTTTGTGGGTATATCTCTCGTAATCCCTCACGAGACTATAACTCGTCCACTAGGGACACCTGGGGGTTTAAAGGCCTGTTATTCATGCTAAGAGTAACCGTATCCTCACGACATTGAGTTGTATTATATTTTTCTTTCGTTTTGTTTGCTCGAGGACTAGCAAAGTTTGGGTGTGGGGAAATTTGATAGGTGCTTAAAAACACCTTTCTAAGTATCGAATGGTTATGCTTTCTTAGCTAGTTTTCGTGTAAAATTATATTATTAGCTTCGTTTTATATTTTATGGGAATTTTGGAGCTTATTCCCAAAAAGAACAAGAAATCATTCAATTTTCCAAAAGAGAGACGGAGTTATATTTGCATGGGAAACCACATCGTAGCTGCACCGAAGTTCAGGGCTTTACAACCACAAGCTAGGTGGTTTTTGAGCTTTACTGTATGGGATTTAGTTGTGGACTTAGGGGCTAGTGGTTTGTGGTGGTTATTAACAGAAGTAGCTGGTGGGCTTCACCTCAAGGCTGAGCCCATGTACTGTTTGGGAGGCCCACCTAGTTTACTTGCATGTATTGTATGATATGGAGAATAACGTGAACTGAAGCTGTTTGCGGCTCGATGGCTATAGATGGAGCTCGAGGACAGAGTTTAGCTCGAGGATTGAGAGGTAGAGTTGAGCATGAAATAACGAGAAATAAGGTGTTGTTATGGGCTTGAACACCAACACTAGAACCGTGAGCAGGGAGGTTTGAAAGTTAAGACTGCATGAGAATGCCACAGTAATATTGAACGTTGCTGGCAATGACGAGAGGAAGAACATGCATGGTTGTTACGGTGGTTAATGAAGGGTTACTGAGCTTAGAATCGAATGGAAGTAAACTTGAGTCGTTGATGTGGTTGAAATGGGTTTCGCGGATAGGAAACGAATGATGTTGCATTATTGGCAGTTGATGCATGGCAGTTGGTGATCGAAGAAGTGAAATTTAGTGGTGCTGTTGTGGCTCAGGGAGAATATGCTGGCAGTGGTAACGAGTTAAGGAGATGAGTAACCAGCGATGAAGAATGAAGCTGCTTCCATTGGAAGTCTATGATGAAGTTCAGCATGGAGCTTGGCGCTAGTGAGAAGCTATACATGGAATGTAGTCAAGTGAAGCCAAGAAGAATACGAACCAAGGGATGTGGTTTTTGAGTTTGAGTTACATAAATGAAGATTTAATGGGCTGGGCTTCCTCGCAAGCCCACTTGGCTGTTAGCCATTCTATGAGCGGCCAGTGAAATTGGGCTGGAATTAAACGTGAGCCCAATTGCTGGTTCAGTCTATTCACGACTTCAGGATTTGGCCGTGAGTTTTTTTGGTCAGATTTTGGAAATCCTTTGCACATGGTTTGATGCACGGGATATAATTTTAAGGAGGTGCACTTCCCTAGTTTTACTAGGTTTCCTAGTTTTCTTTAGGAGGATGTTACAAAACCCTATATATAGAGAACCCTGGGCATAATTTTAATATCTTCTTGACACATATCTTTTTCACCGTTTTTCTCCCCCTTAGGGGGAGAACTATCTCTTTTCTATTTTTATTGTAAGGATGAATTCAAAGTTCTAATGTGAAGCTCAAATATTTTGCAAGTTTGTTTCAAGTTTTAAATTGATTCATTGTGGATTGTTTTTACCATATCGAAGGTTTATGATTGGTTCTTAGATTGGTTTTGGTGCGCAACCATATTAGTTTATTAATCATTCTAATGCTAGTATAGAGGTGAGTCGACCCGTAATTGTCTCTATCTCCTACACAAGTAGAAATCGAAAGAGCTTACGGAGGGAGTCTGTGGAGCAATTGCGAGTAAAGACAACACCATTAAGTGGACCGAGCATACCAAGTTTTACTGCTGGGATCAAACCTAAATTCACAAATCTTAATGCGTTCTGGGAATTACATCTTGTAGTCGAGCACTTCCGTGTCAAGGTGGTTCTTTTGAATAGAATCCGGTAGTCGAGCGCTTCCATATCCAGTGATATAAGGAGTTTTTGGGGATTGCTAAGCGTACCTGCTTTCCTACGGTTGGTGACAATTGAGTCTAACAAGAGATAGACGGGTACAATGTTGAGTTAACGGTTAGTAACTGCGAAGGATTTCTTTAATATATTTTCCTTATTATCCTTCTTTTATATTTTCGCCGATTTAGATAACATAACAATTGCATTACTCTTCGTGGGAACGATCTCTTACTACCGCTATATTATATTTAATTAGTGGGAAATATCTTTTTATTTTGTTGAGTAAACGACACTCACCAAAATTTGCGCCGTTGCCGGGGAGTAATTGTTAATTGGTATGTTATTCTTTTTGGCGTAAAGGTTTTGTGGGTATATCTCTCGTAAGCCCTCACGAGACTATAACTCATCCACTAGGGACACCTAGGGGTTTAAAGGCATGTTATTCATGCTAAGAGTAACCGTATCCTCACGACATGGAGTTGTATTATATTTTTCTTTCGTTTTGTTTGCTCGAGGACTAGCAAAGTTTGGGTGTGGGGGAATTTGATAGGTGCTTAAAAACACCTTTCTAAGTATCGAATGGTTATGCTTTCTTAGCTAGTTTTCGTGTAAAATTGTATTATTAGCTTCGTTTTATATTTTATGGGAATTTTGGGGCTTATTCCCAAAAAGAACAAGAAATCATTCAATTTTCCAAAAGAGAGACGGAGTTATCTTTGCATGGGAAACCACATCGTAGCTGCACCGAAGTTCAGGGATGTACAACCACAAGCTAGGTGGTTTTTGAGCTTTACTGTATGGGATTTAGTTATGGACTTAGGGGCTGGTAGTTTGTGGTGGTTATCAACAGAAGTAGCTGGTGGGCTTCACCTCAAGGATGAGCCCATGTACTGTTGGGAGGCCCACCTAGTTTACTTGCATGTATTGTATGATATGGAGAATAACGTGAAGTGAAGCTGGTTGCGGCTTGATGGCTGTAGATGGAACTCGAGGATTGAGAGGTAGATCTGAGCATGAAATAATGAGAAAGAAGGTGTTGTTATGGGCTTGAACACCAACACTGGAGCCGTGAGCAGGGAGGTTTGAAAGTTAAGACTGCATGAGAATGCCATAGTAATGTTGAACGTTGCTTGCAATGACGAGAGGAAGAACATGCATGGTTGTTACAGTGGTTAATGAAGGGTTACTGAGCTTAGAATCGAATGGAAGTAGATTTGAGTCGTTGATGTGGTTGAAATGGGTTTCGCGGACAGCAAACGAATGATGCTGCATTATTGGCAGTTGATGCATGGCAGTTGGTGATCGATGAAGTGAAATTGAGTGGTGCTGCTGTGGCTCAGGGAGAATATGCTGGCAGTGGTAACGAGTTAAGGAGATGAGTAACCAGCGATGAAGAATGAAGCTGCTTCCATTGGCAGTCTATGATGAAGTTCAGCATGGAGCTTGGCGCTAGTGAGAAGCTATACAGGGAATGTAGTCAAGTGAAGCCAAGAAGAATACGAACCAGGGGATACGGTTTTTGAGTTTGAGTTACAGAAATGAAGATTTAATGGGATGGGCTTCCTCGCAAGCCCACTTGGCTGTTAGCCATTCTATGAGCGTCCAGTGAAATTGGGCTGGAATTAAACGTGAGCCCAATTTCTGGTTCAGTCTATTCACGACTTCAGGATTTGGCCGTGAGTTTTTTTGGTCAGATTTTGGAAATCCTTTGCACAGAGTTTGATGCACGGGATATAATTTTAAGGAGGTGCACTTCCCTATTTTTACTAGGTTTCCTAGTTTTCTTTAGGAGGAGGTTACAAAACCCTATGCATAATTTTAATATCTTCTTGACACATATCTTTTTCACCGTTTTTCTCCCCCTTAGGGGGAGAACTATCTCTTTTCTATTTTTATTGTAAGGATGAATTCAAAGTTCTAATGTGAAGCTCAAATATTTTGCAAGTTTGTTTCAAGTTTTAAATTGATTCATTGTGGATTGTTTTTACCATATCGAAGGTTTATGATTGGTTCTTAGATTGGTTTGGGTGCGCAACCAGATTAGTTTATTAATCATTCTAATTCTAGTAGAGAGGTGAGTCGACCCGTAATTGTCTCTTATCTCCTACACAAGTAGAAATCGCAAGACCTTACGGAGGGAGTCTGTGGAGCAATTGCGAGTAAAGACAACACCAATAAGTGGACCGAGCGTACCGAGTTTTACTGCTGGGATCAAACCTAAATTCACAAATCTTAATGCGTTCTGGGAATTACATCTTGTAGTCGAGCGCTTCCGTGTCAAGGTGGTTCTTTTGAATAGAATCCGGTAGTCGAGATCTTCCGTATCCGGTGATATAAGGAGTTTTTGGGGATTGCTAAGCGTACCTGCTTTCCTACGGTTGGTGACAATTGAGTCTAACAAGAGATAAACGGGTACAATGCTGAGTTAACGGTTAGTAACTGCGAAGGATTTCTTCAATATCTTTTCCTTATTATCCTTCTTTTATATTTTCGCCGATTTAGATAACATAACAATTGCATTACTCTTCGTGGGAACGATGTCTTACTACCGCTATATTATATTTAATTAGTGGGAAATATATTTATATTTTGTTGAGTAAACGACGCTCACCACTGGTATATCCTTCCGAGGTTCGAAAAAGTAACTTGTTCAGACACGAAGAAGTACTTCCTGTAAAAAGCTGTAACCATGCTGCTCCAGCTGGGGATATTGTTTGGCGGGATGCTATTGAACCATGTATAAGCCCTTTTGGTAAGTGATTTTGAGAACTCCCTTAGATGAAGAACGTGATTATACTCATGCTCGCCTAGGGATTCCAAGAAACGAGAGACGTGCTCATGAGCATTCGCGCTACCATCGTACAGGATAAATTGAGGAGAGGATTATCCCCTTGGAAGAGGAATACTTTGCAATTAGGATGGGTATGGAGGTTGGTGTTGATGTATGTCCAGTTCATCATTCTTGATTCGGTTGCGGAGAAGTTTCTCCAAATCTTCCCGCGTGACGAAGTTGGACGGCTGATTTCTTTCTACTGGGATTCTAGCCCGAATTTCCTCGTCTGCGGAGGCGCGTTGCGTTGAGGTGCTGGCGTCAGGACTGTTGGAGATATTTCTAAACGGCTCTTTAGGACGCGACTTACGTAGTAGCCTCTCTGTCAGGGTCTTGAGAAAGACGAGTACTTCCTTCTGTGTGGAAACCATATCTGTCTGGGCTCTATCAAGCATTTCATGTCGTTCCATCAAATCAGCGATGGTGACATAAGGACGGCTTCCCCTGGTCCCTCCGATTTCTCGTACCGTCGGTGGGGTAGTCGGGACTTTGGTTGTGGTTGGAGGTATCATGCCAGATGAGATGTTAGGAGCTGCAACGACGGCTCTGGCCCTGGTGACTGGTGGCGTAACGCCTGAAGAAGTATTTTCGTTACCGTTATTGGAGGGTTGCGCAAAGACATTAGAGGCAGCAGCGGCTCCGGCCCTGGTGATTGGCGGTGTTACGCTTGAGGGGACGCCGTCGGAGTTGCCGTAATCAGTAAGTGATGTAACAACGTTATTGGGGAAGACGTTAACATCAGGGACGTGTTATGTGCTGGTATTCTCGACAGCCGCTCCGGACATGAGTTCCACCATATTGGGATTGACTTTTGGGAAAAGAAACCAAGAGTTGGAGTTGGTATTATGACCGATAGATCAATCCTCCCGCTGTTGTCGCCAATTGTTTATAGGTGAAAATAGCTTCTGCTGATTTTGGTAATTGCAGGTGTGAAGGTGAGAAACTGTTTAAACCATAAACAAATGTACTGCAAGGGAGTACTTTTAAGTTCGAGAAATCAATATGTACAAGTCTGGCCTAAACCAAGAAATGGCCGTTCCAGACTTGCTTCGGTCACAAAGAGGAGGAGAATGGGTTGGTTTTGGGGAGGGAAGCGAGGAGAGTGTGAGACCAGAATAGTTGATTCTGGGAGAGCAGTTGGGTTTCTACAACTTGTTTTCAGAAAATTAGGAGAGCTCACGAGGAGAGCTAGCCAGTAAGTATTCTGAGTATTTTCTTGTCCGAATGACCTTGTTGTCAAATAAAAATAGGTAAAACCTATTTATACAAGTTGTAGTAGAAATGTATCCTGGTCTCATTAAGGAGTGAGGAGTAAATGGGAGGAGGTGGTAACCGTATGCATGGACTTGATTATTCCATAAAGTGGTTAACACATGAAATTGATTTTCATGAAACTTCTAACGTTATGGAATTGATGTTCCATAAGGTTGTTAACTCACGACTTTATGTCCCATGAACGTTTTCCCAAATAACTCCCGTATTTACAAGGCGCCTCACTCTTATAACACTTCCTTATGAGGGGCGTCGTGTACGCCGCACGCTGTAGACCACCAAACCAATACCCAAAAAGATCCCCAGTTTGTGTTGATGTCTCGAACGTTCTTGGAGAACATGTAATACGTTGTTGTGGCTTGGGAAGTCGAGTTCGGGGAACTGGCTAGCCTGGTGACCTTCGATGGTCGAGATTTTATATCTTGAGAGGTGCGTTGCACGCCTTAGTTTCAGTAGTGAGGGCCATCGTAGAGGCGCGACCAGGTTGGCATGCCGTTGGCATGGCGTGGTTTGGCATGGCCAAACTTAGGTTTTGGACCCAAAAGTCATGAGGTGACTTTAGACGGCCAGGATTTTCTCCTGGGATTGAATAGTAGCCATTGATGCGCGCCTTTGTTTTAGAAACCATAATTAGCGCCCTTCACTAGAATCATTGTAGAATTCTAGTACGGACTCGGATTTTGACAGTCCTCCCCTCAAATTAACCAGAAAAGAATTTCATATCTCCAAACGCGAGGATATTTAGGTTTTGAACTAGCTCAGAAGGATAAAACAGCCCAAGAGAAAAATTCAGGAAGAATTCAGGAGGGATGGCGGCATGGCCAGGCTATCATGGCATGCCTTGGCGCAACTAGGTTGGCATGGCATGCCTTGGAGTGGTTTGGCACATGGGGCCAAGGGTTTTCCATGGTCGCATGGCATAGCTAGCTATGGTTAGGCGTGTGACCAAGCTAGGGTTTTTGGGCCAAAGTTATGAGGTGACTTTGGGCGGCCAGGATTTTGTCCTGGGATTGAAGGGCAACCGTTGATTGGTGCATGCCTTCTCTTTAGTAGCCGTGGGGAAAAATCCAGCAGGGTGGCGCGGCATGGGGGCCATGGCGAGGCATGGCGCGACTGGCTTGGTTAGGTGCGTGACCAAGCCAGGGTTTCGGGGCCAAAGTCATGAGGTAACTTTGGGCGGCCAGGATTTGCTCCTGGGATTGAAGGGCAACTGTCGATTGTTGCACGCCTTCACTTTAGTGGTCGTGAGGAGAAGGCCAATAGGATGGAGCGGTTAGGATAGCTAGGACCAAGGCATAGTGCCATTGGCATGGCGCGGCTAGCTTGGACTAGATGTGGCTGCCATGATTTTCCATTGGCACAAGGGTGAGGCTAGCATAGTTGGCATGCTTTGACGCGGTTGGGTGTGGCTGGCATGGTTTTCCATTGGCACATGAGATGTGGATAGCATAGATAGGGCCATGGCACGATGCGATTGGCATGGCGCGGATAACTTGGGCTAGGTGTGGCTGGCTTGATTTGCCATTGGCACAAGGGTGCGGCTTGCATGGTTGGCATGCTTTGCCGCTGTTGGGTGTGGCTGGCATGGTTTGCCATTGGCACACGAGATGTGGCTAGCATAGATAGGGCCATGGCATGGTGCGATTGGCATGGCGCGGATATCTTGGGCTAGATGTGGCTGGCATGATTTGCTATTGGCACAAGCGTGCGGCTAGCATGGTTGGCATGCTTTGGCGCGGTTGGGTGTGGCTGGAATGGTTTGCCATTGGCACACGAGATGTGTCTAGCATAGCTAGGGCCATGACACGGTGCGATTGGCATGGCGTGGCTGGCATGATTTGCCATTGGCACACGTGAGAATTAGGGATTGGTTCATCTAACCCTAATTTGAAAAATATACCCTGGTGTAGATGGTGGATTTTCGACAAAGGATAAAATCGTAAACCCGTAATTACCTGAACCTCCGACTCAGCAATCAGGCGTAAATATGGAGACACGGGTCTCTCATCGAATCCTCTGACGGAGAATACTTTCTCTCAGAGTGCATATAGATATGTAGTCTCACAGCTGGACAACGACATATCTCATGAGTACTGAATACTTCAGTCATAATTTCTATCACGGTATGAACAACTCCCGAACGACTTGCTCTGCTAGTATAAAGTCATAAATTAATCATTCCTAAATTCTTGGATTCATTCGCAGAATTTCTGAAAATATTCAAATATTTTCGCAGATATCTCATTACGCAAACCATGGTTCTTCCCAGCAGAAGTACATGGATTAGTAATATTGGACGCACGGGCATCAGTGCTACCGCCTGAGCGAGCCCCTGTCTCAAACCTAAATTCTTGGATTCATCCGCAGAATTGCTGAAAATATTCCAATATTTTCGCACATATTTCATTACGCAAACCATGGTTCTTCCCAGCAGAAGTCCATGGATTAGTAATAAATATTGGACGACGGGCATCATGGATACCTTTGAGCAAGCCCTGTCTTAAACTTAAATTCTTGGATTCATCCCATGAATTGCTGAAAATATTCAAATATTTTCGCACATATTTCATTACGCAAACCATGGTTCTTCCCAGCAGAAGTCCATGGATTAGTAATAAATATTGGACGCACGGGCATCAGGGATACCGCCTGAGCAAGCTCTGTCTCAGATGTTGCAATTGTATTCAATAATGATACATTAACAACCACCGCACGAGCAAGTATTTCAAAGTACGACGAAACGATGAACCTATGCAAAATAGGACGAAGAATAACAAATAAATAAAAATTGACCAAGGCGCTGGGAGCATGGACCCACTGACCAGCCGACCGTGCCCTGGTCAATCCCACACCAGTATCATATTTTGTTGTTTTTTCTGAGTTCATGAAAAACCTTTCGCTTGAACAAATATCCTTTTGTTTTGAGGAAACTCCTCAACTTCATGGTGCTTCCTCCGCGCGGAGGAATAATATAAAATCAAGGAGAGCATGAGGGGGCGTGACCATTGGCCAACCGACCATGCCTGGTCCCAGCCGGCCCCACACCTCATATTTCCTCATTATTTTATTAATTGCCCTAATTTCATGAAAACTCCTTAATCTCATGATTTTTCCTTCGTCCCATGAAAAATAATAAAACTTAGGAAACCCGTGTGCACGAGTCATGGTCGGTCGGCCAAACCCTAGTTGGCTCACACGTCCCACTCTTTTATTAGCATATTTTTCATGTTTTCATAATCCCATGAAAATTCCCTGATTTCATGATATTTCCTTCAAATTATGAAAATTCCTTCAAATCATGAAATAATGCATAAAATAGGGAAAATGCACGGGACCGGGCCTTGGTCGGCCAGTCATGCTCTAAGCCGGTCCCACACGCTCACACGTCCCTTATTTTATTATTTTTTATTTTTGATGTTTCCTTCGTCTCATGGAAACTCATTTATTTCAACAAAACTCCTTCGTTTCATCATATTAGGAAAAATGTTATGGGACCGGCCCCATTGATTTTTCCTGAATTTTACTCTCTGGCTGTTTTCACCTCCATAAAGAGATTAAAACCTAAATAATCCCGCGTTGGGAGATAGGAAATTATTTTCCGTACGTAATGGAGGGGCGGACCAGAAAAATACGAGTTCGTATGAGAAATCTATGCTGATTCTACCAAAGGACGCTGATTAGGGTTTCAACCAATCTGGGAGTGCTCGAACGATCAACATTTGATCCCGTGACCACCAAGGGCCGGTTTCATGACCCCTTGGTCGGTCCCTCACCTCTTCATAATTCCTTCACTTTTCATTATTTTCCTTCATCCGATGAAGTTTTGACGGTTTTATCATAAAACCTTAATTTTGTCATATTTTCTCAAATGGTCGCTCAAACGAGGACCAGAAAATATCAAAATTCTCAGAACTGAGACACGAACGTCTCAACGACGAAAGAATGTTACCTTAACCGACCAAGGTTGGCTTTGTGGCTCTCAATGAGCCAATCCCACGTGTTTCTCACAATCTGACCTAATTTGCACAATTGCACGTATTAGGTCCAAAAACTCTCCAAACAATTTCGAAATTCGACGGAGCGATCGTCATTTGATCCCGTGACCACCCAGGGCTGGTCTCACAACTCCTTGGTCGGTCCCTCATGTTTTAATAATAATTAATTAGGTTTTATCACCTAATGCTGAACCCAGCAGTAATTCAGTAAATGATTAAACCAGCATTTAATCATTCTTTCAACAACTCACCAACTCTTCAAAGAGGTCTTGGATTTCGCTCACGTGAGCAAATGAGAATTTCATGGTTGATCCACGGTCCCATGAAGCCGGTTCTCCTTCATTCTGTGGTTAATTTCAAATAAATCATCAATTGGTCATCAATTGATCAAATTAGGGTTTCTGAATCCAAGGATCATGATTCCAGATTCAAACACTAATAATTTCACACTGATCTCATGATCAATATTCTTATTAATTATGCTCGGTTAAATTACCAACGCTTTAATTAATATTTTGGTCACGCTACAAATATTTCATCAGACGAGCAACACTTGCTCAGATGAGCAATATTTACTCAAATATTTCATCAGACGAGCAACACTTGCTCAGGTGAGCAATATTTACTCAAATTAACGGAACTATCAATATTAAATAAATTAGCGAGCAACACTTGCTCTCATCAATGTGAGGATCCTATCACTGTCTCAGCAGACACGTTCGATTCATGAGTTGCAGAACATTTTACAAAATCATGTTTAACTCAGCAAATACGTGGACTCATCGTCCCACGAAGTCATGAAATCAGCAACTGACTTAATTAACCACGAGACATCAATCGTGTCACTTGGGGGGATATCAACTAGGGTTTTGGTTTGGCGGTCTACGGCACGTGTGTTCAAACACACGATGAAATGTGAGCAAGTCGTGCAATCAGTTGAGGAAGTTAGAAAAGTAGTGGGTGGAAAATCAACCAAGTCTCCGCACGATGAGCGCAACTGGTTTTGAGCATTATTTCCATCTCTCCACTCCTTCACTCCATCAACTGTCACACTTCATGGGATCATGGTGTTTTCAACTCCGGCATTATATAATGTTTCTAAATCCCGATTGAAGTACAAGATTCGAAGAGTTCTCAAACATTCGAACAACAATCGTCTGAACGAGCAATTTCTCAACAAAAGTTTATACAGACGCTCATTTGTCTACACGAACTCACAGAAATCACTCTCAATCAGGCAACATTCAATCATTCAGAGCATTACACGGAAACCATAACACACCTACAATCTCAGATCACCATTGATCTAACACATTTCTCAGCTTCCCTCCTACAGATCAACCCATCCTCTCTTGTGACCGAATTTACTTTGGAACGGCCATTGTCTTGGTTTAGGCCGGAGTACTACAGATTGGTCTCTCAAACTAAAAAGCACCCCCTTCATAGCGGTACATCTGTGTGAGGTTGAAAATTTCGCTCGGTTCGAGGAATCTCCTCCGCACGGTCGTCCTCAATTCCGCAAAAACCAGCAGATCGTTTTCCCCATCTACAGATTGGCGACCACAGTGGGAGATCATTCTCTCGGTTGTAATTTCAATTCTCACAAAATGGTTGGTCTTAGGATTAACTCAACTACTTCAAACTCGATCCAGGATCCTTCAAATACGAACGCTCCTCCTCCTAACGCTATGTATGGCAGCACGGAAGATGGAAGAGTCCCAACTCTAATCGAATTAGCTCGCACCTTGGAGATCCACACTAGGAACATGGATTTGATGAAGGATACGATGAATCATATACTTGATTTCATCATCAAACTAACATCCGAGTTAGGAAGGATCTCCGCTCTGAAAGTCCCAACACAGGGGACTGATTCATCACACGACCACCGTCAAATCAACAGTTTCACTACTTATGAAAAGTCGGTGGACCAGGAAGTGACACAGTTGGTCGAAGGCTTATGTGAACTCTTACATTTTTCCAGAAAGCAACGAACAGACACGTTTTCTGCGCTCAACCAGATATCATCTGAAGTTCCCTTAGTCTCCTCACCTTCAGCAGTTGAAAAAACATTCGTGATGTCTGAACATTCAGTTAACAACATCACCTTTGGAGAAGAAGACCGCATGGCAGACGAGGGACATAACCGAGCCTTGTACGTAACCGGTTTTATCAAAGACTCTTAATTTAAAAGAGCTCTCGTTGATACAGGCGCCTCTACAAATATTTTCACCATGAAGACTCTCAAAGCATCCAAGTTTCCACGGAACAAAATCGTTCGTCATCCCATCTTGATGACAGGTTTTGAAGGAAGCCAGATCCATACATATGGATACGCGTACATAGACCTGAAGGTGGGGCCTATCCAATCAAAAGCCAAATTCCACATGATCGAGCAAGAGCCAGACTACCACATGATACTCGGACGACTGTGGCTTCATGACAATAAGGTGGTCCCTTCAACATATCATCAATGTATGAAAGCTCTAATCAACAACAAGATTGTTCGTATTGTGGCTTCATCATCTCCATATGCCCCAGTCTATGACGCAGAGTTCCTTGAGTCTCATAAGAACATCCCTGAACCTCCAAACAAGGTTTATAGTTCTCCACTCCCAAAGTGGGGGTCTATCGAAAAGGTTGCAGACAAGCCATCATCCTCAGATGTCACGATGTCCAAGCCATCCGCTACACCGATTAAGCGCCGCAAGGATCAGATGTCGACTCATGGATCCAAGTTCATCACCAGTCATGATGCGGATGGGAGGATTATTTACCGGCGCAAGGATTAGCAATTAACAGGGGAGAATGATGAAGAATCTCCCCGCACCGAAGAATCATACCAGAGTGAGCCATCACTCGAAGAAGAGATCCAAGATGCTCCTCGACAATTACAGGACGGCACTGACTCCACCACTGATGATCTTGAAATGATTAATGTCGGAACGGAGGACAATCCAAGGCCTATTCTAATCAGCTCAACACTGTCATCAGAGGAACGGACAGAGTTAATAGCGCTGCTGAAGGAGTATCAAGATATATTCGCGTGGACATATGAGGAAATGCTTGGTATGGACGGTAAATTAGTTACCCATCATCTGCACATAACACCTGGTTCCAAAGCCGTCAAACAACCTCCTAGACAGTTCAGACACGAAGTCGAAGAACAAATCAAGGTGGAGATTCAGAAATTACTGGCAGCAGGGTTTATCAAACCAATTCAACATCCGACATGGTTGGCAAATGTTGTTCCCGTCAAGAAGAAAAATGGTCAGATCAGATGCTATGTCGATTTCAGGAATCTGAATAAATGCTGTCCAAAAGATGACTTTCCTTTACCCAACATCGACATGCTTGTGGATGCAACCAGTGGTCACGGTATGTTCTCGTTTATGGATGGTTACAGCGGATACAACCAGATCAAGATGTACGAGCATGATGCCAACAAAACTGCATTTCGTACTCCCATCGGGAACTTCCACTACACTGTGATGCCTTTCGGATTAAAGAATGCCGGTGCTACCTATCAACGAGCTATGACCGCCATATTCCATTACATGATGCACAAGAAGGTGGAAGATTATGTTGATGACGTCGTGGTGAAATCGAAGACTCGAGCATCTCATTTCCAAGTTCTGAGACAAGTCTTTGAAAGATGCAGAGAATATAAATTAGAGATGAATCCTCTGAAATGCGCTTTTGGCGTTTCCTCCGGAAAGTTTCTGGGATTCCTAGTCATAGCAGAAGGAATCAAGGTCGATCCAGATAAAACGAAAGCTATTACCACCATGCCTCCTCCACGCACTGTGAAAGAACTCCAAAGTTTTATGGGCAAGGTAAATTATATTCGGCGTTTCATTCCTAGATTGGGTCAACTTATTGATTCGTTCACCCCTCTATTGAAGAAAGGAGCAAGCTTTACATGGACAACCGTTCAGCAAGAAGCATTCCAGAAAATACAGCAGATATTATTATCACCTGCTGTCATGAAATCTCCAGTGCAAGGTCGACCGCTGATACTCTACACGGCATTCAGTGATGTTGCAATTGGAGCACTCCTTGCACAAGAGGATGATGAAGGCATCGAACGACCGATATATTACTTCAGTCGTACAATGCGAGATGCTCAGCTCCGATACCCAAAGGCTGAAAGAGCATGCTTGGCATTAGTGCATGCAATCCAGAAATTCAGGCACTACTTACTGTCCAACAAAGTCGTGCTCATCTCCAAGGCAGACCCTATAAAGTTTCTACTATCAAAACCAGCCATGATAGGAAGACCAGCAAAATGGTTACTTCAGATGTCAGAATTTGACATAGCATGTACGCCACCAAGAGCAATCAAAGGGAAAGCGGTAGCAGACTTACTCGCTGCTTTTCCAGGAGACGATGCAATAGCACTACACGAAGACGTGCCTGGTGAGTTTCCAGATGTCTTGATCATCGAAGAAGAAACATGGCTTCTGTACTTTGACGGTTCTGCCACCCCTAGCAATGACACTGGGGGAGCAGACATAGTGCTCTTCTCTCCATCCGGTGGGGTTTTCTCACATTCATTCAAGCTGGATTTTCACTGCACCAACAATTCAGCAGAATATGAAGACTTCTTATTGGGATTATCCCTGGCTAAACAAGCCGGAGCAACACATCTCGAGATAAGGGGAGATTCAAAACTGTTGGTCAACCAAATGAATGGAACGTACTCCCTTAAAGAAATCACACTGGATCCCTTCAGAACTGAGGCTCAGCATCTGTTAAATTACTTCGCCAACGCAACGATCATCCATACTGGACGAACCAACAATAGGAACGCCGACTGCCTAGCAACTCTCGCCTCTAAATTGCAATTCGAAGGAGCAGAGAATACGATCGATGTACAAAGACGTGCTGTTTCATCTACATGGTTAGATCAAGTTGAAAATATTCAAGCAGATGATTGGCGAGCACCTATAGTTCATGAACTGAATAGTTCTCTTTCAGAAGGGAAAATCAGTCTCAAAGAGTTAAAGAATTATTTCTTACTTCATGGAGCATTATATTATCAAAACCCTGATGGGTCTTTGTCACGATGTCTTGGACCTGACGAGGCGGACGAGCATCTCAAGCGCATACATGAAGAAACATGTGGACAGACGCAGTTGGTAACACTTTACCGAAAGCTTCAAAGAATGGGATACTATTGGCCTTCCATGGAGGTTCAATCAAGAGCTCTGTAAAATTCATGTCCTAACTTCCAGACGCCTCCCCATCACTTGGAGGTTCTAACATCCCATCACACCGGGGACTGGAGGGAACCGTACATCAAATATCTTCGGGACAATGAATTTCCGCTGGAAAAGAAGGAAACAATCAAGCTCATTCAGAGGGCTAAGAGATTTGTCTTCATTGACGGGATCTTATATCGCAAAAGTTTTGGGGGAAACCTACTGAGATGCTTAGCCGAACATGAAATCCCAACAATTCTGAAAGAAGTACATGATACAGAACATCAAGGGAAGAAGAAATTATTTCTCCAGATTCATGAGAAATATTACTGGCCGACCATGGAAGATGATGCAGCTGTGCACGTGCAGAGATGTCACCAATGTCAAGTCCATGGTAACCTCATTCACACTCCTTGTCTCCCATTGAACTCTGTGAATAGTCCATGGCCCTTTTATAGCTGGGGACTGGACATCATTGGGAAAATTAATCCAGCATCTTCAAAGCAGCATGAATACATCATCACTGCAACCGAATATTTCACCAAATGGGTTGAAGCTGTTCCTCTTCGAAGTACCACAGGATCCACGATTGCAGCCTTTATCAAGGAGTACATAATATGCAGATTTGGTGTTCCCAAGCACATCATCACTGATAATGGAACTCCTTTCGCCAATAAGCATGTTGCAGAATTGCTCGAAGAATATGGAATCAAACAAGTTTTCTCTACGCCGTATTATCCCCAAGGAAACGGGCAAGCAGAGAGCACCAACAAAAGTTTGATCCAGATTCTCAGTCGAACAGTTCATGATAATCCCCGATCATGGCATGAACAGTTGCCTATGGATTTATGGGCTTATCTAACTGCACCAAGAAGCTCCATCAGAACTTCACCATATTCTCTCGTCTACGGAGCTGACGCAATATTACCGGAAGAAATCAAAATTCCCTCAGCAAGGATTGCATCATCCAGTGGAATACGATGGGACGAAGCTGAAGTATCCAACTCAAGAGTTGCTGAGTTGGACATGCTCGAATCAAAAAGGGCTAAAGTGGAAAAACACGTAGAAACCTATAAACAAAGGATCTCCAGAGCCTACAACAAAATGGTAAGACCTCGAACATTTCAAGTAGGAGATCTGGTATTAAAGACAGCAAAACACATTCAGCAAGACATGTCCGCTCCCAAGTTCTCTCCGAAATGGGAAGGACCATATGTGGTTATCAAGGCGGTGTCTAGTGGATACTACAAAATCTTAAAAATTGATGGAGGTATAGAAGGAAATATAATCAACGGCAAGTGGCTCAAATCATATTACGCCTGATCCTTAGAAAACAAATACCTTTCATCATTCCATCATTGCAAACATTTTCAAAAATGTAATTTTCATTCCTTGAAAGAGAATTCAAATTCTCCTTTGTTCATTAAATGTTCCATGAATGAGCAAAATTCATACCATGATCAATTATTTCACCTAGCCAGAAATTAATTCAAAACAATAATCATGAATGCTCACTCAGAGCAAACCGTCCAGCAACGGATGATCCCTATAGGAAACTTCATCAAGTTTCTTCTGAAAGGTCCTGGTCTTTACCTTCAAATCCTCAACTGCTTTCTCAACCCTAGAAGATTCCAGAGCCAATGTCCTCTCCTCCTCCAATAAAGCAGTAGTCATGGAAATTGCATCAGCGGCCTCTGCTGCCTTATGAACCTTGATTATCTCAAGCCGACGACGGAGCCAGCTCACATTGAACCGTAATGCTTCACAATTCGAGATCATCTCATACCATTCATGCATCTCATGATTTTTGATATCTCTCAAACGCCTCCGGTTCATCTCCTCAATGATCGGCAACAGCCCAGCTACTGTAGTCAAGAGAGTTGGAGGAAATCCTTTCCATACCTCTGTAGTAGCAATGTGGCCATACTTCTTCCAGATCTTGGTGTACAAGGATGCGTGACATTTAGGGACGACAAACCCGCCAACCACTTCATTGCCCGCAAAAATGTTGATCAAAGGATCTTCGAAGGGGAGTCCAGCTGCAGGATATTCATGGGCGTGAGCACTATCTCCTGTTTCCACATAATCAACGGGATCTTCACCAGATCGGTCGCCGCTGTCCTCAACCTCGACTATGGTTACAGATTTCCCGCTCCTTCTTATAGCATCAACAACGACGTGAAAGTCCGCCTGCAATAAAATGAATAAGTATTTAATTCGAGTAGAGCACAGTATAATCTCAATAATTATAAGATTAATTACAGACGAGCCAGATTCATCACGAGATGACCTGTACCGGATAGGAGCTCTAACAGTCCGCTTGGGACGAGAAGAGGCATTCTTCTGATTACCCTGAAATAAGCTGTTTTGTTAATGGTCAAACCATCGTCTTGATCATGCAAAGATAAAAGGCTGAAACTTACTGAGATGGACACTACTATTTCACGCTTCGACTGAGCATTATCTTGAGAAGATACACCATTGCCCGACATGGCAGCAACAAGGTATGATCAAAAAACTTTCCGCACGATGAAGCTAACTCAGGATCAGAAGAAAGATTTGCGCAGACGGTAAAGCTTGAAGTCCTGAAGATATATATTAGACGCGGTAGAGGCTTATATTCTGTGATGGTCAATTCAGTTACGGGTTTTACTGAAACCCTAAGATTTCAACGAGAGCAACGCTAAAGATACGGAAGAAAGATAGATGGGGACTGGCACACACGGTCAAAATTCATGTGCAACTTGTAATCTCCCAGCCTATGCAACACGTATCTTTTAGTTCCTTCTACAAATGGAAATCACTAAAGCAAATTGGAATCCATGATGAATTCGAGGCGTGAACGTTAGTTTATTTATTCAGAAGAATCAACATGGAAAAGTTTTCTCATTCAAAGGAAATCTCTAAGACGGAAGGAAATTCGTTCAGATCATCGAGGAAATTCCTACTACGAAGCCTATGAAACACTCACATGTTCAGAAAAAAAAACACTACTCGTCAGACTCATTATCAGAACTGTCATCGCTATCCTCTTTGTTGTCCTAACCGTCATCAATATCTTCTTCATTGTCAGAATCAGTGTTGACGAATCTCGGATAAGCTTCTGGATCATCATCTGAATCTGAATCTTCCTTCAATTCAGCTCCAAATCGCTTCATGGACCTCTGGTACTCTCTTTCATCTTGAACAGTCCAGGTCCCGGGTACCTCCCATATGTCTTCTTCAGAATCATCAGCATCGGAGTTAGGAAGCAGCCCATCCAAGAATTGACGCTTCTCCTCAGCCCTTTGCACTCTGCGCCGGATTCGAGCCTTCTCACGCTGACGAGCATCTTTTACGTCATCCTAGGCTTTCCTTTTCCTGATTTCAGCGAAAGAGATCCTCCGTTCATTCAAGGGTACGCTGGAACTCGGCCCATCACCCTGAGAGGGTTTCGTTTTCAATATGGGAACTTTAGAATCTTCATCAGAAGAGCTAGAGGAAGAATGATTGATGTTGTTGGACATTTTCTGAAATCAGAAGCACAAAAGATTACCAACCTGCAAACAAATCCATCGGCAAAAATGGTAACTCTTAACTCTTACCTTTTTACGCTTCCACTAACGGTAGTGATAGTAATGCAAGGGCTAATACTTCAAAACTGTTCGTTTCCTCAAAACCTACAAAAGACGTTCAAAACTCAGATTTTTCATAAAATCATCAATTTTCTACCGAGCGAGCATTCACCATAGAATTATGGAAACTGAAACATTATAATTGATTTTATCTCTAAGCAACATCGCACAAAATTCAAGTTTTGATTTTAGAGAAACAATATATATCCGCACATATATATATATATATATATATATATATATATATATATATATATACATAATGTTTATTTACTCATGTAAATAAATAAATATTTTTCAACGAGAGCCAAGCTCACGAAAATAAGCCGTGGATACTCCACGGTTTCAAAAAAAAAAAACTTTTCATGAACCGATCATGTTTTACAAGAAAACTCTTTTCCTTCATGTCGTCATATGTATTTGAAACGAAGGTTTATTTCAATTTTGTGAAAACTCACGCATTACATGATAATTTTTTACATGAAAGCTCATACATAAAATTTTATCACTGTACATAAGCTTACATATACATAAAGAGGAGAACCCGCTTCTCCGCACCATCGTTATTCTTTAAAACGAAGATTTTACTACGGTTTTTGTGAAAAATTCACTTTTTGTGATAAAACTTTGGCTCACGTGAAATCTCATCAACATAGTTTCATTACTAGAACTACATATTCATATATGAAGGAAAACTTCTCCTAAATCAGGAATTACTACTAGTTTTCAAAAACTAACGATCAAACGAACATACGTTTTCAGAACGAAGGTTTTCAATGAAACTCACAATCATATATACACGGGTATATAATTTCATCATGATCAATGTGTGAAAAACTCATAAAACTCATGAGCATCAGAAAAAAAAAAAAAAAAAAATGGACGCATACCTGTCGGTGCCGGCGCAAAACTGCCGGACGGTGGCGGCAACGGCGCTGGAGCTCCGGCGAATTTTTCCTCCTCTCCTAGTACTGACGTGAAGGTGGTGAATTTATGGAGGATGCTGGTCGTGGGAAAATAAAATAAAATAAAAGTAATTACTTTTATATCAAACTTTGTTTCCAAAACCTAATTTTCCAAGGATTTCCTTATTGGGCCCGGCCCGCGAATCCCGAACGACCAAGGTCCCGTCACCCAAATCAGCGGTTCAACACCAACTCATGCTCACCAAACGAAATTCTATCATGCCACTAGAGCCTGCTTTCAAGTCATTATATGCTCGTACGATCGAAATCCGGTAATATCTTAACTTACGACTAAGTTCAATTACTTGCACTGTTATGACCGGAAAATCACCATTCAATGCTGACTAAGGAACATGGATTTCCTCACTAAGCAGGGGACTTAATGTAGATGGTGGATTTTCGACAAAGGCTAAAATCGTAAACCCGTAATTACATGAACCTCTGACTCAGCAATCAGGCGTAAATATGGAGACACGGGTCTCTCATCGAATCCTCTGACGGAGAATACTTTCTCTCAGAGTGCATATAAATATGTAGTCTCACAGCTGGACAACAACATATCTCATGAGTACTGAATACTTCAGTCATAATTTCTATCACGGGATGAACAACTCCCGAACGACTTGCTCTGCTAGTATAAAGTCATAAATTAATCATTCCTAAATTCTTGGATTCATCCGCAGAATTCCTGAAAATATTCAAATATTTTCGCAGATATCTCATTACACAAACCATGGTTCTTCACAGCAGAAGTACATGGATTAGTAATATTGGACGCACGGGCATCAGTGCTACCGCCTGAGCGAGCCCTGTCTCAAACCTAAATTCTTGGATTCATCCGCAGAATTCTTGAAAATATTCAAATATTTTCGCACATATTTCATTACGCAAACCATGGTTCTTCCCAGTGAGAAGTCCATGGATTAGTAATAAATATTGGACGACGAGCATCGTGGCTACCGCTTTGAGCAAGCCCCTGTCTTAAACTTAAATTTTTGATTCATCCGCAGAATTGCTGAAAATATTCAAATATTTTCGCACATATTTCATTATGCAAACCATGGTTCTTCCCAGCAGAAGTCCATGGATTAGTAATAAATATTGGACGCACGGGCATTAGGGATACCACCTGAGCAAGCTCTGTCTCAGATGGTGCAATTGTATTCAATAATGATACATTAATAACCACCGCACGATCAAGTATTTCAAAATATGACGAAACGATGAACCTATGCAAAATAGGACGAAGAATAACAAATAAATAAAAATTGACCAAGGCGCTGGGAGCATGGACCCACTGACCGACCGACCGTGCCGTGGTCAATCCCACACCAGTCTCATATTTTTATCATATTTTGTTGTTTTTTCTGAGTTCATGAAAAATCTTTCGCTTGAACAAATATCCTTTTGTTTTGAGGAAACTCCTCAACTTCATGGTGCTTCCTCCGCGCGGAGGAAATAATATAAAATCAAGGAGAACATGAGGGGGCATGACCATTGGCCAACCGGCCCCACACCTCATATTTCCTCATTATTTTATTAATTGCCCTAATTTCATGAAAACTCCTTAATCTCATGATTTTTCCTTCGTCCCATGAAAAATAATAAAACTTAGGAAACCCGTGTGCACGAGTCATGGTCGGTCAGCCAAACCCTAGATGGCTCACACGTCCCACTCTTTTATTAGCATATTTTTCATGTTTTCATAATCCCATGAAAATTCCCCGATTTCTTGATATTTCCTTCAAATTATGAAAATTCCTTCAAATCATGAAATAATGCATAAAATAGGGAAAACGCATGGGACCGAGCCTTGGTCGGCCAGTCATGCTCTAAGACGGTCCCACACGCTCACACGTCCCTTATTTTATTATTTATGATTTTTGATGTTTCCTTCGTCTCATGGAAACTCATTTATTTCAACAAAACTCCTTCGTTTCATCATATTAGGAAAAATGTTATGGGACCGTCCCCTTTGATTTTTCCTGAGTTTTACTCTCTGGCTGTTTTCACCACCCGAAAGAGCTTAAAACCTAAATACTCTCTCGTTCGGAGATAGGAAATTCTTTTCCGTACGTAATGGAGGGGCGGACCAGCAAAATCCGAGTTCTTATGAGAAATCTATGCTGATTCTACCAAAGGACGCTAATTAGGGTTTCAACCAATCTGGGAGTGCTCGAACGATCAACATTTGATCCCGTGACCACCCCGGGCCGGTTCCATGACCCCTTGGTCGGTCCCTAACCTCTTCATAATTCCTTCACTTTTCATTATTTTCCTTCATCCGATGAAGTTTTGACGGTTTTATCAGAAAACCTTAATTTTGTCATATTTTCTCAAATGGTCGCTCAAACGAGCACCAGAAAATATCAAAATTCTCAGAACTGAGACACGGACGTCTCAACGACGAAAGCATGTTACCTTAACCGAACAAGGTTGGCTTTGTGGCTCACAATGATCCAATCCCACGTGTTTCTCACAATCTGACCTAATTTGCACAATTGCACGTATTAGGTCCAAAAACTCTCCAAACAATTTCGGAATTCGACGGAGCGATCGTCATTTGATTCCGTGACCACCCAGGGCTGGTCTCACAACTCCTTGGTCGGTCCCTCATGTTTTAATAATAATTAATTAGGTTTTATCACCTAATGCTGAACCCAGCAGTAATTCAGTAATTGATTAAACCAGCATTTAATCATTCTTTCAACAACTCACCAACTCTTCAAAGAGGTCTTGGATTTCGCTCACGTGAGCAAATGAGAATTTCATGGTTGATCCACGGTCCCATGAAGCCGGTTCTCCTTCATTCTGTGGTTAATTTCAAATAAATCATCAATTGGTCATCAATTGATCAAATTAGGGTTTCTGAATCCAAGGATCATGATTCCAGATTCAAACACTAATAATTTCACACTGATCTCATGATCAATATTCTTATTAATTATGCTCGGTTAAATTACCAGCACTTTAATTAATATTTTGGTCACGCTACAAATATTTCATCAGACGAGCAACACTTGCTCAGATGAGCAATATTTACTCAAATATTTCATCAGACGAGCAACACTTGCTCAGGTGAGCAATATTTACTCAAATTAACGGAACTATCAATATTAAATAAATTAGCGAGCAACACTTGCTCTCATCAACGTGAGGATCCTATCACTGTCTCAGCAGACACGTTCGATTCATGAGTTGCAGAACATTTTACAAAATCATGTTTAACTCAGCAAATACGTGGACTCATTGTCCCACGAAGTCATGAAATCGGCAACTGACTTAATTAACCATGAGACCTCAATCGTGTCACTTGGGGGGATATCAACTATGGTTTTGGTTTGGCGGTCTACGGCACGTGTGTTCAAACACACGATGAAATGTGAGCAAGTCGTGCAATCAGTTGAGGAAGTTAGAAAAGTAGTGGGTGGAAAATCAACCAAGTCTCCGCACGATGAGCGCAACTGGTTTTGAGCATTATTTCCATCTCTCCACTCCTTCACTCCATCAACTGTCACACTTCATGGGATAATGGTGTTTTCAACTCCGGTATTATATAATGTTTCTGAATCCCGATTGAAGGACAAGATTCGAAGAGTTCTCAAACATTCGAACAACAATCGTCTGAACGAGCAATTTCTCAACAAAAGTTCATACAGACGCTCATTCGTCTACACGAACTCACAGCAATCACTCTCAATCATGAAACATTCAATCATTCAGAGCATTACACGGAAACCATAACACACCTACAATCTCAGATCACCATTGATCTCACACATTTCTCAGCTTCCCTCCTACAGAT
Source organism: Papaver bracteatum (assembly GCA_023529315.1). Lineage (NCBI taxonomy): Eukaryota > Viridiplantae > Streptophyta > Magnoliopsida > Ranunculales > Papaveraceae > Papaver > Papaver bracteatum. Next base: position 4,961,009 of record JAJJWX010000603.1, read on the forward strand.
CAACCCATCCTCTCTTGTGGCCGAATTTACTCTGGAACGGCCATTGTCTTGGTTTAGGCCGAAGTACTACAGATTGGTCTCTCGAACTAAAAAGCACCCCCTTCATAGCAGTGCATCTGTGTGAGGTTGAACATTTCGCTCGGTTCAAGGAATCTCCTCCGCACGGTCGTACTCAATTCCGCAAAAACCAGCAGATCGTTTTTCCCCATCTACAGATTGGCGACCACAGTGGGAGATCATTCTCTCGGTTGTAATTTCAATTCACACAAAATGGTTGGTCTTAAGATTAACTCAACTACTTCAAACTCGATCCAGGATCCTTCAAATGGGAACGCACCTCCTCCTAACGCTATGTCTGGCAGCACGGAAGATGGAAGAGTCCCAACTCTAATCGAATTAGCTCGCACCTTGGAGATCCACACTAGGAACATGGATTTGATGAAGGATACGATGAATCATATACTTGATTTCCTCATCAAACTAACAGCCGAGTTAGGCAGGATCTCCGCTCCGAAAGTCCCAACACAGGGGACTGATTCATCACACGACCACCGTCAAATCAACAGTTTCACTACTTATGAAAAGTCGGTGGACCAGGAAGTGACACAGTTGGTCAAAGGCTTATGTGAACTCTTACATTTTTCCAGAAAGCAACGAACATACACGTTTTCTGCGCTCAACCAGATATCATCTGAAGTTCCCTTAATCTCCTCACCTTCAGCAGTTGAAAAAACATTCGTGATGTCTGAGCATTCAGTTAACAACATCACTTTTGGAGAAGAAGACTGCATGGCAGACGAGGGACATAACCGAGCCTTGTATGTAACCGGTTTTATCAAAGACTCTTAATTTAAAAGAGCTCTCGTTGATACAGGCGCCTCTACAAATATTGTCACCATGAAGACTCTCAAAGCAGCCAAGTTTCCACGGAACAAAATCGTTCGTCATCCCATCTTGATGACATGTTTTGAAGGAAGCCAGATCCATACATATGGATACGCGTACATAGACCTGAAGGTGGGGCCTATCCAATCGAAAGCCAAATTCCACATGATCGAGCAAGAGCCCGACTATCACATGATACTCGGACGACCGTGGATTCATGACAATAAGGTGGTCCCTTCAACATATTATCAATGCATGAAAGCTCCAATCAACAACAAGATTGTTCGTATTGCGGATTCATCATATCCATATGCCCCAGTCTATGACGCTGAGTTCCTTGAGTCTCATAAGAACATCCCCGAACCTCCAAACAAGGTTTACAGTTCTCCACTCCCAAAGTGGGGGTCTATCGAAAAGTTTGCATACAAGCCATCATCCTCAGATGTCACGACGGCCAAGCCATCTACTACACCGATTAAGCGCCGCAAGGATCAGATGTCGACTCATGGATCCAAGTTCATCACCAGTCATGATGCAGACGGGAGGATTATTTACCGGCGCAAGGATTAGCAATTAACAGGGGAGAATGATGAAGAATCTCCCCGCACCGAAGAATCATACCAGAGTGAGCCATCACTCGAAGAAGAGATCCAAGATGCTCATCGACAATTACAGGACGGGACTGACTCCACCACTGATGATATTGAAACGATTAATGTCGGAACGGAGGACAATCCAAGGCCTATTCTAATCAGCTCAACACTGTCATCAGAGGAACGGACAGAGTTAATAGCGCTGCTGAAGGAGTATCAAGATATCTTCGCGTGGACATATGAGGAAATGCCTGGTCTGGACGGTAAATTAGTTACCCATCATCTGCACATAACACTTGGTTCCAAATCCGTCAAACAACCGCTTAGACAGTTCATACACGAAGTCGAAGAACAAATCAAGGTGGAGATTCAGAAATTACTGGCAGCAGGGTTTATCAAACCAATTCAACATCCGACATGGTTGGCAAATTTTGTTCCCGTCAAGAAGAAAAACGGTCAGATCATATGCTGTGTCGATTTCAGTATGGTTCAAACAGTAAATATAATTTCAGGTGTCAGAAATAAAACGGTCACATCAAACTGATCCGATGGTTGGATGTTATTTAATGGTTCAAACAGTAACTATAATTTCAGGTGTCAGAAATAAAAACCTAGAAATTCTGATTCTTAACCTAGAACTTTAAGAGTATCAACGATTGTAGCTTACATACAACTGATAGTACATGATTGAGCAAGAACAAACTTGCCTTTAACTTGAGCAAACCTAGAAAATTACTAGTTTCTGCTGAAACTTCCTTCTACCAATTATAAGAAACAACCATAAAGAGCTACGAAATTCGATCATACAAATCATCATAAAAATGGAAGTGGTCAAGAGAGGAGTTCAATGACATGACTTCACTAAAAAAAACCTAAGTTTACAGAAAAGTGAATACCGAAAGTTACAGATTCAAAATTAGTTGTTGAATACCTAAAACACAAAATCCATTATGAAGAAACCCCAGAAAAAAACCCAAATACAGAAATCGAACAAAAATAATTTTAAACCCTAAATCAAAAACATTAAACCCAAATCATAAAACTAGAACAAAAAGATGACCTTATTACCTGATTATCATATCGATGCCTCCAAATCTCACAGATGACCTAAAAACCAAAATCGATGCTTTCAGCTGCAATATAAATTCAAAATGAAATCCATTAGCAAACATATTCTAAAACAAAGATATACACAAAACAAAGAACTAAAAACAATCGATTATAATCTAAACCTATTACTTGGTTGGATTTCTTCAGAACAGAAACACTTCTTCAGAGCAGATCGAGAAGACATGAAAGAGAGAGAGTAAAAAAACCTTCTGAGGCTGAGAAATGAAAATCAAAAAATGGAGAAGGAAAGATAAAGATAAAACCCGACTACTCTTTCAAGGGTGGAAAAAACATATAGAACACTTGACCAAACTTTGACTTGGGCGTAAAACCAAGTCATAGTGTTCTCGCCCACACGCACACTTCGCATGCGTGAACACCTAGTGTTTGCTATTCGAAACAGAAGCTCAGAGGTTGCGAAATTAGCAACAGATTCTTGCGGTTGCGAAAAATTAGCAACGTAGATTCGCAACGGAAATTTAGCAATGGCCCTTATTTTGTTGCTACTCTAGGTTGCTAAACCTAAAAATGGTGTAGTGACGTGTTTGCCTTCTCTGATACCAATTGAAAATGCGGAGGTCTAACAACCTCACCCAATATTTCGATTAGAAATCTGTATGGACAACTCCGAGTTGTTTTCTAGAGAATCAACAAGACTCAATCAATAGAAAATATCTCAAGGAGTTATTATCTCAATTTGATTTACTCAAGCAAATAAGATTCATAAGTCTAATCAAAGAGAGATAACTTGGATGGTACCAAAGACCAATATCCAAGTGTCAATTGATTTAAATCAACAACCAATAAGGTTGGATATTCTAATCGATTGAACAACTCACAACCTGTATTATTTCAATTATATAAAAATATAATGCGGAAATAAAATAACACAGACACCATAATTTTGTTAATGAGGAAACCGCAAATGCAGAAAAACCCCAGGACCTAGTCCAGATTAAACATACACTGTATTAAGCTGCTACAGACACTAGCCTACTCCAAATTAACTTCGGTCTGGACTGTAGTTGAACCCCAACCAATCTCACACTGATCCAAGGTACAGTTATGCTCCTACGCCTATGATCCTAGCAGGATACTGCGCACTTGATTCCCTTAGCTGATCTCACCCACAACCAAGAGTTGCTACGACCCAAAGTCAAATACTTTAGCAAACAAATCTGTCTCACACAGAAAAGTCTACAGGTAATAGATTAATTCGTCTCCCACGAATAAACCTATGAGTTTTGTTCCGTCTTTTGATGAATCAAGGTGAACAGGAACCAATCGATAAAACCAGACTTATATTCCCGAAGAATAGCTCAGTTTCATCAATCACCTCACAATAAACTTAATCGATGCAACGAAAAAGATTATTGAGGAATCACAAACAATGAGACGAAGATGTTTGTGACTACTTTTATCTTGCCTATCGGATATAGAAATCTCAAGCCAATTATTACAATTGTACTTGTACGATAGAAATAGCAAGATCAGATCACACAACTATAAGAAAAGTAGTATCGGTCTGGCTTCACAATCCCAATGAAGTCTTTAAGTCGTTAACCCGAATTTAGAGAGAAAACTCAAGGGTTATTGGAGATCAACTCTATCTTAGAGAAAAATAGTATCACATAAGAAAAGTGTGTGGGGATTAGTTTTTCCAATGGCTAGAGTTCTTCCTTATATAGTCTTTCAAATAGGGTTTGCAATCAATATTAGCTTGCTAACAAAGCATTCAATATTCACCGTTAGATGAAAACCTGATTAGATAAAAGCTAATATCTCTCAACCGTTAGATCGAAAACTTTGCTTGTCATACAAACATATACTTGACGTTTTGGGTTTGTGTAACCGTACCCAAACGTGTACAATGGTTGGTTAAATATTAGTCAACCAAATGGTTAGCCAAATGATAACTTCCATATCAACCATATTCTTCTTCACCATAACTAGTCCAAATGACTCGAATGAACTAGTTAGAGAGTTGTTCAATTGCTATGAGATCTCAAGTACTACAAGAGACACAATTGAATCAAAAACGATGTGATTCACTCGAATCATTAATCATGAACTATAAATCCATGGTTTGCAAAAGCATTCCTTAGTAATTTAGAATAAGTTCACGAACAATGTTTTCAGACATAACCTCTTGAGTTCGCGGACTCAAACTAACCGATTGAAGTTAATAAACTCCACCAAAATTTCTCCGGATGAGAACTTCCTTCAGTTCGCGGACTGGGTTCATGGACTGCTCTTGAGCTTCAACTTCAGCAGATATTCCCGGGTTCGAGAACTTACGCCGGTTCGTGGACTGGGTTCGCGGACTGAGTTGTTGCTCACGTTCCGGTTTCACTTGATCAACAAAGTTCGCAAACTTCGGTTCAAGTGTTAAGGACTTATACATATATGTGTTGCCTCAACAATGTTTATATCCCACAATGGTTATATAATCTAAACTCTCATTTCAATCATTGAAACATTCTCAGAGGACGTCATATAGTTGTTATTCACGAACTAGTTTTTGTCAGAGAAATTTCCAAAGTGATTGAAACATAACATGACTTTCGTCACTAGGCAAAGATGAACTTGGCTAAAGCGAAAGCTTTACCAACACCCATTTCGAGAAATAAATAAGCGAGATATACTCAGCTAATGTCACATGTGCATATTCTTAATCTATATAGTAAACCGACTTTTGTATCAAGATAGGAGATAGAGTAGATAGACTTTTGAGTAATAGATAAGTTCAAGTCTCCACATACCTTTTAGTCGATGAAGATCCACTGGTTCCTTGAGTAGTCATTCGTCTTGTATGATGATCGCCATAGAGTTCTTGAGCTCGACTACACTTTCTATCATAGTCCGAGACCTTATCTATAATAGACTAGAAATCAAGACTATATAGTTTTGATCACTATGATTGACAAGCATGCTTGAGATAGCAATGCATGCGAGTTTGACCAGCTTGGGTACGCGTACGGGTATGCGTACCTTAGCTACCGGAATTGGGTTTGAAAACCCAGACGAAATTTTCGATAGGAAAACTTCTATGGGTACGCGTACCTAAGGTGACTGGTTTATAAGTTCATAAACTCCAACCTACAGCTGAAATTCTCGGTACAAAAACCTCCGCCAGTACGTGTACCCAACCTGTTTCCTTCACCAATACCGCATGCACACGTATGCACGCACTTGGTTTCTGGTACATGGATTTATACACTAATGTGCGAACACACTATATATGCTTATATCCATAGGTGGTTACGTAATCTCAACTCTACATTTCAATCATTGAAACATTCTTTTATAATGTTAATAGTCGTTAGACATAAAGAATTGACTACTTTCATCAAAGCCATTTTCAAAATTGAAACGTCGCCATGACTTTCGTTGCGGGTAAAGATGAAAGTGGTTAAAGAGAAATATTACCAACACGAGTAAACTCGGCTCGAAATATCAAATGTATATGTATGAAAACTATCATACTATACGACTGTGCCTCAAGATTAGGAGATAGAGTAGAATTTTGAGTGCTAGATGAGTTCAAGTCTCCACATACCTTTTTGGTCGGATGAAGTTCCACCGGTTCCTTGAGTAGTTCTTCGTCTTCGCAAGATAATCGCCATGGAATCTGGAGATTAACTATACTTACAATCCTAGACTAAGACTTAGTCATAAGTAAACTAGAAATCAAGACATATAGTTTTGATCACTAATATTGACAAATATGCTTGAGATAGCAACGCATGCGAGTTCGACCGAGCAATGCTCTAACATATTGTTTTGAAATAGATTTTTGAGTATCATACTAGATCTAACAACTTTATGTTTATCAAGTTATTATCATTACCCTGATTAGATGATCAGTGTTCAATTCTTTTTAAAACTTTTTTTTTTATCTTCTTTGCAGGTTTTCCAAAAACGTCTAAATTCTTTTTCTAAAATAGATAGATTTGTTATTACAATGGCTAATGGATTTCCATCATTCAGTTTCCACAACCCTTGATTACCTCAAGGAAATATGGATCAGCGAGTCATCCATGTATCATAGAATTTTAACATATGACATATGTGATTTTGCACAGTATTTAAAGAGAGACATAATGGTCAATGATTTGACCTTATTGCTACCATATTGTGCAAACTTTCTTGACTGAGATCTAAATTCTATTCAGCACCGGCCATAGCTCTATCAAGCATTTGCTTGATATTAGTTATTCTCTCTATTTTATTATTACTCAAAGTGAAGATATTTCCATTAATACCTAAGCCTTTAAAGCATGTTCTTTGAAACAACTTCAAAATTGGTTCAATTTCCTTTCTATTGAAGGGAATACCACCTTCCTTCACCTATGCTTTGAAAAATAGAAATCAAAATAAAAATGCCGCAAACAATGCAACATATAATGCTATCCAAAGTCCATGTTTCATGTATGTCATAATACCAAAACAACAACCGGACTAATAAAAATATTAAATCCACGCTGTTGGTCATAAATTTTGCGACCAAACACAATAGTCTATTAATATTCAAGATATGGGAACGCCTATGATTAAGAATCATGATGGTTTGGGAGATTTCAACTTTGAATTTGATATTTATGAGAAAATTGATGATGTCAAATGCTCGGTTCAGAATGAAAATGAGGATTTTTGAAGGGTGATACTTTTTGTTTCTTTTAATACCTTAGGGGTTTCTTGATTATATGGATTTTTGGTAGTTCTTGTTAGAACTAGTGTTTGGAGTTTTTTATTTGGAAGGTCCTGAGTTGCTCCTTCGTGAGCTTGTTTTGCTTTTTTTTTTATAACTTTGGTGTCACTCTTGGTGACATCTTTGTTTTCCTATTGAAATTTGTCCTTTTCGCGTCAAAAAAACAAAAACAAAAAAACATTTAAGCTAGGGAATGATTTTAATTTTATTTCTTTCTTGATAATCATTTTTGGTACAGTTATTGATATAAAAATAATTACAAACTTATCACAAACATGGCTGTGTGTAAACAACAAAAATAAGTAAAAAACTAAAGATATCGATACATGCTTCGATGCCAAGCACAATACACAAAATAATCCCAAAATCTCCCTCCCCATGTCAGAAATAAATAATTCCTTTTACAATGTTTTATTGCAATTTTAATGAACGGGAGGTGTACTTGGTTATCCCCTTCCACAAATATATTTGTGTCGTTCGTATAAATTACTCTAGGTTGCTAGTTATGAGACATCTGGATCGGATTAATGGGGATTATATTTCTCAAAATTTTGTCACTTATATATGGCACGTCCCCTAATTCACCTAGTGATACCAGGGTGAAAATGCGGGGGTAAAACAACCACACCCAATATTTTGTTTGGAAATCTGAATAGACAAACTCCAATATACTCTAAAGAGAATCAACTAAATAATTAGACTCATTCTTGAGAAAAGTATATCAAATAGTTTTATATCTCTATCTCTCAATTCAATCTGCAATCAGCAAATAGGAATTTGCGAGCCCGATTGAATATAAGAGAAATAACTTGAACGGTACCAAAGACCAATGTTCAAGGATCAATCAATTTCAATCAACAACCAAAGGTTGGATTTCCCAATTGATCGATTCAACGCATAACCTGTGATATTTCAATTATATAACAAAATATAATTCATAAAAGAAATACCACTGACACCAGAAGTTTTGTTAACGAGGAAACCCAAATGCTGAAAAACCTCGGGACCTAGTCCAGATTTAAACACCACACTGTATTAAGCCGCTACAGACACTAACCTACTACCAATGAACTTCGTACTGGACTGTAGTTGAACCCTAATCAATGTCACATCGATTCAAGGTACAATTGCGCTCCTTACGTCTCTGATCCCAGCAGGATACTATGCACTTGATTCCCTTAACTGATCTCACCCACAACCAAGAGTTGCTACGACCCAAAGTCGAATACTTGATAAACAAATTTGTCTCATACAGAAAAGTCTATTGGAATAGATAAATCTGTCTCCCACATAAATACTTACGAGTTTTGTCCGTCTTTGGATAAATCAAGGTGCTTAGGAACCAATTGATAAACCAGACTTATATTCTCGAAGAACAACCTAGTATTATCAATCACGTCACAATAATCTTAATCTTATGGTAGCGAAACAAGATATTGTGGAATCACAAAGGATGAGATGAAGATGTTTGTGACTACTTTTTAACTTTCCTATCGGAGAAATCTTGAGCCAATATTAAAGAAGTGTTGATGGTGGATTTTCAACAAGGGTCAAATTCGTAAAATCATGATACTGCATGTTTCTGATACGGCTTCAGGCATGTGATGATTCATATTTTACGAATCCATAATGAACATGTCTTTCGAAAAGCCTCCACTAGATAAGTGTTCGATCCCTGGCATTTCATTGTGCACTCTATGTAGAATAATAGAATTGGGCGGTCCTCCTACATAATTGTTTGTTGAGAGTGCTAACGCCTTCAGGACGTCGATGATACTCACTGTTCCCTGACTACATGATAAAAACTACCCTCTACATAGAAGAACGATTAGGCGATTCTCCGTAAGATTTGGAAAAACAGCGCCTTCAGGACAGTGACACTCACTGATCCTGACTATGTAGAGCTACCGTGTATAGACTCAGTGTTCTACATAGTGTCTGAGAGCACCCACAGGATTAGCCGTCTCCTGACTATGCACATAGATTAATTCTGCCGTGACATTCACCACTGAATTCTCAGAATGATCTATTATTGCTCCTATTCCATGGTCGAATCCACGGCCTGATCCCATGGAATGGCAATAACAATTGCTCCTATTCCATAGTTGAATCCACGTCCTAATCACATGGAATGGCAATAACAATTTCTCATATTCCATGGTCGAATCCACGGCCTGATCCCATGGAATGGCAACAACAATTTCTTCGATTCCATGATCAAATATACAATTTGATCTCATGGAATGGCAATAACAATTTATATTATCTCATTACTCCGATTTCATGATCGAATTCACTGCTAATCTCATGGAATGGTAAAAGATAATTTTAGATAATTTTATTACTCCGATTCTATGGTCGAATCCACGATCCCATGGAATGGTAATGCCTGTTTTATTATTCTGAATTCATGGTCGAATCCACAGCTTATGATCCTATGAATTGATAATAAATAACTACCCAATTTTATTGTTCAAATTCATGAATTATTCTACACTGAATTTCACGGATTAGCAATAAATACTCAACAACCGGGCATCTGAATTATCATTGAGTAAGCCCCACAAAAATGGTGTAAGTGTACTCGACAATGATGCACGACTGAACACCCAAATGCACGAACGAGCATCCAAAAACATGAATAGATGAGGAATCCTACGCAAAATAGGAGAAAAATAACAAATATTAATAAAATAATAAGGAACGCCTAGGGCCAGGCCCACCGGCCGGCCGGCCATGCCCTAGCCGTGGCCGGTTCCCACGCTCCTTCCATTATTTTGCCCTATTTTGTTACTTTTGCGAACTCATGAAAAACTCCTTCGATTTAGCAACTTTCCTTGTTTGCGCAAAACTCATGAATTCTCCATAACTTCATGGATTCATGAAATAATACTATAAAATAAGAAAAGGTGTGCGGGACCGGGTAACATGGCCGGCCGGCCATGTCCTATCCATGGTCGGTCCCATACCTTACAATCCTTAGCCTATTATAATAATCGTTCCCCAATTTCATGAAACTCCTCGGTTTCAACAAAATTCATGGATTCTCCATAACTTCACGAATTCATTAAATAATAATAATATAAAATAGGGAAAGGTGTACGGGATCGAGAAACATGGCTGGCCGGCCATGCCCTAGTCGTGGCCGGTCCCACACCTTGTAATCCCTAGCTTTTTATAATTATTATTATTCCCTAAACTCATGAAACTCCTCTGTTTCAACAAAAACTCATGGATTCTTCATAACATCACGTATTCATGAAAATAATATTATAAAATAGGGAAAGGAGTGCGGGACCGGAAAACATGTCCGGAAGGCCATGCTCTATCCGTGGCTGATCCCACAACCTGCAATCCCTAGTATTTTATAATTATTAATTTCCTCGAATTCATGAAACTTCTTGGTTTGAGCGAAAACCATGATTTCTTCATAATTTCTCAAATTTTGCTCAAATCATGAAAATTCAAGAGCCAACATGGTCACGTGACCGGCTAGCCTCTCACGGCCATTTTAGATGTTAGAGCATACATGCTCATTCCACCAAAATCAAGAATTTCAGTCAAGATAAAACTCTTTTAAAAATTCACAATGTTGCTCGAACGCATATCAGAAAATATTGAAACTCTCAGTACGGAGACACAGACACCATGGAAACACGTACATGCCTTAATGACCGACCAGGGTTATTCCTAGGGATTTCACAAAGCCGGTCCCACATGTTTTCATAATTCTGACCTAATTTGTTGAATTGCTCGTATAGGGCCCAAACTCTCTCCAACCAACCTGAGGATTGCTCAAACGGACAAAAGTTGGTCCCGTGACCACCTAGAGCCGGTCCCATGCTCTCTTGGTCGGTTCCATCTTTCATACCTAAGTTTCATCACCTGATGTTGAACCCTACAGTAATTCAATAAATGATGAAACCAACACTTAATCATCATTCCTTCACCGACTCTCCAACTGAGAGCCCCGGTGCACGCTCACTCGAGCAATTGGGAATCACATGATCGTCCATGGTCCCATGGGGTCGGTCCCTCTTTTGCACATGACCTATTTTCAGTAATTCGTTAACTAATGGGCAATTCGTCAAAAATTAGGGTTTTGGAACAAACACTCAACAAATCATTATTCTGAGCAAGTTCAAACACCAAATAAATTTATGTTGATCCACGGGGATTAACTTTATAATATCTGGTAATCTATCAATATTTTTATATTTTATTGGATCACGTCACCATTAAATATTTCGTCAAATTGAGCAACTTTGCTCAGTCGCTCAAATATTAATCCAGCTATCAATATTTAATAAATTATTAGTAATTTGTAGAATTAAGCAACACTTGCTCAATTGCATGTCAAATTATCAACATTTGTTAATTTGACGAATTAAGCAATACTTGCTCAGTTGCTCGAATATTGACCCAACTATCAATATTCAGTAATTTATCAGTATTTCGCCGAATCGAGCAATACTTGCTCAGTTGCTCGAATAATCCACATATATTCAGTAACTCATCAATATTCAACAACTTTTTGAATTTATAACATTTGCTCAGACGAGCAACATTAACATTCATGAATCGCTGAGCATTTGTCAAACATGCTCGATTCAAAAAAACCTAGGCTCATTGCCTAATACACGTCTGCCATGCAGGCTCCACGATTCGTGAGACATCAATCACGTCAAATTGGGGGATAACAACTAGGGTTTTGGTATGGAGGCCTACAACACGTGGATTCATCCACGGCGAGAAATGTGCATAAGTTGTGTAAATAGTTGAGGGAGTTAGAAAAGTAGTGGGTGCACGATCCATCAAGTCTCCACACGACATGGAACTGACTTTACCATGATCTTCCACTTGCCCACTCTTCCACTTATGAAATCGTCACACTTACAAGGATCAAGGTGTTCACAACTCTGACAATATAAATAAGTCTTTGAATCCATAATTGAAAACAACGAATGATCACTAGCTATCAGCAATCATCCAGAATTTCTCGAGTAACTATTCTCAAGAATTCATCAATCCATCAGAACTTATTCGAACTCAACAGTTCACCAATATTGTAGAAACCTTCAACACACCCACAATCCTTGATCATCACTGATCCCGCACAATTCTCAGCTTCCCTCCTACATATCAACCCATCTCTCTCTTTGTGACCAAATTGACTCTGGAACGGCCATTGACTTGGTTTAGGCCGGAGTCATACAGATTGATCTCTCGAATCTAAGCACTCCCTTTGCAGTGCATATGGGTGGGGTTAAGTAGTTTTCCCGGTTCGAGGAGTCCCGACGACACGCTCAACTCTTCACTTTTCTAAAAAACCAGCGAACTATTTTTTACCATCCATAGATTGGCGACCATAGTGGGAGATTAATCTCTCGTTTGCAATCTCAAACTTTCACAAAATGGTTGATCTTAGGTCAGGATCAGTTACAAATCTTAACACAAACAACGCTAGCACTAACAACAATGGTGGAGCTCCAGAAATTACTCCTGCTTCCAACACCCGTGCTGCTGATACCACTCCTCCGCAAAATAACATTGGAGACAATCCTCTCTTTAGCCGGTCTCCCGAAGAAATCATAGAAAACCCACCTACCATAGGTGATCTCATGAAGGTATAAGAAACTCTTGCTAAGAATCAGATTCACATGGTGAACACTCAGAAGGAGATGTGCAATTATCTCAAAACTCTCACTGACAAGATGTCATAGAAAGCTAAGAAGAAAGGAAAAGCCAAAGAAACATCTCCGACTGCTGATCCTGAAGTCACTCAAATCTATATAGCTGATGATGATGAGGTGCACAAAGCTGAAGATTACCCACCAACAAAGGAACCTGCAGGCTTCATCACTCGTGAAGACTTGGAAAGCTTCATGGAGGATCGAGGAAAAGATAATATATCATCTGTTCATCGTCATCAACCTCCATATCATGCTACTACACAACAAATTCCTCTCCCGAAGCTCTATACTTCCCAATGTTCACACTATACAATGGAATAGGGAACACTCGAGAATACGTCTCTCGATTCCTGGAGGCACTAGGAGAACACATACACAATCATGTCGTTCGTCTGAAGGATTCACAAAGTCTCTGACAGGCTGAGCATACACCTGGTATAACAACATTTCACCTGGGAGCATCACTAGTTGGGTACGAATGGTTAATGCCTTCTACATGAACTACTTCTTCGTCTCAGAGCATATTACTCTCTCCGACTTAGGAAGAATGTCTCAGAAGAGAAATGAACATCCGAATGACTTTGTGAAGAGGTTCAGAGTCTAAGCTTTGGATTGTCATGACTCGAATGTCACTGAACAACAACTGGTGGACTTGTGCATCAACAAAATGATCTCGGTCTACAGAGCCTTGCTGGAAAATCTCAGGTTCTAGACTTTCTCAAAGCTTCATGAAGCAGCCAAACGATCAGCAACTACTGCACCTGCTTTACTGGAAAGAGCAAAGTCTGCAAGGTCGAGGAACCTCGAAGCAGCCAATGCCTAGTCAATAATCAGTACAATCTCCAGCCTTTAACAAACGCTGTTACTGAAAGGAATGAGAGGAAAGCCGAAACACAGCATCAGAGCTTCTATAACATCCCAGGATCCTCTGAAGGCACAAAGAAAAGATAACCAATCCTGAAATGCACAAACCTCGACCCGACATCAACGAACGGGGAAATAATCAAACGAGGACTCAAACTTCCCTCTTCCCATTAAAGAAGTGATCGTGTTACTGGAAGTCTGGGCTCAAGATGATGCAATCAAATTATTGTTCATTAGGAGAGAGCTGAAGAAAAATGGAGAATCTCAGGTACTGTCACCTTCATAGATTCATCAATCATCCAACAAGTAACTGCAATATTTTGAAGCACATCTTCAAAGAGAAGGTTGATCCATAATAGCTTCAACTGGGTACTGAATGAGTACACAAGAATCCTCTCCTAGTCAGAACCTTTACATTCTCTGAACAACCAGTCAAAGAAGCAGTTCAATCGATTGATCGAGCATATTTGTGAAATTTCTCTATATGTCTAAGACACAAAGGCAGGACATGTTCATAACATCGAACTACACTGTGTCAAACGTCTGTCCATCCCAGAAATACTCCTTGAACCTTAATCCACAGACAAGAAGATGCACGACTGGGGACTGCTTACCACAGTCCATCTCAAAGAAAATGAATTCAGAGGATATTGATCGATGCTGACACCACCATCAACAACATGCCACTGAAAACCCTCAGATCCGCAAGAAAGAATCTACTTGTGATCCCATATCAATCAGAGATCATGAAGGAACCCTCAGAGATGCATACAGTTTCATCATTCTCAAAAGGAAAGTTGGCTCAACATGGATGGAAACCAAGTTTCACGTAATCAGGAAGATCCAAGATATTCCATGGTCTTCAGATGAGCATGGATCCACACTGAAAATATGGCTACTGACAAAGCGCCTTTGGTTGCACATCTCTCCAACGAAGAAAGTTCTGATCTAGAAGATTTGGTGGACATTCCATCATTAGAGCACTTGGAGGAATTTTGAACTTTGACGAGGTTGAAGCAAGAACCTGCAAAAGATGCATATACATTCATCAAGAGGTTCCGCACTCAGGCAAGTCTCATTCTTTCCATATCTATGTCATTTATTTCCTCACATGCTATCCTAGCATGGGGGCTCAATTTTTCTAGAAACTATGCTATTGCAAGATGTTATGAATGGTAGCCTCACCGTATTTACACTTCTACGAATCGAGCATCACACTATGACATTCATTATTGAGGTGATGTCCAAGCCTGGAAAAGAACAATTTGGGTGTTTCTCCATAGCCTTGCAGGAGTGTCCATGTTTTCCACCAAATCATAAAGATTTGATGTCTGCACAAGTGTTGAATACCACTACCGCAACGTAAAGGATACTGAATCAATAGAAGATACTCAGGGCCGAGACGATCAAACCTAAGACATTCGATTCTTAAGAGATATGACGCTTAAATGCTGAAGCATCTAAGAAGCCTTCGAATTGTACTCCTAATCAAAGAGTACACCTTCGATAATGGCATGGTGCATCTGGCTTCAACACAAATATCTCGACACACTGATTCAACATCGACATGATCAATGTGAAACTGAACTACAAAATCGCTGAGTCTTCACTATCTCCATGACAAGACTTCTGAAGAAGATGTAATAACATTCATCTATCGATGGCATGAATTCTTTCAACATGCACCAGGGACTTGATCTTATTGGACAAGATTCAAGGCATAGCAAGTTATTGCAACCTGATGTGATTCCTTGAAAACTTTATCAATGGAATCTCTCTACATCATGAACCTTGCATGACTAAAGAAATTTTCTCTTCACCGATCACACCCAGAATGGAGACTGCTGGTATAATCTGCTACAACAACGTCGACTCACTGACTTCATAGTAAAGTCACGTTGTTCAGGAGAATTAATGTTGAACTCCAAAACACCGTCGTCTCAGAGATGCTCAACCCACCAACTAGTTTGTAAATGTGAAGGCTTACTGGATTGAGGAGCAAATACTATGTCAATAAATCATGGTTCTAGCCTTTTCAGTCTATGAAGCAACTCCGACCATAATATCGGCATCAACAAGGATATCTGGAGGAATTCCGTCCATGGTCTTAGCATCAACAAGAATGTCTGGAGAAAATTCAACCGTGATCTCAGCATCAACAACGGTCTCAGGAGCAACATCTTCATGTCAGGGATTTATCAACTAACCATTCTCTGAAGTGTTACACATGAGGAGGACTTTTCCAAGAACTAATGATTCATATCAAGATGTGTAGACCAGATAACATGCTCACATGAAAGTTTTCCCAAAGCTTTCACGACTAGCGGGCATAATCCAAAGTCTTCTACAAGATGTTCTCATCGCCTCTACAAAGGAGATACAACACACTTCAATCCATGGGTTTACAAAAACGTACTAATGGATGAGGAATGGGATAAAACTTCCCCAACAAAGGACGTTCGCCTATGTCTCTTCCACAACATACCAAAAGGGCACATCAATCGGACATACGAGCTGAAAGATATGGCCTTTACCGCCAGGTCTACGAAATCTGAATTTGTACGGGATTACAAGTTACAAATGTGAACGCTTCATTGGATGATCTCTACAATTCCAATTTGAGTGATTCTTTTCTCATGTGATAACTCAGTCTATTAGCTTCAAAAGTTGGGGTCAAGCATCGAATTTCGACGTCGTATGTGGTCCCTACAGCTTCCAGAGCGTACAACATACAAGCAGCAATACTTGGACGGGATTCATAACTTCCACAGTCGGTCGGTGTCCACCAGGTCTTTCCGCTAAGTACTTCGTCAAGGTACCTCCAACTTCGACCACCTAGGTCTTTACATCAATTTTTCTACATGGGTCCTCTATCTAAGTCTTTCCAAAAGAAGAGAAAACGAAAAGGAGAGATTTAACAAAATATTGGGGACTGACGGTCCACTGATCATGACGATCAGTTTCACGATCCAAGACCCATGGAACTAGACTCTCATGTGCTAATCATCCATCATAAAAGGAATTTTACCACGGAACATGCAACCATGGTCATTACACCACCCCCTCTAGAGAGCAACCTCAGTCATGGTCTCGTGACCAGGGTTTCAGAAGTGGTGTTTATACGACTGACAGAAATAAGACGGTTGCAAGCACCATGCTCATGTATCAATCAAGTGGTCCTGATCTCAAATGAAATAATGACATTGAAATCCTTTACCAACCATTCGAGACACGAGCAAATGGTCTGAAGACACAACAGTGGCGTTTTACAACAAGCTCGTCTGAGACGATTTTTCACTGTCATGCACAAAGAAGCGAGCTGGGAGAAATTGGTGAAGAATCTAGGGATAGATCATATACCATTCTCTTTGTACGGATGTTCTCTCCAACATATCCAAAATTCACAACAATTGTAGAAACGAGCGAAAAGTTGTGGCCAAAACATTGGACCGCATGCCAGCTAAAAAAATTCGGAATATCTCATGGAAGTTTACTGTTTCATCGATTTCTACCCCTAAATGTGCTCAAAACTTAAAAATCTTCGTTGCTAAAGCTTGGAAATTTCCTGGGCATAAGGATACATGGTTAGATCGCAAAAATATGACATCAGATGAAGATTCTACGGCATTTTTTCTGAAAGGTTGAGTTATGACTTTTCTAGTGACGTATTTCGGTAAAACTTTTCACTTATTCGTGAGAATCTTCATTCATTCATCAACAAATCAGAAATTTTATACTTATATGAAAAAAATATACGCTGGGTACTTACTGGAGTAGTCCCTAAAGTGCTCAAAGGACCGGAATTGCCAACATCACCATTGGAAACATCATTGCTTTCACTCGGTTTCGAAATCCGGGGTTTTCTTCTTCACCATCCTCCAAAGGCGAATGGGAATCATCAGTAATCCCTCATTCCATGGAAATCTCCTCATGAATACATAAACAACAATTAGTGTTATTTCATTCAAGGAGTGCTATGAACGATTATACGAAGAGGTACTTACATCGAATTCTTCTTTGACGCTCGATTCAGAAATTGTTTGTTCAGCAGCAATGAATTGAAGACCGTCAAGACTCGATGGAGAAAAATTCTGAAACGAAGTAACAAACATTGGTTTTATGATCCTAATTTTACAGACAAGAAAAATTCATGAAACAAGGAGCGCTAACAACTCACCAAAGAAACATACGGGGACTTTACAATATTCGATATCATTATATGATCCTTATTTATGGATTCTCCACTCTGAAGACTTACTGCTATTTCTGAGTAATCCACATCAATCAAACAAGGACCCATTTGTCGAGTTGCTCTATCTATGTTATATTCCTCTATCAGAGACTTTAGTGCAGTGATATTAAGTAACCAAGAGTACAACTCAGTGTGAAGGATCTCTCACCATCACTCAGAGGTCCCAGAAGCACCATTTCTTGAAGCTACATCTGTAGAGATATCATCTTTGGAAGTATCATTATGGGAACCAGTCATTCTTGCAAAGTTGTTGTGATATCCATACAACATTCCAACTTCAGTATACCATACATAGATGCAGATTTCATCAAAGCAGTGGAACTAAAACACAACAAAAATAATTAGGATGCTCACATCAGCGTCTACAAAATGGTAACTCTCAACTCTTACCACGAACTTAGTGATAATAACGTAAAACTTCGAAAATCTTGCTCGCTCCTTCGAACCTGCAAAGACGAGCAACACCCATTACTTAAAAGTCTGACACCTGACTTTTCACGAAATTATGAATAATTTACATAACCATTCATGTGAACATTCACTGATTTTCTACCGAGTGTGCATACACTATGAAATCACGAAATTCATGAAAACATTATTATTTGCTTTTAACAATTGTTTAAAATCATTTTGCAAAATCTTTCATAAAATCGTGAAAAACCCATGTAAATCTTTACTGTGTGAACGGTTTTTCAAAACTTGGACAGACGTCCATTCTACAATTGTGAAAACTCATATACAAACATTATTTCACCATGTATAATTGTCTACTTTCAACAGTTATTCAAAATCAAAACATTGATTTTACAAAAAAATATTTATTTTAATGTGAAACTCACGTAACTTTGAAAATATATGTATATTTTTGCTCCCTCTCGCGAGCATCCGTCTTTGAAATGAGAGTTTATTCCATTTTGTGAAATCTCACAAATTAAAAATAAAATAAAATAATTCTACTTTTGCTCAAACGAGCATTCGTCTATGAAACGAGGGTCTTTTATACATTTGTAAAGGTCCACATATTCAAAAAAAATTCATCATGAGGTGCGGATCTTTTCAAAAATTCCTCTAACTCTAAGGATCATTATTTATTACTTTTACTACGAACCTACGTTCCTAAAAGTATTTGTGAAAGTCCATGCTTTGAAAATAAATTTTAGTTTTCATGGAACTTCATGAACAAAATTTTATCTACTGTAACTAGACCATGTCTACTCAAGAATTCATGTATCTCTTTCATATTAGGGATTATTGCTCGTTTCTTAAACTAACGACGAACGTGCATATGTTTTCTAAAACAAATTTTTATGAAACTTACGCATACATGCACACATGGAATTTTATTTTGAACAACTCATGAACAACTGAACTTTCAAAAACAAATTTAGGGCTTCTTCTCGTTTATATTATTTTTATTTCTGAAACCTAATAAAACACGGGTTTCCTTTTTGGGCTCGGGCCCTAAAATTCTAAATCGACCAAAACTAGACTTTTAACTTACCAAATCAGCAGCACTTCACCTCTCCACATTCACAAAATAACACTCTATCACACTATCAAGATCCTCACCCTAAACATTTGCTCGTACATGACACCATTGGAACAAATCGAGGATTCTGAAACTACATTTGTAGATTGAGTTCAACCACGATCCCGTCGACTGAAAATCACTATCTAATGCTTAATGTGGAACATGACTGTTCCTCACTAAGCATGGGACTTAATATTGATGGTGGATTTTCAACAAGGGTCAAATCCGTAAAATAATGATACTACATGTTTCTGATACGGCTTCAGGCATGTGACGATTCATATTTTACGAATCCATAATGAACATGTCTTTCGAAAAGCCTCCACTAGCTGAGCGTTCGATCCCTGGCATTTCATTGTGCACTCTATGTATAATAATAGAATTGGGCGGTCCTCCTACATAATTGTTTGTTGAGAGGGCTTAATGCCTTAATGACGTCGGTGATACTCAGTGTTTCCTGACTACATGAGAGCAACTACCCTCTACATAGAAGAACGATTGGGCGGTTCTCCGAACGATTGAGAGCAACATCTCCTTCAGGACAGTGACACTCACTGATCCTGACTATGTAGAGATACAGTGTATAGACTCGGGTGTTCTCCGTAGTGTCTGAGAGCACCCTCGGGATTAGCCGTCTCCTGACTATGCACGTAGATTAATTCTGTCGTGACATTCACCACTGAATTTCCAGAATGATCTATTATTGCTCCTATTCCATGGTCGAATCCACGGCTTGATCCCATGGAATGGCAATAACAATTGCTCCTATTACATGGTCGAATCCATGGCCTGATCCCATGGAATGGCAATAACAATTGCTCTTATTCCATGGTCGAATCCACGGCCTGATCCCATGGAATAGCAACAACAATTGCTTCGATTCCATGATCGAATCTACGACTTGATCTCATGGAATGGCAATAACAGTTTATATTATCTAATTACTCTGATTTCATGATCTAATTCACTGCTAATCTCATGAAATGGTAAAAGATAATTTTATTACTCAGATTTTATGGTCGAATCCACGATCCCATGAAATGGTAATGCCTATTTTATTATTCTGAATTCATGGTCGAATCCACAACTGATCCTATGAATTGATAATAAATAACTACCCAATTTTATTGTTCAAATTCATGAATTATTCTACACTGAATTTCATGGATTAGCAATAAATACTCAACAACCGGGCATCTGGATCATCATTGAGTAAGCCCCACAAAAATGGTATAAGTGTACTCGACAATGATGCATGACTGAACACCCAGATGCACGAACGAGCATCCAAAAACATGAATAGATGAGGAATCCTACGCAAAATAGGAGAAAAACAGCAAAAATTAATAAAATAATAAGGAGCGCCCAGGGATGGGCCCACCGACCGGCCATGCCATAGTCGTGGCCGGTTCCCACGCTCCTTCCATTATTTTGCCTTATTTTTTACTTTCATGAACTCGTGAAAAACTCCTTCAATTTAGCAACTTTCCTTGTTTGTGCAAAACTCATGAATTCTCCATAACTTCATGGATTCATGAAATAATACTATAAAATAAGAAAAGGTGTGCGGGACCGGGCAACATGGCCGGCCGGCCATGCCCTAGCCATGGTCAGTCCCACACCTTACAATCCTTAGCCTATTATAATAATCGTTCCCCAATTTCATGAAACTCTTCGGTTTCAACAAAATTCATGGGTTATCCATAACTTCACGAATTCATTAAATAATAATAATAATATAAAATAGGGAAAGGTGTGCGGGACCAGGCAACATGGCTAGCCGGCCATGCCCTAGTCGTGGCCAGTCCCACACCTTGCAATCCCTAGCTTTTTATAATTATTATTATTCCCTAAACTCATGAAACTTCTTCGTTTCAAAAAAAACTCATGGATTAATTCTTCATAACATCGCGGATTCATGAAAATATTATTAAAAAATAGGAATAGGAGTGCGGGACTGGGCAACATGGCCGGTCGTGCCTGCCTTAGCCGTGGCTGTTCCCACACCCTGCAATCCCTAGTCTTTTATAATTATTATTTTCCTCGAATTCATGAAACTTCTTGGTTTGAGCAAAAATCTTGTTTTCTTCATAATTTCTCAAATTTTGCTCAAATCATGAAAATTCAAGAGCCAACATGGTCACGTGACCTGCTAGCCTCCCACGGAAATTTCAGATGTTAAAATACTCTGGTTTTAATATTTACAAAATATTGATCAATTGACCATACATGCTCATTCCAACAAAATCAAGAATTTCTAAAACTCTTTTGAAAATTCACAATGTTGCTCGAACGCACATCAGAAAATACTGAAACTCTTAGTACGGAGACACGGACACCATGGAAACACGTACATGCCTTAATGACCGACCAAGGTTATTCCTAGGGCTTGCACAAAGCCGATCCCACATGTTTTCATAATTCTGACCTAATTTGCTGAATTGCTCGTAGTGGGCCCAAACTCTCTCCAACCAACATGGGATTGCTCAAACGGACAACAGATGGTCTTGTGACCACCTAGAGCCGGTCCCATGCTCTCTTGGTCGGTCCCATATTTAATACCTAGGTTTCATCACCTGATGTTGAACCCAACAATAATTCAATAAATGATGAAACCAACACTTAATCATCACCAACTCTCCAACTGAGAACCCTGGTACACGCTCACTCAAGAAATTGGGCATCCCATGAACGTCCATGGTCCCATGAGGTCAGTCCCTCTTTTACACATGACCTATTTTCAGCAATTCGTCAACTAATGGGCAATTCGTCAAAAATTAGGGTTTTCGAACAAACGCTCAACAAATCATTATTCTGAGCAAGTTCAAACACCAAATAAATTTATGTTGATCCACGGGGATTAATTTTATAATATCTGGTAATCTATCAATATTTTTATATTTTATTGGGTCACGTCGCCAGGAAATATTTCGTCGAATTGAGCAACTTTGCTCAGTCGCTCAAATATTGATCCAGCTATCAATATTTAATAAATTGTTAGTAATTTGTCGAATTGAGCAACACTTGCTCAATTGCACGACAAATTATCAACATTTTTTAATTTGACGAATTAAGCAATACTTTCTCAGTTGCTCGTCAAATTCTCCATATTCAATAATTCGTCGAATTGAGCAATACTTTCTCAGTTGCTCGAATATTGACCCAACTATCAATATTCAGTAATTTATCAGTATTTCGCCGAATCGAGCAATACTTGCTCAGTTGCTTGAACAATCCACATATATTCAGTAACTCATCAATATTCAATAACTTTTTGAATTTACAACATTTGCTCAGACGAGCAACATTAACATTCATGAATCGCTGAGCATTTGTCAAACATGCTCGATTTAACAAAACCTAGGCTCATTTCCTAATCAATCAAAAACTGAAAAACTAAATACACGTCTGTCATGCAGACCCCACGATTCGTGAGACATCAATCACGTCAGATTAGGGGATAACAACTAGGGTTTTGGTCTGGTGGCCTACCGCACGTGGATTCATCCACGACGAGAAATGTGCATAAGTTGTGTAAACGTTTGAGGGAGTTAGAAAAGTAGTGGATGCGCGATCCATCAAGTCTCCACACGATATGGAACTGACTTTACCACGATCTTCCATTTGCCCACTATTCCACTTATGAAACCGTCACACTTACAGGGATCAAGGTGTTCACAACTCTGACAATATAAATAAGTCTCTGAATCCATGATTGAAAACAACGAATAATCACTAGCTATCAACAACCATCCAGAATTTCTCGAGTAACTACTCTCAAGAATATCAATCCATCAGTACTTATTCGAACTCAACAGTTCACCAATATTGCAGAAACCTTCAACACACCCATAATCCTTGATCATCACTGATCCCACACAATTCTCATCTTCTCTCCTACATATCAAACCATCTCTCTCTTTGCGACCAAATTGACTCTGGAATGGCCATTGTCTTGATTTAGGCCGGAGTCCTACAGATTGATCTCTCAAATCTAAGCACTCCCTTTGCAGTACATATGTATAGGGTTAAGCAATTTGCCCGGTTCGAGGAGTCCCGACGACACGCTCGACTCTTCACTTTCCTAAAAAACCAGTGAACCGTTTTTTACTATCCACAAGAAGATAGTACACAAATATGATAGAAACATCAAGATCAGATCACGCAACTACATAGAAAATAGTTGGGTCTGACTTCACAATCCCAACGAAGTCTTTAAGTCGTTAACCTATAGGGTTTTGTGAAAAACCTAAGGTTAAAGGATAATCGACTCTAACTTATACAACTAGTATCACACATGAGGTGTGGGGATTAGGTTTCCCTGTTGCTAGAGTTCTCCTTTATATAGTTTTCAAATCAGGGTTTGTAATTTAAGTTACCTGGGTAACAAAGCATTCAATATTCACCGCTAGATAAAAACCTGAATAGATACAAGCTAATATCTGTCAACCGTTATATCGAACTTAGCTTGTTATACACAAATGAAATGTACCCTCATTTATGTTTATGTAACCGTACCTAAACATGTACACCATGTTGGCTCAACCTTAGTTAACCGAGGTTAGCTATATGAACACTCTCATATCAACCATATTCATCTTAACCATAACTACTTCATATGACTCAAATGAAACTAGTTAAAGAGTTGTTCAATTGTTATATTCTCATAGAAGTATACAAGAACACAATCGAAGCAAAATTGGTTTGATTCACTCGAACTAATTCATAAATATTATAGCCACGGTTTGCAAAGAATGCATTCCTTAATATATAAATGTATTAGTTCATGAACAAACCAATTCTAAAATTTAACCACTCAACTATGCAAACGTATACGCATAGTTAAGTAGCCGGTCTGAGTTTGGGTTCGCCAGTATGCGAACGGGTACGCATACCTAAGTACACTTCCAAAACCCAACAGAAATTCTTGGGCCTATACCTTACGCAAGTATGTGTACCTGTATGTGTACTTGGTACACGGAATTTCACAACTACAAGTACGCATACGGGTATGCATACTTTAGTTTCGGTCATGGATCACCTACATGCAAGATTGCACACTATGTTTATAATCCAATGATGGTTAAGTATTTTAAACTCTATTTCAATTATTGAAACTTTCTTAGAGGATGACAATATTTGTTTTCACACAATACTAGCATCAAAACAATTTTCAAGATATTAAAATAATCATAACAAAACATTCCAAGTCTACAACAAATGATTGTATCACACAAACCATGTAACATGTTACTCGGCGATTTTCACATGATCATCTTTTGACTTTCGCCAAGAATATAAGATAAACTTGGTTGAAGCGAAAGCTTACCGACACATTTTCCGATAAATATGTAAGCGAGTTAATCTCAGCTCGAAATCTCAAATGTGTATAATTGAAAACTATCGTAATATGACTTTTGTCTCAATATAGGAGATAGAGTAGAAATAGACTTTCCAAGTGATAGACGAGTTTTAGTCTCCATATACCTTTTGTTGATGAAGTTCCAAAATCTCACCTTAGTAGTTCTTCGCCTTCAATTGATGAACCCCGTGAAATATAATGCTTAACTACACAATCTATCCTAGTCCGAGACATCACTATAAGTTGACTAGAAATCAAGACTTATAGTATTGATCGCTAACATTGACAAACAAGCTTGAGATAGCAATGCTTGCGAGTTCGACCGAGCAGTGCTCTAACAATCTCCCCCTTTGTCAATTTTAGTGACAAAACTATCATTACATATGGATTATAAAATAAATAAACTTTGTATCTTCTCATCCAAATGCTTGATCCCCTTGGTTCTTCAACGTTACTCGAAATCTTCGTCACTTCCAAGTATTCCAAATGTGTTTAATTCCGAATCATTGTTGTTGAAGATCCGTAGCAATAACAATGAGAAAATAGTTTCTCTCAATCATTGTTATACAATTGTCATAGTATCATTATAAAACATCAAAGTTCAATTGTATCACAACTTTGACAACAATACTATGGTGATATGTATCACTCCCCCTTAGTCAATACTTCATCTCATATGAAAACCACTCCCCCTTACATAATGATCCGTAAACCATATGTATTTCAAGTGTGAATTACACATTAATTCTCCCCATTTTTGTCAATAAAAATTGCCAAAGGTACGAAAACTAGTGGGATCCTCATGTAATTTCCATAGAGATACTTCAAGACCAAAAGATAACAACATATCAACTTGTTTAGATGCCATCAAATAGCCGAAACTAAATGCATTCATTAAGGAGTTTATAAAGATACAAGATAACCCCTACAATATTCCACAACCACACTCCCCACAAAGATTTGGCAATTAAGTACAAGTTCAATCAAGAACTCTCCCCCATGAAATGTCACTCCCGAAAGAACAACAAGAGCGACCTCGCTTTTAAAAGAAAAGAAGGATTTGTTTGGACATTAACAAATCACATGAAACACGAATTTGTATCCAAAAATATCAATTGAAATAACCACAAGGAAAATGATCAATTCAATTGGTCATGCTCAACATAAGAGAACTTACAGAGCAATACAGTACATACACAAAGATGTGAATCAGGGAAAGACATACTGCGGAATAATCAAAGATTCATTCTATTTTTCATCACTATTTGCACAATGACATATAATAGACTTAATCTTTGTAAACAAAAGTTCATCATTTCTTCCATCAAAATTTGCATAATGACATAAAAGGCTTAACTTTTGTAGTCAAAAGTTCATTTTATCTTTTATTAATACTTTCATACCGACATATAATAGAGTTAACTTTTGAACAAATATGGGACAGTCAAGGTTCACGGAAGTAAACAACATATCCCATAACAATTTGCAATAAAACCATAAAGATTAATACTGCAAAAATCATCTTCCAAATAAACTTTATAATTTAAACAAATAAATCTAAAAACATTGCAAGATGAAAAATGTTGGCAATAACTATGTGTACTCACAATATTGGTTATTCCAAACCCTAGTTATCCTTCTTAAAACACAAGAATAAATTCTCATAAGAAGTTTCCTAGAATTTTAGACCTCTGAAAAATTCTTTATCGTCCCCGAACTCCTTGTCGTCAACAACCATGGGAACATAAGGTTCATGAAGAAAGGAGTCGATTCCAACAAACCTTTTGAACTGATTTCGAACCATGGCCTTCTGAATTTCAAGAGTTCTCAAAGCAATAGCCTTTATTTCCTGAATCTCCTTCCTTGTTTCCTTCAACTCTTTAAGAACACCAGAAAACTTCTGAGAATTTGAAGGAACGACTCTTGGCTTCCTCATATTCCCTCTTTTTCTTTACAAAGTTAGAGGTAACGGAGATTTAAATTTTTCCTTCATGATTGATGGATTAAAAATCATATTAACATCTTTTCCATGAGAAGACATAATGCTTGGTGTTAGAGCATTGCTCGGTTGAACCCACCAAGCGTTGGTATGTCAAGTTTGGTTGTCATATTTTAGTGAACCAAAACTCATTTAAGAAGTCACTTGATGTAAATATACTAGAGTCAACTTTGTATATGTTAGCTTGAAAGTATTAGGGTGAGACATTACAAGTATTGCGAAGACTTGAAGAAGTACGGAGATACAACGACAACATCATCCTTCCACTTGAGGTTAGTGATATTTGACTTGAACTGTTTCATTCCCTAACGTATCTTTCAACTCGTGCATATTGAAAACATAAAACTGTGAAGCATGAACACTCTAGATAGAAATAGTATTAAGGAATACAATATGAAGTTTCTTGCTTAACCATTATACTTTGTATATAAGACATCAACATAATCGTATGAATGCCATTGTGATTATGTATGGGTATGAGGTGAGGATTTCATCCTAGGGAACAATGTTTACATGTGTTTTAAGGAAGTAAGTTCATGATATGTGTTATGAACCGAAAAGGAAATCGTCAGGCGTTATTGGGGCTGTTCTTCATTGCATATCTTATGAAAGACCAACATGTGTGATTAGTATAACCGCTCATGACTTGTTTGTGTTCTTGGTAAAACTATTCACATGAGGCCTGACTTATGTATTGGTATGATTTTTATTAGTGAAACCGATCTTAAGTAATCACCTGGGGTATGATCGGGTTGTGAGTTTCTGAACTTATTACTGTGAGAAGGGGAACTGATCCTAGTAAGAGGTGCAGTGCATCACAAGGGGAACCGATCGTATAAGGTGCAACAAGTTTTATGGAAGAAAGGGGAACCGATCCTATGAACATATGCAACACTTTTTTGGGAAGGGGGAACCGATCCTATCAACATGTGCAGTGCATACAAGTTAGATACCAAATATATGTGGGGAACCGATCCTAGTACCTAGTCATCCATATCTTTGGTAAGCTAGTGTAACTATGCACAATACTCACATGGAGATGGAACCAAAACTTGTTTTGGAAGAACCGTAAACCCATGAGATGTGATTGAGTGGTACTTGATCAATCAGATAGTTCTTGAAAGTCAGATGAACCAATTTTAAACTTGTTTGGAAGTGTAGTAAATCGGTTTCAAGTGAGCAAGCATGGAAAAGACTTGGAAGAGTAAGATGTCATCACTCTTTGAACACTGTGCATTAATTCTTATTATTTATTGTTCAAAGATATTCCTTAAAGGCTAAGAAGGAAGAAAATCCCAAGATCGAATTTAAATAAGTTAAGAATCTTTTTAATTAAGGGTTTTTAATTATATATGGAAAATAAGAATTAGTAATGTGCATTTACTAATTAGATATTTTCCAAGGAGATTTCAATCATTATTTTTGGACAGTGCATTCTCAAGAATTATGAAAACCGAATTTGGTGGAGTGATGAAAAATATCTTGAGAATATTTTCGATTTTGGAAATTCCTTAGTGTCCAAACTTCCTTGTATATAAATACTTTGAGTTTGCATTTATAGCAAACTGATCCTGCGTAACATAGACTTCATCTTTTGTCTTTGTTACTGGTGAAGCCGCTTATCGGAGAGGAGAGTAATCTAATTAGGTGAAATCTCTTACGGCCGCTCAATTTAAAGTCTTATTTGGGATTGGGAAGCTCTAGCGCAACCCGCTGGTGGGAAACTAGATATTGCGGTTTATCTTTAGTTGTCATATTGATTTGATTGACTAACGGTGGTTGAACTTTGATTGCACCTAGTTTGTTTATGCTTGAGAATCTTCTCTTCTGATATAAGATTCACTCAAACTAGTTCAAGGTTTCGAAAGGGATCTTTAGACTGTTGTTAGATCTAAAGATGATCTTGTGATAATCCATTGTGTGTGATTGATCACAAGAGATTCAAGTAGTTGTGTGCAGGAGTTTATTGAAGATTTAAGAAGATATTGAAGATTTCTGACTTGGTTTTTACAATCTTTGGTGTGCACAATACTTGTTTGGGAAAAATAGGATCCGACTATAACTGATTTATCCTTTTGGTTATTTTGATAGAATAGTTGAGGAAGATCGGCATCAATACGTTTCCTTGTGATTAAAGGTATTGATTGGCTTAATATTAACAATTGCCTTTGGGTGATGGAACATAAGATAGATCTTGGACATGGCAAAGGAGTTTATGTTAAGATAAACAAGGGAACCTTTGCGCAACTCATATCACTTGGTTGAAGAGAGTTGATACCAAACAGATTTGTTGTTCCTTTACTGTTTGGAATACAAACCAAAGGAATTGGTCCAAGTACGTGACTTGTTTATAGGTTGGAGGTGATAGGTGTAGAATACACCGTATTTACTATCTAGTATTTATGCTTTCTTTGCTATTTTTCGTGTGAATTATGTATCTTATGTTCGCTTTTGAGTTTATTAGGTACTCGGGAGACATACGGAGAAAAAGAAGGAGAAATCACCCAAATTAAGTAAAAAAGGGCAGAGTTGTCATTTCAGAAGCAACCAGCTGGAATCTGTTATGAAGTACTGGAAGAGGCCGTGGCACAATGGCAAGAAGTGCAAATCTTGAGGCACTCATGGGCTTTCAACCCGATTTTCAGGTGCTGGGCTTAATTTCCTAAGCTACACCTGCTGGGCTTAGTTCAGGAATGGTGTATCTCTTATCTGGGTAGTACAGCTTCACAATTGAGTTTGAGTGTTTGCATGTGTTCCAGTCTGAGCTTGTGAGAAGAAGTGTTGCTGTGACATGCCATTGAGGGGCTGTATGGCATTAATGATGTGCATTGGAGTCGACTGACTCAGTTGAGCTGTGAAGGAAAACAATGATCACGATGGTTGTAGGAGGACTGGCCGGTAGTGCATGAGTTGCTGGGAAGTAATGGAGAAGCTTTTAATGACGATGGAGGCTGCAGTTTGGTCTTAGCGAGACTGTTGGATGGTCACGGCATTGAGTTGCTGCTGTGGATCGAGCTGGAGAGTTGTTGTTCTTGCCAGCTACTGGCGATGGCAGTGACGAGAAGAACATGCGATGTAAGGGTTGAGATGTTGGCTGCTTCTGTTGACAGCCATTATTGGGAATGCATTGGACGTTGCTGATGAAGGCAATATGAGGAGACCCTGGGGTGTTTCTTAATGTTGCTCTTCATTGGTTAGCACAAACGTTTACATGTGACGACTCTGAGTCACGAGTAATAATTTCTTTTGACATTAAAGACGAAGTATTCAAAGAAATACCACAGCCAGAGGTTTCCTTTGTTTGCTCTGTAGTTTAGTGCAGTCGATGTCCAGGGAATGAGTATGATGCTGCTGCTATTATTGGCAATCGAAGAAAATGGAGAGATGGAGCAGCAAGCCAGGGATTTGAATATTTCAGAGAAGCCGAGAAGTGGCGCTGTGGATGGTGATTGTCGGGCAATGAAGAATGATTGAAGAAAATAACACGTACGGGCGTGATCGATGATGCTGCCATACCTATCATTGGCAGTGCCGAAGACTGATGGTTATGGTTTGCTGTGAATAGAACTCATTCTCGGAGGTTGTAGTGGGCTCGATGGCTGGTAACTGATGGATATGATGCAGCTTGGATGACGAGTTCTAGTTGGATTGGTATTTGGAGTTCGACAACAAAGATGGGTGACGATGAACAACTCGCGTTGTGCTGGAGAGTACGAGTAGAGCATGGAAGTCTGGGGTTACGGAATGGTTTGTTGGTTCGAGTTTGACAAGAACAAGGAGCTGATACGGGCTGAGCGCTCGAGTCGGTTGTAACAAAGAAAGAAAGGAGCTGTGCAGCAAACAAATGATGCTGCATTATTGGCAGTTGATGATGAATTCAGCATGATTTGGAGTTTGGCTTTGATGGTGCTGATATTCGGGAGTTAAGGAGTGCCGCGGTTGCTAGTTTCTGAGGCCAAGAATGAAGTTTGTTGTTCTTAGGGAGGAGTTGATAATGCATGGACGTGATTGAAGGCTTGGTGGTTTCTGGTTTCGAGGCCGATATGGATGGATTGGAGCTGCCAATGATCGACGGATCGAGAGTTGGAACTTGCTTTGTGAAACGGGATGATGATCGGCACTGGCAGTAATGAACATGGTGCTGACCGATGACGTGAAGAAGCTTGATATGGTGAAGCTCGAGTTAACTGCGTACGGATGAATGAACGGAGGAAGGTGAGACGGTAATGCAAGTGTTGTTGCAGCCGATGATGCTTAGCTGAAGATGAACAGCTCGAGAATGAAGCTGCTGTTGTAGGCTGCAGCTAATGAAAGTTAATGGTGGAAGCTGGAGACGGAAGCTGATGCTTAGGTGCTGTCAGTAAAGGAAGTGGAGAACTCGAGTTGAGCTGCATAGACGAACTGCATGGTGCTGATGTTAACGTGCATGGTGGTTCTGTGACGAAAGCTGGGTTAATGGACTGTTTCTGCTGCCATGTAGGTGGACGTGCTGTTAACAACCACAGGAGAGAGTTGTCTGTTGATGGTATGCTAGCTAGGAATGGAAGAAGTGCCGGGAGGAGTTGAAGTTACAGCAGATGGCTGAAGTCGAGAGCTTGGTAGTATGTGATGCTCGAGAGAGAAACTCATCGATGGAGCTCGTGAGGTGATTGTGAATGTGAATGGAAGAGTTTGAAGTGGGCCGGATCTTGATAGTTGCCCAGTAGTCTTTACTCGACAGGCTACATGAGATGGGCTTATACAGATGCTGACGAGCCCAACAGGCTATTTAGCCAAATTTTACACTAAAGGGCGCAACTATTTCTTTGGCCGTGACTTTGGGTTTTGGCAATATTTGGCCAGGGTTTTGTAACCTACTTTGACCGGGCGTTGTGCACGGGACTGAGGAGGTGCACATTCCTATTTTTGCTAGGTTTTTTAGTTTTCTTAAAGAAGAGGTTACAAAACTCTATATATAGGGAAGCCTAGGCACAAATCTTATTATCTTTAGAATAATCACTTCTACTACTTTTTTCTAGGGTTTGCAATATGATAGAATTTCTTCTTCTTCTTGTTATGAACTCCTTGAATATGAGTACTTAATTTTATTATTGGTTATGGAATAATTGGATTTCACATAATATGGTTTTTGATATGATAAATTAGTTTTGTCTCCATATTTTATCGATTATGATTCACAATTTATAGTGTTATATGATTTGAATGCTAGTTTGATCGAGTCGCGAATCGGTTGAGTTTGTTTTCATCTCTATTGCTAGTTTAGGGTTTATTATACGTAAAAGTGATACTCCTTGAATGCAAGTAGCATAAATATGATTATGGTTTGTAGTGATATATTCTTATGATCGTATGTGAATTATAACCTTTGTTAAATTGAATTAGTGCGCTTTCCACGTTCGATTGCTTTGATTGGCCTGATTTCATAGAATTTAATGCATCTAGGGAATTAAACCTGATTAGTTCTTTTACACGTTAGGTTGTTCTTTTAGATAGAACTCATACTCGCATCTTTTAATGTGTTTGTT
Source organism: Papaver bracteatum (assembly GCA_023529315.1). Taxonomy (NCBI): domain Eukaryota; kingdom Viridiplantae; phylum Streptophyta; class Magnoliopsida; order Ranunculales; family Papaveraceae; genus Papaver; species Papaver bracteatum. The sequence continues at coordinate 4,993,534 of JAJJWX010000603.1, forward strand.
GATGACAAAAGGGAATTTGCGGGATATTCTTGCGATCAAGATATTCTAGGGCTTTTGATAAAAGTTGAGATTAAATATCAATTCTAATTATTGTGAAGAAAACATATTTGTGAATGAAGATGAATCCTTAACCAATATTCTCAATACTTTGATTTGTTTATTTTTCTTTGTTTGCTTTTATTTTATTTTACTATACAAAAATCAGAAAAATCCCCCGGTATTTTATATAGGAAACCAAAACATATTGACAACCTAGACCTCTCTGTGGGATCGATCCTTTCTTGCCCTTGCTATATTTATATTTTGAGTAGTAAGAAAGTGTAAATTATTTTTGACGCATACGACAACGATCAAATTTTGGCGCCGTTGCCGGGGAGGCAACGGTTGTCACTTGTTTTTGGTTTCTTATTTTTGTTTTGTTTTTGTTTTTGTTTTTAGTCTTATTTTTGTTTTTCTTATTTTCTGGTTTTTAACCTTGGTTTGGGAATCGTATTTCAGGTACCAATTCTATGGAAGGAGCATATTGGAACAATGGATACGGCTTTCAACCTCCTCAACACTATGACAATTTCCCACCATCTATGGAAGGCAATCGAAACCAATTTATTGGCTATGATGCATATCCTAGAGAACCTTATGGTGATTTTCATACATACCAACAACAACCTTGTAGTGGGTATGTAAGTCAAGCACCTAGGTGGGATAATTCTACTTCTAATTGGATTTATTCGAGTTGTATCCAGATTATGCATGGATTGCAAGATATGCAACAAAGGCTAGACCAACTTGACCGTAATAGAGAGAACGTCGCACAAACCAATTTCTGGAATATTCCTTCTTACCCGACTCCAGATCGTAGTTATGATCATTCACCCATTCAAAGGGAAGAGTCATGGGAAAGAGAACATATTGTAGCTAATGGTGGCAAGCGTGTGAACGTTAGGAAACTTGCGCAGAAATTATACAAGTTGGAAGACGATGGATACTCGGAAGAGCTTGTCGATGAAATTAGTAGGACCATCCATATGGAACTTAAACGACGTCGTGATAAAGGTTGGGAAACCGACGATGATTCTGATTATGGTGAGTCTGAAGATGAAGACGAAGAGGAGTATGTTGAGAATGAAACCGTTATGACCAATATTGTGGAAGACCCAATTGAAATTGTGAATGATTGTAATGATGATGTTAATTCCGAGACTCCGGTTAAGGTAGAAACGGACGAAGAATGGTTGCAAGGTTTGATAGAGGACCATGATATACAAGAGGTGAATAGTTCACTTGAATTTTTCGAGGATGAAGAGGATACCGTAATTCAAGAGATTGTGCGAGGTTTGTCTAACCCTTTGCATATTAATTCTTCTCCTTTACCTCTTATTGGTTTGAATGTATGTGCTTCGAGAACATTATTAGATGACTTTGTTTCTCGATTTCCACCATTAGAAACATTAGATTCTCATACTATGCAGGTTTTGGACCAAGAAACCGTGGAAGTACCCGACTCTTATATTCTTTATGCACTTCCAAGTGTGGACAATAATAAGTGTGGGGAAGCTTTTATCGGTTAATAGCTTCGTTTCTATTTTATATTACTAATATTTGTATGGAGCTATTGTTTGCAAAACAGGTGCTATGGGTGGATCCCCAAATTTTCAGATTGCTAATATATGGGGAATGAATCTTACAAGAAGCTACGTCGGGCCGTCGACTTTAAAACAAGCGCTAAGTGGGAGGCAACCCACCGGTTTTGTATCTCTTATCCTTTTGCTTTTTTTTTTTTTTTTTTTTTTGTTTTTTTTTTTTTTTTATTGTTTTCATATCATATTTGTATCCCCAGGTTTAATTTCATTAAGTCCATAATCTATCTTAGAAGAGAATTATGATGAATACCTTTTCGTCAGAAAATTTCAGACTGCGCGTAGTTCAGTCCAGAGACCATAACTGTCAGACCGTTTATCGGAACACTGTAAAAGTTTGACACTGTGTAGAAAACACGTAGGTGAACAACTTTTGTGAAATGGAGTTTTTCCAAATTCCTTACCAATTTTCACAGATTTTGCGATTTATCTGCTGTTACGTCAGAATTCAGAACTTTCGGTTTTACACATTGAGGACAATGTGAAGTTTAAGTGTGGGGGAGCATTTATATGTTAGTATAGTTTGTTTTAGTTTGTTTTATGCCTTTAAAAAAAATCAGAAAAATAGAAAAACCAAGAAAAAAATTGTGCTTTTTGAACTCCGAAATCTAGAAACTTGTGCCTTTAGGATGACACAATTAGTGGATGGAACCATTTTGATTGCAGGAGTTGAGGAACTAATTAACTATAAAGGGGACGATCATAGCTCAGAAATCACAATTAACATGATAGTTGTTACCATATCTCGGAATATCACCATATCACTTTCTATTTTTATTTTTCCATATTTATCTATTGTTTTCTAAGTGTTTCGGTGGGTCACTAAACATCGACTTGTTATTACTGCTAGGATGAAATAGAGTGATTGAGTTGCTAAAAAAAAAAAAAAATGAAAAAAAATATATGAAAAAAAAAAAGAGACCGACCAATTAGACCAAAACGGAATAAAATGACACTTGGGAATAGCAGTATGTGTGAAACGTAGTCCCTGTCTCCGTCGCCTAAACAAGCGTGGAATGCAGGATCCAAGGCAACTATCATGTACTTGCTGACAAGAATCATGCGCTTGGATCCAGTTTGATTCAATCATGTTGTCTAAAAAAAAGTGAAAAAAGTGAAGAAAAAAAAAGTGAAAAAGAAAAAAAAAAGTATTATATTGGTTGAATAAAGTCACTCCTGGTCCCCTTGTATATGCCAGTGAGTTGATGTAGAATTCAACCAAGTAGCTCAATCCAATAGGCATAGGTTTATCTTGGCAGTGACCTTCAGACAGATATGGGAAACATCGATCACTTGTGAACATTCGCCAACATCTACATCTATATCCATCTTCTTAATCTTTTCATTGTGATTGTGGTTTGTTAGTTTCCGAGTATTGTGGCTTGTTCGACTATCTAATTAGAGTTTATTTACTAATACTTGAATTGAATTTTCAAGGTACCTCCTCCTATAGTCATTTTGGATTCGTTCATTGATTTGTCACAAATAAACGGAGTTGGAAATATAGGTTTTGTAGGTATATCTCTAGTAAACCTTCACGAGACTATAACTCGTCCACTAGGGACACCTAGGGGTTTAAAGGCTTGTTATTTATGCTAAAATTAACCGTTTTCTCGACGACACGGAGTTGTATGTATTCTTTTTATTTTTATTTTGTTTGATTTGCTCGAGGACTAGCAAAGTCTAAGTGTGGGGGAATTTGATAGGTGTAGAATACACCGTATTTACTATCTAGTATTTATGCTTTCTTTGCTATTTTTCGTGTGAATTATGTATCTTATGTTCGCTTTTGAGTTTATTAGGTACTCGGGAGACATACGGAGAAAAAGAAGGAGAAATCACCCAAATTAAGTAAAATAGGGCAGAGTTGTCATTTCAGAAGCAACCAGCTGGAATCTGTTATGAAGTACTGGAAGAGGCCATGGCACAATGGCAAGAAGTGCAAATCTTGAGGCACTCATGGGCTTTCAACCCGATTTTCAGGTGCTGGGCTTAATTTCCTAAGCTACACCTGCTGGGCTTAGTTCAGGAATGGTGTATCTCTTATCTGGGTAGTACAGCTTCACAATTGAGTATGAGTGTTTGCATGTGTTCCAGTCTGAGCTTGTGAGAAGAAGTGTTGCTGTGACATGCCATTGAGGGGCTGTATGGCATTAATGATGTGCATTGGAGTCGACTGACTCAGTTGAGCTGTGAAGGAAAACAATGATCACGATGGTTGTAGGAGGACTGGCCGGTAGTGCATGAGTTGCTGGGAAGTAATGGAGAAGCTTTTAATGACGATGGAGGCTGCAGTTTGGTCTTAGCGAGACTGTTGGATGGTCACGGCATTGAGTTGCTGATATGGATCGAGCTGGAGAGTTGTTGTTCTTGCCGCCATCGCGCGATGGCGTGGACGAGAAGAACATGCGATGTAAGGGTTGAGATGTTGGCTGCTTCTGTTGACAGCCATTATTGGGAATGCATTGGACGTTGCTGATGAAGGAAATATGAGGAGACCCTGGGGTGTTTCTTAATGTTGCTCTTCATTGGTTAGCACAAACGTTTACGTGTGACGACTCTGAGTCACGAGTAATAATTTCTTTTGACATTAAAGACGAAGTATTCAAAGAAATACCACAGCCAGAGGTTTCCTTTGTTTGCTCTGTAGTTTAGTGCAGTCGATGTCCAGGGAATGAGTATGATGCTGCTGCTATTATTGGCAATCGAAGAAAATGGAGAGATGGAGCAGCAAGCCAGGGATTTGAATATTTTAGAGAAGCCGAGAAGTGGCGCTGTGGATGGTGATTGTCGGGCAATGAAGAATGATTGAAGAAAATAACACGTACGGGCGTGATCGATGATGCTGCCATACCTATCATTGGCAGTGCCGAAGACTGATGGTTATGGTTTGCTGTGAATAGAACTCATTCTCGGAGGTTGTAGTGGGCTCGATGGCTGGTAACTGATGGATATGATGCAGCTTGGATGACGAGTTCGAGTTGGATTGGTATTTGGAGTTCGACAACAAAGATGGGTGACGATGAACAACTCGCGTTGTGCTGGAGAGTACGAGTAGAGCATGGAAGTCTGGGGTTACGGAATGGTTTGTTGGTTCGAGTTTGACAAGAACAAGGAGCTGATACGGGCTGAGCGCTCGAGTCGGTTGTAACAAAGAAAGAAAGGAGTTGTGCAGCAAACAAATGATGCTGCATTATTGGCAGTTGATGATGAATTCAGCATGATTTGGAGTTTGGCTTTGATGGTGCTTGATATTCGGGAGTTAAGGAGTGCCGCGGTTGCTAGTTTCGAGGCCAAGAATGAAGTTTGTTGTTGCTTGGGAGGAGTTGATAATGCATGGACGTGATTGAAGGCTTGGTGGTTTCTGGTTTCGAGGCCGATATGGATGGATTGGAGCTGCCGGTGATCGACGGACTGAGAGTTGGAACTTGCTGTGAAAAGGGATGATGATCGGCACTGGCAGTAATGAACATGGTGCTGACCGATGACGTGAAGAAGCTTGATATGGTGAAGCTCGAGTTAACTGCGTACGGATGAATGAACGGAGGAAGGTGAGACGGTAATGCAAGTGTTGTTGCAGCCGATGATGCTTAGCTGAAGATGAACAGCTCGAGAATGAAGCTGCTGTTGTAGGCTGCAGCTAATGAAAGTTAATGGTGGAAGCTGGAGACGGAAGCTGATGCTTAGGTGCTGTCAGTAAAGGAAGTGGAGAACTCGAGTTGAGCTGCATAGACGAACTGCATGGTGCTGATGTTAACGTGCATGGTGGTTCTGTGACGAAAGCTGGGTTAATGGACTGTTTCTGCTGCCATGTAGGTGGACGTGCTGTTAACAACCACAGGAGAGAGTTGTCTGTTGATGGTATGCTAGCTAGGAATGGAAGAAGTGCCGGGAGGAGTTGAAGTTACAGCAGATGGCTGAAGTCGAGAGCTTGGTAGTATGTGATGCTCGAGAGAGAAACTCATCGATGGAGCTCGTGAGGTGATTGTGAATGTGAATGGAAGAGTTTGAAGTGGGCCGGATCTTGATAGTTTCCCAGTAGTCTTTACTCGACAGGCTACATGAGATGGGCTTATACAGATGCTGACGAGCCCAACAGGCTATTTAGCCAAATTTTACACTAAAGGGCGCAACTATTTCTTTGGCCGTGACTTTGGGTTTTGGCAATATTTGGCCAGGGTTTTGTAACCTACTTTGACCGGGCGTTGTGCACGGGACTGAGGAGGTGCACATTCCTATTTTTGCTAGGTTTTCTAGTTTTCTTAAAGAAGAGGTTACAAAACTCTATATATAGGGAAGCCTAGGCACAAATCTTATTATCTTTAGAATAATCACTTCTACTACTTTTTTCTAGGGTTTGCAATATGATAGAATTTCTTCTTCTTCTTGTTATGAACTCCTTGAATATGAGTACTTAATTTTATTATTGGTTATGGAATAATTGGATTTCACATAATATGGTTTTTGATATGATAAATTAGTTTTGTCTCCATATTTTATCGATTATGATTCACAATTTATAGTGTTATATGATTTGAATGCTAGTTTGATCGAGTCGCGAATCGGTTGAGTTTGTTTTCATCTCTATTGCTAGTTTAGGGTTTATTATACGTAAAAGTGATACTCCTTGAATGCAAGTAGCATAAATATGATTATGGTTTGTAGTGATATATTCTTATGATCGTATGTGAATTATAACCTTTGTTAAATTGAATTAGTGCGCTTTCCACGTTCGATTGCTTTGATTGGCCTGATTTCATAGAATTTAATGCATCTAGGGAATTAAACCTGATTAGTTCTTTTACACGTTAGGTTGTTCTTTTAGATAGAACTCATACTCGCATCTTTTAATGTGTTTGTTGATGACAAAAGGGAATTTGCGGGATATTCTTGCGATCAAGATATTCTAGGGCTTTTGATAAAAGTTGAGATTAAATATCAATTCTAATTATTGTGAAGAAAACATATTTGTGAATGAAGATGAATCCTTAACCAATATTCTCAATACTTTGATTTGTTTATTTTTCTTTGTTTGCTTTTATTTTATTTTACTATACAAAAATCAGAAAAATCCCCCGGTATTTTATATAGGAAACCAAAACATATTGACAACCTAGACCTCTCTGTGGGATCGATCCTTTCTTGCCCTTGCTATATTTATATTTTGAGTAGTAAGAAAGTGTAAATTATTTTTGACGCATACGACAACGATCAAATTTTGGCGCCTTTTTCGGGGAGGCAACGGTTGTCACTTGTTTTTGGTTTCTTATTTTTGTTTTGTTTTTGTTTTTGTTTTTAGTCTTATTTTTGTTTTTCTTATTTTCTGGTTTTTAACCTTGGTTTGGGAATCGTATTTCAGGTACCAATTCTATGGAAGGAGCATATTGGAACAATGGATACGGCTTTCAACCTCCTCAACACTATGACAATTTCCCACCATCTATGGAAGGCAATCGAAACCAATTTATTGGCTATGATGCATATCCTAGAGAACCTTATGGTGATTTTCATACATACCAACAACAACCTTGTAGTGGGTATGTAAGTCAAGCACCTAGGTGGGATAATTCTACTTCTAATTGGATTTATTCGAGTTGTATGCAGATTATGCATGGATTGCAAGATATGCAACAAAGGCTAGACCAACTTGACCGTAATAGAGAGAACGTCGCACAAACCAATTTCTGGAATATTCCTTCTTACCCGACTCCAGATCGTAGTTATGATCATTCACCCATTCAAAGGGAAGAGTCATGGGAAAGAGAACATATTGTAGCTAATGGTGGCAAGCGTGTGAACGTTAGGAAACTTGCTAGAAATTATACAAGTTGGAAGACGATGGATACTCGGAAGAGCTTGTCGATGAAATTAGTAGGACCATCCATATGGAACTTAAACGACGTCGTGATAAAGGTTGGGAAACCGACGATGATTCTGATTATGGTGAGTCTGAAGATGAAGACGAAGAGGAGTATGTTGAGAATGAAACCGTTATGACCAATATTGTGGAAGACCCAATTGAAATTGTGAATGATTGTAATGATGATGTTAATTCCGAGACTCCGGTTAAGGTAGAAACGGACGAAGAATGGTTGCAAGGTTTGATAGAGGACCATGATATACAAGAGGTGAATAGTTCACTTGAATTTTTCGAGGATGAAGAGGATACCGTAATTCAAGAGATTGTGCGAGGTTTGTCTAACCCTTTGCATATTAATTCTTCTCCTTTACCTCTTATTGGTTTGAATGTATGTGCTTCGAGAACATTATTAGATGACTTTGTTTCTCGATTTCCACCATTAGAAACATTAGATTCTCATACTATGCAGGTTTTGGACCAAGAAACCGTGGAAGTACCCGACTCTTATATTCTTTATGCACTTCCAAGTGTGGACAAGAATAAGTGTGGGGGAAGCTTTTATCGGTTAATAGCTTCGTTTCTATTTTATATTACTAATATTTGTATGGAGCTATTGTTTGCAAAACAGGTGCTATGGGTGGATCCCCAAATTTTCAGATTGCTAATATATGGGGAATGAATCTTACAAGAAGCTACGTCGGGCCGTCGACTTTAAAACAAGCGCTAAGTGGGAGGCAACCCACCGGTTTTGTATCTCTTATCCTTTTGCTTTTGCTTTTTTTTTTTTTTTTGTTTTTTGTTTTTTTTTTATTGTTTTCATATCATATTTGTATCCCCAGGTTTAATTTCATTAAGTCCATAATCTATCTTAGAAGAGAATTATGATGAATACCTTTTCGTCAGAAAATTTCAGACTGCGCGTAGTTCAGTCCAGAGACCATAACTGTCAGACCGTTTATCGGAACACTGTAAAAGTTTGACACTGTGTAGAAAACACGTAGGTGAACAACTTTTGTGAAATGGAGTTTTTCCAAATTCCTTACCAATTTTCACAGATTTTTCGATTTATCTGCTGTTACGTCAGAATTCAGAACTTTCGGTTTTACACATTGAGGACAATGTGAAGTTTAAGTGTGGGGGAGCATTTATATGTTAGTATAGTTTGTTTTAGTTTGTTTTATGCCTTTAAAAAAAATCAGAAAAATAGAAAAACCAAGAAAAAAATTGTGCTTTTTGAACTCCGAAATCTAGAAACTTGTGCCTTTAGGATGACACAATTAGTGGATGGAACCATTTTGATTGCAGGAGTTGAGGAACTAATTAACTATAAAGGGGATGATCATAGCTCAGAAATCACAATTAACATGATAGTTGTTACCATATCTCGGAATATCACCATATCACTTTCTATTTTTATTTTTCCATATTTATCTATTGTTTTCTAAGTGTTTCGGTGGGTCACTAAACATCGACTTGTTATTACTGCTAGGATGAAATAGAGTGATTGAGTTGCTAAAAAAAAAATGAAAAAAAAATATATGAAAAGAAAAAAAAAAAAGACCGACCAATTAGACCAAAACGGAATAAAATGACACTTGGGAATAGCAGTATGTGTGAAACGTAGTCCCTGTCTCCGTCGCCTAAACAAGCGTGGAATGCAGGATCCAAGGCAACTATCATGTACTTGCTGACAAGAATCATGCGCTTGGATCCAGTTTGATTCAATCATGTTGTCTAAAAAAAAGTGAAAAAAGTGAAGAAAAAAAAAGTGAAAAAGAAAAAAAAAGTATTATATTGGTTGAATAAAGTCACTCCTGGTCCCCTTGTATATGCCAGTGAGTTGATGTAGAATTCAACCAAGTAGCTCAATCCAATAGGCATAGGTTTATCTTGGCAGTGACCTTCAGACAGATATGGGAAACATCGATCACTTGTGAACATTCGCCAACATCTACATCTATATCCATCTTCTTAATCTTTTCATTGTGATTGTGGTTTGTTAGTTTCCGAGTATTGTGGCTTGTTCGACTATCTAATTAGAGTTTATTTACTAATACTTGAATTGAATTTTCAAGGTACCTCCTCCTGTAGTCATTTTGGATTCGTTCATTGATTTGTCACAAATAGACGGAGTTGGAAATATAGGTTTTGTAGGTATATCTCTAGTAAACCTTCACGAGACTATAACTCGTCCACTAGGGACACCTAGGGGTTTAAAGGCTTGTTATTTATGCTAAAATTAACCGTTTTCTCGACGACACGGAGTTGTATGTATTCTTTTTATTTTTATTTTGTTTGATTTGCTCGAGGACTAGCAAAGTCTAAGTGTGGGGGAATTTGATAGGTGTAGAATACACCGTATTTACTATCTAGTATTTATGCTTTCTTTGCTATTTTTCGTGTGAATTATGTATCTTATGTTCGCTTTTGAGTTTATTAGGTACTCGGGAGACATACGGAGAAAAAGAAGGAGAAATCACCCAAATTGAGTAAAAAAGGGCAGAGTTGTCATTTCAGAAGCAACCAGCTGGAATCTGTTATGAAGTACTGGAAGAGGCCATGGCACAATGGCAAGAAGTGCAAATCTTGAGGCACTCATGGGCTTTCAACCCGATTTTCAGGTGCTGGGCTTAATTTCCTAAGCTACACCTGCTGGGCTTAGTTCAGGAATGGTGTATCTCTTATCTGGGTAGTACAGCTTCACAATTGAGTATGAGTGTTTGCATGTGTTCCAGTCTGAGCTTGTGAGAAGAAGTGTTGCTGTGACATGCCATTGAGGGGCTGTATGGCATTAATGATGTGCATTGGAGTCGACTGACTCAGTTGAGCTGTGAAGGAAAACAATGATCACGATGGTTGTAGGAGGACTGGCCGGTAGTGCATGAGTTGCTGGGAAGTAATGGAGAAGCTTTTAATGACGATGGAGGCTGCAGTTTGGTCTTAGCGAGACTGTTGGATGGTCACGGCATTGAGTTGCTGCTGTGGATCGAGCTGGAGAGTTGTTGTTCTTGCCAGCTACTGGCGATGGCAGTGACGAGAAGAACATGCGATGTAAGGGTTGAGATGTTGGCTGCTTCTGTTGACAGCCATTATTGGGAATGCATTGGACGTTGCTGATGAAGGCAATATGAGGAGACCCTGGGGTGTTTCTTAATGTTGCTCTTCATTGGTTAGCACAAACGTTTACGTGTGACGACTCTGAGTCACGAGTAATAATTTCTTTTGACATTAAAGACGAAGTATTCAAAGAAATACCACAGCCAGAGGTTTCCTTTGTTTGCTCTGTAGTTTAGTGCAGTCGATGTCCAGGGAATGAGTATGATGCTGCTGCTATTATTGGCAATCGAAGAAAATGGAGAGATGGAGCAGCAAGCCAGGGATTTGAATATTTTAGAGAAGCCGAGAAGTGGCGCTGTGGATGGTGATTGTCGGGCAATGAAGAATGATTGAAGAAAATAACACGTACGGGCGTGATCGATGATCTTGCCATACCTATCATTGGCGTGTCCGAAGACTGATGGTTATGGTTTGCTGTGAATAGAACTCATTCTCGGAGGTTGTAGTGGGCTCGATGGCTGGTAACTGATGGATATGATGCAGCTTGGATGACGAGTTCGAGTTGGATTGGTATTTGGAGTTCGACAACAAAGATGGGTGACGATGAACAACTCGCGTTGTGCTGGAGAGTACGAGTAGAGCATGGAAGTCTGGGGTTACGGAATGGTTTGTTGGTTCGAGTTTGACAAGAACAAGGAGCTGATACGGGCTGAGCGCTCGAGTCGGTTGTAACAAAGAAAGAAAGGAGCTGTGCAGACAAACAAATGATCGCTGCATTATTGGCAGTTGATGATGAATTCAGCATGATTTGGAGTTTGGCTTTGATGGTGCTGATATTCGGGAGTTAAGGAGTGCCGCGGTTGCTAGTTTCTGAGGCCAAGAATGAAGTTTGTTGTTGCCGGGAGGAGTTGATAATGCATGGACGTGATTGAAGGCTTGGTGGTTTCTGGTTTCTGAGGCCGATATGGATGGATTGGAGCTGCCAGCGACTGACGGACTGAGAGTTGGAACTTGCTGTGAAACGGGATGATGATCGGCACTGGCAGTAATGAACATGGTGCTGACCGATGACGTGAAGAAGCTTGATATGGTGAAGCTCGAGTTAACTGCGTACGGATGAATGAACGGAGGAAGGTGAGACGGTAATGCAAGTGTTGTTGCAGCCGATGATGCTTAGCTGAAGATGAACAGCTCGAGAATGAAGCTGCTGTTGTAGGCTGCAGCTAATGAAAGTTAATGGTGGAAGCTGGAGACGGAAGCTGATGCTTAGGTGCTGTCAGTAAAGGAAGTGGAGAACTCGAGTTGAGCTGCATAGACGAACTGCATGGTGCTGATGTTAACGTGCATGGTGGTTCTGTGACGAAAGCTGGGTTAATGGACTGTTTCTGCTGCCATGTAGGTGGACGTGCTGTTAACAACCACAGGAGAGAGTTGTCTGTTGATGGTATGCTAGCTAGGAATGGAAGAAGTGCCGGGAGGAGTTGAAGTTACAGCAGATGGCTGAAGTCGAGAGCTTGGTAGTATGTGATGCTCGAGAGAGAAACTCATCGATGGAGCTCGTGAGGTGATTGTGAATGTGAATGGAAGAGTTTGAAGTGGGCCGGATCTTGATAGTTGCCCAGTAGTCTTTACTCGACAGGCTACATGAGATGGGCTTATACAGATGCTGACGAGCCCAACAGGCTATTTAGCCAAATTTTACACTAAAGGGCGCAACTATTTCTTTGGCCGTGACTTTGGGTTTTGGCAATATTTGGCCAGGGTTTTGTAACCTACTTTGACCGGGCGTTGTGCACGGGACTGAGGAGGTGCACATTCCTATTTTTGCTAGGTTTTCTAGTTTTCTTAAATAAGAGGTTACAAAACTCTATATATAGGGAAGCCTAGGCACGAATCTTATTATCTTTAGAATAATCACTTCTACTACTTTTTCTAGGGTTTGCAATATGATAGAATTTCTTCTTCTTCTTGTTATGAACTCCTTGAATATGAGTACTTAATTTTATTATTGGTTATGGAATAATTGGATTTCACATAATATGGTTTTTGATATGATAAATTAGTTTTGTCTCCATATTTTATCGATTATGATTCACAATTTATAGTGTTATATGATTTGAATGCTAGTTTGATCGAGTCGCGAATCGGTTGAGTTTGTTTTCATCTCTATTGCTAGTTTAGGGTTTATTATACGTAAAAGTGATACTCCTTGAATGCAAGTAGCATAAATATGATTATGGTTTGTAGTGATATATTCTTATGATCGTATGTGAATTATAACCTTTGTTAAATTGAATTAGTGCGCTTTCCACGTTCGATTGCTTTGATTGGCCTGATTTCATAGAATTTAATGCATCTAGGGAATTAAACCCGATTAGTTCTTTTACACGTTAGGTTGTTCTTTTAGATAGAACTCATACTCAGCATCTTTTAATGTGTTTGTTGATGACAAAAGGGAATTTGCGGGATATTCTTGCGATCAAGATATTCTAGGGCTTTTGATAAAAGTTGAGATTAAATATCAATTCTAATTATTGTGAAGAAAACATATTTGTGAATGAAGATGAATCCTTAACCAATATTCTCAATACTTTGATTTGTTTATTTTTCTTTGTTTGCTTTTATTTTATTTTACTATACAAAAATCAGAAAAATCCCCCGGTATTTTATATAGGAAACCAAAACATATTGACAACCTAGACCTCTCTGTGGGATCGATCCTTTCTTGCCCTTGCTATATTTATATTTTGAGTAGTAAGAAAGTGTAAATTATTTTTGACGCATACGACAGCGATCAGGAGGCGTGGGAATACAGAAGGAACTAGGTGAACTATAGGTTTAGTTGCTTGGTCTCAACTATACGAAGTTGGTATTATTTTGTATAGCGGATTAATCCTAAGAGTATTCAATTCTGGACTAAGTCCCGGGGTTTTTCTACATTTGTGGTTTCCTCGTTAACAAAATCTTGTTATGTCATTTACTTTATATTTTTGCATTATAATTGTTTTATTATAATTAAAGTAAATTTGCACAAATGTTAATTCCTATTTACTTGATACGTGAATCCTTTATCAAGTAAACAAACTTTGTTGTTGTATTGTATCGATCTCGTATCCATATACAAACACACAAAGTGTGAACCGATTTGTTGTATTGTCTCGACTCAGTCCATAGACAATCACTTTCGGGGAAAGGACTTATAGGAAGGAAAAGTAATAACTTGAGGTATATTTGGGGTACCCTCGCCTTTTCAATTGGTATCAGAGCAGGCAAACACAAAAAGATCTAACAATCTGTGTTTGAAACGATCCAACCTATAAGATATGAGTCAAAGTAGATTTAAGCGAGAGCGAAAACTAAAGAAAGACTCATTTAACGTATCGCAAGACGTTGGAAGTTTTGATTTTAAGAAATGCTTAAAAGGAGCTTCTTCATCAAGTTTTACTTGCTCTTCTGAGAACAAGTCTGAATATTCTCTAGACGAGACTAAGTTAAGCCCTGTATTCGAAATCAACGATTCAGACTCTAAAAAATGTCTTTTTGATAACGAGAATTTTTTGAGTTATATGCTTGAGATTTATGATGAAAGATCAAGTGTAAAAACATATGAACTAAAAGAATTGAGCAAACAATTTCTTTCTGGTTCTAATGAACTTCTTTTAACACTTGAAAGAGAACAAGATTTAATCTTAAAGTTTCAAAATCTCGATGAAGAGCATAACTTGCTGAAAGAAGAATATTCACAACAATTACTTATTTACAAAAAGGTAATTGAAGAAAATCATGATGTTTTTAAAGCAATTGAAATTGATTGTGAAAGGACGTATCAAAATCACAATAAGTTTAGGGAAGATACTTCTCAACAAATTCAGGGTCTTGAAGAAAAACTTGTTGAATCTGATGCAAGGATTAACTCTCAACAAAAGAGTTTTGAAGAGAAAGAAGGCGTACATCTTTCACAAGAAAAACATCTTGAGGCTGATCTAGCTAGTACTCTTGATAAAATCAAGGCGTTGGAAGAAGAAATTTTGGACCTTAAAAAGTTCAATGTTAGCTCAAACAATTTAATCTCAATGTTAGAAGCAAGTAGAAATCATCGTGATACACAAGGATTGGGCTATAAGGGAATAGATGCTTCAAATATTAACAAATAGGTAAAATTTGTTAAAGATACTAATTCTTCTCAACCAGAGGCTTCCACTGTTGTCAAAAATGATACGATTCCTTGTAAAGAAGTAAAGACAGTCAATCCTAAGAATTGTGTTCAACCAGCAACAATCAACGAGAGCACTTCTGCTAATGTCAAGAAAGCAACAACGTTGAACAAGGATAAGAAGAAGATGAAGAAGAAAACTCGTCAAGCTCAAATATAAGAGGATCCACAAAAAGGTAACACTAAAACTCATACTTCGTATATTTATACCAAGCATTGTTATTATTGTGGTATTAAAGGACACTTGCAATGGGGATGCAAAGTTCATAAGATGCAAGATGTACTTTATATTGTATCAAATGAATTTGCTAAGTTTTCTCTTCATAAGAACTCATATCGGTATTGTCCTAAGTTTAGGCAAAAGAATTATTGTAATGATAGTTCAAATTTTGCATATTACTCTTCAAAGTCATTTCATAAAAGACCCAATTATACAAAGAGAGATGACTTTTTAAATGCAAAAACAAGATCTGATGTTCCAAATTGGAGAAAGGGTGTTTCACAAAATATTCAAAAGGACATTGATATTAGTGGCATGAAGGAGAAAGCTTCTCTTGCGAAACCCAACTCTAAATGGGTCCCTAAGAGAAACTGCAATGGTGCGACTAAACCCAAAGATTAAAGAGTAAAAAAAACGACTAAATTTTAGTTTAGTCCGTTGTGTGATGCAGTGGGAGGCGAGTATATTTAGTTGAGCGTAGGTATAATCTTCGTTTGGTTGTGGATCAGAGGTATTAAGTGCGCCCCGTTCAGGCATTGGTAAAGATTACGCGCGGTGTGGGGCATTCATAAAGTTTACGCCAGGAGAAGGGGCGTAGGTATAATCAATGCCTGATGGGGCGTAAGTAAAATCAATTCCTGATGACAGGCGTAAGTATAATCAACGCCCCATGGGGTTAAAGTGTTGCGGTTGTTTCCGATAGAAAAAAGTCTTTTGTTTATATATTTCTTCTTTTTTTATGTGCCCTCCTCCTCCCACTTTCAATAACTTGTAGCACTACCATTTCCCTGGAAAAAAAAAAGAATTTCTTCTGCCATTTGGAGAAAAATATTCTTAACTCTTTGTAGTTTTGTAATAAATAGTGAAGGGCATAAATGGATGTAGCTCAGTTGTCTTCCACTCCCCCACCCACTAGTCTTCGCTAAATAAGGGAGTGAGATTACGTGCATGAACCCCATAGCTGTATCTATTCAAGCACAAACATAGTAAGTACATATAACCCTACTCGCCTCCAACAAACGATATTAGTTAAGATTGTGTGTGATATCAACTACCCAACGGTATAAAACACAAAACTTATTAAAACAAATTTTAATGTGGCGTAGCTATTAGGTCCGCCTGGTATCAGGCGTGAACTTCATCAACGCCCAACTGAGGCATAAACTTTATCACCACCTAATTCCAAGCGTTAACTATATGACCGTCTGAATGGCGCGGTGGGTATATCAATGCCTGATGCCGGGCGTTAACTTCATCTACGTGATAGATGTAGAATACACCGTATTTACTATCTAGAGTTTATGCTTTCTTTGCTATTTTTCGTGTGAATTATGTATTTTACGCGTGTTTTTGAGTTATTAGGTACTCGAGAGACATACAGAGAAAAAGAAGAAGTAATCATTCAATTTGATTTGAAAGGGCAAAAAGGTCATTTCATGGGCGAACACTATCCGGAGCCTAGTCAAGGTTAAGGGCCAACTCTTTTGGAGGAGCACTACGGACATGATAGTCAAGGTTAAGGGGGCTTCCAGATGGGTAACCCTTATCAACGTGACTGGGGGTGCATATATCCTACTCTAGTCTATTACCTACCCAACCCTAAATCGAGAAGTGTTATCTTCTCAATCATTACCATCACCTAAAATTCAGAGAAAGAAGTTGCGCAGTAGCCATGGAATCGAATTCACAGAGAGGAGATGGCGATGAGTGATTGTTGCTGCTGTCGTCTAGGGTTTGAGAAGAAACAAAAGGGGATCTGTGTTGAATTAACGAATTTCGATTTGAACAAGGAAGAAAAAGAATCAGAGATGTTGATATTAAGAGATTGAGATCGAAATAAGAAGGCAGCGATGACGATTGATGAGCTCGTGGTGAAATCAGAGAGAATTTGAGATGAATTTCTATATCTCAGGGAGTTCGAATGGAAAAGGGGATCTGTGGGTTTCATTTGAAATCAAAAGCAGATGGAAGAATTGTTTGTTGTGGCTGAGACTAAGAGTAAATAAGAAGGGATCGGTTGTACAATTGTTGTGATGGGTTAAAGATTGAATTGAATTCAAGAATCGATCGTTGTTGATAGATATTGAGATGGACAGGGTGATGAATTGGAGCAATTCGAGTTTGGGTTTCTGCTAATGATTGAAGCGGTAATTCAGAGTTACAGCCATGGATTATGAACTAAAATTGAATGGGCGTATGTTATAATTAAGCAAGAACATTGTAAGAGGTTGAATATGGGCTGTATGATTTAAGGGTTTCTTTTGCTCTCAGGTGTGACTGAGAATTGCAGCCGTGGTGGTAGCTGGTACTGGCACTGAGAGAACAAGATGGAATTAAAGATTGGGTACTGATGATTTTCATGGATTGTAGACGAAAATGGAAGCTGGGTTTGGTTCGCTCCTAAGTAGTTCAGATGGAGTTGCAGGCGAGTTTGAATGGATTTTGGTGAGGTGCTGTAAATATCACAGAGAAGAACAGAAGGGGATCTTGCTATTGCTGAAGTAGCAAATGAATGATTTGAAACTATAGGTGTATGTTAGGTGTGCAGGAATTGAAGACAGATCGGCCTGAAATTGGCCTGAGAAAGTCCTATAAACAAACAGAACTCTGCCAAAATTTCTCTTCTGGCGAGTCAACTCGGACCGGCGATGAACCGATGCAGACGAGCTGATGAGACGATTCAACTCAGTAATTCAGTCGACTCAGATCTCAGTATGATAGCTAACTCAATGGCTGACTTACCTCTTTGACCCAGTCGACTGTTATATACCGTTAGTATTGACTGTTAACTGTGACGGAATATTTCGTCGACGGAGGAGAGCATCTCAGGTAGCCGGCGATCACAAATTTCGGCCAAAAACCCAGTTTTCCGGCGAGCATTTTTGGGACAAAATTTCTACACGGGTTTCTCTCACTTGTGGGCTTGGTGGATTTCTATCTAATGGACTTTGAAGACAAAACCTAATTTTGGAAGGAGTGTCCTTTATGGAAATTGAGAAACATATAAAAGAGAGGAATTTTCTCTAAAAATATATATCTTATCTTCTACTTTTGTTCTAGGGTTTAGACATGAAAACTCTTCTCTTTATTCTTGTTATGAACTCCTTGAGCATGAGTACTTAATTTTATTATTGGTTATGGAATAATTGGATTTCACATAATATGTTTTTGATATGATAAATTAGTTTTGTCTCCATATTATCGATTATGATTCACTATTTATATTATTACATAATTTGAATGCTTGTTTGGTTGAGTCTAGAATCGATTGAGTTTGTTTTCATCTCTATTGCTAGATTGGGGTTTGTTATACGTAAAAGTGATAGATTCCTGATTACAAGTAGCATGAATATGGTTATAGCTTGTAGTGATGCATCCTTATGATCATATGTGAACCATAACCTTTGTTAAATCGGATTAGTGCGTTTTCCACGTTCGATTGCTTTGATTGGCCTGATTTCATAGAATTTAATGCATCTAGGAAATTAAACTTGATTAGTGCTTTTACACGTTAGGTGGTTCTCTTAGATAGAACTCATACTCTCATCTTTTAATGTGTTTGTTGATGACAAAAGGGAATTAGCGGGATATTCTTGCGATCAAGGTATCCTAGGGCTTTTGATAAAATTTGAGATTAAAATATCAATTCTAATTATTATGACAAGAACATGTTTGTGAATGAAGATGAATCCTTAACCAATATCTTTTCTATTGATTTGTTTGCATATTTCTTTCTTTGCTTTTATTTTTACTTTACAAAAATCAGAAAATCCCCCGTGTTACTTATAGGAAACCAAAACATCTTGACAACCTAGTCCTCTCTGTGGGAACGATCCTTTCTTGCCCTTGCTTCATTATATATTTTGAGTAGTAAGAAAGTGTAATTTATTTTTGATGCCTACGACTGTAGTTGCAGAATAACCTACAACTACACCCTCAATAGAATTAGTAAAAACTAAAGAAGTTCTTGATGATGAATAACAATTTTCTTATTAATGTTCTCAATTGATTACAAAGAAGTATCTAAATGGAACTAGAATAGTTACAACTTTCTCTATTCTCTTTCCTAAGATATTTTCTAACACTCACTAAAAGAACCTCTCGAATTTTACATTTGAAATCCTATTTATAGTAAAATTTATACAGCTGTATATGAATTACGAAGTATCGCAACTCATACTTGCAAAATTACTCCATCCTCGCAAAACTTCATATTTCTCCGCGCTACTTCTATCATCGTATCATTTTATATCTCTTTTCTCCTTTATTTATTACGATACTCGTGAACTATTATCTTGCGATATTCAGTACCTACATCTTGCCTCTTCTCATGTCAATTCTACGAAGAAGAAATGATCGTGAGAACATAACCGTTACTTAGTCTTTTAAAATTTTGACACGTCTTTTGTAACCGTTCTTTTCTAGCTATTCCCTTATATAACTCCTTTATATTCTCTTCCTTTTCTTCTTCTTATTTCCGCAATTCTATCTTCTACTCATACTCTCTATTACTGTTTTCTCTGCAATTTTTTCTTCTACTATATCTTCATGATTTCTCCAAGGTAATTTCCTTCTATCTCCGCACATTTCATTTGTTCTTTCTCTTTAATTTCTGTATAATTTGTTATCTGATTTTGGTTTATTTCAGCAAAATAACTCCTCAGATGAAATCTCAACTAAAGAATCCAAGCCTTAATCCACGAAGAAGAAAATCTGAGAATCAAAAGGTAGTTAAAATACTTTGCCTTCTTTCCCGAACAATATATTGTTGCCTCAGTTTTTAATCTACATTTTGATTCGCAGGTTGGCGAAAAACCAAACCCTAGTAAGAGATCTCGAATAACTAAACCCACACCATTAATTCCGATTGATGATTTCCTTCCTGAAGTTGATAAGGAATTTTCCTCTCCTCCTCGTGAAAATGCTTCTTCACACACTCCTGCCTCTACTCCATTACCTACCTTTCAATCTCCCATCAGTGTCAATTTATCAACACTTCTTCAAGATCAACCCTCACAAAATATTTCTTCAACTTCTTCTCTTGAAAAACAACCCTCGCAAAATATTTCTTCAACTTCTTCTTTTGAAAAACCTGTCTTGTCCCCAAATCCTTTGAGTGCTATTTCTCCAGACAATTTGCAGCTTGCTCTTATTCCTTCAAATTCTTCTCCTCTTCCTCAGGAAATTCGAGATGGAATTTATTCAACTTTACGAATGTTATCTGAGATTTTGACCAATACTGCGAAGTCTACTAATGTTCGTTCGCAATATGAGTTTTGCGAAGTTCTAAATAATTTCGTCAATCCATACATTTCTTCTTCACGTCAATCCTTGGAAAAAGAAATTGAATTGCTTCGCCAATCTTTAAAAGCTTCTCAAGCATAATGCGAGGATCTCCGTAAAGAGAATCATCATCTTCAGAATAATTCTCTCGATTGTGCGATTCTTCGCAAAAGAAATAATGAATTGAAAGGTATGATTACTATCTTCATATTTTCCCTTTTATTTACTTATATTCTTCATATGTTTGAAATATCCATTAAAACCCATTCCCCTTTATAGAATCTATCCAGAAATGTAGAAGATTGGTACTTCACCATGAATCAGATGCAACAGAATATCGAACCAAGCATGAAAGCCTCTCAAAGCAATTCTCCCATTTATCTAATCTTTACTCGTGTGCTCTTGACAACTCTGATGCTCTTTTTCAAGAGAATACTCAACTAATATATGATCGAAAATTTCTGAATGATGACATATCTCAACTTTTTTCTTCCTTAACTAAAGCTAATTTGAGAATAGAAACCTTATTAGAAAGAACAAAACCTTATCAGAAGAGAAATGTTCATTTTTGAATACAATGATTGTTTCTTCGCAAGAATTAAAGACTCTTCAGAATAAATGTTGCGATCAAGAAAATCTTCTTTCTTTGTTAAAAGGTGAACTTGAGGAATTAAAGAAGTCTTCAGATGCTGAAAGAAGTTCTTTTGTTATTGAGAAGAATTCCCTTATTAATAAGAATATAGTCTTGAGTGCTAAGAAGAATCAACTTGAAGAAGATTATTCGTCATTAAAAAGTCTTAATGCCAAACTTGCGAAGGATAAAAATTTTCTCCTTTCTAAAGATCAAAAACTTCAATCTCGACTTAAAGGATTAGTTGGTGATGGTTTTGATAATGCGATGAATCATATGAAGAACTGTTGTCTATCTTTAACTCAATATCTTACTTCGCAAAGAGAAGGTAGTCATTAAAATTTGACTGCCTCTGGTATATCTTGAAATTTCGTTATACTCGCAAATTTTATTCTTTGAACTTTGTTTTATTTGCAGAATCTAAGAACAACCTTCGTAATGCGAAAGATGGATTAGAAGCCTCTTGTTCCGAGCTTCGTAAGAAGAATGCTTTGCTTTCTACTCGCTTAATCAACTCTCGTGACCGTGCTACTCGGAGATTCAACTATCTTGCTTATTCCAAAGATATCGAAGATACCAATCATCAAAAATCTATACTTCGTGAAAGTCATCTGAAAGCTCAAGTCTTTACGAATAACATTCTCTTATCAAGAGGCTTGCCTCCTGTGAAAATTACTCCTCTGAAGATATCTGACGATGAAGTTGCTCGTGAGCCTGATAGTGATTTCGATTATGAGAGTGATGATGAAGATCTTGATGATGAGAAAGAATATATTCCTCAAGGAGATGTTCCTGTTGCATATTCTTCCAAGGATGATATCTCGCAAAAGTCGAAGGCTGCTAATGACCCTACTGATCTTAAAGATCCAGCACAGAGTGTTGATGAAGCATGATAACATTCCTTTTTCAATTTATCATTGACTCTCCTGTCTTTCTTTCTTTTGAATTCCTTCCCTTAGTTACTGTTGGTTTTCTTTTTGCGAACAATTCTATTTTTTGAGAAGTACATCTGATATTTTGCGAAGATGATTTATCCTTTCTTTCTGATATTTTGCGAAGATAATTTAACCTTTCTTTAATTAAATTTTCCCCATTTGATCATATGAAGAGAAATAATATATAAATCACAGATAAAGCTTAGTATCTCCTTTTCCCCCTATTATTTCTCTTTAAATGATTAAACATTGTTTGAAGTATTAAAATATCTGCCTCAATTTATCTTACGAAGTTTCAACTTGTTACGATTGTAAATAAGAAATCGTCCCTTTTAAGTATAAAAAGTAAAATATATGAAATATCCTTAATAAGTATACTACATATACAATACCTTTGTAGAAGTATTAGAAGTACCAAATCCATCAAATGAAGAGATATAAGAAGTATTAGAAGTACTCAATTCACCAAATGAAGTATTAGAAGTACTCAATTCCCTTTTACGTATTAGAAGTACTCGATCCACCAAATGAAGAGACATAAGAAGTATTAGAAGTACTCAATTCACCAAATGAAGAAATATAAGAAGTATTAGAAGTACTCAATTCACCAACTGAAGAAATATAAGAAGTATTCGATCTGTGAATAATTATGTAACATATGACGAAGTATAATGATTATTTAACCTTCACCAAATGAAATATCCGTTAAAGAAGTATAATAAATATGAGATATTCTTGAAGAATTATAAGAAGTATTCAATCTTTTGGAGAATTCAATATATGGAGAAGTATAAGAAGTATGCAATTCTCGTAAACTTTTACGAATATGAACTTATCTGTATTTGATTGCTATGAAAATCGCATATTTTGTTAAGTCTTCATTAAAA
Organism: Papaver bracteatum; assembly: GCA_023529315.1. Lineage (NCBI taxonomy): Eukaryota > Viridiplantae > Streptophyta > Magnoliopsida > Ranunculales > Papaveraceae > Papaver > Papaver bracteatum. The sequence goes on from JAJJWX010000603.1 coordinate 5,016,257, forward strand.
TTCTTCAATGATGTTGTCTTCTTTGATAGGACTTCTTGTAAAAATTCTTCAATGATATTGACAGAGCTGTCTTCTCTTCAAAATTTCTTGATGTATATTCTTGTAAAATTTCTTCAATGATATTGACGAAGTTGTCTTCTTTTCAGATCTTCATAATGTATATTCTTGTATAATTTCTTCAATGATGTTAATGCAATGAATTTCATTAATTTCTGTGGTCTTATCATGCCTTCCTAAGTAAAGGTCTTATTTTTCCACCTCTTTTGTAGTAAATTTTTGTATTTGCGATAATATGACAAGTCTGAACATTCTTGCGAATATACAACCTCGTGACATTATCGTCTTGCAGTGAAATCGCAGGACGTTCTTACACTTTCATGCAAAAACCCATTGATCTCATCTTAACTTCTTTGTATAGTATTTTAGCCTCTTCAGGAAGTGTTGCGACAATATGACATGCCTAAATATTATTGCGAACATAAAGCCCCATGACATTGCCGTCTTGCGATGAAATCGCAGGACGTCTCCACACTTTCATGTGGTGACCCATTGATCTCATCTTAACTTCTTTATTATGTTCTGCGAGTTCTTTATTCTTTTCTTTATTTTTTTTTTATTTTTTTTTTTAGAAGGCTCGCAGAACTTCATTTGTTGCACAAATATGACAAGCCTTTATGTTTTCGCAAACAAGAAGCCTCGTGACATTTGCGTCTTATAGCATGTATCAGCTCCCTAATGGAGGGTGCTTCCCTTTATCTTCCCCCTGATTGCCCCTTCAAGGAAGCGTACATCGACCATACAAGGTTAGCTCTTCCCATCCGGTTCTGCCAACAACCAGCTTTTGATCGCAACCTCTTATCCTTTTTGCCTATAGGGCTTATAGTTACGAGGTTGCACCCTATGGGGTATCTTTGGGCCAAGTGCATCATTTTCCAAGACTTGTCAAAAATGGCAGATGTGGTTCAACCTCACCCGGAACTCTTGACTCAACCGTGTACCTCGGCGCCTTGATCGTTTTCTGCACTTCTTGGGAAAGACAGTACGCCTTAGTCGCCCAACCTAAATCCTCTTACACCGCATTTTATATTGCGTAATGTCGCTAGATTAGGTGAGAATCCAAGGTGTCTAACCCGGATAGGTACCCCATTATTGGGTTGTAACCCAAAAATTTTACCATGTACTAAGGGCACTTGGTGGTGTTCCGGTTACCCTTAGCCACATTATAGGTACCCCCTTAAATGACGTACTTTAGGACTTTGCCTCTTACGAAATATAGCTTCGCGAACTAGGGTGTACGCCACAAAGGTTTTCCTGTATAAAATTTTCTGCGGCTCTCTTTCTTTTTTGGAGGCTGATCACAGATTGCGGTCTTTTATTCGCAAATTAATGAAATTTTAATCGGAATATAAATTTTGAAACTCGCAACTTTTCCCAATTTCCTGCGAGCAAACAATATTCGTAAAAAAAATTCATGAGTTTTATGGGTAATACCTTTTCAAATATAGCCTGTTCCAAGGTCTACCAAGCCTCAAACCCATGTCTCTCCCTTCTGGATCCATCAGCCGATAAGCTCCGCTTCCTACAACTTCTTTAATAACATATGGTCCATCCCATTTTGGTGCTAATTTTCCTCCATTTTATTTTTGATATTTAGGTGTTTCTCGCATGACCAAATCACCTGGTTTATATTCACGTTCAATGACTCTCTTGTTGTATTCTCGAGCTAATCGTTCTTGATAAATCTTCATATGGTGCAACACCTTTTCTCTTTTTTCTTCCAAATCATCCAATTCACTTAATATTACTCCCGCATTTAAATTTTTTTCCCAAGCTTCTTTCTTTGTTGTCGGAATTACAACCTCTGTGGGTAATACTGCTTCTACTCCATATGTTAGACAATAAGGAGACATTCCAGTTGCTTCTCTTCTAGTTGTATTGTATGCCCAAACTGCGCTAGGTACTTGCTCGCACCACTCTTTGAGATGTCCTTCTAATTTCTTTTTGATTGTATCTGTGATTGTTTTATTTGTTGCTTCTGCCTGTCCATTAGCTTGTGGATATAATGGGGTTGACTTCCCACATTTTATCCTAAAAGCACTGAGTAACATCTCTATGTTCTGCCCCTCAAATTGTTTTCCATTATCAGATACTAGTTGTGCTGGAACCCCGTACCTGCAAATGAGGTTCTCAAATATGAACATAAAAACATCTTTATCACGAATATGCTGTACTTATTTTACTTCTGCGAGCTTCGTGAAATAATCTGTTGCAACTATCAAGTATCGCCTTTGTCCAGATCCAGGTATAAATGGTCCAACAATATCCAACCCCCATTTACCAAAATTCCAGCAGCTTGTTGAAGAAGTTAATGTGGCCCCTGGTGCATGAATTCTTTTACCATGTCGTTGACATTCCTTGCATCTTCGTACGAACAATTTTGCGTCTGTATGCATATAAGGCCAGTAATATCCTTGTATCTTTGCTCTATATGCTAGATATCTTCCCCCACTATGATTGCCAGCTTCTCCTCCATGTAACATCTTCAATATCTTTTCTCCTTCTTCGCGAGTTAAGCACCTGAGAGGTGGTCCATTGAAAGATTTTCTATATAAAATTCCTTCTCGCAACTCATAGTTTGTTGCACGACTCTTTAATTTATGTGCTTCTAGTCTGTTCCTGGATATTTCTCCATTTGCGAGGTATGCATGAATTTCTTTTCTCCAATCTGCGATGTTGTTTGATAACTCTCTTTCTACTTCCATCGCAACAACTTCCTCAATTTCTTTCTCTTTGTCCACTGATGGGTGTTGAATTGTCTGTATTTGGATATTTCTTATATTTGGATTTGTCATCATGCTTGGAATAAATGCAAAAGCATCTGCGAGACGGTTATATTTTCTTGATATATGTCTCCATTTTAATTTTGGTATCTTCGCAGATAATTCCTCAACGAGTTTCTTGTATTTCTTCAAAGAAGATTCATTTGTGGTATATTCCCCTTTAATTTGACGAATCACTAATTGTGAATCACTTGTTATCCTTATACTTTCAAGCTTCTTTTCTATTGCGATCTTTAATGCATGCACTACAGCTTCGTACTCTGTTTCATTGTTCGTGGATGCAAATTCTAGTCTGAATGAGAATGCTGTTCTTTCTCCTACTGGTGAAATCAACACAACTCCAATTCCATTTCCCTCACTATTGGATGATCCATCCACTAGAATTTCCCATCTATCCGGTTCTGTTAACAAGTCTTTTGGATTTCCAAATTCTTCTTCAACATCCATCATTTCCTCTACTGCTTCATCTTCTTCCAAAGGAAATTCTGCCAAAAAATCTGCGACGACTTGTGATTTTTGCGATGACAATACTTCGTATTTTATCTTGTAATGGTTTACTTGTGCATTCCACCTTTCTATTCTTCCTGACCTTTTTGTGTTCTTCATGACTGATTCAATTGGGACTTTGGTTACCACTTTTATCACATGTGCTTGAAAGTATATTCGTAACTTGAATGATGCATAAACCAGGGCTAAGATTAAATTCTCTATTTTAGAATAATTCTTCTCTGCTGCATTAAAGGTTTTACTTATGTAGTAAATGGGCCTTTCCACTCCTGCGTCTGCTCTCAACAGAACTGCACTTAGAGCATATGGAGTTGTTGCAAGGTATACCAATAATTCTTCGTTTTTCTCTGGTTTCTGTAGTATAGATGTATTTGCGAGGTATTCTTTGATTCCTCGAAAAGCTTTTTCACATTCATCAGTCCATTTGAATTTTGCTCCCTTCTTAAGTATGTTGAAAAAATGCTTGCACTTATATGACATTCGCGAAATAAATCTTCCAAGTGAAGCCAAGAGTCCATTTAGATTTTGTACTTCTTTTACCGTTGCAGGTGTTGGCATGTCACGAACTGCTTGGACCTTTTCTGGATCAACTTGTATTCCCTCCTTTGATACTATGTATCCCAAGAACTTTCTAGATGAAACCCCAATTATACATTTCTCAGGATTTAATTTGATGTTGAACTTTCTCATTTGCTCAAATATTTCCTTCAAATCTTGCACATGGTCTTTAGCTTCCTTGCTTTTTATCAACATATCATCTACATATACCTCCAAAGTTTTATGTATCCACTTCGCGAACACTTTTTCAACCATATGTTGATATGTAGCACCCACATTCCGTAAACCAAATGGCATCTTCACATAAAAATACAAACCCCTTGGAGCAAAAAAGGCAGTATGTTCTTGATCTTCTTCTGCGAGTGATATTTGATTATACCGTTTATATTTGGTAATGGAAAACTGTCTTTGGGACATGCCTTGTTTAGATCAGTGAAATCTATGCAAATTCTTATTCCTTTATTCTTTTTCGGAACAATGACCATATTCGCAATCCATTCTGGATATTTTGCTTCCCTTATGATCCCTGCATCCAACATCTTTTGTAATTCTTCTTCTATCTGTACATGATAATTTTGTGATATCTTCCTTATTCTTTGTTTGAATGGTCTTACATTTTTATCTATGTTCAATCTATGACACGCCACTGATGGATCAATTCCTGATATCTCATCTACACTTCCTGCGAAGATATCTTTATATTCTCGCAAAAGATCAGTAGTCCTTTTTTCTTCTTCTTCATCCATCTTAGTTCCAATTCGCAAGAATAAAGTCTCCTATTTACTTCCAATCTTTATTTCTTTAGTTGGTTCAGCTGCAACATAGCTTGGACTTTGCTCCCCCATAGGTGTTGGCTCTTTGATTATTTTTGCTGGTTCCCCTTCTTTTTCTGGAATTTCATTTGGTATACCTCTCCCTTCCTTTGCTCTTATTGTATATACTAGGAATTCTTCTTCTTTTCTTGTTTCCTTCGCAAGTTTCCTACGAAGCTGTTTCTTTCTTGCTCTTCCTCCGTATTTCGTTACTTCAATTTGATAACAAAATTTTGCACTATCAAGATCTTCTTTTATTTCTTGTATTCCATTTGGTGTAGGAAATTTGATTTTTTGATGTAATGTTGAAGCAACAGCTTTGATCGCATGAATCCACGGCCTTCCTATCAGCATGTTATATGGAGATTCCATATCTTTCACACACAAGATTACATGTGTTTCGATTTCTCCCAGTAATATTCGCAGCGCGATTTCCCCTTTAGATTTTGTTGTAGATTTTCCTAATCCATGAATAAGACATTTTGAATTTGTGATTTCTTCATCTTTAATTCCCATCCCCTTAAGTGCATGATAGAATATGATATTAACAGAAATCCCTGTATCAACCAGAATTCGGTTTAATTTCCATTTTTCTACAGCTTTCTTATCTTCTAGCATGATCGGCATTGTGATTACCAATGGTGAAGTGTGGTTCAAGTCTTCATTTGGAAATTCTGCTACTGAAAATGTGATTTTCTGCTTTTCCCATTCTTCTAAAGTTGTTATCTTTTCTTCCTCCATGATCTTTCTTCCTCTACAATCTCGCTTGTATATTTTTCCCTTAATATTACTATGAAATTCATCAATCATTGTCTTTGTGATCATATTACATTCTTCTTTTTTGCAATCTCCATCTACTGAATTCATTTGATCTTCAAATTTTCCACAATTCCCTCAAATTTAGGCTACCACAATTCTCAAGTTCCCTGTTTCTAGCGCCAATTATGTAGTTGCAGAATAACCTACAACTACACCCTCAATAGAATTAGTAAAAACTAAAGAAGTTCTTGATGATGAATAACAATTTTCTTATTAATGTTCTCAATTGATTACAAAGAAGTATCTAAATGGAACTAGAATAGTTACAACTTTCTCTATTCTCTTTCCTAAGATATTTTCTAACACTCACTAAAAGAACCTCTCGAATTTTACATTTGAACTCCTATTTATAGTAAAATTTATACAGCTGTATATGAATTACGAAGTATCACAACTCATACTCGCAAAATTACTACATCCTCGCAAAACTTCATATTTATCCGCGCTACTTCTATCATCGTATCATTTTATATCTCTTTTATCCTTTATTTATTACGATACTCGTGAACTATTATCTTGCGATATTCAGTACCTACAACGACAACGATCAAATTTTGGCGTCGTTGCCGGGGAGGCAGCGGTTGTCACTTGTTTTTGGTTTCTTATTTTTTTGTTTTTAGTTTTGTTTTTGTTTTATTTTCTGGTTTTTAACCTTGGTTTGAGAATCTTATTTCAGGTACTTGTTTCTCATGGACGGAGCATATTGGAGCAATCAATACGGATTTCAACCTCAACAACATGACAACTAACACCCTTATGGGGAGTACAATCAAAACCAATCCTTTGGTTATGGTCAATACTCCACATACCCTTTTAGTTACTCTCACACATTCCAACCTTCTTATGGTAGGTATGTAAGTGAGCAACCACAAGGAGGGGAGACTAGTTGTACTCCTATTAATATTTCTTCGAGTTTGGCAAATGAGATGCAACAATTTATGGTCAGCATGGAGTCAGTTTGTAGACAACCAAGCATGGAACCAGTTTCATCGACCGAATCTGCTCATAGTATGTTTGGCCCAATTTCTGATTGTAGTTATGATCATTCACCCATTCAAAGGGAAGATAATTGGCCTAGAAATACTGAAGTAAGTAACTCTACTTTTTCCTTGTCGAATGAGTTTTACCAACAAATGGAATATTATTTTCAAAATTTGAATGGATCACTCCAAGAGCTTCAAAAAGGTGTTTCCTATTTAAGACAAGGCATTGAAGAATACAAAGAGGACATGCAAAATTCTGCGAAAGACCAATCTTTGGGAAGTGGCAGTCAATCTTATGTGAACTATGATAGTGACGATGATTATGAAAATACATCGCTTGAACCAATTTATGGTGACATCCCCGAGGAATGTACAATGAAGTCTTTTTGCAATCAAGGTGAAGTTGAAAAGGAATATGATGACACTAGTGTAGCTTACTCAAGCATTGATCTTTATAACGATCAAGAACCTATTCAAAAGGTAGAGCTTGAGGATGATGCAGTGAGTGTTCTAAAGAAATTCATTATGGACAGACTTGAATCCACAGTGGAGTATGTGCCTTACAACAAAGAGGAGTATGTTGAGAATGTGACCGTTATGACCAATATTGTGGAAGACCCAATTGAGCTTGCATATGATTGTAATGATGATGTTTATATCGAGACTCCGGTTAAGGCAGAAACGGACGAAGAATGGTTGCAAGGTTTGATAAAGGACCATGATATATAAGAGGTGAATAGTTCACTTGAATTTTTCAAGGATGAAGAGGATTCCGTGTTACAAGAGATTGTGCGAGGTTTGTCTAACCCTGTACATATTGAATCTTCTCCTTTACCTCTTATTTGTTTGAATGTATGTGCTTCGAAAACATTGTTGAATGATATTGTTTCTCGATATCCTCCATTAGAGAAACTTGATTCTCATACTATGCAGGTTTTGGAACAAGAAACCGTGGAAGTAACCGACTTCTATATTCTTTATGCACTTCCAAGTGTGGACAAGAATAAGTGTGGGGGAAACTTTTATCGGTTAATAGCTTCGTTTTTTCTTTGTATTATTAATATTTGTGTGAATCTAGTGTTTGCAAAAAAGGTTCTATGGGTGGATCCCCAACTTTTCCGATTATTAATATATGGGGAATGAATCTTTCAAGAAGCTAAGTCGGGCCGTCGACTTTAAAACAAGCGCTAAGTGGGAGGCAAACCACCGGTTTTGTATCTTTTTTCCTTTTCCTTTTTATTTTCTTTGTGTTTCGTTTATTTATTTTTCTTGTTCCATATCATATTCGGATTTCCTACCTTGACTTTACTAGGAGGATTCAATTACATTAAGGACAATGTAAATTTTAAGTATGGGGGAATGTTTGGATGTTTTGCATATAGAGTTTTTAGTCTTTTTGAGTCGATTTTTCAAAAATTTTGCATAAAACCTTCAACTTGTAGAGATTTTAGAGTCACTAGCATCCTTCTAGGTATGTTTACATAGAGAATTCTGACCGACATAACTGAACTTGGAAGTGTTAGGGAACTACATTCGGATTTCTTACGAATTGGAGTGTTAAATAATGGATTTAATCATGCCGGTGATGCAAATTAGGAGCAGAGAGAAATGCATTATTAGAGTTGCTGATCAATCATTAATGGAGACTACCCATTTTCATATCAACCAAGGCACCGACAAAAAATTCTTCCATGACTAAAGAGCTTTCTTTTGAGTGTGTGTCACCGTATGTTAATTCCGGGTAGAATGGTGAGCTACCCAACTTCACACCAATTTCAGCACTATTTTTGATCTCTTGAGTGCTAATTTTTTTCAATCATGAGGGTGATGTCAATGGATGAAAGCCTCCTTCTTGTAATTCGATTTTCAGTTAGCACCATTCTCTCTCTCGACAACAACAGGTCCATAGAAACACCATCAACATCAACAAGGAGCAACATCAAAATCTACAAGGAAAGTTGAAGATGTTCAAGGTTTACAAGCAACAATGGGACAAGAAAAGAGAAAATTTCATATTCAAGTAAAGCAACATACAATGAGCATATTTTTACATATGTGTTGAAGACTTACAATATAATGAGCAGAATTTTATATCAAAGTTGAAGACTTATTTACAGGAGCAAAATAAATAAATTAAAAGGTGAGAATTATTGAAGTTTATGATTTCAAGATGATACAAGTTGTGAAGAATCAAGCGGTAAAGTACTTTTCCACGACCATGGTTTATTTTATTTTTCATTTTGTTTGTCTTGTCTTAAAAAAAAAGTAAAAAAAAATTGATTGAAAAATATGAGACAAGAGAAATATCTATTATTGTTTTGTTTTTATTTTTATTTATTGAATAAGCCGTGGGGAAGGAAAATCTATAATGAAGTTTCAAGCGACATGGATTTTAAGGAAAAAGGTTACAAATTGTCAAGAATTTACGAAGTTCAAGAATTTATCATCAATAGTTGAAGCCGAAGACTAAGAAGATAAAGACAAGGAGCAGAAGACGTTTCTATTGGATTCCGTGAGAGTGGTGCTATCATAATTGGCAATCGGATGTGAAGGTGAGTAAGTAATCCCATCCTCGATAATAGTGGTTGATTTCCTTTCTTAGAGATCATCAGAAAAATGGTTTTTCAAAATGTTAAAAGATGTGGGTTTTTAAAATATTTCGTAAGTTATCCTTCCCACCATTCAACGTGTTGCAGGAATTCTCTCTTCATTCCTACCTGCACACATGTGAGACCCATAAAAAAGCCGTCTTTTTGAGTGCAATTTCATAAAACCCTTTTTGGTGAGGCAGAAGTTGAGGCGAAATGCTTATTGATCGTTTCTCAAACACGCGTTCTCTCATTATGGTGTGGTTATTTCTCACTCAAGATTTAAGAATGAATATGTTCTTTGGTATTTCTAACTTCTTATTACTAGCATGCAGAAACTCTATGTCCTCATAGCTCTTTGGATGCTTGGGATGCTGGAACGCTTTGAAGTTGGAGTAGGTTTTATGGGTATATCTCTAGTAAGCCCTCACGAGACTATAACGCGTCCACTAGGGACACCTAGGAGTTTAAAGGCTTGTTATTTATGCTAAAAGTGACCGTAGCCTCGACGACACGGATTTGTATGTATGTTTTATAATTGTTTTGTTTGATTCGCTCAAGGACTAGCAAAGTCTAAGTGTAGGGGAATTTGATAGGTGTAGAATACACCGTATTTACTATCTAGAGTTTATGCTTTCTTTGCTATTTTTCGTGTGAATTATGTATTTTACGCGTGTTTTTGAGTTATTAGGTACTCGGGAGACATACGGAGAAAAAGAAGAAGTAATCATTCAATTTGAGTTGAAAGGGCAAAAAGGTCATTTCATGGGCGAACACTATCCGGAGCCTAGTCAAGGTTAAGGGCCAACTCTTTTGGAGGAGCACTACGAACAGGATAGTCAAGGTTAAGGGGGCTGCCAGATGGGTAACCCTTATCAACGTGACTGGGGTGCATATATCCTACTCTAGTCTATTACCTACCCAACCCTAAATCGAGAAGTGTTATCTTCTCAATCATTACCATCACCTGAAATTCAGAGAAACAAGCTGCGCAACAACCATGGAATCGAATTCACAGTGAGGAGATGGCGACGAGTAATTGTTGTTGCTATCGTCTAGGGTTTGAGAAGAAACAAAAGGGGATCTGTGTTGAATTAACGAATTTTGATTTGAACAGGGAAGAAAAAGAACCAGAGATGCTGATATTGAGAGATTGAGATCGAAATAAGAAGGCAGCGATGACGATTGATGAGCTCGTGGTGAAATCAGAGAGAATTTGAGATGAATTTCTATATCTTAGGGAGTTCGAATGGAAAAGGGGATCTGTGGGTTTCATTTGAAATCAAAAGAAGATGGAAGAATTGTTTGCTGTGGCTGAGACGAAGAGTAAAGAATAAGGGATCGGTGGTACAATTGTTATGATGTGTTAAAGATTGATTTGAATTCGGGAATCGATCGATGTTGATAGAGATTGAGATGGACAAGGTGATGAATTGGAGCAATTCGAGTTTGGGTTTCTGCTGATGATTGAAGCGGTAATTCAGAGTTATATCCATGGATTAGGAACTGAAATTGAATGGGCGTGTGTTGTAATTAAGCAAGAACACTGTAAGAGGTTGAAGATGGGTTGTATGATTTAAGGGTTTCTTTTGCTCTCAGGTGTGACAGAGAATTGCAGCCGTGGTGGTAGATGGTACTGGCACTGAGAGAACAAGATGGAATTGAAGATTGGGTACTGATGATTTTCATGGATTGTAGACGGAAATGGAAGCTGGGTTTGGGTCGCTGCTAAGTAGTTCAGCTGGAGTTGCAGGCGAGTTTGAATGGATTTTGGTGAGGTGCTGTAAATATCACAGAGAAGAACAGAAGGGGATCTTGATATTGCTGAAGTAGCAAATGAATGATTTGAAACTATGGATGTATGTTAGGTGTGCAGGAATTGAAGACAGATCGGCCTGAAATTGGCCTGAGAAAGTCCTATAAACAAACAGAATTCTGCCAAAATTTCTCTTCCGACGAATCAACTCGGACCGGCGATGAACCGATGTAGACGAGCTGATAAGCCGATTCAACTCAGTAATTCAGCCGACTCAGATCTCAGTAAGACAGCTAACTCAATGGTTGACTTACCTCTTTTACCCAGTCGACTATTAGAGACCGTTAGTATTGACTGTTAACTGTGACGGAAAATTTCGTCGACGGAGGAGAGCATCTCAGGTAGCCGGCGGTCACAAATTCCGGCCAAAAACCCAGTTTTCCGGCGAGCGTTTTTGGGACAAAATTTCTACACGGGTTTCTCTCACTTGTGGGCTTGGTGGATTTCTATCTAATGGACTTTGAAGACAAAACCTAATTTTGGAAGGAGTATCCTTTATGGAAATTGAGAAACATATAAAAGAGAGGACTTTTATCTAAAAATATATCTAATCTTCTACTTTTGTTCTAGGGTTTAGACATGAAAACTCTTCTCTTTATTCTTGTTATGAACTCCTTAAGCATGAGTACTTAATTTTATTATTGGTTATGGAATAATTGGATTTCACATAATATGTTTTTGATATGATAAATTAGTTTTGTCTCCATATTATCGATTATGATTCACTATTTATATTATTACATGATTTGAATGCTTGTTTGGTCGAGTCTAGAATCGATTGAGTTTGTTTTCATCTCTATTACTAGATTAGGGTTTGTTATACGTAAAAGCGATACATTCCTGATTACAAGTAGCATGAATATGGTTATATCTTGTAGTGATGCATCCTTATGATCATATGTGAACCATAACCTTTGTTAAATCGGATTAGTGCATTTTCCACGTTCGATTGCTTTGATTGGCCTGATTTCATAGAACTTAATGCATCTAGGAAATTAAACTTGATTAGTGCTTTTACACGTTAGGTTGTTCTCTTAGATAGAACTCATACTCGCATCTTTTAATGTGTTTGTTGATGATAAAAGGGAATTAGCGGGATATTCTTGCGATCAAGGAATCCTAGGGCTTTTGATAAAAGTTGAGATTAAAATATCAATTCTAATTATTATGACAATAACATGTTTGTGAATGAAGATGAATCCTTAACCAATATCTTTTCTATTGATTTGTTTGCTTATTTCTTTCTTTGCTTTTATTTTTACTTTACAAAAATCAGAAAATCCCCCGTGTTACTTATAGGAAACCAAAACATCTTGACAACCTAGTCCTCTCTGTGGGAACGATCCTTTCTTGCCCTTGATTCATTATATATTTTGAGTAGTAAAAAAGTGTAATTTATTTTTGACACCTACGACAGCGATCATTACGCTCTATCGGGCGTACATTTCATCAACGCGCCATTGGGGCGTAGTTTATATGCCCGCCTCTTCGGGGGACGAAGACTATACGAACGCTTCATTTCAAGCGTAGTTTATATAACCGCCCGTTGAGAAACGAAGATTATATCAACGCCCGACTATATTTGGGTATAGTCTTGGTCCCAGACCAAATATAGTCTGGGATTTGGTTTTGGTCTGGGATTTGATCGATAGTACGTCCCGCTACGTCTCGTTCTTTTACCAAATATTTTAGTTTAGTCGCCCATTGCGGTTGCTCTAAGGCCTCCATAGCCAAGAAGGGACCAAAAGTTAGTCACAAGAATGACTCTCAGCTGTTAATTGTTGGTGACAATAATTACAAGAGTCTTCTTGAAAAGATAAAGAAAGACATTATGTCTGAAATCTCTTGTATTAGTAAAAGTTGTGATAATGACACTCTTTATCACAAGTCAGAGAAGAAAAAAAAGATATGGAACAATAGAAAACAAACCAAGCAAGAGGTCAAGAATGATTCTGTCTTAGTCACTCGTGACGAACAAGGCAAGATTGAACTTAACACAACCTAGTTGTGTTAGAATGTGCATGCTCACCTCGGTGCTCAATTTTGAAAGGTGAGGAAGCACATAAAACTGAGCACATGATCTCTCGGGTAATTATATGACTAATTAACATCTTTAGGAGATTTATTTTCTTCTATACTCATACTTTGTGTATCTATATTTGAGTTTTGATAGAAACGGTAATTGTTAGTTTATTATGTTGATATCTACTGATCATATATGTGTATCTCTTGTTTTACGATTAAAACGAGCCAAAAATCACTAAATCCGGACATCGTATGCAAAAGTTATGTCGAAAACAGTTTAGTATTGTGATATTTCACTAGCATCACAAGGGAACCGATCCTTGAGAGATGTGCAACACAAGGGAACCGATCCTTGTGAGAGGTGCAACACATGGGGTACCGATCCTAGTGAGAGGTGCAATACGAAGGAGTGTAAAACTGTTTTTCCTCTAACTTCTTCGTCCGAACTCGGAATAACCCCATTCTTTTTGCATTGTTTTTTAATTCAATTCCCTAAAATATAGAGGTAATTTCAATACTTGATTCTTTGTTGAAAATTTATGGTGTATTGCATTTGTGTTTATGGGATGTTTGATTACGGTTTTCATGACCTTAATATTCGATCTCATAATATGTTATGTACCCTTATGGTTTGGGTGACTTTTTGATTTAGCAAGATTAAGTTCTATCCCAAGTTGGTAGGATTTATCAAAGGATCATGAGGTCTTGTAGAAACAATATGTGAAAAAGTCACAATATGTTGAATCGGTTTTGGTTTAGCATAAAAGCATATGTGTTTCGACGGTTTTCAACTTTTGCTTGCAATTGTTAAAACCAATTTTCAACCTTTCTCTGGTAAAGGTTGGTTGTTGTTATTCTTTTGTTTTTGGCATGAGAATGACAACATAATGGTATTTCGATATCAATTCTCCCGAAGAAGAAAACGATGCAATCATATTTGGAGAAGTTGGATGCGAAATTGAGGTAACAATCTTGTTAGTTAATTGTTTTCCTGTTTTAAGAAAAGACTATTTTTATTTGATATATATATTGCTTTTGCTTAAACAAAATTATTGGTACAATTGATGTGTTTATTTCATTATGTATGTATGGATGTATGTGTGATTCAATTGTTTCCGGTTAAGTAAAACTTTTGTATCTTGCTTTGTTGTGTGATATTAATAGTTTAGGCTTACCAAATTTGGTGCAATTGCGGTGCTTTAATGTTTATGTTAATTCAATTGCTTCTAGTTAAGTAAAACAATTGTTATTTTGCTTTATTATGTAGTATCAATTGTTTAAGCTTACAAAATTTCGGTGCAATAGTGAAACTTTGATTTATGTATGTTGTTTCAATTGCATCCGGTTGAGGTGAATAATTATGCAAGTTGATTTATTGGTTTGTATGAATTATCTATGGCTTAACGAATGAATATGTTGATGGGACGAGTTGTTTAGTCCAATTCGATTTCGGATAAGATAGACTAAGTTAATTCTGATCTTAGTTATACTATCAAAGTGGAGGTTTCGGTTATTCAAGTCTAGCCGAAAGCCTAAACAAGTAAATGCTAGTTAACTAACCTAGTATTTGGCTTGCTTGAAATCTAAAGGTCTAAGTTATATGGATAATTAGAACCTGATGATAAAAATGGAGTTTATCTTTGTTTTGGTCTTATCGAATGAAGCGATTGTATTTATACAAATGGTTTAGCAAAGGAACTAAGTTGCTTAGTTGATTTTTGGTTTGCTAAACTAGTTGGGAAAATTGCTTCGGGCAATTATTTCCATGATAACATATCAAAACGTAATTACTTTGTAGTTTCGGTTTTGATATTGTTTATCAAAAATTGTGTGTAAAACCCTCGTGCTTGACTCATTAGGTTGCAAGTCTATTTTGAGATTTGTAAGATCCTTTTCGTGTTATCCTTTATTTGTTCGCTTCTTTGTCATTTTTGTAACAAAAAGTGGGAGAAATATATGGAGTAAACAAGTGATCCTGGTATCAATTTATGGTTGATTGGTGTCATTAGGGAAGAGGACAATGGTGCTTGAACATTTATCAAACGAATGAGGAAAAGCACAGACTAAGGGGAGCAACATATCATATGATTGGGATAACAAAGACGTGCGGATACCTATCTCACCTTTAGGGGAAGTATGATCTTTGTTATTATAATGTCAACAACGGCATTTTAAGGATTGAATTAATGCAGGTTATGTGTTGTTGGATTCGGGAATCAAGCGTATGTGTAATGAATTCTCGTAATTTGTTTATCCATATGATTGTAAGAGTTTTGTCACTAAAATTGACAAAGGGGGAGATTGTTAGAGCATTGCTCGGTTGAACCCACCAAGCGTTGGTATGTCAAGTTTGGTTGTCATATTTTAGTGAACCAAAACTCATTTAAGAAGTCTCTTGATGTAAATGTACTAGAGTCAACTTCGTATAGGTTAGCTTTAAAGTATTAGGGTGAGACATTACAAGTATTGCGAAGACTTGAAGAAGTGAAGAAGTACGGAGCTATAACGACAACATCATCCTTCCACTTGAGGTTAGTGATATTTGACTTGAACTGTTTCATTCCCTAACATATCTTTCAAGTTGTGCATATTGAAAACATAAAACTGCGAAGCATGAACACTCTAGATAGACATAGTATTAAGGAATACAATAAGAAGTTTCTTGCTTAACCATTAAACTTTGTATATAATACATCGACATAATCGTATGAATTCTATTGTGATTATGTATGGGTATGAGGTGAGGATTTCATCCTAGGGAACAATGTTTACATGTGCTCTAAGGAAGTAAGTTCATGATATGTGTTGTGAACCGAAAAGGAAATCGCCAGGCGTTATTGGGGATGTTCTTTATTGCATATCTTATGAACGACCAATATGCGTGATTAGTATAACCGCTCATGACTTGTTTGTGTTCTTGGTAAAACTATTCACACGAGGTCTGACTTATGTATTGGTATGACTTTTATTAGTGAAACCGATCTTAAGTAATCACCTGGGATATGATCGGGTTGTGAGTGTCTGAACTTATTACTGAGATAAGGGGAACCGATCCTAATAAGAGGTGCAGTGCATCACAAGGGGAAACTATCCTTGTATGAGGTGCAACAAGTTTTATGGAAGAAAGGGGAACCGATCCTATGAACATGTGCAGTGCATACAAGTTAGATACCAAATATATGTGGGGAACCGATCCTAGTACCTAGTCAGCCGTATCTTTGGTAAGCTAGTGTAACTATGCACAATAATCACATGGAGGTAGAACCAAAACTTATTTTGGTAGAACCGTAAACCCATGAGTTGTGATTAAGTGGTACTTGATCAATCACATAGTTCTTGAAAGTCAGATGAACCAATTTCAAACTTGTTTGGAAGTGTGGTAAATCGGTTTCAAGTGAGCAAGCATGGAAAAGACATGCAAGAGTAAGATGTCGTCACTCTTTGAACACGGTGCATTAATGTTTATTCTTTATTGTTCAAAGATATTCCTTAAAGGCTAAGAAGGAAGAAAATCCCAAGATCGAATTTAGATAAGTTAAGAATCTTTTTAATTAAGGGTTTTTAATTATATATGGAAAATAAGAATTAGTAATGTGCATTTACTAATTAGAGATTTTCCAAGGAGACTTTGATCATTATTTTTGGACAGTGCATTCACATGAATTATGAAAACCGAATTTGGTGGAGTAATGAAAAATATCTTGAGAATATTTACGGTTTTGGAAATTCCTTGGTGTCCAAACTTCCTTGTCTATAAATACTTTGAGTTTGTATTTCTAGCAAACTAATCCTGCGTAACATAGACTTCCTCTTTTGTCTTTGTTACTGGTGAAGCCTCCTATCGGAGAGAAGAGTAATCTAATTAGATGAAATATCTTACGGCTGCTCAATTTAAAGTCTTCTTTGGGATTGAGAAGCTCTAGCATGACCCGTTGGTGGAAAACTAGATATTGCGGTTTATCTTTAGTTTTCATATTGATTTGATTGACTAACGGTGGTTGAACTTTGATTGTGCCTAGTTTGTTTATGCTTGAGAATCTTCTCTTATGATATAAGATTCACTCAAACTAGTTCAAGGTTTCGACAGGGATCTTTAGACTATTGTTTGATCTAAAGACGATCTTGTGATAATCCATTGTTAATTGACTCTATTCTGTGTGTGGTTGATCACAAGAGATTCAAGTAGTTGTGTGCAGGTGTTTATTGAGTATTTAAGAAGATTTGAAGACAAAGAAGATATTGAAGATTTCTGAATTGGTTTTTACAATCTTTGGTGTGCACAATACTTGTTTGGGAAAAAGAGGATCCGACTATAATTGATTTATCCTTTTGGGTATTTTGATAGAATAGTTGAGGAAGATCGACATCAATATATTTCCTTGTGATTAAAGGTAATGATTGGCTTAATCTTAACAATTTCCTTTGGGTGATTGAACATAAGATAGATCTTGTAACCTGTCAAAGGAGTTTATGTTAAGATAAACAAGGGAACTTTTGCGCAACTCATATCACTTGGTTGAAAAGAGTTGATACCAAACAGATTTGTTGTTCCTTTACTGTTTGGAATACGAACCAAAGGAATTGGTCCAAGTACGTGACTTGTTTACAGGTTGGAGGCGTAGGAATACAGAAGGAACTAGGTGAACTATAGGTTTAGTTGCTTGGTCTCAACTATACGAAGTTGGTATTATTTTGTATAGCGGCTTAATCCTGAGAGTATTTAATTCTGGACTAGGTCCCGGGGTTTTTCTGCATTTGCGGTTTCCTAGTTAACAAAATCTTGTTGTGTCATTTACTTTATATTTCAGCATTATAATTGTTTTATTATAATTAAAGTAAATTGCACAAATGTTAATTCCTATTTACTTGATACGTGAATCCTATTGAGTTTGGTTAAGTCCGAATCTTTGTATCAAGTAAACACACTTTGTTGTTGTATTGTCTCGATCTCGTATCCATAGACGATCACACAATGTGTAGACTGATTTGTTATATTGTCTTGACTCAGTCCATAGATAATCACTTTCGGGGAAAGGACTTATAGGAAGGAAAAGTAATAGCTTGAGGTATATTCGTGGTACCCTTGCCTTTTCACTTGGAGTATCCATACGAGCGGAATTGTGAGAGGAAATCACAAGATAGTCTCAACAAACATTGTTATGATAAAAAAGAGTTTTAAGTGATGGAAAAAGGAATGTATGGTTACAGAACTTTTAAACACACAAGTTCACGCACACACAACTCTCAACCCTAAAGAGGGTAGAATTGTTGAGAATAACCCTCTTTTATTGATTATACAGGAAAATCCTTTCCAATATCAATTAGATATGAAAGGAAGCAAGAATTCCAAACTTGCAAAGCTCAACAGAGCAAAAAGGAAAAACAGAAAATCAAAACAATCTAAAACAATTTTGTTTTCCTAAAGCATGAGGTGTGCATAATCTTGTCTCTTTTGATCAAGCACATGAGACAAGATGCACTAACCAACACAATTAAGTTGTGCTGGGGTGAACAATGATCTTTCCACCGTAACCCTTTCAATAGGAATTCATAGAGCCCCGTTTCTCAGAGTGTTTATACCATAAATTTCTCTCTAATGATCAGGTCTTTTTTTTTTTGAAACTAACTTCTTTGAAGAAGAGATGCGTTTACATAACTCAAAATTTTGAACAAGTTTGAGCTTGTTTGCTAATCAATTCCCTCTTCGTTGAAATTTGTTGACAAATCTCATTTTGTGTTTGAACTTGAAACACTTTGAAAGTTCATGACCTTTGAGAGAACAATAAGAGAATGTCAATATGGAAGATGATTCAGACGCCCGGAATGTGTATACAACTAGACACAAAGTAGAACCTGAAAAATCAGAAAATGAGTTTCCAGAAAAAACAGATAAATCCATTTTTTTTTCCAAATCAGTTGAGGTTTCTTCTGAAAGAATATCAAGATTGATGTATGTATTGCTACAATTATCAAAATTAATATCTTTACAAAGAAGTGCAACACTTGACTTTTCGTCTTCATTAAAATCATAGTTTTCCGACATTTCATCAAGAGTTGCAGTAAGACCTTAGTTCCCAGTGTATTTTTTTACGATTTGGACACTCATTTGCAAAATCACCAAAAAAATTACACTTAAAGCACTGTCGTATATCCTCGTCATCAGTCTCATCAATATCCCTGTTTTTAGGAGGAACACGGTTATGAGGTTTAACTGATGATCTAGGTTTTTCTCTGGAGAACTGTTTACTTTTCTTCAAAAGAAGATCTCTAAACTGTCTTGTGATCAAGGAGACTGACTTGTCAAGATCTTCATCCGATGAATCAGCCTCAGTAAGATCATCTTCAGAGATGCAAACACTATTACTTTTATCAAGTAATTTAGTGTTCTTTGTGCTTTGAAGGCAACATCCTTTCCGGATTTGGATGTATGCTCATGATCAAAGATCTTTAACTTCCCAACTAGAGTATTTCTGGAAAGAGTTGCAAGGTTATTACCTTCAACGATGGCATGCTTCTTAGAATCGTATCTAGATGACATCGATCTAAAAAAATTCATCACAATGTCCTTTTCAGGAATAATCTTACCCAACGCAAAATATGCATTAAAAATTTCATACACTTTGTGATTAAACTCATCAAATGAATCTTCATATGATATACGAAGGTTTTCCCAATCAGAATTTAGATTTTGCAGCCTAACTTCTTTTTCACAGGTATTCTCTTCAAATACGGTTTCTAAGATATCCCAAGCATCTTTAGAATTTGTGCAAGTAGTCACATGATGCTGGAGCTCTAGGATAATGGCATGAATGATAGCATTTAGCCCAACAGAATTTTACTTTGCAGCAAGAATCTCGGCAGCATCATATTTACCAATATCTTTTGGAACTGTTACATCACCTTCTGTAACAACTGGAGGATTATGGCCATTAACTACATAAACCCATGATTCAAAATCACGCGCTTGAAGAAAGGCACGCATAGTAATTTTTCACCATAAGTAATTTGAGCCATCAAAGACTGGTGGTACGTTTATAGAGATAGCACTTCTATCCATATTCAAATCGCTACAAACATAGAATTATAGGGTCTTTAATGTGTTTGCCTGCTCTAATACCAATTAAAAATACGGGGGTACAACAACCACACCCAATATTTCGTTTGGAAATATGAATAGACAAACTCCAATATACTCTTAAGAGAATCAACTAGACAATTAGACTAAATCTAGAGAAAAGTATATCAAAGAGTTTTATATCTCTATCTCTCAATTCAATCTGCAATCAGCAAATAGAAATTTGTGAGCCCGATTGAACATAAGAGAAATAACTTGAATGGTACCAAAGACCAATGTTCATGGATCAATCAATTTTAATCAACAACCAAAGGTTGGATTTACCAATTGCTCGATTCAACACACAACCTGTGATATTTCAATTATATAATGAGGAAAAGAAATAACGCAGACACCAGTAGTTTTGTTAACGAGGAAACCGAAAATGCATAAAAACCCCAAGACCTAGTCCAGATTTGAACACCACACTGTGTTAAGCCGCTACAGACACTAGCCTACTACTAATGAACTTCGAACTAGATTATAGTTGAACCCTAATCAATCTCACAATGATTCAAGGCACAGTTGCGCTCATTACGTCTCTGATCCAAACAGGATACTACACACTTGATTCCCTTTGTTGATCTCACCCACAACCAAGAGTTGCTACGACCCAAAGTCGAAGACTTGAAAAACAAATGTGTCTCACACAGAAAAGTCTATTGGAATAGATAAATCTATCTCCCACAGAAATACCTACGACTTTTTTTCCATCTTTTGATAAGTCAAAGTGCACATAAAATAATTGATAAACCAGACTTATATTCCCGAATAATAGCCTAGTATTATCAATCACCTCACAATAATCTTAATCGTATGATAGCGAAACAATATATTGTAGAATCACAAACGATGAGAAGAAGATGTTTGTGACTAAATCTCGAGCCAATCTTAAAGAAGATAGTACTCAAATACGATAGAAACATCAAGATCAGATCATGCAAATACAGAGAAAATAGCTAGGACTGGCTTCACAATCCCAATAAAGTCTTTAAGTCGTTAACCTACAGGGTTTCTTGAAAAACCTAAAGGTAAAGGAGAATCGACTCTAGCTTATACAACTAGTATCACATATGAGGTATGGGGATTAGGTTTCCCAGTTGCTAGAGTTCTCCTTTATATAGTTTTCAAATCAGGGTTTGCAATCTAAGTTACCTTAGTAACAAAGCATTCAATATTCACCGTTAGATAAAAACCTGATTAGATACAAGCTAATACCTGTCAACCATTAGATCGAACTTAGTTTTTTATATACAAACTAAATGTACCCTCATTTAGGTTTATGTAACCATACCTAAATGTGTACACCATGTTGGGTCAACCGTAGTTAACCGAGGTTATCTATACGAACACTCTCATATCAACCATATTCATCTTAACCATAACTAGTTCAAATGACTCAAATGAAACTAGTGAAAGAGTTGTTCAATTGCTATATTCTTATAGAAGTATACAAGAACACAATCGAAGCAAAATTGGTTTGATTCACTCGAATCAATTCATGAACATTATAGCCACTATTTGCAAAGAATGCATTCCTTAATATATAAATGTATTAGTTCACGAACAAACCAATTCTAGAAATTTAACCACTTAAGTTTGCAAACGGGTACGCATACTCAAGTAGCCGGTTTGAGTTTGGGTTCGCCAGTATGCGAACGGGTACGCATAACTAAGTACACTTCCAAAACCCAGCAGAAATTCCCAGACCTATACCTTACGCAAGTATGCATACCGGTATGTGTACATGGTACATGTAATTTCACAACTACAAGTACGCATACGGGTATGCATACTTTAGTTCCGGTCATGGATCACATACATGCAAGAATGCACACTATGTTTATAATTCAATGATGGTTAAGTATTCTAAACTCTATTTCAATCATTGAAAATTTCTTAGAGGATGACAATAGCCGTTTTCACACACTATTAGCATCAAATCAATTTTCAAGATATTGAAATAATCATAACGAAACATTCAAAGTCTACACCAAATGATTGTATTACACAAACCATGTAAGATGTTACTCGGCGATTTTCACATGATTATATTTTGAATTTCGTCAAAAATATAAGATGAACTTGGTTGAAGCGAAATCTTACCAACACATATTCCGAGAAATATGTAAGCGACTTAATCTTAGCTTGAAATCTCCAATGTGTATAATTGAAAACTATTGTAATACGAATTTTGTCTCAATATAGGAGATAGAGTAGAAATAGACTTTCCAAGTAATAAATGATTTCTAGTCTCCACATACCTTTTGTTGATGAAGTTCCACAATCTCGCCTTAGTAGTTCTTCATTTTCAATTGATGAACGCCATGAAGTTAGTGCTCAACTACACAATCTATCTTAGTTCGAGACATCACTATAAGTAGACTAGAAATCAAGATATATAGTTTTGATCACTAACATTGACAAACAAGCTTGAGATAGCAACGTTTGCGAGTTCGACCGAACAGTAGTCTAACACAGGGTACCCCAATCTTTAATGAGTTAAGAGCACGACTTTCAGGTCCATGGCTACAACACTGAGACCTCTATTTATCATGTATGTGCTATATGGGGTAATGATCGCATTATCCTAGTCTAATTTTGGTGTATCCACATTGTGAAAGCTAACAATAACAAAAAAGAGGGTGTTTGTCAATCACTTAAACATTAACAAAAAGTAATAAGCTTGAATGATTTGGTAAGATTTCTAAAAATTGGTTTTAGGTCAAAGTGTCTATTAAAAGAAGCAACTAAAAAGCATTTCAACTTTCGTGAGAATCAAAAGTATATCTACTTCTGGTAGACGAACCACCTAAGAAAGTAAAGGATATCTCATATTCTTATAAAAAATCGCTTTGCGGCTAAATTAAGTGGAACACGAAAATGTTCATTTGGTAACATAAATTCAAAATGACTTTTAAAAGTAAAAAAAGGTGGCGGAATAAGATGATTCTTATGTTTCTGGTGGTTTACGAGAAGTTAATATCAAAAAGAGCGTTAGTGACAGAGAAAAATATCAGATTTATTGAAGTTAATCATGTGTCGTGATGCTTGGATGAAGGGTTATGTTGTATTAGACACGTGTTTGCAGCTACTTATGTTTGTTTTTGTAAATAACATACAATCATCTTTAAATAACAAATGTAAAATTGGTATTGCATTCTTGGTCAGCTTGATTCCATGATTTTTTTTGTCTGTTTGTTTAATTATAAATGAACAGTTTTGAGAAGACCTACATGCAAACCAGAAAAACATAGAGACAAGGATCACCTAGTCTGACACTTCTATGATGTTTGAAGTATCACCAGGATATCTATTGAGAAGAATTTGAGATACACTGATGAATATTGTTGCATTAAAAAAACCCAAATCTTTTCACATACTAGATCAGAAAAGGCTATCTGACCCTGTCAAATGCTTTTGGCATATCAATATTAAACCCCAATGTTCTAATAATTTTGTCCTTCTTCATAGAATGAACAATCTCACGAGCAATAATGTGTTGTCTGTGACTTGTCTAGAGGTTAAGAATGCATACTGAAAGGGTACCTCCATTTTGTCTCGGATTTTTTTTTGAATCTTGAGTGGTGTCTTATACATGCCAATTATTTTGTAGTCTCTTGGATATTTTGGATTTCTGGTTTTGAGTATTATTAAAAAAAAAAAAAACAAAAAAAAGGGAAGGGAAGGGTACCAAGTATCAGAGCCGAGGACGACTCTCTTGGGTATGGATGAAATAGTCTTATATCGCTAAGGAAGCGTCCAGAGTCTGGGCTAATAAGGTACACTTCGGATTCTCCATGTTGACGAGGCCTTTGGGGGTCCAAAAAAGTCTTAGGAACAAAACCACCTACCCATGTGAATGTCCAAAGGATGGGAAATATAGTCATCCATGATTGAAGGGGTGTTACAAACTTGGTATCAGAGTAACTCTTTCGTTAATAGGAAAGCGAACTAATGCAATGCTCTGTATAATTAAAGATAAAATTTTAACGCTGAAAAGTAAGAGTACACACACACATACACACACACATGAATTTTTTTAACAAGGAAAATTGCAGGTTGTAGACAGGGAAAAACGAGTTGCTGGTTTTTAAGGAATTTAGGAGACAATCGTACAGAGGAAAATCCTTTAACCAGGCAACCTGTATAACCTCACACAGATGCACTGCAAGAAGGGAGTGCTTTGAATTCGAGAGATCAATTTGTACTGCTCCGGCCTAAAATAAGACAATGGTCGTTCCAGAATAAATTCGGTCACAAGAGAGGATGTGTCGATTTGTATGAGGGAAGCTGAAAAATGTGTGATATCAACGGTGATCAAAATTTTAGGTGTGTTGTGTATTATGCGTGAAGAAATAAGATAAGTTCTGATTGATTGAATTTGCTCTGTTGAGAGTAAATGTTCAGACGATGAGTTTGTGTTCTCTTGTGTTTGTTCGACGAAAGATTGTCTTCCTTTCAATCATGATTCAGAGACTTATTTATATTGCTAGAATTGTAAACACCTTGATCCCATAAAGTGTGACAGTTGGTGAAGTCAAAGAGTGAGGAAATGGAAATCGTGTTAAAACCAGTTGCTCATCGTGCGGGGACTTGGTTGATTTTCCATCCAATACTTTGCTAACTCCTCCAACTGATTACATGACTTGCTCACATTCTCATCGTGTGTATGAACACACGTTCCCTAGTTCGCCAGACTAAAACCCTAGTTAATATCGCCTCATGTGACACGATTGATGTCACGTGATCGTGTAGTCTACATGGCAGACGTATATTTAGTTAGTTAGTTGCTGACTTTATGGGACGATGAGTCCTTGTATTGCTGAGTCGAACATGATTTTCAAATATTTGAAGACTCATTAATTGAACGTGTATGCTGAGACAGAGGTGCAATTGTCGAATAAATATTGATAGCTAAGGTGAACAAATATTGTTCATTTGATGAATCGTTGAATATTGATAGTTGAACCAATATTGCTCATCTGAGAAAATGTTGCTCGTTTGATGAATTATTAGTAGCAGGACCAAATAAAATATTAAATTAAAATACTGGCAACTGAACCGAGTAAGATCAATTAAAGTATCGATCATGGGATCAACGTAAAATTATTAGTGTTTGAATCTGGAGTTATGAACCTTGGATTCGAAACCCTAATTTGATCAATTAATGATTTATTGAAAATCAACCACGGAGTGAAGGAGGGATCGGCTACATGGGATGATGGGCCGACCATGTAGCACCCAAATGCTCAAGTGAGCAAAATACCAAAGTCTCTTAAAGACCAGTTGGTGAAATGATGATTAAATGCTGGTTTAATCATTTATTAAAATAATGCTCGTCGAGCCTTAGGTGATGAAACCTAATTCTGAAGAGATGAGGGACCGACCAAGGGATCATGAAACCGTCCCTGGTTGGTCATGGGACCGACTGACGATCATTTTATGAACTTCCAATTCGTTTGGAAGAGTTTTTGACCTAATAGTCTAATGCGCAAATTAGGTCAAATTGTGAAAATGCATGGGATCGTCTCCTTACAAGCCAAAGAGCCAACCTTGGTTGGTCAAGGTAACATGATCGCATCGCCAAAATGCCCGTGTCTCAGTCATGCGAATTTTGATATTTTCTGATGTGCGTTTGAGCAACATTTTCAGAAAATACGAAGAAATCAGGGATTTTGCTGAAAATGAGGAAACTTCATAAGATGAAGGAATCATGAAGTGTGGGACCGTCTATGGCCAAGGCATGGCCGGACGGCCAATAAGAACGGTCCCATGTCACTTTTCCTAATTTTATAGTATTTTTATGATTTTAGGGAAATATCATGAAATCAAGGAGTTTGTTGAAATAAAGGAGTTTTCCTTAAAGTGAAGGAGTTTCCATGAGATGAATGAAACCATAATAATTAATAATAATAAAATAAGGGGCATGTGGGACCGGCCACAATTAGGGAATGGTCGGCCGGCTAGGGCCCGGTCCCGCAAGTCTTCCCTAATTTTATATTTTTTTCCTTGATGTGAAGGAAATATCATGAAATCAAGGAATTTCATGTGATGAAGGAAATAATAATAATAATAATAATAATAATGAATGCAAGGTGTGGGACCAGCCACAACTAGGGCATGACCGTCCGGCTAGTGAGCTCGGTCCCGCGACACCTTCCCTAATTTTTATTATTTCCTTGAGACGGAGGAAACACCATGAAACTGAGAAGTTTCCTTAAAACAAAGGATATTTGTTCAAATGAAGGGATTTTCATGAGATCAAGGAAAAATAATAAAAATTTGATAAAATAAAATTTAGGCATGGGACTGGCCAAGGCATGACTGGCCCAGTCCCCCAATGCCTTAGCTAATATTTTATTATTATTTTTTCTTCCCATTTTGCATAGGTTCATCATTCCTTCGTATTTTGAAATGCTCGTTCGTGCATTCAGGTGCTTCGTTAGTGTATTATTGCTGAGTACACTTGCACCATTTTGGTCGGGGCTTACTCGATAGCAGCTCAGATGCCCGTACGTTGAATATTTATGACAAACCCATGGAATTCTGCTTGGAAGAACCATGAATTGAAGTGATGAAATATTATGAAGCACGTAGAGTATTTCTGGATATTCAGTTAATGAATTTAACGATTAGAAATAATTAATTGATGGCTCTATACTAGCAGGCATGCAGTCTAGGAGCATTAATTATTTGAGAATTGGGTGATATGAGCTTGTTGAAGCGTCATATTTATTTTATATAGTCAGGGAAAACGTTGTTGCATCCTGAAGACGTTACTGCTTTATACTAGCAGGAAAGCTATCTAGGAGCCGTCCAATCGTTCGATTTTATATAGTAGTAATTACTAAAATTGCTCAGTATTCATGAGATATGCCGTTGTCTTGGTTGAGAGACTACACATCTACATATGCTCTGAGAGACAGTATTCTCAGTCAGAGGTTCTTGCGGCATCAGCTTTCATGCTTCAATAAGAGACATGAGCCTCAACATTCATCTGATTGTTGGATCAAGAGTATATACAATTATGGTTTTATGATTTTATCCTTTGTCGAAAATCCACCATCTACACAGGTGCGGAAGAACCCAGTGACCTCGTCCAGTTTGAACATACACCGAATAAAGCCGTTACAACTCTAGCATATTATCATACTTCAGAATGTATGTAACTGAGAGATAATAAACCTTCCCAGTTACCCTGCTTCAGTAATGCTCTTACGTCTCTAGCTCTAGTGAGCCTACACACTTGATTCCACTAGCTGATATTTTTTACATGCCTAAAATTTGCTCCACGGCCCTTCGTGAATACTAGCGCTACCCAGCGTCAAACATGACGCCTAACTAGTTTCCTTTTAGATGTAAAATCAAGGTGACAAAAATCTTCCTCAACCTTAAGTGATCTAGGTTTTAAACTCTTCAAATCTTATTGGGATACCTAATCAATTCTAATGTCACCATAATATCAATATTAGTACAAGTTTTGATGAATTATGTGGAATCTTCAAATTTGGATTTGGATTAATAAGTGTTGTTATTCGACTGAGATTAAAGTTCTACCAAATATTGTATTTAATCAATAACTTCTGAATGACCTTACAGCAGAAGAGAAGAACTTTGGAACAGACAAGAATTATATGAATGATCAAATCAAAATCTAGGTTAGAAACTATCAAGATGATAATTCTACATGTACTTCACGATAATGGAGTGACGTCTTCAAAGTCTCACCCTTTATTCTCCATGAACCTTTAGTGATGAAGGATAAACTTTTCATAACAAATACAGAACATGTGAGATATTGTGTTGCAGGATGTCTCCAACTTATAATAGATGGTCAATGCTAGGTTGCTTAATATGAGAGCAATGAATTTCGTACAACCTAAGTAATAAAAATACTGCTTACTTCTAGTTTTTTCTTTGAATTCATGAGAAGTTTGTTTCCTTAGTCAAGATTTATGTAACACACCGAGTTCTGGATCAGGGTCAAATTAACCCATATAGAGATCCAGACTTAAGGATTACAGGTCAGATGGAGAGTTATGCATATATTTCTCATAATTTTATTTTTATACTATACTAAACATAATTGAAACTTTATTTCACATGAATTAAAGCATACGAATCCACTAATCATTGTTAACAAATTTTCAACCAAACATTTTTAAAACAAAATACTATTTCAGTCATTCCAAGAAAACAATGCAATCATTAAATTAACTTCTTAATTTTCACTTCCATCGATGAAATCTTACGAGAATGTCAATTAGGGTGAGATGACAGCTCAACAGAATGCATTTTCATTCTCAAAAGATGCGGAAAATAAAATAAATCAAAGAGAATATATAACAAAAGAATATAACATAATTTTGAGGAATCAATTATATATATTCAACAATTTAGCTCACAATGCCAATAATGTTTACTAAGTCTGTGCATCCTGATTTTGAAATTAGAGTAATTTTTATTAAAATCGGTCATCTAAAGTATGGTGTACTTTTGCATATCTTGTTTTACTATTATATAGAGAGTTGTAAAAGAATTAAACAAGATTTATTTGTCTGGATCTAATCTTGGGAAGAAACATAACCCAATCCAACTTTCCAACTATTTGTCTTTCTTATATATGTCAAAGGATGTCTTGGGATTAGAAACTTAGATACTACCAACATTTCTTCCGATTTTAAGCATACATGTGATATTTTTTTTTGTCAATCATAACGTGTGGACTCATTGGGTTCAGAGAAGATTTCGATGATAAAAGGTACATAATTAAAAAATTCCAATTTTGAGAAAGAGGAAACTAGATTTAAAAATAAGGATTTCTGGTAGGTAAGGGTCCCTCAAAACTCTTCTTGGCATATGAGGAGGATTTTATAGCTCAAAGATATTGGTGGTATATGGACTGGTATATAAAGTTGTTTAACATGCATTTACTTAGACACTCTTTTATTTCTTGGGTGTCTTTATGTGGTAGACTTAAAACTGGAGGAAAGTTGATGCAGTAGGGTCTTATTGATAATGTTAAGTGCGCTCTTTATGAGGGTGTTATTAAGAATGAGGACCGTCTTTTTTATGGATGTTGATAGGTGTCTAAAACACCTTAATATTTATCTATTGTTTATGCTTTCTTTGCTAAGTTTTCTTGTAAATTATGTATCTTATGTCTGCTTTTGAGTATTTAGGTACTTTGGAGTTACTTGGAACAAAAGAAGAGGAAACAACACAAAAGCCTCATCTCATGTGCAACTGCTGTTGGATGCGGACTATTTCTCATTATTTGCTTTTATTTCTTCATCTATGTCTGAAAAGTATGTCGGCTTTAGTGATGCAAATTCTCTGAAAAGCATGACATCTATAGTGATGAAGGGACATTGAAGAGAAGAAGTTGACTTGAGAAGTAAAATATGGCTGATGTTGGTGAAAGGATTCAAAGAAGAATAAAGCGTCCATTTGGAGTGAAAATGAGCAAAAAGACCAATTTACAGGCGAGCGAAGCGAGCTACAGTTGAGCAAGGATGTGAGTAGGCAGTCGGTTCCGCGAAACTGACACACCAAATGAGATATGGACATCCCTTATCCAAGTCACTGGGGGTGTCTATATCAATCTTTACTCCTACACACAATCCAAATTGCAGAGAAGATTTATTTCTTCTTATCATTAGTTCTCTTTTACTCCAACTGAAATGAGGAGAGAAAAGGGAGGTTATGGTGGCACCATTATTCCAAGAAAATGAGAGATCGATGGAGATAAGGAATTTGAGTGATGATGGAGGAGATGTAGCTATTGCTCATCAAAGATTAAGCTCGATTCGAGAGTTTTTTGTTGAAAAGTCGAGAAGGAAGAATTATTGATGGGTTTGCTATTTGAACCAAGGAAGAGATGGAACTGAAATCGATTAGAGATGGTGAAATTAACCGGAGTTATTGAAGGGGTTTTGATGAATTCTGAAGCTGATGATGCTTAATTGAAGCTGTGAAGTAATGGGTTTATAGAATATGGAGTTAGGGTTTGTTGTTTTTGATGGGAATGAGGATTTTCTCAAGAATTCAGAGAGAGATTGAAGAAATTAATAACTGAAGTTGTAGTCGGTAAGAATTAGAGAGATGGGTTTTTGCTGTTGTTTATGAAAAATAAATTTCAATGAATAGATATGATTCAGATTTAGGTTTTACTGTTGGTTCAGACAATGGGTGCTAGCGGAAATGACAGATGACAATGAAGCTCAGGTGGCGGAATCTGAGAGATTGAGAAGATGCAACACACAAATATAAGGAATTAAGAAGCACAAGTGATTGCAGCTATTTCAGGTGAGCTTAGGGTTGTGAAGTGAACTGCAGGTGGGGTTACAGATGGAGAAACCAGCTGATATGAAGTGTTGCAGCTGAATTTAAGTCTTGGAGATAAAGAAGATAGTGTTACTGTTAGATGGTGGTGATGTTGGCTGAAATAAAGTTAGATGAATGTTTAGGAAACTGCAGGAGCGACAAGGTGTTGGTGTTGGTTTTGCGCAAGCAAGAGCAGGTGCTGGTGGTTGAATGGTGGAGCTAGCAGTTCAGGTTAGTAGCTGGGTACTGGTGGTGCAGCTGTTGAGCTGAACTGGTAGTGATGCGGTTATGTAAATGGGTTTTGATGTAACAGAAGGCTGAAGAGATAAAGGTTAACAAGGTTATGGGACTGGTGCTGGTCCTGACAGTATGTAGAACTGGATTGGTAGGATGAGCTGAATTGATGTCATTGTGTAAAGAGTTAAGCTGTTGTAGGTGCATAGGTTTGATATTTGAATTGCAGGCTAAGCCATGGATTGATGTTGGCTGGTGGCAGTGAATTGCAGGGATTTTAGAATGGCAGCAAGGTGAAATTGAGATGAAACGAATGAATGAAGTTGGAATGCAGCCGCGGGTAATGACGTAGTTGAATTGGTGGTGTTTGCGGCTGAGTACAGGAAAAGAACAATTGAATGAATGGGAATGTTAGATGAACGTGTAGGAAACATTACAGGGGAGGATTGTAAGGGCCTAGAATCGGCCGGTATCACCCAGAAATAGACAGAACTTGACTGAATCGGTAGATGCTGAGTTGACTCGGTGAGTTGGACCGAGTTGACAGAAAAGGACTTGGACATGGGCTCGGCTAATGGGCTGGCAGAGATGTATTTTGGAGGGGGTAACCTAGATTCTGGCAGAGAAGAGAAAGCATAAAAAGAGGCTTGTATCTCCCTAATGGATTATCTAATATCTTTATCTTCTACTTTTGTTCTAGGGTTTAGAAACATGATAGGCTTTCTCTTCCTTCTTGTTATGAACTCCATGAGCACGAGTGCTTAATTTTATTTTGGTTATGGATTAGTTGGATTTCACATAACATGATTCTTTGATTCAATATATTAGTCTTGTCTCATATTTATCGTTCACGATTCTCTGAAAATATAGTTGTATGATTGACGTATTACAACATGATTGATTGTTTGTTTTGTCAAGTTGCAAATTGGTAGAACTTGTAATCACATATATTGCTAGTTTATGGTTTATTATACGTAAAAGTGATAATCCTTGAATACAAGTAGCATAATTGTGAATATTACTTGTAGTGATACATCCTAGTAATCACAAGTGAATCGTGACCTTTGTTAAATTGAATTAGTGCACTTTCCACGTTTGATTGCTTTGATTGGCCTGATTTCATAGAACTTAATGCATCTAGGGAATTAAAATTGATTAGTGCTTTTACACGTTAGGTTGTTCTCTTAGATAGAATTGATACTCGCATCTTTTAATGTGTTTGTTGATGACAAGAGGAAATTAGCGGGATATTCTTGCGATCAAGGTATCCTAGGGATTTTGATAAAAGTTGAGATTAAATATCAATTTTACTTATTGTTAAAAAGCATGTTTGTGAATGAAGATGAATCCTTAACCAATATCTCTTCTATTAGATTTGCTTCTTTATTTATTTGTTTTGTTTTGTTTTGATTTTATTTTTATTTTATTTTAGTTTACAAAAATCAGAAAACCCCTCAATTGTTATTATAGGAAACCGAAACAACTTGACAACC
Source organism: Papaver bracteatum (assembly GCA_023529315.1). NCBI lineage: Eukaryota > Viridiplantae > Streptophyta > Magnoliopsida > Ranunculales > Papaveraceae > Papaver > Papaver bracteatum. Next base: position 5,048,375 of record JAJJWX010000603.1, read on the forward strand.
TTAATCCTCTCTGTGGGAATGATCCGTTCTTGACCTTGCTATATTTTATATTTTGAGTAGTGAGAAAGTAATTTATTTTTGATGCATACGACAACGATCAAATTTTGGCGCCGTTGCCGGGGAGGCAGCGGTTGTCATTTGTTTTTGGTTTCTCTTATTTTTTGAGTTTGACATAGTTTTGAGAACTCTTGTTTCAGGTACCAATTTCTATGGACAGAGCATATTGGAACAATGGGTACGGTTATCAACCTCAACAACATTATGACAACCATAACCCTTGCGGGGAATATAATCAAAACCAATCCTGTGGTTATGGACAATATTCCACGTACCCTTTGAGTTATTCTCATACATACCAACCTTCTTATGGTAGGTATGTAAGTGAGCAACCACAAGGAGGGGAGAATAGTTGTGCTCCTATTCATATTTTCTCTAGTTTGGTAGATGAGATGTAACAATTTATGGTGGGCATGGAGTCAGTTTGTAGACAACCAAGCGTGGTACCAATTTCGTCGACCGAATATGCTCATAGTATGTTTGTCCCAATTTCTGATCGTAGTTATGATCATTCACCCATTCAAAGGGAAGATAATTGGCCTAGCATTACTGAGGTAAGTAATTCTACTTTTGCCTTTTCGAACGAGCTTTACAACCAAATGGAACACTATATTCAGAATTTGGATGGATCACTCCAAGAGCTTCAAAGAGGTGTTTCCGACATAAGAAAGGGCATTGATGAATACGAAGAGAAAATGGACAATAATGTTGAAAATGGCCAACCTTTGGAGACTTTTGTTGATAATTGTGTAGCTACCTCAACTCTTAATCTTAATAATGATCATTCACCTATTCAAAAGGATGAGTTTGAGATTAGCAACACTGATTTCAGTGAAAACCAATCTTATGTTAACTATGAAAGTGACGGTGATTATCGAGATACGTTGCTTGAACCAGCTCATGGTGACATCTCCGAAGGGTTACAATAGAATCTTTTTGGGATCAAGATGAAGATGAAGAGGAATATGATGACACTAGTGTAGCTTACCCAAGAATTAATCTTTATAATGATCAAGAACCTATTCAAAGGGTGGAGCTCGAGGATGATGCAATGAGTGTTCTAAAGAAATTCCTTATGGACAGAATTGCATCCGCAAAAGAGTCTGTGTCGAACAACAAGGAGGAGTATGTTGAGAATATGACTGTTATGACCAATATTGTGGAAGACCCAATTGAGATTGCATATGATTGTAATGATGATGTTGATGCCGAGATTTTGGTTAAGGCATAAACAGACGAAGAATGGTTGCAAGGTTTGATAGAGGACCATGATATACAAGAGGTGAATAGTTCACTTGTATTTTTCAAGGATGAAGAGGATTCCGTGCTACAAGAGATTGTGCGAGGTTTGTCTAACCCTTTGCATATTGATTCTTCTCCTTTACCTCTTATTGGTTTGAATGTATGTTCTTCAAGAATATTGTTGAATAACTTTGTTTCTCGATTTCCGCTATTAGAGATACTTGATTCTCAAACTATGTAGATTTTGGAACAAGAAACCGTGGAAGTAACCGACTTATTTGTTCTTTATACACTTCCAAGTGTGGACAAGTATAAGTGTGGGGGAAGCTTTTACCGGTCAATAGCTTCATTTATGTTTTATATTACTAATATTTGTATGAAGTTAGTGTTTGCAAAACAGGTTCTATGGAAGGATCCCCAACATTTTAGATTATTGGTATATGGATAATGAACCTTGTAAGGACAAAGTCGGGATGACGAATTTAAACCAAGCGCTAAGTGGGAGGCAACCCACCGGTTTTGTATCTTTATATTTACCTTTTTATTTTAAGCATTTTATCTTTGTTTTTGCATATCTTTTGCGGAATTTCCCACCTTGAGCTTTACTTTGAATGACTAAATTTACATCGAGGACAATATAAAGTTTAAGTGTGGGGGAGCATTTATATGTTTGTATAGTTTGTTTTATGCCTTTAGTAAAATAAAATAAAATAATATATAGAAAAACAAGAAATTTTTTTGCTTTATGAACTCCGAAATCTAGAAACTTGTGCCTTTAGGATGACACTACCAATATAAGTGGATGAAACCATCTTGATTGCAGGAGTTGAGGAACCAATTAACTAAAAGGATGGACATAGCTCAGGAATTAAATAACATGATAGTTGTTACCATATCTCGGAATATCACCATATCACCTTCTGTTTGTATTTTTGCAACTTTTTGTTTATCTAAGTGATTTGGTGGTTCACTACACATCGAATTGTTATTACTGCTAGGATGAAATATAGTGATTGAGTTGCTAACAAAAAGAAAGGAGAAAAAAAGACCGACCAATTAGACCAATCGGAATAAAAATGACACTTGGATAGCAATATGTATGTGTTCTTCCTTTCTCCGTCGCCTAAACAAGTATGGAATGCAGGATCCAAGGGAACTATCATGTAATCTGCTGACAATAAGCATGCACTTGGATCAAAAAGATATAATCATGATGTCTTAAAAGAAAACAAAAAAAGAAAGTGAAAAAGAAAATAAAACAAAAAATAATTATTGTTCAATAAAATCGACTCCTGGTTCCCTTGTATATGCCAGTTGAGTTGATGTAGAATTAAGATTGTTGACCGCTGGTTCCCTTGTATATGCCAGTTGTGTTGACACTATAATTCAGACCAGTAGCTCAATCCAATAGGTTGCATAGGTTTCTCTTGGCGATGACCTTCAGACAGATATGGGAAACATCGATCGTTTGTCAACATTCGCAAACATCTACCTCTATATCCATCTTCTTAATCTTTTCATTGTGATTGTGGTTTGTTCGACTTTCTAAGGAAAACTTTATTTACTTATATATGAATTGAATTTGAATCAAGGTACCTCCTCCTGTAGTCATTTTGGATTCGTTCATAGATTCTTCACAGGTAGTTGGAATTTGGAGTAAAAGGTTTTGTAGGTACACCTCTTGTAAACCTTCACGAGATTAAAACTTGTCCACTAGGGACACCTAGGGGTTTAAAGGCTTGTTATTTATGCTAAAATTAATCGTAGCCTCGACGACACAGAGTTGTATGTATGTTTTATAATTATTTTGTTTGATTTGCTCGAGGACTAGCAAAGTCTAAGTATGGGAAATTGGATAGGTGTCTAAAACAACTTAATATTTATCTTTTGTTTATACTTTATTTGCTAAGTTTTCTTGTAAATTATGTATCTTATGTTTGCTTTTGAGTATTTAGGTACTTTGGAGTTACTTGGAACAAAAGAAGAGGAAACAACGCAAAAGTCTCATCTCATGTGCAACTGCTGTTGGAGGCGGACTATTTCTCATTATTTGCTTTTATTTCTTTAACTCTGTCTGAAAAGTATTTCGTCTTTAGTGATGCAAATTCTGTCTGAAAATCATGACAGCTTTAGTGATGAAGGGACATTGAAGAGAAGAAGTGGACTTGAGAAGTAAAATATGGTTGTTGTTGGTGAAAGGATTCAAAGAAGAAGAAAGCATCCATTTGGAGCGAAAATGAGCAAAAAAACCAATTCATAGGCGAGCGAAGCGAGCTACGGTTGAGCAAGGATGTGAGTAGGCAGTCGGTTCCACGAAACTGACACGCCAACTGAGATCTGGACAGCACTTATTCAAGTTAGTAGGGTATCTATATCAATCTTTACTCCTACACAAAATCCAAATTGCAGAGAAGATTTATTTCTTCTTATCATTAGTTTTCTTTTACTCCAACTGAAATCGAGAGGAGAGAAAAAGGAGGTTATGGTGGCACTATTATTCCAAGAAAATTAGAGATAAGGAATTTGAGTGATGATGGGGGAGATGTAGCTGCTGCTCATCAAAGATTAAGCTCGATTCGAGAGTTTGTTGTTGAAATGTCGAGAAGGAAGAATTGTTGATGGGTTTGCTGTTTGAACCAAGGAAGAGATGAAACTGAAATCGATTAGAGATGGTGAAATTAACTGGAGTTATTAAAGGGGTTTTGATGAATTCTGAAGATGATGATGCTTAATTGAAGCTGTGAAGAAATGGGTTTATAGAATATGGAGTTAGGGTTTGTTGATTCTAACGGGAATGAGGAATTGCTCAAGAATTCAGAGAGAGATTAAAGAAATTGATAACTGAAGTTGCAGTCGGCAAGAATTGGAAATATGTGCTGTTGTTTATGAAAACTAAATTTCAGTAAAGGGATATGATTCAGATTTAGGTTTTACTGTTGGTTCAGACAATGGGTGCTAGTGGAAATGACTGATGACAATGAAGCTCAGGTGGTGGAATATGAGAGATTGAGAAGATGCAACACACAGCTACAAGGAATTAAGAAGCACAGGTGATTGCAGCTATTGCAGGTGAGATTAGGGTTGTGAAGTGAACTGCAGGTGGGGTTACAGATGGAGAAACCAGCTAAGATGAAGTGTTGCAGCTGAATTGAAGTCCCGGAAATAAATAAGATAGTGTTACTGTTAGATGGTGGTGTTGTTGGCTGAAAGAATGTTAGATGAATGTTTAGGAAACTGCAGGAGTAGCAAGGTGTTGGTGTTGGTTGTGTGCAAGCAAGAGCAGGTGTTGGTGGTTTAATGGTGGAGCAAGCAGTTCAGGTTAGTAGTTGGGTACTGGTGGTGATGCTGTTATGTAAATGGGTTTTTATGTAACAGAAGGCTAAGGAGATGGAGGTTAACAAGGTTATGGGACTGGTGTTGGTCCTGACAGTGTGAAGAACTGGATTGGCATGATGAGCTGAATTGATGTCATTGTGTAAAGAGTTAAGCTGATGTAGGTGCATAGGTTTGAGATTTGAATTGCAGGCTAAGCCATGGATTGCTGTTGGATGGTAGTAGTGAATTGCAGGGATTTGAGAATGGAAACAAGGTGAAATTGAGCTGAAACGAATGAATGAAGTTGGAATGCAGCCGCGGGTAATGATGCAGTTGAATTGGTGGTATTTGCGGCTGAGTACATGAAAAGAACAATTGAATGAATGGAAATGTAAGATGAATGTGTAGGAAACATTACATGGGAGGATTGTAAGGGCCTGGAATCGACCGGAATCACCCAGAAATAGACAGAACTCGGTTAGAATCGGCAGATGATGAGTTGACTCGGTGAGTTGGACCGAGTTGACAGAAAAGGACTTGGACCTGGGCTCGGCTAATGGGCTGGCATAGACGTATTTTGGAGCGGGTAACCTATTTTCTGGCCGAGAAGAGAAAGTATAAAAGGAGGCTTGTATCTCCTTAATGGATTATCTAATATCTTTATCTTCTACTTTTGTTCTAGGGTTTAGAAACATGATAGGCTTTCTCTTCCTTCTTGTTATGAACTCCATGAGCACGGGTGCTTAATTTTCTTTTGGTTATGGATTAGTTGGATTTCACATAACATGATTCTTTTATTCAATATATTAGTTTTGTCTCATATTTATCGTTCACGATTCTCTGAAAATATAGTTGTATGATTGACGTATTATAACATGATTGATTGTTTGTTTTGTCAAGTTGCAAATTGGTAGAACTTGTAATCACATATATTGCTAGTTTAGGGTTTATTATACGTAAAAGTGATAATCCTTGAATATAAGTAGCATAATTGTGAATATTGCTTGTAGTGATACATCCTAGTAATCACAAGTGAATCGTGACCTTTGTTAAATTGAATTAGTGTGCTTTCCACGTTCGATTGCTTTGATTGGACTGATTTCATAGAACTTAATGCATCTAGGGAATTAAACTTGATTAGTGCTTTTACACGTTAGGTTGTTCTCTTAGATAGAATTGATACTCGCATCTTTTAATGTGTTTGTTGATGACAAGAGGAAATTAGCGGGATATTCTTGCGATCAAGGTATCCTAGGGCTTTTGATAAAAGTTGAGATTAAATATCAATTCTACTTATTGTTAAAAAGCATGTTTGTGAATGAAGGTGAATCCTTAACCAATATATCTTCTATTTGATTTGCTTCTTTATTTTTCTTTTCTTTTCTTTTAGTTTATAAAAATCAGAAAACCCCTCAATTGTTATTATAGGAAACCGAAACAACCTGACAACCTTAGTCCTATCTGTGGGAACGATCCTTTCTTTCCCTTGCTATATTTTATATTTTGAGTAGTGAGAAAGTAATTTATTTTTGACGCATACGACAGTGATCAGATGTCAGTTTGCCTCTATTATTTAGAAGGTCTCTAACTTGAGATGGGTTCTGTGAAATCTTCTTTTTACCTTGGCATGAAGAATTTGTTTGGTTTGTGGAGCATTTCCCTAGTAATAATTTGATTATCTTTATTAAAAAGCTTATTTTTACACGGTTTTTTTATCAGATTTAAAGAGAGACGAATAACATGATATTTGCTTCTAGAAAAATATTTGCTCTCAAAATTAGCTTACAACTTATTCTGGATATTCACCTCAAGTTAAGTGTTTATCCTTGAACTATGTTTAACACTGTTGAACATATACAATTTCTGCAAACATGAATATTGACTGTCGTTTCTCTCTAAGGTAGTGGCTCATTGATGGTGGATTGACCTAAAGGTGGTAATATGATAATAAATTTTGATGGCTCTTAGAAGGATTATTTTGGTGAATGTAGAGTTATTTTAGGGAACCAACACGACAAGGTTATATTGATTGTGCTTATGAAGCGAGTATCCCAATCACTGTGCCTACTCATGAATTACAAGAAGTTGAAAAAAAATCTTAAGCTAGTCATTGTTTGTAGAGTGCGAGATTTTTTTTGATGGGGGAATTTTTCGAAGAGGGCACGGGGTACCAATAAGGAACTACCATACGTCTTTGTGTTTTTAACGAATTAATGGTCTGATTTTTAGAGGAAGGGCATTTTCAGAGTTGCAAGATCAATGGAAGAATAACATTCTTATTTACCTGGCCAAGGAAATAACTTCTCCTCGTCTTCTTCTTCTCCTTTTTCCCCCCTGTTACGACCTCCACCAAAAATGTCCTTGGTTGATCTAGAACATGGGTTGATTTCTCTAAGATGGAGCTGTATCCGTTGGAATGATAAGTACAATCAATAAACAACTTGTAATGATTTTTATGCACTTTATAAGCATACATGTGCAAAGGATTTTTTATCTAAAAATTCGATTAGATGCCTCCATCTAAAAGTTGGGCCACCAAACCCAAGTATACTTGTTTGTTAGAGCACTGCTCGGTCGAACTCGCAAGCATTGCAATCTCAAGCTTGTTTGTCAATTTAGTTGTTCAAAACTATATACTTGATTTCTAGTCTACTTATAGCTGTATCTCGAATTAGGATAGAATGTGTAGTTGAGCTTTAGACTTCACGACGTTAACCAATTGAAGAAGAAGATCTACTGAGGAGCTTGGAGGAACTTCATCAACAAAAGGTATGTGGAGACTAAAACTTATCTATCACTCGGAAGTATATTATATTCTATCCTCCAATGAGACTAAGTCGTATAGCTATATATACTTTTACATTATACACATTTGATATTTCGAGTTGAGTTTATTTCGCTTATCTATTTTTAGTTAGAGACAATTTATTTGTTGGAAACTAAATATTAAGTCAAAAGATGATGATCATGTGAAAATTACCTTGAACATCTTATATGATTTGTGTGAGACAGTCATTTGATGTTAGCTTGGAAAGTTTTGTACTGATCATTCGATCACTTGAAAATTACTTGAAGCTAATGGTATGTATGAGATTACCATTGTCGTCTTCCAAGGATGTTTCAATGATTGAAATGAGAGTTCATAATAATTACCCATGTCTGGATGCAACACGGTTGTTGATGGTGGAATTCTGTTCAGGGGTAAAATTGTAAAAGCCAAATTTTAAGCTGACGCCCTGCAAAGGGTAAAGCCTTGAGGTGATGAATATTTCTCGCCATGATAATTCATTGGAGCATGTGCAACCATCACTGAGAATTAAAACTTACCCAGAGCGGAGCATGTAGCAACCATCCCGATTTTATGTAGGTTTGCAGCATTACTATTAATGCTTTAATTAAAGCCTTGTGTTCGGCATGCAAACACCCGTAGGATACTTGACGGCAGGTTATATTATCCCCGTTGAACGCATGCAAGACTACCCATGTTAGTCTCACTTGCTGAAAACAAACTCAAAAATAGGTCTCATCCGTCCAACTTCGCAGGCATAGATAGAGGGTGTAGATATAGATTCAAGGGGTCCTGAGCATGTTACCATGATCACCTCGGACTCACATTCATGCATGACCGAACGGTCAAGACCAAATACAGTTGGTCCTTCCAAAACGTGCGCTCAAAGTGAGCATGACGCACGGCTAGGGTTCCTTTTAATCGTGAACGTCCAACTTCGCAGGCATAGTTGGACGGCTTAGATTATACCCTAAAACAAGTAGTGAAGTGATGGTACACCGTTTACGGGCCCACTTTCTACATACATGACCGACTCCCTCATAGGCAAGCCGTGGTGCAAGAAACGATTGCCCAAACAATGCTAGGCTAACGCCTTATGCAGGTTGAGAAGATCCAAAACGATCACGACCATCCAACTTCGTAGGCATAGTTGGATGGCTTAGATTGCGCCCAGGGTCATAGAGCAAGCATGTACATGCTCACTGTCGGCCCAAGATGTTGCATACATGGTCGGTCTCCCCAAAGGAGGCGCACGCAACCCAAAACCGATCGCCCAAAGTGGCCGGTCCGAAATCCTAATTAGGGTTTGCGGCGCATATGTCGCAGAAACATCTCGAGCGTCCATCTTCGCAGGCTTGGATGGAAGGAAAAGATGGAGACTTAGAGGGAACCGAGCATTCTATAATGACCACCGTGGTCTTAACTTCACGCCTATCTGATCGGACAAGACCGGCAGTGGTCAAATTCCTCGGTACGCGTGCCCAAAGGTGGAATGCCACGGCCCCTCCATAAGTTCTAATCTCGACCACTCGTCTTTGCCACCTGAAGTGGGTGGCTTAGATCAAATATTTGCAAGTCAACCAGGCATGGGCGTGAACACCATTGTACCACCTCCATGCAGGGCCAATCGGTTCCTCCATAGAAACTCCCTTAGAATGCAAATGTTTGGGTTGAAAGAGGCAGCATGCGCGCCTCCCATCCAATGATCGCTAGTAGGGTTGCAAGCCATCTCGTCCGTTCAACTTTGCAAGCTTGGACGAATGACTTAGGGTGCGAATCAACCAGCAAACAAGGTATCACCATGATCACCATCAGTCACTCTTCTTCACAGGGTGACCGACCAAGGCATGGCCTGTCTATACAGCCTCCAAACGGTCACCTGAAGATGGATGCATGCGATGCTATACCAAGTTCACGATTCATCCTGCACTATTTTTTGTGGGTCCCACGATCCACACACTCGAGACATTAATCACGTCATAACTGGGGGATACAAACTGGGGTATTGGTCTGGCAGTTTACAGCGTGCAGCGAGCAACACGCCATCACAAGATCGTGTCAGGGAAACATGGGCGGTTAGCGATGATAGGAGAAGTGGGCAAGCAACCGTGTGACACTAACACATAACTCTACTTCCTCCATCACTCCACTTCCTCCACTTTCCCCCGAGAGACGTGATGAAGGCTTATCGACTTGTATAAATAGGTTCTCCTCCCTATTTCCAACAGAACACAGAAAACCAAGTGTTAATACCATCGTATTCAACACCCAGAGCCTGTCTGCAACGTTTTCTATCCTGCTCAACCTTCTGTTAACAAGTCATAAAATAGCCTTCACCTTCATACTCTCAGCACCTTCTTCGCTTCCCTCCCTAACATCAACCTCACATCCTTCACCTGTGACCAAAACAAATCTGGAACGGCCGTGTCTTCGGTTTAGGCCAGAATTGTACAGATTATCTCTCGAATCAAAGTGCTCATCATGCAGCACATTTGTTGAAGTTTTAAATTCACTTCTCATCCACACACACCCAAAATTACCTAAACCGGCAGAAGTAGTTTTCTCCCACAAATAATTGGCGACCACAGTGGGAGGTTAATCTCTCGGTTGTGAAGTCGATTTATTCAATACCAATTCAATTTCTCTGATTTTAAGAATGGTGGATCTTAGGTCTGGATCAGCAACCAACGATGGAGTTAGCGCCGACAACACTTCTGGTAGAGCTGATATCCCAATTACTGGTGTTACAGTGCAACCCTCCAGTGCAACCAATATGTCTCGTGGAATCGCGTCTTCTACCATCAGTACCAGTGGAGAAGGAGCAGACATTCCAGCAGGCGTGACACCTCCCATTACAAGAGCCAGAGCGGCTGCAAATCCAGGCATTTCCTCAAGCATGACACTTCCGTCCATCACCAGAATGACTGTTACTCCCCCTTCAGGACGAGGATCTGGAGGACCCAGAGGACAACCTCCTATCACCATGGTGGACTTGATGGAAAGACAAGAAACCCTCACTAAAGCTCAGGTAGACATGTAAACCACTCACCTTCCTTAAAACATTAACCGATCGATTGTCGCAAGAGTCGAGACAGCCCCAAGGGCCAACAAGAAATACGTTCGGCACACCTGGAGCAGGTACCTCAGTTACGCAAGCCTACCTGAACGAAGAGTCTTGTGCTGCTGACCACGCAAGAGAAAGGGACCAGGAGCGTCTCAGGGAAAAGAGCTGACCATCCAACTTTATTACACGTGAATATCTGGAGAGACTCCTCCAAAATCATGGCAAAGAAAATCCCATGGACGCGCATCGACACCAACCTCCATATCCACAAGACGTGCAACGGATTCCTCTTCCCATGGGATACACCTCCCCTCAATTCATCCTTTACGATGGTACCGGTAATGCTCGTGAACACGTCTCTCAATTTTTAGAATCCTTAAGAGAACACGAATACAATCACGTTCTTCGCCTGAAGGAATTCTCCAAATCACTTACGGGGAGAGCCTATACGTGGTACAACAACATCGCACCCGACAACATATCCAATTGGAGTGAGATGGTCAGCGCGTTTTACAAGAAGTACTTCTTTGTATCTGAGCAAGTTACTTTGTCATACCTTGGAAGAATCTCCCAACGGAATAACGAACATCCAAACGATTTTGTCAAAAGGTTCAGAACACAAGCGTTGGACTTCCATGAACCAAATGTCACAGAACGACAGCTGGTGGAATCATGCATCAACGGAATGATACTCATATATCGCGCCCTGCTGGAAAACTTGGGATTCCAGACGTTCTCAGAGCTCTATGAAGAAGCCAAACGTTCAGCCACTACCGCCCCAGCATTATTGGAAAGAACCAGGATCGTTCGGAGCGACGATTCACGAGATAATCGGGGAAACAGGCGCCTCATCAACAAGCAGTATAATACTGGCCCTTCTGTCAGTGTAGTAAGCGAAGTCGGAAATAGAAAAGCTCCAGCGGCGGCAGAACAACTACCCAAGCGTGCAGCTCAAACGTATAAAGCTTCGCCTCGAAAGGGAACATGCAAAGATCCTACGCAGAGCACCGAAGACACAGGCTTCCCGTTTCCGATAAATTAAGTTATGGAACTCTTGGAGGCATGGATTCAGGATGATGCTATCAAGCTACCTCCTATCAGACGTCCACCAACTGAGAAAGACATGGCAGACCCTAAGTACTGCCGTTATCATAGGTTTGTCCACCACCCAACTAAGGATTGAAACAAGCTGAAAGAAATCTTCAGGGAAAATATAGCAGCAGGAGAGCTTCAATTGGGAAATGAAGGAGTTCACAGAGACCCCCTTCCTGTCCGAAGTTGCATGATCTCTGGAGACTCTGTGCGCAAGACTGCACAATCCATGATGGAACACCTGTGTGAAATCTTGTACCTTTCCAAGGTACAACGTCAAGATATATTCATGGCCCTCAACCGTATTGTGTCAGATAGGCGCTTGTACCCAGAAAGAGAAGTCGTTCCAGCATCTCAAGCCTCCTTGGAAGACAGCGCCAACAAAGGAAACTGGGGACTTTTGACCATCGCCCATCTAAAAGATGTCAAGTTTGATAGCACATTAATCTATGCAGCTTCTGAATTCAACATCATTACTATCAAGACCCTGCAAGCTGCGAAAATCTCAAAGCAGGAGGCTACCCGTGGTCCGACTGTGATCAAGAGGCCAGCAGGAGAATTTGTGGATGTCTACGGATACATTGACCTTGATGTCAAGATTGGTAACGCTCCAACACAAGCTAGATTCCATATAATTAAGGAACATCCGGATTACGATATGATTCTGGGGCGCCCGTGGGTACACAAGGAGCATTCCTTACCAATCTCAGTACCTGAAAGAATCTCCAACAAGCCAGCTCCGATGATTTCCAACAAACCTTGGAGAATCGAAGACTACCTGTTGCCTCTATACCAACAACTCACAGGCAAAACGTAACTCCCTGGTGAAAGCCCTTCGTCCTGCGTCAAGATATTTCGAGCCCAAGTAAGTCTCATTGAACGACCCTCTTTGCAAGTAGTGGATGATTGTCCTGCTAGACCACCGGGGACTGTTTCACCTGACAGGCGGGCCACCACCAAGAGATGTGAGTGGAGTGCTGGCCCCTTTAAGCGCTTCACCAAAAGTTTGGAATCAGTCAAGAACGACACGTGTCAGAAGCAAGCTGTTATACCAAGTCCAAATCCGTTTCAAATCGGAGATATGGTAGCAAAGGTAACCACGTTCCAAGTTGGAAACATGGCAGTAAAAATAACTGCCCAGCCTGATATACCTGCAAAGGAAGAGGAAATATTCTTAGTGGCAGATGTTATCTTGGGCGGTTACTGCAAGATCATCAATGCAGACAAATTCGAAGGTGTGGTTGTTCACTCACGATGGCTCAATCCCTACCTCACTTGAAGACACGACATCACCTCTCTAATCCCCCCGGGGGGATTCCTCCAACAATTTTCCTTTTCATAATATTTTTAATTCCTTCAAAATGATGGCACCGCTTGCCTTCATGCTTATTAGGGTTTCAATATTTCTTCAAGTAATCATGATTTCATTCCTTTTATAATTTCTCATAAAATCACACAAAGTTATGAGTCACCTTAAAACCACCATTACCCAGAAAGAAAACCCTAAATCTTCATACCAAATCTTCATACCGGCATGGTAATATGGGAGGAATAAAACATGTAAAAAGGGGAGGAGGAAGGTATCTTACATGATCTACTTCAACGGAGCCAGACTCACGTCAGGGGCACAAGCATAAAAAATATGCATGTTTTGAAAGCAGCATTAAATAAAAATTTGTTCAAGACAAGCAAGTAAAGAGGAAAACTTTAAACTCAGCCGCCACTGAGTATAAAAAAAAATATACAAAGAAGAATAACAGGGAAACTCAATTGCTGTTTGCGTCTTTATCACTGTTGGGATCCACATCTTGTGCCGCTTTCTCCAGAGACGCCTCAACTTCTTCTTCGGGCACAGCAGCTACCGCCTCAACATCTTCAGCATGCGTATCTTCTGCACCTTTTACAGAATCCATTGCAACTTTGGAGATCGTGCCAATCACTTTCGGACGTTCAGTCTCATCAGTATCATGGTCAAGGATTATCACACCACCACGTATTGGGTAATCACACTTCCCATCACCCGCAGGACGTTCGTGTTCAACCCTCCATCTCTTCAACCGAGCTGCCAACCCTTCAGCTCTCGATCTTACTGGTGCTTGTGACGCCTCGTGTTTCCACTTCACCCGCAATGCTTCTTCATGTCTTTGTTTCTCCTCCATATCGATTGCAACTGAAAGAGCACGGAGCCGCCCCCTGACAATGGTTAAATGCAAGACAGACATTCCCTGTACGGCATGGACGACTTCACGAAGTGGAAAATAAATTTTAGCCATCACCTCTTCATGTGCGTTAGCTTTTGGTTTATCAACTTCAAAACTTTTTTCTAAAGAAGCTGCAGAGTGATCATCACCAACTCCTTTCACGATGTACTGCAAAAAAGAGAGGAAGATGAGTTACGGAGGCACATAAAAAATATTCTAATTACAACTATCACCAATCGATTAAGAAATCAACGTGTGAAGCAATACCTGAGATGTTGAAGAAGACGATCGCCTAATGAGAAGAATACAGAAAACTTCTTTATATGTTTCACGATCCAACAAGATCCCCAGGAGAAAAGAAGTCCGCCTTGCCGCTTTCTGAGGCTGTTGAGTCGGGATTGTGATCAACAATGCTTATCGGATGCACGATGCTTGCTATGCATATGAGAAGGCACAAAGAAAGAGGAAGGCTAAGGTGGATCTACCCATCAGGCTGTACTTCCCCAGCCGAGCTTTACCATTGGAAGGATCAACTCAACCGGATCCAAGGCATTTAACACACGTGACATACCTTCTCCCATGCAGTAAACATGTATTTACTCTGGCTTTAATTATTTTTGTATGAAAATTGTCACCATCTCATGCCTACCATACAATAGTATAACCATTGCATGCTAGGCAGGGGACTTAATGTTGATGATGGAATTATGTTCAGGGGTAAAATTGTAAAAGCCAAATTTTAAGCTGATGCCCTGCAAAGGGTAAATCCTTCAGGTGATGAATATTTCTCGCCATGATAATTCATTGGAGCATGTGCAACCATCCCTGAGAATTAAAACTTACCCAGAGCGGAGCATGTAGCAACCATCCCGATTTTATGTAGGTTTGCAGCATTACTATTAATTCTTTAATTAAAGCCTTGTGTTCGACATGCAAACACCCGTAGGCTACTTGACGGTAGGTTATATTATCCCCGTTGAACGCATGCAAGACTACCCATGTTAGTCTCACTTGCTGAAAACAAACTCAAAAATAGGTCTCATCCGTCCAACTTCGCAGGCATAGATGGAGGGTGTAGATATAAATTCAAGGGGTCCTGAGCATGTTATCATGATCACCACGAACTCACCTTCATGCATGACCGAACGGTCAAGACCAACTACAGTTGGTTCTTCCAAAACGTGCGCTCAAAGTGAGCATGACGCACGGGTAGGGTTCCTTTTAATCGTGAACGTCCAACTTCGCAAGCATAGTTGGACGGCTTAGATTATACCCTAAAACAAGTAGTGAAGTGATGGTACACCGTTGACGGGCCCACTTTCTACCTACATGACCAACTCCCTCATAGGCAAGCCGTGGTGCAAGAAACGATTGCCCAAACAAGGCTAGGCTAACGCCTTATGCAGGTTGAGAAGATCCAAAACGATCACGACCATGCAACTTCGTAGGCATAGTTGGATGGCTTAGATTGCGCCCAGGGTCATAGAGCAAGCATGTACATGCTCACTGTCGGCCCAAGATGTTGCATACATGGTCGGTCTCCCCAAAGGAGGCGCACGCAACCCAAAACCGATCGCCCAAAGTGGCCGGTACGAAATCCTAATTAGGGTTTGCGGCGCATATGTCGCAGAAACATCTCGAGCGTCCATCTTCGCAGGCTTGGATGGAAGGCAAAGATGGAGACTTAGAGGGAACCGAGCATGCTAGCATGACCACCGTAGGCCCAACTTTATGCCTAGCTGATCGGCCAAGACCGGCAGTGGTCAAATTCCTCGGTACGCATGCCCAAAGGTGGAATGCCACGGCCCTTCCATAAGTTTTAATCTCGACCACTCGTCTTTGCCACCTGAAGTGGGTGTCTTAGATCAAATCTTTGCAAGTAAAGCAGGCATGGGCGTGAACACCATTGTACCACCTCCATGCAGGGCCAATCGGTTCCTCCATAAAAACTCAATTAGCATGCAAACGTTTGGGTTGAAAGAGGCAGCATGCGCGCCTCCCATCCAACGATCGCAAGTAGGGTTGCAAGCCATCTCGTCCGTTCAACTTTGCAAGCTTGGACGAATGACTTAGGGTGCGAATCAACCAGCAAACAAGGTATCACCATGATCACCATCAGTAACTCTTCTTCACAGGGTGACCAACCAAGGCATGGCCTGTCTATACAGCCTCCAAACGGTCACCTGAAGATGGATGCATGCGATGTTATACCAAGTTCACGATTCATCCTGCACTATTTTTTGTGGGTTCCACGATCCACACACTTGAGACATTAATCACGTCACAACTGGGGGGATACAAACTGGGGTATTGGTCTGGCGGTTTACAGCGTGCAGCGTGCAACACGCCATCACAAGATCGTGTCAGGGAAACATGGGTTGTTAGCGATGATAGGAGAAGTGGGCAAGAAACCGTGTGACACTAACACACAACTCTATTTCCTCCATCACTCCACTTCCTCCACTTTCCCACGAGAGACATGATGAAGGCTTATCGACTTGTATAAATAGGTTCTCCTCCCTATTTCCAACAGAACACAAAAAACCAAGTGTTAATACCATCGTATTCAACACCCAGAGCATGTCTGCAACGTTTGCTAGCCTGCTCAACCTTCTGTTAACAAGTCATCAAATAGCCTTCACCTTCATACTCTCAGCACCTTCTTCGCTTCCCTCCCTAAGATCAACCTCACATCCTTCACCTGTGATCGAAACAAATTTGGAACGGCCGTCCTTCGGTTTAGGCCAAAATTGTACAGATTAGCTCTCGAATCAAAGTGCTCATCGTGCAACACATTTGTTGAAGGTTTAAATTCACTTCTCATCCACACACACCCAAAATTACCTAAACCGGCAGAAGTAGTTTTCTCCCACAAACAACGGTATGCATACCTAGCATGCGAATTTTATTGTGATGATTCAGTTCCGGAACTCTTGTTTGCGTATCTAGTATTTGAACGAATTTACCTGAGAAGGCCTGGAACTCTTATTTGCGTACCTAGTATGCGAACATGTTTACCTGAGTTGGGTCCGGAACAGTTGTTCAAGAACCGGTTTTGCGAATGGCTTGAATATGCCGCGGTCCGGAGCTGCTGTTCGCGTGCCTAGTTTGAGAACTCAGTGGTTATGTTCTAAAATCGGTTATGTATGATTCTCATACTCATGAACTAAATATTTATGATTTAAGGAATGCAAATTAACTTTGAAAACTGTGGATTAATGTTCATGAATTGATTCTTGTATAAGTACTTTGTACTATTACGAATCAATCAGATTTTGTTTCAATTTGTTCATATATTTCTATGAGATAGTGAACAATTGGACAACTTCATTTGAAGCACAATTAGATTCATTTGATTATGTTTCATGATTGATTGATCATCATATTTTATCTAGAAGCGTACTGTTATTGATCCAACTCAATATACACATTTAGGTACGGTTACCCATATCTAAATATAAGTATATTTCATTTGTGTGTAACAAGCTTAGACCATCTAACAGTGGATATTGATTGCTTAATTTCTAAGCAGACTTAAATTGAATCTTAAATCAGAAGTTTATATAACGGTGAATATTGAATGCTTTGTTATTAAGCTAACTTAGATTTGATTGCAAGCAACCCTGATTTTAAAGGCTATATAAGGGAGAACTCTAGCAAATATAAAACCTAATCCCGGCACTTTCCTGTGTCCTAGTTGCAAACTAGAGTCGATTCTCCTTTAACCTAGGTTTTTACAATACCATATTAGGTTATCGACTTGAAGACTTCATTTGGGATTCGTGAAGCTAGATAAAACTATTTTCTCTATAGTTGTATATTCTGATCTTACTTGTTCTATCGTGTTTACTTTTATCTTCTCTAAGATTCACTCGAAATTTATCTCCGATAGGTAAAATATAAAAACTAATCACAACAGTTCTTCGTCCCAGACTCTTGTGTTTCCGCAATAACTTTTGTTGTTAATTAGCTGGGTTATTGTGAGGTCATTAATATTTCTAGGATTCTCTTCAGGAGTATAAGATCTAATTATCAATTGGTTCCTTTTCACCTTGATCTTTACCATAAGACGGAACAAAAATAGAATAAAGAATAGACATATCTGTGGGAGACAAATTTGTTTATAAGTCTTCAAATCTGGGACGTAGAAACTCTTAGTTATGGGTGAGATCAGCTAAGGGAATCAAGTGCTTAGAATACAATATAGTTCTAGAGGCGTAAGGAACGCGATCGCACCTTAATCGGTGTGAGACTTGGTTTGGGCTCAACTACATTCTAGTCTGAAGTTAACTTGTTGTAAGCTAGTGTCTGTAGCAGCTTAATACATTTTGGTTGTAAGGACCCTCAAATTCGTCAACGCTATTAGATCGGTCAAGTGACGAATTAGCCGATAATGACTCGATTAGTTTAACATGAACGTTAATTAGTAGGAATTAATCTAACAACGAATTAGAGGCGAAATTAGTATCGATGGATAGATCTCGAAAAGTTACGCAGAATGGACTACTCGAACGTGTCGTTCGGATATCGGACGAAGAAGATATAAGTAGTCTTTTGGCCATTGGACCGACTGGGGCGGCCCTTATCCAGCTGAGTGGGTGTTTAGCAAATCTCTTTGGTCTTATCTCAAATTCGTGCATAAGAGAAAGCCATTTTCTCTTCTTCTTTCTCTTTCTTATTATTTCTACTTGCTTTCTCTCTTTTCTCTGTTCTTCGTCTACGGTTTTTCTGTGAGAGGATTATGAGGTTGTGAAGTCGCTAATCTTAATATAAACTCGAGATGATGTCTGATGTTAGCGGTGTTCTTATTCGTTGATCGTGAGAAGAAGAAGGACGACGATTTGTAGAGAAAACATAAAGTTAGGGTTTTTAAGATTGATTTGGGGATTAAGTGGAATTAAAGATGAAATCAAGAATTTCATGATGGGTTTTGCGTGTTGAAGATATGGGTAAGAAACTAGTGGATAAATTACAAGATCTAGTGAAGGTTTGAAGAACTGAAGTTAGGGTTTCGTGAAAATAACTCTAATAAGATTTAAAAAGTTATATTGATGCTATATATCGATGATTGGAAGTGGGTTTAGTCTCAATTAGGTTATCAGATTGAAGAATAACTTGAGATTGGTAGTTAGGGTTTTGTAAGATTGTCCTGTGGAGTTTCGGAATAAGAAATTGTTGATGATGTTGGGATTAATTGAACTCTGGAAGTCTAAGGAAAGATGGATAAGATTAAATTGATGGTGGTGATTGATTTCAGAGTCAGAGATGATAATTCAAGGGTTCAACAGATGTGATTTGGGGAAACATCAAATCATAGGATGATGGTGCTTGGGGTAAGCATTTAATTGTTTAACTTTGATATTTAGAGTTGAATTGTTAAGATCCATTCAGTTTATATGGTTGTGTTTGGAACTGTGTTTGCGATGGTTTCTCAATTGAGTCAAGGGAAGGAAGAATCTGATTTCAATTGCCTGGGTAAGGCTATTATGAGGTAATTGTTCTTGTAAAGCTATTGTTTTGATTATTGAGTTTGTGTGATTTTGAATGAAGCTAAGTTTGGGATGAATTTACAATGAAGTTGTGGGTGAAATTTAGATTATAATCGAGTTACAGGGAGTAACTGGTGATGGCGATGTTGTGTTAAGAATGGCAGTTGAAGTTGAGATATTAATAATGTTGAAGTTAAAGATGTAGAGTTAGTTATGATGGATAATTGACTTGTAGATGAAAGAATTGTATGACATGTATGAACTGTAGATTGGTGATGTTGGTGACTAGATAATGGTGATATTGTTTGGTTCATGAAGTTGTGTGTATTATGGGTTGTGTTAAGGTTTAGAGTTATGTTGATATGTATGAGTTATAGGAGTTGTTTATCATGGAAATGAGTTGATAAATGTGAATTATGAACTAACTGTGGTTTTGGGTGTGAAGATGGTGATGAGTTGTGAACAACAGTTACAGGTAATGAGTGAATTGTTGCGTGTAGTGTGAATAGGAGATAATAGAGATTGTGATTTGGCTATGTGACGCTGTTGCTGGGTTTGGTTCGAGGGTACAATCCAAGGAAGAGCTCATAGTGGTTGTAGGATTGTTTGATGTTAAGCTGTATCTGTAGTTGCAGGTGAACCTTGTTGAGTATTGGTGGGCAGGTTAAGAATATATAACCTTACAATTGAGAATGTCGGTTTGAATGAAATGGATTGCAAGTAATAGAACTTGTGATGTTTGGGGGGATAAGTGTTGGAATTGCAGTCAAGGTTTACATTGAATGAAATGGGTTGTGGTGATGAAGAAGAAATAAGTACTACACTGTTACTGGTTAGGGTATGGGGTTTGAAGTTGGACTGTGGTGGTTCAATTAGTGGCTATGTTGTTGGAGTTGTACTTGTAATAGCACTGAAGTTTCAATTCTTGAAGAGTGATGAATTCAGAATTGTAGATTGTAGTTGTTAGGTGAAAGCTTGGAACTGCTAAACTGCAGGTAGGCTTTAGTTATATTTGTAATTTGATTATAAAGTTCTTTTAGAAAGAATGAGTAGTTTGTTAATGAAAATGAAATGTGTAATGGAAGTATGCCTGTTAGTCATCCCAGTCAGATGACAGACTAGATTGCTTAACTGACTCAGTTAATCCGACTGAGTCGAGTTGACCCTGTTTAACTGAGTTGAATCGGTTTGACTCAGTGGACCTTGACCGAGTTAACCCGTTAACTTGACCTTAACTCTGTAGACTTGACTTGACCCTGACTGACGTTGACCGTTAGTGGACCCTTTGACCGTCAGTGACCGTTAGTTGACCCATATGGGCTAGGCCTTTGATTAATGGGCCTGTTTAGTGGAATTGGGCTTAGGACTAGTTTTCTTATAAGTGATGAATTGGACCTCTTATGGTCTGAATTAACATCCGATTCCTTCTACAAAGTTGTAGATATTCACAAGACTTAGCTACGGACTATATAACCAATCTAATTGGATTAGTAAACTCTTAGTTATACTAAAGATAGAGATTAAGATACCATAATGGGCTTAGAAACATTAGATAGAATTGTATGATTCTTATGTGAGCCTTTTTAGCTAAACTCTTAGAGTGCTTGTATGATTAACCGTTAGACTATTAACATCGATCGTTCAAGGATGAACCAGTGGATCGTGGATCTCGAGGTAGGCGTGGCTTGTCATCAAAAGAGGTTGGAATGCATTTGACAGTTTTGTAATCATTGTTATTTCTTTTATGAAAGTCTTTGTTTTATAAACTCATGCATTGTCTATTTCTTAATTGCATTGTCTATTCGCATATTCCTTGCTTTGTTTGTCTTTATGATTGTCTTTGGGAAATGAGAATTTCCAACTATGGTATATCAGATACGCTCCTTCATATTTTATGGCTAGGGCGATACACCGCAATATTAATAATAGGTGTGGAATTGGCATCAATATTACGGGTGTGTAACTTTCACCCACAGATTACTTTATGTCTTCAGTATTACGGTGTGTAAATGTCACCACAGAAATTATAAGGTGTGTAAATGTCACCGCAGAAACTAAAGGAGGAGTTTAGGTCCATATACATGATTGTTTATTTCAGTGGTTTTGTTGTCTTCTAATGTTTTCCAAATCTGTTTTCCAAATGTGCATATGATTACTTAGAAGTTAAATGTTAATTATTCCCCATTTTCAGTTTCAGTGACCGAGCAGAGTTGCGCAGCGAAAGTTTCGAGAATTTAACTTCGTTAGTTGATTATATTCTGATATGTTGATTGTGTTGTATATTCTTTTGTAAACCAAATGATTATTTTATATATATATCATTGGAGAGGAATTATTTTATGTATAATCCTGAGCGGGGTTAGCTTTGAGTTAAATTTTTGTAGCAGATTTCTTAATTGAAAGTTTAAGTGTTTGATTTGGATTCGTTAGTGCCTCTTTATTTTAGTTAAATTCTTGGTTTAGTCAGCTGCTAACTTAGGGGGCGCTACAAAAGTTGGTATCAGAGCTCACTATTAGATCTTATATGGGAATAGCCAGTGCCAGTTAGTGAACTAGATTAGTTTAGAACTAGGTTGGGTTTGTGAGATAAATTTTAATCACTAAAAGCTATCAATAATTAAAATATTTATTTTATTGATTGATTTGTTTGTTTGATTGTTTATTTATGTATTGAAGTAAAAATTGTAGGGTACACCAATACTTTAGGATTTGATAATAATTAATCTAAAAAGTATGAACAAGTACATAATCCATTAGAAAAATAGTAAGATTAATACAATTGATAAATCTTGAAAGTTACATAAAATTTATTGAATACCTTGATTTAAACATAGAAATCAACAATTTATAATCACATAAATGTTAATAATATTCTTGGAAATTAATTAAAAAAAATCTGTAAGAGTAGTTAGAATAATAGTTCAACCATCAAAGTAAATAATAAAAATAATATAATAGCAATTATAGATGATAAAAAAATTAATAGAAATAACGACAATTTTAATAAAGTAATGTTAGCATTTATCAATTAGTATTATATTAAACTTAATTTAACTAAAAATTTTAATAATTATATTAGCGATAAAAATAATAATTATGTAATAATAGTTGTGATTAAATATTAAATTTTGTAGATTAAACTAATTACAAATTTGGGATAAAGGTTTTGCGTTTAAACTAGATAGTTAATATAATACCTATTAGGCGTTAGACGTAAAATGACGAGGATATAATATACAAAATAAAAGGACTCAACTTGTTAGTAATCTTGTACTGAAATTATTATTTTTAATTGAACAAATAATTCAGTAAATCATTAAAATGAAACAAATATACATGAAATAACAATAATAGTATTCTGATGATTAGTGTAATATTAGAATTAAAAGAAGACCAAAATCGTATACTAATATGATACTTTACACTAATAGCAAAAACCTAAAGACTATTAGGATCCATTGTAATTTTATGCAGACTCAATTTAAGTTATATTAAATTACCAACACCAATATTTAACAAGATATAATATACGAATTCAATCTGAATAAACAAAAGTCTATTATATCTTTATGTGGATGTAGAATTATATTTAAAAAGATTAAGGTTTAATGTATCAACTTAAGAATATTGATAATAATAACACAGTTGATAAAAGTAATTGAGTAATTAAACTAGTAGGAAATTTATAATAGATAATACTTTGGAAATGTATATATAACTTTACAATAAAGTTAAAATTATCAGATATCATAAATTCACCTAAAACCGAATTTGAATTACTTATATTGATAAAAATAAAATAAAATAATTAATTCAGATGGCTAAATTACTTAAAATGATGTAAACTATTTATATATTTCACGAAGTAATTTTATTAGACATACACCAGTTACGATAAAAGTTTAAAAAAACTAATTAATTTTAATAAATTAATAATTAGTTTATCTAGCACTGGAGATTATTGAAGGTTGTGTTTTCTATGTTCGTAGGAGGGCATTGTTGGGATTGGCCAACCTTGACAGGGCAAATGCATTCAGAGATGACTGATCATAGAAGTATAATTAAAATCTTTAGAGAACCGATAGTTTCAATCTTACTTAGAAAGATTTGTAGGATTCTTCCTTGAAGTTAGATATATCTTATAAAATAGAAACTAGTTTAAGAAACTTAGACTTTCCTGTTTGATAGAATTTAAAACCAGCATAGTTCAACCTAGAGCTACAAATTTTAGTTGTAGAAAGCCATATAGGTTTGTGGTTGTTTTATGTTATTTGCATTTAGACAAGAGATGGAATTATTCTATAAGGTGGGGAGTTATCAAGACTAGAAGACAGTTCGATTTTCGAGGACGAAAATCATACAAGGTGGGGAGAATGTAAGGACCCTCAAACTCGTCAATGCTATTAGACCGGTCAAGTGACGAATTAGCCGATAATGACTCGATTAGTTTAACACGAACGTTAATTAGTAGGAATTAATCTAACAACGAATTAGAGGCGAAATTAGTATCGATGGATAAATCTCGAAAAGTTACGCAGAATGGACTACTCGAACGTGTCGTTCGGATATCGGACGAAGAAGATATAAGTAGTCTTTTTGCCATTGGACCGACTGGGGAGGCCGTTATCCAGCTGAGTGGGTGTTTAGCAAATCTCTTTGGTCTTATCTCAAATTCGTGCGTAAGAGAAAGCCACTTTCTCTTCTTCTTTCTCTTTCTTCTTATTTCTTCTTGCTTTCTCTCTTTTCTCTGTTCTTCGTCTACGGTTTTTCTGTGAGAGGATTATGAGGTTGTGAAGTCTCTAATCTTAATAGAAACTCGAGATGATGTCTAATCTTAGAGGTGTTCTTATTCGTTGATCGTGAGAAGAAGAAGAGACGATGATTTGTAGAGAAAACATAAAGTTAGGGTTTTTAAGATTGATTTAGGGATTAAGTGGAATTAAAGATGAAATCAAGAATTTCATGATGGGTTTTGCGTGTTGAAGATATGGGTAAGAAACTAGTGGATAAATTACAAGATCTAGTGAAGGTTTGAAGAACTGAAGTTAGGGTTTCATGAAAATAACTCTAATAAGATTTAGAAAGTGATATTGATGCTATAGATCGATGATTGGAAGTGGGTTTAGTCTCAATTAGGTTATCAGATTGAAGAACAACTTGAGATTGGTAGTTAGGGTTTTGTAAGATTGTTCTGTGGAG
Source organism: Papaver bracteatum (assembly GCA_023529315.1). Lineage (NCBI taxonomy): Eukaryota > Viridiplantae > Streptophyta > Magnoliopsida > Ranunculales > Papaveraceae > Papaver > Papaver bracteatum. The sequence continues at coordinate 5,072,822 of JAJJWX010000603.1, forward strand.
TTTCGGAAGAAGAAATTGTTGATGATGTTGAGATTAATTAAACTCTGGAAGTCTAAGGAAAGATGGAGAAGATGAAATTGATGGTGGTGATTGATTTCAGGGTCAGAGATGATAATTCTAGGGTTCAACAGAGGTGATTTGGGGAAACATCAAATCAGAGGATGATGGTGCTTGGGGTAAGCCTTTAATTGTTTAACTTTGATATTTAGAGTTGAATTGTTAAGATCCATTCAGTTTATATGGTTATGTTTGGAACTGTGTTTGAGATAGTTTCTCAATTGAGTCAAGGGAAGGAAGAATCTGATTTCAATTTCATGGGTAAGTCTATTATGAGGTAATTGTTCTTGTAAAGCTATTGTTTTGATTATTGAGTTTGTGTGATTTTGAATGAAGCTAAGTTTGGGATGAATTTACAATGAAGTTGTGGGTGAAATTTAGATTATAATCGAGTTACAGGGAGTAACTGGTGATAGCGATGTTGTGTTAAGAATGGCAATTGAAGTTGAGATGTTAATAATGTTGAAGTTAAAGATGTTGAGTTAGTTATGATGGATAATTGACTTGTAGATGAAAAAATTGTATGAGATGTATGAACTGTAGATTGGTGATGTTGGTGACTAGAGAATGGTGATATTGTTTGGTTCATGAAGTTGTGTGTATTATGGGTTGTGTTAAGGTTTAGAGTTATGTTGATATGTATGAGTTATATGAGTTGTTTATGATGGAGATGAGTTGATAAATGTGAATTATGAACTAACTGTGGTTGTGGGTGTGAAGATGGTGTTGAGTTGTGAACAACAGTTACAGGGAATGAGTGAATTATTGGGTGTAGTGTGAATATGAGATATTAGAGATTGAGATTTGGCTGTGTGACACTGTTGCTGGGTTTGGTTCGAGGGTACAATCCAAGGAAGAGCTTACAGTGGTTGTAGGATTGTTTGGTGTTAAGTTGTATCTGTAGTTGCAGGTGAACCTTGTTGAGTATTGGTGGGAAGGTTAAGAAGAAATAACCTTACAATTGAGAATGTTGGTTTGAATGAAATGGATTGCAAGTAATAGAACTGGTGATGTTTGGGGGGATAAGTGTTGGAATTGCAGTCAAGGTTTACATTGAATGGAATGGGTTGTGGTGATGAAGAAGAAATAAGTACTACACTGTTAGTGGTTAGGGTATGGGGTTTGAAGTTGGACTGTGGTGGTTCAATTAGTGGCTATGTTGTTGGAGTTGTACTTATAATATCCCTGAAGTTTCAATTCTTGATGAGTGATGAATTTAGAATTGTAGATTGTAGTTGCTAGGTGAAAGCTTGGAACTGCTAAACTGCAGGTAGGCTTTAATTATATTTGTAATTTGATTCTAAAGTTCTTTTAGAAAGAATGAGTAGTTTGTTAATGAAAATGAAATGTGTAATGGAAGTATGCCTGTTAGTCATCCCAGTCAGATGACTGACTAAATTGCTTAGCTGACTCAGTTAATCTGACTGAGTCGAGTTGACCCTGTTTAACTGAGTTGAATCGGTTTGACTCAGTGGACCTTGACCGAGTTAACCCGTTAACTTGACCTTAACTCTGTAGACTTGACTTGACCCTGACTGACGTTGACCGTTAGTGGACCCTTTGACCGTTAGTGACCGTTAGTTGACCCATATGGGCCAGGCCTTTGATTAATGGGCATGTTTAGGGGAATTGGGCTTAGGACTAGTTTTCTTATAAGTGATGAATTGGACCTCTTATGGTCTGAATTAACATCTGATTCCTTCTACAAAGTTGTAGATATTCACAAGACTTAGCTACGGACTATATAACCAATCTAATTGGATTAGTAAAATCTTAGATATACTAAAGATAGAGATTAAGATACCATAATGGGCTTAGAAACATTAGATAGAATTGTATGATTCTTATGTGAGCCTTTTTGGCTAAACTCTTAGAGTGCTTGTATGATTAAGAGTTAGACTATTAACACCGATCGTTCAAGGATGAACCAGTGGATCGTGGATCTCGAGGTAGGCGTGGCTTGTCATCAAAAGAGGTGGGAATGCATTTGACAGTTTTGTAATCATTGTTATTTCTTTTATGAAAGTCTTTGTTTTATAAACTCATGCATTGTCTATTTCTTAATTGCATTGTCTATTCGCATATTCCTTGCTTTGTTTGTCTTTATGATTGTCTTTGGGAAATGAGAATTTCCAACTATGGTATATCGGATACGCTCCTTCATATTTTATGGCTAGGGCGATACACCGCAATATTAATAATAGGTGTGGAATTGGCATCAATATTACGGGTGTGTAACTTTCACCCACAGATTACTTTACGTCTTCAGTATTACGGTGTGTAAATGTCACCACATAAATTATAAGATGTGTAAATGTCACCGCAGAAACTAAAGGAGGAGTTTAGGTCCATATACATGATTGTTTATTTCAGTGGTTTTGTTGTCTTCTAATGTTTGGGAAAACATATACTGTTTTCCAAATCTGTTTTCCAAATCTGAATATTATTACTTAGAAGTTAAATGTTAATTATTCCCCATTTTCAGTTTCAGTGACCGAGCAGAGTTGCGCAGCGAAAGTTTCGAGAATTTAACTTCGTTAGTTGATTATATTCTGATATGTTGATTGTATTGTATATTCTTTTGTAAACCAAATGATTATTTTATATATATCATTGGAGAGGAATTCTTTTATGTATAATCCTGAGCGGGGTTAGCTTTGAGTTAAATTTTTGTAGCAGATTTCTTAATTGAAAGTTTAAGTGTTTGATTTGGATTCGTTAGTGCCTCTTTATTTTAGTTAAATTCTTGGTTTAGTCAGCTGCTAGCTTAGGGGGCGCTACAGTGGTGTTCAAATCCGGACTAGGTCCCGGGGTTTTTCTACATGTGCGGTTTCCTCGTTAACAAAATCTCTGGTGTCTGTGTTATTTCTTTTCCGCAATATATTTTTTTATATAATTGAAATATCACAGGTTATGCGTAGTTCAATCAGTTGATAAATCCAACCTTGTTTGTTGGATATAACTTGATTGACACTTGGGCATTGGTATTTGGTACCGTCCAAGTTATTTCTCATATCTATCAGGCTCACGGATTTCTTTCAGTTCGATTTGCTTATTGTGTTGAGAAATAGAGATAAAGCTCTTTGATATATTAATTGATTGGTATCACTTTTAAGTTGGTGCTCTTGGAATTATATTGGAGTTTAGTCCATACAAATTTCCGAACGAATTATTGGGTATGGTTATTACACCCCCGCTTTTTCACTGTTAGTGATTTTTAATCTCAAATATGCGTGGGTTTTTCTTCACTGGTCATGATAAGTGGACTATTTTCTTAGAGAATATATATTTTGCTCATACTTTTTAATCCCTAAGTTTCTGTGCTCCAGGATATATTGTACATCCACGACCATAAACATCTTACTACAGACACTATCTCGATTCACATGTCCAGAATAATTAACATATAAAGGTAAGGATGTGACATATTTTTCAATGGTTAATCGGATGTTAATTGAATCAACAGGGGGTGGTCGTGGGTTCTGGAAATTTGATTCTGATCTTTTCAATTGTTACTTTCCTAGGGTAAAAGAGTTAGATAATACTAATGCATAAACAATTAGGATTTGATTTGGGTTTGAATGATTGAGGTGTTTGGTCTTTTGAAAGGAGAATAAGGGGAAGAGAAAGAAAGCAATGGTGGACGGTGGTTATTTCTTGGCTCGGTCAACAAGAATGCTATTGCTTTGCAACTCCAAAAATGCCCCTCCTCTAAAATCATACCATAAATTCGTTATAAAAACAAAGACATGTGACAGTTCCATATTGGTTCCCCATGTCGTCTTCGAAAAATGCCCCATTAAAAAAAATCTCGTAGATTGTAGCATTTTCCGATTAGTCCGGATTTTATGACTGTTTTTATCTTTCTCAAAAATGAGAATCCCAAGCCACCTTGGAGTATGCTGCAAATTTGGAAAATAGTAAAATCTTTACTCTAAGTTTTGTTTCTATTAAGTTCAATCACTATTTTAGGGAAACAAATCAGGATGCTAAGTTTCTGGTGAATAAGCATCCTGTGCAAAAAAAAAAATCAGGTAAGATAGGGGCCAGGTCTGTTTCGATTTAAAGAAAATTTTGATGCGTAATAGTTTTAGAAATATTTATATTATATATCTTTTGGGTTTATTGTTCTTTTTTTCCATTTTTGTTTTTGGGTTTGGGCTTTCAGCCTAACAAATTGTATTAAAATAAATGAACATGCTCGTGTTGTTTTGTCACGTCATATTTTATATGGAACGATCTTTGGGCACCATGTTTTTTTTGGAGGGGGACCATTCTCCCTATTTTACTAGCTCATTGTGAAGTAAAATGCAACTCCGCTTATCCATTTTTTTAATGCCCAAAATACCTTTTTAAATTTATCATTAATAATTAAGTTTATTAAGATAATAAATTATGCTAATAAGATTAGATTATATATTTGATTTAGTATTAGTGTAGAAGACTAGGATTAAAGATCATTTGAAAGAGAAGAAGGAGAAGAAAAGTTTTTGGATTTTTTTTTCAAAAACTAGGTTTTGAAATTCTTATATTCAAAATGAATGATTATCTTCAATCTTTATAACGATCATGTAATGAGTGATTCGTGAAAATGAAAACTTTTAAAGGGTCGATCGACAAAGTAGTTATAGGTTCGGCTAGGAAAATAGAAGTACATGTAGCCAAACATCATATCTTATGGAGTTTTGGACCAGGTTCGGCTAGATAAACAGAAGCACGAGTAGCTGAACATCCTATTTGATGGTGTGTGGAATAGCTTCGACTTGGAAAACTCAATAAGAACTAGCCAAATTTCCATTTTTTGTTTAACAAAGTTATGTTCGGCAATTTTAAGACCACCATGTTCCTAGATGAACATAAGAAAAAAATAAAATTTACATTTACGGAAAATCCGAATAGGAAACTAGTTGAAGATACGTTTCCAGAAAGTTCATCTGGAAAACTATAAAGTTTGGCTAGGAATTTTTTTCCCGAAATAGCATAGTTGTTCTTCATTTCCATTAGGCTAGGCTAGTTCGACTAGAGTTCCCCCCCCCCCACAAAACTATTATTCAAACTTCTCTCTGTAACTTCAATTTTTATGATCACTACTCGATTTATCAATCAAAAATGTATAAAGAAGACATGAATTAGTCGAAAAGTACATTCTAATGTACAAATTTCTAAATTCTGGATTTATAACGATTATGAAGATGGATGAGAGAACAAGAAGATAAAAAGAAGAGTTTAAAATGAAAATAGGTTAGTAGAAATAATTGTGTTTTCATATTTATGAATTAGAATTTTAATTAAGTATTAAGTTTAAGTTATTAAGTAGAGGGTAACTAGGACACCCGTTTGCTCATCACAATGGATGGCCTAAGTGGATAAGGGTCTCGTAAAAATGTCATGGTGCCCAATTTTTTTTTTTTTGTCCATCATATGCTAGTAGAGGCATAAAAAATGGAAAATATTTTGCTTTAGCACTGCTAGATCATGTTTGATATAGCAACATGTAGGCTAGACATTTGGATATTTTTGATTTCATAAAACTCTTAGGTTAACGTGAGTTATCTTCCATTATTTCAGTTAGACTTTTTTCTTTACAGTTTATTAGCTGTCGTAATTTTTACCGAGATAATACACAAACACTCAAGTTAATAGCCCCAGATGAAATGAAAATAGGAAAAGGAAGATAAGGGATAAGAAAAGAAGATGAATGCCATGAATGTAACTCCTACTAAAATTTCAAATTCCCTCGATCACATATTATGTGTTGGAAAAAATATAACCCATTAAAAATATTTAGTGATTATCAGAGTATGGGAAAAATATTAATCTTCTAAGACATGTATATTACCAATCTTGACTAGGTTCCTGACGAAAGGTAATCCTTTTGGCGGTAATCTTAGTTTTAGACTCAGTTGGACAACATTTGGGTACCAACTAATTTAGTGAGATACTTCCGAGATAATTTTAATTAACCAGCACATTGGTGGTAGTAGTTTATCAAACTTGTTTGATTTTGGAGATTTCTGTGTTGGCACATGTTTCCTACGGTATTAATTTTTCCTAAAATATATTAAGAAGTCAGAATAGATAATTATGAATTACCTCGATGACCAAGGTTCATAATAAAATGGAAGTTGAGGTATTGAGCCTGATAGCTTTGATCAGGTGAAGGGGAAGATGAGAAGACAAAAAAAGAGAGGGAATTTTTGAGTTTGCTACCTATAAAAGGGTAGACCTTTGCGTTTGATTCCCAACTTGTCTGAATTTGAGTTTGGTATTTGGTAGGCTCGGAAAGATACCTACTTCTATGTATAAACTGCAAATGCACAGTGTCGACAAGTAACACAGGGCAAGCACAGGTCGAACCACAGAGACTTGGAGAGTGTAGAAGTTGATTCTAAATCCTGATTCAGAGAGTAACCAAAAGGGGTTTGATTTTGTCGATACGACGATATGATTTTAAAGTGACTGAAATAATAAAAGTAAAAGATGCAAATAACAAGATATATAAACAATGATAATATGGATACTAGGGTATTCAAATCCACCAATAACCTATGATATGCATTCAACTTGTAATATTATTCTTGTCCTTATAGTAGATTTAAGTCTACCGTATAACTAAGGTGTTTCTCCAATGGATAATTTAATCACAACTAAAGTATTTCTCCAAAGCATTAATTGTCTAATTAAGCACAACTAATCTAAAGATCAATATTTGGTTAAGCATGAGTTGTAGCATAATCAACATAGAGATATTCTAACTACAATGGATACATGGCATACATTGTGAGAGCAAGATGTTGAAAAACTTGGATTAAATTATATCTTTAAACAATTCTAAACTTTCAAGAACAAGATACAAGATATGAATACATACCAATGAGATTAGGGCTTCATCTAAACCCTAGTAAATGAAATTAGAACATGAAGAACATTACAACAAAATTGAAATTTGATAAACTAACATGAACAAGCTATTCTTGGATGAGTTTTCAACACAACAACCCTCTCTATTTATACACAAAAATTCCCTCACACTTGGGATCCGAATTTCACTGTAGAAACCACTCAAAAATTAAACAAAACATGTTTTCTTAATTGATGGATAGAATGGAATACAATGGGGGTGAGGTGGATGTTTTGGAAAGAATCCAATGGGGGTGAGGTGGATGTTTTGGAAAGAATCCAATGGGGGTGAGGTGGAAATGGATTTGGGTCTTGGGTTTTGGATCATGGGTTTGTTTAATCCCATGAATTTGTAAACAAGTTGCCACTGATGCGCGAGCGGGTTGCAACGCTTCCAACTTTCTTCTCTTTTGTCTTCTCAATTCTTCCAAGCTTTATTTAGTACTTAAAAACAGAAAATTAATTAATACAAATATTTATTCTTGAAGATGGTAAGAATGCAGAATTTGGGATAATATATGACTTTGAAGCGCGAAAGATGAGTTAAGTGCCAATGAAAAGGTGTATGAATATGCAATATTTGGCACTCATCAAATACCCCCAAACCTGAATTTTACTTGTCCTCAAGTGAAACAGAAATCCAGAAATCCTAACTATACCACTGTCGCTGGTCTCTCGAATGCATTTAGCGTATGCACTAAGCCTTTAAACCCCTAGGTGTCCCTAGTGGACGAGTTGTAGTCTCGTGAGGGCCTACCAAAGATGCACCCACAAAACCTTCTCCAATTTCAGAGCATCCATAGAAATGTCTTCGTCTTCGGTCTTCAACTGTAGATGATGAACTTCGGAATTTCGTAGAACTATGAAAATTTGTAACCAAATTTTTTTTTTTTTTTTTAGTGACCCGCTACACAGCTGGTCATCAGATAACACACTACAAAAGACCCGCTCCACAGCTGGTCATAGAAGACAACAAAAAAAATGCAAAAGACTTCAAAAGATCCTACAAAAGACCCGCTACACAGCTGGTCATAAAAAAATGCAAAAGACTGCAAAGGATCCTACAAAAGACCCGCTACACAGCTGGTCATAGAAAACACTCTACAAAAGACCCTACAAAAGACCCGCTCCACAGCTGGTCATAGAAGACGATATGCAAATACTTCCCCAAACCTAAATCTAACATTGTCCTCAATGTTTCAAAAGAACAGAAACAACAAAACATGAGAACAAAACAGATTCAAAGGAAAGAGATTACCAGATGCCAAAAAGGGTGGTGCTAACCATAATTGAATGAATGCTTTGAAAGCAAAAAATATGAGCGCAAGACAAAAAGTTTGGTTAACACACAAATATATCAACAAGATTCAAAATTTTACCTACTAGATTATACAATGATGACTCACCATGTACCAATAATCTAAAAAGTTGAGGATCAACCCAAAAGACGTAGTACGGAAACATCAACAGCCTTACACAATTATAACAGGACATCAATGCAAGTGAGACTGCATATGTGAATGAGTTACCCCCAAACCTAGATTTTTCAATAGATATACTTTTGGGTACAAAATCTAACAATTTCAGGGGTGCAACATGCACAAGATCTAGTTCAAAGTGGATTTTGTCAGGGATGGATGGAGAGACATGAGTGAACTCTAATTGTGGCTCATCAAAGGTATTATATTTAACTGCAAAATAGTCCAAGAGGACTTGAGAGGCACACAGTTCCAATCCTATATTAGGTACTCTTAGAAAAGTAGGTTTAACAATAACTTTACAAACCAAATCTAGGTTGGGTGCAAGATTACTAGTTTGTGACATGGGAAGGGAGGTAGGCACATCATTATTAGGCGCATCTATAACTCCTAAATCATTTGCCAGTGTCGCAGCATGATCACATTCATAGACCAATCCATCAAGACCCAAATAAGTATCATGCTCATCCAAAGTTTTATTCTCATGCATAGACAAATCCAAAGAGACATCACAATGTGACCCAGGCAGAGAATCAGACACGTCAATTATGTTTTCATGCATAAGATCATTAGTGTTGACAGGAGATTCAACACTACCTATGTAAGACACAAGTACAACATCATACTCATGCTCATAAAACAAATCAATAAGCCCCAGTTCACAATCATCCCCTAGAACTTCAGTTTCATGCATAGGAATATCACAAGAAACTTCACACTGTGACTTAGACAGAGAATCAGACACATCAAAGTTATTTTCATGTATAGTATCATTGGTGTCGACAGGAGATTCAATATTTTCTAAGTCATACACAAGAAATGTGTCATGCTCTTGTTCACGGGACAATTGCACAGGCTCAAGATCAGTATCAACATCACATGTATATGTAACACTAGAAGAAACATCATTCATTAAGGTCGAGGCATAGAAGCCTAATGTCTCTGAACTCAAAGGTTCGACAATATTTTCAGTAAAAACATATTCTTCTAACATAACATCATCATCATCACATAAATGCATTTCCTTATTTAAAATCGTAGTATTTCTAGTCCCTTCATTTAAAACAGGTTCATATGCAATATCAGCTACACAAGTAAGACTAGGCATACTATTTTCACATTTTATTTCATTAGGACAAACAAATATTTCATCCTGAAATTCCTCCTTTCCTAAATTTTGTAAATGAATCAAATTCATTTTTAATAATGCATTAAGTTGTTCAATGGAATGAGAGTCTTCAATAGTAGGAAATTCATAATTAATGCTATATGGTTTATCATGCAATACACTCCTAGCATTATTTTGTTCGATGAGTCTGAGATTTTCCTCCACAGATTGAGAAGTACAAAATTGTTCAACTTCCCACTGTGGTGGATGATAAAAGTGTGCAGGGTCATTAGGGTCTATAAAATACTGATCGCAACCTTCGAAAGGTTGATTATGGTCCCAATGACTATCAGCTTTGTAATCTGTTGGCATTTCATATTTTGGATTTTCATGATATTCTCTAGATTGCCTAAAATTATGCAAAATATAGCAATTCTCAGCAGGATGGCCTAAGCCTCCACATAAGGTACAAGCATAGATTTCAGATTGCCTAGAAGAATTATATGCGACAGATTCATGCATTTGCATTTCTAAAGCTGCAGTTCTAGCTTCTAACTGGTCCAAAAGTGATGATTGTGAGAGTTGGGCACTGTAAAGATGTTCATTTTCACCCTGTGGTGGATGATACATGTGTGAGTAGTTACTAGGGTTCATGTATTGATGCTCAGGACTGTGAAAATTTCCATAATAATCCCTATAACTAGTGACATCATGGTCTGTTGGAGTTTCATAATGTGAAGCATGTCCGTAAGCAAGCTCTCTGATGGATTTGTTTCCATCCCCACCTGCAGACCAGAATCCTGACATGATCTCTAACTAGCACTAGGCTTGTTGCAGAGATTGGGATGTACACACTGAAAACAGACCAATTTTTTTTTTTTTTTCATTATTGGTTTTTTTTGTTTTTTTTTTCAAGCCCGTTCTCTAATTACCTCGGGCATACATTAGAAAAAAAAAATAAAAGAAGAAAAATCATAAACGGAAGGGAAGTTCTATGCAATCGCAAACAAGGCTGACTCTACCACAGAAAACCTACTGATTTCTAGCAAACAAAAAGCATGATGGTTCCACTTAGATTGTTTTCTAGACCAGCTTCTAATCCTTCGAAATGGAATTCGTTACAATCTGAGAAAACTCCTATGGAATCAATCCGAGTTTAAGTAAATTGAATAGAGGCGAGGGAAGCTGCAGGAGCTTTGATACCCAAGGACTCACCGCATTCCAAGGCGGCGCAGTCACGCATTCAATTATAGAAACCGTCATGAACTTCGAAGTATGCTTAGAGAGTAACCAATATTTTTCGAACGACTCTCCTAATAAGCTCGTTACCTTATAGGTCTCGTTTTATTTCAAATTTTAATGCTTAGGTTCACGTTAGGTATTGTTTTCCTAAGGCGGGAAAGAAGAGAACGGTGATGAAATCCGAACCCTTATCTTGTATGGCCAGTCCTTGCCCTTTAATAGGAAAATAAAGCAGCCGTATTCAATTCCTCAACATATATGCAAACGAAGGAATACAGTAACTCGCTAACAAGGGATTCGCGAGTGTTTCGACAAACTTACCTCCCGTTCCAGACGGGGGATGAACCGTTGTTGTCGACTCGGGCCACGAATCCTATGTCATGAACGAACCCGAGGGGCCGAGGTGATATTGTAATCACCGTCCTTCTCTGCAAACAGTTGATATTTAATAATACCCTTCCGTAGGGTTTAAAAATAAAAATAAAAATAGAATGTCCAAGTCCAAAGTCCAAAATAAAGTGAAAAAGGAAAAGAAAATTACAAGAGTAGAGGAATCCTAATACAATCTAAAAATAAATAAAATAAACTTTTTTTTTTTTAATTTAAAATAAAAACTTCTTTCGCTTCCTTTCCTTCGCCTTTACAACAGCTGCTCCGGCACTTGTTGAGCTCAAAAGAGGTAGTTAGGGTTTCGAAGTTTTAAAGCAAAAGTAAAAATTAAAAAAAAATTAAAATAACAAAAATAAGTGTAAAATTTACAGTAATATGTGAACAGTTCCAGGAGATGAAAAATGAACTACACCACTACCGAGTCCCCGGCAACGGCGCCAAAAACTTGGTAGGCTCGGAAAGATACCTACTTCTATGTGTAAACTGCAAGTGCACAGTGTCGACAAGCAACACAGGGCAAGCACAGGTCGAACCACAGAGACTTGGAGAGTGTAGAAGTTGATTCTAAATCCTGATTCAGAGAGTAACCAAAAGGGGTTTGATTTTGTCGATACGACGATATGATTTTCAAGTGATTGAAATAATAAAAGTAAAAGATGCAAATAACAAGATATATAAACAATGATAATATGGATACTAGGGTATTCAAATCCACCAATAACCTATGATATGCATTCAACTTGTAATATTATTCTTGTCCTTATAGTAGATTCAAGTCTACCGTATAACTAAGGTGTTTCTCCAATGGATAATTTAATCACAACTAAAGTATTTCTCCAAAGCATTAATTGTCTAATTAAGCACAACTAATCTAAAGATCAATATTTGGTTAAGCATGAGTTGTAGCATAATCAACATAGAGATATTCTAACTACAATGGATACATGGCATACATTGTGAGAGAAAGATGTTGAAAAACTTGGATTAAATTATATCTTTAAACAATTCTAAACTTTCAAGAACAAGATACAAGATATGAATACATACCAATGAGATTAGGGCTTCATCTAAACCCTAGTAAATGAAATTAGAACATGAAGAACATTACAACAAAATTGAAATTTGATAAACTAACATGAACAAGCTATTCTTGGATGAGTTTTCAACACAACAACCCTCTCTATTTATACACAAAAATTCCATCACACTTGGGATCCGAATTTCACTGTAGAAACCACTCAACAATTAAACAAAACATGTTTTCTTAATTGATGGATATAATGGAATACAATGGGGGTGAGGTGGATGTTTTGGAAAGAATCCAATGGGGGTGAGGTGGAAATGGATTTGGGTCTTGGGTTTTGGATCATGGGTTTGTTTAATCCCATGAATTTGTAAACAGGTTGCCACTGATGCGCGAGCGGGTTGCAACGCTTCCAACTTTCTTCTCTTTTGTCTTCTCAATTCTTCCAAGCTTTATTTAGTACTTAAAAACACAAAATTAATTAATACAAATATTTATTCTTGAAGATGGTAAGAATGCAGAATTTGGGATAATATATGACTTTGAAGCGCGAAAGATGAATTAAGTGCCAATGAAAAGGTGTATGAATATGCAATATTTGACACTCATCAGTATTTGGTCGACAAGTTGACTATATTTGACCATCCAACAAACAGTTAAAAATACAAAATGATTAACTGAAAACTTACTTTCATTTTATTTACTAACTATACCATTCCATGCCCGCGCTTATGGATGGCTGATAACCTTAATTTCTTTTTCTATCCATTAACGCCTCCTCCACCACTCCTTTACGCAATCTTTCACTCTAAAATCTGAAATGAACCCCAAATTTTCCTCAAAATCTCAATATAAAATCACATTGTTTGATCAAGATAAGTATCAGATCCATCCATTACAACACCATCTTATGTATCTCGATCCAATCCTAATTTTTTATAAATTTTTTCATTTTTTTTTTCATTTAAAACTAAGGTTAATTATGAGTTAGTCAGTCATGGATTATTTGGAAGAGACACCTTTGATCATATTTGATTAATCTTAATATAAAATTAGAAGCAGTTAGATACTATGAAACAATGAAAGAAACAACACCATCAAATTGTACATTATTTATTAAACTATTTCAATTTACAAAATTTATTCAAGTTCAGTTATGGTATTTACAGACACTTCATAAGCCCTTGTTTTACTCGTTACTCAGATGATAACCTCCCATGAAATGAGGTTTATGGAAATCGGTGATATCTATGGCTTGTAAGAGTATAATCTTGGGATTGTTTATAAGACATCATTAGTTTATGTTTTGGCTAATAACTTTTTAATTCTATCAAAGATTTGTTTTAATAAGCAAAATCTTGATGTATTGATTGACGAAGTTTGCTAAAAAAATATTTTCAAAGAAAACAGAGTCTCGATGAAGAATAAGCCATTTTTATTGTTTACAAACTTTCACTTAAATGAAAACAAATAATGGAAATGACGTTAGTTAAGGAACGTCAACTAGTCCTCCGTTAGGTTAATTATTTGACCGGGCCCGCTACACACTATACTCAAATTTAGACAAAGTTGGGCACCAAACACAAAAGTATACCATTTTATAGGCACCAAACTCGAAAATCTCCCAAAAGAAAAGACTTCTTTCATTATTTGTGAAAAATTGAGAAAACTCGAATAATGCTCACCGAATAATCCATATCCAAATAAAAACATAAAAATCCCATCTCTAAAAATACCGTAACTAAAAGAACGATTAAACAAAAACTCGATAGGTAAAAGTAAAAAAATATCTATGGTTAACCTAAGAGCTTGTTAACGTCAAAAATAACCAAAGGTCAGGCCTACATGCTTCGATATAAGAGTATCTCCAACCCATTTGTCGAAAAATCCTATGTGGAGGTCATTGTTAGACCTCTATTTGTGGGAGTTTTCATACTTGGGGTCCAAATAAGGCTTTATCTTAAAACTCATCTCCAGTAATTAAGTTTGTACCATGTATGATGGTGTTATACGTCTTGAATTGTGCTCAGTTTTGGTAGGAATGTAGAGTCTTATAGGAGGTACATGTCATCAAAATATAAGATTTTAATTCATTACCGTTTGGGTTTTGTAGAGGAAATTGCGCAAATCATGTGTGATAATGTCCATCTAAGAATGTCCATGGATCCTCCCTCAAACATAAAAGTATTTTTTTTTTCTAGTAAAGTTTTTTATTAAACATGAATATTTTTAAATAAAACAAATGACGTGGAGGTGCATCTGAAGGTGTAGTTATGACTTTCTTTAACACCTTCATATTTAGTATTTTATTCCTCCTAGTTTGTGCGACCTAACTATTGAAGATGAAATTATGCTAAATGTGGGTCTAAAATCCCATGTGTCATGACAAAATAAGTTTTTTTTTCTGTTTAATATGAAAGAAGACTTTAAATGATTGCATCAAGTTCCTCTCTAATAAGAATTTTTAACCAATTGGGAAAAACCGAAACCCACGACTCTGACACTCTAGTTGTCCAGACATTTTTTGCTAGAAAATTTGCAACTTCATTGGACTCCCTAAGCACATAAATACACTTTCATACTTGAAATTATTTTAATATCTCTTTGTACACTTCATACTTGAAATTATCTTAATATTTCTTTACATTCAGAGACGCCAATATATTGTTTGGCCATCTAATAAGAACACGCAATTGGGGATACTCAATCTAATTGGGGGATACTGATTACTTCCCCCAACCAGGGGTGGCTGATAAGGGGTTACTTTTTATTATGAAAATACCAAAATACCCTTTCCCCTAAAACTTTAAAATCAAAAACCAAAAACCAAATTCTTATATCCCCCATTTCAATTCCATCTTCCTCTTCATCGTTCTTCATCCGTTCTTCGTCGACGGTGATTCAACAATTTCTTTTTTCGGTGAAAGTGGAGGATGATTGTGAAGAGGGAATTGCTGCTAAGAGGTTGAAAGTTTGATTTTTTTTTCTTTGAATCCACCATTGTTGCAGCTGAAATAGCTCTGTGCCGGCATAGTATTCAACCGAAAAAACCATTCCGGCATTTGTTGGAAACTTTAATAAATGTTTGCCACTATATGGGACAAAATTTTCTGGTTTTGATCTTCAAAACCTCTATTTTTTTTTTTGGTTTAATCAGTCCACTGCCGGCACAGTCAGGTGATTCTCGAGAATGCCGGTACATGTGCCGGCATAGTATGTTGCTTAAATTTCTATGCCGGCACAGGATGAAAAGTATCCAGAAAGTTAAATTTTTTTTCACTTGACTACCGGCATTGATAGGAAGTTCTCGAGCATGCCGACACCATTTTCCGACATATGGTCTTCATCAATTCCGGCATGGTCTTCATCACTTCCGGCGATTTAAAAAAAATATTTCGTTTTGAATTTTTTCAGGTTTTAATCAGTCACCTACCAAGATCGTAAATTAATTCTCGAGCATCTAAGACAAATGACTCACCGCAAAGTATGTTGCTTAAATTTCTCTAGGAACATGATGTAAAGTATCCAGAAACTTGAAAAAAAAGTCACTTGAGTACCGGCATTGATAGATTTCTATCGAGCATGCGCAAGACGCTTTCTCTGTATGTTTTTCATGCGATGCCGGCATAGTTTTTGGCTTGAATTCTATGCCGGTTTTGGTTTCAAAATGGGGGATATTGTGGTACCGGAATTGTCGAACTCTGAATACTATGCCAGTTTTGAATGTTCCGGCATTGTATTCATACAACATCTATGCTGAGTACAGAGGTTTTTCAATTTGAAAAAATGGCGGGTTCAAAGAAAAAAATCAAATTTTCAACCTCGTGACTTTACTGTGTGTTAGGGATGCTTGTATGCTGGGCAAGTTTACTTTCTTGTGTAGGTTCTTCAAAAAACTCTTCATGCTCGTAAAAATCATAATTCAAGGGTGTTGGTTCCACAAAAACTTGCAATTGGGAGTTGTTGTCATTAGCAGAAGATTGAGGATATGATCCTTGTTGTAGTTGAGCTAAAGATTCAGCAGCATCAATTCTCTCTTCACAATCATCATCCATTTTCATCAAAAAAATTCCCTCCCAATTTTTTTCCCCTCCTTCTACACTCACCCAAAAACAAATAAAAACACTAAATTAATCTTATAACTAATACTTAACATTTTTACTAATTAAATTTAATCACTAATTAGGATTAGTGGGGGATAGATTAGGAATTTAAAAAATAATTACATAGGGGGACACCCAGAATTGCTATTGGGACACCGTTTTTGTCCTGTAGCTATATCCCCTAATTAGATTGGGTATCCCCCAATTCCGCGTTCATCTAATAAACCCAACAGTACCATTAAAAAAAACAAAAAATAGACCCGAAAATAAAATAAAAATAAATAAATAACAGTGCTAGAGCATGTATTTTCAGCAATTCTACCCACCGAAGATTTACACCGCAAAGTACACTTCGGGGGATCCAACGGTCTGTGAGCGGCTCTAAACATTGGGATAGGTAGTGGGGCAGGAGTGGGCCCACTCCACCTTTCTCACGGTTCATCTCGGTGGATTAATCATTTTTGTAGTATTTTCCCATAAAAGGCATAATCGGCTTAACTCGTTAACAAACACAGGTAGAACGAACCGAGTCAACATCCGAGTCACCCATCACTAGTCTCTGTGTATAAGTACAAATCCCGGTGGCGACTCTTTGACACAGCTAATCGAAAGATTCAAGTTTACTCTGTAGAAAAATGGATTATTCTGAACAAGAGATAGATTTATTCGGCGATGATGACGAAATAGAGAAAGAGAAAAACAACGATGAAGATGATAATAGTAGAAACTCGTCATCTTCTTCCTCATCATCGTCTTCTTCTTCATCTGGTAATGCTAGTGGTGGTGGCAGTGGAAGCGGTAGTGGTAGTGGCAGTGGCAGTGGTAGTGGTAGTGATAGAGATGATGAAGACGAAGTAGATAATAAAGATATTATTGGAAGAAGAGGGTTTGATGAAGGCGATAGTAAAGATCTGTTTGGTTCTGATAATGAAGATTATGTCAGAACTCTAGCCTCCAGTCCTTTTTCTGTTCCTAGTAAGTTTTTCTAACTTCTCCATGTTCATGGTCTTGGAAAATCTTCGTGTCATTTTGATTATGGAATAATTAGGTTTTGATATTTTTGTATGTTATGTATTTGTTCACTTGTTCTTTTCTCAATTAGTTTGAGAGATTTGTGGTTTTTGCATTCTGAACTTTAAATTGCATATAAGTTTGAACCATATTTTGTTGTTCTCTAGGTTAACTGGTTTTGTCGATAATAATATGTTCCCACAGACGGCTCAACCCTAGTTTCCCCATCCTTCAATATCCTTATTTACCCAAGGATTCCATGTTTTTGGTGGTCGTAGAAAAGGAATTCTGAACTAGAAGGCTTATTGGATCTTTACTACGAATATTGTAGGTTGGCACTGGAATTTATGCTTCAATAATGTAATTTTAGTTTCCTATCTGTGGAAGAGTTTTTCTACTCAATGTACTTTCCTCACTCGAACATTTATAGAATTTTGTTGTTTTTCCTTGTTCTGTATATGGCAGCATTACCTCGTATACAAAATATGAATAATCCTTCCAGGGGACGTGGTGGACGCTGGCAATCTGGTTTCCAAAATGGGAGAGGAGGACATGGAATCTTGCCTCGTCCTGGGTCTTATAATCAGCGGCAGGGTTATGGTGGTTATGCTGGTGGTAGGTATCAACAAGTACGAGATGAGCGTTTTGTTTCTGAGATGAAGTTCAAGACTGAAGAAACTTTATCAAGGAAAGCTATCACATTCCAAGAGGTAATTTGACTATTTGTTGATTATTGATATGGGAAAATGTGGAGGATCTGTAGAATTGGTTTTGAATGTTGCTAACTTCTCCTCCTTTACATGATCATAGGGCACCTCACCCACAACCTTAGGAGTTCCGGACTATATCTGTCATCCCTAAATTTACATCTTTGTATTAGTTGCACCTTAGTTGCCAGGAATGGGTGCGAGGTCAGGAGTGATTGCGAGAATTGTCAAATATTGAAAAAGTCTGAATGGAGGAGCGTGTGCATTATAGTTAGTTTTGATAGATTAGTTCTACTACTAATATAAATCAAGAAGACAAGAAGAAAGTATGTCATTGAAAGTTGAGAATCTTAAAAAAGGGTGTATTTGCCAATCTGATTTCTTCACTTTCCATTGTGTCTGACCGAAAATCCTTTTCCGGAATGAATTGTGATGGATATAAGCTCTTTTAGAGCAAGGGCTATGGGATAGTGTGTTTTGATGTTTTGACTCACTATCCCTTTCAAAATGGGTTAGAGAGGAGGTGATAGGGTGTTTTATCCCAGTAAGCGGAAAATGTTTACCCGTTTAGGTAAAATGTTTTCTATGTTAAAATGTTTACCCGCTCAGCGAAGACTTTTGGACACTACTTCACTTCTGAACGAGTTTTAGGGAAAGGGGGGCCTCTCTGCTCCCATAAGGGGAGCAAATTTGATTTTTTTTGCTCCACTACTTAGCTTTGAAGTAGGATTCTTCTTCCCATAGCCCTTGGAGGCACAACAACTGTGAGTTTCTAGAGAGAGAGAAGAAGCATCTAATTTTTTTATTTTTTTATTAATAATAAAAGTAAACACTAAAATACCTAGGTATATATATAGTTTTCTTAGAATACCTAGGTTGATGTAGTCATAAAATTGTTTTGTTGCTCTAGGAATGGTGTTTCTAAGTTTCGAACCTTTGGGGGGGACACTCCCAACAAGGTTCTCAATCTCAGTGAGAATCACAGTTCCCACTGAGAACCGGTTTGGCTACTACAGGTTGCACAACTGCTTTATCCTATAATCTGTTTAGCAAAACCCTTATTTACATCATGTCATATGTAATTCAGTTTACTACTTTATAAATTCTACAGCCATCTGAACTTGCTTGCTATAGCCGTGATGAAGGTGGGGATATTTATTTTGATGACCGCAGCTTGGTAAGCCCTTTGACAAGTCTAATCCATCAAAACCTTCTTTACCGATAGTAATTCGTCTTTGTTGTAACTTCTCTAATCCATAGCATTTTCTGTTCTACGTAATCAGAGACTCTTTAAGCGCCTTATATCCGAAGATGTTGGGGCTGATTTAAACCAGGGTTTTGACACTTTCATCGAGAAAAAAGGTAGCTCTTTTATTCGGAAAACTCTCAAGAAATATTTGATTATGGTCAGAGATGTTTTAAGGATAAGTCATATGGGGAAACTTTCAGATATATATTTGTCTGTTTGTTCAATTATTGACTGTAATGGAAACTTTATTGTTTTTCTGATATCAGACTTGGGTTCCGAGGGATTTGGTGATCTGCTTGCTTGCATAAGAGCCAAGAAGATTCCACTTGAGAATAATATTCATTTTGTGGTATTATAAAGTATCTTCCACTTATTATTTCTACATATGAGTTACTTGTCTATAATATTTTCCTGTGTTACAACGATACACCTAAATTAATTTTTCAGACGTATGGATACGTATTTACACGGATACGCGTACTAATACTTCCAATACTTCAAGATACAACTCAATTAGAAAACTTTGACTAAATATTAGAAAATTTAGATAGTTTAAATATTAGTTCCAAATCTATGAGAAGTTTTAACTAATACTGACAGAATATTAGTTCCAAATCTGTCCACTGATCTTGCTCTAGACTTTCTTCCTTCTTACCGTGACTTTTTGTCTCTCCAGTGAGGTTAATCATACATATTATATTTTAATCATGCAAACACATGTATGTATTTTGTTAAGTTTCTATCTTATATATAATATATTTATGTTAAACTACTCATCAATAATGAGTATGCCGTATCGCCGTATTTTAGTTTTTCAAGTTGGTGTATCATAGTAGCGTATTGGTATCTTGTATCCGATACCGTATCCGTATCGTTGCAACACAGATATTTTCTAATTTCCTATTTTTTGGTGCAGACGTACAGAAACAACCTTAACAAGGTAATTTCAACTCCTTGCCACGAATTAATCCACTCGTTTGTGCTCATTTCCCAGTAAATATTATGTGGGGCAATAACATTTTGAGTACAACAAGTTTTTTGATTTTAAAGACTTCTACTTTTAGTGTTAATAATTTTTCTCTTCTGTAGATAATGGCTACTGCTTATGTCAGGCATGAGCCATGGGAAATGGGGGTGCATAAAAGAAAAGGGGTTGTCTATCTTGATGTCCATAAACTTCCAGAAAGGCCTCAAAGTGAGACTGATCGTCGAAGGTACTGCTTTTTTCTCGTCTATTTTTTACCATTTTAAGAAACAAAGTCCTTTGTATGAAATTGGTGTAGCCATAAAGTTTATCCGCTATTTAGTTTTAGAGGAGTTATTATGGGTATGTATCTTGCTTTACTTTTGTAAAAGATAGCGAAACACTCAATAATGGATGTTACATGAGTTTAATACCAGAATTTGGCTTATAATATACTGAAAAGAAGAGTGAGTTGAATCTGTAGAAGTAGTTAGTTTATGATTAAGGTAAACAAGGGAGAGAATTCTTTGAAATCAGGGGTGACATGAGGACATCTTTTGGCATATAACTTAATTTGTGATCTTGGAATTCTTGAATTAGATGTTATTGGGGGTATTGTTTTGAAAATCTTGCGACTGAAGAATCAAGGAGAGGTGATGGGGAAGGAATACACCATGTTGATGCAAATGCTGAGTACTGTTCTGTGATCAAAACCAAATTAGGAGCTCATCGTATACTTATGGGTGCTGAAATGGACTGCTGTGATGCAACTGACGATGGAAGGAGGTTCTACATTGAGTTGAAGACTAGTCGGGAGGTCAAAACGTTTCTTTCTAGTGATCAATGTTGTAAAATTCATTTCTTTCTTTTGGTCATGTGCGTGCCATAAAATTGTATTAAACTTATGACTCCTCTTTGTTTCTTCCTTCCCAAATTACAGTTAGAGTACCGCACTGAGGAAAGATTCGAAAGGGACAAATTGCTTAAGTTTTGGGTATGTTCTGTTCTATTGTTCCTTGGTAGTTTTAACTTTAATAAGCTGTTCATCTGATGATATTTCAAAATCCTCAACAGCAGTCCCAATCAAATGATATTTTTAGCTGTTTTAAGGATTCTTTTCTTTAGCTTTCGTATGACAAACTCAATTATTGAAATGGGTGTCCATATTAATGTACATCTAATGGATACTTAATGATGCAGATCCAGTCGTTCCTAGCTGGTGTTCCTTATATTGTTATTGGATATAGGTAATCCTTAACTCAGCATATCTTGAAACCCTTCTAGTATTGTTGTATTTCATTCTTAAAGAAATGGAACTCAATTTCATTTTGTTGACGCTGTATTTGTAGAACTCTAACTTCTTGATGCAATTTTATAGGAGTTTATCTTGGTCATCTGCACATTCAAGACCGTACACCTGTCTTTTCACGTTAGGAGTCATATGCATTGTTAGTACTATATCACCAATTACGGCTACTAATAAAATCAGACTAGGAACCAAAAACCAGAATGATAATACGCCTGAAGTGTGAACTTTGTTTAAATTGGACTAATGGTATCTGCACTGTGGGAAGCTGCATAAGGATAAAAAAGAACATAAGAACTCTAGTTCCTTTCCATTTTATTGTTTGATGGCAGTTTACGTTTCTTGTTTTAAACCTATATTATCTTGAATCTTGTCAATGATCTTCCTTTTAACTGTGTCTAATTGGGTCTGTATTCTGATGTCAACAAATTAGATTAAAAAACAGCACTAAACATGTGAAAAGTAATAGTTGAATACTTGGTCGTAAGAATAATATAATTTGTTAACATTATCTTGAATTGTCGGCGAGTTTCCCAAAGTTACAAAATCACTAAACAATAACTTTAAGATCATTGAATATGGTCGCTTCTTGCTGTCGTTATAAAGCTACTATTGACATCTTTTTCCTCTGCTACAGGGATGATGGGGGTAGACTTGTTCGTACAGAGAGATTGAGAACCAAAGAAATTACACAAAGAGTAAAGATGAAGAACTATTGGCAGGTCTAGAAATTTTGTCTGCTAATTTCTAAATATATAAGAAACTCTATCGATCAGTTTAGCAAGATAAAACAATCACATGCAAACTTGTTATAGGTTGTAAAAAGGACTTGTTTATATTTGGCTCTTTAAAAGAAGAAAAACAAAATGTTGGGACTGACGTAGATGGTCATGTAAGGGAAAGTACTAAATTAAGGTGAAGTATGGACCATGGGAGGATGGCCTGGAGAATGAATTAATGAGAATCAATATGTGTTGGTTACTAATAACTGAGAATCATAATCCTTCTGAACTAAATTGCTGTTTTTTCTTCTCTTTTGGGGTTGGCAGGGAGGTGTCTGCCTGGCGTTCGCAGATGAGGTGTTGTGCTGGCTTTACGGGACTGTTAAAGAAAGTGAGCTTCTCGTCTTTCTTCTTCTTTTTTTCTTCCTTCTCATTACACCCTAATGGGTCTCTTATATTTGTATTGAAGCTCATGTCTGTCAGTCTGTCAGTCCTTGGTGTTAAATAACATGTGGTCATTGTGAAAACAATAGTTCGTGAGTGACCACAAAGTTTTGCATGATAGAAATATTCTTGAGAAATTAGAAGACCTCACTTGGTAATGGGTTGATGTTAATTTAGTACTATCAACATAATAAGAGCTTGTATTTTGTTTCTCACTACCACCTGATTTACCATACAATGCAGTATTTTAGGTATATTTGCTAATGAAATTTCCTACTTAAGTAAAGCTCGTGAAATTTCCTACTTAAGTAAAAGTATTTTATCCGACTAATTTATCCGACCTAAGAATGTTTATATGTTTTGTGATAGTAAATGTATAGATAATTGCCACTCGATTGTTTTTGACTTGTTGGTAATTGCAGATGAAGACTATATCTTGCAATTTACTCATCCTTTTACCCGTTTAGAGCTACTGCAAGCAGCATCTTGCCCTGATGCAATTACAAGACATGTAGAGCAATTATGAGTCCTGTATTCACAGCATTAATAAATTATGGAGATACAAGTATTTACAGTTTGCATTTCTTTTGAGTTTTGAGCTAAAAGGATATATATATATATAATATATATGTGGTCCAAGTTGACCAAGCGCATATTCTTAGATTTAAAATAGAAAGTGCTGTAGATTAGAATTTCAGCATTTTTCCTGAACTACGCTTTGTAATGGTTTTTAGTTCTATAACTTATTAATGAAAACATAAAAAGAATTTTGAGACAACACTGTTTACGTTTTGAAGTGTTCAAATGTCCTTGGTGATCATTTCTTGTAAATATTGCCAACTTAGTCTCTGGGAGTGCCACCGCTGGAATCCTAATTCTTGCTGAACTAACTCGGTCCCTTTAAGCAAAAACTGAGTAGAAAGTTTGTGGGGTTTTTGGCGGCGTTGGTATGCTTGTGTTGTAATGTTGAGTTTCCGAGATCATTTTCTCATTATTATAGAACAATTTTTTTGGGTATTACTCAAAAATGGAGGGGGACTACTCTTCATTTTTTGGGTGGATATTTGAAGTAATTTTGAGTCACCACTTATCTAATTTTTTTTAATACCAAATTTGCAAATAAGTTAGTGTAATGATTAGTGAGTTAATTAATGATTAGTGATATTAAATTAATAAGTTGATTTTTTTTCAAAAGAAGAATTATTGAGAGGGAGAAGGAGAAGATGAAGATGAGGGTTTTGGAAGAAAAAAAAGTTAGATCTTTTTCTTTAAGAGCCATAATAAAAGTATGATGTTTTAGGTATTCACGGATACTTCAAATTTAGTTAATGGTGCATGAATTGGCCAAAACATTCCTAAAAATGAACAATTTACAAATTGATTTCTGTTTGGTTAACAAAGTTCGGCTACGACATCTGAAGAACATGTAGTCGAACTCATCTGCAAGTGTAGTTCGGCTAATGTTTCTGAAAACACAGGTAGCCGAACTCAGCTTTAATAGAGTTTTTTCTTTCAGAGAAAAGTTTGGTTAGGAGAAAAAAATTGCGACGTAACCGAACTACGAGTTCGGCTATGAAAATTTTTTGCAACGTAACCGAACTCAATATATAGGTTTTTCAGAGTAAAGTTCGGTTAGGAGAAAAAAATTGCGGCATAACTGAACTTTTTGCGACGTAACCAAACTTTTGCGACGTAACCTAACCATTTTGCGACGTAACCGAACTTTTCTCTGAAAAAAAGAAAAACCTCCATTAAAGTTGAGTTCGGCTAGTTCGACAAAGTTTTTCACATAATTCCTAGCCGAACTTCTCTCTGCAACTTCCATTTTCAACTCATTTTGATGATTACTTCTCATTTTTTCAACCAAAAACGAATGACAGGTAATGGGTTTGTTATAATTTTGATTTTGTTTTGTTAATGATTTAAATTAAGCTATATATATAGAGGTGGCAGTGATGGTGGTTTGAGGTGGTCGGTGGTGGTGAGTGGCGTTGGTGATGGGAGGAGGTGGTTATATATATATATATTAAGGGTAGGTTAGTCATTTCTACACTTTAGGACACCCCATATAATTATAGGGTAGATATTCTATCACTTAGTAGTCCCCACCATTTTTGAGTAGTGCCCAAAAAATCGTACTTATATTATATATGCGGTAGTATGTCTAAACAAGCTAAACAAGCTGTGTCGCAAACCGATCACTATAATCTTTTGTTTTCTTGAAAGGTCAAATAGACGTTGACATTTTTCTCCGAGGAGTAAAATCCATGTCCATATATCTTGCTAAAATCCGACCTGTTTTCCTTTGGCCCCTTTATATGGAATTCCATAGAGATATATTGGCCCCTATTCATATAATTCCTTAACAAGCACATTGTCGGTGTGAGTCTTTACCATTTAGCATTCCCTTCTGTTCCTGTAACTTATTATGAACCCCTTAAGTTCACTTGGTATGAATCTGACAAGAATCTCAAACCTAATTGGTTATTTTGAAATTCTCGTGATATTATTGTATTAGCAAATTTCGAAGTAGTGGCTGTGATAGCCATTTTTCTAGCTATACAATCATTTGGATCCAGATCATAAATCTAAATCATGATGCAAGATAAGAAGTAATGTTAACATAGAATAACATGAATATCTCTAAAGGAAATAAATGAACACAAGTGTTATAGTGGTTCGGTGTTATACTTACGTCCACTTTAAATCTAAGACTTTATTAATGGTGAAGAACACACAAACTCACTCCTGTCGAATATCGAAGTCGAAGTCACCTTGACTTTGGCCGGGCGATTTTGACCATGGAGATTTGGGTGTGACTTTCTAGGTTTTCACTCTTCGTCTGTGATTTATCCTTAGATCTTCTTCTAATCTCTAATCGAATGTCTTCTCCTTTTTCCTCCAAGGATTTCCCACTTCTTGGTGGAGAATTAGGGGGAGATGTTACTGATGCTACTGCCGTTATTGGTGTTTCGAGTGGTGTTTCTGTTGAAAACCCAAGATCTGAAAATTGGAGATCGTTTTTTCCGAACAATCAGGTTTGCAAAGAGATTAATCAGGTATCCAAGCTGCCTTTTCGAAAACCTAAACTAATTAATGGTAAGAAGATTTCGGTTATTTTTGCTTCAGATGTGGAAAAGGAGATCAAGGTATGTGAAAACTTTCTTCTGGGTTTCTTTGTTGGTAGTTATTTATCTTTTAACTTTGTGAAAGATGAAATGAAAAAGGTTTGGAAACTCAAAGGTGATTTTATATTGTCATTACATGAAAGCTCCATTTTCATTTTTGAGTTTGATTTGGAAGAAGATAAGATCACTGCAATGGAGATAGGGTCTATTTCTCTCTCTCAAATAAACTGTTCTTAATTAGGCCCTAGCAGTTATTTATCGAACAGTCTATGCAAGAGATGAAGACAATACCTATTTGGCTGAATTTGAGAAACATCCCAATTCATTTATGGAATGCTAAAGGAATCGGGTTGATTGCCAGTGTTTTGGGTGTACCTTTGGATACTGATAAATATACTCTAACTAGATCAAGAATGAAATATGCTAGGGTATGTGTTGAAGTAGAAACATATTTTGATTTTCCTGAATTTATTCATGTCTCTTTTGAGGGGAAAGAATTTCAAGTCTCTGTGGAGTACTCTTGGAAGCCACCAAGGTGTTTGGATTGCTCGACTTTTGGTCACACAAGTGCTAAGTGCTCTAAGAACCCTGCCAACAAAGTTTTCAAGAAAATATGTGTTCCGATAGAGAGTAAGAGTGCTAAGGAAGGTGCTGAAATGAAGGAAAGTTCACAAGGTGTGGTGGACAGGTCTACGGATTCTGAAAATGTTATGGTGCCTGCAGGTAATGTGGTGGTTACTAAAGAGGCTAACCAACATGATAATGAGGTGGTGGGAGTTGGGGTTACAACATCACTGCCAAAGGATGTGACTGGGCCTGTTGGTCTTGAAATCTCAAACCCTTACAGCATCCTGGAGCCAGAATCTAATGGAAGACGCAGAGAAGATCAAGATATTAATGTCTCTCCAAAAGATATTGAAGATAGTTCTAAGGAAGAGAGTACGTCTCAAAGCAATACTTCTGTGATTGAGAGCACTAGGGAGAAGGAAGAGGCGACTCAATTCAGAGCTGAACAAATTCCTTTGGTGGCAAACTCAATTGATTCAAATTTGAGCAATGGCCAACAAGATGTGGAGGTGGCTTGTGAACAACCGTTACAAGTCTCTGTAGAAGGTTGTGTGAGTGGGAATGGTGCCGGAGCTGAGTTGCTGGATACACTGACAGAATGGACCTACGTTAGAAGAAAAAAGAAAAACAAGAAAAATTCTGGAAAGAAGCTAAAACTGAAGACAGTTGCCATTTGTGAGTTGAACCCCTGTGAAGATTTGTGAAGGTCAATCTCTCCAGATGCAATAGTTGAAGAAGCAACAATAGAAGAGGACCATGATCCTAAGGGTACTCAGTCTAGTTTAGTGACTAATGATTTTTCAACTCCAATTTCGTCTACTGATTCGATTCAGGAAGAGAACCAGGAGGTGGTTCTCCCATTGGAAATGGACTTGAGTCGAGTTACGACCCGAAAAAAGAAGAAAAAAAAACTTATAGGAAAGGATGCCAAAATAGAATCCAATTCAGTTTGTACTATTACTGAGGCCGAAATAGATTCTCAAATCGCTTTTAACAAGATTTTGGGCATCTCTTACCATCCTATGATGAGACCTATGTGTAGAAGTTTATTGGAGAGTCACGCTAATGCGGAGGTGGATATGCCTTCCATCAAGTATACAGATGGTATGGGAGATTTCGACTCTGATTCTGACTATGATGAGCGAATTGATGCGGTCAAATGCTCCTTTCAGGAGGAAACTATGGATTTCTAAGAGTGATTGCGTGTGTTTCTTGTTGCTAGTTTTTGGGAAGTTCTTGCTAGAGCTTGTGTTTTGGCCTTCTTGTTTGGAGGTTGTTTGTTGCTCCTTAGTGAGCTTGTTTTCTTTTCCTTTTTCTTTTTACTACTTTTCTTTTTTGTAACTTTGGTGTCACTCTTCGTGACATCTTTGTTTTTTTAATTGAATTTGCCCTTTTCGCGTCAAAAAAAAAATAATGGTGAAGAACACATTATAAGAAGAATAAGAGTTCCCTTTCTTAAAACCCTAACCTTTCACAGAGAGAAAGTATGAAAATCTAACTTAGTTTCTTCAGAACTTTGCTCCATATTTATATGCAAGTGTTTATACACCAAACTTTGCTATAGTACCTCGTATCCAACTTGCTCCCTATTTATAGATAAAGTGATTATACACCACACTTTGGATGCTTAAAAAAAACACACTTTGATATAGTACATCGTATCCAACTTGATGAACCTAGTCACGTGCTCTTTCGTTCATATCCTTCATTTTAGTGGCATAGGTTCGGGTCCATCCGTATCTCTTCGTTTATTTCTCAGACTAGTTGTGACACTATTGCTCTGGTCGCTTGGCCAAACCTATCGCTGACTCTGTCAATAATCGCTTCATTCTCTATTCTTATTCCTACTTGTACCTGACATGACCTAACCCTGCACGCCTTCCTTATGTATTTAATGCATTTTCGTGTTATTCAAACATGTCCATTATTCTGTTCATGCATCTTTTCACGTGTCACTTTTCTGTGGAGGTGGTAGATATCTCGAGTTTGGGAAGGTAACTTTATCAGTTCCTATTTGGTACTTCCCAGATTCGTATCTTTGATAATCCATGTCTTGTGATGCTTACACGTGGATCCTAGATATTCTACTATCACAATCTGCCCCTTTCTTTTTATCTCCACGAAGTGTGAGATGGGAAGAATTTTTTTTCTCTTTTTACTGCTGACACGTTATGATCCAGTAGGTTTTGTAACCGCTACTATTATCCACCCACACGTTCAAGTGCCTTTACGACTAGTTTACCGGTTGTAGACGGTTCTCATTCCTTTTGGGAATTTTTATTTCCTTTGTAAGAGATCCTTCTTGGGTTCTTCAAAGTATTTTCACTTTTCAGACTCTTCTACTTCTGCTCTTGTTTTTTCACTGTGGGTTTTGTGAGGATTTCATTTTCTTAGTCTCTAACATTTATTCATTGTCTGGCCATCAAAGAGATGCGTCTTCATACATGTATGTTTCTTTGTTCCTCCTACATGTTCATCTTCCCTTGTCCTTAGATTTTGTTATATTTCCATGCTCTTCAGGTGTTATCATTTTTTACCTGGTTAAGGTTTTGTTTTCTGACTGTTTTTTGAGTTTTTAGGAGATCCGCTCAGAAACCTTTCGCCGCTGATGTTGAAGCTCGGTACTTGCAAAATATTATTGAGACTCATGATCTTCAGCAGTTGAAAGTTTCTTATGCTCATCCTAAGGGTTTAGAATGGATTACGATGATGGATATTGCTAAGCAGAGGTGGTCATCAAATATGATAGTAGTTTGTGAAGGTCCGTTGAAGGCTGGTCTCAGATTTCTTTTGTATGATCCCGAAGATTCTTCTCAGTATGAGGTGTTGGCTCGGAATAAACCTCTGCGGATTTTCCTTAAATATTTTGGTAACTGGTGGAGACTGCTTCGTGAGGCTATTCATCGTAGTCAAGGTCATTGGACTAAGCGCGATGATCGCCCACAAGTTTACAATCATGCAAAGGATCGCTGGATGTATACTCTCGACGCCTTCCTTCAAAACTTCTACTCCCCTCGAGCTGTGCAAAAGCATCTAGGTTGGTATTTGAACATATCACATTTTCTGCGATCCTCTTTTACTGGTCCTATCTTTTTTTTAGATGTGGATCCGCCTTCTTCGTCCAACAAAAATCTTCGTAAGACTCGCGATCCATCATGGTTCAAGTGTCCCCTAGTTATTGAAGGCCCTACTGTTTATGGTTGGGCTTCTCCCAATACTGTTGCTCGAAGTGTGGCTTCTATTCATGGTCGCTTCCCCGACTATCATGCATGGGATTGGTTTGGATAGATGACCCAAAATTTTCGCGTCCTTTGCACTTGATTACCGATGAGGAGGAGAAGGAAGAATAATAAGAGGAGGACGAGCCTTTGATTACTCAATTGAAGCAACCTGATCCCGAGGGACCTCGCGTTGAGAAGTTAAAAAAGATACTATCTTCCCTTAAGGTATATATACCATGCCCCTATTTTTTTAGCTAGCTTATATGAGTACCCTTTGCAGGTTTCAGAGAAGAGGATGAAGGGTATAGAAGAAAGTGATGTTGATGTTGGTTTAAGGATTCAGGAGATTCCCGATCATTGCTCAGTTGGTGACACATTTGTGGCCAACTCTAGCAGTGATCAAAATGGTTATATTGTGGTTGACATGACTCCGAAGAATATGAACATTAATTTTCATATTCTTGATGATAGTGATGATGACAGTTTTCCTGGGAAAGAGCAAGAAAATTTACCACTTCGTGAAAACGTAAGCGCCCATGCCCCAACTGGAACCTTTAATGTGTCTGAGCTTCAGGTAGAGCTTACTGGGAAGGTCGCATGTAATGTTGGTGGCTCTTCATCTATGTATGGAAAGATGCTTACTGTTGCTAAAACTAGTAGAGTGCCCCGGTCTGCTGCTGGTACTGAAGTCGGTGCTATGACTCGTCTTGCCAATTTTGGCTCCCTCTTCGATGTGTTGGCGAATTCTGATTTTGACAATCTGTCTCAGGAAGAGGTTTAAGGAGATTCCACCCGACCAATGAAGTGATTTTTAAAAACATGCAAATGGTGGTAAATATTGTATTGTTTGTTGATTTTGCCCCAAATGGTGGTAAAATTGTGCCACATTGTGCTATTTCTGTATGCCCAAAATGTGGAATTTCATGCGGTCGTTGATGATTGGTGTTGAGGTAGCAGGTGAGCGAATTGGTTCGTTTGACGTGGAGAATCTTCAGCTTCGAAATGATGCGTAAAGTACTCGTGGTAAGTGTTTTGTTATTATCTCTGTTGATATGCATGTGATCGTATCATGGCGTTGTTAGTTCAAGTGTTGCAATCCTTTGCAGTCATAGGAGGCAGGGATGTTTCACGTACTAGGGACATTCTTCAAATAGAGTTGAAAAAGCGTGAATGCACTATTGCTAATTTGACGTCCGATATGGGGTATCTTCGTAATCATTGTTGGAATTAATTACAATAAACGAATGCAAATGGGAAATAATACTTAGATTACACTGATAGTAGTAACAAATAACTCAATAAACTTAGTAGAGGCACGTATGAGATACGCTGAGCTAAAGGTAATATTGCCTGCTACTCCTCTGAGATGCTATAGCAATTAGCAAACTACCTCCAGGATACAACTCATCGTTAGTTCTCCTCTATGTGTAGCATACACGAGAGAACCCTTAGAACTTGGCAAACAAAAGTAAAAACAAAAACACAAATTGAAAATACAAATTGTTTCGAGTAATGTAAAAACAATTTTATGTTTCGTAAACTACTATTTCGTGAACTAAAATTTGTAAATCAAGAAGTAGTTATACAAAATTATGTTTTAAACTACAACTTGTTTTGAAAAGAACGAACGTTTTCGAGTTTTAAGACAAATATGAATAAGAACTTAAGTTTCGAAAATAATTAGAGAAGAAGGAGAAATTGGAAGATAAGAGTTCTGAATGGTATGTTTTAAACTGAAAGCCTTAACTCGTATTTATAGGTAAGAATTCGAACGTTTGAGACACAGATCCGTAAATCACGCGTTCAATTTGTCGGACGAGTAAAAGCAAAAAGCATCCATTAAAATAACAGTAAAAAACGCATCTGTCGGGCAAGATTCTTCTCGACGAGAAATCTCTCGTGCACGAGTGTCCACACGCGTGAGATTAAAGATTCTTTACGATGAAAACAGTTAAGAGAATTCACGCGTGAGAATTAACCGTGTGTGACTAAAGATGCTTCTAGTGGCTGTTAAAATTCTTCACATGTGTGGGAGAAACGTGTGGAAAAATTCAACAAAAAGAAAGGGTCGGATACACCCACACCCACACCCACACCCACGCTCTAGCACTTCTATCACTATTGTTAGTGGAAGCATAAAAGGTAAGAGTTAAGAGTTACCGTTTTTGTTAATGGATCCATTAGCATGTTGGTAATCTTTTATGCTTAAGATTCCAGAAAATGTCAACTACCAACAACAACAATTACGATTATTGGTATTCCTCTTCTTCTAGCTCTTCTGATGAGGATTCCAAAGTTCCTGTAGCGAAATCGAAAGCTAGGGATACTCTTAATGAGGAACCGAAGCCTAGTGTACCCTTGAATGAGCGGAGGGTCACTTTGGCTGATCTTAGGAAAAGAAAAGCCGTGGACGATGAAAAGGAGGCTTGTCAGCGTGAAAAGGATCGAATCCGGCGCAAAATACAAAGGACTGAAGTGAGGCGTCAATTCTTGGACAGGAGGCTTCTGAATATGATGCTGATGCTTCTGAAGAAGAAGATACATGGGAGGTCTCAGAGCGGAATATTAGACCTGATCGATATGAAAGAGAGTTCCGGAAGACCATGAAGCAAATTGAAGCCGAAGCTGAAGCAGAAGAGGACTCAGACTCAGATGATGATCCTGAAGCTTATCCGAACTCCATCGCCGTTGATTCTAACGAAGAGAAAGATGGTGATGACAACTTTGATGACTCAAATGATGAGAAGGACAGTGATGACGAGTAGTTTTATTTCATTTTTTTTTTTAACATTTGAATGTTCTTTAGGTCTCGTAGCAGACATTTCTTCGATGACTTGAATGGTTTAACTTCAGAGTTAGGGCTTTTTTCTGATAAAACACTTTAAAAATATTGATTCCTTCTGATCGAATGAAATGAACCAATGTCCATGCGCTTAAATCCGTCATGATCTCTTTTGATGATCTTCGTCTTGTCTTGTCTTATGAGAAGTAGCATA
This sequence comes from Papaver bracteatum, assembly GCA_023529315.1. Lineage (NCBI taxonomy): Eukaryota > Viridiplantae > Streptophyta > Magnoliopsida > Ranunculales > Papaveraceae > Papaver > Papaver bracteatum. The sequence goes on from JAJJWX010000603.1 coordinate 5,105,439, forward strand.
ACACGGTTAAGAGACTCATGACACGTACAAATCCGCATGGCTTTTCTTTGACTATGTCATTGTCAGTCCCCAGTACGTTATTTTCCTCTGCGTCTTCAGTATCAACCTTTGAAACTCAGGATTTCAGTGAAACTCGTAACTGAATTTACTATTCATAGAAGATAAACCTCCACCGTATTTAATATATATATCTTCAAGACTTTGAGTCTATCCCATATGCGAATATTTCTCCCACTCCTGAGTCAGTTTCATCGTGCAGAGAATTCTTGATCATACCTTGTTGTTGCTATGTCAAGCAGTAGTATTTCTTCTCAAGATGATCCTCGGTCGAAGCGTGAAATAACAACGTCCATCTCAGTAAGTTGTATCTCTTTTTCATCTTTGTCTGATCAAGATTATTGATCAAAAGAAAATGATTTATTACAGGATAATCAGAAAAATAATGCTTCTTCTCATATTTTAAAGCCCAAGAGAACTGTTAGAGTTCATGTCCGGTATAGATCATCTCGTGCTGAGGCTGGATCATCTGTAAGTAATCTTATAACTCTTAAGATCCCATTGTGCTCCATTTAAGTGAAATTAAATACTCTTTAGTTTTATCGCAGGCGAATGTTCGTGTCGTGGTCGATGCCAGACGAAGAAGGAGCGGAAAGTCTGTGGCTGTAGTCGAGGTTGAAGATAGCAACGAACGGATTGGTGAAGATTCTGTAGAATCCGTGGAGATAGGAGACAGTGTTCATGTTCATGAATATCCCACAACGGGACTCCCATTCGAAGCCCCTTTGATCAATACTTTCCCGGATAATGAAGTGGTTGGCGGATTCGTCATTCCCAAATGTCACGCGCCTCAGTATACTAAGATCTGGAAGAAGTATGGCCACATTTCCACTACAGAAGTATGGAAAGGCTTTCTTCCAACCCTTTTAACCACAGTAGCTTGGTTGTTGCCGATCATTGAGGAAATGAACCAGATGCACTTGCGAGATGTCAAGAACCATGAGATGCATAAATGGGATGAGATGATCTCAAACTGTGAGATATTGCAATTTAATGTGAGCTGGCTTCGTCATCGACTCGAGATAATCAAGATTCATAAGGCAGCGGAGGCTGCTGATGCAATTTCCATTACCACTGCTTTACTGGAGGAGGAGAAGATACTGGCTCTGGAATCATCTAGGGTCGAGAAGGCAGTTGAGGATTTGAAGGTAAAGACTAGGATCTTTCAGAAGAAACTTGATAAAGCTTCTTATATGGATTATCCACTGCTTAATGGTTTTCTCTGAATGAGTATTCATAATTGTCGTTATCGATTAGGTTTAGGCTTTTCTTAGATAGGATGATTGATGATGACATGAGGAAAATTTTTGCTCATTTATGGGATGTTTTAATGAACAAAGGAGCATTTTGCACGCTCTTTGGAAGAAAATAAATTACATTCTAAAAATATTTGAAATGATGAATTGATGAAAATGTATTTGTCTTCTATGGATTAGGTGTAATATGCTTTGATCCATTTGCCATTGATTATATTTCCTTCTACTCCTTCATCAACATTTAAGATTTTGTAGTATCCGCTGGATACTGCCTTGATAACTACATATGGTCCTTCCCATTTCGAAGAAAACTTGTGAGCATACATGTCTTGTTGAATGTGCTTTGCTGTCTTTAATACGAGATCCACTACTTGAAATGTTCGAGGTCTTACCATTTTGTTGTAGGCCCTAGAGATTCTTTGTTTGTAGGTTTTTACATATTTCTCCACCTTAGCCCGCTTCGATTCGAGTATGTCCAGTTCAACAACTCTTGAGTTGGACACTTCGGATTCATCCCATTTCACTCCACTGGATGTTGCGATCCTTGCTAAAGGAATTTTGATTTCTGTCGGTAGTATGGCGTCAGCCCCATAGACGAGAGAATATGGTGAGGTCCCGGTTGAGCTCCTTGGTGCGGTTCGATAAGCCCATAAAGCCATATGCAACTGTTCATGCCAGGTTCGGGGATTATCATGAACTGTTCGACTGATAATACGGATCAACATTTTGTTGGTGCTTTCTGCTTGTCCGTTTCCTTGGGGATAGTACGGTGTAGAGAAGACTTGTTTGATGTCGCATTCCTCGAGAAATTCTGTCACGTTCTTGTTGGCAAAAGGAGTTCCATTATCAGTAACAATGTGTTTGGGAACACCGAATCTGCATATTATATATTATTTGATGAAGGCTACAATCGTGACTCCAGTGGTGCTTCGAAGAGGAACAGCTTCAACCTATTTGGTAAAATACTCGGTTGCAGTGATGATGTATTCATGCTGCTTCGAAGATGCTGGATTAATTTTCCCGATGATATCCAGTCCCCAGCTATAGAAAGGCCACATACTATTCACGAAATTCAATGGAGGAAAGGGATTGTGAATAAGGTTACCATGGACTTGGCATTGATGACACTCTTGAACATGTACAACTGCATCGTTTTCCATGGTCGGCCAATAATATTTCTCATGAATCTGGAGAAACAATTTTCTTTTTCCTTAATGTTCTCCATCATGCATCTCCTTTAAAATCATTGGGATTTCATGCTCATCTAAGCATCTCAGCAAGTTTCCACCAAAGCTTTTGTGGTATAAGATTCCATTAAGAAAGAAAAATCACTTAGCCCTCTGAATGAGTTTGATTATTTCTTTCTTTTCTGACGTCAATTCATTGTCCCAGAGATATTTAATGTAGGGTTCCCTCCAGTACCCAATGTGATGGGCTGTCAGAGTTTCTAAGTGATGAGGGGGCATCTGACAATTGGGACATGACTTTTACAGAGTTCTTGATTGAGCCTCCATGGAAGGCCAATAGTATCTCATTCTTGAAGCTTTCTGTAGAGTGTTAGTACCAGAATTTGTCCGCACGTTTCTTCATGTATGCGCTTGAGTCGTTCGTCTGCTTCATCATTTCCAAGGCATCGTGATAATGACCCATCAGAGTTTCGATAGTATAAAGCTCCATGAAGTAAAAAATAATTTTTAATTCCTTGAGACTGAATTTCCCTTTTGAAAGGGAACTGCTCAACTCATGAATAATAGGTGCTCGCCGATCATCTTCTTGGACATCTTCGACTTGAGCAAGCCAGGTGGATGACACGGTACGCCTTTGTACAGTGATGGTTTTCTATGCTCCTTCAAATTGCAGCTTAGAAGCAAGAGTTTCCAGGCTGTCGGCATGCCTATTGTGAGTTCGTCTAGTATGGACAATCGTTGCATCAGCGAAATAAGTTAACAACCGTTGAGCTTCAGTTCTGAATGGAGCAAGCGTGATTTCTTTGAGAGAGTAAGTTCCATTCATTTGATTTACCAGTAATTTTGAATCTCCTTTTATCTCGAGGTGCGTTGCTCCCGCTTGCTTGGCTAGAGACAATCCTACTAAGAAGGCTTCATATTTTGCTGAATTGTTGGTGCAGTGAAAATCCAGCTTGAATGAATGCGAGAAAACTTCGCCAGATAGAGAGACTAGTACTTTGCCTGTTCCTCCAGTGTCATTGCTAGGGGTGGCGGAGCCATCAAAGTATAAGAGCCACGTCTCTTCTTTGATGACTAAGATGTCTGGAAATTCACCAGGTACATCTTCATGTAACATTGTTGCATCTTCTCCTGGAAAAGCAGCGAGAAAGTCTGCTACCGCTTGGCCTTTAATTGCTTTAGGTGGTGTGTATGCTATGTCAAATTCTGACATCTGAAGTAGCCACTTTACTGGTCTTCCTATCAAGGCTGGCTTTGATAGTAGAAACCTTATAGGATCAGCCTTGGAAACGAGCACGACTCTGTTGGATAGTAAGTAGTATCTGAATTTCTGAATTGCATGCTTTAATGCCAGGCATACTTTCTCAGCCTTTGGGTATCGGAGTTGAGCATCTCGCATTGTACGACTGAAGTAGTAGATTGGTCGTTCGATGCCTTCGTCGTCTTCTTGAGTGATAAACGCATTTATGTGTCTATTTTTATCTCAATTTTGTATATTGTTAATACCCATTTTTGTACTTATTATGGTGTTTTGTGTATTTGTAGGTATTTTTGAGAAATACACATTTTTGGAAAATTCGGCTCGAAAAGTTGCTAAAGGCATCTCCAGAGGACATCTACTAAAGGAACCCCTCATTTGGATAAGGGACACCTTAATTACTAAGGGGCGTCCACTTGCTATTTACACCCCAGGACACCCCAAGTGTTAAAGACACCATGCAGTTGGTTAGGGGGCACCCATCTTCTTTGTTTGAAAATGGCAATTGGCGGGAAAATAAAGCTCATATCTGCGTACTATTTTGGATTTGATTATGGACGTGATTTTATGAGATTCAAGCACCAAGTTTGATTGGGCTGGACTTGTATGAGATAAACAGGGCTAGCATGGGTGTTTAGTTCGATTAAACATGGCCCAATAATTAGTTTGAAGCGAAACAAAGAGATATACTCACGGGAATTTTTAGGCAACTATTGGACGATAATTCAGGGCATATTTGCACGGGAAAGGTTTGAAACAATCCTGCTAAGCTAAAACCGGAATGGTATGTAACGTGGAATCGTAAAAAAAGGAAGGAAATCAATAATTCTCGGTGAACATGGTGTTAAGAGTTTCTCGGGTTCTTCTGGGTGGTGTATTTGGAAGATAGTGCAAATAAATGAAATGTATACGCTAGGGTTTGATTACTTTCCATCATTGAGAGATTTTTACAACCCACAGATGAGTAAGAAAGACAAAAGAGGGAATAAATCCCGTGGAGTGGCATGAAATAAAAGGGAGTATTTCTGGAGATTTCGTGGAGTTATAATGACCCTGCTGTGTATATAAAGAGTGGGGAGAAGTCATAAAAAGGTTATCGGGAGTTTGGGGTTGCTGCAGAGCTAAGAACTAGGGCTGCAGAGAAGAATCGTAGCAGCAGCGGAGAAGAAGAAGAAGGAAGAGTTGCAGACGACAGAAAACAAGTGTCGTTCTCAAGAACACGAAGAGCAGACTCATAGAGATAGTCGTTCATTCTGCTACGCAAAAGATTTATCGTTCTTTGTAACAGTGACGTCTGTAACATATTTATAGCATTGCAAATCTATGTCTTAAACAATTTCTTCAATAAAAACACCTTTTTGAGCCATGAATCAATATTTTGATTGTGTTTTCACCATGAAGAGCTAAACCCCAACACTGGGATGAAGGAGGAAGCCGTTCTTCACGCGTGTGGTAATTCTATTAATTCTTTTATGACTTATTGCATTGATTTTTAATTGATTTATGATTTTTATTGAGTGATTGTTATTTCAATTGATGGGTCATGCTTTCTTAAGTGTTTTGATGTCTCATGCTTTATATTTACAGTCATCGCTTTCAAAATCTACTTTCGGCAAGGAATTAGAGTCAATAAATTGTTATTATTTGAGCTATGGATGTCTAGAATTATTAGTTGAACCACATGAATTATAATTGGTGGAGTCCTGAATCCCAGTACTTCTTGATCTTGTGACAATTTTGTGTAAATATTTTCTTTATTATTTCTGAAATCGAATCTCATCTAGTCCGAGTGAACGACAACTCTATTTACCACTATAAAACTACATTAGTTTTTGGCGCCGCCGATGCGGACTTCTTTTTAGGTTAGGTTTTAAATTTTATTTTTTAGGTTTATTTATTTTATTTTATTTATTTTATTAGATTTTACTTTGGGTATTTTTTTTTTGGTGTACAGGTTTTGCTTGAAGCTAAAAGTGGAAAGTTTGACTTGCCTAAAAAGTACAGAAAATCCAAGATTTTTGTTTATTTTTGTTAGTTTCCATTTTCTTTATTTTTGGACTTGTATATATATATATATTTTTAAGTATTTTATTTATAAAAAAAAACACGTGCACACACCAATTGCATCGTCAGACTACCAATTTTAGGAAAACTTGTGGATTAGTAAGCTGAACCCGTGCCTTATGGGAGTTACCAGCTGAAAGTCCATAAACCTCAGCCTCGTACCTTTAGGTATATTTTTCTGTGGTAACCTGAGCCTACCCATTTTAGTCAACCTTGCATTTGTACGTGCACATTATAATGTCGAACTGGTATTATAATAGCCAATACAATGATTATTCGACTGAGCAACATGGACATTATCCTTATTATGACCATAGTGTGAATAGTGGTTGGGAACACCTTCCTTTTGAAGGATATGGGTCTTACCATGGTGAGCCCAATTACTATCCACATGCATACCGGTCATACGAGCAAGAAAATAAGGAATATTATAGTACTAGTACCTCGTCTTTGGATGACTTAATTAAAGAGTTGAAAACTAGTCCTTATTATGATTCTTCAGGTCCAATTCTTCCTCTAGAAGAGTCTCTTAAGCTGATGGATGAGAATACAAATAGTTTAGTTATGGATGAAAGAACTGTAACAATGAGTGAACCTTCTTTAGAAAACACCCTAAAGAGGTTAAAAGAAAACTTAAATCCAACATTAAGGGAACTTTCTTTAGAACAGGCCCTTGAGAGGATAGCTGAGTCGACACGTAGACTTGAGTTAGAGGCATAAGAAAGAATTGCTCGAAATAATCTGAATTTCCAATAATACCCTTGAAAATGAGGATAGTTATTTGCATAATCAAGATGACGAGGTTAGAATTGGTAACACTACTTTGGATGAGGATAGTGTTGATGAAGAATTTGAAATATGTAGGCATAGTGATCAGGAATTTGTTAGCTCTAATTGAGCTTTATAACGATAATGTTATTTCTAGTTCAAATCCAAATAACTTTAATAATTATTCACCTATTCAAAAGGATGAAGATTTGACTAGAGATACCCCCGTTTTAGATGATGCAGTATTTTCTTTTGATTACGAAGCTGATAATGGTTTAAAGGAACATGTTTATCCTGAGAATACTATTTTAGAGTCCAAGGATTTAGAAACAATAGTCTTAGACAAAGAAGATGAACTCGTAGAGCTTTTAAATATGTATGAGGATGCATCACCTGAATATGACTAACAAGAAGCGATTGACCATTTTCAAGATTCAGATGATCTAGAAATTAGGGAAATTGTATCTAGTCTATCTAGATACACCCAAAACTCTAATTTTGGGGGTGATTATCATTTTCCATGTGCCTTACCTTTATCTCTTACAGAGATCCCTCACTTGGGACTTGACATATGTACCTCTACCATTTTAAAAGATCATCTTCAGACATGTTTTCTCGAACCTAATGATATCATGGAAGAAGTACAGTTGTTAGAAACACATCCTATGGTTGATGTGGTTTACCCAGATTGATTTTGTTTTCCCACCAAATATTTTTCAACTAATTGTGGGAACGTATGAATTTCAAATGTGTCAGTTATTAAGTTCTGAGACTAAACCTAATTATTTTAGGAAAATAGAAACGACACATTTGCTTAAGAATGACCACCACTCTCATTATGGTCAACTGTGTGAGTCAAATCTGATTGACTTAGAGGATCCTCAATTATTTAGGTTATTATTATGTGCTTCTAATTTTTTCCAGACTTTAGAACCTGATCTTTTGAATCTTACTTATGAGGAGGGGCAACCCATGAAAATATTTTATTTAGGCCCCTTTATTGAACCTGAACCTGAACCACAACTAGACGTAGTTGTATTAAACAGGAAACTAGGCAAAGGTATGCTACGTTTATTCTTGGTTTGTTGCAGTTTCATTTTATCTGCGTTAACACTTTTTGATGCAGATGATCCACAGATGTCCCGGCTATTGCTATATGATTCTAGGTGATTAATTATTATTTTTCATATGTCTGGCTGAAGACGTTAAACTTAGCACTTCTTGGGAGGTAACCCATGCTCATGCAACACGGTAATATCTTTCCTTAACTCTTTTTGCTTCAAATGGTAACAGTTTCTCCTTGTTCATGCTTTTAATTTTATCTTTCGAACATTGAGGACAGTGTTAGATTTAAGTTTGGGGGTATGGGAGAAACTTTTTAGTTGCATAAGTAAACTCCAGAGCCTAGAAATTTATGCTTATTAAGGATGGCACTAACCAATCTAAGTGGATGGAAGCATTTTGGTTGTAGGAGTTGAGGAACCAATCTGATCAGTTGGAAACATCCAAAGAGTCTATTCATGAAAGCACAGAGCTCAGGTGTTAGAAATAACATGGTAGTTTCTCCATATCTCGTTGAGTCCTTTTCACTTCTGTTTTTATTTTATTTTCTTTTAAAAATATGTTTCTAAGTGATTAGGTGGGGCTCACAATTCAGGTTGTTACCACTGCTAAGGTGAAATAGAGTGATTGAGCTAAAAAAAAAAGACCAGACCAATTAGACCAAACAGAATAAATTTTAAAAAAAAAATTTAACACCTGGATAACAATATGTGTGTGTTCTCCCTGTCTCCGTCGCCTAAACAAGCGTGGAACGCATGATCCACAAGAATTACCATGTAATCTGCTAACAAGAAGCATGCGCTTGGATCCACAAGATCTAATAATGTTGTTAAAAAAAAAAAAAAAAAGGTTAATTGTTCAGTGAATAAATTGACCGTTGGTTCCCTTGTATATGCCAGACGAGTTGATCTAGAATTAGGATTATCGACCACTGGTTCCCTTGTATATGCCAGTTGTGTTGATATTAGTCAGACCAGTATCTCAGTCCATTAAGATAAGTTTATTTTGGAAGTGGCCTTCAGACAGATATGAGAAACACCGTTCACCTAGTCAACATCAAAACCATCTATGTTTTTCTCTATATCCATCTCTTAATCTATCCATGTGATTTGTTGACTTCGAATATTGATGTCCATAGTGCAACTATCTGAGTAGAGCTCTGTCACTTATATATAAATTTTAGTATGCTTGAGTGCAAAATCGTGTACAAAAATTGGAATTTCGCATCAGGGTACTCCCTCTTGTAGTAAATAAGTATGCCAACCAAGGAGAGTCTTTAGTGCCTTCCAAGGTTCTGCGTAGATAGCTAGGGTCTGGAGTAAAGGTTTTGTGGGTATATCTCTAGTAATCCCTCCCGAGACTATAACTCGGCCACTGGGGCCACCTAGGGGTTTAAAGGCTTGTTGCATACGCTAAATGCAACTGACAATGCCTGCGACAGTGAGTTAGGATTTTATTTTATAGATTTGATTTGCTCGGGACTAGCAAATAATAAGTATGGGGGTTTATGTGTCTATTTTCATCTCAATTTTGTATATTTTTAGTACCCATTTTTGTACTTATTATGGTGTTTTGTGTATTTGTAGGTATTTTTGGGAAATAAACATTTTTGGAAAATTCGGCTCGAAAAGTTGCTAAAGACATCTCCAGAGGACATCTACTAAAGGCACCCCTTATTTGGATAAGGGATACCTCAATTACTAAGGGGCGTCCACTTGCTATTCACACCACAGGACACCCCAAGTGTTAAAGACACATGACAGTTGGTTAGGGGGCACCCATCTTCTTTGTTTGAAAATGGCAATTGGCGGGAAAATAAAGCTCACATCTGCGTACTATTTTGGATTTGATTATGGACGTGATTTTATGAGATTCAAGCACCAAGTTTGATTGGGCTGGACTTATATGAGATAAACAAGGCTAGCATGGGTGTTTAGTTCGATTAAACAGGGCCCAATAGTTAGTTTGAAGCGAAACAAAGAGATATACTCACGGGAATTTTTAGGCAAGAATTGGACGATAATTCAGGGGATATTTGCACAGGAAAGGTTTGAAACAATCCTGCTAAGCTAAAACAGGAATGGTATGTAACGTGGAATCGTAAAAATAGGAAGGAAATCAATAATTCTCGGTGAACATGGTGTTAAGAGTTTCTCGGGTTCTTCTGGGTGGTATATTTGGAAGATACGTGGAAATACAGGAAATGTATACGCTGGGGTTTGATTACTTTCCATCATTGAGAGATTTTGACAACCCACATATGCGTAAGAAATACAAAAGAGGGAAGAAATCCCTTGGAGTGGCATGAAATAAAATGGAGTATTTCTGGAGATTTCGTGGAGTTATAATGACCCTGTTGTGTATATAAAGAGTGGGGAGAAGTCATAGAAAGTTTGTCGGGAGTTTATGGTAGCCGCAGAGCTAAGAACAAGGGTTGCAGTGAAGAATCGCAGCAGCAACAGAGAAGAAGAAGGAAGAGTTGCAGACGATAGAAAAGAAGTGTTGTTCTCAAGAATACGAAGAACAGACTCATAGAGACAGTCGTTCATTCTGCTACGCAAAAGATTTATCGTTCTTTGTAACAGTGACGTATGTAACATATTTACAGCGTTGCAAATCTCTGTCTTAAAACCAAGGAGTTTCCATGAGATGAAAAAAACATGAAAAAAAATATCAAGGAGTTTCCATGAGATGATAAAACCAAGGAATTATGATAAAACCAAGGAATTTGTTAAAACCAAGGAGTTTTGTTGAAATCAAGAGTTTTGTTAAAATCAAGGAGTTTCCATGAGATGAGAAAAGCATGAAAAAAAATAATAATAAAATAAGGGACGTGTGGGACCGGCTTGAGCATGATTGGCCGGCTAGAGCCCGGTCCCATGAGTTTTTCCCTAAGTTTATGTATTATTTCATGATTTAAAGGAATTTTCATAATTTGAAGGAAATATCATGAAATCAAGGAATTTCATGGGATTAAGGAAACATAAAATATAATAATAATAAAATAGGGCATGTGGGGCCACCTTGGGCATGACCGGCCGACTGGGACCGGTCCCACGGGTTTCCCTAATTTTATATTACTATCTTCATTGGATGAATGAAATATCATGAGATTAAGGAGTTTTCATGAAATTAGTAAAATAATAATAAAATAATGAGGAACCATGAGGTGTGGGGCTGGACAGGATCAAGGCATGGCCGGTTGGCCAATAATCACGGCTCCACAATATTTTCCCTAATTTTATATTATTTCCTTGGTGTGAGGGAAACACCATGAAACTGAGGAGTTTCCTCAAAACGAAAGATATTTGTTCAAGTGAAAGCATTTTCATGAACTCAAGGAAAATAACAAAAAATATGATAAAAATATGAAACTGACATGGGATTGACCACGACATGTCCGACCGGTCAGTGGGACCATGCTCCCAGTGCCTTGGTCAGTTTTTGATTATTTATTATTTTCCTTCCTATTTTGCATAGGTTCATCGCCTCGTCATATTTTGAAATACTTGTTCGTACGGTGATTGTTAGTGCATCATCGTCGAGTATACTTGCATCATTTGAATCGAGTCTTACTCGGAGGTTGCTCAGATGCCCGTGTTGTCGAATATTTATTACTAACCCATGGAATTCTGCTAAGAAGAACCATGGATTGGAGTAACAAAATATTACAAAAGTATTTGAATACTTTCAGAAAATATTTGAATACTTTCAGAAAATATTTGAATATTTTCAGAAATTCAGTGGATGAATCCAAGAATTTAAGAATAATTAATTGATGGCTCTATACTAGCAGACCAAGCTGTCTAGGAGCATTAATTATCCTGATATGAGCTTGCTGGAGCTTCATATCCTTTATATAGTCAGTGAAAACTGTTGTTTGTATCCTGAAGACGTTATTGCTCTATACTAGCAGAGCAAGCTGTCTAGGAGCCATCAATCTCGTGATTCTATACAGAAATAATTACTAAAGTGTTTAGTATTCATGAGATATGTTGTTGTCCAGCCGAGAGACTACATATCTGTATATACTCTGAGAGACAGTATCCTCAGTCAGAGGTTCGATGAGAGACCCATGTCTCAATACTCACGTCTGATTGCTGGACCAGAAGTTCGTATAATTATGGGTTTACGATTTTAGCCTTTGTCGAAAATCCACCATCTACAGAGAGGATCCTTAATTGTTTAATATTATTTCAAACTTTCAAAACTTAAAATAAGTATTTTTCTGTGTGGTTTTTAGTGCAAGGGTCCCGATGAAAGGGTCAAGACTCTTAGCCGGACCCTATCATTTAAAAAAATATCTTATTATATGAATTGAAAATTTAGAAATCACTTTTTTTAGATGGTATTTAAGTATTTAGGGTCCCCTAAAGAGGGCATGGACTCCAAACAGGACCTTTTCGGACTCCTAACCAGACCCTCATTATTACTAACCATGTCTTCTAATAGAAATAAAAATATTAAAATAAGATAATTTTTGTTGATATTTTATTGTCAAGGTCTATGACCTTTACTGGACACTTTGGTTAGTAATAAAATAATCTTGTAAATGGAATTAAATAAGATTTTAAGGGTCTGGACCTTGGCATGCCTTATTCTACCAGGGTCGGGACCTTTCTAAACTCGACCACCTAGGCGCCATGTAGGTGACAAGTAGGACGAACGAAGTGAGGACCTTTTTCAACTAGGGTCAGGACCTCCGCTGTCAGGACCCTAACGCTTCACCTTCACCTTCCTTCACCGTATAAAATAAAAAAAAATTGTTTTTTTATTCTTTTTTTCTCCAGCCTTATCTTCTCTTCTCAAACAAATCTGGTTTCTCCTCTTTTATGTTTTCCATTTTTTCTCCACCGAAGAATAGAGAGGTTTGCTCTCGCCCCTTCCCTGTTGACAATTTGTTAACTTAATTTGAGGGTTTTAATTAGTTTGTTTCTTTGATTTGTGCAGTTAATGTTGGAAATCGATTGATTGAAAATTTTCTTCACTGAAAATTTCTAAGAAGCAATCTGACCTCATGAGATTCCCATGATTACTTCAAATCTCTCTTTCTGCCGAAGAACCTTGAGAAAGTTTCATGCTAAGGTGAGAAACCCGAACTTTTTACTCATTTTTCTATAGATCTATGATGAGGCTGTCAACCTATCAATAATAATTCTCTTATGCTACACAAATCTATAAAGAAGTAGTGAGGCAAGTCGAGTTCGTATCCACAGGGAGAGTTGAGTCTAAGTTGTCGATTCAATTTCTGAATAAGAAATGCAAATATGAGAATGAGAATGATCAAGGACTTATTCTAAGTCAAAAAACATGAATCTTATTGATATAGCTAGTTTCTGCAAAGTACCCATTACTAATAACCCTAGAATATTTAGTACGCTCAAATACTCCGTAATATCTCCTAATTCACCGGACACGGAAGCGCTCGACTACCGGATTCTATTTGCCAAGTTTCCTAGAGGTACGCTTACTAGGTGTGACTCAATCAAATGCAATAAGCTCCGTGAGATAGGCTATTCCTAGTGACAAACACATAAGCTCGATTCATCTACTAGTGTCATTCAATACATATGATTATTTAACAAAATCCCATCGTCAATAACCATATAGTGCTACTTGTGTTCGGAACATCTAGACAATTACGGGTCGAAGAGTTCTCAAATTAGCAATCGAATCATCCGTAAACCAATTTAATTTGCAACTTAAACGATTCAAGAATAATTCATAAACACTTTTGGCACGGTAGAGAATAAACAATAACGAAATAAATTGCAAGAAACAGGCTTTTAAATATCAATTCGAATTCATGTTCGGACATTGAAGTTGTCCCTAACCAAATGCAATTAGCTACACATAACAATAGAGTTCATAGCATACAGAAAAATATATGAAACTGAAACAGCAAACCAAACTAATCAATCCAAGGCAGCAACAGGGGTCTGGTGGAGTGTATGGACTGATGGTAGTATGGCAGTGAACCACGGAAGCTCACTGCTGGTGGTAATGGAACTGTAGAGTGGTTGTTGCTGGCTCGTTGTTTGACAGGTCCAGGTACTTGTGCCTCTGCTGACAGGTAGTATGCTGTGGATATAGTGGAGATGAATGCAGGTGGTATGCAGATGGGTGGAGATGCTGGGTGTATGCAGATGAAATGGGTATGTAGGTCTGGTGCAGAAGATGGGAAGGAAGGTATGCAAGTGCAGGTGATGTTGTATGCAAACTGATGGTATGCAAACTTATGGTGATGCAAGTATGTATGAAGACGGAGATGGATGCAGTGGATATGCAGGTGAGGTGGTGATGCAATGGAGGTGGTGAAGATGATGGATGGAAGGGTTTTGGAGAGGAGCAAAGCTCCTCCCTGTAGGTGGTGAAACAGTCGCAGTCGTGAATGGGGTATGGGATTATGATTGTTGTAGCTTAGGTTCTTATTTTTATAGCCCCACTTTCTTCTTCCAGATCCTGCAAAACCGTAATGGTCAAGGACCCAAATTTCCTTATCGAACACAAACTCCAAAACAACCCAAATATAACGCATACAACCACAAATCCAACGTCAAGGCTTCACTGGAATGACTCGTTCTCACTGATTTTCCGGCCAAGATTCTCACCCATTGTGCCGTGTTCTTCTAATCCTCTAAATCATGTCTCAACCCTTCTGCATACGTCCCATTCAATCCCACAGACCCATGGTTAGGTGCTGGCAAGGCTGGTTCAGTCAACTAGTTGCACTGAACTTGAAGCTGAACCGAATCGTGCAGAACTGGTGGCTCAGGATTTCTGTCAAACACCTACTGTGCAAATCTGGAAGTACAAAGATATAAGAATGCTGTTGATGTATATATCCATCCAATCTCCTTCCCTGTAATTCAATTCCAAGATTCTAACAAACCCATTCAATTTATTCTATTAGAACTCAAAATACTGCCTTCAATCTTCTACCATTCATCACAGAGAACTAATGACAGCAACACATTTCTTTACTGACTTTTCTCAGCTTCAGAACTCATTCAGTTTGCACCCAAATCTTCTTGAACTCGATTTTGAGTATAAACCCAATTCCTGATCCAATGAAACTGAAATACCAGTTCAATTCCCTTCTTCTTACCTGGTTTCTTTCGGTTCTTGCTGTCCAAAACCCTTGTATAAGTCCTTAGCAGTTCGAACTAAATTATGCTTATTTGCTTGAACTTGCGAACCTCTGTAAACCAAACAGGGCCCAACAGACCTGAGCTTGCCATCAGCAAAGTTGGATTTGGTGCAAAGATGGTTTGGCATGGATGAGCTGGGTACGAGACTGAAATTGGGAAAATAAGTCGACCTGGTTCTATAGTTTATGTAGACAAAGAGATATAGGTGGCCCCTAACGAACTGTAACCTGCTTTTAGTAGCCTTCAGTTGGAATTCACTGGCTTCTCTGAGTACCAATTGTCTGTTGCTTCGATAAACTGCTCTTTTAACACAACAAGGCCTTGTGTTCTTACATGCTTCGATTGCACCAACGCCTAAAGTTCTCGAACATCAAATTGAGCTCATTTTTCTCTTATTTCATGTAACATGACTCCAAAATGCCTGCAAAATAGAAAACAAACGTAATATACAAAAATACAAGACAAATAACTAAGATAAGCATAGGAAATCGATACTCAAAAGATGTATTTTAGGCTCCCATCAATCTATTGGTATAATAACGATGCCGAGTTTTTTTTATATTAACGATAAGTATGTTCAATCTAGTTCTCAGCTAGAAAAATCAGATCTCAAATTATTTAATCCCTCTCTTTTGGTTTCATAGAAACTTGATTTCTAGGCCTAATTGTTGGTGTTTAGGTATCTTTTCACACGATTAGGGATTTTAAGTTTAATTTTAAAATTATGTAATTGTGTGGAATGAATGATGGCAGGGAAATCATGAGGAGGGGATATAGTCCACATTATTAAAGACCAGTGGGTTCAAAACAATGGAATATGGATGGGTTTTTTGTTCTAATCAAGTGTTATGTTGTGTTTGAGACATTGCCGCAATAGAAATCATGGGCAGCAATCGAATAGAGGATCCAAAATTTGAAAGGGACAGGAAATGG
The DNA here is from genome assembly GCA_023529315.1 of Papaver bracteatum. Taxonomy (NCBI): domain Eukaryota; kingdom Viridiplantae; phylum Streptophyta; class Magnoliopsida; order Ranunculales; family Papaveraceae; genus Papaver; species Papaver bracteatum. The sequence goes on from JAJJWX010000603.1 coordinate 5,121,175, forward strand.
AAATGGAAGATATCCCCCCATGGAATGATACGAGAAATGGAAGAGAGGCATGGATTTCAGTCACAAAGTTCAGACTCTGAGTTATGGTGGTTGTAGCAGCGCTGGTGTGATTTCAAAAGATAGGGTTTGACCTATTTGGTGATCATAAATCTAATCGATTATCATTGTAACTGTTGAATTGAATCTAGGTTCCATCATGTAAAGTATACATTGTCTAGTATAAGTGCTAAGTATTTTTCTGCATCTAATGAGCATGTCTTAATATGTTTATCTTCAGTTCAAATTTTCAGTTAGCTAAAGCTGATGATAGTAGTTCACATGCATAAGAAATTGCATATGTATGTGTTTTCATTCCATAGTTAAGAAATCTAGATGGAAAGACAAGGGAGCTGGCACGTAGTTGCAGGGCAACAAGTGATTATATGAGTTGAATATTGTTTAGCCGCGGTTGGTGGCATATCTGGCTCAAATAGATACATGTAACTTTTTGAGAAAAGTAGCATTTTTTCTTTCACCTAAGTTCCAACATAAAGTCTTCTTTCCAATCTTGAATTTAACAAGGCATGAATGGTAATTCGGTCGTCTTGGGTCCATGTCATGTGAGCTTGTGCAACAGATGGTATCTGGTTGTTTGTGCCATGAGTTTGCAGGCTACAGAGAACTCGAGATAGATGATTGGTTGAGCTGATATGGGTTTTGTATGGATCTACTGAACCATATGGTGGTTGTTCGGGTGGTTTGCAGTCGATTGAAGTCATAATTTTTGTTGCGATGGGTAATCATGAGCACTAGAATCATGGTGATTTATGAGCCATTTCACTGTACTCACTGATTTTTTCGTGCAGCATGCTATCTTTCAGAGGCTTAAATATTGCTCGTGTGAGCGAAAGTTGGTGATAGAATGATTAAATGCTGGTTTAATCACTGAAATAATGCTCGTGTGAGCGATAAATAATAAAACCTGGTATTATGGAAATATGAAGGACTTATCAAGAGGACATGAGACCGGCTCTTGGTGGGTGTGGGACTAATGGATGGTCGTTTGAGCAAACTTCCAATTGTTTGGAAAGAGTTTGAACCAAATATGAGCAACTGAGCAAATTAGGTTAAAATCATTAAAACATGCAGGACCAGATGTTTGCAAGCCTCAGGGTCACCCTTGATCGGTCAAGGGGATGTGCATGTGTTACCATGGTGTCCGCACTTCAGTCCTGAGAATTTTGATATTTTCTGATGCACGTTTGAGCAACATTTTGAGAAAATATGCAAAATCCATGGTTTTGCTGAAACTGGGAAAAATACATGAGATGATGAAAATAATAAATAAAACAGGGAATTCCAAGGTGTGGGACTGGTAGGCTCGGAGAGATACCTACTATTGTGTATACTGCAAGTGCACAGTGTCGACAAGCAACACAGGGCAAGCACAGGTCGAACCACAGAGACTTGGAGAGTGTAGAAGTTGATTCTAAATCCTGATTCAGAGAGTAACCAAAAGGGGTTTGATTTTGTCGATACGACGATATGATTTTCAAGTGACTGAAATAATAAAATTAAAAGATGCAAATAGCAAGATATGTAAACAATGATAATATGGATACTAGGGTATTCAAATCCACCAATAACCTATGATATGCATTCAACTTGTAATATTATTCTTGTCCTTATAGTAGATTCAAGTCTACCGTATAACTAAGGTGTTTCTCCAATGGATAATTTAATCACAACTAAAGTATTTCTCCAAAGCATTAATTGTATAATTAAGCACAACTAATCTAAAGATCAATATTTTGTTAAGCATGAGTTGTAGCATAATCAACATAGAGATATTCTAACTACAATGGATACATGGCATACATTGTGAGAGCAAGATGTTGACAAACTTGGATTAAATTATATCTTTAAACAATTCTAAACTTTCAAGAACAAGATACAAGATATGAATACATACCAATGAGATTAGGGCTTCATCTAAACCCTAGTAAATGAAATTAGAACATGAAGAACATTACAACAAAATTGAAATTTGATAAACTAACATGAACAAGCTATTCTTGGATGGTTTTTCAACACAACAACCCTCTTTATTTATACACAAAATTCCCTCAAGCACTTGGATCCGAATTTTGGCACTCATCCACTCAACAAAACATGTTTTCTTAATTGATGGAATATATTTGGTTGTGGGAAACAAATTGGGAGTGATTGAGTGAGAGAATGGGGGTGAGGTGGATGTTTTGGAAAGAATCCAATGGGGGTGAGGTGGATGTTTTGGAAAGAATCCAATAGGGGTGAGGTGGAAATGGATTTGGGTCTTGGGTTTTGGATCATGGGTTTTGGATCATGGGTTGTTTAATCCCATGAATTTGTAAACAGGTTACCACTGATGCGCGAGCGGGTTGCAACGCTTCCAACTTTCTTCTCTTTTGTCTTCTCAATTCTTCCAAGCTTTATTTAGTACTTAAAAACACAAAATTAATTAATACAAATATTTATTCTTGAAAATGGTAAAAATGCAGAATTTGGGATAATATATGACTTTGAAGCGCGAAAGATGAGTTAAGTGCCAATGAAAAGGTGTATGAATATGCAATATTTGGCACTCATCAAATACCCCCAAACCTGAATTTTACTTGTCCTCAAGTGAAACAGAAATCCAGAAATCCTAACTATACCACTGTCACTTGGTCTCTCGAATGCATTTAGCGTATGCACTAAGCCTTTAAACCCCTAGGTGTCCCTAGTGGACGAGTTGTAGTCTCGTGAGGGCCTACCAAAGATGTACCCACAAAACCTTCTCCAATTTCAGAGCATCATAGAAATGTCTTCGTCTTCGGTCTTCAACTGTAGATGATGAACTTCAGAATTTCGTAGAACCTTGACAATATATATATATATATATATATATATATATATATATATATATATATTTTAGATCCGCTACACAGCTGATCATAATTTGTTTTTGTTTTTTTAGAGACCCGCTACACAGCTGGTCATAGTAAACACACTACAAAAGACCCGCTCCACAGCTGGTCATAAAAGATAACAACAAAAGACTCAAAAAAAAATATGCAAAAGACTACAAAGGATCCTACAAAAGACCCGCTCCACAGCTGGTCATAAAAAAATAACAACAAAAGACTCAAAAATTGCAAAAGACTACAAAGGATCCTACAAAAGACCCGCTACACAGCTGGTCATAAAAAAATACAAAAGACTACAAAGGATCCTACAAAAGACCCGCTCCACAGCTGGTCATCAGAAATTTTTTGATTTTTTTTTTAATAAAAGACTAATTTGATTTTTTTAATAAAAGACTAAAAACTCTATATGCAAAACACACCCCCAAACCTAAATCTAACATTGTCCTCAATGTTTCAAAAGATGATAAGAACACATATCCAGAGAACAAGGTAGAGAAGATTTAAAGGAAAGAGATTACCCGATGCAGAAAGGGTGGTGCTAACCATAATTGAATGAATGCTTTGAGAGCAAACAATATGAGCGCAAGACAAAAAGTTTGGTTAGCACACATATATATGAAGAAGATTCAAAATTAATTACTGGATTATATACAATAAAAATTCACCATACACCAACAATCTAAAAAGTTGAGGATCAACCCAAAAGACGGAGTGTGAAAACAACAACAGCCTTACACAATTATAACACAACAATGCAAGTAAGACTGCAAGTGTGAAAACATTACCCCCAAACCTGAACTTGTCAATAGATGTGTTTTTGAGCACAAAATCTAACAATTTCAGGGGTTCATCATGCACAAGATCTAGTTCAAAGTGGATTTTGTCAGGGATGGCGAGAAAAACATGAGGGTATTCGAGATATGACTTCTCAATAACAGGATATTTAGTGGACAAAAAGTACAAAAGAATTTGAGATGCATATAACTCTAACCCTAGGTTTGGAATTGTCAACAACATTAATTCAGCACACTTAAAAGGAACAATTTTTAGGTCCAGTGCAAGATCATCAGTTGGTGACTTAAGCAGGAGAGTAGGTACGTCTAAGTTGCTCATATGGATGAGATCAAGAGTACCCTTATCATTAGTTACATTTACATCTCCTAAGTCATCTACAAGTGTGACAGTATGCTCACATTCATAGAACAATTCATCAAGACCTAGTTCATAATCATCATCATCAAAAGTTTTATTCTCATGCATATACAAATCCAAAGAGACATCACAATGTTGTGACCTAGGTAGAGAATCATACACGTCAATTATATTTTGATGCATAAGATCATTAGTGTCGACAGGAGATTCAAAATTACCTATGTCAGACACAAGTACAACATCATGCTCATGCTCATAAAACAAATCAATAAGCCCCAGTTCACAATCATCCCCTAGAACTTCAGTTTCATTCATAGGAATATCACAAGAAACTTCACATTGTGACTTAGGAAGAGAATCGGACACATTAAAGTTATTTCCATGCATAGTTTCATTGGTGTCTACAGAAGATTCAACATTTTCTAAGTCACAAACAAGTTGTGTAGCATGCTCTCTTTCACAGGATAACTGCACAGGCTCAAGATTAGTAACCACATCACATGTATATGGAACATTAGAAGAAACATCATTCATTAAGGTCGAGGAAGAGAAGCCTAATGTCTCTGAACCCAAAGGTTCGACAATATTTTCAGTAAAAACATGTTCTTCTAACATAACATCATCATCATCATCATCATCAGAGTAGTATGCATACTCATCCCTATTAAAAACTTTGTTTTCAGTCAACTCATTCTTTTCTAGGTGAGGCTCATATTCAATATTAGTTACATGAGTAGGACTTGACATACAATTCTCGACATTTAATTCAGTAGGGATAACAAACATCTCATCATGAACTTCTTTCCTCTCCTCATTTAGTGCTTCAAGGATTTGACTCATTTTGAGTTCTAAACTCGCAAACCTTTGGTCAGTTAACTTTTGATATTGCACAAGGTTTTGATCAAATTATAAAATTTCATTATGTTGTTCAATGAAAGGAGAGTCATCAATAGTAGGTATCTCATTTTCATATGAATATTCAGTACATGGTGATGCATGAGATTCACTATTGAAGGAAAATTCATGGATGTTGCTATATGGATGATCATGCAATGCTTGCAATTCAGATCTAGCATTATTTTGTTCCATCAATTTGAGATTTTCCATCACAGATTGCATATAAGGTCTCAGGGGAGTATAGAATTGCTCCGCATCCCCTAGATGTGAGTGATACATATGTGGATAACAACTAGGGTCTATATATTGTGTCTCGGGACCTTGAAAAGGTCCATAATTTTCCCTAAAGTTATTAATACCATGATCTATGGGGTTCTCAAAATATGAAGCATGCACATGTGCAAGGTGTCCATTGTGTCTGTATTCATTCCCAGTTGCAGACCAAAATCCTGACATGATCTCTAACTAGCACTAGGCTTGTTGCAGAGATTGGGAGGTACAGAGACCATTTTTTTTAATAATAAAATTAATAGAGAAAATAAAAATAAAAAAATAGAATACCACAAACAAGGAAGGGAAGTTTTATTCAATCACAAACAAGGCTGACTCCACCACAGTAAACCTACTGATTTCTAGCAAACAAAAAGCATGATGGCTCCACTTAGATTGTTTTCTAGACCAGCTTCTATTCCTTCGAAATGGAATTCGTTACAATCTGAGCAAACTCCTCTGGAATCAATCCGAGTTTAAGTAAATTGAACAGAGGCGAGGGAAGCTGCTGGAGCTTTGATACCCAAGGCCTCACCGCATTCTAAGCGGCGCTAAATCACGCATTCAATTTTCAGAAACTATCATGAACTTTGAAGTATGCTTAAAGAGTAACCAATATTTTCCGAATGAATGTCCTACTAAGCTCGTTACCTTATAGGTCTTATTCTACTTCAAATTTTAAAGCTTAGGTTCGCGTATGTATCGTTTTCCTAAGGCGGGCAAGAAGAGAACGGTGATGAAATCCGAATCCCTTATCTTGTATGGCCAGTCCTTGCCCTTTAATAGGAAATTAAAACAGCCGTATTCAAATCCTCAACATATATGCAACCGAAGGAATACAGTAACTCGCTAACAGGGGATTCACGAGTGTTTCTAAGCAAGCTTACCTCCCGTTCCAGACAGGGGGATGAACCGTTGTTGTCGACTCGGGCCACGACTCCTATGTCATGAACGAACCCGAGGGGCCGAGGTGATATTGTAATCACCGTCCTTCTCTGCAAACAGTTGATATTTAATAATACCCTTCCGTAGGGTTTAAAAATAAAAAATAAAAATAGAATGTCCAAGTCCAAAGTCCAAAATAAAGTGCAAAAGAAAAAGAAAATTACAAGAGTAAAGGAATCCTAATACAAACTAAAAATAAATAAAATAAACTTTTTTTTTTTTTTTTTTTTTTATTAAAATAAAAACTTCTTCCGCTTTCTTTTCGCTTCCTTTCCGCCTTTACAACAGCTACTCAGTGCACTGTTGAGCTCAAAAGAGGTAGTTAGGGTTTCGAAGTTTTAAAGCAAAAGAAAAAAAAAATTTTAAAAAAAAAAAAAAAAAGTGTAAAATTGATTGTGAATAGTTGCGTTGCTACAGTAACAGTGAACTATCGTTGCTACAGTAACAATACCAGTGAACTATCGTTGCTACAGTAACAGTAACAGATGAAGAACACGAAGAACAGACGCTTCAGAACTATCGTTCTGAAGAACACGAAGAACGACACAGAGAATAACTGTCGTTGTTTAACAGTGACACAGTGAATAACTGTTGTTGAAGTGCGACTGTTCTGGGCGGGCGTTTTTTTTTTTGGTGTTCCTGAATACGCTACAGTTCCAGGAGACAATTTATGAACAGTGACAGGAGACAGAAACTTGAACTACACTTCTACCAAATCCCCGGCAACGGCGCCAAAAACTTGGTAGGCTCAGAAAGATACATACTATTGTGTATACTGCAAGTGCACAATTGTCGACAAGCAACACGAGGGCAAGCACAGGTCGAACCACAGAGACTTGGAGAGTGTAGAAGTTGATTCTAAATCCTGATTCAGAGAGTAACCAAAAGGGGTTTGATTTTGTCGATACGACGATATGATTTTCAAGTGACTGAAATAATAAAAGTAAAAGATGCAAATAGCAAGATATGTAAACAATGATAATATGGATACTAGGGTATTCAAATCCACCAATAACCTATGATATGCATTCAACTTGTAATATTATTCTTGTCCTTATAGTAGATTCAAGTCTACCGTATAACTAAGGTGTTTCTCCAATGGATAATTTAATCACAACTAAAGTACTTCTCCAAAGCATTAATTGTCTAATTAAGCACAACTAATCTAAAGATCAATATTTGGTTAAGCATGAGTTGTAGCATAATCAACATAGAGATATTCTAACTACAATGGATACATGGCATACATTGTGAGAGCAAGATGTTGACAAACTTGGATTAAATTATATCTTTAAATAATTCTAAACTTTCAAGAACAAGATACAAGATATGAATACATACCAATGAGATTAGGGCTTCATCTAAACCCTAGTAAATGAAATTAGAACATGAAGAACATTACAACAAAATTGAAATTTGATAAACTAACATGAACAAGCTATTCTTGGATGGTTTTTCAACACAACAACCCTCTCTATTTATACACAAAATTCCCTCAAGCACTTGGATCCGAATTTTGGCACTCATCCACTCAACAAAACATGTTTTCTTAATTGATGGAATATATTTGGTTGTGGGAAACAAATTGGGATTGATTGAGTGAGAGAATGGGGGTGAGGTGGATGTTTTGGAAAGAATCCAATGGGGATGAGGTGGATGTTTTGGAAAGAATCCAATGGGGGTGAGGTGGAAATGGATTTGGGTCTTGGGTTTTGGATCATGGGTTGTTTAATCCCATGAATTTGTAAACAAGTTACCACTGATGCGCGAGCGGGTTGCAACGCTTCCAACTTTCTTCTCTTTTGTCTTCTCAATTCTTCCAAGCTTTATTTAGTACTTAAAAACACAAAATTAATTAATACAAATATTTATTCTTGAAAATGGTAAAAATGCAGAATTTGGGATAATATATGACTTTGAAGCGCGAAAGATGAGTTAAGTGCCAATGAAAAGGTGTATGAATATGCAATATTTGGCACTCATCAGGGACCGGCCACGGCTAGGGCATGGATGTCCGGCTGACAGACATGGTCCCACATACTTTCCCAGTTTTATGTAATTTATGTATTTTCTATGATTTGAGGGAAATTCCATGAAACGGGAGAGTTTGATGAAATTAGGGAACTTCCGTGAGATGCGAGAAATATATTAATAATAAAATAGGGAATGGGAATGTGGGACCGGCAATGGCCGAGGTGTGGTCGGCCGGCCAATGGGCGCAGGTCCCAAGCCACTCTTCCCGATTTTACCAAATTTTGATGATTTCAGAGAATTTTCATAAAATCAAAGGGATTTGTTGAAAACCAAGATATTTTGATGAAATCAGGAAACAAAACACCAAATAATAATAAAATAATAGGCATGTGGGACCGGCTAGGGCATGGACGGCCGGCTAGAGCCCGGTCCCACAAGTTTTCCCTAATTTTTTAATATTTTCTATGATTTTAGAGAAAATACATGAAATTAGGTAATTTTAGGGAAAATTCATGAAATCAAAGAATTTTCATAATTTAAGAGAAATAATAAAATAATAGGGACGTGAGGTGTGGAACCGGCCACGGCCAAGGCATGACCGGCCGGCCGGCGGTCCCATGACACCTTTCCCTAATTTTATTATTTTTTGATGAAACCATGAGATTAGATAATTTCTTTGAAAAATAGGAGATTTGCTCGAACGAGAGAATTTTCGTGAAATCAGGCAAAAAATAGTAAAATATGATAAAATACAAAATTGGACGCGGGACTGGTCACGACATGACGGGCCAGCTGGTGAGCCCATTCCCCTGGCGCTTTTGCTAATATTTTTTTATTATTATTTTTCCTTCCTATTTTTCATAGGTTTCTCGTTCATTCATATTTTTTGAAATGCTCGTTCGTGCATTGAAAATGCTGGTCTGTGCATTACTCGCTAAGTACACTTGCACCATTTTTGTCAGGGCTTATTCGATGCTCAGATGCCTGTTTTGTTGAATATTTATCACTAACCCGTGGAATTCTGCTGGGAAGAACCACGAATTAAAGTGACGAAATATAACGAAGAATCATAGAATATTGCTGGTGTTTGTAGGTGAAAATGGTTTCTGCTGATTTCGGTAATTGCGGGTGTGCAGGTGAGAAACAATTTAAACACTAAACAATGTACTGCAAGGGAGTACTTTATATTCGAGAGATCAATATGTACAAGTCTGGCCTAAACCAAGAAATGGTTGTTCCAGACTTGCTTCAGTCACAAAGTGGAGGAGAATGGGTTAATTTTGGGGATGGAAGCAAGGAAAGTGGTGAGAACAGAATAGTTAATTCTGGAAAAGTAGTTGGGTTACTACGACTTGTTATCAGAAAAGTGAGAGATCTAACAAGGTGAGCTAGCAAGTAAGTATTTCTGAGTGTTGTATCTCCCGTATGAACTTGTTGTTCAATGGAAATAGGTAAGACCTATTTATACAAGTCGGAGTAAAAACATACCCTAGTCTCATTAAGGAGTGGGGAAGTAAATGGGAGGAGGTGGTTACTGTATGCATGGAATTGATGTTCCATAAAGTGGTTAGCGCATGAAACTGGTTTTCATGAAACTGCTAACGTTATGGAATTGATGTCCCATAACATTGTTAACGCATGTGCTTTATGTCCCATGAAGGTTTCACACATAACTTCCCGTATTTACTAACCGCCTCACCCTTATGACACTTCCTTATGACAGGCGTAGTGTACGCCGCACGCTGTAAACCGCCAAACCAATACCCAAAGAGGATCCCCCAGTTTGTGTTGATGTCTCAAATGTTTTTGGAAAACACGTAGCATGTTGTTGTGGCTTGGCAAGTTAAGATTGGGAAACTTGCTAGCCTGTTGACCTTCGACGGTCGAGATTTTGCATCTTGAGAGGAGGGGAAACCGTTGATCGTTGCACGCCTTCGTTTTGGTAGCTGCGTAGTGAGGGCCAACGTGATGGCGCTGATAGGTTGGCATGCCATTGGCATGGCATGGTATGGCATGGCCAAACTTAGGTTTTCGGGACAAAGGTTACCATGTGTTGTCTGGTAACCTTGGATGGCTAGGATTTTCTCCTGGGATTGAAGGGCAACCGTTGATTGTTGCACGCCTTCGTTTTGGTGGCCGCGTAGGGAAGGCCAACAGGTGGCGTGTCTAGGTTGGCATGCTGTTGGCATGGCATGGTTTGGCGTGTCCAAACTTAGGTTTTCGGGCCAAAGGTTACCATGTGTCGTCTGGTAACCTTGGATGGCTAGGATTTGCTCCTGGGATTGAAGGGAAACTGTTGATTGTTGACGCTTTCATTTTGGTGTCCGCATAGGGAATGCCAACAGGGTGGCGCGGCTAGGGTGTGGTTAGGCTTAGCATGTGGGGCCAAGGGTTCGCCTTGGGCGTGGATAGCTTTGGCTAGGTGCGATTTTGGCTTGGCATGTGGGGCCAAGGGTTTTCCATGGGCGTATGGCATGGCTAGGGACAAGGCAAGGGCGTTTGGCTTGGCATGATGTGACTAGCATGGCTAGGTCCAAGGCAAAGTGCGTTTGGCATGGCGCGGCTAGCTTGGCTAGGTTTGGTTTGGCTTGGCATGTGGGGCCAAGGGTTTGCCATAGGCGCATGGCGTGGGTAGCTTGGGCTAGGTACAGTTTTGGCTGGGCATGTGGGGCCAAGGGTTTTCCATAGGTGCATGGCGTGACTAGATTGGGCTGGGTGCGGTTTTGGCTTGGCATGTGGGGCCAAGGGTTTGCCATAGGCGCATGGCGTGACTAGCTTAGGCTAGGTGCGGTTTTGGCTTAGAATGTGGGGCCAAGGGTTCGCCTTGGGCGTGGATAGCTTTGGCTAGGTGAGATTTTGGTTTGGCATGTGGGGCCAAGGGTTTTCCATGGGCGTATGGCGTGGCTAGGGCCAAGGCAAGGGTGTTTGGCTTGGCATGATGTGACTAGCATGACTAGGGCCAAGGCAAATTGCGTTTGTCATGGCGCGACTATCTTGGCTAGGTTTGGTTTGGCTTGGTATGTTGGGCCGAGAGTTTTCCATAGGCGCATGGCGTGGCTAGTTTGGGATAGGTGCGGTTTTGTCTTGGCATGTGGGGCCAAGGGTTTGCCATAGGCGCATGGCGTGACTAGCTTGGGCTAGGTGCAGTTTTGGATTGGCATGTGGGGCAAAGGGTTTGCCATAGGTGCATGGCGTGACTAGCTTGGGCTAGGTGCGTGACAAAGCTAGGGTTTTGGGGGCAAAGGTCGCTTGGTAACCTTAGACGGCCAGGATTTGCTCCAAGGATTGAAGGGAAACCGTTGATTATTGCACGCCTTCGTTTTGATAGCCGCGTAGTGAAGGCCAGTATGGTGGCGCGGCATGGGGCCATGGCGAGGTGCATTTGGCATGGCGCGGTAGGTGTGGCTGGCATGATTTCCCATTGGCATAGAGGTGCGGCTAGCATGGTTGGCATGCTTTTGCGCGGTTGGTGTGGCTGGCATGATTTACCATTGGCACAAAGGTGCGGCTAGCATGGTTGGCATGCTTTGGCGCGGTCGATGTGGCTGGCATGATTTGCCATTGGCACAGAGGTGCGGCTAGCATGCTTTGGCGCGGTCAGTATGGCTGGCATGATTTTCCATTGGCACAGAGGTGTGGATAGCATGGTTGGCATACTTTGGCGCGATCGGTGTTGCTGGCATGATTTTCCATTGGCACAGAGGTGCGGCTAGCATGGTTGGCATGCTTTGGTGCGGTTGGTGTGGCTGACATGATTCTCCATTTGCACCGAGGTGCGGCTAACATGGTTGGCATGCTTTGGCGCGATCGGTGTGGCTGACATGATTTTCCATTGGCACAGAGGTGCGGCTAGCATGGTTGGCATGCTTTGGCACAGTCGGTGTGGCTGGCATGATTTTCCATTGGCACAGAGGTGTGGCTAGCATGGTTGGCATGCTTTGGCGCAGTCGGTGTGGCTGACATGATTTTCCATTGGCACACGTGGTAATTAGGGTTTGGCTTGTCATAACCCTAATTTGAAAAAGATACCCCGGTAATTATTTAGAGACATATTAAAGGTTTCAGTAAATGTGCCTAGTAAGTGCTTGTTACTTTAAATGTTGTGACATCACTGTCTGCTAGGGTTTAGTGTTTTACGATTTTAACCCTTAGCTAAAAACCACCATCAACATTAAGTCCCCTTCTTAGCTCAGAACAGGTGCCTTGTTGCGAGGTAAGCATATGATGGTGGCAGAAAAGGACAGAATTGAGGTGTAAATCATTGCAAAGATGATCAGGAGAATCCGACTAACCTTTTTGAGTGGTAAAGAGAGTTTTTGGCTTCCCATGTTGGCAGCCCTACATAAGTTGTACTGGGAATGCAGACCGTGGAGTGTTGAGATGAAAGTTACCGGCTTGGTCTGGTCGTACATCTCCAACGCAAATGCGGTGCGGTCTTGGAAGGTGAAGCAAGTGGACGGCTTGGCTCTAGGGGAAAAGAGGTGGCGTGGTCTTGGTAAGGCAAATGCGCATGGACGATATGGTCATGACAGTGGAGCAGGCATCTTGGCATAGTGTAACCTTGTCAAGACGAGACGTACACGGATGGCTAGGCATGGTGGGGCAGCGACAATGGAGTGAATGGTTTGGAAGGGGGGCCGCGACAATGGCATGGTGGAACGCGCAAGGGAGGCTAGGCTTGGTGGGGACGTGATGATGGAGCGAGGGCTTGGCCGGGGCCGTGGCAAGGTGAGGCGCGGTTTGATGAGGTGAGGCATGCATAGGCGGCTTGACACGGTTATGCTTTGTCAGTGCTGTCATATTTGTTCTTGTTCAACGCCCATGGGAAATTCTTTCCTTATTCAAAAATATATTTCGAGAGGTAGGTGGCATCCGCAATCCTTTCATCTGGTAGCTTTGCGCAAATCCCTGTATGATTGGGTCTTCAAGGCTAGGCTTTGGAATGCGATGCGGAGCTACTAGCATGGACTTGGTATGAAGGGGACCCATTAGCACTGACGGGCATGGAACGGGTGCGAGACGTTCTGTAAAGCTCTTGGAAAGGCATGACGCTGGTAAGGGAAGTGCTATGGAACAGAAGCGCTAGCAAGGGAAGCGCTTGCGGTTTAGGGTTTGACATGCCGAAACCCTAATTAGCGCCCTTTACTAGAATCGTTGTAGAATCCACGTACGGGCTCGGATTTTCATGGTCCGCCCCTTTTTCGCACACGAAACAAAATTATTTATCTCCCTTCGCGGAAATATTTAAGTTTCGAGCTCGTTTGGCAGGTGAATACGGATCAAAAGTGAAAATCAGGAAGAAGTCAGGAGGGATGTTTCAGGCCTGGGGTGGCATAGTCGCACGCCAGTCACCTATTCTCGTTTATGGAGAAAATATTAATTATGTTCAAGCTCTAAAAACTCTGTCCGCATGAAAAGAGGTATCAACCCTCTTCTGTTTTTCAGTTGTTCGTCTGGATCCGTGTTTTCGTCTGCAGTGTCTCTCCAGTGGATTCCAAAAATTTACCAAAACTCCGATGTATTCTTGGGACGGATGTATGAAATGTATGCTCAGAAACGATCACGTCAGGGATAATCTTGGAGATTGTGGTTGCATCGTCGGTCCATCCTCGACCTTAGGTTGTTCAGTGGACCTTTTGATCGTGATAATGATGTGTTGTGAATACTTGCATGGTCGAAAACTTCTGGCACCCCGGGATGAAATAGGGAGAAGTTCCATTGCCGATGTGCTGCTATCAAGTCTTCCGGGACTTTGTTCCAAGTTACATCCTTCAAACTATCTTCTGAATCTTGGACTATCGTACAGAATGGGATGTGGTGAGAAGTCCCCGGTTATACTTCGGTTTGATATGATGGCATGGATGAATATGTGAATGTAACCTTCTGGCGTGCTTTTGGAGTCTTCGGTGCACATGTACGGCTTCATGTTGAGAAATTCCCGTGGCTCGTAAAACCTCGACAATGATGATGTTGAGATCACTAATAACCGGGTTGAAGGGGGTGAAAGCGTCTCATGCTGGTAGTCACCATGAGTAACCTATTTTCATTACATTTCCTTGAATTCCCGTCCACGGGATTTGATATAAGCCTAACGTACTCTTCTGTACGTGACACTGGGATGCTCAGAAATTACATGATGAAATATTATGGATAGTGTAGGCTTGGGATCCTCTGCGGCCTCGTAAAGTGTTAAAGGCGTCTTCTAGACAGAGAGATGTAGATTGTGGATTTTCAACAAAGGGTAGAATTGTAAAACTATACTCCACATTCGGCAATCAGATGAGTATTGAGGCTCATGTTTCTCATTAAAGCATGGAATCTCATACCATAAATCTCGGATGAGAAGGTTGTCTCTCAGAGTACATGTAGATGTGTAGTCTATCATCTGAGGCCACGACACATCTCATGAATACTTAGCGATTTCAATAATTACTCCGGATCCGGAAATCGGAGGAGTATCGAGACTCAGGTCTCTAAGTATGAAATCTCATGCCGCAAACCTCTGATGGAGAAAGTCTCTTAGAGAACATGTAGATGTGCAGTCTCCAGCTGAGACCATGGCACATCTCATACTGTATAGAATCGAAAGATTGGACGGCTCCTAGACAGCATGCCTGCTAGTATAGAGCGACAACGTCTTCGGGATGTAACCAGGTTTTCCCCGACTATGCAAGAGGAATGAGACACTCCAGCAAGTTCATATTGCTCAACTCTTAGATGATTAATGCTTCTAGAAAGGAAACCCTTCTAGTATAGAGCCATCAATTAATTGTCTGAAATCGTCTGAATATCCAGCAATATTCTATGAGCCATCTTTAATCATCTGAATATCCAGCAATATTCTACGATTTTTCGTTATATTTCGTCACTTCAATTCGTGGTTCTTCCCAACAGAATTCCACGGGTTAGTGATAAATATTCAACGAAAACAGGCATGCCGTGACCAATCCCGCGCCCAATTTCATGTTTTATCATATTTTTATTATTTTCCTGATCTCATGAAAATTCTCTCATTCGAGCAAATTTTCTTTATTTCAAAGAAATTATCTAAATCACAAGATTTTGTCAAAAATAATAAAATTAGGGAAAGGTGTTGCGGGACCGGGCACCAGCCGGCCATGTCTTGACCTTGACCGGTCACACACCTCATATCTCCATTATTTTATTATTTCTCTCAAATTATGAAAATTCCTTGATTTCATGAATTTTCCCTAAAATTACCTAATTTCATGTATTTTCTCTAAAATCATAGAAAATATTAAAAAATTAGGGAAAAATTGTGGGTCCGGGCTCTAACCGGCCGGACATGCCCTAACCGGTCCCACAAGCCCATTGTTTTATTATTATTTGGTGTTTTGTTTCATGATTTCATGAAAAGTCCCTGATTTCAACAAAATATCTTGGTTTTCAACAAATCTCCTTGATTTTATGAAAATCATCAAAATTTGGTAAAATTGGGAAGAGTGGCTTGGGACCCGCGCCCATTGGCCGGCCGGCCATGCCGTGGCCATTTCCTATCCCACACTCCCATTCCCTATTTTATATTTATTAATTTATGTCTCTCATCTTATGGAAGTTCCCTAATTTTTCCAAACTCTCCAGTTTCATGGAATTTCCCTTAAATCAGAGAAATATACATAAAATTACATAAAACTGGGAAAGCATGTGGGACCGTGTTTGTCAACCGGACGGTCATGCCCTAGCCATGACCGGTCCCACACCTTGTAACTCCCTGTTTTATTTATTTTCCCTCATCTCATGTATTTTTCCCAGTTTCCGTAAAACCATGGATTTTGCATATTTTCTCCAAATGTTGCTCAAACGTGCACCAGAAAATATCAAAATTCTCAGGACTGAAATGTGGACGTTACGGTGGCATGGGCACATCCCCTTGACTGGCCAATGGTGACCTTGAGGCTTGAAAGCAGCTAGTCCCGCATGTTTTAATGATTTTAACCTAATTTGTTCAATTGCTCATATTAGGTTCAAACTCTTTCCAAACAATTGGAAGCTTGCTCAAACGACCATCCACTGATCCCACACCCACTTAGAGCCGGTCTCATGACCCCTTGGTCGGTCCTTCATATTTCCATAATACCAGGTTTTATTATTTGTCGCTCACACGAGCATTATTTCAGTGATTAAACCAGCATTTAATCATTATTTCACCAACTGGTCTCAGGAGACTTTGGTATATTTTGCTCATTCGAGCATTTGGGCGATATATGGTGAACCCATCATGCCATGTAGTCGGTCCCTGTGTCACTCTGTATTGATTAGCAATAAATCATCATTTCGGTAAAATTAGGGTTTTGAATCCAGAGCTCTGCAGAAACGTGATTCTGAGAAGATTCAAACACTCTGATAATTTTATGTTGATTCCATGATCAACATTTTTATTTATTTTGCTCGACCCAGCAGTCCGTAAATCAAATTAATATTTTATTCGGTCCTGCTACCAATAAATTCATCAAACGAGCAATATTTGCTCAAACTGGAAATATTTGCTCGAACCGGCAATATTCACTCAAATTAGCAATATTCACTCAGACTAGCAATATTTGCTCAGATCAAAGAATGTTGATTCAACTATCAATATTCAACAATTCAGCAACACAGTTTGCTCATCTTAAGTTATAATGATACCTCGTCTCAGCAGACACGTTTAATTCATTAGTTTCAGAACATTTGCTAAAACATGTTCAACTCAGCACTACACGGACTCATTGTCCCACAAAGTAAACAACTGACTCCACAATCATGAGATTTCAATCATGTCACAAGGGGGATATTAACTAGGGTTTTGGTCTGGCGGTCTACATCACATGTGTTCACCCACGATGAGAACGTGAGCAAGTCGTGCAATCATTTGGAAGAGTCAGCAAAGTAGTGGGTGGAAAATTAACCAAGTATCCGCACGATGAGTAATTGGTTTGACACGATTTACCACTTCCCAACTCTCTGATTCTAGCAACTATCACACTTCACGGGATCATGGTGTTTTCAACTCCGGCATTATAAAATGTCTCTAAATCCTGATTTAAAGGATAAGATTCGAACACTCGAACATTCGTCTAGCAATTTCTCATCAAAGTTCATACAGACAATCTTTCGTCTACACGAACTCACAAAAATCACTCTTAATCAGGCAAAACCCAATCATTCAGAGCATTTTCACGATGAATTCACAACACACCTACAATATCAGATCACCATTGATCTCACACATTTCTCAGCTTCCCTCCTACAGATCAACCCATCCTCTCTTGTGACCGAATTGATTCTGGAATGGCCATTGTTCTTGGTTTAGGCCGGGGTATTACAGATTTATCTCTTGAATTTAAAGCACTCCCTTCTTGCAGTGCATCTGTGTGTGGTTCAACATTTCGCTCGGTTCATGGAGTCTCCACACGGTCGACTCTTCAATTCCGTAAAAGCCAGCAAATCGTTTTTCCCCATCCATAGATTGGAGACCACAGTGGGAGGTTAATCTCTCGGTTGCAATCTCAAGGTTTCACAAAGATGGTCGGTCTTAGGAATAACTCAACCGCTCCAGATCCTAACCATAATCGCTCGAACGG
This sequence comes from Papaver bracteatum, assembly GCA_023529315.1. Classification (NCBI taxonomy): domain Eukaryota; kingdom Viridiplantae; phylum Streptophyta; class Magnoliopsida; order Ranunculales; family Papaveraceae; genus Papaver; species Papaver bracteatum. The sequence continues at coordinate 5,138,921 of JAJJWX010000603.1, forward strand.
TAATGTTCATCACACTCCTTCGAACAATTCTGGTTACAATGAATTATCATATTTTACAAATCCATTTATCACCGTTGAACCAATCAATGGAGAAACCCCAAGCTTGGCTGAATTGGCACGGAAACAAGAAGACTTGTCAAGGAACGTGGACCGGCTGAAGAGGGAGATCGATAACTGTTCTCTTGTCTGGTACACGTGATGAGTATTTTAGGAGCAGAGATGGTGGAACCTCCAAATCCCTCGACTGATGATCCTCCTCAGACCAACAGTTTCACCACATATGAGAAGCCAGTAGAACATAAAGTTGTACATTTGATTGAAAATTTATGTGAACTCCTACGCTTCTCCAAAGATCAGCGCACAGACACGTTTGCTGCACTCATCCGGATATCATCTAACATGCAAATAAATTTACCAACCCCATCAGTTGAAGAAGTATCTTTGGTGTCTAGACATTCGATCGATAACATCACTTTTGGAGAAGAAGATCACAAGGCAGGCGAAGGACACAATCGGGCGCTATACGTGACTGGTTTCATCAAAGGCACCGAATTTAGAAGAGCTCTCGTCGACACCGATTCTTCCACGAACATTGTCACTATGAAGACTCTTAGGATGGCCAGATTCCCACCAAGTAAAATCATTCGCCATCCCATTCTAATGACAGGATTTGAAGGAAGCCAAAGTCATACATTTGGATATGCGTACATAGATTTGAGGGTGGGCCCAATTCAGTCAAAGGTGAAATTTCATGTGATCGAGCAAGAACCTGATTATCACATGATACTTGGACGACCATGGCTCCATGACAACAAGGTGGTTCCATCAACCTACCACCAATGCATGAAGGCCTTACTCAACAACAAAATCGTTCGCATAGCTGCTTCATCATCTCCTTACGCTCTCTCCTACGATGTTGAGTTCATTGAATCCCAGAGGAGCATCCCTGAGCCTCCTAAGAAAATCTACACTACTCCACTTCCAAGTTGGAATACGATTGAAGTATTTGCTGCTGATGTGTCATCACCACTCATGATGCAAAAGGAAGGGTCATTTACCGGCGACGCAAAGATTGGAAATTAATAGGGGATAATGATCAAGAGTCTCCCCACACTGATGAATCGTGTCGGAACGAACAATTTCATGAGAAGAAAGTTCAGGAATCTCTACAACAGTTGCAAGATGGCACGAATTCTACTACTGATAATCTTGAAACGGTTAACATCAGGACAGAGAAAGATCCAAGACCAATCTTGATCAGTTCTGCACTATTACCGGAAAAACGGGCAGGCTTGGTAAAACTATTGAAAGAGTATCGGGATATATTTTCTTGGACGTATGAAGAATGCCTGGCCTGGATGACAAACTGGTCACCCACCGCCTACATATCATCCCCGACTCCAAAGCTGTCAAACAACCGCCTAGGCAGTTCAGGCATGAGGTCGAAGAGAAAATCAAGATCGAAATTCAAAAATTGCTGGTAGCAGGTTTCATCAAGCCTATTCAACATCTAACATGGCTGGCTAATGTTGTTCCAGTTAAGAAGAAAAATGGTCAAATCAGATGTTGTGTAGATTTCAGAAACTTGAATACATGCTGCCCGAAGGATGACTTTTCTTTACCCAACATTGATATGCTCGTTGATGCGACCAGCGGCCACGGTATGTTCTCGTTCATGGATGGTTACTACGGGTACGACCAAATCAAGATGTTCGAACATGATGCTGCCAAGACCGCGTTCCGTACTCCCATTGGGAATTTTCATTATACAGTGATGCCTTTTGGATTGAAGAATACAGGTGCCACCTACCAACGAGCCATGACGGAAATATTTCATGATATGATGCACAAGCAAGTAGCAGACTATTTCGTGGTAAAATTGAAAGCTCGAGCATCCCATTTATAAGTTCCGAGACAAGTCTTCAAAAGATGCAGAGAATACAAGTTAAAGATGAACCCTCCAAAATGCGCTTTTGGGGTTTCTTCTAGAAAGTTTCTAGGATTCTTGGTCACTGCCGAAGGGATCAAAGTCGACCCAGACAAAGCAAAGTTAATCTCCACCATGCCTTCTCCACACACTGTGAAGGAACTTCAGAGCTTCATGGGTAAGGTGAATTACATCAGACGCTTCATACCAGGATTGGCTCAACTTATTGCTTCGCTCACTCCTCTGCTGAAGAAAGGAGCAAGTTTTACCTGGACGGACGTTCAACAAGAAGCATTTCAGAAGATTCAACAGATACTTTTATCACATGCAGTCATGAGGTCTTAGGTGCAGGGGCGACCATTGATACTATACACAGCTTCTAGTGACGTCTCTATAGGAGCATTGCTAGCTCAAGAAGACGAATAAGGTTTCGAACATCTAATTTATTATTATAGCCGAACTATGAAGGATACTTAACTCAGATACCCGAGAGCTGAAAGAACATTCCTGGCATTAGCTCATGCAATGCATATATTCATGCATTATTTACTATCCAACAGAGTTGTGCTTGTATCCAAAGCTGACCTATAAAGTTTTTACTCTCAAAGCCCGCTCAGATGGGAAGGCCTGCGAATTGGCTGTTGCAGATGTCAGAATTCGACATAGTATGTGTCTCCCCCAAAGAAATCAAGGGTCAATCAGTGGCAGATTTGTTGGCTGCCTTTCCGAGAGAGGATTCCACAACATTGCAAGATGACGTACCATGAGAGCTTCTATAAATCTCAGTCGTCAAAAAGAAAACATGGTTGTTGTACTTTGATGGATCCGCCACTCCTAGCAATGATACCGGAGGAGCGGGCATAGTCTTGGTGTTGCCATCAGGAGAAATATTCTCACATTCATTCAAGCTGGATTTCCACTGTACAAATAATTCAGCAGAATATGAAGCTTTCTTTCTAGGATTATCCTTAGCTAAATAAGCAGAGCAATGCACCTGGAGATCAGAGGAGATTCGAATCTGCTGGTCAATCAAATGAATGTAATATATTCTTTCAAGGAGATAACGCTTGCTCCATTCAGGGCTGAAGCACAACAACTCCTGACTCATTTTTCCGATGCGACCATCACCCATACCGGCCGGACCAACAATAGGCATATTGATTGCTTAGCAACCCTTGCCTCCAAGTTGCAATTTCGAAATCCACATGGCTCAATCAAACTGAAGATACTCCAGAAAGTGATTGGATAGCACCTATTGTTCGTGAGATAAGCAGTCCCATTACAGAAGGAACAATCAGTATCAAAGAATTGAATAACTTCTTCCTACTTCATGGGGCGTTGTATCATCGCAACCCCAATGCTTTTCTGTCACGATGCCTTGGAGATGAAGAAGCGAGAGAAAAACTCGAAAGTGTGCATCAAGAAGTATATGGGAAAACTATAGTAATAACACTTTACAGAAGACTTCAAAGGCTTGGGTATTACTGGCCCTCCATGGAAACACAGTCAAGGGCTCTACATGGAGCTTTTCCTAATTGTAAGAAGTCGCCTCACCATTTGGAGGTCCTGACACTCCATCATACCGGGGACTGGATACAACCTTATATCAAATACCTTCGAGATGACAAGTCGCCACCGGAAAAGAAAGACGCAATCAAGCTCATACAAAGTGCTAAGAGATTTGTATTTCTTGATGGAATCTTATACCACAAGTGTTTCGGAGGAGACTTATTGAGATGTCTAGATGGAGATGAAGTTCTGATGCTCCTAAAGGAAACACATAAAGGAGAGCATCAAGGGAAAAAGAAATTTTTTTCTCCAGATTCATGAGAAATATTACTGGACGATTATGGAGGACGATGCAGCCGCCTATGTTCAGAAGTGTCACCTGTGCCAGGTCCACGGTAACCTTATTCATACCCTATGTATTCCATTACATTTTGTGAATAGTCCATGGCCTTTCTATAGTTGGGGACTTGATATCATCGGAAAAATCAATCCGTCATCCTCAAAGCAGCATGAATATATCATCACGGCTACTGATAGGTGTTGTAAAACACCTAGTTTTATATCTAGTATTTATGCTTTCTTTGCTATTTATTTTGTGAAATATGTATCTTATGTGTGAATTTGAGATTATTAGGTGCAATGGAGCACTTGGGGGAAAAAGAAGGAAAATTGCCCATTTGGAGCGTAAAGGCAAACACTTCAATTCATAGGCGAGCGAACCTAGCCACGGTTGAGCAAGAAAGAGGATGGGCGTGTTAGTTCTCCGGAATTGACATGAAATTTAATATCCTTAGTTACCCCTTATCCACTTCAGCTGGGGTGCCAATATCAAGTCCACTTCCTACATAGCCTAGAATTCAGATGAGAATTCATTCCTCAATCATTTGGGCTCTAACACTTAGAGTGTGTGGCTGCTAGGGTTTCTATGTGAAATTAAAATGAGAGAATCAGAGAAACATGGAGATATGAATTAACAGAGAGATTGAGAGATGAATTAGCATAGTAGGTGAGAATTGATTTTGATGTTGAACTGCTAACGATGGGTTTAAATCAGACTGATTTGAAATCAGGGCATGAGTTGCAATGGAATGAAAGAAGTTTTGGGTTCAATTTCTAAGAACATTTGAAGCTCAGTTAGGGTTTGAATCTGGTATGAGGTAATATGGTGATTACTGGTGGAAATGGGTTTGGCTTGAATCTGGGTTTAATCTCATATTTGAGCCGAATCAGAGAAGATTTATTATTTCCATGAGAGGAGGTGGTCTTGTAGTTGTGTAAGATGGAATTTTTTTTCTTGATGTTGTTGTTCAAATACAGGGAAAGATGTTGGTGAATTGACAGTACTCATGGAGGAGCTGGAGATGAAGAGTCCATGGGTTGTAGTGGAGGCAGTGAAGTAGTGTTTGAAGTTGCAGGTGCAACTGGTGATGGATGGTTCTGGCTTATTTTGGTTCTGCTGTGAATTATAATTGCAGGTGGTCATGAGATTCAAGTTGCAGCTCAGAAGGAGTGCTGCTGGTATTGAAGTTATGCAGAGAAGGTGGTGGTACTGGGTCTTTGGAGTTGATACTAATGAATATGTTATGAGTTTCAGGGCTAGCATGGAAGTTATGTTGGTGGTACTGGAGGTGCTTGAACTTGTGTGTGATGGATTGAGCAGTCACAGGAAGGATTGAGATGTAAGATCAAGTTGAGAATCGCAACTGGGAGCTGAACTGCAATGTGCAGTGCAACTGAAGTTGGTGGTTGTCAAGAGTTGGTGGATAATCTGTGAGAGGAGAAGATACTGAGTACAAGGTTTGAGTTGAACTGTTGCAGGGTTGTAAGTGAGGTATTATAAGGAGAAGTTCAGGGAGGAGGTTTGGTGGTGTTTATGAGATGGTGCTGTTGTAGTGAAAGCAAGAAGCTGCAGTTCAAGAGTGTAAGGAGTTGTGCAGTTCTGCAGTTGAGATTCTAGTGATGGGGTATTGATCTTGGCAATTGTGTGAGATGCAGCTAAAATTGCAGTTGAATGAGGAGTAGGAACTGAAGTCCAAGGAGAAGTGCAGGTAGTTGTTGTGGAACTGGTGCTGTTGTAGCAGTTGTAACTAATATGGGAATGAGGAGCTGAGCTTGGATGCAGATAGGCTTGTTGAGTTTGTGTTGCAGTAATGAACTATTTCTGGGTGATGAATTGCAGGGTATTGATGGGATTACAATGGTTTAGGGGTTGCAGCTACAGTTGGAGAAGCTACATATTCAAGGGTATTGCAGGGTGACAGTGCTGGTGGAATTGAAGCTGCATTACAGTGAATGGTTGAAGCTGTTGTAATGAGCTGTTTTTAGCTGTTGGTTTTGATGTTACAGTCTCAGGTGGTGACGTGTATACTGTGTAAACAGGGAATGGAAGGATAGGTTTTCAATTGAATTTGGTCTACCGTAAGTACTGAGTTGCAATGGATTTGTGTGAATTGGTTGAGTTACTGGAGTCGAACAGCTACATCTGCTGTTAATGGGAATTGCAGGTGCATTAGCTTTAGCACTGCTGTATGTGAATAATTGGAGACTGGGAGCTGCAAGAAAGAGTTGCAGCAGTTGGAGTGAAGCAGATAAGTGATACTTCAGTCCAAAATGAGTTGCAGTTGTAGGTTAAATGTAATGCAAAAGGTGGCATTAGGAAGGAATTGATGTTGCAGGAATTGTAGTATGTCCAGCCATCATGGCTGGACAGCAAGCCCAAGCCTGTGCAAATGGCTTTGGCCTGGTAACTAGTACACTCAGCCAAGTCAGCTAGCTGACTATGGACATGATTCAGATCTGACAACACTGAGTTGACTCGTCTGACCCGGTGTTGACTCAGTTAACTTTTCTCGAGTTGACCCGACCATTCTGACTCGTTGACCGGTGACCGGGTGGACGTTGCCGGTCACCAGAGGTAATTTTCGGCGCCGGATTCCGGCCAAAAACAACGTTTTTCCGGCGACTATTTTCTGGGTCATATTTTCAAATGGGTTTCTCACACTTGGTTCATGGGCTTGGTGGACTTTTTAGTGGTGGACTTTGAAGACCTAATTTTGGAAAGTGGGAAGGCTATAAAAAGAAGAAGTTTCTATTCTTTTGGGGGGAATATCACAATCTTTCTACTGGGTTTTTGGAGGAGAGAAGCGACTAGGGTTTGCTTCCATTTATTTTTCATGTTCTTCAATTTATTTTTAATAATAATTATGTTGAGTTCAAAAACCATGAGTAGCTAAATTCTTAATATTGGTTATGGGATAATAAGTGGATTTCACAAATAAAATCTGATTCAATGCATTAGTTTTTTCTCAAGTTTATTGTTTATGTTTCATTGTTAATATTGATATATGATTTGATTGTTTGTTTGGTTGAGTCCGGAATCAATCCGATTTACTTTAATTTCTAGAGCTATATTAGGGTTTTCAATACGAAAACGTTATTTGTCCCTGATTCTAAGTAGTGTAAATGTGGGTAGTGCTTGTAGAGATATATCCTACTAGTCACATATGAATCATAACTTGGGTTAAATTGATTTAGCGCTTTTACACATTTCTATTGCCTTGATTAGTCTTATTCCATATAGCTTATTGCTTTTAGGAAGTTAAATCTAATTTGCTTTTACACTTTAGGTTGCTTTCTAGGAAGAATTCACTTATGCATCTTTTAATGTGGTTGTGATGAAATCAGGGAATTAGCGGGATACTCTTGCGATCAAGGTATCCTAGGACTTTTAGTAAATGAGAGATTAAATATCAATTCTAGTCATTGACGAAAATATGTATTTGTGAATGAAACTATCCCGTGACCAATACTTTTTCCTTATTGATTATTTTCATACTTTATTGCTTTCAATTTATTTTTATAGCTTTGATAACTCAAACCTCCCCCCCCTTTGGTTACTAAGAAACTGAAATTTTTTATAACAACAAAAGCCTCTCTGTGGATACGAACTCTTTCTTATTGCATACTACTTTATTTTAGGAAGTAAGAAAGTGAAATTATATTTGACCGGATGACAACCGATCAGATTTTGGCGCCGTTTCCGGGGAGGCAAACGGCTTGTTATTAAGTTTTTAGTTTCTTTTTATCATTTTCTGCTTGCATATTTTCTTTCCGTTTCTTGTCTTGTTTCTCATTTTTTTGCGAGAATTGTTTTTCAGGTACTAATCCCTGGCTTCTAAGGATTGGAGCTATCCAAGGTGCGGGATTGCTACTCGAAGAGGCACAATACTCCAACCAAGTCAAGACACAACGGAAGAACAAGTCTTAGAAGTAGAACACGAAGCTCTTCATCAAGAAGTGGAAGAAGATTTACAACTAGAAGAAGAACTAGAGGTTCCATTTATTGAAGAAACACTAGTTGAAGAACAAGAAGAAGCAATGGAAGACGCAAATCGTACACTCAAAGATTTGGATTCTCATAAGCTTGATGCACAACGGTGGTGTATCCAAACCAACTCAACATTCGAGATCAAGCCGGGGTTGCTTAGAGAGTTGCCAAAGTTTCATGGTATGGCGAATGAAGATCCAAATAAGCATATCATGGAGTTCTATACCATTGTCAAGGATATGCTTCCAGCGGAGACCGATGCCGATGGTGCAATGATGAAAGTTTTTCCATTTTCTATGGTAGACAGCGCTAAGGATTAGTTGTATTGTTTGCCTTCCGGAAGTGTCACTACATGGAACGGATTGAAGAAAATCTTTCTTGAGAGGTATTTTCCTGCGTCAAAGGCCACTCAAATTCTCAAAGAGATTTGCGGAATAAAGCAACATGCGGGAGAGTCTTTGTATGAATGTTGGGAGCGATACAAGAGATTGGTGGCAAGCTGTCCTCACCATCAATTCAGCGATGCTATGATAATCCAGTACTTCTACGAAGGTCTCCAATCAAGTGATAGATATCTTCTAGATGCAGCGGGTGGTGGTGCACTAGTGAACAAGACGGTGGCCCAAGCTGCCGAGTTGATTGAAAGCATGGCTGCAAACTCGCAACAATTCTACACAAGAGGTGAACCAATGATTAGGGGAGTGCATGAAGTTAGTGATTCATCATCATCACACCGTGATCAAAGGATGGACAATATGGAGCACATGATGCAAAAGATGGCTGCGGTTATATTACCTTCGTATGGTGAAGAGTTGGAGCAAGCTAATGCGGTTTTTCCAAACCAACCAAGACGGTATGATCCCTATTCCAACACCTACAATCCGGGATGGAGAGATCATCCAAATTTCAGCTATGCCAACAAGCAAAGTGCGGTTCAACAACCTATATTCAACCGTCCGAGTGGATTTCAACTGCAACAACAACTATTTCAACCTCAACAGCAACAATTTCAACCGCAACAACAACAACAATTTCAACAACAACAGCAGAAATTTCAGCAACCACAACAATCGGTGCAAAATCAAGGTTCCGATATCGATGCAAAGTTACAAACAATGATGCAAGGTATTTCTACCATGTTCAAGGAGAGCCAACAAGAAACCAAGAGTGCGATTAAGGATTTGCAGACTCAAGTGGGCTCCATGGCAATTGATATCAACAAGTTGAAAGCACAAAATAGTGGAAGACTCCCTTCTCAACCCATTAACCCAAAAGAGGGTGTCAATGCAATTACGTTGAGAAGTGGTACACAACTTGAACAACCCAAGGTTGCTGAATTGGGTGAAGAGGAAGTTCCAAAGGAGCCGGTTTCTGAGGAAAAGAGGGATGAAATTCCCCAAACACCCGAGGTACCTATTCCTAACTCTAAAACTCCTATTCCTACTTATGTTCCTCCTATACCTTTTCCTCATAGATTTGCAAGTTCTAAGAAGGCGGAACTAGAAAAGGAGATTTTAGATGTTCTTAAGAAGATTCATGTGAATATACCACTCATTGATGCTATAAATCAAGTTACCAAGTATGCGAAAGTGTTGAAGGACTTGTGTACCAACAAGCAAAGGCTTAAAGGTAATGAAGTGCTAAGTATGGGGGAGAATGCTTCGGCAATCTTACAACACAAACTTCCACTGAAATGCAAGGATCCCGGTAGCTTTGACATTCCCGTCACAATTGGTAACACCACTTTTAACAAAGAAATGTTAGACTTAGGTGCATCCGTTAATGTTATGCCGGCATCCATGTATAATTCACTTAATCCAGGTCCTTTGAAAAAGGCTGAAATTGTGTTGCAATTAGCCGATCGCTCTAATGTTTACCCAATGGGTATTGTTGAGGATGTTCTTGTGCAGGTTAATCAACTTGTATTCCCTGCTGACCTTTGTGTGTTAGAGATGGATGAAGGTGCACCGGACTCGTCTCTTCCATTGCTACTTGGGCGTCCCTTCATGAAAACGGCTAAAACCATTATTGATGTATACAAGGGAACGTTGACTATGGAGTTTGACGGATAAATAATACGTTTCAACATTTTCGAGACGATGAGATATCCTAGTGATGTCCACTCTTGTTTCTACGTTGATGTTATGGATGCATTGGCGCAAAAAGTGTTTGAATTAAATGGTGATGATGCTTTGGAAACTGTTTTAACTACATCCATGGATGATGGAGTAGAGTGTGGTAACGAAGTTAAGGAAGCCCTTGGTGATATCAACTCACTACAAGGATGTCCGGAAACTCATAATATCTCTTTTATTTCTTTACCATGCAGTGATGAAAAGCTTTTACCTTCTATTGTTAAATCTCCAAAGTTGGAATTGAAACCTCTTCCAAGGCACTTAAAGTACTTGTACTTGGGTGACAATGAAGAGTTACCTGTGATTGTTTCTAACGAGCTTAGTGAATTACAGGAGCAAAAACTTCTAAGGGTGCTAAGGAAGCACAAGACGGCCATAGGATGGACAATCGCCGATATCAAGGGTATAAGCCCTGCCGTTTGTATGCATAAGATTCGTTTGGAGGACGATGCAAAGACTACAAGGGAAGCGCAACGTCGTTTGAACCCTCCCATGATGGAAGTTGTGAAAAAGGAGATACTCAAGCTTTTGGAAGTGGGTGTTATCTACCCCATATCCGATAGCAAGTGGGTGATCCCGGTACAAGTTGTACCAAAGAAATCAGGGGTAACAGTGGTAGAGAATGATGAGAACGAACTTGTCCCAACTCGTGTGCAAACCGGTTGGAGGGTTTGTATAGATTATAGAAAATTAAATGCTACTACTAGAAAGGATCATTTTCCTTTACCCTTTATTGATCAAATGCTTAAACGTTTAGCTGGACATGCTTATTATTGTTTTCTTGATGGTTATTCAGGGTACAATCCGATTGTGATAGCACCGGAGGACCAAGAGAAAACTACTTTCACTTGTCCTTTCTGTACTTTTGCGTATAGAAGGATTCCTTTTGGCTTGTGCAATGCTCCAGCTACCTTTCAAAGGTGTATGGTAAGTATCTTTTCCGAGTATGTTGAAAACATCATTGAAGTGTTTATGGATGACTTTAGTGTCTTTGGTGATTCATTCGACCTTTGCTTGAACAACTTGTCTTTAATCCTTGAATGCTGTGTTGAAACAAACCTTGTGCTTAATTGGTAGAAGTGCCATTTCATGGTAACTCATGGCATAGTTTTAGGCCATATTATATCTTCTAAAGCCTTGGAAGTTGATAAATCTAAGATAGACCTTATTCGTGCTCTAACCCCTCCCACTACGGTGAGGGAGATACGCTTTTTTCTTGGTCATGCAGGTTTTTATCGTAGATTTATCAAGGATTTTTCCAAGATAGCATCACCACTTTGCAACTTATTGCAAAAAGATGTGGTTTTTAACTTTGATGAGAAGTGTATGGCGGCATTCAATCGTTTGAAAGAACTTTTGATTTCAGCCTCTATCATTAAACCACCGGATTGGAGCAAGACTTTTGGGATAATGTGTGATGCTAGTGACTACGCGGTTGGTGTGGTGCTTGGGCAGCGTGTGGGGAAGATACCTCATGCCATTTATTATGCTTCTAGAACGTTAAATGAAGCCCAACAAAACTACACAACCACTGAAAAAAGAGTTTTTAGCTATTGTATTTGCATTGGAGAAATTTCGCTCTTATCTAATTGGTACAAAAGTTGTTGTTTATTCTGATCATGCAGCTCTTAGGTACTTGCTAATGAAGAAAGAAGCGAAACCGAGGCTCATACGCTGGATTTTACTCTTGCAAGAGTTTGATATTGAAATCAAAGATAATAAAGGAATTGAGAACACCGTTGCGGATCACTTGAGCCGTCTTGCTGTGGACAAGGAAGTTATACCATTGCGTGAAAGTTTCCCGGATGAGCAACTATTCTCAATTGACGTTAGAGAACCATGGTATGTAGATATTGTGAATTACTTGGTAACTAAACAAATCCCAAAGAACTTGTCTCGTGCTGAGAGGGACAAACTAAAGAGGTTAGGAAACCAATATATATGGGATGATCCATACTTATGGAAACATGGCAGCGACCAAGTAATGAGAAGGTGCGTTCCCGAATCTGAGTTTAATTCTATCTTGTCATTTTGTCACTCCTATGCTTGCGGAGGACATTTTGGAAGTAAAAGAACCGCTTACAAGGTACTTGAAAGTGGTTTCTATTGGCCAACCTTTTTTAAGGATGCACATATATTTTGCACAACCTGTGATAGGTTCCAAACAACAGGTAATCTAGGTGCCCGAAATCAAATGCCACAAACTTTTATTCAATTTATTGAAGTTTTTGATGTATGGGGTATTGATTTTATGGGTCCTTTTGTCAACTCTCATGGGAATTATTACATCTTACTTGTTGTTGATTATGTCTCCAAATGGGTGGAAGCTAAGGCCACCCCTACTAATGATTCCAAGGTTATTTCAGATTTTGTGCAAGCTAACATTTTTGCAAGGTTTGGAATTCCAAGAGCCATAATTAGCGATGGGGGTTCTCACTTCAACAACAGGACCTTGCAAAGTTTGTTGAAGAAGTACAATGTGTCACATAAGGTTGCAACACCTTATCATCCTCAAACAAATGGACAAGCCGAGGTTTCCAACCGGGAGGTGAAATCCATTCTAGAGAAGACGGTGAATCTAACAAGGAAAGATTGGAGCTTGCGACTTAATGATGCTTTGTTGGCGTATAGAACCGCATACAAGACACCTATTGGGATGTCTCCTTTTAGGCTTGTGTACGGTAAACCTTGTCACTTACCCGTGGAGATTGAACATAAGGCATTTTGGGTGATTAAGCAATGCAATATGGAGATGGATGGGGCTGGAAAGCAAAGGAAGTTACAACTCCAAGAGCTAGAGGAGCTTCGCAATGATGCATTTGAAAGCTCTCGTATTTATAAGGAAAAAACGAAGGTTTTTCATGATACTATGATTTCTAGAAAACAATTTTGTGTTGGGCAGAAAGTGCTTTTGTTTAATACTCGCTTGCATCTATTTCCGGGTAAATTAAGGTCACGTTGGATCAGACCTTTCATTGTTACTAATGTGTTTTCTCATGGTGCAGTAGAAATTCGTAGTATTGCTATAGGCAAGGAACTTAAAGTTAATGGGCACCGGTTGAAACCATATTATGAGAATTTCACTTCCGAAGTGGTGGAAGGAGCTAATTTTGTGGAGGCACTCCCTATGGAGGAGTCGTAGAAAGCAAAGAGAAAGTCGGGCTGACGACTTTAAACCAAGCGCTAAATGGGAGGCAACCCATAGGATGAGTATCTCTTGTCTTATTTTCATTTTCTTGTTTTGTTTTTAGCTTTTTATTGTATTATATTGATTTTATTTTTCTGATTTCTTGTCATTTGTCATGCATAATTTCCCACCTTGACTTACTTTGGATGACTCAATTTACATTGAGGACAATGTAAAGTTTAAGTGTGGGGGAGTGGTTAAGCATTTGCATTGTAAAAGTTTTCAAATTTTTCAACTTTTGTGTAAATTAGTCCATGAAAAACTCCAACTTTTAGTTAGTTTAGAGTCACATAGTATCCATGTCGCTAAGATTACATCAAGATTCTCATAAGAGTGACTGAACTTAGAGATGACAGAGAACATGATCGGGTTTCTTACTTGTATGAGAGTTAAAGTTGGATTTAACCATGCCAGTGGAAAATATGGTGCAGACTGAATTCGGTAGTAGAGTAGTGGTCCCCTATAGTGGAGACTACCCATGTTACATCATGAGAGGCACCGACCTTCATTTCTTTGTACCTGCCTAAATTTGTGCTTTTAGAGTGTGTGTCACCGTACGTAAACTCCGGGTAGAATGGTGATCTACCCAACCTCCCACCAATAGAAGCACTATTTTGATCTCTTGAGTGCTATTTTATCAATCATGAATGGTGACATCGAATTGCTAACTTACATACCACTTGTAATCTTGTTCGCAGTTAGCACCATCCACTTTATCTCTCTCTACACCAACAGGTCCATAGAAACACCATCATCATCAACAAGGGAAGCATCACAAGTTCGAAGGAAAGTTGAAGACGTTCTAGGTTTACAAGCAACGGTACAAAAATGAGCAGATTTCAGATTCAAGTATAGCAACAAGACAAGGAGCAGAATTTTTATAAGTTGAAGACTATTGTACAAGAATGAAGATTATCAAGATGAGAATTCAATAAGTTTATGATATCGAGACATACAAGTTGTGAAGAATCAAGCGGTAAAGTACTCACACCATGGCATTTGTACTTGCATTTTTATTTTTATTTGTATTATATTCTCTTGTCTATAAAAATAAAAATAAAATTGAAACATAGTTATCATTATGCTAGTTCCCTTAAAAAAAAAAAGAGACAAGAGAAAAGTTATTTAGATCATCATTAGTTTTTATTTTTGTTTGTTTTCATTTTGTATTTACTTTGTATTTAATGTTCAAAAAAAAAAACAGAAAAAACAAGAAAAAAAAAATAAAAGGAAAGGAAATAAAATAAAATAAAATAAAAAAATATTCATTGCATCATATTTTGGTTTGTTTAGTTCATATTTTGGTTTTGTATTCATTCAATAAGCCAACGGAAGAAGAAATATCTACATTGAAGTTTCAAGCAACAAGGAATAAGAGGAAAGAATCACATTGTCAAGATTCTACGAAGTTCAAGAGTTATCATCAAGAGTTGAAGACCGAAGACGTTTCTATGGATGCTGTGAGAGTGGTGCTAGCTGCACGCCGAACGGATAACGAGGTAAGCAAGCATATTCCCACCTTCGTTAAGTGATTGATTTCCTTTCTAAGAGATCGTCAGAAAAAGGGTTTTCAAAATGAATAAAAGATGTGGGTTTTCAAAACATTTCGGAGGGTTTGCCTTCCTACTATTCAACGTGTCGCGGGATTTTCTCTTCATTCCTACCTGGACACATGTGTGACCCATAAAGAGCTGTTTATTATGGAGTGCAATTTCATAAACCCCTTTCTTGTGAGGCAAAGTCGAGACTTTTGATCACTCCGAACCCGAATTTCTTTCGATAAGGGATGATTATTTCTCTCTCAACTTTTAAGAATGACATTGTGTTCATTTATGTGTCTAACTTCTTATGACTATTGTGCAGAATATCTATGTCTTCTTAGCGTGTTGGAAACTATCTTTTCAGAGAACTTGTAAGTTGGAATTGTAGGTTGTGTGGGTATTTCTCTAGAAAACGCTCATGGGAATTGTATGTATTCTTTAGTATAAGTTTTGTTTGATTTGCTTGAGGACTAGCAAAGTCTAAGTGTGGGGGAATTTGATAGGTGTTGTAAAACACCTAGTTTTATATCTATTATTTATGCTTTCTTTGCTATTTATTTTGTGAAATATGTATCTTATGTGTGAATTTGAGATTATTAGGTGCAATGGAGCACTTGGGGGCAAAAGAAGGAAAATTGCCCATTTGGAGCGTAAAGGCAAACACTTCAATTCATAGGCGAGCGAAGCTAGCCACGGTTGAGCAAGAAAGAGGATGGGCGTGTCAGTTCTCCAGAACTGACAGGCAATTTAACATCCTTAGTTACCCCTTATCCACTTCAGCTGGGGTGCCAATATCAAGTCCACTTCCTACACATCCTAGAATTCAGATGAGAATTCATTTCTCAATCATTTGGGCTCTAACACTTAGAGTGTGTGGCTGCTAGGGTTTCTGTGTGAAATTAAAATGAGAGAATCAGAGAAACATGGAGAGATGAATTAACAGAGAGATTGAGAGATGAATTAGCATAGTGGGTGAGAATTGATTCTGATGTTGAACTGCTAACGATGGGTTTAAATCAGATTGATTTGAAATCAGGGCATGAGTTGCAATGGAATGAAAGAAGTTTTGGGTTCAATTTATAAGAACATTTGAAGCTCAGTTAGGGTTTTAATCTGGTATGAGGTAACATGGTGGTTACTGGTGGAAATGGGTTTGGCTTGAATCTGGGTTTAATCTCAGATTTGAGATGAATCAGAGAAGATTTGATGTTTCCATGAGAGGAGATGGTCTTGTAGCTGTGCTAGATGGAATTTGTTTTCTTGATGTTGCTGTTGAAATACAGGGAAAGATGTTGGTGAATTGACAGTACTCATGGAGGAGCTGGAGATGAAGAGTCCATGGGTTGTAGTGGAGGCAGTGAAGTAGTTTTTGAAGTTGCAGGTGTAACTGGTGATGGATGGTTCTGGCTTATTTTGGTGTTGCTGTGAATTATAATTGCAGGTGGTCATGAGATTCAAGTTGCAGCTCAGAAGGAGTGCTGCTGGTATTGAAGTTATGCAGAGAAGGTGGTGGTACTGGGTCTTTGGAGTTTATACTAATGAATATGTTATGAGTTTCAGGGCTAGCATGGAAGTTATGTTGGTGGTACTGGAGGTGCTTTAACTTGTGTGTGATGGCTTGAGCAGTCACAGGAAGGATTGAGATGCAAGAGCAAGTTTAGAATGGCAACTGGGAGCTGAACTGCAATGTGCAGTGAAACTGAAGTTGGTGGTTGTCAATAGTTGGTGGATAATCTGTGAGAGGAGGAGATACTGAGTACAAGGTTTGAGTTGAACTGTTGCAGGGTTGTAAGTGAGGTATTACAAGGAGCAGTTCAGGGAGAAGGTTTGGTGGTGTTTATGAGATAGTGATGTTGTAGTGAAAGCAAGAAGTTGCAGTTCAAGATTGTAAGGAGTTGTGCAGTTCTGCAGTTGAGATTCTGGTGATGGGGTATTGAGCTTGGCAATTGTGTGAGATGCAGCTGAAATTGCAGTTGAATGAGGAGCAGGAACTGAAGTCCAAGGAGAAGTGCAGGTAGTTGTTGTGGAACTGGTGCTGTTGTAGCAGTTGTAACTAATATGGGAATGAGGAGCTGAGCTTGGATGCAGATAGGCTTGTTGAGTTTGTGCTGCAATAATGAACTGTTGCTGGGTGATGAATTGCAGGGTATTGATGGGATTACAATGGTTTAGGGGTTGCAGCTACAGTTGGAGAAGCTACAGATTCAAGGGTATTGCTGGGTGACAGTGCAGGTAGAATTGAAGCTGCATTACAGTGAATGGTTGCAGCTGTTGTAATGAGCTGTTTTGAGCTGTTGGTTTTGATGTTACAGTCTCGGGTGGTGACGTGTATACTGTGTAAACAGGGAATGGAAGGATGGGTTTTCAATTGAATTTGGTCTACCGTAAGTACTGAGTTGTAATGGATTTGTGTGAATTGGTTGAGTTACTGGAGTTGAACAGCTACAGCTGCTATTAATGGGAATTGCAGGTGCATTAGCTTTAGCACTGCTGTATGTGAATGATTGGAGACTGGGAGCTCCAAGAGAGAGTTGCAGCAGTTGGAGTGAAGCAGATAAGTGATACTTCAGTCCAAAATGAGTTGCAGTTGTAGGTTAAATGTAATGCAAAAGGTGGTATGAGGAAGGAATTGATGTTGCAGGAATTGTAGTATGTCCAACCATCATGGCTGGACAGCAAGCCCAAGCCTGTGCAAATGGCTTTGGCCTGGTAACTAGTACACTCAGCCAAGTCAGCTAGCTGACTGTGGCCATGATTCAGATCTGACAACACTG
This sequence comes from Papaver bracteatum, assembly GCA_023529315.1. Lineage (NCBI taxonomy): Eukaryota > Viridiplantae > Streptophyta > Magnoliopsida > Ranunculales > Papaveraceae > Papaver > Papaver bracteatum. The sequence continues at coordinate 5,156,321 of JAJJWX010000603.1, forward strand.
AGTTGACTCGTCTGACCCGGTGTTGACTCAATTAACTTTCTGAGTTGACCCGACCATTCTGACTCGTTGACCGGTGACCGGGTGGACTTTGCCGGTCACCGGAGGTACTTTTCGGCACCGGATTCCGGCCAACTTCCGAACAAAAACACAGTTTTCCCGGCGACTATTTTATGGGTCATATTTTCAAATGGGTTTCTCAAACTTGGTTCATGGGCTTGGTGGACTTTGAAGACCTAATTTTGGAAAGTGGGAAGGCTATAAAAAGAAGAAGTTTCGATTCTTTTGGGGGGAATATCACAATCTTTCTACTGGGTTTTTGGAGGAGAGCAGCGACTAGGGTTTTCTTCCATTTATTTTTCATGTTCTTCAATTTATTTTTAATAATAATTATGTTGAGTTCAAAAACCATGAGTAGCTAAATTCTTAATATTGGTTATGGGATAATAAGTGGATTTCACAAATAAAATATGATTCAATGCATTAGTTTTGTCTCAAGTTTATTGTTTATGTTTCATTGTTAATATTGATATATGATTTGATTGTTTTTTTGGTTGAGTCCGGAATCAATCCGACTTACTTTCATTTCTAGAGCTATATTAGGGTTTTCAATACGAAAAAGTTGTTTGTCCCTGATTCTAAGTAGCGTAAATGTGGGTAGTGCTTGTAGAGATATATCATACTAGTCACATATGAATCATAACTTGGGTTAAATTGATTTAGTGCTTTTACACATTTCGATTGCCTTGATTAGTCTTATTCCATATAGCTTATTGCTTTTAGGAAGTTAAATCTAATTTTCTTTTACACTTTAGGTTGCTTTCTAGGAAGAATTCACTTATGCATCTTTTAATGTGGTTGTGATGAAATCAGGGAATTAGCGGGATACTCTTGCGACCAAGGTATCCTAGGACTTTTAGTAAATGAGAGATTAAATATCAATACTAGTCATTGATGAAAATATGTATTTGTGAATGAAACTATCCCGTGACCAATACTTTCTCCATATTGATTATTTTCATACTTTATTGCTTTCAATTTATTTTTATAGCTTTGATAACTCAAACCCCCCCCCCCTTTGGTTACTAAGAAACTGAAATTTTTTATAACAACAAAAGCCTCTCTGTGGATACGAACTCTTTCTTATTGCATACTACTTTATTTTAGGAAGTAAGAAAGTGAAATTATATTTGAACGGCTGACAACCGATCATCTACCGAGTTTTTCACCAAATCAGTCGATGCAATCCCACTCAGAGGTACTACAGGGGTAACTATTGCAGACTTTATCAAAGAACACATCATATGTAGGTTCGGCGTCCCTAAGCATATTATCACAGATAATGGAACTCCTTTCGCCAACAAGGATGTTGAGAAATTGCTCAAAGAATACGGGATCAAACAAATCTTCTCCACACCATATTACCCCCAAGGGAACAGACAAGCGGAGAGCACCCACAAAACTTTAATCCGGATTGTCAGTCGAACGATTCATGACAATCCAAGATCGTGGCATGAGCAACTGCCCATGGCCTTGTGGGCTTACAGAACTGCACTAAGGATCTCAATCAGAACGTCACCATATTCGCTTGTCTATGGGGCTGATGCTATACTCCTGGCTGAGATAAAAGTTCCTTCAGCAAGAATTGCAGCAGATAGTGGAATACAATGGAATAAATCTAAAGTGTCCAAGTTGAGAGTTGCTAAACTAGACATGCTCGAATCAAGGATAACCAAAGTAGAAAATATGTAGAAGCCTACAAACAGAGGATACCCAGAGCTTACAACAAAATGGTAAAACCTCGAACTTTCCATGTAGGATATTTGGTATTGAAGATGGCAAAGCACATTCAACAAGATATGACCGCTCCCAATTTCTCTCCGAAATGGGAAGGACCGTATGTTATCACCAAAGCAGTGTCTAGTGGATACTATAAATTTTAGCAATCAATGGAGGAAGGGAAGGAAATATTATCAACGGTAAATGGCTCAAAGCCTATTATGCTTGATCAACATCAGAAAATTAATCTTTCATTCATATACATCTCAAATGTAATTTATTTTCTTTAAAGAGCATACAAGATGCTCGTTTGTTCACCAAACATTCATCAATTGAATATATTTCGAGACTATTCTACCTCATCAGAAACCTACCTCTCAATTATCCTGATTGCTCAGAGCAAACCATACAGCAATGGATAATCCCTATAAGAAACTCTGTCAAGTTTTTTCTGAAAAATCCTAGTCTTTGCCCTCAAATACTCAACATCTTTCTCAACCCTTGCCGACTCCAAAGCTAGAATCCTCTCATCCTCCAATAAAGAAGTAGTCATGGAAATTGCATTAGCAGCCTCCGTCGCCTTATGAATCTTTATTATCTCAAGCCGACGACGGAGACAGCCTACATTGAATCGTAATACCTCACTGTTGGAAATAATTTCATCCCACCCGTGCATTTCCTGATTTTTGACGTCCCGCTAGAGCATTTGGTTCATCTCTTCGATGATTGGCAGCAACCCTGTAACTGTGGTCAAGAGGGTTGGTGGAAAACCTTTACACACCTCTGTAGTATCAATGTGCCCATACGTTTTCCATATCTTAGTATACAGAGGTGCATGACACTTGGGAATGACGAATCCACCGACTACTTCATTGTCCGGGAAAGTATTGATCAAAGGAGCTTCAAACAATAGTCCAGCCGTCGGGTATTCACGAGCATGAACACTAGCTTCCGTCTCCAAGGATTCTGCAGAGTCTTTACATTCCTGATTGATACTATCTTCAACCCCAACCACGGTTACTTACTTTCCGTTCCTTCTGGCATCAACAACGACACGAACATCCGCCTGTGATGAGACGGGGAAACATTTAATTTCGCCAAATTGAGCATAACAAAATTTCATGAAGTTATGGAGCCGCTTACAGATGATCCAGCCTCAGCATAAGCCGACATGTACCTGATAGGGGTTCTAACAGTCCTCCTAGGTCTTGGGTTGTAACATGGAGAATTCTTCTGGTTATCGTGCACCAAATCAATTCCTTACGGTTAATAACCTCAATCAAACAGAGACTGAAAATATGTAATGCTTACCAATATGGGCTTTTTTACTCCATGCTTCGACTGAAGTCCATTTTAAGAAGAAGTATTATCACTAGACATGGTGTGAGAGGTATGGCGATTGAAATTTCTTCTGTGATGAAAATGACTTAAGTATAGAGAAAGTAATTGCGCAAGTGGTAAACCCTAAATCTTGAACATATATACGTCAGACACTTATCTCCGATTTAGTTGCGAGTTTTGCTGAAACCCTAAGTCTTGAACGAAGTCAAACTGGGGATGCAGAGTGAAATTAGTATACTAGGGACTGGCCGAAGTCAGACATGATCAGCAAGGCATACGGCCTCATGTGCTATACGGTTATGATTGTGTATTTTCGTGAAATGAAGAACCACAAGAGTTAAGGGAGATTGCAATGGGTTCGGCATTGAATATTTTATTAATTCAATCAAGAAGAACTCACATTAATAAAAATCTCTCATTCATAAGGCAAATCTAATTACTTTAATAAGGTTGTTTGAATGAAGACATCTACTACGAAAATTGAAAGTATTCAAATACTAAAAGAGAAAAGAGAATTAAAAGTAAAGCTACTCGTCAGATTCATCATCATTGTCCTTCTCGGAGTCTTCATTGCTATCCTTCTCAGAATCTTCTTCTTCGGAGTCACTGTCAGAATTATTGGTGACAGCTGGACATGCATAAAAATCATCATCATCATCTGAATCTTTTTCCGATTCAGCTTAAATTTGCTTCATGGACTTCTGGTACCCTCTTTCGCATCGATCAGGCCAAATCTTGTGTTGTGGTACCTCCCATGTGTCTTCTTCAGAATTATCAGCATCAGAGTCAGCAGGCCTCCCATCCAAGAATTGACGTTTCTCCTCAATTCTTTGTATTCTGCACCGGATTCGATCCTTTTCACACTGACGATCTTCTTTTGCATCATCTTCAGCTTTCCTTTTCCTGAGTTCATCAAAGGTGACCCTTCGTTCATTCAAGGGGATGTTAGTCTTTGCTCCTTCATTGCTAATTTCCTTGGCTCCCGATTTAGCTACAAAAGCTTTGGGGGCTTCGTCAGAAGAACTACTGTTGGAAGTCGGCATTTTCTGAAACCAGGAACACGGAATTATCAACATGCAGATAAATTCATCGACAAAATGGTAATTCTTGAATCCTACCTTTTTCAATTTCACTAACAATAGTGATTGTGCCGCAAGAGTTAGCACACAAAATTAGTTTGTTTCTTGAAACCTGCAGTAATGAACGAAACTTTATTAGTTCATAAAAAATGATTTTCTCATAAAATCATAGACATAATTTTCATAATGTGAACATTCACACAACTGACCTATGAAGTTTACAACAAGACATTATTTCATCATAAATAAATTGTCTAGTTTGAGAGGTTACTTAAAACCCACATCTTGGTTTTACAAAATAATAATTAATGCAATTTGTCCACGTAATTTTTCAGAAATTTATCTAATGAGAACAAATCCATGTGAATGAAGTATGTCATCATATCCTACATTATATGTCACGGCTACATGTATGTTTTAGAAAAACAAGTCTATTTTCCTTCGTATTATTTTTTTCTTTAAAAACGAAGGTTTATGCTAGTTTTGTGAAAGCTCACACCTCTTGTGATAAAATATTAGTTCTCATGAAAGCTCATAAATAAAATTTTATCACTGGACACAAGTTTATGTATATGAAAAAATATATTTTCCCTAGTATGAGCATTATTTTCTAAAATGAGGTTTATTTCGGTTTTGTGAAATCTCACATCTCTTAACATAAGATTTTGTTTCCCATGAAAGCTCATAAACAAAATTTTATCACTGTACACAGGTCTATTTTCAAAGAAAAATCTCTCCTAAATCAGGGATTATTATTAGTTTTCAAAACTAATGATTGAACGAACATACGTTTAATAAAATAAGGGGTTTTCTACAAAACTCACATTAACATATACTCATGTATAACATTTTAACATGATGAAAGAATGAGCAACTCACGAACTCAGCAAAAAAAAAAAAAAAAATTACGCACCTTGGTCGGCGCCGGCCGGAAGTTGGCCGGACGGTGCTATCGTCGGTCGACGGCTGGTGGTGCTCCGACGAAAATCCTTCTTTTCTTTGTTGCTGCTACGACGTGAGAGAGGAAGGAGGTGATGATGGTGGTCGGTTGTAGAAAAAAAAGAAGGAATTAATTCCTTTTATACCTAATTGTATTTCCAAAACCTAATTCCTTAAGGATTTCCTTTTCGGGCCCGGCCCGTGAATCCTAAACCAACCAAGATTCCACCATCGAATCAGCGGTTCTACACCAATTCATTTTCACTGGATGACACCCTATTATTCTACTGGGGTTTCTGCTCAAACCATGGTTTTCTCATTCAGTCGAAATCCGGTAATATCTTATCTTATAACTAAGTTCAATTACTTATTTCTATTTGTACCTGGAAAATCACCATCAACATTAAGTCCCCTGCTTAGCTCAGAACAGGTGCCTTGTTGCGAGGTAAGCATATGATGGTGACAGACAAGGAAAAAATCGATGTGTAAATCATTGCAAAGATGGTCAAGAGAATACGACTAACCTTTTTGAGTGGTAAAGAGAGTTTTTGGCTTCCCGTGTTGGCGGCCCTGCGTAAGTTGTACTGTGAATGCAGACTATGGAGTGGTGAGATGAAAGTTACCGGCTTGGTCTGGTTGTACATGTCCAAGGAAAAGGGGGCACAGTCTTGGAATGCGAAGCAAGTGGACGGCTTGGCTCGAGGGGCCAAGAGGTGGCGTGGTCTTGGTAAGGAAAACGCGCATAGAAGATAGGGCCTCGACAGTGGAGCAGGCGGCTTGGCATAGTATGGCCTTGTCAAGACGAGACATACATGGATGGCTAGGCATGGTGGGGCCATGGCAATGGAGTGAATGGATTGGCAGGGGGGGATGCGGCAATGGCATGGTGGAACGTGCAAGGGCGGCTAGGCGTGGTGGGGCCACGATGATGGAGCGAGGGCTTGGCCGGGGCCGTGGCAAGGTGAGGCGCGGTTTGATGAGGTGAGGCATGCATAGGCGGCTTGACACGGTTATGCTTTGTCTATGTTGTCTGATTTCTTCTTGTTCGACGCCCATGGGGAATTATTTCCTTATTCAAAAATATGTTTCGAGAGGTAGGTAGCATCCGCAATCCTTTCATCTGGTAGATTTGCGCAAATCCCTGTATGATTGGTTGTCTTCAAGGCCAGGCTTTGGAACGTGATGCGGAGCTACTAGCATGGACTTGGTATGAAGAGGACCCATTAGCACTGACGGGCATGGAACAGGTGCGGGCCGCTCTGTAAAGCGCTTGGCAAGGCATGACACTAGTAAGGGAAGTGTTTTGGAACGGAAACGCTTGCAAAGGAAGCGCTTGCGGTTTAGGGTTTGACATGCCGAAACCCTAATTAACGCCCTTTACTATAATCACAGTAGAATCCGCGTACGGGATCGGATTTTGATGGTCCGTCCCTTTATCGCACACGAAACAGAATTCTGTATTTCCCAACGCAGGAATATTTAGGTTTCAAGCTCGCTTGGGAGGTGAATACGGATAGAAAGTGAAAATCAGGAAGAAGTCAGGAGGGATGTTGCAGGCCCGGGGTGGCATAGTCGCGCGCCAGTCACCTATTCCCGTTCATGGAGCAAATATTAATTCTGTTCAAGCTCTAAAAACTCTGTCCACATGAAAAGAGGTATCGACCCTCTTCTGTTTTTCTGTTGTTCGTCTGGATCCGTGTTTTAATCTGCAGTGTCTCTCCAGTGGATTCCAAAAATTTACCAAAACTCCATTGTATTCTTGGGATGGATGGATGAAATGTATGCTCGGAAACGATCACGTCAGGGATAATCTTGGAGATTTCGGTTGCATCGTCGATCCATCCTCGACCTTAGGTTGTTCAATGGACCTTCTGATCGTGATGATGATGTATTGCGAATACTTGTATGGTCGAAAAATTCTGGCGCCCCGGGATGAAATAGGGAGACATTCCATTGCCGATGCGCTGCTATCAAGTCTTCCGGGACTTTGTTCCAAGTTACATCCTTCAAACCATCTTCTGAATCTTGGACTATCGTACAGAATGGGATACAGTGAGAAGTCCCCGGTTATACTTCGGTTTGATATGATGGCATGGATGAATATGTGAACGTAACCTTCTGGCGTGCTTTTAGAGTCTTCGGTGCACATGTACGGCTTCATGTTGAGGAATTCCCGTGGCTCGTAAAACCTCGACAGTGATGATGTTGAGATCACTAATAACCTGGTTGAGGGGGGTGAAAGCGTCTCATGCTGGTAGTCCCCATGCGTAACCTATTTTCATTACATTGCCTTGAATCCCCGTCCACGTGATTTGATATAAGCCTAACATACTCTTCTGTATGTGCCATTGGGATGCTCAGAAATTACATGATGAAATATTCTGGATAGTGTGGGCTTGGGATCTCCTGCGGCCTCGTAAAGTGTTGAAGACATCTTCTAGACAGAGAGGTGTAAATGGTGGATTTTCGACAAATGTTAGAATTGTAAAACTATACTCCAGATTCGACAACCGGATGAGTATTGAGGCTCATGTCTCTCATTAAAGCATGAAAGCTCATGCCATAAATCTATGACTGAGAAGGCTGTCTCTCAGAGTACATGTAGATGTGTAGTGTATTAGCTGAGGCCATGGCACATCTCATGAATACTAAGCAATTTCAGTAATTACTCCGGATCCGGCGATCAGATGAGTAACGATACTCAGGTCTCTAAGCATCAAAGCTCATGCCGCAAACCTCTGATGGAGAAAGTCTCTCAGAGAAGATGTATATGTGCAGTCTCCAGCTGAGACCACGACACATCTCATACTGTATAGAATCAAAAGATCGGACGGCTCCTAGACAACATGCCTGCTAGTATAGAGAGACAACGTCTTCGGGATGCAACCAAGTTTTCCCCGACTATGCAAGAGGAATGTGACACTCCAGCAAGTTCATATTCCTCAACTCTCAGATGATTAATGCTCCTAGACAAGAAACCCTTCTAGTTTAGAGCCATCAATTAATTGTCTGAAATCGTCTGAATATCCAGCAATATTCTACGAACCCTCGTCTGAATATCCAGCAATATTCTATGAGCCATCTTTAATCGTCTGAATATCCAGCAATATTTTACGATTTTAGGTAATATTTCGCCACTTCAATACGTGGTTCTACCCAGCATAATTCCACGGGTAGTGATAAATATTCAACGAAAACAGGCATCTGAGCATCGAATAAGCCTTGACAAAAATGGTGCAAATGTAATTAGCAGATAATGCACAGACCATCTTTTTGAATGAACTAACGAGCATTTCAAAAAATACGAACGAACGAGGAACCTATGAAAAATAGGAAGGAAAAATAATAATAATTAAATATTAGCAAAAGCGCCAGGGGACTGGGCTTGCCAGCCGGCCAGTCATGCCGTGACCAGTCCCGCGCCCAATTTCATGTTTTATCATATTTTAATTATTTTTCCGATCTCATGAAAATCCGCTCATTCGAGCAAATTTTCTTTATTTCAAAGAAATTATCTAAATCACAAGATTTTGTCAAAAATAATAAAATTAGGGAAAGGTGTCGCGGGACCGGGCACCATCCGGCCATGTCTTGACCGTGATCGGTCCCACACCTCATATCTCTATTATTTTATTATTTCTCTCAAATTATGAAAATTCCTTGATTTCATGAATTTTCCCTAAAATTACCTAATTTCATGTATTTTCTCTAAAATCATAGAAAATATTAAAAAATTAGGGAAAATTTGTGGGTCCGGGCTATAGCCGGCCGGCCATGCCCTAGACAGTCCCACAAGACCATTCTTTTATTATTATTTGGTGTTTTGTTTCATGATTTCATGAAAACTCCCTGATTTCAACAAAATATCTTGGTTTTCAACAAATCTCCTTGATTTTATGAAAATCATCAAAATTTGGTAAAATTAGGAAGAGTGGCTTGGGACCCGCGCCCATTGGCCGGGCGACCATTCTGTGGCCATTGCCGGTCCCATACTCCCATTCCCTATTTTATATTTATTAATTTATGACTCTCATCTTATGGAAGTTCCCTAATTTTGCCAAAATCTCCAGTTTCATGGAATTTCCCTTAAATCAGAGAAAATACATAAAATTACATAAAACTGGGAAAGCATGTGGGACCGTGTTTGTCAACCGGCCGGTCATGCCCTATCCATGACCGGTCCCACACCTTGTAACTCCCTGTTTTATTTATTTTCCCCCATCTCATGTATTTTTCCCAGTTTCATCAAAACCATGGATTTTGCATATTTTCTCCAAATGTTGCTCAAACGTGCACCCGAAAATATCAAAATTCTTAGGACTAAAACACGGACGTTACGGTGACACGGGAACATCCCCTTGATCGACCAAGGGTGACCCGAGATTTTCAAGCAGCTGGTCCCGCATGTTTTAATGATTTTAACCTAATTTGTTCAGTTGCTCAGATTAGGTTCAAACTCTTTCCAATCAATTGGAAGTTTGCTCAAACAACCATCCACTAATCCCACACCCACCAAGAGCCGGTCTCATGACCTCTTGGTCGGTCCTTAATATTTCCATAAAACCAGGTTTTATTATTTATCGCTCACACGAGCATCATTTCAGTGATTAAACCAGCATTTAATCATTATTTCACCAACTGGTCTCAGGAGACTTTGGTATTTTCTGCTCATTCGAGCATTTGGGAGATATATGGTGAACCTGTCATCCCATGTAGCCGGTACCTGTGTCACTCTGTATTGATTTGCAATAAATCATCATTTCGATAAAATTAGGGTTTTGAATCCAGAGCTCTGCAGAAACGTGATTCTGAGCAGATTCAAACACTCTGATAATTTTATGTTGATTCCATGATTAACATTTTTATTTATTTTGCTCGACCCAGCAGTCAGTAAATCAAATTAATATTTTATTCGGTCCTGCTACCAATAAATTCATCAAACGAGCAATATTTGCTCGAACCGGCAATATTCACTCAAATTAGCAATATTCGCTCAGACTAGCAATATTTGCTCAGATCAAAGAATATTGATTCAACTATCAATATTCAACAATTCAGCAACACAGTTTGCTCATCTTAAGTTATAATGATACCTCGTCTCAGCAGACACGTTTAATTCACGAGTTTCAGAACATTTGCTAAAACATGTTCAATTCAGCACTACACGGACTCATTGTCCCACAAAGTCAGCAATTGACTCCACAATCACGAGATTTCAATCGTGTCACATAGGGGATATTAACTAGGATTTTGGTCTTGCGGTCTACGGCACATGTGTTCACCCACGATGAGAATGTGAGCAAGTCGTGCAATCAGTTGGAAGAGTCAGCAAAGTAGTGGGTGGAAAATTAACCAAGTCTCCGCACGATGAGTAATTGTTTTAACACAATTTACCACTTCCCCACTCTCTGATTCCAGCAACTGTCACACTTCATGGGATCATGGTGTTTTCAACTTCGACATTATAAAATGTCTCTAAATCCTGATTGAAAGGACAAGATTCGAACACTCGAACATTCGTCTAGCAATTTCTCATCAAAGTTCATACAGACAATCTTTCGTCTACACGAACTCACAGAAATCACTCTCAATCATGCAAAACCCAATCATTCAGAGCATTTTCACGCTGAATTCACAACACACCTACAATCTCAGATCACCATTGATCTCACACATTTCTCAGCTTCCCTCATACATATCAACTCATCCTCTCTTGTGACCGAATTGACTCTAGAATGACCATTGTTCTTGGTTTAGGCCGGGGTCTTACATATTGATCTCTCGAACTTAAAGCACTCCCTTCTTGCAGTGCATTTGTGTGTGGTTCAACATTTCGCTTGGTTCAGGGAGTCTCCACACGGTCGACTCTTCAATTCCGTAAAAACCAGAAAATCATTTTTCCCCATCCACAAGAGGTGATGATATTCTTACGCTGCACCCTTGAATACTAGATGACCTTGTTGTGGATATAGCCTTTTTTAGTTATCTATGTCTTCAGATCTTTGACAGTGAAGGGATTCCATGTATACCCTCAGTCCTCAAGTATGGTTTACATGTTTCCATCTTATATGGTCAGTGGGTTGACCATGATAAATACATTACCATCGTGTGTTCGTACTGCTGATTTTGTTACTTCTTCCACATGGAACTCAGAACATGGAGGAGTATGGGTTACCTTTGTAATAATTGTTACTGTGGTGAATCTCTGGATGGTATCAACAAATGAGCGGCAACAGTTCTTGGTAGTAGATGTAACTAGAAGAGACTATATTGTCGCGGTAACAAAGTAGGTTGGCTAGAATTGTATGGGCACCCATGGAAGTAAAAAGATTGGCTGGATGCGTAAGCGATCAAAACTGTCCATGGTTACGAGTTTAGGCGGGATAGACCAAAGGGTATCCATGACTATGAAGATTGGATGGCTGCGATCATGATCCTTGACATGGGGAGTGAGGCGGCATGACCCTTTGCAGGAAGGAGTGGTATTGAAGTGAACGTTAAAGCGGAGCCGCTGCTGGAGAACGTTGAAGCGAAGCCACTTCTGGAGAGAATGTTGAAACGATGCCTGGCAATTCTCAGCGCCTTGACGGTTACCATATTGAAGTCGGAGGCCGCGTCACTTTCTGTCAAACTCGACATCCCTCAAGAGAACAGAGGTTAGGAGTCCCCAATTCCAACTATCGATCGTGCTTTCCAAGAGAGGTTTGGGTTTGGGAACATCTTCCCTGGATGGAAATGCCTTCTTTCCTGATACAGTGCGGTTGAGGGATGCAAATATGTCTTGATGCTATGCCTTGGAGAAATATAGAATCTCACATAACTGTTTCATCATAGACTGTACGACTTTGTGGGAGAAGTTCCCATCGTGCGGGACCTGACGGGAGAAGGGTCTCTGTGAACTCAGGAGGGTTGTTGATTTCCTTTGATTTCTATTTTGGAGAAGTCTTTCTTGATATTTACGTGTGATGAAATTGGATTGTTGATCCCCTTCTACTGGGTGTTCAAGTGCAACGTGAGCCTCTTCATATAAAAACGCACGTCCTGCTGAAGTGCATGTTGTCTTTTCATCAAATTAACAGTGGTAAAAGGAGATCGGATTCACCCGGCTCTTCTAGTATCTTGCCCTGATAGTGGAGCAGCGTCTCTGGTGACGGTTGGAGCTGTCATGCTTGAAGAAACGTTGGGGTGGCGGAAACGGCTCTGGTTCTGGTGATCGTAAGTGTATCGTGCAGAGATGGCACGGTTCTGATCACGGAGTGCTGGATCCATGGCGCTGTTTCAAAGGGTGAGGATGGTGCTGCTTTGGCTAGTAGTGGAGAGGAGAAGATGGCGCTGAAATGGCGTAAGATGTTAGCGCTGGAAGAATGCAAGCTATTAGCGCAGGGTGTGGTATTGTGGCTGGCATGCGCGTGTGGCATGTGTGCCTGGCATGCACGTCTGGTAAGCGCATATGGCATTAGATTTGGTATGGCGCGGACTGTTGACTGGGTATGGCATAGATTGTTGGCTTGGCACAACGCTGGATTGGCATGGCACGAACTTGTTCTTGTGAGCCCAGTTTCCTCCTTCCAGACGTATCTCAAACAAGAAATCCTTTCGTTATTCAAATTCCAAAGAGTGTTATGCTTATGAAAGGGGTTGACATCCCAAGAAAACCATGGAACCGTGTGTTGGTAGATGACATGGGATGAAACATGGCTATAGGTTTTATCAGAACTTGAAAAAGCAAACCACGTATTTTTTTCTAGATAAGAATTACTCGGTTTCTCAGGTCTTCCGATGAGAATAAACTTTCCAGGTGTAGGACCAAGTTTATTTTTTTTTCGAGAAACATGGTCATGGGAAGTCCCCAGTCTTCCTAGTCGTTGCTGAGTTGTCTGATAACTACGCCGTTAATCCCTGGGCGGATCATTTTTCTTTTATCCTCTGAGAAGTTCCTAGTCATACCTTGTCGTGTCATGACTGATAATCGAGCCATAGAGTAACTGAGTCAGAGTGGATCGCCTTCCTCTACCATCTTGACATCTTGGTTGAAGACTGAGATCGCTGGTTGAAAATTGACATTGTAACCGAAAGATCGAACCTCCCGCTATGGTCGCCAATTGTTTGTAGGTGAAAATGGTTTCTGCTGATTTCAGTAATTGCAAGTGTGCAGGTGAGAATAATAATTTAAACCCTAAACAATATACTGCAAGGGAGTACTTTAGATTCGACAGATCAATCTTTACAAGTCTGGCCTAAACCAAGAAATGGTCGTTCCAGACTTGCTTCGGTTACAAATTGGAGGAGAATGGGTTGGTTTTGGGGAGGGAATCAAGGAAAATGGTCAGACCAGAATAGTTTATTCGGGAAGAGTAGTTGGGTTACTACGACTTGTTATCAGAAAAGTGAGAGAGCTAACAAGGTGAGCTAGCAAGTAAGTATTTCTGAGTGTTGTATCTCCCGTATGAACTTGTTGTTCAATGGAAATAGGTAAGACCAATTTATACAAGTCGGAGTAAAAACGTACCCTGGTCTCATTAAGGAGCGGGGAAGTAAATGGGAGGAGGTGGTAACCGTATGCATGGAATTGATGTTCCATAAAGTGGTTAACGAATGAAACTGGTTTTCATGAAACTGCTAACGTTATGGAATTGATGTCCATAAAATTGTTAACGCATGTGCTTTATGTCCCATGAACGTTTCACAAATAAATTCCCGTATTTACTAACCGCCTCACCCTTATGACGGGCATATTGTACGCCGCACGCTGTAAACCGCCAAACCAATACCCAAAGAGGATCCCCCAGTTTGTGTTGATGTCTCGAATATTTTTGGAAAACATGTAACATGTTGTTGTGGCTTGGAAAGTCAAGCTCAGGAAACTTGCTAGCCTGGTGACCTTCGACGGTCGGGATTTTGCATCTTGAGAGGAGGGGCAACCGTTGATCTTTGCACGCTTTCGTTTTGGTAGCCGCTTAGTGAGGGCCAACGTGGTGGCACGACTAGGTTGGAATGTCGTTGGCATGGCATGGTTTGGCGTGGCCAAACTTAGGTTTTCGGGCAAAAGGTTACCATGTGTCGTCAGGTAACCTTAGATGGCTAGGATTTTCTCCTGGGATTGAAGGGCAACCGTTGATTGTTGCATGCCTTCGTTTGGTGGTCACGTAGGGAAGTCCAACAGGGTGGCGCGGCTAGGGTGTGCTTAGGCTTGGCATGTGGGGCCAAGGGTTCGCCTTGGGCGTGGCTAGCTTTGGCTAGGTGCGATTTTGGCTTGGCATGTGGGGCCAAGGGTTTTCCATGGGCGTATGGCTTGGCTAGGGCCAAGGCAAGGGCGTTTGGCTTGGCATGATGTGACTAGCATGGTTAGGGCTAAGGAAAAGCGTGTTTGGCATGGCGTGGATAGCTTGGATAGGTTTGGTTTGGCTTGGCATGTGGGGCCAAGGGTTTGTCATAGGCGCATGGCGTGGCTATCTTGGGCTAGGTGCGGTTTTGGCTTGGCATATGGGGCCAAGGGTTTTCCATAGGCGCATGATGTGACTAGCTTGGGATAGGTGTGTGACCAAGCTAGGGTTTTGGGGCAAAGGTCTTAGACGGCCAGGATTTGCTCCTGGGATTGAACGGAAACCTTTGATTGTTGCACGCATACGTTTTGATAGCCGCGTAGTGAAGGCCAGTATGGTGGCGCGGCATGGGGCCATGGCGAGGTGTGTTTGGGATGGCGCGGTAGGTGTGAATGGCATAATTTTCCATTGGCACGGAGGTGCGGCTAGCATGGTAGGCATGCTTTGGCGCGGTTGGTGTGGCTGGCATGATTTTCCATTAGCACAGAGGTGCGGCTAGCATGGTTGGCATGCTTTGGCATGGTCGATGTGGCTGACATGATTTGCCATTGGCACAGAGGTGCGGCTAGCATAGTTGGCATGCTTTGGCGCGATCGGTGTGGATGGCATGATTTTTCATTGACACAGAGGTGCGCCTAGCATGGTTGGTCGGTGTGGCTGGCATGATTTGCCATTGGCACATAGGTGCGGCTAGCATGGTTGGCATGCTTTGGCATGGTCGGTGTGGCTGACATGATTTTCCATTGTCACAGAGATGCGGCTAGCATGGTTGGAAGGCTTTGGCGCGGTCGGTGTGGATGGCATGATTTTCCATTGGCACAAAGGTGCGGATAGCATGGTTGGCATGCTTTGGCACGGTCGGTGTGGTTGGAATGATTTGCCATTGACTCAGAGGTGCGGCTAGCATGGTTTGCATGCTTTGTCGCGGTCGGTGTGACTGGCATGATTTTCCATTGGCACACGTGGGAATTAAGGTTTTGCTTGTCGTAACCCTAATTTGAAAAAGATACCCCGGTAATTATTTAGAGACACATTAAAGGTTTCAGTAAATGTGTCTAGTAAATGCTTGTTACTTTAAATGTTATGACATCACTGTCTTCTATGGTTTTACAATTTTAACCCTAAGCTATAAACCACCATGAACAGCGGGATATTCAGACGATTAACTGATGGCTCGTAGAATATTGCTGGATATTCAGACGATTTAAGATAATTAATTGATGGCTCTATACTAGAAGGGGGCTTCCTATCTAGGAGCATCAATTATCTGAGGGTTAAGCAATATGAACTTGCTGGAGTGTCATATTCCTCTTCCATAGTCAGGGAAAACCTGGTTGCATCCCGAAGATGTTGTCGCTCTATACTAGCAGGGAGACTACACATCTACATCTTCTTTGAGAGACTTTCTCCATCAGAGGTTTATGGCATGAGCTTTCATGCTTAGAGACACGAGTCTCAATACTCATCTGATTGCCGGATCCGGAGTAATTACTGAAATTTCTCAGTATTCATGGGATGTGCCATGGTTTCAGCTGAGAGACTACAAATCTACACGCACTCTGAGAGACAGCCTTCTCAGTCAGAGATTTATCGCATGAGCTTTCATGATTTAATGAGAGACATGAGCCTCAATACTCATCTGGTTGCCGAATCTGGAGTATACACTGAAATTGCTCAGTATTCATGAGATGTGCCATGGTCTCAGCTGAGATACTACACATCTACATGTACTCTGATAGACAGCCTTCTCAGTCAGAGATTTACAACATGAGCTTTCATGCTTTAATGAGAGACATGAGCCTCAATACTCATCCGGTTGCCGAATCTAGAGTATAGTTTTACAATTTTATCCTTTGTCAAAAATCCACCATCTACAGTACCCATTCAAAAGTTAATAGTTTTTAGCTTTTCTACTGATAGGACACATGCATTCAAAAGCTAATAGTTTTCAGCTTTTCTACTGATAGGACTGTAGTTGCAGAATAATCCACAACTACACCCTCAATAGAATTAGTAAAAACTCAAGAAGTTCTTGATGGTGAATGATAATTTTCTTATTAATTCTCTTAGTTGATTACATAGAATTATCAAAATGGAACTAGAATAGTTACAACTTTTTCTATTCTCTTTCCTAAGATAATTTCTTACACTCATTAAAAGAACCTCTCGAATTTTACATTTGAACTCCTATTTATAGTAAAACTTATGTAGCTGTATATGAATTGCGAAGTATCGCAATTCATCCTCGCAACACTTCATATTTCTCCGCGCTACTTCTATCATCATATCATTTTATAACTCTTTTCTCCTTTATCTATTACTATACTCGTGAACTATTATCTTGCGATATTCAGTACCTACATCTTGCCTCTTCTCATGTCAATTCTATGAAGAAGAAATGTCATGAGAATCTCTATTCTCGTAAATTTAGTGTAGTTATTACCACCCATCAAGTTCGCAACACGTCTTTTTACTTTTCCCTTACCTTTTTGACACGTTTCTTCGTAACCGTTCTTTTCAACCGTTCACGCTTACTCGTATTAATGAGTTTCTATCTTCATCAAACTCTCTCTATTTATAAATATTATCCTTTGTTTTTGCTTTTTATTCTCTTATCTTATTCATCTTCTTCACCACTTCTGCCTCTGTAATCTCTTTTATCTTTTTTTTTCTTTCTATTTTCCATCTTATATTCAATGGCACCAAAGAAGAAAACTATTGAACAGATTAATGCGGAACTTGCTGATAGGGGACCTCATTCTCTCTGAGATTGAAGGTTATGATAATAAATCTTCTCTCTGTGTGAAGCTCTTTACCAACTATGTTTGGGATGATCAGAAAATTTTAATCTCACGAGGTCAAATCCTCGCAGGTCTTCCTCTTCCTCTTTATGATGTTAACTTTCCTCTATTATATGAAATTATTTCCCACCCCAATTTTTCTTGTGCCATTTACCAATTCACTGGTGATTGTATTCGCCTCTTAGTTGAATTCGCAAATCATGCCGCTTTTGGGAAATCTTTGTATTCAGTTGATCTTAGGAAACCTGGATTTGAAAATATGGAAATTGTTGCTGCGAATTATACAGTTGAGGGTTTCTTCAAAAATTACACACTAATTCTTGCGAGGAAAGAAGATAATCGTTGGGGTGTTCGTCTTCATCGTAAAGCTAATATCGCAGCAGATGATCTTCTCATGCACGATATTGATTATGCCTCAGGAAATAATAAGACACCTCGTCGTTCTAATGATGAAGATTGGTATAAGTACCCTTTAATATTATCGGGTTCTTATATTTCAGGATAGTAGAACTTCCTGCGAACCTTCGTAACCGCCATTATCAACCTTGGGTTTATAGAAATGTATGTACTTCCATCTCCTTATCTTTTTGTTACCCTTTAATTTCAAATGAGGTAAGAAACACTCTTGTATTTTTCTAAACAATATATTGTTGCCTCTGTTTCTTATCCTTATTTGAATTTGCGAGTTCCACTTCTTCCCTGAGATTGTCATGAGTGATAATAAGAGTTCTACTTCTTCTAAAAGGTTTCTGCAAGACAACAAACTCTTCGTTCTGCGAAGGTTACCCAAGCTTCTGGTAGTCAAGATGATGCTCTTCGCAAAGGGAAAAGGAAACTTCAAGATGTTTTTTACGAGAGGAGGAAAAAGAAGAAACTCTCAACCAAGTCTCATTCCAATGTAATCTCTTCTAATGAGAATATTGAGGAAGATCTTGGTGATGAAGATGATAAATTTCCTGAGAAGGACTTTAGTTTTAATTCCGATACCCTTTCTGATGAAGGAGATGATGATAATGATGTTGATGAAGATGAAAATGAAGATTGCAGTATCCCAGAAACTTTTGCCTCAGCAATGGTTAGCATATCTGAGGCTTTCCTCCATTCTTCTCGTGGATTAGGAAATTCTCCTACAGCGAATGCTCACAAACTTATTGCGAAGGCTTGTAAAGTTCCTACTGTAGTTGATAATAACTCCCTCAAAGGCATTTCAAGATTCGTCTCTCCTGCTTCATTATATGCTTTAGGTAGCATGGTAAGTTTCTTCTCTATTCCTTGTTTATTTCCCTTATTTTGTTGATTTCTAACCCCTTTTTTCTTGTTTAGGTTGGAAGAGTTAGTTGTGCAGCTGCTTCTGATTGGGAAAGACGTCATTCTATTGCTGAGAAGAAAACTTTGAATCGTTGTAAGAAGTTAGAGGTTGAAAATTCAAATCTCCGTCAGAAAGTAGAGGATTTAAGTATTGATAATGCAAAATTAACATCCCGTCACGAAGATAATTCACAATCTGCGAGCATCGCAATTGATAATTCTTCTCTTCTTGAGGAGAATAACCAATTAAAGCTTGAAAATTCTTCTCTTCGTAATGATAAGAAGCAATTAGAAGGTAAATTCTTTGCGATGGTAATTATTTTGATTACTCTTCCTTCGTAATTTGCTAACCAATTCCTTAATTTCTCTCCTTGCTGCAGAAAATTATGCGAAGATGAAGGAAGATCTGGAAACTATCCTTGCTAACCGTAATAAGAAAATTTCTGATTTGAGATCTTATCTTCTAATTTCCCAGCATAACCATAGTTTATATGTCAAGCATTTTCGAGCTAAGATGACTCGCAAGATTTGCAAAGATAATGAAATTCCTCTCAAGAAGTACCATACGCTCCTTTCCGAAGAAATTCCTGAAGATACTCCATATCTGGAAATCTCTGATAGTGAAGTTGAAGATGATAGTGAAGTTGAAGAAGAAGGTCATTTTGATGGGAATAGATCGCCTTAAAAATAACTTCACTCTTTTTTGTATATCTGTTCTGTAACTTCACTCTTTTTTGTATGTCTGTTCTGTTTCTTTTCAATACAACACTTTCTTCTTGATTGCACTTTTAATCAATCCAACAATTTCTTTTTCAAAGCTTAATTTGAATTAATCTTTCTTTGATTGATTGTTTCCCTTATTTGCATAACTTGATCATGTGGAGAGAAATAATATATCTTAAAGACTTAGCTTAGTATTCCCCTTACCCTTATTATTGCTCTTCAAATGATCAACTATCGCTGGAAGTATTAGAATATCCTTCTCAATTTATCTTACGAAGTTTCGTCTTATTGTGATTATGAATAAAAAGTCCTCCCTTTGAAGTATAAGAAATATAAGCCTTTTGCCTTTTTATGAATGTTGATAAGTAAATAATAAATCTCCCCTTGAAGTATAGGAAGTATGAAGTATACGAAATATGAAATACCCTTAAGAAGTATAAGAAGTATAAAATATCTTTGAAGAAGTATTAGCAGTATTCAATTCATGAAGAATTGCCCAATATATGAAGAAGTATAAGAATTATTACTCACTGTATGAAGATGTATAATAAGTACTTAACCTTCGCAAAATTAAATATCCGTTGAAGAAGTATAATAAATATGATATATTCTTGAAGAAGTATAAATAGTATTGAATTTGTGGAGAAATATTCAATATATGGAGAAGTATAAGAAGTATGTAATTCTCGTAAAATTGTACGAGTATGAACTTATCTGTATTTTATTGCTATCAAAATCGCATCTTTTGTTAAGTCTTCGTGAAAATTCTTCAGTGATGTTATCTTCTTTGATAGGACTTCTTGTAAAAATTCTTCAATGATATTGACGAAGCTGTCTTCTCTTCAAAACTTCATGATGTATATTCTTGTAAAATTTCTTCAATGATATCGACGAAGTTGTCTTCTTTTCAGATCTTCATAATGTATATTCTTGTATAATTTCTTCAATGATTTTGATGTAATGAATTTCATTAATTTCTGTGGTCTTGTCATGCCTTCCTAAGTAAGGGTCTTATTTTTCCACCTCTTTTGTAGTAAATTTTTGTATTTGCGATAATATGACAAGTCTGAACATTCTTGCGAACATACAACCTCGTGACATTATCGTCTTGCGATGAAATCGCAGGACGTTTTTACACTTTCATGTAATAACCCATTGATCTCATCTTAACTTCTTTGTTTCATTCTGCGAGTTATTTTTGTATGTTTTCCTTTCTTCTTTTTTTTTTTTTTTTTTTAGAATGCTCGCAGAACTTCATTTGTTGCACAAATATGACAAGCCTTTATGTTTTCGCAAATAAGAAGCCTCGTGACATTTGCGTCTTATAGCACGTATCAGCTCCCTAATGGAGGGTGCTGCCCTTTATCTTCCCCCTGGTTGCCCCTTCAAGGAAGCGTACATCGACCATACAAGGTTATCTCTTCCCATCCGGTTCTGCCAACAACCATCTTTTGATCGCAACCTCTTATCCTTTTTGCCTATAGGGCTTATAGTTACGAGGTTGCACCCTATGGGGTATTTTTGGGCCAAGTGCATCATTTGCCAAGACTTGTCAAAAATGGAAGATGTGGTTCAACCTCACCCGGCACTCTTGACTCAACCGTGTACCTCGGCGCCTTGATCGTTTTCTTCACTTCTTGGGAAAGACAGTATGCCTTAGTCGCCCAATCTAAATCCTCTTACACCACATTTTATATTGTGTAATGTCGCTAGATTAGGTGAGAATCCAAGGTGTCTAACCCGGATAGGTACCCCATTATTGGGTTGTACCCCTAAAATTTTACCATGTACTAAGGGACCTTGGTGGTGTTCCGGTTACCCTTATCCACGTTTATAGGTACCCCCTTAAATGACGTACTTTAGGACTTTGCCTCTTACGAAATATAGCTTCGCGAACTAGGGTGTACGCCACAAAGGTTTGCCTGTATAAAATTTTCTGCGGCTCTCTTTCTTTTTTGGAGGCTGATCACAGATTGCGGTCTTTTATTCGCAAATTAATGAAAGTTTAATCGCAATATAAATTTTGAAATTCGTAACTTTTCCCAATTTCCTGCGAGCAAACAATATTCGTAAAATTTATCACGAAATAAAAAAATTTATTTTGCAACATACCTCATTTCCACGAGCAAACATACTGATTACCTTCTTGTTTTATTATTTTCCTTCTTCTTTCTTCGCAAATCACAACCCCTTATTATCATCGTAAATTTCTTGTATGATTATCATCGTAATTTTATTCTCTTTTGCCTTAATCCTCAGCCATTAAATTTTCACTTCTTTTCACAGCCTTTGCTCTTTTTCTCCAATTTTCCTTCTCAGTAGTTTTTCCTTCGCAAACTTCTACTTCTGTATCGTAACATTTCTTTCCCTCAGCCTAATCACCCTTGATAATTCCAATACCTTTCATATGAGGAAAATTTATGCACTGATGTAGAGTGGAAGCTACGCCTAGAATTCCATGAAGCCATGGTATTCCTATCAAAGCATTATATGGTGATTCGACATCAACAACGCAGAACAGAATTTCAGTTCGCATTCCACTTAATGGAATTCGCATGCTCACTTCTCCTTTGTGCTTGTTAGCAGTTCCATTAAAACCATAAATTCTGTAAGTAGAAGGTATTAAATCTGCATCTTTCCCCCCCCATAGTTTTGTAAGCAGGATAGAAGAGGATATTGACAGAACTTCCCGTATCAATCAAAATCCTATTAAGACCAATTGATTCTTCCTCCATGTCATCTTCGTTTTCTTCCATATTCATGTAGATTGCTAATCTTACTACCAATGGATTATCATGTTCTTCACAACCTTCTGGAATTTCAGTGGCTTCAAAAGAAATTTCACGTTTCTGCCAATCTTCAAATCATGAAAATTTTGCGATGTTCATTACTTCCTTTCCTTCACCATCCCTCGCATATACCCTGCTTAACACATTATCATGAAAATCCTCTATGGTTTTATATGAATGAATAATGGAATTACAGAAAACATTCCTTGCTTTTGATCCCACTTCTATATGTAGGGTTTCTTCTCCCTTTTCTTGTGCTGTGTTCTCCCTGCGAGTTATGGCTGGATCCTGTGGTAATTGTTGCGACTGTGTCTGCTTAAGTAAAAATTGATTTAGTTTTCCTTGATCAATCATTCGCAAGATTATCCTCTTGATATTATGGCAATTATTTGTAGAATGTCCATGAAAATGATGATATGAACAAAATTCATGACTTCTTGGACCCATTGGTGGTTCCTTTCCCATGTTCCATGGAGTTGGTATATGCTCTACCAGGATAATTGCTTGCCATATCTTTTCTACACTTGTATTCAAAGGTGGCAACTTTATCTCTTCCCTTACCATTCTTTGACCTCCTTGACCGTTGTTATAATTTTGTCTCTGGTTCCCTTGTCCAAAATAATTTTGCCTTTGTCCCCCATAATTTTCTTGTTGTTGATCTAATCTTGGAATTTGGTTATTTCCTATTCGATTATAGAAATTCTCTCTCTATCATACTCTTCTTGATCTCTACTACCCATTGCTACCATTTTTGGCTGGATATCATTGATTTTTTCTCTTCTGAAATTTGCGAAGAAGTTTGTGAGGATGTTTGCGAAGTACCTGCTACTACATTGATTATTTTGGGAAGTAAATTTGCTCCTCCATCTTGATTGCTAGTGTTTGCTACTGGATATGACTCCATATTGTTTTTCTTTTCCTCTAGTGTAATGTATTCTTCTTGCAATTCTCGTAACTCTGTCATCATTATGGAATTCTTTCTTCTGAAGATTTGAACATATAATTATTCAGTTGCGAACATCGCATTTATGAAGGACAGAATCAAGTATCTCTCATCCACGCGCCCTGCCATATCACTGCACATAGTCTTCCATCGTCTTACCAAATGCTTCAAACTTTCACCCACTCTTTGTTTTAAACCAAATACATCTTCAATACCAAGCCGTGAAGAGTGATTTGTGATATATGCTCCAAGGAAAGTTGCTTGCAAATGACTGAATGACGTAATAGTGTTCTTAGGGAGTCCTTCGAACCACTTTAAAGCTTCCCCTGTTAAACTCGATGCGAAGTACTTGCATAACACAGCATCATGATTCTCCCATTGTAACATGCATCTTATGTATGCCTTAATGTGATGAATAGCACATGAAGTCCCATCAAAGATACTGGTAAGTGTGGGCAAATTGCATTTTGGTGGAATTCCTCCCAATTGTACTTCTCTAGCAAATGGAGTCCTCGTAGCTTCTTCTATTGCTTCATTTAATTGCCTTCTATCTCCTCCTCTTCTATTGTTTATCATCCCTCTCATTTCTGCTAATTCTCGAAAGATTCATGCATTTGCCTCAGAATTCTCATCCATTGGTCTTTTTAATGCAGCTTCTCTTCTTCTACGTTCTTGCGCTTCCTCCCTTGCGATCCTTCGCATTCTATCATATTCTTCATTAATGTTTTCATTTGCATAATTTTGCAAATATCTTCTTTCTAAATTACCATAATTTTTCAGTCGCAGAGCATCTTGGAATTCTTGTTCTTCCCTTTCTATTCTTCTCATTCTTCTCATGCGAATATCAGGAATTTCTTCTTCTTCATTTCTCCTCCTTCTGTGATTTATTCCTTCTTGATTTGCTTGTACTCTGATTCGAGAGTTTGGTTCATTCCTCTCCACTTCTGTTTGTTGATTTATAATTCTTCTCTTAATTCTTTCATACTCAACATTTTGTTTGTTACGAGCCTCTTCATATCTTCTTACTCCATTCTCGTGATTGTTTTGATGTAATGCTTGTTGTCTCTCAGTTTCTTCCATAAGTTGTTGTTCTTCCTCTCGATTCTGATTGTTTTCTCTAGGATTTGGCCTTGTTCGTAAATTCTCCATGTTTTGTTTGTGGTTTGGTATTAAAATGAAACGATTCTCTTGATTTCTTTCACCTTGATTCTGCGCTTGTTCTTGCATATTATTTTCATTATTGATTATCGGTGAATTTTGTCCTTCTCTTTCTGTTCTAACATTTGATCTTGCAACACTCTGAGATTTCCTTCTTTGTAGCATCTCATTTTCCATCCTCAATTCTTGATTTCTTGTTAAATTGGCACGTTCTTCAGCTTCGATCATTCGTTCTTCTTGGATTCCTTGTCTCAATGTTTCTAACATCTCCCTTTCTCTTTCAAGAATTGTTCCTCCCATCAACCTCCCATTTTCTCTGATTTGTGGTTCTCTATCTTCTTCTTCTGGTGTATCAGTTCTCCAAGTGTGTATATTCACTCGATCATGATCTATTATTTGTTGAGCTTGATTTCTTCGATTACTCCTTCTCCTACTAGGTTCTCCTGTTATATTTGCTTCTCCTCCTTCGAGTCTTACACTTATTCTTACTTCAGTTAATGGTTCTGATGTGTTTCTTCTTCTTGTCATTTTTCTGGTACAGGAATTCTTCAAGTCCCTGTTTCTAGCGCCAATTATGTAGTTGCAGAATAATCCACAACTACACCCTCAATAGAATTAGTAAAAACTCAAGAAGTTCTTGATGGTGAATGATAATTTTCTTATTAATTCTCTTAGTTGATTACATAGAATTATCAAAATGGAACTAGAATAGTTACAACTTTTTATATTCTCTTTCCTAAGATAATTCCTTACAGTCATTAAAAGAACCTCTCGAATTTTACATTTGAACTCCTATTTATAGTAAAACTTATGTAGCTGTATATGAATTGCGAAGTATCGCAATTCATCCTCGCAAAATTATTTCATCCTCGCAAAACTTCATATTTCTCCGCGCTACTTCTATCATCGTATCATTTTATAACTCTTTTCTCCTTTATCTATTACGATACTCGTGAACTATTATCTTGCGATATTCAGTACCTACAAGGACAGGGCTAGCTATACTTGGATCTGTTTTTGTAGTGTGAGGACATATGTGTTTTATTTAAATAATTATTTTAAATATAATATTATAAAAGTCTTTTTGTTATTGGTTAATATAAAGGGTCCTTTTCTATTGGTTAACTTGGGCGGCGACACCTTTCTATTGGTTAATTTGTGTGGCACCTTTCAATAATTCTTTACCCTAATCCGCTCACTCTTCTTCCTGCTCTTTCATCTTCTTGAGATTCTTCTGCTCTATCAGGGATACCTTTTCTTATTATTCTATTTTTTTTCTTCATCTTTCACCATCTTATACATTTCTTGTCCTTTTTATCGTGTTCATATCATGGCAGCTGCTACACCATGAAAGCTAGGGTTTTATATTTTACTAAGCATCCAACTGAGATAGAGAAGGAAGGATCTATATAGTGTTCAAATACGTGAGTTTAACTTTTAGCTCTTTCAAATTCGATATTAAATTTTGGTTAATTTTAATTTCAAACTCAAAGTTAGGGTTTTTAAATATGTACATTGGGGATTTAAATCCATGTTTATTTATATAGTTTACAGTGAAATAAGGTATGTGTTATCTTTAATTTTGCAGTTTGGTTACTTAATTTATGTAGGGTTCATGATTCAGGATGATCTTAATTTTGGCCTCTGTTTATTTAGGATGTGTTAGTTGCGGATAATTTTTTTTATGGTTAGGTTTATAGGAAAATAGTTGGTTGAAATAGGCATGTGATCTAGTAGATCATCACTATTTGTAATCACTTTTTGAATGATTTCAATGTTCATTTAGGAATTGATTGGTAATTCACTTTTTGCTTAAGAAGTTTATATGTATATAACTGATAGTGCGTTTTGTGAAATGAAATTGCTTTTAGAAACCTAAATTGTCGTCGCCATAATGATAAGCAAAGTTGTTCTCATCCACTACAATGGTGAATGGGTGCACAAAGAAGGTAATGATGATTACAAAGGTATGAAATATCTTGCGGGGGTACCTGATATGTACACTTTTGTGGATGTGAAGAAGAGAGAAATGGATGTTTTAGGTTTCTTGCACAAACCTTCTTTTGATGTGTATGGCCTCGTAGATGTCCCGGGAACCGCATTTAAGCAAAGGATTAAGATTGTTAGTGAAGAAATGTTGATTTTTTTATGTTGGTGATGCATGTCGTATGCGTCAAAAATAATTCACTTCCTCACTTTACTAATTATAAATATAGTATTCGATAAGAAAGAGTTCGTATCCACAGAGAGGCGATTGTTGTTATGCAATTTTCAGATTCTTATGTAACCAAATAACCCAAGGTGTGTTTTTGTTTTTATCAAAGTAATAATACTAAATAAAGCAAAGTAAATAGTTGGAATAATCAATAAGGAGAAGATATTTCTTAAGGGATAGTATCATTCATAAACATGTATTTTTCATCTATGATTAGAATTGGTATTTAATCTCTCAATTATCAAAAGTCCTAGGATATCTTGATCGCAAGAGTATCCCGTTTATTTCCTTATTTTATCACAAACAACATTAAAAGATGCTATCGTGAAATCTTCTTAAAAAGCAACCTAAAGTGTAAAATCACAATTAGATTTAACTCCCTAAGAGCAATAAGTTCTATGAAATAAGACTAATCAATGCAAACAAACTTGTAAAAGCACTAATTCGTTTTAACAAATGTTATGATTCATATGCGATTAAAAAGATGTATCACTACAAGTATTAACCACAAGATGCTACTAAAAATCAGAGATAACAACCTTTACGTATTGAAAACCCTAATATAGCTATAGAGATGAAAACAAATCCAATTGATTCCGGACTCAACCAAACTAGCATTCAAATCATATGATAATAAAACAATGAATCATAAACTATAAAATTGAGACAAAACTAATTCATAGAATCAAATAACATGCTTGAAGAAATCAACTTTTATCGCATAACCAATAGTTGTATTTAGCTACTCATATTCATGGAGTTCATCATCATAATATGCAAGGAAATAAGATGAAACATAAAAGAAAGCAAACCCTAGAAGTAGTTCTCTGCAAAAGCTCCAAGAATAGAATAATACGTTGTATCCTAAATTGTGTAGAAAACTTCCTTTTTATAGCTTTTTCTCCTTCCAAAAATAGGTTTTGTCTTCAAAGTCCATTAGTTGGAAATTCACCCGGCCCACGAGAGAGAGAAACCCATGTAGAAAATCTGTCCCAAAAGTGCTCACCGGAAAACTGGGTTTTTGGCCGGAAATTGGCCGGAATCCGGCGCCGAAATGTCGCCGCCGGTTACCTGAAAAGTCAAACCCGTCGAAAGAATATTCCGTCATTGATCGTCAAGTCAACAGTCTCCGTTAGTCACCTGGTCAATGTACTGAGTCAGCTCGGGTCAAACTCAGCGAGTCCACTCGGTTCCAGGCCAAGCTTGTTGCACATCGCACAGCCATGTTGGCTGTAGCGTCTCCAGCTTCACGCCCAAAATGGCTGTTTTGAATTCTTTTGTGTTGCACCATCTTACTGCAACACCATCATAACGCTAACTATCACATATTGAACAACAACAATACTCATTTTTCTTTTTCTTTCCCTGGCACTCAAATCTGTTCAACAATCCACCAAACTCGACACAGCAGCATCGTATTTCAGCTGTTTCTTGTTGTATTCAAGCCCAAGAATCCCCAGATTACCACGCTGCACAGCTGCAACTATAACTGAGCTATCCCTATGCACCTATAGCTCATAGACGCAAGCACAGCATCATCTTCCCTAACCAGCAACCCCCAGAGCATCATCCAACCTTTCACTAATCACCTGCAGTTCCAGAATGAGCTCCAACTGCACTTCAGTCTACCACTGCAACCAAGCCACAGCATGTTCTCACTACACCCAATTCAAGCCTAAGAATCCAGTCCATTGCAGCTTTATCAAAACTGCGATCATTTCCTTGCGCTATTCTTCCCAGCAGCACCTGCTTCTTCTAGTTGCTCATCTATGCGCATTCCAACTGCAACTCCACCAGAATCTTTGCTCAAACTCAACACCAGCTCCCTGCAATGCATAATTTCCTGCAACCTTCCACATGTACTTGAGCCCTCTCCAGCTGCAAGTCTTCATAACAATTTCACTAGAAACACAAAGAAGAATCGCTGCTCTTCCTCGCATAGTTCAAACCATGATCGCACTCCATTGACAAAGACACAAACTGCAACACAGTTCAATCTCTTGCCAACACAGCTTCAACTTTCTGCCAAATGCATCTCCCAACTGCATTTTCACTTGCAGTTGCTCTATATTTCATGCTCTTGACCACCCACAATTGCAACACATTTCAAGTCCACCCATCACAGATCCATATCTTCATCAGGTCACTACCATCAAATTCAGTGCAAACCCAAGACTCCCCTCTACAACAATTCATCTTCCTCATTCTGTGAATCAACACTGCTCAACTGATTTCTTATCTGTTCATAGATACCAAACCCTTGAATCTCATAACTGAATCAATGACAACAACGGCAACTTGGAATTGAATAAAACTACTTCTTCAATCAACCCCTAAGTCTTCACTGTAACATCCTCTTTATCATCAACAACACCAGCAACTAATTCAACCTCGACCCAAACTGAATCACCTCTCTCCATTGACTTCTAATCGATCTCCAT
Organism: Papaver bracteatum; assembly: GCA_023529315.1. Classification (NCBI taxonomy): domain Eukaryota; kingdom Viridiplantae; phylum Streptophyta; class Magnoliopsida; order Ranunculales; family Papaveraceae; genus Papaver; species Papaver bracteatum. Next base: position 5,185,157 of record JAJJWX010000603.1, read on the forward strand.
TTTTATCTCTGATTTAAACTTGCAGACAACCTTAACTGCTTCTCTCTCTTTTCTGAATTTCGATTCAAACCCTTAATCAACAGCACAGCTTCAATTTATAGTTCTTTTTTCTTTTGTCGTTCTAGGTAAGCAACATCAGAATCATCAATTTGACTCAAACTTTCTTCTTCTCGACATGAATTTCCTCCCTGGCTGCGTCTCGGCTAATGATTGAGAAAATGAAAACAAGAGAAAACTCTCGGTTCTAGGGTTGGGTGTATTAAGGTAGGATAGTTACACCCAAGAGATATTTGCACCCGATAGTAAATGATAAGGGATACTTGAACGAAAACCCCTTAACCACAGCTAGACTATACTTAGTACTCCTCCAAATAGAGTTGTCCTTTAACCTTGACTGGGCTCCAGATAATTTTCTCCCCTGAAATGACAATTTTGCCCCTTTATGCTCCAAATGAATGCTCTTCCACCAGTTGTAGCCGCCTCTTGCATCTCAAGTCCACTTATTCTCTTCAATGAGAATCATCACTAAAGTTGTCGTGCTTTTCATACAGAAATTGCATCACTAAAGCCGACATACTTTTCAGACAGGGATGAAGAAATAAAAGCAAATAGTGAGACACAATCCACCTCCAACGCTTTTGCCATGTTTCCTCCTCTTTTGATCCAAATGACTCCAAAGTACCTAAATACTCAAAAACAAAACATAAGATACATAATTTACAAGAAAACTAGCAGAGAAAGCATAAACAATAGATAAATAATACGGTGTTTTAGACACCTATCAGATTCCCCCACACTTAGACTTTGGTAGTCCTCGAGCAAATAAAATAAAACAATTATAAATCGTACATACAACTCCGTCTCATCGAGGCTACGGTCACTTTAAGCATAAATAACAAGCCTTTGAACCCCTAGGTGTCCCTAGTGGATGAGTTTTAGTCTCGTGAAGGTTTACAAGAGGTCTGCCTACAAAACCTATATTTCCAACTCCGTCTATTTGTGACAAATCAATGAACGAATCCAAAATGACTACAGGAGGAGGTATCTTGCACAAATTCAATTCATATATTAGTAAAGCTTTAATTAGATAGTCGAACAAGTCACAATACTCGGAAACTAACAAACCACAATCACAATGAAAAGATTAAGGAGATGGATATAGATGTAGATGTTGGCGAATGTTCACAAGTGATCGATGTTTCCCATATCTGTCTGAAGGTCACTGCCAAGATGAACCTACACCTATTGGATTGAGCTACTTGGTTTGAATTCTACATCAACTCACTGGCATATACAAACTAACCATGAGTGACTTTATTCAACCTATATAATATACTTTCCTTTCTTTTTCTTTTCTTTTTCACTTTTATTTTTTATTTTTTTTTATTTTTTTTAGACAACATGATTGGATCAAACTGGATCCAAGCGCATGATTCTTGTCATCAAGTACATGATAGTTGCCTTGGATCCTGCATTCCATGCTTGTTTAGGCGACGGAGACAGGGACTACGTTTCACACATACTGCTATTCCCAAGTGTCATTTATTCCGTTTGGTCTAATTGGTCGGTCTCTTTTTTTTCTTTTTCTTTCTTGATTTTCATTTTTTTTGTTTTTCTAGTAACTCAATCACTCTATTTCATCCTAGTAGTAATAACACGTTGATGTTTAGTGACCCACCAAAACACTTAGAGAACAATAGATAAATATGGAAAAATAAAAATAGAATGTGATATGGTGATATTCCGAGATATGGTAACAACTATCATGTTAATTGTGATTTCTGAGCTATGTTCGTCCCTTTTAGTTAATCGGTTCCTCAACTCCTGCATTCAAAATGGTTCCATCCACTAATGGTGTCATCCTAAAGGCACAAGTTTCTAGATTTCGGAGTTCAAAAAGCACAAATTTTTCTTGGTTTTTCTATTTTTATGATTTTTTTTTTAAATACATAAAACAAACTATACAAACATATAAATGCTCCCCCACACTTAAACTTTACATTGTCCTCAATGTAAAATTGAATCGTCCAAAGAAAGTTCAAGGTGGAAAATTCCGCAAATGATATGCAAAAACAAAGAAAAGAAAGAAAAAAGAAAATGCATAAAAACAAAAAGATAAGGGTAAAGATACAAAACCGGTGGGTTGCCTCCCACTTAGCGCTTGGTTTAAAGTCGTCAGCCCAACGTTCTCCTTGTTTGTTAAGACTCCTCCAGCGAGGATTCCTCCACAAAATTCACACCTTCCACAACTTCGGAAGTAAAGTTCTCATAATATGGTTTCAGCCGGTGTCCATTCACTTTAAACTCCTTTCCTGTAGCAATACTACGAATTTATACTGCACCATGAGAAAACACATTAGTAACAATAAAAGGTCCGATCCAACGTGACCTCAATTTACCCGGAAATAATTGCAAGCGATAATTAAACAAAAGCACTTTCTTCCCAACACAAAATTGTTTTCTAGAAATCATAGAATCATGAAATGCCTTAGTTTTCTCCTTGTAAATGCGCGAGCTTTCAAATGCATCATTGCGTAACTCTTCTAGCTCTTGGAGTTGCAACTTCCTTTGTTTTCCAGCACCATCTAACTCCAAATTGCATTGCTTAATAGCCCAAAAATGCCTTATGTTCAATCTCAACGGGTAGGTGACAAGGTTTACCGTACACAATCCTAAAGGGAGACATCCCAATAGGTGTTTTTTATGCGGTTCTATAAGCCCACAAAGCATCATTAAGTCGCATGCTCCAATCTTTCCTTGTTGGATTCACCGTCTTCTCTAGAATGGATTTCACCTCTCGGTTCGACACCTCGGCTTGTCCATTGGTTTGGGGATGATAAGGTGTTGCAATCTTGTGCGACACATTGTACTTCTTCAACAATCCTTGTAAGAACTTGTTTTTAAAGTGAGAACCCCCATCGCTAATTATGGCTCTTGGAATTCCAAACCTTGAAAAAATATTAGCTTGCACAAAATCTGAAACCACTTTAGAATCATTAGTTGGGGTGGCCTTAGCTTCCACCCATTTCGAGACATAATCAACATCAAGTAATATATAAAAATTCCCATGGGATTTGACAAAAGTACCCATAAAATAAATACCCCATACATCAAAAACTTCAATAAATTGAATAAAAGTTTGTGGCATTTGATTTCGGGCACCTAGATTGCATGTTCTTTGGCACCTATCACAAGTTGTGCAAAATATGTGTGCATCCTTAAATAAAGTTGGCCAATAAAAACCGCTTTCAAGTACCTTGTGAGATGTTCTTTTACTCCCAAAATGTCCTCCGCAAGCATATGAGTGACAAAAAGACAAGATAGAGTTAAATTCAGATTCGGGAACGCACCTTCGTATGACTTGGTCGCTGCCATGTTTCCATAAGTATGGATCATCCCATATATATTGGTTTCCTAACCTCTTAAGTTTTTCCCTCTCATCACGAGACAAGTTCTTTGGGATTTGTTTAGACACCAAGTAATTAACAATATCCGCATACCATGGTTCTCCAAATGCAATTGAGAATAGTTGCTCATCCGGGAAAATTTCACACAATGGGATAGCTTCCTTGTCTATAGTGAGACGGCTCAAATGATTCGCAATGGTGTTCTCAATTCCTTTCTTGTCTTTGATTTCAATATCAAACTCTTGCAAGAGTAAAATCCATCGTATGAGCCTCGGTTTCGCCTCTTTCTTTGTAAGCAAGTACCTAAGTGCTGCATGATCTGAAAAGACAACAACTTTTATACCAATTAGATAAGAGCGAAACTTTTCCAAAGAAAAAACAATAGCTAATAACTCTTTTTCAATGGTAGTGTAGTTTTGTTGGGCTTCATTTAACGTTCTAGAAGCATAATAAATGGCATGAGGTATCTTCCCCACACGCTGCCCAAGCACCGCACCAACCGCATAGTCACTTGCATCACACATGAGCTCAAAAGGCTTGCTCTAATCCGGTGGTTTAATGATAAGGGCTGAAATCAAAAGTTCTTTCAAACGATTGAATGCCGCCATACACTTCTCATCAAAGTTAAAAACCACATCTTTTTGCAATAAGGTACAAAGTGGTGATGCTATCTTGGAAAAATCCTTGATGAATCTATGGTAAAAACCTGTATGACTAAGAAAAGAGCGTATCTCCCTCACCGTAGTGGGAGGGGTTAGATCAAGAATAAGGTTTATCTTAGATTTATCAACTTCCAAGCCTTTAGAAGATACTATATGGCCTAAAACTATTCCATGAGTTACCACGAAATGGCACTTCTCCCAATCAAGCACAAGATTTGTTTCAACACATCGTTCAAGGATTAGTGACAAATTTTTCAAACAAAGGTCAAATGAATCACCAAAGACACTAAAGTCGTCCATGAATACTTCGATTATGTTTTCAACATATTCCGAAAATATACTTACCATACACCTTTGAAAAGTAGCTGGAGCATTGCATAAGCCAAAAGGCATCCTTCGATAAGCAAAAGTACCAAAAGGACAAGTGAAAGTGGTTTTATCTTGATCCTCCGGCGCTATCACAATCTGATTATAACCTGAATAGCCATTAAGAAAGCAATAATAAGAGTTTCCAGCTAAACGTTCAAGCATTTGATCAATAAAAGGTAATGAAAAGTGATCTTTTCTAGTAGTGGAATTCAATTTCCTATAATCAATACAAACCCTCCAACCGGTTTGCACACGAGTTGGGATAAGTTCATTCTCATCATTCTCCACCACGGTCACACCTGATTTCTTTGGTACAACTTTTACCGGGCTCACCCACTTGCTATCGGATATGGGGTAGATAACACCCACTTCCAAAAGCTTGAGTATCTCCTTTTTCACAACTTCCATCATTGGGGGGTTCAAACGACGTTGCGCTTCCCTTGTAGGCTTTGCATCGTCCTCCAAGAGGATTTGGTACATACAAACGGCAGGGCTTATACCCTTGATATCGGTAATTGTCCATCATATGGTCGTCTTGTGCTTCCTTAGCACCCTTAGAAGTTTTTGCTCCTGTAATTCACTAAGCTCGTAAGAAACAATCACAGGTAACTCTTCATTGTCACCCAAGTACAAGTACTTTAAGTGACTAGGAAGAGGTTTCAATTCTAACTTTGGAGATTTAACAATTGAAGGTAAAAGTTTTTCATCACTGCATGGTAAAGAAATAAAAGAGATATTATGAGTTTCCGGGCAACCTTGTAGTGAGTTAAGATCACCAAGGACTTCTTTGACCTCATTACCACACTCTACACTATTATCAATGGATGTAGTTAAAACGGTTTCCAAAGAATCTTCACCATTCAATTCAAACATTTGTTGTGCCAAAGTATACATAACATCAACGGAGAAGAAAGAGTGGACATCACTAGGATATCTCATCATCTCGAAAATGTTGAAACATATTACTTCTCCATCAAACTCCATAGTTAGCGTTCCCTTATCCACATTAATAATGGTCTTCGTCGTTTTCATGAAGGGACGCCCAAGTATCAATGGAAGAGACGAGTCCGGTGAACCTTCATCCATCTCTAAGACACAAAAATCTGCTGGAAATACTAGTTGATTAACCTGCACAAGAACATCCTCAATAATACCCATTGGGTAGACATTAGAGCGATCGGCTAATTGCAACACAATTTCAGCCTTTTTGAGAGGACCTAAATCAAGTGACTTATACATAGATGCAGGCATAACATTAACGGATGCACCTAAGTCTAACATTGCTTTGTCAAATGTAATGTTACCAATTTTTACAGGAATATCAAAGCTACCCGGGTCTTTGCATTTCAGTAGGAGTTTGTGTTGTAAGATCGCCGAAGCATTCTCCCCCACACTAAGCACTTCATTACCTTTGAGCCTTTACTTATTGGTACACAAGTCCTTCAACACTTTTGCATACTTTGGAACTTGCTTTATAGCATCAATGAGTGGTATGTTCACATGAATCTTCTTAAGAACATCTAAAATATCCTTTTCTAGTGCATCCTTCTTAGAATTTTCAAATCTGCGAGGAAAAGGTAAAGGAGGAACATAAGTAGGAATAGGAGTTTTAGAGTTAGGAATAGGTACCTCGGAAGTTTGGGGAGAATCCTCATTCTTCTCCTCCAAAACAGGTTCCTTTGGTTCTTCCACCTTGCCCGAATCAGCAACTTCGGGTGGAACAAGTTGTGTACCGCTTCTCAATGTAATTGCATTCACGCCCTCTTTTAGGTTAATAGGTTGAGAAGGGAGTTTCCCACTATTTTGTGCCTTCAATTGGTTAAACTCAGTAGCCATAGAACCCATTTGTGTCTGCAACTCCTTGATCGCACTCTTGGTTTCTTGTTGACTATCTTTAAACATAGAAGAAATTCCTTGTATCATTGTTTAAAGCTTTGCATCGATATCAGAACCTTGATTTTGCATTGATTGTTGTGGTTGCTGAAATTGTTGATGCGGCTGGAATTGTTGTTGTTGAGGTTGAAATCCACCCGAATTGTTGAAAGTAGGTTGTTGAACCGCTCCTTGCTTGTTCGCATAGCTAAAATTGGGGTGATCTCTCCATACCGGATTGTAAGTATTGGAATAAGGATCATACCGTCTTGGCTGATTTGGAAAAACCGCATTAGCTTGCTCATTGAAGTCTTCATACCCATGAGAACTTGGTATCACCGCGGATGAAACTTGTTGTAGCATTGCTGTGATATTTCCCATTTGTTGACGAAGTTCCTCCACCTCGCTCACTTCATTGACTCGCCGAAGAAGCACATCCAAACCACGACTCAAGAATTGTTGAGAGTTTGCTTCCATGTTTTCAATCAACTCTCTAGCTTGTGCCACCGTCTTTCTCACTAGTGCACCACCACCCGCTGCGTCGATAAGATTCCTATCACTTGATTGGAGTCCTTAATACAAGTATTGGATGATCATGGCGTCACTAAATTGGTGATGAGGACAGCTTGCCACCAACCTCTTGTATCGTTCCCAATATTCATCTAACGATTCTCCCACATTTTGCTTCATCCCGCAAATATCCTTGCGAATTTGAGTAGCCTTAGACGCAGGAAAATATCTCTCTAGAAAGAGTTTATTCAACCCATTCCATGTTGTGACACTTCCGGGAGGCAAGTAATATAACCAATCCTTAGCGCTATCCTCCAAAGAGAATCGGAAAACCTTCAACATAGCACCATCGGGATCCATATTTGCTGGAAGCATAGCCGTGACAATGGTGTGGAAGTCCATAAGATGTTTGTTTGGATCTTCATTCACCATGCCATGGAACTTTGGTAATTCTCCAAGCAATCCCGGCTTTATCTCAAAAGTAGAGTCGGTTTGAATACAACCTCGATGTGTATCCAACTTGTGCGAAGCCAAGTCCTTGAGTGTACGATTTGCAGCGTCACCCATTGCTTCTTCTCCTTCTCCTTCTTCTTCAAAAGGAATATCGTGTTCTACTTCCTCTCCTTCTTGCCGAAGAGCTTCGTGTTCTACTTCCAAGTTGTGTTCTTCTGTTGTGCCTTGCCTTGGTTGGAGTATTGTGCCTTTTCGAGTAGCTATCCCGCACCTTGGATAATTCCAATCTTTAGAAGCCAGAGATTAGGTACCTGAAAAACAATTCTCGCAAACAAGTGAGAAACAAGACAAAAAAACGAAACACAAGTATGCAAGCAGAAAAATAATAAAAAGAAACTAAAAACTAGATAACAAGCCGAATGCCTCCCCGGCAACGACGCCAAAATTTGATGCGTGTCGTATGCGTCAAAAATAATTCACTTCCTCACTTTACTAATTATAAATATAGTATTCGATAAGAAAGAGTTCGTATCCACAGAGAGGCGATTGTTGTTATGCAATTTTCAGATTCTTATGTAACCAAATAACCCAAGGTGTGTTTTTGTTTTTATCAAAGTAATAATACTAAATAAAGCAAAGTAAATAGTTGGAATAATCAATAAGGAGAAGATATTGGTTAAGGGATAGTATCATTCATAAACATGTATTTTTCATCTATGATTAGAATTGGTATTTAATCTCTCAATTATCAAAAGTCCTAGGATATCTTGATCGCAAGAGTATCCCATTTATTTCCTGATTTTATCACAAACAACATTAAAAGATGTTATCGTGAAATCTTCTTAAAAAGCAACCTAAAGTGTAAAAGCACAATTAGATTTAACTCCCTAAGAGCAATAAGTTCTATGAAATAAGACTAATCAATGCAAACAAACGTGTAACATCATTAATTCGTTTTAACAAAGGTTATGATTCATATGCGATAAAAAAGATGTATCACTACAAGTATTAACCACAAGATGCTACTAAAAATCAGAGATAACAACTTTTACGTATTGAAAACCCTAATATAGCTATAGAGATGAAAACAAATCCAATTGATTCCGGACTCAACCAAACTAGCATTCAAATCATATGATAATAAAACAATGAATCATAAACTATAAAATTGAGACAAAACTAATTCATAGAATCAAATAACATGCTTGAAGAAATCAACTTTTATCCCATAACCAATAGTTGTATTTAGCTACTCATATTCATGGAGTTCATCATCATAATATTCAAGGAAATAAGATGAAACATAAAAGAAAGCAAACCCTAGAAGTAGTTCTCTGCAAAAGCTCCAAGAATAGAATAATACGTTGTATCCTAAATTGTGTAGAAAACTTCCTTTTTATAGCTTTTTCTCCTTCCAAAAATAGGTTTTGTCTTCAAAGTCCATTAGTTGGAAATTCACCCAGCCCACGAGAGAGAGAAACCCATGTAGAAAATCTGTTACAAAAACGCTCGCCGGAAATTGGACGGAATCCGGCGCCGAAATGTCGCCGCCGGTTACCTGAAAAGTCAAACCCGTCGAAAGAATATTCCGTCATTCACCGTCAAGTCAACGGTCAAGATAACGGTCTCCGTTAGTCACCTGGTCAATTTACTGAGTCAGCTCGGGTCAAACTCAGCGAGTCCACTCGGTTCCAGGCCAAGCTTGTTGCACATCGCACAGCCATGTTGGCTGTAGCGTCTCCAGCTTCACGGCCAAAATGGTTTTTTTGCATTCTTCTGTGTTGCACCATCTTACTGCAACACCATCATAACGCTAACTATCACATATTGAACAACAACAGTACTTATTTTTCTTCCTCTTTCCCTGGCACTCAAATCTGTTCAACAATCCACCAAACTCGACACAGCAGCATCGTATTTCAGTTGTTTCTTGTTGTATTCAAGCCCAAGAATCCCCAGATTACCACGCTGCACAGCTGCAAATATAACTGATCTATCCCTATGCACCTATAGCTCATAGCCGCAAGCATAACATCATCTGCCCTAACCAGCAACCCCCAGAGCATCATCCAACCTTTCACTAATCACCTGCAGTTCCAGAATGAGCTCCAACTGCACTTCAGTCTACCACTGCAACCAAGCCACAACATGTGCTCACTACACCCAATTAAAGCCTAAGACTCCAGTCCATTGCAGCTTTATCAAAACTGCGATCATTTCCTTGCGCTATTCTTCCTAGAAGCACCTGCTTCTTCTAGATGCTCATCTATGCCCATTCCAACTGCAACTCCACCAGAATCTTTGCTCAAACTCAACACCAGCTCCCTGCAATGCATAATTTCCTGCAACCTTCCACCTGTACTTGAGCCCTCTCCAGCTGCAAGTCTTCATAACAATTTCACCAGCAATACAGCATCAACTGCTCTTCCCTGCATAGTTCAAACCACATACTGCACTCCATTGCACATCACACAAACTGCAACACAGTTCAATCTCTTTCCAACACAGCTTCAACTTTTTGCCAAATGCATCTCCCAACTGCATTTGCACTTGCAGTTGCTCTATATTTCATGCTCTTGACCACCCACAATTGCAACACATTTCAAGTCCACCCATCACAGATCCATATCTTTATTAGGTCACTACCATCAAATTCAGTGCAAACCCAATACTCCCCTCTACAGCAATTCATCTTCCTCATTCTGTGAAGCAACACTGCTCAACTGATTTCTTATCTGTTCATAGCCACCAAACCCTTGAGTCTCATAATTGAATCCATGACAACAACGGCAACTTGAATCTGAATAAAACTACTTCTTCAATCAACCCCTAAGTCTTCACTGTAACATTCTCTTTATCATCAACAACACTAGCAGCTAATTCAACCTCGACCCAAACAGAATCACCTCTCTCCATTGACTTCTAATCGATATCCATTTTTATCTCTGATTTAAACTTGCAGACAACCTTAACTGCTTCTCTCTCTTTTCTGAATTTCGATTCAAACCCTTAATCAACAACACAACTTCAATTTAGAGTTCTTTCTTCTTTTCTCGTTCTAGGTAAGCAACATCAGAATCATCAATTTGACTCAAACTTTCTTTTTCTCGACATGAATTTCCTCTCTGGCTGCGTCTCGTCTAATGATTGAGAAAATGAAAACAAGAGAAAACTTTCGGTTCTAGGGTTGGGTGTATTAAGGTAGGATAGTTACACCCAAGAGATATTTGCACCCGATAGTAAATGATAAGGGATACTTGAACGAAAACCCCTTAACCACAGCTAGACTGTACTTAGTACTCCTCCAAATAGAGTTGTCCTTTAACCTTGACTGGGATACAGATAATGTTCTCCCCTGAAATGACAATTTTTCCCCTTTATGCTCCAAATGAATGCTCTTCCACCAGCTGTATCCGTCTCTTGCATCTCAAGTCCACTTCTTCTCTTCAATGAGAATCATCACTAAAGTTGTCGTGCTTTTCATACAGAAATCGCATCACTAAAGCCGACATACTTTTCAGACAGGGATGAAGAAATAAAAGCAAATAGTGAGACACAATCCACCTCCAACGCTTTTGCCATGTTTCCTCCTCTTTTGATCCAAATGACTCCAAAGTACCTAAATACTCAAAAACAAAACATAAGATACATAATTTACAAGAAAACTAGCAGAGAAAGCATAAACAATAGATAAATAATACGGTGTTTTAGACACCTATCAGTTGGCCGGACATGTGGAGTCCCAAGCTTTTACATAATCAAATATGGAGAAGAAGTAAAAGTACATATTCCTCCTGTAACTCCCAAAACAACTACTGGATATGACTGTGGATCCAAGATACTTCCCCACACTCCCTTGACCCCTCTTAACAATCTCACGTCGAGTTCCAGTGAGGATTATCAGTCCAAGAATGAAACCGTCAAGGGAGATGGTGGTGTTAAAGGTACGTTTATTTGTCCCTCTTATTATTGTACTTTTGTATTATGTTTGTCCTAACCAAATAGTCACACTAACGTGAATTTTTTATTTTTTCAGAAAGTACTAGTAGTCCTAAGGCTAGGAGATGTATTTGAAAAAGCGGGGGTCTAACAACACCACCCAATATTTCGATTAGCAATATGTATGGACAACTCCGAGTTGTTTTCTAGAGAATCAACAAGACTCGATCAATAGAAAATATGCCAAGGAGTTATTATCTTAATCTCTCAATTTGATTTACTCAAGCAAATATGATTCGCGAGTCTAATCAAAGAGAAGATAACTTGGATGGTACAAAAGACCAATATCCAAGTGTCAATCAATTTAAATTAACAACCAAAATGGTCGGATATTCTAATTGATTGAACAACGCACAACCTGTATTATTTCAATTATATAAAAATATAATGCGGAAAAGAAATAACACAGACACCAAAATTTTGTTAACGAGGAATCCTCAAATGCAGAAAAACCCCGGGACCTAGTCCAGATTAAACATATACTGTATTAAGCCGCTACAGACACTAGTCTACTACCAATTAACTTCGGTCTGGACTGTAGTTGAACCCCAACCAATCTCACACTTATCCAAGGTACAGTTATGCTCCTACGCCTCTGATCCCAGTAGGATACTACTCACTTGATTCCCTTAGATGATCTCACCCACAACCAAGAGTTGTTACGACCCAAAGTCAAAGACTTTAATAAACAAATATGTCTCACACAGAAAAGTATTCAAGTAATAGATAAATTTGTCTCCCACGAATAATTCTACAAGTTTTGTTCCGTCTTTTGATAAATCAAGGTGAACAGGAACCAATCGATAAAACCAGACTTATATTCCCGAAGAACAACTCAGTTTCATCAATCACCTCACAATAAACTTAATCGACGCAGCGAAGAAGATTATTGAGGAATCACAAACAATGAGACGAAGATATTTGTGACTACTTTTATCTTGCCTATCGGAGATAGAATCTCAAGCCAAATATTAAAATTGTACTCGTATGATAGAAAGATCAAGATCAGATCACACAACTACGATAAAAATAGTATCGGTATGGCTTCACAATCCCAATAAAGTCTTTAAGTCGTTAACCCGAGTTCATAGAGAAAACTCAAGGGTTAATGGAGATTGACTCTAGCTTAGAGAAAACTAGTATCACACAAGAAAAGTGTGTGGGGATTAGTTTTCCCAATAGCTAGAGTTCTCCTCATATAGTCTTCAAATCAGGGTTTGCAATCAATGTTAGCTTAGTAACAAAGTATTCAATATTCACCGTTAGATGAAAACCTGATTAGATACAAGCTAATATTCCTCAACCGTTAGATCGAAAACTTAGCTTGCCATACACACATGTACTTGACGATTTTTGGGTTTGTGTATCCGTACCCAACGTGTACAATGGTTGGTTCACAACTAGTTAACCAAAAGGTTATCCAAATGATAACTTCCATATCAACCATGTTCTTCTTCACCATAACTAGTCCAAATGACTCAAATAAACTAGTTAGAGAGTTGTTCAATTGTTATGAGATATCAAGTACTATAAGAGACACAATTGAATCAAAAACGATGTGATTCACTCGAATCATTAATCATGAACTATAAAGACATGGTTTGCAAAAAAATCCCTTAGTAATATAGAATAAGTTCACGAATAATTTTTTCAGACATAACCTCTTGAGTTCGCGGACTGAGTTCGTGGACTCAAGATAACTGGTTGAAGTTATAAATTCCAGCAAAAATTCTCGGGTTCGAGAGATTCCGTCAGTTCGCGGACTGGGTTCGTGGACTGAACATGACCTACAACTCCAACAGAAATTCTCGGTTTGAGAACTACGCCAGTTTGCGGACTGAGTTTCTGCTCACGTTCCGGTTCCACTTGATCAACAAAGTTTTCAATCTTCGGTTCAAGTGCTAAGGACTTATACATATATGTGTTGCCAAAATAATGTTTATATCCCCCAATGGTTATATAGTCTAAACTCTCATTTCAATCATTGAAACATGCTTAGAGGGCGTTATATAGTTGTTATTCACAAACTATTTTTCGTCAGAACATTTTCCAAGAAGATTGAAACTTAACATAACTTTCGTCACTAGGCAAAGATGAACTTGGATAAAGCGAAAGCTTTACCAACACCCATTTCTAGAAATATATAAGCGAGATATACTCAGCTCGAAATGTCACATGTGCATATTCTTAGACTATATAGTAAAACGACTTTTGTCTCAAATATAGGACATAGAGTAGATAGACTTTTGAGTGATAGATAAGTTCAAGTCTCCACATACCTTTTAGTCGATGAAGATCCACTGGTTCCTTGAGTAGTCCTTCGTCTTGTATGATGATTGCCATGGATTCTTGAGCTCAACTACACTTTCTATCCTAGTTTAAGACCTTAAATATAGTAGACTAGCAATCAAGACTTTATAGTTTTGATCACTAACATTAACAAACATGCTTGAGATAGCAAAGAATGCGAGTTTGACCGAGCAATGCTTTAACAATCTCCCCCTTTGTCAATTTTAGTGGCAAAACTATTAATACATATGGAATAAAAAATATATAAATAAACTTTGTAGCTCCTATTCCACATGCCTAATCTTCAACAATACTCGAAATCTTTGTCACTTCCAAGTAGTCCAATGATCCCAAAGGTTGTAAGTTTAGTATCACCGTTGTTGAAAATCCGTAGCTATAACAACGAGAAAAGCATCAGTTCTCAATTATTGTTATACAGTGTCATAGTATTATTACACAACATCAATGTCCAATTGCATCACAACTTCAACAACAATACTATGGTGATACTTCACTCCCCCTTAGTCAATACTCCATCTCTTATGGAAACCACTCCCCCTTACACAATGATCCGAAAACCATATGTATTTGTAGTGTGAACTACAATTAATTCTCCCCCTTTTTGTCAATAAAATTGGCAAAGGTACAAGAACTGGATCCTAATGAAATCTCTGTAAAAGACATTTCATGACCAAATGTAAATGTTCTATCATCTTGTTTAGATGCAATCATAAAGTCGAGGCTAAATGCATTCATCAATAAGTTCATAAGGATACAAGATAATCCCTACAAATTCCACAGCTGCACTCCCCATAAAGATTTGGCAATTAAGCGCAATTTCAAAAGAACTCTCCCCCATAAGATGTCATTCCCAAGGGAACAGCAAGAGCGACCTTAATTTCAAGCGAAAAGAAGGATTTTTTTAAGACTCAACAAATTACATACAAGTATGAATTTGGAATCCAAAATATTCAATCATATTAACCAAAGCGAACCAAGATTAATTTGACTAAATATGCTCAACACAAGTAAACTCATGGAGACTTAATTACATAATTAAACTAATCACAAAATTAATCAATTTAATTGGCCACACTCAACCTGAGAAAAATCAATGGAGTGCTAACTAAATAATCACACAAGATGATTGATTTAGTTTATTTGGGCTCAACATAAGAGATTATGGAACACAGACTAAGATTATCATAGAAAATGATAACCTTAACCGTACATGTACTCAACATGAGAGAACTCATGAAATACAAACTAAATAACCACACAAGTTGATTAATTTAGTTCTTAATGCTCAACATATTGCATCTTTATGGAACAACCAACCATGTCAATAAGAACTCGACTTAGTCGTATCGTGCTCAACATAAGATACAAGATGGAACCTTCACAGTAATACATAGTAATATGGAATAATTAAGCTCTATACAGTGGATAACAAAAAAACAAGGACCTATTCTATTTTTCCATTACAAAGTGACATAATAGACTTTATCCTTGAATCACAAAAGATTTTAACCTATCTTTGCGTCAACAAATGACAATATAGGCTTAAATTTTGTGTTTTGCCAAAAGTCCATTAATTCCTTTATCAATATTTGCATACCAATACGTGAACGACTTTACTTTTGACAAAATATGGGACAATCAAGTTCACGGACGTAAACACACATATCCCAGCAAAATATTGCAATATAAAAAATCATAAAGATTAATACTGCAACCATCATCTTCCAAACAAGTTTAGAATTTAAACCAATAAATCTAAAAACAAGAAGATGAAAACATTGGATATATCTATGTGTAGTCACAATCATGGCTATTCTAAAACACTAGTTATTCTTCTAAAAAAAAACAGAAAACATAGAAGATTTACTAGATATTAAGAAATCAGAGTTCATTAAGAACTTCATATCTTTCAATGAAACCATCAAAGAACGTATCGCTGATCTCCTTTATCCTTTTGACCGTAGACACACCATGTTCGTGAGTTAGAACACTAACTTTCCGATCAACCACTCGAGAAAGCTGCCTAGCTTTAGCACAGTCCATGATTATCTTCTTTTGATTTCGTATCAAAATATTCTGATTTGCAAGAATTCTGGCCTGACCATCAAGAAGTTGGTTTATCTGCAATTGAAGATTTGGAAACTCGACCTTTGAATCGTTCTAAAAACGAGTTAATTCCTTGATAGAATCATCAATCCAGGAGTTATGATCCTTTCTTTCAAGCATCTTATTTAGAACCAGCTCTTGAATTGACTCATGTTCCCGATTGGTTTCCTCCATATCAAGACACACAATTTCTTGAGTTCTTGCAGCGTTCTCCATATTATATTTTAGAGAAAAAGGCACAATATATATAACAAGTATATATACATTCGCAAACGAGGGTAGGAAATCTCAATTTTACAAATCCTAAGAGTTCACGGACGGAGGTTACGGGAGTTCGCGAACTGCTGGATATAATTTTTTTTTTACTCAAACTGAAATAATATTCAACATACTTGAGTATTCCCAAATTACTTTCCTTGCACCTCTCAAGCTAGAAACAAGGAAACAAATACCTGGAATCAGGTAGTTGGGTGGAAGTTAATTCCACTGTGATCATTGGGAAGTAACTTGTATATATCATCAGAGAGTTTGGTATTTGTGTTCCTTTCCTTTCTTTGGTTGTTTCTCAATCTTGAGGCATACATCATGGTGTGTTTAACAAATTCATTAGATGACTTTCTCTGAGAACTAAATCTAGGACCTCTAGCAATAGGTTCAAGAGGATCAGAATAGATAGGAATCCATTTTATAGATTTAGATTTATCAGAACCATTCTTATAAGCACAAGGAATGCTTTCCTCAGCCTCAACAGAATTTATGCCAGAATGCACTTGAACCCTGTAATGATTTCTAGAATAGAGATCATTCTTATAAGGTTTTTGATTTCTTGTGGGCATACGATTCACTGCTTTAGCCGACTGACTATCTGTTCCATTGACAGTGAAGAGAAGCAAATTATGAATCTTAAAAATTTGTTTCCTTCTTGCAAAACAATGAATAGAATAATGACTCTGTTTCCAACAAAAAGTACAGGTTCGCAAAGGAGACGCAATAAATGGCACTTGCTTAAACTCCATAGCCATATGAGAAGATGGAAAGTTATGTAGACTTTTCTTGACACAATCTTCTACTGGAGAACACTTCTTCGTATGTGGTTATTCATGAGAATTAATCATCGAAGACTTTTTCTTTAAGACAGAGTTTTCCTTTTCCAAGGACATACATTGTTCATGGTCTAGAGAAAGAGATGCACATAGTTTCTCTTTTTCATAACGGAGTCTGTTGAGATCTGATGAATGAGTCTCGATCAAACGTTTTTTTCTGGTTGAGTCCTCTTTAACAACTTCCCCAAGAGTACTAATCTTTTCCTGTTGTAGATTAGTTTCTTGCAGAAGTTTCTCAATGTTCTTAGAGAAGGACTTAATAATATAATAGAGTTCACGTTCTCGATCAATAGATTTTTCAAATTCATCAAGAAGCTGATTATGATTATTGAAATCAATATCTTCAGTTGTATGTTTTGCAATTCTGGTGAGCTCCTTTTTAGCTTTTGCTAGCGTGTCACATGCCTCATGAGAGGAAGAATTGTCATTATCAAATTTAACATTCTTTCTACCCCGGTATTCGGAAGAATAAACTAAGGAACAATCCTTTGAGGTATTTTCAAGACACTTGACATAGTCAAAAGCTTTAGGAGGCCTTTTGGTATGTGCCTTAGAGATTTCGTCCACAGACTCATATTGTCACAAACACAGACTTGTAAGGTCTTGAACGTGTTTGCCGGCTCTGATACCAATTGAAAAAGCGGGGGTCTAACAATACCACCCAATATTTCGATTAACAATCTATATGGACAACTCCGAGTTGTTTTCTAGAGAATCAACAAGACTCAATCAATAGAAAATATCTCAAGGAGTTATTATCTCAATCTCTCAAATTTATTTACTCACG
This sequence comes from Papaver bracteatum, assembly GCA_023529315.1. NCBI lineage: Eukaryota > Viridiplantae > Streptophyta > Magnoliopsida > Ranunculales > Papaveraceae > Papaver > Papaver bracteatum. Next base: position 5,202,735 of record JAJJWX010000603.1, read on the forward strand.
CAAATATGATTCGCGAGTCTAATCAAAGAGAGATACCTTGGATGGTACCAAAGACCAATATCCAAGTGTCAATCAATTTAAATCAACAACCAAAATGGTCGAATATTCTAATTGATTGAACAACGTACAACTTGTATTATTTCAATTATATAAAAATATAATGCGGAAAAGAAATAACACAGACACCAAAATTTTGTTAACGAGGAAACCGAAAATGCAGAAAAACCCCGGGACCTAGTCCAGATTAAACATATACTGTATTAAGCCGCTACAGACACTATCCTACTACCAATTAACTTCGGTCTAGACTGTAGTTGAACCCCAACCAATCTCACACTGATCCAAGGTACAGTTATGCTCCTACGCCTCTGATCCCAGAAGTATACTGCGCACTTGATTCCCTAAGATAATATCACCCACAACCAAGAGTTGTTACGACCCAAAGTCGAAGACTTTAATAAACAAATCTGTCCCATACAGAAAAGTCTACAGGTAATAGATAAATTCGTCTCTCACGAATAAACCTATAAGTTTTGTTCCGTCTTTTGATAAATCAAGGTGAACATGAACCAATCAATAAAACCAGAATTATATTCCCGAAGAACAGCTCAGTTTCATCAATCACCTCATAATAAACTTAATCGACGCAGCGAAGAAGATTATGGAGGAATCACAAACAATGAGACGAAGATGTTTGTGACTACTTTTATCTTGCCTATCGGAGATATAATCTCAAGCCAATTATTACAATTCTACTCTTACGATAGAAAGAGAAAGATCAGATCACACAACTACGATAAAAATAGTATCGGTCTGGCTTCACAATCCCAATGAAGTCTTTAAGTCGTTAACCCGAGTTCAGAGAAAAAACTCAAGGGTTAATGGAGATCGACTCTAGCTTAGAGAAAACTAGTATCACACAAGAAAGGTGTGTGGGGATTAGTTTTTCCAATAGCTAGAGTTCTCCTTATATAGTCTTCAAATCAGGTTTTGCAATCAATGTTAGCTTAGTAACAAAGCATTCAATATTCACAGTTAGATGAAAACCTGATTAGATACAAGCTAATATTCCTCAACCGTTAGATCGAAAACTTAGCTTGCCATACATACATGTACTTGACAATTTTTGGGTTTGTGTAACCGTACACAAATGTGTACAATGGTTGGTTCACAACTATTTAACCAAAAGGTTAGCCAAATGATAACTTCCATATCAACCATGTTCTTCTTCACCATAATTATTCCAAATGACTCAAATGAACTAGTAAGAGAGTTGTTCAATTGCTATGAGATCTCAGGTATTACATGAGACACAATTGAATTAAAAACGATGTGATTCACTCGAATCATTAATTATGTAATATAAAGCCACGGTTTGCAAAAGCATCCCTTAGTAATATAGAATAAGTTCACGAACAATGTTTTTAGACATAACCTCTTGAGTTTGCAAACTGAGTTTGCGGACTCAAGCTAACCGGTTAAAGTTATAAACTCCAGCAGAAATTTTCGGGTTCGAGAGCTTCCGTCAGTTCGCGGTCTGGGTTCGTGGACTGCAGATGAGCTACAACTCCAGCATAAATTCTCGAGTTCGAGAACTACACCAGTTCACGGAATGAGTTCGCAGACTGAGTTGCTTCTCACGTTCCAGTTCCACTTGATCAACAAAGTTCGCAAAATTCGGTTCAAGTGTTAAGGACTTATACATATATGTGTTTCCACAAGAATGTTTATATCCCCCAATGGTTATATAGTCTAAACTCTCATTTCAATCATTGAAACATGCTCAAAGGGCGTTATATAGTTGTTATTTACAAACTATTTTTCGTCGGAACATTTTCCAAGAAGATTGAAACTTAACATGACTTTCGTCACTAGGCAAAGATGAACTTAGCTAAAGCGAAAGCTTTACCAACACCCATTTCGGGAAATAGATAAGCGAGATATACTTAGCTCGAAATGTCACATGTACATATTCTTAGTCTATATAGTAAAACGACTTTTGTCTCAAATATAGGAGATAAAGTAGATAGACTTTTGAGTGATAGATAAGTTCAAGTCTCCACATATCTTTTAGTCGATGAAGATCCACTGGTTCCTTGAGTAGTACTTCGTCTTGTATGATGATTGCCATGGAGTCTTGATCTCAACTACACTTTCTATCCTAGTCTGAGACCTTAACTATAGTAGACTAGAAATCAAGACTTTATAGTTTTGATCATTAACATTGACAAACATGCTTGAGATATCAACGCATGCGAGTTTGACCGAGCAATGCTCTAACAGTGTTGAACCAGTAATGACTCCATCAGCCAAGAAACTTCGCTGTCTTCATGATGTGCCAACAAATCCAGCGCCGGTTCTGGATATTTCTAAACTCCCAAAGGATATGAAGTACAATGATCTATGTGTGGGTAACACTTTCAAAAGCAAGGGGTCACTAAAACTTATACTTGCAATATCCAAAGTAGAAAGAAATTTTGAGTACATAGCTTTTAAATCCGACAGCCAGAGGTTTATTGCCAAATGCAAAGACAAGACATGCAAGTGGCATCTGCGAGCAGTTACCTTAGATTCTTGTGGGTGGTGGAAACTCACAGTTGCAAACGATGTGCATACTTGTGAAAGCAACAAAAGGACTGACCCTGAATTAAGAACCAAAGTGGCCGCTACTAGAATTGCAGAGCTTTTCAAGCACAAATTCAAAGAACTAGATGCGGCCTTTACGCCCCAACAAATGATTAAGGACATAAAAAGGGATTATGGAGTTGTTATCAATTACCGATAGGGATACAACGCTTGCAAGCGTGGTATTGAGCTGATCAAAAGTATCCCCTATGAATCGAACCAACACCTCATTGGTTATAGTCACCTGCTTGGTGCTCGTAACAAGGGTACTGTTACCGAGATTGTAACTGTTTCGGATGATTCTTTTCAATATTATTTCTTTGATTTTAGAGTATGTATTGAAGGATTCAAAAACTATTTCAGACCCGCATTTGCGGTTGATGGTACACACCTTATAGGGCCACGCCAAGGATTTCTACTGTCAGCCATTGGAATGGATCCCAACGAGTCGATCTATCCTATTGCTTTTGCTGTTGTTGATTCAGAGAATAATGAATCTTGGGAATGGTTTATGAGAAAGATAGTCGGAGTACTTGGCGAGAAGTATGCTATGAATGAAGATGTTGTTGTGGAAATAGATAGGCACCTATCGATCGGTAGAGCCATAAGGTTCGCATTTCCTTGTGCTAATCAAGTAAATTGCATCCACCATCTTTTAGGTATTTAAAAAAAAATTATATACTATAAACACATGAATTTTATTTTTAAATATATTGCATATAATGTTTTAGGTACGGCATTCAGGTCCATAACAATAGTACCATATAGGATATACGTACACAATATTGGTCACATATATATGTACAGTTCAAACAAGTTTTGTTGTCCACCCTGTTGTATGATACATTTCAGACATATATATATATCATGCTTCATGTTATAATTATAGGTCGGTCTTGTAATGTGACCTTGCAGAAAATATCAAACAGACCAACCACAGCGCCGCGGCTTCGGTGGCATTTATAAGAGATGCAAAAGCGTTTAGCAATGATGAGTATGAACTTGCTATGAGAGACCTAGGTTTAGCGAGCCCCGCTGCTTTAAAATCTGTAGTGGATCTTGGACCGGAAATATGGGCCAGGGCGAAGGCTAGAACATGTCGTTTTACTCTCATGACTACAAACGCCTGTTAAACTTTCAATTCAAGAATAGATGATGTTAAAGGTCTTCCGATCTTCCATTTAGTCGATTACATTCGCAGGTTCCTTATAGAATGGTTCTGCCAACGTAGACAACTAGCTCATGATCGGCAAGATACTTTGAGTGGACATGCATGGGATATAATCAAACAACGGTGGGCTATTTCAAAAAGGTTTGTGGCTTTCCATGTCGATGGGGACGAATACGAAGTGGATGAGGGTGACTATGTAGAGTAGCATACCGTCTATCTTGACCGAAGGTATTGCACGTGCAAAGTGTTTGCCTATCAGCATCTTCCGTGTCCCCACGTACTTGCAGTGTGCGGGATATATAAGATAAAATAAGAAGGCATTTATGGGGAATATTATAAAACATATGTTTGGAAATATATGTATGAACCTAAAATTTATGGTGTGCTGAGCCCAGACACTTGGGATATCCTAGCGGAGGTGGCAGAGCGGGTGGTGCTGCCTCCAAAAACTAAATCGGAAGTTGGTCGTCAGAGCATCAAGAGGGAAAGGTCTGTCATTGAAAAACCTAGAAAGAAAAGAGCTTGTTCAAGGTGTCACCAGATGGGGCATTATGCTAACAGCAAACGTTGTCCCAAGGCTTAGAATTTGAGTGATTTTGGTTGCTGAGATTGATTACCTTGTTATGTTTGTTTGAAATAGTTTAGGCGGCATCATTAGTATTTTGGATTTAGTCATGTTTTCATCCTCTGGGTAAATTAGTTTTTCTAAGACTTGATACGAAACTTTAAATTTCGGAAAGTAGGTCTTCTGTAATTGAATTTGGGAATTACCCTTTAAAAAGGAATTCCTTAGTTTTCCGATGTTTATTAATTGTAAGTTCCATAGTACTGGCATGTTTCATGGGAACTGATTACGAGAATCAAAAATCATTTACTTCAGTAGAGGTTGATTCAAAATGACAAGCACTCAATAGTCTTGTTTGATAAACCATGTTGTTTTAGTAATTGCTAGCTAGAAAGTAAAAAACAGTTCCATCATACCTAATAAAAATCACTTTTAAATATAAAATAAACTAGTCAGAGTCAGACATCAGCTTAAACCATTATTCATCACTTTTCTTTTCAAGTGCTGCGTTCTTGTGCCTTCGAATATCGTCCCTCATTGCACCATTCATCAACTCAACAAGGGCGAGATCTTGAAACAAACACTGTCCAAAATTCTCCTCCTTGATCCATACGTCGCTGCCATGATAAGGAATGATACATGATACCGGGACTGAGATCCCTAACTTGTTGCATTCTTCACGTAACCGGCGATCCTCCTCTACTAACTCAAACCACTCCTTACAGAATTTGCTGCCATTTGTTGTTGTGTAGAAATTAGTCACTACATGCTGGTCAATAGGTTTTTTCTGGTCAATAGGTTTTTCCGAGTCTTCATTCCTCCCATATATGGTAGTATAAATAGGGTTCTTATTTGATGTTTGGTATGTTGAAACTAATGAGCTTACACTAGACTATTGAGAGGAACCTGCCATTGTTAAACTGATATACCTAATAACTATGATTTTCTTTAGGCTAGAGTTGATTAAGCACAAACGAAAATGAATGTTGTTTATTTATACTTATGTTGGCAGACATGGAGAAATTAATGCCACCCAAATATAGTTGGGCACCTCTCATATTACCCTGTCATGTGTAACTGAAAAAAAAAAGTTCATTTTCATGTTTCCCAATTAGTCTTATTTTTCTTTCAGCTGCTTTTGACTAATTTCAAAAAGTCTTTTTTTTTCTTCATGTTTTTCAAGTAGTCTTCTGTTGGCAAAAGAGATGCTTTGCTGGAAAGGAAGGGAAAAAAGAAAATTTAAAGCTTGTCCCATTCTTAACGGACAACAAATTTAAAGCTCTCCAACTGCAAAGTTTGTCCCATTATTTCTGGACAATGTACAGTAAGAAAGAGAGTGCAGAAAAAGATTCAATAAAGGACAAACCAGTGCCTCTCTGACTAATAAAGAGTGCAGAGAATGATCTAATAAGGGGACAAACTATTGCCTCTGACTAATAAATTAAAGAGAGTCCAAGCAGGTGGGAGTGTTAGAGTTGGGAAGTACATGGGTGAGTCATTTATCACAACAAAGAAAAAAAAAATTATATAAAAAAAAAATCAAACAACTTAGATATGAGTGAGGCAGGAAGATGCTTTCTCAGTTTACCATTATATATATGTTACAGCCAACCTTTAGGAGTGATTCCTTACAATTTAAACTACCCACTTTGATCACATGAGTTCAAAATCAGAGATCAAATCATGTTTGGAAAAACGTTTTTCTAAAATTCCTTCAAAAAGAATCCATCGAAGCAACCAACAAACCAACCTACCAAAACCAGCCGATAAGGGTTCTTCAAGTAAGTCTTTAACAAATATGGATACTTCTGCCAATGGAGTTTTGGAAAAAAGTTTTTCTAAAATTCCTTCAAAAAGAAGCCGTCGAAGAAACCAACAAACCAACCACCTACCAAAACCAGCCGATGAGGGTTCTTCAAATATGGCTTTAACAAATCTGGATACTTCTACCAATGGAGTTATGTCCTGTGAGGAATGGTATGACGCGATTGAAAAAGGTCGTAGATTAAGAAAGGAAACAGCTGAGTTGTGTTTTCCAGTTACGTCATTGCCACCACTTGGAGATCTATTACACCATACATACAATGATCTGGTCAAATGTATTAATTCTATAAGAGATGAGAATAGCGCACTAAGCTGAAGATTGACTAATCGGAAGAAGTATTATGCTTTACATGGGACTAATATGTAACTGGAGCGGTAGTAAAATATATCATTTTCTCTTGCCGTATTATGGTAAAAAAATAATTATTTAGAGCAATGTTATGTATGAGTGGTAATTAATATACCTTTTATCTTCTGTTCAGTTTACTTGGTAGTAACTGAAGTTGTTGTGCAACACTGTTGGGGTCATTTAACCCTTAAATGGAGTTCAGAATTATAATTGGGCACTTTACATAATGCCTGCACACACATATTAAAATTAGATATTCTGATTGTAATTCCAAACTAACATGTGTTCATGCATTATCGTAAAAATAAGAATAGTAGGGCACTGATCAGCTAACGCAAACAAAAGGGAAAGTTTCACAAGTAGAAAATCTACAAACTAGAACCAAACAACTTTATTTCTTTGTTTGGTACATACCCACACTAGAACCAAACAACTTTAAAATATGAAAACTCCAAGGGAAAAAACAACAAACTAGAAAACCTTCAGTAAATTATGATGTGCTGGACTCAAACAATAACCAAGCCTATACACCCTGATAATGAAGGCAACATGTACCCCTGCTAATTGCTAAAAAAAAAGGATAGTTACAGAGCTAAAGAATCTTAACCATAACTGACTGATGGAAAATGCAAATAAGGCTTTATTCTGTTAATTCACGACTTTTTAAACCTAAACTATTTAAATGTAACATTTCACCGAGAGAATATCTATCCACCATACTTGATTTTACTACATAAAGTTAAGCATTCTTGCTAATTACTGCACAAAAGAGAATTTAAGCAAACACATCCAACAGAGACATGTAAACATGATATTCTTTAACTACAACCTTACCAAATGAAGGTTTTTAGTAGCATTGTACTTCATAAACACTGAAAAACATACAAAAAGTTGACAAACAATCAAACTAAAGTAGCTAAATGTACACCAAACAACCAAAACAAGACCATATACAAGTGGTACATAACTACCGTAAACACTAGAGTAACATCAAAATCTAGTTACTTCCATTGAAACATACAGTGTACATGATAATCTATTCCTGCTTTACAATGGGTCTCAAAAAAGTATTATAATGTATGAATCATAAAATTGTTAACCATAACAAGACATAGAGATACAAGTTAAATGGTTGATTATTACAAGTTTGATTAGATTACACCTGTATACAACTGTAATCTCAAATGTACATAACAAAATAGTCTCTCCCCAACTTCACAGTGATGGCCAGAAATAAATTAATATTTATTCTATTCAAGATTATAAGACAGAAAGAACAATATATTCTTTAACTATCGATATTTTTATTCCCATGTAACAAATGTATAGTGTTGTTTACATTGATAAGTAACCTAACGAAAAATACATAAGCTCAGCAGTGACAACCACATCAGAACCACTAGAAGATTCTCCTGGTACCCGATCTCGAGCGCATGGGTTAATATTAGTTCCATAATGTATTTTTTCTCCATTTATACTGTAAAAATTGATAAAAATTTGTTGAAAAGAAACACATTCACAAATCTTTGCAAAAATTGAAAAAAATTGGGGCCTCATCTTAGTATGCAAACAAATTCTAGACTCATGCTGAATTTCATGAACTAAATTATCACACAATTCATTGTTCCACAGACATAATATCAAACAAGTTGAGTTCATTTGTAAACCTGTAAGCCATCTCATCCATGACAGTTGTACCAACACATGTAGCACCACCTGACACGAGACTCAAAACTGCCAGAGTTGTTGATGTTGCAAATGAATGAGTTCTTATCCAGTCTGGATTACAAAAACCCTGTAACATATTCTTCCACATCAAATCTACATAAAAAAAAAATTGAATTTCAGAAAAATGAAATAAAACCCCTGATTATTACAACAATTGAATGAGAAATTCTGAATAAAAAGTGTCGATTGAAATGTACATTTCTTTGACAGCAAAAGTTAAACCGGTAAAATCCTATATTAAAACCTAACTCCATGCATCTTCATAAGAATACCAAAAAAAAAATTAGTTAAAATCAACAAGCCAAACATAACGTCAGTATTATAAAAATGATAAACATCACCTAAATCGAATAAAATCAAGTATACCCGATATGAACTGCAACTAAAGATGTTGAGATCTACCGGTCGAAGATATGAACTGTAAATTAAGTTGTTACATCTACCAGAAACAAACCTTAAAACAATAATTGTTAACACCATTAATAAAATCGACCAGTAAGAATACAAGAAAAGAAAAGAAAAATTTAAATAAAAACCCTAACTATACCTGTTGATTTTGTAAAATCAAAAATAACTGCTGCACAATTGAGAGATGTTGAAGGTTAATAATCATAATGAATTTTAATGAGGTTTTGTCATATAGGGCTTAAATGGTTGGTAATGGTGGAATTCAAAGAGAGGAGGAGATATTTTGGATGGTCTGGTTCTCGTTTGCAAATGAACTGATGAAAAGTGAGGGGAGAAGGTGAAAATAAAAAGTGATAACTAGGGTTATGGTTTGCTTATATTGGTGCCAACGGTTGTAATTACTATGAATCTTTAGGGTAAATTCGCGACATTTAGGGTTTCTCCCTAAATCGATGGCCAATAACCATTTATTGTGTCTCATACGGATTAAGAATCCAATGGTTCACATAAACCTATTTTTTTTATAAAGATCATGAAGTTTGTGTTTCTTTGCTAAATTGTGTTTCTTTGTGTATCTTTGATAAACTCAATTCGTGTTTCGGATTATATGTGTTTTTATCATACCGGGTTCGTATATTACACGAGTTAGACCCGAGGTTCTAATTTCGATGAACTGAATATGAAATATATCGGATTTCGACATCCCGGGTTCGTATATTACATGAGTTAGACCCGAGCCTCTCACTCAGATGAACTGAGGATGGATTATATGAGTTTTTATCATCCCGTGTTTGTATATTCTTGGAATTTTTTTCTTCTAAAACCTAATTTCAATGACACCCCTCTCCCTATTTTCAATCTCCAATGATAATTAGAAATTTATAGTTTGTTCTATTAATTTTGGGTTCACAAAATATTCAGAAATATAGCATTTATTCCAATGTTTTTGATACCAATGAAATTGTAACCTTTATTCCGTTGTATATTTTTACTACCTATGTATTCTATATTGTTTTTAAACTTTAGTGGATTTTTTGTTCATATAGATCATGAAGTTTGTGTTTCTTTGCTAAATTATGTTTCTTTGCTAAACTCAATTCGTGTTTTCGGGGTATTAAAAACCTTCATTATGACCGATTATATTAATAAATATCGTGTATATTTTAGTTCACGTCTAGATATGGATCTACATTGTAGTAGATTTCAAGCCATATAGGTGATGGAGCATTTCGATTCACATTGACAGATTCTGTGTTAGACCCGAGTTTCAACATTGATAGATTCTGAGCAGATTTAGAGTTAGACCTGAGTAAGTATATTACTAGAGTTAGACCCGAGTCTCTCACTCGGATGAACTGAAGATGGATTATATGTGTTTTTATCATCCCGGGTTCGTATATTACTAGAGTTAGACCCGAGTCTCTCACTCGGATGAACTGAGGATGGATTATATGTGTTTTTATCATCCCGGGTTCGTATATTACTTGAGTTAGACCCGAGGTTCTTATTCGATGAACTGAATATGAAATATCGGATTTCGACATACCGGGTTCGTATATTACTAGAGTTAGATCCGAGTCTCTCACTCGGATAAACTGAGGATGGATTATATGTGTTTTTATTATTCCAGTTTTATATATTACACCAGTTAGACCCGAGTCTCTCACTCGGATGAACTGAGGATGGATTATATGTGTTTTTATCATCCCGGGTTTGTATATTACACCAGTTAGACCTATTTTTTTTTTCTTATTAAACCTATTTTCAATGACACCCCTCTCCCTAATTTGAATCTCCTATGATAATTAGAAATTTATAGTTTGTTCTATTAATTTGTTCACAAAAAATTCAGAAATCTAGCATTTATTCAAATGTTTTTGATACCAATGAAATTGTAACCTTTATTCTGTTGTATATTTTTACTACCTATGTATTCTATTTTGTTTTAAAACTTTAGTAGATTTTTTATATACATTTTTTCCTACCTGTGTATTCTTATATTTAAATTTCAAGTCACCCAAACCAGTTATCTTTAGCTGACACTAAGCTGCTAACTCCTTTCAAAGAACATGGAGTAGATAAAATATCTAAGCATCAATTTTTAGAAGCAGAGACGTTTGAAAGCAGATACAAACCGCTATACACACATAACTGAAGGATCATAACATGATCAACAAAATATAAACAGATATATCCAGGGTATAAGAGTCTATCGCCACTAACTTATATTTAGAACTACTGCTGACATCTTTTTCAACTATACACATCCAAAAAACAGGGACCAACATGTTGGCCAGAAATTATACTACAAGATCAGATGATTACATGTTACTATTCACCACCTATGCCATTCACCTCTATGAATTTTTTTCTTGAATAGCTGCACCGCAAGTTAGCATCGATAACGAGTAGCGAAAGAAGGTTGTATTTGACAAACATGAATCTTCCAAACCATATGCTCGATAAACTAGAAGGAAAACACCCCACAAGAGTTACTACATAAATTGTATATGGATCAATTCTCCAAATATAAGGTTAAAAATTCAAGGTTAAAAATAGATTTCAAGTAAGACTCACGTATTATTTTGCTTGGTTTTTTTTACGTCATATCTACACCACCATGGACCGCGGTTGTATGCTTTCTCCAAATAATCACGAATTTGACCGACTTCCGGGTGAATTTTTCTTGAGCGATTAATACGATTCAGTCTAAAAGAATCATAAATTATAATTGTCTTCTCCTTTACTTGAATGGAGACTATGACCCAGTAAATCTTATTAATACAAACTACACCATATATGACATCAACCTTATCCCAAGAGGGTAAATGCACACTATATGGTGAACCACGACGTCCTGCTAACCCTAATCTCAATCTGTCAACTTGGGAAAAATCACCATTCGCGCAATGTTGCTGTTTCACGAGCAAGGAAGCTCAGTCATAATGTATTCATGCAATAATATAAAGAACTAGAAAATATCCAATCTATTCTGCACAAAAACTTATCGCTAACTGAGTTTCAAAGTATGACCAGGTACCAGTCTATTTGTTAGAAGGATATGACATGTGCAAAGGCACCAATGCACTGTCAATCATCTGCAGGCAGACCAATAAACATATAACTTCTCACACAACCCAAATAATGTTCTCATTATTAGATTTAAACATCAATATCAAATGATACAATCTGACTCAGATTACCGCATAACCAACCAGTTGAACGTAGTAGTAGTTTATACTCAGAGCAAGACAATAATGATGTACCATTACCATCATAGTTATCGTCATGTTCCTTGATCCTGTGGTAAATTATGATCCATTACAAGGCAACACCATGATTGTTAGTTTTCACATATACAACAAGACAGAGAAACAAAAGGGTATACTGGGGAGGAGGCTAACCCGATGTTTATGAATCTTTTCACATCATCTATATCCTTCTTCGTTATTCGCTGATCCAAGATGTCTTCTTCAAAATAATTCATGATAACAGGCTCTTTGCTTGTCGGAATCTTTTTTGGGTTCTTTTTCTCCACTAGCCCTGTAGGAGTATACGGGGACAACATGGGAGGTGCAGGGTTTATTTTCCTCCTAGCCCTTCCCTGGCCTTTTGTAACATTATCAGAAAGAACGATAATGGGTGCAATAGGGCCAGTGCAGGGTTTACTTTCTTTTTTTCCTCATTGATCGGTTACAAATGTTTTCTTCCTACATATCCGACACAGTCAAAAAGTCATACCACGATAGTTTTCTGAAAAAAATACAAAAGATATACGTGCTAATGTAGCAACAACACTAGAGATGCAAAAAATACTTACAACAGGTCGGATCACATCAACTTCCTTATTTGGAGGATTATACGGATATGGTGGATTTAACTCAATACTGTTGGATCCATTGCCAAGAGTCACATATGGATTCTGCATTTCCGCACCATCGAAATCTCCTTCTTCGTTATGTCCTCCAGATAGAGTCCCCTGTTCAAACAACATGAATATCAGTTCAATAAAACTTTAATATCAGAATAGATGAGACATTCTATCTATCTTAATATGATGAATTTCCAATTAACTCACCGTTTTTTGTCTTTGACAATGCATTGTACGTCTGGGTTCCACCAATCTTATCCTTTATTGATTTGTTCTCGGCAGTTTAACACTCCATATGATTTAACATTGTTTTATGGCTATTACTTACCTGGACGCTTAACTCCTCCAACTGACCCTTCACTGCACTTTTAAATATCTCCATTTCACCAATCACTGTCATTTTCAATCTTCCGTATGATCAATCATTGCATTTTTTACAACAGACTCGAAAGAAGCAATAATTAAAGTTGATGTCCTAGAACAAAGAGCATCAGGTTGGGAGCTTGGAGGTGCCACACGTCTTCTTCCTCACCATTCTAAAACAGATCTTATTCCTCCACCATATTTTCATTCCCTAACAGATCTTCTTCATCCTCTTCATCATCCATGCTGCTCTCCTATGGAACCTGTTCATCCACAAAAACATTTTTAGACTCTAACATATTTTCTTCCTCACCCTTCTCAAACAGATCTTCATTCTCCCCCATATTTTCATTCTTTAACGAATCTTGTTCTTCGTCATCTACCAAGAGACCTTCACATAACCCCAACATTACCAAACGCTTCACATCTTCTTTATGCCACATAATGTCATCACACTCTTCATCCTGTAATTTTATAAAGTCATTCGACCAAATTAACAATATAACAAACAAAAAAATAAAGTAACTAAGGTAGTTATTACTTCATACCTTTGACTCCTTCAAAACCGTAAGTAGAGTCTCATGGTGTATTACTAAATCGCATGTAACACTATGCATATGGGGGCGCCAATTTTAAAAAATAGTCTTGCTTCCAAACTTACTAAGCACTTTAGGCAACACTTCCAGACCCCAAACCTTGGTGAAAAAAAAGAAAACCTTTAAAACACCAATCGCAAAAAATTAGACAACTAGAAAATATCAACCCAACTAATTCTTACCTCCAGTACATGGGCCATTCCTTGACACTTGTAAGTCACCTCACTGCCAATAGGCTTGTCAGCCTTAATTTGATAATCTAAGGCAGAATTGCTATTATCAATAGTTCTGCTGAACGCTATTTCAGCCCAAGGATAAGATTTGAAGTCGACGAGGTTATCCACCAGGTACCAGCGATCATGCTCAACTAATTTGTCATCTCCCTTTCCCAGGACATACCTGTGGACAACATATAGTAACGACAATTTCACCTTATCATCATATTCCAGTGGGACTTTGAAAATTTCACATTCAACATTAGAGTTGTCCTCATTTTTGCTACATTTATTTTATTTTTATTTGGCGTCATCATCGTCCTCCTCCACTTTTCCAAAAAGTAATAATTTCAAACATTTTCCAGTTACTGGTTTTCCTTCATCGGGGAAATGCTTCATCTTAAGGCAGGGCTTCGTGGAGGGAGGAGAAAAATTATGGTTAGACTTCCTAAAACTAAGCCATGAAATCAATGAAAACTCTTTCTTTCCGAAAGAGAGTTCCTTTCCACAAACCATTATGCGCATTTCTTTACGGTTACCCTTATCACCTTCATCACCCGTGGAGATCTGACTAGCCAATAAGAAATGAAATAAGGCACTAGACCACGTTTGCATGGGAAGGTGCAGTAGAGAGCTAATTGAAGTTGACAAAAATTTCTCTTGCTCAGCAGGAGACAGCAGGTTGCGCACCCACTTCAAAACCTTCAGGCTTGAGTATGTTGATACATGGAACGTATAAGCCCGGTACCTCACAGGGTGGAAAAATATCCTATAATATAGAAATAAATAGTTACACCAATAACAACATACAAGTTCTTAGAATTAAGTATTTGAGAGCAGCAAGCACAAACATTAAAAAAAAGATAAATAGTTGTATATTCCAACTAATCCAATAACCACATGTAGTCAAGTTGTAAAAGTGATTCAAGGAATGACCGATCTAGTTTCCGTTTACAAGTGGCTTATACCAAATACACCTAGAAAGAACAATGCATCAACATGGAAAAAATAGGATTCACATAGAGGCATCTAACTTTATCTTATATATAAATAACTAAACTATTGTTATTGTTCAAATTTAACTTCTTAAAATAGTGTGCAGATATGAAGTAGCTAGGGTTCTAGGCTATTAATGCATATATTTCAAAATTTGACAGGGAATGCTCAACGGTGGCAAAATTACGCTATACCATATAATCATCTATTAGAACAAGTAGATTCAAAACTATATCTAAAAGTAAGTATTCAGCTCTCCGAGCTTTACTGATTATTATACTCAGGAAATATCTTATGTGAATCTCCAGCAATAAAAAAAGAAGAAGAAGTGACCAGACACAGCACATAAAATCAATGGTTAGCCTTAACAGGCTAAATGTCACCTATTTACCTTTCAACACCATCTGTAGATACCACTTTTTTGTCCTCAACAGTGGCATCCAACATTGTTTTATCCACATGAACAACATATTTCACTTTTCGAGAACACTTCTTATTCTTCTTCGCTCCAGCACCTATAACTTGGAACCTACAAAAATAATGTAGTCGAGATTAGTAATAACATAGTAGTAATTCATATTCTTTAGTTACTCAAAGTACACTCCGGACACAAATCTATAGTGATTAAGAAAAACTAAGTTCCTATCTACCTAAAACTATGTGTTCATCATGACATTATTATGACATTATAAACAATTCACAAGTGAGGTTATTAGATTAGTTTGAAACTACAACTTGTGCAAATAACAAGCTTCCAAAACTGCCATCATACATTGAAGATCATCCATTGGCAGTGTACAATAATACGTATGAGAGTTTTTTTGAAACAATATATCAAGTACCGTATGATAGCAAAGCCTAAAATGGTAAACCTATAAATGAAGTTGTATCAAACAAACACCATCATACCATCAGTGTAAATTTTACCACTATCGTGTAACCGGGGAAAGCCTTACTGACAGTTCCCTTACTGATTGATACCACAGATCGCATGAAAAGCAATTACAGCACCAATGAAAATTGCAGTTAGCAGTGGTTAAATAGTTATTCATACAACATGTTACAACCATCCACAAATTAATGATTTAGAAATAATGTTGAATCTAAAATAATGAAGCTTTTGGTGGCTATGACAAAGCAGAGGAAAACAAGGAAGAGTACTAATTATGTAATGAATGACAAGAGTTTTACCTACACTTAAACTTAGGTGGACCACGCCAATGCTCTGAACTAGGATTCAAGTAACAGCTCCAAATATCTCTGAGCACAGGATCCACAAGTACTTTAGATGTTTAGTATCCGATAACCCATTCCTGAAAAAGACATAACACAAACAAGGGGATCCTTGTTCTTAGGCCCACTCTCATAAATGAAAGGCAGCTTCCGCATTCGCCATAATTCTTCAAATATACAAATGCCACACCCCGGAAAATTCACCACATTTCTAATGGTTAATTTCAATTACAAATCATTCAATCATCTAAAAATTCTATAATACAGAAAATATGCATTTCCATTTAGGGCGAATTGATATACCATTCTTTGCTTTAAGTCAATATAAGAGGGATCTTGATCACACTACAAAGCACATAGTAACTAAATGGGCTTTCTTCATTCCATGCCAATAAATCAGAATGTCTAGGACAAAACACGCATAACTAAATTGTTTAAACTTTTTAATCAGATGAAGTAAGCCTATAAAAATATAATTCTCTCCAACTAACAATTTCCAAAGAACAACTACTTCAAAAATAAAAATTGCTCTAGTGTCATTCACCAGGTTCAACCAACTCAAGATATTATTCCAAGTTTCCTATTAAAATTACATGAAATAAAGTAAACTAAATACTGCTAAGAAGACCAACAATTAAGTTTCTTTAAACAATTGAGATCAGTTTTAAAGAAATCCAAACTGTTAGAACCATTAACCATAATGATTAAAAGTTCAACATGCAACAACAAAAACAATACATCATTTCTAATAAGCAACATCATACCCGAATGAGAAGAAACAGAGCAAGACCCAAACAAGAATTAGAGAGAAACCCAACATAATACACCTAATTCTAAAACAAACAAATAAAAATTTCTCATTCACAACAAGCTATTGTGATGAAAGTATGAACCCTAATTTAACACAAAAAAAAATCTATTCTCAAAAACCTAAGAAATAGAAATCAAAACTGAAGAAAAATACTAATTTCCATAGAATAAATCACAAAAAATTTCATTTGTCTCAGTTCCAAATACTCTAACGACGATGAATAGAAAAAAATGAGATTTTAAAACCTAAATCATACCTTTTTATTTTGTGCTCAGTTACCCTAAATCGTAAGTGAATTTGATGAAAATACATGTTTCATAATCTAGAAAACATCAAAATTTCCCAATCAGTTGCTCTTCTTTTCTTTTCTACAAACTATACTAAATTGAAAAAAAATATCAGTAAGCCGCTGCACTCTCTAAGCTCTACCTTTATCCAAATCTTCTTCCCTAATATCTTCTTCAAGGCACCTAATTTCAATCCATATTCAGATATAAATATTAGTTCTTCATAAATGGAGAATTGGGGATGCAACGGATTGAATCTGAGACGAAATTGAAAAACTGAGAAATCTCTGAAGAATGAGAGGGAAGGAAGTTGATGGAATTGAAGAACTGAACTTTAAAAATGGAGAAAGAAAATAAAACTGGTGAGAAAGAAGGAAATAATAGGGTGGAGATCACGAACTTCTCAAAAAAAAAAAATTGATTGAAAAAACAAGAAAACGGGATAAATATCTCTGCTGAGGTGGTAGTTGACTCAATCAATGGGGTCTGGACCTTTTCTAAATAAGGGTTATAAATGTCTATAAAATCCCAAAATGGTGTTATCTGTATATTTCACTTAAGAGTGGCAGTTTTGGAAGCTTGTTTCTTGAGGGGGATATTTTTACACATTAAATTCGGGTAAGGTCCAGATAGAGGAAATATCAACCCTGAAGAGAATCATCCGACAGAGCCCCCTAGAGAAAATTTCTTTCTCCATGTTATGTTGTTTCACTTTAGCCTCTGCATCTCAAGACACTTTCTTAGCATGTTCTAGCTCTTCATCTACCATATGCACCTCTAGATTAAGAACCTCTTTGAACTCAACTCACCCTGAAGGAACCCTGACAGAATTGAGTCATTCTCGCAACCACCTCATATTGAAGTGAAGATTCTCACGAAGTTCATAAACATTTACAAGATCTTCAGAAGCAAGGTCATTCAGATTTATCATTTTCATGATGCTAAAATTTCCAACAAGTGTCTCATCCGAAGTTATAGAACACATGGGTCCCGTGAAATCACCCCAGGCCAGTCAGTTGTCTTTCTGCACCATAATTCTCTTTCTGAAGGTCCTATGAAATTGTTGAAGCCCGCTCATCCCCACTCTACCAAGGTCGAACTCATTCTTACCATGAAGAGTACGTTACAAATGAGAGAGGAATTAGAAGAAGTAAACTATCATGATCTACACTACAAGGGTTTGATAAACATGGATTTGAGGAAGAATTAAAAGAGAATTGAAGAAGATTAAGATAAGAAGATCATAGATAAGAGAGAGCAAGAACAAAGAGAGATAATTAGATTAATCAATTATTGGATAACATGATCCAATGCCTGACCAGATACAAATAGCAGCCCATTGGTCAAGACTAAATAACAAGTACTAAAGACACACACACAACTACTAAGGGTACTCAACAAAGCTACAAGGTCTATGACAAATACCCCCTACTTAATTTGATTCTTGTCCTCAAGAATGAACTTTGGGAACTGTTTTAATGACAGACTTGTCCTCTCAAGTAGCATTAGCTTCAGAAGAGTGTGTCCAGTGTACTAAGATCTGCTCTACCAGCTGGTAATGTTTCTTGACAGTCTTAGTGGACAGGACCTGGAATGGAGTAAACTTCATGTTCCTATTTGAATCCTAGGAGGGAAGTATAGTTTGTGGTAATAGTCTTGCTCCAAACTTGGTCTTTAATTGAGAAACATAAAACACTGGGTGAATCTTAGAAGTAGTAAGGAGCTTGATCTTGTATGCCACCTTTCCCAGTCTTGCAAGAACTTGATATGGCCCAAAGAAATTTGCAGATAATTTCAAATTTCTCCTGAGTTGAACTGAAGTTTGCCTATAAGGTTGTAACCTCAGATAAACCCAATCTCCAACCTGGAATTCCCTTTCAGTCCTCTTTTTGTCTGCCTGCTGCTTCATCCTGTGTTGAGCTTATTCAAGGGTAGATTTGAGAATAATACCCATTGCTTGTCTTTTCTGAAGATAGTATTCTACATTTCCACTGGAAGATGTATTATAAGAAAAAAGACCAAACTGCTGAGGTTTGTATCCATACAAAGCTTGGAAAGGAGTAAGCTTGAGACTGGTATGATATGTAGAATTGAACCACCACTCAGCTAAGGAGAGCCAACTAACCCACTTAGCAAGTCTGTAACTTGTCATACATATTAGATAGGACTCTAGACAGGCATTGACTCTTTTAGTCTGCCCATCAGTCTGTGGATGACAAGAAGAACTCATGTGTAATGTTGTACCCATCTTAGTAAAGAGTTCTTGCCAAAAGTTACTGAGAAATATATTGTCTCTATCAGAGACTATGGTAGATGGCAACCCCATGTAATTTAAAAATATTGCCAAGGAATACCTTATCTACTGAAGCAGCTGTGAAAGGGTGACTGAGTGGCAGGAAGTGACTATACTTAGTGAACCTATCCACCACCACCATAGTGACTTCCCTACATTCTGATTTGGGTAACCCAATGATAAAATCCATAGAAATGTGCTTCCATGCTTGGTCAGGCACTGGTAATGGTTGAAGTAATCCACTTGGAGAAGTATGTGGCACTTTATGTTTCTGACAAATGTTATATTCCTTGATATATTGGAGCAATTCCTTCTTCATTCCCACCCAATAAAAGTATGTCTTTTCTCTCTGGTAGCTAGCTTGAGTGCCTGAGTGTCCTCCCACATAAAAAGAGTGGATAGCAGCCATCACTTGTTGTCTTAAGGTTCCAGTTGAGCCAATGTAAACCCTATTCTTATACCTCAGAATGTCTTTTTTTAAGTGTGAATGGTTTTCTAATGGAAGGAGACACTGTCAATTGGGGAATTAATTCAGAGGCAAACTTATCTGAGTTGTAGCTCCCTTGAACTTCTCCAAGACAGGTTAGTTATAGCTGGTTGATGAGATGGCATTGATGATAATCTGAACATGGAAATCTAGATAAAGCATCAGCCACCTTATTCTCTACTCCCTTCTTGTAACACACTTCATAGTCATAGCCCAGTAATTTTGAAAGCCACTTTTGTTGAACTATTATATGTAATTTATGCTCCATGAAATACTTCAAGCTCTGGTGATCTGTGTAAATGGTGAAGTGATTTCCCATTAAGTAAGGCCTCCATTTTGCTACTTCCATAACTATAGAAAGTAACTCCTTCTCAAAAGTGGACATGGAGAGAAATCTGGTTTTAATGCCTTTGCTGAAGTAAGCAATTGGTTGTCTGTTCTGCATTAGTACTTCTCCAACCCCTGTGTCACATGCATCAGTTTCTACTTCAAAAGGCTGAGAAATTCAGGTAAGGTTAGTACTGGGTTTGTGGTGATAGCTTTCTTGAGGGATTCAAAAGCATTTTGAGCTTCAACACTCCACTGAAAATTGTCCTTCTTAAGTTATTTTGTCAATGGCCTACAAATTACTCCATATCCCCTAACAAATTTCATGTATTATCCAGTGAGCCCCAAAAACCCTCTAAGCTCCTTTAAGGTGGTGGGTGTAGGCCATTTAAGAATGCAGTCAATCTTAGCTGGGTCAGCTGCTACACCTTCTCCTGTTATGATGTGGCCCAAGTATTCTACCTGAGTTTGGCCAAATGTACACTTAATGAGCTTAGAAAATAGAGTATGCTGTTGTAGAGTCTTGAGTGTAATATCCAAATGCTCCAAATATGTTTTCATGTCAGAGATGTATACTAGTATGTCATCAAAGAAAATTAGTATGAACTTCCTCAAGTGTGGTTGGAACACATCATTCATTAATGCTTGAAAAGATGCGGGTGCATTGGTCAACCCAAAGGGCATCACCATGAACTCATAATGTCCTTGATGGGTTTTAAAGGAAGTTTTGTAAGTATCTAGGGGGTATAATCTAATTTGATGATAGCCAGCCCTCAAATCAATCATAGAGAATATCTTGACGACAAATAATTTATCTACCAGCTCCTCAAACAATTCATCTACCAGCTCCTCTATTATGGGTATAGGATACTTGGCCTTAATTGTAGCTTCATTCAACCTTTTATAATCCACACAGAATCTCCAACTGCCATCTTTTTTCTTCACAACGAGAATTGGTGAAGAGAAGGGGTTGTGGCTGTGTTTAATGATACCAGATTGCAATATTTCTTGTACAAGTTTCTCCACCACCTCTTTTTGAATAAATGAAATTATGTATGGTCTTTGATTTGGTGGGGTAGTGAGTGGATTTAAAGGTATGTGATGATCATGTGTCCTGGTGATAGGTGTTGTAAAACACCTAGTTTTATATATAGTATTTATGCTTTCTTTGCTATTTATTTTGTGAAATATGTATCTTATGTGTGAATTTGAGATTATTAGGTGCAATGGATCACTTGGGGGCAAAACAAGGAAAATTGCCCATTTGGAGCGTAAAGGCAAACACTTCAATTCATAGGCGAGCGAAGCTAGCCACTATTGAGCAAGAAAGAGGATGGGCGTGTCAGTTTTATGGAACCGACAGGCAATTTAACATCCTTAATTACCCCTTATCCACTTCACCTAGGGTGCCAATATCAAGTCCACTTCCTACACAGCCTAGAATTCAGATGAGAATTCATTTCTCAATCATTTGGGCTCTAACACTTAGAGTGTGTGGCTGCTAGGGTTTCTGTGTGAAATACAGAAAAGAGGGATCGACAGAGATGGAGCAATTTAGAGTAGGAGAAGAAATTTAAGATGTTGGCTGATGAAACTAAGCTGGGTTTTGTGTAGTTGTTCTTAGTAGATCGATTGTTTTGATGTTCATGGGGGAACTGTGAATTGAAAGAAGAAGATGATGATTTAATGTTTATGTCAAATTGTGAACTGGGGTTTGAAGTGTTGTAGATAGAATGAAATTGATGTTGCTACAGATTGAGAAAAAGAAATTGCAAGCTGGGTTTGTGTGAAATTAAAGGGAGAAATAAGGGTTTCAATGATTTGAACCTGAGAAGGAAGATGGTGACAAACATTGTAGGTGTTAGCTTCTGGTGGCTGCTTTTTGAATGATGGTGTTTTATCAAAGATTGATGAACTCAGGGTCCTGAGATGAAGAATGAAGTCTGTTAAGAGGTTGTTGAAACTGGATGCTATGAAGGACAAGAAATTGTTACAGGGTGTTCAAAGAAATGGGAGAAATAGAGTTGGTGATGGTTGAATTGAGAATGGTTGTTGCTGTGTTGCTCAAAGGTTGCTGGTGAAATTGTTATGAAGGTTTGCAGGTGGATTTGGATAGGTGTTGGTGCTGTAATGTGGGTTGGCATGGAACTTAAATGGGTGATGCTGTGTTTAGTGTGGCAGGGAAGGCTGTGGCATGATGCATAGCATGGTGGTGATTTGTGAGATGTAATGGACTGGTATAGCTTCTAGTGGAATTTCTGAATGTATATGGAGGAGCAAAGCTGCACTATTTAGCTGAGCTGCTTTTGGTGTTTCTGCAATGGTGTAGGGTGGACTTGAACTGATGTGTAAATTACAGGCTGGTAAGAGATGGTGCTGCCATTGTTACAAGGAGAAAACTTAGGGAATGGTGAGATGATATGAAATTGGAAGAGAAGCATTAGATGTATGGCAGATATGGATGAAAGCATTGGTGGTTATGAACTACAGCAAAGCAAGAATGGAGCTGTTGAAGGTACAACTGACGCAGTGAAGAATAGAAAGCAACAAGATTGTGACTGAAATCAATGGGTTTGAGCTGAACTTTTTTATGTCTCGGAAATGGTGGAATTTCATCAATGGGTTCTGGTGCCTGGGATGGAATGGGTGATACGGAGAAGCTGGCTGGCTAACGTGCAAATGGAAGCTGAGACTGCAATGAGATGCAATTGCAGGCACTGAAACGGATTTGTTGAGTGCAATGTTGGTGAGATTCAAATGCTGGGACAATGTGGTTTGGAGCAGCAATGGTTGGAAGCTGCAAGCAGATTGAGAAGCTGAAATGGTGGTATTTGAATTTATGCAATCGGCAATGTCGCTTGAGTTGGTTTGAATCTGCAGCAGTGAATGAAGTTGGTGTTGTTTATGAAGTGGAGATGACTTAAACTGAGATGGTGTTTGGGGAAGTTGTGTGTTGTTCTTGATTTGAAAAACTGAGTAGCTGCAGTTTCAGACCATATGATGTTGTTACGCTACTGCAGGTGGTAGTTGTGAGGTTTTCGTGAGCATGAGAAACTCAGTGAAGGAAATGGTGTTACTGTTTCAAGGTTCGATGGCAGTTTAAGGCTCTGAACTGAGCTTTAGGGTTCTAGTTGTTTGATGAGTTGGTTGTACTCAGGGTGGCATGGTGCTGTGTTAACTGAAGGAAGCTAAGCAATAGCAGCAAAGATTAAGGTTGATGGCAGCTTATAGTGATTGAACTCGAGGAAAGCAGGGTATGCTAGTGATTGCAGAGAGGTCCTGTTGTGGTAGATGAGTTTGGTCGAGACAATGGTCTTGGCTCGGGTTTTAGTCGATAGCCATGGAAGCAATGTCAGTCAGGTGATGATATATAGTTCGATATGATGATGATTTGTAGAAGTTTTACAATGGTCAAGTGGGTTTTGTAGCTGCAGAATGGTGCAGTTTTGGTGGTTTGATGCACAATTGTAGGTAACAACGAAGGTGTTCGTTGGTTGAGTAGGAGATAATGAGTGCGCTGTTGCTGCTGGAGTTCACATGGAGATTGCAGGCAAATAAGTTGCTGGTTACGCTGTAATGGTTGAAGTTGGAAGGAATGCAACAAGAGATTTGGTAAAGAAACTACAGAATGACAATACTAGAAAGGACTGAAGTTGCAATAGAAGAAGTCAGGGCCATCTTGGTTGTGCAGGGAAGGTTGCAAGACAGTCATCTTGGCTGAAGCATAATGATTGTGCTACAAGGGTTATGGCATGTGCAATGGCCTGGCCTGACCGATTTGACTGATTCAGATCGCTGAATCGGTATGACTCGGTGTTTGACCCGAGTTGGACCAGTTGACTATTGACTGTTTGACTTTTCAGGTAACCGGCGGTAGATTTCGGTGCCGGATTCCGGCCATATTCCGACCAAAAACACAGTTTTCCGGCGAATACTTTTTGGATCATATTTTCACATGGGTTTTTCTCACACATGGTTCATGGGATTGGTGGACCTTTTGGTGATAGACTTTGAAGACCTAATTTTGGAAAGTGGGAAGGCTATAAAAAGAAGAAGTTTCTATTCTTTTAGAATATAAACATATCACAATCTTTCTACTGGATTTTTGGAGGAGAGCAGCGACTAGGGTTTGCTTCCATTTATTTTTCATGTTCTTCAATTTATTTTTGATAATAATTATGTTGAATCTAAAAACCATGAGTAGCTAAATACCTTCTATTGGTTATGGGATAATAAGTGGATTTCACAAATAAGATTTGATTCAATGTATTAGTTTTGTTTCAATATTTTACTGTTTATGATTCATTGTTCATATTGTTTATGATTTGATTGTTTATTTGGTTGAGTCTGGAATCAATCCGATTTGCATTCATATCTAGAGCTATATTAGGGTTTTCAATACGAAAACGTTGTTAATCCCTGATTCTAAGTAGCATAAATGTGGATAGTGCTTGTAGAGATATATCATACTAGTCACATATGAATCATAACTTGGGTTAAATTGATTTAGTGCTTTTACACATTTCGATTGCCTTGATTAGTCTTATTCCATATAGCTTATTGCTTCTATGGAGTTAAATATAATTTGCTTTTACACTTTAGGTTGCTTTCTAGGAAGAATTCACATATGCATCTTTTAATGTGGTTGTGATGAAATCAGGGAATTAGCGGGATACTCTTGCGATCAAGGTATACTAGGAATTTTAGTAAATGAGAGATTAAATTTCAATTCTAGTCATTGATGAAAATATGTGTTTGTGAATGAAAGTATCCCGTGACCAATACTTTCTCCTTATTGATTATTTTTACTATTACTTTGCTTTCAAATTAGTTTTATAGCTTTGATAACTCAAACCCTCCCCCCCTGTGGTTACTAAGAAACTGAAATTTTTTATAACAACAAAAGCCTCTTTGTGGATACGAACTCTTTCTTATTGCATACTACTTTATTTTAGGAAGTAAGAAAGTGAAATTATATTTGTGTCGGCTGACAACCGACCAAATTTTGGCGCCGTTGGCGGGGAGGCAAACGGCTTGTTATTAAGTATTTAGTTTCTTTTTATCATTTTTCTGCTTGCATATTTGCTTTCCGTTTCTTGTCTTGTTTCTTACTTGTTTGCGAGAATTGTTTTTCAGGTACTAATCCCTGGCTTCTAAGGATTGGAGCTATCCAAGGTGCGAGATTGCTACTCGAAGAGGCACAATACTCCAACCAAGTCAAGACATAACGGAAGAACAAGTCTTGGAAGTAGAACAAGAAGCTCTTCATCAAGAAGTGGAAGAAGAGTTAAAACTAGAAGAAGAACAAGAGGTTTCATTTGTAGAAGAACCGTTAGTTGAAGAAGAAGAAGCAATGGGTGACGCAAATCGTACACTCAAGGATTTGTCTTCTCATAGGCTTGATGCACAACGGTGGTGTATCCAAACAAACTCAACCTTCGAGATCAAGCCGGGGTTGCTTAGAGAGTTGCCAAAGTTTCATGGTATGGCGAATGAAGATCCAAACAAGCATCTCATGGAGTTCTATATCATTGTCAAGGCTATGCTTCCAGCGGAGACCGAAACCGATGGTGCAATGATGAAAGTTTTTCCATTTTCTATGGTGGATAGCGCTAAAGATTGGTTGTATTATTTGCCAGCTGGAAGTGTCACTACATAGAACGGGTTGAAGAAACTCTTTCTAGAGAGGTATTTTCCTACGTCGAAGGCCACTCAAATTCTCATAGATATTTGCGGAATAAAGCAACATGCGGGAGAGTCTTTGTATGAATGTTGGGAGCAATGCAAGATATTGGTGGCAAGCTGTCCTCACCATCAATTCAGCGATGCTATGATAATCCAGTATTTCTATGAAGGTCTCCAATCAAGTGATAGATATCTTCTAGATGCAGCGGGTGGTGGTGCACTAGTGAACAAGACGGTGGCCCAAGCTGCCGAGTTGATTGAAAGCATGGCTGCAAACTCGCAACAATTCTACACAAGAGGTGAACCAATGATTAGAGGAGTGCATGAAGTTAGTGATTCATCATCATCACACCGTGATCAAAGGATGGACAATATGGATCAAATGATGCAAAAGATGGCTACGGTTATATTACCTGCATATGGTGAAGATTTGGAGCAAGCTAATGCGGTTTTTCCAAACCCACAAAGAAGGTATGATCCCTATTCCAACACCTACAATCCGGGATGGAGAGATCATCCAAATTTTAGCTATGCCAACAAGCAAGGTGCGGTTCAACAACCTACCTTCAACCGTCAAAGTGGATTTCAACCGCAACCGCAACAACAACAATTTCAACCTCAACAAAAATTTCAACCGCAACAACAACAATTTAAACAACAACAGCAGCAATTTCAGCAACCACAACAATCGGTTCAAAATTAAGGTTCTGATATCGATGCCAAGCTACAAACTTTTATGCAAGGTATTTCTACCATGTTCAAGGAGAGCCAACAAGAAACCAAGAGTGCGATTAAGGATTAGCAGACTCAAGTGGGCTCCATGGCAATTGATATCAACAAATTAAAGGCACAAAATAGTGGGAGACTCCCTTCTCAACCCATTAACCCAAAAGAGGGTGTCAATGCTATTACGTTGAGAAGTGGTACACAACTTGAGCAACCTAAAGTTGCTGATTTGGGTGAAGAGGAAGCTCCAAAGGAGCCGGTTTTGGAGGAAAAGATTGATGAAATTCCCCAAACACCCGAGGTACCTATTCCTAACTCTAAAACTCATATTCCTACTTATGTTCCTCATATACCTTTTCCTCGCAGATTTGCAAGTTCTAAGAAGGTGGAACTAGAAAAGGAAATTTTAGATGTTCTTAAGAAGATTCATGTGAATATACCACTCATTGATGCTATCAAGCAAATTCCCAAGTATGCAAAAGTGTTGAAGGACTTGTGTACCAACAAGCAAAGGCTTAAGGGCAATGAAGTACTAAGTGTGGGGGAAAATGCTTCGGCAATATTACAACACAAACTCCCACTGAAATGCAAGTATCCTGGTAACTTTGACATTCCCGTCACAATTGGTAACACTACTTTTGACAAAGCAATGTTGGATTTAGGTGCATCCGTTAATGTTATGCCTGCATCTATGTACAATTCACTTAATCTAGGTCCTTTGAAAAAGGCTGAAATTGTGTTGCAATTAGCCGATCGCTCTAATGTTTACCTAATGGGTATTGTTGAGGATGTTCTTATGCAGGTTAATCAACTTGTATTCCCTGCTGACTTTTGTGTGTTAGAGATGGATGAAGGTGCACCGGACTCGTCTCTTCCATTGCTACTTGGGCGTCCCTTCATGAAAACGTCTAAGACGATCATTGATGTAGATAAGGGAACGTTGACTATGGAGTTTGATGGAGAAATAATACGTTTCAACATTTTCGAGACGATGAGATATCCTAGTGATATCCAATCTTGTTTCTTCGTTGATGTTATGGATGCATTGGCGCAAAAAGTGTTTGAATTGAATAGTGAAGATGCTTTGGAAACTGTTTTAACTACATCCATGGATGATGGAGTAGAGTGTGGTAACGAAGTTAAGGAAGCCCTTGGTGATCTTAACTCACTACAAGGATGTCCGGAAACTCATAATATCTCTTTTATTTCTTTACCATGCAGTGATGGAAAGCTTTTACCTTCTATTATTAAATCTCTAAAGTTGGAATTGAAACCTCTTCCAAGTCACTTAAAGTACTTGTACTTGGGTGACAATGAAGAGTTACCTGTGATTGTTTCTAACGAGTTTAGTGAATTACAGGAGCAAAAACTTCTAAGGGTGCTAAGGAAGCACAAGACGGCCATAGGATGGACAATTGCCAATATCAAGGGTATAAGCCCTGCCTTTTGTATGCATAAAATTAGTTTAGAGGACGATGAAAAGCCTACAAGGGAAGCGCAACGTCGTTTGAACCCTCCCATGATGGAAGTTGTGAAAAAGGAGATACTCAAGCTTTTGGAAGTGGGTGTTATCTACCCCATATCCGAT
Organism: Papaver bracteatum; assembly: GCA_023529315.1. Classification (NCBI taxonomy): domain Eukaryota; kingdom Viridiplantae; phylum Streptophyta; class Magnoliopsida; order Ranunculales; family Papaveraceae; genus Papaver; species Papaver bracteatum. Next base: position 5,230,883 of record JAJJWX010000603.1, read on the forward strand.
AGAAAGTGGGTAAGCCCGGTATAAGTTGTACCAAACAAATCAGGTGTGACCGTGGTAGAGAATGATGAGAACGAACTTGTCCCAACTCGTGTGCAAACCGGTTGGAGGGTTTGTATTGATTATAGAAAGTTGGATGCCACTACTAGGAAGGATCATTTTTATTTACCTTTTATTGATCAAATGCTTGAACGTTTAGCTGGACATGCTTATTATTGTTTCCTTGATGGTTATTCAGGTTACAATCAGATTGTGATAGCACCGGAGGACCAAGAGAAAACCACTTTCACTTGTCCTTTCGGCACTTTTGCTTATAGAAGGATGCCTTTTGGCTTGTGCAATGCTCCAGCTACCTTTCAAAGGTGCATGGTAAGTATCTTTTCCGAGTATGTTGAAAATATCATTGAAGTGTTTATGGATGACTTTAGTGTCTTTGGTGATTCATTTGACCTTTGCTTGAACAACTTATCTTTAATCCTTGAACACTGTGTTGAAACAAACCTTGTGCTAAATTGGGAGAAGTGCCATTTCATGGTAACTCATGGCATAGTTTTAAGCCATATAATATCTTCTAAGGGCTTGGAAGTTGATAAATCTAAGATAGACCTTATTCGTGCTCTAACCCCTCCCACTACGGTGAGGGAGATACGTTCTTTTCTTGTTCATGCAGGTTTCTATCATAGATTTATCAAGGATTTTTCCAAGATAGCATCACCACTTTGCAACTTATTGCAAAAAGATGTGGTTTTTAACTTTGATGAAAAGTGTATGGTGGCATTCAATCGTTTGAAAAAACTTTTGATTTCAGCCCCTATCATTAAACCACCGGACTGGAGCAAGACTTTTGAGCTCATGTGTGATGCTAGTGACTACGCGGTTGGTGCGGTGCTTGGGCAGCGTGTGGGGAAGATACCTCATGCCATTTATTATGCTTCTAGAACGTTAAATGAGGCCCAACAAAACTACACAACCACTGAAAAAGAGTTTTTAGCTATTGTATTTGCATTGGAGAAATTTCGTTCTTATCTAATTGGTACAAAAGTTGTTATTTATTCTGACCATGCAGCTCTTAGGTACTTGCTAATGAAGAAAGAATCGAAACCAAGGCTCATACGCTGGATTTTACTCTTGCAAGAGTTTGATATTGAAATCAAAGATAAGAAAGGAATTGAGAAAACCGTTGCAGATCACTTGAGCCGTCTTGCTGTGGACAAGGAAGCTATCCCATTGCGTGAAAGTTTCCCGGATGAGCAACTATTCTCAATTGCCTGTGGAGAACCATGGTATGCGGATATTGTGAATTACTTGGTAACTAAACAAATCCCAAAGAACTTGTCTCGTGCTGAGAGGGACAAACTTAAGAGGTTAGGAAACCAATATATATGGGATGATCCATACTTATGGAAACATGGCAGCGACCAAGTAATGAGAAGGTGCGTTCCCGAATCTGAGTTTAATTCTATCTTGTCATTTTGTCACTCCTATGCTTGCGGAGGACATTTTGGAAGTAAAAGAACCGCTCACAAGGTACTTGAAAGCGGTTTCTATTGGCCAACCTTGTTTAAGGATGCACATATATTTTTCACAACTTGTGATAGGTGCCAAAGAACAGGCAATCTAGGTGCCCGAAATAAAATGCCACAAACCTTTATTCAATTTATTTAAGTTTTTGATGTATGGGGTATTGATTTTATGGGTCCTTTTGTCAACTCTCATGGGAATTTTTACATCTTACTTGCTGTTGATTATGTCTCTAAATGGGTGGAAGCTAAGGACACCCCAACTAATGATTCCAAGGTTGTTTCATATTTTGTGCAAGCTAACATTTTTGCAAGGTTTGGAATTCCAAGAGCCATAATTAGCGATGGGGGTTCTCACTTCAACAACAGGATTTTGCAAATCTTGTTGAAGAACTACAATGTGTCACATAAGGTTGCAACACCTTATCATCCTCAAACAAATGGACAAGCCAAGGTTTCCACTCGGGAGGTGAAATCCATACTAGAAAAGACGGTGAATCCAATAAGGAAAGATTGGAGCATGCGATTAAATGATGCTTTATGGGCGTATAGAACCGCATACAAGACACCTATTGGGATGTCCCCTTTTAGGCTTGTGTATGGTAAACCTTGTCACTTACCCGTGGAGATTGAACATAAAGCGTTTTGGGCGATTAAGCAATGCAATATGGAGATGGATGGGGCTGGAAAGAAAAGGAAGTTACAACTCCAAGAGCTAGAAGAGCTTCGCAATGATGCATTTGAAAGCTCTCGCATTTACAAGGAGAAAACGAAGGCCTTTCATGATACTATGATTTCTAGAAAATAATTTTGTGTTGGGCAGAAAGTGTTTTTGTTTAATTTTTGCTTGCATTTATTTCCGGGTAAACTAAGGTCACGTTGGATTGGACCTTTCATTGTTACTAATGTGTTTTCTCATGGTGTAGTAGAAATTCGTAGTATAGCTACAGGCAAGGAACTTAAAGTTAATGGGCACCGGTTGAAACCATATTATGAGAATTTCACTTCCGAAGTGGTGGAAGGAGCTAATTTTGTGGATGCACTCCCTCTGGAGGATTCATAGAAATCAAGGAGATAGTCGGGCTGACGACTTTAAACCAAGCGCTAAATGGGAGGCAACCCATAGGATGAGTATCTCTTGTCTTATTTTCATTTTCTTGTTTTGTTTTTAGCTTTTTCTTATATTATATTGATTTTATTTTTCTGATTTCTTGTCATTTTTCATGCATAATTTCCCACATTTTCTTACTTTGGATGACTCAATTTACATTGAGGACAATGTAAAGTTTAAGTGTGGGGGAGTGGTTAAGTATTTGCATTGTAAATTTTTCAAAATTTTTAACTTTTGTGTAAATTAGTGCATGAAAAACTCCAACTTGTAGTTAGTTTAGAGTCACATAGTATCCATATCGCTAAGATTACATCGATATTCTCATAAGAGTGATTGAACTTAGAGATGACAGAGAACATGATCGGGTTTCTTATTTGTATGAGAGTTAAAGTTGGATTTAACCATGCCAGTGGCAAATATGGTGAAGACTGAATTCGGTAGTAGAGTAGTGGTCCCCTATAGTGGAGACTACCCATGTTACATCATGAGAGGCACTGACCTTCACTTATTTGTAGTTAGTTTAGAGTCACATAGTATCCATGTCGCTAAGATTACATCAAGATTCTCATAAGAGTGACTGAACTTAGAGATGACAGAGAAAATGATCGGGTTTCTTATTTGTATGAGAGTTAAAGTTGGATTTAACCATGCCAATGGAAAATATGGTGCAGACTGAATTCGGTAGTAGAGTAGTGGTCCCCTATAGTGGAGACTACCCATGTTACATCATGAGAGGCACCGACCTTCACTTCTTTGTACCTGTCTAAATATGTGCTTTTAGAGTGTGTGTCACCGTACGTAAACTCCGGGTAGAATGGTGAGCTACCCAACCTCCCACCAATAGAAGCGCTATTTTGATCTCTTGAGTGCTATTTTATCAATCATGAATGGTGACATCGAATTGCTAACTTACATACCACTTGTAATCTTGTTCGCAGTTAGCACCATCCACTTTATCTCTCTCTACACCAACAGGTCCATAAAAACACCATCATCATCAACAAGGGAAGCATCACAAGTTCGAAGGAAAGTTAAAGACGTTCTAAGTTTACAAGCAACGGTACAAAAATGAGCAGATTTCAGATTCAAGTATAGCAACAAGACAAGGAGCAGAATTTTTACAAGTTGAAGACTATTGTACAAGAGTGAAGATTATCAAGATGAGAATTCAAGAATTTTTTGATATCTAGACATACAAGTTATGAAGAATCAAGCGGTAAAGTACTCACACCATGGCATTTGTACTTGCATTTTTACTTTTATTTTTATTTGTATTATATTCTCTTGTCTCAAAAAAAAAAAGGAAAAAAAAAAAAAAAAAAAATTCATTGCATCATATTTTGGTTTGTTTAGTTCATATTTTGGTTTTGTATTCATTCAATAAGCCAACGGAAGAAGAAATATCTACATTGAAGTTTCAAGCAACAAGGAATAAGAGGAAAGAATCACATTGTCAAGATTCTACGAAGTTCAAGAGTTGAAGACCGAAGATGTTTCAATGGATGCTGTGAGAGTGGTGCTAGCTGCACGCCGAACGGATAACGAGGTAAGTAAGCATATTTCCATCTTCGTTAAGTGGTTGATTTCCTTTCTAAGAGATCGTCAGAAAAAAGGGTTTTCAAAATGAATAAAAGATGTGGGTTTTCAAAACATTTCGGAGGGTTTGCCTTCCTACTATTCAACGTGTCGCAGGATTCTCTCTTCATTCCTACCTGGACACATGTGTGACCCATAAAGATCTATTTATTATTGAGTGCAATTTCATAAAACCCTTTCTTGTGAGGCAGAGTCGAGACTTTTGATCACTCCGAACCCGAATTTCTTTCGATAAGGGATGGTTATTTCTCTCTCAACTTTTAAGAATGAGATTGTGTTCATTTATGTGTCTAACTTCTTATGACTAGTGTGCAGAATCTTTATGTCTTCTTAGCGCGTTGGATACTATCATTTCGAAGAAATTGTAAGTTGGAAATGGAGGTTTTGTGGGTATTTTTCTAGTAAACGCTCACGAGAATTGTATGTATCCTTTAGAATAAGTTTTGTTTGATTTTTTCGAGGACTAGCAAAGTCTAAGTGTGGGGGAATTTGATAGGTGTTGTAAAACACCTAGTTTTATATCTAGTATTTATGCTTTCTTTGCTATTTATTTTGTGAAATATGTATCTTATGTGTGAATTTGAGATTATTAGGTGCAATGGAGCACTTGGGGGCAAAAGAAGGAAAATTGCCCATTTGGAGCGTAAAGGCAAACACTTCAATTCATAGGCGAGCGAAGCTAGCCACAGTTGAGCAAGAAAGAGGATGGGCGTGTCAGTTTTCTGGAACCGACAGGCAATTTAACATCCTTAATTACCCCTTATCCACTTCACCTAGGGTTCCAATATCAAGTCCACTTCCTACACAGCCTAGAATTCAGATGAGAATTCATTTCTCAATTATTTGGGCTCTAACACTTAGAGTGTGTGGCTGCTAGGGTTTCTGTGTGAAATTCAGAAAAAAAGGATCGACATAGATGGAGCAATTTAGAGTAGGATAAGAAATTTAAGATGTTGGATAATGAAACTAAGTTGGGTTTTGTGTAGTTGTTCTTAGTAGATCGATTATTTTGATGTTCATGGGAGAACTGTGAATTGAAAGAAGAAGATGATGATTTAATGTTTATGTCAAATTGTGAACTGGGGTTTGAAGTGTTGTAGATAGAATGAAATTGATATTGCTAAAGATTGAGAAAAATAAATTGCAAGATGGGTTTGTGTGAAATTAAAGGGAGAAATAAGGGTTACAATGATTTGAACCTGAGAAGGAAGATGGTGACAAACATTGTAGGTGTTAGCTTCTGGTGGCTGCTGTTTGAATGATGGTGTTTTATCAAAGATTGATGAACTCAGGGTCCTGAGATGAAGAATGAAGTATGTTAAGAGGTTGTTGAAACTGGCTGATATGAAGGACAAGAAATTGTTACAGGGTGTTCAAAGAAATGGGAGAAATAGAGTTGGTGATGGTTGAATTGAGAATGGTTGCTGCTGTGTTGCTCAAGGGTTGCTGGTGAAATTGTTATAAAGGTTTGCAGGTGTATTTGGATAGGTGTTGGTGCTGTAATGTGGGTTGGCATGGAACTTAAATGGGTGATGTTGTGTTTAGTGTGGCAGGGAAGGCTGTGGCATGATGCATAGCATGGTGGTGATTTGTGAGATGTAATGGACTGGTATAGCTTCTGGTGGAATTTCTGAATGTATATGGAGGAGCAAAGTTGCATTATTTAGCTGAGCTGCTTTTGGTGTATCTGCAATGGTGTAGGGTGGACTTGAACTGATGTGTAAATTGCAGGCTGGTAAGAGATGGTGGTGCCATTGTTACAAGAAGAAAACTCAGGGAATGGTGAGATGATATGAAATTGGAAGAGAAGCATTAAATGTATGGCAGATATGGCTGAAAGCATTGGTGGTTATGAACTACAGCGAAGCAATAATGGAGCTGTTGAAGGTACAACTGACGCAGTGAAGAATAGAAAGCAACAAGATTGTGACTGAAATAAATGGGTTTGAGCTGAACTTCTTTATGGCTCGGAAATGGTGGAATGTCATCAATGGGTTCTGGTGCCTGGGATGGAATGTGCGCTACGGAGAAACTGGCTGGCTGACGTGCAAATGGAAGCTGAGACTGCAATGAGATGCAATTGCAGGCACTGAAACGGATTTGTTGAGTGCAGTGTTGGTGAGATTCAAATGCTGGGACAATGTGGTTTGGAGCAGCAATGATTGGCAGCTGCAAGGAGATTGATAAGATGAAATGGTGGTATTTGAGTTTCTGCAATCTGCAATGTCTCTTGAGTTGGTTTGAATCTGCAGCAGTGAATGAAGTTGGTGCTGTTTATGAAGTGGAGATGGCTTAAACTGAGATGGTGTTTGGGGAAGTTGTGTGTTGTTCTTGATTTGAAAAACTGAGTAGCTGCAGTTTCAGACCATATGATGTTGTTACGCTACTGCATGTGGTAGTTGTGAGGTTTCCGTGAGCATGAGAAACTCAGTGAAGGAAATGGTGTTACTGTTTCAAGGTTCGATGGCAGTTTAAGGCTCTGAACTGAGCTGTTGGGTTCTAGTTGTTTGATGAGTTGGTTGTGCTCAGGGTGGCATGGTGTTGTGTGAACTGAAGGAAGCTACAATTACAGGTGATAAGTAATAGAAGCAAAGATTAAGGTTGATGGCAGCTTATAGAGATTGAACTCGAGGAAAGCAGGGTATGCTAGTGATTGCAGAGAGTGCCTACTGTGGTAGATGAGTTTGGTCGAGACAATGGTCTTGGCTCGGGTTTTAGTCGATAGCCATGGAAGCAATGTCAGTCAGGTGATGATATATAGTTCGATATGAAGATGATTTGTGGCAGTTTTACAGTGGTCAAGTGGGTTTTGTAGCTGCAGTTTTGGTGGTTTGATGCACAATTGCAGGTAACAACGGAGGTGTTCGTTGGCTGAGTAGGAGATAATGAGTACGTTGTTGGAGTTCACATGGAGATTGCAGGCAAAGAAGTTGCTGGTTACGCTGTAATGGTTGAAGTTGGAAGGAATTCAACAAGAGATTTGGTAAAGAAACTACAAAATGACAATACTAGAAAGGACTGAAGTTGCAATAGAAGAAGTCAGGGCCATCTTGGCTGTGCAGGGAAGGTTGCAAGACATCCATCTTGGTTGAAGCACAATGATTGTGCTACAAGGGTTATGGCATGTGCAATGGCCTGGCCTGACCGATTTGACTGAGTTAGATCGCTGAATCGGTATGTCTCGGTGCTTGACCCGAGTTAGACCGGTTGACTATTGACCGTTTGACTTTTCAGGTGACCGGCGGAAGATTTCCGGTGCCGGATTCCGGCCATATTCCGACCAAAAAACACAGTTTTCCGGCGAATACTTTTTGGGTCATATTTTCACATGGGTTTTTCTCACACATGGTTCATGGGCTTGGTGGACCTTTTGGTGATAGACTTTGAAGACCTAATTTTGGAAAGTGGGAAGGCTATAAAAAGAAGAAGTTTCTATTCTTTTAGAATATAAACATATCACAATCTTTCTACTGGATTTTTTGAGGAGAGCAGCGACTAGGGTTTGCTTCCATTTATTTTTCATGTTCTTCAATTTATTTTTGATAATAATTATGTTGAATCTAAAAACCATGAGTGGCTAAATACCTTTTATTGGTTATGGGATAATAAGTGGATTTCACAAATAAGATTTGATTCAATGTATTAGTTTTGTTTCAATATTTTACTGTTTATGATTCATTATTCATATTGTTTATGATTTGATTGTTTATTTGGTTGAGTCCGGAATCAATCCGATTTGCATTCATATCTAGAGCTATATTAGGGTTTTCAATACGAAAACGTTGTTAATCCCTGATTCTAAGTAGCATAAATATGGGTAGTGCTTGTAGAGATATATCCTACTAGTCACATATGAATCATAACTTGGGTTAAATTGATTTAGTGCTTTTACACATTTAGATTGCCTTGATTAGTCTTATTCCATATAGCTTATTGCTTCTAGGGAGTTAAATATAATTTGCTTTTACACTTTAGGTTGATTTCTAGGAAGAATTCACATATGCATCTTTTAATGTGGTTGTGATGAAATCAGGGAATTAGCGGGATACTCTTGCGATCAAGGTATCCTAGGACTTTTAGTAAATGAGAGATTAAATTTCAATTCTATTCATTGATGAAAATATGTGTTTGTGAATGAAACTATCCTGTGACCAATACTTTCTCCTTATTGATTATTTTTACTATTACTTTGCTTTCAAATTAGTTTTATAGCTTTGATAACTCAAACCCCCCCCCCTGTGGTTACTAAGAAACTGAAATTTTTTATAACAACAAAAGCCTCTTTGTGGATACGAACTCTTTCTTATTGCATACTACTTTATTTTAGGAAGTAATAAAGTGAAATTATATTTGTGTCGGCTGACAAATGATCACCTGTGAGGAGGTAGATATGTAGGTTCTTGAAAAATAAAATCATATTTTTTTAGTAGGGGTTGAATGGGTTCTTGTATAACATTTTGAGCTTCACAAGCATTAATGGCAAAAAAAGTTACCAATCAACCCATGTTTATTCTTCTTAAGCCATTTATGTAATTCACTACCTGTCATCATTGAGATTTGAGATGAGGAAGTGTTACCTTGTAGTTCAATGCTCTCTCAATCCTTGTGGAAGGTTACATTCAGCTTATTGAAATCAAAGGACATTTGGCTCATATTCTTCATCCAATCAACACCCAGCACCATATCATAGCCACCTAGCTTCAAGAGTCTCATGTCCCACTGGAATGCATGTCCTTGCATTTTCCAAATGAAGGGATAACACTTGGTATCACTGACCATTTTAGCACCATTTGCAACTGCTACCAGTAAGGGGGTGGCTGGAGTTATTTGAATTCTACATTTTTCAGCAACTCCAGGGTCCAAGAAGTTGTGGGTACTCCTACTATCTATCAAAATAGTTAAGGACTTCTTCTTATTAAAACCTATAATCTTGATAGTGTTCTATGACACATTACCATCCAAGGAGTGCAATGATATTTCTACCTCTTCTTCAATACCTGGGGCAAAGGGAGTATCACAAGGGGATTCCTCACCGGACTGAGTGGAATCTTCTTCATCGGCTGCTAACATATAAATCTGTTGTTTAATGCACTTATGCCCAGCTTGAAAAACCTCATCACAGTTGTAACACAGTCCTTTTTCCCTTCTCTTCCTCATTTCATCATTAGAATACCTTTTAATTGGAGAAGGAGTGGGGGGGGGGGAGATTTGTGGTGGGATTTTGGGAAATTTTGGAGGTCATTCAAGGACTTGTAACTGGAGATGGAGCATTCCTTTGAGTGTAGTGGTTTGGAACATAAAGTGGTGTAGGTTTATAAGAGTTCCTTGATTTTTTTGCTACATTTTCAATGAGTGCTTCTTGCATCCTATCTAGGTACACTGCATTGCCAATGTTTTGGGAGAGAACATTTGCACATGTAGCCTCAATTCTTCTTTTAATCCACTAATGAAGCTAGAAGTAAAATACCCTTCTGTAAGGTGGGGGTATTTAGCTAATATTAATGCCTTCAATTCTTCAAAAATTTCCTGATACTCAAGGAATGAACCTAATTGTTGAAGCTTGTTAAATTCACCCACAACATCATCGTGTCCCAATTCTTGGAAACGAAGACAGATATCTCTCAATAAATCTTCCCATAACATAACATGCTTACCAATTTGATAATCCTGAAACCATACATCTGCCTTTATGTCTAGGTACATGGAAGCCATGTTTACCATTTGAGAATCAGACATATTATGCATAAGAAAAAAAAATTCTACACTTGCATATCCATGAGCGAGGGTTTGTACCATCAAACCTTGGAAATTCAACCTTTGGTCTAGGTTGTTGAAACTGATTATGATTTTGAGCTCCAAACTAATAACGAGGTTGGTTAAAAGAATTTTCACATGTGTGGTTGGAGGACGATGTTGGACCCAAAATACTGCTCGGTTCCTTGATGGGAATTTCGTTGTTGCCTTGATTTTTGTTTGAAAACTCGATGTATCGATCTATTTGAGAAGCAATAACAGTATTAATGGCAGTTATGAGCTCTGGAGTTGGCTTTCCCCGAGCTTCCTTTATCTCAGTGATTGACTTCATCACCACATCATATTTCACTGAAGAATCACTTTGGGATTTAGCAAGATCATCCATTGTCTTCGTATAATGCTTGAGCTGTGGCGAACTCGTTTTTTCTGGTTAATTCTTCATCAACTGATTTATTAGCCATGAAAGGTCCAAGGATAGATGCTTATGATACCAATTTGTAGTGATCTACACTACAAAGGTTTGATAAACAAGGATTTGAGGAAGAATTAGAAGAGAATTGAAGAAGATTAAGATAAGAAGATCCGAGATAAGAGAGAGAAAGAATAAAGAGAGAGAATTAGATTAATCAATTATTGGATAACATGATCCAATGCCTGACCAGATACAAATAGCAGCCCATTTTTCAAGCCTAAACAACAAGTTCTAAAGACACACACATAACTACTAAGGTCACCCAACATAGCTACAAGGTCTATGACATAAACTAAGGGAGCAACAACACACGACTAGGAGTTTCTCTATATGAGAACCGGCCTTCCCGCCTAAAACCTTGTCCTCATACAATCCCTTCAAGTTTTGTCTCATTCAATCCCTTAAAACCTTCCCCTATCCTAATCCATTCAAACCTAACCTCATGCCTAGAGTCCTATTGTCATTAATAAATCTATTTCATATCTCATGGGGTATTCACAGATTTTTTTGGGTCCACACTTTCACAAGGGATCGAGCAAAATATGTTTTCTGGAAACCAAAGAGTAAAAACGAATAATCAATACCACGGACGTGTCTCTGTCCTAAGAATACAAAATTCATGACCTAAACCAAGCTAATAAAGGGTATTGAAGTCATAATACTCCAAGGGGTTGTGATTGAAGCAAGAGAACGTTTTAAGAATCCAACTGAAATAAGAATTCCTTTGGTAATTCAAATTGATGAACATTTCAGCGCGAAGACTTGAAAACTGATGTCAATTCATAAGGAATTTCGAGGTACTTTCTGAAGAAAATGTGTTCTTATATGTCTTTCCAAAAACATACCAAAAGGACACTTCAAACGGACAAACGATCTAGGAGATATGGTCCCAACACCGAAGTAAGTGTAATATGAAAAACTCCTAAAATTTTACACGGGATTGCTGAAGTCAAAAGTATACACGGATTTGATTGTCCACACAAACTCGGAATCGAGTCATTCTTTTTGCGTTAGAAATCCTATCTTATTTCTTTCAAATTTGGGGCTGGTGATTTCAAAAAGGGAAGCCTTGAAGCAAAAGGAAAAGGAGTTAGAACTAAAAGAGGAAATTAGAGGAATTTGGGTCAAATAAGGAAACCAAGGTCTTTTCTCCTTCCAAAACTCCTCCAAGTCGTGTCCAAGACATTTTCATGCGAGGATGCTCTCCTAGTCCAGTGGGACGTGATTTATTCTCTCATATTTTTTCAGAGGGATCAAAGTCGAAGAGAATTAGGGTTTTGACGAAAAAATCCCTAATTTCAAGAATTTGGTGAAAAATGGATTTATTTTAGAAGAGAGGGGACCGAGCCTCTCCCATTATCTTGGAAAATTATTTAAGCCTCTCTAAATCCCTTTTTATCTCATTTCTCTTCAACAAAAACGAGCTCATAAGGGATTTTGACCAAAATACCCTTGTATTGTAGTTTTGAGTATTTTCAAAGAAGGAAACCTTAATGCAGCTAGAGACCGACCAAGATATCATCTACTCATTAAAAAAGCCTTATGCACGTGAATATTGAGTTCTCTAAGTGTCCGAAGAAGAACAGTATTGAAATAGAATCTAGAAAAGCAAAATTTCACAGAAAACAAAGGGAATCTGGCTCAAAACAGGAAATTCGAGTTCATGTTTTCCAAAACCAAGACCAGAAACGCGCCAATCTCTATTTCAAGACATGAATATTCCTAGGGAATCTCCATGTATCTCTCATTTCAAAGAAAAATCAAGCTCATAGTGGTTTTTGACGAAAATATCTTTAGTTTTAAAAGTATGTATTTTCTCTAATAAAGAGGAGTTTGGTTGGTACAAGGAATTAAATAAGCTCTCATCACACAAGGTGCCGAACCCACAAGATAGATGCATACCTTCCAAGCCTGTTCAGAGTGTCTGAAGGAGTTAGACGCGAAGAAAAAAATTAGGGTTTAGGTACAATACAGGCCTGAATTCAGAATTTATATGGAATAGGGACTCCGTAACTTCAAAAGTAAGTGCCTATATTTTCTCGCAGACCTTCACCAACATCAAGGCTAGCCAAAAAATATTCTAGAAATTCTCTCTTCCCCACATGCTCGCCTATTCAAAAACTCAAGGATGCACAAAGAGAGAAAGTTAGGGTTTTGGCCGAGTAAACCCTAATTAACAAATTCCGTTCTTTCAAGACGGAAAACTTTGTATCATCAGGACTTCATTATCATGTCATTAATGACCAACACAAAGTACCAGGAAATTCCAGTACCAGGAAATTCCAAGATCCAGAATCGATTCCAAGATCAGAGTCATAACAATCAAATACTAAACGTCAATTCGAGGACTTAGCAAGTCTAGAAGACCGAGTGGATTTTATTTTCGCGCCTGAATGATTCGTAATTATCTATATACTCATCATAGAACAATCAAGGTTCTACTCTGAGTGGGGACTTAATGTATATGGTGAAATTTGGATAAGGGGAAAAAACGTCATTTCGAGACCATAGACAAAACTCAACTCTCTCGGGAGATATTAAAGCCCTTGGTTCTCAAGGCACCAATAGCCACGATTTTTAGTATACATCCCCACGAGACACTTCTGGTCGTGATGCCATGATTCCTAGCACATATCCTCGACGAGATACTGCTGGTCACGTAGGTTCTGTAGAGCGTAAAACATCCCCGACATACTTATGAACCAGAACGGCCATAATTCTAGCATGTCTTCGAGAGACGCAGCTGATTGTGATGCCATGATTCATAGTATACATCCTCAACGAGATGATTCTTGTCATGTAGGCTCTGTAGATGCGTAAATACGTCCCCGGCGGACTTATGGCCTAGATTTGCATATCTCTTGTAAGCACGACTCACCTTATTTGAGATCAAGGACTAATTCATAGTACATCATTGCGAGATACACTGGTCATGTCTACTCTAGGATCTGACTCGACTTACTGAAGTTTTTGGATAACTCATAGGACATCCCCGCGAGATACGCTGGTTATTCTACCTCTGAGCCCTTTCAACAGACTCCTAGAATATCCTTTCGGGATACACTGATCTTGTTGGCTCATCATATGAACACACAGTTGATTCCTAGCACATCTCTGCAAGATACGTTGGTCAAAGAAAAGTGAGCCAAAGTCTCACAGAGACATTAATCGGGCGTACAAAGCCTTTTTTTTCTATCTCCAGGACGAGTCCCAGCTGATCACAGAGAGATACAGATTGGTTAAGAAAATCATTGAAGAGATTTTGATCCGTATGCAAAATCCCAGAGATATTCAAATCTCTCTGCACAATCACGGGGAGATTCAAATCTCTCTGCAAAATCATGGAGAGATTTTGAGCCGTCCGCAAAATCTCGGAGAGATTTAAATCTCTCTGCAAAATCACAGAGAGATTTTAAGCCGTCCGTAAAATCTCGGAGAGATTCAAATCTCTTCACAAAAATATCTCCTCAAAATCTCGGACAAATTCACATGATAGGCACACGCCTTACCTAGTGCTCAAGCCTATTTCTCAGCCTTTAAAATACACTCACGGCTAATAAATTGAGCCTGAACTATACATGGCTATCCAAAACGTAGATAAGCTTTGTTGAGCTCCGCATACTCAACAGAAGGACCCATAAATAATAATAAAATTTTCACATGACATATGTGACCGACCATGGAGAGAGGGAGATCATCCTCAGCTCCTCTCACACTCTGCACACGATTCTTGAAGAATTCCATTCCTTTTCATGTGACTCATCCTAGTCATTCTCACAAATCAGATAATATCTCTATATCTTGGCCAAATCGGCTAAAGATAATATTTTTCTCTCAACACATCATCACAAAGGCTGACTCAGCTTCACAAAAATAGCGATCAATTAGGTTTTTGGTCTGGCGATCTACGACACGTGTGAGGAATACCCGGCTTATTTCTCATCGCAGAAGAGAATAAAGGTGGTGAAATAATGAGATAAAATCAACCTAGTTGATCCATATTCCTGAAGATACGGGAGAATTGTTACGCACGGCATGAAAAATAATCATTATCTTCACCGACTTGAGATTAGAGAATTCAGCTATAAATAGGTCATATATTTTCAAAAGCTACGACCATCTTTCTCATAACCTCTCAGAGCAATAACTTTTTCTTTGATCTCTCTCTTCATCTGCTTCCCTCCCTAAGACCATCCATAAACCTCCATCCCTGAAACTGAAGCAGCCTTTGGACGGCCACTGTGAGTGGTTTAGGCGAAGACTGTTCATGCTCAATCTCCCGAAACTCACTTTCAAAACCCTAGAATCCCATCTCTAGCGTCTCACCGATTTTAGGTAACTACACTAATAAAGAAAACTGGCTCTTCTTATTTACTTTCTCCTAGGCCAGTACAGCGCTTATAGAGTAGGATGTAGCGAATAAGTATAAGCGAATGATCTCCCTAGGTTCTTGTCGTTGTAGTCTTGGAAGATTAGCTAAGTAGCTCTTAATTCCTTGGAACGCGACTTCACACTCTTTACTTCATCTAAATTTATCCCCTTTTGTCAAGGCTCCAATAGGTGTTTCCATTTGTCATAGGATCATCAGATAAAGTATCCTAAAGCAGCTATTCTCCTATTAAGCCTTTGTACATCCTTTATCGTTGTAGGCGAGGGCATGTCTAAGATAACTTTAACTTTGTCAGGGTCTGCCTCGATCCCATCTTTAGTGATAATATAACCTAAGAATTTTCTCGATGTTACACTAAAAAAATGCATTTGGCGGGTTTAATTTTCATCTTGTATGCTCGCATTTGTGTGAAAATATCACGTAGGTCGGATACGTGATCACATGATTTCTTTCTTTTGACCAGCATATCATCTATGTAGACATCGATGGTTTCGTGAACCCACTGATCGAACATTTTTACGACTAGTCTTTGGTAAGTGTCCCCCGTATTTCTCAAACCAAAGGCATCTTAATGTAGCAATATAAACCTTTGGGAGTGAAGAAAGCTGTGTGCTCCTGGTCATCTTCTGCCAAGGAGATTTAATTATAGCCCCATTGTCTATCCATCAAAGAGAGTCTTTGATAGCCAGTTATCGCGTCTACTAATTGATCAATGCTGGGTAGCGGGAAGCTATCCTTTGGACAAGATTTGTTCAAGTTGGTTAAGTCTATACAGATCCTCACACCTCCGGTCTTTTTGGGTACAATTACCATATTCGATATTCACTGAATATATTTGGCCTCTTTGATTTTTCCTGATGACATCATTTTTTTTAACTCCTTCTCGATAGCTTCATGAAATATTGGATTCACCTTGCAAATATGTTGTTTGCTAGGCTTGACCTTAAGATCTATATTCAAATGATAGCAACAGACATATAGATCAATTGTGGGCATGTCATCAATGGTCCAAGCAAAGACATTAATGAATTCTTTGAGTAATATTATTATAGCGATTTCTTCTTCATTAGGTAATGATGTTCCAATGAGTATAAATTTTTGTTTAGCTTCAGTTCTAATGTTGACTTCTTTAGTTGGTTCGACTGTTGTGAATTCTATTTTTTGTGCTCTTATTAGAGTCACGTTCTGTAATTGGTATGGTTGTGATGAGTTGGCTTCTTTTGTAGCCTGCTCTTCGAGAGACTTAGTGATTTCTTCGTCTATTACTTTTTGTTCGCGGTCTTCTCTAGCTAACTTCATGTCGGTTCGCTTTAATTCTTCTTCCCCATCGTGCATTTGGACATCCATTTTTTTTTGCAGTACCTTGCTTCCTCAGTATCGCCTAACATCTCTGATATTCCTCATGGTGTGAGAACTATTATTCTTTGATGGTAGGTAGACGGTACCCCTTTGATGCTGGAAATCCATGATCTCCCGATGATGACGTCGTAAGAAGATTTCATGTCTACTATACAAAAAGTAGTAATCGTTTTTATTAACCCTATGTCAATCTTCAACGTTATTTTACCTTTGGGTTTCGATACTTCCCCATTGAAACCGTAGATCGTATAAGTGGATGATAAAATTCATAACGACCCCTTAGTGGTCACCATGAAGGTCGAAAGCATCGCCATGCCTAAGATACTCATAGACAGAGGTAGCTCTGTAGAGATACTCTTTTATGATACTTTCAAGCATTGTGATAGCCATTTTTCTAGCTATACAACCATTTGGATCTAGACCATAAATATAAATCATGATGCAAGATAAGAAGTAATGCTAACATAGAATAACATGAATATCTCTAAAGGAAATAAATGAAGACAAGTGTTATACCTACATCCACTTTGAATATAAGACTTTATTAATGGTAAAGAATACAATACAAGAAGAATAAAAGTTGTCTTTCTTAAGACCCTAATCTTTCATAGAGAGAAAGTATTAAAATCTAACTTAGTTTCTTCATAACTTTGCTTATAGGCAAAGTGTTTATACACCACACTTTGCTATAGTACATCGTATCTAACTTGATGAACCTATTTACGTGTTCCTTCGTTCGCATCCATCATTTTAGTGCGATAGGTTCGGTCCATCTGTTTCTCTTTGCTCCAATCTCCACTAGTCGTGACACTATTACTCTGGTCGATTGGCCAAACATATCGCTGACTCCGTCAATGATCGCTTCATTCTCTGTTCTTATTCCTACTTGAACCTGACATGACCTAGCCCTGCACGCCTTCCTTGTGCATTTAATGCCTTGTCGTGTTATTCAAAGCTGTCCAATGTTCTGTTCATGCATCTTCCCACATGTCTCTTTTTTGTGGTGGTGGTAGATATCTCGAGTTTGGGAAGGTAACTTTATCAGTTCCTATCTGGTACTTATCAGCTGCATATCTTTGCTACATCCATGTCTTGTGATGCCTTCACGTGGATCCTAGATATTTTAACATCACAGTGGCCTATAAGGTCACGGGCTCGCAGCCAGAAACAGAAATGGGAAATTCTGATATCAAACTTGAGATGTCATGTTTTCAGAATGGACATTATATTCACATGACAAAATTTCTCTCCCTTCTTATATGCTTTTAAATTTGGTAGAACAAATTGTAAACGATTTTTTTTTATGCTTTAAAGTTGTTAAAGGCATCATTTCTGGTTCATATAGGTGTGGGTGTTCGACCAGTTCATAGAATTGAAGTACACATAAATCATAAATCAAAGAGTGGGTTGGTGGAATGCCTACGGTAGGCAAATACTTGTTTCAGCACACAATTATAAAAAAGTATAAAATAAAAGGAGTTGACACAGTTGAAAGACGACCCAAATAATATGAGGTTGAAAAAGTCAAATGTTTGCGAAACAGAGTAATATTCGGTTAAGAAAGTTAAATTTTCGACCTAGCGGAACCCATCTGTTGTTCTATCCTTGAAAAATCTAAAGAGAATTCCTAGCCAATCATTAAGCGAAATTTATTTTTATGACCCTGGAAATTATGGGTTTTATTCTTTTAGCCCCAGAGTTATTTAATAAAATTTGTAAATTATTCTAGTGGCCCTGAAATATTATAACCGGTGTGCAAATTGTATGCACATAAAATCAGTGTGCATATTATCTGCACACTATAAAATATGAAGAAAATTTTAAAAATTGTTTACAAAAATCAGTGTGCATATTTTCTTCACATAAAATCAGTGTGCATATTGTCTGCACACTATAAAATATGAAAAAAAAAATTACTTAAAGAATAAAAAAATATTATATGAAATGAAAATTGATAGTTTTATTTACGCTCGTTGTGTAGATCTTTCAAAAAACTTTCCAAATATATAAAATTTGTCGAATTCTTACATATGATTCGTGAGACATGTTATGTTTAAGTTGGCATGACGATTATGCCCTTAAAGGATATATTTTATCATTTGGTAATATCATCAAAACATCTTTATCCAAATGACTCTCCTTCTTTTTTGAGGGTCATTTCAATAAAATTGATTAATTTTTTTAAAATTGAGTTTTAAACCAAAGGTCATTTGAGTAAGAGAGAGTGAGAGGAGGGTCAAACACTTAATTCCCACTAGATTTGTTCCGTTCATACCAATAAGGTTCGGCTAGAAACAAAACTCTTTGTTCTTAGTTGAACTGTTCTTCAATATGAAGGAAAACTTCGGTTAGGAAGAACAAAATTGTACTAGACGAACATGTATATCGTTGTTCCTACCTGAACATTTCTTTTTTGTACTATAACTTTTTTTTTTCACATTCAACAAAATTTATCAATCAAAAACACTAAAAAGGGGATGTGTTTGTCTGAAATACCTTTTATAGTACATGTTGCGTGTATCAAGATTTTTTCCTTGCCTTGGAGACTCGATTTATGGATCAAATTCTTCTACTTGATTTGGTTGATTTGGGAGTGTTCCAAAACCAGGAATTAAAATACACTTACCCTGGCAGCATGTTAATACGACCATTGTAAAAAACATTAATCGACGATTAAAAAGTTAAGGAATCGGCCTAAGTTTTCTGTCAGGTTCGACTTATAAAAAATGAAACTTATCGTAGCCAAACCTGAAAGAAAGCTTAGGCATGGTATCTTGCCAGGTGCATCTAACAAGAATGAAAAATAACATATCCCTGACAAAAAAAGAAAAAAAAACGAAAGATAATCCAGCCAAACCAGAAAAAAACTTAGGCATGTATTTTACACTTGATGTCCCAAGCCCTCGTCATGAGTCTTTAGGACAAGTTGTGCAAAGTTTGGACGAGCCGGCGTAAAACTTAAAGTCCAATTCTCATGAGTTTTTCTCTAGTTGACCCGGTACTTGCTACTGGAAAAGACTTTGATTTTGGTTTTGGTCCCAAGCCCTCGTCAATCTGCCATTAACTTTATAATACAATCATGCATCACATTATAATGGATTCTCCGGAGGTACGAGGAAAATTTTGTTGCCGCAATGCGAGAGCATATATCGAACTAGCAGCTCGGAGACCATTAGATTTGTTATATGTGACATTAGAAAACTGTGGTTAAATCCACAATTATATTTTCCTTATTCATCTGCATATCAGTACAAATAGCTTGACATGTTATCTCTTCCCCATTTTTATTAGGCCGACCGAGCGAAGTGAGGGAGGACTCTATATATAGTGACTTAATGTCAATGTGAAGGGTGACAATTTTTTCAAATTTTACAAAAAAGATTGAATTTGGTTCAACGATGAAAAGACTTCACTGCCCCTTCTAAATAAATTTTTTTTTTTTTCCTTTAGATATTTTCGTAAATAAACCCAAGAGGAAGGGCAATAAGGTATTAGATATTTTTGTAAATAAATCAAAGAGGAAGGGCAGTAAGGTATTAGACATTTTAGTAAATAAACCAAAGAGGATGGTCAACTAGATATAAGAGCAAAATTTTATTAAAATTTCTTATATATCCTATTTCTTTAGGGGTATAATTGACAACCAAACTTTAAAATAACATATCTAAAAATCCGTGTCTTGGAATTTTACCAATTTTATCTCGTTGGAAAGCTAATAAAAAAACCTATCCAACGAGCACAAACAACAATATCAAATTTAGAGTTTTTACGAAAAATTCGAAAGTATTTATCATTTTAGACACAATTTTGAAAAAATAATTGTATATCTATTATACACACAGGATATATAATACCTTATGTAACTATATTTTGGTTTATTCATCAATAATTTTCCTTTGCAACTAATAAAATGACGTACTCTTCCTGTTTCAAGAAAAGTGATACTTTCACTTTATGCACAAATTTTCTTTTACAGTCCAATTGCAGCAATGTTTTCTTTTTTCGTCGGCCGACCCTCCCCACCGTAGCAACGGTCATCTAGTGATAAACTTAAGTTTTTAGCATTTTTTTTTTGAGTTCCAACAATCTTCTAGAACAATATGCGTATAAGCTTGATTCAAATTCCAAGGTGCAGCATAAAAATGAATCAAGGAATTAAAGAATCAAGCAAATCTTTGATGATCGTCCCATGAGTATTTTCACTAATAAAAGGTCAAAAACAACATAAATGACAAAGCATTTGAGCATATGAGTACGGATTCACTTCAACCGTTATAGTGGTATGTGGTGGAATTGGAACCTAGCATTCTTCTTTGTTTTCAGCGTCCTCGTAAACGACTTGCCGCTAGAAAGTGGTCCCGGTTATTAAAAAAGAGTTATTGTATTGGATACAGATTTGATCCCACAATCATGTAAAAACAGTTGCTCTACTGAATATTCATACATAAAATATCACAGTCAGATGTATAATTATTTTAGCTGGGTTTTAGTTTGAGCAAGTTTAATAAACACGAGGAAGATAACTATGACGGACCGGAAAATTACGCCTAGCGTGCCAATTGTGCACATGCCATAATTTCCCGGTGCGCCACTCAAATGTTACAATTCGGGCCTTAAAACTCTTCTTTGCGCCAGGAAAATGCACGTCCATTTGTCCTTGGAAGCATGACGCAACCAACTTAGCTTCCGCATCTTTGCAACTTACGCATAAGCCATCTGAGGCCTAATTTCATCTTTCTTACTTCGCCTCGACATTGGTGAAAGCATGCACCGATCTTGCTCGTGCCAAAGGTGCATCAATCGGGCTCATGTCGTACTTTTCTTAGGCTTATGCAAGCTCCTCTAACTCTTTCCATAAATCGGTTTCATCACGCGTCATATGTTCCATGCCATCTTTACAGGGTCGGTCCTGAGATTTTAGTGGCCTTAAGCAAAATTTTTTTTTTGTGGCCTCTATGATCGAGAAAAGGGATGCTCTGAAAAATAAGGTCCTGAGAAGTTATTGGTCATTTCACTTAGAAAAGCATTCCAACAATGATCGCCCAATAATTGATTGTGTTTGTACAACTTTTACAACAAACTTGTTAATACAGTGAATGCAAAAACTAAATTTTCATTTTGTCCATAGATAATCAAATTAGTATATTTGTGACACAGGGATAATTCTTGATACACATCTATGTGCATCTGCAGTACAAATCTACTTATAAATAGGTGGTGGGAGCTTAACTAGTTGGTGCACTGGGTATATACAAACAACTTATTTTTTGATCGGCACACCTATGCATTCCCGTAAGGATAAATGAGCTGATATGCAGTAACTATATTTATTTACTAATTAAATCTGCTAAAGAAAGAACACGACCACACTTATGGTTATGAATAAACGAACCACCATATATATATAGAAACTGTAAATATCCTGAATATTAACCGTTTTTAACCTTTTATTCTCTCCGATTACATTAACTAGCTAAGGCCTATTTTGACTTTTTGTTGATTTGTGGCCTTGTACCATGTGAGGCCTCAAGCAAGGCTTGGCTTGCTTTAAGGGGAGGGCCGGCCCTGCATCTTTAGGCTCTACAACAGAGTATCTAAAGTCCAACCATGCCTTATTGGCGTCCCATCCTAGACACTTCTCAAAAACTTCCAAGAGATTCACAAATCATTAAGTAGTTATATCCTTCTTGAACAAATATCCCCTCCACTGGTAGACCTGTGATTCTAGTTGCATCATCTGGAGTGATTGTCATCTCACCAAATGGGAAATGCATTGTATCCGTCTCTGCATAACATCTCTCGACGAATGCAGAAATAGCTATTATATCATAACTCGAGTGTGTGTAATAGATAACAGACTGTAATACAATTGCGTTAACTTTGTCCACCACCTCATCACACTCCTCCATCAAATTCCAGCTAACATCCTTCTGCATCTCACAAGTCGAACCGCGTCGTTATGATCCTACAAAAAAAAATCACAAGTTGGAAATTAATACTTAAACATGGCTAAGCAGGACAAACAAAGATATAGTTAGGAACTTGAGATTCAATACCTTTGTTCCTAAGATTATGAAATTCCATGAGTATTTGTAGCTAAATAACACTTGCACTCCATTACTTGGAGTACCAAAGGTGGGTCACGTAAAGGTAAGCGCCTGCTTGGATGAGGAATGTGCGAACAGCTAGCACAAGGATTCTTATTCAATTTAACAACAACAATTTTTCTTTCTTATTATTCATGTTCTTCTTCCTTCTCTCCTTGTTTTGGATTTTCAGTGTTGTTTTCTTTCTCGGCCCCATCTTCTTCTTCCTCAACTTCTTGCTTTTCCTAAACTTGTTTTTTATACTCACACTCAACTTCCTCTTTTTTTTCTTCAATACCTCCTCTATCTCTTGGTTCACATCACAGATTACGGTAACGATCCACCTTTCTTCAAATTTTTGGTACCACGTTTATTTGCAGCTAAGTGAATAACAGCGCCTGGGGAGAGAGCTCTAAGATCTTACGCTAGAGATGTTGCCTTACCTTTCCTCTTGTCCCTAAGAAAAAGAAATTTTAAAAATCAAAATACTTAACAAAAACATCAAAAGTTCGGTTTAAATAATAAAAGTTCGATTGACAACCCAACAGTTCGCTTACTAGTTATAAAATCCTAGATAACAGAATTATCTAGGGGTGCACAAACCTATCTATCCATATCCTCCATTTCTACCCTACCCGCCACTGTTTTACCCTTATCCTATCCTACTTGATGTTTGATGGGTAGGGTGACGGTTAAAAATTTCTTACCCGCCGTCAAACGGGTAGGGTGACGGGTAAAACTCGAAATTAACCTATCCTACCCGCCTACCCGTTAGTAAATTAAATGACTTAATAAACCTCACATTGTTTATTTCTCCAGCTTATTTTTTTCGTAATTTTTACACATATCAGGGGTGAAAGTGAAGTCTTTTCTTTCTTTTTTTCAATTCCTTATCTCTTATCTCTTCACAATCAAAACCAAATCGAAGCTCGACTCGAAACCCTTACCCTTACTTTACAAATCAAACTCAGCTCCAAATCTAGCAGCAGAAATCATTCAATTGAAATTTTCAGCGAAACCCTTTCTCCTGTTCTTGCTCTATCTTCATCTAACGAGGAATTACGACAGGTAAGTTTTGGTTTGATTATGTTGTGAACTTGTGAGGATTTTGTTTGATTTATATACTAATTTCATAATCTGCATGTTTGATTTTAGAAAGGGAAGACAAACTAGTCTGAATCATTAACTCAATATCATGATTTTACTCTTTGTACTATGAAATCAAACCCTTATTCCTAAATAAATGAGATTTTATGAAAACTTAACTTGCATGTTAACTGATTGATGAAATTTCTCATATGAGTTTGGTTTCTAAACCGATGACATCATTCTCAAAAAAAAAATCTCTAGTTCTACAAGAATTTTAAGTTCTATGATTCATATTCTACTTCCTTTTCTCTATTTTACACAATTCGAGATATTCTAATTTAAGTTCAAATAAGAATGTATTGCTTAGGAGTTTTAGGAAATGTTCTAGCTATCTAACTAATATGAAGTAATGAAAAAAAAAATCAGATACCTTCAATCATTGGATTTTGAGCATGAAAAAAACTCTGTGATTATTGGTCTTTGTTTCTTAGCACAACCTTTTGCAGCATCTCTTAGAAGAAACATCTTTATTCTGCATTATCCAACACGTCCTTCGTATTACACTCTTGCCTTAATTGTAATTCCGAATTCGTATACTGACCTTGTGTTTGTTTTAATTTCTAGCATATTGAATTAAATGCTAACAGTCTTCAATTCTGATTTGGCATTCTTGTTAAAACCAGTCCATGGGTGTGCCAATCATTCATTTCTATAAATTTGAACACTTAAATGGAAGTTAATCATATTTTAAGAAGAAAAAACTCTTCATCTTCTCCGTCTTTCTTTTAATTTCCTATTCTATTCCCTAGTGCATTGGCTTTGTTTGAGAACTGTGAGCTTGAGGCAAACAGGTAACCTAAGTGATAAAAATATGAATTTAGTTTTTCATGTTATTGTTGTAAATGTTGAGGGCTGGCTCTTTGGATCTTCTTTTGTTAAAGGTAATGAGAAGCAATTAACAACTTGGTCAAGCAATATATAATTTTGTGGTCAACCAAGATTCATATTGTGGATTTGTTTTCAGATCGGTTCATATTATGAATTTTTTTTTTCTACCAGAAGTTTGTGGTCACTTGTTTAGTGCTCAAACAGTGTAACTGACATGATGAATACGATTACCTTCAAGTTTCACCTACCAACCAAATTTAACTAAAAAATGTATTTTAAATACCAAAACATTGAATATTCATAAATAAATTAAGACCAAATATATCAGTCATGGAGCATACTTATGTAATACTACTCGTGTGGTTACAATAATATTTGCTTGTGTATGCGTTTGTGGATACAGAACCGACCTTCGACTAAGGTTCACACAGCTCCTAGTGGTGGATCTTCCCTGGGTTACGTCTTCGGCAGAGGTGGTGGTTGGAACTGAGGTTGGAACGGCTGTTATTACATGAGCTGATGGAAGATTAGCATTGGGTAGACTTTGAGCACTTTGTGAGCAGGTATGATTGAGAAATTTCTATTCACAAAGTAGAGTATTAATTACACCAGGCGGATGTTGATTGCTTTATCCGTTGTTATGCAGAGTTATTTGGTAGTGCTTAACTTAGATAAGAGACATTATGTACAGAATGTACTAATGTCTGTACTTTTAGAACATAAAAAGTTGATATTGTTAGAGCATAGCTGACGATGTCTACTCTGCTTTTTCTAGTTGACAATGTGCTTTGAAAGAGCGGTGATTTATTCTTGGAGAAACTCGCTAAAGCTTCTGGTCTTAGAGCTGCTGGCGTTCACATGCTTGGTTCTAATACTGAACTAGCTCGCGTTGCTCTTGTAGAAGCAACTGAGATTTATGAATCAATTGGCAAGGATGATTTTGTTTGTTCATTTTTCCCTAGTTAGATTGGCAGTACCATTGGGTACATATTTAGATAGGCTGGCTCTTATTTGTTGTGTTGTTGCAAGATTTTTTATTTTATTTTTTTGGGAAGCATTTTTTTGTATACATTGTCAAGGCAGTAACCAGAAGGTCCGGAACAGAGAAAACTTAGAAGGAAAAAAAAGGAAAAAAAATGGTTATACCCGCCACCCTATCCTACCCGACCCATCAATTGATGGGTCGGGTAGGATCTTACCCGTTTAATGGTGGGTAGGGTGGCGGGTCAAAAAATTCTTACCCGCCATTAAGCGGGCAGGGTGGCGAAATAGGCCATATCCTACCCACCCTACCCGTTGTGCAACCCTAAAATTATCCTATATGCTATCGGAACCTAAAAGTTTGGTGACAAAGTACAAAAGTTTGGTTCAAAACCAAAAGTTCGGTTGAAAGTTTAAAATTTTGAGATAACCGAACATTCATCTATGTTATTACACTAAAAGTTCGGTTCAAAATTAAAAGTTCGGTTGAGAGTTTAAATTTTTTGAGATAACCGAACATTCATCTGTGCTACTACACTAAAAGTTAGGTTGTGATGAATTCAATTTGCTTTTAACCAAACTGTTCTTGGGTTTCTTTGTAGCGAAAAGTTCGGTTATCTAGAAATATTTTTTTTTTCAAAAACTCCAAACAGAACTTTCAACTGCATATGTTATTTGAAGCCTAATTTGATGATTACAAATACATTTATCAATACAAAACGTATAAAACTTTAGGGGTTTGTCTCAACATACCTTTTAATGTACATCCTAGAACAATTGGGATTTGGTTCTCGAGTTAGAGCTTCAATTTCAGACTCCAACCACCACTTCCCCTTTTCAGCTTGTTCATCAGATTGGGGGAGTTTAAATTGAGTTGCAACTGCTGCAACTCCCATATTAGGAACGCGTAATTGGGGATATGGAAACTAATTGGGGGATATGAATTACTTCCCCCAACCCATGGTGTGTGCTAAGAGGTGACTTTTGGTTATGAAAATACTAAAATACCCTTCCCTCAAAATAAAAATCAAAAACTTAAAATCAAAAAACAAAATCATATCCCCCATTTCCATCTCCACTTGTTATTAATCTTATTTAGGGGTAGAGCTTTGAAACTCAAATATTCCCCATTCCCTTTCAAATTCTAAACTCTCTCCACTTTATAACAAATTCTCTTCTCCTCACTTTGGAAACGATTTTTTTTTTTATTCGGAAGTGATGAAGATCATGCTGAAAGTGATGATGACCATGCCGGGAATTGATGAAGACCATGCCGGTATCATGTTCCGGCATATGGTCTTCATCAATTCAGGCATGGTCTTCATCATTTCCGTTTTGAATTTTCTGGTTTTAATCACTCCATCGTCAAGGCATGGTCGGTTGATATGAAGACCATGCTAGGTATTGTTTTCCGGCATAGAAAATAAAGCAACATGCTATGCCGGAAAATAATCCCGGCATGGTCTTCATATCAACTGACCATGTCGGCAGTGGAGTGATTAAAACCAGAAAAAATTCAAAACGGAAGTGATGAATACCATGCCGGAATTGATGAAGACCATATGCCGGAACATGATCTAAGATGCTCGACAATTTCCTATCAATGCCGGTAGTCAAGTGAAAAAAAAAATCAACATTCTGGATACTTTTCATCATGTTCCGGCATAGAAAATTAAGCAAAATACTATGCCGAAACAGGTACCGGCATGCTCGAATACTAGATTACCATGCCGGTACCTGTTCAAAACCAGAAAAAAATCAACATTTTGAAGATCAAAACCAGAAAACAATTTATGAACATTTCCAACAATTGCCGGCAGGGGTTTTTGGTTGAATACCATGCCGGCACCAAGCTTTTTCAGCTGCAACAATGGTGAATTCAAAAAAAAAAAAAATCAATTTTTCAACCTCTTATTAGCAGTAATTCTCTCATCACAATCATCTTCCATTTTCAAAAAAAGAAATTCCTCTCAAATATTTTTTACCCTCCTTCTACTCTCACCCAAACACAAATAAAAATACACACTAATCTATCCCCCAAATACTTAAGATTTTTACTAATTATTATTAACCACTAAACCTAATTAGTGAGGGGTAGATTAGGAATTAAAAAAATAATTACATAAGGGGTGACCCAGAATTGCTATTGGGACTCCTATTTTGTCTTGTAGCTATATCCCCCAATTAATTTCCATATCCCCCAATTACGCGTTCCATATTAGGTCTTACATCTCGAGCACAACTTTTAGTACGAGACATTTTGACATGAGATAAATCGATGGCGAAGTTTTAATGAATCGAAGATTAGTAGATGATGACAAACGTAAATAGAAAGGAAGGAAGAAGAAGAGGAAAAAAGATTGAAACCGGAAAATCTCGACTAGGTAAGAGATCAGATGTGTTTTAATTTTCTATTTTTGTTTTGACCGATTATGAGGTTTAGATGGTGAACTAAATTAGGTTAATTTAAATCAGAGGGTAATCTAGTCATTTACTAATAGTTAGGACTCCCCTTATAACCAAAGGTTGGATGGTCTTATAACTTATATGTCCCCTAAAAAGGGCTGGCTGGTCCCAAAAAAATCGTTCAAAAAGAGAAACCTGTTTTGAGGCATACTGATTTTTTTTAACCATACTGAATAATACCAAAATAGGGTCGCTAAATAAAAAACACCATCACCCCTTATCTACCCCTTTTGATAATGGCATAACTACCTTTATTTAATTAGTGTTTTTTTTTTTTTTGCTAAGAAAGAAAATTTCATTACTAATTAAGCCAAGCTACAGGTTTGATCCTTCTGAATAGAGTTTAAAAGGAATACAGGTGGATTTGAGTTCCAAATTGAACCACCATTAATTCTGGCATTTTTTGCCATTACATCTTCTACTCCATTAGCTTCCCTTTTAACATGGGAGAAAGTCCAAAAACAAAAGGAATTTAAAAGATGCCTACATTCCTGGATTGTACTATTTGTTGTCCATTGGATACTTCCAATGGCTCCATTTATTGTTGCTACTACATTTCTATTGTCTCCTTCTAGATGAAGAGTAAGAACTCCATTTTCTTTTTCCCATTTGACAGCTTCTAGAGATGCTACTGCTTCTCCTTGTTCTTCATTTATTGCCTTTGAACATTCACCTTTGGCTCCCATGAATTTTCCAGCATAATCATGCATAATTAGTCCAATTCCAATAGGTGTATTTTCATCTATATAGGAAACATCAAAGTTCACTTTCAAATCATTCACTTTTGGAGGAATCCATTTGTGCTCCTGAGCCACCTGATTAGCATCTTGAATAACATTCAGAGAATTCTCCCATTCAGATATGAATAGTTTTATAATATTGATATATTCAGTAATTCTGATTTGTGTTTTATTGAAAACTATTGAACATCGTAAGAGCCACCAGACTACATTACTATAAAGACTACTACTTATTTTATACATGCAAGGGCGTATCAACTCACATTGGTCAGTGTATATGGCTTTTTCGTCATCTGGTTTGTTATCTCATTCCTCCACATAATTATGGTTTTTCACGACAACTGGGGCAAGTAATGAAGAAGAAAAATAAGACATTCAAGCTGTTACCAGGAAAGATACCCGTTTCGTCAGCTTAGAATGTTCTTATACAAAAAATAAGACCGCGTACTCTGTTACACTATCTTCACCCAAGGATAGTTGCAGTTGCAAGTCACAGGAATTGGAGTCAGCTAATTCCTGGCGCACTCCTGACAGCTCTTTGCTCAGAATCCTAGTAGTAGCGGACAACTCAGTATTTTCACTCTCCAACAGTATGATTTCCTACCTCATACCGGCATCAGCACCACTCTCCAAAGAACGTTGTTTTTGCGCATCATTTAGTTAAGTCACTGAACTCAGAAACTACAAAGAAAAGAGTAATAATGTTATGCCGCTTAACTTAATCGGGATGTACAAGGAATGAGACGTCATTTGAAGGAAATAACTTGAGCAAGAGCAAATAAGCATTTGGATATCCACTAAATATCCACCAATTTCCAGTCAAGTATCCATTTACTGAAACCTCTCCTACTGGACTTTGTTAAGGTGTCAGGATAAAGCATTAAACTTGTGGTTTTGATAGATAAGCTAAAGTGATCGAGCTAGCCTCTTCAAATAAGTCGAATAAATGTTATGTAATCAGGCTCAATTATGGGTTGGACAGGAAATCGAGAAGCAGGGATAGGTTGACTACAATTATGGGTTGGACAGGAGATCGAGAAGTATGGGCAGGTTGACTAATGCCAGTTTCAGATTACAGGATTGAAAGGGGCCGACATACAACAATTTCGTTCTCCGAAAAGGTGTTAGTCGAGACACTACCCATCATTCAGCAGACAAAAAGCATATCAAAGATTCTAGGCTATGGAATTCATTGTCTCACAACTGTGTAGACAGAATTGTATTTGATCTCATATTTATACTGATTACATAAGAAGTAAACAACTAACCTAGAACTATTTGTACGAGTTTACAGAAAGGACTATGCACAAGACTAGGAAGTTTTACAGAACTAAGTTACAGTAGAAGAATAGGACTTTACAACAAATTGCAACTGCAAGACTTGGACTCAGTTTTATGTGAACTTAGCTTCATGTGCTGATGTCGTGTGCTCTCTGTCGCACACTCCAAGTAGTACGTCTAATACCCCCCTCAAGTTGGAGCCTGAGAAGAATCTGTACGAAGACCCCACTTGCTGGCTAGTCGTCGAAAATGATCCACTCCAAGTGGTTTGGTGAACAAATCTGCTAACTGTAATGCGGATGACAAATGAGTAGGTTTGATAAGACCAGAAAGTAGTTTTTCACGTACAAAATAACAATCGATTTCAATGTGTTTAGTTCTCTCGTGAAAATCTGGATTCTCAGAAATATGTATAGCAGCTTGATTATCGCAATAAATTGGAATAGGTTTCGGTATAGAGATATGAAGATCACTAAATATATAATGTAACCATTTCAATTCAGAAGTGAGCCTTGCAAGAGATCGATATTCAGCCTCAGCAGAAGAAAGAGAAACTGTCGTCTGTTTCTTAGATTTCTAAGAAATAGGACTATCTCCTAGCATGGTAAAATAACCAGTCATGGAATGACGAGTTGTTGGGTAGCCAGCCCAATCATAATTAGTGTATCCAGATAAAGACAAAGAACTAGTATCTAATAGAAAAATACCATGGCTAACAGTACCTTTAAGGTAGCGTACTACTCGATGTGCAACATCCAAATGATCAGAACAAGGTTGCTGCATAAATTGACTTAAATAGTTAACAGAGTAAGTGATGTCAGGACGAGTCACTTGAAGATAAATAAGTCGATCAATAAGACGACGATAAATACTAGGATCAGGTAGTGGCTTACCAGAGGACGAAAGAAGCTTAAGATGTTGTTCCATCGGAGATGGGGAAATCTTAGCACCTAAAAGACCAGAATCTTTAACAATGTCAAGAATATATTTGCGTTGACAAAGAAAAATACCTTTGGGAGAGCGAGACACCTCAATTCCCAAGAAATACTGCAAGCGACCAAGATTTTTTAAAGAGAATTGGGATTCAAGAGTACGGATTAGATCCTGAATAGAAGAATTACTATTACCAGTGATAATAATATCATCAACATAAACCAAGACATAAATGGAGACTGTACTAGAATGAAAAGTGAAAAGAGAATAGTCAGCTCGAGATTAAACGAAGCATGTATTAATTAAAGCAGCAGAAAATTTAGCAAACCATTGTCGAGAAGCTTGCTTTAGTCCATATAAAGACTTATTAAGTTTGTAAACACGATTATCACCTTTTTCTGGAATCTTAGAGGAAGTTTTATATAAATATCTTCCAGGAGATCGCCTTGTAGAAAGGCGTTATTAACATCGAGCTGATGGAGAGGCCAATTATGAATGGCAGCTATAAATAGTAGTACACGAACAGTAACTAGCTTAGCAACAGGAGAAAATGTATCATGAAAATCAATACCTTCTTGTTGTGTGTAACCTTTAGCAACAAGATGTGCTTTATAGCGTTCAATTTTTCCATCAGGATGATATTTAATCTTAAAAACCCATTTGCATCCAATGGCAGACTTGCCGGGCGGAAGAGTAGTGATGGTGAAAGTATCATTATCTTGTAGAGCAGTATGCTTGTTGAAAATAGCATCACGCCATTTTGGATTTTACATAATCTCTGTAAATGTGCGTGGTTCTTCATTGGAGATAACAGAAGAAAGAAAATCACGATGTTGCGGAGTAAACTGATCAAAACAAATATAATTCATTATGGGATATGCAGTCTTAGAAGTGTATTTGTTAACTGAACATATGTAATCCTTTAAATGATTAGATAGACGATGGTCTCTGGTTGATCTACTCAATGAAACAGAAGACGTGTCGACAATAGGAGTTAAGGGTGAGTCAATACTAGAAGTAACAGGAGATACAATTTAAGAGATATCAGTGATAAAAGTTGGTAATTCAACAACAGCTGGTGAACGCACTGGAGATGGAGAGGTACTTACCTGCGAATGAGACTCCAGAATTGGTAAAGAGTCCATATGAGGAGGTAGTAGAGAGTAATTTGCTGGGAACTGTGGAAGAGCAATGGGAGTATCATCAAAATAATACTCCTCTTGTACTGCCGGTTTAAAAGAATCTGTATTAACAACTTTGGCATCTTTAAAAGGAAACATGTTTTCATGAAAAATGACATCACGAGAAACAAAAGTAGTTTTTGTATCAAGATCCAATACAGTGTATCCTTTATGATTATATGGATAACCAAGAAATACCCCCGGTTTATCTCGAGAATCGAATTTATGCTTAATATTAGTATTTCTAGCATAGCATAAACAACCAAAGACACGGAGATTGCGATAGTTAGGTTGTGTACCTAAGAGGACTTCATAAGGAGATCATTTGGAAAGAACTGGAGTAGGAATCTTGTTGATAAGGTAAGCTTCCATTAAAACACATTCTCTCCGGTAAAGAATTGGAAAATTTTCCTGAAAACGAAGCGCTCTTGCCACAATTAGCAAATGATGATGCTTTCGTTCAACAATTCCATTCTGCTGTGGAGTATGAACACAGCTTCTCTGATGATAAATCCTATTTTCTTTGATCCAAGTCTGGAATTCATTGGACAACAATTTAGAACCATTATCCGATTGAAAACGCTGCAGTACTGGTAAATAAGGTAAAGCATTACCAGTAGAGATAATATTAAGTTTGCGAAAATACTGAGTAATAACATGTCGAAATTTTTTTTTGATAAATTTGCAAGTTTCTCCCTTGGTGTGCATAAGATATACCCAAGTACATCTAGAGAAATCATCAACAATAGTGAGAAAGTATTTCGCACCAGTAATAGAAGTTATGAAGAAGGTACCCCCATATGTCACATTGTATAAGCTCAAAACATCTAGCAGAAGAAATATTGTTTTTATTAAATGATAAACGAGTCTGCTTTTCCATAGGGAATACATCGCAAGTACTGTAAAAAGTAGACTGAATATAGTCATGTGAATTATATAGAAATCTGAAACATTCTAAACTAGGATGTCCTAGACGACAGTGCCATATGTGGAAGGATGTCTTATTATTGAAAAAAACTTTGGGCGATGTTGCTAAAGATGCAAAGACTCGAAAATGATAAAGACCTCCACTTAAATCACCCCGACCAATCACTTTGTTCGTGAACAGGTCCTGAAAAACAAAATAATTGTGTGTAAGAATGACAACACAATTCAAAGCACGAGTCAACTGACTCACAGAGAGAAGATTAAATTTGAAATTGGGTATGTGATGAACATTTGATAATTTTAGAGTTGGTGAGAAGACAACATCACCAATATGTTTAACTGTTGATAAAGTGCCATCAGGCAAATATATTTGAATTAGACTATTGACAGGAGTGTATGAGGTAAAATATGATAAGGAGTTACAGATGTGGTGAGTAGCACCACTGTCAACAAACCAGGGTTCAGAAAATAATGTATTAAAAATATTACCAGCGAAATTCACTCGAGGTTCAATTGATGTATCTTCCCCCGGGGGATTGATTAGAGCAAGTAGACGACTATATTGTTCAGCTGAGAATGATGGAATAGAAGCAGGTTACATAGGTTGAAATTCCTAAGTTGCAGTAGTATTGGCAGTTGTAGGTGTTGTTGCAGACGATGAAGGGAATCCATGTAAACTATAGCAGCGTTCACGGATATGACCGTGACGATTACAATAGTCACAGTGTGTCCTAGGGCGTTTGTGGTGAGTTGCAGGTGTTGAACGAGAGGTCTGTGGGTGATGTCAGTTGGTTTTGAGAGAAGCTGCTTTAATGGCTGGGAGAGGACTTGCCGTGATATGTTGTTTCTCTTCCTCATGATGCACCATGTTGAAGATGCATAGAGTAGTGGGAAAAGGATCCATCATTAGGATTTGGCTTCTGAGATTAGAGAAGCGATCATGCAAACCTTGAAGAAACTCCATGGCTCTGTCACGTTCGAGTCTCTCAAGAAGAGACTTGCCAACACCATAGATGTAGACTTCGGTAGCAGCCACGAAAGAATCGTATTGATCCCATAGGGTTTTATTTTTGTGTAATATATAGAAACCGACTTTGATTCTTTCCTGATGGCAGCTATAGCAGACTTTAGTTGAAATAGAATGGGAGCATTGGATATACAAAATCTCACTTGTAAATCTTTCCATATGGCTCGAGAGGAATGTGAATATAAATAGCTAGCCATGATGTCTGGTTGACAAGAGTTTAAAAGACAACTGCCGACGAGATCGTCGCATCGCTTCTAGCATTGATACTGCAGTCCATCTTTTGGAAGAGGGAGAGATTTGTCAACAAACCCTGGCTTTCCTTTGGATTTCAGAGCCTTTGTGATCCCACGAACCCAGGAACCATAATTATCACCCTGCAAGAGAGGGGAAGAGAGAACTGTTGCTGGATTATCACTGGGGTGAATTATATAGGGATATAAGGTACGAACATTTCCTGAAGATGAATTGGGTTAAGGTTCTGATATTGAATTAGTTTGAGGTTCTGTGTCAGAGTGAGTTGGACTGGAAGGAGGAGTTTGATCAACAGAGTTCACCATTGTGAGAAACAGAGTTTTGAATAAGCGGAAGAGGTTTAAAAACAGGTCATAGGATGGATCAAGATGATACCATCAAAGATTCTAGGCTATGGAATTTATTGTCTCACAACTGTGTAGACAGAATTGTATTTGATCTCATATTTATACTGATTACATAATAAGTAACAACTAACCTAGAACTGTTTGTACGAGTTTACAAGAAGGACTATGCACAAGACTAGGAAGTTTTACAGAACTAAGTTACATCAGAAGAATAGGACTTTACAACAAATTGCAACTGCAAGACTTGGACTCAGTTTTATGTGGACTTAGATTCATGTGCTGATGTCGTGTGCTCTCTGCCGCACACTCCAAGTAGTACATCTAATAGTATATTAAAATCGGGCGAAAATTCAAAGGACGGGATAGATTCGGTAATCTTTTCTCATTTATCGCGAGTAGTTTCTTGGTGACATGAAGAATACAGAAGAAGTGCAGAAATGTTAAAATAGAGAGAATAATAACACAAACTGATGATAATCGGTTATAAGTAATAGTACTTGCGGATGAATGTTCACTCAAGGATGTGCACTTCATTTATTTATCTCAGTAATCAAATATAGGACTTATGAAGTCATATCTAGACGAAGTAAGTGTGCATGGTGACAGAATATCATTACGGGAAGCAGATATATTATCATCATTAGGCGAGGTATTATCAATAATTACGGTAAAGGAAAAGTCATTTCCTCTCATGGCTTCTATTCCTAAAGGAATCCTAGCTGCATTTATAAGTTGAGAAAAGGGCTAGGAGGACCACCTGATGAAATATCTTCGGAACTTTCAGGTTCCACTCCAAGATGTCCCTAGAACTAGAATTTATGCTTTCTTTGTTTTCAGTAAAGCCCGGGATAAGTCCACCACTTGACGCACATAAACTTTCTTCCACTAAGTCATAATCTTTATTGATCAAGCATTGACTGCGACGAGCAACTTCGCAAATCTTCTCTGACATAGCATCAGGGATCTGAGTAACATTTCTATTCTAGACTTCTGCATATCTATTCACGTGGTATAGACGACAATCTTGGTGAGTTTTTTAAAGTCTCCTGAGCCTTATAGTAATATTTGTTCTAGGGATTGAAGCCGAGGCTTTATTTCTGCCTACCGTGGGACACCAACTTTCCTATAGGAATCCTAAGGAAGTCGGAAGACCAGTAAAAGAACTATGACAAGAATTTTTTGAAGCTACAATTATTTCAGATGAATTAGTTCTTCCCAAGTCGATAATTTCCTTTTAATAGTCACATTGGGATGGATAACTAAAAGGAAGTTCTAAAGACAAAACAAGAACGTTTCATTCGAGGAAACAGATCTACTATGATAAATAAAGGAGGTACTATATGGGAAAGGAAAAGCTTATCCTTGGAAGATCATTTGATGGATCGTAAGAACGAAAATAAAACCATGGAAATTGGGCAGGCCCAAGAGGCACATAAACAGATGGGGTAAACGCAACAACGGAGACATTAAGTCACTAGTACGCGCTAAATGCTAGTGCACTATTTCTGAATTTTTGTATGATAGATGTATAACAGTTCAACATTTGTGGAGCACCATTGGGGTCCAGACACGAGGCATCTCAACAAACACAGTTCAGAACCGGAACTTCTTAATCCCACAATAAATTATGGGTTAAGAGGGGGAGATGTTTGTACCCTAATATTTGGGTACCATTATAAGCTAACTGTAGCCTTGCTAGCGAGAAAATGTTCTATCCATGCCCAACACTCGTGTACATTGACCCATTTTCACCGGCCTGTTTTTGTCTATGTACCCAAGAAGAAAGTTCTGGAACATTCCAATTTATTGGGGTTTATATAAATACATGGGTCAAAACCCTAAAGGGGAGGTGGAATCCAGGGTTTCATTCCCATAGAAAACCATTATAATTCTTATCAATAAAAAATTTCACCCTAAGGGGATTCATCCGTGGATGTAGGCATTACTCGCCGAACCACATTAAATTTATGTCTATTTTATCTTTGATTCACTTTCTAACCCTAATTTATATCACCATCATTCATTTGTGTTATGTTCCTGAAAACAAACAAACATCTTACATGATTTGTGTGAGACGGTTATTTGATGTAGACTCGGAATGTTTCGTATTGATCATTCAATCACTTGAAAATTGCTTTGAAGCTAATAGTTTGTGTGAGACAGCTATTGTCTTCTTCAAAGAATGTTTCAATGATTGAAATGGGAGTTAGAATAAATAACCATGATAGGATATAACACAATATGCGTACTTGTATGCTATTTTGTGCAAGATATTCCAAGTCCGGGAACCATGGTATGCATACCCGTATGCATACTGGTTGGTTATTGAAAGTCCGGGAACTAAGTGTGCATATCGGTATGCGTCTGGCGTGAGTTTCTAGTTCTGGAAATTTAACTGAGTTTTGGAAGGTATGCATACCCGTTCACATACCGGCGAACCCAAACTTGGTCCGGCCACTTAGGTATGCCTACCCGTTTGCATACTTGAGTAGGTTATTTTCTAAAATCAGTTTGTTCATGAACTAATACATTTATATAATAAGGAATGCAATTTTTTGCAAACTGTGGTTATAATGTTCATGAATTGATTCGAGTGAATCAAAATCGATTTTGCTTCAATTGTGTCTTGTATATTCATTTGAGTCATTTGAACTAGTTATGGTTAAAATGAATAAGGTTGATATGAAAGTGTTCATATGGCTAACTTCGGTTAACTATTGTTGAGCCAACAAGGTGTACACATTTAGTAATGGTTACTCATGTATAAATGAAGTCACTTTTCATTGGTATCATTTCTTGTACATAGTTTATCTATTTTATATTTTATGTACATAGTTTATTTTTAGATTTTTTTAGTTCATTTTACGCATCTTGTTTGATTATTGTTTAGGTACCTTAGTTTGAAGTGCTGCAATTGAAACCAGTAACAAGTGAAAAGAAAGTAAGTATGCATCCGTAAAACTTTTGCAAGAGCCACTCGGAAGATCTATTAGAAGATCTATCATACTACATCTTGTTAGGGCCGGTGGTTATGGGTTTATATAAAAATAGGAATAAGATTCATGATGAGAAGTTGCGAATTAGGGTTTGCAGGAAAAAAAGAGAACCCAGATTATGTGGTTTAGAGTAGGAAAGCATTATACTTCCCGGATTTTTTTTTATGTTTTTTGTACAAAGGAAAGATATACAGTACACCCACATTTATTGTTCATTGAAGATATACTTTTGTTTAGTTTATGCCGACACTTCTATGGCTTATCGTGTTGCACTCTATTTTGTTGTCAGGTTTTATCCCCATGGATTTTCATTTCCAAGGTTGTTAGAGCATTTCTCGGTCGAACTCGCATGCGTAACTATCTCAAGCATGTTTGTCAATGTTAGTGATCAAAACTATAAGTCTTGATTTCTAGTCTACTATAGCTAAGGTCTCGGACTAGGATAGAAAGTGTAGTTGAGCTCAAGAACTCCGTGGAAATCATCATACTACTCAAAGAACTGGTGGATCTTCATCGACTAAAAGGTATGTGGAGACTTGAACTTGTTTATCACTCAAAAGTCTATTTATCTCCTATCTTGAGATAAAGGTCATTTTGCTATATAGACTTAGATTATACACATTTGGTATTTCGATCCAAGTATACCTCGCCTATCTATTTCTCGAAATATGTGTTGGTAAAGCTTTCGCTTTAGCCAAGTTCATCTTTACCTAGTGACGAAAGTCATGTTAAGTTTCAATCGCTTTGAAAATTTCTTTGACGAAAAATGGTTTGTGAATAACAACTATATGACGTCCTCTGAGAATGTTTCAATGATTAAAATGAGAGTTTAGACTATATAACCATTGGAGGATATAAGCATTGTCGTGGTAACACATATATGTATAAGTCCTTATTACTTGAACCAAAGTTTGCGAACTTTATTGATCAAGTGAAATCGGAGAAGTGCGTGAGCTAAGTCCGTGAAATCAATCCGCGAACTGGCAAAGTTCTCAAACTCGAGAATTTCTGCTGGAGTTTGTGAACTCCATCCGGGAACTTAAGTCCGTGAACTTGAGTAGGTTATGTCTAAAAACGATGTTTGTGAACTTATCTTTATAAACTAAGGAATGCAATTGCAAACCTTGGCTGTATAGTTCATGAACCGATTCGAGTGAATCAAATCGTTTTTGCTTCAATTGTGTCTTGTGTAGTACATGTGATTTCCATCCAATTGAACAACTCTCTAACTAGTTCATTTGAGTCATTTGAACTAGTTATGGTGAAGAAGAATATGG
Source organism: Papaver bracteatum (assembly GCA_023529315.1). Taxonomy (NCBI): domain Eukaryota; kingdom Viridiplantae; phylum Streptophyta; class Magnoliopsida; order Ranunculales; family Papaveraceae; genus Papaver; species Papaver bracteatum. The sequence continues at coordinate 5,269,553 of JAJJWX010000603.1, forward strand.
TTGATACGAAAGTTATCATATAGCCAACCATTTGGTTAACTATTGTTGAACCAACTAATGTACAAGTTTGGATACGGTTACACAAACCTACGAACGTGCATTTCATGCGTGTATAACAAGCTATGTTTTTGATCTAACGGTTGATAAATATTAATTTGAATCTAAACAGGTTTTCATCTAATGGTGAATATTGAATGCTTTGTTACCAAGCTAACATTGATTGCAAACCTTGATTTGAAAGACAATATAAGGGAGAACTCTAGCAACTTGGAAACCTAATCCCCACACATTTTGTGTGATACTAGTTGTTCTAAGTTAGAGTTGATTCTCCTTTAACCTTTGCTTTCTTCTTCTAAACCAGGTTAACGACTTAAAGACTTCATTGGGATTGTGAAGCCAGACCGATACTACTTTTCTTGTAGTTGTGTGATCTGATCTTGCTATTTCTATCCTACGAGTACAATTGTAATAATTGGCTTGAGATTTCTATCTCCAATAGGAAATATAAAAAATAGTCACAAACATCTTCGTCTCAACGTTTGTGATTCCACAATATCTTTTTTCGCTGCGTCAATTAAGACTATTGCGAGGTGATTGATAATACTGAGCTGTTTTTCGAGAATATAAGTCTGGTTTATCAATTAGTTCCTATCCACCTTGATTTATCAAAATACGAAAAAAACTCGTAGGTATATTAGTGGGAGACGGATTTATCTATTACCGTAGACTTTTCTGTGTGATATAGATTTGTTTATTAAAGTCTTCGATTTAGTGCCATAACAACTCTTAGTTGTGGGTGAGATCAGCTAAGGGAATTAAGTATGTAGTATCATGCTGGGATCAGAGACGTATGAGCATAATTGTACCTTGGGTCAGTGTGAGATTGGTTGGGGTTCAACTACAGTCCATACCGAAGTTAGTTTGGAGTAGGCTAGTGTGACTACTCATTTCCCCGTAGTCTACGTGATGTGTACAGTTTATAGGATCATATGCTAAGTAGTATTGATACTTCTGTTGAACTGATTATGCTAAGTAATAAAAGATATGTAAGATCATAATAATAACGATGAACACAAATATAATGTAAAAGCTTCTAATTTATCATGAGACACAAATGATTTACGTGGTTCGACATTTGTCTACGTCCACGAGTTAATGAGTGATTGTTTTGTATTAAGTTGTGGTGGTTACAAAGATCTTAAATGCTTCCCAAAGTAATAGAGAGAACTCAAGTTGAAGTAAATACTTAAGTTCTAAACATTAAAGAGGAATAAGCTTAAGACTAGATATTCTCCTTCTTGGTATTGAATGCCCTTAGTTTGTTGGTGAGGCTTGGTATTTATAGCCCATTCTGCTCCTGGTATATCTTTGCTGCCTCTGGGTCCATCGTATGCTGATATACCCTTCGTACCAATGGTACCTTCGTCCACCGCGTACTTTCTCCAATAGTATTCTGCCATCTCAGCTGACCCACATTCCTTCGGGAACTACCCAACCTCAGTGTAGGTTGTACCTTCGTTCACCACCAGATTCTACCAATCGGGTTCGGCCATGCTTTCTATCTCCACGTGTCTTGATTCATGCATGTAGATAAGATATTTGTGCATTTAATGTTGATTAGATGCGTCATCTACCTCTGTCCCCTCGCCAGCTTCCTTCTTGTTAACTAGGCTTTTACTCTTCTCATCTTCATCGTCGAGGTATTCATTCTTGGGGGGAGATAAAGTAGATCTATGGAGGTATCTTTTGCTGATTAGGTTTACTTGTCCAGCGAAGGTTACACAGTTGGATTTATGTGCGGCCACTAAGATCGTGACACGTCCTCCACAGAATATTGGTATTCACAGTTTTCCCATTTTCTTTCATATTCTACTATTTGGTAGAAGTGGAAGAAAACTTCCGTTACGCCGCCATTGCTGCACGTACCGATTGGGTGGTCCCTACATGTCCTTTCATGCAATAACTTCCCCTTGAATTTCGGGACTTCCAAATTTTTGGATTCTCCTAGCCGCCTATAAGAGGGGAATAAAGAGAAGGAATTTTCCTTAACTCTCATTCTTCTTCTTCTTCTTCGAACTGTCGCTCTCCATCTCTTTCCTTGAGATTCTTCTTCCACCGCTAACTGCTCCCTTTGATTATTCGAGCACTTTGGCTTTACGGTTGATTTTACAAGTAAGTAATACTCTCCTTGGTCTCGACTCTCTCCATGTTTGGATCTGTGTCTTCTTCTTCGACTAGGAGGTTTACTACTATTGATGTTTGCACTTGCATGTGAGAACTTTTATTATTTTTTTACTTGCTTGCATTGTATGGGAACTTGGGTTTCTCTCCATTTTGATTCTTGATGTCGATTTTTCCAAGATCAATACTTGCCTGTGATTTTGCTTTCCGTGATGTATGATGCTTGCTTTTCGCTATGGCGTAATCAAACCGCTCCCCTTGGTTGGTTTAGTGAAACCCATGCCCAAAGTATCTCGGTTTTTGCCCCTACCTTGTTTTTGAACGGACTGTAATTTTCTTCTGCCATTGTTGATTTGGAGAAATTCTTCATGTTGGTGTTAGGTATTATGAGGCTCCCGAAGAAGCCTACGCGCAAAGGTCCGAGGACATCTTCGTCGACTGATCCCCATCCGCGAATGGATCATCCTGATGATACGCCCTCTCCTCCTCCTGAGGACTCTGAGGTGCCTGCTAGAACTGAGATGGCTACGGTTCCTGAGGGTGCTGCAGATCTTTCCGTCTTCACAAATTCGAGGTTTCCTTCGTTAATGGCCCTAATGTTCTTATGGAGTCTCTCATCCGAGATTTTCCTTATGACGAGAATAACCTTCTTATTAGCGTTGGCCAATTGGCCGCAGGTATGCTCCTCCCTTTGTTTAGTAGAAATGATCCCTTATACTATGATGTTTTGTCTTCGAGGGATGATCCAGCAAACAAGACTCAAGTTAGAGGAGTTATGAAATATAATGGTAATTTCTAGCGTGCCCTTCGTGAGATCTGGTACCGTAGCAAGGGCAAAATAACTTTGGAGTCTTATGACCCCTTTGCTGAGGGAAGATCTAAGCGGGATGACTATACCCCTTCCAACTTCAATGCTACATATGCTAATGTTATTCAGAAGACTAATCTTATTCCTTGGAGTGTTGGTCCTCATCGTATCCATATTACTGCTAGGAAAATCAGGGAGGGTAATAGCCTTCGTTTGTCGGAGGAGATTAATAAGACTGGTTTGACCACCATCCCATATTCTGCTAGGATGCCTTTGCCGAAGAATGACCACATCCGTCTTGATCATGATCACCGCTGGGCTCATACTCCTGTTCGTGTGGTTGGTCCTTGGGCCTATGGTTTCACCACTGCTGACCCCTCTATCCCTCGTTCGGCTCGTTCTTTGCCCGAGAAGTATGATGAGTATCGGCCTTGGATCTTTAATCCTGCTGCTTCTCATGAGGTACCTTTGTTTTCAACATCTTCGTTTGCTTTGACATCTTCATGAGTTTTAACATCTTTTTTTGGTTTGACGTCTTCATCTGCTTTAATATCTTTGTTTGCTTTGACATCTTTGTCTGCTTTAATACCTTTGTTTGCTTTGACATCTTCGTCTACTTTAATATCTTTGTGTTGCTCTTTTGACGATGCAGCCTGCTCCTGGTTCTTCTGTTGTGGCTGCTTCGGGCTCTGCTGGTAGCTCCGTAGCTACAAGGACTAGGAAGAGAAAATCTTTGGTTAAAACACCTGCGGAGGTAAGGATCATTATCATACCTTTGTGTTTGTAAGTTCCTTAGTGCCTTGCCCCTGATTCTTAGCTGATGCATGTGTTTCTTTATAGTCCTCCCAGAGGAAGGGTAAATTGAAGACTGTTATCAATCTTGATGCTTTGGATGAGGATCCTAAGGCTACTGGTGAAGTACCATGTGACGAGGACATGGAGGATATCGAGGATACTTGCCTCAGCCTTCCTTTTAATGATATTGAGGAGGATTTTTCTAAGGGTATCCCTATTCTCGTTCTAGATATTTATGCTGAGGGTGAGAACTTTTTCGTTGGTTTTGGTGCCCAGTTGGTCGAGCCTGTTAGTAATTAATCCCCTGCTCCTACATTGTCTTTGAATATGCCTTCGTTTTCTGCTCCTAGCGTAGCTTTGCCTGCTACTTCCGTTGCTGATGGAGCCGCTGTTGTGGCTTCTAAGAGTCTTCCTTTATCTCCTGCCAGTTCTCTTCAATCGACTGGTTCCTTTACCAAGGATGTTATACCTTCGGTGAGGGCTGGTAGCTCAGATCCGTAGTCAAAGAAGAAGGTTGTGATTTTACTAGATATCTTCTCCTTGAACGTTGCTCCTGCTTCACTGAGGAGTGCTCAGTCTGTTTCTACTGCCCCTGTCATCAAAGTTGTTGGACCTCCCTCTTCGTCCCAATACTGGACTGTACTGGGTAATCTTCCTTCTTCTGGTGACATGTGCCTTGGGGTCCTCGAGGCCTTTCTTCTGTTCCCAGCTCGTCCACCATGCCATCCCTTCGTCGTGGTGAGGGTTCGGAAGTCGTACATCATGTTGGTGTCGAATCAAGCCAAGGTAAGCTGTTGGAGAGTTTGAGCTTAGGTAGCTCTGATGATGATATTCTCGAAACCGTCATGCGGGATTCCAATGGTCCTTTTTCTGTCGGAGTTGATCATCATCACCTTGATAGTTCGATCGAGGTAGCTTCGCAGTTGGATATGCTATCTGCACAGTACCGTGCAGCTAAAGACTTGTTCTTTGACCCGGAATGTCTACGCTCCAGTCAAAGCTTTGGTGAGATCCGCAGGGGTAGCATACAAGTTATGGAGGCTTTCATGGATACCTACGCCACTTTCCTTCCTCGTTTTTCATCATTCTCAGTAAGTGATTCTTACCTGAGTGTATTTTTCCTTAATTTAATTCTTCATCCGCTCTTATGCTCCTTTGTTTACAGTTTTGTAAGCAGATCGATGTTAACTATACCTTATTCAAGGTTTACAGGGATAAGTGTACTCATTTAAGTTCCATTCTGGAACGTTCTCGTCAAGAATATGCCCTTGCCTTTGTACAACATCCTTCGTCAAGTAACGCAGATTTTGTTGCTAAGATATCTTCGTTGGAGGACGATCTGAGGAAGACTCAGAGGTCCTTGGAAGCTTGTTTGTTGGCTCTTGGGAGGGCTAATAACGTTGCCAAGGTTTCTGAGGATGGTCGCAAAGCTGCTGATGCTTCTTTAGCCGCTGAGTCCTCCAAAGCCATAGGTTTGTTCCTTCTTCTCCTTAGATCCTTCTTTTCTTTTATTGGTTTTGTAGTCCTGAGACAACCTTCATCTTCTATCCGGTGGCTCTAGTGTACTTAGATATCTCCGAGATCAAGTGGCCAAGTTAACCTCCGATGTTTGGTATTACCAAAAGAAGTCTGATAGGCTGAATAATGTGACTGTCCATAATGAGGCTTAGCTTTCCCTTGAGTCTGCTCACAATGCATATTTAGTGACGCAGATGGCTTTGCTTCGTAAGGGTCATGAAAAATCCCTTGGTTGGAAGGAGAGTCTTATTCTAAAGCAAAAGGAGGATATTTCCTTAGTCGAGAAACGTCTCTCAGCCCAAGATATTATTCGGAAGAAATATCATGCCGATTTTGAAGATGCTTGTGCTTTCTTCGATAAGGTTACTACGGAGCACAATGTATTGGCTTCTGAGGTTCATTCTCTTAAGAACAAACTTGTCGATGTTGGCTCCGCATCTTCTTCCATGTCTCATGTATCCTTAGTAAAGAGGTTTGAAGAGTTAGAAAGTGTGTACCAAGCTTTGTCCTCTGAGAATGCTTTGCTTCAGATGGATGTTGATGATCTTCGGACGGAAAATGATACCCTTGTGGAAGACCTTGAGGCAGCAGAGGTGGATCTTGCTGAAGCTCAGCATAGTCTAGAAGAATCCCTTAGCCATGCCGGAGGTAGCTTAAGATGTTGGTTTTTCCGTAGCATTCTTTGTGTCTGTATCCGCCTTTTCTTGTTGCTGATAGCCTTTGTATCCGCATGTCTCCAGGAGCAGTTGGTAGGTGCAAATACCAAGGTTAGCCGATCGAGGGCCAGATATATGCGTTGGAAATATCTCGCCAGTTTGATGCTGCAGCTAAGCTCAAAACTGAGTCACTTCAGCAAGCTAATGATCAGCTTAGTGCTCAGGTTGAGGAGTTGCGTCAGAAGTCAGCTTCAAACTTGGAGGCTCAAGCTTCTCAAATGAAAGTGCAATTTAAGTGTTCCTCCATTGATTACATCAACAATGCTTTTGCTGGGGCTGAATGTCAAGCTGAGGGAGTCGTCTTTCCCCTTCTTCCTCACCCATGATTGTGTTATTTCTGCTTTATTTGCAGTTGAACTCCTTTGTTGTATTATGCCCCCAGCTGAGAGGCCTTTGATGTCTTCTTTCTTTAAAACATCCTTTGTTATGTTCTGAACCTTTTTCATCTGCAACTTTTAAGATATATTAATCGTATTTTGGTAACACCATCGTGGTACTTTTTATATGATCGTAAGTAGATATATTGTGTCTAGTTATTCGCACATTCTTGTCATCACAAAGTGCAAAGGTGTGTTTAACCTTGGTGGAACATTCAATGTCCTACCAGGATATCCTTTGTCCAGAAGGTACCGTGGCGGAGAGGGTTCCTACGTGGGTAATAATTTTCCTATAACCCTACGTGTTCAGCGGTGGATGCTTTACTTTGGACAAGGTATCTCTTCATTGGATATATTTCTTATTATCTACCTTTTAGAGGGATTCATTCGCCCTTAGGATCCGAGATTGACATATGCGCAGTTATGCCGTGCCGTTTCTTGCCTCATCGTCAATTCTGACGGAGGGTGTAATTTCTAACCCAATTTGTATGTAATTAACATATAGCTTTTCTCAGCAAAATTTTAATTTCATTAGTTAGACTTGTAATACCTTTGATCAGGGATAAAACATGGTGCGCCATTGCCCCTTCCATTCTTCTCCTGAGTGATAGCCATTCACTTACAAGTAGTACTTCTTTAGGTACATTGCATTCCAAGGGTGTTGCAATACTTCTCCTTTGAGGTTCCTCAGGTAGTATGAACCCTTCCTAGCAATATCGTGTATGATGTAGCCGTCCCATGTTGGAGCTAGTTTTACCCACTCCTTGTTCTTTTGATATGGTGGTATTTGGCGTAGTACGTATTCTTCAACCATAAAGTTTCTAGGAATTACCCGTTTGTTGTATTCACGAGCCAGCCTTCGTTGGTAGTTCACCATCCATTGCAAGTCCACTTCCCTCCTTTCTTCAAGATCATACATCTTTTCTAGCATAAGATCCGTTGTTAGGTTCTTTTCTCATGCCTCTGTTTTTTTTGTTGGTAGCATTATCTCCGTCGGGATGATTGCTTCGGCTCCATAGGTTAATAAGAACCAGGTTTCTCCCGTGGTCGCCCTCCTCGTGGTACGGTAGGCCCATAGGACGTTGTGCAGCTTCTCGCACCACCTTTTCTTGTATGCCCCCAGCTTCTTTTTTAAGTTCATTGCTATCGTCTTGTTGGTGGCCTCCGCTTGCCCATTGCTCTTAGGATATATCGGAGTAGGCTTGTTCTTATGAATGTTGAAGGCGTTAAACAACATGTTTATGTTCCTCCCTTCTAGCTGCTTGTCATTGTCAGAGACTATGGCGGCCGGTATCCCGAACCTGCAGATGATTTTATCAAACAAGGATTTAAATACATTTGTGTCCTTAATTCTTGCCAAAGCCCTTGCTTCCACCCATTTGGTAAAATAGTCAGTAGCTACTATGAGGTATATTCTTTTTGATGTCCCCTCTATCAAGGGTCCAACAATGTCAAATCCCCATTTGGAAAATGGCCATGGGATGATGACCGAGTTAAGCTCCATTGTTGGTGCTTTAATCTTCCTGGCGAAGCGTTGGCATCTTTCGCAATGCTTTGCTACGTTCTTTGCATCTTCTTCCATGCTTAGCCAATAATATCCTTGCATCTTGGCTTTGATTGCTAGAGATCTTCTTCCACTGTGATTGCCAGTTTCTCCGCTGCGTATATTGTGTAGAATTTTTCTACCTTCGTTTTGTGAGAGGCACCGCATTAGAGGTCCGAGAAATGACCTTCTATATAGTATTCCATCCCGTAGGATGTACATTGCTGCCTTTGACTCGATTTTTCTAGCTTCTTTGACATCTGTTGGAAGGGTACCTTTGTCAAGGTACCGGTGGATTGGGATTCTCCAATCGTCTTCCGCTTCGCCTTCGTTGCTCCCATCTGACATGGATTGATCTTCGTCAGACTCGTCGGATTTATTTTCTGGTTCTTCCGCAACCTCCTTCTCTTTTTATGCTTCTTTCATGGCCCTGGTCTGGACGACCATGGTTTCCTTTGCTGAGGTCAGTCCTTCTATTGAAGGTTTATAAATTCTCCCAATTTGGACAGAGGTGGTGTCTCTGTCCCTCAGCATTGATGATATGAATACTAAGGCATCTGCGTGTATGTTGTCTTTCCGACAGACATGTCTGAACGTGACCTTGTTGATCTTTGATGCATGCTCCTGTGCTAGCTTTAGGTACGAAGATAGTATTGGATCTATGGTTTGGTATTTGAGATCTATTTGTCTAATGACCTGTAGGACCAGAATATCGCTACATCTATTTTTTGCGAGATTAACAACACTTCTCAGCGAGCATCACCGCAATATTTTATACAACACTTCACGAGTGTCACAAAAGCCTTCAAAAGAGTGACGTAATACCTGACGACTGAAGAAAACTTGAGAAAAGCATGTTTGTTCTGCGATGGTTACAAAACTTGCGAGATTTAACATTGTAACTTTCGCGGTACAATCGCAGAATCAACCCGAAATAAGAGGAAAACTTAGCTGTCATCCACTATGTAACTACCCTATAAATATAGACTCAATGTGTCCAAAAAATATCGCTGATGATGAGGCTCTTATGTTAGACATTGATTGGCATACACCTACCAATCAAGGCCCTCGCCGCTCCAGCGATGATAAGTGGTTTATCTTTCCGTTATGTCTTGAAGGTCCTTATATATCTTTTTGGTCAAACCTAAATTGAATCTGTGTTGAATTTTTAAGAGATTGGGGAGAAAGAAAGAAATATTATGAGATTGATATAAAATCTTGCGAGGAAAGAGCTGAGAAGAAGAGCAATTGGAAGTACAACATCAAGCAACGACAGAGATGTGAAAGATTGATGATTGATTCAATAGAGCAACGAGAGGAAGAAAATGGCGAGCAGCTCGCATATAAAGAAAAAAGATCAAAACGTAACAGAAAAGCAGAACCAAAAGATAGTAAGTAGAAAGGTAAAATGATAAAATTTAAAGAAGCTTATGCATAATTTGTTTGAAGAAAATGCAATTGAAAAGAGTACTCTGTTTGAAAGAATTGCAAAATTTTACAAGAAAACCAAAGAAATGAAATTTTATCAGAGTTACAATGCTCGTGAGAAACACGAATAAAATTTCGCAGATATTAATAGAATGGGACGAACCTTTATGGCGTGCACCTTAGTTCTCGAATATAATTTTGCGAGAGGAAAATGTAATACCTAATAGTGCGTCATGTAAGGGGGTATCTCTTAACATGACTCAGTGATACGGTTATACCGCTGCTGGAACCTGAGTTATGCAGATGTTGGGGTTAAAGAAAACCTATCCAGAAGAGAGATCTTGGATTTCCAACTATATAAGGTTATACCCTGGTTGGACGACTGAGAATCTCTTCTAAGAAGTGCAAAGTATGACCAAGGCTCCGAGGTACATGGTTGAGCCAAGGGTGCCCGGGGCGTACGAAACTACCCTGGCCATTCTTGGTAAGTCTTGGCTATGATGCACTTGGCCTGAAGAAAACCCCACTTAGGCTGCAATCTTGTAACTATAATCCATATAGGCATAAAGGACAAGAGGCTGCGAAAATAGCTGGTTGTTGGAAAATATGGATGGGAGGAGCTAGTCTTGTATGGCCGATGTGCACTCCTTGAAGGAGCAACCAGGGGGAAGATAAGGGCGGCACCCTCCATTAGGGAGCTAATAAGTGTCTAAAGACGGCAATGTCATGGGCTTTATGATCGCAAGAACATTTAGGCCTGTCATATTGTCGCGTGACGAAAGTTATACAAAGGCAAATAGCCAAAAGAGAAAAAGTTAAGATGAGATAAATGGGTTTTTACATTTAGCAAGTGTAAAGACGTCCTGCGATTTCATCGCAAGACGGCAATGTCATAAGGATTAATTCTTGCAAGAGAGTTTATACTTATCATATTGTCGCAGAGATGTTGAAAAAATATTGATAAGACAAGATCAATGGGTCAATACATGCAAATGTAAAGACGTCCTACGATTTTATCGCAGAAAGAAAAGATGTGGCAAAATAAGACCTTTAATTAGGAAGGCATAATAAGACCATAAGATTATTGCGATAATGATCGCAGAATTTATGAAATTTGCGATTCAACGCAAAAATCATAAAGTTATGCAATTATTTCTAGCGATAACATCGCCGATAATGAGGCAAATTTAATTTGATTCACAACTAATATCTAATCTCTACTCAATTTTTTCATATTGCAGATGAATAGTAGAGGAAAGTATGGGAATGCATAGAATGATGAAATTATTATTCATCCATCATATGATAAAATTGCATAGATGATACATTTATACAAATAATTAAAGGATAATAATTATGATTGATTGATTATGTTGCAGAAAAAGAATTGTTTTCTAATTCATAACAGATAAAAGCAAAATAAGTTTACACATCAAGTTGGAGAAGCTCGCAACGATGTTACGAGAAGCAAAAAATAAATGTACAAAATTTACAATGAAGAAACAGAGAAGAAACAAGACTAAGTAGATCCATCACCACCTTCATCAGAGCTCTTTTCTTTCTCTTCATTACCGGATTTATCTTCTCCATCATTATCATTATTATCTCTATCCACGTCAGATCTCTCTTTCTCGCCAAATAATTCATCATCATACTCGCTAGACTCCTCAGCTTCGCTATCAGAGATAACTAAATTTGGGGAATCAGCTGGAATTTCCTTTGCAAGATCGGGGTATGTAGAATGAGGGATACCATGATCATTACAGACTAGTTTAACAGCGTCATTACGAACACGGATGAGGGCATTGCTTGAAGATGAGATTTTCAGTTTTTCCTTCAATCTAGAATACTTTTTATTGCGAGAAGATAGATTTTCAGCAAGTTGGCTTTTCTCTTCTTCTAACTCATCAAATCTTTTACGATAGTTCTTTTCGGATGCTGCAAGCAAATGATAACAAAGTTAATACATATAAGGATGATTCAATTAGGAAATAATTCAGGGAAACCATAAGAGTGATAACCTTATTTTTCAGAAATCATGTTTTTAATTAAAGCCGCTTGATCAGCATGAAGACTAACATCTACACCTAAATTAGTTTTGGCGTTATCAAGAATCTTCGCAGCCAAAGCAAACGCATCATCGCTATTAATAAGGAGATGAGATCTAACTTGAGTTTCCCTCGCAAGAAGATCTTCATTCTCGCGGATAAGCTTATCTCTTTCCATTTGAACATTAAGAAGAGTTTTATGGAAGTTTGCTAGGGTCTTGGAGCCATTTTTGACGGCAAGATCTTTCTCGTCAATAAGATCACTATTTCTTTTTCTTAATCTATCTACTTATTTCTTCGAATCAAGATAAAAGCGCTTATACTTGTTGGTCAAACCTAAATTGAATCTGTGTTCAATTTTTAAGAGATTAAATTTGGATTTAAGTTCATCTATGGAGGGGGATTCAATCTTATCATCTGAGAAATTACTTAAAGAATTATTAAGGCAAGCAAGAAGGGTATTATCATCTACAGGGTCAGGAAAAGATTGGAAGAGTGTAGCCTCATCAGTAAGACCATAAATATCTGCAAAAATGGTTGCTTGAATAAGCTGCGATAGAGTGAGAAGAATTAAAAGAGAAAAGAAATAAATCATACCATAGAGTTGTTGATTGGCTTTATCAAGATCAGAGATTTTTTGCTTGTCAACTGAAGCTTCAGTCTCCAGTTGCTTATTTTTTATGCGAAGTTCAATAACTTCAGCTTCTAGTTTTCTTTATCTTGACGAAGATTAGCAGCTTTCTTTTCATAAGTAATACGCCTATTGTATAAATCAGAAGCAACAACAAAAGCAGCTCTTCCAACCTGCGATAGAACTATATAAATCAATGTCTGACAAAAATATCAATAGATACACAAAAATGATGAACAAGTGAAAACATACCAGGCTGCCAAGTGAATTTAAAAGACTTGGAGTCAGCGATCTTGAAACCCCGTGAAGAGTATCACTGTCAGCTAGTATGGGAGCATTGCAGACATTGGCGAGGGACTGGGATATTTCATTAATAGCTTCATCTCCATACTCATTTGGGATACCAAACATATTCTTGCCAATTTTTTTGGATAAATGAGCCATCGAAGAATCAGAATCAGAAGAATTCTTTATAGAAGGGAAGCTGTTATCATTAAAATCCTCGTCATTATTATCCTTGTCAAAATCAACACTTGGATTCTCTGGAATGGGTTGAGGAGTTGAAGAAGAAGAAGGTCGAGTTTTCCTTTTCTTCAAAGGAGGATCGCCAGATTCTTCACCGCGAGGGGCAGAAGGCTTTCCTTTAGGAGGAACAGTAGATTTATCCTGATCGCCAGATTCTTCACCACGAGGGGAAGAAGACTTCCCTTTGGGAGGAATAGTAGATTTAACCTTTAAAGATTTCTCCTTAGTTCTCACAGGTTTTATTAGTTCTAGTTCTTCGATTTCCTGCGAGCACAGAAGAAGATAAGAAATAGGGGCAACAATATATTGTTAAAATTTATGAGGAGATATTTCTTACTTCATCCGTGAAAGATTTAAGAGCTAATAAAGTGCTGGGTTTCCTAAAAGTTTGGTAGCTGAGCTTCATTCTCTCAATCTGAAAAATATCAAAATAATTAGCGAGAATATAAAAACATAAAGAAGATAGTAAATAATAATAATGCAAAAAGTTGAGAGGATATACTTCTTTAGATCTTTCAGGCCAGTTGAAGACCCATGGTTCATACCCTGAGAGATTCGCAGGTAATGGGAGAGAACCAGATATATAAGGACCTTCAAGATATAACGGAAATATAAACCACTTATCATCGCTGGAGTGGCGAGGGCCTTGATTGGTAGGTTGATAGACACATTTTTGTGTCTGAATTGTCCTCAGTGTCTCTATTGTTAGTCTCGATTTTTGTACTAATCTTGGTGTTTTTATGTTTGTTTAGGTGTTTTTGGAGGAATACACTTGTGTGGAAAAAGTTGCTCGAAAACTGCTTTTTGGACCTCCGGAGAAAAGTGATAAAGGCACCCTCATTTTGGATAAGGGCACCCCCCCAGGCACCTCTCAAGCATCTGCTATTCGCACCCCCGGTTTGGTTAGGGGCACACCATCCCTACCATTCAAATTCAGTTTTTTGCGGGAAAATGTTTCAGCTCACGACCAGATTTAGGGTTCGATTTTTGGATGTGTTTCAAGGAGATTCAATGGCTGAATTTGTTAGGGATGACATGAATCAGACTAACAGGCTTGGTATGGTCGTTGTTTTTGGTTAGAATTGGCTGCATCGAGATATTTATGCAAACAGAGCCAACACACACGTACACGAAGCTCTTCACGGGTTTGCATGGGATTTGGACGTGATTTGTGCATGTATGAGGACTCGAGTAAACAACCAGGAGCGTGTAAGAACTATATAAGGAAGATTCGGCAGCTGTAGATGCGTGGAGAAATCAAAAATCCAAGTTATTTCCTAAACTGCCCGTGGAGAATAATGGAATTTATGGAGGATTATTTGGAGTTATTACAGATTATTTTTGGTCCTGTGAAGTATATAAAGGCCTGAGGGAACATGGAGAAGCGTTACAGAGTGATTGGGAGAAGAACAGATCAATAGAAATTAAGTTAAAGAATTTTGCTGCTGCTGCTGTGAAGGAAGAACACGAAGAACATTAGACGCACAAACTCAGTCGTTTATCAACAGTAACAACAAAAGTGAGTAGCGAGTCGTATTTCAACAGTAACAGTGACAGTTTTCTTTTAACGTTCTTTGTAACAGTTCAATTTGTAACAGATATAACTGTTACAAACCCAATTTTTCATCATTTCTCCCTTATTCATCATTTGTAAACCATTTTTGAGCATAAATAAATTCTTTGAGAGGGTTTTCAACATGATGAGCAGCTAAAATACCCAGTGACCGAGGCAATGGAGGAAACTATTCACTCATGCTTGATTGGTAATTTCTTTTATAATTTCTTTAATTATTTATTTAATTTAATTCACTAGGATCAACATAAAGATAAAATTGGTTTTCTTAATTAGTTGTGAATCAATTCGATATGTTATGCTTAGAATAAATTCTTTGATAATTCATGCTTAGGGATTACAATTTAATATTTGGACACCATATAGATTAATAGTGAATTAATAAGAAAAAGAGCTTAATAATAATTCTTGAAATATCATTATAAACCAATCAATTAGGAGGAATAGAGGAATCCGGAGCCTTGGTCTATTTTTTAATCTTGAAATCACTTTTTAAATTAAGTTTTGTTTATTTTTACGTCTCATTAAGTCTAGAACTCTATTGCTTTCACAAGTCTCAAGAACCTTATTACTACAACAACTTTGATAAAACATCAATTTTTGGCGCCGTCGACACGGAGCTTGTCTTTAGGCTAGAGTTTTTATATTTTTATTCTTTTTTTAGGTTTTTATTTGTTTTTATTTTATTTGTTCTTCTTTACGTTTTTGTTTTTGTCTTTTTACTACAGATTTTGGAACTTGGAGCAAAAATAAAATTTGCCAAAGCTTTTGGTGAATACTTAAAAGACTTGGACTAAAAGGCAAAGCGAAAAGAGCGAAAGAAGAAGATTTTTTTTTTTATCATTATAAAAAAGAGAGAAAAAAAAAGAGAGTTTTTTTTTTTTTTAGATTGTATTAGGATTTCTTTATTCTTGTAATTTTCTTTTTCTTTTGCACTTTTCTCTTTGGACTTGGACATTTGGACATTCTTTTATTTATAAAACCCTACGGAAGGGTAATTTAAATATTAAACTGTTTGCAGAGAAGGACGGTGATTACGATATCACCTCGGCCCCTCGGGTTCGTACATGACATAGGAGTCGTGGCCCGAGTCGACTTCAGCGGTTCATCCCCCATCTGGAACGGGAGGTAAGTTTGTCGAAACACTCGTGAATCCCCTGCCAGCGAGTTACTGTCTTCCTTCGTGTGAATATATGTTGAGGAACTGAAAACGACTGTTTTAAATTCCTAGTAAAGGGAAAGGACTGGCCATATAAGATAAGGGTTCGGATTTCATCACCATTCCTTTCTTGCCCGCCTTAGGAAAACGATACCAAACGCGAACCTAAGCTTAAAATTTGGAATAGAACGAGACCTATAGGGTAACGAGCTTAGTAGGAAAAGTCGTTCGAAAAATATTGGTTACTCTTTTGAGCATGCTTTTAAGTTCATGATGGTTTCTGTAAGTTGAATGCGTGATTGCGCCGCCTTGTGATGCGGTGAGGCCTTGGGTATCAAAGCTCCACATAGCTTCCATCGCCTCTATTCAACATACTTAAACTCGGATTGATTCCAGAGAGGTTTGCTCATATTGTAACGAATTCCCTTTCGAAGGATTAGAAGCTGGTCTAGAAAACAATCTAAGTGGAGCCATCATGCTTTTTGTTTGCTAGAAATCAGTAGGTTTGTTGTGGTGGAGTCGGCCTTGTTTGTGTTTTCATAGAACTTCCCTTCCATTTAGGATTTTTTTTTTTTTATAGTGTATGCCCGAGGTCATTAGAGAACGGGCTTGGAAAAGAAATACTCTAGGTCGTTTGATTAATGGCAAACCTAGTAGTTCTTCTTGTGAAGGCGGGGAGCTCGAAGACTCTTCTTTTGAGAGCCCCGTTTTTGGAAATTTCAGCTTTTAAAACTTGACAATTAGTGAAGAAAGTACTCCTAGTCCTTTGATAGTGCCAAAAATGGAATCTTTGAAAGCTTTGTTAAACCCAACTAGGACCTCTCGTCCGTCATGTATCAAGTTAGCTGAAACTGAGGAAAATTATGAACTAAAGCCTGGGACTCTATAGATTCTCCCAATCTTTTTAGGAAAAGAAAGTGAAAACCCCTATTTTCATATTAGGGAATTCGAGGAAGTTTGTAGTACTCTGAAAATTAAAAACCTTGATGCTGCTGCGTTGAAACTTAGGTTATTCCCATTTTCCCTGAGAGATAAAGCCAAATCTTGGCTATATAGTTTGGCCTCTGAGTCGATTGAAACCTATGACCAACTTACAACTGCATTTTTACAGAAGTTTTTCCCTAGGCATAAAACATCGTCTATTAGGACGCAAATCTGTACTTTTTCTCAACAATAGGGAGAATCTTTGTATAGGTATTTGGAAAGGTTCAATGACTTGATATCTCAATGTCCTCACCATGGTTTGGAAAATGTTAGGCTAGTTCAGATCCTCTACGAGGGTTTAGATTATTCGACAACAACCATGGTTGAGTCCTTATGCACAGTTGGGTTTGAGAATAAAACTGTTGATGAGGCGATGACATTTTTGAATGAAATCGCCGATAAGACCCAACAATGGTAAAATAGTAAGGAACCCCAGAAAACAATTCTTCTAGGTAGAGGAAATATCAATAGGGTAGAAGGATCTTATGAGTCTGATGCTAAAATAACAGCCATAGCCAAAAGGTTACAAGCCTTAGAATTAGGTCATTCTAGTGGTAGTAGTGGAAGAATAGAGCCATTTTGGGAAGGCCATACTATTGAAGAGCAAGCCAATGCTCTTTATAACAACACTAGATTTGATAATCGTCAAAAGTTTGACCCTTATTCGGAAACCTATAACCCTGGTTGGAGAAAACATCCAAACCTTTCTTGGTCTAAGGGCCAGAATCAAGGTCAGTCTAGTAACTCTCAGGTTCCCCCAGGATTTGTCTATACTAAGAGTCCTTCAGCTCAGGCACAGTTTTAGAACCCTTCAGATAAAAAGATTTTGAGTTTAGAAGAGAATCTTGCTTTGTTAACTCGCAATACTGTGCAGCTTCAGCAAACGGTTGCTCAAGGTTTAGAAGAAAATAAGAGAATAGGTTAAGCTAACTCTCAGGCTATTTCTGAGTTGAGAACCCAGGTTAGTCAGATAAATGAATCTTTGAGAGAAAGAGGTAGGTTTCCTAGTCAAACTCAACCCAACCCTAGAGGAATTAATGAAATAGGTGAAAGACCATCCAATCATGTGAATGATATTAAAATTCTTAGGAGTGGAAGAGTCATAGACAACAAGGTTGCCATGCCTGATAGTGAACATGATGTAGTTCACCCTTCTGAACCAGAAACCGAGGAGACTGATAGAGTCTCTAAAGAGACCGATGAGGTTCCTGATAAGCCCAGCTTTGTTCCTAGAGCCCCATTCCCACAGATTCTAGTGCCAACTAAGAGGGAGTCCACCTTTAATAATATATTGGAGGTTTTTAAGCAGGTTACTATCAACCTCCCATTGTTAGATGCAATCAAGCAGATTCCCACTTATGCTAAGTTTCTTAAGGATATGTGTACGCGAAAGCGTAAGCTTAGTGTCCAGAAGAAAGCCTTCCTAGCTAGTCATGTGAGTTCTATTATTCAGAATACCGCTACCCCTAAGTATAAAGACCTAGGCTACCCTACCATTTCTTGCACAATAGGTAAATATCGTGTTGAGAAATCGTTGCTTAATTTAGGAGCCAGTGTGAACTTACTTCCATATCATGTGTACCTTAAGCTAGTACTTGGTGAGATGAAACCTACCCAGATGACTCTTCAGTTAGCTGATAGGTCCGTTAAAATTCCTCGTGGTGTGATCGAGGATGTTCTTATAGAGGTTAACAAGTTTATATATCCAGTGGATTTTGTTATCCTAGATACCCAACCTGTCCCTGACCCAGAGAACCAAATACCAGTGATTTTAGGTCGCCCGTTTTTAGCTACATCCAATGCGATCATTAACTGTCGAAATGGTATTATGAATTTGTCTTTTGGTAATATGACCATTGAGCTGAGCATTTTTAATATTAGTAAGCTACCCTCAGAACTAGATGACTCGAACATAGAAGAGGTGAACATGATAGGAACATTAGTCGAGGAGTCATTACCAAACACTTTGTTAGAAGATCCATTAGAGAAATGTCTAGCTCACTTTGGGATTGATTTCGATGATGATGAGGTGATTAATGAAGTGAATGCATTGTTAGATTCAACCCCTTTGATAGACACTAGTGATGGATGGAAACCTAAGTTCGAACCTCTACCCGTTTCTAAGTCTACCCTAGTTCCTTCGTTAGAAAAGCCTCATAAGTTGGACCTTAAACCATTACCAGATACCCTGAAGTATGTGTTTTTAGGCCCATATGAAACTTTACCTATGATTATAGCATCCGACTTGGATAGTGATCAGGAAAGTAGGCTAGTGACTGTCCTTCAGAATAACAAGGAAGCTTTAGGGTGGACCATATCAGACATTAAGGGTATAAGTCCTACTGATTGTATGCATCATATCTATTTAGAAAGTGAAGCCAAACCTTCTAGGGAGATGCAACGTCTACTGAACCCTAATATGAAAGAAGTAGTTCGAACCGAGGTTCTTAAGCTGTTAGATGCAGGCATTATCTACCCCATTTCAGACAGTAAGTGGGTCAGCCCCGTTCAGGTTGTTCCCAAGAAATTCGGTATTATTGTAGTACAGAATGATAACAATGAGTTAATCCCAACCCGAATGACCACGGGTTGGCATGTCTGTATTGACTATAGAAAATTGAACAAGGTCACTAGGAAGGACCACTTTCCCTTTCCCTTCATCGACCAAATGCTAGAAAGATTAGCTGGACGTACCCATTTTTGCTTTTTAGATGGATACTGCGGTTATAATCAGGTTCCTATTGCCCCAAAAGACCAAGAGAAAACCACTTTTACCTGTCCCTTTGGTACTTTTGCGTATAGACGCATGCCTTTCGGGCTATGTAACGCCCTTGAGACCTTTGAACGTTGTATGTTGAGCATATTTTCTGATATGGTAGAACGGTGCTTAGAGGTCTTTATGGATGATTTTTCAGTGTTTGGTTCATCTTTCGATGAGTTCTTGCATCATTTGTCATTAGTTTTGACTAGGTGTAAGGAAAAGAATTTAGTTCTTAATTGGGAAAAATGTCATTTCATGGTTCGTTCAGGAATCGTTCTAGGGCATATCGTATCTTCGAAGGGTATAGAGGTGGATAGAGCCAAAGTTTACCTTATTAAAACCTTACCGGTCCCAAAAACCGTAAAAGATATTAGGTCATTTTTTGGGCATGTTGGTTTTTATCGTCGATTCATTAAGGATTTTAGCTTTATTTATAGACCTCTTTGCAATTTGCTTGCAAAAGATGCCAAGTTTGTCTTTGATGATGCTTGTTTAGAGGCTTTTGAGAAGCTTACGAATTTACTCACTACCGCCCCCATAGTCCAGGCACCCAACTGGAACATACCCTTTGAGATCATGTGTGATGCTTCAGATTATGCTATTGGTGTTGTGCTAGGTCAACGAGAAAATAAGTTACTTCATGTGATTTACTATGCTAGCAAAACTCTGAATGATGCCCAGTTGAACTATACCACTACGGAGAAGGAACTATTAGATATTGTGTTTGCCTTAGACAAGTTTAGATCCTACCTCTTAGGTTCTAAGATCATAATCTATACTGATCATGCTGCTTTGAAATACCTTTTGTCTAAGAAGGATACCAAACCTAGATTGATTAGGTGGATCCTATTGTTAAAATAATTTTCTCCCGACATTAGGGACAAAAAGGTTGCAGAAAATGTAGTAGCAGACCACTTGTCTAGGCTAGTTATTAGTTCCCCTAGTGATTCCCTTCCTATAAGGGACAACTTTCCTAATGAACAATTGTTCTATGTTTCCCAATCACCTTGGTATGCGAATATAGTGAACTATCTTGTTACTGGTCGAATGCCCCAACATTGGGGTAAACAAGATCGTTCTAGGTTTCTAGCTGAGGTCAAGCACTTGTTTTGGGATGATCCTTATTTGTTTAAGTATTGTCCAGACCAGATTATTAGGAGATGTATACCTGAGAGTGACCAGTCCAGTATTATTTCCTTTTGTCATGATCATGCTTGTGGGGGTCACTTTAGTGCTAAGAAGACTGCTGCTAAGATATTGCAGTGTGGATTCTATTGGCCTTCGTTGTTTAAAGACTCCCACGGTTACTGTGTTACTTGTGAACGTTTCCAGAATTTAGGAACCATTTCCCGTAGGAACATGATTCCCTTGAACCCTATTTTAGTTGTTGAGGTCTTTGATGTGTGGGGTATTGACTTTATGGGTCCATTTCTTAATTCTTTTGGTAACCTATACATCCTTGTCGCCGTTGACTATGTATCTAAGTGGATTGAGGCGGTAGTGTGTAAAACCAATAACCATAGGGTTATGATTGAGTTCTTGAAAAATAATATACTTACACGTTATGGTACACCGCGAGATATAATTAGTGATGGTGGGTCGCACTTTTGTAATGGACCTTATAGGCTTCTGATGAAGAAATATGGTATCACACATAAGGTAGCTACCCCGTATCATCCACAGACTAGTGTTCAGGTATAGGTCTCCAATAGGGATATAAAACATATATTAGAGAAAACAGTTAATCCTAATCGGAAAGACTGGTCGTCTAGGCTTACTGATGCCTTATGGGCTTACCGTACTGCGTTTAAGACCCCCATTGGAATGTCGCCTTATCGGATTGTTTATGGAAAAGCATGTCATTTACCTTTTGAGTTAGAACATAGAGCTTATTGGGCTGTTAAGCAGCTAAATTTTTCACTTGACAAAGCAGGAGCCCATAGGAAACTCCAGCTCAATGAGTTGGACGAGATTTGTATAGATGCTTACGATAGTGCGAAGGAGTATAAGAACAAAATGAAACTTGTGCATGATAGAAATATTTTACGGAAGTCATTTTCTCCAGGTCAAAAAGTTCTTCTGTATGATACCCGCTTACATCTTTTCCCCGGGAAGTTACGTTCTCGGTGGACGGGTCATTTTATTATTCGCACTGTCTTTCCT
Source organism: Papaver bracteatum (assembly GCA_023529315.1). Taxonomy (NCBI): domain Eukaryota; kingdom Viridiplantae; phylum Streptophyta; class Magnoliopsida; order Ranunculales; family Papaveraceae; genus Papaver; species Papaver bracteatum. Next base: position 5,290,763 of record JAJJWX010000603.1, read on the forward strand.
CATGGAGCTGTTGAGATTGAGACACCGGATGGTAGTAGTTCTTAGAAGGTTAACGGTCAAAGATTGAAACCCTTTTTAGAGCCCTTTCCTACAGGTGATGTTGAGGAGGTCCATCTGGAGGACCCTGTTTACCCTTGATTGACCATCGAGGCAGTTGTATGTTGTATATTATTTTTGATTTTCTCTCTCTTCACCCAGGTACTATCTTTCCAACTTCTCCTCGTGTTATTTTACTTTTGGTACTGCTCTTTCACTAGAAACATTGAGGACAATGTTAGATTTGAGTTTGGGGGGTGGGGAAGAACTTTTTAGTTGCACTTTTGAAACTTCTAGCGTCACATGGTATCCGGTTAGCTAAGTTTACATACTGTTTCTCACCGAAAAGATAGAAATTGGAATGCTAGGGATAACAACCTATTGAGACATTAGAGAAGAAAGACATTGAGATCTTTGAAATTCAGGAGAGAACTTGTTCCTTTTCGAGGGTAACCGTGATGGACCTAACCATCCATGATGGAAAGGCAAGTAGGTCAGGAAATGCCAGAAAGACAAAGCAACCTCACAATGTAGTCTTAGTTACTGGATTACAACTCTCTCTCGGTAGAAACTTATCAACAAGCGGAGAAAAATCAAAATCTATGAAGGAAGTTGAAGACGTTTAAGGTTTAGAAGCAACAATAGAAAAGAATAATTTAAAAAATCAAAGTTGAAGACTTAGTTACAAGAAGTTATAAGAGCAAATTATATAAGTTGTTGAAGTTCATGATACTAAGACATTACAAGTTGCGAAGATCCAAGTGTTAAAGTCCTTCTGTGATGGCCATGTAAATTTTTGTCTTGTTATTACTCTATTTAATAAAAAAAATCATCATTACGTTCTTTTATTCAATAAGGCCATAGGGAAGTAGAAATTTTTATGTCAAGTAAGAAATCGAAGAGAAGAGTTAATTGTCAAGGTTCTACGAGGTTCAAGAATTTATCATCAAGAGTTGAAGACCGAAGAAGACGTTGTTTCTACTGATCACTATGAGAGAGTTGAAGAGAGATGCATTTGGTTGCTTTGTTAGTCCGCTTTCAATCTGGCACAAGATATTTCTAACATTGGTTCAACTCATCACACGTAATTAGTCCAGCTGTGTAGCAGATGTCCCTCTCATTTTTATCTCTCTCCTAATCTTATCTAGATGTAAATCAGCGGACGCATCTTACAATGTTTATCTAGCTGTGTAGTGGATATCTCTTTATCTAGCAGTGTTGCGGATGTGTCTCCCCTTTTCTTAGGTCAGCTTTAGAGCTGGCACCTTTAATTTCTCTGGAATTCTAGTCACTTGGAGATAGGTTGAGAATTTATATGTCCTCATAGATCTTTGGATACTTGTGACCAAATAGAAGTACAGGTTTTGTGGGTACACCTCTGGTAAACCCTCCCGAGATTAACTCGGTTTTATTTTTTTATTAGTTTTGCTCGAGGACTAGCAAATAATAAGTTTGGGGATATTTGATAAATACATTTTTGTGTCTGAATTGTCCTCAGTGTCTCTATTGTTAGTCTCGATTTTTGTACTAATTTTGGTGTTTTTGGAGGAATACACTTGTGTGGAAAAAGTTGCTCGAAAAGTGCTTTTTGGACCCTCGGAGAAAAGTGATAAAGGCTCCCTTATTTTGGATAAGGTCACCCCCAGGCACCCCTCAAGCATCTGCTATTCGTACCCCCGGTTTGGTTAGGGGCACACCATCCCTACCATTCAAATTCTGTTTTTGGCGGGAAAATGTTTCAGCTCACGACCAGATTTAGGGTTCGATTTTTGGATGTGTTTCAAGGAGATTCAATGGCTGAATTTGTTAGAGATGACTTGAATCAGACTAACAGGCTTGGTATGGTCGTTGTTTTCGGTTAGAATTGGCTGCATCGAGAGATTTATGCAAACAGAGCCAACACACACGTACACGAAGCTCTTCACGGGTTTTCATGGGATTTGGACGTGATTTGTGCGTGTATGCGGACTCGAGCAAACAACCAGGAGCTTGTAAGAACTAAATAAGGAAGATTCAGCAGCTGTAGACGCGTGGAGAAATCAAAAATCCAAGTTATTTCCTAAACTGCTCGTGGAGAATAATGGAATTTATGGAGGATTATTTGGAGTTATTACAAATTATTTTTGGTCATGTGAAGTATATAAAGGCATGAGGGAACATGGAGAAGCGTTACGGAGTGATTGGGAGAAGAACAGATCAATAGAAATTAAATTAAAGAATTTTTCTGCTGCTTCTGTGAAGGAAGAACACGAAGAACTTTAGACGCACAAACTCAGTCGTTTATCAACAGTAACAACGACAGTGAGTAGCGAGTCGTATTTCAACAGTAACAGTGATATTTTTCTTTTAACGTTCTTTGTAACAGTTCAGTTTGTAATAGATATGACTGTTACAAACCCGATTTTTCATCATTTCTCCCTTATTCATCATTTGTAAACCATTTTTGAGCATAAATAAATTCTTTGAGAGGGTTTTCAACATGATGGGCGGCTAAAATACTCAGTGACCGAGGAAACGGAGGAAACTATTCACTCATGCTTGATTGGTAATTTCTTTTATAATTTCTTTAATTATTTATTTAATTTAATTCACTAGGATCAACATAAAGATAAAATTGGTTTTCTTAATTAGTTGTGAATCAATTCGATGTGTTATGCTTAGAATCAATTCTTTGATAATTCATGCTTAGGGATTACAATTTAATGTTTGGACACCATATAGATTAATAATGAATTAATAAGAAAAAGAGCTTAATAATAATTCTTGAAATATCATTATAAACCAATCAATTAGGAGGAATAGAGGAATCCGGAGCCTTGGTCTATTTTTTAATCTTGAAATCACTTTTAAAATTAAGTTTTGTTTATTTTTAAGTATCATTAAGTCTAGAACTCTATTGCTTTCACAAGTCTCAAGAACCTTATTACTACAACAACTTTGATAAAACATCATAAGTATATGCCAATCAATGTCTAACATAAGAGCCTCATAATCAGCGATCTTTTCTTTCTTCAAGCGGACACCCTAGCAAGTACTATCCCTCTTCATAGGAACTATCTTGTAATTTTTGAAGAAATTCTCCACAGTATAATCTGCAAAGACAATGGGAACATCCTTAAATTGAGGATTTTTCGGAGCTTCAGGATAGCGAGATCCTTTATCAGCACCGCGAGAAGCATATTCAAGCAACAATCTGATACAATCTCCACCTAATTGATATATACCTCGCGAGAACCTATCGTCAGATATTATTTGATAGAATAATGGAAGTTCTGGGTCATAGAGAGGAAGGGGAAGACCAGCTTCAAGTTGACCTAGCGATACTATGATTTTCTGGCGAGAGCATTGATGATCAGAAAATAGTTTGATAGAAAGTTCATATTTAGGGCTTTGACCTGGAATTGTAGACAAGGTAAAACCTTTACTTTTGAGCTTTTATCGCATCTCATTAAAAGCAGTCAAGTTTTTAGCACCAGCAACAACCATTTTTGAGTATGGGAATGAAAGAAAAGGTGGAAAAATAAGGAAGAAATCACATCGATGACGGACACGCAATTTACGTAAGAACAGTAAACTTGCAGAGAAGTTACGCAGAGAAAGAAGAAGAAAGTAAAAAGAGGAAAAGAAAAGAATGAAAGGAGTATTTATAGAAGAAGAGGTTTCTCGAGAAGATGAACGCAATAAATGCTAAGAAAATATATGAACAGTCAGATCGCAGCGGTTAGAGAGGACATGTCATAAATTCATTAGAAGAGAGAATATGTGAAAACAGCTGGCGAAGGGTACAGAAACGTGTCAGAACAGAGAAATCTGAAAAGATAAATAGTTGCGGCATTTTAAAGTTCTCATGATCTTCTCTTCTTCGCATAAAATACATGAGAAGAGGCAAGATGTAGGACCAGAATATCACTACATCTATTTTCTGCGAGATTAACAACACTTCTCAGCCAGCATCACCGCAAGATTTTATACAACACTTCACGAGTGTCATAATAGCCTTCAAAAGAGTGACATAATACTTGACGACTGAAGAAAACTTGAGAAAAGCATGTTTGTTCTGCGATGGTTACAAAACTTGCAAGATTTAACATTGTAACTATCGCGGTACACTTGCAGAATCAACCCGAAATAAGAGGAAAACTTAGATGTCATCCACTATGTAACTAACCTATAAATATAGACTCAATGTTTCCAAAAAAGGATGATGTATTTTTGAGAGTTAAGAAAGTCTTGAGGAGAGAGAAACTTCAAGAGAATAGTTGTAATCTTGAATTCTTCCATTTCTGTAAACATTTTTGAAACCAAAATAATAAAAGTGATGTTTTTCATCTTCAATTATGAGTTGATTATAGCAAAATCTTAACAAGGGTGTAGTGTGGGAAATCCTGCAACTACATGACCAATTGTGAGTCACTAGCCAAACGGACGTCTGATAGGCCCAGCTCTTGAGCTAGGTGTAGGCCATGTATGACTGCCTCATACTCCGTGATGTTGTTAATGTATTGCTTGAATTCTAACCTAAATGCATAGATGAGTCTGTCTCCGGTGGGGGTTGTTATCACGATCCCTATGGCCACTCCTTCTCCATTGGAGGATCCATCTACGAATATTTCCCACCTTCGTGAGTTTTGCGGTTCCAAGAGGTCTCCTGGGTCCGGCTTTTCTTCCTCCATTCTTGGGATATCATCTATCTCCGTTTCGTCATTCAGAGGTAGGTCCGCTAAGGAGTCTGCTAAGATATGTGAATTCTCCGCTTTTCTGGTTTTGAAGATTATGTGAAACTACTTGATCATGGCATTCCATTTTTCCACTCTTCCAATTTTCTCTGTGCTGTCGAGAATTTGACTTATCTGAGCCTTTGTAAAGACTCGGATGGTGTGTGCATCGAAATATATTCTTATATTTTGTGTTGCCACTACTAAGGCATATATGAGTTGCTCCACTTTGGTGTAATTACGCTCTGCTGAACTGAGTATCTTGCTGATGTAGTACACGGGCTATTCTCCCTGCCCTTGGTCTCGTACCAATATTGCTTTCACAACATAGTTTGTTTCTACTAGATATAAGGTGAGTTTCTCACCTGGCTCCGGCTTCTGTAGAATAAGGACGGACGCCAAGTATTCTATGATCTTGTGAAAGGCTTGTTCGCACTCCGCGGTCCATATGAACCTGTTTCCTTTCCTTAGCGTATCAAAAAATGCTTTGCATTTATCTGACGATCTTGCTATAAATCTTCCCATGGAAGCTAGAATTTCATTCAGCTTTTGTACTCCTTTCATAGTTTGCGGAGATGGCATCTCCATTATATCTCTGACCATTTCAAGATCTACTTCAATTCCTCGCTGAGTTATTAGATATCCCAGGAATTTTCCTGAGGTAACTCCGAACGTGCATTTCTCCGGGTTCACCTTCATGTGAAAGCTCATCATGACTTCGAATATCTCCATTAGGTGTGAGTGATGGTATTTTGATTCTTTGCTTTTGACGAGAATGTCGTCTACGTAGACCTCTAGTATTTTTCCTATCCAAGGTTTGAAGATTTTGTCTACTAATTGCTGGTATATTGCCCCCGCGTTCTTTAGTCCAAAAGGCATCCTTGTATAGCAATACATTCCTCGTGGGGTAAAGAACGCAGTATGCTCCTGGTCTTCTTCTACAAGAGTTTTCTAGTTGTAGCCTGAGTATCCATCCATGAAGGATAGTCTTTGATGACCTTCGGTTGCGTTGACCAGTTGGTCAATGTTTGGCAGCGGGTAGCTATCTTTGGGGCACGCTTTGTTGAGATTTCTAAAGTCGATGCAAATGCGCACTCCTCCGTTATTTTTAGGAACGATTACCATGTTGGATATCCATGTGGGATATTTGACCTATCGTATGAATCCTGCTATAAGTAGCTTTTGCAGCTCCTTTTCTACCCCTTCGTGATAGATGTACGCCACTTTTCGTATGCTCTGTTTGAATGGTGGTATCTCCGGTATGAGTCGAAGGTGGTGTGAGACCAAATTCGGATCAATTCTTGGCATGTCCTCCATTTACCATGCAAAGACGTCTGCATACTCTTGTAGAAATTTCTGCAGTTTCACCCCCTCTTCCTCTTCAAGTAAAGTTACGATGTTAAGCATATTTGGCTCTGCCTTCGTCCCGATGTTGATCCTCTTCGTTGGTTCTATCGGTGAGCAGATGTGTTGCTGAGGCAGTTGAGGGGTGCTTTTCTGTAATTGTCATTTGGAGGATATATCCACGGTTGGATTGCCGGAGGTGCCTGCTTCTGGTGTTGAGGCAGTTTTGGTTACCAAGGAGGCTCCGTCCTGTACTTTCTTGGTGCTTGCTTTGTGTCTCTTTCTATCTTGCTGCTGAGTTGTAGTTCTCTCTTCGTTTAGTCTGATTTCTGCCAGGCTGCATAGCCTCGCGTCTTGCTGGTCGCCTTTGATTTCCATTTCACCCATTAGTGTAGGAAAGCGTAGGTATTGGTGATATGTCAAAGTTATTCCTCGTAAACTATGGACCCATAGTCTGCCAATATGACATTGTAGGGCGAATGTGCATCTACCACACAGAAGCGTGTGTTTGTTACCAAGGGTCATGCACGTACCTGCAAGATAATTTCTCCTTTTGGTCTAGAGACCGCTCCATTAAAACCGTATATTGTGCAAGTGGAAGAATCCATCTGCTTTGCTGTCAGACCCATGCGTAGGCAGGGTTCATAAAATAACACATTTAACGAACTGTCCCCATCCACGAGTACCTTCGTAACATTCCATCCATGTATTGGAAGAGTGATGACCAGTGGATCATTATGCATTTCAACCTCCTGGTTGACGTCCCTTGTTGAGAATATTAATGGCGTGGCCATCTATTCCTCCCAAGTGCTAGTAGGCGTCCCACTTAGCTTGAACACCTCATGTGATTCAATTTTCTTTCTATTTTGAGCTAACTCGAGTATGTATTCAAGCGTTTGTTTTTGACTTCCGCTGGAGAAGGTAATCATGTTGATGTATTTGCCGTTTTGAGATAGTTCCACCCTTTTGTTTGGGGTTTCCTTAGTCTCCGCGGGTTGCAGCTGTACGTATTCCATGAACTTTCCTTCGTCGATGAATCTTTAGATCACACTCCGTAAGTGATAGCAAGTATTCGTGGTATGCCCATAGTACTGGTGGTACGCACAATACTCCTTAGCCTTCTTCGTTTTATCTGGTTGCTTTCCCCTCATATTAGGGTAAGGAAAACCTGGCTTTGCTCCCTCCTTGCTTAGGATGTGAGATAAAGTTGTATTTAGCTTTGTGTAGACTTTGTCAGTGAATTTTTATCTTCCTTTGCCTCTTTTTCCATCTCCGTATTTAGATCATTTGTCTTGATAGCTGGTTCTTCCCTCGGCTTCATTTTGTCGCTTAGGTATCTCCGGAATTGGTTCCAAAGAGTTGGTTCGCTGCGGAGCTGTTGTTTCCTTTGATTGTGCCCTTGGGTTGTCCTTCTGGATTTCCTCGAGTCTGATGTACCGGTATTGGACGACCTTGAGCGCCCCTTCGGAATCGAGGGCTTTGTTGTGGGTTCCACGAAGATGGCTGAGGTTCTATCAAGTACGTACTTATAGCATTTAATGCTAATTTCTGGATTAACTTTCCCAATTGCTTGGCACATATTTTTCCACCTATCTGTGTACTGCATTAGTGTTTCCTGAGGTCTGATAGCTAAAGAAAATAGCCTATCTAACCTTACCTTTGTTTCTTTGTTGTACATGTATGTATCCAAAAAGACCGTAGACAATTGCTCGAAGGAGTCAATTGAGTTTGCTGATAAATTGTCATACAAGGCTAGTGCTAATCCTTTTAAGATGGATGGAAAGTACCTACAAAGTACTACCTCATCTCTTTCCCAATAGGCAAGGATACGAGTGTAATACCGTAGGTGGGCTGCGGGATCTGAGGTACCATTGTACGCTTGGAACGTATGTACCGGGAATTTAGGAGGAATGGGTTCCCCTAAAATGCGAAAAGACATCGGTGATGTGGTTGCCTCTTGTAATGCTTCTTCCAGTCTTGCGCCTGCGTGACCGGTTTTCAGGCCTCATATCTCCCTCCGTATTTTCTCCATTTGCTCCATAACCATGTTCACATTGTGAGCGTCTTTGGAAAATAATTTGTCGTAGTAGGATTGAGAAGGTTTGTATGTTGAGTCTACCTCGTCTGGATCGTGGTGCGCTTTTCCAGCTCCCTTAGGTTCATTTTTCTTCGGTGGGTTGAGATCCAACATCCGTCATCCTGAGATAGCTCCGTTGTCGCGCCGCTTCTGCGGGCTTGGGAACCTTAGATTTGTGTGTCCAGCATACCTTTGAGGTTTTGGTTCTGCTGGGCCATCTCCTGCAGCGCATATTTATTTTCCTTATTTTGGAGTATCAAGGCTGCTACATGTGCCGCCATTTGGTCTTCGTTGTGTGCTCCACCTCCCTGCGGAGTGTTGTCATCTAGATCTGCAAAGTTTTCCACCTCTTCATCTATAATTGGTGCATCTGGATCTATCTGAATTGGTTTTAGGTTTCCCAACCCTCTTCCCGTAAGAGCTAAGGTTCCGGGTAACCCTGTGTTGGCCGCAGGTGGCTTTGTAACAATATGATGCTCCGGTAATGGCATGTCGTAAATTGGTTGAGCTCCCAATGTCTTACCCATCCCCTCGGTAGGAATATGTATTTTGGTAGAAGATGTTCTTCTTGCTATCTCACCTTGTCAATCCTCTACTTCGTTCCTCTAATTTGCTTGAGACGGATTTTGGGATCTTCCTCTCGTGAGAGCCGGTCGTGAGCTTGTTGGTACATCATTTGGTTTCTACATGCCTTCGTCTTATGATATCCTGTGGTCACAAAAAGGTAAAGAATTCTGCTACTTGGGTACCTTCGTTAAAAAAGTAGCAATTAATGCTCTGACACAGAAGATGTCTAAGCAGCTTTTTCAGAAAAAGGATTGAAATAATGCCTTTGAAAGACAGGTATTAAATGCTTATGACACCCTTGGAGAAAACAACCTTAAAACGTTGAAAACCGAAAATAGGGGTATCAGATTTTGCCAAAAACAAGGTTATTAAATGCTTTATAAGATCCTTTTCCCTTAAAATCTCACTGAGATTCCTCTGTCAGTTGAAGGTTCTCATATCTGGAAATGCTTTGCTAAAAAAGGGTTGTTTTAGTATAAAACAAAGATTTTGGCGTTTAGGGGTTACGCTTTTTGTGAAAAACTTTGTAGATCTATAACAAGTTTGTGTTTTTAGAGGCTATGAACTCAAAAATATACACAAATAACGAATGAACAAATCACTAGAGAGTGAGATTCAATATCAGAACACAGATCCCTTCGTTTCCGAAGATGCAGAAGTTAAAAGTAAAACTATGTCTAAACTCAACGTCGTGAGAAAGAACACGGTGGGCGCCAAACTGTGACTACTCATTTTCCCGTAGTCTACATGATATGTATAGTTCAGAGGATCAGATGATAAGTAGTATTAATACCTCTGTTGAAATGATTATGCTAAGTAATAAAAGATATGTAAGATCACAATAATAACGAAGAACACAAATATAATTTAAAAGCTTCTAAGTTATCATGAGACAAAAGAGATTGACGTAGATCGACATTTGTCTACGTCCACGGGTTAATGAGTGATTGTTTTGTATTAAGTTTTGGTGGTTACAAACAAAGATCTTAAATGCTTCCCAAATTAATATAGAGAACTCAAGTTGAAGTAAATACTTAAGTTCTAAACATTAAAGAGGAATAAGCTTAAGACTAGATCTTCTCCTTCTTGATATTGAATGCCCTTAGTTTGTTGGTGAGGATTGGTATTTATAACCCCTTTTGCTCCTGGTATATATTTGATGCCTCTGGGTCCATCGTATGCTGATATACCTTTCGTACCACTGGTACCTTCGTCCACCGCGTACCTTCTCCAATAGTATTCTGCCATCTCAGCTGACTCACGTTCCTTCGGGAACTACCCAACCTAAGTGTAGGTTGTACCTTCGTTCACTGCCAGCTTCTACCAATCGGGTTCTTCCATGCTTCCTCTCTCCACGTGTCTTGATTCATGCATGTAGATAAGAGATTTGTGCATTTAATGCTGATTAGATGCGTCATCTACCTCTATCCCCTCGCAAGCTGCCTTCTTATACGCTAGGATATTACTCTTCTCACCTCCATCGTCGAGGTCTTCTTTCTTGGGGTGAGATAAAGTAGATCTGCGGAGGTATCCTTTGATGCTTAGGTTTCCTTGTCCAGCGAAGGTTACACAGTTGGATTTATGTGCGGCCACTAAGATCGTGATATGTGCTCCACAGAATATTGGTATTTACATCTAGTGTCTGTAGCATCTTAATACAACGTATGTTTGATCTGGACTAGGTCCCGGGTTTTTCAGCATTTGCGGTTTCCTCGTTAACAAAACTCCGGTGTCTGTGTTATTTCTTTTCCGCATCATATTTGTTATATAATTGAAATAATACAGGTTGTGCGTTGTTTAATCAATTAGAATATCCGACATTTTGGTTGCTGATTTAAATTGATTAACACTTGGATATTGATCTTTGGTACCATCCAAGTTATCTCTCTTGTATTTAAATTGAGACTCGCTGTTTGCTTGAGTAAGATTTAAATCGAGAGATAGAGATATAAAATCTTTGATATACTTTTATCTAGATTAAGTCTGACTATCTAGTTGATTCTCTAAAAAGTATATTGGAGTTCGTCCATATAGATTCCTAAGCGAAATATTGGGTGTGGTTGTTAGACCCCCACTTTTTCAATTGGTATCAGAGTAGGCAAACACGTTCAAGACCTAAAAAGTCTGTGTTTGTGGCGATTGTTAGAGCACTGATCGGTCAAATTCGCATGCGTTGCTATCTCAAGCATGTTTGTCAATGTTAGTGATCAAAATTATAAAGTCTTGATTTCTAGTCTACTATAGCTAAGGTCTCGGACTAGGATAAAAAGTGTAGTTGAGCTCAAGAACTCCATGGAAATCATCATACAAGATGAAGGACTACTCAAGGAACCATTGGATCTTCATCGACTAAAAGGTATGTGGAGACTTGAACTTATCTATCACTCAAAAGTCTATCTACTCTATCTCCTATCTTGAGACAAAAGTCGTATTACTATATAGACTAAGATTATACACATGATATTTCGAGCTGAGTATATATTGCTTATCTATTTCTCGAAATGTGTGTTGGTAAAGCTTTCGCTTTATCCAAGTTCATCTTTACTTATGGACGAAAGTCATGTTATGTTTCGGTCATTTGGAAATCGCTCTGACGAAAAATAGTTTGTGAATAACAACTATATAACGCCCTCTGAGAATGTTTCTAAAATTGAAATGAGAGTTTAGACAATATAACCATTGGAGGATATAATCATTGTTGTGGTAACACATATATGTATAAGTCCTTATTGCTTGAACCGAAGTTTGTGAACTTTGTTGATCAAGTGAAACCGGAGTAGTGTGTGAGCTCAGTCCGTGAACTCAGCATACAAGGTTAGTCCGCGAACCCAGTCCGCGAACTGGCATAGTTCTCGAACCCGAGAATTTCTGTTGGAGTTTGTGAACTCCATTCGGGAACTTAAGTCCGCGAACTTGAGTGGGTTATGTCTAAAAACGATGATTGTGAACTTATCTTAATAAACTAAGGAATGCTATTGCAAACCGTAGATTTATAGTTCATCGAGTGAATCACATCTTTTTTTCTTCGATTGTGTCTTGTGTAGTACACAAATATCTAAGCAATTGAACAACTCTCTAACTAGTTCATTTGAGTCATTTGGACTAGTTGCGGTGAAGAAGAATATGGTTAATATGAAAGTTATCATATGGCTAACCATTTGGTTAACTATTGTTGAACCAACTAATGTACAAGTTTGGGTACATTTTTCAAAAGCCTACAAACATGCATTTCATGTGTGTGTAACAAGCTATGTTTTCGATCTAACGGATTATAAATATTATCTTGAATCTAATAAGGTTTTCATCCAATGGTAAAATGTTGAATGCTTTGTTAGTAAGCTAACATTGATTGCAAACCCTGATTTGAGAGACTATATAAGGGAGAAATCTATCAACTAGGACACCTAATCCCCACACATTCTGTGTGATACTAGTTTGCTAAGCTAGAGTTGTTTATCCTTTAACCTTTGGTTTTCTTCTTTTAAAACCAGGTTAACGACTTAAAGACTTCATTGGGATTGTGAAGCCTGACCGATACTACTTTTCTTGTAGTTGTGTGATTTGATCTTGTTGTTTTTATCGTACGAGTAGAATTGTAATAATTGGCTTGATATTTCTATCTTTGACAGGCAAGATATAAAAGTAGTCACAAACACTTCGTCTCATCGTTTGTGATTCCTCAATAATATTCTTCATTGTGTCGATTAAGTTTATTGTGAGGTGATTGATAAAGCTGAGATGTTCTTCGGGAATATAAGTCTGGTTTTATCAATTGGTTCATGTTCACCTTGATTTATCAAAAGATGGAACAAAACTCATAGGTTTATTCGTGGGAGACGAATTTATCTATCCTTGTAGATTTCCGTGTGATACAGATTTTTTTATTAAAGTCTTCGACTTTTGGTCATATCAACTCTTGGTTGTGGGTGAGATTATCTAAGGGAATCAAGTGCGCAGTATCCTGCTGGGATCAGAGGCGTAGGAGCATAACTGTAACTTGGATCAGTGTGAGATTGATTGGGGTTCAACTATAGTCCAGACCAAAGTTAACTTGGAGTAGTCTAGTGTGTGTAGCGGCTTAATACAGTATATGTTTAATCTGGACTAGGTCCCGGGGCTTTTTTGCATTTGCGGTTTCCTCGTTAAAAAAATTCTGGTGTCTGTGTTATTTCTTTTCCGCATTATATTTTGTTATATAATTGAAATAATACAGGTTGTTCGTTTGTTCAATCAATTAGAATATCCGACCTCTTTAGTTGTTGATTTAAATTGATTGAGACTTGGATATTGGTCTTTGGCACCATCCAAGATTATCTCTCTTTGATAAAGACTCGCAGATTCTATTTGATTGAGTATAGATCAAATTGAGAGATTGAAATAATAACTCCTTGAGATATTTTTTATTGATTGAGTCTGACTGTCTAGTTGATTCTCTAGAAAGTAACTTGGAGTTGTCCATACAGATTGCTAATCGAAATATTGGGTGTGGTTGTTAGACCCCCATTTTTCAGCGATCTGACTCTATGGACGATAAATTCTCTTATAACGCTTCATCAGGTTTAAAAACCAATCGTAGAAGAAGTTCTGATAAACTGGTTATTCTCCAAAAAAGGTTGGATGAACAAATCCGGATCAATTCTGATCTTATTGCAAAAATTGCAGCACTTAAGGATTTGAAACCCATTATAAATCCCTTAATGGATGTTAGTAACTCCAGTCGTTCCTTCTTGAAGAATGTTCATACATCAGGTGATAAATAACGATTAAATATTGAGAAAACTGATATGACTCAGAACCGCTCTGCTGAACTAAAAGGTGTTGGCCCATGTTTGTTTTGTGATTCTTCTTATGACTTTCAACATGATTGTGTGTCTTTTCAAAAGACACTAAAAGTTGCAAGTAATATTCACAAGAAAACTAAACAATGAGTCTTCACAAGAAAACTAAACAACTCATTGTTTCTCTAAAAAGACATACAAAACTATCAGGAAACCCTAAACAGAATAGTATTGATAGTATGGGAGCTTTTGGTTTAAAATCAACATCACCCTTTCAATGGTTTCTTGATAGTGGATGTAGCAGACATATGACAGAGGATCTCATGTGGTTTATTTCTTCAGACGACTATGAAGGTGGACCAGTAACTTTCGGAGATGGGAGTTGTTGCTACATAAGCAAGAAGGGAACGATCAAATTACATGGAGTACCTGAATCCATGATGTCGTATACGTAAAAGGTATGACTACAAATCTTCTGTATGTTAGTAAAATTTGTGACAAAGGCCATCAAGTTGTCTTCAATGCAAATGGATGTGACATTGTAGACAAAATTGGGAAAGTAATTTTTCAGGGAACTCGTGGTAAAAATAACTGCTATCTTCTGGATACTCAGTTCAACAATTATTGTAATTTGACTAAGGTGGAATCTACACATCTTTGGCATGAACATTTTGGTCACATCAACTATCGTCTTCTAACTAAGATCATTAACAAAGAACTTGTTAGAGGCATTCCCAAAATTAATACAAAGATTGAAGGTGTATGTGGTGCCTGTCAAAAGGGTAAACAAATGAAATTTCACCATAAATCATCTCGAGACATTCTCATTAAAGCTCCACTTGATTTATTTTATATGGATCTATTCGGACCAATTCAACAACCCACGGTTACTGGTAAGAAGTATGCTTTAGTTATGGTAGATGATTACACCAGGTTCACTTGGGTTGCATTCCTATCTCATAAGAATGAAACCCTTGATGAATTCAAGATTATTTTTAATAGAATCCAGAACGAACAAGGTCTCAAACTAAAGAAAATTAGAAGCGACTGTGGAACTGAATTCAAGGACACTAAGGTGTTTGAATTCTGTGACAAAATGAGAATTATTCAACAATATTCTCCACCTATTACTCCTCAAGCTAATGGAGTTGCAGATTCAAGAGATGGCCAGGGTAATGATCCATAACAAAAACTTACCTTTAATATTTTGGGGAGAAGCTGTCTTCACAGCATTCTATTTGATCAACCGTGTCTACTTACGGTCTAAAACCCTCAACACTCCTTATGAGTTGTGGTACGGTAGAAAACCCAACCTGCACTATCTTCGAGTGTTTGGTAGTAAGTTCTACATTCTAAAATATCGAGAACAGAGAGGGAAATTTGATACCAAAAGTGATGAAGGTATCTTCCTTGGCTATGCTTCTGATAGTCGTGGTTTCCGAGTATTTAATCTCAGAACCCAGGTCATGATGGAATATGCTAATGTTATTATTGATGATATTAGTAATTTTCATCATGATAATCCTCCTGCTGAATTGCCTCCAACTAAGACAATTGAGAAAGTCAAAGAAATACCAGAATCAGTTGAAGTCTTCCCAACTGTTACTGATCCTGATATTTATAGCGACGAGGAGAAAAGCACTGATCAGGCTACTCCTGATGAACAAGAATGTGTCCCTCCATGACATATCTGGGTTCAAAGGAATCATGGTCCCAACAATATTATTGGAGGAAGAGATTCTACAGCTAAAACGAGAGGACAACTTCAAAATATTTGCAATTTTGGTTGTTATCTATCACAAGTAGAACCAAGAAATATTGATGAAGCTCTTAGCGATCCTATTTGGGTGAATGTAATGCATGAAGAGTTAAATCAATTTCAAAGACAAGACGTATGGGGGCTTGTACCTTGTCCCTCCAATGTTAATATTATTGGTACGAAATGGATATTTAAGAACAAGTATGATGAATTTGGCACAAGTGTCAGAAATAAAGCCAGACTTGTTGCTCAAGGATATTCACAAATTGAAGGCATCGACTTTGACGAAACCTTTGCACCTGTGGCACGCATTGAGTCAATTATACTTTTATTAGCTAATGCTTGTTTTCTTAAGGTTAAGCTTTTCCAAATGGATATTAAATCCGCATTCCTAAACGGAATTTTAAAGGAAGAAGTCTATGTTGCTCAACCTAAAGGTTTTGAAAACCGTGATTTCCTAGATTATGTTCTTAAACTCAAAAAGGCATCATATGGGTTAAAATAAGCACCTAGAGCCTAGTTTGAAAAACTTACAACTTCTCTTATTAGAAAAGGTTTTTCAAGAGGTGGAGCTAATAAAACTTTGTTTACCAAATGGAGTGGGAAAGATGTTGTCATTTCTCAAGTCTATGTAGGTGATGTTATCTATGGTTCAACTTATGAGAATCTTGCAAAGGATTTTCAAGTTTCGCTTGCTAAAGAATTTGAAATGAGAAATGTTGGTGAATTAAAGTTCTTCTCAGGATCACAAATTCAACAACATAAGGATGGAATTTACTTATCCCAAGAAAAATATGCAAGGGATCCTTTGACAAAATTCGTCCTGGATAAGTCTTCTCCAAAATTGACACCTATGCCCACTACTGGTAAATTGCATAGAGATGAGAAGGGAATAAAAGTAGATCAAAAATTGTATCGATCTATTATTGGCCGCCTTTTATATCTTACAGCTACTAGACCTGATATTTATTTTAGTGTTGGTTGTTGTGCAAGATTTCAGGCTGATCCTAAGGAATCTCATCTCACAGCTGCAAAAAGGATCATACAATACGTCAATCACACTGTCGGGTATGGTATATCCTACACATTTGATACTAACAATGACCTTTCTGCTTATTCTAATGTTGATTGGGCAGGATGGGTAGAAGACATAAAAAGTACATCAGGGAGTTTCTATTATGTAGGACTGAATCTTGTGGCTTGGCATAGAAAAACACAAAATTAACAATCCCTGTCTATATGCGAAGCAGAGTATATTGCTGCTGGATCATGTTGTACTCAACTTCTATGGATGAAACAAATATTGGCTTACTATGGAGTTGATATTGGAATAATGAAGATCTTTTGTGATAACTCTAGTGCGATTCGAATCACTGAGAATCCCGTTGAGCACTCAATAACAAAACACATTAATATAAGGTACCATTTTATTCGAGATCTTTATGAGAATGGTATCATAAATATTGAATTTGTGCCTTCCGAACAACAATTGGCTGACATTCTCACCAAACCATTAGACACTGCTACTTTCCAACACTTACGGAAGTCTATTGGTGTTGTTTTGGTTTATTAGTTGTTTCCACGACTCTTTCCCCTGTGCTTATCTCGATCTTTTTGGCAATTGAGTTGGAGCTCCAGTATGTGTTTACTTCAAGTTTGCGTTTATTTATATAGGTTAATTTTCTGTCAAGTTGTTCAGTGTGTTTTGTCCAAAGAAATCCTTCTTTTCTTTTGAAATTAAGGTCGCTCTTGTTGTTCTTTCGAGAATGACATATTATGGGGGAGAGTTCTTAATTGAACTTGTGCTTAATTTCCAAATCTTTGTGGGGAGTGCGACTGTGGACTATTATAGGGGTTATCTTGTATCTTTATAGACTCCTTGATGAATGCATTTAGCTTTGGCTTTATGATTGTATCTAAATAAGATGATATATGCTTACTTTTGTTCATGAAATGTCTCATTTGGAAATTTTATTAGGATCCCGTTCTTGTACCTTTGCCAATTTTATTGACAAAAAGGGGGAGAATTAATATGTAGTTCGCACTACAAATACATATGGTTTTTGGATCATTATGTAAGGGGGAGTGGTTTCCATGTGAGATGGAGTATTGACTAAGGGGGAGTGACATATCACCATATTATTGTTTTTAAAGTTGTGATGCAATTGGACTTCGACGCTGTGTAATGATACTATGACACTATATAACAATGATTGAGAACCGATGCTTTTCTCATTGTTATAGCTACGGATTTTCAACAACGATGATGCTAAACTTACAACCTTTGGAATCATTGGAGTACTTGGAAGTAACGAAGATTTCGAGTAATGTTGAAGATTAGACATGTGGAATAAGAGCTACAAAGTTTATTTATATATTTTTTGTATTCCATATGTATTGATAGGTTTGTCACTAAAATTGACAAATGGGGAGATTGTTAGAGCATTGCTCGGTCGAACTCGCATGCGTTGCTATCTCAATCATGTTTGTCAATGTTAGTGATCAAAACTATAAGTATTGATTTCTAGTCTACTATATCTAAGGTCTCATACTAGGATAGAAAGTGTAGTTGAGCTCAAGAACTTCGTGGCAATCATCATACAAGACGAATGACTACTTAAGGAACTGGTGGATCTTCATCAACTAAAAGGTATGTGGATACTTGAACTTATCTATCACTCAAAAGTATATTTATCTTCTATCTTGAGACAAAAGTCATTTTGCTATATAGACTTAGATTATACACATTTGGTATTTCAAGCCGAGTATACCTCGCCTATCTATTTCTCGAAATATGTGTTGGTAAAGCTTTCGCATTAGCCAAGTTCATCTTTACCTATTGACGAAAGTCATATTAAGTTTCAATGACTTTGAAAATTGCTCCGACGAAAAATGGTTTGTGAATAACAACTATATACGTCCTCTGAGAATGTTTCAATGATTGAAATGAGAGTTTAGACTATGTAACCATTGGAGGATTAAGCATTGTTGTGGTAACACATATATGTATAAGTCCTTATTACTTGAACCAAAGTTTGTGAACTTTGTTGATCAAGTGAAACCGGAGAAGTGCGTGAGCTAAGTCCGCGAACTCAATCTGCGAACTGGCGAAATTCTCAAACCCGAGAATTTCTGCTGGAGTTTGTGAACTCCATCCGGGAACTTAAGTCCGCGAACTTGAGTAGGTTATGTCTAAAAATTATGTTTGTGAACTTATCTTTATAAACTAAGGAATGCAATTGCAAAACGTGGCTGTATAGTTCATGAACCGATTCGAGTGAATCAAATCGTTTTTGCTTCAATTATGTTTTGTGTAGTACATGAGATTTCTGTCATGTACCCCTGAATGTGGGCTTCATTAGTGGGATTCTGAAACTATTGTTAATTCTTACACTTCTGTTGGGCTTGTATTTTGGTTAGGATAGGTTATGTTAATTCATAGAGTTTGGTGTGAATTGGATGTAATCCTGACTGTTGAATTTGTCAACCAGGAGTGGGCAGTTAAATAACCTATCATTGTGTAAGAACAAGGCATGAATGAAAATCTTATTTTCCTTGGAGAATAATTAGGCTCTGATTTCAGAGAGAAGGTAGCTTGCTACCAAGTAATTCATCAAAACCTTGTACTAGGTCAGTACAATTGGTATCAGATTTCCATTCTGGGACCTCAATCATGACAGGAGATGAGAAACACACCATTAACAGTGTTCATACTCTTGCTCAGAAAAATTCCACCGTAATCAAAGAGATTCGTGATCAATTGGCTGCTTCTGAAGCTAGATCGGACGCCAATTTTGAACGTATCTTCGCCTCCTTACAGCGTTTGTTACCTCCAAAGACGCCAGCTGAAGAAACGATCGACCCTGGTTCTCACCAAGATTCTTCTAAAGGATCTCATGGAGATCGTGAGTTGATTCAAAATTCACATCCTAGTAAGTTTTCTCGAACTCCCAAGGTTGATTTCCCACGATTTGATGGAACTAATCCAAGGGGTTGGGCTCAAAAATGTGAACGTTACTTTGCTTTCCATAATTTTCCTGCATCATAAAGAGTTGATATGGATGCAATTCATTTTGATTCGAAAGTAGAACCATGGTTTTTAAATTATCAACAGGGTAAGCATAAAATATATTGGGATACCTTTGTTAAAGATCTGTGTATTCGATTTGAAGAAGTTGCACATGACAACTATGTTGGTAGTTTTAACAAGTTATCTCAAATTACTACAGTTGAGGATTATTTTGATAGATTTGAACACTTTAAAGCTTTTATGGTATCTAACAATCCAACACTTCCTGAATCTTTTTATACACTGAGTTTCATTAGTGGGTTGAAGGATGAAATTCGTACTACAGTTCAAATGTTTAAGCATGATGAAACTTCTCATGCATTTTATTTGGCTAGAATGCAACAGGCTTCTCTGGTTAACACCCCTAAACCTCTCAAATACTCTTCAAGACCATTTGTGCCTTCACCTATTTATATTCCTCAGCATTCACCCACCTCCAAACCATTCTATACTCCTTCTCATACACCGAGTAAACCTTATTCTTCCACTCCTTTCATTGCTCACCCACCTAATCCTACTAAATCTGACCCCCCACTTCCACCTATTAAAAAGCTTAACCCTCAGCAAATAAAAATTCGCAGAGATAAAGGACTCTGCTATAACTGCAATGAGTTCTATAGGCCTGGCCATTTTTGCAAAACTCAACAGTTATTTATGCTTGTTGCTAGTGAAGAGGAACTTAGTGATCATAGTGACTTTTCTTCCCCTGACGAGCAGCTGGAAGATTCTCCTTCTAGTTCAGCCACCGCAATGGAGATTTCTTTACATGCCTTGACAGGCACTACTGTTCAGGACACCATTCACATTGCTGGCTTTCTCAATAATCTGCATATTATGATTCTAATTGACATAGGCAGTACACATAGTTTCGTCGAATCTACATTAACAAATAGGCTTGGTCTCCATGTCTCACCTACAGGACATATGTTAGTCACGGTTGCCAATGGGGATAGAACCATCAGTAAAGGTATCTGTCGAGGCCTTCAGTGGGAAATGCAGGGCTACCACTTCACTGCTGACTTACGAGCTCTTCCCCTCGGTGGTTGCGACATGGTGCTTGGTGCAGATTGGTTGCGACAGTTAGGTGATGCAACTTTCAAATTTGCCCAACTTAAACTTTTTTTTATGCATCTGGGGTGTCCAATTACTCTAACTGGGAGTACTTCTAAGCCATCTCTTAGTCTTATCAGTGCTACTACACTTAAGAAATTCTTCAAGAGCAAGGATCCTGCCTTAATTGGCCAATTTTTTCATGTTCATGATACTCCTGTACAACAACTTCCTAGTGAAGTTTCCACCTTACTCGACTCATTTGCTGATGTTTTTTCGAAACCCACCCAACTACCACCTTCTCTCCCACTTGACCATAAGATTCCACTTAAACCTGGTTCAACACTTGCCTCCCAAAGACCCTATAAGTGTCCCTTTATACATAAAGATGTAGTGGAACATCTTGTCCAGGAGATGCTAGCTGCAGGGTTAATTCAAAGGAGTCATAGCCCTTTTTCTGCCCAAATTATTTTGATTAAAAAGAAGGACGGCACATGGAGTTTCTGCGTGGATTATCGCAAACTCAATGACATGATGGTGAAGGACAAGTTTCCTATTCATTTAATCAAAGAATTATTGGATGAACCGAATGGTGCAGTTATCTTTACAAAGATCTATCTACTGTCCGGTTATCATCAGATTTTAATTTCTCCACAGGATATTCATAAGACAGCTTTCCGCACCCATCAAGGCTACTATAAGTTTCGCGTAATGCCCTTCGGCCTTACGAATGCACCTGCAACATTTCAGGTGTTGATGAATGAGGTTTTTCAACCACTTCTTCGCAAGTTTGTACTAGTATTTTTTGACGACATTCTGGTCTACAGTACTTCTCTTGCAGATCATCCGAAACACCTTCATGTGGTCTTTTCCTTGCTTCGCTAACATTCACTTCATGCTAAATTATCCAAGTGCACTTTTGCTCAGCCTCAACTTGAGTACTTGGGACACCTAATCTCAGGCAATGGTGTAGCTGTAGACCCTGACAAAGTTGCTGCTATGGTTCGTTGGCCTCAACCACAAACCTTGAAGCAGTTACGTGGATTTTTAGGCTTGATGGGTTATTATCGTAAGTTCATAAAATGGTATGGAACCATTTGCAAACCTTTGACAGATTTGTTAAAGAAATATTCTTTTTTATGCACCGAGGAAGCAACCACATCTTTTTCCTCCCTCAAAAATGCAATGACTCAAGCTCCAGTTTTAGATTTGCCCGATTTCAACAAGCTATTCACTTTGGAAACTGATGCATGCTCTAAGGGTGTAGGTGCGGTGCTTCTACAGGACAATAGACCTATAGAATTCTTCAGTAAAACCTTGGGCCCAAAGGCTTTGGAATTGTCAACATACGAAAAGGAGTTCTTATCCATTGTAATGGCAGTTCAGAAATGGAAGTATTATTTGGGCCATGCTAGATTCGTGATTAACACAGACCACCAAATCTTGAAATACCTCATGGAGCAGAAGCTTTCTTCAGCACTACAGCATAAATGGCTAGTCAAGCTCATGGGTTTCGACTATGTCATACACTACAAGCAAGGCAAAGTCAATCTGGTGGCTGATGCTCTCTCTCGACTCCCACATGGATCTTGTTCTACACTCTCATTGTCCCAACCTCAGTGGACTAGTGATATTATCTCCAGCTATGCTTCCGATGAGGTGGCCCAACACTTAATCACTCAGATTCTTATTTCTCCAACCTTGCCACAGTATACATACCAACAAGGTATCTTGAGATTCAAAGGGAGGCTGTACATTGGTTCAGGTAATGGCATTCACACTTCTATTTTACATTCAGTACATTCACCTGCTTTGGGTGTCCATTCGGGCATTGTGGGTACCTATAACCGAGCCAAGGCTCATTTCTATTGGCCAAAGATGAAGAATGACATCATCCACCTTGTTTCGACCTGTGATATCTACCAATGCAACAAGAGTGCTCACTCCTTTCCTGGTGGACTCCTACAACCTCTTCCAATCCCTGACACTTCTTGGAAGGATATTTCATTAGACTTCATCGAAGGTTTTCCAATGTCTTTTCGAAAGAATGTCATTCTAGTGGTCGTAGATCGCCTTACTAAATACAACCATTTTATTCCTTTGAGCCATCCCTTCACTTCCATAACAGTTGATAAGGAATTTCTGTCCAATGTTTTTAAACTACATGGATTACCATCTAATATTGTCAGTGATCGAGATAAAATTTTCATCAGTCAGTTTTGGCAGGCCTTGTTTAAGTCATTAGGCACCACTCTCAACATGAGCTCATCTTACCATCCACAAACAGATGGTCAAACTGAACGTACCAATTCCTGTGTGGAACAATATTTACGCTGTATGATAGGTTCTCAACCTAAACTGTGGGTTCAATGGATAGCTTTGGCAGAATATTGGTTTAACACCAATTACCATACAAGCCTCAAAATGTCACCCTTTCAAGAACTTTATGGCTACCAACCTCCTCACTTGGTATTTCCAATTCCCACTCCTACTTTTGTGGCTACGGTTGAGGATTATTTGCAGGAACGAGATCTTATGCTCCAACTTCTCAGAACTGATCTTTCTAAAGCACAACACATGATGAAGTTCTTCGCAGACCAAAAACGCTTGGACATGGAATTTGCAGTGGGTGACATGGTGTTTCTGAAGCTTCAACCATATAGACAGACTTCAGTTGCTATTCGGAAGAACTTAAAGCTCTCCTCTCGATACTTTGGACCATTTGAGATTCTTCAGCGTATTGGTGATGTTGCTTATAGGTTAAAGATTCCAGTGGGTTCTTGCATTCATCCCATATTTCATGTCTCTCAACTGAAAAAGAAGGTTGGTCTTACTGCATCCATCTTGCCTCAGCTACCACTTGTTGATCACCATGGCCAATTTGTTATCGAACTAGTAACTCTCTTACAGCGCAGGCTTACCCTCCGTGGGGGTGTGTCCATACCTCAAGTTTTGATTTAGTGGTCGAATTCACCTCCTGAAGATGCTATATGGGAGGATGCTGCACATATCCAAGCTCAATTCCCTGATTTCACCCTTGAGGACAAGGGTGCTTAAATGGGGGAGGCATTGTCATGTACCCCTGAATATGGGCTTCATTAGTGGGCTTCTGAAACTATTGTTAATTCTTACACTTCTGTTGGGCTTGTATTTTGGTTAGGATAGGTTATGTTAATTCATAGAGTTTGGTGTGAATTGGATGTAATCTTGACTGTTGAATTTGTCAACTAGGAGTGGGCAGTTAAA
Source organism: Papaver bracteatum (assembly GCA_023529315.1). NCBI lineage: Eukaryota > Viridiplantae > Streptophyta > Magnoliopsida > Ranunculales > Papaveraceae > Papaver > Papaver bracteatum. The sequence continues at coordinate 5,314,404 of JAJJWX010000603.1, forward strand.
TAACCTATCATTGTGTAAGAACAAGGCATGAATGAAAATATTATTTTCCTTGGAGAATAATTAGGCTCTGATTTCAGAGAGAAGGTAGCTTGCTACCAAGTAATTCATCAAAACCTTGTACTAGGTCAGTACAATTTCCTTGCAATTTAACAACTCTCTAACTAGTTCATTTGAGTCATTTGAACTAGTTATGGTGAAGAAGAATATGGATGATATGAAAGTTATCATATGGCTAACCATTTGGTTAACTATTGTTGAACCAACTGACGTACAAGTTTGGGATACGAACGTGCATTTCATGTGTGTATAACAATCTATGTTTTCGATCTAACGGTTGATTAATATTAGCTTGAATCTAATCAGGTTTTCATCTAATAGTGAATATTGAATGCTTTGTTACCAAGATAACATTTATTGCAAACCCTAATTTGAAAGACTATATAAGGGAGAACTCTAGCAAATGGGAAACCTAATCCCCACATATTCTGTGAGATACTAGTTGTGCTAAGCTAGAGTCGATTCTCCTTTAACCTTTGGTTTCTTTCTCTAAACTAGGTTAACGACTTAAAGACTTCATTGGGATTGTGAATCCAGATTGATACTACTTTTCTTGTAGTTGTGTGATCTAATCTTGTTGTTTCTATCGTACGAGTACAATTGTAATAATTGGCTTGAGATTTCTATCTCCGATAGGCAAGATAAAAAGTAGTCACAAACATATTCGTCTCATCGTTTGTGATTCCACAATATCTTTTTTCGCTGCGTCGATTAAGACTATTGTGAGGTGATTGATAATACTGAGTTGTTCTTCAGGAATATAAGTCTGGTTTATCAATTGGTTCCTATTCACCTTGATTTATCAAAAGATGAAACAAAACTCGTAGGTATATTCGTGGGAGACGGATTTATCTATTACCGTAGACTTTTATGTGTGATACAAATTTGTTTATTAACGTCTTTGACTTTGGGTCGTAGCAACTCTTAGTTATGGGTGAGATCAGCTTAGGGAATCAAGTACGTAGTATCCTGCTGGGATCAGAGATGTAGGAGCATAACTATACCTTGGATCAGTGTGAGATTGGTTGGGGTTCAACTACAGTCCAGACCGAAGTTAGTTTGGAGTAGGCTAGTGTCTGTAGCGGCTTAATACAATGTATGTTTAATTTGGACTAGGTCCCGAGGTTTTTTTGCATTTGCGGTTTCCTCGTTAAAAAAATTCTGGTGTCTGTGTTATTTCTTTTCCGCATTATATTTGTTATATAATTGAAATAATATAGGTTGTGCGTTGTTCAATCAATTAGAATATCCGACCTTTTGGTTGTTGATTTAAATTGATTGACACTTGGATATTGGTCTTTGGTACCATCCAAGTTATCTCTCTTGTATTTAAATTGAGACTCGCAGTTTTCTGGAGTAAGATTTAAATCGAGAGATAGAGATATAAACTCTTTGATATACTTTTATCTAGATTGAGTCTGACTGTTTAGTTGATTCTCTATAAAGTATATTGAAGTTTGTCCATACAGATTGCTAAGAGAAATATTGTGTGTGGTTGTTAGACCCCCGCTTTTTCAAAGGTTTTAATGAGGCAACACATGCATGTCCGACATCGTATCATATCTTATCCTTGAGGTATATCCATGGTTTAGTCGCTCATTGTTTTTGGTTTGAACTCTTAATTTTCATTCCTTGTAAGGTTTTCTCATTTATAGTTATCCAATCGATGTTTCTTTATTAAATTTTTAATTTAAAGTTTTCTTTGGTTGCGTTTGATAGGAGTTAATTTCATAAAATTAGTTATTTTTTGATGGAAATAGCGTGTTTTTCTTCGTTTTGTCAAAAATATGTTTCCAAGAAATTGTAAACCTAAAAGTACTCCTATATTTTAAACTTAATTCCATGGAATTCCATGGAAAGTCTTTCCCTATCTTCCCCGGAAAACTCCATGGAATTGTTTCCTTCTCTGGTATCAAATGCACGCTTATATCATTGTTATAAAAAGGTATGAGGTTTATGTCCATGATGACTAAAGCTATCAGACGGACGACGTTTAATGTAGACCCGATCCGAAGGTCGGGATGTTCCGGATGGAGGAGTCATTAGACGGCTAATAAACTTGTGGTTTTAACAGTTGGCTATACCAATTTGTTCTATATACGGAATCTTACGATGTTTTTACCACAAATAAAATTCGTAATACCAATTTGTTATATAGTCTGGCGTGATTTTTGTTGTTATTTTATTCATCTCAATCCCCCCAGTATTATTCATGTCGTTTCCTCTTCCTCTTCCTATTCTCCCAAACTCTCTTTCTTTCTCATAAACCCTACACAGACAAGAAAGTCCTTCTTCTTTATCATATTGTTTGGCTTGATGGAGGTCAGTCTCTCATAAGCTGTAATAAAATCTTGGGTTTCCAGGGAGGAAAAGATGATTTTTCTGTTCGATTATGATTTCACAGGTAACATATTCCCCGCTTATTATTTTAAAGAAACTTTTGAATTTTTTCTCGCTATCTCCAGTCGATTATAGGGTTTCAATTTATTGTGGAGGTATGATTTTCCTTTCTTTTCAATCAAATCGATTCATATTTCAGATTTAATTTCCTATTTGTTGTTTCTAGAACCCTAATGGATTGGCCTTAATTAGTTGTTTCTTCTCCTTGATACCGATTAGCGAGTTTGAGATTAAGAGTAATGGCAGGTTTGTAAAAGCTCTATAAGAAATAAAAAAAATCAATTTTAATGATTAAATAAAAAAATCAAATGGAAAACTCAAAATTCCAAAAGTAAACTTGATTTGTAAATTCACCATTGTATGAGTTTAATTGTACTTTTCGAACAACGGGTGTTTAATCAAGTTTGATTCTTTATGTGGTGATCTCTTCTCTATTGAAAATTAGATAAGTCTCTTATACTACTGTGTGAACTTTTTTTCTTGAAGCAAACGACTTCTTGAACGCTGAAATGGTAACAAACTAACACATTATAGGGCCAATTTCACTCTGCGTTCATCATAGAGTATTGGACTTTTCGAAATATTCAGGTTGATGGAGATGGAGGAAAATATTTTAAATGGCCTCCCCTATGATATCAAGTTGAGCATATTTTCTAGGTTACCAATTGAGTGTGATACTCTACACAGTTTGTAGAGAAAGGAATGGTTGTTAACCAGATTGTGGTAATATCGTAGACGGCTTAAGAGTTTGGAAATTTCAGTTTCTATCTCTTAATTGTATTATGTTATATTCAGGGTTATCCTTAATTATGGAGATGAATTGCTTTTTTACTTATGTAGATATGAGGATGTACTTCTCAACGTTAAATGCCTAAAGAATACAGAAGAGATTCATCCAGCATATACACACCCCTTCATCTCCGATACAATAAGGTACAAAATCTTTTAAGTTAGCAAATGTTTATATTAAAGGCTCTATGATACATAATTATTGTAAGTGATATGCTTCAAAATGAAGTATGAAACCAGTAGTTCTTGGATTACAACGATTGCAAGCCCGATGTAGTCGTGTCGTCTTTTGGTCACTACTTTAAAGTTTTAGGACTGTTCTGTGGTATGCCGCACAGGTGTTGTAACGCCTGTAGTATTTTCTATGTCAATATGATTTTCAAAGCTTCTTATAACATACTCTTGATTTTCAGGTTTTAACTAGGGAATCTATCTGCTGGAGATGCATATCCAGGTATTTTCAGTGGTTCATTTATCTTTCTGTATGTTAATTGATTATTACTCATGACTATTGTGTAAACATCTCCGAAGAAATGTGTTTTATCCCCTTCCATGTTCATTTGGTTTCTGGCTGAAGTTACCATGGATACACGGTTTCGTTTGAGAAATACGGTTTATATAGGAATGTGGTTTTTATAGAATAGAACAATTGTGTTAGGTTTAACCCTGTGTATTCCAGAAAGGTTGACATGTGTGTCAATTTTGCTCTGTATGTGTTTGAGATGCAAAATGTTGGTGATATGGTTCATTATTTTTCGGAATGCATTTGATGGCAATGGAATTCCTAGCCTATTGCATCAATTGAGATGCTCGGTAACTTCTTTTTGAAGAAATTTGGAAGATTTCACCAATTATAGAGATTCACCGAAACATGTTTGAACTGTCCTAACTTTGGTATAGACAAAGGTTCCTATAAGTTTCCAGCATTTGAGATTCACCGAAACCTTTTCATAATTTGATGTATGCTGCTTAACCGGAAATTTGTCGACCCTATGGATAATATTTTACAAAGTTTGTTCAGATACACACCTGATAAAGGTTTCTTTGGCAATGATTCATTTGCTACAAAAAATGTCTTGCATATATATTATTTTCGCGTTTAAATGCATTTTAATTTACGTGTTTTGCAGTGGTTTTTGGGTTTAAGATAAAGTATTCAGATTTACTGGAGAACATTTCAGTTACTCTTAGTGCGAAATCTGGGATCATCTTTCTTTCCCCCATGTTAATGTAGTTTTGGCAGCCTGCTTGGAGTAGATTGGTAGTGGGATACAGAGGAAATGAAGAGAAGGCTTTGGTGTTAATAGGTTGTGTCGAAGCAATTAATTCCGCCTTGCATTTGATTCAATATCTCGGGTAATTTGCATTGAGTCTCATTATTCATGCCTGAAAATCACTTACAAACTTTCAGTAAAACACATTCATCTTTTCTAATTGCAGAAATGAGAACTTTTACGAAGATGATGCCATCAAAGGCTCGATGACGAACAAAAATGGAATGCATGACACCTATGTTTCTATTTTTGTAGAACCCGTAAACGATCCACCATTCATCCATGTTCCCGAAACTATAATAATCTCAGGGAATATCAGTACACACCATTCGCGTAACTTTGATGAAAAGAGAGGCAAGTTTGAGGAGTGGTTTTCCGTGATGCATCGTTCACTATATTATTATCGTAACTGTATACATTGAGTTTCTTCTTTCATGCGACGAGTCTCACTTTATGATCACACTGGAAGTCAGTGATGGGATTCTGATAAACATTCTACCATCAAGATTAAGAATAGCTACCAATGGCAACCCCTTAAGACGTTTGTCTCTATTTATAAACATTTTACCCTACATGCTAAAGGTGTTAGATTTCGTGGAACACTGCAACAATGCGATGCAACAACTGCTATATCAAGTGAGTGAATTCATATCTCTTTTTGTAGAATATTTCAAGTTTCAACCCATTATGGTAAACTGAATTATTATTATTTGTACAGGGAGAAGGATATGGGGCAGTTTTAACAATAACAACAAATGACATGAGAAACTATGGATGTTATCCAGATTGTGCTGACAAGATATAAGTACCACTTTTTACCGAGGCCATAGTAAATCTAATTAGGATACGACCGATGAGTTCAGGATTGGCTCATAGTAAGTCTCCATTCACAACAAGGACATTCTAAAATAACCAGTTTCTCAGTTTGATCACCAACACTTTTTACTACTTTTTGAGGTCAAGGTGTGTGCTATGATCAAACATTTTTTTTTTCCGTTTTATAATTTTATGTAAACTAGAATTAGAATTAGATAATGATTATTAAATTATATTTAGATACTGATTATTGAAGATCGCATCTTAAAAGTGTGAAAGTTTAAATGTTGTACAAGATCAACTGATAAATAGTAGGGTCAATGCAACAGTGATTGCAATAGAACGGGTATTGTATTTTTCTGACCTCAGTATCACCTGGATTTTCTTCATGTGCATGAAACATGCATTACACCAGGTAAAAGAAAGTGTATAAAATTCTCAAGACCCTCCAAAGTTGATGGTCCCTTAAGTCTTAAGATATATCTATGCTTACAAAATAGGAGTGATTGGTGTGTCACACAATGGCTTAGATACATCTATTTTTCTAATTGGAGGATAGGATCTTCCCTCTCCCTCTCAGTCTCATATCATATAATGTGATCGAACAATTGTGCTTATTACTTCGCTCACAATTCCATTAAATTCCTAATTTCTCCCCGACTTCCGTTTTCTTCAGGTAATGCCTTTTTAATGAGATAGTGTGCGGGGTTTAATGTTATTCGATTCAATTAATTTGATTGCGATGTTAGGATTTACTCAATGGGTTTTCTCTATGATATTCTGAATTAAACTGTTCCACTTCTCGTTATTCTTTACTTATTTCATGTTCAATTTTTTTATTTTTTTTGAAACTATGAAGTTCACTATTGATTTAGTCAGGAAACTGCGTTGTTGCCTCTCACTCACAGTCTCCATTTCTGATAAAAGTAAGTAGAACCTCAATTTTGTTTCCTCTGAGTTTTAGGATTGATCGATTTTGGAGTGATGAAGCAGCAACAAAAGAACATGATTGAAGAAATTCAGTACGACACTTTCCCTGTTGGACAATTTCAGGTAATTTTTCTCGGTCTGCTCTTTCTTCTTGGAACCCTAAATTGATATTTATACCTCTACTGTCAAATTTTATGTTCTTATCCTGAACTATCATAACAATACTGGATTTTACTGGATTTTATTTTGTCCCTTGAATTTGAGGATTTTTTTGAAGTTTCAGACAATGGATGTAATTTTTGTGCTTAGGCTTAGTTGTATAATGAATGTCACTTTGATGTTGAAAGTTTTAATTATGTAGGGAAAGTGGAAACATATGGTGGGCTCCCAGGTTTTGCTTATTTATGAACTTCCAATTTTAAAGATAGATAACTATGGGGAGATTCATAAAGACATGGCTGCAGATGCTGCAGACAAATGACATCATAAGGGTATGATGGACAACTACAAATTTGATGGGAATTATCTTTCTCGAATGTCTGCAACATCGAATCAATCTTCTCGCTGTCCTTGGAAGTGATTGCCTTGAATAGTGCAAACTCCGAGGCTTCACAAGATGCTCTATGTGAGTGTGCCCTCCCTGAAAGGTGATATCTGTATCTTTTATTGTCATCCAAAAATTCAGAAGACACCTAAGTCAGATACCCTCAGGAAGTGCTGATATTAATAGCTTGCTACTTATCTTCTCAAAAAAGGATGCTAGCATTATAGTCCACTACAAAATTACTAAAACAATAAGCTTGCGTCCCGGTTGTGTTTTTTTTTTGTTTGCACCATTCAGTATGTTGGCATATATACATTAATGTTATCAGGGAGCATTGGATAGTGGACTTTATATACCACAGAGTGTCTAGAGATACGCCGATTTCAAAGAAAAATAGACAATTACATATAGACATTCATCGTAAATGCATATTATGCGGGAATGTTGCTACATACATTAGCGTCAGAACTTAAATTTCAAATTTTTTCTTCTAAGCAATGAGTAATATATTAAATTGCAGACTTATCTTCCTTTACCTTATGTGCTTATTGGTTTTAATACTCACAGGCATTAGCCGAGGATGACCTGAAAAGTGCCAAACTAATTTTAGTCAGTTCGTTAACAAAAAAAAAGAAAAAAAGAATTGTGGTTGATGGTGTGGAAGTGGTACTAGAATGTACTTCCAATCACACTGATCCTAAAGCTAAGAAATCGGATAAGGCATATTCGAAGTCACACAAGAGGTAACTGTTGCGCTCTGCGTAAAAGGTTTACTCTTGACATGAAACAAATCTTCGTTGGATTTTATTAAAATGATTAACTGGCAAGCCCAGAAACTACTTTATCATGGTTACTCTTTACTTTAATATGACTTCACTTCTTTGGATGATTTCTGATTTATAGAGGTATGCTCAATCAGATTATTTTATAGGTACCTAAAGCAAAATTATGTAGACTAGTGCATGCATCATTCGAGAAAACATCGTAAAGAAGCTATCGTTATTGCAGGAAATGCAAGGAAACATCCCACTAGGGTCTATTTCATGTTAACTAATGCCCTTGAAGCCATGAGTACACACGTGCAAAGTGAATCTTTGAATACTATGTTGATTACAAAGGCATTTTCATGAAAAACTATCAAGGTATTACCCTATTTATCATAGTTATATTTTGCAATGTAGGGTATCATGGTAATGATATTGTCCAACATGTTATGCCATTATTGCAGGGAATGCACCTGATCCTCCACAAATGCTACCAAAGTATACCTCAACATCGACATACCAGCTTTTGTAACAATGAAGGAAAGGTGTGTTATCCACTGCTCTTTTTCGTTTTCTACGTTTCTCTTCTTTTTATGTATAGTGTAGTGTAGTGTAGCAAAAGCTTAGTTTAACCCCGTTCATAAATGCATGTGTTGTGTTGTCAAACTTTTTTGGGTCGATATTTTTTTCCCCGTCAATTTAGTTTAATACTATGCTTTAGTTTGTCCTTCAATTCAATATAATTTTCCGTTATTAGCGAGATTGTGGTCCGTCAATTTAGCAAATTATTTTTGTTCATTCCCATTCATACCTCAGTTTGTTCGAGAGTATATTTCCTAGTTAGCGAAATTTCAGTGTAATGCTCTTTAGTTTGTCCCTCAATTCTGTATAGCATTCGATTATTTGGAAGATTGTGGTCCGTCAATTCAATATATTATTTTTTGTTCTTTCCCTGTACTTCAGTTTTTTCGAATTGTCATGTAGGTATTTAGTTTTGATCCTTAACTGAGATGCTTATCCATGAACCCACCGACACCATGCCTATATCTGCCATGATGTACCCCAACTGAAGTTTTTATTGTTTCTAGGTACATATATGGAAGACACCCACGAAATATTACAGTACCCATTAAGAAAGATAAAGCGCCATATCCTATTTTTGATGCTGAAATTTGGAAATCCCATCTCCCAGCTTCTTTCTTCCAAATGGGATCCAGTCAACCAGGTCAGGTTTACACTCATCTTTCATATAGGTATATATCCCTTTTATTCCTTTGACTCTTTCCATATTTTCCCACTAATGTTGAACATTGAACATGAAGACCTCTAATGTGATCATGTGTAATACCAGTACTGTTTGAAAATGGTTGGAACTTATCTTGCCTATCCTGTGTAGCAAGAAAGTTATTGGTGATGCGTAACTCAAGAAAATGGTTGGAACCTCAAAAACTTTTCATCTGGTGCGGTAAATGTGAAATAAAAGTTGAGAAGCCCATGCCTCTCATATCAGAGTAAACGCTCTTATCTTAGTTTTATGAGAGAGGTTATGACATTCACATACCTACATTCAAGTCTGTGCTTATCTGTATGTAGTCAAAGATTTAGTTTGACTGTACTTGAAGCCTAGAAATATGGCATAGTTTTATTTAGTTTTGACTGTCACATTTAGCTCCGCTGACTTAGAAATATGGCATTCGTCCTTCTTTACTCAAATGCATCTTCCCTATAAGGCTAAGCAGTTAATTTGGTTACACGCCCTATAAGGCGCTGAGTTGTTTATCTTTTGCTTTCCATACTAAATTGATATCAGGTGCTTTTGTCGTAAGAGCTTATATCTCTCTATATATTCTTTATTAAGATTTCAAGATTTCAGTTCACTCTAACACACAACGCACTTTATAGATGTGTATACATCTAAATGAACATTGATGTTTTGTTAGACTGTTACTCGATGGTGATTGCAATGCATTGCTGATATGGGGAGAGGATTACATGTCGTAATTCCAAACAATATTATCTTGAAGTTTGATAAGTAGATCCAAGATGGTGGTTTTTCCTCTACCAAAATATTACATTTGACTATAGCTCAAGTTTCACTCCGCCAACAGCGAGATGAGGGCATTCTTTAAGTGGAACACTGCAGTCACTGCTCTTGATGCCTATTCTATTTTGATTATTCCGCATACTTTCTGTTTGTAAAGTGTTTGGAATTTATATCCTTAGTATGCAATCTATGCATACATACCTTTGGATACCGGACCAGTGAAAGACCCCCAATCCCATCACCACGTTCAGAGGTAGCCAGTAGACATGGCATTTTCAAGTTCCTCAATAAACTCATTGAAGACGAAAAACCAATAATCCATATAGAACACCCTTTAATTTACTACTAGAAACCCCCACCACTCTACCACCAGCGCTACCCCCGACAACTACTTCCCAAAGTTTCAAAATTTTATTTAAAATTACTTTTTAATTGGACCGAAATCTTCTTTTGAGATCTAACTATACTTAAAAATCATTGTAGAAAATGTCAAAAGTAAAAGAAATTGGACGCGAGGAACTCAAAAGAAAAAAATTGGTAAAAACTTTGTAAAAGAAGAAACTTTATGGAACCGATCTGATAGATATTATTAATCTCCCTTGAAAACACATAATTTTGGCTTTTTTCACCTAAACAAAAGATTAAAAAAAGAAGACATCAAACTCTTAAAGACTGATTAAAGCCCCAGCCTAGGAAAATGTGAAATAGCCTGTGCCATTATGGCACCAACTTCAGAATACCCTATAAATTAAACTTTTATTATCAAACTCAGCCCTAATGGTATATCTAAAGGGTTTTCATGAAAATGTAAAATAGCCCGTGCCGCTACGGCACCAACTTCAGAATACCCGGTAAACTAAACTTTTATTATCAAACTCACCCCTAATGGTATATCTTTAGGGTTTTCATAGACCAAAAGGATGAAGATGAATAATAATAAATTAATCGCGAAGTTGGCCTATGGGATGGGTAATCATGGACTAATGGTTAATTTATGACCGTCGTTGTTTGTGCATGAAATTTGTTAGTATAGAAGGTGATTTTTCATGCCTACACTGTTAGACCTAAGGTGCTCAAAGATATTGCAATTGAATGCTTACCAAGGAATTCAGGTTGGTTGGGTTTTGTTTTGGATATTTCGATATATTATTATTTAGAGGTTTGGTTAAAAAAAAAAGTTCCTCTAATTTACCTTCTTTGTTTTGTAGGTGTATCACTAACTCGACAATACACACCTATGAATTTTTTGACCACCTAATTTTACATTGATGTGATATCTAGATGACTAAATTGACCAGCCTAATTTTTCAAGATTTTTGCTAATTTACCATCCCAGTGTTTAAAGTTTTGTCGTTTTTAGACGTGTGGTGTAGTGCATAGTTAAAAGATACTTTGAATTGGTATATGTGGAGGTTATATTGGTTCACACATGCTAACTTCGGATCGGTATTTGCAGTTTATCTTGGTTCAATGATCTTTACAAGCAACATATGATTATAACTCGAGCAGATAGATGAGGGCGCAACTATGGTAGAACATCTGTCCCCGTGATAACACTGATATTTACATCCCACATTGATATTTGTGTTGGCGTAGTGTCATGAGAAGCATCTTAATAGATGAACGATTATAATCAGAGACCGAAGATGTTAAGGTTGTTGTAGATAGGAAGTTTATCTTCTTTAAATTTCAAATAGTTTTTTTATGGTGTTAGCGTTTTTTCCCCTCACTATGTTCGTGTTTTGGTGGTATATTATCTAAAATTAAAGTATCATGTCAAGAAAACCCAGTTACATCTACTACCAATGTTTTACATTGATGTTGAATATCTGATATGCTGGATTTCCCAGAAACTTAGTATGCTCATGAGACATGGTTTGACTTTCTCTGGAAGCTCTATCTATGCTACAAGTTTACTTGCAGTTTGAGAACAAACGAAAACCAATTACAATTGCTGCCAATATTTTACATTGATGTTAAATATCTGAATGGATTACCTGGAAACTAAGTATATGAAACATGACTTCACTTTCTCTGGCAGTTCTATCTATATTACATGTATACTTGCCGTTTGAGAACATACAAACGGTATTAGCCTATATAGTAACCGATTTTTCTTCTGCTTTTGATTCTTCAAGCAAAAATAAGTGGCGACTTTGCAGCAAAGGCAAACTGAGCATGTAATGCCTTCTGAAATTTCTGAATATCTGCGTCACTGCTGTCTTTCTATGGAGGTATGTAAATTTTGATTCGAGCAATAATGTCGTGTTAGTGGTTATATTGTCACCATTCAATACGACTTTCGATTATACTACGGTGCAACATGGAAAACATTGCCAATTTATTCTTGAACATGAGCGGAGTAAAGATATTTAAAAATAAGAGATTTAAACCTGTAAAGTGTATATTGAATTATCGAATGCTCACTATCAATAAGATGTGTGGTGCACATGATTTAACATGAAAAGTTATCATACCAGATATTTGAAGTACCCATCGTCTGAATAATATGAGTCAGGATTATCTTGGGGGTGTTTCTATTGGAAATGCACATGGGTTGTTAAAATATGATATAACTATTTAGTTCTTGTTGAATTCTTCTTCGGTAATTTATACGTTGGTCTTGGATAAGTGGCATTTTTTAGTTCTTAACCGTTTGATATATACGTGGATTTGTCATATGCCACTTCTTTTCATTCGTCATAAAATCAAGTTTTTTAAAATGTAAGGCAGTGACTGTTTTCTCTTTTTAATTTGTTAGTGATTTATTTTGTTTTGATTTTGTAGGTGAAGAGAGACTGATTCCAAGAATGGGTGATTTGGATGGAATTGATATTTACAATCTTTCTTTAATTGCTATCCTCTCATGTATTTAATTAATTTTGATAGCATTTTATCTGTTTGGGGTTAACAAATTGTATTTTCCGTTGAAAAGTAATTCTACTGTTTCTTGATACCTATGTAATTCCTTTTCCTCTCTCCCACATAAACCTTAGATCCTTGGTTTTCGTTTGATTTTTTTCTCTTTTTAATGTGGAGTATATGTTTATAATTTATTTTTGTTTTGATTTTGTAGGTGTAGAGAGATTAATTTGAAGAATGGGTGGTTTAGGTAAAGAGAGACTAATTCGAAGCATAAATGTATGTATTATTTTTAGTTATACCACTTAAACCCCATGTCGCATGGTTGGCCACATAATAGTTCTGATGGGATGACACTGGATCTTTCCGCATTTCTTTGAAATACACACTTACTGTTTATGTCTTGAGATGCATTGTTAAAATACACACTTACTGCTTATGGCTTGAGGTATATTTATTGGACACTGGGTGTAAAAGGTTGCTAGGACAATATTATGAGTTTTGTCTTTCTTTAAATTTTTGTAGGTTGTTTTAAAAGTGTCTCAAAGGTATGTGTAAAAAAAAACTCCTCATCGCCCCTTCGAAACTGAAGTAACCCTTTGTAGAGCAATCTTTGTGTTTCTTTTATTTTCTTTGCTTTGCATGCAATGTAAGTATAGGGCTTCGGAGTCCCCCACCATAGAACAAACATGAAGATATGGGTTTGTGCTTTAAACAAAAATTAAAATAAAGAATAAAGATCGGTTCACAGTTATTTGTGAGAAATTATTTTGGGTTTCATTGGTTTATATGCTATTTTAGCTTACAAATCAAAACCCTGACTGATTTATATTTTATATATTACCGTTGTGCTTGAGCAATTTTTTGTATACTGTGGACTTCATGTTGCTTGGGTTAAAACAAATCCCTTGCCTATTATATGATTGAGCTGTTAGATTGACAATGATATACATATCTCTCATAATTATGGTGGGAGTCAAAATTAGGCATATAAAACTTTTAAGATTATAATAATTATTCCTCTGAGATTATAATTATAATGATATACATACTGTAAATTCTCAGATTCTGAGTGATGATAACAATACAAAAGCCACTTAATTCGATTATAGTTTTTCATTTTTTTTCTTCATTTTATTTTACTGTGAACATGTAATGTCAAAGGCAGTATAAAAATACTCTCAAATGCAACGGTAATAATTATACCATGGATAAATGACGGATTTTACGTTTATTTTACAGTCAAAGTTGCGGTCTAGGCCTAAAGTATATATATTAAAAAGGAGAGGTTGAGCCGGGGCCGTAGTGATACCTAGTAAAAAAACAAGCTTGGTAAAGGGGCGGCATGAAATGGTAGAGGGGCGGCAAACTAATAAGACAAAAAAGGTCATTAGAAGTAAATTCAAGTGCCCCTTATCAATGAGTATATGGAAATGACTAATTAGCCCTTATTGTTAATAGTCAAGTTTAGTAATGGTAATCAAGATTAGTGTTCATAATCAAGATTAGTGTTGATAATTAATTTTCACTTATTATAACTCTAAAATCAGATTTTTAGAGTTATAAAAAATAAAAAAATTAGAGGAGAAGAAAAAGAAAACTTATGTGATATTTGTGAAACCCTATATTTTGATTCACTCAACCAAAATGAGTGATTCCAGTGACCCGATATACTTCTAAATTAGTTCCAATTAGCTTTTTCTCGCTCAAAATTATCTAAATTACATAACAAAATCAAAACTTTTGAATTTTCAGAAGAACTTACGGTTGCAATTTTGCTCGTGACCAACCGTAACTCTTAGTTACGGTTTGTAAGTTATCGAATACCAACCGTAACTGGTTAAATTTGGGGAAGATCCAATCGTAAAACAAGTTACGGTTGGTAACTAATGAATAGAAACCAACCGTAACTAACCTACGGTTGGTAAGTCATCTTAAATTTTGAACCGTACATAACTATTTGATAAGTTGTTAACATTCATGATGATTTACGGTTGGTTAGTTTAATTGAGTTTCAAACCATAACTAAATTACGGTTGATAAATATGATGCAAATAAAAACCGTAACTGAACATATTCTCAAAACTAAGAACTTACGGTTGGTATTTGAGTTTAAACCAACCGTAACATCAACCCAATCTACAGTTACGGTTCGTATTTGAGTTATTACCAACCGTAACTAGCATAAACCCAGAAATTTCAATTTCAATTTTCATTCAAAACCCTAATTTTTGATACAAAATTAACTTAAATCCAACACAATAAACTAAACCCTAATTGGGTTTTTCCAAACATTTTTCAAATCGCCGATTAATCGAAGACGATGACATTTTCGGTTTTAATGGAGGTTAGGGTTGATGGAGGAGAAGAGAAGATGAAAAAAAAAAATTGATTTGATTTTGGTTAATTTAAGGTGAAAGGGGTAATCTAGTCATTCTACACCCCTATAGGACACCCCTAACCAATAAGAGGGACATTGCTATCACACTTGACGCCCCTCTACCATTTCATGCCGCCCCTTTACAAAGCTTGTAAAAAAAGAAAAAAGAAAAACTTTTCTTGATACCCAAATTGCAGTACAAAAACCGGATGCTAACAGTTCGGCACTTAAATATCCTGGCCCTGGGATAGATTAGTCATTCAATTATATATTTTTTTAATTCTTCCCCAAAAAGCTTATTTCCCTTTTTTACTTAAAATAAAGAACCTACAGATCTTAAAAAAAAAAAAAAAGAACCTACAGAACAAACCCTTCCCAACTAGTTTACGGGTTTGAAGATTTTCGTTTCCTAGTTAAAAATCTCAGAACCCTAACTCACTCCTCTACTCTCTTTTTCCCGTAATAGTTGTTGTTAATGTGATGGATATCGAGCAGAAACAAGCGGAGTTTATCGATTATTTTGTAAAACAAGCAGAGAATCAAAAGGGATCATCTCTTGTTAATGTAATCGTTGAAGCTACTTCTCATCCTTCTTTGTTCGCTTTCTCTGAGATTCTTTCTGTTCCTAGTATCATTCAGGTCTGTTTTCTTTACCCTAAACTTTCTTTCGCTATTTTGAATATGTTGAGTTGTTCCTAGTCATGTTAGGGTACATGTTGATGTTTTCTTTTTAATTCAATTATGATCTGATAATTATGGTTTAGTAGTTCGAAAGGAAGAATAGATTTATGGTTCTGAAGACATGCTAATTAGGGTTTTCTTTTCAAGGTCGGTTGGAAGTTTAGCTAGTAGTTGAGATATTTTGCAAGATTTTCCAACTTGAGTTTGTTCGGGTTATTATCTGGTGGAACTAGAAGTTAAAGTTCTCTTTTGATAGATGAATGGGATTGTCATGGTAAGTCGGTTCGGGTGTAATTTTAGTAGGGTGGACATTCTGTATTTGCCTAATATGATCACCTTTTGAACGATCACTTAGAAATCTGAAATTGATGATTTAGTGAGTGTTTGGTCATATAGCCCTATCAGAAAGTAAAAGGGATAGTAGTTAGTGGGGTGGAGTTGTAAATTCTGTTGAATATCAATCTATAAACATGGAGTTAGGTGAAAATACTCATGTGTTAAGCATGAGTCCAGGCCACTAATGCCAAAAATGGAGTGGTAAAATATTATCTTCAATTGGAAACCCTAGGTTGTAAATAGCCCTATCAGAGTTTATTCTCATGAAACACCTACTGGCCTATTTTTGATGTAGGTTTTGCAATGTGTGCTATTGTCTTGTAAGTTCATGTTATTATTTGCAGATATGACGGTCTTATGTTTTGACTTTTCTTGTTTCTGATTAAATGCAGCTTCAGGGCACAGAGTTTTCTGTATATATTGATGTACTCCGTTTGTTTGCTCATGGCACATGGAGTGATTATAAGAGTAAGTCCTGAAATTTCTGCTTATTTAGGGTTCCTTATTTTAACCCATTTGAGGTCAATCGAGTCTCATAATTTTCACATATCGTGTCTATGAGCAGTGCTGGCATCATTATGTAGTTCAGTTAGATGTGTTTTTGTATGATGAGTTTGTTTGTTTCTGCATAGTTTACTGAAACGCTAAATGTAGATATGCATGTATGGAAGGGAATTATGGCGTTTGACCCTGACTTTCACGACTTAACAGGTAATGCTGGCTCTCTTCCACCTCTGGTACCCAATCAAGTTCGCAAACTGAAGCAACTTAGTCTGCTCACTCTGGCTGAGGTAGACAAGGTATGGTGTAGCTTACTACATAACTCTGAAGTCTCTTGCGTTTGTCATCGGTTTCCAGAAACTTCTTTGAGGCCTTCGAAGTGTAACGGTTTAAATAGGCAAAAAAAAAGTCCCTACTACTAGTCTGAATCAAGGATTTTTCTTTTAGTTATGAATGGCTTTAGGAGCTATCTTTCTGACGATTAATTTATATCACTATCTCTGGTTGGGACTGAGATGCACCAAATTTGAGTTGTGTCTATGAGCATAACTTGGGCACCTGATTTTTCTAGGATTAAAGCAGTCCACCACTCTTCAAGTCAGGGAAATTTCTTAGTGAAGGGCATCGTAAACTACAATAGTTTTAGTTATTCTGAAAAAAATGAAATGCTCCACTCTATATTAAGTGTATAAAGCGATTTTTGTAGTCGATGTGATTCACTCACATGAAAGTTTGGTATAGACAAGAGTTGGCTTTCTGCCAAGTCCAAATCTTGTTTTGAGTTAGAACTTAGAACTACATCATAAATATGTATTGTTTTCAATCCTCAATATACATTTTGAGACATCGTCTGCTATATTGATTGTATGATGTTTATTAGTGTAATTTCTTATGGAAATCTCAGTTTTATAAACTTTGACCTCCAATGATTTGAGGATTTCCACAGGTACTCCCTTATGACCTGCTAATGGTGGAGCTCGATGTTTCTAACGTCCGTGAACTTGAAGACTTTCTAATCAATGAGTGCATGTATTCTGTAAGTCACCCTCCTGCTCGGCGCTCCTTTTTTTTACGTGTAGCATCTTTTTGTTTCTGCAAAAGAGTAAAGGTGACAGTGGTGATAAAGATTGTTCAAAGTAGTGTTAGAGAAGTATGATCTACCTTCAAAATTCATATACTCAGTTAATGCTCATTAGAAAGGCAGGTCACTTGGGACTGTTGGTATTCTACCATGATTGTCGAATATGAAGCTTCTCTCTATGAGATTTCAACTGTGAAGAGGCCATATTTTTCCTTTTTCACGAGTCATTTCAATCTTGTTAGTTACCAATTTAGTACCAATCTATGGTCAGTGTTCCCACCACCCCTTGTCATCCATACTGTCTAAATAGTCCTCTTTGTGGATCTCATTAGCTGTATGAAGTGCACGAGTGAATTAAGTTACTTTCAATAACCCAGACCATTCTTTATCATCCCGTGGCCTTGCCAAATTCGTATTTTTCTATCAACTCGAATGTATATAGAGGCTTCTCTTAAAAAACCGTAAGGTAATCAAACCCTTACCTTTGGCTTCTTGTAGGGCATAGTTCGTGGGAAGCTGGATCAGTTGCGAAGATGCTTTGAGGTCTGAAATACATTCTTGTCATTTCAAAGTTGGCTTTTTTTCTTTCTATCAAGTGCTTGAAGACTTCATTGCAAATTTTGTTATCGAATTCATTCCTTTAATACGTGCTCATATGAAATGCAGGTGCAATTTGCTGCAGGTAGGGACCTGAGACCTGGGCAACTCGGGAGCATGATACAGACATTGTCAGCCTGGTAAATTATTTGTTCAAATAGAAGCAGCTGAGGATTGGTTTGTTTGGTTAAGATTGTTAAGTGTTCAGTTTCATTGGTTGGGTGCCATCTTGATGGTTTGATCATTGTCATGGTTGTATTATTTTTTAGGTTAACTACTTCGGACAATCTGCTTGTTTCAATTCAAGATAAGATCAAATGGGCTGATACTAGGAGTGAGTTAGACAAGAAACATCAGAAGGAAATTGAGGACAGGGTCGAGGAAGTAAAGAAGACCCTCAACCTCAAGGTCAGTTGAATGCCTCCTAACTTTTATGTATCTGTCATTTTGGAGACCCCACTACTAATTTAATTGATTGGTCCATCAGTTGTAGTCTTATGTTGATATATTACCTTATTTTGGTCTATCAGTTGTAGTCTATTTTGATATTTTAAGTTTCTGTCGAGCATGAAAAATTCTTTCTTGGTGCTGCTTTGTATGTTGCACCTTATAAAAATTCTTTCTTGAAATTTTCTTTTTATCCCATTACAAAGTTAATCTGACCCAGAACAGCTGCGAGTATTATGCTCTGCAATTTTCTCTCTATGTTCTTTTGAGACTTTGACCATCTGAAAAACTGTGTTAATCTAGTTGACCACCATCTAAGAGTTTTGGTCTTAGAGGTATTTGTAGGCTGTACAACTTGTCAGGGTAATGAATGTCAAAATTTTAGATATGTATTCTTATTATTTGGATATGCTGGTCGATGTGTCTTACTTACGTGGTGGCAGAAGTTACCAACTTTAAGCAGGCAGACCCAGAGTTTCGAGGTCACGAGGAGATCTGCTATGCTGAACCAGGTGGAGTGATGGACTACGAGGAAGATAGAAGCCGACCTAAGAGGTATAGATAATGAAAGTACTTTTTGATATTCAAATGTTACTGCAGCGTGAATCTGTAGGTCATTATAACTACAAACCCCTTACACCACGACTTGTATAGGATTTAGCCCCTCATAAGTACATGGATGTTACACATGCTCATTTGTTTTTTTATCTATTTGACAAAGCCGTGCTAGACATGCAAGTTTGTATTTCCTTAGTCAGGACAACCATCTCATGCATTTGGTGGACGATCTTGCTAGTGTTTCATCTTTTAGTCCTTGTGTGGTTGTACACATGAAATATATGTTGGCTTATGTTATGTACCCTAGACAGTGAAATTGTGTCAGGGTGATATTGACGCTGCTACTTTATCAGGGTGATATTGATGCTGCTACTTTATATGTGCAGGAGACGGCCACCGGTTTCATAGACAGATAGAGGAAGGTCAGCTGGGATTTGTTGAATTATCCAGCATATGGTTTTGGCAATCGAACATACTTTAAATTGTCTCCTTTTAACAAATTGGACTTGATAATTATTACATAGAGTCGGCACAAAATATAACCTGAATGTAGAATGTTATGTTTGATAATTTTTCTACATTTTTGTTTCCTTAATTAATCGGAAAACGTATTCGGATTTATGTTTTCAGAAACTATATACATGTTCAGGGGACAATTATAATTTTGATTCCACATTTTATTTTGCTCGGTGCAGCCTAAAAACGCCATTGACTTAAGATGTGCATCATTTGTCTAAGCTCGTGCTGTTCTTTCAATAAAGATAGATACACCGGGGGAAATCCACCGAGATGTCAACTGTGGGACCACCAAAACTCATTCTCTAGGGTAGGGTAGCTGGGATGCTGGGACCGTCTCTTCCGTGTCTAGAATCACTGCTATTCTTTTGCGACCCCCTACGTAATCTACCATGGATTATGGACTTTATAATCATTCGTTTGTAGAGCAATAGCTAAAATTTGTAGATAATAATCAACAACACAAAACTGTGATCAATAAAATAAAAGAAAAAAACGGACAATACAGAATAGCTTGCACTTAGCTATTGCAGATAATAATCAACAACACAAAACTGTGATCAATAAAATAAAAGAAAAAAACGGACAATACAGAATAGCTTGCACACTGCATAAGGTCGATTTACAACCACAAACTCGTTCATAATCATCCCATCCTAACTATAGGCCAGAAACTATGCATTTTCTTGTAAAAGAGAAGGAGATGGAAAATAGGGAAAAGAGGTAAACAAAATTCTCATTAGATGTGTGTGTATCATAGACAAACATTAGAGCCTCTATTTATAGGGCTAGACACAAGGGCATCCCAGTAATAAACGAGATTCATCCTAGATATTCTTAACATAATTACATTTTTATAACACTCCTCCCCGATGACATTGTGTCTAAGCTAATTGCCTCGTTAAAACCTTGTCAGGAAATTCTACAAGGACAAAACCTGATCGAAGGGAAAATAGTACAATTGACAAAACTTAGAAAAGATTTGGACTCACAAATGTTGCCTCATTAAAATCTTGACAAGGAAAACCCAGTGGGCAAAACCTTGATGATGGAAAAAGAGTACAACGCGATAAGTCCAATCGAATGCACCTTATGTGATGGTGCTTCCCCTGATGAGTACTTCACTAAATTATTGACTTGAAAATCTTTGAGTCGAGACTTCCCAATTTCGGTGAACGAATTTCTTGAATGTTGAAGATATTTGTTCTGATGAATTCTTCTAATAGTAGTGTACTTGAATCTTCAAGCTTCTTAAAATGCATTGAGAACTTGTGTCTTGGTTTGTTATCTTCGGAGATGATTTGCAGATGTAGTTTCTTCAACAAGGTGCCAATATGTAGTTACAGTACCATAGGTGAACAAAATTTGTGATCATACCTTATATGGATCATAGTGATATCCAAATTCATAGGAGATGGTTATGTTGATGTGGTTTAATAAAATGACCTAGCTAATGGTGGGAATCCACCAAATAACCAAAATTGATACAACTCCCCCTTGGATAACCACCATGTTGAATTAAATTGCCTCACTAAAACCTTGCCAGTAAAACCCAATGGGAAAAATATGGACGAAGGAAAAGGAGCACAAATATCAACATTTTAAAATAAAATAAAATAAAATAAATGTCGTGTTGCCTCGTTAAAACCTTGTCAGGAAAACCACATGGGACAAAACCTGAAACGAAGGAAAAAGAGTACAACTTTTGAAGATTTATGGATGCTAACTCAACTATATGAGTATTACCGAAAATAAGCATCAAAATCATAACTCTAGTCTATCTCAAAGACGAGTTTAAGCTAGCATAATTCTAACTGCAGATTCAAGAAAGGAAGAAAGAAAAATAGAATTTATGTTGCTAAAGTGTGGATTTTGGTGTTTTTAAGGACTCTTCAAGATACCAATAAAGTTGATAGCATCAACTTATCCGGATTTTGGTACTTTGCAAAGCTTTTAGAAAAACACTTAAAGGATTGTAAACCTGATATACTCGAGTCAGGTGGCTGCCTGGATATAATTTGAATCCTACAAGGATTACAAATTAGAACATATTCTCAGAATGCAAAACGAGTCATTCAAAGACTACCACGCCAAATGCATTGTTCAGGGAGAACTGAATGTTATTGAATCAATCCTAGGGTTTGAGTAAAAAAATAAAACCCTTAAATCGTTGTAAAACGATAATATTTCTCGTAGAACGCATTATGATACACCAGCCTGTAAATAACCGGCTTGGAAATTTTAAGGTGTTAAGTCTTGGATCCGAAATTGCGTTAATCCAAAAATTATAATAATCCAATCTAATATGGATTACATGCTAACCAATCATGCATGTCGATATTCCTCTGCATGGCGGGGTTCACAACTACCATCATTTATTATTTCAAAAGCTAATATAAACGAATATTCGACAATTTATAGCTTACTACGATCCCACATAATTCTCAAATGTATGCATACTTTAAAAAATTCCAAAATTTACTGGTACCAGTGCCCATGGGTGTTATAATATCCTATTATTCAAATGAGGAGATATTACTTTTGAGATTGTGAATCGTATTATCATAGACTATGTTAGAGGTGATTGGATTTGCCTTTTCAAACGGCCTAAGCATATCGGAAAGCTAAATGAGATTATTTTTTTCACGCCTATTTAATGGCAGCCTTATTTATTTATTTATTTGATCATGATGGCAGAGAAATGATATAAACTTTAAGCTACTTAATGCCAACCTCTAATAGCATAGAGTCTCCCCCTGATTTTGGCTGAAATTGTCATCTCATATAAGAAAACAAGTTTTGTAGAGTATTATCCGATTATATAAAGGACATATACTCATACTAATTTCTGGACTTTAACAGCACTAGTTGAACCGTAAATAGTGACTTTAAAAGCCAAAAACGATAAAATAATTAAGTCCTTCAATAAAAATAAATTTGTAGTCTTATTGGTATACAAATTAATTAAGGGATATTTTGACTTTGGGTCATAACTTTGTGACCAGAATTGCATTTGGGTCACCCCAAAACTTTAATTAGAGTTTGGGTCACGGACCGTGTTTGACTGTCTTGACCGTTAGTTAATTTTTTATTTTTAAAAAATAATTTCAATTTATTTAATTCTGTCATCATATATCCTCCTCCTTTTCTCCTCCGATGCTCTGGTTTTTGTTTTAGTCCTATACATAAAGGTCACTCTAGCTCATCAAGATACCATGTGCTATCTCCATTTCCCAAATTCTAACAGCATTATATCATCAGCTATTTTTTTCTTTTACATTTCTAATTATAAAACAAGTCTTATTTATCAAAAGATCAATTGTTTATCCGTTCAATAATTAGAAATTGTAATATCTAAATCTCGTCGCAAGCTAGTTGATCTCATGAATCAGGCCACAGTTTAGCAGTCATCTAGCTTTTAAGGTAGCCTTCGTGATTTTTTTTTTTTTTAATTAATGATTACAGAGGTATGCTGTTGGGGAATTTTGGCGAGCTTCCTCTCTATGGAAAATTGTCGAACATGTAAGGTGCAGTTGATAGTATATCAGAGGCTACACCTTTCCTAATTCCTATAGCTTCTTCTATTCCCTGCAATTTGTACTCACAACTCACAAGAACCCATTCTCCTGAAACAACAATATACCAGTTAATCTCTTCCAATCATTCCCAGATCAACGATAACACTACATCCCAGCAACACCATCTTCTTCACAAAATTTTCCCTTAAGAATTTGAACTGGAGCAAAACTCAATCTTCTTAATCATACTGGAATTCGCACAGCTTTAAAAACACGAAAGAATCTTCATTTTCTACTACCAACGTGACAACAGTTCAATTCCAGTCCCAAATAACCATTCAATATTGAACTATCTCATCGTAAACTTGTCTATTTTTTCTTTTCTAATCTTCTCAGAAACAAATTGTGGTGGATGTTTTATTTTGGGATTTAACGACGTTATAAAAATCTAAAATAATTAAAAATAAATTTATTTAACTAACGGTCAAACACGGTCCGTGACCCAAACTCTAATTAAAATTTTGGGGTGACCCAAACGCAACTCTGGTCATAAAGTTGTGACCCAAAGTCAAAATATCCCATTAATTAAACCATGGATTTTATTAGTTTTAGCAAAAAGCATATAAAATATGCAACCAAATCTCCAATGACCTATAAGGCCGACGAGATATCCATTCACCTAAGAATGAAAATTATGGGCACTTTATTTCATCAAAATAAATTAATTTTAAGATCAATATAGTCATTACAAAGACTAATGAAATAGTCTAACAAGTCGGGTGCGCACCCTTTAATGTTTAGTGTCTAATTCCAGCACAAGCGGAACTATTTTAAATTTTGGAGATTCACCATGAGGTATTTTAAGATGGTGTAAATGGGGATAAATGATTTGGTTATTTGATTTTATGTTTTATGGGAAAGGGTTGTATAGTCTTTTCATAAAGTTTTTTAATTAACCAAAGGGTATTTTAGTATTTTCATATCAAAAGGTCACCCCTTAGCAGCCACCTTTGGTTGGGGGAAGTAATTCATATCCCCCAATTAATAAATGTATCCCCCAATTGCGCGTTCTATTTTAACAAGAATAGTTATTAGTAGAAAAATAAAACCATGATTGGTAAAGGTTTGTTTAGACGATTAGCATCAAACTACGGAAAAAAAAATATTGGCTAAAATTTCTTAGAATGCCAATTTTAACATCTTCCTCATAATTGGTGGAGAAAACCAATACTAGTTGGTATATACGATACACCAAAATTGCATCGACAAAAATAAAAAGAAATGTCGACTTAGTCATCGCATAGGAAAAATCCACTTCGTGGTTGATAGATGGTTTCTTGTAAAATAAAAATAAAAATAAACCATATAGATAAATCACATGATCCTTGTATAGAGGACAAGGATACCAAATTTAATTGGCCGTAGGTTTTTGAACCATGCACGTGATTAGTTACCGTAAAGGTAATTAGATTGCACAAATTTTTGTGATTACAATTTCATTAGGGGAATAAAAATTGCAAACCATCTTTTGATAGATGTTTTCTCTTTTCTTTCTCTTAGAAGAAATTAAGAGAAGAAAGAAAACCGAATCTATTCGGAAAATTGATCATCCAATGAATTTTAAGTACACCTCAATGAATTTTGGTGATCGGTGCAAAGAACTTAAAAGTTAAGCACATCAAAACATCTAGAATACAAAATAAAGCTTGGCTAAGTTAGGTTAGATAAAGAGCGACAGAGATTTGTCTAGGAGGGATAAATCTACGGTCGTGGTTTATTCAACTAACCATTATAAATACTTTATTAATTAGTGTCCTATTAATTGCTCATGGTGAATGATTAATTAATTTTTCATGTTAAATGTTCATTTAATGAATCTAATAAATACATATTTTTATTAATAAATAAGTTTATTAAAAACTATATACATATTGATCGGTAAAGAATTTGGTGCTGGCGAGTTTCAAACTCAGGTAACTGGTATCATCACCCAATGACTTTACCACTGTACTACAGTGACCCCGGTTAAATATTATATTAATAATTTTTAATGGTGGTAGTGAAAGAAGAAGTGGGTGGTGGAAAAAGTGGCGGGTATTTATGATTGGTGGAGGTGGTAACATTACTGCTGGTGGAACAAATACTGGGCGTGGCTGGTTTTTACGTACGGTGGTGGATGTTTGTGAATAGTACTGGACAATAATATCTTTGTGTCTTTACAAAATGGACAACATTTTATTGTGATAGATGTAGTTGGCTATTTTTAGCACAACTGGTAAGGACAAAACACAAATATTTTGAGGAGGATACTAAATCATATAAGACAATATGATCATGACCGTTGGATCACCCAAATGAGATCCCAGCTATTTATAGTACCCGATTGAATAAATCACGAGTTTTAGTATTAAAATAAAATTGATTACATTTCTAGAATACAAAAAAAAGTTTGGACAAGTTAGGCTAGATAAAGAACGATCAAATTTATACTTGTGAAACATAAATCTACCGTTATAAATGATCACGTTTAATTAAAATTTAATAATAAATATTTCTTTAATTAATTAGATAAATATATTTTTGTTGATGCATAATAAATTTATTTGATATTAACCATATCAGTAAGCATTAATGGTGGTTGTGATGGTGGGCAGTGGTGGGGATAATGGTGGTGGGTATTAGTGAGACTGGTGGAGTGGTGACGATAATGTGGTGGTGGAAGAAGTAGTGGTAGTAGGGAGATAAAAGGGGTCCTAAGATAGGTAAATTAAGTACTAATGGTGGGTGGTGGCGGTGGATCGGCGGTGGGGTCAATGGAGGTGGGTATTGGTGAGACTGGTGGAGTGGTGACAATAATATTGTGAAGAACGCGTTATTAGCACGTGGTGGATGTTAGTGAATAGTATTGGAGAATAATAGTTTTGTGTCTTTAAAAAATGGGCAACATTTTATTGTGATAGATGTAGTTGGTTGTTTTTAGCACAACTGGTAAGGACAAAACACAAATATTTTGAAGAGGATACTAAATCATATAAGACAATATGATCATGACTGCTAGATCACCCAAATAGGATCCCAGGTATTTATAGTACCCGATCGAATAAATCACGGTTTTTAGTATTAAAATAAAATTGATTACATTTCCAGAATATAAAACAAAGTTTGGACAAGTTAGGATAGATAAAGAACGATCAAATTTATACTTGCAGAACACAAATCTACCTTTATAAATGATCACGTTTAATTAAAATTTAATACAATTGATATTTCATAATAAATATTTCTTTAATTAATCAAATGAATATATTTTTGTTGATACATAATAAATTTATTTGATATTAACCATATCAGTAAGCATTAATGGTGGTTGTGATGGTGGGGATAATGGTGGTAGGTATTGATGAGACTGGTGGATTGGTGACGACAATGTGGTGGTGGAAGAAGTAGTGGTAATAGGGTGAGAAAATGGGTCCTAAGATAGGTAGATTAAGCACTAATGATGGTGGATCTGCGGTGGGGATAATGGTGGTGGGTATTGGTGAGACTAGTGGAGTAGTGATGATAATGTGGTGGTGGAAGAAGTAGTGGTAGTTTGGTGAGAAAATGTGTCCTAAGATAGGTAAATTATTTAGTCACCCTTGGTTAATTTTTCTTTGTTTTGTTTTAGTTTGATTTTAGTTTTCAAGTTACTTTTTTTAAAATTAAAACAATTTTAAAAAAAGGTAAAAGTCCTTTTTAAACAATTTTGAAACTAGCAAAAGGTAAAAGTCCTGCAGTAAAAGAAACTTGGAGAATTGCATCTTTCTGCCTAATGAGAGAACTTTGGTTTACCAGAAATAAAATTATATATGAAGAAGAAAGTTTCTCTATGGAAGTGATTAAGAAGAAGGTTCTGAAGTTTACAAAGGAGAGTGAAATTAGAATGAAATCAACAATGTGGAATAATCCTTATGATCTTCAAGTTCTAAAAACTTTTGAGCTTAAGTGTAGATCAGTGAAAGGCACTTCAGTAAAAGAAGTCTTTTTTCAATTACCCCCTACAAATAAAGTTCTTCTCTGCTGTGATGGTGCCTCAAAAGGCAATCCAGGCATCTCTGGATATGGTTTTATTAGCAGATCAAATTCAGGTGAATTCTTATGTGCTGTTTCAGGAGGTTTGGGGATCTCAACTAATTTCTATGCAGAAATTTTAGCCATTTTGAATGCTTGTGAATGGGCAGTTAGTAAGGGTCATAGAGATATTTGGATCAGAACAGACTCATATGAAGCAATTCTAGCTCTTCAACAAGGAAAGGTTCCTTGGTTTGCAATTCAGAGATGGGAGAAAATCTGTTCTAATCTTTCATCATGGTATTTCATCCACAGCTACAGGGAAGTAAATGTATCTGCAGATGGCCTAGCAAAAAAGGGAACTAATCTTGCAAGAGGTGAAAAGAGGATATTCCTGACTAAACCAGATTTCCTTGACAATTTGGAATGGCCATACAAGACTTATTATAGATTTTGTTAAGGTTCTGCGAAAAGGCAAATGGGCTTGTGGGCTTTGTAATCTTGATTTTGCTTTTATTTCTTCTTTAGGCCTTGCTTGTGGGCTCATTGAGCTAAACCTTTTGTAATTTTCTTTGGTATCAATATAATTCTTTGTTTAGCAAAAAAAAAAAAAAGGCCAGATTTTTCCAAAAAAGAAGATGTGATTTTAAGATTTTCCGGATAGGGGGCAGGAAGAAAAATGAAACCTATAAAAAAAATTGACCAAACACAAGGCTACAGGCAAATTAATTGTAATCGGTTCAGTTTCTCACATCTCTCTTTATTCCCCTTTTTTGTCATGATTTTTGTTTCTGTCATTATTTCTCCCCTACTTCATGGGATTATGCAAGGCTACGCGCGTGAATTAATTGTAATCGATTCAGTTTCTCACATCTCTTTATTCCCTTTTTTGTCATTTCTCCCCAACTTCGTGTAATTATGCATGCTTGAGAAATAGTTCATGATAATAGGTAAATAGACAAGAAAAGAAATTGATCAAGAATTAAATATTATTATAAATTTTAGGAAAATGAATAAACACAAATCTATGTAAATTGGGAACCCAGCAATTTATATCAAAGATAAATTTTAATGTTAACTGATTTTGCAAGATTAATCTAATTGATTTTAAAGTAATTTTAGGTGTGTTTTTTTAGTTTTGTTACAAGTTTGGTGAATGACATTTGATGATATTTTTTTGAAGTAGTGAACGAAGGAATGTTCTGCTGCCCATAGGATTTGCTCTAACGATTAACTATGTTTGTCCCAAAGGGTTGTATGACTTACATACACAATATTAAAAGATTCGAGGATAATGACATGTTTATTAACCAACTCCTCAAAACATTTAAACCTGGATCGATTGGTTCGATTCTTCTCAGATAATTACGACATGTATGAATCGATGGATACATTTGAAACACATAACCTTTCCCGTGCCGTGAACTAATCTCAACATAGTGAATTAAAAAAATCCGTAAAGTTTGCAAGTTATACAAACCGACATAGCACTCGTCTAAATCTCCTTTTCGGTCTTTATGTGCTTGTGAATTAAACTCCAAAGCTAAATCAACGTTAGGTATACAACCATATTGTTCTCTTTTTAGTTCATGTGATCCAGTAAGGCGCTATAACATTTTTGCTTATATTGGCAGAGCAATGTGCGTGATAACTTCTTGTAAAAGAGAAGGAGACAGAAAATAGGGAGAAGAGGTAGACAAAATTCTCATTAGATATGTATCATTGACAAACATTAGAGCCTCTATTTATAGGGCTAGAAACAAGGACATCCCAGTAACAAACGAGATTCACCCTAGATATTCTTAACATAATTACACGTTTATAACACATTTAACATTCTTATATAATCATCTATTATAGACATGGCAGATGATCTGTAACCCGAACCAAATAAATTATAGTGGTTCAAGTAATGATACAACATGTAAAGATCCCTCCTTTTCTCAAATCCTTGTTGTTTGGGCATCACCTGTAGCATATATTATATGAATCATAATTAATCAGAAACGAAAACGACGAAAGGAAGCTCAAATCAAAATGCATATGGATTATTTCTATATGGAACTTTTAGGAACCAAAAATTTCTGATTTTTCTTAGATATAGCCCACACATTTATTAACCATAGTCCAAAAAGTTTAAGTTAAAATGAAAAGTCAAAAGTTAAATTGAAAAACCAAACAAGTTTTAGTTTTGGCATCATTAACAATTAAACTTAAATCCCTTTTACTCAAAATCAAAATAAACCCTAACTTTTTTCCTTGATCATACTTAAAATTAATTATCATTGTTCTTTTAGTATTCTCACAAATTGAAAAATTGTTATAAACCCTAATTCTTATTTCCCCCAAAACAAAATAAACGTTAACTCTATTTTTCTCTAAAATAATTTTTTCTTAATCATGATTACATTAAAATTGATCTAGTTATATATTCTAATTGTTCTCTTAAAAAATTCCACAAAAGCATCCATACTAAGATTTTGTTCTTTTCCTACAACCATTCTCCCTAGAACTCCATAAACATAAACATAAACATAAACATAATCTATAAAACAAAATCTCTAAGATGATGTATTTTTATTCTCAATCATGATTACACTAAAATTGATTGAGGGTATTGATTCTTATTCAATCAAGAACAACCATTTTTGTTGTTGTTGTTGTTGATGTTGATTTAGGGATTTTAATGATTATTTTATTATTTTGGGCTATATATAAAAATTATATATAATTTTGTGGGCTGTGTAGAATGATTATAAAGGTCTGTTTGGTTAGCATAAACACTTATTTGGATGGACTATGGTTAATAAATGTGTGGGCTACATTTAAGAGAAGCCAAACTTCTGAGATGTTTGCACAAAATTGGTGGTTTAGCATGAACGCAGTCAGAGCATTTGATGTAACAAGATGTGGCTATGAGTTATCAGGGTTACGGATTTATGATGATATACAGACATGTCTAACTATTTACCCGTCATATTCTTTTCCCCAGAGAACTTCCGTCCTAATGAATACGAAAACAATGACCCAAACAAGTACTACGCCTGTAAATAAGAGCATTTGAAGAAAGACCAGACTAGGCACATACGGAATTGATTTGTTCAGCCACTATTGATATTGGTATAAAACTGCTAATTTTGTCAGTTGTTTAGAGGCGCTAGTACATTCAGAATGACCAGTAGAAATTGTGGGTTTGCTTGACCACATTAAGAATGCAGAGTAGAAAAGAGCCAAGCTAAAGAAATGGCTCACTTGAATAAACAAACCTCCGAGAATAATATATATATATATATCTGTGTGTGTGTATGTGTATGTGTGCGCGCGCGCGCGTGCATGTCTTCATCATGTGCTGTACTCGCAAAACAAACCTCTGAGAATAACATATGCATACCTCAAAATATGAGCTGTAAAATGGTCCACCAAATCCAGCACACCATGACATTCCAAATTCTGCTTCATTATGACCATCTTATAAACCAAAGAAAAAAGAAGAAGATAATTAAACAGCTGCAAAATCAGTCCTTGGTAATCATCATTCTTAAAATAACAGAAGTTGCAAAAGTTAATGACTTTCAATTTATATACAAAACAGACTGCACCATTAAGTGTGCAACCCCAGCTGAGGAAATCTTACAGAAAGACCTTAATAGGTAAGGTAACATTAAAACAAAACATATTGGAGCTATAGCTTTTGGATTTTCCTTAATCCAACCTCCTTTGCAGGTGGTACAAAGATTAGGCTTACTACATTTCTCCTTTTTTACTTCTTCTTCACAAAGAATTTCTTTTGATGATGATTAGTTGCATAGATCTTGATTACCAGAACAAAGTAAGCAGAGCTTATTCTCTATTCTAGTACTTGATATTTAATGATTTCTACTTACAGTAACATGCAGGATCCAATATAACAGGTTCACCATTCTTATCAGAGCTGATATTCCCACTCCATAGGTCTCCATGTAGCAAGCATGGTTCAATTGTAACATTCTCAAAAAGGTGTCCCATACTCTTGAGCAGTCTTTGACCTGTAAGATAACAAATCAAATAGGTCAACCAATGCATTTATACAAACAAAAAAATCTGGGAGTTACTCTGAATATACCAGTATTTAATCACCTTTTTCATAAATGATGGAATCACCATGCTCTTCCCGTGCTAACTGTAACTGATAACCCAATCTATGTTCGGCGAAAAAATCAACCCAGTCTGATGTCCATGTATTAATTTGTGGTGTACTACAGAGGAATGAACAAGAACTTCTTAGAAGAATGATAGATAATAACACCTCAGTATCCATGTTGTGGTTGATCTGACAATATGTGCCTTATTGGGACATTATGATCTCCAGCCTGAAACCTATTCGATTGTTACTCTAATCTTAGTCCGACCTTTTTGAGTGTGATTAACAGGTGCTGTTGTACAAAACCTGAATCATTGATCCAACAGGACTTGCTCGGTCAAAAGCAACAATGGAGTGCACCACTAAGAACGACAAGAAACAAATTATAGAAATAAGGTATAACAATATTTCATTAACTCAGAAGCTTGACTCAATTTACTTATGCATAAGTGGGAGGTTAAACACCAAGATGTAACACATTAAATAAGATTTCAAATTTTGGGTGGAGGCCTGGAAAGCATGTTGTGTATCAAGTTGTTGTGCACGCTAGATTATGAAATTTCAACGATGCGGTAGAGAGGATAAGGATAAGCCAACAATAACTACAAATCCTGTGATACATAGTCAATCAATCTAATGTATAAGTGATCTGTATTTTGGTTTCGGAGAAGAAAGTAAGGAACGGAGAATGGCTGCACATCAGAATTTGTTTGTAAAGGTCTATGATACATACAAATTCAGTATCTATTAGAAGTAATTAAAAGATGATTGGAAAAAACCTCACCTGCCAATAGTATTATCGACATCAAAACCAAAGCCTTTGTTCGACTTCCCCGCCTTATGCATTTCCGCTAGTTTCTTCCCTAAAACTGACTGAAGATATATGTTGATTATAAATCATTGCCTCTGATACTTTAGCATATATGTGGATAAAGGAAATAATATAATGGCTCACCTGATCACCTCTAGATGAACCAAACTCAATATACTCCATAATAATGAAGGAACCTCCCGAAGGTAATGATCCTACCTAGAGGAGTTAAAACCAAATCCATATATGTCTACAATCATCATTGTACGTGAATAGCTAGTGAAAAAGAGTAGGTACCAAATTAGGCCCGTGCACACGAAATGTGCTCACCTTTAGTGGTTTGGGCACACGAACTGATTTGGTGTCATACATGGCAGTTAAACCAAGAGCTTCTCCTTCAAACATCGATACTGCTATCCTCCTAATTCAAAATCAACATAAAATACATGGAATTCAATTTTCTGTTTCACATGAAATGTCAAAAGATCATTGTGGTAAGAGAATCCAGTGGACAGATTATTGGCAATGGAATTAGTATCAAGTTCACAAACTAAAAAAGCCACCTAAAAAGTAATTATGAACTGAATTAAGTAGGCTTTCTTTTAGAAACATGCTTTAGCTAGACAAGTGGTTTCAATTCGTTGAAGAACAAATGAAAATGCCTGTTTGTCTTTACAAAGAAGGAGCCAGCATCGGTGTCATATCGATATGCAAAATTGATGCAACCACCACCAACAGGAGAAATTCTAGTAATTTTTGTTGCCTTTCCTTCCTTGGTTATCCATTTTGTAATTGGGTCCTCACTCATAGATGCCACTGCAACAAAAAAAATATAGCAAAAAAAAAAACCAAAAAAAACCCAATTCAATCAAAATAACTCTAAAAAGTTGTTCTTTTTACACAAGAACAATCAATTCCTTCACTGATAGTTGTCGGCATAATTATTTGTGTAAATTTAGTTGAAGAACTGATGGAGTAATCACTTACTTGTAGATGGTGTGGGTCCTTTAGAGTAGCTCTTGAGTTTGATAGGCAGGGGACGAGGAGGAGGAGGAGAAGGGAAAACAGAGTACGAGGAAGAAAATGTTCCAACTCTAAGGGCTGCTGCCATCATCCTCTCTGTGTCCCTGATACTCTCTCTCTCCCTCCCTCCCTCCCTCAACCTCAAGTAATAAGCTGGAACACAAACTTACCGAGAGCCACCACTCAAATTGTTTCTGTTTATACTTTTATTATATTATCTACGTGCCGCGAGTTATAACCCCAAAGGTGTCACTATTCATCCACAAAAAAACCCGCCAAAACAAAAGTAACACAAAAACCCCAAAAATCAAAATTTTGATGAAACCTCGTAGAATTTGACGAAACCAATTTTTGGTTTCATCATAAAATTTGATGAAACCAATTTTGAAATGGAAACTTTGCTAGTTGGTCCAAAGCCCATATAGTTTTTTATAGTAGGATCCAACCGGATTTTACCCTTATCCTAGGGTCCAAAGTTCTTTGAAAACATGAATGACTAATATACCCTACTGTTTAAATACGTGTGAAATAGCATACTTCTACCAAATCGGGATTTTATTTTATCTGGAGGTCCAAATTTAATTAAAACATATAAAGGACCACAAATTTGAGTTCATATCTGCTACAGTGTTTACAAATTTGAGTACATATCTGCTACACTGTTTACAAATTTGAGTACATATCTGCTACACTGCTTATAAATCTGAGTACATATCTGCTACACTACTTACAAATCTGAGTATATATCTGCCACACTGCTTACATATAGAGTATGTATCCGTTGGACATATTGAACCTGTACAATGTGACCAGAATATAACAATATTTAAACTAGCATTTATTTCAGTATTTCACATACGTACTGAATCAAACACAACAAAGAGCACTTCCTATCAGTACGTGACATATGTACTGAAGATTCATGAACTACAACTCAACTGCATGACAAGAATAGGTGACGGATCTATGAAAAATAAGAGAATCGAAAGACATATTACAGTATTTCACATACGTACGGAAGGGTAAGACTAAAAAAGGTGACAAAACTATGAATCAAACACAACAAAGAGCACTTCATATCAGTATGTGAAATATGTACTTCTGGATAATAACATCTCAATCTACAAACAAGCATGATTTTGAAGCGGAAAAAAAAAAGATAATCAAATTAAGGAAGTTCTTTTCAGTATTCCATATATGTACCTATGATTCATAACTAAAAATCAAGTACATGTAAAAAAAAAACTTATAAATCTACGAATACAACAAAATCAAAACAGTTATATCTCATTATTGCATATATGTACTTCTAGATCAAGCAAAAAAAAGTTAAAATTAAAACAATTTTTATCAGTATTCCATATATGTACTGCTGATCCAAGCAATTTGTAACAACAAACAAGCATGATTTGAACTATTTTCACCAAAAACTACCAGTACGTCATATACGTACTGATGGTTCATAAAGAAAAAAAAACTGAAAAAAAAATCTAAAACTAACAAAAAGAAACTAGTATAGGCAAATCTCATAACGAAATAAACAAAAAACGTGATTATCCATCTAGATCTGACCTATTTTCACGAAAATGAACTAATCAAGTATGGAGATCGAAAATTTAATCAAACATCAAAAAGGACCATATATATGTACAGATCGAAAAAATCACCAAAGAATGCAAGATCAAGATAATTCAAGTGATTAATGAGTAGCAGAAAGATGAAGATGATTTAGATGTAAAAAAAATTCAAAAAAAAAAACACGATTAAAAGATGAAATCAATTAAACGGAGGACTAGTAGTAAGAAATCCACCTACCGATTACAAAATATGAGTTCGAATTCACGAATCGATCAACGATCTCAAAAAATCTTCATCTGCGGAGCTCTTCTCTGAAACGTAAAATGAGAGAATGAATAGAAATGAACGACATTATTGTGTTTTATATACTGGAGGGTGTTTTGGTAATCGTAATAATACGTCTCATGTGTCCTACACGTGTACATGACCTAGGCTTTCAAAATTGGGTCCATTTATTTTTTAATTATGGACCTCTGGTTACTGGGCTTTAATGGGTGGACCTGCCTCTCTAAGACTACTATATTAGTACCTATTGGTAATTCCTACTTTTGAATTTGGGATTTTTGTATCAATTTAGTTTAAGATGGAGTTTTAATGAATCCCAACATTTGAATGGGGTTTTTGTACCACAAGTTTGGTCACCTTGGGTTTTTATGACTAGTTTTGTATTATCTACTATAAAATTGAAAGTTACATCTTACCTTGCTAAATTGGGATCTATATAAGTCAAAGTTGAGTTATTAGAGCAATTCCTATAATGGGATGGACAAAAGACTAAAAAGGATGGACAAATCCTCGAATAAAGGGGTTTGTCCATCGCGTTTCAGGTTGAGTCGAATGAATTAACCTGAGACCACTAAATCAACAAGGACCGACTGGTTCATGTTGAGTCGAACCTCGGTTCAAACAGAAACGATGATTGTTCCATGTTGACCCGGTCGGTGTACACTGAGCCGACAACGGCTAGGCCATCTAACGGCTACCAATCGCCTCCCAATAAATTGAATTGATTTCAACTCCAAAATTTCACCTTCTATAATTCTTCATAATTCCACTTCAAACTTCATCTTTCAATCCAAAATCTTTCAATTTCAAAAAAATGGCTATTAGAGTTCTGTAACCTAGGTTTTCTCTGAAAGAAGATTTAGCAATTTGCACTACTTATTTTTTTCAAACAAGAGATAATATCCATAGTGTTATGAATTTCTCGCAAATGACTTTCCGAAAACAAGTTTTTGAAAGGTTCACCGCATAAATGGGAAACCTGAGATGTCGTGATGTTCTGGAGTGTCGCATCGTTTTCAATCAATTAGGCATGCTATCAACCAATTTATTGCTATGCTAATGCATATTAACCAAAATAGATGTAACAGTAAGTCTGTATCCAAAGAGCTGCAGCGATATGGCAGCAAACTTACGGGAGACCTTTTAGCTTGTTTCAACATCCTTAGAGAACTTTACAGGTTCAACCCCTTCTACCTTCTAGGTGCTCCACCAGCCGTTCCACCAGTTGTTCCATGAATGACGATGTTTTATTACCTTATTTCTATGATTTAGTAGTAATTAAGTCTAATGTAATGTTTAATAAAATCTTAATGTGAGACTAGTGTACTGTTTGATGGAATCTAATGTTGTTTGATATAAACATAAGAGTTGGGAAAATAGAAAGACATTTAATTAAGCTAATGAAAACATAGAGATGGTGGAATCAGTTCATACACTTAATCAATCTACTCCAACTTAAGACACGAAGGACATTCCCAGAAGTGTTTTCACATGTGTATTCTTCTATAGTGCGCAAATGCATAAAAAAATTGCAATCAGGGCTTGAGCATTCACTAATCATCTGTTTTGTAAACTTTTCTTCTCCGTAGTGGTCGGGTTGTGGCTTCTTCAACCTGAATTTAATCTTCAAGTTTTTCCATGATATTGCTTCTCCGTTGTGGTCGTATCGTGGCTTCTTCAACCTGACTTTAAGTTTCAAGTTTCCACAATTCTGCTACCTTTTCATCTTCTTACTCCTTCATAACATCAGTCGATATTCTTGGTTCTTCACAAATTTTAGGGTCTTGACATTGCAAATACCTGAGATTTTCTGGTTGTGATTCAATGACCATTCTGTTAGCACAACAACCAACTTGTAGACACTTAGAATACATCCAAGGACATTGCATCAGACTATGATTATTCATGAAACATAATGGACAAACCTCTTTTGAAAATACCTAAGTTCACTAAACTTGTGGATGATATACACGATTTCAAGATAGGTAATATTTCCATTTAATCACATCAGGTCCCATAGATATGGATTTATTGCCAAAAATTTCGAAATTACATCTATTGAAAATAAAAATTGTAATTTTTCGAGAGATCACATCCAACATATAGAGAGTTCATTAACCATAATGGGAGGAAAAGGGTCTGATAACATATGGGTGAATGCGATGAATATACGTGTCATTTTAAATATGAGTATAAACACCAGGTATGATTTGACAAATATGTTTGTCTGGGGGAATGCATGCAAATGCCTTTTTTTTATACTAGTACTAGTCTAGATCCACGAGAGGTTGGATTTTTTTATTCTTGGATTCAACTAAATGCTTGACTTTGAGGAGTTGGCTCCATAATTGACTTGGCCGATGAACGAGTTTACCTGGTAATTTGTAAGGAATGCTAAATTAGATTGATGAAGGTTTTTAATGCTTAACCCGTCTGAGATTCAGGTTTAAATTTTCCAAACCAATCTTAAACAAAGTTTCGTAACCGAACGTATAGATTGTACAAGGATTGTCCATATAGGTTTCCAAACGAAAAAGTTGGTGGTATACTGGTTACCCTCTCATTTCACCATTCAATACTATAGAACACCAGATACTAAAGAGAAAACAAAATGATGAACTTTATTTATTTAAGTTCACTAAACCCGTAGATGATATACATGATTTCAAGATAGGTAATATTTACATCTAATCGCATCAGGTCCCGTAGGTCTAGGTTTATTGCCAAAATATCCAAAATTACATCTGTCAGAAATAAAACTTGTCATTTTTCGAGAGATCCCATCCAACATATAGAGATTATAGTTCATTGACCATAATGGGAGAAAAAAGGTCTGACAGGGTAGGGGTGAATGCGATGAATATAAGATAGAATCTAGGTGTCATTTTGGATATGATTACAAACACCATGTCTAATTTGGCAAATATGCTTGTCCCGGGAAATACAGGCAAATGCCTTTTTTTGATACTTGCCTAGATCCATGAGAGGTTGTAATTTTTTGATGCATGGATTCAACTAAGTGCTCGACTTTGAGGAGTTGGATCCACAATTGACTTGGTTGATAAGCGAGTTTACCTGCTAATTTATAAGGAATGCTAAATTAGATTGGTTAGAGCATTGCTCGGTCGAACTCTCATGCGTTGCTATCTCAATCATGTTTGTCAATATTAGTGATCAAAACTATACGTCTTGATTTCTAGTTTACTTATGACTAAGCCTCGGTCAAGGATAGTTAAGTATAGTTGAGCTCCACACTCCATGGAGATTATCTTACGAAGACGAATAACTACTCAAGGAACCAGTGGAACTTCAACCGACCAAAAAGTTATGTGGAGACTTGAACTTATATAGCAATTGAACAACTCTTGAACTAGTAGTTCTTATGAGTCATTTGAACTAGTTATGAAGAAGATGAATATGATTGATATGAAAGTGCTCATATGGCTAACCATTGGTTAACTATTCGTGAACCAACCAAATGTACATGTTTAGGTATGGTTACTCAAACCTAAATTAAATACATTTCATTCGTGTGTGTGACAATCTAAGTTTCGATCTAACGGTTGAAAGATATTAGCTTGGATAAATCAGGTTTTTCATCTAACAATGAATATTGAATGCTTTGTTACCAAGGTAACTTAGATTGCAAACCCTGATTTGAAAACTATATAAATGATACATCTAGCAACTGGTAAAACTAATCCCCACACCTCTTGTGTGCTACTAGTTGGTTTTGCTAGAGGCGATTCTCCTTTAACCGTAGGTTTCTTCTCGAGACCCTGTCGGTTAACGACTTGAAGATTTCATTGGGATTGTGATGCCAGACGAAACTACTTTTCATGTAGTTGAACGATCTGATCTTGCTATTTTTTTATCATACGAGTTCAATTGAATAATTGGATTGAGATTATATCTCTGATAGGGCAAGATAAAAAGAAATCACAAACATCTTTGTCTCATCGTTTGTGATTCCGCAATATCTAGTTTCGCTACCATACGATTTAGATTATTGTGAGGTGATCAATAATTCTAGGTTGTTCTTCGGGAATATAAGTCCGGGTTATTAATTGGTTTCTGTTCATCTTGATTTTATCAAAATACGGAAAAAAACTCGTAGGTTAATCTGTGGGAGACAGATTTATCTATTATCGTAGACTTTTCTGTGTGATATAGATTTCTTTATTCAAGTATTCGACTTTGGGTCGTAGCAACTCTTGGATGTGGGTGAGATCAGCTAAGGGAATCAAATGCGTAGTATCCTGCTGGGATCAGAGATGTAAGGAGCGAAACTGTACCTTGAATCAGTGTGATATTGATTAGGTTTCAACTACAGTCCAGATCGAAGTTAGTTTGTAGTAGGCTAGTGTCTGTAGAGGCTTAATACAGTGTGGTGTTCAATCTGGACTAGGTCTCGAGGGTTTTTCTATATTTGTGGTTTCCTCGTTAACAAAATTTCTGGTATTTGTGTTATTTCTATTCCGCATTATATTTTGTTATATAATTAAAATATCACAGGTTGTGCGTTGTATCGATCAATTGTGAAATCCAACCTTTGG
The DNA here is from genome assembly GCA_023529315.1 of Papaver bracteatum. Taxonomy (NCBI): domain Eukaryota; kingdom Viridiplantae; phylum Streptophyta; class Magnoliopsida; order Ranunculales; family Papaveraceae; genus Papaver; species Papaver bracteatum. The sequence goes on from JAJJWX010000603.1 coordinate 5,353,922, forward strand.
TTGTTGATTGGAAATTGATTGTTCCTTGGATATTGGTCTTTGGTACCATCCAAGTTTATATCTCTTGTATTTTATAAAGACTCGCAGATTTCTATTTGCTTAAGTATAGATCAAATCGAGAGATAGAGATAATAACTACTTGATATACTTTTTATTAAGATTGAGTCTGATTGTCTAGTTGATTCTCTTAAAAGTATATCTGAGTTAGTCCATACAGATTGCTAATCGAAATATTGGGTAAGGTTGTTAGACCCCCGCTTTTTCAATTGGTATCAGAGCAGGCAAACATGTTTAAAGACCTTACAATTCCGTGTTTGTAGTAATCTAATTCTGTGTACAAAGTAGTATCTCATATCTACGCATAGTCTATATCTTCCCATAATTTAACTATGTCAATTGTCTTAGTTTTTACTCAAAGGATAACTCCTTAGCTGATTCTTCCGAATCCAGAGAAAGAAATGAGACAATTGACCGGATGTCAGAAGTAGAAAGGGATGTCACCAGAACTAAAGAAAATCCAACTAAGAAGATTTATTTCCTAATCACTCTCAACTCTTGGAATAATTTGAGAAGTCTCTTATTCGAGAACGTGAACTCTATAAAATTATTGAGTCCTTCTCTAACAATATTAAAAAACTCACTCAGGAGGATATGTTACAACAAGAAAAAATTAGTATCCTTGAGAATATTGTTAAAGAGGAAACAATTAGAGAAAAACATTTGATCGATACACACTCATATGATTTGAACAACCTTCATGTTGAAACAAAGAATATTGTTGCATCTCTTTACCTAGCCCAAAAACAGTCTATCTCCTTGACAAAGGAAAACATTGTAATGAGAAATTCTTCTGTATCACGTATTGAGTCTCAACATGGGTTACCTAACATGAAGAAAAACTCACCAAAGGAAGTCCCTGCAAAATATAAACGACAAACTTCCAAACGGGACATGGGTTTGAAACAGATATTTTTCGACAATTCTCTTCCATGAACTTGTTCATTCTGTGGGAAAAGAAATCATATTGATAAACATTGTTATGCTAGGAAGAAATAGATCTTCAATCTTCGAAATATTCTTTTATTCACTTTCAATCGAGTTATTCATCTGACGAAGTCAACAATGGATTTCACTCCCACAGAAAACCATCATTCTCGTAAAAAATATTTTTAATGATAACTCATTAAAAAATCTCTACAGGGATAGTGCTTTTACTCATGGTGCAAACTACATCATAAAAACACAGTTTCCCAGTGTCTATGAGAATAAGACTGGTAGATCTAAGTCTAGAAGGTGGAGACCTATCTCAGTTAATCCTCAAGAACCAATATCTAGAGGTCCTAGACTTAGTCATCAAAAGGTTCCATTTAATGTATTATCTCAAAGGGCTGTAAGAAATTCCTATAGAATCGGAAACAGTCAAAGAGAGAAAAGAAATACAAAAATCATATTGTCGGATGGTATTCCCAAATCATCTCTGAACACTCATGGTGAGATCAGATCTCATCCTGCTACTTAATTGTAGGTATTCTCATCCTTTTATCTAACTTGAGAGTTACAAGGATGTTTGTTTATGAGGTGCTCAAGTCTTAAGGTCGATCACCATCCATTCTGTTGGTTCGATATCTCTTTTACAGATTGAGTTTGTTAGTTCTTCTCTCTGTATCTAATGTAACTCTTTTGCTCTATCTTGTCAGATATTGATCCTTGTTTAAAAGAGACATTTTGAGAAATAGTTTGTATTTCCTTTTGAGTACTTCTTGTTTCTGATATATTTTTCAGGTCCACGCACGTCCAAGTCTTCTCTAAGGAAATCTAGGGTTTCTAGGGTGTCTTCCTTGATTGACAACATATATATGCCTCGTACGTGTTTATCCTATTCCCCAAAAAATATGTCCATGGGAACCTCTGTTGAACCTCAAAAAGAAGTAAACATTGAGGTGGAAGAAGACTTCAAAGGATGTGATTCAACTCAAGATCTGAATCTGAAAAAGATGCTTGAAAGAAAAAAGATAGCTTTTGGATAGGAGAATCTATCAAGGATTTAATTTTCGTTCAGAATGAGGTTAAGAACAAGCTTGCTAACCTTCAATTGTAGATAAATCAACTCATTGATGGACAAGCAAGAATCCTTGATAATCAAAACATCTTGATCGGGAACCATAAGAAAGTCATCCTTGATTGCGTCAAAGCCAAGCATCTTGCTCGCATCGTTGACCGAAAAACGAATGTTCTAACTCATGCATATGGTGTCTCTACGGTCAAGAAAATCAAGGATATCAGTGACTCCTATTTTGATGGACCTTTTCAAAGGTATGAAATAATCAAAGAAAACTGATGTTATTATCTAGTAAGTCTTCTTATGAGAATTTTATTTCTTGTGTTTTAGGAAGAATGACTAGAGTTTGGAATAGCCATTATTGTGATTACACATAGCTATGTCCAATATTTTCATCTTTGTTTATTTTTAGATTTATTTACTTAAACTCTAAAATTGTTTGGAAGATGATTTTTGCAGTATTAATCTTTATGGTTTTATATATTGCAATATGTTATGGGATATGTGTGTTTGCGTCTGTGAACTATTATAGTCCCATACGATGTCAAAAGTTAGCTCTTTTATATGTCGATATGCAAGTATTGATACAAGATCGATGAACTTTTGACAAACAAAAGTTAAGCCTATTATGTCAATTCATTGAAGAAAGACAGGTTAAAATATTTTGTTTACAAGGATTATGTCTATGGTATGTCATTGTGCAAATAGTGATGAAAAATAGAATGAATCCTTGTCTATGCCGCAATATTGATCTTTCCATCATCCATATTTTATGTGTACTGCAACGCTCCATAAGTTTTTCTTGTGTTGAGCATAAAAAAATTGAGTTAATCATTCTTTTATGGTTAACATATTCGTTGCTCCGTAAGTTCTCTTATGTCGAGCATGTTCAATTAAATTGATCAATTTTGTGTTTAATTTGATTGTGAATTCCAATTAAAATAATCATGAGTTTTCTTGCGGTTAGTTTAATTGAGAATTTTGGATATATAAAATCATATTTTTATGGTTTTCGGTGTCCAATAAAATCCTTCTTTTCTTGTAAAAGTTAGGTCACTCTTGTTGTTCTCTCGGGAATTACATCAAATGGGGGAGAGTTCTTTTGAACTTGCGCTTAATTTCTATATCTTTGTGGGGAGTGCGGATGTGAAATTTTTAGGGGTTATCTTGTATCTTTATAAACTCCTTGATGAATGCATTTAGCTTCGGCTTTATGATTGCATCTAAACAAAGTTGATATGTCCTTTTCTTTGGTCTTGAAGCGTCTCCGTGAAAATTTCATTAGGATCCCGTTTTCGTACCTTTGCCAATTTTATTGACAAAAAGGGGGAGAATTAATATATAGTTCACACTACAAATACATATGGTTTTCGGATCATTATGTAAGGGGGGGTGGTTTTAGTGTTGAGACGAAAGTATTGACTAAGGGGGAGTGATACATATCACAATAGTATTGTTGTCGAAGTTGTGATATAAAAACTTTGATGCTGTGTAATAATACTATGACACTGTATAACAATGATCGAGAGCTTTTGTTTTCTCATTGTTATGGCTACGGGACTTCAACAACTATGATGCTGAACTGAACATCTATGGAATCATGGGAGTACTTGGAAAAGACGAAGTTTTTGAGTAATATTGAAGCACCAAGGAGATCAAGCAAGTGGACGAGAAGCTTCAAAGTTTTATCTATTTTGTAATCCATATGTATTGATAGTTTTGTCACTAAAATTGACAAAGGGGGAGACTGTTAGAGCATTGCTCAGTCGAAATCGCATGCTTTGATATCTCAAGCATGTTTGTCAATATTAGTGATAAAAATTATACGTCTTGATTTCTAGTTTACTTATGACTAAGTCTCGGTCTAGTATAGTTAAGTATAGTTGAGCTCCAGACTCCATGGCGATTATCTTACGAAGACGAAGAACTACTCAAGGAACCATTGGAACTTCATTCGACCAAAAAGGTATGTGGAGACTTGAACTTATCTAGAACTCAAAAGTTTATCTATCTCCTACTCTTGAGACAATAGTCGTATAAGTATGATAGTTTTCATACATACACGTTTGCTATTTCGAGACGAGTTTACTCGCCTATATTTTTCTCGAAATATGTGTTGGTAAGCTTTTGCTTTAACCACCTTTCATATTTATCCGTGACAAAAGTCATGATGATGTTTCAATCTTGAAAATAGCTTTGATGACGATAGTTGATTCTTTATGTCTAAAGACTATTATAACATTATAGAAGAATGTTTCAATGATTGAAATGTAGAGTTGAGATTACGTAACCACTTATGGATATACGCATATATAGTGTGTTCGCACATTAGTGTGTAAGTCCATGTACCAGAAACCAAGTGTATGCATATGTGTGCATGTGGTATTGATGAAGGAGACGGGTTGGTTACGCGTACTGGCGGAAGTTCACGTCCGTGAATTTCTACTGAGTTTGGAGTTTAAGAACTTACAAACCAGTCACCTTAGGTACGCGTACCCACAGAAGTTTTAATCCAAAAATTTCTGTTGGGTTTTCAAACCCAATTCCGGTAAATCTAGAGTACGTAAGCTGGTTATATCTCAAATCGGTTATCTCATGAACTTAAACAATAAATCAATAAGGAATGCAATCTTTGCAAACCGTGGCTATATTGTTCATGAATTGATTCAAGGGAATCAAACCGATTTTGTTTCAATTATGTCTATGTATAAAGATCTAAGCAATTGAACAACTCTTGAACTAGTTCTTATGAGTCATTTGAACTAGTTATGAAGAAGATGAATATGGTTGATATGAAAGTGCTCATATGTATAAAGATTAGCCTAGAATCGATGATTTGAAGTTGTTATCAAATTAGGGTCTGGTTCTATGGTTAAGAAGATAATGGGGGGTTGTTTCAGTTAATCGATGATGGTAATTACAGAAGTTTAAATTGGGTACTTGGTGTTGATTGAAGCTGAGATGAGTGGACAGTGAAGATTCAATTGCTCGAGCAAAACTGATTTGAGGTAATTATCTTCTTAATAAATTTCTTAAGCTATTGATTTCATTTTATGATTTTATGAGTTGTGGATGATGATGAATATATGATGAAACTGAAGTTTATAGTTTAGAGATTGTTGAATTTGCTGGTAAGTTAGTAGAACTAGTGGTTTGTGAAGATTAAGATTTGAATTGGGTTGTACCGAGTTTGGTGGAAGTAGTAATGATGTTGTCATTGAACTGTTGTAAGGAGTAGAACTGTGGATGAAGTAGGATTGTATTGAATTACTGTGAACTAGAATTAATATAGAAAGTGCAAGGTTTGGGTTTAGTTATTACTGTGACCGTCAGGGGTTATGCTGTTGAGAATGGAGTTGGACTTCAGGGCGAGTTTAGAGAAGATATTGGATTCAATTATAGGAAATTATTGGTGGAGGCAGTAAGGAACTAGGAGTGATAATTATGCTGAAGGGATGTTGATGATGTGTCTTAGATGAATTTAAGGATGCAGATGCATAAGTTACGCAATTCTTAATTTGCAGGTGAAGTGGGTATGGAAATGGAGTTGAGTGTAATTTTGGTGGTGGTCTGAGGTAATGTATCATTATAGAAGGTGATTTGTTGTGAATACATGGGTGAATGAGTTGATACTGGTGGTCAGGGTTTGATAAAATATAAGATTTGTTGTAGAGGAGTAATCTGGTGGTGGTTTAGATATTGAGCTTAAATGGATATCAGTCATGAGTCTCTGGTGGCGTTTGTATTGAAATGAGATACAAGTGTAAGTAAGGGATCTAATGTTGTGTTGAACTGAACTTGAGTGTGCTTATGAGATGTTGAGCAAAATTTGATTGTAATGCTGTTAACAGTGACATTAGTGAAAGCCTGCAATACAGATCAAGGTAAACTATTGTAATTGAGTTGTGAAGTTTATTTAAGATACATGTTTGAGTTGCTGTTGTATTGTTTAATGAAAATGTTGCACCAAATCTGATAGGATGGGAATCCATTGTTAAATTAATGGTTTAGACCTATTAGTCATCCCAGTCAGTTTAACTGACTTAATTTGTTTAGCTGACTTAGATTATCTGACTGAGTTGAGTTAACTCAGCAATTAAGATTTGATCCCGATCCGACTCAGTTGACTAGACCTTAACTCAGTGGGCCTTGACTAGTTGACCGAGTTTGACCATTGACCAGGTTTTGACCTTGACTGGACGTTTACTGTTAGTTGAAGCCTTTGACCGTCAGTGACCGTTAACTGACCCAGTTGGCCCAGGCTTTGTGTAATGGGCTTGTTGAGTAGACTTAGGCTTAGGACTAGTTTTACTAGTTTGGTGAGTTAGACCCTTATGGTATGAATTAGCCTTTGGGTTCTTCTATAAAGTTGTAGATATTCATAAGACTTAGATAATGAACTATAAAAATAATCCAATTCAATTAGTAAACCTTAGATATGCTAAATATAGAGAATAAAAAGGTGTAAAGTCATAAATGGACCTAGAACCAGTAACCAGACTTGTATGATTCTTGTGTGAGCCATTTTGGTTAGTTTCTTAGACTTCTTGTATGATTAACAGTTAGTCTTTATTAACAACGATCGATTCAAGGATGAACTAGTGGATTATGGATCTCGAGGTGGGCGAGGCTTGTCATCAAAAGAGGTGGGAATTGATAATGAACTCTCTTATATTCATTATTGTTTTACAAATCAATATTTGTTTGTGAAATTCATGCATATCTTTGTGTGCTTGGTGTGGTATGAGATGTGTGCCGACATAATATCAGTATTCTATGGCTAGGGCGATACACCGCGATATTACCTAATCGGTGTGGAATTGGCATCAATATTATTCTTCCTTTATATCCAGTATTCTATGGCTAGGGCGATACACCGCAATATTACCTAATTGGTGTGGAATTGGCATCAATATTACTCTTCCTTATGTACGGCAACACACATCTCATACATGGATGTTTACTGTTATTTATGAATGTCTTTGAAGAAATTTCTACATTATGTATTATTGTCTTTTCTTGTATTACCGACTTTCGATAAAACTTGCATTGTCTTCGAATCATATTAATGATTACTTGAAAGCTAGTTATTATTCCTACTGGGAACCCCTTTTAGGGATGATGTGCTCACCCATTCCCACTTTCAGTTTCAGAGACAGATCAGAGTTGCGCAGCGGAAGCTTTGTGGCATTGAGTCTTATGCTATGTTTATTATGTTGTATATTCTATTTGCAAACCAAATGACTATTGTAGATGTCTCATTTGAGAGGAGTTCTTCTTGTATATGTATTTTTGAGAGGGGCTAGTTTATGGGTTAAGTTTGTAGCAGATTTCTTAATTGAATGTTTTAAGTAAATGATTTAGATTCCTTAGTGTCTCTTTATTTAGCTAATCTCTTGGATTAGACAGCTGCCAGCTTTAGGGGCGCTAAAATATGGCTAACCATTGGTTAACTATTCGTGAACCAACCAAATGTACATGTTTAGGTACGGTTACTCAAACCTAAATGAAATACATTTCATTTGTGTGTGTGACAAGCTAAGTTTCGATCTAACGGTTGAAAGATATTAGCTTGGATAGATCAGGTTTTTCATATAACGGTGAATATTGAATGCTTTGTTACCAAGGTAACTTAGATTGCAAACCCTTATTTGAAAACTATATAAAGGAAACGTCTAGCAACTGGAAAAACTAATCCCCATACCTCCTGTGTGATACTAGTTGGTTTTGCTAGAGTCGATTCTCCTTTAACCGTAGGTTTCTTCTCGAGACCCTGTAGGTTAATGACTTGAAGACTTCATTGGGATTGTGAAGCCAGAAGAAACTACTTCTCTTGTAGTTGAGCGATCTGATCTTGCCATTTTCTATCATATGAGTTCAATTGAATAATTGGGTTGATATTATATCTCCGATAGGGCAAGATAAAAAGAAATCACAAACATATCCGTCTCATCGTTTGTGGTTCCGCAATATCTAGTTTTGCTACCATACAATTTAGATTATTGTGAGGTGATCAATAATTCTAGGCTGTTCTTCGGGAATATAACTCCGGATTATTTATTAGTTCCTGTTAACCTTGATTTTATCAAAAGACAGAACAAAACTCGTAGGTTTATCTGTGGGAGATAGATTTATCTATTATTGTATACTTTTCTATGTGATATAAATTTGTTTATTAAAGTATTCGACTTTGGTCCGTACCAACTCTTGGTTGTGGGTGAGATCATCTAAGGGAATCAAGTGCATAATATCATGCTGGGATCAGAGACGTAAGGAGCACAACTGTACCTTGAATCAGTGTGATATTGATTAGGGTTTAACTACAGTCCAGACCGAAGTAAGTTTGTAGTAGGCTAGTGTTTGTAGCGGCTTAATACAATGTAGTGTTCAATCTGGACTAAGTCCCGGGGTTTTTTTGCATTTGTGGTTTCCTCGGTAACAAAATTTCTGGTGTCTGTGTTATTTTTATTCTGCATTATATTTTGTTATATAATTGAAATATCACAGGTTGTGCGTTGTATCGATCAATTGTGAAATTTAACCTTTTGTTGTTGATTGGAAATTGATTGATCCTTGGATATTGGTCTTTGGTACCATCCAAGTTTATATCTCTTGTATTTTATAAAGACTCGCAGATTTATATTTGCTTGAGTATAGATCAAATCGAGAGATAGAGATATTAACTCCTTGATATACTTTTTTATTAAGATTGAGTCTGTCTGTCTAGTTGATTCTCTTAAAAGTATATTAGAGTTAGTCCATACAGATTGATAATCGAAATATTGGGTGAGGTTGTTAGACCCCCGCTTTTTCAAGATTGATGATGGTTTTTAATGCTTAACCCGTCCCGAGATTCAGGTTTAAATTTGTCAAACCAAACTTTAATGTAGATTTCTTTCCCTTTAGTAAGATCTTTATTCCACCAGAAATTTTGTTGAGTTTAGTCCAATATGTCTGGTGTGAATTTAGGTCATGCCAAACCTTATATTTGATAGGTATGGTAAGATAAAAAGATAGATTGTATTAACACTATGTGATCAACTTAACAAATAAGTTTGGATTTCCAACCTTGAAGAATGAAATAATAGATTTGGAGAAGAAGTTCAAAGTTGGTCTAATAGCTTTTGCCAAAAAGTGGAGGAGTGCTTACGTATTTGTCTTTCTTTGAAATATGAAGAACTTTAAGGATTCTTGAAATAATTTTGCGGTGTTTGTGATGAAAATATGACTGAAATAAATCATCGATTGTTGGATATTAATCATTTAGAAAGTTATAGAACCAAACGCGAAGAGAATGTTAAGAAGATTATGAGCTCACTTTGGTGAAAATGAAATATTCGTAATTAGATAGAAGAAGTGGGAAATAGTCAGAGCATCTTTGTTAATTTTGATGTCAGATATTTATTTGTGAGAAATAGCCTTAGAAAATAGGCGAGATACAGTTTCCATGCAAATTAAGAACAAGTAAGGGAAGACGAGCTGACCCTGGAAGTATGGGCAGTGCAATGAGAACACTCAAAGTGAAGGAGTTTGATTAAAAAAATAGATTAGGCGCTATTATAACGAGAATTCTCATTTATTCATCCAATATCTTTCATATGAAGGAGTGTATCACAATCGAGACTGAAAGGCACATAATCAACCATTTTCGAAAAAAAATGTGTTGAGCGGGCCATGAAAAACACCTTGAAGATAAAGACAAAAAATAAATAAAAACATATTAAAATGGGATTGGGAGCCACTTCAATGAATTTTTCTCCCTTAAGCGACCGATGATGGACCTCTCTTCAAATGATTTTTCCTGTAAGCGTCTAATCATGTGTCTTTTAGTGTGTAACACAGCTTCCCTTTGTTGAAAACTCATTCCTTCTCTCGGTCTCTCTTTCCATTCCAAAGTGAAAGAGTGTTAACCAGTCAATCCCTTGCTCCTTCGGATGTCTTTGGAGTTTGGAGACCTAAGGATAAGTCCTATGGGCTAGTTTCATCTGCTAGATTAGCAGTTAAGTGTTGCAATTCAAAAAAAGTTTGGCCTATTTGTTAACACTAGTTCTCTCTATTAGCATTTGCTCGCACTTGAACTAGCAGCGAGATAGTAGCGCTGAATGGTTCAGCCCTACAAAAATCACCTTTTCGCTGAATGGTTCAGCGCTGGACGATTTATTTTTTGATCTGACGGCTGAGATTTAAATCGCTGAACTAAACAACGTTTGGCGGTGGTCCTAACTGATGTGGACTGCTAATCTAGGTGAGATGGACTCCCATATAACTTAGGAGGTAGTCCTAGCTGACGTGGACTGTTAATCTAGGTGCTAGACTAGCACACCATATGACTTATCCTAAGAGCTTCTCCAATGGTCATGTGGTCAGCTTCACATGTGGCATTGTGGGAAGACATCCTTTATATGACATGGCAACTAATTTTCCTAAAAATGAGGAAGAAAAAAAAATCTTCTCCAATCCACCTTTTTTTTTCCATTCTATTGCTTAGCTGTCCACTTTATTTGCTAATAGTCAAAAATCTATATTATCGTTCTTCTTATTCATGTTTATTGTTTCAATTGATTTTTTTTGTTCTCTTTTGATGCAACCATATTACTGTTGATATTATAACATGATGAGTATACGTCACACTGATAAGTGCATAATTCATATGATTTTAGTGTCCATTCCATACTTGTTTAAGCTATTATTCTTGCATATTTTCGTATTGTTACTCTTGTTTTCTCTTATTTGACTCTATTAGGTGAATCATCCAAAAAGGAGCTACAAAGTGATGAAAAGATCTATGAAGATAAGTATTCCAAGTATCCAAGCGCCCAAGTCCAAGAGGAGTGGAAGAAAGCGACGAAAAGGAGCAAAACGCTCAAAATCAAGAGACGGGCCAAAGACCAATCTTAACTCATTCAAATTAAGGATTTCTCATCACCATTTAAGATAATTTAAAGATAAAAATAATTCACAAAGAATGAGGTCATTCCGAGTTCGTATGAAGAAGTTGTGTCCAAAACAGTTTCTACTGAATACCGAAGACAGTGAAGTCCGCGAACTGGATTTGCATACCGGGTTCTCAGGCTTAGTTCCGAAAATTTCTGCTGGAATTTGAAGTTTGCGAACTGGGTTCGTGAACTTAGCAAATGGGAAACGTGTATAAACTCCTTGGAAGGCTTAAGGGCACGTTTGGGAACGTAATTTCGTTATCTTGAGTTGGGTTCCTAAACCTAACTAAATACGTGAAGACCAAACAATGTAAAACCTATAAAAAGGTATTAGGTTATGTATATCATATCACATCCTTAGGTCATGAAATTTTTAGGGTTTGGAGAGAAGAAACATCATACGGAGCGATTGTCAATCGTAACGTTATCTCTTTACTTTTCTCATATGTATATTATGGGTGTTTCTACATCCATGTGTAGCTAAGCACCTATTGATTGAGGATGAATTCTAAGTTGTAAACAAGATTTGATTTATTATATGAATCTACTTTGAAGTTCTTCATAATATTATCGTTTTTTTATTTTATATGAATATTTATGATTGATTGATAGATTGTTTAGGTGGCCAACTAAATTTATTTGTTGATCCAATCTATTGCTAGTATTAAGTTAGGAGATAAGTAACCGTCGAATAACTTGTACACAAGTAGAGAACACAAAACCTTGCAGAGGGATTTTGTGGAGCGATTGTATGTATAAACAACACTAAAAAGTGGACCTTGATCTAAGAGTCTAACTATTAGGATCAACCTATAAATTCAAAAAATATAAAGCATTCGATTGGATTACACCTTGAGTGGTCTACTACTTGGTGGTTCGTTGAATATAATCTCATAGGCGAGAACTTCCGTATCCAGTGATATAAGGAATTTAGGGGATAGCACTGATCTAGATGTTATTCTATGGTTGGTGATAATCTATGATTAACGACGAGTAGGGAAATTATAATAACTTATTGACGGTTTATATATGAAGAAGGATTTTTCGATCATATCTCTCTCTATTGATTACAATATAATTTTATTTGCTTTGTTTATTTACTTTATTGAAATCTAAAACAAACCCCCCTTTGTGACACTTTGAAAACTAAAACTCACTGCTTTTCGTGGGAACGATCCTTACTTCCATTATATTACCAGTTAATTATGTGAGAATAAGATTATTAATTTGATTGCACTCACGACACGCATCAAATTTTGGCGCCGCTTCCGGGGAACAGTCGGTAGCTTTAGTTGTTATTTCTTTTAGTTTTATTATTATTATTATTAGAATTTCTTTTTAGTTTTTAATTTCGTTTTCTAGATTTTTGGTTATAGGTGCTTAATCTCTGGCACCGAAAGATTGGGATTATTTGAGGTGCGGAATTCAAACACGTAAAAGAACGGTACTTCAAGCACTTCAGCAGTTGCAACAAGAACCTCCTTCAAAAGATATGGTAGACGGACCACCACCACCACCACCTCCTCCTCCTCCCAGAAGGACGCTCAAAGATCTAACATCTTCAACGTTTGATCAACAAAAGCTTTGCATCAACTTAGATGATTTTATTGAACTTAAATCTCAGTTGATACATTGGTTACCGAAGTTTAAAGTGCTACCTGGAGATGATCCAAATAAACACTTGCTATTATTTCAACATAGGTTGACAAGTTTGAAGCCAACTGGGACTGACAAAGACATAGCTTTACTTACAGCTTTTCCATTTTGTTTGACAGCTTCTACGGAAGAATGGTTTTACAGCCTTCCACAAAGAAGCATTACAACATGGAATGACATGCAGAAATGTTCTTAAAAAAGTACTTTCCCGCTTCCAAAGCAGCGACTATTCGTAAAGAAATAACTGGAATTAAGCAAATTGTTGGTGAAACTCTTTACGACTACTGGGAACGGTACAAGAGATTATTGTCTAGCTTCCCACACCACCAAATCAGTGATCAACTCATAGTGCATTATTTTTATAATGTGATACTTCAATCAGAGATAAATCTCATAGATACGGCTAGTGGTGGTGCGTTAACCAACAAAACCATTGATGAAGCCACATAACTGATCGAGAACATGGCTGCAAACACGCAGCAATTTAATACAAGAGGCGTATCAATGGCTAGGAGGGTCAACGAAGTTAGTTCTTCTTCACATTTAGAGGAAAGAATTGGTAATATGGAAAAGATGATGCTGCAAATGGCGGCTGTGCTCATTCCTTCACATGAAGAAGAGACCGAACAGGTGAACGATGTATTTCCAAATCAAAGGCCAATGTATGATCCATACTCAAATACTTATAATCCTGGTTGAAAAGATAACCCTAATTTCAGTTATGCGAACAAGCAAGATGCAGTTTCCAACCCAGTTTTCGGGAGACAAGGTGGTTTTCAACAATCAAAATTTCATCCACAACATCAACAACAAAACCAAATCTTTAACTTAGAGGAGATTATCAAGGTTATGATGCAAGAAACAAAAGGTATTTTGTATAAACAAGATACACTGTTGCAACAAAACCTACAATATCAACAAAAGAATGATGCTATTGTCAAGGATCTACAATTATAAATGGGGCAAATGGCGACCGATGCAAATTTTCTAAAGGAACAAGCTTCAACAAAGTTGCCATCACAACCTTATGTGAACCTAAGAGAGCACGTTAATGCAGTAACTCTAAGGAGTGGGAGACAAACTGAAGAGCCACATCAACAAAAATAAGTTAGTGACAACATCGAAAAGAAAGTAGAGGAGGAAACCGTCACAAAGGAAAAGGCAACCTCAAACGGCCAACCTAAGGACACGGTTCCCACTTTTACCATACCACCTCCTTTTCCTAGTTGTTTTTCCAAGTCAAAGAACCAAGCCCAGGACAAGGAGATCATGGATATTTTCAGCAAGATACACATCAACATTCCATTTATTGAGGCCATCATAACCGTACCCAGGTATGCCAAGGTTTTGAAGGATTTGTGTACAAGGGAGGATAGGTTGATTGCTAATGAGATTACTCAAGTGGGATAAAGTGCTACAGCTATGTTACTAAAAAAGATGCCTACAAAGTGTGAAGATCCTGGCGGATTCACGGTTCCCGTTACCATTGGTAACCGAAGATTCGAGCATGATTTCTTGATTTGGGAGCTTTCATAAGTGTTATGCCAGCCGATGTTTATGATTCTTTGAATCTTGGACCTTTGAAAGAGGAAAATATCACTATTCGATTGGCTAACAAGTCTAATATATATCCTAACGGAGTCGTGGAGGACGTGTTAGTTCAAGTGAATCAGTTAATCTTTCCGGCTGATTTCTACATTGTGGATATGCACAATGGAGATAATTGTTCATCTACTTTGTTACTTCTTGGGAGACCATTCATGAAGACTGCAAAGACGAAGATTGATGTTGATATTGGTGCAGTCACTATGGAATTTGATAAGGAGATCATACAGTTCAATATTTTTGAAACCATGCGCTATCCTAGTGATGTTCACTCAGCTTTCTCTATTGATGTTATTAGTTCGTTAGGGCAACAAATGTTTGATTTGAAGAGTGAAGATGAACTTGGAGTTGTGCTACGGAATAACATTAATTTGGATGTTCATGGACATCCGAACATGGACGTTGAGATAGCCAAAGAACTGGTGGAGATGTGCGGTTCTTTAAAAGCACCGAAAGAAGCAAAAATGGGTAATGTTTCTTATATTTCGTTACCCATAACTAATGAGGTTCCTTTACCTTCTATTGTGCAGGCACCGAAACTTGAATTGAAGCCGCTTCCAGATCACTTAAAGTATGCGTACTTGGGTGATAAAGAAGAACTTTCGGTGATTATTGCAAAGAACCTTACCCCAATACAAGAAGAACGTCTTCTTAGGGTTTTGAAAGAGCACAAAATGGCTATTGGTTAGACAATTGCTGATATCAAAGGCATTAGTCCACCCATGTGCATGAATAAAATCCTAATGGAAGATGATTTTAAGCATGTACGTGATGCTTATCATAGGATTAACCCCCCCAATGATGTAGGTTGTGAAGAAAGAGATCCTTAAATTATTAAGTGTGGGGGTGATTTACCCGATTTCTTACAGCAAATGGGTTAGCCCGGTTCAAGTGGTGCCTAAGAAAGCAGGTGTCACTGTTGTTAGAAATCAAGATGATGAACTTGTTCCTACAAGAGTTCAAACAGGATGGAAAGTGTGCATAGACTACAGAAAGATTAATGCAGCAACCCGAAAGGATCACTTTCCTTTGCCTTTTATTGATCAAATGTTAGCATGACATTCATATTATTGATTTTTGGACGGTTATTAGGGCTACAATTAGATTGTTATTGCACCGGAGGATCAAGAGAAGACTACTTTTGCTTGTCCTTATGGTACGTTTTCCTATAGATGGATGCCGTTTGGTCTTTGCAATGTGCCTACCACTTTTCAGAGGTGTATGGTTAGTATATTTGTTGACTACGTGGAACACATAATTGAGGTATTTATGGATGATTTTAGTGTTTATGGTGATTCATTTGATATTTGCTTACAAAATCTTGAACTTGTGCTTAAAAGATACATAGATACTAATCTTGTTCTTAATTGGGAGAAATGTCACTTTATGGTAAACCATGGCATAGTGCTCGGTCATATTGTGTCCTCTCGAGGGCTTGAAGATGACAAAGCAAAGATAGACTTAATAAGGAACTTACAATATCCCACTTCGGTAAGGGAAATTTGCTCGTTTCTTGGTCGTGCAGGTTTTTACAGGCGGTTTATCAAGGATTTCTCCAAAATCTCAATGCCGATGTGCAGATTATTGCAAAAAGAGGTTATTTTTGACTTCAACAAGGAGTGCAAGGATGCCTTTGATAAATTGAAAAAAATGTTGACAACTGCACCAATTATCAAGTCACCAGACTGGAATTTGCCATTTGAATTAAATGTGTGATGCAAGTGACTATGCAGTTGGAGCCGTTTTGGGTCAAAGAGTAGACAAGCTGTCTCATGTGACTTATTATGCATTTAGGACCCTAAATGATGCACAAATCAACTATTCTACCACTGAGAAAGAATTTTTGGCTATAGTGTTTGCACTAGAAAAATTTAGATCCTATTTGGTGGGTTCAAAAGTCATTGTGTATTCTAATCACGCAGCACTTAGGTACCTACTAAAGAAGAAAGAAGCTAAGCCAAGACTTATACGGTGGATTCTACTATTGCAAGAATTTGATTATGAAATCAAGGATAAAAGACGTGTTGAAAATATTGTTGCTGATCATCTTAGTAGACTTGTTGTTTCCGAAGAAGAACTTCCTTAACAAGATTGTTTTCCAGACGAACAACTTTTCTCAATTGAAGATTCAACACCTTGGTACGCGGATATAGTGAACTACTTGGTTACAGGACAAGTACCTAGTACAATGTCTAATTTTCAAAAGCTTAAGCTTAAGAAAATAGCCAAGCAGTATGTGTGGGATGAGCCCTACTTGTGGAAATACGGTTTTGATCAAATCATTTGCAGGTGCGTACCTAATTCTGAATTTCAATCTATTCTTACTTTTTGTCATACTTATACATGTGGTGGTCACTTTGGATCTAAATGTACCGATTTCAAAGTACTTGAAAGTGGATTTTATTGGCCTACCCTATTTGAGGATGCATATAATTTTTGCAAATCTTGTGATAGATATCAAAGAACGGGAAATCTAGGTGCTCGAAATCAAATGCCACTTACACCAATTCTTGCTGTTGAAGTATTTGATGTGTGGGGAATTGATTTTATGGGTCCTTTTGTTAATTCTAATGGAAAATCTTATATACTTCTTGCTGTGGATTATGTTTCTAAATGGGTGGAAGCTAAAGCCACCCCTACTAATGATTCTCAAGTTGTTTGTGAGTTTGTGAAGGAATTTTTTTTTAGACATGGTACACCAAGAGTGGTTATGAGTGACGGAGGCTCGCATTTTCAAAAATCCTTCCATGCTCTACTCAAAAAGTACAACATAAAACACGAGGTTGGTAAACCGTATCACCCACAAACTAGTGGGCAAGCCGAAATCTCCAACCGTGAGATTAAATCCATTCTTGAGAAAATCGTAAACACTACACGGAAAGATCGGAGTTATAGGCTTAATGATGCACTTTGGGCATATAGAACGGTGTACAAAATACCGATTGGCATGTCTCCATATCGGTTGGTCTATGGAAAAGCTTGTCATCTTCCGGTTGAATTTGAACACAAGGCATATTGGGCGATAAAGATGTACAACATGGATTATGACAATGTGGGGAAACAAAGGAAGTTACAACTTAATGAGCTAGATGAGATATGTAATGATGATTATGAGAGTTCTCGTATATAAAACGAAAAGAAGAAACTTTTTCATGACAAAATGATTTCTCGAAAGAATTTTGTTATGGGGCAAAAAGTTCTTTTATTTTAATTTTGTCTTAAATTATTTCCTGGTAAGCTATGGTCCGGATGGATTGGACCTTATGTTGTTACTAATGTTTATTCTCATGGCGCAGTTGAAATTTCTAGTCTTAGAGATGGAATAAACTTGAAGGTGAACAGCCATAGATTGAAGCCATATCATGAAAGCATTGCTTATGTGGATATGGATATGCAATAATTTCATGATTATCTCCCCCTGGAGGAGTAATTGAAAGGATGCCAAGTCGGGCTGAGGACATTAAACTAAGCGCTAAGTGGGAGGCAACCCATAGGTTTTGTTACTCTATCCTTTTGTTTTTA
This sequence comes from Papaver bracteatum, assembly GCA_023529315.1. Taxonomy (NCBI): domain Eukaryota; kingdom Viridiplantae; phylum Streptophyta; class Magnoliopsida; order Ranunculales; family Papaveraceae; genus Papaver; species Papaver bracteatum. The sequence continues at coordinate 5,371,700 of JAJJWX010000603.1, forward strand.
GTTTTCTTAGTTTTGAATATCATATCTTGCATTCTTATCTTAGATTTTACAAGTCCTATAACTTTAATGAAAGCTTTGGCGAAATATTTTCGTCAAAAAATTCTGACTGCACAGTTGTCACGAAGACTTCATACGAAGTCCGATTTGAGTGGTTGACCTCAAATTTTAAAGAGGACAGGGATACCTTTCTTTTCAAAAAAGAAAATCTGAATTTGGAGTCTGTTAAGTTGGACCGATTGGCCTGGACATTTGAGTTTCTGTATTTTTCCAGAACTTTTTCAGATTGCATGACAGTCAGTCCGGAGGCCATAAAAGTCAGAACGTTTATCAAAACCCTGGTCCCTTTTTATACCTTATATAAAATACGTAGGCAAACAACTTTCGTTTAGGATATTTTTTCTAGTTCCCCACCCATTTGTACAGTTTTAGAGTTTTTCAGGGATGTTATGTCAGAAATCAGAATTTTCGGTTTTGAACATTGAGGACAATGTTGAGTTTAAGTGTGGGGGAGTAGTTAAGCATGTTTTCCTTGCATAGAAAATAATAATAAAAAAAAATAAAATAATACTCTTTGATTTCTTGCATACTTGAGACTTCATATTTTGGAGTTAATTATGAGCTACTTAGGATGACACTCTAAACCGTTTTAGGTTGAAACAGTTCTTACGGCTGTAGATTGAGTTCCATTTTGTCATTCTACAATCCTTAAATTTATACGTTCATATTTTAATGTGAAACTCAGCTATGGTAGTCATTTAAAAGAGTCATCCTTGTAATTAATCATTACTAAATAATTTTATTTCTATTTTTGCAGTTATATGTTTCTCTAAAGTGATTTGGTGGGATCCTGATACTGTCGTGGATGTTGTAGCAAGGTAATCATTGGTTGAGTATTTGAAAGTCCCATAAGACAATTTTCTTACACTCATAAAGAGTGAGCCGAATTTAAAAAAAAAACATATATATATATATATAAGGCTCCTCTTCACTTCTCGACACTTGGATAGCAATATGTGTGAAATGTTGTCCCTGTCTCCGTTGCCTAAACAAGCGTGGAACGCATGATCCAAGGAAACTATCATGTGTTTGCTGAAAAGGAGCATGCTCTTATAATATCTAATCATGTAGTCGATGTAACAAAAACCATAGCATCATTATATAGCAAGTCAAAAATACTATTGATGAGGTTCTTGACACTTGGATGGCAGTATGCGTGAAAAGTTGTACCTGTCTCCGTCGCCTAAACAAGCGTGAAACACAGGATCCAAGGCAACTATCGCATACTTATTGAAAAGGAAATATGCGCTTAGAGTATCTAATCATGTGGTCAAGTTAAATGGGTGATTCTCTCAACTATGCGCTATAAATACATATCCTTTGACGACATTCACACAAGTATTGTGTGTAACATCTTTCACTTAAGTCAACATTTGCACACTTCACTTTTCTATTTCCATTTTCTTATCTATCCATGTGATTTCAGTATGCGACTGTTGTGACAAACGTTGCAAAAAGTATGATGACTATCTTAGTAAAGTTTTGCAATCAGGTTGAATGTCACACGCAAGTAATTGCTTATGTGTCTTGATTGGAATGTATGTGGGATGTTTGCATCTAAAGAACTTATGCAAGATAATTATTTAGCTATTACTTTGTGTCTATCCTTAGCGGTTCTTCCAAGGAAAGAAATTGGAGTAGGTTTTGTGGGTATACCTCATGTAAGCCCTCACGAGACTATAACTCGTCCACTAGGGACACCTAGGGGTTTAAAGGCTTGTTATACATGCTAAGTGTAACCGTTTTCTCGACGACATGGAGTTGTTGTATTTAGGATTAGTTTTATTTAGTTTTCTCAAGGACTAGCAAAGGCTAAGTGTGGGGGAATTTGATAAGTGCATAATTCATATGATTTTAGTGTCCATTCCAACTTGTTTAAGCTATTATTCTTGCATATTTTCGTATTATTACTCTTGTTTTCTCTTATTTTCCTTTATTAGGTGAATCATCCAAAAAGGATCCACAAAGCGCTGAAAAGAGATACGAAGAGAAGTATTCCAAGTATCCAAGCGCCCAAGTCCGAGAGGAGTGGAAGAAAGCGACGAAAATGAGCAAAACGCTCAAAATCAAGAGACGGGCCAAAGACCAATATTAACTCATTCAAATTAAGAATTTCTCATCACCATCTTGAAGAGAATTTAAAGATAAAAATAATGCAAAAATAATGAGGTCATTCCGATTTCGGATGAAGAAGTTGTGGCCAAAACAGTTTCTATTGAATACCGAAGACAGTGAAGTCCGCGAACTGGGTTTGCATACCGGGATCGCAGAGTTAATTCCAAAAATTTCTGCTGGAATTTGAAGTTTGCATACTGGGTTCGCGAACTTAGCAAATAGGAAACGTGTATAAACTCCTTGGAAGGCTTAAGGGCACGTTTGGGAACGTTATTTCGTTATCTTGGGTTGGGTTCCTAAACCTAACTAAATATGTGAAGACCAAGTAATGTAAAACATATAAAAAAGTATTAGGTTATGAATATCATATCACATCCTTAGGTCATGAAATTTTTAGGGTTTGGAGAGAAGAAACATCATACGGAGCGATTGTCAATCGTAACGTTATCTTTTTACTTTTCTCATAAGTATATCATGGGTGTTTCTACATCCATGAGTAGCTAAACACCTATTGATTGAGGATGAATTCTAAGTTGTAAAGAAGATTTGAGTTATTATATTAATCTACTTTGAAGTTCTTCATAAGATTATCGTTTGTTTATATTATATGAATATTTATGATTGATTGATAGATTGTTTAGGTGTCCAACTAAATTGATTTGTTGATCCAATCTATTGTTAGTATTAAGTTAGGAGATAAATAATCATCGAATAACTTGTACACAAGTAGAGAACACAAAACCTTGCAGAGGGATTCTGTGGAGCGATTGTATGTATAAACAACACTAAAAAGTGGACCTTGATCTAAGAGTCTAACTATTAGGATCAACCTATAAATTCACAAAAGATAAAGCATTCGATTGGATTACACCTTGAGTGATCTACTACTTGGTGGTTCGTTGAATAGAATCTGGTAGGCGAGCACTTCCGTATCCAGTGATATAAGGAATTTAGTGGATAGCATTGATCTAGCTGTTATTCTACGGTTGGTGATAATCTATGATTAACGACGAGTAGGGAAATTATAATAACTCATTGACGGTTTATATACGAAGAAGCATTCATCGATCATATCTCTCTCTATTGATTACAATACAATTTTATTCGCTTTGTTTATTTACTTTATTGAAATCTAAAACAAAACCCCCCCTTTGTGATACTTTGACAACTAAAACTCACTGCTTTTCGTGGGAACGATCCTTACTTCCATTATATTACCAGTTAATTGTGTGGAAATAAGATTATTAATTTGATTGCACTCACGACACGCATCTCACACCAATAGCGTTGTTAAGCACAAAACATTAATCAAATCTCTCGTATTTTATTATCATTTTCTATCTTATAAACCCTAAGAATAAATTTGGTTTAATCAGCGATGGAAGCACGGAACATTAATCAAATCTCTCGTATTTTATTATCATTTTCTATCTTATAAACCCTAAGAATAAATTTTTTTTAATCAGCGATGATGATGATCGAAAACCAACAGAAACAGTAACATGATGTGTACCTATTGTGTTATACACTATACCTATATGCTATGTATCTCTTTCGACAAAAAAAATAAATAAATCATTCTTAGGAAAAGTTTCATCTTGATAATGTACAAGGATGACATGGGATGAATTTATATTAATGGAGATGTGATTCATTCAATGGCTCTGAAAAACATAGGAGAGAAAAATATTTCGATGAAAAATATTAAATTTACAACTAAAAATTACTTTTAAATAAATTAAATTTATTTTTAAAAAAAATAGTTGACTAGGATGAGTAGGAATCCTCTTAAAAACAAGAGGTTCACCACGAGGATGTCTACCTAAATCTATGTCATGTTGTAGATGGGGAAAAATGGTTCGCTGGTTTTTTGGGGAAGTGAAGAGTCGAGCGTGTTGTCGATACTCCTCAACCAAGAAAATTGCTTAACCTCACACACATGCACTGCAAAGGAGTGCTTAGATTCGAGAGATCAATCTGTAGGACTCCGGACTAAACCAAGTCAATGGCCGTTCTAGAGTCAATTTGGCCGCAAAGAGGGAGATGGGTTGATCTGTAGGAGGGAAGCTGAGAATTGTGTGGGATCAATGATGATAAAGGATTATGGATGTGTTGAAGGTTTCTGCAATAATTTGTGAACTTTTGAGTTCGAATAAGTTCTGATGGATTGATGAATTCTTGAGAGTAGTTACTCGAGAAATTATGTGTGGACGATTGTTGATAGATAGTAATCATTCATTGTCGTCAATCATGGATTCAGAGATTTATTTATATTGCCAAAGTTGTGAACACCTTGATCCCTATAAGTGTGACAGTTTCATGAGTGGAAGAGTGGGCAAGTGGAGGATCATGGTAAAGTCAGTTCCATGTCGTTTGGAGACTTGACGGATCGTGCACCCGCTACTTTGTTAACTCCTTTAACCTTTTACGCACATTTCTCGTCGTGGATGAATCTACGTGTCGTAGGCCTCCAGACCAATACCCTAGTTGTTATCCCCCAATTTGACGTGATTGATGTCTCACGAATCGTGGGGTCTGCATAACAGATATGTATTTAGTTTGTTAGTTGACTGATTAGACAATGAGCCTAGGTTTTGCTGAATTGAGCATTATCAACGAATGATTAGTGATTCATGAACTTGGACGTGTTAGTCCTTGTGTTGATATTACTCGTGTATAGTTATTGTAAAATCGGGCGTGTATGCGTGCCGTAACCACAACAAATTAATTAATACTTTACTACCTAATTAAAGAGTAATATAGGGTAGTCAAGGTCGATCCCACGAGGATCAAGAGATTATAGTTGTCTTATAATGTCACAAAAAGGGGGGTATTGGTTCAAGATTTTAAAATCAAAAGAAATAAACAAAGTAATTAAAAGTGTAAGTTGAATTCAATAAGAGAGAATAGATCAAGGAATCCTTCTTCGCTGCAAAACAATGATTAAAGTTATGTTCTTTTCCACTTGTTATTAGTCATAGATTATCACCAACCGTAGGATAGCAGGTTCGCTTAGCTAATCCCCAAAATTCCTTATTTCACCGAGTAACAAGTCCGCTTAGTTATCATATTCTATTCAAAAGAACCACCTTGAGGTTCGCTTACAAGATGTAATTCCCCGAACGCATTAAGATTTGTGAACTTAGGTTTAGTACTAGTAGTTAGACTCGGTTCGCTTGGTCCACTTTCTAGCGTTGTTTTCACACACAATTGCTCCACGGAATCCCTCTGCAAGGTCTTGTGTTTTCTACTTGTGTAAAGAGTCAAGAAACTATTACGTATTCCCTAAATTTCACTAGCTTTAGATTAAATTAACAAATTAATTTAGCGTGCACTCCAAACAACCTATCAATCAATCATAAACATTAATATTAGCAAAAACAAACGATAATCATATGAAAAACTTCAAAGTAGAATTGAAACAAAACTCAAACCATATGTTAAGAACTAGGAATTCATCCTCAATCAATAAGAAAATTAGCTACTCATAATTTGGAGTTCACACAATAATAATAATAATTAAGGAAGAAAGAAAAACTTATTGAAAAGATGATGGTTGCTCCTTCCTCCAATCCTTGTGCACTTTAACTCCTTCTCCAAAGTAGATGTGTGTAAAAAGTTGTAGAGAACTCCTTTATTTATAGGCTTCAATACTCTCCATATCTTTGTAGGAAAAGAATCCACATTCCATAAGAACACCACTTTCCCAATTTGAGCCATAGTCCAATTTCTAGTCCAATTCTCCAAAACTTCCAAGTTTTCATCCAATTCCCAATTCTAAGTCTTCACACACATGGTAGAAGTCTGCACAAAATTCTGCATTTTTGTTCCCCGGAAAACTGTGTTTTTGGCCGGAAGTTGGACGGAATTTGTCGCCGCCGCCCACCTGAAAATTCTCTCCCGTCGACGGAATATTTCGCCAGTCCACCGTTAGGACTAACGGACAAAGGAGTCAAACGTCAGTCAACTGTTAGTCAGCGGGTCAAATTACTGAGTCATCTCGGGTCAAACTCGCCTGACTAGGCTGAGTTGCCAGGCCAACTCAGTTGCAATAAGTTCCAGCCATCATGGCTGTGTATCTTCTGTGTTGCACCACTCTGCATCATAACCAGCCATCATGGCTGTGCAATCCATTCCTGCAATTCCACCAGTTATGCATCTGCTACTGTAGCTGTTTGTAAATGCAGCTGCTCCTTGGATCAATTCCTGCACTTTTTAATAACAATCATCACCATATCTTTCCTTGAGTCCCCTTTGCTGCCATTTTCTTATTCACTGCAACACCAAGTTCTACAGTTGCAACTCCATTCCTCCATTCTCCCAGCAAATTCAATTTTTTCACTAGAGCAGCAGCTAGTACCTCCACTTCATAGCTCAACCTAAACCCCTTCACTCCAATGGAACTAACAACCACAACAACAAATTGCAGTTGCACTTCAGCACCAAATTCCATTACATGATCACCAGCTTGTAAATCACCACCCATATCACTGCACTGCAGCTCTTGCACACCAACCTCAATTTCTGAATTCATCCCAGGCCAGCTGCAATCTTATCATCACCTCAAACAGCTTCATTTTATACCCATCTCGGCTCCATTCAAATCAACAACAACCATCAATCATTCACACAATAGAACCATCTGAATCTCTCATAATCACAGGACAGAACCCATCTGAGCTCAAATTACAACTGCAGCTCTATCTCCTCAGAAGCCCATCTCCGATTCACTAGATCAAACCTCAAATGGCTAACAATATCAAATTCTTCCCACTGCTACCTGCATCTTCCCATTAAATCTGAAGCAGCAACACCTCCTTTCTCTTCTTGCAAACAACAGAAGCTCAACTCCTCGGCTAATTCATTGCAGCTTAACCTCATCATTCAACTCCAATTTCTCCATGAAACAGTAACAACAGCGGCAAGTGTGTCATCTTTCTCAATCACTCAAACCCCGAATCGAGTTCAACCCAAATTCAGTTAACCCATTTTCGATCTCTAATTCCTTAATCAACGACTCCCAACATCACCATCTCATCAATTCTTCTGCGATTGAACAACAAGAATTCTTTATCTTCACTTTCTGGAAATCCAGATTCGAATAAACCCATTTTGACAGCATCATGTCTTCAGTTTCAATTTCCTCCATCTGCTTCTCTCTATCGTCTTCGAATTTATACAGCATAGTACCCATTTCCTTAGATCCCCTTTCTGCTCTTCATGAATACCACTACACAGATAACCCGTATTTTCAATTTCAATTCTCACAATAACATCTCTACTTCTCCCAATTTCTTAAATCAACAGCAGTAGTCGCTGCTTATTCTTCCGTAAATAGCTTCGAGAATCAACCCTCTCTTGATTCAACAGCAGGTTCACTTCTTTGATTCAGGAACCCTCAACACAAAACTTATCACCTTCTTTCTCTGGTTTCTCTAATAGCTACCACCGCTGCTTTCTTGTATTTCTCGATCCAGATTTTTCTTGGTTCACAACGATTTCTCGATCATTTTAACAGCAACCTCTGCTGTTTAGAAATGAAAGAAGTGAATGATTGAAAATGTCTCGATTTTAGGTTTAGAAATGATTGGGGTGGTTATTGACACCCCAATGCAAAGGATAATGGATACCCCAGTGGATACCCTATAACATGTAGTCACCCCTTAACATCAGCCAGCTGTTTCTAATACTTCTTGAGAGATTTGCCCCTTAACCTTGACTCGGCTCCCAATAGTATACGTCTATGAAATGACCTTTTAGCCCTTTTTGCTCAATTTTGGTGATTTCTCCTTCTTTTCGTCCGTGTGACTCCAGAGTACCTAATAACTCAATAATACGCGTGAAATACATAATTTACAAGAAAAATAGCAAAGAAAGCATAAACTACTAGATAGTAAATTAGGTGTATTCTACACCTATCAAATTCCCCCACACTTAGACTTTGCTAGTCCTCGAGCAAATCAAACTAAAACTTACAACTTCAAAGCGTTCTAGCGTCCCAAGCATCCAAAGAGCTATGAAGACATAGCGTTTCTGCATGCTAGTAATAAGAAGTTAGAAATACTAAAGAACATATTCTCATTATTAAATGTTGAGTGAGAAATAACCACACCATAATGAGAGAACACGTGTTTGAGAAACGATCAATAAGCATTTCGCCTCGACTTCTGCCTCACTTAAAAGGGTTTTATGATAATTGCACTCAAAAAGACGGCTTTTTATGGGTCTCACATGTGCGCAGGTAGGAATGAAGAGAGAATTCCTGCAACAGGTTGAATGGTGGGAAGGATAACTTCCGAAATTTTGAAAAACCCACATCTTTTAACATTTTGAAAAACCATTTTTCTAACGATCTCTAAGAAAGGAAATCAACCACTTATATCGAGGATGGGATTACTTACTTACCTTCACATCCGATTTCCAATTATGATAACACCACTCTCACGGAATCCAATAGAAATGTCTTCCGCTCCTTGTCTTCATCTTCTTGGTCTTCGGCTTCAACTATTGATGATAAATACTAGAACTTCATAAATCCTTGACAATTTGTAACCTTTTTTCTTAACTCCTTGTCGCTTGAAACTTCCTTATATATTTTCCTTCCCCAAGGCTTATTCAAAACAAAACAATAATAAATATTTCTCTTGTCTCATATATATTTATTTATTTTTCATTTTTTTTTCTTTTCAATTTTTTTTCTTTCATTTTTTTTTTAGACAAGAGAAACAAAATATAAAATAAAAAAAACAAACATGGCCGTGGAAAAGTACTTTACCGCTTGATTCTTCACAACTTGTATTGTCTCGAAATCATAAACTTTAATAATTCTCACCTTTTCTTTTCTTTGCTCTTGTAAATAAGTCTTAATACTTGGATATAGAATTACCTCATTGCATTTTAAGTCTTCAACATGTATGTAAAATCTTATCATTGTATGTTGCTTTACTTAGATATAAAAATTTGCTCTTTTCCTTGTTCCATTGTTGCTTGCAAACCTTGAACCTTTTCAACTTTCCTTGTAGATTTTGATGTCGCTCCTTGTTGATAATTGTGGTGTTTCTATGGACCCGTTGTTGTCGAGAGAATGGTGCTAACTTCAAATCGAACTACAAGAAGGAGGCTTTCATCCATAGACGTCACCCTCATGATTGACAAAAATTAGCACTCAAGAGATCAAAATAGTGCTGAAAATTGGTGTGAAGTTGGGTAGCTCACCATTCTACCCGGAATTAACGTACGGTGACACACACTCAAAAGAAGCTCTTTAGTCATGGAAGAATTTCTGGTCGGTGCCTCACATGATATGAAAATGGGTAGTCTCCACTAATGATTGATCAGCAACTCTAATAATGCATTCTTCTCTGCTCCTAATTTGCATCACCGGCATGATTAAATTCATTATTTAACACTCTAAGAAGCAAAAAATCGAACGTAGTTCCCTAACACTTCCAAGTTCAATTATGTCGGTCAGAAATCTCTATGAAATCATACCTAGAAGCATGCTAGTGACTCTAAAATCTCTAAAAGTTGAAGTTTTAAAAAAAAAATCGTTTTTTTTTTTTTTTTTATATATGCAAAAATATATGCTTAGCCACTCCCCCACACTTAAACCTTACATTGTCCTCAATGTAATTGAATCGTCCAAGTAAAGTCAAGGTGGGAAATCCTAATATGATATGAAACAAGAAAAATAAACACACAAAACAAAAAGCAAATAAAAACAAAAGGATAAGAGATACAAAACCGGTGGGTTGCCTCCCACTTAGCGCTTGTTTTAAAGTCGACGGCCCGACATAGCTCTTGCTTCAGATTACTCCTATAGAGGAAGCACATCTCGAAATCCAATCACGTCCACATGCTCCGTTGGAAAGTTCTCATAATATGGCTTCAACCTATGGCCGTTGACTTTCAAGGGTTGTCCTGTTTTTTCACTAACAATTTCAACTGCACCATGATCATAAACATTAGTAACAATAAATGGTCCCACCCAACGGGACTTAAGCTTACCCGGAAATAAACGTAAATGAGTATTAAATAAAAGAACTTTTTTCCCCACAACAAAACTTTTCTGAGAAATCATCTTGTCATGAAAAAGCTTGGTCTTTTCTTTGTAAATCCAGGCATTCTTGTAAGCATCATTACGTATCTCCTCTAGCTCATTTAGTTGCAACTTTCTTTGTTTCCCCGCTGCATCATACTCCATGTTGAATTTCTTTATCACCCAATAAGCCTTATGTTCAAGTTCAACCGGAAGATGACAAGCTTTGCCATAAACCAATCTATATGGAGACATACCAATCGGTGTCTTGTACGCCATTCTATATGCCCAAAGTGCATCATTGAGCTTAAAGCTCCAATCTTTCCTTGTGGTATTCACCGTTTTTTCAAGAATGGACTTGATTTCACGGCTTGAAATTTCTGCTTGTCCACTAGTTTATGTATGGTAAGGCGTACCAATCTTGTGTGTTATGTTGTACTTCTTGAGGAGAGCGTGAAAAGACTTCTTGAAATGTGAGCCTCCATCGCTTATCACCACTCTTGGTGTGCCGTGCCTAGTGAATATGTTTTCTCTTACAAAATCACAAACAACTTGAGAATCATTAGTTTTGGTGGCTCTAGCCTCCACCCATTTAGAAACATAATCTACGGCAAGAAGTATATAAAAATTTCCATTCGAATTGACAAAAGGACCCATAAAATCGATACCCCACACATCAAAAATCTCTACAGCGAGAATTGGTGTGAGTGGCATTTGATTTCGAGCACCTAGATTGCCCGTTCTTTGACATCTATCACACGATTTACAAAAAACATATGAATCTTCAAACAAGGTGGGCCAATAAAATCCACTCTCGAGAACCTTGAGAGCGGTACGTTTAGAACCAAAATGGCCACCACAAGCAAAAGTATGACAAAAGGAGAGAATAAATTGAAATTCGGAGTTAGGTACGCACCTTCGTATGATTTGATCAACGCCATATTTCCATAAGCATGGTTCATCCCACACATATTACTTGGATATCTTCTTAAGCTTCATATTTTGGAAGTTAGACATTGTGCTAGGTACCTTCTTTGTCACCAAATAATTCACTATATCCGCATACCAAGGTGTGGATTCTTCCAAGGAGAAAAGTTGTTCGTCCGGAAAGCGGTCTTGTAATGGAAGTTCTTCGTGAGACATAACAAGTTTACTAAGATGATCCGCAACGGTATTCTCCACACCTTTCTTATCTCGAATTTCTATGTCGAACTCTTGTAGTAATAAGATCCACCGGATTAGTCTTGGCTTAGCTTCTTGCTTCTTTAGTAAGTATTTAAGTGCCGCATGATCGGAATACACAATAACCTTTGTATCCACCAAGTATGATCGAAAATTTTCTAATGCAAACACTATAGCCAATAACTCCTTTTCCGTGGTAGAATAGTTGATTTGTGCATCATTAAGGGTCCTAGATGCATAATATATAACATGGGACAACTTGTCCACTCTTTGACCCAAAACGGCTCCAACCGCATAATCACTAGCATCACACATTAGTTCAAATGGAAAATTCCAATACGGTGACTTGACAATTGGCGCACTTGTCAACATTGCCTTCAATTTGTCAAAAGCATCCTTGCAATCCTTGTTGAAGTCAAAAGGTACCTCCTTTTGTAGTAACTTGCACATCTGCATGGAGATTTTGGAGAAATCCTTGATAAACCGCCTATAGAAACCTGCATGGCCAAGAAAAGAACGAACCTCCCTCACCGAAGTGGGATATTGTAAGTTTCTTATTAAATCTATCTTTGACTTTTCCACTTCTAGCCCTTGAGAGGACACAATGTGACCAAGTACTATGACATGGTTTACCATAAAATGACATTTCTCCCAATTAAGAACAAGGTTAGTGTCTATGCATCGTTTAAGAACTAGTTCAAGGTTATCTAAACAAATATCAAAAGAATTGCCATAAACACTAAAGTCGTCCATAAATACCTCAATAATGCGCTCCACGTAATCCGAGAACATGCTTACCATGCATCTTTGGAAAGTAGCCGGTGCATTTCAAAGACCAAACGGCATCCTCCTATACGCAAATGTTCCAAACGGACAAGTGAAAGTAGTCTTCTCTTGGTCCTATGGTGCAATAACAAGTTGATTGTATCCCGAATAACCATCCAAGAAACAATAATAACAATTCCCCGCTAACCGCTCCAACATTTGATCAATGAAAGGTAAAGGAAAGTAATCCTTTAGGGTTGCGGAATTAAGCTTTCTATAATCAATGCACACTCTCCAACCGGTTTGAACTCTTGTAAGAACAAGTTCATCGTCTTGATTTCGAACAACCATAACACCGGACTTCTTTGGCACCACTTGCACCGGACTTGCCCACTTGCTATCGGAAATTGGGTAGATCACCCCCACACTTAGCAATTTGAGTATCTTTTTCTTCACAACCTCCATCATGGGAGGATTAAGCCTACGTTGAGCATCACGTACCGGCTTCACATTCTCTTCCATTAGAATCATATGCATGCATATGGATGGACTAATGCCTTTGATGTCCGCAATTGTCCAACCAATAGCCGTTTTGTGTTCTTTCAAGACTCTAAGCAAACGGTCTTCTTATACCGGTGTGAGGTTCTTTGAAATAATTACCGGAAGCTCATCTCCATCTCCCAAAAATGCATACTTCAAATGGTCCGGAAGTGGCTTCAACTCTAGCATAGGCGCCTTCACAATAGATAGTACAAGTAATTCATCATTCACGGGTAAAGAAATATAGGAAACATTACCCTTAGCTTCTTGTAATGCCGTCAAGGCACCACACGTCTCCACCAATTCCGTGGAAATTTTAACATCCAAGTTAGACACGCCGTGGACGTCCAATTCAATGCTCTTTTGCAACACCACATCAAGTTCGTCCTCTTGATTAAATTCCACCATTTTTTGCGCTAATGAACCAACCACATCAATGGAGTAAGCGGAATGCACATCACTTGGGTAGCGCATGGCTTCGAATATGTTGAAGTGTATTACCTCCTTGTCAAATTCCATAGTAAGTGTGCCCTTATCAACATCAATCTTCGTCTTTGCGGTCTTCATAAATGGCCTCCCAAGAAGTAGAGAAGTAGACGAACGATTATCATTGTTGTCCATGTCCACCACAAAAAAATCCACCGAAAAAATTAACTCATTCACTTGCACTAGAACATCTTCTACAAGTCCCTTTGGATAGATGTTAGACTTATTTGCTAGTTGTATAATAACTCTTGTCTCTTTCAACGGGCCAAGATTCAAGGAGTCATATATATCGGCGGACATCACACTAATGGAAGCTCCCAAATCAAGTAAAGCATGTCCAAACCTTTCCTTACCAATAGTAATTGGCACCGTGAAACCACCGGGATCCGTGCACTTTGTAGGCATCTTCTTCAAAAGCATAGCCGACGCACTCTCGCCAACTTTAGTAATTTCATTATCAAGCAACCTATCCTTCTTTGTGCATAATTCCTTCATGAACTTAGCATACCTTGGCATTGTCTTTATGGCCTCGATGAAGGGGATGTTGATTTCTATCTTCTTGAAGATATCCATGAGTGCCTTGTCTTGAGCTTCCTTCTTGGACTTGGCAAAACGACTAGGAAAAGGAGGTGGAGTAGTGAAAGTAGGAACCGGTTCCTTGGATTGGGTGGTTGGTGTTGAAGTCTCCCTTGGTTCGGTATCCTCCTTCTCTTTGACTACCTCTTCACTAGATTCTTCATGACGAGTTGGAATCTCCACTTGTCTTCCACTTCTTAAAGTAACCGCACTAACATTCTCTCTTGGATTCACAATGGGTTGCGAAGGAAGCTTTGTGAATGCTTGAGATTTCATTAAGTTCATATCGGTCGCCAATTGTCCCATTTGAGTTTGTAAATCCTTGATTGCCGAATCGGTCTTTTGTTGGGTTTGTTGTAACATAGAAGTGAGACCTTGCATGCTTTGCATTATCACATTCAACTTGTCATTATTCGAAGAATCTTGCACCTTGACTTGTTGTGGTTGGAATTGTTGTTGTTGAGGTTGGAAACGTGATTGTTGGAATCCACCTTGTTGCGCATATGGATTAGGAGCCGCCGCTTTCTTGTTTGCATAGCTAAAGTTGGGATGATCCTTCCAATCGGGATTGTAAGTATTGGAATATGGATCGTACCTTGGCCTTGGATTTGGATATAAAGCATTTACTTGTTCGGTTTCATCATCCGGAATAATTACCGCGGCCAATCGTTGCACTACCCTCTCTATGTTGTTTAACCGTTGATCGGATTGTGAAGACGAGTCACTAACCTCATGCACCAACTTAACCATTGAATCACCTCTTGCATAGAATTGTTGTGAGTTTGCCTCCATACTTTCAATCAACTCGGTAGCTTCGGCCACCGTCTTGTTCACTAGTGCACCACCACCGGCGGCGTCAAGAAGATATCTATCACTTGTTTGGATACCTTCATAGAAGTATTGGATTATCATGGCGTCACTAAATTGATGGTGTGGACAACTTGCCACCAATTTCTTGTATCGATCCCAACTTCATATAATGACTCTCCCACATGTTGCTTTATCCCACAAATTTCTTTGCGAATTTGAGTAGCCTTTGATGCGGGAAAATATCTCTCGAGGAAAAGTTTCTTCATCCCATTCCATGTTGTGATACTTCCGGAAGGCAAATAATATAACCATTCCTTAGCATTGCCCGCAAAAGAGAACGGGAAAGCTTTCAACATTTCTCCATCCGCATTAGTATTCGGTGGAAGCATGGCCGTGACTATGGTGTTGAAGTCCATAAGATGTTTGTTTGGGTCTTCATTCACCATGCCATGGAACTTTGGTAATTCTCTAATCAACCCCGGCTTGATCTCGAAATTTGAGTTAGTTTGGATACACCATTGTTGTGTATCGAGCTTGTGAGAAGCTAGGTCTTTGAGTGTACGATCACCCATTGCTTCTTCTTCTATGTCCGAATCTGCGAACTCACTTGATGTAGAACGAGGAAGCGGAGTGTTAACCGCTCGAATAAAGTCCTTTAGTTGAGTGCCGGATCGAAGACGTATTCTAATTGGACTCGGTCTTCCCCCTTGAAGCATTCACCAAAGATATAGTACCTACAACAAGGTTCACAAAACTAAGTTAGATACGATATAGAATCTAACAAAGCAAGAATAAAGCAAAAAGAAAAATAAAAACAACTAAAATCGCATGTTGCTCCCCGGAAGCGGCACCAAAATTTGTATGCGTGTCGTAACCACAACAAATTAATTAATACTTTACTACCTAATTAAAGAGTAATATAGGGTAGTCAAGGTCGATCCCACGAGGATCAAGAGATTATAGTTGTCTTATAATGTCACAAAAAGGGGGGTATTGGTTCAAGATTTTAAAATCAAAAGAAATAAACAAAGTAATTAAAAGTGTAAGTTGAATTCAATAAGAGAGAATAGATCAAGGAATCCTTCTTCGCTGCAAAACAATGATTAAAGTTATGTTCTTTTCCACTTGTTATTAGTCATAGATTATCACCAACCGTAGGATAGCAGGTTCGCTTAGCTAATCCCCAAAATTCCTTATTTCACCGAGTAACAAGTCCGCTTAGTTATCAGATTCTATTCAAAAGAACCACCTTGAGGTTCGCTTACAAGATGTAATTCCCCGAATGCATTAAGATTTGTGAACTTAGGTTTAGTACTAGTAGTTAGACTCGGTTTGCTTGGTCCACTTTCTAGCGTTGTTTTCACACAAAATTGCTCCACAGAATCCCTCCGCAAGGTCTTGTGTTTTCTACTTGTGTAAAGAGTCAAGAAACTATTACGTATTCCCTAACTTTCACTAGCTTTAGATTAAATTAACAAATTAATTTAGCGTGCACTCCAAACAACCTATCAATCAATCATAAACATTAATATTAGCAAAAACAAACGATAATCATATGAAAAACTTCAAAGTAGAATTGAAACAAAACTCAAACCATATGTTAAGAACTAGGAATTCATCCTCAATCAATAAGAAAATTAGCTACTCATAATTTGGAGTTCACAATAATAATAATAATAATAATAATAATAATAATAACAATAATAATAATAATAAAGGAAGAAAGAAAAACTTATTGAAAAGATGATGGTTGCTCCTTCCTCCAATCCTTGTGCACTTTAACTCCTTCTCCAAAGTAGATGTGTGTAAAAAGTTGTAGAGAACTCCTTTATTTATAGGCTTCAATACTCTCCATATCTTTGTAGGAAAAGAATCCACATTCCATAAGAACACCACTTTCCCAATTTGAGCCATAGTCCAATTTCTAGTCCAATTCTCCAAAACTTCCAAGTTTTCATCCAATTCCCAATTCTAAGTCTTCACACACATGGTAGAAGTTTGCACAAAATTCTGCATTTTTTTTCACCGGAAAACTGTGTTTTTGGCCGGAAGTTGGACAGAATTTTTCGCCGCCGGCCACCTGAAAATTCTCTCCCGTCGACGGAATATTCTGTCACTCCACCGTTAGGACTAACGATCAAAGGAGTCAAACATCAGTCAGCGGGTTAAATTACTGAGTCAGCTCGGGTCAAACTCGCCTGACTAGGCTGAGTTTCCATGCCAACTCAGTTGCAATAAGTTCCAGCCATCATGGATGTGTATCTTCTGTGTTGCACCACTCTGCATCATAACTAGCAATCATGGCTGTGTAATCCATTCCTGCAATTCCACCAGTTATGCATCTGCTACTGTAGCTGTTTGTAAATGCAGCTGCTCCTTGGTTCAATTCCTGCACTTTTTAATAACAATCATCACCATATCTTTCCTTGAGTCCCCTTTGCTGCCATTGTCTTATTCACTGCAACACCAAGTTCTACAGTTGCAACTCCATTCCTCCATTCTCCAGCAACTTCAATTTTTTCACTAGAGCAGCAGCTAGTACCTCCACTTCATAGCTCAACCTAAACCCCTTCACTCCAATGGAACTAACAACCACAGCAACAAATTGCAGTTGCACTTCAGCACCAAATTCCATTACATGATCACCAGCTTGTAAATCACCACCCATATCACTGCACTGCAGCTCTTGCACACCAACCTCAATTTCTGAATTCATCCCAGGCCAGCTGCAATCTTATCATCACCTCAAATAGCTTCATTCTATACCCATCTCGGCTCCATTCAAATCAACAGCAACCATCAATCATTCACACAATAGCACCATCTGAATCTCTCATAATCACAAGACAGAACCCATCTGAGCTCAAATTACAACTGCAGCTCTATCTCCTCAGAAGCCCATCTCCGATTCACTAGATCAAACCTCAAATGGCTAACAATATCAAATTCTTCCCACTGCTACCTGCATCTTCCCATTAAATCTGAAGCAACAACACCTCCTTTCTCTTCTTGCAAACAACAGAAGCTCAACTCCTCGGCTAATTCATTGCAGCTTAACCTCATCATTCAACTCCAATTTCTCTCTGAAACAGTAACAACAGCGGCAAGTGTGTCATCTTTCTCAATCACTCAAACCCCGAATCGAGTTCAACCCAAATTCAGTTAACCCATTTTCGATCTCTAATTCCTTAATCAACGACTCCAAACATCACCATCTCATCAATTCTTCTGCGATTGAACAACAAGAATTATTTATCTTAACTTTATGGAAATCCATATTCGAATAAACCCATTTTGACAGCATCATGTCTTCAGTTTCAATTTCCTCCATCTGCTTCTCTCTCTCGTCTTCGAATTTATACAGCATAGTACCCATTTCCTCAGATCCCCTTTCTGTTCTTCATGAATACCACTACACAGATAACCCGTATTTTCAATTTTAATTCTCACAACAACATCTCTACTTCTCCCAATTTCTTAAATCAAAAGAAGTAGTCGCTGCTTATTCTTCCGTAAATAGCTTCGAGAATCAACCCTCTCTTGATTCAACAGCATGTTCACTTCTTCGATTCAGGAACCCTCAACACAAAACTCATCACCTTCTTTCTTTGGTTTCTCTAATAGCTACCACCGCTGCTTTCGTGTATTTCTCGATCCAGATTTTTCTTGGTTCACAGCGATTTCTCGATCATTTTAACAGCAGCCTCTGCTGCTTTCTCAATTTTAGGTTTAGAAATGATTGGGGTGGTTATTGACACCCCAATGCAAAGGATAAGGGATACCCCAGTGGATACCCTATAACATGTAGTCACCCCTTAACATCAGCCAGCTGTTTCTAATACTCCTTGAGAGATTTTCCCCTTAACCTTGACTCGGCTCCCAATAGTATACGTCTATGAAATGACCTTTTAGCCCTTTTTGCTCAATTTTGGTGATTTCTCCTTCTTTTCGTCCGTGTGACTCCAGAGTACCTAATAACTCAAAAATACGCATAAAATACATAATTTACAAGAAAAATAGCAAAGAAAGCATAAACTACTAGATAGTAAATTAGGTGTATTCTACACCTATCAGGGCGTATGAGCAAGTTTTGCTCAACTTGACGAATTACTAATAGTTGGATGAGCAATTGAGCAAGTATTGCTCAATTCGAAAAATTACCGATAAATTACTGAATATTGATATTCGATAGTGGATCAATATTCGAGCAACTGAGCAAGTATTACTCAATTCGACGAATTACTGAATATTGATAGTGGATCAATACTCGAGTAACTGAGCAAGTATTTCTCAATTCGACGAATTACTGATAAATTACTAAATATTGATAGCTGGATCAATATTTGAGCAACTGAGCAAATGTTTCTCAATTCGACGAAATATTTGTTGGTGACGTGACCCAATAAAATATTAAAATATTGGTAGTGTTAGAGCATTGCTCGGTTGAACCCACCAAGCGTTGGTATGTCAAATTTGGTTGTCATATTTTAGTGAAGCAAAACTCATTTAAGAGTTGCTTGATTTAAATGTACTAGAGTCAACTTCGTACAGGTTAGCTTGAAAGTATTAGGGTGAGACATTACAAGTATTGCGAAGACTTGAATAAGTGAAGAAGAACGGAGCTACTGATAGGTGTGTAAAAACACCTCTCTAAGTATCGATTGGTTATGCTTTCTTAGGTAGTTTTCGTGTAAAACTGTATTATTAGCTATCTTTTATGTTTTATGGGAATTTTGGAGCTTATTCCCGAAAATAACAAGAAATCGTCAAATTTACTAGAAAAGAGACGGAATTATCATTGCATAGAATCTACTATAGGAATTAGCGTAGGCATATCGGATTCTAGAAGCTCGTGTCAATGAACTCACTAATTTGAAGGCCACACATTGGTGGTGCCTCTGTAGCTAAAGAGAGTTATGAGCTATTGGGTTGTATGGAGACGTGCAGGAGACAAGCCCATAAAGAGCAACAGTTTAAACAAGCCTGGCAGGGAATGTTATGGTTTAAGAGAAACATTTTTAACCCCATTAGGTGACGTGAATGGTGGTTGGCTGAAGCTTAGCTCGTGAGTACATGAGCAGTGATGCATGGTGCTGTAGTCAGTACGAGAACAAAGCCAGGGAGGACAAGAATGGAGATTGATCTGGACAAGTTAGACGGGTTACTGTTAATGGTCGACAAAAGAAGAAGACTGTTGGCCTGGTGAGTTTCTGCTACTGACATCGTATACATACAGGGTATTGATGCTGCTGTGCATACTCTAGTGAGACATAGAGATTGATGTTACTGATAATGAATGGTGTTTGAGCCTGGGTATTAACCGAGATGTACAAGGATAGAGAGGTTTTTTTGCTTTGGCATAGATCATTGTCGCTGTTGATGATGAAATCTTGAGTTTGGGGTTTGAGGCATCGGTGGTGAATTCTTCTGTTGTCAATGATGAATTGTACAAGGCATGGTTCTGTGTATCTCGAATCTGAAGATGGTTGAGTTGTAACTTTTGCCAAGATACATGGGTATCGTTGGAGATGGCAGAAAATAACACATAGAATATGCATGGAAGCTTGGCACTGACGGATTATGATTGGAGCTGAGCTCGTGAGAAGAAGTGATGCCATAACAGCCATCGTGCCTGTAACTTCAGGTAAACATGGAGCTGATTTGACATGTTATCAGGGACGATGGAGTAGGGAGATGTTTGAGATTGAAGTATAAGCTGCTAAAATTGGTATTGCAGCTGATACTGGCGATGGCAGTGACGATTAATATCGAGCTTAAAGGGTGATGAGATAGAACTGTGCAAGTAATATATGGAGAAGCTCGAGTTGATGCACCGGGACAAAGAAGATAAGGAATGTGCATGGCTGCTTCTTTTGATCGCATGCATGTCATGGCAGTCGCTGTTGGAGTTTGGCAGTGGTTATGGAGCTAAATGGTGAGTTCTGAAGGGATTAACGTGGAGATGGAGATCAACAGCGTTGACGTCGGTGGAGATATAACTCGAGTTTGATGATGGCTTTCATGAATGACGCTGTGAGTTGGAGCTTGGCAGTAGCGATGAAGACTGCCGGAACTTGCTTGTTGTTAGCTGTGACGCTGGTGATGGGTGTAGTTGCATGGAGCTAATGAAGCTGCTAGGGGCAGTATCAGTAACGTGACAGGAAGGAGTTGAAATTGCAGAAAGCCAAGAGCTCGAGTTTTGGGTTTTTGCTGCCATCAAATAATGAATGGGTTTTGCAGTGAATGCACGCCCAAAAATCTATCTAGAAATATTTACATGACCAGATGAGTGGGCTTCTAACAGCTTTAGAGTGAGCCCAGTAGGCTATTATACACGACCAGAATTAAGAATTGGTGACCAAGCCTTAGCCGTGAGTGTGCTAGGGTTTTGGCGATATTTTGCAACCTACTTTGAACGGGGTGTTATGCACGGGACTAAGGAGGTGGACTCTCCTATTTTTGATAGGTTTTCTAGTTTCTTCAAAAGGAGGTGCACTTTCCTATTTTTGCTAGGTTTCCTAGTTTTCTTTAGGAGGAGGTTACAAAACCTTATATATAGAGAACCCTAGGCATAATTTTGATATCATCTACACATATCTTCTTTTTCACCGTTTTTCTCCCCCTTAGGGGGGAGAACTATCTCTTTTCTATTTATATTGTAAGGATGAATTCAAAATTCTAATGTGAAGCTCAATTATTTTGCAAGTTTGTTTCAAGTTTTAAATTGATTCATTGTGGATTGGTTTCACAATATCGAAGGTTTATGATTGGTTCTTAGATTGGTTTGGGTGCGCAACCAGATTAGTTTATTAATCATTCTAATGCTAGTAGAGAGGTGAGTCAACCCGTAATTGTCTCTTAACTCCTACACAAGTAGAAATCGCAAGACCTTACGGAGGGATTCTGTGGAGCAATTGCGAGTAAAGACAACACCAGTAAGTGGACCGAGCGTACCGAGTTTTACTGCTGGGATCAAACCTAAATTCACAAATCTTAATGCTTTCTGGGAATTACATCTTGTAGTCGAGCGCTTCCGTGTCAAGGTGGTTCTTTTGAATAAAATCCGGTAGTCGGGCGCTTCCGTATCCGGTGATATAAGGAGTTTTGGGGATTTCTAAGCGTACCTGCTTTCCTACAGTTGGTGACAATTGTTTCTAACAAGAGATAAACGGGTACGATGTTGAGTTAACGGTTAGTAACTGCGAAGAATTTCTTCAATATATTTTTCTTTTTATCCTTATTTTATATTTTCGCCGATTTAGATAACATATCAATTGCATTACTCTTCGTGGGAACGATCCTTACTACCGCTATATTATATTTAATTAGTGGGATTTTTGCTAGGTTTTCTAGTTTCTTCAAAAGGAGGTGCACTTTCCTATTTTTGCTAGGTTTCCTAGTTTTCTTTAGGAGGAGGTTACAAAACCCTATATATAGAGAACCCTAGGCATAATTTTGATATCATCTACACATATCTTATTTTTTACCGTTTTTCTCCCCCTTAGTGGGGGGGTGGGGGGGGAGGGGGGGGGGGAGAACTATCTCTTTTCTATTTATATTGTAAGGATGAATTCAAAGTTCTAATGTGAAGCTCAATTATTTTGCAAGTTTGTTTCAAGTTTTAAATTGATTCATTGTGGATTGTTTTTACCATATCAAAGGTTTATGATTGGTTCTTAGATTGGTTTGGGTGCGCAACCAGATTAGTTTATTAATAATTCTAATGCTAGTAGAGAGGTGAGTTGACCCGTAATTGTCTCTTAACTCCTACACAAGTAGAAATCGCAAGACCTTACGGAGGGATTATGTGGAGCAATTGCGAGTAAAGACAACACCAGTAAGTGGACCGAGCGTACCGAGTTATACTGCTGGGATCAAACCTAAATTCACAAATCTTAATGCGTTCTGGGAATTACATCTTGTAGTCGAGCGCTTCCGTGTCAAGGTGGTTTTTTGAATAGAATCCGATAGTCGAGTGATGAGCACGAAAGTGCGACGCATTTTCACCCATAAATACATTAATTAGGACTCATTTTATCACTAATAATCTTATTTGTAGGTGTTTTTGTCAAATAAGCTCTTATGGAGAAAGTTACTCGAAAAGTGTTTTTGTACCCCGGAGGACACGTGTTATTCGGACTCTCAATATCAGTTAAGGGGCACCTCAATTACTAAGGGGTGTCTAATTGCTAAGGGCCACCTTATTTGTTATTTGGATCCTGTGGTTATTCGCGCCCCAAGAATTGATTTTTACACCCAAATTGCTAAAGGGACTTCTGTACAGGATAAGGGGCACCTCATCTTCAACCTTTTGAAATCCAGTTATGGCGGGAAACTAAGGAACAAAATTTGGTTTCGGTTTTGGAGGTGATAGAAGTCGATTCAATGGCTGGTTTTTGTTGGGTCGACTCAATTCATCTAAACAGGGATGGTATGTTCTTTAGAATCGGTTAAAATTGTCTGTAAAATCACTGGTTGATGAAAACAGCAAGAACAGTTTTGGCGGGAAAAGAAAGTTCTTGCCCAGCGAACTTTGGTTGAAGATTCAAGCATGATTCCGTGAGACTAAAGGTCTGGAATTTTTTGGGTATCTTCCTTAGGGCCTAACAGAGTTGGTAAGGCTGTTCGTTTGGCCCATAAGTGTCTAGAATTGGCTAGTTAATTCACGGGTTGGAAACAGGAGAGTATGTGGGAAGTTGAGGTATTCACGGGATTTGGAGGAGATTCAATGTGTTTCGTGCGTGCATGGAAGACTCTAACAGACTGTTGGATCGTGTAGAAGATAAATAAAGGAAGCCGGGACACCTACGGACGCGTACGGAGAGAAAAAAAAAGAAAATATTCTCGAAATATTTTCATTACTGCCGAGTCAAAGAGGATTATATGGAGTGAATGAGCGAGATTCGATGGGTCTGTTGGCTATAAATATGTTGTTGGGGACTCATAGAAGGGTTATCGAGAGTAGGGGACAAGAATCAAGAGTTGTAGAGCAACTTCTTCTCTGATGCGAGAGAAGAAGAAGAAGAAGAACAGACTACACTTGTAGTCTGTCGTTTTTTTGTCATAGTTCTTTCCCATGAACGACGGTTTTCGCGATGAGTAAAACATTTGTTTTCATGTAATGACAACACTAGCAACAGTTTTGGAATTTCATTGTAACGGTGGGCTTTGTAACACCGGTAAAGCGTTGCAAACACGTTGTATTATTAGTTTTCTTTAATAAAAACACCATTTGAGCCATAAATTATATTTTTGAGTGTGTTTTTATCATGAGAAGCTAGACCCCTACACTGGGTCGATGGAGGAAGCCGAATTTTATTCATAGGTGAATTTGTTTTATTTTCTATATGACTTTTGCACTTGTTTTGAATTGATTTATGATTCGATTAAATTAGTTGTGATTCAATTAGATAGGTTATGCTTTGTTTAGATAATCTATGCTTAGGGCATACAATTAATATTTTGAGGATCTACTCTGGCAAAAAAAAATAAGAGTCGGTGTTGTTTTGTTTAATGAGCTTAAATTGTTGAGAATAAGTAAATTGAACCCTATGTTATGAATGCGGTGAAATCCTAAACCCAGTGACTCTCTCTTTTATTATTTTCGTTAAACCTTTTAATTTAATCTTAACAACTTCCGAGAGAACGAATCTTAATTACTACTACGAAAACTTTGAAAAATCATATATTATCGAGCGCTTCCGTATCCAGTGATATAAGGAGTTTTTTGGGATTGCTAAGCGTACCTGCTTTCCTACGGTTGGTGACAATTGTTTCTAACAAGAGATAAACGGGTACGATGTTAAGTTAACGGTTAGTAACTGCGAAGGATTTCTTCAATATCTTTATCTTATTATCTTTATTTTATATTTTCGCCAATTTAGATAACATATCAATTGCATTACTCTTCGTGGGAACGATCTCTTACTACCGCTATATTATATTTAATTAGTGGGAAATATATTTTTATTTTGTTGAGTAAACGACGCTCACCAAAATTGGCGCCGTTGCCGGGGAGTAATTGCTAATTGTTTGTTATTGTTTTGGCGTAAAGGTTTTGTGGGTATATCTCTCGTAAGCCCTAACGAGACTATAACTCGTCCACTAGGGACACATAGGGGTTTAAAGGCCTGTTATTCATGCTAAGAGTAACCGTATCCTCACGACATGGAGTTGTATTATATTTTCTTTCGTTTTGTTTGCTCGAGGACTAGCAAAGTTTGGGTGTGGGGGAATTTGATAGGTGTGTAAAAACACCTCTCTAAGTATCGATTGGTTATGCTTTCTTAGCTAGTTTTCGTGTGAAATTGTATTATTAGCTATCTTTTATGTTTTATGGGAATTTTGGAGCTTATTCCCGAAAAGAACAAGAAATCTTCCAATTTACTAGAAAAGAGACGGAATTATCATTGCATAGAATCTACTATGGGCATTCGCGTAGGCATATCGGATGCTAGAAGCTCGTGTCAATGAACTCAATAATTTGAAGGCCACACATTGGTGGTGCCTCTGTATCTAAAGAGAGTTATGAGCTATTGGGTTTTATGGAGACGTGCAGGAGACAAGCCCATTAAGAGCAACAGTTTAAACAAGCCTGGCAGGGAATGTTATGGTTTAAGAGCAACAGTTTTAACCCCATTAGGTGACGTGAATGGTGGTTGGCTGAAGATGAGCTCGTGAGTACATGAGCAGTGATGCATCGTGTTGTAGTCAGTACGAGAACAAAGCCATGGAGGACGAGAATGGAGATTGATCTAGACAAGTTAGACGGGTTACTGTTAATGGTCGATAAAAGAAGAAGACTGTTGGCCTGGTGAGTTTCTGCTACTGACATCGTATACATACAGGGTATTGATGCTGTTGTGCATACTCGAGTGAGACATAGAGATTGATGCTGCTGATAATGAACGGAGTTTGAGCCTGGGTATTAACCGAGTTGTAGAAGGACAGAGAGGTTTTTTTGCTTTGGCATAGATCATTGGCGCTGTTGATGATGAAATCTTGAGTTTTGGGTTTGAGGCATCGGTGGTGAATGTTGCTGTTGTCAATGATGAAGTGTACAGGGCATGGTTATGTGTAGTTCGAATCTGAAGATGGCTGAGTTGTAACTTTTTCCAAGATACATGGGTATCGTTGGAGATGGCAAAAAAAAGCACAGAGAATATGCATGGAAGCTTGGCACTGAAGGATTATGATTGGAGCTGCGCTCGTGAGAAGAAGTGCTACCATAACAGCCATCGTGGTTGTAACTTCAGGTAAACATGGAGCTGATTTGACATGTTATCAGGGACGATGGAGCAGGGAGATGTTTGAGCTTGAAGTATAAGCTGCTAAAGTTGGTATTGCAGCTGATACTGGCGATGGCAGTGACGATTAATATCGAGCTTACAGGGTGACGAGATAGAACTGTGCAAGTAATATATGGAGAAGCTCGAGTTGATGCACCGGGACAAAGAATATAAGGAACGTACATGGCTGCTGCTTTTGATCGCATGCATGTCATGGCAGTCACTGTTGGAGTTTGGCAGTGGTTATGGAGCTAAATGGTGAGTTCTGAAGGGATTAACATGGAGATGGAGATCAACAGCGTTGACGTCGGTGGAGATAGAACTCAAGTTTGATGATGGCTTTCATGAATGACGCTGTGAGTTGGAGCTCGACAGTAGCGATGAAGACTTCCGGAACTTGCTTGTTGTTAGCTGTGACGCTAGTGATTGGTGTAGCTGCATGGAGCTAATGAAGCTTCTAGGGGCAGTATCAGTAACGTGACAGGAAGGAGTTGAAATTGCAGAAATCCAGGAGTTCGAGTTTTGGGTTTTTGCTGCCATCAAATAATGAATGGGTTTTGCAGTGAATGCACGCCCAAAAATCTATCTAGAAATATTTACATGACCATATGAGTGGGCTTCTAACAGCTGTAGAGTGAGCCCAGTAGGCTATTATACACGGCCAGAATTAAGAATTGGTGACCAAGCCTTGGCCGTGAGTGTGCTAGGGTTTTGGCGATATTTTGCAACCTACTTGAAACGGGGTGTTATGCACGGGACTAAGGAGGTGTACTCTCCTATTTTTTCTAGGTTTTCTAGTTTCTTCAAAAGGAGGTGCACTTTCCTATTTTTGCTAGGTTTCCTAGTTTTCTTTAGGAGGAGGTTACAAAACCCTATATATAGAGAACCCTAGGCATAATTTTGATATTATCTACACATATCTTCTTTTTCACCGTTTTTCTCCCCCTTAGGGGGGAGAACTATCTCTTTTCTATTTATATTGTAAGGATGAATTCAAAGTTCTAATGTGAAGCTCAATTATTTTGCAAGTTTGTTTCAAGTTTTAAATTGATTCATTGTGGATTGTTTTTACCATATCGAAGGTTTATGATTGGTTCTTAGATTGGTTTGGGTGTAAACTGCATTAGTTTATTAATCATTCTAATGCTAGTAGAGAGGTGAGTCGACCAGAATCGTCTCTTAACTCCTACACAAGTAGAAATCGCAAGACCTTACGGGAGGATTCGTGGAGCAATTGAGAGTAAAGACAACACCAGTAAGTGGACCGAGCGTCACCGAGAGTTTTTCTTTGGGATCAAACCTAAATTCACAAATCTTAATGCGTTCGGGAATTACATCTTGTAGTCGAGCGCTTAGTGTCAAGGTGGTTCTTTTGAATAGAATCCGGTAGTCGAGCGCTTCTGTATCCGGTGATATAAGGAGTTTTTGGGGATTGCTAAGCGTACCTGATTTCCTACGGTTGGTGACAATTGTTTCTAACAAGAGATAAACGGGTACGATGTTGAGTCAACGGTTAGTAACTGCGAAGGATTTCTTCAATATCTTTATCTTATTATCCTTATTTTATATTTTTGCCGATTTAGATAACATATCAATTGCATTACTCTTCGTGGGAACGATCTCTTACTACCGCTATATTATATTTAATTAGTGGGAAATATATTTTTATTTTGTTGAGTAAACGACGCTCACCAGCTACAACGAGAACATAATCCTTCCACTTGAGGTTAGTGATATTTGACTTGAACTGTTTCATTCCCTAACGTATATTTCAAGTCGTGCATATTGAAAACATAAAAATGCGAAGTATGAACACTCTAGATAGACATAGTATTAAGGAATACAATATGAAGTTTCTTTCTTAACCATTAAACTTTGTATATAAGACATCGACATAATCGTATGAATGCTATTGTGATTATGTATTGGTATGAGGTAAGGATTTCATCTTGGGGAACAATGTTTACATGTGTTCTAAGGAAGTAAGTTCATGATATGTGTTGTGAACCGAAAAGGAAATCACCAGGCTTTATTGGGACTGTTCTTCATTGCATACCTTATGAACGACCAATATGTGTGATTAGTATAAACGCTCATGACTTGTTTGTGTTCTTGGTAAAACTATTCACATGAGGCCTGAATTATGTATTGGTATGACTTTTATTAGTGAAACCGATCTTAAGTAATCACCTGGGGTATGATCGGGTTGTGTATGTCTGAACTTATTATTGGGAAGAGGGAACCGATCCTAGTAAGAGGTGCAGTGCATCACAAGGGGAACCAATGCTTGTATAAGGTGCAACAAGGTTTATGGAAAAAAGGGGAACCGATCCTATGAACATGTGCAACAAGTTTTTGGGAAGGGGGAACCGATCCTATGGACATGTGCAGTGCATATAAGTTAGATACCAAATATATGTGGGGAATCGATCCTAGTACCTAGTCAGCCATATCTCTGGTAAGCTAGTGTAACTATGCACAATACTCACAGGGAGGTAGAACCGTAAACCCATAAGTTGTGATTGAGTGGAACTTGATCAATCACATAGTTCTTGAAAGCCAGATGAACCAATTCTAAACTTTTAGTTCTTGAAAGTCAGATGAACCAATTCTAAACTTGTTTGGAAGTGTGGTAAATCGGTTTCAAGTGAGCAAGCATGGTAAAGACTTGCAAGAGTAAGATGTCGTCACTCTTTGAACACGATGCATTAATGTTTATTCTATTTTGTTCAAAGATTTTCCTTAAAGGCTAAGAAGGAAGTAAATCTCAAGATCGAATTTAAATAAGTTAAGAATCTTTTTAATTAAGGGTTTTTAATTATATATGGAAAATAAGAATTAGTAATGTGCATTTGCTAATTAAAGATTTTCCAAGGAGATTTCGATCATTACTTTTGGACAGTGCATTCATAGGAATTATGAAAACCAAATTTGGTAGAGTAATGAAAATATCTTGAGAATATTTTCGGTTTTGGAAATTCCTTGTCTATAAATACTTTGAGTTTTCATTTCTAGCAAACTAATCCTGCGTAACCTAGACTTACTCTTTTATCTTTGTTACTAGTGAAGTCGCCTATCAGAGAGGAGAGTAATCTAATTAGGTAAAATCTCTTACGGCCGCTCAATTTAAAGTCTTCTTTGGGATTGAGAAGCTCTAGTGAGACCCGTTGGTGGGAAACTAGATATTGCGGTTTATCTTTAGTTTTAGTATTGATTTGATTGACTAACGGTGGTTGAATCTTGATTCCACCTAGTTTGTTTATGCTTGAGAATCTTCTCTTCTTATATAAGATTCACTCAAACTAGTTCAAGGTTTCGACAGGGATCTTTATACTATTGTTAGATCTAAAGACGATCTTGTGATAATCCATTGTTAACAAACTCTGTTCTATGTGTGATTGATCATAAGAGATTTAAGTGATTATGTGCAGGTGTTTATTGAAGATCTAAGAAGATTTGAAGACAAAGAAGATATTGAAGATTTCTTACTTGGTGTTTTTATAATCTTTGGTGTGCACAATACTTGTTTGGGAAAAAGAGGATCCAATTAATAATCGGTTTATCCTTGTGGTAGATTGGATTGATTAATTGAGGAAGATCGGCATCAACACATATCACTTGATTGAAGAGTGTTGTTGGCTTATTCTTAGTGATTACTGTAGGAGCAGAATCTCGCAGCATTATTATGCTTGCAAATAATTAACAACGCAACAAATGATAGCTTGCGAAATTGTGGAGAGAAAAGACATCTTGCGAGCAAGGCCGCGAAGACTCGCATGACATATTTTAGATCCGAAATTGCGGGACAACACAACTGTCATCTTTTATGTAAAATCATATAAATAGCCATTTAGGCATAAGAGACAGGGAGAGTTCTTTTGGAGAATAGATTTTGGAGAGACATTTAAAGTTAGAATTTTGTAAAGAGAGGGAGAGACTTATTTTCTTGATGATCTTATTCCCCAAAAATCTAGAGCTCCAAATATTCTTTAATGGAGTCTCAATTGTAAAATCATGTAATTACATACAATCACTAGTGAAGAACCATGGATGTATATCACAATGATCGAACCATGTAAAAACCTTCGTGTCTCTTTTACAATTTTAGTACTTTAATCTTCATTTTCATATCAAATAAATTAGATCATCAAATCAAATTAATAGAATCTCATGAGGGTGTAGTTGTGGGATTTCCTACAACTACATAATTGGCGCTAGAAACAGGGACCTGCTATTTGATAGATTGAAGAAGATTCAAAGAAATTGGCTACTGTTAGAGTTAGGATTCGTGAGATCTAAAAAAATTGAGAGGAAATTATCTAATGGAGAAGTTGTGTCTTCCAACAAACACCGAAAACACAGTAAAAGAAAGTAAAAGCAAAAAGATAAATATGAAGATGCAAAGTTACGTCAAAAGAATGAGTTTCAACATCAACAAAATCTACATCAGCTATGACAAAAAATTTCCTTCGCAAGAATTTCTTTCCCAAACATTTGCGTAGCAGAATTTGTACTGAGACGTTATATCAACAGCAAACTGCTGCGTCAAGAAGACTAATCCCCACATTTTTACAAAGTTCTGCGTCACAGGCGAAGAAGTGTCATTCCCGCGAAGAAACGTACTAAGCATTAATCCAACTGTAATCAATGTCAAGTTTAAACAAATGACTCACAATACATTATTTCGCTAAAATATTTCAAAGACCAATCATCTCAAGTGAACGATATAATCATACAGGGGGTAAATGTCTGTGAAATAATCATACAGAGAAATGTGAACGATATACCCATTTATCATTTACACATCTGCGAACAACACTTGCGAGAAATACAAATTTTGTAGAGACGGGAGCACAACAAATAAAGGAGAGTGATTATTCCATCGTAGCAACATCGACACAAGAATATTTCATCGCAGCAGTTCATTGACACTCATTTGCTAACACCTAATGGGCTATTAGTGGAAAATGAGGAATGAAATTTGCTAACTCACGGGCGAAACTTTGTTATCTTAGAGAAGCTAAATCAATCTTCATAACACTTTTGCAAAGACATAGTTCGTATTAAGTCAATTATTCATCCACTGCGGTAGATCAATCCATGAAAGAAAAGCAAAGCAAAGATGAAAGAAGAGAAGAGACAGGGAAGGAGTTCTGCGAAGCATACTTGCTATATGATTCATTAAAGACTAAGGGATGTCCAGAATTGTCACTCGAGGAAATGCACTTCAACTCCAACCTCCGCGTATCAATGTCTAGTCACCAACCACAACAAAAAATAGAAGCCAATAGCAGCCAACTTAAATCTCATCAGCGTCATCAATCTTCTGAATCACAAGACGCAGAATACATTTCTCAGAAAACGTTTCGCAGATGTCATTTCCCTTAGCAACATTATATTGATCGCAACAATGTTTCGCAGACGACATTATTTTTCCAAATATTTTCATAGAAGAGAAGTTAGTAAAGGTTTGCATAGAAGTTAGTGAAAATGTTTAAGCAATGTGCGTTCATTTCACATAAAAATAAGAGAATAAGTACGGTTGGTACTGAGCGGAAAGAAGGAACAAAATGTTGCGATATTTCTCTACTCAAATTCGCAAGACATAACTTCTATGAAGAAATAATTAGAAAACCAAGCAAAGAGGAAAACATAGAGCAAATGAGGATGACGCAAAAGGCATACAAACTTGATGAGTAACAAGAAGTGGACCAGCAGTGAATAGTCAACTGCTCTAAGAAGAAAATTAAAGATTACAAGACTAGTTCAGAAAAGACAAAAGAATAAATATGAGAACCACTTTTGCGAAGTTTACCGCACCAACTAAGAAAACAACGCAGCAAGAATATTTTAACATGAAATGAACACCTTTCAATGTTGTCGAGAAATATCGCAGAAGTCTTTGCCAAGCCCAGTTTGTGGGTCTACTTTTGCGAAGTATCCGTCCGTAGTGATTGTTTCGCAGAAAGAAAATTTAATTTTAACAGGCAATTGAGTTGCAAGCAAGTGAAGTCCAATTTCCGCAGGATGCATTTATTTCACATAAGATAATTTGCCAAGAATGGTTAGAGGCAGGAATTTGGTATTTCATTACTTCGCAATATCTTTGGTTATTTCGCAAGAAGAAAATGGGAGATTATTTCGCAGACATATTTCGCAAAAAATGGTTAGAACAGTTGGTATGGCGCAACATTATACAAGAGGCAGATCAAGAGTTAATTTCACAAGACTTCATTTCTCATTCCTTCTCATTTAGTAAGCAAATCTATTACTTCGCAAGAGACGACAGCAACAGAAATCGCATGAAAGATAAGTACCACTTTGCTAGAATATTTTATTTACAGAAAATAAAAGATTTTTGGTTTTATTTACCAAAAGCGATATAATCGCAAGATTTCTAAAATTTCTAAGATTTCAAAACATTTCAAAGATTTTTTAGATTGGTGAAAAGCGATACAATCGCAAGATTCAAAAGTGAATTCATCGCAAAAATTTAAAGATCTCAAATTTTTTCAAAGACTTCAAAGTTACAGAAAACAGAAAACAGAGAAAATTAAATTTATATATTTCTATAGAACAGTTTTGATCTAAAGACGCGATATGAATACTTCTCATATTTCTTCAAGGATTGAAACAAAAAGGTAATCAGTATATTTGTTCGCAACGTATAATAAAACGTATTTTGAAAAACAAGAAAATGAAATGAGGCATTTCGCAATATGAAAAATTTGTAATGAGTTTTTATGAATAAAAACGATTTATTGCGATCAACTTTCATTAAAGAAATACACAAAAATTTATTTACGATCAGTTTTCATAAAAGAAAGACGCAAACTATGATCAGCTTTCAAAAAAAAAAAAGAAATCCGCAGAAATTTTACACAGGCAAACCTTTGTGACATACACCCTAGTTCGCGAAGCAACATTTCGCAAGAGGCAAAGTCCTAAAGTACATCATTTAAGGGGGTACCTATAAGCATGGCTCAGGGGAAACGTAACACCACCAAGGAACCTGAGTACATGGACATTACGGGGTACATAACCCAAAAACGGGGTACCTATCCGGGTAAGACACCTTGGATTCTCAACCTAATCTTGTGATGTAACATGATTTAGGTTGGACGACTAAGGCATACTGTATTTCCCAAGAAGTGCAGAAAACGATCAAGGCGCCGAGGTACACGGTTGAGTCAAGAGTGCCGGATGAGTTTGAAGCACATCTGCCATTCTTGACAAGTCTTGGCAAATGATGCACTTGGCCCAAAGATACCCCATAGGGTGCAACCTCGTAACTATAAGCCCTATAGGCAAAAAGGATAAGAGGTTGCGAACAAAAGCTGGTTGTTGGAAAAACCGGATGGGAAGAGCTAACCTTGTATGGTCGATGTACGCTTCCTTGAAGGGGCAACCAAGGGGAAGATAAAGGGAAGCACCCTCCATTAGGGATCTGATACGTGCTATAAGACGCAAATGTCATGAGGCTTTTTGTTCGCAAGAACATAAAGGCTTATCATATTTGTGAAACAATCGTATTTCTGCGAGTAAAAAAATAATATATGTATATACTCGCAGAATTAAATACAAAGAAGTTAAGATGAGATCAATGGGTTATTACATGAAAGTGTGATAATGTCCTGCGATTTCATCGCAAGATGATAATGTAACAAGGTTGTATATTCGCAAGAATATTTAGGCCTGTCTGAAAAATATCCTGAAGAGGCTATAATACTAAGAGAAATGATAAGGAAAGATCAATGGGTCTCACTACATGCGAATGTAAGGATGTACTGCGATTTTGTCGCAGAAAGAAACGTGGCTAAATAAGACCTTTAACTAGGAAGGCAAAATAAGACCACAAGAGAATACACAAATAAACTTGCGAAGATGATTATATGAATACAAACAATCTTGCGAACATATATACCGAAATGAAATTGAGATTATGCATCTTTAATACTTTAATTATATTATATCATGCGAGACTAATAATGCAGGAATAAAACAATGAAATACAATGAACAAGAAAAATGAGGCACAAGCAAATGAACTTGCGAGAACAATAAATATGTAGAGAGGAATGCAGAGAAATAAAGAATGGAAGCGATTTAAAGCTACATCAATTTTTCCGCGACAAAATGAGCTAAGTAACAGAAACTTTAGATATACATTGCAATAGATAAGCATTCTCATCATACAAGCATCATACTCGCATCATAAAAGCATCGCATAAACATTTCATGGTATAAACATCGCATACACATCTCATAACAACATCATCGCATAAGCATTATATTCGCACAAGTATTTTATATAACTTTACAGAATATTCAGAACTTCACAGTACTATTCGTAACACTATTCGCAACACTATTTCAGGAACATTATTCAAAATATCGCAGAATACTTCATAATTTCGCAGAGAACTTTAGAAATTCGCAGAATTACTCAGAATTTTAAAGAATGTGTCAGAATCTAGTAGGAATAATTTCACATGAACTGAGGCAATATTTATCACTCTTATTCAAGGACGAATACTTCTTATATTTCGAGGATTAAATACTTCTTAAGGATACTTCATACTTCTTATATATTTCGAGGATTAAGTACTTATTATACTTCTTCAAGGATAATTCATACTTCGTATACTTCGGGATGATACTTCTTATTTACTTCGCAAAGCTTCAGAACTTCGCAAAAGAATAGAGGAAAGTATATACTTTTCAAGTCCAGTATTCTTTCGCTCGTTCCTTCAACAACAAAAATCAAAGACTACTTCAACAGCTACAACAACTAGTTTTTTCTTGAAGATCGCTCTTCAAGCAATATTCAAGAAAAAAGAGGCAAAATGTAGGAGCAGAATCTCGCAGCATTATTATGCTTGCAAATAATTAACGACGCAACAAATGATAGCTTGCGAAATTGTGGAGAGAAAAGACATCTTGCGAGCAAGGCCGCGAAGACTCGCATGACATATTTTAGATCTGAAATTGTGGGACAACACAACTGTCATCTTTTATGTAAAATCATATAAATAGCCATTTAGGCATAAGATACATGGAGAGTTCTTTTGGAGAATAGATTTTGGAGAGACATTTAAATTTAGAATTTTGTAAAGAGGGGGAGAGACTTATTTTCTTGATGATCTTATTCCCCAAAAATCTAGAGCTCCAAATATTCTTTAATGGAGTCTCAATTGTAAAATCATGTAATTACATACAATCACTAGTGAAGAACCATGGATGTAGATCACAATGATCGAACCATGTAAAAACCTTCGTGTCTCTTTTACAATTTTAGTACTTTAATCTTCATTTTCATATCAAATAAATTAGATCATCAAATCAAATTAATAGAATCTCATGAGGGTGTAGTTATGGGATTTCCTGCAACTACAATTACCTTTGGGTGATTAAATGTAAGATAGATCTTGGAACCTGGCAAAGGAGTTTATGTTAAGATAAACA
Source organism: Papaver bracteatum (assembly GCA_023529315.1). Taxonomy (NCBI): domain Eukaryota; kingdom Viridiplantae; phylum Streptophyta; class Magnoliopsida; order Ranunculales; family Papaveraceae; genus Papaver; species Papaver bracteatum. Next base: position 5,407,021 of record JAJJWX010000603.1, read on the forward strand.
AGGGAACCTTTGCGCAACTCATATCATTTGGTTGAAGAAAATTGATACCAAACAGATTTGTTGCTCCTTTACTGTTTGGAATACGAACCAAAGGAATTGGTCCAAGTACGTGACTTGTTTACAGGTTGGAGGCTTGTGAATACAAATGGAACTAGGTGAACTACAGGTTTAGTTGCTTGGTCTCAACTATACGAAGTTGTGTTATTTTGTATAACGGCTTAATCCTGAGAGTATTCAATTCTGGACTAGGTCCCGGGGTTTTTCTGCATTTGTGGCTTCCTCGTTAACAAAATATTGCTGTGTCATTTACTTTATATTTCCGCATTATAATTGTTTTATTATAATTAAACTAAATTGCACAAACGTTAATTCCTATTTACTTGATACGTGAATCCTATTGAGTTTGGTTAAGTCCGAACCTTTGTATCAAGTAAACACACTTTGTTGTTGTATTGTCTCGATCTCTTATCCATAGACGAATACACAAAGTATGAACCGATTTGTTGTATTGTCTCGACTCAGTTTATAGACAACCACTTTCGAATGGGGAACGGACTTATAGGAAGGAAAAGTTATAGCTTGAGGTATATTTGGGGTACCCTCACCTTTTCAAATAGATTACCGAATATTATATAATTAATACGCGTGTTGCTTGATGGATCAACATAAATTTATTTAGTGTTTGAACTTGCTCAGAATAATGATTTGTTGAGCGTTTGTTTGAAAACCCTAATTTTTGATCAATTGCTCATTAGTCAACGAATTGCTGAAAATAAGTCATGAGCAAGGAGGGACCGACCACATGAGACTATGGACATCCATGTGATTCCCAATTGCTCGAGCGAGCGTGCACCAGAGTCCTGAGTTGGCCAGTTGGTGAAAGAATGATGATTAAATGTCGATTTCATCATTTACTGAAATATTGCTGGGTTCCGTATTAGGTGATAAAACCTAGGCATGAAAGATGGGACCGACCAAGAGAGCATGGGACCGACTCTTGGTGGTCACAAGACCAGCTATTTTCCGTTTGAGCAATCCCCAGGTTGGTTGGAGAGAGTTTGGGCCCAATATGAGCGATTGCGCATGTAGGAGCAGAATCTCGCAACAACAACGCTCTTGCAAGGATTTCTGCCACACATGGCAAGTGTCGCAAATAATTATAAGAAATGACGAAATATGTGAAGATTTTATCATTACTCGCAAGAATAAGGTGATAGTTCGCAAGAAGGAAGAATCCTGCGAGACATGGAGATACTTGGGGGAAATTTAACAGAAACTTGAGAGAAATGAAGAAAGCTTGCGAAAGATATTACCGCAGAACTCAGATCCGAAATTAAGGGAAAGCTTAGATGTAAATGAGTTGTCATCCACTATGTAATTACCTATATAAAGAAGAGAGCAGGAGAGAGAATTTTAGGAAGAGAGAGAAAGATATTTTGCAGAGAGAGATTTTTAGAGAGAGAAAATGTATTTTCTTTATCATCTTCTTCCCCAAAACTAGATCTAGAATTCTTCCAAGAACTCCATTAATGGAGATGGTAAATGTAAATTGATGTAGCTACAAATTATCATAGTGAAGAACCGTGAATGTAGATCACATTGATCGAACCACGTAAAAAATCTTGGTGTTTATTTATAATTTTAGTATTTTTATCACCATTTTTATATTTAGATCTAGAAATTGTTATCAAGATATGATAAGGGGTGTGTTGTAGGAAATCCTGCAATTACATTTTGGAGCTAGAAACACTACCTGCTATTTGATAGATTGAAGAAGATTCAAAGAAATTAGCTATCGGAAGAGTTATACATCATTGGATCTAAAAAAAAAATGAGAGGAAAAGTGGAAGTTTCAATGGAGAAATTATTAAGGAAAATGAAAAAGAAAGAGATATTGAAGCTAAACAGGATCAGATTTGAAGAAATCTTGAAATGAAATGGAACGGCATCAATTCACCACTCAAACAGGACAAATTTTCTTTTATCTCTTTAATTATATATTCATAATATATAGATCTGGAAGATTTGGCGTTTTAAACTATTAATCTTTTTTTTTACAAAAAATGATGTTTAGTTGATATTTTGAATTAACTAGAGTTTTGATCATAAATTTACATCCATAAACCATGAATTTAGTCATAATTTTGATCGTATAAACAACTAATGTGAACATAATTTTATACTAGTGAAATTTCTCTTTTGCGATAAGATGAAATGAACACTCCAACGGAGGGGAAAGCACAAAGGACAAAAACAGCACAGTGGATAAAGGAAGAAGATTAATGATTTACTCCCCAACAATTCAGCTTGCGAGATTTACCGTAACAACAAAAGCCATCATCAATGAAGGAAGAAGAAATTATTCAAAGCTTATTTCACCCAACGCAATTAACTATTTAAAAATGAGCGAAGTAAACTTGCGAAATAAGCACCCGGAACAACTCGTATTCTCACAAAGAAGAACAGTGTATAAAAGGAGATCAAACAAGACAATAAGCGAACAAAACATAGCTCATCGTAAATCAACAACCAATTATGATGAAAATTCATCAGCAAACCATCCAAGTTACTCTAAAGATTTGAGATAAACCATGGAGAAGTCAACAGTAAAGTTAGAACGGGAGGAGCAACAAAATAAGGAAAGACGTGATGATTTCATTCACTTCGCAAACAACAGATCAGTTCGCATCCTGCAACCCAATTCGCAATAATTCAATTCCAAGTCAATACCGTTTTTACATGAAAATTGCAAAGAAATTCTTTTCAGTAACTTGCTTTCGCAAACAGCCATCAATACTTTAATGGAGTATTAACCAATGAAATGCACAGTAACAATTCATTTCTTTCGCAACTCCAGCGATGGTATCATTTCTTTAGTTCGCAAGTTATTGCTAGGGAATTTCCACTTTCTGAATTGGTATCCTCTAAAGATGGCTTGGATACTTTATGGGATGATTAATATCCACCTTTTAGATTAGTGAACTCTCTTGCATCTTGTGTATACAAAAATATAGCCGTTAGTTGAGATGAAATATTTGGAGGACGTAGACGCAGACAAATGATTATTACTAATTCTTCGCAGAAATGAGTGCAAAACTTCGCAGCATAAGTTTTACGAATGTGTACAACTCAGGAAGGAAGAAGAAAGGATGATGGGAAAATTTATAAGGGATGATAACATCAGAATAAGTTTTACGAATATCACTACATTTACAGAAATAGGAGCTTGGACAGATGGTCGCAAGTGAAGGTAAAGAAGAGATCATGTGAAGAAATGTTGCGAAGCTTACTGACAAGAGTTATCACGTGAAGGCAAGTTTCTAGTCATAAATCACAAAGCACGATAAAGAAGTAATAAGAAATATGAAGCTTACCAAACCAATACGAGTGAAGATCAGTACAGATGGTTCAGAGCGTTGTCAATGAGCTTGAAGATGCAAGGTCGAATCCCATCAAGCGTGTATTTTTTCGCAGATTTTGAAAAGCAAAAGGACAAAGTTATCAATCAAATAAAGAAGTTGTTTCTTTACGTCACAAACAGAAACTGGCACAGATGGTTAGGGGTTAAGAGTATGAGTTAGAGTTCGTGAGATCAATTCTCGCAAAGCTCAATATTTTTCACACTTTTTGGAACTATTGAAAAGAAAGGAGGAATAATAGAGTGGTAATATGTGTTTCTTTCGCAAGATGAAGCTAGCTCAGATGGTCAGCAGTAAAGGGAAGGAGATTGATGTATAGGGTTCGAATCCCCTCATTTGCAAAAAGTTTTTGCACTTCGCAAATGTTTACCCTGCGAACGTTCGCAGCACTATCAAGGGTAGACACAATCAAATCTTTGCAGAGCAAAGCTTCGCAGAAAGGAATAGATTACTTCACACAATCCAAGCCCATTGAACCAACACTTGAAATTGGTTCGTCCAAGCCCATTAAATGAACAAATGAACATTCGCAGCACAAATGATATATGGATCCGTAGAAATTTGGTATTTCATTACTTCGCAAGATTTTTGGATATTTCGCAAGAAGAAAGTGGGAGATTATTTCACAGACATATTTTGCAAGAGAGGGTTAGAACAGTTGGTATGGTGCAACATTACACAAGAGGTAGATCAAGAGTTAATTTCGCAACACTTCATTTCTCATTTCTTCTCAATTTTCAACCAAATCATATACTTCGCAAGAGACAACAACAGGCCGCAAAAGGTAAGTACCATTTCCTTGAATATTTTATTTACATAAGACAAAATATTTTTGATTTTATTTACCAAAAGCGATATACTCGCAAGATTTCTAAAATTTCTAAGATTTCAAAACATTTCAAAGATTTTTTAGATTGGCGAAAAGCGATACAATCGCAAGATTCAAAAAAAAAAAAAAAATTCATCGCAAAAATTTAAAGATCTCAAAAAATTTCAAAGATTTCAAAGTTACAAAAAACAGAGAAGATTAAATTTATATATTTCTATAGAATTTTTTTGATTTAAAGACGCGATATAATCGCAAGGTTTCAAAGAGGATTTCTAAGATTTCAAAATATTTTACAGAGAATTTACTTCAAAAATGATACTATGAGAATGAAAGAATAAATGAAAGAATAAAGAAATGCGAAATTATCGCAAGAAACACGAATAAAATTTCGCAAGAGAGAAATGCAATTGCATAAGATGGCGGAATTATCGCAAGAAATGAAAGAATAAAGAAATGCGAAATTATCGCAAAAGACGCGAATAAAATTTCGCAAGAGAGAAATGCAAATATGCATAAGACGGGCGCAAATCGCCTAAAAACATATGAAAATGGGACGAACCTTTGTGGCGTACACCCTAGTTCGCGGATTCTATTCCGTAAGAGGCAATGTCCTTAAAGTACGTCATAAGGGGGGTATCTCTTTGCATGGCTATTGGAAAGGATATACTGCTGCTGGAACCTAGTCATGGAGATTTGGGATTATAGAAAATCCATCCAGGAGAGATAACTTGGATTCCCAGCTATATAAGGTTATACCCTGGTTGGGTGCCCGAGAGTTTCTCCTAAGGAATGCAAAGTATGATCAAGGTGCCGAGGTACACGGTTGAGCTGTGGGTGCCCGGGACGGATGAACCTACCCTGGCCATCCATGGCAAGTCTTGGCTTACGATGTGTTCGGTCCGAAGAAAACCCCTCTAGGGTGTAGTCTCGTAACTATAAGCCATATAGGCATAAAGGATAAGAGGCTACGAAAACAACTGGTTGTTTCTAGAACCGGATGGGAGGAGCTAGTCTTGTATGGCAGAAGTACGTCTCCTTGAAGGGGCAACCAAGGGGAGAGATAAGGGCGATACCCTCCATTAGGGAGCTGTGTATCAAAAAAGACGGCAATGTCATGGGACTTTATATTCGCAAGAATATTTAGTCCCGTCATATTGTCGCGTGACAAAGATGGAAATGTCATGGGACTTTATATTCGCAAGAATATTTAGGCCCGTCATATTATCGCGTGACAGGACAAAAAGCCTCAAGAGAAATGTTAAGATGAGATCAATGGGTTTTTGCGATAAGATCAAAAGATGAGATAAATGAAATCAATGATAAGAGGATATAAATCGCAAAGACGTCCTGCGATTTCATCGCAAAGACGACAATGTCATAAGTTTTAAAAAGCAAAGAGAGATTAATCTCACAAGATGGCTTAGACTTATCATATTTTCGCAGAGATCAAAATAAATGATAAGACAAGATCAATGGATTATTACATATAAAAGTAAGAATGTCCTGCGATCTTGTCGCAGACAAGTGGCATAATAAGACCTTTAACTAGGAAGGCAAAATAAGACCACAAGAGAGGTTATACCTACAAGCGTATAACAGATTGCTAACGACTTTATATTAGTCTTATTTCATTACAGATCAATAACAAGAGGCAGGTATGGGAATGCATAGAATGGAAATTACAATTTGTCGCGGAAAATAGTTGCAAGAAAGAAAGAGAGAAGTACACAAGTTTTACATACCAAAAAAAATAATAAGACCATTAGAGAGAACGCAAATAAACTTGCGAAGATAATTATATTGCAGGAAAAAACAGTGGAGAAAATAACAATGAGATACAATGAGCCAGAAAAATGAGGTACAAGAGAATGAACCTGCGGGAATAAAGAGGAATGTATTCACTAGAGAAAAATACAAAGAAATGGAGAATGGAGGCAATTTAAAGCTACACCACTTTTACCGCGGCGAAATGAGAATAATACATTGAAATTTCGCAGGACTATTCATTTATTGATCCATTATTCGCAGCACTATTCACAACACTATTTGTGAAGCTATTCATAATTCGCGGCACTATTTGCGACACTATTCGCAGTACTATTCATAATTCGCAGTACTATTTGAACACTATTTATAGTTCACAGAAATGTTCAGAAAATCGCAGAAATATTCAGAAATTAGCAAGGTTATTCATAATCACGCAGATTCATTCATAAATTCGCAGATTCACCCAGAATTTCGCAGGAATTGTGGTTATTTTGCAGAATGTGATTATTTTTTTAAAGTGATTATCACTTGAGGCAGAGGCGATATAAGAATAAAGAAGCAATTTAATCATTCAACATTTTCTCAAGGATTCTCCTTCATAGATAAAGAACAGAGGCAGTTAGGGATTACCAAGAAAATATTTTATGTTTTTTATCTTCTCGGCAAGAATCATTTCCAAAATGGGCAAGAATTCTCATAGAAACTTTGTTGTTGTATTGTCTCGATCTCGTATCCATAGACGAACACACAAAGTGTGAACCGATTTGTTGTATTGTCTCGACTCAGTTTATAGACAACCACTTTCGATCGGGGAAAGGACTTATAGGAAGGAAAAGTTATAGCTTGAGGTATATTTGGGGTACCCTCACCTTTTCAAATAGATTACCGAATATTATATAATTGATACGCGTGTTGCTAGATGGATCAACATAAATTTATTTAGTGTTTAAACTTGCTCAGAATAATGATTTGTTGAGCGTTTGTTCGAAAACCCTAATTTTTGATCAATTGCTCATTAGTCAACGAATTGCTGAAAATAAGTCATGAGCAAGGAGGGACCGACCACATGAGACTATGGACGTCCATGTGATTCCCAATTGCTCGAGCGAGCGTGCACCAGAGTCCTGAGTTGGCCAGTTGGTGAAAGAATGATGATTAAATGTCAATTTCATCATTTACTGAAATATTGCTGGGTTCCGCATTAGGTGATAAAACCTAGGCATGAAATATGGGACCGACCAAGAGAGCATGGGACCGACTCTTGGTGGTCACAAGACCAGCTGTTGTCCGTTTGAGCAATCCCCAGGTTGGTTGGAGAGTGTTTGGGCCCAATATGAGCGATTACGCATGTAGGAGCAGAATCTCGCAACAACAACGCTCTTGCAAGGATTTCTGCCACACATGGCAAGTGTCGCAAATAATTATAAGAAATGACGAAATATGTGAAGATTTTATCATTACACGCAAGAATAAGGTGATAGTTCGCAAGAAGGAAGAATCCTGCGAGACATGGAGAGACTTGGGAGAAATTTAACAGAAACTTGAGAGAAATGAAGAAAGCTTGCGAAAGATATTACCGCAGAACTCAGATCCGAAATTAAGGGAAAGCTTAGCTGTAAATGAGCTGTCATCCACTATGTAATTACCTATATAAAGAAGAGAGCGGGAGAGAGAAAATGGAGAGAATTTTAGGAAGAGAGAGAAAGATATTTTGCAGAGAGAGATTTTTAGAGAGAGAAAATGTATTTTCTTTATCATCTTCTTCCCAAAACTAGATCTAGAATTCTTCCAAGAACTCCATTAATGGAGATGGTAAATGTAAATTGATGTAGCTACAAATTATCATAGTGAAGAACCGTGGATGTAGATCACATTGATCGAACCACGTAAAAAATCTTGGTGGTTATTTATAATTTTAGTATTTTTATCACCATTTTTATATTTAGATCTAGAAATTGTTATCAAGATATGATAAGGGGTGTATTGTAGGAAATCATGCAATTACAGCGCAAATTAGGTCAAAAGTGTGAAAATGTGTGGGACCGGCTTTGTGCAAACCCTAGGAATGACCCTGGTCGGTCATTAAGGCATGCACATGTTTCCGTGGTCTCCGTGTCTCCGTACTGAGAGTTTTAGTATTTTATGATGTGCGTTTGAGCGATATTGTGAATTTTCAGAAGAGTTTCATCTTGACTGAAATTCTTGATTTTTGTTGGAATGAGCATGTATGCTCAATTGATCAGTATCTTGTAAATGCTTCAAAAAAAAAATCTTGTAAATATTAAAAATAAAAATATTTTAACATTTAAAATTGTCGTGAGAGGCTAGCCGGTCGTGTGGCCCGTTGGCTTTTGGTTTTCATGATTCGAGCAAAATTTGAGAAGTTATGACGAAATCATGATTTTTGCTCAAACCAAGGAGTTTCATGAATTTAGGTAAATAATAATTATAAAAGACTTAGGATTGCAAGGTGTGGGACCATCCATGGCTAGGACATGGCCGACCGGCTATGTTGCCCGGTCCCACAATATTTTTCTAATTTTATATTATTATTTTTTCATGAAACCATGATGTTATGGAGAATCCATGAGTTTTGTTGAAATGGAGGAGTTTCATGAAATTGGGGAATTATAAAAGGCTAAGGATTTTAAGGTGTGGGACCAGCCACGACTTGGGCATGGCCAGCCGGCTAGGTTGCCCGGCCCCACACGCCTTTCCCTATTTTATAATATTATTTTTCATGAATCCATGAAGTTATGGGGAATTCATGAGTTTTGCACAAACAAGGAAAGTTGCTAAATTGGAGGAGTTTTTCATGAGTTCATGAAAATAATAAAAATAAGGCAAAATAATGGAAGAAGCATGGGGACCGGCCACGGATAGGGCATGGCCGGTTATCCCGGACCCTGGGCGCTTTTTATTTGACAAAATGATAATTGAAACACAATACTCAATTCTCATTCATTTTGACCCTACTTTTTGTTGACGTGGATTTATATGGTGAGAGTATTTAAAAATACAACTCTCTCATTGATTATGACCTACGCAACTAAGAAAAAAATGTTTACATTTTAATAAACCTTCGGTTGACCTCAAAAAAAAACCATCCATAACTCCCACTTCGAACTTTTTCATTGGCGAACTTTCCCATTTCGTTGGCCAACTTCCCATACTTACAATTTCATCCATAAACAAACTAAAATCCATGTTCTCCCGCTTCACCGATCCGCAACTGCTCAAATCCCTCTGAAAGGATTTTCTTCCCAAAAGTTTGTTCATCAATACCCAAAAAACATGGTTTAGGGATTTCAATCTCATAGAAGATCGCCAACTCAATATATCCAAAGTTACAAAAGGTGATTTTCTATTTCTTTTATCAATGATTTCATGAAGCAAAGTAATAAAAATATTTATTGATTTTATGATTTAAAATTCGTTTATTTTTTTTCTCCAGACTAAAGGATTGGGTTTTGTTATTTTCATATTTTCGTTGAGTTATTGGAAGGAGTATGAAGATCCTTTACTATTATAATGAATCTATTACACAACCCCCATGATTCAGTGAAGCCGGGTTTTCATCTTCAGTTCTTCATACCCCCAAGGTTTTGGTTGTTTCCAGTTTGGTTATAATATACATTTTTCAATTCCATCGGACTAATATTTCTATGGATTTTCTCAAAATTCTTAATTGGTATGCATGTGTAGTATAATTGCTACTTATTGGATGTGTACATACCTCTAATCATTCACTCAATTTGATTTTAAATAAAGTTGTATTCGTGGCTAATATGGAGATAAAGTTGTATTCGTAGCTAAATTTATCTAAATTTAGGTATTAGTATAGGTTAGTTATGGTGGTATCTGCTTGGATTATTAAAACCTAAATTGACTTAACTTCATTCAAGAAACAGCTTAATGATGTGCAACTATTCCAAATTAAGAGAATCTCTATTTGAGCTTAATGATGTATTTTCTGTTAAGACACAACTTTATTTGAGAACACTCTCACCAAAATAGATAGCCCTTTCCCAATGTTGGTTCTTTCACAAAGATATCCTTTCCCTGGCGAAATGAGAATAATACCTTGAAATTTCGCAGGACTATTCATTTATTGATCCATTATTCGCAGCACTATTCACAACACTATTTGTGAAGCTATTCATAATTTGCGGCACTATTTGCGACACTATTCGCGATACTATTCATAATTCGCAGTACTATTTGAGCACTATTCATAGTTCGCAGAAATGTTCGGAAAATCGCAGAAATATTCAGAAATTAGCAAGGTTATTCATAATCACGCAGATTCATTCATCAATTCGCAGATTCACCCAGAATTTCGCAGGAATTGTGGTTATTTTGCAGAATGTGATTATTTTCTTAAAGTGATTATCACTTGAGGCAGAGGCAAGATAAGAATAAAGAAGCAATTTAATCATTCAACATTTTCTCAAGGATTCTCCTTCATAGATAAAGAACAGAGGCAGTTAGGGATTACCAAGAAAATATTTTATGTTCTTTATCTTCTCGGCAAGAATCATTTCCAAAATGGGCAAGAATTCTCATAGACACTTTATTGTTGTATTGTCTCGATCTCGTATCCATAGACGAACACACAAAGTGTGAACCGATTTGTTGTATTGTCTCGACTCAGTTTATAGACAACCACTTTCGATCGGGGAAAGGACTTATAGGAAGGAAAAGTTATAGCTTGAGGTATATTTGGGGTACCCTCACCTTTTCAAATAGATTACCGAATATTATATAATTGATACGCGTGTTGCTTGATGGATCAACATAAATTTATTTAGTGTTTGAACTTGCTCAGAATAATGATTTGTTGAGCGTTTGTTCGAAAACCCTAATTTTTGATCAATTGCTCATTAGTCAACGAATTGCTGAAAATAAGTCATGAGCAAGGAGGGACCGACCACATGAGACTATGGACGTCCATGTGATTCCCAATTGCTCGAGCGATCGTGTACCAGAGTCCTGAGTTGGCCAGTTGGTGAAAGAATGATGATTAAATGTCGATTTCATCATTTACTGAAATATTGCTGGGTTCCGCATTAGGTGATAAAACCTAGGCATGAAAGATGGGACCGACCAAGAGAGCATGGGACCGACTCTTGGTGGTCACAAGACCAGCTGTTGTCCGTTTGAGCTATCCCCAGGTTGGTTGGAGAGAGTTTTGGCCCAATATGAGCGATTGCGCATGTAGGAGCAGAATCTCGCAACAACAACGCTCTTGCAAGGATTTCTGCCACACATGGAAAGTGTCGCAAATAATTATAAGAAATGACGAAATATGTGAAGATTTTATCATTACTCGCAAGAATAAGGTGATAGTTCACAAGAAGGAAGAATCCTGCGAGACATGGAGAGACTTGGGGGAAATTTAACAGAAACTTGAGAGAAATGAAGAAAGCTTGCGAAAGATATTACCGCAGAACTCAGATCCGAAATTAAGGGAAAGCTTAGCTGTAAATGAGCTGTCATCCACTATGTAATAACCTATATAAAGAAGAGAGCGGGAGAGAGAAAAGGGAGAGAATTTTAGGAAGAGAGAGAAAGATATTTTGCAGAGAGAGATTTTTAGAGAGAGAAAATGTATTTTCTTTATCATCTTCTTCCCCAAAACTAGATCTAGAATTCTTCCAAGAACTCCATTAATGGAGATGGTAAATGTAAATTGATGTATCTACAAATTATCATAGTGAAGAACCGTGGATGTAGATCACATTGATCGAACCACGTAAAAATCCTGGTGGTTATTTATAATTTTAGTATTTTTATCACCATTTTTATATTTAGATCTAGAAATTGTTATCAAGATATGATAAGGGGTGTGTTGTAGGAAATCCTGCAATTACAGCGCAAATTAGGTCAAAAGTGTGAAAATGTGTGGGACCGGCTTTGTGCAAACCCTAGGAATGACCCTGGTCGGTCATTAAGGCATGCACATGTTTCCGTGGTCTCCGTGTCTCCGTACTGAGAGTTTTAGTATTTTATGATGTGCGTTCGAGCGATATTGTGAATTTTCAGAAGAGTTTCATCTTGACTGAAATTCTTGATTTTTGTTGGAATGAGCATGTATGCTCAATTGATCAGTATCTTGTAAATGCTTCAAAAAAAATAATCTTGTAAATATTAAAAATAAGAATATTTTAACATTTAAAATTGTCGTGAGAGGCTAGCCGGTCGTGTGGCCCGTTGGCTTTTGGTTTTTCATGATTCGAGCAAAATTTGAGAAGTTATGACGAAATCATGATTTTTGCTCAAACCAAGGAGTTTCATGAATTTAGGTAAATAATAATTATAAAAGACTTAGGATTGCAAGGTGTGGGACCAGCCATGGCTAGGGCATGGCCGACCGGCTATGTTTCCCGGTCCCACAATATTTTTCTAATTTTATATTATTATTCTTTCATGAAACCATGATGTTATGGAGAATCCATGAGTTTTGTTGAAATGGAGGAGTTTCATGAAATTGGGGAATTATAAAAGGCTAAGGATTTTAAGGTGTGGGACCGGCCACGACTTGGGCATGGCCAGCCGGCTAGGTTGCCCGGCCCCACACGCCTTTCCCTATTTTATAATATTATTTTTCATGAATCCATGAAGTTATGGGGAATTCATGAGTTTTGCACAAACAAGGAAAGTTGCTAAATTGAAGGAGTTTTTCATGAGTTCATGAAAATAATAAAAATAAGGCAAAATAATGGAAGAAGCATGGGGACCGGCCACGGATAGGGCATGGCCGGTTGGCCCGGCCCCTGGGCGCTTTTTATTTGACAAAATGATAATTGAAACACAATACTCAATTCTCATTCATTCTGACCCTACTTTTTGTTGACGTGGATTTATATGGTGAGAGTATTTAAAAATACAACTCTCTCATTGATTATGACCTACGCAACTAAGAAAAAAATGTTTACATTTTAATAAACCTTCGGTTGACCTAAAAAAAAACCATCCATAACTCCCACTTCGAACTTTTTCATTGGCGAACTTTCCCATTTCGTTGGCCAACATCCCATACTTACAATTTCATCCATAAACAAACTAAAATACATGTTCTCCCGCTTCACCGATCCGCAACTGCTCAAATCCCTCTGAAAGGATTTTCTTCTCAAAAGTTTGTTCATCAATACCCAAAAAACATGGTTTAGGGATTTCAATCTCATAGAAGATCGCCAACTCAATATATCCAAAGTTACAAAAGGTGATTTTCTATTTTCTTTTATCAATGATTTCATGAAGCAAAGTAATAAAAATATTTATTGATTTTATGATTTAAAATTCGTTTATTTTTTTTCTCCAGATTAAAGGATTGGGTTTTGTTATTTTCATATTTTCGTTGAGTTATTGGAAGGAGTATGAAGATCCTTTACTATTATAATGAATCTATTACACAACCCCCATGATTCAGTGAAGCCGGGTTTTCATCTTCAGTTCTTCATACCCCCAAGGTTTTGGTTGTTTCCAGTTTGGTTATAATATACATTTTTCAATTCCATTGGACTAATATTTCTATGGATTTTCTCAAAATTCTTAATTGGTATGCATGTGCAGTATAATTGCTACTTATTGGATGTGTACATACCTCTAATCATTCACTCAATTTGATTTTAAATAAAGTTGTATTTGTGGCTAATATGGAGATAAAGTTGTATTCGTAGATAAATTTATATAAATTTAGGTATTAGTATAGGTTAGTTATGGTGGTATCTGCTTGGATTATTAAAACCTAAATTGACTTAACTTCATTCAAGAAACAGCTTAATGATGTGCAACTATTCCAAATTAAGAGAATCTCTATTTGAGCTTAATGATGTATTCTCTGTTAAGACACAGCTTTATTTGAGAACACTCTCACCAAAATAGATAGCCCTTTCCCAATGTTGGTTCTTTCACAAAGATATCCTTCCCTGGATAAAACAAGACAAACATTAGAGACATATTAATGATGATAAATGTAGTAGATTTAAAATATTTAGTGGTAAAAAAGTTAGGTATTTTTTGGATTGAATTTGAATTTCGGGTTCTTTATGTGTATTTTCTATATGGACTTATTTACGCTTCTTTTGCATTACCCCATCATGGATTGGGTTTACTGATAGTGAGCAGTTAATTGGTGAGGATCCAACGAATAAAAGTAATGTTAGTTCCTTGAGAATTGTTTTTGACATCTAAAATAATTTCGAACTAAGACCTGAATGTATCCATGATTACTATCAATACTTGAGGACATAATCTGTTGTGTTTTTTTGTCAAATTTTACAAATGAGCTTCAACTCTTGGTTGAACTCTCCCCTTGCAAATAATAACAGTATATACTGAGAATTTTCTGAAGAACATATAACCAAGAATTAAGGAAGAGATGCATGAACATCACGGTGAGAATCTTATTAATAGTTGTTGGATATGCACCTTTAACCAAAAAAAAACACAACAGAATCTTCCTAGGTTAAAGGGAGGATTTTCTAGAGCAGCCTCTAAACCCTCACGTGAAGTAGGCAGGGAATAATGCTCAACAACGATGCTTTATACATGCCGAATACATTCAATGCAGCACCTGCATAGAATACACACGATACTCCACAAGTATCGACTTCCTAAATAACTCAGTTATTTAATCAAGCATTACATGCTACTTTATGTGGGTCCCACGATCCACACACCCGAGACATCAATCATGTCACAAACTGAGGGATACATACTGGGGTATTAGTCTGGCGGTTTACAACGCGCAGCGTGCAATGCGCCATCACAAGAACGTGTCAGGAAGACATGGACAATTAGTGATGATGGGAGAAGTGGGCAAGACTGATCGTATGACGCTAACACAAAACTCTACTACTCCATCACTCCACTTCCTCCACTTCCCATGAGAGACATGAACAAGGCTTAAATGACTTGTATAAATAGGTTCTCCTCCCTATTTCCAATACTGAACACAACACAGAAACCAAGTGTTAATACGAAGCGTATTCAAACACCCATAGCCTGCTTGCATTATTGGTAAGCCTGCTCACCTTTCGGTTACAAGTCATAAACATCCTACTCCTTCACAATCTTAACACCTTCTTCGCTTACCTCCCTAAGATCAACCCCATCTCCTTCACTTTATGACCGAAACAAGTCTGGAACGACCATTTCTTGGTTTAGGCCAGAATTGTATAGATTGATCTCTCGAATCAAAAGCACTCCTGTGCAGTGCATTTGTTTAGGGTTTAGATTCACTTCTCATCCACACACCCCAAATTACCAAAACCAGCAGAAGTAGTTTTTACCCATAAACACCGCCTGAATCTATGCATGGTCTCTCCACATAGTCAGGGAACGATGATTGTCACCAACGTCCTAAAGGCGTCCACCGCCCAACTATTTTTCTATGTGGAGAGGGGGTCACTCTCCTGCAGTCAGGGAACAGTGAGTGTCACCGACGTCCTGAAGGCATTAAGCTCTCAATCTACGGAGAATCGCCCAATTATGTTATTCTGCATAAAAGGCATGATAAAATGCTAGGGATAGAATCGCTCAGATAGTGAGGCTTTTCGAAAACATATTCATCATGGCTTCGTAAAATATGAATCGTTGCATGCACAAAAGCCGTGTCGAAACATGCCTCATGATTTTACGGTTTTGCCCTTTGTTGAAAATTCTCCATCAACATTAAGTCCCCTGCTTAGTGGGGAATAGTCATGTTCCGCGGTAATGAATTAAATGGTGATTTTCAGTCAATGAGATCGGTGGTTGAACTCAGTCTACAAAGGTATGCTCAGAATCCTCGGTTTGCTGTAACGATGTCACGTACGAGCAAATATTTGAGTGAGGATCCTAATAGCGTGATAGAGAGTTATTTTGTGGACACAGAGAGGTGAGGTGCTGCTGATTTGGTTAGTTAAAAGCCTAGTTTTGGTCAGTTTAGCGCTTGTGGGCCCAAACCCAAAAGAGGAAACCCAAGTGTATTAGGTTTTTGGAAATAAAACTAATATAAAAGGTAAATAACCCTAATTTTTTTTTTTGACTGACCAGATCTCCCTCTCTTCAGAATCCTTGCACGAGCAGCAGCAAAGAAGAATATTCGCCGGCCGACAGTCGTCGATCGAACTCCGGCCGAATTCCGGTGCCGATAGGCAAGCTCGTTTTTTTTTTTTTTTTTTTTTTTTTGTTGTTGTTGTTCTTGTTGTTGTATGTTATATGATTCATGAGTTGTTCACAAAACAAAAAGTCCCATAGTTTCAAGCATGCGTAGGATTTATTAAGAATTTGTTTTTTAGAAAACGTATGAATGCCCGTTTTTCGTTAGTTTAGGAAACGAACAAAAATCCCCAACATGGAAGAGATACATAAAATTTTGCATAGACATGGTATAGTTGAAATAGTAAAAGTTTTGTTGATTAGGTTTCATGAAAGCCCAAGTTTATTTTCAAAGCATGGATTTTGCAAATACTTTGAGGAACGTAGGTTCGTTCGTAGTAAAAATAATAAATAATAATCCTTAGGGGTTAAAGGAAATTTTGAAAAGACCTGGAGTTCATGAAAAAATTTATTTGAGAACTTTCAAAACTTTGTTTGGAACATATGGACTTTTACAAGAATAGAAAAGACCCTGGCTTCGTGGACGAATGCTCGTTTGAGCAGAAAGTTTTTTTTTAATAATTTACGTGAGTTATTAACTCGCGATTTTTTATTATTATTACGTGACCTATTCACATTTTTATTTTAAAATCAAATAATAATTTATGAAAAATTGTTGATAGCAAACAATATTTCTATGAGTTGATGAATTCATAGTATGTGCGAGTTTGCTGATTTTATAGTGTAGGTACACGTAAAAAATCAGCGAATATTCACATGGAAGGTCATATGAATTATTCATAGTTTCATGAAAAGCTAATGTCGACTTTAAATAATAATAAGTTTTTTGCTCGGCTTTGCAGGTTTAAAAGAACGAACAAGTTCTTGAGGTTTTACGCTGGTATCACTAAGTTCGTGAAATCGTAAATAGGTAAGAGTTTAGGATTACCATTTTTGCTGTGAATTCTGCGTTAGCATATCTGTAATCCCATGATTCTGGTTCCAGATAATGATGACTTCCAGTAGCAGTGATTATGATTATGAGTATTCTTCCATCTCTTCTGAAGAGGATTCTAAAGTTTTCGCAGCCAAATAACGAGCTAAGATGAATCATTCTAAGAAAATAGAGCCCTGCGCACCTCTCAATAACCGTAGAGTTACTTATGCTGATCTCATGAAGAGAAAAGCCGAGGATGACGAGATGGATGATCGTCGGCGAAGAAGGGACCGAATTCGGCGCAGAATACTAGCAGCTGAGGATAAAATTCGATCTCGAGCTGACGGTGTACCCTCTAATTTTGATGCTTCGGAAGATGAACCCGTGTGGGTGCCACGAGATCGCAAGATTAAGCCGCATCGGTGTACCAGGGAGATTGAGAAAGCTATCAAATCTGACCTTGAAGCTGAGCGCGAAAAGGAGGAGTACTAGGATTCTAGTGACCTTGATATTCATCCAGACTTCGTTAATAGCCCTGATAGTAATTCTAATGAATAATTTGAAGAGGACTCTGCAAAAGACGATGATGACGAATCTGATAACTCTGACAAATCTGATGATTCCGACTGATTAATCTTGCTCATGAATTTCCCTGAGATTATTTATTTTCCGTTGAAGTAGATGCTTTATGGTTATTTGAATAACTTGGCTGTGAAGATGTTTCTTTAGAGATTATTATTTTCTTGAACCGTAATTCCTTGCAGTATCTCTTTTCGGAATCTTCCTCATATCTCCAGTCGATGGACCAATGTCCACGTAGACAATAACTACCCGTGGAATGCAATCACATGAACTATCTAGGAAACACATGGCCTTCCAGACAATCAATCCGTAGTCATAATGTTGACTACTCCCGAACTGTCAGTCCCCAGTATTGCTACGCTTCTCCCATCTGTCATGTATCTGATTCGATATTTAGGGTTTCAGTAGAAATCACAACAGACTTGTTTATCTGTAATGGCAGTGTTTTTAGGGTTTTAATTAAACAGTTGACCATCTGCTGCCTTTGTGTAGTATCAGAAGAAATTTTGATCACAATCCCACCTCTCATCAACATGTCCAGAAGTAGTGTTTCTTCTATAAGTGAATCTCGCGCAAAAAATGTTGTGGCAGTATCCGTCTAGGTGAGTTACATATCTTTCTTAACTTTGTTCGATCAGGATGATTGATAAGAAGAAAAAATTTATTGCAGGATAATCAGAATAATCAACATTCCTCATGTATCTTGAGACCCAGACGAACTGTCAAAGCTCCTTCCCGGTACAAGTCTGCTCATGTTGATGCCGGAATGACTGTAAGTAATTCCATAACTTTTCGACTGTAGTTTTACCATGCTCAAAGGCCAATAAAATTAAATACTCCTTCGTTCCTCCGTAGGTTGATGTCTGTGTTGTTTTCGATGCTAGAAAGAGGAAGAACGGGAAGCCCGTGATTGTGGTTGATGATAGCAGCAACCGTGTTGACGAGAACTCTACTGATTCTGTGATGACTGGGGTTAGATTTCATACTCCAGAGTATCCAACAACTGGACTCCCATTTGAGGCTCCCATGATCAACAATTTCCCGAATAATAAAGTGGTTGGTGGATTCATCATTCCCAAGTGTCACGCGCCCTGTACACCAAAATTTGGAGAAGGTACAAGCATATTGCTACGACCGAAGTATGGAAAGGTTTTCTACCAACCCTCCTGACTACAGTTGCAGGGTTATTACCGATCATTGAAGAGATGAACCAGATGCATCTGCGAGATGTCAAGAATCATGAACTACACAAATGGGATGAGATGATTTCCAATTGTGAAACTCTGCAGTTCAACATAGGATGGCTTCATCATCGTCTCGAGATAATCAAAGTTCACAAGGCAGCGTCTGCTGCTGACGCGATTTCTGCGACCACTGCCATATTGGAGGAGGAGAAGATACTTGCCTTGGAGTCAGCAAGAGTTGAGAAGGCGGTCCAGGACTTGAGAATGAAGACCAAAAATTTCCAGAAGAAGATTGATAGAGTTTTCTATAGAGATTATCCTTTGTTGGATGGTTTGCTCTGAGTGAATATTTGAGAGAGATTTTTTTTTTGTGAGATCGAGACTTGTTTAATAAAACACATTATTGGGGGAATTTTTGGGAGATTCGTGAAAATTTTAAATTTTGATTGAATGAGCATGATGCATACTCTTTTAAGGAATAAAATTACATCTTGAAAATTAACACGTGATTGTTTGCTGATCGTTTAGGCGTAGTACACCTTGAGCCACTTGCCATTGATGATGTTTCCCTCTACTCCTCCATTAACATCTAGGATTTTGTAATATCCGTTGGACACTGCCTTGATGACCACATAGGGTCCTTTCCATTTTGGAGTGAACTTGGGAGCGGACATGTCTTGTTGAATATGTTTTGCTATTTTCAAAACCAAATCTCCTACTTGAAATGTTCGAGGTCTTACCAGTTTTTTGTAGGCCTTAAAAACCCTTTGTTTGTAGGTTTCCACGTATTTTCCCACCTTGGATCTTCTTGAGTCGAGCATATCCAATTCAGCAATTCTTGAGTTGGAAAATTTTGGCTTCATCCCATTGTACTTCGCTGGCCGTTGCGATTCTTGCAGAGGGAATCTTGATTTCGGCCGGGAGAATGGCATCAGCGCCATAAACGAGAGAGTATGGTGAAGTCTCGATTGAGCTTCTTGGTGCGGTTCGGTAGGCCCACAAAGCCATGGGTAATTCCTCATGCCAGGTTCGTCGATTGTCATGAACTGTTCGGCTGAGAATCCGGATCAGGGTTTTGTTGGTACTCTCCGCTTGTCCGTTTCCTTGGGGATAGTATGGTGTGGAGAAAATCTGTTTGATTCTGTATTCTTCGAGCAATTCTGCAACATGTTTGTTGGAAAAAGGAGTTCCATTATCCGTGATGATATGTTTAGGAATGCAGAATCTGCATATGATGTACTCTTTGATGAAAGCTGCAATCCTGACTCCGGTGGTGCTTCGAAGAAGAATAGCCTCGACCCATTTGGTGAAGACTCTGTTGTTGTGATGATGTATTCATGTTGCTTCGAAGATGCTGGATTGATCTTTCTGATGATGTACAGTCCCCAGCTATAGAATGGACATGGACTGCTCACAGAATATAATGGGATACAAGAAGTGTTAATGAGGTTACCATGAACTTGGCATTGATGACATCTCCGAACATAGGCAGCCGCGTCATCTTCCATGGTTGGCCACTAATATTTCTCATGGATTTGGAGAAACAATTTATTCTTCCCTTGATGTTCACCTTCATGAATTTCTTTCAAGATTTTAAGAATTTAATGTTCAGCCAAGCACCTCAGTAGATTCCCACCGAAGCTTTTGCGATACAAAATCCCCTCCAAGTAGACAAAAGGTTTGGCTCTCTGGATGAGTTTGACCGCATCTTTCTTCTCTGACGGAAGATTGTTGTCACGAAGATATTTTATGTAATGTTCTCTCCAGTCCCCATTGTGGTGAATTGTTAGAACCTCCAAGTGATGAGGTGGTGTCTGACAATTGGGACATGACCCTTGGAACTTTCTCGACTGAGTTTCCATGGAGGGCCAATAGTACCCGAATCTTTGAAGTCTCCTGTAAAGTATGATTACCAGGGTTTGCCCACATACTTCCTCATGTATGCATTTGAGTTACTCATTTTCTTCTTCATCTCCAAGGCATCGTGTTAAGGATCCATATGGATTGCGATAATACAATGCTCCATGCAATAGGAAAAAGTTCTTCAATTCTTTGAGACTGATTTTCCCGTCTGTAAGAGAACTGCTCAACTCGTGAATGATGGGTGATCGCCAGTCGTTCATTTGGGAATCTTCAACTTGAGTAAGCCAAGTAAATGATACAGAACGTCTATGTACCGTGATGGATTTCTCTGACCCTTCAAACTGTAGTTTGGATGCTAGAGTCGCTAGACAATCAGCATGTCTATTATTGGTGCGTCCAGTATGGATGATAGTTGCATTAGAAAAATGAGATAATAACCGTTGTGCCTCAGCTCTGAATGTGGCGAGTGTTACTTATTTGAGAGAGTACACACCATTCATTTGATTGACCAACAATTTTGAGTCTCCTCTGATTTCCATGTGTTTCGCTCCTGCTTTCTTGGCCAAAGACAGTCCTAGGAGAAAGGCTTCATACTTCACTGAATTGTTGGTGCAGTGGAAATCCAGCTTAAATGAATGTGAAAAGACTTCACCAGATGGAGATACTAGCACAATGCCCGCTCTGCCAGTATTGTTGCTCGGAGTAGAGGATCCATCAAAATATAATAGCCATGTTTCTTCTTGAATGATTGAGATTTCTGGAAACTCACCAATTACTTCTTCATGCAACATCGTGATATCTTCTCCAGGGAAGGCAACAAGTAAGTCTGCAACTGCTTGTCCTTTGATTTCTTTTGGAGGGACACACGCTATGTCGAACTTTTTCTGGTCTCCCAATCAAAGAAGGCTTTGACAGTAAGAACTTTATAGGATCGGCTTTGGCCACCATCACAACTCTATTTGATAGAAGATAATGCCTGAATCTCTGAATTGCGTGGACTAATGCTAAGCATGCTATCTTAACCTTTGGGTATCGGAGTTGGGCATCCATCGTTGTACGACTGAAGTAATAGATCGGGGTTCGATGCCTTCATCATATTCCTGAGCGAGGAGGACTCAAATAGAAACATCACTGGAGGCTGTGTAAAGTATTAATGGTCGTCCTTGCATAGGATATTTCATGATAGCAGGTGATAGTAATATATGTTGTATTTTCTGGAACGCCTCTTGTTGAACGGTCGTCCACATAAAGCTTGCTCCCCTCTTCAACAAATTACTGAATGAAGTAATGAGTTGAGCCAGTCCTGGGATGAAATGCCAAATATAGTTTACCTTACCCATGAAACTCTGGAGTTCCTTCACAGTTCGCGGAGGAGGCATGGTAGTGATAATTTTCGTTTTGTCTGGATCGACCTTGATTCCTTCTTCGGTGACTAAGAATCCAAGAAATTTTCCAGAAGAAACGCCGAAAGCACACTTCAGAGGATTCATCTTTAGTTTGTAATATCTGTACCTTTCGAAGACTTGTCTCAGAATGTCCGGGTAGGATGCTCAAGTATTTGATTTCACCACCACGTCATCGACGTAGTCTTCCACTTATTTGTGCATCATGTCATGGAATATTGCAGTCATGGCTCGCTGATACGTGGCTCCTGCATTCTTCAAGCCGAAAGGCATTACTGTGTAGTGGAAGTTTCCAATGGGAGTTCGGAACGCAGTCTTGTTAGCGTCATGTTCATGCATCTTGATTTGGTTGTATCCGCTGTAACCGTCCATAAACGAAAACATGTCATGACCACTGGTTGCATCAACGAGCATATCAATGTTGGGTAAAGGAAAATCATTATTCGGGCAACATTTATTCAGGTTCCTGAAATCTACACAATATCGGATTTGACCATTCTTCTTATTTACTGGGACAACGTTCGCCAGCCATGTTGGATGTTAAATGGGCTTGATGAATCCTGTTGTTAGTAGTTTCTGGATCTCCACCTTGATTTTCTCCTCAAATCTGTGTCTGAATTTCCTGGGCGGTTGCTTGACAGGTTTGGAACCGGGAGTAATGTGGAGATGATGAGTAACCAATTTATCATCTAGGCCGGGCATCTCTTCATACGTCCAAGCAAAGATATCTTGATACTCTTTCAACATGCTGATCAATCCTTCTCGTTCCTCGGATGAGAGAGTAGAACATATTAAAATTGGCCTTGGGTTTTCATCCGTTCCGATGTTGATAGTCTCAAGGTCGTCAGTTGTGGAATCTGTGCCATCTTGCAACTGCCGTGGTGCATCTCGAACTTTTTCATCGGGTGATTGCTCATTCTGGCACGATTCTTCGGGGTGGGGAGACTTCTCATCGACCTCCCCAGTAATTTCTAATCTTTCTGACAGAGATAAATGACTCTCTCCTCAGCATCATAATCAGTAATAAAATTGGACTTTTTGTGAGTCGTACCTTGACCTTGACGACATTTGAGTGGCGTGGTGGACGATTTGACGGATTTAACACCCACTGATAATGGTGTGTCAGTGTTCTCAATTCATTTCCAATTCGGGAGTGGAACACTGCAGATCTTGTTTGGAGGTTCGGGGATGCTTTTTGGAGGTTCCAGGAACTCAGCATCATAAACCAAAGCATAAGGAGATACTGAAGCCGGGATGCGGACAATATTTTTGTTGAACAAAGTTTTCATGCATTGATGGTATGTTGAAGGAACAACCTTATTGTCATGAAGCAATGGTATCCCAAGTATCATGTGATAATCTGGGTCTTTCTCAATCACGTAAAACTTGACATTGGATTGAATCGGTCCTACTTTCAGATCCACATAGACATATCCGTACGTGTGACTCTAGCACCCTTCGAAACCTGTCATAAATATGGGATGATGAATGATCTTGCTTTGCGGAACTTTGGCCTCTTTGAGAGTCTTCATAGTGACCAAATTGGTAGAAGCGCCTGTATCGATAAGAACTTTCCTGAATTCAGAATCCTTAATGAAAGCAGTTACGAACATGGCTCGATTATGTCATTCATCCGCCATTCGGTCTTCCTCAGTAAATGTGATGTTCTTGATTAAAAGTTCAGATACCATGGATACTTGTTCGACCACCTGGGATGACGAAATTTCAGATGATATTTTTGTTGAGTGCGGAAAACGTGTTTGTACGCTGATCCCTGGATAAGTATAGGAGTTAACATAGATTCTCAATCAAATGTGTGACCTCCTGATCCACCGGATTTTCATAAGTGGTGAAGCAGTTGATTCGAGGATGATCACCGATTGAGGGGTCAGCTACTAGCGTTGGAACTTCCTGAGCATGAGCACCTCCCAAGTTAGATGTCAGTCTGATAACGAAGTTCAATATTTTATTCATCGTTTCTTTCATCAGGTCTATGTTCCTTGTATGAACCTCCTGTACTCATGCCAACTCGATCAAAGTCGGGATTTCTGCATTGACTGTTCCATTGAGTAGAGCGCTGAAAGGAGGAACATTTCCATTCGAAAGATTCTGACCGAATTTGAAGTTGTTGAGTTAGACCTAAGACCAACCATTCTTTGAAAATAAGAGATTGCAACCGAGAGATTGATCTCCCATTGTGGTTACAATCTGTAGATGGAGAAAAATGGTTCGCTGGTTTTTTGGGAAAGTGAAGGTTGATCTGTAGGAGGGAATCTGAGAATTATGTGGGATCAATGATGATCAAGGATTGTGGATGTGTTGAAGGTTTCTGCAATAATTGGTGAACTGTTGAGTTCGAATAAGTTCTGATGGATTGATAAATTCTTGAGAGTAGTTACTCGAGAAATTCTGTATGGACGATTGCTGATAGCTAGTGATCATTCGTTGTCGTCAAACATGGATTCAGAGACTTATTTATATTTCTAGAGTTGTGAACACCTTGATCCCTGTAAGTGTGATGGTTTCATGATTAGAAGAGTGGGCAAGTGGAAGATCGTGGTAAAGTCAGTTCCATGTCGTGTGGAGACTTGACGGATTGTACACTAACTACTTTGCTAACTCCTTCAACCGTTTACGCACATTTCTCATCGTGGATGAATCCACGTGCCGTAGGCCGCCAGACAAATACCCTAGTTTTTATCCCCCAATTTGACGTGATTGATGTCTCACGAATCGTGGAGTCTGCATAACAGACGTGTATTTAGTTTGTCAGCTAACTGATTAGACAATGAGCCTAGGTTTTGCTGAATTGAGCATTATCAGCGAATGCTCAGTTATTCATGGACTTGGACGTGTTAGTACTTGTGTTGATATTACTCGTGTATAATTATTGTAAAATCGGGCGTATGAGCAAGTTTTGCTCGACTCGACGAATTACTAATAGTTGGATGAGCAATTGAACAAATATTGCTCAATTCGATAAATTACAGATAGATTACTGAATATTGATATTTGATAGTGGATCAATATTCGAGCAACTGAGCAAGTATTGCTCAATTCAACGAATTACTGAATATTGATAGTGGATCAATATTCGAGTAACTGAGCAAATATTGCTCAATTCGACGAATTACTGAATAATGAGAATTTGACGAGCAACTGAGCAAGTATTTCCCAATTCGAAAAAATACTAAATATTGATAGTTGGATCAATATTTGAGAAACTGAGCAAATGTTGCTCAATTCGACGAAATATTTATTGGTGACGTGACCCAATAAAATATTAAAATATTGGTAGATTACCGAATATTATATAATTAATCCGCGTGTTGCTTGATGGATCAACATAAATTTATTTAGTGTTTGAACTTGCTCAGAATAATGATTTGTTGAACGTTTGTTCGAAAACCCTAATTTTTGATCAATTGCTCAATAGTCGACGAATTGTTGAAAATAGGTCATGAGCAAGGAGGGACCGACCAAATTATACTATGGACGTCCATGTGATTCCCAATTGCTCGAGCGAGCATGCTCTAAAGTCCTGAGTTGGCCAGTTGGTGAAAGAATGATGATTAAATGTCGATTTCAACATTTACTTAAATATTGTTGGGTTCCACATTAGGTGATAAAACCTAGGTATGAAATATGGGACCAACCAAGAGAGCATGGGACCAACTCTTGGTGGTCACGAGACCAGCTGTTGTCCGTTTGAGCAATCCCCAGGTTAGTTGGAGAGAGTTTGGGCCAATACGAGCGATTGCGTAAATTAGGTCAAAAATGTGAAAATGTGTGGGACCGGCTTTGTGCAAGCCCTAGAAATGACCCTGGTCGGTCATTAAGGCATGCACGTGGTGTCGTGGTGTCCGTGTCTCCGTACTGAGAGTTTCAGTATTTTCTGATGTGCGTTTGAGCGATATTGTGGATTTTCAGAAGAGTTTCATCTTGACTGAAATTCTTGATTTTTGTTGGAATGAGAATGTATGCTCAATTGATCAATATCTTGTAAATATTAAAAAATA
Organism: Papaver bracteatum; assembly: GCA_023529315.1. Lineage (NCBI taxonomy): Eukaryota > Viridiplantae > Streptophyta > Magnoliopsida > Ranunculales > Papaveraceae > Papaver > Papaver bracteatum. The sequence continues at coordinate 5,433,110 of JAJJWX010000603.1, forward strand.
AGAATATTTTAATATTTAAAATTGACATGAGAGGCTATCCGGTCGTGTGACCCGTTGGCTTTTGGTTTTTCATGATTCGAGCAAAATTTGAGAAGTTATGACGAAATCATGATTTTTGCTCAAACCAAGGAGTTTCATGAATTTAGGTAAATAATAATTATAAAAGACTTAGGATTGCAAGGTGTGGGACCGGCCATGGATAGGGCATGGCCGACCGGTTATGTTTCCCAGTCCCACAACATTTTTCTAATTTTATATTATTATTTTTTCATGAAACCATGATGTTATGGAGAATCCATGAGTTTTGTTGAAATGGAAGAGTTTCATGAAACTGGAGAATTATAAAAGACTAAGGATTGTAAGATGTGGGACCGGACACGGCTTTGGCATGGCCAGCCGGCTAGGTTTCCCGGTCCCACACGTCTTTCCTTATTTTATAATATTATTTTTCATGAATCCATGAAGTTGTGGGGAATTCATGAGTTTTGTACAAACATGGAAAATTGCTAAATTGAAGGAGTTTTTCATGAGTTCATGAAAATAACAAAAATAGGGCAAAATAATGGAAGAAGCATGGGGACCGGCTAGGGCATGGCCGGTCGGCCCGGCCCCCTGGGCACTTTTTATTATTTTATTATTATTTGTTGCTTTCTCCTATTTTGCGTAGGATTCCTCATCTGTCCATATTTTTGGATGCTCGTTTGTGCATCCGGGTGCTCAGTCGTCCATCATTGTCGAGTACACTTACACCATTTTTGTGGGGCTTACTCAGTGATGATCCAGATGCCCGATGGTTGAGTATTTATTGCTAATTCATGAAATTCAGTATAGAATAATTCATGAAACAAAACAATAAAATGAGTAGTTATTTATTATCAATTCATAGGATCAGCTGTGGATTTGACCATGAACTCGGAATAATAAAAAAAGCATTACCATTCCATGGGATCGTGGATTCGACCATAGAATTGGAGTAATAAAATTATCTATTACCATTCCATGAGATTAGCAGTGAATTCTTTCATGAAATTGGAATAATGAGATAACATAGTAGTTTATCGCCATTCCGTGAGATCAAGTCGTAGATTCGATCATGGAATCAGAGCAATTGTTATTGTCATTCCATGGGATCAGGCCGTGGATTCGATCATGGAATAGGAGCAATTGTAGATCATTCTGGGAATTCAGTGGAGAATGTCACGACAGAATTAATCTAATACTGAAAAGATATTAGCCAGTTAAAGTGTCACATCCATTCTGAATGGTGCATAGTCAGGGAGTCACGGGTGTTGTTTACGACCTGAAGGCATTACTGCTCTCAATCTGCGGAGAACCGCCTGAATCCATGCACGGTCTCTCCACATTGTCAGGGAACGGTGAGTGTCACCGACGTCCTGAAGGCGTCCGCCGCCCAACTATTCTTTTATGTGGAGAGGGGGTCGCTCACCTGCAGTCAGGGAACAATGAGTTTCTCCGACGTCCTGAAGGCGTTAAGCTCTCAATCTACGGAGAACCGCCCAATTATGTTATTCTGCATAGAGGGCATGATGAAGTGCTAGGAATCGAATCGCTCAGCTAGTGGGGATTTTCGAAAACATATTCATCATGGCTTCGTAAAATATGAATCGTTGCATGCCCGAAAGCCATGTCGAAACATGCCTCATGATTTTACGGTTTTGCCCTTTGTTGAAAATTCACCATCAACACATGTCATCTACACATTGCTGCAAGAGGTTAAGGTTGGAGAAGATTTTTATAAAAATTTGATGTGTATTTATCTACCAAAATCTATGTCATGTCATCTACACATTGCTGCAAGAGGTTAAGGTTGGAGAAGGCTTATATGAAAATTAGATGTGTATTCTACATGGATGAACACATTTTTACTCTAAAGGGTCGGCATCCGGAGAACTATCAAAGAGTTGTAAAGAATGAGGTGGTAAAGACACACGGCTGCGTGACTAGTTGAGTTTTTGACGCGTGGTAGCCAAAAACCAAACTGTGCTTGAAGGAAGGTCAAGGTCATTTGAGCAGCAAGTATCAAAGAATCAAAAGTTTTTTTTTTTTTTTGGTAACAGATCAAAGAATCAAAAGTTGAACTGACAAATTATCGTGTGCTACATTTGCTCTAGGTGTAAACTTTAAGGGAGAAATGGACCGCTGGAATGGTGTTCTCAGGGTTTCCTTAAACCCTGATTCCAGATATTACTTCAAGATTGCAGTTTCTCTCTGCTTCTCATCCTATTCCAAAACCCTAACTGTAAGTTTATTTCTCTCGCTATTTCATTTTGTTGATTCTAACTCGTCGATTGATTCGAGACCCAAATTTCAATTATATTTTCTTAAATTGTAGGTTCCAACTACAAATGCGATCTTTTTCAATGGAGACAAAATTCAAGGAACTGGAAATGCAGTAATTGAAAAACTTTCCAACTTGCAAAACATTGTTGATATTCTTGTTTCAAAATTGGGTGTCTCTGTTAATGCTTGGGTTATTGAAGCATCAAATTTTAATGGGCCTTTTGCTGTCTATAATGAATTCTTTGGGTCTATTAATTCTTATGGAGAACCTAAGTCTTATGATCCAAGTGGATTTCCATCTTCTGCGTCGATCAGCCTTCTCTTATTGAGAGCTCTCGAAGAGGTATTGCTCTTTAGGTTTCTTTGGGTATTATTAAATTGCTTCACTTGTATGTTTTTAAGTTCTTGCTGATAACATCACAGTGTCATACTCATACATCATGTCTAGCTATTTTTCGATTATTTATCTGGTCACCCATGTGGTTAAGTTGATAATTTTATTGTTTTTGGACTCAATTTATTTGATTATCTCTAAATGAGATTATGCTTCAAATAGCTGTTGGATTATCCCTAAATGAGATTATGCTTCAAATGGTTAACTAGTTGGAGCTGGTGAATTAGGTTGCATCACCATGCTTGGTCATCTTCTTGTCTCTTTAAGATGAACATTGCTTAGGTTCTCTTTACTTGATTAAAAAGAATAAGCTTGTACAACTGCCCAATCCGGTTATCATTTCATGTCATCTTCTTTTTGATCAGTAATCTCTCAGGTTTAAGATCGACAAAATTCTGATCTTGTAATTAAATTTCATCCAAAAGCTTAAATTTATTTGTTTGGACTTAGAATCTCGGCTTGTGGTAAAACTTGGTCGAGAGGTTGTGGTGGTCTAGTAGAACAGAGTAAGTTGTGGTAGTAAATGTTCTTTTTGTTACATCTTATTGTACAATAATATCCCTTTAGGTCTTGAAGTTCGCTCTATTTATCCACATTGGCTGGCTCTTCACAGGCCAGTTCACAGCTGAAAAGCGTGGCCTCAAGAGGCACTACCCAACTGAGTTCTGCATTTGTGTGGAACTCACTTGTAATCACATGTAGAGTGCTAAGTGGTTTAGCCCTCCAAAAAATGACTTTAGAGCTAAACAATTTAGCTCCCCACTTCTATACCCGTTGATTGCTTTTTATGGTCGGCCCACCCTTTAGGATTCAGGGGTTAAAAGTAGAGAGCTAAATGGTTTAGCGCATGGAGCGTTGAATCATTTAGCGCTTCAACCTTCACATCTTCACAGCAGCAGCAGACAGTCTCCTCTTACACTGACATGGCATAGGCTGTGAAGGGGTGGTGGTGAAGGTCTCCATAGTGGTCTAAGGGTTGGAAAGAATCTCTATAATCCACATTTGATTGTTGAAGCAAGAATGCTTGGGACTTGGGTGTTGAGATTTATGTCAAGCTTCAGTTGTACGTATTTTTTATGAAACATTTTTTTCTTGTTCATGAGCAGGCCAAAAGACAGATTTTAGGAAAACAAGAACATGTACCAACTCTAGGAGATGATGCATCATGTTTCAATCAACCGGAAACAATCATCTTTGGCTTTAGCAAGGGTGGCACTGTACTTAATCAATTGGTTACTGAACTCGCGTTCTCAAAACTTGAAACACTGGAAATGGGAACCAAAAAACGAGAGAATTCAAGGGCAGTAAGTACTTTTGAAATCCATGGACAAAATCAAATTATACCGGATTCAAAAGAGAAACTCTTAAATAGCATCTCACAGTTCCATTATGTGGACGTGGGTTTAAATTCTACTGGTGCATATCTTACTGATAGTTCAGTGATTGAAAGAATTGTTAAGCGGGTGCTCGTAGGAGTTGCTGGAATCCGATTTGTTCTTCATGGAACTCCAAGGCAGTGGTGTGATAACAGACGGGCATGGATCCGGGATGAAATGGAAAAACTATTTCAGTTGCTTGAAGATGCAGAGCTGAAAACTGAAGGAAAACTACAGGCTGTGAGAAGGATATATTTTGCTGATCAGCCTCCGAATTTGCAAATGCATTTTGAAATCATCGAAAATTTGGATATTGGTTAATTGTCAATGCATTTACGTTATATTTTAAAAGTCACTTGGGAAAGTGATGTTTGTATAATATAGGCAGTTATTGTTTCCACATATTAGAAGTATGATGAGGTAAACGAAGCCCCCAAATATGATTCCGGCTTTTAGCAGCCGTATTAGTAGATTGGTTTCGAGTATCCTGCTAGGTGAACAGTTAAACTCTTCGAAACTAAATTATCTTGGTTATATACAACTTTACTTGTGAATATCAAGAATGCTTCAACCATCGAAGGAAGACTTTGACAGAAAAGCTTCAAACTTGATACCATTTCGAGCATGTGAGCAATCACAATTTTATAAAAGCAAAACCGTGGAAGATTATTGAAAAGGATAAAAAAGGATAATCTGAAACCGACTTTGAGAGCTCCGAAGTCGCTTGTTTTATGGCCGAAATCTGAGATTCTCGATCTCTGCTGTTACTAAATTACAAATGCTTAAAAATTGGCCACATACACAATTTGAGTCACAAAAATCGGTTACTTACATATACTTGTTTAAGAACTAACTAAAACATGTCCATTTCCACAAAGATATATAGGCTTGAGATGTTTGATTTTCAAACATGGATTACGTAAACGGTCACTTGGCCATTTAAAAGGAATTATAGAATCATTTGTCGAATTGATTTTAGCACAAAAAAATGTTACGGTAAAACAGTAACTTTGATGTGAACTGGTTTTGAAACTTGCCAAGTTAACCTGATTCATGTTTGCTGATAACGTTGTACTACTACTACTGAACACGGGCTAAAGTAAGTACGACGAAAAGCAGAAAACATTAACATCATTATCACCAGTAAAAGACATCAATCAATTACACCTTTTGGCTCATCTAAGAAATTTCTAGGTACACATTCATCTGTATCAACTCCCACTTGACATCTAATTTTAACACCATCTCCCACTTGATATTAATTCAATCACTTCCCACTTGACATTCTTTTGTTTCTTACCTATATCTAAATCAATACCCACGTTTCTAATTCAATTTTCTTTATTATTTTAATCTGATCTGGATAATAATTGTTCCTTTCTCCTTTTGGAAGTCACATGTCGCCATGGATTCTTTGCACTTACCTTGCTAATCAAAATATTTAAGTACCTGCTTAAAGAAAAATAATTAGACACTTGCTAATATGGCATTTGATATGGTGGCGCCACCACTTTATATCTCGACTGTGGGAACTTTGTCCAATAACAAAACCTCAACCTTAATTTCAACTAATTGAAATTTTGTAAGAATCCAGTAAATCATAGCATATCATTTTGATAAAAAAAAAAAAAAAAAAATGAGCGAAGGTCATGAAAATTACTTATTCCATGGAAAGGTGCAGCCTTAGTCTAACTATTTAAAAACCAAACAACTATGTGCTTGTCTAACTCAGTCCAACTCACTCAGTAACCCGTCCAGCTCAATACCTAATCTACCCTCCCTAGTCAGTTAATTGGGTTAGGTTATGTTAAGTTATCCTCCCTCTAAACGATTTTTGTTTCAGTTTTTTCCTCTTCTGCGTGTTTTGGCGACTTTCTGGTAGATTTCTTGCAAAATTAGGGTTTCTGTGGAGCTGGTCATCTTGAAAACCGATAAACTAAGGATGGGTTTGCAGAACGTGCTCTAATGAAGAAGAAGATTACTAAGTTAATTTGGGAGTGATGGTTACAAATAAGATCTCAATTTGAGAAATCAGTTAAACCAGGGTTTGGGGAAAATGTAGAAGAAGAATCAGAAGATGAAACTGAAAGGTATGATGGTATATCACTTATCTTGAGAAAGGTTTGATTGTTTTTCTTTCTTTCTGTTTTTCCATGAAATGGGTATATGTTACTGCATCAGTTTATTTAAAATTGATACATAGGCTTCTTCCAGTTCATTGTGGAATTAAAATTATAGGGTTTCAGGGTAACTTGGAATTTTCTAGCCGAAATAATTGGTGGCATTTAGTCCTCCTGGTCGACCAATTTAGACCATTGTGTTTTGCAATTCAGTCCACTTACCTTACATATTGTTTAACTGTTATGAGGCTAAGTTATTTATTTTTCGTCTTTGAATGCAAGGTAGGGCTTGGAACTTAAACCTAGATTGCTATAGCTCCATGAATAATTTGCATTCAATTTACTTGCTTTATTATATTCTAGCAGCTACCATTTAGTCAAGTAATATCATATTATTCATGTTTTTATGTATACATGTGACGTAAAGATAGGTTATAGCGTTATCTCTGCCCAGTCTCTCTTTCATTCTCTTCTTTTCATCTTGTGCTCCATCAAAGTTCGAATCCCGTAAATGAACTTGAGGGAGTGATTCGACAAGTATATTCATTGTGTTCCTGCAGTACGATTGCAGCTCTGGAGATATAAATCCCATTGGAAGTATTTTTAAGTAGGATATTCGAGCATTTCTGAGATGGGATGATGTCCATCTCGGTTATTCATCCTTGGAGGAAGTTGAAGCCTCCCCTCCAACTGCTGAGTTGGAGCCTACACAATCCAATTACATTCAGGTATAAAACTTTTTGCAACTATGATATTCTTTCTCTTGTGTGTAAGCGCTTTCACTTAAATATTTTGATTTCTGATCTTTTTGTTTGAGTAAATCAGTCAGATGTAGCTGACATGGGCATGACATACGGGGATCTCTCAGTATATGGAAAACTGCGAAAATTTTCCCAATTTGGTCCAGTATCAATGTTTCAAGTACGTTTTTCAATCTTACTAAAGTGAAATCTTTACTTCAATAAAATGGAAATGAATAATGTAGCCTCTGCGTTTGTTGATTTCTTACTCACATTATCTTAGTGAACTTGTAAAGTCTAGATTGAAATCTTCAGATTCTGATTACCTTAGTCATGCCATCAGTTTTTAGCCATTTGTTTGACATTTATTTGGTGTAACAGAACCTTTGCTATAAATGGGGTGGAAGGTTAAATCATTTAGAGATAAGAAACAAGGTGAAGCACTTCTTCAAGTATTACTCAATTAATCGACACAAGATGACCGTATTGACACCTTCCTATCATGCTGAAACTGAAGAAGTATAGTCGCAGTATTTGGTAATCAAGGTAGATTCTTTACCGTTAATTGTTTCGCTAATGATTCTTCACGTTTTACTAATCCAAATGTCAAGTACCTAAATAATTTTAAAGATCTTAATCTTAGGGTTTAGGTTTGATGAATGCTTTGGGAGGTATTTTTTATTATATTTTGATTGAAGTTCTTTCGCTTTTCTTAGATTAAATAGTACTTGGATACTGAGCAAGAAAAAACTATGCTGTGAAGACTGGTTCTTGTTAGGTGCTTTTGTTAGAATCATTACTAAAATACTAAGGCCATGGACTCTGCTTTATTTAGTGAAATAGCAGCTTGTTGCATCCTTCTTCCTACAACAAACAAGTCCCCTGTACAGATGAAGTTGTGGTTTTATTGAATCTTTGTCTCTTTTCGGGTTTACGATGTCAATTTTTTATTTGTATAACTTTAATTTTAGTTTCGGACATTCACACAAGTGTTTGGTAAGACGTTCATTAACTGCAAGACTATATTCCCATGAATGATTTCAATTAGTCCATGGATGATGCATTTCAGTCACTTAAACATGAGGATGTTGAGAAACTGAAAATTTTGATTGATCTTTACTCTGATATAATGAATATACAACATGATGAAAGTTTGTAATTGTAATAAATTTACTTTACTTACTAAGAAAGTAGAAAATGATTTGCATTATGCTACACAACTTTCTGATTAATTTGTTCTGTCTCTTCTTGTTATGATTCAGTCTGATTGTTTTTTTGTTTTGTTTTTGACAAGGACTGTCTGATTGGTTTTCTCTGTTCTGTTATAGTATAATTTAGATTGGACTTTGAAGCTCCAAAGAACCTTGGAGTTCCAGTAACTATTTTCTGTGCGTTTTTCCAGAATATGGTTTGCTAAGGTGGTTTGCAGCGCAGTATGCACGGAATTATGGAAAAGGAGCTGGACTAGCAACCAGATGGATAAAGCTCCATGTCAGAATTATATGAGGTAACTCTCCTTTTAAGGTGGTTAACTTTATAAATTTTCATCTATGAGCAGCTCAACTGTATTCATTTTGGAAGTAATGATTGAATGGGATATCCATATTGCATGTGCAATGACATGCTTCAATGAGTCAAATTGAGTTAAATAGTGCACCTTATCTTTCTCCTGATAGGTATATTTCCGAGTTATATTGATTTGTTCTGTTTTCAGGCATGGGGAGTGTATTGGTTTCAGTTACCTTGTTTCCCAGATTTATACCGATGAAAAATGTATCAGTTAAAGTTCTATGGAACTCAAAGACCCTTGTATTCAACGTACAACGTGCACCTCACAAACGACTCATTCAGGCACACATCAAGGGAAAGCCACATTCATATTTCATTATTGCTGGATTTGTCTTTACATCTGTATCGGTTCCTTATCTTCGTTCTGAGATAGGAAAGTTAACATCTGCGGTGCTAATGTGTTTCATACGGTCCTATAAAATAAATTGGGTAACTCAATAACAGTCAGTATAAATTTAAACGGGTATGTTATTTTTGAAGGTGCTATAAATTATGAAGGGTAACTCACTTGGTGGTAGTATAAATTAAACTAGGTAACCGTACAGGTATGTAACATAAATTATTTTGGGTACATTGTTTTAAGTTCCAACATAATTGTTTTGTGCTTCAAGTAAATTTGTGAACACGAGCATATATTTTCTGGAAATGACCAAAGTTAACCACCATCTCTATATATTGCTTTAAAGAAACCTGATACTATACTATCAAAGTTACAAAATACATGGAACACTGCTCCCTTGTCGGGTATCCGGGAACAAGGTAACGAGCTATACCTCAACAAATAATTATCGTTAACATTAGTATTGAGAAACCAGCATTTTTTAGGCATAGTTGCCGCTAAGTTCACTTCAGTAAGGAAACTAGTGCATAGTCTTTCAGACGGTCCTATAAAATAAATTGGGTACCTCACTAACATGGTCGTATAATTTTCGATGAGTACCCTAATTTGCAAGGTATCATAAATTATGATGGGTAAGTCATTTTGAGGGTCGTATAAATCTAATTAGGTACCCACGCCAATATGTAGCAAAAAATATCGGGTAGATTGTTTTAATTTGCAATGCAACAAGTTTGTGCTTCGGGTATATATGCACTCCAAATTGGTACATTTAGGAGGTGATCGAAGCAAGCTACGTGCTTTTGGTTCAACGGGCGGATAATGTATGTTTTCTTATAAGATACACGGGTTCATGTACTTCGATACACAAAAAATGCAACATAATAAATATGTAAGTTACCCAATTTATTTTATAAGACAGTTTGTCATTGTTCCCATTTTATTTCATTGGACTGTATTGTATGTTCATGTTTTCATTCCATGCTAGACTGTTATTGAGTTACCCATCTCAATATGCTGCTACTGCAATTCATTATTTTTTTAGAAATTATAAAAGCATAGAGAGCTTACATGATGAAGCGGTGTCAACGTTGACACTAGGATTTTTATTTTTTTCCTCCTCGGAAGAAAAAAACATTGGCGAAAACAAGATCCTGGAGGTGGAGGCTAATAGATATGGTAAGGTAAAATTTCCCAGGAGGGCCACTTTAGAGGCAGATGGGATAATACTAAACACTTGTAGACAAACTTATTCCCTGAAGGCGAAATAACGAAGAAAAAAAAAGAACACTAGCTTTAGTATGGGAAGAAAATATGTCAAAAGGAGTTTATTTCCGAGTTTATAAAGTACTTCTCATATAACCTAGTGATGCGTTGCAGCTCAATTTGTTTTTCTTCTGAATTCTATTGAATGCATTTTATGAGCATATATACAGTGCCTCAATGCAGTTTCTTTAACTCTGGTTTCCTTGGGTTTTTGTAACAGTTCTGGTATCGCTTCGAAGATATCAGCTACAAGACCATAATCAGCAACCTGCAATTCCAAAAACTAGTTAGAAATGAAAAGAGGGAATTTTTATGCAAATGAACTTCATGATATGGTCTAAGCTAACAATTTTTAATCAAGATGATCATCACCTGGAATATGGACGGTCAAACTAAGTGTTACATTCTAGAAAAAAGCAAAAGACATGTCCACATAACTATTGATTTTCCTACTAATTCACGATAGGACTGCGATTTTATACTTTTTAGAAGGGACTGATTATGTGATCCTCGGGAAAACTTAGGACTAGGATCATCCATGTGTATACATGAACTAGGGTCTTCAGGACTCTTTGAATCAGAGGCAATTGTTCCAAATTTTGCGAAAGAGAGAAGAACAAAGAGATAACAAAAAAGGGATGAGACCAAATCTCATCAGCATTCTTCTAATTCAAAATCCTCGTCTAGTTTGAAATACAATCACTTGATTAATTTCCAATCATACTGAAAAATGTGAACCAGAAAGACAAAAACGGATTGATATTTTACTAACTTTCATGTTCTAAAAAAACAACAACAAGATCAACTGACCTCACACCAGTAAAATTTAGAGAGCCAGGTGCACTTTTTGCCTGCAAGACGTATAAAAACCATGAGAAAAGCCGTTCATTTGCAGGACCAGTTGGTCTAAAGAGCAAACCTAAGTTAACAGATAAAACTAAGTTGTAAATGAGCATGTGCACGGGTTACTACGAGCTTGACATGATACCGCTAGGTGACCAATAATTTAAGCAGAATCAAAGTAGTATAACGACATGCTTTCCTGTAATGCAACAAAGAATATTTTTAGGCAAAATGAAAAATAAAGACAGGACGCGAAAGCAGAAAATAGAACTTTTGGATATTTCCGATTACTATATCATGTTTTTTTACCAGACTCTGGCCCTAGTATCAGATTCCAAAACTGTCAATATATCTCAATTCTCTTGTGTTACTCTCTAACTTGCACACATCTTAAGAACAAGACCTCTAGCACTCTTAAACATACTTCAAACTTCACAAATTTGAAAAAAAAAAAACACTTAGAAGTTAGAATCAAATATAACATGAAATTCATTCACTCTTTCTTCTTCAATCAAAAGCAATTAACTGAAATTCAATCAACATTAGAAATATGTAACTAACAAAATGGGCGAGTAGAATTTTTATTAGCTTATGATACTACTACTTCTTCAACTTCTTCTAATACAATAATATACAACAATTTTGGTACTTCCTCCATCTCTGGAAATATAATTTTCTCAAACTCCCGACCTACACACAAAAAAAACAAAACCTTAGATCTTCATTGTTTTGTTATGCAATCGTATTAGAATATCTTAACCTCGGACAAGGAAAAATCAAGTGTATTAGATTACTTAACCTAAATGAGATATGCCAAGCAATTAAGTGGCTAGGCATCCACTTCATTCCTGATTATGTAAGATCAAACAGCCCAACACATACATCTTGAACGTATGCTTACTCACCTAGATACTACTAAAACCAGTTGCTCTACTTCATTCCTGATTATGTAAGCTCAAACAACACAACACATACATCTTGAACGTCTGATTACTCACTTAGATACTACTAAAACCAGTTGTTCTACCTCAACTAAATTCCAGCGGAAACAATCTAATTCACCTTCCATCTGAAACTTCAACATTACTACCACTACTTGTAACTGAATACATTCACCTACCAATGGCAACAACACCGCCCAACCATTCTACTTCCTAAACTCCCCTACAATCATATATCCCAACTATGTTCCTCACCTAAAAACAATTCATACATCAAACTGCCACCATCAATATTCTCAACTTAATATTCACAGCAAGCCCATTAACATACACATCAACACCATTTCAGTTTACGGCTTAACCTGCAACAATCTCAGTTCACCACCAAATCAACCCACAATATTTGCAATTACAATTACACAGACCACCCCACCATTTCAAGACTGCATCTGTAATTTCATGTCCTCTACAGAAACACTATAACTCAGTTTATCTCAACACTTCCAGTTACAAATCAAATCTAATCTGCAACCTTCTCCTACAATACCAGCACACCAGCAAGTCAAGCTTACTCATACCATACCCATATCTCCATCCATTTCACAAACCGATCCATGTAAATTAATATAAACCTAACCTACATCTATATACAGTTTCGTACCGTATCAAACTCCACTCATAGTTCATTGAGAAACTTATAAACTCAATATTGGGATTGAACTAACCTTTATTGAAAAGAACAATTGCCTCAATTTTGTGTTACTCAGGCAATTGGATTCGATTTCTTCTTCACTTGATTCAGTTCAGCAATTCGCCTCAAGTTTAACAACGATTCGCCAGTCCCCATCATCATCTTTGAATCTCAAAAACTCTAGAACAAATTCTTAATCCTCTATTTTCCAATTCGAGTTCAAAAGATAACTCTACCTTCTCATATCAACCATACATATCTCTAATTTTATGTTACTGAAACAGATGAACTGAAACAAAAATCGTTTAGAGAGAGGATAACCTAACATAACCTAACCCAATTAACTGACTAGGGATGATAAATTAGGTATTGAGTTGGATGAGTCACTGAGTGAGTTGGACTAAGTTAGACAAGCACATAGTTATTTGGTTTTTAAAGAGATGGATTAAGGCTGCACATTTCCATGGAATAGGTAATTTTCATTCCGTTCGCTCAAAAAAAAAAAATGACGACAGGCAACGTCCTTTGTATTCATGTGCCAAAAATTAAGTAAAGCCTTCGTGCACTTTGGCAGTGTACTAGATACGGACGGACCATAACGACTGAATGCAAAATCTGACGTGGAATAGATAAAATCAATATTTGCTCAAAATCTAAAAATTGTTGGAAAAGGTGAAAGAAGAAAAAGGTTACTTCTTGGTGAGATCATGGAAGGAACTTACCTTGTTTCCTCTAAAAGACTACTTTCTGAAGACCACGCCTCAACTGTATTTCGCTCCTTTAATTCGAAAAGTCTAAATTCACCGTGATAAAATCACACCCTCTCACAAAAAATAGTGGGGCCCACCAAATACAAAAACCCAGCCTCCCTTTTCTCCTTGGGACCCTGTGAGTGATATCACCGCGATAAAATCACGGTGTGTGTAGCAGCGCTGCCTTTAAATATCCATTTGTCTTCATTTCTGTCCTTCCACTCTCAACTCTCACCTCTCACTTCAATTCAATCCAAGTTTCTCTTTCTCAGTTTCACTCTATATCTAAAACTCTATACTAATGGCGACACAAGATGAAGCTTCAGCACTTGATGTTATCAGGCAACACCTCTTAGGTGATTTCGCATCACTCGAAAGCTTTCTCAATGATATGACTCCACTTTGTCCATCTACTTCATCTGAAATTACCATTTCTCAATCTGAAACTTCTTCTTCTTCTCTATCTACTACGGATAGTTTCCAATCGTCGTCATCATCATCATTGTACTCTCAATCATCGATTTCAAAACCAGATTTCGATTTCCTCGATTACTTAACATTTGACGAAGAAGAAGATAAGAAGAGTCCTGTGTTTGACGATTTCTTTCAATTCGAAACCAAACCTCGAGTCAGTGAATCAAATATGAGTTCGGAATCGAGCTTTGTTACTAAAGATCGAAAGCCTTCACTACAGGTTTCTGTTAATAAACCTAATCTGATGACGATGATCGATTTCAGCTGTGAACAAGAAAAGCAAAAAACGGTACCAACCCAAACCGTAAAGAAACCAAAGAATCAGACAGATACGAGGAAATACAGAGGTGTAAGACAAAGACCATGGGGGAAATTTGCAGCAGAGATTAGAGATCCAAGTCGTGGAGGTTCTAGAGTTTGGTTAGGTACTTTTGAAACAGCTATTGAAGCTGCTAAAGCTTATGATCGTTCAGCTTTTAAGATGCGTGGAAGCAAGGCAATTTTGAATTTCCCTCTTGAAGCTGGTAAACAAATAGATGAACCAGTAGTGAATTCCAATTCAAGGAAAAGACGAAGAGAAATTCAACCACCGTCACTTGTTAATGAACAAGTTAATAAACTTATTAAGACGGAAAATCCTTTGGAATCTGAAACCCAAACTACTAGTTCTCCATTAACGCCTACAAATTGGATGGCTAATTGGGAGAATATCGAAGTTAACGATATTTTTGATGTTCCTCTGTTATCTCCATTACCTGCTTTTGGTTTTCCCCAACTTATGGTGATATGAGTTTTAACGGTGTTTCAAAACTCCGTTAGAAAATTAGAAAATGAGGATGGACGAGTGATGTATTAGTTGCTGATTGTATATAAACGGCAGAGCGTGGTTGAAGTTAACACACCTACCGTTAACTATTTGTTTTATTAATTTATAAAATTTTGGAATGAAAATCCTCTTTAGTAATTTGATTATCTTGTGAGTGCCAAAAAAAAAAAAAAAAAAAGGAAAATCTTGCCGAGTCATGTTGAAATAAACACGAAAGCAGTGTTCAAAAAAAAGAAAAATTGCATTAAAAGGCAAAATTACATGAATAAGATAGATAATACAAAAGAAAAAAAACAAAATTTTTGTTAAAGAGAGCAAAAAGTGATCCGAGGAGAGCGAAAATCGTAATCGACTCGCTAACTAGGTCAATTCGAACACTGAGTCTATTTTTGTTTCTTTTTTACCCAAAATGCCCTTTTTCCCAACTGTATAATTATTGAATAAGAAATTTAAGTGAATAAAACTCGGAAGTGTATCGTTATTATCACCAACAACCAAAACACCGTGAAACCCTAACCTCAAATCCTGACTACCAAAACACCGTGAAACCCTAACCTCAAATCCTGACTACCAAAACACCATGAAACACTAACCTCAAATCCTGACTTATTTGGGTGATTTGATTGGAAACCTGGAATCAAGTGCTTCAAATATACTTGACATTACAGGAAACCAAGAATTCTAGGTACGTAGAACATTTTAACTCTATACGTATTTCTGGAAAAAAAGACGAAGAACAAGATTGGTTCGCTCATGCACTGATCTTGCAGATATTTTTATTTGGTACCTAGTATAAGTGAATGCTTGACGACTCGCGTGATCACCATGAGAACCATTTATAATATAAGGCGCAAATTGAAACTTATACTAGGCAGAAACTTCATTTTCTCGGTTGATGTTTGGTTACCGGAAGAAATTTAATTAGGAATCACTAATATAGCTTTGAACATATAATTGGGATCTTTTATGAAAATACTATATAAAACCAACGTGATCAAAAGCTTGGATCAAATTAAGTTATTAGTCACTCCTATGGATTTGCGCAATAATGAAGAAGCAGCTCGACCAGGTTTGTTCTTCGTGAATACTACTGCTAAATTTGTGAGTTAAACTGGGTTGGGTTATTAGCATGTGGGGATTAACTATGTGAAGGGTATTCTTGTCCGAGTATTGACTCAGTATCTGAATCGGACTAGTTAGCGAGTCGACTACGATTTTCGCTCTCCTCTGATCACTTTTTGCTCTCCCTTTAATAAAAATCAAAAACAAAGCTATGGAAAAATCGCAAAATTAGTTTTTCGGATAAGGATATTAGTATTTGAAATTATAATTTAATTATCTTTTATTTGTGTCTATTAGAAAATACAAAATAGAGTGATTTTAAATAAATTTTAGAGATCTTTATCTACTAATTGATAATTTTTCCCGAATTAACTATTTGTTAAGTTAGTTTAGTTTGTTAGATTTATAATTATGAGTTTTATACAATTAGAGTTAGTAGACAAATGTCAAAAAATATTTGGCGGGTGAGCCACACAATGTCAACCGGTTATTTTTTATGGTTTTCATGGTTGAAGAACATCAAGAACAATCAACGTACATTTGCCATCCTATGAGTCG
This sequence comes from Papaver bracteatum, assembly GCA_023529315.1. Lineage (NCBI taxonomy): Eukaryota > Viridiplantae > Streptophyta > Magnoliopsida > Ranunculales > Papaveraceae > Papaver > Papaver bracteatum. Next base: position 5,449,360 of record JAJJWX010000603.1, read on the forward strand.
ATTCTGGTTCACTTTTTCCGAGAGTATTGTGTAGTGATCTACACTATAATTGGTGTTCAGAAACATGATAGATCTCTAAGGATAGAGATAATTGAAGAAGGTGGAGAGGGAATAGAGGGTTAGAAGAATAATTAGACGAATTAGAGGAGGGGAAGAGAAGACAGACGATATTTGGGAGAGAAGAATATTTCATTTCATTAATTCATTGATACCGATTCCTTACAACAACACAACTTATAAGGTTGTAAATCAACTCATAAACAGGTACCCCTTGATAGATAAGAAATTTACTAAAATAACTTGTTGGTCTGATTGTCATGAGACTCGGTTCATGAAAAATCCCACCCCTTCAAATCATCCATGTCCCCAAGGATATAAAATGAGCATAACCGGTGGAAACACGGCTATTGCATACTAGTAGCTCCTTCGCGAATCGAGTAGGTGAGGTGAACTTAATAAACTTAATCAACATGGCCCATAATAAACTAAAATTCATCCTTTGAACTGTAGGCATCAGACTTGGTGTCACTACCCCATTCAATGCAAGAGATCTTTCTCTACCAGTTGAGGCATTTGATGATAGCATTGAGTTGGCAGCCCTTCCCTCTATTTGATCAACTGCCCGAGAGTGATGAGATGTTCATGGTTCTTTAGAAGTAGCTAGTATGGTGAACATCTCTCGTCAAAGCCCTCTACGAAGTAAATAACTTTCTCCGTGTATGTAAATAGGGAAGCCAAGAAACATAGTGACAAGAGTTACTTTCACCTCCTTAAGCTTGAGCATATTGACCCTGGTGATGTCGCATTTAGTGGAATCAAGAGGTAAAACTGCAACTTGCGCCGAGTTTTTTTGTAAGGTCCAGGATGCCGCCTTCCACAACTGACTGCAAAGGAGTCCCACACAACCAACAACCATTGAACTATACAACTCTCTTTTGTGAATTGCAAAACCTGAGGTATAATCTGACACTTCCCAACTTCCATCACCAACACTATATGAACTTGAAATGAGCATAATTATATCCCGCCTGAATTTTTTCTTTCTGACCCAAGAACAAGATCCGAATTCTAGATTGATTTCGACCATAAAGTATAACAAGTCTGTTTCTAGCAATTCTATAATAGAGATATCACTTTCCATGACATATGCAAACTCATTCAATGCGATTCTCTTTTGAACTCTGTCACAACCAAGTAAGGCACCACCAACCATTCCCTTAGCTTTTATGAACCTGTTCTGGATACCTAGTTCCCTTTCAGATGATTCAACTATGATAATAATTTCTTGAGCTCTAACTATGCCTATATCATGACTATTTGTTTGCATGTGCACAACTTGGACAATCTTCTGAAACTTAACTCCACAGCATGCAGCACTCCTATAAAACCAGAAATACAAGAGAAAAAAATAACTTGTACTCAAACCAAACGTAAAATCTGACATACTCAAACCTCCTTCACCAGCAACACATGAGTAGTCTGAATTGAATACGAATAATACCCACTAAGTCTTAAATGTGACCTCTTGCTTATTCAACTCAACACCCCCATCAAACAACAATGAACAATCGTAAAAAATTACCATATCCCCCAATACAATATCCTTAAGCTCCCATACAAACTTATCAAGCACTTTGTTATACTTTTGTTCTAATAACCTGTATTCCCTATTTTTACCACCAAGTCTCTTCCAGGTTCCCACTGTCCTAACGAAGAATTCCTTCCAACCAACAATCCATCCATTACTACCACAACCCATACAGATATGTACTCCAGGTGGCTCGATGAAAACCCAAACATTAATCATACCAATCATACATCCAGGAACAAAGAAAATAAAAGCCATTTCTGATAAGAAAACCAGATGACTAAACTCACTGAATACCTCCTTCCACACAAGTAGCCGAATATTAGATACATCTTTCCGGGAAAACTGAACAAGCAACTTGATACCATCACACTTGTCTCCACTTTTAACAAACGAAAATATATTCGACTTTTCAATTAAAAAATTCTAAACTATAACCAAGTTTTAGAATCAGTTTATGAACAATATTTGCATCATATGTTTGCATTTACCCATGATGAACAGAAAAACCAGAAGTAAGTGAACTAAAACTTGGGTTTGAGTTGTTTCTAATGTAATAAGAATACCTTGTACTCCAACTGCACATTACATTAATAAAAATTTCAAGAAACCCATATCTCAGCTTTACAGTATCTATTGAGTGCACTATGTCAGCAACCAATATGTCACAATCTTCACTATCTCCTTGAGATGTTTTCACAAGCACTTCAGCCATACTGATTTCGTAACTACTTGCATTTAAAAGAACCATCTCATAATCATTGCCTCTCATGTAGTTCAGTAATTTCTGAAAGAATTCTGAACTCTCTGCAACAAGCACCTCTGAATAGGAATTCCAAAAACCGGTCTCATACATTTTACCACGATCAAACAATATACAACCATAATCAAAACTAGGTAAAATAACACACACGGGCTCACTTTAATTTTCACTCAAAAGTTTTAAACAATATCTATGAACAAAATTTAACTTCGAATCCAACTCTCTTCCTCTATCAAATATCATTCAAGTATAATTAGCACTAGATGAAATATTACCAATAGAAGTAGTCTGATTTAAATGAACGAAGGAGTACAACCTGGTAAAATTTATGAAGTGGGATGGTATTTGATGTAGGTTATTATCTGTAATAAACTTTCACCCTTTAAACTGTCTAAATACATCATTAGAAATCCGATTCAGTATCTTGAAGTCCTTCACGCCATTGTTTGTACCTTCAGAATCCATAATAACATCAAGATAATAATGTTCAGAATTGAATGGTTTACCATCCTGGTAGTCGAGAAATGTCGAATTTCCTTCGTAGTTGTTCATAACTTTACCAACATCACCAGCTTTATCGATTTTAAAAAAATTAGGTATGAACCAAGAAAAACAATCATCGCTTGCTAAAGAATTGGAAGAATTTAGAGTGACCATTTTCAATGAGTTGTAACCTTCTACTTCACTATTTGTAACCTTTTGAACTTGGGAATTTAAAACAACATTAAGAGAATCATGTTCAGAAATGAAGGGTTTACCCTCTTGATAATCCATAAACATTGAATTTCCATTATATTCCAGAACTTCCTTAACAACACTGGATCCATCAACACCATAGAAAGAAATTATTGGTGTAGTTCGAAAATAACCCTCATCTGCTGGACTAGGAGTTGAAGAGTTTTGAAAGAATTGACTTACCGAACTTGAATCACTTGAATCATATGGAATTGATTTTAATTTTTCATCAACCTCGTCCTCAATCACCTTTGAATGAATTAACTCAGGTCCAACTAACCCGGTGTCTTCAGATCCATACTTCAATTTTTCAGCATCAGTTATCAATTGTGAATCGATACCCGTATTGTCAATTCCATCACTGAAACTTAATCTGCTGTCAAAAACCTTATTCAAGTCATCTTGATAATTAGAATCTGATGGTGCTTCCAGAGAATAATCACCGAATCCAAGTTCCTTCAAACGTTCTTAGAAAACTTTAAACTCAGCAGCTATAATCGTCTTCAAGGAAGAGAGAAGTGCAGTTTAAAACTTATTCATGGTAGCGCAGTCTCAGAATCGACTGCTCTGATACCACTTTTAGTGATCTACACTATAATTGGTCTTCAGAAACAAGATAGATCTCTAAGGATAGAGATAATTGAAGAAGAGGGAGAGGGATTATAGGGTTAGAAGAAGAATTAGACGAATTAGAGGATGGGAAGAGAAGGCAGACGATATTTGGGAGAGAAGAATATTTCATTTCATTAATTCATTGATACCGGTTCCTTACAACAACACAGCTTATAAGGATGTAAATCAACTCATAAACAGGACTACCTAAGCCACCCCTCGATAGATAAGAAATTTACTAAAATAACTTGTTGGTCTGATTGTCATGAGACTCAGTTCATGACATTTTGAAAGCTACAATTAGCGTGTGAAAATATTACTATAAATGTCGATTGTATCTCCTCACATTTTTAAAAATCACAAACTCTATAATCGTGTTGATATTGAAATTCATGTCGATTGTAACCTAAAAAAGCTAACATTTTTTTTTAAAGTGGAAAAAACCTAACATAAAAAAAATAACAATTCGCTCTTCACCGGAATCAGTCAGTATGAATCTTCACATAGACCGATTTTGCATTGATATTGAAGAGCATCAAGCACATAAGGTCATCATGTATGTCCAAATTGGTCGATTGTTCTTGAACCCATAAAATTTTATAAAAATCCAAAAAACTTTGACGCAATTTTTTTGTTGCTTGAAATAGAAAGTCTTCCAATTTTTAATATGTTTTGAGATATATTTATATAAAAAGAGGTTGTTACATAGGTAAGGCCAGAAATCTGCTCAATAAAGCTCATGAGTCTTTTTCTCTAAACCCTTATATGAAAAACAAAGCTTTTGAATCTCACTATTTAAGCTTTGTCTTAAGGAGTTATTTTATGCTCAAAAGTCTTGTCTTCGATGGCTTAAGCATGGAAAGTTAAATACCAAGTCTTCCATCTGTCTACTTTAGTTTTTCATCACTGTAACAAAATTTCTTGTCTCAAGAATGATTCTGGAGATTGGATTGTTAAGGAAAAAGATGTTGAAACCCTCATTAATGAGTACTTCATGCAACTTTATACTTCCAGGAATCCTTCTATTACTTATTCTAATCTTCAAGATTTTGTTCCTTTTGTTATTAGTCAGGAGGATTATACTAACCTTAATAGGTTGGTAACTGAAAATGAAATTTTTAGTTGTATTAAACAAATGTGCTCTCTTAAAGCACCATGGGTGGATGGTCTTCTAGGTTTTGATAGGGATTATTGGGATATTATTGGTCCTTCTGTTGTGCAAGTAGTTAAAGTTTTTTGTTTTTTTGGCCAGAATCCTTCTCGCGTTATTTTTTTTTGTCTCGTTAGTCATTCTAACTTTTATTACAAGAATATTTCGGATAAAAGATTATTTCCTAAAGTTTATCTCAATAAACCAAAATGCTTTTGTTAATGATAGGTCTATTTTTTATTATTTCATTATCCAATCTAATGAAAAAATTTATTCCTTTCGATATAAACTGGATTTTAAGCTTGGATGACCTTAAAATTTGATTTTGAAAAAGCTTATGATCGTCTAGAATGGAATTTAATTTTAGATTTTTTTGAAGCTCTAGGTTTTGGTCTAAATGGGTGAAGTGGTTAAAACTATGTATTACTTCAGTTTCTTTTCACGTTTTATTCAATGACATTCCTATTGAGTTTACTGGCTTCCAGCTGCTAACAAAAACACCAGGCTTTCTGCCTGTCGTTTATGCAAAAGAGAAGGAAATATAATATACCTGCTACATTTTGAACGAATGCATAAGCATGATACTTTAATTCATTCCCCACCACCTTACTTCCCTTTCAAAAATATGATGCGAGAAGATCAAAGTAATCGTCTCAATTCCATTTCATCTAGCGAGGAGATAAAGACAATGCTTACTTATATTGGTGATCTCAGAACCTGGTCCGACGGGTACCCTATTATTTTCTTCAAGATATGCTGGCATCTAGTGGGAGAGGAAGTAATCAATATAGTTCAACATTGCTTTATCTCGGGCACTCTACCTACAGGTATTAATCACACTAACCTTATCTTAGTGCTGAAATGTAGATTTTCCGAGATTGCAGTTGATTATAGACCTATTGCCTTATGCAATGTGATTTATAAAATTGTAACTAAGCTTATATCTAGAAGACTAAGGACTTTTATGGATGAATTGATATCCATTAGTCAATCGGTATTTGTGTCGGGTTGACAGATCCTAGATTATATTATTACCGCTAAAAAACTAGTTTCCTCTATGAAACTCTCCCAATCAGTATTGGGTTATTTTGGACTAGAGATCGACATGTGTAAAGCTTACGACATGGTTGATTATACTATTTTAAAATATATATTCTCATGAAAATAGGCATTATTGGGTCTGTGCTTTTATTAATCATGAATTGTGTAAGCACTGCCTCTTTCTTTGTTTTGGTTAACATAAATCTTAAAAGATTTTTATACAGTGAGAAACGGATTAGACATAGGTGTCCCCTCTCTCCCTACTTATTCATTCTCATATCTCAGGGTATTTCTTGGTTGATGGAAAGGTTAGAACATGCTAACTTATATAATGATTATTGATTTTATAAGTATGCACATGTTGTTAGATATCTTATGTTCGCAGATGATTTGATGTTCTTGGGATTCCTCAATGAAAACACTACAACTTCTCTGCAAGACATTCTGAATATTTATACAAGTTGGTCGGGTCAAAAGACAATTTTTTCAGAAATCGTCAATTCACTTCAACAAATATGTCAATCCTACCAGACAAAAAGAGATAGCACAAAGACTGGGAATCCAAATAATGCATGCCGGTGTGAAGTATTTAGGAACATATATATAGTCAAGTCTGATAAAGGGGTTTCTTCATTCAAATTTCTTGAAGATAACATGGATAACAAACTTGGTGGCTCGAAGAGGTACATCTTATATTATGCGGGTAGAACTACATTTATTCAGGTGTGCTTGCGTTAATCCCCCCATTCTGTATGGCTTATTGTCTGATTCCTAAGATTGTTCTTGCTAAGCTCACTAGAGTTATTAGAGATTTCTGGTGGGGGCACAATAAAGATTAAAGAAGAAGACATTATATTGCTTGGGACAAGCATAATAATTTTAACTTTAATAGTGATCTAGGAATAAGGAACTGAGGATATAAACAAGGCCCAGATTGGAAATCTTGTGTGATGATTTTTGAATGAACAATTTTATTCTGAGAGATAAGTATGTTAAAGAGAAGAATTTCTGGAGGTGTACTCAAATCAACAATTGTACAAGCACTCGGGGAGCGATGTTGTCCGTGAGAGATATTACGAGGAATGATTGTTGCTGGCAGATGGGAAATGCGACTACTATCTCCACTTGGAAGACCCTTGGATCCCTTTGATTCAAGGATTCAATAAGATGGTGTAAGGCCGAAGATTAAGGTGGATGAGTTAATCCTGCACAACCCAAAGAGATGGAATCTGGCCAAGATGACTGATATGTTCACTCAATGGGAAATATCCCACATCAACAGTATCCCGCTTGCTGAAGATCTGGATGAAGACAAGCTGATCTGGACTTTAAAAAATAAAGGTGATTTCACGTCCAAGTTTTTCCATATGCTACTGGCTTCCACTAGAGGTAATACTTCAAATCCTGACAACTTTGGTTTTAACTGGAAGAAGTTTTGGAGTTTAAGAACTATGCCACCTAATATACAAACTTTTATATGAAGGATAATTCACAATAGGGTTGGTGTGCTAGCCAATGATGGTAGGTTTATTCTAGGTTATGATATGAAATGCAGACTATGCCAAGATTAAGATGAGACTGTAAATCATCTCTTCCTACAATACACCAGTACTCAAGCGCTTCTATTTGCTTCTCACTTATCCCTGCCTGTATAGACAATGAAAATGCATCTATTAAAGAGTTTTTATCCAAGTTTCTTATGATTAATTATGATGGCTACACATTCGGGTCTGTTGCTTGCATTTTATAGAGCTAGTGGAAGGCTAAAAATAAGCTCATTCTGAAGGCCATGTCTCATATATTAAAAGAATCCTTAGTGAAGCGATTTCCATTTTCTCTAACTATTACAATGTTATGAATTACACTTCTGAAGATGAATCTATGATAAATCAGGTTAGTATTCAGGCTAATCACGGGTGGTCTCCTCCACCTAATAATGTCACTAAGTTAAATGTTGATGCCAGTACAAAGGACAATGATAGTGTTGTGGGGATTATTTCCAAGAATGACCAGGGACGGAGCCATTGCGAGACATATGATAAACCATGACTCACTTAAATCTTCTTTTATTGTTATATCACCTGACAAACTCTCTGCGGAACTTTAAGGAAAACAAAAGCTATTACGTATGCATTGTATTATGAGCTTATGGGATTTGGTGATGATCAGTTGAACACATAACAGGGAGTAATACGCTAATTCTTTAAAATTATTATTTTCTTAGCTTTTCTTAGTTTAGTTTAGTTGTCTGATCTTTAAAAAAATAATCATGTTCTGGCTTAATGTTGAATGTGGTGGATTATTATCGGCTAATTTGATTGTTGATGGATATTTTTACATTCTGGATACCATTTGTAAGAATTTTGTAGGTCTTAAATAAACTGAAGCAAATTAATTTGTATTGTTGCCTCGGCGACGGTCAATATTGCTCGATGGCCAAGTTAGGATAGAAATTCAACCTATAGATGATATTTAAAAGAATTCCATAAGTCTGAAGTAAAGTAAAATTCAGTCGTATCGTGACTAGTTCTACAAAAATAGTTACTATTGCCTTTTTTTCATGTTTGCTGTGAAGACGGGAATGAGAATATACCAGTTTTCTGCATAAGAGGAAGCTTAATATTGGTCTTCTCTTTTTCCTTTATTGTCATCCGCCTTTTCATGTTTTTGTACCTATGGAAAAATGGAAGAACAACCTCGACATTCTCCTACTCGAGTGGGTGGTTTAATACAGTTTTTATGGATCGAAATTTTTTATTCATTTATATGGAAGAATTGGTTTTTTGGTGAGTGTCCGAAAAAAAGTTATTTGACCCCATGAAGTCGAAAACCTGGCTACTTCACTGGGAATGACATAAGTGGATTTATGGGTGGTCAAGCTATTTATTTTCATGAAAGCTCACTGCTCTGTGTGGAAGCTTGTGGATTTGTTTGTATTGAAGTATGCCAATGAGAAGGGGATGGACAAATGCATTGCGGAGTACAAAGTTTAAAGAGAGTTAGAGCTTAAAGAACAAAAACATGTACCAAAATGCCATTTCATTTCAAAAAATTAACAAATATGTGACGGTATAGGTGGTACATAGCACAATAGTACAACTGTACAACAACTCTGTCCCGCATATTTACAACAAATAAAGAAAAAAGAGAAAGAAAAGAATACGTCATTCATTCACCTAATATTAACGGAGCCTACTAGGCATTACGTCATTCATCAATTACCGTTATAGAACCATGAGTTGAGCATAACCAAGAGGAGGATGTGGAGATAACGGTGATAACATAGGAATGTCAAATATTCCGTCCATTTCGAACCCTTCCCAATTAGCCATCCAATTTGAAGGCGTTAATGGAGAATTTAAAGGTTTGCTTTCAATCTCTGGAGAATTCTCCCTCTTAATAACTTTTACTTCTTCATTAGCAACTGTTGGTGGCTCAATTTCTCTTCTTCTTTTCCGGATATTCGAATTCACTACTGGTTCATCAGTTTGTTTACCAGCTTCATTAGGGAAATTCAATATCGCTTTACTTCCGCGCATCCTAAAAGCTGCACGATCATATGCTTTAGCAGCTTCAATAGCTGTTTCAAAAGTACCTAACCAAACTCTAGAACCTTTACGGCTTGGATCTCTAATCTCTGCTGCAAATTTCCCCCATGGTCGTTGTCTTACTCCTCTGTATTTTCTTGAATCTGTCTGACTCTTTTGTTTGGTAACAATTTTAGTTGGTACAGATTTTTTGTTTTCTTGTTGTTCAGCGAAATTCATCATCATCGTTACATTAGGTTTATTTACAGAGATGTTCTTCAATGAAGGTCTTCGATCTTTCATAGAACTAGTAGTTGATTCAGTGATCTGTGGTTTCTGTTCGAATCGGAAAATATCATTTGAGGTTTGGAACTCAAAAATATTAGTAGTATTTTTCTTGTCTTCTTCTTGGAAATTCAAGAAGAATTCAAAATCTGGTTTTGAAACTGAATTTTGTGAGTATAAAGATGATTGAGTACCAGAGACAGAAGAAGAAGTTTCTGTTTGAGATAATTCAGATCGAGGAGCCAAACTCACTTCCGATTTCTCAATTGAATCATTTCTTGAGATTTTTGGAGTACAAATAGGACTTAAATCGTTGAGAAAGCTTTCAAGTGATGCAAAATCACCTAATAGATGCTGTCTGATTAGATCAAGAGTTGATGATTCATCTTGTGTTGCCATTAGTAGAATATCTAGTGAGATCAAGATAGATTTTGTTTTCAGTGAATTGAAGCTTGAAGCTGAAAGATGAGATGTGAGAGTGGATTGAATGAAGTGATGAGGCGGTAATGGTGGTATATAAAGGAGCGAAAGTTTTCAATGGGTAGTTCTTTTTCGGACGTGACTTGCAGCTTCTTGGCTTGATCCGAGAAGCAACCTTCTTTTATTTATTTTTGACATCATTCGTTATTCTTTGTCATCATTTATTATTTTTTGTCATTATTAAATTTTTATTTTGATTATTTTGGTTGAAAAAATAATTAGAAAAAATATTAATGGAGAATCTATCTTCGAGCCTTCGAGGGCAGTTTTAAAACAAGGATTGATTGGGGCCAGAGGTTTTAATCGGGGTCTGACAAATTTTGTTTACACCCAGGGATGTACCAATAGTACAGGTAAAAATACTGTTTTACCCTTTATTTTTTTTAAATTTTTTAAAATCAAAAACAGTCATTAATGTCGTTATTGCTTATAAAAGAATCGTTACCTTTTTTAAAGATTCATTAATGGCGGAATACATAAAAGGGTCGTCATATGTTTTTTTTTTTAAATTAACGACTGTCTAGAGTCGTCACTGAAACAATGACGACTCTTGAGAGTCGTTTTGGAAATAATAACGACTGTTTAGAATCGTCAAACAACAATGACGACTCTAGAACAGTCGTTAATATTTTTTAAAAAATGGTGACGTTTTTTCATACACATTTGAGCAGGAAAAAAAATCGAAAAAAAAAATTGATTTTGATTTTAAAGTTTTGATTTTTTAAATTTTGTTTTTGATTTAAAAAAATAAAAAAAAATAAAGGGTAAAACAGTATTTTCACCTGTACTATTGGTACACCCCCGGGTGTAAATAAAATTTGTCAGACCCCCAATTAAAACCTCTGCCCCCAATCAATCCTTGTTTTAAAAGAGAAAGATGCTTTTGAGAGGGGGTGTTATCTAGAAAGGATTTTGATATAAAAACGTGGGGAAGCTAATTAATTAATATTTTTAATCGTTGATTAGGAGGATTAGATCAAATTCAAAGTTAAGCAACAACATGTCAAGTGGGAGATAGACACATGAGGAGCAATGAACATGGTCGAGGAAGATTCAAACTTATGAGAATTGTTAATTTCACACGTGCATTTTTTGGGTGGACCAATGCCAGAGGTCAAATATTTTTTGACCACCTTCGTACACACGGGCTCTGTCTTTATTATTGCATTTTTTTAATTTTTACTAGTAAGGACACATGTGCGATGCACATGTTTGAATTTTTATTCATCCAACAATATTAAATTTGAAAGCATGAATTTTTTTTCCTAAAACAAAAATTTACTATTTTTATTTGTACTCGTTACGTAGATGATTGAAAGCAAGGTTGTGAAATCGTAAATCGGTTTTCAAATTTTAAGAATCGAATCGTATAATGAATCGTGAAACGTAGATTCACGGTTCATTTTTGAATCGTATATTTGCTAATAAATAATCAAGTTTTGTGAAAAATGTAGTTTGGGTTACATATTATTTGCTAGTTTTATTATAAAATACATATAGTTTCAATGTAATTCTCAAAAGCACGATGTGGTGCAGTGGTTATGACCTCACATCAGTGTACCAGAGGTCTCTGTTCGACTCCTACTTAAGCATTTTATTTTGTACTTAATTTTAACAAAGGTTAAACCTTCACATGTAAACTGAATCGCATAAAAAAAAGGAATCAAAAAGGAATCTTCACGATTCATGTGCTGATTCGATTCAACAGTACGAGTTGACTCGAAATGCTGAGAAATGACTTGAATCGTACGAGTTGACTCGCAACTCGTACGATTTTTAAAACCTAGATTGAAAGAGCTTTTCAAATATATAAATTTTAAAAAAATCCGGTGTATATTTTGAAAGATATTAAGTTTTAAAAAAATTTGATCTATTTTTAAAACAATAATATTTATGTAAATATGTAAAAAATAGGGACAACTAAGTAATTTAGGGGGTCACCTACCAAAAAGAACTCTTTTCTTTATATTAGTATAAGATTTTTTTGAGATGTCTTAATCTTTTTATATTGTATTGTTTATGGCTGCTGTGTTGTGCATGTCATTGACACCGGAGAATTAGATCTTGCTGCTTGTAAGCCTTGTATCAGCATTGCGCATGTCATTGACCTTAGGAATTAGATCTTGTTATCGTTATGTAGGGCTGCACAAGAAACCGTCCAGGCCTACAAAACCGTCGAAGTCTGCTCAACCGGAACCGAGCTGAACCGAACAGTTCATCCAAAGGTAGGCGACAATTTTAGAATTCAAAACCGACCAATCAAACCAAAACCGACCATTGAACTATAAGTGAATATTAATTTTAGGCGACAGTTCACAATTCGGTGACAACTAACATTTTATAGCCGACCGATCAAACCAAAACCGACCGTGGGACTATAAGTGAATATAAATTTTTTGGGTTTCGTTTATTAGCTCGATTGAACTCACCAAGCGTTGGTATGTCAAGTTTGGTTGTCATATTTCAGTGTGTCAAAACTCATCTAAAGTCGTTTGCTTATACACTAGATTCAACTTCGTTTAGGTTAGACTAGAAAGTCTAGGAATGTTGAGACATACAAGTATTACTCCGAAGAACTGAGGAATGTGAAGAAGAAGAGAACTACACCGATAACATCGTCCTTCCTCTTGAGGTTAGTAATATTGCCTTGAACTGTTTCATTCCTAACGTATCTTTCAAGTCGTGCTATATTGAAAACATAACTGTGAAGCTGTATATACTGTACATATTGTATAATACTCTAGTGATGTGACATGGTCATATTTGTATGATCATAGTATTAGGGAATTAGACTACTAAGTATAACGCTTATCTTTTGAACTTCGTAGATATGACATCGACATAATCTTGTATATACTGTTATGATTATGTGAATGGGTTATGGTGAAGATTTCATCCTAGGAAACAATGTTTTACATTTGTTTAAAGGAAGTACGTTCATGAACTTGTTTTATGAATCGAAGGGAAATCGTTAGGCTTATTGGTACGGCTATTCATTGCAAATCTTTGGATTACCAATATGTGTGAGATGGTAGAACCGATCGTAACTTTGTTATGTATCTTGGTATAACTAATCACAATGCCTGACTTATGATTTGGTATGACTAGTTTTTATTAATTAGTGTAACCGATCTTAAGTAATCACCATGAGATGAGATGATCGATATTTGTAATTGGTGTGACGGATCCTAGTAATAAGTGTGACCGATCACAGAGTGTTGAGTAATCGATCCTTGTAATTGGTAACCGGTCCTGGTAATTGGTGTAACTGATCCTGGTAATTGGTGTAACCGATTCTGGTAACTGGTGTGACCGATCACAAGCAATACCATGAGAAAATGGTAATCGGTCCTGGTAATTGGTGTAACTGATCCTGGTAACTGTTGTGACCGATCACAAGCAATACCACAAGAATATGGTAACCAGTCCTGGTAATTGATATAACCAGTCCTAGTAACTTGTGTGACCGATCACAAGTATTTCCATATTGAGGCATAACCGATCTTAGTGATTGGTTGAACGGATTGAACCCATGTATGTGATTTGATATTTGATCAATCATATAGTAATCTTGGAATACAGGAGAACCAATTCTAAACTTGTTTGGAAGTGTGGTATAACCTATTCCAAGAATGTAAATCCATGTAAATATGAATAAGTATTTACAGTGAAAATATGTCAACATACTTTGAAAACGTACAATAGCTCTTATCATTTATTGTTTAAAGAAATTCCTTAGTACTCAAGGAGATCCTGTGCCGAAATAAATTGAGAATCTTTTAATTAAGGTTTTTGGTTTTATATGCTTTAATTACCAACAATTAACTGCATATCTCTAGAGAATAAAAACTAGTAATGTGCATTTACTAATTGGAGATTTTCTATTAAGATATTTCGGAAATTTTGGACAAGCATTTATTGGAATTAGGAAAACCGAATTTTGCTATTCATTGCATATCTTGAGAATATTTTCGGTTTTGGAAATTCCCTGGTGTCCAAACATCCTTGGTCTATAAATACCTAAATTTGCATTTCTAGCAAACTATCCTAAAAGCCAGGCAAACTTCATTTTTGTTGTTTCTTGTGGTCTATTCAGAGAGGAAAGTATCTTAATTAAGTGAAATATCTTACGACCGCTCGTTTAAAGACTTATGTGGGATCAAGAAGCTCTACGAGTACCGTTGGTGGGAAACTAGATAATTGGATTGTTATTAGTTTTCGATTGATTTGATTGACTAACGGCTGTTGAAACTTTGATTGAACATAGTTTGTTTATTCTTGAGAATCTTCTTTTCTGATATAAGATTCACTCAAACTAGATCGAAGTATCGACGGGATTTTTATAACAGTTTGTAGATCTAACGACAACTTGTGATAATCCATCGTAAATAGACTATGTTATGTGTGTGATTGATCACAAGAGATTCAAGTGGTGTTTTGCAGGTTTTTTATTGAAGATAAAAGAAGATTTGAAGACGAAGAAGATTTCTTATTTACTTCTCATATCTTTGTGTGTGCACAAACCTTGATCGGCAGGGATCCAACTACAATCATATTTATTTGATTGATTAGTTGTGTCAGATTGGCATTATCAATATATATCTTTGAGATTTATTTTGATCGAGTGCGAATCTAAACTTGACTACTATGTTAGTTATTAGATATATTGATCTAACCAAGCAAAGGAGTTTATTAGATTAAACGGAAGAGCCTTTGCATATGACTTGATATCTTTATCTTGAAAGAATCGATAGATTTGTTTCCAAATATATTTGTTGTTCATTTACTGTTTGGAATACTATCCAAAGAATTTGTTTTAATGCGTGCAGTCATTGAAGTCGGTAGCGCATGGATACTGAGGAAACTAAGTGAACTAGGGGTAGTTGCTTGGTCTCAACTATACGAAGTTGGTGTAGATTTCGTATAGCGGCTTAATTCTGAGAGTAATCAATTCTGGACTAGGTCTCGTGGTTTTTCTATATTTGCAGTTTTCCTCGTTAACAAAATCTTGTTGTGTGATTTACTTTTGTTTTCCGCAATTATATTTGTTTATATAATTTAAAGTAAATTAAACAAACGTTAACTCCGCATATACTTGATAGTGATCCTATAGAGTTTGGTTAAGTCTGAACCTATTATCAAGTATCATACTTCTTTGTTGTATTTTCTCGATCTTGTATCCATAGTCAATCACACAAGTTATATTGTTGTAGTATTGTCTCGATCTCGTATCCATAGATGATCACACAAAGTTTGAACCAATTTTTTGTATTGTCTCGACTCAGTCGATAGACAATCACTTTCGGGTAGAGGACTTATAGGTGGATAAATAAAAAATTGCGGTGTATTTGGGTACCCTCGTGTTTTCAATTGGTATCAGAGCAGGCAAACACGAAACGATCTAACAATCTGTGTTTAGTGCGATCCAACCTAGAAGGCTGGAATCTAAAAATGGTTTTTACAGAAGCTGAGAATGATTTAGTTAACCCGTAAAAAATATCAAGAGTTTAGAATTAACACTTGATGATGGCATATACGAATCAATATCTGAAAACGTTCATGAAATCATCGCTAGAGAATCTACTAATCTTGTTAATGATGTAGAAACTAATGACAACTGGAAAATATGTCTACAAGAAAGGTTAGATGAAATTTCCGATGATGATGACTCGGATTTTGAACGAGATGTAGTAGAGGATATCTCATAATACTCTAAACTACTGGATCCTTTGAAAAATAAAAAACTGAGTACTTCGGATTTTCTTGGTTTTATGACTCCTCTTTGTCGTGAGAACAAGAAACTGAAGAAGGTTTTTCAAGGATATTATATTGGTTATCGCCTCAATGACTCCCTTCTTAAAGATCGTACATAAGAGATAAATTCAAAGAGTCTCGAATGCGAGAATCTTCGAAGAGACTCTTTTTGTAGAAAAGGAACTCTGTTGAATCTGAAGCAAGGATTAACTCTTAACAAAAGAGTTTTGAAGAGAAAAAGGGTGAATATCTCTCACGAGAAAAATTCCTTGAGGCTGAGATAGCTAGTGCACTTGATAAAATCAATACGTTGGAAGAATAAACTTTATACTTGAAAAAAATCCAATGATAGTACAAACAATTTATCCTCATTATTAGAAGCAGGAAGATGTCATGGTGATACACGAGGATTGGGATATAAGGAATCAAGTGCTTCCAACGATAACAATGAGATAAAATTTGTTAAAGCTACAAATTCTTATCAACCAGAGGCTTCCACTGATGTCAAAGATGCTCATATTTCTTGTAAAGAAGAAAAGCATGTCAAGCCTAAGAATTGTGTTAAACTAACATCAATCAAAGAAAACACTTTTTCTAATGTTAAGAAAGAAACAATGTTGAACAAAGAGCAGAAGAAGAAAACTCGTCGAGCTCCAATGGAAGAGGTTCCAAAACAAAGGTAATATTAAAACTCAGTCTTCGTATGTTACTGCGCATTATTATTATTGTGGTAATAAAAGACACTTGCAATCACTAGTACAAACATACCCTATTGCTACGCCAAATTGGCATGTCCATAGGGGTTTTGACATGCCAATTTGGTTTGGACTTTCCGTGGCTTCTGCTTGCGTGGTTTTAGGTAACACGACGTGGTTTTAGGTAGCTTATAACCACGTTTGCCTTGCGTGTCTATTTCTGCATGAAATAAACACGCCAGAGCCATATAGGCGTTGCTATATAGTGTCCCAAAAACTTAAGTACTGGTACTCTATAGACACACTATTTATTGTTTTGGCGTGGCTATTTGGTTCACTATAGACACACAAATTGCTTTTTGGCGTGGCTATTTGGTTCACTTTAGACACGCAAATTGCTTTTTGGCGTGTGATAGACTTTCGGGAATGCCTATATAAATAACCGCAATCGCACGGTGTCTAGCTAGTAGACAGAGGCAAGTACAGATAGAACCCACAGGGAGCGGTGAAAATACCATTACTAATAATTCTAATTGACTAACCAGAGATGTTGTTTTGGATTTTTGAAATAATTAAGGAAATAAAAAGAATTAATTAAATTTAATGAGAAAGATGGTAACTAGGGAATCTGGTTTCAACCAATTTTATCATGCAAAACTCATATTTGATTTTCAAACCGTGTACTCAATAAAATTGTTTCACCATTTTAATTTCCTCTGCTTCTATGTTGATAGTTCTAGAGATTTATTTATCAATCGCAAAGCATATGCCATCAAATATTACTAAGCATAGCACATCAATTTAAAAGTATAAATAAACGATGGATCTATCCAACTAATATAAAGTTTCAAAGAATTAAATATCAATCTATAAGCATACCCCATCACAGACCTAATCCAAGCACGGCGTTGGCCAGTTTTTAGCCGAGCAAAAATAATTCACTTTCTTACTTAACTAAAATAAATGAAGTATGTGATAAGAAAGAGTTCGTATCCACATAGAGGCAATTGTTGTTATGCAAATTTCAGTTTCTTAGTAACCAATGGGGGGTTTTGATTTATCAAAGCAATAAAAAATAAATTAAAAGCAATAAAGTATTAAAATAATCAATAAGGAAAAGATATTGGTCACGGGATAGTTTCATTCACAAACTTGAATTCTCAACAATGACTAAAATTGGTATTTTAATATCTTATTTACTAAAATTCCTAGGATACATTGATCGCAAGTATATCCCGCTAATTCCCTGATTTCATCACAACCACATTAAAAGATGTATATGTGAATTCTTCCTAGAAAGCAACCTAAAGTGTAAAAGCACAATTAGATTTAACTCCCTAAAAGCAATGAGTTCTATGGAATAAGACTAATCAAAGCAATCAAAATGTGTAAAAGCACTAATTCAATTTAACCAAGGTTATGATTTATTTGTGACTAGTAGGATATATCACTACAAGCACTACCCACAATTGTGCTACTTAGAATCAGGGATAAACAACTTTTTCGTATTGAAAACCCTAATCTAGCTTTAGAAATGAATGCAAATCGGATTGATTCCGAACTCAACCAAACAAACAATCAAATCATATACAATATAAACCATGAATCATAAGCAATAAATTATTGAGACAAAACTAATGCATTGAATCAAATCTTATTTGCGAAATCCACTTTATATCCCATAACCAATAATAAGTATTTAGTTACTCATAACTTTTGAGTTCATCATAATCATAATCAAAAATAAAATGAAGAACATGAAAAATAAATGAAATCAAACCCTAGTTGCCGCTCTCCTCCAAAACTCCAGTAGAAAAAATATATCTCTCTTAAAGAATAGAAACTTTTCCCTTTTATAGCTTTTCAACTTTCCAAAATTAGGTCTTCAAAGCCCAAAGTCCAATAACAAGAAGTCCACCAAGCTCATGTGTGTGAAATTCCCATGTGAAAATTCTGTCCCAAAAACTACTCGCTGGAAAACTAGTGCAATGGCTGGAAGTTGGCCGGAATCCGGTACCGGAAAATATCTCAGGTGAATTGAGTTAACTCGGGTCAGCTGTTCAGGTGAGCTAAATAGCCTGACTTATCTGACTTGCCATGGCCTAAGCACAGGCAGTACTCAATATCGCGCCATGATTGTGCTTAACCAACATTCCTGCACTTCAGTTCAGCTGCAGCTGTTGCTCACTATCAGAACTACTCATTAATCTCCTCAACAAAGACAGACTCCAACATTCCATAACTTACCTGTAATATGCAATAACACCAAGTACTCAACTGCTCCATCTCAGGCCAATGACTCCTGCAACTGAGACTGCCATTTGAATTCTTTATCGCAACGCAGCACCACCATTATCTACTCTGGCCAATAATTGCAATCTCAACTTATGCATTCCTCTTCTATGTAATAACTGGTGGTCAGGTCCCCTCTCAGTCACTGTGAACAATTGTATAAGTTCTCTTAACCCTATTAGGGTGCCAGAGACATGTATTTATATTAAGCGTAATGGACATGTTACATTGGACTCTTGACACACAAGAAACTGACATATATGTACGGACTATATTTAGACCAAACTCTATATACATTGGACTATACTCTTCACCCCCCCTCAAGCTGTACACGGTGGTAGACAACGTGAAAGCTTGTCACAGAGAAACCGAAATCTGGCAGTAGATAACCCTTTAGTGAACAAATCATCAAGTTGATGCGTAGTAGTGATGTAGCACAAGTGGAGATGTCCGGAAGATATCCGTTCTCTCACAAAATGATAATGAATATGAATATGCTTTGATCTTGAATGTTGAATAGGATTGATGGCAAGATAAGTTGCACTGATGTTATCACAATATAGAATTGGAGGCTGCTTTAATAACGAACCAAGATCATGTAGCAAGTATTGAATCCATGTAAGCTCAGCAGACGTAGAAGATAAAGCACGATATTCAGCTTCAGTGCTGCTGGTAGAGACGGTTGGTTGCTTTTTAGAACCCCAAGAAATAAGATTCTTACCTAGGAAGATGCAATAACCTGTTGTAGAACGAGAAGTATCTGGATCACCACCCCAATCAGCATCAGAAAATGCAGTGAGTTGCATAGGATTATTGCGCCAAAAAGATATGCCATGGCCAAGTGTGCCTTTGAGATACCGGAGAATACGCTTTACAGCTAGGAAGTGAGATTGGGTTGGTCGATGCATAAACGACCGACTGATTGATTTGCATATGTGATATCGGGGACGAGTCATGTTGAGATATTGTAAACCACCAACCAGACTACGATATAATGTAATGTCGGGAAACAAAGCGAAAAGATCATGCAGACGATAATTTTGAACGAGGCGAAATAGGAGTAGAAACTGGTTTTGAATCAACAAGATCAATCCTCTTTAAAAGATCCAATGTGTATCGATTTTGAGTTAAAACCAAACCATCCTTTGTGCGTGTAGCTTCCAAACCAAGAAAATAGTGCAAATCTCCTAAATCTGTCATGGAGAATTCTTGTTGAAGTGTAGGCAAAAGATTATGAAGCCCAACAGTATCACTGCCTGTGATAATTATATTGTCAACATATAGCAATAAGATGAGAATGCCACCACTTGAACGTTTAATAAACATCGAATGATCAGAGTGTGATGATTTAAAACCAATATTCAAGAGAAAAGCCGCAAAGCGATGAAACCATGCACGAGGTGCCTGTTTCAAAACATATAGAGCTTTATGCAATAAACAGACGTGATCAGGATAACGAGGGTCCACAAATCCCTGCGGTTGTTCCATATACACCTCTTGATCAAGTGAACCATGTAGAAACGCATTTTTAACATCAAGTTGCTTAATAGGCCAAGAAGAAGAAACCGCAATGCTGAGAACTAGACGTACCGTGACTGGCTTGACAACCGGACTAAACGTCTCATCATAATCAATGCCATCTTCTTTGTGAGTAACCCTTGGCAACAAGACGTGCTTTACGTCGATCAAGAGATCCATCTGATTTTTGTTTCACACGATATACCCATTTTGAGCCAATAATATTCATACCAAAACGACGAGGAACAAGTGACCAAGTACGATTGCGCAGAAGAGCATTAAATTCTTCAAGCATGGCTGCCCACCATTCCTTGAATTTGGATGAAGCCGTAAAACTGGTCGGCTCAGAAGGCAGTGAATTAAACTGAGCTACAAAACATTCCAAGACAGGGTATCTAGTAGAAATACAACCTTTAAAACTCCGAGGTTGAATGGTGTGGTCCTTGAGACGAGTGACCATGTGGTGAGTATTAGTGGTCGACTGGGGAAGCTCTTGTACAGTGGGCAAGTCGGCTGTTGTTGTAGATGGAGAAGGAGAATCAGAAGGGGATGATGATGTCAAGGGTGCAGCAGGAGAGAGTGGAGATAAAGAAGACACTGTAGGAGGAGACGGTGAAATATGAGAATGTGCGGGAGAACTAGGAGACAAAGAGATATCATTATCAGAAAAGGAGAGTTGTCTGGGCAACAAAGAAGAAGGAGAATGTGCCTGAGGAGATGAAATAGGTGTAGAGTGTGTAGAGGAAGAAGGAATAAAATGCACAGGAGTAATAGGTACATCAGAGGAAGCGGAAGATGGAGGAGAAGTATGTCTTTGCGAAGAAGATGATTAGGCCAAGCCAAAAGAGTAGCGAGCGGTATTGGACTTTAAGGTGGGAAGCAAGACACCAGAATCACTAGGAAAAGGAAAAAGAGATTCATCAAAGATAACATGACGAGATATATAGATCTTGTTACTTTTGACTTCAAGACACTTATAGCCTTTATGGCGCTCACTATAGCCAATAAAAATACAAGGTAGTGTTTTGGGCTGCAATTTATTGTGACGAAAGTGAGTTAGAAGAGGATAGCAACGACAACCAAAAGCCTTTAAAAAGGTATAATCAGGAGAACGATGATGAACTACAGAATAAGGAGATGTATTGGATAAAATAGGAGAAGGAAGACGATTTATCAAGTACACAATGAGTTGCATAAAACTCAGCCCAAAAACTCTCAGAAAAACCACTTTGAAGCATTAAAGATCGACCAGTTTCAGTAATATGACGAATCTTCCGTTCAAAGAATGCAATTTTGTTGAGGCGTCTTTGGGACAAGAAGATCTCTTTGAGAATGCCATGTTCGATTAGAAAAGACTTCAATGGTTCAGCATATTCAGTGCCACCATCAGTTTGCAATACTTGTATTGTTGTGGAAAACTGATTTTCAATCATTGCTTTGAAGTTAAGAAAGCAACGATACACTTGTGTTTTGTCAGATAAGAAATATATCCAAGAAAAACGAGAATATTCATCAACAAACAAGAGAAAGTATCGAAAACCACAAGTAGATAAAAATGGTGCAGGACCCCATAAATCTGAGTGTATAACAGAACCAATTTTATTAGAATAAGTGCTGCGAGATAAAAAGGGTAGACGATGATGCTTAGCACCAACACAACTAGAACAAATAGAACTGAATAAAGAGGAACGAGAATCTAATGATAAACTAGACTTAAGAGACTGAAATACTGCATTGTTGGGGTGACCTAAACGCATATGCCACACAGATGGGCTAGCTCGAATGCCAATGGTGGCTGCAGAAAAAGCTGGAACATAGGACGACTTAGATGAAGGAGAAGCATTGGAGAAAATAGGGTACATGCCAGCGTCATTCTTGCCCTTGTACAGAAGAGTTCCCGTGAGCCGATCCTGTATACAAAAACCATGACGATCAAATTGAAAAACACAGTCAGAATCTCGTGTAAGTTGACCAACGGATACTAAATTTTTAGCAAGTGAGGGAACATGAAGCGTATTCCTCAGAGTCAACTTTGAGGAAGGTGAGGTAAGAGTTACATCACCAATTCCCGTGATGGGTAATAGTTTACCATCACCAACAAGAACTGTATCATTACCGTTGTAGTCAAGACGATTGGTCATCTGCGAAGAGTCGGATGTCATATGGGCGATGTTTGTGTCGGCAAACCATTGATTCTCATATGGCATAGGTTGAACATGCATTGCGAGAAAAGGCTTGTGGGAGATCAAGTTGCGATCTTTGAATTGAGGCGATGACAAGTTTGTCTTTGTATGTCCTTTGGTATTGCACCACTGACAAGTAACAACCTGAGTTTGCGGTGGAGGACCAAGCACAGATCCCATGTTAGGATTGCGACCACGACCATAAGAAGTAGAGTGATAACCACCATTGTTGCTAGCACGACCACCATTGTTCCAACCATTGGTATTCCAATTAGCATTCCAATTATTGCGACCACCGAATTATTGTAGTCATACTGTAAGAGTTGTTGTAGTTTCCACGACCAAAACCTCCTCCACGTCCGCGACTCTAATTGTTGGAAAGACCACGACCACGACTAGAGTAATGTTGTGAAGGTGAGTTCTGTTGTTGTGAACATACGACCAGTAGAAGAACCAAAGACAAAGAAAGAAACGGGTTTTGTACATCGTTGACTTGGGTTTGCGAGATTTTGCAAATATTGAAGATGAGACTCATGATGAAGTAACAAAGCATGAAGTTCGGTGAAGGTAGGGAGAGTAGATCGAGCTATGACTATTGTGTAGATATTAGACCAATCAAGACCAGTCCACGAAGAGTTGTGGAGACAAGTTCAAGATCGTAAACCGGTTGAAGAACAGGCTGCCGAGGAATCAGAGATTTCCTTGATTTTGAGAATATATTCGAGAGATGGAAGAGTTACCCTTTTGAATAGTGGATAAATTTGCTTTTAATTGTAGAATACGTCTTTGGGTTGATTGTTGCATAAGTAGATTTGAGATAGTTCCATACTTGACGAGAGTTTCCACGTCTTGCACATTCAGACTTCATTGGTTCAGTAAGAGAACAATTAATCCATGATATAATGGTTTGATCAATAACCTCCCAATCCTCATAGGCTGGGTTAGGAGTTCGAGCTTCAGTTACTTCATCAACAAGCTCAGCAGCTGGTATCTCATAAGATTCATGAAGATATTTGAAAAGTCTTTGAGATTTGAGAATAGGAGTTTATCGAGACTCCCAAAGAAGATAATTAGTTCTATCCAAGAGAACTATTTTTGTCGAAGAAGGCATGAAAGGTGATTTTTCAAACATAGAAGGACAAGAGTTAGACATAAGAGAACCAATGCTTTGCGAGATAGAGGCAGGTATAGTTGGAGAGCCAAAGCTGTGACTAGAAGCCATAGTACTAGAGGTAAAAGAAGCAGATGAAGATGATTGAATTGGCGAAGTCATGATGAAGAGATGAGCAGGCTAGGGTTTTGAAGGGTTTTGAAAAAAAATCGAGACTAGGGTTTTGGAGAGATCGTTCTGGCTCTGATACCATGAACAATTGTATAAGTTCTCTTAACCCTATTAGGGTGCCAGAGACATGTATTTATATTAAGCGTAATGGACATGTTACATTGGACTCTTGACACACAAGAAACTGACATATATGTACGGACTATATTTAGACCAAACTCTATATACATTGGACTATACTCTTCACACTGCCACCACCATTTACTGAATTACTGCAAATATCTCCAAGCCTTTGTTCTTCCCTGTAGTTTCCTAATCATGCATCTAAAATCTCCATCTGAGTTGCAACTGCAACTCACTCTTGAACAACAACCACCCTTTCCTTTAGATCCACAACTACAATTTCTCAACTGAAATTTCATTCATTCCCATGAAGCATACTGCACCAACAACTACCAGCTGAAGTCACTGCAATATCTAACTTGTATTTGCCCTGCAGCTTCAATTGTCGACCATCTTCTCTTGTAACTGCAATATCACCAAGTACTCAGCTGATGCGTGTTGCTAACACCCTGGCATTCATCATATACTCAGCATCACATGTTCTTAGCCACTGTAACCAATCACAACAACTGCAACTCAGTTAAATCTCTGGCATACACCCAACTGCAACATCAAAGAGTGCATATCCTACTTCAGTTCCATTCAACACCAACTAAGCCTCATTCAAAATAGCACCAACAACAGCTCCAACTCTTCCTCCAATACCATTATCTCAAGCCAACACCTCAAGCAACATTGCCAAATCTTCATTGCTTTCCAGTTCACCTGCACAGAGCTACATCCATACATTCATCATAGTCTTTACAAGACTGCAATATCAGACCACCATCAAACCCTTGAAAATCAGCTAATATCACTGGCAATGACAATCTTCATCATTCCCATGGGTAATAACCACCGTCTCTTCATAACCCATCTTCTACATTCGTTCTATCTTGCCTGTAACATTTACATAACCACCTGCAACAGATTCTTGACTCTCAGTACACATTCACCTAAATATCCTTCATATCAACTCAGTCACCAAAATCAACACCATACTTCATTTAGTGGTTGCAATCATTGCAGTATCACCTGTAACTCTAGCTGCACCAGCTTAACCACCACTACCACTTCCATTACTGCACAACACAGCAGCAAATTCAGTTTCATCACCAGAATCAAAACCCATTTGCTCAAAACCACCACTTGCAACTCAACCCAAAACCAATACTCCCATTTCAGTTCTCTTGACTGCACTACAGACTGTCACTGCAATTCTTATAATCTGAGCACCACCATCTTGTCTATGGAAGCAACAAATGAACCCAACTTCCATTTCCTATCCTGCAAACCCATTTAGCTGTTTCAATCACCAACAACTTATCAATTTCAGTTCAAAAACCCAACCACTACATCGCCACCTTCTTCTCCCCGTAATCATTCTCCTTGCAAATTCTGGAATTCTGCTCAAACCCATTGTTCTTCATCTCCTGAAAATCAAGCCATTAGCAGACCCCTGAGTATCATCATCTCAAATTCATCCCAATCGATTTCAAAAATTGCAGACGCAAAACCCTTGAAAATCACCAGTTGAATTACATCAATTCACCATGAAACCCTAAATTGATTGGAGCTCTGAATCTCGTCCTTCACAGTGTCTGAATCTGATTCAAAACCCAAATTCAAACCCTAACTCTACCAGATTCATCTCAAATCTCATATTTTTCTTCAAATTTGAACCCATTCTCGATTGTACTACAAAACCCATCTCCTTTATGGCCTCAGATCCTAGCAGCAGCATCTTCTTGATTAACAGCAACTCCACCATTAATTTCTACAGTAGAAGCCCTAAATTCCTTCTCAATCGATCACCAGTTCTTCCTCTCTGAATTCTTCATGAATCAGATAACAGCTGAGTAGCCGCATCATTTCCTCTTCTCAGAGTCTTACATGGTGCCGCCATGCTTTCTCCCAATTTGAGGCAAAGGAGGTAATGATGAGAACAAAATTATATTTCTATGAATTTTAGGTTTGTGTAGGAAAAGGGATTCATATTGACACCCCACTTTAATGGTTAAGGGGTAACCAACTCACACATGGCATGTTGGTTTCAGAGAACCAACAGCCTAATTCCTTTCTCAACTCAACTGTCAGTTTTGAGGAATTGACAGTTCATTCTTCACCTCCTCCTTGAGCACGTCAGCCCGTTCCAAATATAGCTCCCATGTGAATTGGCCTCTTTGCCTTTTACGCTCCAAATGGACGTTTTCTCATTCTTTTGCTCCTAAGGACTCCATTGCACCTAATAACTCAAAACTAAACATAAGAGATGAGTTCTCTGAAATGATAGTATCCAACGCGCTAAGAAGACATAGAAATTCTGCACACTAGTCATAAGAAGTTAGACACAAATATGAACACAATCTCATTCTTAAGAGTTGAGAGAGAAATAACCATCCCTTATCGAAAGAAATTCGGGTTCGGAGTGATCATAAGTCTCGACTCTGCCTCACAATAAAGGGTTTTATGAAATTGCACTCAATAATAAACAGTTTTTTATGGGTCACACATGTGTCCAGGTAGGAATGAAGAGAGAATCCTTTGACACGTTGAATAGTAGGAAGGAAAACCCTCCGAATTGTTTTGAAAACCCACATCTTTTATTTAATTTTAAAACCCTTTTTTCTGACGATCTCTAAGAAAGGAAATCAACCACTTAATGAAGGTGGGAATATGCTTACTTACCTCGTTATCCGTTCGGCGTGCAGTTAGCATCACTCTCAAAGAATCCATAGAAACGTCTTCGGTCTTCAATCGTTGTCTTCGGTCTTCAACTCTTGATGATAACTCTTGAACTTCATAGAATCTTTGACAATATGATTCTTTCCTCTAATTCCTTGTTGCTTGAAACTTCATAATAGATATTTTTTCTTCCATTGGCTTTATTGAATGAATACAAAACCAAAAACGAACTAAACAAACCAAAATATGATGCAATGATTTTTTTTTCTCTTTTTTTTTCTTAAAGATACAAGATAAATAAAGTAAATACAAAATAAAAACAAACAAAAAAATTAAAACTAATGATGAACCTAATGAACTTTTCTCTTTTCTCTTATCTCTTTTTTTTTCTTTTTTTTTCTTCTTTTTTTTTCTTTTGTTTAAGGGAACTAGCATAATGATAACCATGTCCCATTTTTTATTTTTTATTGAGACAAGAGAAACTAAAACAAATACAAAAAAAAAAAAAAAATGCAAGTACAAAGGCCATGGTGTAAGTACTTTACCGCTTGATTCTTCACAACTTGTATGTCTCGATATCATAAAATTCTTAAATTCTCATCTTGAAAATCTTCACTCTTGTACAATAGTCTTCAACTTGTAAAAAGTCTGCTCCTTGTCTTGTTGCTATACTTGAATCTGAAATCTGCTCATTTCTGTACTTGCAAACCTTGAACATCTTCAACTTTCCTTCGAATTTGTGATGCTCCTCTTGTTGATGATGATGGTGTTTCTATGGACCTGTTGGTGTAGAGAGAGATAAAGTGGATGGTGCTAACTGCGAACAAGATTACAAGTGGTATGTAAGTTAGCAATTCGATGTCACCATCATGATTGATAAAATAGCACTCAAGGGATCAAAATAGTGCTTCTATTGGTGGGAGGTTGGGTAGCTCACCATTCTACCCGGAATTTACGTACGGTGACACACACTCTAAAAGCACATATTTAGACAGGTACAAAGAATTGAAGGTCGATGCCTCTCATGATGTAACATAGGTATTCTCCACTATAGGGGACCACTACTCTACTACCGAATTCAGTCTGCACCTTATTTGCCACTGGCATGGTTAAATCCAACTTTAACTCTCATATAAGTAAGAAACCCGATCATGTTCTCTGTCATCTCTAAGTTCAGTCACTCTTATGAGAATCTCGATGTAATCTTAGCGACATGTATACTATGTGACTCTAAACTAACTACAAGTTGGAGTTTTCATTCACTAATTTACACAAAAGTTGAAAATTTTGAAAAAGTTTACAATGCAAATGCTTAACCACTCCCCCACACTTAAACTTTACATTGTCCTCAATGTAAATTGAGTCATCCAAAGTAGTCAAGGTGGGAAATCATGCATGAAATATGACGAGAAATCATAAAAATAAAATACAAGATAAGAAAAAACTAAAAACAAGACAAGAAAATGAAAATAAGACAAGAAATACTCATCCTATGGGTTGCCTTCCATTTAGCGTTTGGTTTAAATTCGTCAGCCCGACTATCTCCTTGCTTGCAAAGCCTTAGCTAAGGTCCCATACGTTATGGAAACCTGAATGAACATCACTAGGATACCGCATGACTTCAAACATGCTGAAGCGAATTATCTCATCATCAAACTTCATAGTGAGTATTCCCTCATCCACATCAATGACAGTTTTAGCCGTCTTCATGAAAGGTCTCCCAAGCAGCAGGGGTATGGATGCATCTGAGCCATTATCCATTTTTAGAACACAAAAATCAGCTGGAAAAACTAGTTAGTTAACCTGCACAAGTACATCTTCAATAATACCCCTAGGGTAGACATTATACGATCCTCAAGTTCAAGCACAATATTAGTTGGTTTCAATGGACCCAAATTTAAAGACTTATAAATAGATGCTAGAATGATATTCACGGATGCTCCTAAGTCAAGCATAGCCTTTCCAATTCTTGTATTACCAATCTCTACGGGTATAGTGAAACTACCTGGATCCTTGCATTTGGGTGGGATTTTCTTTTGCAAGACCTCCGAAGCGTTTTCCCCCACACTCATAACCTCATTACCGGTTAGCTTTTTCTTCTTGGTACACAAGTCCTTCAAAACCCTTTCATATTTTGGATCTTGCTTGATAACATCAATAAGTGTAATGTTTACATGAAGCTTCTTGAAGATATCTAAAATCTCATTTTCTAGTTCCGCCTTCTTAGAACTTGCAAATCTGCGAGGAAAAGGTATAGGAGGAACATAAGTAGAAATAGGAGTTTTAGAGTTGGAAGTAGGTACCTCAGAAGTTTGGGGAAAATCATCATTCTTTTCCTCCAAAACAGGTTCCTCTTTTGACTTCATACCACCCACATCAATAATTTCAGGTTGCACAAGTTGTGTACCGCTTCTCTATGTAATAGCATTAACATTCTCTTTTGGGTTAATGGGTTGAGAAGGGAGTCTCCCACTATTTTGTGCCTTCAATTTGTTGATATCAATTTCCATGGAGCCCACTTGAGTCTGCAACTCCTTGATAGCACTCTTAGTTTTTTGTTGGCTTTCTTTGAACATGGTAGAAATGCCTTGCATCATTGCTTGAAGCTTTGCATTGATATCAAAACCTTGGTTTTGCATTGGTTTTTGTTGTGGTTGCTGAAATGGTTGTTGTTGTGGTTGAAACCCACTTGGACGGTTGAAAGTAGGTTGTGAAACCGCACCTTTCTTGTTGGCATAGCTAAAGTTGGGATGATCTCTCCATCCTGGATTGTACGTGTTTGAGTAGGGATCATACCATCTTTGCTGATTTGGAAAGACCGCATTAGCTTGCTCCAACTCTTCATCACAAGAAGGTAAAATAACCGCAGCCATCCTTTGCATCATTCGCTCCATATCATCCATCCTTTGATCACGGTGTGATGATGATGAATCACTAACTTCATGCACTTGCCTAACCATTGGTTCACCTCTTGTGTAGAATTCTTCTGAGTTTGCATCCATACTTTCAATCAACTCGGTAGCTTGGGCCACCGTCTTGTTCACTAATGCACCAACACCCGCTGCATCAAGAAGATATCTATCACTTGCTTGGAGGCCTTCGTAGAAGTATTGGATTATCATAACATCGCTGAATTCATGGTGAGTACAACTTGCCACCAATCTCTTGTATCGCTCCCAACATTCGTACAAAGATTCTCCCACATGTTGCTTTATTTCACAAATCTCTTTGCGAATTTGAGCAGCCTTTGATGCAGAAAAATACCTCTCTAGAAAGAGTTTCTTCAACCCGTTCCATGTAGTGACACTCCCGGAAGGTAAATAATACAATCATTCCTTAGCATTGTCCGCCAAAGAGAATGGGAAAGCTTTCAAAATTGCACCATCGGCATTAGTGTCGGGTGGAAGCATGGCCATGATGACGTTGTGGAAATCCATGAGTTGCTTGTTTGGATCTTCATTCGCCATACCATGAAACTTTGGTAACTCTATAATCAACCCCAGTTTGATCTCGAAGGTTGAGTTGGTTTGAATACACCATTGTTGTGCATCAAGCCTATGAGAAGCCAAATCCTTGAGTGTACGATTTGCATCACCCATTGCTTCTTCTTCTTCAACTAGTGGTTCTTCTACGAATGTAACCTCTTGTTCTTCTTCTAGTTGTAACTCTTCTTCCACTTCTAACTCTTGTGCTTCTGTTATGTCTTGACTTGGTTGGAGTATTGTGCCTCTTCGAGTAGCTATCACGCACCTTCGATAATTCCAATTCTTGGGAGCCAGGGATTAGTACCTGAAAACAATTCT
Source organism: Papaver bracteatum (assembly GCA_023529315.1). Lineage (NCBI taxonomy): Eukaryota > Viridiplantae > Streptophyta > Magnoliopsida > Ranunculales > Papaveraceae > Papaver > Papaver bracteatum. Next base: position 5,479,855 of record JAJJWX010000603.1, read on the forward strand.
CGCAAAAAAATGAGAAACAAGACAACAAAAAAAAAGCAAAGATAGTAGCAGAAATTATACAAAGAAACTAAAACCTTAATAACAAGCCGTATGCCCCGGAAACGATGCCAAAATTTGGCCGGTTGTCAGCCGAGCAAAAATAATTTCACTTTCTTACTTAACTAAAATAAATAAAGTATGTGATAAGTAAGAGTTCGTATCCACAGAGAGGCAATTGTTGTTATGCAAATTTCAGTTCTTAGTAACCAATGGGGGGGGGGGTTTGATTTATCAAAGCAATAAAAAATAAATTGAAAGCAATAAAGTATTAAAATAATCAATAAGGAGAAGATATTGGTGTTGATGGTGGATTTTCATTTGAGGTTAAAATTGTAAAAGCCAGAAAATTATGCGCTAACATCTTGTAAAAGATAAAGCAATTAATAAGTGATGAATACTTCTTCTGTAATACCCTGTATTTTTTAGCTACTGTTTCGGGTCGGGTTATACCTGGATTGGTTAACCTTGTGCTTAGATTGTTGTTCCTTAGCCTTAGCCTAGGTGGGTGGATTTAACAAGAAAGGCTACAAGTTAGGGTGGAAATTGAGCCACCCAAATTCATTGTTATTCCTTAGTAATGTTATTAAGGTTTTATAATTTTAGGAAAGAATTTTTAGAGAGAGAAAACTAAAAACTAGGGAAAAGAAGGAGATGAAGCTAGGGTTTATTTTAGAGAGGGAAACCATGGAAAATCAGTGGAGAATCAAGATGAGTTTTTTTTAAAGAAATTGAGGTAGAATGCTAGATCCCCTTTCTCTTTATGTTTTTGTTATACTTGATTTTGAATTTTTATAATTAGGACTCAGTAATTTATTGATTTAAAACTATGAAGCTAATTGATGATCGGCCTTTTAATATTGATAGATAACATGCTTAGGTATCTCTAGTTAAATATTGATGATATCAAAACAATTTTAGATCCTGATAAAAGTTGTGGATTTATGTCTTATCTTTAATTGTGCGTTGAGTTTGCTAAATTTCGAATTATTATGAATTTACTGTGAATAGTTTGGTAAAATGATGCAATCTGTCCAGATTTTTAGAATGATCATATAAAATCAATAACTTTCATTTGAACCGTTGGGTTTCATAAAAATTGGATATGACATAGATACATATGGTAGAAATGCTTCCCTGAAATTTGAAGATGATCGGATTGAGGAATCATTATGAAACATGTAATATAAAATTCTAGTTGTTATTGAAAGTAGATGAATTGAGCCAAGAACAAAAGAATTCTTTTTGATTGATGAAAATAGTTGTTGTTAATTTTTTTTATTATTATTATTAGATTAAAGAATTCTTAGTGGTAGACAAAGAATTCTTTTTGATTATTGAAAGTAGTTGTTATTAATGCTTTTATTTTTTCACTCTTTAGATTAAAGAATTCTTAGTGGGAAACAAAGAATTCTTTTGATTGTTGAAAGTAGTTGTTATTAATTCTTTTCTTTTTTTAGATTAAAGAATTCTTAGTGGTAGACAAAGAATTCTTTTTGATTATTGAAAGTAGTTGTTATTAATTCTTTTCTTTTTTTAGATTAAAGAATTCTTAGTGGTAGACAAAGAATTCTTTTTGTTGTTGAAAGTAGTTGTTTAAATAATGAAAGTTTAAGAAAGAATAGATATTAATAACTTGTTATGTTCAAATTTGAAAAATAAATTTTCTTTTTGGTTTTTGGTGGAATCCTATGAGTCACTCAATGAAATACTTTTTTTTATAGTACTGGTTGCTTTAATAAAGAATAAAAGGGAAGAATTATGTTGGAGAGAGAAAGAAATTAAAGGAAGGTGGTAGTGGTAGACATAAATTATTAGCACCACTTTGAAGGACATAATTATTAGATCCTTATCTTGACCAAAACTTTTAAACATGGGGTTAGGTGGAACTCGTTTTAGGTTGTGAGTATATATATATCTTATACTGAAAAGAAAAGAGTAACCTAGCCAACCTTTTCTTCTGCCTTCCATTATTATTTTGTCGTTGTGAATGATATATTGGAAACTAAAATCTAAATAAGTAGAAATAGCTAGAGATTCTTTTAGTTTATATCAAAGACGATTTCTTCGGTGATAAAGCTCTTCCTTGTATTGTTGATAGTTTTTGGATTGCGATTCGAGGTAGGCGCAACACAATCTAAAACTCTTTTTATTTCTGGTTTTGTTAATTAAATTCATATTTACAAGTTTTCAATTATATATGAATGATAATCGATGTTGTGAGCATGATTATGAAGGTTGGGCTGCGGTCCATAGATTGATTCTTAAAAATTATTTATGACGGGATATGAGATATCCTTGGGAACGGTTTTGTTTCCTAAACCCACGTGGGGCTCCCTGGGGAGAGCGGATTGATTGAATTTATTGTTGTTATGGATGTGGTGTTTCCATGCAATTACGATGTTATTAATCATGCAAATTGTTTTGAAAATAAATTGAAAAACGTTTAAATAAAATGTTTTGTTGCTTGTTTTCCTACTGAGTGTCACAACTCATGTCGTATTATGACAAAAAATTCCAGATTTTATGACACCACGAGGAGCTAATGGCGGAAAAGTATAGAGATCGGTTTTGGTGTTTTAATTAGTAGTTGCATATTATGATTGGAAATTTGTAATAAAATATCATCAAACTCTATTTTGGATGATTTATTGAGTGTTTATTGAGTATTTATATTTTGGAGATTTTTGGGTTAATGTATAATTAATGGAACAATATTTTATTAAGAAACTTTTATTTGATTAGACAATGAAAATTTCTGAGTCATGTTAGTTTGACTGTTAATGATAATTATTTTGTACGATAATTATGACTGAATATTTTATGGTATTCGTAAAACTCATGTTTTATGAAGTTGTTAAAATATTAGAATTTTCTGAGTCCTAGAAGTATTTTTAAAACAATTGTTCCTCACTGTAAGAAATTCAAACGTTTTCTGACAGATTCAACTATATTGAAGTATTTTTGTTTTAAATATATTCTACAGCATGTTTTAGGATTTGGTGTCTTCTGTAAACTTGAAGATCTTTCTTTTTTCTTTTTAAAATGGTAAACTAAACCTGAATTGGAGTTGTGAGTGATTTTATATGATTTTTATAAAATGGACTATCTCTGTTTTTCTTTTCTGCAGTTCTGGTCAACTACGTATTTGACTGTGGTAAAAAGGTCCTTAAGATAATCTAAAATTTATGAATGGAACTATGCTAGGTTAGGATTCATAACGTATAATCATAATAATTTTTGGATTTGAATTTGGTCCAGTAAAATTCTTGGAGTTAACTGATATCTGTTTTTCTTTTATGATTCTTCCTTAAACATGCGATTCTTTTGGATTAAATATGGAACGTTTAACGATGAAATTAATTTTGATGGTAAACTATAGTTCTTTAGTGTTCATGTGGGTTAAAAACCACGACAAGTTAATGGTTAGATGTTCCTAAAGGAATTTTTATGTATCCGCTGCGACAGAATTTCTTAATTGAACATAAATAAAGAATAGACAAAGAATTAGTCGTTTGGACTTGAGCCAAGTGTGGAAGTCTAGGCTTGTTATTAAAAGTAGCATTTCGGATTTTGGGTTTGGATTTGGGTGGAAATCCAGGACCGGAATTCGGGGCGTCATAGCTTGGTATCAGAGCAAGTTTGATCCTTTGGGCATACTAGTTTCTGAATGAGTCAATGCGTGTATATGCTTGTATGTGAATTGATTGCAGCAATTGTTGATTGTGTTTTGGTAGAATGCATAATAGGTTGCACTCCTTTTGCATAGAGAATTCTCTCTGTGATACTTATGATTTAATGTCCCTTATTCAGGACATGTCTTGTCGTAATAATGGTTCACCCGGCCCACAAGATGGGGTTTTTGGTGACGTTGTTCGTGCTTTGAATGCTATTGATCAAGCAATGCAGCAACAAGTGACTCTTAATCAGAATGCACCTCCCCCTCCCCCACCACTTAATCATCGAGCTTTGTTAGTTAGAAGGTTTATTGAACAAAACCCTGATTCCTTCAAGGGTAGTCCTGATCCACTAGTTGCTGAAGATTGGATAGATAATATTGAGAAAATATTCACCTTATTAGGCGTGAATGATGAGAGTAAGCTAGACCTTGCTGTTTATAAGCTTGAGGGTGAGGCCACTCGTTGGTGGGAATTGACTCGTCGTTCTAGGAATGATGGTCTGTTTACTTGGATGGAATTTCGACTCTCCTTCCTAAATAAGTACTTTCCACAAATTGTACGAAACCATCGCATGATCGAATTTATTCAGTTGACCCAGAGGAACATGACAGTGGCATAGTACCAAGCCAAGTTTGAAGAACTCTCTCGTTTTGCTACTAACCTGGTTGAGAATGAAGGACTGTAGACTTTTAAGTTTCAGGAGGGACTTAGGCCTTCAATCAAGAGTAGGTTGTCTATTCTAAAGATCACCTCTTATAATGAGATAGTGGAAAGAGCAATGATTGTTGAGAGAGACATTGAGGAGGAAAATAGAATTCAAGAACGTCATATTGGGGATAAGAACAAGAACAAAAATAACAACCATCCATACCAGAAGAAAGGAAATGGACCGAATATGGAGTTTCCTGCACCTTCATGTTATCACTGCAAACAACCTGGACATTTTAAGAGGAACTGTCCTGCACTTATTTCTCAGAGGAACCAACAACCATTTACACCTTAGAACCAGTGTCAAGGGTATCAACATAACTGTCCTCAGAACAATCCATTACAATACCAAGCTCAACAACCCTCTCAGCAACATAAGGCCTTCAATATTTCTCATATTAGACAGGATCCAGATAACTCAGTTGTTGAAGGTACATTCTTAGTTTACAATTATTGGGCTAAGATATTATTTGATACTGGTGCTACTCATTCGTTTATTGCTTCTTCGTTTGTCTTTTCCTTGGGTTTGGAAACTGAATTACTTGATGGGATTCTTGGCGTAGCTAGTGCTGTAGGAGGTAGTGCACGTGTTGATCGCGTGGCACGAAAGTGTGTAGTACGTATAGCTAGGCATGAGTTTTTGATTGACCTTTTTGTGATGAATATGTCTAGTTTTGACATAATCCTGGGTATGGATTGGTTATCCTCTCATCATGCTGTTTTTGATTGCTTTCAAAAACATGTGACTCTGCACTCGGGTAAAGGTTCAGTTGTCCACTTTACCGGAACTCGTAGTTTTGCAGCTCCCCTTATCTTGTCGGAAAAACATTTTCGACAGACTCATTCTAGAGGTTTTCTTTATCACTTAGAGATGATAGAAGACGAGCAGCAAGATTCCGTCTCTACTATGGGTATTCCAGTGGTAGAAGAGTTTGAAGATGTTTTCCCTGGAGAATTACCAGGTTTTCCCCCTAGAAGAGAAATGGACTTCACCATTGAAGTTCAACCGGGTACTTCGCCAATTTCGATGACTCCTTATCGAATGGCACCAATAGAGTTGAAAGAACTGGACAAACAACTACTCAATTTGGAAGCTAAGGGTTTTATTCGAGGTAGTACGTCACCTTGGGGTGCACCAGTCCTTTTTGTGAAGAATAAGGATAATTTACTAAGATTATGCATCGATTATAGAAAACTCAATGAAGTTACAGTGAAAAATAAGTATCCCTTACCTAGGATCGAGGATTTGTTTGATCAGTTGAAGGATTCCCAATTTTTCTCGAAGATTGATATGCAATCAGCTTATCATCAACTGCGAATCAAGGATGAGGATATTCCGAAAACCGCTTTTCAAACTCGATTTGGACATTTCGAGTTTGTAGTGATGCCATTTGGACTCACAAATGCTCCAGCAGCATTCATGGATCTTATGCATCGAATTTTCCGACGGTATTTAGATAAATTCGTAGTGGTATTTGTAGATGACATTCTTATTTATTCACGGCCACGAGGATCACCTGAGATTAGTGTTGCATTTGTTGAGATCTCATCAGTTGTATGCTAAGTTGAGTAAATGTGACTTATGGCTTTCAGAAGTCCAGTTTTTGGGACACGTAGTTTGTAGAGAAGGAATCAAGGTGGAACCATCTAAGGTTGAAGCAGTTACTAAATGGGAAAGGCCAAAGAATGTGTTTGAAGTTCGTAGCTTTCTGGGCTTAGCGGGTTACTATAGACGATTCATTCAAGATTTCTCAAGGCTTGCTTCACCATTGACGAGGTTAACTCGAAAGGATTCCAAGTTCGAGTGTATGATGCTTGTGAGAAGGCTTTCTCCATTCTGAAGGAAAGATTAACTACTACACCAGTTTTGACAACACCAGTAAGTGGAATTGGTTATGTGATCTTTTCTGATGCATCGTTGAAGGGTTTAGGATGTGTTCTTATGCAAGAAGGAAAAGTGGTAGCTTATGCCTCAAAACAATTAAAGGCTCATGAGTTGAATTACGCAACTCATGACCTCGAGTTGGAAGCTATTGTGTTCGCTCTGAAGTTGTGGAGACATTATCTGTATGGTGAGAAGATAGACATATTTTGTGACCATAAGAGCTTGCAGTATATTTTTACCCAAGGCGTTGGGTGGAAGTTCTTAAGGATTACACGTATACTTTCCATTACCATCCAGGGAAGGCAAATGTTGTAGCAGACGCTCTCAGCCGAAAATTGAGGGCTGGTGTAGCAAGTATGACTCTTCATGCTTGGGATTTGTCAAGACTTATGGAGGAATGTGACTTAGGCTCTAACGATATGATTTACAATACTGTAGTTGTTCTAGAGTTACAACAACGGATTGTAGAAGCTCAACATACTGATAGAGAGATAATTTCAATTCTTGCTTAAATAGAGAAAGGACAAACACCGGATGACTGGACTCAAACTGATGGTGTACTTCGTTTTATGGGAAAACTTTTTGTGCCAGCGAAATTGAGAATGGAAATACTAGAACAGGCTTACAATTCTAAGTGTACCATTTATCCGGGAGGATCGAAGATGTACCATGACATGAAAAGACAGTATTGGTGGAAAGGGATGAAGAAATATATTGCCTTGTATGTGTCGAAATGTCTCACTTGCCAGCAAGTGAAGATTGATCATCAGAAACCAGGAGGATTACTTCAACCATTGCCCATCTTAGAATGGAAATGGGAACACATTACTATGGATTTTGTCATGGGATTACCCAAAACTGCACATGGTAATGATACTATATGGGTTATCATTGATAGACTTACCAAGTCAGCGCACTTCTTAGCAATCAAGAAGACTGATACGTTAGCCACGTTAAGATAATAAGGTTGAACGGTACGCCGGTGTCAATTGTATCTGACAGAGATCCTCATTTGACTTCTCAGTTCTGGAAAAGTTTACAAAAGGCATTAGTTACATGTGTCTCTCTTAGTACTGCCTTTCATCCCTAGACCGACGGGCAGTCTGAACGGGTGATTCAGATTGTGGAGGATATGCTACGAGCTTGTGCCTTGTATTTCAAAGGAAGTTGGAGTGAGCATTTGCCATTAGTAGAGTTTGCTTATAATAATAGCCATCAGGCTAGTATTAGTATGGCACCTTTTGAAGCATTGTATGGAGGACCTTGTAGATCTCCAGTGTGTTGGACCGAGATCGGAGAATGTAGCATTTTTGGCATTAATTTGGTACGAGGGACGACTGAGAAGGTCCAATTAATCCGGCAGAGGTTAATGACAGATCAGAGTCGTCAAAAGAGCTATGCAGACAAGAGACGTCGACCTTTAGAGTTTAATGAGGGTGACTTGGTGTTACTCAAAGTGAGCCCGAAGAGAGGTGTTAAGCGTTTTGGCAAGAAATGAAAGTTATCACCGCGTTACATTGGACCCTTCCAGATTATTCGGCGTGTTGGTCCAGCATCTTATCAGTTGGAGTCACCTCAGCGAATTGGGCATGTTCATGACACTTTCTACATGTCAATGTTACGGAAGTACGAGAGAGATCCTTCATATGTTATTGACCCTTCACATATTATTGCTTGGGAATATTTGGAGATTCAAGAGGATGCTACATACGTGGAGGGACCGGTTCGAATTTTGGACTTTAAGGAACATGTGCTTCGCACAAAGACCATCCCTATGGTTAAGGTACAGTGGCAGCGTCGCCAAGTCGAGGAAGCAATGTGGGAATTAGAGTCCGAAATGCAGAGCAAATACCCTGAGATTTTCCAAGGTAACTTCTAAATTTCGTGAAGAAATTTCTTTAAGGGTGGTAGAATGTAATACCCTGTATTTTTTAGCTACTGTTTCGGGTCGGGTTATACCTAGATTGGTTAACCTTGTGCTTAGATTGTTGTTCCTTAGCCTTAGCCTTAGCCTTATCCTATGTGGGTGGATTTAACAAGAAAGGCTACAAGTTAGGGTGAAAATAGAGCCACCCAAATTCATTGTTATTCCTTAGTAATGTTATTAAGGTTTTATAATTTTAGGAAAGAAGTTTCAGAGAGAGAAAACTAAAAACTAGGGAGAAGAAGGAGATGAAGCTAGGGTTTATTTTAGAGAGGGAAACCATGGAAAATCAGTGGAGAATCAAGAGGAGTTTTTTTTAGGCAATTGAGGTAGAATGCTAGATCCCCTTTCTCTTTATGTTTTTGTTATACTTGATTTTGAATTTGTATAATTAGGTCTCAGTAATTTATTGATTTAAAAATATGAAGCTAATTGATGATCGACATTTTAATATTGATATATAACATGCTTAGGTATCTCTAGTTAAATTTTGAGAATTCTTTACCACAGATTCACCGTTAAATGTTTGTTTGAACTTGGATGTTGATTTCTGAAATTTCTGTACATTTTCGCTTTGTCTGTTCTTGACTGTGTTTAGGTAATCTTGATGATATCAAATCGATTTTAGATCTTGATAAAAGTTGTGGATTTATGTCTTATCTTTAATTGTGCACTGGTTTGCAAAATTACGAATTATTATGAATTTACTGTGAATAGTTTGGTAAAATGATGCAATCTGTCCAGATTTTTAGAATGATCGTATAAAATCAATAACTTTCATTTGAAACGTTGGGTTTTCGTAAAAATTGGATATAACATAGATACATATGTTAGAAATGCTTTCTTGAAATTTGAAGATGATCGGATTGAGAAAACATTATGAAACATGTAATATAAAATTCTAGTTGTTATTGAAAGTAGATGAATTGAGCCAAGAACAAAATAATTCTTTTTGATTGATGAAAATAGTTGTTGTTAATTCTTTTTTTTTTATTATTAGATTAAATAATTCTTAGTGGTAGACAAAGAATTCTTTTTGATTATTGAAAGTAGTTGTTATTAATGCTTTTCTTTTTTTACTCTTTAGATTAAAGAATTCTTAGTGGGAAACAAAGAATTCTTTTGATTGTTGAAAGTAGTTGTTATTAATTCTTTTCTTTTTTATTAGATTAAAGAATTCTTAGCGGTAGACAAAGATTTTTTTTTGATTATTGAAAGTAGTTGTTATTAATTCTTTTCTTTTTTTAGATTAAAGAATTCTTAGTGGTAGACAAATAATTCTTTTTGTTGTTGAAAGTAGTTGTTTTAATAATGAAAGTTTAAGAAAAAATAGATATTAATAACTTGTTATGTTCAAATTTGAAAAATAAAAATTCTTTTTGGTTTTTGATGGAATCCTATGAGTCACTCAATGAAATACTTTTTTTTATAGTACTGTTTGCTTTAATAAAGAATAAAAGGGAAGAATTATGTTGGAGAGAGAAAGAAATTAAAGGAAGGTGATAGTGGTAGACATAAATTATTAGCACCACTTTGAAGGACATAATTATTAGATCCTTATCTTGACCAAAACTTTTAAACATGGGGGTTAGGTGGAGCTCGTTTTAGGTTGTGAGTATATATTTATCTTATACTAAGAAAAAAAGAGTAACCTAGCCAACCTTTTCTTCTGCCTTCCATTATTCTTTTGTAGTTGTGAATGATATAATGGAAACTAAAATCTAAATTAGTAGAAATAGCTAGAGATTCTTTTAGTTTATATCAAAGACGATTTCTTCGGTGATAAAGCTCTTCCTTGTATTGTTGATTGTTTTTGGATTGCGATTCGAGGTAGGCGCAACACAATCTAAAACTCTTTTTATTTATGGTTTTGTTAATTATATTCATATTTACAAGTTTTCAATAATATATGAATGATAATCGATTTTGTGAGCATGATTATGAAGGTTGGGCTGCGGTCCATAGATTGATTCTTAAAAATTATTTATGACGGGATACGAGATATCCTTGGGAACGGTTTTGTTTCCTAAACCCACGTGGGGCTCCCTGAGGCGAGCGGATTGATTGAATTTATTGTTGTTATGGATGTGGTGTTTCCATGTAATTACGATGTTATTAATCATGCAAATTGTTTTGAAAAGAAATTAAAAAACGTTTAAATAAAATGTTTTGTTGCTTCTTTTCCTACTGAGTGTCACAACTCACGTCGTATTATGACAAAAAATTACAGATTTTATGACACCACGAGGAGCTAATGGCGGAAGAGTATAGAGATCGGTTTTGGAGTATTCTTGGAAAGAAAATATGCTTGCATATTTTTATTATTCTTTAATTTATTTAATTATCTAGCAAAATATATTATAATTAATTAAGTTATTTTTATTTATTAATAATATTTTAGAAACATAATTATTTATTTAGGGATTTTATATTAGTTTAGAAAATATCTATTATATTAGGTAATAAGTATTTTGATAATTTATTTATGAAATATTTGATTATTTGGAATGGAGTTATCTATATAAAGAGCTTCATGTATTTGTATTAGAGGAGAAGATTTTTGATTAATGAAAATTAGTGTTTTTCCTTGAGAGTGGTATCTCGGAAACATGAGTTTTAGATATTAAATTTATTCAACGCTTCCGCCCTGCATCAGTTGGTATTTATGGAAGGAGAATATATATATGTTTATTATTTAATTTATTACAAGTTATATTCTAATTTAATTAAAATATTATGGTTTTTATTATTTAGGTATATTATAGTAATATCTATTAATATTTATTCTAGTATTTTATGAGATTAGAAAATATCTATTAGATAAGGAAATAAATATATTTTAATTGATTAGAATATTATTGATGATTTTGTAAGAGTTATCTGTATAAAAATCTCTTTGTTTTGATATTTGATAGTTTTGAATGAATTAAAAAGTATTGTGTTTCTTGAGTGTTATCTCAGAAATGTATGAGTTTTAGATTTTAATACTATTCAACGCTTTCGCCCTGCATCAGTTGGTTCAGAGATAGGCAACGCTCCTGCATCATGTTTCGAGGAAGAGATTATGGTGTTGTTCGAAGAGCCGCTCTCAATGATGCGAAAGAGCAAGTGGTAATAGATAATCTGAAACGGATGGTTAAGGCGCTCACCCTCTTATTGGCTGAATTGCAACCTCAGCAAGAGCCCCATCTTGGTCCTAGCCTACAGCGAGTGGAGGAGGAGACCGGTGATGAAAACAAAAACCTCTTTGGTGACAAGAAGATAGGATTTCAAGAAGTTGCACATAGTCTGCGAGATTCATCGGAATCCGGATTAAAGCTTGAAATCCCAAGGTTTGATAATATATTTTCTTTTTCCGAGATTGAAAATAATAATATTATCATTGATTGGAATCAGCCTCCAATTTATGATACTTACCCCGATGATGTTATTCCAGTTTGTCCTAGTTATGCTGATCTTTATTTTTATGAAGAAATACCTGATCAAGTGGGTCGACTGGACCAAGTTATCTTTTTTGATGTGCAAACTGGTCCAAAAATAATTTTTTCAAGAATATATGTGTTGAAAAATTATCATAATTTTCACAAGAGAAACATAATTTCAACAAATCGTACCGCAAAATTCGAGGACGAATTTTTTCTGAGAAGGGGAGAATGGTGGAGTATTCATGGAAGGAGAATATATATTTTTATTATTGTTATTATTTAATTTATTACAAGTTATATTCTAATTTAATTAAAATATTATGGTTTTTATTATTTAGGTATATTATAGTAATATCTATTAATATTTATTCTAGTATTTTATGAGATTAGAAAATATCTATTAGATAAGGAAATAAATATATTTTAATTGATTAGAATATTATTGATGATTTTGTAAGAGTTATCTATATAAAGAGATCTTTGTTTTGATATTTGATAGTTTTAAATGAATTAAAAAGTATTGTGTTTCTTGAGTGTTAACTCAGAAATGTATGAGTTTTAGTATTATTTCTATTCAATGCTTCCGCCCTGCATCACATATTATGATTTGAAATTTGTAATAAAATATCATCAAACTCTCTTTTGGATGATTTATTGAGTGTTTATTGAGTATTTATATTTTGGAGATATTTGGGTTAATGTATAATTAATGGAACAATGTTTTATTAAGAAACTTTTATTTGATTAGACAATGAAAATTTCTGAGTCATGTTAGTTTGACTATTAATGATAATTATTTTGTATGATAATTATTTTGTATGATATTTATGACTGAATATTTTATGGTATGCGTAAAACTCATGTTTTATGAAGTTGTTAAAATATTAGAATTTTCTGAGTCCCAGAATTATTTTTAAAACAATTGTTCCTCACTGTAAGAAATTCAAACGTTTTCTGACAGATTCAACTATATTGAAGTATTTTTGTTTTAAATATATTCTACATCATGTTTTAGGATTTGGTGTCTCTGTAAACTTGAAGATCTTTCTTTTTGATTTTCAAAATGGTAAACTAAACCTGAAATGGTGTTGTGAGTGATTTTATATTATTTTTATAAAATAGACTATCTCTGTTTTTCTTTTCTGCAGTTCTGGTCAACTACGTATTTGACTGTGGGAAAAAGGTCCTTAAGATAATCTAAAATTTATATAAAATTTATGAATGGAACTATGCTAGGTTAGGATTCAGAATGTATAATCATGATAATTTTTGGATTTGAATTTGGTCCAGTAAAATTCTTGGAGTTAACTGATGTCTATTTTTGTTTTATGATTCTTCCTTAAACATGCGATTCTTTTGGATTAAATCTGGAACATTTAACGATGAAATTAATTTTTATGGTAAACTATAGTTCTTTAGTGTTCATGTGGGTTAAAAATCACGACAAGTTAACGGTTAGATGTTCCTAAAGGAATTTTTATGTATCCGCTGCGACAGAATTTCTTAATTGAACATAAATAAAGAATAGACAAAGAATTAGTCGTTTGGACTTGGGCCAAGTGTGGAAGTCTAGGCTTGTTATTAAAAGTAGCATTTCGGATTTTGGGTTTGGATTTGGGTCGAAATCCAGGCCCGGAATTCGGGGCGTCACATCTTTACTTTACTAATTCACCTAGAATGGAGCATGTGGCAACAATCCCAGTATTATGTGAATTAAATACACGAAATTCATCCAGGTTGGAGCATGTAGCAACAATCCCATATACCCTGTGAATTGTCAGCATTATTAATTAATGCGCAACCAGCCTTGTATTTCATGTACTCATTATCAGTACGACAAGACGACTGAGTGTTGCTCTCAGCAGAGCAACACGAATCTCCAAGCATTATAATGAAAGCATGTACGAAATACCCGTACATGCTGCAACTCTCGGTGTGTTATGCTAGCCCGATTGAGCCACTCTCGGTGTGTTATACTAGCCCGATTGAGCATCCAGATCGTCCAGATCGGGCCTGGGAAATGATCACGACCATCCAACTCCACCAGCATGATTGGATGGTCCAGATCGATTCCATAACCCCCGAGCAGGTATGGAATATCCGTTGCCGAACCAATGCGGGCCCCGCATGATCGGTCTCCCGAAAGATTGGCCTAGCTTGCCAAAAACGTCCAAACCAAAGCAGTATGGACGGAAAACCCTAAATTAGGGTTTGCGGCACATTACATGTGTCGCAAAACAGTATCAACCATCCATCTTCGCAGGTATAGATGGAGGGTACAGATGTAGATTCAAAGAGCCCAGAGCATGTCAACACAATCATTGTGGGCCCGCCAACATACCTGACCAATCGATCAATACCAACCATGGTTGGTCATTCCAATTCGTGCACTCGAATGGAGCATGACGCACGGCCTTGAAACCCAAAGTTAGGGTTTTGAAATCACGAGCGTCCATTTTCTACAGCACGAATGAAGGGTCCGAGATTAGATCAAGCATGTCCGGTCATACCAACATGACCACCGTGGGCACATCTATCCCCTTAGCTGATCGGACAAGGCATACCATGCCTGGTTATCCCAAATCGTCCGCCCAAACTAGCGTGGTCACACTTCCCGAATTGCAAACTAATCTCGACCACTCAACTTCGCCAGACAATTTAAGTGGCTTAGATCACGTTTTCAGGGGACAGTCAGGTATAGGCATGAACACCAGCCTACCACCTATATGCCAGGCCGATCGGCCAATACCGACCAAGATTGGTCGTCTTGGAACGCGCGCCTGAAGTTGGCACGATGAGCGGCTTTTGCAGCACTAGTTTTCTGTCGCAATTCGATCTTGACCACTCAACTTCGCCGGACGAATTGAGTGGCCCAGATCACGTTTCCATGGGACGATCAGGAATACGCGCCTACACCGTCATACTATCTACACACATGTATGATCGGCCAGCCAAAAACAGTATCCCAAGCTTGGATTCGATCAGGCTAAAGGGTGGTGCTTGCGCACCTCCTTCGAAACCTTAATTTCACCAAGTGTCGCAGATGAGTGTCTCAAAGGTCATCTCATCCGTCCAACTTCACCAGATTGGTTATATAGCCCTGGTCAGGAGTTAATTGGTCAGTGCGGCATCATGGTGATCACCACCCGTCACTCTACCACACCATGTGGTCGTCCAAGGGAGGACTTGCTTGCGCAACCTCCAAACCATCACATGAAGTAGGCTGGACATGAAGTTATTCTGAGATGCTCAAAAAACGATGCTTCATACATGCTGAATATACTCGATGCAGTACCTGCATAGTATACACACAATACTTCACAAGTATCGACTTCCTGAATAACGCAGTTATTCAATCTAGCATTACATGCTATTTTTTGTGGGTCCCACGAGCCACACACTCGGGACATCAATCATGTCAAAAACTGGGGGATACATACTGGGGTATTGGTCTGGCGGTTTACAGCGTGAAGCGCACAACGCGCCATCACAAGAACGTGTCAGGAAGTCATGGACAGTTAGTTATGATGGGAGAAGTGGGCAATCCTGGTCGTGTGTCACTAACACATTACTCCACTACTCCATCACTCCACTTTCTCCCTTCTCAAGAGATACGAGGGTTAGGCTAAAAGATTTGTATAAATAAGTTCTTCACCATATTTTTCAAACAGAACAAGTCTAGACAACAGAGGAAAGTGTTGATACAATCGTATTCAAACACCAAAACTAATAGCTTACATCCTGCAAGCCAGTTCAGCTTTATGATACAAGTCCTACATAGCCAACACCTTCACAATCTCAATACCTTCTTCTCTTCCCTCCCTAAGATCAACCCCATCTCCTTTACTTTGTGACCGAAACAAGTCTGGAACGGCCATTTATTGGTTTAGGCCGGACTTGCACAGATTGATCTCCTGAATCTACAAACACTCACCGCGCATTGCATTTGTTTTAGGTTTAGACTCATTTCTCATCCACACACCCCAAATTACCAAAACCGATATAAATAGTTTTCATCCATAAACAATTGGTCACGGGATAGTTTTATTCACAAACTTGAATTCTCAACAATGACTAGAATTGTTATTTTAATCTATCATTTACTAAAAGTCCTAGGATACCTTGATCGCAAGTATATCCCGCTAATTCCATGATTTCATCACAACCACATTAAAAGATGTATATGTGAATTCTTCCTAGAAAGAAACCTAAAGTGTAAAAGCACAATTAGATTTAACTCCCTAAAAGCAATGTGTTCTATGGAATAAGACTAATCAAGGCAATCAAAATGTGTAAAAGCACTAATTCAATTTAACCACGGTTATGATTCATTTGTGACTAGTAGGATATATCACTACAAGCACTACCCACAATTATGCTACTTAGAATCAGGGATAAATAACTTTTTCGTATTGAAAACCCTAATCTAGATTTAGAAATGAATGCAAATCGGATTGATTTCGGACTCAACCAAACAAACAATCAAATCATATACAATATAAACCATGAATCATAAGCAATAAATTATTGAGACAAAACTAATGCATTGAATAAAATCTTATTTTTGAAATCCATTTTATATCCCATAACCAATAATAAGTATTTAGTTACTCATAACTTTTGTGTTCATCATAATCATAAACCAAAATAAAATGAAGAACATGAAAAATAAATGAAATCAAACCCTAGTTGCCGCTCTCCTCCAAAACTCCAGTAGAAAAAATATATCTCCCTTAAAGAATAGAAACTTTTCCCTTTCATAGCTTTTCAACTTTCCAAAATTAGGTCTTCAAAGCCCAAAGTCCAATAACAAGAAGTCCACCAAGCTCATGTGTGTGAAATACCCATGTGAAAATTCTGTCCCAAAAACTACTCGCCGGAAAACTGGTGCAATGGCTGAAAGTTGGCCGGAATCCGGCACCAGAAAATATCTCAGGTGAACTGAGTTAACTCGGGTCAGCTGTTCAGGTGAGCTAACTAGCCTGACTTATCTGACTTGCCATGGCCTAAGCACAGGCAGTACTCAATGTCGCGCCATGATTGTGCTTAACCAACATTCCTGCACTTCAGTTCAGCTGCAGCTGTGGCTCACTATCAGAACTACTCATTAATCTCCTCAGCCAAGAAAGATTCCAACAGTCCATAACTTACTGATAGACACATTTTTGTGTCTGAATTGTCCTCAGTGTCTCTATTGTTAGTCTCGATTTTTGTACTTATTATGGTGTTTTTATATTTGTGTAGGTGTTTTTGGAGGAATACACTTGTGTGGAAAAAGTTGCTCAAAAAGTGCTTTTTGGACTCCCTGAGAAAAGTGATAAAGGCACCCTCATATTGGATAAGGGGCATTCAATTACTAAGGGGCGCCTTCTTTACTATCGGCACCCCAACTGTTGGATAAGGGGCAACCCTTTCTTCTTCGTTTTGAATTACATTTTTGGCGGGAAACAAGGTTACAGAGAAGACAATTTTTCTGCGTTCTTTTGTGGTGATTTTTGGACTATATTTGGTCGGTTATTTTTCTTGTTTTGGATATATACCAGCATGTTATATCACAACAGGATTGGTAAGTGGTTTCAATTCGATCAAAAATGAAGATTTCACGGATTCTCGTTAAACATGGAAAGTCTTACTCTCGGGTTTACTGTTCGCTGGAAATGGAAAGATTGTGGATCAAAGAGGCAGGATATCTTCTGTGGCACAGTTTTTTCTCTATCTATGAAAGGATTGATAGCTCAAAGGCGCATGCAGAGGGTGTGAAGCAGATAATCCCGCGACTGGCAGGATTGAAGAAAACAGGGGAGCACGACTTGGATTGAGATATTCATGGGATTTGGATGAACTGGAGAGAGTTTTCGTGTGACTGCACCGTGTTGTGAGTCATGCAGAAACTTGTTGGAACGTGTTTGCAGAGATTTAAAGCAGTGGAGGAGATAAAAAAAAAGAAAAAAATATTTTCCCGAGTAAATGAAGATGATTTGGAAGCTATTACCGACATTTCTTAGCTCTTCTATGTAAAAATAGGTTGCTTGGGGTTTCAGAAGAGGGTATGAAGATTGAGGGTAGAAAGTAGTGAGCACACAAGGCTGCAGAGGATTGTGGTCGGAGTTTCTGCATTTTCAGGCCATTGAAGAAGATACGAAGAACATAAGACCCTAGAGAACTGTCGTTCATAAACAGTGACAACGACAAACGTTGGAGGGTCGTAGTGCTACAGTTACAGTGACACTACACATTTATCATTCTTTGTAACACAGTTTTGCAACAATTATAATAGTTACAAAAATCCGGTTTTCACCATTTTCACTCTTTTCATCATTTGTAAACCATTTTTGAGCATGAATCAATATATTGAGAAAGTTTACACAATGATGAACTAAACCCCATCACTGGGACGACGGAAGAAGCTGTTTTTCACCCATGTGGTAATTCTATTTCATTCCTTTATGACTATTTGCACTATTATAATCGATTTATGATTTATCTTGATTATTTGTGATTTCGTTAGATGTCGCATGCTTAGTCTTAGGTACTTTAGATGCGTCATGCTTGTGATTTACATATAATTCATTATAAAATCTACCTTGGCAAAGATTTAGAGTCGATGTTTGTTATTTTATGAGCTTAAGTCCAACTCTCAGGAGTTTTTCTCTAGTCGACCACATGAGCTTTAATTGTACGAAATTAATATTTGAACCACATGAATGTGAGAATTGGTGAAATCCCGAGTCCCAGTCATCTCTTCATCCTGTGACAAATTTTTGTATACATTTTATTTTAGTTTATTAATTCTTCAAATCAATCTCATCAAGTCCGAGTGAACGACAACCTTACTACAACTTTCTACAACATTATTGATTCACATCACTTACCTGTAATATGCAATATCACCAAGTATTCAACTGCACCATCTCAGGCCAATGACGCCTGCAACTGAGACTGTCATTTGAATTCTTTACTGCAATGCAGCACCACCACCATCTACTCTGGCCAACAACTGCAATCTCAGCTTAACCATTCCTCTTCTATGTAATAACTGGTGGTCAGGTCCCCTCTCAGTCACTGCCACCGCCATTTACTGAATTACTGCCAATATCTCCAAGCCTTTGTTCTTCCCTGTAGTTTCCTAATCATGCATCTAAAATCTCCATCTGAGTTGCAACTGCAACTCACTCTTGAACAGCGACCACCCTTTCCTTTAGATCCACAACTACAATTTCTCAACTGCAATTTCATTCATTCCCATGAAGCATACTGCACAAACAACTACCAGCTGAAATCACTGCAATATCTAACTTGTATTTGCCCTACAGCTTCAACTGCCGACCATCTTCTCTTGTAACTGCAATATCACCAAGTACTCAGATGATGCTTGCTGCTAACACCCTGGCATTCATCATATACTCAACATCACATGTTCTTAGCCACTGTAACCAATCACAACAACTGCAACTCAGTTAAATCTTTGGCATACACCCAACTGCAAAATCAACTACTGCACATCCTACTTCAGTTCCATTCAACACCAACTAAGCCCCATTAAAAACAACACCAACAACAGCTCCAACTCTTCCTCCAATACCATTATCTCAAGCCAACACCTCAAGCAACATTGCCAAATGTTCATTGCTTTCCAGTTCACCTGCACAGAGCTACATCCATACATTCATCATAGTCTTTACAAGACTGCAATATCAGACCACCATCAAACCATTGAAAACCAACTAATATCACTGGCAACGACAATCTTCATCATTCCCATGGGTAATAACCACCATCTCTTCATAACCCATCTTCTGCATTCGTTCTATCTTGCCTGTAACATTTACATAACCACCTGCAACAACTTCTTAACTCTCAGTACACATTCACCTAAACATCCTTCATATCAACTCAGTCACCAAAATCAACACCATACTCCATTTAGTGGTTGCAATCATTGCAGCATCACCTGTAACTCCAGCTGCACCAACTTAACCACCACTACCACTTCCATTACTGCACAACACAACATCAAATTCAGTTTCATCACCAGAATCAAAACCCATTTTCTCAAAACCACCACTTGCAACTCAACCCAAAACCAATACTCCCATTTCAGTTCTCTTGACTGCACTACAGACTGTCACTGCAATTCTTATAATCTGAGCACCACCATCTTGTCTCTGGAAGCAACAAATGAACCCAACTTCCATTTCCTATCCTGCAAACCCATTTAGATGTTTCAATCACCAACAACTTCTCAATTTCAGTTCAAAAACCCAACCACTACATCGCCACCTTCTTCTCCCCGTAATCATTCTCCTTGGACATTATAGAATTCTGCTCAAACCCATTGTTCTTCATATCCTGAAAATCAAGCCATTAGCAGACCCCTGAGTATCATCATCTCAAATTCATCCCAATCGATTTCAAAAGCTGCAGACTCAAAACCCTTGAAAATCACCAGTTGAATTACAGCAATTCACCATGAAACCCTAAACTGATTGGAGCTCTGAATCTCGTCCTTCACAGTGTCTGAATCTGATTCAAAACCCAAATTCAAAACCTAACTCTACCAGATTCATCTCAAATCTCATCTTCTTCTTCAAATTCGAACCCATTCTCGATTGTACTACAAAACCCATCTCCTTTATGGCCTCAGATCCTAGCAGCAGCATCTTCTTGATTAACGACAACTCCACCATTAATTTCTACAGTAGAAGCCCTAAATTCCTTCTCAATCGATCACCAGTTCTTCCTCTCTGAATTCTTTATGAATCAGATAACAGCTGAGTAGCCGCATCATTTCCTCTTCTATGAGTCTTACATGGTGCCGCCATGCTTTCTCCCAATTTGAGGAAAATGAGGTAATGATGAAAACAAAATTATATTTCTCTGAATTTTAGGTTTGTGTAGGAAAATGGATTCATATTTACACCCCCTTTAATGGTTAAGGGGTAACCAACTCACACATGGTTGTCGGTTTCAGAGAACCAACAACCTAATTCCTTTCTCAACTCAACTGTCAGTTTTGAGGAATTGACAGATCATTCTTCACCTCCTCCTTACGCACGTCAGCCCTCTCCAAATATAGCTCCCATGTGAATTGGCCTCTTTGCCTTTTACGCTCCAAATTGACGTTTTCTCCTTCTTTTGCTCCCAGGGACTCCATTGCACCTAATAACTCAAAACTAAACATAAGAGATGCAATTCCCAAGGATAATATCAAAGAAAGCATAAATAGTTGATATAAAATCAGGTGTTTTACAACACCTATCAGGCGTATCAATCGGAAAGAATATTTAAGCAATTCAACTATTTATGCAATAATTTACCAAGCAAATATTGAAGAAAATTACTAAACATTTGAATCATTATTCAAAATATTATATGGAGAATTAACATTTGAGTCTACGCAATCAAAATGGTTTCCACCGAAGAACCCTAGTTACATAAAATCTAGCAAGACATGGAGAAAATAAAATAATACAATGAACTCTTTTTCTGTTTTTGGCTCTCCAGCCGTGCTCCCCTTTCTTTATTACCTCGATCCCATTTTAAATGTCGCAACCACTTCGTGCTTTCCATAGTTAGGGAAAATGAATATTAAACTCAATTATATCACATTCACAGGAATATTATCTTTGTTGAAAATTTATTTCCATAAATGGATCACACCATATATTCCCACAACCGTAAGAGAAAGTAATAATCTTCAATTCATCTCCAAATATTTGCCAAATCCCCTCGTTGCATGTATATTCATTAACTTTCCTTCATTGAAAAATATGATCTCACATGCATGTAATATCTTAATATCAATCAATTTATACGGGACCCACTCTATCATATTCTTTCCATAAAAAATTGCATGTCAACATCATTTCCCTTCTTTTTTTGAATAAAATATATGCCAATAAATCCACTTACCAAATCTTGCCTCCCTTAAATGAAATACATATATGCAAGTATTATTTTATGCTCAAGTACCTTAACTATTAATTCATCTCTCTGTGGACTGCACATTCGGTTTTCAGTCGCAAACGTTGTTTTAGCTTCTCATTAGTCATTTATTTTCCGAATGCGCAGATTAGCTTATATTTCCTGCAAATGATTCAAAACAGGCTTATTAGCGAAATAACGAGGCCTAGCTAATGTAATAATGGGTATAATTATGTCGCACTCACATGCTTATCAATCTCCCCCACACTTACATTTTGCTAGTCCTCAAGCAAAATAGAACAAGACCTACACAGCTGGTCATGACAAATGCCATACACAAGACCCGCTACACAGTTGGTCATAATATGCAATAAAAAAGAAAAAGACCCGCTACACAGCTGGTCATAAGCCTAACAATTATAATATATTTTTTTTGGACCCGCTCAACAGCTGGTTCCTAAAAAAAGTAAAAGTAAAAAGTTAACCGCTCCCCCACACTTAAACATTACATTGTCCTCAATGTAATTGAGTCATCCAACGTAAAAATTAGGATGAGAAATAAAAAAAAAAAAAAATATATATACATATATATATACCTACTGGAATGTACATAAAAGATCCCCATAAACTAATAACCTGAAAATTTGGGGATCAACCCAAAATATTATATTCACAATCACAAATGACAGCTTCACATTTATGTCATGACAACGTGGAGACACTGAAACTATCAAAAAGAAAAAGTTACCCCCAAATCTGGTGTTTACTTCACAAGGAAGTGCATAAAGAACATAATATGGGGATACTATTGGGACTTAGAAATTGTCAATTGGCTCATGCACGGTATCAGAAACAGGGATGTCCTCTGGGTATTTGGATGCAAAGTAATCCAACAAATTTTTTGAAGCACATAATTCTAACCCTAAATTAGGTAACTTTCTGAAGTCTAGGGGTCTAGAAACAACCTCTAAGTCTGGTGAAATATCTTGTGAGATAGATTCTTCTAATAAATTAGACAAATCATCTACACAATCATCCACATGGTCATCTACAAATTCTGTCTCGACCAGGGAGTCACTACAAGACTGATCATCATCATCATATAATTTTTTGCATTCCTGAATTCTCAATCTTTGTTCCAAGCTAAGTGGTGTGTATTTATAATACTTCTCATATATCATTAGAGGAGATTCTTCACTTACCACATGTGGATCAGAAACTCCATACCGTTGCTTATGCATGTATTCACCAAGCATCATCTCTGATGAGGTTGCCTGATGATTTGAACTTCTACGCTTATATTCTGCCAATGTCATCTTAGATGACGTATCCTCGGAAGAAGTCATCATCCTCAAAAAGGTACCTGAAATAAAATTCTAAAGTACAAAACAAGTCAAAAGGAAAAATAAATCCTAAAATAAAAAATATAAAAATAAATAAAATAAAAACTTAACTATTTACAAAATAAAAAAATACTAGTTACAATATTCCTCAGCCGCTCCCCGGCAGCGGTGCCAAAAATTGATATACTTTTGGGAATGCCTATATAGATAACCGCAATCGCAAGGTGTCTAGCTAGTAGACAAAGGCAAGTACGGGTCGAATTCACAGGGAGCGGTGAAAATACCGTAACTAATAATTCTAATTGACTAACCAGAGATGTTGTTTTGGATTTTTGAAATAATTAAGGAATTAAAAGAATGAAAATAAAAAGAATTAGTTAAATTTAATGAGAAAGATGGTAACTAGGGAATCTGGCTTCAACCAATTTTATCATGCAAAACTCATATTCGATTTCCAAACCGTGTACTCCATAAAATTGTTTCACCATTTTAATTTCCTCTGCTTCTATGTTTATAGTTCTAGAGATTTATTTATCAATCGCAAAGCATATGCCATCAAATATTACTAAGCATAGCACACCAATTTAAAATTATAAATAAACAATGGAGCTATCCAACTAATATAAAGTTTCAAAGAATTAAATATCAATATATAATCATACCCATTCAAAGACCTAATCCAAGCACGGCGTATCAATCGGAAAGCATATTTAAGCAATTCAACTATTTATGCAATAATTTACCAAGCAAATATTGAAGAAAATTACTAAACATTTAAATCATTATTCAAAATATTATATGGAGAATTAACATTTGAGTCTACTCAATCAAAATGGTTTCCACCGAAGAACCCTAGTTACATAAAATCTAGCAAGACATGGAGAAAATAAAATAATATAATGAACTCTTTTTTATGTTTTTGGCTCTCTAGCCATGCTCCCCTTTCTTTATTACCTCGATCACATTTTAAATGTTGCAACCACTTCGTGCTTTCCATAGTTAGGGAAAATGAATATTAAACTCAATTATATCACATTCACAGAAATATTATCTTTGTTGAAAACTTATTTCCATAAATGGATCACACCATATATTCCCACAACCGTAAGAGAAAGTAATAATTTTCAATTCATGTCCAAATATTTTCCAAATCCCCTCGTTGCATGTATATTCATTAACTTTCCTTCATTGAAAAATATGATCTCACATGCATGTAATATCTTAATATCAATCAATTTATACGGGACCCACTCTATCATTTTATTTTCATAAAAAATTGCATGTCAACATCATTTCCCTTCTTTCTTTGAAAAAATATATGCCAATAAATCCACTTACCAAATCTTGCCTCCCTTAAATGAAATACATATATGCAAGTATTATTTTATGCTCAAGTATCTTAACTATTAATTCATCTCTTTGTGGACTGCACATTGGGTTTTCAGTCGCAAACGTTGTTTTAGCTTCTCATTAGTCATTTATTTTTCGAATGCGCATATTAGCTTATATTTCCTGCAAATGACTCAAAATAAGCTTATTAGCGAAATAACGAGGCCTAGATAATGTAATAATGGGTATAATTATGTCGCACTCACATGCTTATCAGCGTGGCTATTTGGTTCACTATAGACACGCAAATTGATTTTTGGCGTGGCTATTTGGTTCACTTTAGACACGCAAATTGCTTTCGGTGTGGCTATTTGATTCACTATAGACACCCAAATTTCTTTTTGGCGTGTCTATTTGGTTCACATTAGACACACAAATTGCCTTTTTGCGTAGCCATTGGTTATCCGATAGACACGCCATATAGGTTAAACGTGGTTATATGTTATGTTTTAGCCACGCCAATTTCACTTACCTTCATCCACGTGGATGTGTTAGGAACCGTTGAATACCATCCACATGTAACGTTGTGAGCCGTTCATTGGATATCCTATAGCCACGCTCCACAGAGCGTGGCTATATGTGATATTTATCCACGCCAATTTCCAATTACCTTGATCCACGTGGCCATATTAGGAATCGTTGGATCTCATTTAAGATGATGCAATATTGACCGTTCAATTATATGCATCATTCGCCGTCCACATGTAACGTTGTAAGGCGTTCATTGGATATCTTATAGACATGCTCCATAGAGTGTGGATATATGTGATACTTAGCCACACCAATTTCCAATTACCTTAATCCACGTGGACATATTAGGAATCGTTGGATCTCATTTAATATGATGCAATATTGACCTTTTAATTATATGCATCCTTCACCGTCCACATGTAACATTGTGAGCCATTCATTGAAGAACCTATAGACACGCCATATAGCGTGGCTATATGTGATATTTTTCCATGCCAATTTACAATTACCTTCATCCACGTGGATGTATTAGGGACCATTGGATCTATTTTAATATGATGCAATATTGACCATTCAGATGTAATGTTGACCGTCCACATGTAACGTTGGAAGCCGTTCATCAGAGAACCTATAGACATGCCATATAGCGTGCCTTTATGTGATATTTAGCCATTCCAGTTTATATCTGCTTAATGTGTCTTTATGCTATGTTTAGCCACGCCAATTAATCTCGAAGCATGTGTATTACGCGTGTGACGCCTCTAAGCCGTTCAGATATGACGCATTTAAACCATCCACATGGCACTATCCAAATTCTCTTATACTTTATAAATTGTGGTTAAATCTGAAATTCATATATGCCAAAAATTCATATTATTGTTAATAATACAGTAATGTTGAGCTTTGGTCTAACAGTTTGCAAAAGAAAATATTAAAGAGCATTTATCCAAAAATCATCAGTTTTTCTTCAACTTTTTTGATGGTGGTGTCTCTTCAAGCAATTGATCAGGTTGTGACATTCTCGACGCGGCAAACCTTGTCATCCTCTGTTTCCCATATGGAAGTTGATATGCCTGATCTACAATTTGTACATATAACTTTCTCTGCGCCTTTTTAATCTTCTTTGGAAGCTTGTCAGAGGCTGCATGACTTCCCAAATGTGGATTGACTGCTAGGTGCTCCTCATTCAGTTTATCTTCTGCAAGGTTTCTTGTTGTTCTTAGGTCACTGTCCAATTTCTTCCTAGAATCTAAAACTGGTTCTGGTTGCTTATGAGGTTTTCCATGATGTGGAGTTTCCTGCAACAAGAGATTAAATGTATTATATATATATATATATTCTAAATCCAAGGCGAAATCGTCAGTCATGTGAATTCTCAACAAGAGACAGACAAAAGTCATTTTTCCAACAATGTAATAAAGCCAACTTCACTGAAGGCCGCGGCATTTTTCACAGCTGACACCCATAATAAAATCCGTAACCAAATATCAAATTTCTAATTTACACTGGCATTCATGTTCCATTTAGGTGTTAATATATTTATATCTCGTACTTATTCTTTAATCAAACTAAATACACGATTTATGTAAAACAATTTATATACTTGATTAACAAAGCAAAAGAGCTAAGAAACTAACCTTGTCATCAGAGATGGAACAATTATCCTTCGTCCATGCCACAAAACCATCTTTAGCTTCCCCTAATAATTTAAACTCACCACTTGGTTCGGTTAACATGAATGATGGAACTATAACCTCCTGAATATTGACAACATAACAGTTTTTAGGAAGATCTTGTCCATGTATTTTCTGGTTAGGTAGCGTAGGTAAAATACTGCCTCTAGTAGCGACGTTTCCCCTAGATCCATTCCAAAAGTCGTATTTTTCTTTCTGCGGAGATACGGCATATGAACATCATATACAAAGAAGATGCTAGAATTAGAAATATAGATTTACGAAGAAAAAAAATCAAAAAAAAAAACATACTCCATTAGATGTCTTAGCCAGAGGTTCTGACGTAGATGTGCACGACTTCTCTACAGATATTGAAGGATTTGGATGGGAATTACTGGTAGAGTTCTGCATAAGATTAGGAGACTGCTTCTTAGATCCATCAGAAGGGTTGCTATGTGAAGGATACTTCCATAGAGAAGTAGTTGGTTGTGAATTACTGGTAGGGTTTTGCATACGATTAAAAGAGTTATTAGTTACTTTTGAAAGTTACACATATTTATATTTTTCTAGTTTCTCTAATTTACACTTGGATCGGTGATTCATATAATTGATAGACTGGTTTATGTATATTCGACTTACAAATCAAACAAGCCAAGCAACTAACCTTCTTAGCAAGCTCGGTAAGCTTAACACCATACTTTGGCCAAGGAAACATTTTTCCAATAGTTTGTCATAATGTTTCCATACCATCAAATCGTACGGGTAGACAAAAATTCGGTTTTATTACTTCCTCAATCAGGATTTTGTGGAAATCAACCTCCACCCCATCCTTTCCATGTAATTGTTGTTTTCCTACTAAAAGAAAAGCTCTACCTCTAGCAACGACATTCGCCTTACACAACTCGTCAAAAAGGTAGCACCTTCTACCCTGCGAAAATATATGGCATATGAACATCTTCAAGCGAAAACTTCATAGCAAAATTTAGATTTAAAATGCATGTAAAAATAAAACAGATACCGGATAAACTGTTGCAGTTGTCGTGATCTTAGATTTGCTCCGATTAGATGTAGCTTTTGATGTCACATCTAGAGTATATTTCCTCGAATTTTGTTGAGTTACCTGCAGCAGTAGAGTAATATTCCATATTCGGGTAACAAATATACCAAATTCTACCATGAATGCGAAGACACTGATGAATTGAATAGGTAGCAAATATACAAGGTTCTCCAAAATACACCCTAGCGTCCATGATTCATATAGTTGATAGCATATTTCAGACTCATATGGTCTTAAGATCATGTAACTGGTCTAAAACACATACCTTCAGAACTTTTTCAGATATTGCGATACGAGATTGGCTTCCGTTGAGTAGATTCAGTGATTTCACAACCTCAGAATATTTTGGTTGACTTACCTGCGTCAGAAAAGTGAAATGAAAGTTGTACCTTCTTTTTACAGTGAAACCATTTAAGCAAAATGCACAACTGACTCATAATCAAATATCTAACCACATATCTCGTTCTATAAGGTTCTCTAAAATATACACTAACGTCCGTGATTCATATAGCTGATAACATATTCGTCTCTTATATCAAACAAGATATATATATATATATAACTGGTTTGTGTAAAAACATATCCAATGAGTTAATAAAGCAAACAAGAATAGCAACCAACCTTTTGATCCAAGATGGTTTGATTTGATGGCCAACTAATTTCAGCATCACCAACATCTTTTAAAGTTTTTATCCCAGAAGATGTGCCAAAGGGTAATTTGATGGTTTCATTTAGTACTTCACTAACCAGGACGCTATAGCATGTAACCTCACCCGTCATTCCTGACTTTATTTTATAAGATACCTTCTTTGAAGAGTAAGCTCTACCAACGGCAACAATGTTGTCCTTTTCTCCAAACCAAATTTTGCATCCTATGCCTCGCAGAAACACAAGGCGCATGAGAGATAGTAAATGGAAGATTAAAAATTTAAACGCGTTGGAAAACCATACATCAATGGTAACTTTTTCAGATGGCACATTCTGAGATTCCCAGTGGATGGAGGAGAAGAAGACTTCTTTTTTGATAATAAAGACGCAGGGGATTCAGTAGAAACGGTCGGCGTTTTAATACAAGGAGAGTCCCGCTTTGCGGACCCTTTGGTGCTTTCAGATGACTTCTGCGAACCGGATTTCCCATGCTTTTTTGGAAGTTTCTTAACTGATTCTGGACCTATGTTATTCTTAGATCGATTGGAGGCGTTACTAGGTCCTGCATCCTGTGACCGTAGTTGAACACATTGTTTGAAAAAATCAGATACTGTCTGCCAATTTTTTTTTTAAAATTACACAATCTAATCAAATCTCAGTTCACTTACCTCTCCTCCAGACTTGCTGATACTGTTGCCCACAATTTTCGCAATGTCGACTCCTTGAGATAACAAGTTATATGTTAATCTCTGATACGCATTTTTAGTAGACTCTAATTATTTCTCCTTAGCTTTCAGATTTTCACGCAGTTCATCGTTCTCTTTCGAGTGTCTTGGTTTTCTTCCATTTGTAAAGTAAAGGGTTGCCATCACTCCAAAGCCAGCCCCCTTGATACGTCCACCCTTATCCGGGCCGATCGAAACTGTTAGGGCATCCTCGTTATGACTAAACGTTAGAGTTCCCTCTCGAATCATCTTCCGCTTCTCTTCATGTTCAAATAATGTGTTAAATTCTAATTTAAACCTTGCGCAATTACTTTGCACTTACTTTGGTTAAAAACATGAGGACTGTAAAGTTTCTATTTTCTCACAACTTCAGATGTCTTCTTCTTCCTGACAAACTCGTCTGGAACAATTCTGTCTTTGTTTTCGCGTGCTCTTGCCCACATGAAGCATCGGTCTTCAAGATCTTCTTCGACAACATTTTCGCTTTGGACCTAATAGTTACTAGAAACAAGTAAGGATTTACATACGCACATATATTAACTGTGTAAAACAGAAAATCTATTCCAAAGCATCTAATGTGACAAAATTACAGATTGGTGTAAGAGGACACATCCCTATACCGTTATAAGTTTCTTCATATATGAGACACGCAACACGACATAAAAAACAAAAGTAACTGATATTGCCGGATTTACTGTGCAGTGTATAATAAATAAGACAACAGACTTACTAATTTTCGTTTTAATCCCGAGTATCCTCCTCGTCCCGTCCGATGTGGGAACTTGGATTGTGATATTGCCTCTTTTCCCCTCTCCGAATTTTTCTTGCAGAGGAAATAAAAATAATTTCATTAGTATGCTGGGATAGACAATAAGAACGAAACACAAATTATAAAAAGCAATGTGTATTCCATACCTTAAATATAGGCGATGTTAGTACATGATTAAGGTAATTGTCCCAGTTTTCTTGGTCCATTACCGTTTCGTACTTTTTGGGGAAAGTTCTTAGTTTGTGCGGCCTTTCCAGGAAGGGTTTTACATGATTGTTGTACAATTTCCTTCTGAAGTCTCACAGATGCTTCATGACCACTCGCTTCAGATCATGGGGCACCTCAAATAACATCTAATGTATGTTAATCACAGACTCACAGTTAAACAACAAAAACGACAAATTGATAACCACATATGCATACCAGAATTTTCTCCCACATATTTTCTTTTGTTGTTGAAGGGACTTCCTTCCAACATAAATGTTTTATGCTAACCATATCACAGACCAAATATCATAGGTAACTACTGAATTCAATTTTATTGTAGTTGCAGGAAATCCTACACTACACCCCTCACAAGAATTCATACAATCAAATCATTTTTATATATTCAATCACAATCTTTATTAATGAATCTCATAACTTTACAAGAATGGATAGGAATGAAACTAAGAAATTAACAAGTGCTCTGGACTTTCTCTCTCATAAATGACTTGCTCAATACTCGAAAAAAATCTCTCCCTTCCTTACGCTTGTTCAACTCTTTATATAGGAATTACATAGTGGATGACAGCTAATCCGTCATTTATTTTAGGATCTGACTTGCGATATTCTCGCAAGAGTTACCTAGATAATTTTCGCAAAGACTCTAAATATCGCAGAATCACCACACTTTTCTTATGTTTCTGCTATCGTCATCTATTACGTCATTCTTCAAATCATTCTGCGATGCTCGCAAGATTTTGGTAGTCATACTTCGCAAATACGTCCTTCCTGCGATATTCTGATCCTACATCTTGCCTCTTCTCATGTCTTCTCTGTGAAGGGGAGAATCTCATGAGAAATTATTTTTCTAAATGCCGCAACTGTTCATCTTTTCATATTCTCCGTACTGACACGATTCTGCATTCTTCGCAAAATTTTCTACACGTATCCCTTCTTCTATCCAGCTTCTGACATGTCCTTTTTAACCATTGTATTTCAACTGTTCACGTCTAATCTTCGCATTAAATGTGTTTATCTTCTCGAGTATTCTTCTCTCTATATATACTCTTTTCATTCTTCTCTACTCTTCTTTTTTACTTTCTTTCTTATTTTCTCTGCAACTTTCTTCACTGTTCTTCCATGAATTCCGCTCCTGCTACTGTAACTTTTCTCAATTCCTATCTTTTCGAATTTTTACTTTCTTCTACATTCCAATACTAAAAAATGCCTCCAGCCGGTCGTAAGAATGAGATTGCCTTTGAAAAGGCTCAAAAGAAGCTTCAAAATAAAGGTTTGACTCTATCTCGTATTCCTGGTCAAGACCCTATATCTGAGTTTACTGCCAAATTATTTTCCGATCATCCCTACAATCAGGTAAAGATCATAGTTTTACTAGGTCATCTTGAAGATGGTCTTCTCATTCCCCTCTATGATCCTGAGATCCCATTGTTTTATGAAATTCTTTCTCATGAGAAGTTCTCGCGAGCTGTGTACCAATTGAGTGGGGACTGCATTCGTCTAATGCTCGAGTTTGCCACTCGCGGTGCTGGTAAGGAATCTCTTTACCCCACTGAAGTTAAGAATCCTAAATTTGCTGAAGTTGCGATTATACCTGCGAAATATACTGTAGAAAACTTCTTTGCGAATTATGAAGTAATTCCTATGAAGAGAGATAATATTTGCTGGGGTGTTCGCTTACATAAGAGAGATAATGTTGCTAATGACAAATTACTCATGCAAGACATTGAATGGTATCCTGGCGATAATTCTACCCCACGTCATTCTAATGATAATAAGTGGTGTGTTTTCCCTTTAATTCTAGGGGGTCCGTATATTTCTTGCTCTCATTTCTTACCTGCGAATCTCGTAGAGTACCAACCCTGGGCATTCAACTGGCCCGAAAAGGATGATGAGGTATATTTCCACTTTTTGCTTGAATCATTATTATTATTCTTCTTGTACTTTTACTTTTACATATACTCTCGCTAATCACTCCAATATTTTTATGCTTGCTAAATTACCAGATTAAGATGCTGAAAGTAAGCTACAAGAAGTTTGGGAAAGCTAGTACTTTATCATGTTTTCAATCAATCACAAATGAAGTAAGAAATATTCTTTTACGATTCTTGACAATATATTGCTGCCTCTATTTCTTATCTTTATATGTGTTTGAAGGCTATTGGTGAGATAGAGGAACCCTCCAAGGTTGCGAAGAGCAAGGGTAAAGGTAAAGGCAAAGGTGCTCCTCGCAGGGAGAATTATGCTATTCCTCCTTTAAAGAAACGGAAAGTTCAATCTCCTTCTCCTTCAATTCCTCAAGATAGCAAAAGTTCTAGTGACAATAATAATAATAATGATGATGATGATGATGATGATGATAGTGATAGTGATATTGACGATATATCTTATGCGAAAGAATCTTCTCAACCTGAATCTTATGTGGCTCATCTGTCCGACATTTTTGCTAATACTATGCATGTACTTGGTGATACCCCTATGACTAGTGCTTGCAAGTCCATAGCTGCTATTTATGATGCCCCCCTCCTAGAGAACAATGAATCTCTTCGCGGGGTCTCAAGATCTATATCTCAAAAAAAAATTGCATTCACCCAATAGCTTGGTAAATTTTCATACTTATACTTTTCCTATTTTTACTTTAATCTTGAATTCATAATTAATTCCTAAAATTCATTGTATTATTTCACAGGTTGGGAAAGCCTCCGTTGCTGTTGTCTCAGATTTGGAGAAGAGGCGTGCGGCTTTCGCAAAGAAGAATCTTAAACTTCTTAACAAAAATGAAGCATTGGAAGCTGAAGTTGTTGGTCTTCGCGAGAAGAATAAGCAAAATGAAGGATTAGAGACTGAAGTTATCAATCTTCACAAGAAGAATGAAGAACTTAAAATTGAAGCTATTAATCTTCTCGAGAAAAATAAGCAGTTAAAAGCTGATTCTACCCAACAGAAAGATACAATTTCTACTCTTCAAACTGCGAACAACCAACGCTATGGTAAGTAATTTTTCTTTTCTTCTTTATTCCTCTATTCCTTTGTGTTATCTTATTTGATTAATCCTCTTCGCAGATGTTTACGGCCTCTCCGATGAAGTTGTATTTCTTCGTTCCTTTCCAATCAAAATGGATGATAACACTCTTCTTAAACATCTTAATGATTCCTTAAACGATTTTCTAAGTGATGAAATCAAGTATCTTTCCATAGATGAACTTAGATCCAAAATCCATCTCTTAAAAATTGAACATAAATCCAGTTTGGGATTAGCCAATAAGTTTAAACGTTTCTATCTCAATTCCAAGGAGGAAATTAACGCTTTAAGGGAAAAAAATAGTGATCTTATAGATGAAAAAGATCGTATTTCTCTCCAAGGTGCTCAAACTTTAGCGAAATTCCAAGAAACTCTTCTTAAGGTCCAAGTTGAAAGAGATGATCTCAAACGTAAAAATGATGTACTCTGCGAAAGAGAGAATCAAATTCGCTCTTGTCTTCTTATAAATGATGATGATGAATTTACTTGGGATGCGAAAGTTCTAGATAACACCAGAAATAACTTAGGTGTAGATGTTAGTCTTCAAACTGAGCAAACAGCCTTAATTAAAGATATGATTTCTAACAGAGAAGGTTGTTAACTGTTCTTCCTTATTTATTTGTTTGTTTTTCATAAATTTTCATCAAACTATTGATTTATTGTTGTATTTTCGCAGAAGTTGAAAAGAGATATCGCAATAGACTTGAAGAGCTAGAGAATGACAAGGCGAAGATCGCAAAGGATCTTTCTTCTCGCAATGAGAAATTTTCAAGACTGGAGGCTCAAATGAAGATCACTATTGCAAATTTTGGGAATGACGCAATTTCTTATCATAATAATACTATTAAAGCGATATGTGATGACAATAAGATTCCTCATTCCAAATATCCTTCTCTTTTATAAAACATCCCGGATAATGTGCCTAACTTGGTCATCTCTGATAGTGAAGCTGATGATGAAGAAGAATCTGAAGAATATGAAAATGATGAATCTGATGAAGATAAGGAAAAAAGCTCTAGTGAAGAATCTGATGGAGATAATGATAAATCAAGATTGAAATATATTTTGCTTCCTTGATTGCTCCCTTGTAAAACTTGTAAATTCATTCTTTGGTCTTTTACTCTTGTAATCTATCACTGTAACTTTCTCCAATCTTTAATATAAGTTTTTTTTTTGTTTCACCCTGCATGTGTTAGAAATTTTTTCTCTCTTGCAATATGATTACCCAAAATACAGTTGCGTAAATCTATCATATGGAAACAAATAACATTCAATTTATCTTATGCGTTCCCATACTTGCCTCTATTATTTGTAGTCAGATGATTGATTGAGCAAATTACCTTTATTTGGTAAATTAGTTTGCGACAAAATCGCAATTGCAACTAATCGCCTCTGTATAATTTCACAATCATAGACTGTAAGATTACATTCATTCTTGTATTCTGATGTGGTCTTATTTTGCCTTCCTAAGTAAAGGTCTTATTTTGCCATCTTTTGTATTGCGACAAAATCGCAGGACGTTTCTACACTTTCATGTGGAAACCCATTGATCTTGCCTTAACTTTTTATTATTCTATATTTTGCTGTGACAATATGATATGTCTAAATTTTCTTACAAAATTAAAGCCCCATGACATTGTCGTCTTGCGACGAAATCGCAGGACGTCTTTACATTTGCATGTAATGACCCCTTGATCTCGTCTTATCTTCTCTGTTGTATTATTGCCTCTTCAGGAATGTTGCACAAATATGACAAGTATTAATACTCCCGTGAGTAAAAAGCCTCATGACATTTGCATCTTAAGACACTTATCAGCTCCCTAATGGAGGGTGCCGCCCTTATCTTCCCCATGGTTGCCCTTTCAAGGAGACATACATCGGCCATACAAGACTAGCTCCTCCCATCCAGTCTTAACAACAACCAGTTGTTTTCGCAGACTCTTATCCCTTTTGCCTATATGGATTTTGGTTACGAGACTGCACCCTAAGTGGGGTTTTCTTCGGGCCGAGTGCATCATAGCCAAGACTTACCAAGAATGGAAATGGTAGTTTCATACACCCCAGGCAGTCTTGGCTCAACCGTGTACCTCGGCGCCTTGGTCATACTCTGCACCCCTTAGGAGATCTCTTATTACCTTAGTCGCCCAACTCAAGTCATATGCTCAAGTTGAGAATCCTAGGTGTCTCTCCTGGACGGGCTTTCATTGACCCCCAAATCTCCATGACTCAGGTTCCAGCAGCGATGTAACCTTATCACTGAGTCATGCTACAGATACCCCCTTATATTACGTACTTTAGGTCTTACATTTGCCTCTTGCGAAATTTTATTCGCGAACTAGGGTGTACGCCATAAAGGTTCGTCCCATTCTGGATCTTAAAAGATCATTTCTTGCGAAATTTTCGCATATTTGCAAGATTATTCTTTTGCATTTCATTTTTGTTGTAATTTTTCAATCTCATTTGATCATTAAATAAAATATATTTTTTGAAATTTTTGCAACAAATCAGTTATGCATCTTTTTTCTTTTTCGCAATATTTCTTTTACTTCATAATTTGAACTTTTTACCTTTGTTGTTTTCTGCCTCTGTTCTTTTGTTGCTTTTTGATACAGTCTTTTCTTCTGCGATATTTTCATCAGTTGTTATTTTCAGCTGGCGTTGACTTCGCAACATTCTCTCTTTGCTTAGTTCTACTGAATCAACCATCAATCTCTCACTTCTTTGTATTTCTTTGATGTTATACTTCCAGTTCTCCTTATTAGCAGCCCTTTCTTCGCAAGATTCCACATCAATCTCATAACATTTCCTTCCTTCAATCCAATCTCCCTTTATTACTCTAACACCATTAGGATGTGGAAATTTAATGCACTGGTGGAAAGTCGATACTACACCCAAAATCCCATGTAGCCAAGGTCGGACAATTAGAGAGTTGTAGGGTGACTCTACATCGACAATACAGAATATAATCTTGGAAAATATCCCCTTTAATGGAATTGTCATTGTGATCTCTCCCTTGGGATTATTGGAAGTACCATTAAAACCATAAATCTTGTATGTTGAAGGTATTAGATCCTCGTCTCTGCCTCCCATAGTCTTATAAGTATGATAGAATAATATATCCACAGAACTTCCTGTGTCAATTAAGACTCTATTAATTTCCCATGTATCTTCAGTCTCATCATCCTCTTCTTCATCTTCATCTTCTTTTTGTTTTGGGTTTATCCAGCCTCACCACTAACGGGTTATCATGCATTTCGCCAGACTCTGTACTTCTTCTGCGGTGAAAGAGATAGTTTGCTTTTGCCATTCTTTTAGCGGCGAGATTTTCACAATATTCATTATCTCTCTTCCATCAGTATCTCTTGCGAAAACTCTGCTTAGAACATTGTCGTGAAAATCTGCAATTGTTTTGTACGAATGTACAATAGAGTTACAAAACAAATTCTTCGCCTTTGCTCCAACTTCTATGACAAATGTCTCTCATCCTTTTGTTGCATATAACCTGCGAGTTCCTGGTGGTGGCGGTAAGGGCTGAGATTGAGGATATCCTATTAAAAAATAATTTAATTTTCCTTGATCTATCATCTTGAGAATGATCCTTTTAATATTTCTGCAGTTATTTGTTGAATGTCCATGAAAATGATGGTAAGAGCAAAATTCTTGACTTCGGTTGCTTGAAAGTGGTTCTTTTCCCATGTTCTAGGGCGTCGGAATATTTTCCAATAAAATTATAGCTTCCCCAATTTTCTCCACACTAGCATTTAATGATGGCATCTTGATCTTTTCCCATGTCATCTTTTGACTTCCTGATCCTCTATGGTAATTTTGTCTTTGTCCCCCATAGGTTTCTTGTGGATGATCAAGTCTTTCAAATTTGTTATTTCCACCTCGACTATAAAAATTTCTCTCCCTTTCAAATTCTTCTTGATCTCTGCTTCCCATAGCTACCAACTTATGTTGATTATCATTCTTATTTTCTTGTTGTGCTTGCAAAGT
This sequence comes from Papaver bracteatum, assembly GCA_023529315.1. Classification (NCBI taxonomy): domain Eukaryota; kingdom Viridiplantae; phylum Streptophyta; class Magnoliopsida; order Ranunculales; family Papaveraceae; genus Papaver; species Papaver bracteatum. Next base: position 5,516,752 of record JAJJWX010000603.1, read on the forward strand.
GCTCGCTACTGTGTTTATCAATTTAGGCAATAAGCTTGCACTCGCTGTATTTGAACTTGTGTTCACAACTGGATAAGATTCTACTTCATTTTTCTTTTCTTCAAGAGCAATGTATTCCTCCTGCAATTCTCGCAGCTTTGTCATTGTAATTGTATTTTTGATTCTGAAAATTTGAATGTACAATATATTGGTTGCGAACATTGCGTTGATGAATGATAAGATATCTCCCATCCACACGTCCAGCCATTTCACTACACATTGTATTCCATCTTATGGTTAAATGTTTCAAACTTTCACCAATTCTATGCTTTAATCCAAATACATCTTCAATGCCTGGTCGGAAGGAATTGTTAGTTATGTACACCCCTAAGAATGTAGTCTGCAAATGGTTGAAATATGTTATAGTATTCCTAGGTAGACCTTCGAACCACTTTAGTGCCTCTCCTGTTAGACTTGATGCGAAATACTTGCACAACACAGCATCATGATTCTCCAAGTGCATCATACATCTCACATAAGCCTTAATGTGTTGAATTGCGCAAGTTTTCCCATCAAAAATGCTGGTTAACGCAGGCAAACTGCATTTTGGAGGAATTCCTCCTAATTGTACTTCTTGCGAAAATGGAGTTTTTGCAGCTTCTTCTATGGCTTCATCCAATTGCCTTCTGCCTCATTCCCTTCTGTTATTTAGCATTCCTATCATCTCTGCCAATTCTCTTAAAATTTGTTCATTTACCCCGGACGTTGGTCACATTGGTCTTTTTAATTCTACTTCTCTTCTCCTGCGTTCTTGCCTGTTTTGTGCTGAGAGATTTTGATTTTCTTCTCCATCATCTTCTTCTTGTATTTCTCTGCGATCTTCTCTTTCATGATTTCGCACACCATTATACCTTTTATTTTCTCTTATGCGATTTTGTTCATTTCTTACCAATTCTCTTTGTTGCCTTTCAGCTCTTCTTTGTACCCTATCATATTTTTCATTGATATTACCATTGTTGCGGTTTTGTTCGCGTCTTCTTTCTCGATTGTCATGATTTTTCTGGCGAATTGCCTCCTGGAATTATTGTTCCTCCACCTCTGCTCTCAATATTTCCCTCTCGCAAGCCAGACGTGCTTGTTCAGCATAATGTCTCTCGATTTCTCCTTCAATTATGTCAGGACCCTGCTATGGGCTGTCTCACTTGTTAAGGGCAGACCGAATGTTATTTAGTAAAAATAGTAGTATTAGGTGTGTGAGTGGCATGTGCCGATACTTGAGGATGTTTTCCCTTATAAGCTTTAATCTTCTGTAATTCCCTAATCATGAAAAATTAATCTAAGAAACTTTCTTTGTTCTTCAATCCTTAAGGATTTTCCCATCTTTGAGCTAATTTGTAAGGAAAGTCCTTACAATTGGTATCAGAGCACCCTTTCCTGAGTGACCAAACCATGAAGAGTAGAGAATAAATTGTAGAATCAACTTCTAGGTTTGATATCTTAGAACAAGCTCAATATGAAGCTAGAAAGGTTGTATACTACGAATTATTTCATCTGAGAATGAAGTCCGTGAATCTTCTCTTGGATAGGAACTCTCCAGATCGGGAATTAAATCTTCTACAGATGAGGACTCTCATTTATATTGCAGAAAAAAGGTTGGAATCACTACCAAAAATTGGGGATCCAGAATCTAAGAAGAAGGAGGATGAGGTTATGATGGAGGAAATGATAACTGATGTTAATCAAAACTCTTCAATTCCATGAGAGGAAGCAGGAGACGATTCTCTCAAGATGGAATTGATTAATTCGTCGTTTTGGTTCGATAAAGAAAAAGATGATTCAACCACAGTCAGATTAATTCCTTCTAAAATCAACGGAGCTTGGGATGATGGTGAAATTCAGAAAGGGGAATCAAAGTTTCTAGACTACCAAGAGGGTAAACTCTTCACTTCTAGACATAATATTGTTTTAGATTCTCAAAGTAAAGGGGTTGAAGACGATGAGGTTATAGACTTCAACATACTAAATCGTAAATTTAATGAAGAGTTTCGACATATTGAGGATCGGAAGTTAATCACCATTATTTACAACCTTAATCAATTCAATTTTTACCTATTCAAATTATTCAAGGTAATTTCCATCTTACCTTCCTCTCCAATTACTTATGTATGTGTTGTATTACTTAGCTTTGATTTTGTCCGAGTGATATTTGATAGGGGGAGAGAGTTCGAAGATATTAAGAGGTATCCTTATTATATTTGGGGTAATTGTAAAATCAATGTGAGATCTGTTTATGAGCTTGTTCTTCATCAGGGGTACAAGTTGGATTCAATGTTTTACAATTTCAGTTGTATTTGGTGAAAACAGTTGTTATGCTAGTAATCTGTTTGTTAAAATTGGTGATTGCGTTGATGCTAGCAAGCTGGCTGATAAAAGACCACAACAAGATAATATTATCTGGATAGTCTTGACTCTTTTGATACTTCAAGTGACAAGGGAAATTGAGTATGTTACTACACAGGAAATGCTTGACCAATGTGTGGCCAGAGATATCGGTTTTCTGACTCAGATGGGACAAGTTCAGGAGGGTTTTACTTCAAACTCAAGTTAGAATCTACTGAACTGCACAAGCATGAATGCTGGTGGGTTGTTTCGCATGTGTGTAAGTGGTAGAGAAGGGTTCTGTGGTGGCCTGGTTTTTGCTAGAAGGATAATTGATCAAGGAGGGTTGCTGGGATTTGTTGAAAGTCAAAATGCTTGCGAGCTATGTGATGAAACTTGGAACCAAGTTAATGTTATCCGTATGATTTTGAGACTTCATATAACAAAGAAAAGTGAAGCTAGCACTGGACAACAAATACTCAATAATTTTTTTAGTCGTCGAAGCTAGTGTTTATTTGGTGATGTTGCTTTTGTGCTTTCTCAACAGTGGGTATATGCAGAACCTACATCCTTTTTAGTTGTGGGGAGTTATTGTAATCTCTTAAAGCTCATGGTTAATGGGAAAGTTTATATATGAGTCTTAAGCAAAGGTTCATGGCAATTGGGTGTCAATGTGGAGGTGAATGGGCATGACCCTGCACTAGAGGTTCAGTTAGAGAGGCTTGTAGTGGTTAATGCTACTTGTTGTCATCAACTACATAAGAGGGTTGAATTGCCAGCAAACAGTTTACCTGCCTGAGTGATTATGTTCTTCAGTTCAGTTGGTGAAGTATTTCAGCAAGTTAAGGGTGGTTGTTCTGTGCAGAGGGAATCAAAGAGAGAAGAGTACATGTGATGTTACTGCTGTGTTCTTATTACTCCCTCTGTATTTTTTTATCTGTCCTAATTTCTACTTTGGTCTGTCTTTTTTTATCTGTCCGCTCTGTTTATAGACATACTTTTCCCTTAAACTATCAAATATACCCTTTATTTTTTATAATTACAAAATCATTTTTAATATAAAATTAATTCCAAATCATAAATATCATCACCATATATAAGGAAAAAATCCATTAAATATTTTTTTCCTATTAACTGTCATTCCTTTTTTAAATAAAAATATTCATGAGTAGTTATTAAATTCCTAATACTTCTTTTTAGTTTTGGTAATAAGTTAAAACTAAATAGGTTAGTCAAGGGTTAGTCATGACTTTTTATAGGAAATCCTTATTATTTTGACAAAGTCAATTATGACACTTATTTTAAGACGGAGGGAGTATTCTAGATGAAGTTAAATGGGTAATTCTATACTTCCACATATTTGACCTTCTGTTTTCTTATTATGCTCCACATGAATGTGTGCGCTTTTATCGACCAATGTGTGGTTCTTTCATGTTGAAGTTCTTCACATGGATAGTGGGAACTCAGCCCATATACACTGTGCTTCATATTCCAAATGTATTAATGATGGTACTAATGTTAAAGTGGAAATTCAGATTGGTTTCACATGAGTTGTGGAGTATCACAGGTGGTGATGTTTTCACTTGGGTTTTTAAAGAGATACTTGATGAACCTAGCTTCACAGTGGTTGACTTGGCATGTTTTTCTGGTTGGGAAAAGTTTCATGCAATGGGACTAGGCCTGCTTATTCAGAATGATACTCGTAGTATATTAGATTTAAAGGATCAAGGCTGGAGAAATCAATCTCTCTTATGTGATCACCCTCCAATTGAAGTAAAGTTGATGATCCTTGTAAAGTGGAGATTGGTTTTAACTAGTGGTGCTCACTTAACTTGTGCACTTCTCTGGGTAGTCACAGAAGGGGTTGTTAATCTACATTGTCCCACTCCCACTGCACACAAATGAAAGATTGGCGCTGACAGAAGTACTCTTGGTACAACCTACCTTAGGGAAATAAGCACAAGGGGGTCAGGTCCACTAGAGAATATACCGGTTAACCTTAAGCGAAGAACCACAACCTTGGGCTACCATTACCTTACCAGAAAAAATGGTCTGTCATTTGTTGATATGGAAGTTGAAGTCTTTAGCTTTGAGGCTAAATATTTACTCATGGTGATTCCAATTTCTCCTGTGTTGGCGTGGCTTGATTATTTGAGATGGAAATTCAAACGGTTTTTTGTTTTAACTAGTTTAGTAGTTCAGTTTTGCCTGGGAAATGTTGGCTGCAAAACAGCAAAAGACAAAGTAGGGGGTCCTGAAGTAATGCAAGCAGCAGACATAATGAACAACCCCCTGGTGGTCACTGTATCTTGTACAAGGTTTTATCATACAGCTCCAATTGTTATTAACATGGCAGTGGTGGGAATTTATGGTCATACTGGAATTGGTTACGAGATGACAACAAAATCATTTTCTACTGAAATGGATGCTTTGACCTTTCTCATAGTATTCACACAGGTAATAAGGGTTTACAATGAAGCTATTACGCAAGCAAATATTGCAGTTTCATGGGGTGGTGCTTCTGTTCGTGAATTTCGTACTGGTGATTATGGAGATAGTGGGAATGTTTACTGTTGGAAATCGTTATTCGTAGCTGCAGGTGGTGTCATTACTAGTATCTACCAGCCTTCAGTTGTAAATATCCATGGATGTTCACTATGGGGTTAGAACCAAGTACTCTCAATGAACCCAATCACTACATCAAAAGAATTTCCACTGCCATATGGGGTGTTGGTGATGAGGGATGTAGTATTTCAGCTGGCTATCTTATTGGAAATCGTCAACAATGTTCCTTCTGGGCATTCAGTCCTCCATCTTCAGTTTACACAGATAATTGTGCAGCTGTTGAAGACCAACAAGGAAGTAGTTGGCTTTCCAAGAAAGGGGACGCATGATTGCAACCAAGCTTGATGTATTCCATTTAGTTGAGTGAATCCCAGTATTTTATGGACTTGGGTCATGAGGTTTTGAATTTCATAATTGCTACAGCATTCATATAGAGCTTCAAGTCGGCAACAGATGTGCTCTTCATGGTTGAACTTAGTTCATATCCTTGAGGACAAGGATAATTTGAAGGAGTGGGAATTGTCAGGACCCTGCTATGGGATGTCTTACTTGTTAAGGGCAGACCGAATGTTATTTAGTAAAAATAGTAGTACTAGGCGTGTGAGAGGCATGTGCCGATACTTGAGGTTGTTTTCCCTTATAAGCTTTAATCTTCTGTAATTCCATAATCATGAAAAATTAATCTAAGAAACTTTCTTTGTTCTTCAATCCTTAAGGATTTTCCCATCTTTGAGCTAATTTGAAAGGCAAGTCCTTACAAATTATTTGCTGATTTCTTTGAATCTCTCTTCCGCGCAATATCCTTCTCCCTTCTTCCTGATTTTCTTCGCCATCTTGGTTATTTCATTCCTGACGCTACTCGTTCTCCCGTCCCCTGTTGTTTTGTTCATTTTGGCGAATTTCACCTTGTGGTTCATATCGATCTTTCATTATTTCTCTCCTTTCGTGACGTTCTTCATTTGGATTTTGATTTTCCTCTCCGATATTTGTCATAGGAGAACTTCTCCTTGCTTCGCTTCTAATTGATCTTGAACTTGATCTTGTAGTATTTCTTGACCTCCTATTTTGTAACCTTGTGTTTTCCATCCTCAACTCATGGTTTTGCCTTGTCAAATTTGCGCGTTCTTCCGCTTCTAACCTTCTCTCTTCGCGTATTCTTTGTCTCAATACCTCTAATGCTTCAATTCTTTCATCTCCATGAATTATTCCTGCAACTGCTTCTTGAGCTATCTCTTCCTGTCTTTCATTTCTTAGTTGTTGCTCCTCTTCTATTTCTTCCACTGAATCTGATCGCCACGTATGTACGCTCACTCTATCATAATCCAAAGTCCTATTTTGCGCTGGTGCATGCTGAATTGGTTGTTGAATTTGATTTTCTTCATCATTTCTTGCATTCATTATTGACGATTCTCCAGCTTTATTTCTTTTTTCTCCAGCAATTTTCTTACTCCTTCTAACAGTAGTTGGTTGTCTTGAAGCATTCCTTCTTCTAGCCATTTATTCAATCTCAATGAATTGTTGAAAATTGTACGAAACTTTTCACTAACTAATCGTCAAATTCTCCCCAATCACAATACTAATTTTCACACTAAAAACAAGGTTCAATCCCTGTTTCTAGTGCCAATATGTAGTTGCAGGAAATCCTACACTATATCCCTCACAAGAATTCATACAATCAAGTCATTTTTATATATTCAATCACAATCTTTATTAATGAATCCCACAACTTTACAAGAATGGAAAGGAATGAAACTAAGAAATTAACAACTGCTATGGAATTTCTCTCTCCTAAATGACTTGCTCAATACTCGAAAAAGATCTCTCCCTTCCTTACGCTTATTCAACTCTTTATATAGGAATTTAAATAGTGGATGACAGCTAATCCGTTCTTTATTTTAGGATCTGACTTGCGATAGTCTCGCAAGAGTTACCTAGTTAATTTTCGTAAATAGTCTAAATATCACGGAATCATCATACTTTTCTCATGTTTCTGCTATCGTCATCTGTTACGTCATTCTTCAAATCATTCTGCGATGCTCGCAAGGTGTTGGTAGTCATACTTCGCAAATACGTCCTTCCTGCGATATTCTGATCCTACATCTATGGTCACCAATTATAGTTGCAGCAAAATCCCACACTACACCCCTCATAAGAATTCATACAATCAAGTCATTTTTGGATGAACAATCACAATCTTTATTGATTAGTCTCACAAATTTTACAAGAAAGGAAAGAAATGAAGCTAAGAAATTAATAACTACTCTGGAATTTCTCTCTTTTAATGACTTACTCAACACTCTAAAAAGATCTCCCTCCTTTCAACTTGTTCGGCACTTTATATAGGGAATTACATAGTGGGTGACAGCTAGGTTGTCCTTTAATTTCGGATATGACTTGCGGTATTCTCGCAATAGTTCTAATTTTAATATTCGCAAATATTCTAAATTTCGCAGAATCATCACGCTTTTCTCATGTTTCTTCCATCGTCATCTGTTACGTCATTCTTCAAATCATCCTGCGATATTCGCAATGTGTTGTTGATCAAACTTCGCAAATGTGTCCTTCTTGCGGTATTCTGATCCTACATCTTTCCTCTTCTCATGTCTTCTCTGCAAAGGAGAGAATGTCATGAGAAATTGTACTTCAATATGCCGCAGCTTCCCATCTTTCCAATGTTCCTCTTTATTGGTCAAATTCCTTAAATTTAGTGTAACCGTCTACACGTGTCGTCCTTCCTTTATTTATCGGTTAAACTAGTCATCTTCTTTCGTCTATTTAAAGGGGGAGCTGAGAGATTTTATTTTATTCTTTTACTTCTTATTTTACTTCGTTTTCATCTTTCATATTCTCTGCAACTCTTCATCGTCTGCAACTTTCTTCATCTTCCCTATCTCCTGTTATTACTTCTTTTTGCACCCATGGAATCAACAAGGTTAGTTTTCTTCCTTTTCTTCTTTTGGTTTTGCTGAAACTGATCTTATTTTACTGGAATCATCTTATTTACTTTGTATTTTGTGTAATTCCCATATTGTTTCTATTTCAGCAAAGACACTGTTAATGTTGAATCTACAAATCAAAACCCTAATTCACCCAACAAACCGCGTCCCAAAGTTGTTGCGAGAAAAAGAAAATCTGCGAATAATAAGGTAGTAAGAAACACTATTCTTTTAATAACAATATTGTTGCCTCTGTTTCTTATCTGGGTTGTTATTTGTAGGGTGACAAAGATGCCAACAAACCCCCCAAAAAAGCTCGCCTTCATAAGATTGTTGAAACTTTTGTCCCATTTTCTTCATTTATCCCTTTAAAATCTCACGTGGTACCTTCACAATCTGAACCTTTTCTTCTTATTCGCGAAAATATTGCCTCAGTCGTTTCCCCTTCAACTGGTCTTCTTACAAACGAAACTCATCTTATTAACTCTTTTGCGAATAAACCCCTTCTTCCCCTATTGTTAATGCTTCTCAAATCGACTTTTCCTTAATCCCAATTACTAATTTTCCCCAAACTTCACCTTCAAATGACTCAGTCATTACGAAAAATGATTCAATTCCTCAACCTTCTAATATCACCACTTCTTCATCTGAATTTTCTTTCTTTTCCAAAGATGCTTTAGATGGGATAGATATTGCGTTCCAAACTTTATTTGATGTTTTGGATGGTGTCAAGAAATCTTCCACTAACCCCATCACATTGAATGCTTGCAAAATTTTAAATAAGTATGTTGGCTCTAAGAGAATCATTTCGCAAACAACGTTGGAGAAAGAAGTGGAAATTTTGAACAAAAATCTCCAAACGATGACCTTGGAACGTGATGCTATTCTCCTGGAAAATCAAAAATTCCAAAACATCTCGCTGGATTGTGAACTTCTTCGAAAGAAGAATAATGAACTGAAAGGTATGATTTTCTGATCTTCTCCTTTGATTTATCTTATAAGTAATTCTGTCTTTTTCTCATGCAATTCCCTTAAAGTCTCTTATTCGTACGCTAAGTTTTAAACCAGAAACGAATAATGAAGAGATATCAATTTGAATCTGCCGCTGAAGAAGCTCATGTTGATAGAGATATTTGGATGGATCAATATAATCGATTAGATAACCTTCATACATATTCTGTTGATCAAATAGATAATCTTACCAAAGAAAATACTCAATTAGTTCAGAAGGAAAACTCATTAAATAGTGAAATATATCGCCTCTCTTATTCTTTGACTAAAGCTAATTTAGAGGTGGAAACTCTATCAGATGAAAACAAAACTTTATCTCAGGAAAAGTGAACTCTCTTAAATAAGGAGGCGACCTCTTCGCATCAACTAAACATTCTTCAAAAGGTGTGTGATAACCAAGAACAATCTCTTTGCTCACTGAAAAATGAACTTAAGGAGGTAACCGAATCATCTATTGCTGAGAAAAATACACTCATCCAAGGTATGATAGCTTTAAGTATAAAGGAAAGTCAACTCAAAAGAACAATATTCCAAATTAGAAGAATCTTATTCTTTACTTGTGAAGCAAAACACTTTTCACATATCTAAAGAAAAGATATTAAAATCTCGCCTGAAGGGTTTGGTTGGAGATAAATTTGATGACGCAATGAATTATTGGGAGAGTAATTGCTTGGCACTAATTCAAAACATAATTTCGCAAAAGGAAGGTAGTCATTTTGACTGCCTCAGCCATTCTTTCTTTGCCAAATTTGTTTATAACATGATGCTTGCTAATTCTTTATTTTAATAAATTTTTGGTACTCTTTCACTTCGCAAAATCTGAAATAAATCTTCGTTCTTCCTTTCCTGATTTGGATTTGAAGTATTCTAATATTCGCAAGGAAAATGCACTTCCCGCTACTCACCTTGCTCTTTCTTGCGATCGAGCGGAAATGAGACTTGCTTATCTTACCTATTTCAAGGATATCCAAGATAGGAATCACCAAAGATCATTCCTTTTCCAAGTCCACCTTAAAGCTGAAGTTCTTGTGAATGAAATTTTGTTTTCCAATTCTCTTCCTCCTGTATCAATTGCACCTTTATAAGTAGATGACGATGAAGTTCCTCGTGCTGCTGATGTTGATTTTGATTATGAAAGTGACATGGAAATTATTTCTCAAGAAGAAGATGACCAAGACGGAAATGAAAAAGAAATCCCTCTTAAAGAAACTATCACTGGCGAACATGATGGTGGAGATGAAGCTAGAATTAATCAAGTTGAAGAAAATGTTGTTGAGAGTGAGAAAAATAACGAAGAACACCCTTCAACTCCTTCTGCGAAGTCAACATTGAGGATTGAATTTCCTATTTAATTATGTCTTCTTGAGTTGTTTCATGTTCTTTACTTTTTGCGAATAGTGCACCTCAATCAACTTTGAAATTTACTCTTTAAATACTTTGTGGCGAGAAAGATAATGCCTCTTGTATATTAATTCCCATAATTGCCTCTCATTATATTTCTTGTGATGAATGATCTGCATAAAGAATAGTTAGTATTTATAAGTTTTTTGTTCTGTTATGTGGTCTTATTTTTCCTTCCTAGTTAAGGTCTTATTTTGCCATCTTTTGTCATTGTGACAAAATCGCAGGACGTCTCTGCACTTTCATACAGAAACCCATTGATCTTGCCTTAACTTTTTGTTCTTTGTCATTTTTGCTGCGATAATATGACATGCCTAAATTTGCTTGCGAAATTAAAGCCCCATGACATTGTCGTCTTGCGACGAAATTGCAGGACGTCTTCACACTTGCATGTAATGACCTATTGATCTCGTCTTATCCTCTCTTGTGTATTATTGCCTCTTCAGGATTGCCGCACAAATATGACAAGCATTTATTACTCCCATGAGTAAAAATCCTCATGACATTTGCGTCTTAAGACACTTATCAGCTCCCTAATAGAGGGTGCCGCCCTTATCTTCCCCCTGGTTTCCCCTTCAAGGAGACATACTTCTGCCATACAAGACTAGCTCTTCCCATCCAATCTTGACAACAACCAATTGTTTTCGTAGACTCTTATCCCTTTTTCCTATATGGCTTATGGTTACGAGACTACACCCTAAGTGGGGTTTTCTTCGGGCCGAGTGCATCATAGTCAAGACTTTCCAAGAATGGCCAGGGTAGTTTCATACGCCCAGGCACTCTTGGATCAACCGTGTACCTCGGTGCCTTGATCATACTCTGCACTCCTTAGGAGAGTCCTTATTACCTTAGTCTCCCAACTTGAGTCATATGCTCAAGTTGAGAATCCAAGGTGCCTCTCCTGGATGGGATTTTATTGACCCCAAATCTCCATGACTCAGGTTCCAGCAGCGGTATGACCTTATCCCTGAGCCATGCAACAGATACCCCCTTCTATGATGCACTTTAGGTCTTACATTTTCCTCTTGCGAAATTTTATTCGCGAACTAGGGTGTACGTCATAAAGGTTCGTCCCATTCTAATATATCATTAATTTCTGATTTTCTCTTGCGAAATGTTCGCATATTCTCATTTTGTTTTGATCTTGAATAATCTCGCAGCAGCTTTTCCATAAAATATTTTGTTCATATTCATTTTGTTGCATCATACATTACTTCATTATCTAAGATTTCTCAAAGTCCTTCAAGGGTAATATCTCTTTAAATATAATCTATTCCATGGTCTATCAAGTCTTTGACCAACATCTCTACCCTCTAGATCCATCAATTTGTATGCCCCCGTTCCGATTATCTCTTTTATAACGTATGGTCCATCCCATTTTTTCGCTAGTTTCCCACCACCTTCTCGCTGGTAAATTGGCGTCTCGCGAAGAACTAAATCACCTGGTTGAAATTCACGTGCCTTGACACTCTTATTGTATTCTCTGGATAATCTTCGTTGATAATTCTCAATATGCTGTAAAGCTCTTTCTATTTTCTCTTCTAGCGCATCAAGTTTGTTTAGGATCATTCCGGCACTAAGATTCTTCTCCCAAGCCTCTATCTTTGTTTTAGGAATAGCAACTTCTGTTGGTAACACTGCCTCAAATCCATATGTCAGACAAAAAGGTGATATTCCTATAGCTTCTCGCCTAGTTGTGTTGTAAGGCCAGACTGCATTATGTACCTTGTCACACCATGCTCTATGATATCCTTCTAACTTTTTCTTCAATATGTCTGCGATTGTTTTATTTGTTGCTTCAGCTTGTCCATTGGCATGTGGATACAGAGGGGTGGATTTTCCACAATTTATCTTGAATGCATTGAGTAACATTTCTATATTCCTCCCTTCAAATTATTTCCCATTGTCAGATACCAATTGCGTTGGAATTCCAAATCTGCAAATGATATTTTCAAATATGAATGTAAAGATGTCTTTGTCGCGAATGTGTTGTACTGCCTTTACTTCTGCCCATTTTGTGAAATAATCTGTTGCGACAATTAGATATCTCTTTTGTACATATCCTGGTACAAATGGTCCCACAATATCTAAGCCCGACTTTCCAAAAGTCCATACATTTGTTGAAGATGATAATGATGATAATGGTGCTCCACAATATCTTTTTCTTTCCTTGCCGCTGACAATCTTCGCAATGTCTTGATATTTGCTTCACATCTTCGTGCATATATGGCCAATAATAACCTTGTATTTTTGTTCTGTATGCCAAAGATCTCCTTCCACTGTGACTGCCAGCGTCTCCACTGTGTAACATCTTTAACACCTTTTCTCCTTCTTCTTGCGTCAAACATCTAAGTGATGGCCCATTAAATGATTTTCGATATAATACCCCATCTCTTAGTTCATAATTTGTTGCACGACTCTTTAATTTATGTGCCTCCAATCTATTTCTTGGTGTATGGCCAATAATAACCTTGTATTTTTGTTCTGTATGCCAAAGATCTTCCTCTACTGTGACTGCCAGTGTCTCCACTGTGTAACATCTTTAACACCTTTTCTCCTTCTTCTCGCGTCAAACATCTAAGTGATAGCCCATTAAATGATTTTCGATATAATTCCCCATCTCTTAGTTCATAATTTGTTGCACGATTCTTTAATTTATGTGCCTCCAATTTGTTTCTTGGTGTTTCCCCTCTTTCCAAATATGCATGAAGTTATGTTCTCCAATCTACGAGATTGTCTCTTGGTTCTTTTTCACCACCTTCTATTATCATTACATCTACCTCTTCTTCCTCTTCGTTATTGATTAATAGTGATGTAAGTGTCTCGATATCTCGTAGTTGGATCTGTCATCATACTTGAAATGAAGGCATAAGCATCTGCGAGTCTATTATCCTTCCTTGATATATGCCTCCATTTTATCTTTGGGATTTTTGCTGATAATTCTTCGACAAGTTTTTTGTACTTCTTTAAAGATGGTTCATTCGTTGTGTATTCTCCTTTTATTTGACGAATCACTAGCTGCGAATCACTGGTAATTCTAGTATTTTCCAATTTCATTTCTATTGCGAATTTTAGAGTATGTATCACAATTTCATATTCTATTTCATTATTAGTGGATGCAAACTCCAATCTAAATGAAAAAGCCATCTTCATTCCCTCCGGAGAAATTAAGACAATTCCAATTCCATTACCTTCCCCATTCGAAAATCCATCTAACAATATTTCCCATCTATTTGAATATGTTGACATGTCTTTTGGATCTCCATGCTCTTCTTCTATATCCATCTTCTAAAGGAAATTCTGCTAAAATATCTGCGAAAAATTGTGACTTTGGTGAAGATAATACTTCATATTTAATTTCAAAATGTCCTACTTGTGCATTCCACCTCTCAACTCTGCTTGATCTCTTTGAGTTCTTCATTACCGATTCAATTGGTACCTTTGTCAATACTTTGACTTTATGTGCCTGAAAATATATGCAAAGTTTAAATATTGCATATACCAATTCTAGAATTCGCTTTTCAATCTTTGAGTAATTTCTTTCTGCGGCATTGAATGTTTTGCTGATGTAATAAATTGGTTTTTCAACCCCTGCGTCCATTCGCAATAGTACAACACTTAATGCCTACGAAGTTGTCGCAAGATAAATCAATAATTCTTCTCATGGTTCCGCCTTTTGTAAAATAGTTATATTCATCAGATGTTCTTTTATTCCTTGGAAAGCTTTCTCACATTCATCTGTCCATATGAATTTTGTGTCTTTTTTGAGTATGTTGAAGAAATGTTTACATTTATCGGATGATCGCAAAATAAATCTTCCCAGCGAAGCTAAGAGTCCGTTTAAATTCTGTACATCCTTCACCGTCGCTGGTGTGTTGGCATGTCGCGAACTGCTTGCACTTTTTCTGTATCAACCTGTATTCCTTCCTTGGATACAATGTAACCTAAAAAAAATCCCGATGCAACTCCAAAAAATAATTTTTCAGGATTCACCTTGATATTAAATTGCCGCATTTGTTCAAAAATTTCCTTCAGATCTTGTACATGATCTTTAGCTTCTTTAGCTTCTTTACTTTTTACTAACATGTCATCTACATACACTTCTAACGTTTTGTGTATCCACTTTGCGAACACTTTCTCCACCATTATTTGATATGTTGCTCCATCATTTCGCAAACCAAATGGCATTTTTGTATAACAATATAATCCTCTTGGTGCAAAAAAAGCAGTATGCTCTTGATCTTCCTTAGTGAGGGGAATATGATTGTAACCTTTGTACCCATCTAGAGAAGATATTCTATCATTTCCCGCCGTTGACTCAACCATTTTTGGGATATCTGGTAATGGAAAACTATCTTTCGGACAAGCTTTGTTTAGATCGGTAAAGTCTATACAAATTCGTATCCCTTTGTTCTTCTTTGGGACTAAAACCATGTTTTCTATCCACTCTGGATACTTGGCTTGTATTATAATTCATGCATTAAGCATTTTTTGCAGTTCTTTTTCTATTTGGGAATGATATGTTGTTGCGATTTTTCTTATTCTTTGTTTAAATGGTCTTGCACCTTTGTTAATTTCCAACTTATGACACGCTACAGACGGATCTATTCCAGGCATTTCATCCATGTTCCATGCGAAAATATCTCTATACTCTCGCAAAAGATTAATGGTTCTATTTTCTTCATCTGCCTCCATCTTGGTCCCAATTCTTAGTATTTTGTGTTCTTCTTTAGTTCCAATATTCACTTCCTTTGTTGGTTCTACTGTGGTGTAACTGGACTTAGGTTCTTCCATGGGTGATGGTTCTTTTATCACTTTCACAAGTTCGTTTCCTTCTTCCGCAAACTTTCTGCGAAGTTTTCGCTTCCTTGGACGTTCTTCATGATGCTTCACTTCGATTAGATAAGATGATTTCGCACTATCAATATCTCCCCTTATTTCACCAATTCCGCTTGGTGTTGGAAATTTGATGCATTGATGTAATGTTGATGCTACGGCGTTAATTACGTGTATCCATGGCCTTCCTAACATCATGTTATATGGCGATTCCATATCCACCACACATAGCGTTACTTGTGTTTCGATTTCTTCCAGCGAGATTCTCACTTCTATTTCCCCTTTTGGTTTAGTTATAGATTTGCCGAAACCATGAATGTGATATGTTGAATGAGACATTTCTTCATGTTTGTACCCCATTCCTTTGTATGCATGATAAAACATTATGTCCACTGAATTTCCTATATCCACTAAAGTTCTATTCACCGCCCATTCTTCCATAGATTTTGCTGATTCTTCCTTTTCCTTTTGTGCAACCGTTACTATGATTACCAAAGGAGATGTGTGGCTCAAATTCTCTTTTGGTATCTCTGCTACTATGAATGTAATTTTTTGTTTTTCCCAATCCTTCAACGGAGATATTTTCTCTACCGTCATAATTTTCTTTCCTTCAAAATCTCGTTTATGAATCCTCCCTCTAAGGTTCTCATGTAATTTATTAACCATCGTTTTTGTGATTATGTTACACTCCATCCTTCTTTTATTCTCATTGATCTTGATTATCTTTCTTCAACTGGTTCGTTGTTTTCTTTGATCATTTTCTTAATTTGGATAATATTCACAACAATCTCCACAATCTTCAATCTCCAGTCCATGTTTTTAGCTCCATTATGTAGTTGCAGGAAATCCCACACTACACCCCTCATAAGAATTCATACAATCAAGTCATATTTGGATGAACAATCACAATCTTTATTGATTAATCTCACAAATTTTACAAGAAAGGAAAGAAATGAATCTAAGAAATTAACATCTACTCTGGAATTTCTCTCTCCTAATGACTTACTCAACACTCGAAAAAGATCTCCCTCCTTTCAACTTGTTTGGCAATTTATATAGGGAATTACATAGTGGGTGACAGCTAGGCTGTCCTTTAATTTCGGATCTGACTTGCGATATTCTCGCAATAGTTCTAATTTTAATATTCTCAAATATTCTAAATTTTGCAGAATCATCACGCTTTTCTCATGTTTCTTCCATCGTCATCTGTTATGTCATTCTTCAAATCATCCTGCGATATTCGCAATGTGTTGTTGATCAAACTTCGCAAATGTGTCCATCTTGCGATATTCTGATCCTACACCAATACGTCGGAACATTTTGTCAAATTCAATATCCCTTCTTTTGGCATTTTTTTCGAGAAGTATCTATGCAGCTTCAACATTCTTTTCATTCCCCTATCTTTTATGATCACTTCTGTAGAGTCTTCTTGTTGTGGATGCTTTTCTGCTTCTAGAGCATTTTCCAATTTTTTTTCTTCTAACACCTCTAAATCATCATTTTCAGAATCTTATGACTCTGGAAATAACCGAGGCAACATATGAAACCATGTGATGTTTAAGTAGAAATAAATAAGGTTTCGCACATTACCTGTTAATTCTTCAAATCTAGCAGTGTGGACCATATCTTCACCATCATCATCATCATCTGATTGTACAATGTCATCATGACTCTCATATAAATCCATCATTTCTTTATCAGAATCCACCTCATCATTTGATTCCCTCCATTGGTCGTAATCATCATCTTCTCCCATGACAAAAGCTGTGTAGGTACGTGTATCTCAGTTAGGAATTTGAGCTTATTTTGGAAAATATTAGCTAAACCTAACAGGATAGGCAACATGTGTTACACCTATTTTCTATTATATGAAAAGAAAACAAACATGAACTCATTGATGCATGTAAGTTGAGGAAAAAACATCACTGGAACACACAAAATCTCCTCATGATTATTGTGTTATCCACAAAGCGAAAGGTACCGGTTAAACGATCTTATATAACTTTTTGTTACAAAAGCCAAGAGCACTAAAGCACCAGATAATGATTATCCATTTTTAGCTTAAAGATATAGTCAAATTGGCCAACCAGCAACATGGTATTATTAAAAGTGGAAACTTAAAATGCAGATGTTACAGTCTCGCCAAGTAACAGAGACTCAAAAGATTAAATATTGAGAAGCCTTGTATTTAAATATGATTGACACAACATCGTCGATCAAAGTATAGTTATTAACTCTCAATAAAAATCCAACCCAAACAATAACAAAAACCCTAGAAAAAAATTAGCATCGTTAAGTTTTTTATTTATTTTTATATTGTAAAACCTAACTAACTAGTAAAGTCTAACTAAGTAACATGAAAGAAAGATCCTTACCTAAATCTTATAATAGTTCATGCATGTAACTTAATCCTAAAATATTATTTTTGTTACAAAATGAAATCACATCTCATCGTACAACCCGTGATTGTCATTAACTTGTTCTTTGATACAGCCGAATAAAAACCCTAATTATGATTTAACTAGTAAACCTATAAGATCTAACATATGATTCCATGAGATCAAACAAAAAATCGAACATAAATTTAATATTCATTCGATAATGGGTTGTATAAATATTACCAGCAACAAAGATCGAGTTTAAAGAGGTAGATTCCTTGTAAATATTAGAGTTAGTAATAGAATAAAACCCTACTCATACTTTAACTAGCAAACCTATAAGAAGTGATAGAATAAAAACCCTAATCATGCTTTAACTAGTAAACTTATAAGATCTAACATTTGATTCCATGAGATCGAACAAAAAATCTAATATCAATTTAATATTCATTCGATAATGGGTTGTAGAAATAATACCAACAACAAAGATCGAGTCTGGAGAGGTAGGTTCCTTGTAAATATTAGAGATAGTAGTAGAATTATGATTTCTTAGAGAGAATGAATCGAGTAATACAAACTAAAAAAGTAGATCGAACTCATCTTTCTTTTTCTTTTTCTTTTTGGAATTTAACCAAACCATCAGGCGGGAATTGATTTTCCTTTAGAAATCATCCCGCCCAGTAAAATCCATTTTCATCACCCGCCAAACAAAAGATTTTTGGTGTTTTTCTTTTTTTAATTCCAAATTTTTAATGTGTAACCAATATGGTTAGTTTCCTTATTTTATGAGAGAATATATCGTAGAAAATTATGGTAAAATTGTTTCCCAAAATTTTTGAAATTTTGTTTCCTATCTCTAACCAACTCGAGAAGAGGCTATAGAAAAAAATTACTTTCCTATTTCGAATAATATTTACCTTAATAATTTTAAGCTGGGTTGTCTCCTGTATTATTCTTGGTTTAGGGAGGAAACGTATGAATTATTAGTGGCACCTATGTAGGAAACATATTATTCTAATCATACAATATAAGCTAATAAAGATAACCCATCCATTTTCATGTTCATCATTTCCAGAAACATAAAAGTTCAACGTGAATTATTCATCACATAAATGTCAACCTATCTGTCAGCGTAAAAAGCCTGCATCTAGTTCAGTACTTAAAAAATAAATACAACCACTGAAAACAAAATGGTCAGACGAAATGATATATATTTAAAAATATGTAAACTAAAAGTTCACACATCAAAAACCCTGTTTAAAAAAGCAAAGAACTTGTTAGATGAGTCTGGTTCTTTGTCATATTAGTATGGTTCCTCATTCTCATCCAATTCCACGCAAAGATCATTATCATTAACATCGTCGTATAACATTATTTTACTTTCAATAACACTTTACTTGTTCAAACTAGTATTTTTGTTAAAAGTATTGGCAAGGAGATAATAAGATCAGACCTAAAGTGATAAATTGATTCTTATTGTTTACAAGGGGGGGAAATTGTATTTTTCTACATTTCCTCTGTTCTTTCAGCTAATTATATTTATTTTTCCAAAAGAATGCACACATCATAAATAAATAAATTTGCAAGAGTATATTGCATTCTGTAAAGTATGTGAACTTGTAAATAATTATCTGATTTATTTCATGATTCCAATACCTAAATAATAAAAGAATTCATAAACATCACCTTCATCTAAATGAAAAAATTAGCAAACGAAACAAGAAATGAAAACAACTTTCAAAGCGTCCACAAAAAGAAATCGATAAATCAAACCATATCATAAAAAAAAACATATCAAATGAACCATCCCCATCTTCAAACAATTCTTCTCGCAATGTTGAGGTGAACATGATCACTCCAACCAGCAGGATTGGGCGCCTTGTCATCCTCAGATTTGTCATTTTCTGCTTAATCAGGCTCCACATGTTTGTTAAGATCATGCTTGTTAAATTTTGGATTATCTGCCATATCCGGAACGTCGGGACGATCTTCATCAATAATTTCAATAATATAAGTAGGAGCATCATCATTTACAGTAGGAACATCATCATAAGCAGGAACATCATCATCCTCAACGCTATTGATTACAACGTCCAGAGGAACACCAGGAATAACATCAGCATAAATAGGAACATCATCATTGTCAACACTATTGACAACAGAACTAATTACATCATTGAGAGGAACACCAGGAACAATAGTTATTCCGTCTACAGTAATGATAATCCTCAATTTACGAGGACCAGCCATCAGTCGAGGACATTTTTGGATCCTCTCTTCAGTTTCATCGCTATAGTCCCTCTTAGCAGAACTCATTTTCCTCTTAATACTCTATGTTAATTTTTTCTATGCTTGGTGTAATTTTTATATATATTTCTAAGGAAAACCCTAATTTCTTAGGTTTTCCATCATTATCTTAAATCACCTATTCTTTGGTATTTACATCGAATATTGTAGCAATATAATGAGATATGGAATGAATATTTTCATGTTTATCTAATTTCCTTTTTAATCTAATATACATAATGAACATAACAAACTAAAATAAATTATGATCTCATGAGATATATGGAATGAATATTTTCATATTTATCTAATTTCCTTTTTAATTTTATATTCGATCTCTTAGGCAATACCTAAATAATTTTTCTAGTTTTCAACTAATTACCTAGGTCGGTTGGGGTGGCTCGGCCGGCTAGACCATAGGTGTAACGCAAAAAAAAAAAGAAAAAACCAAATGTTGGCTAGTTAAACAATGACCCAACATTTAGCGGCAACACTTTCATGTTGATGCACGAAACTGAACATTTCAACATAGAAAAAAATCCAAACACCAAAACAAAAACAAAAAAATACAAGGAAAAAAAAACAACATAAATAACCCAAGGAAAAAATTGTACATTTCAGTATAGAAAAAAATCCAAATACCAAAAAAAAAAAAAAACAACTGCAAGAAAAAAAGCTACATAGATAATCATAGGAATGTGTTAGTGGCATGGACATCATGAGTACACATTTCCGATTGTCAGCCAAAATTCTTCAACGAGACAACGCTCCTCATGTGAGGAATAATGGAACCCTTTTTTCCCACAGTAGTGACCCCAAATTTTCGTCCAGGTTCTGGTGAGTGTATTGTAACGCAATAAATGCCTAATCTGCCAAAATAAGAGTTCCTTGTTATTTACAAAGGCTATCTGGTTATGAGTCGACCATTCATCCTCTTCAAAGAAAATGCTTATCTCATAATTCCAATTCCATTCCCCGCTAGGTGCCCATGTATGAATATTTTTTTCGGAAATGGGAGCCCAAAAATCTATCCGGGGCCGATCAATTCCCTCATGGATATAGTAAAATAAAATGCGAACTCCAAACATTACCATCCTAGGTGATGGGTAAGTATTTATCCAAAATTCACTCCCAGGAATATGATGTGGGGGTGGAAAATATTGATGGAACATCTCGGTGTCCAAATTGAAAGATGTTATGCCAATATCTTGCTGACAACAATCTATCCAAAAAATACAACCATGTGCGTACACACCAGAATTCCAAAAAGTATAAGGAATCTCCCATGCTATGTTCCTCCATCCCCTCTTGTCTCCTAAAGCGTGTATTTAGACTTTACCATCCATGTGAATTCGAACTACCTTGTACTCATTGGTACGTTGACAGTATCTGAAACCCCTGTTTATGGGTGAAAACTACTTCTGCTGGTTTTGGTAATTTGGAGTGTGTGGATGAGAAGTGAATCTAAACCCTAAACAAATGCACTGCACGGGAGTGATTTTGATTCGAGAGATCAATCTATACAATTATGGCCTAAACCAAGAAATGGACGTTCCAGACTTGTTTCGGTCACAAAGTGAAGGAGATGGGGTTGATCTTAGGGAGGGAAGCGAAGAAGGTGTTGAGATTGTGAAGGTGTAGGCTGTTTATGACTTGTAACAGAAAGGTGAGAAGCCTTACGATTAATGCAAGCATGCTCTGGGTGTTTGAATACCCTTCGTATTAACACTTGGTCTCTGTGTTGTGTTCTTATGGAAATAGGGAGGAGAACCTATTTATACAAGTCGTTTGAGCCTTATTCACATCTCTCGTAGGAAGTGGAGAAAGTGGAGTGATGGAGTAGTGGAGTTGTGTGTTAGTGTAACACGATCAATCTTGCCCACTTCTCCTATCATCACTAACCGTCCATGCCTTCTTGACACGTTCTTGTGATGGCGCGTTGCACGCTGTAAACCACCAGACTAATACCCCAGTATGTATCCCCCAGTTTGTGACATGATTGATGTATCGAGTGTGTGGATCGTGGGACCCACAAAAGGTAGCATGTAATGCTAGTTAAATAACTAAGTTATTTAGGAAGTCGATACTTGTAAAGTATTGTGTGTATTCTATGCATGTTATGCATCGAATGTATTCGGCATATATGAAGCATCGTTGTTGAGCATTATGCCCTGCCTAGTTCACGTGAGGGTTTGGAGGCTGCGCTAGCAAATCCTCCCTTGGCCGACCAAATGGTGTGGCAGAGTGGAAGACGGTGAACACGGTGATACCTCACTGGTCTCCTAACTCCTATCCATGGTCATCCGTCCAGACTGGCAAAGTTGGACGGACAAGATGACTTGCGACCCACATCTGCGACCATCGAATTAGGGTTTAGGGGGTGCGCGAGTGCACTCCTTCATCTTGGTCGAATCCAAGCCTGGGAGACATTTCATAAGGTACCTATCAGGCATACGTGTAGATGGAATGCTGATATCCATGTCCATGCTTAACTGTCCCACTAAGGTTTGATCTGGGCCACTCAAATTTACTGGTGAAGTTGATTGGCTGAGATCAATTTGCGATAGAAATACTATGCCTCAAAGGATTCCTAGTGGGCGTGGTATGCCACCTTCAAAGCGCGTGTTTCGAGACGACCAAGCTTGGTTGGCCTCGGCCGATTATTCCGGCGTGTAGGTGGTAGGCTGGTATTTATGCCTATACCTGACTGTCCCATGAAAACGTGATCTAAGCCACTCAATTTGTCTGGCGAAGTTGAGTGGTCGAGATCATTTTGTGATTTGGGAAGCGTGACCAAGCTAGTTGGGTGTGCTATTTGGAGAAACCAGGCATGGTATGCCTTGTTCGGTCAGGTAAGGAG
The DNA here is from genome assembly GCA_023529315.1 of Papaver bracteatum. Taxonomy (NCBI): domain Eukaryota; kingdom Viridiplantae; phylum Streptophyta; class Magnoliopsida; order Ranunculales; family Papaveraceae; genus Papaver; species Papaver bracteatum. The sequence continues at coordinate 5,539,383 of JAJJWX010000603.1, forward strand.
ATAGATGGTTCCATAGTGATCATGTTGATGATCACTGGACCTGCTCAGTTGTCTCCTAATCCCTTCATTCGATCAGGAGAAAATGGACGCTCGTGATAAATACAAACCCTAATTAGGGTTTTGGATGGTCGTGCGTCATGCTTTATTTTGTGCGCACGAATTGGGACAACCAACCATGGTTGGTCCTGACCGACTGGTCATATGTGTAGACGGGCCCACGGTGATTGTGTTGACATGCTCCGGGCCCTTTGAATCTACATCTACACCCTCCATCTGTGCCTGCGAAGATGAATGGTTGAGATCATTTTGCGACACATGTAATGTGCCGCAAACCCTAATTTAGGGTTTCTTGTCCATTCTGCTTGGTTTGGACGGTTTGGAAAGCTATGCCACCCCTTTTGGGGAGGCCGACCATGCAGGGCCTGCGTTGGGTCGACAGTAAATATTCCAGTACTTGCTTGGGGGTATTGGATTTGATCTGGACCATCCAATCATGCTGGTGAAGTTAGATGACCGTGATCGTTTCTAGACTACTATGGACAGTCTAGACGCTCAATCGGGCTAGTATAACACACCGAGAGTTACATGCTCAATCATGCTAGTATAACATACCGAGAGTTACAGCCTGTACGGGAATTTCGTGCATGCCTCACTGTTGGTACTTGGATATTCATGCTACTCTGCTGCGAGTAACAATCAGTCATCATGCCGCACCAACAATAAGAGTCCTGCTAGGAACAACACAGGAAATACAAGGCGTTTTATGCATTAATCAATAATGCTAAATTCACAGAATATCCGGGGGATTGTTTTTATATGCTCCATTCTAGGTGAATTAGTAAAGTGAAGAAGTATTCATCACTTATAAAATAATCTCATCCTCTGCAGGATGGTTACACAAAAAATTGGTTTTACAACTTTAGCCCTGAACTAAAATCCACCATCAACATTAAGTCCCCTGCCTAGCGTATAATGGTTACACTATTGTGGGGTAGGCATGAGATGGTGACAAATACATGGGAGGAAAATGAGATGAGGGGAGGTTACCCGGAAATCCTTGATTGTCCGCTATTAATCGCGCATGTGAACAAGTTGTTGCAAGCATGGAGTCCTGAGTGGGATCGGTTTCCTTCTTTGGGTGTTTGAATTAAAAGAAGAATCCAGTCAAAAGAGGAATCTTTATCTTATTGGGATTCTTCCAATTCTCATCTATAAAAGGGGACGACCCCTTTTATTTTTCTCATGATTTTTTTTGTTTGCCAGCTCCCGTAGCTCACTGTTCCTATTGCTTCCGAACACGCCACCATCACCACCGTCGTGCCTCCGCCACCGTCGGAATTCGCCGTCCGTCAACAAGGTAAGTGCTTCCGTGCCCCCTTTTGTTTTTGTACGCCAAACCTAGTTTTAGGCAAACCTCTTTTGTTCTTTGAGGAAGTCATTCTTGGCTTGAATTTCGTAGACACGATTCCCATGAATATAAAAAAATCGTGCTATGATACGTGTGAATGAATACGGGATCGTTATGCATGTTTGATTAAATGTGGGTTCCATCCTGCTCAAACATTGACCTTATACCCGTCTTGTGGCTTTGTCCAATACCGGCTTCGTGGTCTTGACTGGTCCCGCTTGTTGACGTGGCCCGATGCCTGCATGACTGTCGCGATTTGGTGACGTGACCTAATACCGGCCTTGCTTAAATCTAATACAAGACTTTCCCACTTTGTTCGAATATGGGCCCGCTACGTGCTCGTAGTTGATCAGGATTAAGTCCCCAGGATAGAATTTGGCTTGTTTCTTGGATTAGATGCGTTTCTTCTCATTGCACAACAATTGCCTTCAAATATTTGATAAATATCCACTGATTGTTATCCCGCGTTTGTAGCCTTTATAGACGGTAAGTGAAGACTCCTCTTTTCTCTAGGATCTTGTTAACTCGTGAAATATAAAGAAGACGCTGAGTCTTCTCATTGCAGAATTGTTTCTTTCTTTGTTCAGGTATTGCTCCACATCCATTGTATAACTTAATCTTATTGGTGATGACTTTTTTTAATATAATCATAGATCCTTTTTGCAGAATGTAGGTGGTTAGAAAGGACTTCTCTGGTATCTCTCCTGAAAGAAGCTTCGAAGTGAATAAACCCGAGACTGATGATCTGTTCGAGGAGGTGATGGCTAAAATTGATGTTCCGCTTCTCGAAGCTGATCGCACCATACGGGGCATGCCAATTCTGTACCTTCGTTCCGCTCGAGAACGCGTTCGTGATCTTTTGACTTTAATCGACAGGGAAGAAAAATAGAGGCTTGAGGAAGCATCGCAACCACCGGTAAGCGCAATAGCTGAGAGATTTGCTGCACGGCTGAAAAGGTGAAGAGTTGAACACGAACGGCCTCCACGGGAAGATATGGGTGATTATTCGATCCACGATGGTGTGATCATTCTTGATTCTGATACGGACGAGTCCGAGCTCCCAAAAGTTGTCAGCACGATCTCCAATGTTGCAGCGGCTCTTGAGGAATATATGGAAGCTGCCCCTACTAGGGACATCATGGAGAACGTGGTTGCAGAAATACCTAAATCGGAGGCTGGGACAGACCCAGAGGAAGAAGTAGTAGCATCACATGGTGACGTTGGGCACACTTCAATGGTGGAGAATACACAGTCGACCTTCTTGATGACTGAACCTTCCTGTTAATTCTCTTTTCTTCTTAGTATTTTCCATGATCTGGTAAACACTTTTCTCCTTGTACTCAGTGGCGGATGAGTTCAAGGTTTTTCTTATTTCTGTTTACTTGTTTGAACAAGTTTCTTATTTTTGAGGTAAATCCATTATTAAGACTGCATCATAGTGGTTGTGCCTTCATATGATTGTATATGATCCTTGTGAGAAGAGAAGTAACACCGTGATGAAATACCACAGACCTTCATGCACCCTCATGTAAGCTCGTTTGCGCCTTCCTGAGGTAGACTGGGACAAACTGTTCAAGATGCTTTCCTTTTTCCTTTGCATGCATTCTATTCCTCCAACTTTCCCGAAAGGTGTGAAGTGTTTTCCTTTTAGGGTTCTCTGGTTTAATCTGGTGGGTAATAATGGTTTAATCTGGTGGATAATGATGACTTAGGTTGAACCTGGATCTTTGTTTCATGCCCCTAAAGAAAATAATACTTTAATTAAGAAATTGGAACCCTAATAATTATGAATGCAAGTATTGTAATCATTTTTTTTTGAAGGAATTACAAAATATCAAGGAAAGAGAAATTGTTGGAGGAACCATTACGGAGAACGCTGGAGAGGAAGAGTAGCATAACGTTCCTAGGTACTGTAGGGTTTAAGCTATCTTGAGTGGATCGTCACGCCCTCAAGATTGTCAGCGTTGATGATCTTGTAGTAGCTTCCTAGGATGACATCTGCTACCAAATATGGTTCATCTTCCTTTGTGACCAAAAAATCAGATTGGTCAGTCATTCTCACCGCCACGTTTCCAACTTGAAACGTGGTCCTCTTTGCTACCATATCTCCAATTTGAAACGGATTTGGACTTGGCACATTATCTTATTTCTAGGAAATTTTGTCTCTGACTGCTTCCAAGCTCTTAGAAAAACGTATGAAAGGACCAGCACCCCACTCACATCTCTTAGTGGCGGTTAGGTTGTTGATTGAAACAGGTCCCCGAGCCTCAACAGGAAGAGGCTTTATTGTTTGTAAAAAAAGGTTGTTCAATGAGACTTACATGGGCTCGGAACCTTTTAAGGTATGAATTCGGGCTTTCTTCAGGAAGATGCGTCACATTTTCAAGGTGTCAATATGGCAATAAATAGTCTTCAGGATTCGACGGCTTGTTGGAGATTCTTTCAGGTACTGAAATTGACAAAGGACTCACTCCTAGTGCTGCCTTGTTGTTGTGTATCCATGTGCATCCCAGGATCATGTTGTAATTCGGATATTCTTTCACTATGTAAAATTTAACATGTGTTAGAGTATCGCCGATCTCAACTTTGAGGTCAATGTATCCATAGGCGTATCTGAATTCTCCTTCTGATCTCCTAATCACAGTTGTGCTGCGAGTATCTTCTTGCTTTGAAATCCTCGTGGCTCTGAGAGTCTTGACAGTGATGATGTTGAACTCGGAGGCTGCAACAATTAATGTGTTGTCGAACTAGACATCCTTCAAATGAGTGATGGTCAAGAGTCCCCAGTCCCCTTTGATGGTCGTGTCTTCAAGAAGAGATTGTGGCTTCGAGACTACTTATTTTTATGGATACAAACGCCTTCCTGACACAACATAGTTGAGGTCTATGAACATGTCTTGATGTTGTCCCTTTGAGAGATACAAGATTTCACACAAACGCTCCATCATAGTCTATACAGTCTTGCAGACAGAATCCCCTGAGATCATGCAGATTCTAATGGGAAGAGGATCCCTGTGAACGCCTTCGTTTCCTAACTGGAGTTCTCCTGCTTCCACCTTTTCTCTGAAGATTTGCTTCAACTTGTTACAACTTTGGTCGGGTGATGGACAAACCTATGGTAGCGGCAGTGTTTGGGATTTGTCATCTCGTCCTCGGTCGGTGAGCATCTGATAGGTGGTAGCTTGATCGCGTCATCTTGAATCCATGCTTCCAGGAGTTCTATGACTTCATTCATGGGAAAGGGAAAATTTGGAACTGTGTCTCCGGACTCTTGCACAAGAGTTTTGTCCGCTATCTTTCGAGACGAAGTTGTATATGCTGACACTGCATGCTTGGGAGGTTGTTCTGTTGTTGAGATTTCCTCTTTCCTCCTTCACTCACCACGCTCACAGAAGGACCTATATTATATTGCTTGTTGGTGAGGTGCCTGCTTCCTCGGTTTTCATGCACATCTTCATTCCGAACGATCTTAGTTCTTTCCAACAATGTTGAGGCTGTCGTAGCGGAGAGCTTAGCGTCTTAATGTAGCTCCGAAAATGTCTGAAATCCTATATTCTCTAACAAAGCAAGGTATATGGGAATCATTCCATTAATACATAGCTTCACTAACTGGCATTTAGTGACGTTCGGATCATGACAGTCCAACGCCTGAGTTCTGAACCTCTTGACGAAGTCGTTCGGATGTTCGTTGCTACGTTGAAAGATTTTTCCCAAACCTGAAAAGGTGACCTGTTGTCACATTAAGAAATACTTCATGTAGAAGGCGTCGACCATCTCACTCCAATTGGATATACTGTTAGGTGCGAGACTAAATCGAGATACATGTTCACGAGCGTTACCAGTACCATCATAAAGGTAGAATTGAGGAGAGATACAGCCCCTTGGAATAGGAATTCGTTGCACATCTTGAGGGTATGTAGGCTGGTGTTGGTACATGTCCTCCATATTTCCTTTACCCCGGATTCGGAGGAGTCGCTGCAGGTCCTCACGCGTAATGAAGTTGGATGATTGGCCTCTTTCTCTTGGGCATTCAGGAGTGTCACGAGTTTTCTCATCCATGCAGGTTTGCACCATTGAAGTACCTGCCCAGGGTGCATCGAACACGTTCCTCATTGGCTCCAGGGGTTGTCGTGGCCCCTGAGGCAATCGTTCGGTTAGAGTTTTGAGAAAAGTAAGTACCTCTTTCCGAGTCGCAGCCATATCTGTTTGGGCTCTAGCAAGAACTTCTTGTCTTTCCATCAAGTCCACCATGGTGATAAAGGGTTTCCTTCCTCTTGTTCCTCCAGCCCCTCATCCTGATGGAGGAGTAGTGGTTGACCTGGTGACGACCGGAGGCGTTACACTTGAAGAAATGCCGGGATTTGTGGATGCTCTGGCTCTGGTGATAGGAGGTGCCACGCATATTGGAATATCCATTGTTCCGCTGGTGTTAGTGGTAGAGGAGACGGCTCCACGAGATGCATTGATCACATTCTACACGACAGCTCCACTGACAGGGATAGTAATACCAAGAGTATTGTCGGCGCTGGTTCAATCGGAATTGATTGCTGATCCTGACCTAAGTTCTACCATCTTGCAATTTGAACAGATTGAAATGAAATTGAAATTTGATCTTGCAACCGAGAGATTAATCTCCCACTGTGGTCGCCAATTGTTTATGGGTGAAAACTACTTCTGCTAGTTTTGGTAATTTGGGGTGTGGATTAGAAGTGAATCTAAACCCTAAACAAATGCACTAGACGGGAGTGCTTTTGATTCGAGAGATCAATTTATACAATTCTGGCCTAAACCAAGAAATTGTCATTCCATACTTTTTTCGGTCATAAAGTAAAGGAGATGGGGTTGATCTTAGGGAGGGAAGCGAAGAAGGTGTTGATATTGTGAAGGTGTAGGGTGTTTATGACTTGTAATAGAAAGGTGAGAAGGCTTACGATTAATGCAAGAAGGTTCCGGATGTTTGAATACGCTTTGTATTAACACTTGGTTTCTGTGTTGTGTTCTTCTGGAAATAGGGATGAGAACCTATTTATACAAGTCGTTTGAGCCTTATTCACGTCTTTCGTGGGAAGTGGAGGAAGTGGAGTGATGGAGTAGTGGAGTTGTGTGTTAGTGTCACACGATCAATCTTGCCCACTTCTCTTATCATCACTAACCGTCCATGTCTTCCTAACACGTTCTTGTGATGGCGCGTTGCACGCTGCATGATGTAAACTGCCAGACCAATACCCCAGTATGTATCCCCCAATTTGTGACATGATTGATGTCTCGAGTGTGTGGATTGTGGGACCCACAGAAGGTAGCATGTAATGCTAGTTAAAAAACTAAGTTATTTAGGAAGTCAATATTTGTAAAGTATCGTGTGTATTCTATGCATGTTATGCATCGAATGTATTCGACATATATTAAGCATCGTTGTTGAGCATTATGCCCTGCCTACTTCACGTGAGGGTTTGGAGGCTGCGCTAGCAAATCCTCCCTTGGACGACCACATGGTGTGGCAGATTGGCAGACGGTGATCACGGTGATACCTCACTGGTCTCCTAACTCATATCCTAGGCCATCCGTCCAGGCTGGCTAAGTTGGACGGACAAGATGACTTGCGACCCACATCTGCGACCATCGGATTAGGGTTTAGGAGGTGTGCGAGTGCACTCCTTCAGCTTGGTCGAATCCAAGACTGGGAGACGTTTCATGGAGGACCGATCAGGCATGCGTGTAGACGGCATGCTGATGTCCATGTCCATGCTTCACTATCCCACGAAGGTTTGATCTAGGCCACTCAAATTTACCGGTGAAGTTGAGTGGCTGAGATCGATTTGCGACAGAAATCCTATGCCGCAAAGTATTCCTAAAGGGCGTGGTATGCCACCTTCAAGGCGCGCGTTTCGAGACGACCAATCTTGGTCGGTCTCGACCGATTGATCCGGCATGTAGGTGGTAGGCTGATATTCACGCCTATAACTGACTGTCCCATGGAAATGTTATCTAAGCCACTCTATTTGTCTGGCGAAGTTGAGTGGTCGAGATCAGTTTGTGATTTGGGAAGCGTGACCACGCTAGTTTGGGCATGCGATTTGGAGAAACTAGGCATGGTATACCTTGTTCGGTCAGGTAAGGAGATAGATGGTTCCACGGTAATCATGTTGATGCTCACTGGACCTGCTCAGTTGTCTCCTAAGCCCTTCATTCTATCAGGAGAAAACGGACGCTCGTGATCAATACAAACCCTAATTAGGGTTTTGGATGGTCGTGCGTCATGCTTTGTTTTGTGCGCACGAATTTGGATAACCAACCATGGTTGGTCCTGACTGACTGGTCATGTGTGTAGACGGGCCCACGGTGATTTTGTTGACATGCTCCGGGCCCTTTGAATCTAAATCTACACCCTCCATCTATGCCTGCGAAGATGGATGGTTGAGATAATTTTGCGACACATGTATTGTGCCGCAAACCCTAATTTAGGGTTTCTTGTCCATTATGCTTGGTTTGGACGGTTTGGAAAGCTATGCCACCCCTTTTGGGGAGGCCGACCATGCGGGGCCCACGTTGGGTCGGCAGTAAACATTCTAATACATTCTTGGGGGTATTGGATTCGATCTGGACCATCCAATCATGCTGGTGAAGTTGGATGATCGTGATCGTTTCTAGACTGCTATGGACAGTCTAGACGCTCAATCGGGCTAGTATAACACACCGAGGGTTACATGCTCAATCGGGCTAGTAAAAAACACCGAGAGTTACAGCATGTACGGGCATTTCGTACATGCCTCACTATTTGTACTTGGATATTCATGCTACTCTGCTGCGAGTAACAATCAGTCATCATGCCGCACCAACAATAAGAGTCATGCTATGAACATCGCACTAAATACAAGGCGTTTTATGCATTAATCAATAATGCTAAAATTCACAGAATATTCGGGGGATTGTTGCTACATGCTCCATTATAGGTGAATTAGTAAAGTGACGAAGTATTCATCACTTATAAAATAATCTCATCCTATGCAGGATGGTTACACAAAAAATTGGTTTTACAACTCTGGCCCTGAACTAAAATCCATCATCAACAACCCCCAATTATGTTGTATCGTGGATACTCCGAAAGTACTTGATCCGGTGCAATTGGGATGCATAGTTGTGGCAGATGTAGGTGCTCACCAGTTTCTGGATTCATAACATATACATGATCTTGTATGCCGTGGTGTGAAACATAAAAACAGACCAAACCATTGCAATATCCAACTATTGGGTGCAACGTAGTCCAATCATCATGGGTTCGATCATTCGGGGCATCGTGATTGTTGGTTGTTACGATCGGGCTGAAATCTTCCTCTCTATAAAAGAGTTGGGTAAATTTATCTTTCCCCATTCTTGGTGTGACACCAAAAAGGAATCCAATTCTTTTCTCCCAAAGGATAGTATTTAATTCTTTGCATACACATTTGCTTGCTAAAACGATTTCTGTAGTTTGGAGGCGCTGAAGTATCTCGGTAGTTAATTCCGGGAACATATCCATCACTATTATACTGAAGAAAGATTATTAAAAAAAAAAAAATTACAAGATTTTAGGATTTTCTTATTGTGAATGCTACAAGCAAATACGAGTATAAATCTTATATATATAGACAACCAATATACCTGTTGGCGAATGGTCGCGTCAGTCCAGGACGTTTTTGGATCCTCTCGTAAATTTCATATCAACAATCTCTCTTAATACTCTAATTTGAAAACTCTAATTTTTTAGGTTTTCCATCATTATCTTAAATTACTATTCTTTGGTATTTACACCGAATATTTCAATTTCCATATTACTAAAAAATGAGATATTTTAGCAGTATAATGAGATATGGAATGAATATTTTCATGTTTATCTAATTTCCTTTTTAATCTAATATATACATTCTGAACATAACAAACTAAAATAAATCATGATCTCTTAGGAAATACCCAAATAATTTTTCTACTTTTCGACTAATTACCTAGGTCGGTTGGGGTGGTCTGGACCATAGGTGTAACGCAAAAAAAAAAAAAAAAAAAAAAGGAAAAAACCAAAGTTTGGCTAGTTAAACAATGGCCCAAACTAAATTGTACATTTTAACATAGAAAAAAAAAACATAACTACAAGAGAAAAAAATCTACATACCCAAGGAATAAATTCTACATTGAAAAAAAATCCAAATACCAAAAAAAAATAACACAACTACCAGAAAAAAAAAGCTACATAGATAACCCAAGGAATTTTTTAGTGGCATGGACATCATGAGTACATGTTTCCGATTGTCCACCAATTTTCTTCAACGAGACAGCGCTCCTCATATGAGGAATAATTGCAACCTTGCTTGTTTCCCACAGTTGAGTCCCCCAAATTTCCGTCCAAGTTATGATGAGTGCATTGTAACGCAATAAATGCCCATTCTGCCACAATAGGAGGTCCTTGTTTTTTCCAAAAGTTATCGGGTAATAGGTCGGCCACCTTTCATCCTCATCCTTTTCCAAGAAAATGCTTATCTTATGATTTTAATTCCATTCCCCGCCAGGTGCCCATGTTTGAATATGTTTTTTTGGAAATGGGTGCCCAGAAATCTATCCTAGGAATTTGATGCGGGGGTCGCGAATGTTGATGAAATGTCTCAGTGTCCAAATTGAAAGAAACTATGCCACTATCCCACTGACAACAATCCTTCCAAAAAAATACAACCATGTGCGTACACACATGAACTTTAAAAAAATATAAGGAATCTCCCATGCTATGTTCCTCCATCCCTTCTTGTCACCTAGAGTGTAGCGCCCCTAAAGCTAGCAGCTGACTAATCCAAGAGATTAAATAAATAAAGAGGCACTAAGATCTAAAACATTTACTTAACATTCAATTAATAAATCTGCTACAAAGCTTAACCCAAAAACTAGCCCCACTTAGAAATATATAAATAAGAATTCCTCTCAAATGATACATGTACAATAATCATTTGGTTTCCAAATAGAATATACAACATAATGAACATAACAGAAGACCCCACATAGCTTCCGCTGCGCAACTCTGATATGTCTCTGAAACTGAAAGTGGGAATAGGTAAGCACATCGTCCCTAAAAGGGGTGCCCAGTGGAAATAATAACTAGCTTTCAAGTAATCATTAATATGATTCGAAGACAATGCACGTTTTAATCAAAAATCGGTAATACAAGGAAAGACAATAAAACATAGCGTAGAAACTTCTTCAAAGACATTCATAAATAACAGTAAACATCCATGTATGAGATGTGTGTTTCCGCACATAAGGGAAGAGTAATATTGATGCCAATTCCATACTGATTAGGTAATATTGGGGTGTATCTCCCTAGCCATAAAATACTGATATTGTGTCGGCACACATCTCATACCACACTAAGCACACAAAGATATGCATGAATTACACAACACAAAGATTGATTTGTAAAATAATAATGAATACAAGAGAGTTCGTTATCGATTCCCAACTTTTTTGATGACAAGCCTCGCCTACCTCGAGATCCATAATCCATTGGTTCATCCTTTGATTCGATCGTTGTTAATAACTAACTTTTAATCACATAAGAACTCTAAGAATCTAGCCAAAATGGCTCATACAAGAATCATAGAAGTCTATCTAAATGTTCTAAGCCCATTTATGAATTTACACCTTTTCATTCTCTATCTTTAGTAAATCTAAGGTAGACTAATCCAATTAGATTGTTTGTATGTTTCATTATCTAAGTCTCATGAATATCTACAACTTTGTAGAAGAAACTAAAGGCCAATTAAGACCATAAGTGGTCCAAACATCAACTAGGAAAACTAATCCTAAGCGCAAGTCCACAAAACAATCCCATTAAACTAAGGCCTAGTCCATCTGAGTCAACTAACGGTCTACGTTTGGCCAGAAGGAGTCAACTAACTGTCAACGTCTAAGTCCAGGTCAAAGGTCAAGTCTAGTCTGGTCAAACTAGTCAAGAAACGGATCAACTGAGTCAAACTGATTCAACTCAGTTAGATAGCTGAGTCAGGAACACAAAATTAGTCAGACATCTGACTGACAAATCAACACAAGGCCTAAACTATATTATAGTTTCAATTCCTATACATTTCCTTCTCATTTATCATTTCAACTTCAACTTCAATTCATTCATTCAAAACAAACTTTGAATTTCAATTACAATTAAGAACTCTTATTACCTGCAATTGCAGTTTTAAGCTTTTCAAAGCAATCACCTAATTATAATGCTACAACTACATCTCAATTATACCTTCCCTACCCGCAACTTCAGATAACTACAGCCTCACAAGTACTACAACCAACTACTGAAACATCTTAACTCAGTTCCCAACCATTTCCAAAGTTTAGTACTTTAATAAATCCACACCACCTGCAAATACAACTATATTGCATCTTTTTGCAGTATTAAGATAACCACTATCAACAATCTATAGTTCCATAATTTCCCAGACCAACCTAACTACTTCTTGCTGCGCTAATTACTTCAACAGTGGATCAATCCTTACTGTAAACTTATCACAATTTAACTCTCACAGACGCAACTGACCCAGTTCACGTCATCTTCACAAATAATACTACAGCCACAACCCAACACCATCACCACAACCAATCCATGCCACATACAATATCTCATCAACTTAGATTAACTCATAATACTTACAATCTCATATACACGCAACCAGACAAACTTAAATCCCATCTGCAATTTCCATTAAACTCAAATCATCTCAAACCGTAATTCAAACTCCACAATTCTCCCACTATCAAAACCACTTCTAACTACATCCACAATTTAATTGTTTGATCACCTCAACCTCAGTTCAAACACAAACATATAAACTCAATAAATTTTAGCTATTCAACTCAACAATACCAAAGTTAAGCAATTAAAGGCTTACCCAAATAGTAGCTTCTTCTGAATTGCTTGAATATCAAATTAATTTTGTTAAAGCCCTTATTTCATCTTTTCTTCATCATTCTGAGTTAAGTCAATACCCGAGTTCGCACCACCACCATAACTCATCACAGTCTCAACTGGTTCATAACCCTTTTCTGAAATTCTGCATCTTAAGAACAATCCCTAATTCTTCGATTCACCTTCAGAACAGCTCCACCTCATCATCTTGATAACAACCCCTCAATTATTCTTCCATTAATAACTCGATTCACTTCTCAATTTCATACCAAATCCTAATTATCGAATTACTCTTCTTCTCCGAAACCTAATCTTCAAATTGACACAACCATCTTCTTCTTCTATTCAAACTCCCGAAACTACGAAACCCATCTTCAATTGACTTCTAAATCTTCAATTTCATACAATCCCTCAAAAAACTCAAGAACCCTAATTCAGTTCATCTCCAAAACGACTTAATAACTTCAATTAAACCTCCACCCATGATTCTTCATCTAATCATAGCTCTATATATCATCTTTCGAAACTTCATAATAATAATCAACCTACAAACCCTAATTCTGATTATATGATTTACCTTTCCATCGACTCTCAATCATCTATTCTAATCAACACCACCATTAACCTTCATTACTTGTTCTATATCGTATTCCCTTGATCTCAAAATCCATTACAACAATCAAAACTCGAACAGAAGAAGAACAGAGAAACGAGAGAAAGAAAAGAGAAGAATGAATAAAAATAGAAAAGCGAAAGAGTTTATCTGCTCGGTTCGAATGAGGATATGGCTGGACGAATTGCTAAAGGAACCCAACCAACCAATAAGGGCAGCCACGTGGATATCATTAAAAATAACAGTTTTTCCCTTCATATTAATTTGATGATAGCATCTTCATCCGGTGTCCGAATGACACGCTCGAATAGTCAATATCGCATAACTTTTCAAGACCTAACCAACGGTACTAGTTTCGTGTCTATACCGTTGTTAGATTAATTTCTATTAATTAACGTTCATGTTAAACTAATCGAGTCGTTAGTGTCTAAGAAATATCTTGACCAGTCTAACATCATTGACGAGTTTGAGGGTCTTTACATTCTCCCCACCTTATACATTTTCGTCCTCGAAAATCAAACCACCCTTCAGATCTTCAAAACTCCCCACCTTAAGAATAATCATATCTTTTATCTAAGCGCAAACAACATAAAACAAAGCACAGACCTAAATGGCTTTATACAACTAAAAATTCTGGCTCTAGGTTCAAAAGATTATTTTCTATTTTAATAAGTATCGGTTCTAATTACGAGAGAACATACTTTATAACAAAGTTTATAAGTAAAATTTGGGATCTATCGGTCCACTAATAGAAGAAAGTCTCCCTTTTGTGCCTAGTGATACAAGAATGCAGTTGCCCTATCTAGGTTCATGACGCCCGACACTTCCTACTACGTAACAACTATCACCTGAACACATCAGAATTACCAACCTCACTATTCCCCAGTGCTGGATTAACTAAGTATTAATTAATTAAGATTAATTAGTCTCTAAATTTTTATCGTAATTGGTGTAAGTCTTGTAAAATATATAAATAGCTCACATCATTTTAAACAATTTAATCATCAATTTTTTATTTTTTTATTTATCAATATAAGTAATCCAATTTTTTGATTTCACGTCAATTTAGAATATTTGATATTTTAAGTTTAGTGTAATACCATATATAAATTTTCCAAATTTTATATACCATTGATTTGATATTATCTTACTTACAATAATATTATTAACTGTGTTATTATTCTCATTATTCTTAAGTTAATAGTTCAATTGGTACACTAAATCTTAATCTTTAAATATGATTCTACATTCACGTAAATATTGATATAGTATATTTTATTCATTCATACGGAATCCGTTATATCTTGTTAAATATTGGCATTGATAAATTAATATTATTTGAATTTTAAGTGTGCACAAAATTATAACATATCCTAATAGTCTTTAGATTTTGTTGTTAATGTGAAGTATCCTATATATTAATAAACGAATTTATTTTATTTCAATTCTAATATCATACTAAATATCCGAATATTATTCTTACTACTTCATGTATATTTGTTCCATTTTATAAATTTACTGGATCATTAGTTAGATTAAAGATAATTTATAATTAGTTTAATTTACAAAACTTAATGGTAAATAAATTTCCATAGTTATTTAATCATAATTATTATTTCTATCGTTATATATTTTTAGTGAGATTTTAGTTAAGTTTAAGTTCAATATGATACTAATTAAGAAATGCTAACATTACTTATCAAAATTATCACTTTTATTATGATTTATGATTACTATTAAAATATTTGTATTATTAACATTGATGGTTGAACTATTATTTACTACTCTTTCAATTTTTATTACATTCCAAGAATATTATTAACATTTATGTGATTATAAATTATTATTTCTATGTATAAGTCAAGGTATTCAATAAATTTTATGTAACTTTCAAGATTTATCAATTGTGTTAATCACACTATTTTTAATATTGAATTGTGTACGTGTTCACACTTTTTAGATTAATTATTCTCAAATCCTTATTAGCTAAAGTTATCGGTATACCCTACAATTTTTTACTTCATACAAATACAAACAATCAAACAAACAATTCAATCAATCAAATAAATCTTTTAATCATTGATAGCTTTTAGTGATTAAGATTTATCTCACAACCCAACCCACTTCCAAACTAATCTAGTTCACTTACTGGCACTGGCTAGTTCTATCTTTTCCCATATAATATCTAATAGTGAGCTCTGATACCAACATTGTAGCGCCCCTAAAGCTAGAAGCTGACTAATCCAAGAGATTAACTAAATAAAGAGGCACTAAAAATCTAAAACATTTACTTAATATTAAATTAAGAAATATGCTACAAAGCTTAACCCCAAAACTAGCCCCGCTCAGAAATATATAAATAAGAATTCCTCTCAAATGATACATGTACAATAGTCATTTGGTTTGAAAATAAAATATACAACATAATAAACATAACAGAAGACTCAACGCCACAAAGCTTCCGCTGCGCAATTATGATCTGTCTCTGAAACTGAAAGTGGGAATGGGTAAGCACATCGTCCCTAAAAGGGGTGCCCAGTGGAAATAACAACTAGCTTTCAAGTAATCATTAATATGATTCGAAGACAATGCAGGTTTTATCGAAAGTCGGTAATACAAGGAAAGACAATAAAACATAACGTAGAAACTTCTTCAAAGACATTCATAAATAACAGTAAACATCCATGTATGAGATGTGTGTTTTCGCACATAAGGGAAGAGTAATATTGATGCCAATTCCACACCGATTAGGTAATATTGCGGTGTATCGCCCTATCCATAGAATACTGGATATATATAAAGGAAGAATAATATTGCGGTGTATCTCCCTAGCCATAGAATACTGATATTGTGTCGGCACACATCTCATACCACACCAAGCACACAAAGATATGCATGAATTTCACAACACAAAGATTGATTTGTAAAACAATAATGAATACAAGAGAGTTCGTTATTGATTCCCACCTCTTTTGATGACAAGCCTCGCCTACCTCGAGATCCATAATCCATTGGTTCATCCTTTGATTCGATCGTTGTTAATAACTAACTGTTAATCACACAAGAACTCTAAGAATCTAGCCAAAATGGCTCATACAAGAATCATACAAGTCTATCTAAATGTTCTAAGCCCATTTATGACTTTACACCTTTTCATTCTCTATCTTTAGTAAATCTAAGGTAGACTAATCCAATTAGATTGTTTGTATGTTTCATTATCTAAGTCTCATGAATATCTACAACTTTGTAGAAGAAACTAAAGGCAAATTAAGACCATAAGTGGTCCAAACATCATCTAGGAAAACTAATCCTAAGCGCAAGTCCACTAAACAAGCCCATTAAACTAAGGTCTAGTCCATCTGAGTCAACTAACGGTCAACGTTTGGCCAGAAGGAGTCAACTAACTGTCAACGTCTAAGTCCAGGTCAAAGGTCAAGTCTAGTCTGGTCAAACTAGTCAAGAAACTGATCAACTGAGTTAAACTGATTCAACTCAGTTAGATGGCTGAGTCAGGAACACAAAATCAGTCAGACATCTGACTGACAAATCAACACAAGGCCTAAACTATATTACAGTTTCAATTCCTATACATATCCTTCTCATTTATCATTTCAACTTCAATTCATTCAAAACAAACTTTGAATTTCAATTACAATTAAGAACTCTTATTACCTGTAATTGCAGCTTTAAGCTTTTCAGAGCAATCACCTAACTATAATGCTACAACTACATCTCAATTATACCTTCCCAGCCCGCAACTTCAGATCACTACAGCCTCACAAGTACTACAACCAACTACTGAAACATCTTAACGAAGTTCCCAACCATTTCCAAAGTTTAGTTCTTTAATAAATCCACACCACCTACAAATACAACTACATTTCATATTTATCCAGTATTAAGATAACCACTATCACCAATCTATAGTTCTATAATTTCCCAGACCAACCTAATTACTTCTTGCTGCGCTAATTACTTCAACAGTGGATCAAGCCTCACTGTAAACTTATCACAATTCAACTCTCACAGACGCAACAGACCCAGTTCATGTCATCTTCACAAATAATACTACAACCACAACCCAACACCATCACCACTACCAATCCATGCCATATACAATATCTCATCAACTTAGATTAACTCATAATACTTACAATCTCATATACACGCAACCAGACAAACTTAAATCCCATATGTAATTTCCATCAAACACAAATCATCTCAAACAGTAATTCAAACTCCACAATTCTCCCACTATCAAAATCACTTCTAACTACATCCACAGTTTCATTGTTTGATCACCTCAACCTCAGTTCAAACACAAACATATAAACTCAATGAATTTTAACAATTCAACTCAACAATACCAAAGTTAAGCAATTATAAATGCTTACCCAAACAGTAGCTTCTTCTGAATTGCTTGAATATCAAATTAATTTTGTTGAAGCCCTTATTTCATCTTTTCTTCATCATTCTGAGTTAATTCAATACCCGAGTTAGCACCACCACAATAACTCATCACAGTCTCAACTGGTTCATCACCCTTTTCTGAAATTCTGCATCTTAAGAACAAACCCTAATTCTTCGATTCACCTTCAGAACAGCTTCACCTCATAAACTTGATAACAACCCCTCAATTCTTCTTCCATTAATAACTTAATTCACTTCTCAATTTCATACCAAATCCTAATTATTGAATTACTCTTCTTTTCCGAAACCTAATCTTCAAATTGACACAACCATCTTCTTCTTCTATTCAAACTCCCGAAACTACGAAACCCATATTCAATTGACTTCTAAACCTTCAATTTCATACAATCCCTCAAACAACTCAAGAACCCTAATTCAGTTCATCTCCAAAATGATTTAATAACTTCAATTAAACCTCCACCCATGATTCTTCATCTAATCATATCTCTATATATCATCTTCCAAAATTTCAGAACAATAATCAACCTACAAACCCTAATTCCGATTCTATGATTTACCTTTCCATCGACTCTCAATCATCTATTCTAATCAACACCACCATTAACCTTCATTACTTGTTCTGTATCGTCTTCCCTTGATCTCAAAACTCCATTACAACAACTAAAACTCGAACAGAAGAAGAACAGAGGAACGAGAGAAAGAAAAGAGAAGAATGAAGAAAAAATAGAAAAGCGAAAGAGTTTATCTGCTCGGTTCGAATGAAGATAAGGCCAGAAGAATTGCTAAAGGAACCCAACCAACCAATAAGGGCAGCCACGTGGCTATCTTTAATTTTTTTTTTTTTTTAAATAACAGTTTTTCCCTTCATATTAATCCCAGGATATCATCTTCATGCGGTGTCCGAATGACACGCTCGAGTAGTCCATCTCGCATAAATTTTCAATACCTAATCAACGGTACTAGTTTCGTGTCTATATCATTGTTAGATTAATTTCTATTAATTAATGTTCGTGTTAAACTAATCGAGTCATTAGAGGCTAAGAAATCTCTTGACCAGTCTAATAGTGTTGACGAGCTTGAGGGTCTTTACATAGAGTGTGTATTTGAACTTTACCATCCATGTAAATTCGAACTACCTTGTATTCATCGGTACATTGACAATATCCGAAATCCCCAATTACAAGATACCAAGAAAGTACTTGATCTCGTGCAATAATTGGGATACATAGTTGTGGCAGATGTAAGTGCTCAACATTTTCTGGATTCATAACATATACAGGATCTTGTATGCCGTGGTGTGAAACATAAAAACAGACCAGACCATTGCAAGATCTAACTATTGGGTCCAACTTAGTCAAATCTTCATGGGTTCCATGGCGTCGTGATTATTGGATGTTTCGATCGGGCTGAAATCTTCCTCTCTATAAAAGAGTTGAGTAATTTCTTTCCCTATTATTGGTGTGACACCAAAACGGAGTCCAATTCTTTTGTCCCTGGGGATAGTATTCCACTCTTTGGAAACACATTTTCTTTCTAAAATGCTTTCTGCAGTTTGGAGGTGCTGTAGTATCTCGGTAGTTAATTCCGGCAACATATATATCACTATTATACTGATGAAAGATTATCAAAAAAAAAAAAAAAGCATTTAAGATTTTCTTAATATTGTAGAATTCTACAAGCATATACGAGTAAAGCTTATATAGACATCCAATGCACCTGTTGGCGAATGGTCGCGTCCTTGATGAGCAAGCATTATTTGAAAGGTCGCGTCTTTAATGAGCATACAAGTAACGCATATTTGCATGTTTTATCTAATATAAGCGGTTATAGCTTAAACCTATAACTGAATTTTTATTTAAAAGGAAACAAAATCTAAAGGATAACTATTAAGCGGTTATATCCCCTACATTTTTAGGTTAAGTGAATTAGGTGTTTGGTATTCCTTACCTCCTTACAAGTACATCAAATATTTCAGTTTCTGTATCACTATAAATATGGTAGAAAATAGATAATGATATATATATATGGGGATGGAATGAATATTTGATCTCTATATAATTTCCTTTTTAATCAGATGTAGTTTTTGAACACACGGAACTTAATAAATAAATAAAAATTCGGCCACCATATCTAATTTTCAACACAAGGAGTTTTTCTTCTCCTGCGAATCGCTCTTCCTTTTCGATCAGAATGAACTGCACTTCCTATTGCTACCAATTTATTGCTATGGGTCATATAACTGTTAGATACAATTCATTAAGAAGAACCCTAGAAGACGATTTCAAGATATCAGATTACGATGTACGAGTTCTTCAGCCTAGACTCGGCGTGTTCATAATCTGCATGAGGAAGCATGCAAATTATTGGAGTTTGCGTGAGATTAATTCATTTTCTGTCGATGAACATTAATTGGTCCATGGGGAAAGTAGATGTTGTTGTCCCTTTGATTAGGATTTTTTTGGTCTCCAACAATAAGTGAATATACTTCAAGAACGAGTTGATCGGCTTCAAGAACAATTTCTTCGTGATATTAACGACTAGGACGTGGCATTTATAGTTCATGATTCAAAAAGAGACTTGATTGACAAAATGGGTTTCTTATTAATAAGTATTTCTTATATTTCTTAGTTATTTATTAATAAAAAAGACTTAATAACACAATTTTGGAAATTAAAACAATGTGTTACATGTCTCTAATTTGTTTGCCCATTTATGTTCTGGTTTTTTTTTTTTTTTTTCCGATGGAAACAGGGGCGCTTTGAATAGCCCCTAAATTTTATTTATGACTACTTCATTCAAATTGAGGTTTGAAGGATTACATTGGTCAATTACATCATTAAACATGACAATACAGATAATACAAGATTTACAATTGAAACTTAAAGAAACGAGATAAGAAAATCGTATTAAACTTCTGCAGCATGTTGAAATATTAGTTTCAAACCATTTTGTTTCTTGACCATTAAATATATCAGATGCTTCCATAAAAGGGAAGTAATATGCCCAAATTAGATTCTTCATAAACGATCTCCATTACATAAAATACCAACCATTATTACCCAAAATAAGACCAAGTCTGATTCTTTAAATTTCAAAAACAACTTTAGTCCAGATAAGATACGAAAAAAAAAATCAAAGATGAAAAATAGTACTATAAATAAATAAATATATATATTGAACACCAAACTACATTACTATGATCAAAACAAAAACACCACATACGGAATATGTTTGTAGCATGGACATCGTCAGTACATGTTTCCGAATGTCCTCCAAAATTCCTCAACGAGACGACGCTCCTCATGTGAGGAATAACTCTAACCTTTATCAGCCACCTTAATGGTAATTTTCCATTTTTACCGGTGTCACTCTTGGACGAGCTTGTAAACCAATTTATATTTAGATGTCATGATCTTACCTGTTTAAACAAATCAGGTCAAACAAATCAGGTCCCTGAAAGCTTTAATCCAACACGTACCCTAGTCTAATTGGAATCTATCCTTACCCACTATGTCATAATGACGTGATAAACCTAGTTAAAATGACATTTTGGTTAATTAAAATATCTTTAACAACTAGTAGATAAAAAAGAAAAAAGATTATTTCCTTCTTGTTGAGATTATTAGTCCCACATTGTATGGGCAACCTAAGATCCTGCGGTTTATAATCCCTAGGGCCTATCCACTCATTGCCAATTGGTTTTGAGTTGGATACCCGTATTCTAACATGGTATTAGAGAAAAGCCCCATACCCAGACCTGTGTACATCGGGTGTAGGCCGAGTTACTGGCCGAAGTGTTTAACCGATATTGTCACTTGTACACCCGGGGTGTAGGCCAATGTTGATACTGGACGAGGTGTTACCCCCTGATTTAGTCACTCACATGTGTAAACCTGTTACCGATGGACCGGTAACTTGTATATAGGTCCACGTATGAGGCCCAGTGATTGTCCTTGAACGTGAGGGGGCGTGTAAAAGGACAAATAGTCCCACATGGCTATAATCCGTTTAATTAACTTAAAATATAATATGGAAGAGCCGCTCCGCTCATTCCCAATTGGTATTGAGTTGGATGCCCGCAGACTTTAATATGGTATCAGAGCAATCAGGCTATTTGCGACGAGTCATTAACCGCGCCTTTACTCCGCGTTACCCAATTTATTGTCCACGTGTTAGACCCAAGGAGGCTACACGTGAGGGGGCATGTTGAGATTATTAGTCCCACATTATATGGGCAACTTAAGATCCCGCGGTTAATAATCCCTATGGCCTCTCCACTCATTGCCAATTGGTTTTGAGTTGGATGCCCGTATTATAACATTTCGTTTTCTTGCACGCGCGGGAGAAAGACTAGAAGAGGCGAAATAGAGAAACCCTAGGTAAGGAAATAGACAAAAAATTTCTTTCCTTCTCTTATCAGATTAAATTCAAACTTGTTTAATTTCATGAATGGGGGATGTTTTTCTTAATTTGAAATTACTATCGTTAAGATTTCAAGTATATACATTTCCTAAAACTAAAATCGTTTTCTACTATATTCTGTAAACCTAGGGTTCTATCAATTCTAAGAGTTTTTTATGATCTTGGATGTGATTTTATATCTTATATGTGATGGAAATTGTGGAAGCACATCGATATTGTTAGGGTTTCTTTTGTTTTGTTCAGGTCTTTCATTTTTTTATGATCATAAACCAATTTAGAGAGAGTTCATCTAGAGCATTCTATGATAAATTCTAATAATAAGATTGTAATTTTGGGTTTGGGTTCACATGGATGATCACATTTCCTTATGATTTCCTTATTGATTTTTGTTAGACAGTATTAATTGGTAGAAATAATTGATATTTTGTGTGAATTTTGTGACGGGAATTGTGGCATTTGGTTTAGGTTGAGTTAAATTTTGTTACTAGAGGTTTTTTTATGGATTTATTAGGAATTAGATTCTGTTGCTGTAAGGAGTAAAAGTTGTATTGTAGATTAAGTCGTCGTTGTTATAGAGACGAAAAGGAGAATCTGTTGTTGTATTCTCTCGATTTTATTTTTCTTCACTTCACAACGGTGTTCTATCATGTGAAGCAACTGGTTTAACAGGGAAGAAGACGTATTTGAAACTCGGTGTTTGACCAGCAACGCACATGCACTCCACTTGTATCCTATTAGAGAACCTACTCATTCCCTACCTCCACATACAACAAATGGCATCGTTTGACTCCGCAGAATATTTGGCAATCACCAAAGTATGAGAAGCCGAAAGTCGAGTTCTATATTGCTGCTCGACCGAGACCTATTGGAAGAAGATACATAACAAATTTAGCCAAGATTATGGGAACCCGAAAAGAAGAAGTGTTCAACAAATCAAGGATAGGCACAACATCATCCTAGATGATGTAGCTGGGTTTTTTAAAATCAAACACCGGATATCGCACGCAAGCCACCATAGTTTTTCCCCTTTACAACTTGTATGTATCTTTATGGTTTATTCGGCACAATACTTTTTTCAACTTATATGTAACCAAATAAGTTTGTTTGTTGTTTTTGTAGCATGAAGCCATGAAAGCGCGCTACTTAGAGGAAAAGGGGGAAGCATTCACATTTGATGAAATCATTTACTTCATATTATTCATATTTTCGGAGTACCACCAGCTACAGAGTATCACCAGAACTCAATGGTGGGTGAATCGGACTTCATACTCTTATTTAGCATTGCAATCTTTTACTTCATTGCATTGCAGTTCGTGTAATCATCTTGTGGAATCCAGTAATCACATATTCCTTGAATGTAGTTATGCTAGATCTATTTGGTTGGTTTTAAATATCAATATTACCTTTGGTGAGGGAATTACTAGACATGAGATTAATAAATTGCTAATGGTTTCAGTTTGGACAATTTTTTTTTAAGCATCAGTTTAGATTATTTGATTTTCAAATATTTTTCAGAAAATAACTCCAAATAGGACAACGTTAATAGATGGAATTAATAAACTTGTGTATCCTGGAACTAATCTTATTTCTTCTACGTTTTGATGCTTCTTTAAGTTAGATTCATTACAAGGTGGAATAGGGATAATAGTGAGGAATTGTGAAGGTAGCTGCTTTCGGGTGCAAGGACAATGCTTCAATGGAGGAATGAAGATAGGAGTTGAAGCTGAGGAGATGGAATGTAAGGATATGCTGGCAGCTGTTATTCTACCACCCTCTAAGAACTTTAATTATGTTATCTATGAATCATATTGTGAGACTTTAATGAAATCCATCAATGATCAAACCTATTATGTTAATTGGATGAATCAAGCCTTGGTTTTAGATATTAATTCTAATTGGACAGAACACACAATTAGATTAATGTGTTTTAGTTCACTTAATTCTAATTGGGGCCATAGATTCTTCCAGTTCTTACGATTTTAGTTTTCAAAGGTACCAACACGTACTCCACTTTTTACAAAGTTAGTTTTTTACTTTAGTACCGTTATAACAACTGCAACAACACGTACTCCGCTTTTATCTATCATTTTGATTTATTTTCTGAATTCGAGTATGAACAAAAAAAACTTTAGGATGGAATGAATATTAGTCGCATTGCACTCTGGTCTTTTAGAGCCGTCAAAGAAGAAAATTATGCAGCAGGATAACAAGATTTTACTGAAAAAATTCTTAACATAGAACGTGCAACATGCAAATTGAAGGATATTTACCTTCCTATTTTACCAAATTATTTACAATATACACTTAAATATTTTTCCAAATTATTTATTAGTAAAAATATTGCCAAATTTCCATTTACCCTCTGTGTTCATCTCTCTCGTCTTAAATCATTTCATATTTCTATTCTTAAATGTTGTACCTCCCCCTAGAAAACGAAACAAGTGGTTTACTTTGATCATCTGATTCATCTCCTGGATAAACCATATATTCCCCTTTCAGTTTTTATTTGCGGAATAATTAGATCGACCGTGTAAGTAATTCTTTTCAGTACTGCTTTGTTAACTGAGATTATAACTCTAATGGTCATAGTAGGGTAAATATTGTCTTCACATGCAACTGTATGTAGGTAGATAACCTTTGATTATTTGTATGATTCATATATGATAACTGAACTCACATTGTGATTTGTGATTACTCTTTGTGTACGTATTACTATTTTCAATGATAATTCTTAATTTTATTCGGACCACAATAGCAATGTGTGAACTGCAATATGTGAACTGTTTAACTTGAAGAGAAAGCACGGAGCTTCCGAAAAGTTATTTAATGAACTTCTACCGATGTTAAAATCCATGCTCCCTCCAGGAAATGAGATGATGAAAAGTACATATGAAGCTAAGAAGGTGATGATAGATTTATGTTCAGGTTACGAAAAGATACATGTATGCATCAATGACTGCATTCTCTATAGGAAGAATTACAAGGATCACATCAAGTGTCCCACCTGTGGGGAATCAAGATGGAAAGTTGACGACACCACCCAAGATGTTTATGAAAATATTCCGGCAAAAGTCTTGTGGTATTTCCCAATTATCCCAAGACTGAAATGGCTGTTTTAATCAAAGAGAATTGTCGAATATTTATTGTGGCACGAAACCATAAAGAAAGAAAAGGGTGTTTTACGGAATCCGGCGGACTCACCATCATGGAAAAATATAGATGAAAGATATCTCGTAATTCGTGATGATCCTCGAAATCTGTGGATAGGCATTTCGGCTGACGGGGTTGACGTAAACAAAGGCATGCAAAAACAGCACAGTGTGTGGCCAATTTTGACAGTGATTTACAACCTTCCGCCAGAGTTGTGTATGAAGAGAAAGTTCACCATGCTGTTATTAATTATCGATGGGGGGCCTTGTAAGGACATTGATGTTATGTTACAACTGTTTGTCGAGGATCTCAAGGAATTTTTTGAGGGAGTCCAATGTTTTGATGCGCTGAAACATGAGATGTTTACTCTACGTGCGGTTGTTTTATGGACAATAAATGATTACCTGCTCTCGGTACACTGTGTGGCTGCCCCTACCAGGGATGAGACGCCTGTAAGGTATCTGGGAGAAATACTTACTATGTCATGTTAAAATATTGTAGAAAAAAGGTTTATACCGGGAATAGAAGATACCTACCATACGATCATCCATTCAGACGTCAGAAGGGGTTCAACGGAAAAGATAAATCTGAAAAATCTCTGGAACTTATGACCCCGTCACAAATATACAATGAGGTAAAGTCTATAAAGAATAAATGGGGAAAGGGACGGAAGAAAATTGTGGTGGAATTCGTGCAGGATAACCGTGGAAGAGGTGGAAAGATGGAGAGAATCGAAAAGACCATCGACCCAAAAAAGGGGAAGGGGAAGGAGAAGGAGACCGAAAGGCCCTACTGGAAAAAGTTCAATATATGGTTCCGGCTCCTCCTCTACTGGCGGTATCATGTTATCCATCATTGCATAGATTTCATGCATGTCGAAAAGAATGCATGCGAGAGTATCGTTGGAACATAGTTGAACAATGAATTTAAGTCGAAAGACTACCTTGTTGCTTGAATGGACCTGACGGAGATGGGTTTTAAAGACAAGTTGTAACCTCGGGAAAATGGCAAAGGGGGATATATACTAAAGGCAGCATGTCACTCATTAAGCCCGGAGGAAAAGGATAAGTTATGTGCAACATTATCCGAGATAAAGGTTCCACAAGGGTATTTTTCAAACTTTTCAACCATGGTGAATCGAAAAGATGAAAAGCTTATCGGACTAAAATCGCATGATTATCACATGCTAATGCAGTATTTTTTTCCCATTGTGATTAAATCAATTATGCCGCAGCCAACAAGATATGCTATTATCAGGTTTTGTTTCTTTTTCAGGGCAATATCTAGCAAAGAAATCAAGGTGGCAGAGTTAGAAAAATTGCAGTCGGATCTCGTCGTGACGTTGTGCTTGATCGAGAAATACTTTCCTACATCATTTTTCGACATCATGGTTCATTTAACTGTGCATCTTACCAGGGAAGTGCAAATTTGTGGTCATGTATTCTTTCGATGGATGTATCCGTTTTAAAGGTGCATGAAGGTCATTAAAGGGCATGTGCGAAACACAAACAGACCTGGAGGAAGTACTGCTAAAGGTAACCTTACGAAAGAGACAATTGAGGTTATCAGTGAGCACCAACAAAGCATGAATGATACAGTCGGAATAACACCAGACAAACTCAACACATTTGACACTGGCGAAGATTTTTATTCTTTCAGGGGAAAACCAATGTCAAATCCTAAGTTTTCTCGTGTTGATAAGGATCTGTTTGATAAAGAGAATTTCTATGTATTGCAGAATTTGCCTGAAGTTGCTCCTTACGTTGAGAAAGTATAACTAGATATAACCAAATAACCTCATTTTTTATTTAGTTTTTGATTTTGTGTCCGAATTTCTGTAAAGATAATAACATTAATCATTGCACTGTCCAGCCGACACCATAATGTTTTGAAGGATAAATATCTTGGTATGAGTGATAGACAGCTAGATCAAAAATATCGTGAAGAGTTCGCCAAATAGTTACAAAAAGTGGTAAGATTTTGCAGAAAATGTCACTCTTGCTATGTAACTTTTGCGTTGAGACAGAGGCTAATCCTCATAATGTATTTCAGGTTGAGAGTGAGTGGGAAGACTCTAGGGAAAACTTCAATCAAGACTTAAGGTGGCTATCAATCCCACTGAATGAACAAGTAGATACATATGAAGCATATCATATCAATGGATACCTGTTTCGCACAAAATCTCATGATGGTTCCGTTAACCAGAATAGCGGGGTTTACGTAGAGGCAACTGACACGCACATTAGAAAAGCGGGGATTACGCTCAATCTGGCGGATTATTATGGTATTTTACAAGAGATATGGGTGCTGACATATCATTCGCTGAAAGTTCCACTTTCCAGGTGTAAATGGGTTACCAAAGCAGGGGTCTCAAAATACAAACTTGGCTACATTTTGGTTGAGCTTGATAAGTTGGGACTCCAAGATGATCCTTTCATTGTAGCCTCCAAAGCTAAGAAAATATTTTATGTGCCAAACCAGGAAAATAAAAATAAAAAAGTCTATTGTGTTAGGTGCACCTACCCAAATATGGAAATATTCTGGTGATGAAGTCGACGAGGAATTCAATACGGCAGTTATTTGTCGGAATGCGTATAAATTTCCAAAGGTAGATAAACTTGACCTACAAAAGACATCCAGGGATGATTACTATTGGGACGACATTAAGGGTAGAACTGCAAGGAAAGAACCGGCACAAGCACCAACAGCAGTCCCTGCTTCTAAAATGACTGCATCTGAGCAACCATTTCCAAGGACTAAGCGATAATCAAGTCAGGTGATAAAATGTAGTTGTTTGTGTTTGCTAATAAATGAATGATTAGGTTGGAACATTTTTTTGTTTTTGTTTAAGGAACTGGTTAGTGTAAATTATATTCTCTTAGCTTTTGTTTTTGGTTTTGGGTTATACTATTTTGGTAATGATGATCATCATGGTACTGCATTTGGTTCAAATTTAAGTTAGCAGTTTGGATTTTTCTGTTAACTAGAGAATGAATGTATGGATTGTTGAAAAATATTGATTCTTAAATCATGGTGGGGTTTTGTATGAAGATGGGTTTTAGCAATGTTGGATGAGTTTGGATTTGACTATACTGATTGTTGAATTAATATTCTGTCATGCTAGGATTAGTAGTAATAGTAATAGGCTTGCACATAGATTTTTTTTTTGGAATTGTGCCTAAAATAGTCTTTGAATTAATCTTACTCCAACAACATTTTATAAACTGGAGTAATACCCTAGTTTCTACCATCTTAAACAACATTTTATGTACCCTATTGATTAATTAATTCAGTCATTCCTACCCATCTCTACTTAACAATCATTGGAATTTTAGAATCATTCACCAAGAACATTACTTGTTTGTACATTTACTGTTTTCAATCCATTACTACTGAAATCAAAAGAGCAAGAAAAACAGACATATTATGTTCAAACCCTTCAAACATACATCCATCACAAGTTTAATACTACTGGAAATTCAAACAACTGGAAGAACACAACTAGTTTAATTACATCTAAATAAGGATAAAGCAAACATAATACGACTTCTAAACACCCGACAGGCTACCAATGCCATTACAACTTTATTTTTACAATAAAAATTTCAAAGATGCAACATTACTAATTTACCTGACATAAAAAGTTTACCCAATCATAACCACTCCAACTCTCCTAGCTGTTATCCAAACAATGCACTTGCTGCAAACTGAACCCCAAAATCCCCCTAGCATCTTCTTCATCAACACCATCTATCAAACAAACAAAAAAAAAAACTACCACCAAATGTCTGAAATTGAAACCCCATTATCCATACACTTTTTCAGCAACATAAAGTACCATCAATATCCCCAAAAGTTTTCACGAAGATGCACAAGAGAAATAGTAATCAAAATATCACATTACTTTAGTTCTATGGGATTTGACAGTATAAGGAAATCACCGAGAATCTCCATCCCTGTTGTTGATGTAGTTTAGATCATCCTCTTCATAGTAGGCACCAATACCATTATCATTGTCTGAAGATGTGTAGGGACCCAGGAGGTCATCATCTTCATTTTCTTCTTTCTCATCTTCTGCTTCACTGCAAACCACCATCTCACTGACAAACACAGGCTCTCCATTGAGGTTTAACCCAGGAATATCCTCTCCGTCAGTATCCACATTCAGGGGTTCCGACATGGTTCGAGCAAACTTACGAGGGTTGTTGTTTTTTTCGGCGAGATATCACTTGTACATCACATCTTCAAACTCTTGCCTCTTCATCTTCTTTTTTTATGCTTCTTTTTCTCTCTTATATCTCTTCATTGAATCATCACTGCTCTTCTCATCTTCTCCTCCTTAACAGTTGTTTTCTTCATCTTCGCTATCACTTTCTGTCGCACTGCGAGTTTTCCCCCATGAACACTTCCACTCTCCTCGTCGTTGAGGCTTCTGCCTGCGTCGACGTGCATCTTTGGCATCCAACTTTCTCATCCATAACTGAAAATCCTCATCATTTTCAACCCTTAATCTTTCAAATTCTTCTTGCTCCTCTTGCTCTTTCTTCCTTATCTTCTTCTGATTCAGGAAAGGAATCAACCTTTCAATCTCAAAGCTTGATAAAGTCCCAATTGTCAACTTTGCATGTACCATTGCTTCTGAATCGGGTGGTGGATCGGTGTGATTTCCATTTGCTGAACTACTAGCATTCTCTGCCATTATCTGTTTTCTTAATCTCTATTTCTAAGATTTTTTCTTTTGGTATAATAATATGTTTATCCCCCTGCCTTGTTTAATTAATGGTAGTAGTGTATCCATAAATGGTCTTTTATGGAGATTGGTCAAGTGTATGTCACTTGGCTATTAATGCCTTTTTAATGCCATGCCCACCCTCTTCAAAGCCGTCATCACTCTGCTAAACATACCCTATTTCTAAAGCCTAAATCTAGTCGCTTAATTCATTAGATTTTACTCTAATTAAGAGGTGCATTGTTAGGTTAATTGTTTGGTTTTATGCATTCATAGAAGGCAAGTCTATCAGATGTGTTATTTATAGACATTCAGATGCAGGTTAACTCGGCAGAGCATCTTGGACTAGTTTTTATTGTTGTCTTCTTTTTTGCTGTTGAATCCATTGAAATACTTGCACATGCACCAAAATATATTAATGGATTCATGCAGCAAACAAGAAACAACAACAAAACCAAGTCCAAGCATTAGTGTTAGTGTTCGGGATTATAGGGGTGAAAGAGTAGTAAAGTAGGAGGAAATGGAAATATAGGTTTGGGGTAAAAGGGATGAATGAGTTGCAGAGCATGAGGAGGATGAGGAAGAATTTCTTCTTTGTGAGTTGCGGAGCATCAAATGATTCATCTATAGATTGTAACTATCCTTTGGTCCCTATGGAATAGCAGAAATAGGTTATTGTAACTAATCTTAAACAACTATATATTTGCAGCTTGGTGGATTGATTCTTCTTGTTACCTACCTCATTCGAGTCGAGACCATGCGTTCGAATTTGAGTAGAAGATTTTTTATTTAGTTTTTGAAAGTCAGTTAATGACTGTTGGGTTGGAGAAGAAAACGACCCTCAACAGAGTTGGGCCAGTGATGTCGCAGTTACAGCCCATTTCATGTAGCAAGTAATAAATAGAATTGGCATGTCTATAAAACGCACACTATGTACACGCAAACTAGCGTGTCCAATAAACCGAACTTTTTATCCACGCAATACAACCAGCGTGTCTAGAAAATGCACACTATGGACACGCATACTAACGTGTCCAATAAACCAAACTTTTTAGCCACGCAACAAAACTGGCGTAGCTATTAAATGCCCACTATGGACACGCATACTAGTGTGTCCAATAAACCAAAAAATTTAGCCACACAATACAACAGGCGTGGCTATAAAACGTACACTATGGACACACATGTACTAGCGTGTTCAATAAACCGAAATTTTTAGCCCCGCAACAAAACCGGCGTGGATATTTGATGCATGTCGTAGGTGCTCAAATTAATTCACTTATATTCTACTTTACTAATGAATAATATAGTAGCAAATAAGGTTCATTCCCACAAAGGGCAGGGAGTTTTAGTTGTCAAAAATGTCACAATGGGGGGATTTTGTTTTAGATTCAAAGTAAAATCAAAGCTATTAAAAAATAATTAAGTTGCAAGCAATGGAGAGAAATATGATCAGCGAATCCTTCTTCCTTACTAAACCGTCATCAAGTTATTATATTTATCCACTAATATAATTAATCACAAATTATTACCAACCGTGGAATAACAAATAGCTCAGCGCTATCCCCTAAATTCCTTATATCACTGGGTACGGAAGCTCTCCAATACCAAATTCTATTCTTCTAAACCACCTAGTAGTAGCTCACTCAAGGTGTAATTTGGTCGAATGCTTTATCTTTTGTGAATTATAGATTGATTCCTAGTAGTTAGACTCTTAGCTCAAGGTCCACTTTCTAGTGTTGTTTATACACACAATCGCTACACAGAATCCCTCTGCAAGGTTTTGTGTTCTCTACTTTTGTATGAATTATTCGACTATTACTTATCTCCTAACTCAATACTAGCATTTGATTGAATCAACAAATTAATTCAGTTGGCCACCTAAATAATCTATCAATTAATCATTAATATTCTAATTAGTATAAACAATCAATAATCATGTGAAGAACTTCAAAATAGATTTATATACTAACTCAAATCATGTCTAGAACTTAGAATTCATCCCCAATCACTAAAAAATTTAGCTAATCATGGTACTAACAAAACCCATGAGTTTCATATGATAAAATGGTAAAGAAATAGTTACGGTGATGGAAATAGCTCCAAACCCTAGATTTTGTTCTCTTGAGTTCTTCTCTCCAATGGCTTGATAAAAGATTAAAAAGATTTTCCAAAAATATTAGAAGAGTCTCTTATATAGTACCCAAGTTGTAAGTGCGTCCGTACTCGAATTCTGTGTCGAATGGTTGCCAAAAGTAAGCAAAACTAGCCTAAGTAGGTCACTGCCTAAACATTGCTCGTGAATAAAATGTCTAAACAACCAACTGGGGCACGCATGAAATCTAAGAAGTCCAGCCCATTATGTCTCGGGCTTGGATTGTATAACTGTCGGTCATGGCTAACTGACAGTCTATTTTTATTCTCTTGTTACAGATGGGATTTTTCGGCCGTATATTCTCCTGGATGTTTCATTGTAAATCCTCTCTTCAATTATGGCTAGGTATACTCAACCATAAATTCTCCTCACTTCTCGACCCATTATAGCTCCATTCTTGCCATCTCTTGACTGTGACTAAGTTCTTCAACTCGAGTACCATCAACTTCCAAGCTCTCATGATAAACATACCACTAGCACACTCCATATTTTTCTGCTCAGTCAATACCATTCTCAGATCTCTCCATCAATGCCAACAACAACAATATACTTCCATCTTTTTCGTCGACCCCAAATGTAACAACAAAGCCAAGCTTTAGTTATCCATCTCTGTCATTTGAGTCCCATTCATCTCCCACTTTGAGTTATCTTCTCAGCTTCCAGACTTAATCCACAACACTATCTCTACCAGCATGATTCTTCCATTACATTGACAGCATCTAGCCATTAACACAGCAAAACGAAAAAATTCCACGAACTCAGGGTCGTCGATATTAATAGCAACAACTGCCATGCCCTTCTGTTTCGTAGATCACTTCTTCTCTCTGAAAATCTTGAGCTTTTCCATCTCTCCTTTCATTGGAAGCAACCACAGTTCGCTTCATATTCTCATTTTCCATTGATCATTGCCATTAACCATCAACTCCGATCAACCATGCATTACGAGAACCTCCTTATATCTCTGCCCAGCACCACGGATACGTCCATTCTTCAGTTCATATGTTCAGAGAAAACTCGAGTTCTGCTCAAGCTCCAACTTTTGTCGTCGCCCACTGTCTTCTTATCTTGAGCAGCAACAACCGTAACCACAACATCAAACCCTGAACTGGTCATGAGTGGCGAGGAAGAAGATGATGGTGGTAGCCCTAAGTAAATTTACCTCCTGCCTTTAACATGTTTTGAATCTGGCTTCCCCCTAAGTAAAAGACCAGACTCCCTCCTTTAACATTTCCCATCTAACTGTCAGTTCCGGAGATACGACAAGCTTGACTTCTCTTTTCGCCCATAACTTGTTCATACGACATCGACATCTTCTTTCGTCGTTGGCTTCGTCTTTTCGTCCTCTTCGAGATGATAGCAAGAAATCCTTGATTTGAATGAGTTACACTTGGTATTTGGCCCTTCTCCGCTTATAAACTAACTTCTTTTATTGCACAATTAAGTGCCAATTCACTTCTTTTGGATGATTCACCTAGCAAAACATAAATAAGAGAAAACAAACGTAATATACAATAATTTGCAAAAATATAAGCAATTACTAGCATGGATTCGACACTAAATATATGCAAAATATGCAATTAACAAATTCCCCCAAACTTTGCTTTTGCTAGTCCTCGAGCAAACTATCTAAATACAACAACTCCATGTCGCCGAGGATACGGTTACTCTTAGCATGAATAACATGCCTTTAAACCCCTAGGTGTCCCTAGTGGATGAGTTATAGTATCGTGAGGGATTACGAGAGATATACCCACAAAACCTACTACAACTTCAAAGTGTTCCAGCTTCCAAAGCATCCAAAGAGCTATGAGGACATAGAGTTTCTGCATGCTAGTAATAAGAAGTTAGAAATACTAAAGAATATATTAATTCTTTAATCTTGAGTGAGAAATAACCACACCATAATGAGAGAATGCGTGTTTGAGAGCGATCAATAAGACATATTTTGTAAGGGTCTCACATGTGTGCAGGTAGGAATAAAGAGAGAATCCTACACACATTGAATGGTGGGAATGTAACCTTCCAAATTATTTCTGGAGACTCCACAAAATCGTGGAAAACAAAAATATCTTTCTGATGATCTATAAGAAAGGAAATCAACCACTATATCAAGGGTGAGAGTACTTACCACCTTCACATCCGATTGCAATGATGAAAGCACCACTCTCACATCATCCAATAGAAACGTCTTCCTTCGTTCGGCTCGTCTTTTTGGTCTTCGTCTTTGGTCTTTAACTATTGATGATAAACTCTTGAACTTCATAAAACTTTAACAATTTGTAACTCTTTTCCTCTATTCCTTGCTGCTTGAAACTTCCTTAATTATTTTTCTTCCCCATTGCCTTATTATACAAATAACAACCTAAATGCAAATCTCTTTGTATATATATATATATATATATATATTTTTGTGACTTTTTTTTTTGTATTTTTAAAGAGATTGCAACTAAAAAAATAAAAATTAAATTAAATTAACATGGCCATGAAAGAAGTACTTTACCACTTTAATCTTCACAACTTGTATTGTCTTCGTATCATAAACTTCAATAACTCTCATCTTTTGATTTTCTTCGATCTTGTAATAAGTCTTCATACTTAGATATAAAATTCCGCTCTTTATACGTAAGTCTTCAACATGTATATAAAAATCTCCTCATTGTTGCTTTTACTTGGATATGATTTTTTTTTCCTTGTATTGTTGCTTGTAAACCTCAAACGTCTTTAAATTTCCTTGTAGATTTTGTTGTCGCTCCCTTGTTGATGATGATGGTGTCTCTATGGATCTGTTGTTGGTGAGTGAGAATGGTGCTAACTGCAAATCAAACTACAATAAAGTGGTTTTCGTCTATAGACGTCACCCTCATGATTGAAAAAATTAGCACTCGAGAGATCAAAAATAGTGCTTCTATTGGTGGGAGGT
Source organism: Papaver bracteatum (assembly GCA_023529315.1). Taxonomy (NCBI): domain Eukaryota; kingdom Viridiplantae; phylum Streptophyta; class Magnoliopsida; order Ranunculales; family Papaveraceae; genus Papaver; species Papaver bracteatum. Next base: position 5,574,138 of record JAJJWX010000603.1, read on the forward strand.
TGGGTAGCTTACCATTCTACCCAGAATTAACGTACGGTGACACACACTCAAAAGAAAGATCTTTAGTCAGCCACAAAGAAAATTTGGTCTGGTACCTTGGTTGATATGAAAATGGGTAGTCTCCACTAATGATTGATCAGTAATTCTAATAATGCATTTCTCCCTGCTCCTAATTTGCATCACCGGCATGATTAAATCCATTATTTAACACTCCAATTCGTAAGTAATCCGAATGTAGTTCCCTAACACTTCCAAGTTCAGTTGTGTCGGTCAGAATCTCTATGTAAACATACCTAAAAGTATGCTAGTGACTCTAAAATATCTACAAGTTAGAGGTTTTATTCAAATATATACAAAGAAATTGAAAATTTTGAATCAAAAAGGCTAAAAACTCTATATGCAAAAGACTCCCCCACACTTAAACTTCACATTGTCTTCAATGTGTAAAACTGAAAATTATGAATTCTGACGTAACAGCAGATAAAACGCAAAACCTGTACAGATTGGTAAATAATTTGGAAAAATTTCATTTCACAAAAGTTGTTCATCTACGTGTTTTCTACAAAGTGTCAAAAGGGCAAAGTGTTTCGATAAAAGGTATGACAGTTATGGTCTCTGGACTGAACTATGCGCGGTCTGAATGTTTTCTGACAAAAAGGTATTCATCATAATTTTCTTCTAAAATAGAATTCCGGACTCAATGAAATTAAACATGATGCAAATATGATATGAAAAAAATAAAAACAAAATAAAAATATAAGGATTTAAGATACAAAACCTATGGGTTGCCTCCCATTTAGCGCTTGGTTTAACGTCGTCAGCCCGACTTGGCATTCTCCTTATGATACTCCTCCAGAGGGAGTAAATCTTTAAACTCAAGGGAGTCTACATCCACTTTGTCGCGTTGAACCTCCCATAATTCCTTTTGCTTTTCCCCATCACCCAAGTAGGGATACTTTAAGTGGTAAGGAGGCTTAGGTTCTAATTTGAGTGCATGCACAACAAAATATAAAGCAATTTCAACAGTAATAGGAAAAGGCATACAAGTAGAAGTATCAAATATGACTTTTTTCTATGGCGCAAAAGCACCACAATTTTCCACGAAATCAGCACCCAAGTCCACGTCCAAAAGTGGTAAAACATGGGAGTCTATCTTACTCCCACGATCATCAAACACCTTATGATCTAACGAATCAATAACATCAATAGAGAAAACAGAGTGGACATCACTCGGATACTGCGTTGCTTCAAAAATATTAAAGCGTATAATTTCTTTATCAAACTCCATAGTAAGTGTCCCATTGTCCACATTAATCTTCGTCTTTCCAGTTTTCATAAACGGTCTCCCAAGAAGTAACAAAGTAGATGAACAATTATCTCCATTATGCATATCCACAATGTAGAAATCAACCGGAAAGATTAACTGATTCACTTGAACTAACACGTCCTCCACGACTCCCTTAGGATATATATTGGACTTGTTTGCCAATTGAATAGTAATCTTCGCCTCTTTTAAAGGTCCAAGATTCAAAAAATCATAAACATCGGCTGACATAACACTTATGGATGCTCCCAAATCAAGCAAAGCACGCTCAAACCTCTTGGTACCAATAGTGATTGGCACGGTGAAACCCCATGATCTTTACACTTTGTAGGCATCTACTTTAATAGCATAGATGTTGCACTTTATCCCACCTGAGTAATTTTATTAGCAATCAACCCATCCTTCCTTGTACACAAATCCTTTAAAACCTTAGCATACCTGGGTACGATCCTGATGGCCTCAATAAATGGGATGTTGATTTGTATTTTGCTAAAAATGTCCATGATCTCCTTGTCTTGAGCTTGCTTCTTCGACTTGGAAAAACGACTAGGGAAAGGAGGTGGTGTGGTAAAAGTGGTAACTGTATCCTTAGGTTGGCCGTTTGAGGTTGTCTTTCCCTTGGGACGATTTCCTCCTCCACTTCCTTTTCGATGTCGTTACTAACCTCTTTTTGTTGTTGTGGATCTTCAGTTTGTCTCCCACTTATTAGAGTTACTGCATTAACGTTCTCTCTTGGGTTCACAAAAGGTTGTGATGGAAACTTTGTCAAATCTTGTGCTTTCATCTGATTCATCTCTGTCGCCATTTTCCCCATCTGAGTTTGTAAATCTTTAATAGTGTTATCAATTTTCAATTGATTTTGATTAGACTTCTGTTGACTTTGTTGAAACATGGAGATGAGCATATCCATCTTAGATTCTTCAGTTGGAGGTTTTTGTTGTGGTTGAAATTGTTGTTGGAAACCACCTTGTCTTGCATATGGATTAGGACCTGCAGCTTGCTTATTCGCATAACTAAAATTTGGATGATCTTTCCAACCAGGATTATAAGTATTAGTGTAGGGATCATACCTTGGCCTCTGATTAGGAAATATAGCATTTACCTCGGCATCCTCTTCATATGAAGGAACAACAGTAGATGATATACGTTGTACCATTTTATCCACATTACTCATTCGTTTCTCCATGTGCGAAGAATCTCCCATCTCACTAACTCCTCTAACCACCGATGAATCTCTAGTATAAAATTGCTGCGTATTTGCAGCCATGCTTTCAATCAAACTAGTAGCCTCTTCGATAGTTTTATTAGCCAGTTCACCACTGCTAGCCGCATCAATTAAGTGTCTCTCATGCAGTAGTAACCCCTCATAGAAGTGTGTAATGACAAGTTATAGTGATATCTGATGGTGTGGGAAACTCGCCAACAATCTCTTGTACCTCTCCCAATAGTCGTACAAAGATTCTCCAGTAATCTGCACAATTCCAACGATTTCCTTACGAATAGCTGCATCTTTAGGAGCAGGAAAATACTTCTCTAAAAAATAGCTTTTTCATTCCGTTCCATGTGGTAATACTTACGGAAGGGAGATAATATAACCATGATTCTGCTTGGTCCGTTAATGAAAACGGAAAAGCTTATAGAAAAGCTGTATCATCATCATCATCACTCTTTTTCATACTTCTTACTATATTTTAAAACTGCTGCAGGTGTCGATTAATATCTTCACCCGGTAATACCTTGAACTTTGGAACCGAATGAAGAAGATTTGACTTAAGTTCCACTGTGTCAGTTATAGTAATATACACAGTGGTTGAGATTCCAAACATGGTTATGTTAAATCTCTCAACGTCTTCTTCTCCGGAGGTGGATCATTTGTACCGCCTACCATTATTGATGTAGAAGGTTGTTCTTGCAACTTTGGACGTGCTTGTAGTACCGTTCCCTTGTGAGTTTGAATTCCGCACCTCTAGTAATTCCAATCCTTCGATGCCAGATATTAAGTACCTAAAACAAAAATCTAGAAAACAAAATTTAAAAAAACTAAAAATAAAATCTAAAAACAAAACAAAACTAAAAGAAACAACTAAAGCTACCGACTGCTCCCCGGAAGCGGCGCCAAAATTTGGCGCGTGTCGTAGGTGCTCAAATTAATTCACTTATATTCTACTTTACTAATAAATAATATAGGAGCAAATAAGGTTCGTTCCCACGAAGAGCGGGGAGTTTTAGTTGTCAAAAATGTCACAATGGGGGGATTTTGTTTTAGATTCAAAGTAAAATCAAAGCAATTAAAAATAATTAAGTTGTAATCAATGGAGTGAAATATGATCAGGGAATGCTTCTTCGTTACTAAACCGTCATCAAGTTATGATATTCTTCCATTAATACAATTAATCACAAATTATTACCAACCGTGGAATAAAAACTAGCTCAGGGATATCCCATAAATTCCTTATATCACTGGGTACGGAAGCTCTCCAATACCAGATTCTATTCTTCAAAACCACCTAGTAGTAGCTCACTCAAGGTGTAATTTGGTCGAATGATTTATCTTTTGTGAATTATAGATTGATCCTAGTAGTTAAACTCTTAGCTCAAGGTACACTTTCTAGTGTTGTTTATACACACAATCGCTACACAGAATCCCTCTGCAAGGTTTTGTGTTCTCTACTTTTGTATGAATTATTCGACTATTACTTATATCCTAACTCAATACTGACGAGGTGTGGAACTCGCAAAAATAATATTTCTCTACTTCTCTTTAAACTAACTAGTAGTATATGGATAAGCAAGTTCGTTCCTAAGGGAGAGTTGAGTCTAAGTTGTCGATTCAATTTCTGAATAAGAAATGCAAATATGAGAATGAGAATGATCAAGGACTTCTTCTAAGTCACAAAACATAAATCTTAATGATATAGCTAGTTTCTGCAAAGTACCCATTACTAATAACCCTAGAATATTTAGTACGCTAAAATATCCCGTAATATCTTCTAAGTTCACCGGACACGGAAGCGCTCGACTACCGGATTCTACTTGCCAAGTTTCTTAGAGGTACGCTTACTAGGTGTGACTCAAACAAGTGCATTAAGTTCCGTGAGATAGGTTATTCCTAGTGACAAACAAAAAATCTCGATTCATCTACTAGTGTCATTCAATACATATGATTACTTAACAAAATCCCATCGTCAATAACCACATATTACTACTTGTATTAAGACTCTCTAGACAATTACGGGTCGAAGAGGACTCAAATAGCATTAGAATCATCCATAAACCAATTTAATTTGCAACTTAAACGATTTAAGAATAATTCATAACCAATATTAGCACCGTAGAGAATGAACAATAATAATATAAGTGCAAGAAAATGGCTTTTTAAATATCAATATGAGTTCATGCCCGGACGTCGAAATCGTCCCTAATCAAGATGCAATTATCTACTGGAGTTCATAGTAAACAAAGAAAAATATGTGAAACTAAACAAGAAAACCAAAGTAGCAGCAGCAAGGGGTCTGGTGGAGTGTATGGACTGATGGTAGTATGGAAGTGAACCAAGGAAGCTCGCTGCTGGTGGTAATGGAACTGTGGCCTGGTAACCGTGGAATGATTGTTGTAAATTGGAAAGTTTGCTGCTGGATCAGTGCTTGACAGGTCCAGGTACTTGTGCTTCTGCTGACAGGTGAAGGTGATGTTGTGCTCGTCAGATCCAGGTCCTTCTACGATGGTGTAATGATTGATGAAGGTTAACTGGTGGTTGTGTAGATGGCGGCAGACTTGGACAGGACCTGGTGCTGATGGTGTGGATGATATGCAGGTGGTATGAACAACAGCTGGTGTTGGTGGTGGGATATATGCAGGTGATGGAGAAGACGATGCTGGTGGAGATGCAGGTGGATAGATGATGGAGTATGTTGTGTGATAGTATGCTGGTGAAGATGGTTATGCAGATGGATGCAGGTGATGATGGAATGCTATGAAGTGCTGGTGGTAAGCAAATAGGTGTTAATGGAATGGTGGTAGTGGTTGTTCAGCGAGAAAAAGCTCGCTGAAACAAGGGTTGCGGCAGTTATGGGGTATGAGATGATCTTCTTAACTTTAGGTTTTCTTCTTTTATATCTCAAATCTTCCTGCAATCACGTATAGGATTAACACTCTAGCAATTCTAGTCATTCCCAAACACTGCAGCTTCTAAATCTCGACCACTTATCTCATAGAATTAACGGGCAGGGGAAGTACCTGTGATCTATCTTCACGGCTAAGAATTCAGTTAAAAACTAAAATACATAGATACCCATATCTGGTTTCCATATAAGCTTCATAAACATCTCCACTACCTGATTTCTCGGCCAATCTAAACCCAATAAACTCCAGTCTCTTGTCAGCTTCGAAAGTCTGGTCGAACCATTACAAAGAGAACTCAAATAAGCCCCGAACTCATAGGCAGACCTAACCCACGCTATAAAATGTGTTCCTTCCTTGTCCTGGCTCGTAAACGAACTCTAACCCTTAACATACAATCACTCATTGGCAAAGCTCAGTTTGTTTTCTCGGCTTGTAATTCAGCTAGAACTCAACCCAGAAGCCATAACAATTCATACCCAACCTCTGTTTCTATATTGGCTTCGAGTTAATGTCCTAACCCAAGGAAAATACCCATCATACTTGGAGCAGTAAACTGATTCCGTTGAGGTTGGAAAGAGCTGTGTAGTTCAGGAATTTTTACAAACATTTTGTATGTGTCTTGTGAGCTGATGATGGTTATGCGCTGATTGTATTTCGAGGACCGTAAATTAACTCATTCCCTGCGACAATTCTCATTCAACAGCAAACCCATCCATTTATAATCATTCATAATCTCAGAATTGCACTCAATCTTCTCCATTGATCATCGCAGTCAACTGCATCGATTTGATTGCTTGGCTGTTTTCTCTTGATCAATCCTTCGCTACACCGTCTCATAACTCCGAATACACTCGAATCCATTGAGAACCCAACTCATAATAATCATCACAGACTCTTCAAACACTTCTCATCTCCTATATTGATAATCAATAGCTAATGGAAGCAGCTTCTCATTCCTATTTATTCAGCAGGACTCGAAACCAAATTGAACTACAAGGTTCCTATCTTTCTTTAACTCGATGTCTATATTGACTGGGCATATGTACACAGCCACTAGAGCCATGGTTTTCCCGTTGTGGATGGAGGTAGCTGCAGAGAACTGTGAAGTTGGAGATACTGAATTTGCTCGACCTAGGTAGGTAAGTTGTAAACAAGGATAAGGCGCCCCTTAACGAACCGTTGTATGTCCCTAATGAATCAGTCAACTGGTTGGACCTTATCATCTGCTGGGCTCCCGGTATCGCTTGCCTTTGAAATAACCATTTTGCCACTTTTACACCATTTCTCCCTCTTTTGATCCAATGACTCCACAATGCCTACAAAATGCAAAAGAAGCATAATTTACGTAAATACAAGAGAAAATAGTAAAGAAAAGTATAAGAAATTGACATTCAAAAGATGTATTTTAGGCACTTATCAAATACTAGCATTTGATTGAATCAACAAATTAATTCAGTTGGCCACCTAAATAATCTATCAATTAATCATAAATATTCTAATTAGTATAAACAATCAATAATCATTTGAAGAACTTCAAAATAGATTTATATAATAACCCAAATCATGTCTAGAACTTAGAATTCATCCTCAATCACTAAGAAGTTTAGCTACTCATGGTACTAACAAAACCCATGAGTTTCATATGATAAAATGGTAAAGAAATAGTTACGGTGATGGAAATAGCTCCAAACCCTAGATTTTGTTTTCTTGAGTTCTTTTCTCCAATGGGTTGATAAAAGATTAAAAAGATTTTCCAAAAATATTAGAAGAGTCTCTTATATAGTACCCAAGTTGTAAGTGCGCCCGTGCTCGAATTCCGTGTCGAATGGTTGCCAAAAGTAAGCAAAACTAGCCTAAGTAGGTCATTGCCCAAACATTGCTCGTGAATAAAATGGATAAACAACCAACTGATCAACGCATGAAATCTAAGAAGTCCAGCCCATTATGTCTCAGCCTTGGATTGTATAACTGTCGGTCATGGCTAACTGACATTCTATTTTTCTTCTCTTGTTACGGATGGGATTTTCTGGCCGTATATTCTCCTGGATGTTTCATTGTAAATCCTCTTGTAGATGGGGAAAAACGATCTGCTAGTTTTTACGGAATTGAGGAGATGACCATGCGGAGGAGACTCCTTGAATCGAGCGAGATGTTCAACCTCACAAAGATATACCGCTGCAAAGGGGGTGCTTTAAATTGAGAGATCAATCTGTAGTACTCCGGCCTAAACCAAGACAATGGCCGTTCTAGAGTAAATTCAGTCACAAGAGACGATGGGTTGATCTGTAAGAGGGAAGCTAAGAAATGTGTGGAATCAATGGTAATCAAAGATTGTGGGTGTGTTGTGAATTCTGAATATGACAAGTTCTGAATGATTGAAATTGCTTAGTTGAGAGTAATTGCTCAATTTATGAGTTGTTGATCTCGTGTTATCTGTGAGACGTGAGATTCTTGTCGTTGTTGACGTTATTGTTTCAATCATGATTCAGAGACTTATTTATATTGCTAGAATTGTAGAAACCATGATCCCATGAAGTGTGACAGCTGATGGAATCAAAGAGTGGAGAGATGGAAATAGTGTTTGAAACCAGTTGCTCATCATGCGGAGGCTTGGTTGATTTTCCACCCACTACTTTGTTAACTCCTTCAACTGATTGCACGACTTGCTCACATTCCATCGTGTGTTTGAACACATGTGCCGTAAACCGTCAGACCAAAACCCTAGTTGATATCCCCCCAAGTGACACGATTGACGTCTCGTGGTTAGTTTAGTCAGTTGCTGACTTCGTGATATCATGGGACGATGAGTCCATGTATTTACCGAGTTGAACATGATTTTGTGAAATGTTCTGAAACTCGTGGATCGAACGTGGACATGATCCTCAAGTTGACAGTTGAGGAGAGCAAGTATTGCTCATTCGATGATTTGCTGAATATTGATAGTTGAACCAATATTCTCTGATTTGAGCAAGTATTGCTTATCTGAGCAAGTGTTGCTCATCTGATGAAATATTGGCAGCATGACCAAAATAAAATATTAATTAAAATACTGGTAGTTGAACCGAGTATAATTAATAAGAATATTGATCATGAGATTGTCATAAATTTATTAGTGTTTGAATCTGGAATTATAATCCTTGGACTCAGAAACCCTAATTTGATCAATTGATGATCACTTCATGGTTTTTTAGGAATTGAACCATGGGACGAAGGGAGGATTGGTTTCATGAGACCGTGGTTCAATCATGTAACACACATATTCTCACGTGAGCAAACACCAATACCTCTTGAAGAGTTGGTGACTTGTTGATGAAAGAATGATTAAATGCTGGTTTAATCATTTATTCGAATTACTGATGGGTTCAACATTAGGTGACAAACCTGATTAATTATGAAGAGGTGGAGGACCGACCAAGGGGTCATGAAACCGGCCCTGGGTGGTCACGGGATCAAGTGTTGATCGTTCCATGAAGTTCCAAGTCGTTTGGAAGAGTTTTGGACTTAATACGTGCAATTGCGCAAATTAGGTCAAATTGTGAAAATATGTAAGACCAGCTCATTGGGAGCCAAATATCCAACCTTGGTTGGTCAAGGTAACATGCTCATGTCCCCAAAGTGTTCGTTTCTCAGTTCTGAGAATTTTGATATTTTCGGATGTGCATTTGAGCAATCATTTTAGAAAATATGAAGAAATCAGGGTTTTTTGATAAAACCGTCAAAACTTCATGAGATGAAGGGAAAATAATGAAAAAGTGAAAGAATTATGAAGTGTGGGACCATACATGGCCAAGGGGCCAATCCCACAAGTTTTTTCCAAAATTTTCATGATTTTATGGAAATATGATAAAATCAAGGAGTTTTGCTAAAATTAAAGAGTTTTGTTCAAATCAAGGAGTTTCCATGATATGAGGGAAACGTAAAAAATAATAATAATAAAATAAGGGATGTGTGGGCGTGTGGGACCGTCTTGGAGCATGGTTGGCCGGCCAGGGCCCGATCCCGTGCGTTTTCCCTAATTTTATGTATTATTTCACAATTTTAAAGGAAATTTCATAATTTGAAGGAAATATTGGGATTATGAAAACATGAAAAATATAATAATAATAAAAAGGACGTGTGAGGCCATCTAGGGTTTGGCCGACCGGCTATGTCCCATGCACACGGGTTTTCCTAATTTTATATTATTTTTCATGGGACCAAGGAAATATCATGAGATTAAGGAGTTTTCATGAAATTGGGAAATAATAATAAAATAACGAGGAATCATGAGGTATGGGGCCGGTTGGCCAATCGTCACGCCCCACAATATTCTTCCCTAATTTTATATTATTTCTTTGGTGTGGAAGAAACACCATGAAACTGAGGAGTTTCCTCAAAACGAAGGATATTTGTTCAAATGAAAGAATTTTCATGAACTCAAGGAAAATAACAAAAATAAGATAAAAATATGAAACTGGCGTGGGATTGACCACGGCACGGTCGGCCGGTCAGTGGGTCCATGCTCCCAGCGCCTTGGTCAATTTTTAATTATTTATTATTTTCTTTCCTATTTTGCATAGGTTTATCGTCTCGTCGTATTTTCAAATACTCATTCCTGCGGTGATTGTTAATGCATCATCGTTGAGTACACTTTCACCATTTAAATCGGGGCTTACTCAGAGGTAGCTCAAATGCCCGTACGTTTAATATTTATTACTAACCCATGGATTTCTGCTGGGAGGAACCATGGTTTGCAGTAATGAAATATCTGCGAAAATATTTGAATATTTTCGGAAATTCTGTGGATGAATCCAATAATATAGGTTTGAGACAGGGCTTACTCACAGGTAGATCTAACGCCCATGCATTGAATATTTATTACTAACCCATGGATTTCCGCTGGGAAGAACCATGGTGTGCAGTAATGAAATATTTGCGAAAATATTTGAATATTTTCGGAAATTCTGTGGATGAATCCAAGAATTTGGGAATAATTAACTTATGGCTCTGTACTAGCATAGCAGGCTGCCTAGGAGTTTTAATTATTCTGATATGAGCTTGCTGGAGTTTCATATCCTTTATATAGTCAGGGTAAACTCGTTGTTTGTATCCTGAAGAAGTTATCGCTCTATACTAGCAGAGCAAGCTGTCTAGGAGCCGTCCATACCGTGATACTATATATAAATAATTACTGAAGTGTTCAGTATTCATGAGATATGTTATTGTCTAGCCGTGAGATCACATACCTACATGTACTCTGAGAGAAAGTATTCTCAATCAGAGGATTCGATGAGAGACCCGTGTCTCAATACAGATATGACGTTGTCCAGCCGAGAGACTACATATCTGCATGTACTCTGACAGAAAGTATTCTCAATCATAGGATTCGATGAGTGACCCATGTCTCAATACAGATATTCCATTATCCAGATGAGAGGCTAAATATCTGCATGTACTCTGAGAGACAGTATTCTCAGTCAGAGGTTCGATGAGAGACTCGTGTCTCAATACTCGCATCTTATTGCTGGATAAAGAAGTTCGTATAATTATGGGTTTACGATTTTAGCCTTTGTCAAAAATCCACCATATACATTAAGTCCCCTACTTAGTGAGGAAAGCCGTGTTCCTCACTCAGCATTGAATGGTGATTTTCCGGTCATAAACAATATAAGTAATTGAACTTAGTCGTATGTTAAGATGTTACCGGATTTCGATCGTACGAGCGTACCATGACTTGAATGAAGATTCCAGTGACATTCTAGAGAATTATTTGATGAGCATAAATTGGTGTTGAACTGCTGATTTGGACGACGGGGCCTTGGTCGTTTAGGATTCGCGGGCCGAGCCCAATAAGGAAATCCTTAGAAAATTAGGTTTTGCAAATAAAATTTGATATAAAAGGAATTGTTCCTTTTTTTTTTTTAATTTTCCCACATGACCAGAGATTCATCACCTCTCCATCACCTTCACACCAGCATCAGGAGGAGAGGAAAAAAAATCGCCGGACCACCAGCGTCGTCGCCGCCACTGTCTGGCTGCTTTCCGTCGGCGCCGACAGGTATGCATCAATTTTTTTTTTTTTTTTATTTTGCTGATGTTCAAGAGTTATATGGGTTGTTCACATATTGATCATGATAAAATTATATACATGTCCATATATGAGTGTGGGTTTCGTCGAAACCCTCGTTTTTGAAAACGTATGTTCGTTTGATCGTTAATTTTTGAAAACTAATAATAATCCCCGATTTAGGAGAGATTTTTCTTCATATATGAATATTTAGGTTCAGTGATAAAACTATGTTTATGAGCGTTCACGTGAGCCAAAGTTTTATCATGAGAAAGTGAATTTTCATAAAACCGAAATAAACCTTTGTTTTAAGGAATGCCGATGATACGAAGAAAACGTTTTTCTTCTTTATATATGAACTAATGTCCAGTGATAAAATTTTTTGTATGAGCTTTCATGTAAACCAAAACTTTATCTTATAATGAGTATATTTTCACAAAATTGAAATAAACCTTCGTTTCAAAGACGTATGACGATACGAAGGAAAAGAGATTTTTTTTTTTATAAAACCATGGTATATTCATGGATTTTTATTTTTAAAACCATGGAGTGTCCACAAGGTTTATTTTTGTGAGCCTTGCTCACATTTTTATTTATTTACGTTAGTAAATAAAATATTTTCTTTAAAATCAAAACTTGAGTTTTGTATAATACTACTTAGAAATAAACAATTATTTATGATGAAATAATGTTTTAGTTTTCATAATTCCATGGTGAATGTTCACACAGTATAAATATTCATGATTTTATGAAAAAAATCTGAGTTTTTTTCTTTTGTAGGTTTTGAAGAAACGAACGACTTTGAGGTGTTAACTCTAACATTACCATCACTATTGTTAGTGGAAGCATAAAAGGTAAGAGTTACCATTAGATGCTAGTATTTCCTTGATTCTGGATGGTGTACTAAAGTAACATGTAATGTGAATTTTTGCAGCTACTTCGTAAGATGACCAACTCCCAAGTTAACGACACTTCAAGAGATGAAATGTGCATTGATGATGACATCTCTAGAGATGAGGCATGCACGGATGAAACTTCTGCTGGTGAAACCGAGGACGAATCTCCTGGGATTAAGAATATGCCGAACATAGATGATGCATTTTTCGAGGAAGATACTCCAGGAGTTGAAAAGCATTTGAAATCTCTAGTGTATCGTCTTCTGATAAATCCCAGGACTGTCACTCAAAAGAAATTCGTGACTCCTAAGACAGTTATCCGGTTTTGTCTTGAACGAGGAGTCTTCCTTGCATCGATCATAGAATTTAAGCTTTCTCGACGACCTTTGGAGAAGTTTGCTGGATGGGAGAGGCATATGTTGGGTTTTCCTCATGTGATGGCCATGCTCAATCAGGCGCAGGTGACAATGGGCATTCAGGCTTCTTGAGAGTTGTTCATTTTTCATGACATAAGAAGTATTGTGGCTTTGCTTGCTCGCTGGCGTATTCCTACCCACACCTTCATATGTAGATGGGAAGAGCTCACTATTACTTTGGAAGACATGGCAGATCTGATACATCTCCCAACCACGGGCAATCTCCATGGGGATATTCAGATGAGAAGACCGCTGTTTCTCATGTCTTGACAGCTGCAATGGAGGTAGCAAATAAGTCTGGCAGTAAAGGATGTTACGCTCTCTGGTTGACACGTTGGTGGCCCAAGGAAGAGGTTTCTGATAAACCTATCGCAGGTATGTTACCCATTGCTGCTTTCTTATGTTTATGGTTGTCCAGAGATGTTTTTGAAGACAGTGGAAACTTGTTGAAGCCTTTCGTGATCCCCTTTGCTATTAAGATGGCTCAAGGTGAGTAACTCCCGATAGGTAGTTTGTTCTTGGGCTCTTTGTATTACAACTTAGACTCTTTGGTTATAGACGTTAGCGTGTCGAATATCTTCTTGAAGATTGAATGTTATGCTAACACGATGTTTCTTCAAGATCTGATGTGGGAACACTTCAAGAATTATGCACCCATTCCACGTAATTTTTTATAAGGACCGAATACTGATGCTCGCCATATTTTCCCTGAGAAAGATAATGCCAGGATCATGCGTTGGTCCACAAAGCAGCCTTGATCTAAGGCGCACCTTATTGATGTGTTGGATGACGAATCTGAGTTCGATTTCCATCCTTTGGTGTCAGTACCTCCTTACGTTTCTCAACAGATGACATTCAATACTGGAAAGATCACGAGTTTGTCATCTGGCGCGGATCTGAATGATGGTGAGATATCTTTCATGCCGAGCTGCACCCCTGGTCATTTGTTGTCGGTTTCGTACGAAGAACTTTCATTGGAGGAGTATAATATTGATAGAGCAGCTCGACAAATGAGTATGGGTTAGTGTGTTCCAACTATTCGGAGGAGGAAGCCATCGGTTTATTATCTCATGACTCGCTTAGATCATACCCATGTGGAAGGAAGTAAATACTGGTTCCCTTGCTCCAATAGATTTTCATATGTGACTCCAGGTTATGCAGATTTCTAGGACGATCAATTTGAGCGATTGCATGATTTCCTGACAATTAGTCAGCCTCCAGTAAGGAGTCGTCCCTCTGATGAGATGATTGCTGGTCGACCAAGATTGAAGTATCTCTCCGGTGATAAACGAAAATCATCTCCAGGATGCTCTCAGGTATATTTTTTATATAATCTTCATAAAATTATAATAGCTGTATTCTAATTTTGTTTTCGAAATTTACCACAGGACGGTCGTAGCGTAAAACCTCGAATCCGTGTAGATTTCTCAGAGACTGAGGCGGTTGTTCATGGCGGAGAAGGCAGGCATAAAGGTTATAGGCTGTTACCCAACACTATAAAGTCCCCAGTGACTCGTATGGTAAGTTGTCGATACCTCTTTCATCATGACTTCTTCTCATCCATGTAATTAGGATCATAAAACCACCTTTGTTATTCCGTTGCAGAACTTTACCCCATCGAGTATTGACGGTCTTCAGTTTTCCGCTTCTGGGCAAACAATTTATGACTTGAGTGATGAGGAAGAAGATGTAAGTATTTCTTCCCATATTAATTATGGCGCTTCATGAATGAAATGCTAATTGTTGGGGATATTTCCAGGAGGATGATTCCATGGATGTGGAAAATACCGATAACACTCGTTCGAAGGACGGCAATGAAGAAAACTCCCAGAGTTCAAAACCGAATGAAGGTGACATAGTTGTCGATGTTGATGCAAGCCATTCTGATTCTTTGAACGCTTCGGAGACCACCCAGGTAAATATTTATCTCGTATTTCATTTATAGAAGTATAAACTCGCTGGTCTATAAGTGAATTAATGAGAAAGTATGTGAATATACGACAAGTTTTGCCGAAAATACATCACTAGAAAATTCAGAACTCAGCATTTTAGGAAAAACGTCGTAGAATCCTCATCTGATGTCGGATTTTCATGATCTGCATATGCATCCTTAAGCCCAGGAAATTTCCAAGCTTTCTAACAGAAGATTTTTAAGTTTTTAGCACATTCAGGGCCTGAAAAGGCAAAATAGTGAACTTCCAGGAGACTTTCAGAACTTTTTCAGACGTCATGTAGTCCCGAGTTTCGACCCCATCATTTTTCTCGTTCATCCGATTGCTATGAAATTTTGATATGTTGTAGGTAACATCCATACGAACAGAATAGCATATAATTCAACCCTTGATTCTTCACCAATTGCTCCCAGTTCATTGCATTGTACAGGGCAGTGTAAAATCTTCTCAGGCGGACTTATTGTAAAACGTGATTTTGTGACTTTCACGTTATTTGCTGACATCTAGAATGTATAATGAAAGACTTTGATGATGTTAGACCACTTGTATGCTGTAGTTCATGATTTATTTTGGTTTCATTCTTGGATGATCCTAATCTCATGCAATCTTCGTATTAGGCGCAAAATACCGAAGTTGAGAATGAAGGACCCAAAATGATGAAACGAGCGACCCTGAGGCTATTGATAAGGAGGAAACTATCTCTGATATTCAAGGTCATGAAGGTGTTGTTGATGAAGTCATTGGGACCCAGATTGTTGTTGTTTCAGTAATAGAAGAATCTAGGACACCAGCAGAAAATACTGAAGAAACGGTTGCCTTGATTGTAGAAGCTGCTCCAATAGTTGAAAACCGTATAATCGTGTGCGAATACCCAAGTGTAGGAGTTTATTTTGATCCTCCATTCGATGCCTCACTTCCGTATCATGAGTTAGTTGGTGGATTCAGCGTTCCCATTGGATATAAGGGTTTGTATAAGAAAATATAGGAGAAATTTGGCCATATAATTGTCGACAGGAATCCTGGGCGTGCTTATGCTTTAACAATGCAAGTAAGTGTACTCTTGCGTGTTGTAAGCGATATATGCACTAGTGCCAAAAACACCATAACTCCAGATGTACTCTTTGATTGTGAGTTCAACTTGGAGAATTCTGAGAGACTTGGCTTCAATGTGAAATGGCTTCGTAAGAAAATGAATGCTATTAAGGATTCATGTGAAAATACCATACCCTTTCCCAATGATGCTATGATGGATAAGGAAGACAAGATTGCCAGACTGACTGAAGAGCTGGACAAGGAGAAGTCGGATTTACAGGCTTTGAAGGATGCAAAGGCGCAAAAATCTTTCTTCGCTGATTTTCTTTGATTTATTTTCCATAATCTCTTGAACTTATGAATTTCTGAGAGATGTGAGGTTTTATTTGGGTTTTGATGTCATGGTTTTGGATTGGTATATGGTTAAGGATTTTCTTTTGGACTTGATAGAGATTTTCTTTTAAGAAATATGAATTGAATTTTTGATAAATTGCTGAATTCAAATACTGATTGCAAGTATTGCAAACGTTTTTGAGGAATTGAAATACAATGAAAGAAAATCCTAAAATGCCAAATCCAGACGTCATGAATGCTTAAACGCCCAGTACCTCAAATGCCCAATAGTCTCAGACAAACGCCTTAAGCCAATTCTCGTGAATTACTGGTAAGGTTCGTCCATCCGTGTTGATCAATTTGTAGTATCCTCCGGTGATGGACTTAGCGATCATAAATGGTCCTTCCCAATTAGAGCTCCTTGCAGAATGGAGATCCTGTTCAGTTTCTTTGAGAACCAAATCCCCTTCCTTGAACTTGTTTGGCTTTATGGTCCGTGCCTTGAATATTTTGTGTTGACTCCATGGTAGGGGCACATATGGACACTGGTGTAGAGGAGGATATCTAGGATACTGTCTACCGTGTTTTGCCTGGTCTTCAGCAATAAATTTCTTGACGGGATGATCATCATGGATACACGCTGAACCCAGCCATTGGGTGTAATATTGTCGGGGTGAAGTTAGCCATTCATAACTTTTGGAAATTGCTAAACTGTTCATGGGGAGAAGTCCCTGAACCAAAGTAGCATATTTGAACGTTAGTAATATTGGAGCATGAAGAGGAATAAGACTTTCCTGAGCTCGAAACCTTTCTACAAAGGCATGTGGACTCTTTCCAGATTCTTGTGCCAGTCCCATCAAGGTTTCAACTTCCTTTAGATGTTCAAATGGTGGGGCGTTCTCCTCTTCTTATGACTCGGAGTCTCTGTCAGTAGTGGAGTGTGCTGAAGACATGAAGGTCAGTCTTCCAATATGGATCCAAGTCCTTCCAAGGATCATGTCCTATCCAGGGTCTTCCCAAACTATGTAAAACTTGGTCTAAGTGTATACCGAACTTTCTGTAACTTTGAGATTGATGAAGCCATATGCATTCCTGGAAATTCTTTGATGATCTCTAATTGTTGTGGGAGGGTGAGTAGATTCCTGTCGAGTAATGCGGGCGGCTCTGAGAGATTTCAAATGGATGATGTTAACGGCGGTGCCGATGTCAATAAATTCCCTTTTGAATTCATTTCCTTTAATGTGCACTGTGCTGAGCAGTCCCCAATCATACATTTGTTTATCAGTGGCTGAAGGTTCAGGAGGTACATCTGAAATCAGCAGGCGTTTCCCAGAAACTGTGTGATTCAAAGACGTAAACATATCCCCCCTTTGCGCTTTCGATAAATAGAGCAATTCGCAGACATGCTCTATTAATGACTGAACTGCTTCCTTGAATGTTGTTTCAGAAATAGAGAAAGTTCTGATATGAAGGGGTTCTCTGTGCACTCCTTCAGCTCCAAGATTAAGTTATCCTGATTCGACTTTTTCTTTAAATATGCGCTTTAAAGTCTTGCAATCGCTTGTGGGATGGATGATAAACCTATGGAAGAGACAGTACCGAGGATTTTCCATGGCCTCTTCAGTTGGTTACTTCCTGACATATGGCAATTTTATTGCACCGTCTTGAATCCAGGCTTCCAGCAATTCGATAATTTCTTCAATGGAGTAGAGAAAGTCAGGTGCTTCTGGATCCTCTGTATGCTGAGGAGAAGTTCGCACATCATCCTTATTTTGTTCCTTTGATGGAGTGAGAGAAGTATGCTTGCGTTGTGGCTCAGCTTTCCATTTTCTCCCTTCCGTGACATCATTTGTGGAAGGCTGCATATTGTACAGCTTGTTGACCAGAAGTCCGCTTCCTCGAGTGTCTCGTGCTTCTTCAGTCTTTGTGGATTTTGTTCTTTCTAACAGAGCAGGTACAGTGGTTGCCGACATCTTAGCTGCTTCGTGGAGCTCTAAGAAAGTATGGAATTGGAGATTCTCCAGTAAAGCTCTGTAGACCGGGAGCATGTTGTTGATGCATAAATCCACTAGCTACTGTTCTGTTATGTTCGGATCATGACAATCCAAGGCTTGGACTCTGAATCTTTTCACAAAGTCATTGGGATTTTCACCGGCCCTCTGAAACATCCTTCCAAGGTCAGAGAGAGTAACTTGTTCTGACACAAAGAAGTACTTCTTATAGAAGGCGTTAATCATTTCTCCCCAATTGTTGATGTTCCCAGGTGCAATATTGTTGTACCAGGTGTACGCCCTGCCTTTTAAAGATTTTGAGAATTCCTTGAGGAGAACAACATGGTTATGTTTATGCTCTCCCAAGGCTTCAAGGAAATGAGAAACGTGTTCCCGAGCATTGCCGGTTCCATCATATAGAGTGAAAGTTGGGGAGACATAACCTTATGGAAGGGGAATCTTCTGCATAGCAGCAGGATAAGGCGGTTGGTGAAGATAGACATTTGATGTCTTGTATTTTCCATGATTTTCCAGAAGGAGCTCCAAGTCATCCCGAGTGATGAAGTTTGATGATTCTTTTGCTGACGAATTTCCCGTGGCTTTGTTGGTTTCGTCGTCATCCACTGTGTGAATTGGAATTACCTCAGGATCAGCAGCGTCTGAGGACTTTTCATTTTCTTTCCCTTTTTCTTGAGCCTTATCTGACAATTTGTCAATGAGAGTCTTCAGATGGTCCAATAATTTATGATGTGCTGCAGCCATATCCGTCTGATTCTTTGCAAGCGTCTCTTGCGTTTTGATGAGATCAGCCATGGTAGGTGGTGGGTTTCCTCTGATTTTTTTTCGGGATGTCGGACGAACAAATGATGACCTTCCGCGTTGGTGTAAGGAGGAGTGATGTCACCACCGTCAGTGTTAGTGTCCGGAAAAGTTTCCGGGATGTCTTCATTGTTGCTAGTGCTAGCGATATTTACGTTAGGATTTGTGACCGATCCTGACCTAAGACCAACCATCTTGTGAAAATGAGAGATTGCAACCGAGAGAATGATATCCCACTGTAGTCGTCAATCTGTAGATGGGGCAAAATGATCTGCTAGTTTTTAAGGAATTTAGGAGATGACCGTGCGAAGGAGACTCCTTGAACCGAGCGAGATGTTCAACCTCACACAGATGCACCACTGCAAAGGGGGTGCTTTGAATTCGAGAGATCAGTCTGTAGTACTTCAGCCTAAACCAAGACAATGTCCGTTCTTTAGTAAATTCGGTCACAAGAGAGGATGGGTTGATCTGTAGGAGGGAAGCCAAGAACTGTGTGGAATCAATGGTAATCAAATATTGTGGGTGTATTGTGAATTCTGAATATGATAAGTTCTGAATGATTGAAATTGCTCAGTTGAGATTAATTGCTCAATTGATGAGTTGTTGATCTCGTGTTATCTGTGAGACGTGAGATTCTTTTCATTGTTGTTTCAATCATGATTCAAAGACTTATTTATATTGCTGGAATTGTAGACACCATGATCCCATGAAGTGTGACAATTGATGGAATCAAAGAGTGGAGAGATGGAAATAGTGTTTGAAAACAGTTGCTCATCGTGCGGAGACTTGGTTAATTTTCCACCCACTACTTTGTTAACTCCTTCAACTGATTACACGACTTGCTCACATTCCATCATGTGTTTGAATACACGTGCTGTAGACCGCCAGACCAAAACCCTAGTTGATATCCCCCCAAGTTACACGATTGACGTCTCATGGTTAGTTTAGTCAGTAGATGACTTCGTGATATCATGGGACGATGAGTCCATGTATTTACCGAGTTGAACATGATTTTCTGAAATGTTCTGAAACTCGTGGATCGAACGTGGGCATGATCCTCACGTTGATAGTTGAGGCGAGCAAGTATTGCTCATTCGATGATTTGCTGAATATTGATAGCTGAACCAATATTCTATGATTTGAGCAAGTATTGCTCATCTGATGAATTATTGGCAGCGTGACCAAAATAAAATATTAATTAAAATACTGGTAGTTGAACCAAGTATAATTAATAAGAATATTGATCATGAGATCGTCTTAAATTTATTAGTGTTTGAATCTGGAATTATAATCGTTGGACTCAGAAACCCTAATTTGATCAATCGATGATCACTTCATGGTTTGTTAGGAATTGAACCATGGCACGAAGGGAGGATTGGTTTCATGAGACCTTGGGTCAATCATGTAACACCCATATGCTCATGTAAGCAAACACTAAGACCTCTTGAAGAGTTGGTGGCTTGTTGATGAAAGAATGATTAAATGTTGGTTTAATCATTTATTCAAATTAATGCTGGGTTCAACATTAGGTGACAAACCTGATTAATTATGAAGAGGTGGAGGACCGACCAAGGGGTCATGAAACCGGCCCTGGGTGGTCACGAGATCAAGTGTTGATCGTTCCATGAAGTTCCAAGTCGTTTGGAAGAGTGTTGGACCTAATACGTGCAATTGCGCAAATTAGGTCAAATTGTGAAAATATGTAAGACCAGCTCATTAAGAGCCAAAGATTCAACCTTGGTCGGTCAAGGTAACATGCTCATGTCCCCAAAGTGTTCGTATCTCAGTTCTGAGAATTTTGATATTTTCGGATGTGCATTTGAGCAATCATTTTAGAAAATATGAAGAAACCAGAGTTTTTTGATAAAACCGTCAAAACTTCATGAGATGAAGGAAAAATAATGAAAAAGTGAAAGAATTATAAAGTGTGGGACCATCCATGGCCGGCAGGCCAAGGGGCCAATCCCACAAGTTTTTTCCAATATTTTCACAATATTTTCATGATTTTATGGAAATATGATAAAATCAAGGAGTTTTGCTAAAATTAAAGAGTTTTGTTCAAATCAAGGATTTTCCATGAGATGAGGGAAACATAAGAAATAATAAAAATAAAATAAGGGATGTGTGGGCGTGTGGGACCGGCTTGGAGCATGGTTGGCCGGCCAGGGCCCGGTCCCGTGCGTTTTCCCTAATTTTATGTATTATTTCACAATTTTAAAGGAAATTTCATAATTTGAAGGAAATATCATGAAATCAAGGAATTTCATGGGATTATGAAAACATGAAAAATATAATAATAATAAAAAGGACGTGTGAGGCCATCTAGGGTTTGGATGACCGGCTATGGCCCGTGCACAGGGTTTTCCTAATTTTATATTATTTTTCATGGGACCAAGGAAATATCATGAGATTAAGGAGTTTTCATAAAATTAGGGAAATAATAATAAAATCATGAGGAATCATGAGGTATGGGGCCTACTGGGACCAAGGCATGGCTGTTTGGCCAATTTTCACGCCCCACAATATTCTTCTCTAATTTTATATTATTTCTTTGGTGTGGAAGAAACACCATGAAACTGAGGAGTTTCCTCAAAACGAAGGATATTTGTTCAAATGAAAGAATTTTCATGAACTCAAGGAAAATAACAAAAATATGATAAAAATATGAAACTGGCGTGGGATTGACCATGACACGGTCGGACAGTCAGTGGGTCCATGCTCCCAGCGCCTTGGTCAATTTTTAATTATTTATTATTTTATTTCCTATTTTGCATAGGTTCATCGTCTCGTCGTATATTGAAATACTCGTTCGTGTGGTGATTGTTAGTGCATCATCGTTGAGTACACTTTCACCATTTAAATCGGGGCTTACTCAGAGGTAGCTCAAATTCCCGTGTGTTGAATATTTATTACTAACCCATGGATTTCTGCTGGGAGGAACCATGGTTTGCAACAATGAAATATCTGCGAAAATATTTGAATATTTTCGGAAATTCTGTGGATGAATCCAAGAATTTAGGTTTGAGACAGGGCTTACTCACAGGTAGCTCTGATGCCCGTGCATTGAATATTTATTACTAACCTATGGATTTCCGCTGGGAAGAACCATGGTTTGCAGTAATGAAATATCTGCGAAAATATTTGAATATTTTCGGAAATTCTGTGGATGAATCCAAGAATTTGGGAATAATTAACTTATGGCTCTATACTAGCAGAGCAGGCTTCCTAGGAGCATTAATTATTCCAATATGATCTTGCTGGAGTTTCATATCCTTTATATAGTCAGGGTAAACTCGTTGTTTGTATCCTGAAGACATTATCTCTCTATACTAGCAGAGCAAGCTGTCTAGGAGCCGTCCATCCTGTGATACTATATAGAAATAATTACTGAAGTGTTCAGTATTCATGAGATATGATGTTGTTTAGCCGTGAGACCACATATCTACATGTACTCTGAGAGATAGTATTTTCAATCAGAGGATTCGTTGAGAGACCCGTGTCTCAATATAGATATGTCGTTGTCCAGCCGAGAGACTACATATATGCATGTAATCTGAGAGAAAGTATTCTCAATCATAGGATTCGATGAGAGACCCGTGTCTCAATACATATATGCCGTTGTCCAGCCGAGAGACTACATATATGCATGTACTCTGAGTGACAGTATTCTCAGTCAGAGGTTCGATGAGAGACTCATGTCTCAATACTCGCATCTGATTGATGGATCAGAAGTTCGTATAATTATGGGTTTAAGATTTTAGCCTTTGTCGAAAATCCACCATCTACACCTCTCATCAATTACGGCTAGGTATACTCAACCGTAAATTCTCCTCACTTCTCGAACCCATTATAGATTCATTCTCACTATCTCTTGACTGTGACTAAGTTCTTCAACTCGAGTACCATCAACTTCCAAGCTCTCATGATAAACAGACCACTAGCACACTCCATATTTTGCTGCTCAGTCAATACCATTCTCAGATCCTCTCCATCACTGCCAAAAACAACAATATACTTCTATCTTTTCCGTCGACCCAAACTGTAACAGCAAAGCCAAGCTTTAGTTATCCATCTCTGTCATTCGAGTCTCATTCATCTCCCACTTCGAGTTATCTTCTCAGCTCCAGACTCAATCCACAACACTATCTCTACCCGCATGATTCTTCCATTACATTGACAGCAGCTAGCCATTAACATGGCAAAACCCAAAAATTCCGTGAACTCAGGCTCTTCGATATTAACACCAACAACTTCCATGCCCTTCTGTTTCATAGATTACTTCTTCTCCCTAAAACTCTCGAGCTCTTCCATCTCTCCTTTCTCTAGAAGCAACCACAGTTAGCTTCATATTATCATTTGCCATTGATCATTGTCATTAACCATCAACTCCGATCAACCATGCATTAGGGGCACCTCCTTCCATCTCTGCCCAGAACCACAGATACATCCATTCTTCAGTCCATATGTTCAGAGAAAACTCAATTTTTGCTCAAGCTCCTACTTCTGCCATCGCCCACTGTCTTCTTAATTTGAGCAGTAACAACCGTAACCACAGCATCAAACCCTGAACTGGTCATGAGTGGCGAGGAAGAAGATGATGGTGGTAGCCCCAAGTAAATTTACCATCTGCCTTTAACATGTTTTGAATTCTGTCTTCCCCCTAAGTAAAAGACCAGACTACCTTCTTTAAAATTTCCCGTCTAATTGTCAGTTCCAGAGAACCGACAAGCTTGACTTCTCTTTTCGCCCATAACTTCTTCGTACGACATCGGATATACATCATTCTTTCGCCGTTGGCTTTGTATTTTCGTCCTCTTCGAGATCATAAGAAGAATTACTTGATTTGAATGAGTAACACTTGGTATTTGGCCCTTCTCCGCTTATAAACTAACTTCTTTTATTGCACAATTAAGTGCCAATTCGCTTCTTTTGGATGATTCACCTAGCAAAACATAAATAAGAGAAGACAAATGTAATATACAATAATTTGCAAGAATATAAGCAATTTCTAGCATGGATTCGACACTAAATATATGCAAAATATGCACTTAACACTATTAAATGACCACTATGGACACGCATACTAGCGTGTCCAATAAACCGAACTTTTTAACCATGCCTCAAGTGGCGTGACTTTTTAAACTAACTTTTTAACCACAACACAAGTGGCGTGACTATTTTTATGGACACACCACAACTGGTTCACGTGGCCATAGATTGGTCTATAAACACGCCCAATCAAAATTAAAAGTTAACGTGACTGAACGGTTGATATTTGGACACACTACTAGCCATGGCATGGCTTAAAGCACTTATATTAACAAGCCCATAGAATATGGAATGTCTATAGGGTATAATTCTACCCTATAGACACGCCAAGACCAGAAAGGCGTGACAGGTAAATTTATATCTGGCGTGGTTAAAGCCTATTTCTGTACTAGTGAATATGGATGCTAAGTTCGTAAGATGCACTCTCTTTTGTATCAAACAAATTGGCTAAGTTTGCTCCCCGAAAGAACTCAGATAGTTATTGTCTTAAGTTGAGGAAAAATAATAATTATAATGATAGTTCAAATTTGTCCTATGGCTCGACAAGGTCATCTCATAAAAGACCCAATTATAGAAGGATAGGTGACTTTGTAAACGCAAAGACAAGATCTGGTGTCCAAATTGGAGAAAGGATGTTTCGTAAAGTATCCAAAAAGGAAATGGTCTTAATGGTATGAAGGAGAAAGACTCTCATGTGAAACCCATCCATAAATGGGTCCCTAAGTCCTTCATAGCCAAGAAGGGACCAAAATTTAGTCTTAAGAATGACACTCAATTGATAAATGTTGGTAACAATGTTTTTGAGAGTTTTCTTGACAGACTAAGGAAAGACATCTTGTTGTCTAAAGTCTCTTGTATGAATGCAGGTTGTGATATTGACACTCTTTGTCACAAGTCAAAGAATAAAAACAAGAGATGGAATAAGAAAACCAAGCAAGAGGTCAAGAGTGATTATGTCTTAGTCCCTTGTGACAAAGAAGACAAAGCTCAAATAAACATAACCTAGTTGTGTTGGAATGTGCACGCTCACCTTTGTGCCCAATATGATGAAGGGTGAGGAAGCACATGAAACTGAGCACATGATCTCTCGGTTATTATATGAATAATTAACATCTTTAGGGAGATTTCTTTTCTTCTATACTCATACCTTCTCTATCTATATTTGAAATTTTGATAAAAACGGTAATTTTGAGTTTATGATGTTGATATATACTGATCATATATGTATATCTCTTGTTTTTACGGTTAAAACGAGCCAAAAATCACTAAATTCGGACATTGTATGCAAAAGTTATGTCTAAAACAGTTTAGTGTTATGATCCATCACAAGTAATCACTATAACCGGTCATGGTTATTGGTATGACCCATCACAAGCAATCACCGTAACTGGTCTTGGTGATTAGTGTGATTGGTCCATATGAAAGGAGTGTAAAATTGTTTTGCCCATAACTTCTTCGTCCGAACTCGGAATGACCTCATCCTTTTTGCGTTGTTTTTGTAATTCAATTTTTTAAAAGATTGAGGTAATTTTAATACTTGATTCTCTGTTAAATATTTATGGTGTATTGCATTTGAGTTTATGAGATGTCTGATTTCGGTTTTCATTAAACTTAATATACGATATCATATGATGTGACACTTATGGTTTGTCTGGCTTTTTGATTTAGAGGGATTAAGTTCTAGCCCATGTTGGTAGGCTTTATCAAAGGATCATAAGGTGTTCTGATTGAAACTCATATGTGAAAAGTCACGACATGTTGAATCAATTTGTGTTTACATGAGTTTTGTTTAGCATAACATATGTGTTTCGGGTTTTCAACTTTTTCCATTGGCACGCAGTAGTTAAAACCATTTCAACATTTCTCTGGTAAAGGTTGCTTTTTTTGTTGTTCTTGCGAGAGTATGAAAACATACTGGGGGAGAGTTCTTACTTGAACTTGCGCTTAATGATATATCTTTCTGGGGAGAAGAGGCTGCAGAATCTCAGGTAACGAATTTGTTAGTTAATCGTTTTCCTGTTTAAGAAAAGATTGTTTATATTACATATAGTTTGATTTTGCTTAACAAAATTTCGGTACAATTGATATGTTCCATTATTGTATATGGATGTATGTGTACTTATGATTCAATTGTTTCCGGTTAAGAAAAAATGTGTCAATTTATTTGGCTTATTGTTTGGTATCTTCTTTATTTTTGCGTATCAAGTGTTTTTGCTTAATGAAATTCAGTGCAATTGTGGTGATATAATGTCTACGTTTTTTTAATTTCTTCCGGTTAATAAAATAATTGTGTAATTCAAGTCAATTTATTTTGGTTTGTATGTATTATTTATGGCTTAACGAAATACATGATCATTTGATTAGTCCAAATCGATTCCGGATAAGAGAAACTATGTTAGTTATTATCTTATTTAGACTTATGAAATTGGAGGATTCGGTTATTCAAGTCCAACCGAATGCCTTAACAAGAAAAACTAGTTAACTAACCTAGTGTTTGTCTTGTCTAAAGATAAAGGTCCAAGTTATTGTCTGAATAATTAGAGCCTGATGAGAGAAATAAAGTTCATTCTGATCTTTATTTTGGTCTTATCGAAATAAGTGATTGTATGTTTGCAATCGGTTTAACAAGGGAATTAAGTTTCTTAGTCAATTTGTTAAACTATTAGGGAAATTGTTTCAGGAAATTGTTGCCTTGATAACATACTAAAACTAAATTACTTGTAGTTTCGGTTTTAATATTGGTTATCTAAAGTGGTATGTGAAACCTTCGTGCTTAACTCGTATAGGTTGTTTACAAGTCTTTTAGATTTGTAAGATCCTTTCGGTTTATCTTTTATTTGCTCGAACCTTTGTTATTTTGTGAAAAAAAAGGGAGAAATATATGGAGTAAACAAGTGATTTGAAATCACTAATGAAAGGACAATTGTGCTTAAACATTATATCTAACTAAAGAGTAAAGCATTGACTAAGGGGGGGAAACATTTCATATTGTTGTGTAGTAATTCAGACTACAAAATGGGAATAACAAAGATGTTTGGATTGAATACTTACCTAGCTCACCTTTAGGGGGAGTATATGCTTTTGTTATTCAAATGTCAACAACGATATTTATTAATATATGCAGGTTATTGTGTTGTTGAAACTTGGAATCAAGCGTATGCAAAATGAATTCTCATGTAATTTTTTTATCCACATTTAATAAGAGTTTTAGAGAATAGCTCGGTTGAACTCACCAAGTGTTGGTATGTCAAGTTTGGCTGTCATATTTTAGTATGTCAAAACTCATCTAAAGTCGCTTGATTATATACTAGAGTCAACTTCGTTTAGGTTAGACTAGAAAGTCTAGGAATGTTGAGAAATACAAGTGTTACTCCGAAGACCATAAGAATGTGAACAAAAGTCGAACTACAACGACAATATCATCCTTCCTCTTGAGGTTAGTAATATTGAATTGAATTGTTTCATTCCTAACGTATCTTTCAAGTCGTGCTATATTGAAAACATAATTGCAAAGCTGTATATACTATACATATTATATAATACTCTAGTGATGTGACATGGTAATATTTGTATGATCATAATATTAGGGAATTAGACTACGAAGTATAACGCTTATCTTTTGAAATTCGTAGATATGACATCGACATAATCTTGTATATATTGTTCTGATTATGTGAATGGGTTATGGTGAAGATTTCATCCTAGGAAATAATGGTTTACATTTGTTTTAAAGGAAGTACATTCATGAACTTGTTTTATGAATCGAAATTGAAATCGTTAGGCTTATTGGTACGGATATTCATTGCAAATCTTTGGATTACCAATATGTGTGAAATGGTAGAACGAATCGTAACTTCGTTATGTATCTTGGTATAACTAATCACAATGCCTGACTTATGATTCGGTATGACTAGTTTTTATTAATTAGTGTAACCGATCCTAAGTAATCACCATGAGATGGTATGATCCATATTTGTAATTGGTGTGATATATCCTAGTAATTTGTGTGACCGATCACAGAGTGTTGAGTAATCGATCCTTGTAATTGGTAACCGGTCCTGGTAATTGGTGTAACCGATCCTGGTAATTGGTATAACCGATCCTGGTAACTCGTGTGAATGATCACAAGCAATACCATGAGAATATGGTAACCGGTCCTGGTAACTGATGTAACCGGTCCTGGTAACTTGTGTGACCGATCACAAGTATTTCTATGTTAAGGTATAACCGATCCTAGTGATTGGTAGAACCAATTGAACCCATATATGTGATTTGATATTTGATCAATCACATAGTAATCTTGGAATACATGCAAACCAATTCTAAACTTGTTTGGAAGTGTGGTATAACTGATTCCAAGAATGTAAATCCATGTAAAAATGAATAAGGATTTACAGTGAAAAGATGTCAACATACTTTGAACACGTACAATAACTCTTATCATTTATTGTTCAAAGACATTCCTTAGTACTCAAGGAGATCCTGTGCCGAAATAAATTGAGAATCTTTTAATTAGGGTTTTTGGTTTTATACGCTTTAATTACCAGCAATTAAATGCATATCTCTATAGAATAAAAATTAGTAATGTGCATTTACTAATTAGAGATTTTCTATTGAGAGAAAAATATTGGACAAGCATTTATTGGAATTAGGAAAACCGAATTTTGCTATTCATTGCATATCTTGAGAATATTTTCGGTTTTGGAAATTCCTTGGTGTCCAAACATCCTTGGTCTATAAATACCTGAGTTTGTATTTCTTGGAAACTATCCTATGATCCAGGCAAACTTCATTCTTGTTGTTTCTGTTGGAGACGTCTATTCAGAGAGGAAAGTATCCTAATTAGGTGAAATCTCTTACGACCGCTCGTTTAAAGACTTCTGTGGGATCAAGAAGCTCTACGAGTACCGTTGGTGGGAAACTAGATAATTGCAGTGTTATTATTTTTGGATTGATTTGATTGACTAACGGTTGTTGAAACTTTAATTGCACCTAGTTTGTTTATTCTTGAGAATCTTTTTTTCTGATATAAGATTCACTCAAACTAGATCGAAGTATCGACTGGATCTTTAGAACTGTTTGGAGATCTAAAGATAAACTTTGATAATCCATTGTTAATAGACTCTATTATGTGTGTGATTGATCACAAGAGGTTCAAGTGGTGTTGTGCAGGTTTTTTATTGAAGATTAAAAAAGATTTGAAGACGAAGAAGATTTCTTATTTAGTTCTCATATCTTTATGTGTGCACAAACCTTGATCGGTTGGGATCCAACTAGAATCGGATTTATTCGATTGATTAGTTTCATGAGATCGGCATTCTCATATATCTCTTTGAGATCTATTTTGATTGAGTGCAAATCTAAACTTGACTACTTTGGTAGTTATTGGATAGATTGATCTAACCAGGAAAAAATGTTTACTAGATTAAAGGGAAGAGCCTTTGCATATGACTTGAGATATCTTTATCTTGAAAGAATCGATAGAGTTGTTACCAAACAGATTTGTTGTTCATATATTGTTTGGAATACGATCCAAAGGAATGTTCCAGTGCGTGCACTCATTGAAGTCGGAAGCGCAGGGATACTGAGAAAACTAAGTCAACTAGGGGTAGTTGCTTGGTCTCAACTATACGAAGTTGGTATATATTTTTCATATCGGCTTAATTATGAGAGTATTCAATTCTGGACTAGGTCCCATAGTTTTTCTGCATTTGTTGTTTTCCTCGTTAACAAAATCTTGCTGTGTGATTTACTTTTGTTTTCCACAATTATATTTTTTTATATAATTTAAAGTAAATTACACAAACGTTAACTGCACGTATACTTGATAGTGATCCTATAGAGTTTGGTTAAGTCTGAACCTATTATCAAGTATCATACTTCGTTGTTGTGTTGTATAGATCTTGTATGCATAGTCAATTACACAAGTTATCTTGTTGTCATATTGTCTCGATCTCGTATCCATAGACGATCACACGAAGTGTGAACCGATTTGTTGTATTGTCTCGACTCAGTCTATAGACAATCACTTTCGGCAGAGGACTTATATGTGGATAAATAAAACATTATGGTGTATTTGGGTATCCTTGTCTTTTCACCTGTATCTCACTCCTTCACTTCCCTTGGCCTCTGTATCTAAAGAAATTAATCTTGGCTTCATGTAAATATAATAAACTAGAAGTTACTGCAACATTCAAAATGATGTACATTATTTTTTAGGTATTGTGATGTTGCATTTTCACGGTAGTTTTCTTTATCAACAATATTTTCTATTATGATCGCTAATGTGGTGTTGTCGATGATGATAAAAATGGATTGGTACCTCCAATATTTTTGTTTCATATGGTATTTGGATTTGGCGAATGGTTGTTTTTATGGGTTGTATTTAAATTTCCTTTCTCTTGTTTAGGTTTTTCTTTATCAATTTTTTTAACGATTATATTGGTTTTTTATTAAATGAATTTGCATATTTTGAATTTTAATGATGTTTTTCATGACATTTTTTTTATCTGTAGATCTAGTTAGTATATGATATGGAGATCTACAACTCCAGTTACAATAAACTAAAGATGAATGATACATGTCTGAAAGTCCAGTATTAAAGGATAAAGTTTCTTGTTCTGATCAAAGATTTGGGATATAGTAGTTCATGTCGTTGTGTTTGTATTGGTGAAATAATATTTGAATTGATGTATGATAGGTGTTGTAAACACCTTGATATTTATCTATTGTTTATGCTTGCTTTGTTATTTTTCTTGTAAAGTATGTATCTTATGTTTTCTTTTGAGTTTATTAGGTGCAATGAAGTCAGTATGAGCAAAAGAAGGAGAAAGTGTCTATTCGGAATGTAAAGAGGTCAATTCACATGGGAGATACACTTGGAGCGGGCTAAGGTGCACGAGAAGGTGGTGAAAATGAACTGTCAGTTCCTCAAAACTGACGGTTGAGTTGAGAAAAATAGTTATCATTCCTTGGTACCTCTTATCTACTCTCTTTGGGTGGAAATATCAACTTTCATTCTAACAAAAGACCTAAGAATCATAGGAGCAATGATTTCTCTTATCATTAGCCATCCTTTCCTACACTTACCCTAAAATTCAGAGAAACCATTACTCTCAGACGAAATCTGATCTCAATCAGATTTCGTCTGAGATTCAAAGAGAGTGAAGAGGATGGAGGCTTGTAGAGATGAAATAGAGAAGAGGTGGTTCAATTAGTGGAATCCGATGTTACTGTAAAGAAGGATTTAATGAAGAAGATCGATTTACAGGGTAGGGTTTCAATATGCTATGAGCTTGAATCTCAACAGATGAACCTCAAGTTATGGTTTGATGTTACAGTCGAGAAATTTAGGAAATTATAACTGGGTTTCTGCTGTTGAGGGTGATTTGAGTCAGAAATTGATAGAGGAGATGTTCATGTGATATGTGCTGCATAATCTGAAAATGGAGAAAATGGTTGTTGTTGTTACCGATTTGAAGCTAAGAAAGAAGATTGAAGGGTTTGGCTACGTTTGAAGTCAAGAAGGGAAATACAGAGAATGGCTCAAATTTAATGGTGCTTCTGGTGAAATGAGGTGAATCGTGAAATTGAGGTTAGGGTTCAGATGAGTAAGGGTAGAAAGTGATGGAGGTTGCTGGTACAGTGGTTGGATGAATTTGAGATATACAAGAAGTATGTGTTGTAAATGGGTTTTAAGATGCAGTTTGATAGACGCATTTATGTGTCTATTTTGATCTCAATTTCCTATATTGTTAGTACCAATTTTTGTATTTATTATGGCTTTTTGTGTCTTTGTAGGTGTTTTTTGGAGAAATAAAAATGTGTGGAAAAACTGGCTCGAAAAGTGATTTTTGCGCTCGTGGAAGAAAACTACTAAAGGCACCCCTTGTAGGAGCAGAATATCGCAGTAACCTTCACTTGCGAATATTTAATGACGCAACAATAATATTTGCGAAGGTTCAAGATATTTGCGAAGTGAAATTACGAAGGTTCGCAAGATAATTCTCAAATCTGAAATGGCGGGACAACACAACTGTCATCTTTTGTAAAATCATATAAATAGCCATTTAGGCATGAGAGGAAGAGAGAGATCTTTTTAGTAGGAGAGGATAATTTTAGGAGGAGAGAGAAATTTTCAGGAGAGATTTTATTTTCTTTATCATCTTCTTCCCTAAAAAACTAGAGCTCCAAATATTCATTAATGGAGTCTCAATTGTCAAGTCATGTAATTACATACAATCACTAGTGAAGAACCATGGATGTAGATCACAATGATCGAACCAAGTAAAAAATCTTTGTGTCTCTTTTTATAATTTTAGTACTTTAATTCTTAGTTTCATATCAAATTAATTAGATTTAGGAATCATTTTAATGGATTCTTATGAGGGTGTAGTTGTGAGATAATCCGCAACTACATAATTGGCGCTAGAAACAGGGATGGGTGATATTTGCTAGATTGAAGAAGATTCAAAGAAACAAATGACTGAAGATTTAGAATTATAAGGATTCAAGGGAAAAATTAAAGTTTCAGAAAGAATTTTAAGTTTTTAGACAACAAAATATCATCCGTGGGAGATGAAGGAAAAGAAAGGCATTACTACTGGAGTGAAATCAAGCGAAATCTCCATCAACAATTAATCCAAAGGATAAATCTCTCTTAATATTTTTATTTTTATATCTAATTATATAGATCTGGAAGTTTCAAAACCAAGCTCTTTAGGAAAATTTTCATCACCAATGAATTTTGTTCAAATTTGATTCTCAATTGTGATCTTAAGTCAAAACAAATTTTTCTTACGAATTTACATCAACCAAGCTTTATTTTGTAAATGTATTTGAAACGAATCTTAAAAATTTCGAACGCTAAAAGAATTTTCACATAGCCCATACAATGAATTGCGTATTATGAAACACCAAAATTTTCATCATCTGGGGATTTTCATCACCAAAATCTTCGTAACAAAATTTTTCATCATTCTTCGTGACAAAAATTTAGCTTAAATTTTCTAAATTATTCATTGAGTTATCCTATTGCTTGCAGCGATGCATAATGGAACATTTCCCCTCTGCAAAATTGTGGACGATGGATGGAAGAATGAATAATTTTTGCAAAAATAATTTTGCGAAATTGAGTTATCAATCCAACCTTTCTACTCCAAAATATGAAGTCCATCACCAAATCCAGCGAAGGATATATGAATAAATCTCGCAGGCATTCTTCAAATGCCTCTAAACACAAATCAGTCCTCTACAAGCAATTCACTTCATCAACGTACTTTGCTGGAAAGTAACAAAGAAAATATTCATCTTGAGACTTACGTCACCAGCAGAAACAATTCATGAAATTTGCTTCGTAAACTATATAACGTGGGAAAAAATCATAAGGTAGGAAAAGAGAAAAGTTATATACTTTAATTATACGAGAATTAAAGAAGCTCATAAATCACTACAAAGAAAATAATACGTATACGTGAATTAAATAAAAGAAGTTCAACGATGGAAATCACTCATTATCGTAAAGCTAATATCACTCGTGTTCCTTATTGCTTCAAAGTTACGTACTTGGGGAAGTGGTCAAGTTCATTTCGCAAGTGAAATTATAAATAAAGAAACCACTGGGACTTATTAGTGAAATTACGTACTTATAAGTAATGAAATTATTGGAAGGATACTTCGCAACTTATTGCAACTATTACTTCGCAACTGAAGAACGATCAACAGACAGTGAAGAAAAATGGCAAAACCGAATCAAAGAGGTTTGGATTTTCTGCAATTCAAGAATTCGATCTCCGAATGGTGAGATGGACTGTGGCAACGAATTTCAAGTGTGATGGCGATGTTCTTTACATTTTTTAATTCGATAACAATGGGGCAGTGTTGTTGTTGCCGTTAAGGCCGGTGGTGATGATGCTTTGCTGTTAATGACTGTGGGTTATGGAGGATTATGAGGAAGAAGATTACTGCTACTATTACGGTAGTGACCATGATGATTAGGTGGAGTTCGAAATGCTGGAGATAGAACGGAGAAGTTAGAACTCAATCTTAAGCAAAGAATGTTGCCCGTTTCCGATAATTCTCGATGATTGTCTTCCAGGTGATAGAGATGGCCCGGTTATTTGTGTCGTTAAATGGTAAGGAACGTGGCCGATGGTGTCTACCATTGGTAGTTACGAGATAGAGATAGAGAAGACAAGAAAGGTGTTGCTATTATTGGATGGTAGCAATTGAGGGGTTGGCTGTTAACATAAGTTGCGAGCAGAACCAGGGTCGCTGACATGCTGTGGTGAGTTGGTTATGGCTGTGTGTATTTGCTCATGCTCCAGCAAAATCAGTAATTTACGAAGGGAAATCGGTAATTTGCGAAGAAAAGGAACTAGTTAACTTTGAATACGAATTCTTATTATCACTCGCAAAACAACTACCAATTCAGCGAAGTGATTGTTATCAGCTAATCTCAGCAACTTACATCGTCAATCAACTAATTCAAGGACAATGAGAAATACAGCCAGAAAGGGTTAGACGAAAAAACCAAAATCAAAACCCTATTGCAACATTCGCAGATGTTATCTTCGCAAACGTTTCCTTAGCAAGCATTTTAATTCCTCAACTATGTAATTGGTAAGAAAACCAATTCCATACAGACAAGTTTGTCAACACAAACCAATAAGAATTTGGGTGTATAGCTTTAATCACTTTGGTCCAAATTAATCAGTGCCTGCAAAGAAGAAAAAAGATAGAAGATGATAAGGGTACAAAAGACATTAAAATGAGAGTTAATGAAACTAATCATGCTATTCCAACACAAACTAAAGCTAGCTCAAATGGTCAGCAGCAAAGAAAATGGGTTTGAGGACGCGGGTTCGAATCTCCATATTCGCATAGAATTTTTTCTTCGAAAATATTTACCTTGCGAACATTCGCAGCATAAATTTATATCGTAAACATTTCCTTCGCAGATGTTAACTTTGTACAAATGTTTACTTCGCAGATGTTCGTCTACTTCGTGTAAATCATTACTTCGCAGATGTTCGTTTACTTCGTGCAAATTATTACTTTGAAAGATTTTTGGATATTTCGCAAGAAGAAAATGGGAGATTATTTCACAGACATATTTCGCAAGAAATGGCTAGAACAGTTGGTATGACACAACATTATACAAGAGGCAGATCAAGAAACAACAACAAGCCAAAAAAGGTAAGTACCATTTACTTGAATATTTTATTTACAAAAGACAAAAGACAAAAGATTTTTGATTTTATTTACCAAAATCGATATACTCGCAAAATTCAAAATTGAATTAATCGCAAAAATTTAAAGATCTCAAAAAATTTCAAAGACTTCAAAGTGACAAAAAACAAAGAAAATTAAATTTATATACTTCTATAGAATAGTTTTGATTTAAAGAAACGATATGAATACTTATCATACTTCTCATACTAAAGATCTTATGAAAACATTCAACATTTTATGTACATGAAAAATTTACGATGAATTTTTACGAATAAAAAGAATTTTGATTCTACTTATAAAAGGCGAAAAAATACCGCCAAAAATCAATTGCGATTAGCTTTCATTAAAGAAAGACGCAAAAATTTATTTGCGAACAAAAGACCGCAATCTGTGATCAGCCTCCAAAAAAGAAAGAGAGCCGCAGAAAATTTTACACAGGCAAACCTTTGTGGCATACACCCTAGTTCGCGAAGCAACATTTCGTAAGAGGCAAAGTCCTAAAGTGCGTCATTTAAGTGGGTACCTATAAGCTTGGCTCAGGGACACCGGAACACCACCAAGGAACCTGAGTACATGGAACTTTACGGGGTACCTATCCGGGTTAGACACCTTGGATTCTCACCTAATCTTGAGACATTACGCAATATTATGCGGTGTAACATGGTTTAGGTTGGGCGACTAAGGCATACTGTCTTTCCCAAGAAGTGCAGAAAACGATCAAGGCGCCGAGGTACACGGTTGAGTCAAGAGTGCCGGGTGGGCTTGAAGCATATCTGCCATTTTTGACAAGTCTTGGCAAATGATGCACTTGGCCCAAAGATACCCCATAGGGTGCAACCACGTAACTATAATCCCTATAGGAAAAAAGGATAAGAGGTTGCGATCAAAAACTGGTTGTTTGCAGAACCAGATGGGAAGAGCTAACCTTGTATGGTCGATGTACGCTTCCTTGAAGGGGAAACCAAGGGGAAGATAAAGGGCAGCACCCTCCATTAGGGAGCTGATACGTGCTATAAGACGCAAATGTCACGAGGCTTTTTGTTCGCAAGAACATAAAGGCTTGTCATATTTGTGCAACAACTGAACTTCTGCGAGCCATCTAAAAAAAAAAAAAAAAGAAGAAAGAAAGAAAGAAAAGAAAAGAAAAAAGAACTCGCATAACATAATAAAGAAGTTAAGATGAGATCAATGGGTCACTACATGAAAGTGTAGAGACGTCCTACGATTTCATCGCAAGACGACAATGTCATGGGGCTTTACGTTCGCAAGAATATTTAGGCCTATCATATTGTCGCAACACTTCCTGAAGAGGCTAAAATACTATACAAAAAGATAAGGCAAGATCAATGGGTTTTTGCATGAAAGTGTAAGAACGTCCTGCGATTTTGTCGCTACAAAAGAGGTGGAAAAATAAGACCTTTACTTAGGAAGGCATGATAAGACCACATCAATTAATGAAATTAATTCCATCAAAGAAGAATTTTTACAAGAATATATCATGAAGTCCTAACAAAGAAGACAATTCCATCAATATCATTGAAGAATTTTGAAGAGAATATATATCATGAAGTCCTAACAAAGAAGACAATTCCATCAATATCATTGAAGAATCTTTACAAGAATATATATCGCGAAGTCATACCAGAAGAGGCGATTTCATTCGCGATCAAAGACGGATACATGTAAGAAAATACACAAAAAACTTGCGAAGATGATTATATGAATGGAGGCAACTCAAAGATATATCTATTTTACCGCAGAAAAATGAGCTAAGTAACACAAACATTAGCTATGCATCATAATAGATAAGAATTCTCATCATACATGCATCATAAAAGCATTGCATAAACATTTCATGGCATAAGCATTGCATACACATTTCATAACATAATCATTACATAAATATTATATTCGCACAAGTATTTTACAAAATTTTACAGGATAATACCGCGAAACTTCGCAGAAACATTCATAATTCGCAGGACTATTCATAATTCGCAACACTATACACAGCACTATTCGCAACAATATATTCGCAACAGTATATTCGCAGCACTATTCAGAAGTTCAGAAATTCGCAGAAAAACTCATAAATTCGCATCAATATTCAGAAATTAGCAGGGTTAACAATTGAGGCAGAGGAAAGATGAGAATAGAGACGCAACTTAATCATTCCGCATTTTCTCAAGGATTTTCCTTCATAGATAAAGAACAGAGGCAACTATGGATACCCAAGAAAATATTTTATGTTCTTTATCTTCTCAGCAAGAATCCTCACCAAAAATGGAATAATAATTTCACATGAACAGAGGCAATATTTATCACTCTCATCAAGGATACTTCATACTTCTTATATATTTCGAGGATTAAATACTTCTTATACTTTTTAAAGATACTTCATACTTCTTATATATTTCGAGGATTGAATACTTCTTATACTTCTTCAAGGATATTTTATATTTCTTATACTTCATATTTCTTCAAGATACTTCGCACACTTCATACTTCGCAAGATGATACTTCTAATTACTTCTTAAAAGCTTCAGAACTTCGCAAAAGAATAGAGGCAAGTATATACTTTTTGAGTTTAATATTCTTTCGCTCGTTCCTTCATCAACAAAGATTAAAGACTACTACAACGGATTTTTTCTTAAAGATCGCTCTTCAAGCAATATTCAAGAAAAAAGAGGCAAGATGTAGGAGCAGAATATCGCAGTAACATTCACTTGCGAATATTTAATGACGCAACAATAATATTTGCGAAGGTTCAAGATATTTGCGAAGTGAAGTTACGAAGGTTCGCAAGATAATTCTCAAATCCGAAATGGCGGGACAACACAACTGTTATCTTTTGTAAAATCATATAAATAGCCATTTAGGCATGAGAGGAAGAGAGAGATCTTTTTAGTAGGAGAGGATAATTTGAGGAGGAGAGAGAAATTTTCAGGAGAGATTTTATTTTCTTTATCATCTTCTTCCCTAAAAAACTAGAGCTCCAAATATTCATTAATGGAGTCTCAATTGTCAAGTCATGTAATTACATACAATCACTAGTAAAGAACCATGGATGTAGATCACAATGATCGAACCATGTAAAAAATCTTTGTGTCTCTTTTTATAATTTTAGTACTTTAATTCTTAGTTTCATATCAAATTAATTAGATTTAGGAATCATTTTAATGGATTCTTATGAGGGTGTAGTTGTGAGATAATACGCAACTACACCCCTCAAATGGATAAGGGGTACACACTGGATAAGGGGTAACCCATATTTATTTGCACCCCACATCTACTATTTGCACCCATGGCTAATGGCACTCCGTCAGAGGTTATGGGGCAACCCTTTCTTCACGGTTTAAACAAGAGATTTGGCGGGAAAACATCTTTAACACCTGCGTATTTTTCTGGAGAAAATTTGGACGAGTGCTTGTTGGATTTTCTCATGGGATTAGAGTATTTGGGCTTGCTTCATCATAACAGGGATGGTAATTCCCTTGCTGACGAAGAAAGAAAGAAATTATCACCGGTTATTCAAAACAGGGAAGATAAGATATTTACGGGACTTTTGGATTTAATTCAGGAAACATTTTTGAAGAGATTTGGTCTGAGTTGTACATGTGAATAAAGTCAGACCAATCCGTGTCGACTTTACAGAAATGATAATGAGTATAATCATGTTAAATAGGGAAGCAAGGAAGAGAACTATTCTCGAGGATTTTTGCTATCAAAACTACGGCTAAAATTCTTTCCTACCAAATATATAGAGTTTGTAAAGAGTTGTGAACAACTTAGATTCTACAAGAGGACATGTAAAGAAGCTAAATAAAAAGGAAAACCCGATACTCTTTGGGGGATAAAAATAAAGATTTCTTGGATGTTGGATGACCCTGTTGGATATATATAGGTGCTAGGTGAAGCCAAAGGAAAAAACGGAGAGTTTGGGGTTGATTAGAGGCTGTAGAATCAAAGCAGAGACGCTGCAGGAAGAATACGCAGCAGCAGGTGAAGAAGACGAAGAACTGACGCTTTCAGAACCGTCGTTAAGAAGAACACGAAGAACAAACAGAAACAAATTGTCGCTGTTGAACAGTGTTTACGACAAAACCTTTGTAACAGTTAAGCTTGCGTTCGTAACACTTCTTCTAGGGTTTATCTGTAACAGTTGGTTTTGTAACAATGTTTTCTGTTACAAACTCGCTGCATAATATTATTTCTCAATAAAAACACCTTTTGAGCCATGTTTCTATCTTTTGGGTGCCTTTTGAGCTTGCGGAGCTAAACCTCATCACTGGGATGACGGAGGAAGCCAATTCTCATCACTATGGTAACTCTATTTAATTCTTTTTATGACTTTTGCATTAATATAATTGAATTATGATTTTAAATTAATTAGTTGTGATTTAGTTTGATGGGTTATGGTTAGATTAGGTGTTTTGATAACTCATGCTTACCATTTACAATTAATGTTTTATAAAATCTACCTTGGAAAAGATTAAGAGTCAATAATTATTGATTTTGGAGCTTTTATTTCCTAAGAATTAATATTGAACCATAGAAAAAGAGTTTGGTGAAATCCTGATTCCCAGTAATCTCTCAATATTGTTATCATCCTTTGCTTTATTCACAAGTTTTAGTATTTTCTTTAATTAAGTCTAAAATCAACAACTTCCCAAGTCCAAGAATCAAACCCTTTTCTTACTACTTTTAAAACTACATCAGTTTTTGGCGCCATCGACGCGGACTTGTATTTAGGTTTAGGTTTTAGGTTTTGCATTTTTTTTAGGTTTTGTATATATTTTTTTTATTTTTTTGTTCTATTTTACGTCTTTGGTATTTTTGTTTTTGTTGTGCAGGTTTTGCTTGAAACGGAAGGTGAAAAGTGGACTTTCCATAAAAGGAGAAAGACGAAGTTTTATTTTTAAGGACTTTTATTTTTGGTAGTTTTTATTTATTTTTGGACTTGTAATTTTTCTTTAATTTTTTTGTGTTTATTTTTAGTACTTTATTTATAAAAAAAAAAAAAAACACTGCACACACCAATTGCATTTTCGTCCGGCACCGATTTTAGGAAAACAAGTGGTTTAGTTCGGTGAACCCTCTGGGCGTTATCATCCGAAACACCACAAACCTCAGCCCAGTACCTTTGGGTATATTTTGCTGTAGGTAACCCAAGCTTACCTAAATTAGTTAGCCATGCATTTGCATGTGCACGATTTTTGGTTGAATTCTTGTATGCCAGAACGTAAGAGAGACGCTCTAGGACGGTTTATGCGTGAAAAACCTAGAAGTGATATTTTAGGAAACAAGAATCTTGACTACCTTAATCTAGAAAGTCCTATTTTTGGACACGGTGAGGAAAATATCCTTAATACTTCTATTTTTTCCGAAATGGTTAAGGAAAATGATGATGAGGTCCCAGTAAAAACCCTTAGGGATCGTTTGAACCCGTCTAAAGTAGTGCGTGAGCCAGGTGTAGTTCTACCAACTTCTACGGTCCAGTTTGATATTAGACCCGAGACTATTGGCATGCTACGTAAGTTTAGGGGATTAGAGAATGAGAACCCGTATACACACATAAGAGACTTTGAAATGATTTGTGACACAATGAACTATCCGAATGTCTCCAAAGATGTGCTTAGGTTACGTTTGTTTCACTTCTCTCTCTATGAGAAAGCCAAAGAGTGGTATCATTTTATCCCCTCTAAAACAATTACCACCTGGGATGGTCTTGTAGAGGCTTTTGTTAATAAATTCTACCCACACCATAAGACTGCAGCAGTTCGACAGGATATCCAAACCTTTAAGCAGAAATTAGGTGAAAAACTTCATGATTATGTAGAAAGGTTTAGTGAATTTTTATACCAGTGTCCACATCATGGCTTTGAAAAAGGCCACATGGCCCAAATTTTATATGAGGGCCTTGATAGTGAAACCCGTATGCAGGTAGAAATAATTAGTGGTGGAGAATTTACCCATCAAGACCCAGATGATTGTTTTGATGAGTTCATTGAGTTAGATGAGAAAACTAGGCAATGGGATTCAATGAGAGAACAAGAAATACCTAGAAATCCTATCCATAGGATCGATAGAGTTGATTATGGTTCAGATATTCTTAGGCATCTAGAAGCCTTAGAAATGAATCAAGGGTAACATCATGCTAGATACGAGGAGCAAGCCCATGCTCTTTATAACAACTCTAGGTTTGAAAACCATCAAAGATTTGATCCATATTCAGACACTTATAACCCTGGTTGGAGGAACCACCCTAATTTTTCTTGGTCTAAGGGTAAAAGTCAAGGTCAGTCTAGTAGTTTTCAGACTCTCCCAAGTTTTGGGTATACTAAGAACCATTTAGGGCCAGATCAGTATCAGAACCTGTCGGATAAAAAAATCACGAGCTTAGAAGAGTCTTTCACCATCTTATCTCATAACAATGAAGTGTTTATGGAAACGATTGAGAAAGGTTTAAAGGAAAACTCTCAGGCTATTTCAGGGCTAAAAAATTAGGTTAGTATAATTGTAGAACTTTTGAGTGAAAGAGAAAAGGAAAAGTCCCCCAGTCAACCACTACCCAATACTAGAGCAATTCATGAAGTATCCTCTAAAGAGAAAGAGTTCAATCATGTGAACTCTGTAACAACCCTTAGAAGTGGTAAATTGGTATAAAATAAGGTAGTCATGCCTAATAGTGGACATAATGTAGATCCACCTTCTAGTTCCCATCCTAGTTCGCAAGATGAGCCCCAGAAGGATCCACTAGCTGAAGAGACCGATAAAATTTCTAGTGATGCCAATACGGTTCCCGATAGGTCTCATTTTGTACCTAGAGCCCCGTACCCACAGTTGTTAGGTCCAACAAAGATAGAGTCTACTTTCAACGAAATAATGGAAATATTTAAGCAGGTGAACATAAACATCCCTTTACTAGAAACAATTAGGAAAATTCCTGCGTATGCCAAATTCCTTAAGGATATTTGTACACGAAAGCGTAAGCTTAATGTCCATAAGAAAGCCTTTTTAGCGCTGGTCAAGTAAGTTCAATCCTTCTGAACCAAACATCCCCTAAGTATAAAGACCCTGGATGCCCCACCATATCTTGTATGATTGGTAATCACATGGTTGATAAATCATTACTTAACTTAGGAGATAGTGTTAACTTACTTCCGTACCATGTGTACACCCAGCTAGGTCTTGGTGAGTTGAAGCCGACTAAAATGACCCTACAATTAGCTGATAGGTCTGTCAAAGTACCTCGTGGTGTTGTAGAGGATGTTCTGATTGAGGTTGATAAATTTATTTATCTAGTGGATTTTGTTGTTCTAGACACTCAACCTGTTCAGGATCCTAGTGCTCAAATACCGGTGATTTTAGGTCGCCCATTTTTATCCACAGCTAATGCTATCATCAACTGAAGGACCGGGCTTATGAACATATCATTTGGTAATATGACTACTGAGCTAAATGTATTTAATGTTACTAGACAACCTTCTGATGGTTTAGAGGAAGTGAATATGATTAGCACTTTAGTTCAAGATCTAGTTCAGGATAATTGGGACGACACTTTATTGGATGATTCTTTGGATCAATTTGATGAGATTCTCTTAAGTCAGATAGGTGACCAAAATGTTGAACTACAAGAAGCTCTCGAGTACTTTAAAGACTCTACAGACCCTGAAATTCAAGCCATAGTTCTAGGCCTTACGGAGAGTAGTGTTGAACCTAAGTTTGGGGGTAATGATTTAGAAGAATCTCTTGAGTATTTTAAAGACTCCGATGATCTGGAAATTCAGGCAATAGTTAGAGGTCTTTCAGAAAATACTGACTACCCTAAGTTTGGGGGTAGTGATGGTCAAGTATCCTCATTAAAATTCCCTAACTTGGGACTCGAGCCTAGTG
This sequence comes from Papaver bracteatum, assembly GCA_023529315.1. Lineage (NCBI taxonomy): Eukaryota > Viridiplantae > Streptophyta > Magnoliopsida > Ranunculales > Papaveraceae > Papaver > Papaver bracteatum. The sequence goes on from JAJJWX010000603.1 coordinate 5,617,246, forward strand.
TACCTAAGGTATTACTTGAGTCTCTTCCGACTCATCAACTTGATCCTCCTGATACTGTCCAGGAGGAAATCCAGCTATTAGAGACTTGTTGTTCAAATAAATCTATTTGTCAAGACACCCATATGAAGCCCAAGTGGGCCTCGCAGATAAACCTAATTATCTTGGAAGAATTTTTAAATCAGGTTGTGCTATATCTGCTTATTTATCTAATCCGATGCATTTTCCTTATAATTGTGGCAGTTTTATTTGGTTTTGTTGATCCACAGTTATTTCGGCTGTTTTTATATGATTCGAGGTGATTAATTCTTACTTATGTCTGGCTGAAGACGTTAAACTTAGCACCTCTTGGGAGGTAACCATGCTCATGCAACACGGTAATATCTTTCCTTAACTCTTTTTCTTCAAATGGTAACAGTTTCTCCTTGTTCATGCTTTTAATTTTATCTTTAGAACATTGAGGACAATTTTAGATTTAAGTTTGGGGGTATGGGAGAAACTTTTTAGTTGCATTAATAAACTTCAGAGCCTAGAAATTTATGTTTATTAAGGATGGCACTAACTAATCTAAATGGATGGAAGCATCTTGGTTGTAGGAGTTGAGGAACCAATCTGATTAGATGGAAACATCTAAAGAGTCTATTCATAAAAGCACAGAGCTCAGGTGTTATAAATAACATGGTAGTTTTGCCATATCTAGTTGAGTCCTTTTCACTTCTGTTTTTATTTTGTTTTTAAAATATGTTTCTCTAAGTGATTAGGTGGGGCTCACGATTCAAGTTATTACCACTGCTAGGGTAAAATAGAGTGATTGAGTTACTAAGAAAAAGAAAAAGAAAAAGAAAAAAAAAACCAGACCAATTATACCAAATGGAATAAAGTAAAAAGAAAAACAAAAAGAAAATTAACACTTGGGAATAGCAATATGTGTGTGTTTTCCCTGTCTCCGTCTCCAAAACAAGCATGGAACGCAGGATCCATGGGAACTATCATGTAATCTGCTGACAAGAAGCATGCGCTTAGATCCAAAAGATCAAATCATGCAGTTAAAAAAAAGTTAAATGTTAAATGTTAATGTTCAGTGAATAAGTCAACCGCTGGTTCCCTTGTATATGCCAGACGAGTTGATCTAGAATTAAGATTATCGACCACTGGTTCCCTTGTATATGCTAGTTGTGTTGATATTAGTCAGACCAGTATCTCAGTCCATTAGGATAGGTTCATTTTGGCAGTGGCCTTCAGACAGATATGAGAAACATTGTTCACCTAGTTAACATCAAAACCATATATGTTTTTCTCTATATCCATCTCTTAATCTATCCATGTGATTTGTTGACTCCGGATATTGATGTCCATAGTGCGACTATCTGAGTAGAGCTCTGTCACTTATATATGAATTTTAGTATGCTTGAGTGCAAACTCGTGTACAACAATTGGAATTTCGCATCAGGTTATTTCCTTCTATAGTCAATAAGTATGCCAACCAAGGAGATTCTTTAGTGCCTTCCAAGGTTCTACGTAGATAGCTAGGGTCTGGAGTAAAGGTTTTGTGGGTATATCTCTGGTAAGCCCTCTCGAGACTATAACTCGGCCACTAGGGCCACCTAGGGGTTTAAAGGCTTATTGCATACGCTAAATGCAATCGACGATGCCTGCGACAGTGAGTTAGGATTTTTATTTTGTAGATTTGATTTGCTCGGGACTAGAAAATAATAAGTTTGGGGGTATTTGATAGACGCATTTATGTGTCTATTTTGATCTCAATTTCCTATATTGTTAGTACCCATTTTTGTATTTATTATGGGTTTTTGTGTCTTTGTAGGTGTTTCATGGAGAAATAAACATGTGTGGAAAAACTGGCTCGAAAAGTGATTTTTGCGCTTGTGGGAGAAAACTACTAAAGGCACCCCTCAAATGGATGAGGGGTACATACTGGATAAGGGGTAACCCAGAGTTATTTGCACCCCACATTTACTATTTGCACCCACGGCTAATGGCACTCCGTCATAGGTTAGGGGGCAACCCTTTCTTCACGGTTTAAACAAGAGATTTGGCGGCAAAACATCTTTAACACCTGCGTATTTTGCTGGAGCAAATTTGGACGAGTGTTTGTTGGATTTTCTCATGGGATTAGAGTATTTGGGCTTGCTTCATCATAACAGGGCTGGTAATTCCCTTGCTGACGAAAAAAGAAAGAAATTATCACCGGTTATTCAAAATAGGGAAGATAAGATATTTACAGGACTTTTGGATTTAATTCTGGAAATAGTTTTGAAGAAATTTGGTCGGAGTTGTACATGTGAATAAAGTCAGACCAATCCATGTCGACTTTACAGAAATGATAATGAGTATAATCATGTTAAATAGGGAGTTTTTTTACCAATTCTCGGTAAGCAAGGAAGAGAACTATTCTCGGGGATTTATGCTATCAAAACTACGGCTAAGATTCTTTCCTACCAAATATATAGAGTTTGTAAAGAGTTGTGAACAACTTAGATTCTACAAGAGGACGTGTAAAGAAGCTAAATAAAAAGGAAAACCCGATACTCTTTGGGGGATAAAAATAGAGATTTCTTGGATGTTGGATGACCCTGTTGGATATATATAGGTTCTAGGTGAAGCCAAAGGAAAAAACAGAGAGTTTGGGGTTGATTAGAGGCTGTAGAATCAAAGCAGAGACGCTGCAGGAAGAATACGCAGCAGCAAGTGAAGAAGACGAAGAACCGACGCTTCAGAACCGTCGTTCTGAAGAACACGAAGAACAAACAGAAACAAACTGTCGCTGTTGAACAGTGTTTACGACAAAACCTTTGTAACAGTTAAGCTTGCGTTCGTAACACTTTTGCTAGGGTTTATCTGTAACAGTTGGTTTTGTAACAATGTTTTCTGTTACAAACTCACTGCAAAATATTATTTCTCAATAAAAACACCTTTTGAGCCATGTTTCTATCTTTTGGGTGCCTTTTGAGCATGCAGAGCTAAACCCCATCACTGGGATGACGGAGGAAGCCAATTCTCATCACTATGGTAACTCTATTTAATTCTTTTTATGACTTTTGCATTAATATAATTGAATTATGATTTTAAATTAATTAGTTGTGATTTAGTTTGATGGGTTATGCTTAGCTTAGGTGTTTTTATAACTCATGCTTACCATTTACAATTAATGTTTTATAAAATCTACCTTGGCAAAGATTAAGAGTCAATAATTATTGATTTTGGAGCTTTTATTTCCTAAGAATTAATATTGAACCATAGAAAAAGAGTTTGGTGAAATCCTGATTCCCAGTAATCTCTCAATATTGTTATCATCCTTTGTTTTATTCGCAAGTTTTAGTATTTTCTTTAATTAAGTCTAAAATCAACAACTTCCCAAGTCCGAGAATCAAACCCTTTTCTTACCACTTTTAAAACTACATCACAGTTTGAAATGAATGATTCTGGTGTTTGAATGAATGATGTGTAATGAATTGGAAACTGGAAGGAATTGAAATAGATCTGTGGTTGAATTGAGAAAATGGAGAGTGAAAGAGCTAGCATGGAAATTGTGATTTCAGGTGCAGCTGTAATGTGTTGGTGGTTGCTGTAATATGAATAATGAGGTGGTTTTGTGTGTTGGTTTGCTACTATTGGTTTGATTGAGTTGGGGTTAAACATGCTTGAGAAAATGATGGTGCTAACTGATGCAATGACTTGAGCTGAGTCTCAGGTGACAAGGCTATGGAATTGATTGAGTGGTTGCTACTGGTAGGCTTTAGATGAATGCTAGGGTACTTGGCAGCGGCTAGAAATTACAGGTTGTGATACAATGGATGTATGGATAAGTTCTAAGGACTCAGATGATGGATTATGTGGTGGTTGTAAATTAAGATTGCAGGATAGTTTGTTCTACTGATATGATGATTTGGTGGGTGCATGAGTGGAAATTGCAAGAGGCTGATGATATTGCAGTGGTGTTAATGGGTTAGTGGACTGACTAAGATGGAGTTGCAGGTAAGTGCAGTTCAATAAGAATGATTCTGGAACCTGTGAATGGCAAGGTGTCTGAGAATGTGAAGCTAGAGATGATTGCAGTGTTGAAGTGAAGTTACAGAATGCATCGCTATGTAAGTGTAGATTTGTGGAAGTGCAACTTGAGATGAATTGAGCTACAGAATGAAGTTGCAATTGGAGGTGGAATTGATAGTGAAGATGATGATGGCTAGAGTTGCAGTTGGTACTAGCATCTGCCAAGAATATGGAGCTGGTACTATTATTGATGCTCGTGAGTACAGAAGGGTTAGATGTCTGTAGTTAGGAATTGGATATTGAGATGATTTGGAGCTGCAGTTTAGATCTTATTGCATGAGATAGTTATCGCCTGACATGAGGTGGAATTGAGCTTGAATTGGAGTTGTAATGGAGGTATTGTGTGGTGGCAGTGATGGTTTGAATGATTTACCGAGTATAGAGATGGTTCAGCTAGTTATGAAGCTACAAAAGTATTGATGTAATAGATGTGTAACTGAAACTAAAGCCTGATAAGGAATGGTGCGCAATCATGGCGCTTTAGAAGATTATGGCATGTGCAAGTTTGCAATATGGCTCAGGCCTAAACAATTCATCCCATTCAGCATAGAGATCTCAGATGACTCATGGTCTGACCCTATGACTCTCTTAACCCAGTTGACTCGGTGCGACTCACTAAGCTTGACCATGCTGACTCAGTTGACCGGTGACCGGGTGGACTTTGCCGGTCACCTGAGATACTTTTCTGGCCGGATTCCGGTCAGTTTCCGGCACTAGCACCAGCTTTCTGGTGAACATTTTTTGGACAGAATTTTACATGGGTATTTCTCTTGTGTGGGATTATTGGATCATTTGGACTTTGGGCTTTGAAGACCTAATTTTGGAAAGATGAAAATCTATAAAAGGAGAAAGTTTCTATTTTTCTAGGAGGACATATTTTTCTACTGGAGTTTTGGAGGAGAGCAGCAACTAGGATTTTCTTTCATTTCATTTTTATTATTGATTATGATTATGATGAACTCAAATTCTATGAGTAGCTAAAAACATATTATTGGTTATGGGATAAAGTGGATTTCACAAATAAGATTTGATTCAATGTATTAGTTTTGTCTCAGTAATTTATTGTTTATGATTCATGGTTTATATTGTGATATGATTTGATTGTTTGTTTGGTTGAGTCCGGAATCAATCCGATTTGCATTCATTCCTAAGCTATATTAGGGTTTTCAATACGTTAACGTTGTTAATCCCTGATTCTAAGTAGCATAATTGTGGGTAGTGCTTGTAGTGATATATCCTACTAGTCACAAATGAATCATAACCTTGGTTAAATCGAAATAGTGCTTTTACACATTTGATTGCCTTGATTAGTCTTATTCCATAGAACTTATTTCTTTTAGGGAGTTAAACTTAATTGTGCTTTTACACTTTAGGTTGCTTTCTAGGAAGAATTCACATATGCATCTTTTAATGTGGCTGTGATGAAATCAGGGAATTAGCGGGATACACTTGCGATCAAGGTATCCTAGGATTTTTAGTAAATGAGAGATTAAAATACCAATTCTAGTCATTGTTAAAAATACATGTTTGTGAATGAAACTATCCCGTGACCAATATCTTCTCCTTATTGATTACTTTTATTATTACTTTGCTTTCAGTTTAGTTTTATTGCTTTGAAAATCAACCCCCCCCCCTGGTTACTTAAGAATCTGAAAATTTTATAACAACAAAAGCCTCTCTGTGGATACGAACTATTTATTATCACGTACTTCATTTATTTTAGTTAAGTAAGAAAGTGAAATTATTTTTGCTCGGCTGACAACCGACCAAATTTTGGCACCGTTGCCGGGGAGGCATACGGCTTGTTATTAAGTTTTTAGTTTCTTTTTATTATTTCTGCTTGCATATTTGATTTTCGTTTCTTGTCTTGTTTCTCACTTATTTACGAGAATTGTTTTGAAGTACCTAATCCCTGGCTTCTAAAGATTGGAACTATACAAGGTGCGTGATAGCTACTCAAAGAGGCATAATTCTCCAACCAAGGCAAGACACAACGGAAGAACAAGTCGTGCAAGTAGAACACGAAGATCTTCATCAACTAGAATAAGAACAAGAGGTTCCATTTGTATAAGAACCACTAGTTGAAGAAGAAGAAGAAGAAGCAATTGGTGATGCAAATCGTATACTCAAGTACTTGGCTTCTCATAGGCTTGATGCATAACGGTGGTGTATTCAAATGAACTCAACCTTTGAGATCAAACCGGGTTGATTAGAGAGTTACCGAAGTTTCATGGTATGGCGAATGAAGATACAAACAAGCATCTCATGGATTTCCACAACGTTATCATGGCCATGCTTCTACCGGACACTAATGTCGATGGTGCAATGTTGAAAGCTTTTCCATTTTCTTTGGATGACAATGCTAAGGAATGGTTGTATTACTTGCCTTCCGGGAGTGTGACTACATGGAATGGATTGAAGAAACTCTTTCGAGAGAGGTATTTTCCTGTGTCAAAGGCTACTCAAATTCGCAAAGAGATTTGTGGGATAAATCAACATGTGGGAGAATCTTTGTATGAATGTTGGGAGCGATACAAGAGATTGGTGGCAAGCTTTCCACACCACCAATTCAGTGATGTTATGATAATCCAATACTTCTACGAAGGCCTCCAAGCAAGTGATAGATATCTTCTTGATGCTGCAGGTGGTGGTGCACTAGTGAACAAGACGGTGGCCCAAGATACCGATTTGATTGAAAGCATGGCTGCAAACTCGCAACAATTCTACACAAGAAGTGAACCAATGGTTAGGCGAGTGCATGAAGTTAATGATTAATCATCATCACACGGTGATCAAAGGATGGATAATATGGAGCAAATGATGCAAAGGATGGCTGCGGTTATTTTACCTTCATATGGTGAAGAGTTGGAGCAAGCTAGTGTGGTCTTTCTAAATCAGCAAAGACGGTATGATCCTTATTCCAACACTTACAATCCGGGATGGAGAGATCACCCCAATTTTAGCTATGCTAAAAAGCAAGGTGCGGTTCAATAACCTAATTTCAACCGTCCAAGTGGATTTCAACCGCAACAACAACAATTTCAGCAACCACAACAATCAATGCAAAATCAAGGTTCCGATATTGATGCAAGGTATTTCTACCATGTTTAAAGAAAGCCAACATGAAACTAATAGTGCTATCAAGGAGTTGCAGACACAAATGGGCTCCATGGAGATTGAATTAAACAAATTGAAGGCACAAAATAGTGGGAAACTCCCTTCTCAATCTCTTAACCCAAGAGAGAATGTTAGTGATATTACATTGAGAAGCGGTACACAACTTGTGCAACCTGAAATTGTTGATGTGGGTGATATGGAGACCCAAAAGGAACCTGTTTTGGAGGAAAAGAATGATGATTTCCCCCAAACTTCTGAGGTACCTATTTCTAGCTCTAAAACTCATGTTTCTACTTATGTTCCTCCTTTACCTTTCCCTCGCAGGTTTTCTAACTCTAAGAAGGCGGAACTAGAAAAGGAGATTTTAGACATATTTAAGAAGCTTCATGTAAACATTCCACTTATTGATGTTATCAAGAAAGTTTCCAAATATGCGAAATTTTTGAAGGACTTGTGTACCAAGAAGAAAAATCTAACCGGTACTGAGGTTATGAGTGTGGGGGAAAACGCTTCGGCGGTCTTGCAAAATAAACTCCCACAAAAATGCAAGGATCCGGGTAGTTTCACTATACCTGTAGATATTGGTAATACAAGGATTGGAAAGGCTATGCTTGACTTAGGAGCATCCCTGAATATCATGCCAGCATCTATTTATAAGTCTTTAAATTTGGGTCCATTGAAACCAACTAATATTGTGCTTGAACTTGCGGATTATTATTGAGGATGTCCTTGTGTAGGTGAACCAACTAGTTTTTCTAGCTGATTTTTGTGTTCTATAAATGGATGATGGCTCAGATGCATCCATACCCCTGCTACTTGGGAGACATTTCATGAAGACGGCTAAAATCGTCATTGATGTGGATGAGGGAGTACTCACGATGAAGTTTGATGATGATATAATTCTCTTCAACATGTTTGAAGTCATGCGGTATCCAAGTGATGTTCATTCGGGTGTCCATAACGTATGGGACCCTAGCTAAGGTTTAACAAGCAAGGAGATAGTCGGGCTGACGACTTTAAACCAAGCGCTGCATGGGAGGCAACCCATTGGTATTGTATCTCTTATCTCTTATCTTTTATTTATGTTTATTTTCTTGTCTTGTTTTTAGTTTTTTATTATTGCATATCATTATAGGATTTCCCACCTTGACTTACTTTGGATGACTCAATTTACATTGAGGACAATGTAAAGTTTAAGTGTGGGGGAGTGGTTAAGCATTTGCATTGTAAATTTTTCATAAATTTCCAACTTTTGTGTAAATTAGTGAATAAAAAAAAAAACTCCAACTTGTAGTTAGTTTAGAGTCACATAGTATACATGTCGCTAAGATTACATCGAGATTCTCATAAAAGTGACTGAACTTAGAGATGACAGAGAACATGATCAGGTTTCTTACTTGTATGAGAGTTAAAGTTGGATTTAACCATGCCAGTGGCAAATAAGGTGCAAACTGAATTCGGTATTATAGTTATGGTCCCCTCTAGTGGAGACTACCCATGTTATATCATGAGAGGCACCGACCTTCAATTATTTGTACTTGTCTAAATTTGTGCTTTTAGAGTGTGTGTCACCGTACGTAAACTCCGGGTAGAATGGTGATCTACCCAAGCTCCCACCAATAGAAGAACTATTTTGATCTCTTGAGTGTTATTTTATCAATCATGATGGTGACATCGAATTGCTAACTTACATACCACTTGTAATCTTGTTCGCAGTTAGCACCATCCACTTTATCTCTCTCTACACCAACAGGTCCATTGAAACACCATCATCATCAACAAGAGGAGCATCACAAATTCGAAGGAAATTTGAAGACGTTCAAGGTTTACAAGCAACGGTACAACAATGAGCAGATTTCAGATTCAAGTAAAGCAACAAGACAAGAAGCAGAATTTTTACAAGTTTAAGACTATTGTACAAGAGTGAAGATTATCAAGATGAGAATTCAAGAAGTTTATGATATCGAGACATACAAGTTGTGAAGAATCAAGCGGTAAAGTACTTACACCATGGCCTTTGTACTTGCATTTTTATTTTTTATTTATTTGTATTTGTTTTGGTTTCTCTTGTCTCGAAAAATAAATAAATTGGGACATGGTTATCATTATGCTAGTTCCCTTAAACAAAAGAAGAAGAAAAAATGAAAAAAGAAAAAGAAAAAAGAAAAAGAGACAAGAGACAAGACAAAAGTTCATTAGGTTCATCATTAGTTTTAATTTTTTGTTTGTTTTCATTTTATATTTACTTTATTTATCTTGCATCTTTAAAAAAAAAATTGAAAAAATTGAAAAAAAAGGGAAAAAAGGATTAAAAAAAAAGGAAAAGGAAAAAAAAATCATTGCATCATATTTAGGTTTGTTTAATTCGTTTTTGGTTTTGTATTCATTCAATAAATCCAACGGAAGAAGAAATATCTATAATGAAGTTTCAAGCAAAAAGGAATTAAAGGAAAGAGTCTCATTGTCAAGATTCTACGAAGTTCCAGAGTTATCATCGACAGTTGAAGACCTAAGACGAAGATAAGGATTGAAGACCGAAGACGTTTCTATGGACGCTGTGAGAGTGGTGCTAACTGCACGCCGAACGGATAACGAGGTAAGTAAGCATATTCCCACCTTCGTTAAGTGGTTGATTTCCTTTCTTAGAGATCGTCAGAAAAAAGGGTTTTCAAAATGAATAAAAGATGTGGGTTTTCAAAACAATTCGGAGGGTTTTTCCTTCCTACTATTCAAAGTGTCACAAGATTCTCTCTTCATCCCTACCTGGACACATGTGTGACCCATAAAAAGCTATTTATTGAGTGCAATTTCATAAAACCCTTTCTTGTGAGGCAGAGTAGAGACTTTCGATCACTCCGAACCCGAATTTCTTTCGATAGGGGATGGTTATTTCTCTCTCAACTTTTAAGGATGAGATTGTGTTCATTTATGTGTCTAACTTCTTATGACTAGTGTGCAAAATCTCTATATCTTATTAGCGCGTTGGATGATATCATTTCGGAGAACTAATAAGTTGGAAAAGTAGGTTTTATGGGTACATCTCTAGTAAACCGACATGGAGTTGTATGTATGTTGTAGAATAAGTTTTGTTTCATTTGCTTGAGGACTAGCAAAGTCTAAGTGTGGGGGAATTTGATAGGTGTTGTAAACACCTTGATATTTATCTATTTTTTATGCTTGCTTTGCTATTTTTCTTGTAAAATATGTATCTTATGTTTTCTTTTGAGTTTATTAGGTGCAATGAAGTCAGTATGAGCAAAAGAAGGAGAAAGCGTCTATTTGGAACGTAAAGAGGTCAATTCACTTGGGAGATATACTTGGAGCGGGCTAAGGTACACGAGAAGGTGGTGAAAATGAACAGTCAGTTCCTCAAAACTGACGGTTGAGTTGAGAAAGAAAGTTATCATTCCTTGGTACCTCTTATCTACTCTCCTTGGGTGGAAATATCAACTTCCATTCTAACACAAGACCTAAGAATCAGAGAAGCAATGATTTCTCTTATCATTAGTCTTCCTTTCCTACACTTACCCTAAAATTCAGAGAAACCATTACTCTCAAATCTCAATCAGATTTCGTCCGAGATTCATAGAGAGTGAAGAGGATGGAGGCTTGTAGAGATAAAATAGAGAAGAGGTGGTTTGATTAGTGGAATCCGATATTACTGTGAAGAAGGATTTAATGGAGAAGATCGATTTGCAGGGTAGGGTTTCAATATGCTATGAGTTTGAATCTCAAAAGATGAACCTCAAGTTAGGATTTGATGTTACAATTGAGAAATTCAGGAAATTATGACTGGGTTTCTACTGTTGAGGGTGATTTGAGTCAGAAATTGATAGAGGAGATGTTCATGTGATTTGTGCTGCAGAATCTGAAAATGGAGAGAATGGTTGTTGTTGTTACCGATTTGAAGCTAAGAAAGAAGATTGAAGGGTTTGGCTACCTTTGAAGTCAAGAAGGGAAATACAAATAATGGCTCAAATTTAATGGTGCTTCTGGTGAATTGAGGTGAATCGTGAAATTGAGGTTAGAGTTCAGATGAGTAAGGATAGAAAGTGATGGAGGTTGCTGGTACAGTGGTTGGATGAATTTTAGATATACAAGAAGTATGTGCTTTAAATGGGTTTTAAGCTGCAGTTTGAAATAAATGATTCTGGTGTTTGAATGAATGTTGTGTGATGAAGTGGAAGCTGGAAGGAATTGAAATAGATTTGTGGTTGAATTGAGAAAATGGAGAGTGGAAGAGCAAGCATGGAAATTGTGATTTCAGGTGCAGCTGTAATGTGTTGGTGGTTGCTTTAATATGAAGAATGAGGTGGTTTTGTGTGTTGGTTTACTGATATTGTCTTGATTGAGTTGGGGTTAAACAGGCTTGAGAAAATGATGGTGTTAACTGATGCAATGACTTGAGCTGAGTCTTAGGTGACAAGGCTATGGAATTGATTGAGTGGTTGCTACTGGTAGGCTTTAGATGAATGCTAGGGTACTTGGCATCGGCTAGCAATTGCAGGTTATGATACAATGGATGTATGGATAAGTTCTAAGGACACAAATGATGGATTGTGTGGTGGTTGTAGCTTAAGATTGCAGGATGGGTTGTTCTACTGAAATGATGATTTGGCGAGTGGAAATTGCAAGAGGATGATGATATTTCAGTGGTGCTAATGGGTTAGTGGACTGACTAAGATGGAGTTACAGGCAAGTGCAGTTCAATAAGAACGATGCCGGAACCTGTGAATGGCAAGGAGTCTGAGAATGTGAAGCTAGAGATGATTGCAGTGTTGAAGTAAAGTTACAGAATGCATCGCTATGCCAGTGGATATTTGTGGAAGTGCATCTTGAGATGAATTGAGCTGCAAAATGAAGTTGCAGTTGGAGGTGGAATTGATAGTGAAGATGATGATGGCTAGAGTTACAGTTGGTGCTAGCCATATTGCTGTTGTTGATGCTCGTGAGTATAGAAGGATTAGATGGTTGTAGTTGGGAATTGGATATTGAGATGATTTGGAGCTGCAGTTTAGATCTTATTGCATGAGATAGTTATCGCCTGACATGAGGTGGAATTAAGCTTAAATTGGAGTTGTAATGGAGGTGTTGTATGGTGGCAGTGATGGTTTGAATGATTTACCGAGTATGGAGCTGGTGTAGCTAGTTATGAAGATACAGAAGTATTGATGTAATAGATGTGCAGCTGAAACTGAAGCCTGAGAAAGAATGGTGCGCAATCATGGCGCTGTAGAAGATTATGGCCTGTGCAAGTTTGCAATATGGCTCAGGCCTAAACAATTCAGCCTAGAGATCTCAGCTGACTCATGGTCTGACCCTATGACTCACTTAACCCAGTTGACTCGGTGCGACTCACTAAGCTTGACCGTGCTAACTCTGTTGACCGGTGATCGGGTGGACTTTTCCGGTCACCTGAGATACTTGTCTTGCCGGATTCCGACACTGACACCAGTTTTCCGGCGAATATTTTTTGGACAAAATTTTACATGGGTATTTCTCGTGTTGGATTATTGGATCATTTGGACTTTGGGCTTTTAAGACCTAATTTTGGAAAGATAAAAGCTATAAAAGGAGAAAGTTTTTATTTTTCTAGGAGGACATATTTTTATACTGGAGTTTTGGAGGAGAGCAGCAACTAGGATTTGCTTTCATTTCATTTTTATTATTGATTATGATTATGATGAACTCAAAAGCTATGAGTATCTAAACACATATTATTGGTTATGGGATAAAATGGATTTCACAAATAAGATTTGATTCAATGTATTAGTTTTGTCTCGTTAATTTATTGTTTATGATTCATGGTTTATATTGTGATATTATTTGATTGTTTGTTTGGTTGAGTCCGGAATCAATCCGATTTACATTCATTCCTAAGCTATATTAGGGTTTTAAATATGCAAACGTTGTTAATCCCTGATTCTAAGTAGCATAATTATGGGTAGTGCTTGTAGTGATGTATCCTACTAGTCACAAATGAATCATAACCTTAGTTAAATCAAATTAGTGCTTTTACACATTTGATTGCCTTGATTAGTCTTATTCCATAGAACTTATTGCTTTTAGGGAGTTAAACTTAATTGTGCTTTTACACTTTAGGTTGCTTTCTAGGAAGAATTCACATATGCATATTTTAATGTGGTTGTGATGAAATCAGGGAATTAGCGGGATATACTTGCGATCAAGGTATTCTAGGAATTTTAGTAAATGAGAGATTAAAATACCAATTCTAGTCATTGATGAAAATACATGTTTGTGAATGAAACTATCCCGTGACCAATATCTTCTCCTTATTGATTACTTTTATTATTACTTTGCTTTCAATTTAGTTTTATTGCTTTGAAAATCACCCCCCCCCCCCTTGGTTACTTAAGAATCTGAAAATTTTATAACAACAAAAGCCTCTCTGTGGATACAAACTCTTTCTTATCACGTACTTCATTTATTTTAGTTAAGTAAGAAAGTGAAATTATTTTTTCTCAGCTGATAACTGACCAATGTACTCTTATAAATATGATTGATTTTATTGATTTTGGAAATTATGATTTATTTTTCATTATTTACACCAATTTTTAAATTTACATCCAAAACCTATGGAAACTGAAAGACCGACCGAACCGAGTCAATAGCAGTTCAGTGGCAGCTTTTTGTATTCTCAAAACCGACTCTATAAGTACGGTGGTCGACCGAACCGAGTCAATAGCAGTTATGTGGTATGACTTTAAGCTTTCTTTATCATTGATGGATAAAAATGATTTACGAGTTTTTATGTAAAGTGGTGGAGTATGCAAGTGCTCGATGAAGAAAATTGTCTAAAACTTTAACAGATGCACTGCACGGAAGTGGTTTGAGTCCGAGAGATCAATCTGTAAAACTCAGGCCTAAACCAAGAAATGGTCGTTCTAGAGTCAATTCGGTCACAAAAGAAGGATAAAGGTCGAGCTGTAGGGAGGGATGGTAATATTTATATAATTGAAATATCACAAGTCGTATGTTGACTTGTTCTTGTGAATTCATTCTTTAAAAATAAATAATAAGACTTGTTCTTATTGGAATCCAGTTCTTATACAATTCAGGTACATACTAGGTTGACCTTGGTATACAATTAAGAACAAGGATCTTATTCTAGAGATTTATACATATTGATCGTCCAATGAATTTTGTATGCATGTTCACGAATGAAAAGTTGATGGTGTATCAGGTACCCTCTCCTTTTCATATGCAGAATAAGAGTTGAACGCAATAATAAATGGAATAAGAATATTATGAAATGAAATTAAATTATGTACGATTCAATGATAAAGTATAATCAAAATTATTGAGTAATAGGTTTTCTGAAAGTATAATACCAGCTACTTCAAGTGGTATATACGCTTTCTCAAAATCTAAGTATTAAGAAAGATATTCTAGTAATTTTCATCACCATAGTGGGATGTTCATCTCCACAAATCTCATTCACAAGTCACAACCTTGAACTCCCCCTGCTGAAAGAGAAAATATTCTAGATTATATAAAGCACTAGAACTTGGCCCGTGCCGTAACGGCACGACCACAAAAATAAGTGAAAAAAATTATTTTGATCGGTGTTATTCATTTGTTGTTACTATTTAAAGTGACAATTATTCTTCATACATTTTGATTATTATTTTTCTTTTGTATTTAACCGAGCTTATTTTAATACCTAAAAAATCAAGCACAACTTGTAAAATATAATGTTATTTGTGTCATAACGACATCGAATAAATATTGCACACTACTATATTGACTAATTATGATACCACCACCAGAACCACCCTTTACAACTACCTTTTTCGCCAGCAACATTCCCGCCACGGGCTCCATGCACCGCCACTCACAAATATCACCCTGATTACCCATAATATCTATTGATGTAATTATTAACATAGTTGTTATCTATTGAGTGGGAGTATACATTCATTTAGATAATTAATAAGACATTTATCATGAGAGATTAATAAAATATTTATTATGAGAAATTAATGAGATAATAATGATGTGCATAGATTAAGACCGTTAGATATGAATTTCTAACTTTCAATCATAGACGTCACTTATAAAAACTTACTTAAACAACTATTGATTTATCTTCTCCCTAAACAAATCTTGAGGATGATACTAAAAACAATTGATAAATTAAGACACTAAATATTTCCAGGATGATATCAAATCATCAAGGAAATAAGGTTGAGCGAAAGCATGTTCTTGGATTTAATTTCTTTTGTCTCTTTAGTCTATATCTAATTCCCAAATTTATTTCTGATTTAGGTTTGCTCAAAAGTGGGGAACTAAAGTTTTTAAGTCCACTCCTCCTTCTGGATGTGAGTGAGAGAATCAATTGTCTAGTTTTATGGGAATGTATATTTGTTATTTTTAGTCTATCAAATTTCTCCACTTTGCTTTTGATTTTTGGGATGGGAAAAAGAGAATATGTAATGCATTATTTCCCAATTAAAGCGTGTATTCATGGGATCGACCACAAACGTGGATTTATCAATCGGGAGGGCAAATCAAGATCTCTCTTTATGTTAACTAACTTAGTTAAACTTTGTTTTATAATACAGAACAAAGAAACATGAAAAAATATCACCTAGCTATGATATAACTCGTGACATAACCGTGCAACTTAGTAATAAGTTAATTTATTGTGTACTGAATTTGATTTGTACCGTTTGTTTGCAGTTATTATTTTAATAGTCATTTATTCTTATCGAGTTTATGTTATCATTAAGATGATCAACCACATTTTATATTCTTTATAAGGTTAACCAATTTATGGCGAAACATTATCAAACAAAAATATATTACTTTCACCAACACCCACCACATCCAAAATATCACTTGATACCACTTCTTTCCCCCCACATCACTGTTGCTTCCACCCCCAACCATTGGACGTGCTTTTTAATTTTTAATCACAGACGTCGTGAGAAAAGTTTATATTAAACAAACTTAAGTCGTCAATTAATTTATTCCACTTTTTTTTTTCATTGGTTTGTTTTTATGAAATTCTCTTTTATATTGTTTTTTTTAATATAAATTTATATATTTTTTTTTGGATAATTCCAAATTATTTGTTGAAAAATAATCATACAAAGCTTTGGGTTGGTAACCTAGCGACAAGCTGGGCTCCAACTCCTATTTGGATGGCAACACCTAATCTATGAAAAATAAAACTACCTACACCACTACTAGCGTCGTTGCTAACTAAAAAATTCTTTAGACGCTTGAAAAAAAAAACAGAGTATCTTCACCAAGTTCCCCTAATGTAGAGAAAGCTAGAACACCCAATCCATATCCATGCGCAGCACACTTGTCCAAGTATTTGGTTCGTTTATGAGAAACCGCACCCGAAATAGCCTTACCAGGGACAAATGAGCAGAAACCATCACCAGTGAATGGAGAGAAACCTGTAACATCCATACACATATCTTGCCCATTTTCCCAGTTAAGAACAAGGATGTCAGCAGGCTTAAGATCTTTGTCATCATCCGACCGAAGCCCGAGAGAAACCTCCTTACACGCAGTTACATTGGCTTTGTAACAAATGTCAGCGATAGCATCTCGAACAACATCATGGAGAAAAGTATATCCAATATCCTTGGCACAGTGAAGCGCGTGATCTCCAAAAATGTCCATAGACTTGTTACAACTTGGGCATAAACTATTCTCAGCAAACAAAGGAATACCAAGACGATAACAAGCACATCCATAAATTGTCTTGGTCTGAGGCATTGATTAAGCCCACTAATGGGTACCGCCAAAACATAGTCTTGTGCATGCTTGATTCGGTTACATTTCCATAAGACAAAATCTCTTTCAGACATATGAAATTGGAATGGGATTTGCTTCTTAACTGCATCAAAATAGACTAATACCATAGAATGCATGGAAGGGGGGGCAGAATCATCAACACAGTAAGTAGACGGTAATCCACATACCTGGATAAAGGTCTGAAGAGACAACTGATAAGCTGTGCCTTTGTTCGTAGATAATAAATTACAAAGGATCACTTTCTGCACTGAAGCGCTCTGGCTCTGAGAAGCAAAAAACAAAAACGTGGAAGAGAAACCAATGGGAAAAACCAAATCAAAGAAAAATTCATATGAGTTCATGGTGAATCCGTGATTGGAATGAGCTTCCAATCACCAGAGTGACTCACCACAGAGGAAAGCATGAGAGAGAAAGCCTAAAAGTCATGATTTGTCTGATCGGGTATTATTTGGGTGATCCAGCGGTATATGATGATATTTCCTTATAAGATTTGGTATCATCTACGAAATATTTGGTTTTTTTCCTTACCAATCGTGCGAAAAAATAGCTAATTGTATCTTTCACAATATAATGTCGTGCGTTTGTAAAGACACAAAAATATTATAGTTCACTATTATTCACCAACACCCACCACCATTAAAAACATCCATCGGCACTATTTCTTCCACCACCGGGGAAAGACGTTGACCCACCATAATATTTTTGTATCTTTAATATCTCTACCACCCACTACTTTATCCAATACCACAATTAATATTTATTAATATAACTTTTAATGTTATAAAGAGCTACTCGGGGTATTTTATTAGCAAACTTAAAAAGAGTCATTACACATAATTAGATTTTTCGGTGACAGGTAGCTACTAATTGGGCTCCTACACCTTTATGAATAATTTTTAATAAAATTATTATTTACTCATAAAAAATGTATTTATTAGATCAATTAAGGATTTATGATGAAAAATTAATTAATAATTTATTATGAGAAACTAATGGGATACTAATTAATAAAATATTTATAATAGTTTTGTTGAGAAAACCAGGACCGTGGATTTATCTTCTTCCTAGACAAATTTTGGCCACTACTCACATAGCCTTTAGTTCAGCGTAGATTTATTTAGCGCTTAACATGTGCTGAAACGGCATGGGCATAATTTTTATCTGGATATTAAATTTAATATTTGTTAATTATCGGGTTTACTCTCCTTATCATTACAAAAATGAAGACAAAACCATATATATTTTTACTCTTCAGTCCACAAATTGTTTATCATGTACTCATAGATGATTCCTTTCCAGTATGTTTGATATTTTGAGATTCTCCCAAATAATGTTTATTCTTGCCCTCTTTCACAACAAAACCAACGATATTTGATATTTTTTATAGTTTGCAAAGACAAAAACATATCATCGATCATTTGAAATGGTTTTTCCCTTCAACATCTCCCTTATTTTAGTGACTGCGCAAAACCAAAACATCAAACTATGTGGAATAAAACAAAATTACATCACTCAAACTCATTCTTCCTATAAATAATTGTGTCCCATAAGCTCAGAATCCTTGATTATTTGGTCCCATTCTAAAATGGTCCAAAAAGATTAAAACTCTGAATGGACTCTACAGTACATATTACATCGTATTTTCTTATATTTGAATAACACAAATAAATACTAATTCATTTATCTAAGCCTCTATATCATAATACGTTGAGACATTTCAGATGGAAACTCATTCGACTCAGAAAAGATATAACTCAAATTCTTGAAAACTCTCAGACAGTCTACGACATTGATTTTCTAAATATGAGCCATTTCAAATGGAAACCACCACCAAAACCACTAATTACCACTACCTTTTTCACCACCATCACTATCGTCACTGACTCCATGCATCTCCAATCTCAAACACCACCCTGGTCATCCCTAATTTCTTTGTATGTGATTATTATTAAATTTATTATTTATTTAATAAAAATATATTTAGAAAAATGTAATGGGTTGAAAAGAATTTTAAAAGTTATTATGATTCTTTATTAACAAATTTATTGTTTATCTAATTAAAGTATAGTTATTAAGATAATTATAATACATTTATGATAAGAGATTAATAAAGTATTTATTATAAGAAATTAATGATTCAATAATGATGTGAGCAACCAGAGCCATGAATTTAGCTTTACCAAGAACGAATCATGGCCGCTCTTTATCTTGCCTAAGTTGTCCAAACTATTATTTATAGAGGAGACTAGCCCTAAACCCGTGCTGTAATGGCACGTGCCATGATGTTGGTTCATTTTTAATATATCGTATAATTTGTGTCCCGAATACTTATCAACTCCTTATGATTTAATATGTGTTTGTCATAAAAATAGTTGGGATTTTCCTCTTTTTTTCCTCTTTTTTTTTTCCTTTAATATTTTACCTCCAGAGATTTGCTCAAACGAAAGAAATATATTCTTAACTTCCAGATATTTTTTTTATTTAGGTTCATTTCTTATAATGAGATAATGCTCTACATGAACATGGAAGTTTAGATATTTTTAGGAAATATGTCGTCAGCAACGCTCATCTCAGTAAAATCAACTAATCAATATCGTCCATAAAAGTCTCCACATGTTCCTATTTCTCTCAAGCTGACTCATCTATCATGGTCATGTTGTCGATCCTCCAAATAGGCAGAGAATAGTATTTTTTTTCATCGAACGAATGATACAAACTAACCAATGTGACTTGGTTTCTATATAATTTTTCAACACCCATTAGATGACAATGTTTAAAATGTGTACCCATTACCTTTTCGAAGGGATTGTATATATGCGAACCTCTTCCATTAAATCTTCAACAAAGTATTGTGCCCAACAATTCGTCTTAACGAAGGATTTGGTAACTTCAAAAGTCTTGGACATTTTGTCACTTCCGTATGTTCCTACCTTCACTTGGAATACAATCTAGTGACACATTACCTCATAAAGAACCTTGAACACATATTGTACTCCCTGATCCTATTTCAAATTAATAGGTTGTCAATAGATCCTTAACCAAAAGTTGACATATTCTACGTTGAATATTTATAAAAAAAAATAATTATGGTATTGTGGATCATTGCTTTCTTATATTGTAGTTTTCAAAATTGGCCTCTTCGAGTCCCACGGCTTTCTAAGTTTATATATCTTGTTTGTTTTTAACATTTTAGTTAGCTATATTATGTTTGTTACTAACTTTAAACTTGATGTCATCTTCTACTGTGAACTTTATGTGATTTCATAATCGAAATAGTTATACCTATTTCATTCGTATCAAGTAATCCGTTGTATATCCCAACTATTCTTCTACAACAATTCTTTTCTTTTGCCATATCCGAACCATCAGTAGCCATTATTGTCAAATGCAATCTGTCTAATTTTTGTTGATGTTATGTATTTGCAATGTTCATTTTTCTTAAATAAATAGATTGTGGAAAAACTAAAAAAAAAAAGAACATAAGTATTACATCGGGTATAAGTTACTATATCCAAAATACTCCGGACACTGCTTCTGGTGCCTTGTTTCCTAAAATTCCTCCTTGCATTCTAGACATTACATGCAACACCAATCATTTACGAAGTGAGCTATTTGTGCAAGTGTGGTCAATGTATCCCTTGCCTGTAATAATAATAACAACACGTCAATTTTTTTCAAGGCATCCAGTTGTAAATGGTATGAATCTAATATATTTGAATTGTACCTCAATCTTAGATATCACCTTCTTCTCACATAACATAGCAATTAAGGAAGGACAAATCTTGACCACTCTTTACATAGGCAGAGTTAGCCAAACTATGTTTTGCAATTGTCTTACATGAAAATTATTATTAATCCATATTTTAGTCAGCTCCTATCGAAGCCGATCTGATTAGTCATATAGAAAGTTAATCTTTAATTTTTGACATTATCTCTTGACCAAATTATCGAAGTATTCTCAGTCATGTTCTGCTTTGTGTGATCTACCCATCTGTGTCTACTCTACCTTCTAACCCAGTGAATGAAACCTATACATATTGATCCGTAATTTGATATTGTTGATTTGTCATCAAGAGGTCGCATGATTTGAGAATGTAAAATATAAAAAATATTCTATAAACATCGGAGGCGAAATTTAGATTTATGATTTAGAGTTTTTTATGATGATTTTGATGAACAAACATAATTTTTAAACAAATATTTTAGAATGAAAATACATAAGATTTTATATCGGGAATTGATTGAAAATTGTTGTCTTTGTAGGAAGTTGTCGCGAAACAACTCGACATTGATGGTCTTTCAGAAGAAAAAAATTTAATAGTACTTGAGAGAGCGATAATGTTCTCTTACGCGGGTACACTAACTGCCTTTAAATAATATGGGTGATCGAACAGTCATGATCATATTGTCTTATATGTTCCGGTATCATCCTCAAAATATTTGGTTTTTGTCCTTATCAATCGTGATAAAAACAACCAATTAAACCTTTCACAATACAATGTTGCATGTTTTGTGAAGATTATTTTTTTACTTGGTCAATAAAACTCACTAAAAAGCAAAAACTATTATTATACACTACTATTACCAACACCCACCACCATGAAAACCATCCACCGCCACTATTTCTTCCACCAATAGTAATGTTACCGCCTCCACCATTCACAAACACCCGCCACCGCTTATACTAACCCTACTTCCACTACCACCATTAGAATTAATATACTTTTAAGTAAAATTATTTATTAATAAAATTATGTATTTATGTTAGATTATTAAAGGGACGTTTATAATAGAAATTTAATTAATCATTATGAACAATCAATGACACACTAATTAATAAAAATTTTAAAAATGGTTAAGTTGAACAAACCCCAGCGGTAAATTTATCTTTGCCAAGGACAAATCCTGACCACTCTTTACATAAACAAATCGATAATAAATAATTTCATATGTTCTGATCTTGATTCGTGTCGTTCGTTTAGTTATTACATAACATGACAATTGATTGCACCAATTATTTAAAATGGACAAGTGTTTTATCGAGTTTATTTTAACATTATAATGATCAACCACGTTTTATACTTTATAATATAACGCATTTTGTGGCGTTACAAAATTAGCATAATGTTTTTGTTCACCAATACCCGCCACCACCATAAAACCATATGAATACACTTTTTTTTTTATCAAACACCACCTAGTGGCGGAGCCAAGGGTTGACTAACCTGGCTCTAACCCCTTAAATTTTTAATAACTACATAAATTTTTTAGTTTATTTTATAAATACTACTTTGTCCATATATATTTATGGTTAAGTCCACCAAAGTTTACATGTTTCTCTTAAAAAAAAATAGGCCTCCTCAATGTCAATTTTTGACTCACCACTGCCACCATCACTGCCGCCCATCCCATGAGGTTTAGATTGAACAAAATTTCGTCAATTGATTAGTTTCATTTTTTTTCCGTGTATATATCCTTTTTTATATTGAAATCAATTACATTGTAACATTAAAAAATCATGATTTATACGATATAGTACCAAAGATAATAGGGGTACCATTTGGGTGATCCAACTACGATCATGAAAATATTGTCTTGTATGATATCATCCCTGAAATATATGGTACCTTCCTTTATCAAAAATGCTAAAACAACCAACCACATCTTCCACACTACGATGTTATCGATGTTGTGATGACAACATAAAATTAATATTGTCCATCACTACTCACCAGCATTCACCTCACCACTTCTTCCACCGCAAACCAGAGGCGGAGCCAAGATTTTGAGGAGAAAGGGAGAAAAAATTCTTGGCAAGTTGGATACATGTGAAAAATGGACTTTGTATCCCATTTTACGATAAAAGAACAAAAATAAATATAATTATGCTTGGCTCCGCCCTTAACCACCACTAATCTTTCGGCCTCCACCTCTTCTACTACTCATTGTCGTAAAAAATATCTATTGATATTATTTATCAAAAGTACTTATTTATAGAAATAAATATTACAATTAATTAAGAAAACATTTATAATTAAAAAATGATTAGTCATTTATTATGAGAAATTAGTGAAACACTAATTAATAAAACACTTTATAATGAATAAATTATTTATTATGTGCAATTAGTGAAATACTAATTAATAAAGCAATTATGATATTTAAGTTGAACAAAATACCACTGTTGATTTATCTTTTCTATCAATTACAACCAAGGTGGATCACTGGTTAGAGGCCACTCTTATGACACAATAGATCATGAGTTCGAACCTCCCCGTTATAATTTTTGAAATTCCATATCTTGAGTATTCATTTTTCATTCATAATATTGGAATTAATGCCACGCGTGTGAGTTGTAGGGGGTGGTCAGGAGAACCACAACCCTTGATTTATCTTCTCTCTAGACAAATTTGGACCATCACTTACCTAGGCAAACTTAGCCTAGCTTTGTTTTGTATCTTATATTTTTATTTAATATAAAATAAGTTTGGTGATTTTTCCACACAAACTTATTCAGGTTAAGCAAACTAAATAAACTCAAGAAAGAGATCCTACCCCGAACATACTTGAGTGTTTGACTTATGACCGGTCATAACATTTAAATCAAAAGTTTATACCTGGTGATTAAACTCACCAGGCACAAAACAGCATTGACCCAACTAATTTTTGCTCATGTTTTCTATACAATGACTCTCCGACCGGTGATGTAAAGAACGAACTTGAAAAATCTGGAAGGTATTGGTTGGTTTGAAGGGTTCTTGTTGAGATTATTATATTATTCCCACATTGTCTGGGCAATATAAGATCATGTGGTTTACAATCCTTTGGGCCTCTCCACTCATTTCCAATTGGTTTTGAGTTGGATGCCCGCAGACTTTAACAACTATGTCGTTTCCATATTCACATGCACATCTATATCAATATCCACACTGACAATTTGAACTATCTCATACCCATGATTTGACATGGCATTGATCACTTGCAAATAAGTACACTCATGATGCTTCATAAAAATACCTTTACAAGCTCTCCTTGAACAACTTTTTGCTTGGCAGGTTGAGTGGCTTACAAAATTTATATGAGTTTTAATAGGATGGAATCATGGAACCATAGTTGTCTATTCAAAGATGATTAAACATGGGTCGTCGATCTGAGGTATTATACACCGATTGTAGGTGACTCTGACTCGGCACAGTTAAGTATATGGTATAAAAAGGAAAAATAGTAATTTTTAAATATAACAACCAATTGAAAAATGGGTTTTCGCTACCCTAGAATATTTACACAAATCAAAAGTTTCCAAGTATCCTCGTCAAAGCTCTTGCTTCATGAAATGCATATTTCAGCAAGTAAGAAGCGAGGGTTTCATTACCGTTCAATGCGAGAACTTATATTGTCTAGGTTTTCAAGCATTTAGATGTGCATAATCTAGTATATGGAGTATGATTTGTCATTATTATAGAAAGGAGAACTTTGTTGCAGATTGCCTAGCTAGGGAAGCAACTGCTAATGAGTTAAACGAACTTTCGCTTTCAAACCCATAAGCGAAGTTATTCGAGTCCTTGCTTAGTTTGTAGCCTTATTCGTAGCTTATATATATTTTTTAAAAATAATAATAATATTTATGAGGGAGGGAGGATCCCTTCACACTGTTATTCTCACATTTTAAACACCTTTTTTGTGAATAAAAAATAAATGATATCGGATTAGAAACTAATATTTTGGGGGTACGTTGTTCTTAGAAATCTCTACATACCTACCAAAAAGGAGTGCATTCCAAGACGTATAACACCTTCATCTACTACTTTTAAAGTGAGTTGTTGAAAACTACTGATTTATAACCATTGAAATTAAGATTGGTAGATGGTTAGGTTTAGTGTTTTAGGATACACTTTTTTTGGTAGTAACATCGATCTTCGTAAGAAGAACATATCCCAAAATATTAGCCTCAAATCCTTTATCATTTTTTTTTGATCGACAAAGAAAAAAGTATATTGATAAAAAAAATAGAGGGTATAATACCACCATGAACCAAGTACAAGAAAAGAAAAAGGAGAAAAAAGAGCAAAACCCACACATAGGTTAAGCACAAAGGAAGAAAAAAATCGAGGTCCACAGACAGACAAAAGAACCAAAACCAACACTACTACATCTCAAAAAAGGTCGAGTGCCAGTTATTCATGACATTTGAAGAGGAAATGTGCTCAAATTCTTTGACTGTAAAATACCAAGAGTGAAGGCAGTAGATTGCCTTATTTGTGACTATAATATCGTTGCATGTTTTATCAGTGAACACTCTTGCATTCCTTTCTTGCCGAATTCACCAAATAATTGCTGCATGAATTAAGTTTCAGATATAAATTATCACTGCTAAAGATTGATTCAAATGCTAGGGTTGAATAGCAGTAGGAGGATGTTCAGGCCTTGAAAAAAAAACTAGTTAAGCTTGTACAAAAATTTCTCCAAGTTTCAGGTTCACTACTGAAAAGAAATTCAGCCGAAATATCCATACCTTTCCTTATTAAAGAATCTCTTATTGGTAACCTACTGTCATGACCCTTATTTGTAAGTCCCCAATGAACGATGTTAAGATACTAAACAATGTTTAATCCTAAGATGAGAAGAATTTTAAGAACTCCCAAACTGATACAGAACTTTGAGTTAAGGATGGACCTTTACAAAAGGTATGCATTTAAGACCATTATACCAAACGAGCTTTATTATATTGCCTAAGTCTGTATAAGATACAAAGGTACTATTTACATACTATAAGAAGCTATCGACACCACAAAAGATATATACACTGTGTACAGAATAAGACGGAATCTTTGGTACTCCAACCTCTTCACTAAAGGATTCTCACTCAAGCCAAACGTAGAAATCGCCTTACGTTTCCTTTAGTACGTTCTCAGCTGCAGTTGCTTCACCTGACACTCAAAGGAAATATAATGAGCAAATCCCATAGGAAGCTTACAATTAAGTAGTAATTTCCAATTGATATTGGAACAAAGGAATAAGAACATTGTTGATGGTGGATTTTCATTTAAGGCTAAAATTGTAAAAGCCAAAAAAATTATGCGCTGACATCTTGTAAAAGATAAAGCCATTAATAAGTGATGAATACTTCTTCACTTTACTAATTAACCTAGAATGGAGCATGTGGAAACAATCCCATTCTGTGAATTAAATACACAAAATTCATCCAGGTTGGAGCATGTAGCAACAATCCCATATACCTTGTGAATTTCCAGCATTATTAATTAATGCGCAACCAGCCTTGTATTTCATGTACTCATTATCAGTGCGTCATGACGACTGAGTGTTGATCTCAACATAGCAACAAGAATCTCCAAGCATTATAACGAAAGCATGTACGAAATACCCGTACAGGCTGAAACTCTCGGTGTGTTATACTAGCCCGATTGAGCCACTCTCGGTGTGTTATACTAGCACGATTGAGCATCCAGATTGTCTGTATCAGTATGGAAATGATCAAGACCATCCAACTCCACCAGCATGATTGGATGGCCCAGATAGATTCCATAACCCCCGAGAAGGTATGGAATATCCGTTGCCGAGCCAATGCGGGCCCCGCATGGTCGGCCTCCCCGAAAGATTGGGCTAGCTTGCCAAAAACGTCCAAACCAAAGCAGTATGGACGGAAAACCCTAAATTAGGCTGAAGAGTGGTGCTTTCCCACCTCCTTCGAAACCCTAATTTCACCAAGTGTCGCAGATGAGTGTCTCAAAGATCATCTCATCCGTCCAACTTCACCAGCTTGGTTATATAGCCCTGGTCAGGAGTTAATTGGTCAGTGTGGCGTCATGGTGATCACCACCCGTCACTCTACCACACCATATGGTTGACCAAGGGAGGACTTGTTTGTGCAATCTCCAAACCATCACATGAAGTAGGCTGGACATGAAGTTATTTTGAGACGCTCAAATAGCGATGCTTCATACATGCTGAATATACTCGATGCAATACCTGCATAGTATACACACGATACTTCACAAGTACCGACTTCCTGAATAACGCAGTTATTCAATCTAACATTACATGTTATTTTCTGTGGGTCCCATGATCCACACACTCGAGACATCAATCATGTCACAAACTGGGGGATACATACTGGGGTATTGGTTTGGCGGTTTACAGCGTGCAGCGCACAATGCGCCATCACAAGAACATGTTAGGAAGTCATGGACGGTTAGTGATGATGGGAGAAGTGGGCAAGCCTGGTCGTGTGACATTAACACATTACTCCACTACTCCATCACTCCACTTTCTCCACTTCCCACGATATATGAGGGTTAGGCTAAAATAGTTGTATAAATAAGTTCTCCATCCTATTTTTCAAACAAGACAAGACAACAGAGGAAAATGTTGATACAATCGTATTCAAACACCGGAACTGATAGCTTACATCCTGCAAGCCAGTTCAGCTTTCTGATACAAGTCATACATAGCCAACACCTTCACATTCTCAACACCTTCTTCGCTTCCCTCCCTAAGATCAACCCCATATCCTTCACTTTGTGACCGAAACAAGTCTGGAACGGCCATTTCTTGGTTTAGGCCGGACTTGCACAGATTGATCTCCTGAATCTACAAGCACTCACCGCGCAGTGCATTTGTTTAGGATTTAGATTCAATCCTCATCCACACACCCCAAATTACCAAATTCGGCAGGAATATTTTTCACCCATAAACAATTGGAAACCACAGTGGGAGGTTAATCTCTCAGTTGTAAAGTCAATTTCTTCGAAATCCGATTCAATTTTATCAATTTCAAAAAGGTTAGATCTTAGGACCAATCTAATCATCAATTCATTTCAAGATGGTAGAACACAGATATGGATCACCAATCAATTCTGATGGAGATAGTGTGGATAAAACTCCCGGTGTCAATGTACCTGTCAGTGGATCTACCGTGGTCAATACATCTCGTGGAGCCGTCACTTCTACCACCAGCACCAGCGTAGCAGGAGATGTTCCGTAAATGTAACACCTACCATAACCAGAGCCAGAGCAGTCGCAAATCCCGACATCTCGTCAAGTATAACACCTCCGGTAGTCACCACAGAAACAACTTCGACTCCTTCATCATGACGATGAGACGGAGGGACGAGAAGAAGACCATCCCCCATTACCATTGCAGACTTGATGGACAAGCATGAAGTTCTTGCTAAGACTCCAACGGATATGGCCACAACTCATAAAGAGGTACTCTCTTTTCTTAGGACATTAACTAATCGATTTCCACGAAAGCCGCGAAATCCCCTGGAGCCAATAAGGAACGCATTCAACGCACTGGAGAAGGTACTTCAGCGGCGCGGACCTACATGGACCTGATCAAAGAAGCGACATCATATATGAGCAATCCTGTCATGAAGACTCCTACACTGGGGACTGATCCTCACAACGATCCTCCTCAAGTCAATAGTTTCACTAAGAACCAGAGGCCGGTGGATTGGGAAGCGGTTTCTCTAGTAGAAAGTTTATGCGAACTTTCACACCTCTCGAAGAATTAATGCGCGGAGACGTTTTGCTGCAATCAACAAGAGGAAGGTCACAACCGTGCACTACATGTCACCGCATGCATCAAGGATTCAGAGTTCAAGACGACCCTTATCGACACATGAGCGTCTTCGAATGTGATTACTCTCAAGACTCTCAGGATATCTAAGGTTCTCCCAGGAAAGGTCATACGGAAGTCTACCACAATGACAGACTTTGAGGGAAACCAAACCAATACATACGGGAGAAGCTCCGCGGAAAGAATCAGACAAGTCCTTTGCATCCCACTCCCCACGTGGGCATCAATTCAGGAAGAAGACCGTATTGCATCATTAAGGGCTAGTACCCATAATGCATTTTTGATGACGAAGCATTCTTCTCCGTCATGTGAAGCCACTACCCACGTTCACACGAAGAGAGAACGAACTTTTGTGGCGAGTCGTGACCAGAAAGGGAAAACGGTATACCGACACTCCCATTATCAATTAGCAGGGAGACTGTTACCCAGTCTCTCCATCCAATGGAATGCCACAACAGCAACAAACCACAAGAACAAGTGTTAGATGCTCCACAACAACTGCAAGATGGCATCAACTCCACAACTGATGTGATTTAAATCGCAGAGGAATCTCCTAGGCCTATATCCATCAGCTAAACCTTATGTACGGATAAACGCATGAAGCTCGTGGAACTTCTCAAAGAGTACCATGACATATTTGCTTGGAGATATGAAGAAATGCTGGATTTAGATGAAAATTGGTCACCCATCATCTGCATGTCATACCTGGATCCAAGTCGGATAAACAGTTGCAGTTCAGACACGAGGAAAATGGATATATCAGGTGTTGCATAGTCTTCAGAGACTTGAATAGGTGCTGCTCCTAAAACGATCATCCTCTACCTAACATCGACATGTTAGTAGATGCAACCAGCGGACACGGAATGTTCTCCTCCATGGATGGATGTAGCGGCTACAACTAGATAAGGATGTAAGAGCATGATGCAAGTAAGATAGCTTTTCAAACTCCTCTCATAAATTTTTATTATACTATACTACCATTTGGTTTAAAGAATGTCGGTGCAACGTATCAACGCTTTATAAGATAACGATGTCCACGCGTCATATCGAGCAAGATCCGGGTGAGTCACTTTATCATATAGTGGTACATGTCTATCATGCTATGTTGGAGAATCTGCGTTTATGGTCATCCGCTGGAGCTGTTGAACGCTCATCTACAACAACATATGCCATGATATAAAGAACCAGGCCTGCCGGTAATGAAGAGCCTCATAATTTTTATAGGGGCATATATCTCACCAACAGGCGATACAACCTTCAGCCTTCTGTAAGCAGTTCCCTGAAGCAGTAAGAGGAAAACCACTGAGATACAACATCATGCGCGTCCGCCAACTCCAACTCCAGTACCACATGCACGACTCCCAAAATTATGAAACAACGTCTAAGATATTCCATATCTGGCTCGACAATAACCATTATGAATAAACCATGTAAACCACGCTTGGGGACTGAGGCTCAGCATGAAGTTCCTTCACCGTCATTCAAGGACTTCTTCAACACGAGAGAGATGGTCAGTCAAGAAGCATGGGATTCACAAGGGTAAATCGAACTAAAAAGGAATCCACTTCAACGCTCCCTCCAGCAGAAGCTTCTTCAATGGTCTATTCAAGAGCCGCCTCAACGCTCTCTCCGAGACCCACGATCGCTTCAGAATCCTTCTTTAACACTCTCTCCAGGATCCACCTCAACGTTAGCACCAGAAGCCACTTTAACATCCTCTCGATCCGTTTCAACACTCAAGATACATCAATAATCTGCGCTCTGGTCGAGTTATCTTTGATGTACTCATTGCTCAACATACGTCTCATCCATCCTTCATGAGGGCCCAGCGGAGCATGAAAAACCTTGATGTCGATAGGAGAAGGGTTATCTTGTGGAACGGATATTTTCATATAGTTGAAAGGGCACGGTGAACAACTCATCATCAATGTTCGGCATATATTTGAAGTTGTCAATACTTCCTGACTTAGCACCAATATTATCCCCAGAAGACATCTCAACAGGAGTTCTTTTCTTCATTCTACAATAAAAGACAAGAGTCAGTACTTGTATAAAAACGCGTGAGATATGTAGTCACACACGACAGAACACACATTCACGTTGGAATATACAAGGCTGGTATTGGGTCCAAACACCGGTGTTGATCAAGTTACAAGTATGGTATTGCTCAAGTTTCAAGTCCGGTGTTGATCAAGTTTCAAGTCCAGTATTGCTCAAGCTTCAAGTCCGGTATTAGTTTCAAGTCTGGCATTGCTCAAGCTTCAAGTCTAGTATTAGTTTCAAGTCTGGTATTGGTTTCAAGTCCGGTATTGCTCAAGTTTTAAGTCCGGAGTTGATCAAGTCACAAGTCCGGTATTGCTCCAGTTTTAAATATGGATCAAAGTCACAAGGCTGGTATTCGAATAAAATAGGCGCACGCATCAGGGCCGGTTTTTATTCGAAACACATGGTCGACGTTCAGTCAGGCACGCGGCGGGTCCCACTTGATACCAGCCCCATATTGGTCGAAGCAGGCACAGCCGGCCCCAAGCAAAGCGGGTACATGGTACGCAGTGGACCCACGTTTAACCGAAGCAAGCACATCAAGCCCACGTTCGATCAAGCAGGCACAGCAGCCCCACGAACGAAACATGCATAACAGTCCATCAAAGTAGGCAAGACCGACATCATGCTAGGGGAACGTTCGCCTGAATGTCTCTTGAACGTGACATGCTTGAAGGACATGACTACCCGTTTCTCCTTGTAACATCTAAATTTGTCTCATAAGTTTTATCTTTAGATATCACCATCATATGCCTACCCCACAATAGTGTAACCATTATGTGCTAGGCAGGGGACTTAATGTTGATGGTGGATTTTCATTTAAGGCTAAAATTGTAAAAGCCAAAAATTTATGCGCTGACATCTTGTAAAAGATAAAGTCATTAATAAGTGATGAATACTTCTTCACTTTACTAATTCACCTAGAATGGAGCATGTGGCAACAATCCTATTCTGTGAATTAAATACACAAAATTCATCCAGGTTGGAGCATGTAGCAACAGTCCCATATACCCTGTGAATTTCCAGCATTATTAATTAATGGGCAACCAGCCTTGTATTTCCTGTACTCATTATCAGTGCGGCATGACGACTGAGTGTTGCTCTCAGCAGAGCAACACGAATCTCCAAGAATTATAACGAAAGCATGTACGAAATACCCGTACAAGCTGCAACTCTCGGTGTGTTATACTAGCCCGATTGAGCATCCAGACTGTCCTTATCAGTATGGAAATGATCACGACCATATAACTCCACCAGCATGATTGGATGGCCCAGATCGATTCCATAACCTCCGAGCAGGTATGGAATATCCGTTGCCGAACCAATACGGGGCCCGCATGGTCGGCCTCCCCGAAATATTGGCCTAGCTTGCCAAAAACGTCCAAACCAAAGCAGTATGGACGGAAAACCCTAAATTAGGGTTTGCGGCACAAAACAGTCTCAACCATCCATCTTCGCAGGTATATATGGAGGGTATAGATGTAGATTTAAAGGGCCGAGAGCATGTCAACACAATCACTGTGGGCCCTCCTACATACCTGATCGATCGGTCAGGACCAACCATGGTTGGACATTCTAATTCGTGCGCTCGAATGGAGCATGACGCACGACCTTGAAATCCAAAGTTAGGGTTTTGAAATTACGAGCGTCAATTTTCTCCGGCACGAATGGAGAGTCAGAGATTAGATCAAGCAGGTCCGGTCATACCAACATGACCACCGTGGGCCCATATATCCCCTCACCTGATCGGCCAAGGCATACCATGCCTGGTTATCCCAAATCGCACGCCCAAACTAGCGTGGTCACACTTCCCGAATTGCAAACTAATCTCGACCGCTCAAATTCGCCAGACAATTTGAGTGGCTTAGATCATGTTTTTAGGGGACAATCAGGTATAGGCGTGAACACCAGCCTACCACCTACACGCCAGGCCGATCATCCAAGACCGACCAAGATTGGTCGTCTTGGAACGCGCGCCTAAATTGGCACGATGTGCGGCTTTTGCGGCACTAGTTTTATGTCGCAATTCGATCTCGACCACTCAACTTCGTCGGACGAATTGAGTGTCCTAGATCACGTTTCCGTGGGACGGTCAGGTATAGGCTCCTACACCGTCATACCATCTACACACATGCATGATCGTCCAGCCAAAAACAGTATCCCAAGCTTGGATTCGATCATGCTGAAGAGTGGTGCTTGCGCACCTCCTTCGAAACCCTAATTTCACCAAGTGTCGCAGATGAGTGTCTCAAGCTTGGTTATATAGCCCTAGTTAGGAGTTAATTGGTCAGTGTGGCGTCATGGTGATCATCACCCGTCACTCTACCACACTATGTGGTCGGCCAAGGGAAGACTTGTTTGCGAAACCTCCAAACCATCACATGAAGTAGGTTGGACATGAAGTTATTTTGAGACGCTCAAACAACGATGCTTCATACATGCTGAATATACTCGATGCAGTACCTGCATAGTATACACATGATACTTCACAAGTACCGACTTCCTGAATAACGCAGTTATTAAATCTAGCATTACATGATATTTTATGTGAGTCCCATGATCCACACACTCGAGACATCAATCATGTCACAAACTGGGGGATACATACTGGGGTATTGGTTTGGCGGTTTACAGCGTGCAGCGCACAACACGCCATCACAAGAACATGTTAGGAAGTCATGGACGGTTAGTGATTATGGGAGAAGTGGGCAATCCTGGTCGTGTGACATTAACATATTACTCCACTACTCCATCACTCCACTTTCTCCACTTCCCACGAGATACGAGGGTTAGGCTAAAAGACTTGTATAAATAAGTTATACATCCTATTTTTCAAACAAGACAAGACAACAGAGGCAAGTGTTGATACAATCGTATTCAAACACCGGAACTGATAGCTTACATCCTGCAAGCCAGTTAAGCTTTCTGATACAAGTCATACATAGCCAACACCTTCACATTCTCAACACCTTATTCGCTTCCCTCCCTAAGATCAACCCCATCTCCTTCACTTTGTGACCGAAACAAGTCTGGAACGGCCATTTCTTGGTTTAGGCCGGACTTGCACAGATTGATCTCCTGAATCTACAAGCACTCACCGTGCAGTGCATTTGTTTAGGGTTTAAACTCATTCCTCATCCACACACCCCAAATTACCAAATCCGGCAGGAATATTTTTCACCCATAAACAAACATAATATAACCCAATATACAGAATATCATTCAAACATTGAGACATCTAAAAAACTATCCACATGAAGAGCCCATCCAAGCCATGAGTCTGTATCAAGAAGAAAAAAACAAAACAATAAAATAGGGTATGCATACGACTGAATCTCTTAAATAAACTAGTATCGAAACGGGGAAGAAGTGTTAGAGCATAGCTCGGTTGAACCCACCAAGCGTTGGTATGTCAAGTTTGGTTGTCATATTTTAGTGAGCAAAAAATCATTTAAGAGTCGCTTGATTTAAATGTACTAGAGTCAACTTCGTATAGGTTAGCTTGAAAGTATTAGGGTGAGATATTACAAGTATTTCGAAGACTTTAAGAAGTGAAGAAGATAGGAGATGCAACCACAACATCATCCTTCCACTTGAGGTTAGTGATATTTGACTTGAACTATTTTATTCCCTAACGTATCTTTCAAGTCGTGCACATTGAAAACATAAAACTGAGAAGCATGAACACTCTAGATAGATATAGTATTAAGGAATACAATATGAAGTTTCTTTCTTAACATTTAAACTTTGTATATAAGACATCGACATAATCATATGAATGTTATTGTGATTATGTATGGGTATGAGGTGAGGATTTCATCCTAGGGAACAATGTTTACATGTGTTCTAAAGAAGTAAGTTCATGATATGTGTTGTGAACCGAAAAGGAAATCGCCAGGTGCTATTCTTCATTGCATATCTTATGAAATACCAATATGTGTGATTAGTATAACCGCTCATAACTTGTTTGTGTTCTTGGTAAAACAATTCACATGGGGCATGTCTTATGTATTGGTATGACTTTTATTAGTGAAACTGATCTTAAGTAATCACCTGGGGTATGATCGGGATGTGAGTGTCTGAACTTATTACTGGGATAAGGGTAACTAATCCTAGTAAGAGGTGCAGTGTAATACAAGGGGAACTGATCCTTATATAAGGTGCAACAAGGTTTATGGAAGAAAGAGGAACCGATCCTACGAACACGTGCAACACGTTTTTGGGAAGGGGGAACCGATCCTATGGACATGTGCAGTGCATACAAGTTATATACCAAATATATGTGGGGAACCGATCCTAGTACCTAGTCATATGTTTCTTTGGTAAGCTAGTGTAACTATGCACAGTACTCACATGGAGGTAGAACTGAAACTTGTTTTGGTAGAACCGTAAACCCATGAGTTGTGATTGAGTATTACTTGATCAATCACGTAGTTCTTGAAAGTCAGATGAACCAATTCTAAACTTGTTTGGAAGCGTGGTAAATCGGTTTCATGTGAGCAAGTATGAAAAAAGTCCTGGAAGAGTAAGATTTCGACACACTTTGAACACGGTGCATTAATGCTTATTCTATATTGTTCAAAGATATTCCTTAACGGCTAAGAAGGAAGTAAATCCCAAGATTGAATTTAAATAAGTTAAGAATCTTTTTAATTAAGGGGATTTTCCAAGGAAAATAAGAATTAGTAATATGCATTTGTTAATTAAA
Organism: Papaver bracteatum; assembly: GCA_023529315.1. NCBI lineage: Eukaryota > Viridiplantae > Streptophyta > Magnoliopsida > Ranunculales > Papaveraceae > Papaver > Papaver bracteatum. The sequence continues at coordinate 5,652,573 of JAJJWX010000603.1, forward strand.
GATTTTCCAAGGAGATTTCGATCATTATTTTTGGACAGTGCATTCACAGGAATTATGAAAACCAAATTTGGTGGAGTAAGGAAAAATATGTTGAGAATATTTTAGGTTTTGGAAATTCATTGGTGTCCATACTTCCTTGTCTATAAATACTTTGAGTTTGCATTTCTAGCAAACTAATCATGCATGACATAGACTTCCTCTTTTGTCTTTGTTACTGGTGAAGCCTCCTATCGGAGAGGAGAGTAATCTAATTAGGTGAAATCTCTTACGGCCGCTCAATTTAAAGTCTTCTTTAGGATTGAGAAGCTCTAGCGCAACCCATTGGTGGGAAACTAGATATTGCAGTTTATCTTTAGTTTTCGTATTGATTTGATTGACTAACGGTGGTTGAACTTTGATTGCACCTAGTTTGTTTATGCTTGAGAATTTTCTCTTCTGATATAAGATTCACTCAAACTAGTTCAAGGTTTCGACAGAGATCTTTAGACTATTGTTATATCTAAAGATGATCTTGTGATAATCCATTGTTAACAGATTCCGTTCTGTGTGTGATTGATCACAAGATATTCAAATAGTTGTGTGCAAGTGTTTATTGAAGATCTAAGAAGATTTGAATACAAAGAAGATACTGAAGATTTCTTACTTGGTTTTTATAATCTTTGGTGCGCACAATACTTGTTTGGGAAAAAAAGGATCCTACTATAATTGATTTATCCTTTTGGGTATTTTGATAGAATAGTGGATGAAGATCGTCATACGTTTCCTTGTGATTAAAGGTATTGATTGGCTTAATCTTAACGATTTCCTTTGGGTGATTGAATATAAGATAGATCTTGGAACCTGGCAATGGAGTTTATGTTAAGATAAACAAGGGAACCTTTGCGCAACTCATATCACTTGGTTGAAGATAGTTGATACCAAACAGATTTGTTATTCCTTTACTGTTTGGAATACGAACCAAAGGAATTGGTCCAAGTACGTGACTTTTTGACAGGTTGGAGGCGTGGAATACAGATGGAACTAGGTAAACTATAGGTTTAGTTTCTTGGTCTCAACTATACGAAGTTGATTTATTTTGTATAACGGCTTAATCCTGAGAGTATTAAATTCTGGACTAGGTCCCGGGGGTTTTCTGCATTTGCGGTTTCCTCATTAACAAAATCTTGATGTGTCATTTACTTTATATTTCCGCATTATAATTGTTTTATTATAATTAAAGTAAATTGCACAAACGGTAATTCCTATTTACTTGATACGTGAATCCTATTGAGTTTGGTTAAGTCTGAACCTTTGTATCAAGTAAACACACTTTGTTGTTGTATTGCCTCGATCTCGTATCCATAGACGATCACACAAAGTGTGAACAAATTTGTTGTATTGGCTCGACTCAGTCCATAGACAATCACTTTCGGGAAAGGACTTATAGGAAGGAAAAGTAATAGCTTGAGGTATATTTGGGGTACCCTAGCCTTTTCAATTAGTATCAGAGCAAGAAAACATGAAAAGATCTAACAATCTGTGTTTGGTGTGATCCATCCTATAAGATTGAATCCATGTCTAATTCAGTTAACGTAATGACAATATCTGATTTCTCAAAATTGTTTGAAGGTATGTCAGACAATGAAATTGTTGAGTTGTTGCGTTCAAAAGAATTTTGGACATTCGACAAATGTCGTTTATATATTAATTTCACTGAAGATGCTTCTAGCAAGATTGATAGAAAACTTTCTGAATTTGCAGAAATTGAAAAACAACTCTCTGATTTAAAGAATGAAATTAAGATATATGAACTAAAGGAAGATAAGTCTCTATCTAAAACGCTTAAGATTCTTGAGGACTCCAGTAGAGTTCATAATGAAGTTAATGAGTTCCTCAGAGAACTGGACGACTCAAATAAAAATAGTATTTCTAAAGGAAATCCACTTATTCATGATTATTTGATGAATTCCACGTCTGAAGAATCCAATAATCTTCTTGAAGACTCTCTCTATAATGACTCAGAAGAATTCTCTCATGAAGATTATAATGACTCTGATATAGGCTGTGAGTCTACTGAAGTCATTCATGATTTGTCCAGTGAAACTCTTTTAAATAACACTTTCATTACAATACCTTGTGTGCCAACTCCATCAAAAACCAATCAATTCAATATTAGTCAAGAAATCAATTATAGGCTATCCCCTAACAAGTTCCGGTCATTAAGTATTAGTGTTCGGATCCGGATCCACATCCGAATACAAGATAGAGTTGGTGATAAAAGCAAAGAAAGATGGAACTATCTCTTTCTCTACTTTTATCGAGTTCTTAGAAACTCCAACAACTCATGGAGGTTCGAAATGTTTCTCCTTGTAAATGCTACATGTTCGATACAAGTGAAGAAACTTATATCATTCGATTCTACTTATCAAAAGGAACAAAGTGTTGGTCTTATTTCCTTCCAAATCAACGCAAGTAAGGAGATTCATCCCTCAAGAATCCCTACCGATTGTAAGTGGTTCTTCACTTCTCTTGATAATTCAATGGATAATCTAAAAACTAGGGGTAAAAGAAACTTTTTTAGAGGAGAATGGTCAAATAGGAATTCGTTATTTTACTCCACCATGGATATAAATTATGAAAACATGCCTAGTATTACCTATGATGTTAATTCTCAAAATTACTTTGTGAATAATGAATGTTTTATGAAGTTCGGGTCAATTAAAGAACCCATCATGGAAATGTTATTTGTCAAAGTTTGAGATATGAATTATATGAACTTTTTGAAGCATCGTGAATGGGTTATCATTCATGAAAGTTCCTTCAAGGAAACTCCGGACCTTGTGAAACTATTTTATGCTAATATGCATGAAATGAACTTTGAAGGTTGTAATTTTCGTACTATGATTGGTACAAGGTCATTTGAAGTCAACAAACAAGTAATTTCAGAATTGATTCTCTATCCCTACATGAATACCTTCTTGCCATGATAGGATGAAAGGTATAAAGTCGAAAACAATACCATCTCTTCAATAATTGGTGGAACATGGTCAGGTAACTCCCTTCTTATTCACAATGTTGAATTTTATCTCAAAGTATTTGGAAAACTAGCTTGTGCTAACGTATGTCCTAGCAATATGCATACGACAAAATGGACTAGAGATGTTTCTAAACTTGTATACCATCTTGTCAGAGGAGTCAAGAATTTTGTTTTCTGTGGCTTAATGATCAGAAAAATGATCACAATCCGAAGAGGTAAAAGAAGAACACCTGGTTTTGCTTGTTTGATTACAAGAGTATGTAGTTCTTTTGGGATTGCCTCGTCAAATGCAAGGGAAAAGATTCCAAAGAAATTAGGTGAAGGAATTCTCAATAGTATGAGAGGACAAGTCTTCAATGCACCTCCACCTATAAGAATAGAAGGGGATCCACAAACTCTTAAAGAATACTAGAAAGGAAGAAAAAATGCATTATCGAACTGATTGATCATGCTACAAAGATACATCCAGATCTCACCTTTGCTTTAAATATTATCTCTGACAGATATCAAGATACTTCCTCTGAAGGTGAAGATACTGATTTGGATATCTCAGACTAGTGTTCAATACTGAGTATATAATTTTATGTATATTATTGTAGGTTGTTTGTGAGAACTATTTTCTTATGTTTTATGAATAAGAGCTGTCAAAACGTTTGTATGTGTATGAGATGTTCGATTTCTGTTTTACTGCCTTGATATTCGATCTCATAATATGTTGTGAACCCTTATGGTTTGGGTGACTTTTTGATTTAGCAGGATTAAGTTCTAGCCCATGTTGATAGGATTTATCAAAGGATCATGAGGGGTTCCTGTAGAAACGATATGTGAAAAAGTCACAATATGTTGAATCGGTTTTGGTTTAGCATCAAAGCATATGTGTTTTGCCGGTTTTCAACTTTTACTTGCAATTGTTAAAACCGATTTTCAACCTTTCTCTGGTAAAGGTTGGTTGTTGTTATTCTTTTGTTTTTGGCATGAGAATGACAACATAGTGGTATTTCAATATCAATTCTCCCGGAAGAAGAAAATGATGCGATCATATTTGGAGAAGTTGGATGCGAAATTGAGGTAACAATCTTGTTAGTTAATTGTTTTCCTGTTTTAAGAAAAGCCTATTTTTATTTTATATATATATATTGCTTTTGCTTAACCGAAATAATTGGTACAATTGATGTGTTTATTCCATTATGTATTTGTGGATGTTTGTGTGATTCAATTGTTTTCGGTTAAGTAAAACTTTTGTTATATTGCTTTGTTGTGTGATATCAATCGTTTAGTCTTATGAAATTTGGTGCAATTGCGGTGCTTTAATGTTTATATTAATTCAATTGCTTCCAGTTAAGTAAAATAATTGTTATTTTTCTTTGTTGTATAGTATCAATTGTTTAGGCTTACAAAATTTCGGTGCAATAGTGAAACCTTGATATATATGTTGTTTCTATTGTATCCGGTTGAGGTGAATAATTATGCAAGTTGATTTATTGGTTTGTATAAATTATTTATGGCTTAACGAATGAATATGTTGACGGGACGAGTTGTTTAGTCCAATTCGATTCTGGATAAGATAAACTAAGTTAATTCTGATCTTAGTTAGACTTATCAAAGTGGAGGTTTTGGTTATTCAAGTCTAGCCGAAAGCCTAAACAAGGAAATTCTAGTTAACTAACCTAGTATTTGGCTTGTTTGAAATCTAAAGGTCTAAGTTATATGGATAATTAGAACCCGATGAGAAAAATGGAGTTTATCTTTGTTTTGGTCTTATCGAATGAAGTGGTTGTATTTATACAATCGGTTTAGCAAAGGAACTAAGTTTCTTAGTTGATTTTTGGTTTGCTAAACTAGTTGGGAAAATTGCTTCGGGCAATCATTTCCATGATAATATATCAAAACGTAATTACTTTGTAGTTTCGGCTTTGATATTGGTTATCAAAAATGGTATGGGGAACCCTCGTGCTTGACTCAACAGGTTGCAAGTCTATTTTTGATATTTGTAAGATCCTTTTCGTGTTGTCCATTATTTTTTCTTTTCTTTGTCATTTTTGTGACAAAAAGGGGGAGAAATATATGGAGTAAACAAGTGATGCTGGTATCAATTTTATGGTTGATTGGTGTCACTAGGGAAGATGACAATGGTGCTTGAACTTTTATCTAACGAATGAGGAAAAGCATAGACTAAGGTGGAGTAACATATCATATGATTGGGATAACAAAGACGTGCGGATTGAAGATCTACCTATCTCACCTTTAGGGGGAGTATGAGCTTTGTTATTATAATGTCAACAACGAAATTTTAAGGATTGAATTAATGCAGGTTATGTGCTGTTGAATTCGGGAATCAAGCATATGTGTAATGAATTATTGTAATTTGTTTATCCATATGATTGTAAGAGATTTGTCACTAAAATTGACAAAGGGGGAGATTGTTAGAGCATAGCTCGGCTAAACCCACCAAGCGTTGGTATGTCAAGTTTGGTTGTCATATTTTAGTGAGCCAAAACTCATTTAAGAGTCGCTTGATTTAAATGTACTAGAGTCAACTTCGTATAGGTTAGCTTGAAAGTATTAGGGTGAGACATTACAAGTATGGCGAAGACATAAAGAAGTGAAGAAGAACGGAGCTACAACCACAACATCATCCTTCCACTTGAGGTTAGAGATATTTGACTTGAACTATTTCATTCCTTAACGTATCTTTCAAGTCGTGCATATTGAAAACATAAAACTGCGAAGCATGAACACTCTAGATAGACATAGTATTAAGGAATACAATATGAAGTTTCTTGCTTAACCATTAAACTTTGTATATAAGACATCAACATAATCGTATGAATGCTATTGTGATTATGTATGGGTATGAGGTGAGGATTTCATCCTAAGGAACAATGTTTACATGTGTTCTAAGGAAGTAAGTTCATGATATGTGTTATGCACCGAAAAGGAAATCGCCAGGCATTATTGGGGATGTTCTTCATTGTATATCTTATGAACGACCAATATGTGTGATTAGGATAACCACTCATGACTTGTTTGTGTTCTTGGTAAACTATTCACATGAGACCTGATTTATATATTGGTATGACTTTTATTAGTGAAACCGATCTTAAGTAATCACCTAGGGTATGATCAGGTTGTGAGTGTCTGAACTTATTACTGGGAGAAGGGGAACCGATCCTAGTAAGATGTGCAGTGCATCACAAGGGGAACCGATCCTTGTATGAGGTGCAACAAGGTTTATGGAAGAAAGGGGAACCGATCCTATGAATATGTGCAACACATTTTTGGGAAGGGAGAACCGATCCTATGGACATGTGAAGTGCATACAAGTTACATACCTAATATATATGGGGAACCAATCCTAGTACCTAGTCAGACGTATCTTTGGTTAGCTAGTGTAACTATGCACAGTACTCACATGGAGGTAGAACCGAAACTTGTTTTGGTAGAACCGTAAACCCATGAGTTGTGATTGAGTGTTACTTGATCAATCACGTAGTTCTTGAAAGTCATATGAACCAATTCTAAACTTGGTTGGAAGCGTGGTAAATCGGTTTCAAGTTAGCAAGTATGAAAAAGGGCTTGCAAGAGTAAGATGTCGACACACTTTGAACATGGTACATTAATGCTTATTTTATATTATTCAAAGATATTCCTTAACGGCTAAGAAGGAAGTAAATACCAAGATCGAATTTAAATAAGTTAAGAATTTTTTTAATTAAGGGTTTTTAATTATATATGGAAAATAAGAATTAGTAATGTGCATTTGCTAATTAAAGATTTTCCAAGGAGATTTCGATCATTATTTTTGGACAGTGCATTCACAGGAATAATGAAAACATAATTTGGTGGAGTAATGAAAAATATCTTGAGAATATTTTCGGTTTTGGAAATTCATTGGTGTCCATACTTCCTTGTCTATAAATACTTTGAGTTTTCATTTCTAGCAAACTAATCCTGCGTGACATAGACTTCCTCTTTTGTCTTTGTTACTGGTGAATCCGCCTATCGGAGAGGAGAGTAATCTAATTAGGTGAAATCTGTTACGGCCGCTCAATTTAAAGTCTTCTTTGGGATTGAGAAGCTCTAGCGTGACCCGTTGGTGGGAAACTAGATATTGCGGTTTATCTTTAGTTTTCGTATTAATTTGATTGAATAATGGTGGTTGAACTTTGATAGCACCTAGTTTGTTTATGCTTGATAATCTTCTCTTCTGATATAAGATTCACTTAAACTAGTTCAAGGTTTCGACAGGGATATTTAGACTGTTGTTAGATCTAAAGACGATCTTGTGATAATCCATTGTTAACAGACTTTGTTCTGTGTGTGATTGATCACAAGAGATTCAAGTAGTTGTGTGCAGGTGTTTATTGAAGATCTAAGAAGATTTGAAGACAAAGAAGATATTGAAGATTTTTGACTTGGTTTTTACAATCTTTGGTATGCATAATACTTGTTTGGGAAAAAGAGGATCCGAATATAATTGATTTATCCTTTTGGGTATTTTGATAGAATAGTTGAGGAAGATCAACATCAATACGTTTCCTTGTGATTAAAGGTATTGATTGGATTAATCTTTACGATTGCCTTTGGGTGATTGAATATAAGATAGATATTGGAACCTGGCAAAGGAGTTTATGTTAAGATAAACAAGGGAACCTTTTCGCAACTCATATCACTTGGTTGAAGAGAGTTGATACCAAACAGATTTGTTGTTCCTTTACTGTTTGGAATACAAACCAAAGGAATTGGTCCAAGTACGTGACTTGTTTACAGGTTGGAGGCGTGGGAATACAGACGGAACTAGGTGAACTATACGAAGTTGGTTTATTTTGTATAGCAGCTTAATCATGAGAGTATTCAATTATGGACTAGGTCCCGGGTTTTTCTGCATTTGCGGTTTCCTAGTTAACGAAATCTTGTTGTGTCATTTACTTTATATTTCCACATCATAATTGTTTTATTATAACTAAAGTAAATTGCACAAACGTTAATTCATATTTACTTGGTATGTGAATCCTATTGAGTTTGGTTAAGTCCAAACCTTTGTATCAAGTAAACACACTTTGTTGTTGTATTGTATCGATCTCGTATCCATAGACGATCACACAAAGTGTGAACCGATTTGTTGTATTGTCTCGACTCAGTCCATAGACAATCACTTTCGGGAAAAGACTTATATGAAAGAAAAGTAATAGCTTGAGGTATATTTTGGGTACCCTAGCCTTTTCAATAAGCATCCCTACTAGATAATAGTGAAATGGGGAAGAATCCGTCCTACTGATTAATATTATACATAATACCGTAACGGGTAAGAAACCGCCCTACTAATAATATCGATAACGGGGAAGAAACCGCCCTACTAAATAATATCGAAACGGGGAAGATGTCGCCCTACTCAACATAGCTAAGAGACGTGGGGAACACAGACACTCCTTGCAAGAGATTCAAACAATGAATACCACACACACACACACATCAATACGGATAAATAAACACACAAGTCAAATATAACACATTCAGAATCTCACAATTAAGTTCAACCCAACTAAAGTCAAAGTCGATTAAACATACTCAGAGCCTAATAAAGTTTCGTGTAAGACTCCCATCGTGTCTCTGTAGTAAATCCTTACACACTTTAGTCCATCAGCTGAATCCCCAAACCCTTAATCCTATTCACCAGCTATATTAGAAGAAAGATATGTTACAGTAGTTAACCAATTTTGAACAACAATTATTGTTTCAACTTTAATTCCCTACAAACTGCTTTCTTTTCAATGTCCTGTATCATTCCGAAAGTCTCGCCTAAATTCTTATACGTCTTCTAATTCAACCCTAAGTTGATTAGGAAATCTAACATAATCAACAAAAACGATTTTCTGTTATGGGATTGATTGTACATTGTTCTTCTGAAAAACTACCTAACCTACTGATTTTACATTCAATTACAAACAGTTTCATAAATCAAACATTTAAATATAACAGAAACTCACCTCAAATCAGATTGAATTTCACCATTCCCCTAACATTGTTTTCACTCTAACCAACTTAGGCTTAGCAATTCAATGTCTTAAACTCAAAATTCACATCTAAGATGCAGACGTAAACTAGTTCATCAAGGTACTCCCACCGACCTAATCTAGTTTTTGGAAAGTAATCTAAACTCCCTTTTTTCTTCTTCTTGTATTTTTTTAAATTTCCTTTTCCCTATTCTATCCCTGGTATCCCTATAGGTGTCGTCCTAAGAAAACACCACCTGTTTCCAAGTATTTCTTTTAATTCTATTTTAATACTATGAATAACACTAAATATAAACACTTAACCAAATATACAACTACATTAATCTAGCAGTTAATCATAACGTAAAGAGCTTATCATGACCAAGCTAGTTGTTAGGACTTATTTAATACAATTTTTTTTTAATTCAAGTGCTAACTTATTTCCGATCCTTACAATCTACCAACCTAATAAACAATTTTCGTCCTCGAAAATCGCATTTTTTACCTCAAATTAAAAGTTCTGGAAATTGAGCTCGCATGTCGGACTCTTTCTCCCGGGTAGCTTCTTCAGTGTTGTGATGAATCCAACGTATTTTCACTAAAGGTATTACCTTATTTCTCATAACCTTCTCCTTACGATCCAAGATTTCAATTGGCCCCTCTTGATATGAAATGACATCTTTTATCTGCAAGGACTTCCAGTCTATTACATGTGAAGAGTCAGGCTCATAACCCCGCAGCATGGATACATGAAAGACATCATGTACCTGTCCCAAACTTGTAGGTAAAGCAAGCTTATAAGCTACCTCACCTATCTTGTCCACTGTCTGAAATGGTCATATAAACCTTGGGAACTATTTCCCTTTCGGTCCGAACCTGGTAATACCCTTCTTTGGCGATACACGTAATATCATATTTTGCCTGATCTCAAACCGTAGCAGACAGCGTCCGTGATCTGCATAACTTTTCTGTCTGCTCTGAGCTGCGCGAAGACATTCTTTAATAGTTTTGATATTTTCCGTCATTTCAGGAATGATTGTCGGTCCAGTCAACAAGTTATCTCTAACATCAGCCCAACAAATAAGTGATCTACATGGTCGTCCATATAAAGCTTCTAACTGTGCCATACCAATACTTGCCTGGTAACTATTGTTATAAGAAAATTCTGCCAATGGTAGATGAGTCACCCAGTTACCATAAAAGTCTAGTACGCAGGCCCCAAGCATATCCTCTAGAATCTGAATTACCCGTTCTGATTGCCCATCTGTTTGTGGATGAAAAACGGAGCTAAGAGTAATGTTCGATCCAAAAGATTTGTGAAGACTCTTCCAAAAATACGATGTAAATTGAGCACCCCTATCTGAAATTATAGACAGCGGAGCACCATGTAACCGCACGATGCACGAAACATACAATTGTTCCAATTTATCAGCCGAATAACTTGTCTTAACCGGTAAAAAGTGAGCTGACTTTGTTAATTTGTCTACCACAACCCATATGGAATCGATATCATCATTCGTTCTGGGTAACCCACTAATAAAATCCATAGTTATATGTTCCCATTTCCAACCTGGAATTGGTAAAGGTTGAAGAAGACCTGCTGGATGTTGATGTTCTGCTTTCACCTGTTGACATGTCAAATATTTCCTCACAAATTCAGCGGTATGCTTTTTCATACCGGGCCACCAAAAATTTCTCTTAAGATCCCTGTACATCTTAGTATTTCCTGGATGAATTGTATAATGTGATCGATGAGCTTCATTCAGAATCTCATTTCTCAATTCATTATATGTATCTTTTGGTATCCATAACCGATTTCTAATTCGAAGACTATAGTTTGGAAGTAGCCTCCAGTCCTGGTTCTCCTGGTATTTTGCCATACCCATATACTTGGAGAATTCTTGGCTCTTAACTTGAGCTTCGACTATCCTCTCCACCAAGGAAGATTATACTGTCATGTGAGCCAGATAATATTACTTGATCACATCATCACCTGAGTTTTCTAACGTATAACCCGTGACCGCATCTATCAACAGCCATTATTCTACCATCAGATGAGTTAGAATTCCCTCTTTCTTACGGCAAAGAGCATCGACAACTATATTTGCTTTACCTAGATGATATAGTAACGTAAAATCATAATTATTTAGGTACTCTTGCCAGCACCTTTGTCTCATATTCAACTCTTTTTGAGAAAATAAATATCTTTATTAAACTCTTGTGATCCGAATATATAACAAACTTTTCACCATACAAGTAGTGCCTCCAAATCTTCAAAGTATAAAAAATCGCTGCCAATTCCATATCATGTGTTGGGTAGTTTTTCTCATGAGCTTTCATTTTTCGAGAATCATAAGCAATAACTTTCCCATTTTGCATTAATACACAACAAGTCCGATGATATATGCATCAGTATACAACACATAGGTTTCCCTTGGAGTCGGCACTGTTAACACTGGTGATATAGTTAAATGAGTCTTCAACTCCTGAAAAGCAGTTTCACATTTATCCGTCCATTCAAACTTAACCCCCTTTTGTGTTAATTGAGTTAGTGGTAAAGCAATACTGGAAAACCCTTCCACAAACCTGCAAGTCCTAAGAAACTCCGAATTTCTATAACTAATGTTGGCAGCTGCCAATTTAAAACACTTTCAATTTTTGATGGATCCACTGAGATTCCTTCACTTGCAATAACATGGCCCAGAAATTTTACTTTACTCAACCAAAATTCGCATTTACTAAACTTTGCATAAAGGTGATGTTCACGCAAGGTCTCAAGAATATTTTCCAGATGTACTTCATGGTCTTCCAGTGTCTTGGAGTATATCAAAATATCATCAATAAGCACGATCACGAACTGACCAAAATATTTCCAGAATATCCTATGCATTAAATCCATAAAGGCAGCTGGTGCATTAGTTAAACCAAACGGCATAACAAGATATTCATAACGTCCTAGTCCAGTTTTAAATGTTGTCTTCGGAACATAATCTTCTTTAATACGCAGTTGATGATAAGCAGACCGAAGATCTATCTTTGAGAAGTACATGGATTCTTTCAGCTGATCAAACAAGTCTTTTATTCTCGGGAGGGGATAATTATTTTTAATTGTGACCTTATTCAACTTCATGTAGTCAACACAGATTCTAAATGACTTATCCTTCTTTTTAACAAACAAAACTGGAGCACCCCAAGGTGAGAAGCTAGGCCTAATAAACCCTAATCTCGTCAATTCTTCTATCTGAGTTTTTAACTCTTTAATCTCTAAAGGTCCCATTCGATAAGGAGAAACCGAAATAGGAGAAGTACCTGGAAATAAATTAATAGAGAAGATTATATCTCTTTTTGGCAGCAGCGCTGGTAGAACTTCTGGAAATACATCTTCATAGTCTCGCACTACCGGTATTGTCTCAATTAAGGTTTTTTTTTATCTAAAACACATGCTAACGACCCTACCCCCTTTAAACTACCAGTCCTTTCATCTTCTGACACAAACTTTAAGGCTTAACCAAACCAACAAAAGTAAATGAAGGTTTACCCAGCATGCGAAAATGAACAGTTTTTGTATAACAATCGACACTCGCATGATATTTTTCTAACCAATCCATACCAAGTATAACATCAAAACCATGCATATCCAGTACTACTAAGTCGAAAATCATTTCCTGGGTATCAACTAGCATCACACAAGACTTGCAAACTTGGAAAGGAAATGTTATACCCCCTAAAGGTGAAGTTAGAGATAATTTCTTACCAACATCTATCACATCTAACTCAAGTTCATCCACAATATCAGAATTAATAAACGAGTGTGTGGAGCCTGTGTCGAACAGAACATGAACTAAGTGATAGAATAGAGATATATTACCTTCTACTACTTGATTATTTTCTGAACCATCTCCGTGTAACATCTCATACATCATATCACTTTCTTGCAATACTGTTTCTCTAGGTGTATCCTCTTGAGTTACAGAATAAACCATACCTTTCTGTGAAGGGGAAGCACACTTTCTAAAACTGGACATTCTTTCTTCAGATGTCCAGGTTCTCTACAATAGAAACATATCGGCTGACCAAGATTAATAGACCATGTGGGACGCACTTGTTGAAGACAAAAAAATCTCCCTTGAGGATGAAAAGTCTGTCCCTGGGCTCTGATGGTATCAGGTCTTGTAACACTTGGCCTTGGTTATGTGTATGACGATGAAAAAGATTGGGATGCCGACCCCATCTGCCATGATTGCGGAGATGGTCTGAAGAAGGTTTGACTTAGCATAGATGTCATTGGTCGCTTTGACGGATTTTGTCTTGCTGGTAATTGCTAAGTAACATGTTTCTACCTTCTATCTTATTCAGTGATCCGATTCTCTTCTTCCCTTTCAATGCTAAAACCCCGACTCAATGCCTCCTGAAAAGTCTTGATTTGGAAACCAGCAAGTTGTTTACTGATTTCAGGCTTCATCGCGCGAATAAACTACCTAGCATTTACCTCATCATTTGATGTTACCTCTGGAGCATATCGAGATAAACTTATATAATTATTTGAGAATTCAGTAAGAGACATATGTCCTTGTTCCATGTTCATAAACTCAGAATGATTTCGGTCCCTCGATACATCACTGATGAGCTCTTGAAAGAACAACTCCTTGACTCTTTTCCAAGTAATAGGTTCAGATTCAGTGAGTTCAGCAGACTCCCGCCAATCTCGAGCTTCACCTTGCAGTTTAAAGGTTGATATGTTTACCCAATCGAATGTAGTCCCCACAACTCGCTTTAATATACATTCTGCATTTTGTACCCAATTTTCCGCTACATACGGGTCCGGTGCTGTTCCAGAAAATTCAGTTGGTGCAAGTTTAAGATATCTTGTCAGTAAGTCATTATCATGATTGTTAGAGCATTGCTCGGTCGAACTCGCATGCGTTGCTATCTCAAGCATGTTTGTCAATGTTAGTGATCAAAACTATAAGTCCTGATTTCTAGTATACTATAACTAAGGTCTCGGACTGGGATAGAAAGTGTAGTTGAGCTCAAGAACTCCATGGCAATCATCATACAAGACGAAGGACCACTCAGGGAACTGATGGATCTTTATCGAATAAAAGGTATGTGGAGATTTGAACTTATCTATCACTCAAAAGTCTATTTATCTCTTATCTTGAGAATAAAGTCGTTTTACTATATAGACTAAGATTATTCACATTTGGTATTTCGAGCCGAGTTTACCTCGCCTATCTATTTTTCGAAATATGAGTTGGTAAAGCTTTCGCTTTAGCCAAGTTCATCTTTACCTAGTGACGAAAGTCATGTTAAGTTTCAATCACTTCGAAAATTGCTCTGACGAAAAATGGTTTGTGAATAACAACTATATAACGTCCTCTGAGAATGTTTCAATGATTGAAATGAGAGTTTAGACAATATAATCATTGAAGGATATAAGCATTGTTATGGAAACGCATATATGTATAAGTCCTTATTCCTTGAACCAAAGTTTGCGAACTTTGTTAATCAAGAGAACCGGACAAGTGCGTGAGCTTCAGTCCACGAACTGGCGGAAGTTCTCGACCCGAGAATTTCTGCTGGAGTTTGTGAACTCCATCTGGGAACTTAAGTCCGCGAACCCAGTACGCGAACTTGAGTAGGTTATGTCTAAAAACGATATTTATGAACTTATCTTTATAAACTAAGGAATGCAATTGCAAACTGTGGCTATATAGTTCATGAACCAATTCGAGTGAATCAAATCATTTTTGCTTCAATTGTGTCTTATGTAGTACATGAGATTTCCTTGCAATTGAACAACTCTCTAACTAGTTCATTTGAGTCATTTGAACTAGTTATGGTGAAGAAGAATATGGTTGATATGAAAGTTATCATATGGATAATCATTTGGTTAACTATTGTTGAACCAACTAATTTACAAGTTTGGGTACGGTTACACAAACCTAGAAATGTGCATTTCATGTGTGTATGACAAGCTATGTTTTCGATCTAACGGTTGATAAATATTAGCTTGAATCTAATCAGGTTTTCATCTAATGGTGATTATGAATGCTTTGTTACTAAGCTAACATTGATTCCAAACCCTGATTTAAAAGACTATATAAGGGAGAACTCTAGCAACTGGGAAACCTAATCCCCACACATTATTTGTGATACTAGTTGTGCTAATCTAGAGTCGATTCTCTTTTAAACTTTGGTTTCTTCTTCTAAACTAGGTTAACGACTTAAAGACTTCATTGGGATTGTGAAGCCAGACTGATACTACTTTTATTGTAGTTGTATGATCTGATCTTGTTGTTTCTATCGTACGAGTACAATTGGAATAATTGTCTTGAGATTTTTATCTCCGATAGGCAAGATAAAAAGTAATCGCAAACATCTTTGTCTCATCGTTTGTGATTCCACAATATCTTTTTTCGTTGTGTCGATTAAGATTATTGTGAGGTGATTGATAATACTGAGCTGTTCTTCGGGAATATAAGTCTGGTTTATCAATTGGTTCCTGTTCACCTTGATTTATCAAAATACGGAACAAAACTCGTAGCTATATTTGTGGGAGACGGATATATCTATTACCGTAGACTTTTATGTGTGATACAATTTTTTTTATTAAAGTCTTCGACTTTGGGTCGTAGCAACTCTTAGTTGTGGGTGAGATCAGCTAATAGAATCAAGTACGTAGTATCCTGTTGGGATCAGAGGCGTAGGAGCATAACTGTACCTTGGATCAGTGTGAGATTGATTGGGTTTCAACTACAGTCCAGACCAAAGTTAGTTTGGAGTAGGCTAGTATCTGTAGCAGCTTAATATAGTGTATGTTTAATCTGGACTAGGTCCCGAGGTTTTCTGCATTTGCGGTTTCCTTGTTAACAAAATTCTGGTGTTTGTGTTATTTCATTTTCCGCATTATATTGTTTATCTTTATAATTGAAATAATACAGGTTGTGTGTTGAAGTTCAATTAATTAGAATATCTAACTTTTGGTTGTTTATTTACATTGATAGACACTTGGATATTGGTCTTTAGTACCATCCAAGTTATTCCTTGTATTTGATTAAATACTCGCTTATTTTTATTAGCTTGAGTAAATCAAATCAAGAAAAATATAATAACTCCTTGAGATACTTTTATCTAGATTTAGTCTGACTGTCTAGTTGATTCTCTAGAAAAGTATATCGAAGTTAGTCCATATAGATTGCTAAACAAAAGATTGGGTATGGTTGTTAGACCCCTGCATTTTCAATTGGTATCAGAGTAGGCAAACATGTTCAAGACCTTATAAGTATGTGTTTGTGACGATCTGACTCTATGGACAGAGGTGTTATCTCTATTAACGTACCACTAGTCATTGATGTCTCTAATTACTTGTGGTGGAAAATTGCTATGCGAGCTTTTCTTCAAGCGCGTGATTTTTAATCATGGGTATATGTTGTTAATGGCTATAATCATCCCGTTGTGGCAGTTGGAGATGTAAACGTTCCCAAGAATATTGGTGAATACAGCCCTGCCGAGATACTTGCTACAAAGAAAAATTACGACGGTTTGAATGCCATCATACATGCCATTATCCCAAGTCTTCAACACCATGTTTAAAATTTCACTAACTCTAAAGAAGCTTGGGATATCTTAGAAACCGTATTCCAAGGTAATACCAGTGAAAAGGAAGCTAGGCTTCAAAACCTTAATTCCGATTGGGAAAACCTTCATATGGAAGATGAAGAAACATTTGATGAGTTTAATCATAAAGTGTCTGAAATTGTTAATGCATCTTTTGCATTGGGTAAGACTATTCCTGAAAAGGACATTGTGATGAAAATTCTCAGATCGTTTCCATCTAGATACGATTCTAAGAAGCATGCCATCGTTGAGAGAAATAACCTTGATAATCTCTCCAGAAATACGCTGGTTGAAAAGCTTAAGATATTTAATCATGAACATTCATCCAAGTCTAAGGATGTTGCGTTCAAAGCACTAAAGGACACTAAAAATTACTTGATAAAAGTAAAAAGGTGTATATCTTTGAAGATGATCACTTTGAGACAGATTCATCAGATAAATATCTTGACAAATCAGTCTCGATGATCACCATACAGTTTAGGGATCTTCTATTGAAGAGAAGTAAACGGTTCTCCAGAGATAAGCCTAAGGCATCAGTGAAACCTCATAATCGTGTTCCTCCTAAAAATAGGGATATTGATGATACTGATGATGAGGACATGCCTCGGAGCTTTAAGTGTAAAGGTTTTGGTCATTTTGCTAATGAGTATCCAAATCGGAGAAAATACACTGGGAACAAAGGTCTTGCTGCAACTCTTGATGAAATGTCTGACATCTATGATTCTAATGAAGACGAGAAATCAAGTGTTGCTCTTCTTTGTGAAAATATTAATTTTGATAGTTGTAGCAATACACACATCAATCTTGATATTCTTTTAGAAGATAATCCAACTATTCTGGAAGATAAAGTTGACCCATCCTTTGGAAACTCTGTTTGTAATGTTTCAGGTTTCATCATGTGACTAGATGCTTGCACATCTCAAAAGCCTTATTTTTATCCTAACTTGACGTGTTCTTATTGCTCTTTAAAGGGTCATGAACTTTCAAGGTATTACAAGTACAAATACCAACAAATGCACGTCAACAAACTTCAACAAAGAGCAAATCATTTAGCAAGAAAGCTTAAACTTGCTCAGAAGATAGCTGAGGTATGTAGGATTTTATCTTCGTATAAGAAGTTAGTTTCCAAGGATATGGCTAGACCATTTGAGAAGAAAGTATGGTCAAGTCGTTTTGATAGACAAAAGTCTGTGGATTCCTCTCAAGAGTAAAAGGGTGGACAAATTGTTGTTCACCACCACGCAACTTGATTGTGTTGTTTTTGAAATCTTGTCTCATGTGCCTGATCAAAAGAGACAATGATTTTGTATCCCTTAGACTTTAGGAAAAGTTTTTTTTCCCTTATTCTTTTCTTAGATTTTCCTTCTTTTTGTCTATCAAACAAAAGAAAGGGTACTATCGACAATTCTACTCTTCATAGGGTTGAGAGTTGGTCGTGTACGAACCTTTTTAAAGGTTTCGAAACCCTACATTTCTTTTTCCTTATCTATAACCTCCTTTTATCTCAAGACTACTTGTTGAGAAAATTGTGATTTCCTCTCACAAACCCATATATTTATGGATACTCCAAGCATGATGTCTTCTGATGGAAAGGATGTTAATTTGATTGTTAAGCCATCAATCATGAAGGAAAAAGAAAAATCTCCGCTATCTCCAACTTTGAAAAGAAAAAGAAGGAATGTGAGGAAGCCAAGAGTCGTTCCTTCATATTCTCAGAAGTTTTCTGATGTTCTTGAAGTGTTGAAAGAGATGCAAAAGGAGATTCAATAAATAAAGGCTTTTGTGTATAAGACTCATTAGATTCAGAAGGCCCTGGTTCGACATCATCAGCCAAGAAGGTTTATTGATATAAACTCCTACCTTAATGAACCTTATGTTGCAATGGCTGTTGATGACAAGGAGTTCGGAGACGATAAAGAATTCTTCAAAGGTCTTATTTCCTAGTAAATCTTCTATTTTTCTTATTTTGTTTAGAATAATAACTAGAGGTTGGAATATCCATTATTGTGATTACACATAGCTATGTCCGACGTTTTCATCTTCATGTTTTTAGATTTATTGGTTTAATTCTAAACTTGTTTGGAAGATGATTATGGCAGTATTAATCTTTATGGTTTTATATATTACATATTTATAATGGGATATGTGTGTTTGCGTCCGTGAACTTGATTGTCCCATACCTTGTCAAAAGTAAACTCGTTAATGTGTTGATATGCATAAAATAATGAATTGACTTTTGACAAATACAAAAGTTAAGCCTATTATGTCAATTTTTGATGGAAGATAGGTTAAAATCTTTTGTTTTCAAGGATTATGTCTATTATATGTCATTGTGCAAATAGTGATGGAAAATAGAATGAATCCTTGAGTATTCCACAATAATTGATCTTCCCTGATCCATTTTTTATGTATTACTGTGAGGTTCCATAAGATATCTTATGTTGAGCTCTATCGAATGAGTCATTGTTTTGGCATAGTTGTTGTTCCATGAGATACTTTGTGTCGAGCATGACCAATTAAATTGATTACTTTTGTGATTAATTTAGTTGTGTATTTTGATTAGATTAATTATGGGCTCTTTTGTGATTAATCTAATTGAGTTTCTTAAGTCTCCATAAGTTTACTTGTGTTGAGCATATTTGGTTAAATTAATCATAGGTTCTCTTGTGGTTAATTTAATTGAATATTTTTTTGATTCAAATTCATACTTGTATGTGATTTTTCCGAAGAAATCCTTCTTTTCTTTTTGAAATTAAGGTCGCTCTTGTAGTTCTTTCGGGAATTACATATTATGGGGGAGAGTTCTTAATTGAACTTGCGCTTAATTGCCAAATCTTTGTGGGGAGTGCGGCTATGGTATATTATAGGGGTTATCTTGTATCTTTATAGAATCCTTGATGAATTCATTTATCTTCGGCTTTATGATTGCATATAAACAATATGATATATACTTACTTTTGGTCATGAAACGTCTCTTACGGAAATTTCATTAGGATATCGTTCTTGTACCTTTGCCAATTTTATTGACAAAAAGGGGGAGAATTAATATGTAGTTTACACTACAAATACATTTGGTTTTCGGATCATTATGTAAGGGGGAGTGGTTTCCATGTGAGTAATGTGGTTTCCTTTGGGATTATTGGAGTACTTGGAAGTGACGAAGATTTTGAGTAATGTTGAAAATTAGACATGTGGAATAGGAGATACAAAGTTTATTTATATATTTTTTTGTATTCCATATGTATTGATAGTTTTGTCACTAAAGTTGACAAGGGGGAGATTGTTAGAGCATTGCTCGGTCGAACTCGCGTGCATTGCTATCTCAAGCATGTTTGTCAATGTTAGTTATCAAAACTATAAATATTGATTTCTAGTCTACTATAGCTAAGGTCTCGGACTAGGAAAGAAAGTGTAGTTGAGCTCAAGAACTCCATGGAAATCATCATACAAGACGAAGGACTACTCAAGGAACTGGTGGATCTTCATCGACTAAAAGGTATGTGGAGACTTGAACTTATGTATCACTCAAAAGTCTATTTTCTCATATCTTGAGACTAAAGTCATTTTACTATTTAGACTAAGATTATACGTATTTGGTATTTCGATCCGAGTTTACCTCGCCTATCTATTTTTCGAAATATATGTTGGTAATGTAGTTGCAGGATTTCCCACACTACACCCTTGTTAAGATTTTTCTATAATCAACTCATAATTGAAGATGAAAAACGACACTTTATTATTTTGGTTTCAGAAATGTTTACAGAAATGGAAGAATTCAAGATTACAACTATTCTCTTGAAGTTTCTCTCTCCTCAAGACTTTCTTAACTCTCAAAAATACATCATCCTTTTCTGGATACATTGGGTCTATATTTATAGGGTAGTTACATAGTGGATGACAGCTAAGTTTCCCTCTTATTTCGGGTTGATTCTGCGATTGTACCGCGATAGTTACAATGTTAAATCTCGCAAGTTTTGTAACCATCGCAGAACAAACATACTTTTCTCTAGTTTTCTTCAATCGTCAGTTATTACGTCATTATTTTGAAGGCTTTTGTGACACTCGTGAAGTGTAGTCGAAGATCTTGCGGTGATGCTCGCTGGGAAGTGTTGTTAATATCGCAAGAATATCGTTGTGGATATATTCTGGTCCTACATATTGCCTCTTCTCATGTATTTTCTGCGAAGAAGAGAAGATCATGAGAGCTAAATGCCACAACTACTTATATTTTCACATCTATCTATGTTGTGACACGTTTCTATATCCTTCGCCAACTGTTTTCATGCATTCTTTCTTCCAATAAATCTTTGACACGTCCTTTCTAACCGCTGCGATCTGACCGTTCATTTCTTTTCTTTGCATTTATTGCGTTTATTTTCTCGAGAAATCTCTTCTTGTATAAATACTCCTTTTATTCTTTTCTTTTCCTCTTTTTACTTTCTTTTTCTTTCTCTGCGTAACTTCTCTGCAAGTTTACTGTTCTTCCGTGAATTGCGCGTCTGTCATCGCTGTGATTTCTTTCTTATTTTTCAACCTTTTATTTCATTCCCATACTCAAAAATGGTTATTGCTGGTGCTAAAAACTTGACTGCTTTTAATGAGATGCGAGAAAAGCTCAAAAGAAAAGGTTTTACCTTGTCTACAATTCCAGGTCAAAGCCCTAAATCTGAACTTTCTCTCAAACTATTTTCTGATCATCAATGCTCTCGCCAGAAAATCATAGTATCGCTAGGTCAACTTGAAGCTGGTCTTCCTCTTCCTCTTTATGACCCAGAATTACCATTATTCTATCAAATAATATCTGACGAGAGGTTCTCGCGAGCGATATATCAATTAGGTGGAGATTGTATTAGATTGCTGCTTGAATATGCTTCTCGCGGTGCTGATAAAGGATCTCGCTATCTTGAATCTTCGAAGAATCCTAAATTTAAAGATGTTCCCATTATATCTGCAGATTATACTGTGGAGAATTTTTCAAAAATTACAAGATAGTTCCTATGAAGAGGGATAACACTTGTTGGGGTGTTCGCTTGAAGAAAGAAAAGATTGCTGAAGATAAGGCTCTTATGTTAGACATTGATTGGAATACACCTACTAATCAAGGTCCTTGCCACTCTAGCGATGACAAGTGGTTTATTTTTCCATTATGTCTTGAAGGTCCTTATACATCAGGTTCTCTCCCATTACCTGCGAATCTCCCAGAGTATGAGCCATGGGTCTTCAACTGGACTGAAAGATCTAAAGAAGTATATCCTCTCAACTTTTTGCATTATTATTATTTACTATCTTCTTCATGTTTTTATATTCTTGTTAATTATTTTGATCTTTTTCAGATTGAGAGAATGAAGCTCAGCTACCAAACTTTTAGGAAACCCAGCACTTTCTTAGCTCTTAAATCTTTCACGGATGAAGTAAGAAATATCTCCTCATAATTTTTAACAATATATTGTTGCCCATATTTCTTATCTTCATCTGTGCTCACATGAAATCGAAGAACTAGAACCAATAAAACCTGTGAGAAGTAAGGAGAAATCTTTAAAGGATAAATCTACTGTTCCTCCAAAAGGGAAGTCTTCTGCCCATCGCGTT
The DNA here is from genome assembly GCA_023529315.1 of Papaver bracteatum. Classification (NCBI taxonomy): domain Eukaryota; kingdom Viridiplantae; phylum Streptophyta; class Magnoliopsida; order Ranunculales; family Papaveraceae; genus Papaver; species Papaver bracteatum. The sequence goes on from JAJJWX010000603.1 coordinate 5,674,791, forward strand.
GAAGAATCTGGCGATCCTCCTTTGAAGAAAAGGAAGACCCGACCTTCTTCTTCTTCAACTCCTCAACCCATTCCAGAAAATCCAAGTGTTGATTTGGATAAGGACAATAACGATGAGGATTTCAATGATAACAGCTTCCCTTCTATAAAGAATTCTTCTTCTTCTGATTCTTCGATGGCTCATTTATCCAATTTTTTTTGCAAGAATATGTTTGGTATCCCAAATGAGTATGGAGATGAAGCTATTAATGAAATATCTTAGTCCCTCGCCAATGTCTGCGATGCTCCCATATTAGCTGACAGTGATACCCTTCGCGGGGTTTCAAGATCGCTGACTCCAAGTCTTTTAAATTCACTTGGCAGCCTGGTATGTTTCTACTTGTTCATTCTTTTTGTATCCATTGATATCTTTGTCAGACATTGATTTATATAGTTCTATCGCAGGTTGGAAGAGCCGCTTTTGCTGTTTCTTCTGATCTAGACAATAGGCGTATCATTTATGAAAAGAAAGATGCTAATCTTCGCCAAGAAAAAGAAAAACTAGAAGTTGAAGTTGTTGAGCTTCGCAGGAAAAATAAGCAGCTGGAGACTGAAGCTTCAGTTGACAAGCAAAAAATATCTGATCTTGATAAAGCTAATCAACAACTCTATGGTATGATTTATTTCTTTTCTCTTTTAATTCTTCTCACCCTATCGCAGATTATTCAAGCAACCATTTTTGCAGATATTTATGGTCTTACTGACAAGGATATATTCTTCCAATCCTTTCCCGAACCTGTAGATGATAATACCCTTCTTGCTTGCCTTAATAGTTCTTTAAGTAACTTCTCAGATGATAGGATTAGTTCTCTCACTATTGATGAACTTAGATCCAAACTTAATCTCTTGAAAATTGAACATAAGTTCAATTTAAATTTAACCAACAAGTTTAAGAACCTTTATCTTAGTTCAAAGGAAGAAGTGAATAGATTAAGAAAAATGAATAGTGATATTATTGATGAGAAGGATCTTGTTGTTAAAAACGTCTCCAAGACCCTAGCAAACTTTCATAAAACTCTTCTTAATGTTCAAACGGAAAGAGATAAACTTATCCGTGAGAATGAAGATCTTCTTACGAGGGAGAATCAAGTTCGATCTCGTCTCCTTATTAATAGCGATGATGAGTTTGCTTGGGCTGCGAAGATTCTTGATAACGCCAGAACTAATTTAGGTGTAGATATTAGTCTTCATGCTGATCAAGCGGCTTTAATTAAAGACATGATTTCTGAAAGAGAAGGTTATCACTCTTATGATTTCCCTGAATTATTTCCTAATTGAATCATCCTTATATGTATTAACTTTGTTATCATTTGCTCGCAGCATCCGAAAAGAACTATCGTAAGAGATTTGATGAGTTATAAGAAGAGAAAAGCCAACTCGCTGGAAATATATCTTCTCGTAATGAAAAGTATTCTAGATTGAAGGATAAATTGAAAATCTCATCTTCAAATTTTAGCAATGCCATTATCCGTGTTCGTAATGACCCTGTTAAACTAGTTTGCGATGATCATAGTATTCCTCATTCTACATACCCCGATCTTGCAAAGGAAATTCCAGCTGATTCCCCAAATTTAGTTATCTCTGATAGCGAAGCTAAGGAGTCTAGCGAAGATGATAATGATGAAGAATTATCTGGCGAGGAAGAGAAGTCTGGTAATGAAGAAAAATCTGAAAAATAAAAAATCTCTGATGAAGGTGGTGATGGGTCTACTTAGTCTTGTTTCTTCTCCTTTTCTTTGTTGTAAATTTTGTGCATTTATTTTTTGCTTCTTGTAACATCGCTGCGAGCTTATCCAACTTGATGTGTAAACTTCTTTTTCTTTTATCTGTATGAATTAGAAAACAATCCTTTTTCTGCAACATAATCAATCAATTATTATCCTTTAATTATTTGTATAAATGTATCATCTAAGCAATTTTATCATATGATAGATGAATAATAATTTCATCATTCTATGCATTCCCATACTTGCCTCTATTATTCATCTGCAATATGAAAAAATTGAGTAGAGATTAGATATTAGTTGTGAATCAAATTAAATTTTCCTCAATATCGGCGATGTTATCGCTAGCAATAATTGCATAACTTTTATGATTTCTGCGTAAAATCGCAAATCTCATAAACTCTGTGAGCATTATCGCAATAATCTTATGGTCTTATTATGCCTTCCTAATTAAAGGTCTTATTTTGCCACATCTTTTCTTTCTGCGACAAAATCGCAGGACGTCTTTACATTTGCATGTATTGACCCATTGATCTTGTCTTATCAATTTTTTCAACATCTCTGAGACAATATGATAAGTATAAAATCTCTTTCAAGAATTAAACCTTATGACATTGACGTCTTGCGATGAAATCGCAGGACGTCTTTATACTTGTTAAATGTAAAATCCCATTGATCTCATCTTAACTTTTCTATTTTGGCTTGTTGCCTTTGTATAACTTTCGTCACGCGACAATATGACAGGCCTAAATGTTCTTGCGATCATAAATCCCCATGACATTGCCGTCTTTAGACACTTATCAGCTCCCTAATGGAGGGTGCCGCCCTTATCTTCCCCCTGGTTGCCCCTTCAAGGAGGGCACATCGTCCATACAAGACTAGATCCTCCTATCCTGATTTACCAACAACCAGCTTTTTTCGCAGCCTCTTATCCTTTATGCCTATATGGCTTATAGTTACAAGACTGCACCCTAAGTGGGGTTTTCTTCGGGCCGAGTGCATCATATCCAAGCCTTTCCAAGGATGGCCAGGGTAGTTTCGTACGCGCCGGGTACCCTTGACTCAATCGTGTACCTCGGCGCCTTGGTCATACTCTACACTCCTTAGAAGAGGTTCTTAGTCGTCCAATCAGGGTATAACCTTATATAATTGGAAATCCAAGATCCCTCTCCTGGATAGGTTTTCTTTAACCCAAACATCTGCATAACTCAGGTTCCAGCAGCGGTATAACCTTATCACTGAGTCATGTCAAGAGATACCCCCTTATATGACGCACTATTAGGCCTTACATTTTCCTCTTGCGAAATTGTATTCGCGAACTAAGGTGCACGCCATAAAGGTTCGTCCCATTCTATTAATCTCTGCGAAATGTTATTCGCGTTTCTCACGAGCATTGTAACTGATAAAATTTCATTTCTTTGATTTTCTTGTAAAATTTTGCAATTCTTTCAAACAGAGTACTTTTTCAATTGCATTTTCTTTAAACAAATTCTGTGTAAGCTTCTTTAAATTCATCATTTTACCTTTCTACTTACTATCTTATGGTTCTGCTTTTCTTTAACGTTTTGCTATTTTTTCTTTATCTGCGAGCTGCTTGCCATTATCTTCCTCTCGCTGCTCTATTGAATAAATCATCAATATTTCACATCTCTGTCGTTGCTTGATGTTGTACTTCCAATTTCTCTTCTTCTCAGATCTTTCCTCGCAAGATTTTATATCAATCTCATAACATTTCTTGCTTTCTCCCCAATCTCCCTTAATAACTCCAATACCATTATGATGAGGAAATTTAACACACTGGTGGAAAGTAGATGCTACACCTAATATCTCATGTAGCCAAGGTCGACCAATCAGGGCATTGTATGGTGATTCAATGTCGACAAAACAGAACAAGATCTTGGAAGTTATCCCTTTCAATGGAATCCGCATTTCAATTTCCCCTTTGGGTTTATTGGCAGTACCATTAAAACCATAGATTTTATATGTTGAGGGAATTATATCTTCGTCTCTTCCACCCATGGTTTTATAGGTATGATAAAATAATATGTCGACTGAGCTGCCTGTGTCTATTAGAACTCTATTGATAGCCCAAGAATCTTAATTTTCTTCATCTTCTTCTTCTATTTGCTTTGTATTTATCTCTAATCTTACCACCAATGGATTATCATACTGCTCGCCAGGTTCTGGTACTTATTGTGTAGTGAAAGATATAATTTGTTTCTTCCATTCTTTTAATGGCGAAGCTCTCGCGATATTCATTATCTCTCTTATATCTGTGTCTCTCGCGAAGACTCTCCTTAGAACATTATCATGGAAATCCTCTATTATTCTGTGTGAATGTACAATGGAATTGCAAAACAAATTCTTTGCTTTAGCCCCAACTTCTATTACGAATGATTCTGCTCATTTTAAAGTATTTAACCTGCGATTTTCTGGTACCGGAGGCAATCGCTGAGATTGTGGATGTCCTACTAAAAATTGGTTTAACTTTCCTTGGTCGATCATCCTTAAAATTATTCTCTTGACATTCCTGCAATCATTAACTGTGTGACCATGAAAGTGATGGCAAGGACAAAATTCTTGACAACGATTATTAGGATGTGGTTCTTTTCCCATATTCCATGGAGATGGTATATTTTCCATTAAAATGATAGCTTCCCAGATCTTTTCTATACTAGCATTGTAGGACTAGAATATCGCTACAACACTATTTCTGCGATATTAACAACACTTTTGCGAGCGTCACAGAAGATCCTTTAACGATATTTCGCGAGCGTCACAGAAGAATCCAAAAGAAGCTGACGATAGAAGAAATACAAAGAGAGTATGTTTATCCCGCGATGGTTATCAATTTTGCGAGAGAGAATATTATAGCAATCGCGATAAGATCGCAAAGTATATTCGAAAAAAGAAGAAAACTTAGCTGTCATCCACTATGTAAAACCATATATAAAGGGTTCGATAGATTCAGAAAAGGAGGATGATGTCTTTTGGAGAGTTGATAAGATTTTGAGGAGAGAGAAACTCTAGAAAGAAATTGTACTTCTGAGTTCTTATGTTTTTTGTAAAGAACTAAAAAGTTAAAATAATAAAAAAGTGTCGTAATTCATTCTCAAACATAATTCAATTTCTGTAAATTCTTATCAGGGGTGTAGTTTAGGAATTCCTGCAACTACATTTTGGCGCCCGGAAACAGGGAGAATCAAGCTAAGAAATCTCTAATTACAACTTGAAAATTTGAAGAAATTGTTAGGGTTGAAGAAATGGCTAGAAGAAGAAGAAATACATCAGAACCACCGACAACTGTGAGGAGAAGTAAAAGACTTGCAGGGGAGGGAACAAGTGAATTGGAAGAATCTTTAAGGATAAGATCAGGAAGAAATATAATAAGAAATGAAGCAGAAAGTTCAATTCAACAGCCGAATCAACAAACACAAACACGAGATAGGAATGTGGATTATGATAGAGTGAGTGTGCATACTTGGAGGTCGGATTCGATGGAAGAAGCAGAAAATCGACAATTAAGAAATGAAGAAGAAGGAGAAAGAAATCAAGAAATGGTTGGAGGATTAATTCATGAAGGACGTGAAAATGAAATAGTAGATGATTTGAGACAAAGAATACAGGAAGAAAGGAGATTAGAGGCAGAAGAGCGTGCGAATTTAACAAGACAAAATCATGAGCTAAGAATAGAGAATTTGAGGTTACAAAGAAGGAGATCAAGAAGTACTATTAGATCAAATTCAAGATCATTCAGAGAAGAACCAAGGCAAAATTCCCCAATGAGAAATGTTAGAGAAGAAGTGCAAAATTTAAATGGAGAACAACGTCATAGAGAAGAAGAAATAATTGGAGATCGCTATAATCCGCATGGCGAAGCATTGGATAATAGACATAAAAATAGAAATCAAGGAGGAAGAAACAACCAAAATGAAGAAGAATATCCAGAAGAAGGTAGGAGGATATTACATGGGCGAGAGAATCAAAGGAATCAAAGAATAATTGAAGAAGAAATTGAGAGACATTACACCGAACAAGCACGCCTGGCTTGCGATAGGGAAAGATTAAGGGAAGAAGTAGAAGAACAAGAATTCCAAGAGGCAGTACGACAAAATAACCATGAAAATCGAGAAAGGAGACGTACACAAAATCGCTACAATGATAATATTCAGGAGGAGTATGATAGAATACAGAGGAGATTAGATAGGCAACTAAGAGAAATGAGGAGGAATGAAGAAATCAGCAGAGAAGAAAGTAGATAGCTGCGATTTCAAGAGGATGGTGAAAGAGAAAATCGCAGAGAAAGACGGGACGACAATGAAGAAGAAGACACACAAAATCTCGCAAGACAAGAAAGGCAAGAGCACAGAAGAAGGGAAGTTGCATTAAAAAGGACAATGGAGAAAAACTCAACTGAGAATGAGCAAATATTGAGAGAATTAGCAGAAATGCGAGGAATGATAAGCAATAGAAGAGAAGGAGGAAGAAGGCAGCTCGATGAAGCTATTGAAGAAGCTGCGAGAACTCCATTTACTCAAGAAGTACAATTAAGAGGAATACCTCCAAAATCCAACTTACCAGCATTAACCAGCATCTTTGATGGGACTACTTGTGCTGTTCAACACGTCAAGGCTTATGTTAGATGTATGATACAATGGGAAAACCATGATGCTGTACTATGCAAATAATTTGCGTCTAGCTTAACTGGCGAGGCATTAAAATGGTTCGAGGGATTGCCAAAAAACACCATAACTTCTTTTGATCATTTACAAGCTACATTTCTAGGAGCTTACATTAGCAACAATTCACCGCGACCAGGTATTGAAGATGTGTTTGGGTTAAAACAGAGGGTTGGCAAGAGTCTGAAACATTAACCATAAGATGGAAGACAATGTGCAGTGAGATGGCAGGAAGAGTTGACGAGAGATATCTTATCTTGTCTTTTATCAATGCAATGTTCGTGACTAATCTACTGTACATACAAATTTTCAGAGTCAAGAATACAATCACTATGACTGAACTACGAGAATTACAAGAAAAATACATTGCTTTGGAGGAGAAAAAATATGAGATGGAATCATATCCCATCGCGAACACCAATTCCGGAGCAGCAAATGGGAGTTTACTTCCTAAAATGATAAACAAGGTGGCGAGCAGCTCGCAAGTGCAACAAGAGAAAGTAGAGACCGATAACCAGCAGAAGTTAGTAGCTATGGGCAGTAGAGATCAAGAAGAGTATGAAAGGGAGAATAATAAGAAGAGTATGGTCAGTAGAGATAAAGAAGAGTATGAAAGGGAGAAGAGTAAGAAGAGTATGGGCACTACAATCTTGTTGGAAATAATAAGATTCAAAGGCTTGATCAGCCGCAAGAAACTTATGGTGGACATAGGCAAAACAATTTCAGAAGTCAAGGGAATCAGAAGATCATATGGGAAGAAATTAAGATGCCTCCTCTCAATGCTAGTATAGAAAAAATTTGGGAAGCTATCATTTTAATGGAAAATATACCATCTCCATGGAACATGGGAAAAGAACCACATCCTAATAATCGCAGTCAAGAATTTTGTCCTTACCATCATTTTCATGGCCACACAGCAAATGACTGCAGGAATGTAAAGAGAATAATTTTAAGGATGATTGAACAAGGAAAGCTAAATCACTTTTTAATAGGACATCCACAATCTCAATGATTGCCTCCTGCACCAGAAATTCGCAGGGTAAACACTGTAAAAGGAGCTGAATCATTCGTAATAAAAGTTGGGGCTAAAGTAAAGAATTTGTTTTGTAATTCCATTGTACATTCACATAGAACAATAAAGGATTTCCATGATAATGTTCTAAGAAGAGTCTTCACGAGAGACACAGATGGAAGAGAGATAATGAATATCACGAGAGCCTCGCCATTAGAAGAATGGCAGAAACAAATTATATCTTTTAGTGCACAAGAAGTACCAGAACCTGGTGAGCAGCATGATAACCCATTGGTATTAAGATTAGAGATAAACCCAAAGCAAATGGAGGAAGAATATGAAGAAAATGGTGATGAAAATGAAGATTCTTGGTCTATCAATAGAGTTCTAATAGACACATGCAGCTCCGTTGACATACTATTTTATCATACCTATAAAACAATGGGTGGAAGAGACGAAGATCTAATTCCCTCAACATATAAAATCTATGGTTTTAATGGTACTTCCAATAAACCAAAAGGGGAAATTGAGATGCGGATTCCCTTGAAAGGGATAACTTCCAAGATCATGTTCTGTGTTGTTGACATTGAATCACCTTACAATGCTTTGATTGGTCGACCTTAGCTACATGGAATATTAGGTGTAGCATCTACTTTCCACCAGTGTGTTAAATTTCCTCATCCTAATGGTGTTGGAGTAATTAAAGGAGATTGGGGAGAAAGTAAGAAGTGTTATGAAATTGATATGAAGTCTTGCGAGGAAAGAGCTGAGAAGAATAGCAATTGAAAATACAAAATCAAACAACGACAGAGAAGTGAAAGGTTAATGATTGATACGATAGAGCGGCAGGAGGGAATTGATGGCGAGCGTCTCACGGATGAAGAAACAACAAAGCGTAGCAGAAAAGCAGAACCAAAGAATAGTAAGTATAAAGGTAAAGTGATAAACTTTAAAGAACTTTATGAATGATTTGTTTGAAGAGTATGTAATTGAACAGAGTAATCTGCTTGAAATAATTGCAATATTTTACAAAAAGAAAGAAGATCAAAGTTATGAAATCTTATCAGAGTTACAAAACTCGCGAGAAGCGCGAATAAAATTTCGCAGAGATTAATAGAATGGGACGAACCTTTATGGCGTGCACCTTAGTTCGCGAATAAAATTTCGCAAGAGGAAAATATAAGACCTAATAGCACATCATATGAGGGGGTATCTCTTGACATGACTCAGTGATAAGGTTATACCGCTGATGGAACCTGAGTTATGCAGATGTTGGGGTTAAAGAAAACCTATCCGGGAGAGAGATCTTGGATTTCCAACTATATAAGGTTATACCCTGGTTGGAAGACTGACAATCTCTTCCAAGAAGTGCAAAGTATGACCAAGGCGCCGAGGTACACGGTTGAGCAAAGAGTGCCCGGGGCGTACAAAACTCTCTTTCCATTCTTGGTAAGTCTTGGCTATGATGCACTTGTCCTGAAGAAAACCCCACTTAGGGTGCAGTCTTGTAACTATAAGCCATATAGGCATAAAGGACAAGAGGTTGCGAAAACAGCTGGTTGTTGGTAAATCTGGATGGGAGGATCTAGTCTTGTATGGCCGATGTGCCCTCCTTGAAGGGGAAACCAGGGGGAAGATAAGGGCGGCACCCTCCATTAGGGAGATGATAAGTGTCTTAAGACGGCAATGTCATGGGGCTTTATGATCGCAAGAACATTTAGGCCTGTCATATTTTCGCGTGACGTAAATTATACAGAGGCAACAAGCCAAAAGAGAAAAGTTAAGATGAAATCAATGGGTTTTTACATGAAAGTGTAAAGACGTCCTGCGATTTCATCGCAAGACGGCAATGTCATGAGGCTTTGATCCCTCGAGGGAGCTTAGACTTGTCATATTGTCGCAATACGATCAAAAAGAATACAGATAAGGCAAGATCAATGGGTCAATACATGCAAATGTAAAGACGTCCTGCGATTTTGTCGCAGAAAGAAAGAGCGTGGAAAAATAAGACCTTTAATTAGGGAGGCGTAATAAGACCACAAGATTACTGCGATAATACTCGCAGATGTTATGAGAATTGCGATTTCACGCAGTTATTGCTGGCGATAAGGTCGCCAATATTAAGGCAAATTTTATATACCACTAATATCTAATCTTTAATCAATTTTTTCATATTGCAGATGAATAATAGAGACAAGTATGGGAATGCATGAGAACGATGAAATTATTATTCATCTATCATATAAAAAATTACATAGATAAGTGCACGCAGATAATTAAAGGATAATAATTATATTGATTGATTGACTTACAGAAAAAGAACTGTTTTCTAATTCGTACAGGTAGAAGTAAAAGAAATTCACAAAATTAGAGAAACTCACAGCAATGTTACAGAAAGAAGAAAATAAATATACAAAGAAGATAAAAGGAAAAACAGGAACTAGCTAGATCCATCACCATCCTATTTATCAGACTTCTTTTCATCGCCAGATTTCTCCCTTTCATCATCATCACTATCTTCATTCTTATCAGATTCTTCTCCTCCACCAGATTTTTCTCCTTCGTCATTATCATTATTATTTTCATCCTCGTCAGAATCCTTAGCTTCGCTATCAGAGATGTTATGATTTAGGATTATTGCGGGGATTTCCTTTGCAAGATCAGGATATATAGAAGGACGAATTCGATGATCATTGCAGACCAACTTAATGGAATCATTACGAACAACAATGAGAGATCTATTGAAATTCGCGGTGATAATGTCAAACTGCTCTTTCAATTGTGAATATTTATTATTGCGAGCAGCAAGAGTATTCTCGAGATGATTCTTCTCATTTTCAAGTTCCCCAATTCTTTCAAGATATCTTTTTTTAGCTCTTGCGAGAATATATGACAACAAGTTAGAAATTTTGTAAATAAGAGTAATAAAAACAGGAAACTAGCGAGAAGAAGAACAGCAAACAACCTTCTCTTTCAGAAATCATATCCCTAATTAAAGCCGCTTGTTCAACTTGAAGGCTAACATTTACACCTAAGTCATTCCTGGCATTATCAAGAACCTTCGCAGCCCAAGCAAACTCATCATCGCTATTAATAAGGAGACGAGATCTAACTTGAGTCTCCCTCGCAAGAAGATCTTCATTCTCGCGGATAAGTTTATCTTTGTCCATTTGAACATCAAGGAGAGTTTTATGAAAGTCTGCTAGGGTCTTGGATCCCTTTTTGATGGAAAGATCTTTCTCGTCAATAAGATCGCTATTCTTCTGTCTTAATCTATCTATTTCTTTCTTTGAATCAAGATAAAAGCGCTTATATTTGTCTGTCAAACCTAAATTGAATCTGTGTTCAATTTTTAAGAGATTAAGTTTGAATTTAAGTTCATCTATGGAGGGATTTAATTTTATCATCTGAGAAATTACTTAAAGAATTATTAAGACAAGCAAGAAGGGTATTATCATCTACAGGTTCAGGGAAAGACTGAAAGAGTGTAGCCTCGTCAGTAAGACCATAAATATTTGCAAGTTAAAAGTGGTTGCTTGAATAAACCGCGATAGAGTAAAAAGAATTAAGAGAGAAGGGAAATCAGTCATACCATAGAGTTGTTGGTTAGCTCTATCAAGATGAGAGATCTTTTGATTATCAACTGAAGCTTCAGTCTCCAGCTGTTTATTCCTCTTGCGAAGCTCAATAACTTCAGATTCTAATTTTTCTTTATCTTGGCAAAGTTTAGCAGCCTTCTTTTCAGAGTTAGAACGTCTTTTATCTAAATCAGAAGCAACAGCAAAATAAGCTCTTCCAAACTGCGAAATAATAATATAAATTAAGATCTAGCAATGGAGAAAATATATAAACAAATTGAAGAAATGAAAACATACCAAGGTACCAAGAGACTAGGAGTCAGCGATCGTGAGACTCCTTGGAGAGAATCATTGTCCACCAGTATGGGAGCATCGTAGACACTGGCAAGAGCTTGGGATGTCTTGTTAATAACTTTATCCTCTTCATTACAAGTTATGCTATGGGAAATATCACTAAAAATTCTGGATAAATGGGCCATTGAAGAATCATATGAAGAAGAGTTCTTTATAGAGGGGAATATTCTATCATTATTATTAAAATCTTCATCATATTTATCCTTATCAAATTCAACATTTGGGGTTTCTGGAATAGGTTGAGGAGTTGAAGAAGAAGAGGGTCGGGTTTTCCTTTTCTTCAAATGAGGATCGCCAGAGTCTTCACCATAAGGGGCAGAAGGTTTCCCTTTCGGAGGAACAATATTTTTATCTTGATCGCCAGATTCTCCACCGCGAGGGGCAGAAGACTTTACTTTAGGAGGAATAACATATTTATCCTTTGAAGGCTTCTCCTTAGTTCTCACGGGTTTTATTGGCTGTAGTTCTTCAATTTCATGCGAGCACAGATGAAGATAAGAAATAGGGGCAACAATATATTGTTAAAATTTATGAGGAAATATTTCTTACTTCATCCGTGAAAGATTTAAGATCTAAGAAGGTGCTGGGTTTCCCAAAAGTTTGATAGATGAGTTTCATTCTATCAATCTGAGAAAGATCAAAATAATTAACGAGAATATAAAGAAAGACTGTAAATGATAATACTGTAAAAAGTTAAGAGAATATACTTCTTTAGATCTTTCAGGCCAGTTGAAGACCCATGGCTCATACTCTGAGAGATTCGCAGGTAATGGGAGAGAACCAGATATATAAGGACCTTGAAGACATAATGGAAATATGAACCACTTGTCATCGCTAGAATGGAGAGGACCTTGGTTGGTAGATGTATGAAAATCAATATCCAGCATAAGAGCTTTGTCAGCAGCGACCTTCTCTTTTTTCAAACGAACACCCCAGCAGGTGCTATCCCTCTTCATATGGAATATTCTATAATTTACAAAGAAGTTGTCCATAGTATAATCCGCAGAAACAATGGGGACATCTTCAAATTGAAGATTCTTCGCATCTTCAAGGTAGCGAGATCCTTTTCCAGCTCCGCGAGAGGAATATTCAAACAACAATCGGATACAATCTCCACCCAATTGATATATTGCTCGCGAAAACCTTTTTTCAGAAATTATTTGATAAAATAGCGGAAGTTCTGGGTCATAGAGAGGAATGGGAAGACCGGCTTCAAGTTGTCCTAGCGATACTATAACTTTCTCATGAGAACATTGATCATCAGTAAATAATTTAAGAGTAAGTTCAGATCTAGAATCCGGATTTGGAATTTTAGATAGAGTAAAACCTTTGCTTCTGAGTTTTCCTTGCATCTCACCAAAAGCAATCAAGTTTTTAGCACCAGCGATTACCATTTTTCAAGTATGGGAATGAAGAAAAGGGATTGAAAGATAATAAAGAAATCACAGCGATAACAGAAGCGCAATTCGCGGAAGAACAGTAAATTTGCAGAGAAGTTATGGAGAGAGAGAAAAGAAGAAAGGAATCAGAAAAGTATTTATAGAAGAAGAAATTTCTCGAAAAAGATGAAGGCAATTAATGCAAAGAAAAGACGTGGGTGGTCAGGTCACAGCGGTTAGAAGGGACGTGTCAAAAATTTATTAGAAGAAAGAAAACGTGAAAACAGCTGACGAAGGACACAGAAACGTGTCAGAACACAGAAGTCTGAAAAGATAGGCAGTTACGACATTCTAAAAGGTTCTCATGATCTTCTCTTCTTTGCAGAAAAGATATGAGAAGAGGCAATATGTAGGACCAGAATATCGCTACAACACTATTTCTGCGATATTAACAACACTTTTACGAGCGTCACAGAAGATCCTTTAACGACATTTCGCGAGCGTCACAGAAGAATCCAAAAGAAGCTGACGATAGAAAACAATACAAAGAGAGTATGTTTATCCCGCGATGGTTATCGATTTTGCGAGAGAGAATATTATAGCAATCGCAATAAAATCGCAAAGTATATTCGAAAAAAGAGGAAAACTTAGCTGTCATCCACTATGTAAAACCCTATATAAAGGGTTCGATAGATTCAGAAAAGGAGGATGATGTCTTTTGGAGAGTTGATAAGATTTTGAGGAGAGAGAAACTCTAGAAAGAAATTTGTACTTCTGAGTTCTTATGTCTTTTGTAAAGAACTAAAAAGTTAAAATAATAAAAAAATGTCGTAATTCATTCTCAAACATAATTCAATTTCTGTAAATTCTTATCAGGGGTGTAGTGTAGGAATTCCTGCAACTACAAGCATTTAGAGGAGGAATCTTAATTTCTTCCCATATAATCTTCTAATTTCCTTGGCTTCTGAAATTGTTTTGCCTCTGTCCACCATAAGTTTCTTGCGGCTGATCCAGCCTTTGAATCTTACTATTCCCACTGCGATTGTAATAATTCTTCTCCCTTTCATATTCTTCTTGATCTAGACTGCCCATAGCTACCAACTTCTGCTGGTTATCAGTCTCCACTTTCTCTTGTTGTGTTTGCGAGCTGCTCGCCACATTGTTAATCAATTTAGGAAGTAAACTCCCATTTGCTGCTACTGAACTGGTATTCGCGATTGGATATGATTCCATCTCATTTTGTTTCTCCTCCAAAGAAATGTACTCTTCTTGTAGTTCTCGTAGTTCAGTCATAGTGATTGTATTCTTGACTCTAAAAATTTGTATGTACAGCAGATTGGTCGCGAACATTGCATTGATTTAAGATAAGATAAGATATCTCTCGTCTACTCTTCCTGCCATCTCACTGCACATTGTCTTCTATCTTATGGTTAAATGTTTCAGACTCTCGCCAACCCTCTGTTTTAATCCAAACACATCTTCAATACCTAGCCGCGATGAATTTTTGCTTATATATGCTCCCAAAAATGTAGCTTGTAAATGATCAAAAGAATTTATAGTGTTTTTTGGCAATCCCTCAAACCATTTTAGTGCCTCTCCAGTTAATCTAGATGCAAAATATTTGTACAACACAGCATCATGATTCTCCCATTGCAGTATACATCTAACATAATCCTTAACATGTTGTACAGCACAGGTAGTTCCATTAGAAATGCTGGTTAATGCTGGTAAATTGCACTTTGGAGGTATTCCTCTTAACTGTACTTCTTGAGTGAATGGAGTTCTCGCAGCTTTTTCAATAGATTCATCAAGTTGCCTTCTACCTCCTTCTCTTCTGTTATTTATTATTCCCCTCATCTCTGCTAATTCTCTTAAAATTTGCTCATTCGCCGTTGAATTTGGTTCCATTGGTCTTTTTAATGCTGCTTCCCTTTTCCTGCGTTCATGTACCTCTTGTCTTGCGAGATTTTGTGTGTCTTCATCTACACCCACATTCCTTCTTCTGCGATCTTCTGCTTCACCTTCTTCTTGCAATTGCAGTTGTAATTCTCTGTGAATTTCTTGATTTCTCATCATTTCTCTTCGCTGTCTTTCTATTCTCCTTTGTATTCTATCATACTCTTCCTGGATATTATTATTATAACGATTTTGTGTACGTCTCCTTTCTCGATTTTCATGATTATTCTGTCGTACTGCCTCTTGGAATTCTTGTTCTTCTACCTCTGCCTAGTCGTGCTTGTTCAGCATAATGTCTCTCAATTTCTTCCTCAATTATTCTTCAATTTCTTTGGATCTCTCGCCCATGTAATATCCTCCTACCCTCTTTTGGATTATCTTCATCATTTTGGTTGTCTCTTCCCTCTTGATTTCTGTTGTTAAATCTATTATCCAAATTTTCGCCACGCGGATCATGGCGATCTTCTATTACCTATTCTTCTCCATGACGTTGTTGTTCAATTGGATTTTGCATTTCCTCCTGGATATTTCCTCTAGCATTTCTTATTGGAGAATTTTGCCTTAATTCTTATCTTAATGATCTTGAATTCGATCTAACAGTACTTCTCGATCTTCTATTTTGTAACCTCAAATTTTCAATTCTTAACTCGTGATTTTGTCTTGTTAAATTTGCACGTTCTTCCACCTCTAATCTTTTTTCCTCTTGTATTCTTTGTCTTGGATCATCTGCAGCTTCATTTTCGCCTTCTCTATGAATTAATCCTTCAACCATTCCTTGATTTATTTCTCCTCTTCTTCTGTCTCTTAATTGTTGATCTTCTACACCTTCCATCGAATCCGATCTCCAAGTATGCACACTCACTATATCATAATCCATATTTCTATTTATTATCGGTGTTTATTGATTAGGTTGTGGAATTTGATCTTCTCCTTCAATCCTTGTTCTATTTCTTCTTGTTCTTATCCTTGAAGATTCTCCTAATTCATTTGTTTCTTCTCCCGCAAGTCTTTTACTCCTCCTTACAGTTGTTGGTGGTTCTGACGTATTTCTCCTTCTTCTAGCCATTTCTTCAAATCTTCAAATTGTAATTAGAGATTTTTTAGCTTGATTCTCCCTGTTTCGGGCGCCAAAATGTAGTTGCAGGATTTCCCACACTACACCCTTGTTAAGATTTTGTTATAATCAACTCATAATTGAAGATGAAAAACGACACTTTATTATTTTGGTTTCAGAAATGTTTACAGAAATGGAAGAATTCAAGATTACAACTATTCTCTTGAAGTTTCTCTCTCCTCAAGACTTTCTTAACTCTCAAAAATACATCATCCTTTTCTGGATACATTGGGTCTATATTTATAGGGTAGTTACATAGTGGATGACAACTAAGTTTCCCTCTTATTTCGGGTTGATTCTGCGATTGTACCGCGATAGTTACAATGTTAAATCTCGCAAGTTTTGTAACCATCGCAGAACAAACATACTTTTCTCTAGTTTTCTTCAATCGTCAGTTATTACGTCATTCTTTTGAAGGCTTTTGTGACACTCGTGAAGTGTGGTCGAAGATCTTGCGGTGATGCTCGCTGGTAAGTGTTGTTAATATTGCAAGAATATCATTGTGGCGATATTCTTGTCCTACAGATAAAGCTTTCGCTTTAGCCAAGTTCATGTTTACCTAGTGACGAAAGTCATGTTAAGTTTTAATCACTTTGAAAATTGCTCTGATGAAAAATGGTTTGTGAATAACAACTATATAATGTCCTCTGAGAACTTTGTTTCAATGATTCAAATAAGAGTTTAGACAATATGACCATTGGAGGATATAAGCATTGTTGTGGAAACACATATATATAAGTCCTTATTGCTTGAACCAAAGTTTAAGAAACTTTGTTGATCAAGTGAAACCGGAGAAGTACATGACCTTCAGTCCGCGAACTGGCGGAAGTTCTCGATCCGAGAATTTCTGCTGGAGTTTGTGAACTCCATCCGGGAACTTAAGTCTATGAACCCAGTCCGCGACTTGAGTAGGTTATGTCTAAAAACGATGCTTGTGTAATACATTTGATTTCCTTGTAATTGAACAACTCTCTAACTATCTCATTTGAGTCATTTGAACTAGTTATGGTAAAGAAGAATATGGATGATATGAAAGTTATCATATGGCTAACCATTTGGTTAACTATTGTTGAACCAACTAATGTACAAGTTTGGGTGCGGTTACACAAACCTAGAAACGTGCATTTCATGTGTGTATAAAAAGCTAAGTTTTTGATCTAACGGTTGATAAATATTAACTTGAATCTAATCAGGTGTTTATCTAACGGTGATGTTAGAGCATTGCTCGGTCGAACTCGCATGCGTTGCTATCTCAAGCATGTTTGTCAATGTTAGTGATAAAAACTATAAAGTGTTGATTTCTAGTCTACTATAGCTAAGGTCTCATACTAGGATATAAAGTGTAGTTGAGCTCAAGAACTCCATGGAAATCATCATACAAGATGAAGGACTACTCAAGGAACCAGTGGATCTTCATTGACTAAAAGTTATGAGGAGACTTGAACTTATCTATCACTCTAAAGTCTATCTACTCTATCTCCTATCTTGAGACAAAAGATGTATTACTATATAAACTAACAATATACACATGTGATATTTCAAGATGAGTATATCTCACTTATCTATTTCTTAAAATATATGTTGGTAAGGCTTTCGCTTTAGCCAAGTTCATCTTTACCTAGTGACGAAAGTCATGTTACGTTTCAATCATTTTGGAAATCGCTCTGACGAAAAATATTTTGTGAATAACAACTATATAATGTCCTCTGAGAATGTTTCAATAATTAAAATGAGAGTTTAGACAATATAACCATTGGGGGATATAAACATTGTTATGGTAACACATATATGTATAAGTCCTTAGCACTTGAACCGAAGTTTGCGAACTTTGTTGATCAAGTGGAATCGGAACGTGATCAGTTAACTTAGTCCACGAACGTGCGTAGTTCTCGAACCCGAAAATTTCTGCTGGAGTTGTAGCTCGGCTTCAGTCCGCGAACTGACGGAAGTTCTCGAACCCGAGAATTTCTGCTGGATTTTGTGAACTCCAACCGGTTAACTTGAGTCCGCGAACTTGAGTGGTTCTAAAATTATGTTCGTGAACTTATCTTAATTAACTAAGGAATGCTTTTGCAAACCATGGCTTTATAGTTCATGAATTGATTCGAGTAAATCACATCATTTTTGCTTCAATTATGTCTTGTGTAGTACATGAGATCTCATATCAATTGAACAACTCTCTAACTAGTTCATTTGAGTCATTTGAACTAGCTATGGTAAAGAAGAATATGGTTGATATGAAAGTTATCATTTGGCTAACCATTTGGTTGACTAATATTGAACCAACTATTGTACACGTTTGGGTACGGTTACACAAACCCAAAATCGTCAGGTACATGTGTCTATGACAAGCTAAATTTTTTATCTAACGGTTGAGAAATATTAGCTTGAATCTAATCAGGTTTTCATCTAACGGTGAATATTGAATGCTTTGTTACAAAGCTAACATTGATTGCAAACCCTGATTTGAAAGACTATATAAGGGAGAACTCTAGAAACTGGGAAACCTAATCCCCACACATTCTGTGTGATATTAGTTTGATAAGCTAGAGTCGATTCTTCTTCTAAAACCAGGTTAACGACTTAAAGACTTCATTGGGATTGTGAAGCCAGACCGATACTACTTTTCTTATAGTTGTGTGATCTGATCTTGTTGTTTCTATCGTACGAGTACAATTATAATAATTATCTTGAGATTTCTATCTCCAATAGGCAAGATATAAAAGTAATCACAAACATATTCGTCTCATCGTTTGTGATTCCTCAATAATATTCTTCGCTGCGTCTATTAAGTTTATTGTGAGGTGATTGATAAAACTGAGCTGTTCTTCGAGAATATAAGTCTGGTTTTATTTATTATTTCTTGTTCACCTTGATTTATCAAAATACGAAACAAAACTCATACGTTTATTCGTGGGAGACGAATTTATCTATCTTGTTGACTTTTTTGTGTTAGACAGTAGTCTTCGACTTTGGGTCGTAGCAACTCTTGGTTATGGGTGAGTTCAGCTAAGGGAATCAAGTGCGCAGTAATCTGCTGGGATCAGAGGCGTAGGAGCATAATTCTACCTTGGATCAGTGTGAGATTGATTGGGGTTTAACTATACTCCAGAACGAAGTTAATTTGAAGTAGGCTAGTGTCTGTAGCGGCTTAATGCAGTGTATTTTTAATATGGACTAGGTCCCAGGGTTTTTCTGCATTTGATGTTTCCTCGTTAACAAAATTCTGGTGTCTATGTTATTTATTTTCCGCATTACATTTGGTTATATAATTAAAATAATATAGGTTGTGCATTATTCAATCAATTAGAATATCCGACCTTATTGGTTGTTGATTTAAATTGATTGACACTTGGATATTGGTCTTTGGTACCATCCAAGTTATCTCTCTTTATTTAAGACTCACGAATTGTATTTGCTTGAGTAAATCAAATTGAGAGATTGAGATAATAACTCCTTGAGTATTTTCTATTGACTGAGTCTAACAGTCTAGTTTATTCTCTAGAAAACAACTCGGAGTTGTCCATACAGATTGCTAATCAAAATATTGGGTGTGGTTGTTTGACCCCCGCTTTTTCAATTGGTATCAGAGCGGGAAAACACATTCAAGACCTCACAATTCTGTGTTTGTAGCGATCTGACTCTATGGACATAGGTGTTATCTCAATAAATGTACCACCAGTCTTCGATGACTTTAATTACTTATGGCGGAAAATTTCTATGCGATCTTTTATTCAAGCACGTGATTTTCAATCATGGGTATATGTTTTTAATGGCTATGATGCTCCCGTTGAGGCATTTGGAGGTGTAAACGTACCTAAGAACATAGGTGAATATACTCCTGCCGAGATTCTTACTGCAAAGAAAAGAACATATGTGAATATACTCCTGCCGAGATTCTTACTGCAAAGCAAAACTCTGACGGTTTGAATGCCATCATACATGCCATTACCCCAAATCTTCAGCACCATGTTTCAAATTGCACTAAGTCGCAAGAATCTTGGGATATCTTAGCAACCGTATTTGAAGGTAATACCAGTGAAAAGGAAGCTAGGCTTCAAAACCTTAATTCCGATTGGGAAAACCTTCATATGGCAGATGAAGAAACATTTGATAAGTTTAATCACAAAGTGTCTGAAATTGTTAATGCATCCTTTGCATTAGGTAAGACTATTCCTAAAAAGGACATTGTGATGAAAATTCTTAGATCACTGCCATCTAGATACGATTCTAAGAATCATGTCATCGTTGAGGGAAATAACCTGGATAATCTCTCCAGAAATACGCTGGTTGGAAAGATTAAGATCTTTGATCATGAATATTCTTCCAAATCTAAGGATGTTGCGTTCAAAGCACTGAAGGACACTAAATTACTTGATAAAATTAAAAAAGTGTATATCTCTGAAGATGATCACTCTGAGACAGATTCATCAGATGAAGATCTTGGAAAATCAGTCTCGATGATCACCATACATTTTAGGGATCTTCTATTGAAGAGAAGTAAAAGGTTCTCCAGAGATAAGCCTAAGGCATCAGTGAAACCTCATAATCGTGTTCCTCCGAAAAATAGGGATATTGATGATACTGATGATGAGGACATGTCTCGGTGCTTTAAGTGTAAAGGTTTTGGTCATTTTGCTAATGAGTATCAAAATCGGAGAAAATACACTGGGAACAAAGGTCTTGCTGCAACTCTTGATGAAATGTCTGACGTCTATGATTCTAATGAAGATGAGAAATCAATTGTTGCTCTTCTCTGTGAAAATATTAATTTTGATAGTTGTAGCAATACACACATCAATCTTGATATTCTTTCAGAAGATAATCCAACCATTCTGGAAGAAAAAGTTGATCATTTTCTTGGAAACTCTGTTTATAATGTTTCAGGATCCACTATGTGCCTAGATGCCTGCACATCTCAGAAGCCTGATTATTATCCAAGTATGACGTGCTCGTACTGTTCATTAAAATGTCATGAACTCTCGAAGTGTTACAAGTTCAAACACAAACAAAGACACGTCAACAAACTTCAACGAAGAGAAAATCATTTGGCAAGAAAGCTTAAACTTGCTCAGAAGACCGCAGAGGTATGTAGGATTTTATCTTCGTCTAAGAAGTTAGTTTCCAAGGAAAAACCAAGACCATTTGAAAAGAAAGTATGGTCAAACTGTTTCAATAGACAAAAGTCTGTGGATTTTCCACAAAAGGAAATTGGTGGACAAATTGTAGTTCACCACAACGCAACTTGATTGTGTTGTTCTTAAAATCTTATCTCATGTGCCTGATCAAAAGATACAATGATTTTGTACCTCTCAGGCTTTAGGAAAAGTTATTTTCTTCTTTTCTTAGATATGTTTCTTTTTTTTTTGTCTATCAAATAAGAGAAAGGGTACTATCGACAATTCTACTCTTTATAGGGATAAGGGTTGATCGTTTACAAACCTGTTTTAGGTTTCGAACCCAACACTCTTTTTACTTCTCTAAGACCTCTTTTTATCTCAAGACTACTTGTTGAGCTAATTGTGAATTCCTTTCACAAACCCATACGTTCATGGACGCTCCAAGAATGATGTCTTCAGGTAAAAATAAGGTAATGTGATTGTTAAGCCATCAATCATGAAGGAAAAATAAAAATCTTCATTGCATCCAACCTTGAAAAGAAAGAGAAAGAATATGAGGAAGCCAAGAGCTGTTCCTTCAAATTCTCAGAAGTTTTATGATATACTTGAAGTAGTAAAGGAGCTGCGAAAGAAGATTCAATAAGTAAAGGCTTTTGTGTATAAGACTCATGAGATTCAGAAGGCCCTGGTTCAACAACAGCAACCAAGAAGGTTCATCGATATAAACTCCTTCCTTAATGAACCTTATGTTCCCATGGATGTTGACGACAAGGAGTTCGGGGACAATAATGAATTCTTCAATGGTCTTAATGTCTAGTATATATTTTATTTTTCTATTGTGTTTAGAATAATAACTAGTGTTTTGGAATATCCATTATTGTGATTATACATAGCTATATCCAATGTTTTTCATCTTCTTGTTTTTAGATTTATTGGTTTAAATTCTAAGTTTGTTTGGAAGATGATGGTTGCAGTATTAATCTTTTGATATATTGTAATATTTTGATGGGATATGTGTTTTTGCGTCCGTGAACTTAATTGTCCCATATTTTGTCAAAAGTAAAGTCATTCGTGAATTGATATGCAAATATTGATAAAAGGATGAATAGACTTTTGACAAACACAAAAGTTAAGCCTATATTGTCAATTATTGACGTAAGATAGGTTAAAATCTTTTGTGATTCTAGGATTATGTCTATTGTGTGTCATTGTGCAAATGATGATGGAAACATAAAATGAATCCTTGTGAATTCCGCAGTAATTGAGCTTCCCTGATCTATCTTGTGTGTATTACTGTGAGACTCCGTATTATGACTTATGTTGAGCATTAGACAACCAAAGTTGATTATTTTTGTGATTAGCTTAGTTGTGTTCCGTAAGATACTTTATGTCGAGTATTTTGGACTAAATTAATTATCATGTGTCATTATTTAGTTATGAATCCGTAAGGATTTTCTCATGTTGAACATGTTTGAATGGGTTGGTTAATCATGATTAACTTATTCATTGCTCCATAGATTTTTCTTATGTCGAGTGTGGCCAATTAAATTGATTACTTTTGTAATTAGTTTGGTTGAGTATGGAAATTAGATTATTTGCGAGTTTTCTTGTGATTAATCTAATTGATTTATTAAGTCTCCATAAGTTTACTTGTGTTGAGCATATTTAGTCAAATTAATCTTGGTTCGCTTGGGTTAATATGATTGAATATTTCTTGTTGGATTCCAAATTCATACTTGTACGTAATTTGTTGAGTCTAAAGAAATCCTTCTTTTCTTTTGAAATTAAGGTCGCTCTTGTTGTTCCTTTGGGAATGACATATTATGGGGGAGAGTTCTTTTGAACTTTTGCTTAATTGCCAAATCTTTGTGGGGAGTGCGGCTATGGAATATTAGAGGGGTTATCTTGCGTCTTTATAAACTCCTTGATGAATGCATTTAGCTTCGACTTTATGATTGCATCTAGATAAGATGATAAACATTTACCTTTGGTCATGAAATGTTTCTAACGGAAATTTCATTAGGATCCCGTTCTTGTACCTTTGCCAATTTTATTGACAAAAAAAGGGGAGAATTAATATGTAGTTCACACTACAAATACATATGGTTTTCGGATCATTATGTAAGGGGGAGTGGTTTCCATGTGAGATGGAGTATTGACTAGGTGGAGTGAAGTATCACCATAGTATTGTTGTTGAAGTTGAAATGCAATTGGACTTTGGCGCTATGTAATAATACTATGACACTATATAACAATGATGGAGAACCGATGCTTTTCTCATTGTTATAGCTACGGATTTTCAACAACGATGATGCTAAACTGACAACCTTTGGGATCATTGGACTACTTAGAAGTGACGAAGATTTCGAGTATTGTTGAAGATTAGACATGTGGAATAGAAGCTACAAAGTTTATTTATATATTTTTTGTATTCCATATGCATTAATAGTTTTGCCACTAAAATTGACAAAGGGGAAGATTGTTAGAGCATTGCTCGGTCTAACTCGCATGCGTTGCTATCTCAAGCATGTTTGTCAATGTTAGTGATCAAAACTATAAAGTCTTGATTTCTAGTCTACTATATCTAAGGTCTCAGACTAGGATAAAAAGTGTATATGATCTCAAGAACTCCATGGAAATCATCATACAATACGAAGGACTACTCAAGTAGCCAGTGGATCTTCATTGACTAAAAGGTATGAGGAGAGTTGAACTTATCTATCACTCGAAATTCTATATACTATATATCCTATCTTGAGACAAAAGTCGTATTAGTATATAGACTAAGAATGTACACATGTGATATTTCGAGCTGAGTATATCTCACTTATCTATTTCTCGAAATATGTGCTGGTAAAGCTTTCGTTTTAGCCAAGTGACGAAATTCATGTTACGTTTCAATCATTTTGGAAATCGCTCTGATGAAAAATAGTTTGTGAATAACTATATAACGTCCTCTGAGAATGTTTCAATGATTAAAATGAGAATTTAGACTATATATCCACTAGAGGATATAAACATTTTTGTGGTAACACATATATGTATAAGTCCTTAGCACTTGAACCGAAGTTTGCGAACTTTGTTGATCAAGTGGAACCGAAACGTGGGCAGTCAACTCAGTTCGCGAACTCAATCCGCGAACGTGCGTAGTTCTCGAACCCGAGAATTTCTGCTGGAGTTTGTGAACTCCAACCGGTTAACTTGAGTCCGCGAACCCAGTCCGCGAACTTGAGTGGTTATGTCTAAAAATGATGTTCGTGAACTTATCTTAATTAACTAAGGAATGATTTTTCAAACCGTGGCTTTATAGTTCATGAATTGATTCGAGTGAATCACATCGTTTTTACTTCAATTGTGTCTTGTGTAGTACATGATATCACATATCAATTGAACAAATCTCTAACTATTTCATTTGAGTCATTTGAACTAGCTAGGGTGAAGAAGAATATGGTTGATATGAAAGTTATCATTTGGCTAACCATTTGGTTGACTAATATTAAACCAACTATTGTACACGTTTGGGTACGGTTACACAAACCCAAAATCGTCAAGTACATGTGTGTATGACAAGCTAAGTTTTCGATATAACGGTTGAGAAATATTAGCTTGAATCTAATTAGGTTTTCATCTAACGGTGAATATTGAATGCTTTGTTACTAAGCTAACATTGATTGCAAACCCTAATTTGAAAGACTATATAAGGGAGAACTCTAGCAACTGGGAAACCGAATCCCCACACATTCTGTGTGATACTAGTTTGCTAAGCTAGAGTCGATTCTCCTTTAACCTTTGGTTTTCTTCTTCTAAAACCAGGTTAATTACTTAAAGACTTCAATGGGATTGTGAAGCCAGACTGATACTACTTTTCTTGTAGTTGTGTTATCGGATCTTGTTATTTCTATCGTACGAGTACAATTGTAATAATTGGCTTGAGATTTCTATCTCCGATAGACAAGATATAAAAGTAATCACAAACACCTTCGTCTCATCGTTTGTGATTTCTCAATAATCTTCTTCGCTGCGTTGATTAAATTTATTGTGAGGTAATTGATAAAACTGAGCTGTTCTTCAGGAATATAAGTCTGGTTTTATTGATTGGCTCATGTTCACCTTGCTTTATCAAAAGATGGAACAAAACTCATAGGTTTATTCGTAGGAGACGAATTTATCTATCTTGTAGACTTTTCTGTATGAGACAGATTTGTTTATTAAAGTCTTCGACTTTGGGTCGTAACAACTCTTGGTTGTGGGTGAGATCAGCTAAGGGAATCAAGTGTGCAGTTTCCTGCTGGGATCAGAGGCATAGGAGCATAATTGTACCTTGGATCAGCATGATATTAATTGGGGTTCAACTACAATCCAGACCGAAATTAATTTGGAGTAGGCTAGTGTATGTAGCGGCTTAATACAGTATATGTTTAATATGGACTAGGTCTCGAGGTTTTTTCTGCATTTACGGTTTCCTCGTTAACAAAATTCTGGTGTCTGTGTTATTTATTTTCCGTATTATATTTCGTTATATAATTGAAATAATACAGGTTGTGCATTGTTCAATCAATTAGAATATCCGACCTTATTAGTTGTTGATTTAAATTGATTGACACTTGGATATTGGTCTTTGGTACCATCCAAGTTATCTCTCTTTGATTAAGACTTGCGAATTTTATTTGCTTGAGTAAATCAAATTGAGATATTGAGATAATAACTCCTTGAGTATTTTCTATTGGTTGAGTCTAACTGTTTAGTTGGCTCTCTAGAAAACAACTCGGAGTTTTCCATACAGATTGCTAATCGAAATATTGGGTGTGGTTGTTAGACCCACGCTTTTTCAGGTGAATATTGAATGCTTTGTTACTAAACTAACATTGATTGCAAACCCTAATTTGAAAGACTATATAAGGGAGAACTCTAGCAACTGGGAAACCTAATCCCCACACATTCTGTGTGATACTAGTTGTGATACGCTAGAGTCGATTCTCCATTAACCTTTGGTTTCTTCTTCTAAACCAGGTTAACGACTTAAAGACCTTATTGGGATTGTGAAGCCAGACCGATACTTCTTTTATTGTAGTTGTGTGATCTTATCTTGTTGTTTCTATCGTATGAGTACAATTGGAATAATTGGCTTGAAATTTCTATCTCCGATAGGCAAGATAAAAAGTAATCACTAACATTTTCGTCTCATCGTTTATGATTCCATAATATCTTTTTTCGCTGCGTCGATTAAGATTATTATGAGGTTATTGATAATACTGAGTTGCTCTTCGGGAATGTAAGTCTGGTTTATCAATTGGTTTCTATTTACCTTGATTTATCAAAAGATAGAACAAAACTCATAGGTATATTCGTGGGAGACGGATTTATCTATTACCGCCGACTTTTCTATGTGATACAGTTTTTTTTGTTAAAGTCTTCGACTTTGGGTCGTAACAACTTTTAGTTGTGGGTGAGATCAGCTAAGGGAATCAAGTACGTAGTATCCTGTTGGGATCAGAGGCGTAGGAGCATAACTGTATCTTGGATCAGTGTGAGATTGATTGGGGTTCAACTACAGTCTAGACCAAAGTTAGTTTGGACTAGCCTAGTATCTGTAGCGTCTTAATACAATGTATGTTTAATCTGGATTAGGTCCCGGGGTTTTTTCTGCATTTGCGGTTTCCACGTTAACAAAATTCCGGTGTCTGTGTTATTTCATTTTCCACATTATATTGTTTATCTTTATAATTGAAATAATACAGGTTGTGCGTTGAAGTTTAATCAATTAGAATATCCAACCTTTGGTTGTTGATTTACATTGATTGACACTTGGATATTGTTTTTTGGTTCCATCCAAGTTATTCCTTGTATTTGATTAAAGACTCGCTGATTTCTATTAGATTGAGTAAATCAAATCATAGAGAGATAATAACTCCTTGAGATACTTTTATCTAGATTGAGTCTGACTGTCTAGTTGATTCTCTAGTATATCGGAGTTAGTCCATACAGATTGCTAAGCGAAAGATTGGGTGTGGTTGTTAGACCCCTGCTTTTTCAATGATCATGGCCACTTCCTTGTACAACATTGATGTGATGAGCTTCTGGTGCTACTGATGGGACTGTAGGAGTTTCCACCCCATGCCATCCTTTTCTAGTACAAATATCTCTAATTTCAGCATTGAACTCCCCTATTTTATTTTAAATATCTTCCATTCTTTACATATCAGTCTCCTTATCAGAAGTATCCTTACCTCCCGCATTCAAACTTGAATTACTACCACCCTCCATTCTCTGTCTCGACAAAATATATGTGTTCTCAATAATCTAGAATTAGTCAAAACATATATTAAGCATTACTAACAGACTTTAACAAAATAATCCATTTCAGTTATAAGCTCTATTAGTGTTAACATCCCATATATGATCTACTCATGTGCTCTGATACCAAAACTGTCATGACCCTTATTTGAAAGTCCCTAATGAACGTTGTTAAGATACTAAATAATGTTTAATCCTAAGATGAGAAGAATTTTAAGAACTCCCAAACTGACACAGAACTTTGAGTTAAGGATGGACCTTAACAAAAGGTATGCATTTAAGACCATTATACCAAAAGAGCTTTATTATACATAATGCAAATGTTATATCACAGACTCATATATCTAAGGTTTCCTAAGTCTGTATAAGATACAAAGGTACTATTTACATATTATAAGAAGCTATCGACACCACAAAAGATATATACACTGTGCACAGAATAAGATGGAATCTTTGGTACTCCAACCTCTTCACTAAAGGATTCTTACTCAAGCTAAATGTAGAACTCGCTTTCTGTTTCCTTTGGCACATTCTCAGCTGCAGTTCCTTCACCTGACATTCAAAGGAAAGATAATGAGAAAATCACATAGGAAGCTTACAATTAAGTAGTAATTTCCAATTGATATTGGAACAAAGGAACAAGAACATAATGTAACCCAATCTACATAATATCATTCAAACATTGATACACCTAACAAACTATCCTCATGAAGAGCCCATCCAAGTCATGAGTCTGTATCAAGAAGAAGAAAAAAACAATAAAATTGGGTATGCATACAAATGAATCTCTTAAATAAACTAGTATATATAATATCGAAACGGGGAAGAAGCCGCCTTACTAGATAATATCGAAACTGGGAAGAAGCCACCCTACTGATTAATATTATACATAATACCGTAATGGGGAAGAAACCTCCCTACTAATAATATCGATAACGAGGAAGAAACCGCCCTACTAAATAATATCAAAACGGGGAAGATGCCGCCCTACTCAACATAGATAAGATATGTGGGGAACACAAACACTCCTTGCAAGAGATTCAAATAATGCATACCACACACACACACATCAATACGGATAAATAAACACACAAGTCAAATATGACATATTCATAATCTCACAGTTAAGTTCAACCCAACTAAAGTCAAAGTCGATTAAACATACTCAATGCCTAATAAAGTTTCGTGTAAAACTCCCTCCTTATCTCTGTAGTAAATACATACACACTTTAGTCCATCAGCTGAATCCCCAATCCCTTAATCCTATTCACCAGCTATATTAGAAGAAAGATATGTTACAGTAGTTAACCAATTCTGAACAACAATTATTGTTTCAACTTTAATTCCCTACAAACAGCTTTCTTTTCAATGTCTTGTATCATTCCGAAAGTCTCGCCTAAATTCTTATACTCTTCTAATTCAACCCTAAGTTAATTTGGAAATCTAACATAATGAACAAAAACGATGTTTCTGTTATGGAATTGATTGAACATTATTCTTCTGAAAAACTACCTAACCTACTGATTTTACATTCAATTTCAAATAGTTTCATAAATCAAACATTTAAATATAACATAAACTCACCTTAAATCAGATTGAATTTCACCCTTCCCCTAACCTTCATTTCACTCTAACCAACTTAGGCTTAGAAATTCAATGTCTTAAACTCAAAATTCACATCTAAGATGCAGATGTAAACTAGTTCATCAAGGTACTCCCACCGACCTAATCTAGTTTTTGGAAAGTAATCTAAAACTCTCCCTTTTCTTCTTATTGTAATTTTTTTTATTCTTTTTTCCTATTCTATCCCTGGTATCCCTATAGGTGTTGTCCTAAGAAAACACCACATGTTTCCAAGCCTTTATTTTAATTCTATTTTAATACTATGAATAACATTAAATATGAACACTTAACCAGACATACAACTACATTAATCTAGTAGCTAATCATAACGTAAAGAGCCTATCATGACCAAGCTAGTTGTTATGACTTATTTAATACAATTTTTTTTTAATTCAAGTGCTAACTTATTTTCGATCCTTATAATCTACCAACCTAATAAACAATTTTCGTCCTCGAAAATCGCATTCTTACCTCAAATAAAAAGTTCTAAAAATTGAGCTCGCATGTCGGACTCTTTCTCCCATGTAGCTTCTTCAGTGTTGTGATGAATCCAACGTATTTTCACTAAAGGTATTACCTTGTTTCTCAGAACCTTCTCCTTACGATCCAAGATTTCAATTGGCCCCTCTTGATATGAAATGTCATCTTTTATCTGCAAGAACATCCAGTCTATCACATGTGAATAGTCAGGCTCATAAGCCCGCAACATAGATACATGAAAGACATCATGTACCTGGCCCAAACTTGTAGGTAAAGAAAGCTTATATGATACCTCACCTATCTTGTCCACTATCTGAAATGGTCTTATAAACCTTGGGGACAGTTTACCTTTCAGTCCGAACCTGGTAATACCCTTCTTTGGCGATACATGTAATATCACATTTTGCCTGATCTCAAACCGTAGCGGACGGCTTCCGTGATCTGCTTAACTTTTCTATCTGCTCTGAGCTGTGTGGAGACGTTCTTTAATAGTTTTAATATTTTCCATCGTTTCAGCGACGATTTTCGGTCCAGTAAACAAGTTATATCCAACCTCATCTCAATAAATAGGTGATCTACATGGTCATCTATTGCCTGGTAACTATTGTTATAAGAAAATTCTGCCAACGACAGATGAGTCACCCAGTTACCATTAAAGTCTATTACGCAGTCCCTAAGCATATCCTCTAGACTAAGATTATACATATATTTTATTTCAAGCCGAGTTTACCTCGCCTATCTATTTCTCAAAGTATGTATTGGTAAAGCTTTCGCTTTATCCAAGTTCATCTTTACCTAGTGACGAAAGTCATGTTAAGTTTCAATCACTTTGAAAATTGCTCTAACGAAAAATAGTTTGTGAATAACAACTATATAACGTCCTCTGAGAATGTTTCAATTATTGAAATAATAGTTTAGACAATATAACCATTGGAAGATATAAGCATTGTTGTGGAAACACATATATGTATAAGTCCTTATTCCTTGAACCAAAGTTTGCGAAATTTGTTGATCAAGAACCGGAGAAGTGCGTGAGCTTCAGTCCATGAACCCAGTCCGTGAACTGGCGGAAGTTCTCGACCCGAGAATTTCAGCTGGAGTTTGTGAACTCCATACGGGAACTTAAGTCTGCAAACTTGAGTAGGTTATGTTTAAAAACGATGTTTGTGAACTTATATTTATAAACTAAGGAATGCAATTGTAAACCGTGGCTATATAGTTCATGAACCGATTCGAGTGAATCAAATTGTTTTTGCTTCAATTTTTTCTTGTGTAGTACATGATATTTCCTTGCAATTGAACAACTCTCTAACTAGTTCATTTGAGTCATTTGAACTAGTTATAGTGAAGAAGAATATGGTTGATCTGAAAGTTATCATATGGCCAACCATTTGGTTAACTATTGTTGAACCAACTAATGTACAAGTTTGGGTACGGTTACACAAACCTATAAAATGTGCATTTCATGTGTGTATAACAAGCTATGTTTTCGATCTAACGGTTGATAAATATTAGCTTGAATCTAATCAGGTTTTTATCTAATGGTGAATATTAAATGCTTTGTTAGCAAGTTAACATTGATTGCAAACCCTGATTTGAAACACTATATAAGGGATTCCACAATATCTTTTTTCGCTGAATCGATTAAGCTTATTGTGAGGTAATTGATAATACTGAGTTGTTCTTCGGGAATATAAGTCTGGTTTATCAATTGGTTCATATTCACCTTGATTTATCAAAAGACGGAACAAAAATCCTAGGTATATTCGTGGGAGACGGATTTATCTATTACCGTAGACTTTTATATGTGATACAGATTTGTTTATTAAAGTCTCCGACTTTGGGTCGTAGGAACTCTTAGTTGTGGGTAAGATTAACTAAGAGAATCAAGTACGTAGTATCCTGTTGGGATCATAGGCGTAGGAGCATAACTGTAACTTGGATAAGTGTGAGATTGATTGGATTTCAAATACTGTCCAGATCGAAGTTAGTTTGGAGTAGGCTAGTGTCTATAGCGGCGTAATACAATGTATGTTTAATCTGGACTAGGTCCCGGGGTTTTTCTGCATTTGCGGTTTCCTCGTTAACGAAATTTTGGTGTCTGTGTTATTTCATTTTTCGCATTATATTATTTATCTTTATAACTGAAACAATACAGGTTGTGCGTTGAATTTCAATCAATTATAATATCCAACCTTTGGTTATTGATTGACACTTGGATATTGGTATTTGGTACCATCCAAGTTATTCTTTGTATTTGATTAAAGACTTGCTAATTTCTATTAGCTTGGGTAAATCAAATCAAGAGAGAGATAATAACTCCTTGAGATACTTTTATCTATATTGAGTCTGACTGTCTAGTTCATTCTCTAGTAAAGTATATCGGAGTTAGTCCATACAGATTGCTAAGCGAAAGATTGGGTGTGGTTGTTAGACCCCCGCTTTTTCAATTGGTATCAGAGCAGGCAAACACGTTCAAGACCTTATAAGTCTGTATTTATAGCGATCTGATTCTATGGACAGAGGTGTTATCTCTATTAATGTACCACCAGTCTTCGATGGCTCTAATTACTTATGATGGAAAATTATTATACGAGCTTTTCTTCTAGCGCGTGATTTTCAATCATGGGTATATGTTGTTAATGGCTATGATCCTCCCGTTGTGGCAGTTGGAGATGTATACGTTCCCAAGAATATTGGTGAATATATCCCTGCCGAGATACTTGCTGCAAAGAAAAATTCCAACATTTTGAATTCCATCATACATGCCATTACCCCAAGTCTTCAGCACTATGTGTCAAATTGCGCAAAGTCTAAAGAAGCTTGGGATATCTTAGAAACCGTATTCGAAGCTAATACCAGTGAAAAGGAAGCTAGGCTTCGAAACCTTATTTACGATTTGGAAAAGATTCGTATGGCAGATGAAGAAACATTTGATGAGTTTAATCGCAAAGCGTCTGAATTTTTTAATACATCTTTTGTATTGGGTAAGACTATTCCTGAAAAGGACATTGTGATAAAAATTCTCAGAGCGTTGGCATCTAGATACGATTCTAAGAAGCATGCCATCATTGAGGGAAATAACCTTTATAATCACTCCAGAAATACGCTGGTTGGAAAGCTTAAGATCTTTGATCATGAACATTCATCCAAGTCTAAGGATGTTGCGTTCAAAGCACTGAAGGACACTAAATTACTTGATAAAAGTAGAAAAGTGTATATCTCTGAAGATGATCACTCTGAGACAGATTCATCAGATGAAGATCTTGGAAAATCAGTCTCGATGATCACAAGACAGTTTAGGGATCTTTTACTGAAGAGAAGTAAACGGTTCTCTAGAGATAATCCTAAGGCATCAGTCAAATCTCATAATCATATTCCTCCTAAAAATAGGGATATTGATGAAACTGATGATGAGGATATGCCTTATTGCTTTAAGTGTAAAGGATTTGGTCATTTTGCAAACGAGTGTCCAAATTGTAGAAAATACACTGGGAACAAAGGTCTTGCAGCAACTCTTGATGAAATGTCTGACAACTATGATTATAATGAAGACGAGAAATCAAGTGTTGCACTTCTTGGTGAAAATATTGATTTTGATAATTGTAGCAATACATACATCAATCTTGATATTATTTGAGAAGACAATCCAACCATTATGGAATATAAAGTTGACCCATCCTTTGGAAATTCTGTTTGTAATGTTTCAGGTTCCATCATGTGCCTAGCTGCTTGCATATCTCAAAAGCTTGATTTTTATCCTAATTTGACGTGTTCTGATTGTTCTTTGAAGGGTCATAAACTTTCAAAGTGTTACAAGTACAAACACCAACAAAGGCACATCAACGAAGATCAAATCATTTAGCAAGAAAGCTTAAACTTGCTCAGAAGACCACTGAGGTATATAGAATTTTATCTTCGTCTAAGAAGTTAGTTTCCAAGGATATGGATAGACCATTTGAGAATAAAGTATGGTAAAGTCGTTTTGATAGACAAAAGTTTGTGGATTCCTCTCAAGAGGAAAATAGTGGACAAATTGTTGTTCACCACAACGCAAATTAATTGTGTTGTTTTTGAAATCTTGTTGTAGATGGGGAAAAACGATTTGATGGTTTTCAAGGAATTGAGAGGACGACGATGCGGAGGATACTCCTTAAATCGAGCAAAATGTTCAGCCTCACATAGATGCACCGCTGCAAATGGGGTGCTTTGAATTCGAGAGATCAATATGTAGTACTCCGGCCTAAACCAAGACAATGGCCATTCCAGAGTAAATTCAGTCACAAGAGAGGATGGGTTGATCTGTAGGAGGGAAGCTTAGAAATGTGTGAAATCAATGGTAATCAAAGATTATAGGTATGTTATGAATTTTGAATATGATAAGTTCTGAATGATTGAAATTGCTCAGTTGAGAGTACTTGCTCAATTGATGAGTTGTTGATCTCGTATTGTCTGTGAGACATGAAATCGTTATTTCTGTTATTCTCATTGTTATTTCAATCATGATTCATATAATTATTTATATTACTGAAATTGTAGACACCAAGATCCCATGAAGTGTAACAGTTGATGGAACCAAAGAGTGGGGAAATGAAAATCGTGTTTGAAACCAGTTGCTCATCGTGCGGAGACTTGGTTGATTTTTCATCCACTACTTTGTTAACTCATTCAACTGATTGCACGACTGGCTCACATTCCATTATGTGTTTGAACACACGTGCCGTAGACCGCCAGACCAAAACCCTAGTTGATATCCCCCCAAATCACACGATTGACGTCTCGTGGTTAATTATTCAATTGTTGACTTCGTGATTTAATGGGACGATGAGTCCATGTATTGGGTTGAACATGATTTTGTAAAATTTTCTGAAACTCATGAATTGAACATGTCTGCTGAGACAGTGATGTAATTCTCACGTTGAGGTGAGCAAGTGTTGCTCATTGGATGAATTGTTGAATATTAATAGTTGAATCAATATTCCTTGGTTTGAGCAAATATTGCTCGTCTGAGCAAGTGTCGCTCGTCTGATGAATTATTAGCAATGTGACCAAAATAAAATATTAATTAAAATACTGGTAGTTGAACCGAGCATAATTAATATGAATACTGATCATGAGATCGTCGTAAAGTTATTAGTGTTCGAATCTGGAATTATGATCCCTGGACTCAGAAACCCTAATTTGATCAATTGATGACCAATTGATGGTTTATTTGAAAATTAAGCATGGAATGAAGGATAACTGGCTTCATGGGACCGTGGGTTGACCATGAAACTCCCATAAGATCGTGTGAGCAAATACGAAGGTCTCTTAAAGAGTTGGTGATTTGTTGATGAAAGAATGATCAAATGCTGGTTTAATCATTTATTCAAAAAATGCTCGTCTGAGCCTTAGGTGATGAAAACTAATTAATTATGAAGAGGTAAGGGACCAACCAAGGGGTCATGAAATCGGCCCTAGGTGGTCATGGGATCGAATGACGATCACTCCGTCAAATTTTGAAATTATTCGAAGAGTTTTTTGACCCAATACGTGCAATTGCGCAAATTAGGTCAAATCATGAAAATATGTGGGACCGGCTCATTGAAAGCCAAAAATCCAACCCTGGTCAGTCAAGGTAACATGCTCTCATTGTTGAGGCGTCTATGTCTCAGTCCTGAGAATTTTGATATTTTCTGGTGCGCGTTTGAACGACCATTTGAGAAAATATGACAAAATTAGGGTTTTGCTGAAACTAGGAAAACTTCATGACATGAAGGAAAATAATAATGAAATAAAGGAATGATGAAGCATGGGACCTCCGAGTCCAAGGCATGGCCGGACGTCCAGTGACCACGGTCCCATGGTGTTTTTTCCTTATTTTTTATGAATTTATGAAAATATCATGAAATAAAGGAATTTGTTGAAATTAAGGAGTTTTCCTTGAAGTGAAGGAGTTTCTATTGGATCAAGGAAGCAAATAATATTAAAATAATAAAAACATGTGTGGGTGGGATCGTCTAGGGCATGTCCGGCCGGCTTGGGCCTGGTCCCACGAGTTTCCCTAATTTTTTATATATTTTATATATTTTTCCATGATTTGAAAGAGTTTTCCTAATTTGAGAGAAATATCATGAAATCAAGGAGTTTCATGAGATGAAGGAAATCCTAAAAAAAATATAAAAAAAATATAAAGGGATGTGTGGGACCGCTTGGGGCATTGTCGGCCGGCTGGGGCCGGGTCCCACGGGTTTACCTAATTTTATATTATTTTTCATGTATTTTTTGAAAAATACCATGAGATGAAGGAATTTTCATGAAACTAGGGAAATAATAATAAAATAACGAGGAATAACAAGGCATGGGGCCGGCCGGGATCAAGGTATGGCCGGTTGGCCAATGATCACGGCCCCACAATATTTTCCCTAATTTTATATTATTTCCTCTGTGCGAAGGAAGCACCACGGAATTGAGGAGTTTCCTCAAAACGAAGGATATTTGTTCAAATGAAAGGATTTTCATCAGTTCAAGGAAATAATAAAAAATATAATAAAATATAAAACTGGCGTGGGATTGGTCATGGCACGGTCGGCCAATCAGTGGGCCCATGCTCCCATCGCCTTGGTCAATATTTTGATTATTTTTTATTTTTTCCCTATTTTGCATAGGTTCATCGTTTCGTCGTATTTTGAAATACTCGTTCGTGCGGTGATTGTTAATGCATCGTTGCTGAATACACTTACACCTTTTGAGACAGGGCTTACTCAGAGGTAGCTCCGATGCCCGTGCGTTGAATATTTATTACTAACCCGTTGATTTCTGCTGGGAAGAACCATGGTTTGCAGTAATGAAATATCTGCGAAAATATTTGAATATTTTCGGAAATTCTGTGGATGAATCCAAGAATTTAGGAATAATTAATTTATGGCTCTATACTAGCATATCAAGCTGTCTAGGAGCATTAATTATTCCGATATGAGCTTGCTGGAGCTTCATATCCTTTATATAGTCAGGGTAAACTCGTTGTTTGTATCTTGAAGACGTTATCGCTCTATACTAGCAGAGCAAGCTGTCTAGGAGCCGTCCATCTTGTGATACTATATAGAAATAATTACTGAAGTGTTCAGTATTCATGAGATACGCTGTTGTCTGGCCATGAGACTACATATCTACATGTATTCTGAGAGAAGGTATTCTCAGTCAGAGGATTCGATGAGAGATCCGTGTCTCAATACTCACGTCTGACTGCTGGATCAGAGGTTCGTATAATTATGAGTTTACGATTTTATCCTTTGTCGAAAATCCACCATCTACATTAAGTCCCCTGCTTAGTGAGGAAGGCCGTGTTCCTCAGTCAGCATTGAATGGTGATTTTCCGGTTATAAACAATATAAGTAATTTGAACTTAGTCGTAAGTTAAGACGTTACCGGATTTCGACAGTACGAGCATACCATGACTTGAATGAAAATCTCAGTGGCATGATAGAGTGTCCTTTGGTGAACATAAATTGGTGTAGAACCGCTGATTCGATGGTGGAACCTTGGTTGGTTTAGGATTCACGGGCCGGGCGCGAAAAGGAAATCCTTAAGGAATTAGGTTTTGGAAATAAAATTAGGTATAAAAGGAATTAAATCCTCTTTTTTATTATTTCCTCCCACATGACTGAACATCATCATCATCTCCCTCTCATATTCATGTCCGAGCATCAGGAGCAGCAGGAGAAAAATCGCCGGAACATCACCTCCCGTCCGACCGGAGTTAGCACTGTCCGGCTAACTTCCGGCCGGCGCCGACTAGGTGCGTTCAAAAAATAAATAAATTATGTTTGCTGATGTTCACATGAGTTTCATGAAGTTATCATGTTGAAATCATATTTTTATGTATGTGAGTAGGATTTTATTGAAAAACCCTTGTTTCTTGAAAACGTATGTTCGTTTGATCGTTAGTTTTTGAAAACTAATAATAATCCCTGATTTAGGAGAGATTTTTCTTCATATATGAATATTTAGGTCCAGTGATAAAACTATTTTTATGAGCTTTCATGTGAACCAAAGTTTTATCATGAAAAGGTGAATTTTCACGAAACCGAAATAAACCTTCGTTTTAAAGAATGATAATGATATGAAGAAGTTTTTTTTTTTTTTTTTTATACATGAACTTGTGTCCAGTGATAAAATTTTGTTTATGAGCTTTCATGTGAATCAAAACTTTATCTTATAATGTATGAGGTCTCACAAAATTGAAATAAACCTTCGTTTCAAAGACATATGACGATACGAAGGAAAATATATTTTTTTTTATAAAACCATGGTCTATTCATGGATTTTTTTTTAAACCGTGGAGTGTACACAAACGTGAGTCTTGCTCACGTTAAAATACATATATATATATATATATATATATATTTTATTTACGTAATATATGTATGCAAATATATATTGTATATTCTTTTAAAAATCAAAACTTGAGTTTTG
The DNA here is from genome assembly GCA_023529315.1 of Papaver bracteatum. NCBI lineage: Eukaryota > Viridiplantae > Streptophyta > Magnoliopsida > Ranunculales > Papaveraceae > Papaver > Papaver bracteatum. Next base: position 5,712,596 of record JAJJWX010000603.1, read on the forward strand.
TGCAATATTAATCAATTATTTATGATGAAATAATGTTTTAGTTTTCGTAATTCCATGGTGAATGTTCACACGGTAGAAATATTCATGATTTTATGAAAAATCTGAGTTTTGATCGTCTTTTGTAGGTTTCGAAGAAACGAACGATTTTAAGGTGTTAACTCTAGCATTACTATCACTATTGTTAGTGGAAGTATAAAAGGTAAGAGTTAAGAGTTACCATTATACGCTAGTATTTCCTTGATTCTGAATGGTGTACTGGAGTAGAATGTAATGTGAATTTTTGCATCTACTTCGTAAAGATGACCAACTCCCAAGTTAACGACACTTCAAGAAATCAAATATGTGTTGATGATGACATCTCCAGAGATGAGACATGTATGGATGAAGATGAAGACGAAACTCCTGGGATTAAGAACGTCCCAAACATAGATGATGAATTTTTTGAGGAAGATATTCCAGAAGTTGAAAAACATTTGAAATATCCAGCATATCGACTTCTGATAAATCCTAGGACTGTCACTCAGAAGAAATTCGTGACTCCTAAGACAGTCATCCGGTTTTGTCTTGAACGAGGGATCTTCCTTACATCGATTATAGAATTTAAGCTTTCTCGGAGACCTTTGGAGAAGTTTGCTGGATGGGCGAGGCATATGTTTGGTTTTCCTCATGTGATGGCCATGCTCGATCAGGCGCATGTGACAAGGGCTATTCAAGCTTCTGGAGAGTTGTTCATTTATCATGACGCCAGAGGTATTGTGGCTCTGCTTGATCGCTAGTGAATTCCTACTCACACCTTCATATGTATATGGGGAGAGTTTACCATTACCTTGGAAATCGTGGCAGCTCTGATGCATCTCCCAATCAAGGTAAATCTCCCTGGGGATCTTTCAGATGAGGAGACCGTTGTTTCTTATGTCTTGACAGCTGCAATGGAAGTAGCAAATAAGGTCGAAAGTAAAGGATGTTATGCTCTCTGGTTGACACGCTGGTGGCCCAAAGACGAGGTTTCTGATAAAACTATTGACAATATGTTACCCATTGCTTCTTTCTTATGTTTATGGTTGTCCAGAGACGTTTTTGAAGACAGTGGAAACTTGTTGAAGCCTTTCGTGATCCCCTTTGCTATTAAGATGGCTCAAGGTGAGCAACTTCCGATAGGTATCTTGTTCTTGGGCTCTTTGTATTACAACTTAGACTCTTTGGTTATAGACTCCAGTGTGTCGAATAGCTTTATCAAGATTGAATGTTATGCTAACACGATGTTTCTTCAATCTATAATGTGGGAGCACTTCAATAATTATGCACCCATTCCGTATAGTGTTTTGCAAGGACCGAATACTGATGCTCACCATATTTTCCCTGAGAAAGATAATGCTAGGATCATGCGTTGGTCCATAAAGCAGCCTAGGTCTATGGTGCACCTCATTGACGTGTTGGATAATGAATCTGAGTTCAATTTACATCCTTGGGTGTCAGTGCCTCCTTAAGTTTCTCAGCCGATGACTTTCAATACTGGAGAGAGCATGAGTTTGTCATCTGGTGCGGATCTGAACGATGGTGAGAGATCTTTCATGATTGAAGTATTGATGAGTGCCAAATATTGCATATTCATACACCTTTTCATTGGCACTTAACTCATCTTTCGCGCTTCAAAGTCATATATTATCCCAAATTCTGCATTTTTACCATTTTCAAGAATAAATATTTGTATTAATTAATTTTGTGTTTTTAAGTACTAAATAAAGCTTGGAAGAATTGAGAAGACAAAAGAGAAGAAAGTTGGAAGCGTTGCAACCCGCTCGCGCATCAGTGGCAACCTGTTTACAAATTCATGGGATACAAAACCCATGATCCAAAACCCAAGACCCAAATCCATTTCCACCTCACCCCCATTGGATTCTTTCCAAAACATCCACCTCACCCCCTTTCTCTCACTCAATCACTCCCAATTTGTTTCCCACAACCAAATATATTCCATCAATTAAGAAAACATGTTTTGTTGAGTGGATGAGTGCCAAAATTCGGATCCAAGTGCTTGAGGGAATTTTGTGTATAAATAGAGAGGGTTGTTGTGTTGAAAAACCATCCAAGAATAGCTTGTTCATGTTAGTTTATCAAATTTCAATTTTGTTGTAATGTTCTTCATGTTCTAATTTCATTTACTAGGGTTTAGATGAATCCCTAATCTCATTGGTATGTATTCATATCTTGTATCTTGTTCTTGAAAGTTTAGAATTGTTTAAAGATATAATTTAATCCAAGTTTTTCAACATCTTTCTCTCACAATGTATGCCATGTATCCATTGTAGTTAGAATATCTCTATGTTGATTATGCTACAACTCATGCTTAACCAAATATTGATCTTTAGATTAGTTGTGCTTAATTAGACAATTAATGCTTTGGAGAAATACTTTAGTTGTGATTAAATTATCCATTGGCGAAACACCTTAGTTATACGGTAGACTTGAATCTACTATAAGGACAAGAATAATATTACAAGTTGAATGCATATCATAGGTTATTGGTGGATTTGAATACCCTAGTATCCATATTATCATTGTTTACATATCTTGTTATTTGCATCTTTTACTTTTATTATTTCAGTCACTTGAAAATCATATCGTCGTATCGACAAAATCAAACCCCTTTTGGTTACTCTCTGAATCAGGATTTAGAATCAACTTCTACACTCTCCAAGTCTCTGTGGTTCGACCTGTGCTTGCCCTGTGTTGCTTGTCGACACTGTGCACTTGCAGTATACATAATAGTAGGTATCTTTCCGAGCCTACCAAGTTTTTGGCGCCGTTGCCGGGGACTCGGTAGTGGTGTAGTTCATTTTTCATCTCCTGGAACTGTTCACATATCACTATAGCATAATCACTGTAGCAGCGTAACTATTCACAGTCAATTTTACACTTATTTTTGTTATTTTTGTTATTTTTTTTATTTATTTTTGCTTTTGCTTTAAAACTTCGAAACCCTAACTACCTATTTTGAGCTCAACAGGTGCCGGAGTAGCTGTTGTAAAGGCGAAGGAAAGGAAGCGAAAGAAGTTTTTATTTTAAATTAAAAAAAAAAAGTTTATTTTATTTATTTTTAGATTATATTAGGATTCCTCTACTCTTGTAATTTTCTTTTTCTTTTGCACTTTATTTTGGACTTTGGACTTGGACATTCTATTTTTATTTTTATTTTTAAACCCTACGGAAGGTTATTATTAAATATCAATTGTTTGCAGAGAAGGACGGTGATTACAATATCACCTCGGCCCCTCGGGTTCGTTCATGACATAGGAGTCGTGGCCCGAGTCGACAACAACGGTTCATCCCCCGTCTGGAACGGAGGTAAGTTTGTCGAAAAACTCGCGAATCCCTTGTTAGCGAGTTACTGTATTCCTTCGTTTGCATATATGTTGAGGAATTGAATACGGCTGCTTTATTTTCCTAGTAAAGGGAAAGGACTGGCCATAAAAGATAAGGGTTCGGATTTCATCACCGTTCTCTTCTTTCCCGCCTTAGGAAAACAATACCTAACGTGAACCTAAGCATTAAAATTTGAAATAAAACGAGACCTATAAGGTAACGAGCTTAGTAGGAGAGTCGTTCGAAAAATATTGGTTACTCTCTAAGCATACTTCGAAGTTCATGACGGTTTCTGTAAATTGAATGCGTGACTGCGCCGCCTTGGAATGCGGTGAGGCCTTGGGTATCAAAGCTCCAGCAGCTTCCCTCGCCTCTGTTCAATTTACTTAAACTCGGATTGATTCCAGAGGAGTTTGCTCAGATTGTAACGAATTCCATTTCGAAGGAATAGAAGCTGGTCTAGAAAACAATCTAAGTGGAGCCATCATGCTTTTTGTTTGCTAGAAATCAGTAGGTTTACTGTGGTGGAGTCAGCCTTGTTTGTGATTGAATAGAACTTCCCTTCCTTGTTTTTGGTATTCTATTTTTTTTATTTTTATTTTCTCCATTAATTTTATTATTAAAAAAAAAAATGGTCTCTGTACCTCCCAATCTCTGCAACAAGCCTAGTGCTAGTTAGAGATCATGTCAGGATTTTGGTCTGCAACTGGGAATGAATACAGACACAATGGACACCTTGCACATGTGCATGCTTCATATTTTGAGAACCCCATAGATCATGGTATTAATAACTTTAGGGAAAATTATGGACCTTTTCAAGGTCCCGAGACACAATATATAGACCCTAGTTGTTATCCACATATGTATCACTCACATCCAGGGGATGCGGAGCAATTCTATACTCCCCTGAGCCCTTATATGCAATCTGTGATGGAAAATCTCAAATTGATGGAACAAAATAATGCTAGATCTGAATTGCAAGCATTGCATGATCATCCATATAGCAACATCCATGAATTTTCCTTCAATATAGAATCTCATGCATCACCATGTACTGAATATTCATATGAAAATAAGATACCTACTATTGATGACTCTCCTTTCATTGAACAACATAATGAAATTTTAGAATTTGATCAAAACCTTGTGCAATATCAAAAGTTAACTGACCAAAGGTTTGCGAGTTTAGAACTCAAAATGAGTCAAATCCTTGATGCACTAAATGAGGAGAGGAAATAAGTTCATGATGAGATGTTTGTTATCCCTACTGAATTAAATGTCGAGAATTGTATGTCAAGTCCTACTCATGTAACTAATATTGAATATGAGCCTCACCTAGAAAAGAATGAGTTGACTGAAAACAAAGTTTTTAATAGGGATGAGTATGCATACTACTCTGATGATGATGATGATGATGATGATGATGATGATGATGTTATGTTAGAAGAACATGTTTTTACTGAAAATATTGTCGAACCTTTGGGTTCAGAGACATTAGGCTTCTCTGCCTCGACCTTAATGAATGATGTTTCTTCTAATGTTCCATATACATGTGATGTGGTTACTAATCTTGAGCCTGTGCAGTTATCCTATGAAAGAGAGCATGCTACACAACTTGTTTGTGACTTAGAAAATGTTGAATCTTCTGTAGACACCAATGAAACTATGCATGGAAATAACTTTAATGTGTCCGATTCTCTGCCTAAGTCACAATGTGAAGTTTCTTGTGATATTCCTATGCATGAAACTGAAGTTCTAGGGGATGATTGTGAACTGGGGCTTATTGATTTGTTTTATGAGCATGAGCATGATGTTGTACTTGTGTCTGACATAGGTAATTTTGAATCTATTGTCGACACTAATGATCTTATGCATCAAAATATAATTGACGTGTCTGATTCTCTACCTAGGTCACAACATTATGATGTCTCTTTGGATTTGTATATGCATGAGAATAAAACTTTGGATGATGATGATTATGAACTAGGTCTTGATGAATTGTTCTATGAATGTGAGCATATTGTCACACTTGTAGATGACTTAGGAGATATAAATGTAACTAATGATAAGGGTACTCTTGATCTCATCCATATGAGCAACTTAGACGTACCTACTCTCCTGCTTAAGTCACCAACTGATGGTCTTGCACTGGACCTAAAAATTGTTCCTTTTAAGTGTGTTGAATCAATGTTGTTGCCAATTCCAAACCTAGGGTTAGAGTTATATGCATCTCAAATTCTTTTGTACTTTTTGTCCACTAAATATCCTGTTATTGAGAAGTCATATCTGGAATACCCTCATGTTTTTCTGCCCATCCCTGACAAAATCCACTTTGAACTAGATCTTGTGCATGATGAACCCCTGAAATTGTTAGATTTTGTGCTCAAAAACACATCTATTGACAAGTTCAGGTTTTGGGGTAATGTTTTCACACTTGCAGTCTTACTTGCATTGTTGTGTTATAATTGTGTAAGGTTGTTGTTGTTTTCACACTCCGTCTTTTGGGTTGATCCTCAACTTTTTAGATTGTTGGTGTATGGTGAATTTTTATTGTATATAATCCAGTAATTAATTTTTGAATCTTCTTCATATATATGTGTGCTAACCAAACTTTTTGTCTTGCGCTCATATTGTTTGCTCTCAAAGCATTCTTTCAATTATGGTTAGCACCACCCTTTCTGCATCGGGTAATCTCTTTCCTTTAAATCTTCTCTACCTTGTTCTCTTGATATGTGTTCTTATCATCTTTTGAAACATTGAGGATAATGTTAGATTTAGGTTTGGGGGTGTGTTTTGCATATAGAGTTTTTAGTCTTTTATTAAAAAAAATCAAATTAGTCTTTTATTAAAAAAAAAAAAAAATCAAAAATTTTCTGATGACCAGCTGTGTAGCGGGTCTTTTGTAGGATTTTTTTTTTTTTTAGTCTTTTGCATTTTATTTGTTGTTGTTTTTAGGATGACCAGCTGTGGAGCGGGTCTTTTGTATGTTTCTTTTTTCCTTTGTAGTCTTTTGCATTTTTTTTATGACCAGCTGTGTAGCGGGTCTTTTGTAGGATCCTTTGTAGTCTTTTGCATTTTTTTCTTCTTTTCTATGACCAGCTGTGTAGCGGGTCTTTTGTAGGATTTTTTTTTGTAGTGTTTTGCATATATATTTTTTAGTCTTTTATTAAAAAATAAATAAATCAAAAATCAATTTTTTTTATGATGACCAGCTGTGTAGCGGGTCTTGTGTTTGGTATCTGATGATCAGCTGTGTAGCGGGTCACTAAAAAAATGATGATCAGCTGTGTAGCGGGTCTTAAAAAAAATGGTTACAAATTATCAAGGTTCTACGAAATTCCGAAGTTCATCATCTACAGTTGAAGACCGAAGACAAAGACATTTCTATGGATGCTCTGATATTGGAGAAGGGTTTGTGGGTACTTCTTTGGTAGGCCCTCACGAGACTACAACTCGTCCACTAGGGACACCTAGGGGTTTAAAGGCTTAGTGCATACGCTAAATGCATTCGAGAGACCAGCGACAGTGGTATAGTTAGGATTTCTGGATTTCTGTTTCACTTGAGGACAAGTAAAATTCAGGTTTGGGGGTATTTGATGAGTGCCAAATATTGCATATTCATACACCTTTTCATTGGCACTTAACTCATCTTTCGGCGCTTCAAAGTCATATATTATCCCAAATTCTCGCATTTTTACCATTTTCAAGAATAAATATTTGTATTAATTAATTTTGTGTTTTTAAGTACTAAATAAAGCTTGGAAGAATTGAGAAGACAAAAGAGAAGAAAGTTGGAAGCGTTGCAACCCGCTCGCGCATCAGTGGCAACCTGTTTACAAATTCATGGGATCCAAAACCCAAGACCCAAATCCATTTCCACCTCACCCCCATTGGATTCTTTCCAAAACATCCACCTCACCCCCATTGGATTCTTTCCAAAACATCCACCTCACCCCCTTTCTCTCACTCAATCACTCCCAATTTGTTTCCCACAACCAAATATATTCCATCAATTAAGAAAACATGTTTTGTTGAGTGGATGAGTGCCAAAATTCGGATCCAAGTGCTTGAGGGAATTTTGTGTATAAATAGAGAGGGTTGTTGTGTTGAAAAACCATCCAAGAATAGCTTGTTCATGTTAGTTTATCAAATTTCAATTTTGTTGTAATGTTCTTCATGTTCTAATTTCATTTACTAGGGTTTAGATGAATCCCTAATCTCATTGGTATGTATTCATATCTTGTATCTTGTTCTTGAAAGTTTAGAATTGTTTAAAGATATAATTTAATCCAAGTTTTTCAACATCTTGCTCTCACAATGTATGCCATGTATCCATTGTAGTTAGAATATCTCTATGTTGATTATGCTACAACTCATGCTTAACCAAATATTGATCTTTAGATTAGTTGTGCTTAATTAGACAATTAATTCTTTGGAGAAATACTTTAGTTGTGATTAAATTATCCATTGGAGAAACACCTTAGTTATACGGTAGACTTGAATCTACTATAAGGACAAGAATAATATTACAAGTTGAATGCATATCATAGGTTATTGGTGGATTTGAATACCCTAGTATCCATATTATCATTGTTTACATATCTTGTTATTTGCATCTTTTACTTTTATTATTTCAGTCACTTGAAAATCATATCGTCGTATCGACAAAATCAAACCCCTTTTGGTTACTCTCTGAATCAGGATTTAGAATCAACTTCTACACTCTCCAAGTCTCTGTGGTTCGACCTGTGCTTGCCCTTTGTTGCTTGTCGACACTGTACACTTGCAGTATACATAATAGTAGGTATCTTTCCGAGCCTACCAAGTATCTCTCCGGTGATAAGCGGAAATCGTCCCCAGGATTCTCTCAGGTGCACTTTTTTATATGATATTCATAAAATCATAATAGCTGTATTCTGATTATGTTACTGAAATTCATCACAGGACGGTCGTATCGTAAGACCTCGAATCCGTGTATATTTCTCAGAGACTGAGGCGATTGTTCATGGCGGAGAAGGCAGGCATAAAGGTTATAGGTTGTTACCCAATACTATAAAGTGCCCAGATGGCTCTTTAGTGAGTTTCCAGTATTTTACTTATTATGAACCTTTCTTGCCCGTACTATTAAAATCATGGAACTGATATTGTTATTCCGTTGCAGAATTTTGCTCCATCAAGTATTGATGGTCTTCGGTTCTACGCTTCTGGGCGAACAATTTCTGACTTGAGTGATGAAGAAGAAGCTGTAAGTATCTCTTCCCATATTAGTCATGGTGCCTTACGGATGAAATGCTAATTGTTGAGGATATGTCTAGGAGGATGATTCCATGGACGTGGAGAATATTGGTGATGCTCGTTCGAAGGATGGCAATGAAGAAAACTCCCAGAGCTCAAAACCAAATGAAGGTAATGGAGTTGTCGACGTTGGTGTGAGCAATTCCGATCCCTTGAATGCTTCGGAGACCACTCAAGTAAGTATTTCTCTTGTATTTCATCCATAGAAGTATAAAACTTCTGATTTATGAGTGCATGAATGAGAATGTATGTGAATATATGACAAATTTTGCCGAAAATACGTCACCAGCAAATTCAGAACTCAGTTGTTTTTAGGAAAAATGATGCAGAAGCTTCGTCTGATGACATATTTTCATGATCCGCATATGAATATTCAAGCCCAGGAAATTTACGAGCTTTAGCAAAGAATATTTTTAAGTTTTGAGCACGTTCAGGGGCCGAAATAGACAAAATAGTAAACATCCAGGAGACTTTCAGGAAATTTTCAGTTGTCGTGTAGTCCCGAGTTTCGACCACATCTTTTTGCTCGTTCATCCGATTTCCATGAAATTTTGACATATTGTAGGTAACACCCATACGAAGAGAATGGTATATAAATAAACACTTGATTATTCACTAATTTCTTCCAGTTCATCTCGTTGTACAGGTCAGTGTAAAATCTTCTCAGGTGAGCTTGTTGTAAAATGTGATTTTGTGACTTTCACGTTATTTACTGACATCCAGCATGTATAATGAAAGACTTTGATGATGTTTAGACCAATTTTATGCTGCAATTCATGATTTCTTTTGGTTTCATGCTTGTATGATCCTAATCTCATGTAATCTTTGTATTAGGTGCAAAATACTGAAGTTGAGAATGAAGGAACCCAAAATGATGAAACAAGCGACCCTGAGATTATTGATAAAGAGGCAACTATATCTTCACCTCAAGGCCATGAAAGTGTTGTTGATGAAGTCATGAAGACCCAGATTATCGCTACTTTAGTAATAGAAGAATCCAGGACACCAGCGGAAGATACTGAAGAAACTGTTGCCCTGATTGTAGAAGTTGCTCCAGTAATTGAAAACCGTGCAGGAGTTGCCTTTGATCCTCCATTTGATGCCTCACTCCCGTTTTATGAGTTAGTTGGTGGATTCAGCATTCTCATTGGATATGTGGGTTTGTACAAAAACATCTGGGAGAAATTCGGTCATATAATTGTCGACAAGAATCCTGGGCATGCTTATGCTTTAGGGATAAGAGTTGAAATGCCCCAATTTGGGGGTGTGGTTAGTGAAAATGCCCCGAGTTTTGTAAAAAAGTTAAAATGCCCCAATCCGTTAGTTTTTCTATCCAAGCTAGTTAAGTGGTCAATTTTATAAACATGTGAACTCTCACACGTGAAGAAAAGTCATTTTTAACCTTGTTTTTTTTATTTAAATTCACCCTATCTTCTTAGAAAATGACCATCTTTAATATTGCGACACGTGTTATATCCTCCCCCACCGCCCCACCACCGCCGAAAACTACCACCGCCACCACTGCCATCACCACCAACGCCGCCGCCACAACTACCACCGCCATAACCACCATCGTTGTCGACGTCATCACCGTCATCATCATCGTCGCCACCACAACCACCACCTCCTCCACCACCACCCCTGAACCCTAAACCATGAATACTAAACCCTAAAACCCTTAACCACTACCACCACCTCCACCACCACCACCACCCCTGAACCTTGAAACCATGAACCATGAACCCTAAAACCCTTAACCCTGAAGGGTTATCATCGTATTTTTCTCACATGTGTGAAGTCACATGTGTGCCAAATTCACCAATTAACTATCTTGGATGGAAAAGTTGACGAATTGGGGCATTTTAACTTTTTCTGAAAATCCGGGGCATTTCAGCAACCATGCCTCTCAAATTGGGGCATTCTGGCAATTTTTTCTATGCTTTAACAATGCAGGTATGTGTACTCTTGCGTGTTGTAAGTGACATATGCACTAGAGCTAGAAATGCCGTAACTCTAGATGTACTCTTTGATTGGGAGTTCAACTTGGAGAATTCTGAGATACTTGGCTTCAATGTAAAGTGGCTTCGTAAGAATATGAATGCTATTAAGGATTCATGTGAAAATAACATACCCTTTCCCAATGATGCTGTGATGGAGAAGAAAGACAAGATTTCCAGGCTGACTGAAGAGATGAACAAGGAGAATACGGCTTTACAGGCTTTGAAGGATGCAGAGGCGCAAAAATCTTTTTTCGCTGATTTTCTTTAATTTATTTTCCATAATCTCTTGAACTTCTAAACTTCTGAGAGATGTGCGGTTTTATTTCTGGTTTTGATATCATGATTTTGAATTGGTAGGCGGTTAAGGATTTTCTTTTGGATTTTATAGAGATTTTCTTTTAAAAAATATGAATTAAATTTTGATAAATTGCTGAATTCGAATACTGATTGCAAGTATTGCAAACATTTTGGAGGAATTGAAATACAATGAAAGAAAATCCTAAAATGCCAAATCCAGACGTCATGAATTCTTAGACGCCTAGTACCTCAAATGTCAAATAACTTCAGGAAAACACCTTAATCCAATTCTCATGAATTACTGGTAGGGTTCGTCCATCTGTGTTGATCAACTTGTAATATCCTCCAGTTATGGACTTAGCAACCATAAATGGTCCTTCCCAATTAGAGCTCCTTGTAGAATGGATATCTCTTTTAGTCGCCTTGAGAACCAAATATCCTTCCTTGAATTTGTTCGGCTTTGTAGTCCATGCCTTGAATATCTTTTGTTGATTCATAATTCTTTGTGTGGTGCATCTCCACGGTTGTAGCACATATGGACATTCACACAGGAGGCAGTATCCCTCGTAGTGCATGTCATGCTTGGCCACATCTTCCATAATGAATCGCTGGATTAGATGATCAACTTGAGGATATTATGGACTCAACCATTGGGTAAAGTATTGTTGTGGCGAGATGATCCACTCATAGCATTTTGTAATTGCTAAATTGTTTATGGGGAGAATTCCCTGAACCAAAGTAGCATATTTGAACATTGGTAATACTGGATCATGAAGAGGAATAAGACTTTCCTGAGCTCGAAACCTTTTTACAAAGGCATGTGGACTCTCTCCGGGTTCTTGTGCAAGTCGTATCAAGGTTTCAACTTCCTTCAGGTGTTCAAATGGTGGGGCGTCCTCCGCTTCTCCTTCTGACTCAGAGTCTCTGTCAGTAATAGAGTATGTTGAAGGCGTTAAGGTTATCTTTCCAGCATGGATCCAAGTCCTTCCAAGGATCATGTCATATCCAGGGTCTTCCTGGATTATGTAAAATTTGGTCTCAGTGCAGACCAAACTTTCTGTGACTTTGAGAGTGATGAAGCCATATGCATCTCTGGAAATCCATTCATGATCTCTGATTGCTATGAGAGCGTGAGTAGCCTCTTGTTGAGTAATACCGGCAGCCCTAAGATTTTTCAAAGGGATGATGTTGACAGCAGTACCAACATCAAAAAATTCCCTTTTGAATTCATTTCCTTTAATGTGCACTGTGGTGAGCAGTCCCCAGTCATATATTTCTTTGTCAGTGGCTAAAAGTTCAGGAGGTATATCTGGAATCAGCAAGCGTTTCCCGGAAACTATGTGATTCAAAGCCGTAAACATGTCTCCCCTTTGCGCCTTCAACAGATAGAGCAATTCGCATATATGCTCTATCAATGACTGAACTGCTTCCTTGACTAGTGCTTCAGAAATAGAGAAAGTCCCGACAGGGAGAGGATCTTTGTGCACTCCTTCGACTCCAAGATTAAGTTCTCTTGACTCAACCTTTTCTATGAATATGCATTTCAACGTCTTGTAATCACTTGTGGGGTGGCTGACAAACCTATGGAAGCGACAGTACCGAGGATTTTCCATGGCCTCCTCGGTTGGTTCCTTTCTGACATATGGCAATTTAATTGCACCGTCTTGAATTCAGGCCTCTAGCAATTCGATGACTTCTTCAATGGAGCAAGGAAAGTCAGGTGCTTCTGGGTTTTCTGTATGCTGAGGAGAAGTATGCACGTTATCCTTATTTTGCGCTTTTGAAGGGGTGGAAGAAGTATGCTTGCGTTTTGGCTCAGATTTCCGTTTACTCCCTTTCGTGATAACATTTGTGGAAGGATGTAGGTTGTACTGCTTGTTGATCGACGTCTGCTCCCTAGAGTGTCTTGCACTTCTTCAGTCTTTATGGGTTTTGCTCTTTCTAACAGAGCATGTATAGTGGTTGCTGACCTCTTTGCGGCTTCGTGGAGCTCTGAGAAAGTCTGGAAGCGGAGATTCTCCAGTAGGGCTCTGTAGACCGGGAGCATGCCATTGATGCACAAATTCACCAGTTGTTGCTCCGTGACATTTGGATCATGACAATCTAGGGCTTGGACTATGAATTTTTTCACATAGTCATTGGGATTTTCACTGACTTTCTGAAACATCCTCCCAAGATCAGAGAGAGTGACTTGCTCTGACACAAATAAATATTTCCTATAGAAGGCGTTAATCATCTCTCCCCAGTTGTTGATAGTTCCAGGTGCAATGTTTTTGTACCAAGTGTATGCCCTACTTTTCAGAGATTTTGAAAATTCCTTGAGACGAACAATATGGTTATGCTCATGTTCTCCTAAGGGTTCAAGTAAACGAGAGACGTGTTCTCGAGCATTGCCGGTTCCATCGTACATAGTGAAAGTTGGAGAAATATAACCTTTAGGAAGGGGAATCCTATGCGTCGCGGCAGGATAAGGGGGTTGGTGACAATGGATGTGTGATGTCTTGTCTTTTCCAAGATTCTCCATAAGACGCTCTAAGTCCTCTCGGGTGATGAAGTTTGATGATTCCTTCGTTGACGAATTGCCCGCAGCCTTGTTGGTTTCGTTGTCATCCACTGAGTGAATTGGAATTACCTCAGGATCAGCAGCGTCTGAGGACTTTTCCTTCTCTTTCCCTTTTCTTGAGTTTTCTCTGATAATTTGTCAGTAAGAGTCTTTAGATGATCAAATAGCTTCTGCTGTGCTGCAGCCATATCCGTCTGATTCTTTGCAAGAGTTTCTTTCACTTTGATGAGATCAACAATAATAGGTGGTGGGTTTCCTCTGACTTCTTCGGGATGTCAGCCGAATAAGGGATGACCTTCCGCGTTGGTGTGAGAAGGAGTGATGTCACCACCGTCAGTGTTAGTGGCCGGAACAGTTTCCGGGATGCTTTCATTATTGCTGGTGCTAGCAATGTTTGTGTTAGGATTTGTAACTGACCCTAACCTAAGACCAACCATTTTTCGAGAATTGGAGATTGCAACCAAGAGAATGATCTCCCATTGTGGTCGCCAATCTGTAGTTGGGGAAAACGATTTGCTGGTTTTTAAGGAATTGAGGAGACGACCGTGCGGAGGAGACTCCTTGAACCGAGCGAAATATTCAACCTCACACAGATGCACCACTAGAAAGGGGGTGCTTTAAATTCGAGAGATCAATCTATAGTACTCCGGCCTAAACCAAGACAATGGTCGTTCCAGAGTAAATTCGATCACAAAAGAGGATGGGTTGATCTGTAGGAGGGAAGCTAAGAAATGTGTGAAATAAATGGTAATCAAAGATTGTAGGTATGTTGTGAATTCTGAATATGATAAGTTCTGAATGATTGAAATTTCTCAGTTGAGATTAATTGCTCAATTGATGAGTTGTTGATCTCGTATTGTCTGTGAGACGTGAAATCGTTATTTCTGTTGTTTTCTTTCAATCAAGATTCAGAGACTTATTTATATTGCTGAAATTTTAGACACCATGATCCCATGAAGTGTGATATTTAATGGAATCAAAGAGTTTGGAAATGGATATCGTGTTTGAAACCAGTTGCTCATCATGCGGAGACTTGGTTGATTTTTCATCCACTACTTTGTTAACTTCTTCAACTGATTACACGACTTGTTCACATTCCATCGTGTGTTTGAACACATGTGTTGTAGACCTCCAGACCAAAACCCTAGTTGATATGCCCCCAAATGACACGATTGACGTCTCGTGGTTAATTAGTTAATTGCTGACTTCGTGATTTAATGGGACGATGAGTCCATGTATTGAATTGAACATGATTTTGTAAAATGTTCTGAAACTCATGAATTGAACGTGTCTACTGAGACAGTGATGTAATTCTCACGTTGAGGTGAGAAAGTGTTTCTCATTAGATAAATTTTTGAATATTAATAGTTGAATCAATATTCCTTGGTTTAAGCAAATATTGCTCGTCTGAGCAAGTGTTGCTCGTCTGATGAATTATTGGCAGCGTGACCAAAATAAAATATTAATTAAAATACTAGAAGTTGAACCGAGCATAATTAATAAGAATACTGATCATGAGATCGTCGTAAAGTTATTAGTGTTCGAATCTGGAATTATGATCCTTGGACTCAGAAACCCTAATTTGATCAATTGATGACCAATTGATGGTTTATTTGAAAATTAACCATGGAATGAAGGAGAACTGGATTCATGGGACCGTGGGTCGACCATGAAACTCCCATATGCTCGTGTGAGAAAATACGAAGGTCTCTTGAAGAGTTGGTGATTTGTTGATGAAAGAATGATCAAATGCTGGTTTAATCATTTATTTGGAAAATGCTCGTCTGAGCCTTAGGTGATGAAACCTAATTAATTATGAAGAGGTAAGGGACCGACCAATGGGTCATGAAACCGGCCCTGGGTGGTCACGGAATCGAATGACGATCACTCCGTCAAATTCTGAAATTATTCGAAGAGTTTTTTGACCCAATACGTGCAATTGCGCAAATTAGGTCAAATCATGACAATATGTGGGACCGGATCATTGCAAGCCAAAAAGCAAACCCTGGTCGGTCAAGGTAACATGATTTCATCGTTGAGACGTCCGTGTCTCAGTACTGAGAATTTTGATATTTTCAGGTGCGCGTTTGAGCGACCATTTGAGAAAATATGACAAAATTAGGGTTTTGCTGAAACTAGGAAAACTTCATGACATGATGGAAAATAATTATGAAATAAAGGAATGATTAAGCATGGGACCGCTGAGGCCAATGCATGGCCGTCCGGCCAGTTACCACGGTCCCATGGTGTTTTTCCTTTTTTTTCCTTTTTTTAATGAATTTATGAAAATATCATGAAATAAAGGAATTTGTTGAAATTAAGGAGTTTTCCTTGAAGTGAAGGAGTTTCCATTGGATCAAGGAAGCAAATAATATTAAAATAATAAAAACAGGGGCGGGTGGGACCGGCTAGGGCATGGTCGGCCGGCTTGGGCCCGGTCCCATGAGTTTCCTCAAAACAAAGGATATTTGTTCAAATGAAAGGATTTTCATCAGATCAAGAAAAATAATAAAAAATGTAATAAAATATAAAACTGGTGTGGGATTGGCCATGGCACGTTCGGCCAGTCAGTGGGCCCATGCTCCCAGCGCCTTGGTCAATATTTTGATTATTTATAATTTTTTCCCTATTTTGCATAGGTTCATCGTTTCGTCGTATTTTGAAATACTCATTCGTGCGGTGATTGTTCATGGATCGTTGTTGAATACACTTACACCTTTTGAGATAGGGCTTACTTAGAGGTATCTCCGATACCCGTGCGTTGAATATTTATTACTAACCCATGGATTTCTGCTGGGAAGAACCATGGTTTGTAGTAATGAAATATCTGCGAAAATATTTGAATATTTTCGGAAATTCTGTGGATGAATCCAAGAATTTAGGAATAATTAACTTATGGCTCTATACTAGCAGAGCAAGTTGTCTAGGAGCATTAGTTATTCCGATATGAACTTGCTGGAGCTTCATATCCTTTATATAGTCAGGGTAAACTCGTTGTTTGTATCCTGAAGACGTTATCGCTCTATACTTGTAGAGCATGCTGTGTAGGAGCCGTCCATTTTGTGATACTATATAGAAATAATTATTGAAGTGTTCAATACTCATGAGATATGCCGTTGTCTGGCCGTGAGACTACATATCTACATGTACTCTGAGAGAAGGTATTCTCAGTCATAGGATTCGTTGAGAGATCCGTGTCTCAATACTCACGTTTGACTGTTGGATCAGAGGTTCGTATAATTATGGGTTTACGATTTTAGCCTTTGTCGAAAATCCATCATCTACACTTGTCTCATGTGCCTGATCAAAAGAGACAATCATTTTGTATCCCTTAGGCTTTAGGAAAAGTTTTTTTTTTCCTTCTTCTTTTCTTAGATTTTCCTTCTTCTTGTCTATCAAACAAAAGAAAGGGTATTATCGATAATTATACTCTTCATAGGGTTGAGAGTTGGTCATGTACAAACCTGTTTAAAGGTTTCGAAACCCTACATTTCTTTTTCCTTCTATGTAACCTCCTTTTATCTCAAGACTACTTTTTGAGAAAATTGTGATTTCCTCTCACAAACCCATATGTTTATGGATAATCCAAGCATGATGTCTTCTGTTGGAAAGGATGTTAATTTGATTGGTAAGCCATCAATCATGAAGGAAAAAGAAAAATCTCCGCTAGCTCCAACTTTGAAAAGAAATATAAGGAATGTGAGGAAGCCAAGAGTCATTCCTTCAAATTCTCAGAAGTTTTCTGTTGTTCTTGAAGTGATGAAAGAGATGCAAAAGGATATTCAACAAATAAAGGCTTTTGTTTATAAGACTCATTAGATTCAGAAGGCCCTGGTTCGACATCATCATCCAAGAAGGTTTATCGATATAAACTCCTACTTAATGAACCTTATGTTCCAATGGTTGTTGATGACACGGAGTTCGGAGACGATAAAGAATTCTTCAAAGGTCTTATTTCCTATTAAATCTTCTATTTTTCTTGTTTTGTTTAGAAGAATAACTAGAGGTTGGAATAGCCATTATTGTGATTACACATAGCTATGTCCAACGTTTTCATCTTCATGTTTTTAGATTTATTGGTTTAAATTCTAAACTTGTTTGGAAGATGATTATGGCAGTATTAATCTTTATGGTTTTATATATTGCAATTTTTTTATGGGATATGTGTGTTTGCATCCGTGAACTTGATTGTCCCATACCTTGTCAAAAGTAAAGTCGTTAATGTGTTGATATGCATAAAAGAATGAATTGACTTTTGACAAATACAAAAGTTAAGCCTATTATGTCAATTTTTGATGGAAGATAGGTTAAAATCTTTTGTTTTCAAGGATTATGTCTATTATATGTCATTGTGCGAATAGTGATGGAAAATAGAATGAATCTTTGAGTATTTCGCAGTAATTGATCTTCCCTGATCCATTTTTTATGTATTACTGTGAGGTTCCATAAGGTGCCTTATGCTGAGCTCTATCGACTGAGTCATTGTTTTGGCATAGTTTTTGTTCCATGAGATACTTTATGTCGAGCATGACCAATTAAATTGATTACTTTTGTGATTAGTTTAGATGTGTATTTCGATTAGATTAATTATGGGCTCTCTTGTGATTAATCTAATTGAGTTTCTTAAGTCTCCATAAGTTTACTTGTGTTGAGCGTATTTAGTTAAATTAATCATGGGTTCTCTTGTGGTTAATTTAATTGAATATTTTTTGGATTCAAATTCATACTTGTATGTGATTTGTCCAAAGAAATCCTTATTTTCTTTTTGAAATTAAGGCGCTCTTGTTGTTCTTTCGGGAATGACATATTATGGGGGAGAGTTCTTAATTGAACTTGCGCTTAATTGCCAAATATTTGTCGGGAGTGCGGCTGTGGAATATTATAGGGGTTATCTTTTATCTTTATAGACTCCTTGGTGAATGCATTTAGCTTAGTCTTTATGATTGCATCTAAACAAGATGATATATACTTACTTTTGGTCATGAAATATCTCTTGCGGAAATTTCATTAGGATCCCGTTCTTGTACCTTTGCCAATTTTATTGACAAAAATGGGAAGAATTAATATTTAGTTCACACTACAAATACATATGGTTTTCGGATTATTATGTAAGGGGGAGTGGTTTCCATGTGAGATAGAGTATTAACTAAGGGGGAGTGACATATCACCATAGTATTGTTGTTAAAGTTGTGATGCAATTGGACTTTAACGCTGTGTAATGATACTATGACATCGTATAACAATGATTGAGAACTCTTGTTTTCTCATTGTTATAGCTATGGATTTTCAACAATGATAATGCTAAACTTACAACCTTTGGGATCATTGGAGTACTTGGAAGTGACGAATATTTCGGGTAATATTGAAGATTAGACATGTGGAATAGGAGATACAAAATTTATTTATATATTTTTTGTATTCCATATGTATTGATAGTTTTATCACTAAAATTGACAAAGGGGTAGATCGTTGGAGCATTGCTCGGTCGAACTCGCATGCGTTGTTATCTCAAGCATGTTTGTCAATGTTAGTGATCAAAACTATAAGTCTTGATTTCTATTCTACTATATGTAAGGTCTCGGACTAGGATAGAAAGTGCAGTTGAGCTCAATAACTCCATGGAAATCATCACACAAGACGAAGGACTACTCAAGGAACTGGTGGATCTTTATCGACTAAAAGGTATGTGGAAACTTGAACTTATCTATCACTCAAAAGTCTATTTATCTCCTATCTTGAGATTAAAGTTGTTTTACTATATAGGCTAAGATTATACACATTTGGTATTTCGATCCGAGTTTACCCCGCCTATCTATTTCTCAAAATATGTGTTGGTAAAGCTTTCGCTTTATCCAAGTTCATCTTTACCTAGTGACGAAATTCATGTTAAGTTTCAATCACTTTGAAAATTGCTCCGACAAAAAGTGGTTTGTGAATAACAACTATATAACGTCCTCTGAGAATGTTTCAATGATTGAAATGAATTTTTAATTAGACAATATAATCATTGAAGGATATAAGCATTGTTGTGGAAACACATATATGTATAAGTCCTTATTCCTTGAACCAAAGTTTGCGAACTTTGTTGATCGAGAGAACCAGAGAAGTGCGTGAGCTTCAGTCCGCGAAATGGCGGAAGTTCTCGACCCGAGAATTTCTGCTGGAGTTTGTGAACTCCATCCGGGAACTTAAGTCCGAGAACCCAGTCCGCGAACTTGAGTAGGTTATGTGTAAAAACGATATTTGTGAACTTATCTTTATAAACTAAGGAATGCAATTGCAAACCGTGGCTATATAGTTCATGAACCGATTCGAGTGAATCAAATCGTTTTTGCTTCAATTGTGTATTGTGTAGTACATGAGATTTCCTTGCAATTGAACAACTCTCTAACTAGTTCATTTGAGTCATTTTAACTAGTTATGGTGAACTAGAATATGGTTGATATGAAAGTTTTCATATGGCTAACCATTTGGTTAACTCTTGTTGAACCAACTAATATACAAGTTTGGGTACGGTTACACAAACCTAGAAATGTGCATTTCATGTGTGTATAACAAGCTATGTTTTCGATCTAACGGTTGATAAATATTATCTTGAATCTAATCAGGTTTTCATCTAACGGTGAATATTGAATGCTTCGTTACTAAGCTAACATTGATTGCAAACCCTGATTTGAAAGAATATATAAGGGAGAACTCTAGCAACTGGGAAACCTAATCTCCCCACACATTCTCTGTGATACTAGTTGTGCTAAGCTAGAGTCGATTCTCCTTTAACCTTTGGTTTCTTCTTCTAAACCAGGTTAACGACTTAAAGACTTCATTGGGATTGTGAAGCCATAGCGATACTACTTTTATTGTAGTTGTGTAATCTGATCTTGATATTTCTATCGTACGAGTACAATTGGAATAATTGGCTTAAGATTTCTATCTCCGATAGGAAATATAAAAAGTAATCACAAATATTTTCGTCTTATCGTTTGTGATTCCACAATATCTTTTTTCGCTGCGCCAATTAAGATTAGTGTGAGGGGATTGATAATACTGAGTTGTTCTTCGGGAATATAAGTCTGGTTTATCAATTGGTTCCTGTTCACCTTGATTTATCAAAATACGGAACAAAACTCGTAGGTATATTCATGGGAGACGGATTTATCTATTACCGTAGACTTTTCTGTGTGATACATATTTTTTTATTAAAGTATTCGAATTTGGGTCGTAGCAACTCTTAGTTGTGGGTGAAATCAGCTAAAGGAATCAAGTGCATAGTATCTTGCTGGGATCAGAGGCATAGGAGCATAATTGTACCTTGGATCATTGTGATATTGATTGGGGTTCAACTACAGTCCAGACCGAAGTTAGTTGGAGTTGGCTAGTGTTTGTAGCCGCTTAATACAGTGTATATTTAATCTGGACTAGGTCCCGGGGTTTTTCTTCACTTGCGGTTTCCTCATTAACAAAATTTTGGTGTGTGTTTTATTTTATTTTCCACATAATATTGTTTATCTTTATAATTAAAATAATACAGGTTGTGCGTTCAAGTTCAATCAATTAGAATATCCAGCTTTGGTTGTTGATATACATTTATTGACACTTGGATATTGGTCTTTGGTATCATCCAAGTTATTCCTTGTATTTGATTAAAGACTCGCTGATTTCTATTAGCTTGAGTCAATCAAATCAAGAGAGAGATAATAACTCCTTGAGATACTTTTATCTAGATTGAGACTGACTGTCTAGTTGATTCTCTAGAAAATTATATCGGAGTTAGTCCATACATATTGCTAAGAGAAAGATTGGGAGGGTTGTTAGACCCCCGCTTTTCAATGATCATGGCCACTTCCTTGTACAACATTGCTGTGATGAGCTTCTGGTACTACTGGTGGGAATGGAGGAGTTTCCACCTCGTGCCATCCCTGTCTAGTACAAATATCTCTAATTTCAGCATTGAACTCCCCCATTCCCTTTGAAATATCTTCCATTCTTTTCATATTAGTCTCATTATCAGAAGTATCCTTACGTCCCGTATTCAAACTTGAATTACTACCACCCTCCATTCTCTGTCTCGACAAAATATACGTGTTCTCAATAATTTATAATTAGTCAAAACATATAATAAGCATTACTGACAGACTTTAACAAAGTAAGTCTTTTCAGTTATAAGCTCTATTAGTGTTAACAGCCCATATAAGATCTACTCATGGGCTCTGATACCAAAACTGTCACGACCATTATTTGTAAGTCCCTAATGAATGATGTTAAGATACTAAACAGTGTTTAATCCTAAGATGAGAAGAATTTTAAGAACTCCCAAACTGACACAGAACTTTGAGTTAAGGACGGACCTTAACAAAAGGTATGCATTTAAGACCATTATACCAAAAGAGCTTTATTATACATAATACAAATATTATATCACAGACTCATATATCTAAGGTTTCCTAAGTCTGTATAAGATACAAAGGTACTATTTACATATTATAAGAAGCCATCGACACCACAAAAGATATATACACTATGCACATAATAAGATGGAATCTTTGGTACTCCAACCTCTTCACTAAAGGATTATCACTCAAGCCAAACGTAGAACTCGCCTTCCGTTTCCTTTTGTACGTTCTCAGCTGCAGTTGCTTCACCTGACACTCAAAGGAAAGATAATGAGCAAAGCCCATAAGATACTTATAATTAAGTAGTAATTTCCAATTGATATTGGAACAAATAAACAAGAACATAATGTAACCCAATCTACAGAATATCATTCAAACATTGAGGCACCTAACAAACTATCCTCGTGAAGATCCCATCCAAGCCATGAGTCTGTATCAAGAAGAAAAAACAAAACAATAAAATGGGGTATGCATATGACTGAATCTCTTAAATAAACTAGTATATATAGTATCGAAATGGGGAAGAATCCGCCCTACTAGATAATATCAAAATGGGGAAGAAGCCACCCTACTAATTAATATTATACATAATACCGTTGTTTATGGGTGAAAACTATTCCTGTTGGGTTTGGTAATTTGGGGTGTGTGGATGAGAAATGAATCGAAACCCTAAACAAATGCACTACGCGGTGAGTGCTTTTGATTCGAGTGATCAATCTATACAATTATTTCCTAAACCAAGAAATGGCCGTTCCAGACTTGTTTCGGTCACAAAGTGAAGGAGATGGGGTTAATCTTAGGGATGGAAGCGAAGAAGGTGTTGAGATTGTGAAGATGTAGGCTTGCTTATGACTTTTAACAGAAAGGTGAGTAGGGTTATGAATGATGTAAGTAGGCTCTGGGTGTTTGAATACGTTGCGCATTAACACTTGGTTTCTGTGTTGTTTTTTGTCTCCTTTCTTGTTATTTTGGAAATAGGGCGGAGAACCTATTTATACAAGTCATTTGAGCCTTATTCACGTTTCTCGTGGGAAGTGGAGGAAGTGGAGTGATGGAGTAGTAGAGTTGTGTGTTAATGTCACACGATCAGTCTTGCCCACTTCTCTCATCATCACTAACCGTCCATGTCTTCCTGACACGTTCTTGTGATGGCGCGTTGCACGCTGCACGCTGTAAACTGCCAAACCAATACCCCAGTTTGTGACATGATTGATGTATCAAGTGTAAGTGTGGATCGTGGGCCCCATATAAGATAACATGTAATGCTAGGTTAAATAACTAAGTTATTTAGGGAGTCGATACTTGTAAAGTATCGTGTGTATTATATGCATATTATGCATCGAACGTATTCGGCATATATGAAGCATCGCTGTTGAGCATCATGCCTTGCCTACTTCACGTGAGGGTTTGGAGGCTTCATGGGTGAGCCATGCCTTATCCGACCATGTTAGGTGGAGGAGCGACGGACGGTGATCATGGTGATACCTCACGGGCCGCCTAACTCCTATCCTAGGCTGTCCTACCAAGCTGGCGAAGTTGGACGGATAAGATGATTTGCGACCCTCCTCTGCGACTCTTGGATTAGGGTTTAGAAGATGCGCGAGCGTACCCCTTTCAGCTTGGTCGAATCTAAGCCTGAGAGATGTTTCATAGGGAACCGATCAGGCATGCGTGTAGACGGCATGCTGATGTCCATGTCCATGCTTCACTGTCTCATGAAGGTTTGATCTTGGCCACTCAAATTTACCGGTGAAGTTGAGTGGTTGAGATTAATTTGCGACAGAAATCCTATGCCGCAAAGGATTCTTAATGGGCGTGGTATGCCATCTTCAAGGCACGCGTTTCGAGACGACCAAACTTGGTCGATCTTGGCCAATTAGTCCGGCGTGAAGGCAGTAGGCTGGTCTGCACGCCAATACCTAATTGTCCTATGGAAACACGATCTAAGCCACTCAATTTGTCTAGTGAAGTTGAGTGGTCGAGATCAGTTTATGATTTGGGAGGTGTGACCATGTTAGTTTGGGCACACAAATCGAGGCGCTTGAACAATGCTGGATTTGGCCGACCGGTCGGTCATGAAGCCAGGCCCACGGTGGTCATGCTAGCATGCTCGGTCTTCCCTGAAGCTTTATCTTAGCCTTCCATTCAAGCCTGCGAAGATGGATGCCCGAGATGATTTTGCGACACAAGGATGATGTCGCAAACCCTAATTTAGGGTTTTGTCGGCCATGCGTCATGCTTGGTTTGGCGTACACGATTTGGGACAACCAATCAAGGTTGGTCCTGACCGATTGGTCATGTGTATAGGCGGGCCCGCGGATATCGTGTTGATACGTTCTGGGCCCTTTGAATCTACATCTACACCTTCCATCTATGCCTGCGAAGATGGATGGTTGAGATCATTTTGCGACACATGTAATGCGCCGCAAACCCTAATTTAGGGTTTCTTTGTCCATTTTGCTTGGTTTGGACGGTTTGGCAAGCTATGCCGCCCCTTTTGGGGAGGACGACCGCGCGGGGCCCGCATTGGGTCGGCAGTGAATGTTCCAATACCTGCTTAGGGGTATTGGATTCGATCTGGACCATCCAATCATGCTGGTGAAGTTGGATGACCGTGATCGTTCCTAGACTGCTATGGACAGTATAGATGCTCATTCGGGCTAGTATAACACACCGAGAGTTACTCAATCGGGCTAGTATAACACACCGAGAGTTACATGCTCAATCTGGCTAGTATAACACACCGAGAGTTACAACCTATGCGGGTATTTCGTGCATGCCTCACTGTTGGTACTTAGATATTAATGTTACTCTGCTGCGAGTAACAATCAGTCATCATGCCGCACAAACAATGAGAGTTCTACTAGGAACAACAGGAAATACAAGGCGTTCTATGCATTAATCAATAATGCTAAAATTCACAGAATATTCGGGGGATTGTTGTTACATGCTCCATTCTAGGTGAATTTAATAAAGCGAAGAAGTATTCATCACTCGTAAAATAGTCTCATCCTCTGCAGGATGATTACACAAAAAATTGGTTTTACAACTTTAGCCCTGAACTAAAATCCACCATCAACATTAAGTCCCCTGCCTAGCATATAATGGTTATACTATTGTGGGGTAGGAATGAGATGGTGACAAATATACGGGAGAGAACGAGATTAAGGGAGCTTACCCGGAAAGCCTTGCTCGTCCGCTGTTAATCGCGCATGTGAACATGTTGTTGCAAGCATGGAATCCTGAGTGGGACCGGTTTCCTTCCTTGGGTGTTTGAATTAAAAGAAGAATCCAATCAAAAGAGGAATCCTTATCCTATTGGGATTCTTCCAATTCTTGTCTATAAAAGGGGAAGACCCTTTTCTTTTCTCCCGATTTTTTTTTGTCTGGAAGCTCCCGCTGCTCACAGTATTGCGGCATCGCCACCGTCCGTCACCAGAGCTTGCCGCCGCCCGTCAGGTAACGTCCATTTTTTTTTGCAAACCCTAACTTCTTAAGTAAAACCCTTTCACTCCTTGAGAAGACCATCCTTGGCTTGAATTTCGTAGACACGATTCCCATGAGTATAGAAAGATTGTGCGTGTGAATGAATACGGGGTCGTTATGCATGTTTGATTAAACGTGGGTTCCATCCTGCTCAAACATTGACTTTATACTCGTCTTGTGGCTTTGACCAATACCGGCTTCGTGGTCTTGACTGGTCCCGCTTGTTGACGTGGCCCAATTCCTGCATGACTGTCACTATTTGGCGTCGTGACTTAATATCGGCCTTGCTTGAATCTAATACTAGCCTTGATTGCTTTGTTCGAATATGGGCCCGCGCTTGTAGTCGATCAGGATCAAGTCCCCAGGATAGAATTTGGCTTGTTTCTTAGACTGAATGTGTTTCCTCTTATTGCACAATGATTGCCTTCAAATATCCGATAAATATTCACCGATATTTATCCCGTGTTCATTGACTTTACAGACGGTAAGTGAAGACTCCTCTTTTCTCCGGGATCTTGTTGACTCGTGAAATATAAAGAAGAAGTTGGGTCTTCCCTCATTGCAGAATTGTTTCTTTTTTTGTTCAGGTATTGCTCCACCTTCATTGCATAACTTGATCTTCCTGGTGATGACTTTTGTTAACACAATCATAGATCCTTTTTGCAGAATGGAGGTGGCTGGGAAGGGTTGCGCTGGTATCTCCCCTGAAAGAAGCTTCGAAGTGAACAAACCCGAGACCGATGGCCCGTTCGAGGAGGTGATGGCTAAAATTGATGTTCCGCTTCTCGAAGCTAATTGCGCCGTACAGGGCATGCCAATTATGTACCTTCGTTTCGCTCGAGAGCGCGTTCGTGATCTTCTGAATTTAATCGACATGGAAGAAAAATTGAGGCTCGAGGAAGCGTCACAACCATCGGTAAGTGCAAGAGCTGAGAGGTTTGCTGCACATCTGAGAAGGAGAAGAGTTGAACATGAATGGCCTCCACGGGAAGATATGGGTGATTATCCGATCCGTGATGGTGTGATCATTCTTGATTCTGATACGGACGATCCCGATCTCCTAAAAGTTGTCAGCACGATCTCTAATGTTGCAGCGGCTCTTGAGGAAGATATGGAAGCTTCCCCTACTAGGGACATCGTGGAGAACGTGGTTGCAGAAATACCTGAAGCGGAGGCTGAGGCAGACCCGGAGGAAGAAGCAGTAGCGGCACGTGATGACGTTGTGGCATACTTCAATAGTGGAGAAGACACAGTCTACCTTCTTGATGACTGAACCTTCTAGTTAATTCTCTTTTATTTTTAGTTTTTTCCATGATCTGGTGAACACTTTTCTCCTTGTACTCAGTGGCGGCTAAGTTCAAGGTTTTCTTATTTCTGTTTACTTGTTTGAACAAGTTTCTTATTTTTGAGATAAATTCTTCATTAAGACTGCATCATAGTGGTTGTGCCTTCATATGATTGTATGTGATCCTTGTGAGAAGAGAAGTAATGCCATAATGAAATTCCACAGACCTGTCTGCACCCTCCTGGCGTAAGCTCGTCTGCGCCCTCCTGATCTAAGATGGGACAAACTGTTCAAGATGCTTTCCTTTTTCCTTTGCATGCATTCTATTCCTCAAACTTTCCCTAAAGGTGTGAAGTGTTTTCCTTTTAGGGTTCTCTGGTTTAATCTGGTGGGTAATGATGACTCAGGTTGAACCTGGATCTTTGTGTCATGCCCAGGGGTAAAAAATTCCAAAGAAAATAATACTTTAATTGAGAAATTGGAACCCTAATAATTATGAATGCAAGTATTGCAATCATTTTTCGAAGGAATTACAAAAATAACAAGGAAAGGGAAATTGTTGGAGGAACGCTGGAGGAACCATTACGGAGAATGCTGGAGAGGAAGAGTAGCACATCATCTCTAGGTACGATAGGGTTTAAGCCACCATGAGTGGATCTTCACGCCCTCAAGTTTGTCAGCATTGATGATCTTGCAGTAGATGCCTAGGATGACATCTGCTACCAAATAGGGTTCATCTTCCTTTGTCACCGACAAATAAGATTGGTTAGTCATTTTCACTGCCACATTTCCCACTTGAAACATGGTCCTCTTTGCTACCATATCTCCAATTTGAAACGGATTTGACACATTATCTTGTTTCTGGGACACGTTGTCTCTGACTGCTTCCAAGCTCTTAGAAAAACGTTTGAAAGGACCAGCACCCCATTCACACCTCTTAGCGGCAGTTAGGTTGTTGGTTGAAACAAGTCCCCGAACCTCAGTGGGAAGAGGCTTTATTGTTTGTAAAAAAGGTTATTCAATGAGACTTACATGGGCTCGGAATCTTTTAAGGTATGAATTCGGACTTTCTCCAGGAAGTTGCGTCATATTTGCAAGGTGTCAGTACGGTGACAAACAATTCTCAAGATTTGGCGGCTTGTTGGAGACCCTTTCAGGTAATGAAATCGTCAAAGGACTCACTCCTAGAGCTGCTTCATTTTCGTGTATCCACGGGCGTCCCAGGATCATGTCGTAATTCGGATACTCTTTTACTATGTAAAATTTAGCATGTGTTAGAGTATCACCGATTTTAACTTCGAGATCAATGTATCCATAGGCGTCTCTGAATTCTCCTTCTGAGCTCCTAATCGGGATTGGCCTGCGATTAGCTTCTTGTTTTGAAATCCCTGCGGCCTTCAGAGTCTTGACAATGATGATGTTGAACTCGAAAGATGCATCAATCAATGTATTGTTGAACTCGACATCTTTCAAATGAGTGATGGTCAAGAGTCCCCAGTCTCCTTTGTTTGTCGCGTCTTCAAGAAGAGACTGTGGCTTCGAGACTGCTTGCTTTTCTGGATACAAATTCCCGCCTGACACAACATGGTTGAGGGCTGTGAACATGTCTTGATGTTGTCCTTTTGAGAGATACAAGATTTCACACAAACGCTCAATCATAGTCTATACAGTCTTGCGGACAGAATCCCCTGAGATCATGCAGCTTCTAATGGGAAGAGGATCCCTATGAACGCCTTCGTTTCCTAACTGGAGTTCTCCTGCTTCTACTTTTTCTCTGAATATTTGCTTCAACTTGTTGTAATCTTTGGTCGGGTGATGGACAAACCTATGGTAGTGGCAGTATTTGGGATTTGTCATCTCGTCCCCTGTCGGTGGGCGTCTGATAGGTGGTAGCTTGATCGCGTCATCTTGAATCCATGCCTCCAAGAGTTCTATCACTTCATTCATGGGAAAGGGGAAGTTTGGAAACGTGTCTCCGGACTCTTGTACAGTAGATTTGTCCACTTTATTTTGAGACGGAGTCATATGTGCTGATGCTACACGCTTGGGCAGTTGTTCTATTGCCGACGCTTTCCTCTTTCCTCCTTCATTCACCACGCTCACAGAAGGACATGTATTATATTTTTTGTTGATGAGGCGTCTGCTTCACCGGTTTTCACGCGCATCTTCTCTCCGAACGATTTTTGTTCTTTCCAGCAATGCGGGGGCTGTCGTATCGGAGCGCTTAGCGGCTTCATGAAGCTCCGAAAATGTTTGGAAACCCAGATTCTCTAACAAAGCACGGTATATGGGAATCATCCCGTTGATGCATAACTTCACCAGCTGGCATTCAGTGACATTCGGATCATGACAATCCAACGCTTGAGTCCTAAATCTTTTGACGAAGTCGTTCGGATGTTCATTACTCCGCTGGAATATTTTTACTAAATTTGAAAAGGTGACATGTTCTGACACGAAGAAGTACTTCCTGTAGAAGGCGTCGACCATCTCACTCAATTTGGATATACTATTTGGTGCGAGATTGTTATACCAAGTGTATGCTCTTCTAGTAAGTGTCTTCGAGAACTCTTTCAGGCAGAGAACATGATTGTATTCGTGTTCTCCTAAAGATTCCAAAAATAGAGATACATGTTCACGAGCGTTACCAGTACCATCATAAAGGGAGAATTGAGGAGAGACATAGCCCCTTGGGATAGGAATTCATTGTACATCTTGAGGGTATGGAGGTTGGTGTTGGTGCATGTCCGCCATGTTTCCTTTTCCCCGGCTTCGGAGGAGTCGCTCCAGGTCCTCACGCGTAACGAAGTTGGATGATTGGACTCTTTCTCTTGGGCGTTCAGGAGTGTCACGAGTTTCCTCGTCCATGCGGGTATGCGTCGTTGAAGTGCCTGCCTTGGGTGCATCGAACACGTTCCTCGTTGGCTCTAGGGGCTGTCGTGTCCCCTGCGACAGTCGTTCGGTTAGGGTTTTGGGAAAAGTAAGTACCTCTTTCTAGGTTGCAACCATATTTGTTTGGGTTCTAGCAAGAATTTCATGTCTTTCTATCAAGTCCACCATGGTGATAGAGGGTTGTCCTCCTCTTTCTCCTCCAGCCCCTCGTCCTGATGGAGGAGTGGCAGTTGTTATGGTGACGACCGGAGGCATTACACTTGAAAAAAATATCGGTATTTGCGGCTGCTCTGGCTCTGGTGATAGGAGGTGTCACGACTAATGGAATATCCACTGCTCCACTGGTAGAGGAGACGGCTCGACGAGACGTATTGGTCACATTCTGCACGGAAGCTCTACTAACAGGGACAATAATACCAAGAGTGATGTCAGCACTGGTTCCATCGGAATTGATCGTTGATCCTGACCTAAGTTCTACCATCTTGCAATTCGAACGGATTGAAATGAAATTGAGAATTGATCCTGCAACCGAGAGATTAATATCCCACTGTGGTCGCCAATTGTTTATGGGTGAAAACTATTCCTGCCGGGTTTGGTAAATAGGGGTGTGTGGATGAGGAATGAATTTAAACCCTTAACAAATGCACTGTGCAATGAGTGCTTTTGATTCGAGAGATCAATCTATACAATTCTGGCCTAAACCAAGAAATGGCCGTTCCAGACTTGTTTCGGTCACAAAGTAAAGGAGATGGGGTTGATCTTAGGGAGGGAAGCGAAGAAGGTGTTGATATTGTGAAGGTGTAGGGTGTTTATGACTTGTAATATAAAGGTGAGCAGGCTTACGAATGATGTAAGCAGGCTCTGGGTGTTTGAATACGTTGTGTATTAACACTTGGTTTCTGTGTTGTTTTCTGTCTCCTTTCTTGTTGTTTTGGAAATAGGGCGGAGAACCTATTTATAAAAGTCATTTGAGCGTTATTCACGTTTCTCGTGGGAGGTGGAGGAAGTGGAGTGATGGAGTAGTGGAGTTGTATGTTAATGTCACACGATCAGTCTTGCCCACTTCTCTCATCATCACTAACCGTCCATGTCTTCCTGACACGTTCTTGTGATGGCGTTTTGAACGCTGCACACTGTAAACCGCCAGGCCAATACCCCAGTATGTATCCCCCATTTTGTGACATGATTGATGTCTCGAGTGTAAGTGTGGATCGTGGGACCCATATAAGATAGCATGTAATACTAGGTTAAATAACTAAGTTATTTAGGGAGTCGATACTTGTAAAGTATCGTGTGTATTCTATGCATGTTATGCATCGAACGTATTCGGCATATATGAAGCATCGATGTTGAGCATCATGCCTTTCCTACTTCACGTGAGGGTTTGGAGGCTTCATGGGTGAGCCATGCCTTAGCCGACCATGTTAGGTGGAGGAGCGACGGACGGTGATCATGGTGATACCTCACAGGCCGCCTAACTCCTATCCTAGGCTGTCAGTCCAAGCTGGCGAAGTTGGACGGATAAGATGATTTGCGACCCTCCTCTACGACCCTTGGATTAGGGTTTAGAAGATGCGCGAGCGTACCTCTTCAGCTTGGTCGAATCTAAGCCTGGGAGATGTTTCATGCGGAACCGATCAGGCATGCGTGTAGACGGCATGCTGATGTCCATGTCCATGCTTCACTGTCTCATGAAGGTTTGATCTAGGCCACTTGAATTTACCGATGAAGTTGTGTGACTGAGATTGATTTGCGACATAAATCCTATGCTGCAAAGGATTCTTAAAGGGAACGGTATGCAATCTTCAAGGCATGCATTTCGAGACGACCAAACTTGGTCGGTCTCGGCCGATTAGTCCGACATGTAGGCAGTAGGATGGTCTGCACGCTAATACCTAACTGTCCTATGGAAACACGATCTAAGCCACTCAATTTGTCTGGTGAAGTTGAGTGGTCGAGATCAATTTATGATTGGGAGGTGGGACCATGTTAGTTGGGCACGCAAATCGAGGCGCTTGACCAAGAATGTCTTTGGCCGACTGGTTGGTCATGAAGCCGGGCCCACGTTGGTCATGCTAGCATGCTCGGTCTTCCCTGAAGCTTTATCTTAGCCTTCCATTCAAGACTGCGAAGTTGGATGCTCGAGATGATTTTGGGACACATGGATGATGTCGCAAACCCTAATTTAGGGTTTTGCCGGCCATGCGTCATGCTTGGTTTGGCGTACACAATTTGGGACAACCAATAAAGGTTGGTCCTGACCGATTGGTCATGTGTATAGGTGGGATCACGGAAATCGTGTTGATACGTTATGTGCCCTTTGAATCTACATCTACACCATCCATCTATGAATGCGAAGATGGATGGTTGAGATCGTTTTGCGACACATGTAATGCGCCGCAAACCCTAATTTAGGGTTTCTTCGTCCATTCTGCTTGGTTTGGACGGTTTTGCAAGCTATGCCGACCCTTTTGGGGAGGCCGACCGCATGGGGCCCGCATTGGGTCGGCAGTGAATGTTCCAATACCTGCTTGGGGGTATTGGATTCGATCTGTACCATCCAATCATGATGGTGAAGTTGGATGACCGTGATCGTTCCTAGACTGCTATGAACAGTCTAGATGTTCAATCGGGCTAGTATAACACACCGAGAGTTACTCAATCGGGCTAGTATAACACACCAAGAGTTACATGCTCAATTGGGCTAGTATAACACACCGAGAGTTACAGCCTGTACGGGTATTTTGTGCATGCCTCACTGTTGGTACTTGGATATTCATGTTACTCTGCTGCGAGTAACAATCAGTCATCATGCCGCACCAACAATG
This sequence comes from Papaver bracteatum, assembly GCA_023529315.1. Lineage (NCBI taxonomy): Eukaryota > Viridiplantae > Streptophyta > Magnoliopsida > Ranunculales > Papaveraceae > Papaver > Papaver bracteatum. The sequence continues at coordinate 5,744,992 of JAJJWX010000603.1, forward strand.
AGAGTTCTACTAGGAACAACACAGGAAATACAAGGCGTTCTATGCATTAATCAATAATGCTAAAATTCACAGAATATTCGGGGGATTGTTGCTACATGCTCCATTCTAGGTGAATTTAATAAAGCGAAGAAGTATTCATCACTCGTAAAATAGTCTCATCCTCTGCAGGATGATTACCCAAAATATTGGTTTTACAAACTGCTTTCAAAGTCGATTAAACATACTCAACACCTAATAAAGTTTCGTGTAAAACTCCCACCTTGTGTCTGTAGTAAATCCTTACACACTTTAGTCCATCAGCTGAATCCCCACACCCTTAATCCTATTCACCGGATATATTAGAAGAAAGATATGTTACAATAGTTAACCAATTCTGAACAACAATTATTGTTTCAACTTTAATTACATACAAACTGCTTTATTTTCAATATCATGTATCATTCTGAAAGTCTTGCCTAAATTCTTATACGTCTTCTAATTCAACCCTAAGTTAATTTGGAAATCTAACATAATCAACAAAAACGATATTTTTTTTATGGAATTGATTGAATATTGTTCTTCTGAAAAACTACCTAACCTACTGATTTTAATTCAATTACAAATAGTTTCATAAATCAAACATTTAAATATAACAGAAACTCACCTCAAATCAGATTGAATTTCACCCTTCCCCTAACCTTCTTTTCACTCTAACCAACATAGGCTTAGCAATTCAATGTCTTAAACTCAAAATTCACATCTAAATTGCAGATGTAAAATAGTTCATCAAGGTACTCCCACCGACCTAATCTAGTTTTTGGAAAGTAATCTAAAACTCCCCCTTTTCTTCTTCTTGTATTTTTTATTTTATTTCATTTTCCTATTTTATCCCTGGTATCCCTATAGGTGTTGTCCTAAGAAAAAACCACATGTTTCCAAGCCTTTCTTTTAATTTTATTTTAATACTATGAATAACACTAAATATGACCACTTAACCAGACATACAACTACATTAATCTAGCAGCTATTCATAACGTAAAGAGCCTATCATGACCAAGCTAGTTGTTAGGACTTATTTAATACATTATTTTTAATTCAAGTGCTAACTTATTTTCGATCCTTACACCTACCATGAGCAATAGTTCAAAGAAAAATCATATCTTATGAGGATATTTTTGCTTCCTGGTGAAAGAGAAAATTACATTATCTTCTTGACCTGAATCAATAGTAGTGAGAAAATCATAAAGAGATTTAACAGAAAAAACTTCTTTTGAGCGGTCCATTGCAGCTCATGATTACAGGAGAAAATGTTCAAATATGAAACAAGAATAGAATGTTTCATTGCAGCTTTAACAAACAGTCATCTAGGGGATCTTATATTCCAAATAACGCCAACTCCATCAGTTACACCAACTTCAACAACTTTCATATTATTGGACCTGGAAACATTAAACAAATGGGGATAACAGTCTTTGATAGGTTTATCATAAAGCCGGTTGTTTTCCCAAAATCTTACAATTGTACCAGAATGCAGTTTGAATATGATATGTTTAAGAATGAATATATCGGAGTTCATTATGGATCTCCAAACAGACCTGCCATAAGAACGAGATGAAACTTTTGGCAACCAATCCACCTCTCCTACACCATATTTCTTAACCACAATCTTTATACAAAGAGAATCCTCTTCAGTGGTAAACCTCCAACTCCATTTGCATAAAGTGTTTGATTCATTATTTTTTAAGTTTTTAATTCTTAAACCCCAAACTTTTTTTTTTTTTGCAAAGAGAAATCCACTTTACAAGATGCAACTTTTTCCTTCCAACATTATGATGCCACAAAAATCTCTCATAATCTTCTCAAGCTTCTTACATACTGAACTAGGCATTTAAAACAAACTCAAAACAGGTAAGCTAGCTAAGATATTGTTAATGAGAGTGATGTTACCGGCTCTTCTGAGAAGTGATTTCTTCCAACCAGCTAGCTAAGATATTGTTAATGAGAGTGATGTTACCGACTCTTCTGAGAAGTGCTTTCTTCCAACCAGCTAGCTTGCAATGAACTTGTCCACAGTGACGGAGCCAAACTTTTACTCAAGCGGGGCAAATTAATATAGTAAAACTTCTGCTATAACGGTGGTTAGGCGGCCGAAGGCCGTCTGTTCTTTTATTTTTCTTTGCATTTTAATTGATTATGTATCATTTTTTAAGTGAATATTAAGTTACAAAATATTCTAATTAAATTTGAGATAGTAATTTACATTGTTTTTCATATTTATGTTATTTATTTGATGTATTTTTAATTATTAAGTATATGATTTTTCCTCCATTAACTAGAATTTTGATTTTATCGTACATTTTTGCCTCCACAAGGCATGTAATTAAAAAAAAAAAACTTAATGTAATTAAATTTCAAAATCAAGTGTAGTCGGCAGACCCCACTTGTCCCTGTTTTCCTCCATCCCTTCTTATCCACCACCTTATCCCACTTAACTACTCCTCTAGATTTATCACCAAGGGATAATCTCAAGTATGTAGTAGGTAAGCCCCCAGAAAATATCATAGAATCGAGATAAGTCCCCATCAAAACCTACCCATAAATTTGACTCTTGGTGAAGTTAATTTTTATGGTTTTTATCCACAAAAAACGTCTAAAGTGTGAAACAGTATGAAAATAAACATGCAAAGAATCCTCCCTCAGTATTTGTTGATAAGTGTTAGGGGGAAGCTGTTTTTATTAAAGGGAAAGTTGACTTTATACTGACTTATTTGACTTTGGGTGGGATTAAAAATAAACTTTACTTGTACCGATTATTACTTTAGGGTTTTAAACCCCCACATTCCCCATTAGTACCCACTCGCTCTAAATGTTCACCTGAGTTCAACATTTTGATGTCTAGATCATAATCCTCCATAGATTTTAAAAGTGTTATGTCTAACAGAAAAAAATGATTGAGATGAGAACGACACTCCATGTCATGGAAAGATATGATATAGATTCTTCTATAATTATAAGATGGAGAAGGAGCCATATGCATTTCCAACATAAAAAATTATTTTTTATTGTACTGTGAAAGAAATCAACCGAAAATTGAAAATAAATTTTAGTATTTGCTCTTGTACCGTATTTTGAATTCGTTCGTCAATCACAAAGAATACAATTATATGAGTGATTCTTTATTTTACTTAAATTCAAAAAATATCTTTACTTTATTTAAATTTACTAGATTATCTTGTTGTAGCAGGGTAAAATTGATTCTGGAGAAAAGAGTAAAAGTGGGTAGGTTGATGAGAAATGAGTCTAGACCCTAAAAAAATATACTGCACAGGAGTATTTTAGATTCGAGAGATCAATCTGTACAATTATGGCCTAAACCAATAAATTGTCATTCCAGTCTTGCTTCGGTCACAAAATGAAGGAAAAGGGTTGATCTTAGGGAGGGAAGCAGAGGAGGTGTTGATATCAGAGAGACAAGCTCCGTAAGGTGTAATTGTGTATTACTTATCTCAGAAGATGAAACTTGCTTGTAAAATAGTAAGATGTAAGTTCTCTACGTTTTCTGGATACTTGTGTTAGTTTTTGATTGAATATATTGAAAATCTATTTATATCAAGTCATAGTGAACACCCTGATCTCATAGGAAGTGGGATTTATGAAGTAGTGAAGTAGTGGGGATCGTGTGAATATAGTAAAATCGTGCCCCTACTAGGAAAGTAGGAATGGATGGTTTTGTACCTACTTCTCCTTTTCTCGTTAACTGGCCACTCTTCCTGACACTTGCTCATAATGGGTGTATTGCACACCGCGTATTGCAAACCGCCAGAGCAATACCCCGTTGAACATCCCCCCAGTTTGTGACATGTTTGATGTCTCGAGTATGGTAGAGAGTGGCTCTTAGTCATGATTTGCATGACTAAGGTGTGCTTATTTGTATGGCAAAGTCCACTTGATATGGACCAAGTCACGTTACGACTAATAATGAGAGGCGTGATAGTTGCTGAGTAGGGCCCACTAACATGACATGTGAGAAGTGGTTATGAATAGTGGAAGAATACATGATTATTCAGCAACTAGCATATGACGTGAGTCCTGTATGTAAAATCTACAAGTAGAGAAATATCTCGACTAATCACGCGCAAGCTACGCAAAAAGTGGTCATAAGTGACAAGTAAAGTCGTAAGAATGTGACTTGCCGTGAGTAGTACTCAAAAATAGCATATGATGCTTTTAGGTTAAATAAATAATTAAATTAGTAAATTATTTATATGATCGATACCCTAAAAATATCGTTTGCAAATGGTGTATGTGAAGCATCGTTCTCAAGCAAGCATCTTAAAATATTCGGTGCATGTAAAGCATCATTGTATAGAACCATCCCGAATTAGTCGCGGATTTTATGGTTGATAAAATTGGCGCGACCACACTTCTTTGGTCGGCCATTGGTGGTTGCACATGTAGGTTGTGAATGACGTGATTGGTCCGTTACTAAGAAGGATGCGGGGTTGCCATCATGGTATCTCATTAGTCACCTGAAGTTGGATTTAGGCTGGCCAAACCAGCTAGATAAGTTGCACGGCTGTAGTAGATTTACGGTAGTATTTGGTCATCGTTTACCTAATTAAGACCCTAGTATAGCAGATCTACTAGCCTACTTTGGTCGAAGATTTAGAGCGGAGCTTGTAGGCTAGGAGCGTCCTGATTGGCTGAAATAATAGAGGGGCTGCAAGTAGCTATCATGGATTTTGCTCGGTCATGTTAGGAGGAAGCTAAGCTTGTTAAATTGACCGACCAAGTCATGTGGTCGTGATCATTCTGAGACTGACTTGGAAGACCTAGGTTTAATTTTTTATATAAAGAGGTTGTTCCACTAGCCTACTTTGGCCAATGATTTGGAGCGGAGAAGGTAGGTTAGGAGCGATGTGATTGGTCGAGGAAATAGGTGGGTGGCCAGTCTTCATAAAAACATCCTATTTTCCAAGCATGTATGAGTTTAGGTTAGTTAATGGAGCTGGCCAAGTCGTGTGGTCATGATCAATTTTTGACTGACTTGGGCGGCCAAGATCTATTTTCTTAAGAAATATAAACGCTTCGACCATCCTACTTCCACTAACAATTTAAAGTGGAGCTTGTAGCATAGAAGCAATATGATTGGCCGATATAAAAGAGGAGTGTGTGGGGGCCAACCAGGAGCAGGGTCGGTCGGCCATTGGAGGCGCCATCTAGGGTAAATTGTCCAGCCAAGTGGTGCGGTGTCCTCCATCTGTGTCTGACTTGATCAGTCACGATTCCCCTTTTGTTTATTTTTTCAACTTCTTGTAGAGCTCTATGATGAGCCAATTTCCTAGATTTCCTAGGTTTAGTCTTGACCAATAGGGATCAAGATATCGTGCTTGCTCCGTTTTAGGGCAAAAAATCTAACTTTTGTAAGTAGACACAAAATTAGGTTAAAAAATTGAACTTTGTGAATTTACACAAAGTAATCAATTTTGGTGAATTTTGCACGTTGATGCAAAATTACTAATTTTTACTCTTGCGAGTAGCGCAGCTCTGGTCTCACTGGCACAGCTTGCGCGCTTATGATTAGGTACCTTCATGCATATCTTAATCCTGACACTTCGGGAAATTCATGCTACTCAGCTAAGAGTGAATCACTAATCATCATGTCAGCACTAAGATTTCAGCTGGGAACAAAGAATAGAATAGATACTCAGCAGGCTCTGCATTAGTGAATAATGCAACTAGGAGCTCAATAAAATTTATAGAATTCTTGTGATTTTTGCAACATGCATCAATATTATTCTAATAAATTTCGTATATGAATATACTGAATGACTCAGTAAATATAATCATATATATATATATACTGAATTCGGCCGGGCAAAGTTCATAAATTTAATTATATGCATGTAAGCGGAGAGGCGGAGGCACTCATTAGCTTTTAATGGCTCTACTTCTAAGGCACAAAAAATAAATTTTTACGGTTTTAGCCCTGAACTAAAAGTCACCATCAACACTTGCATAAATTATTCGTAGGTAAATTCGAAACATCAAAATATTAGTTCCTAAAAATCCGTAATCAGTCATCACCATTTTGTTAACTCCATTAAGAAATCATAATTATATGGTGGCAAAATATAGCATGAACACCTTCCCGTAACTGGTTCCATGTCTTTTTTTGTCATCAACATTGTTTTAGCTTAGAACAGGCATTATTGTAGTTTTAAACATTTTGGATTGTTCAAATCAAGAACCCGAGAGAAAGTTCTTTTTTTGTCATCGAAGAAATTTATTTTTAAAGAACACGTAATTGGAGGATACTTTTTCTAATTGGGGGATATAAATTACTATACCCATTCAATAGTGTAAGGGGTGTTTCTTGGGGGCGGAAATACTAAAATACCCTTTGGGTTAATTAAAAACATTATGAAAAGACTATAATACCCTTCCTTCAAAATAAAAACTGAAAACTAAAAATCAAAATCATATCCCCCATTCTCCTTCATTTGTTCCGGCACTCTTAGGTTAGGGTTTTGAAGAAAAAAAAATCTTTATCGTTCTGCATCGTTAACACCATTTTATTGTCGATTGGTCGTTGATTCAAAAATTTCTTCATCGATTACCCTAATCTATAATCATGCCTCCACGAATGAACACAAATCCCAATCCGCAATCAAAATCAATTGCTCAACAAAAACAACAAGGAAGGATTAATCGAATTGCTCTTGAAGAAGAAGAAGAAGATCCAGACCATCAAACTCTCGAACAAATGTCTTCTGTGAGAAGGTAGTGATTCTGAAACGTTTTATAAGTCTTTTAATCGATTTAAAGCAATGGGTTTAGGTTAGAACCGCGAATCCTAACTCAAGCAGTTGACTTACAGTCAATTCCGGTATTGAAATTAGTATGAATACAATGACGATAATATGTTTCGGCATTGAATTTAGTATGAATACTATGCTGGTTAATAAACTAAAATCTCCTGAAACTGAATGTTTAATCCTGGCATTGATTTTAGGTTGAATACCACACTGGCATTGGATTACGACATTGTTTCAAATTTTACCTTTATGCCGGCAGTGCTCTTTTGGTATACATGAATATCATATGAATGTTAAGACTATCGGTTGTCGGCATTTTTTCATCCATGCCGGTGTTAGGTCCCTGCATGGTCGAGTTGGCGATAGACAATGCCGAATTATTAGTAAAAGACTACAGAAAACTCTTTATTTTTGTTTGTAATCCGGCATAGTTTATTTTTAAATTTCATTGCCGTTTAGTTGTCTCGGCATGGATGAGTTTTCGTTAAACAATGTCGGCACATGTGTTTCAATGCCATTATTCAGCATATCTATGCCGGCATCGGATATGATTGTTAGTTTTTGTTTATTTATTTCGTATGCCTTTTTATGGGGCTAAAGCCAGGGAACTTAAGAAAGGAAAAGTAAAGATGATGGTGTTAAGAAAAGAAATAAGAACACTCTTGGCACTCCAGAGTTTTCGCCTCCTCGAGGGAAAGAACTTGGTCGCAATAAGCATTTGGGGGAAGTGAAAAATCCGGGGTCTAACAACCACACCCAATATTTCGATTAGCAATCTGTATGGACAACTTTGAGTTGTTTTTCTAGAGAATCAACTAGACTCAATCAATAAAAAATATCTCAAGGAGTTATTATCTCAATCTCTCAATTTGATTTACTCAAGCAAATGTGATTCGCAAGCCTAATCAAAGAGAGATAACTTGGATGGTACCAAAGACCAATATCCAAGTGTCAATCAATTTAAATCAACAACCAATAAGGTCGGATATTCTAATTGATTGATCAACGCACAACCTGTATTATTTCAATAATATAAAAATATAACGCGGAAAAGAAATAACACAGACACCGGAATTTTGTTAACGAGGAAACCACAAATGCAGAAAAAAAAACCCGTGACCTAGTCCAGATTAAACATACAATGTATTAAGCCGCTACAGACACTGGCCTACTCCAAATTAACTTCGGTCTGGACTGTAGTTGAACCCCAATAAATCTCACACTGATCCAAGGTATAGTTATGCTCCTACGCCTCTGATCCCAGCAGGGTACTGCGCACTTGATTCCCTTAGCTGATCTCACCCATAACCAAGACTTGCTACGACTCAAAGTCGAAGACTTTAGAAAACAAATCTGTCTCACACAGAAAAGTCTACAAGATTGATAAATTCGTATCCCACGAATAAACCTATGAGTTTTGTTCCGTCTTTTGATAAATCAAGGTGAACAGGAACCAATTAATAAAACCAAACTTATATTCCTGGAGAACTGCTCAGTTTTATCAATCACCTAACAATAGTCTTAATCGACGCAGCGAAAAAAAATATTGTTGAATCACAAACGATGAGATCCAGATATTTGTGATTACTTTTATAAATCTCAAGCCAATTATTACAACTGTACTCGTACGATAGAAACAGCAAGATCAGATCACACAACTACAAGAAAAGTAGTATCGGTCCGGCTTCACAATCCTAATGAAGTCTTTATGTTTTTAACCTGGTTTTAGAAGAAGAAAACCAAAGGTTAAAGGAGAATCAACTCTAGCTTAGCAAAATAGTATCATACATAATGTGTGGGGATTAGGTTTCCCAGTTGCTAGAGTTTTCCCTTATATGGTCTTTCAAATTAGGGTTTGCAATCAATGTTAGCTTAGTAACAAAGCATTCAATATTCACCGTTAGATGAAAACCTGATTAGATACAAGCTAATATCTATCAACCGTTAGATCGAAAACTTAGCTTTCCATACACACATGTACTTGACGATTTTGGGTTTGTGTAACCCTACCCAAACGTGTACAATGTTTGGTTCAATATTAGTCAACCAAATGGTTATCCAAATGATAACTTTCATATCAACTATATTCTTCTTCACCATAACTAGCCCAAATGACTCAAATGAACTAGTTAGAAAGTTGTTTAATTGCTATGAGATCTCATGTACTACACAAGACACAATTGAAGAAAAAATGATATGATTCACTCGAATCGATTCATGAACTATAAAGCCACGGTTTTCAAAAGCATTCCTTAGATAATTTAGATAAGTTCACGAACATCGTTTTTAGACATAACCACTCAAGTTCGCGGACTGGGTTCGTGGACTCAAGTTAACCGGTTGGAGTTCACAAACTCCAACAGAAATTCTCAGGTTCGAGAACTTCCGTCAGTTCGCGGACTGCAACCGAGCTACAACTCCAGCAGAAATTCTCGAGTTCGAGAACTACGCATGTTTATGGACTGGGTTGACTGCTCAAGTTATGGTTTCACTTGATCAACAAAGTTCGCAAACTTCGGTTCAAGTTCTAAGGACTTATACATATACGTGTTATCACAACAATGTTTATATCCCCAGTGGTTATATTGTCTAAACTCTCATTTCAATCATTGAAACATTCTCATAGGACGTCATATAGTTGTTATTCACAAACTAGTATTCGTCAGAGCAATTTCCAAAGTGATTGAAACATAACATGACTTTCGTCACTAGGCAAAGATGAACTTGGCTAAATCGAAAGCTTTACCAACATACATTTCGAGAAATAGATAAGTGAAATATACTCAACTCGAAATGTCACATGTGTATATCTTTAGTCTATATAGTAAAACGACTTTTGTCTCAAGATAGGAGATAGAGTAGATAGACTTTTGAGTGATAGATAAGTTAAAGTCTCCACATACCTTTTAGTCGATGAAGATCCACTGGCTCCTTGAGTAGTCCTTCGTCTTGTATGATGATTTCCATGGAGTTCTTGAGATCAACTACACTTTCTATCCTAGTCCGAGACCTTAGCTATAGTAAACTAGAAATCAAGACTTTATAGTTTTGATCACTAATATTGACAAACATGCTTGATATAGCAATGCAAGCGAGTTCGACCGAGCAATGCTCTAACAATCTCCCCCTTTGTCAATTTTAGTGGCAAAACTATTAATACATACGGAATACAAAAAATATATAAATAAACTTTGTAGGTCCTATTCCACATGTCTAATCTTCAACAATACCCGAAATCTTCGTCACTTCCAAGTAGTCCAATGATCCCAAAGGTTGTAAGTTTAGCATCATCGTTGTTGAAAATACGTAGCTATAATAATGAGAAAAGTATCGGTTCTCAATCATTGTTATACAGTGTCATAGTATTATTACACAGCGTCAAAGTCCAATTGCATCACAACTTCAACAACAATACTATGGTGATACTTCACTCCCCCTTAGTCAATACTCCATCTCACATGGAAACCACTCCCCTTTACATGATGATCCTAAAACCATATGTATTTGTAGTGTGAACTACTTATTAATTCTCCCCCTTTTTGTCAATAAAATTGGCAAAGGTACAAGAACGGGATCCTAATGAAATTTCCATAAGAGACATTTCATGACCAAAGGTAAATGTGTATCATCTTGTTTAGATTCAATCATGAAGCCGAAGCTAAATGCATTCATCAAGGAGTTTACAAAGATGCAAGATAACCCCTCTAATATTCCACAGCCACACTCCCCATAAATATTTGGCAATTAAGCACAAGTTCAAAAGAACTCTCCCCCATAATATGCCATTCCCTAAGGAATAACAAGAACGACCTTAATTTCTAAAATAAAAGAAGGATTTATTCCCACTAACAGAAAAGAATGGATGAATCAACTGCAACAAGGTATTCACCTACTGGAGTTCCAACTAAATTTCCCAAAAGATCGAGATAAGCACATGGGCAAGAGTTACTGAAGTAGATAATGAACCAAAATAACACCAATAGACTGCCTTAAGTGCTGAAAAGTTGCAGTGTCTAATGGTTTGGTGTGAATATCAGCCAACTGTTGTTCATAAGGAACAAATTCCATATTTATGATACTATTCTCATAAAGATCTCGAATAAAATGGTACCTTATGTCAATGTGCTTTGTTCTTGAGTGGTCAACATGATTCTCAATGATTCGAATCGCACTAGAGTTATCACAAAAGATCTTCATTATTCCAGTATCAACTCCATAGTCTGCCAACATTTGTTTCATCCATAAGAGTTGTGTACAGCATGACCCACCAATAATATACGCTGCTTCACATGTAGACAGGGATTGTGAATTTTGTTTCTTACTGTGCCAAGCAACAAGATTCAGTCCTACATAGTAGAAACCCCCTAATGTACTTTTTTTCTTCTTCTACACATCCTGCCCAATCAGCATCAGAATAGGCAGAAAGGTCAGTGTTAGTATCAAAAGTGTAGGATATACCGTACCCGACAGTGGGATTTACATAACGTATGATCCTTTTTGCATCTGCAAGTTGAGATTCCTTTGGATCATCCTGAAATCTAGCACAACAACCAACACTAAAAGAAATATCAGGTCTAGTAGCTGTTAGATATAAAAGGCTTCCAATAATAGATCGATACATCTTTTGATCTACTTTTACTCCCTTCTCATCTGTATGTAATTTACCAGTAGTAGGCATAGGTGTCAATTTTGGAGAAGACTTATCCAAGCCGAATCGTGTTACAAGATCCCTTGCATACTTTTCCTGGGATAAGTAAATTTCATCCTTATGTTGTTGAATTTGTAATCCTAAAAAGAATTTTAATTCAACAACATTGCTGATTTCAAATTCTCTAGACAGTGAAACTTGAAAGTCCTTTGATAGATTCTCAGATGTTGATCAATAGATAATATCATCTACATATACTTGAGCAATGACAACGTTTTTCCCACTCCATTTGGTAAATAAGGTCTTATCAGCTCCACCTCTTGAGAAACCTTTTCGAATAAGAGAAGTGGTAAGTTTTTCAAACCAGGATCTAGGTGCTTTTTTTAACCCATATAAAGCCTTTTTTAGTTTGAGAACATGATCTGGAAAGTCACGGTTTTCAAAACCTTTTGGTTGAGCAACATATACTTCTTCTTTTAAAATCCCGTTCAGGAACGCAGATTTTACATCCATCTGAAAAAGTTTAACTTTGAGAAAACAAACATGAAATAATAAGAGCCTAATGGACTCAAGGCGTGCCACATGTGCAAAGGTTTCATCAAAGTCGATACCTTCAATTTGTGAGTATCCTTGAGCGACAAGCCTGGCTTTGTTTCTAATAATTGTGCCAAATTCATCATACTTTTTCTTAAATATCCATTTGGTACCAACAATATTAACATTGGAGGGACAAGGTACGAGTTCCCATACGTCTTGCCTTTGAAATTGATTTAAATCTTCATGCATAGCATTTACCCAAGCGGGGTCATTAAGAGCTTCATCAATATTTCTTGGTTCCATAAGAGACAAATAACAACCAAAATTGCAAATATTTTGAAGTTGTCCTCTTGTTCTAGTTGTAGAATTTTTTCCTCCAATGATACTGTTTGGATCATGATTCCTTTAAACCCAGAGGTGTTGTGGAGGGGGAACACATTCTGGTTCGTCAGGGGTGGTCTGATCAGTGTCTTTCTCCTCGTCACTAGAAATATCATGATCAGTAACAGTTGGAATGACTTCAACTGATTCCGATATTTGCTTGACTTTCTCAATTATCTCAGTTGGAGGCAACTCAGTAGGAGAATTATGATGAAAATCACTAATATCATCAATAATAACATTAGCAGATTCCATCATGACTTATGTTCTGAGATTAAATACTCGGAACCCACGACTGTTAGAAGCATACCCAAGGAAAATACCTTCATCACTTTTGGTATCAAAATTACCTCTTTGCTCTCGATCTTTTAGTATGCAGCACTTACTTCCAAACACTCTAAGATAGTGTAACTTAGGTTTTCTACCATACCATAACTCATAAGGAGTGTTGAGAGTTTTAGACCGTAAGTAAACACGGTTGATCAAGTAACATGCTGTAAAAACAGCTTCTCCCCAAAATCTTAAAGGTAGATTCTTGTTATAGAGCATTACTGTAGGATCAGAATATCGCTACAACTCTATTCCTGTGATATTAACAACACTTTTGCGAGCGTCACAAAAGACTCTTTAACAACATTTCGCGAGCGTCGCAGAATATCCAGAAGAAAGACATAAAAGTTGACAATGGAAGAGGTACAAAAAGATTATGTTTATCCTGCTATGGTCATCATTCTTACGAAAGAGAACATTGTAGCGATCGCGATGAGATCGCAGGATAAATCCGAAATAGGATGAAAACTTAGCTGTCATCCATTATGTAAATCCCTATATAAAGGGTTCGTTAGGTTCAGAAGATGATGATGTCTTTTTGAGAGTTGATAAGATTTTGAGGAGAGAGAAACTTTAGAAAGAAATTTGTACTTCTGAGTTCTTATATCTTTTGCTAAGAATTCTAAAATTAGAATAATAAAAAGTGTTGTTATTCATCTTCAAATGTAATTCAATTTCTATAGATTCTTATCAAGGGTGTAGTGTAGGAATTCCTACAACTACATTTTGGCGCCCAGAAACAGGGAGAATCAAGCTAAGAAATCTCTAATTACAACTTGAAAATTTGAGGAAATTGTTAGAGTTGAAGAAATGCCTAGAAGAAGAAGAAATACATCAGAACCACCGACAACTGTGAGGAGAAGTAAAAGACTTGCAGGTGAGGGAACAGGTGAATTAGAAGAATCTTTAAGGATGAGATCAGGAAGAAATATAATAAGAAATGAAGCAGAAAGTTCAATTCAACATCAGAATCAACAAGCACAAGCACAAGATAGGAATGTGGATTATGATAGAGTGAGTGTGCATACTTGGAGGTCAGATTCGATAGAAGAAGCAGAAAATCGACAATTAAGAAATGAAGAAGAAGGAGAAAGAAATCAAGAAATGGTTGGAGGATTAATTCATGAAGGACGTGAAAATGAAATAGTAGATGATTTGAGACAAAGAATACATGAAGAAAGAAGATTAGAGGCAGAAGAGCGTGCGAACTTAACAATACAAAATCATGAGCTAAGAATGGAGAATTTGAGGTTACAAAGAAGGAGATCAAGAAGCACTATTATATCAAATTCAAGATCATTCAGAGAAGAACCAAGGCAAAATTCCCCTATGAGAAATATTAGAGAAGAAACGCAAAATTTAAGTGGAGAACAATGTCATAGAGAAGAAGAGATAATTGGAGATCGCTATAATCCGCATGTCGAAGCATTGGATAATAGACGTAACAATAGAAATCAAGAGGGAAGAAGCAACCAAAATGAAGAAGAAAATCCAGAAGAAGGTAGGAGGATATTACATGGGCGGGAGAATCAAAAGAATCAAAGAATAATTGAAGAAGAAATTGAGAGACATTATGCCGAACAAGCACGCCTGGCTTGCGAGAGAGAAAGATTAAGGGCAGAAGTAGAAGAACAAGAATTTAGAGAGGCAGTACGACAAAATAACCATGAAAATCGAGAAAAGAGACGTACACAAAATCGCTACAATGATAATATTCAGGAGGAGTATGATAGAATACAGAGGAGATAGAAAGGCAGCGAAGAGAAATGAGAAGAAATGAAGAAATCCACAGAGAAGAAAGTAGACAGCTGCGATTTCAAGAGGAGGGTGAAAGAGAAAATCGCAGAGAAAGATGGGATGACAATGAAGAAGAATGCACACAAAATCTCGCAAGACAAGAAAGGAAAGAGCACAGAAGAAGGGAAACTGCATTAAAAAGGCCAATGGAGCAAAACTCAACTGAGAATGAGCAAATATTGAGATAATTAGCAGAAATGCGAGGAATGATAAACAATAGAAGAGAAGGAGGAAGAAGGAAGCTCGATGAAGCTATTGAAGAAGCTACGAGAACTCCATTTACTCAAGAAGTACAATTAAGAGGAATACCTCCAAAATGCAATTTACCAGCATTAACCAGCATCTTTGATGGGACTACTTGTGTTGTTCAACACGTCAAGGTTTATGTTAGATGTATGCTACAGTGGGAAAACCATGATGCTGTACTATGCAAATATTTTGCGTCTAGCTTAACTGGCGAGGCATTAAAATGGTTCGAGGGATTGCCAAAGAATACCATAACTTCTTTTGATCATTTACAAGCTACATTTCTAGGAGCTTATATTATCAACAATTCATCGCGGTCGGGTATTGAAGATGTGTTTGGGTTAAAACATAGAGTTGGCGAGAGTCTGAAGCACTTAACCATAAGGTGGAAATCAATGTGCAGCGAGATGGCTGGAAGAGTAGATGAAAGACACCAAATTTTATCCTTCATTAATGCAATGTTCGTGACCAATCTGTTGTACATACAAGTTTTCAGAGTCAAGAATACAATCACTATGACTGAACTACGAGAACTACAAGAAGAATACATTGCTTTGGAGGAGAAACAAAATGAGATGGAATCATATCCCATCGCGAACACTAATTCCATAGCATCAAATGGGAGTTTACTTCCTAAAATGATAAACAATGTGGCGAGCAGCTCGCAAGTGCAACAAGAGAAAGTAGAGACTGATAACCAGCAGAAATTGGTAGCTATGGTCAATCAAGATCAAGAAGAATATGAAAGGGAGAAGAATTATTACAATCGCGGTGGGAATAATAAGATTCAAAGGCTTGATCAGCCGCAAGAAACTTATGGTGGACAGAGGCAAAACAATTTCAGAAGTCAAGGGAATCAGAAGATCATATGGGAAGAAATTAAGATTCCTCATCTCAATGCTAGTATATAAAAAATTTGGGAAGCTATCATTTTAATGGATAATATACCATCTCCATGGAACATCACAGTCAAGAATTTTGTCATTACCATCATTTTCATGGCCACACAGTAAATGACTGCAGGAATGTAAAGAGAATAATTTTAAGGATGATTGAACAAGGAAAGCTAAATCACTTTTTAGTAGGACATCCACAATCTCAGCGATTTCCTCCAGCACCAGAAATTCGCAGGGTAAACACTGAAAAGGAGCTGAATTATTCGTAATAGAAGTTGGGGCTAAAGCAAAGAATTTGTTTTGTAATTCCATTATACATTCACATAGAACAATAGAGGATTTCCATGATAATGTGCTAAGCAGAGTCTTCGCGAGAGACACAGATGGAAGAAAGATAATGAATATCGCGAGAGCCTCGCCATTAGAAGAATGGCAAAAACTGTAGTACCAGAATATCGTCACAACAACATTTTGACGAGATTAACAACATTTCTGCGAGCGTCACAGCGAATTCTCCAACAACACTTTGCGAGTGTCACAAAATAATGACGGAATAGTTTATGATGGAAGAAACACAAAAAGAACATGATTAGTTGGCAATGGTTATAAAGATGGCGAAAATGAAGACCAATAATATGGCGATGAGATCGCAGAATAAATCCGTAATTAGAGGACAACTTATTTTTCACCTATTATTTAATTTACTATAAATAGAGATCCAATAGATTGAGAAATGATGATGTATTTTTTAGAGTTGAGAGAGTCTTGAGGAGAGAGAGATATTTTTCAGAGAGACTTTTAGAGAGAGAAAATGTATTTTTATTTATCATCTTCTTCCCTAAAACTAGATTTAGAACTCCATTAATGGAGATTATCAAATGTAAAATCAAATGTAAACTTTAACAATCATAGTAGAGAATCATGGATGTAGATCAAATTGATCGAACCATGTAAAAATCCGTGTGTCTATTTCCAATTTTTAGAATTTTAATTATCAAATTAGTTTAGATTAAGAGATTATTATCAAGATATTACAAGGGGTGTGTTGTGGGAAATCCTGCAACTACAAAAACAAATTATATCTTTCAGGGCACAAGAAGTACCAGAACCTGGCGAGCAGCATGATAACCCATTGGTAGTAAGATTAGAGATAAACCCAAAGCAAATGGAGGAATCAGATGAAGAAAATGGTGATGAAAATGAAAATTCTTGGGCTATCAATAAAGTTCTAATAGACACAAGCATCTCCGTTGACATACTATTTATCATACCTATAAAATAATGGGTGGAAGAGACGAAGATCTAATTCCCTCAACATATAAAATCTATGGTTTTAATGGTACTGCCAATAAACCCAAAGGGGAAATTAAGATGCGGATTCCATTGAAAGGGATAACTTCCAAGATCTTGTTATGTGTTGTTGATATTGAATCACCTTACAATGCTCTGATTGGTCGACGTTGGCTACACGGGATATTAGGTTTAGCATCTACTTTCCACCAGTGTGTTAAATTTCCTCATCCTAAGGGTGTTGGAGTTATTAAAGGAGATTGGGGAGAAAGTAAGAAATGTTATGAAATTGATATGAAGTCTTGCGAAGAAAGAGCTGAGAAGAATAGCAATTGGAAATAAAAAATCAAACAACGACAGAGATGTGAAAGGTTAATGATTGATACAATAGAGCAGAAAGAAGAAATTTATGGCGAGCATCTCGCAGATAAAGAAACAACAATAAAACGTAGCATAAAAGCAGAACCGGAAAATAGTAATTAGAGAGGTAAAGTGATGAACTTTAGAAAACTCTATGAATGATTTGTTTG
Source organism: Papaver bracteatum (assembly GCA_023529315.1). Taxonomy (NCBI): domain Eukaryota; kingdom Viridiplantae; phylum Streptophyta; class Magnoliopsida; order Ranunculales; family Papaveraceae; genus Papaver; species Papaver bracteatum. Next base: position 5,762,444 of record JAJJWX010000603.1, read on the forward strand.
AAGAATATGTAATTGAATAGAGTATTCTGCTTGAAATAATTGCAAGATTTTACAAAAAGAAAGAAGATCAAAGTTGTGAAATTTTAACAGAGTTATAATACTCGCGAGAAGCGCGAATAAAATTTCGCAGAGATTAATAGAATGGGACGAACCTTTATGGCGTGCACCCTAGTTCGCGAAAAAAATTTCGTAAGAGGCAAATGTAAGACCTAATAGCGCGTCATAGGAGGGGGTATCTCTTGACATGATTCAGGGGTAAGGTTATACCGCTGCTGGATCCTGAGTCATGCAGATGTTGGGGTTAAATAAAACCTATCCGGGAGAGAGATCTTGGATTTCCAACTATATATGGTTATACCCTGGTTGGATGACCGAGAATCTCTTCCAAGAAGTGCAAAGTATGACCAAGGCGCCGAGGTACACGGTTGAGCCAAGAGCGCCCGGGGCATACGAAACTCCCTTGCCATTCTTGGTAAGTCTTGGCTATGATGCATTTGGCCTGAAGAAAACCCCACTTAGGGTGCAGTCTTGTAACTATAAGCCATATAGGCATAAAGGACAAGAGGCTGCGAAAACAGCTGGTTGTTGGTAAATCTGGATAGGAGGAGCTAGTCTTGTATGGCCGATGTTCCCTCCTTGAAGGGGCAACCAGGGGGAAGATAAGGGTGGCACCCTCCATTAGGGAGATGATAAGTGTCTTAAGATGGCAATGTCATGGGGCTTTATGATCGCAAGAACATTTAGGCCTGTCATATTGTCGCGTGACGTAAATGATACAGAGGCAACAATCCACAAGAGAAATGTTAAGATGAGATCAATGGGTTTTTACATGAAAATGTAAAGACGTCATGCGATTTCATCGCAAGATAGCAATGTAACGAGGCTTTGATCTCGCGAGGAAACTTAGACTTGTCATATTGTCGCAATACAATCAAAAAATAAAGATAAGGCAAGATCAACGGGTCAATGCATGCAAATGTAAAGACGTCCTGCGATTTTGTCGCAGAAAGAAAAAAGTGTGGCACAATAAGACCTTTAATTAGGAAGGCATAATAAGACCACAAGATTACTGCGATAATACTCGCAGATTTTATGAGAATTGCGATTTTACGCAATTGTTGCTAGCGATAACATCGCCAATATTGAGGCAAATTTTATTTAAAGCTTATATCTAATCTCTACTCAATTTTTTCATAGTGCAGATGAATAATAGAGGCAAGTATGGGAATGCATAAGAACAATGAAGTTATTATTCATCCATCATATAAAAATTGCATAGAGATTATTAAATGATATGATTGCATAGATAATTAAAGAATATTAATTATATTGATTGATTAATTTGCAGAAAAAGAATTGTTTTTTAATTCATACAAATAGAAGCAAAAGAAATTTACAAAATTGGAGAAAATCACAGCAATGTTACAGAAAGAAGAAAATAAATATACAAAGAAGATAGAAGGAAGAAGAAGAACTAGCTAGATCCATCGCCATCCTCTTTGTCATACTTCTCTTTATCGCCAGATTTCTCCCTTTCATCATTATCATCACTATCTTCATTCTTATCAGATTCTTCTTCTCCACCAGATTTTTCTCCTTCGTCATTATCATTATTATCTTCATCCTCGCCAGAATCCTCAGCCTCGCTGTCAGAGATGTCAAGATTTGGGATTGTTGCGGGGACTTCCTTTACAAGATCAGGATATATAGAAGGGGAAATTCCATGATCATTGCAAACCAACCTAACAGAATCAGTACGAACAACAATGAGAGATCTATTGAAATTCGCGGTAGTAATGTCAAACTGCTCTTTCAATCGTGAATATTTATTATTGCGAGCAGCAAGAGTATTCACGAGCTAATTCTTCTCATCTTCAAGTTCCCCAATTCTTTCAAGATATCTTTTCTCAGCTCCTGCGAGAATATGACAACAAGTTAGAAATTTTGAAAAGAAGAATAATAAAAGCAGGAAACTAGCAAGAGGAAGAACAGCTAACAACCTTCTCTTTCATAAATCATATCCCTAATTAAAGCCACTTGTTCAACTTGAAGGCTAACATTTACACCTAAATCGTTCCTGGCATTGTCAAGAATCTTTGCATCCCAAGAAAACTCATCATCGCTATTTATAAGAAGACGAGATCGAACTTGAGTTTCCCTCGCAAGAAGATCTTCATTCTCGCGTACAAGTTTATCTCTTTCCATTTGAACGTTAAGAAGAGTTTTATGGAAGTTGGCTAGAGTCTTGGAACCATTTTTAACAGCAAGATCTTTATCGTCAATAAGATCACTATTCCTCTTTCTTAATCTATTTATTTCTTTCTTTGAATCAACATAAAAGCGCTTATATTTGTTGGTCAAACCTAAATTGAATCTGTGTTCAATTTTTAAGAGATTAAGTTTGGATCTAAGTTCATCTATGGAGAGGGATTTAATCTTATCATCTGAGTAATTACTTAAAGAATTATTAAGGCGAGCAAGAAGAGTATTATCATCTACAGGTTCAGGGAAAGATTGAAAGACTGTAGCCTCGTCAGTAAGACCATAAATATCTGCAAGTTGAAAGTGGGTGCTTGAATAAGCCGCGATAAAGTAAGGAGAATTAAGAGAGAAGAGAAATAATTCATACCATAAAGTTGCTGATTAGGTTTATCAAGATCAGAGATTTTTTTCTTATCAACTGAAGCTTCAGTCTCTAACTGTTTATTCTTCTTGCGAAGCTCAGCAACTTCAAACTCTAATTTTTCTTTATCTTCGTGAAATTTAGCAACCTTATTTTCAGAATTGGCGCGTCTTTTATCTAAATCAGAAGCAACAGCAAAGGAAGCTCTTCCAACCTGCGAAAGAATAATATAAGTTGAGATCTAGGGATGGAGTAAATACATAAACAAATTGAATAAATAAAACCATACCAGGGTACCAAGAGAATTTAAGAGACTGGGAGACAGCGATCGTGAGACTCCTTGGAGAGAATCATTGTCCACCAGTATGGGAGCATCGCCGACATTGACAAGAGCTTGGGATGTATTATTAATAACTTCATCCTCGTCATTACAAGTTATGCTGTGGGAAATATCTCCAAATATTCTAGATAAATGGGCCATCGAAGAATCAGATGAAGAAGAGTTCTTTATAGAAGGGAATCTGCTATCATTATTATTAAAATCTTCATCATTATTATCCTTATTACATTCAACACTTGGGTTTTCTGGAATGGGTTGAGGAGTTGAAGAAGAAAAGGGTCGGGTTTTCCTTTTCTTCAAAGGAGGATCGCCAGATTCTTCACCACAAGGGGCAGAAGGTTTCCCTTTGGGAGGAACAATAGATTTATCCTGATCACCATATTCTCCACCGCGAGGGGCAGAAGATTTTCCTTTAAGAGGAACAATAGATTTATCCTTTGAAGGCTTCTCCTTAATTCTCACGGGTTTTATTGGCGCTAGTTCTTCAATTTTCTGCGAGCACAGATGAAGATAAGAAATAGGGGCAACAATATATTGTTAAAATTTATGAAGAGATATTTCTTACTTCAACCATGAAATATTTAACAGCTAAGAAAGTGTTGGGCTTCCTAAAAATTTTATAACTGAGTTTCATCTTGTCAATCTGTAAAAGATAGAAGTCATTTAGCGAGAATATGAAAACAGAAGAAAGATAACAGATAATAATTATATAAAATTTGGAGAGAATGTACCTTTTTAGTTTTTTCAAGCCAATTGAAGACCCAAGGTTGATATTCTGCAAGGTTCGCGGGTAGTTCGCGAGAACCAGAAATATAAGAACCTTCAAGACTTAACGGAAAAATGAACCACTTATCATCGCTAGAGTGGCGAGGACCTTGGTTAGTACTTGTATGCCAATCAATGTCTAGCATAAGAGCTTTATCATCAACGACCTTTTATTTTTTTCAAACGAACACCCCAGCAAGTGCTATCCCTTTTTATAGGGACTATTCTATAATTTACAAAGAAGTTGTCCACAGTATAATCCGCAGAAACAATGGGGACATCTTTAAATTGAGGATTATTCGCATCTTCAAGGTAGCGAGATCCTTTGCCAGCTCCGCGAGAGGCATATTCAAGTAGCAATCAGATACAATCTCCACCCAATTGATATACTGCTCGCAAAAACCTTTTATCAGAAATTATTTGATAAAATAGTGGAAGTTCTGGGTCATAAAGATGGATGGGAAGACCGGCTTCAAGTTGTCCTAGCGATACTATAATTTTCTCGCGAGAACATTGATCATCAGTAAATAATTTGAGAGAAAGTTCAGATTTAGAATCCTGATTTGGAATTTTAGACAAAGTCAAACCTTTGCTTTGAAGCTTTTCTTGCATCTCACCAAAAGCAATCAAGTTTTTAGCACCAGCGATAACCATTTTTCAAGTATGGGAATGAAGAAAAGGACTGAAAAAAAAGAAACAAATCACAGCAGTAACAGAAGCGCAATTCGCAGAAGAACAGTAAATTTGCAGAGAGGTTATGGAGAGAAAGAATAAGAAAGTAAAAGAGAAAAAGAAAGGAATGAGAGAATTATTTATACAAGAAGAAATTTCTCGAAAAAGATGAAGGCAATTAATGCAAATAAGATACGTGGGTGGTTAGATCGCAGCGGTTAGAAGGGACGTGTCAAAAATTTATTAGAAGAAATAATACGTGAAAACAGCTGGCGAAGGACACAGAAACGTGTCAGAACAGAGAATTCTGAAAATATAAGCAGTTATGGCATTCTAAAAGTTCTCATAATCTTCTCTTCTTCGCAGAAAAGACATGAGAAGAGGCAAAATGTAGGATCAGAATATCGCTACAACGCTATTCCTGCGATATTAACAGCACTTTTGCGAGCTAACAAAAGACTCTTTAAAAGCGTTTCGCGAGCGTCGCATAATATCCATAAGAAAGACATAAAAGTTGACAATGGAAGAGGTACAAGAAGATTATGATTATCCTGCGATGGTCATCATTCTTGCGAAAGAGAACATTGTAGCAATCGCGATGAGATCGCAGAATAAATCCGAAATAGGAAGAAAACTTAGCTGTCATCCATTATGTAAATCCCTATATAAAGGGTTCATTAGGTTCAGAAGATGATGATGTCTTTTTGAGGGTTGATGAGGTTTTTAGGAGAGAGAAACTCTAGAAAGAAATTTGTACTTCTGAGTTCTTATATCTTTTGTAAAGAATTCTAAAATTAGAATAATAAAAAGTGTTGTTATTCATCTTCAAATGTAATTCAATTTCTATAGATTCTTATCAACGGTGTAGTGTAGGAATTCCTGCAACTACAATTACCCTGGCCATCTCTTGAATATTCATGTTCTTTCTTTCGGCAACTCCATTAGATTGAGGAGTAATAGGTAGCGAATATTGTTGAGTAATCCCCAGTTCGTCACAAAATTCAAACACTTTAGTGTCCTTGAATTCAGTTCAACGGTCGTTCCTAATTTTCTTTAGTTTCCGACCTTGTTCGTTCTGGATTCTACTCACAATAATCTTGAATTCATCAAGGAACCATTGAATAGGTGACGTTGATTTTAAAGCAAATGCTCCCATACTATTAGTGCTGTCCTTTTTGGTATTTTCTAACAGTTATGTATGTCTTTTTAGAGACGCAAGAAGTTATTTAGTTTTCTTATAAAGATCACTTGCAAATTTTAAACACTTTTGAAAAGACACACACTTATGTTGAAAGTGATCATAGGAATCACAAAACAAACATAGACTAACACCTTTAATATTGGTAGAACAGTTCTGAGTCATATCAGTTTTCACAACCTTTATACGTTGTTTACCATCTGATATGTGACAGTTCCTTAGAGAGGAACTATTATAGTTACCCATATCCATTAAGGAACTTGAATTGGGTTTCAAATTCTTTAGGATTGCAATTTCTGCAATAAGATCAGAATTGATCTGGATTTGTTCATCCAACCTTTGAAGGATAACTAGTTTATCAGAATTTCTTCCACCATTGTTTTTTAATCCTGAGAGTCAGATCGCTACAAACACAGACTTGTGAGGTCTTGAACGTGTTTGCCTACTCTAATACCAATTGAAAAAGCAGGGGTCTAACAACCACACCCAATATTTCAATTATCAATCTGTATGGAAAACTTCAAGTTGTTTTTCTAGAGAATCAACTAGACTCAATCAATAGAAAATATCTCAAGGTGTTATTATCTCAATCTCTCAATTTGATTTACTCAAGCAAATGTGATTCGCGAGCCTAATCAAAGAGAGATAACTTGGATGGTACCAAAGACCAATATCCAAGTGTCAATCAATTTAAATCAATAACTAATAAGGTCGGATATTCTAAATCATTGATCAATGCACAACCTGTATTATTTCAATTATATAAAAATATAAGGCGGAAAAGAAATAAAACAGACACCAGAATTTTGTTAACGAAGAAACCGCAAATGCAGAAAAATCCCCGGGACCTAGTCCAGATTAAACATACACTGTATTAAGCCGCTACAGACACTAGCCTACTCCAAATTAACTTCGGTCTGGACTGTAGTTGAACCCCAATTAATCTAACACTAATCCAAGGTACAATTATTCTCCTACGCCTATGATCCCAGTAGGATACTGCGCACTTGATTCCCTTAGCTGATATCACCCACAACCAAGAGTTGCTACGACCCAAATGTCGAAGAATTTAGCAAACAAATCTGTCTCACACAGAAAAGTCTACAAGATATATAAATTCGTCTCCCACAAATAAACCTATGAGTTTTGTTCCGTCTTTTGATAAATCAAGGTGAACAGGAACCAATAAATAAAACCAAACTTATATTCCCGAAGAACTGCTCAGTTTTATCAATCACATCACAATAGTCTTAATCGACGCAGCGAAAAAAGATATTGTGGAATCACAAACGATGAGATGCAGATGTTTGTGATTACTTTTATATCCTGCCTATCGGAGATAGAAATCTCAATCTAATTATTACAAGTGTACTCGTACTATAGAATCAACAAGATCAGATCACAGAACTACAAGAAAAGTAGTATCGGTCTGGCTTCACAATCCCAATGAAGTCTTTAAGTCGTTAACCTAGTTTTATAACAAATAAAATAAAACCTAAAAAAATCTAAAAACTCTAGCCTAAAGACAAGTTCGTGTCGACGGCGCCAAAAATTGATGGTATTTTCAATAATGTTGTAGTAATAATAGGTTCGTTGAGACTTTTGAAAGCATATTTTTTAGACTTAATTTTTAAAGAAAAAATATAACAAATTCAAAATAAAGTTTTGTAAAAATTATGGAGAGGCTGGGGCTAGGATTCCACCATTGGTCGATATTAATGATTTAATAAAACAATAATTATGCAACTCAACATTCAAATTGATTCTAATAGTATTGCCTAGACAAGTAGATTTTCAAAAGAATAGATGTTAATCCAAGCATAGAATATCAAAACCCTAAAGCAAGCATATTCTATCAAGAGAAAATACACCTAACTAATCAAAATCATTTAATCAGTTTTTTAGTTCAATGCAAAAAATCATAATAGAGTTGTTATAATTAATTAAAAATAGAAATGTATCACTTTTACCGAAACAACGGATTCCTCCATAGCCCCAAAGATTGGATTTAGCTCATCTTGATGGAAAAACGCTCAAAAGTTGATTTCATTGCTCAAATGGTGTTCACAAATGATTAAATGGGAGAAAATAATGATTAAACCGGGTTTGTAACACTTGTATTTGTTACAAACTCGGCTGTTACAAAGAAAGATAAAAATAATCTGTTGCTGACGCTGTAGCTCTACGACCTACTAGCCTATGTCGTTATCACTACTGATAAATGATTATTTTGCATGGTCTATGTTCTTCGAGTTCTTCAGCTATGCAGCAGCAGAAAAATATTTCCCGCAACTCTGATTATCACCTCTTTCTTCTCCAAACTCTCCCAAATTCTCCGTCCGAGTTCTAGTACTCCTCAACATCTTATATAACCAGTCATGCACGAGAAATCTCCTCCATAAATCCGTATAATCTTCCATTACTCGCCATTGAAGAAAAATATTCTCGGGAATATTTTCTTCCCAGTTTTAACTCCTCACGCGTTGATTTTCTCCCAGCATGCTCCAAATCGTCATGTAGAGGCCTCAAATGTAGTTATACACACTTCCATCTCACGCCATGCACACAAAAACACACATAATCCCATGAATATCTTCTCTTGCCCACGTACTCCACTGTTTTCTTCAACTCGATTACCCAGCCAAATTGAATCAATTCCAACGACCTTACCAGCCATGTTTGGCTTAGGAAATAAAACACAAAAAGTTTTAGCGCTTTAATCTCCCTCTAACAACTCTAAATTTCAAACCCTAATTCTGGTCCGTGAAGCTCAAATTTCCCGCCTAAACTGAAAATTTGAATTGTTGAAGATGAAATGCCCTGATCAAAAATACGGGCGCCTTTAACAACTGGATGCATGGGGTGCCTTATCCAAAGTGAGGGTGCTTTTAGTGATTTTTCTCCGGGAGTCCAAAAAGCACTTTTTGAGCAACTTTTTCCACACAAGTGTATTTCTCCAAAAACATCTAAACAAACATAAAAACACCATAATAAGTACAAAATCAAGAACTAACAATATAGACACTGAGGACAATTCAGACACAAAAATGTTGTCTATCAAATACCCCCAAACTTATTGTTTGCTAGTCCTCGAGCAAATTTAATCTAAAAAATAAAATGACTACACTTAGCACGTGCAGCAAGCCGTTAAACCGCTAGGTGGCCCTAGTAGCGGAGTGTTGTCTCCGGAGGGTTTACCAGAGGTGTACCCACAAAACCTGTACTTCAAATTGGTCACAAGTATCCAAAGATCTATGAGGACATACAAATTCTCAACCTATCTCCAAGTGACTAGAATGCCAGAGAAATTAAAGGTGTCAGCTCTAAAGCTGACTGAGGAAAAGGGGAGACATATCTGTAACACTGCTAGATAAAGTGATATCCGCTACACAGCTAGATAAACATTGTAAGATGCGTTCGCTGATTTACAGCTAGATAAGATTAGGAGAGATAAAAATATGAGAGGGACATCTGCTACACAGCTGGACTAATTACGTGTGATGAGTTAAACCAGTGCTAGAAAGATCTTGTGCCAGATTGAAAGCGGACTAATTAAGTAACCAAATGTATCTTTCTTTGACTCTCTCATAGTGCTCAGTAGAAACAACGTCTTCTTCGGCTTCAACTGTTGATGATAAACTCTTGAACCTCGTAGAACCTTGACAATTAACTCTTCTCTTCGATTCCTCACTTGAAACTTCCTTAAAGATTTCTATTTCCCTATGGCCTTATTGAAAAAAATTTAAAATTTAAACTTTTTTTTTTATTTTTTTGTAGAGTAGTAACAAGACAAAACTTTACATAGCCATCACAGAAGGAATTTAACACTTGGATTTTCGCAACTTGTAATGTCTTAGTATCATGAACTTCAGCAACTTATATCGTTTGATTTTTCTTGATCTTATAACTTCTTGTAACCCTTGATTTTGAATTATGATTTTCTATTGTTGCTTCTAAACTTTAAACATCTTCCACTTTCTTCATAGATTTTGATGTCGCTCCGTTTGTTGATGATGATAAGTTTCTACTGAGAGAGAGATGTAATCCAGTAACTAAGACTACATTGTGAGGTTGCTTTGTCTTTCTGGCATTTCCTGACCTACTTTCCTTTACATTATGGATGGTTAGGTCCATCACGGTTACCCTCTAAAAGGAACAAGTTGTCTCCTGAATTTCAAGGATCTCAATGTCTTTTTATCTAATGTCTCAATAGGTTGTTATCCCTAGCATTCCAATTTCTATCTTTTCGGAGAGAAATAGTATGTAAACTTAGCTAACCGGATACCATATGACGCTAGAAGTTTCAAAAGTGCAACTGAAAAGTTTCTCCCATACCCCCAAACTTAAGTCTAACATTGTCCTCAATGTTCTAAAGATAAAATTAAAAACATGAACAAGGAGAAACCGTTACCACTAGAAGGAAATGAGGAAAAATATTACCGTGTTGCAAGAGAAAGGGATACCTCCCAAGAAGTGCTAAGTTTAAAGTCTTCAGCCAGACATCAAATACCTCAAAAAATATCTTCACCTTCCAAAGTCATACACCAATAGCCGAAATAGTTGTGGGTCCATAAGACCAAAAAGAGTTAACACCAATATGAGAGAACTTCACTGGTTCAGAAAAATGAATAAAAGGAGCACATCCTCATCTAAGGTTTATGTCAAGACAACTGGGTTTATTTGTGGAAAATAATGAAGCTTCATATGTGTCTCTTGATAAAGAGATTCATCTGAAATACTTTCCTCTAATACCTGGGTCACTTCCTGGACAGTATCAGGAGGATCGGGTTGCGGAGTCTAAATAGACTCAAGTAATATCTCAGACGCACAAGGCTCGAGTCCCAAGTTATGGACTTCAATTAGGGATATGTGACAATCACAAGAACCACACTACCCCCAAACTTAGGGTTTTCACTACTCACAGACAAACCTCTAACGATTGCTTGAATTTCTGGATCTTCAGAGTCTCTAAAGTACTCAAGAGATTCTTCTTGTTCTCTACCCCCAAACTTAGGGTCATCATTACTCTTAGAAAGACCTAACACTATTTCCTGGATTTATGGGTCCGTAGAGTCTTTAAAATACTCAAGGGATTCTTCTAAAGATTGATCACACATCTGGTCTAAGAAAATGGTTTCCTCAAATTCATCTAAAGAATCTCCCAGTAGAGTATCATGCCAATTATCCTGAACTAAAATGCTAATCATATTCACTTCTTCTAAATCATCATTCTCAGAAGGTTTTCTAGTAACATTAAAGACATTTAGTTCATTGGTCATATTACCAAAGGATATGTTCATAATCCCGGTCCTACAGTTGATGACAACGTTAGCTGTGGCTAAAAATGGGCGACCTAAAATCACCGGGATTTGAGCACTTGGGTCCTGAACAGGCTGGGTGTCTAATACAATGAAATCCAGTGGATAAATAAACTTATCAACCTCAATCAGAACATTCTCTATGACACCACGAGGTACTTTGACATACCTATCAGCTAATTGTAGTGTCATTTTAGTCGGTTTCAACTTACCAAGACCTATCTGGGTGTATACATGATACGGGAGTAAGTTAACACTAGCTCCTAAGTCAAGTAAAGCTTTATAGACCATGTGATTACCAATCATACAAGATATGGTGGGGCATCCAGGGTACTTATACTTAGGGGGGTGTTTGGTTCAGAAGAATGGAACTTACTTGGCCAGATAGGAAGGCTTTCTTTTGGACATTAAGCTTACGCTTTCGTGTACAAAGATATTTAAGGATCTTGGCATAAGCAGGCATCTGCATAATTGCCTCTAACAACGGAATGTTGATGTTCACCTACTTAAATTTTTCCATTATCTCGTTGAAAGTCGCCTCCTTCTTTGTTGGGACTAACAACTTGGGGAACGGGGCTCTGGACACAAAGATAGTCCTATCAGGAATTTCTTGGGACTCCTTAGAAATTGTTTCAGTTTCCTTAGTTACAGGTTCCTCTTGGGAAGTAGAAGGTGGAACTACAACATATTCACTTTCAGGCATGGCGACCTTATTGTCAACTTTCTTTCCACTCCTAAGGGTTGTAATAGAATTCACATGATTGTACGATTTCTCTCCTTTAAGGTTAGGATCAGTATGACTAGGGAACCTTCCATCTTCTCTCTCACTTATATACTTAGCTATCTGGCCGATTTGAAGTTCTAATTTAGCAAGAGTCTGGGAATTATTCTTCAAATTCTGCCTGGTTTCTTGTTGAAAGATAAGGTGGTTATTTGATAACATATCATGGTTCTTTTCTAGCATAGTAAGAGTTTCTTCTAAGGTAGATATTTTTTTCTCGGAAGTGTTCTGAAACTGGGTTTGACCTAAAGAGTTATTATCAAAACCTGGGAGAGGCTGAGAATTACTAGATTGATCTTGATTCTGTCCCTTAGACCAAGAAAAATTAGGTTGGTTTCTCCAACCAGGATTGTAGGTCTCTGAGTATGTGTTAAACTTTTGACTGTTTTTAAACCTAGCATTGTTATAAACATCATAACTTGCTCTTCACTAACGTGACCTTCCCAAAATGAGCTACTGGGTTCTATTCCACAACTAGAGACTTGAGAGGTTCTAATTCTATCATTAGGTTCAACAAGGGGACTATTTTAAGATTGACCCATTTCCAAAGCTTCTAACCTTCTAGTCAAAGCAGCAAACTTAGCATCTGACCCAAAGTTTGTATCGACCACATTGGTGCTACTTCTATTGACCAAGAGTATTTTAGGGGGTTCAGCACAAGACTCCCACTGTTGGGATTTTTCAGCTACATCTTCTAAGAAAGAAAATGCATCATCAGCGCTTTTACTTGTGAATAAACCAGCGCACATAGACTCGAACATGGCTTTGGTCGAATAGTCTAAACCTTCATACAAAATTTCAACTAGTTTCATTTTTTCGAACCCATGGTGAGGACATTGCGACAAAAGATCATTAAATCTCTCTAAAAACCTATAAAGGGATTCTCCTTCTTGTTGCATACTGGCACTAATTTTTTGCCTAAAAGATGGGTTTCTATGCTTAGGGAACCACTTTAAGTAGAAAGCAGCAGTAAGATGGTCTACTGTTTCTATAGACCCAGATGGTAGGTTATTCAGCCAGGACTTGGCTTTATCCCTTAAGGAAAAGGGGAACATCCTAAGTTTCAAGACTTCATCAGTAAGGTCCTTAATCTTAATTGTTCCACATATTTATTCAAAGTCCCTAATGTGAAATTAAGGGTTTTCATCATCTTTTCCTAAGAATATAGGGATCATCTGAAGAATACCAGGATTCAACTCATATGTAGCCGTAGAGGCTGGAAATTTAATGCACGAAGCTCGGTTGGTCCTAGTTGGGTACATGTAGGCTTTCAAAGTAGCCATTGCTAGTACAACTGAAGTACTATCCTCACGAAGAGACAGATTCTCAAAACTGAAGTTTCCAAAAACAAGGCTCTCAAAAGAAGAGTCTTCGAGCTCCCTATTTACAAAAGAAGAACTTCTAGGCTCGTCGCTAATCAAATGGCCAAAAGTATCTCTTTTATAAGCACGCTCTCTAATGGAATTGAGCGATTTTAGCATACACTAACAAAAATTTAAAATTTAAAATCCTAAGGAGGGGAGGTTCTAAGCAAACACACAGCAGGCTGACTCCACCAAAGCAAACCTAAAGATTTCTAGCAAACAAAAAGCATGATGGCTCCACTTAGATTGTTTCTAGACCAGCTTCTAATCCTTCGAAAGGGAATTCGTTACAATTTAAGCAAACCCCTTTGGAATCAATCTGAGTCAAAGTAAGTTGAATAAAGGCGAGGAAAGATGCGTGGAGCTTTGATACCCAAGGCCTTACTGCATTACAAGGTGGTGCAGTCACGCATTCAACTCACAGAAACCATCATGAACTTCGAAGTATGCTTAAAAGAGTAACCAATATTTTTCGAATGACTTTCCTATTAAGATCGTTACCTTATCGGTCTCATTCTATTCCAAATTTTAAAGATTAGGTTCGCGTTAAGTATCATTTTCCTAAGGCGGGCAAGAAGAGAACGATGATGAAATCCGAACCCTTATCTTGTATGGAAAGTCCTTGCCCTTAACTAGGAATTTAAAACATCTGTTTTCAGTTCCTCGACATATATGCAAACAAAGGAATACAGTAACTCGCTGACAGGGGATTCACGGGTGTTTCGACAAACTTACCTCCCATTCCATACGGGGGATGAACCTTTGAAGTAGACTTGGGCCACGACTCATATGTCATGTACGAACCCGAGGGGCCGAGGTGATATCGTAATCACCGTCCTTCTCTGCAAACAGTTTAATATTTAAACTACCCTTCCGTAGGGTTTAAAAATAATGTCCCAAAGTTTAAAGTCCAAAGTCTAAAAAAACTAAAGTAAAGTGCAAAAGAAAAAGAAAATTACAAGAATAGACAAATCATAATACAATCTAAAAAATAAATAATATAAACTCTTTTTTTTCTCTCTCTTTTTTATTAAAAAAAATCTTCTTTCGCTCCTTCCGCTTTGCCTTTTACTCCCAGTCTTTAAGTATTTACCAAAAGCTTTGGCAAAATTTTCTTTCGCTCCAAATTCCAAATTCTGTAAGGAAAAGAAAAAAAACCCAAAAACGTAAAGAAGAACAAATAAAATAAAACCTAAAAAAATCTAAAAACTCAAGCCTAAAGACAAGTCTGTGTCGACGGCGCCAAAAATTGATGGTATTTTTAATGATGTTGTAGTAATAATAGGTTCGTTGAGACTTGTGAAAGCAGATTTTTTAGACTTAATTTTTAAAGCAAAAATATAACAAATTCAAAATAAAGTTTTGTAAAAATTATGGAGAGGCTCGGGCTAGGATTCCACCATTGGTCGATATTAGTGATTTAATAAAACAATAATTATGCAACTCAACATTCAAATTGATTCTAATAGTATTGCCTAGACAAGTAGATTTTCAAAAGAATAGATGTTAATCCAAGCATAGAATATCAAAACCCTAAAGCAAGCATATTCTATCAAGAGAAAATACACCTAACTAATCAAAATCATATAATCAGTTTTTTAGTTCAATGCAAAAAATCATAATAGAGTTGTTATAATTAATTAAAAATAGAAATGTATCACTTTTACCGAAACAACGGATTCCTCCATAGCCCCAAAGATTGGATTTATCTCATCTTGATGGAAACACGCCCAAAAGTTGATTTCATTGCTCAAATAGTGTTCACAAATGATTAAATGGGATGAAATAATGATTAAACCGGGTTTGTAACACTTGTATTTGTTACTAACTCGGCTGTTACAAAGAACGATAAAAATAATTTGTTGCTGACGTTGTAGCTCTACGACCCACTAGCCTATGTCGTTATCAATATTGATAAATGACTATTTTGGATGGTCTATGTTCTTCGTGTTTTTCAGCTATACAGCAGCAGAAAAATATTTCCCGCATCACTGATCATCACCCCTTTCTTCTCCAAACTCTCCGTTCGAGTTCTAGTACTCCTCAGCATCTTATATAACCTATCATGCACGAGAAATCTCCTCCATAACTCCGTGTAATTTTCCATTACTCTCCATTGAAGAAAAATATTCTCGGGAATATTTTCTTCCCAGTTTTAACTCCTAACGCGTTGATTTTCTCCCAGCATGCTCCAAATCGTCATGTAGAGGCCTCAAATGTAGTTATACACACTTCCATCTCACGCCATGCACACAAAAACACACATAATCCCGTGAATATCTTCTCTTTCCCACGTACTCCACTGTTTTCTTCAACTCGATTAACCAGCCAAATTTAATCAATTCCAACGACCTTACCAGCCCTGTTTGGCTTAGGAAAGAAAACCCAAAAAGTTTCAGCGCTTTAATCTCCCTCTAACAACTCCAAATTTCAAACCCTAATTCTGGTCCATGAATCTCAAATTTCCCGCCTAAACTGAAAATTTGAATTATTGAAGATGAAGTGCCATGATCAAAAATACGGGCGCCTTTAACAACTGGATGTCTGGGGTGCCCTTACCCAAAGTGAGGGTGCTTTTAATAATTTTTCTCCGGGAGTCCAAAAAGCACTTTTCGAGCAACTCTTTCCACACAAGTGTATTTCTCCAAAAATACCTAAACAAACATAAAAACACCATAATAAGTACAAAATCAGGAACTAACAATAGAGACACTGAGGACAATTCAGACACAAAAATGTGTCTATCAGGTTTGTGTAACCATACCTTAACATGTACAATGGTTGGTTCAATATTAGTCAACCAAATGGTTATCCAAATGATAACTTTCATATCAACCATATTCTTCTTCACCATAACTAGTCCAAATGACTCAAATGAACTAGTTAGAAAGTTGTTCAATTTCTATGAGATCTCATGTACTACACAAGACACAATTGAAGCAAAAACGATATGATTCACTCGAATCGATTCATGAACTATAAAGCCACGGTTTGCAAATGCATTCCTTAGATAATTTAGATAAGTTCACGAACATCGTTTTTAGACATAGCCACTCAAGTTCGCGGACTGGGTTCGCAGACTCGAGTTAACCGGTTGGAGTTCACAAACTCCACCAGAAATTCTCGGGTTCGAGAACTTCCGTCAGTTTGTGGACTGATTTCGCGGACTGAAACCAAGCTATAACTCCAGCAGAAACTCTCAGGTTCGAGAACTACGCACGTTCGCGAACTGGGTTGACTTCTCAAGTTCCGGTTTTACTTGATCAACAATGTTCTCAAACTTCGGTTAAAGTGCTAAAGACTTATAGATATATGTGTTACCACAAAAATGTTTATATCCCCCAGTGGTTATATTGTCTAAACTCTCATTTTGATCATTGAAACATTCTCAGAGGACGTCATATAGTTGTTATTCACAAACTAGTTTTCGTCAGAGCAATTTCCAAAGTGATTGAAACATAACATGACTTTCGTCACTAGGCAAAGATGAACTTGGCTAAAGCGAAAGCTTTACCAACACATATTTCGAGAAATAGATAAGCGAGATATACTCAGCTCGAAATGTCACATGTGTATATCTTTATTATATATAGTAAAACGACTTTTGTCTCAAGATAGGAGATAGAGCAGATAGAATTTTGAGTGATAGATAACTTCAAGACTCCACATACCTTTTAGTCGATGAAAATCCACTGGTTCCTTGAGTAGTCATTCGTCTTGTATGATGATTGCCATGGAGTTCTTGAGCTCAACTACACTTTCTTTCCTAGTCCGAGACCTTAGATATAGTAGACTAGAAATCAAGACTTTATAGTTTTGATCACTAACATTGAAAAACATACTTGATATAGCAACGCATGCGAGTTCGACCGAGCAATTCTCTAACAGGAAGGGTCTACAAGGGAGAAAGTTTGGGAGAGTACGGACCATAAAAACATAACAATCAGTGATCGTACTGGTGAATCCGATTATGAGCACAATGAAGATAAATATGATGAGGTTGAGCCAAGTCAACAAGCAAGCCAAAGCGAAGTTTTAGAGGAAGACAGTGGGCCAAGTCCACAACCGATACAAGTGAAGGATCGGGACAAGGTGAAGTCCCAGTAAAAGAAGAACATGAGAAGAAGAAAGTAGTCAAAATAAAAGGTTCGCACCTTCCTCATACTAATGACATGTTACCCGCTGTGATGATGGTAAAGTTTGGGGGTCAAGTGCGCGATCCGAAACTCCTATTTGGCTACAAGGATATGCGGGCTCAGCGAATCTATCAAACATATGTAAGAATTTTTACCTTGTTCTCGTGTATTGTTATGTATGTTTTCTTTCAATATATACTATTTATGTATGTTTTCTTTCAATATATACTATTTAGTAGACAAAGTAAAGTACGGGTCGAACCCACAGGGAGCTGTGAAAATACTCTAATCAATATCTCTAATGAATTAATCAGAAATGATGTTTTTTGGATTTTTAAAAGAATAAAACAAAGAAAATAAAACTAAATTAATAAAATAATTCAATGAGAAAGTCGGTAACCAGGGTTTATAGTATCCTCCGCTACTTCTGTTTAATTACTGAAATGAAACACAATTATGAATATATGTTTATTGTTCGTTCTATCGACATCACCTATTATATATATTGGAGTCGCAAATTTCGTTGGGACGCCCTAAGCATGGAACATCAAAAGACTGAATCTAAGCATGAACCATCAAATTGCATCAGCGAGAAAGTTATATGAAACTAAAATATTGATTCACAAATAATATCTGGCTTTTCTAAGCATAACCCATCAAATACATTAACCCAAGCATAGATTATCAAAAAATTAGAACAAATATATTTGTAGAACCATCAATCACGCACATAGGTTTTTAAAACTGGTGAAGCAACAACTTATTTATTCGATCAATCAATAAACATTATTCAAGAATTAATCTATTCAAATCACAATGGTCTAAATATAATCAATTCAAATTAGCCTAATACCCAAAGTGGTTTCAATCCATAAAAACCCTAGTGAAGCATGACTTTCTCAAAAGCCATAAAAAATATTAAAGAATATCACTAGCAAAATCGAAACAAATCGAAACGGAATGGGAAAGAGTAGAACTGCATACCCTCTTCTCGTTTTCGCCTCTAGAACTGCCATCGTCGGCCTTCTCCTTCTCTATCCGTCACCAACAGAGCCAAACCCCAAAACTCAATTCCGTAAACCGGCCTCCTCCCTTCTGTTCCCTCTCCAAACCCATACAAATATCGTCCAAAAGCCCAATGCAAATACCAACAAATTTCCAAAATCTAACTCCTTCATGTCCGTCCATTCGATTAAATCCCATTCGTCACTTAATATCAACGGTGAAGGAGATTACTACATATTACTTCCCAGCTCTTTCTCCGGTGAATATCTTTGTCCACACCCATCTAAAACTCGAGCCTTTGGTTTTTCCCTTGTTGCCATAACTCCTGCAGCTACTCCAGATTGAATCCATCTGACGGCACCACAAAACCACTCTGTAGTCCATTCGGACTCCGTTCTTCTCAAACTCAGGCCACATCACCAGTTACAACACTCTTTGGATTACCAACAGTAAGAAGCAAAGCTTCTTGGCATCATCTCCATAAGCTGAATCGATGGCAAGGATACCGTACAAAACCAGCTAACAAATATCTATTAGCTTTTTTTCTCCATCGAATGCATCCAGCCCATTGTAGGTACTAGAAAACACCACTGTCGCCTGCAATAATTTCCACCAGTTTAAAGTTGCTTACGCCAATATCTTTCCATCCAGGCAAACATAACCAATTTGTTCCCTGAACTAAGTTTGCCTCAGCTTCCCTTGTAAACAGGTTCATCTAGTTCGTTGATGTCACTGGACAATAGAAACCCCAAGCTCAAATCTTTTACGGCTCAATCCACAGCCATACAATGGAAGCAGCACTAGTCGTATTCTTAGCCCAACTATCGTTGCTTTTATTTCATCTTCTTTACAGCTTCGGTGTTGCTGGTCCGTCTCGGTTTCAAATCTCCAGCCACGGCAACTGCAGCTTGATCCAACAGCACCTCCAAGTTCCATTAATCAAGTCTCTATTTTTCATTAGCTGCTCAATCTCTTCTTAACTGGTTGGACGAGCTCATCCATTGATCACAATAACTCAACCAAGCTTGCAACTGAATATCTCACACAATACTTATTCACGACCATCCAGACTGCAACACTAACCTCCAGACCATTCGACTCCAAAGTTAGTATAACCACCATTCAACAAAGAACATATCAACCACCATTTCAGCTAATATTTCCGTCAGCAGCCATATGCAACTTCACCGGCACTTCTTCCCTGCCAACTGCAACCACTCCTCCCAGTTCATTTCTGTCTCAACCCTGTCCAACACCAGAAATGCAAGTAACTTGTGTTCATTCTCCATCCCGGATACAGCCACTATTCTCTGTTATCTGTTAAAGACTTCAAAACTCCATGGATGCAAAATTACTCCTGTAACTTCTATGTTCACTGCCACGGCCACTACCACTTGGTTTCATTATATAATCTGGCTTCGCTTGATACTTTGAATGACTTTCATGGTTGTTGTCCCAAATGCAATTTATCCATTTATTCTTTCGGATTCACATGTACTTTCTACAAAAGCACTAAAATAATGTTATTAGCCAAAATATCGAGTCCTAGATAATATAAATATAGGTATAAAATATAGCACTTACGTGCTTATCAGGAGATGACCTTGATCCCTGAAGATGCTCAGAATATTATCCCTAGTTTTAATCAAATCTGATATATTCTTGGAAAAAAAAGGGTGGGTTTTTGGATTTTTACCTAATTAAAGTCGTTATTGGCTCAGAATCGTTGATTATCATCATCAAAGAAAAAAAAATGGAAGAAAAAAAGAAGAGGTGATAGAGGAGGAGAAGAGAGCTAGAAGAGGCGGGGGAGAAGGAGAGAGAATGAGTCTGTTATTTCTTTTTTTACTTTTAAGTTTAGTTTTGATTAAATTAGAGATTGAAAAATTAGGTTTGAAGCCCCTATATTAATTAGATTTAGGTTTGGGGTCCCTTTATTAATTAGGTTTAGGTTTGGATCCCGTATATTAGGTTTCCCCTCATCCACATTTAGGATACTTGAATCCATAGGAGTCCTCAAAACCAAATCCTTGGAGCCCTTATAGTAGGTTTCTTTTTCTTTTTCTTTTTCTTTTTTTTTTACACGGCGGACAGAGCATTTTCAATAGTTACGGCATGGGCATCTCATCTTTGACGGAAACTAAATTAGTTGCATTCATAAGCGGGGAGGAAGGAGGAAGTCAAGAGTCTCAAGAGTCAAGACCCATACGCCATGGGGCAAATAAATTTTGTTCCAGCATATACAAAAAAATAACAATTTATTTAAACTATAATTTAAAGTAATATGAAAGCTCGTATAGCATAAAAGCTTTTTTATTTTTTTTTATTTTTTTTATAAGCGAAGGTTACAAATTAGCCATCACAATCAGTAAACACTAAACTGGAGGCTGAACCGTTACAGTAATTAACATAAGAGCTCAAAATGAATGCAGTAAAATGGAAATACCGATATGTTTCTAGACAAGAGTCATTGCTAACAAGTAGTGAAGTAGACATCCTCACTCGGTCAAGTACTGAGAAGGAAACAAAAGTGTCTTCCAAGTCTTCATCAGCCCCACTCCGACCATGATTACAATATACTGCTACCGGAACCTCTTTCAAGACGTGAATATGTTGATGTTTAATTCTCATAAATGAGCCATGCGTGACATATATAGTTGCATCTTTCCTCCCATAAGAAGGAAGATGACTAACAAAGATGAAGCAAGACCAGTTCCCTCCAAATAGTAGAACATCATTCAACTTGTGAACATCGAAGAAAATAAAATCCCACCTATGCCAGATATATGTAATGACTGCCCAAGCCCTCGTCGAAGGAGTAAACTGGCTTAAAGGTCTGATGTCGAGGTATTCCAAACATAAGTGAGAGACGAAATCCCACATAACACCCCGAGAATTCCAGGATGTATATTGATGGGGAAAAAAGAACATAGTGAAAAAAACCTATAAATCCTCCCAGAAAGAGGTAGAAATCCATTGAAACATCCAACAAAGCCACTTGTGATCATTAGCAAGATTCTTATGCCAGTCATATGTACTAACTGCCCTAGACCCTATAGGTGTAAACTGGCTAAGAGGTCTAACATCAAGGTAAGTCCACCATAAGTAAAATCTGAAGACAAGTAGATCATCCCAAGCACTCAAGAAAATAGACTAATTTGAAGAAAAGCTTTTAGAAACAACCAGCCCAAGAAAGATATGCATAACCTCAACAACATGCCGAGAAGATAAACTAGCAATTCCTACAACTCTAATTTCTGAAAATAAAGAACCACTCGGATACACAACTGACCAGAACAGACTGCCATCCTTACTAGAGCAAACACTTAATAAACCGCTGATATGATAAGCCAACCAAATAGTATCATCATCCGAAGTAAACATTCGACTCAAATCATACTCAATATGGGTCATCAAAGTCAATCCATTCCACACATGAGAGAACAATTAAAGATATAATTCAATCTATCTTGAAGCAACAACTCTAATGAGTAATGGTGTTTGTGGGTAAAAACAGTTTCTGCTGTTTTTGGTAAATTTGGGTGTGTGGATGAGAAACAAGTCTAGACCCTAAACAATGCACTGCACGGGAGTACTTTTGATTTGAGAGATCAATATGTACAATCCTGTCCTAAACCAAGAAATGACCGTTACAGGCTTGCTTCGGTCACAAAGTGAAGGAGAAGGGTTGGTCTTAGGGAGGGAAGCGAAGAAAGTGTTGAGATCATAATGGTTAATTCTGAAGGTGTGGTTGTTTTTTGACTTGTATCAGAAAGTGGAACTGGCTTGCAGAATGAAAAGGTATTAGTTCTTTGGTGATTTTTGGATACTATGTTTTTGTTGACCAAAACTTGTTGTTTGGTGGAAATAGGTGAAACCTATTTATACAAGTCATAATAAAACGTACCCTAGTCTCGTAGGAAGTGAGAACGATTGAGTGATGAAAGGGTGGAGTAACGTATAACCATCGGAAACCATGCTTCCATTATGAAGGAAGTGGATCCGTTTACACCTGTTACTTCTTGCCACCACTAAATGTTTTGTTTCCTAATACTCTCTTAAAACGGGCGTATTGCACGCCGCACGTTGTAAACCGCCAGACCAATATCCTGATGAGTATCCCCCAATTTGTGACATGTTTGATGTCTCGAGTGTTTTCGTGGAAAACGTATAGCAGATTGCTATGTGTGGCAAGTCAAATTCAGGAGACTTTCCACTGGATAATAACATGTGATGCTATTAGGCTTGTCTTGGATGGTCACCTAAGACTTGCTACATGCCTGTCAATTATGTGGAAAATTTGGATGGTTGAGATTGTAAGTTATGAGAGAAGGTGCCACTGATTATAGCCACATCGTGTTGGCGCCAGTAGTGGTATAGTGGTGCAGTGGAGCCTTCTTAAATTAGGGTTTGGCATGCTGCAACCCTAATTAGTGCGTGTGGCATGCGGCCGCGGCACAGTTACGTTTTTTGTGCAAACGGTGCCATATCCATGCCAAATGAACTATAGTAAGGACATAATGTGGAAACGTCCACAAGAGCAAGGGTTGCTATGAGTGGCTATCGTATGACGCCATTTTTAGGATTTCCTGGGTCCCGCATGGGTCGTGGCATGTTGTGGGGCCTGAAGTGGCACGTTTGTCATAGTTTGGCCTTTTAATGCATGTGGCGGGTTTAAAGAGACCTAATTGGTCGATTGAAAAGGAGGTCGGCAAGCAAAATGAGGCCGACCTCATTCTAAATGCGTGTGGTGTATTTAGAGAGACCTGATTGGTTGATAGAAAGGGGGCCGGCAAGCAAGGGCGTGGCCACACTACCAGTGTGCCGTGGCATATTTAAAGCGGCCTGATTGGTCATGAAATGGGGGCCAGAAAGCAACATGGTTCCGGCCTCATTCTAAATGCGTGTGGCGCATTTAGAGTGACTTGATTGGTCGATATAAATGGGGTCGGCAAGCAAGGGCGTGGCCACACTTCCAGAGAGCCATGGCAGATTTAAAGTGACATGATTGGTCGACAAATGAATAAGGGGCGGTTGGGTACCATAGGGCGTGGCCAAGTGGCGCCGGCTGGCCTAGGCCATGGCCACGCTTCTTTCGTTGTTGAACCTACTCCGCGGTTCTGTTTATTCTTTGCTTTCTGACTGAGTATTTTATGCAAGGGCCTTAACCTTGGTACTTGGAGGTCCGTTCTACTCTGATGCGAGTGAACACAAATCCGTCATGCCATACCAATATTAAGGGTTCTGCCGGGGAACATAAGCACAAGAAAAGTACTCAGCAGGCTCCGACATTTGTGAGTAATGCAACTAGGAGATTATACACTCATTAGGATTTATGCTAGTGAACAATTCCTCTAGGAGCTTGAGTTTCAATATAATATGAAGAAAGACATAGGCACTCATCAAATTTTGATATATTCTTCAAATTCCCTGCGGAATATAGACATATCAATATCTACTACATCTAATGTCGGGTTAGGTAGATATATTTTTACAAATTTAGCCCTAAACTAAAAACCACCATCAATATTAAGTCCCCTTCTTAGCTCGTAACAATGGCATTGTTGCGGGGTAAGCATAAGATGGTGACATACAAGGATAAAAATCAAAAGGGAAAGTCATGAAGAGATTTCCAAGGAGAATTTGTCTAACCTTTGGAAGGAGGCATGAGGAATTTGTGATCCTTGTATTGAAGACTTTGCGTAAATCTGGCTTGGCCATAGGGTGCTGGGAAGAGATGGCGCTGCAACTTGGTCCGCGGATCGGGGGATGTCGCTATCGGGTTAGGTCACGGAACATATGGAGAAGGAGATTGGCTTCAGTCCGAGGAATGGTAGAAACTGGCTTCAGTCCATGGAATGATGGAAACTGGCTTTAGGCCATGGAATGGTGGAAACTGGCTTCAGTCCGTGGAATGGTGGGAACTGGCTTCAGTCCGTGGAATGGTGGGAACTGGCTTCAGTCCATGGAATGGTGAAAATATGGCGATGGAACTTTGTCTACCAAACGGTGGTGATGGCGCTGGAACTTCGGCTACCAAATGGTGATGGTGGCGCTGGAACTTTGGATACCAAATGGTGATGGTGGCGCTGGAACTTCGGCTACCAAATGGTGATGATTTTGGTTACCAAACGGTGATGATGGCGTTGATGGCTTCAGTCCGTAGAACGGTGGAAATGGCCCTTGGAAGGCTTTCTGGATGGATCACGGAATGCTGGAGCATTGGCGTTAACTTAACCATAGATTGTTGGAGCCATGAAGAGTTAACTTGGCCACGGAGTGCTGGAGCCATGGAGAGTTGTAGGTTGATCAACTGGTGTTCCTCGTGCTGGCGCACTGCTAATTCGGTCATGGAGCAGAGATATTGGCACACTACTTGTTCGGCTATGGAGCATGAGTGTGGTGCGCCTAGTCATCTATTCCCGTTCATGGAGAAATAAGGAATCCTTATTCTGTTCAAACTCTAGAAACTGAGTTCGTATAAAAATGGGTATCGACCCTTGATAGACGCATTTATGTGTCTATTTTGATCTCAATTATGTGTATTGTTAGTGCTCGATTTTCTACTTATTTGATTATTTTATGGTTTGGTAGGTGCTTTTCGAGAAATAAGCTTTCGTGGCGAAATTGGATCGAAAAGTGGTATTTGGACCTTCGGCAGAAAAGTTATAAAGGCATCCCATGAGTTTTTCTATTTACACCTTTCAAATTGATAAGGGGTACCCAGTTGATAAGGGGCACACACAGGGTAACTACTATTTGCACACCAGAACTGGATAGGGGGAGACCACCTTCTTCTCAATTCAAAAAAGAGATTAGCAGGAAAATAAGTGGCAGCAAAGTTTAAGATTAGGGTTTGATTTTTAAGCGATTTTGAAGGAGATTCAATCGCCAAATAAGGTTGGAATGGACTTGATTTAGCTAAACAAGGCTGGTATAGGCCTTTAAATCAACAGAATTGGTATGTATCATCGAGTTTGGAAATAACATGGGTGGAGAAATATGGCCAGAATATTTGATTTTCCGTGAAGGTTATGAGAGATTTTTTCTTGGATTTTGATTGGTTTCGAGTTGGCTTGTTCAAATAGGGATGTTTCACGTAAAAAGGGAAGGAAATATTTTTTATTCGATTACACAGGGAAGGTGAGGTATTCACGAGACTTTTGGATTTAATTTTGGAAGTAAAGTGATGTTTGGAAGAAGAAATATCCTGTTAGGATTTGGTCTTGTCGACATAAGAGAAGTTTGGAAGGAATGAAATCCATGTAAGAAAGTAAAGAAGAATCGGAAGAAATATTCGTAACTTCCAACAAAAGAAAAAGGAAAAAATAAAGAATAGATTTCGTCGAGATTAAGCCGGCATGTGAGGTATATATAGCCTAGGATTTATACAGAAAAGTCTGTCGAGATTTTGGGGTAGCTTCGGAGCTAATAACAAGGCTGCAGAGAAGAATCGAAGCAGCAGCAGAGAAGAAGAAGGAGGAGTTGCAGACGACAGAAAAGAAGTTTCGTTCTCAAGAACACGAAGAATAGACTCGTAAGGATAGTCGTTTATCCTACTACAAAAAATATTTATCGTTCTCTGTAATAGTGTCTTTGTAACACTTATATCTGTTGCGATTTCACTGCTTTATTATTTTTCACCTCTTGTAAACACCTTTTGAGCCATGAATATCAATTTTGAGCTTGTTTCCAACATGAGGAGCTAAACCCCAACACTGGGATAACGGAGGAAGCCTTATTCGCAATTGTTTGGCAACTATATTTGATTCTTTATGACTTTTTGCACTTGATTCAATTGATTTATGATTTTCATTAATTAGTTGTGATTTCGTTTGATGGTGTCTTCTTAGACGTAAGAGCTTTTGATACACCATGCTTGTGATTTACATCTAATGTTTTAGAAATCTATTTTTGGCAAAGAAAAGAGTCAACAAAAGAGCTAGAATTGTTATGAGTCATTATATGAACAAATTGAATATGATTAATGGTGGAATCCGAAGTCCCAGTATCTCTCGTTATTGTGACAATCTTTGTATATATTTCTTTGTTTTTATTTTTAAGTCTTAAATCAAACCTCAATGAGTCCGAGTGAATGACAACTTTATTTACCACTTTAAAACTACATTAATTTTTGGCGCCGCCGACGCGGACTTGTTTTTAGGTTAGGTTTTAGATTTTATTTTTTAGGTTTATTTTATTTTTAATTATTTTATTTTTTTTGATAGATTTTACTTTGGGTATTTTTGTTTTTGGTGTGTAGGTTTTGCTGGAAGCTAAAAGTGGAAAGTTGGACTTGCCTTAAAGAGCAGAAAATCCCAATATCTTATTTATTTTATTTTTAGATTTTATTTATTTTTGTTAGTTTTTATTTTTGGAACTTTTATATTTTGTTTGCTTGTTTGTATATATTTTATTTATATATTAAAAAAAAATCACACACACAAACACGAAAGCACACGTGCACTTCATATTGCACCGTCTAACACCGATTAGTAGGAAAACACGTGGATTAGTACGGTGAACCCTTTGGGCGTTATCATCTTAAACACCACAAGCCTTAGCCTCGTACCTTTGACCAGTCTCTGACTGTAGGTATATTTTGCTAAAGGTAACCCAAGCCTACCCAAAATAGTGAACCCCAGCATTTGCATTTGCACGTGCACATAAAAATGTCGAATTGGTATTATAATAGCCAGTACAGTGAATACCCGATTGATTTTCAAAATGGATATTATCCTTATTATGACTATAGTGTGAATATTAGTTGGGAACGCCCTTTTGAAGAATATGGGTCATGCCATGGTGAGCCCAATTACTATCCACATGCATACCGGTCATACGAGCAAGATTTTTATACTTCTCCTCGACTAGAAGAGGCACGTAAGATACTTGAGTCAACACGTAAGTTACTTGAGTCAGAACATAAGTTAGCGGACATAAATGACTTAGTTATGGACGAAAGAACTATAACAATGAGTGAACCTTCTTTATAAGATAACCTCAGGAAGTTAGTTGAGTCAACATGTAAGTTAACTGAGTCAAAACGTGAGTTTACTGAGTCAACACGTAGGTTTGAGTTAGAGACAAAAGAAAGAATTGCTCGAATTATACTGAATTGCCAATATATTGCTTCAAAAATCACCCTTGAAATTAGGAATTTTTTTATTTACATAATCAAGATGACGAGGTTAGAATTGGAAGCAATACTTTAGATAAGGTTCAACCATATTCATATTACTATGATGATGAGGATAGTACTAATGATGATGAAGATAGTGTTGATGAAGAATTTGAAATATGTAGGCATAATGATCAGGAATTTGTTACTCCAATTGAGCTTTATAATGGTAATGTTATTTCTAGTTCAAATCCAAATAATTTTAATAACTATTCACCTATTCAAAATGACGAGGATTTGACAAGAGATACCCCCGTTTTAGACGATGTAGTATTTTCTTTTGATTACGAAGCCGATAATGGCTTAGAGGAACGAGTTTATTCTGAGAATAATATTTTAGAGTCTACATATTTAGAAACAATAGTCTTAGACGAAGAAGATGAACTCGTAGATCTTTTAAATATGTATGAGGATGCGTCACCTGAATATAACCTACAAGAAGCAATTGACCATTTTTAGGATTCTGATGATCTAGAAATTAGGGAAATTATAGCTAGTCTATCTAGAGACACCCAAAACTCTAAGTTTGGGGGTGATTATCATTCTCCCAGTGCCTTACCTTTAGCTCTTACAGAGATACCTCACTTGGGACTTGACATATATACCTCTACCATTTTAAAAGATCATCTTCAGACACGTTTTCTCGAACCAAATGATATCCAAGAAGAATTTCAGTTGTTAGAAACCCATCCTCTGGTTAATGTGGTTTACCCAGACTATGATACCCAGATTGACTTTGTTTTCCCACCAAATATTTTTCAACCAATTGTGGGAACGTATGAATTTCGAATGTGTCAATTATTAAGTTTTGAGACTAAACCTAATTATTTTAGGAAAACGAAATTGACACATTTGCTTAAGAATGACCACCACTCTCTTTATGGTCAACTATATAAGTCAAATCTGATTGACTTAGAGGATCCTCAATTATTCAGGTTATTATTGTGTGCTTTTAAATTTTTCCAGACCTTAGAACCTCATATTTCGGATCTTATTTATGAAGAGGTGCAGCCCATGAAAATATTTTATTTAGACCCCTTTATAGAACCTAAACCTGAACCACAACTAGATGTAGTTGTCTTAAAAAGTAAACTAGGCAAGGGTGTGCTATGTTTATTTTTGGTTTGTTGCAGTTTCCTTTTATTTGTGTTAACACTTTTTGATGCAGATGATCCACAGTTGTTTCGGTTATTGCTTTATGATATGAGGTGATTAATTCTTTATTATGTCTGGCTGAAGACTTTAAACTTAGCACTTCTTGGGAGGTAACCCAATATTCATGCGACACGGTAGTATCTTTCCTTAACTCTTTTGCTTCAAATGGTAACAGTTTCTCCTTGTTCATGCTTTTAATTTTATCTTTAGAACATTGAGGACAATGTTAGATTTAAGTTTGGGGGTATGGGAGAAACTTTTTGCTAGTTGCAATAAATAAAATCCAGAGCCTAGAAATTTATGCTTATTAAGGATGGCACTAACCAATCTAAGTTGATGGAAGCATCTTGGTTGTAGGAGTTGAGAAACCAATCTGAGTAGATGGAAACATCTATAAGAGTCTATTCATAAAAGCACAGAGCTCGGGTGTTAGAAATAACATGGTAGTTTCGCCATATCTCGTTGAGTCCTTTTCACTTATGTTTTTATTTTGTTTTCTTTTTAAAATATGTTTCTATAAGTGATTAGGTGGGTCTCATGATTCAATTTGTTACCACTGCTAGGGTGAAATAGAGTGATTGAGTTACTAAAAAAAAAAAGACCAGACCAGACCAATTAGAC
Organism: Papaver bracteatum; assembly: GCA_023529315.1. Taxonomy (NCBI): domain Eukaryota; kingdom Viridiplantae; phylum Streptophyta; class Magnoliopsida; order Ranunculales; family Papaveraceae; genus Papaver; species Papaver bracteatum. The sequence continues at coordinate 5,791,603 of JAJJWX010000603.1, forward strand.
CAATCGGAATAAAAAATAACACTTGGATAGCAATATGTGTGTGTTCTCCCTGTCTCCGTCGCCTAAAAAAGCGTGGAACGCAGGATCCATGGGAATTACCATGTAATCAGCTGACAAGAAGCATGCGCTTAGATCCGCAATATCTAATCATGTTATAAAAAAAAAAGAGTTAATTGTTCAGTGAATAAATTGACCGCTGGTTCCCTTGTATATGTCAGACGAGTCGATCTAGAATTAGGATTATCGACTACTAGTTCCCTTGTATATGCCAGTTGTGTTGATATTAATCAGACCAGTATCTCAGTCCATTAGGATAGGTTCATTTTGGCAGTGGCCTTCAGACAGATATGAGAAACACCGTTCACATAGTCAACATCAAAACCATCTATGTTTTTCTCTATATCCATCTCTTAATTTATCCATGTGATTTATTGACTCTGGATATTGATGTCTATAATGCGACTATCTGAGTAGAGATTTGTCACTTATATATGAATTTTAGTATGCTTGAGTGCAAACTCGTGTACATCAATTGGAATTTCGCATCAGGGTACTTCCTCATGTAGTCATTAAGTATGCCAACCAAGGAGATTTTTTAGTGCCTTCCAAGTTTCTGCGTAGATAGCTATGGTCTGGAGTAAAGTTTTTGTGGGTATATCTCTGTTAAGCCCTCCCGAGACTATAACTCGGCCAATAGGGCCACCTAGGGGTTTAAAGGCTTGTTGCATATGCTAAATGCAACCGACGATGCCTGCGGCAGTGAGTTAGAATTTTATTTTAGATTTGCTCGGGACTAGCAAATAATAAGTTTAGGGGTATTTGATAGACGCATTTATGTGTCAATTTTTATCTCAATTATGTGTATTGTTAGTGCTCGATTTTCTACTGATTTGATTATTTTATGGTTTTGTAGGTGTTTTTCGAGAAATAAGCTTTCGCGGCGAAATTGGCTCGAAAAGTGGTATTTGGACCTTCGGCAGAAAAGTTATAAAGGCATCCCAGGAGTTTTGCTATTTACACCTTTCAAATTGATAAGTGGTACCCAGTTGATTAGGGGCACACACAGGGTAACTACTATTGGCACACCAGAACTAGATAGGGGGAGACCACCTTCTTCTCAATTAAAAAAATAGATTGGCGGGAAAATAAGTGGCAGCGAAGTTTGAGATTAGGGTTTGATTTTTAAGCGATTTTGAAGGAGATTCAATCGCCAAATAAGGTTGGAATGGACTTGATTTAGCTAAACAGGGCTGGTATAGGCCTTTAAATCAACAGAATTGGGATGTATCATCGAGTTTGGAAAGAACATGGGTGGAGAAATATGGCCGGAATATTTGATTTTCCGTGAATATTATGGGAGAGTTTTTCTTGGATTTTGATTGGTTTCGAGTTGGCTTGTTCAAACAGGGATATTTCACGTAAAAAGGGAATGAAATATTTGTTATTCGATTACACAGGGAAGGTGAGGTATTCACGAGACTTTTGGATTTAATTTTAGAAGTAAAGTGATGTTTGGAAGAAGAAATATCTTGTTAGGATTTGGTCTTATCGACGGAAGAGAAGTTTGGAAGGAATGAAATCCGTGTAAGAAAGCAAAGAAGAATCGGAAGAAATATTCATAACTTCCGGCAAAAGAAAAAGCAAAAACATAAAGAAGAGATTTCGTCGATATTAAGCCGGCATGTGAGGTATATATAGCCTAGGATTTATACAGAAATGTCTGTCGAGATTTTGGGGTAGCTTCGGAGCTAAGAACAAGGCTACAGAGAAGAATCACAGCAGCAACAGAGAAGAAGAAGGAGGAGTTGTAGACGACAGAAAAGAAGTGTCATTCTCAAGAACATGAAGAACAGACTCGTAAGGACAATCGTTTATCCTACTACAAAAAATATTTATCGTTCTCTGTAACAGTGTATTTGTAACACGTATATCTGTTGCGATTTCACTACTTTATTATTTTTCACCTCTTCTAAACACTTTTTGAGCTATGAATATAAATTTTGAGCATGTTTCCAACATGAGGAGCTAAACTCCAACACTGGGATAACGGAGGAATCCTTATTCGCAATTATTTGGTAACTATATTTGATTCTTTATGATTTTTTGCCCTTGATTCAATTGATTTATGATTTTTTGCCCTTGATTCAGGTGCTGTGGCGCCTGCCTAAATTAGGGTTTGGCATGCCGTGTTAGAGCATTGCTCGTTCGAACTCGCATGCGTTGCTATCTCAAACATGTTTGTCAATGTTAGTGATCAAAACTATACTGTCTTGATTTCTAGTCTACTATATCTAAGGTCTAAGACTAGGATAGAAAGTTTAGTTGAGCTCAATAACTCCATGGAAATCATCATACAAGACGAAGGACTACTCAAGGAACTGGTGGATCTTCATTGAATAAAAGGTATGTGGAGACTTGAACTTATCTATCACTCAAAATTCTATCTACTTTATCTCTTATCTTGAGACAAAAGTCGTTTTACTATATAAACTAAGATTATACACATGTGGTATTTCGAGCTGAGTATATCTCGCTTATCTATTTCTCAAAATATGTGTTGGTAAAGCTTCCTCTTTAGCCAGGTTCATCTTTACCTACTGACGAACGTCGTGTTAAGTTTCAGCCACTTTGAAAATTGCTCTGATGAAAAATGGTTTGTGAATAACAACTATATAATGTCCTCTGAGAATGTTTCAATGATTGAAATGAGAGTTTAGACAATATAACCATTGGAGGATATAAGCATTGTTGTGGAAATACATATATGTATAAGTCCTTATTCTGTGAACCGAAGTTTGCGAACTTTGTTGATCCAAAGAAACAGGAGAAGTGCGTGAGCTTCAGTCCGCGAACTCAGTTCACGAACCCAGTCTAAAAACTGGCGGAAGTTCTCGACCCGAGAATTTCTGCTAGAGTGTGTGAACTCCATCCGGGAACTTAAGTCCGCGAACTTGAGTAGGTTATGTATAAAAATGATGTTTGTGAACTTATCTTTATAAACTAAGGAATGCAATTGCAAACCGTGGCTATATAGTTCATGAACCTATTCGAGTGAATCAAATCGTTTTTGCTTCGATTGTGTCTTGTGTAGTACATAATATCTAAGCAATTGAACAACTCTCTAACTAGTTCATTTGAGTCATTTGAACTAGTTATGGTTGATATAAAAGTTATCATACGGCTAACCATTTGGTTAACTATTGTTGAACCAACTAATGTACAAGTTTGGGTACGGTTACCCAAACCTAGAAACGTGTATTACATGTGTGTATAACAAGTTATGTTTTCGATCTAACGGTTGATAAATATTAGCTTGAATCTAATCAGGTTTTCATCTAACGGTAAATATTGGATGCTTTGTTAGCAAGTTAACATTGATTGCAAACCCTGATTTGAAAGACTATATAAGGGAGAACTCTAGAAACTTGGAAACCTAATCCCCACACATTCTGTGTGATACTAGTTGTGCTAAGCTAGAGTCGATTATCCTTTAACCTTTGGTTTCTTCTTCTAAACCAGGTTAACGACTTAAAGACTTCGTTGGGATTGTGAAGCCAGACCGTTACTACTTTTATTTTAGTTGTGTGATATGATCTTGATGTTTCTATCGTACGAGTACAATTGGAATAATTGGATTGAGATTTCTATCTCCTATAGGCAAGATATAAAAGTAGTCACAAACATCTTCGTCTCATCGCTTGTGATTCCACAATATTTTTTTCGTTGTGTCGATTAAGATTATTGTGAGGTGATTAATAATACTGGGATGTTCTTAGGGAATATAAGTCTGGCTTATCAATTGGTTCATGTTCACCTTGATTTATCAAAAGACGGAACAAAAACTCGTAGGTATATTCGTGGGCGATGGATTTATCTATTACCGTATACTTTTCCGTGTGATACAAATTGGTTTATTAAAGTCTTCGACTTTGGGTCGTAGAAACTCTTAGTTGTGGGTGAGATCAGCTAAGGGAATCAAGTACGTAGTTGTTTGATGCTGTGCGGAAGCGTTGAACAGAAATAATACTAAAACTCATACATTTTTGAGATAACACTCAAGAAACACAATACTTTTTAATTCATCAAAAACTGTCTAATACTAAACAAAAGAGCTCTTTATATAGATAACTCTTGTAAAATCATTAATTATTCTCTAATCAATTAAAATATATTTGTTACCTTAGCTAATAGATATTATATAAAATAATAAACTACTACAATAAATATTATTAGATATTACTAAAAGATACCTAAATAATGAAAACTAAAATATTTTAAATAAATTAAAATATAACTTATAATAAGTTAAATAATAAACATGCATATTCTCTTTCCATAAATACTCCATCATTCTCCCCTTCTCAAAAAAAATTCGTCCTCGAATTTTGCCAGTATTTGTTCTTGTATATATAATTCTTCGATGAAAATACTTATAATCCTTCAACTTAAATAATCTTGGCATAATTAATATCGGACTGAAAAATATTTGCGAATCAAAAAAGTGAAGCTGATGTCGTTGATCCACCTGATTACATACTGCTTCAAGAGAATATGGATCAACATAACTAGAACATAATATGATCTCATCATCAGGATAATTATCATAAATTGGTGGTAGATTCCAATCCACGACAACATGATTTTTTTCAACCACATAAAAATAAAAAATACCATCAAACCTTGAGATTTCAAGCTTTAATCCGGATTCCGATGAATCTCGCAGACTATGTGCAACTTCTTGAAATCCTATCTCCTTGTCACCAAAGAGGTTTTTGTTTTCATCATCGGTCTCCTCCTTAATGATGGAGTATTTATGGAAAGAGAATATGCATGTTTATTATTTAACTTATTATAAGTTATATTTTAATTTATTTAAAATATTTTAGTTTTCATTATTTAGGTATCTTTTAGTAATATCTAATAATATTTATTGTAGTAGTTTATTATTTTATATAATATCTATTAGCTAAGGTAACAAATATATTTTAATTTATTAGAGAATAATTAATGATTTTACAAGAGTTATCTATATAAAGAGCTCTTTTGTTTAGTATTGGACAGTTTTGAATGAATTAAAAAGTATTGTGTTTCTTGAGTGTTATCTCAGAAATGTATGAGTTTTAGTATTATTTCTGTTCAACGCTTCCGCCCTGCATCAGTTGGTTCAGAGATAGGCAACGCTCCTGCATCATGTTTCGAGGAAGAGATTATGGTGTTGTTCGAAGAGCCGCTCTCAATGATGAGAAAGAGCAAGTGGTAATAGATAATCTGAAACGGATGGTTAAGGCGCTCACCCTCTTATTCGCTGAATTGCAACCTCAGCAAGAGCCCCATCATGGTCCTAGCCTAAAGCGAGTGGAGGAGGAGACCGATGATGAAAACAAAAACCTCTTTGGTGACAAGGAGATATGATTTCAAGAAGTTGCACATAGTCTGCGAGATTCATCGGAATCCGGATTAAAGCTTGAAATCTCAAGGTTTGATGGTATTTTTTCTTTTTCTGTGGTTGAAAAAAATCATGTTGTCGTGGATTGGAATCTACCACCAATTTATGATAATTATCCTGATGATGAGATCATATTATGTTCTAGTTATGTTGATTCATATTCTCTTGAAGCAGTATGTAATCCGGTGGATCAACGGCTTCAGGTTCACTTTTTTGATTCGCAAATATTTTTCAGTCCGATATTAATTATGCCAAGATTATTTAAGTTGAAGGATTATAAGGATTTTCATCGAAGAATTATTTATACAAGAACAACTACTGGCAAAATTCGAGGACGAATTTTTTTTTAGAAGGGGAGAATGGTGGAGTATTTATGGAAAAAGAATATACATGTTTATTATTTAATTTATTATAATTTATATTTTAACTTATTTAAAATATTTTAGTTTTCATTATTTAGGTATCTTTTAGTAATATCTAATAATATTTATTGTAGTAGTTTATTATTTTATATAATATCTATTAGTTATATAAGGTAACAAATATATTTTAATTGATTAGAGAATAATTAATGATTTTACAAGAGTTATCTATATTAAGAGCTCTTTTGTTTAGTATTGGGCAGTTTTGAATGAATTAAAAAGTATTGTGTTTCTTGAGTGTTATCTCAGAAATGTATGAGTTTTAGTATTATTTCTGTTCAACGCTTCCGCATTGCATCATTGTTGATAGTGAAATTCTATTCAGGGCTAAAATTGTAAAAGACAAATTCTTAGCTGACGACCTGTAAGGGATAAAGCCTTCATACGGTGAATATTCTCACCATATTAATTCATTGGAGCATGTGCAACCATCCCTGAGAATTAAAACCTACCCAGAGCGGAGCATGTAGCAACCATCCCGATTTTGTGTAGGTTTGCAGCATTACAATTAATGCCCTACTCAAAGCCTTGTGTTCGACATGCAAACACCCGTAGGCTACCTGACGGTGGGTTATATTATCCCCGTTGAACGCATGCAAGACTACCCATGTTAGTCTCACCTGCTGAAAAAAAACTCAAAAATAGACCTCATCCGTCCAACTTCGCAGGCATGGTTGGATGGCCTAGATCACGCGCGGGACCGAGTAGCGCGCACGCACATGCTCACCGCCGGTCTACCTTCCTAATGGTGCAAACGGCTTCACCATAGGATCCATGGGCGTCGAGATGCGCTAGCATGAAGCTGCGGCTCACAAACCCTAAAATTAGGGTTTGCTTACAGGTTGCGACCAAGCAACTTTGGGCATGCGCACACTAACGATTTCGAAGCACAAATACTGGCCGACGACGCCTGTGTACTCATCATGGGACCGGGTACACGGCCAGCCAATCGGCCACGATCGGTTGCAGACCAGCCATCTCGAAATTCGTGCCCAAAGGCATCATGCGAGATCCCTTCTAATCTCGGAAATCCGTCATCGCAGGCTAGAACGGGTGACCCAGATTGCTCCGATTGACTTCCAGCTGGCGTGGACGTGTAGAGTGGCGTCCCACCTACATGAAGGGATAATCGGCAACTCCATGCACACCTCCCAAGGCATAAAACCGTTAGGGTGAAAGAGGAAGCTCGCAAGCCTTCCAAACCCTAATCCAACTGTTATTCCTCCATCAATCTCGTCCGTCCAAGTTCGCATGCTTGGATGAATAGCCTAGGAAGGGAGTTAGGTGGCAAACAAGGTATCACCATGATCACCATCCTCCACACTTCCCCATGGGATAACCGGCCAAGGTGGGTCCCACTCATGCGACTTCTGAACAACGCCTGAACATAGCTAGTTGAGTCACTTCAACTTGCAATCTTTTCATCAAGGTTGTGTAGGCTTCAAGTATGTTAAGCATATTTAATGCACCGCATGCATACAATATGCTCCTACAAACAACTTGATTATTTTACCTAGCACCATTTGCTACCTTATGTGGGTCCCATGACTCACTCGAGACGTTAATCACGTCACAACTGGGGGATACAAACTAGGGTATTGGTCTGGCGGTTTACAGCGTGCAGCGTGCAACACGCCATCACAAGATCGTGTCAGGGAAACATGGGCGGTTAGCGATGATAGGAGAAGTGGTCAAGCAACCGTGTGACACTAACACACAACTCCACTTCCTCCATCACTCCACTTCCTCCACTTTCCCACGAGAGACGTGATGAAGGCTTATCGACTTGTATAAATAGGTTCTCCTCCCTATTTCCAACAACACAGAAAAACCGAGTGTTAATACTATCGTATTCAACACTCAGAGCCTGCCTGCAAAATTTTATAGCCTGCTCAACCTTCTGTTAACAAGTCATCAAATAGCCTTCACCTTCATACTCTCAACACCTTCTTCGCTTCCCTCCCTAAGATCAACCTCACATCCTTCACCTGTGACCGAAATAAATCTGGAACGGCCGTGTCTTCGGTTTAGGCCAGAATTGTACAGATTATCTCTCGAATCAAAAGTTCTCATCGTGCAGCACATTTGTTGAAGATTTAAATTCACTTCTCATCCACACACACCCAAAATTACCTAAACCTGCAGAAGTAGTTTTCTCCCACAAACAGTAGTATCTTGCTGGGATAAGAGGCGTGGGAGCATAACTGTACCTTGGATCAGTGTGAGATTGATTGGGGTTCAACTACATTCCAGATCGAAGTTAGTTTGGAGTAGGCTAGTGTATATAGCGGCTTAATACAGTATTTGTTTAATCTAGACTAGGTCCCGTGGTTTTTCTGCATTTGCGGTTTCCTCGTTAACAAAATTCTGGTGTTTGTGTTATTCATTTTCCGCATTATATTATTTATCTTTGTAATTAAAATAACACAGGTTGTGCGTTGAAGTTCAATCAATTAGAATATCCAACCTTTGGTTGTTGATTTACATTGATTGACACTTGGATATTGGTCTTTGGTACCATCCAAGTTATTCCTTGTATTTGATTAAAGACTCACTGATTTCTATTAGCTTGAGTAAATCAAATCAAGAGAGAGATAGTAACTCCTTGAGATATTTTTATCTAGATTGAGTCTGACTGTCTAGTTGATTCTCTAGAAAAGTATATCGGAGTTAGTCCATACAGATTGCTAAGCGAAAGATTGGGTATGGTTGTTAGACCAATGCTTTTTCAATTGGTATCAGAGTAGGCAAACACGTCTAAGACCTGATAAGTCTGTGTTTGTGGAAATCTGAGTCTGAGGACAAGATCTCGTATACACCTACCAAGATGTCTCCTAAAGCCTTTAATTATGCCAAGTGTCTTGGAAACACCTCAAAGGATTGCTCCTTAGTTAATTCTTCTGAATCCCTAGGTAGAAATATTGTTCAATCTGATATTGACATATCTTCCTCTTGTGAGGCATGTGACACTCTGGCAAAAGCTGAAGAGGAGCTCGCCAGAATTTCAAAAAATTCAGCTGAGATCATTGATTTTCAGGATCATGATTAGCTTATTGATGAATTTGAAAAATATGTTGATCGAGAATGTAAAATCTATAATATCATTGAGTCCTTCTCTAAGAATATTTAAAAACTTCTCCAAGAAACTACTCTACAACGTGAAAAAATTTGTGCTCTTGAGAGTATTGTTGAGGAAGACTCAATTAGAGAAAAATGTTTGATTGAGGATCATTCATCAGATCTTAACAGACTTCGTGTCGAAAAAGAGAAACTAAGTGCATCTCTTACTCTAGCCCATGAACAGTGCAAATCCTTGGAAAAGGAAAACTCTGTATTAAGGAGAAATTATTATGTACAAACTAATTCTCATGAATTACAGCACATGAAGAAGTATCCTCCAGTAGAAGGTTGTGTCAAGAAAGGTTTACATAACTTGCAATCTTCTGAGATGGATATGAAGTTAAAACAGGTGCCAATTATTGCTTCTTCTCCACGAACATGTACCTTCTGTGGGAAAAGGAATCAATATGCTATCTATTGCTTTGTCATAAGGAAACAAATTTCTAAACTTCATAATTTGCTTCTCTTCACTGTCAATGGAATTGTCAGAACATAGCTCGGTTGAACCCACCAAGCGTTGGTATGTCAAGTTTGGTTGTCATATTTTAGTGAACCAAAACTCATTTAAGAGTCGCTTGATTTAAATGTACTAGAGTCAACTTCGTATAGGTTAGCTTTAAAGTATTAGGATAATACATTACAAGTATTGCGAAGACTTGAAGAAGTGAATAAGTACGGAGCTACAACCACAACATCATCCTTCCACTTGAGGTTAGTGATATTTGACTTGAAATGTTTCATTCCCTAACGTATCTTTCAAGTCGTGCATATTGAAAACACAAAACTGCGAAGCATGAACACTCTAGATAGACATAGTACTTAGGAATACAATATGAAGTTTCTTGCTTAACCATTAAACTTTGTATATAAGACATCAACATAATCGTATAAATGCTATTGTGATTATATATGGGTATGAGGTGAGGATTTCATCCTAGGAAACAATGTTTTTACATGTATTTTAAGGAAGTAAGTTCATGCTATGTGTTGTGAACCGAAAAGGAAATCCCCAGGCGTTATTGGGGTTGTTCTTCATTGCATATCTTATGAACGACCAATATGTGTGATTAGTATAACCGCTCATGACTTGTTTGTGTTCTTGGTAAGGCTATTCACATGAGGCCTGACTTATGTATTGGTATGACTTTTATTAGTAAAATTGATCTTAAGTAATCACTTGGGGTATGATCGGGTTTGTGTGTGTCTGACCAAATTTGGGAGAGGGGAACCGATCCTAGTAAGATGTGCATTACATCACAAGGGGGAACCGATCCTTGTATGAGGTGCAGCAAGGTTTATAGAAGAAAGGGTAACCCATCCTATGAAAATGTGCAACACGTTTTTAGGCAAAGGGGAACCGATCCAATGGACATGTGCAACACATACAAGTTAGATACCAAATATATGTGGGGAACTGATCCTAGTACCTAGTCAGCCTAATTTTGGTAAGCTAGTGTGACTATGCACAATACTCACAGAACCGAAACTTGTTTTGGTAGAACCGTTACACCCATGGTTTGTGATTGAGTGGTACTTGATCAATCACATAGTTCTTGAAAGTCAGATGAACCAATTCTAAACATGTTTGGAAGTGTGGTAAATCAGTTTCACGTGAGAAAGTATGAAAAAGGACTTGCAAGAGAAAGATGTCGACACACTTTGAACATGCGCATTAATGTATATCTTTTATTGTTCAAAGATATTCCTTAACAGCTAAGAAGGAAGTAAATCCCAAGATCGAATTTAAATAAGTTAAGAATCTTTTAATTAAGGTTATAAATTATGGAAAATAAGAATTAGTAATGCGTATTTGCTAATTAAAGATTTTTCAAGGAGATTTCGATCATAAATTTGGACAGTGCATTCACATGAATTATGAAAACCGAATATGGATTTATATAGAGAATATCTTGAGAATATTTTCGATTTTGGAAATTACTTGGTGTCCAAACTTCCTTGTCTATAAATACTTTGAGTTTGCATTTATAGCAAACTAATCCTTCATGACAGTAAACTTCCTCTGTTGTACTGTTACTGGTGAAGCCGCCTATTCGGATAGGAGAGTAACCTAATTAGGAGAAATATCTTAAGGCCTCTCAGTTTAAAGTCTTCTTTGGGATTGAGAAGCTCTAGTGCGTACCGTTGGTGGGAAACTAGATATTGCGATTTATATTTAGCTTTCTTATTGATTTGGTTGACTAACGGCGGTTGAAATTTGATTGCACCTAGTTTGTTTATGCTTGAGAATCTTCTCTTCTGATATAAGATTCACTCAAACTAGTTCAAGGTTTTGACAGGGATCTTTATACTGTTGTTAGATCTAAAGACGATCTTGTGATAATCCATTGTTAACAGACTCTGTTATGTGCGTGATTGATTACAAGAGATTCAAGTAGTTGTGTGCAGGTGTTTATTGAAGATCTAAGAAGATTTGAAGACAAATAAGAGATAGAAGATTTCTGACTTGGTTTTATAATCTTTGGTGTGCACAATACTTGTTTTGGTAAAAGAGGATTCAATTAATAATCAGTTTATCCTTGTGGTAGATTGGATTGATTAATTGAAAAGATTGGCATCAACATAATTCTTTGGATTAAGAGTGTTGTTGGCTAAATCTTACTGATTGCTTTTTGGTGATTGAACATAATATAGATCTTGGAACCTGTAAAAGGAGTTTATGTTAAGATAAACTGAAGAGACTTTGTACAAATCATATCACTTGGTTGAAGAGAGTTGATACCAAACAGATTTGTTGTTCCTTTACTGTTTGTAATACGTACCAAAGGAATTGGTCCAAGTACGTGAGTTGTTTACAGGTTGAAGGCATGGGAATACAGACGGAACTAGGTGAACTATAGGTTTAGTTTCTTGGTATCAACTATACGAAGTTGGTTTATTTTGTATAGCGGCTTAATCCTGAGAGTATTCAATTATGGACTAGGTCCCGGGGTTTTTCTGCATTTGCGGTTTCCTCGTTAACAAAATCTTGCTGTGTCATTTACTTTATATTTCCGCATTATAATTGTTTTATTATAATTAAATTAAATTAAATTGCAAAAATGTTAATTCCTATTTACTTGATACGTGAATCCTATTGAGTTTGGTTAAGTCCGAACCTTTGTATCAAGTAAACATACTTCGTTGTTGTATTGTCTCGATCTCGTATCCATAGACGATCACGCTAAGTGTGAACCGATTAGTTGCATTATCTCGACTCAGTCCATAGACAGTCACTTTCGGAATTATAGGAAGGAAAAGTTTTAGCTTGAGGTATTTTTGGGTACCCTCTCCTTTTCAGGAACAAATAGTCAATCGACTACTGCAGTGAATCACATGCCCACAGAAAATCATAAACCTTATAAAAATGATCTCTATTCTAGAAATCATCACAGGGCTCAAGTGCATTCTGGCATAAATTCTTGTGTTGCTAATGAAGGCATTCCCTGTATTTATAAGAATGTTTCTAATAAATCTAAGTCTAGAAAATGGATTCCTATCTATTCCGATCCTCTTAAACCAATTGCAAGAGGTCCTAGATTTAGTCCTTCTGACAAATATGCTAATCAAGCAGTGTCTCACATCTCTGGAATGAGAACATGTCTAAGATAGGGGATAAAAAAGAACAACGTTCATTTAGTGAGATAAAGGCTCATACTTGTGTAAAGTAATCACAAGGTTGAATATCTCACATACAAAAAACCTAGTTGTGAGAGAATTGAATAGGTATACTCCATGACAAAGTAACTCTAATTATCTATCTAATCTCTTATCATTTTTAGATGGTCAAACACTTTTTCGCGAGTATTTTTTTTCTTTTTTTTTAGTTTTCTATTCCTTTCCTAAATTTGCTTGTGAAAAGTGAAAGTGTGGACTTTTTCCGTGCAGAGCTTTGTGAACCCTCCTCTTACGGTTACACATACGGTTTCAAGGTTCTTTAAAACTGTCTTGTAAACCCTAAGTCTCTCGAATTTTATTTATATACCTATCTTATTGATTTAATCTTCTTACTCTAGGTTTCATATTATCAATGGCTTCTTCTTCCTGCTCATGGGATTTACCTAAAGATTTCGTTGATAACACGGTATATTTCAAATTCGATAAAGAGAATGGAACTTTTGTTGAAGTCGAAGGTTCTTTTCCTCAATCTCCTGATTCATCTTCGGATATAGAGGAGATTGAAAAGATCTCGTCGGATGTAGTCCTAGACTTCTTAATGAAATTTGAGGAGGAAAAGCAGCAAATTGTTGATACAATGAAGTGTCTTGATGTGGTAAGAACTAAGTTGAAAAGGGTTAAGTCTGACCTTGTTCTCATGAAAACCCGAGTTGAAGAACTTCCGAATAAGGATATCCTCTGCAAAGGTGCAGAGGATGCTGTTGTTCACAAGGTCCAGGACCTCAAGACTCAAGAAGGTCCTGAACTGACTATATGACTTTAGTTCGCTTTGGCATGGAAGCGTTTTTGGTCTAGTCTGTTTGATTTTGTTTGCCTAGTAAATATTTTATTTTTTCATGTTTTTTTTAGAAGAATAACTAGAGGTTGGAATAGTCATTATTGTGATTACACATAGTTATGTCCAACGTTTTCATCTTCTTGATTTTAGAATTATTGATTTAAATTCTAAACTTGTGTGGAAGATGATTTTTGCAGTATTAATCTTTATGGTTTCATATATTGCAATATTTTTATGGGATATGTGTATTTGCGTCCGTGAACTTGATTGTCCCATACTTTTTCAAAAGTAAAGTTGTTCATAAATTGATATGCAAGTATTGATAAAGGAATGAATGGACTTTTGACAAATACAAAAGTTAAGCCTATTATGTCAATTTTTGATGGAAGATAGGTTAAAATCTTTGTTTTTTAAGGATTATGTCTATTATATGTCATTGTGCAAATGGTGATGGAAAATAGAATTAATCCTTGTGTATTCCGCAGTAATTGATCTTCCCTGATCCATATTTTGTGTATTACTGTGAGGCTACGTAATGTGTCTTATGTCGAGCACCAAACAACCCAAGTTGATTATTTTAATTAGCTTAGTTATTGTTCCGTAAGGTACTTTATGTCGAGCATATTGAACTAAATTAATCATCTTATTTGGTTATTTAGTTATGACTCCGTAAGTTTTCTTATGTTTGAGCGTTTTTGACTGGGTTGATTATTTTCATGATTAACTTAGTCATTGCTCTATAGATTTCATTATGTGATTATGAACAATTAAATTGATTACTTGCGTGATTAGTTTAGTTGTGTATTCCGATTAGATTAATTATGGGGTTTCTTATGATTAATCTAATTGAGTTTTTTAAGTCTCCATAAGTTTACTTGTGTTGAGCATATTTGGTTAAATTAATCATAGTTTCGTTTACGGTTAATTTGATTGAATATTTGTTTTTGGATTCAAATTCATACTTGTATGTGATTTGTTATGTCCAAATAAATCCTTCTTTTCTTTTGAAATTAAGGTCGCTCTTGTTGTTCTTTCGGGAATGACATATTATGGGGAAGAGATCTTAATTGAACTTGTGCTTAATTGCCAAATCTTTGTGGGGGAGTATAGACTCCTTGATGAATGCATTTAGCTTCGGATTTATGATTGCATCTAAACAAGATGATATATTCTTACGTACCTTTGGTCATGGAATGTCTCTTACGGAAATTTCATTGGGATCCCTTTCTTGTACCTTTGCCAATTTTATTGACAAAAAGGGGGAGAATTAATATGTAGTTCACACTACAAATACATATGGTTTTCGGATCATTTTGTAACGGGGAGTGGTTTCCATGTGAGATGGAGTATTGACTAAGGGGGAGTGGCATATCACCATAGTATTTTTGTTAAAGTTGTGATGCAATTGGACTTTGACGCTGTGTAATGATACTATGACATTGTATAACAATGATTGAGAACTCTTGTTTTCTCATTGTTACAGCTATGGATTTTCAACAACGATGATGCTAAACTTACAACCTTTGGGATCATTGGAGTACTCGGAAGTGACGAAGATTTCGAGTAATGTTGAAGATTAGACATGTGGAATAGGAGCTACAAAGTTTATTTATATATTTTTTTGTATTCCATACGTATTGATAGTTTTGTCACTAAAATTGACAAAGGGGGAGACTGCTAGAGCAGTGCTCGGTCGAACTCGCATACGTTGTTATCTCAAGCATGTTTGTGAATGTTAGTGATCAAAACTATAAAGTCTTGAGTTATAGTCTACTATAGCTAAGGTCTAGGACTAGGATAGAAAGTGTAGTTGAGCTCAAGAACTCCATGGCAATCATCATACAAGACGAAGGACTACTCAAGGAACTGGTGGATCTTCATCGACTAAAAGGTATGTGGAGACTTGAATTTATCTATCACTCAAAAGTCTATTGTAGTTGCAGGAATTCCCACACTACACCCTATTCAAGAACTTACTAACATCTATGACATAATTTGAAGATTAAGGACATTTTTTATTAATTTGATCTTAAGGAATTACAGAAATCAGGAACACAGAATACTTGATAAAGATTTTCTCTCTCCTAAAGCTTTCCTTACACTCAAAAATTCATTAACCTCTCTGGAACTATTCATATCCTTTATATAGGTATTTACATAATGGATTACATCTCATGACAGATCATTTACAGCTAAGATTCCCTTCAATTTCGGATCTGAGTTCTTGCGATAAATCGCATTTAGCACCGCCTTTAACTTTCGCAAGTTTTATTGATATATCGCAGACATGTCACACTTTCTTCGTGTTTCTGTCGTTTTCAGTTATTACGTCATTGTTTAAGTCATCTTTGGATGTGTTGCAGAATATTACTGATGTATCGCAGAGTAGTCGTTTATTATCGATGTATCGCAGAACAGTCGTTTATTATCGATGTATCGCAGAACAGTCGTTTATTTCTCAAGAATATTGTTGTGACAATATTCTGATCCTACATCTTGCCTCTTCTCATATCTTTTCTGCGAAGAAGATAAATATCATGAGAATTTAAACTTCTTGATTTGCCGCAACTCCTTATCTTTTACCCGACAAAGTTCCCTACTTTACGCTCTATCACGACACACGTCAATCTTTACCGATTAACCCGGTTACCCATCCTTCATCTATAAATAGATGTTCCACTCGAGACTATTTCCTTCTTCTCACCTTCTCTTTCTTCTTCAAAATCTTTTTTGTCTGCAACTTTTTCTTTCTTGTTATTCTTTCTACTGCTGCTCTAATGGAGACTCAAAGGTATGTTCTTATCTTCCATCTTATTTTGTTCACGTTATGTTATCTTTATCGCCCACTTTTCTTCATAATCCCCATATTTTATCATGTTTTTCAGTAACAGCACTTCTCAAACTAAAATTACTATCAAAAATCATCACCCTAAGGGTTCTCAGAAAAGGCGCGTTGGGAAGACGAAAAGATCTGAGGATGATAAGGTAGTAAGAAACACCTATTCCTTTGAAATAACAATATTGTTGCCTCTGTTTCTTACCTACATTATTATTCGCAGAATGAAGAGAATGTTCCTAAGCCTCTTAAGCGTTCGCGTCATGTTAAAGTTATTTCAGATGAAGTGGATATTCTTGAATTTTTACCTGCAAAACCTGTTTCGTCGCAAGATAAACCTTCTCCTTCTCCTTGCGTAAATTTAAATACTCATTTTACTTCTCCATCGACCCCTACTAAAGTTATTGATGTTAATATTCCCATCTCTGATAATCCCAACATTTTGAAAACTGCGATAGATGAATCTACGATAGTTGGAAATAAATTTGTGACAAATGAAACTGCGGTAAATGAAACTGCAGTAAATGAAACGACAGTCAACGAGGCTGCGGTAAATGAAGTCGTAGATAAGGAAACTGTGGTAAACAAAGCTGCAATTAAGGAAACTGCGATGGATGATGACGCGGTGAATGAAACTGTTACTGCGACCACTCAAATTCCTTCTTCCACTCTTACTATCGCCAAAACTTCTTCCTCTACTTCTCTTCCTTCTTCCCAAGAAATAGCAACAGGGGTTGAAGCTGCTTTTCAAATATTATCTGAAGTTTTGGACGATGCTATGAAATCTTCTTCAGATCCTGCGAGACAGGATGTTTATATGATTTTAAGAAAGCATCTTGGGTCTTGCGGTTCTTCATCTTCGTTAACTGCCTTAGAAAATGAGGTTGAAACTTTGAAGAAGAATCTTCAAGCAAAAACTTTGGAGTGTGAACTTCTCAATCATAAGCTTCATAAATCTGAATTAGACTGTGAAATTCTTCGCAGCAGAAATGATGATCTAAAAGGTATACCTTTCTTGCATTTGCTTTTGCCTCTGTAAATCTTTGCTTTTTATATACTCAATTTTCCTTTATTTATTTTTTGATGCATATTTAGCTTCAAAACATAACCAATTAATGAAGATACTTGAGTGGGAAACAATCGCTGATGAGGCCCGCATTAGGGAAGAATCAATTTGATAATTTGAATGTTCTTCATGCATATTCAATCGACGAGATAAATAATCTTAAGAATGAGAACAACCAACTAATTCATGAACGAGATCAACTAATTCACGAACGAGATCGTCTAAGTAATGAATCCACCCAACTTTTATATTCGCTAAACCAGATTAACTTGAGGGTGGAATCTTTATCAGATGAAAACAGAGTTTTATCCCAAGAAAAACGTAGTTTTGTGGATACAACAAAGACTTATTCGCAGCAATTAGACAATCTTCAAAAGTTGTGTAAGGACCAAGAGCAATCCCTTCGCACACTGAAAGATGAACTTAAAAATAAAATTGAATCATCTGATGCTGAACAAGAGAAGCTTATGAAGGGCAGATTATCTCTAAGTGTAAAAGTCAACAATCTCAAAGACGATTGTACTCGACTAAAGGAAGAAAATGTTTATCTTCGCAATTGTGAAAAAAGTATAAAATCTCGTTTAAAAGGTAAAGTTGGGGATAATTTTGATGATGCCATGAACCGATGGAAGAGTTGCTTCTTTAATATAATTCACACTTTATCTTCACAAAAGGAAGGTAGTCATTTTGACTGCCTTATCTGTTAATTACTTCATTGTATTTTCTCATCTTATTTTTCGCGAAAATTCCCTCTAATATTAAATTTTTCTCTCGCAGAATCTGAGAAGCATCTTCAAGCTTCAATTTCTGATTTATCTATGAGGTTAGCCAAACTTTGCAAAAAGAATACCGCGCTTTCCAACTCTCATAATAGGGCATTGAGAAGATTTGACTATCTTGAATATTTCAAAGATATAGAGATTAGAAAACGGGAAAAGAATTGCCTCCGCAAAGCTCATTTAGGCGCTGAAGTTTTCATAAATAATGTTCTGCTCTCTCATTCTTTACCTCCTATGAAGATCAAACCCTTGGAGATAGATGATAATGAAGTTCCTCATCCCATAGATGAAGATCTGAATTATTCAAGTAATGAAGAAGATTTTTTTGAAGATGAACAAAATCCACTTGAGGACGAAGGAAACCCTCTTAATGAAGCAGAAGAACAAAATTCTCCTCATGAAGAACAAAATCCTCCTCATGAAACAACCGCTGGTGATGAAGAAACTCATACTGAAAAAGATGATGCTAGTGGAGATAATAGTGGTGAACAAGAATGATGAAATTAGAGAAGAATTTTCTTTTAAATTATCATGTATTCTTACGAAATATTTATGGTTCTGCGAATAATTGTACTTTCCGAATCTTTCTTCTTCCTGCTGTTTTTGCGAAACATTGAAGTTCTTTGTAACTCAATCACCTGCTCTGATTTATATATTTTTATTAATTCGGAATCCAATCTTCATAAACTTGATTATCTTCCTTCTTTTTTATTATTTTAATTCTTCTCAAGGAAGATAATGAAATGTTGTTTTATAATCCTCATATTTGCCCCTCATAATCTTCCTTGTGAAGTATTTTATTTGTTACCCTTGTAAGAAATCCCATACTTGTCTCTTGTTATCAATCTGTAATATTATCGCCAATATTTCTGCGAAGAATTTATTATATGCTTCGCAGATATAACTTTTCTTGTGGTCTTATTTCGCCTTCCTAGTTAAAGGTCTTATTATGCCACTTTTATGCGACAAGATCGCAGGACATTCTTACCTTTATACGTAATAATCCATTTATCCTGCCTTATCATTTAATTTTAATTTATGCGACAATATGATAAATCTAAGCCATCTTGTGAGATTAATCTCCCTTTGCTTTTTAAGACTTATGATATTGCCGTCTTTGCGATGAAATCGCAGGACGTCTTTGCGATTTATATCGTCTTCTTTTTTATTTTCATTTACCTCATTATTTGATCTTATCGCAAAAACCCATTGATCTCATCTTAACATTTCTTATTAGGCTTTTTGGCCAGTCACGCGGCAATATGACGGGCCTAAATATTCTTGCGAATATAAAGTCCCATGACATTGTTGTCTCTGTCACGCGACAATATGACGGGCCTAAATATTCTTGCGAATATAAAGTCCCATGACATTGCCGTATTTTTTGATACACAGCTCCCTAATGGAGGGTATAGCCCTTATCTCTCCCCCCGGTTGCCCCTTCAAGGATTATACATCGTCCATACAAGACTATCACTTTCCCATATGGTTCTGCCAACAACCAGTTGTTTTCGCAACCTTGTCCTTTATGCCTTATATGGCTTATAGTTACAAGACTGCACCCTAAGTGGGGTTTTCTTCGGGCCGAACACATCGTAAGCCAAGACTTTCCATGGATGTCCAGGGTAGGTTCATCCATCCCGGGCACCCACAGCTCAACCGTGTACCTCGGCGCCTTGATCATACGTTGCATTCCTTAGGAGAAACTCTCGGGCGCCCAACCAGGGTATAACCTTATATAATTGGGAATCCAAGTTATCTCTCCCGGATGGATTTTCAATAATCCCAAATCTCCATGACTAGGTTCCAGCAGCGGTATAGCCTTTCCCATAGCCATGCAAAGAGATATCCCCCTTATGACGCACTTTAAGGACATTGCCTCTTACGGAATAGAATCCGCGAACTAAGGTGTACGCCATAAAAGTTCGTCCCGTTCTTATGTATTTTTAGGCGATTTGCACCCATCTTATGCATTTGCATTAAAAAAATAATTATCTCGCAAATTGTTGCGGAAAATAGCTTTTATATTCAGCTAACTTTGTTCTTGCAGAATATTTCTTTTATTCTCTCGCAATTTCTTGCGTGTAATCCCTTCATTTTAGTCTTTCAAATCTTTATTGGTAATATTTTCTCAAATATTGTCTATTCCATGGTCTGCCCAGTCTTTGACCCATGTCTCTTCCTTCTGGATCCATTAATTTATATGCTCCAGTTCCAACTATTTCTTTGATTATATATGGCCCATCCCATTTTTTCGCTAATTTTCCTCCATTTTCTCGCTGATATTCTGGTGTTTCTCGCAGAACCAAATCTCCAACTTGGAATTCCCGCTTATTTACTCGTTTATTATATTCACAAGCTAATCTGCGATGGTAGTTTTCCATATGTTGTAGTGATTTTTCTCTCTTCTCTTATACCTCATCAAGCTTTTCTAGAATCATACCAGCACTAAGATTCTTTTCCCAAGCTTCTCTTTTTGTTGTAGGAATAACAACTTCTGTTGGTAATACTGCCTCAACCCCATATGTTAAACAAAAAGGTGATACCCCAGTTGCTTCTCTTCGTGTATTATAAGCCCAAACTGCATTATGGACTTGTTGACACCACGTTCTATGATGCCCTTCTAACTTCTTTTTGAGAATATCTGCAATTGTTTTGTTAGTTGCTTCAGCTTAACCATTGGACTGTGGATATAAAGGAGTTGATTTTCCATATTTTATCTTGAATGCATTAAGTAACATCTCTATATTTTTTCCTTAAAATTGTTTTCCATTATCTGACACCAATTGTGCTGGAATTCCGAATCTGCAAATGATATTTTCAAATATAAATGTGAAAATGTCCTTATCACGAATATGTTGTACCGCTTTAACTTCCGCCCATTTTGTGAAGTAATCTGTTGCGACAATTAAGTATCTCTTTTTCCCTATTCCTGGTACAAATGGTCCCACAATATCTAAACCTCACTTTCCAAATGGCCAAACATTTTTTGAATATGTTAATGTTTCACCTGGTGCATGTATTCTTTTTGCAAATCGCTGACATTCCTCGCAACTTCTTGATAAATTCTTTGCATATTCATGCATATATGGCCAATAATAACCTTGTATTTTAGTTATGTATGCTAATGATCTGCCACCGATGTGATTACCAGCATCCCCACTATGCAGCATTTTTAATATCTGCTTTCCTTCTTCTTGTGTCAAACATCTGAGGGAAGGTCCATTTAAATATTTTCGATATAATACCCCATCTCTTAACTCATAATTTGTTGCTCTACTTTTTAATTTATGTGCTTCCAATCTGTTTCTTGATATCTCCCCCCTTTCCAGATATGCGTGAATTTCCGCACGCCAATCTGCGATAATTCGGCTTGATTCTTCGCCATTATTTGCTACTACCATTGCCTCAGCTTCCTCTTCTTCTTCTTTATTAATTGATGGTGCTATGAGTGTTTGTATTTTTATATTTCTCGCATTCGGATCTACCATCATACTTGATATGAACGCAAAATCATCTGCAAGCCTATTATCTCTTCTTGAAATATGCCTCCATTTGAGTTTTGGTATTTTCGCAGATAATTCTTCTACAAGTTTCTTATATTTTTTCAAAGATATATCATTAGTTGCATATTCCCCTTCAATTTGGCGAATAATCAACTGTGAATCACTGGTAATTCTTGCATTCTCTACCTTCATTTCTATCGCAAATATTAGGGCATGTATTACAGCCTCATATTCTGTTTCATTATTGGTAGATTTGAATTCCAGTCGAAATGAAAATGCCATTTTTGCACCTTCTGGCGAAATAAAGACGACTCCCACTCCATTTACTTCTCCATTAGATGGTCCATCCACTAATATCTCCCACTTATTTGGTTCTGTTAAAAGATCTCTAGGATACGCATATTCTTCTTCTATATCCATCATGTCTTCTACAGCTTCATCATCTTCCAAAGTAAATTCTGCGAGAAAATATGCGACAATTTGAGATTTTGGCGAAGATAAAATTGCATATTGGATCTCAAAATTCCCCACTTGTGCATTCCATCTTTCGACTCTGCCTGATCTTTTTGAATTTTTCATTACTGACTCGATTGGTACTTTTGTTAGTACTTTAATTTTATGCGCTTGGAAATATATGCGAAGTTTAGAGGCTGCATAAACTAATGCCAAAATTAGTTTTTCAATATTCGAATAACTCCTGCGTCATTTCGCAAAAGTACTGCACTTAAAGCATGTGGAGTGGTCGCAAGATATATCAGCAATTCTTCTCCTGGTTCAGCCTTCTGTAATATGGATATATTCATCAAATATTCCTTAATTCCTTGAAAAGCTTTCTCACATTCGTCTGTCCATTTAAATTTTGTTCCCTTTTTTAGTATGTTGAAGAAATGCTTGCATTTATCTGATGACCGCGAAATAAATCTTCCTAGTGAGGCTAAAAGTCCATTCAATTTTTGCACATCTTTTACTGTTGCTGGAGTTGGCATTATCTCGAACTACTTGTAACTTTTCAGGATCAACCTGTATTCCTTTTTTGATACAATATATCCCAAGAATTTCCCAGACGATACTCCGAATGTACACTTCTCAGGATTTACTTTGATATTA
This sequence comes from Papaver bracteatum, assembly GCA_023529315.1. Lineage (NCBI taxonomy): Eukaryota > Viridiplantae > Streptophyta > Magnoliopsida > Ranunculales > Papaveraceae > Papaver > Papaver bracteatum. The sequence continues at coordinate 5,814,338 of JAJJWX010000603.1, forward strand.
AAAAGCCGCATCTGATCAAAAATTTCCCTTAGATCCTGCACATGATTTTTAGCTTCTTTACTTTTTATCAACATATCATCCACATATACCTCTAAAGTTTTATGTATCCATTTTGCGAACACTTTTTCTACCATTCTTTGGTATGTTGCCCCTGCATTTCGTAACCCAAAAGGCATCTTTGTGTAGCAATATAATCCTCTAGGAGCAAAGAATGCAGTATGTTCTTGATCTTCTTCCGCAAGTGGGATTTGATTATAGCCCTTGTATCCATCTAACGAAGATATTCGATCATTTCCTGCGGCAGATTCCACCATCTGCGGAATATCTGGCAAGGGAAAACTATCTTTGGGACATGCTTTATTTAAATCAGTAAAGTCGATGCAAATTCTTATCCCCTTGTTTTTCTTAGGAACGACTACCATGTTGGCGATCCATTCTGGATATTTCGCTTGCCTAATAATTCCTGCATCAAGCATCTTTTGCAATTCTTCTTCTATATTGGCATGATAAGTAGTTGCAATCTTTCTTATTCTTTGTTTGATTGGTCTCATATTTTTGTTAATCTCCAATTTATGGCACGCAATAGATGGATCTATCCCAGGCATCTCATCCATATTCCACGCAAAAATATCTCTGTATTCTCGCATAAGGTTTACAGTTTGCTCTTCTTCCTCCACATCCATCTTAGTTCCAATTTTCAGTATCTTTGGATCTTCTTCACTTCCAACATTTACTTCTTTTTTCGGTTCTGCTGCAGTATAAATAGCTTCATGTTCTCCCATTGGTGTTGGTTTCTTTATCACCTCCACTGGTTCATCATTTTCTTGCGATATATCGCCAAATATTCATTTTCCTTCTTCTGATTTTATCATGTAAATCTTGAATTCTTCTTCTTTCTTTTCTTCTCTCTTCATTTTTCTGCGCTGTTTTCGCAGCTGAATTTGATTTTCACAATTTTTTACTTCATTTTGGAAACATAACGCTGCATAATCTATATATCCTCTAATTTCGCCAATTTCACTAGGCATAGGGAACTTTAAACACTGATGTAGAGTTGATGATACAGCCTTGATTGCATGTATCCAAGATCTTCCCAACAGCATGTTATAAGGTGATTTCACATCCACCACGCTCAAAGTGACCTACGTCTCTATTTCCCCCAGCGGAATTCGCACTACAATTTCACCTTTAGGTTTTGTTAGAGATTTTCCAAATCCATGAATATGATATGTTGGACTAAGCATTTCTTCATCTTTGTATCCCATTTTCTTGAATGTGTGGTAAAACATTATATCCACAGAACTTCATGCGTCCACCAGAGTCCTATTCACAGGCCACTCTTCTGTAGATCTTACTGATTTCTCTTTTCTTGTTGATACAACAGAATCGTGATCACCAATGGAGATGTATGACTTAAATTCTCTTTTGGAATTTCTGCTGCCATAAATGTGATCTTCTGTTTTTCCCAATCTTTTAACGGTGATGCCTCATCTACCATCATGATTTTCTTTCCTTCAAAATATCTCTTGTGTATCCTTCCTCTAATATCTTCATGGAATTTATCTATCATCATTTTTGTTATTACATCACACTCCAATTTCTTTTGATTATCTTTGATTTCAATCATCTTTTCTTCACCAAATTTCTTAATACTCTTCTAATTCTTGAATAATTTCTTTCTTTTACTTAACTTTTACTTTGATTTACAACTCTTTAGTCCCTGTTTCTAGCGCCAAAATGTAGTTGCAGGAATTCCCACACTACACCGTATTCAAGAACTTACTAACATTTATGACATAATTTGAAGATTAAGGACATTTTTTATTAATTTGATCTTAAGGAATTACAGAAATCAAGAACACAGAACACTTGATAAAGATTTTCTCTCTCCTAAAGCTTTCCTTACACTCAAAAATTCATTAACCTCTCTGGAACTATTCATCTCCTTTATATAGGTATTTACATAATGGATTACAGCTCATGACAGCTCATTTACAGCTAAGATTCCCTTCAATTTCGGATCTGAGTTCTTGCGATAAATCTCAGTTAGCACCGCCTTTAACTTTTGCAAGTTTTATTGATATATCGCAGACATGTCACACTTTCTTCGTGTTTCTGTCGTTTTCAGTTATTACGTCATTGTTTAAGTCATCTTTGGATGTGTCGCAGAATATTACTGATGTATCGCAGAGTAGTCGTTTATTATCGATGTATCGCAGAATAGTCGTTTATTATCGATGTATCGCAGAACAGTCATTTATTTCTCAAGAATATTGTTGTGACAATATTCTGATCCTACATCTATCTAATCTATCTCCTATCTTGAGACAAAAGTCGTTTTACTATATAGATAGACTAAGATTATACACATGTGGTATTTCGAGCTGAGTATATATCGCCTATCTATTTATCGAAATATGTGTTGGTAAACCTTTCGCTTTATCCAAATTCATCTTTACCTAGTGACGAAAGTCATGTTAAGTTTCAATCACTTTGAAATTTCTTTGACGAAAAATAGTTTGTGAATAACAACTATATAATGTCCTCTGAGAATGTTTCAATGATTGAAATGAGAGTTTAGACAATATAACCATTGGAGGATATAAGCATTGTTGTGGAAACGCATATATGTATAAGTCCTTATTCCTTGAACCGAAGTTTGCGAACTTTGTTGATCAAGAGAAACCGGAGAAGTGCGTGAGCTTCAGTCCACGAACCCTATCCGCGAACTGGCGGAAGTTCTCGACCCAAGAATTTCTGCTGGAGTTTGTAAACTCCATCCGGGAACATAAGTCCACGAACCCAGTCCGCGAACTTGAATAAGTTATGTCTAAAAATGATGTTTGTGAACTTATCTTTATAAACTAAGGAATGCAATTGCAAACCGTGGCTATATAGTTCACGAACCGCTTCGAATGAATCAAATCATTTTTGTTTCGATTGTGTCTTGTGTAGTACATAAGATCTAAGCGATTGAACAACTCTCTAACTAGTTCATTTGAACTAGTTATGGTGAACAAGAATATGGTTGATATGAATTTATCATACGGCTACCATTTGGTTAACTATTGTTGAACCAACTAATGTACAAGTTTGGGTACGGTTACACAAACCTAGAAACGTGCATTACATGTGTGTATAACAAGCTATATTTTCGATCTAACAGTTGATAAATATTAGCTTGAATCTAATCAGGTTTTCATCTAACGGTGAATATTGAATTCTTTGTTAGCAAGCTAATATTGATTACAAACCCTGATTTGAAAGACTATATAAGGGAGAACTCTAGTAACTGGGAAACATAATCCCCACACATATTGTGTGATACTAGTTGTGCTAAGCTAGAGTCGATTCTCCTTTAATTGGCTTCCGATTTATATCTCCGATAGGCAAGTTATAAAAAGTAGTCACAAACATCTTCGTCTCATCGTTTGTGATTCCACAATATCTTTTTCTCTACGTCGATTAAGATTATTGTGAGGTGATTGATAATTATGAGATGTTCTTCGGGAATATAAGTTTGGTTTATCAATTGGTTCTTTTTCACCTTGATTTATCAAAAAACATAACAAAAACTCGTAGGTATATTCGTGGGAGACGGATTTATCTATTACAGTGGACTTTTCTGTGTGATACAGATTGGTTTATTAAAGTCTTCGACTTTGTGTCGTAGTAACTCTTAGTTATGGGTGAGATCAGCTAAGGGAATCAAGTACATAGTATCCTGCTGGGATCAGAGGCGTAGGAGCATAAATGTACCTTGGATCAGTGTGAGATTGATTGGGGTTCACCTACAATCCAGACCGAAGTTAGCTTAGAGTAGGCTAGTGTCTGTAATGGCTTAATACAGTGTATGTTTAATCTAGACTAGGTCCCGGGGTTTTTCTGCATTTTCGGTTTCCTCGTTAACAAAATTCTGGTGTCTGTGTTATTTCATTTTTCGCATTATATTGTTTATCTTTATAATTGAAATAATACAGGTTGTGCGTTGAAGTTCAATCAATTAGAATATCCAACCTTTGGTTGTTGATTTACATTGATTGACACTTGGATATTGGTCTTTGGTACCATCCAAGTTATTACTTGTATTTAATTAAAGACTCGCGGATTTCTATTAGCTTGAGTAAATCAAATCAAGAGAGAGATAATAACTCCTTGAGATACTTTTATCTAGATTGAGTTTGACTGTCTAGTTGATTCTCTAGAAAAGTATATCAGAGTTAGTCCATACAGATTGCTAAGCGAAATATTGGGTGTGGTTGTTAGACCCTCGTTTTTTAATGCCACAACCCTAATTAGTGCGTGTGGCATGTGGCCACGGCACGGTGACATTTTTTGTGCAAACGGTGCCATATCCATGCCAAAGGAACTATAGTAAGGCCATAATGTGGAAACGGCCACAAGGTCAACGGTTGCTATAAGTGGCTATGGTATGACGCCATTCTTAGGGTTTCCTGGGTCCCGCATGGCTCATGGCATGTTTTGGGGCCCGAAGTGGCACGTTTGGCATAGTTTGGCCTTTTAATGCATGTGGAGGGTTTAAATCGACCTGATTGGTCGATTAAAAAGGGGGCCGACAGGCGTAATGAGGCCGGCCTCATTCTAAATGCGAGTGGTGCATTTAGAGTGACCTGATTGATCGATGGAAAGGGGTCCGGAAAGCAAGGGCATGGCCACACTTCCAGTGTACCATGGCAGATTTAAAGCGACATGATTGGTCATGGAAAGGGGGCCGGCAAGCAACATGGGTTCGGCCTCATTCTAAATGCGTGTGGCACATTTAGAGCGACCTGATTAGTCTATGGAAAGGGGGTCGGAAAGCAAGGGCATGCCACACTTCCAATGCGTCGTGGAAGATTTAAAGCGACCTGATTGGTCAACAAAGGAATAAGGGGCGGTTGGGTAGAATATGGCGCGAAAAAGTGGCGCCGACTGGCCTAGGGCATGGCCACACTTTCCTCGTTGTTGCTCCTACTCCACAGTTCTGTTTATTCTTTGCTTTCTGACTGAGTATTTTGTGCAAGGGCCTTAACCTTGGTAGTTAGAGGTCCGTGCTACTCTGATGCGAGTGAACACAAATCCGTCATGCCATACCAATATTAAGGGTTCTGACGGGGAACATAAGCACAAGAAAAGTACTCAGCAAGCTCTGGAATTTGTAAGTAATACAACTAGGAGCTTATACACTCATTAGGATTTATACCAGTGAACAATTCATCTAGGAGCTTGAGTTTCAATATAATATGAAGAAAGACATAGGTACTCATCAGATTTTGATATATTCTCCAAATTCCCTGCGGAATATAGACATATGAATATCTACTACATCTGATGCCGGGTTAGGTAGATAGACTTTTAAAAATTTAGCCCTAAACTAAAAACCACCATCAACATTAAATCTCATGCTTAGCTCGTAACAGTGGCATTGTTTCGGGGTAAGCATAAGATGGTGGAATACAAGGATAAAAATCAAAAGGGCAAGTCATGAAGAGATTGCCAGGGAGAATATCGCTATCCTTTGGCAGGAGGCATGATGAATCCGTGATCCTTGTATTGGCGACTTTGCGTAACTCCAGCTTGGCCATAGGGTGCTGGGCAAAGATGGCGTTGCAACTTGGTCCACGGATCGGTGGATGACGCTAGAGGGTTAGGTCACGAAACGTATGGAGAATGGCGCTTGTCTTCAGTCCATGGAATGGTGGAAACTGGCTTCAGTCCATGGAATGATGGAAACTTGCTTCATTCCGTGGAATGGTGGAAACATGCTTCATTTCGTGGAATGGTGGGAACTGGCTTCAGTCTGTGGAATGGTGGAAACTGGCTTTAGTCCATGGAATGGTGAAAATATGGCGCTAGAACTTTGACTACCAAACTGTGATGATGGAGCTGGAACTGCGGCTACCAAATGGTGATGGTGGCGCTGGAACTTCGGCTACCAAATGGTGATGGTGGCGCTAGAACTTCGGCTACCAAATGGTGATGATGGTGCTGGAACTTCGGCTGCCAAATGGTGATGATGGCGCTGGAACTTTGTCTACCAAACGGTGATGATGAAACTGATGGCTTCAGTCCGTGGAACGGTGGAAATGGCACTTGTATCTTGCCTGTCGGAGATATTAATCTCAAGATAATCATTACTATTGTACTCAACACGATAGAATTAGCGAGATCAGATCATACAACTACGAAAAAGTAGTATCGGTATGGCTTCACAATCCCAATGAAGTCTTCAAGTCGTTAACCTATAGGGTCTCGAGAAGAAACCTAAGGTTAAAGGAGAATCGACTCTAGCTAATACAACTAGTATCACACAGGAGTTGTGGGGATTAGTTTTCCCAGTTGTTAGAGTTCTCTCTTATATAGTCTTTCAAATCAGGGTTTGCAATCAATGTAAGCTTAGTAACAAAGAATTTAATATTCACCGTTAGATGAAAACCTGATTAGATTCAAGCGAATATCTTTCAACTGTTGGATCGAAAACTTAGCTTGTTACACACAATTGAAATGCACGTTTTAGGTTTGTGTAACTGTACCCAAACTTGTTCATTTTTTGGTTCAACAGTAGTTAACCAAAAGGTTAGCCATATGAGCACTTTCATATCAACCTTATTCTTCTTCACCATAACTAGTTCAAATGACTCAAATGAACTAGTTAAAGAGTTTTTCGATTGCAAGGAAATCTTATAGAAGTATACAAGACACAATCAAAATAAAAACGATTTGATTCACTCGAATCGATTCATGAACTTTATAGCCACGGTTTGCAAATTGCATTCCTTAGCTAATATAAATATAAGTTCACAAAAAATCGTCTTTAGATATAAGCAACTCAAGTACGCGGACTTAGTTCGCAGACTTTAGTTCCCGGAAGGAGTTCACAAACTCCAATAGATTTTCTCGGGAAAAGAACTTCCGCCAGTTCGCGGATTGATCTCACAGCTCTTGTTCCTGTTTTCATGATCAAAAAGTACGCATACTTTGGTTCAAGGAATAAGGACTTATACATATATGTGTTACCAAACAATGCTTATATCCAACAATGGTTATATAATCTAAACTCTCATTTCAATCATTGAAACATTCTTAGAGGACGTTATATATAGTTGTTATTCACAAACTATTTTTCGTCAAAGATATTTTTCAAGTGATTGAAACATAACTTGACTTGCATCACTAGGTAAATATGAACTTGGCCAAAGATAAAGCTTACCAACACATATTTCGAGAAATAGATATGCGAGATAAACTCGGCTCGAAATACCAAATGTGTATAATCAAAGTCTATATAGCAAAGCGACTTTTGTCTCAAGATAGGATATAAATTAAATATACTTTTGAGTGATAGATAAGTTCAAGTCTCCACATACCTTTTAGTCGATGAAGTTCCACCTGTTCCTTGAGTAGTTCTTCGTCTTGTAGCCATGGAGTTCTTGAGCTCAACTGCACTTTCTATCCTAGTCCGAGATATTAGCTATAGTAGACTAAAAATCAAGACTTATAGTTTTGATCACTAACATTGACAAATATGCTTGAGATAGCAACACATGCGAGTTTGACCGAGCAGTGCTCTAACAATTACAAAAAAGGACTTTCATGGTTTGGATTGGAGGTTTTTGGTACCTCCTTTCCCAGGATTTTTTTTCAAAAATTATACTTAATTAGAGCTTGAGTAGTTGTTACCTGAGGACTGGACCCCTCCATTGGAATTGTGGAGATAGTAAAAGGATTATTCTTAGCAGCAGATGGTTTTTGAACTACTCTTGACTAAGAAGTGATTGGAACTCTTTCAGCAAATACATTTCCATTCATGACATTCACATATTTCACAACACTCATTTCCACAGAATTGTCTTCAACAATATTCTGTACTTTAGCAGGATCCAATTAACTACCGCTGGATCATTTTCCATAATTAATTGTTCAATGTATTCTTCAGCTTTTTCCTGCAGAGGACTAAATTTATTTGATGATATTTTAACATCATTCTTAGTACTATGAATAATTTCCTTACTCAAAAGAATTTGTCTAACTGGGGTTTGACAGATATCAAAAGGTTTCATAGTTGGTTTAGCAATAATCTTTGGAGTTTCTATTATTTTGACAGAAGTGACTTTAATTTGTGGCTTCTTTGCTCTACATTCAGATTTTAAGTGACTAATAATTTTACAATCACAACAAAACTTAATCACTTTATTAAAAATTATACCTTGAAAGAATCCACCATATTTAGTAAGAATACAGAGCCTGTTTGGTATATTCTTTGCTAGATCAATCTTAACCAAAACCCTTGTAGAATAACCACTTTCATACTTCAATGTTGCTTCATCAACCTTAATTGGATTTCCAATAGCATCACTAATATGAAACAAAGTTTTTTTATCCCAATATTATAAACTCAAACCTGGATATTATACCCAAACCAGAGAAAAAGATGTACGTTGACTTTCTGGTCTAAAATTTGGTATCCAATTTCTAATTCTTAAAATTTGATCATGTATTTCCCATGTTCCTGATTGATATGTTGTTTATCTTCTTCATTTGATAACCTGATTGTGAAAAAGACTTTTCCAAGCGGAATCATCTGAAAAGATCCAACCAGTTTTCATTGATTCTTCATAATAACAGTAGCATCAGCAAATTTAACACGAAGGAAATCTAATCTTCCAATTAGTGAAAACCTCCAAGCAGAATATCTATCTTCATTACCATTGATTAAGTTTACCGAATGCGGACCTTTAGATGTGATTGGGATATCAATAAGAGATTAAACCCTAACAGTATCATTATTTTTCTCCTGAGAATTCATATTGTGAAATGTAATAGAACTAATTAATACCCATTATTGAAATATCGAAACTAAAAATACCAGAATTCGACAAATATTTTGCAAAGAATCAAAGGAAATTATAATGGAGACGAAAAAATTTCAACGAGTTGGTAACCGATCCTCAGAGCTTTTCTTTCCTCAACTTAGTGACTGATCTCAGTCAAATTTGATACCGTGTAATAATACTATGACATTGTATAACCATAATTGAGAACAATTGTTTTCTTATTGTTATGGCTACGGATATTCAATAACAATGATGTTGAGTTGAAGACGTTCAAAATCGCTGGAATACTTAAAGTGATGAAGAATTCAAGGAGTGTTGAAGAACCAAGGAAATCAATCATGTTGAATGATAATCTACAAAGTTTATTTATTTTGTAATCCATATATATTAATAGTTTTGTCACTAAAATTGACAAAGGGGGGGATTGTTAGAACATTGCTCGGTCGAACTCTCAAGCGTTGGTATCTCAAGCTTGTTTGTCAAGTTTAGGTGATCAAAACTATAAGTCTTGATTTCTAGTCTACTTATAGCTATGTCTCGGATTAGGATAGAATGTATAGTTGAGATTTAGACTTCACGGCGTTCATCGATTGAAGACGAAGATCTACTGAGGAGAGATTAGAGTAACTTCATCAACAAAAGGTATACGGAGACTAAAACTTATATATCACTCAGAAGTCTATATTATTTTATATCCTAATGAGAGTAAGTTATATAGCTATATAAACATTTATATTATACATATTTGATATTTTGAGCTAAGTTTAACTCGTTTATCTAATTCTCGAAATATGTATTGAAATCTTTTTTCTTTAGCTACGTTCATCATTATTCTGACGAGTTTAGTTAGAAACAATTTATTTGAAACTAAATAATAAGTCAAAAGATGATCATGTGAAAATTGCCTTGAAAAATCTTACATGATTTGTGATAGGTGTCTAAAACACCTTGATATTTATCTATTGTTTATGCTTTCTCTGCTAGTTTTCTTGTAAATTATGTATCTTATGTTTTGTTTTTCAGTATTTAGGTAATTTGGAGTTATTTGGATCAAAAGAGGAGGAAACAGAGCAAAAGCGTCATCTCAAGTGAAACTGCGGTTATTATTTCTTATTACTTGCTTTTATTTCTTCATCTCTGTCTGAAGAGTATGTCGGCTTTAGTGATGCGATTTTTGTCTGAAAATCATGACAACTTTAATGATGAATAGAATTGAAGGAAAGAAGTGAATATGAGGATTAAAAGATGGTTCTTGTTGGTGGAAGGCGGAAGGAAGCGTTCAAATGGAAGGGATAGACAAGAAGGGCCAAAGCGCTAATTCCTGTACAACTACTATTGGAAGCGGAGCTGAGTCGAATCAAGCCAACGATAAGGGACAACTAATGCATCTTAATCTAGAGAAGCAAAGAGAAGATGTTGGTGGCCATTATCTAAGGGGTGGGTGCCTAGAATCATCCTGGGTACCCCCTTATCTACTTCACCTGAGTGGCTATTTCCACTTACATTTCCTACAACAAAACCTAAAAACTAGAGGAGTCTCTCTAATCATTTTCATTTACTTCCCCTTCACCTAAAATTGAGAGAATGAAGAGAAAAACGGCTCTGAGCCGTTGTTGCTGAAATTTAGAGATTCAGATGGGTTCAAACTGATTGCAGATTGGGGATCATATTAGAGATGGGTTAATGGCAGAACTAGCAGTTAGGGTTTGCTTTTGAAGTAAATCATAGGATGTTGGTTCGATTGAAGAATAATGGTGCTGTTGTTGAAATCATATGAAGGTGTTGATAAGTTGCTGTTGTTAGACATGAAGAAGAGATCGATGGGTTTAATATGGAATGATAGTGGTATTCATTGATGCGCAGAGAAGAGATTGAAATTAGATTTTTTTCTGTTATTTGATTTAATTGAGAAAAGGGGATCTGGGAGACGATTTCATGGGTTTCAAATTGAAAGTTGTTGTTGTTGATAATCTGAGGTTTAAATGAAGATGGTAATGTTAACGGTGAGATAGATTGATTCTGAAGATGGGTTTCCGGTGGAGTTGAGATGGAATCCAAAATGGGTTGTTACATTGTTCTTCGACAAATTCAGAATTAGGTTTTTGATAATTGTTGTTGTGAACCAATGGGCTCAAGGTTTTGATGGAGTAAAATGCTGGTAGTGCTGGAATTGTCCAGCAGAACAAAAAGGCAGTTGGAGTTGCTGCTCTTGTCTCAGGTGGTGAAGCTATAATGATGATTGAAGTGTCATTGAACTGGAAGACTTGTGGAGGTGATGCTAAGATGTATGGTTTGGATGTGAAGTGCAATGGAAATGCAGTTGATGCTATTGGTTGTTACAAGAGGAGATGGAGTTTCAGTTGGTGTTGCAGCTGGATTTTATGGTTTAAGAGAATTGCAACTGCAATGGCTCAAAGCTAAACTGTAGGGAGTGTGGCAAGAGTTTAATGATCTGCTGTTGATTATGGGATTGAGTGAAACTGAATTTTTGTTGTGATGTTGTGTCAGGTGAAAACAAGGGATATGTTGCAGGTGGTATAAATGAATGGAATGAATGAATGCTATGTAATGTTTGTAGCAGGTAGAGCTAAGCCTAATGCTGTGCAGTTTATATGGAATAAACTGAGTGGCTGTGTTGGTATGGATTGAAGTTATGGATTGATCATGTTGCCATGGTTTGGTGGACTGAGTAATGGAAATAGAATGGTAGTGAAGAGGAGGAGTTGAACGTGAGAGAGGCAGTTGAAGTCACAGATATTGCAGGGAAGGCATGGCCATCTTGGTCGTGAACTATTCTGGCATGTGCAAGTGGCTTGGTCAGAACTAGTCAGCTGATTCGGTTCTGACTCGTTCTAACTTATCTCCTCTGACCAAGTTGACTAACAGAAGACTGTTAAGTCAACAGTTATCTTTAACGGCATCGTGACGAAATATTCCGTCGACGAAGGAGAATTTTCAGGTGACCGTCGGCAACTTTCCTGTGCCGGATTCCGGACAAAAACCCAGTTTTCCGGCGAGCGTTTATGGGACAAAAATTCTACACGGGTTTTTCTCTCTTGTGGGCCGGGTAAATTTCTAACTAATGGACTTTGAAGATAAAACCTAATTTTGGAAGGAGGAAAAGCTATAAAAAGGAAATTTTCTACAACTTTTGAAAAACAACGTTTTATTCTATTCTTGGAGCTTTTGCAGAGAACTACTTCTAGGGTTTGCTTTATTTTATGTTTCATCTTCTTTCTTTGAATATTATGATGATGAAATCCATTAATATGTGTAGCTAAATACTATTATTGGTTATGGGATAAAAGTTTATTTCTTTAAGCATGTTATTTGATTCTATGAATTAGTTTTGTCTCAATTTTATCGTTTATGATTCATTATTTTTATTATCATATGATTTGAATGCTAGTTTGGTTGAGTCCGGAATCAATTGGATTTGTTTTCATCTCTATAGATATATTAGGGTTTTCAATACGTAAAAGTTGTTTATCCCTGATTTCTAGTAGCATCTTGTGGTTAATACTTGTAGTGATACATCTTTTTAATCGCATATGAATCATAACCTTTGTTAAAACGAATTAGTGCTTTTACACGTTTGTTTGCATTGATTAGTCTTATTTCATAGAACTTATTGCTCTTAGGGAGTTAAACCTAATTGTGCTTTTACACTTTAGGTTGCTTTTTAAGTAGATTTCACAATATCATCTTTTAATGTTGTTTGTGATAAAATCAGGAAATAAACGGGATACTCTTGCAATCAAGATATCCCAGGGCTTTTGATAATTGCGAGATTAAATTACCAATTATAATCATAGATGAAGAATACATGTTTTTGAATGATATTATCCCTTGACCAATATCTTCTCTTTATTGATTATTCCAACTATTTGCTTTGCTTTATTTTATTTTATTACTTTGATAAAAACAACACACACTCTTGGGTTATTTTGGTTACTTAGGAATCTGAAAATTGCATAACAACAATCGCCTCTCTGTGGATACGAACTCTTTCTTATCACGTACTTCATTCATATTTAGTAGAGTGAGAAAGTGAAATTATTTTTGACGCATACGACATACATCAAATTTTGGCGCCGTTGTCGGGGAGGCATTCGGCTTGTTATCTAGTTTTTAGTTTCTTTTTATTATTTTTCTGCTTGCATACTTATGTTTCGTTTCTTGTCTTGTTTCTCACTTGTTTGCGATAAATTTTTTTCAGGTACCTAATCTCTGGCTTCTAAAGATTGGAATTATCCAAGGTGCGGGATAGCTACTCAAAAAGGAACAACACTCCAACCAAGGCAAGGCACAACGGAAGAAAACAACTTGGAAGTAGAACACGAGATTCCTTTTGAAGAAGAAGGAGAAGGAGAAGAAGCAATGGGTGACGCTGCAAATCGTACACTCAAGGACTTGGCTTCGCACAAGTTGGATACACAACGAGGTTGTATTCAAACCGACTCTACTTTTGAGATAAAGACGGGATTGCTTAGAGAATTACCAAAGTTCCATGGCATGGTGAATGAAGATCCAAACAAACATCTTATGGACTTCCACACCATTGTCATTGATATGCTTCCAGCGAATATGGAGGCCGATGGTGCTATGTTGAAATTTTTCCGATTCTCTTTGGAGGATAGTGCTAAGGATTGGTTATATTATTTTCCTCCCGGAAGTGTCACAACTTGGAATGGGTTGAAGAAACTCTTCTTAGAGAGATATTTTCCTGCATCTAAAGCTACTCAAATTCGCAAGGAGATTTGCGGAATGAAGCAAAATGTGGGAGAATCGTTATATGATTGTTGGGAACGATACAAGAGGTTGGTGGCAAGCTGTCCTCATCACCAATTCAGCGACGCTATGATCATCCAATACTTCTATGAAGGACTCCAATCAAGTGATAGGAATCTTATTGACGCAACGGGTGGTGGTGCACTAGTGAGCAAGACGGTGGCACAAGCTATAGAGTTGATTGAAAACATGGCAGCAAACTCCCAACAATTTTTGAGTCGTGGTTCGGATGTGCTTCTTAGGAGAGTCAATGAAGTGAGCGAGGTGGAGGAACTTCATCAACAAATGGGTAACATGTCAGCAATGATACAACAAATTGCAGCCGCGGTGATACCAAGTTCTCATGGGTATGAAGACGTCAATGAGCAAGATAATGCAGTCTTTCCAAATCAGCAAAGACGGTATAATCCTTATTCCAACACTTACAATCCGGGATGGAGAGATCACCCCAATTTTAGCCATGCGAACAAGCAATGAGCGGTTCAACAACCTAATTTCAACAATTAGGGTAGATTTCAACCTCAACAACAACAATTCCAGCCGCGTCAACACTTTCAACAACAACAACAACAACCTCAAAATCAGGGGTCAAGTATGGAAGAGTTGATGAAATCTTTTATGCAAAGAACGGAGAGCACGATGAAAGAATTGCAAACCCAAGTTGGTTCTATGGCTCTTGAGTTAAACCAAATGAAGGCACAAAATAGTGGGAAACTCCCTTCTCATCCTATCAACCCAAAAGAAGATGTGAATGCAATTATGTTGAGAAGTGGTATACAACTTGTGCCACCCGAAGTTGCTGATTCGGGCAAGGTGGAAACACCAAAGGAACCTGTTTTGGAGGAAAAAAATGAGGATTCTCCCCAAACTTCTGAGGTACCTATTCCTAACTTTAAAACTCCTATTCCTACTTATGTTCCTCCTTTACATTTTCCTCGCACATTTGCAAGTTCTAAGAAGGAGGCACTAGAAAAGGATATTTTAGACGTTCTTAAGAAGATTCATGTGAACATACCACTCATTGATGCTATAAAGCAAGTTCCAAAGTATGCAAAAGTGTTGAAGGACTTGTGTACCAATAAGGAAAGGCTCAAAGGTAATGAAGTGCTTAGTGTGGGGGAGAATGCTTCGGAAATCTTACAACACAAACTCCCACTAAAATGCAAGGACCCGGGTAGCTTTGACATTCCCGTCAAAAATGGTAACACTACATTTGACAAAGCAATTTTAGACTTAGGTGAATCCGTTAATGTTATGCCTGCATCTATGTATAATTCACTTGATTTAGGTCCTCTCAAAAAGGCTGAAATTATGTTGCAATTAGCCGATCGCTCTAATGTCTACCCAATGGGTATTGTTGAGGATGTTCTTGTGCAGGTTAATCAACTAGTATATCCAGTAGATTTTTGTGTCTTAGAGATGGATGAAGGTTCACCGGACTCGTCTCTTCCATTGCTACTTGGGAGTCCCTTCATGAAAACGGCGAAGACCATTATTTTTGTGGTTAAGGGAATGCTAACTATGAAGTTTGATGGAGAAGTAATACGTTTCAACATTTTCGAGACGATGAGATATCCTAGTGATGTCCACTCTTGCTTCTCCGTTGATGTTATGGATACATTGGCACAACAAATGTTTGAATTGAATGGTGATGATGCTTTGGAAACCGTTCTAACTACATCCATTGATAATGGTGTAGAGTGTGGTAATAAAGGCAAAGAATTCCTTGGTGATCTCAACTCACTACAAGGATTCCCGGAAACTCATAATATCTCTTTTATTTCTTTACCATGCAGTGATGAAAAACTTTTACCCTCTATTGTTAAATCTCCAAAGTTAGAATTGAAACCTCTTCCTAGTCACTTAAAGTACTTGTATTTGGGTGACAATGAAGAGTTACCTGTGATTGTTTCTAACGAGCTTAGTGAATTACATGAGAAAAAACTTCTAAGGGTGCTAAGGAAGCACAATACGGCCATAGGATGGACAATTGTCGATATCAAGGGTATAAGCCCTACCGTTTGTATGCACAAGATACGTTTGGAGGACGATGCAAAGCCTACAAGGGAAGTGCAACATCGTTTGAACCCCCCTATGATGGAAGTTGTGAAAAAAGGAGATACTCAAGCTTTTGGAAGTGGGTGTTATCTACCCCATATCCGATAGAAAGTGGGTGAGCCCGATACAAGTTGTACCAAAGAAATCAGGTGTGACCGTGGTGGAGAATGATGAGAATGAACTTGTCCCAACTCGTGTGAAAACCGGTTGGAGGGTTTGTATTGATTATAGGAAATTGAATGCCACTACTAGAAAAGATCACTTTCCATTACCTTTTATTGATCAAATGCTTGAACGTTTAGCTGGACACTCTTATTATTGCTTTCTTGATGGTTATTCAGGTTATAATCAGATTGTGATAGTGCCGGAGGATCAAGAGAAAACCACTTTCACTTGTCCTTTTGGTACTTTTGCTTATAGAAGGATGCCTTTTGGCTTGTGCAATGCTCCATCTACTTTTCAAATGTGTATGGTAAGTATATTTTCAGAATATGTTGAAAACATAATTGAAGTGTTCATGGACGACTTTAGTGTCTTTGGTGATTCATTTGACCTTTGTTTGAACAATTTGTCACTAATCCTTGAATGATGTGTTGAAACAAATCATGTGCTTAATTGGGAGAAGTGCCATTTCATGGTAACTCATGGCATAGTTTGAGGCCATATAGTATCTTCTAAAGGCTTGGAAGTTGATAAATCTAAGATAGACCTTATTCGTGCTCTAACCCCTCCCACTACGGTGAGGGAGATACGCTCTTTTCTTGGTCATGCAGGTTTCTATCGTAGATTCATCAAGGATTTTTCCAAGATAGCATCACCACTTTGTACTCTATTGCAAAAAGATGTGGTTTTTAACTTTGACGAAAAGTGTGTGGCGGCATTCAATCGTTTGAAAGAACTTTTGATTTCAGCCCCTATCATTAAACCACCGGATTGGAGAAATCCTTTTGAGCTCATGTGTGATGCAAGTGACTATGCGGTTGGTGCGGTGCTTGGGAAGCGTATGGGGAAGATACCTCATGCTATTTATTATGCTTCTAGAACGTTAAATGAAGCCCAACAAAACTACACTACCACTGAAAAAGAGTTATTAGCTATTGTTTTTGCTTTGGAAAAGTTTCACTCTTATCTAATTGGTACAAAAGTTGTTGTATTTTCAGATCATGCAGCACTTAGGTACTTGCTTACAAAGAAAGAGGCGAAACCGAGGCTCATACGATGGATTTTACTCTTGCAAGAGTTTGATATTGAAATCAAAGACAAGAAAGGAATTGAGAACACCATTGCGGATCATTTGAGCCGTCTTGCTGTAGACAAGGAAGCTATCCTATTGCGTGAAAGTTTCCCGGATGAGAAACTATTCTCACTTGCCTTAGGAGAACCATGGTATGCGGATATTGTGAATTACTTGGTAACTAAACAAATCCCAAAGAACTTGTCTTGTGCTGAGAGGGACAAACTTAAGAGGTTAGGGAACCAATATATATGGGATGATCCATACTTATGGAAACATGGCAGCGACCAAGTCATACGAAGGTGCGTTCCCGAATCTGAATTTAACTCTATCTTGTCTTTTTGTCACTCCTATGCTTGCGGAGGACATTTTGGGAGTAAAATAACAGCTCACAAGGTACTTAAAAACGGTTTCTATTGGCCAACCTTGTTTAAGGATGCACATATATTTTGCACAACTTGTGATAGGTGCCAAAGAACAGGCAATCTAGGTGCTCGAAATCAAATGCCACAAACTTTTATTCAATTTATTGAAGTTTTTGATGTATGGGGTATTGATTTTATGGGTCCTTTTGTAAACTCCCATGGGAATTTTTATGTCTTACTTGCTGTTGATTATGTCTCGAAATGGATGGAAGCTAAGGCCACCTCAACTAATGATTCTAAAGTGGTTTCAGATTTTGTGCAAGCTAACATTTTTGCAAGGTTTGGAATTCCAAGAGCCATAATTAGCGATGGGGGTTCACACATCAAAAACAAGTTCTTACAAGGATTGTTGAAGAAGTACAACGTGTCGCACAAGATTGCAACACCTTATCATCCCCAAACCAATGGACAAGCCGAGGTGTCGAACCGAGAGGTGAAATCCATTTTAGAGAAAACGGTGAATCCAACAAGGAAGGATTGGAGCATGCGACTTAATGATGCTTTGTGGGCGTATAGAACCGCATACAAGACACCTATTGGGATGTATCCCTTTAGTATTGTGTACGGTAAACCTTGTCACTTACCCGTGGATATTGAGCATAAGGCGTTTTGGGCTATTAAGCAATGCAATTTGGAGTTGGATGGTGCTGGAAAACAAAGAAAGTTGCAACTCCAAGAGCTAGAAGAGCTTCGCAATGATGCATTTAAAAGCTCACGCATTTACAAGGAGAAAACTAAGGCATTTCATGATTCTATGATTTCTAGAAAATAATTTTGTGTTGGGCAGAAAGTGCTTTTGTTTAATTCTCATTTGCAATTATTTCCGGGTAAATTAAGGTCACGTTGGATCGGACCTTTCATTGTTACTAATGTGTTTTGTCATGGTGCAGTAGAAATTCATAGCATAGCTATAGGGAAGGAGTTTAAAGTGAATGGACACCGGGTGAAACCATATTATGAGAACTTTACTTCCGAAGTTGTGGAAGGAGTGAACTTTGTGGAAGTACCCCCTCTGGAGGAGTCTTAGCAAACAAGGAGCAAGTCAGGATGACGACTTTAAACCAAGCGCTAAGTGGGAGGCAACCCACCGGTTTTGTATCTTTACCTTTATCTTTTTATTTTTAAGCACTTTATCTTGATTTTTTTTGTTTTTGCATATCACTTGCGGAATTTCCCACCTTGAACTTTTTTTGGACGATTCAATTTTACATTGAGGACAATGTAAAGTTTAAGTGTGGGGGAGCATTTATATGTTTATTTTAGTTTGTTTTATGCCTTTAGTAAAAAAAAAATCAGAAAAATAGAAAAACCAAGAAAAAATTTGTGCTTTTTGAACTCCGAAATCTAGAAACTTGTGCCTTTAGGATGACACCATTAGTGGATGGAACCATTTTGATTGCAGGAGTTGAGGAACCTATTAACTAAAAGGGACGAACATAGCTCAGAAATCACAAATAACATGATAGTTGTTACCATATCTCGGAATATCACCATGTCACATTCTATTTTTATTTTTCCATATTTTTCTATTGTTCTCTAAGTGCTTTGGTGGATCACTAAACATCGACTTATTATTACTGCTAGGATGAAATAGAGTGATTGAGTTACTATGAAAAAAAAAAAAAAAAAAGACCTACCAATTAGACCAAACGGAATAAAAAGACACTTGGATAGCAGTGTGTGTGAAACGTTGTCCCTGTCTCCGTCGCCTAAACAAGCGTGGAATGCAGGATCCAAGGCAACTATTATGTACTTGCTGACAAGAAGCATGCGCTTGGATCCAAAATATCTAATCATGATGTATACAAAAAAAAAGAGTGAAAAAGAAAAGAAAAGAAAGTATTATATTGGTTGAATAAAGTCACTCCTGGTTCCCTTGTATATGCCAGTGAGTTGATGTAGAATTCAAACCAGTAGCTCAATCCAATAGGATGCATAGGTTCATCTTGGCAGTGACCTTCAGACAGATATGGGAAACATCGATCACTTGTGAACATTCGCCAACATCTACATCTATATCCATATTCTTAATCTTTTCATTTTGATTGTGGTTTGTTAGTTTCCGAGTATTGTGGCTTGTTCGACTATCTAATTAAAGCTTTATTTACTAATATATGAATTGAATTTGTGCAAGGTACCTCCTCCTGTAGTCATTTTGGATTCGTTCATTGATTTCTCACAAATAGACGGAGTTGGAAATATAGGTTTTGTAGGCAGACCTCTTGTAAACCTTCACGAGACTAAAACTCATCCACTAGGGACACCTAGGGGTTTAAAGGCTTGTTATTTATGCTTAAAGTGACCGTAGCCTCGACGAGACGGAGTTGTATGTATGTTTTATAATTTTTGTTTGATTTGCTCGAGGACTAGCAAAGTCTAAGTGTGGGGGAATTTGATAGGTGTCTAAAACACCTTGATATTTATCTATTGTTTATGCTTTCTCTGCTAGTTTTCTTGTAAATTATGTTTCTTAAGTTTTGTTTTTGAGTATTTAGGTACTTTGGAGTTATTTGGATCAAAAGAGGAGGAAACAGAGCAAAAACGTCATCTCAAGTGCAACTGTGGTTATTATTTCTTATTACTTGCTTTTATTTCCTCATCTCTATCTGAAGAGTATGTCGGATTTAGTGATGCGATTTTTGTCTGAAAAGCATGACAACTTTAATGATGAATAGAATTGAAGGAAATAAGTGAATATGAGGAGTAAAAGACGGTTCTTGTTGGTGGAAGGCGGAAGGAAGCGTTCAAATGGAAGGGATAGACAAGAAGGGCCAAAGCGTTAATTCCTATACAATAACTATTGGAAGCGGAGCTGAGTCGAATCAAGCCAACGATAAGGGACAACTAATGCAGCTTAGTCTAGAGAAGCAAAGAGAAGATGTTGGTGGTCATTATCTAAGGGATGGGTGCCTAGAATCATCCTGGGTACCCCCCTTATCTACTTCACCTGAGTGGCTATTTCTACTTACATTTCCTACAACAAAACCTAAAAACTAGAGGAGTCTCTCTAATCATTTTCATTTACTTCCCCTTCACCTAAAATTGAGAGAATGAAGAGAAAAACGGAGTTGAGCCGTTGTTGCTGAAATTTAGAGATTCAGATGGGTTCAAACTGATTGCAGATTGGGGATCAGATTAGAGATGGGTTAATGGCAGAACTAGCAGTTAGGGTTTGCTTTTGAAGTAAATCAGAGGATGTTGGTTCGATTGAAGAAAAATGGTGATGTTGTTGAAATCAGATGAAGGTGTTGATAAGTTGTTGTTGTTAGACATGAAGAAGAGATCGATGGGTTTAAGATGGAATGATAGTGGTATTCATTGATACGCAGAGAAGAGATTTAAATTAGATTTTTTCTGTGATTTGATTTAATTGAGAAAAGGGGATCTGGGAGACGAGTTCATGGGTTTCAAATTGAAAGTTGTTGTTGTTGATAATCTGAGGTTTAAATGAAGATTGTGCTGTTAACGGTGAGATAGATTGATTCTGAAGATGGGTTTCTGGTAGAGTTGAGATGGAATCCAAAATGGGTTGTTACATTATTCTTCGACAAATTCAGAATTGGGTTTTTGATAATTGTTGCTGTGAACCAATGGGCTCAAGGTTTTAATGGAGGAAAATACTGGTAGTGCTGGAATTGGCCAGCAGAACAAAGAGGCAGTTGGAGTTGCTGCTCTTGTTTCAGGTGGTGAAGCTATAATGATGATTGAAGTGTCATTGAACTGGAAGACTTGTGGAGGTGATGCTAAGATGTATGGTTTGGCTGTGAAGTGCAATGTCTATGCAGTTGATGTTATTGGTTGTTACAAGAGGAGATGGAGTTTCAGTTGGTGCTGCATCTAGATTTTATGGTTTAAGAGCATTGCAACTGCAATGGCTCAAAGCTAAACTACAGGGAGTGTGGCAAGAGTTTAATGATCTGATGTTGATTGTGGGATTGAGTGAAACTAAATTTTTGCTGTGATGTTGTGTCAGTTGCAAACAAGGGATATGTTGCAGGTGGTATAACTGAATGGAATGAATGAATGCTATGTAATGTTTGTAGCAGGTAGAGCTAAGCCTAATGATGTGCAGTTCATATGGAAGAAATGGAGTGGCTGTGTTGGTATGGATTGAAGTTATGGATTGATGATGTTTCCATGGTAGTGAAGAGGAGGATTTGAACGTGAGAGAGGCAGTTGAAGTCACAGATAT
This sequence comes from Papaver bracteatum, assembly GCA_023529315.1. Lineage (NCBI taxonomy): Eukaryota > Viridiplantae > Streptophyta > Magnoliopsida > Ranunculales > Papaveraceae > Papaver > Papaver bracteatum. Next base: position 5,835,872 of record JAJJWX010000603.1, read on the forward strand.
TGCAGGGAAGGCATGGCCATCTTGGTCGTGAACTATTCTGGCATGTGCAAGTGGCTTGGTCAGAACTAGTCAGCTGATTCGGTTCTGACTCGTTCTAACTCAGCTCCTCTGACCAAGTTGACTAACAGAAGACCGTTAAGTCAATAGTTATCTTTAACGACGCCGTGACGGAATATTCCGTCGACGGAGGAGAATTTTCAGGTGACCGACGGCAACTTTCCGGTGCCGGATTCCGGCCAAAACCCCAGTTTTCCGGCGAGCATTTATGGGACAAAATTTCTACATGGGTTTCTCTCTCTTGTGGGCTGGGTGAATTTTCAACTAATGGACTTTGAAGACAAAACCTAATTTTGGAAGGAGGAAAAGCTATAAAAAGGAAATTTTCTACAACTTTTGAAAAACAACGTTTTATTCTATTCTTGGAGCTTTTGCAGAGAACTACTTCTAGGGTTTGCTTTATTTTATGTTTCATATTCTTTCTTTGAATATTATGATGATGAACTCCATTAATATGTGTAGCTAAATACTATTATTGGTTATGGGATAAAAGTTGATTTCTTCAAGCATGTTATTTGATTCTATGAATTAGTTTTGTCTCAATTTTATCGTTTATGATTTATTATTTTTATTATCATATGATTTGAATGCTAGTTTGGTTGAGTCCGGAATCAATTGGATTTGTTTTCATCTCTATAGCTATATTAGGGTTTTCAATACGTAAAAGTTGTTTATCCCTGATTTCTAGTAGCATCTTGTGGTTAATACTTGTAGTGATACATATTTTTAATCGCATATGAATCATAACCTTTGTTAAAACGAATTAGTGCTTTTACACGTTTGTTTGCATTGATTAGTCTTATTTCATAGAACTTATTGCTCTTAGGGAGTTAAACCTAATTGTGCTTTTACACTTTAGGTTGCTTTTTAAGTAGATTTCACAATAGCATCTTTTAATGTTGTTTGTGATAAAATCAGGAAATAAACGGGATACTCTTGCAATCAAGATATCCTAGGGCTTTTGATAATTGCGAGATTAAATTACCAATTCTAATCATAGATGAAGAATATATGTTTGTGAATGATACTATCCCTTGACCAATATCTTCTCTTTATTGATTATTCCAACTATTTGCTTTGCTTTATTTGCATACCAGTATGCGAATGGTTCTACCTGAGATAGGTCCGGGACGACTGGACAAGACCAAGTCCGGATACTATAGTTTGCATGCCAGTTTGCAAACTTAGTTGGTTAAGTTCTAAAATCAGATTAAATATGTTTTCATATTCATGAACAAATGCATTAATAAAATAAGGAATGCAATATTTGCAAACCGTGTCTTAATGTCCATGAATTGATTTCGGTATAATTACTTTGTACGATTACGAATCCATCCGATTTTGTTTCGATTCGTTCATATATATTTCTATGAGATAGTTAACAATTGAACATCTCTATTAGTAACACAGTTAGATTCATTTGATTATGTCTCATGATTGATTGATCATCATATTTGATCTAAAAGTGTTAGATGAATATGGTTAAGACAAAAGTGTTCATATGGCTAACTTATGTTAACTATTATTGTGCTAACTCAATATATACGTTTATGTACGATTACCCATATCTAAATGAAGGTATATTTCATTTGTGTGTAACAAGCTAAGACTATCTAACGGTGGAGAGATATTGCTTTGGGTTTAAACAAACTTAGCTTGAATCTTAAATCAGGATTTCATCGAACGGTGAATATTGAATGTTGTGTTTCTAAGCTAACTTAGCTTTGATTGTAAGCAAACCCTAATTTGAAAGACTATATAAGGGAGAACTCTAGTAACTGGAAAATATAATCCCGGCACTTACCTGTGTCCTAGTTGCGACAAGAGTCAATTCTCATTTAACTTAGGTTTTTCCAAAACCATTATAAGTTAACAACTTGAAGACTTCATTTGGGATTCGTGAAGCCAGACCCAATTATTTTCTCTGTAGTTACGTGTTCTGATCTTACTTTGTTCTATCGTATTGAGTACTATCTTGTCTAAGATTTTCTCGAGATTTATCTCCGATAGGTAAGGTATAAAAAGTAATCACAAAGCTCTTCGTCTCATTCTTTGTGATTCCACAATAACTTCTTCTACTACCATACAGTTAAGTTATTATAAGGTGATTGATATTTCTAGGTTGTTCTTCGGGAATATAAGACCGGATTATCATTTGGTTCCTGTTCACCTTGATTTATCAAAAGACGGAACAAAAACTTCGTAGGTACTTTTGTGGGAGACAAATTTATCTATCAGAATAGACTTACCTGTGGGAGACAGATTTGTTTATAAGTGTTCGACTTTGGGTCATAGCAACTCTTAGTTGTGGGTGAGATCAGCTAAGGGAATCAAGTGCGTAGAGTCCTTTTGGGATTCAGAGGCGTAAGGAACGTGGCTGTACCTTAATCGGTGTGAGAATTAGTTAGGGCTCAACTACATTCCAGCCTGAAGTTGATGTGATCTCAATAATGTTGTAGTAAAAAGGTTCGTTGATACTTGTGAAAGCAATAGATTTTAGACTTATAAAACTTAAAAATAAAGAAAACTTAATTCAAGATTGATTTCAAAATATTAAAAATAACCAAGACACTAGAATCCACTATTACACATGAATGAATGATGTCAAATATTTCATAACTCTAACTAGCCTTTAAATCCTTTATTTCTTAATTCACAAATAATCAAACATATTCTCAAATATTAATTGTATTCCCTAAGCATAGACTATCAATTGATTAAACAAAGTATAATCTATCAAATTGAATCACAAGTGTAGGATCATAATATTGTCACAGCAATATTCCTGCGAAATAAACAACAATGATATTCTGCGATAAATCTCAAAGTGACGTAAGGAATGACATATCGGATGAAAATGACAGAAACATGAGAAAAGCGTGACATTTCTGCGATGAATCAATAAAACCTGCGAAAGATTAAGGCGGTGCAAACTGCGATGTATCGCAAGAACCCAGATCCGAAACTAAAGGGAATCTTAGATGTAAATGAGCTGTCATGAGCTGTAATCCACTATGTAAATGCCTATATAAAGGAAATGAATAGTTCCTGAGGGAGAGATGAATTTTTGAGTGTTAAGAAAGTTTTTAGGAGAGAGAAAATCTTATTAAGTGAATTGTATTCCTGATTACTGTAATTCTTTTAAGTTCATATTAATAAAAAAGGTCCTTAATCTTCAAATTGTGTCATAAATATTGATAAATTCTTGAGTAGGGTGTAGTGTGGGAATTCCTGCAACTACATTTTGGCGCTAGAAACAGGGATGAATAGTTGAAAATCATAGCAAAAGTTAGGTAAAAGAAAGAAATTATTCAAGAGTTAGAAGAATATCAAGAAAATTGGTGGAAGAAAAGATGGTTGAAGTCAAAGATAATCAAAAGAAATTGGAGTGTGATGTAATAACAAAGATGATGATAGATAAGTTCCATGAAGATATTAAAGGAAGGATACACAAGCGAGATTTTGAAGGAAAGAAAATCAAGACGGTAGATGAGGCATCACCACTAAAAGATTGGGAAAAACAGAAGATCACATTCACGGCAGCAGAAATTCCGAAAGAGAATTTAAGTCATACATCTCCATTGGTGATCACAGTGTCTGTTGTACCAACAAGAAAATAGAAATCAGTAAGATCTACAGAAGAATGGGCTGTGAATAGGACTCTGGTGGACGCAGGAAGTTCTGTGGATATAATGTTTTACCACACATTTAAGAAAATAGGATACAAATATGAATAAATGCTTAGTCCAACATATCATATTCATGGATTTGGAAAATCTCTAACAAAACCTAAAGGTGAAATTGTAGTGCGAATTCCGCTGGAGGAAATAGAGACGCGGATAACTTTGTGCGTGGTGGATGTGAAATCACCATATAATATGTTGTTGGGAAGACCATGGATACATGCAATCAAGGCTGTATCATCAACTCTACATCAGTGCATAAAGTTTCCTATGCCTAGCGGAATTGGCGAGATTAGAGGAGATGCAGATTATGCAGCGTTGTGTTTCCAAAATGAAGTAAGGAATTGTGAAAATTAAATTCAATTGCGAAAACAGCGCAGAAAAATGAGGAGAGAAGAAAGGAAAGAAGAAGAATTCAAGATTTACATGATAAGATCAGAAGAAGGAAAAGGAATATTTGACGATGTATCGCAAGAAGGTGATGAACCAGCGGAGGTAATAAAAACACCAACACCAATGGGAGAACATGAAGCCAGTTATACTGCAGCAGAACCAACAAAAGAAGTAAATGTTGGAAGTGAAGAAGACCCAAAAATGCTGAAAATTGGAACTAAGATGGGTGTGGAGGAAGAAGAACAAACTGTAAACCTTCTGCGTGAATACAGAGATATTTTTGCGTGGAATATGGATGAGATGCCTAGAATAGATCCATCTGTTGCGTGCCATAGATTGGAGATTAACAAAAATGTGAGACCATTCAAACAAAGAATAAGAAAGATTGCGACCACTTATCATGCCAAGATAGAAGAAGAATTGCAGAAGATGCTTGACGCAGGAATTATAGGGCAAGAAAAATATCCAGAATGGATCGCCAACATGGTAGTAGTTCCCAAGAAAAATAAGGGGATAAGAATTTGCATCGATTTTACTGATCTAAATAAAGCATGTCCCAAAGATAGTTTTCCCTTGCGGATATCCCCACTGGTGGAATCTGCCGCAGGAAATGATCGAATATCTTTGTTGGATGGATACAAGGGCTATAATCAAATCCCACTTGCGGAAGAAGATCAAGAACATACTGCATTCTTTGCTCCCAGAGGATTATATTGCTACACAAAGATGCCTTTTGGGTTACGAAATGCAGGAGCAACTTACCAAAGAATGGTGGAAAAGGTGTTCGCAAAATGGATACATAAAACTTTAGAGGTATATGTGGATGATATGTTGGTAAAAAGCAAAGAAGCTAAAAATCATGTGCAAGACTTAAGGGAAATTTTTGATCAGATGCGGCTTTTTAATATCAAAGTAAATCCTGAGAAATGTACTTTCGGAGTATCATCTGGGAAATTCTTGGGATATATTGTATCAAAAGAAGGAATACACGTTGATCCTGAAAAGGTGCAAGCAGTTCGAGATATGCCAACTCCAGCAACAGTAAAAGATGTGCAAAAATTGAATGGATTGTTAGCCTCACTAGGAAGATTTATTTCGCGATCATCAGATAAATGCAAACATTTCTTCAACATACTAAAGAAGGGAACAAAATTTAAATGGACAGATGAATGTGAGAAAGCTTTTCAAGGAATTAAGGAATATTTGATAAACATATCCATTTTACAGAAGGCTGAACCAGGAGAAGAATTGCTGATGTACCTTGCGACAACTCAACATGCTTTAAGCGTAGTATTTTTGCAAAATGACGCAGGAGTTGAAAAACCAATTTACTACATCAGCAAAACATTCAATGCTGCGGAGAAAAACTATTCAAAGATTGAAAAGCTAATTCTGGCATTAGTTTATGCGGCATCTAAACTTCACATATATTTCCAAGCGTATAAAATCAAAGTACTAACAAAAGTACCAATTGAATCAGTAATGAAAAATTCAAAAAGATCAGGCAGATTTGAAAGATAGAACGCACAAGTGGGCATTTTGAGATCCAATATGCAATTTTATCCTCGCCAAAATCTCAAATTGTCGCAGATTTTATCGCAGAATTTCCTTTGGAGGATGATGAAGCTGTAGAAGACATAATGGATATAGAAGAATAATATGGGGATCCTAGAGATCTTTTAACAGAACCAAATAGGTGGGAGATATTGGTAGATGGGTCATCCAACGGAGAAGGAAATGGAGTGGGAGTGGTTTTCATTTCGCCAGAAGGTGCAAAAATGGCATTTGCATTCCGACTAGAATTTGAATCTACTAATAATGAGACAGAATATGAGGCTGTAGTACATGCTCTAAGATTTGCAATAGAGATGAAGGTGGAGAATGCAAGAATTACCAGTGATTCGCAATTGATTATTCGCCAAATTGAAGGGGAATATGCAACTAATGATATATCTTTGAAAAAATATAAGAAACTTGTAGAAGAATTATCTGCGAAAATTCCAAAACTCAAATGGAGGCATAATTCAAGAAGAGATAATAGGCTCGCAGATGCTTTTTCGTTTATATCAAGTATGATGGTAGACCCGACTGCGAGAAATATAAAAATACAAACACTCATAGCACCTTCAATTAATAAATAAGAGGAAGAGGAGGCCGAGGCAATGATAGTAGAAAATAATGGCGAAGAATCAAGTAGAATTATCGCAGATTTGCGTGCGGAAATTCACGCATATCTAGCAAGGGGAGAGGTACCAAGAAACAGATTGGAAGCACATAAATTAAAAAGTAGAGAAACAAATTATGAGTTAAGAGATGGGATATTGTATCGAAAATATTTAAATGGGCCTTCCCTCAGATGTTTGACACAAGAAGAAGGAAAACAAATATTAAAAATATTACATAGTGGGGATGCTGGTAATCACAGCGGCGGAAGATCTTTAGCATACAAAACTAAAATGCAAGGTTATTATTGGCCATATATGCATGAAGATGCAAAGAATTTATCAAGAAGTTGCGAGGAATGTCAGCGATTTGCAAAAAGAATACATGCACCCGGTGAAACATTAACATCCTCAAAAAATGTTTGGCCATTTGGAAAGTGGGGTTTAGATATTGTGGGACCATTTGTACCAGGAACAGGGCAAAAGAGATATTTAATTGTCGCTACAGATTACTTCACAAAATGGGCAGAAGTTAAAGCAAGACAAACATATTCGTGATAAGGATATTTTTACATTTATATTTGAAAACATCATTTGCAGATTCGGAATTCCTGCGCAGTTGGTGTCAGATAATGGAAAACAATTTGAAGGACAAAATATAGAGATGTTACTTAATGTATTCAAGATAAAGTGCGGAAAATCGACTCTTTATACCCACAAGCTAATGGTCAATCTGAGGCAACTAACAAAACAATCGCAGATATCCTCAAGAAGAAGTTAAAAGGGCATCATAGAACATGGTGTCAACAAGTCCATAATGCAGTTTGGGCTTATAATACAACACGAAGAGAAGCAACTGAGGTATCAATTTTTTTTTTAACATATGGAGTTGAGGCAGTATTACCAACAGAAGTTGCTATTCCTACGACAAAAAGAGAAGCTTGGGAAAAGAATCTTAGTGCTGGTATGATTCTAGACAAACTTGATGAAGTAGAAGAGAAGAGGGAAAAAACATTACAACATATGGAGAACTATCATCGCAGATTATCTCGCGAATATAATAAGAGAGTAAAGAAATGTGAGTTCCAAGTTGGAGATCTAGTTCTGCGAGAAACACCAGAATATCAGCGAGAAAACGGAGGAAAATTAGCGAAAAAATGGGACGGGCCATATATCATCAAAGAAATAATTGGAACTGAAGCATATAAGTTAATGGATCCAGAAGGAAGAGACATGAGTCAAAGACTTGGCAGACCATGGAATAGATAATATCTAAGAAAATATTATCAATAAAGGTTTGAAAGACTAAGATGACTGGATTTTACGCAAGCAATTGCGAGAGAATAAAAGATGTTTCACAAGAATAAAGTTGGTTAAATACAAAGCAATTTTTCGCAATAATTTGCGATATAATTAAGAATTTTAATGCAAATGCATAAGACGGGCGCAAATCGCCTAAAAACATATAAGAATGGGACGAACCTTTGTGGTGTACACCTTAGTTCGCGGATTATATTCCGTAAGAGGCAATGTCCTTAAAGTACGTCATAAGGGGGGTATCTCTTTGCATGGATATGGGAAAGGCTATACTACTGCTAGAACCTAGTCATGGAGATTTGGGATTATAGAAAATCCATTCGGGAGAGATAACTTGGATTCCCAACTATATAAGGTTATACCCTGGTTGGGCGCCCGAGAGTTTCTCCTAAGGAATGCAAAGTATGATCAAGGCGCCGAGGTACACGGTTGATCTTTGGGTGCCCGGGATGGATGAACCTACCCTGGCCATCCTTGGCAAGTCTTGGCTATGATGTGTTCGGCCCGAAGAAAACCCCACTAGGGTGCAGTCTTGTAACTATAAGCCATATAGGCATAAAGGACAAGGATGCGAAAACAACTGGTTGTTGGCAGAACCGGATGGGAAAGTGCTAGTCTTGTATGGCCGATGTATAATCCTTGAAGGGGCAACCGGGGGGAAGATAAGGGCGATACCCTCTATTAGGGAGTTGTGTATCAACAAAGATGGCAATGTCATGGGACTTTATATTTGCAAGAATATTTCGGCCCGTCATATTGTCGCGTGACACAGACAGCAATGTCATGGGACTTTATATTTGCAAGAATATTTAGGCCCGTCATATTTTTGCGTGACACAGACAACAATGTCATGGGACTTTATATTCGCAAGAATATTTAGGCCCGTCATATTGCCGCATGACAGGCCAAAAAGCCTAAAAAGAAATGTTAAGATGAGATCAATGGGTTTTTGCGATAAGATCAAAAGATGAGATAAATGAAATCAATGATAAGAGGATATAAATCGCAAAGACGTCCTGTGATTTCATCACAAAGATGGCAATGTCATAAGTTTTAAAAAGAAAAAAGAGATTAATCTCACAAGATGGCTTAGACTTATCATATTGTCGCAGAGATCAAGATAAATGATAAGGCAAGATCAATGGATTATTACATGTGAAAGTAAGAATGTCCTGCGATCTTGTCACATAAAAGTGGCATAATAAGACCTTTAACTAGGAAGGAGAAATAAGACCACAATAGAGGTTATATCTGCAAAGCATATAACAGATTTTTGCGATACTTCATTTATACTTCGCAGAATTATTTGCGATACTTCATTTATCATATTGCAGATTAACAATAAGAGGCAAGTTTAGGATTTCTTACAATGGTAATATATTAGTACTTCACAAGGAAGATTATGAGGGGAAAATATGGGGATTATAAAATAATATTTCATTATCTTCCTTGTGAAGAGTCAAGATAATAAAAAGAAGACAATCAAGTTACAAGAATTTGCGATAGGAGATTCAGGTAAATAAAAATATATAATCAGAAGAAGATGATTGAGTTACAAAAATTGCAATATTTCGCAAAAGAAGCAGGAAGAAGAAAGATTCAGAAATTACAATCATTTGCAGGACAAGGAAAAGAACAAGATATTTCGCAGGAAGACATGATAAAACAAGATTTAAAACTTCAAAAGAATATTCTTCTTTAATTTCATCATTCTTGTTTGCTACTATTATCTTCACCAACAATATCTTTTTCAATTTGAGTTTATCCATCACCAGCGATTGATTTTAGAGGAGGATTTTGTTCTTCTGCTTCCTTATGAGGGTTTTCTTCTTCTTCTATTTCTCCATCACTAGTGATTGCCCTTTGAAGAGGATTTTGTTGTTCTGCTTCATTGGGAAGGTTTTCTTCTTCTTCTGTTTCTTTAGTTGGATTTTGTTCATCTTCGGAAAAATCTTCTTCATCACTTGAATAATTTAGATCTTCATCAATGAGACGAGCAACTTCATTATTATTTATCTCCAAGGGTTTGATCTTTATAGGAGGTAAAGAATGAGAGAATAGAACATTGTTTACGAGAACCTCAGCGCCTAAATGATCCTTGCGGAGGCAATTATTTTCCCAGTTTCTGATCTCTATATCCTTGAAGTATTCAAGGTAGTCAAATCTTCTCAATGGTCTGTTGCGAGAGTTAGAAAGCGCGGTATTCTTTTTGTGAAGTTTGGCAAACTTCGCAGACAGATCAGAGATAGAAGCTTGAAGATGCTTCTCAGATTTTGCGGAAGAAAAGTTGCATATTAGATGGAATTCTCGCAAGAAATAAGATGGGAAAATACAATGAAATAATTAATGGATGAGGCAGTCAAAATGACTACCTTCCTTTTGCGAGGATAAAGTTTGAATTATGTTAAGGAAGCCATTCTTCCATTGATTCATGGTATCATCGAAAGTATCACCAACTTTACCTTTCAAACGAGATTTTACACTTTTATCTTTAGAAAGAAGATAAGCATTTTCTTCTTTTAAGGAGGAATGGGATTTCTTCAGTTGAGCATAGTCATCTTTGAGATTGTTGACTTTTATACTTAGAGCTAATATACCTTTTATAAGTTTCTCTTGTTCAGCGGCAGATGATTCGGTTATCTTTTTAATGTCATCTTTCAATGCACGAAGAGATTGCTCTTGGATGTCACATAACTTTTGAAGATTGCCCAATTGCTGCGAATAAACCATTGTTTTATTCACAAATCTACGTTTCTCTTGAGACAAAATTTTGTTTTCATCTGATAAAGATTCCACCTTCAAATTAATCTGGTTTAGCGAATATAAAAGTTGAGTGGCTTCATTACTTAGGCAATTTCGTTCGCAAATTAGTTGGTTATTCTCATTTTTAAGATTATTTATCTCGTCAATTGAATATGTGTGAAGAATATTCAATCTATCAAATTGATTTTTCCAAGACTCTTTCTCAATGCGGGCTTCATCGGCGATGGTTTCCCATTCAAGTATCTTCATTAATTGGTTATGTTTAGAAGCTAAATATGCATCAACAAATAAATAAAGAAAAATTGAGTACATAGAAAACAAAGATTTACTAAGGCAAAAGCAGAGGCAAGAAAATTATACCTTTCAAATCATCATTTCTGCTGCGAAGATTTTCGCAGTCCAATTCAGAATTGCGAAGCTTATGATCGAAAAGTTCACATTCTAAAGTTTTTGCTTGAAGGTTCTTCTTCAAGGTTTCAACCTCACTTTCTAAAGCAGTTAGCGAAGATGAAGAATCGCAAGATCCGAGATGCTTGCTTAGAGTCATATAAACATCCTGTCTCGCAGGATCTGTAGAAGATTTCATAGCATCGTTCAAAACTTCAGATAATATTTGAAAAGCAGCTTCAACCCCTGTTGCTATTTCTTGGGAAGAAGGAAGATAATTAGAGGAAGAGGTTTTGGTAACATTATTCATCGCAGGAACTTGATTAGAATCAATTGTGATAGTAGGAGTGGAAAAAGGAACTTGATTAGTCGCATTTACAGTCTCATTTAACGCAACATCATTCACTGCAACTTCATTTACCATAGTCCCATTTACCGCAACATCATTCACCACAGCTTCATTTACCGTAGTTTCATTCACTACATCTTCATTTACCGTAGTTTCATTCACCACGGCTTCATTCATCGCAGGTTTATTTATTGCTGATTCATTCATCATAGTTCCAACTATCATAGATTCATCTATCGTAACTTTTAAAATATTGGGATTATTAGAGATGGAAATATTAGCATCAATAACTTCATTTGGAATTGATGAAGAAGTAGTATGGGTGTTAATATTGGAATTTACGCAAGGAGAAGGAGAAGGAGACGATTTAATTTGCGGCGGAACAGGGTTTGCAGGCAAAAAATCAAGAATATCCACTTCATCTGAAAGAACTTTAACTTGACGAGAACGCTTAAGAGGTCTATAAATATTCTCTTCACTTTGCGAATAATAATGTAGATAAGAAATAGAGGCAACAATATTGTTATTTTAAAGAAATAGATGTTTCTTACTACCTTATCATTCTCAGATCTCTTCGCCTTCCCAACACGCTTTTTCTGAAGACCCTTAGGGTTAGGGTTTTTGATAGTAATCTTAGTCTGAGAAGTAGTGTTACTGAAAAAGATAATAAAATATGGGGATTATAAAGAAAATCGGGCGGTATAAATGATGTAACATGAACAAAATAAGATTCAAGATAAGAACCTACCTTTGAGTTTCCATTAGAGCAGCAGCAGGAAGGATAACAGGAAAGAAAAAGTTGCAGACAAAAAAGGAAGGAGTTGAAGAAAAGAGAGAAGGTGAAAGAAGACGTATTCTCGAGTGGGACATCTATTTATAGATGAAGAATGGGTAACTGGGCTAATCGGTAAAAAAGTAAGGATTGACATGTGTCAACGGTAAAAACGTAAAATAAGGAATTTTGTCGGGTAAAAGACAAGGAGTTGCGGCAAATCAAGAAACTCAAATTCTCATGATCTTTATCTTCTTCGCAGAAAAGATATGAGAAGAGGCAAGATGTAGGATCAGAATATTGTCACATCAATATTCCTGCGAAATAAACAACAATGATATTCTGCGATAAATCTCAAAGTGACGTAAGGAATGACATATCGGATGAAAACGACAGAAACATGAGAAAAGCATGACATTTCTGCGATGAATCAATAAAACCTGCGAAAGATTAAGGCGGTGCAAACTGCGATGTATCGCAAGAACCCAGATCCGAAACTAAAGGGAATCTTAGATGTAAATGACCTGTCATGAGCTGTAATTCACTATGTAAATGCCTATATAAAGGAAATGAATAGTTCCAGAGGGAGAGATGAATTTTTGAGTGTTAAGAAAGTTTTTAGGAGAAAGAAAATCTTATTAAGTGAATTGTATTCCTGATTACTGTAATTCTTTTAAGTTCATATTAATAAAAAAGGTCCTTAATCTTCAAATTGTGTCATAAATATTGATAAATTCTTGAGTAGGGTGTAGTGTGGGAATTCCTGCAACTACAACAAGTAATTTAGAAAATTATGTAAACATTTAAAAACTCTGCAAAAGCAGTGATTGAGTGAATTATAATTAAAAATTAGAGAAAATGAAATAGTTACCCATTATTCATGTGTAGATAGCTTCATCCATTGCCTTGATTACGCGAGAATTTAGCCTCTCATCATGATGGAAACACACTCAAAAGTTGATTTCATTTATGCTCAAAAGTGGTTTACAAATGATGAATATGGAGAAAAAGAATGATAAAACTGGGTTTGTAACACTTAACGTTGTTACAAATCAAACTGTTGCAAGAACGATACAGATGAAATTTCACTGTGACTGTAGCACTACGACCCTACACCATTTTTCGTTGTCATTGTTGATAAACGGCGGTCTTCAGAAGTATTTTGTTCTTCGTGTTCTTCCTTCACAGCAGCAGCAGTAGAATTCTCCAACTTGATTTTTATTGCTCTGTTCTTCTCCCAAACTCTCTGTATCCCTTGTACGCATCCCCCTACTCCTCTCTTATACCCAGAAGGACCAAGAAATCATGCGTAATAACTCCAGATAATCTTCATAACTCCGGAAGTAAAGAAAATATATTTTCTTTCCTTTTTGTTTCATGTACGTATCTGCAGCAGTCAATTACGTATATACTATCCAAGTTTAACTCCTCCACGCTTCTCCAGCGACCAAACACGAGCAGCACACGAAAAATCACCCTGTAATCCCGTGAAACACTCTTTCAGTGAACGAGTTGCTCTGATTTCTTCTCTAGGATTATCCAGCCAAAATTAGTCGAACAAAAGGCCTATACCAGCCCTGTTTAGCCAAGAGGAACAAACCCCAATTAAATTCGGCGGTTGAATCTCCTTAAATCCCGTCCAAAAAGTGAAACCTAAATTATGTTCTTCCCTTGCCAAATATTCCCGATAAAATAATTAATTCAAACGAAGAAGAAGATGGTTGCCCCTTAACCAAACCGGGGGTGCGAATAATAGGTGTCCAACTGAGGTACCCCTTATACAAAGTGAGAGTGCCTTTAGTAATTTTATCTGGGGGTCCAAATAGCACTTTTTGAGCAACTTTTTCCACACAAGTGTATTCCTCCAAAAAAAGTCCAAATAGCGCTTATGTTTACTTTTCCCACCTAAGCAAACATAAAAACACCATAATAAGTACAAAATCAAGCACTAACAATAGAGACATTGAGGACAATTCAGACACAAAAACGTGTCTATCAGAAGTTAACTTGTAGTAGGATAGTATCTGTAGAGGCTTAATACAGTATGGTGTTCAAAAATAGACTAGGTCCCGAGGTTTTTCTTCATTTGCGGTTTCCCCATTAACAAAACTTCTGGTGTCCGTGTTATTTCTTTTCCTCATTATATTTTATATATAATTGAAAAATCACATGTTGTGCGTAGTTCAATATTTGGTCAATCCGACCTTATTTTTTGGATACAAATTGATTGACGCTTGGACATTTGTTTTTGATACTATCCAAGTTATTCTCATACCAATCAGTTCACGGATTTTATCCTGTTGATTTGCTGATTGATTTGAGAAAGAAATATAACTCTGGGATATCTTTCCTTGATTGAGTCTGACTGTCTAATTGATTATCTTGAAATTATATTGGAGTTAGTCCATACAGATTGCCGAACGAAATATTGGGTGTGGTTGTTAGACCCCCATTTTTTCAGCCTATAATTAAAAAAGCTTATTTTATTTTCCTTTTGATCTTTCGATCTAGGTTAGAAATCTATTTGCAATAATCAAAAATCAGCAAGCCTAACGAATCCGGAATACTTATACTCAGTTAGCTGAGAAGCTTGGATTGCTAACCACCTCTCAATAACTATTAAAACAAATCAAAGAAGAGTTTAGATATCTATGTTAAGGAATCACAAAGTCTGTGGTGAAGACAATTTATTATTCCTATCTATCTCGTTCCTGATCCAAGATTACGAAAACCTCAAAGATCAATAAGAACAAGATACATGTTCAAGAACTATCATGTAAAATATAGTCTGACCGGGCTTCACAATACCTAAGTGAAATCTTCAAAGTCGTAACCTAATTATGTTTCTCAAAGGAAACCTAAATTTTAGAGGACATCTCGAACTTAACAACTAGGACACAAGAGTGACATGGATTAAGAAATCCAGCTGCAAGAGTCTCTCTATTTATATATTTTTAAGGCTTCAAGTAGCTTTGAATTCAAGCTAGGGTTGCTTGGAATTCAAGCAAACACTTTCTCAATTTAGATGAAATTATTATTAGGAATTCATTTAAGCATGTGAGATGCCTGCCTCAAAATTACACATAATAATATGCATTATTGTCCAGGGTTCTGGAACCGTGCACAATGATAGTCCATAGCGGCCCAGTACCCTTTGAACTTACAAGCACATAGCAGTGTTGAATAACAATCAAAACTTAATAAATGATCCACAAACATAAGGTGATTTAGTGAATATAGTTATCTTAGAAGTATCTATGATAGTTGTAGTGAAGCTGAACATAATCATATAAAATAGTTCGGGCACTTCTGCTAATACTTGAAAAATACAGGTTTGCAAACCGGGTTCGCAAACCTATGAAAGTTCATGAAGTCAGGGCACAAGTGTTTGCGAACCGTAGTTTCAGACTTGACAGTTTGCGAAAGTCATGCCATAAGGGTTGCAAACCTTGGAATTTCGCGAAGGTTTGATAATCTACCTTATTCTCGAACTCAGATGTAATGGGTTCGTAAACCTATACAGTTTACGTTATTTACATTGATTGACTTTGCTAAGACATACAAGTATGTATACCTAGGGGAAAGCAGTTCTTTATCTCTCATAATTAATTTAAAACATTCTCAATAACCATAGACAATATGCATTGCTGTTTGGGAAATTTCCAAATGACCAACTTGAAACAAATATATTCTATGAACAATAATTATTCTTAACTAAGATTCCTAAGGATCTTTGAATATCCATTACTTGAATCATATTTCAAGAGTTTAACAAAGACAAGCTTGAGCTCAAAATTTCTTCTTTGTGTATACCAAATAGACTAAAATCATACGACATAGTATCATACGATAGAATAGTAAATGCCGCGAGTAAATAAGATAGGCCAGTCTTTACGTACTTCTTTGTTGTCGAAGTTTCCGCAAACGTCTTCGTCTGTTCTTCAATCTTCAATCTCTGAGGGTTATTTAGTGATGTATGAAAATCCACTACCATACTATAATCCTAGTCCGAGACTTGACTTTAGCATACTAGAAATCAAGATCTAGTTTTGTGCATTTAATATTCACAACAAGCTTGAGATAAAAAAACTTGCGAGTTCGACCGAGTGTTGCTCTAATACTTTGAACTCTTATTTGAATTAGAATCATCTTTGCCTTTTTAGCTGCAAAACTAACTTGGTTATAGATAAAACTTGAAGATTTTTTTGCACTTTACCATTCTCAATTTATTTTTTTATAACCATCACATATTTTGTTAATAGCATCTTCAAACATGACTCCGAAAAAATCAAGCTGGGTTGCAATTTCTATCATTTAAAGAAACAATTTATGTAAAGATGAAGGGTTATTTTCTTTTTTGTGCTAAATTAATAAAAGTTTTGGTTTAAAAATGAAGTTTGAATTTATTTATTTTTGCTAGAAAAGGAAAAATTGTATTGAAATTTTAAGAAGCAGAGTTCTGAGTAATGAAGTGTGGTTGATGTGACAACCATACACCTGTTAGTCTATTACCCTGTTTTGTCTACAATGCTTGGCTGCCTTATCGGCCAGCAAGTTAAAACTTCTATAAATGTTTTGAAATTCAAAAAACTGAAAAGATTCAATAATTGAAATGTAGTCATCTAAGATGGTGCTGATGTACCAACTAGTTTGGTATTTTTTTATTAATAAGATACGAAGTGACATTCTTTGCGTCGTTGAGAATACAGATGTTGTCCACTCCCCTAGCTTTAGCCCAGTTGATTGCTTCCCAGACCGCTAGACTCTCAGCTTCCTCGGCATTCTCTTGTCACTGTTGGGAGAGTTTTATATCCCTTGAAATTTCGTGTAATATCAGTAGCCACAATACCAATTCTTGCCCTGTCAATAATCATATCATAAAAATCATCACAATAAAGAAGTAGACAGTCCTGTGGTAGATTTCCTGTCCTAGGGTGTCTAGCATTATTTGGAAATGTGACATTATCCTGCCTATTCAAGAGAGTACTGGTATCATGCTGCATCTCATTGCTCAACCTAATAGCAAATCTAGCAGTGGAGTCCTTATTCAAACTTAGGTTTTGGAATACATGCATACATCTATCCCTCCATATACACCAAGCAGTTGTTGTAATATCACATTTTAGATCTAAGGGTAAGTTATTATCTAGAATATCCTTTACCCAAGCTTTAGTAGTGGTGGTAGAATTTTGATATTGCATAATATTGACTCCCCGAGGGACTGAGTTCCACACAGATATATCAAAGTCACAATGGAAAATAATATGCTCAGCAGTTTCATTTGTATTATTCTGACACATGCTGCAAGTAAGACAATGTGAAGGATTGAACCTACCAACTCTGACTTTCGAGGGGATTATATTTTCAAAACATTTTCATAAAAATAAATAAATTTTAGGAATCACATGCAAACTCCAGATAGTTTTATAGATATGATCATCTGCTAATATATCAGTTATATGATTAGCTGTCCTAGAGATGATATGATAACATGATTTAACCGAGAAAGTACCATATTTATTATGAGTCCAAATCAATTTATCAGCACCTGAAATTGGAATTCTAGTATTAAGGATTCTGTTATAATTATCAGGGGTGAAAAAAGCTTCAACCAAATCACGATTCCAGTCAGAAGTAGATTTGTCAATGAAATCCCTAACCATATAATCAGGATTAGGGTAACTAAGGCATACATGTTCTGACTTATTATGAATCCAATTGTCTCTAAATGCATGAATATTAAGGCCATTTCTAACTTCCCA
Source organism: Papaver bracteatum (assembly GCA_023529315.1). Classification (NCBI taxonomy): domain Eukaryota; kingdom Viridiplantae; phylum Streptophyta; class Magnoliopsida; order Ranunculales; family Papaveraceae; genus Papaver; species Papaver bracteatum. Next base: position 5,853,517 of record JAJJWX010000603.1, read on the forward strand.
GATTGAGTGTTTCTTGAGAATCTCAATGCCTAAACATAAGCTAGTCCAGACCCATGAACAATTCTTAGGTTTAACATAATGTAAGGGATGCCAGTTCTTAAAAGGTTTACATTTCAAAATTCTAACCCACAGGGCATTAGGGTATTGAATCATTCGCCAAGATGTTTTTGTAAGTAATGCAGTATTAAAATGCTTAAGGTTTCTAAAGCCTAATCCCCCTCTAGATTTGTGTCTACAAATATCAGACCAGTTTTTAGGATAAATACCACCAACATTACTCTTTCCCCACCAGAAATCACGTTGTTTAGCTTCCATTTTGTGGATTAAGTTATCAGGCAAGCAAAAAGTATTCATATGATAAATCGACATAGATTGAAGGACATTCTGAACCATGACTGACCTACCATCTTGGGTAAGATGTTTTCCCTTCCAGTTAGGGATAGACTTATCAAAATTCTCAACTAAATGTGTGAAAGCCTGAGTTTTAGATCTACCTATGAACAAAGGTATACCTAAATATCTATCATCCAGAGCAATCTTCTTAACATTGAGAGTTCTAATCAAAGAAACACAAACATTTTTACTAAAAAAACAACTAGATTTTTGGAAATTAATGACCTGACCAGAAATATTAGCAAAATCCTTAATGAGATCCATAAGGTTGTTTGCTTCTTGATGGATTTCCTTGGAAATCATCAACAAATAATATATGCAAGACAGCAGGGGCATCTTTAGTAACTTTGAAACCATGAATTAAATGATTTTCCTCAGCCCGAGTTAAGTATCTATAAAAAGCCTTCATGCAGATAATAAAGAGATAAGGATATAGGGGATCTCCCTGTCTCAAACCTCTAGTAGGTTTAAAAGCTTTACATGGAGAACCATTTAATAAGATAGAGTTAGAGGTGGTACTAATGCACTGAAAGATTAAATCACACCAATGGTTTGAGAATCCAAATTTCTTCAGAACATTTATAAGAAAAGGCCAATATACACTATCAAAATCCTTAGACATATCTAGTTTGAGCTCCATGATACCACACTTATCTTTTTTGGGTTTTTTCTTCATAGAATGAACCAACTCATGGGTAGTAATAACATTATCTTGAATATTTCTACCAGGTACATAAGCATCCTGGAAGGGAGATATTATTTTTCATAAGAGTGGTTTGATCCTGTTGACTAAAATTTTAGAAATAATTTTGTAACTGGTGTTACATAGGCTAATTGGCCTAAAGTCAATAGGTGAAGAAGCGTTATTAACCTTGGGAATAAGGGTAAAGAAAGTGTGGTTCATTTCTTTAAGAAGATTCCTGGAATCAAAGAAAGATCTAATCATGTTCTAGATATCTATTTGAAGGAGATCCATGTTTTGCTTATAGAAACCCGGGGGAAAGCCATCGGGTCCCGGGGCAGTCCATGGTTTCATATGATTAATTGTGTTTCTGACTTCTTGGAGGGTCATAGGACTCAATAACTTGTCATTGTCCTCACCAGTAATACAAGAGTCAATGCAATTAAAAAACATATTATCTTGAAATGGGTTGGAAGTCGAACTGATAGAATTAAAGTGGGAGACTAACAAATCTTCAAGATGAATTCTGTCATTAACCCATTGACCATTATTAGCTTGCAGGGAAGATATATGGTTATACTGTTTTCTTCTGTTAACATAAGTATGATAAAAACTAGTATTTTTATCAAAGCATTTTATATAATCTTTCCTGCTTTTTGGGCGTAAAACTCCTCTTGAACCTTTTTCCAATGTTCAAGGTCTTTTTAAACTTGTCTAATAGACTCAATGTTTTGAGTAGTAGGAGATTGACTACCCAAAAATTGCAGTTGGTTACTCAGATCCTTAACTTTTTGATCTATATTCCCAAAAGAGTTTAAATTCCAATCTTTAAGGCCAAACTTCACATTCCTTAATTTTTTTGGTGAAACAAAAAGTATAGCGTAACGTCGCTAAAATTTCTCTTCGTTTTTGAGCCGAGTCTAACTTCTTTAGCTAGAATTTTGTAGTGTGCGCGTGATCCAAATACCGTATGCGTATTGCAGTAGAGAGTGCCCTGGACCAAGTTTGGGTGTTCTTGAATAGATGGTTGTCCCCTTAGTGAAATTAATATGCCTAAGTAGTAGATGTTGTAGAAATTGGCGCATGAATGCCACGTAATGGACATGAGCAGCTAGAGGAGTAGTCCCGTCTTTTTTTTCCAGCAAATCTGAAAATAAAGAAAATCTTTTGTTTTGTTTTCCATTGAAAATGAAAATCTCTCCTCTTCTTCTGTCACAAATTTTCACTAAAAGCAATCTCTAGCAAAGGAAAGATTTTTAGCTTTATTAACTAAAATTTAAGTTGAAGTCGCTCTCCGTTACCGGCTGGAATCATTTTCTGCAAAGGTAGGGGTTCTTTCCTTCTATTTCTTTGTCTACAATTTTTCAATTGATGTTTACTTAAATGCAAATGTTCTGACCTTACAAAGCACCGTTTTAATTGAATCATTTATACGAATCTGAAAGGGGTTGTTTGAGATATTTTTCAGTAACCTTGAATTTGATGAACCTTGCCCATAAATTTTCTCTAAGCTCTCCATGTCTTGATTTCTTTCTAGAGAAATGAATTTTATTTGAAACCTTACATTTTACTGTGCTCATTTTTCATATAAAATGAACTGTGTACGATTCCGGGTTTTATAAATAGTTTGTGTAGAGTGAACATGTTTTGCAGTCACTTAATTTCACTTTAGATTATTCACAAATCAAGTCTTGGATACATGTTTGAACCATCTTATTATCCGTTTGTTAAAATGACCCAATGGGTTTCATTTTCAAAGTATTGGTTGTGGCTTGAATTCATGAACGGATTCATTTTAAGCATTAAGACTTGTTCTTTTTTTTAGTAAGTGGGTATTCTAAACTCCCATCAAGAATAAAGTTTATCAATTATGTTCTAGAATTTAAATAAGCCCTTTGCATTATTGATTTAACTCCAACCATAACCAAAGATTGAAAATTTTCTATGAATTTTGCAGTATCTTCTAACCTTGTGGCTTGAAATTTTCAACCAACAATTTATTTACGCCACTAGTTTGATTCCTTTCAATCCAGTTTTACAACTCACTTGGAAAATATGGTGACAATATAAGTTGACCCTTTTGTTTTGTATTTTCTTATGGCTAATGTATTCCTTGTTTTCTGCCGAATATCTGTGCCATTGGGCAGGACTTTGCGAGCTGATTTTTATGTGTATTTTAGTCATCTTTAAGCCTTACTTTCCCCTGTAAATTTCTTAAATGTTGTAATGTCTATTGTGAGTGTTTCCTTCTTGTAAACAAGCTTAATAGGAAACTAGATGTCTCTACTATAGGAATGTCAGACCCATTGGGGGGCCCACTTACGAGTGGCAACCCTGAAGACCGTTAGCTATAATGGTGGCTGGTAACCAGAACTACCCTGACATCGGCGCTGGCCAGAAGAATAATAGAGTAACTTAAACTTGATTTACAGCTCTTTATCTTGTTATGAATTTCAATTGTGCAAGGCTTTTCATTTGGAATTATTTTAGTTGCTGCTCTTGTCCATTCAAATTTACATATTTTCACCGTTATAACTCCTACTGGGCTGTGGCTCACCCCGTTTTGGTTTTGTTTTACCACAGAGTACGAGAGGAGCTTGCACCAGTAAGCCGGGCAGAGCTTACGACAGGCTTTTTAACGCATCAAAAGTTAGTATTTGTTGTTCATAATATGTATATCACGGGGATGGATATGGGGTAGTCTTATATATATTGCTCATGAACCATGTTTTTGTTATATTTTGTTGTACATAAAAATGTGGGGATCTCGTTTGCTGGATAGTTCATATCAGTATTTGTCTTACGTTTTCTTTTGTCGTATTTTGGTGTATGTATGCAACTGTATGGTTTTTGGTGGGTGTATTAGTCTGCATACAGAACCTTAGCATACTAGCAGGTTTCATTTTATATATATATATATATATCTTGTGCAAGATTTGATATCGATGTGTATGCCAACCTTCTCCCATAGACAACATCATTTTAGATTTTTATGTGTAACACTGAACTTTCAAATGTCAACCACAAGACTAGCTTGGATGGAAGCTGTGTGCTCCACTTTGTTTGTTTTCTTTGAAATGTTATTTACAACTAACTGATCATTTCCCTAATTGGTTTAGTATTTTTGAACTAGTAAAATTGCCAAATCTAAAGACCACCCCTTCTTAAGTATTTTGAATCCGTCCTATGTGATTATGTTGTGTGCTCTCCTTTCTCATAAAAATTCCTATTTGTATATGCATCCACATATTTTTACTTACTTCTATCGTTACACTTTAATCCATTTACACCTTTTTAGACAGAAATATTCTTTGGGCCTAAACTGGAACAATACTCTTCACTTGAACGTACCTGACCATGATCAAAAGGCTTTGATCTTCCTTATCAATTTTGAAACTTAAGTCTACAGTTTTCTCTGTATTTAAAATTCTTATGTGTAATTCATAGCATCTCGGTCATACTGGTGTTATACCAAGATGTCTAGAATTCCTGTTTTAAAATGAAAATACACTGTATATGACAAGTGATTTCCTTTATTTCTTGTTTCCAGTCGATCATTGGGCTTGGATCCTTTGATGTTTAAATTCTGAAGTGGTCTTATGTTTAAATTCTTACTTCCTTTGTTTTCATTTCCGAGTGGCACGGCCATGGTTTGTCCTTGCTGGATGGGTTGAAACCCAACCCGTTAGAGGGAAAATTACAGGTCTGCTACATATAGGATCCTCATAAGTTGGTTTGGTAGGATTTTTTTATGACCTCAAGGGAGGTTGGGTCCTTAAACCAACATTTGAAGTACCTATAAGGCCTTTTACCTTGATGACTATTATATTCAGTGCTCAAGATAATAGGTAAGTGGTCTGAACAAATGGTATTAATATGACTAAGGCTGGAATTCTTATAGTTATGTAACCATAAGCCATTTACTAATGCATGTCTAGTCTGGCCATAATTAGATCATTCCCAGACTGTCTATTAGACCAAGTGAACTTACTGCCAACAAAACCAAGATCAGAGAGATCTGAAGAATCAATTATTTGTTGTATTATTGGAAATTCAGTAGTTGTTCGGTTGGTAAGAGTATACCTTTCATGACTATGCATTGTGATATTAAGATCACCAATGATTAGCCATGGAGTATTAACTCTTATACCAATTTCCTTGACATAGTTCCATTAAGATAATATTTCGGCATGGTATGTGGAACCATAAAGAAAGGTTACTAGGAACTCTGGTTTGCTTGGGTCAGCAGAGACCATATCATTAACCATTTTATCAGTATTTTGTAAAATTTCAAAATTAAACCCAGACTTCCAAATAAGAGCAATGCCACTTGAGAGACCCACTGAAGGACATACCCAATTATTAGGGTAGTTGAACCTTCTCAAATATTGTTGCATTTTTTGAAAATTGTTTTTAGTTTCACAAAGAAAAATAATGTCTGGGTTTTGAGACTTGATTAAATTAGCTAAAGAAGTCCTAGTGGTTGGGTTGCCGAAACCCTGACAATTCCATGACAAGATCCTCATCAAAAGAGGATGTTTAACCACTAAAGGACTGCACTTACTGAACATTTCAGAAAAACAGTCTATCAGATAAGAAACAATGGTATATAAAAGTTGCACAAGAAGCACCCTGGTAGGGTTAAACCAAATGGAAGCAGACCAGATACTCCACAATTTGATATTAACGCCACTTGCTGAAACTTTAAAATACAATTAAGAATAATGGAAGTTCAAGAAAACCCTAGGCAGGAGACTAAGGTTATAGGTTATTTTGTTTCTAAGGTGTAAAACAAGCACAGAAAAATCAAGATTATAGGAATCACATAGTTAAAATTATACAGAGGGATGATAACCTTAGCAATTTCAGGATTAAAATTTCTAAAAAACCAACAACATAAATGATTTTGAGAAAGAAAAAAAATTGAATTGAAATTAGGGTTTAGAATAAAAACCTGGTGAAGATGCACAACATTTCCATAGTGATTATGTGCAAACGTTCCAGTGGGTACATATCATGTGCTATCAAATGCCATCGGTTGGTTTCCATTATCTTGATTATGTTGGTATTCCATAATGTTCTCATCCGGGAGATCACCAAGATTGATTGATACATCAACATCATTTGCATTAGATTGGAAAATAGGATTGTTGTGAGTGTTGGCTGGATTGAGATTAGTGGTCAAAGGATTAGGAGTGGATTCAGCATCCCTAGTTCTCTTTGTTTTCCTCACTTCAGGGTTTTCCAATTCTCAATCTGAAATTTCATTTCCTAGATTTTGAGAAGGAATAGAATTCAATGTTGGTGTTGGGGTATTTGATGGGATATTGATGCTTGATAATCCACCCACCTCTTCTTAATGGTTCTTTGAGATTAACTTCAAAATAAACCGTGTTGGTTACACTTCCTCTAGGCAGTCTTGTTCTCCCCTCTGAATCTACTTTTGTTCAAATTTCCTTACAAATTTCTTTGATTAAATTCTCATTAAGAATAAAATCCCCTATGTTCCTAAGCTTGACACTCCAGATATGATTTTCAAACTTATGATCTCTAATAGGAATGTTGGGATTATATGTGAAAATGCGGGGGTCTAACAACATCACCCAATATTTCGATTAGCAATCTGCATGGACAACTCTGAGTTGTTTTCTAGAGAATCAACTAGACAGTTAGACTCAATCAATAGAAAATACTCAAGAAGTTATTATCTCAATCTCTCGATTTGATTTACTCAAGCAAAAACAATTTGCGAGTCTAATCAAAGAGAGATAACTTGGATGGTACCAAAGACCAATATCCAAGTGTCAATCGATTTAAATCAACAACCAATAAGGTCGGATATTCTAATCGATTGAACAATGCACAACCTGTATTATTTCAATTATATAAAAATATAATGCGGAAAAGAAATAACACAGACACCAGAATTTTGTTAATGAGGAAACCGCAAATGCAGAAAACCCCCGAGACCTAGTCTAGATCAAACATACAATGTATTAAGCCACTACAGACACTAGCCTACTCCAAATTAACTTCGGTCTGGACTGTAGTTGAACCCCATCCAATCTCACACTGATCCAAGGTACAGTTATGCTCCTACGCCTCTGATCCCAGCAGGATACTGCGCACTTGATTCCCTTAGCTGATCTCACCCACAACCAAGAGTTGCTACGACCCAAAGTCGAAGACTTTAATAAACAAATCAGTCTCACACATAAAAGTCTACAGGTAATAGATAAATTCGCCTCCCACGAATAAACCTACGAGTTTTGTTCCGTCTTTTGATAAATCAAGGTGAACATGAAACAATCGATAAAACCAGACTTATATTCCCGAAGAACAGCTCAGTTTCATCAATCACCTCACAATAAACTTAATCAACGCAACGAAGAAGATTATTAAGGAATCACAAACAATGAGACGAAGAAGTTTGTGACTAATTTTATCTTGCCTATCGGAGATAGAAATCTCAAGCCAATTATTACAATTATACTCGTACGATAGAAACAACAAGATCAGATCACACAACTACAAGAAAAGTAGTATCGGTCTGGCTTCACAATCCCAATGAAGTCTTTAAGTCGTTAACCTGGTTTTAGAAGAAGAAAACCAAAGGTTAAAGGAGAATCGACTCTAGATTTAGCAAACTAGTATCACACAGAATGTGTGGGGATTAGGTTTCCCAGTTGCTAGAGTTCTCCCTTATATAGTATTTCAAATCATGGTTTGCAATCAATGGTAGCTTACTAACAAAGCATTCAATATTCACTGTTAGATGAAAACCAGATTAGATACAAGCTAAAATCTCTCAACCGTTAGATCGAAAACTTAGCTTGCCATACACACATGTACTTGACGTTTTGGGTTTGTGTAACCATACCCAAACATGTACAATGGTTGGTTCAATATTAGTCAACCAAATGGTTAGCCAAATGATAACTTTCATATCAACCATATTCTTCTTCACCATAACTAGTCCAAATGACTCAAATGAACTAGTTAGAGAGTTGTTCAATTTCTATGAGATCTCATGTACTACACAAGACACAATTGAATCAAAAACGATGTGATTCACTTGAATCATTTCATGAACTATAAAGCCACGGTTTGCAAAAGCATTCCTTAGTAATTTAGATAAGTTCACGAACAACATTTTCAGACATAACCTCTTGAGTTCGCAGACTCAAGCTAACCGGTTGAAGTTAATAAACTCCAGCAGAAATTCTCGGGTCGAGAACTTCCGTCAGTTCGTGGACTGGGTTCGCGAACTGCACTTGAGCTTCAACTCCGGCAGATATTCTCGGGTTCGAGAACTTACGCCAGTTCGCGGACTGAGTTAACAAACTGAGTTGACTGCTCATGTTCCGGTTCCACTTGATAAACAAAGTTCGCAAACTTCGGTTCGAATGCTAAGGACTTATACATATATGTGTTGCCACAACAATGTTTATATCCCTCAATGGTTATATATTCTAAACTCTCATTTCAATCAGTTGAAACATTCTCAGAGGGCGTTATATAGTTGTTATTCACAAACTATTTTTCGTCAGAGCGATTTCCAAAATGATTGAAACATAACATGACTTTCGTCACTAGGCAAAGATAAACTTGGCTAAAGCGAAAGCTTTACCAACACCCATTTCGAGAAATAGATAAGCGAGATATACTCAGCTCGAAATGTCACATGTGTATATCATTAGTCTATATAGTAAAATGGCTTTTGTCTCAAGATAGGAGATAAAGTAGATATACTTTTGAGTGATAGATAAGTTCAAGTCTCCATATACCTTTTAGTTGATGAAGATCCACTGGTTCCTTGAGTAGTCATTCGTCTTGTATGATGATCGCCATGGAGTTCTTGAGCTCAACCATACTTTCTATCCTAGTCCGAGTCAAGACTTTATAGTTTTTATCACTAAGATTGACAAACATGCTTGAGATAGCAACGCATGTGAGTTTTACCGAGCAGTGCTCTAACAATCTCCCCCTTTGTCAATTTTAGTGGCAAAACTATTAATACATATGGAATACAAAAATTATATAAATAAACTTTTTATCTCCTATTCCACATGTCTAATCTTCAACAATACTCGAAATCTTCGTCACTTCCAAGTAGTCCAATGATCCCAAAGGTCGTAAGTTTAGTATCATCATTGTTGAAAATCCGTAATTATAACAATGAGAAAAGCATCGGTTCTCAATCATTGTTATACAGTGTCATAGTATTATTACACAACGTCAAAGTCCAATTGCATCACAACTTCAACAACAATACTATGGTGATACTTCACTCCCCCTTAGTCAATACTCCATCTCACATGGAAACCACTCCCCCTTACATAATGATCCGAAAACCATATGTATTTGTAGTGTGAACTACAATTAATTCTCCCCCTTTTTGACAATAAAATTAGCAAAGGTACAAGAACGGGATCCTAATGAAATTTCTGTAAGAGACATTTCATGACCAAAGGTAAATGTTCTATCATCTTGTTTAGATGTAATCATAAAGCCGAGGCTAAATTCATTCATCAAGGAGTTTATAGAGATACAAGATAACCCCTAAAAAATTCCACAGCCGCACTCCCCACAAAGATTTGGCAATTAAGCACAAGTTCAAAAGAACTCTCCCCCATAAAATGTCATTCCCTAAGGAACAACAAGAGCGACCTTAATTTCAAAAGAAAAGAAGGATTTATTTAGACTCAACAAATTTCATACAAGTATGAATTTGGAATCCAACAAGAAATATTCAATCATATTAACCAAAGCGAACCAAGATTAATTTGACTAAATATGCTCAACACAAGTAAACTTATGGAGACTGATAGACGCATTTATGTGTCTATATTAGTCTCAATTATCTGTAATGTTAGTACTCGATTTTGCGCTTATTTTGGTATTTTATGTCTTTGTAGGTGTTTTTGGAGAAATAAACATGTGTGGAGAAATCGGCTCGAAAAGTTGCTAAAGGCATCTCCAAAGGACAAGTGCTAAAGGGACACTAGATTTGGCTAAGGGGCACACAGTTGATAAGGGGTTACCCAATGTTATTTACACCCCAGGACACCCCAAGTGTTAAAGGCACTCGGCAGTTGGTTAGGGGGCACCCATCTTCATTGTTTGAAATATCTTTTTGGCGGGAAATTTCTTTTTCACCTGCGTACTTTTCTGGGAAGATTTCTGACGAGATTTTGCGAGAGATTTTCGATGGGGTGGATTTGTTTGGGATTTCTATGAGTTAATAGGGCTGGTAGGGATGTCCAATAGTGAAAGATAAACGAGTTTCACTGGGTTGCTCTAAAACAGGGGAGGATTAATATTACGGGAATTTTCGGTTGTATTTGTGGAAGGTACGTGGTGATATTGGAAGGGTATACACTCTGCAAGATTTACTGCTACATTTAGAAGAATTTTCAACAAAACAGAAGACGTATGGAAGATTGGAAGGAAGATATTCCCGAGAGTTTGGCGAGAAGAAAAATAAAATTTTCCAAAGATTTTCTCGTGTTATATGGACCCTGTTATGTATAAATATGTCGCTAGGAGGTCACAGGAAGAGAGCCGAGAGTTTTGGGAAGTTTGGAGAGCTGCAGAGAGGCTAAATCACAAGTTGCAGAATTTTGTTCCTGCTGCTGTTGAAACACGAAGAACAGACTAGCATAGGCAGTCTTATTTAAACAACACAAAAGAAGTGTCGTTGTTGAACAGTGTCTGCAATAAAAGATTTGTAACAGTTCAGCAACAATTATTTCTGTTAATATTTTCTCTGAACGGTAGGCTCTGTAACAGTGAGTTCTTTAACAAATATATCTGTTACAAACTCGCTGCATAATATTATTTCTCAATAAAAACACCTTTTGAGCCATGTTTCTATCTTTTGGGTGCGTTTTGAGCATGTGGAGCTAAACCCCATCACTGGGATGACGGAGGAAGCCAATTCTCAACACTATGGTAATTTTATTAAATTCTTTTTACGACTTTTGCATTAATATAATTTGAATTATGATTTTAAATTAATTAATTGTGATTTAGTTTGATGGGTTATGCTTAGCTTAGGTGTTTTGATAACCCATGCTTACCATTTACAATTAATGTTTTATAAAATCTACCTTGGCAAAGATAAAGAGTCAAAAATTGTTGTTTTCAGAGCTATAATTGTCTAAGAATTAATATTGAAACCATATAATTAGAGTTTGGTGAAATCCCGATTCCCAGTAATCTCTCAATATTGTCATTATCTTTTCTTTTATTTTCTAGGTTAATTTATTTAAGTCTAAAATCAACAACTTCTCAAGTCCGAGAATCAAACCCTTACTTACCACAATTAAAGCTACATCAGAGACTTAAAACATCGATTAGATTATTCACAAGAGAACCCATAAATACTCTAATCGGATTACACAATTAAACTAATCACAAAGTAATCAATTCAATCGTCCACACTCGACATGAGAAAAATCTATGGAGTGCTAACTAAATAATCACCCAAGATGATTGATTTAGTTCATTTGGGCTCAACATAAGAGATTATGGAACCCCGACTAAGATTATCATAGGAAATGACAACCTTAACCGTACATGTATTCAACATGAGAGAACTCATGGAATACAGACTAAATAACCACACAAGTTGATTAATTTAGTTCTTTAATGCTCAACATATAACATCTCATGGAACAACCAACCATGCCAATAAGAAATCGACTTAGTTGTATCGTGCTCAACATAAAATACAAAATGGAGCCTTCATGGTAATACATAATAATATGGAACAATTAAGCTCTATACCGTGGATTACAAAACAAGGACCTATTCTATTTTTCCATCACAATGACATAATAGACTTTATCCTTGAATCACAAAAGATTTTAACCTATCTTACATCAACAATAGGCTTAACTTTTGTGTTTTGCCAAAAGTCCATTCATTCCTTTATCAATATTTGCATACCAATACGTGAACGACTTTACTTTTGACAAAATACGGGACAATCAAGTTCATGGACGTAAACACACATATCCGATCAAAATATTACAATATATAAAACTATAAATATTAATACTACAACCATCATCTTCCAAACAAACTTAGAATTTTTAAACCAAAAAATCTAACAACAAGAAGATGAAATCATTGGATATAGCTATGTGTAATCACAATCATTTCTATTCCAAAACACTAGTTATTCTTCTAAATAAAACAGAAAACATAGAAGATTTACTAGACATGCTAAAACCGATTTCCAACTAAGGTTTGAACAAAAGAGAGTTCATCAAAGGCTTCCTTTAGTTCATTCTTTAGAAACTCAAGACTCCTTGTTGCTATCCCGAGTTGTTCACGAACGACTTCAAGATCACGAAGAAGATGTCCTACAAATTTTGAGGACATCTGAACTGGTAGGTTGTTTTCATGATCAATAGCCCGATGACAGATTATGAACACATGGTCTTCATAAAACTCAATAGCCTTCTCCTCCATGATCACTTCTTTGTTGCTTCTCTCCATTGTGCCAAGAATCCAGTAGAGTCTTTTTATCCTTATAGAATAAAGTGTCAATTGACAACATATATAAGGGGGGTTCATATAAAACCCTAGGCACAAGAAGGTCCGTGCGGTTTTTAGAGGTTGTGCACAAGTGGTCAAAGATGACCAAAACATGGAGAACCAAACAAGAAGAGGAGGAAAAAAAAAATCAACAAGGAAATATTTGTCAAACACAAATAAACATACTTCGAAAGAGACTCGAAATAAAACCTTAAGATAAGGAACAATACATACACCTTTGATAGCTTTCTCAAGACACTTTTCTTGAGAGCACAGAGCATCCCTCTTGTCTCAAAAGAAGGATGCTTCAAAGAGCAGTCATGGTGTGGTAAGATGAGCACTTTGCTCATCATGGTTGACTTCTCCTCTAGAGCAACATAGAGATGAGTTATTCAACAAAAGTGAAGAACTTATACTGGAAGAGGAACTAGGAGTACCTGAGTTAGCAACTTTCCATATTTTGGAGACGCCCTGTTTGAGTCTGTTTATACTTGTCTTAAGTTCTGAGACTCGATTATTTATGTGAACAAAATCTGGAACAGAATTCTTGGATTCACGGCCTTTCACATAAGGGGACATGGAACTTGATCTTCTTTTCTTTCTCCTGTTCCTTTTCATTTTTTCAAGGTTGTTAAACACCCATTTGTCGTTATTCTTTCTACCCTGATTCACATTTAGTGTTTGAAAGTCACAAATAAAAGGTGACTTGTCAAGGTAGTTTTCTTGCTTGTTGAATGTATCTTTTACTCCAGTAGTATGAGGAGCAGGTTTAATCACTTCCTTAGACACCAATATAAGAATGTCGTGAAGTTTTTTATTCCTCAAGCAAAAACGACAATTCCGTTCAAGATGCCCTTTATTTCCACAATAATAGCAGTTAAAGAATTGTTTTAACTGTTTTCTTGTGAGTAATTTTGGGAGAAGTCCCTTTGACCTTAGGTTCTTTGCAAGCTACAAACGTTGTCTCACATGAGGAATTATCAACAGCTTTGACAAAATTGATCTTACTTGTTTTTGGAGTGTCTATTCCTTTATAGCCCAGACCACGTGTATCACGTTGTCCTTTACATGCTCCAATTCATAGAAGTCAATTTTGTAGAGCTAGTGTTGAATCTTTTCAGACTCTCTTCAAGAGATCTTACTTTATCAAGGGCAGCTTCAAGATCAGACTCTAATGACTTTTCTTTAGTAAGAAGTCTGAGTTCTTTATCATGAAAACATTTCTGTTGAGAGTCATACTTTGCTTCAGAATCTGCAAGTATTTCTTTCAACACATAGAGATTTCGAAGAAAATTGTCACATTCAGACCTCTTTGTACGAACATCTTCTTCACGATCTTTAACGATAGATTTTAGGAGATTGTACCCACCATCATATCCTTTAAAGATTTTTCTCAATTTTCTATTTTCTAGACAAATAGGAGTTACTCAGGAAAGCTGTTGACATTTTTATCTTTAGCTCATGATCAAACATCTTGATATATTGTGAGACTTCCTCATCAATACTCGGTCCTTCTTCTGAATCACCGTCATCTGAAAGATCATCCAATTTATCATAAAGAGATTTTTCCCAGTCAAATGTAGATTCATACACAGGACAGTTGACAGAGTTTTTCTCAGAAGCTTCAAGGATTTCAGCCTCACCTGAGTGACTTTGTACTAGTGTTGCGTTATCAGAGATACTACTCTTGTCCATAGAGTCAGATCGCTACAAATATAGACTTGTAAGGTCTTTAACGTGTTTGTCTGCTCTGATACCAATTGAAAAAGCGGGGGGATAACAACCTCACCCAATATTTCGATTAGCAATCTGTATGGACAACTCCGAGTTGTTTTTTAGAGAATCAACTAGACAGTTAGACTCAACCAATAAAAAATAATCAAGGAGTTATAATCTCAATCTCTCAATTTGATTTACTCAAGCAAAAACAATTTGCGAGTATAATCAAATAGAGATAACTTGGATGGTACCAAAGACCAATATCCAAGTGTCAATCGATTTAAATCAACAACTAATAAGGTCGGATATTCTAATCGATTGAACAACGCACAACCTGTATTATTTTAATTATATAAAAATATAATGCGAAAAAGAAATAACACAGACACCAGAATTTTGTTAATGAGGAAACCGCAAATGCAGAAAAACCCCGGGACCTAGTCCAGATTAAACATACACTGTATTAAGCCGCTGCAGACACTAGCCTACTCCAAATTAACTTCGGTCTGGACTGTAGTTGAACCCCATCCAATCTCACACTGATCCAACGTACATTTGTGCTCATACACCTCGGATCCCAGTAGGATACTATGCACTTGATTCCCTTAGCTGATATCACCCACAACCAAGAGTTGTTCCGACCCAAAGTCGAAGACTTTAATAAACAAATATGTGTCACACAGAAAAGTCTATAGGTAATAGATAAATTCGTCTCCCACGAATAAACCTATGAGTTTTGTTCTGTCTTTTGATAAATCAAGGTGAACATGAACCAATCGATAAAACCAGACTTATATTCCCGAAGAACAGCTCAGTTTCATCAATCACCTCATAATAAACTTAATCGACGCAGCGAAGAAGATTATTAAGGAATCACAAACAATGAGACGAAGATGTTTGTGACTACTTTTATCTTGCCTATCGGAGATAGAAATATCAAGCCAATTATTACAATTGTACTCATTCGATAGAAACAGCAAGATCAGATCACATAACTACAAAAAAAGTAGTATCGGTCTGGCTTCACAATCCCAATGAAGTCTTTAAGTCGTTAACCTGGTTTTACAAGAAGAAAACCAAAGGTTAAAGGAGAATCGACTCTAGATTTAGCAAACTAGTATCACACAGAATGTGTGGGGATTAGGTTTCCCAGTTGCTAGAGTTCTCCCTTATATAGTCTTTCAAATCATGGTTTGCAATCAATGTTAGCTTACTAACAAAGCATTCAATATTCACCGTTAGATGAAAACCTGATTAGATACAAGCTAATATCTCTCAACCGTTAGATCGAAAACTTAGCTTACCATACACACATGTACTTGACGTTTTGGGTTTGTGTAACCGTACCCAAACGTGTACAATGGTTGGTTCAATATTAGTCAACCGAATGGTTATCCAAATGATAACTTTCATATCAACCATATTCTTCTTCACCATAACTAGTCCAAATGACTCAAATGAACTAGTTAGAGAGTTGTTCAATTGCTATGAGATCTCATGTACTACACAAGACACAATTGAATAAAAAACAATGTGATTCACTCGAATCATTTCATGAACTATAAAGCCACGGTTTGCAAAAGCATTCCTTGGTAATTTAGATAAGTTCACGAACAACGTTTTCAGACATAACCTCTTGAGTTCGCGGAATCAAGCTAACCGGTTGAAGTTAATAAACTCCAGCAGAAATTCTCGGGTCGAGAACTTCTATTAGTTCGCAGACTGGGTTTGCGGACTGCACCTGAGCTTCAAATCCAACATATATTCTCGGGTTCGAGAACTTACGCCAGTTCGCGGACTGAGTTGACTGCTCATGTTCCAGTTCCACTTGATCAACAAAGTTCGCAAACTTTGGTTCAAGTGGTAAGGACTTATACATATATGTGTTGCCACAACAATGTTTATATCCCTCAATGGTTATAAAGTATAAACTCTCATTTCAATCATTTGAAACATTCTCAGAGGGCGTTATATAGTTGTTATTCACAAACTATTTTTCGTCAGAGCCATTTCCAAAATGATTGAACCATAACATGACTTTCGTCACTAGGCAAAGATGAACTTGGCTAAAGAGAAAGATTTACCAACACCCATTTCGGGAAATAGATAAGCGAGATATACTCGGCTCAAAATGTCACATGTGTATATCATTAGTCTATATAGTAAAACGACTTTTGTCTCAAGATAGGAGATAGAGTAGATAGACTTTTGAGTGATAGATAAGTTCAAGTCTCCACATACCTTTTAGTCGATAAAGATCCACTGGTTCCTTGAGTATTTATTCTTCTTGTATGATGATTGCCATGGAGTTCTTAAGCTCAACTACACTTTCTATCCTAGTCCGAGACCTTAGCTATAGTAAACTAGAAATCAAGACTTTATAGTTTTGATCACTAAGATTGACAAACATGCTTGAGATAGCAACGCATGCGAGTTTGACCGAGTAGTGCTCTAACAATATGGAATCAATGAAAGTAAATGACCCATTATATCCCAGGTTTTGAGATGAACCCCATCATAATCTTTTTTTCGTTGGAAACGGGAGAGAAAAGGGTTTGTGCCTTTTGTAATAATCTCATATTTTCTATAACTTCTCCAGCGACTGTTAATTTCTTTCTTAACATCATCATGGTCTAGTTGTGTCATGAACATAATTTGTCCCAGCAAACTGAAAATAAACCCCTCAACTGCACCAGAGGAAGCTTGTGCAGAGGCAATGATTCTTCTTATTGTCCTTGGAGTACCAATGACAGTTAATTGAACTCTTGTGTTTAGAGTTTCCATGTTGGGGTTATTTTGAGCGAACATGATTGCACGGAGTTTTTTGTGAGAATAAAATTTACTTTTCCTTATGGAAGAAAGAGGATTAGGGTTTGTTTTATAGGACGGGTACCGTATGGGGTTATGGAAATCTAGAATGTGATGAGTACAATATTGTTTCCATTTTTGTTGAGATATGGACAAGTATATCAGGATGACTTGTTTGACTAAAGATTGGAATTTGAAAAGAAGAGAAACTGTCCCCCTAAAAGAGTTGTAATCACGGCATGCAGTTATGGCCGGTTCAAGGGAATTGACTTTCTGAGGAAGATGAAATGAGATTTGGGATATGATAGTAATCATAATGAATGATGATCTTGGGCAAAGGATGGGATCTTTTTGATGGAGGAGAACTTGTATATGGATACCAGGATTACCAAATAATTTTTGAAATCCTTGAATTGCGACAATGAAAACTCAGTAACACCAATGTTACTTTGAGCATACACTATTATGACAAACAACAAATGATCTGTACCTTGAAATTCATATTTTTATAAGCAGTAAAAAAAAAACGTTGGTAATAGAGTATCAATCGACCAATAGTGGTTATCATTTTGGTTATTTTTCATAGTGAATCGGTGAGTTTTCCAGCCACCTAGCACGACCAACACAAAAATAAAAACATATTGCATTGGAACCGGGCTAAACAAGCAAAAATAAGTGATGGTTTTTTCCTTCACCCACGCAAGTGCAACATCAAGTGATTTATAGGTCGTCTGGATAGTCATAAAGAAGTAGCTTTTCGACTTTTTTAAGTCACAAAGTCGAATTCAGTTTGGGCGTGCTATTTTGAAACAACTTTAATAAGTCAGAAGCCATGTTTTTTGGAGCAAAAAAACATGTCTTCTGACTTCTCTCAAAATTTGCTTATACAACTTCTCCTCAGTAATAGTGCCCAATTTTATATTTGCTTTCCTTTCATATACACTTTTCTCTTTCATCCTCTTAACAAAATATATACAAAGCAATTTTGATTTCAATGGTTTAAATGATAAAACAGTCTAGTTTAATAAAAGGATGAATGTAACATGTTCTTGGAATAATGAGTATCCTCACTTCCTAAACCAAAATTTCTTTTGTAACCTTTCTCCAGTTTCAATGTATTTGTTTTTTCTTAACAGAAAAAAAAAGTGATAAAGAAGGTAAACCATTAAAAGCTAAATATATTCGTTAAGGTGTTGTTATGGGTGTTTTGCTCTCATATTATAGAAGTACTTGAATCTTATATAACTTTGATTTGTTGTTTGATTTGATTTGATTTTTGATTTTCTTTAATGGATATTACTTGGATTATGTAGATCTAATTATCTTAAAACTTCTGTTAGTAGTTGATGTATGTCATGATATCGTCTTTCCCATATTCTTTAAACATATTTATTTTTCAGAATTCTTACATATTTTCACTTTGGGTTCTATTAATTTTTTTCTTAATTTAATAATCCACACGACCAAGGAAATAAATTCAGACAATGAGAAACACTTGATCAACATTCGATAAGACGAGATGAACCTAAAGTCGACATAATGCATTAATTAACAAATAGGTAAATTCAATCTAATTTTGTGCAATGTATGCTTCTCAAAATCACAAGCCAAAAATCGACGTAGTCGCTAAAGTACCCACCATAAAAAAAGTTAACAGAAAGGTGAGAACCAATTACCTTGCCAGACCTTTGATCGAAAATGACAACGTTAAACATTTCCTTGAAACTAGGTTCAGGCTCACCGATTGAATCTTTAAATATTTCATTTTAGTTGGAATGTATCATGAAATTTATTGACTGTGATATGCAGTAAATGGGAGGTTAATTTGGTAGTTTTGGCGTAGGCTCTAGTATTTCTATGGGAAGTTATTTCTAAATTGTTTCATTAATAATTTGGTAGCATAAATACCATCCATTAAATTAGTGTATAGTGTATTGCAGTAGGACATATTTATCATTTTTCTCTTATTGTATGTTAGATTATAGATTCAAGTTCAAACCAAGCTCCATTTCCATTGTTTGAAGATGATAATGAAGTTTTTGCCAATTAGTCTCAAGTACATTTCATAAAGTTGATACTAGACGAGGTCCAAAAATACGGCACGAAAATGGATTCTTATCAAGATAGGCTCCTTATGGGCATGTCCATGCATTACCGCCCTCCGATGTGTAAATTCTCGTAACTATAATTATTAAGATTTCATAGCTGTGCTCAATGTTATAAACGTGTAATTATGTTAAGAATATTTAGGGTGAATCTCGTTTATTATTGGGATGCCCTTGTGTCTAGCCCTATAAATAGAGGCTCTAATGTTTGTCCAACACATTAATGAATAGAATTTCTCTCTTCTTTTTCCCTTCTATTTTGTGTCTTTTATTCTTTGTTTTATATATCACAACACGTCATCAGCACGCTCTAGGCTGAGCGGATTTATCACTCTTTTTTATTATGATTTTCTTTACTATATTGTTTTAAGCATCTATTTTAACATGTGATAGCTTATCGGTTCGTCTTTTTATTATGATTTTTTTTCGCTCTTAATAACTCGTATTCTCCAAGGATAAATCAAAGGAGATTAAAAATAAACGATGGCAGAATCCATTCCTTGACTGTTTTGAAGATTTGTTTATATACTTTTTGTTTTCTGTCTCTTAGTTAAGTTGTTATTATTTATTATATAATATAATGACCATTAACTTTATTTCTTTTGGTTTTTGTATTCGTATGTGACTACCTCCATTGGATACGAAGCTACATGTGGGACGTTCATATCCTATGATACGGCATGGATCCCAATAAGGGGATAATTGAAAAGCAACAACAACGAATCAATCTACAGTAAAAAAATCGGTACATAAGCTATACATATAACTATTTAATCTTGATTTTGTATACATTTAGCTTTTACCATCCAGATTTTTTTTAATGGTGATGAATCTATACAAATAAGTTTGATTTCCTTTCTTCTCTATTTTTCCTCATAAAAAAAAAAAAAAAAAAATCCATGAAAACATGGTTTTACAGTTTCTATCCCTCTAATGAATCTGTAATCACCAAAAATTGGTGTTATCGCAATTTGATTACCTTTACAGTAATTATTCACATGCATGGTTGAAAAACCTACGTCCAATTCAATTTGGTATCTTTGTCTTTTGGACAAGGATCATGTGATTACATATGGTTTCTTTTTCTTTTTTACAAGAAACCAGCCTCTAACCTCAAAGTAGGTTTCCCATGCGATAACAAAAGCGACAATATTTTTGATTTGTCATACGAGTTTGATAACTCGTATAAGCTAATTGGTGTTAATTTTCTCCATTGCTTCCATAAGATTGGCATATTTTCTAAATTTTTGCTAAAAAGAAGTGGATTTTTCGACCACATAATGGATTTTGTTTTCTTTTCCAAAGTCGATAATGACAATGATTTCTTTGTTTTCTTAAAAAGAATCATATAAGCCAATTGGAACTGGTTTCTCTGTAAATCCTATAAGGATGAGATGTCGTTATCATGTATGCACAATTACAAACATCAATGAGATGGAAAATTGCTGCACTCTTGAGGGATATTTAGCAATTTTTAGTTCTCTTCCTTGTATTCTTCTCAAAAAATTGAAGTTGTTCCACTTGTAGTTGGAATTGGACACTAAATATCAATGGGTGCGCACCCGGCTTGTTAGCTATATCATTAGTCATTGTTGTGACTATATCGATCTTGATATAATTTTATTTTGATAAGGAAGTCCATAATTTCATTCTAGTTCATTATCTCGTTGATCCTTGGGGTCATGAAATTATTTTGGAGTTTTATTTGTATATTTTGGCTGTAACTAATAAAATACATGGTTGATGTTCAATTTGTATCTCAAGTAGATTACAATTTTGGGATTTTTTTTTATGGCTCTTGGAATCAGTATCTACTGTCCCACCTGGTATTGTTAACATCCAGAAATTATTATAAGTATATGTCCTCGAATTAATCGGATAATACTTTATGAAATTTGTTTTCGTTTTTTATAAGATGAAAATATTTCCGCCATAATCAGGGAGAGATTATACACTATCATCAAAAGTTGATGTTAATTAACTTAAATGTTGTATCAGTTTCTCTCCCATCATGATCAAATTGAAAAAAGGCTGTCATTGACTAGGCGTGAAATATCATATTTTCGTTTGCATAAGCGTTTACCTCTTTAAGAGGAAAATCCAATCACATCTTGTACAATAAGTAGCGTTCTATAATAGGCTACTGGTAGTACTCCAATTGAGTGTACCAAAAACACGATTTGCATTCTCAAAGTTATTATCTCCTCAATTGAATAAGAGGAGATTGTAATGCCCGTGGGCGCTGGTACCAGCAATTCTATGATTTTTTTTTCTTCAAGATATGCATACACTTGAGAATTATGTGGGATCGTAATTAATTAATATATTGTCGAATATTCATTTAAAGTAGCTACTGAAATAAATTATGGTGGTTTTGAACCCCTATGCAGAGGAATATCGACATATGTGATTGGTTGGCATATAATCCAAATTATGTTGGATTAATTTCTCGATTGACGCAATTTTGGATCCAAAACTTATCACCTTAAAAATGCCAAGCCTAATAATTACAGGTTGGTGTAGTCATATTGCGTCGTTATACAAGAAATGTATTCGTTTCAGGGTCTTATTTATTTTCAGACCCTAGGATTGATTTATTAATTGTTCTCTTTATACAATGCACATGGCGTGGTTGAAGAACTCATATTGCATTCACACAAGAAATGTGGTCGGAGAACATATTAAATTTGTAATCCTTGGAGGATTCAAATTATATTTAGGCAGCCACCTTATTTTCTTACATAAGGTCTAACAATCCTTTATGTGTTTTTAGAATTTGGTACAAGACCAGAAATTCGAATTAATTAGTTGATGCTATCAACTATATAGGTTTCTTGAGGAGTCCTTAAAAACACAGAAATCCACGCGTTAAAAAAGATAAATTCTATTTTTATTTTTTTTTCTCTTTCTTAAATCTGCAGTTGGAATTATGCTAGCTTAAACTCTTCTTTAAGATAGACTAGAGTTATTATTTTGATACTTATTTCTTGAAAAACTCATGTAGTTGAGTTAGCATCGATAAATATGTCAAAAGTTGTACTCTTTTCCCTTGGCTTCAGGTTTTTGTCCCATGTGATTTTTCCTGGCAAGGTTTTAACGAGGCAACATCTCTGACGTTTTTTTTAATGTTGATATTTGTGCTCTTTTTCCTTCGTCCAAATTTTCTCGCATTGGGTTTTATTGGCAAGGTTTTAATGAGGCAATTTAATTCAACATGGTGGTCATCCAAGGGGGAGTTGTATGGATTTTGGTTATTTGGTGGATTCCCACCATTAACTAGGTCATTTTGTTAGACCAAATCAACATAACCATCTCCTATGAATTTGGATATCATTCTGATCCATATAAGGTATGATCATAAACTTTGCTCACCTTTGGAACTATAACTGCGTATTAGCACTTTGTTGAAGAAACTACATCAACTACTTTTGCAAATCATCTCCGAGAAGCTAGCAATCCAAGAAGCAAGTCCTCGATGTATTTAAAGAAGCGTGAAGACTCGAGAACACTACCATTAGAAGACTAACACAAAAGAAGACTTCATCAGCTGGAAAATTTCTCACGAAAGCATTGTATCTCCATCATTCAAGATATTCGTTTATCGAAATTGGGAAATCTCAACTCAAAGATTTGCAATCCAAGACTTAACTGGAGTACTTATCAGGGGGGGTATCAAATTAGAAGGTATTTTACTGGACTATCACGTTGTACTCTTTTTCCTTCATCAAGGTTTTTCCCATTGGGTTTTCCTTGTCAAGGTTTTAGTGAGGCAACATTTGCGTGTCCAAATATTTTCTAAGTTTTGTTAATTGTGCTTTTTTCCCTTCGATCAGGTTTTGTCCTTTTGGAATTTCCTGACAAGGTTTTAACGAGGCAATTAGCTTAGACACAATGTCATCAGAGGGAGTGTTATAAACATGTAATTATGTTAAGAATATCTAGGGTGAATCTCGTTTATTATTAGGATGCCCTTGTGTCTAGCCCTATAAATAGAGGCTCTAATGTTTGTCCAACACACTAATGAATAGAATTTCTCTCTTCTTCCTCCCCTCTATTTTGTGTCTTTTGTTCTTTGTTTTCTATATCACAACACTCAATAATAATAAATACAAGAAGACTAATGATATTTTGACTTATCACTTCGTTAATTTACCACTTCTTTATTTGCTTTTCAACTTAAAAGTTATCCAATTGTCAAACTAACTTTTCAACTTCTCACAAGTAATTTTTAGAAGTTATGAAGCAGAAGTGCAGAACCGCTTTTAATATCCAAACATCATATTAGGAACTGAGGGAGATACGACATATGGGTGGTGCCCTAACTGGAAAATAATAGGCGTCTTTATTAATCACTAGAACACCCCGCACACAGCACAGGCACAGCAGACACCAACTAAAGCATCTCTCTAGTCTTTACTCTTTACTCATATATGCTCTCCCTCCTTCACACAGAGGTTGCTGACTCCAACAATGGCTTCCGCCAAGGTGTGTAAAACTCATACCTTTCTTACTTTACTAATAACAAGGTAGAACTCCAAAACAAAGAAGAGATGTTTTTTCAATTACGTTTAAAACCTAGGGTTTTGCTTAGATATATATATATATATACTAATCATACTTAATTTATCTGTTACTCACTGTTAATTTGTTCTTCTTATTAATAAATTTAAATTGAAGAAATCAAAGTTTCCCTTTACCCCTGGTTTTTGTAGCTGTAGTTGTTTTTCTTATGTAGTTTCAATGGTGCATTTTCTTTGTACAGCTTGATAATCGGGGTTCCTTTGGATCAAAGAGGTCTCGCCATGAGGGTTAGTTTATCATACTTCTTTTTATATCTTTAATTTGATGGATTTCAGTTTCAGTTTCAATATGTTGTTGATTATTATATCTCAAGAGAAATTTAGTCTACAGGGAAAAACTTCAAATTGTTAGTTGTTTAAGACTGCATAAATACTTGGTTTTGTTGAAGTTTGTATGTATAGTTAGGGTTTGTGATAGATTATTGGTCAGTTTGATAAGTTGTTAAAATTACATGATAGATTCACGAGATGCTGGAGATTGGACTTGTACACAGTGTGGGAATGTTAACTTTGCATTCAGGATTGTTTGTAACCGTGGAAAGTGTGGTGTTCCCCGACCATCAGCTTCTCCGGTACGTACAATGTTTCTTTACGCTTATCACATAGTTTTGCCGTGATAACTAGAGTTTGTTATGCTCCTCCAGTATGGAACTTACTTAACTTGATCTTATGTGTCCTGGACTCCTAATAGTGCAAATATGTTGTTTCAATAGTGTATTGTCTGTTCAACTATGTTAACCACTCGACTCTTTGACTGTTCGACCCCCACCTGTATAAAACGATAAGCATGTGGACTCTGTCACCAGAAAGATAATCCTAGATCCTAGTAATATACTTTGGAGTTGGGTCTAAAAACATTATGACCAGCAATGGACGATATGCTGTTGTGTGAGATCTTAGGAATCTCAAGCTTGCCACTACAGGATATACATTCTTTGAGCCAATGCCGGAATGCGTTTTGTGGCCTATTCAGTTTCCTATAGATAGGGCCTGTTGAGTATCCTATAGATAGGGCAAACAAGAAAATCTGAAACAAAAGAATCAGAAATAGTAAAAGTAGGCAAGGGAGAGATGGAAACAGGAATCAACCAATTTGATACCTCATGCACTAGATTTAAGACCTTGAAGAAAAACTCCCAATCAAATGCAAAAACATATTCTCAGCTGGAAAATTGCCTGATACCCACAAAACATAAACACCTTTCGTATTAAAAATGGTAATATTTGATCCTCAAAGGAGGACAAGAAGAACAAAGTGGACGATCCAGTCAACTCAACTTCGTAGAACTAGTATATTTGGTTCGGTACCCAGTTTGTGACGGTTTGACATCTGCTGAAAATTTGCTGGCTAGGCTGGGAACAAATATAGTTTGATCATATCATCTTCTCCTGTCAAACAATAACTCTACCGATGACCGAAGCTGGTGAGTTGAAACCCTTCAATCTTGAAGCCTTGAACAGAGTATGAATCATTCTTAATGTCACAACATTTTCCAATCACATGAAGAGTCGCAAACTTTAGTGTCGGTGGCATAGTTAATGTTGTAATGAGTTTTACAGTAGTAGAGCCAATATGGTAATAGATTATCAAAATACCTTCTGTGTCATTTTGCCTTTACAGTATTTTTGTCTTTAAATTGATTGTGTCTTTTATGTAGCAGAGAAGGGACTCGCTTCCAGTGCATGAGCATTTCAATTATCCTGCTCCCTATTATCTTGGAGGTGTTGGAGCTCCTCCAGTTTCACACATGACACCAGTAATGCCAAACTCTTACGGGCCACCATTTTCACTCTCTGGAATGCGTTATGACATTAGAGCACATGGCAATGCTCCTGGCCCTTATGGTCAGCTATCTGCATACCCACCTAGACCCATTGGAGGTATGACCTCTCTCTGTCCTTCTCTTCTATGTGGGCGTCTGTATGTGTGCATGCGTGCATACATAAAAAAAAATAGAACACTGTTTATAAGTAAATCTAGTACAACGAGAAAATCAGGGAGAAACTAATTGTCAAGCGTTTAAATTATAAGCTTTAACCTCATCTCTCTCTCCCTCACCCTCTCTCTCTCTGCCCCTCTCTTTCTCTCTCACACCCTCACTCACACCCACAAACTCAAAAACACACACACAAATAAAACACAAACAGACAAAAAATAGAAAGAAACTAAAATAGTATAGGAATAATGGAATCTATTGATGAATTACTTGTTCACCTGGCCTTATTCTAGTTGAGACAGTTGCCTGGACAGTAGACAATAATTTGAACTTCGTAGATTTTGCTTGCAATTTTGATTTTGCTTTACTTATTTGTTGGCTATCAGGCATGGGATATGGTCCAGCACATGCTATGGATGAATATGGTTATGGGTTTCAAGGATCTCCTGTATGTTATTTAGTCAATTTTTCTGTAATATCATTACATGTTATTCTTGTACTTACAGAATCACATTGTTATTCTTGTGGTTTTGCACAGATGCCAGGGCAATGGTCTGGTGGAAGTATGGCTGATAACAGTGCCTTACGGAAACGTCGTGGAGGTAATTATCTTATTTACTTGCTAATACCGTCACAGTTTCGGGTTGGATTTTCGTACCACTACCAGTTTGCTTACAAAAAGGAATTAGTCATGCATATTTCCATTTGGTGATCATTATGGATAACCTGAATGATTTACGGTGGATACTGGTAGCAGTTGATCCATGTTAAAATTTATTCTTTCAATTAAAATATGGCTATATTATTGTTACGTTACATATCATCCATTCATATGCATTATATCACTAGCCACAGCATCATGCTCATGCATGTATGTGTAGCGTATAAGAATTGAGGATAGACAGGCCACTTCTTCTGACTGCGAGTATGGCCAGATAATTTTCGCACTCTATGGTCTTATCGATTTTGCCGACATTCTCTGTCAGCCTGTCGCATCACCTGCTTTGGCATTGTGGTTATAAAAATTGTCTTTTTAGCATATTCATGCATTTTATTTTATCCAAATGGCTATATAACTGCTCTTGCAGTTGCATTCATCGACCCTTCTTGCTAAGAATGTCTTGTTCATTGAGATATGACTCAGCTGGTTTTGTTGACACGCAGGCCCAGATGGGCTTTCTGAAGGGGATTGGATCTGCCCTGAATG
Source organism: Papaver bracteatum (assembly GCA_023529315.1). Classification (NCBI taxonomy): domain Eukaryota; kingdom Viridiplantae; phylum Streptophyta; class Magnoliopsida; order Ranunculales; family Papaveraceae; genus Papaver; species Papaver bracteatum. Next base: position 5,880,495 of record JAJJWX010000603.1, read on the forward strand.
TGAAAATGTTAACTTTGCCTTCAGAACTACATGCAACATGAAAAAGTGTGGGGCTCCGAGACCCTCTTCTGTAAGTCTCTCTAGATCGATTAATTTGCTAGAGTTTTTTCCTTCACGGTTATATTTGCAATCTTAACACAAGAACATAACAATGGACCTAAAACTTATTGAACAATATGGGCTAAAAGCGCGACTGAGTAGTCAAATATGGCTCGGATCAAGTTGGTTGTCTGCAGAGACGTGTATGTAATTGTTATCATTGTTTTTTTTTTTTTTTTTGCAGGGTCCAGCATCAGGTGTACCAGAAGGCAGCTGGACGTGTAGCAAATGTGAGAATATCAATTACCCTTTTCGAACAGTTTGCAACCGTAAGGGTTGTGGGAATGGAAAACCAGATTCCGAAAGTAGTTGAAATCCAACATTTAATACCCTAAACATGATGTTATATTAATCAAGCAGAGGGCAGGAAAATTTAATGAGAGGACCAGGAGCAAGTGTTGATGGATCATTAGAAAGTAGTGATATAATACCTTCCTCGGCTGTTTTGTGTTTCTATACCAAACATCAGAGAATCCTTTGCAGCAGAACACCGGAAACTGCTCAGCTGCCATTCGTCTCTCTAAACTTTGAACTGCAGCCAGAAAGTATTTGTTGAGCTTTAGCTCGTTTCTCTGTCCAATTACTTCCGGGAAAGAATGTGAACCTGAATTCTTTGTTCCTTTTTTATACGATATCGAGTTACCTAGTACGTTCTCTATCAAAGCTGTACGAAATCTTCATCTTTTTGGTGACTATTTGTGTTCTCCTTGTGTAAATTACCTCGGAACATTTAAGAAGAAGAGAGCCTGAGATCCTCATCCTATCATTTAAACTGTAAATCAACAATTTTCTTGAAGAGGCAGTTTGTAATTTTTGTGGCTTCATTTTGGGAAGAGTGGGCAGCTGGCTGTTTCTTTAAGGAAATAGTAGATGTCAAAAAAAATACGTGGACGGGCAGGATTCGACCCTGCGCGGGCTAAGCCCAAATGATTTCTAGTCATGCCCGATAACCACTCCGGCACGTGCACTTGTTGATCCAATTGAGTCAATCAACGTATATGGATGATACAGAAAATGCTAAATCTAGACCACGATCAGGCCTTAGATTTGGAAGAGTTAGACAAAGGCATGAATAATGTCCAAGTCCTTCTGGGTTTTTGGGCTTGATTAGGGCTGCACAAAACCGATTCAACCCACCAAACCAACCCACATTCGCCTAAAACTAACCATATCTGACCCAACCCACCTAGGAGCGGGTCAATTATGGGTCACAACATCAAAACCCATTGTATGGTGGGTCGACTATGGGTGACAGCTTCCCTCACCCGACCCAACCCACCACCCACCTGAATATTTCTAAGTCAATTCTAACCCTTAGATTACCTATCCTAGATGAACCACAACCGTTGAAGTAATGATATATAATACCCTAACCCTAATCATCGCTAACTTCTCTTCAGTTTCCTTGAATCCCTTCAGCGGCAGCCTCTTCTCTCCCTCTCAGACTCAGACTCTGTTTATTTTCTTCACTTTCTCTTCGCTTTGTAAATAAAATCACAACATCACCAGCAACAATCAATCAACATCATCACATGTAGGAGTTTTAGTTATTTGTATACAGGTAAGTTTAACAGTAAGACTGTAAGTCTGTAACTGTAGTGTAATTTTCATTGTATTTGATGGTGGGTAACCCACCACCCACCCGATCCAACCCACCGTAATGTGGTGTCGGGTGAAAACCGACCCATTGTAAAGGTGGGTTGGTTGCGCGTGACAACTTATGTCACCCATCATTAGTGGGTTGGGTGGTGGGTGAGGCCAAAACCGACCCAAACCGACCCATGTGCAGCCATAGGCTTGACCATCCTCTGTCACTTCGTTTATGTTTTCAAATCCTGATCAAGTTCACTTAGGAAATTTCTATGGAATTTGCAAATAACAAAGTTTGCCCAGCCACGTCGATGAACAAATGCGTGTTTCCACTATGGGAGAACTCAGTCCGCGACGATATATGAGACTCGTTCATGATTGAATTTGAGCCGCGGGCGGTTGAACAAGAGTGGTCAATGTGTAACTTGCCAACGGATCTAATTTGGAACACTATAAATCCATATGTTTTAACCATTTCCACCCAAACCACTCCAGTCTCTACATCCTAATTTTTGTAAACAATATCTTTTAATTTTTATTTACTATTCTTAGTAAAAATTAGTTTACAAAATGAAGAGCATCATAAATACTATAAGGAAAAAGAGAAACCGAAAAAAATGAAAGAATGCCGCTATATACTACAAATAGGGCTGTCAACGGCACTAAACGAAACAAATAATGGCTATGCCGCTACCGTTGCCGTTAAAATTTTCGGTTAACCGTTATCCGCTAATTGCCGACGGAATTGTAAAATCAGTTCCATTGCCGTTAGTCGGAATTATCAGTTAACGGTTAATTTTCCGGAATTAACCGCAATGTCAGCACCTTCGGACGGGAAATGAGAAATTTAGACACATTTCATTCAGGAACGCCTTCTTCTTTCAAAGCCTCAATGTTAACCAACATATTCTCCATTAACACATAGTTTCCGAAGAACCAAGATATGCGTCTCAGTGTTGTAATCACATTATGATCAGTATGAACAATTCAAAGAATGGGATTAATTTATCTTCTAATCTATCTATAAGAAGTGATGGGTCAGTGGAAGTTAATTTGGCAATGTCAAATCCAGAAAAGCCTCTAGATTTGAAGAAATCGAATTTGGGTTTTAGTGTTTTTTTAGGATCGGATTGGAGGAAGGTGGGGCGTTTATTGGTGAGTTTTGTAATGTGGGGTTGAGTGAATCCGTACTGTTTAAGTAATTTTATGACTGAATTTGATTTTGTGGTGGTGTTGAAATTTACCTTTTTTGATGCGGAGATTGCTTCTTCTTCTGATAATCCACATGAATTCATCAAGAAAGTAATTACCACGGAGGCAGAGGGTGAGTAGGAAGTGGTGGTGGTGGCGGTGGAGGAAACGGATCTGAAGCCATTATAGTTTCCTGATTGGAATAGGCGCAGAAAACAGAACATATTGGGGAAGAAGAAGATAAGGAGTTAGGGTTAGCGTTTAACGGAACTAAGGCTAACGGAAATATGTCTTCCATTGCCGTTACCGTCGGATAAAATTAACCACTACATTAGCGGTAACGGGTAACGGATAACGGTATAACGGAACTAAACGTAACGGCAACCGGGTAATCGGTTACGACTAACGGTTAACGGGTTTCCATTGACAGGCCTAACTACAAATGTCGATGGGATCAAAATAATGTTGTTTTGTTTGGTTTGAAGAATGTAGTTGTTGGTCAAGACTTACTTCTAGGTCATATGTCAGTGTGTCAAGATCGATCTGGATATTATAGCATGGGAGTCGAGACTTAAATTATGTTTACTCAACTCTACCCCGTCAAGTCTGAGAGAGAGTGGATATATATCCTTGGCGTCAGTTTTATTTTGTAGATTACAAGAAACACAACAACGTTATTGTTCAAAAATTGGCAGAAATGTGGTTTCCTACGAGACACGCATTCCATTTCACGAACTTCGAAATTGGTAAGTTCATTAAACTAAAATTAATACTTATTTTATAAAAATTATTGATTACACGTGTTGATACATGAAAATAATTACCCCTTAGTAGGGCTAGGGAATTCCTAAAAGGAGGATAAGCCCATGAAATATAGGGAACTTGGGGACTAAAACCTAATTCCAATAAGACATGTCCATGAATTGAAGAGGAGAAAGAAGGGATTTATGGAGAAGTTGAAGGCTATATTGGGAGGAATGGCAATAATTGTAAATAAGGAAGCTTCTATGACATGTGGTGTGATGGCATGGAAGGAAGGGTTTTGATAAAAACCTATACAAGGAATGACATAGTACAATGGAAGGCAGGTTCTCTCTCATTCCATTCTAGGAAAATGTGTTGTCATTGTTGTGACTAGGACGTGTAGGACCAAACTCGTATTTACCTCTCAACATTTGGCGACCACATCCAGAGACCTGTCTCTAGTCCACCATGACACGCCTTACAAATGCTGGCACAAGCGCGTCAGGAGATCAGTTATCTGAACAACCTGTTAACCTTGACGAAGTAACTATAGAAGACGAGCCTGACGATAGTGAAGAAGAAACACTAGTAGAGGGCGCAATCGTAAAGCCAACCACAAGGGGATGTCAATCAGCAAAAATATAAGGGGCACAAGGAAAAGACAAACACCACGCGACTAAAAGTACACACTCGGCACCACTGCCTCTATGAGGTATGCAGAAATAGTTGGAAAGCCACATCCAAAGAAAACAAGAATTGAAAAAGCTAATGGAACAAACAACAACAGCGGAGCAAAACACTAGCTAAAAAGCTGAGAAGGATAAAGCGGACAACAAGAGCGCTTTTACATCATTAACACATGAGGAAATAACAAAGTACTTGGAGACAAACTACCGTATGGAAAAACAGGACAACTACGACTTCATGAATAACCCGTACACCTCTGAGATCACTGAATATCAGTATCTGGAAGACTACATATCCCCAAAGTTTAGAGTATACAATGGGCAAGGGAATGCACGTGAACATCTCAGTCGATTCCTAGCAGCTATGAATGACTATGTCACTGATGGTAGTCTATGTTTGAGAGAATTCCCCAAATCACTTACAGATACAATGCTTACATGGTATGACAACCTGAAGCCAGGAAGCACAGATTCGTGAGCAACCATGTCCATCATTTTCCTCAGAAAATTTTACTCCGCGAAGAGGAAAATCACGACGATAAACTTGAGAATATGTACCCAAGGGATATGAGAGGAAATAGGAGGATACATCACTTGATTTTGCCGCTTCTCACTGGACTGTCACGAAGATATAAAAAACAAGCGCTGGTAGAGATCTGCATAAATGGAATGACAACCTCCTTCAAGATAAATAATTAACTTTAGATTCCATACCTTCGTTGAACTAGAGGAGGTCGTAAGAAGCATTTCCGCTTTCTCTGAAGACGGAAGCATAGATCACACATGACGATATTCAGTTAACATGCACACAAACAATAACCAGGGTGGATAGAATGCGCCCACACACCAACCCACCACTGGAAATTAAGGAGGCACTAGGTGTTTGAGGGTGAAAACAGTTTCTACTGATTTTGGTAATTTCGGGTGTGTGGGTGAGAAACGATTCTAAACCCTAAACAATGTACTGCAGGGGAGTACTTTGATTCGAGAGATAAATCTGTACAAATCCGTCCTAAATCAAGAAATGACCGTTCCAGACTTGCTTCGGTTACAAAGTGAAGGAGAAGGGTTGGTCTTAAGGAGGAAAGCTAATGGAGTGTTGAGACCAGAATAGTTGATTCCGGATGAGTAGTTGTTTGACGACTCGTATCAGAAAGTGAAACTCTAGCAGACTGGAAAGCTAACAAGTGATTTATGAGTGTTGTATGCTCCTGACCAAAAAATTTTCCTTTTGTGGAAATAGGTGAGACCTATTTATACAGTTCGTAACAAAACGTACCCTGGTCTCGTAAAAGTGGAAACGGTTTGAGTAATGGAGGAGAATGGTAACGGGTAACGCCTGGAATTGATGTTTCCATAATGAAGGATATGTTTCACCATTATTTCTTGCTATTACTAACAGCCTCACTTTTATGACACTTCCTTGTAATGGACGTATTGAATGCCACACGCTGTAAACCGCCAGACCAATACCCTGATAAGCATCCCCCAGTTTGAGACAAGTTTTGTTGTCTCGAGTTTTTTGTGTAGCGTGTTTTTATTGTTTGGAAAGTTAAGCCTGGGAGGCTTGCCGGCTCAGTGGTGACCTTCGACGGTCGAAATTTTGCATCTTGGGAGGAAAGGTAGCCGTTGATTGTTGCGACCTTCCGTTTGGCAGCCAGTTGCATGGAGACGTAGCCTCCATGGACTTGGCATGCTTTTAGGTGCGACCAAGTTAGGATTTTGGCATAGTTTAGGCGCGACCATAATTCGGGTTTGGCACAACCGTGCAGTTTTGGCATTGGGCCAGAAGCTTCCCCATGTTTGGTAGCGAACTTGTACGGCTGAGATCTGCATCTCAGGTGGAAGGGTAGCCGTTGATTGTCGTAACCCTTCTTCTGGCAGCCAGCGGTATGGCGGCATGGTCGGCATGCTCGTGCAAGTTTTAGGCGTGGAAAAAATTAGGGTTTTGGCATAGTTTAGGCGCGGCCAAAATTAGGGTTTGGTACAAACCGTGCAGTTTTGGCATGGGGCCAGAAGTTGCCACGCATTTGGTGGCAAACTTGTATGGCTGAGATCTGCATCTCAGGAGGAAGGGTAGCCGTCTATTGTCGCAACTCTCCGTTTGGCAGCCAGCGGCATGGAGGCAGGGCCGATATGGATTTGGCAATGTTTTAGGCGCGACAAAAATTAGGGTTTGGTACAAATCGTGCAGTTTTGGCATTGGGCCAGAAGTTGCAACGCGTTTGGTGGTGAACTTGTACGGCTAAGATCTGCATCTCTGGTGGAAGGATAGCCGTCGATTGTCGCAACCCTTCGCTTGCCAGCTAGCAGCATGGAGGCAGGGCCGACATGGATTTGGCAATGCTTTAGGAGCGGCCAAATTAGGGTTTTGGCATAGTTTAGGCGCGACCAAAGGAGATGTGGCTGGCATGGTGGTGCGTCTGGCATGGTTGGCATGCCTTGGCTCGGAGGCGTGGCTGGCATGGTATGCTATTGGCACGGTGGTGCTACTGGCATGGTTGGCATTCCTTGGCACGGAGGCGTGTATGGCATGGTGGTGCGGTTGGCATGGTTGGTGTGCCTTGGCACGGAGGCGTGGCTACCATGGTATGCCATTGACACAGTGGTGCGGTTGGCATGCCTTGGCGCAGAGGTTTGGATGGCACGGTAGTACGGCTGGCATGGTTGGCATGCCTTGGCGCGGAGGCGTGGTTGGAACGGTATGCCATTGGCACGGTGGTGCGGCTGGCATGGTTGGAATTCCTTGGCGCGGAGGTGTGGCTGACACGGTGGTGCGGATGGCATGGTTGGCATGGCTTGGTGCGGAGGGGTGGATGTCATGGTATGCCATTGGCACAGCGGTGCGGCTGGCATGGTTGGCATGCATTGGCGCAGCTGGCATGATATGCCATTGGCATGGTGGTGCGGCTGGCATGGTTAGTGTAGGTGTAAATTATACACAGATCCAGGTGGCAGCATCCTAGGCCTGGTGCACCTAAACACGAAAAGACACTAAGCATGGAATGAAGATTAGTGGCGCGAGATTTTAGGAGCCACGTGGATCGGGCGTGATCGCTCTACAGCTGTCGGACAAGACTTGATTCAGACTTCTGACAAAGCTGACATGACGAGACGCGGCGGGACAAACGAGGTGCTATGGTCAAATGGATAAGAAAGTAGGGGACACATCGGCTAACCATAAAAGCAACGATCAAAGACGAGCGACATTCAGAAACACGCGACATCGTGTCAAGAGAGCATTGGGAGATGTCGGCTCGGACGAAAGACAGGCGAAGAGTCAAAATACCTCGGCCATGTGAGGCGACATAAGTCGGTCCGACAGCAGAACTGTTGAATTGATGTAACATGACCAACACCATATCTTGGGTGTATGGAACTTCTCCTATAAATAAAGGGACTTGTATTCATGAAAGTTAGGTTGTAATTTTGGGAGAGGAGAAGAGAGAAACTCGAGAAAACATTAGGAAGAAGAGAGTGAGAAGTAAGTTCACCTTGTAAAGAAATCCAACTAAGATCAACACCTGTGTAACACCTTGAAGTAATAAGATTCATCATTTCACCCCCGTGGACGTAGGTAATCATACCGAACCACGTACATCTTGTGTTCATGGTTGAGTGTTTACTTTCATTTGAGAAGAGTAGTACGTTTCTAACCTTTGGATGTAGTTTGTAGTAAAATGCATCTACATTCTGGCGCCGACTAAGGGGACACGACTAAGATCTCCGGATACCTTGCCATTAAAGTCTTCAGAGATGATCAACAGCTCCTCAATACACGTTAATGTGTTGGATTAGAAGATACGATGAACTCTGTTGGCCGAAGTAATGGTTGTTTTGAGTCATTTACTGAGCATTTAAAGTCAGAGCAGTAGCAGCGTCTTCTTAGCGTCTTCAACAGTTTGATCGGCAGAGAAACTTCACGAGCTCACCAACGACTAACAGTTCGGGTTAGAAGCTACGTGAAGAATCTGTTGAAAGGACGACTATTTGTTCTTGATAGCTGTGTGTTTATTAGCGTTAAGCTAGTTGTTTCTAGTTGCGGTAAGAAGTCGGATGCTCGGAGTTACCAAAAGTTAGCGTTTTAGATGTTTCACCATGTAATGAACTGTCGACCATATATAATTTTTAGCTGGCGGTGTAGCGTAAGTTGTCGGAAAGGTCATAATTAAATCTCGAGAAAGTGGAGTTGGTACAAGTTTAATTTTATTCTAGGGGTTACTTGCCGTACTTTTTAAGCGTCACGTGCATAAGATCAATGATTTGGAGCATGTAGAATAAAGGACAAACTAACTTAAATGCATAGGTCGAGTACAGAGAGCGACGTCGTACGGAGTGATAGTGACGGGGAAGTGAGTTCAGCCACAGATTCAGCATAAGAACAAAATAGGATAGATAAACGGAACCCACCTGATAACCAAAGTTGACCCTACACAGTGACAGTAGTCGTAGAGTCGAACGTTTCGCATTTTTTGTCTGAACTTTTTGTTAGAAAAATCAGGTCGAAGTAAGGGGTTCCTTTTTTTTGTATTTGCTGACGTAGGGACGGTCGATACTCGGCTTATCACGCGACGTGACTAATGGATAGCGCTTCAGGGACGATAAGGATGTTGAGGAATCGCACAGTCACTAGCAGCAGCATGTAGGCAGGGATAACGGGGCCGAGGCAAGAGGACAGTCGACAACAACCGCCCAAGGAATCTCATGCAGCTACGCGAGGGATGCATGTTGTAGACGAAGAAATAAATTTGGGGCGAGACGATAACACCTTACCTCTGGACCAGATTATATTGACCCAGGGGAGAGTTGACCAAATCGATGGACTCACAGCTTCAGACACCGATGACGATGAGGAAACACTTGCAGCGCGAGCTCAGAGGCAATGGACGAGGCAGCAAGTTGAACACCAGGAAGCTTTGGGAAGGGAGCAAGAGCGTCTTAGGCAGATTCAGCTGGGGCGAGCAACATCAAGTAACATCGGCCCGACAATCGTTCACGCGGTCGATTGTGTAGCCAACCCGATACCGCCACCACCACCCACATCAGCACCATTACAACCTCGGCCACACCAACCCAATGGACACTCCAGTCACGAAAGTACGGACCCGACGTTGTTGGCCATTTTGGAGAGTCAGAGGAGGCAAGAGGCGGCACTAAGGGAACTCCGGCAGAGGAATCTATCCTTGGAGTATGAGAACTACCAGTTTAGGAACCAACGGACCAGATCTAGAGGGTCGTCCAGTCAAGGGACATCAGGATATCGCAGCCGATACGGTCACTTACCAACCATGATGGGGCCAAGTAACCTTAATCAGACCGATCCGTCGGGTCAGCTACCATTACCTCCGGTACCCCCCACGCAGAGATATGGACCACCCGAGGACTCGTCCACCGACGAAGAAAGACGAGTAAGGGACGAGCGACAAGATCAAACAACTAAAGCCAAACTTAAGGAGTTGGAAGCAAAAATCAAGGAACTCTCGGGCGGAAGCGAAGAGAATAAGTTGGCCGAGATTATGAGTGAAGCCGAGAAAACGCCTTTCTCTCAAGAACTGGAGCAAATGCCGTTCCCACCCAAGTGTACTCTACCTTCATTCCCCTCTAGATTTGACGGAACGGGCGATGCGATCGAACATCTTAAGATGTATACAATGTCACTGATCCAATGGAGAAACAACCCGGTAGTTATGTGCAAATTCTTTCCAGCTAGTATGGAGGGCGAGGCACGAGATTGGTTTTATTCACTCACACCTAGTTCGATTAACGGGTACGATGCGCTAGTCGAGGCCTTCCTTGAGACCTACATGCATAACATCCGACCTCGGCCAAGAATGAACAATCTATTTACTCTCGCCCGACGATTCAGAGAGCCCCTGAGAACTCTGACCGACAGATGGAGGAAATTGTGTACGGAAATTGGGAAGGTACCGGTGGATCAAGCCATCTTTGGGTTCGAAAACGCGTTGGGGAGGTCGGACCCCATCTGGATTGCCATGTTTTCTGAAAAACCTAAAACCTTAAAGGAGGTGAGAAGAATGCAAGAGCACTATATCGCCCTGGAAGAAATTCAGGCCGAATCAAGAGATAGAGGAGTACAAGAATCCAGCGCTGAGGTTGGTACCGAGACTAAAACGGTCATGGACGACCATATCAGGCGATCAGAAAAGAGATCGAACCCGCCCCCAAGGAGCAGTGAGAAGAGGGAATGGATGGCCAAATGGAAGAATCCAAAGAAGGAAACCCGGTCGTATACCCCTTTAAACGCTTCTTTGGAAGAGGTTTTCAAGGAAGTTGAGAAGAGAAACGACATCAAATACCCAGACTCGAGGGGAGTATAGTTCCAAGAGACCCGAGATCATCCCGAATACTGTCACTACCATCAGTATAGGGGCCATTCCACCAATAACTGTCAAGAAGTGAAAGATATTGTTCAACACCTCATCCGCGATGGATATTTGAGGCAGTATGTCCGACACCCCCCTCGGCCGGAAGCAACACCCGATGCACCAGTTCATCAAGTCCGCATCGATAGGGCGAGTCAATTCGTAAGCACCATTTCACATTCTGCTATGCAAAACTACACCCTCGGCCCAGTAATCACCACTAGGATCCATAAAAGGGATCGTGACGGTAAAGAGATATTCAGCGTAGCCAAGTCCCTTCCCATGGAACCTTGGATGACGCTGCCCATATCGTTCTCGGCTAAGGATGTCCCAGCAAACAGACATGCACACAATGATCCACTGGTCATCACGCTGTTGATTGAAAAGTGGGGAGTAAGAAGGATTCTTGTGGATAGCGGAAGTTCAGTCGAGGTGCTGTTCTACGACACGTTCATAAGAATGAAACTCTCAGACGACATGCTCGTCCCATCAACATATCGTATCTACGGCTTTAACGGCACAATAACCATCCCAAAGGGTGAAGTAACTTTAAGAGTTTCATATGGTGGTGGCTACCTCGACACACTAACCACTTTCTATGTGGTCTACGTCGCTTCACCTTATGAGGCCATTATCGGGCGACCATGGGTTGCTGGGATTAAGGGAGTAGCATCGGCCTACCATCAAAGGTTAAGGTTCCCGACTTGCAAGGGAATAGCGGAATTTGTGGACGACTCCCAGGCGGCACGACAATGCATGAAAGTTGATATAGAAATAAATGAAGAACGGCGATCTCGGCAAAGGTAAGAAAAGAACAAAGCAAAGGAAGTGAAGGCGACAAAATAATTGGAGGAGGCAATTTCACAAGCGGCCCTGGCATGTGAAACTCGAGAGCAAGACCCTTTATAGCAATTAAAGGAAGCGTCCCCAGTCAGGGAGACCAAATAAAACTTCTCGACAGTCGAGCCGACTAAAGAAGTAAACTTGGGAACGATAGAAGAACCCAAAATAGTGAGGATCGGGGCATTACTATCGGACGAACAAGCAAGTAAACTCACGATGCTATTAAAAGAAAACCTGGATGCATTCGCTTGGGAAGTGCATGATTTGGAGGGTATTGACCCGAAGGTCTGCTGTCACCACTTAAAAATCGATCCGAGGTTCAAACCGGTTAGACAAAAAATGAGGCGCGTCGCGCCAGAGTTACAAGCGGCGGTCGAGGTCGAGCTGAAGAAGTTACAAGAATCCAGAATAATAAGGAAGTCCCACTACCCACAGTGGATATCAAACATGGTCGTGGTACCGAAAAAGAAAGGGGGAGTCAGAATATGTATTGATTTCAGCAACTTGAACAAGGCCTGCCCGAAAGACAGTTTCCCCCTTCCCAGCATAGATCAACTAGTAGAATCAATAGTGGGATACGAAGCAATGACCTTAATGGACGGATACATGGGCTACAACCAAATACCATTGGCGCCCGAGGACCAGGAACACACTTCCTTCTTCACACCGAGAGGATTGTATTGTTACACCAATATTCCATTCAGACTTAGGAATGCCGGGGCTACGTCCTATGGGCATACAGAACCACACGAATAGAAGCTACGGGATTTTATCCATTCATGCTTACCTACGGAACCGTGGCGATCCTACCAACAGAAGGGATGATTCCTACCACAAGAACCGAAGCTTGGAGGCGAAATGTTTCATCTGACCTGATCTTGGCTAAACTCGACGACTTGGAAGAAACAAGAGAAATAGCGTTACAAAAAATGGAAAATTATCAGAGGAGGTTATAACGGGAATACAACAAGCGCGTTCAACCAAGAGAATTTCATCCGGGGCAGCAAGTATTGAAATTTCTGGCTGAATGGGAGCGCGACAAAAAGGCGGAAAACTAGCACCAAAGTGGGGTGGGCCATATATAATCGAATCTAAGGCGGGCGAGGGATCATATCGACTATTGCGACTCGACGGAACAAGAGAGCTCAAACCATGGAACATCCGATTCCTGAAACTCTACCATCCTTGACAAGCGACGCGGAAAAACGATAAGCAAACGTGTCCTCTATCTCTGTGAAACCGTGAGGGGTATGGGATAGGGCATGAGCGACTAATGGTCATTCGTACTCGGGGAAATGCCAGTGTGGAAGTTCCGAGGTGACTTACACTCGAATGGTCATTCATACTCGGGGAAAAGACAGTATGGAAGTGCCGAGGTGACTTACACTCGAATGGGCATTCGTACTCAGGGCAACTCCAGTGTGGAAGTGCCGAGGTGCCTTACAGTCGCCTGGCTATTCGAACTCGGGGCAGTGGCAGTGTGCAAGTGCCGAGGTAGCCTAAGGGTTCTGGTGGTTGGAAACCAGTTCCAAAGGTTGTTTAGACACTAGGTCTACTCAACTAGGTGGCCTACTTACATCTGAAAGGTCACCACCATCGCAAGTGGGCGTGTCCACTTGCCCGAGATCGGTTGGTCGATAACCACTCGGGATTGTCGGTCCTAGAACTAGGATGACTGGTACCCTTCCACTGAATCCAAAGAGATAGTGATGAGATACCCTAATCAGGACATGGAATAGGGCCCGATGACCCTCCTTGTTGGGTGTGTTCGACAGAAATGGTTAGAATACTGACTTACTTGAACAATGATTAAAGGAATAACATATGAAACAAAGTAGAACTCGATTGCGTCATGCGACTATTAAGAAAATACGAAAAGCGTCATGTGACTAAGCGAAACTAAGCGTCTAATGAAAATAAAACAAACACCATCGGTGACGCAGCACCCCCATTAAAACGAACAAGCAAGGTAGCGGAAATTAAAAAGGGGAGAAGTGTTTAGAGCGATTTACAACCCGATGGAAGGGGAAACATAGTGACGCATCACCACAAAAAGAAAGTTTAAGCCTTGGGAGGAGCCGCACCGGCCTTCCTATGCGCGACCTCGAGCCGCTTCTTCTCCACCCAGTCCATAATGCCAGCCTGAACCTTCTGATCTAACTCTTCCGCATGGGTGACACGTTCATCCTCGAGTTGTTGGGTAATCTGGGAAGCGTTTTCCTCAGCATCAGCTAACTTGGAGCTCAAATCAACCTCGGCCTGTTTCAATCGGCGAACCTCCATATCCAGCTCCCGAGAGCGTTGTTGCTCGGCTACAAGATCACAAAAATAGAATGTTATTCATCGGGTGCATTTTTGCAAGAATAAAGCGCAATCTAAATCTAAAAGAGCGGCCTCAACACATCATCTAAGGGACCTGACAGGGCGGGTAACACCGACTGAAGTGACTCTACCGACTTGGATAGCTCATCCTCGGCCCTGGATAACTTCATGGTTAATTCATTATAATGTTGCTCGTTGAATTCGTTACTAGGGCAATACTTCTTATTCTCGGCCCAACCGTCCATTAACCGATTACGCGACGCTTGGAGCACTGCAAGCTGCGATCTACTCCACTCTAAATCGCCCATAACCTTATCAAATTCACTCACTCGGCCCAGTAAATCGCTATTAGCTCGCTCCACCACATCTTTATCTCTCAATATTCGTCGGCGGTCCTCGTGAAGGTCTCGATTCTGCAGTTGCAGAGCGTCTACCCTTTGCTCCAAACTTGTGGCTAAAGCAGCCTTTTCAGCAGCAAGGCGCTGAGAAGACCCCAAGTGAGCCCGTAAGTTGTCCATCTCGGCAGGATCATAATCAAACCGGCTATGTCGTTCTAACTCGTCATCAAGTCTTGCAATCTCCTCAGTTTGACGGTCTATTTTGTCGTCTTTGTTTGCCATTCATTGACGAAGATTTTCCACAAGATCCTTCTCAATATCCCATTTTCTATTCATAATCATAAACTCCGAAGTAGCGTCTATACCTATACTAGATACCTCGGCTAAGAAGAAGGATACCCGACTCAGGATACTGGCACGATAAACTAAATCAACACAAGTTAAGAAGGATCATATACCTTGAGCGTCGGCAAGATTGATCTCCAGCTTATTCGCGAGAACCCTCTTATTCTGAAGTTGAAGTTGGAGAGATTCTATCAACTGCTTATCTCGAAGGCGATTGGCAGCATCCAAGCGTACGCGGTTCATAATCTAACACAAATATCTTGACTCATAAGCGACACTACGAAAAATAAATCGGAAGCGGAGCATAACCATACAGAAACGACTTACTCACCACAGTGTCAAGTGTCAGGGCGATGTCGCCATAACAGGGCACAACATTCAACATTTTCTCATCTGTATACTTCACAAAGTTGGAGGAAGTAAGCGCACCCAAGGAGTTCATGATCGGGCCAGAGACAGTAAAG
Source organism: Papaver bracteatum (assembly GCA_023529315.1). NCBI lineage: Eukaryota > Viridiplantae > Streptophyta > Magnoliopsida > Ranunculales > Papaveraceae > Papaver > Papaver bracteatum. The sequence goes on from JAJJWX010000603.1 coordinate 5,895,500, forward strand.
GAATTTTCAGCACTAGAAGATGATCCCTCAGTAATCCGGGGCACACAAGGAAGCTCTACCGGTACATCGGTAACGATCTTCTCTACGACGGGCGTCTCCGAGGGCTCCTGTTGGTCGCCCATACCTTGTTCATCGCCTTTGTCGCCCGACACATTCTCTCCAAACAGCTCATCCTCATCGGAAAGATAAATGATGGGGCCCGTTTTCGGCGGTGGCTTAGCAATTTGCTTACCTCTACCAGGATTACGCCTCAGCGGAGTAGGGTCAACATCGCCCGCGTCATCATCATCGTGCCTTGGGTGTTTCTGCACAAGTGTCTCGTCAGAACATGTGAAGGAAAAAAACAGGGGCAAGTACATGTACTTATAAGAAAATCATTATGTTTGTTACCTTCCCCTGGTCTTCCTCAACCCTTGTGCCAGCACCTCTTTTCCTAGACCTGATAGTTTTGGTGGAGCCGACCTGAGATTTTTAAACAACAACAAATGACTAACTGGCGCCCGAAGCTAGCAAGATAAAAATCAAGAAAAGCGCATACCTTATCATCCTTGTCACCATTAACCACCCAGAAAGAATAGGGCTCAACGGGAAAAGTAGGTGACGGGAAGTCACCATGAAAGATCGGACCTCGGACTAGAAGCGGAACTCGGGGATAAATTGGGTCATTAGAATGGCGGGCTCGCTTGTTGGAACCATGGCCGACGGGATCGGCATCCAGCATCATCCTTTCAACACCCTCGGGCATAGTTTTGACCCGATGAGGACTAGCAGGAAAACCGGAAAGTTCTCCTAAGGTGGAAGTACCAGCTCGATAGTTGACAAGGAAATTGGCAACGGTATACTCAGGAGTGTCCTCGTGCTTGTAGGTCAACCACTAGGCAGTAGAACCATGACCATTGCGGCGATCCCTCCACTCGTTCATAATTCGGAAAGTATTGCCAGTCCATTGAGCTAAAGCACGAGAAGGCCGAATCTGGGAAAAAATCTCGTAATAAAATGGGCTATCAGGGTTGTATAAGGGAAGACGAAGGCCCAGCTCCAGCTGACCCAAGGTGATGACCACACAATCAGCCGATTGCTCGTGCTTCTTCATATCGGTTTTCTTCAAACTACCGTTTCGGCCCGAGAGAAGGGTCACTTCGTAATTTTGAAGATCGTACTTCTCCTTCAACTGCTCAATGAACTCTTCGTCAGAGAGATCCTTCACCCTTTTCTCGTACCTGCACCAAATAGAAGGAGAGCTATCAGCAAAAATAGATTTTATCGCGCGATCATCATACCTAGAAGGGCTTTCAAGCAAAAATAGAGAAGCAAGGGGGGGAACATCAAACTCGTAAAAAACATCATCAACAGACCTCTTTTCAGCCATGGAAGGAGAAGAAGCCATTAACGAAGATAGTGCAGAACTCGGTTCCCAGCAAAGAAAGATGAGGCGATAGCAGCTACTGTATCTGTAGTTGCAGAATAACCTACAACTACACCCTCAATAGAATTAGTAAAAACTCAAGAAGTTCTTGATGATGAATAACAATTTTCTTATTAATGTTCTCAATTGATTACAAAGAAGTATCTAAATGGAATTAGAATAGTTACAACTTTCTCTATTCTCTTTCCTAAAATATTTTCTAACACTCACTAAAAGACCCTTCTCGAATTTTACATTTGAATTCCTATTTATAGTAAAATTTATACAGCTGTTCATGAGTTACGAAGTATCGCAACTTATACTCGCAAAATTATTTCATCCTCGCAAAACTTCATGCTTCTTCTATCATCGTATCATTTTATAACTCTTTTCTCCTGATACTCGTGAACTATTATCTTGCGATATTCAGTACCTACATCTTTCCTCTTCTCATGTCAATTCTACGAAGAAGAAATGATCGTGAGAACATAACCGTTACTTAGTCTTTTGAAATTTTGACACGTCTTTTGTAACCGTTCTTTTTTAGTTATTCCCTTATATAACTCCTTTATATTCTCTTCCTTTTCTTTTTCTTATTTCCGCAATTCTATCTTCTACTCATACTCTCTATCACTATTTTCTCTGCAATTTTTTCTTCTACTGTATCTTCATGAGTTCTCCAAGGTAATTTCCTTCTATCTCTGCGTATTTCATTTGTTCTCCTCTTTAATTTCTGTATAATTTGTTATCTGATTTTGGTTTATTTTAAAGCAAAATAACTTCTCAGATGAAATCTCAACTAAAGAATCCAAGCCTTAATCCACGAAGAAGAAAATCTGAGAATCAAAAGGTAGTTAAAATACTCTGCCTTCTTTCCTGAACAATATATTGTTTCCTCAGTTTTTAATCTACATTTTGATTCGCAGGTTGACGAAAAACCAAATCCAAGTAAGAGATCTCGAATAACTAAACCCACACCATTAATTCCGATTGATGATTTCCTTCTTGAAGTTGATAAGGAATTTTCCTCTCCTCCTCGTGAAAATGCTTCTTCACATACTCCGCCTCTACTCCATTACCTGCTTTTCAATCTCCTATCAATGTCAATTTATCAACACTTCTTCAAGACCAACCCTCTCAAAATATTTCTTCAACTTCTTCTTTTGAAAAACAACCCTCGCAAAATATTTCTTCAACTTCTTCTTTAGAAAAACCTGTCTTGTCCCCAAATCCTTTGAGTGCTATTTCTCCAGACAATTTGCAGCTTGCTCTTATTCCTTCAAATTCTTCTCCTCTTCCTCAAGAAATTCGAGATGGAATTTATTCAACTTTCCGAATGTTATCTGAGGTTTTGACCAATCTGCGAAATCTACTAATGTTCGTTCGCAATATAAATTTTGCGAAGTTTGAATAATTTCGTCAATCCAGACATTTCTTCTTCACGTCAATCCTTGGAAAAAGAAATTGAATTGCTTCGCCAATCTTTGAAAGCTTCTCAAGCAGAATGCGAGGATCTTCGTAAAGAAAATCATCATCTTCAGAATAATTCTCTGGACTGTGCGATTCTTCGCAAAAGAAATGATGAATTGAAAGGTATGATTACTATCTTCATATTTTCTCTTTTATTTATTTATATTCTTCATATGCTTGAAACATCCATTAAAACCCATTCCCCTTTATAGAATCCATCCAGAAATGTAGAAGATTGGTACTTCACCATGAATCAGATGCAACAGAATATCGAACCAAGCATGAAAGCCTCTCAAACCAATTCTCCCATTTATCTAATCTTTACTTGTGTGCTCTTGACAACTCTGATGCTCTTTTTCAGGAGAATACTCAATTAATATATGATTGAAATTTTTTGAATGATGACATATCTCAACTTTTTTCTTCCTTAACCAAAGCTAATTTGAGAATAGAAACCTTATTAGAAGAGAACAAAACCTTATCAGAAGAGAAATGTTCGTTTTTGAATACAATGATTGTTTCTTCGCAAGAATTAAAGACTCTTCAGAATAAATGTTGCGATCAAGAAAATCTTCTTTCTTTGTTGAAAGGTGAACTTGAGGAATTAAAGAAGTTTTCAGATGCTGAAAGAAATTCTTTTGTTATTGAGAAGAATTCCCTTATTAATAAGAATATAGTCTTGTGTGCTAAGAAGAATCAACTTGAAGAAGATTACTCGTCATTAAAAAGTCTTAATGCCAAACTTGCGAAGGATAAAAATTTTCTCCTTTCTAAAGATCAAAAGCTTCAATCTCGACTTAAAGGATTAGTTGGTGATGGTTTTGATAATGCGATGAATCAGATGAAGAACTGTTGTCTATCTTTAACTCAATCTCTTACTTCGCAAAGAGAAGGTAGTCATTAAAATTTGACTGCCTCTGGTATATCTTTAAATTTCGTTATACTCGCAAATTTTATTCTTTGAACTTTGTTTTATTTGCAGAATCTGAGAACCACCTTCGTAACGCAAAATCTGGATTAGAAGCCTCCTGTTCTGAGCTTCGTAAGAAGAATGCTTTGCTTTCTACTCGCTTAATCAACTCTCATGACCGTGCTACTCGGAGATTCAATTATCTTGCTTATTCCAAAGATATCGAAGATACCAATCATCAAAAAGCTATACTTCGTGAAAGTCATCTGAAAGCTCAAGTCTTTGCGAATAACATTCTCTTATCAAGAGGCTTGCCTCCTGTAAAGATTACTCCAACGAAGATATCGACGATGAAGTTGCTCGTGAGAGCCGATAGTGATTTCGATTATGAGAGTGATGATGAAGATCTTCATGATGAGACAGAATCTATTCCTCAAGGAGATGTTCCTGCTGCGTATTCTTCCAAGGATGATATCTCGCAAAAGTCGAAGGCTGCTAATGACCCTTCTGATCTTAAAGATCCAGCACAGAGTGTTGATGAAGCATGATAATATTCCTTGTTCAATTTACCATTGACTCTCTGTCTTTCTTTCTTCTTGAATTCCTTCCTTAGTTAATTCTTGTTGGTTTCCTTTTTGCGAACAATTCTATTTTTTGAGAAGTACATCTGATATTTTACGAAGATGATTTATCCTTTCTTTTTGATATTTTGCGAAGATAATTTAACCTTTCTTTGACTAAATTTGCCCCATTTGATCATATAAAGAGAAATAATATATAACTCACAGATAAAGCTTAGTATATCCTTTTCCCCTATTATTTCTCTTTAAATGATTAAACATTGTTTGAAGTATTAAAATATCTGCCTCAGTTTATCTTACGAAGTTTCAACCTTTGTAGAAGTATTAGAAGTACCAAATCCATCAAATGAAGAGATATAAGAAGTATTAGAAGTATTCAATTTACCAAATGAATTATTAGAAATACTCAATTCCCTTTTACGTATTAGAAGTACTCGATCCACCAAATGAAGAGATATAAATAATATTAGAAGTATTCAATTCATCAAATTAAGAAATATAAGAAGTATTCGATCTTTGAATAATTATGTAACATATGACGAAGTATAATGATTATTTAACTTTCACCAAATGAAATATCCATTAAAGAAGTATAATAAATATGAGATATTCTTGAAGAATTATAAGAAGTATTCAATCTTTTTGTGAAATATTCAATATATGGAGAAGTATAAGAAGTATGTAATTCTCGTAAACTTTTACGAATATGAACTTATCTGTATTTGATTGTTATCAAAATCGCATCTTTTGTTAAGTCTTCATTAAAATTCTTCAATGATGTTGTCTTTTTTGATAGGACTTCTTGTAAAAATTCTTCAATGATATTGACAGAGCTGTCTTCTCTTCAAAATTTCTTGATGTATATTCTTGTAAAATTTCTTCAATGATATTGACGAAGTTGTCTTCTTTTCAGATCTTCATAATGTATATTCTTGTATAATTTCTTCAGTGATATTGATGCAATAAATTTCATTAATTTCTGTGGTCTTATCATGCCTTCCTAAGTAAAGGTCTTATTTTGCCACCTCTTTTGTATTAATTATTTGCGATAATATGACAAGTCTGAACATTCTTGCGAACATACAACCTCGTGACATTATCGTCTTGCGATGAAATCACAGGACGTTCTTACACTTTCATGCAAAAACCCATTGATCTCATCTTAACTTCTTTGTATAGTATTTTAGCCTCTTCAGGAATTGTTGCGACAATATGACAGGCCTAAATATTCTTGCGAACATAAAGCCCCATGACATTGCCGTCTTGCGATGAAATTGCAGGACGTCTCTACACTTTCATGTAGCGACCCATTGATCTCATCTTAACTTTATTATGTTCTGCGAGTTCTTTATTCTTTTCTTTCTTTCTTTCTCCCCTTTTTTTTTTTTTTTTTTTTTTTTTTTTTAGAAGGCTCGCAGAACTTCATTTGTTGCACAAATATGACAAGCCTTTATGTTTTCGCAAACAAGAAGCCTCGTGACATTTGCGTCTTATAGCACGTATCAGCTCCCTAATGGAGGGTGCTGCCCTTTATCTTCCCCCTGATTTCCCCTTCAAGGAAGCGTACATAGACCATACAAGGTTATCTCTTCCCATCCGGTTTTGCCAACAACCAGCTTTTGATCGCAACCTCTTATCCTTTTTGCCTATAGGGCTTATAGTTATGAGGTTGCACCCTATGGGGTATCTTTGGGCCAAGTGCATCATTTTCCAAGACTTTTCAGAAATGGCAGATGTGGTTCAACCTCACCCGGCACTCTTGACTCAACCGTGTACCTCGGCGCCTTGATCGTTTTCTGCACTTCTTTGGAAAGAAAGTATGCCTTAGTCGCCCAGCCTAAATCCTCTTACACCTCATTTTATATTGCGTAATGTCGTTAGATTAGGTGAGAATCCAAGGTGTCTAACCCGGATAGGTACCCCATTATTGGGTTGTACCCCAAATTTTTTACCATGTACTAAGGGCCCTTGGTGGTGTTTCGGTTACCCTTAGCCACGTTATAGGTACCCCCTTAAATGACGTACTTTAGGACTTTGCCTCTTACGAATTATAGCTTCGCGAACTAGGGTGTACGCCACAAAGGTTTGCCTGTATAAAATTTTCTGCGGCTCTCTTTCTTTTTTGGAGGCTGATCACAGATTGCGGTCTTTTATTCGCAAATTAATGAAATTTTAATCGGAATATAAATTTTGAAAATTCGTAACTTTTCCCAATTTCCTGCGAGCAAACAATATTCGTAAAAACTTTCATGAGTTTTATGGATAATACCTTTTCAAATATAGTCTGTTCCAAGGTCTACCAAGCCTCAAACCCATGTCTCTCCCTTCTGGATCCATCAGCCGATAAGCTCCGCTTCCTACAACTTCTTTAATAACATATGGTCCATCCCATTTTGGTGCTAATTTCCCTCCATTTTATTTTTGATATCGAGGTGTTTCTCGCATGACCAAATCACCTGGTTTATATTCACGTTCAATGACTCTCTTGTTGTATTCTCGAGCTAATCGTTCCTGATAAATCCTCATATGGTGCAACACCTTTTCTCTTTTTTCTTCCAAATCATCCAATTTTCTTAATATTACTCCCGCACTTAAATTTCTTTCCAAAGCTTCTTTCTTTGTTGTCGGAATTACAATCTCTGTGGGTAATACTGCTTCTACTCCATATGTTAGACAATAAGGAGACATTCCAGTTGCTTCTCTTCTAGTTGTATTGTATGCCCAAACTGCGCTAGGTACTTGCTCGCACCACCCTTTGAGATGTCCTTCTAATTTCTTTTTGATTGTATCTGCGATTGTTTTATTTGTTGCTTCAGCTTGTCCATTAGCTTGTGGATATAACGGGGTTGACTTCCCACATTTTATTCTAAAAGCACTGAGTAACATCTCTATATTATGCCCCTCAAATTGTTTTCCATTATCAGATACTAGTTGTCTTTGGAACCCCGTACACTGCAAATGAGGTTCTCAAATATAAACGTAAAAACATCTTTATCACGAATATCTTGTCTGCTTTTACTTCTGCGAGCTTCGTGAAATAATCTGTTGCAACTATCAAGTATCGCCTTTGTCCAGATCCAGGTATAAATGGTCCAACAATATCCAACCCCCATTTACCAAAAGGCCAGCAGCTTGTTGAAGAAGTTAATGTAGCCCCTGGTGCATGAATTCTTTTACCATGTCATTGGCGTTCCTTGCATCTTCGTACGAACAATTTTGCGTCTGTATGCATATAAGGCCAGTAATATCCTTGTATCTTTGCTCTATATGCTAGAGATCTTCCCCCACTATGATTGCCAGCTTCTCCTCCATGTAACATCTTCAATATCTTTTCTCCTTCTTCACGAGTTAAGCACCTGAGAGGTGGTCCATTGAAAGATTTTCTGTATAAAATTCCTTCTCGCAACTCATAGTTTGTTGCACGACTCTTTAATTTATGTGCTTCTAGTCTGTTCCTGGATATTTCTCCTGTTGCGAGGTATTCATGAATTTCTTTTCTCCAATCTGCGATGTTGTTTGATAACTCTCTTTCTACTTCCATCGCAACAGCTTCTTCAATTTCTTTCTCTTTGTCCACTGATGGGTGTTGAATTGTTTGTATTTGGATATTTCTTGTATTTGGATTTGTCATCATGCTTGGAATAAATGCAAAAGCATCTGCGAGACGGTTATATTTTCTTGATATATGTCTCCATTTTAATTTTGGTATCTTCGCAGATAACTCCTCAACGAGTTTCTTGTATTTATTCAAAGAAGATTCATTTGTGGTATATTCCCCTTTAATTTGACAAATCACTAATTGCGAATCACTTGTTATCCTTATACTTTCAAGCTTCTTTTCTATTGCGATCTTTAATGCATGCACTACAACTTCGTACTCTGTTTCATTGTTCGTGGATGCAAATTTTAGTCTGAATGAGAATGCTGTTCTTTCTCCTTCTGGTGAAATCAACACGACTCCAATTTCATTTCCCTCACTATTGGATGATCCATTCACCAGAATTTCCCATCTATCAGGCTCTGTTAACAAGTCTTTTGGATTTCCAAATTCTTCTTCAACATCCATCATTTCCTCTACTGCTTCATCTTCTTCCAAAGGAAATTCTGCCAAAAACTCTGCGACAACTTGTGATTTTTGCGATGACAACACTTCGTATTTTATCTTGTAATGGTTTAATTGTGCATTCCACCTTTCTATTCTTCCTGACCTTTTTGTGTTCTTCATGACTGATTCAATTGGGACTTTGGTTACCACTTTTATTACATGTGCTTGAAAGTATATTCGTAACTTGAATGATGCATAAACCAGGGCTAAGATTAACTTCTCCATTTTAGAATAATTCTTTTCTGCTGCATTAAAGGTTTTACTAATGTAGTAAATGGGCCTTTCTACTCCTGCGTCTGCTCGTAACATAACTGCACTTAGAGCATATGTAGTTGTTGCGAGGTATACCAATAATTATTCATTTTTCTCTGGTTTCTGTAGTATAGATGTATTTGCGAGGTATTCTTTGATTCCTTGAAAAGATTTTTCACATTCATCAGTCCATTTGAATTTTGCTCCCTTCTTAAGTATGTTGAAAAAATGCTTGCACTTATCTGACATTCGCGAAATAAATCTCCCAAGTGAAGCCAAGAGTCCATTTAGTTTTTGTACTTCTTTTACCGTTGCAGGTGTTGGCATGTCACGAACTGCTTGGACATTTTCTGGATCAACTTGTATTCCCTCCTTCGATACTATGTATCCCAAGAACTTTCCAGATGAAACCCCAATTATACATTTCTCAGGATTTAATTTGATGTTGAACTTTCTCATTTGCTCAAATATTTCCTTCAAATCTTGCACATGGTCTTTAGCTTCCTTGATTTTTATCAACATATCATCTACATATACCTCCAAAGTTTTATGTATCCACTTCGCGAATACTTTTTCAACCATACGTTGATATGTAGCACCCGCATTCCGCAAACCAAATGGCATCTTCACATAACAATACAAACCCCTTGGAGCAAAAAAGGCAGTATGTTCTTGATCTTCTTGTGCGAGTGATATTTGATTATACCCTTTATATCCATCAAGTGAAGTGACTCTATCATGACCTGCAGCTGATTCCACCATTTGTGGTATATCTGGTAATGGAAAACTGTCTTTGGGACATGCCTTGTTTAGATCAGTGAAATTTATGCAAATTCTTATTCCTTTATTCTTTTTCGGAACAATGACCATATTCGCAATCCATTCTGGATATTTTGCTTCCCTTATGATCCCTGCATCCAACATCTTTTGTAATTCTTCTTCTATCTGTACATGATAATTTTGTGATATCTTCCTTATTCTTTGTTTGAATGGTCTTATATTTTTATCTATATTCAATCTATGACATGCCACTGATGGATCAATTCCTGGTATCTCATCTACACTTCCTGCGAAGATATCTTTATATTCTCGCAAAAGATCAGTAGTCCTTTTTTCTTCTTCTTCATCCATCTTAGTTCCAATTCGTAAGAATAAAGGCTCCTCTTTACTTCCAATATTTATTTCTTTAGTTGGTTCAGCTGCAACATAGCTTGGACTTTTCTCCCCCATAGGTGTTGGCTCTTTAATTATTTTTGCTGGTTCCCCTTTTTTTTCTGGAATTTCATTTGGTATACCTCTCCCTTCCTTTGCTCTTATTGTATACACTCGGAATTCTTCTTCTTTTCTTGTTTCCTTCGCAAGTTTCCTACGAAGTTGTTTCTTTCTTGCTCTTCCTCCGCATTGTGTTACTTCAATTTGATAACAAAATTTTGCACTATCAAAATCTCCTTTTATTTCTTGAATTCCATTTGGTGTAGGAAATTTGATTTTTTGATGTAATGTTGAAGCAACAGCTTTGATCGCATGAATCCACGGCCTTCCTATCAGCATGTTATATGGAGATTCCATATCTATCACACACAAGATTACATGTGTTTCGATTTCTCCTAGTAATATTCGCAGCACGATTTCTCCTTTAGATTTTGTTGTAGATTTCCCTAATCCATGAATAAGACACTTTGAATTTATGATTTCTTCATCTTTAATTCCCATCCCCTTAAGTGCATGATAGAATATAATATTAACAGAACTCCCTGTATCAACCAAAATTCGGTTTAATTTCCATTTTTCTTCAGCTTTCTTATCTTCTAGCATGATTGGCAATGTGATCACCAATGGTGAAGTGTGGTTCAAGTCTTCATTTGGAATTTCTGCTACTGAAAATGTGATTTTCTGCTTTTCCCATTCTTCTAAAGTTGTTATCTTTTCTTCCTCCATGATCTTTCTTCCTCTACAATCTCGCTTGTATATTTTTCCCTTCATATTACTATGAAATTCATCAATCATTGTCTCTGTGATCATATTACATTCTTATTTTTTGCCATCTCCATCTACTGACTTCATTTGATCTTCAAATTTTCCATAATTCCCTCAAATTTAGGCTACCACAATTCTCAAGCCCCTCCTTCTAGCGCCAATTATGTAGTTGCAGAATAACCTACAACTACACCCTCAATAGAATTAGTAAAAACTCAAGAAGTTCTTGATGATGAATAACAATTTTCTTATTAATGTTCTCAATTGATTACAAAGAAGTATCTAAATGGAATTAGAATAGTTACAACTTTCTCTATTCTCTTTCCTAAAATATTTTCTAACACTCACTAAAAGAACCTTCTCGAATTTTACATTTGAATTCTTATTTATAGTAAAATTTATACAGCTGTTCATGAGTTACGAAGTATCGCAACTTATACTCGCAAAATTATTTCATCCTCGCAAAACTTCATGCTTCTTCTATCATCGTATCATTTTATAACTCTTTTCTCCTGATACTCGTGAACTATTATCTTGCGATATTCAGTACCTACAGTATCGGTCGGTGAGGAGAAAACGACGAAAGAAAACCAAGAAAGCTAGGGTTTTTGGAGAAGCGCAAAATGTGAAGAAACTTGGGAGAAAACCACAGTAGATGAAAAGAGAAAGAAAGGGTAAAGAAGAAGAAGGAAGAAAGGAGCGGGCTATTTAAAGAAGAAGGATTGTAACCGACGCCGACGGTTACCAGTCATAAAGTGGAGTTAGTGGGACGCTGCATGAAGGGATTCACGGCATGAACAAAGACGTGGGCAGTTAGGGCGATATTCTTCCACACGTGTCTCCCACACAAGCGGAAGAAGGGGAATAAATGTAGGTGTAAATTATACACAGATCCAGGTGGCAGCATCCTAGGCCTAGTGCACCTAAACACGAAAATACGCGAAGCATGGAATGAAGATTAGTGGCGCGAGATTTCAGGAGCCACGTGGATCGGGCGTGATCGCTCTACAGCTGTCGGACAAGACTTGATTCAGACTTCTGACAAAGCTAACATGACGAGACGCGGCGGGAAAAACGAGGTTCTATGGTCAAATGGATAAGAAAGTAGGGGACATATCGGCTAACCATAAAAGCAACGATCAAAGACGGGCGACATTCAGAAACACGCGACATCGTGTCAAGAGAGCATTGGGAGATGTCGGCTCAGACGAAATACAGGCGAAGAGTCAAGATACCTCGGCCATATGAGGCGACATAAGTCGGTCCGACAGCAGAACTGCTGAATTGATGTAACATGACCAACACCATATCTTGGGTTTATGGAACTTCTCCTAAAAATAAAGGGACTTGTATTCATGAAAGTTAGGTTTTAATTTTGGGAGAGGAGAAGAGAGAAACTCGAGAAAACATTAGGAAGAAGAGAGTGAGAAGTAAGTTCACCTTGTAAAGAAATCCAACTAAGATCAACACCTTTGTAACACCTTGAAGTAATAATATTCATCATTTCACCCCCGTGGACGTAGGTAATCATACCGAACCACGTACATCTTGTGTTCATGGTTGAGTGTTTACTTTCATTTGAGAAGAGTAGTACGTTTCTAACCTTTGGATTTAATTTCTAGTAAAATGCATCTACAGTTAGCATGCCTTGGCACGGTGGTGCGGATGGCATGCCTTGGCGCGGAGGTGTGGATGGCATGGTGGTGCGGCTGGCATGGTTGGCATGCCTTGGAACGGAGGTGTGGCTGACATGGTATGCCATTGGCACGACGGTGTGGGAATTAGGGTTTGGTATGTCGAAACCCAAATTAGCATACACGGCATGCATAGCTGGCGTGCTAGGATAGCATGCGTGTTTGTCTTGTAGGAAGATGATGTCGGTCAATACTGGGGGTTCTGCTGTGGAACATGACACATGTAAAAAAAGGTACCCTGGTAAATTTCTCACAGACGTATTGAAGGGATCAATAAAAGCGCTAGTGGGGATATTATTACTCAAGTTCAGTTTCTCTACCGAGTGACGTCACTGTTTGACTAAGGTTTTATGATTTTAACCCTAAGATAAAAACCACCATCAACATTAAGTCCCCTGCTTATCTCAGAACAGGGGCATTGTTGCGAGGTAAGCATAAGATGGTGACAGACAAGGAAAAAATCGAAACGGAAATCCATGGAAAGATGGTCAGGAAAATCCAACTAACCTTTTTCAGGAGATAAAGAGAATCCACGACTCTTGCGTTGGCATCTTTTGTGCAAATTCGGTTCGTGGTGCTTCTAGCTAGGTAGCGGAGCGGTAGAGGTGGTTGCTGGATTGGATTGGCAAGCTGTTGGAATGGTACGGCTTCAAACGAGTCCACTGGCGTTGGTCGACTTGGAATGGAAGCCGTAGGTATTGTGCGGCTTGAAATGGAGTCGTTAGCAGTGGATCGGCTTGGGATGGGCGCTGGATTGGTGTGGGCGTTGGCTTGGCATGGCGTTGGCTTGGCGTGGCGCGGACTGTCGGCTTTGCATGGCACAGACCGTTGGTGTTATGAAGAGCTTATTAGCGCAACTTGGTTTCCTCCTTCCATGCATGGCTCAGATATGGAATCCTTTCCTCATTCAAACTCCAAAGTGTCATGCCCTTGTATTTCTTTTGTTCACCTTTCATTAGGGTTTTAACGAGAGGTTTCGTTTAAGGCTGATTTTCTGGAAGTTATGTAGTCCCATCTTGTCTGCTTGGCCTCCTTTTCTCTTTATTCCTTTAGGGTTTCCGCGGTATTTATGTCGGTGAAGTTGCATCGCCTTTCTCATTTCAATACAAAGGTTTCCTCTTGTTGAGTCCATATTTCTTTATCATGTCAATCAGAAGTGAATCATCCTCAAAATAGCTAGATTCTCCAGTTAAACATGTGAGGACTGACTCTCACAATAATTCCCCTACCCAGATCATCCGAGTCAAGAAGATTATACCGATATGCTTCCATTGATCAATATATGTTTCATTGTTTGCTGAAGAGTGACAAGAGATTTTCTTTAGTGCAGAGATATCCTGTTGGAGCATGCATGAATGTTGTAGATGAGGATGACTTGGTTGCCCCCTTTCCTTCGAGTTCGAACCTGCCAACCGCTGCAGATCTGGAAAACGCCAATTTGGGCATTTCTTGTCATGAGAATCCCAATGCAGGTCTGCCGTTCGGAATTCGCATGAAGTGTTTATCTTCTAACTACCCTAACATTTGGTTTCTGGTGTGGAAGGAATTCGTGACTCTTTACACGAAGATATGGAAGAGATACGGCCACATCACTACCAGGAGCATGGTGCAACATTGCTCGTCTGCCTTGGTTTCCACATTGAATTGTCTCTTTCATATGGTCGCTGAAATGGAAAGTATATCCATCCATGCTATCGTGGAATCAACTATTCAAAAGTGGGAGAACATGATGTCTACCTGTGAATCTCTGAAGTTCAACGTGAGTTGGTTGCGGTATCGTCTTGATATTGTGAAGCTCGACAGGGCCGGTATTATTTCTGATGTCCTCCCTGCTGCAAAGGCTATTTTATAAGAGGAGAAGGCTCTAGCCATAGAGTCACAGAATGTGGAAGATTCAATCCATAACTTGAAGAGCATGACCAAAAGGTATCAAAACTGGTTGAAGATGATGTTTTTGAGGAACTACAATCTGTTGGATGGGATTTTCTGAGTTATGTAGTTGTGAGATGTTTGGTTTCTTTCGGGATCTCGAAAGTGTATATTTCTCTCTTTTTTTTATCGGTTTTTTGAAAAAATAAGAGAATTTTATTGATTTGATCCAATTAATTAAAAGAAAAGAAACTTGATAACTGAGATGTGAAAGGAAGCAGAAAGATGTCTGGCTAGCCGTGCTATGATATGGCGAGGTGTGATGCGACAGTCATGCGTAGTATTCCTTGAGCCACTTTCCGTTGATGACCGCTTCCAGTTTTCCTCCGTCTTCTTTAATGACCTTGTAGTACCCACCGTTGTATGCTTTCGTGACTATATAAGGCCCTTCCCATTTTGGGGAGAATTTTGGTGTGCACGCATCTTTCTGGATATGTTTGGTAGTCTTCAGTACCAAATCTCCTACTTGAAAAACCCGAGGATTCACGGCTTTGTTATATGCTATGGAAACTCTATTTTTGTACGCTTGAGATTGTTCTTCCGCTATGGATCTTCTGAAATCCACAGTGTCCAACTCTGCTACCCTGGAACTCAGTGCCTCAGCTTCATTCCATCGAAATCCTAGCGGATGAGACTTTAAATTCTACTGGGAGGACAGCGTCCACATCGTAGACGAGGGAGTATGGAGATGCGCCAGTGGAACTTCTTGGTGATGTCCGATATGCCCAAAGTGCAATTGGAAATTGTTCGTGCCATGTACGTGGATTATCTTGCACTGTCCGACTGAGGATTCAGATCAAAGTTTTGTTATCAGCCTGTCCATTTCCTTGGGGATAGTACACGGTGGAGAAAACTTGCTTAACTCCATATTCTTCAAGTAATTATCATACTTGCTTGTTGGTGAAAGGAGTGCCGTTGTCGGTGATGATGTGTTTAGGCATGCCAAATCGGCAGATGATGTACTCCTTAATGAACGCCGCTATGGTGGCTCCAGTAGTTCCTCGTAAAGGTATGGCTTCGACCCACTTGGTGAAATACTCGGTCGCCGTTATTATGTACTCGTGTTATTTTGAAGACGACGGGTTGATCTTTCCAATGATGTCGAGTCCCCAGCTATAAAAGGTCCACTGAATGATTATTGAGTGTAGAGGAGTCGACGGTACATGGATAAGGTTTCTGTGGATTTGACATTTTTGGCATTTCTGAACAAAAATAGCTGCATCATCCTCGATGGTTGGACAATAGTATTTTTCGTGTATCTGCAGAAATAATTTCGGTTTCCCTTGGTATTCACCTTTGTGTGTTTCTTTCAGCATGATCGGGATTTCTGCCTCGTTCAAACACCATAGAAAACTTCCTCCAAAGCTTTTATGATATAAGATTCCTTCATGAAATATAAATCTCTTGGACCTTTGTTTTGTCTTGGCTGCGTCCTTCTTGTTGGTGGGGAGTACGCTGTCGCGAAGGTAACTGATGTATGGCCCCTTCCAATCCTTGGCGTGGCCAACATTGAAGACTTCCAATTGATGCGGTGACGCTTGAAAATTGAAGCGGGCTCCTTGAAGTAACCGAGATTGAGCCTCCATTTCTGGCCAGTAGTAGCCAAGGAGTTGCAAACGGCGATAGAGTATTACCACTAGTGTTAGCTCGCAAATTTCACCATGGCTTCGGTTGAGTTGTTGTTGTGCCTCTTCCTCCCCCGAGGCATCTTGACAAGGAACCATATGGGTTCCGATGGTACATCACTCCTCGGAGCATGAAGAAATTTTGTAAAGTTTTGAGACTGACCCTCCCCTGGGAAAGTGAGCTATTAAGATCTTGGATAATCGGTGTTCTCTAGTCGCCGACCTCGGCTTCATCGGGTTGCGAAATCCATGTTGAAGCTACAGTTCATCTCTTCACCGTTAAGGTTTCCTCAAAACATTCGAATTGCAGTTTTGATGCTAGTGTGGCTAGACAGTCAACATGTTTGTTTCCGCTGCAGCCAACATGAGTTATGGTCGCGTCGGGGAAGTAATTTAGTAGCTTTTGTGCCTCGGCTCTATACGGGGCCAATGTTACTTCCTTCTGTGCGTATACTCCATTCACCTGGTTGGCGAGTAATTTAGAATAACCTCTTATTTCCAGACGCGTGGATCCAGCTTGTTTAGCCAATGATAGTCCAATGAGGAAGGCTTCATATTCTGCTAAGTTGTTGGTGCAAGGGAAGTCTAGCTTGAAGGAGTGCGAGAAGACTTCACCGGTCGGGGATACTAGAACCATACCTGCTCCTCCGATTCCTTTGTTAGGGGTGGCAGAGCCGTCGAAAAATAGTAGCCATATTTCTTCTTTGATGAAATATATTTCTGGAAAATCTCCAGGGAGGCCTGCGTGTAGTGTTGTGGTATTCTCTCCGGGAACGCTGCTAGCAAATCCGCAACTGCTCGCCCTTTGATAGCTTTCTGGAAAGCGCATGTTATGTCAAATTCTGACATTTTGAGGAGCCATTTGGTTTGCCTTCCTATCAAGGCCGGTTTTGAGAGGAGGTATTTCACGGGATCGGACTTAGATATCAGCACCACTTTACTGGAAAGCAGGTAATGTCTAAATTTCTGGATGGAGTGAATCAGGGCCAAGCACGCCTTTTCAGCTTTGGGATATTTGAGTTTGGCATCTCTTAAAGTTCGACTGAAGTAGTATATGGGATGTTCAATTCCTTCGTCATCTTTTAGGGAGAGGAGAGCTCCGACGGCACTGTCTCTAAAAGCAGTGTAGAGGCACAACGGTCTTCCTTGTATATGAGACTTCATGATGGCTGTGGAAGACAATATTTGCTGAATCTTCCAAAATTCCTCCTGCTGCAGCGGGGTCCAGATAAATCTCACTCCTTTCTTCAACAAGGGGGTAAATGAAGCAGTAAGTTGAGCCAATCCCGGTATAAAGCGGCGAATGTAGTTTATTTTACCCATGAAACTCTGGAGTTCTTTCATAGTTCGCGGTGGTGGCATTGTGAGGATGGCTTAGATTTTAACCAGGTCGACTTTAATTCCCTCGACGGTTACCTAGAAACCTAGGAACTTGCCCGAAGAGACACCAAAAGCGCACTTCAATGGATTCATCTTCAGTTTGTACCCGCGACACCTTTCAAACACCTGCCGTAGAATCTCTGTATGGGCCACCCGAGTTTTCGATTTAACCACTATGTCATCTACATAATCTTCAACTTTCTTTTGCATCATGTCATGGAAAATGGTAGTCATGGCGCGTTGGTAGGTGGAACCAGCATTTTTTAGACCGAAGGGCATCACAGTATAGTAAAAGTTTCCGAGAGGAGTTCGAAAAGCTGTCTTACTTGCGTCGTGTTCATACATCTTTATTTGATTGTAGCCTATGTACCCGTCCATGAAAGAGAACATATCGTGTCCACTTGTGGCGTCTACCAGCATGTCAATGTTAGGAAATGGAAAAAGCATATTTAGGGAAACATTTGTTCAGATCCCTAAAATCGACACAACACCTGATTTGGACGTTCTTATTTTTTACCGGAACTACGTTGGCCAACCAAGTAGGATGGTGAATGGGTTTGATGAAACCATCGTCCAATAGCTTTTGAATCTCTATCTTGATATGTTCTTCCACATCGTGTTTGAACTGTCTCGGGGTTTGTTTGACCGGTTTGGATCCGGGTATTATGTGTAGATGGTGAGTGACTTCTCGTCCAAGCCAGGAATTTCCTCATATTTCCACGCGAATATGTCTTGATACTCTTTGAGAAGGCCTACCAGCTTTGCGCATTCGTCGGCGCACAGATTCAAGCTGATTGAGATGGGTTGAGGAGATTCCTTGCTCCCGATGTTGACAACTTCAAGTTCATCCATGGTAGAGTTGGTCCCGTCCTGTTGCTTTCGTGGTGCATCCGGCACATCCTGTTGTGGCTGGTTGATGTGATTGCATTATACTGGGCGGATAAAATAGGTGGTAGTCTCCCCTGTTAATTGCTTATAGCGGCGCTGATATACGGTTTTCCATTTTTTTTTATCATGACTCGTGATAAAAGCCCGCTCTCGTTTGGTATGGGAGCGAGCCAAACATTAGCTTAACAGGGGGAGACTGGTGTGCTTTCCTTTTGAAGAGATGACGTGAGATCGGGTTTCTCAATGAAACGACATGAGCCTATCGCTTTCTTAAATTGAGGCCCACTTTGGTAGTGGAGTGTGGTTAGTCTTGCCTGTCAGGACCCGCGAACTCTTCCTTGGTTCAAACATCTCCATGCCACAAATCGACGCATATGGGGATAATGACGCGGAGATGCAAACGACTTCTCTGTTTAGCATGGTTTTCAGGCACTGGTGATACTTCGGGGGAATAATTCTATTATCGTGGATCTACCGCCTTCCCGGTATCATATGGTAATCTGGTTATTTATCGATTACCTCAAACTTCACCTTTGACTGGACTGGTCCTACTGAAAAATTCATGTTGACGTATCTGTACGTGCTGGTTTGGTTGCCTTCGGAATCTGTCATCGTTGTAGATTGTCGCACGAATTCGCTTGGCCGTACCTTGGCTATTCTGTGCATTCTGAGAGTAATGACATTGTAGGACGCTCCTGTGTCAATGAGGGCCCTTTTGAACTCTAAATCCTTGATACGAGTTGTAATGTGTAAGGCACGATTATGTCATTCTTCTTCCATCATGTCGTCGTCGGTGAATGTGACATTGTTGATGGATATCTCCGGCATTTTTGAAGTTTCCAAGCATGAAAGAACCAGAGAAGCATTTAATGCTATTTTATTGATGGTGGTAAACGTCTCCATTCATTGATCTTTTAAAAGGTGTAGGAGTTCACATAAATTTTCCACCAGCGAGGCCAGCTCATGGCCTACTGGTTTCCGGTTGGTGATGAAGCTGTTGAACTGGGAGTGATCATCCAAGACGTCAGTCCCCAGTCCCGGAGCTTCCGGGGTATATGAGTCACTCAACTCCGATGTTAAGCTTATAAGGAAGTTATGTATGTTGTTAATCACCTCCTTCATCAGATACATGTTCCTGGTGTGTGGATCTCTTGAACCCGTGCTAAATCGGCCAGCCTTGGAACTTCTCCGTCGGTTGTGTTGCTAGCCGTCGCGTTGGGAGAGGAAATATTGGCATTCGTCTGAGTGGGATTTGGGTCCATGGATTCAGCCCTAAAAACGACCATCTTTCGGAGTTGGATTCGAAAGATGAAATTCAGAAATCGATATTGTAACCAAGAGATTAATCTCCCACTGTGGTTGCCAATTTTTTGAGGGTGAAAATAGTTTATGCTGATTTTGGTAATTTCGGGTGTGTGGGTAAGAAATGAGTCTAAACCCTAAACAATGTACTGCAAGGAAGTACTTTGATTCGAGAGATCAATCTGTACAAATCCGTCCTAAACCAAGAAACGGTCGTTCCAGACTTGCTTCGGTCACAAAGTGAAGGAGAAGGGTTGGTCTTAGGGAGGGAAGCGAAGAGAGTGTTGATACCAGAATAGTTGATTCCGGAAGAGTAGTTGTATGACGACTCATATCATAAAGTGAAAAGCTAGCATCTTGGAAAGCTAACAAGTGATTTCTGAGTGTTGTATGCTCCTGACCAAAAACTTGTCATTTGGTGTAAATATGTGAGACCTATTATACGGGTCGTAACAAAACGTACCCTGGTCTCGTAAAAGTGGAAACGGTTTGAGTAATGGAGGAGAATGGTAACGGGTAACGCCTGGAATTGATATTTCCATAATGAAGGATACGTTTCACCATTATTTCTTGCCATTACTAACCGCCTCACTTTTATGACACTTTCTTGTAACGGGCGTATTGCACGTCGCACGCTGTAAACTGCCAGACCAATACACTGATGAGCATCCCCCAGTTTGTGAAATATTTTGATGTCTCAAGTGTTTTCGTGTAGCGTGTTTCTATTATTTAACAAGTTATGCTTGGGAGGCTTGCCGGCTCGGTGGTGACCTTCGACGGTTGAGATTTTGCATATTAGGAGGAAAGGTAGCCATTGATTATTGCGACCTTCCGTTTGGAAGCCAGTGGCATGGAGATGTAGCCATCATAGCCTTGGCATGATTTTAGGTGAGGCCAAGTTAAGATTTTGGCATAGTTTAGGCACGACCAAAATTAGGGTTTGGTACAAACCGTGCAGTTTTGGCATTGGGCTAGAAGTTGCCACGCGTTTGGTGGCGAACTTATACGGCTGAGATCTGCATCTCAGGTGGAAGGGTAGTCGTTGATTGTCGTAACCCTTCCTTTGGAAGACAACGGTATGGTGGCATGGTCGGCATGCTCGTACAAGTTTTAGGCGTGGCCAAAATTAGGGTTTGGTACAAACCGTGCAGTTTTGGCATTGGGCCAGAAGCTTCCCCGCGTTTGGTAGCGAACTTGTACGGCTGAGATCTGCATCTCAGGTGGAAGGGTAGTCATTGATTGTCGCAACCCTTCGTCTGGCAGCCAGCGGTATGGCGACTTGGTCGGCATGCTCATGCAAGTTTTAGGCGTGGAAAAAATTAGGGTTTTGGCATAGTTTAGGCGCGGCCAAAATTAGGGTTTGGTACAAACCCTGCAGTTTTGGCATGGGGCCAGAAGTTTCCACGCATTTGGTGGAAAACTTGTACGGCTGAGATCTTCATCTCAAGAGGAAGGGTAGCCGTCGATTTTCGCAACTCTCCGTTTGGCAGCCAGCGGCATGGAGGCAGGGCCGACATGGATTTGGCAATGTTTTAGGCGCGACAAAATTAGGGTTTGGTACAAATCGTGCAGTTTTGGCATTGGGCCAGAAGTTGCAACGCGTTTGGTGGTGAACTTGTACGGCTAAGATCTGCATCTCTGGTGGAAGGGTAGCCGTCGATTGTCGCAACCCTTCGCTTGGAAGCTAGCGGCATGGAGGCAGGGCCGACATGGCTTTGGAAATGCTTTAGGAGCGGCCAAATTAGGGTTTTGGCATAGTTTAGGCGCGACCAAAGGAGATGTGGCTGGCATGGCATGCCATTGGCATGGTGGTGCGTCTGTCATGGTTGGCATGCCTTGGATCGGAGGCGTGGCTGGCATGGTATGATATTGGCACGGTGGTGCGACTGGAATGGTTGGCATGCCTTGGCGCGGAGGCGTGTCTGGCATGGTGGTGCGGTTGGCATGGTTGGTGTGCCTTGGCACGAAGGTGTGGCTGCCATGGTATGCCATTGACACAGTGGTGCGGTTGGCATGCCTTGGCGCGGAGGTGTGGCTGGCACGGTAGTACGGCTGGCATGGTTGGCATGCCTTGGCGCGGAGGCGTGGTTGGAACGGTATGCCATTGGCACGGTGGTGCGGCTGGCATGGTTGGCATTCCTTAGCGCGGAGGTGAGGCTGGAACGGTGGTGCGGATGGCATGGTTGGCATGGATTGGTGCGGAGGGGTGGCTGTCATGGTATGCCATTGGCACAGCGGTGCGGCTGGCATGGTTGGCATGCCTTGGCGCGGCTGGCATGGTATGCCATTGGCACGGTGGTGCGGCTGGCATGGTTAGCATGCCTTGGCACGGTGGTGCGGCTGGCATGCCTTGGCGCGGAGGTGTGGATGGCATGGTATGTCATTGGCACGGTGGTGCGGCTGGCATGGTTGGCATGCCTTGGAACGGAGGTGTGGCTGACATGGTATGCCATTGGCACGACGGTGTGGGAATTAGGGTTTGGTATGTCGAAACCCAAATTAGCATACACGGCATGCATAGCTGGCGTGCTAGGCTAGCATGCGTGTTTGGCTTGTAGGAAGATGATGTTGGTCAATACTGGGGGTTCTGCTGTGGAACATGACACATATAAAAAAAGGTACCCTGGTAAATTTCTCACAGACGTATTGAAGGGATCAATAAAAGCGCTAGTGGGGATATTATTACTCAAGTTCAGTTTCTCTACCGAGTGACGTCGCTGTTTGACTAAGGTTTTATGATTTTAACCCTAAGCTAAAAACCACCATCAACATTAAGTCCCCTGCTTATCTCGGAACAGGGGCATTGTTGCGAGGTAAGCATAAGATGGTGACAGACAAGGAAAAAATCGAAACGGAAAGCCATGGAAATATGGTCAGGAAAATCCAACTAACCTTTTTCAGGAGATAAAGAGAATCCACGACTCTTGCGTTGGCATATTTTGTGCAAATTCGGTTCGTGGTGCTTCAAGCTAGGTCGCGGAGCGGTAGAGGTGGTTGCTGGCTTGGATTGGCAAGCTGTTGGCATGGTACGGATTCAAACGAGTCCACTGGCATTGGTCGACTTGGAATGGAAGCCGTAGGTATTGTGCGGCTTAAAATGGTGTCGTTAGCAGTGGATTGGCGTGGGATGGGCGCTGGCTTGGCGTGGGAGTTGGCATGGCGTTGGCTTGGTGTGGCGCGGAATGTCGGCTTTGCATGGCACAGACCGTTGGTGTTATGAATAGCTTATTAGCACAACTTGGTTTCCTCCATCCATGCATGGCTCAGATATGGAATCCTTTCCTCATTCAAACTCCAAAGTGTCACGCCCTTGTATTTCTTTTGTTCACCTTTCATTAGGGTTTTGACGAGAGGTTTCGTTTGAGGCTGATTTTCTGTTATGTAGTCCCATCTTGTCTGCTCGGCATCCGTTTCTCTTTATTCCTTTAGGGTTTCCGCGGTATTTATGTCGGTGAAGCTGCATCGCCTTTCTCATTTCAAGACAAAGGTTTCCTCTTGTTGAGTCCATATTTATTTATCATGTCAATCAGAAGTGAATCATCCTCAAAATAGCTAGATTATCCAGTTAAACATGTGAGGACTGACTCTCACAATAATTCCCCTACCCAGATTATCCGAGTCAAGAAGATTATACCGGTATGCTTTCATTGATCAATAGATGTTTCATTGTTTGCTGACGAGTGACAAGAGATTTTCTTTAATGCAGAGATATCCTGTTGGAGCATGCATGACTGTTGTAGATGAGGATGACTTGGTTTCCCCCTTTCCTTCGAGTTCGATCCTGCCAACCGCTGCAGATCTGGAAAACGCCGATTTGGGCATTTCTTGTCATGAGAATCCCAATGCAGGTCTGCCGTTCGGAATTCGCATGAAGTGTTTATCTTTAACTACCATAACATTGGGTTTCTGGTGCGGAAGGAATTCGTGACTCTTTACACGAAGATATGGAAGAGATACGGCCACATCACTACCAGGAGTATGGTGCAACATTGCTCGTCTTCCTTGGTTTCCACATTGAATTGTATCTTTCATATGGTCGCTAAAATGGAAAGTATATCCATCCGTGCTATCGTGGAATCAACTATTCAAAAGTGGGAGAACATGATGTCTACCTGTGAATCTCTGAAGTTCAACATGAGTTGGTTGCGGCATCGTCTTGATATTGTGAAGCTCAACAGGGCTGGTATTATTGCTGATGTCCTCCCTGCTGCAAAGGCTATTTTAGAAGAGGAGAAGGCTCTAGCCATAGAGTCACAGAAGGTGGAAGATTCAATCCATAACTTGAAGAGCATGACCAAAAGGTATCAAAACCGGTTGAAGATGAGAGTCTGGATGGGACGAGTTAAGTTGTGAGATGTTTGGTTTCTTTCGGGATATCGAAAGTGTATATTTCTCTCTTTTTTTGTATCGGTTTTTTGAAAAAATAAGAGAATTTTATTGATTTGCTCCAATTAATCAAAAGAAAAGAAACTTGATAACTGAGATGTGAAAGGAAGCAGAAAGATGTCTGGCTAGCCGTGTTATGATATGGCGAGGTGTGATGCGACAGTCATGCGTAGTATTCCTTGAGCCACTTTCCTTTGATGACCGCTTCCAGTTTTCCTCCGTATTCTTTAATGACCTTGTAGTACCCACCGTTGTATGCTTTCGTGACTATATAAGGCCCTTCCCATTTTGGGGAGAATTTTGGTGTGCACGCATCTTTCTGGATGTGTTTGGAAGTCTTCAGTACCAAATCTCCTATTTGAAAAACCCGAGGCTTCACGGCTTTGTTATATGCTATGGAAACTCTATTTTTGTACGCTTGAGCTTGTTCTTCCACTATGGATCTTCTGAAATCCACAGTGTCCAACTCTCCTACCCTGGAACTCAGTGCCTCAGCTTCATTCCATCGAAATCCGCTTGCTTCGGCAATCCTAGCGGATGAGACTTTAACTTCTGTTGGGAGGACTGCGTCCACGCCGTAGACAAGGGAGTATGGAGAGGCGCCAGTGGAACTTCTTGGTGATGTCCGATACGCAAAAAGTTCAATTGGAAATTGTTCATGCCATGTACGTGGATTATCTTGCACTGTCCGACTGAGGATTCAGATCAAAGTTTTGTTATCAGCCTGTCCGTTTCCTTGGGGATAGTACACGATGGAGAAAACTTTATTAACTCCATATTCTTCAAGTAATTCTCATACTTGCTTATTGGTGAAAGGAGTGCCGTTGTCGGTGATGATGTGTTTAGGCATGCCAAATCGGCAGATGATGTACTCCTTAATGAACGCCGCGATGGTGGCTCCAGTAGTTCCTCGTAAAGGTATGGATTCGACCCACTTGGTGAAATACTCGGTCACCATTATTATGTACTCGTGCTATTTTGAAGACGACGGGTTGATCTTTCTAATGATGTCTAGTCCCCAGCTATAAAAGGGCCACGGAATGATTATTGAGTGTAGAGGAGTCGACGGTACATGGATAAGGTTTCTGTGGATTTGACATTTTTGGCATTTCTGAACAAAAACAGCTGCATCATCCTCGATGGTTGTACAGTAGTATTTTTCGTGTATCTGCAGAAATAATTTCGTTTTCCCTTGGTATTCACCTTTATGCGTTTCTTTCAGCATGATCGGGATTTCTGCCTCGTTCAAACACCATAGCAAACTTCCTCCAAAGCTTTTACGATATAAGATTCCTTCATGAAATATGAATATCTTGGACCTTTGTTTTGTCTTGGCTGCGCCCTTCTTATTGGTGGGGAGTACGCTTTCGCGAAGGTAGCTGATGTATGGCCCCTTCCAGTCCTCGGCGTGTCCAACATTGAAGACTTCCAATTGATGCGGTGACGCTTGAAAATTGAAGCGGGCTCCTTGAAGTAACCGAGATTGAGCCTCCATTTATGGCCAGTAGTAGCCAAGGCGTTGCAAATGGCGATAGAGTATTACCACTAGTGTTAGCTCGTAAATTTCACCATGGATTCGGTTGAGTTGTTGTTGTGCCTCTTCCTCCCCGAGGCATCTTGACAAGGAACCATATGGGTTCCGATGGTACATCACTCCTCGGAGCATGAAGAAATTTTGTAAAGTTTTGAGACTGACCCTCCCCTGGGAAAGTGAGATGTTAAGATCTTGGATAATCGGTGTTCTCCAGTCGCCGACCTCGGCCTCATCAGGTTGCGAAAGCCATGTTGAAGCTACAGTTCATCTCTTCACCGTTAAGGTTTCCTCAAAACATTCGAATTGCAGTTTTAATGCTAGTGTGGCTAGAAAGTCAACATGTTTGTTGCCTCTGCAGCCAACATGAGTTATGGTCGCGTCGGGGAAGTAATTTAGTAGCTTTTGTGCCTCGGCTCTATACGGGGCCAATGTTACTTCCTTCAGTGCGTATACTCCATTCACCTGGTTGGTGAGTAATTTAGAATCACCTCTTATTTCCAGACGCGTGGCTCCAGCTTGTTTAGCCAATGACAGTCCGATGAGGAAGGCTTCATATTCTGCTGAGTTGTTGGTGCAAGGGAAGTCTAGATTGAAGGAGTGCGAGAAGACTTCACCGGTCGGGGATACTAGAACCATACCTGCTCCTCCGATTCTGTTGTTAGGGGTGGCGGAGCCGTCGAAAAATAGTAGCCATATTTCTTATTTGATGAAAGATATTTCTGGAAAATCTCCAGGGAGGCCCGCGTGTAGTGTTGTGGTATTCTCTCCCGGGAATGCTTCTAGCAAATCCGCAACGACTCTCCCTTTGATAGCTCTCAAGAAAGCGCATGTTATGTCAAATTCTGAAATTTTGAGGATCCATTTGGTTGGCCTTCCTATCAAGTCCGGTTTTGAGAGGAGGTATTTCACAGGATCGGACTTAGATATCAGCACCACTTTACTGGAAAGAAGGTAATGTCTAAATTTATGGATGGAGTGAATCAGGGCCAAGCACGCCTTTTCAGCTTTGGGATATTTGAGTTTGGCGTCTCTTGAAGTTCGACTGAAGTAGTATATGGGATATTCAATTCCTTCGTCATCTTTTAGGGAGAGGTGAGCTCTGACGGCACTGTCTCTAAAAGCAGTGTAGAGGCACAACGGTCTTCCTTGTATATGAGACTTCATGATGGCTGGGGAAGACAATATTTGTTGAATCTTCCAAAATTCCTCCTGCTGCAGCGGGGTCCAGATAAAGCTCGCTCCTTTCTTCAACAAGGGGGTAAACGAAGCAGTAAGTTGAGACAATCCCGGTATAAAGCGGCGAATGTAGTTTATTTTACCCATGAAACTCTAGAGTTCTTTCATAGTTCGCGGTGGTGGCATTGTGAGGATGGCTTGGATTTTAACCGGGTCGACTTTAATTCCCTCGGCGGTTACCTAGAAACCTAGGAACTTGCCCGGAGAGACACCAAAAGCGCACTTCAATGGATTCATCTTCAGTTTGTAACCGCGACACCTTTCAAACACCTGCCGTAGAATCTCTGTATGGGCCACCCGAGTTTTGGATTTAACCACTATGTCATCTACATAATCTTCAACTTTATTGTGCATCATGTCATGGAAAATGGTATTCATGGCACGTTGGTAGGTGGAACCATCATTTTTTAGACCGAAGGGCATCACAGTATAGTAAAAGTTTCTGAGAGGAGTTCGAAAAGCTGTCTTACTTGCGTCGTGTTCATACATCTTTATTTGATTGTAGCCTATGTACCCTTCCATGAAAGAGAACATACCGTGTCCACTGGTGGCGTCTACCAGCATGTCAATGTTAGGAAAAGGAAAAATCATATTTAGGGAAACATTTGTTCAGATCCCTAAAATCGACACAACACCTGATTTGGACGTTCTTCTTTTTTACCGGAACTACGTTGGCCAACCAAGTAGGATGGTGAATGGGTTTGATGAAACCATCGGCTAGTAGCTTTTGAATCTCTATCTTGATCTGTTCTTCCACATCGTGTTTGAACTATCTCGGGGTTTGTTTGACCGGTTTGGATCCGGGTATTATGTGTAGATGGTGAGTGACTTCTCGTCCAAGCCAGGCATTTCCTCAAATGTCCACGCGAATATGTCTTGATACTCTTTGAGAAGGCCTACCAGCTTTGTGCATTCGTCGGCGCACAGATTCGAGCTGATTGAGATGGTTTGCGGATATTCCTTGCTCCCGATGTTGAAAACTTAAAGTTCATCCGTGGTAGAGTTGGTCATGTCCTGTTGCTTCCGTGGTGCATCCGGCACATCATCTTGTGGCTGGTTGATGTGATTGCATTCTACTGGGCGGAGAAACTAGGTGGTAGTCTCCCCTGTTAATTGCTAATAGCGGCGCTGATATACGGTTTTCCATTTTTTTAATCATGAATCGTGATAAAAGCCCGCTCTCGTTTGGTATGGGAGCGATCCAAACATTATCTTAACAGGGGGAGACTGGTATGCTTTCCTTTTGAAGATATGACGTGAGACCGGGTTTCTCAATGAAACGACATGAGCCTATCGCTTTCTTAAATTGAGGCCCACTTTGGTAGTGGAGTATGGTTAGTCTTGCCTGTCAGGACCCGCGAACTCTTCCTTGGTTCAAACATCTCCATGCCACAAATCGACGCATATGGGGATAATGACGCGGAGATGAAAATGACTTCTCTGTTTAGCATGGTTTCCAGGCACTAGTGGTACGTCGAGGGAATAATTCTATTATCGTGGATCTACTGCCTTCCCGGTATCATATGGTAATCTGGTTATTTATCGGTTACCTCAAACTTCACCTTTGACTGGACTGGTCCTACTGACAAATTCATGTTGACGTATCTGTACGTGCTGGTTTGGTTGCCTTCGGAATCTGTCATCGTTATAGATTGTCGCACGAATTTTCTTGGCCGTACCTTGGCTATTCTGAGAATTCTGAGAGTAATGACATTGGAGGACGCTACTGTGTCGATGAGGGCCCTTTTGAACTCCACATCCTTGATACGAGTTGTAATGTGTAAGGCCCGATTATGTCATTCTTCTTCCATCATGTCGTCGTCGGTGAATGTGACGTTGTTGATGGATATCTCCGGTATTTTTGAAGTTTCCAAGCATGAAGGAACCAGAGAAGCATTTAATGCTATTTTATTGATGGCGGTAAACGTCTCCATTCATTGATCTTTTAAAAGGTGTAGGAGTTCACATAAATTTTCCACCAGCGAGGCCGGCTCATGGCCTACTGGTTTCCGGTTGGTGATGAAGCTGTTGAACTGGGAGTGATCATCCAAGACGTCAGTCCCCAGTCCCGGATCTTCCGGGGTATATGAGTCACTCAACTCTGATGTTAAGCTTATAAGGAAGTTACGTATGTTGTTAATCGCCTCCTTCATCAGATCCATGTTCCTGGTGTGTGGATCTCTTGAACCCGTGCTAAATCGGCCAGCCTTGGAACTTCTCCGTCGGTTGTGTTGCTAGCCGTCGCGTTGGGAGAGGAAACATTGGCATTCGTCTGAGTGGGATTTGGGTCCATGGATTCAGCCCTAAAACCGACCATCTTTCGGAGTTGGATTCGAAAGATGAAATTCAGAAATCGATATTGTAACCAAGAGATTAATCTCCCACTGTGGTCGCCAATTGTTTGAGGGTGAAAATAGTTTATGCTGATTTTGGTAATTTCGGGTGTGTGGGTAAGAAATGAGTCTAAACCCTAAACAATGTACTGCAAGGAATTACTTTGATTCGAGATATAAATCTGTACAAATCCGGCCTAAACCAAGAAACGGTCGTTCCAGACTTGCTTCGGTCACAAAGTGAAGGAGAAGGGTTGGTCTTAGGGAGGGAAGCGAAGAGAGTGTTGAGACCAGAATAGTTGATTCCGGAAGAGTAGTTGTATGATGACTCGTATCAGAAAGTGAAATGCTAGCAGCTTGGAAAGCTAACAAGTGATTTCTGAGTGTTGTATGCTCCTGAACAAAATCTTGTCCTTTGGTGTAAATAGGTGAGACCTATTATACGGGTCGTAACAAAACGTACCCTGGTCTCGTAAAAGTGGAAACGATTTGAGTAATGGAGGAGAATGGTAACGGGTAACGCCTGGAATTGATGTTTCCATAATGAAGGATACGTTTCACCATTATTTCTTGCCATTACTAACCGCCTCACTTTTATGACACTTTCTTGTGACGGGCGTATTTCACGTCGCACGCTGTAAACTGCCAGACCAATACCCTGATGAGCATCCCCCAGTTTGTGACATGTTTTGATGTCTCAAGTGTTTTCGTGTAGCGTGTTTCTATTATTTATCAAGTTATGCTTGGGAGGCTTGCCGGCTCGGTGGTGACCTTCGACGGTTGAAATTTTGCATATTAGGAGGAAAGGTAGCCATTGATTATTGCGACCTTCCGTTTGGAAGCCAGTGGAATGGATACGTAGCCGTCATAGCCTTGGCATGATTTTAGGTGAGGCCAAGTTAAGATTTTGGCATAGTTTAGGAACGACCAAAATTAGGGTTTGGTACAAACCGTGCAGTTTTGGCATTGGGCTAGAAGTTGCCACGCGTTTGGTGGCGAACTTATACGGATGAGATCTGCATCTCAGGTGGAAGGGTATCTGTTGATTTTCGTAACCCTTCCTTTGGAAGCCAGCGGTATGGCGGCATGGTCGGCATGCTCGTACAAGTTTTAGGCGTGGCCAAAATTAGGGTTTGGTACAAACCGTGCAGTTTAGGCATTGGGCCAGAAGTTTCCACGCGTTTGGTGGCAAACTTGTATAGATGAAATCTGGTTCTCAGGAGGAAGGGTAGCCGTCGATTGTCGCAACCCTTCGTTTGGAAACTAGCGGCATGGAGGTAGGGCTGGCATGGTTTTGGCAATGTTTTAGGCGCAACCAAAATTAGGGTTTGGTACAAACCGTGTAGTTTTGGCATTGGGACAGAAGTGTCCACGCATTTGGTGGCGAACTTGTATGGCTGAGATCTGCATCTCAGGTAAAAGGGTAGCCATTAATTGTCGCAACCCTTCGATTGGCAGCCAACGGTATGGCGACATGGTTATGTAAGTTTTAGGCGTGGCCAAAATTAGGGTTTGGTACAAACCGTGCAGTTTTGGCATTGGGCCAGAAGTTGTCACGGATTTGGTGGCAAACTTGTACGGATGACATCTGTATTTCCGGAGGAAGGGTAGCCATTGATTGTCACAACCATTTTTTTGGCATCCAGCGGTATGGAGGCAGTGTCGACATCGATTTGGCAATGTTTTAGGCGCGGCCAAAATTAGGGTTTGGTACAAATCGTGTAGTTTTGGCATTAGGCCAGAAGTTTCCACGTGTTTGGTGGAGAACTTGTACGGCTGAGATCTATATCTCAAGTAGAAGAGTAGCTGTCGATTGTCTCAACCCTTCGCTTGGAATCCAGTGGCATGGAGGCAGGGATTTGGCAATGTTTTAGGCGCGGCCAAATTAGGGTTTTGGCATAGTTTAGGCGCGGCCAAAGGAGATGTGGTTGGAATGGCATGCCATTGGCACGGTGGTGCGGCTGGCATGGCTTGGCACAGAGGCGTGGATGGCATGGTGGTGCGGCTGGCATGTTTGGCGTGCCTTTGCGCGGAGGCGTGGATAGCATGGTTGGCATGCCTTGACGCTTATGCGTGGATGGCATGGTGGTGCGGCTGGCATGGTTGGCATGCCATGGCGCGGAGGCGTGGATGGCATGGTGTGCCATTGGCACGGTCGTGCGGCTGGTATGGTTGGCATTCCTTGGCGCGGAGGAATGACTGGCATGGTATGTCATTGGCAAGGTAGTGCGGCTGGCATGGTTCGCATGCCTTGGTACGGAGGCGTGGCTGGCACTGTGGTGCGGCTGGCATGGTTGGCATGCCTTGGCGCGGAGGCGTCGCTGGCATGGTATGCCATTGGCATGGTAGTGCGGCTGGCATGGTTGGCATGCATTGGTGCGGAGGTGTGGATGGCATGGTACGCCATTGGCACGGCGGTGCGGCTGGTATAGTTGGCATGCCTTGGCCCGGAAGCGTGGCTGGCATGGTGGTGCGGCTGGCATGGTTGGAAAGCCTTGGCACAGAGGTGTGGCTGGCATGGTATGCCATTGGCACGGTGGTGCGGCTGGCATGGTTGGTATGCCTTGGATCGGAGGTGTGGCTGGCATGGTATGTCATTGGCACGGCAGTGTGGGAATTAGGGTTTGGTATGTCGAAACCCTAATTAGCATACACGGCATGCATAGATGGCGTGCTCGGCTAGCATGCATGTTTGGCATGTGCGAATATGATGTCGGTCAATACTGGGGGTTCTTCCATGGAACATGGCACATATAGAAAAAGGTACCCTAGTAAATTTCACACACACACACACACACGTATTGAAGGGCTCAATAAATGCGCTAGTGAGGATATTATTACTCAAGTTCCTTTTATCTTCAGAGTGACGTCACTGTTTGACTAAGGATTTATGATTTTAACCCTAAGCTAAAAACCACCATCAACACTAGGCAACCAAAACGAGACTTCATTCATCCGCCACCCTTGCCATGCGTCCAAGAACATATTATTGGACTGTTGAAACATTGGGTAGCGAACAAGGAAGTTCAGTTACCACCAACTGTAGTAGATGTCAACAAAATGGATAAAAATGCCGTTAAGTACTTCCATTACCACCAACGACTAGGCCACCCAACAGTAGAATGTTTTTCCATCAGAAGCATATTTGACTGGAAACGAATGGCTGGAGAGATTGAAGTAACCAGTCAAGAAATCGAGCGCGACCCTCTTTATCGGCATTAATGAAGGGGTAATAAGTGTATCAGAATATGAGTTTTCTCTTAACAAGTGTGATGAATTTACATGTAACTAGTCTGCAAGAGAAATGGAGAATGGAGCACACACATGCATAAAAGAAACAACAACAGATTTTGTTTTCCTCAAATTAAAGAAGTTCACTCTATAGGTTACAGGTTGCTATGTGCGCTTGGACAACCGACGTACAAATTTACAAAAGGCTACGGGTTTCCACATGCACCCAATCAGATGACATTACTATAGGTCGCAGGTAGATATAAGTGCCCGCTCAGTTGATATCACGATTATAAGCTACGGGTTTCCACATCCACCCAGTCAGCTGACATAACTATAGGCCGCGAGTAGGTACAAGCGCCCTCTCAGCCGACATTATAATTATAAGATACGGGTTGCCACATGAACCCAGTCAGCTGACATAACTATAGGTCGCGGGTAGATACAAGCGCCCGCTCGGCCGACATCACGATTATAAGCTACGGGTTTCCACATGCACCCAGTCAGCTGACATAACTATAGGCCGCGGGTTGCTACAAGCGCCCACTTAGCCGACATCATGATTATAAGTTACGGGTTGCCACATGCACCCAGTCAGCTGACATAACTATAGGTTGCGGGTATCTACGAGCGCCCGCTCAATCGACATTACGATTATAAGTTGCGGGTTGCCACATGCACCAAGTCAGCCGACATAACTATAGGCCGCTGGTAGCTGCAAGCGCCCGCTCAGCCGACATCCCGATTATAACCTACGGGTTTCCAAACGCACCTTGTCAGCCAATATAACTACAAGCCGCAGGTAGCCATGTGATCTCGCCCAGTCGGCATCATAATTATCATAGTCCATGGACATAATAATCAACTATAGGTCGCTGGGAGCGTCCATCCAGGCGCATTTTCAAACTCCCCCTAAAAAAGTCTAACAAATGGATGCACGGGATTGCAACCCAGTCAGCTGTCATTACAAATACGAAGAGCTACGGGTAGCCAAGAACATCCGGCCAACCAATTTTACAATTACTATAGATATGGGTCATTACGGACACCTAATTAGCTGGATTTCGTTCTAAAAAATCAGCGAACGGTATCCGCGATAGACGACTGCGCACGAGACCAAATGCCGAGCTATTAATACGATTAAGAAAAGATTAAGTGAAAACTACACAACGATAGCAAACGCGTGAAAGAAAAACCACGTTGAAAACAATAGGGTGGGCGTGTTTCAAAATACCCCCACCCCCACATGATATAAAAGGAGATGGGGGTTCCCATCAATGAAATAATAATCTAAATACAAGTATTCAGGAAGGAGGACACTTTAACGAAACTAAACAAAAGATTAAAACAAGCATTAAACTAACAAACCCCCCTCCTCCCACCCAGGGGCCTATGCCAGAGCGATCCTAACAAGGGGTGCATATGCTTAAAACCCATTATAAGAACCCTAAAAGGGGTACAAGTTCACTAAAACCTAACTGCTTATATGAGGTTAGCATCGACAACATAAACACCTGTTGAAAAAAAAAGGCGCATAATTTAACACCAGGAATAGCAGATATAATGTTAGCAATATAACAACGTTCAAATAAATAAAGTACATACAAACATCCTCAAAAGAAAATCACCAAACATAAAAATAATTGTTCAAAAGAGAAAAACAAACACAAGCGCACATCAAACAAGCAAAGAGAGATTAACGAGGAACGCAAATAAAATACATCAAGCATACTGAAACATGGACCACTCTTGCCTCTTTCTATCAAGATCCGCGCGAAACCCTTCCCCCGTGATCTCTGCCTGTTTGGCTGCACTAGTCGCCACTACAAGATTAGAAATAATCTGATTCAGTGCCAACTTCTTCTCCGAAGTCACCTTAGAAAGCTGAGCCAACTCCTTATCCAACTGGGCAATCTGATCTGGGAGGTGAGCGCGTGGATCATAGCGATACTTCACTTTCGACAGTAGTTCATCCAACTACCCCACCCGAAAGAAGAGGCTAATTGTTGGTCGAATAGTAGATTTCCAACCTTGCAACACGACCGCATCAATAGGTCCATCCTTCACCCGCGTAAGCTGATCAGCTACCTCGAGGAGATTTTTTTTCATATATCACAAGGTCCTCATGTCAAGAAGATCCTCCTTTACCATATGACCACCACCTCGCTCCATAATGTCTCTATAAGTAGAATCCAATACAGATGACACCCATAAACCATGAACTCGCTTGTAAGAGAAAGAATCAATATCAGCCTCAGCAGCATCTACCACTGTCGAAAAGAGAAATTTAACGTCCTCAGGGGACGAAAATGGGTCAGAGGTATTGGAATGCTTCTCTGAATAATCAACTAACGCACCACCACTACCATCTAGCCTAACATTTTTGAAAAACCCATCGCCATTTGGGTTAACGCGTCTCCCACCATCGACGCTGACTTTTCACGAAATTATGAATAATTCACATAACCCTTCATGTGAACATTCACTGATTTTTTTTATCATGTGTGCATACACTATGAAATCACGAAATTCATGAAAACATCATTGTTTGCTTTTAATAATTGTTTAAAATCGAAACTTGATTTTGCAAAATCTTTCATAAAATCGTGAACAACCCATGTAACTCTTTACTGTGTGAATGGTTTTTCAAAATTTGGACAGACGTCCATTCTACAATTGTGAAAACTCACATATAAACATTATTTCACTGTGTATAATTGTCTACTTTCAGTTGTTCAAAATCAAAACATTGATTTTACAAAAATATATATTTTAATGTGAAACTCACGTAACTTTGAAAATATATGTATATATATATATATATATATATATATATATATATATATTTTCTCCCTCTCACGAGCATTCGTATATGAAACGAGGGTCTTTTATACATTTGTAAAGGTCCACATATTCCAAATAAATCCTATCATGAGGTGTAGGTCTTTTCAAAAATTCCTCTAACTCTAAGGATCATTATTTATTACTTTTACTATGAATGAACCTACGTTCCTAAAAATATTTGTGAAAGTCCATGCTTTGAAAATAAATTTTAGTTTTCATGAAACTTCATGAAATTTTTTTTATCTACTGTAACTTGACCATGTCTAGTCAAGAATTCATGTATCTCTTTCAAACTAGGGATTATTTTTCGTTTCTTAAACTAACGAACGAACGTGCATATGTTCTCTAAAAATAAATTTCCTTGAAACTAACACATACATGCATACACGGAATTTTATTTTGAACAACTCATGAACAACTGAACTTTAAAAAAAAATATTAGGGTTACTTACCTTTTATATTAATTTTATTTCCAAAACCTAATAAAACACGGGTTTCCTTTTTTGGGTTCGGGCCCGTAAATCCTAAATCAACTAGAACTGGACTTTTGACAGGCCAAATCAGCAGCACTTCACCTCTCCACATCCACAAAATAACACTCTATCACACTATTAGGTTCCTCACCCGAATATTTTCTCGTACATGACACCATTGGAGCAAATCGAGGATTCTGAAACTTCCTTTGTAGACTAAGTTCAACCACGATCTCATCGACTGTGAATCACCATCTAATGCTTACCGCGGAACATGACTGTCCCTCACTAAGCAGGGGACTTAATGTTGATGGTGGATTTTAAACAAAGGTCAAAATCGCAACATCATGATAATGCATGTTTCTGATACGGCTTCAGGCATGTGACGATTCATATTTTACGAAGCCATGATAAATATATCTTTCGAAAAGCCTCCACTAGATGAGCGTTCGATCCCTGGCATTTCATTGTGACCTCTATGTAGAATAATAGAATTGGGCGGTCCTCCTACATAATTGTTTGTTGAGAGGGTTTAACGCCTTCAGGACGTCGGTGATATTCACTGTTCCCCGACTACAGGAGAGTGACCCACCTATACATAGAAGAACGATTGGGCGGTTCTCCGTCAGATTGAGAGCAACAACGCCTTCAGGACAATGACACTCACTGATCCTGACTATGTAGAGCGATGTGTATAGACTCGGGTGTTCTCCGTAGAGTCTGAGAGCACCCTCAGGATTAGCCGTCTCCTGACTATGCACATAGATTAATTCTGTCGTGACATTCACCACTGAATTCCCAGAATAATCTATTAATGCTCCTATTCCATGGCCGAATCCACCGCCTGATCCCACGGAATGGCAATAACAATTGCTCATATTCCATGGTTGAATCCACGACCTGATCCCATGGAATGGAAATAATAGTTGCTCTGATTCCATGGTCGAATCCACGGCTTGATCCCATGGAATGGCAATAATAGTTGCTCTGATTCCATGATCGAATCTACGACTTGATCTCATGGAATGGCAATAACAATTTATCTCATTACTCCGATTTCATGATCGAATTCACTGCTAATCTCATGAAATGGTAATAGATAATTTTATTACTCCGATTCTATGGTTGAATCCACGATCCCATGGAATGGTAATGCCTATTTTATTATTCTAAGCTCATGGTCGAATCCACAGCTGATCCTATGAATTGATAATAAATAACTACTTATTTTATTATCTCATTTCATGAATTATGTTACACTGAATTTCATGGATTAGCAATAAATACTCAACAACCGGGCATCTGGACCCTCCCTGAGTAAGCCCCATGAAAAATGGTGTAAGTGTATTCGACAATGATGCACGACTGAGCACCTGAATGCACGAACGAGCATCCAAAAAACATGAATAGATGAGGAATCCTATGCAAAAAAGGAGACAACAACAAATATTAATAAAATAATAAGGAGCGCCCAGGGCCGAGCCCACCGGCCGGTCCCCATGCTTCCTTCATTATTTTGCCCTATTTTGTTATTTTCATGAACTTATGAAAAACTCCTTGATTTTAGCAACTTTCCTTGTTTTTGCAAAATTCATGAATTCTCCATAACTTCATGGATTCATGAAAAATAATAATATTATAAAATAAGGAAAGGTGTGCGGGACAAGCCATGTCCAGTCCCACATTTTACAATCCTTAGTCTTTTTATAATTCCCCAATTTCATGAAACTCCTCCCTTTCAACAAAAAACTCACGGATTCTCAATAACTTCACGGATACATGAAATAATATTATAAAATAGGGAAAAGTGTGCGGGACCGGGCAACATGGCCGGGCGTCCATGCCCTAGCCGTGGACGGTCCCACACCCTGCAATCCCTAGTCTTTTATAATTATTATTTTCCTCGAATTCATGAAACTCCTTGGTTTGAGAAAAAATCATGATTTCTTCATAATTTCTCAAAGTTTGCTCAAATCATGAAAATTCAAGAGCCAACATGGTCACGTGACCGGCTAGCCTCTCACGGAAAATTTAGATGTTAAAATATTCTTATTTTAATATTTACAAAATATTGATCAATTGATCATACATGCTCATTCCAACGAAAATCAAGAATTTCAGTCAAGACGAAACTCTTCTGAAAATTCACAATGTTGCTCGAACGCACGTCATAAAATACTGAAACTCTCAGTACGGAGACATAGACACCATGGAAACACGTGCATGCCTTAATGACCGACCAGGGTTATTCCTAGGGCTTGCACGAAGCCGGTCCCACATGTTTTCACAATTCTAACCTAATTTGCTGAATTGCTCGTATTGGGCCCAAACTCTCTCCAACCAACCTGGGGATTGCTCAAACGGACAACAGATGGTCCCGTGACCACCAAGAGACGGTCACATGCTCTCTTAGTCGGTCTCATCTTTCATACCTAAGTTTCATCACCTGATGTTGAACCCAGTAGTAATTCAATAAATGATGAAACCGGCACTTAATCATCATTCCCTCACCAACTCTCCAACTGAGAACCCTGGTGCACGCTCACTCGAGCAATTAGGTGTCACATGGACGTCCGTAGTCTCATGTGGTCAGTACCTTCTTTGCTCATGACCTATTTTCAGCAATTCGTCGAATAATGAGCAATCTATCAAAATTAGGGTTTTCGATCAAGGGTATATTATTTATATGTCCCTACTTTTGACACCCAATAAATATATCCTTATTCAACAATAAATATGTCCCTACTTTTTTATAACCTTATCCATTTAATATTAGATAACCTTAATATCCTCACTTATATAATATTTTTCTTCAAAATGCAACAAATTTCTTCCTCTACCACTTCACCACCACCACTAGCACCACCACCACCGACATTCAACTACCATTCCACCACCACCTACCAACCGCCACCACCACTAATATTTCACCACCACTCCTTAAGCACCACCATTACATCACCAACAATCCTCCACCACCACTAGTCCGTCGCCGTCGCCGCCACCGCCACAGTCACCACCACCGCTGGTTCATATTTTATATCAACAACAGTAATTGATCCAAATAAAAATAGAACCAACAGTAGAAGTTGATCCAATTTAGTGGATCAAATTCCATTGTTGATCCACTAAAATTGGATGAACAATGAAAGTTGATCCATGTAAAATGGAGTGAACTTGGCGTGAGTCGATCATGCATCATCTGACATGGAGTCATCCATGCTACCATTGCACCACAAGTTCAACATTGGAAGAAATTTACATGATTTAAACTACAAAGCATGATTATACTTATGCATGGAAATGTCGTCAACAATAGGAGTTCAAAGGATCAACAACAGTAGCTGATCTCATAAAAAATTGGATCAACAACAGGAGTTGATCCATATAGATGCATATAAACAACAACAAATTGATCATTACCTGTATCTTCATAAACACCAACAGCTTCAAGATCATCTTCAGAACTAATCTCGACAACTACAA
Source organism: Papaver bracteatum (assembly GCA_023529315.1). Taxonomy (NCBI): domain Eukaryota; kingdom Viridiplantae; phylum Streptophyta; class Magnoliopsida; order Ranunculales; family Papaveraceae; genus Papaver; species Papaver bracteatum. The sequence continues at coordinate 5,934,541 of JAJJWX010000603.1, forward strand.
CAACCAGAACCACCATTCTACTACTATTTCAATAACTAATTTCTCATTCGTACCTCTCCACCATTACCACCACCAACAAAATCACACATCTCCAGCACCACCAAAACAACCAAAACCAAAATCCAACAACAACTTCATCATTCCAACCAAAACCAATAGGAGTTGATCCATATAGATGGATCAACAACCATTGTTGATCCCATAAAAACATATAAACAAACAACAATTTGATCATTACCCGTAGCTTCATAAACACCAACAGCTTCAAGATCAGCTTCAAAACCAATCTTGACAACTACAACAACCAGAACCACCATTCTACTACTATTTCAATGACTAATTTCTCATTCGTACCTCTTCACCATTACCGCCACCAACAAAATCACACATCTCCAACACCACCACCACCACCAAAACAACCAGAACCAAATTCCAACAACAATTTCATCATTCCAACCAAAACCAACAAGAGTTGATCCATATAGATTGATCAACAATCATTGTTGATCCAATAAAAAATTGGGTCAACAACCATTGTTGATTCCGTAAATATATATAAACAACAGCAATTGATCATCATCTGTAGCTTCATAAACAACAACAGATTCATCTCCTTCATTGTAGTAACCACCGACAGAACCATCAAACCACCATTTATAATCCATAGAACCAATCACCACTGTCTTTTATGAAGCTTCAACACTAATTCGATTGCAGTAGCTTGTAATAGATAATTTGAATCTCCAGAACAGATTCAAACAACATAAGTACCTTTACCCATCAATAACACAACCAATGGTAAACTACAGTTGAGAGCACCCTGTTGATGGTGGATTTTCATTTAAGGTTAAAATTGTAAAAGCCAAAAATTATGCGCTAACATCTTGAAAAATATAAAGCCATTAATAAGTGTTGAATACTTCTTCACTTTACCAATTCACCTAGAATGGAGCATGTGACAACAATCCCATTCTGTGAATTAAATACACGAAATTCATCCAGGTTGGAGCATGTAGAAACAATCCCATATACCCTGTGAATTTACATCATTATTAATTAATGCATAACCAACCTTGTATTTCCTGTACTCGTTATCAGTGTGGAATGATGACTGAGTGTTGCTCTCAGCAGAGCAACACGAATCTCCAAGCATTATAATAAAAGCATGTATGAAATTCCCGTACAGGCTGTAACTCTCGGTGTGTTATACTAGCCCGATTGAGCAACTTTCGGTGTGCTATACTAGCCCGATTAAGCATCTGGAATGGCCGTATCAGTCTGGAAATGATCATGACCATCCAACTCCACCAGCATGATTGGATGGCCCAGATCGATTCCATAACCCCCAAGCAGGTATGGAATATCCGTTGCCGAACCCACGCGGGCCCCGCATGGTCGGCCTCCCCAAAAGATTGGCATAGCTTGCCAAAACGTCCAAGCTAGAGCAGCATGGACGAAAAACCCTAAATTAGGGTTTGCGGCACATTACATGTGTCACAAAACAGTCTCAACCATCCATCTTCGCAGGTATAGATGGAGGGTGTAGATGTAGATTCAAAGGGCCCAGAGCATGTCAACACAATCACCGTGGGCCCGCCTACATACCTAAACGATCGCTCAGGACCAACCATGGTTGGTCATCCCTATTTGTACGCCTGAATAGAGCATGGAGCACGGCTGTGAAACCCAAAATTAGGGTTTTTGAGCATCACGAGCGTCCATCTTCTCCGGCACGAATGTAGGGTCCAAGATTATATTAAGAAGGTCCGGTCATACCAACCTGAACACCATGGACCCATATATCCCCTCACCTAATCGGCCAAGATATACCATGCCTATTTATCCCAAATAGTCTTCCCAAACTAGCATGGTCACACTTCCCGATTGCAAACTAATCTCGACCACTCAACTTCGCCGGATTATTTGAGTGGCTTAGATCACGTTTTCATGGGACAGTCAGGTATAGGTGTGAACACCATCCTACCACCTACACGCCAGACCAACCATCCAAGACCAACCAAGATTGGTCGTCTTGGAACACGCACCCAAAGTTGGCATGATGTGCGGCTTTTGTGGCACTAGTTTTCTGTCACAAATTGATCTCAACCACTCAACTTCGCCAAACATATTGAGTGGCCTAGATCACACTTTCATAAAACAATGAGGTATGGACGCATACACTGTCATGCCATCTATATGCATGTACGGTCGGCCAGCCAAAATTCGTATCCCAAGCTTGGATTCGATCAGGCTGAAGAGTGGTTCTTGTGCGCCTACTCCAAAACCCTAATTTCACCAACGGTCGCAGATGAGTGTCTCAGATACCATCTCGTCCGTCCAACTTCACCGGCTTGGTTATATAACCCTGGTTAGGAGTTAATTGGTTAGTGAGGAATCATGATGATCACCATCCGTCACTCTACCACACCATGTGGTCGTCCAAGGAAGGATTTGCTTGCGCAGCCTCCAAACCATCACATGAAGTAGGCTGGACATGAAGTTATTTTGAGATGCTCAAACAACGATGCTTCATACATGCTGAATATACTCGATGCAGTACCTGCATAGTATACACACGATACTTCACGAGTATCGACTTCCTGAATAACGCAGTTATTCAACCTAGCATTACATGCTATTTTCTGTGGGTCTCACGATCCACACACTCGAGACATCAATCATGTCGCAAACTGGGGGATACATACTGAGGTATTGGTCTGGCGGTTTACAGCGTGCAGCGCACAACGCGCCATCATAAGAACGTGTCAGGAAGTCATGGACGGTTAGTGATGATGGGAGAAGTAGGCAAGACTGGTCGTGTGACACTAACACATTACTCCACTACTCCACTACTCCATCACTCCACTTTTTACACTTCCTACGAGATATGAGGGTTAGGCTAAAAGACTTGTATAAATAGGTTCTCCATCCTATTTTTCCATCAAGACAAGACAAGACAACAGAGGCAAGTGTTGATACAACCGTATTCAAGTACCAGAACTGATAGATTACATCTTGCAAGGCAGTTCAGCTTTCTGATACAAGTCATACATAGCTAACACCTTCACAATCTCAACACCTTCTTCGCTTCCCTCCCTAAGACCAACCCCATCTCCTTCACTTTGTGACCAAAATAAGTCTGGAGCGGCCATTTCTTAGTTTAGGCCGGACTTGCACAGATTGATCTTCTGAATCTACAAGCACTCATCGCGCAGTGCATTTGTTTAGGGTTTAGATTCATTCCTCATCCACACACCCCAAATTACCAAAACCGGCAGGAGTAGTTTTCACCCATAAACACATCCTACTTAAAATATGTATCATTACTTCCACCGATATCTCCAACATCATAAATTAAACTGAAAAATGAAGTAACAAACTTAAAATCTTCATCATTAATTTTATCATTTTTACATGAATCTTTTATCGATCTAAATAAGAATGAAATAAAAACTAGGGTTCGAAAAGGGAATGCAAATCAAGTACATACCATCATTGTTTCTCGTTGAACAATCACCAGATTTGAGATTTGTAGCTGAATAAGAGGAAATCGATCGATATTTGGTTTCAATGAATCGAACATGCAAAGATATCTTTGAATCTTCAACTCGAAATTCAAAAATCAAAATCTTAAAAACCAAAACGATCTCTGCATCTGGTTTCAAAATCAATCCCTAACCTAAGATGATGAAGAACAATTAATAACTAACTGAAATCAGTTGAAATCGAAACAAAATTAGTGATCAATATGTTGATAGTAGTGGCAGATGCGGCGGAGCTGGTTTATAGTGGCGACGATAGAGAAGAAGAATGAAGTTTCTGTATAGAAACGAAGAAGAATGAAATAAAGAGAGGAAGGTAAAATAAGGTAGTATCATAATTGTTTTTTTGGAAAAAATTTACAATAATACCATCAGGGATATTTATAAAGTTTTCTAGGGATATTTGTATAGACCATCTAAAGTAGGGACAATAATTCAATTACCACTTTCGAACAAACGCTCAATGACTCATTATTCTGAGCAAGTTCAAACACCAAATGAATTTATGTTGATCCACGGAGATTAATTATATAATATTTGGTAATTTACCAATATTCTAATATTTTATTGGGTCACGTCACCAATAAATATTTCGTCGAATTGAGCAACATTGGCTCAATTGCTCAAATATTGATCCAGCTATCAATATTTAGTAATTTGTCGAATTGAGCAACATTTGCTCAGTTGCACGTCAAATTGTCAATTTATCGATATTTTTTTGAATTGAGCAATACTTTCTCAATTGCACGTCAAATTCTCAATATTCGGTAATTCGCCGAATTGAGCAATACTTTCTCAGTTGCTCGAATATTGACCTAACTATCAATATTCAGTAATTTATCAGTATTTTTCCGAATCGAGCAATACTTGCTCAGTTGCTCGAATAATTGACAAATATTCAGTAACTCATCAATATTCAACACATTTTTGAATTTACAACATTTGCTCAGACAAGCAACATTAACATTCATGAATTGCTGAGCATTTTCCAAACATGCTCGATTCAACAAAACATAGACTCGTTGCCTAATCAGTCAACAATTGACAGACTAAATACACGTCTTTCATGCAGGCTCCACATTTCTTGAGACATCAATCACGTCAAATTGGGGGATAATAACTAGGATTTTGGTCTGGCGGCCTACATCACATGGATTCATCCACAACGAGAATTGTGCGTAAGTTGTGTCAATGGTTGAAGGAGTTAACAAAGTAGTGGGTGCACGATCCGTCAAGTCTCCACACGACATGGAACTGAGTTTATCACGATCTTCCACCGGCCCACTATTCTACTCATGAAACCGTCACACTTACATGGATCAAGGTGTTCACAACTCTGATAGTATAAAATAAGTCTCTGAATCCATGATTGAAAAGACAACGTTTTCAGTATACACATAATTTCTCGAGTAACTACTCTCAAGAATTCATCAATCCTTCAGAACCTATCAGAACTCCACAGTTCACCAATTATTGCAGAAACCTACAACACACCCATAATCCTTGATCATCATTGATCCCACATAATTCTCAGCTTCCCTCCTACAGATCAACATATCTCCCTCTTTGCGGTCGAATTAATTCTGGAACGGCAATTGACTTGGTTTAGGCCGGAGTCCTACAGATTGGTCTATCGAATCTAAGTACTCCCTTTGCAGTGCATCTGTGTGAGGTTAAGTAGTTTGCCCGGTTCGATGAGTCTCGACAACACGCTCGACTCTTCACTTTCCTAAAAAACCAGCGAATCGTTTTTCCCCACCTACATACCCTTTATCGTTCTGTGATATGGTTTTCTTGCAGAAACTCCATCTTTTCATCATGTCGAACAACAGTGGGTCATCTTCTTCATACCAACCAGGCTCTTCTGCTAAATGTACATGGCTTGCATCCAAGGTATTATTCCGATCCATCTCTTGATTTCAAAGACGTTATTTTTCCTTTATTTTACTTATGTTACTCTTATTTTAATACAAACGAATCCCTGAGCTTCACGATGGCTCCCATGCTCTTATCCTTCGAGTTAAGAAGATCATAACGGTTCGTTCTTCTTTTCTTTTCTCTTCCGAACAATTGCTTGTTCTTCATGATCAAGTGAATAAACCTCCCTTTTCGCAGAGATGTCCTACTGGAACATGTGTGACAGTGATCGATGATGACGACTTAACCAGTCATATTCCTTCAAACAAAAGCACGCCTATCCTTGCAGACCTTGAAGGTACTAATCTAGGTATCTCATCTTATGAATATCCCGCAGGCCTTTCATTCGATCCACATGAGATGCATATCTTCCAGTTACCGAATTATTGGTGGATTCCTAGTGCGAAAGGAGTTCGTGCCTTTATACACAAAAGTATGGAGGAAGTTTGGATATATCGCAACCACGAATGTAGTTCAACACTGTTTATCTGCTTTGGTTACCACAATAAACTTCCTTCTTCTCATGATTGCTGAGATAGAGAATATTTCTATCCGCAACATTGCTGAATCAAATCTCAAAAAGTGGGATAACATGGTGTGTACCTGCGAATCCATGGAGTTCAACGCGGGATGGTTGAAGCAGTGTCTTAGCATCATCAAGGTTGATCGAGCTGGTATCCTCGTGAATGTAGTTCCTTCTACGAAAGATATCTTGGAGGATGAGAAGGCTCTGGTTGCGGAATTAGAGAAGGTGGAGCAAGCAGTTCAAAACTTGAAGAATATGACAGAGAGATACCAAACTAGGTTGAAGATAATGCTCTCAAGGAACTATAATCTCCTAGATGGCCTTTTCTAAACTGCCCTCTCTTCATGTCACCTCTTTAATGCAAAAATGCCGTGGTCGCTTTTTTTTTCCGAACATTCTTGAGAAATGAATTGCATCGGTTTTTGGTAGGTGGAAGGAGTTTTTTTTATTCCATTAATATATCTTCGAATAAACTGATAATTCAGATGTGTAATGAAAAAAATACCTGAATTTCCATGTCATGAGACAGCGGCGAGACAATGATCAAGCATGATATGCCTTGAGACATTTTCCATTGACGACTGCTTCTAGCTTGCCTCCATCCACCTTAATGATCTTTTAGTAGACATTACTGTAAGCCTTGGTAATCACATAGGGACCTTCCCATTTCGGAGAGAACTTTGGTGCATACATGTCTTGCTGAATGTGCTTGCCCATCTTTAATACCAAATCCCCTACTTCAAAAACACGTGTCCTTACAGTCTTGTTATATTCCTTGGAGATCCTATTTCTGTATGCCTGAGTACGTTCCTCTGCTTTACCTCTTCTGGAGTCCAGAGTGTCTAACTCGGCGATTCTGGAGTTCGATGCTTCAACTTCATTCCAGCGGATGCCACTTGATACTGAAATCCTGGATGACGGGATCTTGATTTTTGCTGGGAGGATCGCGTCTGCACCGTTAACGAGCGAATATGGAGAAACTCCAATAGAGCTTCTAGGTGCTGTATGATATGCCCATAGCGCCATTGGCAGCTGTTCATGCCATTCTCTGGGATTTTGATGCACTATTCGACTGAGGATCCGAATTAGTATTTTGTTGGTGCTCTCAGCTTGTACGTTTCCCTGGGGGTAATAAATGGTGGAGAAGACTTGTTTAATTCTATATCCCTCAAGAAACTCTCGTACTTATTTATTGGCTAATGGAGCACCGTTGTCGGTGATGATATGTTTAGGCACGCCAAACCGATAATTAATGTACTCTTTAATAAAAGACGAAATTGTTGCTCCTGTAGTCCCTCTTAGAGGAATGGCTTCAACCCATTTGGTAAAATATTTTATCACAATTATAATATACTCATGCTTCTTTGTTGACGGCGGATTGATCTTCCCAATAATGTCAAGTCCCCAGATATAAAATGGCCACGGACTGCTTATCGAGTATAAAGGAATGGAAGGGGCATGAACAAGGTTTCCATGAATTTGACATTTGTGTCATCTTTGAACAAATGCAGCTGCATCATCCTCCATGGTCGGCCAATAGTATTTCTCGTGTATCTGGAGAAACAGTTTCCTCATCCCTTGATGTTTCCTTTCATGCATTTCTTTCAACATAATTGGAATCTCTACCTCTGCCAGGCACCGTAACAGATCGCCTCCAAAGCTTTTGCAATACAGGATCCCTTTGTGAAACATGAATTGCTTCGCCTTTTGCTTCATCTTGATAGCATCTTTTTGATTAGAAGGAGCTACCCCCATCGTAAAGATAGATAATATACGGTTTTCTCCAGTCCCCATCATGACTTATGCTAAAAACCTCCAATTGATGTTGCGGCACTTGAAAATTAGATCAAGATTTTTGGAGTAAACGAGATTGAGTTTCCATTTCTGGACAGTAATAGCCCAGGAGTTGAAGACGACGATAGAGAATTACTACCAAAGTTTTTTCACAAATTTCATCGTGAACGCGGTTAATCTGCAGCTGTGCTTCTTCATCTCCGAGACATCTTGATGGGAACCATCCGAGTTTCGATGATATAGCATACTATGAAGCATGAAGAAGTTCCGTAGGGTTTTTAGACTGACCTTTCCTTGAGAAAGTGAGTTCCCGAGATCTTGAATGATCGGAGTTCGCCAATCGCAGGTTCTAGTGTCTTTACATTATGAAATCCATGTAGATTCTACGGTTTTTCTCTTCATCATCAGTGTTTCTTCCAAACCTTCGAAATGCAATTTGGATGTCAGCATGGCTAAACAATCGGCGTATCTGTTGTTGTTACGACCAACATGGGTTATGGTTGCATCATCAAAGTAGTTTAGCAACCTTTGCGCCTCTTATCGGTACAGGGCCAGTGTTACCTCCTTCAATGCATATAGTCCATTCATTTGATTAACTAGTAACTTAGAGTCACCTCTTATTTCCAAGCATGTGGCCCCTGCTTGTTTGGATAATGACAGACATATGAGGAAGTCTTCATACTCTGCTGAATTATTGGTGCATTGAAAGTCCAGCTTGAATGAGTGGGAGAAGACTTCACCGGTTGGAGACACTAGGACCATGCCTGCCCCTCCAGTGTTATTGATAGGGGTGGCAGAGCAATCAAAATATAACATCCATGCTTCTTCTTCGACAACAGAGATGTCTGGAAATTCTCTAGGAACGTCTTCGCATAGTGCAGCAGTACCTTCCCCGGGGAATGTTGCTAGTAAATATGCAACTACTTTTCCTTTGATAGCTCTTGGTGATGCACATATTATTTTTAACTCTGACATTTGGAGAATCCACTTGGCCGACCTTCCCATCAAGTCCGGTTTTGAAAACAAAAACTTTCCAGGATTAGATTTAGATACAAGTACCACCTTGTTGGATAGCAGGTAATGTCTGAACTTATGAATGGAATGAATTAGGGCTAAGCATGCCTTTTTAGCCTTGGGATATCTGAGTTCAGCATCTCTAAATATTCGACTGAAATAGTATATAGGATGTTCGACTCCCTCGTCATCTTCTTGAGCGAGCAAAGCCCCGACAGCGGTATCACTAAAGGCAGTGTAGAGACATAATGGTCCTCCTTGGATGGGAGACTTCATGATGGCTAGAGATGACAATATTCATTGAATCTTCCGAAACGCCTCTTGTTATAGTGCAGTCCAGACGAAACTTGCTCCTTTCTTCAGCAAGGGGGTGAATGAAGCAACGAGTTGGGCTAAACCAGGTATAAAACGTCGAATGTAGTTCACCTTGCCCGTGAAGCTCTGGAGCTCCTTCATAGTTCGCGGCGGCGACATCGTGAGGATAGCTTGAGTCTTGGATGGGTCTACTTTGATTCCCTCAGCAATTACCTGAAATCCCAGAAATTTGCCCGAAGAAACCCCGAAAGCGCATTTCAAATGATTCATCTTTAATTTGTATTCACGGTATCTTTTGAACACTTGTCGTAGGAATCCTGCATGGTCCACCCGAATTTTTGATTTGACTACTATATCATCCACATAGTCTTCAACTTTCTTATGCATCATGTCGTGGAAGATTGCCGTTATAGCGCATTGGTACGTTGCACCGGCATTCTTTAAACCAAATGGCATTACAGTATAGTAAAAATTTCTGAGAGGGGTTCAAAAAGCTTTCTTACTTGCGTCATGGTCATACATACTCATTTGATTGTAGCCGTTATATCCATCCATAAAAGATAACATGTCGTGTCTGCTGGTAGCATCTACTAGCATGTCGATGTTAGGTAGAGGAAAATCGTCTTTGGGGCAGCATCTGTTCAAGTCTCTGAAATCCACGCAGCACCTGATCTGTCCGTTTTTCTTTTTCACCGGAACCAAATTACCCAACCAGGTCAGATGATGAATGGGTCTAATGAAACCAGCAGCTAGCAACTTCTGAATCTCAGTCTTGATTTGCTCTTCTACCTCGTGCGTGAACTACCTCGGAGATCGTTTGACCGGCTTGGATCCCGGTATGACATGCGGATGATGGGTGACCAATTTTTCATCTAAACCGGGCATTTCTTCCTACGTCTAAGCGAATATGTCCTGGTATTCTTTGAGAAGTTCCACGAGCTTCGTGCGTTCATTTGTACAAAAGGTTGAGCTAATGGAGATAGGCCTAGGAGATTCCTCATTCCCAATGTTAACGATTTCGAGCTCATAAGTTGTGGAGTTGGTTCCATCTTGTAGCTATCGTGGAGCATCTATCACTTCTTCTTGTAGCCCGTCATTGTTGTAGCATTCCGTTGGGCGGTGAGACTGGGTAACAGTCTCCCCTGCTAATTTCTAAAAAAAGGCGTCGGTACACGGTTTTCCCTTTCTAATCACGGCTTTCCACAAAATTTCATTCCATCTTAGTGTGAGAATGGGTCACGGCTTCACATTACGAAGAATAATTGGTACGCTTTGTCAGCAAAGATGCATCATGGGGCCTAGCCTTCAATAATGCAAGTTAGTCCTCCTCCTGGATTAACGCCCACATGGGAAGTGGGATGCAATAAACTTTGTTTGATTCTTCGCGCGAAGTTTCTCTTAGTTCAAACAATCCCACTCCACATAATGGTGCGTAAGGAGACAATGATGCAGGAATACGAACGACTTCTTTAATCAGCATAGTCTTCAGCCATTAGTGATATATCGAGGGGATGATCCTATTTTCATGAAGCCATGGTCTCCCTAGTATCATATGGCAGTCCGGATCCTTTTCTATGACTTATAATTTCACCTTTGATTGGACCTACATATAAGTTCAGATTGACATACCCGTATGTGTTGGTTTGGTTTCCTTCAAAGTCTTTCATTGTGGTAGGCTGTCGCATGATCTTTCTTGGGAGAACCTTGTCCGTCCAGAGTGTCTTGAGATTAATCACATTCGAAGACGCTCCTATGTCGATGAGGGCCCTCTTGAACTCTGAATCCTTGATGCGTGCAGTAACGTGTAGGGACCGGTCATGTCTTCTTCCGCCATCATGTCTTTTTCTATAAATATAACATTATTCACAGACATCTCTGGTATTTTTGAGGTTTCTGGGCACAAAGGAGCTAAATGCACGTCAAGGGCTATCTGTTTGATTGCAGCAAACGTCTCCGCCCGCTGATTCTTCGAGAGGTGTAAAAGTTCGCATAAACTTTCCACTAGAGAAGTCACTTCCTGATCCACCGGCCTCTGGTTCATAGTGAAACTATTGACTTGAGGAGGATCGTTGCGAGGATCAGTCCCCAGTGTAGAAATATCCGTGACAAAAGAACCGCTCATATCTGATGTCATCTTGATGAGGAGATCGAGTATGCCGTTTATTATCTCTTTGATCAGGTCCATGTTCCTCATGTGAATATCATGCACCCGTGCTAACTCGATCAATGTTGGGATTTTTCTGGTTACACCATCAGATACACCATTGGGAAAAGGGGTATATCCATTGGAGGAACTTCGACTGGTATTCGAAACTGTTGGGGAAGTCCTAAGACCAACCATTTTGAAATCAACCAAATGGGATTGGGTATTAAAGAAATTGACTTCAAAACCGAGAGATTATTCTCCCACTGCGGTCGCCAATTTTTATGTGTGAAAACTGTTTCTACGGTTTTTGGTAAATTTGGGTATGTGTGGATGAGAAAAGAATATAAACCCTAAACAAATGCACTGCACGGGAGTACTTTTGATTCGAGAGATCAATCTATACAATTCTGGCTGAAACCAAGAAATGGCCGTTCCAGAGTTGCTTCGGTCACAAAGTGAAGGAGATGGGGTTGATCTTAGGGAGGGAAGCGAAGAAGGTGTTGAGATTATGAAGGTGTTGGTTGTTTATGTCTTGTATCAGAATGTGGAACTGGCGTGCACAATGTAAGCTATCAGTTCTGGGTGTTTTCTGGATACGTGACAATACTTTTTTTTTTGTTGTTGTTTGAAGATAGGTCGAAGAACCTATTTATACAAGTCATTTGAGCGCAATCCTCATCTCGTAGGAAGTGGAGGAAGTTGAGTGATGGAGTAGTGGGGTCGTATAGGTGATTGTCACACGATCATGCCTTTACGCACTTTCCTCATCATCGTTAATCGTCCATGCTTCCTGACACGTTCTCATAATGGCCGCGTTGCACGCCGCATGCTGTAAACCGCCAGACCAATACCCCAGTTAGTATCCCACATTTTGGGACATGTTTGATGTCTCAAATGAGTGGGTCGAGTCATGGGACCCGCCGCAGGAAATAGCATACGGTGCTATTAGGTTAAATAACTAAGTTATTTAAGGAGTTGATATTTGTGAAATATCGTGTATGCTCGATGCATGTAATGCATCGTTTTAAAGAAAGCAGCTCAAAACAATCGATATGCATAAAGCATCGATGTTTTAAAGCTTGATCGAGCAAGTCGTGGATTAAGCGTCTTAAAATGATAGTACGTCCAACCATCTTTGAGTGATCATTTGTAGGCCGCGTAAGCAGGACACCATCTGGTCGATCACTCCATGTGACAGAGTGGAGAAATGTGATCATTGAGGCGTTTTATTGATCGCCTAACTCCTAATCCAAGACGTCCGTCCAAGCTGGAAAATTTGGAGAGAAGAGATGATTTAAGGCGCATGTTTGCTTCCGTTGATTGAATTTTAGGGTTTATAGAGGTGCGCAAGCATCCCCTCTTTGGCTTGATCGAATCCAAGCATGGGCACTAATTTTGGTGGGACTGACTAGGAATGCGTGGAGACGGCCTACCGGCGTGTATTCCTACACATATCGGTCCCATAAAGATTCGATCTAGGTCACTCAATTTGATCGGCAAAGATGAGTGGTCGTGATCGATTTGCGGCAGAAATATATTGCCGCAAAGGTTTAAAAGCCGTGTGGCATGCCACCTTCGGGTGTGCGTTTCAAGGCACCGGTCCCTAGTATGTATAGGCCGGCAGTCACACGCAAAAGTGAGCCCACGGTGATCACGTTGACATCCTTGGGACCTCTTGAGTATATATCTACACCCTCCCTTTAGGCTGGCGAAGATGGATGGTCACAATCGAACTACGACAGATATGCATCGCCGCAAACCCTAACGCGTGACTTTGGCAAAACGGTTTTGCACGCGTGACTTTGGCCAACGGTTTTGCACGCCGTGATCCTTATTTGGAGAGACCGATCAGGTGGGGCCCATGTTGGGTTGACGGTGAACGTATGTGCACCTTCCTTATGGTCCTAAATGCGATCTAAGCCATCCAAATAGGCCGGCTAAGTTTGATAGTTGTGATCGATTTAAGACATTAATGGAATTTCCGTGACCCTTAGGAGCATCACGCCTTCCATGGTTTCAGAAATCGTTTCATTGCTCCATATCCTTGCCGTGAGAAAACCGATTGGGTGAAGGATAAGTGGGCCCGCTAACGTATGCGTTATCTCTTCCCTGATCATTCATGGGATAATCTAATCCGTCCAACCATGCTGGTGAAGTTGGACAGTTGTGATGGTTTTAAGACTGACCTGAACAGTCTATGCTCGTCGAGCTTCTCCCAAAATAGCGCGGCCACTCAATCTTGGGTTGGCGTTAAATTGATCGAATTTTATATAGTGGTAAATAGAGTTGTCTTTCACTCGAACTTGGTGAAATTCATTTTAGGATTTAATAAACTAAAATAAAAGAAGAAAAAAATATACACAAAAAATATTGTCACAAGATGAAGAGATGTGCTAGGACTTAGGATTCGGCCAAACTCATAACAAAAGGTTCAAATATTAATTCTTTTAACAATTATCGCTCAACAAATACAAACATAGACTCTTATTTTTGCCAATGTAGATTCTCAAAATATCAATTATAAATCCTAAGCATGGGACATCAAAACAATTAAGCAAGCATGACCCATCAAATAAAATGACAACTAATTAATCAAAATCATAATTCAATTTTAATTAGTGCAAAAGTCATAAAAAGAATTAATTAAAATTACCCACGTATAACATTCAGATTCCTCCGTCGTCCCAGTGATGGGGTCTAGCTCCTCATGGTGAAAACACACTCAAAGCAATTTTTTATTGCTCAAAAATTGTTTACAAAATCGGGTTTTGTAACAGTTATATGTGTTACAAACCAAACTGTTACAGAAACGATAACTATGAAGTGTCGCTGGTACTGTAAAAATACGACTGTCTTCTATGGTCTTATGTTCTTTGTGTTCTTCTTCACCGGCAGAACTGGTTCGTCTCTGCAACTTGATTTTTCTCCGTCCTCAACTCTCTGTTCACTCCCCTATCACTCCATCCACCTCTGTGACTCCCCAAGACTCGATTAAATACTCACAGCTCCTCCAAAAATTCTCGAGTAAATGAAAATAATTCTCTTCAAATAAATATTCCATTTGAATCTCATTCACGCGTCAATACCAGTCCACCTCCATCTGAACACGTTCTTGCACAAACCATATAGTACCAAACATTCTCAAAACACACACAAAAAACTCAGTGAACAATGGAAACCCGTGAATATATCTTCTTCTCTGTGTTAACCCAAATCCACGTATTCAACCCAGATTCTTCGAATCTGAAGGACTTACCAGTCATGTTTGAGTTCAACAGGCACAAACCAAGCAAATCCAGTGATTGAGTCTCGCTCAAACTTCTCAGAATTAAAAACAGATCTTTCCGTTTGAGGATAAACCCGAGATCCTGATTTTCTTCAACTCCACCATTATAACCAATTCTGGTCGAAACCATTGATCATACAATGCCTGTTAGGCTTGATCAAGTCTTCCCATACAGTTCTATCCATTGAATCTCCCCAGAAAAGCACCAAAAGTCGAACCCTAATTCTGTTCTTCCCTTGTCAAGATTTCCCGCCAAATTTGAAAATTCAAATAAAGAAGATGAAGTCCCCCTAACCAAACCGGGGGCGCGAATAGCAGGTACCTAACTGAGGGTGCCCCTTATCCAAAGTGAGTGTGCCTTTAGTACTTTTCTACGGGGGTCCAAATAGCACTTTTTGAGCAACGTTTTCCACACAAGAGTATTTCTCCAAAAACACCTACACAAACATAAAAAACACCATAATAAGTACGAAATGGAGCACTAACAATATTGACATTGAAGACAATTCAGACACAAAAATGTGTCTATCAATGGCGCTGGGGGAGTATGGTGATTGTTCGACCGGATAGGCCATAAGTGGGCCCGCCGGTGGTCATCACAACAATTGACTATTTTTTTTAGGGTTTGGCTAGGCTTGTAAAATTGCGTGGCCAACTTGCATGGCTGTGATTGTGTCTGAAAATGATATGGACAGTCCAGATTTCCCTTAAGGAAATTAAGCATGCTCGATCGGCTAACCAATGCGCGTCGATGCGAGACTCTCTTTAAAGAATGATGTAGCATGTACGGGTATTTCGTGCACATCTCAAAATTGGCACTTGGAGATTCATGCTACTCTGCTGAAAGTGAACACTCAGTCGTTATGTCATGATAATAATGAGAGTTCGGCTGAGAACAACACATGAAATACTAGGCAAATAATGTATTAATTAATAATGCTAAAAAATTCACATAATATTTGGGATTACTGTTGCACGCACCATTATGGGTGAATTTTGTATATTTATTGAATTTCTTCGAATAAATAAAGTGAAGAGGTACTCATCACTTATCAAACGACTTTACCCTTTGCAGGATGTCAGCGCATTATCAAACGGATTTACCCATTGTAGGATGTCAGCGCATTAAATTTGGTTTTATAATTTTAGCCCTGAACTAAAATCCACCATCAACAATTGGTATGTCTAGTTCGGTTGTCATATTTTAGTGTGTCAAAACTCATATAGAGTAGCTTGATTAAATACTAGAGTCAACTTCATTTAGGTTAGACAATAAATTCTAGGAATGTTGAGACATACAAGTATAACTCTGAATACCTAAAGAATATAAATAACTAACGAATTACAATGACGACATCATCCTTCCACTTGAGGTTAGTAATATTGACTTGAATTGTTTCATTCCTAACTATCTTTCAAATCGTGCTATATTGAAAACATAAAGTGCGAAGTTGTATATACTGTACATATTGTATATAATACTCTAGTGATGTGACATGATCATAATAGTATGATCATAATAGTATGATCATAATATTAACGAATTTAGACTACGAAGTATAACACTTATATTTTGAACTTCTTATATATGACATCGACATAATCTTGTATATAGTGTTATGATTATGTGAATGGGTTATGGTGAAGATTTCATCCTAGGAAATAATGTTTTACATTTGTTTAAAGGAAGTACATTCATGAACTTGTTTCGTGAATCGAAAGGGAAATCAATAGGCTTATTGGTCCGGATATTCATTGCATATCTTTGGATGACCAATATGTGTGAGTTGGTAGAACCGATCTTAACTCAGGTTATGTATCTTGGTATAATCAATCACAACACCTAGACTTATTATTTGGTATGACCGGTCCTGGTAATTGGTGTAACCAACCCCAAGTAATCACCATGAGATGGTATGATCGATCCTTTTAATTGGTGTGACCGATCACAAGTGTTGTGTGACGGATCCTTCTAATTAGTATAACTTGTCCTGATAACTGGTGTGACCGATCACAAGTAGAAACCATGTGTAGATGGAACCGAATTTGTCGAATTTGTCTATTTCTTCTAAAAAGAATATTCCCAGATAGATCTATGTGGGATAATTGTCAGTCAAATGATAAAAATATCAGATTCTATTTTGTCTTCTAGAATCAAGAGGCATCTAGGGGTATAATCACCGGAATTTATGAAAATACTTGGGATGATAACTTTACTGATATGAAAAATATCAGTATTGTAACTGATAAGGTTACGAGCCAAATGATAAGAGGACAAGGCTCCAGATATATGCTTGAAATAATTCCACCCAAGTCTTTCAAGAAGTCTCTCGGTATTCGCCTTGAAAAGATTGGTAAACAACTTGACTGTTTTGAAAAATAGATGGAATTTACGGCCAAAAAGAATCCGGAAACTCACAAAGGAATTCTAAGCATTGAATCCGAGTTCTGGGATATTGAATCAAAAATTGAAGAAAACGTCAAAAAGCTCTCAATGGGCAAACAAATGGAGTTTGAGTTTTCATTTTCTTCAAAGAATAATTGTAGACATTAGTTGATTGATTTCAAGTTTTGATTAAGTATCTATTTATGAATAAAACTATCTTAGGATTATGAATAAAGTTATTTGATTTATAGTTTTTATTGGGATAGTTTTTGATTTACATAGCCGGTGCTTTAATGCTTTATTTATTTGCTATGTATGTTTATGGGATGTTTGATTTCGGTTTTATTACCTTGATATTCTATCTCATAATATGTTGTGAACCCTTATGGTTTGGGTGAATTTTTGATTTAGCAGGATTAAATTCTAGCCCATGTTGGTAATGCTTTATCAAAGGATCATGAGGGGTTCCTGTAGAAATAATATGTGAAAAAAGCCACAATATGTTGAATCGGTTTTGGTTTATCATAAAAGCATATGTGTTTCGACGGTTTTCAACTTTTGCTTGCCATTGTTAAAACCGATTTTCAACCTTGCTCTGGTAAAGGTTGGTTGTTGTTATTCTTTTGTTTTTTGCATAAGGATGACAACATAATGGTATTTCGATATCAATTCTCCTTAGAAGAAGAAGATGCGATCATATTAGAGAAGTTGGATGTGAAATTGAGATAACAATCTAGTTAGTTAATTGTTTTCCTATTTTAAGAAAAGCCTATTTTTATTTGATATATATATTTCTTTTGCTTAAATGAAATTGTCGGTACTATTGATGTGTTTATTCCATTATGTATGTGCGGATGTTTGTGTGATTCAATTGGTTCCGGATAGGTAAAACTATTATTATCTTGCTTTGTTGTGTTATATCAATCGTTTAGGCTTACGAAAGTTTGATGCAATTTCGGTGCTTTAATGTTTATGTTATTTCAATTGCTTCCGGTTAAGTAAAACAATTGTTGTTTTGCTTTATTGTATGGTATCAATTGTTTAAGCTTACCAAATTTCGGTGCAATAGTAGAACTCTAATGATATATCTTGTTTCAATTGCTTCCGGTTGAGGTATATAATTATGCAAGTTGATTCATTGGTTTGCATGAATTATTTATGTCTTAACGAATGAATATATTGACGGGAAGAGTTGTTTAGTGCAATTCGATTCCAGATAAGCTAAACTAAGTTAATTATGATCTTAGTTAGACTTATCAAAGTGGAGGTTTCGGTTATTCAAGTCTATCCGAATGCCTAAACAAGGAAATGATAGTTAACTAACCTAGTATTTGGCTTGCTTAAAATCTAAAGGTCTAAGTTATATGGATAATTATAACCTGGTGAGAAAAATGGAGTTTATCTTTATTTTGGTCTTATTGAATGAAGCGGTTGTCTTTATACAATTGGTTTAGCAAAGGAACTAAGTTTCTTAGTTGATTTTTGGTTTGCTAAACTAGCTGGGAAAATTACTTCGGGAAATTATTTCCACGATAACATATCAAAACATAATTACTTTGTAGTTTCGGTTTTGATATTGGTTATCAAAAATGGTATGTAAAACCCTCGTGCTTGACTCAACATGTTGCAAGTATATTTTGAGATTTGTAAGATCCTTTTCGTGTTTGTCCTTTATTTTTTCGTTTCTTTGTCATTTTTGTGACAAAAAGGGGGATAAATATATGGAGTAAACAGGTGATGTCGGTTTTAATTTTATGTTGATTGGTGTCTCTAGGGAAGAGGACAATGGTGCTTGAAATGTTTATCTAAAGAATGAGGAAAAGCACAGACTAAGGGGGAGTAACATATCATATGATTCGGATAACAAAGACATTCGGATTGAAAATCTACCTATCTCACATTTAGTGGGAGTAAGAGCTTTGTTATTATAATGTCAACACCGGAATTTTAAGGATTGAATTAATGCAGGTTATGTGTTGTTGAATTCGGGAATCAAGCGTATGTATAATGAATTATTGTAATTTGTTTATCCATATGATTGTGTTTTTGAGGTTTCTGGGCGCAAAGTAGTTAAATGCACGTCCAGGCTATCTGTTTGATTGCACCAAACGTCTCCGCACGCTGATTCTTCGAGAGGTGTAAAAGTTCGCATAAACTTTCCACTAGAGAATCCGCTTCCTGATCCACATGCCTCTGGTTCATAGTGAAACTATTGACTTGAGGAGGATCATTGTGAGGATCAATCCCCAGTGTAGAAATCTCCGTGACAGGAGAATCGTTCATATCTGATATCATCTTAATGAGTAGATCGAGTATGCCGTTTATTATTTCTTTGATCAGGTCCATGTTCTTCGTGTGAATCTCTTGCACCCGTGCTAACTCGATCAATATTTGGATTCTTCCGGTTACACCATCAGATACACCGTTGGGAAGAAGGGTATCTTCATTGGAAGAATCAACCGGGATTTGAAACTGTTGGGGAAGTCCTAAGACAAACCATTTTGAAATCAACTAAATGGGATTGGGTATTAAAGAAATTGACTTCACAACCGAGAGATTAATCTCCCACTGTGGTCGCCAATTATTTATGAGTGAAAATTGTTTCTACGGTTTTTGATAAATTTGGGTACATGTGGATGAGAAACGAATCTAAACCCTAAACAAATGCACTGCACGAGAGTGCTTTTGATTCGAGAGATCAATTTATACAATTCTGGCTTAAACCAAGAAATTGTCATTCCAGACTTGCTTCGGTCACAAAGTGAAGGAGATGGGGTTGATCTTAGGGAGGGAAGCAAAGAAGGTGTTGAGATTATGAAGATGTTGGTTGTTTATGACTTGTATCAGAATGTGGAACTGGCTTTCACAATGTAAGCTATCAATTATGGGTATTTTCTGGATACGTGACAACACTTGGTTTTTTTTGTGTTGTTTGAAGATAGGTCGAATAACCTATTTATACAAGTCATTTGAACGCAATCCTCATCTCGTAGGAAGTGGAGGAAGTTGAGTGATGAAGTAGTGGGGTCGTATAGGTGATTGTCACACGATCATTCCTTTGCCCACTTTCTTCATCATCGTGAACCGTCCATGCTTCCTGACACATTCTCGTAATGGTCACTTTGCACGCCGCATGTAAGTATTCCTCAGTTTGTGACATGTTTGATGTCTCGAATGAGTGGGTCTAGTCATGGGACCCGCCACAGGAAATAGCATACGGTGTTATTAGGTTAAATAACTAAGTTATTTAAGGAGTTGATATTTGTGAAATATCGTGTATGCTCGATGCATGTAATGCATCATTTTAAATCAAGCAGCTCAAAACAATCGATATGCATAAAACATCGCTGTTTTAAAGCTTGATCGAGCAAGTCTCGGATTAAGCATCTTAAAATAACAACATGTCCAACCATCTTCGAGTGATCGTTTGGAGGCCGCGTAAGCGGGACACCATCTAGTCGATCACTCCCTGTGACAGAGTGGCGGACGGTGATCATTGAGGCATTTCATTGATCGCCTAACTCCTAATCCAAGCCGTCCGTCCAAGATGGAAAAGTTGGACAGAAGAGATAATTTACGGCTCAAGTTTGCTGCCATAGATGGAATTTTAGGTTTTTAGAGGTGCGCAAGCATCCCCTCTTTGGCTTGATAGAATCCAAGCATGGGCGCTAATTTTGGTGGGACCAACCAGGAATTCGTGGAGACGGCCTGTCGGCGTGCATGCCTATACCTCTTGGTACTATAAAGATTCGATTTAGGTCACTCAATTTGATCGGCAAAGATGAGTGGTCATGATCGATTTGCGGAAGAAATATATTGCCGCAAAGTTTTAAAAGTCGTGTGGCATGCCACCTTTGGGTGTGCGTTTCGAAGCGTTGGGCCCTAGTATGGATAGGCCAGCATTCACACGCAAATGTGAGCCCACGGTGATCACGTTGACATCCTTGGGACCTCTTGAGTCTATATCTACACCCTCCATTTAGGCTAGCGAAGATGGATGGTCAGGATCGAACTACGACAGATGTGCATTGCTTCAAACCCTAATTAGGGTTTTGAATTGGCCAAATGGTTTGGCATGCCGTGATCCTTCTTTGGAGAGACCGATCACGTGGGGCCCATGTTGGGTGACGGTGAATGTATGTGCACCTTCTTGATGGTCCTAAATGTAATCTAAGCCATCCAAATAGGCTGGCTAAGTTGGATGGTTGTGATCGATTTAAGACATTAGTGGAATTTTCGCGACCCTTAGGAGCATCACGCATTCCATGGTTTGAGAAATCATTTCATTTCTCCATAGCCTTGCCGTGAGAAACCCGATCGGATGAAGGATAAGTGGGTCCGCCAACGTGGGCGTTAGCGCTTCCCTGATCATTCATGGGATGATCTAATCCGTCCAACCAGGCTGGTGAAGTTGGACGGTTGTGATGGTTTTAGGACTGCCCTGAACAGTCTATGCTCGTCGATCTTCTCCCAAAACAGCGCGGCCATTCAACTTTGGGTTGGCGTTTGATGGAGCTTGGGGAGTATGGTGATTGTTCGACCGGATAGGACATAAGTGGCCCCGCCGGTGGTCATCACAATAATTGCCTATTTTTACCAGGGTTTGGCTAGGCTTGTAAAATTACGCGGCCAACTTGCATGGCCGTGATCGTTTCCGAGACTGATATGGACAGTCCAGATTTCCCTTAAGGAAATTAAGCATGCTCGATCGGCTAACCAAAGCGCGTCGATGAGAGACTCTCTTTAAAGAGTGATGTAGCATGTACGGGTATTTCGTGCACATCTCAAAATTGGTACTTAGAGATTCATGTTACTCTGCTAAGAGTGAACACTCAGTCGTTATGTGATGATAATAATGAGAGTTCTGCTGAGAACAGCACTGGAAATACTAGGAAAATCATGCATTAATTAATAATGCTAAAAAATTCACAGAATATTTGGGATTGCTGTTTCACGCACCATTCTGGGTGAATTTTGTGTATTTACTGAATTGCTTCGAATAAATAAAGTGAAAAGGTACTCATCACTTATCAAATGGCTTTACCCTTTGCAGGATGTCAGCGCATTAAATTTGGTTTTACAATTTTAGCCCTGAACTAAAATCCACCATCAATAGTTGGTATGTCAAGTTCGGTTGTCATATTTTAGTGTGTCAAAACTCATATAGAGTAGCTTGATTAAATACTAGAGTCAACTTCATTTAGGTTAGACAAGAAATTCTAGGAATGTTGAGACATACAAGCATTACTCTGAAGACCTGAATAATGTGAAGAGGTACCGAATTACAATGACGACATCATCCTTCCACTTGAGGTTAGTAATATTGACTTGAATTGTTTCATTCCTAACTATCTTTCAAATCGTGCTATATTGAAAACATAAAGTGTGAAGTTGTATATACCGTACTGTATATAATACTCTAGTGATGTGACATGATCATAATAGTATGATCATAATATTAAGGAATTTAGACTACGAAGTATAACACTTATCTTTTGAACTGTTAGATATGACATCGACATAATCTTGTATACAGTGTTATGATTATGTGAATGGGTTATGGTGAATATTTTATCCTAGGAAATAATGTTTTACATTTGTTTAAAGGAAGTACATTCATGAACTTGTTTCGTGAATCGAAAGGGAAATCAATAGGCTTATTGGTCCGGCAATTCATTGCATATATTTGGACGACCAATATGTGTGAGTTGGTTGAACCAATCTTAAATCGGGTTATGTATCTTGGTATAATCAATCACAATACCCAGACTTATGATTTGGTATGACCGGTCCTGGTGATTGGTGTAACCGACCCCAAGTAATCACCATGAGATGGTATGATCGATCATTTTAATTGGTGTGACCGATCACAAGTATTGTGTGATGGATCCTTGTAATTAGTGTAACCTTTCCTGATAACTGATGTGACCGATCACAAGTAGATACTAGGTGTAGATGGAACCGAATTTGTCGAATTTTTCTATTTATTGTTAAAAGAAGATTCCCAGATAGATCTATGTACGATAATTGTCAGTCAAATGATAAAAATATCAGATTCTATTTTGTCTTATGGAATCAAGAGGCATCTATGGGTTTCCATGTATAATCACCGAATTTGTGAAAATACTTGGGAAGATAACTTTACTGATACAAAAAACATCAGTATTATAACTGTTAAGGTTACGAGACAAATGATAGGAGGACATGGCTCCAGGGATGTGGTTGAAATAATTCCACCTAAGTCTTTCAAGAAGTCTCTCAGTATTCGATTTGAAAAGATTGGTAAACAACTTGACTGTTTTCAAAAACAGATGGCTTTTAAGGCCAGAAAGAATCCAGAAACTCACAAAGGAATTCTAAGCATTGAATCCGAGTTCTGGGATATTGAATAAAAAATTAAAGGAAAACGTCAAAAAGCTCTCAATGGGCAAACAAATGGATTTTGATTTTTCATTTTCTTCAAAGAATAAGAGTAGAGATTAGTTGATTGATTTCAAGTTTTGATTAAGTATCCATTTATGAATAAAATTATCTTATGATTATGAATAAATTTATTTGATTTATAATTTTTATTGTGATAGTTTTTGATTTACATAGTCGGTGCTTTAATGCTTTATTTATTTGGTATGTATGTTTATGGGATGTTTGATTTCGGTTTTATTACCTTGATATTCGATCACATAATATGTTGTGAACCCTTATGGTTTGGGTGATTTTTGATTTAGCAGGATTAAGTTCTAGCCCATGTTGGTAGGCTTTATCAAAGGATCATGAGGGGTTCATGTAGAAACAATATGTGAAAAAGTCACAATATGTTGAATCGGTTTTGGTTTAGCATAAAAGCATATGTGTTTCGACGGTTTTCAACTTTTGCTTGCAATTGTTAAAACCGATTTTCAATCTTTCTCTGGTAAAGGTTGGTTGTTGTTATTCTTTTGTTTTTGGCATAAGGATGACAACATAATGGTATTTCGATATCAATTTTAACTGGAAGTTGGATGCGAAATTGAGGTAACAATCTTGTTAGTTAATTATTTTCCTGTTTTAAGAAAAGCCTATTTTTATTTGATATATATATATTGCATTAGCTTAAACGAAATTGTCGGTACAATTGATGTGTTTATTCCATTATGTATGTGTGGATGTTTGTGTAATTCAATTGGTTCCGGTTAAGTAAAACTATTGTTATCTTTATTTGTTGTGTGATATCAATCGTTTAGGCTTACGAACGTTTGGTGCAATTGCGGTGTTTTAAAGTTTATGTTATTTTAATTGCTTCTGGTTAAGTAAAACAATTGTTATTTTGCTTTATTGTATGGTATCAATTGTTTAAGCTTACAAAATTTCGGTGCAATAGTGGAACTCTAATGATATACGTTGTTTCAATTTCTTCTGGTTGACGTAAATAATTATGCAAGTTGATTCATTGGTTTGTATGAATTATTTATGGCTTAACGAATGAATATATTTATGGGATGAGTTATTTAGTCCAATTCGATTTCAGATAATCTAAACTAAGTTAATTCTAATCTTAGTTAGACTTATCAAAGTGGAGGTTTCGGTTATTCAAGTATAGTCATGCCTAAACAAGGAAATGCTAGTTAACTAACCTAGTATTTGGCTTGTTTAAAATCTAAAGGTCTAAGTTATATGGATAATTAGAACCTGATGAGAAAAATTGAGTTTATCTTTTCTTTGGTCTTATCGAATGAAGCAGTTGTATTTATACAATCGGTTTAACAAAGGAACTAAGTTCCTTAGTTGATTTTGGTTTGCTAAACTAGCTGGGAAAATTGCTTCGGGCAATTATTTTCAAGATAACATATCAAAACATAATTACTTTGTAGTTTCGGTTTTGATATTGGTTATCAAAACTGGTATGTTAAACCCTCGTGCTTGACTCAACAGGTTGCAAGTCTATTTTGAGATTTGTAAGATCCTTTTCGTGTTGTCTTTTATGTTTTTCGTTTCTTTGTCATTTTTGTGACAAAAAGGGGGAAAATATATGGAGTAAAAAGGTGATGTCGATTTCAATTTTATGTTGATTGGTGTCACTAGGAAAGAGGACAATGGTGCTTGAAACATTTATCTAACGAATGAGGAAAACCATAGACTAAGGGGGATTAACATATCATATGATTGGGATAACAAAGATGTGCGGATTGAAAATCTACCTATCTCACCTTTAGGGAGAGTAAGAGCTTTGTTATTATAATGTCAACAACGGCATTTTAAGGATTGAATTAATGCTAGTTATGTGTTGTTGAATTCGGGAATCAAGCATATGTGTAATGAATTATTGTAATTTGTTTATCCATATGATTGTAAGCGTTTTGTCACTAAAATTGAAAAAGGGGGAGATTATTAGAGCATAGCTCGGTTGAACCCACCAAGCGTTGGTATGTCAAGTTTTTTTGTCATATTTTAGTGAGCCAAAACTCATTTAAGAGTCGCTTGATTTAAATGTACTAGAGTCAACTTCATATAGGTTAGCTTGAAAGTATTAGGGTGAGACTTTACAAGTATTGCGAAGACTTGAAGAAGTGAAGAAGTACGGAGCTACAACCACAATATCATCTTCCCACTTGAGGTTAGTGATATTTTACTTGAACTGTTTCATTCCTTAACGTATCTTTCAAGTCGTGCATATTGAAAACATAAAACTGCGAAGCATGAACACTCTAGATAGACATTGTATTAAGGAATACAATATGAAGTTTCTTGCTTAACCATTAAACTTTGTATATGAGACATCAACATAATCGTATGAATGCTATTGTGATTATGTATGGGTATGAGGTGAGGATTTCATCCTAGGGAACAATATTTACATGTGTTCTAAGGAAGTAAGTTCATGATATGTGTTGTGAACCGAAAAGGAAATCGACATGCGTTATTGGGGAAGTTCTTCATTGCAAATCTTATGAACGAATAATATGTGTGATTAGTATAACCGCTCATGACTTGTTTGTGTTCTTGGTAAAACTATTCACATGAGGCCTGACTCATGTATTGGTATGACTTTTATTAGTGAAACCGATCTTAATTAATCACCTGGGGTATGATCGGGTTTGTGAGTGTCTGACCAAATTGGGAAAGGGGAACCGATCCTATGAAGAGGTTCAGTACATCACAAGGGGGAACCGATCCTTGTATGAGGTGCAACAAGGTTTATAGAAGAAAGGGGAACCGATCCTATGAACATGTGCAACACGTTTTTTGGCAAGGGGGAACTGATCTTATGGACATGTGCAGCGCATACAAGTTAGATACAAAATATATGTGGGGAACCGATCCTAGTACCTAGTCAGCCAAGTTATAGTAATCTAGTGTAACTATGCATAGTACTCACATGGAGGTAGAACCGAAACTTATTTTGGTAGGACCGTTACACCCATGGTTTGTGATTGAGTGGTACTTGATCAATCACATAGTTCTTGAAATTCAGATGAACCAATTATAAACTTGTTTGGAAGTGTGTTAAATCGGTTTCAAGTGAGTAAGTATGAAAAAGAACTTGTAAGAGTAAGATGTCGACACATTTTGAACACGCACATTAATGTGTATTCTTTTATTGTTCAAAGATATTCCTTAACTGAAGGAAGTAAATCCCAAGATCGAATTTAAATTAGTTAAGAATATTTTAATTAAGGTTTTTAATTATATATGGAAAATAAGAATTAGTAATGTGTATTTGCTAGTTAAATATTTTCCAAGGAGATTTCGATCATTATATTTGGACAGTGCATTCACATGAATTATGAAAATCGAATTTGGGTTAATATGGAAAAACATCTTGAGAATATTTTTGGTTTTGGAATTCCTTGGTGTCCAAACTTCCTTGTCTATAAATACTTTGAGTTTGCATTTCTAGCAAACTAATCGTTCGTGACAGGTAACTTCCTCTGTTGTATTGTTACTGGTGAAGCCGCCTATCGGAGAGGAGAGTAATCTAATTAGGTGAAATCTCTTACGGCCACTCAGTTTAAAGTCTTCTTTGGGATTGAGAAGCTCTAGCGCGACCCGTCATTGGGAAACTAGATATTGCGGTTTATATTTAATTTTTATAATGATTTGATTGACTAACGGTGGTTGAACTTTGATTGCACCTAGTTTGTTTATGCTTGAGAATCTTCTCTTCTGATATAAGATTCACTCAAACTAGTTCAAGGTTTCAACATGGATCTTTTGGTTATTGTTAGATCTAAAGACGATCTTGTGATAATCCATTGTTAACAGATTCCGTTTTTTATACGATCGATCACAAGAGATTTAAGTAGTTGTGTGAAGGTGTTTATTGAAGATCTAAGAATATTTGAAGACAAAGAAGAGATAGAAGATTTCTGACTTGGTTTTATAATCTTTGGTGTGCACAATACTTGTTTGGGTAACAGAGGATCCAATTAATAATCGGTTTATCCTTGTGGTAGATTAGATTGATTAATTGAGAAGATCGGCATCAACACATTTCCTTGGATTAAGAGTGTTGATTGGATTAATCTTACCGATTTCCTTTTGGTGATTGAACATAAGATAGATCTTGGAACTTGGTGTAGATGGGGAAAAATGATTTGCTGATTTTTACGGAATTGATGAGACGACCGTATGGAGGAGACTCCTTGAACCGAGAGAAATGTTCAACCTCACACAGATGCATTGCAAGAGTGCTTTGAATTCGAGAGATCAATCTGTAGTACTCCGGCATAAACCAGGACAATGGCCGTTCCAGAGTAAATTCGATCACAAAAGAGGATGAGTCGATCTGTAGGAGGGAAGATGAGAAATGTGTGGAATCAATGGTAATCAAAGATTGTAAGTGTATTGTGAATTATGAATATGATAAGTTCGGAATGATTGAAATTGCTCAGTTGAGAGTAATTGCTCAATTGATGAGTTTTTGATCTCATGTTGTTTGTGAGACGTGAGATCGTTGTATATTCAATCATAATTCAGAGACTTATTTATATTGCTGGAATTGTAAACACCATGATCCCATGAAGTGTGACAGTTGATGGAATCGAGGAGTGGAGAAATGGAAATCGTGTTTCAAACCAGTTGCTCATCGTGCGAAGACTTGTTCGATTTTCCATCCACTACTTTGTTAATTCCTTCAACTGATTTCATGACTTGCTCACATTCCATCATGTGTTTGAACACACGTGCCGTAGACCTCCAGACCAAAACCCTGATATCTCCCAAGTGACATGATTGACGTCTCGCGGTTAATTAGTCAGTTGTTGACTTCATGACTTTATGGGACGATGAGTCTATGTATTTGCTGAGTTGAACATGATTTGAAAAAATGTTCTGAAACTCATGAATTGAACGTGTCTGCTAATACAGTGGTGTAATTCTTACGTTGATGTGAGCAAGTGTTTCTCATTCGATGAATTGCTGGATATTGAGAGTTGAGACAATAGTCCGTGGTTTGAGCAAATATTGCTCGTCTGATCCTCTGATGGATTACTAGTAGCGTGACCAAAATAAAACATTAATTAAAACGCTGGTAGTTGAACCGAGCATAATTAATAAGAATACTGATCATGAGATCGTTGTAAAATTATTAGTGTTTGAATCTGGAATTACGATCCTTGGACTCAGAAACCCTAATTTGATCAATTGATGACCAATTCATGGTTAATTGAAAATTAACCATGGAATGAAGGAGGGACTGGCTACATTGGACTTTGGGTCAACCATGTAGCTCCTGTATGCTCGTGTGAGCAAATTCCAAGGCCTCTTGAAGGGTTGGTGATTTGTTGATGAAAGAATGATCAAATGCTTGTTTAATCATTTATTCGAAAAATGCTCGTCTGAGCCTTAGGTGATAAAACCTAATTAATTATGAAGAGGTGAGGGACCGACCAAGGGGTCATGAAATCGGATCTAGGTGGTCACAGGATCGACTGACGATCATTCCATGAAAATCCAAAATTATTTGGAAGAGTTTTGGACCTAATACGTGCAATTGCGCAAATTAGGTCAAATCGTGAAAATACGTGGGATAGGCTCATTGCGAGCCAAGGATCCAACCCTGGTCGATCAAGGTAACATGCTCACATCGTCAACACGTCCGTGTCACAATCTAAGAATTTTGATATTTTCTGGCGTGAAGTTGAGCATCCATTTGAGAAAATATGACAAAATTAGGGTTTTGCTGAAACTGAGGAAACTTCATGAGATGAAGAAAAATAATTATAAAATGAAGGAACATGAGGCATGGGACCGCTGGAGCCAGAGCATGGCCGGCAGTGACCACGGTCCCATGGTGCCTTTCCCTAATTTTGTAATATTTTTCATGATTTTATGAAAATATCATGAAATCAAGGAATTTTGTTGAAATTAAGGAGTTTCCTTAAAGTGAGAGAGTTTCCATGGGATCAAGGAAGCAAATAATATTAAAATAATAAAAATAAGGGTATGTGGGACCGGCTAGGGCATGACCGGCTAGCTTGTGCCCGGTCCCACGAGTTTTCCTTAATTTTATGTATTTTTTATATATTTTTCCATGATTTGAAGGAATTTTCATAATTTGAGGGAAATACCATAAAATCAAGGAACTTCATGGGACCAAGGAAAACTTAAAAATAATAATAAAAAAATAAAGGAGCGTGTGGGACCGGCTAGGGCATGGACGGCTGGCTTAGGCCCGGTCCCACAGGTTTCCCTAATTTTATATTATTTTTCATGGATTTGTGAAAATACCATGAAATTATGGAATTTTCATGAAATTAGGGAAATAATAA
Source organism: Papaver bracteatum (assembly GCA_023529315.1). Classification (NCBI taxonomy): domain Eukaryota; kingdom Viridiplantae; phylum Streptophyta; class Magnoliopsida; order Ranunculales; family Papaveraceae; genus Papaver; species Papaver bracteatum. Next base: position 5,964,213 of record JAJJWX010000603.1, read on the forward strand.
TAAAATAATAAGGAATCATGTGGTGTGGGGCTGGCCGGGATCAAGGCATGGCCGGTTGGCCAATGATCACGGCCCCACCATATTTTTCCCAATTTTATATTATTTCCTTGGTGCGAAAGAAACACCATGAATCCGAGGAGTTTCCTCAAAACGAAGGATATTTGTTCAAGTGAAAGGATTTTCATGAACTCAAGGAAAATAATGATAAAATATAAAACTAACATGGGATTGGCCACGGCACAGTCGGCCGGTCGGTGAAACCAATCCCCCAGCGCCTTCCTATTTGCATAGGTTCATCGTTTCGTCGTATTTGAAATACTCGTTCGTGCGGTGATTGTTAGTGCATCGTCATTGAGTGCACTTGCACCATTTAAATCGGGCTTACTCGGAGGTATCTCAGACGCCCGTACATTGATTTTTTTTTTTTTTACTAACCCATGGAATTCTGTTGGGAAGAACCATAGATTGAAGTAACGAAATATTACGAAAATATTTGAATATTTTCAGAAATTCAGTGGATGAATCCAAGAATTTAGGAATAATTAATTGATGGCTCTATACTAGCAGGAAATCTGTCTAGGAGCATTAATTATTCCGAGCGACATGAGCTTGTTGGAGCATCATATCCTTTATATAGTCGGGAAAACGTTGTACCGTATCCACGAAGACGTTATCGCTCTATACTAGCAAGCAAGCTGTCTAGGAGCCGTCAATCTCGTGATTCTATATAGAAGTAATTACTGAAGTGTTCAGTATTCATGGGATATGCCGTTGTCTAGCCGAGAGACTACATATCT